>OX465598.1:341301323-346301323 GCA_950022295.1 Bromus sterilis
CCATTCTCTTGTTAGAGCATCTTTTATAATCTTTAAGCCTAGCTAATGGCTCTAAAGAAGCGCTTTTGGGAGGCAGCCCGCAACGAATTTAGGTTTTTATTTTTTGCTTTTGTTGTGTCTTGATGTTTGTTACTACTGTAGAAACATCATTGTATCTTTATTTTTCAGCTTTGTGCCAAGTTATAGCCTCTTATGGTAAGGGAAGCAAAAGTTGTGACATGCTGTCCAGAAAACAGATTCTGTCCCTTGACAGAAAAATTCGAATCAAATCACCAGATCATCTTTTTGATCTGATTTTTTTTTACAAAGTACTATATACAATTGTGAAACTTCCTTATGTTCTGAGTTTTTTTATTTGAGTTGCAGAAGTACCCCTAAAAAATTCTTTACTACCTGCTGTTCTGTTTTTCACAGATTATGCCACATTTTGTCTCTCCTAACTTTTGCAAACCTTAAGCTTGCTTTTTATTTGCAAATACTTTTTGGCACTCTTGAGAAACAGTAGCTCTTCAAGAATATATTTATATCCAGTGGGGAAAAATTATTTTATTAAGGGTACTAACCTCTCTAATCAGCTTATGATGAGTTATGTATGAAGGGAGTTTTCAAGTGTGCGATGGAAGATGATGAAAGAAGATCCAGGAGTGTCAAGCGCTCAAGCTTGGGAATGCCCCCATGCATGCCCAATAAATATTCAAGGAGACTCAAGCGTCTAAGCTTGGAGATGCCCCCGTGCATCCCCTTCTCCATCGACAATCATCAGTTCGTCCTTCGTCTCACTATATTTTTATCACTTCATGCGTTATGTGCTATGCTTGGAGCGTCTCGCTCTTAGGTTTTATTTTTAGTTTTCTTTAGATTTGCTTGCTGTTCATAACAAGTTAGATCCCGTCTTACTTTGTGTGGGAGAGAAACACGCTCCACTTTCGAAATCTAGAACACATCATAGGATTTTTCCTGCCTATCTTTTTGCTGTTGTGTGTTCTTTATCTTTTCATAGCTATTGCCATGTTTAGTTTTAGTCTTAGTTTGTATTTAGCAAGAGCCTTGGCTTTTGTTTAGTCTGTTGCTGGAACTCTTTTTAGTTTTCATGTTTATCTTGTTAAAGAGAATTGGTTGTTGCACTGAGTTGTGTCTTGTCTTGGAAGTAGGTAATTGAGGTTGCTATTTAATTCTAGTAGTAACTTGCAATAGTTTTGAGGTATTGTTGTGAGTAATGTTTGAACTTTTGGTTTCAAGAGCTCTAGCCTACTAGTGATAGATGTCGTATTTTGGGCAATCCATGTTTATTTTCAAAACCTACAAAACCAGTTGAGAACTCTAGCTACTTAATGGATCACTAATCTTTGGAGGGATCGAATATTAGAGAACACTCACATACCATGAGTCGAGGATGCGCAAGGATAACCGAACCCCCATACACTCCTCCTCGGGGTACTTGTCTCTTTGTGAACCTCCTTATTAGATTGAGATTTACCGATAATAAGTGCATGAGTTCTTCGGACTAATGTAAGTATTGAAAGTTGACACTTCCACCTTCCCATATTTTGCTAGCCTCTCCCGTGCCGTGCATTGCCTTCTTCTCACTCCGAGAGTTGGTGTCCACCTTCGCCGGTACATCCAAACCCTTGGCATGATACGCTCTGTCATCATAAACCTCCTTATATCTTTCCTCAAAACAGCCACCATACCTACCTATCAAGGCATTTCCATAGCCTTTCCGAGATATATTTCCATGCAACATCCACCTCTTCATGACTTGATCTTCATGGCATACATGTTCCTGCTACACTGGCAGCGACATACATTGCATACATCATGATAGTCACATCTTCTTTATGATTTTGAGTACCTTGTAAAGTGTGAAAGATCTCATTTACCTTCTTGTAAAATAGAGTGTTGCCCTTAAGTGAGGAAAAGATCTCAAAGTGGACAAAATAAAAGATCCCAAAGAGGACAAATGAGAGTTAAATAGAAAGAGCCATTGAGGCCACAAAAAATACAAAAAATAGAAAAAAGAGAAAAAGAAATAAAAAGAGAGAAAGGGGCAACACTACTATCCTTTTGAGAGATCCACACTAGTACTCCCTTTATATCCTTGTACTCCATAGAGATGATCATTATGCATATAGCTATGTGGGGACCTTCACACTATAGAACTTGGCTTGCATATTCCAAGAATGAGCCTCCTCAAACGAGCTCTAGGTCTTCATGAGCGAGCAAGTTAGATGCACCCCCACTAGTTCCATTAGAGAGCTTCCTAGCTCATATGTGCATCCGTTGCATAGCAATCCCTACTCCTCACATAATATCTATCATTTGGCATCTCTTGCCTATGATTGTCATCATTGATGTGAGCCTTTCTCATCCTTTTTGTCTTCCTCCTCCACACTTCTCTCTTTGCCATCCTAAGTGTCAACTCTCGTGCTTACGCTCATCCATTGCATGAGTGCTCAAAATATTGAAAAAGGAGTGGATCAAATTGACTTGTACCTGGCTAGTGGTCTGGGGACGAGTCAAGATAAGATTCCAGAAAAAGACCAAGTGTGAAACTTTAGTAGATTGAGTTCTCAACAAATAAATTGTTTTTCTCGTATTCCCTATCCCCCTTCTAGCACGCAAACACCATTTGGAGACATTCGAGTCACGGACAGCGAGAGCTCTTGCACCTTTTGTTCTTTTGTTACCTGTTTCAATGCTAATATAGACTCTTGCTTGTTATGACTTGAATTGAGTTTCTAACCTTGATTGCTTTACTTTTCAAAGTTCTTTTATGGTTGCTAGCATGTCACCACAGAAATTATGCCGTTATCATTTACCTACTCGAGGACGAGCAGGAATTAAGCTTGGGGATGTTGATACGTCCAAAACGTATCTATAATTTTTGCTTGTTCCATGCATGTTTTGTGTGATATTGCTATGATCTAGATACACTTTCATACACTTTTGATCATATTTGGACTAACCTATTAACTCAGTGCACCACAGTACCAGTTCATGTTTTCTGCTGTTTTTCTATTTCAGTTTTCCCTCATATAAAAAGTGCCAGAAAAAATCCGGGAAAATATAGGAAAAATCAGCGTACAGGAAGCTTCGCGAAGAGCCCGAGTGGGGCCAGAGGGGAGCCAGGGGGCCCAGGCGGCCACCCGGCGCGGCCCAAACCCCTGGCCGCGCCAGGGGGGGCGCTTGGGGCCCCTGGCCCACCTCTGGCTGCCCCCCCTTCGCCTATATATTCTCCGTCACGGGAAACTTCGGAAAGGAGAACCCTTTTTCGCGATCTCGCCTCTGTTCCGACGCCGTCGCGCTTCCGAGATCGGGAGCATCAGAAGACCTCTTCCCGGCACCCTGCCGGAGGGAGGATTGACCTCCGGGAGTCTCCTCTCCACCATGGATGCTCCCCGGATGTCTCGTGAGTAGTTTTCCTTGGACCATGGGTCCGTGATCAGTAGCTATGTGATGTTCTCCTCCCCTCTTTGTTCTTCATGGTTTAGACCTCGTGAGCTGCCCTACATGATTGAGGCACTTTTGTAATATTTCTGCTATTGCTATGCTGAGTTTGATGGGATCTGATGGATTATGAGATTATGTTCAGATTGTGATTGAGTGATATATTTGTTTTTTATCTCTTATATTTTTGTTCCTAAGTAATTCTTGCATGTTCTCCGTTGCTGTTTATTGCTTTGGCCAAGTAGTAGGTAGTAACCCCAAGAGGGAATGTTATGCTTGATTGTGGGTTCATGCCCCCCGATGACACGCTTGAGTGACAGAAACATGAGTCTAGGGGATGTGCTGTTGCCACAAGGGGGAAAACAACGGTGCTTGTAACCGCGGTTGCAAGGATTGTTTACTTTACGCAAAGTGCTTTTTAATGCAGTTATCTGTTGCTTTGGGTTTACACTTTGGGTGGGGCTCGCAACTTAATACCAGCGAGATGTTCTGGATAGATATCTCAAGGTGGATGATTAGTAGTAGATGCAGTTGGATTTAGGTCTACTTATTTTGGCGTACTGCCCGTGCTTTTGAGCCTCTTCCTTTCTTTTGTAGCATAGTTAGCATTGCGGTGCGTTCATAATCCTGTCAATTGCCCTTCTGTAATTTGTTTACCTCGCATAACAGTTTTATCGTCTTTTGGGAGAGAGACATCACTAGTGAACATCACGTATCCCGGTCCATATCCTCATTACTGTTTTCACGCTCATTTACTTTTCTGCTTTTACTTTCAGTTGCTATCATTATCCTTTGTGTTTGATCCTTTGTGAACAACAAGACCGGAGAGATTGACAACCTCTCTGAACTTCGTTGGGAACAAAGTTATTTGTGTCTGTGTGCAGGTCCGCGTCAGTAGCGCCGCTGACACCTACTTATCATCTCTGGAGTCCTACTGGAGACAAAGCTTGGTATCTTTACTGAGGGAAATTTGCTGCCGTGCTGCATCACGCCTTCCACTTTGGGCTCACCAACGAAGGGCGAGAAGACTACACCCGTCAACTCTCGCGTCATCACTCCCCATGGTTCTAACACCTCTTGCAAGTGTTCAAGGGATTGTGCAACCCCTATTAACCCAGGGTCTCTGCGAGAATTTGTCCAAGCCTGCTGTACAAGGTGATCATAATCGGCATGAGTCTGCCACACATTCTCATACCGAAATTGGTTTTTAGACCGGCCACTTTGCCGAGCAGTTTCCCGTGCTTCCATTACAACATAGCAGTGATCGGATTCGGTGGAGCTCAAGTGTTGAACCCGTCTATGCGTAAAAATTTGCCGGAATTCCTCATTTGCAAAAACCCTATCAAGCCAGGCTTTAACATTTGCATCTCCTGACTGTCGGTTATCCCATGTGTACGGGGTACCCGACCAACCTAAATCTTGCAACGAAACCTCATCAATGACTTCTCGAAAATCCCTCATCTAACTTTCTGGTCTGGCAGTTTTACTAAAGTGCTCCGAGGCATAAAAAGTTTCATTGAAATCTCCCGCGCAAATCCTTGCACCATGCGATAAAGCGAACAAAGTTCGAAGGAACCTCCAGCTGTGATGTCAATCTTCAGACCTGGGTGCTCCGTAGAAACCAGTAAACCACCACTCGGGGGAGTTTTGGTATCGGGAATGAACCTGCGTATCAATGTGGCAAGTGCTGAAATTCTTGAGTTCAACTGTCACATCTTTGGACCAGAAGAGGCCTATACCACCACTGAGGCCTACACTGTCAACGCCAAAACAGCCAGCAAAACCCCACGAGTACTTCAAATCTTCCACACGTTTACCCCTAATCTTTGTCTCCGTAACAAAGAGAAGAGAGGGTCCTTCTTGCCTCACTATACTGCGAAGCTCTCGAACTGTCTCAGGGTTCCCAAGCCCTCGACAGTTCCACACAAGGAGATTCATTGATCCTGGCGGGGCTGCTCCACAGCCTCCGCCAATTCAGAATTGTCAATCGTCATATCTCCATCAACCATCTGCAGTGATTTTATCTTCTTGGGGTCTCTTGGTTGTCCTCCAACCTTGCAAGATGAATTCAATAAGGCATTCATTTTTATCCCCTGCAAATCCACAACTGTGGCAGAAGTTGTATTAGTCGAGTTATTCTCAGAATTAGTACCACTCGAACTCTGACCCAAAGCATTCTTCTCCACATAGGTGCCAACTGCGGCGGCATTGAACTGAAAAACTACATTTTTAACTAAGCCAGTATTAACCCGGGGCATATACATTGGACGACGTTGTTCTTTATGCATATGTTTCTCAGTTGTTTTTGCACTTGTCGCTTTCCCTTTGTCATTGTCCTTGGGAGGAAACCCAGGCTGCATCTTAACCGATGTCTGCATCGCCTTCTTCTTTGGATCAGGAAACCTAATCCTTGCATCAAATTACAGCGAGCCATTGATACGTCCAAAATGCATCACTATTTTATATAGTAATTCTTTCTTATTCATTGATATATTTCACGATATGATGCTATTCTTATGTTGTTTTGGCTTATATTACACAGTTTGTAACTTTCCGATGCCGAAGCAGCAGACGCAGGATTCAGCGGTAAAAAGTGGACGCTGAGTTGCTGAAGAAGAACACCTCAAAATTACTTGAAAATCGACGGAGGTTGTTTTCCAGCAGGATCACGAAGACACGCAAAAGAGCGACCAGAGGGGGGCCACAGGGTGCCCAGGCGGCCACCTGGCGCGGCCCCACCCCTAGCTGCGCCGGGAGGGCGCCTGGACCCCCGGGGCCACTCCCGGCTCCCCCCTCTGGCCTATATACTCCTCGTCGTCCAAAAACCCTAAAAAGAGGAGAGTTTCCGGAGTTCCGCCGCCGCTCCGTGGCGGAAACCTACAGAGAAGAAAAGCCATCTCTGGCGGGCAGATTCCGCCGGGGAGATAACCTCCCGGAAGGGGAGATCGTCTCCATCGTCATCACCATCGTCACGGGCATCATCGAGATCATCATCAACATCATCCCCATCATCAGCACCATCTCCAACTCCATCCAATCTTGTCTCACAATTGCAACTCGTGTTGTAATCCGTACTATCTATCCTCTCTACTCTACCGGTGTTGATTACTACTTTGTGGTGAATGCTATTGAGTTTTGTTGGAGAAATATTATTGTGTTCAGATTGTTTATCATCTATTTATCCCCACTGATCATGATCTCTTTTATGTCTTGTGAGTAGTTACTTTAGTTCTTGAGGACATGGGAGCAGTCTAGTTGTTAGTAGTCATATGATGTTGAAGTAATATGTGTTGGTTGATATTTAAGTTGTGTTGTTATTTTCCTAGTGGTGTTGTGTGAGTCGAACACTCAACACTTCGCCTTATCAAGGACCTAGGGGAATGCATTGTGTATAAAGAATGCTTACGGTGGGTTGCCGGAGTGACAGAAACCTAAACCCCAGTTCACACACTTTTGCACAAGGGAACAATGGATCACCGATCGTATTGCTATGGTTAGGCTTTTGCCTTAAATACTATCTTGTATTTGCGGATGCTTGCAAGGTGTTTAATCATAAGAGTACACTTATCTTAGTCTAGAGGGTGTACTAGCATAAATCCACCCACTCGACACTTATCAACACAGCACATAGTACCGATACGGAATATGGCGAAAGCACATGACTACCTCTCCCTTGTGTCCTCAAGAACATTTAGCTTTTATGAGTTCAGTTGCTAAGCCTCTCCTTTGCTAAGAAAGGATTGGGCCACTCTTTACTATCCAGTATCTTTTACTTTGCTCGTTTTTACTATCCTGTCTCTTATACCAAGAAAACCCCTAAAAAGTTATTTTCAGTGCTTGCAGTTATCTCCTTACCATAGTCACTTTCTACTACCTTCTGCTCCTCGTTGGGTTCGACACTCTTACTTATCGAAAACACTGCAATAGATCATTCTACGTTGAGGGTCATCAGCCATCCGCTTTCCGAGGTAGCGGTTTAGGGCAGTGAGTATCAGGGTGTCCCAATCTCCCACAGGAGAAACAAAAATATGGCAACCGCTCAAAGAGAACCCCATATCTATCCACTTGCTTCCTTCTGAGAGAATTGAACAGAACCACCCTACATAAGGGTTCGTGCACATCAATCCAAACTTTTGCTCTCATGCTTTGCCCCCATCCCTTGCTAGTGCCAGAGAGATCAAGCATGATGAATTCACCTATCTATGATGCCACAACCCTTGCCCTCTCTTCATTCAACCAATTGAACGGGAGGTCGTGAACTCGAACCCATAATGGGATCTTGTAAAACTTTACCTCATGCGGTCTCATACTCCAATCAAAATTGCTTACAACAACCGCATGCTTGCCAATCATCCATGGTGAGTTCTCCCAGATTCGATCAACATCCGTTTTCAAATCCATACTCGCCACAAAGATGTTATCTCCCATCGCTTTAAACTTGAGCCCTTTAGGGCTGCCCCAAGCTGGACGTAGAGCGCTGCTAATGGTTTGCACGTGGAACTCCGAGATCGACAACACTTTGCCTGCGATAGAGAAACTAGCCTTCTCCGCTGCATCATCTAGATCATCCATGGTTGCAACTTTCTTCTCAACATCTATCAAATTCAGAGAATTCAGCATCTTCGCCATGTTGACAGCTTTCTCATTCCCTTCCTCATCACCGTCCTCCACCCGCCGTGCTCCATCCCGTCCCGCATACGCCATCCTACGAGGATCGATGGCCTTGGTGCTACTGGAACAGGGAGCAGCCGGCGTGCAAGATCGAAGTTCGCCTCATGGATCCCTAGATCGCCTTTGCGTCGCCGCCGCACTCCAAACACTAAAAACGGTTCGGGGCTACAAAGTCCACTCCACCAGACTAGGCCAACTTCATCTTGGCCTATCGAGCATGATTGAATTCTACCCTTATATTAAAAAAAAATACTTGTCTACGATAGACTCTGGGGCGTTAAAACTATTCTCAGCAAAGTTGTCGTTGCTACGGGGCCTGCGCGTGCTACACAACAACGGTGTCACTGATTAGTGATTACCTCGACCTCCTTCAATTCCACAAAGTGACACGACCATCTAACTATAGTGAGGAAGCAAACAACATTACATCAACGTGAATTGGTATGTATCTTCTGACTTACAAAAGGTACAAAGTATGGCTACTGAAGTGGTATAATTAGGACTTTTAAATAATAATTGTGCTAGCACATCACGACCCACATTTTCTGTGTCTCTACCACTACGTCATCAATCCATCAAGCCGATTGGTCGGATGCATCACTTCACACCCTGTGCCACTTGCTTTGCTCTCCTCACAAGAACTCTCTTGGCCTACTCTCTCATGATCATCCTATCCTCTTCGTCTTCCCTCTTATGATCCCACCTATGTTTGAAGATTACCCGTCATCATATGCTCCTCTTTGGGGGGGGGGTCTTCTTATTGGTCATTGTTTTTCCTTCATTCATTCTAGATGAATGTCACAAAGCCGATAGGAGGAGATAACGGTTAACTTTATTACACGCCTGAATGAAATGGGAAAAGAAAAATAAAACAACAACATACTACAAGGCCAAATTCAGAAGTTGATTTTGGTCATTAAGCATAAACTAGTTTGCATTGGCAAAAAGAATATGTCACCATTGTTCATTTGTTGCACCCGCTGAGAGGAACATACCCAACTAACTCTCGAAAGTTCTGCTCTTCAACAATCCAAGAACAAGGACCATGGTATCAGTACAGGTCGTTGCACAGTATCTTCCATTGGTGCATGCATGCCATTTCTCCGACCGCGGTCATGAATCCATAGATCATTCTAGAAAGTCGTAATACTCCAAAGGGAATCAACTCAAAACAATTACACAAATGTTTCCAAAGGTAGTTTGTGTGATTGTGTTCTTGTGTGCATCTGATTCATGTTGCAATGTTGTTTGGTGTTGTTGCATGCATTATTTTTTATAGTGAAATTTTCTTGTGTTAGAAAAATCTATATTTTAGATGATGTTAACTTTTTTCAATGATTTATTGCAAATGGTCGGGAGTTCTGGTTGTGTTGTTTTTTGGTTCATACATTTTGTGAACTAGATGTGCCCTGCACGTTATTGCGGGAAATGTTTGGTTAAATGAAACATGTACATTTGAAACAACAATTATTAACCAATATATAAGTTTAATATAGATATCATAATAGAATGAAAATTCCCATGTATTGCATGTTGCATGTGGGTTTTTATTATGCATAGATGCATATTGAGGTGGGTCTTTTTAATGCATGTTGAATGATGATGTGTCATGCTTGCATGTTAAGAAAAAATATGCTAGTGGGGACTAGCTATTTAGATATACGAGGAGAAGACCCATTTTACTAAGTAAGGTAATTAAGTGGAAGTGAGAAAGAGTAATTAGGAACAAATCCGGAATTGTTTCCGGGTGGCACAAGGAAAGGAACACACTTTTGGTTTAGCAAAAATTTCACAGATCAAGTCTCATGCCAGTCAAAAGGAAAATTCTACCAACACCAAAAAATCCCTTGTAGTGCCTAAAAGAAATCTGGTCTAAGCAAGAATGTAATGCCTATTTAGTCCAGTTTATTCAACTTGTAACTTGAGTCGTTTGAGACAAGTTTTGAAGAAACTCACGAATCAAACTGAAACAAGCAATGGAAGCAATTGAACTCATTCCGACCACCATACAAGGTCGACCCATAAGCCGGGCAAAAAGGGCGACCGCCCAGGGCCCCGAGAAATAAAAGGCCCAAAATGATAATATATATCTATATAAATAATCTCTATGCTATTATCCATTACACATAATAAAATATTAATACTCACTCTATTTAATTGAATGCATTAATGAGAATTTTATTGGACAACACAGAATTTTGACAATGGGGTTTCTCCTATAATATGACTAAATTAATATCAATATATATGAACAAAACTATCTACAAAACAAAATGTTGTAATGATGATAAAAAATTAGCAATCACATTTTTATAAGTGTATATCAAATAATAAAAATTAAATATGAAAACAGATTATAATGCACACATTTTATATTTGTTGGTAATTATTCTAAGCATTGTTCTTTCAATACAAAGTACAAAGTATGTACAATTTGAGAAAATTTGTCTATTGCTAAACAAAAGAGATTAAAAATGAGATCATTGTCTCAGTTTATATTATAAAACTTTCTATAGATACGCTTACTTAAACATATACTAGAAACTACTATCATGATATTTATTGGATCATACTTTTTGAGTATCTTTATCATAAATTGTTTTCTCTTCATTCCTGAATATATGTATATATATTTTTAAAGTTAAATTTATATAACTTTGATCAGATATGTAGATAAATATATTAATATAAATTATACCAAATTGGCATCATCACAATTATCTTACAACATATTTTCATATTATATTTTATAGATATTGACCTTTTCTAACAGAACATATACCTTAAATCCCGAAAATGGGAATTATAAATTATGTAATATAAAAAAAATATAAGTCTAGCATTGGTTACAAAAATATAAGTCTAGCATTGCCTTATATAAATTACGTCATATAAAATTTTTGTTACAAAATACATTTTACTATTTTATATGATATCCAGTATAAACATAAATAAATGAACTAATATTTATTAACTCTAATACACTACCATGGGGGTAAACTAAAACAAAAGATAACTATGTTTGTAAGACTATAACTCGTTAAAAATAAAATCTAGATAAGTATAAATATTTAGTAAAAAGATATATTGGTTCGCCCTGTGCCCAAAATTAATTTGGACCGGCCCTGCCACCGTAACCTAAGAAATCGAAACAAACACTCTTCAGGAAAAAGAAATCTGAAAGCCCAATAATCATACTGACTACAAGGACCCACGTGACATATTCATCTTCCCTTTTCTGCCGTCTCTCTCACATGTCATCTTCCACACTCTCCACTCGATTCATTTGATCTCAAGTCTCAACCTAACTCCTCCGCAGTCTGCAGATCCACCCGCGGCCAATAACTTAAACGCTTGCAACACGGCAGGCGGCCGAGGCGAGTGGACATTGCGTCGGGTGACATAGCTCAAGGGACAGAGCAAGCATGGCATTGCGTCGTTGCACCCACAGCAGGCGCGGCGAACGCACACCAGACAAGGGCCTACATCGATTTATGGAGATTGTCGGCCGCGGTGAAGATCCATACGACATAATTTACGCAAGTTTAATCTACGACTAACTGAACTGAACCAGGAGACAAATGAGGCTCAGGCGGTGGTGCGCGGCTACATGGGCGTAGCCACACGGAAAGAAAGATGAACAGTAGCACTGTTGTTCAACGAGCCATGAAGCTAGCACTGCTAAAATTCCAAAAGTTTCAAGCAAACAAGTAGAGAGAAAGATCAACATTCAACAATAGCACTGCTTCTAGTCTACATACAGTAGGAAACATTAGTGAAGGAATCGTTGCGCACTTACATCCGGCCGGTCCGATCGGTGTTCTCCTCCCTAGCCTTTTTCTCCTTCACTTCTCCTTGGTCTCCCCTTCAAGAGTTGCACCCTGCAATTTGAGGTACACGGGATTCAAGCATAAGTATCGATCCATCGAAACCGATATATGAAAATGAGAATAGCGAGTAAAAACATAAAAAAGAGGAGCTCACTTGTTCTTATGTAAGCTTTGGGGCTGCTTGAGCTTTTGGGGCTTGCTTGAGCTGTTTTTATCCAGTGGAGTGGAGGGCAGGTGTGGGCGAATATGCACCCAAGAAAAGGAAAGACAAAAACATGGGCACGGGCAGATGTTATTCTCGGTAAGCTACACGGCCAGAAAAGCATAGCATCTACAGTATGTATTTACATGCTGACAATGGTCGTAGAGGTTTAGTTTAGTATAGCATGTTGCTGTTGGTCAAGTGCGTATTAAGCATGCTCTTCTTCTTTGGTTGTAAGTGTCTAATTTGAATTTTATGTACTGTTAATGATAAGTGGTCTAATTTCTGCATACTAGAAGAATACCCCGCGCGTTGGAGCAAAAATTTCTATAATAACTCTACAATGTAAATGAAAGGGTATAAGATGCATGAAATTGGAAACTGTTCTCGAGGTTCAAATTTTCATAGTGCTTGAGGTTCTAAATATAATTAACATGGAATTATTATTTATTGATAGACACCATAGTGCTTAAGGTTTTAAATATTGCATGTTAAGATAGACACCACAAATCCATGCATGTTCATGGGATTTTGTTAGTGGATGACATGGATAAATGATTGACTACAATTGTCGGGGGATTGGTACCCGGGTAGGCTCACCCAAGCGAAAGCAACCTTTTAAGACAAGGATGGACCGATTGGGCTGCAGCTGGGCCGAGCTGGGCAGGCGTACGGCCGATTGCTCCGAGGCAATCAGCCACACCGAATGCCAGCAGTCGGCCCAGGCGCAACCGGTCCACCCTGTTGTCATCAAGACCATCATCCGATTGACCCGCATCTGGGCCGAGGTGGGCATTAGCACGGCCGATTGCCAAGAGCAATCGACCTCTCTGAGGGCCACCAGTCGGCCCAGCCACAATCGGTACAACCTACCACCCCTGGAGAAGTTGACCCCGAGACCAGTCGGAGGTCCAAGTACGGGGTCATAAATGCACAATCCCGAGAGATCGGGGTGGCAGAGAAGCCAAGTCACATCGAAGATCTGTCAGAGATGCGGTGTCGACCTCTCCGCCGATTCCGCGGACAGGGCGACAAGACCGAACCTCCTAGCTCCATTGTTCATCATCATGCCCTACAAGTCTACAGCATGGGCCGCCGCTTGTCGGGTCCGGATCACCCGGAGAGGCGCAGTCGGTGGGACCCAGCCGATTAGAGAATGACCGCTGGGCCCAATCGGCAGTGAAGTTACCGATTTACCCCGGGCTCATACTATAAGAGCCCAGGGTACCCCTCCTGCGTGGGGGACGATCCGCTCATTAGCACCATTACTCACATTCTCCTCAGTTCATTCACTGCTAGTAGTTACTCCTCAGGGAAGCAGGAGAGAGCCTTGCCCACGGCGGCGCTCACCTTCCCCTGAGAAGATAGAGAAGCAGTTATTATAGTTCAGTTCATTGATATAGAAGAGACAAGAAGGAGTAGGGGTGTTATCTCTCCGAAAAGCCCCGAACCTGGGTACATCGTGGTGTCCTCCACCGTGTTTGTGCCCAGCCTGATTCCGGCACCATCGACATCCTCTTCCTCGCGTCTTCCCCTCACCTTAGCCATACCCATGGCATCTGACGTCACATATCGACGACAGTTGGCGCCCACCGTGGGGCAGACCGAGGCATCGACTGGAGGCAATGGATTACGTGGTGGACTACTCGGCGCGGTACGGGGCCGGTGCACCCCTGCCGCCCGGTGTGTCACTGCAGGTCGGCAGTCATCGCCTCTTCATCGGCAGCTTCCCCGAGGCATATCCCAGGGAGATTCGTGTCTTCTCGTGCGCTACAAATCCGCTCTCAACCAGGGGCTGCAGCACAGCACCTGGCAGAGAGGATGACCGAGTGCACGCTGCTGTCATGATGGCGGGGGCGTCGTCATCAAGCAATCCGGTGCGGCAAGTGCGGCAAGAAGAGCCAAGGAGGCAGCGGAGGCTGCGGAGAGAGTCGGCACCAGTGCGTTGCGGGATGTGTTATATACCCCCGTGAACAGGAATGGTGATCCCGATCAAGTGCACTACGAGCTGGAGACGACACGGCTTGCTCTTGCTCGTAGGGCCGAGCAGGTGCTGGCAGAAGAGCGTAGGCTGGGAGCCATCACAAGGGAGTACAACGCAGCGCATGCAGGACCGCGCCGTCCGATTGAGCCCGCGGTCTTGGAAGATTTGAGAAGCCGAGGTAGAGCAGTCAACCAGCAACTATCGAGAGCTGAGCAGCCGGAGCGGCCAAGGAGGCCGGCGCAGCCAGAGCAGCCTGCGCAATCGGCGTTCATCCAGAGGCTGGCATATAGCACTCCGGACAAAAACTTGAGAGCAGCCGAGCAGATAGCACTCGATCTAGAACACCTGGAGGGAGATGAGCGGCGAGATCAGTCGCGCCGAATGCGTGAGCTGCTGGCAGCCGCAAAGGAGCAGAGGCTCGTGGCAATGGAGAACCAAAATGCAGAACCTGGGGCGTCGAGAGGAACTGTGAGGCCGAATCCGGGAGTTAGCCAGCGACCGAATGCATCGCGCCAGAACAGACAGCAGCCCGCTCCATCTCGGCATGAGAGTAGGGTCAGAAGCAATCGGCCACCCCCAGCAGCAAGCAGAAGAATTGAAGAGCCAGTTGTCAACAACAGGCGCAATGACATGCCTCAGCAGTCGGCACCAAGATCAGCAATCAGCGCTCGGCTTGGCCCTCGCCAAATCGGTCAGAACGACGCAAGGCATCACATTGAGCTCCTGGAGAAGGAGGCTCAAGAAGATGAAGAAGGAGAGCTTGGTCTGTCATGCTTCGGTCATCGCATTCGGACCGAGAAGTTTTCCAAAGGCTTCACGCTGCCGAGAGACACGCCCAAGTACAATGGTTTTGTGAAGCCAGAAGATTGGTTGTCCGATTACCTGACCGCAGTTCGCATTGCAGGAGGCAATCGGTGTGTAGCAGTCCGCTGTGCACCTCTGATGCTGCAGGGATCAGCTCGGACATGGTTAAACAGCATGCCCAAAGACAGTGTGAATTGCTGGGAAGATTTCACAAGTGCATTTATCCACAACTTCACGAGCACGTATGAGCGGCCCAACCTCCCGAGACAGTTGGCTCTTTGTGTGCAAGGCAAGGATGAACCCCTCCGAGATTATTTATCTCGGTGGATCAAGCTGAAGAACTCATGTGAAGGAGTCCATGAGATCCAGGCCATTCAGTACTTCACAGATGGATGCCTGGCCGACTCAATGTTAAAGCACAAATTGCTCCGCAAAGACTTCACGTCGCTCGCCGAGCTCATGAAGGTGGCCAATGCGTTCGCTATGTCCGATTCTGCGATGCGCCCTATCCATCTTGGAGTTGGAGGTGTAATCCAGTCACCAGGGGCTCCGCGGTCGGACACAGGGAACCAAGGCCTCAGTCGGAAGGAAAGGAGAGAGAGCAACCGCAACAACAACAACAACAAAAACAACAACAACAACCAGCAGAACAATGGCAAGCGCAAGGATGAGCAACCTGATACTCAGTATGGCAGTCGGCAGGTGGCCACTGTCCAGAACGAAGAAGATCCAGCGGCTGCAGGAGGCAGTCGGAAGATGAGACCAAATGTGAGGCCCCCGGGGCAGATGAAGCCCAAGTACACGTTTGATGATATGTTGGATGCACCGTGCAAATTGCACAGCACGCCCGGCAGGCCGTCTGCGCACACCACTCGGCATTGTGATTTCGTGAGAAGGATCGAGAAGGGAGAAGCTTTACCGCCTCCACCCCCACCACCACCCCAGAACATAGGACCGCCTCAGAAGCAGAACCAGTTCCCACGGCAAGACGCCACCTACATGATTTTCACCAGCGAGTCCACGGACAAGGGCAGTCGGAGAGCCCGAGCTCAGGAGGTCAATGCCACTATGCCGCCGATTCCTCAGTTCATGCATTGGTCCGAGTGTCCTATATCCTGGGACAGATCAGATCACCCCACCATCTTGCCGAATCCGGGCAATTATCCGCTCGTGGTTGATGCTCTGTTCGCAGGACCAAGGTTCTCATGCAAGTTCTCCCGAGTGCTCTTCGATGGAGGAAGCACAATCAACATTCTGTACAGGGACACGTTGATCAAACTAGGGCTCACAGAGAAGGATCTAGAGCGCAGTCGGACGATTTTCCACGGGATTGTACCTGGGTTGTCTTGCACCCCCATGGGTCGCATTCGGCTGGATGTTATATTTGGCACAGAGGAAAACTTCAGGAGCGAGCCGATTTGGTTCGAAGTCGCCGACCTCAGCAGTCCTTATCATGCTCTATTGGGATTTCCCGCATTTGCCAAGTTCATGTTCAACGCACAGCAGACTTACCTCAAGATGAAGATCCCAGGGACAAACGGCGTCATCACCGTCACCGGGGAGTTCAGGAAGTCCCTTGAGTGCACGTCGTCTGGCAGCAGTTTGGCTGATTCTGAGGTGGTCGAGACGGAGAAGCGTCAGCTCAGCAAGGTGATTGCAATGGCGCAAGCACAGAACAAGAATCCACTCCCAGTCGGCCCAGCCAAGAGAGTAGATGAGGAATCAGCTTTTCAGTCGGCCAAGGACAGCAAGAAGATCGCTCTAGATCCCTCTGACTCAACCAAGTTCGTTGTAGTCGGAGCTGGACTTAGCGATAAATAGGAAAGCGAGCTCGTCGAGTTTCTCCGTGAGAATCGGGACATCTTCGCATGGTCTCCACAAGACATGCCTGGTGTGCCGAGAGAACTCGCCGAGCACAAGCTGCACATTCGTCCAGGCTCGAAGCCGGTCAAGAAACCTCTGAGACGTTTTTCTGAAGATAAGGGAAGGGCAATCGGCGAAGAGATTGCGAAGCTGCAGGCTGCAGGTTTCATTATGGAAGTGTTTTACCCCGAGTGGCTGGCGAATCCAGTCCTCGTCATGAAGAAGAACAAGACTTGGCGCATGTGTATCGACTACACTTGCTTGAACAAGGCGTGCCCGAAGGACCCGTTTGCTCTGCCCCGTATCGATCAAGTGATTGATTCTACGGCCGGCTGCGAGCTTTTGTCTTTTCTGGATGCCACAACTGGTTATCACCAGATCAAACTTGCTGTGGAAGATCAAATAAAAACTGCATTTATAACCCCTTTCGGGGCTTATTGTTATATCACCATGCCTTTTGGTTTGAAAAATGGAGGTGCCACTTATCAGCGCACAATTCAGAGGTGTACGCACTCCCAACTCGGCAAAAATCTCCACGTTTATGTGGACGATTTGGTGGTGAAGTCGGCAAAGGGAGTCACAATTCTAGACGACCTCCGAGAGACATTTGCAAATTTGAGAACTTATCAGATCAAGCTCAATCCGGAGAAATGTGTTTTTGGAGTCCAGGCTGGCAAGCTCTTGGGATTTCTCGTTTCCGAGAGAGGAATCGAATGCAATCCCGAAAAGATAGCCGCGATAGAGCGCATGGAACAACACAAGAACCTGAAGCAAGTACAAAAGTTCACCGGTTGACTCGCATCACTCAGCCGATTCCTCAGTCGGCTAGGTGAAAAAGCAATCCCGTTGTACCAACTGATGAAGAAGACGGAGAAGTTCACCTGGACCCCCCAAGCAAGCGAAGCATTCCGAGAGCTCAAGCGCATGCTCTCCACCGCGCCGATCCTGGCTGCCCCGATTGAGAAGGAGCCAATGATGTTATACATTGCGGCAACCAATCGGGTGATCAGTGCAGTTATGGTGGTGGAGCGGCCCGAGAAGGACAAGGCACAGCAGATTCAGCGACCTGTGTATTACATCAGTGAAGTGCTCTCGGCGTCCAAGCAGAACTACCCTCACTACCAGAAGATGTGCTATTGGGTGTACATGGCAGCAAAGAGACTGAAGCCATATTTCCAAGCCCACTTGGTCACGGTCGTCAGCTCGGCTCCATTGGCCGACATTATGGGAAGCAGAGATGCAACCGGAAGAGTGGCAAAGTGGGCAATCGAGATCGCCAACCATGGCATCCAGTATGAGCCAAGAACATCAATTAAGTCGCAAGCATTGGCCGATTTCCTGGTAGACTGGGCTGAAACTCAATATATGCCACAGCTCCCAGGATCGGATTTCTGGCGAATGCATTTTGATGGCTCCAAGATGAAGAGCGGCCTAGGGGCTGGCGTAGTGCTCACTTCACCAAGAGGATATCAATTGCAATATGTGCTTCAGATTCACTTTGCAGCATCAAACAACGTTGCCGAGTACGAAGCCCTTGTGCATGGTATCAAGCTGGCCAAGGAAATCGGCATTCGGAATATTGAGTGCTTTGGTGACTCCGACCTGGTAGTACAGAAGTGCACATGCACCTGGGATGCAAAGGATGCAAATATGGCAAGCTATCGTTTCCTGGTGCAGCAGATCAGTGGGTACTTTGAAGGATGCGAGTTCCACCAGGTGCCGAGAGCAAACAAAGAAGCAGCAGATGCGTTGTCCAAGCTCGGCTCAACAAGGCAAGCTATCCCACCAGGCGTGTCGCTTGAGCACATCAAGAAGCCATCCATCACGCCATCCCCAGAGTCTGAGTCCATCTTCATCTCGGAGACCGACCTTGAAGCATTGAAGAAGGCAAAAGAAGCTCAACCGGCAAAAAATCCAACCCTGAAGAAGCAATCCAGCGCCCAAGGTGCTTCAGCAACAGCAGAGCCGACATCACCAGGGGCTGCCGATTGCAAGCCAGGGGCTGTCGAATGCAGCAAGAAGAGCAAGGCCAAAGGGAAGCAAGCAGAGGCAATGCCAGGTGGCACAGCCTCAGAAGAACCAATGATGTCAGAAACTGCCGATTGCAGTGAAGAAGTTTCAGCTCCAGACGAGCAGTCGCCACCAGGGGCTGCCGAATGTGTGCCAGACGCCGCAATCGGCAGTTCAGAGGAAGAAGTCGAGATGACAGAAGTTCAAGAGGCCGAGATCCAAGAGGCCAGTGGCCAAGAAATCGAGATCCAAGAAGAAGTCGCACCCCAGCATGCAGCAGTAATGGTAGTTGTCAGTGCGCCATCATGGGCACAGCCGATTAGAGATTTCCTAGCAGATTGAGTCCTCCCAGAAGACGAAGCAGAGTCAAGACAAATCAGCCGCCAATCTTGGGCATACACAATAATCAACAACGAGCTAGTGCGCAAAAGTGCAACTGGTGTCTTTCAGAGATGTGTAGAAGAGGACAGAGGCTTGGAGTTGCTCAGAGACATTCATCAAGGTGAATGCGGTCATCATGCATCTGCAAAAGCCATCGCCAGCAAAGCTTTCCGACATGGTTTCTATTGGCCGACTGCGCTTGCAGCGGCTGAGAATTTGGTGAAATACTGCAAGGGTTGCCAGCGGTTCAAGGCAAGAAGTCATCAGCCAGCATCAGCATTGAAGACAATCCCAATAGCATGGCCATTTGCAGTATGGGGTTTGGATATGGTTGGTCCATTCAAGAGGGCTCGGAGAGGCATGACGCATCTCCTGGTTGCAGTGGACAAGTTTACCGAGTGGATTGAAGCTCGCCCGATCAAGAAGCTTGATGGTCCGACTGCGGTCCGATTCATGGCCGACATCGTGTGCAGATATGGTGTGCCTAACAGCATCATCACCGACAACGGCACAAATTTCGCAAAGGGTGCACTAGCTCGATATGCATCTCAGCAGGGCATTCGGCTTGATCTTGCATCTGTGGCGCATCCCCAGTCGAATGGTCAAGTAGAAAGAGCAAATAGCCTCATCCTCTCGGGTATCAGACCCCGATTGGTGGAGCCACTTGAGTGGGCACCCGGAGCATGGATGGAAGAGCTCCCTGCAGTACTGTTCAGTTTGAGGACCACACCAAACAGGTCGACTGGATTCACTCCTTTCTTCCTGGTGTATGGTTCAGAAGCAATCATCCCATCCGACATCGAGTTTGATTCGCCTCGGCATGCCTTGTACACCGAAGAAGAAGCCAGGTTAGCACGAGAGGACGGCGTCGACCTCAAGGAAGAAGCCTATTTTCTGGCCTTGTCCAGATCGGCAGTCTATCAGCAGAAGTTGCGGCACTACCACAGCAAGAAGATTCGGCCTCTCGCCTTCCGAGAGGGCGACATGGTGCTACGCCGAATTCAGAAGTTAGACGGGCAGCATAAGCTATCCTCACCCTGGGAAGGACCATTCGTCATCAGCCGTGCACTCAAGAACAACTCCTATTATTTGATCGACTGCACCAAGGGACCTCGGCACAAGGACACATCAGGAGTAGAAACGGAGCGGCCCTGGAACGCTGAGCTGTTATGTCCGTTCTATAGTTGAGCGGCAGAAATTTATGTACGCCATTCGGAAAATGATCGGTAAAGCTATCATGCCTCTAAAAAGGAGCATTCGATTACCTTTGCATAATTTCATTCGAAAAGCTAGCCCAAGTCGGCAACGCTTAGTCATATCCGAGACATGCGTAACGCACTCGGGGACTGACCGACCACGAGGTCAGAAGAATAGGCCATCGAGGTACGGGGACTGCGGGCTGGCACTCAACTTAGCACCTAACTCAAGCGCAAGTCACAAAGTGTTTGTGGCATTGAGAAGGGCAGCGGTTGCGGCAGTCAGCAGTACAAGTTCCCGAGAAACAACTCGAAACGCTCTAGAAAGGGCATAGTCGATAAATCAAGTTACCGATTGCGCCGCGGACCAATGCATCAAGCTCGATAATGGGCAATCGGCTCCTAACGTTACAGAATCCTTTGCGTTAAACCTTGTCGTGTAAATTCGAAAAGCTTATCGAACCTTGGCTAGAAATCTGCCTTTGATCCGACTGCAGACCGCATGTCGGCAGCAATACAGACAAGGCAGACACCCCCAAGTGCAGACCGATAAAAGAAACCGACAAAGACGCAAAGTCGATCGCGCAAATAAAAACTTGCAATGAGCAATCGGATTGCATAAGAGATAACAGGCCTCAGGCCGAATAAGTTCATTACATCGAAGTCGCACCCAGTGGGTGTCGACAGAATTAAGATTATGTCTTACAAGCAACTAGTCGGAAAGAAAAAACAAGATAAGGCCGATCCAATGTCGGCAAGCTGCAGTAGGTGACATCATCGGCAGATTGGCTCAAGAAGTCGGGGCAGTCGAGGGCGCAGAGCTGGCAGTCGGAGCAGTCGGATCGGCGTGCGCGGCAGCGACATCTGGCTCCGACTGTGCATCAGAAGATGTGGCCCCAGCACGCTTGGACCTCGGAGAGGTATGGGACGAACCGCTGTCAGAAATCTCTTCGGCCAAGCCAGAGATAGAAGTTGCAGCCAATGGGTTCCCTCCCTCGTCGAGATATGGAGTATATTCATAAGGAGAAAACCAGTTCACCATAGCGCTGGCGAGCCGATTCACTTCAGCATAGGTCTTCTCGAGCACGTCGGCGGCGTTTTCTCTGAGGCTGTGGAGCTTGGAGCGTTTCACTTGCGGGTACCAGCTCAGCACAGTTTGAAGAGCAGTCTCAGCGCCAGTCCGACCAGCAGAGTTAAGCAAGACGTCGATCCGACGGGGAATGGCCTTCAGAAGAATCCGATTCTGCTCGGTGGTAGCATTCGGAGCATCTCCCTTGTCAGAGTCTTCTTCTTCCAGAGGGACCGATCTGTGGGTCTCGACAGAGGAGCTGGCAGCATGCTTCATCCTCTGAAGTCCAATCTTGAGCTCAGTCGGCGACCACAGCAACTCGGCAATCTTCATAATGCCAAGTTTGAAAGACAAGGCAATCCCTTGATGACGGTAATGCGAGCTGCTGTGCCAATCAGATACTCATGCCGAGTCCAGACGTCGTCATCAAGCTGGCAGGACCCCCCGGCTGCGATGGTCTCCTCCCGAGATTTGGCCACGGCTGCGTAAGCAGCTGCTTCAGATTCAGGCCAGGCCTCTGCATCATGAAGAAAAGAATGAGTAATAGCGCAAAAGAAGGAAGCAGTCGGAAACACGCTCGGAGGCAAGAAGCACTTACCGCTGAGAAGGGCGTCCATCTCTCTCATCGTGTCGCAGAGGCCCTTGGCCCGGCGGCGCATTTTTGTGGTGTCTTCATAGTTGCGCTTCTCCAGCTCTTCATATTTGGCGATATGGTCATCACGATCCTATCGGATAGAGTCTCGCACAGCAATCGCTTCATCCCTCTCGGCTTGCAATGCTTCTCGGGCGGCTACAGCTGCATCTCGCTCAGCGAGGAGCCCGTCACCAGCAGCGGTCACGGCAGCTATGTCATCCAGATGTTTCTTTTCAAGAGAAGCCATCTCGGAGTGGAGGCCTTTGATAGTCCGAGTCAAGTCGGCTTCCACCCCCTGTAGTCGGGTCGCCTCTTCCTTGGCTGCGGCAAATGCTGGCCCTTGCTGGTTGAGTTCTGTAGTTAGTTCAGCGATACGGCCCTGAAGATCATCTACCATGGGAACAGAAACTAGAAGAAGTCACAAAGGCATTAGTACAAGAGAGATTATCAGTCGGAGGGAAGATAGAAATGATAAGAGAAGGTACCTTTCAGCTTGTGGATCTCGGTAGACTGATTGTTGACCTGGATCTGGGCTTGAGCGAGAGTTCGGAGGCTACAGGCATAGGCGTCGAGGAGTTTCTCGAAGACCTCGCGTCTCTCTTCCATAACAGCCTGAGAAGAGCGGCAAGATGAACTTCAGAGATACAACATCCAAAAGAAGATCCGATTTGATTGCAAGCAATCGGCCCGAATCTCGGGGACTACACCCAGTTGCGCGCACCCACCGGAAGAAAAGTCTCCCGATTGGAGGAAGGCGGGAGAAAAAGCAAAGAGCATAAAAGATCCGAACCGATTGCAAGCAATCGGCCCGAATCTCGGGGACTACACCCACCGGAAGAAAAGTCTCCCGATTGAAGGAAAATCATAAAAGAAAATTCAAGAGCTTACCACATAATGGCGGTCGAGCTGTTGGAGGTCCCGAGCAATGGCGGAGGGAAAGTCGTTCACTCGACTGAAGGCTGTCGTCAAAGCATCTTGAGTGCGATGCGGAGCATCAGGCTCGGTGCCAATGTGGCGGGTGCGAGAATACTCGGCCCGGAATTGGTCTACTGAGCGCATCAGAATCTCCGAGGTGGAAGAGGTCGGCTGTGGTGATGAAGCTTGCATCGCGGCAGCAGAGGTGATGACGGTAGAGAACGATGGCGCCGACGTCGCTAAAGGGTCGGAGGCATTCGGTCGTGGCCGTGGCGCAATCGGATGAGACGAGGTCGAGGTGGTTTCCACAATCGGCGGAGTGGTCGTCATGATAGGCGAGGTGGTCATCATGATCAATGAGGTGGTTGCCGCAATCGGCGGATTTGTCGTTATGATCGGCGAAGTGGTTGTCAGGACGGGCAAGGTGGTAGAGAGGACGGGGGCAGAAACTGGGTCGGAGCGTCGTGGCGGAGATGGAGGAATCGGATTGGTCGATTGCGCTCCTTCGCCACCAGTAGCTCCCCGATCAGCTGTTTTCTTGGAGGTCTTGGAAGCAGTGGCGGAAGTAGTAGTGGTCTTGGCTGTAGCGAGGCGGGCTTTCTTGGATGCACGCTCGGCGTCCTTGGAGGTTCGATGTGAATCCGGAGGCCGTTTATGAGTTGTAGCAGCAGACGCAGCAGGGGAGATGACTGCACCGACATGGGCAGGAATGTCGGCGTCGACATCATCAAGGCCAATCGGCTCCCTGAAAGAAGAAAAGGAGGTGAATCAGTACAAGGGAAAACAATGAAGTTCAAGGCATGAAGACAAGGGCATACCCGACTGTTCTCGGCGCGCCCGTGGGCATCCGACATCTCAGGGGGGCGACGTTCAGAGGCGCCTGGCCAATCGACACCCGAGTGGCCGTTGCTTGGGGTTGTTTGCCCTTGGGGGCAGTCGGCACCGCCTTTGCGGCCTTGCTGGAGGCAGCACCAGAAGAGGAGCTAGTTGCCGAGGCGCGTTTAGTCGGCACCTTCGGTGGCTTGGCGCGAGGAGCTACATCAGAATTACAAACCTTTGAGATACTATCGTCATCGCTCCATTCAGCCAGAAATTCCTCAAGGGAAGGGTCAGGCGTACCCCCTTGAGCCGCAGTTCGGGTGTCGGCGTTCTTGGGGTCGGTGGCCTCGACGTCGGCTTCGTCATTGAGGTCTTCGAAGTCGGAGGATTCGCCGTCATCGGCATCATCATCATCGGATTCGGAGGGAGGAACCTCGCCATTGTACTCAAAGTCCGCGGGGTCATCTTCCTCGCGGTCGGGGGCGTACATACCAGCCACTTGGCCATCCTCCATCACATTGGATTGAAGGAAGTGCTAAGCAAAAAGAAGAAAGTTGTCAGAGAAATTGGATATGAGGCAAAAGCAATCGGACAAAGGGACAAATCGGGACATACCACGGGCGGTTTCTGTCGGAGGTATAGGTACTCGAGGCCGAAGCGGAAGGGATCGGGCAGGGCACTGGATGTGATAGCCTTTACTCTGGAGCAAAGTTCTTCGAGCTTCACCCGCCACGTGCAGAGCCGAGTGGGATCTCGGGGCCCCGACATGTCGCATATGCGGTGTACTCGGCGCTGTAGAGGAAGCACTCGGGCTTTAAGCCAAGCAGCAACAAGATCAGTCGACAGAAGCCCTTCTTGCTCCAGCTGAGCGACTCGGGCAACTTGATCATCCACGTCAAGGTCTCCAACACCATACTTCAACGACCAATGATGTTTTTCAGTCGGCCGGGCGAGAGAGAACTCGGGCAGATTCAGGAGGTCGGGGCCTTGATCAGGTGACTTGACGTAAAAGAAGGTGGTCTGCCAGTTCTTGCATGAATGGACGATCTCGGGACTCTTGTACCTCGGTTTGCCGGCTGCGACAAGGCAACTGCCACAGTCGGTCATATCAGTCGGATAGGTTGGATCTCTACCTTCCGTGACAGACGGCACCACTGCTCCTATCCGAGCATTGTGAGCTCGGAGGTTGAAGAACCGTTTCCAAAGAGCAACGCTTGAGCGGCAGCCGAGATATCCCTCACACAGCGTGACGAAGCCGGAGAGGATCATGATGAAGTTCGCTGCGAGATGATGCGGTTGCAGGCGGTGGAAGTCAAGAAAGTTTCGGAAGAAGGTGCTGGCGGGGAGTCCGAATCCACGCTCAAAGTGAGCGAGGAAGGCGACCCTCTCGCCAGCGCGCGCGGTGGGCACGATCTCGGCGCCGGAAATGCGCCACCGGGCCTCGGCCGACATCTTGCGGGCGCGAACCAGAGCTTGGATGTCATCCGCAGTGACCTTGGCTCCTTTCCAGCACCCACGGCTGGCCTGACAGGTGTCTCGCCGGGGGGCCATGGAGCTCGCGGGCGGAGCGAGAAGAGGGACGAGGTGCTAGCGGCGAGAGAATACCGCGTCGGCGGAGCGGCATGCAAGCGCACGGCCGGAGCAGGTCCCGTGCGCGGAGGCGGAGAGACGAGCGCGACGGAGAGCTTCGGCTGGGGCGGCAATGGCGCACGCGAGGAGCAAGAGATGGAGGAGGAAGACGACGTATGGGAGAAGGAAGGGGCACAAGCCCTCCCTTGTGGCTTATAAGGGTGGCGGGGGAGGGGAGTGGGATCCGGTTGCGGCCGTGTGGCCTGGTGTGGCCTAGCCCACAGGGAGACCAACTGGAAAACCGGCACAAGAGATCCCAGCGTGGGAAGCGAGGCGTGCGACGTGGGGATCGAGGCCTGCAGTTACGTCAAGTCGCGCGTGGGTCGTGGGCCCCGGTCCATTGATTCCATCCCGGAGAAATCGGAAGTAACCGTTGGAAAGTAATCGGCGAGGGATGCTATTCTCAAAAAGTGAAGGCAGAAATCAGAGATAATTCAAAGCAGATCGGACGAAATCTTGGCCAGCCGAGTATGAGCTCCGAGTCGGTCGACGAACTCGGAATGACGCACTTGATGAGGCCATAGCATTCGGAAGATATTGAAGAAAGATTGAAAACTGCAAAGGCCCCGCGGTCAAATGACCGTGGGACCTTTATAGCTTTAGGGGCTACTGTCGGGGATTGGTACCCGGGTAGGCTCACCCAAGCGAAAGCAACCTTTTAAGACAAGGATGGACCGATTGGGCTGCAGCTGGGCCGAGCTGGGCAGGCGTACGACCGATTGCTCCGAGGCAATCAGCCACACCGAATGCCAGCAGTCGGCCCAGGCGCAACCGGTCCACCCTGTTGTCATCAAGACCATCATCCGATTGGCCCGCAGCTGGGCTGAGGTGGGCATTAGCACGGCCGATTGCGAAGAGCAATCGACCTCGCCGAGGGCCACCAGTCGGCCCAGGCGCAATCGGTACAACCTACCACCCCTGGAGAAGTTGACCCCGAGACCAGTCGGAGGTCCAAGTACGGGGTCATAAATGCACAATCCCGAGAGATCGGGGTGGCAGAGAAGCCAAGTCACATCGAAGATCTGTCAGAGATGCGGTGTCGACCTCTCCGCCGATTCCGCGGACAGGGCGACAAGACCGCACCTCCTAGCTCCACTGTTCATCATCATGCCCTACAAGTCTACAGCATGGGCCGCCGCTTGTCGGGTCCGGATCACCCGGAGAGGCGCAGTCGGTGGGACCCAGCCGATTAGAGAATGACCGCTGGGCCCAATCGGCAGTGAAGTTACCGATTTACCCCGGGCTCATACTATAAGAGCCCAGGGTACCCCTCCTGCGTGGGGGACGATCCGCTCATTAGCACCATTACTCACATTCTCCTCAGTTCATTCACTGCTAGTAGTTACTCCTCAGGGAAGCAGGAGAGAGCCTTGCCCACGGCGGCGCTCACCTTCCCCTGAGAAGATAGAGAAGCAGTTATTGTAGTTCAGTTCATTGATATAGAAGAGACAAGCAGGAGTAGGGGTGTTATCTCTCCGGAGAGCCCCGAACCTGGGTACATCGTGGTGTCCTCCACCGTGTTTGTGCCCAACCCGATTCCGGCACCATCGACATCCTCTTCCTCGCGTCTTCCCCTCATTTTAGCCATACCCACGGCATCTGACGTCACATATCGACGACAACAATAGTGGATGATGTGGATAGCTTGCATGTTGAGATAGACAACTTAAATAGAGCGGCTTTTCGGGTCATAGGTGCATTTTCTCCTATTAGTAATACGGACATCATTTCAAAAAGTAAATAAAACCAAAAAAATCAGATTTTTTGTATGATGCAAGATGATCAAGTGTGCGAAGTCCATGCCAAAATTCGTGAAGTTTGAACATTCAAGTAATCCTCGGCAAAAATGACAAATTTTGGGACTATGAGAGTTTTTGAAAAATGGCACTGTTCATCAAGAATCAAGATGGTCATGGGTTTTTGGAAATCGAATGTCGAAATACCATGAAATTTTGCACGGATGTCACATGCATGAGCATGTTGGATTCCACAAAAATTCAGATTTTTTTGAATTACTTTGCATTTTTTTTGAATTTTCTAGTTAGTGGGTGCATATGCCCGCGTGAGCCGTTTGGGATTTCCGACATCTTAGTGGGGTTTTGCTTTATAAGAGATATAGATATAAGATGGTGTTTTAAGTATCAATTTTGTTAGATGCGAGGGGCAAATATTTCAATGATGTTACATACTCAACAATTTTCTGCATGATGCCTCACGAGAGAAGATTCGAGTACTAGGATAAAAAATGAATAGTAAAATTTGAGAAATAGCAAAAAATTGGAAAAGTTTGAAACAAATATAATCGAGTGTTCTACCTATGTGCAAAGTTTCGTGAAGTAATAACATGCGTGGTGTTTTGGGCGAAATGGCAAAAAAATGAGCTATAACAATGACATTTAAAAAAAATGATTTTCTTTTTCCGCGCAACACGTCACATATGACATTTCTTTATGGAAATTCATATGTGGGTAGATTGCCCGACTATGTAGAAAATATATTTAATTTCTTGCTCTTTTTAGATACTCTCTCCATTTCGGTGTATAGGTCTTGCGCGTATTTTTAGATCATCAATTTAACTTATTTAACATGATTTGTACAACATAAAAAAATAGATAATATAACATCTAAAGTTTTAAATGATGTATTTTTTTGTAATATATAACTAGTAGTATTATGTTGTTCAAATTAACAATCTAGGAACACCCATGGGACCTATACACCAGACCAAAGAGAGTATTACTATCCATTAGATTGATGCATCACGGCTTACAAAGACACTTCCTTCAATTTTTTAGTTTATTCTGCATATTAGTTTTGTCTTACGTCAAACTTTACGAACTTGTACTAACTTTATAGATAAATTTATTGACATGTACAATATCAAATTAATAAAATTAGATTCAACATTGAATATACTTTCAAATCATAAATACTTGTTATTGTAAATATCCATATCTATAAACCTGTCAAACTTTATTAAACTCAACTTAGTACACCCTCCGTTCGTAAATATAAGATATTTTAAATATGTCAATATAGACTACATACAAATTCTTTTGTACTCCCTTTGTTAAATGAGTGAACAAACATAGTAAAATGTGACTATATACATTCGATTCAAAAAAATTAAAACATCTTATAATTATGAACCGAGGAACTACAAAACAAATACTCCTTTTGACCCATATTAATGGGCACACACTTAGTACAACTCTAGTATATATAGAATTTCTCGAACAAACAAAAAGAAAATATATAAAATAAATAAAAACAAAGTGAATGCTGCTCTATCCGCGTTTATTTAGCTCTCGTTTTCCTCCATCCGCGTTTATTGCAAAATCAGGAGCAGAGAGGGCCAGCGGGTGAAGGTGCAGCCGCCGAAGCCCCCGACAGGCAGCCGCGCGAGGAAGCGAAGAGACCCAGAGGACGGCGACGGGTCCGCCCCGTGCTGCCTATCGGGCCGGCCGGCCGGTGCATGCATCGGCGGAGAGGCGACGTCCGTCAACCGGGTCGTAATCGTCGTCTTGGCACATTGCAGCACGCGGTTCTACCCATCAGCGTCCCGAGCTTATTGATTGGAGCAGCGCGTGTGCAGGAGCGGAGGAGCCCACGATTGAGAGCTAGCTAGCGTACGCGTCATGCAACGGTGAATATGAAGTTGCATACAATACAAATGATCGTTTCTACTCCCTCCCTTCCCTAATATCTGACGTTTTCGCAAACTAATTTAGCTAGCCAAAACGTCTTATATTACTGTATAAAGGAAGAACTTGACAAAAATGTACCAGGGCTAGGATCGTCCCTACATGATCATCATACTGGTTTGTCTAGCGTGCACGCTGTGCACAGACAGAAAAATTAAGGACATGGCCATGCAATGCAAATGCTGAACGGAATGCATGGGCCGGCTTTAAGAGTTAAGACCCTCATACAGTTTAGCTTCCAAAAGAAAAGACCCCCCTACAGTACACAGAATATGAAGACCTCTTTGGTGCATTATCATGGGTACACATTTCGATAGACAGTACTGTGTGTCGCCTGGTCTAGGAGGGATGCATCACCCAGCTGTCCGGCAACGGATCAGGCCCCCAAATAAGATCTTTTGAAATGTACTCCGTATGTATGTAGTGGTCCTAGCTAGTGTTGTTGACGACGCGTCTACGACGAGACTATGCGAGGGTGATGCCGTGCATGGAACAAACCGGCGTTTTGTACGTACCTCGTCTACAAGCAATCATCAAATAATATATGCTTTGCGAATTTGAGTTGGTTAGGTGGATGGTTGTATCCTCAATCCATTAGAGTTTAAATCTCAGATTTGACAATAGTGCTCGCATTTTTCTGGATTTATTTTAGGGCTTTTGGTGATATGTTTTCAGTGGAAGGAGACATTCCTGTCGAAGATGATGTGGTGACTTCGTTAATCTCAAGATGATGTACCGGTTCAGTATTGCGAATATGTTCATAGGGATGGGGTGTGCGTGTGTGCGTTATAGGGATGATTGTATACTCGTGTATGTGTATGTCTGAGTTATATTGTGTTCCTAAAAAAATCATGTATGCTTTCAAACTGGCTAAGGTTTTTTTTTCTTTTACAAAGCGGGGTAAAGTGGCTAAGGTTATTGTAACTTGTGAGGTTTAGATACTCCTGCATTTTTTAGGACACCAAAATGTTTTCATCCTTTTTCAATTTGCTTATCAATAACATCATTATCTGTGGCGAATTCATAGGGACAAACACAGGTCACTAACACTAATGAGTATATGCATGCTTAGTGAACTGAGCATAGCTCGGTTGGTTATGTTCCTTGGAACTGGTTCAAGTCCTAGATTTGTCACATGTGCTCGCCTTTGATAAGCTTTTTGGTTATGTTCGATCATTTCCGGGACTATGAGGAGCACGTGGAGGTGTATAACATTCAAGGATTCCCTGAAGCCAGTTACCAAGCATATGAAATGTAGATCGAGGTGATGGGAATTCAACCCCACTTTCTAACAACAAGCCAATTCAAACAAGCAAAATGACATTTAAGAGAAGATACGATGAAGTCTTCTTTGCCAATAAGAACACAAATTACATTGCATACTGGAGACGAGTGACAGGGAACTAGTACTGAAGAAGGGTGCGCGGATGCTGAAAGACAATGCTTCTAACTTGCTCTGGATTTGTGATTCGATGCACGTTGGTCCTCTAGTTGATGTCTAGTTGATTGCCCAAGTGTTTAGACCTTATTTTGCTAAGTCTATCGCCCACCTGTGTAGGGTTGTTATCTCATTTGCTTCCCGTGTGATACTTTTGGCATGGTTTACCTGTAGTTGAACTGATCTGTGGTGCCAATGGATACTCGTCCTATCGTGATGGTTTCGATTGCGACCCACCATTGTGGGTTTTCCACCGGTGCATTGAATCCCCCCCCCCCCCCTCCCTCCTCTTCCTTGTTGGAACGATGTATTTCGGTTATGCGAATAATGGAAAACGGCGTTTGCTGGGTTCAAAAAAACATATTACATTCCATATTTGTTTGAAATGGCTTGTTATTCGGAGCTTTGTTAGATCTGCAAGATTTGTTTGTAGGAGTGTGGATAAGTGTACTCCATTTGTTAGATCTGCAAAAATCTTAGTCTTTTAATTGTGCCAATAAGAAGTGAGTCTGCTTGGAAAGAGAAAACGGGATAGGTTTTTTTTTTGGAAAAAGAGGTTAAGACCCCCGGCCTCATTGATGCATACGGCCATATTATTTATTATTCAACAAATGTCTAACAAGAACATACATCAAGCCACCCGAAGCCACCATTCACATCTGCAAAACTCAATAATGTGGAGTGCTCTCACTCCTCATATCTAAAACAGGTGCCGTCGCCGATCCATCCACATAACATATCGGAACCAACAGCCGGTACAACATACACAAAGCGTGCACCGCATGCACACGTTTTAGACACAGGCATCATCATCGGACCGCTAATCCATCTTCAGGAAAGAGATCTGCATCATCCTTGCCAGTCCGACCATCCGTCGACGCCACCACGACGCTCAATGACACCACCGCCCCCCGCTCATCCATCCAGACGCGAAGATTTTGGAAGATCTGTCGTGCGTAGCACCTGCCGAACATGCATGACACATCATATCACTTGTCGGCCAGACATGACTTGAGATCTCCATCGAAAGCTCCGTGCAAGACGACGCCGCTCCACCTCTTGCCTTTATCTTTCAGCGCTGCTCCACAAACGATGCTCCCAAGAGAGAAAATGACACCGCAATACGGCCATCGTTCGATCTGGAAGACCAGATCCTAGGGTTTCCCCCGTAGCAGCATGAGTGGGTCGACAGTAGTTACACGATGATGTCTCCATCAAGGAAACGACGCAGAACGCCGCCATCGCCTGCCATCGGCAATTACTTCTTCCCAACTCGCAACCAGAACTTGATGGCGGATCTCAAGATCAGACCATCCAGCCTCAGGCCGACCATCTCCGACGGAGGAGATGGCCACCATCGCCGGCTGCACCGGCCAGATCAGATCTGACCGGAGGCGCCGCTGACCAGCCCACCATGGCCTCCGAGCCGTCGGAGCCGATCCGACGCCCGATGGCGCGCCGACCGCGATCGCTGCCCTTCCCTCCGAGGGTTACGCCGTGCCTGCAGCCGCTGCCGCATGAGATAGGTCGGGCCTGCCACCACGCCCACTACTAGAGAAATAGCTATACATGGAAACCTTATTAGTGGCGCATTTTTACGTAATGCGCCACTATGTTGTAAGGGGTGGCGCACTGGTTAAAAATGCGCCACCTATAAGCTCTTATAGGTGGCGCATTTTTTAAAATGTGCCACCCCTAAGGGTGGGCCAGCCCTGGATCCTCTTATACGTGGCGCATTTGGAGAAATGCGCCACCCCTAAGAACCTTATAGGTGGCGCATTCTGCTAATGTGCCACCCCTAAGAGATTATGGGTGGCGCATTCTGGAAAATGCACCACCCCTAAGGAATTATTAGTGGATGCGCCACCCATAAGCTCTTAGGGGTGGCGCATCTTACATATGCGTCACTACTAAGCAAAAAAGTGAGGGAAAATTCCCAACACACAAATACACCCCCCCTGTGGACCGCCTTTTCGGTTTGAAAAAAATAAAAGAAAATAATAGAAATGTCAAAAAAATAAAAGAAAATAAGTTTCTCATGTGATATGTGGTCTAGTTGTTAGAAAAATTTACAAATATGAATTTCGACTTTTTTTGCAAAATCTCTCGAGAATTATGTAAAATGGGCATAACTTTTGCATACGACCTCCGATGGAAAAGTTTTTTATATGAAAAATTATCTACTCGAAAAGTTATATCCAAATTCAAACATTTTTAGAATCCTCAAAAACCTAACAGAAAAATAATTATGATGCTTTTAAGATCTGGAGGCCAAAAAATTGAAAAAAAATCAAAACTTATTAGTGGCGCATTTTGCTAGGTGCGCTACCCCTAAGGTTCTTATGGGTGGCGCATTTTGCTATATACGCCACTAATAAGAGTATATATAACCCGACCGGGTTCCTTCTCCTCCTTACCTCTTCATTCTTATCCTCCTCTCCTCCACCATCTCCTCCTCCTCTCCACCTTCTCCATGGCGCCCTCCTCCTCCTCCCCTCCTCCATGGCTCTAAGGCTGCTGCTCCTCCTCCTCCCCTCCTCCATGGCTCCTCCTCCTCCTCCAAGGTCCCCCCTCCTCCACGGTTCTTCTTCTTCTTCCTCCTCCCCTACTCCATGGCTCCTACTCCTCCAAGGTTCCTCCTCCCCTTTCTTCTTCATCTCCCCTCCTCCATGGCTCCTACTCCTCATGGTTCCTCCTTTTCGTCTCTTCCTCCATGGCGCTCTACATCCTGAGCAAAAAAAGTTAGATGAACGGGACAGAGAATAAAAATGAGCAAACAAAGTGGCTAGATGAACGGGACAAATTATTCAAACAAAAAACGAGCAAAAAAATCGTAATCCAGATCCAGATTCAAAATTAAAAAAAAAAAGTTAATAGTAGCGCATCTTCAAAATGCGCCCTTAATAAAGCCTTATTAATGGCTTGTCCCTAAAAGCTATTCCCTGCTAGTGGTCGGAGCAGCCATCGCCGTCGTGCCGCATAGATTGAATCGGTCACGGCACCACACGTTTAGAGATCCCGCACCACCCTTAAGACGCGGGAGAGAGGGAGTCCCCACCACTGTTGTCGGCCTGTGGACTTAACCTGACAGCGTCCTCCGGCGGCGGCGGAGGGAAGGAAAGAAGTAGACCGCACCCCCGGCGGGCGCCGCCCGAGTCGCCGTAGCGGGGACGACGCGGGGGCGAGTGGAGGGTGATCACGTTGTTCAACAGTTGTGTGAATGGAGAATACTAAGACGATATGATGAGACCTGCAAAGGTTCCACGGCTACCTGACTAGATACGTGTCAGTTCGTAGCACGACAAGACCCAGTGGGCCATCGATATATTTGCATCACATGGTCTGTGGGCTCCCACCATGGCGAATGGATGATTGGATCTGTACATTGCACACCTGCACCAACTCTGATGACTCTCCAAATATGTACAGGTTTATTTGCACGATAAACTGTGCTTTGCAATGAACTTTAATGCCTAGTGGCATTACCCATATCCATCTATTTCGGGAGGGTATCCTATGCTAAGATGCACACGTACTATGATCGAAAATGCACTATGATTCAATTATAACCACTCATACATTCTCAGCACTGCACTATGATAGAAGATAGGTCACCCAAATTCCAAAAACGTAGTTAAATCAAGTGCATGCACTGATTGTTTCTAATTATAATTGTGCCAAAACATTGATGCAAATTGTGCAGCAAAATAAACGTACTGTATGAATGCTTTTTTCGAACATCAAATATGAATATGTACATGCTAATAATTAAGAAGAGAGCACAAGAATCACAAGATTTATAACATAGTACTACCACAAGAATCACGTAAGGACTCACGCAGTCACGCTCAATTCCTCGCACCATATATACATACAACGTTCTTAATGTATGGCACGCATCTCCTGGGTCTAAGCAAAGTACTGCCAATGGTGGTAGAAGTCGCCGGCGGAAACGTCGTCGACGCGCTGGCCGTGCATGGCGGCCGCGGCCCGCTCGAGCGCCTGGACGTGGCTCTTGAGGAACCTGACATAGCGGACGGCCTCCTCCAGCATGGACGCCGTGTCCAGCCTCGCGCCGCCCGGAACCAGCCGCTGCAGCGCGCGCATCCTCTGGCTCACGCGCTCCCGCCGCAGCCTCGCCGCCACGCTCTGTGGCTCGCTCGAGACGCGTGCGTTGCGCCGCCTGGGCCTCTCCGCATCCACGGCCGAGTGGATGCCAGAAAGCCGCCGCGTCGCCGTGTGGTCCGGATAAGCCGCGGCCGGCGGCGGGGCTTGCCGCGCCGGCATCGTTACCGAAGGAGTAATAGTGCACGATGGATACGATGGAGGTAGTACCATTGGCTGCTGCTGTGGCGGCGACGAGGACGGAGAAGCCAGGTAAGTGAGGGCGCTGTCGAGTTGGGAGATGGTGTGCATGAGCTGCTCTTGGTTCGTCATATCCATTGCCATGTCGACCAAGTCCATGCAGAAAGATATAGGCTTGGTGGTGCTGGACTGCTGGTGCTTCACTCGTCTGTATGGAGGGGCTAGTTTGTTGTTGAGCTGAGGTTGGTGTTGGCAATGCTATTTATGCTGGCTGCTCCTCTGCTTCAGGTTGATGCGTACACTATTGTTTGGTCAGCACACAGGAAATACCAAAACCAGGAGACCATCAAAATTAAAGAAATGAAAGCAAAGAAAAGAGAAAAGGGGAGGTGGTGGAGCGATGGGTTGTCCGGACGTACCCTGTCAGGGGCGACGTCCTGATCCGGATCTGGGGATTAGACCTCCTCGCAATACCCCTGGCGACATCGATAGCACGGGTGAGTTGTCGAGCGAATCTTCGTGCCTTGGCACCGGCGGCGGTGACATTCGTGGGTGTCGCGTCCTTTTTAAAGATGTCGTCGTGGTTCTTCTTTCCATGCCAAAGCTTCAGATAATGACCTTTGTTCGGTGGACTCGATAGTGGCGTCACTTTGCATCGTCTTCCCCCTTGAGGATGTTGTGGTGGAGCCTAGGGGTGTGATAGGGTGTAGAGTGGGGTTGTGTTTAGTTTTCCGATACTCACTATTGGTAGCGTAGTTGCCCTGCATGAATCGAGTCTCAGGATCAGCTTTGGAAGAAGGCAACCTCACGCTTGTATCGTTCGGTCGTGTATTGTGTTGTTCATGCCCTTTATCTATATATAAAGCGGGGAGCGAAAGGGTTCTATGTAGCCCTTTATTTTGAAAAAATCAAAACAAATGTTTAAATGTTTCAAAAAAAATATTTTTTTTTCGTGAGAACATATATGTATCCCGCATGAACATGTAAATTTTCGTTTGAAAATATTGTAATATGCATGCTGCACAAAAGAACAAATTATTTCTTTTTAAATGGGCCCAATTTTTTTATTTTTGGGCCAAAAATTTGTTTTTTTATGCAGCCTGCATATTACAATATTTCCGAACGAAACTTGACACGTTCATGCGGGATACATATATGTTATCATGGAAAAAAAATTGATTTTTTTTAAACATTTAAGTATTATTTTTATTTTTTCGAAAATAAAGGGCTACTAGAGCCCGAGCTACATTAGCATTTAGCGGGAGCGAAAGCCTATTTTTGGAAGAAGAAAAAGGTGAGAGGGGTGTGGTGGGGTTGGAGAAGTGGACCAGCACAAGGCGGATCCTAACCCTCCATCCCTAAATAAATGTTTCAACTTTGTAATAACTACTAAAGTTAGTATAAACTCAAAACACTCATTATGGTACGGAGAAAATATTTTCCTAAATCATAGCCTCGGAAACGCTCACGCAGTCCACGAGGTAGTCCGAAGTTTGGTTTAGTGAGCCTTTCTTTCACCTCTTTTGGGAAAGACCTTCCTTGAACTTGTTTTTTGTCGCTTTTCTGGTTATTATTTAATTTAATTTTCCTTTTTATTTAAAACAATTTGTGAATATTTTCTGAATTTATCAATGTTTTTGAAATCTCACAAATAACTTTTAAATTCAAGTAGATTCGTTCATATTTTCTAAATCAACAAAAAAGGGAATTTGTGATATTTTTTGTAATCTATTTTTTTATTTCATGATTTTTTGTAATCCCCGGAAATACAAAAAACAGGAAACCATCAAACTAAATAAATAAAGAATGAATAAAGAACCCACTAAGCACAAGGAGACACCATGATGATGATCAACTTGTTTTTTTCTTTTCACTACTACTTATATTTCGAGACATAAAAAATTCATATGATATAAAAAATAGTAATGTTTAAGTGTTCAACATCCATTTAAAAATGGAAATGTAGTATAAAAATGTTCTCTCAAAATTTAGAAAGTATTTCTACCACTCAAAAACTTGTATGAACGTTTAAAAAATCTTCACATGTTCCAAAAAATATATGTGTGATATTTAGAAAAACTAATACAAAGTAAAAAATATTCACATAATTCAAAAATATTTATTTTGTACAATTAAAAAACTTATATTACATTTAGAAAACTTTAAAGTTAAAAACATTATAACAAGTAGAAACATGTTTATCCAATGTAAAAAAAAGTTCGAATAGTTCAAAATAAATGATAACGTATCATACAAACAAAAATCAATGTGTATTTGAAAAAATATTAACACATATTCAATAAATTATTCAAAATATATTTAGAAATATATTAAATCATGTATTGAGTGTTTAAAATGTTTTATGTATATGAAAATTGGTTAAATGTGTATAATATATAGACATGAAAACATATATTTGCAAAAAAAATCATTTATTTGAAACATTTTAAATGTATACAACAAAAATATTCCGGATGAAGACGAAACAGTACAATGTTTATGAAAAATGAAGAAACGTGTTAAAAGAACCGATGAAAACAGAACAAAGAAAAAAGAAATAGAAGGAAGGGAAAAAGTGAAGAAAAAAGAGTAAAAAAGACAGAATAAATCGATTAAAACCCAAAAACAACCAAAGAAAATCGAAGGAAACAATGCAAAATAAACAAATCGAGCTACAGTGCTGAGGGGCCATGGCGCGTCCGGCACAAGAGGCGAGGCCATGCTCTATCTCACGGTAAGTGAAATATAGACTTGGCAGCCAGGTTACACTTAACACTGTGAGAGATTCGCGCCATATGGGTCGACCAATATGCTGATTTTAGTGAGCCTTTCTACCATCAGTTTTGAATACTTTTTTAATTTTTTTCTATTTTTGACATTTATTAAAAACAATCATGAAATTTAATTTGTGAAGCCACTTACTTTTTTGAATTCATGTATATTTTTCTGAAACTCACAAATATTTTAGGATTTATTAGTATTTTTTGAAAGTTGATAGAAATGTATTTGAAAAACATGAACATTTTTGGCATTTTAATGATTTTTCTACAATCCGTAATAGTTTTCCCAATATATGAACATTTTATATTTTTCTGAATATTTTTTAAATCCACAAAAAAGTTGAATTCATGAATTTTCCTTTTAAATATATGAGCATTTTGTAAGTATAGGAACATCTTGCGCACTAACAAATGTTTTTTAAAATTCATGGAATTTTTCTAAGTATGGGATCATCTTGCGGATTAGCAAGCATACCAGATTACAAAATTGGAAAAGGAGACACTATAAATCTATGACATGATTCTTGGCAGGATGAACCCCTAAAGAACAACTTCCCTAAACTCTTTTCATTTGCCAGAAATGAGCATATTTCAGTTCAAGATTTTTCTAAGGCAGATTGCTGGATTGATCTCTTCAATAGGCCTCTTTCCAAACAAGCATCGATTCAACTTAATTCTCTGGTCCAGCTCATTCCAAGCAGTGACAATCAAACCAAAGATTGCTGGTCATTTAACAATAGCATAATCTTTTAGTCAAGGAAAATTTATAAACAGTTGATCACTACTCCAGAGTACTCCCAGATTTTTAATATGATCTAGTAGAGATCATGCAGAACTAAGCATAAAAAAAATTGTTGGGCAATTGCTCATCACAGATTGAACACAAGAGCTCTGTTGAAAATGAAAGATTTCCACCTAGAAAGCTATGATTGTGTATGCTGCAACCAGAAAACTGAAGAAACTCTCCTACATCTTCTATGGGACGGTACCTTTGCTCACATATGTTGGATTATAATCACCCCATTCAAAAAAAGAGGCACTTCTATATTTGAAGAAACTAGACTTGCACTACATCATCTTCCTCAGGCCCGTCCATGGCCATGTGCGAGGTTGTCACTTCGTTTCTAGTCTTCATGAGTCTCAAAACTGGATCGAATCTTATTGGGATCGGCTCAGCCGCAAGGAGCAAGATGGCAGGGTCGATAGAATTCGCCCCATGAATTCTAGTAGAAGCCGGCGTCTCCAACTCCAAGGGCCAACGCCACAACAAAAGCACCAGGCGCCCGACGGTCTACCTCTAGGCCAGATCGATTTGGAAATATCTCCACCAGGTGCGCTCAAGCACAAGCACATCCAATCTGGCTATTTTTCTTTTAAATAATCTGATATCTAATGAGTATTACTGTACATGTGCATCCATTCCTAAGTTTATTATAATAAACTGCTAGGTTTTCTCAAAAAGAAATAAAAATAAACTGCTATATGTTTGTTGCTCTATAGATTAATTCTTCAGGGAAGATAGTTGGGATATTAGATAAACTACTTAATATTGTACAGAGTAAAGTTAGCTTAATTGAAACAAAAGTAAACCTTAGTTATAAGATTTTTTCAGAATTTAGGCCATCATTTGCATTTCGCACCGGGGCCTCCAATTCCTGGAGACGGCCGTGATCTTCCCAAGGAATTTGGTCTAGAAATTCTGATCCTGAGATACTGGAATATTTGGATGAAAAGAAACTACAGAATCTTCAGAAACATCAAGCCTCATCGGAATCTTGGAGACAATTTTTTGGCAAGATTTAATTAGGAACAAGCATGAGGCTTTGTTCTGACGGTCGTTAAAAACATTTCATAGTTTATCATGTTAGAGAAAGCTAGTATTGGCTAAAGTATTGGTTTATTTTGTAACTTTTCACTTTACCATTGTAACATACCATTTATAATAGAAAATAATATACTATCTTCGATCATATGGGTCGAAGGGAGTAGAACAATTATTCTACAGTTCTTAGCCTAAAAAAAGATAGGAGTAAACTAGCACCGACTGTAATGAGTTGCCTTGTAGCCCAGGGACTGACAGTCTGGCACAGAGTTGGCTTTGAGTTAGCTCTTGCGCCGCCGGTTGCTCGCAGAACGAAGTGAAGGAAAACGTGCATCTCTTCACATACGACCCTCGCAAGCCAGAATCATATTCCGCATTCATCTGCCCGCAAACGCCATCCCTTCCCGCCAAGTCATACCATGAATAGAATCCATGATCACCTTAACGTCCCCCATGCGCACAGCTGCATCAATCACATGGCATCCTCGTGATTGCACGCAGCCTCGGTTCGTCGGCGACGCACTAGCGAGCGAGCTCCCCGCCGGCCGCTTGCCATGTCAGCGCCCGGCGGCGAGAACGTCCCCCGTCCGCGGCAGCGGCGGAGGTGGCGCCTGTACTGGTGCTACGTGTGCGGCCGCGCGCTGCGCACCGTGTCGTCCCCCACCTCCGACGTCTTCTGCCCGCGCTGCCTCGGCCAGTTCCTCCACGAGATCGAGCTTCCGGTGCCGCGCGAGCCCGTGCACCCGCCGCCCGAGCGGCTCTTCCTGCCGGCGCCGCTGTTCCCGTACGACGGCGTGCCGCGCCACTGGGTCATATACAGGGGCGAGGACGACCCGGCCGACGCGCCTGTAGGCCCACGTATCCGCCGAGTCCCGTCCCCGCCGCCGGCGCCGGGCCTGGGCGGTGCCGATGCCGGCGGTACACCCGCATCCGGCATCGACCCGGCGGGCTTCTTCACCGGCCCCAACCTGAACGCGCTCATCGAGGGCCTGACGCAGAACGACCGGCCCGGGATTCCGCCCGCGCCGGCGGAGGCCATCGACGCGCTCCCGACGGTGCACGTCTCGCCGGCGCACATGGCGGACGGCTCGCAGTGCCCCGTGTGCAAGGAGGAGTTCGAGCTCGGGGAGACGGCGCGGGAGCTGCCGTGCAAGCACGCGTACCACTCCGACTGTATCGTGCCGTGGCTCCAGCTCCACAACTCGTGCCCGGTCTGCCGGCAGGAGCTGCCGCTGCCGGACGGGGAATCCATCGACGTCGCCCGCGCAGGCGACGCCGACGGGGGCGAGGAGGAGAGGGTTCCGCCGTGGCAGCTGCTTGCCGGCTGGGGGCCGCTGGCGTGGCTGCTAACGCTGGGGGATCCGGACGTGGGCGGCTGGGATAATGGAGCTGCGCGGCGTGGGAGGGAAGCCGACGCCGATGACGCCGGCGGCGGTATGAGTCGTGGCGCCACGATTCTACAGTCGTTTGTTCTCGTCGCTGCTTGCTTTTTACTTGTCTCCTTTTTCGTTTGAGAAATGGCGTGGCGGATTGAAGACTGTCAAAGTGTGCATATCATTTATTCGGAAAAGAAAGACACAAGCTTCATTTGATCATCTCATTAGGCAAAATTTTACCGAAATGATAGATCTGACGTCAGTTATCGGCGCGTTTTCCTTCCGCACATACGAATTCTTGGCCGTCCAATAGAAGTGCACGAATCACGCTGCACGCTGTCACGACATCAATCGTTCGCTTCTTTTCCGAACTGATTGAACGCGCATTCCCTCCCCCGCTCACATCATCCTCATTCCCTCGTGCATTACCAGGGGCGGACCTAGAGAGAATATGACCCGGTGTGCTAGTGTTAAGAAATATATATTTTTAATTCAGATACAGGGTGTCACACACTACACTAAACAGTAAATTACAAAGAGAAAGATCATTTAGCCGGGAGTTTTGCTAGACACACGGATACTTCACACTTCACGGGGTTTTACGGTGTGGGTTACTATTGATTGGTTGAGATTTCGTTAGTTGAGGCCGTCCCACACGTGAAATTCAGGGGGGGGGGGGCAATTAGAGGAGGAGAAGCGGATTAGTCCGTGAAAGTCCGTACTTCTTTCGTCCGTACGTGTAGTATTATTGTTTAGCCGGTGTCCTGTGCACCCGGGTACAAGAACGTGGATACACCCCTGTGCATTACCCACCGCCTCTCTTCATCTCGTCCTTTTTTCTAGGCATTCTCTCTTTCTCTTCGCTATCCCTCTTGTTATCTCTCTCTTTCGTTGTGTCCGATCAAAAACATTGTTGGCGATGCGGCAGTCGAAGCTTCACAGTTGAGCTCGGGGTGGCCATGGCCACGAGTGGTCGTAATGCGGGAGCCCTAGGGCATAGGGGCTCGGGTAGGCCGGGGCGCACGACGTCGTGATGATAGACATCTATGAGATGACGCATAACTTTTGATGGTGGGGGTGGTGGCCGCCAGAAGACGTTACTATCGGCGTGGTTACCGAAGCTTCACGATGGAGCAGCGCCGTTCTCGATGAACTATGTTGTATTACCAAGCTCTTTTCGATGAACCCCTCCTGCAACTTGCTAGCGAAGCACCACGTGAGGAGAGGCTACCTTGGGGTTGAACCAGGTTGCTACCCAAGTCATCTCCCACTTATGATTCTCCTTTATATATTTTTGTTATTCCATGATAACGTATGTGCATTCAACTAGTTTACTTAATATTGTAACTATCAATGGTTTTCCATTACCTTGGTTAAACATAAAATATTACCGTAACATAATAACAATTAATACATTTACCTTGTGTTTTTAAACGAAGGGAGTATGAATAAATCAACCATTGAAGGGTCTGAACTTAACATTATTAACCTCAAGTTCCCCCCTTCTCTAATTTGAAGTTATGGTCATCCTGAAGATCAACTTTGATAAGAGCGAGATCATTGTTATGGGATACCTGTCAAAGGAACAATAATGGATAGCGAACAAACTAAATTGTGGGTTGTCCGATGATGTCACGAGAGTTTACTTCTCGCCCCTCGTTGGTTACCCAAAGTGGAAGATTGAGATGTAGACAGCAACAAATTTCCCTCGGTGAAGATACCAAGGTTTGTCTCCAGTAGGACTCCGATAACGACAAGAAGGTGACAACGGCGCCAGAGATTGGCGGTTGTCGTGGACCTGCACACACAACAGATAACTTTGCTCCCAACGAGTACAAAGGGGTTGTCAATCCCTCCGGCCTTGTTGTTTACAAAAGATAAAACGCACGGGATAATAGTGATAGTGATAGCGACGGAAAAGTAAATAAAGCAGTAAATTGATAGTGGGTGTAAACAGTATTGGAAATATGGACCGGGGTTCTATGATGTTCACTAGTGATGTCTCTCTCCCAAAAGACGATAAAATAGCCATGCGAGGTAAACAAATTACAGCTGGAAAATTGACAGGATTATGTGCGCAAACCAATGCTAATTATGCTATAAAGAAAGGAAGAGGCTCAAAAGCACGGGCGGTACGCCAAGACAAGTAGACCGAAATCCATCTGCATCTACCTACTAATCATCCACCTTGAGATATCTATCCAGAACATCTCGCTGGTATTAAGTTGCGAATCCCACCCAAAGTGTAAACTCAAAGCAACAGACAACTGCATTAGAGAACTTTGCGTAAAGTAAACAATCCTTGCACCCGCAAGTACAAGCACCGTTGTTTTTCCCCTTGTGGCAACATCACATCCCCTAGACTCATGTTTCTGTCACTCAAGCTAGTCATCGGGGGGCATGAACCCACAATCATGCATAACGCTCCCTCTTGGAGTCACTACCTACTACTTGGCCAAAGCAATAAACAACAATGGAGAACATGCAAGAATTACTCAAGAACATAAATATAAAAGAGAAGAATCAAATATATTACTCAAACACAATCTGAACATAATCTCATAATCCATCGAATCCCAACAAACTCAACATAGCAACAGTAGAAATATTACATATGTGCCTCGATCATGTAGGGCAGCTCACGAGGTCTAATCCATGAAGAACAAAAAGGGGAGGAGAACATCACATAGCTACTGATCGTAGACCCATGGTCCAAGGTGGACTACTCACGGTTCATCCGGGAAGCGTCCATGGTGGTGGAGAAGCTCTCGGAGGTGGTTCCTCCCTCCGGCAGGGTGCCGGGAAGAGGTCTTTTGGTGCTCCCAATCTTGGAAGCGCGGCGGCGGAACAGAGGAGAGATCGCGAAAAAGGGTTCCCGTCTCGGGTTGCGTCACGGGGAATAGATAGGCGAAGGGGGGCAGCCAGGGGGGCCACCAGGGGTCCAGGCGCCCCCCCTGGCGCGACCCCACCCTAGGGCGCGCCGGGAGGGCGCCTGGGGCCCTGCTGGGTCCCCTCTGCCCCCCCCCCCCCTCGGTGTTTCCGGAAGCTTCCTGTACGCTGATTTTTATTGGATTTTTCCTGTTTTTTTGGAGCAATTTTAATATGGGGGAAACCTGAAATAGAAAAACAGCAGAAAACAGGAACTGGCACTGGGGTGCACTGAGTTAATAGGTTAGTCCAAATATGATCAAAAGTGTATGGAAATTCATCAATATCATAGAAATATCACACAAAAGAGGCATGGAGCAAGCATAAATTATAGATACGTTTCGGACGTATCAACATCCCCAAGCTTAATTCCTGCTCTCGAGTAAGTAAATGATAAAAGCATAATTTCTATGGTGACATGCTAACAACCATATAAGAACTTTTAAGTAAAGCAATCAAGACATGTAATTCAATTCAAGTCATAACAGACAATAGTCTATATTTAGTATTGAAACAAGCAACATAAGAACATAATGGTCTCCAAATGGTGTTTGCGTGCAAGAAAGGGGGTACGGATATACGAGAAAAAGTATTTTTATGTTGAGAACTCAATCTACTAAAGTTTCACACTTGGTCTTCTTTGGAATCTTATCTTGACTCATCCCCAGACCACTAGCCAGGTACAAGTCAAAATGATCCACTCCTTTTCGACATTTTAAGCACTCATGCAATGGATGAGCGTAAGCAAGAAAGTTGACACTTAGGATGGCAAAGAGAGAATATGGTGGAGGAGGAAGACAAAAAGGTGTGAAAGGCTCACATCAATGAGGACAATCATAGGCGAGAGAAAGCCAAATGATAGATATGATGTGAGGAGTAGGGATTGCCATGCAACGGATGCACATATGATCTAAGGTAAGCTCTCCAATGGAACTAGTGGGGTTGCATCCAACTTGCTTGCTCAAGAAGACCAAGAGCTCATTTGGGGTGGCTCATCACTGGAATATACAAGCCAAGTTCTATAGTGTGAAGGTCGCCACATAGCTATATGCATGAATGATAATCTCTATGGAGTACAAGATATAAGAGGGAGTACGAGTGTGGATCTCTCAAAAGGAATAGTAGTGTGCCCCCTTCTCTCTTTTTATTTCTTTTTCTATTTTTTCTATTTTTTCTATTTTTTCTATTTTTTGTATTTTTTTGGTGGCCTCAATGGCTCTTTCTATTTCTCTCATTTTTCCTCTTTGGGATCTTTTGATTTTGTCCTCTTTGGGATCTTTTAATTTGTCCACTTTGGGATCTTTTCCTCACTTTAGGGGCAACACTCTATATATTATAAGAAGTATAGAAGATCTTTCACACTTTAAAAGTACTCAAATCATAAAGAAAATGTAACTATCATGATGTATGCAAATGTATGCCTCTGCCAGTGTAGCATGATATTCAATGATACTAACGCGTCATGTAGCAATGATTAGGGCAAGGCCCAACTAGCATGTGGCTCATCGATCAAGCAAGTAGCATGTATGACATGAAGATCAAGTCATGGGAAGATGGATGTTGCATGAAGGCTATGGAAATGCCTTGGTAGGTAGGTATGGTGGCTGTTTTGAGGAAGGATATAAGGAGGTTTATGATGACAGAGCGTATCGTACCAAGGGTTTGGATGTACCGGCGAAGGTGGACGCCAACTCTCGGAGTGAGAAGAAAGCAATGCACGACACAGGAGAGGCTAGAAAATATGGGAAGGTGGAAGTGTCAACTTTCGAATACTCACATTAGTCCGAAGAACTCATGCACTTATTATCGGTAACTCTCAATCTAATAAGGAGGTTTCACAAAGAGACATGTACCCCGAGGAGGAGTGTATGGGGGTTTGGTTATCCTTGCGCATCCTCAACTCATGGTACGTGAGTGTACTCTAATGTTCGACCCCTCAAAAGAGTAGTGATCCATCTAGTAGCTAAAGTTCTCAACTAATTTTGTAAGTTTTGAAAATAAACACGAATTGCCCAAAATACGACATCTATCACTAATAGGCTAAATCTCTTGACACCAAAAGTCCAAACATTACTCAAAACAAGACCTCAAAACTATTGCAAGTTACTACTACAACAAAATAGCAACCTCAATTACCTACTTCAAGTCAAGACACAAAACTCAGTGCAACAGGCAAACTCTCTAAACAAGATAAACATGAAAACTCAAGAGAGTTCCAGCAACAAACTAAACAAAAGCTCTTTTAAAAAAATAAGCATGAAAACTAAGAGCTAAACATATAGTAGCTATGAAAAAGATAAAGAACACACACAACAAAGATAAGCATGAAAAGTCCTATGTTGTGTTCTAGATTTTGGAAGTGGAGCGTGTTTCTCTCCCACACAAAGAAGATGGGTTCTAACTTGTTATGAACAGCAAGAAAATCTAAAGAAAACTAAAAATAAAACCTAAGAGCGAGACGCTCCAAGCATAGCACATAATGCATGAAGTGATAAAAATATAGTGAAACGAGAGACGAACTGATAATTGTTGATGGAGAAGGGGATGCACGGGGGCATACCCAAGATTAGACGCTTAAGTCTCCTTGAATATTTCTTGGGGATGCATGGGGGCATCCCCAAGCTTGATTGCTTGACACTCCTGAATCTTCTTTCATCATCTTCCCTCGCACACTTGAAAACTCCCTTCATACATAACTCATCATAATCTGATTAGCGAGGTTAGTACCCATAATAAAATATATTTTTCTCTACTGGAAATAAAGATAATCTTGAAGAGATACTGTTTATAAAGATTGCCAAAAGGTTTTTGCAAAGAAAAAGCAAGCTTAAGGTTTGCAAAACGGAGAAAAGGCAAAACAGGACAGAATCTGTGAACTGGGATTTTTCTCTGATTTTCCTAGTCACGAGGACAGAATCTGTTTTCTGGACATTATGTCACAACTTTCACTTCCCTTGTCATATGAGGCTATAAAAGGCACAAAGCTTGAAAATTAAAGATATAATGATGTTGCTACAGTAGTAAAAATCATCAAGACCACTAAAAACAGAAGAAAAACAAAAAGGAAATGCTAAATTCGTTGCGGGTTGTCTCCCGAAAGCGCTTCTTTAAAGGCATTAGCTAGGCTTAATGCAAATAGATCAAGTCTTTTCATGAAAATAACTAGCCCGTGTGAAGGACTCAAAAGGCAACTTAATATTTATCCTAGGGAAGTGTTCCATCCCTTTCTTAAGAGGGAATTGGAATTTTATAATCCCTTCTTTCATATCAATAACAGCACCCACGGTGCGAAGAAAAGGACGTCCCAAAATAATTGGACAAGAAGGTTCACATTCAATGTCCATAATAGTAAAATCAACGGGAACATAATTGTTATTGACAATGGTAAGAACATCATCGATCTTCCCCAAAGGTTTCTTTACGGAAGAATCGACAAGACGAACACCAAAACAACAAGGATCAAAAGGTTTCAATTCAAGTATATCATAGGATCCCAACCATCTTCTAGCTTTCTAGGTATGGAGGCTTCTACCCTAAGCTTCTCCTCCCTAGCTTTGATGAGAGCATTAGTGATATGCTCCGTGAAGGCAAGGTTAAGTGTGCTAGTGTGGGGGTCTCTAGATATCTTGTGAAGGAAACGAATAACTTCAGAAAGGGTGTAATTATCAAAATCAAGGTCACTACTATCAAGTAAAGTAGTAGTAGTGTCCTTTAGGCTCACTTGTTTGGTAGCTTCTATGAAAATAGGAATTTCTTCTTCTACGGTTGAGGTCATAGCATCACCATTAATAGGTCCTATGGGACTAGGGGTGCATTGGGTGCTAAGAGTTTTGATATCCTCAACCACTTGGATAGTAGCAACAGTATGGTGTGTAGGAAGGCTCTTAATTCTATCTTCTTCCTCCTTTTCTCTAGCCCATCTCTCTTTGAGATTAGCCATCATCCTAATGTTCTCATTAATTTGCAATTGGATAGCATTCATAGGAGTGACCTTATTCCTCTCCTCAAGGGGAGAAGTTCTAATTTTAAGCAATTCTACTTCATGGGCTAAATTGTCTACCTTCGACGAGAGGTTATCTAATTTGTCTAGTTTTTCCTCTACACTCTTGTTGAAGGCTTTTTGGGTAGTGATAAAGTCTTTAAGCATACTCTCTAATTCAGACGTGTAGTTTTTGGTACTAGGATAAGTGTTGTTGTTCCCGTAGTTGGAGGGGAACGGTCTAGGATTGCTACCAAAATTACTCCTATAAACATTTTTATTGAAGTTGTTTCTAGAGATAAAGTTCACATCTACTTGATCTTGAGCAATCAAAGAATTTAAAGGAACATCTTGAGGATCAATAGGAGATTTCTTGGTAAGTACAGACATAATCAAGTCAACTTTTTCATTTAGGGAGGAGATCTCCTCGACAGAGTTTACCTTCCTACCTGTTGGAGCTATTTTGGTGTGCCATTGGGAATAGTTGGTCATCATCTCATCGAGAAGTTTTGTGGCATCACCAAGTGTAGTTGACATAAAGGTTCCTCCCGCGGCCGAATCTAGCAAGTTCCGCGAGGTAAAGTTCAAGCCTGCATAAAAAGTTTGGATAACCATCCAAGTAGTCAAACATGCGTAGGGCAATTCTTAATAAGATATTTCATGCGTTCCCAAGCTTGGGCAACGTGTTCATTATCCAATTGTTTAAAATTCATAATAAATCTCCTCAATTGGATAATCTTAGCAGGGGGGTAGTACTTCCCAATAAAAGCATCCTTGCACTTATCCCAGGAATCTATGCTATTCCTAGGCAAGGATTGAAACCAGATTTTAGCTTCATCTCTCAAGGAGAAAGGAAAAGCTTAATCTTAACAATATCACCATCTACTTCTTTGTACTTTTGCATATCACAAAGCTCAATAAAATTATTTAAGTGCAAAGCAGCATCATCTCTAGCACCAGAGAATTGATCTTTCATAACAAGGTTCAGCAAAGCAGGTTTAATCTCATAAGAAGGTGTTGAAGTAGCACGTGTAGCAATAGGAGTGCAGATAAAGTCACTGTTGTTGTGACTAGTGAAGTCACACAACTTGGTGTTCTTATAGGAACCCATAGTAGCATCAAGCAAGATAACTATTTTTATTTTATTTTTGATAAACGACACTAAAGCAAAAACTGAAAGGTAAACAAACAAGACTAAAAAGCAAAGATAAACGATAGTGTGCAACTCCCCTATCTTGAAGAGTGGAGTCCCCGGCAACGGCGCCAGAAATTGCTTTGATGTCACGAGAGTTTACTTCTCGCCCCTCGTTGGTTACCCAAAGTGGAAGGTTGACATGTAGACACCAGAAAATTTCCCTCGGTGAAGATACCAAGGTTTGTCTCCAGTAGGACTCCGATAACGACAAGAAGGTGACAACGGCGCCAGAGATTGGCGGTTGTCGTGGACCTGCACACACAACAGATAACTTTGATCCCAACGAGTACAAAGGGGTTGCCAATCCCTACATCCTTGTTGTTTACAAAGGATAAAACGCATGGGATAATAATGATAGTGATAGCGACGGAAAAGTAAATAAAGTAGTAAATCGATAGTGGGTGTAAACAGTATTGGAAATATAGACCGGGGTTCTATGATGTTCACTAGTGATGTCTCTCTCCCAAAAGACGATAAAATACTCATGCGAGGTAAACAAATTACAGCTGGGAAATTGACAGGATTATGTGCGCAAACCAATGCTAATTATGCTATAAAGAAAGGAAGAGGCTCAAAAGCACGGGCGGTACGCCAAGACAAGTAGACCGAAATCCATCTGCATCTACCTACTAATCATCCACCTTGAGATATCTATCCAGAACATCTCGCTGGTATTAAGTTGCGAATCCCACCCAAAGTGTAAACTCAAAGCAACAGACAACTGCATTAGAGAACTTTGCGTAAAGTAAACAATCCTTGCACCCGCAAGTACAAGCACCGTTGTTTTTCCCCTTGTGGCAACATCACATCCCCTAGACTCATGTTTCTGTCACTCAAGCTAGTCATCGGGGGGCATGAACCCACAATCATGCATAACGCTCCCTCTTGGAGTCACTACCTACTACTTGGCCAAAGCAATAAACAACAATGGAGAACATGCAAGAATTACTCAAGAACATAAATATAAAAGAGAAGAATCAAATATATTACTTAAACACAATCTGAACATAATCTCATAATCCATCGAATCCCAACAAACTCAACATAGCAACAGTAGAAATATTACATATGTGCCTCGATCATGTAGGGCAGCTCACGAGGTCTAATCCATGAAGAACAAAAAGGGGAGGAGAACATCACATAGCTACTGATCGTAGACCCATGGTCCAAGGTGGACTACTCACGGTTCATCCGGGAAGCGTCCATGGTGGTGGAGAAGCTCTCGGAGGTGGTTCCTCCCTCCGGCAGGGTGCCGGGAAGAGGTCTTTTGGTGCTCCCAATCTTGGAAGCGCGGCGGCGGAACAGAGGAGAGATCGCGAAAAAGGGTTCCCTTCTCGGGGTTTTGCGTCACGGGGGATAAATAGGCGAAGGGGGCAGCCAGGGGGCCACCAGGGGTCCAGGCGGCCCCTTGGCGTGGCCCCACCCTGGGGCGCGCCGGGAGGGCGCCTGGGGCCCTGGTGGGTCCCGTTTGCCCCCCCCCTCGGTGTTTCCGGAAGCTTCCTGTACGCTGATTTTTTATTGGATTTTTCCTGAATTTTTGGAGCACTTTTAATATGGGGGAAACCTGAAATAGAAAAACAGCAGAAAACAGGAACTGGCACTGGGGTGCACTGAGTTAATAGGTTAGTCCAAATATGATCAAAAGTGTATGGAAGTTCATCAATAGCATAGCAATATCACACAAAAGAGGCATGGAGCAAGAAGAAATTATAGATACATTTTGGACGTATCATCCGAGCTTCCCATTTTCTATGTGGGAATGCCCACGATGGCCTCCAGGATCCCAGTGGGAGGTTTAATTTTATGCATCGTTGGGCTCTCGGGTTGAGCCTTGGCGAGGCCGCTTCACCTCCAAATGAAGCAAAACCATTCTTATTGACACGTGTCTCTCTAGCCTCCCCATGTATATGATGGGGATTTATAGGTTTTCGGAAGAGCTCCTTCGACAAGGATTTAGCTAGGTTTTTCTTGCGAGGGTGAGATGTTCGGTATAAATATCATATGGTGAAATGGATCGATATTTGTGTCCCTACGAACATGGGTGGAGTGGGTATTCTTGCGTTCCATCGCATGAGTATCACTCTAATGGGTTGTGTTGGGTTTGGAGGATCCTCCGTGGCGATGGAGGATTATGGCTTCAGCTGATTCAAGTGAAGTACTTGCATGCACTACCCATTTTTGCTTACACACAACGGAAAGGGTCCTAGTTTAGGAATTCTACCCAAGTTATCAAGCACGAGATTATATTACGATTCTCCATCTCAATAATCGATGGAGTTGGAACACTCTTCTGGATTGACCCTTTGATGAACAACTCTTCTTTGCAATTGCTCTTCCTAGATCTTTTTGCTATATGTTCAGGTCCCTTTATCTCCGTTTCCTCGGCTATGCATGATGGGGGTTGGAACATTGTGTTCCGGCACACATTTAGGCTGGATGAGACCATTGCTTGGGCTAACCTTTGAGCGAACCTTCCTTCAGATTTGTCAGATTAGCCTGACACGTTCTCTTGATGTCTGTCTCCTTTGGGATCCATTTTGATTTGGTCGGCTTATAGGACCCTTTGTCGTCAAAAGCCTTTGATGTGGAACCTTCCGTTGTGGAAAGCACCGATAGCTCTGAAGATTAGAATATTCATGTGACAACTTCTGCGTGGTCGCCTGCCGACTGGGACTGGCACTACTAGGGAATAGCCTTTTAGTGGTGTCATTTTTTTTGCGTTTAGTGGCGCATTTCAAATGCGCCACTAACGACAAGCCACTAATAAGGCCTTAATAGTGGCGCATTTCAAATGCGCCACCCCTAAGAATCTTAGGCGTGGCGCATTTCTGAAATGCGCCACGCCTAAGATTCTTAGGGGTGGCTCATTTTGAAGATGCGCCACCATTAACTTTTTTTTGAATTTTGAATCTGGATCTGGATCTGGATTACGATTTTTTTGCTCGTTTTTTGTTTGAATGATTTGTCCCGTTCATCTAGCCACTCTGCTTGGTCATTTTTATTCTCTGTCTCGTTCATCTAACTTTTTTTGCTCAGGATGTAGGGCGCCATGGAGGAAGAGACGAGGAGGAGGAGGAGCCAAGAAAGGGGAGGAGGAACCATGAGGAGTAGGAGCCATGGAGGAGGGGAGGAGGAAGAAGAAAGGGGAGGAGGAACCTTGGAGGATTAGGAGCCTTGGAGGAGAGGAGGGGGAAGAAGAAGACCCATGAAGGAGGGGGAAACTTGGAGGAGGAGGAGGATGAGCCATGGAGGAAGGGAGGAGGAGGAGGGCGCCATGGAAAAGGTGGAGAGGAGGAGGAGATGGTGGAGAGGAGGATAAGAATGAAGAGGTAAGGAGGAGAAGGAAGCCGCACGGGTTATATATACCCTTATTAGTGGCGCATATAGCAAAATGCGCCACCCATAAGAACCTTAGGGGTGGCGCACCTAGCAAAATGCGCCACTAATAAGTTTTGAATTTTTTTCAATTTTTTTGGCCTCCAGATCTTCAAACGCCCGTAACTTTTTTCTGTTAGGTTTTTGAGTATTCTAAAAATGTTCAACGGGTTACACCCGGTTGAATTTGGATATAACCTTTCGAGTAGATGTTTTTTCATATAAAAAACTTTTTCATCGGAGGTCGTTGTCAGAACCCCAACTAGGGTAAGTGCTAGGTTTGCTTGTGCCCTTTGCATCATGAAGAAAAATTCAAAAGAAAATCAAAATTGGGGAAAATAAAAGCCCTGAGAAATTATTTCAAATGGCCAGATAAAAATCTTTTTCCAAAAATCATTTGAATATTTGGAAAATTCCTATAAATGATGGTGATCATTTTAAAAGTGGTTTGGGTTCATTCCCATGCCCATGGAATATTCAAAAATTCAAAAGGTGCCTTGGAAAGTAAATTAAACTCCAATTTGAATTTAAATTCAAATTGTTTGATTTTCAAAAGTCACCAAAACTTGTGAGTGGCTAGTGGCTTGAACCCTAAGCCCACATAAAAGTTTTGGGGAATTTTAAAAATGCTTTGCTAATTTTACTAGCAAGCCAAAAAAATTACAGAAAGAAAAACTGAAGAAAACAGATAGAAAATAGAAAAACAAAAGCTAGCCCACCCGGCCAGGCCGCAGGCCCAACTCACCGTACCCCTGGCCCAGCCCACGGCCACCTCGTCTTCTTCTTCCCCGCGCTGCCAAGCAGCTCGGTGGCGAGCGCCGACGCCACCGCGACGGCCAGGCCGCCTACGTCTCTCCCCGGGCTCCCTCTCTTCGCCACGACGACGCCTAGAAGGCCCCCTTGCCTTTTCCCCTCTCTCTGGACTTCCTCCCCCTCTCCTCCTCGCCGTTCTTGCGCCACCCGAAGCCCTAGCCAGAGCACGGCCGTGCGCCACCGTGGCCACCGTGCATCCCACGCCTCGCCGTCGTGTCCTTCCGCACTAGCACCCTCGTCTTCGTCTCCAACAACAGGGAATCGAGCCCAGCGCCACTGGAGGAGCAGTCCGCCTCACGAGTTCGTCGCCGGCCGCCGTGGATTCCGGCAAGGAATTGCACGCCTTCGAGCCTCCTCCGGTCTCCTCGAGCCCGCGTCTTCAATCACGGTGAGGCTGCGGTCATTTCGCCCCATCTCTCGCTCTTCCCCGTGCTCTCTGTCGACGACGACCACCAAGGCAGCTCCGGCCGCCGCTGCTCTTCGTCGCTGGCGCGCTCCCAGGCCTCCCCTTGAACCCCCGATGGCACAGCTTGAAGCGGGCGAGCACAGGCTACCCCCTGGTAGCTTCCCCGTGCCCAGCCGTGCCCGGGAGCCTCCTCCCCGTGCAGCTCCGCCGCACTGGTGGTCACCGGCGGCTAACCGCCGGCGGGCCCGATTAGCTTAGGGGGCTAATCCCCTGTTAGTTGACCTTGGGTCACTGACTGGTGGGCCCTGGCCTAATGACCCTTTTTAATTAAACTAAACCGGGTTTAAACCCACTGCCACTGACACCCCGGCCCCACTGGTCAGCCCCCCTGCTGATGCCATGCTGACGCAGCAGTGACGCAATAAACCTTTATCCAAATAAAAGAATTACAGAAATTCCAGAAATTACTTTAAACTTTGAAAAATCATAGAAAATCCATATTAACTCCAAATTAAACATATAATATATGAAAAATTATCATAAAAATGCAAGGATTATGAATATGCAATTTGTTTTTATGTTTTACCATTTTAAAATGGGTGAAAAGTAGCAAACATGCATATGGCATAATTTGAATTTGAATTTGGAGTTTGAATTTGCAATTCTTTTGTAATACACTTCAATTAAATGGAATTGTCAACACATCAGTACCATGTACATCATGTTTTCACAACTTATCATGTGCTTGAGCATCGCAGTTATATTTATCCCTTGTTTGATTGTTTGCTCGATAGACGTGCAACTGGAACCGGAGGCGGCCCCCTTCGTTGAAGACACCGTGTGTGAACCTCGTCAGCAAGGCAAGCAAACCCCATTGATCATGTCTATAAAATCCCAATTCCCTCTCAGTCTCGCTTATGCATGTTTAGGAGATCACCTTGTATCGATTCTACCGCATAGTTGAACCCATATCCGATGCATGACCTATCATCTTGTCACAGTAGTAAGCAAACCACAATCCTAGCTGACATAGGAGTTGATTGATATCATGTGGCCCCTGCAACTGTTAATGCTTATTGCATGCTTAGTGGTACAATGAGGTTGCTTTTGATGTGAGTCGGGATGATGGTGAACATGGTGTTGATGAAAGTGAAACTGTGTTGGTGAATCCACCCTAATACAAGGTGAACGATGAGAGGCTGTGTAGGAGTACACAGTGGGTTGTCTCGTTGAACACCGCCTTAAGCACCGAGTTCTTGTATGGTAATCCAAGACAAAGAGTACAACCACACATTGGGCTCACTGACCCCTCTCGGCCTAGTACCTTGATCCGTGTCAACGTCCAGGAGTCACATTAGTTCGGGCTTTCCATTTGACATGTGCATAGAAAAAGAACGAAGGAACTGGTTGCATCATATAGATATGTGGGTGCACCTGTGAGGCAGGAAAACCATCTGCCAGAGGTGGCGTCTCGGTCACTTACATTGTTTGAGTCCGTTTCGTTGATCTGGCCGGGCTCTCGAGCGGAGGCAAACTCAGATAGTCGACTCCTGGAATAGACCGGTTGTGAGCGAAGTGTCGTGGTGAACATCCTCGCTGTCACCTCTTGAACGGTGGCGAGACCTGGCGGTAACCGATGGTCATGTGTGTCTATCTTACACCCTTGCAAGGTTAACAAAACTATTCGAATAGCCGCGTCCGCGGTTATGGACTACTTGGAACCTGTACCTGATTATTAGACAACTTGAATGGATACTTCTAAAACTCGCAAGATAAGCGTGAGTGCTATGGTGTGCTTCCTCGTGGGGAAGTCGAGGAAGTAACCATAGTGGTGTATTGGTTGGAGACTTGGATAGTGGACTCGTGTATGCTTCTTACCTCAAGTCTGGTATTCGTAGTTCAGGACTAGCCAAGTCAAAGCTGGCACTTCTGCATGATGAAACCCCACCTCCGTTACCTTGATACTTGAGCATGAGTAGTATAGTTCTGATGTAAGTCTTTCTGAGTACGACTTTGTACTCACGTTTTCTTATTATATGTTTTAGATGAGAACCCGGACCCCGATGGAGTCACCGACCTGAAGCTCGACGTTGACCTTGGTAGTATAGTTCCAGACAGCAGTCTGGTCCCTCGTGGAAGGGCATGTATGTTTACAAGGCTTCTCTAAGCCATTTGTTAAACTTGTCTGTACTCAGACCTAATTTGCTTCCGTTGTATGATGTAATGTTGATCACATACATGTGATCTTTGTATACTCTATGTGTAAGTAAATAAAGAAGTACTTTGTAGAGTTATGTGATGATACATGCTGTTCATACTAGGCATGTGTGCTGCGTGTATGTTTATAACATGCATGTCTTAGTATGGGTTTTCGAGACCTTAGTTGTGATCTGGCTGGCGGTCTTTTATACACCAAGTGGCCCTTAGATGTACGCAGCTTGGGGCATCGCGATGCGATTGCTCGTGACTCTGTCACGTGCACACTTTGTTGTATGATCGAGCCCGCCCTAGACCCCGACTAAGTGATCGGGCTGGAGTAAGTCTATGTAAGAGTTAGGATTCAATCGATAACATGGTTGAGGCGACTTGTCTATGAGTATGGGATTCACCACCCATAAGAATTTAGACTTGTGAGCGGACGATGAGGACCCATCTCAGTTGATCATCCGGCCTGGATGGAATGCCCCTCACGTTCGATGCTTACCGAGAACGTTCTGTGCTTGGCCTTGTCTGCTTAGACAAGTGGGTACGGTTCTCGGCTCTCCATGTGATTACATCGTGACTGGAATTACATACGCATATTCCGGGTCCCGACAGACTTGGTATCAGAGCAGGACTGTCTGTAGGACTATCAAACCCTTGGTCGAAGTCGAGTCTAGCATTCTATAGTTATATAGTTACTTGGGTATAAAGGGAACAACGTAAGGCTTCTTTTTCTCCTTACCTTCATTGATCTGAGTTCTGGGTTACCCTTATCTTTTCTACGGGATGATAGGACTAGGCTCATCTATGTCTGACTAGAACATCTCTTTGTTTGCCTCCTTGTAGCCGTAGGACAGTTGTGGTCGTCCAGAGTCTTCATGTTTTAAATTCCTTGAGGAAGTTCTGTTCAATCTCCTCGAGGTTGTCTTGTTTTCCATCCCGGTGTAGCCGTTATGCTGCCCGATTTATCCCGAGTTTCTGTGGATCATTGCCTTCGCATTATAATCCTTTCCGCCTTCATCATGTCTTGTTATCCTTGATTCCATCTTAGAACCTGTTCTGATTGTTGATTTTTATCACACAGGATGTCAGGTGGAACTCGTAGTGTTGTTCATCAGAATCGAGATCGTGTTCGGAATCGAAATGATGATGAACCTCTACCACCGCCTTCTGCGGCGGAAATCATGATGGAAGCTGAGAAGAATCGACGTGATCAAACACGCCTTCTGGAGCTCATCGAGCAGAATACCGCTCGTCAGCGTAATGTGGTCGTGAGCATTCAGGATTTCATCCTCCTCAAGCCACCGGTATTTCGATGTTCTTCTGAGCCCATTGAAGCTGATGATTGGTTCCGTTCCATCGAGCGTAAGCTTGATACTGCACATGTTGCTCCCGATGATCGAGTTATATTCGCGGCATACTTTCTGGAAGGTGCTGCTGCTGAATGGTGGGAGAACTATGTTGCGATGCATCCAGATGGTCACCTAGTGACTTGGCAGGAGTTCCGTGATGCCTTTCGAGGGTACCACCTTCTAGATGAGTTAATGGAGCGCAAGAAGGAAGAGTTCTGCAATCTGACTCAAGGAGAGATGTCCATTCATGAGTATGTGAGAGAGTTCAACCGTCTTGCTCGTTATGCCCAAGATGAGATCACCACCGATGCCAGAAAGCAGGAAAGGTTCCGTAAGGGACTTAGCCCCATCCTTCGTCATGATCTCAACCTCCTTGAATTTGCTACCTTTGAGGATTTTGTCAACAGATCCTTTAGAGTTGAGCATGGCAATGAAGTGTTCGAAGAGTCTCGCAAGCAAGCTCTTGAGCTTGCTCCTTCTTCAAGTTCAGCCCCTCGGAAACGCAGAATTTGGATTCCAACCAGAGCCATACCTCAAAACTTTTTGCAGAGACCAACCTCCAATATATGCCATCCACCCCATCACATTATTCCACCCCGGAATGATGGGAGCAGCCAAGCAATCCCACTCCCAGCAATTCAGACAGGGTATGCTTTAAGTGTGGTCTTCCAGGCCATTACTATCGTCAATGCCCTCAGGTCTTGATGACACCACGTCATTCTCGACCTAAGCCTCCAAAGAAACCAACCACCAAGACCTTCCCAGCAAAGCCTTCATCCACTAGTAGTGTTTGTGTGAACCAAATATCAGTTGAGGACACCATTTCTGCTTCTGACGTCATCCTTGGCACACTCCCAGCCAATCTTGTTCCCACCTCCGTTCTTTTCGATCCAGGAGCTTCTCATTCATTCATGTCGGAGAGTTATGCACTTCGTCATGAGTTCGCCTTTGAAGAAATGTTTTCTCCAATGATCATTCAAACTCCTGGTTCAAAGTGGAAAACTAATAGAGTAAGCCATGGCAATCAAATTGAAATTGAGGGTTTAGTATTCCTTGCTTCTCTTATAGCCCTCAAGTCTTCAGACATTGATTTCATCCTAGGAATGGATTGGTTATCAAGGCAGAATGCTTTCCTTGATTGTAAAGCCAAGTCAGTTAAACTCACCCATCCTTCAGGCCAGACCATTGAATACACATCACCCAGCTCTAGAAACCAGATTCATACTTTGAATGTGCTTCCCCTTCCAGACCTTGAAGATGTTCCGGTGGTTCGTGACTTCCCGGATGTCTTTCCTGAAGAGCTGCCGGGAATGCCACCCGACAGGTGTGTAGAGTTCATAGTTGATCTTATACCAGGCACAACCCCAATTTCCAGACGTCCATATAGAATGGCCCCACGTGAGCTAGCTGAGCTAAAAACCCAACATGATGCTTCATTGGCAAAAGGCTTCATCCGCCCTAGCTCATCGCCATGGGGTTGCCCCGTTCTGTTCGTAACGAAGAAAGATGGAACAGAAAGGATGTGCATAGACTATCGCCCGCTAAATCTAGCGACGATAAAGAACAAGTACCCACTGCCCAGGATCAATGATCTTTATGATCAACTTGCAGGATCCTCTGTCTTCTCCAAGATGGATTTGAGATTAGGCTATCATCAAATCAAAATTCAAAACGAGGACATTCCAAAAACGGCTTTCACTACTCGATATGGTCTTTACGAGTACACTGTCATGTCCTTTGGTCTAACCAATGCCCCCGCCACATTATCGCGCTCAATGAATTCGATCTTCATGGAGTACCTAGATAAATTTGTTGTAGTTTATCTTGATGACATTCTCATCTACTCAAAGAACGAAGAAGAGCACGCAGAACACCTTAGGTTGGTATTGATGAAACTTAGAGAGCACCGCCTTTATGACAAGTTCTCCAAGTGTGAATTTTGGCTACCAGAAGTGACCTACTTAGGCCACGTGATTTCTTCGAAAGGTGTTGCAGTCAATCCTGAGAGAGTTCAGGCCGTCCTTGACTGGACTCCACCTGAATCGGTTAAGCAAGTTAGGAGTTTTCTCGGCTTAGCAAGCTATTGCCGCCGCTTCGTTGAGAACTTTTCCAAAGTTGCAAAGCCTCTTACTGAACTCCTCAAGAAAGATAAGAAATTCCAATGGACCCCCAAGTGCGAGGAAAGCTTTCAAGAGCTAAAAAGAAGATTGACTTCTGCACCCGTACTTGCACCTCCAGACACCAAAAGGGATTTCGAGATCTATTGTGATGCTTCACGGCAAGGGCTAGGATGCATACTTATGCAAGATCGACATGTGGTAGCTTACGCTTCACGCCAGTTGCGTCCACATGAAGAGAACTATCCTACCCATGATCTTGAACTCGCTGCCGTAGTTCATGCCCTGAAGACTTGGCGACATTACATCCTTGGTAATCGTTGTGAGATTTATTCCGACCACCAAAGCCTCAAATACATATTCACCCAGCCAGATCTTAATCTCAGGCAAAGACGCTGGATAGAGTTGATAAAAGATTATGACTTAGGAATTTCTTACACCCCAGGCAAAGCCAATGTCATGGCTGATGCACTAAGTCGTAAGTCGTATTGTAACAACCTCATGTTACAACAGTATCAACCACTTCTTCATGAGGAATTTCGAAGGCTCAATCTCGAGATTGTTCCTCGTGGATCTCTTTTCAACTTGGTGGCGAAACCAACCCTTGAGGATCAAATCATAGTTGCCCAAAGGCGTGCACGAGGTGTTCGCCGAATCAAGGAGAACATTGCTAGCGGAGTTGCTAAATGTTTCTCCACAAATAGTAAAGGAACGGTATTCTTTGAAAATCGTTTGGTAGTACCTAAGAATAGAGATCTAAGGCAACTCATCCTCAAATAAGCCCATGACACACCCCTCTCGATTCATCCCGGTAGCACAAAAATGTACCGAGATCTACGCCAGAGATTTTGATGGACTAGGATGAAGAGAGACATTGCTCGATTTATTGCTGAATGTGATGTATGTCGTCGCATTAAGGCCGAACACCAAAGACCTGCTGGTACACTTCAACCTTTGCCTATTCCAGAATGGAAATGGGACAAAGTCGGTATGGACTTCATCACCGGCTTTCCAAAAACCCAGAAAGGAAATGATGCCATCTTTGTGGTCATTGACCGACTTTCCAAAGTTGCTCACTTCCTTCCCGTTCGCGAGTCTATAACTTCTAGTCAGTTGGCGGACTTGTACGTCTCTAGAATTGTGTCTCTTCACGGTGTTACTTTGGTAATCAATTCTGATCGTGGTAGCCTTTTCACCTCTAGATTCTGGGGAAGCTTTCAGAATGCTATGGGAACTCATCTATCCTTTAGTACAGCTTTCCATCCTCAGTCTAGTGGTCAAGTTGAAAGGGTTAATCAAATCTTGGAAGACATGCTCAGAGCTTGTGTTATATCTTTCGGAAAGAATTGGGAGAAGTCTCTTCCATTCGCCGAATTTGCTTATAACAATAGTTTTCAATCTAGTCTGAACATGGCTCCTTTTGAACTCCTCTATGGACGACGATGTCGAACACCCTTGAACTGGTCAGAAACCGGTGAAAGACAACTCTTTGGACCGGATATGATCAAGGAAGCAGAAGAGCAAGTTCGCATTGTTCGTGATCGTTTGAAAGCCGCACAGTCTCGTCAGAAAAGCTACTATGATCGTCATCATAGGCAAGAAAGCTACAATCTGGACGAGAAGGCTTACCTTCGGGTTACTCCTCTGAAGGGAACCCAAAGATTCGGTATCAAAGGCAAGTTGGCCCCACGTTACATCGGACCTTTCTGCATTCTTGCTAAACGTGGAGAAGTTGCCTACCAACTGGAACTACCCCCTCACCTTTCCCGAGTACATGATGTAATCCATGTGTCACAACTCAGGCGTTGCTTCAAGGACCCCATCCGCGAAGTCGACCATGAAATGCTTGATCTCCAAGATGACCTTTCTTATCGAGAGTACCATGTTCGTATTCTTGATTCCGCAGAGCGTGTCACTCGCCGTCAGAAGATCAAGTTTCTTAAGGTGCAATGGTCACATCACTCCGAGAAAGAAGCAACATGGGAAAGAGAAGACCGCCTTCGTGCCGAGTACCCCACCTTCCTCCCGACGACTTATGAATCTCGGGACGAGATTCTTTTGAGTGGGGGCGAGTTGTCAGAACCCCAACTAGGGTAAGTGCTAGGTTTGCTTGTGCCCTTTGCATCATGAAGAAAAATTCAAAAGAAAATCAAAATTGGGGAAAAGAAAAGCTCTGAGAAATTATTTCAAATGGCCAGATAAAAATCTGTTTCCAAAAATCATTTGAATATTTGGAAAATTCCTATAAATGATGGTGATCATTTTAAAAGTGGTTTGGGTTCATTCCCATGCCCATGGAGTATTCAAAAATTCAAAAGGTGCCTTGGAAATTAAATTAAACTCCAATTTGAATTTAAATTCAAATTGTTTGATTTTCAAAAGTCACCAAAACTTGTGAGTGGCTAGTGGCTTGAACCCTAAGCCCACATAAAAGTTTTGGGGAATTTTAAAAATGCTTTGCTAATTTTACTAGCAAGCCAAAAAAAATTACAAAAAGAAAAACAGAAGAAAATAGATAGAAAATAGAAAAACAAAAGCTAGCCCACCCGGCCAGGCCGCAGGCCCAACTCACCGTACCCCTGGCCCAGCCCACGGCCACCTTGTCTTCTTCTTCCCCGAGCTGCCAAGCAGCTCGGTGGCGAGCGCCGACGCCACCGCGACGGCTAGGCCGCCTACGTCTCTCCCCGGGCTCCCTCTCTTCGCCACGACGAAGCCTAGAAGGCCCCCTTGCCTTTTCCCCTCTCTCTGGACCTCCTCCCCCTCTCCTCCTCACCGTTCTTGCGCCACCCGAAGCCCTAGCCGGAGCACGGCTGTGCGCCACCGTGCATCCCACGCCGCGCCGTCGTGTCCTTCCGCACCAGCACCCTTGTCTTCGTCTCCAACAACAGGGAATCGAGCCCAGCGCCACTGGAGGAGCAGTCCGCCTCACGAGTTCGTCGCCGGCCGCCGTGGATTCCGGCAAGGAATTGCACGCCTTCGAGCCTCCTCCGGTCTCCTCGAGCCCGCCTCTGCAATCACGGTGAGGCTGCGGTCATTTCGCCCCATCTCTCGCTCTTCCCCGTGCTCTCTGTCGACGACGACCACCACGGCAGCTCCGGCCGCCGCTGCTCTTCGTCGCCGACGCGCTCTCAGGCCTCCCCTTGAACCCCCGATGGCACAGCTTGAAGCGGGCGAGCACGGGCTACCCCCTGGTAGCTTCCCCGTGCCCAGCCGTGCCCGGGAGCCTCCTCCCCGTGCAGTTCCGCCGCACTGGTGGTCACCGACGGCTAACCGCCGGCGGGCCCGATTAGCTTAGGGGGCTAATCCCCTTTTAGTTGACCTTGGGTCACTGACTGGTGGGCCCTGGCCTAATGACCCTTTTTAATTAAACTAAACCGGGTTTAAACCCACTGCCACTGACACCCCGGCCCCATTGGTCAGCCCCCCTGCTGATGCCATGCTGACGCAGCAGTGACGCAATAAACCTTTATCCAAATAAAAGAATTACAGAAATTCCAGAAATTACTTTAAACTTTGAAAAATCATAGAAAATTCATATTAACTCCAAATTAAACATATAATATATGAAAAATTATCAGAAAATGCAAGGATTATGAATATGCAATTTTTTTTTATGTTTTACCATTTTAAAATGGGTGAAAAGTAGCAAACATGCATATGGCATAATTTGAATTTGAATTTGGAGTTTGAATTTGCAATTCTTTTGTAATACACTTCAATTAAATGGAATTGTCAACACATCAGTACCATGTACATCATGTTTTCACAACTTATCATGTGCTTGAGCATCGCAGTTATATTTATCCCTTGTTTGATTGTTTGCTCGATAGACGTGCAACTGGAACCGGAGGCGGCCCCCTTCGTTGAAGACACCGTGTGTGAACCTCGTCAGCAAGGCAAGCAAACCCCATTGATCATGTCTATAAAATCCCAATTCCCTCTCAGTCTCGCTTATGCATGTTTAGGAGATCACCTTGTATCGATTCTACCGCATAGTTGAACCCATATCCGATGCATGACCTATCATCTTGTCACAGTAGTAAGCAAACCACAATCCTAGCTGACATAGGAGTTGATTGATATCATGTGGCCCCTGCAACTGTTAATGCTTATTGCATGCTTAGTGGTACAATGAGGTTGCTTTTGATGTGAGTCGGGATGATGGTGAACATGGTGTTGATGAAAGTGAAACTGTGTTGGTGAATCCACCCTAATACAAGGTGAACGATGAGAGGCTGTGTAGGAGTACACAGTGGGTTGTCTCGTTGAACACCGCCTTAAGCACCGAGTTCTTGTATGGTAATCCAAGACAAAGAGTACAACCACACATTGGGCTCACTGACCCCTCTCGGCCTAGTACCTTGATCCGTGTCAACGTCCAGGAGTCACATTAGTTCGGGCTTTCCATTTGACATGTGCATAGAAAAAGAACGAAGGAACTGGTTGCATCATATAGATATGTGGGTGCACCTGTGAGGCAGGAAAACCATCTGCCAGAGGTGGCGTCTCGGTCACTTACATTGTTTGAGTCCGTTTCGTTGATCCGGCCGGGCTCTCGAGAGGAGGCAAACTCAGATAGTCGACTCCTGGAATAGACCGGTTGTGAGCGAAGTGTCGTGGTGAACATCCTCGCTGTCACCTCTTGAACGGTGGCGAGACCTGGCGGTAACCGATGGTCATGTGTGTCTATCTTACACCCTTGCAAGGTTAACAAAACTATTCGAATAGCCGCGTCCGCGGTTATGGACTACTTGGAACCTGTACCTGATTATTAGACAACTTGAATGGATACTTCTAAAACTCGCAAGATAAGCGTGAGTGCTATGGTGTGCTTCCTCGTGGGGAAGTCGAGGAAGTAACCATAGTGGTGTATTGGTTGGAGACTTGGATAGTGGACTCGTGTATGCTTCTTACCTCAAGTCTGGTATTCGTAGTTCAGGACTAGCCAAGTCAAAGCTGGCACTTCTGCATGATGAAACCCCACCTCCGTTACCTTGATACTTGAGCATGAGTAGTATAGTTCTGATGTAAGTCTTGCTGAGTACGACTTTGTACTCACGTTTGCTTATTATATGTTTTAGATGAGAACCCGGACCCCGATGGAGTCACCGACCTGAAGCTCGACGTTGACCTTGGTAGTATAGTTCCAGACAGCAGTCTGGTCCCTCGTGGAAGGTCATGTATGTTTACAAGGCTTCTCTAAGCCATTTGTTAAACTTGTCTGTACTCAGACCTAATTTGCTTCCGTTGTATGATGTAATGTTGATCACATACATGTGATCTTTGTATACTCTATGTGTAAGTAAATAAAGAAGTACTTTGTAGAGTTATGTGATGATACCTGCTGTTCATACTAGGCATGTGTGCTGCGTGTATGTTTATAACATGCATGTCTTAGTATGGGTTTTCGAGACCTTAGTTGTGATCTGGCTGGCGGTCTTTTATACACCAAGTGGCCCTTAGATGTGCGCAGCTTGGGGCATCGCGACGCGATTGCTCGTGACTCTGTCACGTGCACACTTTGTTGTATGATCGAGCCCGCCCTAGACCCCGACTAAGTGATCGGGCTAGAGTAAGTCTATGTAAGAGTTATGATTCAATCGATAACATGGTTGAGGTGACTTGTCTATGAGTATGGGATTCACCACCCATAAGAATTTAGACTTGTGAGCGGACGATGAGGACCCATCTCAGTTGATCATCCGGCCTGGATGGAATGCCCCTCACGTTCGATGCTTACCGAGAACGTTCTGTGCTTGGCCTTGTCTGCTTAGACAAGTGGGTACGGTTCTCGGCTCTCCATGTGATTGCATCGTGACTGAAATTACATACGCATATTCCAGGTCCCGACAGTCGTATGCAAAAGTTAAGCCCATTTTACGAAATTCTCGGGAGATTTTGCAAAAAAATTCGAAATTCATATTTGTAAATTTTCCTAACAACTAGACCACATATCATTTGGGAAACTTATTTCCTTTTATTTTTTTTGATATTTCTATCATTTTCTTTTATTTGTTTTCAAACTGAAAAGGCGGTCCAAGGGGGGGTGTATTTGTCTGTTGGTAATTTTCTGCTTATTAGTGGCGCAGACGCAAGATGCGCCACCCTAAGATCTTATGGGTGGCGCATTTCCAAAATGCGCCACCCCTGAGCTTAGGGGTGGCGCATTTCCAAAATGCGCCACCCCTGAGCTTAGGGGTGGCGCATTTTGGAAATGCGCCACCTATAAGGTTCTTAGGGGTGGCGTATTTTACCAAATGCGCCACGTATAAGCTCATCTAGGCTGGCCCACTCTTAGGGGTGGCGCACTGGAAAATAATGCGCCATCCCTAAGGTCTTATGGGTGGCGCATTATTTTGCAGTGCGCCACCCCTAACAGGTGGTGGTGCATGGCTTGTTATATGCGCCACTAATAAGCTTTCCATGTATAGCTATTGCCCTAGTAGTGTGAGTTGCTCAATCGATAGGGTCTAGGGACGACTTATGACCCTTATGTGAGGTACTTGAGAAGAGCACTCATATTTTCTTTTCTTACTCTGCAACACGCCTGATGTGATGTTTTTTTTCGGGAGGCTTTGGGGCTTGAGTTCATTCAAACTCGCATCACCAGACTGGTAGGCGAAGATGTCTATTATAGTTCATCTTCGCAGCTATGACTTGGACTCGTGGATGACCAAAACAAGATGGTGATTGATCGGATTTTTTCGGTGAGCCTATGACTCTATAATCAAATGCTTGGCTTTCCTGCAACATTTCATCTCGCTATTTAAGCGGAAAGGTCGAGACCACCTTGGGAGTATGTTGGGCGCCTTAGACAATGACAACATGCTGCACCACATCATCCCTAAACTTGCTTCCACTTGGCGGGGTTTTTTGGCCTGGTTTTCGTTCGTTTATTTTCCTTGATTCAGGCTTTTTGTGTTGTTGCCTCTGGCGGATTTGGTTGTTTCGAAGGACCCGATTTGACTATTGTATGTGGATGTTTGGATATTCAATTTTGCTCTAGGGAGCACATGCTAACGCGTGTTAAAAATGGATTATACAAGTGTCAAAAAAATAGAAAAAAAATAGATGTGTTCATTGTCACACCCGAATGGTACATGCAAATTTGCAGGTGAAAAAGTTGCATTTTAACTTGTGTAAAAAAGATAAGTTGAACACCAAATGTTGCCCCCAAATGTCACACTTAATTTTATTTTATTTCACCGGTGAAGCACTACTATTCCATATGGCATCAAAATTGTCAAGCACACTTGCCACATTTATATGGACATTTAAAAAAATTTAGAATTTTTTAAAAGTTTTTTACAATTTATTTTGATTTTGCTGTTCATTAGGGAGCATATGCTTTTGAAAGCAAAAAATCAGTGTTTTCGATTTTGCTTTATATATAAAGCGAGATGAACTATTGTTTTGTGTGTGTGAATAAAGCAATTTTATGTGGTGTTCAAAATATTTTCCTCAAAATTCTAAGTCAGATTCAAACTACTTTTAAAATAGGGTAATTATAGGTAGCGAACTTTCGCTTCCGGACATGGCAGGAGCGAACGTTTTGTATGACAATCTTTGTAGATACGGGTGACAATTGTCAACACGCGCATGGCAATTGAAGACAAAGCTACAACAAGTTGGATTTTTTTTAAATAATACACTTTTTTAATAAATTGCAAAAATAATACACGTTTTTCAAAATTTACAAAAATAATACACCGTCGGCCAGGCCTAGGCCGATTGGGCCCAGTCGGCCAGGCCCAGGCCGACTGGACCCTTTTTCCCTGGTTGTCGGCCGCTGGGCGCCATGCAGTCGGCCCAGGCCAGGCCGACTGGCCAGCCACATTTCTTCAAGTTTTTTTTTGAAAAAATAATACATTTAATAAAAAAATTAGAGAAATAATACAACATTTATAAATAATTCAAGTATTAAAATTTTTCACCTTTTAGAAATAATACAGTTCTTAAAAAAACTGCACCGTTTAGAAAAAGTACATTTATTAAAATTTTTGCACCATTTTAAAATAATACAAATATTAAATTTTGTGGCTCCATTTTGAAATAATACATTTATAAATAAAATTTGCAGAAATCTTTTGTTAATAATTTTATCATTTCTAAATGGTGCATCTTTTCTGCAAATTTTATCTTTTTCTCTACACCACATATGAAATCATAATGTTATAATAGATATGTATTAAGTGTGTGTATGTTTGTTCGCAAAACGTTTTTGATTTTTTTGGAATACATACAGTTTATATTTTAAAATTAGTTGATTTTTCTAAAATTGATAGTTTTAAAATGTTAACATACTCTAAAAAAGTTGTCAACGTACTTCATAAAATGTTGATAGCATTAAAATATCTAAGTAACTTAAAAACATGTTTACATGTTTGTAAAAAATGCCAGTGACATTTACAAAAATTTACACGGTGTGCAAAAATTGTACTGCTGTTTAAAAAATGTTTATAGCATTAAAAAATATGTTTGTTAAAAAAGTATATGCTATATTAAAATTGTTAATCATGCATTTTAAAATGTTTAAATTATATATAAATACTGTATTTCATGTATCTCTACTCCTAAAGGGGGAGTTGGTAGGCTGCCTTCCACGGTTTTTTCGCCTCCACCTCCCACCATCCCGCTTTCACTGGTTTTTTCCACCAAAACCCCACCTCAAGCCGATTCTTTCTCTCTTCTTCGGCCGCCCGCCTCATCCCCTCGACGCTCGCTCGAAACAGAGAGACAGCCACCAGAGCCTCCCAGACACAGCAGCGCCGCCGCCTCGCTCTCCTCGCCGTGCCTCCTCCGAGGCACAACGCCCGTCCCTCCGCCGCCGCATCGAGGCGCGTCTCCTCCCGAGCGCTCCGCCCGTCTGCCCTCGTCCTTGAGGAGCCTCCGGCGGAGATGGAGGAGGCAGCTGCAATAATGGGGTTTGTGTGTTCCTGGGGTTAGGGTTTGAGGAAACCCTAGCCGCCTCGGCCGCGCAATGGCGTACCGGCCATACCCGCCGCCCCAGGGGGGCTTCCTGCCGCAGGCCCCGCCTATTAACCCGTACGGGCAGCCCCCTACCTACTTGCCCCCCCCCCTTCCCCCCTCCGGTGTCGTCCATCGTGCTACCATTGATGGATCAGCCGGCCACCATGACCTCTCTCCCCAGTCGGCCACCACCACCCACTCCCAATTCATCCTTCTTCCCCACAAGCCTTACTCCTATCGAGTTGGTTTCGTACGTCGGTGACAGTCGTGGACTCCCCACATGACGCCGCCTTCCCTCCAGATCCAGTCGAGGATCCGGCGGTGTGCCGAGAAGGCGATGAAGGTGCCAATTTTCCTGCCTCTCACCATATCATAGAAAGAATCGAACTCTGTTTTAGTTACATCTATTGCCATCAAAGATACACTTGGTAATGTAAGATGGGCTCTCCGTGTCATATTTTAGGTTGATGTATATTTTGTATCTGAATACTACAATACTGGGACTTGGAAATCTGGGTTGAATGAAATGATCATGCTACTGCTCCCATCATTCAGTTATGTTTATTTTAGATTATCCACCACATATTGAAAATTTATACTTAGTGATGGTCATGTCCAGAAATGCATTCATGTAGATACCACCTGCCAGGCCTGGTGGCTGTGGTGGCGCAACATGAGCGTCACGAGCGACACATCGCCCAGAAGCGAACGGAAGGTGGGGGCGATGATGAGTCTGGAGCTCGGACGATATCAAGCTCGCGCGGTGTTTTGCATGCGTTGGGCTGGCCGGCGGATCAATCAGGACAAAGATCTACTCCAAAAAGTTATAGACATTGTACGTTGTTCATATTCTCTTTTCATCCCCGATCCAGTACATGTTTGTGATAGGAACTAAGATGTGCATTTACAGTTGGCTAATGTCTAGAGGCATTAAGAGGTTCAGGTCGCACAAGCATACCAGAGGAACATACGAGTTATGTTAGTAATATTTCCTCATCGAGAAAGGAAAAGATAATTTCCGCAAAAGTTTCTTTGGAACATGAGCTTCCCCTGAAAATTATTTTTTATGGTTCTGAAAAGGAAAATCATTTTACCAAAGACAATTCATTCAAAAGGGGCTCGCAGTGACACAAAACATTTCAATTAAGTGGTAAAGATGAGACTATTGAACACTTATTTATGAATTACTCAGTTGCTAAGTTGATCTAAGCCATTTATTAATGTGCCTTGACCTGAAAAACTCTACCTGGTGCTTTTCTGACTTATTTAGCTACCTGTTGTTGTATTATGCACATTGTTCACTCACCAATGGCATCACAGGACTGCATAATGCCCCCACCTTCATCACAAATCAGCCGCTGGCTGGTGTAGCATTATTTTTTCCTTGTGGTGATTGTGGTTTCTGTCTGTTTGTGGCACAGGGAAATTGGTACTGCAAGTGAGTTTGAAGCTGGCAGCCAATAGTTTAGAAGACTTGATTTGGTGTAGAAATCAGGTACATATGAACAACATATTATCTTCCTTTTTTTATCATCATTTAACAAGACAATTTCCTAATTCTCTTTCAGTATTGTTTGAAAAGGCTATTAGTATGGGTACAAATTTATCAAACTTAATCAGCACATATGAGGTTCAGACTGGGTGTTCTAGATAGATGCTTTTCTATGAACTGTATAAAAAGTGAAATATGCCTTTGATTCTAATCAACTTGTATGTCCCAAGATATTTTGCTACATCAGTTGCAGCACCGGAGTGGGCCACCAAAGAACCTTGCCTCATGGGCATCAAGGAGGCTAGATACGACCCTGTTCTTGGTAAGCACCTCTTTTCTGTCTTCCAGTTGATAACACGTTTCACTGGAAAAGAGAATCTTCCTTGCAACTGCATGCATCCCCGTTGAAGTATCCCGAGCGGAACTCTGCTTGGTGAATGAAATATTAGATGTATTCTTGTGTTTATTGCTCCCACAAGTCCCATGGTGTATGGCTGCATGTATTGTGTGTGTTCCTACTGACACTTTTACAGTTACTCAGTTTTGCAGGTCTCTATTCATTACCCTTTAATTGTATTTTATAAATTTATTAATTTGCTTGACTGTTGTGCTTGTGGGAACGCACATGTTTCTTAACTCAAATAGCTTAAGTTGCTGAAACATAACATTTTAATTCGGATGAACAAATTACTTGCAGACATCTCATCTTTTCAGTACAACCTGATTAACTGCTCCTATCATCACAGTTTATCCCTTTGGATTGTATATGTAATTAGAGTATTTTCCTAAGGGGAAAAAATGCGTTCAAATATAACTCTACTTGCATGCATTTTCCGCAGACCTTCCAGGTTGATCCAAAGGACTTCAGAACTATTTCTTCCCTTCCTTTCAACATTTTTTTTATCATGGTAGGTTAGCTAAGATAGGCAATCAGTTTGAAGGTTCACATATCTGCTCCATTTAAGTTACATTTTGTATCGTCCTTCCAAATCATTATTGCTTTCTTTGATAGTCATTGAATTTGAGTGACTATATTGGGTATCTGTTGTCAATAAAAACTACATCCCTAGGACACAATGTAGTGAACATTTAGCATTTATATGTTATATATTAGATCTGAGTAGAATAATATTTCTCATGAAGGTGACCATTTTTGAACATGCTACAACAATCATTTTGGTTGAAATAGTTTGTGTGTAATAATCAAATTTATCATCGAGGTTTGTGAAGCCATGAGAATACTTCTTGTACGTAATGAAGGAGAACTACTTTTGCAGGTACGAGCTTTGCCATCCACAACTCTGCATGGATTTGGTTCGGTGTATTTTAAGGTATTTAATCTAATACACAGATGTGTTTGCCTGATCTAATTTCAAGTGCGCAAGTTAGGTCGTTCAAACATTTGATAAAAATATAACAACATGCACACACAAAATTTGGTACTGAATTTAATTATTAGTTGGTTGAATTAATTTAAAAATCCATTTTCTGTTGTTGTCGCTATATTCAGGTGTATGTAGGTTTAGCAATGACCGCTAATTGATAACCCAGTAGGCTTGCTAATTGATAAACCAGGTGTATGCGAGTTGGGACTGCCCCGCATCACCCAAGCTCCATGCGTGAGAAGAGAGAGGCCTCACCGAATGCAACGCTGCGTGGACTTCGCTTGGTGATGCCCTCCAGCGACCAAGGGAGGGGTATAACGGTCGCCGGCCGGAGGGGGATATGGCGTGAAACTGATTATTTGATTTTCTCCCAATTGTTTACTAAGTCTGGCAGACTTTATTGGATTACCACTTCAAAGCAGAGCAAGAAGTGAGCTCCTATTTGCGCCTTCTTCGGCTTCAACGGTGAGATCCTAACTGGGTCTTTGATTTCATTTCCAACAACACTGCTAATTTATCAACAAGGAATCTAACAATAAATCCCAATAATTTCTTCTATCAGGAACTGTTTTTGTGTGGTGCATTGCTGCAGTGATAGAAGCAGGAGGCTGGAAGGACTGAACCACCATGGAAGATATGGATCTGGCTATCTGGGTCATCCTCAATGGATATGGAAGTTTGTCTACCTCGGTGATGTTCAGGTACACTAATCAATCATGACTTCATGAGCATCATTACTTACATACAGATAACACAAGGCACATCTATCGACAACTACTTTCCCAATTCTTATTTTTATGTCTGAGATAACAGTAGAAGGAATTTAATATTGATTTTTTTTGGAGCTAACCAAAATTTTGCCGCGGTTTCCAGGTTAAGAGTGAACTCCCCAGCACTTTCAAAGCCTTCCTGTTTCAACAGCACGGATGGTTGTGTAGTCCAGCAAACCTGTTCAGGAAGATGCTATTGGAGTTTGTGGAAAATAAGGTCTATCCCAGCACCATCAAGCCCAATTTTTCCGTGGTTAGGATATGGAAAAACATCAGTGGAGCGTGAGGTGGACCCAAACATGAAGAGTGGTGGCGGCATCATTTTTTATCTTCACTTGTCATGATCAATTGTTTTTATCTGATGGATTTACAACATGTAGAATTTTTAGCTATGCGGTTAATTAGTTTATCTGCAAAGATGAACATTGATGACTGGATCTTACGTTCACTCTTTCAGACAATTGTCCATAATTATGTAGAGTAACCAAGGAACCTACACTGTTATGTACTGCGATCCAGGGCTGCTCTACCTGCTTGGGTGAAGTCTACATGACACGTGTAAGTTTTTCACGAGAAGGTAATATCATGGAATCATATATGATTTAAGGTTCTTCTTCATACTTCAGATTCATTTATAATGCTATTTCTTACTATCCTACTTTTAGCATTGTTCACCCAGATCAATTAATAAGAACTGGCGTCTCGAGGAACCTACTCCCAGTTGGTCCATCTTCACATTCAGATAACCTTTTGCAGATGTAAACAATCTAAATGTTGTGATTGGTATCTGGCAGGTAAAAAAAGACTCCCACCTGATATAAGATACTTCTCATTTGCTAGAACACATTATTTCATCGATAAATATCAAAGTTACGTTGCACATGATTAGACATATGCTTGTAGCCTCTGTATTTATCTATTTTATTTTCTAAATCTGCAATATGAGGTCAGCCAGAGATGGTAATTATTACTCTTTATTTGCAAAAATGAGACTGAAACAATGCTAATTGATTATGTCTCCTTATTGGATTCTTGCTACTGTAGATTGCTTGAATGCTCTCTTTTATCACTTCATGTCCTTAGGTTCCACCGTTTTGTTTCAACTATCTTACCATGTTGGCTTGAGAAGATAATACAGTTTGTCAATAGGTGGTTCAATGTTCATGCTCCATCTTATTTAAATTCCGTCTGGAATTGGAGTCAAGACATTGACAATTTTATGCTTGATGAATGATGTTCACTGCCTTTACCTGGTGGTGTCTATTGTTGGGGGAATGTGGTGTCATGTTCCATGTTCCTGGTGGCCCTGCCGGGGTCCGGGATTCAAGGCGGCACCGAGGAGCACTGGCGCACCGACCTGTTCAAGATGGAGATCACGGGCCGGTTTGCCTCAAGGAGGCACAACCACGCCTACTTTGGCAACTATACTCGCGCGACATCGCCATCTACATGGTCAGACAGCCGAAGGAGGACGTTGTCCTCGCCGCCCAGCTGGAGTGCAATTTCGCCTTCGAGGCCGCTCTACTTTGCTTCTACCACCACAACATCATCTCTGTATATACAATTGTTTTCATCTTTTCCTACCATTTCATTTTCACCGCTCCAGGGATTGTTCTCCTCATGGATTTGTTAGATAGATAGGTTGATATGGTATGAAATGAGATGACTCATGCATATTCACATTGTATACAACCTGAGGAAGATGGAGTTAATTGCCAGAGACAAAGTCTCATAGTTTAGATTAAAATTGTTGTTTCTTATCTGCTTGGTGTTCCCATTTTTAAATTTCCATCAGCTATTTCCTCCAAAGGTCTGTGGTGTTGGCAGCATGTTACGGATTATTAGTGTGACTGTGTGATCTGGTGCATGTTAAGCTAGATAGTTATTCTGGTGTTTTTAGTTGCTTCTACATGAAAGGGTAATAGGGGCTTCATTTTCTTATGTAAGTATGTTGATGGATAATGTATCGTAGACTGCAGTTCATATTAGACCATAATCAGTCATGCTATGATAGTTAAGCTTGTTCACTTGCACACAATTGCTACCATTTTTGCTTAGAAGTGGCAGCTTAGTCTGACTATAAGTGCACACATGAATGTTTGAAACTTGCATTTGGAAAAATTGATTAGCTACAAAGATTCTCAATATTGTATGGCAAACTGGGAATGCTTCTATTATTTTCTCATGTTAATTATTTTTGTTTTCTTATTATAAAAAAAAGTGAGCGTCCTCACCAGTTTCCATTAAACAAAACGCTTGCCACAGAGTTCTTAGATGAAACCAAGTACTACAATTCTGAACTATGAATTTTAGGTAGTAGTATTAGTAACTAATGTTTGTAATGGTGAAATCTTTGGAAGTTTTGGATCTGGTGGAACAAACGCTATTTAGACATGATTGTTGCTCTTCACCCATGGCCAGCGTGGGGCTGACCCTTCTTCCTCCATGGCGAGCGACTTTGGTGGCGACGCATTCTCGCTGCACCAAAGCGGGAGGGAGCAGAGGTGGTGGTGGCCAACCCCGCACTCGTCACGCTCCACGCGTGGATCCTGTCTGTGGAGGCGTTGACAATGAGCCCGCGCTGCGTGATAAGGTCAAGTCTGAGGTCACGAGCCGATACATCCATTTAACATGCACCTAAATTACCTAAATCTCTCAGTAGATAGTAAGGTTTTGAAGAACACCTATAAGGTTTTTTTTGTGGATTTCAATTATTGATTGTTACTCGCTATTTTTTTTGTATACATCTGAAACTTAACATGCATTATATCTATATATAACTACAGTTCAAAAGCCCGTCGCAACGCTACTAGTACGATAAATGTATGACATCTGTAAAGAAAGTAGACATTAAACATAAACTAAAAGAAATGCTGATCACACACTTAAAAATATTGAATGTGGATGAAAAATATTATTAATAAATACAGAAGTATTTTTTAATAATTGTATTATTTCTAAATGGTGCATTATTACTGCAATTTTATTCAAAATGTATTATTTAAAAATATTACTAATGTATATAGATATTTTTTTTAATATTTGTATTATTTCAAAATGGTCCAGTTTTTTTTAATATTTGTATTATTTCAAAATGGTGCACTTTTTGTAATAATTGTAATTTTTCTAAATGGTGTAGTTTTTTAATAATTGTATTATTTCCAAATGGTGCAATTTGTATAATACTTGCATTATTTATAAATTTTGCATTATTTCTGCAATTTTTTTACTCTATCCGATCCAAATTAATTGACATACACTTAGTACAACTTTATAGTAAAGGTATACTGAATGTGCGTCAATTAATATGGATCAGAGAGAGTAATTAAATGTATTATTTTTTCCAAAAAGAAAAATGCTTTGGAAAAGGTGGCCGGCCAGTCGGCCTAGGCTGGGCCGAGTGGGCCAGTCGGCTTGGCCTGGGCCGACTGCATGCCGCCGCCAGCGGCCGACAGGCAGGGAAATGGTCCAGTCGGTCTGGCCTGGCCGACTGGGCCCAATCGGCCTACGCCTGGCCGACGGTGTATTATTTCTGTAAAATTTTAAAAATGTGTATTATTTTTGTAATTTACTAAAAAAATGTATTATTTAAAAAAAATCACAACAAGTTGACATGTGTTATACGCTGCAGTTGTCATCCGCGTCTACATCGGTTGCCATAAAAAACGTTCGGACTTGACATGTTTCTGAGCGAACGTTTGCTCTAAATTGACGTCCAATAAAATAAATGTAAATTAGGTTAAAATTAATTAAAAGTTAAATCTTAAATCCTAAAACATGTGAATATCAAATTTCGTATATTTCTGCGAGGTATGAAAATTATCTTTTTTCGCAAATGAAAACCTTGAAAGCAACCATCAACCACCAAGATTTGAATTTCGAAACACAACACACATACCAGGGATATCAGTTTATTACAACACCACCTAAACAAAGTTTCTCAACTTTAGCACAACAAAAGCAAACGACGAAAGACATAAACTTGCTGCCAAGATCCAGGACGTCTACGTGACATTATTCCTTCGGCGAGCCACCAACTCCTCCATCAGCCGCCCAACGTCGCCGTACGACGACCCAGCGTCTCCCACTGCCCTCCTAGCTTTGACACCGAGCTCCCTGGCCTTGCTCTTTATCGCCTCGCCCTCCTCGCCGTCGCCCATCACCGTCCCGATGGATCCAGCGACCACCTCGGCGCGGACCACGCCGTGATGGGTCTCCATGAACGACGCGTAGTCGCAGGCGCCGACGCTGGCGCCGATCCGGAGCACCTCCACGACGAGCTTCTCGTTGAAGAACTGGTCGCCGAAGCGTGGCCACGTGACCATCGGCACGCCGGCGCTCACGGCCTCCAGCGTCGAGTTCCAGCCGCAGTGCGTCAAGAACGCGCCGAGCGCGGGGTGGCTCAGGATGCGCGTTTGCGGCGCCCAACCGCGGATGATGAAGCCGCGCCCGCCGGGCGGCGCGGTGAGCTCGGCGAAGCCTTCCGGCATCCACTCCGGTAGTGCATCGGTGTCGGCGGCGTCTGCTCCTCCGCCTGCGTGGCTGATCACCCACACGAAGTTCTTGCCTGAGAGGTCGAGGCCGCGGGCGAGCTCGCGCAGCTCGGCCGGCGTGAAACTGGACAGCGTGCCGAAGGAGACGTACACCACCGAGCCGGCCGGCTTCGTGTCGAGCCACCGCAGGCAGCCGGCGCCGTCAGACGAGAGCTCGCTGGTGTCGCCCTTCGTCGCGCTCGCGCCCATGTCCCCGCCGGCTGGTGCGACCGGCCCGACGAGCCATACGCGGCGGCCGAGCGTGGTGCGGTAGTGCTCGACGTAGTCCGGCTCCAGCTCGTGGAAGCTGTTGAACACCTCGCCGTAGCTCCTCTGGTCCTCGGCGATCACGCGCTGGAAGAAGGCCCAAACCTCCGGCCGCTTCAAGGGGTCCACCATCTGGCCCCGTGACATCTCGACGCGGTGCGGCAGCCCTGGCAGGGAGACGACGGCGTCGGGGCACGACTCGAGCGGGTTGTTCCGCATCATGCTGTCGGTGCAGGCCCGCGCGAACATGCTGGTGCCGAGGAACGCCAGCCGCGGGACGCCGTGCTCCGCGGCGGCGTCGACGGACCACTGGAAGTGGCTGTCGGCGACGACGGCGTCAGGGCGTTCGCCGGCAAAGAACCGGTCGAAGGGCTCGCGGAACCGCTGGATCGCGTGGAAGAACTTGTCGCGGTCGGCGGCGCCGGTAAGACCCGTGGCGTTCTCGACGCCCAGCGGAAGCCCAACGTCAGGGAACGGCACGACGGAGATCTGGATCGCCGGTGGGGGCACGGCGTCTGCTGCTCCACGGCGAGCGTCGTTGGCACGGTCGACGGCCGGGCGGATGATGGCAGCGTTGGCCGGCGTGGTGAGGATTGTGCACTTGACGCCGCGAGTCGCGAAGAGCGCGGCCATGTCGGCGATCGGGATGAGGTGGCCCGGAGCGGGATATGGGAAGAAGAGGATGTGCAGCGGACGCTGCTCATCTTTGCCAGCCATGGCGGCGCGCCGGCCTACAGTAACCACCACTCTCACCCGACAACTCGAGTAGGTATTTGCCACGAGTTGAAATCGTGAAGCTTCTTGTGCTGCACATTTGAGGTGCGACATGAGGCCATTATAGGCTTAAAGCAACCGTGGGCAGCAAGTAGCAATTGAGTTATATAATCGTAGCTTTAGCAAGTAGTACGGGAATTAAGTTAGTACAGTAGCTTTGTCCAGCTGACGAGGATAGATGCCGATCGTCAGGCCATTTTCCCTTTCTACTATTCAGTTTTATTATTAAAAATCACAACTGCTTGAAAATGTTATCAATTCGCAAGGTGCTTGCTCAAAAATATTATTAAATACCTCAAAAATATCATTGTTCCGTTGGATGTTTACTCAAAAATGCCATTAAACAATGTTACTTTTAGGTTAAACCCGTCGACCATGTTATATGATCAAAATAACTCTGAAACCATATGTTAATTCTCTCTATATCGCAATGATATGTGTGGACCCTCTTGTCAAGAGTAAGCAACCCGATAATTTGAAAGAAGAATAAGAACGTTGTTGGTTCGAGTGGTACCTACACTTTATCATTGTGATATAGAGAAGAGCTGACATGCGGATTTATGGTTATTTTGGTTATATAACACGATAAATGAGCTTTGAGCTGATAGTAATGGTGTCTAATGGCATTTTTAGCATGCATCAAACGGAGTGATGACATTTTTTAGCAAATAAAATTCCTAGAGGTAAAACTAAGTAGTGGGACACAACCAATGGCATAAATGATAAAAACCCTTCTATATATACACTTGACAGGGGGTAACAACCATGAAGTACGAAACACGAAATGAATGTTCCCGTGTGTGTCATCATTACATGTTTTATCTCTACTACTTCTTCCGTTTCGGTGTATAGGTCCTACATATGTTTCTAGATTGTTAATTTGATCAATTTAACGTGAGTGTATATCATATAACATATCATTAAAAAGTATAACGTCTAAATTTTCAAATGGTATATTTTTTTATAACATATAATCTATTATATCGTTGTTTGTCATCACCTGTATTACATGGAGTATCTTCATTGAAAATGATCAAGAACCAGAATCTGATTAGTCATTTCCCTTTGTTTTTTTATTGGGGCCCGTTTGGGAGCCCCAATCCCTACTCCCTCAATAGATACTTAGTCTTCTCCTTTGTAATGCATTGCCAATACAACTATTGTTTGTAAAAAAAAAACACTTATGATATATAATTCTTCGATACCAAAATATAGTAAGTGGGCATATTTACTAAGATCTATCATTGAGCGATGTTTTTTTGTTTTCTTGATGGTATGATCATTAGCAGTCCAAATGGTACTTTGCGACTCTTTCATTTCATTTTATTCGCATATCTACAATTCTTGGAAACATATGCATGTAAATTATATGCGATGATGAATTATTAGTAACATTTCCGATTACTATCAAATATAAGGTTTAGCTTTTGCAAATTTGATTTATTTTCTGTGCTCCATATATGTAACAAGATTCCTACCAACATACTAAAAAAATAGACGGATTCGACAACACACAACATCATGATCTAAAGTTTTGAATGGTAATAGGTTCAATGGCTTTTATCTTATAGCGAACTAGTTTAAAATTCTGATGTGGCTCTGATCCTACTCGAAGATTCGTGCAAACGAATCTAACGGAAGAGACCGCATTTATTGGAATCGGACCCTTGATGAACGGTTGCCATATAGCTAGCAATTTTTTAATATATTACTAGAGTTTGTAAATTATGTCTTATTCATGTGAAGTTGATGTGTATAGGCATACAGAAAGGTAGGATTTGTGGCTAATGAAAGATATACAGAGAGGGTTTTTTTCTTGATTCAATTTTTCTCTACTGATTGCAAAAGCAACTTATTTTAATATATATTTTCTGAAAACTTTCTCAAGTCAAAAAGGACAATGATCTTCGCTATTGTGCAGTTTCAGTTCCACTTGATATTCATTTTAAGTTTTGACTTGCACCTGATCATGCAAGTATGCTTTGCTTCACACAATTAATTTTTTTTAAAGGAGAATATATTAATATAAAAAAAATACTAGCTACATCCGGTCTTTACAACTACACAATGTTCACACAATTAATATATGACTACATTGCAATAACCGAACCATAATGGTTGGTGGAACATCGATCCGAAACATTCAGCAGTGCAGCGAAGCGTGCAAACCCTTCTGATACTCCCTCTGTTCCATAATATAAAACTTTTTTGCAGTTTAAATTAAACTACAAAAATGTTGAACATTATGGAACAGAGGTAGTATCAAAGATTCAGAAACAATCAACAATAGTGTGGTCCGCTTGTGGGTTTCTTCTTCCCGTTCAAGAGCCATATCGCCTGGAGGTGCTCGGCGCTGGAGACGTGGAGGTGGAAGCGGAGGTTGGACAACAGCTCCTCCTTGGCCCAGGTCAAATGAAATAAAGAAGAAAATGAAGAGGAAAAAATGAAAAGTTTTTTTTAAATAAAACAACCCGACTCATGACAACAAACATGTACCAATGCCATGTATCTACAAAAAAAATTGTTTACAAAATTTATATTTTTTTTACAAATGTATATTCTTGAATTTTGGAAATAAAAGGAACAATAAAAGAAAATATGTAAAGAAAGAAACAGAATAGAAACAACAAAATGAAAATACAAAATCTTAATAATAGCAAAAATAAAGTTGCCGTTATAGTTAGTTCTCGCTTGGCCCAACGCACAAAACGAAAAACACAAAAACAGGCCCAGAAGACGGTTTGTACCGGGTCAAATAATAACAGATCGGGGTCAATTGAGCTAAATCTCCTCCAACAGCGTGAAAAAAAAAGCTCAGTTGAATCCAACGGTTCTAAACATGCATGGGACTTAGTTAAAACACATGTACATATGAAATAGCAAAACCGACTAATACATAACTACATTGCAATAACAGACCATAATGCTTGGTGAAACATTGATCTGGAACATTCAGCAGTACAGCGAAGCGTGTGAACCCTTCTAGTAATCTACTTCCTCCGTTTCATAATATAAACATTTTTGCAGTTTAATTTAAACTACAAAAACGTTTTACATTATGAAGCAGACGTAGTATCACAGATTCAGAAACAATCAGCAATAGCGTGGTCCGCCTGTGGGTTTCTTCTTCCCGTTCAAGAGCCATATCGCCTGCAGGTGCTCGCCGCTGGAGACGCGGAGGTGGAAGCGCAGGTTGGACAGCAGCTCCTCCTTGGCCCAGGTCAGCGGCCCTGTGGCGTGGAACGCCTTCATGACGCCCAAGTAAGCCTCCAGCTCCAGACCATGGACGCGGCCGTCCTGTTCCTCTTCTTCCTCCTCTACCCGCTGATTTCGTTTCAGCGTCACCACCTCTTCCACGTTCGCCGGACTGCGGTGCATTCTCGCGCTGGCACGCGACTCTGTCCCGTCGTCGGAATCCTGATACTCTTCTTGATTCTCTTGGCAATGCTCAGTGTTCGGAACGGCACGAACGCCGCCGTTGATGTTGTTGTTGCTGCTGCTGCTGCTACTGTCTCCGTCGCTGCCATCAGTCGAAGACGACGACGACGACGACGGATCGGACTTGCTACTAGAATCGTCGTCGCTGTCTCTGTTTGTTCCTCTTCCTCCAACCACATCACATTCTACATTATTGTGTTTATTATTGCTCGTCTCCTCCCGTTTCTTCAGGTAAATGATTGGGTGTACGTCCATCGCTTCTACGTTGTCATGGTATCTTGGTGCGAGTTCTTTCTTGGCGAAAAACTTGGTCCTGGCATCGCCGTTACCCTGAAATCTCTTGACATCCCTGACTATGTCGGCGTCCACACCGTGGTTGCTCCTCTTGGTCTTGCCCAGCTTGATGGCATTGGCGGCGAACTTGCAGTCCATATTGCCATTGCCATTGCCATTGGCTTTGCTTTTGATGTTTTTACCGGCGATGGGGCGCGACGGCACCACGCTCTCGATGGGGATTTTGTTGCCCTGTTGCAAAGAAGAAGAAGGTTGAGAAACAGGGCAAGGCGGCGTCATCGTCATGCCGTTAATTCTGATGAAGAAGACGAAGGGGGCGGCAATGGTGTTACCTTATGGAGCACAACCCAGCCTTTCTCATCGTAGACCTGCGGGGGCCGGAGCACGGTCTGGTCCACCGTGAGGACCCTGGTCGAGCCGACGATCTTGACCTCGAACTGGCCGAAGCCGGCGGCCACGACCTCGGCCAACTTCCACAGGCTGTTGTCCAGCACCTCAACGAAGTCGCCGGCGACGAGGTCCGCTGGAAGCTTGATGGCGGGATCCGGGAGCGGCCGGACGAACTTTCTCGAGATGCGGTCCGAGTCCGGGCCGCCGTCCAGCCACCGCATGACGTACGAGTGGCCGTTGCCCCAGACCACCTCGCCGACGCGCCACGCGCCCATCGGAGGCGCCGCGTCGTCCGTGCTGATCCACGCCTCCACGGTCATGCCCAGCGTGATCCTCATGGCCGATCCTGATCTTCCCTCGATCCCCTGCCCTGTCCTGAGTCCTGAGTTCTCCTTGGGTGCCGGGATTAAGAGGGGATTTTGTGGGACTTCCACGGAGCGATCTCGGCGGTATATGTAAACTCGGCGAGAGGCACGGTTCGCGTATCAGACGCCGAGTTCTTGGGGAACTCGATCGCGGCGTGCATTGGAATTGGGTATGGAAAGGGTTCTTCTTCGACTTCAACTCGGACTCCAACACGATCCCGGCGGAAACCTCACGGTTAATCGAGCCATGGATTGATCTGATGTGTCACACACACCGGCGTAGCGGCGAGAGGGGCAGAGGGCCTCCGAAGAAAGCCATCCTGGCCTTGAATGGGACGGCGGAAGGAACACGCCGGCGGCGGCCCAACCTTAGTAGGCGCAACGCAATCATGATCTCGCCATCGTAATCGGATCCGCGCTGTTCGAAAATTCTACGTAGTATAAATAGCTTTGCCAGAGCAGTCCTGATCAGCGGCTAGTTCTGGTCTGAGCCGGACACAGAGCACTACTTCCTGATTTTCCTTTTTACAGTGTTTTTTCGTGGTTAATTCCAAAACAATGCAGTTGGCCGACCAAATGTGTATGGTGTATTTCTTTTAAACAAAAAAAAATCTGAATTAAAGCATCTTAAAAAAAATTGAACACAGTACAACTACAAACGCTCACAACACGTACATGTCTTGTGATGTCTTGTTAGTACAGAGGCTAGATGTAATTGGTATCTTCGCGATATTAATATATTTCAGATTTGCTAGGGCACATCTAGATGTGCCCTAAGATAGAACACGTCTAAGTTCAATCAAACTAGAAAAAAAAAAGAAAAACATTAAAAAATATCTAAACAAATCTTCATGTAAAATCAATAGTATAGAACTTAGATGTGCTTTATCTTAGGGCACATCTAGATGTGCCCTAGACAAACCCAATATGTTTTATTTTCCAGAAAACAACAACACGTACATATACTCATCTCAATGAATACATGCACGCAAACTCTATCCCTATGAACGTCTTCGAGATACTGAACCGACATTACATCTTAAAATTGACGAAGTGACCACGTGCGTTTTCGTAGTCGACGGAAATGTCTTCTCCCATTGAATAAACATCCGAAAATTCTAAAATAAATCTAGGAATATGCATACACTACGACATGAACCCTGGTGGGTTGGTTCCACCATATGGATCCGAACCAACTGAGCTAGCAGTTTGCAAAGCATCTTCAATTGAACATGGTAAATCCAACCCTTATATATTTGTGAGCACATGCCCAAACAAAAGCAAACCGACCATATTTGTTTGTGCAGGCGAATTAACATATGGTTGAGTTGGTTAGAAGGATAGTGGTGTCCTCAATCAAACCGGAGTTTAAATTCCATATTTAACATTAATGCTCACATTTTTATGGAATTATTTCAGGCTTTTCAGCAATGTGCTTTCAGTGGAAGGAGACGTCTCGTTGACTATGAGATGTCTGTGGTGATTTCGTGAATCTCAACATGATGTGTTGGCTCAGTATTGCGAAGATGCTTATAGCGGTAGAGTGTGCATTTGTGCGTTCATATAGGTTAATGTATGCTCGTGTATGTGAATATCTACGTTGTATTATTTCTCAAAAAAAATATTTATTCGTTCCACCACGCCTCCAATTTTCAAATTATTAGTTTCATAAACATCCACGAAACGTTTATTACATATGTGTAGTTTTTAAGTATATTGATAAAATGAAATATTCCAAACTAACTACTCTAGTCCTTTTTTTAGATGATAAGCGATAGCTCAATTTATAGAATAATAAAGCCAAACGGTAGTAGTATGAGTTTACAGCCAAGAATCAGCCCTGGTGGCGCGGCTAGGGGTGGGGCGCGCCCCTGGCCACCAGGCCTGGTGGGGCAACCCCCAGTGTCCCTCATTCGCCTATATATTTTCCGAAACACCAAAACCCTCGGGACGGAGTTTATTTTCCAGAGGCCATCACTGTTCCTTTGTCGTCGCGATTCCCAGATCGAGAGCTCCAGAAGTTCTGTCTCGGCACCCTGTCGGATGGAGGATTCATCTTTGGAGGCTTCTTCACCAATCATGCTTGCCTCCCAGACGAGCCGTGAATAGTTTTACCTTGGACCTAGGGTTCATGGCAGTAACTACATGATCCATCTTTCTCCAATCTTGATCTTCGATGTCTAGTTCTTCTGAGTTGCCTATCATGATCAAGGCATCTATGTTATAATTATCATGATGTTATGTTGTGTTTGCTAGGATCCGTGGATTATGAGTAATATTTGGATTATGGAAGTTATATATTTGATTCTCTTTTATATTATGTTCTTGCATGTTATCCGTTGTAATTTATTATTTTTGCCAACTAGTAGATTGTGACTCCAAGTGGGAGTGTTATGCTAGATAGTAGGTACATGCCTCCTGATGTCCAGCTTGAGTAACGGAAACATGGGACAAGGGAAAGTGTTGTTGCTATTAAGGATAAAACAGTGGTACTTGTGACTGCGTCTTGCTTACATTATACATTGAGTGTTAAATCATTTGTCTGTTGCTTTGAGTTTTCAGCTTATTGTTCTTGCTCTCAACTTAATACTAGTGAGATGTTTTGGATTAGACTTCTCAAGGTGGAAATTTAGTAGTAGATGTAGTCAGTTGGCGGTCTACTTGCTTTGGTGTAATGCCTACATGTTTGAGCCTTGCATTTTCTATTAGCATAATTAGCATTGCAGTGTAATTCTATCAATTGTCCATCTGTAATTTGTTCGCCCAACATAAGTTTACCATCTTTTGAGGAGAGAGACATAACTAGTGAATGCCATGACACCCCGATCCATATCCTCATCATATATTTACACCCGCTGCAATTTATTCCTTTTATTTACATTTGTTGTTTACTTTGTCTTCCATATATTTTATGTGTGTAACCTTTCGTAGACAGCAAGACTAGGGGATTAACAACCCCTCTGACTCGTTGGGTGCGAGAGTATTTTGTGTCTTGTGTGAAGGTTCAGGCCAAGAAATTTCTGGTGCCGTTGTGGGTGACCACCTACTTGTTCCATGTGGAGTCCTTATGAATTCAATAAATCTTGGTATCTTTGCTGAGGGAAATATTTTGCTACCTGCATCACCACACCTTACACTTGGGGTAACCAGCGAGAGTGTGTGATCCACACCATTAAGGAATTTCTGACGTCGTTGCCTGGGAATCCAATATACAAGATAGGAGAGTTGCATACTCCAATTTTACCTTCGCATTTTTATCTTGCTTGTTTGCCTTTTTATTTAGTCTTGTTTGCTTGTCTTATATCAAAAATCTAAAAAATATCTAGTTATAAGTTTTTAGTTTCCTCTCTTGTTTTAGTTTGTTGTTTGTGCTTAGTATAGCTAGTTTCCTTTCCTTTGGCACTTCACCTAAGGCCGAGGTCCTCACCTTCAAACAAAGAGGTGGGGAGAGTTTGAAAGATGCTTTGTATAGAACTAGCAAACATACCCGTACGTTGCAATGGGAGAAAAGTGTCTCATGCTTTCAACATAATAAACTCGACTCAAGATCCCTCTAGATGTCCATATTATATATTTAACATAGCGCTTGAACTACGTTGTTCTCATGCTTGCAACATCATAAACTCGACTCAATATCCCTCCTTCTAGATGTCCATATTATATATTGAACTTAGCGCTTGAACTACGTTGTTATCATGCTTGCAACATCATAAACTCGACTCAATATCCCTCCCTCTAGATGCCCATATTATATAGGGTGTGTCTAGGTCTCAGTCGACTAAGACTTAACTAAGTCTTAGTCAAGTGATAGTACATGTAAAAAAAAGAATAAGAAATTTAAATTTATTTTTGTACGGATCTCCACGCACAATCTCATGGATATAGCATCGACCAAGACTTAGTTAAATCTCAGTCGACTGAGAATTAGCAATCCCCATATATTTAACTTAGCGCTTGAACTACGTCGTTCTCATGCTTGCAACATCATAAACTCGACTCAATATCCCTCTAGATGTCCATATTATATATTTAACATAGCGCTTGAACTGCGTTGTTGCTTATCTTCCTTACCGCCTTCATCGGTTATGGTTGTGGTGTGCATGTAACAACAATGGGTCCGATGTGATGAATTTGAATGTGTAATCTCGACCATTGCACACACGCCTATCATTGAACCACACCATTGTAAGTGAATGTCTGATAGTTTGAAAAATAATCTCGCCAAGCTAAACGTGATGTTTGCGCTTCTCCAGGTATGATTTACATCATCCCTCATACACCCTCGTATTTTTAAATTGTATATTTATTTAAATGTATCAACATTATTTTTAAAACACATACTTTTTAAATCACATGGACTTTTTTGAAAGAGCTTGAATATTTTTAAATATATGAATATATTTTCAAGCATGTGAACACTTTTTTTAATAATATGAAACTTATTTTGAGAAAAGGGAGAATATTTTTTTAATCATATGAACATCATTTTAATACGTAAACACTTTTCTCAAAACTAAACAAATATTTTAAATTGCATGAAAGTTTTTTTAAAAATTATAGAATATCTTTCAAAAGGTTTAAATGACAAAGAAATTAATAAATGTTGAAGTTTTACAATTTTTGGTGAATTTGGCTCGTACAGAAGCGAGCTAAAGCTAGGTTACGAAAAAAGGGTGCGTACATTTTTTTAGAAAATAAAAAAAGGAAAGGTGTATCATGGGCCAAGCGGTGGAAAAAAATGTACAGATTGAGCCCAAAAGAGAAAAGAAGAGGCTGATTGTAGTGCGGGTTGATTTCCATCAATGTCAGGGGATTTTCCGCATATACCATTAAACTGTTTTTCTTTTTTTCTCAGATTATATAGGACTGCAGGTTGATTCACCTAAAAGGGAGGGGGGTTTCTGTAAAACCTCCAAAACGGAAGGAGAAACCCACCTCCCTTTATTATTAGGGAAAGATTAGCGATTCTCAATGTAGAAACACTAAGAAACAATCCACTACTATTCTCCTTAGAAATTCTTATGTTGGAATTACTACTTGATTAGATTTATCTTAAATACGTCAATAGGTGGTAACTTCTTGAAAGCCCACACTTTGGAAGATCTTAATGTTATAGAAATCTAGTTGGAGTTCCCCTATTGATGACACAAACAATGAGATCACTTTAGGAAACATTATGGATAAATTGGATAAAATAATAAAAGAGATGGTATGAGTAAGATAAATGAAGTAGATTGTAGGATTCAAGGGAATATGAGTAGACTTGATAGTGCCATGAAAAATGTTAATAAAACTTTGAAGACCCTTAAATCCAATGATAACAATCCTCTAGAATAGATAAGATTGAGGAAGTGATAGATGCTTTAGGAATAACTTTATCCTCAATCAAAACTAAAATAGTAGAAACCCCAATGAAGAAGGGACCTAAATTCATTTATCTGCCTAAGATCCCTCAACCTAAATTTCATATGCCTATCACCAAGGGGGATGAGACTTTGGAAACCATGGAGGAAGTGCCTATTTTAAGTAGAATTAAGAATGAACCTCCTATTAGTAATACATACATTTGCTTTTATTTCTAGAAATGTTAGTGCTAAAGCTTTACTTGATAGTCCCATTAAAAGGACTAGTTACACTATTGAAGATCTTTTTGATGATCTTGATGATGGTTCAATTGATAAAACTTGATCTTATGCATTATGCCTAGTTAAAAGACATTAAAGAAAGTGCTTATTGGGAGGCAAGCCAAAATGTTTTTACTTTTAGTTTTTCTTTTTGTTTTAGTGTGTCTTGGGCTTGTTACTACTGTAGAAACTCCGTTGTATCTTTATTTTCAAGTTTTGTGCCAAGTTTTAGCATCTAATGTTGGGGGAAGTGAAAGTTATTGTTTGCTGACATAAAACATGTTATGTACGCTTCAGTGCAGAAATTTCTAAAAATCCCCAGATTATATTTTTGATCTAAAACGTTTACAAAGCAAGCATTATACAATTGTTGACCTTTCATTAGTTTGGTTTTTTTATTTGAGTTACAGAAATTCCTCTAAAATTTTGATTGCCACAGACTGTCCTGTTTTCCCTGATTTCTATCTTATAATTGCATTTGCTTCTTTTGTGAGCTTTGTTCTTGGTTCTTTGCGGGAAGAACCTTAAACAAAGTTAAGAAACAGTAGTTTTTTAAAATAATACTTTTTTTTAATTACAGAAATAATGTACGATTTTGAAAATTTGCAAAACAATACACCCTTGGCCTAGGTATAGCCGATTGGGCCTAGTCGGCCACGACGTAGCCGATAGGGTGGTATATTCCGCGTGGGCGAGCAGTCGGGCCAGCTCGCCATGCGGTCGGTCTTGGGCTGGCCAACAGAATCCAGTCGGCCGCAGCTGGGCCGACAGGAGCCTCCAGAGCAGGCCGACGACCACCTTTTCTCTTCTTCCTCCTTCCTCATATTTTGAAATCCGGAAATATTTATATATTCATGATTTTTTTTCAAAACTGTGAACATTGTTTAAACACATTTTTAAAAACATGGGAACATTTCTCTTCTTCACAATATTTAATTTATTCATTTATATTTTTAAAAAATTCATAAAATTTAAAATTTTCATGAGCGATTTAAAAATCAACAAACATTGTTCAATTTTGTGAACTTTTCAAAATTCAATTTTTTTTGAAATGTATGAATGTTTTTAACTTTAGGAATATTTGTTTGTTGTTTCTTTACTTTTTTCTGTCATAATTTTTATTTCCTCATGATTTTATATAATTATTTACTTTTAGCACTAGTTTTCATTGGTTTCTTTGTTTTTACACACTATACATTTTTGTATATGCGAGTCACAATTCTAATACATGTTTGATACTTTTTAAATTCATTATTTATATTTTTAAATTTTATGGTTTCAATCTATTTTTATTTTTTATTTGTATACATTATTTCTAAACATGTTTAACATTTTTTAAATACATAATCAAAATTATTTAAATATATGATCAACATATTTTTATACATGTTGAATATATTTTTAATACAAGATCAGCATTTTTTAATACATGATTAATATTTTTCATACATTTTTAAGAAAAATAAATACGTGAGCAACATTTTTATAATATATTATCAATATTTTATACAGGTTTAACATTTACAAGTCCAATAGTTTTACATATATGATCAAGATTTTTTCATACACATTTAATATTATTTAAATATAAATTCACATTTTCTAATTACTTGATAAATTGTTTTATCATACATATAGTATATTTTTTGTAGATATGATAAAAAAATTCTGTACATTTTTGGAAATGCTTGATTAATATTTTCCGCCTACAAGATTAACATTTTTAAATACATGACAAAAAATTATGAATAGAAGATTTTTTAATGTATGTTTTTATATACGTGAGAAATTTTTGTTGCACATTTTAAAATACTTAATAATTTTTTTGAAATTATATATATATATATATATATATATATTATTGTTTTTACATATATAGTGCAAATGGTTTCGGCCTGCTGTGGAGGCTCCTGTCGGCCCAGCTGCGGCCGACTGGCTTCTGTCGGCCAGCCCAAGGCCGACTGCATGGCGAGCCGGCCCGACTGCATTTTTTGTAAATTTTTAAAGCCTTACATTATTTCTACAATTATTTTTGTAATTTTTTAAAACCTTACAATATTTCTGTAATTCTCAAAAAATGTATTATTAAAAAATCATAATTTGAGTGCACAAATATGTATCTACAATATCTATGTAAAATTTTATTTATTTTGGCAGTAACCACTCTAATCAAGTTTATGAAAAATTTCGTGTGAAGGAAATTTTCAAGTGTTACAAAGGAAGGTGATGAAAGAAGATTAAGGAATGCCAAAAGCAAGGAGACTCAAACGTCTAAGCTTGGTGATGCCCCATGCATCGCCTTCTTCGTCAACAATTATCAGTTCGTATTTTTACACTATATTTTTATTACTTCACAAGTTATGTGCTTTGCTTGGAGCGTCTTGCTTTAGTTTTTAGTTTAGTTTTGTTTGCTAGTCATAACAATTTGGATCCTAGCATGCTTGATGTGGGAGAGATACATGCTCCACTTTTGCCTAGAATACTCTGCTTCACTTATAATTGTTGAGTATTCAGTTTTTAGTTTCTAGCTAGTGCTTATCATTGTTAGCTTTTGTTTTTCATGTTTATCTTGTTAATGAGCTGTTACTAGAGTTTTTTGTGACTTTTTTCAGTTTCATTCTTATTTATCAAGAGAGCTGCCCTTCGTTGCACTAGTTGTATCTTACTTTGAGTAGGTGATCTAGATGGCTAAGTTGAGTTTAGTAATATCTTGCAATAGTTTTGAGGTGTTGATGCAAGTAATGTTTGAACTTCTGTGTGATTGAGATCGCGCCTATTAGTGATAGGTGTCGTATTTTGGTTCAACGTGCTTATTTTTGAAAACTATAAAAATTAGTTCAGAACTCTTGGCAACTAAGTGGATCCTAATCTTTGTGGGGTTGTATAAGAATACCCTCATGTATCATTGGGCGAGGATGCGCAAGGATAACCAAACCCCCATACACGTCTCTTGAGTATACTGAGAAGATTAGATACATTAAAAGTGAGCACCTAAGAGGGGTGTATGGGGTTTTGATTATCACTGTGCATCATCGACCCATGATACGTGAGGGTACTCTTTTACAACCCCGCAAAGATTAGGACCCACTTAGTAGCCAAGAGTTCCCAACTAATTTTTGCAGTTCTAAAAAATAAGTACGTTGAGTCAAAATACGACATCTATCACTAATAGACTTGAGCTCAATCACACAAAAATTCAAACATTACCTGCATCAACACCTCAAAACTATTGCAAAATATCATTAAACTCAACTTAACAATCTAGATTACCTACTCAAAGTAAGGATACACACCTAGTGCAACAAAGCCAACTCTCTAAACAAATAAGCATGAAACTTAAGGGAGTTCTAGAAATTCTAATAACATCTCTTAAACAAGAATAAACATGAAAAATAAGAGCTAAACATAAAAGCAACAGCTAGAAATTGGAAATTTGAACACTCAAAAGATAAAAGTGAAAACTAGAGTATTCTAGGCAAAAGGGGAGCGTGTGTCTCTCGCATATAAAGCATGCTAGGATCCCACTTGTTATGACCAGGAAAAAAAACTGAAAACTAAAGAGCAAGATGCCTAAGAAAAGCACATAACATGTGAAGCAATAAAAATATAGTGCTAGGAAAGGCGAACTGATAATTTGTTGATGAAGAAGGGGATGCACGGGGCATACCCAAGATTAGACACTTGAGTCTCCTTGAATATTTCTTGGGATGTCGAGGGCATCCTAAAACTTAAGCTTTTGTCACTCCTTAATCTTCTTTCATCATCTCCCTTCGTAACACTTGAAAACTTTCTTCACACAAAACTTCTCATAAAGTTGATTAGAGTGGTTAGTGCCAAATAAAATAAAGTTTCACATAGGTACTATAGATACACATTAGATCACTCCAATAAAACATTAGCTACTGTTCCTCAACTTTGTTTAAGATTCTTCCCCCAAAGAACCAAGAACAAAGCTCTCAAAAGAAGCAAATGCAATTACAAGGCAGAAATCTGGGAAAATAGGACAGTCTGTGGCACTTAAATTTTTGGAGGCACTTCTGTAGCTCAAATAAAAAACTCAAAACTAATGAAAGGTTCAAAATTGTATAAGGCTTGTTGTATAAAAATTTTAGATCAAAATTAAAGATGATCTGGTGATTTTTCAATTTTCTACACTCGAGCATACATAATTTGTTTTCTAGCAGCAAGTCATAACTTTTGTTTTCCCCCAACATTAGAGGCTATAACTTTGCACAAAACTTGAAAATAAAGACACAATGGAGTTTCTAAAGTAGTAAGAAACTCCAAGAGACACTAAAACAAAAAGGAAAGACTGAAAGTAAAGACATTTTGGGTTGCCTCCCAATAAGCGTTGTCTTTAATGTCTTTTAGCTAGGTATGATACACAAGATCAAGTTTTAGAAATATCAAAAGCATAGCTAGCCCGTATAACAGACTCCAAAGGTAACTTCATATTATTTCTTTGTAAATGTATTTTGAGAAGTGATAAACTCCTTGAGCATGCTATCCAAGTTCAAAGGTAGAATTAGTATTAGAATAATCATTGCCATAGGAATTCCTATAAGAGTTGTTGTTGGAAGGGAAGGGCCTAGATTTATTGTTACCAAAGTTACTCCTATAAGCATTATTATTGCAGTTGTTCCTAGAAATAAAGCTAAAATCCACTTACTCGTTCTCTTGAGCAACCAAAGAATTCAAAGGAACATCACGAGGATCAATAGGTACTTTCTTTGTAAGCATAGCCATGATCGTATCAACGTTTTCGTTCAAGGTAGAGATATCCTTAACAGAATTTACCTTACCATTTTGGGGTCGTTCGGTGTGCAATTGAGAATAATTATCCATCATATCATCCAATAATTTTGTGGCAGCACCAAGAGTGATAGACATAAATGTTCCTCCCGCGGCTGAATCTAACAAATTCCGCGAGGTAAAGTTCAATCCTACATACAAAGTTTGGATGATCATCGAAGTAGTTAGGCCATGAGTGGAACAATTTTGAACAAAAAATATCATTCTTTCCCAAGCTTGAGCAACATGTTCATTATCAAGCTGTTTAAAATTCATAATTTGCTTCTTAACTGAATAATCTTAGCACGGGGACAGTACTTCCTAATAAAATCATCATTAAACTTGTCCCAATAATCTATGCTATTCCTAGGTAAAGACTGAAGCCACTCTTTAGCTCTTCCTCTCAAGGAGAAAGGAAAAAGCTTGAGCTTAACAATTTCGCGACCTACCTATATATACTTTTTCATATCACATAATTCAAAACAATTATTCAAATGGAAAGCAACATCCTCTTCTATTCCAGAAAATTTCTCTTTCATGACAAGATTGAGCAAAGCAGGTTTAATTTCATAAGAATCTACCGAGGTGGCAGGTGGAGCAATAGAAGTACACATAAAGTCACTATTGTTATGACTTTAAGTCACAAAGCTTAGTATTCTCAGAAGAACCCATGCTAACATAGGCAAACGAAATGAACTAAACAAGAATAGAAACTAGACCACCAGACAACTATTTTTTTGGATTTTTTGATATAAGAAAAGCAAACAAGACTAAAGACAAAAATTAAACTAGCAAAATAAAAATGCAAGTGTAAAGGTGAGTGTTCAACTCCCCTATCTTGTAGATTGGAGTCCCTGGTAACGGTGCCAGAAACTTGCTTAATGGTGTAGATCACACCCCCTCGTTGGTTACCAAGGTTAGTGATGTAGATAGCATCAAATTTCCCTCGGCAAAAATACCAAGGTTATCGAATCCAAGAGTACTCCGAACGCTACAAGTAGATGGTTAAGCAGGCAACGCGCCAGCTAAATAGATGTTACTTTCTTCACTTGGTTGATATTGCTATGTTTTAGATACACTTTCATGCACTTTTGATCATATTTGGACCAACCTATTAACTCAGTGCACCCCAGTGCCAGTTCCTGTTTTCTGCTGTTTTTCTATTTCAGGTTTCCCCATATAAAAATGCTCCACAAATTCCGGGAAAATCCAATAAAAAATCAGCGCTTCAGAAGCTTCCAGTGTCCCGAAGAGGGGCCGAAGGGGACCCACCAGGGCCCCAGGCGCCCTCCTGGCGCGGCCAGGAGTGGGGCCACGCCAGGGGGCCGCCTGGACCCCTGGTGGCCCCCCTGGTTGCCCCCCTTCGCCTATTTATTCTCCGTCCTCCGAAACCCTCGAGGACAGAACCCTTTTTCGCGAACTCGCCTCTATTCCGCCGCCGCCGCGCTTCCAAGATCGGGAGCGCCAGAAGATCCCTTCCCGACACACTGCCGGAGGTAGGATCGACCTCCGGGAGTTTCTCCACCACCATGGATGCTTCCCGGATGATCTATGAGTAGTCCACCTTGGACCATGGGTCCATGATCAGTAGCTATGTGATGTTCTCCTCCCCTCTTTGTTCTTCATGGATTAGACCTTGTGAGCTTCCCTACATGATCAAGGCATATATGTAATTCTTTATGCTGTTCCTATGCTGAGTTTGCTGGGATCGGATGGATTATGAGACTATGTTCAGATTGTGATTGAGTAATATATTTGGTTCTTATCTTTTATATTTTTGTTCTTGAGTAATTGATACGCGAGAGATGATAATGGCTTCTCGCCCTTCGTTGGTTACCCCAAGTGGAAGGTGAGATGTAGGACATCAGCAAATTTCCCCTATGTAGAGGATAGGGTTTGTCTCCCGTAGGACTCCGGCAATGATAAGTAGGTGTCAGTGGCGCAACTGACGTGGACCTGCACACAACACAAATAACTTTGCTCCCAACAAAGTTCAGACAGGTTGTCAATCTCTCCGGTCTTGTTGTTTACAAAGGATAAAAAGCACAGGGGATAATGATAATGATAGCAACTGAACGTAAATACTGAAAAGGAAATAATCTTGTAAAAAGTGATGAGAATATGGACCGGGGTCCCGTGATGTTCACTAGTGATGTATCTCTCCCAAAATATGATAAAACTGCTATGCGAGGTAAACACATTACAGATGGGCAATTGACAGGATTATAAACGCACCGCAATGCTAACTATGCTACAAAAGAAAAGAAGAGGTTCATAAGCATGGGCAGTACGCCAAAATAAGTAGACCGAAATCCATATGCATCTACTACTAATCATCCACCTTGAGATATCTATCCAGAATATCTCGTTGGTATTAAGTTGCGAGCCCCACCCAAAGTGTAAACCCAAAGCAACAGACACCTGCATTAAAAAGAACTTCGCGTAAAGTAAACAATCCTTGCAACCGCGGTTACAAGCGCCGTTGTTTTCCCCCTTGTGGCCACATCACATCCCCTAGACTCATGTTTCTGCCACTCAAGCGTGTCATCAGGGGGCATGTACCCACAATCGAGCATAACGTTCCCTCTTGGAGTCACTACCTACTACTTGGCCAAATCAATAAATAGCAACGGGGAACATGCAAGAATTACTTAGGAACAAAAATATAAGAGATAAAAAACAAATATATTACTCTATCACAATCTGAACATAATCTCATAATCCATCACATCCCATCAAACTTAGCATATCAACAGCAGAAAATTGCATAGGTGCCTCGATCATGTAGGGAAGCTCACAAGGTCTAAACCATGAAGAACAAAGAGGGGAGGAGAACATCACATAGCTACTGATCACGGACCCATGGTCCAAGGTAGACTACTCACGGCACATCCGGGAAGCGTCCATGGTGGAGGAGAAGCTCCCGGAGGTCGATCCTCCCTCCGACAGGGTGCCGGGAAGGGTCCTGACAGTGCTCCCGATCTTGCAAGCGCGGCGGCAGCGGAACAGAGGCGAGTTTGCGAAATAGGGTTCTGTCTTCGGAGGTTTCCCGTGACGGAGATTAAATAGGCTAAGGGGGGCAGCCAGGGGGGCCACCAGGGGTCCTGGCACCTGGCTGCGCCAGGTGGCCGCCTGGGCACCTGGTGGTGGCCCCCTGGCCCTCCTTCGGGGCTCTGGAAGCTTTCAGCACACTGATTTTTGATCCGATTTTTCCCGGATTTTTGGAGCACTTTTTATATGGGGAAAAACTGAAATAGAAAAACAGCAGAAAACAGGAACTGGCACTGGGGTGCACTGAGTTAGTAGGTTAGTTCAAATATGATCAAAAGTATATGAAAGTGTATCTAGAACATAGCAATATCACACAAAACATGCATGGAACAAGCAGAAATTATCGATACGTTTGGGACGTATCAACATCCCCAAGCTTATTTCCTGCTCGTCCTCGAGTAGGTAAATGATAATAAAAATAATTTCTGTGGTGACATGCTAGCAACCATATAAGAATTTTGAAAAGTGAAGCAATCAAGGTATGTGATTCAATTCAAGTAATTGATGGTACGATTTAACGCCCCCTCGTTGGTTACCCAAAGTGGAAGGTGGAGATGTAGATAGTAGCATTTTCCCTTAGCGAAGATACTAAGGTTGAGTATCGAACCAGTAGGACTCCAAGATCGACAAGTAGGTGGCAAGGAAACAATGGCACCGTTTTAGACAAAAGTTGCTTCGTTGACCTGGACCTGCACACACAACAAATAACTTTGCTTCCCAACGAGTACAGAGGAGTTGCCAATTCCTCCGGCCTTGTTGTTTACAAAGGATAAAACGCACGGGGTAATAATGATAGTGATGGCAACGGAAAAGTAAATAAAGTAGTAAATTGATAGTGGGTGTAAACAGTATTGAAAATATGGACCGAGGTCCTATGATGTTCACTTGTGATGTCTCTCTCCCAAAAGATGATAAAATAGCCATGCGAGGTAAAAAAATTACAGCTGGGCAATTGATACACGAGATAACTTCTCGCCCTCGTTGGTTACCCCAAGTGGAAGGTGAGATGTAGCGTAACGGCAAGTTTCCCTCGGTGAAGATACCGAGGTTTTAAGATTGTCTCCCGTAGGACTCCAAGGTCGACAAGTAGGTGGATCGGCAAGTGAGGCGCCGTTTGAAGATAATCACTTGCTTCTCCTGGACCTGCACACACACAAATAGCTTTGGTCCCAACGAGTTCAGAGGAGTTGTCAATTCCTCCGGCCTTGTTGTTTACAAAGGATAAAATACACAGGATAATAATGATAGATAGTGATAGCTATGAAATAGTAAATACTGAAAGTAAATTGAAGGTGTAAACAGTAGTAGTAATATGGAGCGGGGTCCCATGATGTTCACTAGTGATGTCTCTCTCCCAAAAGACGATAAAATAGCCATGCGAGGTAAACAAATTACAGCTGGGCAATTGACAGGATTATGTGCGCAAACCAATGCTAATTATGCAAAACAGAAAGGAAGAGGCTCATGAGTTAATAGATCGAGTATCTAATGACTTCATCATTTATGAATTCATCTCATGCATTTAGTATAGTTATGACTTTTGACCTTATTGTTATTCATAATAACTTAATCATTAAACATTGAATATTACTTGACAATTATGGTGTTTTATAAATGCTTCTATCATAATATAAACTCAGTTGTAATCATAGTATAAGCACACTTTATTCATCAAACTGGAACAACTGACTTGTGTCAAAACATGAATAACTTTGTCTTGCGAGATGCAAGACATATCACTAAGTGTTCATACTTAATCGATTACAAAAGATTTATCTAATACTCTAAGTATAATTCTATGATAGATGTATTGGTGAAATCTTGGTGGCCATCAACTGTCTTGGTTGCCATCAATCCTGGATCGCACCTCTTCCCGTCCATGCAACGGCAGGTCCTGTTTTCATAAAACAGAACAAGTATCAAATACTTATTAAACTGCAAATGTTGTATAAGGGAACAAACATTTATAACGAGTATATCTAATATATACCTTCTCCATCAACAATTTCTCCTTCAATGGGTTCAAGCTCTAAATCTTGGAGGTTGACCATGAACTCAAAGAACTGAAGGCTTTCACCTTTTCCGACATAGTCATGGACAAAGTCTGTGTAACTCGGTGGAAGCGAGTGTAGCACCGTGTTTATAGCAGACTCCTCTGTGGTCCAATAGTTAAAGTCCTCCACGAGTTTCAGATGTATCTCATGCATCTTGGCTACGTGAGTTTTCAGACAAGTGTTCTCTTCCATCTTTGTAGTAAGAAACTCATTTTCTAACTCAAATCTGGCCACTCTGAACTGATGTATAAAAAATGACTTCATCATGTCGATTATGTCAAACGTGTCCATATCCGCATATTGTTCACGTAAATCTTGCGGGAAGCTAGTTTCTATGACACTTTTAACCATGGCGTAAGTCCTTTGACGATTATGGTAATCAAGCATTACTTTTTCATCCATGTTGTTTACTGGAGGGTCTCCCATACGCTCTTGTATCACGAACAAGAGGTTAGCTCTCTTGAGCACAGTCCTAAGGTATAAGTACCAATCAACGAAATTTGATCCATCATCTTTAAGTCTATCACCACGTAAGAAAGTAACCAATCCATGATACTTGTTCATGTCCATTTTAATTTTTCTACAAAATATTTGCAAGGAAAACAATTAAGACTAGTTCATAACAATGAGTTCATAATAATCATATTATAGATGATCTCACACTAAAACAATCATCCCTAAGAAGTTTTAGTGATTACATGATCCAGATTCACTATCCGTCCTCGAATATCACAACGGCCGACGGATTAGTTTCAAAGGTAGACAACTAGTTTGTGCGATCACATCCTATATGTGACTCATGCTCGATCTTTTGATCTCTAGTATTCCGAGGCGATATCTGCATATGCCAGGCTCGCCAAATTGACCTTAGTGTTATATGCTGCTTAGCAAGGCCATATCGACATATGCCAGGCTTGCCAAGCCCAACCTCATGCGAACTCTAATTTATGTATGACACCCGATCGTCACGGCCTGCCTATCATAAATAGAACCTTCCAGGTGGTGCACACTTCGGTAGAATACTTATGTTTGGCATTTTATAAGGGATCATCTTATTTAATGCTACCATCGTGTATCCTATACTAGCAAGTTTTAAGATGTATGATCATGGTGGCACTAAGTCTATAGTGTCTCCATTTAAGTTTGTTTCATCATGATGAACGTTTACTACTTTCTAGTAATACATAGCAAAGCTATCACTACATCAAGATCAAGCAAACAACAATAGCCCCTTCTGCAATATAGAGTTAGACGCCTCTATATTTGTATATTGCATGTTTTACGTGGCTGCTAGGGCTTTTCATAGATCAACCGTTTCTATGAACATTGAACCACAACGCTGATTATAGATTGTCTCTATTACACCCCGTACGGGGCACTCTGTTGCAAACGCCATATCCGCTAAAGTAAGAGAGACAAACACCCCCCAGAGCCACTTTATATGGTACAAGCCGTATGTCAAGCGTGGAACCAGTCCCGCGTAAGCGTACGCGTAAGGTCGGTCGGGGGCCGCTTCATCAAACAATGCCACAGATATAACAAGTACACGTGAGAGGGTAACAATCGTAGAATCAACGCCCACATCCCCGATGTGTTCTATCCGCACAGCAAAACGAAGCATAGATCTAGCTCTGATACCACTGTTGGGTCTCGCAGCAGAAAACAATAATTTTTCTAACTAGCGTCGCCCTTAACCCAAGATCTATCTAGCTGTAATGCCGTAACGGAAAGACTTGCGGAAACATACCTCGGGGTGTAGTCCGTTACGCGGGAAACGTTCCCGCAAACGTGGTTGATGAAGCCGTAAACCTTTCACAGCCCCCTGGCTGTGTTAGCACCCTGTTGGGTGATAGTGCCGCACGTGCAGCACCTCGTAGTACTCGCACACGTACGGACTCGATGACGACCTCCGTTCTTCGATCCAGCGAAGGTGGAGGAAGTAGACCTCCCGGAACCAGAGTTTCAGCAGCACGACGGCGTGCGTATGGTGGAGAAGCCTCAATCGCAGCACAGGTTCCAGACAAGGGGACCCCGGCTTGAGAGAGACGAGAGAGGGGAGAAGACCGGTGAAAACCGATCTCAATTCGGAGTAATATTTATTTTCTCACGAATTTATGTGTATTAAATATGTGCACCCTGCCCATCTATATATAGGCAGAAGGGAGGGAGTCAACCCCTCTCCCCTAGCAAGGTGGGACTAAAGTCCCTTGCTAGGGGGAGGTGGCCGGCCAAGGGAGGGGGGGGCACCCCTCATGGGCCCTAGGGCCCATGGCGCCTCCCTCTCTCTCTCTTTTTTCTTTTTCCTTTATTCCCCTAATGGGCTTCTTTCCCAAAGCTGGCCCATTGCACTTTTTAATTATAAATAAAATGTTATTAACTATTAATTCACTTAATTAATAAATAATACATATTATTTCATCTCCCGATGATCCGGAACTCCTTCCAGCTCACTCCGAACAACCTTCGGACCAACACGGAACTTTTCCGGTACGTCTTTCTCTCTTCTCCGGTAACTCCGATAGTTCCGAATAGGTCTCCGATATTCATCGAGCCCTTAAGTGTGTTACCCTACGGTCCGAGAACACTCCAGTCATGACTGAGACAAAGACTACGGTCAATGATCAATAGCGGGACCTGGATGCCCATAATGACCCCTGTGTATTCCGGAAGTAACCGATTGGACCGTTCACGTTGTATACCATTCCCTTTGTCATGCGATACTATATTAGTCCAAGATTTGATCAACTGCATCCAATGCATTAGTTCTATCTTGTTACCGACAAATCTTTATTCACTCGTTCCGTGATATTCATCCTTGTGACCTAGTTACATGCGGCGCAGCTTTATGGATGCAATCTCACCGAGTTGGCCATGAAGTATCTTTCCATTATATGGATTGACAAATCCCGCTCTTGAATCAACACTCCTCAACATATCCCATCGGATAGCCCAAGATACACCTTTATGGTCACCATGTTTCAGTGTGACGGTTAATGCACTCAAAGCATCCTCAGAAGATAGCAATTATGCGTGATATCACGGTCAAAGGAACAGGCTACTACGTTCTGTAATTACAACACTGAACTTTTACGATTTGATCATGTTGCAATGCTTGCATTGGGTAATGTTCATCACGTCATTCATTCAATGAGGTGACCTTACCGTCAATTGACTTGATTGTCCATGATCGTGAAACCACAATCATCAGTTGACGATAAACTAGTCATCATGAGAGGCTGACTAGGAACTCTGGTTGTTTCTATACCACACCTGTATCATTGTTTCACTGATACAGTTCTAGCATAGTATCAAACTGGTCATGAACTTATTTAGATATATTGGAATAATCATATATTATTTACCTCTAGAGCATATATCCAACAACCATTTGCCCGCTCTGCTTGACCATTTGACTGGGGGTGAGCCACAGATGCTACGTCCAGCCGGATGCCCTGCTGGGAGGCAAACCGAGCTAGCTCCCCATTTGCAAAGTTTGTTCCATTGTCAGTGATGATGCTGTGTGGCACTCCATATCTAACCATGATGTCTGCTATAAACCTGACTGCAGTCGACCCGTCCAATTTCTTGATCGGGCTTGCCTCTATCCACTTGGTAAACTTGTCCACTGCTACCAATAAGTGTGTCATACCACCTCTTGCTGTTTTGAACGGCCCTACCATGTCCAGACCCCAAACTGCAAACGGCCATGTGATCGGAATTGTCTTGAGTGCTGAGGCTGGTAAATGACTTTTTGCTTTAAATCTTTGACACCCATTGCAATGCTTGACCAGATCTTCTGCCGCTGCTTTCGCAGTCGGCCAATAAAAACCATGGAGAAAAGCCTTGGCGACTATTGCTATTGCTGATGCATGATGACCGCATTCACCTTGGTGGATGTCTCGGAGCAACTCCAACCCCTTGTCCTCTTCCACACATCGCTGAAGAAATCCTGTTGCACTTCGGTGCACCAGTACGTTGTTGATGATCGTGTATGCTCCAGATCGGCGCTGGATTTGCCGAGCTTCTACTTCATCTTCTGGGAGTATGCCATCTACCAGGAAATCTCTGAATGGTTCTGCCCATGATGGTGCTTCCACAATCACCATTACAGTAACTGCTTCTGGCTCTGGTTGTGCGTCTGCCGCTACTGGCAGCTCGGAGGAGGAAGAGCTGATTGCGTCTGGCATGGCTTCCTCAGTCCCCGAGCTGACGACAGCAGCCACTGGTTCGCAATCGGCAGCCCCTAGTGCTGCCGAATGCTCTTTTGCTTTTTGCTTTTTTGCTTCAAGTTCTGCCATCTTCAGGTTGGCCGGAATAAAGATTGACTCTGATTCTGGGGAAGGCTTGATGGATGGCTTGTGGATATTTTCTAGTGATATTCCTGGAGGAACTTCCTTTCTGGTGGACCCCAGCTTGGACAGTGCATGTGCTGCTTCATTTTCAGCTCTGGGAATGTGATGGAATGGACACCCCTCAAAGAATCCGGACAACTGCTGCACAAGGAATCTGTACCTTGCCATATTTTCATCCTTTGCATTCCAAGTGCCAGTGCATTGCTGCACCACCAGATCGGAATCACCATAACATAGAATTCACCGAATGCCAATCTCCTTGGCCAATCGGACACCATGCACCAAAGCTTCGTATTCGGCCACATTATTTGATGTTGCAAAGTGAATCTGCAGTACATATTCAAGCTTGTCACCTTTTGGGGAAGTGAGAACAACGCCATCCCCTAGTCCGGTCATCATCTTGGAGCCATCGAAGTGCATTTTCCAGAACTGAGAGTCCGGACAGGGGGGGGGGTATATACTGAGTTTCTGCCCAATCTACCAAAAAATCCGCCAGAACCTGAGACTTGACTGCCGTCTGAGGCTCAGACTTGATCCCATGTGTTGCGATTTCTATGGCCCATTTTTCCACCCGACCGGATGTGTCCCGACTGCCAATGATTTCTGCCAATGGAGCCGAACTGACCACCGTGACCGGATGCGCCTGGAAATAAGGCTTCAACTTTTTTGCTGCCATGTACACACCATAGCACATCTTCTGATAATGGGGTAGTTCTGCTTGGAGGTGGAGAGCACTTCAGTGACATAGTACACTGGCCTCTGGACCGGTTGCGCCTTGTCCTTTTCAGGACGCTCGACCACCATAACAATACTAACCACCCGATTGGTTGCTGCAATGTACAACATCATTGGCTCTTTTTCCTTCGGAGCTGCCAGCACTGGAGCAGTGGACATCATACGCTTGAGCTGTTTGAATGCCTCGTCCGCCTGCGGTGTCCAGCTAAATTTGTCTGTTTTCTTCATTAGTTGGTACAGTGGAATTGCCTTCTCTCCCAGCCGACTGAGAAATCGACTGAGCGATGCCAAGCATCCGGTGAACTTCTGCACATCTTTGAGATTTCTGGGCTTGCCCATCCTCTCAATTTCTGCAATCTTCTCGGGGTTGCACTCTATTCCTCTCTCGGACACCAGAAAACCCAGCAACTTGCCGGCTGGCACGCCGGATACACATTTCTCTGGGTTGAGTTTGATCTGGTATGCACGCAAATTTGCGAATGTCTCTTTGAGGTCATCCAACAAGGTTGACCCCAACACCGACTTGACCACGAGGTCATCTACATATACATGGATGTTCCGACCTAACTGAGGTCGAACACATCGCTGCATAGTACGCTGATAAGTCGCGCCGCCATTTTTTAGGCCGAACGGCATGGTGATGTAGCAATAAGCCCCGAAAGGGGTAATAAAAGCTGTTTTAATCTGATCGTTTACATCAAGCTTAATCTGGCGACAGCCTTCTGTGGCATCCAGAAAGCATAGGAGCTGACAGCCAGCCGTAGAATCAATCACTTGATCGATACAAGGCAATGCAAAAGGATCCTTGGGGCAGGCCTTATTCAGGCAAGTGTAATCTATACACATGCGCCAAATTCCATTCTTTTTCGGAACCAGAACTGGATTAGCTAACCAGTCTGTGTAGAACACTTCCTTGATAAATCCTGCTGCGAGCAACTTGGCTATCTTATCGCCGATTGCTCCTCTCTTCTCTTCTGAAAAACGCCGAAGTGGCTGCTTGATCGGCTTGGATCCAGGTCGGATATGAAGCTTGTGCTCGGCAAGTTCCCTCGGTACACCATGCATGTCATGTGGGGACCATGCGAAGATGTCATGGTTCTCATGGAGGAACTCGACAAGCTCGCCTTCCTAATTGTTGCTGAGTCCGGCCCCAACAATGACGCACTTGCTCGGCTCGGAGGGGTCCAGGGTAATCTTCTTGCTGTCCTTTGCTGCTTGGAATATGGTCTCATCATCCGGCCTCTTGTCCTTCGTGCTCGGCATGGGGTCCTTCATTTGAGCTTGGACTGCTGCTACCACCTTGTCCAACTGGCGCCGTTCTGCATCTATGACCAGAGAATTAGCAAGCCTGGAACCAGCAGACGAACACTCCAGTGACTTCCTGTAGTCACCACACACAATGATTGGACCATTCAGCCCTGGGAGCATCATCTTCAAGTAAGGCTGCATGATGTTGAACATGAACTTGGTGATTGCAGGCGACCCGTGCAGAACATGGTATGGGCTGCTCAGATCGGCCATTTCGAACCAGATCGGCTCTCGGCGGAAATTCTCTTCTGACCCGAATACTACCTCAAGCCGAATGTGGCCTAATGGGGTACATGACATGCCGGGCACTATCCCATGGAACATAGTTCTCCTGGGATCTAACTCGCTCTCGCTGATGCCGAGCTTAATCATTGTGTCTCTGTATAGAATGTTGATGGCACTGCCTCCATCAATAAGCGTCCTGGTGAACTTGCATGAATACAATGGTGCCGCCAAGATTGCATCCACCACGAGCATATAACTGCCCGGGTTGGGCATTACGCTCGGGTGATCCTCTGGGCCCCATGTTATTGCATTGTACGACCAGCTCAACCTTTGAGAAATAGCTAGAATGGTGGAATTGACTGCCTGCTCATGGGCTCTCCGACTGCCCTTGTCATCTGACTCGCTGGTGAAGATCATATACGCTGCATCGTGACGTGGGAACTGTTGCCGAGCATTTGCTGGTGGTGGTCCTGGGGGTGGGGGTGGTGATGACCCTCAACGTAGAGGGATCTATTGCAGTGTTTTCAATAAGTAAGAGTGTCGAACCCAACGAGGAGCAGAAGGTAGTAGCAACTGACTTTGATAAGGAGATAACTGCAAGCACTAAAAGATAACTTTTTAGGGGTTTTCTTGGTATAAGCGACAGGAAAGTAAAGACGAGAAAAGTAAAAGATACTGGATAGTAAAAAGTGGCCCAATCCTTTCTGAGCAAAGGAGAGGCCTAGCAACTAAACTTATAAAAGCTAAAGTGTTCTTGAGGACACACGGGAGAGGTAGTCATGTGCTTTCGCCATATTCCGTATCGGTACTATGTACTGTGTTGATAAGTGTTTGGTGGGTGGATCTATGCTAGTGCATCCTCTAGACCAAGATGAATGCACTCTTATGATTAAACACCTTGCAAGCATCCGCAAATACAAGATAGTAATTAAGGCAAAAGCCTAACCATAGCAATACGATCGGTGATCCATTCTTCCCTTGTGCAAAAGCGTGCAAACTGGGGTTTAGGTTTCTGTCACTCCGGCAACCCACCGTAAGCATTCTTTATATACAATGCATTCCCCTAGGTCCTTTATAAGGCGAAGTGTTGAGTGTTCGACTCACACAACACCACTAGGAAAATAACAACACAACTTAAATACCAACCAACACATATTACTTCAACATCATATGACTACTAGCAACTAGACTGCTCCCATGTCCTCAAGAACTAAAGTAACTACTCACAAGACATAAAAGAGATCATGATCAGTGGGGATAAATAGATGATAAACAATCTGAACACAATAATATTTCTCCAAAAAAACTCAATAGCATTCACCACAAAGTAGTAATCAACACCGATAGAGTAGAGAGGATAGATAGTACGGATTACAACACGAGTTGCAATTGTGACAAGATTGGATGAAGATGGAGATGGTGCTGATGATGGGGATGATGTTGATGATGATCTCGATGATGCCCGTGACGTGGTGATGACGATGGCGACGATCTCCCCTTCCGGGAGGTGATCTCCCCGGCGGAATCTGCCCGCCAGAGATGGCTTTTCTTCTCTGTAGGTTTCCGCCACGGAGCGGCGGCGAAACTCCGGAAACTCTCCCAGTTTTAGGGTTTTTGGATCACGAGGGGTAACTAGGCCAGAGGGGGGAGCCGGGAGTGGCCTCGGGGGTCTAGGCGCCCTCCCGGCGCGGCCAGGGGTGGGGCCGCGCCAGGTGGCCGCCTGGGCACCCTGTGGCCCCCCTCTGGTCGCTCTTTTGCGTGTCTTCGTGATCCTGCTGGAAAACATCCTCCGTCGGTTTTCAGGTAATTTGGAGGTGTTCTTCTTCAGCAACTCAACGTCCACTTTTTACCGCTGAATCCTGCGTCTGCTGGTTCGGCACCGGAAAGTTGAAAACTGTGTGAAATAAGCCAAAACAACATAAGAATAGCATCATATCATGAAATATATCAATGAATAAGAAAGAATTACTATATAAAATAGTGATGCATTTTGGACGTATCAACTTCCCCAAGCTTAGACCTCGCTTGTCCCCAAGCGAATACTGAGCTCGGTAAACCTGTCCACAAGTTTTCGAGAGTGAAGTGTCGATAAATAGAATACAGACAAGAAGCATCAAGGTTCCTTCATCATACTCAAGCATCCTCAACAGCAACCTCAACTCATAAGGCCCTCATGAGAAAGTAATAACAATTATAATCAAAAGTAGGGCTGAGGAAACTCATCAAATTATGGCAAACATAATCTTGGTCAAAGGACAACTAAAAACAATTTGAAGCTTTTGAAAGAACATGTTAATAGTCATGAAGTGCAAGTGCTAACACAAAGGAAGATGCTCGCTAGGCAAAAGCTTTCGCAAACAACTTACTTATCAAAAGATAATGTCAACAAGGATATGGCATGGCAAAACTTAATGCAGCTCTATATGGATGAATCCTCATCATCATTAAATGTCTGTTCTCTTAAGGGAAAGAAGGAAGTGGGAAAACCGACTCAACATGAAAGTGGAAGAAAGGCCTTGTTAAGGGCAAGCAGGGAAAACTCATGTGCTATCCTTAAATCAAACAGAATAAAAATAGATTTTTGGGCGGTGCATAGTTTGTCAACGAATGCTAATAGATAGCTCAATTACTTCTCAAGATGGACAAATTTCGAGGAACGGCTCCCAAGTGAGGACGATCACATCCCCTTAATCTCCTTTGTTTATCACTGCCAAAGTTTCTGATTTCTCATAGACCAAGCGTGAAGGAGGGTTTGTTTGTTATATTATCTTTCGAGCTAGGCACACCCATGACAGTTCCTCCTTGTATTATGGGTTTGCAGATTAGACATGCAATCCCGGGATAAAATTTGTCCAACTTAAGAAGATCATGAATTACCTACCACTTCCTCATGAGCTAAACAAGAGGCACAAAACAGAAGATTTTGAACATTTAAGGATAACACATAAATTCTATACTTATAGGAGTGGTAGGGGAATACCACGAATAGGAAGGTATGGTGGACTCAAATGGAAGGTGATGGTTTCAGGGTATGGATGCACAAGCAGAAATCTACTTGGCAAAGAGTTTGACTAGCAAAGGCTTTGAGAGAACAGACAGTTGATGCTAATTTAGATGCAAAACATATAAGGCATAAACATTAAGGTAAGCATAACACATCAAGTTTTCTTCCTTGTCAACATAACACTTCAAGCATAATAACATAAAGGTTTTGGCTAAGTCGCTACTTGAGAAAACATGCATGTTGTCAAGACCAAAGCTATGCTTGCCAAAATTTAAATAAAGTTTTCAAGGCCATACCTGATATAAGGTCAATACTCCCCATAAGAATCGTCATATGATGCCGATTGCGTGAAGAGAATACCGAGTGCAGCGAAGGAACCAATAGACTTTTCAGTAATATTCCAATATAGACGACTCCACACTCACGGATACAATCTCTCCACAGACGGAGTGATAGACCTCAATGCAAACACCTATTTCATAGAATAAACTCCCTAGACATGATACGACTCTAATTGACTCTAAAAGACTAAGATAAAGATAAAGATACCGAGCACTCCCCCAAGCTTGGAACAAGCTGAGGGAATGCCATTACCCGAGGAGATTTAGTCCTCATTCTTGTTGTTGTTGATTCTTCAAATCTTTGATAACACGGCGAAGGGTTTGGTTTTCCTCCTCCAAAATATCCACTTGCACCTTTAGTACACGAAAATATTCACACAGTTGATTGGTGATGCGGTAAGCTTCGGAGATGGTAGAGATCGTACGTTGATCTTCAAGTGCAGGGGCCGTTCCTGAAAGGTTAAGGGAAAGATCATAATAAGGTTGGACACTCCCCACCATGATGGGGTTGCTTGATCTTCCTCCTTGTGTTGATGGACCCCCTGATTGCTGGGCGGTGATAATCTTGACTTCTTTTCTCATGGAACGCTCCATCTCCGCTCGCCTTGCAGCAATTTCTTCTTCTGTGGCCCAATCTATGTATTTCCCTTGGTTGAGATCTTTCTGAACTTCACGTAGACGCCGTCCCATGAAGTCCTCTCCACTTGAGCCACAAGAAGACATCTCTAACAATAGCTTTTTACCCTGGCAGAAACAGATTGAAGAGAAAACACACGAAATCGCGAGGTACGTTGCCGGAACGATCCGGGTGAATATATAGCAAAAATTTCTGCAACAAAAGGAAAGTTACGAGCCAAAGTGGAGTCAGAGACGGACTCCTGGGTGCCCAGGCGGCCTCCCGGCGCGGCCAGGGGGTAGGGCGTGCCAGGGGGGCGCCTGGGCCCCCTGGAGCTCCTCTCCGGCTCCGCGTAGGCCTCGAATTTTCCTAATTTTGCAAAAAATCATAATATGGATCTTTTATGGCGGTTCACGATGCTTCCTTACCGCAATACATACCTTTTCTTATTCTGCTTCTGTCGGTGTCTGAAACAGGGCTGCAACATGTTCTTCATGAGTTGTTGTGCGTATTATATTTACATCAACATTGACGGGATCAACCGCCATGTAATGCTTGAGTCTTTGCCCATTCACAACTTGAGGTTTGGTGCCTTCAAAATTGTTAATCTTAATTGCACCAGACCGATAGACTTCTTCGATATGAAATGGCCCTTCCCACCTGGAAAGTAGTTTACCTGGAGAAAACCTGAAACGGGATCTAAACAATAAAACTTTATCACCAACATTAAATTCACGTTTCAGAATCCTCCTGTCATGCCATTTCTTTACCTTTTCCTTGAACATTTTAGCGCTCTCGTAAGCTTCACTTCTCCACTCATTTAGAGAAGTCAAGTTCATGAGACGCTTTTCACCAGCTAACTTTGGGTCAGCATTAAGCTCTCTAACATCCCAGAAAGCTTTGTGTTCTAATTCCAATGGCAGATGGCAAGCCTTGCCATAGACCATTTTATAGGGAGACATGCCCATGGGGTTTTTGTAAGAAGTTCTATACGCCCACAAAGCATCTCCTAACTTATTTGACCAATCCTTCCTATTTCTGTTAACTGTCTTTTGCACAACTTGATCTCTCTATTGGTGAGCTCAACTTGCCTACTAGTTTGAGGATGGTACGGTGACGCAATTCTATGATTGACATCGTACTTGGCTAAAGCTTTTCTAAAAGCTCCATGCGTGAAGTGTGATCCTCCATCAGTCATGAGATACCTAGGTACACCAAACCTAGGGAAAATTACATCTTTGAGCATTTTCAAAGATGTTTTATGATCAGCACACTCAGTGGGGATTTCTTCAACCCACTTGGTCACATAATCAACAACAACTAAAATGTGAGTGTACTTGTGTGAAGAAGGAAAAGGACCGATAAAATCAAAACCCCAGCAATCAAAAGGCTCAATTACTAGTGAGTAATTCATAGGCATCTCATTCCTCCTACTAATATTTCCAACTCTATGACATTTATCACAGGCTAAAACATAACTTCTAGCATCATTAGAGAGAGTAGGCCAATAAAAACCCTGATTGGAGAACCTTATGTGCGGTTCTCTCACCGGTGTGATGTCCTCCGTAGGGACTATCGTGACATTGCTTGAGAATGTCCTTCTGCTCGTGCTCCGGTATGCATCTTCTCACGATCCCGTCCGGACCTTCTTTGAAAAGATGTGGGTCATCCCAAGAGTAATGCCTCAAACCATGGAAGAACTTCTTCCTTTGCTGAAATGTTAAACCTGGAGGCAAATACTTTGCAACGATAAAATTTGCATAATCTATGAACCAAGGATCGGAAAGAGATTGTACTTTAACAACGGCAAGTTGTTCGTTTGGAAAACTGTCGTTGACTGGGATGGGATCATGCGGTATATCTTCCATCCTTGAAAGATTGTCCGCTACAGGGTTGTCTGCTCCCTTTCTATCAACAATCTGCAAATCAAATTCTTGAAGAAGGAGTACCCATCTGAAGAGCCTTGGTTTGGCATCCTTTTTCGTCATAAGATACTTAATGGCAGCATGGTCAGTATGAATAATAACTTTAGAATCAACAATATACTGTCTAAACTTATCACAAGCAAACACTACTGCTAAGAATTCCTTCTCAGTAGTAGCATAATTCTTTTGAGCACTATGAATGGTCTTACTGGCATAATAAATAACATTCAACTTTTTGTCAACCCATTGTCCTAAAACACCTCCAACAGCAAAATCACTAGCATCACACATAATTTCAAAGGGCAACTTCCAGTCAGGCGGTTGTACTATAGGAGCGGTTATTAAAGATTTCTTAAGAACTTCGAAAGCCTCCTTACAATCTTCATCAAATACAAAAGGAACATCCTTCTGGAGAAGATTACTGAGGGGTCTCGAGGTCTTAGAAAAGTCTTTAATAAATCTTCTATGGAAACCAGCATGACCGAGAAAACTACGAATACCTTTAATGTCCCTTGGATAGGGCATCCTTTCGATAGCTTAAATCTTCGCCTTGTCCACTTCAATTCCTCTCTCGGAAATCTTGTGGCCAAGCACGATCCCTTCGTTAACCATGAAGTGGCACTTTTCCCAGTTTAGAACTAAGTTTGTATCCTCGCATCTCTGCAAAACTTTATTAAGATTGTGGAGACAGTGGTCAAAGGAAGTTCCATAGATGGAGAAATCGTCCATGAAGACTTCCACAATCTCCTCATAGAAACCATGAAATATTGCAGACATACATCTCTGAAAAGTAGCAGGGGCATTGCATAAACCAAAAGGAATACACCTATAAGCATAAGTACCATAAGGACAAGTGAAAGTGGTCTTCTCTTGATCGGCAGTGTTAACATGAATTTGAGAGAAGCCAGAGTACCCGTCAAGATAGCAAAAGTGGGTGTTTTTGGACAGCCTCTCAAGCATCTGATCAATAAAGGGCAGCGGGTAGTGGTCCTTCCTGGTTGCCTTGTTCAGCTTCCTGTAATCAATGCACATTCTATATCCAATAATAATTCTCTGAGGTATTAGTTCATTCTTATCATTAGGGACTACAGTTGTCCCTCCTTTCTTAGGAACACAATGAACTGGACTTACCCACTTACTATCGTCTATAGGGTAGATAATACCTGAGGATTTCAGTCCTCACAACATCCATCATCTTTGGGTTCAACCGTCGTTGATGGTCAACAACAGGTTTAGCATCGGGCTCGAGGTTGATACTGTGTTGACAGATAGATGGACTAATTCCCTTAAGGTCATCAAGGGTATAGCCAATTGCACCACGGTGTTTACGAAGTACTTCCAATAATCGCTCTTCTTCATATCCTGAAAGGTTAGAGTTGATAATAACAGGATAAACTTTCTTTTCATCTAAATAAGTATACTTGAGCGTACCGGGAAGAGGTTTGAGATCAAACACCGGGTCTTCTTTTGGTTTGGATAAAATTCCTAAAGGTTCAACCGGAAGGTTGTGCTTCAGGATGGCAGGTTGTCTCAAGAAGATTTCGTCAATTTCATTTCTTTCCTGCATATGAGTATCATTCTCGTGGTCCTCCATGTATTGCTGCAAAGGATCATTAGGGGGAATAGCAATAGAAGCAATACTTTCAATAATTTTATCATCACTAGGTAATTCAGTACCACGAGGCTGCTTGGAAATCTTAGAAAAGTTAAATTCATATGGCTCACCATTGAATTCAACAGAAACTTTACCTTTCTTGCAATCTATAATAGCTCCACAAGTTCTGAGAAAAGGTCTACCAAAAATAATAGGAAAAAAACTATCTTGCACTGAACCAAGTACGAGAAAGTCGGTAGGGTACTTTACCTTTCCGCATAGGACTTCAACATCTCTCACAATCCCAATAGGAGAGATAGTGTCTTTGTTTGCAAGATGAATAGTAACATCGATCTCTTCGAGTTCACAGGGTGAAATCTCAGTCATGATCTCTTGATAAAGCGAATAAGGAATCGCGCTAGCACTTGATCCCAGATCGCATAGCCCGTAATAATTGTGATCTCCTATTTTAACAGATACAACTGGTGTACCTAAAATTGGGCTTTTATTCTTGGCTGTGACAATGTTAGTTGAAACAGCACAAAAATTTATAAAGGAATCTGAAACATCATTAGTAACTAAATCTTTAACCATAGAAACTTGAGGATCGACTCTGATCTGGTCCTCAGGTTCGCCTGTCCTTCTCTCACTTTTATTTATGATGCCTGTCACAAAAGAGTGCTCCCTTATTCTTGAAGGAAAAGGGGGCTGTTCATATATAACTGCAGGCAAAACCGGATCAGCAACGTGAATATCAATATGCACTTCTTTGAAAGGCTTATGGCACTGATCCTTCTTCATCTTAGAAGAATCAACATGAGAAGCAAAGTTCTTACAAAAATCAATCATTAGATGGGAATCCAGACCAATCTTAGAGCAAAAGGTATTGAAATAATCAGTTTTTACATAGCTCTCAATATAATCATGCTCATAATTTATAGCAGGTTCAATACCTTTATCGATTTCCCAATCTTCAGTATTCTTCTGGATACTTTCAATGAGATCCCATCTTTCTTCAACGCTCTTTGTCTGAAATACCCCGCTAGAGGAGGTATCCAGCCTTTCCTTATCCTGACGAGAAAGCATGGCATAAAAATTTGTAAGTATAATATCTTTGGGGAGCTTATGGATAGGACATTTGAACATTAGGGATTTAAGTCTCCCCCAAGCTTGAGAGATGCTCTCTCCGTCGCGAGACCTAAAGTTATAGATGTAATTCCTGTCTCGATAAACTTCACGAAGAGGGTAAAACTTTGTATAAAAGAGAGACATAAGCTCTTCCCAATTAAGAGAATGTGGGTTATCGAGGAGCTTATACCAATCTGAAGCTTTGTCTGTAAGCGATACGGAGAATAATTTCTTCTTAACGAACTCCAGTGACACACCTTCAAGCTTGAATAATCAACATAGTTGTGATAAATATAGCAAGTGTTCACCTGGATGTCTGTCTCCTACGTAGCGATTAGCTAGAACATAATTGATAATACCAGATGGTATCTTATAAGGCACAATTTCAGTAGGGTCAGGAGTAACTACCTTAGTTGTGGGCGTCTCCCCAAGAACAACGATCCAAGAGTAGGGATGTTCATAAGGACAAAAATAGCAACGAAAAAACTAAAAACATAAATATAAAAACCTCCTTACCAGCTTCACTTACTAATAGCGCTACACTCCCCGACAACGGCGCCAGAAAACGTAGCTTGATGACCCTCAACGTAGAGGGATCTATTGCAGTCTTTTCGATAAGTAAGAGTGTCGAACCCAACGAGGAGTAGAAGGTAGTAGCAAGTGACTTTGATAAGGAGATAACTGCAAGCACTGAAAGATAACTTTTTAGGGGTTTTCTTGGTATAAGCGACAGGAAAGTAAAGACGAGAAAAGTAAAAGATACTGGATAGTAAAAAGTGGCCCAATCCTTTCTGAGCAAAGGAGAGGCCTAGCAACTAAACTTATAAAAGCTAAAGTGTTCTTGAGGACACACGAGAGAGGTAGTCATGTGCTTTCGCCATATTCCGTATCGGTACTATGTACTGTGTTGATAAGTGTTTGGTGGGTGGATCTATGCTAGTGCATCCTCTAGACTAAGATGAATGCACTCTTATGATTAAAAACCTTGCAAGCATACGCAAATACAAGATAGTAATTAAGGCAAAAGCCTAACCATAGCAATACGATCGGTGATCCATTCTTCCCTTGTGCAAAAGCGTGCAAACTGGGGTTTAGGTTTCTGTCACTCCGGCAACCCACCGTAAGCATTCTTTATACACAATGCATTACCCTAGGTCCTTGATAAGGCGAAGTGTTGAGTGTTTGACTCACACGACACCACTAGGAAAATAACAACACAACTTACATACCAACCAACACATATTACTTCAACATCATATGACTACTAGCAACTAGACTGCTCCCATGTCCTCAAGAACTAAAGTAACTACTCACAAGACATAAAAGAGATCATGATCAGTGGGGATAAATAGATGATAAACAATCTAAACACAATAATATTTCTCCAACAAAACTCAATAGCATTCACCACAAAGTAGGAATCAACACCGATAGAGTAGAGATGATAGATAGTACGGATTACAACACGAGTTGCAATTGTGACAAGATTGGATGAAGATGGAGATGGTGCTGATGATGGGGATGATTTTGATGATGATCTCGATGATGCCCGTGACGATGGTGATGACGATGGCGACGATCTCCCCTTCCGGGAGGTGATCTCCCCGGCGGAATCTGACCGCCAGAGATGGCTTTTCTCCTCTGTAGGTTTCCGCCACGGAGCGGCGGCGGAACTCCGGAAACTCTCCCTATTTTAGGGTTTTTGGATCACGAGGGGTAAATAGGCCAGAGGGGGGAGCCGGGAGTGGCCCCGGGGGTCCAGGCGCCCTCCCGGCGCGGCCAGGGGTGGGGCCGCGCCAGGTGGCCGCCTGGGCACCCTGTGGCCCCCCTCTGGTCGCTCTTTTGCATGTCTTCGTGATCCTGCTGGAAAACATCCTCCGTCGATTTTCAGGTAATTTGGAGGTGTTCTTCTTCAGCAACTCAGCGTCCACTTTTTACCGCTGAATCCTGCGTCTGCTGCTTCGGCACCGGAAAGTTGCAAACTGTGTAAAATAAGCCAAAACAACATAAGAATAGCATCATATCATGAAATATATCAATGAATAAGAAAGAATTACTATATAAAATAGTGATGCATTTTGGACGTATCAGGTGGCGGCGGGGGTGGATTTCCTGCTCCTCCCTTTGCCAAACACTGAACCCAAATGCACTGTCGAGTGGTGTGTGACGCGGGCTTGCCTACTCCACTGTGCATCTTGCAAGGCTGGTTCATCATGTCCTCAAACGTGTATGGGGGCCTGGGTTGACCTAGCGGTCTCTCTGCAGGCTTCATCTTCTGACTGCCTCCCGCAACCCCTTGTTCCTCTTGGTGTTGTACTGTTGCTACCTGCCGATTGCCATACTGGGCATCCGGCTGCTCATCCTTTCTCTTGTTGAAACCAGTGTTGTTGTTAGTGTTGCTGAAGTTGGGGTTGTTGTTGTTGTTGTTGTTGTTGTTGTTGTTGCCGAAGTTGTTGTTCCTCTGGATCTCGCGCCTCTCGCGCCGGTTGGGACCGTTTGGCCCATTTGCTTCTGCCGATTGCTGCTGCTGGCCGGATGACTGCCCTTGGATGAAACCACTGGGACTCAACGTGATCAGGTGCATTGCAGAGTCAGATGCGGCGAATGAATTGGCTATCCTCATCAGATCGGCCAAAGATGTTATCTCCTTGCACAGGAGCTTGTGCTTCAACAAAGACCCGTCCAAGCAGCCATCAGTGAAATACTGGATGGCTTGGATTTCATGAACTCCCTCGCAAGTGTTCCTGAGCTTGATCCACCGCTAAAGGTAATCGCGAAGGGGCTCGTCCTTTCCTTGTACGCAGAGTGCCAGGTGCCGAAGCAGAACTGGGCGCTCATAAGTACCCGTGAAGTTGCGGACAAATGCGTCCTCAAAATCCTTCCAGCAATTGACACTGTTGCTGGGAAAGCTGTTTAACCAGGACCGAGCTGAACCTTGAAGCATGAGCGGAGCATAGCGTACTGCTACGCGCCGACCACCTCCTGCGATACCGACGGCTGTCATATAATCGACCAGCCAATCTTCTTGCTTGACTGATCCATTGTACTTGGGGGTATCCCTGGGCAATGTGAAACCTTTGGGGAACTGCTCTTGCCGAATGCGCGGGCCGAAACATGCTGGACCCGCCGGCGCATCATCTTCCGGTTGCTTATCCTACTGCAACTGCTCGATTCGGTGTCTTGCGTCATTGTCTGCGATTGCTCGGGGACCTAACCGCTGCCTTATTGCCGGCCGGACTGATGCCGCCGGTTGCTCATCGCGCCTGCTGTTAACTGCTGGCTCATCCCTCCGACTACCTCCTGCAGCCCCTTGATTCTTCCGACTGCGGTGCAAACTGCCATGCGGTGAGGATACTTTCCTTTACTGCCGCTGCGGCGCATTCGGTTGATTCGCACCCGCAGTTGCCCGAAGTGACTTTGATGCTACTAGCCCTTGCTGCTCGGTGGCCGCCCTTTGCTGCTGGTTCGCTGTGGTTATGAGGTCGCGCATTCGGCGCGTCCTCTCCCGCAGCTCCTCTCCTTCCAGATGCTCCAGCTCGGTGGCGATCTGCTGGGCAGCTCTCATGTTCTTCACAGGAGAACTGTATGAAATCTGTGGTGCCACAATGATGGACGCTACAGGCTGCTGGGCTCCTCCCAACTCTCTGCCGACCTCTCGGCCTGCTACCCGAAGCTCCTCAATGACTGGGAGTGGGATAACACGCTGCCGAATGCCATGCATTGCGTTGTACTCCCGAACTGATGCATCCATTCGGCGCTTTTCAGCGTCGATCCGATATGATTGCTCCTTCAGAGCTTGACGCACCTTCTCCAGCTCGGCGTGAGCCACAGTTGGATCGGCATGAAGATCCACGGGGGTGCTGAGCACATCCGGTGGGTTGCTTGGGCCTGCTGCTGCAGTTGCTTCCCTCGCGGCTCAGGAAGCTGAAGTGGAACTGTGGCGACTTGACGCCCCTGCCATCATGACCAACACACGGATGTGCGCAGTCGTGCCCTCTGTCCCCACAGCATCCGGCCCTCCTGGCAGCGGATCCGTGAGCTTAGAAAACACCCGTACCTCCCTGGGAAACACGTCAGGGAGTGCTGCGACGAAGACGTGATGTCCGCCGAAAGGAATGATGACGCCGCGCGGTAGAGGCATTCCAGCCCCAAACCGCGAGGCGTTGTCGATGACAAAGTCCCATGCTCCGCTCCTCATCACCAGGCCGGAGGCGAAGCGCACGCGCGATGCAGATGATGGTCCCGTCCGGATCAGAACTCCAGTCGACGCCTCGGCCTGCCCCACGGTGGGCGCCAACTGTCGTCGATATGTAACGGCAGATGCCATGGGGATGGCTAAAGAGGGGGACAGACCGAGGTTACTGTCGCTGGTACCGGAAGGGAGAGTGGGAACACACGGTGAGACACCACGATGTACCCAGGTTCGGGGCTCTCCGTAGAGATAACACCCCTAGTCCTGCCGAGCTAGCTATATGCAATAACTCTGGCTACAATGAATGCTCCTTGAGCTGTTTGAGAGGAAGAAGAAGAGGGACTCTGGTCTCTACTCTCTCCTCGCTCTCTCTGGTGGGCGATATTGTAATAACTGCTCCGCCATCCCCCACGCAGGAGGGGTACCCGGGGATCTTATAGGCTGAGCCCGGGGTACAAAAGTAAATACACAAGAGGAAGGGCCCAGCTGTCTGTCTCAGATCGGCTAGGGACCTAACATCGTGCTTCTCCGGATGACCCGGCGTAGACTTGCGGCTCGCCATACTGCTATCTGTAGACCTCAGTAGTGAACAGTGAGGCTAGACACTTAGGCCTGTCGGCCTGTCTGCGTGATCGGCGCTGGAGGAGACCGCACGCCTCTGACAGTCACGATCTTTAGGGATTGCGCATTGAATGCTCTTGTACCAGGCGCCCGACCTGGACCTCTGATCGGATGCTGCTCTTCTTACTTTGGCCGGATGCTCCTGGATGAGGCCGATTGCGCCTTCTCCGGGGCAATCGGCCCTCACTTGGAACAGTTCGGCCCACTTCCTGGTTATTCTTGTTTAGCTCGGCCTTGATTAGATTAGTGACCATTAGGTCGGTGATCTTTGCTTTGATGAACTATTTCCCCTGGGTGACCCTACCCGGGGGTCATTCCCCCGACAGGAGTGTATGGGGGTTTGGTTATCCTTGAGCATCCTCGACTCATGGTACGTGAGTGTACTCTAATATTCGACCCCTCAGAAGAGTAGTGATCCATCTAGTAGCTAAAGTTCTACACTAATTTTGTATGTTTTGAAAATAAACACGGATTGCCCAAAATACGACATCTATCACTAATAGGCTAAAGCTCTTGACACCAAAAGTCCAAACATTACTCAAAACAATACCTCAAAACTAATGCAAGTTACTACTACAAAAGAATAGCAACCTCAATTACCTACTTCAAGTCAGGACACAAAACTCAGTGCAACAGCCAAACTCTCTAAACAAGATAAAAATGAAAACTCAAGAGAGTTCCAACAACAAACTAAACAAAATCTCTTAAAAATATAAGCATGAAAACTAAGAGCTAAACATGACAGTAGCTATGAAAAAGATAAAGAACACACACAACTAAGATAAACATGAAAAATCCTATGTTGTGTTCTAGATTTTGAAAGTGGAGCGTGTTTCTCTCCCACACAAAGAAAGCTGGGTTCTAACTTGTTATGAACATCAAGAAAAGTTAAAGAAAACTAAAAATAAAACCTAAGAGAGAGACGCTCCAAGCATAGCACATAACGCATGAAGTGATAAAAATATAGTGAGACGAGAGACGAACTGATAATTGTTGATGAAGAAGGGGATGCACGGGGGCATCCCCAAGCTTAGACGCTTGAGTCTCCTTGAATATTTATTGGGGATGCATGGGGGCATCCCCAAGCTTGAGCGCTTGACACTCCTGAATCTTCTTTCATCATCTTCCCTCGCACACTTGAAAACTCCCTTTATACACAACTCATCATAATCTGATTAGCGAGGTTAGTACCCATAATAAAATAAATTTTCCTCTACTGGAAATAAGGATATTCTTGAAGAGCTACTGTTTCTCAAGATTGCCAAAAAGTTTTTGCAAGGAAAAATCAGCTTAAGGTTCGCAAAATAAAGGAAAGGCAAAACATGACATAATCTGTGAAAAATAGACCAGCAGGTAGTAAAGAATTTTTTAGGGATACTTCTGCAACTCAAATCGAAAAACTCAGAACATACGCAAGTTCCGTAATTGTGTAGATCACACTGTGTAAAAATTTCATCTCAAAAAGATGAACTGGGATTTTTCTGTGATTTTTCTAGTCACGAGGACAGAATCTGTTTTCTGGACAGCATATCACTACTTTCACTTCCCTTGTCATATGAGGCTATAAATGGCACAAAGCTTGAAAAGTAAAGATACAATGATGTTGCTACAGTAGTAAAAATAATCAAGACCACTAAAAACATAAGAAAAACAAAAAGTAAAACCTAAATTCGTTGCGGACTGCCTCCCGAAAGCGCTTTCTTTTACGCCTTTAAGCTAGGCATAAAGATTATAGAAGATGCTCTCAAAAGAATAAGAATTTTGAAGCAAAAGCGAGCATAAAGAAGCAAATATGAAACACATTTAAGCCTAACCCACTTGCTATGCATAGGAATATTGCAATATAATAATTCATTGAAGCACAAAGCAATAAGCATAGGAAGGCAAAACAAGTGCAGCTTCAAAACCTTCAACATAAAGAGAGGGAACTTGATATTATTGAAATATCTATAAGCATGTGTTCCCTTCTCATAATAATTTCCAGTGGGATTATGAATAAACTCAACAATATAAGTATCATATAAATCATTGTTACCATGATCCACATGCAAAAATGTACTCTTACTCTCCACATAAGCATAATCTTTCTCATTGGTAATAGTGGGAGTAGGACTATCATAAACAACTTGAACACTATAGATTAATTGTGTATTAGGAAGATGGTGTTCAGCAAGGGAGTAATCCCCTCCATGATTATGACAAGTTTCATAAGGATAATTTCTCCTTATGTCATAGGTACCTTTACAATCACTATAGATAGGAGTTATAACATCATCATAGTAGAGAAGAGCATTATCATTGCTAGCAATTATATTTGTAAACATGTTTTCTTTATTCTTACTAGAAAAAGAATTATCAATTACCACATCACTAATGGGTAAAGGACTTGCAATCCTGTCATCCCCAAGCTTAGAGCTTTCTATATCATCATTTTCAGAGTTGGCACCAAAAAGATTTTCAAGATCATAAGTGGCATTATCATTATCTTCCCAATCACAATAAGTAACATTCATATCATAATCAGAATCATCTTCAATAGTGCCTACGGACTTAACATCAGGATAATAATGAATGCAATCAAGCTCACCATCCTCCATAAATTTATATCCGTTAGGATAAAAATTGATGCAAGGAATATGCTCAGGCCAGGTTGATACCCATTCTTCTTCCTTCTTGCTCCTCTTCTTCTTTTTCTTCTTCTTCACCTTAGGAGGGAGTGGTTTGAGATGAAGTTTCTCCATATATCCTGGTTTATCATTAGAAACAATAGGGGAAACTTGGGATAAACTCTCCTTTTTATTAGTAGAAATATAAGAGACATTTTTATACTTTGGTAAAGTTCCCTCCTTTATAATCTTACTTATGTAATCATTTTCATGGAAATTAACAACACAATAGAGATGGAAATTTTGCAAAGTGTTGTTTATTCCTAAGGCATTAACATCTAGCCAAGAAGTCTTTTCTGATAACTCTTCACACATCAAAAATAACATAAGTTCATCATAAAGATCAGGGGTGATCATGTTATCACACAACTGGTTAACAGTTATGTTTTGAAAGTTCATGCATTGAAAATTAAAGTGACCCTCTATACCACAAAGTTCACAAGTAAAAGGATAAAGGTCACACAATTCTCTAGCAATTTCATTTAAATCTTTGACCCAAGTGATTGTTCTTTCATGTTTATGTTGCTTACAATACTTCTCTTCTTCAATAATAGGCCTTTCACAAGGTCTATCCACTCCAAAAAAATTAACATGCTTATATAAAACTTCATTTTCAGGAATTGGATCATGCATGTTGCAATCATCATGAACACTTTTATTTTCTTTGCAAATCTCTTTAAAAGGTTCGTGATGCTTGATCCAATCCTCCTTCGGCACATTAAGATGTGAAGCAAAAGATTTGAGGAAATCAACAAGGAATTGAGAATCAAGCCCAAACTTAGCACTAAACTTATTAAAACTTGCAGTTTCAACAAAGGACTTAATGCAATCATACTCATAAATTATACCTGACTCTTTACCTTTGTCGATCTCCCAATCTTCAGTGTTGCGTTGAATTCTTTCAAGGAGTTCCCATTTAGCATCAATCTTTTCGTTTGTGAAAGAACCCATAGAGGAAGCATCGAGCAAGTCTTTATCCTATCGAGAGAGCCTTGCATAAAAATTAGTAATAATTATATCTTTGGGGAGCCCGTGGTTAGGACATTTTAGCATTAAAGTTTTCAGCCTCCCCCGAGCTTGAGCTATGCTCTCTCCGTCATGAGGATAGAAATTATAAACATAATTACTATTCTCATGAACTTCATGAAGAGGATAAAACTTGGAGTAAAAGAGAGACTGGATCTCTTCTGAATCCTGTAGGTGAGAATCATCTAGTATCCTATACCATTCCAATGCTTTTCCTTTCAGAGACAAGGAAAATAATTTCTTCATGACTTCACCTCTTGTCAAACCTGAAATCTTAAACAACTGACAAAGTTCTGTAAGGTTCAACAAATGAATACTAGGATTGACTGTTCCATCATAACAATCATTCCTAATTATTTCAATTATCCCAAGTGGTATTTGGAACGGGATACATTCAGTAGGTGGAGGAGAATTCTCTTCCACGGGTGTGGTAAAGCGGCCTTCCCCAAGCAACGAACTAAGAGTGCAGTTTTCCATAAACATAACTAGTGAAAATAAAAACAAGAAACGAAAAGATTTAATTGCAAGATCTAAAGATATACCTTCAAACACTTACTTCCCCGGCAACGGCGCCAGAAATAGCTTGATGTCTACGCACGCTTCTATTCTTGTAGACTATGTTGGGCCTCCAAGCGCAGAGGTTTGTAGGACAACAACAATTTCCCTCAAGTGGATGACCTAAGGTTTATCGAACTCAGGCAAGTAGAGGTTGAAGATGGTCTCTCTCAAGCAACCCTGCAATTAAGATACAAGAAGTCTCTTGTGTCCCCAACACACCTAATACAACTAGGAGTTGTATAGGTGCACTAGTTCGGCGAAGAGATGGTAAAATATGGGTGATAGGTGTGGCAAAACGAAGTAATATAAATCTGTAATAAAAAGTGCATCAAGGAAACAAGTGGTAAACGTGAGCACAAACGGTGTTGCAATGGTGGAAACAAGGCCTAGGCTTCATACTTTCACTAGTGGCAACTCCCAACAACATTAACATAGTCTAATCACATGATATTCCTCATAAAACATGCAATGGAGACGTACTCGGAGGTCATTCCTTTGTGGTCAAGAGAGGACGAGAATTGTGTAGGGCTACAAAAGAACACCTCAGAGTCCGTAGTTCTCCTCTATGGATTTCCCAATGTCGCCGCGGTCATCCAAAGAGAGTACCACAATCACCACAACATATCTAAAGGATAGTCAAAGACAAGCACCAAGAGACTCTCAATCTTCAATCCACACACAAAAGAGTAAATCACTCATGAAAACATTCTTCTAACCCATGTCCAATAGACCGCTGTCACCATGGTCTCGGGGATTATACTAGATAAGAACAAGTGAGTACATCAATCCAATACATAGAAGAAGGGGAAACATCATGGGATCATCCTAGATTAACATAGCCTATGATCACAATCAAGATCACATCATGGGAGAGAGAGAAGACCATAGAGCTACCGGTAGAAACCTCAGCCCCGAGGAGGAACTACTCCCGCATCATGGAGGGAGGAAGCAACGTCGATGGAGATGAATCCGGGGGTCACTTCCCCGTCCCGGCAGGGTGTAGGCACAGGAATTCTGGTCCCCCGAAACTTGTCGGCGATGGCGGCGGAGATCGGAATTGCTTCTGGAGAAAAGGGGTCTGGAATCAGGGTTTTCGCTACGCGAGTAAAAATAAGGGCCAAGGGGGGCAGACAGGGTGGCCACCAGGAGTCTAGGCAGCCTCCCGGCTCGGCCACCCCCTAGGCCGCGCCCACTGGCCGCCTAGGCACCAGGTGGGGCCCCTCTGGCCCCCCTTCGGGCGTAAGGAAGCTTCTGGAACGCTGATTTTTTATATATATTTTCCCGGAATTTTCTGAGCACTTTTAATAATGGGAAAACCTGAAATACAAAAACAGCAGAAAACAGAAACTGGCACTGGGGTGCACTGAGTTAATAGGTTAGTCCAAATATGATCAAAAGTGTATGAAAGTGTATCTAGAACATAGTAATATCACACAAAACATGCATGGAGCAAGCAGAAATTATAGATACGTTTTGGACGTATCAAGTTCTCAACTAGTTTTGTAGGTTTTGAAAATAAAAATGGATTGCCCAAAATACGACACCTATCACTAATAGGCTAGAGCTCTTGACACCAAAAGTTCAAACAGTACTCACATAAATACCACAAAACTATTGAAAGTTAATACTAAAATTAAATAGCAACCTTGATCACCTACTTTCAAGACAAGAAACAACTCAGTGCAACAACCAACTCTCATAACAAGATAAACATAAAAACTAAAGAGAGTTCCAGCAACAAACTATACAAAATCCAAGGCTCTTGCTAAAGACAAACTAAGACTAAAACTAAACATGGCAGTAGCTACGAAAAGATAAAGAACACACAACAGAAAAAAGATAGGCATGAAAAATCCTATGATGTGTTGTAGATTTTGAAAGTGGAGCGTGTTTCTCTCGCACACAGAGTAAGACGGGGTCTAACTTGTTAGTAACAGCAAGCAAAGCTAAAGAAAACTAAAAATAAAACCTAAGAGCGGGACGCTCCAAGCATAGCACATAACGCATGAAGTGATAAAAATATAGTGAGACGAAGGACGAACTGATGATTGTTGATGAAGAAGGGGAAGAACGGGGGCATCCCCAAACTTAGACGCTTGAGTATCCTTGAATATTTATTGGGGATGCATGAGGGCATCCCGAAGCTTGAGCACTTGACACTCCTGGATCTTCTTTCATCATCTTCCATCGCATACTTGAAAACTCCCTTCATACATAACTCATCATAAGCTGATTAGAGAGGTTGGTACCCTTAATAAAATGAATTTTCCCCACTGGATATAAAGATATTCTTGAAGAGATACTGTTTCTCAAGATTTCCAAAATGTTTTTGCAAAGAAAAAGCAAGCTTAAGGTTTGCAAAAGTTAGGAGAGATAAAACAACAGGTAGTAAAGAATTTTTTAGGGGTACTTCTACAACTCAAATCAAAAAACTCAGAACATACGAAAGTTCCGAGATTGCATAGTGCATGCTGTGTAAAAAATTCAAATAAAAAAGATGAACTGGTGATTTGATCCAATTTTTCCCGTCACGAAGAGAGAATCTGTTTTCTGGACAGCATGTCACAACTTTCGCTTCCCTTGTCATATGAGGCTATATCTTGGCACAAAGCTTGAAAATAAAGATACAATGATGTTGCTACAGTAGTAACAATCATCAAGACCACTAAAAACATAAGTAAAAACATCTTGGGTTGCCTCCCAACAAGCGGTTTCTTTTACGCCTTTAAGCTAGGCATAAGGCAAAAGAAGAATCAAGTTTTATCAAGAGAAAGAGAATAGCAAGCCCGTGTAACGGAATCACAAGGTAACTTGATTTTCTTTCTAGGTAAGTGTTCCATCCCCTTTTTGAGAGGGCATTGAAAATTTATATTCCCCTCTTTCATGTCAATGATATTACCAACGGTGCGGAGAAAAGGACGTCCCAAAATAATTGGACATAAAGGTTCACACTCTATATCCATAATAATAAAATCAACGGGAACATAGTTGTCATTGACAATGATAAGAACATCGTCGATCTTCCCCAAAGGTTTCTTTACGTAAGAGTCGACAAGACGAACACCAAAAGAACAAGAATCAAAAGGTTTCAATTCAAACATATCATACATTCTTTTGGGCATGACGGAGGTACTAGCTCCAACGTCACATAAAGCATAGCAAGAGAAGTTATTTAATTTAATTTTGATCATAGGGTCCCAACCATCATCTAGCTTCCTAGGTACGGAGGCTTCTATCCTTAGCTTCTCCTCCCTAGCTTTGATGAGAGCATTTGTGACATGCTCCGTGAAGGCAAGATTAAGTGTGCTAGTGTTGCAACTATAAAAATCAATATCACTACTATCAAAGGTGGTAGTAGTGTCATCTAGGCTCTCTTGTTTGAAACCCTCTATGTTCATAGGGGTTTCTTATTCTACAGTTGAGGTATTAGCATCACCATTAGTAGGTCCAATGGGACCAGGAGGGCATTGGGTGCTAATAGTTTGAGTGTCCTTAACAATTTGGATAGTGGCAACTGTGTGGTGTGTAGGAAGGCTCTTAATTCTATCCTCTTCCTCTTTTTCTCTAGCCCATATTTCTTTAAGTTTAGCCATCATCCTAATATTTTCATTAATTTTTAACTGGATAGCATTAATAGGGGTGGCCTTGCTCTCCTCAAGGGGAGAGGTTCTAATTTTTAACATCTCAACATGAAGGGCTAAGTTGTCTACCTTCAAACAAAGATTATCTAATTTAGCTAGCTTTTCTTCCACATTCTTGTTGAAGGATTTTTGGGTAATGATAAAGTCTCTAAGCATGTTTTCTAATTCAAAAGTGGGGTTCTTGTTGCTAGGGTAAGTGTTGTTGTTCCCATAAGTGGATGGAAACGGTGTAGGATTACTAGCAAAGTTGCCCCTATAAGAATTATTAGTAAAGTTGTTTCTAGCAATGAAGTTCACATCTACTTGTTCCTGAGCAACCAAAGAATTTAAAGGAACATCATGAGGATCAATAGAGGGTTGCTTGGTAAGTAGAGACATAATTAAATCAAATTTATCATTCAGGGAGGTAATTTCCTCGACGGAATTTACCTTCCTACCTGTTTGAGCGCGTTCGGTGTGCCATTGGGAATAGTTGGTCGTCATCTCATCGAGAAGTTTTGTGGCAGCACCAAGTGTAGTTGACATAAAGGTTCCTCCCGCGGCCGAATATAACAGGTTTCGCAAGGCAAAGTTCAAGCTTGCATAAAAAGTCTGGATAACCATCCAGGTAGTCAAACCATGTGTAGGGCATTTCTTAACAAGAGATTTCATACGTTCCCAAGCTTGGGCAACGTGTTCATTATCCAATTGCCTAAAAGTCATAATGTTACTCCTCAATTGGATAATTTTAGCAGGTGGGTAGTATTTCCCAATAAAAGCATCTTTGCACTTATCCCAAGAATCTATGCTATTCCTAGGCAAAGATTGAAACCAGATTTTAGCTTCTCCTCTCAAAGAGAAAGGAAAAAGCTTGAGCTTAACAACATCACCTTCTAATTCTTTATACTTTTGCATATCACACAATTCAACAAAATTATTCAAGTGTAAAGCAGCGTCATGTCCAGCACCAGAGAACTGATCTCTCATAACAAGGTTTAGCAAGACAGGTTTAATTTCATAAGAGGTAGTTGAAGTGGCAGGTGTGGCAATAGGAGTGCAGATAAAGTCTTTGTTGTTGTGACTGGTGAAGTCACACAACTTGGTGCTTTGAGAGGAACCCATAGTAGCAGCAAGTGTGGAAGATTTTTTGTGTAATTTTTGATATAAGACACAAAGATAAAAAACAGAAAAGTAAACTAACAAGACTAAAAAGTAAAGGTAAAAGGTAGTGGGAAACTCCCCTATCTTATCACTAGGAGTCCCCGGCAACGGCGCCAGAAATTTGCTTGATACGCGAGAGAAGATAATGGCTTCTCGCCCTTCGTTGGTTACCCCAAGTGGAAGGTTAGATGTAGGATAGCAGTAAATTTCCCCTATGTAGAGGATTGGTTTTGTCTCCCGTAGGACTCCGGCAATGATAAGTAGGTGTCAGCGGCGCAACTGACGTGGACCTGCACACAACACAAATCACTTTGCTCCCAACGAAGTTCAGAGAGGTTGTCAATCTCTCCGGTCTTGTTGTTTACAAAGGGTAAAAAACACAGGGGATAATGATAATGATAGCAACTGAAAGTAAATACTGAAAAGGAAATAAGCTTGTAAACAGTGATGAGAATATGGACCGAGGTCCCGTGATGTTCACTATTGATGTCTCTCTCCCAAAAGACAATAAAATTGCTATGCAAGGTAAATTTTTTTACAGATGGGCAATTGACAGGATTATAAACGCACCGCAATTCTAACTATGATACAAAAGAAAGGAAGAGGCTCATAAGCATGGGAAGTTGTGACGCCCCCAAAATCAGACCGTGTACAGTAATCATACACGCAAGGTACACGATCGAGATCAGGGACTCACTGTAAGATATCACAACACAACTCTACAAATAAAATAATACAAGCTGTTTAATACAAGCCAGGGGCCACGAGGGATCGAATACAACAGCTCGAAAGCACAAAGTTAGCGGAAGCAAAAGTATCTGAGTACAGACACAAGGCACACATGATCTGCCTTAAGAAGGCTAGCACAAAAACAACAACGATCGAAAAGGCAAGGCCTCCTGCCTGGGAACCTCCAAACTACTCCTGGTCAACGGAAAACTCGACGTCGTAGAAGGCATCGGGGATCTTCATGTTGCGGTGGTCGGCATCGAGGATCTCCTGCTCCTGGACTCCAACGTCGACTACAGCGACCGATCAGGCAAAACATAAAGGGGGATAAAGCAAAGGTGAGTATCTAGTATACCCGCGAGTCTTACGTCCGCTACTAAGCATTTATGCATTGTATCAAATGGAAAGGGGAAGCTATATATAGTGGACTGCAAGGTAGAATCAGAATAAGGGTAAGAAGCTAGGCCTATCGAAGATCTTCTGACGTGTCTTGCAGCATGAGAAGAGAAACAGCCAACAGTTCAATAACATGAATGTAATAACAATGCAGCAGAAGTTGCTGCAGCATTGTATAATAGTAAGTTGTAATAATTAATAATAATAATGCCTCCGAGTTACCTTCCTCGACTTCCCTGCGAGGAAGAAGACCCGGAACCATACAATTTAATAGTAGTAGTTTGTAGTGGTAAGATCCAGCTTCAGCATAAAGCGTCCTGTTACCGTGGACACGGCTATTCGAATAGATTAATCTTCCCTGCAGGGGTGCACTTGTGTTACACTACACGCACGGATCTCCAGGGTGGCGGGCACCTTGTTAGGGAACGCTCCACCAAGGCTATCCGACACTCCGTAGCCCATCTTTCAAACTCAACAGAGAGGTCATCCGCCGGACTATATCCTATGTACGTGGGGCTTTGGAACCTAACCCCGACATACTCCTGCATGGTGCGAGGCTGGCCGGTGAAGCAAAATCAAACCAAATTAGACACCACCGCGCGAGCAAATAAGACAACACCCCTTCCCGGCGCAGGCCGCGGTATTGCTGACGTCTGAAGAGTCCTCAGACGAGACTATGAAGCAGGGGAGCCCATAACTCGTAATTCCCACGGGTAGGTAGTGCGTACATGGCATATAGCCAACTCAAGACATCCACCGAACCATTAAGAATTTATTTATTTTCTGTCGGAACAACCGTTAACGTTGTCCTTATTTAGGTGCGTCGCGGACAACGACAGCAGTCAGGTCCACCAGTAACATCGGTGCCTGCCCTGACGTCCCACCAACTCGTGCGGTTACCAACAAGGTGAACCGTCTCCTTACCTTGTCTCGCGTTTGCTCTTTGAAGAGCTTGACTTTCGTACAACAGGATACCTCTCGGCCACGAACAGTACCAGGCCCGCCGCACACCGGTGGAATACACTTGACCTGTCGTTCCGCTAACATACCCTGCGCGGGCACCGTTGGGTCACCCGACTCCTTACCTGTAAGGACATTAGTTGATTCGAGTGCCTACCATCAAGTGAAACCAGGAGGAATCACCCTCGATGGTACACTTGAGATGTCTCGACAGAGACATCATCGAAACACTATTGGAAAAAAGGTCTTTAATGGCGCACATTAGGTGCGCCATTAGTAACTTTTAGTAATGGCGCACATTTGACGCGCCATTACTATCTGACTTAGTAATGGCGCACCTATAGAAGTGCTCCATTACTGACAATTTTTTTTGAATATTTTTTCAAAATTTTCTGTAAATTTGATTTTTTTTTCAATTTTTTTCTTAATCTACGTTCAGTATGTTTAATCTCAGGTCACATATACTTAATCCCAAGTCAAATGGCGCTCCGTGGTCAAACTTCTCAAATGGTCACCCATCCTCACACTACTGCAGCCCCAGCACGCTTAACTTCTCAGTTCTATCCAATCCCAACACCAGCTCACTTAACACACACTTGTTGATATATGTATCATAACAATCTTATTAAACCTTGTTGATGTCAAAATTTGAAAAAAAAATTAATTTTTTTTGAAAAAGAATATATTTTTTGAAAACTTTCAAAAAAATGAAAAAAATCAAAACTTTTGATAAAATTTAAAAGTCAAAAAAGTTAAAAAATTTCAAAAGAAAATCGCGCCTTCAAAATTCAAAATAATTCACGCCTTCAAATTTAATTTTTTTTGAATTTTTTTCTTGCCTTCGAAATTCTAAAAAAGTTACTAATTTTATTTACTATTTTGTTTTATTATTTTTATTTTATTTTCCCGCCTTCAAAATTCAAAAAAAAACTTAGTAATGGCGCACTATTCGTAAGGTGCGCCATTACTAATTTTTTTTTATTTTTTCAAAAAAAATAGTAATGGCGCACCTATGCAAAGTGCGCCATTACTAACTTTTTTATTTTTTTATTTTTTTTATTTTCCGGCCTTCAAAATTCAATTTTTTTTAAAATTTAGTAATGGCGCACCTATACAAAGTGCGTCATTACTAACTTTTTTTATTTTTTCGAATTTTTTATTTTTTTAATTTTCCCGCCTTCAAAATAAAAAAAAAATAAAAAAAGTTAGTAGTGGCGCACCTATGCAAAGTGCGCCATTACTAACTTTTTTTTTAAAGTTAGTAATGACGCACCTATACAAAGTGCGCCATTACTAAATTTATTTTATTTTTTTGATTTTTTTTAATTTTTTAATTTTCCCGCCTTCAAAATTCAAAAAAAAGTTAGTAATGGCGCACTTTATATAGGTGCGCCATTAGTAACCGAACTTACTAATGGCGCACCTATACAAAGTGCGCCATTACTATGTCGAGGAATGGGTGAAACCTTGGTCAAACATAGTAATGACGCACTTTTCACCAGGTGCGCCATTACTACCCCAACTTACTAATGTCGCACCTGTAAAAAGTGCGTCATTACTATGTTTAGGAATGGGTCAAATCTTGGTCAAACATAGTAATGGCGCACTTTTCACCTGGTGCGTCACTGCTATTTATGTTACTAATGGCGCACTGTGTAATGATGCGCCATTACTATTTAGTAATGGTGCACCACATGTATAGTGCGCCATTAGTGTCCATATTATTTATAGCCATTTTTCCAGTAGTGAAATGAGCTAAAGAGGAATATTCTCGTATCACCCCGGTGGTGTCGAGGCACCAGCGGAATGAACTAAAGAGGAATACCCTCGTATCATCCCAGTGATGCTACGTTACTGATCCGGCGAGAGTGAAATACGAGTACGCCCACTTGTAAGTCAAACTCGAAGTGACTCGGCAGAGTCTCGCCGTTGTAGGTTCCCTAGGGCGTCTGTATTGATCCGTACCTATTGCAGTTATAATATTTTGTACCCGCGTCACTCACCAGAGTGATCACGGCCCGCTATTCTAAACCTAGCTAACAATGCGCAGGGTTTACTGCTGAATATTATATATATACATTTATAAGGCAACATAGGACAAACGAAGGTGCATCAAGGGGTGACAATGACAGGCTATGCAATTGAATAGGATTGTAACATAGCAGCAGCAGTAACAATGCCTAGTGCAAGAAAGTACGGAAAAGATAGACGATATCTGGGGAAGAAAAATGGCTCTGCTTGCCTGTAAGCTCGATGGTAGGGGTACAGTCGTCGACGAAGTAGTCGATCACAGGGGCATCGGCAGCGGACGTCGAGACTATCAGACAATAAGAGAGGGGGAAGAAACAATAAATACACGGCAATAATAGCAATACAAATTCAAGACATGGCAAACGCAATGTTAACGGTGTTCTAACGCAGTGCAAGGTGTATTGCTCGGAGCGGGAATTCATCCGTGATGAACTACCGGCTCCGGGTGAGTATCGATAGACGGACCGGAGGGGGAAGGTACCATGCCGGAGGTTTCGTGGACATCTGACAAGCATATGGATGGTGTATCCGTGTTAGTTGATCCATTCCGAACAACTTTCATGTTAAGAATAAATTCATCTGAATAGTTTTACCGGTACCGGGTAATTACCGGACAAACGATCCGGAGGGGGAAAGTCTCGGGTTTGGTATGTTAGAGGGGTGCGGTGGGTATGCGGGTAGCGTATTTGTATTCTTTATACTTTTCTAATCAATTTTCATGTATAAAGTTTTTTGATCTTAGTTACGGTTTCAAAGATATAAATTTCAAAGTTTAAATCAATTTAAAAGCATTTCTGGATTTTATTTTAATATTTAAATACAACATTATCCATAAGTCTATCCAAAACAGTGCACTGACTGGTGGGACCTACATGTCATAGACAGTAGCATTTAAATACAATTTTATTTAACAAATTAATCCAGAAGGCCCACCTGTCATACACAGATTAATCTAATAATTCATTTTTTATTAAATCTGCCAGTGGGGTCCATATGTCATGGACACATGTTCTAATTATTTGTTTTAACCACTAATAAAATGATGGGGGCCACATGTCATGTCTCAGAGGGGTTAATACAATTTTAACTAAACCATCTTTGTTTAATTAAAAGTCATAGTGTATTAAGGGGGGGGGGTTAGGTTAGCTAGGGGTTAGTTAGAGGGGGGTTATCCCACTGGCTAACCACGCGGGGGCACACCGGCGTTCACCAGTGCCTGCCGGCGGCAGAGCCCGGCGGCGAGGTCGCTTCGGTGAGGCGAGGGAGGGGAAGGCCGCGGCGGAGGTGGGGGTTGCGGCACAACGACAGGAAGGGCGAGCGCAGGAGCTAGAAGGTGCGCAACAGGACGTGTCGGCCATGGCGGCCACGGTGGCGGCCTGAGCCACGGCGGTTGCTACGGCGGGGTAACGGCACGCGTGGGTGTGGCCATGTGGGCGCGAGCGGGTCGCGGCCAAGTGTGAGGCAAGGCGCGGCCCGGGCACGGTCCGGCCATGGCGGAAGGTGGCCACGGCGAGTTCCTATGGCGGCCGGAGCGCAAGTTCATGAGGACGGCAACGTGGTGAACCAAGGAGTGAACGAACAAGACTGGGAGGCGCAGGAGCTCACATTGGTTGCAGAGGCGGGGTCGGGTCTATTGGAGGGGCTATGATGGCGACAAATTCGTCGAGGAACACAGCGGCCGGCGACGGAAGGTGGCGGTTTGATTCGCGGCGTTCGCGACGTTCCGCCCACGGTTGTTTGCCCAGGGCGATAAAGACGAGGACGGAGGTTCGGCTGGACAGGGTCGTGACCGCTGGGGAGCTCGTTGGCCGCGGCAGATACGGCGGCGCTCAGGCGAGGGAGATCGAGGAAGTGGGGACAGGGGAGGGGAAATGGGGTCGATCTAGGGCTACAGGAAGGGCACGGGGCGTTCTTATCGTCCACGGCGATGCCACTCACTAGTAGAAAACATGGCTTTGGTTCAGGCCTCTCCAGCCCATTAGTTTCGGTTGTGCCACGAACCGAGACCCATGGGGGCATACGTCCCGGTTCGTGCGCCCAGGGGGCCGGCCGGGCCTCGTGCGGCATTGGTCCCGGTTCTTCTGGGGGCATATGTCCCGGTTCCAGCCAAGAACCGGGACCAATGCACCTCGCTCCTGGCCCTCAAGCATTAGTCCCGGTTTGTGGCTCGACCCAGGACTAAAGGCTCGCCCACAAGCATTAGTCCAATTTCAGGGTCATTTAGCTCAAAATAAATCATTAAATGCATGAAAAAGAGCAAATGAAATCAGAAAGGGTTGAAATTTTAGTATGTGGCTTTGAATGATGCATATTGAATGCACAAAAAGTCTTGAGTTCAAAGAAGTTTAGAAAAATGAAATGCCTTTGTAACAGATGAGTTTTCGTCTGAAACCCTCGTACTTCGAGAGAGATGGTCCAGTTTGTACACGAAGTGCATCAAGCTTTTGTCGTAACCCTCTCAACTTTTGCACACATGTTATGTGGGTCAAATGATGATACGATGCCAAGTTTCAACCTTTTCTGAGTTTAATTGTAGTGCTTTCCAATTTCAGGGTCATTTAGCCGAAAATAAATCATTAAATGCATGAAAAATAGCAAATGAAGTCAGAAAGGGTTGAAGCCCAAAATAAATCATTGAATGGTGGCTGGAAACTTATAACATATGGTGGCATGGTGGCGGCGACGCGGCAAACTTAAAACATTCAACCACTTAACATCTCAAACCTAGAACATAAAAAAACTACTCCTCCTCGTCGTCGGAGAAATCGTCTTCGGTGACGGAGCTGATGTCATCCTCCAGCGCTATCCAGTGGGGGTCACCGAGGGGCCAGTTGGCGGCGCCTCTCGCCAGTTCCTCGTCCGCCATCGCCTTGGCCGCCCGCCGGTCCTCCCGCCATTCATGACGCTCCTGTCGCCGCTCCGCGCTCTCGTCCGCCAGCCTCGTCCAGTGTTCCGCCTCCTCCGAGGCTTCACGGGGATGGCTCGCGTACCAATCCTGCACGGCACGCTGGTCCTGCTCCGAGGCGAGGCCGCGCACCGCTCGTCGACGATGGAGGCGGTGGTCCTCTTCAGTGAGGAGGAGCGGCGGATCTGCCATGTCCTCCGCCTCTTCCAAGCTGCGACAGTGGCGGTTATTCATCTCCGCGCGCGGGCGGCCGAGCCTCCACGCCGCAACGTCGTACGCGCGGGCGGCTAAATATTCATGCCAGAACCTGCCGAGACACACACGCTCGTTGTTGGCGCAAGTGATCACCGCCATGAATGTGCCTTCTGAGCGCTCACGGACGCCGTGGTAGCTTGGTGGGCGGCGGCGGGGCGGCATGGTGGCGGTGGCGCGGAAGGGGAAAGAGTGCACGAGAAAAGAACTAGTGGCGACTGGCATTGCGTAGTCATCTTCCACGCGCTTTTAACTGTACACGATTTTGAATCCAACCAATCAGGAAGAAGCACACGGATCGCGTGTTTCTTTCAAGCGCTTGTGAGTTGTTGGATCAGGCTTCTGAGCCGTTGGATCCAACCAATCAGGAAGAAGCACACGGATCGCGTGTTTCTTTCAAGCGCTTGTGAGTCGTTGGATCAGGCTTCTGAGCCGTTGGATCCAACCAATCAGGAAGAAGCACACGTGCTATGTGGGTCAAATGATGATATCATGCCAAGTTTCAACCTTTTATGAGTTCAGTTGTAGTGCTTTCCAATTACAGGGTCATTTAGCTCAAAATAAATCATTAAATGCATGAAAAATAGCAAATGAAGTCAGAAAGGGTTGAAATTTTAGTATGTGGCGTTGAATGTTGCATGTTGGATGCAAAAAAAGTCTTGAGTTGAAATAAGTTTAGAAAAATGAAATGCCTTCGAAACAGATGTGTTTTCGTCTGAAACCCTCGTAGTTTGAAAGAGATTGTCCAGTTTGTACACGAAGTGCATCCAGCTTTTGCCGTAATCCTCTCAACTTTTGCACACATGCTATGTGGATCAAATGATGATATCATGCCAAGTTTCAACCTTTTATGAGTTTAGTTGTAGTGCTTTCCAATTACAGGGTCATTTAGCTCAAAATAAATCATTAAATGCATGAAAAATAGCAAATGAAGTCAGAAAAGGTTGAAATTTTAATATGTGGCGTTGAATGTTGCATGTTGGATGCCAAAAAAATCTTGAGTTGAAATAAGTTTAGAAAAATTAAATGCCTTTGAAACATATGTGTTTTCGTCTAAAACCCTCGTACTTTGAAAGAGATGGTCCAGTTTGTACACGAAGTGCATCCTGTTTTTGCCGTAATCATCTCAACTTTTGCACACATGCTATGTGGGTCAAATGATGATACCATGCCAAGTTTCAACCTTTTCTGAGTTAAGTTTTAGTGCTTTCCAATTACAGGGTCATTTAGCTCAAAATAAATCATTAAATGCATGAAAAATAGCAAATGAAGTCAGAAAGGGTTGAAATTTTTGTATGTGGCTTTGAATGTTGCATGTTGGATGAAAAGAAAGTCTTGAGTTGAAATAAGTTTAGAAAAATGAAATGCCTTTGAAACAGATGTGTTTTCGTCTGAAACCCTCGTACTTTGAATGAGATGGTCCAGTTTGTACACGAAGTGCATCCAGTTTTTGCCGTAATCCTCTCAACTTTTGCACACATGTGATACGTCCAAAAAGTATCTATAATTTCTGCTTGCTCCATGCATGTTTTGTGTGATATTGCTATGATCTAGATACACTTTCATACACTTTTGATCATATTTGGACTAACCTATTAACTCAGTGCACCCCAGTGCCAGTTCCTGTTTTCTGCTGTTTTTCTATTTCAGTTTTCCCCCATATAAAAAGTGCCAGAAAAATTCGGGAAAATTCAGATAAAAAATCAGCGTGACGGAAGCTTCGAGAAGAGCCGGGGAGGGGCCAGAGGGGAGCCAGGGGGGGCCCAGGCGGCCACCCGGCGCGGCCCCACCCCTGGCCGCGCCAGGGGGCGCCTGGGGCCCCTGGCCCACCTCTGGCTTCCCCCTTTCGCCTATTTATCCCCCGTCACGGGAAAACCCCAGGAAGAGAACCCTATTCCGCGAACCCGCCTCTGTTCCGCCGCCGCCGCGCTTCCGAAGATTGGGAGCACCAGAAGACCTCTTCCCGGCACCCTGCCGGAGGGAGGATTGACCTCCGGGAGTCTCCTCTCCACCATGGATGCTCCCCGGATTTCTCGTGAGTAGTTTTCCTTGGACCATGGGTCCGTGATCAGTAGCTATGTGATGTTCTCCTCCCCTCTTTGATCTTCATTGTTTAGACCTCGTGAGCTGCCCAACATGATCGAGGCACCTTTGTAATATTTCTGCTATAGCTATGTTGAGTTTGATAGGATCTGATGGATTACGAGATTATGTTCAGATTGTGATAGAGTAATATATTTGGTTTTTATCTCTTATATTTTTGTTCCTAAGTAATTCTTGCATGTTCCCCGTTGCTGTTTATTGCTTTGGCCAAGTAGTAGGTAGTGACTCCAAGAGGGAGCGTTGTGCTAGATTGTGGGTTCATGCCCCCCGATGACACGCTTGAGTGACAGAAACATGAGTCTAGGGGATGTGCTGTTGCCACAAGGGGGAAAACAATGGTGCTTGTAACCGCGGTTACAAGGATTGTTTACTTTACGCAGAGTTCTTTTTAATGCAGTTGTCTGTTGCTTTGGGTTTACACTTTGGGTGGGGCTCGCAACTTAATACCAACGAGATATTCTGGATAGATATCTCAAGGTGGATGATTAGTAGTAGATGCAGATGGATTTCGGTCTACTTACCTTGGCGTACTGCCTGTGCTTTTGAACCTCTTCCTTTCTTTTGTAGCATAGTTAGCATTGCGGTGCGTTCATAATCCTGTCAATTGCCTTTCTGTAATTTGTTTACCTCGCATAGCAATTTTATCGTCTTTTGGGAGAGAGACATCACTAGCGAACATCACGTATCCCGGTCCATATCCTTATCATTGTTTCCACGCTATATTTACTTTTCTGCATTTACTTTCAAGTTGCTATTATTATCCCTTGCGTTTTATCCTTTGTAAACAACAAGACCGGAGAGATTGACAACCTCTCTGAACTTCGTTGAGAACAAAGTTATCTGTTTCTGTGTGCAGGTCCGCGTCAGTTGCGCCACTGACACCTACTTATCATCTCTGGAGTCGTACTGGAGACAAACCTTGGTATCTTTACCGAGGGAAATTTGTTGCTGTGCTGCATCACGCCTTCCACTTGGGGCTCACCAACGAAGGGCGAGAAGACTACACCTGTCAACCCTCGCGCCATCAAGAAAATTTCTGGCGCCGTTGCCGGTTACTCCAAGTGCTAAGATAGGGGAGTTGCGCACTACCCTTTACCTTTGTTTTTTAGTCTTGTTAGTTTATCTTTCAGTTTTTATCTTTGTGTCTTTTATCAAAAACTACAAAAAATATCTGCCACACTTGCTGCTACTATGGGTTCCACTGAAAACACCAAGTTGTGTGACTTCACTAGTCACAACAACCAATACTTTATCTGCACTCCCATTGCCACACCTGCCACTTCAGTTACCTCTTATGAAATTAAACCTGCTTTGCTAAACCTTGTTATGAGAGATCAATTCTCTGGTGCTGGAGATGATGATGCTTTACACTTGAATAATTTTGTTGAATTATGTGATGTGCAAAAGTATAAGGAAGTAGAAGGTGATGTTTTTAAGCTCAAGCTCTTTCCCTTCTCTTTAAGGGGAGATGCTAAAATCTGGTTTCAATCTTTTCCTAGAAATAGCATAGATTGTTGGGATAAGTGCAAAGATGCTTTTATAGGGAAGTACTACCCTCCTGCTAAGATTATCCAATTGAGGAGTAATATTATGAATTTTAAGCAATTGGATAATAAACACGTTGCCCAAGCTTGGGAACGGATGAAATCACTTGTTAAGAAATGCCCTACACATAGTTTGACTACTTGGATGGTTATCCAGACTTTTTATGCAGGCTTGAACTTTACCTCGCGGAACCTGTTAGATTCGGCCGCGGGAGGAACCTTTATGTCAACTACACTTGGTGTTGCCACGAAGCTTCTCGATGAAATGATGACCAATTATTCCCAATGGCACACCGAACGCGCTCCAACATGTAGGAAGGTAAATTCTGTCGAGGAAATTACCTCCCTCAATGAAAAAGTTGACTTAATTATGTCTCTACTTACCAAGCAACCCTCTATTGATCCTCATGATGTTCCGTTAAATTCTTTGGTTGCTCAAGAACAAGTAGATGTGAACTTTATTGCTAGAAACAACTTCAACAACAATGCTTATAGGGGAAATTTTGCTAGCAATCCTAGACCGTTTCCATCCAACTATGGGAACAACAACACCTATCCTAGCAACAATAACCCCTCTTCTGAATTAGAAAGCATGCTTAGAGACTTTATCACTACCCAAAAAGCCTTCAACAAAAATGTAGAAGAGAAATTATCTAAAATAGATAATCTCTCTTTGAAGGTAGAAAGCTTAGCCCTTGATATTGAGATGCTTAAAATTAGAACCTCCCCCTTGAGGAGAATAAGGCCACTCCTATTAATGCTATCCAGTTACAAATCAATGAAAATATTAGGATGATGGCTAAACTTAAAGAAAGATGGGCTAGAGAAAAAAAGGAAGAGGATAGAATTAAGAGCCTTCCTACACACCACACAGTTGCCACTATCCAAATTGTTGAGGACACTCAAACTATTAGCACCCAATATACTCCTAGTCCCGTTGGACCTATTAATGGTGATGCTAATACCTCAACCATAGATAAATAAACTCCTATGAACATAGAGGGTTTCAAACAAGTGAGCCTAGATGACACTACCACCACCTTTGATAGTAGTGATATTGATTTTGATAGTTGTACCCTCTCAGAAGTTATCAGTTTACTACACAAAATGTCTAGAGACCCCCCACACTAGCACACTTAATCTTGCCTTCACGGAGCATATCACAAATTCTCTCATGAAAGCTAGGGAGGAGAAGCTTAAGAGTAGAAGCCTCCTTACCTAGGAAGCTAGAGGATGGTTGGGATCCTATGATCAAAATTAAATTAAATAACTTCTCTTGCTATGCTTTATGTGATTTTGGAGCTAGTACCTCCGTTATGCCCAAAAGAATATTTGATATGTTTGATTTGAAGCCCTTTGAGCCTTCTTCTTTTGGTGTTCGTCTTGTTGATTCTTCCGTAAAGAAACCTTTGGGGAAGATTGACGATGTTCTTATCATTGTCAATGACAACTATGTTCCAGTTGATTTTATTGTTATGGATATAGAGTGTGAACCTTTATGTCCAATTATTTTGGGACGTCCTTTTCTTCGCATCGTTGGTGCGGTTATTGACATGAAAGAGGGGAATATAAAATTCCAATTCCCATTCAAAAAGGGGATGGAACACTTCCCTAGAAATAAAATCAAGTTACCTTTTGAGTCCGTTACGCGGGCTAGTTATTCTCTTTCTCCTTATAAAACTTGATTCTTCTTTTGCATTAAGCCTAGCTAATGGCTTTAAAGAAGCGCTTTCGGGAGGCAGCCCGCAACAAATTTAGGAGTTTTGTTTTTTGCTTTTGTTGTTTCTTGATGATTGTTACTTCTGTAGCAACATCATTGTATCTTTATTTTTCAGCTTTGTGCAAGTTATAGCCCCTTACGGCAAGGGAAGTAAAAGTTGTGACATGCTGTACAGAAAACAGATTCTGTCCTCGTGACCAGAAAAATTCCAGAAAAATCCCAGTTCATCTTTTTGAGCTGACATTTTTACACAGTATGTTCTATACAATTACGAAACTTCCGTATGTTCTGAGTTTTTTGATTTGAGTTGCAGAAGTACCCCTAAAAAATTCTTTACTATCTGCTGTTCTGTTTTTCACAGATTTTTCCACGTTTTGTCTCTCCTTACTTTTGCAAACCTTAAGCTTGCTTTTTCTTTGTAAAAACTTTTTGGAACTCTTGAGAAACAGTATCTCTTCAAGAATATCTTTATATCCAGTGGAGAAAAATTATTTATTAAGGGTACTAACCTATCTAATCAGCTTGTGATGAGTTATGTATGAAGGGAGTTTTCAAGTGTGCGATGGAAGATGATGAAAGAAGATCCAGGAGTGTCAAGCGCTCAAGCTTGGGGATGCCCCCATGCATCCCCAATGAATATTCAAGGAGACTCAAGCGTCTATGCTAGGGGATGCCCCCGTGCATCCCCTTCTCCATCAACAATCATATGTTCGTCCTTCGTCTCACTATATTTTTATCACTTCATGCGTTATGTGCTATGCTTGGAGCGTCTCGCTCTTAGGTTTTATTTTTAGTTTTCTTTAGCTTTGCTTGCTGTTCATAACAAGTTAGATCCTGTCTTACTTTGTGTGGGAGATAAAAACGCTCCACTTTCAAAATTTAGAACACATCATAGGATTCTTCATGCCTATCTTTTTGCTGTTGTGTGTTCTTTATCTTTTCATAGCTAATGCCATGTTTAGTCTTAGTTTTACTTTGTATTTAGCAAGATCCTTGGCTTTTGTTTTAGTTTGTTGCTGGATCTCTCTTTAGTTTTCATGTTTATCTTGTTAAGAGAGTTGGTTGTTGCACTGAGTTGTGTCTTGTCTTGAAAGTAGGTAATTGAGGTTGCTATTTAATTTTAGTAGTAGCTTGCAATAGTTTTGAGGTATTGATGTGAGTAATGTTTGAACTTTTGGTGTCAAGAGCTCTTGCCTATTAGTGATAGGTGTCGTATTTTGGGAAATCCGTGTTTATTTTCAAATCCTACAAAACTAGTTGAGAACTCTAGCTACTAGATGGATCACTACTCTTCTGAGGAGTCGAATATTAGAGTACACTCACGTACCATGAGTCGAGGATGTGCAAGGATAACCAAACCCCCATACAATCCTCCTCGGGGTACTTGTCTCTTTGTGAACCTCCTTACTAGATTGAGAGTTACCGATAATAAGTGCATGAGTTCTTCGGACTAATGTAAGTATTGAGAGTTAACACTTCCACCTTCCCATATTTTACTAGCCTTTCCCGTGCCGTGCATTGCCTTCTTCTCACTCCGAGAGTTGGTGTCCACCTTCGCCGGTACTTCCAAACCCTTGGCATGATACGCTCTGTCATCATAAGCCTCCTTATATCTTTCCAAAAAATAGCCACCATACCTACCTATCAAGGCATTTCCATAGCCTTTCCGAGTTACATTGCCATGCAACATCCACCTCTTCATGACTTGATCTTCATGTCATACATGTTCCTGTTACACTGGCAGCGGCATACATTGCATACATCATGATAGTTACATCTTCTTTATGATTTTGAGTACCTTGTAAAGTGTGAAGATTTCCTATACCTTCTTGTAAAATAGAGTGTTGCCCTTAAGTGAGGAAAAGATCCCAAAGTGGACACATTAAAAGATCCCGAAGAGGACAAATGAGAGTTAAATAGAAAGAGCCATTGAGGCCACCAAAAAAATAGAAAAAAATAGAAAAAAGAGAAAAAAAAGAAATAAAAAGAGATAAAGGGGCAACACTACTATCCTTTTGAGAGATCCACACTAGTTCTCCCTTTATATCCTTGTACTCCATAGATACGATCTTCATGCATATAGCTATGTGGGGACCTTCACACTATAGAACTTGGCTTGCATATTCCAAGGATGAGCCTCCTCAAACGAGCTCTAGGTCTTCATGAGCGAGCAAGTTAGATGCACCCCCACTAGTTCCATTGGAGAGCTTCTTAGCTCGTATGTGCATCCGTTGCATGGCAATCCCTACTCCTCACATCATATCGCTAATATAGACTCTTGCATGTTATGACTTGAATTGAATATCTAACCTTGATTGCTTTACTTTTCAAAGTTCTTTTATGGTTGCTAGCATGTCACCACAGAAACTATGTTGTTATCATTTACCTACTCGAGGACGAGAAGGAATTAAGCTTGGGGATGTTGATACGTCCAAAACGTATCTATAATTTCTGCTTGCTCCATGCATGTTTTGTGTGATATTGCTATGATCTAGATACACTTTCATACACTTTTGATCATATTTGGACTAAACTATTAACTCAGTGCACCCCAGTGCCAGTTCCTGTTTTCTGCTGTTTTTCTATTTTAGTTTTCCCCCATATAAAAAGTGCCAGAAAAATTCGGGAAAATTCAGATAAAAAATCAGCGTGACGGAAGCTTCGAGAAGAGCCCGGGACGGGCCAGAGGGGAGACAGGGGGGCCCAGGCGGCCACCCGGTGCGGCCCCACCCCTGGCCGCGCCAGGGGGGCGCCTGGGGCCCCTGGCCCACCTCTGGCTGCCCCCTTTCGCCTATTTATCCCCCGTCACGGGAAAACCCCAGGAAGAGAACCCTATTCCGCGAACTCGCCTCTGTTCCGCCACCGCCGCACTTCCGAAGATCGGGAGCACCAGAAGACCTCTTCCCGGCACCCTGCCGGAGGGAGGATTGACCTCCGGGAGTCTCCTCTCCACCATGGATGCTCCCCGGATGTCTCGTGAGTAGTTTTCCTTGGACCATGGGTCCGTGATCAGTAGCTATGTGATGTTCTCCTCCCCTCTTTGATCTTCATTGTTTCGACCTCGTGAACTGCCCAACATGATCGAGGCACCTTTGTAATATTTCTGCTATTTCTATGTTGAGTTTGATAGGATCTGATGGATTATGAGATTATGTTCAGATTGTGATAGAGTAATATATTTGGTTTTTATCTCTTATATTTTTGTTCCTAAGTAATTCTTGCATGTTCCCCTTTGCTGTTTATTGCTTTGGCCAAGTAGTAGGTAGTGACTCCAAGAGGGAGCGTTGTGCTAGATTGTGGGTTCATGCCCCCCGATGACACGCTTGAGTGACAGAAACATGAGTCTAGGGGATGTGCTGTTGCCACAAGGGGGAAAACAATGATGCTTGTAACCGCGGTTACAAGGATTGTTTACTTTACGCAGAGTTATTTTTAATGCAGTTGTCTGTTGCTTTGGGTTTACACTTTGGGTGGGGCTCGCAACTTAATACCAGCGAGATGTTCTGGATAGATATCTCAAGGTGGATGATTAGTAGTAGATGCAGATGGATTTCTGTCTACTTACCTTGGCGTACTGCCTGTGCTTTTGAACCTCTTCCTTTATTTTGTAGCATAGTTAGCATTGCGGTGCGTTCATAATCCTGTCAATTGCCTTTCTGTAATTTGTTTACCTTGCATAGCAATTTTATCGTCTTTTGGGAGAGAGACATCACTAGCGAACATCACGTATCCCGGTCCATATCCTTATCATTGTTTCCACGCTATATTTACTTTTCTGCATTTACTTTGAAGTTGCTATTATTATCCCTTGCGTTTTATCCTTTGTAAACAACAAGACCGGAGAGATTGACAACCTCTCTGAACTTCGTTGGGAACAAAGTTATCTGTGTCTGTGTGCAGGTCCGCATCAGTTGCGCCGCTGACACCTACTTATCATCTCTGGAGTCCTACTGGAGACAAACCTTGGTATCTTTACCGAGGGAAATTTGCTGGTGTGCTGCATCACGCCTTCCACTTGGGGCTCACCAACGAAGGGCGAGAAGACTACACCCGTCAACCCTCGCGCCATCAACATGCTATGTGGGTCAAATGATGATACCATGCCAAGTTTCAACCTTTTCTGAGTTCAGTTGTAGTGCTTTCCAATTACAGGGTCATTTAGCTCAAAATAAATCATTAAATGCATGAAAAATAGCAAATGAAGTCAGAAAGGGTTGAAATTTTAGTATGTGGCTTTGAATGTTGCATGTTGGATGCAAAAAAATTCTTGAGTTGAAATAAGTTTAGAAAAATGAAATGCCTTTGAAACAGATGTGTTTTCGTCTGAACCCCTCGTACTTTGAAAGAGATGGTCCAGTTTGTACATGAAGTGCATCCAGTTTTTGCCGTAATCCTCTAAAAGAAAAAAATGCCACCCACTAGGCATCGACACGGCCTGGATACGACTAGAAACCTTGCAATAGGCCAGGATCCATGCCCGTAGCAGGCCCAACAGGCCCACAGGCATAATTGCAGCAGAGTAGGTCCGAAAGCCTGCAGGTGAGAGGAGCTCGAAGTGGTACGCGCAACAGCGCTTATAAACCACTCCGGCTCCTCCTCGACTAGCGAGGTGGGACTAAACTTCCTACCGCACCGCTCCGCGGTAGCGCACGGGCTGTCCCGGTTGGTGGCACCAACCGGCACCAAAGGTGCGCATTGGTTCAGGTTAATGTCACCAACCGTTACTAAAGAGTTGCATTGGTAGCAGTTGGTGCAACCAACCAGGGCCAAAGGTCTCTGTTTCCCGCCCAATGGGATGCTGAAAAACACCTTTGGTATCGGTTGGTGGCATCAACCGGTGCCAATGCCGCCCTTTAGTAACGGTTGGTAACACAAACCGGAACCAATGAGAAGGGTATATATACCCCCGCCTTGGAACCGTCGTTCCCATCTCGCCATTCTTTCCAAGACGACGCCGAGGACGACACCTACGCCGTCAGGCTGCCCGATTTCGTCGCCGCGCCGCACCGCCCCCGCCGTCGCCGACGACCTCGCCGGTGCCGCACCGCCCTCTCGTCGCCGACTTCCCCGCTGTGAGAATCCATGCGTCTGCTCCCTCTCCCTGCCTCTTTGTCCCGCCGCGCGCCATTTCAGGGAGGAGGAGCTCCTCCCGTGCGTTGCCATGGACGGGAGGGGAGCTCCTCCGTGCGCTCGCCGCCGGCCACGTCCATTGCCATGTACGGGCATGGCGTGGCGGTTCTCAAAATTGTACTAAGTTAAAATGTGTTCTAGTGGGGGAGAAAAAAAAGAAAAGAAAAAAGTAAAATTAAAAGATAAAAGAAAATGGAAAATATTTTTTTTGTTCATCTTATTTTTTCTGTTTTATAATTAGTCTTAATTTTACTAAGTTAAAATGTTGTAGTGCTGGATAAGAAAAGATGAAGAGAAGGAAAAAGAAAAAGAAGGATAGGGAAAAAGAAAAATAAGAAGAGGAAGGAGGAGAAGAAGATGAGGAAGAAAAAAAATAAGAGGAGAAGAAGAAAAAATAGGAGCCTCTTTTATTTAAAATCGAGAACGAGAGGGTGTCGAGGATCGCCGTGCGGGTCGAGGATCAGGAACTATACGCGTCGGTACATAGACGGTCGATCGAGGGTCACCCAGAGAGGTCGCTATAGCTCGAGGGTCGAGGGTCGGAAACTATATACGTCGGTTCGAGGGTCGTCGAGGGGTCGACAGGGTCATCACCGAGAGAGGTCGTGGGTCGAGTCGTCGAGGGGTCGTAGAGGGTTCGAGGGTCGTCGAGTGGTCGAGGGTTCGAGGGTCGTCGAGGGGTCGAGAGGATCATCGAGAGATCGAGGTCTCAAGTCGTCCAGGGGTCGAGGGGTTGCAGAGAGAGGGTTTGAGGGTCGTCGGAACGCCGAGGCGGGTCGAGAGAGGATGCATTGTGCGAAGTTTTCGATCCAAACCATGGCTAGCTATCTCACGTTTGTATATTAAGTGTCATATGTTGTAACATTTTGCAGAAACTATGGACGATGGTCGAAGAAACTTAGAACAAGAAGACGTTATGGGTGAAATCATCCGCGAAGGAGCAGAAGGACCGTCGGTGGGCGACGACATCCAAGAAGGTCTGGGACCGTCGATGGGCGACGACATCCAGGAAGGTGATGTGACCTTGTCGTTTCTGAACGGCACCGATGGTCTGGAAGGAGAGAGTGAAGCAGGCTGCAAGGATGAAGAAGTAGACCGTGATGACGACTACGATGAGCGAACGGAGGAAGGAGCTGTTGTAAAGTCCGGCGAGGTATATATATTAGTATATATAGCATGTGCTGATGAGACTAACTAATTGAATTGATGCATTAATTGTTTTGGTATGTAGACATATATATTAACTCTCTTCTTTATTCTTTTCTAGCCCTCCGTATCCGGATCGAGCCAAAGTTCGGTAAGGAGACGAGGCCCGAAAAAAAGGTTGGGCCTGGATGAAAAGTTCACGATCATCGGGATCAGGAATGATGGCGAACCGATTGAACCCAAACGGACCAAGGACGCATTTGCTGCTCAGTGTGGGGTCCTCGTTAGCGACTTTATCCCGATCAGCATCCACGAATGGAATAAGCCGAAGAGCGAAGACCCTGAAGTGTATTTTGTCACCGATAGACAGAAAGATGAACTTTGGAACACGCTGAAGGCAAATTTATCCTACCGCCAGAGGAGGATCAGGAAAAGCCAGTTATAGAGCCATTGATCAAGGAGGTGGAACAATGACTTGAAAACAAAGTTTGTCGAAAAAAATGAGACTCCAATATTCACCCGTCAATATGAGAAGATAAAAGATCACTGGGACGCATTTGTGGCCCACAAGAAATCGGAGAAGAGTAAGAAGATGTCAGAGACAAACAAGCTAAATGCTATAAAGAAGGAGTTTCACCATCGCACGGGGTCAGGTGGCTACCTGATACGTCCCAAACGTATTTATAATTTCTGCTTGCTCCATGCATGTTTTGTGTGATATTGCTATGCTTTTGATACACTTTCATATCTTTTTATAACATATTTTGGAACTAACCTATTAATGGTTGCAAGAGTGCACAAGTTCTTGTTTTTGTACTTTATGTGTAGGAATTACTTGGATAAAGGAAAACTCACAAAAAGGAGCCTTGTAGGAGTTGGACTCTAACTCTCCCGAAATCTGTCCCCACCAGACAGGTTTTAAAGATCGCCTCGGAATCGCTAGAAGACGGCCTCAAACGGAAAAACTTAAAACTACAAAGTTGTAGGGAATTTTTTTTCCGGTGGATTTAGACATAAAATTCGGCCCAATCGGAGTTCGGATGCTTCCAGAAACCCCGAAATACAGAAGACGTAATCTGGATGACAGGAATCCGAGAGTCTATATAAAGAGAGGAAACCTAGGTCAAAGGGCACCACGAAAATTCCTCCCCCTTGGCAGCCGTCTTGAGGGGGAGATCAATCTCCATAGTAGCACCATCTCCAAGGAAGAAGAAGGGGCCAAGGGCCGCTGCCCCCAAGGGCCGTGGCCGTGGGCGCCGCCGCCGCCGTGACCGCCGTCTCCTTCATCTTCTCCGGGCTGCACCTCTCCATCAACAACTCTCTCTCACTCACCATGTCCATGTGTGAGTAGTTCCCACTCGGGGCAAAGGCTTATATCTTGATCTATGTGGTTTCTCTCTCTCCCATGATGTGATCTTTGTTGTGATCATAGGCTATGTTAATCTAGGGTGATCCCATGATATTTCCCCTTCCTCTATGTATTGGATTGATGTACTCAATTGATCTTATCTACTCCCTCCGTTCCATAATAGATGACTTTCAAATAGATGAATCTAGACTACATTTAGTTCAAGATACATCTATTTGCAAGTCATCTAATATGGAACGGAGGGAGTAGTATAATCTCCGAGACCAAGGTGACAGCGGTCTATTGGACATGGGTTAGAAGAATATTATCATGAGTGATTTCTTCTTTTGTGTGTGGATTGAAGATTGAGAGTCTCTTGGTGCTTGTCTTTGACTATCCTTTATATATGTTGTGGTGATTGTGGTACTCTCTTTGGATGGCTGCGGTGACATTGGGAAATCCATAGATTGAGAACTACGAACTCTGAGGTGTGCTTTTGTATCCCTACACAATTCTTGTCCTCTCTTGACCACAAAGGAATGACCTCCGATTACGTCTCCATTGCATGTTTTATGGGAAATATCATGTGATTAGACTATGTTAATGTTGTTGGGAGTTGCCACTAGTGAAAGTATGAAGCCTAGGCCTTGTTTCCACCACTGCAATACCGTTTGTGCTCACGTTTATCACTTGTTTGCTTGCTGCACTTTTTATTACAGATTTATATTACTTTGTTTTGCCACACCTATCACCCATATTTTACCATCTCTTCGCCGAACTAGTGCACCTATACAACTCCTAGTTGTATTAGGTGTGTTGGGGACACAAGAGACTTTTTGTATCTTAATTGCAGGGTTGCTTGAGAGAGACCATCTTCAAGCTCTACTTCCCTGAGTTCAATAAACCTTAGGTCATCCACTTGAGAGAAATTGCTGCTGTCCTACAAACCTCTGCGCTTGGAGGCCCAACATAGTCTACAAGAATAGAAGTGTGCGTAGACATCAAGCTATTTCTGGCGCCGTTGCCGGGGAGGTAAGCATTGAAGGTATATCTTTAGATCTTGCAATTAAATATTTTTGTTTCTTGTTTTTATTTTCACTAGTTAGGCTTGATGGAAAACAACAACAAAATTATGAGAGAGCTTTATGAGCTCTATCTTGAGTTAGGACATGAAGTGTTTGAGGAGGAAATCAAAAAGCCTATGGAGCTTTATTATTTGCACAACACTCATGATAGTAGTAATGTTATTTGCATGTCTTCTTTGAATACTTTTGACGCTAATGATATGCAAAGCTATAAGCTTGGGGATGCTACGTTTGATGAAGATGATCTTTTTAGCCCCCCAAGTTTTGATGAGGAAATTTATTTTGATTATACTTTGCCTCCTATTTATGATGATTATTGTGATGACACTTATGCTATAAAGAATGAATGTTTGGAAGTGTATCATGATAAGAATGATTCATGTGATAGCTATTTTCTTGAGTTTTCTCCCACTATTACTAATGAGAAGGATTTTACTTATGTGGAGAGTAACAAATTTTCTATGCTTGTGGATCATGATAAGAATTTTTTATGTGATACTTATATTGTTGAGTTTATTCATGATCCCACTAAAAATTATTATGAGAGGGGAACATATGCTTATAGATATTCCAATAATATCAAGTTCCCTCTCTTTATGTTGAAAGTTTTGAAGTTGCATTTATTTTGCCTTCCTATGCTAATATCTTTATGCTTCAATGAGTTATTTCTCTACAAGATCCCTTTGCATAGGAAGCATGTTAGACTTAAATGTGTTTGTTATTTGCTTCTTGATGCTCTCTTTTGTTCTTCAACTCTTATTCCTTATTCCTATGAGAGCATCATTAAAATCTTAAGCCTATCTTTATGGCTATAAAGAAAGAGCTCTAGGGAGACAACCCTTGTTATCTTTACTTTGAGTTTTTACTTTCTATTTTTAGTGGTCTTGATGATTGTTACTACTGTAGCAACATCATTGTATCTTTATTTTCAAGCTTTGTGCCAATTATAGCCTCATACGACAAGGGAAGTGAAAGTTGTGACATGCTGTTGATGGCGCGAGGGTTGACGGGTGTAGTCTTCTCGCCCTTCGTTGGTGAGCCCCAAGTGGAAGGCGTGATGCAGCACAGCAGCAAATTTCCCTCGGTAAAGATACCAAGGTTTGTCTCCAGTAGGACTCCAGAGATGATAAGTAGGTGTCAGCGGCGCAACTGACGCGGACCTGCACACAGACACAGATAACTTTGTTCCCAACGAAGTTCAGAGAGGTTGTCAATCTCTCCGGTCTTGTTGTTTACAAAGGATAAAACGCAAGGGATAATAATAGCAACTTGAAAGTAAATGCAAAAAAGTAAATATAGCGTGGAAACAATGATAAGGATATGGACCGGGATACGTGATATTTGCTAGTGATGTCTCTCTCCCAAAAGACGATAAAATTGCTATGCAAGATAAACAAATTACAGAAAGGCAATTGACAGGATTATGAACGCACCGCAATGCTAACTATGCTACAAAAGAAAGGAAGAGGTTCAAAAGCACAGGAAGTACGCCAAGGTAAGTAGACCGAAATCCATCTGCATCTACTACTAATCATCCACCTTGAGATATCTATCCAGAACATCTCGCTGGTATTAAGTTGCGAGCCCCACCCAAAGTGTAAACCCAAAGCAACAGACAACTGCATTAAAAATAACTCTGCGTAAAGTAAACAATCCTTGTGACCGCGGTCACAAGCACCGTTGTTTTCCCCCTTGTGGCAACAGCACATCCCCTAGACTCATGTTTCTGTCACTCAAGCGTGTCATCGGGGGGCATGAACCCACAATCTAGCACAACGCTCCCTCTTGGAGTCACTACCTACTACTTGGCCAAAGCAATAAACAGCAACGGGAACATGCAAGAATTACTTAGGAACAAGAATATAAGAGATAAAAACCAAATATATTACTCTATCACAATCTGAACATAATCTCATAATCCATCAGATCCTATCAAACTCAACATAGCAATAGCAGAAATATTACAAAGGTGCCTCGATCATGTTGGGCAGCTCACGAGGTCTAAACAATGAATATCAAAGAGGGGAGGAGAACATCACATAGCTACTGATCACGGACCCATGGTCCAAGGAAAACTACTCACGAAGACATCCGGGGAGCATCCATGGTGGAGAGGAGACTCCCGGAGGTCAATCCTCCCTCCGGCAGGGTGTCGGGAAGAGGTTTTCTGGTGCTCCCGATCTTCGCGGAATAGGGTTCTCTAGCTGGGGTGGTTTTCCCGTGACGGGGGATAAATAGGCGAAAGGGGGCAGCCAGAGGTGGGCCAGGGGCCACAGGCGCCCCCCTGGTGCGGCCAGGGGTGGGGCCGCGCCGGGTGGCCGCCTGGGCCCCCCTGGCTCCCCTCTGGCCCCTCCCAGGCTCTTCTCGAAGCTTCCGTCATGCTGATTTTTTATCTGCATTTTCCCGAATTTTTCTGGCACTTTTTATATGGGGGAAAACTAAAATAGAAAAACAACAGAAAATAGGAACTGGCACTGGGGTGCACTGAGTTAATAGGTTAGTCCAAATATGATCAAAATTGTATGAAAGTGTATCTAGATCATAGCAATATCACACGAAACATGCATGAAGCAAGCAGAAATTATAGATACGTTTTGGACGTATCAACATCCCCAAGCTTAATTCCTGCTCGTCCTTGAGTAGGTAAATGATAACAACATAATTTCTGTGGTGACATGCTAGCAACCATAAAAGAACTTTGAAAAGTAAAGCAATCAAGGTTAGAGATTCAATTCAAGTCATAACATGCAAGAGTCTATATTAGCATTGAAACAAGTAACAAAAGAACATTAGGTGCAAGAGCTCTCGCTGTCCGTGACTCGAATGTCTCCAAATGGTGTTTGCGTGCAAGAAGGGGAATAGGGAATACGAGAAAAAAGTATTTTTGTGTTGAGAACTCAATCTACTAAAGTTTCACACTTGGTCTTCTTTGGAATCTTATCTTGACTCGTCCCCAAACCACTAGCCAGGTACAAGTCAATTTGATCCACTCCTTTTCGATATTTCGAGCACTCATGCAATGCATGAGCGTAAGCACGAGAGTTGACACTTAGGATGGCAAAGAGAGAAATATGGTGGAGGAGGAAGACAAAAAGGATGAGTAAGGCTCACATCAATGAGGACAATCATAGGCAAGAGATGCCAAATGATAGATATGATGTGAGGAGTAGGGATTGCCATGCAATGGATGCACATACGATCTAGGAAGCTCTCCAATGGAACTAGTGGGGGTGCATCTAACTTGCTCGCTCATGAAGACCTAGAGCTCTTTTGAGGAGGCTGATCCTTGGAATATGCAAGCCAAGTTCTATAGTGTGAAGGTCCCCACATAGCTATATGCATAATGATCATCTCTATGGAGTACAAGGATATAAAGGGAGTACTAGTGTTTATCTCTCAAAAGGATAGTAGTGTTGCCCCTTTCTCTCTTTTTATTTCTTTTTTTCTCTTTTTTCTATTTTTTTGTATTTTTTTGGTGGCCTCAATGGCTCTTTCTATTTAACTCTCATTTGTCCTCTTTGGGATCTTTTAATGTGTCCACTTTGGGATCTTTTCCTCACTTAAGGGCAACACTCTATTTTACAAGAAGGTATAGGAAATCTTTACACTTTACAAGGTACTCAAAATCATAAAGAAGATGTAACTATCATGATGTATGCAATGTATGCCGCTGCCAGTGTAGCAGGAACATCTATGACATGAAGATCAAGTCATGAAGAGGTGGATGTTGCATGGCAATGTAACTCGGAAAGGCTATGGAAATGCCTTGATAGGTAGGTATGGTGTCTGTTTTGAGGAAAGATATAAGGAGGCTTATGATGACAGAGTGTATCATGCCAAGGGTTTGGAAGTACCGGCGAAGGTGGACACCAACTCTCGGAGTGAGAAGAAGGCAATGCACGACACGGGAAAGGCTAGCAAAATATGGGAAGGTGGAAGTGTCAACTCTCAATACTTACATTAGTCCGAAGAACTCATGCACTTATTATCGGTAACTCTCAATCTAGTAAGGAGGTTCACAAAGAGACAAGTACCCCGAGGAGGAGTGTATGGGGGTTTGGTTATCCTTGCGCATCCTCGACTCATGGTACGTGAGTGTACTCTAATATTCGACTCCTCAGAAGAGTAGTGATCCATCTAGTAGCTACAGTTCTCAACTAGTTTTGTAGGCTTTGAAAATAAACACGGATTGCCCAAAATACGACACCTATCACTAATAGGCAAGAGCTCTTGACACCAAAAGTTCAAACATTACTCACATCAATACCTCAAAACTATTGCAAGCTACTACTAAAATTAAATAGCAACCTCAATTACCTACTTTCAAGACAAGACACAACTCAGTGCAACAACCAACTCTCTTAACAAGATAAACATGAAAACTAAAGAGAGTTCCAGGAACAAACTAAAACAAAAGCCAAGGCTCTTGCTAAAGACAAACTAAAACTAAGACTAAACATGGCAGTAGCTATGAAAAGATAAAGAACACACAACAGCAAAAAGATAGGCATGAAGAATCCTATGATGTGTTCTAAATTTTGAAAGTGGAGCGTGTTTCTCTCCCACACAAAGTAAGACAGGATCTAACTTGTTATGAACAGCAAGCAAAGCTAAAGAAAACTAAAAATAAAACCTAAGAGCGAGACGCTCCAAGCATAGCACATAACGCATGAAGTGATAAAAATATAGTGAGATGAAGGACGAACTGATGATTGTTGATGGAGAAGGGGATGCACGGGGGCATCCCCAAGCTTAGACGCTTGAGTCTCCTTGAATATTTATTGGGGATGCATGGGGGCATCCCCAAACTTGAGCGCTTGACACTCCTGGATCTTCTTTCATCATCTTCCATCGCACACTTGAAAACTCCCTTCCTACCTGTTGGAGCGCGTTCGGTGTGCCATTGGGAATAATTGGTCATCATTTCATCGAGAAGCTTCGTGGCAGCACCAAGTGTAGTTGACATAAAGGTTCCTCCCACGGCCGAATCTAACAGGTTCCGCGAGGTAAAGTTCAAGCCTGCATAAAAAGTCTGGATAACCATCCAAGTAGTCAAACCATGTGTAGGGCATTTCTTAACAAGTGATTTCATCCGTTCCCAAGCTTGGGCAACGTGTTCATTATCCAATTGCTTAAAATTCATATTATTACTCCTCAATTGGATAATCTTAGCAGGAGGGTAGTACTTCCCTATAAAAGCATCTTTGCACTTATACCAAGAATCTATGCTATTTCTAGGCAAAGATTGAAACCAGATTTTATCATCTCCCCTTAAAGAGAAGGGAAAGAGCTTGAGCTTAACAACATCACCTTCTACTTCCTTATACTTTTGCATATCACATAATTCAACAAAATTATTCAAGTGTAAAGCAGCATCATCTCCAGAACCAGAGAATTGATCTCTCATAACAAGGTTTAGCAAAGCAGGTTTAATTTCATAAGAGGTAGCTGAAGTGGCAGGTGTGGCAATGGGAGTGCAGATAAAGTCTTGGTTGTTGTGACTAGTAAAGTCACACAACTTGGTGTTTTCAGTGGAACCCATAGTAGCAGCAAGTGTGGCAGATTTTTTTGTAGTTTTTGATAAAAGACACAAAGATTGAAACTGAAAGATAAACTGACAAGACTAAAAACAAAGGTAAAGGGTAGTGTGCAACTCCCCTATCTTAGCACTTAGAGTCCCCGGCAACGGCGCCAGAAATTTGCTTGATGGCGCGAGGGTTGACGGGTGTAGTCTTCTCGCCCTTCGTTGGTGAGCCCCAAGTGGAAGGCGTGATGCAGCACAACAGCAAATTTCCCTCTGTAAAGATACCAAGGTTTGTATCCAGTAGGACTCCAGAGATGATAAGTAGGTGTCAGCGGCGCAACTGACGCGGACCTGCACACAAACACAGATAACTTTGTTCCCAACGAAGTTCAGAGAGGTTGTCAATCTCTACGGTCTTGTTGTTTACAAAGGATAAAACGCAAGGGATAATAATAGCAACTTGAAAGTAAATGCAGAAAAGTAAATATAGCGTGGAAACAATGATAAGGATATGGACCGGGATACGTGATGTTCGCTAGTGATGTCTCTCTCCCAAAAGACGATAAAATTGCTATGTGAGGTAAACAAATTACGGAAAGGCAATTGACAGGATTATGAACGCACCGCAATGCTAACTATGCTACAAAATAAAGGAAGAGGTTCAAAAGCACAGGCAGTACGCCAAGGTAAGTAGACCGAAATCCATCTGCATCTACTACTAATCATCCACCTTGAGATATCTATCCAGAACATCTCGCTGGTATTAAGTTGCGAGCCCCACCCAAAGTGTAAACCCAAAGCAACAGACAACTGCATTAAAAAGAACTCTGCGTAAAGTAAACAATCCTTGTGACCGCGGTCACAAGCACCATTGTTTTCCCCCTTGTGGCAACAACACATCCCCTAGACTCATGTTTCTGTCACTCAAGCGTGTCATCGGGGGGCATGAACCCACAATCTAGCACAACGCTCCCTCTTGGAGTCACTACCTACTACTTGGCCAAAGCAATAAACAGCAATGGGGAACATGCAAGAATTACTTAGGAACAAAAATATAAGAGATAAAAACCAAATATATTACTCTATCACAATCTGAACATAATCTCATAATCCATCAGATCCTATCAAACTCAACATAGCAATAGCAGAAATATTACAAAGGTGCCTCGATCATGTTGGGCAGTTCATGAGGTCTAAACAATGAAGATCAAAGAGGGGAGGATAACATCACATAGCTACTGATCACGGACCCATGGTCCAAGGAAAACTACTCACAAGACATCCGGGGAGCATCCATGGTGGAGAGGAGACTCCCGGAGATCAATCCTCCCTCCGGCAGGGTGCCGGGAAGAGGTCTTCTGGAGCTCCCGATCTTCGGAAGCGCGGCGGCGGCGGAACAGAGGCGAGTTCGCAGAATAGGGTTCTCTCTCTGGGGTTTTCCCGTGACGGGGGATAAATAGGCGAAAGGGGGCAGCCAGAGGTGGGCCAGGGGCCCCAGGCGCCCCCCTGGCGCGGCCAGGGGTGGGGCCGCGCCGGGTGGCCGCCTGGGCCCCCCTGGCTCCCTCTGGCCCCTCCCGGGCTCTTCTCGAAGCTTCCGTCACGCTGATTTTTTATTTGAATTTTCCCGAATTTTTCTGGCACTTTTTATATGGGGGAAAACTGAAATAGAAAAACAGCAGAAAACAGGAACTGGCACTGGGGTGCACTAATTTAATAGGTTAGTCCAAATATGATCAAAAGTGTATGAAAGTGTATCTAGATCATAGCAATATCACACAAAACATGCACGGAGCAAGCATAAATTATAGATACGTTTTGGACGTATCAGCTGTCCAGAAAACAGATTCTGTCCTCGTGACTAGAAAAATCAGGGAAAAATCCCAGTTCATCTTTTTGAGCTGAATTTTTGACACAGTGTGCTCTATACAATTACAAAACTTTCGTATGTTCTGAGTTTTTTTATTTGAGTAGCATAAGTATCCCTAAAAAATTCTTTAATACCTGATGTTCTGTTTTTCACAGATTCTGCCACGTTTTGTCTCTCCTAACTTTTGCAAACCTTAAGCTTGCTTTTTCTTTGCAAAAAACTTTTGGCAGTCTTGAGAAACAATAGCTCTTCAAGAATATCTTTATATCCAGTGGGGAAAAATTATTTTATTATGGGTACTAACCTCGTGTGGCACCCCGACTCAGAGGACCAGAACGCCTCGTGCACCAGCCCAGAGATCAAGTCTTCTGGAGCACGTCACTGATTGATATAGAACTGAACAACTTTCTATTACCAAATATAGGGGTACACGAGGTGCATTACAACGCTAGCGGAGAAACAGCTTGCTCCTCAGGCTAGCCTCAGCTCTACACCAACCAGCAGCATAACTCTAGCAGCGGAATATCGACGGCAGCGAAACAATAACGGCGGTGATGAACTCCAATCCACAGGGACACTGGCTGGGACACCTCCTAGCTCGCAAACACTGGGAACGTCGTCCTACGCGTCCAAGGAACGGCCTGCAAATCTGGCATAACACGCCAGGTCAGTACATTGAATATACTTGCAAGCTCACAACAACCATGCAACAAGGCAAAACAATAACATGGCAACAGCTTAAAGTATATTAGTGAATTAAACAGGTGAGCAGCAGTATCATGCAAGCATATAATCATCAAGCATATTAACAACATTAAGTCTAATGCACACACAATGTACCCCACATGATCGTCGCACGATCATGTGGCTTACCTCGGAGTCCTTACAGACTCAAGCACCGGGTCACTTCGTGACCATTCACTTCCACGGGTCGTCGCATGACCGAACGGGTCATCGCATGACCATTCAACGGGTTAGGTGTCCTTCGTTACCACCCAACCAATCCACTTATAGCACAACCATCCTCTTACCACAAACTTGCCACCGTACTCAAGTTGATCATATGGTGTGACCTAGTACGAACTGTGTCCCATGACCGAGGACGCGGCTATTCGAATAGATTTTGACTCTGCAGAGTTTGTGCACGTTACCCACATTATGGAGTTCTTCCTCCATCCAGCACCCCGGTACTTGTCCCACAGGATCCTTGGAACTCGCACCGCAGGAGTGGACTAGGACATCTCCAACGAAACCCGACTACCGCGTTACCTCCCTACGGACTCACCGACACACGGTCTTGGGTATCCCTGTGGTTAGGTGTCCACGTTACCACCTTAACCACCCAGCCACCTTGTGGCAAACTGTCCCACCAGGGACTGAGCTCATAACAACACTGGATTTCGAGATTATCACCACCTACCTGATCAGGGTAGCGTGCGTGCATAACCTCCCCTACTGGGTGATATCCGTAGAAGGCACTACGATAGCCCGAGTCAAGGCCCGCCCATAAAAGCGAATGTGGCTGCATGGATAAGCTCGGTTCGGTGGCACCTGATCAACTTGTCACGAAGCATATCTCCAATAGCGAACACAAGTATCAAATCATAACAATGCATAGCATATTAACATGACAGTTTCAGATATGATCAAACACATTTTAGATGGTGAACTTATCCGTGTTACAAAGATTAAGCTATTTAACATGGCAACATTATGAATGCAGTTAGGCATAACTCAGGCATAGCATGAACTAGCATAGAGATAACATGATCAACTTGACATGGTGTTGTTGTGGTTACGATGGTTCATGACATAACATGGCAATGATATGATCAACCATAGCATGAATGTAACATGGCAAAACATGGCATAACAGGAGCATATTCAAGGATAGCATGGCAATGATAACATTAATCATACCATGGCAACATGATCATGATCACCGATATAGCATATCATCGAAAAGAAAATTTTAAAGCACGTCAAAGCTTTGCAAAGGTGCAAAGGGTATTATGGCTTGCCTTCAACAAAGTTGTGTCAAACACCCTCGGTCTTGGATATCGACAACGCCCTGCAAAGATTTTATAAAAAGGCAACGGGCAAAAGGTCAAACGCCATCTTTTGTTTGAATAGAAAATAAAATCACAAAAACATGGCATGAAACCTATGCCAAACTGAAGAGGGGCTCGATACGAAAACAACGCAAAAAGAATCACTGCGTTTGGACTTACGGGTGCGAAGATATCGACGAAACGGTGTCGGGGGTGGATTTTAGGAAGAAATATGCTTTCGGTTTGTAGAAGGCGTATTTCGGGCTGAGGCAGAGGGAGAATACGCTTTCTGTATCAGAAAACGCATTTTAGGCTGAGGCAGAGCGAAAATGCGCCTTTGGTGTGGGGATGCGTATTTCGGGCTGGAGAAGTGAGGAATACGCTTTCCTCGGGGGAAAACGTACTTCAGGAATACCGCCTCCACTTAATCCGACGCGCGGGGCCCGGCTGTCATGGGCTTGGTACCCCTTCGTTGGGATTGACACGCGGGGCCCACGGTCGTTCTCTCTCTCCTCCCCTGCAACGTCTTCTTCTTCCTCCTGTCGGGACACAGAGGAGGCCGGCCCCGGCGAGCTCGCCGTCGATGCAGGGCGCGGAAGCCAGCCCGTGAGATGGCGCCGGGCGCGGCCTGCCCTGGCGCACCCACTGGTGGCCGCGGCGCTGCGAGGGGTGGCTGGTGGCGCTGCCCCCACCCCCCCACTGGTCGGGCACGGCGGCACCGGGCACGCGCGGCAAGGAGGGAGGGCTCCGGCGGGGAGGTGGAAGGCGGCGGGCTGCGAGAGGGGGCTAGGGGGTGCGGGGAGGTGCGTCTTGGGAGAGGAGGAGCCCTGGGTCACCGGAATTTCAGAAAGGGCCGACGGCGGCAATGGAGACGGTGGGGGCAATGGCGAGGCTCCCGAGTCAAATTGGAGAGGGGGACGGCTAGGAGGAGGTGTGGCGAGTGGCTGGTGGTGCTCTGGAGTGCTCGGGGGCGCCTCCTTTTATAGGGGGGAGGCAGATGCGGGCGCAGACCGTGACAATGGCGTGCGGTCACGGCGTGCGGGCGTGCTGGCGATGAGGGCGACGGGACTGAGCGGCGTGCTGCATGGGGAGTCGGGAAGGCCGTGCGGCGCGGTTTGACAACTAGAAGAGGACGGGCATGCACTGTGGCTCGAGTTGGACAGGACGAGCACACGCGGTGCGCGGCCAGTGCACGCCGTGTGCGTCCAAACGCGTGGCCACCAAGTGCACTGTGGTTTTGGATGGGTTTCTTCGTGGACAAGAATGTCTAACATGGAGGCCTTCGCACGCTTGACACATGGGTACAACTGGATGGTCTGTAGGGGTTCTGGATTGATCTCTATCTCATCCTGAAGTTTCATGCAGCAAACTTGGAGCAGAAGCAAAGCTCACATGGGGTTGATTTCGATAGGACCAAGATGTCTTCTAGGCTAGGGGTACAAAGGACTAGAGTACTGTGGATTTTGGGCTCAAACAACACAATGTACATGGTACTTGCTTTGTAAGTGGCACAATGCTGCAGAAGGTGTTTGTGTTGTGGCATGTCTTGTACATAGCTCCCCTAGGCATGATATTTTGCATGGCTCAATCAGACACTAGGATGAGTATGTACACCAAATTTCACATGATTTGGAGCAATATTTTTGGTACTTCCTTTGTAAAGCACCAAATAGGTCAGAATGGTGTTGGTGAGGCTAGAATCACCTAGGATCATTGTAATTGGATGAAAACTAGTGTACTGCGGTTATTTGGCATGGTTCCCATGTGTATAAAATTTCATAGCCATTGGACACACATAGCTAGCACTTGCTTCACAATGTGGCCCACTGACCAGAAACTTCAACATGATGGTGCACTCACATGGTTCATGGTATTTGGCTAATATTTGGTTTGGTGGAGTTATCTGGTGGTAGGATCATGCTCAAAAAGTTTCAAGGAAAATGGGATCCCCTATCATGCACTTGCTTCACAATGCCCCCTTGCTGCATCCAAACTTTGGGAATTTATTGTGGGAGTTTGGCTAATCAAAATATGGTGGAATTTGGTGGATATCACTCATATGATCATATGAGATTGCATAAAAAGTTTAACCAGCAATTGATCAAGGAAAATGGCACTCCCTTAACGAAGCTCCAATCTGCCCCCACAGACAAATGAATTTTTCTAGAGGAAATATCCACTTAGGCTATGGATTTGTTTTGGAGAATTTGGCAAGATATGATGTCCATGGCATGTGGGAATTATTTGGGGATTTATGGAGCAATATAAATAGGGGTTTCTTCACAAACCTCAAATAATAGGAATATCCCTTTATTGGAAAAAGGAATATATGGTTTGAATAAAAGGGTGGCTTGGATGAGATGGAACAATGGAATGGCATTGGAAAGGCTTGGATTCAAGGTTCACTTGAGCATGGAAAGAAATATGCTCAAGTTTCAAGTCCAACGAGGTGATCAAAATCAAATCCAATCGCAAAATCCAGAAATAATTCAGAAAAGTTTTCGAAAAAAGAAAGTTCCAAAATCCAGGATGTCACAAACCTACCCCCCTTAGAAAAATCTCGTCCTCGAGATTTGGTTGCTCAAGGAACCATCAAAAACTTACCGTCCTTCGGAAACTTGCTGCTTCTCGGATTTCCTTTTTACCGCATGATGTTCCCATAGTAGCATCCAATATATCTGCTGAGGGGGTTTACTTCACCCGATCTGTAGTTCTGACAGAATGTTCTTCCTTGATACTTCACATCCTTTCCTGCTGATTTCCATCCTCATATCTTCTGACTTGCATGATAACAGGATGCCTTGTCATGGGCTGAATGTTGACGATACCTATACTGTTCCTGGGGTACCTCGGGCTTTATTCGTGGTACGGCCTTGAATCCTTTGCATTGACCTCTTCGACAAGAGCTTGGCCTTCATCGGAAACTGGTACCTCAGAATGTTTACTATCGGGTCCTTGACTGACGGCAGGTGGGGTGGCCTCGCATTTCTGTTGGCCTAACCACCGTGCTCGAGGATTCGAAGCGGGGCACAAAAATTCTGGACATGTACTCATGCTGAGGTTTACCTGACTTGACTGCTCATTCCGGGTGGCGATAGGTCCTGATATGCTTCAATCCGGTTCTTGCGTTTAAAATGCCGAGCTGAGCCGGTGACTTTTAATGAAGCGGACTGGGGTAGCTTGGCAAGACGGACGATTCTGACTTTGGGTAATTTCTCAGGCTAACTGGATCGGTACGCGGTCCTTAGCCCATAGTGAATGAGTTTTCTTTGTGGCAGGTATCCACGGTGGTCCACATGACTTCAACTGATCACGACAACTTTGACCTAAGGTCCATGCGATTCATTCTGTCCAACCAGTCGGGCTCGAGAGTTGCATACCTCTGAAAACTTGCGAGGTTCCACGCTTGCTCAGATTGCAGCGAGGTCTGACACCTGCCATGTGTGTTTGTCCTGGATCTTGCCTCTGTGGCAATCACCTTTCTTGTACTGGCTTTTCTTCGTCCAGGGTTCTTTCCTTGTTGCATAACTGCTTCTTGTTCTGCCGCAATCTTTGAGATAGACAGGTTATCATCACCTTTTGTCTCTTGTTTCATTCTGATAACCTTGGTTGCACTGAACGGGGTCTCCAGATTATTTTGCTTCGGAGCCTTGTCGGTCGTGAGGATCTGACCTTCATGACGGGAGCCGGATTCAATGCTCCTTGCTTCCTTTCTTCAAGGTGTTTCTTCATGACTCTTTCAGTCTCTCTTCCAGGCTGAGATGTGTATCCGCCTCTTCTGCTAATTTGTTTCCCGAGAGTTGCGGTTCTTCACCGTCGTTCATGTGCATAATTCTTCCTTGATTGCAAGCATGGTGGTATCCACACAGGGGTATCTTTCATACTTGATAAGAATACCCATGACCATATGCGGGTCCTGCCGACGCTGAAGTCTTCACTGTCCTGCATGGCTGGATTTCTGGCAATACTGTTGCAGGTATGATGACGTGTCGAGGAAGACTGGTATCTTGTCCGCGAAGCTTGGGGTAGCTTGCTGGGGAAGGTTGGGTACCGTACCCCGGAAGTTTGCTCCGGTGGCGTATCGAGGAAGGCGGGGTGTCGTACACGGGAAGCTGCCTCGATAGCTTGCTGAAGAAGGCTGGGTGTCTTGCCCTAGAAGCTTTCTTAATAACTTACTGCCGAAGATAGGTTGTCTTGTCACGGAAGTTTGCCTCTTTATACTGTGGATGCATCGGTTCCTTATGCTGGAAGTTTCTGCGGCAATTCACTTTAGACGACCAAACGACTCGTGCTGGAGTCCATCCCTGTGGCGCACCGAGCATGATCGAGTGTCTTGCACTGTAAGCTTCTGTCGGTGGCTTGTGGAGGAAGGCTGACCGTCTTGGCTGGGAAGATATCCCGGTAGCGTATTGAGGAAGGTTGATACACTGTACAAGTCGGCTGTGCCTGGTGCCTTGTCACAGAAGACCGGTGTTCCTTCTGCGGGAAGCTTTCCCTCAATGATGTGGAGACAGATCTGATCACGGTGTCTGACAGGCTTCTTGCTGCCGGCTGGTGAGGGGAAAACATTCTTCCTATCATTCCTTTGCTGGATGCGAGCTTCATGATACTTTCTGACCATCTTCCGGAATACTGTGCATCTGACAAGATTGTAGCTGGTGTTTGTCCTGCCTTGGGTGCATATGCTCGTGGGTCACAGTCTTTGCTTATCTTTGCATGAATCTCTGCGGCTGTCCTGGTTGATGCGAACTTGATTCAAGTGATGGCTTGGGTAGCATCCATTCATGAGCCACTTGCTTCCAATGCAACTGGGTAAAAGTCCTGTTTGAATGGTTGATTTCCCGCATCATTGCGGCCTTTAACTATCTGAGTCTTCATGCTGTTCGGGTCACAGACGAAATGCAGGCTTGATGGTGGCTGTATGCTTCATACTTGAGCAAAATGTGTGAGATTCGACTGGGTATGCGTCATTCATTTCTTGTTGATTTTCTTATTTCTTTGCGGTCTTCCACTGATAGAATCTTCATGACTGTAACATCCACCGGAAAATGCTGACTTGGTTCATTTAGGCAGAACTCATATGGGGTTGAATACTTCTGCTGCAAGCTGGTGTGGGTCCTTGACTTGGTGTCTTCATGCTGCTTCGCGGTGTTGCACTGGTTCTTCGAGGTATGCGGGGTTATGAGCAACTTTCCAATGGGGTGGAGCAAGTGACACCGAAGAACCAAAAGAAGAACCAACGACGATAACAACGGGGCAAACGCAAACGAGAAGCGGCATGCTACTTCATCAGCTTTAGCGGTAGTCGATGATTATCCGGCCTCCTTGCAAAGAAAACAGCGAATAACCCAGTAGCCACCAGAACGGTCTTGAAAACTTAGATCTGGGACTTGTAATGGAATAGTTCAAGCATTGCTCACGACGGCCGACCGAAATCAGCTCAGAGCATGAGGCAATGTTGATGAAAAGAATGTAGAGGTCCCCTAAGACGGCTGAGAAAACAGCTCAGAACATAGGGTCTCCACTGCGAAAAGAAACTCAACAACTACCCGAGATGGCCGAAAAGCAGCTCAGAACACGGGTCGGTTGTTGAAAAGATAAATGTAAAACAGGCATCCACTCCGGACGGCCAACGATGCATCAGCTCTGAACCAGACGTGGTGCCAATATCGGGGAACAACAAGCAAGGGTCCATCCAAGTCATCTAACACCTGCCAAAACAGAGTTAGTAACTGCCGAGGAACAATGAACCAACAACGATAATTAAGCAAGAACAGCAACACTGAACAAGCACTGAGATCGCACGCAAGATCTCAACTTATTGCTACACACACCTATGTGCAACAAGCAACATGCAATACTACTACTTATGCATCACGGACTACGCGAAACTCAGGCGTTCTGATCTGACGGCGGGTTTTCGGGGGTGGCAGGAGTGGGCGAAGAAGTCGACAACGACAAGGCTGCAGCAAGAGCTCTCCTTGAATCCCTTGCATCACGGACTAGCTCGACGATGAGGGCGTACTGGGAGATCATGTAGAGGGACATGGTGATCACCGCTGCATTGGCTTCCGCCAAAGGGCGAGGAAACCTTACTAGATGCGGAGTCGCTCCCAAGGTGGGGTAGAAATGGGAGGCGCGATTCTGATGCATCGCACTCTCCTGGTGGCGTAGGCCTAAGAGGCCCGCCATCGCGGCAAGCTGAATGGCATGATCCGGGGTAGAAGCGGGTCCACCCTGGAAGTTGTAGGAGCGCACACCGATGGGGATGGTGGCGGTCAAGTAGACGCTGGCACGGTACTCAAACAGCTGCCCTCCGATCGGCGTCTGGGAAACTTGGTACCTTGGAAGCTCTCCACTGGGGTAGAGAGTCCACCATACATCTGCAAGGAGGTAGTCAAAGTTGGTCGCGGATGAGGATCCTGTGTAGCCCACCGGGTATCCTGCCATCTACACTCGTCAGACCAGATCATTAGCGAAAACATACCGTCTATATCCAGCAAACAAATGCAACAGGCAATAGCATCACACAAGCAAGCTATACTCTAGCTCTAACGTCAATCTCACGTCCTTCTAACGTTCGCGCGGGCTAGCGGGTCCTACAGCCAGTCCTGCTCTGATACCAATCGTTGTGGCACCCCGGCTCAGAGGACCGGAACCCCTGCTCTGATCAAGTCTTCTGGAGCACGGCACTGATTAATATAGAACTGAACAACTTTCTATTACCAAATATAGGGGTACACGAGGTCCATTACAAGGCTAGCGGAGACACAACTTGCTCCTCAGGATAGCCTCAGCTCTACACCAACCAGCATCATAACTCTAGCAGCGGAATATCGACGGCAGCGGAACAATAACGGCGGTGATGAACTCCAATCCACAGGGACACTGGCTGGGACACCTCCTAGCTCGCAAACACCGGGAACGTCATCCTACGCGTCCAAGGCACGGCCTACAAATCTGGCATAACACGCCAGGTCAGTACATTGAATGTACTTGCAAGCTCACAACAACCATGCAACAAGGCAAAATAATAACATGGCAACAGGTTAAAGTATATTAGTGAATTAAACAGGTGAGCAGCAGTATCATGCAAGCATATAATCATCAAGCATATTAACAACATTAAGTCTAATGCACACACAATGTACCCCACATGATCGTCGCACGTTCACGTGGCTTACCTCGGAGTCCTTACAGACTCAAGCACCGGGTCACTTCGTGACCATTCACTTCCACGGGTCGTCGCATGACCGAACGGGTCATCGCACGACCATTCAACGGGTTAGGTGTCCTTCGTTACCACCCAACCAATCCACTTATAGCACAACCATCCTCTTACCACAAACTTGCCACCGTACTCAAGTTGATCATATGGTGTGACCTAGTACGAACTGTGTCCCATGACCGAGGACGCGGCTATTCGAATAGATTTTGACTCTGTAGAGTTTGTGCACGTTACCCACATTATGGAGTTCTTCCTCCATCCATCACCCCGGTACTTGTCCCACAGGATCCTTGGAACTCGCACCGCAGGAGTGGACTAGGACATCTCCAACGAAATCCGACTACCGCGTTACCTCCCTACGGACTCACCGACACACGGTCTTGGGTATCCCTGTGGTTAGGTGTCGACGTTACCACCTTAACCACCCAGCCACCTTGTGGCAAACTGTCCCACCAGGGACTGAGCTCATAACAACACTGGATTTCGAGATTATCACCACCTACCTGATCAGGGTAGTGTGCGTGCATAACCTCCCCTACTGGGTGATATCCGTAGAAGGCACTACGATAGCCCGAGTCAAGGCTCGCCCATACAAGCGAATGTGGCTGCACGGATAAGCTCGATTCGGTGGCACCTGATCAACTTGTCACGAAGCATATCTCCAATAGCGAACACAAGTATCAGGTGCAACATGAGTATCAGATCATAACAATGCATAGCATATTAACATGACAGTTTCAGATATGATCAAACACATTTTAGATGGTGAACTTATCCGTGTTACAAAGATTAAGCTATTTAACATGGCAACATTATGAATGCAATTAGGCATAACTCAGGCATAGCATGAACTAGCATAGAGATAACATGATCAACTTGACATGGTGTTGTTGTGGTTACGATGGTTCATGACATAACATGGCAATGATATGATCAAGCATAGCATGAATGTAACATGGCAAAACATGGCATAACAGGAGCATATTCAAGGATAGCATGGCAATGATAACATTAATCATAGCATGGCAACATGATCATGATCACCGATATAGCATATCATCGAAAAGCAATTTTTAAAGCACGTCAAAGCTTTGCAAAGGTGCAAAGGGTATTGTGGCTTGCCTTCACCAAAGTGGTGTCAAACACCCTCGGTCTTGGATACCGACAACGCCCTGCAAAGATTTTATAAAAAGGCAACGGGCAAAAGGTCAAACGCCATCTTTTGTTTGACCAGCAAATAACATCACAAAAACATGGCATGCAACCTATGCCAAACTGAAGAGGGGCTCGATACGAAAACAACGCAAAAAGAATCACTGTGTTTGGACTTACGGGTACGAAGATATCGACGAAACGGTGTCGGGGTGGAGTTTAGGAAGAAATACGCTTTCGGTTTGGAGAAGGCGTATTTCGGGCTGAGGCAGAGGGAGAATACGCTTTCTGTATCAGAAAACGCATTTTAGGCTGAGGCAGAGAGAAAATTCGCCTTTGGTGTGGGGAGGCGTATTTCGGGCTGGAGAAGTGAGGAATACGCTTTCCTCGGGGGAAAACGTACTTCAGGAATACCGCCTCCACTTAATCCGACGCGCGGGGCCCGGCTGTCATGGGCTTGGTACTCCTTCGCTGGGATTGACACGCGGGGCCCACGGCTGTTCTCTCTCTCCTCCCCTGCAACGTCTTCTTCTTCCTCCCGTCAGGACACAGAGGAGGCCGGCCCCGGCGAGCTTGCCGTCGATGCAAGGCGCGGAAGCCAGCCCGTGAGATGGCGCCGGGCGCGTCCTGCCCTGGCGCACCCACTGGTGGCCGCGGCGCTGCGAGGGGTGGCTGGTGGCGCTGCCCCCCCCCCACTGGTCGGGCGCGGCGGCAACGGGCACGCGCGGCAAGGAGGGAGGGCTCCGGCGGGGAGGTGGAAGGCGGTGGGGCTGCGGGAGGGGGCTAGGGGGTGCGGGGAAATAGGGGGGAGGCAGATGCGGGCGCAGACCGTGACAATGGCGTGCGGCCACGGCGTGCAGGCGTGCTGGCGATGAGGGCGACGGGACTGAGCGGCGTGCTGCATGGGTAGTCGGGAAGGCCGTGCGGCGCGGTTTGAAAACTAGAAGAGGACGGGCGTGCACTGTGTCTCGAGTTGGACAGGACGAGCACGCGCGGTGTGTGGCCAGTGCACGCCGTGTGCGTCCAAACGCGTGGCCACCAAGTGCACTATGGTTTTGGATGGGTTTCTTCGTGGCCAAGAATGTCTAACATGGAGGCCTCCGCACGCTTGACACATGGGTGCAGCTGGATGGTCTGTAGGGGTTCTGGATTGATCTCTATCTCATCCTGAAGTTTCATGCAGCAAACTTGGAGCATAAGCAAAGCTCACATGGGGTTGATTTGGATAGGACCAAGATGTCTTCTGGTCTAGGTGTACAAAGGACTAGAGTACTGTGGATTTTGGGCTCAAACAACACAATGTACATGGTACTTGCTTTGTAAGTGGCACAATGCTGCAGAAGGTGTTTGTGCTGTGGCATGGCTTGTACATAGCTCCCCTAGGCATGATATTTTGCATGGCTCAATCAGACACTAGGATGAGTACGTACACCAAATTTAAAATCATTTGGAGCAATATTTTTGGTACTTCTTTTGTAAAGCACCAAATAGGTCAGAATGGTGTTGGTGAGGCTAGCATCACCTAGGATCATTGTAATTTAATGAAAATTGGTGTACTGGGGTTATTTGGCATGGTTCCCATGTGTATAAAAGTTCATAGCCATTGGACACACATAGCTAGCACTTGCTTCACAATGTGGCCCACTGACCAGAAACTTCAACATGATGGTGCACTCACATGGTTCATGGGATTTGGCTCAGATTTGGTTTGGTGGAGTTATTTGGTGGTAGGATCATGCTCAAAAAGTTTCAAGCCAAATGGGATCCCCTATCATGCACTTTCTTCACAATGCCCCCCTTGCTGCATCCAAACTTTGGGAATTTATTGTGGGAGTTTGGCTAATCAAAATGTGGTGGAATTTGGTGGAGATCAATCATATGATCATATGAGATTGCACAAAAAGTTTTACCAGCAATGGATCAAGGAAAATGGCACTCCCTTCACAAAGCTCCAATCTGCCCCCACAGACAAATGAATTTTTCTAGAGGAACAATCCACTTAGGCTATGAAATGTTTTTGGAGAACTTGGCAAGATATCATGTCCATGGCATGTGGGAATTATTTGGGGATTTATGGAGCAATATAAATAGGGGTTGCTTCACAAACCTCAAATAATAGGAATATCCCTTTATTGGAAAAAGGAATATATGGTTTGAATAAAAGGGTGGCTTGGATGAGATGGAACAATGGAATGGCATTGGAAAGGCTTGGATTCAAGGGTCACTTGAGCATGGAAAGAAATATGCTCAAGTTTCAAGTCCAACGAGGTGATCAAAATTAAATCCAATCGCAAAATCCAGAAATAAGTCAGAAAAGTTTTCGAAAAAAGAAAGTTCCAAAATCCAGGGTGTCACACCTCGCTAATCAGATTATGATGAGTTATGTATGAAGGGAGTTTTCAAGTGTGCGAGGGAAGATGATGAAATAATATTCGGGAGTGTCAAGCGCTCATGTAGGGGAACGCAACAGAAAACAAAAAATTTCGGTATAGCGAGCACGCCCAGGACCACTATGGAGACGCATACAAGGTTTTGATCTGATCGTTACCGACTCGTAGCGCAGCGGGAAGTAGAGTCGATGAAGATCGTCGGTGCAGATCCCCGCAGCTAGGATTTACAACCTCCCAACCGCGAGAATGTATTCTTTCGTCTGCCCCACGAACAGCGCTCCGGGAGGCGGTCGGACAGTCCCTCAGACGATGTCACGGACAGCCCTTCGGGAGGACCCTCGAAACTCGATCTGTAACTCGGACAGCCCTTCGGGAGGCACACTCGAACTAAGATCGAAACAACGACCTCTCTACCAAGTTGCACACATACGGTGTCAGCTATCCAGCAGGGCTTCGCCGTCCAGAACTAGTTCCTGCCGGAACCCAGACAGCCTTTCGGCTCTACGAAACTCTTTCGTGTGAGGGAGAGAAGAAGCCAGATAATTGCATGGCATGTGTTGAGAACTCAAGTGAGAGCTTGGATCAAGGATATGGGGCTGCCCTCACACCTCTATTTATAGGAAACCCAAGGGGGCTTTCTTGGCTCCCAAGTCCTTCTAGAAGGCTTTCCACAAATATCTCAAGTAGTACTTTTTACTATTCATGACACCACTTTTTCGCGTCCGAAAATTCCGAAAATATTTCTGTGGGTCTTAGAATAATTCCAACACCCACTAAAATGATTTTGGGCGCATTCCGAAACAATTCCGGATTAGTGATTTTCATCTGCGAAAAGCAACCTAAGCATTTCCGGCAGCTCCGGAACATTTCCGGCAGCTCCGAAATATTTCCGAAAAAAATATTTTAATCTTTTCTCCAGAAAAATTCCAGAAGTTACCAGAACAATTCTGGCACTCTCCAAAATTACCAGGTGCTCTCCGAAACCTTTTCGGCTTAGTAGTTTACCCCGAAACAACTTTTCGGTTTTCTCTCTCGGAACTTTTCCGCCGTCTCCGAAACCTTTCCGGTGACTTTATCTCAGACTCCCTGTCTAGTATTCAACAAATAGATGACCCTTAAGCGTGTGACCCTGTAGGTTCGATGAAGTATAGACATGACCGGAACACTTTCCGATCAATGATCAATAGCGGAACCGAGGACATCCATATTGATCCCTATACCCATACGAAGAATTATTCGAGTGAACCTTTAGTTGCTGTGTGCTATTCCTGTTGCTTCGCGATATATTACAAATACCCGAGGTGAGACTTATTGGCATCCCCGTGAATCAACAACTTGTCCACTATGCCAGTTACCTCGTTCCTGGTATTGTTCTCTTTTCTCGTTCCCGCGTTCCGGCATCCCTGTGATCAAATCACACTGTGTCTGGCCAGACGATGGTGGATACCGTAACACCGAGAGGGCCGTAAGAATATCTCTCCAACGACGGAGGAGCAAATCCCAATCTCGAGCTACCTAGTTCCTTGTCATACTTTTCCGTGAACCCGCAAGCTGCCGTAATAGCCACCCTTTTACAGATGACGTTTAACAAAACCCCAAAGTTCACGAAGCAAGTACGAAGGAACTCGATACTCTCATGGTCTAAGGAATTATGCAAACGCACAACTTTCTCTGTGTTATTAACCATTAACTTGTGAAGAATGTATCTCATAGCATAACATCAATTCGGGTCGATTCAACACAAATGTTCTTCTAACATTGTGCCCTCAAAATTGCCGGCATAGACATGCCCATGATCAGGAAAACATGATCATCATGCAATACATGAGCCAGTCTTAGAGGCATGACTAGGAATACATTTTACTGTTTATTATACCACACGTGCACATGAGTTTCCCTCTGAGCCTCGTGGATATTGCAGACTCGAGAATCATTGCAGTTATAGCATGGAACATAAACATTCATTACAAACTCGGAGATACAAAATAACTGTTATTACTGCCTCTAGGGCATATCTCCTACAGCTCAAGCTTGGGGATGCCCCCATGCATCCCCAACAAATATTCAAGGAGACTCAAGTGTCTAAGCTTGGGGATGCCCCCGTGCATCCCCTTCTGCATCAACAATCATCAGTTCGTCCTTCGTCTCACTATATTTTTATCACTTCATGCGTTATGTGCTATGCTTGGAGCGTCTCGCTCTTAGGTTTTATTTTTAGTTTTTTTTAGCTTTGCTTTCTGTTCATAACAAGTTAGATCCCGTCTTACTTTGTGTGGGAGAGAAACACGCTCCACTATCAAAATCTAGAACACATCATAGGCTTCTTCATGCCTATCTTTTTGTTGTTGTGTGTTCTTTATCTTTTCATAGCTACTACCATGTCTAGTTTTAGTCTTAATTTTTCTTTAGCAAGAGCCTTGGCTTTTGTTTTGTTTGTTGCTGGAACTCTCTTTAGTTTTCATATTTATCTTGTTAAGAGAGTTGGTTGTTGCACTGAGTTATGTCTTGTCTTGAGAGTAGGTAATTGAGGTTCCTTTTTTAATTTTAGTAGTAACTTGCAATGGTTTTGAGGTATTGATGTGAGTAATGTTTGAACTTTTGGTGTCAAGAGCTCTAGCCTATTAGTGATAGATGTCGTATTTTGGGCAATCCGTGTTTATTTTCAAAACCTACAAAACTAGTTGAGAACTCTAGCTACTAGATGGATCACTAATCTTTGGAGGGATCGGATATTAGAGTACACTCACGTACCATGAGTCGAGGATGCGCAAGGATAACCAAACCCCCATACACTCCTCCTCGGGGTACTTGTCTCTTTGTGAACCTCCTTACTAGATTGAGAGTTAACGATAATAAGTGCATGAGTTCTTCGGACTAATGTAAGTATTGAAAGTTGACACTTCCACCTCCTCATATTTGCTAGCCTCTGCCGTGCCGTGCATTGCCTTCTTCTCATTCCGAGAGTTGGCGTCCACCTTCGCCCGTACATCCAAACCCTTGGCATGATACGCTCTGTCATCATAAACCACCTCATATCTTTCCTGAAAACAACCACCATACCTACCTATCAAGGCATTTCCATAGCCTTTCCGAGATATATTGCCATGCAACATCCACCTCTTCATGACTTGATCTTCATGTCATACATGTTCCTGCTACACTGGCAGCAACATACATTGCATACATCATGATAGCTACATCTTCTTTATGTTTTGAGTACCTTGTAAAGTGTGAAAGATCTTCTATACCCTCTTGTAAATTATAGTGTTGCCCTTAAGTGAGGAAAAGATCCCAAAGTGGACAAATCAAAAGATCCCAAAGAGGACAAATGAGAGTTAAATAGAAAGAGCCATTGAGGCCACCAAAAAAATACAAAAAATAGAAAAAGAGAAAAAAAGAAATAAAAAGAGAGAAGGGGGCACACTACTATTCCTTTTGAGAGATCCACACTAGTACTTCATCCTCTATCCCTTGTACTCCATAGAGATCATCATACATGCATATAGCTACGTGGGGACCCTTCACACTATAGAACTTGGCTTGTATATTCCGATGATGAGCCTCCTCAAATGAGCTCTAGGTCTTCTTGAGCAAGCAAGTTGGATGCACACCCACTAGTTCCATTGGAGAGCTTTTCTTAGCTCTTATGTGCACCCGTTGCATGGCAATCCCTACTCCTCACATCATATATATCATATGGCCTTCTCTCGCCTATGGTTGTCCTCATTGATGTGAGCTTTTCTCACCCTTTTTGTGTTCCTCCTCCACCATATTTCTCTCTTTGCCATCCAAAGTGTCAACTCTCGTGCTTACGCTCATCCATTGCATGAGTGCTCAAAATATCGAAAAGGAGTGGATCAAATTGAATTGTACCTGGCTAGTGGTCTGGGGACGAGTCAAGATAAGATTCCAAAGAAGACCGAGTGTGAAACTTTAGTAGATTGAGTTCTCAACAAAAATACGTTTTCATCTCGTATTCCCTATCCTCTTTCTTGCACGCAAACACCATTTGAAGACATTCGAGTCATGGACAGCGCGAGCTCTTGCACCTTTATGTTCTTATGTTTCTTGTTTCAATGCTAAATATAGACTCTTGTCTGTTATGACTTGAATGGAATTACATAACTTGATTGTTTTACTTAAAAGTTCTTATATGATTGGTAGCATGTCACCACATAAATTATGCTTGTTATCATTTACCTACTCGACGACGAGCAAGAATTAAGCTTGGGGATGTTGATACGTCCCAAACGTATCTATAATTTCTGCTTGCTCCATGCATGTTTTGTGTGATATTGCTATGCTTTTGATACACTTTCATATCTTTTTATAACATATTTTGGAACTAACCTATTAATGGTTGCAAGAGTGCACAAGTTCTTATTTTTGTATTTTATGTGTAGGAATTACTTGGATAAAGGAAAACTCACAAAAAGGAGCCTTGTAGGAGTTGGACGCTAACTCTCCCGAAATCTGTCCCCACCAGACAAGTTTTAAAGATTGCCTCGGAATCGCTAGAAGACGGCCTCAAACGGAAAAACTTTAAACTACAAAGTTGTAGGGATTTTTTTTCCCGGTGGATTTAGACATAAAATTCGGCCCAATCGGAGTTCGGATGCTTCCAGAAACCCCGAAATACAGAAGACGTAATATGGATGACGGGAATCCGAGAGTCTATATAAAGAGAGGAAACCTTGGTCAAAGGGCACCACGAAAACTCCTCGTGTTCTAGGCTACCATCATTCCTTTGTGTCTCAAGCAATGTTATTCTTTATTGTTTTATTAAGAAGACTCATGATTATTGTTCTGTACAGAACGTATTCATGACAACCTTCTCAATTCAACAATGGCTTCAATTCATATACCAAGATCAATCATTTATGGCATATCCTTCCTTATACAGTGTCATTACAGCGGAACATGCTTCCGTTGCAATACTCTGATATTCTGAAGGCAAGGTCCAATACCCCGGTCAAAGTTTGCATTATCTCCCATTGGATCCGTGTCGAGAGACTTCTTCTCGCATTACCAATCAAGCAACACACATTTTGCTATTCGGGGAGAATATGTAATTTCAATTGCTTGTATTTTTATTACAAAGAAATTCTTTCTTTTAAGAAACCTTATAACACCATCAGTTATGGAGCTATCATGTCTCGTTAGATTCAGGATGGTTTCCTATTCATGAAGTGGGTGTTTTAACTTAATGAATTAAACAACCTTATTCGACAATAACTATAGTGCTAGGGGAAAGAACGTTTAGACCATACTACGGTTTAGTATGACTACGAATGGTTTAAGTAGTCTAGTACTTTCAACTTCCATCGTAGTTTGTGGTACAACTTCCACAAGTCTCCCATTATATCAATATCAATACTTATCACTTCGGATCGTAGCGTAGTGATATGTATCCTTGTATTCTCACTTCTCACTGCGATTCCTGAATCTCAGTTTTATGATCTCAATTGAATACAACTTTCAATTAATCATATGAAGTCTTTAATGATAACTCACGTGCCCATTTAGTACATCATTTATGTATAATGATTGGCACAAGTTCTACTTGCTAGAACCTTGTCATGGTTATATTTATTGCAGAGGTTCATAGATCGTGTATCTAATCCATCTCATGCAATCATGTTATGACTTTCATTCGATAATGAACTCACAAGTTAATAGATCATACATTTAATGAATTCATCAGTTATGAAGTCACCTCATGCAATCAAATCTTTGACTTGTTATAATCAAGACAACTTTATCATTAAACATTGAATATTTCTTGACAATAATAGCAGTATTATAAATGCTTTCTATCATATCATAAATCAAGACGTAATCAAAGTATAAGCACACTTTTATTCATAAAGATGGAACAACTGACTTGTCTCGTTACATGAATAACTTTGTCTCGCGAGATGCAAGACACACAACTAAGTGTTCATACTATAATGATTACATAATATTTATCTAATACTCTAAGTATCTCCTATGATAGATGTCTCAGCGGAATCCATGATGGCCATCAACTGACTTGATATCCATCAATCCTCGATTTCACCTCTTCCCGTCCATGCAACGGCAGGTCTTGTTTTCATAAAACAGAATAAGTATCAGATACTCATTTACTGCAAATGTTGTATAAGGGAATAAACATTTATAAAGTATATCAAGTATATACCATCTCCATCAACAACTTCTCCTTCAATGGGTTCAACCTCCAGGTACTGAAGTCTATCCATGAAGTCAGAGAACTCGAGGCTTTCACCTCTGCCGACATAGCCATGGACATGGTCTGTATAGCTCGGTGGAAGCGAGTGTAACACCGTGTATATCGCAGACTCATCTGTGGTCCCATAGTCAAAGTCATCTACGAGGCTCAGATGTATCTCATGCATCTTGGCCAAGTGTGCCTTCAGGCAAGAGCCTTCTTCCATCTTTGTAGAGAGAACCTCACTTTCTAACTCAAATCTGGCAACTCTAAGCCGATGCAAGTTTGATGACTTCAGCTCATCGATAATATCATATGTATCCAAATCAGCATACTCCTCACGCAAAGGTTGCGGAATGCTGGTTTCTATGATACCCTTAGCTATGGCATATGTCCTTCGACGATACTGATAATCAATCGCCGCTTGTACATCCATGTCGTTTGCTGGAGGGTTTCCCACATGCTCTTTAGTTAAGAATGAAAGGTTGATTCTCTTGAGCACGGCTCTAAGGCGTAAGTACCAACTAATGAAGTTTGACCCATTTTCTTTAAGTCTTTCACCATCCATGAAGAAAGATAGTTCACGTTGCTCTAGTGCATTCATTTTCTACAAACATAATTGCAAGGAACACAATTAAGACTAGTTCACAAAAATGAGTTCATATAATCATATTATAAATGAGCTCGCACTAAAACAATTCATCCCTAGGAAGTTTTAGTGATTACATGATCCAGATTCACTGCCCGACCTCGAATATCACACGGCCGACGGGTCAGTTTCAAAGGTAGACAACAACTTGTGCGATCACATTATCTTATATGTACTGTGACTCATGCTCGATCTTTCGATCTCTAGTATTCCGAGGCCATATATGCATATGCTAGGCTCGCCAAATTAACCTCCATGTTATATGCTGCTCAGCAAGGCCATATCTGCATATGCCAGGCTTGTCGAACCCAACCTCATGCGAACTCCATTGAATATGTAGGAAAACTCCGGTATGTACGGAGTATCAAGCCATATGGGAGAACCTTCCAGGCGGTGCACACTTCGGTAGAATACTTGTGTTTGGATTTGTTAAGGGATCATCTTATCACATGCTACCGTCGTGTATCCTATACTAGCAAGTTTTAAGATGTCTGAGCTATGGCAAAACTAAGTCTAGAGTGTCTCCATTTTAGTTTGTTTTATGATGACGATTACTACTTACTAGTAACACATAGCAAAGCTATCGCTACATCACAAACAAACGAATGACAGCCCCCACTTAGCAATACAAGGTTACGGTCTAGTTGTATATTGCAAGTTTTACGTGGCTGCTAGGGCTTTCATAGTTAAACAGGTTTTAACCTACGAGTCAACCACAACGTCAACCATACGATTGCCTCTATTACACCCCGCACGGGGCCCTCCGTTGCAAATGCCACATCCGCTAAAGTAGAGAGACAGACACCCCCCCCCAGCCACTTTATACGGTACAAGCCGTATGTCAAGCGTGGAACCAGTCTCGCGTAAGCGTACGCGTAAGGTCGGTCGGGGGCCGCTTCATCAAACAATGCCGCAGATGTGAACAAGTACACGTGGGAGGGTAACAATCATACAATCAACGCCCACATCCCCGATGTGTTCTATCCGTACAGTAATACTAAGCATAGACCTAGCTCTGATACCACTGTTGGGGTTCGCAGCAGAAAACACAAATTTTTCTAACTAGCATTCCCATAACCCAAGATCTAGCTAGTCGTATTACCGTAACGGAAAGGAGTGCGGAAATAACATACCTCGGGGTGTAGTCCGTTGCGCGGGAAACGTTCCCGCAAACGTGGTTGATGTAGCCGATCAAGTTTCACAACCCCCTGGCTGTGTTGAGCACCCGCATGGGTGTAGTGCCACACGTGTAGCACCTCGTAGTACTCGCACACGTATGAGACTCGATGACGACCTCCGTTCTCCGATCCAGTGAAGGTGGCGGAAGCAGACCTCCGGACGGAGCTTCGGCAGCACGACGGCCTCCAATTCTAGCAGAGAAGCCTCAATTCCACTATAGGCTCACACTAGGGAGCCCACCGTGAAAGAGACAAGGGAGGGGAGAAGACCGGAGAAAACCGATCTCAATTCGGAGTAAATACTAATTTAATCCGATTTATTGTGTATTTGGCTTAATCAAATATGTGCACCATGGCCCTCTTTATATAGGGGTAGGGGAGGGAGTCAACCCCCCTCCCTTAGCAATGTGGGACTATCCCACATGCTAGGGGGGGGCGCCGGCCAAGGAGGGAGAGGGGGCGCCACCCTCATGGGCCCTAGGGCCCATGGCGCCTCCCCCCCACTCCCTTTTTTTTCTTTTTTCTTTTTCCCTTTTATTTCTTCCCCTAATGGGCCTTTTTCTCCACTAAGGCCCATTGCACATATTAATTAGAAATAAAATGATTTTAATTATTAATTCAATTAATTAATAACTAAAACATAATATTCCATCTCCCGGTGCTCCGGAACACCTTCCGGTTCACTCCGAACTTGTTCGGTTCAACACGGTACTTCTCCGATGTTGTTTCCTTTATTCTCTGGTTACTCCGATGGTTCCGAAAAAGGTCTCCGATTTCATCGAGCCCTTAAGTGTGTTACCCTACGGTCCGAGAACACTCCAGTCATGACCGAGATGAGGCTACGGTCAATGATCATCAGCGGGACCTGGATGCCCATAATGACCCCTGTGCATTCCGGATATCAAACACCGATTGGACCTTACGCCGTATAGCATTCCCTTTGTCAGCGATACTGGATTGTTCCGAGATTCGATCAATGACATCCTATGTCCTCGTTCTGAACTAATCCTCATTCACTCGTTCCCGTGATATTCATCCCCGTGACCTAGTCACACGCTGCAGCTTTATGGATGGAATCTCACCGAGTGGGCCCCGAGTATCTATCCATTATATGGATTGACAAATCCCGCTCTTGTAACAATACTCCTCAGCATATCTCCACGGAATACCCAAGATACAACCGTTATGACCCGCATATTTCAGTCAGGTGGTGGGATGTAGGTCAAAGCATCCGGGAAGATAGCAATTATGCACGTACTCACGGTCAAAGGAACGGTCTACCACGTTCTGTAATTACAACACTGAACCTTCACAAGATTTGATCATGCTGTAATGCTTACTTTGGGTAATGTTCATCACGTCACTTAACCAGTGAGGTGACCTCATAGTCAAGAGACTTAATTGTCCATGATCGCGAAACCACGACCATCATGTTGACCATTAACTAGTTATCGATGTAGAGGCTAACTAGGAACTCTGGGGGTTTCTATACCACACCTGTATCATTGTTTCACTGACACAATTCTAGCACGGTATGAAACTGGTTATGAACTTGCTTATATATATTGGAATAATCATATATTATTTGCCTCTAGAGCATATATCCAACAGGGAGCACCCGATACTCTGGGACCGCTCGATCTGGAGAGTGCAGGTCTGCTTATCTTCTGTCGTGGTGAGGGAGCACCTGAAACTCTCATGGGTGCGAGTAATCACTCGAGCACGTTTTTCCTTCTAGGTGAGGGAGCACCCGAGACTCTCATGGGTGCGAGTAATCACTCGAGCACGTCTTTTCTTTTCCTTTCGGGTGATAAAGTACCCGAGCGCATTTTCTTTTTCGAGTGAGGGAGCACTGAGGACTCTATGAGTGCGAGTGACCACTCGAGCACATATTTACTCTTTAAGTGAGGGAGCACCCGAAACTCTAGTGGAGATGCTCCCGATGGGAGTAAAATGTTTTGCCCATCGAAAAAAAGATTTTAAAAGGTTGAAACTCTGAGGCAGGGAAACGTACTCGATACGCCTTATTTAGGATGTGACGCTGGCTTGTTTTTCTGGCATCTTGACCACAGTGGCCTGTCAAAGGAAATGACTTGGCGCTGTCCCGCCGAAATTTTCGCTTCGTGTGATTACGGTCCTCTTTTTGCGCGCGTAGTGGGCGGTGTTGTTACTGTGCCGGTTGGGTTTTCCATGTTTTTCGCCTTCCGTGGGATCATGCCACGTTTACTGGACGCTGGGATTGAACGGTGCCCCTGCTCGCCTGACTGTTGGTTAAGTACCGAGCGGCTGAGTAACTCTTAGGTTTTACCCAACCATTGCCTTCTCCTCTTGCTTTAGGATTTCCCCTGTTCTTGAGCCTTCTCCTTCCTCCTTTTGCTTCTTGCGGCGAAACTGATGACAACGCGCTCCCGTGCTGCTCCGAAATTGGCCAAGATGTCTGGAAAGTGGGAGCGCTCAATCTTTGGGGCTGCAGATCTCAGCGCGCTGATTGATGATGTCTTGGTGGCGAGGGATGTCGTGCGGATTCCAGGGGATGAGCCGGTTCCTGCTCCGACGGTGGATGAGCGGGTGTGCTTTCAGGCTTTCTTCCCTCGCGGGTTTGCCCTTCCGATTCACCCTTTTGTTCGCGGTTTGCTGTACTCCTACCGGCTTCAGCTGCATAATTTGACTCCCAATGGGATTTTGCACATTGCCTGCTTTATTACCCTTTGTGAAACCTTCTTGGGGATCCATCCCCATTGGGGGCTCTAGAAGCGCCTCTTTTGTATAAAGAGGACGAACTCCGAGTATGTTGTGGGGCAGGTGGGTATATCCATTAGTGATAAGCATTCGTACTTCGATTTGAAGATGCTTGACTCCGTTAGTTCTCGGCGGAAAAGTTGGTTCTATCTGAAGGATCAACACGTTGCTGGGCAGCGATTTGGTCTTGCTCCCTTTAATCCCGAAGCGCTAGTACTCAAGCAGGCTTCGTGGTCCCATTCTTTGTCTACGATGGAGTCGTCTGCGGTGGCTCCATTATTGGAGAGGATCGATGTATTGATGGACAACTTGACCGGTGGGCAGCTCATTCCTGTGTTTATGGGGAGGCGCATCCAGCCATTGCAGCATCGAGTTCATCCCATGTGGCAATATGAGGGACTCGAGGACTCAACGAGATGCTCTCGCGAGGAACTTAATGTCGATGGTCTCTTGGCCCGGATCCAGTATGTGACCAAGTGCTCGAGCGTTGCCGAGATGGGTTTCGTCCTTCCTTACTCTTCTGATCACGCGCTGCCGCAGGTTTGCGTTTTTGAGTTTCTCGTCTGGTTGAGATGTTTGTTTGACTGCTTGTTGATGATGCTATTTGCTTTGCAGGATCATGTTCCTGTGTTGTGCAATCCTCCGGCTGTGTTGTGCAATCCTCCGCAGCCAGAGGATGCTGATATTCACGAAGAGCCAGATGCTCTCGCTGCTGACGATGCCGCTCCGAGTGCTGGTGCCAGCGTGCTCGCGAGTGCCACTGGTGCTGACGAGTCCACGGGGGTTGAGCTGTCGGGGACTGGAGATAGTGAGGAATCGGCTCCCTTTCGTGTCAAGCGATCGCGGTCTTCGGGCGCCGAGGATCTTGACGCGACGAGTGGTGCTGTCCCACTGTCTCGACCGTCTGCTGATCTGTCTCCTCCTGTTGCTGCATGCAAAAGGCCCAGGTTTGGGAGGTTGTTGCGTGCTCGCTCTGCGTGTGGCGGATAAGCATATGCTTGATTTTTCTGGTGCTGTTTTTCCTTCGTTCTTTTTTCTGACGGCGTTTATCTTGTAGCGCTGTGACTTCTCCGGTTGCTTCCTCCACCAGTGCGGTTGCTGTCGACCTGCAGTCGACTGACTCTGGAGCAACCGTCAAGCATACTGGGGATTCTTCGGCTGCCGTTGGTCAGCCCGTACCGTCGGTGACTCCTGCTGTCCCGGCTGCGGGTGTGATTCCTGCTGCTGCTCCGCCTGTGTCGTCTGGTGTTGTTGCTCCTGATGCCGAGCCTGCTGCTCCAGATCATCCTTACTTGGGTCGTCTTGATCTTGGTGTGGAAGATAAAGTCCGCTTTTTCGACCGAATAGCTGGGCTGGTGAGTTTGTTTCCTGTTTGCTTGTGTAGTTTTTTTCATCGGGGGCACGGCAGTGCTCCCGATGGGAGTAGCCCCCAAGGCTGCAAGCAAGTGCTTGTGGTTGCTTGTAGTCTTGCCTTGGCTCTATTTTTCTTTGTGTCGTCATTGGGAGCACGGCCAGTGCTCCCAATGGGAGTAGCCCCCGAGGCTGCAAGCAAGCGATTGCGATTGGTTGTAGTCTTGCTTTGGTTCTGTCCTTAATTTTTGATTTCTTCGAGTAGCCGGTGTTCCAGCACTGTGAGCGTCTGGTGGTTGAAGCTGAGCGTTGGCAGCAGGCCCACAATTCTGCCTAGGATGCCTTGTCTGCCATGAGTAGTGAGTATTTCTTCCTGTGCTGCCGTGCTTGAACTGCTGGGTCTTCCGTTTTGAGTGCTGACTTGTTTTTCAGACCGTCGTCAAACTTCCGAGAAGCAGGCCGAGAAGGCGGAGAGAACGATTTCCAACCTTAAGGCCGCTTTGGCTTCCAAGGATAAGGAGCTGCACGATCAGCGCGAGGAGATGGTGCGCCTGCGTCGGGCTGAGTATGCGCTTGTGCAGGCGGAGGCGGTCGAGTGCGAGCGTCTTCGGGTCTTGGCGGACTCTCTTGTGTGTAAGTCGTCGTTTCGTTGCTGGGTGCTTTTGTCTCTTTATCTTCCCGTAGTGATTTTTGTTGCCTGGTGCAGCCTCTACGGGTGCGAGTGCGGCGGAAGTGGTTGCATCAGGGTTTGGAGTTCTCCGAGGGGTCGTGGATGCCATGTCGTCCGCTGTTGATGTTGCCAAGGGGGTCTGTGCTCGGGCTTCCACTCTTGTGGGTCGTGTTCATGAACACCTCATGTCGGAGGGCACAAAGGTGCCAGCTGGTCTGGACGCTCGCATTGCTGCATTTAGTGATAGCGGGGACCTCTTGGAGGAGCTAGTTGGGGAGAACGTGGTGAGTGGTCTTTCCACGTCCCTTGTTGTTCTTATGGGGCACGGAATTTCCATTGACGACTCTCTGGTTGAGACTGACCCTGCTTATACTGACGAGCAGAGCGCGCGAGCCACTGTTCTGGCTCGTCGCCTGGAGGAAGTTGTGGATGCTCAGTATCCCTCTTCTGCAGGAAAGGGGGGGGCGTAGCCGTGTCTTGTCGTCTGAAACTTCGGGTTGTAATATGCCTCCTCTGTGGTGGTGAATCTGTGCTACTTTGATTGGAATAACTGTTTGGCCAGTCCTGTTGTTGATTGTCCTTTCTTTTTGTTCGTTTTGCGATAGGCCGCCCCGGGCGTGCTTCGGTCTTGGAGTTCGTTGAAGGAGGACGCTCGCGAAGGCGCGTACGAGTACGTGTGCTTGAGGCTGAGAAACGCTGAGCGGGAAGTTGTTCGCTTGAAGGGGGCTGCAGCAGTCCATCGTTCCAAACGCGAGCGTGCTGAGGCTGTGCTGGATAGTCTTACTTCGTGGGTGGTGAAGTTGTCTGATCTCCTGCGAGGTGAGTCTGGCTGCTGCTCGATTGCTCGACTTCATTTAGTAGATTTCCCGTCGTCGTCTTGATTTTCATTCTGTTTTTCAAAGTGCTGGCGGGGCGGTCCCGGGATGAAGAGAAGGCCATCCAGTCGGAGCTGTCTCGGTTGGATGATCCTGATGTGCAGGCGAGCAATCCTTTCTGGGCAGATGGGGCTCGTGCTCGAGCATTTGTTGTGCTTCATTTTCGAGTTGAGCGGGTGTCGGCTGCCCTGCGGTACTGTCAACAGGTGTTGGGCGGGATCCACTCTGAGTTTTATCCGCTGCAGGTGGTGCCATCGTCCTTTGAGACGCTCTTCCGCGTATTTTCTCAGCCTGCAGAGCTGCGTCGCGTGATGAATCACCATATTCATGCTGGAGCTCGAGCTTCCTTGGGCTTGGTCCATAGTCATTGGCCGGGAGATGATATTGCTCAAGTGGTGGAGGGTCCTCCAGGTGGTAAGGATTACCCGATGGATGAGCATTACGCGGCGGTCGATGAGCCTGCACGCCGAGTTGTGAAGCGGGTTTGCGAAGAGAACGATCGTTATCTGGGTGCCCTTATTAAGGCGAAGATGGAGCCTGGGGGTTAGATGCTTCCTTTCTTTGTATGTGCTTCTTCTTGGTGTACTGTATTCCTTTGTTATCTCGTTTTTGCAGTAAAGGGTTTTGCTGCTGTGGCGAGCCCTTGAGTGTTGGTTTCGTTTGTGTCGTGATTGCGAAGAATGCCTCGGGGGGTGGCTGCTGCGGCGAGCCCCCGAGTGCCAGTTTTGTTTATGTCGCGATTGCGAAGAACGCCTCAGGGGGTGGCTGCTGCGGCGAGCCCCCGAGTGCCAATTTTGTTAGGTCGCGATTGCGAAGAACGCCTAGGGGGGTGGCTGCTGCGGCGAGCCCCCGAGTTCCAATTTTGTTAGGTCGCGATTGCGAAGAACGCCTCGGGGGGTGGCTGCTGCGGCGAGCCCCCGAGTGCCAATTTTGTTAGGTCGCGATTGCGAAGAACGCCTCGGGGGTGGTTGCTGCGGCGAGCCCCCGAGTGCCAATTTTGTTAGGTCGCGATTGCGAAGAACGCCTCGGGGGGTGGCTGCTGCGGCGAGCCCCCGAGTGCCAATTTTGTTAGGTCGCGATTGCGAAGAACGCCTCGGGGGGTGGCTGCTGCGGCGAGCCCCCGAGTGCCAATTTTTTTAGGTCGCGATTGCGAAGAACGCCTCGGGGGGTGGCTGCTGCGGCGAGCCCCCGAGTGCCAATGAATCAATTTTTGGAAAAACATTTTTCAATATTCTTCCTGGTGTTTCTTACATTTAGTAAGAATGGGGGGGCCTGATGAGGACAGTCCCCTTTATTAGAAACGGCGGCGTGGTATCCTTAAAGGCTAGTTAGCTTCTTCTCCGAGTGCTCGGGTCCTCCGGGTGGTGGCTTCTTCTACGGGAGCGCTTCCTCTGCGGGTCCCGTAGTCTCGCTGGCTTGGTAAGCTCCAAAGGCCTCTGATATCTTGTGGAATTCCTTGTCGCAGCGGTCGGACCTGACGAAGCTGCCGCTGACTGTGATGACCCCGTGTGGGCCTGGCATTTTTAGCTTAAGGTAAGCATAGTGAGGCACTGCCATGAAACGGGCGAAGGCTGGTCGCCCGAGGATTGCGTGGTACTGTGACTCCCAGTCGACCACTTCAAAGTCTAGGGTCTCCTTCCAGAAGTTGGTCACGTTGCTAAAGACCACTTTCAGGCTTATTTTCCCCAGATGGTAGACTGCTTTTCCTGGCACGATCCCGTGGAAGGTTGTGCTTGAGGATTTTAGCGCGGAGCTCTGGATTAGCATTTCTTCGAGTGTCCTTGTGAAGATGATGTTGATCCCACTGCCACCGTCCATGAATACTCGTGACATGTCATAGTTCCCAATTCTGGCCTCGAGCACTAGTTGGCAGGGGAGGGGATGGTGGTGCGTCGTGGGCGATGGGGCCGACTGCTATGCTCGCGAGTGGCTGGGCCGCTGTTGTCGCTGATCGACTTTTTTCCTCAGCCAACTCGTCGAAGCTTCTGCAGTTCCTGAGGGAGTGTCCTGATCTGAGCTCCCCTCGTTCATTTATGAATCCGTGTATCGAGCACGGTCCGTTGAGTTGTTCTTTGGCCGAGCGGTATGTTCTAGTGCTGTCGCGCGGCTGCCTCGTCCTCCAGTCTTGTTTCTGACTTTGGTGCGTATCTTCGAGGTTGTCTCTTCTCTGCGTTCTGCTGTCGTCACGATGCATGCCGTCTCTGTCGTCTGGGAAGCCGGCGGCGACCATGTCGGGTCCTCTGTCGTCGTAGAAACTGCGCCTGGATCGCTTTCTTCGTCGGTCGAGTCCTCTTTCTCCATTGTGATAGTCGTAGTCGTGCTCTGAGCGTGCAGTGTGGATTTCTGTTTCGTTGCGAACGGAATCCTCGCCGTCCGCCCAGCTGTTGGCTTGCTCCAGTAGCCGTGCGAGTGTTCGGACTTTCATCTGTCTGAGTTGTTCCTTGAATTCGATGCGCTGCAGGCCTCGCCTGAACGCGTCGATTGCGCTTTTGTCTGATATGTCTTCTGCTGAATTCTTGAGTATGGTCCACCGCTGGATGTAGGCTCACAGGGTTTCCCTGGTTCCTTGTTTGCATGCTCGCAGCTCCTCGAGCGATGTCGGTCTCTTGTATGTGGATTTAAAGTTTTCTATGAAGGCTTCACGGAACTGCCTCCATGAGCTGATGGATCCTCGCGGGAGATTCTTCAACCAGTGTCGTGCCGAGCTCTCGAGCATGAGCTGCACATGATGCATTGCCGTGACGTTGGTCCCTCACTGGAACTTGACTGTTGTTAAGTAGTCGTCGAGCCATGCCTCTGGCTCCTCGAGTCCATTGTATTTTAACGTTGTGGAGTCCAATTTGAACCCGCTCGGCATTCGCGTCTCGCGTATGGAACGCGTGAAGCATAATGCTCCGCATGGCTCAATTTCTTAGTCGAAGGCTTCTTCGTCCAAGTACTCTTCACAAGTTGCGCGTCTTCGTCTACTGCGGTTGACTTTGTTCTGTGTGATGTCGTCGCGCGCGTCTCGTCGACTGCTACGGCGCCTGTTGTCGTTGTCGTCGCTGTCGTGCTTCCTGTTTTTGCTGCAGCGTTTGCGCCAATCATCGCTGCTGTCGTCGTCATCGGGTGAGCTGGGGTCCCTGTCTGGTGTCCTCTCGCGAGTCGGTCGCCTTGCACTTGATTTTTTGGGTGTTGAGGCGGCGATGGCGTCTTTCATTATCTGCAATGCTATTGATGTGTTGCGGTCTGGTCTGTTCTGCCTGTTTTTCTGGGCGCGAGACAGGTAGTCTCGGGCGCTTATAAGGGCTTCTGCTGGTGTGAGGGGTTCTTCTTCGTCGTCCTCCTCTTCTAGCTTGAAGTCGTCGTCGAGCTTCCAAACCACTCTCTTCTTGTCTGTTCGTCGCAGGTTGCTGAATTTCGATTTATTGCGGAGAGGGGAGCCGTGATCCGGAGAGTCGTCTCTTGGAGGTGGCTTGCGATTGCTTTTCTGCTCGGCGGCCACCCTTTCTTGCTTGTCCAGCTCTAGGCGTCGTTGTTTCGCTTGCTGGGTTAGCTCGCTTGCCAACTTGTTGTATGCCCTGAGCTCGTCCCTTGTTGCGCTTGCCGGTAGTAACTTGCCGTGTTCGATTGCGTCCTTTACTCTGGCCATTGATTCTTTGGACAGGTATATTCGCTCTTTGGGAGGATCGTCCACCGCCGCATTCGGGGTTTGTTGCTTGCTGCTTGATGGCTCGTTGCCCTTGTGGTTGCTCTGTTCTTATCCCTGTGGTACTTTCATTGGTATGCTTCCCACTTCTCCGAGCTTCACGACGGTCTTACTGGTGGTTCCGGGTTCTTTTGTGTTTCCGTTGGCTCGTCGAGTGTTCGAGTCGTCGTCTTGGCCCTTGCCGTTTGCTGGTGGTGCGTCGGTTTCTTCCATGAACACCTGAGATGGTGCTCTGACTGCATTATTGCTCGCGCGTGTGATGCTGCTTTTCCAGGACGGGGGTCCACCCGAGCGGTCGCGGGTGACGTGAGGCCTTGGGTTGGGTGGGTAGTCGCGGCTGGCTCGAAGGGTGACCGCGCGGGTGACGACTGCGTCAATTGCTGCTGTAGATGTCGTCGCGGGTGCTCGGGCGGCGTCCGTGAGGCGGAGGGCGCCCCAGCGGTTGATGTAGATCTGATATGCTCCGAAGATCAGGTTGATGCCGGAGCGTAGGTCGGCGAAGACTGGTCGGAGAGTCGAAAGGTGGGCCGTAAAACCGAGGGACCCAAATAGATCGAATTCCGCCTGGGTCGTTGGATCAAAGAATGCTGGTGAAGTCGTCGCGTCGGCGGGTGTTGAAGATGCTGGTGAGGCCGCCGAGATCGCGTTCCCAACCTGTGCGGTTCCCACAGACGGTGCCAATTGACGGGGATGTACCCCGGCAAATCCCATGGTCAGGGACCCTGGGTTAGTCATGAGAGGCACAGGTTGGACGATAGTTCGTCGGCTAACAGGAGGATACGTTCCTGCTCGATGTTATTGATTGGAGATGGCGATTACAGGGGAGCCAAGGCTAGTGCGCACAAGGCTAGGGTTACAGATTGTGTATTGGATGATCTCGACGTCTCCCCTCCTAGCCCTTATATACTAGGCTAGGTCTCAGAGAGTCCGTCTAGAATTACAGATGAGGTTTCCTAACCCTGATCTTGTACCGTATGGAAAGTTTGCACCTTCCTTATGAGTCGTGGACTCCTACGTCGGTGCCAATAGTGGGCCAAGGCAGGGCCCAGGCGGCATCTTTGTGGGCCTTCTGTCTTCGGGTACACCGGGTAGGCTCATCCATAGGAGTCGTGTGGTCACCCCCTCTTCGGTCATGAACCCTAGGTCCAAGGTGGAACTACTCACGACACATCACGGGTGCAAGCATGGTTGATGAAGTAGCCTCTGGAGATGAATCTTCCCTCCGGCAGGGTGTCGGGAAAGAACTTCTGTTGGTCCTGATCTTGAAATCGCAACGGCGGCGAAATAGAGAGGGTTTTGAGGAAAAGGACTCTGCCTCAAGGGTTTTTGATTGACAAGGAATAAATAGACGCAAAAGAGGACATCAGGCTGGCCCCACCTGGCCAGGCAGCCAGGGGCGCGCCCCTCTCCTGGCCGCACTAGGGAGACGCTTGGCCAGGGGCTGGCCCCCCTCTGGCTCATCTCCGGGCTTCTGGAGTCTTCCAACATCTAAAAAAATATAATTTTCTGGCAATATTGATTTTTTCACCTTTTTTTGCGATGCACGGACAATAACAGATAGAAACTGGCACTGGCACTGGCACTAGGTTAATAGGTTAGTCCCAAATATGTTATAAAGGATATGAACGTGCATCAAAACATATAGCAAAGTCACACAAATAAGCATGAAACAAGCAAAAATTATAAATATGTTTGGGACGTATCACTAACCTGCCTCTCCGCGGTGGTGGTGCCTTGACTTCCGATCGATCCGCGGTGTGGGGCCGAGGAAGGCTAGGGCGAAGGTGCGAGCTGGTGGTGGCTGCGGCAGCGCAACGGCGTGGCTCACAACAAGCGGCGCATGGTGGCGGTGGTCTCCTTCCTTCTCCTGGTTCTGAGCCAGTGGTGTGCAGGGCTTGTTGCTGGCGTCATCTGACGTGGTGGCGGCTCAGCCTAGGGTTTGCGCTTGGACGGCCAGACCTGGGTCGGAGGAGGATTGGGGTTTCAACCTTTGTAGGTGAGGATGGGCTCGACCTAGGTTGTGCCTATGAGCGATGTGCTCGCGGGTGCGGTGGTCGAAGGTGGTGGTCCTGATGCCGCTTCATCATCGCACGGATCGACGTCAATGGCTTCGGTTTGCCGTCATTCGAGCGTTCGTGCTTACTGGCGGTCGTCGATAGTCCTAAGGTCGTGTCCTCCTTGGTCCACAGGGATTGGATGGGGACACATGCTTCAACGCCTCCTACGGTGGAGGTGTGGGCCCGGACCTACAGACTAATGTCGGGCTAGGAGTGGAAGGCGTCCACTCCTGCCTTGGTCTGGTGGTCGTGAAGTGGATGATAGGTGGAGTCTAGGGACATGGATGCCGGGGGGCGGCCTCGGGTGGTGGTCGTGAAGTGGATAATAGGTGGAGTCTAGGGACATGGATGCCGGGGGCGGCCTCGGGTGGTGGTTCGCTTGTTTGGCTCTCCGATGGGCCTCATGTCGGAGGTGGTGGCTCCCTTCTTGGTTGTCTGGATGACGAGAGGTGGAGCAGCGGGTGGCTCTAGCATTCCATGTCTTAGGCAGTGGTTGTGCTCCAATCAGAATCTGGAGTTCTAACCTCGCTGTGTTTGCCTTGAAGGCCTCATGGTTGAGCGAGGGTGTTCCAAGCGAAAGCTTTGCGCTCTGTTGCCGACGACGGCGATGCCCGTGGGCGTCGCTCTTTTCTTGAAGAAGTTGATGAGGGCTTCCTCCGTGGCAGGGATTCGGGTGAAAACCTTTGTTCACGAGGACTCGACAGCAACGACGATCTGCGTCGTTCTTCCTCTTGTGGGCGTTGATGAGGAGCTTAGATGTATATGATGTAGCGTGATGTTGTATTCAGTTCGTCATGTTTTCTCTTTCATATCTTCGGATCGACTGCTTGAAGATTGACCCATCATTTTATATCGTTTGGTCGTGACTCTATGTGTTGATTGCTTCATTTATAAAACGGGACGACATCCCATTTTCGGAATCGGCATTCCTTTCAAGCTCACGTTCACTAGATTTATTTTATTGAGCACTCACGTTCACTAGATAAAAAGGGAAAAGCACGCGAAGAAACAAGAGGTCGTCTGGGTCAACCGGTGGCACTACGGAATAGGAATACGGATATTCATCACCGGCCTCAACACAACCTGCTAGCATAGCATCTCGCCATGAGCCCATGAGAATCGCCGGCGAAGCGGCCGTTTCTGCACCGGCGACGATGGGCAGCCACGCCGACCGCGTTTTTCGGGTGTTAGCGCTCGCCTCCATCTATATTCTCCTCCGCCGGTGGCGCGCCGGCGGGGCGAGTCTCGGCGAGCGGCCAGCGCCGGCGGAGATCGCGGCTGTGGCGGCGCTGTGCGCCTCCGTGGCATGGTTCTACGCGCTCCCCGCCTGGAAGCACCGCCGGAGCAGCGGGATATCTGACAGGAGCTGGCATCAAGATTAGTTGACGACATTACCCCTTTGTTGGTAACTCACCTCTGTTCCTTTTCTCACCCTTTCTGGGGTAAATTCTTCGACTCATTTCGAGCATAAATTTATACTCTATGAATGATATGGTAATTACTGACTGGAGGTGGTAAGGTGGTGAAAATAACTTGCCTTTGTAATAAACTTGATGAGTAGACCGATTCTGTTACCAGTGACATGAATGATCCTCTCATACAAGGGGAATTCAAGTCTTGAGTGTGTCACTGTCTTACATGTAGTTATATCAGTCATCAGTATGAAGCAACTTTGCTGCTCTAAGTTTGTTACACCACAAAGCTCCTGCCTCTGTCAAGCAATCACCGTCAGCTGGGCAATCAAGCATTGCCCATGCGTTGCAATGGGGACATATATTCTAGTGGTTCAACACTGATCATGTCTAATATATACCTCTAGGATAAGTCTTCAACTTTTAAATCACTCTTATTAGACTTCCAACCAAAGAACGGTTCCGAAAACTGATTCGTGAATCGATAAATCTACAACGATTATGAAATATCAAGAGCTACAAAGATATATATCGGAGAATTAAAACCAAATGACTTACAACTTGTGAACTATCTCGTGAATCATAAAGGAATACGTTTCTACAGCTGATCCATGAACAAATAAATTTATAAAATACCCAGAGCTAAAAACATATATGCCTGAGAAACCGAAGAACAATTTACAACTTGTGAACTATCTCATGAATCATAGGACCAATAGCACTATTTACAAAATAAATTGAATCAAATCAGACATTCTAATGAATGTAAGCATGGCTGAGATGAGGAACAAAGGTAGTGGGCACCGAATCCCATTTATAACATAGTAAAGATGTACCGTCTTCGTGCCCAAGAGGAGGCGGCGGCTGCTACACCGTTTGCTCCACCAAGGAACGTACTTGCTGCTCTAATGATGACTAAATAAGGCTCTGCCATCCATATCTATGCCCATATCCAAGTCATGTTATAATTAGCGTCACAGTTGAACTGTCGTCCGAGTTTGCCGAGTCGTAGAAGGAATAGCTAGTATATAAATATTAGACAGAGGAGGTAAGCAATAATAAAACTCTATTTCACATTTGATTCTCTCCTCATTACCATTCCCAAACATGCATCAATCATCCGCGACAAGAAACCACAACCCAAGCCAGGAAATTTGTATCGTGATCAAAGTATTCATCTTCTAGACAGGTTTAACTTCACTCCATAGTGCCACAATTGGTAAAAGGCTACTCCAATTATTTGCTTCATCGCATTTAGCTTCTCCTACCCTAATCCCATCACTAACCTTGATGCAAAATCCAAAATTCAAAAAGATTGTTCCCTCCTCTGCTGCCTTGTTCAAAGGTGCTTCAGAGACACCAACTAGTCAATCCCATGTCAAATCCTGATGGAAATGGTTATCTGTACATAAGTACATTAGAACATGATCGTCAGACATAGCACAACAGTAAAATCTTAAGTACCACCAATTTTTCAATCAAGTGTAATCATAGAAAAAACTTGGGTCGCAGTTACCTCTTTGCCCCCTTTTAACCTTTACGAAAGGTCCATCCTTCCTAGCTAGCGTGTTTAAGCAAGTATCATCTACCCATATTATCAAGGTCCATAAGACCATAGAAATTTTGATCACCATTGGTTCTGATATGTTGTTCGACAAGTGAACTAAAAACATCTCTACAGAAATTCATAGTTACATATTTTTTTTTCATATATTACAGATTCGGAGGGTTATTTTTCCTTTTAGCAGGCCTTTTTTATTTCTTATATCCCAGTTAAGAAGTATAAAACACATTTGATTGCAGCTGGATTCGATAGAGCAGAAACCATATTAATCCGAAAGGCAACCTAAATTATGTTTCTACACTGGCAGACAAGACTGCTACTTTTTTTAGATCATTCTAACCTAAATTGTTTTCTTATAAAATTACATAGAAGGTAATCGCGCTTGAGCTCACATGCCAAAGCTGAACCCTATTAGACATCCATCTTTCAAAAACCTTGGGATTTTCAAAATAGTATACTGTACATTCAAATATGATGAACCCTCAAAGTCACTGGTCAGTTTAACCCTCAACATAAATTTGGTTGAAGCAAACCAAAAGTCGATTACTACAACTAATAGTAGTTTCACATCACAGTTGTTCATGAGAAGTAAACATTTAGCAGATTGTCTGAAATAGGACCATACATAGAATTATCTGGGTCCCCCGGAAAGGCTCATAAGGACCATCGAAGGCTTCGGCAGTTAGATCATCCATGAATGGACGATCTAAGCCTGAATAAGTTTCATCATTTCTTTGACTCTAAAATATATGTTCCATAGCTTGTGTTGAGTTTAAGTTTTTCATCTTTGTGAAGCACTTCCACTGATTTTTCATGAAAATAAATTAGTGCTCATAGAAATTAAACTACTCTAAATTCCTAAGTTATTATTAGCCCATACCTGTAACAGTGCCCACAACCTATTAGGATCAAAATCAATGAGTCCTCCAAAGAAATCAACCAATGCTAACCTTGATTACTCGTGAATCAATAGTACCTCCAAATCTGAATGCCACTTTAAATAGCCTGCCAGTAAATACTGCAGTGAGCAACAGGAAAGGATCCGAGTAACAAGATGGTAAATGTATCTTAGTGGATAAAATGCAAGACCATAATTCACTAACCCTACAATCCTATCGATAATTAAACAAACCTAGACAGCAGCAAACAAGGAAAAAAGCATCCGTCGTTGTTGGAGTTAACACTGCGTTCAGTAGCCGCAAGCGTCGCAATTCAGTCAGGGAGACATGGATGCGGATCAAGGTTGGTAATTATCTGCTATTAATTTAGATAAATAAGAGCATGCTTGTGCTTACTGAGTTTTTTTACGGTCAGCAGCATTGCGTCTCTTCAAACTTCTGAAAAATGCAAGGAACAGTTAAACACTCCACTTATAAAGGTAAATCCACCACTTAGTATTGTCGATGGGTGATGACAAACAATATAATAGCACTTTGGCTGCCACATCAAGGGGGGATATGCATGATAAAGAAGTATGCTGCAAAGGTTTTTCGCGCATCCTCAGGCTCCATAGAATATCTGAAGAACAACTGGATACTACATCATCACAGAAAAACAATGTGTTTATATACATTGCAGAATTTCGTGACATTTACATACTAACCATGGAACATTCCAACAGTAATAATAAGTATTTTGCCCATCCAAGAACAGAAGGAAAATCTTGAATTTGTAGGACCAAAAAGCAAAAGAATCAGACATAAATAATGTAGAAGAACACCAAAGTCTAGAAGATGTATTCTAGAGTCTATATTTCAGATGGCACTACTATGTAGTATAAGTCTGAATGAAATATGGACACACAAAATAGTACTTTTGTGCCCATAATAAAATTACATAGTACTGTACATCAGAAACTTATCAGATTGCCTGCACATATTTAATTTTTAGTATGAAATCATCAACTATCTGTGTACATCTATTTTAATGCCATGTGGAGCCATTACTAAGTACGGCTCAAAAATGAAGACTTCAGAAATCAAGACAAGGTACTCATTTGACCCAAATTCAATGTCTCCACAAAGGCTGAAAGAAAACTTACAGCCTGGCCACAAAGGCGGTGCCAGAGGGCTCCGATGGTTGGACTCGAGGGAGGTGACGGGAGACGACGACGTGCATGAGCTGTCGCTGATCCGCCTCGCCTGCCCTCACTCGATCAGCCGCACCGATATCATGTCAGTGCACTATTTTCAGTTGGCACTGTCATTATCTTCAGTTAGATGTAGCATTGCGCAAAACGTTTAGGCAAGCATCCAACAGTTCATCTCGCTCCACTCTGAAGCTCAACGCTCGACCATAGGATGCAGTTTACCGTTACTTCAGTCATTTCCTATGCTGTTTCACTTTTACCGCAAGGCGGGTGTAATGAAGTGACATATTGTATGGTGGCAGCGGCGGCAGGATCCGACCTGGTTGCTGGGTCCGACCTGTGGTTAGAGTTCGGCATTCAGCATTCTGAACTCCACAATTGCCTAAATGGCTAAAACCTGATAGATAGTTCCTCATATGTATAAATTGGCCCTCTCAATTTGGCCTCTCCACTGCAATTACTTTGTTGATTTCCCCTGTTTCATACCACATACTTGAGCTAGTTCTGTTAGGATCTGACAATACTTGTGGATGGGTTGCTTGGGAACATTTTTCTTGAGGTAAAATCCACAATTCATCGTTGTTGCGTGTACCATTGGAGGCATGGATGGTGGCGGCGGCAGATCTGAAGTTTGAGGCCTGGTTGCTGGGTTCAACCAGTGGTATCGTGGTGATGGGGCGTGCTAGCAAGGTTCTGGACGATGTGGATCTTCATGAAGTATTGTCCATGAAGGATGAGATGCTAGAGTTGCAGAAGGGGTCTGCTAGTCTTAGATCTGATGTGACGAAGTTCTAAACAGACGTCACCCTGATCAGTTTCAAACAGGGAGAAATTTCTGAACAGGTAAGCAACTCTCAGCCATCAACACAGTGCTCAGGTCAATTTATCCTCCATCCGTGAAAAACAAGGAAAAGGAAGTAAAATCAAAGTCTAGTGACACTATTAAATCCCCTACTATGCAGCAACATGCACAAACTGTTGCACAAGTTGCCCGGAATCCATAAAAAGGGTCCTCCTGGAGCATTTCAAGGAAGAGATAATACACCAGCCTTCCATCAGTGGAATCAGAATTGTGGGAAGGTATTATAGAACCTATGAACAGGACATGAAATTCAATTTATTGGAATCCATAAAAAGGGTATTATAGGTGAAGCTGATGTTTAGTTTAGACGATCTGGACTGTTAAAGATAAATCTCACCTGGCCACAGTTTTGCACAGAATAATAAATAAATAAATTGTTCAGGGTTCACATGATCTCACTGAACAGTTTAACTCAGTAAAACAAAACAATCAAACATTGTCGTATACCATTTTCTTTGAAGATTTACTGGCTTATGTGCAGAAGGAAACACCAGAAATTTCTGAAGCATGGTTTGTGAGATGTTATGTAAATGGGTTGAGAGATGGTATCGAGTACCAAATTAGATCATTAAGGCCAGTTTCCTGATGCTTATGGGCTTGCCAAAGATGTGAAACCTTAACATCCACCCAAGAACTAGTTTGCTCCTTGCAACAACTATCAGAAAATTAATGCAGTTGTTCAGCACAAACCTGTTCCTGCAAATTGACCACAACAACAGCAACAGATTGCAGTCAGACAAGTGGAAGTTTCAAACAATCCACCTTGGAGATTAAGGAAATTTGGAGAGTGTTGGAGTTGTGGGGATAAATGGGTTCAAGGGCATAAATGCAGATTAGTCCCTGATGTGTACTTGATGCAGCAGGATGCTGGCCAGCGGAATTAACACAAAACATTCATAAAGACGTTGCTGAAGGAAATGAACAGGTACAGTCATGTTAGGGCATCTCGAACGCCAACCCTCAAACCTCATGTGAACGTTCGGACCGCCCGGTTTGGACGTGTTCTGCCATCCAACGCGAACCTGTACGTATTACGTATCCATCTGTTAACCGGTCTGCCTGTTCGTTTTCTCACAGGACGCAAACCGGAAGGCGGGGGTGCGGGCGTCCCAACACCCGGGTCCCACCCCAAAAGCCTGCCAAAAACCCTCTCTATGCGCGAAGCCGTTACGCCGAATATTACACGTTCAATTGCAGAGAGACGTCACTACACGGCACCGGTCAAAGCTCAGTTCTCCATGCACGCGCTCAATTCGAGAGAGACAGACGTTCAATCCCAGGAGGAGGACGAACCGACTCCCATGCAAGATCATGCGGGAGCTACAGGACAGGCGCATAATTGAGGCAGACTTCTTTGTGAATTTCGTCACGGTGGAGTAGAATGTAATCCTCGACTCCATCCATTTGGAGCACGAGGTTGAAGGAAGCTGTCGCCGCCTCCATGAGAGGGCGGCAGAGAATGACTTTCAGGACGACGAGGAGCTAACCGAGGAGATGGAGGTGGAACGTGACAGCGTGGAGACGGACGTGATGTCCGAGTAGATTCATTTTTTTCTTTTATTTAAGTTTTATTAGTTCAAAAATAATAATAATTTATTTATATAAATAATATACGAATTTGAATGAATAAAATATCGTTCGAGTTTATCCGACTCTACCAAATTTCAATTGAACTGTGGGCGAACGTTTTCTTCTAAAGTTAAATGGTTGCTTCCGTATTAGTGTCCGTGGATTGGTTCGGACTAGTCGGATGGATACAATGCCTGATTCGTGGGTCCGTGTTGAAGATGCCCTTAATTTCCTCACATGTCATGGGACATAACATGATAGTTTCCACTCCTATTGTAATTGTGTATGTTAATGAAAAAAGAGTTGCATTAACATAGTCGGTCCCAACCTCGGGTAAAGGAGGCTTACGATAGACTTAGCGAGCCAACTTCAAAACCCAATCACTCTTATAAATATACTGCTAAGGAACGTAGTAAAAAAAACAAAAAATGACCTACGAATAAAACACCAAGATAACTATGAAGATGCGAAGGATGGATCAATGATCTTTACCAGCAAACACAACATAGAGAAGAGGTTGGTGAAGATGTGCAAATTTCCACATTTGGGATTAACTCTCCCAAGAGCAATAATTTTACCTGTTCTAGGATCGAAGCACCGAACACTTCATCAATATATATCCATGTGTAGGGGGGGGGGGGTAATCCCCGGTATACCAAACCACGATTCGACGAAATAGAAGCAAATCAGGAAGAAGGGGAAAAAGCATGTCCGACTTCTCCTGGCCGGCTGCTCCCTGCCGGCTACTCCTTGCTTGATGCTCTCGGTCGGCTGCTCCCATCTGGCTGAATGGAGCCTAGCCTGCTGGAGCCCTGGCTGGCTGGAGCATGGCCGGCTAGAGATCTGATCGACTGGAGACATGGTCAGCTAGAGGTCTGGAGGCCGACTTGGAGCACCAAAAGAGGGGTGAGGCCCCAATCCTTACCTCCACCAAGTCGCCCTCCAAGGCAAAGGGGGGGGGGGGTGATTTGTGGGGGTGTTTGTGCCCCGAATAGCCTTGCTCGCTCATACTCACGCAGCCGCATCAACATCTCCATGGCTTGGTGCGCTAGGGCACGGGCATGTGGGAATCACTCCTCGATCTCCAACTATTGTCACAACTTCGTTGGATCCCCCACCACCAACCTCCCTATATGTGTGTTCCACTCTGCCACCCCCCCCCCCCCCAAAAAAAACGAAATCGACATCGAAATGCACTAAATCGCCCCCGATTTCACCGCCGTGAGCCATGGGAATTGCGACGACGAGGGTACCAGTGGGGATGGGAATGTGGACTGGCTCTTTGCGAAATCGGGGGTGGGTGGGGGAGTCATGGCCGATCCACGCACCATTGGTGCATTCGCTTCGAGAATCGCATGTGCACCACCCTCTCTGCGAGGAGAATCAAATAATATACTTTCTCCGTATTGAAATATAGGTCTTTGTAGTGTACTAGTGTATTACACTCTCAAAACCTATATTTTGGCACGGAAGGAATAGCATAGAAAAAATCAGAAACTTTAATGCTATCGGGGAGGTGAAGTAGGGACGAAATGAAGATTGATGACCTACAAGCATCAAATTTTCTTTATAGTAAAAAGTTGCTTGCAAAGAACCCATTGCTTCAAAAGAAATACTGTATATGCTTGCAATTGCAAAGCAGCCATGTAATAAGCAATTGAAGGGAGGTTAAGTCCATGGAAGCTGCCTTAAAACATGTAGCTCCATGAGAGCTCCCCCAACAACGCTTAACCACCTTATTGTTGCTGTGTACAACGAATCAAATTAATTCACCACGTATACGAAATTAATAAGTATAGTTATCGCCATGCGTGACCAGTTGTGGTCTTCGCTTGATTAACGATTGTGTCAGTTGCTCCGGCTTCCATGGCTCCTCCAGGCAGCTCAGTCCATGGAGAAGCTCCAGAGCGCAATGTCGCCTCCTTCCTCCCAGCTGCACTCGTCCTCCATCGCCATGGGCGCCGGAGCAAAGAACGCGCTGCACGGGTCCATCATGGCGTACTCCATGCACTTGGGCGACTGGAAGAACGCCTCGATCTCCGCGAGCGAGGAGCTGTAACCCAGGAAGTCGTGGTCGGCCGCGTCGCTGCTTGCGGTCTCCGGGGAGCTCACCGGCGACGCATTGCTGGAGCTGCAGTACTCCGGGGTGATGGCGCCGGCACTGTCGTCCGCACTGGTGGTGAAGTCGAGATTAGCGCATGCGCTGTCGTCGGCGCCGGTGAAGGTGAACTCGACGTTGCCGCCGGCGGCACCGGCGGCGGCGGCGGCGGCGACGCGCTGGATGGACTTGGGCGACATGGCGGCGGCGGGGAGGTCGAAGGGGAAGCGCACGGGGAAGTTGAGGTCGGCGGCGGCGGATGCGCCCTTGAGGCAGAGCAGCGCGGCGTCGTAGGCGCGCGCGGCGGCCTCGGCGGTGGAGTGGGAGCCGAGCCATATCCGCGTCTTCTGCCCGGGCGCCCGGATCTCCGACACCCACGCTCCCCAGCTCCTCATCCGCACGCCCTTGTACGTCCTCATCTTGCCGCCAACCTGCTGCTTCGCCGCGGCGACGCCATTGCTCCCTTCAGTCGTCTTCACCATTGCTACGGACGGCGACCTTCTCGGCGAACTTCCTGTTAGCTCAGTAGTTGGTTGGTTCCTTTGACGCGACGGCGATGGTCTGGTTTTCAACTCAAGGCTTGTTGCTGCTGATCTGTGTGGTGTGCTCAGTGGCGTGGTTTGATATATTTATAGGACACCAGCAACAACTCAAGACTGTGTTTGAATAAAACTGGTTAATGAACTATTACGTTCACATCACAAGTGATACTCTGACAAAAACAGTGCGCATATATAATCTCCAGCCGTACATCTGCCAATAATGCATGGAGCAAAGGATAGTTTAAGTGAGAAAATCCAAGCAAGGAAGCATCCTGTGTGTTAAGGTAGTAGTCGACGACGCTGCATCCATCCCTGAATCAGCTTTGCCTAGAGCGTAGCATGGAAAAAAATAGTAGCCTGATTCTCTTTTTTGTCTGTGCAAATTAGAGAAAAAAAACTCTACAAATGTGCTAAAATCTCGTATTGCATAATGGATATGCAGTTCATCACAAATGGAAAATGGGATATGAAATTGCGCGCGACAGAACAAATGTGCTAAACCGGATATTTACATATTCGAAACATAAGTTTTCCGCGATACGAAGTACGTCGGAACATCGCTACAAAATACAGAAATATAAACCTACTACTACTCGCTGGAGGTCGCCGGAAAGGTCGCCACCTCACTTCTTAGTCGGTCGGTATATGTAGTAGTCAAAGGCGGAGGTCATCAAGACCTTGGCCAGCTCCAGCTCGTCCTTGCCCGCACCCTCCTCTCTGGCGTCCATCACCTCTTTGACGGCGATAAGTTTCTCCTGCGCCATGCGGTGATGATGTGTGGACAACCAGATGAGTACGTCCAGCGCATGAAAGCGCGCCCATCCGCTCTACTTGGTGCGAGACAAGATCCGTGGGCTTGCGCGGAGCAGCGGGGATCAACCGGAGGCGCGGAAGAGGCGAGGGTGGCGGGAGCTACCCACCTCGTGCTCGTTTTGACTACGCTTGGCTGGGAGCGACCCTCAACAGCAACCACGGTAACTGGATTTGCATAGCGCTATCTCGATTGCTCCCTGTTTGGATCGGAAGCGGCGAAGGGGGAATGAGATGCGGTGGCGGGAGGCGAATGAATGTGAAACGGCAACCCTAAATGCCCCTCTCTCCCCCTCCCCACACCGTAGATATAGGGGATCGAAGGGGATTTTGCAGGTCGCTCGTAAAACAATTACGGACCGAGCGTAATATGATGTATTTGTTCTGATATAAAAATGTGTCCATTCATACAAAATATTGTATATATACGGACCAATGGTGGAACAGCGCATGTGCTAGAATTGCTCATAGTAGCCTGATTCGAGTGTGGCTTGCTCGGGCACGGCACGCACAGCTGTGGAATGACGCACTGGCCTGGCTGGCCAAAACGAGTGCAAAGTGCGTCAAGTGTCAACCACACCTACTTGTCACTTGGAACATACAGTATGATACTTCCTGACGGGTAATATGGTCTTCTCTCCGACTTAACGGCTTTGAGTTGTGTAAAGATTGCAAGTTGTAACCGGGCCAGTGGTGGTCGATGGACATGGACTTCTGAGACCCTTTCACATGTGGCATGTTGGTGAGTTGGTACTGAGAGCATGTGGGGGGGGGGGGGGGGGGGGCGTCGGAGTGAAAATCCACAGCTAGATTGTGTGTGTGACTAGCGAAGCAAAAACACCATGGATACTGAATTTCTCTAAACAACACACACTATGGACATTGACAATTTGACGTTCAGGTACCGATCGAACGTCTCGATCCTGCGACTGGTTTAACCAACCCCCTGCCTGTTGCCTCTGGCCTCTGCGTGTGTACTAACTAGTCACTCGGTTGATTCCAGCTGTGATTAACTATTAACTAACTGCTGGTAACTAGGACACCCTGCCGACGTGTTGACTGACTGCACATGATTAGAGCAAGAGATCGCCGCTGGCGAGGAGACTAATGTCGAAGCAGCAGCGCTACGTTGTGAACTGCACAGTGGTGGGAATTCACGCGCACGGCAACGGCAACGGCAGGGTAACATGCGTCGGAGCGGGGCGGAGGAGGCTTTTTGTTGGCCATTGTTTATCCGGCGAGGCAGCTTCGCGGATTCAGGGTGTGGTGTGGGGACGCGATTCAGACGGCGACAGGGGTTCGGGCGGCGGCGTACGGCGTCAGCACGGCATCAAAGATGCAGGATGCAACTACCAACCAGCCCGTACGAAAGTCGCGTCGTCGTTCGATCCGGACAGCGGCAGCGGCAGCAGAGCCAGGCTAGCTGGAGCCAGCCGGCCGCACTGGCTACTACGCTGCAACTTGCATGCCTTCCGGTAGCAGCAGTGGCTGACTCCCAAACCGCGTGAGGTCGAAGGTGCTGACTGTGTGCTTAGCTTGGTGTGCAGTGCAACTGTGCAAGAAGATGATGGCGATCGACTGAACCGCCGCCTCGAGCTGGCGTGGGTGGCCACCTGCCGACGACGATTGGACTGGGGTTGGGTCACGCGTGCGTACACTGTCAATGTACACTTGTGTAGAGCAGAGAAGATGCAGGTCAGATTGATCCGCTCCTCCTCGCCGGCGTCGACTCATGGCCACGGAGGAAGAGGAGAGTATCAGGTGATACGGGGATTTAGCATGAGACGTTGGATCTGATTGGGACTCAGATCAACGGTCATGAGACGATGTCTTGGACCAGCGCATAAATATCAGCATTTTTAGGGCTTTTTTGCAAAGAAACAGGATCTCGTCCCACAGCCGTTGGATCTCAGATCCAATGGACGACAAAAGCTTGTATCATGGGAGCATATGAACTACTGGAGCACCTGATATTTTCCCGGCGGAAGAGTGCCGGAGTTTCGAACGGATTCCGGGAGTCGATCTGACCAAACGTGCGTGGATGTTGGAATCCTGGGATGGTTTTAGAATATGTGCTAGGTGGGGACGGCAGCGACAAGGGTTTCATCGAATATGTGCAAGGTGGGGACAACAACGACAAGGGTTTCATCGAAGATGTACAACCGAGAGAAGGCGCAGGTGTTCGGGGAAGCTCGTGTTGTTTACCCAATAGGGGTGATGCTCTGGGCCATGGAGCAAACAGATTCACTGATCTCGACGATGAGAAGGCGGTGGTGGAATTTCTGATCCCATGTCAAGCACCCCGTCAGAACGGAGGTCGAGGCAAGAGAAGTGGTGATGGCGTTGGCTGAGCCATCGATCTACATCAACGAGCCACATAATGTCCGACCACCAAGCCCACTAGTGAAGGCGGTCACATTGGCCGCTCAGAGGGAGGGAGTTGGGAGGCGTTAGAGGGGTGGTGATCTCTCTTCCATGTCGTTCCCCATGATTCCCATGTCGTTCTCCAAGGTTCCTTGCGTTGCAGACCCGGGAGGAGGAGGATTAGATTGCCCTCCTGCTAACAATCGCTTTTCGTTGTTAGTAGGAGAAGAAGTTAGTGATTTTAGGTCTCATTCATTCAGTAAGTCTCCTGATCCTAGTAAATACTTTGTTACTCGTACTTGCATTGATCATGTAGGTGCTGAGCCATGGAGATTTAATAAGTATGCTTGAAATGGTAAAATCAAGTCGATTATTTCTGAATCAAAAGAGTGTGACGGGATTATAGTTCGAAATGAGGTGGGGGCCAGATTACTACTTCTTCCACAATTTTTGGCTTTTTTAGTAATTTTGATTGCACTAAAACTGTTGATGGGCAGTGGGTGAAAGATTACACGGATAGGGTGATTTTTTGGGAATCCCTAATAATGAATTAGAGGATTTGTTGAATTTTTAAGAAGATTTACCTAGGAATCTTAGTGTAGTCATTGATCCTCTTACTGTTGGGATGTTTTACCTCATAAAGAATGTTGAAAACAATTGTGAGAAGAAGGCCTTTTGATTATGGTGGGATTTTCCTTTTTGGAGGGGGGGTGCCAGTGGTGATGAAACCCACGAAGCCCAAATAGGGGTCCCCTCTTGAGAGCATTCTCTTACCTTGATAATCTACCCTTCTCTTCTTTTTGTGAAGAGAAAGATCGAGGAGGATGACGTAGGGTTTCCTTCTGCGTCGCTAGAGAAAAAGCACCACAATGGCTGGGAATTTTGGTGCATTCAGAGGTGAAGGAAGATTTAATAGAGGTGGCAGAGATAACTATCGGTATAGGCGCATAAATTATGGGGTTGTTTGCTGGTGAGAATCAAGGTCATAATTCTGGGGGAGATCCAATATTGGGGGTGCTACTTGTGTAGGATTCCAAAGATGTTGTGGAAATTGAGCATACCAACCATATGTCAATTGTGAGGATCAAATGAAACTCAATTTCTGTAAGGATTCAATTATATGTTTAATTGGATCTAAGTGGAGGGCCAAGAGCCATGGAAAACTGTTATCTTGTGAGGTTTCCTAATAAATCTAAGTTAGTGGAATTGGCAAACTTTGAATATTTTATTCTGCTAGGGACTGGTGCAGTAGTGAATGTTCAGAAGTGGGCTTTTGATTGTCAGGAAGTGGGCAAGATGCATACAGTCCGGGTGTCTTTTGGGAAGGTGACTAAGTGTTGTAGGCATTTCTTTGGAATGTGTGAGGTGGTTGTTGCTTTGCGCCATGTACTAGAAATATATATGGACACTGTCACTACTAAGGTGATTAGAGCTAAAGTTGGAGTGAGGGATATAAATAAAATTTTCATTTTCGCTGAAGTTACCGACAAACACTTCAACACAGAGACGAAGTTAGTGGTTTAACAAGGATGCATGGTTCTTTGGATATAAAAGACCTAACGGCAAAGACATTACTGAGTCTGAAGATTTAGACAGAGATGTGAGGAAGAAACACAAATCAAACGCGGGTAGTGAAACTACTGCTCTAGGTAGCTTGTCCCTTACACAACTTCAAGAGAATAAAAGAAAACAAGAGTTGTCTAAGGCTTCTGCTAGTGTGGGTGCTTGTTCCGATGATGGTATGATTATGGGGGAGAAGCATAAATTTGAGCTTGATTTTGAATTGGTGATGCGTAAAGTCTAGGTGATGGAAGAAGAAAGAGCTAGAATAATTGCTTTAACTTTTTTGGAGGAGAAAAATAGTTGATCTTGAGAGGGATAGGAAGAATCTGGAGATGGAGGTTGAAAAATATCAAGAACTACTACAATTCCTAGCTGTAAAGGTCAAAAGAAAAGAATACCTTGATAGATAATTAGAAGAGTTGAATGAAGATACTATTGACACTGAGGGCTTGTTGGTAGGGAAAATGATGTTGGAAAATGATACGCAAGATAGGATAATTGCTTCTCGCCCTTCGTTGGTTACCCCAAGTGGAAGGTGAGATGCAGCGTAGCGGAAAGTTTCCCTTGGTGAAAATACCAAGGTTTTAGGATTGTCTCCCGTAGGACTCCCGGCAATGATAAGTAGGTGGTGAAGTGAACAATGGTGCCGTTCACAACCGAGGTTGCTTACTTCACCTGGATCTGCACACAGACACTAATAACTTTGCTCCCAACGAAGTACAGAGAGGTTGTCAATCTGTCCAGTCTTGTTGTTTACAAAGGATCAAAACACAAGGGATAATGCTAATGATAGCAACTGAAAGTAAATACTGAAAAGTAAATAAGCGTGTAAATAATGATGAGAATATGGACCGGGGTCCCGTGATGTTCACTAGTGATGTCTCTCTCCCAAAAGACGATAAGACTGCTATGCGAGGTAAACAAATTACAGATGGACAATTGACAGGATTATAAACGCACCGCAATGCTAACTATGCTACAAAAGAAAGGAAGAGGCTCATAAGCATAGGCAGTACGCCAAAATAAGTAAACCAAAATCCATCTGCATCTACTACTAATCATCCACCTTGAGATATCTATCCAGAACATCTCGCTGGTATTAAGTTGCGAGCCCCACCCAAAGTGTAAACCCAAAGCAACAGACAACTTCATTAAAAGAACTTTGCGTAAAGTAAACAATCCTTGCAACCGCGGTTACAAGCACCGTTTTTCCCCCATTGTGGCAACATCACATCCCCTAGACTCATGTTCATGTCACTCAAGCGTGTCATCAGGGGGCATGAACCCACAATCGAGCATAACGTTCCCTCTTGGAGTTACTGCCTACTACTTGGCCAAAGCAATAAACAGCAACGCAGAACATGCAAGAATTACTTAGGAACGAAAATATAAGAGATAAAAACCAAATATATTACTCTATCACAATCTTAACATAATCTCGTAATCCATCAGATCCCATCAAACTCAGCATAGAAAAAGCAGAAAGATTGCATATGTGCCTCGATCATGTAGGGCAGCTCATGAGGTCTAAACCATGAAGAACAAAGAGGGGAGGAGAACATCACATAGCTACTGATCACAGACCCATGGTCAAAAGGAAACTACTCACGACACATCCGGGAAGCGTCCATGATGGAGGGGAAGCTCCCGGAGGTCGATCCTCCCTCCGGCAGGGTGCCGGGAAGGGTCCTACTGGTGCTCCCGATCTTGGAAGCGCGGCGGCGGAGGAGCAGAGGCGAGATCGCGAAAAGGGGTTTTGTCTTCGGAAGTTTCACGTCACGGGAGATATATAGGCGAAGGGGGGCAGCCAGGGGGGCCACCAGGGTCCAGGCACGCCCCCTGGCGCGACCAAGCCTTAGGCCGCGCCAGCTAGGCTCCTGGGGCCCTGGTGGGTCCCACCTGCCCCCCCTTCGGGACTCCCGAAGGTTCCTTCCCGCTGATTTGTTATCTGATTTTCCCGATTTTTTTGAGCACTTTTAATATGGGGGAAAACTGAAATAGAAAAACAGCAGAAAACAGAAACTGGCACTGAGGTGCACTGAGTTAATAGGTTAGTCCAAATATGATCAAAAGTGTATGAAAGTGTATCTAGATCATAGAAATATCACACAAAACATGCATGGAGCAAGCAGAAATTAACGATACGTTTGGGACGTATCAACATCCCCAAGCTTAATTCCTGGTCGTCCTCGAGTAGGTAAATGATAACAAGCATAATTTCTGTGGTGACATGCTAGCAACCATATAAGAACTTTGAAAGTAAAGCAATCAAGGTATGCTATTCAATTAAACTCATAACATGCAAGAGTCTATATTAGCATTGAAACAAGTAACAAAAGAACATTAGATGCAAGATCTCTCGCTATCCGTGACTCGAATGTCTCCAAATGGTGTTTGCGTGCAAGAAGAGGGATAGGGAATACGAGAAAAAGTATTTTGTGTTGAGAACTTAATATACTAAAGTTTCACACTTGGTTTTCTTTGGAATCTTATCTTGACTCGTCCCCAGACCACTAGCCAGGTACAAGTCAATTTGATCCACTCCTTTTCGATATTTTGAGCACTCATGCAATGGATGAGCGTAATCACGAGAGTTGACACTTAGGATGGAAAAGAGGGAAATATGGTGGAGGAGGAAGACAAAAAGGGTGACAAAGGCTCACATCAATGAGGACAATCATAGGCGAGAAGGCCAAATGATAGATATGATGTGAGGAGTAGGGATTGCCATGCAACGGATGCACATATGAGCTAAAAAGCTCTCCAATGGAACTAGTGAGGGTGCATCTAACTTGCTCGCTAATGAAGACCTAGAGCTCTTTTGAGGAGGCTCATCCTTGGAATATGCAAGCCAAGTTCTATAGTGTGAAGGTCCCCACATAGCTATATGCATGTATGATCATCTCTAGTGTGGATCTTTCAAAAGGATACTAGTGTTTCCCCTTTCTCTCTTTTTATTTTCTATTTCTCTTTTTTATATATTTTTGTATTTTTTTGGTGGCCTCAATGGCTCTTTCTATTTAACTCTCATTTGTCCTCTTTGTGATCTTTTATTTTGTCCACTTTGGGATCTTTTCCTCACTTAAGGGCAACACTCTAATTTACAAGAGGGTATAGAAGATCTTTCACACTTTACAAGGTACTCAAATCATAAAAAAGATGTAGCCATCATGATGTATGCAATGTATGCCGCTGCCAGTGTAGCAGGAACATGTATGACATGAAGATCAAGTCATGAAGAGGTGGATGTTGCATCGCAATATATATCTCAGAAAGGCTATGGAAATGCCTTGATAGGTAGGTATGGTGGTTGTTTTGAGGAAGGATATAAGGAGGTTTATGATGACAGAGCGTATCATGCCAAGGGTTTGGATGTACCGGCGAAGGTGGACGCCAACTCTCGGAGTGAGATGGAGGTAATGCACGACACGAGAGAGGCTAGCAAATATGAGGAGGTGGAAGTGTCAACTTTCAATACTTACATTAGTCCGAAGAACTCATGCACTTATTATCGGTAACTCTCAATCTAATAAGGAGGTTCACAAAGAGACAAATAACCCGAGGAGGAGTGTATGGGGGTTTGATTATCCTTGCGCATCCTCGACTCATGGTACGTGAGTGTACTCTAATATTCCATCCCTCCAAAGATTAGCGATCCATCTAGTAGCTAGAGTTCTCAACTAGTTTGTAGGTTTTGAAAATAAACACGGATTTCCCAAAATATGACATCTATCACTAATAGGCTAGAGCTCTTGACACCAAAAGTTCAAACATTACTCACATCAATGCCTCAAAGCTATTGCAAGTTACTACTAAAATTAAATAGCAAATTCAATTACCTACTTTCAAGACAAGACACAACTCAGTGCAACAACCAACTATCTTAACAAGATAAACATGAAAACTAAAGATAGTTCCAGCAACAAACTAAACAAAAGTCAAGGCTCTTTCTAAAGACAAACTAAAATTAAAACTAAACATGGAAGCAGCTACGAAAAGATAAAGAACACACAACAATAAAAAGATAGGCATGAAAAATCCTATGATGTGTTCTAGATTTTGAAAGTGGAGCGTGTTTCTCTCCCACACAAAGTAAGACGTGGTCTAACTTGTTATGAAAAGCAAGCAAAGCTAAATAAAACTAAAAACAAAACCTAAGAGTGGGGCGCTCCAAGCATAGCACATAACGCATGAAGTGATAAAAATAGAGTGAGACGAAGGACGAACTGATGATTGTTGATGGAGAAGGGGATGCACGGGGGCATCCCCAAGCTTAGACGCTTGAGTCTCCTTGAATATTTATTGAGGATGCATGGGGGCATCCCCAAGCTTGAGCGCTTGACACTCCCGAATCTTCTTTCATCATCTTACATCGCACACTTGAAAACTCCCTTCATACATAACTCATCATATGCTGATTAGAGAGGTTAGTACCCTTAATAAAATATATTTTTCCCACTGGATATAAAGATATTTTTGAAGAGCTACTGTTTCTCAAGATTTCCAAAAGGTTTTTGCAAAGAAAAAGCAAGCTTAAGGTTTGCAGAAGTAAGGAGAGGAAAAACGTGGCAGAATCTGTGAAAAACAGAACAACAGGTAGTAGAGAATTTTTTTGGGGTACTTCTGCAACTCAAATAAAAAATCTCAGAACATACGAAAGTTCTGTAATTGTATAAAGAACACTTTGTAAAAAATTCAGCTCAAAAAGATGAACTGGTGATTTGATCCGATTTTTCCCGTCACGGAGACATAATCTGTTTTATGGAGAACATGTCACAACTTTTGCTTCCCTTGTCATATGAGGCTATAACTTGGCACAAAGCTTGAAAATAAAGATACAATGATGTTGCTACAGTATTAACAATTATCAAGACCACTAAAAACAGAAGTAAAAAAATCTTGGGTTACCTCCAAACAAGCGCTTTCTTTTACGCCTTTAAGCTAGGCATAAGGCAAATGAAGAATCAAATTTTATCAAGAGAAAGAGAATAGCTAGCCCGTGTAACGGACTCAAATGGTAACTTGATTTTCTTTCTAGGGAAGTGTTACATCCCATTTTTTAGAGGGAATTGAAATTTTATATTCCACTCTTTCATGTCAATGATGGCACCAACGGTGCGAAGAAAAGGACGTCCCGAAATAATTGGACATAAAGGTGCATACTCTATATCCATGATAATAAAATCAACGGGAACATAGTTGTCATTGACAATGATAAGAACATCGTCGATCTTCCCCAAATTTTTCTTTCCGGAAGAATCAACGAGACGAACACCAAAAAAACAAGAATCGGAAGGTTTCAATTCAAACATATCCTACATTCTTTTGGGCATGACGGAGGTACTAGCTCCAACGTCACATAAAGCATAGCAAGAGAAGTTATTTAATTTAATTTTGATCATAGGGTCCCAACCATCATCTAGCTTCCTAGGTATGGAGGCTTCTAACCTAAGCTTCTCCTCCCTACTTTGATGAGAGCATTTTTGATATGCTCCGTGAAGGCAAGATTAAGTGTGCTAGTGTGGGGGTCTCTAGACATTTTGTGTAACAAGCTAATAACTTCTGAGAGGGTGCAACTATCAAAATCAATATCACTACTATCAAAGGTGGTATTAGTGTCATCTAGGCTCACTTGTTTGAAACCCTCTATGTTCATAGGAGTTTCTTCTTCTACGGTTGAGGTATTAGCATCTCCATTAATAGGTCCAATGGGACCAGGAGTGCATTGGGTGCTAATAGTTTCGGTATCCTCAACAATTTGGATAGTGGCAACTGTGTAGTGTGTAGGAAGGCTCTTAATTCTATCCTCTTTCTCTTTTTCTCTAGCCCATCTTTCTTTAAGTTTAGCCATCATCCTAATGTTTTCATTAATTTTTAATTGGAAGGAATTAATAGGAGTGGCAGTCCTCTCCTCAAGGGGAGAGGTTCTAATTTTCAGCATCTCAACATCAAGGGCTAAGCTATCTACCTTCAAGCAAAGATTATCTAATTTAGCTAACTTTTCTTCTACATTCTTGTTGAAGGCTTTTTGGGTAGTGGTAAAGTCTCTAAGCATACTTTCTAATTCAGAAGTGGGGTTCTTGTTGCTAGGGTAGGTGTTGTTGTTCCCATAATTGGATGGAAACGGTCTAGTATTTCTAGCAAAATTGCCCCTATAAGCATTGTTGTTGAATTTGTTTCTAGAAATGAAGTTCACATCTACTTGTTCTTGAGCAACCAAATAATTTAAAGGAACATCATGAGGATCAATAGAGGGTTGCTTGGTAAGTAGAGACATAATTAAGTCAACTTTTTCATTGAGGGAAGTAATCTCCTTGACAGAGTTGACCTTCCTACCTGTTGGAGCGCGTTCGGTGTGCCATTGGGAATAGTTGATCATCATATCATCAAGAAGCTTTGTGGCAGCACCAAGTGTAGTTGACATAAAGGTTCCTCCCGCGGCCGAATCTAACAGGTTCCGCGAGGTAAAGTTCAAGCCTGCATAAAAAGTCTGGATAACCATCCAGGTTGTCAAACCATGTGTAGGGAATTTCTTAACAAGAGATTTCATACGTTCCCAAGCTTGGGCAACGTGTTCATTATCCAATTGCTTAACATTCATAATGTTACTTCTCAATTGGATAATTTTAGCAGGTGGGTAATACTTCCCAATAAAAGCATCTTTGGACTTATCCCAAGAATCTATGCTATTCCTAGGCAAAGATTGAAACCAGATTTTAGCTCCTTCCCTCAAAGAGAAAGGAAAAAGCTTGAGCTTAACAACATCACCTTCTACTTCTTTATACTTTTGCATATCACATAATTCAAAAAAATTATTCAAGTGTAAAGCAGCAGCATCTCCAGCACCAGAGAATTGATCTCTCATAAAAAGGTTTAGAAAAGAAGGTTTAATTTCATAACAGGTAGTTGAAGTGGCTGGTGTGGCAATAGGAGTGCAGATAAAGTCTTTGTTGTTGTGACTAGTGAAGTCACACAACTTGGTGTTTTCAGAGGAACCCATAGTAGCAGCAAGTGTGGCGGATTTTTTTGTAATTTTTGATATAAGACACAAAGATAAAAACTGACAGGTAAACTAACAAGACTAAAAAGTAAAGGTAAAAGGTAGTGGGAAACTCCCCTAACTTATCACTCGGAGTCCCCGGCGGAGGCGCCAGAAATTTTCTTGATACGCGAGAGAGGATAATTGCTTCTCACCTTTCGTTGGTTACCCCAAGTGGAAGGTGAGATGCAGCGTAGCGGCAAGTTTCCCTTGGTGAAGATACCAAGGTTTTAAGATTGTCTCCCGTAGGACTCCGGCAATGATAAGTAAGTGGTGAAGTGAACAATGGCGCCGTTCACAACCGAGGTTGCTTACTTCACCTGGACCTGCACACAGACACTAATAACTTTGCTCCCTACGAAGTTCAGAGAGGTTGTCAATCTCTCCGGTCTTGTTGTTTACAAAGGATCAAAACACAAGGGATTATGATAATGATAACAACTGAAAGTAAATACTGAAAAGGAAATAAGCGTGTAAATAATGATGAGAATATGGACCAGGGTCCGTGATGTTCACTAGTGATGTCTCTCTCCCAAAAGACGATAAGACTGCTATGCGAGGTAAACAAATTACAGATGGGCAATTGACAGGATTATAAATGCACCGCAATGCTAACTATGCTACAAAAGAAAGGAAGAGGCTCATAAGCATGGGCAGTACGCCAAAATAAGTAGACCGAAATCCATATGCATCTACTACTAATCATCCACCTTGAGATATCTATCCAGAACATCTCGCTGGTATTAAGTTACGAGCCCCACCCAAAGTGTAAACCCCAAGCAACAGACAACTTCATTAAAAATAACTTTGCGTAAAGTAAACAATCCTTGCAACCGCGGTTACAAGCACCGTTGTTTTCCCCCTTGTGGCAACAGCACATCCCCTAGACTCATGTTTCTGTCACTCAAGCGTGTCATCAGGGGGCATGAACCCAAAATCGAGCATAACGTTCCCTCTTGGAGTTACTACCTACTATTTGGTCAAAGCAATAAACAGCAACAGAGAACATGCAAGAATTACTTAGGAACGAAAATATAAGAGATAAGAACCAAATATATTACTCTATCACAATCTGAACATAATCTCATAATCCATCAGATCCCATCAAACTCAGCATAGCAAAAGAAAAAAAGATTACATATGTGCCTCGATCATGTAGGGCAGCTCACGAGGTCTAAACCATGAAGAACAAAGAGGGGAGGAGAACATCACATAGCTACTGATCACGGACCAATGGTCCAAAGGAAACTACTCACGACACATCCGGGAAGTGTCCATGGTGGAGGGGAAGCTCCCGGAGGTTGATCCCCCCTCCGGGAGGGTGCCGGTAAGGGTCCTGCTGGTGCTCCCGATCTTGGAAGCGCGGCGACGGCAGAACAGAGGCGAGATCGCGAAAAGGGGTTCTGGCTTCGGAAGTTTCACGTCACGGGAGATATGTAGGCGAAGGGGGGCAGCCAGAGGGGGCACCAGGGATCCGTGCGCCCCCTGCCGCGGCCAAGCCATAGGCCACGCCAGCTAGGCGCCTGGGGCCCTGGTGGGTACCACCTGGTCCCCCTTCGGTACTCCGGAAGGTTCCTTCACGCTGATTTTTTATCTGATTTTCCCGAATTTTTTGAGCACTTTTAATATGGGGGAAAACTGAAATAGAAAAACAGCAGAAAACAGAAACTGGCACTGGGGTGCACTGAGTTAAAAGGTTAGTCCAAATATGATCAAAAGTGTATGAAAGTGTATCTAGATCATAGCAATATCATACAAAACATGCATGGAGCAAGCAGAAATTATCGATACGTTTGGGACGTATCAGCAAACATCAAGACAAATACTCTAATTCAGTAGATTACAATTGCAGTCAAGATATTATGGAATCTTTTGGGAGTAGACTGGGTTTCTCCAATAAGGTTTCTCCTGTCGAGGATGTGGAATAGGAGGGACTGGTTAGAAGATGTCCTTGACTTAAAGATATAGAGGATTTGAGAGTTGAAAACCTTGTCAAATAAAGAGTTGTTGAAAGAGACAATTATGGTGTGGACCACAACCTTAATTCTAGTAAATATTCTCATCTTCTTATGACCCACCTGCTAGTTGGTATTTATTTGAGATACTATTTAGAGATGGTTGACCAAAACTTAGAGTTAATTAAAACTATGCAGCAATCTAGAAGAAACTTTTATATGCAAAACCTTGGTACTAATGAGGAAGGGGAAAATATGAGCTCCCCAGGCCCCATAGACACTGGGGTATGCTGACATTTCCGAGCTTTGCTCTCATAAAGAAAATTCTGAAGATGATATGGAAGAAGATTATCTTCATCAGCTTAAAAATTCTGAAGCTGTTATGGAAGAAGATTATCTCAAATATATATAAAAACTCCTCGGTTGTTAGTTGTGTAAAATACTCTGTGATCATTGGAGGGAAAGGAAGAAAACAAATAATTATATGTGTCTTACTTTTCTTATTTTGTGTTGTTTTGGTTTTCAAATAGTTATTTGAATTTTAATTATCAAAATGAAAGGGGTGTTCTGGAATGTTAGAGGATTAGGGAAGGATGTTAAGAGAAGCTTTGTTAGAAATATTATTATTGATAACAAATTGGATTTTATTGGCCTTCAAGAAACCATAAAGGACTATACCAATAATGAATTACATAATTTGAGTGTGTGTGTGGGGGGGGGGGGGTCATCTGGAAATGGTCCACAACTAGAGGTGGATCTGAGGTATCTTGATGGGAATTAATGTTGGCATTTTTTAATACTAATCGGGTTGAAATTGGAGAACATTTTGTTTGGATATTAATTTTTGACAAAACCGTCAAATTTAAATGGAATTCGATTATTTTTAAGGAGAAGCTCAGATTTCAGGAAATTCTTTTTTTTCGCAAATTTCCAATGCTTACCATGATAATCACTTCCCATGCTTGATTGTGGGGATTTCAATATTATTAGAAAGGACAATGAGAAAAAAATAAACCTATGAAAATTGATCATTTCAGTTTTATCTTCAATGTTATGATAGAGCATGTGGAGTTGAGATAAATTTCATTGAGTGATATGTTGTTTACTTTGGATAATAATTTAGATGAGCCTACGTTTGAAAAATGGTAGTGTTTTATTTTTACCAGATTGGGAGGATCACTATCCTCTGGCTTTCTTAACTTCCATGGAGAGAGAAATGTAGATCAAACTCCTCTCATTGTAGATTCTACAGCTTTTAATATTGCAACTACCATTTTCAAATTTGAAATGCAAGGATGTTGAGAGAGGGAGTTAGAGATTTTATAGAGAAAACTTGGAGGGAAACTTATTATGGTTCTAGTATTGATAAATGGAAAAATAGTATGAGAAACTTAAGAAAGAAACTAAGAGATTGGAATAAAAAGTCTAATGCTTTAAGTAGGAAATTGAAGGAGATTTTGTCAAACTAAATAATATTGATAAAAGTGTTGATATTATGGAGCTTTCTTCGCCACATTAATGAGCAAAAAGAATTGATGAGTCAACTGAACATACTTCTTAAATAGGAATAAATTAGGTGGCTGCAATGGTTTAAAGATGGGAAGATTAAAGAAGGGGATTGTGATACCATGTATTATTATGCTAAAGCTAATGGGAGAAGGAGGGGAAATAAAATGAACTCTCTTATTCAGGAAGAGGAAGTGATTGAGGGGGATAAATAACTTTTAGATTACATTACTAACTTTTACAAGGAATTGTTTGGAACTCTTGAGATACCTACTATTACATTAAGAGCACAAAACCTACCTCGAATTTCTTCTGAAAAGGCTAAATGTTTTGTAACACCGTTCACAATGAGGAGATTAAGGAGGTGGTTTCCGGTATGAATAAAAATCTTTGGTCCTCATGGCTTCCCTATTGAGTTTTATCAGCGGTTTGGGAGATAGTGGAGTGGGATCTCAAGTAGACCCTCGATGATTTTCATAAAGGAGTGTTGGATATTTCCAGATTGAACTATGGGATCATAACCCTAATTCATAAGATCAGTGAGGACAAACAAATTCAGAAGTGTAGGCCCATTTTCCTATTAAATATCAGTTTCAAAATTATTACTAAAGTCCTAATGAATAGGCGTGGTAAGGTAGTAGATCATGTGATTTATACTAATCAATCTGTTTTTTTTATCAAAGGTAGATTTAAAATGGAAGGTTTGGGGGTTATGCATGAGGCTCTTGGTTCAATTCATCATAAAATTCAAAATTCCCTTGTATAACATTGATTTTGAAAAAGGTTATGACAAGGTTTAAGTGGCCTTTTGTGTATCCAGTGTTCAAAATGGAATGTTTCCTTGTTAAATGTCCTCACTCGGTAATGCATAGTATGATTCGAGGACATGTGGGAATTAAAGACAATGATAGCCTAGGACCTTATTGTAAAACTCAAAAGGGCTTAATACATGGTGATGATTTATACCCTCTCCTTTTTACCATGTTGTTGATGCTCTTTCCATTATTTTAAATAATGAAAAGTGAAACAATATTATTAAGGGGGTTCTAGTTAACATGATGCACTACGCAGATGATGGCGGAGAAGTTAATAGGTTTAGTTGGGTTGCCTTCTCTGTTAACTGCGCCAATAAACGATTCTTGATAACCCACAAGTCTAGGGGGTCAATTGTAGCTTTTAGATTCCACGAGGAGCAGAAGGTGTTGATAAGTGACACTGGATAAGGAAAGGGCTGCACACACCGAAGGGTAAATATTTAGGGGTTTTTGGTTTAAGCAACAGAAAAGTAAAAGACAAGCAAAGTAAACAGGGTAACTGAGGAGTAGCAAGTGGCCCAATCCTTTCACAAGGATAAGCCTAGGAACTAAACTTATAAAAGCTAAAGCGTTCTTGAGAACACACGGGAGAGATAGCCAAGTTACTTTCACCATACTCCGCCAAGTAATATGTATTGTGTTGATAAGTGTCGGTGGGTGGATCAATGCTAGTACACCTTCTAGACAAAGATAAGTGTACTCTTATGATTACACACCTTGCAAGCATCCGCAAATACAAGGTAGTAATCAAGGCATAAGCCTAACCACAGCATTACGATCAAGGATCCATAACTCCCTTGTGCAAAAGTGTGCGAACTGGGGTTTAGGTTTCTGTCACTCCGGCAACCCACCATAAGCATCCTTTGTGCACAATGTATTCCTCTAGGCCCATGAAAGGTGAAGTGTTAAGTGTTCGACTCACATAACACCACTAGAGAAATAACAACACAACTTAAGTATCAAACAACACATAACACTTCAACATCATATGACTACTAACAACTAGACTTCTCCCGTGTTATCAAGAACTAAAGTAACTACTCACAAGACATAAAACAGATCATGATCAGAGGTGATAGATGGGTGGCAAACAATCTGGACACAATGATATTTCTCCAACAAAAATCAATAGCATTCACCGTAAAGTAGTAATCAACACCAACAGAGTAGAGAGGATAGATAGTACGAATTACAACACAAGATGCAATTGTGAGATGAGATGGGATGGATATGGAGATGGTGTTGATGTTGGGGATGATGTTGATGATGATCTCGATGATGCTCGTGACGATGATGATGATGATGATGATGATGATGATGGCGACGATCTCCCCTTCCGGGAGGTGATCTCCCCGACGGAATCTGCCCGCCGGAGATGGCTTTTCTCCTCTGTAGGTTTCCGCCCCGTGGCGGCGGCGAAACACGGAAACTCTTCTCTATTTAGGGTTTCTACCCCAGGGGGTCTTATAGGCGAGAGGGGGCACCGGGGGGGGGCCACCAGGCAGCCAGGAGGGTGCCTGGCGCGGCCAGGAGGGGGCCCGCGCCAGGCACCCTTCTGGCTGCCTGGTGGGTCCCCTCACCTCCATCTTCGGTGATCCCCAGTCAATCTACATAAAAACGCTTCCCGTAAATTTTCATCGCATTTGGACTTGATCTGATTCAGCAACTTTGTGTCCACTTTTCACCACTGAATTCTGGTTCTGCTGCTTTGGCACCGAAAAGTTGTAAACTGTGTAAAACAAGCCAAAACAACATAAGAACAATACTTTAAAGTGGAATATATCAATGAATAGGATGAAATTACAATATAAAATAGTGATGCATTTTGGACGTATCAACTCCCCCAAGCTTAGACCTCGCTTGTCCCCAAGCGATTGCTGAGCTCGGTAAACCTGTCCACAAGTTTAGAGAGTGAAGCGTCGATAAAAGAATACGGACAAGAAGCATCAAGATTTCTCACCAAACTGAAGCATCCTGAACAACAACCTCAACTCATAAGGTCCTTATGAGAAAGTAGTAACAATTATAACAAAGTAGGACCTGGAAAACTCATCAAATCATGGCAAACATAGCCTTGGTCAAGGAACAACTAATAACTTTTACTTTTGCTCTTTCACTTATAATGGAACCAGTTGAAGCTTTGGAAAGAACATGTTATCAGTCAAGAAGTGCACATGTTAACACAAAGGAAGATGTTTGCTAAGCATAAGCTTTTGCAAACAACTCACTTATAAAATGATAATGTCAAAAAAGATGTAACATGCTAACTTTCAATGCAGCTTTGTATGTAAGAATCTTTATTAACATCAAGTGTCTGTTCTCTCTCAAGAAGGAAGGAAGTAGGAAGTACTGACTCAGCACAAAATAAAGGATAAACCCAGTGCAAAAGGGTAAGAAGGGAAAACTCATGTGCCATCTCTAGATCAAACAGAATAAAAAACAGGCCTTTGGGAGGTGCATGATCCGTCAACGACTGCTGATAGATAACTCACTCACTTCATGATTTGGACAAGTTTCGAGGAACGGCTCCCATGTGGGGACGATCACATCCCCTTAAATTCCTTTGTTTATCACTCATAAATGGGCGAAGGAACTTGTGCGTTAGTATTTATCTTTTACGAGCTGGGCACTCATGCCAGTCCCTTCTCATATTAGGGGTTTGCAGATTAGACATGCAATCCCAAGATAAAACTTGTCCAAATTAAGAAGATCATGGGTTACCCACCACTTCCTCATGAGCTGAATCAGTGGCACAAAACAGAAGATTTTGAACATCTAGAGATAGCACATAAATTATATACTTTAGGAGTGGTAGGAATACCACAAATAGGAAGGTATGGTGGACTCAAGTGGAAGATGTTGGTTTCAGGGTATGGAAGTACAAGCAGAATTCCGCTTAGTACAGAGTTTTGGCTAGCAAGGCTTTGAGAGACCAGACAATTGATGACAACTTAGATGCAAACAATACAAAGCATAAACATTAAAACTAACATGAAACATCAAGTTGTCTTCCTTGTCAACATAACACTTCAAGCATAATAACACAAAGGTTTTGGCTATGTCGCTACTTTGAGAAAAACATGCTTGTTGTTATGACCAAAGCTATACTTGCCAAGATTTAAATAAAGTTTTCGAAGCCATACCTGATAGAAGTTCAATACTCCCCATAAGAATCAGCTCATAATGTCGATTGCGTGAAGAGAATATCGAGTGTAGCGAAGAAACCAATAGACTTCTCATTAATATTCCTTCATAGACGACCCCACACTCACGGATACAAAGCTCTCCACAAAAGGAGTGATAGACCTCAAAGCAACACCTATTTTATAAAGTAACTTCCCTAGACATGATACGACTCTACTTGACTCCTAAAGACAAAGATAAAGATAAAGATACCCGGCACTCCCCCAAGCTTGGAACAAGCTAAGGGGATGCCATTACCCGAGGAGATTTATTCCTCATTCTTGTTCTTCTCGGTCACGTACTCCTTGGTGAAGCGCTTCCATGGCAGCTTCTCTCCGGTCTCAAAGGACATTCCCGTCTCCAAGATCCTGCACTCAGCACCCAAACCCATGCATAGAAACTTTAGTTCATACTCACAGTTCTGGTTCTGTAGATCATAGATTTGTGCTTGAAGCTCATAAATTTTTTCTTCTAGTGCGGCCAAACTTGACCACATCTCCTTCATCTCCTTCTTGTGGGAAGCCTCGATCTCGTTCATGATGTCGAAGTTAGCTTCAACACCACGCTCCACCATCTTCTTGAACTTGAAGACCTCATGTTCCATCTCCTTCAGCCGCTCCTCAGTGCTCCCTTCCTTGACTGGTCCCTTCAGATCCTCCTTGCGGAGAACACCGTCCTCCACATGAAGGACCTGGGGGTGCTTCCTCACCTCTGCGAGGTAAGGGTTGATGACGTTGACGACGAACTTGTCCTTGGGGGAACTTGGGGAAGCCATGGCACCTAGATCTGCTGAAAGTTTTCCTGGAAGAAACAGACCGAGAAAGAAAACACACGAAATCGCGAGATACGGTGCCGGGACTATCCGGGCAAATATATAGCAAAACTTTCCGCAACAGAAGGAAGGTTTCAAGCCTAGGTGGAGTCGGAGTCGGATTCCAGGGCACACAGGAGGGTGCCTGGCGCGGCCAGGAGGGGGGCCTGTTGGGGATCGGCGCAGAAAACAAAATTTTTCCTACCTATGAGTCCCGAACCCAAGATCTATGCTATGCTGATGTATGTAATGGAAGGAATCGGTGTTCATACCTTTGAAGACCGAAAGAGGGAAACGTTCCTCGAACGTGGTTGGCGTAGACTCTGATCCTACGACCTCCCTGTCGTGTTGAAGAACCTCCGACGATGAAGTAGCACCACACGTGTAGTGCCTCGCGGGATTACACGCGTACGGTGCAACCGACGTCCCTCCGGGCTCCGAACCAGAAGAGCAGCGGAAATAAGATTGATCCGGATCCCGATTCCGGCAGCGCGACGGCGTCCGGATGATGGTGAAACCCCCAAACAGGTGCAAACTCCAAACCAGGGGAGTCCGCTCTAGGTCGGAGAAAGAGAGAGAGAGAGAAACTCAATGTTGTGTTGAAAAAGGCACCCCACCCCTCTTTATATAGGCCAAGGAGGGGCTCCACCCCCTCCCCTTCCCCCATGTGGGACTAAACCCCCAAAGGGGGGGAGTGGTGCGGCTAGGAGGGGGGATGGGCCCCTCCCTTGGCGCCAAGCCCAAGGGGGGTGGCTCCCCCTTCCCCTCATGGGCCTTCTAAGGCCCAAATACCTTTTCACCTTTTTAATTAATTATTTAAATCATTTTAATATTTAATTCCGTCAATTAAATAATAAAACATATTTAAACATTAATATATATTATTTTGAACCTTTCAAAATATCCAGAACAGCTTCCGGCACCTCCCGGTACATTTCCGGTGTTTTCTCTCTTTCCACCGATGATCCCGAATCAATCCTTAATGCATCGATTGCCCTTAAGTGTGACACCCTACGGTTCGGGAAACAGTAGACATGATCGAGACACTCTCTGACCAATGACCATCATGTGGGATCTGGTTACAATCCTTGATGTGCCCCTACGCTTCCATCGAATAAACTTCATCGCTGTTGAACCGTTAACAATATGACTTGATCCCGTTGTGCTTAGGTACTATGTTTGTTCGAGGTATGATCGTCGGTATCCAATACCTAGTTCTTCCTCGTCTCCGACATAACATGTTTACTCGTCTGTGAATATTACATCTCTTGTGACCTAGTCACTTGCTTGCAAGCTATTGATGCAACACCACCGAGTGGGCCCAGAGTACCTATCCGTCACTCGGATTGACAAATCCCGCTCTGATCTATTTCATACTCCTCAACATATCTACTTCGGAATACCCAAGATACACCTTTTCAGTTACCATGTTTCAGTGTAACGGTTAATGCACTCAAAGCATCCTAATAGATAGCAATTATGTATGATCATCACGGTCTAAGGATTCAGTCACTATGTTATTAAGTCATCGCAATGCTGAACTTATGTGACTTGATCACACTGCAATGCTTAAGGTGGGTGTGTGTCCATCACATCATTCTCCTAATGATATGACCTCATTGTCAATAGACTATTATGTTCTCATGATCAGGAAACCTTGATCATCAATTGCCCAATGAGCTAGTATGCCTGAGTTTAACTAGGGAACAGGTTGTTATATATCACACGTGTATTAATGTTTCCGCTTAATACAGTTCTAGCACAATATATAACGTATTATGAACAAAGAGATATGTGACAAATATCTTTATTAATTTGCCTCTAGGGCACATATCCAACAGGGCCGCGCCAGGAGGCCTCCTGGGCCCCCTGGAGCTCCTCTCCGGCTCCACTCGGGCTTGAAATTTTCCTAATTTTGCAAAAACTTTGAAAAGTAAACTTTTATTAATGTTCACGGTGTTTTCTTACCATAATTCATACCTTTTCTTATTCTGCTCCTGCCGGAGTCTGAAACTGGCTGCAACATGTTCTTCGTGAGTCTTTGTATATATCATATTTGCATCCACATTGATTGGATCACCTGCCATATAATGTTTGAGTCTTTGTCCATTCACAACTTGAGGTTTGGTGCCTTCGAAATTATTGATCTTGATTGCACCAGACCGATATACTTCTTCGATGTGAAAAGGTCCTTCCCATCTGGAAAGTAGTTTACCTGGAGAAAACCTGAAACGAGATCTAAACAACAAAACTTTATCACCAACATTAAATTCACGTTTCAGAATTCTTTTATCGTGCCACTTCTTTATCTTTTCCTTGAACATTTTAGCGCTCTCGTAAGCTTCACTCCTGCACTCATCTAGAGAAGTCAAGTTCATGAGACGCTTTTCACCAGCCAATTTTGGGTCAACATTTAGTTCTCCGACAGCCCAGAAAGCCTTGTGCTCTAACTCTAATGGTAAATGGCACGCCTTGCCATAGACCACTTTATACGGAGACATGCCCATGGGGTTTTTGTAAGCAGTTCTATACGCCCACAAAGCATCTCCTAACTTCTTTGACCAGTCCTTTCTAGAACTGTTTACTGTCTTCTGTAAGATCGACTTGATCTCCCTATTGGTGAGCTCAACTTGCCCACTAGTTTGAGGGTGGTACGGTGATGCAATCCTATGATTGACATCGTACTTGGCTAGAGCTTTCCTAAAAGCTCCATGTGTGAAGTGTGACCCTCCATATGTCATGAGGTACCTTGGTACTCCAAACCTAGGAAAAATTACATCCTTGAGCATTTTCAAAGATGTCTTGTGATCAGCACTCTCGGTGGGGATTGCTTCAACCCACTTGGTTACATAATCAACAACAACTAAGATGTGTGTGTACTTGTGTGAAGGAGGAAAAGGACCCATAAATCAAAACCCCAGCAATTGAAAGGTTCGATCACTAGTGAGTAATTCATAGGCATCTCATTTCTCCTGCTAATGTTACCAACTCTCTGACACTTATCACAAGATAGAACGTACCTTCGGGCGTCCTTAAAAAGAGTAGGCCAATAAAAACCTGATTGTAAAACTTTATGTGCGGTCCTTTCACCGGCATGATGTCCTCCATAGGGACTATCGTGACATTGTCGAAGAATGTCCTGCTGCTCGTGCTCCGGTATACACCTTCTTACGATCCCGTCCACACCTTCTTTGTAAAGATGTGGATCATCCCAAAAGTAGTGCCTCAAATCCGTGAAGAATTTCTTCCTCTGCTGAAACGTAAAACCTGGAGGCAAAAACTTTGCAACGATAAAATTAGCATAATCTGCAAACCAAGGGTCGGAATGAGATTGTACTTTTACAACAACAAATTGTTCATCTGGGAAACTGTCGTTGACTAGAATAGGATCGTGCGGGATATCTTCCATCCTTGAAAGATTATCCGCCACTGGATTGTCTTCTCCTTTTCTATCGACAATCTGCAAATCAAATTCTTGAAGAAGGTGTACCCATCTAATGAGTCTTGGTTTGGCGTCCTTTTTATGCATAAGATACTTAATGGCAGCATGGTCAATATGAATAATAACTCTAGAATCAACAATATACTGCCTAAACTTATCACAAGCAAACACCACTGCCAAGAATTCCTTCTCGGTAGTAGCATAATTCTCTTGAGCACTATCAAGTGTCTTGCTGGCATAGTAGATGACATTCAGCTTCTTGTCAACCCTTTGTCCTAAAAAAGCTCCAACAGCAAAATCACTAGCATCACACATAATTTCAAAGGGCAAATTCCAGTCAGGTGGTTGTACTATAGGAGCAGTTATCAAGGCTTTCTTAAGAACTTCAAAAGCTTCCTTACAATCTTCATCAAATACAAAAGGAGTATCCTTCTGGAGAAGATTGGTAAGGGGTCTCGAGGTCTTAGAAAAGTCCTTGATAAATCTTCTATAGAAACCAGCATGACCTAGAAAACTATGAATACCTTTGATGTCCCTTGGATAGGGCATCCTTTCAATAGCTTCAATCTTTGCCTTGTCCACTTCAATTCCACTTTCGGAAATCTTGTGTCCAAGAACTATCCCTTCGTTAACCATGAAATGGCACTTTTCCCAATTGAGTATCAAATTCGTTTCTTCACATCTCTGCAAAACTTTATTAAGATTGTGGAGAAAGTGGTCAAAGGAGTTTCCATAGACGGAAAAGTCGTCCATGAAAACTTCTACAATCTCCTCACAGAAACCATGAAATATTGCAGACATACACCTCTGAAAAGTAGCAGGTGCATTACACAAACCAAAAGGCATACGCCTATAAGCATAAGTACCGTAAGGACACGTCAAGGTGGTCTTCTCTTGATCCGTTGTGTTAACGTGAATCTGGGAGAAGCCAGAATACCCATCAAGATAGCATAAGTGGGTGTTTTTAGACAGCCTTTCGAGCATCTGATCAATAAAGGGCAGATGATAGTGGTCCTTCCTGGTGGCCTTGTTCAACTTTCTGAAATCAATACACATTCTATATCCAATAATAGTCCTTTGAGGTATTAGTTCATTTTTATCATTAGGAACAACAACCATACCTCCTTTCTTAGGAACACAATGAACGGGACTTGCCCACTTACTATCAGCTATAGGATAGATGATACCTGCGGCTAGAAGTTTGAGAGCCTCCGTCCTAACCACGTCCTTCATCTTTGGGTTCAACCATCGTTGATGATCAACAACTGGTTTAGCATCGGGCTCGAGATTGATAGTATGTTGGAAAATGGATGGACTAATACCCTTGAGATCATCAAGAGTATAGCCAATAGCACCTCAGTGTCTGCGGAGTGTCTCCAATAATCGCTCTTCTTCATACCTTGAAAGGTTAGAATTGATAATAACAGGATATACTTTCTTTTCATCTAAATAAGCGTACTTGAGCGTATCGGGTAGCGGTTTTAGATCAAACACCGGGGCTTCTTTTGGTTGCGAGAGGATTCCTATAGGTTCAACCGGGAAGTTGTGTTGGATATATGCTCTAGAGGCAAATAATATATGATTATTCCAATATATCTAAATAAGTTCATGACCAGTTTCATACTGTGCTGGAACTGTATCAGTGAAACAATGATACATGTGTGGTATAGAAACAACCAGAGTTCCTAGTCAGCCTCTCATGATGACTGGTTTATCGTCAACTGATGATTGTGGTTTCACGATCATGGACAATCAAGTCAATTGAAGGTAAGGTCACCTCATTGAATGAATGACGTGATGAACATTACCCAGTGCAAGCATTGCAACATGATCAAATCGTAAAAGTTCAGTGTTGTAATTACAAAACGTAGTAGCATGTTCCTTTGACCGTGAGATCACGCATAATTGCTATCTTCTGAGGATGCTTTGAGTGCATTAACCGTCACACTGAAACATGGTGACCATAAAGGTGTATCTTGGGCTATCCGATGGGATATGTTGAGGAGTGTTGATTCAAGAGAGGGATTTGTCAATCCATATAATGGAAAGATGCTTCATGGCCAACTCGGTGAGATTGCATCCATAAAGCTGCGTAGCGTGTGACTAGGTCACAAGGATGAATATCACGGAACAAGTGAATAAGATTTGTCGGTAACAAGATAGAACTAATGCATTGGATGCAGTTGATCGAATCTTGGACTAATCTAGTATCGCATGACAAAGGGAATGGTATGCAACGTGTACGGTTCAATCGGTTACTTCCGGAATGCACATGGGTCATTATGGGCATCCAGGTCCCGCTATTGATCATTGGCCGTAGCCTTTGTCTCGGTCATGACTGGAGTGTTCTCGGACCGTAGGGTAACACACTTAAGGGCTCGATGAATATCGGAGACCTTTTCGGAACTATCGGAGTTACCGGAGAACAGAGAAAGACGTACCAGAAAAGTTCCGTGTTGGTCCGAAGGACGTTCGGAGTGAGCTGGAAGGAGTTCCGGATCATCGGGAGATGAAATAATATGTATTATTTATTAATTAAGTGAATTAATAATTAATAATAATTTATTTCAGATTAAAAAGTGCAATGGGCCTTATTTGTGAAAGAAGCCCATTAGGGGAAGGAGGAAAATAAAAGGGAAAAGGAAAGAAAAAAAAGGGGGGCGCCATGGGCCTTGGGGCCCATGTGGGTGGCGCCCCACTTCCCCTCCTCCTAGCCGCACCCTCCCCCCCTGGCAAGGGATTAATCCCACATTGACAAGGGAAGGGGGGTTGACTCCTTCCGTCTGCCTATATAAATATGGGAAGGGGTGCACTTCTTTGATACAGAAAAATTCGCAGAGAATTCAATATTTCTCCGAATTGAGATCGGTTTTCACCGGTCTTCTCCCCTCTCTCGTCTCTCTCAAGCCGGGATCCCCTTTTCTGGAACCTGTGCTGGGATTGAGGCTTCTCTGCTACGCGGACGTCGTCGTGCTGCCGAAACTCCGGTTCCGGGAGGTCTACTTCCGCCACCTTCGCTGGATCGGAGAACGGAGGTCGTCATCGAGTCCGTACGTGTGCGAGTACTACGAAGTGCTGCACGTGCGGCCCTACCACCCAACAGGGTGCTAACACAGCCAGGGGGCTGTGAAAGGTATACGGCTTCATCAACCACGTTTGCGGGAACGTTTCCCGCGCAACGGACTACACCCCGAGGTATGTTTCCGCAAGTGTTTCCATTACAGCATTACAGCTAGATAGATCTTGGGTTAAGGGCGACGCTAGTTAGAAATATTATTGTTTTCTGCTGCGAGACCCAACAGTGGTATCAGAGCTAGATCTATGCTTCGTATTGTTGTACGGTTAGAACACATCGGGGATGTGGGCGTTGATTCTACGATTGTTACCCTCTCACGTGTACTTGTTATATTTGTGGTATTGTTTGATGAAGCGGCCCCCGACCGACCTTACGCGTACGCTTACGCGAGACTGGTTCCACGCTTGACATGCGGCTTGTACCGTATAAAGTGGCTCTAGGGGGTGTCTGTCTCTCTTACTTTAGCGGATATGGCATTTGCAACGGAGGGCCCCGTACGGGGTGTAATAGGGACAATCTATAATCAACGTTGTGGTTCAATGTTCGTAGAAATGGTTGATCTATGAAAAGCTCTAGCAGCCACGTAAAACATGCAATATAAAAAAATAGAGGCATCTAACTTTATATTGCAGAGGGGGCTATTGTTGTTTGCTTAATCTTGATGTAGTGATAGCTTTACTATGTGTTACTAGAAAGTAGTAAACGTTCATCATGATGAAACAAACTCAAATGGAGACACTGTAGACTTAGTTCCACCATGATCACACATCTTAAAACATGCTAGTATAGCATACACGACGGTAGCATAAAATAAGATGATCCCTTACAAAATGCCAAACATAAGTATTCTACCGAAGTGTGCACCACCTGGAAGGTTCTCTTTATGATAGGCAGGCCGTGACGATCGGGTGTCATACATACATTATAGTTCGCATGAGGTTGGGCCTGGCAAGCGTAGCATATGTCGATATGGCCTTGCTAAGCAGCATATAACACTAAGGTCAATTTGGCGAGCCTAGCATATGTAGATATGGCCTCGGAATACTAGAGATCGAAAGATCGAGCATGAGTCACATATATGATGTGATCGCACAAACTAGTTGTCTACCTTTGAAACTAATCCGTCGGCCGTTGTGATATTCGAGGACGGATAGTGAATCTGGATCATGTAATCACTAAAACTTCTTAGGGATGATTGTTTTAGTGTGAGCTCATCTATAATATGATTATTATGAACTAGTCTTAATTGTTTTCCTTGCAAATATTTTGTAGAAAATAAAAATGGACATGAATGAGTATCATGGATTGGTTACTTTCTTACGTGGTGAAAGACTTAAAGATGATGGGTCAAATTTCGTTGATTGGTACTTATACCTTAGGAATGTGCTCAAGAGAGCTAGCCTCTTGTTCGTGATACAAGAGCGTATGGGAGACCCTCCAGTAGACAACATGGATGAAAAAGTAATGCTTGATTACCATAATCGTCGAAGGACTTACGCCATGGTTAAAGGTGTCATAGAAACTAGCTTTCCGCGAGATTTACGTGAACAATATGTGGATATGGACACGTTTGACACAATCGACATGATGAAGTCATTGTTTATACGTCAGTTCAGAGTGGCCAGATTTGAGTTAGAAAATGAGTTTCTTACTACAAAGATGGAAGAGAACACTTGTCTGAAAACTCACGTAGCCAAGATGCATGGGATACATCTGAAACTCGTAGAGGACTTTGACTATTGGACCACAGAGGAGTCTGCTATAAACACGGTGCTACACTCGCTTCCACCGAGTTACACAGACTCTGTCCATGACTATGTCGGAAGAGGTGAAAGCCTTCAGTTCTTTGAGTTCATGGTCAACCTCCGAGATTTAGAGGTTGAACCCATTGAAGGAGAAATTGTTGATGGAGAAGGTATATATTTGATATACTCGTTATAAATGTTTGTTCCCTTATACAACATTTGCAGTTTAATAAGTATTTGATACTTGTTCTGTTTTATGAAAACAGGGCCTGCCGTTGCATGGACGAGAAGAGGTGCGATCCAGGATTGATGGCAACCAAGACAGTTGATGGCCACCAAGATTTCACCAAGACATCTATCATAGGATTATACTTAGAGTATTAGATAAATCTTTTGTAATCGATCGAATATGAACACTTAGTGGTATGTCTTGCATCTCGCGAGACAAAGTTATTCATGTTTTGAGACAAGTCAGTTGTTCCAGTTTGATGAATAAAGTGTGCTTATACTATGATTGCAATTGAGTTTATAATATGATAGAAGCATTTATAAAACACCATAACTGTCAAGTGATATTCAATGTTTAATGATTAAGTTATTATGAATAACAATAAGGTCAAAAGTCATAACTATACTAAATGCATGACATGAATTCATAAATGATGAAGTCATTAGATACTCGATCTATTAACTCATGAATTTATTATCAACCAAGATGACTAATGAAGGAGTTCTAGCAAAGTAGAACTTGCGCCAAACATTGTACATAAATGATGTATTAACCAAGCGCATGAATAATCATTAAAGATGCTTCGCATGATTAATTGAACAAGGCATTCAATTAAGATCATAAATCTGAGATTACGGAATCACAGTGAAGTTGGATATAAGAATACAAATCACCATGATGTGATCAAAGTGATGAGTATTATAGTTGACATAAATGGGAGACTTGTGGAAGTAATACCACAAATTACGATGGAAGTTTAAAGTGCTCAAGCACCTAAAACCATTCGTAGTCATGCTAAAATGTAGTGTGGTCTAAATACATTCCCCTTACGCTAATGCTATTTTGAATGAACAAAGTTGTTATAATTTATTTAGTTAAAACACCCACTTCATGAAATAAGGAAACCATTCTGAATTTAATGAAGCTGATGAATCCATATGATGATGGTGTTAGAAAGTTTCTAGAAGTTTTATATGATATAACTTTCTTTGTATTAGAGTTGTGAGCAATTGTAAAGCACACCTTCCCAAATAGCAAAACTTGTATTGCTTGAATTGGTGAATGAGAAGATGGTTCTCAAGGAATAAACCAATGGGAGAAAAGTGAATTCTTTGACCAGGGTGATTGACCCTGCCTCCAGATAACAGAGTAACGCAACGGAAAACGTTCCGCTGCAATGACTCCATGAAAAGAGGAAATATGCTATTGATGATGATCATGGTATATTAGTTAAAGCCTTAGTTTAAAAATAAGAATATTGTCATGAATACGTTCTGTACATAACAATAATCATGAGTCTTCTTAAGTGAAACAAAAGGGACACTGCTCATAAATTACGAAGGATTGAGGGTTACCTAGGAAACGAGGAGAAATGAAATCATATTGAGTTGCATATGGGATGACTCACATCCTATGAAATAAAGTAGTTATTTCACATTTGGAATAACCAGGAAGTTATTAAGAATGATGCAACACATAAAGATTGATTTGGCACATAAAAGATATTATGGCTAAATTCAATAATGATTGACTACGGAAGCGTAGCAATGCTAAATCAATATGGGCATTTCATTCACAAACACTATACTGGGACCATAGCCTGAAGAAAATTGCATCACATTCAAATTTGGAATTTGAAGAGAAGTAGAAAATGGCATACCGAAAGAATGTTTCGATAAGATGGACCATAGTACCTCAAGGCAGAAACTCTCAACCTTGATTTGATCAAGTGATTTTGAAGTAATCAAAATATTGAGATGGACTGCAATTTCATGAAACCGAGTGGGAGCTTTGGAGACTTCCTGAAAACTTGGAATGCAGAGAGCATTTTCTGAGTGGGAGCTTTGGGAGAAATGTTATTATGTCTGATTAGAATAGAAACTTAATAAAAGCTTACTTACAGATATATGTCGAATATATTTGAGTGGGAGCACAATGTCAATTTCATATATATACGATGATATATGTGAAAACAATCTCATATATATACGTTGATATACATGGAGATTAAGGCTAATGAGATGAAAGGATTACGAGAATCTTATATGAACGAAACACAGATGTGTCACACACTAAAATCTATAAGGATAGATTAGGACACGTGTAATGAACATCAAAAGGATTGGAATGATATCCTAAACAAGAAAAAGGTTCTTGTGGCTAGGAATTATATAAAGGATGTAAAACCTTAATATCACAAAATAATGTTTTAATGGAAGAATAGGGATGCACTTTGTCTCAAAACATGTGATCCTATATGACCTTTGACATATGATTCTACCATAAAATGGAAGTTTTGAATCCAATAACAGAATGACTCAAAGGTTCTTAGAAGAAGAACAAGTTCCGATGTGCTTGGTTGGCAAAACACAGAATCTGAGCAAAGTCCAAGCATTCGTTATCTGAAGAGAAACTGAGGACAATACTCTAAATGATAGAAAATATAATATACTTGAATGTAATACTGGATTACGATTGCAAGCCTTATTATGGGTCTATATGAATTAGAGATATTACCAAAAGGAATAGAAAGGAAATGTGAGCTATAATTTCACGAACCAAAACTCTACAAAATATAAATATCTACTTAAGGAAGTAGAAGGTTGAATAAAGTTTAGCGTAAGAAGTTTAGACTTCCGGCTGACTGTATTTTTCAGTATACATGACTATGGGAGTCCTAGAGACTAAAACCATTTTGTCATTAGAGAATACTGTAAATAAGAAGTCTCACTCTCCCGCCAAACTTATAATTCAAGCATTATTAGATAATGAAGGGTATATCAAGCAAGTTGACCAATACCTGTTGCAAAGGAACATACGAATCTGAACGGGTACAGATCGTTGACGAAACCTCTTCCATGAGCAAGCATGATCAATAAACACTTATATGATAAGATGATTATGATCGAGAAAATATGCATCTAGATTATATGCTATCTAGTGCAAGTGGGAGACTGTTGGATATGTAAGTGCATCAAGTGCCCTCCCCTTGAGGTTTTGGAGTTCGATGACAAAACGGTTAAGGGACTGATGTGTTTGTGAGTATACACAGGAGAACAGCCCCTGATGAGGTGTTTAACCACCAATGTCGACCCCCCAAAATTTTGAGGAACATTGAAGAAATGAAGATTTTCCTGAAGAACGTATTGGCGCAAAATCCTGAGGAAACAGGATCCTGAAGACTTGGAATCCTGAGGAAACAGGATCCTGAAGACTTGGAATCCTGAAGAAACTGGATCCCGAAGAATTGTGATCCTAAAGAAAGTTGCGCCGTACTGAAGACATGTCAAGATGAAGATCAAGCTGAAGCGTAGTCTTCGTTAAGTCTTTTTTCTTTCTTGAGTCGTAGGAAAACATCGTACTGTTGGAGGGGTTGAAGAAAGCGAGTTCCGAAGGTCTGAGGAATTTCTCAAGTAGGAATCCTGAAGAAAAACCCTGAGGAAATCTCCTGTAGTAGAAGTTCAGTCCTCGGGTGTCTGAGACGTTGTTCTTCAGGACACTGAGGTAACTAACTTCGGTTGAGGAGTCTGGAGATCGCCAGTGCGACTCTTCTGAAAATCGTGAGGAGAGAGAATACTTTGACCGTGCCACGTGTTGCGTGGTGAGAGGCTAGAACTTGTCTAGCAACGGTCATTTCCGAGGGCATGAGAGTAATTGCATGCATGGGCATTTATGTCCCTTCACCTCGGGTTGCTCCGCGGCTATAAATAGCCACCCCTAGCCCCATTTGTGGGTTGGCTGCTCCGAGAGAAAAACTGACACTTGTCAATTGAGAGAAACCCACCTCTGAGGACACTGATGAACCTAAGTGAGGAAATCCACCATCCTGAGTAGTTGAGCATTTCTGACGAAGTCGGTTCGAGTGATCTTAAGCTTTTTACTCTTGAAGACTGTGATCTTCCAGCCGGTGTAGAAGTCTTCAGTCTGAGGAAGTCAAGATGCAATTGTGACTTCCCGGAGTGACTGAGTCTGTGAAGGTTTCGGGAGTCTACCTTGAAGACTCACCTGAGTTATTGGACGGAGTCTGAGGATTCTAGTTCAAGGAGAACAAGGTGAAGACTATGCCTTCTGAGTTGAATCTCAGCCTCTCCAACCAGACGTAGAGTTGTCACAGCAACTTGAACTGGTCTACCAAACCAAAGTCTTCAATCACTGGTGCTATCTCTTCAACCTCTTAAGCTTCAGTACTTGCTATGTTGACTTCTTATGCTTCAGTTCTCCCTCTGCTCTTAGTCTTCATACTATGCATCTGAAGCACTTCTGCTTATCTGAATTGATTTATTTCTGTTGCATTGTGATGAGCTGCCCTAATGATTACATTCTGTGAAGTTTTATTTCTTCATCATTTTGTTTACTTCTTCAGCTTCGTATTGCTTCAGTCCTGAAGAAAACCAAAATCTGGTAGTAAAATTGAAAATCTCCCATTCACCCCCCCCCCCTTTGGTCGATATATTGCACTTTCAATTGGTATCAGAGCAAGGTACTCCCTTGTTCTGTGTGATTCGGTTTAACTACCTGGAGTTTTAGTTATGTCGACCTCAGGTACAATGAGTTTTGCCTCAAACTGCCCCATCTTCGACGGGACAGACTATCCATACTGGAAGAACAAGATGAGGATGCATCTTGAAGCCATTGACAAGGATCTGTGGGATATTGTTGATCAAGGCATTCCTGAAGCTAATCTGATGACTGCTCCTGAAGTCTTCAAGAAAAACTGGCAGCTTGATGCAAAAGCTCGAAGCATCATTGGTGGTCATCTTAACAAGGCTCAGTTCAACCGTATCAGTGGTCTGGATACTGCAAAGAAGATATGGACAAGACTGTCAAAAGTCAATGAAGGAGTCTCTTCTCAGCGAGACTCACGAGTTGATACACTTCGCAGTCTCTTCAACAGGTTCAAGAGGCTGGACAATGAGCACGTGCAACAAACCTTTGACAGACTCACCGACATATCCAATGAACTTCAAGCACTGAGTGCCGCTGATATCATAGATCATGAGGTTGTGAAGAAACTACTGAGGTCACTGGATGACTCGTTTGAGTTCCTGTCGCTGATGATTCAAGAAAGGCCTGACTTCAAGACTCTGGATCCAGCGGACATTCTCGAGCGCCTCAATTCTCATGAACTGAAGCTCTCTGAAAAACGAGATTTATACAGCTCCACGCCTAAGGTCCGTGCGCTAAAAGCTAGAGCACGAAGAGTGTCCTCTGATGAAGAGTCTGAGGCTGATACTGATGATCCTGAAACCCTCAGCCGGGAACTTGCTCTCCTCACCAGAAAGTTCCAAAGATTCACGAAGAAGAATCGCCTCGGAAATTCCTCAAGATCTTCCTCAAGAAAAAGCAAAGATGATGACTCTGTCGAAGCAAGAAAGAGAGTCTGCCACAAGTGCAAGAAACCTGGGCATTACATCGCTGAGTGTCCTCTATGGGAAAAGGAAGCTAGACTTAAGAAGAAGAAGAAGAAAGGGAAAGATGACAGTTCTGATGAAAAGACAAAGAAGAAATCCTCAAGATCCTCAAAGTCTGCTGGATACAGGAATAGCAATTCCCGTAAGGCTCGCGCATATCTCGGCAAAGAATTGGACTCGGAGGAATCTGGTTTCAACCCTGATGCTGAGGAAGAAGAATCTGAGGGTGTGGCCGGTCTGGCTCTTGCCACGTCGCTTGTCTCCAAGTCAATCTTCAGCACTGAGGAATCTGGTCTATCACATGTTGATGATGAAGCTGAAGACACAACCCCTGCCTTCTGCTTCATGGCCAAGTCCTCCAAGGTATCTTCTTACTCATCATCAGATGATCCCTCTGATGAAGAACCTGATGAAAACTATGCTAAACTTGCATCTAAGCAACAACGTGCACTTGAAAAGATCCAGATCTCACTAAACAAGAGTGATGATATGTTGGTTGAGGAAATGACGAAGACTCAAAAGTTGACTGATGGATCAAAAATTCTTCAGTCAAAGTGTGATGACTTGTTCAATCGTCATGAGGCACTCCTTACCGATCATGAAAAGCTGGCTCATGAGTTCCTCATGAGGAAACAAGAACTTGAACGCGTAAGGATGTCTCATGACGATCTGAGGAAAGAAAATGATTCACTCCTCTCCCAACAGATCATCATGCCACAAGAAGGATTTAATCCTCCCTGTTTAAAATGCATTGAACATGATCGTATCATCTCTGTGCCTAGTTCCGCAATGTCTTCAGACTCTGTTATTTCTATTTCTTCTGTGGTATCTAACCCCTCATCTGAGGATACCATAGACATTGCTGAAGAAAATGGTAGGTTGAAGAGTCTACTGGAAACCGGCATGTTCAAGAGTCTGAAAGGACATCAGACTCTTTGTGACATCCTCAAGAAACAGATCCTCAACAGGAACCCGAGGAAAGAAGGTGTCGCATTCACTCGGAAACTCAACCCTGATGGGTCTTACTGGAAACCTGAACAATATCCAGAGACCACTTGGGTTCGGGCAAAGATGCCTCCTCCTGATCCCTATACTTTATCTGGTTATGATGTTGTTTCTTCAGATGTGATGATTGAGTCTTTTGACTCAAACTATAAACTGTTTAAGAATGTTAATGGTGAGGTATTTGCTAGATACATCGGAAGTAACTGCAGGAACGGTCCTCCAGTCAAGAAGATCTGGGTTCAGAAGGACCTCATCACTAACCTTCCTGTGAATGCAGACGCAAATGAGTTGAGGATATCATCTGAGGACGATACCTCAAAAGGAAATGATTATAATCATGTATCTGCTAACCACTTTGTTCACAGTGAAGCCCCTCATAAGAATTCTTATTCATTTGTTTATCCCGATGCCACCATCTCACACCCCATTAGGTCTCATCACTCTCATCAGTCCTCATGTACCTCAAGACCACCCATTAAGATGTGGGTGGTAAAGAGGAACTAATCATCCTTGCAGGGACATGTCCTGTGGCAATCACAAATTCTGCAGATCATATGCCCAGGACAACATCATTTGAGTCAGTTGAAGGACATTTATATTGTTTGGTTTCATAGAATCAATCCTGAGGAACGTCCTGAGGAATTAATTCTGAGGAATCATAAATTCCTCAAACTGAGATTGGCTCATAACTTGTTGTATGAGATACTAATTCCTTTGCAGGGAAAGACTGAATGGGTGATGGACAGTGGATGCACAAATCACATGACTGGTGACAGAAGCCTTCTTATGGAATCATCACTGAGTCCTTCTTCAAAGAAAACCATCACCTTCGTTGATAAAGGTAAAAGTAAGGTATTGGGTCTCGGCGGAGTAGCTATCTCTCGATACCAACACATTGATAAAGTCATGCTTGTTGAATCCCTTGGATACAACTTGATGTTTGTATCCATGCTATGTGATCTTAATCTCGCTGTTCTCTTCGGAAAATATGGTTGTATTGTATTTATGGTTAGCGATAACTCCATTGTCTTCAGTGGGGTTAGGAAAGGTGACCTGTATATTGTAAATTTCTCTGAAGGTCCTCAGGTCGCTACATGCCTCATGGCACGAGCCTCAGAGTGTTGGCTATGGCATCTAAGACTCGGCCACGCTGGAATGAGAAATCTTCAGAAGCTGGTGCTGAAGAAACATGTCCTCGGGACTGAGGAAATTAGATTCACGAAGGACCGGCTGTGCGGTGCTTGCGAAGCTGGAAAGATGACCAAGGCCAAGCATCATGCCAAGACCATCATGACTACTACAAGACCTCTGGAATTGCTTCACATGGATCTATTCGGTCCTCCAAAGTATTCAAGCTTTGGAGGTAATATGTATGGTCTTGTTATTGTTGATGACTTCTCACGATACACTTGGGTGCATTTTCTTCTCTATAAGTCAGAAACCCCAGCAATCCTCAAGCGCTTCGCCCTGCGAGTCATAAACAACTACAACCTGAAGATCAAGCACATTCGAAGTGACAACGGCACTGAGTTCAAGAACTTCGGTGTGGAAGAATTCCTCGATGACTTGGGAATCACTCATGAATTCTCTGCGCCTTACACTCCTCAGCAAAATGGAGTTGTTGAGAGAAAGAACCGAACCCTCATCGAGATGGCTCGCACGATGCTGGCTGAGTACAATACTCCACTCAAGTGGTGGGCTGAAGCAATCAACACTGCATGCCACATCGTCAATCGAGTGTATCTTCACAAGTTCTTCAATAAAACATCATACGAGTTAATGGTCGGTAAGAAACCCAATGTAAGTTACTTCAAAGTATTCGGTGCACCTTGCTGGATTCGTGATCCTCATCACCAGTCCAAATTTGCACCCAAAGCATGTGAGGGTTTCATGCTTGGTTATGGTATCAACTCGCACACCTATAAAGTCTTCAATATTAGTCATTATAAAATTGTTGAAACTGTAGACGTGCGATTTGATGAATCTGATGGCTCCCAAAGAGAGCACCTGCCACATGATTTAGATGAAGAACCACCTGAAGAACAGATCAAGAAGATGGGTGCTGGTGATATCATTCCCGTGGATCATCCTGAAGAAATCCACATACCTCCTGCTCCTGAAGAACATCCAAATCCTGATGCAAATAATCCTGATGACGATCCTGATCCTGAGGCTCCTGATACCCTTGAAGCTCCTGAAGCACCTGAAGCAGATGCAAATGAATCTGACAACAATGACGAAGATGCGCCTCAATATCATCCTCCTCGACTTCCTCGTGTGGCAAATGAAGTTCAAGTGGACAGAATCCTCGCTGACGTCAACCTACCAGGTCCTCTTACTCGTGCAAGAGCTAATCGTATAGCTAACTTTTGTGGGCATTTCTCGTTTGTATCAATTTCAGAGCCCACCAAAGTCACTGAGGCATTCCAAGAAGCAGAATGGATTCAGGCAATGCAAGACGAACTTCTTCAGTTTAAACTGAACGATGTTTGGGAATTAGTCAAACGTCCTGATCCTCGAGTTCACAATGTCATCGGCACGAAGTGGATCTACCGCAAAAAACTCGATGAAGATGGACAAGTCATCAGAAACAAAGCTCGTCTCGTAGCTCAAGGATATACACAAGTCGAGGGGATCGACTTCGGTGAAACCTTCGCTCCTGTTGCTCGATTTGAGTCCATTCGTATTATGCTTGCATTCGCTAACCATCATAATATCAAGTTATATCAAATGGATGTGAAAAGTGCTTTCCTCAATGGTAATATCGAGGAAGAAGTATATGTTGCTCAACCTCCAGGTTTTGAAGACGCAAAGAAACCTGATATGGTGTACAGATTGAAGAAAGCCCTCTATGGACTGAAGCAAGCCCCTCGGGCTTGGTATGACACACTAAGGGACTTCCTCATCAGCAAGGGCTTCAAATCTGGTTCCCTCGATCCAACTCTTTTCACAAAAAGATATCATGATGCATTATTCATATGTCAAATTTATGTTGATGACATAATATTTGGATGCACTAACAAGAAATACAGTGAAGAATTTGCATTCTTGATGAGTGAACAGTATCAGATGTCCATGATGGGCGAACTGAAGTTCTTCTTAGGGCTCCAAATTCTTCAACAACGCAACGACATCTTCATCTCTCAGGAGAAGTACCTCAAGGAGTGCCTGAGGAAATTCGGGATGCAAGACTGCAAGGGCATCAAGACACCGATGCCTACAAATGGACAACTTGGCCCTGATGAAAATGGCAAGGACTACGATCAAAAGGTATACCGCTCCATGATAGGTTCTCTGCTATATCTATGTGCATCTAGGCCTGATATAATGTTGAGCGTTTGCATGTGTGCCCGATTCCAAGCGGCACCTCAGGAATCGCATCACCAAGCGGTGAAACGAATTCTTCGATATTTGGCTCACACCCCGTCGCTAGGCTTATGGTATCCAAAAGGCACACAACTGGATCTCGTTGGGTACTCAGACTCAGATTATGCTGGAGATCGAGTGGATCGGAAGTCTACCTCAGGAACATGTCATTTCCTCGGACATTCTCTAGTGTGCTGGTCATCGAAGAAGCAGAACTGCGTCTCCCTCTCCACTGCTGAAGCTGAATACATTGCTGCTGGTGCTAGCTGCTCACAGCTTCTTTGGATGAAACAAACTCTGAAGGACTACGGCATCAACCTGAAGAAAGTACCACTACTATGTGACAATGAGAGCGCCATCAAGATCTCTCAGAATCCAGTACAGCACTCAAGGACGAAGCACATTGAGATTCGGTATCACTTTCTTCGGGATCATGTATTGAAGGAAGATATCGTCATCAGCCACGTGAAGACTGAAGACCAACTTGCTGATATATTCACTAAGCCTTTGGATGAGAAGCGATTTAGCACTCTGAGGTGTGAGCTAAATATCTTAGATTCCTCAAACGTCCAGTGAATGGACACACATCCTAACGCTTAAACAATATTGAAGAATCCTGATGTACAACAAACGATGCGTCGTACTCCTCAAGTCATGAGGAACTACCTTGCTAAGTGTGAAGAAATTAACGTGGAATTGACTCAAGATCCATATGACAATTGTATGGTATCAAGTGTCTCATTCCCTATAAGGTGGGTAGCGCCACCGCCCAAACACCTCAGGATTTGTTGTTCCTCAGCTTCCTCAGGATTTGAAGTCTTCATTACTAATGATTACCGTGTTTGTCCTCAACAACGTTCACCTATAGTTATTGTTCTTCAGCTCTTGCTTCTTCATCTAGGTGAACGTGATCGGACCCGTCCCTCTGTGCTCACTTATCTAAGTTGTCTATCTCATATGCGTTCATCCGGAAATCATGTATTCCTCAGGCTGAGACCATTAGTCTTCATCATCAGCCTAAGACCATTTGTCTTCATCCTCAGCCCTTGTCCTCAAGTTCCTAAAATCAAGGATTTACAGTTACAACTGTCTTCAATTTGTTGCGATTTTACCGCACGTCGTGCTTATCCACCATTATGATATCCACTGAGGATCCCAACAATCAGGGGCAATCTGTTCCACAAATTTCGCAACCCCTCAGCTTTCACCCCTCTATAAATAGCACTCTACCCCCCCTGGTCATTTCCCCCCACCGCTTCTCTCCCTCTCGCGCCGCCGCCCTTGAGCTCCTCAAGCTCTCGTGCTAACGTCGCCGGAGTTCGCCGTCGCCGGGGAAGAAGACTCGTGGTTCCTCAGCATTCGCCTCAGTTCTGGTATGCCTATTCCTCAGTGGCTTATTCCTCAGTGTCTCATTCCTCAGTACTGTTGTGTCCTCAAGCCATTTAATCCTCAACTGTACTGCTAGCTTTCTGAGACCTATTCCTATGCCCCATTCATTTGCTTTCCTCTGCCTATTCCTCATGAACGCATATAACCGTACCCCACTTCCCTCGCAACTTAACTCTCTCACAGGTACATGTCTGCTGAGAAATCGTATGGTTCTCATAGTCTCACTTCATTTGCAGCTCAGCTTGAACGAACCATTCCTCAGTCTCCACCACTGAAGAAAATGGCTCCTCGGCATAAGCTCACTGATACTGCTAAAGACCTGCCTCCTGAGCTCTATGAGAAGCTGAAGACTCCCGAACGTGAAACTGCTGATGATCGTAAGAAAAGGGTCCAGAAGATCACGAGGGAATGGGCCAAGCGTTGGGTGGCATATCAATGGCTTAATCCTCAGCATGAGGAAATGTTTGTTGTCAATCCGCCGATGAAGACCTTGGGTATCAAGGCTCGACCTCCACCTGCACCAGGAGTCACTCCTGATCCCACAACAATACACACCCCTGATGACTTTCCTGCGGCATATGAACAATACCTCAAACGCAGTAGCAGCCGTGTCAAGAATCTGGTCCGTGACTTGACTGCCTTAGTACAGCTTCCACCTCACGATCAGTCTCAACCCAGGCCACAACCTCCGCCTCAGCACCGCAAAAAGGCTCCTGGCATGAATCCCTCCCAGAAGTCCTCAGTTAAGCCTCAAGTTATTGGTTCCTAATGTCAACGCACGGATGGTGCTGCTCCCTCCTCACGGATTCGCACTGATGAATCTGGTAATACTCCTGAGGCCTCAACCACAATGCCTCAGTCTCAGCTGAACACCAAAACTGTTCTTCAACGCGGCCCACGCCCCTCACCAAAGAAAACTGCTATGCGTGGCGCCATTCATCATACTCCTCAAACCTCTGATGATGAAGATGAATTTGAGGATTTGGCCGGCTTCATCGCCACTGAAGCTGATAAGATTGAATATGTGCATGCTGCAGCCAGACGCAAAGCTGAAGCAACGGGTTCAGAAATCCCGCTTCTCCTTGATCCCAAGAAGATCTTGGAGTACATCGAAATTTGGTCTGTCAAGCCTGACACTCCTCTTGATGATTTGGACATCCCTAAAGACATCAAGTTCTATGTTCAACAGTTCCTCATAAATGAGATTCATCAACGTGATCTTCAGAAACAATTGAAGGCCAAACTGAAGAAAGTCCTCAGTGACTTCAAAAAGAAACCTATCACTGATGTTACTCCTCAGGAGTTTATAGAGCATCAATGTGAAGTTCAACGCCTCAACACTGAGTGCGCTGCCAACCGTGCTTATATAGGAAAATCCAAGGAACAGATGTCTCGGCAGGTGGCAAAGTTGATGAAGCTTCGACAGCCTGCTTCCTCAGTACCCCCTGCTGCCTCTGCCAAAAGCCTCAAGCGCCTGCCCGAAGCCCAACCCTCAACTCCACCTACCGCGAAGAAGCCTACTGTTGAGGACCCCATTGATGCTACACCACTTTCCTCAGCTCCTCCGGCATCAAAGGCCGCTGATACCACCGTTCTCATTACTGCTGCCTCAACTCCACCTCCAAATCCTCAGCGCAGCTTAATCGTCTTCACTCCGCCCCCTGCTGCAACACCCATTGTTCCATCTCCTCAGTACCCACCTCCACCGATTATCACTGAGGTTGAAGACATTGATGTCGACATTATGGATCATGGAACTCCTCGCGTCCATGATGAGGATTATGGGCTGACCAACTCGCCCACTCATACTATCTTCTCACCTGAGCCTCACTCCCCCACCGTGACCGAGGTGCTTCCTGAAACTTCTCAGCAGTCTGAAGAATCAGTTGGTGCATCGTCCTTAGCATCTGATGTTGATGAACCAGTAGCCACAAGTGCTCCCACAAATTCTGCTGCTGAAACTCATGCTGCAGCCACCACTACTGCTGATACTGATGTTGCGGAAACAACCACTGCTCATCCTAAGACAAATCCCCCCGCCGCTGAAACTGAAGCTGAAGCCGAGCACAGTACAAATGCTCCTCCTGAAGCAGAAAACAGTACAAATGCTCATCCTGAAGCCTCAAAGGATGGATCTGAAGACAAACAGGCAACATCACCTCGTCTTCCCAAGGACCTCAACACGTCTGTGCCTGAAAAATATACAGCGGCTCCGCCTCAGCCTCAAGCCTCTCTTCAGATTGAAGTGCCTCAAGCGCCTACACCATCTCAAGGCCCAGTTCAAGATCGGTCCTTGTGTCCGAAGCAGAAGCAACCATTCTTCCGTGACCTTGAAGCTGATGATACCCCAAGTTTCGATGCTACTGATTTCTTCAATGCCATGACTTTCTTCAGAGGGGATTCAAAATCCATAACATTCTGCTGCACCTCGAAAGCTGTTAAGGTTCTGGACAGCACTCAGAAGAACTATTATGATTCAGTTCTCTATAAGCAAAACAAACTGTTTCCTCACAAGCATATTCCTCTAATGGATATGGAAGCCCTTCCCTGCTTCAACAGTGTGCTTCAGGATCTACAGCATGCCAAGCTGCTTCAGTTCTGCTCCGAATGCATCCACTGGAACGAAGAGCTTGTACTTCAGTTTTATGCAACTTTGTATGTTTCAGGAGATCCTCTGGATATCACCACCTGGGTCCTCGAGTGGATGACTGAGCATCATCACTACACCATCACTGTTCCTGAAGCAATTATCATTCTTGAGTTGCCTCAGTGCACTTCCCCAACTGCTTGCTCCTATGGGTCTCAAATTCTTCGAGATGACCTGATGAACATGCTTATGAAGCCTCAGGCACCTGAAGCCCCAGCTCACACAAAGTTTCCAGTTTCTGAGCTTCTATATCTGCCAAGTACACTGTATCGGATTCTGGCGAAGACCTTCTGCCCCATTAAAGGCTATGAATCCACTGTTGAAGAAGTCATTGGCATCATGAAGAACATACTCCACAACCTCTGCATGTCTAGGCCAATCAACGTTCCTGACTTCTTCTTCAGAACTCTGGTGGATGCAGCATAGAATCCTCATATCCTGAAGCCATACGCGCCATGGATCATGAAGCTCATCCGAGCCACGACTGGTATTGATTTCCAACCTGATCATCCGAATCATAGGACCTATCTGCCGCCTGTCGAAGTGCTTCAGCATACGATTGCTTCAAATGATAAGGGCAAAGGCATATTCTATGAAGAAGTTCTCCCGACAAATTCCCTTGGTGGAAACATTCGTCATCCTCAGTCTCGCACTACTGATGAAACCAGAACTCATGCCTCTACTGAGTATACGACTCAGGCTCGAGTGATGACTGACCGAGAGCTTCTGATTAGTCTTCATCAGAAGGTTGACCGAAATCATGATTGTGTGAAGCGTCAGTTTTCTGAAATACTCAGCTACATGGCTCAGACGCATTCTTCAGTGAAGAAAGTGCATCAGTATACTCATCATACATATCAACATCTCGATGCCTTGATGAGAGAAGTAATCACCCCTGAAGACCTTGCAAAATTGGATCTTCAAAAGCCTCTGATTCCTGCAATCAGACCCCCGAGGCAATTCAGACGCTGCACAACTCCTCCTCCGGCCATGGACTCCTATTCTTCAAACCAAGAAATGACTGCTGAAGAAGCCAAAGACACAGCTGCCTGCCCTCACACTGCAACGGATTGCCTCAGGCGTGAATCACCTCAGCCTTGAAGCATCTTCAAAGGGGCGTTAGCTTCAATTTTTTCCCTTTTTGTTCATTTTATGACAAAGGGGGGGGGAATCTGTTAGTCTTCAAGCGGGTTTTACTTAGGAGGTTCTTCAGTTACAACTCTCGCTCTTCAGATTTTTTTGTAACGAGTTGTAAACTGTTATTTTGGTGTTTGCCTGATACTATTCCTCAGTTACCTCATGCTATTTCCTCAACTTTATCATATATGCATGTGATTGTCTCTGCAAACACCTCTCTCAGTGCGTTGTTTAAATTCCTCAATCACTTCATAACATGCACTGCTTCAAAAATGCCTGGATATAGGGGGAGCTCCTCATATACCTCAAAATACTTTAGATATTAAAAATTCTTCAACTCATATGCATATCCTCAGGGGGAGCTTCATTATATCCAGCTTAATGATAGAAATGTTCTTCAAAGTTTTTATTCTTCAAACTCATAATTTTATCCCCGTTGAAGCTTAACCTGATTGTCATCAAATCACCAAAAAGGGGGAGATTGTAAGTGCATCAAGTGCCCTCCCCTTGAGGTTTTGGAGTTTGATGACAAAACGGTTAAGGGACTGATGTGTTTGTGAGTATACACAGGAGAACAGTCCCTGATGAGGTGTTTAACCACCAATGTCGACCCCCCAAAATGTTGAGGAACATTGAAGAAACGAAGGTTTTCCTGAAGAACGTATTGGCGCAAAATCCTGAGGAAACAGGATCCTGAAGACTTGGAATCCTGAGGAAACAGGATCCTGAAGACTTGGAATCCTGAAGAAACTGGATCCCGAAGAATTTTGATCCTGAAGAAAGTTGCGCCATACTGAAGACATGTCAAGATGAAGATCAAGCTGAAGCGTAGTCTTCGTTAAGTCTTTTTTCTTTCTTGAGTCGTAGGAAAACATCGTACTATTTGAGGGGTTGAAGAAAACGAGTTCCGAAGGTCTGAGGAATTGCTCAAGTAGGAATCCTGAAGAAAAACCCTGAGGAAATCTCCTGTAGTAGAAGTTCAGTCCTCGGGTGTCTGAGACGTTGTTCTTCAGGACACTGAGGTAACTAACTTCGGTTGAGGATTCTGGAGATCGCCAGTGCGACTCTTCTGAAAATCGTGAGGAGAGAGAATACTTTGACCGTGCCACGTGTTGCGTGGTGAGAGGCTAGAACTTGTCTAGCAACGGTCATTTCCGAGGGCATGAGAGTAATTGCATGCATGGGCATTTATGTCCTTTCACCTCGGGTTGCTCCGTGGCTATAAATAGCCACCCCCAGCCCCATTTGTGGGTTGGCTGCTCCGAGAGAAAAACTGACACTTGTCAATTGAGAGCAACCCACCTCTGAGGACACTGAAGAACCTAAGTGAGGAAAACCACCAGCCTGAGTAGTTGAGCATTTCTGAGGAAGTCAGTTCGAGTGATCTTAAGCTTTTTACTCTTGAAGACTGTGATCTTCCAGCCGGTGTAGAAGTCTTCAGTCTGAGGAAGTCAAGATGCAATTGTGACTTCCCAGAGTGACTGAGTCTGTGAAGGTTTCGGGAGTCTACCTTGAAGACTCACCTGAGTTTTTGGACGGAGTCTGAGGACTCTAGTTCAAGGAGAACAAGGTGAAGACTATGTCTTCTGAGTTGAATCTCAACCTCTCCAACTAGACGTAGAGTTGTCACAGCAACTTGAACTGGTCTACCAAACCAAAGTCTTCAATCACTGGTGCTATCTCTTCGACCTCTTAAGCTTCAGTACTTGCTATGTTGACTTCTTATGCTTCAGTTCTCCCTCTGCTCTTAGTCTTCATACTATGCATCTGAAGCACTTCTGCTTATCTGAATTGATTTATTTCTGTTGCATTGTGATGAGCTGCCCTAATGATTACATTCTGTGAAGTTTTATTTCTTCATCATTTTGGTTACTTCTTCAGCTTCGTATTGCTTCAGTCCTGAAGAAAACCAAAATCTGGTAGTAAAAATGAAAATCTCCCATTCACCCCCCCTCTGGTCGATATATTGCACTTTCAGGATATATGCTCTAGAGGCAAATAATATATGATTATTCCAATATATCTAAATAAGTTCATGACCAGTTTCATACTGTGCTGGAACTGTATCAGTGAAACAATGATACATGTGTGGTATAGAAACAACCAGAGTTCCTAGTCAGCCTCTCATGATGACTGGTTTATCGTCAACTGATGATTGTGGTTTCACGATCATGGACAATCAAGTCAATTGAAGGTAAGGTCACCTCATTGAATGAATGACGTGATGAACATTACCCAGTGCAAGCATTGCAACATGATCAAATCGTAAAAGTTCAGTGTTGTAATTACAAAACGTAGTAGCCTGTTCCTTTGACCGTGAGATCACGCATAATTGCTATCTTCTGAGGATGCTTTGAGTGCATTAACCGTCACACTGAAACATGGTGACCATAAAGGTGTATCTTGGGCTATCCGATGGGATATGTTGAGGATTGTTGATTATAGAGCGGGATTTGTCAATCCATATAATGGAAAGGTACTTCATGGACAACTCGGTGAGATTGCATCCATAAAGCTGCGCAGCGTGTGACTAGGTCACAAGGATGAATATCACGGAACGAGTGAATAAGATTTGTCGGTAACAAGATAGAACTAATGCATTGGATGCAGTTGATCGAATCTTGGACTAATCTAGTATCGCATGACAAAGGGAATGGTATACAACGTGTACGGTTCAATCGGTTACTTCCGGAATGCACAGGGGTCATTATGGGCATCCAGGTCCCGCTATTGATCATTGGCCGTAGCCTTTGTCTCGGTCATTACTGGAGTGTTCTCGTACCGTAGGACACTTAAGGGATCGATGAATATCGGAGACCTTTTCGGAACTATCGGAGTTACCGGAGAAGAGAGAAAGACGTACCGGAAAAGTTCCGTGTTGGTCCGAAGGACGTTCGGAGTGAGCTGGAAGGAGTTCCGGATCATCGGGAGATGAAATAATATGTATTATTTATTAATTAAGTGAATTAATAATAACTAATAATAATTTATTTCAGATTAAAAAGTGCAATGGGCCTTATTTGTGAAAGAAGCCCATTAGGGGAAGGAGGAAAATAAAAGGGAAAAGGAAAAAAAAGGGGGGCGCCATGGGCCTTGGGGCCCATGTGGGTGGCGCCCCACTTCCCCTCCTCCTAGCCGCACCCTCCCCCCCTTGGCAAGGGATTAGTCCCACATTGCCAAGGGAAGGGGGGTTGACTCCTTCCGTCTGCCTATATAAAGATGGGCAGGGGTGCACTTCTTTGATACAGAAAAATTCGCAGAGAATTCAATATTACTCCGAATTGAGATCGGGTTTCACCGGTCTTCTAGTGTACCTGATTGCCAAGGGAATAGCGCTGACGCTAGATCCCAAATCACATAGCCCATACTAATTATGATCTCCTATTTTGACAGATACAACTAGTGTACCTGAAATTGGGCCTTTGTTCTTGGCTGTGCCAATGTTAGTGCAAACAGCACAAAAACTAATAGTGCATTCTTCAATATCACTGGTTACCAGATCCTTGACCATTGCAACTTGAGGCTTGACCTTGATCATGTCCTCAGGTTCGTCAGTGTTCCTTCCGTTTTTGTTTAGAATACCTGTAACAAAAGAGTGCTCCTTTATCCTTGAGGGATAAGGAGGCTATTCATACACAACTGCAGGTAAAACAGGATCATTAACATTAATCTCAATAGGTGACTCCTTGAAAGGTTTATGATGTTGACTCTCCTTCTTCTTAGAAGAATCAATATGAGAAGTAAATTCCTTGCAAAAGTTAACCATTAGCTGGGAATCAAGACCAATTTTAGAGCAAAAGGTATTAAAGTAATCAGTCTTCACATAACTCTCAATGTAGTCATGCTCATAGTTTATAGCGGGTTCAATACCTTTATCAATTTCCCAGTCTTCAGTGTTCTTCTGGATCCTTTCTATAAGATCCCATTTTTCTTCCATACTTCTGGTCTGGAATACCCCGCTAGAGGAGGCATCCAACATCTCCCTGTCCTGACGAGAAAGCCTGGCATAAAAATTTGTAAGTATAACTTCCTTGGGGAGCTCATGGTTTGGGAATTTGAGCATCAGGGGCTTCAGTCTCCCCCAAGCTTGAGCGATGCTCTCTCCGTCGCGAGACCAAAAGTTGTAGATGTATTTCCTGTCTTAGTGAATTTCACGAAGAGGATAAAACTTTGCATAAAAGAGAGACATAAGCTCTGGCCATTCAAGCAGATCAGAGTTATCGAGTAGCTTATACCAATCTGAAGCTTTATCTTTGAGTGATACGGAGAATAGTTTCTTCATGACGAACTCCATTGTTACACCTGCAAGCTTAAATAAAGAACATAATTGTGATAAATATAGCAGGTGTTCTCCCGGATTTCCTTCTCCTATATAAAAATTAGCCAAGACATAATCAATAATACCAGATGGTATTTTATAGGGCACAATTTCAATAGGGGTAGGAGTGAACACCACAGTCATGGGGCGGCTCCTTACCAGGAACAAACCAACAGTAGAAGAGTCCATAAGGACTGAAGGTAACAACAGAAAATAAAGGTTTCCTTACCGGCTTCACTTACCAATAGCGTTACACTCCCCGGCAACGGCGCCAGAATATCTCGTTGATGGCAGAGAAGTTAATAGGTTTAGTTGGTTTGCCTTCCCTGTTAACCGCGCCAATAAACGATTCTTGATAACCCACAAGTCTAGGGGATCAATTGTAGCTTTTCGATAAATAAGGATGTCGATCCCACAAGGAGCAGAAGGTGTTGATAAGTGACACTGGATAAGGAAAGGGTTGCACACACTGAAAGGTAAATATTTAGGGGGTTTTGGTTTAAGCAACAGAAAAGTAAAAGACAAGCAAAGTAAATAGGGTAACTGAGGAGTAGCAAGTGGCCCAATCCTTTCACAAGGATAAGCCTAGGAACTAAACTTATAAAAGCTAAAGCGTTCTTGAGAACACACGGGAGAGATAGCCAAGTTACTTTCACCATACTCCGCCAAGTAATATGTATTGTGTTGATAAGTGTCGGTGGGTGGATCAATGCTAGTACACCTTCTAGACTAAGATAAGTGTACTCTTATGATTACACACCTTGCAAGCATCCGCAAATACAAGGTAGTAATTAAGTCATAAGCCTAACCACATCATTACGATTAAGGATCCATAACTCCCTTGTGCAAAAGTGTGCGAACTGGGGTTCATGTTTCTGTCACTCCGGCAACCCACCATAAGCATCCTTTGTGCACAATGTATTCCTCTAGGCCCATGAAAGGTGAAGTGTTAAGTGTTCGACTCACATAACACCACTAGAGAAATAACAACACAACTTAAGTATCAAACAACACATAACACTTCAACATCATATGACTACTAACAACTAGACTTCTCCCGTGTTCTCAAGAACTAAAGTAACTACTCACAAGACATAAAAGAGATCATGATCGGAGGTGATAGATGGGTGGAAAACAATCTGGACACAATGATATTTCTCCAACAAAACTCAATAGCATTCACCACAAAGTAGTAATCAACACCAACAGAGTAGAGAGGATAGATAGTACGGATTACAACACAAGTTGCAATTGTGAGATGAGATGGGATGGAGATGGAGATGGTGCTGATGTTGGGGATGATGTTGATGATGATCTCGATGATGCCCGTGACGATGATGATGATGATGATGGCGACGATCTCCCCTTCCGGGAGGTGATCTCCCCGACGGAATCTGCCCGCCGGAGATGGCTTTTCTCCTCTATAGGTTTCCGCCCCGTGGCGGCGGAGAAACACGGAAACTCTTCTCTATTTAGGGTTTCTACCCCAAGGGGGTCTTATAGGCGAGAGGGGGCACCGAGGGGGGCCACCATGCATCCAGGAGGGTGCCTGGCGCGGCCAGGAGGGGGCCGCGCCAGGAACCCTTCTGGCTGTATGGTGGGTCCCCTCATCTCCATCTTCGGTGATCCCCAGTCAATCTACATAAAAACGCTCCCCGTAAATTTTCATCGCATTTGGACTTGATCTAATTCAGCAACTTGGTGTCCACTTTTCACCGCTGAATTTTGGTTCTGCTGCTTCGGCACCGGAAAGTTGTAAACTGTGTAAAACAAGCCAATACAACATAAAAACAATACTTTAAAGTGGAATATATCAATTTATAGGATGAAATTACAATATAAAATAGTGATGCATTTTGGACGTATCAGCAGATGATGTTGTTTTTCTTCTTAAGGATGATTTGGAGGCTAATGGGATATTTAAATGTATTCTAAGAGTGTTTGAGTAGATATCAGTGTTGACAATTAATTTTTGCAAAATCGTTTTTTTATCTGGTGAAGTTGTGTCCGAAATTAGGGATTGCCAAGAAATATTTACTTGTGAGATATGCACAATCCCTTTGAAATATCTCGGAGCCCCTGTTTCCAATATTAGAATCAGAAATAAATACTGAGATGGGGTGCTTAACAAAATTTAAAAGATATGTGGATGTTGGCAAGGCAGAATGCTCAACATGGCTAGCAGAACCACCTTGGTAATGCTCTTGTATATGGTGTCTTTTTACCCCCTTCATGTGTGTGTTTGGAAGAGAGATGACTTCTTCAGATCAATATTAGTGTGGCAAGATGATGAAGATAATAAATAAATATCATTTAGTTAACTGGAAGATTTGTTGCATGCCTAAATACCAGGGGCACTTGGGGATCATTGATTTCGATCTGGTGAACCAAGCTCTTTTGGCCAAATGGTTCTGGAAATTAGAACAGGAAAATGGTTTGGGGCAAGAAGTGATTACGAATAAATATGTTAAAGGAATATGCATTTATGGAATTTTAAAAGTAAAAAAATATATTCTATGCTAATTGTATAAAGATTCTGGGTAATGGGGAAGGAACCAGATTTTGGGAGGATCGGTGGCTTGATGACAAACCTTGCAAGTTGGCTTATCGTAGACTGTTTGAACTATGCTTTAATAAAAATATTTCAGTAGTTGAGGCAGTTAGAATGGAATGTGAGCGATTTTACTTCAGTAGGACTTTCATTGGTGAAGCCTTTGACTTGTGGGAAAGTTTAAAAAGAAGATGTCAAGAATACAATCTTACTGATGGAAAAGATAAAAAGTTGTTGTTGGTTGGCATTTTTGCCCTCTTTTGGTATGTTTGGAGGGGCAGGAATGATGTTGTTTTGGATAGAAAGTACAATTTTGACCCAATTTCATTGATTAAAATGATGTTTTATTTCATTTATAGTTGTGCTGGCTTGTAGATAAAGGAGGTAAACGAAGAGTGCTGAAGGTGGGGATAAAGCTACTAGAGCATGTAGCAAAGAAAGTTTACAGGGCATCTCAGGGTTGGAGGCCTAGAGTGCGCAAGATAGAACAGTGCTACACGTACGATGTTTCACGTACGAAACTTGTTTGATCCTGTAAATCAAGCCATAGGTAGCTCTTTGCCCGGATCATCCTACGGTGCAAAACAAGTGTCGGACACACTTCGTATATGAAGTGTCGTACGCACAACAATTTCGGTGGAACAAACTTTGTAGTTTGCAGAAATACTTAATTAGTACTGTCGTTTTTATAAAAAGTTGTATTTTCCAATACATTAATTACAATGCAGGCATGCATGACTATTAAATGACCAAAAACTAGTACATGCATTGGTGAGCATTCTCTCCAACTTTGCATGCAGTAATTTAATGCACCTCGAAATCTAAACAAGTGATAATAAAGGATAGAATTGAGACTTATAAAACGAAAAAACTGAAATTTTAAAATGAGCCTTATAAACCGAAAAGGAGGGAGTAGTTTGGCTCCTTGCTAGGTCTTGGGCGGTCTTAGCTGTCTTTCTTTGGTTTTAGTGTGTTTGGGTGTTGGTACCGTCACGTGGTTATTTGGTTTCTTTAAATGAAATCGAAGAGTGAAATCTCTCTTTTGCTTTAAAAAATGATGAGTGCATTCACGGTTAAATTTATCCAGACAAGATCCCCATGAAAGTAACCTCGACGTGAAAAATGTATTTCAAAGAGAAGTGATACTATGAACATGAATCTGAACGCATGCCCGCCAGGCCCTGCCAGCATAGTCAAAACGACACGTGGTTACATCACCGCATTTTCTCGTACATCTACACATGCACGTCGACTTCGCAGAGGTGCTTTCTTGGGCAGACACTCGCTCTCTTTCAGACACTCTCTTTCAGACACTGACGGACGGACAGACAGCTGTGCATGGGCACGAGGAAAAACGACCTAATCATAATACAGCGCGCATTAGATTCTCAGATCTCTCCAGGGCAAATTCTCAGATCTCACGCGTTTTAACAGCCTAGCTCGCGAAAATTAAACCCCTCTGATGATGGCCTGAGACATGACGTAACTCTGACTGCGGTGAGTAGATATGATCCCTTTTTCTCCCTGTTTGCTTTTATTCGGCAAGGCTGGAGAAATGGACAGCCCGAATATAATTTAGGTGATCTTTGACGTGCTTATCTCTGAGGCGTCAGCATGCATGCAGCTGGAATGCATCGGGAGCGTGGTGCCAGAAGGCATGGCAGGAGTGGATGGATGGGCCGGAAGGAGCAGGGAAGCTTCTTCCCCCGGATGAGCAAGAATAAGATTGCTATGGGATTGTTCGCATGATTAGAGTCATTTTCTCGCCACTGCTGCGTGGTCTCCTGCTCCTGATCCTTGTCCCGCTTCGAACTGGAGCTGTCGCGTTGGCCCGACGCGGTAGTGACGTGCTGCTGAACCAGCTCATCAGAATGAGTGATGCTTTTATGTTCAGCCAAAACGATCTAAACGCTGCCAGTGGCAGAGCCAAATGACGACGCTGCAGCCCGGAGCTACCATGTCGGCGTTGCTTCATCCGTTCATGACCAACAGTTAGAGCATCTCCAGCCGCGCCCCCAAGACGGCGCTATTTGTGTCGGACGGACGAAATCCGTCCAGTCGCGCCCCCAAGGGCCGAAATAACGTCGGACCGGGCCAAAATTGAGTCCGGCGATCCCAAGCAAACCCGGCGCGCTGGGGGTCGCTTGAGGGCGCCGGACGAAACAAAAAGAGCCGGCTGGCCCGCTGGCAGAGCAAACCGTTCAACAAAAACGACCCCCTCTCCCCCACCACCCTTGTCACCGCCGGTGCCGCGCCGCCGCAAGGTAGCCGTTGCGCCGCCACCAAACACGCCGTTGTTCCACCCCACCTCCCCCTCTTCCAAGCTTGCCTAGTACAACGGTGTTTGGCCGGCGCGACGCGAACAGCCGAGACCACCGGCGGCTGTTCGCGACCACACCGCACCCCAGGTGTTCAGCGAATTGCCGTGTCGAGATGGACTCCGACGACGAGGCACTCTTCGCCGCGCTGATGGAGGAGGAAGAGTTTGTCGTCGGCTCCGGGGACGATGAGCACCTGATGATGCTCGCCGCCTTGGCCGACCTGTTCGGCGCCAACACGGCGCCGCGGCGGGGCGGCTCCAAGATGGGCCGCCGGAAAGCAAAGGAGAGGCGTCGTTCGGAGGGCTATTGCTTGCTCTACTCCGACTACTTTGCCGATGTTCCCCTACACGGCGAGAAGACATTCCGACGCCGGTACCGCATGGGCCGAAAGCTCTTTCTTCGCATTGTCAATTCACTTCGAGAGTACGACAACTACTTCGTTTGCAAGAAAGATTGCACCGGCACAGTTGGATTCTCCACACTTCAGAAGTGCACAACGGCAATGCGGATGCTTGCATACGGAGCTCCTGGTGATCAACAGGAATACTATGCACGCATGGCCGAGTCCACCGCCCTTGAGTGTATGTATAAGTTTGCAGAGAAGTGGTGGGCTGCTTTGGAGGACAGTACTTGCGAGCACCCGATGCTGAAGACACTGCTCGGATCCTAGCAGAGAATGAAGCAAAAGGATTTCCTGGGATGCTTGGAAGCATCGATTGCATTCATTGGGAATGGAAGAACTGTCCATTTTCTTGGCAGGGGATGTACAAGGGCGCAAAAGGTCACTGAAGTGTGGTACTTGAGGCAGTTGCTACACATGATCTCTGGATTTGGCACTACTTCTTTGGCATGCCAGGAACACACAATGACATCAACGTCCTGCAGTGCTCGAATGTCTTTGCCAGGCTTGTCGAAGGTCATGCTCCTCCGGTGAATTTCGAGGTCAATGGGCACCAGTACAACAAGGGATACTACCTAGCAGATGGCATCTATCCAAGATGGCCGGTATTTGTGAAGTCTATCTCAAACTCTGTGCCAGGAGGGAAGTACTCCCACTTTGCCAAGTGACAGGAGTTTTGCAGGAAGGATGTCGAGCGGGCTTTTGGGGTGCTCCAATCTCGATTTGCCGTTGTTCGTTACCCCGCTCAGACTTGGTCGAAAGATCAAATGTGGGAGGTGATAAATTGTTGTGTCATTTTGCACAACATGATCATTGAGAGCGAGAAAGAGGATCCAGTGTATGACACTGAACCATATCTCAACCAGGGACCTCTTGCAGTTGTTTATCACGAGATACCAGCAGATTGGATAGCATATCTCAACATGCGCCAGGAGATCTGAGACCCACACGTGCATCGTCAACTGCAGGAAGATCTAGTGGAGCATCTGTGGACGCGCAAAGGCAATGCCTAGTTTGATTTGTATTTGTGTCGAACTGTATTCTACGTTGTGTGCCGAACTGCCGAATTGTGATGATATTTGCGACGAATTGTGCCGAACTGCGGTGAATTTGCGCCGAATTGTGCCGAATTTGCTTTTAAAATATCAATTTGCGTCGTTTTGGGTCGAATTTGGGTCGAATCTGGACCGCAATCGCGGCCGCCTTGGGAGCGCGGCTGGGGGGCCGGCCGCCCCAAGCGGGTTTCGTCGCCTGAGCGCCCCCCAAGCGGTGCCGAAAATCGGCTTGGGGGGGGGGGGGGGGGGGGGGGGCGAACGGCTGGAGATGCTCTTACAACTTCAAACAACTACTTCCTCCGTTTCAAAATAATTGTCTTACCCTTAATACAACTTTGTATTTTGGAACGAAAGGAGTACGTACCAGTTCATGTTTCCTCCTTTCAGTTAAATATGCAAATATGTACTGATACGGTACGAAGGCTTCATGGATTAAGTCTTTATCTCCGATATTAGGGAGACAGCGTAAACAACAGATACAGAACATTTTAAAGTGCTGCATATTTATCCCTAATCCATAATAATAAAGGAAGGTGCATTTTTCCTTTTTTTATCCGTCATCTTATTTGCCCTTAAAATTGATAGAAATTACCACCAATGTCACTTATAAATGAGAAAAACTTTAAATTTCATACGCTAATGGGTCTTCTCTCGTGGGCTTGAAGCTAATTAACAAAAAAATATTGCATTGGATCGAACCCACGATTTTTTCCTGTGCAGAACGCTCCACCCAACCAAGTCAGCTAGCTTCTTGAGACCACGTTAGAACCATGTGTTCTCACGTTATTTAATAGTCCCACATTTGCGTTCTCGCGGATAGGAGTCGGACCGCCCTCAAGGAGACCGAGCGGATGAGTGCAAGTAGTGGTCGGGCTCACAGGCTTGCTCGATGTGACGTCCGCGGAGCCCGGCGACACCGTCTACGCGCAACCGCTGCCTCCACCGCCCCTGATGCCACCAACGAGGCCGAGGTACGAGGATCTACCATCGGGCTCGCTGCCACTACGACCCATAGACAACCACAGCACCCAGATCTGCGAGGTCATCCGCGACCTTCGACGCATCGCTGTCTGCGTTCTGGCCGTTGAAGCCATCGATGTCGCCTTCGTCGCCACCTCTCCCCCACCGCCACCACCCCCGGAGGTCTACTGGACCCAAGGCATGTCATGGGCATCGCATTCATCCACCTCATCAGCGATGATGATGGCAACATAACGACGAGTAGAGGACCAAAGACGAAGATTTATGTATGATCATTAATTTAGATATATAAAGATTTGTTTATCCCGTAGCAACGCACACGCATGTTTGCTAGTCTATTTAAAAAGCACCTCTGGTTTCCCACGGCAGGCATGAAACCGGTGGACTATAAATCGAGAAAATATCAATGACTTTGTACATCATCTTTATGACCGTACATAACTATGTATGTACTTACATTTCATACAAACCAACTTGCTGAGATCATCGTCAGCAGATTTCCATTATTTCAATAAAGTTTATTCTGGCTGTGGTTGAGCCCGAACCAATTAGCTGTAGGTTGGAGCATGGTAGTTGTGGGCATCTGAGTTCTCCTGCCTACATTCAATTTACATACATGGGGTGGGAATACAACAATGGTATACAATTTATGTGCCAATCTCAGCCTTTGAACGAGCTTAGCGCTCTAATAAGATGTTGATACACTTCGATGCCCCTCAGGAACACTTTATCCTCCAGAAACTGCAATGTTGAGGTAACACTGAGCTTATCCATCACACTATGCAAAAGAAATACGGTAGCAGGTACTAGTAAAGATCAATTACCTCATTGTGATCGTGAAGCAAAATTGGAGTATTTATCATTGGAGAAAATCCAAGGGCTGGAACACCCATCTGCCTCACGAATCGGGCGTCCGTGGTTGAAGACAAGATCTCAGGCTTTGCTAGTTTTCCACCTGAAGAGATAATAGCCTGTTCAAACACAGACCACCATGGGTTTGACTCATTGGTTGCTGTAAGCAAGGGACCTCCTGTCACATCGCTCACTGGTCCTTTCTTCATCAGCTGTACAATACAAATTCACAGGAATTTAGAAAATCAAGTGATTCAGGAAGATCGACAGTGCAGAGTTCGATTCATTTTCTGTTATCCACATAACAGTTAAACTAATTTCACCTGGTAAGTCAAGTTTTTATGAGCGGGTGCCCATTCTTCTTTGATTCTTCTTATAATCTGCTCAAGATCTTCGGTTGGAGGAAGGCGGAGATCAAAACCCACCTCTGCTTCTGAAGGTTGCATATTCATCACAAAGCCCTGCATCGATTAGTCTTTAGACTACAGAGAAGCCACATCGAAGTGAATAGATGGTACGGCAATGTTGATTTTTGGCATATGCCCTGTCTATACTTGACCTCTATTAATTTGTCTTATGGGAGATAATAACATACTGACAACTACTGTTATGAGTAGTTTGGCCTCTGGAGATAATTACAAAGATAGCAGCAGCGCACATAAAGTGCAATAAAAATAATAAGAGCATGCCTAATGCAGGATTTCAAATGAGAACTAAAAGGGGAAAAAAGGACTCGTATTTGTTGGGTTCTTTCGAAGGGTGAAAATTTTGTTCTTTTGCTTCGGTGCCTCACTGACGTTGGTAGTTAGACCATTGACCAAGTGCAGGTTTGCTTAAAAGAACTGCAGCTGCTGAGTTCTGGACCAATGGGCAACCAATCACCTGCATGGACGTCACCTCCAGCAGCTTCTCCTCCGGACGGCAGCCATGCTCCAGCAGGTAACCCCAAGCGCAGCAGCATCTCCTCAACCACTTCATCTTTGTGGGTTGGTTTCTTCTATTCAGAAGCTGCTGCTTGCTTACGCAAGTAGTGCTCGTTTGAAAGATTTCTGCTCGTTGCTAGAGAGCATGGCATCAGGGAGCAACACCCCTGTAGCCAATCATCCGTGTATGAGAGCGAAGGGCGGCATGGTATTCGTACATCCGAAGTATCCTCAGTGGGCTCCAAACCTAGCAGCTTCTCATTGTTTTTTTGTCATGAACTATATTATCATACTAGATGATACCCCGCGCCTTGCCGCGGAAATTGGTCGCTCTATATTTAAACAAAATTTAATTATCTAATTTTTAAATATTTAGATTAATAATAAGCGAACCAAAAATTTAAAAACACATACAATTTATTATATTTGATTATGTTTAGTTATTGATTTTTTTAATATAAGTATAATAAGAAAATGAAAAATATTTTTCAATGCATGATCGTATGTTGAGGTGGTCGTTATCCCATCCGTAATTGTGTGGTGATGTGGCATGATTGTATGTTGAGATAAATAAGTTAGTGGGGATCACGGGAATTGGTCATCTTTTATTTCAACAAAATTTAATTACGTGAATTTTAAATATTTAGATTAATAACAAATGAACCAAAAAAAATTAAAACACATACAACTTACTATATTTGATTGTGTATATTTATAAATTGTTTTTTGAATATAAGTATAGTAAGGGAATGAAAAATATTTTTCCATGCATGCATGGTTGCATGTGATGGTGGGTCTTGTCTCATGCATGGTTGCATGTTGAGGTGGACCTTATCCCAATCATAATTATATGGTGATGTGGCATGCTTGCATGTTGAGATAGATAAGATAGTGGGGATGATCTATTATAGTATTATAGATTTCTTAGTATTTATTTTATATATATACCCACAACTAATATATACGCACAATTAATTAACATAATAAACCCTCCGAGATTAAATTTAGAGGCGAGGAGCCTGGGCACCTAGGTGTCCCAAATGGCCGTCCCCGTATCCCCGAAGGACATTTTTTGAAAAACGTCGTATCCAGTGTCCCGTATACGTATCACCGTGTCTTCGTCTCTTCACCCCTTTATTCGTGCTTCTTAGCATAACACCAATATGCAGCTCATGCTTCACAGGGCTGCGCGTAACACTAATAGCACTTGTACTGTGAGACAATAACAAAGTAGGTGTAGCGACAGAAACACCAAACTCCTGAAGTAACTACTGTAACCAAGTCACCTCTGCCATCAAGAGAGACATAGCAATGAGAGAACCAACAAGAGAACCACAGTAAGCAGAAAGTGAATGGTGATCCGAGGGATCACTTGCCCACATAGCATCTGAAAAGGCCTGAAGTTGTAACGAATTGGAGCGAGGAAAGAATAGACGATGAAAGATCATACCGCAAAGGTATCGAAGAACATGAAGGTGACAAAATTGACTCAAAATATGAACATGATAAGAAATATACGAACGAGTGACAGCTAGATAGAAAAGACTTCCAACAAGATGACGATAACACATCAAATCAGACAAAGGGTCGCCATCAGTAACACGGAGGTGAATATTGAGCTCCATGGAAGTCTCAACAATGTGTTCATCAGTAAGAACAGCACAAGCAAGAAGATTTTCGATATACTTTTCTTGGGAAATGAAAAGGAGAGTTAGAAGAGACCTCAATCCAAGAAAGTAGCGAGGTGGGCCAAGATCAGACATAAGAAACTGCTCACTAAGACATGCGTTTACAAAGGCAATATACTCAGAGTAATCACCAGTGATGATCATGTCATAAACATATAGAAGGGAAGAGGTCCGACCACGAGCAAACATATGAACAAACATCACACCTAATGTATATTATGATATATTTTATACGTTTGCCTCAACACTTTCTTAGAATATGCAATTAAAGTACACCAACTATATTTTACAATTCAATTTTTTGCGATCACAAGGTAATGGCAGCATCATGTACTACACATTTTGCAAATTATCCCATTTGTGCAAGATCTACAATCCTACATAGTTACCCTTTTTGGCAAGATGACCATGTTAAGTGCTCTACCAAAATATTATAAGTAATGTGACTATCTCAAAATTTTATTGGAAAGTCACAAGGTAATACTGACATCTACTACATAAACATGCATATTATCCACTATTGTTGTGAAGATCTAAACCTATTCATTTTGAAAAATGATTTATAAAATATAGCATAACACAAGGTAATAGAATTATGAACATCTACGGACAAAAGTCGGATTATGTTTTCTGCTTGTCAAATACTAGGATATATGTTCGTGTCTGATCTAAGCAAGGATACTGATAAGAACGATTGGAAATGTAGAAATAAGTGGGTCTTAAGCCTTCCAGCTTGGCCAACGGTGATCCTTTAATTTGGTAATTTGGATCAGGGTGTGGTGTATGAAAGCAGTTGGTTGCTCCTAGGCATATAGCCAAACTGCACTTGTTCAGTGCTCTACTCATCGTCCAGCAAGCTCCTGCGCATGCTACATCATGTTGGCATGCATGGTAATATCATACTACATGAACTACATATACTTCCGTGAACATAGAACATTTAAGTAAATGATACTAGAATGTTCGTGCTTTGATAATTCAAATGCCTCAACAAAAGTGTTAGTATGACAGAGTGTGCAGCGTAAGTTCACAATCTGAGATGGCCGTACTTGCTAACATGTTTTTTTGTCCAACAATTTGGGCCCCAGACCTGATTTCATCAGTGAGTTTCTTGTTAGTGCTCCAAACTCTCACTCTTTTCCATTTTTGCTTGTTCTGAACTACAAGTACTTGTTTTTCATTATTAAAGTAATGGAAAATGATATGATCTCAGTACAAAGAGAAGTTCAATTGATTAAACTAAGGGAATGGAATAGGTGTAGAACAGGAGAATATACTGTGCTGGGGTACTGTTTGGCGTGCATAACAGTACAGTACTGTTCATGCTGAACTGTGATTTGTTGTGCTATTGTTAGTTAGAAACTAGACATAAGAATAATGAACATTCTTGTTATTTGGGTTTATTTCCTTGATATATTCCATGTTAAGTAAAAGTTTCATTACAGTTCAGATTATAACCTAGGGATTAAATAGAGTTAACCAGTTTCTATCAACATGCATCCATTATGAAGTAAGGAAAACTAATATATTCCTTGCTAATCTTCTCCCTTTCTAAACGCTGTTCTTCTACCCTTCCCCCCCCCCCCCAAACATATCCCAATTTTCTTAAGCAAATGTCATCTAGCCTTCCTTTGATAGTCATCATTATCAAGTCATCACATATACATAGGTTTTAAAGTTAGCGTCCAAACACTATTTTCTACAAAATTATTTGATTTCGCAATTGTCTCTCATAGTTTCTGTCACAATTTGATAAATCTACTTTTTACTAGATCTCTTGAACAAATTAACTAGAATTACTACTTCATACAAATGATATGCAGCAACGATTACATGTGAATTTGCTACAGGTGGATAGAAGTATCGGTAATCCTAAAGCCCGACAATCTCATATGCATGCATGCTTTCAATTGTTCATTTGCCAGGTATGTAACTCTATACCTCTGTAGCACTGAATGCTGATAATATTACCTTAAGAATAGAAGTAACACATGGACTAAGTAAGCTTTGTCATTCGTGTCCAAAATTGATGTAAATTTTGTCTAATACTCCCTCCGATCCATAATAAGTGTCGCCCATCTAGTACAAAGTTTTTACTAGCTTAGTACAAAATGAGCGACAATTATTATGGATCCGAGGGAGTATAATTTAGAACAAGCCTATGAAATTCGCCAGTTTGCACTGGCTGAAAGAGCTGCTATCAGTTGTGCTAATTATAGATGACTTAAATGATGTTGTCAGATCGGCTCAAATTGTAATATGATTCTCCTCCGCTTGCATCAGCGTGCACTGAAGTAAATAGCTAACGAGTAGCAGGATCCTTACCGTGGGGCTCGGCGTGCCGGCATTCATGTAGACAGGATTCACGGACACCACCTCTCCGGGACCGCACTCCCCGGACTTCACCTTCCTGAACTGTGCATCCCTGTACCCAGCAACTGTCTCGATGCAATCCATCAGATTCTCCACGGCGGCCCCATCGAACATCTTGGACCCATGGCCGGGAGCCCCCGTGGCCTTCACGATCAGCTTCCACACAAGCCGATCCGCATAGAAAACCCTGTACACATCCGTGAGCGACGCCTGCCCCTCGTCGAGCATGAACCCGACATTGAGATCGCGGAACTCCTCCGACTGGACGAACTTCTCGTGGCCGTCCTCGCCGCCGATCTCCTCGTCGGGGACGAGCGAGATGTGGACGGTGCGGGCGGGCGCGAAGCCGGCGGCCTGGAGGCCCCGGATGGCCTCGAGGTACTGGATGGGGAGGCACTTGTCGTCCTGCGCGCCGCGGGCGTAGACGCGGCCGGTGGCGGGGTCGTGGTGCGCGGCGTAGGGCGGGTGGATCCAGTGCTCGGGCTCCGCGGGCACGGAGTCGAGGTGGGAGTTGAGGAGGATGGAGGGGAGGGCGGGGTCGGTGCCCGGCCAGGTGAGCAGGAGGAGCGGCTTTGACTTGCAGGGGCTGAAGTGGAGCGTCTTGGAGCTGAGGCCGAGGGACGCGGCGTAGGGGAGGAGGAACGCGGCGGCGGCGGCGTAGTCAGGGGTGGGGTGGGCGGTGCAGATGCGGAGGTAGTCCTGGAAGCGCCGGATTTGGGAGGACTCGAGCTCGGTGAGGGGGTGGGCTGGGTGCGGAACCGCCGCGAGCAGGACGGCGGCGAGTAGGAGGAAGTGGCTGAGACGACGCATCATTGTGGTTGGTTCTGGTGCCCCCACGCTGCGGAGTGTTTGGACTTTGGACTGCTTGTTTGACCGACTGTGTTTCTTCTATCAGGTGAAGCCCCACAGCAGAGCTGGCCAACGTGCCGGCCCGGCACGGCACGGGCACGGTATAACTTAAATGTGTCAAGCACGGCACGGCCCGCTAGGCACGTTTAATAAACGTGCCGTGCCGGGCCGGCACGCGTGCCTGACCTTCAGGCCCAAGCACGGCACATTTAATAAACGTGCCTCACAGACGGCCCGTTTAGCCCTTATATCTCTAAAAAATATTATAAATATTATGTATTATTAAGCCTAGGTATTGTAATATATATACAAAAAATATATGAAAAATATATAAAAAGTTAAACGTGTCGTGCCGGGCCGGCCCGCGTGCCTAGCCTTGCGGCCCAAGCACGGCCCGAGGCGGGCCACATGCCTGGCCCGGCCCGTTTATTGGCGTGCCGGGCCGGCCCGTGACGGGCCAAGCACGCGGGCTTACATGACAGCCCATTTATCAGGCCCGTTTGGCCAGCTTTGCCCCACAGCATCTCCAAAGGCGTGACCATTTTTTTCTTTTTCGCTGGCGCAACATAGCATCGTAAACGGATAAGTGTTCTTTTTTTAATCCTAAAATCTTCTAAGCGCAGCTGCGCTCGTTCGGCGTGTCGGGCGCATGCACTACGCGACAGGAAAATTGATAGTGACAGGACGAATCGCGTGCATGCGGGTGAGAGGACTATTTGCATGTAGATGAAAGTACGTACTTATTTGCTGATGTCACACATTTATTCCGTTTTTGTTTTTTTCAAAATGCTATAACTCCTAAACCAAACATCGAAACGAAGATCCGTTTTCACCGTTAGGTTTCTAACGACGAGATCTTTAAAACTAGATCTCATATGAATAAGTTTCGATAATTTTTTAAAAACAAGCAACTTCGATGCTAAATGAGGCAACTATAGTGCTAAACAGAAGAAACATTTTGCTATGATAGTTGCTTGGTTTTTGTATGATAGTTGCTTGGTTTGTTAGGCCAGTTGCTTGGTTTGTTAGTACAGTTGCTTTGTTTTTTTATTGAAGTTTTTTTAGTTAAGATAGTTGCTTGGTTTGTTAGGACAGTTGCTTGGTTTGCTAAGACATTATGCATTGTGTGTTTTGATAATATAGTTGCATGGATTTGCCAGGATGGTTGTTTGGTTTTGTTAGGATAGTTGCTTAGTTTTGTTAGGACAGTTGTTGATTTATTAAGACAATTGATTGGTTTTGTTATAACAGTTGCTTGGTTAACTAGGACAGTTGCTTCGTTTACTAGAACAGTTGTTTGGTTTATTAGGTCAGTTGCTTAGTTTGTTAGCACAGTTGCTCTCTTTTGATAGGACAGTGGCTTGGTTTTGTTATTGAAATTGTTTGTTTTTTGTTAAGATAGTTGCTTGTTTTGTTAGGACAGTTGCTTGGTTTGCTAAGACATTATGCATTATGTGTTTTGATAATATAGTTGCATGGATTTGCCAGGACAGTTGCTTGGTTTTGTTAGGATAGTTGCTTTGTTTTTTTAGGACATGTTCTTGATTTATTAGGACAATCGATTGATTTTGTTATGAGAGTTGTTTGGTTTACTAGGACAGTTGCCTAGTTTTGTTAGGTCAGTTGTTTTGGTTTTACAAAAACCAAGATGATAGAAAGTCATATTAGACAAACAAGAAGAGTTGCTTACTGATAGCATTAAAGTTGCCTCAATACCACACAGAGTTGCTCAAAAAAAAGTTCATCGAAACCTATCCATATGGGATCTAATTTTGAAGAACTCGTCGCGTAAAACCCAACGGTGAAAACGGATCTAAATTCTAACACTCTAATCAAAATTTATGGCTTTTTAAATTTTTTGAAATCACTCATAAATGCACAAGTTGCAGTGGATGAATACGTTATAGCGTGCGCTCCAGGGCGGGGAACAAAAAAAATTCCTTTTCCAGCGATCCGACAGCGCGCACAGTAGTCTTTTCCATATTAGGAAGGGCCGCTTAAGTAGACTAGTGGGCACGCGTGCGTTCCTGAGCCACGTCCTTTTTTAATTTATTGTAATTTATTTTGATTTAAATTTTAATTTGATTTGGATTACGTGGACACACATTGGACACGAGCGATGTCCTTCTTGGTCCACCTGCGACCCAAGTGCAAATTAAAAATCTCATAGAAAAATGATTTTATATTAAAAACTAAAACAATATGAAAGTTAGAATAGATCTTTTTATATGAGAGGTCAAACTTTGGCGATACATATCTTACCCTGAGAGGTATAGTACCGCTCAAATATGACGAACCTCATATGAAAAGCCATTTTAAAATTTGTTATAAGACAATCATCTTATGCTGCCTTCCTTATAAACACCTCAGTCAACCCTTTGGCCGATGAGATGGACTAAAAGGATGCAGGGGCGTGGTGAGACGCAGACAGGAAATAACAAAAAATAAAATAATGGTACCTCCATTCCTTGATATAAGGTGTACAGTTTTTTAAAAAAAATCAAGCTTTTATAAATTTGATCAAATTTATAGCAAAAAATATCAACATCTATGATATTTAATAAACACGATATGAAAATAATAATCAAGATGAGTTTGATGATACCATTTTTTGTATAATTTTTATCAATATATTTATCTACAAATTTTATCAAAGTTAAACAAGTTTGTCTTTTTTTAAACTATACACTTTATATTTAGGAATGAAGGGAGTAGTAAAGTCAGTACAAACCGTTCACGTGTAGGCTGTTTTTTGGTGATATACATGTCTCTTAACATGAAAATGATTTTCATGTTATTACATGTATACCACCAGAAAACAGCTCGCACGATCATGACCTCTTCTAACTTTGCAATTAGATAATTCTTCTATTTTGCCCTCCTTATAAACACCTCAGCGCACCCTTCAGCAGTCGAGGTGGGACTAAAAATTAGGGCAAGGGGGGAGAGAGGAGGAGGGGCAAGAGACGCAGACAGACGAGCTAGGAAGGCCAGGAAGCAGCCTGGCCAAATGTGTCACGGACGCACCGTTGGTCGATGGGTTATGGGGAGGGCGGATATCGATTTGTTTGGCGACCTAAACTGACAAAAGGTGAACCAAATCGCAGTCCGTTTGGGTCGGCCCTTTGGAGCTTCCATTTATACGCCAAACTTTCAAAAAGCGCGCTCAGGTGCAACCGCATTTTATTGGCACCCGTACATCCGTTCGATGACCGTGCGGGCGCAAACTCGGCGCCTTATGAAAGACGACGGCGCGGGAAACCATCGATATACACTCGCCCAACTATCTCCCTTGGTGCGACCAAAGCACACCTAGAGTGTGAAGCCCCTCGCCGCATAGAGCGTCGGAACCATGTCGAATTGGTTCGTCAGTTCGAAGAACGACGCTGAGGCATCCGGATCCGGCTCCGGCTGCCGCCGCGCCTCGTCCCCCTTCCCCCACCCCCACCCCCACCCCCTTCACGGTCATCGTCGCCTACTCCATGGGAGGAGGCGTCGTGCAACCGCATCTAAGTGTCGGTGCATCAGTACCGACACTACTGAAATTACCGATGTCCACTCCCGTGGTCGGATGTGCACCTTCCCAACGGTTGGCGGCTCTACCGCGACCGCGTCCCCATGTCACCGAACTTCGTGTCGATGTTGCGCCATGAGAGGGTGGTGCGGGTGCCCGCGCCGACGTGCCCCTTTCACCACCCTCCCTCCGATCGTCGTTAAGACGGAAGAAGCCGGGGAGTAGGCCGAGTTCCAGCGGACAGTTGATACGTCTCAAACGTATCCATATTTTTTTCTTGTTCCATGCTTGTTTTGATGACTTTATTATATGTTTTGATGGACTTTCATATCCTTTTACAACATATTTGGAAACTAACCTATTAACCCAGTGCCCAGTGCCAACTTTTGTTTGTCTATGCATTGTAGAAATAGGTCAAAATCAAAGTGCTCAGAAAAATTCACAAAAAATCCTGAAATTCCAACTTCCGGGAAGACCCCAAGAGCCAGAAGGAATCCCAGAGGGGGGCCCATCACTGGCCCAAGCGAGCAGGCCCTGATCGCGCCCCATGGCCGCCTGAGTGACTGGCCCCACCTTTCGGGACCCCCTCTGGCCTATATTTACCCCCGGAACGCAAAACCCTGAATATCCAAACGCTTTTCCAGAAGGGTTTACGATCTTCGCCGCTATCTCCAATAAGCTTTGGGGGACCAGAAGTTCCTGTTTCGGCACCCTGCCGGGACGGGTGCCCCCAGATCGATCTCCATCGATGTTGCTTCCTCCCCATGATGATGCAGGGGTAGTTCCACCTCCGGCTTAAGGCCTTCTACACTGCTTCGAGTGCACGCCACCGTTCCAAGGCTGACCAGTGAACCCGCTTCACCACTCTCAACACTTTACTATTTTTTGCAGTTCTACTCAGTACTTAGACTTATAAGAATGAGACAAAGTTGACTCGTGATGCACCACTTATAACATGGACACAAAGGTAGTGAGCTTGCATTGACACCTCTATGCCATATATGGGAGGTGTTGCATGAGTTATGAATGATCAAATTGCAATTATACCTATATGATGACGGCATACTTGACAATTGAATCAACATCGCTGCCATTCTGATAGAGAGGCCTTCGAAGCACAAGAGTTTTATTTTTGCAAAATAAGATTACCATTATGCACATATCAAAGTTAATTTTTGGGTAATCATTTGGATACCATAGATATATATAAATCTTTCGGTAACTTATTCCAAACTGATTTAGTTGATTATCAACTGTCAGTGTTGAGGCAGAGCATTTTTCGAGTGGTGTTAATGTGATATTTATATTCACTAGTTTTTGCGAAGGAGAAATAGGTTTGCATAGGTTTGTGATCCACATGAGCACAATAAGTTTACTTGAGATAGAAAAACAAATAAAAAATTACATCCAAAGCTAGTGAAGAATTTAAGACGTGTAAATTACTTGGGTTTCCTTATATATATATATATTCCACTATTGTATATGTTGAACTTTCATTTTCTCTCAAATTGTATTATAAATCACTTAGGAAAAATCGATCGAAGGAAGATTTTTTCAAAATATGATTAGAGCATTTTCAACTTTGTAAGTATTTCAACTTTTCAATTTCTTTGTGTTGAACTTATATACAATTTTGATGATGATGAGACTATGTTGTATCACTAGCTATGATGATGAGGATGATAATGGCATGTTTCATGCTTGGATTGTGGTGCTAGGTTTTTTCCTAAGTGATGTTCAAAATACAACTAAATTAAAATGAAAGTAGAACATAAAAGTGTTAAGTATATAAGTAAGTTCAAGAATGTTTACTCATCTTAAATCCTCCATTGCTTTTGGATGTAGTCTCTTTTCTTAGTTTTATCTATCTCAATAGAAAGCTGCAACTATAGCACAATACAATGTCATGAGTTGTTGCAGATAATTCAAATAGGTGAACCCTCCCTCGACCCCCCGTGCGGCGGCGCCGCGCCGCACAGGGGCGCCCTCTCCTGACGCTACAGGCATCCCCCCTCCCTCCCCTCCCTCCGCCGCCGCCGGAGGCGCCGCCGAGCAAAGCCTGCGCGGCGTGTGGCGGGGCCCCTGCTCAACGGCGGCGTCAGGACGGGGCAACGCCCCAGGCAAGATGACGCCAAGATGGACAAGACCCAGGCAGCCTTCCTTAACTGTAGCTACAGTAAACTGTGCATGCTACAGTATACAAAGGCATGCATGGCTACGCCCCAGGCCAGCGCCCGGGCTGCCTGGGGCCTGGTGTCGTCGTTGCCCCTGCTGGTTGCGGTCGGTGTTGCGGCGACGGCGCTCGCCGTTCCTCCTTCTGTTGCCGTGCTGCACGGAGACGACGGCTAGATATGCGATGGCGACTGGTTATTGGCAGCGGCGGTGGGACGGGTTGGGCCCCGAGCTCCCTGATCCGGCACCCTGTTGACCCCGGCACGCGACAAGGATGGTCCGTAGCTCCTCCTGCATCACCTTGGGTGTCGGGGCGGCGGCAGTCTCTTCCTTCCACCGGAGGTGGGCGACGAGATATGGTGGATCTTGGGATCTCATATCTTGCAGATTAATCTGACACGTGGTGGCCCTAGCGGTTTCTTCCATCCGGTTTTTCGTTTTGCTGCTACCGGTCTCGTCTGTTCAGGCCACCGATGAGTTTCGAATTCTTTCATCGACGATATTCAAGGTTTGGCAATGTGCTCTTGAAATCATGGATTGAAGAGGAACCGGTCACACGCGTCCCCAAATAACAACCCATGAGGCTTCAAGGGTGTGTGTTGTGAAGATCCGCTTTCAGCTAACAGCATGGGACATGTCGAATTGTGATTTCCATTGTGTTGGCAGAGGCGGTGAATGTCAAGATGGCCTCTATTGGATGACCAGAAGGTAACGACAACGGCGGGAGCCTGGATATGAAGAAACATGCGTGATGGGTGTTCGGCGACTTGCAGCTGCGGCCTTGGCAAGCGGGGGTGGCAACATTGGTGGACTGCATTTTTAGTGGTACTCCTCGAGTACCGAGCCATGATTTTCAGGGTGAAAACCCAAGGTCTAACCTTCATTGGTTGTACATGGCAGTGACCTTTCTGAAGGCATTATTTTCGAAGCTCGGTCTTTCTCCGGGGTGAAAACCCAAGATCTTTGATCGGGCGACGACTACGCTTGTGCATTGTTTCCTTCTTGCAGGCGTTGCTTTCGAAGAGACTAGTGTGTAGTACAGGTGTTGTATTCGGTGGTGGTTAGAGTGCTTCGGTTGTGAGCAGCTGTACACCATGACGAGGTCTTTATTCTTTCCTTTCTCTCTTTTTTATTTTTGTTCTTGGTTGTGTGCATCCTGGATGTCTTTGAAATCTTGTTGATGTGCAGAGGATGGATGTAATTGATATCCCCGCGATATTGATATATCCCTTTTATAAAAAAAAACAACGACGAGCTCTAAAATAGGGCTATGCACTCAAAGTAGTGGCAGGGCGCCTGTATGCACATAGCCTTTGCTACTGAGTTATACGTGATGGATCTTGCACAACCAAAAAGGCATGCACAAGTTCCATCACCTACCAAATAGTCGTGACCCATAAAGGTCCGTGCGGACTGTTGGGATTCGGAGTAGAAAACAATAAAAATCGGCACTACGAAACCAAGTCCCAAGATTGGATCTAGATAGATGCAAACAAGGATAGCGATCTTGTTACCTTAACAACCGTTCAACGGTAGTTCTCTCGCAACGGAAGAAATTGATGGAGAGTTGGGGAAGCTTGAAGAAGCGCAATCCCACGAACTGATCTAATCCACGTGAAGTTCTTCGAACAAAGATCGAACGCACGATCTCTCTACAATTGATCCATACGTACGGTGTAGATGATCCGGTAGGGCTCCGCCGTCCAGAGATCGGCGCCACAGGAGTAGAGAGGAGGGAGGAGCAGCCCTTCGGGGATATGGACATGTTTAGATCTAAAGAGAAAGAGAGAGGGGGTAGCCCTGGGGCAAAAGATCAATCTGAATTGTACTTGGGAGGTGCCCCCTTCTCATCTATTTATAGAGGGATGGGAGGGGAGGCCATCTTGGAGGAGGGGGCAGCCCTAGGGGTGGCTCCCTAGGGTTTCCCCTCCCTTAGAGGAAGCTTCCTCCTAGGCGCCTCCACCACTTGGGCCTGCTTGGTCCATGTGCTCCCTCCCCACTTCGTCCTTCCAAGTGAGAGGGGGGCATTGATATTATATTCATTTTATTAATTCCAAAATAATTTAGGAATTCACAATAAATAAATATTAAACATATTTAGACCATCACGGAACTTTTCCGGTCCTTCGATTTTACCCGGTTTTTCTCAAAACTCTTCTCGGTACCTTGCCGGGTCTCCGAAACGATTCTGGTTTTCTCACCGATCATAACCCGTTCACTCCGAGACTTTCGCGGTGTGATAAATACATGTTCCTATCACTCTAGTACTCAACAGATCAACTACCCTTAAGTGTGTGACCCCATAGGTTCGGTAGGATACGAACATGAACCGGAAACTTTCTTTCTCACGGAACAATAACCGATAGCGAAGCCATGGACACACATGAAGGTTCCCGCACCTACACGAATATAAATTTGAGTGAACCTTAAGCTTAACATGCCAGTCCTATTTTCTTCATGATACTATACAAAACTTGAGGTGAGATCTTTTAGGTATCCGCATGATTAACCATTAACCATTATACCAAGTCATCCTCCTTCCTGTTTGTTTCATTTTTCTCGTTTAGTATTCATGTATCCCTTGTGATCAATTCACAGTGTCTGGCCAGACGATGTTGTATACCGTAATACTGAGAGGGCCCAAAGAAGTATCTCTCCATCGTTAGAGGAGCAAATTCCCAGCTTGAATCGTTAAGTCTCTTAACACACTTTCAGGTGTGAGCGATCAAAGCCTTTATAGCCACGCCTGTTACGGGTGGTGTTTGGACAGAGTCAAAACCCACCCTCCGGTATGAAGCTACGAAACATTCACATGGTCATTAAGGACACGTGCATATTAACTTTAGATGATTTTACTCATAACGTGGAAACGATGTGGTCTCAAAGTAAATCATACAATTGGGTCGGTTCAGTACCCTTGTTCTGGCAACAATGTGCTCCCATGTGTTACCGGCATCTTCAATGCCCTATGATCAGGAAAACATGTCATCCATAACACACGAGTTAGTCCTAGAGGCAGACTAAGAACTCTTTGTGTTTATATTCCATACCTGGATATGGGTTTTCCTCCGAAGGCAGTTAACATGCACTTGGCAAACCTCCGCATAGGCCATTGCAGTTATAGCACAAACATATAAACATTAATAATGAACCTGGAATTGTAATAATACAATTTATTATTGCCTCTAGGGCATAATTGCAACAGTCTCCCACTTGCACTAGAGACAATAATCTAGTTGCATGGTTTGCTCAGACCAATGGCACTTTGGTCTTCATGCTCGCTTGTGGTATAGACTTCGTTACAGAGCTTAACGCTTTTAGGCTCGTCTCAATCCTGCGTATCTTAATGTACCCCTTCATCTTTATGAAGTATTTGAAGATAGGGCACTATCGCTCAACATGTTTGGACTACAGTTAGCTCTTAGCTTACTTTGCTTTGATCATGATGCTCATATGAAAATATGGTTTGTGTAGATCAAGCGTTCGGAACTATGCCAATCACTATGATGGTGTTCCTGATCCAAATACCCTCCTACGCAACTGATACGTCTCAAACGTATCTACTTTTCCAAACACTTTTGCTATTGTTTTGGCCTCATGCTTGCACGATTTGAACGAAACTAACCCGGATTGACGCTGTTTTCAGCAGAGCTGCCTCTATGGTTTTATTGTGTGCAGGAAAATGGAATTTTAGGTGTCTCAGGAAATTCCAGGAAAATTCACGGAAAATCCACGCACCAGAAGCTTCCATGAGCCAGAAGTGTGGCCAGAGGGGCCCCAGGCACCCTGCTGGCGCGGCCTCCCCCTGGCCGCACCGGGAGGCCGTCGGGGTCCCACCTCCTCTGGTGCCCTACCTTGCCTCCTATTTATTCCCATGACGCGAAAACCCCAGAACAGAAGTCGTTTTCCTAGTTTCCGTCACGGAGCTGCCGCCACCCTATGTTCTTCTCCTCGAGGGCTAATCTGGAGGCCGTTTTGGCCTCCGGTGAGGGGAGATCATCGCCATCGCCATCATCATCACCACTCCATCATCCCCCCATGACTTATTCTCTCATGTGTGAGTAATTCCCTGTTGTAGGCAAAGAGGATGGTAGGGATTGGATGAGTTAGATCATGTAATAGTTCGTTAGATTGTTGGGGGCATGTTGCCTATCATCTACTTTGGTGTTTATCATTTTTGCTACAACTTGGTTCTCTTAATGCTTGTCACTTTGGGCCCGAGTGCCATGTTTTCAGATCTGAACCACTTGTGTTTTCATAAGTATATTTATGTTCTTGATCCTATCTATGAGTTGTATGCACCTATTATGGTCCGGAACCGGCGATCCCAAAGGTGACAGTTTGGGACACCAAAGGGGATGGACTATAATTTGAGGATTTCATGTATCCTTTGAGTGTTAATGCTTTGTTCCAGTGCTCTTTGAAAGGAGCACCTTAATCTCCATAAGTTCCTTTTGTCCCCGTTCATAGCGGGATGGTAGGACAAAAGATGTTGTGCAAGTTCTTATTGCAAGCACGCACAACTACCTACAGGATACATGCCTAATGTTTGATATTTACCTAGATGATCCTTGCTTTTCTGTGTGCCTTGCCCCGTGTTAAAATCTATTACATGGTCACTCTCGTCCAAGCAGCGCCCAACCATCAATCTCCCTAGCCTACAGTGTTTTAATCCTGCCGGTTACTAGTAGTTTATTTTTGTTGTTTTACTTTTGTTTTTGCCACTATCACTATCATATCACCGTTGAAATTAATATTTTGTTGCAAGCAAGTATATTTCAGGTGCGGTTGAATTGACAACTCAACTGTCGAATCTTATAAATATTCTTTGGCTCCCCTTGTGTCGAATCAATAAATTGGGTTATCTTATCCGCGAAGACTATCTCGATCCCCTACAGTGTAGGGTCATCAGCAACTTCGAGAGTTGCCATGTTTCACGTCTACGTTGTAGAAATCCTGCTATGTGCCTTAGCTTGAAAAACAATTTTTAACATCCTATTTTGCTACCTAGCTATAGACCTATAAAAAAATACTACAAATCATTATGAAACTTTCTTTCATCTATTTGTAATGACTCTTTAGTCTTCCTCTAAGAACCTTTCTTCATCTGAGGAACTAATCTACTATTTAGATTATTTGGTGCTTGTTGCACTTTCAGGACATCCAATGCCTTAGTGCTTTCTTTTGCTAAATTGTTTATTCCCAATCACTCATATGTTATTCACATATATAATTAGAATCATGCTCCCACTTAATTCCATATCTTATATGATTATTGATGAAACAATAACTTTTATAACTTCATCAAAACTATTACTCCCGCTCTGTGATATTTGCTTCAACTATGGACTAATCTTTGAAGCATTCTCACTTTTACTAATATCGTATAGATCATTAAATCCTTTCAGGTTGTATCATGTATACACCCTTCATTTAATCTTCTCAGAAGAAAAATCTATATGTCATACTTCGGAAGTATGCCTAGATTATGAGTAATTTTCCATATGAACATTTGAATCACTACAAATATTGTAGTCAACCTTTTTGGACTCTATCGAAAACTTATTTTACGATATATTCAAGCATTATCAATGATGAAGCTATCGTTTATGTTCATATCTATGAAAGTCCGATCCACTCTAATGATCATGTATCCTTAGGAGGGTTTTACCAAGTTCTCAACTTTATTCTTGTGTATGACTTTCATTTTATTTTTCATGGTGTCTAAAACATATAGTTGAGTTAGTGCTCGTCATGGTTTCTTGTAGTTCACAGGTTTATCGCACAATAGAACCACATTTGTTCAACGTGAATTTATTAAGCTGTGTGATACAACATCAGACTTGATCATTTCATCTCTGGAACGTATTTCAGAGTTTCATCATTCATTTTCATCAGATGTAGGAATTTCTGGTTTGGTCACAGAATTTATCTTTAGATCTAATTTCGAGTTCCATTCTGTAGAAACAAATGATTCATTGTAATAATTATCAAGCTATTAGTCCTCCCACTTAATTGTTTCAAGAAAGCTATTTTCTCAAAAAAATGCCATGTTCCGTGATAAACATTTTTCACGGGTATGGTAGTGGAAGTGTTGTTCGTAACATGATGTTTCTACAATACTTATATTTTGGATCGAGTATATTCTATACATATCTCTGGAATTATGAAACAACAATTGGAGTTCTTATGCATGCCATATTCTTATAGGGCATTGTTTCAATAGTCATATGACGACGCTATATTTAGTTCGTAAGTGGTTTCTCTAAAGCGTTAAGCAGTATAGTGAACGGGAGTGTGGTTCAAGTATATCACCGACCTCACCATGTCATGCTGGAATTCAGGGTAGAAAACAATTTTAATTCCAATAGGTCATATATGGCTTGGTTGTGCGTCAAGATACTCCATGGCAATACGGGGTTTCGGGTGACGCTAGTTTATGAACTGACTTCATACACTCTGCGATGTTTGCTAAATTCTTTAACTCACTTATTTTACGATCATATAGTCAAATATTTGATCTATGTGTGATGATGATTCTCTTTGTGTTGAAACAATTTTTGAACATATTCAAAATTTCAGACTTTATGTCTTGTCTAAATATCGATATATCTATACAAGTCATTATCACAAAGTTTTATGTAAAGTATTGTTTTATTGGTTCTTTATACATCGATATGTGCTATTACCAATAGTTTACTAAACACTTGAACAATTCGTTTAATAAATGATTTTGTCTATCAGAAAAACATTACATGCGTCAAATGACTCAAATTCAAGAGATTGAATGACTTTATCGATATGAAGCTTCCGCATGCGCTTTGTTCTAATGTGACTAAGTCATTTATGCTACTACAATTTTAGCATTATCATCACATAACTTAATTTATTTAGCAATCAAGAAAATAGACATAATCATCAAGATTTCAACTTAAATAATTCACCACAAAGGGTGAAATTCAGAGCATTAACTTTGAACAACAATTATTCAAACTATGGACAAGGCATCCATCGTGTAGACGACATAATACAATATTAATGTTTTACACAACCTCTGAAGCAAATAACTTTTATTTAAACTCTAAGATAAATCTTGATAGGCGAACGTCGACGGCCTTGGGTGACTTGGGCACCACTTTCGACGCGGACTTGCACTTCATTCGTTCTTCTCCTTCGAATTCTGAGAATTCCTTGTACCGAGTTGCAAAACAAGTGCAATCGATATGGTATCAATTATACCTATGAAGGTGAAATAATGGAATTGTCTATTAACTTAGTATAACTTATTTATACCTTTGGTGATCAGACCACTCTTCAGATCTCCCATATACTTCTTGCAATTTCTCTTCCAATGCCCCTTGTCTCAGAATCTTTAGTTGGGCCACTCTTGGTCTTTACCTGAGTTTTGGTCTTACCACCACTCTTGGCATTTCTGCCTTTGCCCTTCTTCTTGAAACTGGTAGTGTTCATCACAACCAACACGTGGTTGGGATCCTTCTGCATAGATGCTTCCGCAGTCTTAAGCGTAGCGAACAATTCGTCTGTGGTCTTGTCAAGACCATTCATGTTGTAATTCAAGATAAAGCCGTTGTAATACAGGGGGAGTGACGCAAGGATAATGTCAGTGCCGAGTGTCGTAGGGATCGCAAATCCCAGAGCACTCAGCCTCTGTGCGTAACCAACAAGCTTGATCACGTGATCGCTGATGACCCTCAACTGTAGGGGATCGTTTGTAGCGTTTTCGATAAATAAGAGTGTCGAACCCAACGAGGAGCAGAAGGTATGGGTAAGTGACTTTGGTAAAGAAATAGCTGCAGGAACTGAAAGATAACTTTTTAGGGGGTTTCGATATAAGCAACAAAAAGGTAAAAACAAGTAAAGTGAAAGGCACTGAGGAGTAACAAGTGGCCCGATACTTTTGAGCAAAGGAGAGGCCTGGCAACTCAACTTATAAAGGCTAAAGCGTTCTTGAGGACACACGGGAGAAATAGTCACGTGCTTTCGCCATATTCCGCATCGGTACTATGTGTCGTGTTGATAAGTGTTGAGTGGGTGGATCTATGCTAGTGCACCCTCTAGACTAAGATAAGTGCACTATTATGATTAAACACCTTGCAAGCATCCGCAAATACAAGATAGTAATTAAGGCAAAAGACTAACCATAGCAATATGATCGATGATCCATTGTTCCCTTGTGCAAAAGCGTGCGAACTGGGGTTCAGGTTTCTGTCACTCCGGCAACCCACCATAAGCATTATTTGTACACAATGCATTCCCCTAGGTCCTTAATAAGGCGAAGTGTTGAGTGTTCGACTCACACAACACCACTAGGAAAATAATAACACAACTTAAATATCAAACAACACATATTACTTCAACATCATATGACTACTAACAACTAGACTTCTCCCATGTCCTCAAGAACTAAAGTAACTACTCACAAGACATAAAAGATATCATGATCAGTGGGGATAAATAGATGATAAACAATCTTGACACAATGATATTTATCCAACAAAACTCAATAGCATTCATCACACGGTAGTAATCAACACCAGTAGAGTAGAGAGGATAGATAGTACGGATTACAACACAAGTTGGACTTGTGAGGTGAGATTGGATGAAGATGAAGATGGTGCTGATGTTGGGGATGATGTTGATGATGATCTCGATGATGCCCGTGATGATTGTGATGACGATGGCGATGATCTCCCCTTCCGGGAGGTGTTCTCCCCGGCGGAATCTTCCCGCCGGAGATGTCTTTTCTCCTCTGTAGGTTTCCTCCACGGAGCGGCGGTGGAACTCCGAAAACTCTCTCTCTCTCTGTCTCTTTTAGGGTTTTTAGACGACGAGGGATATATAGCCCAGAGGGGGGAGCCGGGAGTGGCCCAGGGGTCCAGGCGCCCTCCCGGCGCGGCCAGGGTGGGGGCCACGCCAGGTGGCCGCCTGGGCACCCTGTGGCCCCCCTTTGGCCCGTCTTTTGCGTGTCTTCGTCAATCTTCTGAAAACATCTCCCATAGATTTTCAGGTAATTTGGAGGTGTTCTTCTTCAGCAACTCAGCGTCCACTTTTTACCGTTGATTCCTGCGTCTGCTGCTTCGGCATCGGAAAGTTGCAAACTGTGTAAAATGAACCAAAACAACATAAGAATAGCATCATATCATGAAATATATCAATGAATAAGAAAGAATTACTATATAAAATAGTGATGCATTTTGGACATATCAACTCCCCAAGCTTAGACCTCGCTTGTCCCCAAGCGAATACTGAGCTTGGTAAACCTGTCCACAAGTTTAGAGAGTGAAGTGTCGATAAATAGAATACGGACAAGAAGCATCAAGGTTTCTTCATCAAACTCAAGCATCCTCAACAGCAACCTCAACATAATGTCCTTATGAGAAAGTAGTAACAATTATAATCAAAAGTAGGGCTGAGAAAACATATCCTTGGTCAAAGGACAACTAATAACTTTTACTTTTGCTCTTTCTAATTATAATGAAACAAATTGAAGATTTGAAAGAACATGTTATTAGTCATGAAGTGCAAATGCTAACACAAAGGAAGATGTTTGCTTGGCAAAAGCTTTCGCAAACAACTTACTTATCAAAAGATAATGTCAACGATTATGTGGCATGGCAAAACTTAATGCAACATTATATGAATGAATCCTCATCAACATCAAGTGTTTGTTCTCTTTGGGAAAATAAAGAAGTAGGAAAACTGACTCAACATAAAAGTGAAGGAAAGGCCTTGTTAAAGGCAAGCAGGGAAAACTCGTGTGCTATCCTTAAATCAAATAGAATGAAAAATAAACTTTGGGAGGTGCATAGTTTGTCAACGAATGCTAATAGATAGCTCAAATACTTCTCAAGATGGACAAGTTTCGAGGAACGGATCCCAAGTGGGGACGATCACATCCCCTTAATCTCCTTTGTTTATCACTACCAAAGTTTCTGATTTCTCATAGACCAAGCGTGAAGGAGGGTTTGTTTGTTATATTATCTTTCGAGCTGGGCGCACTCATGCCAGTTCATCCTCGTATTACGGGTTTGCAGATTAGACATGCAATCCCGGGGTAAAACTTGTCCAACTTAAGAAGATCATGAATTACGTACTACTTCCTCATGAGCTAAACAAGAGGCACAAAACAGAATATTTTGAATATTTAAGGATAACACATAAATTCTATACTTATAGGAGTGGTAGTATAACACCACGAATAGGAAGGTATAGTGGAATCATATGGAAGATATTGGTTTCAGGGTATGGATGCACAAGCAGAAATCTGCTAGGCAAAGAGTTTGGCTAGCAAAGGCCTTGAGAGAACAGACAATTGATGCTAATTTAGATGCAAAACATATAAAGCATTAACATTAAGGTAAGCATAACACATCAAGTTGTCTTCCTTGCAACATAACACTTCAAGCATAATAACATAAAGGTTTTGTCTATGTCTCTACTTGAAATAAAACATGCATGTTGTCAAGACCAAAGCTATGTTTGCCAAAATTAAATAAAGTTTTCAAAGCCATACCTGATATAAGGTCAATACTCCCCATGAGAATCATCATATAAGGTCGATTGCATGAAGAGAATACCGAGTGCAGCGAAGAAACCAATAGACTTCTCATTAATATTCCATCATAGACGACTCCACACTCACGGATACAATCCCTCCACAGAAGGAGTGATAGACCTCAATGCAAACACCTATTTTATATAATAACTTCCCTAGACATGATACGACTCTACTTGACTCTAAAATACTAAGATAAAGATAAAGCTATCGGGCACTTCCCCAAGCTTGGAACAAGCTGAGGGGTGCCATTACCCAAGGAGATTTACTCCTCCTTCCTGGTCATATTGATCACGTAGTCCTCGGCGAAGCGCTTCCATGGAAGGGGTTCTCCAGTCTCATAAGAGAAGTCGGTCTCCGGAATCCTGCATGCAGCACCCATACCCATGCACATAAACCTTAGTTCATACTCACAGTTCTGGTGATGTAGATCAGAAATTTGCCCTTGGAGCTCTTCAATTCTTTCTTCTGATGCGGTGATGCTTTTCCACATCTCCTTCTTGTAGAACACCTTCAGCTCGTTGATGAAGTCGAAGTTGGCTTCAACACCGGGCTCGACCATCTTCTTGTACTTGAAGAGCTCTTGCTCCACTTCTTCTATCCTGGCCTTGATGCTTCCCTCCTTGACAAGTTCCTTTAGATCTTCCTGGTGAAGAGCACCATCCTCCAACCAGACGGTTTGAGGGTGATTCTTCACCTCAGCGAGGTAAGGGTTAATGACGTTGACGACGAACTTGTCGTTGGGGGGAACTTGGGGAAGCCATGGCACCTAGGTATAGCTAAAAGATTTCCTGGCAGAAACAGCTCGAGAAGAAAACACGCGAAATCGAGAGATACGGTGCCTGGGCTATTCGGGCAAATATATAGCAAAAAATTCTGCAACAATAGGAAGGTATCGAGCCAAAGTGGAGTCAGTGACGGGCTCCGGGGTGCCCAGGCGGCCTCCCGGCGCGGCCAGGAGGTAGGTCGCGCCAGGGGGTGCCTGGCCCCCCTGGAGCTCCTCTCCGGCTCCAATCAGGCTCTGAATTTTCTATATTTTGCCAAAACTCGTAATCTGGAACTTTTATGGCGGTTTCGCGTTGTTTCTTTACCATAATACATACCTTTTCTTATTTTTCTTCTGCTGTAGTCTGAATAGGGGCTGCAACATATTCTTCATGTGTTGTTGTGTTTATTATATTTACATCAACGTTGACGGGATCTCCCGCCATGTAATGCTTGAGTCTTTGCCCATTCACAACTTGAGGTTTGGTGCCATCAAAATTATTAATCTTGATTGCACCTGATCGGTAAACTTCTTCGATATGAAATGGATGTTCCCATCTGGAAAGTAATTTACCTGGAGAAAACCTGAAACGGGATCTAAACGATAAAAATTTATCACCAACATTAAATTCACGTTTCAGAATGCTTCTATCATGCCACTTCTTTACCTTCTCTTTAAACATTTTAGCACTCTCGTAAGCTTCACTTCTCCACTCATCTAGAGAAGTCAAGTTCATGAGACGCTTTTCACCGGCTAACTTTGGGTCAGCATTAAGCTCTCTAACAGCCCAGAAAGCTTTGTGTTCTAATTCTAATGGCAGATGGCATGCTTTGCCATAGACCATCTTATACAGGGACATGCCCATGGGGTTTTTGTAAGCAGTTCTATACGCCCACAAAGCATCTCCTGACTTCTGTGCCCAGTCATTCCTAGAACTGTTAACTGTCTTTTGCAAGATCAACTTGATCTCTCTATTGGTGAGCTCAACTTGCCCACTAGCTTGTGGATGGTACGGTGAAGCAATTCTATGATTGACATCATACTTTGCTAGAGCTTTTCTAAAAGCTCCATGCGTGAAGTGTGATCCTTCATAAGTCATGAGATACCTAGGTACACCAAACCTAGGGAAAATTACATCTTTGAGCATTTTCAAAGATGTCTTGTGATCAGCACTCTCAGTGGGGATTGCTTCAACCCACTTGGTCACATAATCAACAGCTACTAAAATGTGAGTGTACTTGTTTGAAGGAGGGAAATGACCCATAAAATCAAAACCCCAGCAATCAAAAGGCTCAATCACTAGTGAGTAATTCATAGGCATCTCATTCCTCCTACTAATATTGCCAACTCTCTGACACTTATCACAAGATAAAACATAATTTCTAGCATCTTTAAAGAGAGTAGGCCAATAAAAACCTGATTGGAGAACCTTATGTGCGGTCCTCTCACCGACGTGATGTCCTCCATAGAGACTATCGTGACATTTCTTGAGAATCTCCTTCTGCTCATGTTCCGGTATGCATCTTCTAACGATCCCGTCAGGACCTTCTTTGAAAAGATGAGGGTCATCCCAAAAGTAGTGCCTCAAATCATGGAAGAACTTCTTCCTCTGCTGAAATGTTAAACCTGGAGGCAAATACTTTGCAATGATAAAATTAGCACAACCTACAAACCAAGGATCAGAGAGAGATTTTACTTGTACAACGACAAGTTGTTCGTCTGGAATACTGTCGTTGACTGGGTTGGGGTCATGCGGTATATCTTCCATCCTCGAAAGATTGTCCGCCACCGGATTATCTGCTCCTTTTCTATCAAAAATCTGTAAATCAAATTCTTGAAGGAGTACCCACCTGATGAGTCTTGGTTTGGCATCCTTCTTTGCCATAAGGTACTTAAGAGCAACATGGTCGGTATGAATAATAACTTTTGAATGAACAATATAAGGCCTAAATTTATCACAAGCAAATACTACTGCTAAGATTTCCTTCTCAGTAGTAGCATAATTCTTTTTAACACTATCAAGGGTTTTGCTAGCATAATGTATAACATTCAATTTCTTATCAACCCTTTGTCCTAACACAGCTCCAACAGCAAAATCACTAGCATCACACATAATTTCAAAGGGAAAATTCCAGTCAGGTGGTTGTACTATAGGAGCGGTTATCAAAGCTTTCTTAAGAACTTAGTAGGCCTCCTTACAATATTCATCAAATACAAAAGGAACATCCTTCAGGAGAAGATTAGTGAGGGGTCTCGAGGTCTTAGAAAATTCTTTAATAAATCTTCTATAGAAACCAGCATGACCGAGAAAACTACGAATACCTTTAATGTCCCTTGGATAGGGCATCCTTTCAATAGCTTCAATCTTTGCCTTGTCCACTTCAATTCCCCTCTCGGAAATCTTGTGACCAAGCACGATCCCCTCGTTAACCATGAAGTGGCATTTTTCCCAGTTTAGAACTAAGTTTGTATCCTCGCATCTCTGCAAAACTTTATTAAGATTGTGGAGACAGTGGTCAAAGGAAGTTCCATAAACGGAGAAATCGTCCATGAAGACTTCCACAATCTCCCCACAGAAACCATGAAAAATTGCAGACATACATCTCTGAAAAGTAGCAGGTGCATTGCATAAACCAAAAGGCATACGCCTGTAAGCATAAGTACCGTAGGGACACGTGAAAGTGGTCTTCTCTTGATTGACAGTGTTGACATGAATTTGAGAGAAGCCAGAGTACCCATCAAGATAGCAAAAGTGGGTGTTTTTAGACAACCTCTCTAGCATATGATCAATAAAGGACAAAGGGTAGTGGTTGATACGTCCCAAACGTATCTATAATTTCTACTTGCTGCATGCATGTTGTGTGTGACTTTGCCATGATTTGCTTGAACTTTCATCACTTTTGAGCATATTTGGACTAATCTATTAACCCAGTGCACCCAGCTGCCAGTTGCTGTTTTCTGCTGTTTTTGTATTTCAGGTTTTCCGGCCATTAAAAGTGCTCCAGAAAATCCAGAAAAATCAGATAAAAAAACACCGACCCGGAAGCTTACGGAATCACCAAGGTAGCGGAGGGGGGCCACCACCAGGAGACCAGGAGGGTCCCTGGCGTGGCCCCACCCTAGGCCATGCCAGGAGGCCTCCTGGCTGCCTGGTGGGTCCCCTCGACACCCCCCTCCGCCTATATTTAGCCCTCGGGGTGGAAACCCCTAATATCGATCTCTTTTCCGCGAAATCGCCTCTGTACCGCCGCCGCCGCCGTTTCAAGATTGGGGCTGCCTGGAGAAGCTGCCCCGGCACCCTGCCGGGAGGAGGAACCCCCTCCGGGAGACCATCCATAGCCATGGACACCTCTCGGATGTGCCGTGAGTAGTCCCCCTTGGACCATGGGTCCGTGACCAGTAGCTATGTGATGTACTTCTCTCCTCTTTGTGCTTCCACTTTCGAGACCTCATGAGCTGACTCACATGATCGAGGCACTTTTGTAATTTCTGCTGTTGCTATGCTGAGTTTGTTGGGATCTGATGGATTATGAGACTATGTTCAGATTGTGATGAGTAATATATTTGGTTCTTCTCTTTTATATTTTGTTCTTGAGTAATTTCTTGCATGTTCTCCGTTGCAGTATTTTGCTTTGGCTAAGTAGTTTGCTTGCAACTCCAAGAGGGAGTGTTATGCTTGATTGTGGGTTCAGCCCCCTGATGTCTAGCTTGAGTGACAGAAACATGAGACTAGGGGATGTGCTGTTGCCACCAGGGATAAAACAATGGTGCTTTTACCCGCGGGTGCAAGGATTGTTTACTTTACGCAAAGTTCTTTTAATGAAGTTGTCTATTCCTTTGAGTTTACACTTTGGGTGGGATTCACAACTTAATACCAGCGAGATGTTCTGGATAGATATCTCAAGGTGGATGATTCGTAGTAGATGCAGTTGGATTTCGGTCTACTTACCTTGGCGTACTGCCCATTGCTTTTGAGCCCTTCCTTTCTTTGCAGGATAGTTAGCATTGCGGTGCCTTCATAATTCTTTCAATTGCCCAGCTGTGATTTTTTTACCTCGCTAGCACTTTTATCTTCTTTTGGGAGAGAGACATCACTAGTGAAAATCACGGGACCCCGGTCCATCTTCACATTATTGTTTACACCCTTAGTTTACTTCCAGTTCCACTTTTATCTCTTGCGTTGATCCTTTGTAAACAGCAAGGCCAGAGGAATTGACAACTCCTCTGTACTCGTTGGGAGCAAAGTTATTTGTATCTGTGTGCAGGTCCACGTCAAGCGCCGTGACACCTACTTGTATCTCTTGGAGTCCTACTGGTTCAATACTCAACCTTAGCATCTTTGCTAAGGGAAACTTGCTGCTACACTGCATCTCACCTTCCACTTGGGGTAATCAACGAGGAGAGTTGCCAGTCTGTATCAGTGGTCCTTCCTGGTCGCTTTGTTCAGCTTCATGTTATCAATACACATTCTATACCCAATAACAACTCTTTGAGGTATTAGTTCATTTTTATCATTAGGAACAACAGTCATATCTCCTTTCTTAGGAACACAATGAACTGGACTTACCCACCTACTATCATCTATAGGATAGATGATACCTGCGGCTAGAAGCTTGAGAATATCTGTCCTAACCACATCTTTCATCTTTGGTTTCAGCCGTCGTTGATGGTCAACAACTGGCTTAGCATCGGGCTCGAGATTGATAGTGTGTTGGCAAATCGATGGACTAATCCCCTTAAGGTCATCAAGGGTATAGCCTAAGGAACCACGGTGTCTGCGAAGTGTCTCCAATAATCGATCTTCTTCAAATCCTGAAAGGTTAGCATTGATAATGACAAGATATATTTTATTTTCATCTAGATAAGCGTACTTGAGCGTATCGGGCAGTGGTTTGAGGTCAAACACCGGGTCTTCTTTTGGTTGTGCTAGGATTCCTAAAGTCTCAACTGGAAGGTTGTGCTTCAGGTTATCATCTTGTCTTGCAAATACTTCGTCTAACTCATTTCTTTCATGCATGTGCATATCATTCTCGTGGTCTTCCATATATTGCTGCAAAGGATCATTAGGAGGAATATCAATAGAAGCAATATTTTCAATAATTTTATCATCACTGAGTAAATCAGTACCACGAGGTTGCTTGGAAAATTTAGAAAAGTTAAATTCATATGGCTCACCATCGAATTCAACAGAAACCTTACCTTTTTTACAATCTATAATAGCACCACAAGTGTTGAGGAAAGGTCTACCAAAGATAACAGGGCAAAAACTATCTTGCACTGAACCAAGTACGAGAAAGTCGGTAGGATACTTTACCTTTCCACATAGGACTTCAACATCTCTCACAATTCCAATGGGAGAGATAGTTTCTTTATTTGCTAGATAAATGGTAGATCAATATCTTCAAGTTCACAGGGTGAAATCTCACCCATGATCTCCTGATAGAGTGAATAAGGAATAGCGCTAACACTGGATCCCAGATCGCAAAGCCCGTAATAGTTGTGATCTCCTATCTTGACAGATACAACTGGTGTACCTGAAATTGGGATCTTATTCTTGGCTGTGACAATGTTAGTTGAAACAACGCAAAAATTTATCTTGGAATCTGAAACATCATTAGTAACTAAGTCTTTAACCATCGCAACTTGAGGATCAACCTTGATCAGGTCCTCAGGTTCGTCAGTTCTTCTCCCACTTTTATTTACTATGCCTGTCACAAAAGATTGCTCCCTCATCCTTGCAGGAAAAGGGGGATTTTAATAAAAAACTGCAGGCAGAATAGGGTCAGCAACATGAATATCAACACGTAACTCTTTAAAGGGTTTATGATACTGATCCTTCTCTTCATTAGAAGAGTCAATGTGAGAGGCAAAGTTCTTACAAAAATTAATCATAAGCTGGGAATCAAGACCAATCTTAGAACAAAAGGTATTAAAATAATCAGTTCTCACACAACTCTCAATATAATCATGCCCATAATTTATAGCAGGTTCAATACCTTTTTCGATTTCCCAGTCTTCAGTATTCTTCTGTATCCTCTCGATGAGATCCCACTTTTCTTCGACACTTCGTGTTTGGAATACCCCGCTAGAGGAGGCATCCAACATCTCCTTATCCTGACGAGAAAGCCTGGTATAAAAATTTGTAAGTATAATATTTTTGGGGAGTTCATGGATAGGACATTTGAACATTAGGGATTTAAGTCTCCCCCAAGCTTGAGCGATGCTCTCTCCCTCGCGAGACCAAAAGTTGTAGATGTAATTCCTGTCTCGACGAATTTCACGAAGAGGGTAAAACTTTGTATAAAAGAGAGACATAAGCTCTTCCCAATTAAGTAGATGTGAGTTATCAAGGAGCTTATACCAATCTGAAGCTTTACCTATAAGCGATAGGGAGAATAATTTCTTCATGATGTAATCCATTGACACACCTGCAAGCTTAAATAATGAACATAGTTGTGTTAAATATAGCAAGTGTTCACGTGGAGGTTTGTCTCCTGCATAACGATTAGATAAGACATAATTGATAATACCAGACGACATTTTGTAAGGCACAATTTCAGTAGGGGTAGGAGTGACCACCACAGTTGTGGGGCGTTTCCCCATAAACAACGATCCAAGAGTAGAGGTGTTCATAAGGACAAAAGCGGCAATGGTAAAATAAAAACAGAAATATAAAGACTTCCTTACCAGCTTCACTTACTAATAGCTCTACGCTCCCCGGCAACGGCGCCATAAAACAGTACTTGATGACCCTCAACTGTAGGGGATCGTTTGTAGCATTTTCGATAAATAAGAGTGTAAGAGCAAGTTTTGCCCCCGAAGGTTTTGGACACTGTTGGACAAAGCAGTAGTGGAACTAATATTGTTTTCGAGTATAAACAGATACTTAGGTTCCGAAAGAATGGAGTTTGCAAGTAGAAGGTTGAAGGATAACTCACTGCAGCGAAGCTGCAGTCAACTACCGAAACCTTTGAAGAAAGACGACCCCCAAAAATGTCGTTGAAGAAGAAGACACTCTCGAGAAAAAGCACAACGAGGAGAAAGCTGAAGCTGGTCAAAGACTTAGTCTTTTTACTAGTTTCTCTTTATTTTCTTGAGTCGTAGGAAAAACCGTACTATCAAGAGGGGTTTGCTAGTTGAGATCTTTGTCGAAGTGAATTCGCTCTGCTCAATCTAAACCCACAAAAGCCTACCGAGAGAAATCTTACTGAGTCGAGTGAATAGCTCGAAGGCAAAGTCATCGCACTTCGTGCCTTCGAGAGAGAACTCGTTCGGTAAGTCAGCTTACTTGTTCCTCAAGTAAAGTTGCGCAGTGATTGAAATCCGACCGTTGTGGACACGCGTCAAGCGGTTGCATCGGGTCACTTCAGTCATTTTACCCATCGGGATCGCCACCTATAAATACCCCGCACCTACCCGCCATTTTGGGTTGGCTGCTCCACTGAAGATTCTAAGACAGAAGTACTGTGAGCATCCCAAGAGAGATTCAGCGAGAGAAAACCAAAACCCAAGTCTGAACTGAGTTGAGAAATTCACAGAGACTTAGGTCGAGATTAGCCGATCTTTTTATCTTGGAGAACTGCAAGTCTCCTAGACGGTTAGGCGTCGCCTGTCAAGCAGTCGAAGATAAATTGTCGCTGCTGAAGGAAGTTTGTAAAGGTCTCGGAGATGTCCTGAATCATCTACCACGAGTGAAAACTGGACAAGCTCGAGGAGTTTGTTGCAGTGGAGAATAGGACGGAGAGAGTTTTTCTCCAGGTGTTCAATCACCAGTCCCTCCAACCAGACGTATCACTTTGCAAAGTGTGAACTGGTTTACCAAACATCATCGTGTCAGGCTCGTTTTCCTTCTCCCATTTACATTAAGTATTTACTCGTTGCCTGTTTGCATTCGATGTTTTTCTTCGCTCCCAATCCTTTCGAGCCATGCATATCTTTCGATACTGTATTTCCTTCGAGATGCCTATAGTCCTTCGCACTTTGCATGAACTCCTTCTAAGTTCCTTAGAATTTTTAGAATTGATCATTCACCCCCTCCCCCTCTAATCATTCTTGAGCTTTCAATTGGTATCAGAGCTAGGCACTCCCTCGCTCTGCGTATTTTGGTCTAACCACCTGGAGTGTTGTCAAGAATGTCGTTTGCAGCTTTTCACTCGGGGGAACTGATTCCTATTTACAATGGGAAGGACTATCCTTATTGGAAGGACAAAATGAAGAGGAACATCATGGCCATCAACTCTGCCGCTTGGGAAGTTGTCAAGAATGGTGTAAATGTCATAGAAAAAAATGCTATCACTCCTGAAGAGGCAAAGAAGATGGATCTTGATTCTGAAGTCTGGGTGTTCATCACAAACCATTTGATCCCAGAAAAATATCATGAAGTCAAGAATATTTCTACGGCCAAAGGTGTCTGGGACTATCTCGAGAAGATTGGTGAAGGTGTCTCTACTCAGAAAGATGCTCGTATTAACACTCTTCAAAGCAAATTCTATCGATTCAAGAGGCACGAGGGAGAGAAAGTTAACTCCATGTACAACAGGCTCACTGCTCTGTCAAATGAACTGATTGCCCTCGGTGCCTAAGACATTACCAATTGGATTATTGTCAGAACTTTGCTCCGTTCCCTTGATGATTCCTTCGATCACATTGTGCTGATGATCAAGGAAAGGACTGATTTCAAGGATCTTGTTGCCGCTGATATTCTCGAGAGACTCAACACTTTCAAGATGGAAGAAGAAGAAAAATGAGATGTCGTCGGAACTCGAAGAAAATCTCATGCACTCAAGGCCAAAGCTTCACATCATTCCACTCCTGAAGCCAGTTTTGAATATGGAGGTGCCACTGATGACCCCGAGAACATTGGAAAAGATCTGGCACTGATAATGAAAAGATTCAACCGCTTCCAGAGAAGGAATTCCTCTTCACCGAAGAAAAACTACTCTTCCAGACATTCAAGCAATTCATCACAGCATCGATCATCATCCAGAAACTCTTCAGCGAAAGATAACTGCTGCTACAAGTGCAAGAAGCCAGGTCACTTCATTGCTGATTGTCCTCTCTGGGAAATTGAACATAGATCAAAGCATTCTCACAGCAACTCTTTGAGCAAGTCACACAGATCGAGCAAAAACTATGAGTCGAAGAGACATGATTCAAAGTCCAGAAAAGACAAGAAAGATGGTTCTGATGATGACAAGAAGAAGAAGTACCACAAACGTCGAGAGAGTTCTTCCTCGAAATCACATTCCTCTCAACGCAAGAATTCTCACCGTGCCAAAGCCTATTTGGGTAAAGAGATGAACTCTGAAGATGAAGCCTCTGGTTCCGAAGATGAATCAAACTCAAGATCTGGTTCTGGTTCTGAATCTGATGGTGTTGCTGGTTTAGCATTTGCTTCGAACAAGACTTCAAGTTCATTCTTCACCAACCAAAGCAGTGAAGATGAATCACCAGCTTACTTCTTCATGGCCAAGGCTAAGGTATCCTCTTCTAAGAATTCCTACGATACTTCTGATGGATCTGCTTATGAAAGCCACTCTAGGATAAGCTATGCCAAACTTGCCAAAATTTCTTCTATCCAACAAGATGAACTAGATTCTCTAAGTGAAACTATTCAAAAATCTGAGACTTTGTTGATCGATGAGATTGAGAAAGGTCAAACTTTGACAAATGAGCATGCTGCTCTGAAGGAAAAGTATGATGAACTGTCCTCTCGGCATGGTCTTCTCTTAGTAGATTACGAGAAGCTAACCTATGAATTCCTTCAAAGGAAAATGGCTCTCGAGAAACTGAGAGAGGCTCATGAAGAGTTGGAAAATGTCAATCTCACGCTCATTGCTCAACAGGGCTCAAAAACTAAAAATGAATCTACTTCACCTTGCTTAACTTGCCTGGAACGAAGTAAAATTGAGTCTATTTCTGAGAAATCGAAAGGAAAGAAACGTATTGTCATTGATGATGCTAACCCCTTGAACGAGGAAAACATTACCGAGGAACTCCTCAGGTTGAATGATTTATTTGAAACAGGCATGTTCAAAAGTGTTCAGGGACACCTGTATCTATGTGATATCGTAAAGAAGGCTCTACTTCATAGGAATCCTCGAAAGGAAGGAGTTGGTTTCAAAAGGAAACTCAACCCTGATGGCACCTACTGGGAACCCAAGCAGTATCCTAAAATTGTCTAGGTTCTAGCGAAGGAAAAGCCCATTGATATTGCTAACCTTTCAGGTTTCAACTGCAAGATTGATAAGGCTATTGTTGATGAATCACTTGATTCTGACTACAAGCTTATCAAAGATCAGGAAGGAAAGGTGTCTGCGGAATCGGTTGGTACTCCTCCAAGGAATGGTTTCTATAAGAGACATATTTGGGTTCACAAATCTCTCGTAGAAAAACTGCCCCCTAACCATTCTATGCAGGGAAAATCTTCGGTACCACTGAATCACTACTATTCTCTCGAGGATAGAATTGAACCCTTGGTGCCTGCTTCAAATGTTCCCCAGAAGGAATACTATCGAGTCGATAGAAATGTTTATCGTCATCGTGACAGTAACACCAAAATCGTCGTTACCTATCAGTACCCTAACCCCTCATCAAGGAATTATATTTATGGTGTTCTTGATGGTCCCCCTCTCCAATATGATCTTGTTCGCTATAATATCGCTGCTTCATCTATCACTTCCATGCCTTCTCAGTGACCTGCTCGTTTGTGGGTGGTTAAGAAGAACTAATTCTTCTGCAGGGCTATGTCTCTGGTGGATCCGAATGGGTCATGGATAGTGGTTTTACAAATCATATGACCGGAGACAAAGATTTGTTCACCGAAGACAAACTTACCGAATCTTCTCAGAGATATATTACCTTCGGTGAAAACAACAAAGGAAAAGTATTTGGTTTGGGTAAGGTTGCTATATCGAAGGATAAGCATATTGACAAGGTTATGATTGTTCAATCACTAGGATATAATCTCATGTCTATCTCAAAACTTTGTGATATGGGTATGCTTGTACTGTTTTCTGCTTCTCGTTGTGTTGTATTTTCATAGGATGATTATTCCTTCATGTTCGAAGGATATCACAAAGGTGATCTTTATATTGTTGATTTCTCTTCGGGACCTGCAATGTCCACATGCTTAATGGCTAAAGCCACATCTGGTTGGTTATGGCACCGAAGACTTGGTCATGCACGAATGAAAAATCTTCAAACTCTTATCACGAAGAAGAACATCGTTGGAATTGATAATGTGAAATTCAATAAAGATTGTCTATGCAGTGCCTGTGAAGCTGGAAAGATTGCCAAGAAAGATCACTCAGTAAAAACTATCATGACTACTACTCGTCCTCTTGAATTGCTTCATATGGATTTATTCGGTCCTCAAAATTATGCTAGCCTTGGAGGTAACAAGTATGGTCTGGTTATTGTTGATGATTTATGGTCTGGTTATTGTTGATGATTTCTCTCGATATACTTGGGTTTTCTTTCTAGATGACAAGAGCAAGGTTGTTGAAATTTTCAAAACTTTCGCAAAGAGAGCTCAAACTGAATATGAATTATCTCTCAATAATATTAGAAGTGATAATGGTACAGAATTCAAAAACACTTGTGACGCCCCCAAAATCAATCCGTGTACAGTAATCATACATGCAGGGTACACGGCTAAGATTAGGGTGCCACGGTGAGAATATCACAATACGACACTAAACACAAAAGGATAAACCAATATGTTACAATAAAGGGGGTCACGCGGACCCGAATACATAAGTTATACAAGCCATAATATCTGAGTACAGACATAGTTAGTCAAGTTTTGCCTTAAGAAGGCTAGCACAAATAACATCAGAGATACAGATCGAAAAGGCAAGGCCTCCTGCCTGGGAGCCTCCGAAACTACTCCTGGTCAACGGGGAACTCGACGTCGTAGTAGTCGCCTCCGGGGTACTCTTTCTCCTGGACTCCAACGTCGACTGCAGCGGCCGATCAGGCAAAACAGTAAAGGAAATAAAGCAGGTGAGTATCTAGTATACCCGCGAGACTTACGTCCGCTACTAAGCATTATGCATTGTATCAATGGAAAGAAGAGGCTGTATATAGTGGACTGCAAGATAGAAATCAGAATAAGGGTAAGAAGCTAGGCCTATCGAAGACTAGCATCTTCCGACGAGGTCTTGCAGCATGAGGTAAGAATCAGCCAACAGTTTATATAAAGCAACAAAGTAACAATGAAGCAGAAGTTGCTGCAACATTGTATAATATAAGTTGTAATGATTAACAATAATAATAATGCCTCCGAGTTCCCTTCCTCGACTCCCTGCGAGGAAGAAGACCCAGAACCATACAGTTTAATAGTAATAGTTTCTAGTGGTAAGATCCAGCTTCAGCATAAAGCGTCCTGTTACCGTGGACACGGCTATTCGAATAGATTAATCTTCCCTGCAGGGGTGCACTGGCGTGACTCTACGACGCTCGGATCTCCAGGGTGGCGGGAACCTTGTTAGGGAACGCTCCACCAAAGCTATCCGACACAAAGTATCCCATCCTTCGGCAATCAACAGAGAGGTCATCCGCCAGACTATATCCTATGTACGCCGGGCTTTGGACCCTAACCCGAACGTACTCCTGCACGGTGCGTGACTGGCCGGTGAAGCAAAATCAAAGCAAATAAAAATACACCGCTCGAGCAAGAGAAGACAACACCACTTCCCGGCAATCAGCCCGCGGTACTGCTGACGTATGAAGACCCTCGAACGAGACTACGATGCAGGGGATCCCACACTCCTCGTCCCACGTGTAGGTAGTGCGTACAAGCCAAAAGGTTACTCAAGACATCCGCCGAACCATTTAGCATTTTAATTAACTTGCGTGACAACCGTTATCGTTGCCTCGACTTAACCGACCCGCGGTCAACGACAGCAGTCAGGACCACCAGTACATCGGTGCCTGCCTGCCGTCCCACCAAGTCACTGCGGTTACGAACAAGGTGAACCGTCTCCTTACCTTGTCTCGCGTTTGCTCTTGGTAGAGCTCGACTTTCGTGGTTTGGTAACTCTCGCGAGATACGAGCAGGGGCCAAGCACGCCAGTAACGTCGGTCGTACCCTCCCTGTCGTTCCCGACGATATACCGCTCGCGGGCACCGTTGGGTCGCCCGACTTCTTACCTTTAAGGACAACCGCTGTCCAGGACCCTATGGCGGCAAGACAAAGTCGGCCTCGAGTGGAGTACAAGGATTACTCCTTGATAGCCCACACTTGAGGTGACTAGGCATAACCCAGATAGGGGCCTTTGGCGGTGTCTGCTTTGTTCCGTACCTGCAACAGTTATAATTAAAGTTTCCGCGATCGCTCCCAGACTGATCACGGCCCGCTATCTAATCCTAGCTAACAATGCGCAGGGCTCACTGCTGAATAATGCATAATTATAATGGGCAGCATAGGATAAAGAAAGATACATCAAGGGGCGACAAAAACATGCTATGCAGTTGAATAGGATTGTAATCGTAGCAGCAGCAGTAACCATGCCTAGTGCAAGAAATGTACGGAAAAGATAGGCGATATCTGGGGAAGAGAATGGCTCTGCTTGCCTGGAAGCTCGACGGTAGGGGTCGGGTCGTCGACGAAGTAGTCGTACCCGGAGGCGGTGTAGTCAGCGGTAGCAGCGGGGTCTACCGGAGATTAAGGGGGGGAGGAAACAGTAAATACACAGCAATAATATACAAACATATGCATGACATGACCGATGAAAAGTTAACGGTGTTCTAACGCAGTGCAATGCACGATGCTCGGAGCGGGAGTTCATCCGGGGATGAACTACCGGCTCCGGGTGATTACCGGACAGGGTGTCCAAAGGGGGAAGGTATCATGCCGGAGGTGTCGTGGGTACCGGAAAAACATAAGGGGGGTGTATCCGTGCTAGTTGAACCATTCCGGACAACTTTCGTGTTCGGAATAAATTCATCCGGCAGGTTTTTACCGGCACCGGGAATTATCGACAGACAGCCCGGAGGGGGGAATGTCGATGATCGGTGTGTTAGAGGGGTGTGGTGGGTATATGGGTGGCGTATTCTTATTCGTTATATTTGTCTGATCAATTTTGATGTATAAAGTTTTTGAATCTGACTTACGGTTTAAAAGATATTCAAATTCAAAGTTTAAATCATTTTAAATCAATTTCTGAATTTTCTTTTATTAATAAAACATAACATTATCCACAGAGGGGTTGACTGGTCAAACCTGACAGAGGGGACCCACCTATAAGGTTGACTGGTCAACTGACTAGTGGGTCCCACTGGTCAGCCTCACATTATAATAAAACAATTTTATTAATTAAAAGAACAGTGGGGTCCCACATGTCATAGGCACATTTTTTTAAAATTGCATTTTATTTAGACTAATAACCCCATAGGACCCACATGTAATAGAATTAGGTTTTAATTTCTTTTAACTTATAAGCAGATGATTAAGGGGGATGGGGTCCGCTGTCAGTGGGTTATTAGCAGATAATTAAGCCCCTAATAGGCTGGGCCCATCGGTCAGCAGCACAGGTCCACGCCGGTGACGAGAGAGGCTGCCGGCGGCGCCCGTGTGCTCGCCTCGGCGAGGCAAGGTGGGGGAGGCTGCGGCGAGAGGGGGCGTGGCTAGGGGAGGACACGCGCAACTACGGTCGACGTCGGCTTGGGATGCGGCCATGGCGTGGCTCAGCCATGGCGGCCACAGCGGGAGCCAGCAAGGTGACCGGGGCGAGCAGCGGGCCGACGCAGAGGAGCGACGCCGCAGTGGTCGCGCGTATGCGAGGGAGCGCGCGGCCAAGGGGGCAAACGGGTGAGCGGGGCGCGGCAAGTACCAGGCGAGCGCACGCCCTGGCCATGGTGGCCACGGCGGGGCAGGACTCGGCGGGGGAGTGTGCTACAACGACGAATCGAAGGAGGGGAGAGGGGGATTCGCAGGAGGGGCTCACAGGGAGCGCGAGGAGGTGCTCGGGGAGGCCGTACGTGTCCGGGGCGGCGCCAATTCCGGCGAGGTGCGTCGACGGTCGTCTCCAGGGGCACGGCGCGATTCGGGCATCGTGGTGGCCGAAGGTGACGTCGGACGGGTTGGGGAGATGAAGTCGGGGCCGGGAAGGCGGCCAGACATGGCGGCGTGGTCTGCCGACGCCGTGGGCCGCTACGGCACGGCGGTTGCGACGACGCGGCGCCCACGGGCAAGTTCGCCCCGAGGCAAGTAGAGGATGGCGGCGCGAGGGAGATGGGGAAAACGGCTGCTAGGGTTTGTGGGAGGGGCATGGAGGCGCATGGGTCCTCTTATGCCCCGGGGGAAGATGGGGATGGCCGACACGAGGCATCCACGGCCACGGACGGCCATGGGGAAGACAGTGAGCGAGGATGAGCAGTGGGAGGAAGGAGGTGGGAAGTGGAGGGGCTGGGCCGGGCTGGTGGGCGCCTAGGGCGAGGAATAGCCTTTTGCATTTTTTTGTTTACGTCAAGCTTTCACCTTTCAGTTTTATTTTGGTTTGGATAGATTTGAATTTTACAAGATGTGCAATTGGTCTCAATATTCATGTTACATTATTCTATACTACCACAAACAGTTTTGGCTTCAAATAAATTCATTTGCATATTTGTGTTATTAAAAAGGCTTAATTGGGGCTGTTTTACCTACTGTTTGAATGGTTTAAAATATTTAAATGTTATTATAAATATCCATCACCATGGTATGTGGGTCTACTGACTTTTAGGCATTTTATAAAATTGTTTGCACAATTTTTGGGTCAAATTTAATTGCCACTTGTTTCTGGAATTTTTATTCGATTGAAATCGAGCTCAACTCGATCAAGGTTGTTTAACCCTGGCTTAATCATGATGACATGACCATTAACAAGGTGATTACTGTTGGACTACTGTAGCGTGACACCCGGGGTGTTACAACACTCATATCGAAGAATTTCTTGATGAATATGGCTTTACTCATGAATTTTTGGCTGCTTATACACCGCAACAGAATGGTGTGGTCGAGAGAAAGAATCAAATTCTTATTGAAATGGCCAGAACAACACTTGCTGAATACAAGACTCCCATCATGTTCTGGGCCGAAGCGATTAACACTGCTTGTCATATCATCAACAAGGTTTATCTGCATAAATTTCTGAAGAAAACTTCACATGAGCTTATCACTGGTAAAAAGCTAAATGTTTCATATCTCAGGGTTTTTGGTGCACCATGTTATATCAGAGATATGAATCACAGCTCCAAGTTTGCCCCAAAGGCACACAAAGGTTTTCTCCTAGGTTATGAATCAAATTCTCACACTTACAGAGTTTACAACTCTCATCTTGGCAAAGTTGTAGAAACTGTAAATGTTCGATTTGAAACTAAGGCTCTCAAAAAGGAGCAATTACCTCTTAACCTGGATGAACCACCTTTGGATGAAGTTATCAGGTACATGGATATTGGAGATATTCGTCCTGTCGAAGGAAATGCACATCAAGCCAACAAGGATGATGATGGTCCAATGTTCCCACATATAGCCCGGGGCGCTGGAGATCAACATCCTGAAGCTAACGATGTACAGGTCGAAGGAGAACGCCTAAACAAAGAAAATTCTAAACCCGAAGGAGAAGCTGAACCCGAAGGAAATGATCCCGAAGGACAAGCTGATCCTGAAGGCCAAGCTGATCCCGAAGAACAACCTGATCCTCAAGCTGTTGAAGGAGCTTTATCTCATGTTCGAAGGAGAGTGGACGTCGACTCAATACTCGAAGAGATTCGTCTACCAGGTCGTGCTACCACTTGTTCTCGCACTCGTTTAGCTAACTTCTGTGGAAATTTTTCGTTTGTATCCATGCTAGAACCATCAAAATTCGATGAATCCATGAAGGACTCAGACTGGATGACTGCAATGCTCGAAGAACTTAATCAGTTCGAGAGCAATAAAGTCTGGTCCCTTGTCGATAGAACTGATCCAAGAAGCATAATATCATCGGTACGAAGTGGATTTTTCTCAACAAGCAAGATGAAGATGGCATTGTTATAAGGAATAAAGCTCGACTAATTGCACAAGGCTACACCCAAATCGAAGGTATTGATTTCGGTGTGACTTATGCTCTAGTTGCTCGACTTAAATCCATTCGTGTCATGCTTGCTTTTGCCAATTACAATGGTATATTTATATATGAAATGGATGTCAAAAGTGCATTTCTTAATGGTGAAATCGAAGAAGAAGTATATGTTATGCAGCCACCAGGTTTTGAAGACCCAAAGAATCCTGATAAGGTGTACAGGTTGCACAAGGCCCTATATGGGTTAAAGCAATCACCTCGTGCTTGGTATGAAACACTGAAGGATTTTCTTCTGAAGAAGGGCTTCAAACCAGGAACAACTGACCCGACTCTTTTTACTCGTGCATAAAAAAATGATCTTTTTGTGTGTCAAATTTATGTCGATGATATTATTTTTGGCTGTACTAACCCTGATATCAGCGAAGAATTTGCTCGTATGATGTCGAAGAAATATGAAATGTCTATGATGAGTGAATTGAAGATCTTTCTCGGACTTCAAATCCGTCAACAGAAGAATGGGACATTTATCTCTCAAGAGAAATATCTCAGAGACTGCCTGAAGAAGTTTGATCTTGTCAATTGCAAAACTATCAAGACTCCAATGCCTACGAATGTTCATCTAGATGCAGATGAGAAGGGAAAAACTTTCGATCAGAAGAAATATCGCTCGATGATCGGTTCGCTTCTTTACTTTTGTGCATCTAGACCTGACATTATGCTATCAGTTTGTATGTGTGCTCGTTTTCAGGCAAACTCAAAAGAAACACATCATATTGCTGTCAAGCGAATTCTTCGATATCTGGATCATACACCTACTTTGGGACTATGGTATCCCAAAGGTGCCCAGTTTGATCTCGTTGGATATTCTGATTCTGACTGGGCTGGTGATCGAGTCGACAGGAAATCTTCCTCAGACACATGTCATTTTCTCGGTAGATCCCTTGTCTATTGGCTTCGAAGAAATAGAATTGTGTGTCCATTTCTACGGCTGAAGCCGAGTATATTGCTGCCGGTTCATGTTGCACTCAAGTTCTATGGCTCAAGAAAACGCTGAAAGATTATGGTATTATTGTGAAGAAAATTCCTTTTCTATGTGATAACGAGAGTGCTATCAAAATTGCCCATAATCCAGTGTAACACTCTCGAACGAAGCATATTGATATTCGTCATCATTTTCTTCGAGATCACGTTCAGCGAGAAGATATTGTTATCAGTCATGTTCCTACCGAAGATCAATTGGCTGATATCTTTATGAATCCCCTAGATTAGAAAAGGTTTTGTGCACTAAGGTGTGAGTTGAACATATTGGACTCACGCAATGTGCAGTAAGACTATAACTATTGGTACTATGTATTATATTTTCTATGTAGTTTACTTTCATTAGTTTACTCTCGTGTTTGTTTCTCGTTTGTTTTTGTTTGTTTGGTGTTGTCCAATACCATTATCACTCCGAGTTTTCTTACCATTTTTTCTTTCGGATTGATTAAGTATCGGACCCTGTTTTTCCCTCTATGCTATCTCTACCCCATCTCTGCTTTTCTCTCGTGAACATGTATATTTGTACTCGATTAAGATTCCCTTAAAATGTCATTGATTCCGAAGGAAAATCTATCGAACTTTTATCTACTTTTATACTCGATGTTCGATGAGTTTGGTCTCAGACGTGGAGCAACTTTCTTTTGGTTCGTTGGGATTTTCCCGCGATTACCGCCACAAAATCCGTCCGTTAAATTCGGAGAGACGCGGAATCTGCGCCGTTGGATTGGATTTGACAGTTATGTCAGACCCCACCTCTATAAATATCGATCCAACCCCACCGACACAGACCTCGCATTCCCTCGACTTCATCTCTCCGCTCCCGAGCTCTCGCGCGCCGTTGTGCTGTTCGTCGCCGTCGATTCCCTCGCCGCTTCGCTGCCGCAAGGAAGTCGCCAGAGACCTTCCCGTCGATGAGGATCTTCATCCACGCCGCTGTAGCCGCCGTACATCACCAAGTTAGGGTATGCACGGCTCTGGACTCGATTCCGATCTTTTCTGTTCATCGAGCCCCAGATTTGTTCTTGATTTTCTTTTGTTTTTCTTAGGTCTGTATGATCCGTTTGGATTGTTGACCTTTGGGAAATCAGTTTATAGAGTTCTCTGTCGATTTCCAATCTGATCTAGGTAAGAAATCCCTCGGATTTTCTCACTTAGCAATTCTCACAGATGCATGTCGATGGATTTACGCTAGTGCATTTCTTTCGTACAAGTTCTTCGTTAGATTTGCACACGATGAAAATCTAGCCTACCACTTGCCTGAAATTTTTGCCTCGAGATAAATCACTCTATATGTTTGCTGCGTTCAAAACATTTTTCCTCGAAAATGGTTGGTACATGTTCACAACTTTCCTATATTTCCCTCGTATCTATCTATTTCGCAGGAAAATGTCTGAGAACGAAGGAAATTTCAGATAGCCCAAGCGTGTGGGAGGTCGTACAAGAATCACCAATAATTCTGAAGGTCTGTCAAAAGAACTGATTATTGAGAAGAAGTTGAGAACTCCAGAAGGTTCAGAAGATGATCGTACGAGAGAAAACAGACTGCAAGAGATTCGAAGGCTTCAAGCGCTTCGATGGTATGAATACAAGTCACTTATTCCTTGCTGGGAGAGACTGTTTGCACTAAAAAATCCCTGGTCTGATGCCAAGTCATTGAGGCCCAAGTGGACGAAGGCAAATCGACCACCTCCTCCAGCCGATGCTCACCCATCCGCTCTCAAAACACCTGATGATTTCAAAGAGTTGGTGATGACCCTCAACATAGAGGGATCTATTGCAGTGTTTTCGATAAGTAAGAGTGTCGAACCCAACGAGGAGCAGAAGTAGTAGCAAGTGACTTTGGTAAGGAGATAACTGCAAGCACTGAAAGATAACTTTTTAGGGGTTTTCTTGGTATAAGCGACAGGATAGTAAAAACGAGCAAAGTAAACGATACTGAATAGTAAAGAGTGGCCCAATCCTTTCTTAGCAAAGGAGAGGCTTAGCAACTGAACTTTATAAAAGCTAAAGTGTTCTTGAGGACACACGGGAGAGGTAGTCATGTGCTTTCGCCAAATTCTGTATCGGTACTATGTGTTGTGTTGATAAGTGTTGAGTGGGTGGATCTATGCTAGTACACCCTCTAGACTAAGATAAGTGTACTCTTATGATTAAAGACCTTGCAAGCATCCGCAAATACAAGATAGTATTTAAGGCAAAAGCCTAACCATAGCAATACGATCGGTGATCCATTGTTCCCTTGTGCAAAAGTGTGCGAACTGGGGTTTAGGTTTCTGTCACTCCGGCAACCCACCGTAAGCATTCTTTATACACAATGCACTCCCCTAGGTCCTTGATAAGGCGAAGTGTTGAGTGTTCGACTCACACAACACCACTAGGAAAATAACAACACAACTTAAGTATCATCCAACATATATTACTTCAACATCGTACTCAAGAACTAAAGTAACTACTCACAAGACATAAAAGAGATCATGATCAGTGGGGATAAATAGATGATAAACAATCTGAACACAATAATATTTCTCCAACAAAACTCAATAGCATTCACCACAAAGTAGTAATCAACACCGGTAGAGTAGAGAGGATAGATAGTACGGATTACAACACGAGTTGCAATTGTGAGACAAGATTGGATGGAGGTGGAGATGGTGCTGATGATGGGGATGGTGTTGATGATGATCTCGATGATGCCCGTGACGATGGTGATGACAATAGCGACGATCTCCCCTTCCGGGAGGTGATCTCCCCGGCGGAATCTGCCCGCAAGAGATGGCTTTTCTTCTCTGTAGGTTTCCGCCACGGAGCGGCGGCGGAACTCTGGAAACTCTCTCCTTTTTAGGGTTTTTGGACGACGAGGAGTAAATAGGCCAGAGGGGGAGCCGGGGGTGGCCCCGGGGGTCCAGGCACCCTCCCGTCGCGGCCAGGGGTGGGGCCGCACCAGGTGGCCGCCTGGGCACCCTGTGGCCCCCCTCTGGTCGCTCTTTTGCGTGTCTTCATGATCCTGCTGGAAAACAGCCTCCGTCGATTTTCAGGTAATTTTGAGGTGTTCTTATTCAACAACTCAGCGTCCACTTTTTACCGTTGAATCCTGCGTCTGCTGCTTCGGCACCGGAAAGTTGCAGACTTTGTAAAATAAGCCAAAACAACATAAGAATAGCATCATATCGTGAAATATATCAATGAATAAGAAATAATTACTATATAAAATAGTGATGCATTTTGGACGTATCAACTCCCCCAAGCTTAGACCTCGCTTGTCCCCAAGCTAATACTGAGCTCGATAAACCTGTCCACAAGTTGAGAGAGTGAAGTGTCGATAAATAAAATACGGACAAGAAGCATCAAGGTTTCTCCATCAAACTCAAGCATCTTCAACAGCAACCTCAACTCATAAGGCCCTCATGAGAAAGTAATAACAATTATAATCAAAAGTAGGGCTGAGGAAACTCATCAAATTATGGCAAACATAACCTTGGTCAAAGACAACTACAAACAATTTTAAGCTTTTGAAAGGACATGTTAATAGTCATGAAGTGCAAAATGCTAACACGAAGGAAGATGCTCGCTAGGCAAAAAGCTTTCGCAAACAACTTACTTATCAAAAGATAATGTCAACAAGGATGTGGCATGGCAAAACTTAATGCAACTCTATATGAATGAATCCTCATCAACACCAAATGTCTGTTCTCTTAGGGAAAATAAGGAAGTGGGAAAACTGACTCAACATGAAAGTGGAAGAAAATCCTTGTTAAGGGCAAGCAGGGAAAACTCATGTGATATCCTTAAATCAAACAGAATAAAAATAGATTTTGGGGCGGTGCATAGTTTTTCAACGAATGCTAATAGATAGCTCAATTACTTCTCAAGATGGACAAGTTTCGAGGAACGGCTCCCAAGTGAGGACGATCACATCCCCTTAATCTCCTTTGTTTATCACTGCCAAAGTTTCTGATTTCTCATAGACCAAGCGTGAAGGAGGGTTTGTTTGTTATATTATCTTTCGAGCTGGGCGCACCCATGCCAGTTCCTCCTCGTATTATGGGTTTGCAGATTAGACATGCAATCCCGGGATAAAACTTGTCCAACTTAAGAAGATCATGAATTACCTACTACTTCCTCATGAGCTAAACAAGAGGCACAAAACAGAAGATTTTGAACATTTAAGGATAACACATAAATTCTATACTTATAGGAGTGGTAGGGGAATACCACGAATAGGAAGGTATGGTGGACTCACATGGAAGGTAATGGTTTCAGGGTATGGATGCACAAGCAGAAATCTACTTGGCAAAGAGTTTGGCTAGCAAAGGCTTTGAGAGAACAGACAGTTGATGCTAATTTAGATGCAAAACATATAAGGCATAAACATTAAGGTAAGCATAACACATCAAGTGGTCTTCCTTGTCAACATAACACTTCAAGCATAATAACATAAAGGTTTTGGCTATGTCGCTACTTGAGAAAACATGTATGTTGTCAAGACCAAAGCTATGTTTGCCAAAATTAAATAAAGTTTTCAAAGCCATACCTGATATAAGGTCAATAATCCCCATAAGAATCGTCATATGATGCCGATTGCGTGAAGAGAATACCGAGTGCAGCGAAGGAATCAATAGAATTCTCATTAATATTCCAATATAGACGACTCCACACTCACGGATACAATCTCTCCACATATGGAGTGATAGACCTCAATGCAAACACCTATTTCATATAATAAACTCCCTAGACATGATACGACTCTACTTGACTCTAAAAGACTAAGATAAAGATAAAGATACCGGGCACTCACCCAAGCTTGAAACAAGCTGAGGGGATGCCATTACCCGAGGAGATTTACTCCTCATTCTTGTTGTCGTTGATTCTTCAAATTTCTGATGACACGACGAAGGGTTTGGTTTTCCTTCTCCAAAATCTCCACTTGCACCTTTAGTACACGGAAATCCTCACACAGTTGATTGGTGATGCGGTAAGCTTCGGAGATGGTAGAAATCGTACGTTGATCTTCAAGTGTAGGGGCCATTCCTGAAAGGTTAAGAGAGAGATCATAATAAGGTTGGACACTCCCCACCATGATGGGGTTGCTTGATCTTCCTCCTTGTGTTGATGGACCCCCTGGTTGCTGGGCGGTGATAATCTTGACTTCTTTTCTCACGGAACGCTCCATCTCCACTCGCCTTGCAACGATTTATTCTTCTATGGCCCAATCTATGTATTTCCCTTGGTTGAGATCTTTCTGAACTTCACGTAGACGCCGTACCATGAAGTCCTCTCCACTTGAGCCACAAGAAGACATCTCTAACAATAGCTTTTTACCCTGGCAGAAACAGATTGAAGAGAAAACACACGAAATCGCGAGATACGTTGCCGGAACGATCCGGGTGAATATATAGCAAAAATTTCTGTAACAAAAGGAAGGTAACGAGCCAAAGTGGGGTCGGAGACGGACTCCTGGGTGCCCAGGCGGCCTCCCGGCGCGGCCAGGAGGTAGGGCGCTCCAGGGCCCCCTGGAGCTCCTCTCCGGCTCCGCTTAGGCCTCGAATTTTCCTAATTTTGTTAAAACTCATAATATGGAACTTTTATGGCGGTTCGCGATGTTTCCTTACCGTAATACATACCTTTTCTTATTCTGCTTCTGTCGGTGTCTGAAACAGGGCTGCAACATCTTCTTCATGAGTTGTTGTGCGTATTATATTTACATCAACATTGACGGGATCTCCCGCCATGTAATGCTTGAGTCTTTGCCCATTCACAACTTGAGGTTTGGTGCCTTCAAAATTGTTAATCTTAATTGCACCAGACTGGTAGACTTCTTCGATATGAAATGGCCCTTCCCACCTAGAAAGTAGTTTACCTGGAGAAAACCTGAAACGAGATCTAAACAATAAAACTTTATCACCAACATTAAATTCACGTTTCAGAATCCTCCTGTCATGCCACTTCTTTACCTTTTCCTTGAACATTTTAGCGCTCTCGTAAGCTTCACTTCTCCACTCATCTAGAGAAGTCAAGTTCATGAGACGCTTTTCACCAGCTAACTTTGGGTCAGCATTAAGCTCTCTAACAGCTCAGAAAGCTTTGTGTTCTAACTCTAACGGCAAATGGCAAGCCTTGTCATAGACAATTTTATAGGGAGACATGCCCATGGGGTTTTGGTAAGCAGTTCTATACGCCCACAGAGCATCTCCTAACTTATTTGACCAGACCTTCCTATTTCTGTTAAGTGTCTTTTGCAAGATCAACTTGATCTCTCTATTGGTGAGCTCAACTTGCCCACTAGTTTGAGGATGGTACGGTGACGCAATTCTATGATTGACATCGTACTTGGCTAAAGCTTTTCTAAAAGCTCCATGCGTGAAGTGTGATCCTCCATCAGTCATGAGATACCTAGGTACACCAAACCTAGGGAAAATTACATCTTTGAGCATTTTCAAAGATGTTTTGTGATCAGCACTTTCAGTGGGGATTGCTTCAACCCACTTGGTTACATAATCAATAGCAAGTAATATGTGAGTGTACTTGTGCGAAGAAGGAAAAGGACCCATAAAATCAAAACCCCAGCAATCAAAAGGCTCAATCACTAGTGAGTAATTCATAGGCATCTCATTCCTCCTACTAATATTACCAACTCTCTGACATTTATCACAGGCTAAAACATAATTTCTAGCATCTTTAAAGAGAGTAGGCCAATAAAAACCTGATTGGAGAACCTTATGTGCGGTCCTCTCACCGGCGTGATGTCCTCCGTAGGGACTATCGTGACATTGCTTGAGAATGTCCTTCTTCTCGTGCTCCGGTATGCATCTTCTCACGATCCCGTCCGGACCTTCTTTGAAAAGATGCGGGTCATCCCAAAAGTAATGCCTCAAATCATGGAAGAACTTCTTCCTTTGCTGAAATGTTAAACCTGGAGGCAAATACTTTGCGATGATAAAATTAGCATAATCTGCAAACCAAGGATCGGAAAGAGATTGTACTTTAACAACGGAAAGTTGTTCGTCTGGAAAACTGTCGTTGACTGGGATGGGATCATGCGGTATATCTTCCATCCTTGAAAGATTGTCCGCTACAGGGTTGTCTCCTCCTTTTCTATCAACAATCTGTAAATCAAATTCTTGAAGAAGGAGTACCCATCTGATGAGCCTTGGTTTGGCATCCTTCTTCGTCATAAGATACTTAATGGCAGCATGGTCAGTATGAATAATAACTTTAGAATCAACAATATACTGCCTAAACTTATGACAAGAAAACACTACTGCTAAGAATTCCTTCTCAGTAGTAGCATAATTCTTTTGAGCACTATCAAGGGTCTTACTAGCATAATAAATAACATTCAACTTTTTATCAACCCTTTGTCCTAAAACAGCTCCAACAGCAAAATCACTAGCATCACACATAATTTCGAAGGGCAAACTCCAGTCAGGCGGTTGTACTATAGGAGCGGTTGTTAAATCTTTCTTAAGAACTTCGAAAGCCTCCTTACAATCTTCATCAAATACAAAAGGAACATCCTTCTGGAGAAGATTAGTGAGGGGTCTCGAGGTCTTAGAAAAGTCTTTAATAAATCTTCTATAGAAACCAGCATGACCGAGAAAACTATGAATACCTTTAATGTCCCTTGGATAGGGAATCCTTTCGATAGCTTCAATCTTCGCCTTATCCACTTCCATTCCCCTCTCGGAAATCTTGTGGCCAAGCACGATCCCTTCGTTAACCATGAAGTGGCACTTTTCCCAGTTTAGAACTAAGTTTGTATCCTCGCATCTCTGCAAAACTTTATTAAGATTTTGGAGACAGTGGTCAAAGGAAGTTCCATAGACGGAGAAATCGTCCATGAAGACTTCCACAATCTCCTCACAGAAACCATGAAATATTGCAGACATACATCTCTGAAAAGTAGCAGGGGCATTGCATAAACCAAAAGGCATACGCCTATAAGCATAAGTACCTTAAGGACAAGTGAAAGAGGTCTTCTCTTGATCGGCAGTGTTAACATGAATTTGAGAGAAGCCAGAGTACCCGTCAAGATAGCAAAAGTGGGTGTTTTTCGATAGCCTCTCAAGCATCTGATCAATAAAGGGCAGCGGGTAGTGGTCCTTCCTGGTTGCCTTGTTCAACTTCCTGTAATCAATACACATTCTATATCCAATAATAATTCTCTGAGGTATTAGTTCATTCTTATCATTAGGGACTACAGTTGTCCCCCCTTTCTTAGGAACACAATGAACTGGACTTACCCACTTACTATCGGCTATAGGGTAGATAATACCTGCAGCTAGAAGCTTGAGGATTTCGGTCCTCAGAACATCCATCATCTTTGGGTTCAACCGTCGTTGATGGTCAACAACAGGTTTAGCATCGGGCTTGAGATTGATAGTATGTTGACAGATAGATGGACTAATTCCCTTAAGGTCATCAAGGGTATAGCCAATTGCACCACGATGTTTACGAAGTACTTCCAATAATCGCTCTTCTTCATATCCTGAAAGGTTAGAGTTAATAATAACAGGATATACTTTCTTTTCATCTAAATAAGCATACTTGAGTGTATCGGGAAGAGGTTTGAGATCAAACACCGGGTCTTCTTTTGGTTTGGATAGAATTCCCAAAGGTTCAACCGGAAGGTTGTGCTTTAGGATAGCAGGTTGTCTCAAGAAGATTTCATCAATTTCATTTCTTTCCTGCATATGAGTATCATTCTCGTGGTCCTCCATGTATTGCTGCAAAGGATCATTAGGGGGAATAGCAATAGAAGCAATACTTTCAATAATTTTATCATCACTAGGTAAATCAGTACCACGAGGCTGCTTGGAAATCTTAGAAAAGTTAAATTCATATGGCTCACCATTGAATTCAACAGAAACTTTACCTTTCTTGCAATCTATAATAGCTCCACAGGTTCTGAGAAAAGGTCTACCAAAAATAATAGGACAAAAACTATCTTGTACTGAACCAAGTACAAGAAAGTCGGTAGGATACTTTACCTTTCCACATAGGACTTCAACATCTCTCACAATCCCAATAGGAGAGATAGTAGCTTTGTTTGCAAGATGAATAGTAACATCAATCTCTTCAAGTTCACAGGGTGAAATCTCACTCATGATCTCTTGATAAAGCGAATAAGGAATCGCGCTAGCACTTGATCCCAGATCGCATAGCCCGTAATAATTCTGATCTCCTATTTTAACAGATACAACTGGTGTACTTGAAATTGGGCTTTTATTCTTGGATGTGACAATGTTAGTTGAAACAACACAAAAATTTATAATAGAATCTGAAACATCATTAGTAACTAAATCTTTAACCATAGAAACTTGAGGATCGACTCTGATCTGGTCCTCAGGTTCGCCTGTTCTTCTCTCACATTTATTTATGATGCCTGTCACAAAAGAGTGCTCCCTTATTCTTTAAGGAAAAAGGGGTTGTTCATACATAACTGCAGGAAAAACAGGACCAGCAACGTGAATATCAATAGGTACTTCTTTGAAAGGCTTATGGTACTGATCCTTCTTCATCTTAGAAGAATCAATATGAGAGGCAAAGTTCTTACAAAAATCAAGCATTAGATGGGAGTCCAGACCAATCTTAGAGCAAAAGGTATTAAAATAATCAGATTTCACATAGCTCTCAGTATAATCATGCTCATAATTTATAGCAGGTTCAATACCTTTATCGATTTCCCAATCTTCAGTATTATTTTGGATCCTTTCGATGAGATCCCATCTTTCTTCAATGCTCTTTGTCTGAATTACCCCGCTAGAGGAGGTATCCAGCCTTTCCTTATCCTGACGAGAAAGCATGGCATAAAAATTTGTAAGTATAATATCTTTGGGGAGCTTATGGATAGGACATTTGAACATTAGGGATTTAAGCCTCCCCCAAGCTTGAGCGATGCTCTCTCCGTTGCGAGACCTAAAGTTATAGATGTAATTTCTGTCTCGATAAACTTCGTGAAGAAGGGTAAAACTTTGTATAAAAGAGAGACATAAGCTCTTCCCAATTAAGAGAATGTGAGTTATCGAGGAGCTTATACCAATCTGAAGCTTTTGTCTGTAAGAGATACGGAGAATAATTTCTTCATAACGAACTCCAGTGACACACCTGCAAGCTTGAATAATGAACATAGTTGTGATAAATATAGCAGGTGTTCACCTGGATGTCTGTCTCCTGCATAGCGATTAGCTAGGACATAATAGATAATACCAGATGGTATTTTATAAGGCACAATTTCAGCAGGGTCAGGAGTAACTACCTTAGTTGTGGGGCGGCTCCCCAAGAACAACGATCCAATAGTAGGGGTGTCCATAAGGACAAAAGCAGCAATAGCAGAACTAAAACAGAAATATAAAAACTTCCTTACCGGCTTCACTTACTAATAGCGCTACGCTCCCCGGCAACGGCGCCAGAAAACGTAGCTTGATGACCCTCAACGTAGAGGGATCTATTGCAGTGTTTTCGATAAGTAAGAGTGTCGAACCCAACGAGGAGCAGAAGGTAGTAGCAAGTGACTTTGGTAAGGAGATAACTGCAAGCACTGAAAGATAACTTTTTAGGGGTTTTCTTGGTATAAGCGACAGGATAGTAAAAACGAGCAAAGTAAACGATACTGAATAGTAAAGAGTGGCCCAATCCTTTCTTAGCAAAGGAGAGGCTTAGCAACTGAACTTTATAAAAGCTAAAGTGTTCTTGAGGACACACGGGAGAGGTAGTCATGTGCTTTCGCCAAATTCTGTATCGGTACTATGTGTTGTGTTGATAAGTGTTGAGTGGGTGGATCTATGCTAGTACACCCTCTAGACTAAGATAAGTGTACTCTTATGATTAAAGACCTTGCAAGCATCCGCAAATACAAGATAGTATTTAAGGCAAAAGCCTAACCATAGCAATACGATCGGTGATCCATTGTTCCCTTGTGCAAAAGTGTGCGAACTGGGGTTTAGGTTTCTGTCACTCCGGCAACCCACCGTAAGCATTCTTTATACACAATGCACTCCCCTAGGTCCTTGATAAGGCGAAGTGTTGAGTGTTCGACTCACACAACACCACTAGGAAAATAACAACACAACTTAAATATCATCCAACACATATTACTTCAACATCGTATGACTACTAACAACTAGACTTCTCCCATGTCCTCAAGAACTAAAGTAACTACTCACAAGACATAAAAGAGATCATTATCAGTGGGGATAAATAGATGATAAACAATCTGAACACAATAATATTTCTCCAACAAAACTCAATAGCATTCACCACAAAGTAGTAATCAACACCGGTAGAGTAGAGAGGATAGATAGTACGGATTACAACACGAGTTGCAATTGTGAGACAAGATTGGATGGAGGTGGAGATGGTGTTGATGATGGGGATGGTGTTGATGATGATCTCGATGATGCCCGTGACAATGGTAATGACGATAGCGACGATCTCCCCTTCCGGGAGGTGATCTCCCCGGCGGAATCTGCCCGCCAGAGATGGCTTTTCTTCTCTGTAGGTTTCCGCCACGGAGCGGCGGTGGAACTCCGGAAACTCTCTCATTTTTAGGGTTTTTGGACGACGAGGAGTAAATAGGCCAGAGGGGGGAGCCGGGGGTGGCCCCGGGGGTCCAGACGCCCTCCCGGCGCGGCCAGGGGTGGGGTCGCGCCAGGTGGCCTCCTGGGCACCCTGTGGCCCCCCTCTGGTCTCTCTTTTGCGTGTCTTCGTGATCCTGCTGGAAAACAACCTCCGTCGATTTTCAGGTAATTTGGAGGTGTTCTTCTTCAGCAACTCAGCGTCCACTTTTTACCGCTGAATCCTGCGTCTGCTGCTTCGGCACCGGAAAGTTGCAAACTGTGTAAAATAATCCAAAACAACATAAGATTAGCATCATATTGTGAAATATATCAATGAATAAGAAAGAATTACTATATAAAATAGTGATGCATTTTGGACGTATGAGTTGGTTGCTGCTCGAGCTGAGCGAGCGAAAAAGAGGAAGGAAGCTAAAGCCAGAAAGGAGGCTGCTGCTGCTGAGGGCACCGAGGATGTTGGTCCTAGCACTACATCGAAGGTAGGCAAGAAATCTGCCAAGCGAAAGAAAAACGAAGAAGAAGCCCATTCCGATGGTCAAGACCCTGGCACAGAGGCAGATGTCGAGGACATTGCTCTGAAGAAGAAACCGAGCAATAGAGGCGTCAGGATCCAGGATCCAACTACTAAGGCTCCTCGAGCAACTATTGATATGACCAATTTGGTCACCGATCCACCAATTTCCTCCGCTCCCCCCGTGCAGACTCGCAGGCAAATACCCTCGCTCAGGCCGAAGGGAAAGCAAGCCCAAGTGGCTGAAGATGATGAGACCCTGATCCAACGAAAGGAAAGGTTGGCCAAGCAATAGGAACTTGAAGCGCAAGACTTGATAAAGTCCAAGCTTCTCAACTTTCACAGTCAACCCGAGCATAAGAAGGCCCATGTTGCTCAACAATTGGGCATCCTGCATCTGGTAAGCGAGAGATACTGATGTCAGATCGAAGGAGGTATTTTCCCCAGTGCTCCGAAGGAAAAGGTTGTGACCCCAAGTGCCACCGAGAAAGTAGTTGCTCCCACAGTCACGAAGGAAAAGGATGCGGCCGCTAGTGCTGCGAAGAAAAATGCTGAGGCTGCAAGTGCCTCGAAGGATAAAGCTGCGGCCCCCAGTGCCGTAACTAAACCAGTTGCTGCTGCCAAGGACACCAAGGAGGCCGAGAAGAAAGCCAAAGAGGCTAGGAAGAAGGCTCAAGCTGCTCCAGTCCCTCGAGCTGCTCCTTCTCCAGGCCCTGCTGCTCCAATTGTGTCCGGCCCTCGCGCCGATGAAGGAAGCTCCAACGAAGGAGATTCTGCTGCCGATGCTGCATGGGATGCAGTGCAGATTTCTAACGTTCTTTGGCATATGGCCACCACACCGAGCAAAGTCACTGACGAGGATGATGTTCCTCCTGAGATCCAAGAACGAGTAGCTCGCTACATGATTCGATGGGATGAATATCTCACCCAGGATCGCAAGGACAAAGAGCAAGAGATATTTTATTCCAAGTAGCTTCGAGAAGAAACTGAGGACCTTGTGTCTCGACAGTTTTTCAAGACCAAGCTTGCAACACTTGCTGAATCCAGAAGGGCACAGAAAGAAAACATCACTGCTGTCAATGAAAAGGTTCGACAGATAGTATCTGATATGTGCAAGGAGCACAATGAAGCCCTCACCGAGAGAAAATATCAAAAGAGAAAGTCTGCTGCCCCATCCTCTGCGAGTGGGACACCAGAGATCGAGAAAAATGCTAAGAAGCAAAAGTCTGCCGAGGTCGTTTCTGCAACAGCACGACAGGAAACTGCTCCAACCCCCGCCAAACAACCCACTCCACCCCGTACAAAAACTCCACCACCTCGCCAAGCCACTCCTCCACCTCAAAAACAAACTCCACCTCCATGTCAACCTTCGCCACCAAAAGCTTCGTCGCCACCACCCAATCAACCATCACCACCACAAGTCATTCCATCGTCCACCCCAGCTATCGAGCCCCAAGCTCAAACTGTGAGCGAGCAACCTGCTCGAGTCGAGCAAGAACCACCTGCCCCTATCCCATCAGTACAGAAGGATTATTCTTCTGCCCAGACTCTGAACGAAGGAGAAGATGCAGAAGTCGACATAACAACTGTTTCTTCTCGTCAAGATGCTGCCGAAGGCAAAAGTTCTGGCGATGCCAGTTCGATGATAGTTCCTCCTCCTCCTCTTCCAACTCTTCGAACGAAGAAATGATTGATGCCTTTGCACAACTCAATGAAGATCTTGATGCAATGGAAACCGAGGAGGCAGCGCAAACTGCTAATGTCGACGAAGGAGTTGCTGTCGAAGAGCAGGCCGAAGGAAATGATCCTACAACCATCCCAGCTCAGGACATCGTGAATGTTCCATCTTCATTTCTCGCCCTGTTGAGCCATTTTTACAAATGCCAGATAATGCTGCAGAAGTTTTTCCAGTCGATGAGCTGCTGCACTCTGCTCATCCGAGAGAAATGTTGCCTTTGTTCCGCCCGATGTTCCTCGTGGAGGCCCTATCTTCAAGAGGCGGGAACACAAGCCATTTTTCTTTGGGACCAATACCTATGAGAAGCCCAGAAATGCATATTATCTTCGGTTTTGGACCCAGGAGCAAGCCATCTATTACACTCGTGTCAGAACCCCAACTTAGGTAAGTGCTAGGGTTTAATTGTGCCTTTGCATCATGCAAAAATTCAAAAGAAATTCAAAATGGGGAAAAGAAAAGCCCTAAAGAATTTAATTCAAATGGCCAGACAAAAATTTGTTCCAAAAATTCCTCTGGTATTTTTGAAAAGTCTTATAAATATGCATGATCACATATAAAGTGAAGTGGGTCCCACTGCATGCACCAAGATTTTTCAAATATTCCAAATTGAGCTTTGGAAATTAAATTAAACCCTATTTGAATTAAAGTTCAAATAATTTGAAATTTAATAAAGACCAAATATTTTATGTGGCTAGCTCTGTTTATTATGAGGCCATATAAATTAATTTGGGCATTTATAAAAATGCCTAGCTATTTTTTTGCTAGGTCAACCTATTTACAGAAGAAATAAAAAGAAAAGAGAAAACAGAAAGGAGAGAGCTTACCTCTCGCCCTAGGCGAGGCCCAGCCGGCCCAGCCCAGCTGGAGCCGTTGTCTTCTTCTCCAGGCAGCCAGGCAGCTGCGTGCCCGGCATGCCCGTGGCCGTGGCCACCTCCACCTCCTCCTAGCCACGCAGCTACTCCCTCCCCTTTCTCCTCTCGCGTGGACGTTCCCTGGACACCGTGCTCGCCTTTCCCCCTCCTCTCGTGCTTCCTCTCGCTCTCCCCAGTAGTGGACCGAGCGCCACCGTGGAGCACTACCGTGGAACTCGCGGCCGGTGAGCTCCAGAGCCCCCTCCACCTTGTCCAACGCGTGCAGAGATGTCGTCTCCGTCGAAGCCCCCCTCCAATCGAAGCCGAGGACGGCCTAAAGCGACGCCAGTGTCACCGGGACCGCCACGGCCGCCGCGGGCTTCACCTTCAAATTCGTCGCCCGTGCTACTCCAATGGCCTGCCCGAGCCCCTCATCGTGATCAGGGTGAGATCCCCCTTCTTTTCCCTCCTCCCTTTCTCTCTGTCGTGCTTCGTAGCGCCGACCCACCGGAGTCCGTGCACGGCCGCCGTGCGTCGTCGTCGCCGGCGACGATAGGGCCACCCCCTTGAACCTCCACTGGTGCCACTCGACGCGGGAGGACTCCAGGAGCTCAAAGATGGTCTCCCCGCTCCTTTAGGCCCCCGATTGTTGCTTCCAGTGCGAGCGCCGCCGCGGTTTGAGGTCGCCGCCGGCTGGATTCCGGCGAGGCCCACACGTCATAGTGATTATGGGCTTAATCCCCCCCTAATCCCTCACTGACAGGTGGGGGGCCCAGCCCTAATAACCCCCTGTCGGTTTAATTAACCAGGGATTTAAACCCTTGAGACTGACATGGGTGGCCCACCTGTCAGCCCCCCCCCCCACACGCCAGCATGACGTCAGCCTGACGCAATAAGTCGATTAAATTGATTAAATCAATTACAGAAAATTCCAGAAAATAGCTTAAACTTCAATAAATCATAACTAATTCAATTTAACTCCAAATTGGACAAATAATATGTCTCAACTAATAAGAAAAATACAAGGATTATGAATATGCAACTTGTTTCTATGTTTGACCATTTGAAAATGGGTGAACAGTAGCAAACATGCATATGGATCCTTTTCAAATTCAAATTTGGAATGATTTTGCAATTGACTTTGCAACACCCTTAATTCAAATGGATTCATCCACATATAAGAAACATTATCTCAACTATACCACATCAATTCATGATCAACCTTTTCAAATGAACTTTCATGCATTCAAATGCATTTGAAAATCATCGATAAATCAAATGGAGTTTGAATTTGCATTTCAAATGCAATATACTCCTTTTAAATGGAATGCTCAACACATCAGTACCTTGAACATCACCATTACAATCTTATTCATGTGATTGTGCATTGTACATTATGTTGATCCTATGATTGTCATGTTGCTGATAGAAGTGGAGCCGGAACCCGAGATCACCCCCTTCATTGAAGACCCCGTGACTGAACCTCGTCAGCAAGGCAAGCAAACCCCCATTGATCATGTCTATAAAATCCCACTTCCCTCTCATGTCTCGCTTATGCATTGTTTAGGATGATCACCATGATAACGTTTCTACCGCATAGTTGAACCCATATCCTTTGCATGACCTATCACCTTGTCACAGTAGTAAGCAAACCACAATCCTAGCAGATGTAGGAGTTGGTTGATATCATGTGGCCCCTGCAACTGTTACTGCTTATTGCATGCTTAGTGATACAATGAGGTTGCTTTTGATGTGAGTCGGGATGATGGTAAACATGATGTTGATGAAAGTGAAATGTGTTGGTGAATCTACCCTAATACAAGGTGAACGATGAGAGGCTGTGTAGGAGTACACAGTGGGTTGTCTCGTTGAACACCGCCCTAAGCCCGAGTTCTTGTGTGGTGATCCAAGACGAAGAGTACTACCACATGTTGGGCACATGGACCCCCGCTCAACCTACTAACTCACCCCTTCTCAGTTCAATGAGTCGCATTAGTTTGGAGTTCTGGTAGGTCTGTGGCACGATCTGCGAAGTGGAAGAACGGCTATTCAGACCAGCTTGGGACCCTGCACACATCTTCTGGGACCACATCGGTAAACCGGCCGGGTTCACGATGTGGATTCCAGCCCAGATAGGCGTCTCCATTGAATTTGAGTTGGCTGTGAGGTAAAAGTTGTGGGAATTATCCTCGCCGGCACCTCTTGAACGGTGTCGAGTACAAAGGCGGTAACTGATAGTTTCATGTGTGTAGCAGTACACCCCTGCAGGGTTAATAAACTATTCGAATAGCCGCGTCCGCGGTAAGGGACTACTTGGAGAGCTGTGCTCGATTATTAGACAACTTGAATCGGATACTCCTAAAACACACCAAGATAAGTTTGAGTGCTATGGCGTGCTTTCTCGTGGGGAAGTCGAGGAAGGCACCATAGTGGTGTAATTGTTTGGAGAAAGTAGTGGACTCGTGTACGCTTCTTACCTCAAGTCTGGTACTCGTAGTTCAGGACTAGCCAAGTCAAAGCTGGCACTTCTGCAATTGAACCCCACCTCCCTTTACCTTGATACATGTGCATGAGTAGTATAGCTCCTATGTAAGTCTTGTTGAGTCCGAATTTGTACTCACGTTCGCTTATTCTATGTTTTAGATGAACCCACCGACCCTGATGGTGGCTTCTCCCCGAAGCTCGAAGGATGAAGACTCAGACCAAGACCAAGCTAGTGTAGTCCCAGTCAGACGACTGGTTCCCTCGTGGAGGGCTTGTTTTTAGATAAGGCTTCTCTAAGCCATTTGTTAAACTTGTTTGTACTCAGACCTACTTTGCTTCCGCTTGTCTGTTGTAATGTTGGATCACATGCTTGTGATCTCTGTGTGCACTCTGTAAGAGTTATCAATAAAGATGTATACTTTGTAGAGAATTGCAATGATACCTGCTGTTCATACTAGACATGTGTGTTGCGTGTATGTTTATAACATGCATGCCTTAGTATGGGTTTTCGAGACCTTAGTTGTGATCTGGCTGGCGGTCTTTTATACACCAAGTGGCCCTTAGATGTGCGCAGGTTGGGGCATCGCGATGCGATTGTTCGAGACTCTGTCTCGTGCACACTTTGATGTATGATCGAGCCCGCCCTAGCCCCGACTAAGTGATCGGGCTGGAGTAAGTCTATGTAAGGGTTATAATACAATCGATAGTATGGTTGAGGCGACTTGTCTATGAGTATGGGAGTTCACCACCCATATCATTTAGACTTGTGTGCGGACGATGAGGACCCATTTCAGTTGATCATCCGGCCTGGATGGGATGCCCCTCACGTTCGATGCTTTTCGAGAACGTTATGTTCTTGGCCTTGTCTGCTTAGGCAAGTGGGTACGGTTCTCGGCTCTCCATATGATTGTGTTGTAGCGAGGCTTGCATACGCTAACCCCGGGTCCCGACAGACTTGGTATCAGAGCAGGACTGACTGTAGGATTATCAGCCTTGTCCGAAGTCGAGTCTAGCTTGCTATAGTTATATAGTTACTCTGGGTATATAAGGGAACAACGTAAGGCTTCTTATTTTCTCCATACCCTCATCGATCTGAGTTCTGAATCACCCTTACCTTTTCTACGGGAAGATAGGACTAGGCTCACCTCTATCTGATTAGAACATCTCGTTGTTTGCTTCCTTGTAGCCGTAGGAAAGTTGTGTCTGGTTTCCTAGCATTGTTGTAATGCTGATTTCTTACATCGTATTATGTAAGTGTTGTATCTACATTGAAAGAAAATTGTTTTCTTGCAATTACAGTCGTTATGCTGTCCGAATCATTCCAGGTTTCTTCAAAATCTGATGCATTTGCAAAATTCTTCCCTCCTTTTAGGTTGTCCTTTTAGAAGAACTTCTAGGTTGCATTCCCGACAGTTCCATAGTGTTTGATGTAGGTTTACCTCTAGAAACCTATAGTGATTCAATTGCAGCTCTTGCTCCCACTTTAGATGTCTTCTAGGCAGAAGAACCACACTAACCATCGTGTTGGGGTACTTTTCTACTCTGACATATCTGTTGTAGCCCTAGTAAACCTTGGTCATCCTCTAGGAAGCTATCCAGAGATCCAACTCTTTAAACCTAGTCACCCGACAGGTGTGTAGAATTTATAGTTGATCGTATACCAGGCACAAACCCAATTTCCAGACACCCATATAGAATGGCCCCACATGAGTTAGCTGAGCTAAAAATCCAACTTGAAGTGTTGTTGGAAAAAGGCTTCATCTGCCCTAGCTCATCGCCATGGGTTGCCCCGTTCTGTTTGTAACGAAGAAAGATGGAACAGAAAAGATGTGCGTAGACTATCGCCCGCTAAATTTAGCGACGATAAAGAACAAGTACCCACTGCCCAGGATCAATGATCTTTATGATCAACTTGCAGGATCCTCTGTCTTCTCCAAAATGGATTTGAGATTAGGTTATCATCAAATCAAAATCCGAAACGAGGACATCCCAAAAACGGCTTTCACTACTCGTTATGGTCTTTACGAGTACACCATCATGTCCGTCGGTCTAACCAATGCCCCCGCCACTTTTTCACGCATGATAAACTCGATCTTCATGGAGTATTTGGACCACTTCGTCGTGGTTTACCTCGATGACATCCTTATATACTCGAAGAACAAAGAAGAACATGCCGAACACCTAAGGCTGGTATTGATGAAACTTAGAGAGCATCGCCTGTATGCTAAATTCTTCAAGTGTGAATTTTCGCTACCAGAAGTGACCTACTTAGGCCACGTGATTTCTGAAAAAGGCATTGCTGTGAGTCCCGAGAGAGTTCAGGCCGTCCGTGACTGGACTCCACCTGAATCGGTTAAGCAAGTTAGGAGTTTTCTTGGCCTAGCCAGCTATTGTCACCGCTTCGTCGAGAAATTTTCTAAAGTTGCAAAGCCTCTTACTGAACTCCTCAAGAAAGATAAGAAATCCCTATGGACTCCCAAGTGCGAGGAAATCTTTCAAGAGCTAAAAAGAAGATTGACTTCTGCACCCGTACTTGCACCTCCAGACACTAAAAAGGATTTCGAGATCTTTTGTGACGCCTCACGGCAAGGGTTAGGATGCATACTTATGCAAGATAGACATGTGGTAGCTTATGCTTCACGCCAGTTGCGGCCACATGAAGAGAACTATCCTACCCACGATCTTGAACTCGCTGCCGTAGTTCATGCCCTAACAACTTGGCGACATTACCTCCTTGGTAATCGTTGTGAGATCTATTCCGACCACCAAAGCCTCAAATACATTTTCACCCAGCCAGATCTTAATCTCAGGCAAAGACGCTGGATTGAGTTGATAAAAGATTATGACTTAGGAATTTCTTACACCCCAGGCAAAGCCAATGTCATGGCTGATGCACTAAGTCGTAAGTCGTATTGTAACAACCTCATGTTACAACAGTATCAACCACTTCTTCATGAGGAATTTCAAAAACTCAATCTCGAGATTGTTCCTCATGGCTATCTTTCTACCTTGGTGGCGAAACCAACCCTTGAGGATAAAATCATAGCCGCCCAGAAACGTGATAGTGGTATTCGAGAGATCAAGAAGAACATTGCTAGCGGAGTTGCTAAATGTTTGTCCATAAATGATCAAGATGTTGTTTTCTTTGGCACTCGATTGGTTGTACCACGAAAACACAATCTTAGGAGGCTAATCCTCAAAGAAGCTCATGACACTCCCCTCTCAATTCATCCTGGTAGCACAAAGATGTACCGAGACCTACGCCAGAGATTTTGGTGGACTAGGATGAAGAGAGAAATCGCTAAGTTCATTGCCGAATGTGATGTTTGTCGTCGCATTAAGGCCGAACATCAAAGACCTGCTGGCACTCTTCAACCTTTGCCTATTCCAGAGTGGAAATGGGACAAAGTCGGTATGGACTTCATCACCGGCTTTCCAAAAACCCAGAAAGGAAACGATGCCATCTTCGTTGTCATAGATAGACTTTCCAAAGTTGCTCACTTCCTTTCAGTTCGAGAGTCTATAACTGCTAGCCAGTTAGCGGACTTGTATGTCTCCCGAATCGTGTCACTTCACGGTGTTCCTTTGGAAATCAATTCTGATCGTGGTAGCCTTTTCACCTCTAGATTTTGGGGAAGCTTTCAGAATGCTATGGGAACTCATCTCTCCTTTAGTACAGCTTTCCATCCTCAGTCTAGCGGTCAAGTCGAAAGGGTTAACCAAATTCTTGAATACATGCTCAGAGCTTGTGTTATCTCATTCAGAAAGAATTGGGAGAAGTCTCTTCCATTCGCCGAATTTGCTTATAACAATAGTTTTCAATCTAGTCTGAACATGGCTCCTTTTGAACTCCTTTATGGACGACGATGTCGAACACCACTAAACTGGTCAGAAACCGGTGAAAGACAATTCTTTGGACCGGACATGATCAACGAAGAAGAAGAGCAAGTTCGCATTGTTCGTGATCAATTGAAAGCACCTCAGTCTAGTCAGAAAAGCTACTATGATCGTCATCATAGGAAAGAGAGCTACAATATGGATGAGAAGGCTTACCTTCGGGTTACTCCTCTGAAGGGAACCCAACGATTCGGTATCAAAGGCAAATTGGCCCCACGTTACATCGGACCTTTCCGCATTCTTGCTAAACGTGGAGAAGTTGCCTACCAACTTGAACTACCCCCGCACCTTTCCCGAGTACATGATGTATTCCATGTGTCACAACTCAGGCATTGCTTCAAGGACCCCATCCGCGAAGTCGACCATGAAACGCTTGATCTACAAGATGACCTTTCTTATCGAGAATACCCTGTTCGTGTTCTTGATTCAGCAGAGCGTGTCACTCGCCGACAGAAGATCAAGTTTCTGAAAGTTCAGTGGTCACACCACTCTGAGAAAGAAGCCACGTGGGAAAGAGAAGACCGTCTCAGTGCCGAGTACCTCTCCTTCCTCCCGCAGACTTCTGAATCTCGGGACGAGATTCTTTTGAGTGGGGGCGAGTTGTAAGAACCCCAACTTAGGTAAGTGCTAGGGTTTAATTGTGCCTTTGCATCATGCAAAAATTCAAAAGAAATTCAAAATGGGGAAAAGAAAAGCCCTAAAGAATTTAATTCAAATGGCCAGACAAAAATGTGTTCCAAAAATTCCTCTGGTATCTTTGAAAAGTCTTATAAATATGCATGATCACATATAAAGTGAAGTGGGTCCCACTGCATGCACCAAGATTTTTCAAATATTCCAAATTGAGCTTTGGAAATTAAATTAAACCCTATTTGAATTAAAGTTCAAATAATTTGAAATTTAATAATGACCAAATATTTTATGTGGCTAGCTCTGTTTATTATGAGGCCATATAAATTAATTTGGGCATTTATAAAAATGCCTAGCTATTTTTTTGCTAGGTCAACCTATTTATAGAAGAAATAAAAAGAAAAGAGAAAACAGAAAGGAGAGAGCTTACCTCTCGCCCTAGGCGAGGCCCAGCCGGCCCAGCCCAGCTGGAGCCGTTGTCTTCTTCTCCAGGCAGCCAGGCAGCTGCGTGCCCGGCATGCCCGTGGCCGTGGCCACCTCCACCTCCTCCTAGCCACGCAGCTACTCCCTCCCCTTTCTCCTCTCGCGTGGACGTTCCCTGGACACCGTGCTCGCCTTTCCCCCTCCTCTCGTGCTTCCTCTCGCTCTCCCCAGTAGTGGACCGAGCGCCGCCGTGGAGCACTACCGTGGAACTCGCGGTCGGTGAGCTCCAGAGCCCCCTCCACCTTGTCCAACGCGTGCAGAGATGTCGTCTCCGTCGAAGCCCCCCTCCAATCGAAGCCGAGGACGGCCTAAAGCGACGCCAGTGTCACCGGGACCGCCACGGCCGCCGCGGGCTTCACCTTCAAATTCGTCGCCCGTGCTACTCCAATGGCCTGCCCGAGCCCCTCATCGTGATCAGGGTGAGATCCCCCTTCTTTTCCCTCCTCCCTTTCTCTCTGCCGTGCTTCGTAGCGCCGACCCACCGGAGTCCGTGCACGGCCGCCGTGCGTCGTCGTCGCCGGCGACGATAGGGCCACCCCCTTGAACCTCCACTGGTGCCACTCGACGCGGGAGGACTCCAGGAGCTCAAAGATGGTCTCCCCGCTCCTTTAGGCCCCCGATTGTTGCTTCCAGTGCGAGCGCCGCCGCGGTTTGAGGTTGCCGCCGGCTGGATTCCGGCGAGGCCCACACGTCATAGTGATTAGGGGCTTAATCCCCCCCTAATCCCTCACTGACAGGTGGGGGGGCCAGCCCTAATAACCCCCTGTCGGTTTAATTAACCAGGGATTTAAACCCTTGAGACTGACATGGGTGGCCCACCTGTCAGCCCCCCCCCCACACGCCAGCATGACGTCAGCCTGACGCAATAAGTCGATTAAATTGATTAAATCAATTACAGAAAATTCCAGAAAATAGCTTAAACTTCAATAAATCATAACTAATTCATTTTAACTCCAAATTGGACAAATAATATGTCTAAAATTATCAGAAAAATACAAGGATTATGAATAGGCAACTTGTTTATATGTTTGACCATTTTAAAATGGGTGAACAGTAGCAAACATGCATATGGATCCTTTTCAAATTCAAATTTGGAATGATTTTGCAATAGACTTTGCAACACCCTTAATTCAAATGGATTCATCCACATATCAGAAACATTATCTGAACTATACCACATCACTTCATGATCAACCTTTTGAGATGAACTTTCATGCATTCAAATGCATTTGAAAATCATCAATAAATCAAATGGAGTTTGAATTTTCATTTCAAATGCAATATACTCCTTTTAAATGGAATGCTCAACACATCAGTACCTTGAACATCACCATTACAATATTATTCATGTGATTGTGCATTGTACATTATGTTGATCCTATGATTGTCATGTTGCTGATAGAAGTGGAGCCGGAACCCGAGATCACCCCCTTCGTTGAAGACCCCTTGACTGAACCTCGTCAGCAAGGCAAGCAAACCCCATTGATCATGTCTATAAAATCCCACTTCCCTCTCATGTCTCGCTTATGCATTCTTTAGGATGATCATCATGATAACGTTTCTACCGCATAGTTGAACCCATATCCTTTGCATGACCTATCACCTTTTCACAGTAGTAAGCAAACCACAATCCTAGCAAATGTAGGAGTTGGTTGATATCATGTGGCCCCTGCAACTGTTACTGCTTATTGCATGCTTAGTGATACAATGAGGTTGCTTTTGATGTGAGTCGGGATGATGGTAAACATGGTGTTGATGAAAGTGAAATGTGTTGGTGAATCTACCCTAATACAAGGTGAACGATGAGAGGTTGTGTAGGAGTACACAGTGGGTTGTCTCGTTGAACACTGCCCTAAGCCCGAGTTCTTGTGTGGTGATCCAAGACGAAGAGTACTACCACACGTTGGGCACATGGACCCCCGCTCAACCTACTAACTCACCCCTTCTCAGTTCAATGAGTCGCATTAGTTCGGAGTTCTGGTAGGTCTGTGGCACGGTCTGCGAAGTGGAAGAACGGCTATTCAGACCGGCTTGGGACCCTGCACACTTCTTCTGGGACCACATCGGTAAACCGGCCGGGTTCACGATGTGGATTCCAGCCCAGATAGGTGTCTCCATTGAATTTGAGTTGGCTGTGAGGTAAAAGTTATGGGAATTATCCTCGCCGGAACCTCTTGAACGGTGTCGAGTACAAAGGCGGTAACTGATAGTTTCGTGTGTGTAGCAGTACACCCCTGCAGGGTTAATAAACTATTCGAATAGCCGCGTCCGCGGTAAGGGACTACTTGGAGAGCTGTGCTCGATTATTAGACAACTTGAATCGGATACTCCTAATACACACCAAGATAAGTGTGAGTGCTGTGGCGTGCTTTCTCATGGGGAAGTCGAGGAAGGCACCATAGTGGTGTAATTGGTTGGAGAAAGTAGTGGACTCGTGTACGCTTCTTACCTCAAGTCTGGTACTCGTAGTTCAGGACTAGCCAAGTCAAAGCTGGCACTTCTGCAATTGAACCCCACCTCCCTTTACCTTGATACATGTGCATGAGTAGTATAGCTCCTATGTAAGTCTTGTTGAGTACGACTTTGTACTCACGTTTGCTTATTCTATGTTTTAGATGAACCCACCGACCCCGATGGTGGCTTCTCCCCGAAGCTCGAAGAATGAAGACTCAGACCAAGACCAAGGTAGTGTAGTCCCAGTAAGACGACTGGTTCCCTTGTGGAGGGCTTGTTTATAGATAAGGCTTCTCTAAGCCATTTGTTAAACTTGTCTGTACTCAGAACTACTTTGCTTCCGCTTGTCTGTTGTAATGTTGGATCACATGCTTGTGATCTCTGTGTGCACTCTGTAAGAGTTATCAATAAAGATGTATACTTTGTAGAGAATTGCAATGATGCCTGCTGTTCATACTAGACATGTGTGCTGCGTGTATGTTTATAACATGCATGTCTTATTATGGGTTTTCGAGACCTTAGTTGTGATCTGGCTGGCGGTCTTTTATACACCAAGTGGCCCTTAGATGTGCGCAGCTTGGGGCATCGCGATGCGATTGTTCGAGACTCTGTCTCGTTCACACTTTGATGTATGATCGAGCCCGCCCTAGACCCCGACTAAGTTATCGGGCTGGAGTAAGTCTATGTAAGGGTTATAATACAATCGATAGTATGGTTGAGGCGACTTGTCTATGAGTATGGGAGTTCACCACCCATGTCATTTAGACTTGTGTGCGGACGATGAGGACCCATTTCAGTTGATCATCCGGCCTGGATGGGATGCCCCTCACGTTCGATGCTTTTCGAGAACGTTCTGTGCTTGGCCTTGTCTGCTTAGGCAAGTGGGTACGGTTCTTGGCTCTCCATATGATTGTGTTGTAGCGAGGCTTGCATACGCTAACCTCGGGTCCCGACAACTCGTGTGCTGTACAACAAGGCTAGAGTTTTCCAACATCAGTACCTTGACATGCCTTCGGTGTTCGCCACTTCATGTTTCGAGAATGTTGCCGAAACAATTGATGGTCTGCATGCACATAAGATGTTTGCTCTCGATTGTGGCTACAATCCCGAGCTCATCAAGCAGTTTTATGCCACATTGTATGTCACTGGTGATCCTGAGAATTCGAAGACGTGGAAATTTGATTATATGATTCAAGGCCAAGTATTCCATATGACTGTCGATCAATTTCTGGTCATCATCAATTTTCCTCGTTTCGAAGGATTACCACACAAGATGCATGATCTGCCTGCTCCAACTCCAGCTGAATTTTCTACGTTGATGAATCCAGATGTCGTAGGAGATCACTACCCATATGAGCCGAAGCCAAGGCATCTAGTTTTTGAAGCAAAGTCATGGTTCTATATTCTCTCGAAGACTTTGATGCCAATGCTCGATGTGCATGATGATTTTCCAATTCCCCATGATGTGCAACTTGCTCTGTTGAAGTTAGTCCGTGGTCATCCCTTCGATTTTCAAGACTAATTCATTCACACGTTGGTTTCTTGTGCTGATGATCACAATTCTCATAATCCATATGCACCCTGGCTGATGGCGATCCGCAATTACTCTCGGGACATGCCATTCCCCGTATCAATTTACCCCAAAAAATTTACTCCACCAGTAAGGGAAGTATTACAGATTATTACTCGACCCAACGATCAGTTTGCAGAGCACACTGGCATCCGCGCCCATATGACTGAGCGCAATATTCGCTCGAAGTTTATCAAGCCAGTGCATCACATGGAGGTATCTATTCGGTCTCAGCAAATGCTTCAATATCATATTGCCCAAGATTTCCTTCAGAAGCAGAAGATGATGGATGAAATCAACCATCTGCGCAACATTGCCATGAACAATAATCAAATGCTGCGTGAATGTCTTCGCCGCGATTGGAATGGGCTGCGCAATTTCAATTCTCTCGGTCAGCTACAGCGTTGGGGATTCGAAGAATATCCTCTGCATCTGAATAGGAACTGGACTAATGATGATCGTCTTGATCGAACAGATTTCAATATTCCATTGCTGCCGAAGAAAAGGGACGTGATAACTGTCGATGATTTCTATCACATCACAGTGAACACCAATTCCTCCGACTCCGACAAAGATGAAGTGCCTCCACGCCAAGCGAGAGTTTACTCTCCACTTCCTCGAAGCCCCAGGACCCGCCGGAATCGCAACTGGAATCTTCTGGCGATCACCACTTGTTCCGGACGAAGATTACTCCTCCAGGCGGTCGCCCCATTCGTCGTCCTCCAACGCTCGCTGAATCTTCTCGACATCGCCAGCGCCGCACAAGCGAGTAGGGATTTATTTCGACCCTATTTTCTCGACTTTTTGTACGTTGTGACATAAAGGGGGAGATTTAGTGGCATCGAAGAAATTAGTTTGCCATCGGGGATAAGGGATTTGCTTTTCGTTCGTTGAACTTTTGAACTTTGAAGTTTCTGAGTAGTTTCAACAAACATTCGATTCATATTCGATCTGGTTGTAACTAACTCTAAGTAGGTTTGTGAACAGCTACCTTTATCATAAGATATCTATCTGCCATGCATGCGATACTTAACCTTTTACAGGAAGTTATCTTTCATATAAGTTCACAGGTTATTTGAGGAGATTGCATATTTCTTATTGGATATTATTTGGACTGCAATCTTACTCGCTAAGATTATTGATGTTTTTCCCTTGACTCAATATTGTCAAATATGCACTTCACTGGAAAGCTACATCTTCAGTGCATACATCAAGGGGGAGTATCTCATCGATCTTAGCACCGGTTTATCATCGAAAACTCAAAACTTTCAAATTATTTATCGATACCAGTTTTGTCAACTATCGTCCAAAAAGGGGGAGATTGTAAGAGCAAGTTTTTCCCCCGAAGGTTTTGGACACTGTTGGACAAAGAAGTAGTGGAACTAATATTGTTTTCGAGTATAAACAGATACTTAGGTTCCGAAAGAATGGAGTTTGCAAGTAGAAGGTCGAAGGACAACTAACTGCAGCGAAGCTCCAGTCAACTACCGAAACCTTTGAAGAAAGACGACCCCCAAAAATGTCGTTGAATAAGAAGACACTCTGGAGAAAAAGCGCAACGAGGAGAAAGCTGAAGCTGGTCGAAGACTTAGTCTTTTTACTAGTTTCTCTTTATTTTCTTGAGTCGTAGGAAAAACCATACTATCAAGAGGGGTTTGCTAGTTGAGGTCTTTGTCGAAGTGAATTTGCTCTGCTCAACCTAAACCCACAAAAGCCTACCGAGAGAAATCTTACTGAGTCGAGTGAATAGCTTGAAGGCAAAGTCATCGCACTTCGTGCCTTCGAGAGAGAACTCGTTCGGTAAGTCAGCTTACTTATTCCTCAAGTAAAGTTGCACAGTGATTGAAATCCGACCGTTGTGGACACACGTCAAGCGGTTGCATTGGGTCACTTCAGTCATTTTACCCATCGGGATCTCCACCTATAAATACCCCGCACCTACCCGCCATTTCGGGTTGGCTGCTCCACTGAAGATTCTAAGACAGAAGTATTGTGAGCATCTGATACATCCAAAACGTATCTATAATTTATGCTTGATCCATGCCTCTTTTGTGTGATATTGCTATGATATTGATGAACTTCCATACACTTTTGATCATATTTGGACTAACCTATTAACTCAGTGCACCCCAGTGCCAGTTCATGTTTTCTGCTGTTTTTCTATTTCAGGTTTCCCCCATATTAAAAGTGCTCCAAAAATTCGGGTAAAATCCAATAAAAAATCAGCGTACAGGAAGCTTCCGGAATCACCGAGGGGGGGGGCAGAGGGGACACACCAGGGCCCCAGGCGCCCTGCGCCCTCCCGGCGCGCCCCAGGGTGGGGCCACGTCAGGGGGCCGCCTGGACCCCTGGTGGCCCCCCTGTCTGCCCCCTACGCCTATTTATTCCCGTGACGCAAAAAACCCGAGACGGGAACCCTTTTTCGCGATCTCTCCTCTGTTCCGCCGCCGCTGCGCTTCCAAGATCGCGAGCACCAGAAGACCTCTTCCAGGCACCCTGCCGGAGGGAGGAATCACCTCCGGGAGCTTCTCCACCACCATGGAAGCTTCCCGGATGAACTGTGAGTAGTCCACCTTGGACCATGGGTCTATGATCAGTAGCTATGTGATGTTATCCTCCCCTCTTTGTTCTTCATGGATTAGACCTCGTGAGCTGCCCTACATGATCGAGGCACATATGTAATATTTCTGTTGTTGCTATGCTGAGTTTGCTGGGATCCGATGGATTATGAGATTATGTTCAGATTGTTTTTGAGTAATATATTTGATTCTCCTCTTTTATATTTATGTTCTTGAGTAATTCTTCCAGGTTCTCCTTTGCTGTTTATTGCTTTGGCCAAGTAGTAGGTAGTGTCTCCAAGAGGGAGCGTTATGCATGATTGTGGGTTCATGCCCCCGATGACTAGCTTGAGTGACAGAAACATGAGTCTAGAGGATGTGTTGTTGCCACAAGGGGGAAAACAACGGTGCTTGTACTTGCGGGTGCAAGGATTGTTTACTTTACGCAAGGTTCTTTAATGCAGTTGTCTGTTGCTTTGAGTTTACACTTTGGGTGGGATTCGCAACTTAATACCAGCGAGATGTTCTGGATAGATATCTCAAGGTGGATGATTAGTAGGTAGATGCAGATGTATTTTGGTCTACTTGTCTTGGCGTACCGCCCATGCTTTTGAGCCTCTTCCTTTCTTTATAGCATAATTAGCATTGGTTTGCGCACATAATCCTGTCAATTGCCCAGCTGTGATTTGTTTACCTCGCACGGCTATTTTATCATCTTTTGGGAGAGAGACATCACTAGTGAACATCATAGGACCCCGGTCCATATTTCCAATACTTTTTACACCCTCTATCAATTTACTGCTTTATTTCTTTTTCCATTGCTATCACTATCATTATTATCCCGTGTGTTTTATCCTTTGTAAACAACAAGGCCGGAGGAATTGACAACTCCTCTGTACTCGTTGGGAAGCAAAGTTATTTGTTGTGTGTGCAGGTCTAGGAGAAGCAAGTGATTATCAAAACGGCGCATCACTTGCCGAACCACCTACTTGTATCTGTTGGAGTCCTATTGGTTCGACATTCAACCTTAGCATCTTCGCTAAGGGAAACTTGCTGATGTCTACATCTCAACCTTCCACTTTGGGTAACCAACGAGGGGCGAGAAGTAAACTCTCGTGACATCAAAGCAATTTCTGGCGCCGTTGCCGGGGACTCCACTCTTCAAGATAGGGGAGTTGCACACTATCTTTTATCTTTGCTTTTTAGTCTTGTTTGTTTACCTTTCAGTTTTTGCTTTAGTGTCCTTTATCAAAAATAAAATAAAAATTTATCTTGCCTGCTGCCACTATGGGTTCCTCTGAGAACACCAAGTTGTGTGACTTCACTAGTCACAACAACAGTGACTTTATCTGCACTCCTATTGCTACACCTGCTACTTCAACACCTTCTTATGAGACTAAACCTGCTTTGCTGAACCTTGTTATGAAAGATCAATTCTCTGGTGCTAGAGATGATGATGCTTTGCATTTAAATAATTTTATTGAGCTTTGTGATATGCAAAAGTACAAGGAAGTAGATGGTGATATTGTTAAGCTTAAGCTTTTTCCTTTCTCCTTGAGAGATGAAGCTAAAGTCTGGTTTCAATCCTTGCCTAAGAATAGCATAGACTCTTGGGATAAGTGCAAGGATGCTTTTATTGGGAAGTACTACCCCCCTGCTAAGATTATCCAATTGAGGAGCTTATTATGAATTTTAAACAATTGGATAATGAACACGTTGCCCAATCTTGGGAACGCATGAAATATCTTGTTAAGAATTTCCCTACGCATGGTTTGACTACTTGGATGGTTATCCAAACTTTTTATGCAGGCTTGAAATTTACCTCGCGGAACTTGCTAGATTCGGCCGCGGGAGGAACCTTTATGTCAACTACACTTGGTGCTGCCACAAAACTTCTCGATGAGATGATGACCAACTATTCCCAATGGCACACCAAAAGAGCTCCAACAGGTAGGAAGGTAAACTCTGTCGAGGAGATCTCCTCCCTAAATGAAAAAGTTGACTTTATTATGTCTCTACTTACCAAGCAATCTCCTATTGATCCTCAAAATGTTCCTTTAAACTCTTTGATTGCTCAAGATCAAGTAGATGTGAACTTTATCTCTAGAAACAACTTCAACAACAATGCTTATAGGAGTAACTTTGGTAGCAATCCTAGACCGTTCCCCTAAAACAACTATGGGAACAACAACACTTATCCTAGCACCAAAAACTCCACTTTTGAACTAGAAAGTATGCTTAAAGACTTTATCACTACCCAAAAAGCCTTCAACAAGAGTGTAGAGGAAAAACTAGACAAATTAGATAACCACTCGTCGAAGGTGGACAATTTAGCCCATGAAGTAGAATTTCTTAAAATTAGAACTTCTCCTCTTGAGGAGAGGAAGGTCACTCCTATGAATGCTATCCAATTGCAAATTAATGAAATCATTAGGATGATGGCTAAACTCAAAGAGAGATGGGCTAGAGAAAAGGAGGAAGAAGATAGAATTAAGAGCCTTCCTACACACCATACCATTGCTACTATCCAAGTGGTTGAGGATATCCAAACTCTTAACACCCAATGCACCCCTAGTCCCATAGGACCTATTAATGGTGATGCTATGACCTCAACCGTAGAAGAAGAAATTCCTATGACTATAGAAGCTACCAAACAAGTGAGCCTAAAGGACACCACTACCACTTTACTTGATAGTAGTGACCTTGATTTTGATAATTGCACCCTTTCTGAAGTTATTCGTTTCCTTCACAAGATGTCTAGAGACCCTCACACTAGCACACTTAATCTTGCCTTCACGGAGCATATCACTAATGCTCTCGTTAAATCTAGGGAGGAGAAGCTTAGGGTAGAAGCCTCCATACGTAGAAATCTAGAAGATGGTTGGGATCCCATGATTAAAATTAAGTTTAATTACTTTTCTTTCTATGCTTTATGTGATGTTGGAGCTAGTACCTCTGTTATGCCCAAAAGAATGTATGATATATTTGAGTTGAAACCTTCTAATCCTTGTTCTTTTGGTGTTCGTCTTGTCGATTCTTCCGTAAATAAACCTTTGGGGAAGATAGATGATGTTCTTATCATTGTCAATGACAATTATGTTCCCGTTGATTTTACTATTATGGACATTGAATGTGAACCTTCTTGTCCAATTATTCTGGGACATCCTTTTCTTCGTACCGTGGGTGCTATTATCGATATGAAAGAAGGGACTATAAAATTCCAATTCCCTCTCAAGAAAGGGATGGAACACTTCCCTAGGAAAAATATTAAGTTTCCTTTTGAGTCCGTTACACGGGCTAGTTATTTTCTTGAAAAGACTTGATCTATTTGCATTAAGCCTAGCTAATGGCTTTAAAGAAGCGCTTTCGGGAGGCAGCCCGCAACGAATTTAGGATTTCCTTTTTGTTTTTTTCTGTTTTTAGTGGTCTTGATGATTGTTAGTACTGTAGAAACATCATTGTATCTTTACTTTTCAAGCTTTGTGCCATTTATAGCCTCATATGACAAGGGAAGTGAAAGTTGTGACATGCTGTCCAGAAAACAGATTCTGTCCTCGTGACTAGAAAAATCATGCAAAAATTCCAGTTCATCTTTTTGAGCTGAAATTTTTACACAGAGTGCTCTATACAATTACGGAACTTTCGTATGTTCTGAGTTTTTTTATTTGACTTGCAGAAGTATCCCTAAAAAATTATTTTCTACCTGCTGGTCTGTTTTTCACAGATTCTGTCCTGTTTTGCCTTTCCTTCGTTTTGCAACCCTTAAGCTTGTTTTTTCTTTGCAAAAGCTTTTTGGAAATCTTGAGGAACAGTAGATCTTCAAGAATATACCTTTATTTCCAGTAGAGAAAAAAATATTTTATTATGGGTACTAACCTCGCTAATCAGATTATGATGAGTTATGTATGAAGGGAGTTTTCAAGTGTGCGAGGGAAGATGATGAAAGAAGATTCAGGAGTGTCAAGCGCTCAAGCTTGGGGATGCCCCCATGCATCCCCAAGAAATATTTAAGGAGACTCAAGCGTCTAAGCTTGGGGATTCCCCCGTGCATCCCCTTCTCCATCAACAATTATCAGTTCGTCTCTCGTTTCACTATATTTTTATCGCTTCATGCGTTATGTGCTATGCTTGGAGCGTCTCGCTCTTAGGTTTTATTTTTAGTTTTATTTAGCTTTTATTGCTGTTCATAACAAGTTAGAGCCCAGATTTCTTTGTGTGGGAGAGAAACACGCTCCACTTCAAAATTTAGAACACAACATATGACTTTTCATGCTTATCTTTTATGTCTGTGTTCTTTATCTTTTTCGTAGCTACTGTCATGTTTTGCTCTTAGTTTTCATGTTTATCCTTTTAAAGATCTTTTTTTTAGTTTGTTGTTGGAACTCTCTTGAGTTTTCATGTTTATCTTGTTTAGAGAGTTTGCCTGTTGCACTGAGTTTTGTGTCTTGACTTGAAGTAGGTAATTGAGGTTGCTATTCTTTTGTAGTAGTAACTTGCAATAGTTTTGAGGTATTGTTTTGAGTAATGTTTGGACTTTTGGTGTCAAGAGCTTTAGCCTATTAGTGATAGATGTCGTATTTTTTGCAATCCATGTTTATTTTCAAAACATACAAAATTAGTTGAGAACTTTAGCTACTAGAAGGATCACTACTCTTCTGAGGGGTCGAATATTAGAGTACACTCACGTACCATGAGTCGAGGATGTGCAAGGATAACCAAACCCCCATACACTCCTCCTCGGGGTACTTTTCTATTTGTGAACCTCCTTATTAGATTGAGAGTTACCGATAATAAGTGCATGAGTTCTTCGGACTAATATGAGTATTCGAAAGTTGACACTTCCACCTTCCCATATTTGGCTAGCCTTTCTTGTGCCGTGCATTGCTTTCTTCTCACTCCGAGAGTTGGCGTCCACCTTCACCGGTACATACAAACCCTTGGCACGATACGCTCTGTCATCATAAACCTCCTTATATCCTTCCTCAAAACAGCCACCATACCTACCTACCAAGGCATTTCCATAGCCTTTCCGAGATATATTGCCATGCAACATCCATCTTCTCATGACTTGATCTTCATGTCATACATGCTACTTTCTTGATCTATGAGCCGCATGCTAGTTGGGCCTTGCCCTAATCATTTCTACATGACGCGCTAGTATCATTTCATATCCTGCTACACTGGCAGAGGCATACATTTGCATACATCATGATAGTTACATCTTCTTTATGATTTGAGTACTTTGTAAAGTCTGAAAGATCTTCTATACTTTTTGTAATATATAGATGGTTGCCCCTAAAGTGAGGAAAAGATCCCAAAGTGGACAAAATCAAAAGATCCCAAAGTGGACAAATTAAAAGATCCCAAATAGGATAAATGAGAGAAATAGAAAGAGCCATTGAGGCCACCAAAAAAATACAAAAAAAAGAGAAAAAATAGAAAAATAAATAAAAAGAGAGAAGGGGGCACACTACTATTCCTTTTGAGAGATCCACACTCATACTCCCTCTTACATCTTGTACTACATAGAGATTATCATTCATGCATATAGCTATGTGGGGAGCTTCACACTATAAAACTTGGCTTGTATATTCCAATGATGAGCCTCCTCAAATGAGCTCTAGGTCTTCTTGAGCAAGCAAGTTGGATGCACCCCCACTAGTTCCATTGGAGAGCTTACCTTAGCTCATATGTGCATCCGTTGCATGGCAATCCCTACTCCTCACATCATATCTATCATTTGGCTTTCTCTCGCCTATGATTGTCCTCATTGATGTGAGCCTTTCACATCTTTTTGTCTTCCTCCTCCACCATATTATCTCTTTGCCATCATAAGTGTCAACTTTCACGCTTATTCTCATCCATTGCATGAGTGCTCAAAATGTCGAAAAGGAGTGGATCATTTTGACTTGTACCTGGCTAGTGGTCTAGGGATGAGTCAAGATAAGATTCCAAAGAAGAACAAGTGTGAAACTTTAGTATATTGAGTTCTCAACACAAAAGTACTTTTTCTCGTATATCCCTATCCCCTTTCTTGCACGCAAACACCATTTGGAGACATTCGAGTCACGGACAGCGAGAGCTCTTGCACCTTTATGTTCTTATGTTGCTTTTTTCAATACTAGATATAGACTCTTGCCTGTTATGACTTGAGTTTAATTACATGCCTTGATTGATTTACTTAAAAGTTCTTATATGGTTGTTAGCATATCACCACAGAAATTATGTTGTTATCATTTACCTAGTCGAGGACGAGAAGGAATTAAGCTTGGGGATGTTGATACGTCCAAAACGTATCTATAATTTCTGCTTGCTCCATGCCTCTTTTGTGTGATATTGCTATGATATTGATGAACTTCCATACACTTTTGATCATATTTGTACTAACCTATTAACTCAGTGCTCCCCTGTGCCAGTTCCTGTTTTTTGCTGTTTTTCTATTTCAGGTTTCCCCCATATTAAAAGTGCTCCAAAAATTCGGGAAAAATCCAATAAAAAATCAGCGTACAAGAAGCTTCTGGAATCACCGAGGGGGGGCCAGAGGGGACCCACCAGGGCCCCAGGCGCCCTCCCGGAGCGCCCCAGGGTGGGGTCGCGCCAGGGGGCCGCCTGGACCCCTGGTGGCCGCCCTGGTTGCCCCCCTTCGCCTATTTATTCCCCGTGACGCAAAAACCCCGAGACGGGAACCCTTTTTCGCGATCTCTCCTCTGTTCCGCCGCCGCTGCGCTTCCAAGATCGGGAGCACCAGAAGACCTCTTCCCGGCACCCTGCCGGAGGGAGGAATCACCTCCGGGAGCTTCTCCACCACCATGGATGCTTCCCGGATGAACCGTGAGTAGTCCACCTTGGACCATGGGTCTATGATCAGGAGCTATGTGATGTTCTCCTCCCCTCTTTGTTCTTCATGGATTAGACCTCGTGAGCTGCCCTACATGATCGAGGCACATATGTAATATTTCTGCTGTTGCTATGCTGAGTTTGCTGGGATCCGATGGATTATGAGATTATGTTCAGATTGTGTTTGAGTAATATATTTGATTCTCCTCTTTTATATTTATGTTCTTGAGTAATTCTTGCATGTTCACCGTTGCTGTTTATTGCTTTTGGCCAAGTAGTAGGTAGTGACTCCAAGAGGGAGCATTATGCATGATTGTGGGTTCATGCCCCCCGGTGACTAGCTTGAGTGACAGAAACATGAGTCTAGGGGATGTGTTGTTGCCACAAGGGGGAAAACAACGGTGCTTGTACTTGCGGGTGCAAGGATTGTTTACTTTACGCAAGGTTCTTTAATGCAGTTGTCTGTTGCTTTGAGTTTACACTTTGGGTGGGATTCGCAACTTAATACCAGCGAGATGTTCTGGATAGATATCTCAAGGTGGATGATTAGTAGGTAGGTGCAGATGGATTTCGGTCTACTTGTCTTGGCGTACCGCCCATGCTTTTGAGCCTCTTCCTTTCTTTATAGCATAATTAGCATTGGTTTGCGCACATAATCCTGTCAATTGCCCAGCTGTGATTTGTTTGCCTCGAACGGCTATTTTATCGTCTTTTGGGAGAGAGACATCACTAGTGAACATCATAGGACCCCGGTCCATATTTCTAATATTGTTTACACCCTCTATCAATTTACTGATTTGTTTCTTTTTCCGTTGCTATCACTATCATTATTATCCCGTGCGTTTTATCCTTTGTAAACAACAAGGCCGGAGGAATTGACAACTCCTCTGTACTCGTTGGGAAGCAAAGTTATTTGCTATGTGTGCAGGTCCAGGAGAATCAAGTGATTATCAAAGTGGCGCATCACTTGCCGAACCACCTACTTGTATCTGTTGGATTCCTATTGGTTCGACATTCAGCCTTAGCATCTTCGCTAAGGGAAACTAGCTGCTGTCTACATCTCAACCTTCCACTTTGGGTAACCAACGAGGGGCGAGAAGTAAACTCTCGTGACATCAGCATCCCAAGAGAGATTCATTGAGAGAAAACCAAAACCCAAGTCTGAACTGAGTTGAGCAATTCACAGAAACTTAGGTCGAGATTAGCCGATCTTTTTATCTTGGAGAACTGCAAGTCTCCTAGTCGGTTAGGCGTCGCCTGTCAAGCAGTCAAAGAGAAATCGTCGCTGCTGAAGGAAGTTTGTAACGGTCTCGGAGATGTCCTGAATCATCTACCATGAGTGAAAACTGGACAATCTCGAGGAGTTTGTTGCAGTGGAGAATAGGACGGAGAGAGTTTTGCTCCAGGTGTTCAATCACCAGTCCCTCTAACCAGACGTAGCACTTTGCAGAGTGGGAACTGGTTTACCATACATCGTCGTGTCAGGCTCATTTTCCTTCTCGCATTTACATTAAGTATTTACTCGTTTCCTGTTTGCCTTCGATGTTTTCCTTCGCTCCCAATCCTTTCGAGCCATGCATATCTTTCGATACTGTATTTCCTTCGAGATGCCTATAGTCCTTCGCAGTTTGCATGAATTCCTTCTAAGTTCCTTGGAATTTTTAGAAGTGATCATTCACCCCCTCCCCCTCTGATCATTCTTGAGATTTCAAAGAGTGTCGAACCCAACGAGGAGCAGAAGGTATCGATAAGTGACTTTGGTAAAGAAATAGCTGCAGGAACTGAATGATAACTTTTTAGGGGTTTTCAATATAAGCAACAAAAAGATAAAAACAAGTAAAGTGAAAGGCACTGAGGAGTAACAAGTGGCCCGATCCTTTTGATCAAAGGAGAGGTCTGGCAACTGAACTTATAAAGGCTAAAGCGTTCTTGAGGACACATGGGAGAAATAGTCACGTGCTTTCGCCATATTCCGCATCGGTACTATGTGCTGTTTTGATAAGTGTTGAGTGGGTGGATCTATGCTAGTGCACCCTCTAGACTAAGATAAGTGCACTCTTATGATTAAACACCTTTAAAGCATCCGCAAATACAAGATAGTAATTAAGGCAAAAGCCTAACCATAGCAATACGATCGATGATCCATTGTTCCGTTGTGCAAAACCGTGCGAACTGGGGTTCATGTTTCTGTCACTCCGGCAACCCATCGTAAGCATTCTTTGTACACAATGCATTCCCCTAGGTCCTTAATAAGGCGAAGTGTTGAGTGTTCGACTCACACAACCCCACTAGGAAAATAACAACACAACTTAAATATCAAACAACACATATTACTTCAACATCATATGACTACTAACAACTAGACTTCTCCCATGTCCTCAGGAACTAAAGTAACTAATCACAAGAAATAAAAGAGATCATGATCAGTGGGGATAAATAAATGATAAACAATCTGGACACAATGATATTTCTCCAACAAAACTCAATAGCAATCATCACACGGTAGTAATCAACACCGGTAGAGTAGAGAGGATAGATAGTACGGATTACAACACAAGTTGGACTTGTGAGGTGAGATTGGATGAAGATGAAGATGGTGCTGATGTTGGGGATGATGTTGATGATGATGTCGATGAAGCCCGTGACGATGGTGATGACAATGGCGACGATCTCCCCTTCCGGGAGGTGCTCTCCCCGGCGGAATCTGCCCGCCGGAGATGTGTTTTCTCCTCTGTAGGTTTCCGCCACGGAGCGGCGGTGGAACTCCGAAAACTCTCCCTATTTTAGGGTTTTTAGAAGACAAGGGATATATAGGCTAGAGGGGGGAGCCGGGAGTGGCCTGATAACCCTCAACTGTAGGGGATCGAGATAGTCTTCGCGGGCAAGATAACCCAATTTATTGATTCGACACTTGGGGACACAAAGAATATGTACAGGCTTTGAAAATTGAGTTGTCAGTTCAACCGCACCTGAAATAAACACTTGCTTGCACAAAAGTATTAGTAGCAATGGTAATATGGTAGTGGTAGTGTAGGTGATAATAATGATGATAGTGGTGGTGAAACAACAAAAGTAAAACAGCGAAAGTAAACAACTAGTAACCAGCGGAAAGAGACACTGTAGGCGAGGAAGATGGATGGTTGGGCGCTGCTTGGATGAGAACAAACATGTAATAGATTCTAACACGAGCAAGGCTCACAGAAAATAAAGGATCATCTAGGAAAATATCAAACATCAGGCATGTATCCGAAGGTAGTTGTACGTGCTTGCAATAAGAACTTTGCACAACATCTTTTGTCCTACCCTCCCGCTACGAATGGGGCCAAAAGGAACTTAGGGAGATTAAGGTACTCCTGTCAAAGAGCACCGGAACAAAGCATTAACACTTCATGGATACACGGAATCCTCAAATTATAGTCCATCCCCTTTGGTGTCCCAAGATGTCACCATTGGGATCGCCGGTTCCGGACTATAACAGGTGCATACAACTCATAGATGGATCAAGAACACCTCAAACTCAAGAAACAAAAGGGTGATCAGATCTGAAATCATGGCACTCGGGCCCAAAGTGGCAAGAATTAAGAGCAACAAGTTGTAACAGAGATGATAAACACCAAGTAGATGATAGGCAACATGCCCCCAACAATCTGAACTATTACAAGATCTAACTCATCCAATCCCTACCATCCCCTTTGCCTACAGAAGGGAATTACTCATACATGAGAGAAGAAGTCATGGAGGGGTGATGGAGAGGCGATGATGATGACGATGGCGATGATTTCCCCTCACCGGAGGCCAAATCAACCTCCAGATTAGCTCTCCCGGAGAAGAACAGAGGGTGGCGGCGGCTCCGCGACATAGATTGGAAAAGAGATTTCTGTTTCGGAGTTTCCTCGTCACGAGAATAAATAGAGACCAAGGTAGGTCACCAGGGGGTGTGGGACCCACCCAGGAGGGGGTGTAGCGTGACCAGGGGCTGGGCCGCGCCATGCACCCTTCTGGGTGCCCCCTGGCTGCCCTGTGGCCCCCCTTTGGCATCGTCGAAGCTTCGGGAACGCTGATTTTTATATAAATTTGATGGATTGTTCCAGCGTACCTAAATATCCAGAAACCTGCACAATATAAAACCGCACTGGTAGCTCTGCTGAAAACAGCGTCAGTCCGGGTTAGTTTCATCCAAATTATGCAAGAATGAATCCAAAAAAATATCAAACGTGTTTGGAAAAGTAGATATGTTTGAGACGTATCAACTCCCCCAAGCTTAGCTATTGCTTGTCCTCAAGCAATTCAGTTCAACGAACTGGATGCGACAAAGAAAACTTTGACAAACTCTTTTACTTCATTAGATGTATATAAGCATGTACTACGTAAGAGTTTAGCAAGTTTTGACACCATGCTACAAAGACAATGCACGAAGCAATCCTTCTTTCATGTGATCAGTCACAAACAAACAAAAGTAAATAATATGCTGCTAAAAATCAAATCAAGATCACAATGCACATAGCATGAACATATCAGAGTGGTATCTCGCTAGCCTCCATGAGTGAAGCAAAACATAAATGCAGAAACTCCTCCGGAGTTTTAAAGGAGACTAGAACTAAGAATTTCAGATTAACAATATAGCAAGCATGCAGAAGACAATGTAGTACTTTGGGACAATGCATGTTACACTAAGAATGACAATTATTCTCTCAATAGTTGGTGCTTTGAAGAAAGAAGGTGAGACTCTCGAACCGTGGATTTTTTTATGGCAAGGTTGAAAACCCGTGAAAGGAAGCAAATACTAAACATGTGCCAGAGCTCTTGGTTTTGAAAACCGATATAAAACTCTTTTGAGAAGTGAAACTTTACAGTCAACGGTGAAAGGTAAAGGTCTCTCAATATCTCCCATGCCAACCATATTAATGCCTTTTGCTTACACATGTTCCCTTATCCATAAATCCTTTGATGGTCTACAGAACCTTTTGTTTTGCCTCAAGGATGGAAGGAGGGTATTGTTCCATCTATCATAAGTAGCATTTGGTCCATTTCACTCCATCATCAAGTATGGGGGAGGTGTAACTCTCATATATATATTTTTATTGACTAGTTAAAACTTCCGTCAAAAAATATTTTTGGCGTGAAAGATACTGATTTTCCCTCACCGCACCATGAGCTTGTACGGTTACAAAGGGGAAACTTTTGAATAAATTTCGAGATGGCACAAGAAAGTCTAAGTTAGGAGTGGCCGGTAAATACCACATATAGGTAGGTATAGTGGACTCAAATGGAACAACTGGTTTGAAAAGGAGTTTGGATGCACAAGCAGAATTCCGCTTGGTGCGAGTGAAGGCTAGCAAAATACTGGGAAGCGACCAACTAGAGAGTAATAATTGTCATAATCATGCAGAGAGACAAAGTAACATTGAATTGGGCATGAAAGTGATATAACTATTCTGAAATAAAAAGGTCATCAAAGCAGAACAGACTTTTTAGTCTTAACATGCGTGAACATGTGCCAAGTCGATCCAAGAATTCCCCGGAGGGAAATACCACTTCAATATGCCAAACCATGAACAATGCAATGCATGTCAATCATTTCAAGCAACACATTATGAACTCTAGCTATTTGAGACTAACCACAAAGAAAGCATGAACCACTAGGAAAGCATTGTAAACATAGCACTACGTCGCTACAAGCTGGTCTCTAAGCATAAGTACAGGCATATGTACAAAAGTAGAAACAAAAAGAGTTCATACCGGCTTTCCTTGTTGCATCCTTTTCGTCGATCTTCGTCATTAGTGCCTTGACACTTGCACGACCGAACGTAGGAAATATATAATCAAATGCCATCACGGACTTGAGCTGAACTCTGAAAACAAAGCAAACTAAAGAGAGAAAGAAAATATTTTTGGGTTTTTTGCAAAGGCTAAAAGAAAAGAAAAAGAAAGAAGAAATATTTTTGGGTTTTTGATAAATAAAAATAACCAAAGAAGAACAGGCAAATACTTCAAAAAGATCAAAGTGAACAAAACGGAGGATACAATGGAAAGGGAGGAGAGTACGTACTCCCCCAAGCTTAGGCTTTTGGCCTAAGTTGGGCTCGTCTACTGCGGTCCCGAGGAGCCTTCTACTCCGGGGTAATGGTAAGTCCAAGGGTTGTATGAGCCCTCCGGTGCGTACACTGAAGTCCTCGGATCCTCCCATGAGGAAGGTCCCACATCCCAACCAGAGGAAGACCCTCCGTCCCATGGGGCGACGGTCTCCTCCTGGACGGGTGGATACACCACGCGCTCCTCCTCATCTGGCGCAACCCCCTCCGTGGGGTCGTGAAACTGGTATCTTCCCATGATCTCATCAAACTGGGTATCAGAAAAACGGTATCCGTTCCTGCGAGAAAAATCAAACACAAGTGGTGCAGGTAGACGTATGATGCGTTCCACATCGCCCTCAAACCGTAAAATATAATCAAGTGCATATCGTTCAGAGGCCCTAGTAACAAATAAATTCCTCTTCATGGCAGCCAAATCAAGACTAACAAAAGGAAAAACTGTATCATCTGGGCGCGGTTCACCTCGGAGAAACTGCAAAAGAAGTGTGGCATAAACGCCACCAAAGAGATCCCCCTTGTTGCTATTAGCAGCAAGGCGTCTAGCAATCAGCGTGCCCACATGATACTCGTGATTCCCTGAGAGGGCGTTCGCCATGATAGATGTATCAGGCAAAGAAGTGATGCTCGTGTTGTCTCGAGCCAACATCCCTCTAGCAATATAATATGAGAAATACCTGAGATGAGGAAACAAAATATTGGAGATCTTCTGACGGTTAGTGTTCCTCACTTCAGTGTTGCACAACTAGTCGAGAAGGGTCTTGGGTGCAGAAGTTTGAGATTTTTTTTCCTCCTCTTCTCTCCTCTGTCGGGCAAACCTAAAGCTTCACAAAAGGTACTCATAGGCATGGTTAGTAACCTTTCATAAATCTGAAATATGAATAGCATCACTTTCAGGATAGAATCTGAAACTGTTAATAAATATAGCAGTGAGCGTTTCTTACTGTGGCCCACGGCTCGTCACAAGCCGAGTCAAACCTGCTCTGGCACACAGGGCATCGAACTCCTCCTGTATGCCGGCATCCGCCATGAAATCTCTACATGGGAATGCCATGGCCTTTGCGGGTGATGCGTCCAACAGCTCCAAGGGTACGATTTCTTCGTTATAGCTCACCCTCGTAGTTGAAGGTGAAGCTGTGGACCGCATAACACAGCTAGAGCGCTCGGGTTTCTTCTTCCCAAGCCATCTTCCTAGCCTATCCATTTCTGAAATTTTTGACAAATCACAAAAATGAAGGTTTAAGCAAAACTAGTTTGGGCAAAACATTCTACTTACTTTACCAAGGCTCAAACTAGTAACAAAACTTGGAAAATAAATTTCTACAAAAACATTTAAGCTCAACTAAACAGCACCAAGAACTACTAAATACTCACTAATGAAGCCACCGACTAGAAAACTAATTGGAGGGGTGAGGGAGTCACATACCAAGGAGTATTTGTTCCAAATCTCAGCTCAAACGAGTGGCTGTAGAGGGATATCGAAGTTCCGTGCTCAAGAACAGCAAGAACACGAAACCAGAGCAAGAACACGAGTTTTTTAGAAGAAAGAGAGAGTGGAAGAAGAGATGCCAGCAAGGGGTGCTTGTGGGCCCCAGGAAGGTGTGTGGTGCGGCCAGGGGCTGGGCCGCGCCACCTGGCCTCCTGGGCCAGGGGTGGACCCCCTTGGTCAGCCACAGGTACTCCCCGATGGCTTTTTACCTGGAAATTTTTATTTTGAATTTTCTGGAATTTTCTGGGCAACTTCACTGTAGAGAATTTTTCAAAGTTCAAAAAGCTGCAAAAACTTTCGTGAACTTGAGACAAAAGTTAGAACAAGTGAAGCTTTAAACAAAAACTTTGGGTACAGCAAGGAGAATAAAAGCTAAAGGAAATGAAAACATAACAAGCTCAACTTTTTACCTATATAAAACATGTTAGTTAGCAAGGTTGATCAAGTCTTACCAACAAACCGGCGATATATAGAGCTGAAAGTCTCGCCTCTTATGAAGTGATCATTGCACTCTCACTTTGATGGACATTGTCCCTGCCAAAATTGTTTTGTATTTAAGGTATACATGTAATGGACAATCCCATTCTCCAATCTTCACGGTCTCGATATTCTCAATGGAGTTAAGGCCATGCCTTTTGTCGATCTTTTTTGGAAAATACAACGTGTGTTCTTTGTCATTCACATTGAAGGTAACCTTCCCTTTATTGCAATCAATAATTGCACCTGCGGTGTGAAGAAAAGGTCTACCAAGAATAATGGACATGCTCTCATCCTCGGGCATGTCAAGCACAACAAAATCAGTAAGTATTAAGCAATTGGCAACTTCAATAGGAACATCCTCACAAATACCGATCGGGACAGCCGTGGACTTGTCGGCCATCTGAAGAGAGATGTCTGTAGGAATTAGATTCTCTAAACAAAGCCTTTTGTAGAGAGAAAAGGTCATAACACTCACTCCTGCACCAAGATCACATAAGGCAGTTCTAACATAATTATTCTTTATGGAGCAGGGAATGGTGGGTATACCTGGATCACCGAGCTTCTCAGGAATCTTGCCACTGAAAGAGTAGTTAGCAAGCATAGTAGATATTGCCTCATTAGGAACTTTTCTTTTATTAGTAACAATATATTTCATATATATAGTGTAAGGAGGTAACTTAATAGCATCAGTCAAAGGAATCTGAAGAAAAAAGAGGTTTCATCCACTCACAAAACTTGTTGTAGTGCTCTTCTTTTTTGGTTTTGACTAACTTTCCTGGAAAGGGCATGGATTTCTGTACCCATGGTTCTCATTCCTTCCCATGTCTTCTTGCGATGAAGTCTTCTCTAGTGTACTTCTTACGCTTATCAGGTGCTTCTTCTTCTCGAACCTCAGGTGGATACTTCTTTTCGGCATCTTTTTCAGGTTCAGCACCGTCTTCAGTCTCAGCATCGGAGGTAGATATGCTGTTTGGATCAACAACATGTTCTTCTTCTTCTATAGGATCATCGGAATTGTCAACTTCCTTGTGTTCCTTTTTCTTCTTCTTCTTCGGAGAGCTAACAATTTATTCTTCCTGCACTTGAGAATCTTGCTCGATCCTCTTCGGATGTCCTTCTGGATAGAGAGGGTCCTGGGTGTGTGTTCCACCCCGGATCTTTATACCATAAGCATGTAAATTGTCCTGTTTGGCATTGTTAGCAAGCAAATATTTATGCACATTAGAAATTTGTTCAAGCTGAGTTTGAACCATATGAAAATGCTTAACAAGAGATTTAACATCATTAATTGTTCTTCCCAGAACATCAAGCAAACTTTTGATAGCAAGGGTATTATCATGCAACTGACCTTGTATCTTCTCATTGAAGTGACTTTGCTTCATAATAAAATTATCAAGCTCATCTAAACATTGATCGGGAGGCTTACCTTTAGGAATGTCACTTGCATTGAAATCGAAAAGACAATGTACCTCTACCATAGGTGGGTGAGTGGTAGGCTCACACAGCTTCTCAATTGGAGGTAGATTCTTCATGTCTTTAGCTTTAATACCTTTCTCTTTTATAGACTTCTTTGCTTCTTGCATATCTTCGGGGCTTAGGAAAATCATGCCCCTCTTCTTTGGTGGTGGAGGTGGTTCAGGGACGGACCAATCTTCGTGGTTTTTGGCAATCTTGCCCATCAATTCTTCTGCATCGTCTGGTGTTCTTTGCCTGAAAACACAACCAGCACAACTATCTAGATAGGATTTAGATTTATCGGTTAGACCAACATAATATATATCAAGTAATTAATTCTTAGGGATCTCATGTCCCGGTCTAGCCTTCAGGAAACTCCAAAATATCCCCCAAGCTTTAGGGAGATGCTCATCCTGCAACTGTTTAAAGTTATAAATTCTTTGTAAAGCAGCATGTTGCATATGAGCAGGAATATACTTATCAACGAAAGATATAGCCATGTCTTGAGGACATTGAATGGAACCACATGGTAGTGCATCGTACCATGCTATAGGATCTCCTTTCAAGGAAAAAGTAAGAAGCTTGGTCACATAAAAGTTTCGGATCCTTTCATCGGTAGTAAACAAGCTACCCAACTCAGTGAGTTTGGTTAGGTGCTCGATAGCATCATCATTTTCTCTGCCATAAAATGGACCATCTTCAACTATGTATATAAGTGAAAGGTCAACAGAGAAATCATAATCAGGATCAGTGATGCATATAGGAGACGTAGCAAAAGTAGGATCAGGAGTAAACTTGTTCTTCAAGGAGTACTTTGCTAGCAACTTCTTTATAGCGGAAGGGTCGGAATCAGCACATTCATTAAGCTCCCTGCAAAAATCATCATCAAGTATAACATAATTGTCCTCAAGGAGTTTCTCCTTAGGCCAGTAAAATCATGAATTTTTCCAATAGGGGTTTTGGTAACAGGAATTTCAACTCCCGAGAATCGGGCAGCAGCAGCAATCTGTTCTTCAATAAAATAACCAAGTGAACCAGTAGTTTCAAAGGTAGTAGAAGCATCATCAAAAGCGTCTGACATATTGCCATACTCAGCAGAAGTAGCATGTAAATGAGGTGAATCAAACTTACTCATAACTGAAGGTGAATCAAGTTTAGCACTAGTGCTAAGAGTAGTACCTCGTCTCGTACGGGATGGTAAGATCGGAACCTTGGGGTCTCCTTTCTTACCCATAGTGGATAACGTCCAGCAGGCAGGATACTTCAAGTAGACCTGTAAATAAAGCTATGGTCCTCGACAACGGCGCCAAAAAACAGTACTTGATAACCCTCAACTGTAGGGGATCGAGATAGTCTTCGCGGGCAAGATAACCCAATTTATTGATTCGACACTTGGGGACACAAAGAATACGTACAGGCTTTGACAATTGAGTTGTCATTTCAACTGCACCTGAAATAAACACTTGCTTGCACAAAAGTATTAGTAGCAACGGTAATATGGTAGTGGTAGTGTAGGTGATAATAGTGATGATAGTGGTGGTGAAACACCAAAAGTAAAACAACGAAAGTAAACAACTAGTAACCAGCGGAAAGAAACACTATAGGCGAGGGAGATGGATGGTTGGGCGCTGCTTGGATGAGAACAAATATGTAATAGATTCTAACACGGGCAAGGCTCACAGAAAAGAACGGATCATCTAGGCAAATACCAAACATCAGGCATGTATCCCAAGGTAGTTCTACGTGCTTGCAATAAGAACTTTGCACAACATCTTTTGTCCTACCCTCCCGCTACGAACGGGGCCAAAAGGAACTTAGGGAGATTAAGGTACACCTGCCAAAGAGCACCGGAACAAAGCATTAACACTTCATGGATACACGGAATCCTCAAATTATAGTCCATCCCCTTTGGTGTCCCAAGCTGTCACCATTGGGATCGTCGGTTCTGGACTATAACAGGTGCATACAACTCATAGATAGGATCAAGAACACCTCAAACTCAAGAAACAAAAGGGTGATCAGGTCTGAAATCATGGCACTCGGGCCCAAAGTGGCAAGCATTAAGAGCAACAAGTTGTAACAGAGATGATAAACACCAAGTAGATGATAGGCAACATGCCCCCAACAATCTGATGAACTATTACATGATCTAACTCATCCAATCCCTATCATACCCTTTGCCTACAGCAGGGAATTGCTCACACATGAGAGAAGAAGTCATGGAGGGGTGATGGAGAGGCGACGATGATGACGATGGCGATGATTTCCCCTCACCGGAGGCCAAAGCAGCCTCCAGGTTAGCTCTCCCGGAGAAGAACAGAGGATGGCGGCGCCTCCGCGACGTAGATTGGAAAAGCGACTTATGTTTCGGAGTTTCCTCGTCACGAGAATAAATAGAGACCAAGGTAGGTCACCAGGGGGTGTGGGATCCACCCAGGAGGGTGTGTGGCACGGCCAGGGGTTGGGCCGCGCCATGCACCCTTCTGGGTGCCCACTGGCTGCCCTGTGGCCCCCCTTTGGCATCGTTGAAGCTTCGGGAACGCTGATTTTTTATATAATTTTTGTGGATTTTTCCAGCGTACCTAAATATCTAGAAACCTGCACAATATAAAACATCACTGGTAGCTCTGCTGAAAACAGCGTCAGTCCGGGTTTGTTTCGTCCAAATTACGCAAGAATGAAGCCAAAACAACAGCAAAAGTGTTTGGAAAAGTAGATATGTTTGAGACGTATCATGGCCCCAGGGGTCCAGGCGCCCTCCCGGCGCGGCCAGGGTGGGGGCCGCGCCAGGTGGCCGCCTGGGCACCCTGTGGCCCCCCTCTGGCCCCTCTTTTGCGTGTCTTCGTCAACCTTCTGAAAAACATCTCCCGTAGATTTTAAGGTAATTTGGAGGTGTTTTCTTCAGCAACTCAGCGTCCACTTTTTACCGCTGATTCCTGCGTCTGCTGCTTCGGCATCGGAAAGTTGCAAACTATGTAAAATGAGCCAAAACAACATAAGAATAGCATCCTATCATGAAATATATCAATGAATAAGAAAGAATTACTATATAAAATAGTGATGCATTTTGGATGTATCACTCGCTTATGGAGCTACCTTCTGCCATCTTGCATTCCCACAGCTGCTTCGTTATCTCGTAACATTCAGTTCTAGCTTGCTTCAGATACAGAGCGTTCAATTGTGTCACCATGTCAAAAACGGTGAAGTTCTTAAAACGTTTTTGAAGCTCGATATCCATGCATGTAAGCATCAAGCATTGTACTGCGGTGTGGTCATCCACTTTAGTCGCATAGACGTTCTTATCGTCCTGCGATGCATCCTCAGCGGGAGCGGCTAGGAGAGCTTCTTTGCGAACATAGTCCTTCTTAGCAACTTTGAGGACAAACCCAAGATTACGGAACCAGTCCACATAGTTGCCCCCATTTGCAGCAAGCTTCTCTTTTTCAAGCATCGGTCCTAAGCTAAAAGCATTGTTGTTGCGGGCCATCTCTCTACAACGATATAAGAAGATTGCTTTAGACATGGTTCAAAATTAATTGCATTAATCTTAACAAGTTTAATCTAATGCTCCCACTAAAACCAATATCTCACAAAATTGAGCTTAGGGTACTCAAGATCCGGATCAATACACCTGCCACCGGTGTAACACTCAACCATGGAGGAGATCAACCCGGTAGGTCTAACAAAACCAATCATAACCATTTTATGACTCTTGTATTAGTGTTTCGACATTTGTGCTCCGAGCTCAGATCCGATAAGCTAGAACGTCAAGACAACCAAGAGGTATTGCTGCGGAGACAACTCAATCCACCCTTCTCTTTATTACCTTTCCTTTGGTACTCATGTGACAGGACGCACCGCAGATGGCGTTTATTAGAGACGGTTGCACGGTTGGGAGTGCACGAACTTCTTGATATTTTAAGAGAGATCTACCTATTAAAACACGACTACTTGAGCATTCAAACAGGGAATGAAAGGATTAACATCACAGGCAATTTAATGTATGTGATATGGTATAGCCCTTTTCTTTAAGAAGCTCCAAGCACCATGCTTTTTTTCTTCATCTTCTTTTGGCAGAGAGCATCACCTCCACTCACGACATTTCGTCAAGAACCATGACATATAATCATCATCTTCATGTAGATACTACAACTATTGCTAGCATCTATTCTACTAAAAGAAAATTACATGAAGTTTGGCACGCAGGCCGAATAAATGACAATCATATGGCTCCAGCCATCATGCCATACCATGACATGCAAGTCATGCAAATTTAACATGTACAAAGTATCATCTCATACATTTTTTATCAAGACGAAGACTATACCACATCACATGTTCCTGGAAAAACAAGTTAGACGTTCTTCTACTCGTTCTTTGCATCATTTACGTGGCTACTAGGGTTTGCATGGCAAAACGTTTTGCTAGCTACATAACCACAAAAAGAAACATCTTCAAGTTGCTAGATTAACACTCGGGGCGTATCAACCATGAGACCAAAATTTAATCTCATGACCCATGCTGAACAATCGTCAATACGCGTGATCTCCGTGCTAGATCAACAATCTAACACGGCCCTTTTGTTACACGATTTCACCACACCAAAAGCAAGACCCAAATCATCTTCGCGCGACCATCATACTTAGGAGCAGCATAGAAGGACCCCGAGGGGCAATATGTTTGTAAAAAATATCAAGCAATACAAGAGGGATCAACTTGTGCAATTAGAGGGAAAGCAACTAGAAGATTCAGTTTAGATCTATTATCAAAAAACCGCGCACAATGAAAATTTTGTGCAATGCCCGTTCATCACTATGAACTCTAGATCGAATCTGCATCTATTACTAGAACTATCTCATGATACCACTGTTGGGATTCGGAGTAGAAAACAAAAAATTCGGCACTACGAAACCAAATCCCAAGATTGGAACTAGATAGATGCAAACAAGGATAGTGATCTTGTTACCTTAACAACCGTTCAACGGTAGTTCTCTCGCAGCGGAAGAAATTGATGGAGAGTTGGGGAAGCTTCAAGAAGCACAATCCCATGAACTGATCTAATCCACGTGAAGTTCCTCGAACAAAGATCGAACGCACGATCTCTCTACAGGTGATCCACACGTACGGTGTAGATGATCCGGTAGGGCTCCGCCGTCCAGAGCTCAGCGCCACCGGAGTAGAGAGGAGGGAGGAGCAGCCCTTCGAGGATATGGTGGTGTTTAGATCTAAAGAGAAAGAGAGAGGGGGCAGCCCTGGGGCAAAAGATCAATCTGAATTGTACTTGGGAGGTGCCCCCTTCTCATCTATTTATAGAGGGATGGGAGGGGAGGCCATCTTGGAGGAGGGGGCAGCCCTAGGGGGGCGCCCTAGGGTTTCCCCTCCCTTAGGGTGCGCCACAAGGGGGGAGAAAGATTCCTCCACTTGGAGGAAGCTTCCTCCTAGGCGCCTCCACCACTTGGGGCCTCCTTGGTCCATGTGCTCCCTCCCCACTTGGGCCTTCCAAGTGAGAGGGGGCCATTGATATTATATTCATTTTATTAATTCCAAAATAATTTAGGAATTCGCAATAAATAAATATTAAACATATTTAGACCATCCCGGAACTTTTCCGGTCCTCCGGTTTTTCTCAAAACTCTTCCCGGTACACTACCGAGTCTCCGAAACGATTCCGGTTTTCTCACCGATCATAACCCGATTACTCCGAGACTTTTGATGTGTGATAAATACATGCTCCTATCACTCTAGTAATCAACAGATCAACTACCCTTAAGTGTGTGACCCCATAGGTTCGGTAGGATACGGATATGAACCGGAAACTTTCTTTCTCGCGGAACAATAACCGATACCGGAGCCATGGACCCCATAAAGGTTCCCGCACCTACACGAGTATAAATTCGAGTGAACCGTAAGCTTAACATGTCAGTCCTATTTTCTTCATGATACTATACAAAACCTGAGTTGAGATCTTTTAGGTATCCGCATGATTTACCATTATACCAAGTCATCCTCCTTCCTGTTTTGTTTCATTTTTCTCGTTTAGTATTCCAGTATCCCTTGTGATCAATTCACAGTGTCTGGACAGACGATGTTGGATACCGTAATACTGAGAGGGCCCAAAGAAGTATCTTTCCATCGTTACAGGAGAAAATTCCCAACTTGAATCGTTAAGTCTCTTGACACACTTTCAGGTGTGAGTGATCAAAGCCTTTATAGCCATGCCTGTTACGGGTGGTGTTTGGACAGAGTCAAAACCCACCCTCCGGTATGAAGCTACGAAACATTCACATGGTCATTAAGGACACATGCATATTAACTTTAGATGATTTTACTCATAACATGGAAACGATGTGATCTCAAAGTAAATCATACATTTGGGTCGGTTCAGCACCCTTGTTCTGGCAACAATGTGCTCCCATGTGTTATCGGCATCTTCAATGCCCTATGATCAGGAAAACGTGTCATACATAACACATGATTTAATCCTAGAGGCAGACTAAGAACGCTTTGTGTTTATACTCCACACCTGCATATAGGTTTTCCTCCAAAGGCAGATAACATGCACTTGGCAAACCTCCGCGTAGGCCATTGCAGTTATAGCAAAGACATATAAACATTAATAATGAACCTAGAATTATAATAATACAATTTATTATTGCCTCTAGGGCATAATTCCAACATGGACATGCGCCTTGTCACTTCTTGTAGTGCGAAGGGGATGCAGCTTCGGTGACTTAATTCACGGTAAATTGAGGTGTGTGAAAGGTAGGCCAGCCACCTGTTGGACCCACATGTCAGTGACTCAAGTCACAGTGACTTAAGTCACTGAAGCCGCACGGAGACATAAGTTGTCATAGTTTTGGGATCCACATGAACACAAGGATGTTTGTTGGTATAGCAAAAACTAATACCCCCTTCGTTTCTAGATATAAGGTGTATAGTTTTTGGCACAAAAATTAAAGAACACACGTGGAGGAAAAATTTACGAGCTTTAGATGGGATTACCCTTAGCTAATTGACCTGAAAAAAATAGATAGGTCTGCAAGACATAAGGAAACATGATTAAATCTATAAAAAATGTTTAGACGAGTACTACAATGGAATACACTCTATATTTTAGACTTTTTATCAGAAACATATACACCTTATATCTTGGAATGGAGGGAGTAAAAAACTATATCTAGAGTTAGTGAAGAATATACGCTAGTACATAAAAGCTCATCTATTAGCGTGTCAAAAAGTGTCTTGCTGGCATGGAGGCCCAACGCCAACAATATTGCGCCAGTGGTAAAATATAGCGTTGGCGTTGGTTGCCCACGCCAACTAAATTATACTCCGTACATACATATGGCGTGGTAGATTTTCAAACGTCAGTAGTGTTACTTTTTCTTAACAAAAAACCCAACATATATAACATTTTTCACCCCGCATGCCAGGAGCACATATGAGATAACATATAATGTTCGTTCCAACGGATAACATATGAAATAACATATAATGTTCATTCCAACGAATTTCTTATTAACACTAACTACTAATTATATTAGTATGTATCCTACACGTAGACGCCGTTCATCTCAATCCTAGAGGGTCTCGATGACAATGATGATACTCAAGTCGTGGCGCATCGTGTTTCTGATAGTGACAATAATTGCTTTTACAATGTGCGAATTCATCCCAACAAGGTACTCTCTCCATTCGTCCTCCACGCCTATGAAAATGCATACTCCAGCAAGGCCATCATCCATGATGCCACAAGAGTGAGCTAAGCTCTTAGGCATTTTCTGAAACCTATATCTATCAGCAATGTCAAATAATTAACAAGCTTCAAATTTGCACCGCAAACACATTTCATATACACTAAGATAATCAATCAAATTGTACACAAATGTACAATAAGCATATCAATCACACTATCTACACTAAGCATATCAATCAAATTCTACACTAAATGATTTTTATACTAAGTGTATATCAATGATATGGTACACCAAACAAATTAATGAATTAAGAAAACATACCATAACATGGACTTGAAGATTGTTCTTTGTCAAACGTTTCACGAATGGCACCCCGATGATATCTGGACGTGGATGAAATGCATCATAGAAGTTCTCGTCCTCATCATCATTGAGTATAATGGATTGGCCATAGATGGCATTTTCCATTTGGTCTTCCACAACTTCATCCTCAAAATGGATAGGTATAGCAACAAGCCTCGGTGTTTGGATCTTAAAAAAGAAACTAATCAAGTCACCCTAGTAAGGTGACTGTCGGTGATGAAATGCATCCAATCTTATCTTTCATCTTGATCTTTGTGGATCCTTTATGTACTTAGAATGTGTAGGTGCATCCTTCATCTTATAACTGTACAGTGTCGCCTGTGATATCATTGAACCACAACCTACATGGCATGGGACTACTGTGTATTAAAAAAATAAAGTTTCATTAATGATTAAAGCACTAAGAGATATAAAACAACAAATAAAATATGACAAAACATGTAAGAAGAGATCGAAGATGATGGATTATCACAAAGCGAGAAAAAGCAGGTTGGAAGTAGACATCGAATAGTGTGGCACTTTGAAGGCTGTCTGCGCAAGGTGATCCATGTAACAGCCTGGGATTTTCACCCAAATTAAAAAAAAATGTTCGATATATTATTTTGTTGATTTCTAGCATTGTTTGTAGTATTTGCTTCGCTGATTTATTAATTGGTGAATATATTCCCCCCTTCTTCTCTCTTTTATATACTCTATGCAAACGATCTTGGACTACAGAGGAGCCTGGTGCCCTTCCTTCCGGACGCCTTCGCGGAGACTCGACAACGACTAGTTACGAGGATCCCGACGGAGAGCATGGACCCGTGTGGTTATGGGAATCGATGTGTATTACCTTTGGCCACTAGACATTTGATTGTAGTTTGTATTCAGACATATCTTCCGCTGATGTATTGTATTAAGAAGGTTGTATGCCGATTGTATCGAAGATGATGGATTATCACAGATGTTGTATCCTTGTATACCCTAAACCCTAAACCCTAGACATATAGCTTCGTTATATGTCGCGGTGGGTCCAATATGTGCTTCGTCCTCGGGTTTGGATAGAAACGTCCAGATCTAAAATAGTACCGCATATCAGGTCTTATAACTTGGTATCAGAGCCTTACCGACCGTAGGATCCTTCTCTGGTCGAAGTCGAGTCTAGACAAAAACTATTTTGTAGTTACTAAGATAGTTATCAGAGAGTAGGAATCTTGTTACTCCTTACCCTTGCTCTAGTCAGGACAAGTGTCGTAAGTGTTTTATTCTCGCCTTATCTCCATCAAACTCTAGGATCTCAAGTAAGGGAGTTTTGGAACCGTTACAATGCCTTGCTTGCAGCGTATTGTCTCGATTCCGATCTCGTTGTTTGGGAAATCATGTAGTACCTTTAGCTTCTCTGACTCGGGTGCACATCCTGGTCATTCCTTGCTCTCCATCCTTCTTCCTAGTGTCTTCATGATTTTGAGTGGGAATACTATCCTTATGATCCGGATCTCGCTGTTGTTCTTCCTCTTGACACCTGATGGTCTCGTTCTCTGACGTTGTCGTCTCTCTGCGGAAATTTATCTCGACGGAATTTCGTCGTCGACATGGAGCAGTCCCTTGTTGGTGGTGTTGAGAAACATCGTCTTCCTTTCTCTCCCCCTCTCCCTGGATCGTCCTGGATCTCGGGACGTGATCCCTTATTGGTGGTGTTGTATTGTAACAGCCCGGGATTTTCACCCAAATTAAAAAATTTGTTTGCTATATTATTTTGTTGATTGCAAGCATTGTTTGTAGTATTTTATTCGCCAATTTATTAATTGGTGAATATATCCCCCCTTCTTCTCTCTTTTATGTACTCTATGCAAATGATCTTGGACTACAGAGGAGCCTGGTGCCCTTCCTTCGGAACGCCTTCGCGGAGACTCGACGACGACTAGTTAGGCGGATCTCTGCAGAGAGCATGGACCCATGTGGTTATGGGGATCGATTTGTTTTACCTTTGCCACTAGGCATTTGATTGTAGTCTATACTCAGACATATCTTACGCTGATGTATTGTATTAAGGCAGTTGTATGTCGATTGTATGAGATGATGTATCCTTGTAGCTGTAATGTTGTGATATCATGTTGAAATCCGAGACATATGGCTTCGTCATATGTCACGGTGGGTCCGATATATGCTTTGTCCTCGGGTTTGGATGGAAACGTCCAGATCTGGAACAGTACTGCATATCGGGTCTTACAATCGACACACTTGACATATAGTTCTAGTATTTATTTTCCTACAAAAATGGTAATAATTTTTTTCATATGAGCTAATCCACACATTTAATAAAAATTGTACAGTACTTAACATACTATGTTCGCTAAGCATCAAGATTTCAGGGATTAGATTGTGATTTCAACATCAATTTTAGAATCGTTTAGTACTACTACTTGATACTATGTTGGGAATAAAATTTTCATAAAAACTAAAAACTAAAATGATCATACAATCGCTTAGTACCACTACATTTTGTGGTATGTGTCTCTATTTTTTTAGTTTTTTCTTGAGTTAACTTAAATATCAAATCCGTAATGCAAGAAAACATCCTCTAGAAAATATGTTTTTGTTCTCACTAATAGGCATTTTCTTGAACTTGCTTAGGAATAGGGAATTCGATATTATCTGACCATTGTGTCTCCAATACATGAAAATTATGTAGTTCATGCCTTCATGCCTTCATGGTATTCTAACATATGGGAATTGAGACTTTTTGAGAAAGCATATTGGTTGATGCTCAAATTTTTTGTTAGACAACAAATGTTTTTATACGTATTATGTCTCAAAATCTATTTGTAATGAGTGCAGTAATCTACTAATCTTGATCAGGGAAAGCATTGATCCATGGTCAAGGGAATGCCTGACCGAACCTGCTAGACTTTGTGAAATGCATATTGATATTATGTTTTAGAAGCAACTATAAAGAATACTAGTTGGCTGATTCACATGTCTTTTGGTGATAAATTTATCAGTTAAACGTGTAGTGTTGTCTATGTGTTGTGTAATTCAAGAGGAGGTTTATTTTGAATCTTCTGAATTTTGAAATTTGTTCACAATTACCAGAGATATTAGTCTAACTAATAAGAAGTGCAAACTGAAGTAGACTTCGCGCTCATTTCCTTTGCAGAAAGGTAAGCAACATCCGAGGATGTATAAAGGATGTGGCAAAGGAACTGCTGAAGGTGATTATGAGAAGGCTTATTACATTTGTGTTTAGTGGTAGATTAAACGAGAAATTAACTAAACAATCTACAGCAGAGAAAAGAACATTTCTCATGGGCTTGCTTGATCTATGTTTTGAAGGTTGGTGTTGAGTCATGTACATATTGAATAAATGCTTGGAGAACTTGTTCTTCTAATTATTTTGTTGTTATTATTCATTTCAATTATCATCATATTTCTAGAATTCGCCGATTTAACGTTCATTTGTCAATTAATACATAAAACATAATGTTTAATTATCTCTACAGTTATCTATAGAATTTATATGTTAGACTTTTATTGGAAGCTACTATAATTAGTCATGCATGTTTGCCATGAAAACTGAATAGATTTTTACACCATTTGCTCTTGATGATTTATAATTGTATTAATTGCACTTAGTCCCTAATTATTGTTAAACATCATGTTAAATCGCATGGCTTTTGCATATATAAATTAAAGTAAATGAAATACAGTAGACAACTTGATTCAATAAAAATCACAAAGCTATTTGCACCATAAGAGTATAATGCCCTTGATTATAGTTTTAAAGTAATGCTTACTCCGTGGCACATATGAACCTTGAAATAAATAAAATTAGCTCTCTCAAAAAAAAGATAGATGCCTCAAGACAGATAGATAGGGGTACAATTGATGGATTTCACAAACAATCAACAGTCTAGCACACGTTCCTTGGTAATATATATGTAAATGATAATTTAGCTAGACGTAGAGCCTATAACTGCTTTGATGTCATTGACGATATTTTTGGCATCTACTGTAATACCAGCCAATCCTCTCATTGCTAACCTAGCACAGTAGAGTCCATTTTGACCTTTCCAATGATTTGGATATTCTTTAATGGGCAGTCCATTTCCATCTATCATGCTCTCACCATTCTACGATAAAAAGTTGGAGTAAAACTTGTTAGCAAATTTAACAATTTTTGCACCAAGAAAGAAAAATCAAGACATATCCAAACATTGGAATTATTACCCCTAGCCATATATTTGATGTGCTTTTGTATCCAGTTGCAAACACAATCGCATCAAATGATGTTTTTTTACCGCACTGAAATTTGATTATATTGCCCATGATCTTACTAATGCCCCCATTAACATATAGGAGATAAATGGAATATTGATAACTTCGCCTATTAAGGCAACATATATATTATGGAATTTATGGAATTTCAAGGATATACTTACTTTGATGATACCTTTTTTGATTAACCCAACAGTGCCAACATCAATAACCGCGGATCGGCCAGTTTCTGACTTGACGACCATTGGACCCATTTTTGGCCTTGTGATGCCATGCCTCGATAGATCTCCAAATATTAAATTCGCCGCCATCACAAGGAGGTTATCCACTAGATTTAGTGGAAGACGGTGAGCAAGTGTCATCCCCAGCCGGATTAATTCCTTTGTCATTATATGAATCTACAACCACAAAACATGTCAAACCTATTTTGAAGCATGCATGGTAAAATAAAATTTCATAAAATTATATTTTCCAAGAGTTATTTTTTTGTTTTTTAGTTCCTCTAATTGTTAGGTTGTTTGTGTGTGTTATAGAATAGTCCATCAATCTATACTATGAAATAATTTCTACAAATAACATTGGAAAATTGCATCCTCATGGTAGTAAGTAGTAACTATAGAATGAATATATAGTGCATGTACATACCGGGCTTCGTATAAAAATTGAAGTATTGGCACCATGGGTCGCCAGGACATAAGCAATTTCCATCCCGGAGTTGCCAGATCCAACGACCAAGACATTCTTTTCAGATTAGCTCTTGCCCGACGTGTAGCGTGACGAGTGGATGACATCTCCCGGAAAACTTTGCAGTCCTGGGATCACTGGAATATTCTCTGCACTATTCTCACCACTTGCCACGACAAGAAACTTTGATGTGAACTCGACTATCGTGCACTTTTCCATGTCATGTGCCACGATGGACCAACTATTGTTGTCATTGTCATATGTGGATGACTCCACACTAGTAAGATACTTGGGTTGAATATTAAACGCTCAACGTAGTCATCCATGTACTTCACAAACATGGTTCTTGGTATGTATGTTGGCACATCTACTGGGTATGACATGTGCGGAAACTCACATAACTCCTTTGCAAGATGCAGCTTGAGGCGATCGTAGGCGCGGTTGCGCCAAAGTTATGCGCTGCATCTTTCACGCTCGACAATGACATAGGGGATTGAGAATTGGCTAAGGCATGCTGTTGTTGCGAGGCCTGCTGGCCCAGCGCCTACGATCAACACTACAACATTCTCCATTTCAAAGAGAAGATTTTGTTTGTGGGATGGGTGCAATGGCAGGCTGGAGTGTTTGTTTGTTTGCTCGATGAATTTTTGGATGCATATGGGGGCAGATATATATTGGTATGATCCATGTGTCATGTCTTTAGATTGAGCAATGAAAAAGGTAATGATTTAATTGCGCCTTATCCTTGTGTGGATGAGTATTCATCTAAAAATTGAACCGTTGGTGTGAAATCATGTCCTGATACGGATTACGAAATAGGAAAAAAACACTCTCTTGATTGGCTACTTTTATTGGAATCTAATGAATTAGATTTGGATATGTTTAGATTAAAATCTATAATACCTAAATAGTTCATCCCCACTAACCTTTCTATCTTGACATGCAAGCTATCCACATCATCAAGTGGGTTCACCATGCAAAAACTAATTTCCACCAACTCTTCATGCACATGCTCCTATTAATTCTTCATTCATCATAAATAAATATTTAAAAAATATTATGCACTTAGCTCCATGTTTGATAAACGATTTTTTTTATAGAAAATCAAATTATAAGTTACATCGCATGTTATTTTTTTATTCGATTTTTTTCTATGAATGCACATCTGTAGTTGCTATCATTGTCCAACTCTTCATGCACATACTCCCATTTAATTCTTCATGCATAAAAAAATTATTTAAAAAATTATGCACTTAGCTCCATGATTTATAAATAATTTCTTTATAGAAAATCAAATTATAAGTTACCTCACATGTTATTTTTCTATGCGACAAATTTTCTATGAATGCACATCTGTAGTTGCTATCATTGTTTCAGGTTTAGTCAAGTGTGGAGATGTTTCCACTATCTCTACTCAACTTTTTTTCGTCTCTTATCACCTCACTGATATATTGTCAAGGTAATAAATTAACAAAGCAAAACATCATACATATTTTTGGATTTTCATCAAATTATCTTAGATTTGTACTCTAAACAATATATTTTTTCAAAAAAGAATTTATAATGAAATTATTATATGTTTCATAACTTTTCTCATGTTTAATTTTTTTTAAAGTATTTGTTAATAGTTTCCGCAGCAACGCGCGGGGTATCATCTAGTTTCTATAGTGTTTCTCTCCTTCCCTGTTACGTCAATGAAAATTCGTATAGGATAAGGATATCTTCGGTCTATATGTGTAGAGTAATTAAGAATCAAGCAAAGATTATTAGCATTTCTTTCCTTTCCTATGTTTTATGCAAACATTTCTTTCCTTTGCTATACTTGTAGAGTAACCCGGTTTGGTCAGTTAACCTTCCTTCATATTGGGATAGAAGCTGCAGGTTTATGTTGGTTGTTGACGCCAAATGATAGTTCAAGCACTCCCAATGAGGATGGATGGCCTTACATTGTTGTCCGGGTTGCACTTGTGACATCCATCCTATATGCCATTGAAGAGGCTCTATGCTTGACTACTAGAAAATACTTGCACAACATTATCTGTTTTGATCATTGGTAGGTTCCTCATGTTCTCCTTGGAAGAATCAATTTGATATTATAACAACTATATATTTGGTATGGATGTCGTGGAAGTGCTATTTTTGGTTTCCTTTGATGTTTCTGATCCTGCTACCAAAAAGTGAGTGGGCAAAGAACCTCTCCTTGTTTTGCAATCTGGGCACGTTCGAACCTATTTTCTGTGTTCACTAACTCATTCTGTTCACATATTATACTTTTAAGTGCAACTTTTATTGATAATGTGCACTGATGCATTTGCAATTCATATTCACTAGTAGCTCATTAAGAACATGCACCCAGAGTTGCATATTTTGTGTTAGTTCTTCATGAGATGCTCAGATACACATGTAAACAAGTAACTAGTATGGGATTTTTTGCTAGACCTTCTTTCTCATGGATGGAGGTTATATACGACATGTAATTAACCAATACGTGACAACTAAAAATATTTGTTTATTCACAAGCTAAGATACCAACAAATTCTTTTATTTTTAAATATAATAACTGTAATCTTACATCTTACATTCTTAAGAAGTTGGTCCCGATTCTCTCAACGTGCAAGGTGTCCACCTCACCATCCCACTAAGCCATTCATTTAAATTTCTTTCACACTAGCCATGCAAAGTATGCCACGAAAGGAAGAGCTCTCATTTACTTCGCATGTGCATGCATCTTATCACATATAAACATTAATTTTTTTTGCACTCAAATTTATATGTGACTTTTTTATAGAGAATCAAATTGTAAGTTACCTCACATATTGTTTTTCTATGTGATTTTTTTTGTATGAATGCACATATGTAATTGCTATCATTGTAATATGTTTAATCAAGGTTGATGTCTCCACTATGTCTACTCAACGTTATTTTCGTCTCATATCATCTCGCCGATATATTGTCAAGGTAATAAACTAAAAAAATAAAAAGATACTCATTTGTTATTTATCATCAAATTTTCTTATTTTTTTACTTTAAACAATATTAATTTCAAAGAAAATATAATTATATTATATTATGTTTCATAAAATTTCCTATATTTAAAAATATTAAATTATTTATTAACAATTCCCGCAGCAACGCGCGGGGCATCATCTAGTGATTATAAATTACAGAGGTGGTTTACGTATTATAGAATAGCAGCTTCTAATGCCAAGTGAAACCAAAATGAGATGCATACAAGACCGGACGGTCTATCTCCATGGGAAATGTGTCAATCCTTGCTCTATCTTTACCATTTTTAAAATCGACTCTTCACATATGTTAAGAATCAGCTATACTGAGAAATGTCGCCCCTCCCCTGGCCATATGTGTGTCATGGCAACGCACACGGAGATAGCACTCAACACGCCGCACAGACAAGAGGTGGGAGATTCGTGAAATTACCCAGATACATGCTAAGGAAGAAGCCAGAAGGCGGTGCTAAGGAGGAAGACCAGAAGGTGGTCCAAGAGCGCAAGGTTGCCAAAAGGCAAAGATAGAAACCTGGAGGGTAGAGTAGTATACGTCTCAAACGTATCTATAATTTTACTTGTTTCATGTTTATTTGATGACATTGCTAGATGTTTTTATCATACTTTTATACCACTTTAAGGTATTTTATTAGACTGACTTATTAATGATTGCAAGAGTGCACAAGTTCTTGTGTTTACACTTTATGTGTAGGACATACTTAGATAATGGAAAAATCACAAAAGGAGCCTGGTTAAAGTTGGACTCTAACTTTCGCGAAATCTGTTCCCACCAGACAGTTTTAAGAGTTCACCTCGGAAACCCCAGAAGACGACATCAAATGGAAAACGTAAAACTACAAAGTTGTGGGAAATTTTCTGGTGATGCTTCTAGACATAAAATTCGGTCCAAACTGAGTTCTTACGATCCCGCTCCGCATGTTTTACTAAAGCCCCAATGTGGATGATGGGAATCCGAGAGTTTATATAAAGTGAGGAAACCTATGACATGGGGATCACGAAAATTTCTCCCCTAGAAAGCCATCTTGAGGGGGAGAACAACCTCCATACCATCACCATCTTCAAGGAAGAGGAGGGGGCCAAGGGACGCTGCCCTCAAGGGTCGTGGCCGCCGCCATCCACCGCCTCCTCTTCGGGTTGCACCTCTCCATCAAGAACTCTCTCTTGCTCACCATGGCCATGTGTGAGTAGTTCCTCTTCCGGGGTAAGGCTTGTACCTATAGTTATGTGATTATCTATCTCTTCGATGATGCGATCTTGATTGTGTTCATGTGCTACGTTAATCTAGTTGAATCCCATGATATTTTTCCTCTCTATCTCTTTTATGTATTGGATATGATGTGCTCCTTTGATGATATTTCTAGAGTCCACGGTGACGCGGGAACTCCATGATTAGTGGAATATTGATCATGAGTTTGTTCTTCTTGTTGGATTGAATAATGGATCATGTTCCTAACTCTAGCCGCAACAGTCCCCTTCCTCTCCTCTGTTCAGCGGCCTTGTCAGCAACAAGAGGAGTGGGGATCTTTTTGTTTCGTTTCTCCCCTCTGGTTTCATTTTCCTGAGGCATCGACGAGTTGGTGGTGGTTATGATATGTTGGAATAAGGCCTCTTCGGCCTCTCAACCCATCCCTACCTCGATATGCTCAATTTGACCCGACGAAGGGCTTGTGAGAGTTTATGTTACAAGATTTGTTGGTTCTTTTCAATTTTCAATAAAGAATGGATTTTATTATCAGAATGAAGCATCAAGAGGATACAAACACAATAATAACACACACGGTCTTTGCATAGCTAGATGCACACAACCAACACAACACACATAATAAAACGCCAGCAACTAGCAAAGTCATATATGACCAAAGCTATGCATAGGTGAGAGAAATAAAAATATCAAAACGATCAAAACAACGATCGACAAACTATAACAATGATCATATCCCACCAATCATCTCATGACACCACACAAACGAAGAAGTTCTTCAACAACAACGCCTTCAGGAAGGAAGCAACGCTCATGTGATGCCATCACCGGATGCAACCATCAAGGTTAGAATCTAGGTTTTCACCCTGAAAAATTAGTCTGGGCATAACTGAGCAATGCCTTCAACAAGGAAACAACGCAAAAATGTTGTCATTGCTAGGTACAATCAACTCGTATCAGACCTAGGTTTTCACCCAAGAGCTCGAGACCAGGTGCACGCAACACCACCATTGAAGTCACATATGTGTTGTCGCCACCACTTTTCCACGATCCAGCAACTACATGCAATCTGCAAAAGGTCTGGAGAAGACCTTTTGGTGCCCCCAGTCCTCGTGGATCCGCATGAGGTCACTGTAACACAGTGTGCAACCACCATCCCGGTTGATCGAGTCTAGATCGCCACCATCAAGCCATCCAGATCTGAAATAAGGCAAGCACATCATGTCGACAATGGACAACACCAAAGCATCGATCGCCCGATATCAAATCCGACTTTCATGCCATCTGCATGGTTGCATACAGTCACACCACTTAGTAGCCGAGAGCCGTCGTCCATGATCCAAGGCATGGTGCAGACTCCTAGCGTCCGCAACGTTGTGTCGCCATCACTACTCACCGCGATGGCCACCTCTGGCCACAGGAACACCGGGTCCTGCGAACAGCGACTGATGCAGGGTGAAGGAGGAGCCACGTCGCCACCGCGTATCCATTGGATCACCCGAAGGACCACCCCGCCGCTGCCTTCACTTGAGTCTGTCGGGCTTCGCCGGACATCTCCTCTGGCGGTAGTGAGACGAGGGGAGGGGAAGGAAGTTCTGGTGGCGGCCCTAGGTTGAACCACCGAGTTGCTAGGAAGGATTCATATACTGACAATTGGTGTGTCTTATCAATGAAAGCAATTGCCAGACCAACGATGTGGCAACTTTGGTATTCCCTCCGGCAGGAATAATTTGTTGCTTAAATGGATGTATCTAGCACTTTTGAAATGCTAGATACAATTTGAACGATAAGTAATTTCGACCGGAGTGAGTATAATACTTCATCTTGCTCTAAACATTCTGTAACTCTCTGAATTGATGATGATGGGTTGCAAGCCGGTGTTGCGTGAGGTCATGCTTCAACCGATGTTTCTTCGATGATGTCTAGATCTCGTTCTCATAGGGCAAGTGGCTATTTCTTGTATGGCGAGGGCTTTTGATATGAGAAGGGCATTCACATATGGTGCAATTTTTAATTTTCAACGAGCGACGTACAATCAAAAAGGGATAATGATACAGTATAAAAAAAAATCTACTCATTGTTCAGTGTCGACGTACAATCAAAAGAAGAATAATATAATTTTCAATGCAATATTTTTTCTATTGATTGTTCAGTGTAGGCTAGTATGATTTCCAATGGCATTTATTTTGTACTGAAGGCTAGTATGATTTTCAATGGTAGTATTTTATTTTGTACAGTACTGATCTTTATGTCAAGTTGTCTTTTCAGTCTTTCTACTGTACTTGTCTTCTCACAGTACTGCTGATATTTTCTTAGATGGTTATCAAATCTTGCCCTTTTGGGTGTCTTTAAAAAAACATTCCCTACCCTCACACTGAAAAAAGAACTTTCAGATGACTAATACAGTAATAAAGTTTCACAGTATATATGTTACACAAAGGCCCAAGAATCCCATTAGTAGCAGGTTTTAACATATTCCTATTGCACATAATGTTGGTTATACTTTGCTATTGAAATCATGTATCGAATACCAAGGAACTGTTTTGTACATCACATGAGTTTGTCGAAATAAATATGACAAAACTGTCCTCTTGCAAAGGTGGTTAACACAGGAGTACATGGTGAAACAATTGAATTCAGATGAGCTTCTTCTTCTGGAAGAACCCTTGCAAGTGCCATATCTGCACAGCGGAGACCACAACGCACAGGCCCAGTGACAAGATGCTGAACCAGGCAACCCTAGCATTCGTTTTCTCACTCACCACCCGCATCTCCGCTTCCCTGCATACACATATCAAGATCACACATTATGCTATGCATTGCCCGTTCGAAATGCTACACTGCACAGTATGGATAAGTAAAGCTAGCAGTTCAAGCTACATCCCAAGAATATGAGACCAATAAGGTTCCGTTTCACAATATGGTAGCAGTCTGTTGAAAGCGTATTCATTTATACCTATATAAAAACATCCAACTGGAACCTCCCCTACCTAAATAGACTGGGTGCAGCATAGCACAACAACCACAATATCCATTCTCTGGATATTAAAACACACACAAAAAGTAGAATTGATAACTTGCCTTGCTTTGAGATATAATAAGTTGTGATGAATGGATTCCACTGCAGCTTCAAGTTTCCTGAGCTCTAATTCAACACCCTGGACACAAATTTCAGATTATAAATAATCCGGAACAAAAACAATGCAAGTATAGTGCCATTTGGATTAGATTGCATTAACATAACCAACACACCTCAATTTTCTCCTTCTTGGCAACAGAGTCCCAGTCCTTTGTCGCAATCCCTATCTTCCAGTCGAGATTTAGAGATACTCCTGACCCTTTCTCTTCACTGTCTAGCCAGAAGCAAGCAAGGTAGTTTCCAGCTTCTGAAGTTGTGAATGCAAATTGGCCCACTGTGGCATTTTCTTTGTGATGTACAGTATTGCCATATGGTGAGGTAACCTACACAACACAAACATGTACAGTACAAATGAGTAACTAAGCAAGAAAAAAATAAATCATCAGCAACCATCATTTCTAAGAAATCTTCCATAAGACTAGCTGATATATGGACTATGCTAATTATGTGTGTGAACATATGCACAACAAAAAAGTCACCATATTCATACATGCTCAAACATGCCAAAGCACCATTTAGCTTGCAAAGTAAACTTTCCAAGCCATGAAGAAAAAACAGAGAAGTTTTACAGAAGAAAACATAGCCACCGCAAAAATCCAATACAACATCCAACTGTTGCTTCCAGAAGTCATGGGCATATGAACAACAGAGTTGAGGATTTGTGGCTAATCCCCGTTACTGGTGCTTTTTTCAGTTATGAGCTACGATGCCCATGTATCATCAAATCTCCGGTTCCCTGGATTGTGCCAAACACATCATGAATCTGAAATCTGAAGTGCCCCTTATCTACAACAGGGTGGGTGAGAAGTGGGATCGTATGTCATCTTCCTAAGTTCACTCCTCCGCCCATATGAAAACATGATTGCATCTTACCAGAATCTCATCAGCCCATCCATAACAGTTATAATGAATACCAATCAATCCCTCGCTTGTTTTATCTTGTTATGCTTATCCCCAATCATTCTTTATTAGTCTCAGTACCTACAACCATGCTATTCTAATAATAGGATGCCAGGTGCCCAAAGAGAAGGTGGAGTCCTGCAGCTGTATGTCACGCTACTTAGGAGTTTGTTATCATGCATAGAAATTATAAATTCACAGCATGTTGCCCCGGTTTGAAGCTATGAGGAAGTGGCGCTTTGAGTCAATTCGCATCAAGTCCACCAAGTCTAGCTCAACGGTTCAAACCTCAGCTGTTTCCTCCAAAACAAAGTACTGGAGCATATCAGCAGATTCACCACAAACTACTGTAGAGTACTGAATTAACAGCATTTAACCTTAGAATAATTCACATAACACACACCCTGTGCACCAACATACATTAAATCTAAATTTTTAGCCTGTTGACTTCTCTAGGAGATGTTACCTTAAAACTGGTCAGTTTTTCCTTCTATTCTCTCAATTCCAAATGCCCAAATTAAATTCGCCTAAATTGTCACAGAGCCTCTAATTTTGACTCAAAAAGTCCAATCTACCAACTAAACTTAACACAAACCATTAGAACAAGCTAGTATCTGTTGCCCCCAAATTCACCTACACCTGGATCCAGACACGCGCCAGTTCATCGGCCCAGATCGAGGTCAAACAGCAAAGCCGGGAACTCCAAACAAGCGAAGACGAGGGGAGGGGATTCGCGCCGCGCTTACCTTGACGGCGACGGCGGGGTGAGCGGTGGCGTGGGCCTCGTACATGAGCATGTAGTCGGCGACCACCACCACGTTGGGCTGGATCTCCTCGGAGACGCACTTGGTCCCCGAGGGCGGCAGGTCGAGCCACACCGCCTCCGAGCCCAGCATCATCAGCGCCGCCGCGAGCGCCAGCACTAGCGCCGGCCGGGTCGCCGCCGCCGCCATCTGCTCCGATCTGGGTGCCCCTGTACAGGCTCGAGTCTCCGGTCAGGGGAAGTCGCGTGGAGCTTGGACCAGCGTTGGACGGGAGTAATGGCGTGACTTTGGCCCGAGGGAGGGTCTTTTTGGAATTATGTAGTTTCCGGTTGGGGTACACGCGAAGAATTTCGTTTTCCACGCGGCTTGTATTGGGCTACTTTTTTTTCAGCGTATTGGGCTATATAGATGGACCAGAACAAAACTGGGCTCCATGCGTGAAGAATAAATATTATATAACGAACGAGCGAGTAGAGAGAGAGTTGTTTCCATATTGGTCCGGCCCATTCGAACGAATTATTGAAATCTCTTTCCAGAAATTTTATGAATATTTTAGGATGTTTCGCGGGTAATTTTTGTATGTATTTTATTTTGATGTTTATATTTTTTTCATCTTTTTTATATATATTTTCCTTTTTTACATTTGTGAACTTTTCAAAAAAATGTGATTTTTTTCAAATTTGACTGAAATTTGTTCAAGTTCATAAAGTTTTTCAGAAATGTATTTTTTAGATTCATAAACTGTACAAATACATGAACATCTGTAAGATTGATGAACTATATTGATAAAACGTGAATTTTTTAAGTTTATACTTTTTAATGGTAATATATTTAAAATGTGTGATTTAAAAAATACATTTACTTTTTATTTTGTATTTCAAATTCATGTATTTTTTACAAAATAAATTAAGTTCAAAAATAATGATTTATTGCATTTTTTATATTTATGATATTTTTGTCTATAAAACATCAGATTTGATTTTTTACATGAGCAAGAAACAAACGAGCAAGCGAGAGAGCTCAAACTAACCGGGCTAAGGGAGCTTTCTATTGGTCCGGCTCATGCAGCCAAGCATCTATGCATTATAGGCGCTGAAGAGAACGAAATAACTATTTTCAACAAACACCTTCAACTCTTTCACGCTTGACAAGTAGCGCATTGTATGTGTGTATTTATCGCGGTCTGTAATTTTCCTTTTTATTTTTTCAGAGCCTCTTGCGAAAGCAAACTCGTGCCTCCACGAAATGCATGGTTATGCCTCTTTTTTAAAGGCATGCGACGTGTCTCCCACGGAAGCAAACACGTGCTTTTTATTTTGTTTTTGAAAACCATGCAAAAATTGAAAAGCCGAAAAAAACAAAAAACATCAAACAAAAAAAGGTGTACACCAAAAATAAAAAAAATTCTTGAAGGAAGTGCTCAGCGGCGACACTTGGTGCGCTCTCAGCACACTAAAAATGATCCTTGAAAAGCTTTCGAATGAGCACTCCTTAATTACTTGCTCTCTGAAAAGAACCTCTCCCACACCGCAGTTTCTGTCGGCTGCTTGAATTGATCCCCTCTTCCACTTTCCCTTTCCCTCTAGTTGTTGTATGAGTACCAAACTTCTTTATTTTCATTGAAAATTTGAAGAAAAGGTATTTGTTGTGATTGATTTTTTTTGCATTAATAGCGTTCAGTTTTCCTAAAATCACTAATTTATTAAAGGGTACTCCTTACAAAATAACTTCTATTTCTCCACGGCTGATAAGTGGTGCACTGCAGTTTGCATGCACATATTTTGTCGCAATCTGGAGTTTTTTCTGTTTTCACAGATTTGTTTTTAAAAACCGTTTTGTCTTTTAAATCAGACGCCAAAATCCTACTATTTTAACTGTTGAATTCCTCGCGTCGACATCTTCGAAACTAGATCCCATGTTAATCGACTTCGATGAGCTTTTTTTTTTCATGAAGCCATTGTTTGACCTCTCGCAAAACCAAAGTTGTGCCTCCAGAAGAAGCAAATATGTGCCTCTTGTAAAAAAAATTCCTTTCCAAGAGGCACGATTGTGCCTCTCATGGAAGGAAATATGTGTTTCCATGAGAAGCACAATTGCGTCTTTCGTAAAATAAAAAAGAAACGTGTTTTTCCTTTCTAGGAGGCAGGACTGTGTGGAAGCAAATCCGTGCTTCTATGAGAGGCGCGGTCGTACCTCTTGAAAAACAAATTGCGTTTTTCCCTTTTTTGGTTGTGCCTTCGATAAAAAAAATTAACGTATTCTTTCTCCAAAATCTAAAAATCCTTGCAAAAAAATGAAAGAAAATAACAAAAATCATCTAAACCCAGAAAACGAGTATTAAATTTTACAAAAACATATATCACGAGAAAGCGCTCAACCGCGCACTTAGAACATCGAAAGTAACCTTTGCCAGGTTCCTGCGAGAAATACTCGCTAATTAGTTGATTTTCAATATTTTTAGCGACAAATAAATCACACTTATTGCGAGACCAATTGAGCCATGGCCTATATCCCGAGTGGACCGACCCAACAGCAGTGGTACCCTGCGAGCGTTTTTGGGAAGCTTTTTGTAGGAATAGTTTTGGGAGCCTCCGCAAAAAATTTGGACTGTTTCATTAAAAAATTAAATTCATTTTTATTTTAAAGGATTATTTTTCGTTTTGTTCATTTTAATATTTTATATTTTCTCTTCTATTTTTATTTACTAAATCTACAGATTTTTTAATCCTTTCAATTTTAGTGATAAACAATTTTTACATGTATTGAGAAAGGCGCAAACATATCATTTCGACATGTCAGGAAGATTACTTAAAATGTTACCCACAAATTTAAATGCATGGTTAGAAAAAATGTCATGAACAATATTTTGAATGGTGTGGTTATTTTTTACAAATTAGGTAATAATTTGTATATTTTAATGATCATTCCTATAAACATATCATGAACATATTTTTAACATAAACATTTCTGAAATGTCATGATCATTTATTTGAATTGTCTGGACATGTTTTGAATGTTCGATCAATATTTTTACAAACTAAGTATATTAACATTTACCGTATATGTAATTGTATAAAATTATATATAATTCTATTAAAAGTATGTGAAATTAATAATATAATAGCATGAAAAAATGAAAATATATTGATACGTTGGAGACGTATCAAGGACGAGTGTATAATTTGACATCCATATCTTAGGGCCCTTGTCACCAATATATGTTTTCAATATTGTTTAGAGATTGTGGTCAAGATGGACGGTACTTGGTGATCTTATCGATAAAGCAGATCAGATGAATAGCCGATGGATCAATGATTCCGCATGCCACAACTCGGGAGCCATTAATTGTCTTCCGTGAAGTGTAGAAAGCTTGTGCATGGTATAGTGTGTCATTATCTCGCCGAGGTGGCGGGTCTGGTGGTCGTAGCACGACTCCCTTGAAGGGATGCTCATCTGCTTGACCCAAGCGGCATATTATCCTCAATGAAACTCGAGGGGATTGTTCGGGGTGCTGCATATAGTTTCCTTTACTATGATTGCATGCTCCTTTATTTTATGGAGTGAATGAGTTGTACAGATCTCCCAGCATAGCGAAGTAACTCTTGTACTGGTGTGATTCTCTTGCAATACCATGGCTTTTTACAAATTCTTCATGTCAACAACATGTCTTTATTTGTGCGGACGGCCTTTGGGAAGTTCTACTATCCAACGTCACCTTCATCGGTTTTGTTGGCATTTTATTATCCTCCTTCGCGGCCTCCTCGAGATCTTTACCTATACGTTTGCTCCTGAGATCTAAGGTTGCATTATCAGCTCGGTATTGCCGATTTATGGGACTTCTTCTCTGACCTTCATAATTCCCCGCAGTATTCGAAGTTGGCGATTGATATGTCCAAAATGCATCACTATTTTATATTGTAATTTCATCCTATTCATTGATATATTCCACTTTAAAGTATTGTTCTTATGTTGTTTTGGCTTGTTTTACACAGTTTACAACTTTCCGGTGCCAAAGCAGCAGAACCAGAATTCAACGGTGAAAAGAGGACACCAAGTTGTGAATCAGATCAAGTCCAAATGCGATGAAAAATTTACGGGGAGTGTTTTTATGAAGATTGACTGGGGATCACCGAGGATGGAGGTGAGGGGACCCACCAGGCAGCCAGAAGGGTGCCTGGCGCGGCCCCCCTCCTGGCCGCGCCAGGCACCCTCCTGGATGCCTGGTGGCCCACCTTGGTGCCCCCTCTCACCTATAAGACCCCCTGGGGTAGAAACCCTAAATAGAGAAGAGTTTCCGTGTTTCGCCGCCGCCACGGGGCGGAAACCTACAGAGGAGAAAAGCCATCTCCGACGGGCAGATTCCGCCGGGGAGATCACCTCCCGAAAGGGGAGATCGTCGCCATCATCATCATCATCATCGTCACAGGCATCATCGAGATCATCATCAACATCATCCCCAACATCAGCACCATCTCCATCTCCATCCCATCTCATCACACAATTGCAACTTGTGTTCTAATCCGTACTATCTATCCTCCCTACTCTGTTGGTGTTGATTACTACTTTGTGGTGAATTCCATTGAGTTTTGTTGGAGAAATATCATTGTGTCCAGATTGTTTGCCACCCATCTATCACCTCTGATCATGATCTCTTTTATGTCTTGTGAGTAGTTACTTTAGTTCTTGAGAACATGGGAGAAGTCTAGTTGTTAGTAGTCATATGATGTTGAAGTGTTATGTGTTGTTTGATACTTAAGTTGTGTTGTTATTTCTCTAGTGGTGTTATGTGATTCGAACACTTAACACTTCATCTTTCGTGGGCCTAGAGGAATACATTGTGCACAAAGGATGCTTATGGTGGGTTGCCGGAGTGACAGAAACCTGAACCCCAGTTCGCACACTTTTGCACAAGGGAGTTATGGATCCTTGATCGTAATGTTGTGGTTAGGCTTATGCCTTAATTACTACCTTGTATTTGCGGATGCTTGTAAGGTGTGTTATCATAAGAGTACACTTATCTTAGTCTAGAAGGTGTACTAGCATTGATCCACTCACCAACACTTATCAACACAATACATATTACTTGGTGGAGTATGATGAAAGTAACTTGGCTATCTCTCCCATGTGTTCTCGAGAACGCTTTAGCTTTTATAAGTTTAGTTCCTAGGCTTATCCTTGTGAAAGGATTGGGCCACTTGCTACTCCTCAGTTACCCTGTTTACTTTGCTTGTCTTTTACTTTTCTGTTGCTTAAATCAAAAACCCCTAAATATTTACCTTTGAGTGTGTGCAACCTTTCCTTATCCAGTGTCACTTATCAGCACCTTCTGCTCCTCGTTGGGTTCGACACTCTTATTTATCGAAAAGCTACAATTGATCCCCTAGACTTGTGGGTTATCAAGAATCGTTTATTGGCGCGGTTAACAGGGGAGGCAATCCCACTAAACCTATTAACTTCACCGCCATCAACGAGCTTTTCTGGCGGCGTTGTCGGGGAGTGTAGCGCTATTGGTAAGTGAAGCCGGTAAGGAAACCTTTATTTTCTGTTGTTACCTTCAGTCCTTATGGAGTCTTCTACTGTTGGTTCGTTGCTGGTAAGGAGCCGCTCCACGGCTGTAGTGTTCACTCCTACCCCTACTGAAATTGTGCCCTATAAAATACCATCTGGTATTATTGATTATGTCTTGGCTAATCGTTATACAGGAGAAGGACATCCGGGAGAACACCTGCTATATTTATCACAATTATTTTCTTTATTTAAGCTTGCAGGTGTAACAATGGAGTTCTTCATGAAGAAACTATTCTCCGTATCACTCAAAGAGAAAGCTTCAGATTGGTATAAGCTACTTGATAACTCTGATCTGCTTGAATGGCCAGAGCTTATGTCTCTCTTTTATGCAAAGTTTTATCCTCTTCGTGAAATTCACCAAGACAGGAACTACATCTACAACTTTTGGTCTCGCGACGGAGAGAGCATCGCTCAATCTTGGGGGAGACTGAAGTCCCTGATGCTCAAATGCCCAAACCATGAGCTCCCCAAGGAAATTATACTTACAAATTTTTATGACAGGCTTTCTCGTCAGGACAGGGAGATGTTGGATGCCTCCTCTAGCGGGGTATTCCATACCAGAAGTATGGAAGAAAAATGGGATCTTATAGACATGATCCAGAAGAACACTGAAGACTGGGAAATTGATAAAGGTATTGAACCCGCTATAAACTATGAGCATGACTACATTGAGATTATGTGAAGACTGATTACTTTAATACCTTTTGCTCTAAAATTGGTCTTGATTCCCAGCTAATGGTTGACTTTTGCAAGGACTTTGCTTCTCATATTGATTCTTCTAAGAAGAAGGAGAGTAACATCATAAACCTTTCAAGGAGTCACCTATTGAGATTAATGTTACTGATCCTGTTTTACCTGCAGTTGTGTATGAACAGCCTCCTTATCCCTCAAGGATAAAGGAACACTCTTTTGTTACAGGTATTCTAAACAAAAACGGAAGGACCACTGACGAACCTGAGGACATGATCAAGGTCAAGCCTCAAGTTGCAATGGTCAAGGATCTAGTAACCAGTGATATTGAAGAATCCACTATTAGTTTTTGTGCTGTTTCCACTAATATTGTCACAGCCAAGAACAAAGGCCCAATTTCAGGTACACCAATTGTATCTATCAAAATAGGTGATCATAATTACTATGGGCTATGTGATTTGGGATCTAGCGTCAGCGCTATTCCCTTCACACTTTATCAAGAGATCATGCACGAGATTCAGCCGTGTGAGATTGAGGACATTGATGTCACGATTCATCTTGAAAATAAACAAACAATCTCTCCAGTTGGGATTGTGACAGATGTTGAAGTACTCTGCGGGAAGGTAAAATATCCTACTGACTTTCTTGTACTTGGTTAGGTGCAAGATAGTTTTTTCCCTATTATCTTTGGTAGGCCCTTCCTCAGCACTTGTGGAGCTATAATAGATTGCAAGAAAGGTAAATTTTCTGTTGAATTCAACGGTGAGCCGTATGAATTTAATTTTTCTAAGTTTTCTAAGCAGCCTCGTGGTACTGACTTGTCAAGTAATGACAAAATTATTGAAGAAATTGCTTCTATTGCTATTCCTCCTGATGATACTTTGCAACAATTTATGGAAGACCACGAGAATGACATACATAGGCAGGAGAGGGATGAACTAGAAGACATATTTTTAAGACAAACTCCTATCCTGAAGCACAACCTCCCTGTTGAACCTTTAGCAATCCTCTCGCAACCAAAAGAAGACCCGGTGTTTGATCTAAAACCACTACCCGATACGCTCAAGTATGCTTATTTAGATGAAAAGAAAGTATATCCTGTTATTATCAATTCTAACCTTTCAGGGTATGAAGAAAAGCGATTATTGGAGACACTCCGCAGACACCGAGGTGCTATTGGCTATACTCTTGATGATCTCAAAGGTATTAGTCCATCCATTTGCCAACATACTATTGATGTCTACGCACGCTTCTATTCTTGTAGACTATGTTGGGCCTCCAAGCGCAGAGGTTTGTAGGACAGCAACAATTTCCCTCAAGTGGATGACCTAAGGTTTATCGAACTCAGGGAAGTAGAGGTTGAAGATGGTCTCTCTCAAGCAACCCTGCAATTAAGATACAAGAAGTCTCTTGTGTCCCCAACACACCTAATACAACTAGGAGTTGTATAGGTGCACTAGTTCGGCGAAGAGATGGTAAAATATGGGTGATAGGTGTGGCAAAACAAAGTAATATAAATCTATAATAAAAGTGCAGCAAGCAAACATGTGACAAAAGTGAGCACAAACGGTGTAACAATGATGGAAACAAGGCCTAGGCTTCATACTTTCACTAGTGGAAACTCTCAACAACATTAACATAGTCTAATCACATGATATTTCCCATAAAACATGCAATGGAGACGCACTCGGAGGTCATTCCTTTGTGGTCAAGAGAGGATGAGAATTATGTAGGGCTACAAAAGCACACCTCAAAGTTCGTAGTTCTCAATCTATGGATTTCCCAATGTCACCGCGGCCATCCAAAGAGAGTACCACAATCACCACAAACTATCTCATGGATAGTCAAAGACAAGCACCAAGAGAGTCTCAATCTTCAATCAACACACAAAAGAGGAAATCACTCATGATAATATTCTTCTAACCCATGTCCAATAGACCGTTGTCACCTTGGTCTCGGGGATTATACTAGATAAGATCAATTGAGTACATCAATTCAATACATAGAGGAAGGGGAAATATCATGGGATCACCCTAGATTAACATAGCCTATGATCACAATGAAGATCACATCATGGGAGAGAGAGAAGAACACATAGCTACTGGTAGAAACCTCAGCCCCGGGGAGGAACTACTCCCGCTTCATGGAGGAGGGAAGCAACGGCGATGGAGATGAATCCGGGGGCACTTCCCCGTCCCGGCAGGGTGCCGACATAGGAATTATGTCGCCCCGAAACTTGATGGTGATGGCGGCGGAGATCGGAATTCCTTCTGGAGAAAAGGGGTCCGGGATCAGGGTTTTTGCGACGGGTGTATAAATAAGAGCCAAAGGGGGCACCGAGGGGGGCCATAGGGAAGCCAGGAGGGCAGGTGGCGCGGCCTAGGGTGGGGCCGCGCCAGGCACCCTCCTGGGCCCATGGTGGTGGCCCTCCTGCCATGTCTTGGTTATTCCGGAAGCTTCTGGAGCGCTGTTTTTTTATATAATTTTTCTGGGATTTATTGGGCACTTTTATTATTGGAAAAAACTGAAATACAAAAACAGGAGAAAACAAGAACTGGCAACTTGGTGCACTGAGTTAACAGGTTAGTCCAAATATGATCAAAACTGTATGAAAGTTCAAGAAAATCATGGCAAAGTCACACAAATCATGCATGGAGCAAGCAGAAATTATAGATACGTTTGGGACGTATCAACATCCCCAAGCAGGTAAATGATAACAAGCATAATTTCTGTAGTGACATGCTAACAACCATATAAGAACTTTGAAAGTAAAGCAATCAAGGTATGTGATTCAATTCAAGTCATAATATACAAGAGTCTATATTTGGCATTGAAACAAGCAACATAAGAACATAAAGGTGCAAGATCTCTCGCTATCCGTGACTCGAATGTCTCCAAATGGTGTTTGCGTGCAAGAAAGGGGATATACGAGAAAAAGTATTTTTGTGTTGAGAACTCAAGCTACTAAAGTTTCACACTTGGTCTTCGTTGGAATCTTATATTGACTCATCCCCAGACCACTAGCCAGGTACAAGTCAAAATGATCCACTCCTTTTCGATATTTTGAGCACTCATCCAATGGATGAGCGTGAGCAAGAAAGTTGACACCTAAAAGGCGAAACAGAAAGAAGGTGGAGGAGGAAGACAAAAAGGTGTGAAAGGCTCGCATCAATGAGGACAATCATAGGCGAGAGAAGGCCATATGATAGATATGATGTGAGGAGTAGGGATTACCATGCAACGGATGCACATGTGAGCTAAAAGCTCTCCAAGGGAACTAGTGGGGGTGCATCTAACTTGCTTGCTCAAGAAGACCTAGAGCTCGTTTGAGGAGGCTCACCATTGGAATATACAAGCCAAGTTCTATAGTGTGAAGGTCCCCACATAACTATATTCATGATGATGATCTCTATGGAGTACAAGGGATAGAGGATGAAGTACTAGTGTGGATCTCTCAAAAGTAATAGTAGTGTGCCCCCTTCTCTCTTTTTATTTTTCTTTTTCTCTTTTTTCTATTTTTTTGTATTTTTTTGGTGGCCTCAATGGCTCTTTCTATTTAACTCTCATTTGTCCTCTTTGGGATCTTTTGATTTTCTCCTCTTTGGGATTTTTTCCTCACTTTAGGGGCAACACTCTATATTTTACAAGAATATAGGAGATCTTTCACACTTTACAAAGGTACTCACATAAAGAAGATATAACTATCATGATGCAAATGTATGCCTCTGCCAGGATAGCAGGATATGCAATGATACTAGCCCGTCTGATGTGCGAGGTAATGATAGTGATTTCTCACCCTTCGTTGGTGAGCCCCAAGTGGAAGGCGTGATGTAGCACAGCAGCAAATTTCCCTCAGTAAAGATACCAAGGTTTGTCTCCAGCAGGACTCCAGAGATGATAAGTAGGTGTCAGCGGCACAACTGACGCGGACCTGCACATAGACACAGATAACTTTGTTCCCAACGAAGTTCAGAGAGGTTGTCAATCTCTCCGGTCTTGTTGTTTACAAAGGATAAAACGCAAGGGATAATAATAGCAACTTGAAAGTAAATGCAGAAAAGTAAATATAGCGTGGAAACAATGATAAGGATATGGACCGGGATACGTGATGTTCGCTAGTGATGTCTCTCTCCCAAAAGACGATAAAATTGCTATGCGAGGTAAACAAATTACAGAAAGGCAATTGACAGGATTAAGAACGCACCGCAATGCTAATTATGCTACAAAAGAAAGGAAGAGGTTCAAAAGCACAGGCAGTACGCCAAGGTAAGTAGACCGAAATCCATCTGCATCTACTACTAATCATCCACCTTGAGATATCTATCCAGAACATCTCGCTGGTATTAAGTTGCGAGCCCCACCCAAAGTGTAAACCCAAAGCAACAGACAACTGCATTAAAAAGAACTCTGCGTAAAGTAAACAATCCTTGTAACCGCGGTTACAAGCACCGTTGTTTTCCCCCTTGTGGCAACAGCACATCCCCTAGACTCATGTTTCTGTCACTCAAGCGTGTCATCGGGGGGCATGAACCCACAATCTAGCACAACGCTCCCTCTTGGAGTCACTACCTACTACTTGGCCAAAGCAATAAACATCAACGAAGAACATGCAAGAATTACTTAGGAACAAAAATATTAGAGATAAAAACCAAATATATTACTCTATCACAATCTGAACATAATCTCATAATCCATCAGATCCTATCAAACTCAACATAGCAATAGCAGAAATATTACAAAGGTGCCTCGATCATGTAGGGCAGCTCACGAGGTCTAAACAATGAAGATCAAAGAGGGGAGGAGAACATCACATAGCTACTGATCACGGACCCATGGTCCAAGGAAAACTACTCACGAGACATCCGGGGAGCATCCATGGTGGAGAGGAGACTCCCGGAGGTCAATCCTCCCTCCGGCAGGGTGCCGGGAAGAGGTCTTCTGGTGCTCCCGTTCTTCGGAAGCGCGGCGGCGGCGGAACAGAGGCGAGTTCGCGGAATAGGGTTCTGCTTCTGGAGTTTTCCCGTGACGGGGGATAAATAGGCGAAAGGGGGCAGCCAGAAGTGGGCCAGGGGCCCCAGGCGCCCCCCTGGCGCGGCCAGGGGTGGGGCCGCGCCGGGTGGATGCCTGGGCCCCCCTGGCTCCCCTCTGGCCCCTCCCGGGCTCTTCTCGAAGCTTCCGTCACGCTGATTTTTTATCTGAATTTTCCCGAATTTTTCTGGCACTTTTTATATGGGGGAAAACTGAAATAGAAAAACAGCAGAAAACAGGAACTGGCACTGGGGTGCACTGAGTTAATAGGTTAGTCCAAATATGATCAAAAGTGTATGAAAGTGTATCTAGATCATAGCAATCTCACACAAAACATGCATGGAGCAAGCAGAAATTATAGATACGTTTTGGACGTATCAACATCCCCAAGCTTAATTCCTGCTCGTCCTCGAGTAGGTAAATGATAACAACATAATTTCTGTGGTGACATGCTAGCAACCATATAAGAACTTTGAAAAGTAAAGAAATCAAGGTTAGAGATTCAATTCAAGTCATAACAGACAAGAGTCTATATTAGCATTGAAACAAGTAACAAAAGAACAATAGGTGCAAGAGCTCTCGTTGTCCGTGACTCGAATGTCTCCAAATGGTGTTTGCGTGCAAGAAGGGGGATAGGGAATACGAGAAAAAAATATTTTTGTGTTGAGAACTCAATCTACTAAAGTTTCACACTTGGTCTTCTTTGGAATCTTATCTTGACTCGCCCCCAGACCACTAGCCAGGTACAAGTCAATTTGATCCACTCCTTTTCGATATTTCGAGCACTCATGCAATGGATGAGCGTAAGCACGAGAGTTGACACTTAGGATGGCAAAGAGAGAAATATGGTGGAGGAGGAAGACAAAAAGGATGAGAAAGGCTCACATCAATGAGGACAATCATAGGCAAGAGATGCCAAATGATAGATATGATGTGAGGAGTAGAGATTGCCATGCAACGGATGCACATATGAGCTAGGAAGCTCTCCAATGGAACTAGTGGGAGTGCATCTAACTTGCTCTCTCATGAAGACCTGGAGCTCTTTTGAGGAGCCTCATCCTTGGAATATGCAAGCCAAGTTCTATAGTGTAAAGGTCCCCACATAGCTATATGCATAATGATCATCTCTATGGAGTACAAGGATATAAAGTGAGTACTAGTGTGGATCTCTCAAAAGGATAGTAGTGTTGCCCCTTTCTCTCTTTTTATTTCTTTTTTCTCTTTTTTCTATTTTTTTGTATTTTTTGGTGGCCTCAATGGCTCTTTCTATTTAACTCTCATTTGTCCTCTTTGGGATCTTTTAATGTGTCCTCTTTGGGATCTTTTCCTCACTTAAGGGCAACACTCTATTTTACAAGAAGGTAAAGGAGATCTTTCACACTTTACAAGGTACTCAAAATCATAAAGAAGATGTAACTATCATGATGTATGCAATGTATGTCGCTGCCAGTATAGCAGGAACATGTATGACATGAAGATCAAGTCATGAAGAGGTGGAAGTTGCATGGCAATGTAACTCGGAAAGGCTATGGAAATGCCTTGATAGGTAGGTATGGTGGCTGTTTTGAGGAAAGATAAAGGGAGGCTTATGATGACAGAGCGTATCATGCCAAGGGTTTGGATGTACCGGCGAAGGTGGACACCAACTCTCGGAGTGAGAAGAAGGCAATGCACGTGTAAGGCCCGATATGCGGTACTGTTCCAGATCTAGGTGTTTCCACCCAGATCCGGGGACGAAGCACATATCGGTCCCACCGCGACATATGACAAAGCCATATGCCCCGGATTTCCAACATGATATCACAACATTACAGATACAAGGATACAACATCTCATACAATCGGCATACAACTGCCTCAAATACAATACAACAGCGGAAGACACATGTCTGAGTACAGGCTACAAGCAAATGCCTACTGGCAAAGAGAAAATCATCGATCCCATAACCACACGGGTCCAGGCCCTCCGTCGGGATCCGCCTAACTAGTCGTCGTCGAGTCTCCACGTGAAACGTCGATCACCATACCTGTTGTCGATCAAGAACCCTGAAAAGAGTTTGGGGGTAGTATCATGAGTACAGAGGTACTCAGCATCCAACTGTAGTGGTCATCTGACCCAGCAAGGACTTCATCACTCGTCATTCTAGGACAACTAGTAGTTTACGGTAAGGAAGGGGTAAGTGGTGAGGTTGCTTCCGCACTAGCATTTATGAAGTGGCTAACGATCTAGAGAGTAAGATAAGAAGCCAAGCATTCGATGAGGAATCGCCTCCAACAAGTCTTGCTATCCACCTACATACGCAAGCATAACACCTATCCTATCCTTGTCCGCCTCTTCGCATCCCGACGAAGAAGAAGCAGTCAAGGCACACACACACGTTGATCAAGTTATATTAAGATTATCTCAGTTGTTGTTGTCTATGAACAAGGAGTAGGTCTCAAGTCGTCCATAACCGTGGACACGGCTTCTCGAAAAGATTTAACCCTGCAGGGGTGTACCAACTGCCCATTACGAGGCTCCGCACGCACGTCCATCACTCTCAGTTGCTACCCATCACAGGCAACCATTTTATGATTTAGTTCCAAGAGATCCGAAACGACAAGTCCCTCTAGCTAACAACGAACAAATCCGGGTGGCCCCCGGGGAGTCGACACCCAATCCAAAAGCTGGCCACGCTCTCGGATCGGACTCTTCCGTCTCAACAGGGTTTGGGTTACCGGGACGCCTCACATGAGGTCTCGGGCCCTCGCCGACCAAAGGTGGACCAACAGGGAAACCACGTCTCCGCTGGTCGAAGTTGTTTTAAAAGATATCTGCTAGGAGCGACCCGACAAGATATATATGCATGTTTTCAAATGGTAAATCAGCTTGGTCCACCTCTAGAAATGTTTGAAGCTAGATAGGTAAGAAAAGGGGACCCCATAAAATCCCACACGCGGTTAGGCACGCTCAGTCTTAAAACCAATACCCGGAACTCGAATCCTAGGTGACTCGAATGGAACAAAGCGTCGGGGCGGGATAGCCTAGACCTTCCATCCTTCGTCGAATATAGTCAACATTAATAATAATCATATCATCAACAACAATATAATAAGGTGATATCCCAAACCAAGGAGTAACAGGTAACATCGTAGCATCCTAAGCATGCATACTAAGCAGGGGCTGAGCAACGAGCAAAAGTAACATAGCAGTACAAGGTTTGCTGGGAGGGGACATGGCTGTATCGGTTTAAAAGAGGTTGTAAACAAGTGGTAGGATCAAACATCGAACCTAACCTAGACTAGCATGCAAACCGCTGGTTGAAATAGAATGGATCATAAGTAATGCAAAGTCCTTGCCTGTTGAAAAGTCGGGTTCCGAAGGTGTAGTTGATCGCAAGCTCGCATCGTCTCCGAGAGGTACCCGCGGAAGCACACAAGAGGGTAAACACTGGAAAGCAATCAACGGTGCACCACTATTACTACGGAGCAATACAAGATCAAAGAGACAACACAAGGCACGGCAACGCAATACGGATCTATCGTCGAGAACGGTTACTAACAGTTTAAGTGGAGTACTCGTCACACACGACGATACCGCACGTTTACGATGGTTCAAGTTGCTTAGCTACAGGTGACCAAACAACGGTTATTAACATGGCAACTCAAGCAAGCATGGCATAGCACACAAACAGGTCAAGAGGTGAAGCACAAAGTAAACTATCTATGCTAGTCAATTTAAGTGGGGTGAAATCCTAGACATGCAAACTATTGCGGACCCCACGATAATTATTGCATTTGGTACTGTTTTGCCCTAAACAATATTTTATTATTTTTATTAGCAAGCAGGAGCAGCATAAACACAATCTACATGCAATTCTAGTCATAAACACAATCTACATGCAATTCTAGTCAAGTTACATATAAAGAACATTTTCAACAGAGCAACAGATAAAAAGTTATAGCAATTACAAGTTACAGTGGCAGACAGTGTAATTAGCAGGTAAACAGCAAGTAAACAAGCTCAAACATGGCAAAGGAGCACAAATTATTAAACTAGACACAATTCTAAGCAAGTTTCATATTTAAATCGTCGCAATCGGAGCTACGGTTTAAAAGTTACGGGCACTGCAAAAAAGTAATACAATCTGCCTTAATAAATAAATACAGAAAAGGAAAAAAAACTATCGGGCCAACAGTACTGGGTCGAGCCCAACTCGCAGCAACTAAAAAAAACAAAAAAAGGAAAAAAAAAAGGGGGCTGGGCGCCTCACCTCATGGGCCTGGCCCAAGGAGGCAGGCGGCTGGGCTGAGGGCGCTGGGCCTTGCGGGGGAGGCCGGCCCACACGGGTGCCGAGCGGACGGGAGGCGTCGTCCTCCCCGTCTCGCTGCGCAGGTAGCGGCGGCGGTAAGGGCTCGCCGGCCAGCATCCAACGAGGGGAGGCAGGGGAACGGGCGCGAAGGGGCGGACAGGCGACGGATCCGGCTGGTTCAGGTCTCCGACGAGGTGGTCTTGGGGCGGCGCGAGCTCCCGGAGTGGCATCCATGGCGGCTTCTTCTGCGGGCAGAGAGGAGATGAGGGAGAGAAGAAGAGGGGCACGGGGAGAGAGGAGGGGCACGACGGTCGTGACCTGCTGGGCAGGGTGGCTCGAACGGGAGGAGGCGGCGGACGAGCTCGAGCAGGAGGAGACCACCATGGGAGGAGCTCGGGCAGAGGAGTTGCTCGGGCGTGGGGATGCTCCATCTGGTGACGTGGCGGCCTCACGGACGTCCATTCCGGATCGGACGGTCTAGATCCTCTAATCTGGATCTGGAGGTGGGATTGGCTGGTGGTCTCCATGTGGCGGCTAGGGAGAGGGGAGGCACGGAATGAGAGGGATTAGGGGCTAGGGTTTGTCCAATTTAGGTGGCTAGCACTGCTATTTATAGAAGGCGGGTATTTCAGAGGGGTTTCGGGTCTCTAAATGGCCTGTTTCGGGTCCGATACGAGATAAGAGGGGGAAAAATAATCGCCGATCGATAAATCGGGGATGCAAACACCGCAAACAAATCAGACAATCAAACAATTCACACCGAAAACAAAAATTTTAATTTTTGCAAAAACTGGGCTGTTACAGCACGACACGGGAAAGGCTAGCAAAATATGGGAAGGTGGAAGTGTCAACTTTCAATACTTACATTGGTCCGAAGAACTCATGCACTTATTATCGGTAACTCTCAATCTAATAAGGAGGTTCACAAAGAGACAAGTACCCCGAGGAGGAGTGTATGGGGGTTTGGTTATCCTTGCGCATCCTCGACTCATGGTACGTGAGTGTACTCTAATATTCGACCCCTCAGAAGAGTAGTGATCTATCTAGTAGCTAGAGTTCTCAACTAGTTTTGTAGGTTTTGAAAATAAACACGGATTGCCCAAAATACGACACCTATCACTAATAGGCAAGAGCTCTTGACACCAAAAGTTCAAACATTACTCACATCAATACCTCAAAACCATTGCAAGTTACTACTAAAATTAAATAGCAACCTCAATTACCTACTCTCAAGACAAGACACAACTCAGTGCAACAACCAAATCTCTTAACAAGATAAACATGAAAAGTAAAGAGAGTTCCAGCAACAAACTAAAACAAAAGCTAAGGCTCTTGCTAAAGACAAACTAAAACTAAGACTAAACATGGCAGTAGCTATGAAAAGATCAAGAACACACAACAGCAAGAAGATAGGCATGAAAAATCCTATGATGTGTTCTAGATTTTGAAAGTGGAGCGTGTTTCTCTCCCACACAAAGTAATACAGGACCTAACTTGTTATGAACAGCAAGCAAAGCTAAAGAAAAATAAAACCTAAGAGCGAGACGCTCCAAGCATAGCACATAACGCATGAAGTGATAAAAATATAGCGAGACGAAGGACGAACTGATGATTGTTGATGGAGAAGGGGATGCACGGGGGCATCCCCAAGCTTAGACGCTTGAGTCTCCTTGAATATTTATTGGGGATTCATGGGGGCATCCCCAAGCTTGAGCGCTTGACACTCCTGGATCTTCTTTCATCATCTTCCATCGCATACTTGAAAACTCCCTTCATACATAACTCATCATAAGTTGATTAGAGAGGTTAGTACCCTTAATAAATAGAAAAATTCCACTAGATATAAAGATATTCTTGAAGAGCTACTGTTTCTCCAGGGTGCCAAAAAGTTTTTGCAAAGAAAAAGCAAGCTTAAGGTTTGCAAAAGTTAGGAGAGACAAAACGTGGCAGAATCTGTGAAAAACAGAACAGCAGATAGTAAAGAATTTTTTAGGGGTACTTCTGCAACTCAAATAAAAAAACTCAGAACATACGGAAGTTTCGTAATTGTATAGAGAATACTGTGTAAAAATTTCAGCTCAAAAAGATGAACTGGGATTTTTCTGAAATTTTTCTGGTCACAAGGACAGAATATGTTTTCTGGACAGCATGTCACAACTTTTACTTCCCTTGCCGTAAGAGGCTATAACTTGGCACAAAGCTGAAAAATAAAGATATAATGATGTGGATACAGAAGTAACAATCATCAAGACACACAAAAGCAAAAATAAAAACCTAAATTCGTTGCGGGCTGCCTCCCGAAAGCGCTTCTTTAGAGCCATTAGCTAGGCTTAAAGTTATAAAAGATGCTCACATAAGAATAAGAACTTTGAAGCAATAGAGAGCATCAAGAAGCAAATATGAAACACATTTAAGCCTAACCCACTTCCTATGCTTTGGAAACTTGTAAAGAAATAAATCGAAGAAGCACAAAGCAACAAGCATGGGGAGGTGGAACAGGAAGAACTTCAAAGGTTTCAACAAAGAGAGAGGTGTTTTTGTAACATGAAAGTTTCTACAACCAAACTTTCCTCTCTCAAAATAATTTTCAGTACTATCATGAACAACATCAAGAATATAACTATCACATAAATCATATTGTTCATGACCTACAAGCACACGTGTATTGTTTTCAACACGGTTTTTAGGATGATAAGATAGATGCAACCCATCACATTGAGCCTTGATAAGAGCAAAATTCTCCGGAATAGTTGGAGATTTCAAAAGGATAATAGGGACATAAAGTGTGGGTGCAATAGCAATAATTTCATGCTTAACATAAAGAACTATAGAGAGTTCATTTTTTTTCAGCATCATCCATAGTGGCATCTTGGCCATCAACAAAGCAAGTATCAAAATTTTGAGAAAGGGATGTTTCAAGTGAGTCCTCGGAATCATGGGATTCCTCCTCAAAGCAATCATTGGCCTCTTCTTGGGCAGCAAACATTTTATTTTTAAAAACCTCAATATAATAATTGGAAGTGTAATTCTCGAAGCAATAAGCAAGAACTGCAAAGTTTTTAGACTCGAAAATAGCATCATGATACTTTTCAATCAAAGAAGCAATCTCATAGTCACCTTTAAAAGCAACAAACTCTTCAATCTTTTCAACATCAAAGTAATCATAAACACCTTTATCATAAGAATATAAGATCTCATTTTCATTAAACTCACATTGGAAAGGGAGGTGTTTATGATCTATATTAGAACAACAAGTAAAATCATAAATGTGGCACAAAAGTTTAGCATGGCAATAAGAAACATGTATTTGATCCCATAAGTGTTTCCCTTTCTGAGATAGGCGGTGCCGCGTATAATGAGCATGCTCATCCAATGATTTTTCCTCAACCAAGTCGGTTGGGTTTTTAGCGCGAGCACAAATTGATCGAAGACGATCCAATTGAAACATGTCCATCCTACCATATTTGGGTGGTTCATCACCCATGGTGAGGATAGCATAAATAGGCAAAGCAAGACAAAGGCAAAAGGTAGCAACTATTTTTGTGGTTTTTCATAAAGGACACTGAGATAAAACTGAAAGGTAAACTAACAAGACTAAAAAAACAAAGGTAAAGGGTAGTGTGCAACTCCCCTATCTTAGCACTCGGAGTCCCCGGCAACGCGCCAGAAATTTGGCTTGATGTGCGAGGTAATGATAGTGATTTCTCGCCCTTCGTTGGTGAGCCCCAAGTGGAAGGCGTGATGTAGCACAGCAGCAAATTTCCCTCAGTAAAGATACCAAGGTTTGTCTCCAGCAGGACTCCAGAGATGATAAGTAGGTGTCAGCGGTGCAACTGACGCGGACCTGCACACAGACACAGATAACTTTGTTCCCAACGAAGTTCAGAGAGGTTGTCAATCTCTCCGGTCTTGTTGTTTACAAAGGATAAAACGCAAGGGATAATAATAGCAACTTGAAAGTAAATGCAGAAAAGTAAATATAGCGTGGAAACAATGATAAGGATATGGACCGGGATACGTGATGTTCGCTAGTGATGTCTCTCTCCCAAAAGACGATAAAATTGCTATGCGAGGTAAACAAATTACAGAAAGGCAATTGACAGGATTAAGAACGCACCGCAATGCTAATTATGCTACAAAAGAAAGGAAGAGGTTCAAAAGCACAGGCAGTACGCCAAGGTAAGTAGACCGAAATCCATCTGCATCTACTACTAATCATCCACCTTGAGATATATATCCAGAACATCTCGCTAGTATTAAGTTGCGAGCCCCACCCAAAGTGTAAACCCAAAGCAACAGACAACTGCATTAAAAAGAACTCTGCGTAAAGTAAACAATCCTTGTAACCGCGGTTACAAGCACCGTTGTTTTCCCCCTTGTGGCAACAGCACATCCCCTAGACTCATGTTTTTGTCACTCAAGCGTGTCATCGGGGGGCATGAACCCACAATCTAGCACAACGCTCCCTCTTGGAGTCACTACCTACTACTTGGCCAAAGCAATAAACAGCAACGGAGAACATGCAAGAATTACTTAGGAACAAAAATATAAGAGATAAAAACCAAATATATTACTCTATCACAATCTGAACATAATCTCATAATCCATCAGATCCTATCAAACTCAACATAGCAATAGCAGAAATATTACAAAGTTGCCTCGATCATGTAGGGCAGCTCACGAGGTCTAAACAATGAAGATCAAAGAGGGGAGGAGAACATCACATAGCTACTGATCACGGACCCATGGTCCAAGGAAAAATACTCACGAGACATCCAGGGAGCATCCATGGTGGAGAGGAGACTCCCAGAGGTCAATCCTCCCTCCGGCAGGGTGCCGGGAAGAGGTCTTCTGGTGCTCCCGATCTTCGGAAGCGCGGCGGCGGTGGAACAGAGGCGAGTTCGCGGAATAGGGTTCTGCTTCTGGAGTTTTCCTGTGACGGGGGATAAATAGGCGAAAGGGGGCAGCCAGAGGTGGGCCAGGGGCCCTAGGCGCCCCCCTGGCGCGGCCAGGGGTGGGGCCGCGCCGGGTGGCCGCCTGGGCCCCCCTGGCTCTTCTCAAAGCTTCCGTCACGCTGATTTTGTATCTGAATTTTCCCGAATTTTTCTGGCACTTTTTATATGGGGGAAAACTGAAATAGGAAAACAGCAGAAAACAGGAACTGGCACTGGGGTGCACTGAGTTAATAGGTTAGTCCAAATATGATCAAAAGTGTATGAAAGTGTATCTAGATCATAGCAATATCACACAAAACATGCATGGAGCAAGCAGAAATTATAGATACGTTTTGGACGTATCAGCGTCATGTAGCAATGATTAGGGCAAGGCCCAACTAGCATGCGTGACGGGGATCAACCCCGGCAAATCCCATAGTCAGGGACCCTAGGTTTCGTGTAGGAGGAAAGACAGCGACGTGGCCTGAGCGTTGGTAGGATTCGGAGGTGACAAGCGACACATGGGGCACGATTTACCCAGCTTCAGGCCCTCGAAGGGAAACCCTACATGCTGCTTGTCTGATCTTGTATTGATGATGATGTACAGAGGTGCCGTGAGGGCTTTGATGGAGAGAGATCTGTCTAGTCCTATGCGTGGGGGTTGAGAGCTTCTGTGTTTAGATGATCTAGAGAGGTGCCCCTGCCTCGCTTTATATAGATAGCCAGGTAGGGGTTTACAAGAGTCCTAGTCGACTACAAGTAGGAGTCCTTGTCTTGCACCTCAAGTCTTCGGCTTCACGTCTTATTCCATCATGTCGGTGTCCACGAGTGGGCCCCTGGTGGGCCGCCATCCATGACACGCACCAGGTACCCTCTCGTAGAGGAGTCATGGGGTCACCCCCTCGTCAGTAGCCCCCGAGTGCCTGAGGGACTCGAAGAGTCGCGCAGGGACTCGAATCTGTAGTAGTCGCCGTAGTGCGTGTCGATCAGTTGTTGATGAATAGTCGAAGATGTCGTGAGTATGCTCCCGATGGGAGTATTTGGATGAAGCATCAAAATTGCAGCCTGGTTCGTCTTCGTATTTCATCGTCGGGCGGGGAGAAGTTGCCCAGTCGAGCGGTCGTCGGGTGCGCGTCAGCGCTCCCGATGGGAGTAGCCCCCGAGGCTATGTGCGACTCGTAGAGTTGCGCATAGGCTCAAGTTTTTTTAAGCTAACCCCGTCGTTCTTGTTAGCTGCACGTGTAGTGCTCATCGAGTGCGCGTCAGCTCTCCCGATGGGAGTAGCCCTCGAGGCTATGTTCGACTGTTTGCAGTCGAGCATAGACTCAAGACTTCTTCGTCGTCGAGTAATTGTCATCCGAGGAAGTGCTCGACGCGGGTCTTGCGTCGTAGGTGTGAGTTGTTGTAGGGATCAGTCGTGGACGAGGAGGTTGGCGTCGCCGCATCATGAGGGCGCCCAGCCCCCGAGCATCTGCTGAGAAGGAGAAAAAGGTGTAACTGTATTAAGGTGTACTTGTGCGAAAAACAATTGTAAGGTACGTGATTTGTAGACATTGCACTTTTGTCGAGTGGAAAATGTAGCATCATATAAAGTTTATGCGTGTCTTTTCATGAGTAGGCCCTCCAGCAGCATACTCTTGCCGGGTAACAAGGACGCTATGCCAGACTTGTTGAACCCAGAGACAAGAGCGGCCTTTTGGTACCCAGACTCACTATTTTGGAAAACGTGAATAAACAACATATAAAAATGAGCATGATCCAAAGAAAGATTTTGTAGCATTTCAGATGTTTGTGTGCGACTGTGTAGTCGTCTTTGGCGACTGATCGAGAATGTATAAAGCTTTTGGAATCATTGCATAAGAATGTAAAGAAAACTTAGCTGTAGGATCGACGTGGCGGAGTATGTCGAAGATGACAGTTGAGTAGTCGACGATGAGCAGTCGACGAGGCGAGAACGGAGTAGATGTGACGGCGACTGCGACGTTCAGCCCCCGAGTCCGCTAGCCCCCGAGTCCGCGAGCCCCCGAGTGTTGAGGTGGCCGAGTTGCGCAGTGAAGTCGTCGTGATGAAGTTTCGCGGCGTGTATCCGCACTGGAGCCGATGAAGTTGATGTCGTTGTTGATGTCGAAAAAGTGTCAGCCCCCGAGCATCGAGTGCGCGTCGTGATTCGTCCGTGGTTGATGTAGAGGACGGAGTCGATGCCGCGGCCGTGGTCGATGTCGCGCCCGAAGTCGATGTAGAGGACGGTGTCGATGTGGCAGACGGAATTGATGCCTTGCCCGTAGATATGCACGGCCTGATTCCGCAATCTGTTGCGGCGACGGTTTTGACTGCGTTTTTTTTTCTTCTTCGATCTGGATCTTCATAGTGAACCATTGTTGATGTAGTCATCGAGTTGTCGATTGCTCGTCGTGTGCTGTTGTTGTAGCGGCTTGAGTCGATGTAGAAACATTGGTGAGTCATCCATGGCATGTCGAGTTGGAGTAGAAGCCTTGTGGGTCAAGATTGAACCCGAATTCGCGATTGGAAATTCGCGATCTTGCGTAGATCCAAAAACGCGTTGCAGTGCGAGAGCCGCTGACGGAGATCTAACCGTTGTAATTTTCTGAAATGTTTTTTGCTGATGGGGGATTGAATCCCTCATGCTTTCACCAGAGGGATCTTCCAGTTGATGTCCGAGCTAATGTCAAGATTTTTTTTCCTGGAGTCGCGCGGAGTTCCGTCAGATTTCGAGAGTGCTTCAGTGCGCGGGTCGCCGACGGAGATCCAGCCGTTGGAATTTGCTGAAATTTTCACAGATTTTCGAAATTTGGATTCCGCATCTTTCCACTGAAGGGATCATCGAGATGAGCTCTGAGTCGCTGTCGCGAGTGCCCGCAAGACATACGTTTTTTGTCCTGTATGCTGCACGTGAGCGTTTTTGTTGATGTCGATCTTCGAGTGGCGCGCTCGAAAATTTTCTTGTTTTCTCCGTGAGCTTGATGTAGATCTTGATGTAGTTGTTGAAGAAGCCGAGATTGCGATGAACCCAACTTGAATAGATTCTTCTGAAGTCGACGGATCGTCGATTGTCGATGTAGGTATCAGTCGCCGATCCGTGATTCCAACGTGCATGTCTTTCCCACAGACGGCGCCAATTGACGGGGATCAACCCCGTCAAATTCCATGGTCAAGGACCCTAGGTTTCGTGTAGGAGGAAAGACAGCAACGTGGCCTGCGCGTTGGTAGGATTCGGAGGTGACAAGCGACACATGGGGCACGATTTACCCAGCTTCAGGCCCCCGAAGGGAAACCCTACATGCTGCTTGTCTGATCTTGTATTGATGATGATGTACAGAGGTGCCGTGAGGGCTTTGGTGGAGAGAGATCTGTCTAGTCCTATGCGTGGGGGTTGAGAGCTTCTGTGTTTAGATGATCTAGAGAGGTGCCCCTGCCTCGCTTTATATAGATAGCCAGGTAGGGGTTTACAAGAGTCCTAGTCGACTACAAGTAGGAGTCCTTGTCTTGCGCCTCAAGTCTTCGGCTTCACGTCTTATTCCATCATGTCGGTGTCCACGAGTGGGCCCCTGGTGGGCCGCCAGCCATGACACGCACCAGGTACCCTCTCGTAGAGGAGTCGTGGGGTCACCCCCTCGTCAATGCGGCTCATCGATTAAGCAAGTAGCATGCATGACATGAAGATCAAGTCATGAGAAGGTGGATGTTGCATGGCAATGTATCTCGAAAAGGCTATGGAAATGCCTTGTAGGTAGGTATGGTGGTTGTTCTGAGGAAAGATATAACGAGGCTTATGATGACAGAGCGTATCGTGCCAAGGGTTTGGATGCACCGGCGAAGTATGCGCCAACTCTCAAGGTGAGAAAGGGCAATGCACGGTACTGAAGAGGCTAGAAAAAGTATACGTGGGTGGAAGTGTCAACTTTCGAATGCTCACATTAGTCCGAAGACTCATGCACTTATTATCGGTAACTCTCAATCTAATCAGGAGGTTCACAAAGAGACAAGTACCCCGAGGAGGAGTGTATGGGGGTTTGGTTATCCTTGTGCATCCTCGACTCATGGTACGTGAGTGTACTCTAATATTCGAACCCTCCAGAGGTTAGTGATCCATCTAGTAGCTAGAGTTCTCAACAGGGGTTTTTGGTTTTCGAAAATCACATGGATTGCCCAAAATACAACATCTATCACTAATAGGCTCGAGCTCTTGACAGCAAAAGTTCAAACATTACTCACATCAATACCTCAAAACTATTGCAAGTTACTACTAAAATTAAATAGCAACCTCAATTACCTACTCTCAAGACAAGACACAACTCAGTGCAACAACCAACTCTCTTAACAAGATAAACATGAAAAGTAAAGAGAGTTCCAACAACAAACTAAACAAAATCCAAGGCTCTTGCTAAAGACAAACTAAAACTAAAACTAAACATGGAAGTAGCTACGAAAAGATAAAGAACACATAACAGCAAAAAGATAGGCATGAAGAAACCTATGATGTGTTCTAGATTTTGATAGTGGAGCGTGTTTCTCTCCCAAAGAAAGTAAGACAAGATCTAACTTGTTATGAACCGCAAGCAAAGCTAAAGAAAACTAAAAATAAAACCTAAGAGCGAGACGCTCCAAGCATAGAACATAACACATGAAGTGATAAAAATATAGTGAGACGAAGGACGAACTGATGGTTGTTGATGGAGAAGGGGATGCACGGGGGCATCCCCAAGCTTAGACGCTTGAGTCTCCTTGAATATTTTTTGGGGATGCATGGGGGCATCCCCAAGCTTGATCGCTAGACACTCCCGAATCTTCTTTCATCATCTTCCATCGCACACTTGAAAACTCCATTCATAGATAACTCATCATAAGCTGATTAGAGAGGTTAGTACCCTTAATAAAATAATTTTTCCCCACTGGATATAAAGATATTCATGAAGAACTACTGTTTCTAAAGATTTCCAAAAAGTTTTTGCAAAGAAAAAGCAAGCTTAAGGTTTGCAAAAGTTAGGAGAGACAAAACGTGGCAGAATCTTTGAAAAACAGAACAACAGGTAGTAAAGAATTTTTTTAGGGGTACTTCTGCAACTCGAATAAAAAAACTCAGAACAAACGCTCGAAAGTTAATTGTATGGAGCACGCTGTCAAAAAAATATCAGGTCAAAAAGATGATCTGGTGATTTTAGGCTAATTTTTCCGTCCAAGGACAGAATCTGTTTTCTGGACAGCATGTCACAACTTTTGAACTTTCTTGCAATAGGAGGCTAGACTTGGCACAAAGATTGAAAATAAAGATACAATGATGTTGCTACAGTAGTAACAATCATCAAGACCACTAAAAACTGAAAGTAAAAACTCAAACTAAATATAACAAGGGTTGTCTCCCTAGAGCTCTTTATTTATAGCCATAAAGATAGGCTTAAGATTTTAATGATGCTCTCATAGGAATAAGGAATAAGAGTTGAAGAACAAAACAGAGCATCAAGAAGCAAATAACAAACACATTTAAGTCTAACATGCTTCCTATGCAAAGGGATCTTGTAGATGAAAAACTCATTGAAGCATAAAGATATTAGCATAGGAAGGCAAAATAAGTGCAACTTCAAAACCTTCAACATAAAGAGAGGGAACTTTATATTATTGAAATATCTATAAGCATATGTTCCCCTCTCATAATAATTTTCAGTGGGATCATGAATAAACTCAACAATATAAGTATCACATAAAACTTTCTTATCATGATCCACAAGCATAGAAAAAGTATTACTCTCCACATAAGCAAAATCCTTCTCATTAGTAATAGTGGGAGCAAACTCAACAAAATAGCTATCACATGAATCATTCTTATCATGATGCACTTGTAAAAATTTATTCTTTTTATAGCATAAGTGTAACAGCCCACATGTAATAAGTGCAATCACCATGTATTTTGTTTTTCTCTGTTGGACTTGTAACTTGACATGGTGGAAGTTTACCTCTTTTCATGTGGTGATTTAAATTAGCATGGAGATTGGAGTCATTTTGGATTGGTTTCTTTTGCATGCAAAGTGGCTCAAGAGGGGCAGTCATGGAATTTTCCTTGCCACATGCTCACTTCACTTCACCCCAAACTTGGCCTAGCCATTTCATTTCATATGGCAAGGGTTTTAAAACCCTCAAGGCATTTTTGACACCAACAAAAACAGTAGCCCTAGTTCAAAGTGTTTTGAATTCAAAAACAGGGCCACATTTTTGTTGTTGCCAAAATTGGCCAAACCACTTTTGAAAAATCTAGAAAAATGCAAGGATTAAGAATTTCAAACTCATGTAAAAATGCAAGGATCTAGAAAAACTCAAAAACTCCTCAAAGTCCTTTTCTATTTAATTTTAAGTAGAAAAGGTACTGTTTTGCTTGTGGACATTTTTCACTGCATGTAAAAATGGTCAAACCAATTTTGGATGATCAAACATCCTTTTAGGGGATTTATAAAATTATTTGGAATATTTTTATGACCCCCAATCTTTTCCTTTTTCCTTTGTTTCTTCCTGCTGCTCATTTTCTTCTGGTAACGGGCTGCTTTTCCTTTTTCTTCTCCCCTCCAGCCCAATTGGGCCGCTTGGATTCAGCCCACCAGAGCGCGCCGTCCCTTTTCTTTTTCCCTTCGCCCCTCTCTCACTGCCACCGGGGCCCGCATGTCATCCCCTTCCTCTCTCTCGCTTTTCCCTGGACGCACATGGCGCCGTGGGGAGACGCCTGGACCTGCTGCGTCCACGTCGCCTCCCCCTTTGCCTATAAGAGCCCCCCCTCCTGGTGGCCTAGGGTTTAGTTTTTCCCCTCGGGCTGCGCCGCCGCCGCCTCCTCCGTTTCTTCGCTGTTCCGGCCGATTCCGCCATGGACAGGAGGTCCATGGCTTGAACTCCGCGCAGCACGTCGCCTTCGTCCACGACGCCGACAGCCCGCGTCCAACACGACCTCCTCTGAGCCGCTCGACCCCCTCTTGCCCCGCTGTGAGCTCCACCTCTTCTCCCCTGTTTCTGCAAGAATCCTGTTCCGCCGTAGATTTCCGGCGAGACGCAGCTCCGATCCGTAGCGTGGCGAGCTCGTCTTAGCCGTAAAATGGATTCACGGCACATCCAGCTCCGTCCTGCAGGGAGCAGCGAAGCCGTGGTGCCCTGCAGAGGATGGCGTCGACGCCGGAATTCGTCGCGCGAGGAAGCTGTCGCCTGAACCTTCGTCAGACAGCAGAAAGCCATCTTCTTTCTTGTTTCAGACCACGCCACCTCCTCCTTTCGCCGCCGAGCAGTGCGCGCCGCGTCCATGGCGTGTCCATGCGTACGCGTGCGTGCCCCGTGGGTGTCCAGTACGTGTGCAGTGCAGCCATGGAGCCCTTCCTGTACGCGCACGCCGCTCCGCAAGTTGACGTTTTTCTGAACCGAAGTGCAGGACGGCGCCGCCTCCCTTTTCCGGCGAGGCTAGCATCCTTTTTGCGTGGTCTCCGGTGAGGTTCCGGCGCCTGTTGTGATCCTGGTTGTCCCATCTAGATGTCCCCGGCGACAGAGGAGCGAGCGCATGTACGCAGTGGATGCGGGGGTCGCCGGAAGAGGTCGCCGCGCAAGCCTGACGGAGCAGCAGCTGCGTTTCAGTGAACAGCTTCAGAGAACCTTTGTTCTCTTTAAGTTGCTCGCGAGCCCCCTTTGGTCACAAGTCGAACGGTAGCCGAGTTGGTCGAGCACCCGTTGCTGTAGCGCGAGGTCGCGGGTTCGAGTCCCCTTCGGCGATTTAAACCCCCATTTTTGCTCCGTTTGGAGTTGGCGTGCGAACCACTGGGCTCGGCCCATTTGCCTTAGCGCAGCAGGGGGGCAGCAGCAGTGGGCTGCTGTTCGAAACCGGCCCAAGTGGCCTGGACTCCCCGTTTATTTTTTTTTATTTTTTATTTAGTCTTTTCTTTTCTGTTTTAATTCATTTAGGATTTGAATTTCAAATTCAAATCTGTTTTTGCCCAAGTTTTCAAACAGAGGCATCCCATATATCAATTTGGGGTAGTTTGAGCTACTGATTGCAGTAGTGATACTCATTTTTTCATCTGACCCCTTCTAAATATTGGAGTTGTGTCATTTTGCAAATAAACCCCCTGTTGCTTTTATTTCATTTTGGAAATTGGTTCAACTTGCAAATTGCCCATATCATATATGATTTTTGGGTAGTTTTGCACAAGGAGTTGCATGGTGATAATGTTTTCATCAACTGAACCTTTTCAAAATTCATGAGGTGCAATTTTGCACTCAGCCCCCTGAACTTCAGTTGAATTTGCAACTGCTTTTGCAAATTCAAATGGAGGCATGTCATATATGTTTTGGGGTGTTTTTCTACAAGGATTTCAGCAGTGATGTTTTATTGTTGAGTTGAGCATTTTCTTTTAGACAAGGTGTGATCACCTGGTCCAGAAGCTTCAGGTCTGTCTGTCTACAACACCTCAGCTTCAGTGCATCTGAGATGTTGTTCATCTGATCTTGCCAAGGCAGTTCCATCCTATCCTTTCTTCAGTCAGCCTTAACATATTGTCATGTGCTATGTGGCTGACCTCCCGCAATTGTCGCACCTTCACAAGTGTCAATTTCACCGACACTACTCCGTCTCCGGAATCATTGTTTTACTTTCATGTTAATTAAATTCCTGTAATGCTTTGTTGTTCATGTCATGCTATCATTCTATTTACACCTAAGTTAAGGCTCAGACCAAAGCCATCACATGTAAATAAATTGCATATGAAAGTGATGACTTGTCGTCATCACCTTCATTTAAACTTGCCTAGACAGGGTCATATCATGTAAATAAAACCTGATCATGCCATCCTTGTTTGAGTTACTGCAGTCGCTTACTTGTGTGCCTTTTCCTGCCGGTACCTTACGTTAGCACCTGAGACCGCCGAGGAGACTTACGTGGAGCTGTCCGACACCGAGCCCGAGGGTACCGTGAGTGCTGCTACGACTACCTTACCAGGCAAGGGGGAGATCTGTGTCATTACTTTATAACTTTCTGCTCATGCCTAGTTGTAGATCTAGAACGTTATTGCTTGATCCTATCTACATATTATGCCATGTTTAAACCCATACAGCCATGATCCCCACATACCAGCAAACCATTGTTCTGCTAAGTTACCGCTGCTCAGCCATTGCTTAGTATGGATAGAAAACTTGCTGCTTACCTTATATAATTATGGTTGGGATATCATGCTATAAAAGAAGTTGGTTGATATTTATTATTGTTAAATGATGTTAATTTATATTCGACGAAAGGTGGAAGGCTGGACTATTCTCGTCTAGTGCTTTGTTCCATTTGAGTCACCTAGGACCCGAGTTCCGGGTATTGTGTTTCTTGACGAGCGTGCCTAATCGTGTGTGGGGTTTATGGGGCCCCCTTGTCTTACCTACCTAGCTTCATACATTCTAGTGGTGGCCCAAGCTGATTTACATTTGCAACGTGTGTGTGCTGGTTGGATCCCCAGTTGTTTCCAAACCAAACCAGGGCCAGGAGGACATAGTTTCTTGGCTGGCCCAAGACTGACCGGCGAGGGCCCGGTCCCCATGTGAGGCTTCACCGGTAACCCAAACCCTGTTGATACGGAAGAGGCCGATCCGAGAGCGTGGCCAGCTCCCGGATTGGATGTCGACTCCCCGGGGGCCACCCGGATATGTGTGTTGTTAGTTAGAGGGACTCTGACGTTCCGGAGTTTCAGGCGCTTACCTAGCCAAGTGGAAACCGGGCGTACATGCGACGTCTATCATGGACAGTTGGTACACCCCTGCAGGGTAAATCTTTTTCGAAAAGCCGTGTCCGCGGTTATGGACTACTTGAGACCTACTCCTTGTTCATAGAATAACATCAATGTAATCATGCTATAAAACTTGACAAACCGTGTGTGTGCCTTGGTTGTCTTTCTTCGTCCAGGGGGACCGAGAGAGAAACGAGGTTGTGTTATGCTTGCGTAAGTAGGCGGATAGCTGACTTACGACACGTTGTCACCGCAACTTCTTGGATCTCCTCTTTATTCTGATAGAACGTGTAGCCACCATATATGCTAGTACGGCTGCAAACTGTCTTTACCTTTACCTTACCTGTAGCGTTAGTTATTCCGTAATGATATGTTCTCACCCCCGTTTACTTTTCCGCTTTTACCGCTTTGCCTGATCGGCCGCTGCAGTGGACTACTACCTCGACCCCAGCACTGGACGACACTTCGTGGAGGTGCCCCCGGAGGATGACTACGAGTACGACTACTCCGACCAGTAGGATCCTTAGTTGGGCTCAGACGATCCGTGGGTGGACTTATGTGTAGCCCTCTCTAGGGCAATTTGGTTCTTGATCGTACCCGGTCCATGTCTTGCTTCCGCTTGATGTACTGATGACATGTATTCATGTGAATGTTATATATATTCTGGACAGTGGCGTTGTATGCCCTGTTCTATTATCTCTATATATGTATTTCCCTTTTCTTGTAGAGTTGTGTTTTTATACCTGTTGTCGAGAATCCGGCAGCGACACGAGTGCGAGTGTCGTGCGCCGGTGGCGTTTGATGCGCTTCTAACTCCGACCGGACGCGAAAGCGACTAGTTAGAGTTAGTACCGCATCGGGGGCCTTACAACTTGGTATCAGAGCAGGACTGACTGTAGGACCCTTTACTGGCCGAAGTTGAGTCTAGAAACTATTTTGGTAGTTATATAAGGAAAAATTTCAGAGAGTAGGACTTCTTTCTGTTTTCTCCTTATCCCACCCTCCCACCCCTTTTTCCGTGAGGAAGTGAAACGATGTTTTGTCTCTACAACTTATCCCCTTTCAAAACAATCTAGGTTCTCGTTTACATGAGACTCCGATTCCTCTATAATGTTTTGCTAGCGACGAGATGTGTTGGCGTCTTTGAGACCACTGAGCCGCCACTTGGGGTTGACTGCTCTACCTCGCTTACGGCGTACCCCAGGTGAACCGTCCATACAGGATTGGCGGGCATCCTATGGTAATATGGATGTGGTGTCTTTCCCCTATGGACGACCGTGATGGCGGGCCGCTCAGGGCAGATGTCCCATTGTGCAGGTTTCCAACCGCTCGTATATATATTGTTGTGTGCTCGCTAGCACATTATTATATTTGATTCGGATGTTCTTGGTTTGGGAATTCCAGTAGCACCTAGTTATCGACTTTCCGGGTTAACCTTGGTGGAATTTCAGCCTTCGGCTTTCTCATACCTCATGAGGAAGTTTTGTTGTCAATTTTGCCTTAACTCTGGTTACTTCAATGATTCGTTCATGTTCTCATAAGTGTTCCTGTATACAGGATGCCAAGAGCGAACATGCCGCCGCCAGAGAACCCTATCCTTGGGGAGGCTGTAGCTGCAGTGGCTCAGGGCACAGCTGCGATCCTTCAGTTGCTGCAGAACCAGGGTGCTCAGAGGAATGATCGACCACAGTACACCACACTGCAGCAGTTTCTTGCGATCAGCCCTCCCAGGTTCTCCGAGGCTCGAGACCCGCTGGAGGCGGATGACTGGATTGCAGAGATCAAGAAGCACTTCAAGGCCAACTCCGTCAGACCCGTCGACTACGTCACCTTCGCCTCCTTCCAGCTCCAGGGTGCTGCAGGCAGTTGGTTCTCGACGTACAAGGAGAACAAAGGAGAGACAGAGATCACGTGGGATGACTTCGTCAAGGATTTCAGAGCTGCTCATATTCCCAGTGGACTGATTGAGAGGAAGCGCGAGGAGTTCTTAGCTCTGAGGCAGGGGGACAGGTCTGTGCAGGAGTATAACCTGGCCTTCGTCAGGCTTGCCAGGTACGCTCCAGAGGAGGTCTCGTCAGAGGCCAAGCGCATTGCCAGGTTCTGCGGTGGTCTTGCCCCGGACATCAAGTATGCGCTCACCTTGTCCACGCCGAGCCTGTTCTCAGAGTTCGTCGACCAGGCTATCAGACAGGAGTCAGCTGAGGCAGAGCGTTCCGCAGAGAAGAGGAAGCAGAGAGAGCACAGTTCAGCAGTGATGATCCACAAGAAGGCCAAGTCCTGGGTTCCAGAGTCACAGCCTCAGCAGCAGCGTCAGCAGTTCCAGCAGAGGGGGGCAGTTGTCCGCACTTTTGCCCGCCCTCCCGTCCCAGTGCAGCACGGACCTCGCTCTACTCCACCACACGCGAGGCCGCCTGCTCCACAGGGCCAGCCCAGGCCAGAGATCACGTGCTTCAAGTGTGGCAAGCCGGGCCACAAGTCTCCGCAGTGCACCGACCCTCGTTACGCCAGGCTGCCTCCGCCTCCACCTCGCTCTACACCGAGCAACGCGATGGTGCGGGCCCAGCCACGAGTGCTCAGGGTGAACAACGTGACTGTGGCAGAGGCTCAGCAGTCGTCCGAGATTGTGCTTGGTAGGTTGCTTGTATGTTCAGTTCCAGCTTCAGTGTTGTTTGATTCCGGAGCTTCCCACTCTTTTGTCTCAAGAGCTTTCGTTGAGCGTGCCGAGCTACACCCTCAGCGTTTGTCTCAGCAGTTGTCTATTGTTTCTCCGGGTTCCAAGACAAACTCCACTGCTTTTGTTCCAGATGTGGAGATCTCTATCCAGGGTGCTATCCTTTCAGCATCAACAATAGTCTTGACCCGTTCAGACATTGATGTCATCTTGGGCATGGATTGGCTTGTCAAGTACAAGGCCAAGATTGATTGCCCGTCCAAGACCGTGTTGCTGACGCACGATTCAGGCGCAGAGATTTGGTACACTTGTGGCTCGACAGCAGGATCAGCACAGTTGTACGCTCTGAACGCTGGAGTTGCTCCATTGATCGAGGAGGTCAGAGTTGTTCGAGAGTTTCCAGATGTCTTTCCAGAGGAGTTGCCAGGTATTCCACCCGTGCGTGCTATTGAGTTCGTGATCGAGCTAGAACCTGGTACACAGCCGATATCTCGGCAGCCTTACAAGATGTGTCCGGAAGAGCTGATTGAGTTGAAAGAGCAGTTGGTGAAGCTTGAGAAGGATGGGCTCATTCGTCCGAGCACTTCCCCTTGGGGTGCCCCGTGTCTTTTTGTGAAGAAGAAAGATGGTACTAGTCGGTTGGTTCAAGACTACCGTGGTATCAACAAGAAGACGATCAAAAATAAATACCCTTTGCCCAACATCAATGACTTGTTCGAACAGTTGCATGGAGCAAAGGTGTTTTCAAAGCTTGATCTAAAGATGGGGTACCATCAGATCCGTGTCCGTGAGGAGGACATTCCTAAGACAGCCTTCCGCACTCGATATGGCCTGTACGAGTTTACGGTCATGACGTTTGGTTTTTCAAACGCACCTCCGACGTTCATGAGGGCCATGAACTATCTCTTCCAAGAGTGGCTAGACGTGTTCGTACTCCTCTACCTCGACGACATCCTTGTCTTTTCTAAGTCAGAGGCTGAGCATGAGGAGCATCTCAGATTGGTGTTGCAGAAGTTGAGAGATCACCAGTTTTATGCCAAGTTTTCCAAGTGTGAATTCTGGATGAACAAGGTCAACTTTCTTGGCCATGTCATTTCCTCAGAGGGCATTGCTGTTGACCCAGACAGAGTCCGGACGATTCAAGATTGGACTCCGCCGGAAAATGTCAAGCAGTTGAGGAGTTTTCTCGGACTTGCCAGCTATTGCAGGAAGTTTGTCGAGAATTTCTCCAAGATAGCAAAGCCGATGACCGAGCTGTTGTGCAAGGGCAAGAAGTACGTTTGGTCACAGGCTTGCCAGGCAGCTTTTGATGAGTTGAAGATAAGGCTGACCACAGCTCCGATCCTTACGCCGCCAGATGAGTCACAACCGTTTCAGGTGTTCTGTGATGCTTCGTTGAATGGCCTTGGCGGAGTATTGATGCAGGGAAAGAGTATTGTGGCGTACACCTCCAGACAGTTGAAGCAGGCTGAGAGGAACTATCCGACCCACGATCTTGAGCTGGCTGCAGTGATTCATGCGTTGGTTACTTGGCGACACCTCCTCCTAGGGAGGAAGGTTGATGTGTTCACTGATCACAAAAGCTTAAAATACTTGTTCACGCAGCCTAACCTGAACTTGAGGCAAAGGAGGTGGCTCGAGACTATTACTGAGTACTCCGTGGATATTCAGTATACGCCTGGCAAGGCGAATGTCATAGCTGATGCGTTGAGCCGCAAGGGTGATTGCAACAATGTTCAGGTGCAGAAGATACACCCCGATTTGTGTGAGGCCTTTCGAAGGCTCAATCTTGAGCTAGTTCCAGCAGGCTATCTAGCCAACCTAGTGGTAGATCCCACTATCCGTGAGAAGATTCGTGAGGCTCAGTCTGGTAGCTTGATGATTCAGAAAGTCAAGCAGGGTGTTGCCGCCTCAGTTCCGAAGTACGGTTGCTTTTCAGTGCATAATGACGGCACCGTGATGTTCGAGGAGAGAGTTGTTGTTACCAAGGAAGGAGGTCTCAGAGAGGTCATTTTGAAAGAAGCCCATGACTCAAAGCTGTCTATCCACCCTGGTAGCACCAAGATGTATCAGGACCTCAAGCAGAGCTTTTGGTGGACTCGTATGAAGCGGGATGTTGCCCGTTTTGTCTCCCAGTGTGATGTGTGCAGGAGAGTGAAGGCACAGCACCAGAAGCCTGCAGGACTACTTCAGCCAATTGAAATTCCAGAGTGGAAATGGGATCACATTGAGATGGATTTCATCACGGGTTTTCCTTTGTCGCAGAAGAAAAACAATGCCATCTTTGTTGTCATTGACAATCTCTCCAAAGTTGCCCACTTCTTTCCAGTGAAGGACTCCATTTCAGCAGCTCAGTTGGCGGATTTGTATACCGCACGAGTTGTATCTTTGCATGGCATCCCCAAGAAGATCAGTTCTGATCGAGGCAGTCTTTTCACCTCCAAGTTCTGGCAGGCTTTTCAAAAGGCAATTGGTACGACAGTGTTGTTCAGTACCGCTTATCACCCTCAAACCAGTGGGCAGGTTGAGCGTGTGAATCAAATTCTTGAAGACATGTTGAGGGCATGTGTCATCTCGTTTGGCATGAAGTGGGAGGAATGCTTGCCATATGCTGAGTTCTCGTACAACAACAGCTATCAAGCAAGTCTGCAGGCAGCACCGTTTGAAGTGTTGTATGGTCGCAAGTGCAGGACACCTTTGAACTGGTCCGAGACAGGCGAGAGGCAGCTGTTCGGTCCAGATGTCATCCAAGAGGCTGAGGACACAGTGAAAATTGTCCGAGAGAACCTGAAGGCAGCACAGTCTAGGTAGAAGGCCTATTATGACAAGAAGCACCGTGGTGTTGACTTCAAAGTTGGTGACTTCGCATACCTCAAAGTGTCTCCACTTCGAGGCACTCACCGCTTTGGGATCAAAGGCAAGTTGGCTCCCAGGTTCGTTGGTCTGTTCCGCATTCTCGAGACTCGGGGACCTCTTGCGTTCCGCCTCGAGCTTCCAGACAGTTTGGCTATGGTGCATGATGTGTTTCACCTGTCTCAGTTGAAGAAGTGTTTCAAGCAGCCAGAGCAGGCAGTGGACTTGGGCGAGATCCAGCTCAGTGCAGATCTTTCGTACTCAGAGCGTCCAGTCCGTGTTCTTGACTCGTCAGAGCGCAAGACTCGTAACAAGACCGTCAAGTTCCTCAAGGTGCAATGGGCACATCACTCGGAGAAGGAAGCAACGTGGGAGCGTGAAGATCATCTCCGTTCCGAGTATCCCGAGCTTTTTCTTGCTTAGATCTCGGGACGAGATCCTGTGTTGGTGGGGGAGAGCTGTAACGGCCCACATGTAATAAGTGCAATCACCATGTATTTTGTTTTTCTCTGTTGGACTTGTAACTTGACATGGTGGAAGTTTACCTCTTTTCATGTGGTGATTTAAATTAGCATGGAGATTGGAGTCATTTTGGATTGGTTTCTTTTGCATGCAAAGTGGCTCAAGAGGGGCAGTCATGGAATTTTCCTTGCCACATGCTCACTTCACTTCACCCCAAACTTGGCCTAGCCATTTCATTTCATATGGCAAGGGTTTTAAAACCCTCAAGGCATTTTTGCCACCAACAAAAACAGTAGCCCTAGTTCAAAGTGTTTTGAATTCAAAAACAGGGCCACATTTTTGTTGTTGCCAAAATTGGCCAAACCACTTTTGAAAAATCTAGAAAAATGCAAGGATTAAGAATTTCAAACTCATGGAATTTTGAACCTTTTATTTTTCTCTCAAAAACTCCTCAAAGTCCTTTTCTATTTAATTTTAAGTAGAAAAGGTACTGTTTTGCTTGTGGACATTTTTCACTGCATGTAAAAATGGTCAAACCAATTTTGGATGATCAAACATCCTTTTAGGGGATTTATAAAATTATTTGGAATATTTTTATGACCCCTAATCTTTTCCTTTTTCCTTTGTTTCTTCCTGCTGCTCATTTTCTTCTGGTAACGGGCTGCTTTTCCTTTTTCTTCTCCCCTCCAGCCCAACTGGGCCGCTTGGATTCAGCCCACCAGAGCGCGCCGTCCCTTTTCTTTTTCCCTTCGCCCCTCTCTCACTGCCACCGGGGCCCGCATGTCATCCCCTTCCTCTCTCTCGCTTTTCCCTGGACGCACATGGCGTCGTGGGGAGACGCCTGGACCTGCTGCGTCCACGTCGCCTCCCCCTTTGCCTATAAGAGCCCCCCCTCCTGGTGGCCTAGGGTTTAGTTTTTCCCCTCGGGCTGCGCCGCCGCCGCCTCCTCCGTTTCTTCGCTGTTCCGGCCGATTCCGCCATGGACAGGAGGTCCATGGCTTGAACTCCGCGCAGCACGTCGCCTTCGTCCACGACGCCGACAGCCCGCGTCCAACACGACCTCCTCTGAGCCGCTCGACCCCCTCTTGCCCCGCTGTGAGCTCCACCTCTTCTCCCCTGTTTCTGCAAGAATCCTGTTCCGCCATAGATTTCCGGCGAGACGCAGCTCCGATCCGTAGCGCGGCGAGCAAGTCGTAAAATGGATTCACGGCACATCCAGCTCCGTCCTGCAGGGAGCAGCGAAGCCGTGGTGCCCTGCAGAGGATGGCGTCGACGCCGGAATTCGTCGCGCGAGGAAGCTGTCGCCTGAACCTTCGTCAGACAGCAGAAAGCCATCTTCTTTCTTGTTTCAGACCACGCCACCTCCTCCTTTCACCGCCGAGCAGTGCGCGCCGCGTCCATGGCGTGTCCATGCGTACGCGTGCGTGCCCCGCGGGTGTCCAGTACGTGTGCAGTGCAGCCATGGAGCCCTTCCTGTACGCGCACGCCGCTCCGCAAGTTGACGTTTTTCTGAACCGAAGTGCAGGACGGCGCCGCCTCCCTTTTCCGGCGAGGCTAGCATCCTTTTTGCGTGGTCTCCGGTGAGGTTCTGGCGCCTGTTGTGATCCTGGTTGTCCCATCGAGATGTCCCCGGCGACAGAGGAGCGAGCGCATGTACGCAGTGGATGCGGGGGTCGCCGGAAGAGGTCGCCGCGCAAGCCTGACGGAGCAGCAGCTGCGTTTCAGTGAACAGCTTCAGAGAACCTTTGTTCTCTTTAAGTTGCTCGCGAGCCCCCTTTGGTCACAAGTCGAACGGTAGCCGAGTTGGTCGAGCACCCGTTGCTGCAGCGCGAGGTCGCGGGTTCGAGTCCCCTTCGGCGATTTAAACCCCCATTTTTGCTCCGTTTGGAGTTGGCGTGCGAACCACTGGGCTCGGCCCATTTGCCTTAGCGCAGCAGGGGGGCAGCAGCAGTGGGCTGCTGTTCGAAACCGGCCCAAGTGGCCTGGACTCCCCGTTTCTTTTTTTTCTTTTTTATTTAGTCTTTTCTTTTCTGTTTTAATTCATTTAGGATTTGAATTTCAAATTCAAATCTGTTTTTGCCCAAGTTTTCAAACAGAGGCATCCCATATATCAATTTGGGGTAGTTTGAGCTACTGATTGCAGTAGTGGTACTCATTTTTGCATCTGACCCCTTCTAAATATTGGAGTTGTGTCATTTTGCAAATAAACCCCCTGTTGCTTTTATTTAATTTTGGAAATTGGTTCAACTTGCAAATTGCCCATATCATATATGATTTTTGGGTAGTTTTGCACAAGGAGTTGCATGGTGATAATGTTTTCATCAACTGAACCTTTTCAAAATTCATGAGGTGCAATTTTGCACTCAGCCCCCTAAACTTCAGTTGAATTTGCAACTGCTTTTGCAAATTCAAATGGAGGCATGTCATATATGTTTTGGGGTGTTTTTCTGCAAGGATTTCAGCAGTGATGTTTTATTGTTGAGTTGAGCATTTTCTTTTAGACAAGGTGTGATCACCTGGTCCAGAAGCTTCAGGTCTGTCTGTCTACAACACCTCAGCTTCAGTGCATCTGAGATGTTGTTCATCTGATCTTGCCAAGGCAGTTCCATCCTATCCTTTCTTCAGTCAGCCTTAACATATTGTCATGTGCTATGTGGCTGACCTCCCGCAATTGTCGCACCTTCACAAGTGTCAATTTCACCGACACTACTCCGTCTCCGGAATCATTGTTTTACTTTCATGTTAATTAAATTCCTGTAATGCTTTGTTGTTCATGTCATGCTATCATGCTATTTACACCTAAGTTAAGGCTCAGACCAAAGCCATCACATGTAAATAAATTGCATATGAAAGTGATGACTTGTCGTCATCACCTTCATTTAAACTTGCCTAGACAGGGTCATATCATGTAAATAAAACCTGATCATGCCATCCTTGTTTGAGTTACTGCAGTCGCTTACTTGTGTGCCTTTTCCTGCCGGTACCTTACGTTAGCACCTGAGACCGCCGAGGAGACTTACGTGGAGCTGTCCGACACCGAGCCCGAGGGTACCGTGAGTGCTGCTACGACTACCTTACCAGGCAAGGGGGAGATCTGTGTCATTACTTTATAACTTTCTGCTCATGCCTAGTTGTAGATCTAGAACGTTATTGCTTGATCCTATCTACATATTATGCCATGTTTAAACCCATACAGCCATGATCCCCACATACCAGCAAACCATTGTTCTGCTAAGTTACCGCTGCTCAGCCATTGCTTAGTATGGATAGAAAACTTGCTGCTTACCTTATATAATTATGGTTGGGATATCATGCTATAAAAGAAGTTGGTTGATATTTATTATTGTTAAATGATGTTAATTTATATTCGACGAAAGGTGGAAGGCTGGACTATTCTCGTCTAGTGCTTTGTTCCATTTGAGTCACCTAGGACCCGAGTTCCGGGTATTGTGTTTCTTGACGAGCGTGCCTAATCGTGTGTGGGGTTTATGGGGCCCCCTTGTCTTACCTACCTAGCTTCATACATTCTAGTGGTGGCCCAAGCTGATTTACATTTGCAACGTGTGTGTGCTGGTTGGATCCCCAGTTGTTTCCAAACCAAACCAGGGCCAGGAGGACATAGTTTCTTGGCTGGCCCAAGACTGACCGGCGAGGGCCCGGTCCCCATGTGAGGCTTCACCGGTAACCCAAACCATGTTGATACGGAAGAGGCCGATCCGAGAGCGTGGCCAGCTCCCGGATTGGATGTCGACTCCCCGGGGGCCACCCGGATATGTGTGTTGTTAGTTAGAGGGACTCTGACGTTCCGGAGTTTCAGGCGCTTACCTAGCCAAGTGGAAACCGGGCGTACATGCGACGTCTATCATGGACAGTTGGTACACCCCTGCAGGGTAAATCTTTTTCGAAAATCCGTGTCCGCGGTTATGGACTACTTGAGACCTACTCCTTGTTCATAGAATAACATCAATGTAATCATGCTATAAAACTTGACAAACCGTGTGTGTGCCTTGGTTGTCTTTCTTCGTCCAGGGGGACCGAGAGAGAAACGAGGTTGTGTTATGCTTGCGTAAGTAGGCGGATAGCTGACTTACGACACGTTGTCACCGCAACTTCTTGGATCTCCTCTTTATTCTGATAGAACGTGTAGCCACCATATATGCTAGTACGGCTGCAAACTGTCTTTACCTTTACCTTACCTGTAGCGTTAGTTATTCCGTAATGATATGTTCTCACCCCCGATTACTTTTCCGCTTTTACCGCTTTGCCTGATCGGCCGCTGCAGTGGACTACTACCTCGACCCCAGCACTGGACGACACTTCGTGGAGGTGCCCCCGGAGGATGACTACGAGTACGACTACTCCGACCAGTAGGATCCTTAGTTGGGCTCAGACGATCCGTGGGTGGACTTATGTGTAGCCCTCTCTAGGGCAATTTGGTTCTTGATCGTACCCGGTCCATGTCTTGCTTCCGCTTGATGTACTGATGACATGTATTCATGTGAATGTTATATATATTCTGGACAGTGGCGTTGTATGCCCTGTTCTATTATCTCTATATATGTATTTCCCTTTTCTTGTAGAGTTGTGTTTTTATACCTGTTGTCGAGAATCCGGCAGCGACACGAGTGCGAGTGTCGTGCGCCGGTGGCGTTTGATGCGCTTCTAACTCCGACCGGACGCGAAAGCGACTAGTTAGAGTTAGTACCGCATCGGGGGCCTTACAATAAGTGTCATCACAATAATCATCATAGATAGGATGCAAAGTATCATCAAAATAAATTTCCTCATCAAAATTTGGGGGGCTAAAAAGATCATCTTCATCAAACGTAGCATCCCCAAGCTTATAGCTTTGCATATCATTAGCATCAATAGTATTCAAAGAATACATACTAGTAATATTGGAATCATGAAGAGTATGCAAATAAAGTTCCATAGGTTTTTTGATTTTCTCTTCAAACACTTCATGTCCCAATTCAAGGTAGAGCTCTCTCATTTTTTTCCATAAAGCCTAACTAGTGAAAATAAAAACAAGAAACGAAAAGATTTAATTGCAAGATATAAAGATATACCTTCAAACACTTACTTCCCCGGCAACGGCGCCAGAAATAGCTTGATGTCTACGCACGCTTCTATTCTTGTAGACTATGTTGGGCCTCCAAGCGCGGAGGTTTCTAGGGCAGCAGCAATTTCCCTCAAGTGGATGACCTAAGGTTTATCGAACTCAGGGAAGTAGAGGTTGAAGATGGTCTCTCCCTGCAATTAAGATACAAGAAGTCTCTTGTGTCCCCAACACACCTAATACAACTAGGAGTTGTATAGGTGCACTAGTTCGGCGAAGAGATGGTAAAATATGGGTGATAGGTGTGGCAAAACAAAGTAATATAAATCTGTAATAAAAAGTGCAGGAAGCAAACATGTGACAAAAGTGAGCACAAACGGTGTAACAATGATGGAAACAAGGCATAGGCTTCATACTTTCACTAGTGGAAACTCTCAACAACATTAACATAGTCTAATCACATGATATTTCCCATAAAACATGCAATGGAGACGCACTCGGAGGTCATTCCTTTGTGGTCAAGAGAGGATGAGAATTATGTAGGGCTACAAAAGCACACCTCAAAGTTCGTAGTTCTCAATCTATGGATTTCCCAATGTCACCGCGGCCATCCAAAGAGAGTACCACAATCACCACAACATATCTCATGGATAGTCAAAGACAAGCACCAAGAGAGTCTCAATCTTCAATCAACACACAAAAGAGGAAATCACTCATGATAATATTCTTCTAACCCATGTCCAATAGACCGCTGTCACCTTGGTCTCGGGGATTATACTAGATAAGATCAATTGAGTACATCAATTCAATACATAGAGGAAGGGGAAATATCATGGGATCACCCTAGATTAACATAGCCTATGATCACAACGAAGATCACATCATGGGAGAGAGAGAAGAACACATAGTTACTGGTAGAAACCTCAGCCCCGGGGAGGAACTACTCCCGCTTCATGGAGGAGGGAAGCAACGGCGATGGAGATGAATTCAGGGGCACTTCCCCGTCCCGGCAGGGTGCCGACACAGGAATTATGTCGCCCCGAAACTTGATGGTGATGGCGGCGGAGATCGGAATTGCTTCTGGAGAAAAGGGGTCCGGGATCAGGGTTTTTGCGACGGGTGTATAAATAAGAGCCAAAGGGGGCACCGAGGGGGCCCACAGGGCAGCTAGGAGGGCAGGTGGCGCGGCCTAGGGTGGGGCCGCGCCAGGCACCCTCCTGGGCCCCTGGTGGTGGCCCTTTTGCCATGTCTTGGTTATTCCGGAAGCTTATGGAGCACTGATTTTTTATATAAATTTTCCGGGATTTATTGGGCACTTTTATTATTGGAAAAACCTGAAATACAAAAACAGCAGAAAACAAGAACTGGCAACTGGGTGCACTGAGTTAACAGGTTAGTCCAAATATGATAAAAAATGTATGAAAGTTCAACAAAAACATGGCAAAGTCACACAAATCATGCATGGAGCAAGCAGAAATTATAGATACGTTTGGGACGTATCAACTATCAATCTCGAGCCCGATGCTAAACCAGTTGTTGATCATCAACGACGGTTGAACCCAAGGATAAAGGACGTGGTTAGGACGGAGGTTCTCAAACTTCTAGCCGCAGGTATCATCGATCCTATAGCTGATAGTAAGTGGGTAAGTCCCGTTCATTGTGTTCCTAAGAAAGGAGGTATGACTGTTGTTCCTAATGATAAAAATGAACTAATACCTCAGAGGACTATTATTGGATATAGAATGTGTATTGATTTCAAGAAGTTGAACAAGGCCACCAGGAAGGACCACTATCCTCTGCCCTTTATTGATCAGATGCTCGAGCGTCTGTCTAAAAACACCCACTTCTGCTATCTCAATGGGTATTCTGGCTTCTCCCAGATTCACGTTAACACCGCGGATCAAGAGAAGACTACCTTTACGTGTCCTTACGGTACTTATGCTTATAGGCGTATGCCTTTTGGTTTGTGTAATGCACCTGCTACTTTTCAGAGGTGTATGTCTGCAATATTTCATGGTTTCTGTGAGGATATTGTAGAAGTTTTCATGGACGACTTTTCCGTCTATGGAAACTCCTTTGACCACAGTCTCCACAATCTTAATAAAGTTTTGCAGAGATGTGAAGAAACGAATTTTGTGCTCAATTGGGAGAAGTGCCATTTCATGGTTAACGAAGGGATAGTTCTTGGACACAAGATTTCCGAAAGGGGAATTGAAGTGGACAAGGCAAAGATTGAAGCTATTGAAAGGATGCCCTATCCAAGGGACATCAAAGGTATTCGTAGTTTTCTAGGTCATGCTGGTTTCTATAGAAGATTTATCAAGGATTTTTCTAAGACCTCGAGACCCCTTACCAATATTCTCCAGAAGGATTCTCCTTTTGTATTTGATGAAGATTGTAGGGAAGCTTTTGAAGTTCTTAAGAAAGCCTTGATAACCGCTCCTATAGTACAACCACCTGACTGGAATTTTCCCTTTGAAATTATGTGTGATGCTAGTGATTTTGCTGTTGGAGCTGTTTTAGGACAAAGGGTTGACAAGAAGCTGAATGTCATCCAATATGCCAGCAAGACACTACCGAGAAGAAATTCTTGGCAGTGGTGTTTGCTTGTGATAAGTTTAGGCAGTATATTGTTGATTCTAAAGTTATTATTCATACTGACCATGCTGCCATTAAGTATCTTATGCAGAAAAAGGACGCCAAACCAAGACTCATTAGATGGGTACTCCTTCTTCAAGAATTTGATTTGCAGATTGTCGATAGAAAAGGAGAAGATAATCCGGTGGCGGATAATCTTTCAAGGATGGAAGATATCCCGCACGATCCTATTCCAGTCAACGACAGTTTCCCAGATGAACAACTTGCTGTTGTAAAAGTACAATCTCATTCCGACCCTTGGTTTGCAGATTATGCTAATTTTATCGTTGCAAAGTTTTTGCCTCCAGGTTTTACATTTCAGCAGAGGAAGAAATTCTTCACGGATTTGAGGCACTACTTTTGGGATGATCCACATCTTTACAAAGAAGGTGCGGACGGGATCGTAAGAAGGTGTATACCGGAGCACGAGCAGCAGGACATTCTTCGACAATGTCAAGATAGTCCCTATGGAGGACATCATGCCGGTGAAAGGACCGCACATAAAGTTTTACAATAAGGTTTTTATTGGCCTACTCTTTTTAAGGACGCCCGAAGGTACGTTCTATCTTGTGATAAGTGTCAGAGAGTTGGTAACATTAGCAGGAGAAATGAGATGCCTATGAATTACTCACTAGTGATCGAACCTTTTGATTGCTGGGGTTTTGATTTTATGGGTCCTTTTCCTACTTCACACAAGTACACACACATCTTAGTTGTTGTTGATTATGTAACCAAGTGGGTTGAAGCAATCCCCACTGAGAGTGCTGATCACAAGACATCTTTGAAAATGCTCAAGGATGTAATTTTTCCTAGGTTTGGAGTACCAAGGTACCTCATGATAGATGGAGGGTCACGCTTCACGCATGGAGCTTTTAGGAAAGCTCTAGCCAAGTACGATGTCAATCATAGGATTGCATCACCGTACCACCCTCAAACTAGTGGGCAAGTTGAGCTCAACAATAGGGAGATCAAGTTGATCTTACAGAAGACAATAAACAGTTCTAGAAAGGACTGGTCAAAGAAGTTAGGAGATGCTTTGTGGGCGTATAGAACTGCTTACAAAAACCCCATCGGCATGTCTCCGTATAAAATGGTCTATGGAAAGGCTTGCCATTTACCATTAGAGTTAGAGCACAAGGATTTCTGGGCTGTCAGAGAGCTAAATGCTGACCCAAAGTTAGCTGGTGAAAAGTGTCTCATGAACTTGACTTATCTAGATGAGTGGAGGAGTGAAGCTTACGAGAGCGCTAAAATGTTCAAGGAAAAGGTAAAGAAGTGGCACGATAAAAGAATTCTGAAACGTGAATTTAATGTTGGTGATAAAGTTTTGTTGTTTAGATCTCGTTTCAAGTTTTCTCCAGGTAAACTACTTTCCAGATGGGAAGGACCTTTTCATATCGAAGAAGTATATCGGTCTGGTGCAATCAAGATCAATAATTTCGAAGGCACCAAACCTCAAGTTGTGAATGGACAAAGACTCAAACATTATATGGTAGGTGATCCAATCAATATGGATGCAAACATGATATATACAAAGACTCACGAAGAACATGTTGCAGCCAGTTTCAGACTCCGGCAGGAGCAGAATAAGAAAAGGTATGAATTATGGTAAGAAAACACCGCGAACGTCAATAAAAGTTTACTTTTCAAAGTTTTTGCAAAATTAGGAAAATTCCAAGCCCGAGTGGAGCCGGAGAGGAGCTCCAGGGGGCCCAGGAGGCCTCCTGGCGTGGCCCCCCTCCTGGGTGCCCTGGACTCCGACTCCGACTCCACCTAGGCTTGAAACCTTCCTTCTGTTGCAGAAATTTTTGCTATATATTTGCCCGGATAGTCCCGGCACCGTATCTCGTGATTTCGTGTGTTTTCTTTCTCGGTCTGTTTCTGCCAGAAAAACTTTCAGCAGATCTAGGTTCCATGGCTTCCCCAAGTTCCCCCAAGGACAAGTTCGTCGTCAACGTCATCAACCCTTACCTCGCAGAGGTGAGGAAGCACCCCCATGTCCTTCATGTGGAGGACGGTGTTCTCCACAAGGAAGATCTGGAGGGACCAGTCGAAGAAGGGAGCACCGAAGAGAGGCTGAAGGAGATGGAACAAGAGGTCATCAAGTACAAGAAGATGGTGGAGCGTAGTGTTGAAGACAACTTCGACATGATGAACGAGTTAAAGGCTTTCCACAAGAAGGAGACAAAGGAGATGCTGTCAAGTTTGGCCGAACGAGAAGAAAAGTTCTACGAGATTCAAGCACAGATCTATGATCTACAGAACCAGAACTGTGAGTATGAACTCAAGTTCTCACGCATGGGTTTGGCTACTGAGTATAGGATCCCGGAGACTAAGATGTCCTTTGAGACCGGAGAACCTTTACCGTGGAAGCGCTTCGCCAGGGAAAACATGTTCAACCCCAACAAGAAGAAGAATGAGGAGTAAAACTCCTCGGGTAATGGCATCCCCTTAGCATGTTCCATGCTTGGGGGAGTGCCGGGTATCTTTATCTTTATCTTTGTCTTTAAGAGTCAAGTAGAGTCGTATCATGTCTAGGGAAGTTACTTTATGAAATAGGTGTTGCTTTGAGGTCTATCACTCCTTTTGTGGAGAGCTTTGTATCCGTGAGTGTGGTGTCGTCTATGAAGGAATATTAATGAGAAGCCTATTGGTTTCTTCGTTGCACTCGGTATTCTCATCACGCAATAGACATTATGAGCTGATTCTTATGGGGAGTATTGACCTTATATCAGGTATGGCTTCAAAAACTTTATTTAAATCTTGGCAAGTATAGCTTTGGTCATAACAACAAGCATGTTTTTCTCAAAGTAGCGACATAGCCAAAACCTTTGTGTTATTATGCTTGAAGTGTTATGTTGACAAAGAAGACAACTTGATGTTTCATGCTAGTTTTAATGTTTATGCTTTGTATTGCTTGCATCTAAGTTGTCATCAATTGTCTGGTCTCTCAAAGCCTTGCTAGCCAAAACTCTGTACTAAGCGGAATTCTGCTTGTACTTCCATACCCTGAAACCAACATCTTCCACTTGAGTCCACCATACCTTCCTATTTGTGGTATTCCACTACCACTCCTAAAGTATATAATTTATGTGCTATCTCTAGATGTTCAAAATCTTCTGTTTTGTGCCACTGATTCAGCTCACGAGGAAGTGGTGGGTAACCCATGATCTTCTTAATTTGGACAAGTTTTATCTTGGAATTGCATGCCTAATCTGCAAACCCCTAATACAAGAAGGGACTGGCATGAGTGCCCATCTCGTAAAAGATAAATACTAACGCACAAGTTCCTTCGCTCATTTATGAGTGATAAACAAAGGAATTTAAGGGGATGTGATAGTCCCCACATGGGAGCCGTTCCTCGAAACTTGTCCAAATCATGAAGTGAGTGAGTTATCTATCAGCAGTCGTTGACGGATCATGCACCTCCCAAAGGCCTGTTTTTATTCTGTTTGATCTAGAGAAGGCACATGAGTTTTCCCTGCTTACCCTTTTTCACGGGGTTTATCCTTTATTTTGTGCTGAGTCGGTCCTTCCTACTTCCTTCCTTCTTGAGAGAGAACAGACACTTGATGTTAATAAAGATTCTTGCATACAAAGCTCCATTGAAAGTTAGCATGTTACATCTTTGTTGACATTATCTTTTGATAAGTGAGTTGTTTGCAAAAGCTTATGCTTAGTAAACATCTTCCTTTGTGTTAACATGTGCACTTCTTGACTGATAACATGTTCTTTCCAAAGCTTCAATTGGTTCCATTATAAGTGAAAGAGCAAAAGTAAAAGTTATTAGTTGTTCCTTGACCAAGGCTATGTTTGCCATGATTTGATGAGTTTTCCAGGTCCTACTTTGTTATAATTGTTACTACTTTCTCATAAGGACCTTATGAGTTGAGGTTGCTGTTGAGGATGCTTCAGTTTGGTGAGAAATCTTGGTGCTTCTTGTCCGTATTCTTTTATCGACGCTTCACTCTCTAAACTTGTGGACAGGTTTACCGAGCTCAGCAATCGCTTGGGGACAAGCGAGGTCTAAGCTTGGGGGAGTTGATACGTCCAAAATGCATCACTATTTTATATTGAAATTCATCCTATTCATTGATATATTCCACTTTAAAGTATGGTTCTTATGTTGTTTTGGCTTTTTTTACACAGTTTACAACTTTCCGGTGCCGAAGCAGCAGAACCAGAATTCAGCGGTGAAAAGTGGACACCAAGTTGCTGAATCAGATCAAGTCCAAATGCGATGAAAATTTACGGGGAGTGTTTTTATGAAGATTGACTGGGGATCACCGAGGATGGAGGTGAGGGGACCCACCAGGAAGCCAGAAGGGTGCCTTGCGTGGCCCCCCTCCTGGCCGCGCCTGGCACCCTCCTGGATGCCTGGTGGCCCACCTCGCTGCCCCCTCTCGCCTATAAGACCCCCCTGGGGTAGAAACCCTAAATAGAGAAGAGTTTTCGTGTTTCGCCGCCGCCATGGGGCGAAAACCTACAGAGGAGAAAAGCCATCTCCGGCGGGCAGATTCCGCCGGGGAGATCACCTCCTAGAAGGGGAGATCGCCGCCATCATCATCATCATCGTCACGGGCATCATCGAGATCATCATCAACATCATCCCCAACATCAGCACCATCTCCATCACATCTCATCTCACAATTGCAACTTGTGTTGTAATCCGTACTATCTATCCTCCCTACTCTGTTGGTGTTGATTACTACTTTGTGGTGAATGCTATTGAGTTTTGTTGGATAAATATCATTGTGTCCAGATTTTTTGCCACCCATCTATCACCTCTGATCATGATCTCTTTTATGTCTTGTGAGTAGTTACTTTAGTTCTTGAGAACATGGGAGAAGTCTAGTTGTTAGTAGTCATATGATGTTGAAGTGTTATGTGTTGTTTGATACTTAAGTTGTGTTGTTATTTCTCTAGTGGTGTTATGTGAGTCGAACACTTAACACTTCATCTTTCGTGGGCCTAGAGGAATACATTGTGCACAAATGATGTTTATGGTGGGTTGTCGGAGTGACAGAAACTTGAACCCCAGTTCGCACACTTTTGCACAAGGGAGTTATGGATCCTTGATCGTAATGCTGTGGTTAGGCTTATGCCTTAATTACTACCTTGTATTTATGGATGCTTGCAAGGTGTGTAATCATAAGAGTACACTTATCTTAGTCTAGAAGGTGTACTAGCATTGATCCACCCACCAACACTTATCAACACAATACATATTACTTGGCGGAGTATGATGAAAGTAACTTGGCTATCTCTCCCATGTGTTCTCGAGAACGCTTTAGCTTTTATAAGTTTAGTTCCTAGGCTTATCCTTATGAAAGGATTGGGCCACTTGCTACTCCTCAGTTACCCTGTTTACTTTGCTTGTCTTTTACTTTTCTGTTGCTTAAACCAAAAAACCCTAAATATTTACCTTTGAGTGTGTGCAGCCTTTCCTTATCCAGTGTCACTTATCAGCACCTTCTGCTCCTCGTTGGGTTCGACGCTCTTATTTATCGAAAAGCTACAATTGATCCCCTAGACTTGTGGGTTATCAAGAATCGTTTATTGGCACGGTTAACAGGGGAGGCAATCCCACTAAACCTATTAACTTCACTGCCATCAGCGATGCGCCTTTCCGCACATATTTATCCTTGTTTGCCCATGCGTATGCAACGAGTGTCTTCTACCGAGCTCTTTCATGCACCAGAAAAACTAATTATATATCGATTTCATTGTGACCTTGTGAGTTCATTGGATTTAGACCTTCTTTCGCCATGCCCTGTGGATCACCCTGGTGTTGCCCGTGTTCACCTTGAACTTGCTCCTCCTGACGAGGATCTTCATTTTCTCGAGGATCTGGCATGCCTACCATGTAGCACTCATGGATCGAGGTCGCTTGCCAAAAAAGCAAAGGAACCACGGAAGGTGGGTGGCTTACAATCGAGTCACTTGTGTCTTCCTTCATGTCCTCCAACTCCTTGGTTCCTGTAGAATGTCTCGAGGTCTTTTATTTGGGCCACTAGGTGGGTGGTGGATTAGGAAAAAAGTACGATTGGATGTTGCTCCGTGATTTGGCATGACGTCGAACATTGAAGAACTAGCTTGTTGCATGAATCTGTGACGTACTCTAGATTTTGAAATTGAACAATCCAACCTGGTCGGTCGAGTCGGCGACGTAGCACATGGCGTCTAAGACAAACCTCTACCAACGTGTAGATTACGTCGATGTCAGAAAGTGATCTCATCGGATCCATGGATTCAGCAAGCGAGACCTACAAGGGCCACCCCTATTGGAGGTAAATCCAGCATATCCCTCGATATGCTATATCGGTGAGGTGAGTAGGTCATATGATAATAGGACACATGTTTTACCCAAGTAATGCCCTCGAGGTGGTAATACCCTGCTTTCTGCTTGTGTTGTATTATTGTGATAGGATGTGCAAAGCACAAGGTACAATCGAGGGATTGAGTATTGAGATTACGGGGTGCCTATCAACTATGTCGGTTCTATCTTATATAGTTTGACGATGGGCTAGGGATACAAAAATCCTAGTCGACTATGACAACAATGGAATTTTTCCAGAATATGATCTCCTTTCTTGATCGACAAAGCTTTTGAAGTCTTCCATATTGATGAACCATGGGTCGATATAAAAATCCAAAGAAGGAACCGACGTATCTTCCCGTAATCCATGGGTTGATCACGCCTCGAAAGATTGAAATCGCTTGTGCAGTGCCTCTCCCCACTTTAACCCTAGAAAACGACTTGGTATGCGAACAAGACACCCTATACACCGGGAAGGAGGGTGCAAGGGCATCTCCAAGACTGACCCCCTAAAACGGACATCACATCCGTCTGCGGGCCAGGGAGGGGGCAGTCTGCGGACACTGCTGTGAAAACCGACTAGCAAAAATTTCAACTAAAATTCAAAGAATTAGTACGATTTTAAAAAATTCAGATATAGTTTACATAAATTGGTGCTATTTCGTCCTTTCAACTATTAAAACTAAAAAAATTAACCCCAGACGGTGACCTCGTAAGCATGTCCGGGCTGCCCCGCAGCACCTCTGTTGTCGTTCGTATCGTTGTCATCGTCATCCTTCCAGCAACAGAAGGGAGCGGGGACACGACAACCCTGTAATCCTGGATCACCTCCATTTCCGTCAGTATCGTCTTCATTGTTATTCTTCCAACAGCGGAAGGGAGCGGGGTCGCGATAGCCCTGTCCGGCCATCCTATGTTTTTGCTCGTACTCCTCTACTGCGGGAAGGGTGGCCTCGGCAACAGATGACCGTGGCTTAATCGGATCAACGGACGGACCCCTTGCCCTTGGCGCTACCGGAGGTGACATCATCGTTGAGGGACCAGTCCTTGATCCTCTTACCAATCTGTTCGCCTAGCCGATAGATTCGACGCTTGGACGTCTCCACCGTGGTGAGTGAATGATCGTGATACTAGGCTTCCGTGAGGTTCTCGTCGGTGAGGACCCATGCGGATGCCTCGTCGAACTTAGAGAAGGCGGAGTGGCACGTATGGTTACGCCACTCCTTCTGCGCCTCCTCCCTGATTGCCCTATCCTCCGCGGGGGCGATGGCCCATGTCAAGGAGCCCCCATCGTGGCTGAGGTAGTGTATAAGGTGGATGCACGCCTTTGCGATTGGCGGCGGTAACTACCACTTGATGGTTTGCCACATAATTCCAGCTTTGCGGTGCATGGTAGAACACCTCGTAGGCGCAGCCGGCGGTGAGGTCGGCTCGTCCTTGACGCGGCTTCTGATCCTGGACGCCTCGATTGTTGTAGATCGGGGCATTGACGCGCTCCGACTTCACGCGATGGGGAGGCGGCGGCGATGCGCGCTTCGTCTTCACGTGAAGAAGATGTGACGACGAGGGGTGCTCGTCCTTGACGGCGTGTTGGACAAGAAACTATGACATCGGGTTGTTGTTGTAGCGGAGCCATCGCTAGAACGCCTCTTCCATCTGCATCACAAACTTCTCGATCGTTTGGGCAACGTCAGGGGGGAGACGCGACTACGGCTGTTGCTGCGGTTTGTGGTCCAGTGCCTTCTGGTGTTGTGGACGGTGCCAGAACCGTACTTAAATACATGTGACGGCTCCAATGCGTACGGAGTTGGCTCATGGAACGTTTCTCCAACATTGAACACACGCGAAAAACAAAAAGATCGCTTTAATGATCGATCTCATCGTTTTGATTGGCATCAATGCTTACTAATCGCGCTCGTTCTGAAACGATCTGGTCGGCATGAATGCGCGCTAACCGTTTCACGCTGAAGATGGTTTTCAATGTGAAGGGTTTTGGGTGGACCGGGGTATCAAGCTGAGGACGTGTCACTGATCCGGACTCTTCCTGGATGCCCCTTCCTGCATAAAAGAAAAGAAGGCGCAGGAAGGAACATGGTACACTGACCAAGCAAGCAAGCGACCACGACGGTGAAAACCTCAAAAGGCGCCGTTTGTGCGTGTGTGCGTGGCGGGATCGAGTCCAAAGACGCAACAATAAGCACACGATCGAACGATACACATGTAGGTAGCCATCCCAAAAGGGGGGACGACCAGTAACCCTAGCTTAGCTAGGTAGACCCTGCAATAACCCGGCGCCCGTGCGTGCGTGCGTGCGTGCACACTCACGCAACGCAACGCGCCGCTTTTTGTCGCGCAAATGTGTCATGCGCGCATGCCAAAAACGACGCCCCGACGGCGACGCTCGCTCACGCAGTCCCGTCCACCTCCGTCCACCATCCATCCATCCACACTCTTGTCCCTCACGACGCATCATTCGTTCGTTCGTTCGTTCCAGCTGCATGCATGTGCCCGGCCGGCCGGTGCATTTTCCACGGACGTAACGTAACGCAACGTACGCAAACGCAACACACCTCGTTCTGCTGCTATGTCCATCTCCATCGTACGCAAACGCAACGCACACCTCCTCTTTCCGTTTGCAGATCCGTAAAGCCATTTCCATCGATCTCGCGTCACGGAAAGCGTCTTTTTAACTCGCCAACAATTCCACACACCGTATCTCTTTTCCGATTATGTATGTCGTCCTGCTAAAACAAGACCCCAACCAGCCAGCAAGATCAGTGTGTGATCTTCTCAAAGCTAGCTGGCTGCTTTTTTTAGGCTACGACGACCCTCCCCGGGTTAGCAACTACTAGTACTTTCTTTCTTTTTTGAGTTGCAACTACTAGTACTAGCTGGTAGCAGCATTGTGGGCAACTAGCTTGGGAGTTTTGTCCTGAGCGGCCATGATGATGATAATAATAGAGAGAGATAAGACGAGCACGTACGGCGATTAGTTGCCGAAATGCCAAGCTCCGTCGATGCTCGTATCAGCGTCACCCGGCACTAAGCTAAAGCCCCGAATTATTCTTGACGGAAAGAAAAGAGGCGGCAAAAGGCTGCGCACACAAGGCAAAAGCATGCAGGTCGACGGCGACGTGTGTAGATTCAAAGGACGCCACCTTTGGGACGATACTGTTGGATTCCATAAAATAAAACCAGGGAACACGGCCCACGAATCAAGTTCTAGTGTACGTTGAGCTCCATAATTCGATTGATTAATCTGCTTTCTGAACTGGAGTTAGTGTTAGGAGTAGCTAGTGGACCAGAAATGAGTTAGTGATCGATCGATGCTCAACACTCAGCTCAGTTGAATCAAAAGTAGTTAATATTGATTGATTGATTGATGATTCCATCTCTACGATAGCAGAGCGAAGCAGCACTACACATGCATGCGCCTCCAATTATCAGGGTTACATACGTAGTAGAGAACATAGTAGCTAATCAGGGAGCTCATATAAATTATGTGATCGCTCAAAAGTCAAAACGCGAAAATTACTTGAAAGAAACTAGTAGACCATCCATCGACGACGCATGCAAACTTCCTTCCTTCTGCATCACACGTTGCTAGCTTGACCATACACGAGATCGGGGAAATGCACGTACGCCACGCGCATACGTAGCCTGGGGCTAGTAGCAGATCGCGCCCTTCACCGCCGGCGTCTCCACGTCGTCGGCGACCTGACCGCCGCCGACGTGCCTGACACCGTTGTTGCAACCATTGGTGCCGTTAGTGCCGTTCGTGCCGTTGCCGTTGCCGGCGACAGAAGTGAGCGGCAGGGCTAGCTTCTCGCCGACGGAGGAGGCGGGCTTGTCGATGATGTCGTTGCTCTTGCCCCAGATGAGGGAGTAGAGCCCAAGCACTATGATCGCCGCGCCAATCACGCTGAGAAACACAAGAACGTAAGGGAGTTAGTTAATTATTTACTGTGATTACGGTGGATCTTACTCCAATCAAGTTGATAAAAAGAATTTTACCTTCCAAGAGTGGTCTCTTCCTTGAGGATGACGGAGCCGAGGACGGCGGTGATGATCATGCAGAGGGGCTGGAAGGCCGTGACGAACACCGGCCCGCGCGTCTCCGTCACGATCCCCTGCACGTAGAACGCCACGCCGGAGCACACCACGCCCTGCATGCACACGCATGTGATTGATTCATCATCAGTTAGTGGATCGATCGATCGGTTGGATCTGCAAGAGTACGTTCTCCTACTTGTTACAAAAATGGCGAGGGATGACGGGGCTTACGGAGTAGATGACGGTGAAGAGGCGGGTGTCGAAGCCGACGACCCAGGCGCCCATGTCCCGGCGCTCCGCCACAAGCGCCATCGAACCGTTTATCACGGTGCCCATGCCGCAGATCAGCGTCGTCAGCGTCAGCGCCGCCGGGTAGCCGTTGAGGGTGTTGGACTGCATCATGCATTCGCGAACGGTACAATCAGATACGTATGCAAACGCCCAAAGATTGTTGCGTGCGGCCGTCACCAATCATTAACGGCGGCGTATTTGTTATGTTCTGTTGCATGATTGCATGATGTAGGCGGGTAGGTTACCTGGAGGACGAAGAAGCCGGCCCAGGCGACGCAGCTGACGATGATGGCGGCGGTGCCCTTGAGCCAGGTGGCGCTGCTCTGGGAGGCGGCGGCGGCCTGGTGGACGTGGTGGACGCCCCTGGCCCAGGGGAACTGCACGACGGGGCCGTGGTACATGATCATGAGCATGGCGCCGATGACGGTGCAGACGGTGCCGACGACCTTGGCCTGGCTGTGGGAGCTGCGGAAGCGGAGCTTCTCGATGCGGAGGATGATGGCCATGATGAAGGTGACGGCAGGGAGGATGTTGACGAGCGCTGACGAGAAGCTGGCCGAGGTCAGCTTGTTGCCCACGTAGTACAGGTTCTGGTCAAGCACAGGCCTGCAGGTCCATCGATCCATCCATCGGAAACCCACAAACATTATTAGCACGCAAATTAAATCGAGTTCCATACAGCTGGTAGCAGTAAAAACATAGTGGCACGTACTCGAGCAGCGCGAGTCCCAAGATCTTGATGAAGACGCGCCATGACATCGCAGGCCTTGTTGCCCTACACACACAAACAATTTGGCAAAGGTAGCAGCAATTGGTCAGTCATTGTCAACTATTATTCCAAACACACAAAGGACAAATTATCAACGGCATATGTGGCAATGGACAAGAAAGCAGCTGCAAAGCTTATCATGGCTATCAGTCAGTAGAGTTGAAGATCATGCATTAGCAAATCGCATCAAGCTACTGATGCTTTGCTTAAAAGGGAGTACAGTACTCCACTAGTGCGGCTACACGCAGATGGAAACAAAGATTGTCGGGGTGCATATGTGTCGGTTGGGCATAGATTAAGATTAGTCCAGAGGCGACTGAAGAGGGGACGCGGAAAAGCTCAAGCGAATTGAAATGTGAATATACCTGTGGTTCGATCAAAAAGACTAGCTAGCTAGCTAGGGGGGATGTGATAGGTGCGCGTTCCCGGTGTCTCGCACCAGTGTCAGTCAGTGTGCATGGTGCTTGATTACGTAGTAGCGATGGGAACTAGCGAGCGGATAACATTAACAATCGTTTAACTTTGGGTGCTCATCAAACAAAGACGAACTGGGCTTCTGAAACCTTGGGTGGAAGCTGGGTTCCCTACCCTACCGGGATTGATCTTGTGCATGCATGTACATGTAAAGCTCTCTTTTCTACTCCAACAGGGTGAGACGATGATCCATGGGTTAATGAACAGTTTGACTTTGACATGCATGCACACAATATGTACTCTATAGACTATATGCTGAGCAAAATGAATGTATCTATACTCTAAACTATGTCTATATACATTCGTATATAGCATCTATTGAAAGATGTCAAAGCTGAGAGAGGTAGAGGGACGAAGAGATTGACACAAGTAGAAGGAAGGCACGCACCTGTCGAAGACGAGGGCGAAGGGCGCCATGACGAGGGTGGCGACGAGGTTGCGGTAGGTGACGAGGACGTAGTGGCTCATGCCTTGCTTGAGGGAGGCGACGGAGACGATGTACATCCCCGCGTACCCGATCTGCAGCAGGATCATCATCATGTACGGCTTCACGTCGTTCAGCACCTTCTTGCCCACGGCCATGGCGGCTTCCGCTCTCTTGGACTCCCACACACACACAAGGTCGATGGAGGATAGATGGATGGAGGCACGAGGAGCACGCAGCTCAGCACGTACGATCGAACTTGCACCGTGCGTGTGAGGCTGCGGCTGCTCGGCTCGGCTGTTGGGAAGCCCCCTGAGCTGAACCGAGAGACTGAGGTACGCGGCGATGGTGAGTGGAGATGGCCTCGCGGACTACCCTATTTATAACGCCATGGCCGGCCAGCTGAGCTGCACGGCACAGCCGCACAGGTTGTTAGGGAGAGGGGGTGAGGTCAGCCCAGCCGGCCGGTCCCGTGCACCGTGCACGCACAGTGCTCCTACTGTGCGCACTGGATTAGTACGTAGTAGTAGTAGTAGTTGGTGTGGTGTCGACGGAGACGGAGATGGATGGATGGATCCCGCGTCACCCGTGCACCCAGTTTGTTGTTTCCGGATGAATTTTGATAAGCATGGTGCACGGGTTAAGTTTCTTTGGGTGTTGGGTCGCCGGAGAAAGAATGTGGCCGGCCGGGGCGGGACGTGCGCGTCGACGTTGCCGATCCACTTCCGGCCGGCGGGTGGTGTCAGTCAGCGTTGCCTCCTGGCCGCTCTGCTTCCTGTCTGTGCTGGCAACAAGTCAGCAACAATGGCTAGCTAGTGTCTACGTGCTGCCTACGAGAACGGGCATAGGTGCGTGCGCTGGAGTTGCCAACGCGACGCGGGCCCTTTTGCTTCGGGGGAAGGGCCGTAAACGGTTGGTTTCCCCAAACTACACCAGCTAGTGACTCGAAGGTGACAAGTTACAGCTGCAACGAGCAGCTAGCTAGAGACAGCTAAACCCGCCGCAATTCTGGTGGCGGCTTGGTTGGAGGTCATAGCATCAGTGACTTCACCCACCAGGCCACACCCAGCGTTCAAATTTCATAATCATGTTTTCTATTCTTTGAAAAAGGATCACCATATATTCCCATTATCGCATAATAATCAAAAGAACGTGTAATTACAAGAAGAAGAAAACACCCGGCCTATGCATTTCTAATAAACGATGCACATAACAAACCTTCATGATAACCGCCACCCGTACCGCGAAATGTTAGATTGTCGAATGTCGAACGAATGGCATCCTAGGATGTTCAAGATCGCACAATTGAGGCATATACAAATAATCCACAAAGGAGAAAATATGATCTCTATCTATTAGAAATAGTGTCATTTCGACATAGAGAGATTGATCAACACTGAGCATACGCACCTTAGCAAGGTATTTGATGTTTACTTTCACAAAATTGCAACAATAAATAAAAGTTTGACATGTTAAACAACACAGACAAATAGCTAGTACTCCGTCCATTCCAAATTAGATGACAATGAAAGTCATCTAATTTGAAACTGAGGGAGTATTATAATAATTAATAACATAACAATTGATACAGAAAGACAATTAGCGGCAAAGAAGGTGCCGAGCCGGAGCGGGTGGGGAAAGCTACAGGGCCTGAGCGGCGCGCGGCGGCACTGTTTGTATCTTGGCCCTGTTTGGATACTCTAACCCGGTTAGAGGTTAGAGTTAGATTCTAACTCTAGATTAACCCTGAACTAACTCTAACCAAGAAGGTGTTTGGATGGTTGGGTTAGATTGACAATAAATGTACCTTTTCCAATCATTTGACTACTTTATTTAAGATTTGTATGATGAAGGTAAAGGGAAAAGTAACTTTTTTGGGCCCCACCTAACTCTAACCCAAATAAGCACCTCTTGGATGGATTAGATTTTTTGGATGAGTTAGATGCATCTAACCAACTCTAACCCTTCTGTTTGGATGTTTTGGGGTTAGTTTGGTACAATCTAACCAACTCTAACTCTAACCCATGGATCCAAACAGGGCCCTTGTTTCGCGCATTATGTGCATGCGCACACGTGGGAGGGGAGGGCGCCGAGGGGCACTGTGGTAGTAGGGCACGAGGGCTAGGTTAGGGAGAGAATTATTGCTGGTTGGTTGGGTAACTTAGGTGAGTCCATAACCATGGGTTGGGTCTTTTGGATTTTGGGATTAAAGTTTGCCACTAATTAGTATACATAAGGAAAATTTGAAATGTATGCTTAACCCGTAAGTTTGCGAGTATCCACATGCCATGAAAATTCATAAGGAGAAGAATTTCTTCAAACTCGTGTCCAACAGACTGGATATTCACATATAAACGCACCCATTGAAAATATTTTTCCAACTCGAAGACCATGAATACACATATGGTCTGCTAAAACTCTAAGGCCATCCCTTCGGTGAGAATTTAATCGAACCCAACATCCATCGTTAATTTCCGTCAGTTCTAGTGTCTGGTTGACATGAATATAGTAATATTGTGTACCACATGGAGCTCGTATAATCACACGAACAAAAGATCAACTCTAGGTTCTAGCAATGGGCTACTACTCAAATTGATGGCATTCACACCACTACGGAAAATCTCTAGAGGCATCGCCATCTAGAGCTCCTTCCACATCTGGAGAAGGACCATGAACTATGGAGATTTTTAACCACATCACTTTTGTCCACATCAAAACCAAAAAAAGATGAGCAATAATCCATTTCTGACCAGTACATACAAACAAGACAATTTTGCTACGCAGTGCCTTTTGCAAGTATTTTTGTCTAGTTAGAAGTCTATGAAGAAACGTTAACCAAATAATGAGAAATATGGACGCGTGGCCGACGCAAAGATCCCAAAAGAGTGGCAATGGAAAAATTGACAGCCCACTATGAATTAATGACATCATATGAAGATAGGATATAGTAGTAACAAGAGACAAGTGGAATCAAGTATCCACATACGGCATGTAACCACAAACTGAATGGTTGATGCTAGCTAGAGTGCTTGCTGTTGCATTACGTGCTAGCTACATGCCTCCATATTCGCCATTTTCCTCAGTAGCCTCTGACCCACTATGCCACATTTAGCTATGATAAACACCTATATGTGCTGCGTGATGACCCGGCCTCGTGGTTATCCCAGAAACAAAATTGATATGTGCATTCATGGACCAATCGCGGCTACTCGAGGGAATTCCATGACAGAAAGCGGCAGAGATGTAAATATAGGAATGTTATCAACACAAAGCTTTAACGGAAATGACCCTATCTTTACTGGAAAGGAGTCTTGTTTGACCCCCCGTCTAACCCGCTAACCTTTTACCAACTTTAGCGCCTATGAATATGAATATTCTTACCTATGACACACAAGCCTACTGGTATTGTTGATCTTGCAAATTTAAAAACGTTCCAGATGAAAGATCTTTTGTCTTTGGGCAAGGCACATTATTGCGCTTGATTGGAGACACTTTGTACGTCTAGGGAAAAGTTGGGACTAACAAATTGACAGGAGTATTTAACGATTCTTCATAACTCAGTACTACAAAGTGTGCCATCGAACGAAAGGGAAAAGGGAGTGAAACGATAGCAAATTAACAATAGGAAGAGAACAAAAGGAACTCCATTCATCATCATTTATAACGTTCTATTGCATCACAAAATCTGTACTAGATAAACAAAACCCTGCGCAACCGTCTTCAACCTGATTTACCCAATAGCCATAGACATCGAATCCGACACTTCATCGCGTTACAGGTGTAATGCATCATGTGATGCAGAAGCCATGGTAAAACCTCATTTTCAAGAGAGGAAAAAAGAGAGATACACTCTTGCATGCACACTCTTCTCCGCTAAGAAAAAACAGCAGCATGATAATCAATCTCTCTCTCTCTCTATCCCTTTACATGCGTTGCCTTCGCCTAGCGCTATACCAGAAAAGAAGAGAGGATACCGATCGTCGATCGATCCGTGTCTCCCTCTTCCCAAAGTAAGAAAAATGACGAGGAGTTTCTGGGCGCCGGCCCTCCTTTCATTTTCCTTTTCCTTTTCCTTTCCCGCAGATGGAAAACAACAACACCTCTCCCCGGTCTCCACCCCGGTTTCTTGTGGCACCAAACTAGCTACTCCATTAGCAAATGTGGAGAGAGATCGATAGCTGTGAGAGTGCCTCTCCTTTTTCTCATAAAAAAAATACGCAGAAACGCTTTGCGTCCGGATGCGCCGATCCAACGATGGATGGATCGTCGGCTCATGCATCGTGTGAGAGAGGCGATCGGGGAAGCAAAGCGAGCCATCATCCACCTAACTGGCAGCTAGTAGCAAGTAATGGTGGCAGCGATTAATCAACCAAAGGGGGCGGCCGGCCCCCTTGGCTAGCTAGTGCCTGCTGATGCGCGGATGCATCTACCACGCATATTTGGTGCGCTCTGCTTAGGATTTGCATCATGGTGTAGCTAGGTCTCACTCTCACCCCAGGGGAGAGAGAGACAGAGGGATCTCAAACTTCTGCGCCTATAGCTAGCTAGAGAGGCCGCTTAGCCTGTTGACCTCAAGAGACCTCTGCCCTTAATTGGGTGGAAATATTGTAGTTTTCACAGAGAAAAAGGAGGCGGTGCCACCATCGGTTTCATTTGTAATCGTAGTCGGTACAACTTGGTTATACTCTATACACATATATTGGTGCAAAAGCATAAAAGATAACACTAGAATATGAACATTCTAATCAAAGTTATCCTAAAATTTTCTATGCGCGCGTCTTCGATTTTTCGACTCTCAGCATAAGTTAATTCGGACGCACGTTCGGTGCTTGCCATTGATAGGCGTGCGAGAGAGAACATATTGTTGATATATCACTACTTGTCCGGTGATATTATTTTTCTCGATGGTGTGATGCTGACGTGTAAAACAGTGGTGTGAATGGTCGTGGAAATTTCCAAAAAATAATTAGGTCACCGACATGATACTAAGATCAATTTTGTGTGCACGACTTCGGTTTTTTGCCTTTTAGCATCCATTAATTAATTTGAACGCCCGTTCGGTGCAACAGAGAGGCGCGTGAGAGATAACATACAAATTACTATACCATTATAACGCAACTTGCCCGGTGATAACATGATACCAATGTGGAAATGGTGGTGCGAGCGGTCACGAAAAATTCCCAAAAATATGACACCGACCAAATGCTATTATATCATGTCATGTAATTCCAAACCAAAATTCGATCCTCGAATTCAAAAATAGAAGACAAAAAGTGCTTAAAGGGAGATTCAAAGTGAAAAAGGAAAATGAGAAGGCAATATTCTTAATTTATTGAAGAGGAAGAGAAAATTGTCTTCGTTTTATCTCTTGGCAAAGTACAACTTGATACATCAAAACAGAAACTTTTCAAAAATAAACTTTTCGATTTGTTTTTTATTTTTAAATATTCAGACAAGAGGTCCCTTGAGACAAATATCTGAGTGCTTTCTAGAGTACATGCCAGCTATCTTCTAGTACTCTGGATGGTATCGCCGTAAAAGGGTGGCGTCACTGGATATGTTCTCCTGAAGCATGCTGCAGCTGGCCAGCACAACATATGCTGCGACTCAACTGGCCAGCCAATGGTGACCTGACCACAGCATTTTGCAAAGCTTAATCGCTTCTAATAGGAGATTTTGCAAAGCCGTTTTGTCATACTAACGCATGTTGCTAGTCACTAGTACCCACGATGATTAATTCGTCCATTGGTAGCACTGTTCTTCCTCTAATTATTCCCAGAATAGCATCAATCGCAAACCCGATAATGGGATGCGTAGTCACTAGTCAGTCACAGGTACTGCCCACTGATCATGCACCCCGTAGCCGGATGGATGGATCGACACTCCAGTCCAGGCTCCAGATCACAAAAGCAATCCATATCTCCATGGAATTGAAACATGCCTGGGCTCTTACGTGGTCAGTGTGTGTGGGTGTTACAAGTGACCGACAACGGACAAGTACACTCTAGCTAAGCTTGCATTTCGCCTTGTAGTGGACGTACTACGTGTATATGGCAGACAGCGCGAGTTTTCCGCGTAATGCATCATGATTAACGCATTAAAGTATGTATATATAGGACGTACGCACGCACGCCACTAACACCCATTTTATTCACTCACTTATTTTTGCGGCCCTTTGCTCTTTATCCGCAATTTTGCAATGAGTTTAGGACATGTGGCCTGAAGGGATTTTTCTTCCATTGTCTGAAGAAAATGCGGTTTGCAGCAAGTTGAGGTACACATTATTGTACTATGCACACTGAATAAGATCCAAGGTGAATATGGTGGTTGATGGATCATACTTGCATGAACTGATCATCATGCGTCGCACGAACCGATTAATCAAAAGTCCGATCGACCGATTGATCCGAGGCGAAGTGCTCGGGGTACATAGTCTACATAATAGATAGTAGCAACGTTTGTGTCATGTTGGAGAATGGAGACACTGATCGCCGTGGAGATCCGATCCCACCTGACGACATTGCGCTAGTAACGGCAATGCACGGCTAGTGGACGTGGACCAGTTGCTGTCTCCTTGGGTGCACATACATACAGTTATCCACCAATGGGTTTTCAAAAAGGCAAAATGGTCTCTGATTAGGCCGGCTTTACGTGAACATTTACAATAATATGTATGTGTGTGAGAATGGCACGAAATATCCGAAATGGACAGGACGTACCTGTCAGTCTGACTTCTCTGGATAGCAGCAGACAGCAGTGCGAGTGTTGAGCAACATGCATATTTGCATATAATAATGGAAGAAAAGGTAGTACTAGCAATCTCGAAACAAAACGAACTTGGTTTGTATGATGATTACTCTCTAGTTGCTTCACTGACAGGGAACCGACGGCAGGATGAGTTTTGTAGTTGATGAAACCCCAGGTGCATGTACGCACCTACTCAGGTACAGCTCTGAAGAAGTTGTTAGTAGTAGTCTACAAAGAACCCACCAATCCACAAGCCAAGAAAGCAAAACGAATAACACTGGGATGCTACAACCCTCAGATGGCAGCTATGGCATAGTATCACCAGTGTGACAAAGCCTGCAAAGGCAACGGGCATCTTGTGCCCAAAAACTTAAGCAACCGGAGCTCTGAACTGACAGGGCAACCATGATACGAGAACGCTTTCAGTCAGGCAAATCTACGGGCAGAATAAAGCATCATGTGCGACTGCATAATATCACGAGTCCAGATCGGTCGGGAATCAAACAGAAATACTGAAACGTCACATCCTTGCACCCCCAAACACATCTAGAATGTAGCGGTAGTTAGCAAATGATTTACAATTTTACAGACAACGTGACATCATATCGAAAGCTGTCATTGTCGTGGACCGGGCATCCTTAGCATACCTAGAACATAATAAGGCGAGCAGATTAGCAAAATAAGTGCCTCCCAACCTGAGTGTCTTGCAAAAGATGTAGCTAGTTCCCTCTTGATTAGGCATGAATCGACACAGTAGACGCCGTGTTTTGGATCTCCTTGTGGTCAGCAACCAAGTACCAGATGGTTGATCAGCCTACCAAAATAGACATTGTACCTACGTATCCAGCTATATACTCCACCGAACACCATCTGCACAACAGAAATTACTTTAGAAGCAGTTTACTTGAACGGAAATCTGTAGAAATACTAGAAAAGTAGAACAAACAGGTTTTCTCAATACAGGCTTTCAAATACTCATTACTCCCTCCGTCCCATAATATAGTAACGTTTTTTTAGCTAAACTAGCTCAAAAAATGTTATTACCTCCGACCCATATTAATGTACTCAACTTTGTCCAAATTCGTATGTATCTAGTTAAGTATTTAGACTAGATGCATGTGTATCTAGACAAACTTAAGTACATTAATATGGATCGGAGGGAGTACTATATTGTGGGACGGAGGGAGTACCAGTTAGGGGATAATAAAAAGAGTGCAGACTTTTGGAGCTCAGGCTCCAGGGAGGAATTTATTTTGAAAAAATCAAAACTCATATTTCAGCGTTTCCAAAAAATCCATGGAAACTTATATGTTTCACACTACCGTGTAAATTTCATTTGAAAATATTATGATTTGAAGGCTGTACAAAAAAAATCCAGCTCAACAATAAAAATAATCAGCCCATTTAAAAAGTCACATTCGTCTTTTTTCTGAACAGCACATATGAAACTATAATGTTCCAAAAATTTACACGTATGTATTATAATCCCTCCGTAAACTAATATAAGATGTTTTAGATAACTAAACTAGTTATCTAAAACATCTTATATTAATTTACAGAGGGACTATGTATGTATGTTTGTTCACAAAAAGGTTCCCTTTTTTTGGCCAAGTAGAAATTTAAATTTCAAAAAGTCCACAGTGGAGCCCGCCCACCAAAAGGAATTACCTATAAAAACATCACTACTGAGGTTGGCGATAAACATGAAATAAGGGGAATCAAGTAAGAAATTGCTTTAGAGTTCACTTGAACAAAAAAAAACTGTAGAAAACCTAGAACAGATTTTCTCAATACATCCTTTATTACTAGAACAGGTTTCCTCAATACTAGAAAAACAGGTTGGTGATAAACATGAAATGAGGGGAGTCAAAGTATAGTTTGGTAGTAAGAAGTACAACAACATTTATTAGCAAGCACATGACAACTTCGAGAGCGAATACGCTGAATCCTACTACATAACTTGCAGAACTCCCGCTATTACCAGCCAGATGTGTATGTAGGAAATTACACAGAATCTTGACTTGGTAACAAATCATTAAGTTATACACCCTGACATTGGAAATAAAGTTCTGAATTTAGAGAAACTAAGGTGGTAGAAATAGTCATCTTTAAATTACCGCAACAAAAGAGTGCACATTCACTTTTAAGAACATTTTACTACCATGGCAATAAAACAAACTCTGCCAAATAGCATAACAGGAAAAAGCAAAATACCAACATCGTAATGGCACACGCAATTAGAAACAGCTGAGAATAGGAAAAATCAGATCCATTGGGGCTATTTACAACAAATAGGATTCACAGATTTCCAAACGGGTCATCTCAGTGAAAAGATGTATATACTGGACTTTGGGAAATAACACAACAAGAGAAGGATATTGATACTTGGTCAGTACTTAAAACTATATTTTTTATAAAATGAAGTGCCACATGGAAGAAGAAAAAGAGTAGGTCTCATTAAGCGTTAAGGGAAAAGTGAATAATGATATGGTTTCTCATGATTTGTCCAACTATCCATCCACCTTCAGCATTAGGTCATCTATCACAGCAGGTGATTTAAGAAAGATTTGGCATTATAATAATTTCAATTGCAAAATAGTAACAGGCAGCACACTATCAATATAGCAAATTAGCAATTCAAGGTAGTATTTGAGAACAAAGGACAATTGCATATTATCTTGACCTACTTTGCGATATGAATGCTGCAGTCTATACATCATGAGAACAGAAAATGGACTAGAAAACCTAATGCCAGCAATATTATCTTGGCTACTTTGTGATACTATCTTGGACTAGAAAACCTAATGGAACAAAGGACAATCAACAGAGAATGGACTAGAAAACCTAATGCCAGCAATATTATCTTGGCTACTTTGCGATATGAATGCTGCAGTCTACAGCACAGCTTCCCAGCCAAAAGTTATTTGCAGGATATATTTTTTGGGAAACATTGTGTGCCCATGTTCATACACATGATAGTTCTGGGATTCAAGGCAAGTAGAACATTTGCAATGAAAACTGATTTAAAATAATTCATTCCCTTCTTTTCCTGTTTGGTATCTCCATTCTCCTACACTATTTAGCTCTATATTCCAAGTTCTTAACTAGTCTATCCGGTTCGATAGATTACACTTAACTGTACACCCACACAACCTATAAAATGGCCAAACTACACTCCATTTATATTGCAATTTAAGTGGCTAAGTAGGAAAATGGGTGGATTAATAGGAATAATATGGGAAATAATGCCTCATAATTATAGAGTTGGCAAGTACTGGAGAACAATTTTCTGGTTAAAGAGTCAGGTATTTTGAAACATGTGTAATTTAATAGCCCTCCTTTCCTGTTGCTTTTGACAGGGATTTTTTTCTTACGCGTTCATTAAACTTGAACGTGGTGATGTGAAACTCCAGAAAGAACAGACGACAGCAAAGATGCACAAAAAACTCAAGTGGATATATGCAACCAAAAAAGCAAACCCTGCAATGACAACTGATAAGGCCAAGAGGAGCTAAGCATGAGTTTAGAGCTAAGCAAAGCTTGTGATAAGAGGCCAAGGAGCAAACTGGCCCATATGGAACTCAGCTCAGTTTTAAGCAAGACCATAAAATGGAAGTACACCTGTGGGTAGTTGTGGCCCACTTGTGCTCATGCCTAAGCTGGGCAGTCCCAATTCCCAAACGACATTAGGCCCAAACTTCAGGCCGACATCTAACCTATCAATTTGACTATTGGGTCTATTGTTGGCTAGGTATCATCCACCTTACTCATGTGAATGGGTTATCAAGCCTAGATCACTGTGGGACTGGGAGGTTTGACGTATAAATAGAATGGCCACATTATGAAGTACTAGTGTTGGCCCAATTGACCAACACGGTGCACGGACATGAGCAGAAATCGTGGTATAATTCTAAACACCTGAAGAATTTAGTGCGGCTATAATTAACATATATAAAAAATAGTGTGGCTATTATTGGCTAATGGATCCTCTCATTTATTCACATTGGTCAATTTAGGTATGAGACATCCATATGGGCCGCGAAGCCATGTGAGATCATACTTCCTCCATCTCAGCGACATTTATTTTGGGACGGAGGGGGTACTATATTATCTGTTTTTTAATTGTGGTTACTATGTTCGTTGGTGTATGATTTGAGATTGGTCTTTGAAGGACCTTGTGTTAGAACTTTAAGAAGCGCTAGCAATGAATGGTACAAGGAACAAGCATCTGCATTCACCCCCAAAAAAGTATTTGCGTGTCAATTTTCAACGAACAGAATCTTTCCAATTAGGACACATAGACTTTACCACACAGAATACTGTGTTATAAATAAAAATGATTTGGTTATAAAGAACACCCAACTCCTATGGTGGGTATTAATAGTTTGCCTTGACGTAAAATATGGAACGCGTACAAAAATATGCATGCTGAACCCGGTCTTAAAGCGTGAAATGGTAATACACTTTGTCCAAATGAGAACTTACGTCACTGATCCCATTCACATCCACATACCAATACAATGTCACAACAAGAGAACTTATCATGGCAATAGCCCATGCGACCAAGATCATGCAAACATGAGGGAAAACTAAAGCACTACAACTGATCTCAGGAGGACGCAACTCTCAGAATGGTAAATCTTGCAATGTGATGTTGGTCCATGCGACACAAGCAATAAGGTAACATTAGAGGTTTATACACTTTAGATGACACAGATGTAAAGGAGGCATGCAAACATGAGGGAAAACTAAAGCAGTAGAACTGATCTCAGGAGGTCGCAACTCTAAGAATGGTAAATCTTGCAATGTGATGTTGGTCCATGCGACACAAACAATAAGGTAACATTAGAGGTTTACACTTTAGATGACACAGATGTGAAGGAGGCGCGTTAGGTCTATGGACTATGGTGATCCACCATGAAAGGGAACTAGATGGTCATTATGCGTATCATGCCTCATGAATTTGGATTCGAGTAGCTAAGCTAGGATTGCCTGTCTGGGTGAGACCAAAGAAACCCACGGAGATGAAAGTGCAAGGTACAAAAAGAGAACTAGAAAAGCAACCGCCTTGGGCACATGCAACATATTAGACATGCATAATTTATAGATTTGCTTTACATCTAAGTATCTAACCATTAGGCCAAAATCCAAGAGTCAATTTTCTCTTCAAACACCATCATGCAGGCATGCAGCACTACCATTGTAGCACCATAGAGTAGGGAATTGTCCAAAACAGATGACACTTTACGACACCCTGCCTTGCGTTAGCAAGGAAGTATGGCCAGCATGAAGAACAGCATTCGCACATCCTACCACAAGGAATATTTGGAGAAATGATTGTTCATATCAACTCCATTTTGACTTGCTTCAAATATTTCCTTTTATTTTACTTGTCATTAAGGGTAAACCACACTGCAACCACAGTTCTAGTTTGCAAGCAGAGTAAACACGAGCGTACCATCATTTTGAAAACCTAAGGCTGTTTGGTTCTCAGCCACACCCTACCACACTTTCCCACAACTCATGTTAGGCAAGTTTGACCAAGTTAGGTAGGTGTTTGGTTCTAGCCACACTTGTGGCAAGATTCTTTTATCTCCCACATGTCATATACATAAAAAGTGTGGCAAGATTCCCTTAGGAAAGCCAAAGTGTGGCTATGGATTTGAGCACCTCAAGTAAGGCAAGTGTGTCAATATTTTGTGGCAATATGTGGCAAAGTTAGCTCCAAACCAAACAGCCTATATCCCCATACTTCAACATGATGCATATTTCCAACAAGATTTATACAAACTATTGAAAATCAATCTAAATGCCTTACCTGGCACATAAATACAACACTAAAATGTGCTAATGTAATGACATCCTATAACTAGGATGGCAAGGTACAGCTTGGATGGGATAGAAATCAAACCACGGTACAGTTTCACATGGCAGGTAGACTAAACTAGACTAGCACGTTATTGTGGTGTAACCTCAGACACTGCTAAACTCACAAGAAACAGAGAATATAACCTAACTAGGCCAAAGGTAAGCTGAACTCCAGAAGGAACAACAACTTTCTCAGACCAGCATCAGTATAGGTCTATAGGAAACCTAGCCATCTTTAGTTACACTAGTGCAACAGGATTTAAAAAAGATGCGCAACCTTCCTGCTTGCAAGAAAAGGAAGTGCACTACTTTGATGACACAGATAGAACTGCAAGAAACCAAGTTGCAAATACAATGCTAAGTATAGTAAAGCAGACATGCGAGCTATCACGTAGAGCAACTGAATCACAATTGTGAACACACCATACTAGTGTTCAACAGAATGGCATCTTGTGGATTCCTTGTTTATGAATCTAAGCTCCTAAATTAGCTTATCGAGAATATGCCAAAACTTCCTAATGTGGTGATCTTAGAATAGAAAATGGCTATATAACCAAGGGGGAAGAACTCCTACCACCAATACAATTAAACATAACCAGACAAGCATGCTTGTTTTCGAGTTTAAGCCCAATAGTTTGCACTTAAATCAACATGCCAATTCACGACCTTAAGTTTGAACAAAACACGGAATCCAATACTGAACTAACGATAAGCAGAAAATGAAACCGAATTAGTTCAAGGCAAGTTAAAGTGCAGAAGGAAATCCCTCCTTTTTACAGAGGGCAGGGGATTGTGGGATTTGTACCCCCGGTTAAGGCCCTAGGCCTTTGATGGTGTCGCTGAGCAAGCCGAAGACCTCTTTTGCTAAATCATGTCGGCGCACCTGTGTGCGCATCTCGGCATCAAGCTGCCTCCTCCACTTAGTCTCAGCTACAACACCCTCCTCTGCACCTAGCAGCCCCAAACCCTTGTCCAGTGACACTCCTGACATGGCACTGGCGTTCCTCCTCCAGTACTCACCAAGCAGCTCGCTGACGAGCGGCAGCCTCGCAGGAACCGGCGCTAGCACCGGCACTGGCAACAGGGGCACATGCGCAGCGGCGTACCCCTCGGCAGCGTCCTCTTCCTCGGGCTCCTCGGCGTCTGGGAGATCCTCTACTGAAGGCGCGACCTCGGCGCCCCAGAGGTCAGCGGAGAGAGCGCGCACCCGGCGCTCGTGCGAGGTGCTGGCGGGAGGCAGGGCGGTGTTGCAGAACTTGCTCTTGAGGCGCTTGAGCTTGTAGTATACCTTGGCCTGGTTGATGTGCGGGGAGAGGTTGTCCCTGAGGGAGTCGTAGAGGCCCTCGACGTCGGGGAGGCGCGGGGCGATGCCGTTGCGCGCCCGGAAGGAGATGGCGCCGTTGAGCAGCGTGATCTCGTCGGCGTCGGTCCAGAGCTTCTGGGCGGCGCCGTGGCCGCCGAGGCCGGCGGAGGAGGAGGCGTGGCCCGCGAGGGCCTGGGAGAGCAAGGCCGAGTCCGGGAAGGAGCGCGGGATGCGCTTGCGCTCGCTCTTGCGGGAGGGCTCGGAGCCGTAGTAGTCGGCGCGCGACCTAGGGTTAGGGTTGGGCGAGCGGCGGCGGTCGCCGGAGCGTGAGCGCGCCTTGGAGCGCTTGCTGGAGCGCGGCGGGGAGCGGTGGGCGCCGGCGCCGGCGTCGGCGGCCGCCTCGTCGTCCTCCATCTCGGCGCGCGGCGACGGGCGCTTGGAGGACGGCATCGGCGGCGGCGCGGGCGGAGGCGCGCGGTTCGAAATTTGGGTGCGGGGTTCGGGGGGGATTGGGATTTGGGGGAATCGGGGGGAGGGGGAGGGTGGGGAGCCGAAGCGCAAGGGGGGTTTGGAGGAAGGCGTCGGAGCGGCAGCGGCCAGCGGGGCGCTGCTGCTGCGCCGGAACTGGCAAGTGTGCGGGTTTTCCGCTCGCGATTGGTGGTGGTACACGACCCGAGAATCCTGGTGTTGGCGGTGCACGACACGAGCGGCACGGCGCCACGGACCTGACCAGAGAGAGCCGGTCCGTGTGCACGTCTCTGTCTGTTTCGGCACGGTGATCGCGCACGGTGCACATCATCTGGCGCTGCTAGTACGAGTGGATTCAGCAAACATGCGAGCGCACGTACAGTTCGCAAATCACACACCCACACGAACACGAGGTCAACAGAGGTACTAGTGCAGATCATTTGCCAGCCACTACATACATACAGACATGCATATATCGATCGATCTTCACGGACGTGCGACGGACGTGGCCTTGAAGGCCGTCTCCATGGCAGCCGTGGCCGCGGACAGCGCGTCGGCCTGGCCGGACGAGCCGCGGTACTTGCCGACGGCCGCGCCCATGACGGCGTTCAGGTGGACCTGAGCGGTCTCCACGGCCGCCTCGGTGCCCCGGGCCACGGCCTCGTGCTCCGCCTCGGCACCCGCCCACGAGGCGCGCGCCTCGCCCTCGAAGAGCGCCAGGACGCCGGCGAGCTGCGCCGGGTCGAAGCCCCGGCCGTCCACAGCCATGTCGGCGACGGCGGAGAGTTGCTCGAAGAGCGCGTCCATGTGTGTACTGCTACTACTTTCTTTGCCCGTCTTGTGTACCGTACCTTGGTCGTGATGGAGTCATATATATACACAGGACAGGGGGTGGTCGGCTGTGCTGCGGCGGAGCATCTGTGTCTGTTCTGTTCTTGCGGGAGAGGAGATTCGACATTCCAGCTTGGATGGCATCACGCCCTTGCGGCGCCTTTCGGCGAGTGACCTTTCTAAGGATTTAAAGCATCTCCAGTCGCGCCCGAGACCCTAGCACTATTTGCATCAAACGGATGAATCCCTCCCCTCAGTCGCGTCCTTAAAAGCCTAAATAACATCGGATTGAATCAAAATTGAGTCCGGCGATCCTAAGCCGGCCTGACGCGCTGGGGCGTCTGGGGGCGCCGGATGAAGCAAAATTGGCGCGAATGGAAAACGTCCCCACGCTTTCTCATTTCGTTCTCATTTCGTCGCCTCGGCTTCCCCGCACCTGGCGCCGCTGCAGGCGAATCAATGTGGCGAGGAGATCGGCGTCGTCCAGTCCAATCGGTGCAGGCGAATCAATGCGGTGAGGAGTCCAATCGACCGTCGACCGCCGCCGTGTGTTCCCGCCCAGTGAAGCCGCGCGTCCACACCTCTCTTCCCCCGCGCGCCCATGGGCCGCTATAAAAGTTGGGGCTCGCCGTAGGCCGCCGCACACCGGTTCTTCTTGCTCTCCTCTCCTCCCCGCGCACGCGCCTGCTCTTTTCCTCTTCCCGCCGAGCACCATGGGCGAGCGCTACCCCGGCGACAGCGCGGCGAAGAACGGCTTCGGCCGCGCGCACGCTGCAGTTGTGGGAGGCCATCCTGCTTGCTCAGGCGGGCTACCCTTGCCCGCTGGACACGCGCCTCCCCCCCCCCCACGACTGGGTGCTCAGCAACGGCGGCGTGCCGGTGCCGCCGCTCCCTCGCCCCAGGAACGCCTTCGCCATGGAGGTGGAGGCCGCCTACCAAGCCATGACGATGGCCGAGCGCGACAACCCAGCGAACGCGCCGGACAACGTCGTCTCGTGGACGACCTACTTTGAGCTCCGCCGCGAGGAGGCGATTGAGTCCTTCAACGGGCTACAGCCTGTTGCCGGCCGGCAGAACGCCATCGACCGGAAACGATGGTGGGGCGCGGAGGGCCGCACCCTCCCGTTCGTCCTCGACCACATCCTTGCCGGCAACAACCCCTCGTGCTCGTCCACGCCTCTGATGGCACTGAAGTAGCGCTTCTCGTTGGTTACCCCAAGTGAAAGGTTGGATGTAGCCTAGCATAAAATTTCCCTCGGCAAAGATGCCAAGGTTTAGAGTGTCTCTCGTAGGACTCCAAGGACTCCAAGTAGGTGGTGAAGCGAGCAACACGGCGTTTGAGAGATATTGCTCCCTTAACCTGGACATGCACACACAACAAATAATTTTGCTCCCAACGAGTACAGAGAGGTTGTCAATCTCTCTGGCCTTGCCGTTTATAAAGGGTCAAACGCAACAGATAATAGGTAGTGACAACTATGCGAGATAAACATATTATAGCTGGACAATTGACAGGATTATAGACGCAAACCAATGTTAACTATGCTACAAAAGAAAGGAAGAGGCTCAAAAGCATGGGCAGTACGCCAAAACAAGTAGACCGAAATCCATTTACATCTACTCACTAATCATCCACCTTGAGATATCTATCCAGAACATCTCGCTGGTATTAAGTTGCGAGCTCCACCCAAAGTGTAAACTCAAAGCAACAGACAACTGCATTAAAATCACTTTGCGTCAAGTAAAAAATCCTTGCAACCGCGGTTACAAGCACCATTGTTTTCCCCCTTGTGGCAACAACACATCCCCTAGACTCATGTTTTTGTCACTCAAGCTAGTCATCGGGGGCATGAACCCACAATCATGCATAACGCTCCCTCTTGGAGTTACTACCTACTACTTGGCCAAAGCAATAAACAGCAACAGAGAACATGCAAGAATTACTCAAGAACACAAATATAAAAGGAGAAGAACCAAATATATTACTCATCACAATCTGAACATAATCTCATAATCCATCAGATCCCAGCAAACTCAACATAGCAACAACAGAAAGAATTACATATGTGCCTTGATCATGTAGGGAAGCTCACAAGGTCTAATCCATGAAGAACAAAGAGGGGGAGAGGACATCACATAGCTACTGATCATGGACCCATGGTCCAAGGTGGACTACTCATGGCTCATCCAAGAAGCGTCCATGGTGGTGGAGAAGCTCCCGGAGGTCAATCCTCCCTCCGGCAGGATGCCGGGAAGAGGTCTTCTAGTGCTCCCGATCTTGGAATCGCGACGGCAGCGGAACAGAGGCAAGATCGCGAAAAAGGGTTCTGTCTTCGGGGGTTTCGAGACGAAGGAAATATATAGGCGAAGGGGACATCCAGGGGGGCACCAGGGGTCCAGGCGGCCTCCCGGCGCGGCCCTAATACTTCCAAATTGCATCACTGTTTTATATTGTAATTTAACCCTATTCATCGATATATTCCACTTTAAAGTATTATTCTTATGTTGTTTTGGCTTGTTTTACACAGTTTGCAACTTTCCGGTGCCGAAGCAGCAGAAGCAGGATTCAGCGGTGAAAAGTGGACATCAAGTTGCTGAATCAGATCAACTCCAAATTTGACAAAATTTGACGTGGATCATTATTTTGGAGATTCACTAGAGGAGACCAAAGTTTGACCGGAGGGGACCACACCTCGGTGCCCCCTCTGGCCTATATTACCCCCTGGGGTAAAAACCCTAAAAGAGGAGGAGTTTCGGAGTTTCGTCGCCGCCTCGTGGCGGAAACCTACAGAGAAGAAAAAGCCATCTCCGGCGGGCAGATTCCGTCGGGGAGATCATCTCCCGGAAGGGGAGATCGTCGCCATCGTCATCATCATCGTCGCGGGCATCATCGAGATCATCATCAACATCATCCCCAACATCAGCACCATCTCCATCTCCATCCCGTCTCATCTCACAATTGCAACTTGTGTTGTAATCCGTACTATCTATCCTCACTACTCTGTTGGTGTTGATTACTACTTTGTGGTGAATGCTATTGAGTTTTGTTGGAGAAATATCATTGTGTCCAGATTTTTTGCCACCCATCTATCACCTCTGGTCATGATCTCTTTTATGTCTTTTGAGTAGTTACTTTAGTTATTGAGGACATGGAAGAAGTCTAGTTGTTAGTAGTCATATGATGTTGAAGTATTATGTATTGTTTGATACTTAAGTTGTGTTGTTATTTTCCTAGTGGTGTTGTGTGAGTCGAACACCCAACACTTCGCCTTATCAAGGACCTAGGGGAGTACATTGTGTACAAAGGATGCTTATGGTGGGTTGCCGGAGTGACAGAAACCTGAACCCTAGTTCACACACTTTTGCACAAGGGAGTTATGGATCCTCGATCGTAATGATGTGGTTAGGCTTATGCCTTAATTAATACCTTGTATTTGCGGATGCTTGCAAGGTGTGTAATCATAAGAGTACACTTATCTTAGTCTAGAAGGTGTACTAGCATTGATCCACCCACCGACACTTATCGACAAAATACATACTACTTGGCAGAATATGGTGAAAGTAACTTGGCTACCTCTCCCGTGTGTCCTCAAGAACACTTTAGCCTTTATAAGTTCAGTTCTTAGGCTTATCCTTGAGAAAGGATTGGAACACTTGCTACTCCTCAATTACCCTATTTACTTTTCTTGTCGTTTACCTTTCTGTTGCTTAAACCAAAAATCCCTAAATATTTATCTTTTAGTGTTTGCAGACCTTTCCTTATCCAAGGTCACTTGTCAATACCTTCTGCTCCTCGCTGGGTTCGACATCCTTATTTATCGAAAAGCTACATTGAGAGTTATGTGAAAATTGATTACTTTAATACCTTTTGCTCTAAAATTGGTCTTGATTCCCAGCTAATGATTGACTTTTGCAAGGACTTTGCTTCTCATGTTGATTCTTTTAAGAAGAAGGAGAGTCAACATCATAAACCTTTCAAAGAGTCACCTATTGAGATTAATGTTATTGATCCTATTTTACCTGCAGTTGTGTATGAACAACCTCCTTATCCCGCAAGGATAAAGGATCACTCTTTTGTCACAGGTATTATAAACAAAAATGGAAGGACCACTGATGAACCCGAGGACCTGATCAAGGTCAAGCCTCAAGTTGCAATGGTTAAGGATCTGGTAACCAGTGATATTGAAGAATCTATTATTAGTTTTTTTGTTGTTTCCACTAACATTGTCACAGCCAAGAACAAAGGCCCAATTTCAAGTACACCAGTTGTATCTGTAAAAATAGGAGATCATAACTACTATGGGCTATGTGATTTGGGATCCAGTATCAGTGTTATTCCTTTCTCACTTTATCAAGATATCATGCACGAGATTCAGTCGTGTGAGATCGAAGACATAGATGTCACGATTCATCTTGCAAATAAACAAACAATCTCTCCAGTTGGGATTGTGAGAGATGTTGAAGTTCTCTACAGGAAGGTAAATTATCCTACTGACTTTCTTGTACTTGGTTCAGTGCAAGATAGTTTTTTCCCTATTATCTTTGGTAGGCCCTTCCTCAACACTTCTGGAGCTATAATAGATTGCAAGAAAGGTAAAGTTTCAGTTGAATTCGACGGTGAGCCGTATGAATTTAACTTCTCTAAGTTTTCTAAGCAGCCTCGTGGTACTGATTTGTCTAGTAATGACAAAATTATTGAAGAAATTGCTTCTATTGCTATTCCTCCTGACGATAATTTGCAGCAATTTATGGAAGACCACGAGAATGACATGCGCATACAGGAGGGGAATGAGCTAGAAGACATATTTTTAAGACAAACTCCTATCCTGAAGCACAACCTCCCGGTTGAACCTTTAGGAATCCTCTCACAACCAAAAGAAGACCCGGTGTTCGATCTCAAACAACTTCCGATACGCTCAAGTATGCTTATTTAGATGAAAATAAAATATATCCTGTTATTGTCAATTCTAACCTTTCAGGATTTGAAGAAGAGCAATTATTGGAGACACTCCGCAGACACCGAGGTGCTATTGGCTATACTCTTGACGATCTCAAGGGTATCAGTCCATCCATTTGCCAACATACTATCAATCTCGAGCCCGATGCTAAGCCGATTGTTGATCATCAACGACGGTTGAACCAAAAGATGAAGGACGTGGTTAGGACAGAGGTTCTCAAACTTCTAGCCGCAGGTATCATCTATCCTATAGCTGATAGTAAGTGGGTAAGTCCAGTTCATTGTGTTCCTAAGAAGGGAGGTATGCTTGTTGTTCCTAATGATAAAAATGAACTAATACCTCAGCAGACTATTATTGGATATATAATGTGTATTGATTTCAGGAAGTTGAACAAGGCCACCAGGAAGGACCATTATCCTCTGCCCTTTATTGATCAGATGCTTGAGCGGTTGTCTAAAAACACCCACTTTTGTTATTTTGATGGGTATTCTGGATTCTCTCAGATTCATGTCAACACTGCGGATCAGGAGAAGACCACGTTCACGTGTCCTTACGGTACTTATGCTTATAGGCGTATGCTGATGTCTACGCACGCTTCTATTCTTGTAGACTATGTTGGGCCTCCAAGCGCAGAGGTTTGTAGGACAACAACAATTTTCCTCAAGTGGATGACCTAAGGTTTATCGAACTCAGGGAAGTAGAGGTTGAAGATGGTCTCTCTCAAGCAACCCTGCAATTAAGATACAAGAAGTCTCGAAGAATTTCCCATAAACATATTCTAATGACCTAGTGGCAACTCTCAACAACATTAACATAGTCTAATCACATGATATTTCCCATAAAACATGCAATGGAGACGCACTCGGAGGTCATTCCTTTGTGGTCAAGAGAGGACGAGAATTATGTAGGGCTACAAAATCACACCTCAGAATTCGTAGTTCTCAATCTATGGATTTCCCAATGTCATCGCGACCATCCAAAGAGAGTACCACAATCACCACAACACATCTCAAGGATAGTCAAAGACAAGCACCAAGAGACTCTCAATCTTCAATCAACACACAAAAGAGGAAATCACTCATGAAAATATTCTTCTAACCCATGTCCAATAGACCGCTGTCACCATGGTCTCGGGGATTATACTAGATAAGATCAAGTGAGTACATCAATCCAATACATAGAGGAAGGGGAAATATCATGGGATCACCCTAGATTAACATAGCCTATGATCACAACGAAGATCACATCATGGGAGAGAGAGAAGAACACATAGTTACTGGTAGAAACCTCAGCCCCGAGGGACAACTACTCCCGCTTCATGGAGGGAGGAAGCAACGTCGATGGAGATGAATCCAGGGGTACTTCCCCGTCCCGGCAGGGTGCCGGCACAGGAATTCTGGTCCCCCGAAGCTTGTTGGCGATGGCGGCGGAGATCGGAATTGCTTCTGGAGAAAAGGGGTCCGGAATCAGGGTTTTCGCGACGGGAGAATAAATAGGAGCCAAAGGGGGCACTGAGGGGGGCCACAGGGCAGCCAGGAGGGTGTGTGGTGCGGCCTAGGGGGACCCGCGCCGGTCACCCTCCTGGGCCCCTGTTGGTGGCCCTCCTGCCATGTATTGGTTATTCTGGAAGCTTCTGGGACGCTGATTTTTTATATATTTTTTATGGGGTTTATTGGGCACTTTAATTATTGGAAAAACCTGAAATACAAAAACAGCAGAAAACAGGAACTGGCAACTGGGTGCACTGAGTTAATAGGTTAGTCCAAATATGATCAAAAGTGTATGAAAGTTCAAGCAAAACATGGCAAAGTCACACAAATCATGCATGGAGCAAGCAAAAATTATAGATACGTTTGGGACGTATCATATGCCTTTTGGTTTGTGTAATGCACCTGCTACTTTTCAGAGGTGTATGTCTGCTATATTTCATGGTTTCTGTGAGGATATTGTGGAGGTCTTTATGGAAGAATTTTTCTTCTATGGAACCTCCTTTGACCACTGTCTCCACAATCTTAATAAAGTTTTGCAGAGATGTGAAGAAAAAAATTTGGTGCTCAATTGGGAGAAGTGTCATTTCATGGTTAACGAAGGGATAGTTCCTGGTCACAAGATTTCCGAAAGGGGAATTGAAGTGTACAAGGCAAAGATTAAAGCTATTGAAAGGATGCCCTATCCAAGGGACATCAAAGGTATTTGTAGTTTTCCCGGTCATGCTGGTTTCTATAGAAGATTTATCAAGGACTTTTCTAAGACCTCGAGACCCCTCACCAATCTTCTCCAGAAGGATGTTCCTTTTTTATTTGATGAAGATTGTAAGGAAGCCTTCGAAGTTCTTAAGAAAGCCTTGATAAGCGCTCCTATAGTACAACCGCCTGACTGGAATTTGCCCTTTGAAATTATGTGTGATGCTAGTGATTTTGCTGTTGGAGCTATTTTAGGACAAAGGGTTGATAAGAAGTTGAATGTCATACATTATGCTAGAAAAAACCCTTGATAGTGCTCAAAAGAATTATGCTACTACCAAGAAGGAATTCTTGGCAGTGGTGTTTGCTTGTGATAAGTTTAGACAGTATATTATTGATTCTAAGGTTATTATTCATACTGACCATGCTGACATTAAGTATCTTATGCAGAAGAAGGATTCCAAACCAAGGCTCATAAGATGTGTACTCCTTCTTCAAGAATTTGATTTACAGATTGTCGATAGAAAAGGAGAAGACAATCCGGTAGCGGACAACCTTTCAAGGATGGAAGATATTCTGCACGATCCTATTCCAGTCAACGACAGTTTTCCAGATGAACAACTTGATGTTGTAAAAGTGCAATCTTATTCCGACCCTTGGTTTGCAAATTATGCTAATTGCAAAGTTTTTGCCTCCAGGTTTTACATTTCAGCAGAGGAAGAAATTCTTCATGGATTTGAGGCATTACTTTTGGGATGACCCACATCTTTATAAAGAAGGTGCAGACGGGATCGTAAGAAGGTGTATACCAAAGCACGAGCAGAAGGACATTCTTCGACAATGTCACGATAGCCCCTATGGAGGACATCATGCCGGTGAGAGGACCGCACATAAAGTTCTATAATCAGGTTTTTATTGGCCTACTCTTTTTAAGGACGCTAGAAGGTACGTTCTATCTTGTGATAAGTGTCGGAGAGTTGGTAACATTAGTAGGAGAAATGAGATGCCTATGAATTACTCACTAGTAATCGAACCTTTCGATTGCTGGTGTTTTGATTTTATGGGTCCTTTTCCTCCTTCACACAAGTACACACACATCTTAGTTGCAGTTGATTATGTAACCAAGTGGGTTGAAGCAATCCCCACTTAGAGTGCCGATCACAAGACATCTTTGAAAATTCTCAAGGATGTAATTTTTCCTAGGTTTGGTGTACCAAGGTACCTCATGACAGATGGAGGGTCACACTTCACGCATGGAGCTTTTAGGAAAGCTCTAGCCAAGTACGATGTCAATCATAGGATTGAATCACCGTACCACCCTCAAACTAGTGGGCAAGTTGAGCTCACCAATAGAGAGATCAAGTTGATCTTACAGAAAACAATGAACAGTTCTAGAAAGGACTGGTCAAAGAAGTTAGGAGATGCTTTGTGGGCGTATAGAACTGCTTACAAGAACCCCATGGGCATGTCTCCGTATAAGATGGTCTATGGCAAAGCTTGCCATTTGCCATTAGAGTTTGAGCACAAAGCTTCATGGGCTGTCAGAGAGCTGAATGCTGACCCAAAGTTAGCTGGTGAAAAGCGTCTCATGAACTTGACTTCTCTAGATGAGTGGAGAAGTGAAGCTTACGAGAGCGCTAAAATGTTCAAGGAAAAGGTAAAGAAGTGGCACGATAAAAGGATTCTGAAACGTGAATTTAATGTTGGTGATAAAGTTTTGTTTTTTAGATCTCGCTTCAGGTTTTCTCCAGGAAAACTACTTTCCAGATGGGAAGGACCTTTTCATATCGAAGAAGTATATCAGTCCGGTGCAATCAAGATTAATAATTTTGAAGGCACCAAACCTCAAGTTGTGAATGGACAAAGACTGAAACATTACATGGCAGGTGATCCTATCAATGTGGATGTGAATAAGATATACACAACAACTCATGAAGAACATGTTGCAGCTCAGTTCCAGACACCGGCAGGAGCAGAATAAGAAAAGGTATGTATTATGGTAAGGAAACATCGCGAACGTCAATAAAAGTTTATTTTTCAAGGTTTTTGCAAAATTAGGAAAATTCCAAGCCCAAGTGGAGCCGGAGAGGAGCTCCAGGGGCCCAAGGAGGCCTCTCGGCGCGCCCCCTCCTGGCCGCGCCAGGCACCCTCCTGGGAGCCTCGGACTCGGACTCCGACTCCACCTTGGCTTGAAACTTTCCCTCTGTTGCGGAAATTTTTGCTATATATTTGCCCGGATAGTCCCAGCACCGTATCTCTCGATTTCGCATGTTTTCTTTCTCGGCCTGTTTCTGCCAGGAAAACTTTCAGCAGATCTAGGTGCCATGGCTTCCCCAAGTTCCCCCAAGAACAAGTTCATCGTCAACGTCATCAACCCTTACCTCGTAGAGGTGAGGAAGCACCCCCAGATCCTTCGTGTGGAGGATGGTGTCCTCCACAAGGAAGATCTGGAGGGACCAGTCAAGGAAGGGAGCACTGATACGTCCCAAACGTATCTATAATTTCTGCTTGTGCCATGCATGTTTTGTGTGACTTTGCCATGTTTTGCTTGAACTTTCATACACTTTTGAGCATATTTGGACTAACCTATTAACTCAGTGCACCCAGTTGCCAGTTCCTGTTTTCTGCTGTTTTTGTATTTCAGGTTTTCCGGCCATTAAAAGTGCTCCAAAAAAATCCGGAAAAATCAGATAAAAAATCAGCGACACGGAAGCTTCCAGAAACACCAAAGGAGGGAAGGGGGCCACCACAGGGACTCCAGAAGGGTCCCTGGCGCGGCCCCACCCTAGGCCGCGCCAGGGAGCCTCCTGGCTGCCCTGTGGCCCCTCTCGGTGCCCCCTTTGGCCCCTATTTTTACCCCCGAGGAGGAAACCCCTAATATCAAAGTACATTTTCCAGAAGCGATTCCGATCTCCGCCGCCATCGAAAACTAGCTTCGGGGGTCACCAGGATCCTGCTCCGGCACCCTGCCGGGGAGGGCCTTGGCCCCCGGGGCCATCTTCATCGACTCTTCTTCCCCCATGATGCTTCTTGAGTAGTTCCTCCTTGGACTACGGGTTCTTGGCAGTAGCTATGTGGTATTCTCTCCCCTAGATCCTCAATACAATGTTCTCATGAGCTTCCCTACATGATTGAGATCCATATGATGTAATCGGTGTTGTGTTTGTTGGGATCCAATGAATTGTTACCTTGTTCAGTCCTAAGAGGTTTATGAATTATTGTTGCTGCAATTTGTTGTTCTTAATGCTTGTTACTAGTGCACGAGTAGCATGATCTCAGATCTGAGGACGTTATGGTTGCATGATTATAATTGTTGTTCTAGATCCTATCTACAGTTGTATGCACCTATTATAGTCTGGAACAGGCGATCCCAATGGTGACAGCTTGGGACACCAAAGGGGATGGGCTATAATTTGAGGATCACATGTGTTCATGGAGTGTTAATGCTTTGTTCCGGTGCTCCGCCGCAGGAGCACCTTAATCTCCATAAGTTCCTTAAGTGGCCCCATTCGTAGCGGGATGGTAGGACAAAAGATGTTGTGCAAAGTTCTTATTGCAAGCACGTACAACTACATACGAAACACATGCCTACGTTTGGTTCTTAGACTAGGATGCTCTAGTTTGTTCTTTGGCTAGAATTGGTGCAATTCTGTCAATTGCCCAACTGTAATTTGTTCACCCAGCACCTTGTTTTTTTGCTTGAGAGGTACCACTAGTGAAACCTTGAACCCCAGTCCATCTTTCACCTTCATTGCCTTCGTTGTTACTTTTACTTTCTTTGCTGCTCCTACTACTTTGTTACTACTTTGTGGTGTTGGTGATTGAGGAAGTCTTAAAGGCTACACCCGTCAACACACCGTTGCTACTTATATCTTGTCTAGTGCTTTTTCAGGTGTGGTTGAATTGACAACTCAACTGCTAAGGCTTATAAGTATTCTTTGGCTCCCCTTGTGTCGAATCAATAAATTGGGTTACTCTTACCCGCGAAGACTGTTGCGATCCCCTACACTTGTGGGTTATGAAGAATATTTTCTGGCGCCGTTGCCGGGGAGCATAACTTTACTTATAAGTTCACTTGATAAGTACACTTTTTCTTATTACTCTGTTTGCTACTAATGACTACTTTCTTTGAGACTAGATCTTTTTGGCAAGGCGGATTCACAGAGGATCAACAAAAATATTACAAGGAATACCGCTTGTCTCAAAAAGGGATACACTCATGGGGACTAATACAGGAGTTGTATGACTATGTTAGAAACTTGTGCTCAATATATAATATATATTTCTGCAGGGATGAATCTTGTTGCTTTATGAGGCACACACACCTTGCTTTCCAATGTGAGTACAATGATGATGAAACCTTAGCTTCTTATGCTAAGGGAAACTATATTTTTTATGATGCAGAACAAATAGAAGAAGTTGTTATCTTTAAGGGTGCCTATGAAATTGCTTCCTTTGTTGAAAATATTGATGATGCCCCTTACAAATTTGAGAGTCTTGATATACTTAATTATTTCTTTGAGGATTTTAATGACAATTATTATATTACTGACTATCTAAAAAGTTTCTCTCCACAAGAGGAAGAAACTAATGCTTTGCAGGACTCTACGGAAGAAGAAATTGCTGAAACTGAATGCTCCTTGGATGAAAAAGAGGAGGAGAGTGACGAACAAAAGGAGGAAGAATGGAGTAGCTACCCATGTCTACCTACTAATGAGAGTAACTCTTTGACTCTTACTTTATATGATTGCCCTCCATGCTTACCAAAGGAGGATGAATGCTATATTGATTGCTATGATCCTATGGATTCTTTTGAAATATCCCTTTTTGATGAAATTGATGCTTGTAGCCATGATGCACCTATGAATGATAATTTCAAGGATGATTTCGCTACTGTTCTTTATGATAAACCTTGCTATCTTGATGAATCTTATGATAAACTTCTATTTTTGCCTACTATGGATGTTCTTAATGATGACGAGGTTTGCTTAGAAAGTCTACATGATTATGTGCTAGTAGATCATGAAAAGCATGCTTTGTGTGATAATTATATTGATTAGTTTGTTCATGATGCTACTGAAAATTATTATGAGAGAGGGAAATATGGTTATAGAAATTTTCATGTTATGAAAACACCCCTCTCCATGTTGAAAATCTTGAAGGTGCTCATGTTTTACCTTCCTATGCTTGTTGCGTTGTGCTTCATTTATCTATTTTGTTTCAAGTTGCCCATGCATAGGAATCATATTAGACTTAAATGTGGTTTGTCTTTGCTCCTTTGATTCTCTCTTTTGTGCTTCAACTCTTATTCTTTCGTGAGCATCGTTACAGTCATGCCTAGCTAATGGCTTTAAAGAAGCGCTTTCGGGAGGCAGCCCGCAACAAATTTAGGTTTTTCTTCTTGTTTTTCTTCTGTTCTTAGTGGTCTTGATGATTGTTACTACTGTAGCAACATCATTGTATCTTTACTTTTCAAGCTTTGTGCCATTTATAGCCTCATATGACAAGGGAAGTGAAAGTTGTGACATGCTGTTTAGAAAACAGATTCTGTCCTCGTGACTAGAAAAATCATAGAAAAATCCCAGTTCATATTTTTGAGCTGAATTTTTTACACAGCGTGCTCTATACAATTATGAAACTTTAGTATGTTCTGAGTTTTTTGATTTGAGTTGCAGAAGTACACATAAAAAATTCGTTTCTACCTGCTGGTCTGTTTTTCACAGATTCTGTCCTGTTTTGTCTTTTCTTCACTTTGCAAACATTAAGCTTGCTTTTTCTTGCAAAAACTCTTTGGAAATCTTGAGAAACAGTAGCTCTTCAAGGTTATATTTATATCCAGTGGGATTTTATTTATTTATTAAGGGTACTAACCTCTCTAATCAGCTTATGATGAGTTATGTATGAAGGGAGTTTTCAAGTGTGCGATGGAAGATGATGAAAGAAGATTCGGGAGTGTCAAGCGCTCAAGCTTGGGGATGCCCCCATGCATCCCCAACAAATATTCAATGAGACTCAAGCGTCTAAGCTTGGGGATGCCCCCGTGCATCCCCTTCTCCATCAACAATCATCAGTTCGTCCTTCGTCTCACTATATTTTTATCACTTCATGCGTTATGTGCTATGCTTGGAGCGTCTCGCTCTTAGGTTTTATTTTTAGTTTTCTTTAGCTTTGGTTGCTGTTCATAACAAGTTAGATTCCGTCTTACTTTGTGTGGGAGATAAACACGCTCCGTTTGAACTAGAACTCCTCATAGGATTTGCATGCTTATTCTTTTAGCTGTGAGTTGTTCTTTTTCTTTTCTTAGCTGCTGCTCTGTTTAGTTGTAGTTCTTTAGTTTTTCTAGAGCTTTTCTTTTGTTTTAGGTTGAACTTTCTATAGGTTGCATGTTTTATCTTGTTTAGAGAGTTTGGCTGTTGCACTGAGTTTTGTGTCTTGACTAAAGAAGTAGGTAGTTGAAGTTGCTATTCTCTTTGTAGTAGTAACTTGCAATAGTTTTGAGGTATTGACTTATCAATGTTTGAACTTATGGTGTCAAGAGCTTTAGCCTATTAGTGATAGATGTCATATTTTGGGCAATCCGTGTGATTTTCTAAAACCTAAACCCTGTTGAGAACTCTAGCTACTAGATGGATCACTAATCTCTGGAGGGGTCGAATATTAGAGTACACTCACGTACCATGAGTTGAGGATGCGCAAGGATAACCAAACCCCCATACACTCCTCCTCGGGGTACTTGTCTCTTTGTGAACCTCCTGATTAGACTGAGAGTTACCGATAATAAGTGCATGAGTTCTTCGGACTAATGTGAGTATTCGAAAGTTGACACTTCCACCCACCTATACTTTTTTTAGCCTCTTCGGTACCATGCATTGCCCTTTCTCACCTCGAGAATTGGCGCATACTTTGCCGGTGCATCCAAACCCTTGGCACGATATGCTCTGTCATCATAAGCCTCCTTATATCTTTTCTCAAAACAACCACCATACCTACCTACAAGGCATTTCCATAGCCTTTCCGAGATACATTGCCATGCAACATCCATTGTTCTTCATGTTCGTATGACTTATCCTTCATTGTCATATTGCCTTGCATGACCTCATAGCCTTCATGTAGTTGGGCTTTGCCCGCTATTCATATCTTTGCTGCATGTTGCGCTTGATCATTGCACATACTGCTACACTGGCAGAGGCATTCATATTGAGTCATTACTTTTTTATTCAGAGTTGTAAGTAGATAAAAGTGTGTGTTCTTCTAGAGTGTTGCCCCTGCGGTGAGGAAAGGAATAAAAGATCCCAAAGTGGACAAAATACAAAAAAAAAGATCCCAAAGAGGACGAAAAAAGAGAGAGAGAAATAAAGAGCCATGGAGGCCACCCCAAAATCAAAAAATACAAAAAAAGAGAGAGGGGGCAACACTACTATCCTTTATTCCACACTTGTGCTTCAAAGTAGCACCTGTACTTCAGTTTGTAGAGAATTTTCATATTGTACTTGCTTAACTAAGTGGGGATACTTACACTATAGAACTTGGCTTGCATATTCGAAGGATGAGCCTCCTCACACTACTAGAGAAATAGCTATACATGGAAACCTTATTAGTGCCGTATTTTATATGTAATGCGCCACTATGTTGTAAGGGGTGGCGCACTGGTTAAAAATGCGCCACCCATAAGCTCTTATAGGTGGCGCATTTTTAAAAATGCGCCACCCCTAAGAGTGGGCCAGCCCTGGATCCCCTTATACGTGGCGCATTTGGAGAAATGCGCCACCCCTAAGAACCTTATAGGTGGCGCATTTTGGAAATGCGCCACCCCTAAGGAATTATTAGTGACGCATCCAGAATGCGCCACCCATAAGCTCTTAGGGGTGGCGCATTTTGCATATGCGCCACTACTAAGCAAAAACTGTGCGGGAAAATTCTCAAATACACCCCCCCGTGGATCGCCTTTTCAATTTGAAAAAAATAAAAGAAAATGCTAGAAATGTCAAAAAAAATAAAAGAAACTAAGTTTCCCATATGATATGCGGTCTAGTTGTTAGGAAAATTTACAAATATGAATTTCGAATTTTTTTGCAAAATCTCTCAAGAATTTTGTAAAATGGGCTTAACTTTTGCATACGACCTCCGATGAAAAAGTTTTTTATATGAAAAATCATCTACTCGAAAATTTATATCCAAATTCAATCGGGTGTAACCCGTTGAACATTTTTAGAATCCTCAAAAACCTAACAGAAAAAAAGTTACGGGCGTTTGAAGATCTGGAGGCCAAAAAAATGAGAAAAAATTGAATTTTTTTTAACTTAGTAGTGGCGCATTTTGTATGAAATGAGCCACTAATAACAGAAAAAATTGATTTTTTTAAAAAAATATTTTTCTTTTGTTTTAAAAATTCAAAATAGGCTAGAGGACCAATCGGGAAGTTTAAAAAAAAGTTGAAAATTTTAGATAGTAACATTAAATTTTTTATTAAAAAATAAAAAAATAAAAAAATCATTTTTTTAAAAGTTCGAAATATGCTAATGGTCACATCGAGAAAGTTTCAAAAAATGTTGAAAATTTTAGCACACCCATGAACATTAACAAGGTCATAGATATCAACATGGTTTAATAGGATTTATATGTTAGATATATCAACAAGTGCCTGCTAGGTGAGCTAGAGCGTGCTGGGGCTGGAGTAGTGCTAGGATGGGTAACCCTCGGGGAAGTTTGACCACGGAGGTTAGTTTGACCTAGGATTAAGCATAGTGATCGGGCATTAAGCATACTAACTTAAGATTAAGAAAAGAATAAAAAAAATAAAAAATAAAAAATAAAAAAAATTGTTTTCCAGATCCAGATTCAAAATTCAAAATTTTAAAAAATTTAATAGTGGCGCATTTTCAGAATGCGCCACCCATAAGAGCTTATAGGTGGCGCATTCTGAGATGCGCCACGCCTAAGGGCCTTAGGGGTGGCGCATCCAGAATGCGCCACCTATAAGGGCAACTCCAACGCGCCGACCAATTTTGTCCGCGCGCGTCCGGATTTGCGTCAAACCTGTCAAAATGGCGCCCAACGCCCAACCGCATACGCATTTATTGGCGCGGTCACGTCCGCTCGGTGTCCGCGCAGATGCAAAACCCACGCAAAACTGCGCCGAGTTTGCGCTGGCGCGGACACCGAGCGGACGCGTTGAACGTCCGCGACGGTCCGCGCTCGACGGTTCGCGTCCGCGCTGGGGCCACTTGCCAGCCCCCCTGGCGTCTTTTTATAAGATGACCCCACGCACCCGCCCCCACACTTTCCTCCCGCGTCGCGACCAGAGCGCCACCAGAGTGACCAGAGCGCCGCCACCATGTCCAAGTGGTTTGGCCGCGGGAAAAATGACCACAAGGCCTCCGGCTCCGGCTCCGGGCGCCGGCGTGGCCGCTCTCCCCCTCCCCCTCCTCCTCCTCCTCGGCCACCTCCACCGCCGCGGGCACGCGTCTACCTTCCGGCACATCAGTGCCAGAACTACTGGCGGCACAAGTGCCCCGTCCCCTGGTCAAATGTCGGCCTGTCGGGCGAGTGGCGCTTGAGCCGCGACCGCGTGCCGGTTCCGCCCAATCTGGCTGCGTCTCTTCGCGACCAGAACGTGGCGCGGCCGCAACCGATAGGCCAAGACCTAGGGGGTGGCCGCGTCATCCCCCCGCTCGCCGTTGTCATGCCCAAGGAGGAGGCGGCATTCCAGGTCGCCGTCGCCGATGAGGAGGCAGCGATCCAGCGCACCATCGCCATCTCCGAGGCGGAGGAGAAGGCGATGTGGCTCGGCTTGGATTTCGTCATCCAGGAGAGCCTCAACGCGCCTCCTCCTCCTCGACGCGCCGGTGGGGCGCTCCGCATCCGTGACGGGCCACCGCCAGCGCCACTGCCGCCGGACGTGAAGCCGCCGCCACCGCCCTCGCCATGGGCGGCGCACTTCATGCCGCCCTACCCGCCGCCTCCTCCGCCACCCTATGGTCTCGGGGTGGACTCGCCGCCGCTCCACCGCCTGCCGGAGCCGGAGTCATTCCGGGAGGGGTGGCAGTGGGAGGGCGTGAACACCTTTTCGGTGTTCGTGCCCATGGCGTCGGTGACCATCCCCATGGATGCCATCGACGAGGAGGAGCAGCGCATCAAGGAGGAGGCGTACACACGCCACGTCGCGCCCGAGCGCGCCGAGGCCGACCGCGAGATGAACGCGGAGTACGCCGCCTCGCACGCCGCGGCTGTCGTCGACCCTCCGCCGCCATCGCCACCGCGCAGCGCCAGGGAAGCCCGCCGGGAGGCCAAGAGGGCGCAGCAGGCCGAGCGCGCGGCCATGGAGGAGCGCTGGCGGCGTGACTTCTCCTGGGCGCCGGTGCCTGCGCCAGTCGTCGACCTCTCTAGCGACGAGGAGGACGACATGGACGACGACGGCGGGGACGACGCGTAGGCGGCGGCATTGGCGCGCAGGCCGCGGTTTTTATTTTTTTAGGTTTTTTAAATTTAAGTTTTAATGTAATGGGAACGGTTTAAATTTATGTTAAATTAGTTAAGTTCGTGTTTAATCAGTTAAATTTCTTTATTATTTTTTTGAAAATGCGTTTGCATCAGCGCGTTGGGCGACCGCGCAAAACGGCGGACAAAAACGGACGCGATGAGCGGACGCGTCCGCACAAACCGGACAAATCCGGACAAATCGCGCGTCCGTTTGCGTCGGCGCGTTGGAGTTGCCCTAAGCCCTTATTAGTGGCTTGTAGTTAGTGGCGCATCCATAATGCGCCACTAAACAGAAAAAAAGGACGCCACTAAAAGGACATTCCCTAGTAGTGTCAAAAGAGCTCTAGGTCTTCATGAGCAAGCAAGTTGGATGCACCCCCACTAGTTCCATTGGAGGGCTTTCATACACTTATAGCTCTATGTGCATTCGCTTGTTGCATGACAATCCCTACTCCTCATATCATATCTATCATATGGCTTTCTCTCGCCTATGATTGTCCTCATTGATGTGAGCCTTTCACACCTTTTTGTCTTCTTCCTCCACCATCTTTCTATTTCGCCGTTTAGGTGTCAACTTTCTTGCTCACGCTCATCCATTGCATGAGTGCTCAAAATATCGAAAGGGAGTGGATCAGTTTGACTTGTACCTGGCTAGTGGTCTGGGGACGAGTCCAGATAAGACTTCAAAGGAGACCAAGTGTGAAACTTTAATAGATTTAGTTCTCAACAATAAAAAGTTTTCTCTCTCGTATTCCCAAATTCCCCTTCTTACACGCAAACACCATTTGGAGACATTCGAGTCACGGACAGCGAGAGCTCTTGCATCTTATCTTCTTTTGTTGCTTGTGTCAATGATAATATAGACTCTTGCTTGTTAAGACTTGAATTGAATTGCATGCTTTAATTGCTTTACTTAAAAGTCCTTATATGGTTGTGTGGCATACCACCACAGAAATTATGCTTGTTATCATTTACCAACTCGAGGACGAACAGGAATTAAGCTTGGGGGTGTTGATACGTCCCAAACATATCTATAATTTATGCTTGTGCCATGCATGTTTTGTGTGACTTTGCCATGCTTTGATTGAACTTTCATATACTTTTGAGCATATTTGGACTAACCTATTAACTCAGTGCACCCAGTTGCCAGTTCCTGTTTTCTGCTGTTTTTGTATTTCAGGTTTTCCGGCCATTAAAAGTGTTCCAAAAAAATCCGGAAAAATCAGATAAAAAATCAGCGACACGGAAGCTTCCGGAAACACCAAAGGAGGGAAGGGGGGCCACCACAGGGACTCCAGAAGGGTCCCTGGCCCGGCCCCACCCTAGGCCGCGTCAGGGAGCCTCCTGGCTGCCCTGTGGCCCCTCTCGGTGCCCCCTTTGGCCCTTATTTTTACCCCCGAAGAGGAAACCCCTAATATCGAAGTACTTTTTCCAGAAGCGATTACGATCTCCACCGCCATCGAAAACTAGCTTCGGGGGTCACCAGGATCCTGCTCCGGCACCCTGCCGGGGAGGGCCTTGGCCCCCGGGGCCATCTTCATCGACTCCTCTTCCCCCATGATGCTTCTTGAGTAGTTCCTCCTTGGACTACGGGTTCTTGGCAGTAGCTATGTGGTATTCTCTCCCCCTAGATCCTCAATACAATGTTCTCATGAGCTGCCCTACATGATTGAGATCCATATGATGTAATCGGTGTTGTGTTTGTTGGGATCCGATGAATTGTTACCTTGTTCAGTCCTAAGAGGTTTATGAATTATTGTTGCTGCAATTTGTTGTTCTTAATGCTTGTTACTAGTGCACGAGTAGCATGATCTCAGATCTGAGCACGTTATGGTTGCATGATTATAATTGTTGTTCTAGATCCTATCTACAGTTGTATGCACCTATTATAGTCTGGAACCGGCGATCCAATGGTGACAGCTTGGGACACCAAAGGGGATGGGCTATAATTTGAGGATCACATGTGTTCATGGAGTGTTAATGCTTTGTTCCGGTGCTCCGCCGCAGGAGCACCTTAATCTCCATAAGTTCCTTAAGTGGCCCCGTTCGTAGCGGGATGGTAGGACAAAAGATGTTGTGCAAAATTCTTATTGCAAGCACGTACAACTACATACATAACACATGCCCACGTTTGGTTCTTAGACTAGGATGCTCTAGTTTGTTCTTTGGCTAGAATTGGTGCAATTCTGTCAATTGCCCAACTGTAATTTGTTCACCCAGCACCTTGTTCTTTTGCTTGAGAGGTACCACTAGTGAAACCTTGAACCCCGGTCCATCTTTCACCTTCATTGCCTTCGTTGTTACTTTTACTTTCTTTGATGCTCCTACTACTTTGTTACTACTTTGTGGTGTTGGTGATTGGGGAAGTCTTAAAGGCTACACCCGTTAACACACCGTTGCTACTTATATCTTGTCTAGTGCTTTTTCAGGTGTGGTTGAATTGACAACTCAACTGCTAAGGCTTATAAGTATTCTTTGGCTCCCCTTGTGTCGAATCAATAAATTAGGTTACTCTTACCCGCGAAGACTGTTGCGATCCCCTACACTTGTGGGTTATCAAGCACGGAGGAGCGGCTAAAGGAGATGGAATATGAGGTCTTCAAGTTCAAGAATATGGTGGAGCGTGGTTGACGGGGATCAACCCTGGAAAATCCCATGGTCAGGGACCCTGGGTTAGTCATAGAGATGGAACAGGTTGGACGATACTCGTCGGCTAACAGGAGAAGCACTTCCTGCTCGATATTATTACGTGAGGGGCGATTACAGTGGAGGCCAAGGCGAGTTCTCGTAAGGCAAGGATGAGTAGATGCGTATTGAGATGATTTAGACGTCTCCCCTCCCAGCCTTTATATACTAGGCTAGGTCTCGGGGAGTCCGTGCTAGGTTACATAGGCAGTTTCCTAATTCTAGTCCTGCCTTGTACGCCAAGTTGCACCTTCCATGTAAGTCGCGGACTCCTACGCCCGTGCTTGGTTGGGCCAATCGTGGGCTTTTCGTAGCTTCCCAGTGGGCCTTCTGTCTTCATACGCACCAGGTAGCCTCACACGTAGGAGTCGTGGGGTCACCCCCTTGTCAGTAGCCCCCGAGTGCCTGGGGGACTCGAAGAGTCGCGCAGGGACTCGAATTCATCTGCGCCTTATTGTTTGTAAGCGTGGTATCGCCACGGGTCGCTGGCAGTTTTTGAGCCATGACAATATCTGTTTCGAGGGATTGCTAAGCTGAAAGGGCCCAAGGAGTCGACTGGTCGAGCCTTGGTGAATTGTTCTAGTGACAAATACCACAGTATCCCAATCAAGCCCATGTCTCTCGACATGAACTTGGAACACTGGTGTCAAGCAAAGTCATGCCGCTGCAGGTCTTATAGGATAAATTGCTGCCAGTCTAAGCACATAGCCTGAGCGCGTCCGCTCGGCTCTTTCTATCATGCGAGCGCATGGAAAAGGTCGGGAGTGAAATCCCTCTGCGGCAAGTCCCGGCCCAGCCGTTCTGCACAGCGGGGTCTTACCTACACGCTAAGCTTGCGTGGCATCTGGGTACAGTGTGTCGTAGCCCAGGCATAATTGTTTTTGTTTGAGGCACGGGGTCTAATTTAGCGATGCACCCACTTGGAATAAACAATCAAGTGAGCTGTTTTAGTCGTCACTCACGGAGTTTGTAGCGAACTCAGGCGAGGAAAATAAGATAGCACCCACTCGGAATGTCGTCGAGTGCGCGAGTAAGTCATGTTTGCTGGATGGCTGAATCTTTTGGGCAGGTGGTCACTCGAATGCTTTTCTGCTCTTGAGGTGAGGGAGCACCCGAACTCTGAGAGTATGTTGTTTCTGCTAGTGCGAGTGATCACTCGAGCACGTTTTTTCCTTCTGGGTGAGGGAGCACCCGAACTCGAGTAAAGGTAATCCCAATGGGAGTAAGAATTTTTCTTTGAAATAATATGAAAAAAGCTTGTAAGGAGTTGGATGCTGACCGAAGATGTGTGTTGCGACGCGTTGCTCAGGTGTGACATTTGCTGGTTCGCCTGACAGGTTGGGTCTCCATGTCAAGTGCAAATTGAGTGACTTGACATCTTTTGCCCGAAAATTTCGCACTTTGTGATGATGGCCCTCGTTTTTCGCGCGCGGTGGGCGGTATGGTTAGTGCGCTGGTTGAGTTTTCCATGTTCCTCGGCTATCGTGGGATCGTGCCACGTCTCCTGGATTCCAAAATGAGCGGTGACGATTTGTTTGCTCGGGCTGGTGGTTAAATACCGGGGTCTGGTGTGTTTTAGGTTTTCACCCAGCCATTGCCTTCTCCTATATTCCTTTCTTCTTCCTTCGTTGTTCTTTGTCGTCCGCCTGTCTTTTCGTGCGGTTTTCTAGTTGAGATCCATGTCCAAGCGTCCCTGTAGTGCAGCGCAGGAGTCGGCGAGGATGACCGGTAGATGGGAGCGCTCTGCTTTTGGAGCTGCAGATCTGGATGAACTGGTGGCCGACGGCGTGGTGGCGCGTGATGCCGCCCGAATTCCTGGTGATGAGGAGATTCCTCCGCTCCGTCCAGATGAGCGGGTATGCTTTCAGAGTTTCTTCCCCCATGGTTTTGCACTTCTCATTCACCCTTTCCTCCGGGGGTTGCTTTGCGCCTATCAGTTGCAACTGCATGATTTAACCCCCAATGGGATTCTGCACATTGCCTGTTTCATTACGCTCTGTGAGGGTTTTTTGGGAATTTATCCCCATTGGGCCTCTGGAAACGTCTCTTCAATGTGAAGATGACAAATTCTGAATACGCCATTGGGGGCGTGGGGATCTCCATTAAGGAGAAATCTGCTTATTTTGATCTGGAGAAGTTGGACTCCGTCTTTTCGTGGCGGAGGAGCTGGTTTTATCTGAAGGACCAATGCGTTGTGGGTCAGCGGTTTGGTCTGCCTCCTTTCGATCCTGCTGCGCGGGTGGTTAAGCGTTCTTCATGGGCGCATCCTTTGTCTGCTCGCGAGTCGTCTCTCGTGGAACCGTTTGTACAGAAGATTACTGTTTTGAAGGATGAATTGACTGGCGGCTAGCTTATCTCCGTGTTTGTCAAGAGACGCGTGCAGCCGCTTCAGCATCGGGTCCGTCCCATGTGGCAATATACTGGGCCTGATGACTCGACCAGGTGTTCACCCGAAGAGTTTTCCGATGATGACCTTTTGGCCCGGGTTCAACAAGTCACGAAGTGCACGAGCATTGGGGAGCAGAATCTTGTTCGTCCTTACTCTGCTGACTTGCCTCTTCCTCGGGTACTTATCTTTAAATTTTATTTGAACTGCTGACTCGTTTCTATTGATTGCTGATGCTGTTTTGATCTGTAGGGTCACAATCCTTTGTTGAACAATCCGCCGCAGCCTGAGGATGCGGATATACTCGATGAACCCGGTGAGGCTGATGTCGATCCTGTCCCTGCGAGTGATGGGGGTGCTTCTGGCGCTTCGGGTGCTGTTGCTGTCGAGTCCACGGGTGCTCCACCGTCAGTTGCGGATGACTCTGGGGATTCAAGTCCTCTTCGAGTCAAACGCACTCGCCCTGCGAGTGGTCGTGATGCGGCGGGTGATGGGGAGGATTTGACCGCGGTCGTACAGCCTGTTGTGCCGTGCCCTCCTCCTGCTGCCTCGAAGAAACGCAGGTTCGGGATATTGCTGCGTCCAGGCGCTGCGCCTACTGGGTTAGTGTACATTTCCACTTTGTCGTTTCTGGCTGTCAGAACCCTCTGTTAGGTAATGTGCTAGGGTCTTTTTCACTTTGCATCATGTCAAAATTTCAAAGGAAATTCAACTTCAAAATCCAAATGGGAGAAGGAACACCCCCCAGATGAATTAATTCAAAAGGCCAGATAAAAATCTTCTCCAAAAATTCATGTTAGATTTTTGAAAAGTCTTATAAATGAGTGTGATCACATATCAAGTGATGTGGGACCCATCCCATGCTCATAGATTTTTCAAATAATCAAACAGTGCCTTGGAATTAAAGAAATACCCCTATTTGATTTAAGATTCAAATTATTTGAATTTTAAAAATGTTGAAATTTTATAAGTGGTTAGTCTTTATTATTATGAGGCCACATAAAATTTTTCAGCATTTAATAAAATGTTTAGCTATTTTATTTGGCTAAACAGAACAAATGTCAGAAAAGAGAAATAGAAAAGAAATCAGAATTCCTTACTTGGCGCCCAGGCGAAGCCGGCCCACCCCAGCCCAGCCGGCCCACAGGGGCAGCGGGGTCTTCTTCCCCGTCCCGCGCCTCCAAGTTGCTCGGTGGAATGCCACCGAGCTAGCTGGGCACGTCGCCGTCTCTCCAGACGCCACCTGCCCCTCCCGCGCCTTCTAGCGACGCCACGGAGACGATGGAGACGCCGTGCGTCCATTCCCCCCTCCCCAGTGCCTATCCTCCTCTCTCTCGCTGAACCCCGCGAAGAACAGGACGCCGCCGTCGCCATAGCTTGAAGCCCGCGTGGACAACGTCGTTCCCGAGCTGCGTCGTGTTGTCCATCCTCCTCGCCATCCTCGACTTCGTCTTCGCGCAGAAGGAATCGAGCTCGGACGCTCTGTAGCCGCCGGAATCATCTCCACGTCGCCGCCGGACCCGCAAGCCAACTCCGACGAATTCGTCGTCGTTGAAGCCTCTCCGTCTCCACCGCCCGTGCCGTTGCGTTCACCACCTCCTGGTGAGCAGAACCCCTAACCTCGCGGCTCCTTATTCCCCCTAGACGATTCCACCATGAAAGCCGAGCACGGCCTCCGCCATGGATGAGCTCGAGGTCGCCTCTGTGCCCCTTCGTCTCAACCAGAGCGTGCGTTGTGTTCCCCGTGCTCCTCCTCGTCGAACCAGCCCAACCCCGCTTCTTTTCGTGCCCTGGAACGGAATCCCGACCACGGCCGTAGCTAGGCCGCCGCAAAGCTTGACGCCGGCGAGCGTACCGTGCACCCCAGCTCTTGGATTCGGTCCCGTTCGACGCGCGCAGGAGAGGGCTTCAAGCTGGTGGTCTTCGCGCTCCAAATGATGGCCGGAATCGTGATCCCGTGGAGCGCCGCCGTGACTCCAGTCGCCGGCGTTTAGCCGCCGGCGAGTTAGCCAGACCCCCCCCCCCCCCGTTAATCACCTGGCTAATGACCCCCTGGGTCACTGACCAGTGGGCCCAGTGGCTTAATTAAGCCACTGGATTAATTTAACCCACGGGTTAATTAACCCAGTCACTGACAAGGTGACCCCACATGTCAGCCCCCCCTGACGTCAGCACTTGCACAATAAATCAATTTAAATGAATTTCCAGAGATTATTTGAATTAAAAGAATTCCAGAAATTCCAGAAAATACCCCAAACTTTGGAAATTCATAGAAAATTCATATTAACTCCAAATTGGACAAATAATATATGAAAAATGATCAGGAGAAAATTATCTTTCCAAATATGCAACTTTCAACTATGTTTGAGTTGAATTTAAATTGGGACCAGTAGCATATGTCATTTGGTTTATTTGAATTTAATTCAAATTCAAATCAAATGATCTTGCTACTTGGACCATGGAATTAAGCTACAATTCAACCACACTTCAGAGGCATATCATACACATTTGAAGATGATTCAAAATGATCAAACCATGTCATATACAACTTGGTTAATTTGAATTCAAATGTGGAGTTTGAATTTGCAATTCAATTTGCAATATACTCCATTTAAATGGAATTGCTTCACACATCAAAGCATGTACATCAAGATTCAAACTTCCATCATGTGATTGTGCATTGTATTTACTTTGCTACTTTGCTTGTTGTTTGTCGAGTAGAGTTGGAACCGGAGCAGGAGGCTGCCCCCTTCGTTGAAGATCCAGAACCCGAACCTCGTCAGCAAGGCAAGCAAACCCCCTTTGATCATGTCGATAAAATCCCACTTCCCTCTCATGTCTCGCTTATGCATTGTTTAGGATGATCACCATGATTCGTTTCTACCGCATAGATGAACCCATTCCTTTGCATGACCTATCATTTTGTCACAGTAGTAAGCAAACCACAATCCTAGCAAATGTAGGAGTTGGTTGATATCATGTGGCCCCTGCAATGTTATCGCTTATTGCATGCTTAGTATGATACCATGTTGTTACTGTGATGTGAGTCGGGATGGGAATGAACATGTTGATGTTGGTAGAAAAGTGTTGGTGAATCGACCCTAATACAAGGTGAACGATGAGAGGCTGTGTAGGAGTACACGGTGGGTTGTCTCGTTGAACACCGCCCTAGTACGAGTTATTGTGTGGTGATCCAAGATGAAGAGTACAACCACACATTGGGCTCACTGACCCCTCTCAACTTACTAACTCATCCCTTTCGATGTCCAGATGTCGCAATAGTTCGGAGTTCTGGTAGGTCTGTGGCCTGGTTGCTAAGTGAGAGAACGGCTCATCCGAGACCGGCTTATGCACCACGCACACATCACTTGGGTCCACTTCGGTAAACCGGCCGGGTTCACGATTGTGGTAACCAACCCAAGTAGGCGGCTTTCTCGGACTAGATCGACTATGAGGTAACAGTTGTGGTGAGCATCCTCGCTGGCACCCCTTGAATGTTGTCGAGATCAAAGGCGGTAAATGATGATCATGTGTGTGTAGCGGTACACCCTTGCAAGGTTAAAAAAACTATTCGAATAGCCGCGTCCGCGGTTATGGACTGCTTGGAAAGCTTAGCTTGATTATTAGACAACTTGAACTGGATACTTCTAAAACACACCAAGATAAGTGTGAGTGCTATGGCGTGCTTCCTCGTGGGGAAGTCGAGAAAGGCACCATAGTGGTGTATTGGTTGGAGAAAGTAGTGGACTCGTGTACGCTTCTTACCTCAAAGTCTGGTATTCGTAGTTCAGGATTAGCCAAGTCAAAGCTGGCACTTCTGCAAGTGAACCCCACCTCCCTTTACCTTGATACAGATGCATGAGTAGTATAGCTCCTATGTAAGTCTTGCTGAGTACGACTTTGTACTCACGTTTGCTTAATCTATGTTTTAGATGATGCCACTGACCCCGAAGGTGGCTTCTTCATCGAGCTGGACGACTGAAGACCAACTAGTCTAGTCCCAGTCAGACGACTGGTTCCCTCGTGGAGGGCTTGTGTTTAAATAAGGCTTCTTAAGCCATTTGTTAAACTTGTCTGTACTCAGACATAATTTGCTTCCGTTTGTGTTGTAATGTTGGATCACATGTTTGTGATCTCTGTTTGTACTCTATAAGAGTTATCAATAAAATTGTACACTTTGTAGAGAATTGCAATGATACCTACTGTTCATACAAGGCATGTGTGCTGCGTGTATGTTTATAACATGCATGTCTTTGTATGGGTTTTCGAGACCTTAGTTGTGTTCTGGCTGGCGGTCTTTCATACACCAAGTGGCCCTTAGATGTGCGCAGCTTGGGGCATCGCGATGCGATTGTTCGAGACTCCGTCTCGTGCACACTTTGTGGTATGATCGAGCCCGCCCTAGACCCCGACTAAGTGATCGGGCTGGAGTAAGTCTATGTAAGAGTTTTGAGATAGTCGTTAGTATGGTTGAGGCGACTTGTCTTTGAATATGGGAGTTCACCACCCATATCATTAGACTTGTGTGCGGACGATGAGGACCCATCTCAGTTGATCATCCGGCCTGGATGGGATGCCCCTCATGTACGATGCTTTCCGAGAACGTTCTGTGCTTGGCCTTGTCTGCTTAGACAAGTGGGTACGGTTCTCGGCTCTCCATATGACTATGTCTTAGCTGTACTTGCATACGCTAACCCCGGGTCCCGACAGACTTGGTATCAGAGCAGGACTGACTGTAGGACTAGTAGCCTTGGCCGAAGTTGAGTCTAGCTTGCTATAGTTATATAGTTACTCTGGGTATATAAGGGAACAACGTAAGGCTTGTTTTTTCTCCTTAGCCCCTTCGTTCTGAGTTCTGAGTCACCCTCATCTTATTCTACGGGAAGATAGGACTAGGCTCTCCTCTGTCTGATTAGAACATCTCGTTGTTTGCTTCCTTATAGCCGTAGGAAAGTTGTGATCGGTTTGTTAGAGTGGTTATGCTCCCTGTTTTGTTACATCGTATGTAAGTGCTGTTTCCATGTTGTAAGAAATTGTCTTTTTCTTGCAATTACAGCCGTTATGCTGTCCGAGTCATTCCAGGTTTATCTCATAATCTGATGCATTTGCAAACTCCTTTCTGTTTCAGATGGCAGATCTTCCCCCTCGGCAGATTGTTCGTTTGACCAGGTGCCTCGGTGTGCGTGGCCATCCCGCCACGTTGATCGAGATGATGTCCTATTTGGGATATCGATGGTACCCTGAGTACACCGTCGAGGAGCAGTTCCACGACTTCAACCAGACGCAGTTCCACTGCATTGTTCGGATCTACCCGCACCACGTTGGAGTCACTCAGCCTATCCACTTTGGACATGGCATAGGCATTACCGAGAACATGGCTGTGCAGGATGCTGCATACTCATGTATGACACTGATGAGAGAGGAGCACACTTTGCTGAGAGAGACCTCTTTCCGCTATACTCCTGCTGCACTTCCAGGAGAAGAGGGATATTACACCGGACTCTACTCAGATCACTCTGCAGAGGATCCAGCACTCCAGGTGACTGCTAGGTTTGCTAGTGACAGAGATCGTGATGCACGCGCTCTCCGTTTCGAGCTCCACGCCACCCGTGTTCGTCTGTATCGAGCACTGACGCTTTTGGCACCCTTTGTGATCGGGGGATCAGTTGAGCATGATGCTATCTATCCAGTGAGGACTCAGATGCCTTCTCGAGTTGCTTGGCCCGAGATTGGAGGCATTTTTCCACCCCGTGGTCCTTTGCTTCCACCCTACGCTGGACCTAGGCCCCATCCTTGCCCAAATGGATATCAGGGTCCACAAGCCTCCGTGTTTTCCGATGGTCACCTCCAGCTACCGGGATACGCGGGTAACTTTTACGAGGACTACTATGGAGATGGAGATGAGTGAGACCGCCTGTGGTCTTACTTAGTGATGATGTAGTAGTATCTTAGTATATTGTATGCAAGGTGTCTAAGTTCCAGAGGCTTAGATAAATAATGTATAGGAAGTCAGAGTGCCTCTGAAGGATGTATCATCTTCATCACGTTTGTATTAGCTCGGTGCTTGTACTAAAACGATGTATGGTTTGTATGACAACTTGTGAATATATGGCTTGTATGCTTTATCACCATGTTGTCAAGATGATTACTTCCTTTGCTCTGTAATCCTTCCAGTACTTCAATACCTTGTTTAGACTCTCCCAATCAACTCTGTTTGACTTTGGTTTTCCCTTCAGGATGTCTCAAGGAACCCGTGGCCAGGTTGGTCGTAACCAAGGTCGTGGGAATGACCAGGAGGAAGGCAACCTTCCACCCCCACCCACGATGGCTCAGGTTCTGATGGAGGTCGAGAGGAACCGCCGAGACTCTCACCATCTGTTGGAAGTCATTGCACGCAACACCACTCAGCAGCGCAATGAGTCGGTGTCCCTGAACAACTTCATCCGACTTCATCCCCCGGTTTTCAGTTACTCCACCGAGCCCCTTGACGCCGATGACTGGCTTCGCAGCATCGAGAGGAAGCTCCAAGCAGGCCGTGTTGCAATTGGTGACAAGGTCAACTATGCCACCTATCACCTTGAAGGTGCAGCTAGTTCTTGGTGGGAAAACTTTCTGAATATGCGTCCCGATGGACCCCCTTCATCTTGGGAGGAATTCTGCACGTCCTTCCGCGAGCACCACATTCCCAAAGGTCTTATGGACCGCAAGCGTGAGGAGTTCTGCAACCTCACCCAAGGCAGAAGGACCGTTGATGAGTTTAGTCGTGAGTTCAACCGACTGGCTCGTTATGCTACCGAAGAAGTCTCCACCGACTCCAAGAAACAAGAGAGGTTCCGTCGTGGCCTCAACACTGGACTTCGTTGTGAGCTTAATCTTCATGACTTTGCCACCTTCCAGGTCCTTGTCAACAAGGCCATATAGGCCGAGGACATGAACACCCCCAACGACTTTCGCAAACACCCCAGAGATGATGGTTCATCCAGTTCTGGCTCCCAGAAGCGCAAGATCTGGATCCCAAACAGCATGTTCCGCCAGAACAACCCCCCGAGGCCATCCTATGTGGCGCCTCGTCCAACCACCCAGTTCCACCCAGCTCCACCAAACAACCCAGCTCCACGAACTGTTTTCGGAGCCTGTTACAAGTGTGGTCAGGCAGGCCACTACTCTCGCGAGTGTCCCCAGAACCAGCTCCAGCATCAGAATGCTCCACCACGTGCCGGAGGCAACAACAACAACAATGGTCGTGGCAAGCCACCCCAGAAGGTCTACACCGCCAAACCCGCTCCTCCCGCCACTCGTGGACGTGTGAACCAGATTGCCGCCGAAGAGACTGACGACACCACTGACGTCATTCTTGGTACGCTCCCAGTCAATTTTGTTCCTACTTCCGTTCTTTTCGATTCAGGAGCATCTCATTCATTCATGTCAGAAAGTTATGCACTTCGTCATGAGTTACCCTTTGTTGAATTGTCCACCCCAATGATTATTCAAACTCCAGGGTCAAGATGGCAAACTAATAGAGTAAGCCATGGTAATCAAATTGCAATTGAGGGTTTAGTATTCCTTGCTTCACTCATAGCCCTCAAGTCTTCAGACATTGATGTCATCCTTGGCATGGATTGGCTATCAAGACAGAATGCCTACCTGGATTGCAAAGGCAAATCCGTGAAACTCACCCACCCTTCAGGCAAAACAGTCAACTATACATCACCCAGAACAAGAACCCAAGTGCATTCCTTGAATGTACTTCCCCTTCCCGAACTTGAAGATATTCCGGTGGTTCGTGACTTCCCGGATGTCTTTCCTGAAGAGCTGCCGGGAATGCCATCCGACAGATGTGTAGAGTTTATAGTGGATCTTGTTCCAGGAACCACACCAATTTCTAGACGCCCATACAAAATGGCCCCACGTGAGTTAGCTGAGCTTAAAACCCAACTGGAAGCTTTGTTGGAGAAAGGCTTCATCCGCCCTAGCTCATCGCCATGGGGTTGCCCCGTTCTGTTCGTAACGAAGAAAGATGGAACAGAAAGGATGTGCGTAGACTATCGCCCGCTAAATTTAGCGACGATAAAGAACAAGTACCCACTGCCCAGGATCAATGATCTTTATGATCAACTTGCAGGATCCTCTGTCTTCTCCAAGATGGATTTGAGATTAGGTTATCATCAAATCAAGATCCGAAACGAGGACATTCCCAAAACGGCTTTTAGTACTCGTTATGGTCTTTACGAGTACACCGTCATGTCCTTTGGTTTAACCAATGCCCCCGCCACTTTCTCACGCATGATGAACTCGATCTTCATGGAGTATTTTGACCAGTTCGTCGTGGTTTACCTCGATGACATCCTTATATACTCGAAGAACGAAGAAGAACATGCCGAACACCTAAGGCTGGTATTGATGAAACTTAGAGAGCATCGCCTGTATGCTAAATTCTCCAAGTGTGAATTTTGGCTACCAGAAGTGACCTACTTAGGCCACGTGATTTCTGCAAAAGGCATTGCTGTGAATCCCGAGAGAGTTCAGGCCGTCCTTGACTGGACTCCACCTGAATCGGTTAAGCAAGTTAGGAGTTTTCTTGGCCTAGCCAGCTATTGCCGTCGCTTCGTCGAGAACTTTTCTAAAGTTGCAAAGCCTCTAACTGAACTCCTCAAGAAATATAAGAAATTCCTATGGACTTCCAAGTGCGAGGAAAGCTTTCAAGAGCTAAAAAGAAGATTGACTTCTACAGCTGTACTTGCACCTCCAGACACCAAAAAGGATTTCGAGATCTATTGTGATGCATCACGGCAAGGGTTAGGATGCATACTTCTGCAAGATCGACATGTGGTAGCTTATGCTTCACGCCAGTTGCGGCCACATGAAGAGAACTATCCTACCCATGACCTTGAACTCGCTGCCGTAGTTCATGCCCTAACAACTTGGCGACATTACCTCCTTGGTAACCGTTGCGAGATCTATTCCGACCACCAAAGCCTCAAATATATTTTCACCCAGCCAGATCTTAATCTCAGGCAAAGACGCTGGATTGAGTTGATAAAAGATTACGACGTAGTAATTTCTTACACCCCAGGCAAAGCCAATGTCATGGCTGATGCACTAAGTCGTAAGTCGTACTGTAACAACCTCATGTTACAGCAGTATCAACCACTTCTTCATGAGGACTTTTGCAAGCTCAACCTTGAGATTGTTCCTCATGGCTATCTTTCTACCTTGGTGGCGAAACCAACTCTTGAGGATCAAATCATAGTTGCCCAAAGGCGTGCACGAGGTGTTCGCCGGATCAAGGAGAACATTGCTAGCGGAGTTGCTAAATGTTTCTCCACAGATAGCAAAGGAACGGTATTCTTTGAAAATCGTTTGGTAGTACCTAAGAATAGAGAACTAAGGCAACTCATCCTCAAGGAAGCCCATGACACACCCCTCTCAATTCATCCCGGTAGCACAAAAATGTACCGAGATCTACGCCAGAGATTTTGGTGGACTAGGATGAAGAGAGACATTTCTCAATTTGTTGCCGAATGTGATGTTTGTCGTTGCATTAAGGTAGAACATCAAAGACCTGCTGGTACACTTCAACCTTTGTCTATTCCCGAGTGGAAATGGGACAAAGTCGGTATGGACTTCAGCACCGGCTTTCCAAAAACCCAGAAAGGAAACAATGCCATCTTCGTTGTCATAGATAGGCTTTCCAAAGTTGCTCACTTCCTTCCGGTTCGCGAGTCTATAACTGCTAGCCAGTTAGCGGACTTGTACGTCTCTAGAATTGTATCCCTTCATGGTGTTCCTTTGGAAATCAATTCTGATCGTGGTAGCCTTTTCACCTCTAGATTTTGGGGAAGCTTTCAGAATGCTATGGGAACTCATCTCTCCTTTAGTACAGCTTTCCATCCTCAGTCTAGCGGTCAAGTCGAAAGGGTTAACCAAATTCTTGAAGACATGCTCAGAGCTTGTGTTATCTCATTCAGAAAGAATTGGGAGAAGTCTCTTCCATTTGCCGAATTTGCTTATAACAATAGTTTTCAATCTAGTCTGAACATGGCTCCTTTTGAACTCTTATATGGACGACGATGTCGAACACCTTTAAACTGGTCAGAAACCGGTGAAAGACAATTCTTTGGACCGGATATGATCAAGGAAGCAGAAGAGCAAGTTCGGATTGTTCGTGATCAATTGAAAGCAGCCCAGTCTCGTCAGAAAAGCTACTATGATCGTCATCATAGGCAAGAGAGCTACAATCTGGATGAGAAGGCTTACCTTCGGGTTACTCCTCTGAAGGGAACCCAACGTTTCGGTATCAAAGGCAAGTTGGCCCCACGTTACATCGGACCTTTCCGCATTATTGCTAAACGTGGAGAAGTTGCCTACCAACTTGAACTACCTCCGTACCTCTCCAAGTACATGATGTATTCCATGTGTCCCAACTCAGGCGTTGCTTCAAGGACCCCATCCGCGAAGTCGACCATGAAACGCTTGATCTCCAAGATGACCTTTCTTATCGAGAATACCCCGTTCGTATTCTTGATTCCGCAGAGCGTGTCACTCGTCGTCAGAAGATTAGGTTTCTGAAAGTGCAATGGTCACACCACTCTGAAAGAGAAGCTACGTGGGAAAGAGAAGACCGTCTCAGTGCCGAGTACCCCTCCTTCCTCCCGCAGACTTCTGAATCTCGGGACGAGATTCTTTTGAGTGGGGGCGAGTTGTCAGAACCCTCTGTTAGGTAATGTGCTAGGGTCTTTTTCACTTTGCATCATGTCAAAATTTCAAAGGAAATTCAACTTCAAAATCCAAATGGGAGAAGGAACACCCCCCAGATGAATTAATTCAAAAGGCCAGATAAAAATCTTCTCCAAAAATTCATGTTAGATTTTTGAAAAGTCTTATAAATGAGTGTGATCACATATCAAGTGATGTGGGACCAATCCCATGCTCATAGATTTTTCAAATAATCAAACAGTGCCTTGGAATTAAAGAAATACCCCTATTTGATTTAAGATTCAAATTATTTGAATTTTAAAAATGTTGAAATTTTATAAGTGGTTAGTCTTTATTATTATGAGGCCACATAAAAATTTTCAGCATTTAATAAAATGTTTAGCTATTTTATTTGGCTAAACAGAACAAATGTCAGAAAAGAGAAATAGAAAAGAAATCAGAATTCCTTACCTGGCGCCCAGGCGAAGCCGGCCCACCCCAGCCCAGCCGGCCCACAGGGGCAGCGGGGTCTTCTTCCCCGTCCCGCGCCTCCAAGTTGCTCGGTGGAATGCCACCGAGCTAGCTGGGCACGTCGCCGTCTCTCCAGACGCCACCTGCCCCTCCCGCGCCTTCTAGCGACGCCACGGAGACGCTGGAGACGCCGTGCGTCCATTCCCCCCTCCCCAGTGCCTATCCTCCTCTCTCTCGCTGAACCCCGCGAAGAACAGGACGCCGCCGTCGCCATAGCTTGAAGCCCGCGTGGACAACGTCGTTCCCGAGCTGCGTCGTGTTGTCCATCCTCCTCGCCATCCTCGACTTCGTCTTCGCGCAGAAGGAATCGAGCTCGGACGCTCTGTAGCCGCCGGAATCATCTCCACGTCGCCGCCGGACCCGCAAGCCAACTCCGACGAATTCGTCGTCGTTGAAGCCTCTCCGTCTCCACCGCCCGTGCCGTTGCGTTCACCACCTCCTGGTGAGCAGAACCCCTAACCTCGCGGCTCCTTATTCCCCCCTAGACGATTCCACCATGAAAGCCGAGCACGGCCTCCGCCATGGATGAGCTCGAGGTCGCCTCTGTGCCCCTTCGTCTCAACCAGAGCGTGCGTTGTGTTCCCCGTGCTCCTCCTCGTCGAACCAGCCCAACCCCGCTTCTTTTCGTGCCCTGGAACGGAATCCCGACCACGGCCGTAGCTAGGCCGCCGCAAAGCTTGACGCCGGCGAGCGTACCGTGCACCCCAGCTCTTGGATTCGGTCCCGTTCGACGCGCGCAGGAGAGGGCTTCAAGCTGGTGGTCTTCGCGCTCCAAATGATGGCCGGAATCGTGATCCCGTGGAGCGCCGCCGTGACTCCAGTCGCCGGCGTTTAGCCGCCGGCGAGTTAGCCAGACCCCCCCCCCCCCCCCCGTTAATCACCTGGCTAATGACCCCCTGGGTCACTGACCAGTGGGCCCAGTGGCTTAATTAAGCCACTGGATTAATTTAACCCACGGGTTAATTAACCCAGTCACTGACAAGGTGACCCCACATGTCAGCCCCCCCTGACGTCAGCACTTGCACAATAAATCAATTTAAATGAATTTCCAGAGATTATTTGAATTAAAAGAATTCCAGAAATTCCAGAAAATACCCCAAACTTTGGAAATTCATAGAAAATTCATATTAACTCCAAATTGGACAAATAATATATGAAAAATGATCAGGAGAAAATTATCTTTCCAAATATGCAACTTTCAACTATGTTTGAGTTTAATTTAAATTGGGACCAGTAGCATATGTCATTTGGTTTATTTGAATTTAATTCAAATTCAAATCAAATGATCTTGCTACTTGGACCATGGAATTAAGCTACAATTCAACCACACTTCAGAGGCATATCATACACATTTGAAGATGATTCAAAATGATCAAACCATGTCATATACAACTTGGTTAATTTGAATTCAAATGTGGAGTTTGAATTTGCAATTCAATTTGCAATATACTCCATTTAAATGGAATTGCTTCACACATCAAAGCATGTACATCAAGATTCAAACTTCCATCATGTGATTGTGCATTGTATTTACTTTGCTACTTTGCTTGTTGTTTGTCGAGTAGAGTTGGAACCGGAGCAGGAGGCTGCCCCCTTCGTTGAAGATCCAGAACCCGAACCTCGTCAGCAAGGCAAGCAAACCCCCTTTGATCATGTCGATAAAATCCCACTTCCCTCTCATGTCTCGCTTATGCATTGTTTAGGATGATCACCATGATTCGTTTCTACCGCATAGATGAACCCATTCCTTTGCATGACCTATCATTTTGTCACAGTAGTAAGCAAACCACAATCCTAGCAAATGTAGGAGTTGGTTGATATCATGTGGCCCCTGCAATGTTATCGCTTATTGCATGCTTAGTATGATACCATGTTGTTACTGTGATGTGAGTCGGGATGGGAATGAACATGTTGATGTTGGTAGAAAAGTGTTGGTGAATCGACCCTAATACAAGGTGAACGATGAGAGGCTGTGTAGGAGTACACGGTGGGTTGTCTCGTTGAACACCGCCCTAGTACGAGTTATTGTGTGGTGATCCAAGATGAAGAGTACAACCACACATTGGGCTCACTGACCCCTCTCAACTTACTAACTCATCCCTTTCGATGTCCAGATGTCGCAATAGTTCGGAGTTCTGGTAGGTCTGTGGCCTGGTTGCTAAGTGAGAGAACGGCTCATCCGAGACCGGCTTATGCACCACGCACACATCACTTGGGTCCACTTCGGTAAACCGGCCGGGTTCACGATTGTGGTAACCAACCCAAGTAGGCGGCTTTCTCGGACTAGATCGACTATGAGGTAACAGTTGTGGTGAGCATCCTCGCTGGCACCCCTTGAATGTTGTCGAGATCAAAGGCGGTAAATGATGATCATGTGTGTGTAGCGGTACACCCTTGCAAGGTTAAAAAAACTATTCGAATAGCCGCGTCCGCGGTTATGGACTGCTTGGAAAGCTTAGCTTGATTATTAGACAACTTGAACTGGATACTTCTAAAACACACCAAGATAAGTGTGAGTGCTATGGCGTGCTTCCTCGTGGGGAAGTCGAGAAAGGCACCATAGTGGTGTATTGGTTGGAGAAAGTAGTGGACTCGTGTACGCTTCTTACCTCAAAGTCTGGTATTCGTAGTTCAGGATTAGCCAAGTCAAAGCTGGCACTTCTGCAAGTGAACCCCACCTCCCTTTACCTTGATACAGATGCATGAGTAGTATAGCTCCTATGTAAGTCTTGCTGAGTACGACTTTGTACTCACGTTTGCTTAATCTATGTTTTAGATGATGCCACTGACCCCGAAGGTGGCTTCTTCATCGAGCTGGACGACTGAAGACCAACTAGTCTAGTCCCAGTCAGACGACTGGTTCCCTCGTGGAGGGCTTGTGTTTAAATAAGGCTTCTTAAGCCATTTGTTAAACTTGTCTGTACTCAGACATAATTTGCTTCCGTTTGTGTTGTAATGTTGGATCACATGTTTGTGATCTCTGTTTGTACTCTATAAGAGTTATCAATAAAATTGTACACTTTGTAGAGAATTGCAATGATACCTACTGTTCATACAAGGCATGTGTGCTGCGTGTATGTTTATAACATGCATGTCTTTGTATGGGTTTTCGAGACCTTAGTTGTGTTCTGGCTGGCGGTCTTTCATACACCAAGTGGCCCTTAGATGTGCGCAGCTTGGGGCATCGCGATGCGATTGTTCGAGACTCCGTCTCGTGCACACTTTGTGGTATGATCGAGCCCGCCCTAGACCCCGACTAAGTGATCGGGCTGGAGTAAGTCTATGTAAGAGTTTTGAGATAGTCGTTAGTATGGTTGAGGCGACTTGTCTTTGAATATGGGAGTTCACCACCCATATCATTAGACTTGTGTGCGGACGATGAGGACCCATCTCAGTTGATCATCCGGCCTGGATGGGATGCCCCTCACGTACGATGCTTTCCGAGAACGTTCTGTGCTTGGCCTTGTTTGCTTAGACAAGTGGGTACGGTTCTCGGCTCTCCATATGACTATGTCTTAGCTGTACTTGCATACGCTAACCCCGGGTCCCGACACTGGCTTTCATTGCCTTGGCTGGTGTTTTGAAGGTAACCATTTTGTAGGACTTCTCCTGCGCCGGCTGCTTCCTCTGTGAGTGCTGGTGCTGTCGCTGCTCCTTCGACTGATTCTGGTGCGGCGTCTGGTCGACTGGTCGGTTCCGCTACTCCCGTGGCTTCGGGTGCGGGGACGACCCCTGCGACTGTAGGTGTGGAGGGGACCTCTGCGACTGCTCCGTCGGGGGGGTCTGCTTCGGCTGCTGCATCTCCTGAGGGTGACTTATCTCCGGATGTCAAACCAGTGATCCCTGAGGAGCACTTTCTGGAGAAAAGGGATCTCTCTGCTAAGGATAAAGCAAAGTTCTTTGATTGCATGGCGGAGCAGGTATGCGATTTCTTTGTCCTTCTGTGCTTTGCTATAGTGGCCCCCGAGGCTACAAACGGTCACTTGTGGGTGGTTGTACTCTATGATTTTGGTCTTCCTTCTGTCGGTATGATATATATTGGGAGCACGGTAGTGCTCCCAATGGGAGTAGCCCCCGAGGCTGCAACCAATCATTTGTGATTGGTTGTAGCCTTTGATTTTCTTCTTTCCTATGCTTTTGACTTGGTGTATCTGCTTGGGTGCAACCTTTATTCCGGATGTGCGAACGTGTGATGACTGAGACTGATCGGTGGCGATGTGCTCATGACTCGGTCCAAGGGAGCTTAACTGCTATGACACGTGAGATCCTGGTTCTTGGTCTTTGTTTCTTTTGCTGATTGGTTTTGTCTGATTGGTGTTTGTTCCGTAGGTCGCAAGAAGGGTGCTGGCAGGCGGGCGGAGGCTGCGAAGAAGGAACTTGTTGAGCTTCGGGCTGCTCTGAGTCCAAGGAAAAGGAACTGCAGGCGCAACAGGGCGAGATCGAGCGGTTGCGGCGGTTGGAGGAGCAATTTCTCAAGATCTAGAGGGTTGAGTGCGAGCGCCTGCAGGAATTGGCGAGCTCGCTAACTGGTTAGTGGACTCTTCCTGTCATCCGTTTTTTGCGGTTTGTTTTCCTCTCTGATTGTTGCGATTTTAGTCTGTGGCCTTCTTCCAGGTTGTACGGGTGTTGGAGCGGTGGATGTTGCTGCTTCCGGTTTGGGTGTTCTCCGTGGCTCTGTAGATGATGTCTCGGGCGCTGCTGTAGTTGTTGGGGATGTCTGTGACCGGGCTAACACTCTCCCTCTCCATGAGCACCTGTTCCCCGATGCGGAGAAGCGTCCTGAGGGTCTTGATTCTCTAGTTGCTGCCTTCGGTCCGGATGGGGATCAGCTGGAGAGCTTGCTTCGTGAGAACGTGGTGGGTGGGCTTGCCACGTCTATTGTTGTTCTTCTGGGCCATGGTCTCCCTATTGAGGATTCCATGGTGGATACTTTGCCTGCTTACACGGATGAGCAGAGTGCTCGCGCTACTTGACTGGCCCGCCAGCTACAGCTGGTCGTAGAGGCAAATAATTCTACAGTCGAGGAGTAGTGTGGTCCTTTTTGTGTTTTGAGAACTTTCAGTTGTAATGTGCCTCCTGCGGGACGGCGGATCTAATTCATGGACCTGCTTTGCTTTCTTGTGCTGCTTGTTGCCTTGCTTCTTTTGACTTGTTTCTCTTTGCGGTAGGCCATCCCGGGCGTTTCTCGGGCTTGGAATTTGCTGAAGGAGGATGCTCGCGAAGGTGCTGACGAGTCCGTTTGCTTGAGGCTGAAAGAGGCCGAACGTGAGATCGTTTGACTGAAAGGTGCTGTTGTGGTCCATCGCTCGAAACGCGAGCGTGCTGAGGCTGTCTTGGATAACTTGGCAGCTTGGATGTTGAAGCTATCTGACCTTTTGAATGGTGAGTTTGCTTTTTTCTTCGACCGCTCGGCTGCACGGGTTCTTTCCTTTGTGCTCTGCGGCTGACCTTTGTTCTTCGTTGCGAAGTGCTTGCTGGGCGTTCCCGCGAGGAAGAGGAGGCGGTACATCTGAGTTGCTGCGGCTGGAGGACCCAGTTGTGCAGGCGAACAATCCTTTCTGGATGGATCGGGCGCGTGCTCGGGCGTTCGACGTTTTGCGGATGCGGGTTGAGAGGGTACCGCGGGCTCTTGAGTACTGCCGCGGAGTGTTTGGCAAGATTTTTGCTGAATTTTACCCTTTGGATCCTGTCCCTTCATCTCTTGAGAAGCTTTGCCGGATGTTCTCCCAGCCTGTGGATCTTCGGCGCGTAGTTAATCACCAGATTTATGCAGGCGCTCGCTGTGCTTTTGCCTTCGTCCATAGTCATTGGTCGGGGGTTGACATTATGTTGGCAGCTCGAGGTCCTCCTGGTGGTCGAGCTCAGCCGATGGACGATCATTACGCCGTGGCGGATGAGCCTGCAAGCGAAGTTGTGAAGTGGGTGGTCGAGGATAATGAACGTCGATTGGGTGCTCTGTGTAAAGTAAAGTCAGAGCCTGGGGATTAGCCCTTTCTTGGCGCTCTTTCCTTTGCTGAGCAACGTTTTGTTGCTGTTCTTTTTGGATTACTTTGTTCGTCTGCTGTAGATCAAACTTTGCGTGGTAAGGTTTGTCTTGTCGGCTGCTGAGTTTTTGGGCGAGGGGTCCTTGCTTGCCGATTTTTAGAGTTGCGTATGCGAAGACGCTTCGAGGGGTGGCTGCTTCGGCGAGCCCCCGAGTGCTGATTTTTAGAGTCGCATTTGCGAAGAACGCCTCGGGGGGTGGCTGCTTCTGCGATCCCCCGAGTGCCAATTTTTTAGAGTCACGTTTGCGAGGAACGCCTCGGGGGGTGGCTGCTTCGGCGAGCCCCCCGAGTGCCAATTTTTCAGAGTCGCGTTTGCGAAGAACGCCTCGGGGGGTGGCTGCTTCGGCGAGCCCCCGAGTGCCAATTTTTTAGAGTCGCGTTTGCGAAGAACGCCTCGGGGGGTGGCTGCTTCGGCGAGCCCCCAAGTGCCAATTTTTTAGAGTCGCGTTTGCGAAGAACGCCTCGGGGGTGGCTGCTTCGGCGAGCCCCCGAGTGCCAATTTTTTAGAGTCGCGTTTGCGAAGAACGCCTCGGGGGGTGGCTTCTTCGGCGAGCCCCCGAGTGCCAATGTGCAGAAATAATTTTTGGGAGAATATTTTCAATATTTTCCCTTTTTGTTTCTTACACGAAGGGGGGGGGCTGCTGCTTGAAGGCAACCCCTTTATTTGGATCGATGGCTTAGTAGCCCTAAGATCAGAAAACTGTTGTGGCTCCCTTTTGCTTCTATGTTTGAGCCTCTTCTTCTGGTGCTGCGGCTCCGCTGGCTTGGTGTGCTCCAAAGGTTTTTGATATTTTGTGGAACTCCTTGTCGCAACGGTCAGATCTGATGAAGCTGCCGCTAACTGTGATTAATCCTCGCGGGCCTGGCATTTTCATCTTGAGGTAGGCATAGTGTGGCAGTGCCATGAAACGCGCGAAGGCTGGGCGTCCTAGGATGGCATGGTATTGTGATTTCTAGTTGAACACTTCGAAGTACAGTGTTTCTTTGCGGAAGTTTCTCGTGCTGCCAAAAATCACCTCAAGACTTATTTTTCCGAGGGGATAGACTGCTTTTCCAGGCACGATTCCGTGGAACGTTCTGCCTGAAGTTTTCAGTGCTGAGTTTTGGATGAGCATTTCTTCCAGGGTTTTGGTGAATATGATGTTGATTTCGCTGCCGCCGTCCATGAAGACTCATGACATATCGTAATTTCCGATTCATGCTCCGAGTACTAGTGCGGCGTGTCCTGGGCGCGGGATGGCTGGCGGGTGGTCTTCTCGAGAGAAGGTGATTTCAGTCTCGGATCCGCGCAAGTATTCTGGGACAGCCGGGTGCGAAGAGACTGCGAGGAAAACTTGTCTGGTGACCTGCTTCTGCTGCCTGTTTGATGGTCTTCCTTCTTGTATCATGTAGATCCGACCATGTGCTTCCGGGTATTTTTCTTCCTCGGGTGTCGTGCCCCGTTCTTGGATTACTGCTACCTGCCTTGCTGGTATGGCAGGTGCTGGCAGAGCGTCGTGGGCGATGGTTCCGACTGCCACGCTTGCGAGAGGTCGTGATGCTGCTGTTGCGGATCGACTTTTTTCTTCGGAGAGCTCAATGAATCGCCTGCAGTTCCTGAGGGTGTGCCCTGATCTGAGCTCTCCGCGCTCGTTTCTGAACCCGTGTATTGTGCACGGTCCGTCGAGCTGCTCTTTGGCCGAGCGATATGCTCGGGCGTCGTCCCGTGGCTACCTTGTTCTCCAGTCCCGCTTTTGAATTTGGGGGTGTTTCTTCTTGGTTGTCCCTGTGTTGTATTCTCCTGTCATCGCGATGTCTGCCTTCTCTTTCATCTGGGAAGTCGACCGCGACCATGTCGGGTCCTTTGTCGTCGTAGATGTTGCGCCTCGGGCGTTTTCTTCTTCTCTCGAATCCTCTGTCGCCGGTGTGGTAGTCGTAGTCGCGTTCTAAGCGCGTTGTCTGGATCTCCGATTCGTTCCGTACGGAGTCTTCTCCATCTGCCCAGTTGTTGGCTTGCTTGAGCAGGCTTGCGAGTGTTCGGACTTTCATCTGCCCGAGCTGCTCCTTGAAGTCGATGTGTTGCAAGCCCCTCCTGAATGCATCGATTGCGCTTTCATCTGAGATGTCCTCGGCTGAGTTTTTGAGTACGGTCCATCGTTGGATGTATGCTCGTAGGGATTCTCTTGAACCTTGTCTGCAGGCCCTCAGCTCCTCAAGTGATGCCGGTCGTTTGTAGGTGGACTTGAAGTTCTCGATGAAGGCACTGCGGAACTGCCTCCACGCTACAAGAAATATGCTAACTTGTGACCCTACATATTGGTCATTGAAAGGTCACTATTCTTCATTTGTGACCTTTTTGTGACCAAAATCAGTTGGTCAAAAGTTGAGGGTCGCAAAGCGGACACTGTGACCTTTTTCCTGAAATGGTCATAGATGATTGTGACCAAACCAAAGGTCGTAGATGTTGTGACCAATTGGTTTGGTCATTGGCTTATTGGCCAGGCCACGTCAGATCCAACGTGGCAAGCTGATGTGGCAAATTTTGTGACCAAATGTAATGGTTTTAGATCAGAATGAGCCCGGTCCAGTTGACCCATCTATATGGGCCTAGCCCAATAGTTCAACCCACTTAGTTTTTTTCCCTGTTAATTTTGGTCAGATGCATGAGCTAGCCCAACAGTTCAGCCATTCTATTCTCTGGGCCTTGGCCTTTTTGCGAACCATTCCTTTTTTGGGCTTCAGCCTTTTTACAGACTAATTTTTTTTGGGCCTCAACCGTGGCATTTGAATTTTAGACTCACTCATCAGTTTAATATACAATCATTTTCAATCAATATGCAATAATTTTATTCAAACCGAGGCAATAAATGCAACATATTTCATAACCTAGCAAACTTGGTACATTGCAATAATACATAGTATCCATTTTCCTAATACACACAAGTATAAATAAATAGAAAGCTCCAATGAGCTATTCTTTGCTTGGTGTAGGTTCCAGCTTGTTTTAGCTTCTTCATCCTGGAGCTTGTTCCAGCCGTCCGCACTTCGACGAACAAAGGAAACCATCTACAGGTTATAAACAGTAGTTAGAAAGAAAATAAAAATAGAATAGATAAATTTCTAAGCAACTGGTGTACGAAAATATCAATAGAACCAAAAAGAAGCATAACTAACAGTGAAGAACAAATAGTACCGACTGACAAAAATCAATAAATAATCTATTTGTGAAAAACAAACAGTACAGGAGTACTATATCATCCTTGAACTTGTCAGAAGGTAGGATGATCACTAAACAACAACATTCTCATGAGCATGTCCACTTTTAAAGGTACGCTCTAACTAGTGTAAGAGCGTCATTTTATTAAAGTCATTTGCGTAGCCTGATGGTTCTTTCTCTATAGCAGAGGGGGAGGGCACAGGTTCGAGCCATAGGTTGTTACTTTTTGTTCCATTATTCGGTTTATTTTATACTCTTTTTCCCATTATTTAGTTTATTTTATACTACTGAGAATTTGTCAATAAGGTGGGTTCCACTGGTTGTGTGTGTCTTACACGGCGGGTGCCATTGGTCAGGGTAGGTCCCATATAATAGGTCCTACTGGTTGGGTGTCATGTGGTGGGTCTCATATAGCAGGTCTCATTGATCAGGATGTCACATTTGCAAATTTGATAGATGAGGCTAATAATTAAGCTAGATGCATAAACAAAATTGATGATGTGGCATCCAATCATTGCAATGCATCATCATTATAAAGCTATGCCCTATTTAAATTAGCCGTAATCAACTAAAAACAAGTCCATCGATCATTTTTGCATGCATTATGGCCATTTCTAATAAGGAAATGACGACATTTTTGGCTAAAATGTCGTTATCATATAGGGTTTAGACCCTTCAAATCACCTTGCGACCATTTAGTTTAGAATGGTCATAGATTTATGACTAATTTTTCCAAGGTCACTATGAAAAGGTCACAAGTTAGCATATTTCTTGTAGTGCCAGGGGTCGATTGATCCTCGTGGTAGGTTCTTCAGCCAGTGTCGTGCTGAGCTCTCGAGCATGTGTTGTATGTACTGCATTGCTGTGATATTGGTTCCGCGCTGGAATTTTACGGCCGTTAGGTAGTCGTCGAGCCATGCTTCTGGTTCTTCCAGCCCCTCGTACTTGTGCGTCGTGGAGTTTAGCTTGAAACCTTTCGGCATCTTGTTTTCCGTATGGACCGTGTGAAGCACAATGCTCCGCATGGTTCTACGTTCTCGTCGGAAGCTTGCTCATCCGAGTACTCTTCGTGGGCTGCTCGCCTTCGCCTTCCATGGTTGACTTTGCTTTGTGTTATGTCGTCGCGTGCGTCTCGCCGATTGCTGTTGCGTCTGTTGCTTTTGTCGTCGTTGTCGTGGTTCTTGTTTTTGTTTGGGCGCTTGCGCCAGTCGTCGCTGCTGTCGTCGTCGGGTGAACTGGGGTCCCTATCCGGGGTCTGCTCGCGGGGAGCCCGTCTTGCGCCTGCTCTTTTGGGGGTTGAGATGGCGTCTTTCATTATTTTGAGTGCCATCGTCGTGTTGTGATCTAAGCTACCTTTCTTGCTTTTCTGAGCACGAGATAGGTACTCTTGGGAAGTGAAAAGGTCTTCGGCTGGCGTGAGTTGTTCTTCCTCGTCGTCGTCCTCTTCTAGCTTGAAGTCGTCATCTAGCTTGCGGGCCACCTTCTTCTTGTCCGTGCGTTTCAGATTGCTGAATCTGGACCTGGCTCGGATGGGGGAGTCGTAGTCGGAGGAGTCGCTTCTGGGAGGTGATATGCGGTTGCTTCTTGAGTCGATGGCGGTCTTTCCTTGCCTCTCTAGTTCTAAGCGTTGCTCTCTTGCTCTCTTCGTGGCGTCACTCGCCAGCTTGTTGTATGCTCTGAGCTCGTCTCGCGTTGCGTTCTCCAGGAGTAGTTTGCCGAGCTTCACTGCGTCCCTTATTCTGGCGATTGCTTCCTTGGATAGGTAGATCTTTTCTACGTGATGGTCCTCTTTCGCTATTCCTGGGGTCTGATGCTTGCTGCTTTCTGGCTTGTCGCTCCTGCGATTGCTATGCTCCAATCTTTGGTATATTTTCTTTGGTATGATTCCTGGTTCTCCAAGCATGACGGTGACCTGGCCAGTGTTGTCAGGATCACTTTCTTTGCTATTCGAGCGGTTGTCCCGGCGACTGATCGGGTCGTCATCTTGGTTTTTGCCATCTATGGTTGGCTCGTGGATGTCTGCCATGAATACTTGGGAGAACGTCTTGAATGTCGTCTTGCTTGCGCGCGCGATGCGCTTCTTCCAGGGACTACTCGAGTAGTCGGGCTGGGGGTCGTGGCTGACTCGCGGAGTCGTCACGCGGGCGGGAGCTTCTTCGATTGTTGATGTAGGATCTGCCATCGCGGGTGCTCGAGCGCGATCCGTGAGACAGAGGGCTCCCTAGTGGTTGATGTAGATTTGATATTCTTCGACAATCAGGTTGACTCCAGTGCGCAGGTCGGCGAAAGCCGGTCGAAAGGCCGGGAGGTGAGCCATGAAACCGAGGGATCCGAATAGATCGGAGTATGCCCGTATCATAGAGTCGATGAGTGCTGATGAAGTCGCTGCCTTGACCAGTGTTGATGATGAGGCCGCCGAGATCACGATTCCAACCTGCGGAGTTCCCACAGACGGCGCCAATTGACGGGGATCAACCCCGGCAAATCCCATGGTGATACGGTGAGGATCTCTCACTCCTCGTTGGTTACCCCAAGTGGAAGGTGAGATTTAGCGTAGCAGCAAAATTCCCTTAGCGAAGACGCTAAGGTTGAGTATCGAACCACTAGGACTCACAGATATACAAGAAGGTGTCACGACGCTTGACGTGGACCTACACACAGCAACAAATAACTTTTCTCCCAACGAGTACAGAGGAGTTGTCAATTCCTCCGACCTTGCTGTTTACAAAGGATTAACGCAAAAGATAATGACAGTGATAGCATCTGGAAAGTAAACTAAGGATGTAAACAGTGATATGAAGATGGACCGGGGTCCCGTGATTTTCACTAGTGATGTCTCTCTCCCAAAAGACGATAAAAGTGCTAGCGAGGTAAACAAATCACAGTTGGGCAATTGACAGGATTCTGAAGGCACCGCAATGCTAACTATGCTGCAAAGAAAGGAAGGGCTCAAAAGCAATGGGCATTACGCCAAGGTAAGTAGACCGAAATCTATCTGCATCTACTACGAATCATCCACCTTGAGATATCTATCCAGAACATCTCGCTGGTATTAAGTTGTGAATCCCACCCAAAGTGTAAATCCAAAGCAACAGACAACTGCATTAAAAGAACTTTGCGTAAAGTAAACAATCCTTGCATCCGCAGATACAAGCACCATTGTTTTATCCCTGATGGCAACAACACATCCCCGAGTCTCATATTTCTGTCACTCAAGCTAGACATCAAGGGGCTGACCCCACAATCAAGCATAACGCCCCCTCTTGGAGTTGCAACAAATCACTTGGCCAAAGTAAAATACGGCAATGGAGAACATGCAAGAATTTACTGAAGAACAAAATATAAAAGAGAAGAACCAAATATATTACTCATCACAATCTGAACATAGTCTCATAATCCATCAGATCCCAACAAACTCAGCATAGCAACGTCAGAAAATTACAAAGGTGCCTCGATCATGTGAGGCAGCTCACGAGGTCTCGAAAGTGGAGGCACAAAGAAGGGAGAGATAGATCACATAGCTACTGGTCACGGACCCATGGTCCAAGGGGAACTACTCACGGTACATACGGGAGGCGTCCATGGCTATGGATGGTCTCCCGGAGGGGGTAGCTTCTCCCGGTAGGGTGCCGGAGACGCTTCTCCAGGCAGCCCCGATCTAGAAATGGCGGCGGTGGCGGTACAGAGGCGAGATCGCGAAAAAGGGATTCGTCTTTGGGGTTTCCGTCACGGGGGGTAAATATAGGCGAAGGGGGGCACCAAGAGGGGCCACAGGGCAGCCAGGAGGCTCCCTGGCGCGACCTAGGGTGGGGCCGCGCCAGGGACCCTTCTGGAGTCCCATGTGGTGGCCCCCTCCCTCCTTTGGTGTTTCCGGAAGCTTCCGTGTCGCTGATTTTTTATCTGATTTTTCCGGATTTTTTGGAGCACTTTTAATGGCCGGAAAACCTGAAATACAAAAACAACAAAAAATAGCAACTGGCAGCTGGGTGCACTGGGTTAATAGATTAGTCCAAATATGCTCAAAAGTGTATGAAAGTTCAAGAAAAACATGGCAAAGTCACACAAAACATGCATGGAGTAAGCAGAAATTATAGATACGTTTGGGACGTATCAACATCCCCAAGCTTAATTCCTGCTCGTCATCGAGTAGGTAAATGATAACATGCATAATTTTTGTGGTGACATGCCACACAACCATATAAGAACTTTGTAAGTAAAGCAATCAAAGCATGCAATTCAATTCAAGTCTTAACAAGCAAGAATCTATATTAGCATTGACACAAGCAACAAAAGAACAAAAGGTGCAAGAGCTCTCGCTGTCCGTGACTCGAATGTCTCCAGATGGTGTTTGCGTGCAAGCAGGGGATAGGGAAATACGAGATAAAAAAGGTAATTGTTGAGAACAACTATCTACTAAAGTTTCACACTTAGTCTCCTTTGGATTCTTATCTTGACTTGTCCCCAGACCACTAGGCAGGTACAAGTCAAACTGATCCACTCCCTTTCGATATTTTGAGCACTCATGCAATGGATGAGCGTGAGCAAGAAAGTTGACACCTAAAAGGCGAAACAGAAAGAAGGTGGAGGAGGAAGACAAAAAAGTGTGAAAGGCTCACATCAATGAGGACAATCATAGGCGAGAGAAGGCCATATGATATATATGATGTGAGGAGTAGGGATTTCCATACAACAGATGCACATGTGAGCTAAAATCTCTCCAAGGGAACTAGTGGGTGTGCATATAACTTGCTTGCTCAAGAAGACCTAGAGCTGTCTGAGGAGGCTCATCATTGGAATATACAAGCCAAGTTCTATAGTGTGAAGGTCCCCACATAGCTATATGCATGATGATGATCTATTTGGAGTACAAGGGATAGAGGATGAAGTACTAGTGTGGATCTCTCAAACGGAATAGTAGTGTGCCCCCTTCTCTCTTTTTATTTTTATTTTTCTCTTTTTTCTATTTTTTTGTATTTTTTGGTGGCCTCAATGGCTCTTTCTATTTAACTATCATTTGTCCTCTTTGGGATCTTTTGATTTTGTCCTCTTTGGGATCTTTTCCTCACTTAGGGGCAACACTCTATATTTTACAAGAATATAGGAGATCTTTCACACTTTACAAAGGTACTCACATAAAGAAGATATAACTATCATGATGCAAAGGTATGACATGAGGATCAAGTCATGAGAAAATGGATGTTGCATGGCAATGTATCTCGGAAAGGCTATGGAAATGCCTTGTAGGTAGGTATGGTGTCTGTTTTGAGGAAAGATATAAGGATGCTTATGATGAGAGAGCGTATCGTGCCAAGGGTTTGGATGCACCGGCGAAGTATGCGCCAACTCTCGAGGTGAGAAAGGGCAATGCACGGTACCGAAGAGGCTAGAAAAAGTATAGGTGGGTGGAAGTGTCAACTTTTGAATACTCACATTAGTCCGAAGAACTCATGCACTTATTATTGGTAACTCTCAATCTAATCAGGAGGTTCACAAAGAGACAAGTACCCCGAGGAGGAGTGTATGGGGGTTTGGTTATCCTTGCGCATCCTCGACTCATGGTACGTGAGTGTACTCTAATATTCGAACCCTCCAGAGGTTAGTGATCCATCTAGTAGCTAGAGTTCTCAACAGGGGTTTTTGGTTTTCGAAAAACACACGGATTGCCCAAAATACGACATCTATCACTAATAGGCTCGAGCTCTTGAGACCAAAAATTCAAACATTACTCTAGTCAATACCTCAAAACTATTGCAAGTTACTACTACAAAGAGAAAAGCAACTTCAACTACCTACTTCTAGTCAAGACACAAAACTCAGGGCAACAGGCAAACTCTCTAACAAGATAAAACATGCAACCTATAGAAAGTTCAACCTAAAACAAAAAGAAAAGCTCTAGAAAAAACTAAAGCACTACAACTAAACAGAGCATCAGCTAAGAAAAGAAAAAGAACAACTCACAGCTAAAAGAATAAGCAAGCAAATCCTATGAGGAGTTCTAGTTCAAGCGGAGCTTGTAACTCTCCCACACAAAAGAAAGTAAGCTGGGATCTAACTTGTTACTACAACAAACAAAGCAAAAGAAAACTAAAAACAAAACCTAAGAGCGAGACGCTCCAAGAATAGCACATAACGCATGAAGTGATAAAAATATAGTGCAACGAGAGACGAACTGATAATTGTTGATGAAGAAGGGGATGCACGGGGGCATAATTTACCTTCTTACCTTCTTACCAGTTGGAGATCTTTCGGTGTGCCACTGAGAGTAGTTCAACATCATCTCGTCAAGTAGCTTTGTGGCAGCACCAAGTGTGGTCGACATAAAGGTTCCTCCCGCGGCCGAATCTAACAGGTTCCGCGAGGTAAAGTTCAAGCCTGCATAAAAGGTCTGGATAACCATCCAGGTAGTCAGTCCATGTGTGGGGCAGTTCTTGACAAGCGTCTTCATACGTTCCCATGCTTGGGCAATGTGTTCATTATCCAATTGCCTGAAATTCATAATGTTACTCCTCAATTGAATAATTTTAGCAGGGGGATAGTACTTCCCGATAAAAGCATCCGTGCACTTATCCCAAGAATCTATGCTATTTTTAGGCAAGGATTGAAACCAGATTTTAGCTTCATCCCTTAAAGAGAAAGGAAAAATCTTAAGCTTAACAATTTCACCATCTACTTCTTTGTACTTTTGCATATCACAAAGCTCAATAAAATTATTTAAATGCAAAGCAGCATCATCTCTAGCACCAGAGAATTGATCTTTCATAACAAGGTTTAGCAAAGCAGGTTTAATCTCATAAGAAGGTGCTAAAGTAGCAGGTGGAGCAATAGGAGTGCAGATAAAGTCACTCTTGTTGTGACTAGTGAAGTCACACAACTTGGTATTTTCATTGGAACCCATAGTAGCAACAGGTATTTTTGGTATTTTTTATAAGGGACACAAAAGTAAAAATGAAAGGTAAACTAACAAGACTAAAAAGAAAAGATAAAATATAGTGTGCAACTCCCCTATCTTGTAGACTGGAGTCTCCGGCAACGGCGCCAGAAATTGGCTTGATACGGTGAGGATCTCTCACTCCTCGTTGGTTACCCCAAGTGGAAGGTGAGATGTAGCGTAGCAGCAAATTTCCCTTAGCGAAGACGCTAAGGTTGAGTATCGAACCAGTAGGACTCACAGAGATACAAGAAGGTGTCACAGTGCTTGACGTGGACCTGCACACAACAACAAATAACTTTGCTCCCAACGAGTACAGAGGAGTTGTCAATTCCTCCGGCATTGCTGTTTACAAAGGATTAACGCAAAAGATAATGATAGTGATAGCAACTGGAAAGTAAACTAAGGATGTAAACAGTGATATGAAGATGGACCGGGGTCCCGTGATTTTCACTAGTGATGTCTCTCTCCCAAAAGACGATAAAAGTGCTAGCGAGGTAAACAAATCACAGTTGGGCAATTGACAGGATTATGAAGGCACCACAATGCTAACTATGCTGCAAAGAAAGGAAGGGCTCAAAAGAAATAGGCAGTACGCCAAGGTAAGTAGACCGAAATCCATCTGCATCCACTACGAATCATCCACCTTGAGATATCTATCCAGAACATCTCGCTGGTATTAAGTTGCGAATCCCACCCAAAGTGTAAATCCAAAGCAACAGAAAACTGCATTAAAAGAACTTTGCGTAAAGTAAACAATCCTTGCATCCGCAGATATAAGCACCGTTGTTTTATCTCTGGTGGCATCAACACATCCCCTAGTCTCATGTTTCTGTCACTCAAGCTAGACATCAAGGGGCTGAACCCACAATCAAGCATAACGCTCCCTCTTGGAGTTGCAACAAATCACTTGGCCAAAGTGAAATACGGCAATGGAGAACATGCAAGAATTTACTCAAGAACAAAATATAAAAGAGAAGAACCAAATATATTACTCATCACAATCTGAACATAGTCTCATAATCCATCAGATCCCAACAAACTCAGCATAGCAACGGCAGAAAATTACAAAGGTGCCTCGATCATGTGAGGCAGCTCACGAGGTCTCGAAAGTGGAGGCACAAAGAAGGGAGAGATAGATCACATAGCTACTGGTCACGGACCCATGGTCCAAGGGGAACTACTCACGATACATACGGGAGGCGTCCATGGCTATGGATGGTCTCCCGGAGGGGGTAGCTTCTCCCGGCAGGGTGCCGGAGCAGCTTCTCCAGGCAGCCCCGATCTAGAAACGGCGGCGGCCGCGGTACAGAGACGAGATCGCGAAAAAGGGATTCGTGTTTGGGGTTTCCGTCACGGGGGGTAAATATAGGCGAAGGGGGGCATCGAGAGGGGCCACAGGGCAGCCAGGAGGCTCCCTGGCGCGACCTAGGGTGGGGCCACGCCAGGGACCCTTCTGGAGTCCCTGTGGTGGCCCCCCTTCCCTCCTTTGGTGTTTCTGGAAGCTTCCGTGTCGCTGATTTTTTATCTGATTTTTCCGGATTTTTTGGAGCACTTTTAATGGCCGGAAAACCTGAAATAGAAAAACAGCAACTGGCAGCTGGGTGCACTGGGTTAATATATTAGTCCAAATATGCTCAAAAGTGTATGAAAGTTCAAGAAAAACATGGCAAAGTCACACAAAACATGCATGGAGCAAGCAGAAATTATAGATACGTTTGGGACGTATCACATGGTCAGGGACGCTGGGTTAGTCATAGAGATGGCACAGGTTGGACGATACTCGTGGGCTAACAGGAGAAGCACTTCCTGCTCGATATTATTACGTGAGGGGGCGATTACAGTGGAGGCCAAGGCGATTTCTCGCAAGTCAAGGATGAGTAGATGCGTATTGAGATGATTTAGACGTCTTACCTCCCAGCCTTTATATACTAGGCTAGGTCTCGGGGAGTCCGTGCTAGGTTACATAGGTAGTTTCCTAATTCTAGTCCTGCCTTGTACGCCAAGTTGCACCTTCCATGTAAGTCTCGGACTCCTACGTCGGTGCTTGGTTGGGCCAATCGTGGGCTTGTCGTAGGTTCCCAGTGGGCCTTCTGTCTTCATACGCACCAGGTAGCCTCACACGTAGGAGTCGTGGGGTCACTCCCTCGTCAGTGGTGTTGAAGCTAACTTCAACATTATGAACGAGTTAGAGGCTTCCCACAAGATGGAGATGAAGGAGATGTGGTCAAGTTTGGCCGCACTAGAAGATAAAGTTTATGAGCTTCAAGCACTGATCTATGATCTACAGAACCAGAACTGTGAGTATGAACTTAAGTTCTTACGCATAGGTTTGTGTGCTGAGTGAAGGATCCTGGAGACTGGAATGTCCTTCGAGACTGGAGAACCTTTGCCTTGGAAGCGCTTCACCAAGGAATATGTGATCAACAAGAACAAGGATGAGGAGTAAATCTCCTTGGGTAATGGCACCCCTCAGCTTGTTCCAAGCTTGGGGGAGTGCCCGGTATATTTATCTTTATCTTTGTTTTTAGGAGTCAAGTAGAGTTGTATCATGTCTAGGGAAGTTAATTTATGAAATAGGTGTTGCATTGAGGTCTATCACTCCATTTGTGGAGAGTCTTGTATCCGTGAGTGTGGAGTCGTTTATGAAGGAATATTAATGAGAAGTCTATTGGTTTCTTCGCTGCACTCGGTATTCTCTTCACGCAATCGACATTATGAGCTGATTCTTATGGGGAGTATTGACTTTATATTAGGTATGGCTTCGAAAACTTTATTTAATCTTGGCAAGTATAGCTTTGGTCATAACAACAAGTATGTTTTTCTCAAAGTAGCGACATAGCCAAAACCTTTGTGTTATTATGCTTGAAGTGTTATGTTGACAATGAAGACAACTTGATGTGCCATGCTAGCTTTAATGTTTATGCTTTGTATTGCTTGCATCTAAGTCATCATCAATTGTCTGATCTCTCAAAGCCTTGCTAGCCAAAACTCTATACCAAGCAGAATTCTGCTTGCACTTCCATACTCTGAAACCAACATCTTCCACTTGAGTCCACCATACCTTCTTATTCGTGGTATTCCACTACCACTCCTAAAGTATATAATTTATGTGCTATCTTTAGATGTTCAAAATCTTCTGTTTTGTGCCTCTGATTCAGCTCATGAGGAAGTGGTGGGTACCCCATGATCTTCTTAATTTGGACAAGTTTTATCTTGGGATTGCATGTCTAATCTGCAAACCTCTAATACGAGAAGGGACTGGCATGAGTGCCCAGCTCGTAAAAGATGAATACTAACACACAAGTTCCTTCACCCATTTATGAGTGATAAACAGAGGAATTTAAGGGGATGTGATCGTCCCCACATGGGAGCCGTTCCTCGAAACTTTTCTAAATCATGAAGTGAGCGAGTTATCTATCAGCAGTCGTTGACGGATCATGCACCCCCCAAAATCTGTTTTTATCCTGTTTGATCTAGAGATGGCACATGATTTTTCCCTGCTTACCCTTTTGCACGGGGTTTATCCTTTATTTTGTGCTGAGTCAGTCCTTCCTACTTGCTTCCTTTCTGAGAGAGAACAGACACTTGATGTTGATAAAGATTCTTGCATATAAAGTTGCATTAAGAGTTAGCATGTTACATCTTTGTTGACATTATCTTTTGATAAGTAAGTTGTTTGCAAAATCTTATGCCTAGTAAACATCTTCGTTTGTGTTAACTTGTGCACTTCTTGACTAATAACATGTTCTTTCAAAAGCTTCAACTTGTTTCATTATAAGTGAAAGAGCAAAAGTAAAAGTTATTAGTTGTTCCTTGACCAAGGTTAGGTTTGCCATGATTTGATGAGTTTTCTTGCCCTACTTTGTTATAATTGTTACTACTTTCTCATAAGGGCCTTATGAGTTGAGGTTGCTGTTGAGGATGCTTCAGTTTGGTGAGAAATCTTGATGCTTCTTGTCCGTATTCTTTTACCGACACTTCACTCTCTAAATTTGTGGACAGGTTTACTGAGCTCAGTAATCGCTTGGGGACAAGCGAGGTCTAAGCTTGGGGGAGTTGATACGTCCAAATTGCATCACTATTTTATATTGTAATTTAACCCTACTCATCGATATATTCCACTTTAAAGTATTATTCTTATGTTTTTTGGCTTGTTTTACACAGTTTGCAACTTTTCGGTGCCGAAGCAGCAGAAGAAGGATTCAACGGTGAAAAGTGTACATCAAGTTGCTGAATCAGATCAACTCCAAATTTGACGAAATTTGACGTGGATCATTATTTTGAAGATTCACTATAGGAGACCAAAGTTTGACTGGTGGGGACCCACCAGGGCTCCAGAAGGGTACCTGGCGCCCCTAGGGCGCGCCAGGCACCCTCCTGGATGCCTGGTGGCCCACCTCGGTGCCCGCTCTGGCCTATATTACCCCCTGGGGTAAAAACCCTAAAAGAGGAGGAGTTTTGGAGTTTCGCCGCCGCCTCGTGCTCCGGCGGGCAGATTCCGCCGGGGAGATCGTTGCCATCGTCATCATCATCGTCGCGGGCATCATCGAGATCATCATCAACATCATCCCCAACATCAGCACTATCTCATCTCACAATTCCAACTTGTGTTGTAATCCGTACTATCTATCCTCCCTACTCTGTTGGTGTTGATTACTACTTTGTGGTGAATGCTATTGAGTTTTGTTGGAGAAATATCATTGTGTCCAGATTGTTTGCTACCCATCTATCACCTCTGATCATGATCTCTTTTATGTCTTGTGAGTAGTTACTTTAGTTCTTGAGGACATGGGAGAAGTCTAATTGTTAGTAGTCATATGATGTTGAAGTATCATGTATTGTTTGATACTTAAGTTGTTTTGTTATTTTCCTAGCGGTGTTGTGTGAGTCGAACACCCAATACTTCGCCTTATCAAGGACCTAGGGGAATACATTGTGTACAAAGGATGCTTATGGTGGGTTGCCGGAGTGACAGAAACCTGAACCCCAGTTCGCACACTTTTGCACAAGGGAGTTATGGATCCTAGATCGTAATGTTGTGGTTAGGCTTATGCCTTAATTACTACCTTGTATTTGCGGATGCTTGCAAGGTGTGTAATCATAAGAGTACACTTATCTTAGTCTAGAAGGTGTACTAGCATTGATCCACCCACCGACACTTATCGACACAATACATACTACTTGGCAGAATATGGTGAAAGTAACTTGGCTACCTCTCCCGTCTGTCCTCAAGAACGCTTTAGCCTTTATAAGTTCAGTTCTTAGGCTTATCCTTGCGAAAGGATTGGGCCACTTGCTACTCCTCAGTTACCCTGTTTACTTTGCTTGTCTTCTACCTTTCTGTTGCTTAAACCAAAAATCCCTAAATATTTATCTTTTAGTGTTTGCAGACCTTTCCTTATCCAGGGTCACTTGTCAATACCTTCTGCTGCTCGCTGGGATCGACATCCTTATTTATTGAAAAGCTACAATTGATCCCCTAGACTTGTGGGTCATCAAGAATAGTTTATTGGCGCAGTTGACAGGGGAGGCATCCCAACTAAACCTATCAACTTCACCGCCATCAGGCCCCACCCTAGGTCGCGCCACCTGGCCACCTGGGCATCAGGTGGGGCCCCTTTGGCCCCCCTCGGGCATCTGGAAGCTTCCGGTACGCTGATTTATTTATTTATTTTCTTGGATTTTTTTGGCATTTTACGTAATGGGAAAACCTGAAATAAAAAGACAGCAAAAAACAGAAACTGGAACTGGGTGCACTGAGTTAATAGGTTAGTCCAAATATGATCAAAAGTGTATGAAAGTGTATCAAAAGCATAGCAATATCACCCAAAACATGCATGGAGCAAGAAGAAATATAGATACGTTTGGAATGTATCAGCCGTTGTGGGTGACATTACCGCGGGGCATGGACGGGGCGACGTCCTGCTCGTTCGGTGGATTGTCCTCCCGTTCCACCGGCGGATCAGCTGTGATACCCTGGATTTTGGAACTTTCTTTTTTCTGAAATTTTTTCTGATTTATTTCTGGATTTGCCATTTGATTTGATGTTGAACACCTATTTGGACTTGAAACTTGAGCATATCTTCTTTCCATGCTCAAGTAGCCCATGATTCCCTAGCCCTTCCCCATGATCATACCTTTGATCCACCTCATCCAAGCCACATTTTTATTCAAGCCATATATTCCTTTTCCAATAAAAGGAATATTCCTATTATTTGAGGATTGTGAACCAACCCCTATTTTTATTGCTCCATAAATCCCCAAATAATTCCCACCTAGCATTGACATCATATCTTGCCAAATTCTCCAAAAACATTGCATGACCCAAGTGAATTTTTCCTCTAGAAAAATTCATTTGTCTGTGGGGGCAGAATGGAGCTTTGTGAAGGAGGTGCCATTTCTCTTGATCCGTTGCTGGTGATTTTTGCAATCTCCTATGATCATATAAAGGGTCTACACCAAATTCCACCATCATTTGACTAGCCAAACTCCCACAATAAATTCCAAAAGTTTGGATGCAGCAAGGGGGCATTGTGAAGCAAGTGCAAGCCAGGGGACTCCATTTGCCTTGAAACTTTTTCTGCCTATTCCCACACCCAAAGTACTCCACTAAACCAAGTTTGAGCAAAATCCAACTAACCATGTGAGTGCCTCATCAAGTGTAAGATTCTGGTCAGCAGGACACCTTGCGAAGAAAGTGCTAGATAGGCTTGTCCAATGGCCATGAAATTTTACACACTTGGGCACCACACCAAATAACCCCACCACACACATTTTTAGCCAATTCCATCAATCCTATAAGGTGCTAGCTTCAACTTTGCATTTCTGGTCCAATTGGACCCTTGCAAAGGAAGTATTAGCTACATTGCTCCATTTGAGGTGAAACTTGGTACACCTACTCACTATGATGTATGATTAAGCTCAGCCAAAAATCATGCTTAGGGGAGCAATGTGCTAGACACACCACAGTACAAACACCTTCAGCCTCCATGGTACATTTGCAAAGGAAGTACCATGTTCATTGATCCATTTGAGCCCAAACTCCACAGAACTCTAGTCCTTTGTACCCCAAAGCCATGTGACCATCTGGCACATACCACTATGATCAACACTCAAAGGACTACAGGCTGGACATGCTTGGCCACAAGAAAAAAACCCAGATGAACCTCCCCTTGGTGGCCACGCCCTTGGCCGCACATGGCGTGATTCGGGCGTGCTCTGCTCGTGCCCCGGACACGTCGCCATCCTTCCACCACACGCCCTCGTCCTCTTCTTCTTGTCCATCCGCGCCGCCCGGCTTTGCGCAGCCCGCGTGCGCCACGCCGTCCTCACCCGTCGCTCTCCATGCTCCAGTGCGATGATAAGTTCGCGACGGCGGCCATCCTCATCCGCGCCCTCGCCGTGGCTATAAAAGGAGCACGCCCGAGGCCCTCCAGAGCATGCCCAACACTCCAGTCTCTCCCCCACATCATCCTAGCCCAGCTCCCCCTTCCAATTCGTCGCTGGAGCACCACCTCGCCCGCCTCGACCACCATGGCCGCCGCCGGCCCTCCCTCGAATTTGAGCAGCCGGAGCTCCCTCTCTTCCTCTCCCATGCCCCAGCACCCCTCCTCGGCCTCCCAATGCCCCTTCGAAGCCATGGCCGCGCCTCGCCCCGCCCCTGGCCGCCGCCGACTCGGGCTCGGCCGAGATGCCCGCGGCCGCTGCGCCCCATCCGCGAGGGCAGTGCTGCCGGACCCGCCTCGTAGTACCGCGGACCCAGGCGGAGGCGCTCCGGCGAGCCAGCGCCCCTGCGCCCCCCACCATACCGGCCCTCGACGGCGGCGAGCGCGACCCAACCTCCTCTGTTTCGGCACGGGAGGGCAGAGGAAGGAGAACATGGGAGGAGAGAGAGAAGGAGAGGGCCCTGACGGGTGGGCCCCGCCCGTCAGTGGCTATGCCCTGGGCCCGCTCTGTTTTCAGTGATGGCGTATTCCTCGAAATGCGCTTTTACTTCCCGAAAGCGTATTCTTGTCCTCTGCGGCCGAAAATACGTTTTCAGTCATCGAAAGCGTATTTCTCTCTTCTGCGGGCTGAAATGCGCTTTCACTGCTTAGAAAGCGTACTCCATCAAATGTGCTTCTGTCTCAGCCAGCCCGGGACCCGAAAGCAAATATCTTATTTGCAGATTTGCCCCTGTCCCTTCCCCCTCATATCTCCGCAACCGTAACTCTGAATGAGGTGATTCTTTTTGCGTTGGTTTTGTCTTGAGCTCCTCTTAATTTTGTAATAGGTTTCATGCCATGTTTCTCTGTTGATAATTGCTGGTCAAGTCAAAGTGGTATTTGACCCTTTTTGCCCGTTGCGTTATTTTGAAATCTTTTTTAGGGCTTTTGTTGGTGTTGAAGACCAGCAATTTCTGCACACTCTATTGGTGAAGGCAAGCCACAACTTCTTTTGCAACTTCGTAAAGCTTTGACGTGCTTTAAAAATGCTTTAACCTTCGCTGATACGATCTTCGTGATATGCCTTGATCATGTTGCTATTGTGTTATGTGTCGATTACAGTATTACCATGTTATATGCATGATGTGTTTGAAACTATGATGATTATAACATGATTTCATTATGCTATGTTCATGCTTTGATCAAGTTAATCTATACTATGCTTGTATGCATCATAATCTCCCGTCGTGCTCATGATAATACTATAGGTTAATATCATGTTGATCATTTTAACCTGGTTAAGTTAATCATATAAACATGCTTGAAACGATACCACTATAATTGTACCTTGGATTGTTCCACATGTATTGCTATATTGTGAATGCTCATGTTGCACCTGATACTTGTTATATGTGCTATTGGAGACATGCTTGTGCCAAGTTGATCAGGTGCCACCGAACCGAACTTATCCGGTGCAGCCAGACTCGCCTGTATGGGAAGGCCTTGGCTCGGTCTATCGGTGGGTTCTCTTATGCATATCACCAAGGTGGGGAGGCTACGCGCGCGCGACTACCCTGATTAGGTAGGTGACGGTAGTCTTGAGAGCCGGTTATGTTATTGGGTCCGTCCCCGATTGGGACAAAGTTTATGGACCATGCGATGGTCAGTTTCCATGCGATGGCTGGTGTGTTTGGAGGACACGGGGCTACCCAAGGCATAGCTTGCGAAGTATGGCGGGTGATACGGTAAGGGAGACACGCGGTAGGACGGTCTCGTTGGAGAAGTCCTAGTCCACTCCTATGGTACGAGTTTCGAGGTTCCTGTGGGACAAGTTCCAAGGTACTAGATGGAGGAAGAGCTCCATAGTGTGGGTAAAGTGCACAAACTCTGCAGAGTCACACAAATCTATTCGAATAGCCGAGTCCACGGTATTGGACACAGTTCATAGTAGGTCACACCATGAGATCAACATGAGTTCATTGGGATGAATGTGCAGAGTTTGTGGTCGTGCGACGGCCCGTATATGTTGGTGGTCATACGATGACCGGTGCTTGAGTCTGTAAGGACTCCGAGGTAAGCCACATGATCAGGCGATGATCATGTGGGGTCCATGTGACCTTAAACAATGGTTGTTTGTGCATTAGTCTTAATGCTGGTATTATGCATGATGGTTATCTGTTTGCTTGATCATATGATTAATCCATTAATATACCTTAACCTGCTAATGACATGTTATTGTCTTGCCTTGGTGCTCTGGTTGTTGTGAGCTTGCAAGTACATTCGATGTACTGACCTGGCGTGTCATGCCAGATTTGCAGGCCATGCTTTGGATGCGTAGGACGACGTTCCCGGTGTTTGCGGGCTAGGAGGTGTCCCAGCCAGTGTCCCTGTGGAGTGGAGTTCATCACCGTCGCCGTTGTTCCGCTGCCAAGTTATATTCCGCTGCTAGAGAGTTAGTCAGTTGCTTGATGTAGATCCGAGGCAAGCTTGAGGAGCAAGCTTTACCTTCGTCTCGCTCCGCCAGCGTTGTAATAATCCCCTTGTACCCGTATTTATGATAATAGAAAGTTGTTCAGTTCTGTATCAAGCAGTGCCGTGTTCCAGAAGACTCGATCTCTGGGCTGGAGCACGGGGCGTTCCGGTCCTCTGAGCCGGGGTGCCACATCGGCCTCCCATTCCATCGGCCCGGTGTCCTCTCGCCCGCATTTCCTCCCGGTCAAGACCGAGGTGAAGACCGAGTTCAAGACCGAGCCGGGGACGCCGCTCGGCCGTCGCACACGAGGTGGCCTCGTCATCAATGAAGGTGGCTCCGACCGCTCCACGTCGGCAACTCTTCCGCGCCGGGCCTCCTTTCTTGGCTGGGGCTGAAGCAGCCAAAGAAGGAGGTCCTCGTGCCCCCACCGGCCGCCAACATCGACGAGGAGGAGGACTACGGCCCCGCCTGGGCGTGGAACGACTATGCGCGCGAGGAGATGGAGCGCAAGAAGCGCGTCTACAAGCTCTTCGAGGCGAAGCGCCGCTTCGCCGCCGTACAGACCGCAGTAAGAGGAGATGTGGCGGCGGAACTGGCCGCCGGGGGAAGCGGCAGCCACAGTATGGCCGCGTCGCCTCTGCCAGATGTCGTCGTCCTTGACGACAGTGACGACAAGGAGGAGGTGTCGCTGAGGGCGAGAAGGAGGAGGACGAGGTGTTTGATACGTCCAAAATGTATATAATTTCTGCTTGCTCCATGCCTCTTTTGTGTGATATTGCTATGATATTGATGAACTTCCATACACTTTTGATTATATTTGGACTAACCTATTAACGCAGTGCACCCTAGTGCCAGTTCCTGTTTCCTGCTGTTTTTCTATTTCAGGTTTCCCCCTTATTTAAAGTGCCAGAAAAATTCCGGGAAAAATATAGGAAAAATCAGCATACGGGAACCTTCCAGAAGAGCCAAAGTGGGGGCCGAGGGGGGCCCAGGCGGCCACCCGGCGCTGCCACCCCCTAGGCCGCGCTAGGGGGGGCGCCTGGAGCCCCTTTCCCACCTCTGGCTGCCCCCCTTCGCCTATTTATTCCCCGTGACGAGAAACCCTCGGGGACGGAACCATTTTTCGCGATCTCTCCTCTATTCCGCCGCCGTCGCGCTTCCAAGATCGGGAGCACCAGAAGACCTCTTCCCGGCACCCTACCGGACGGAGGAATCACCTCCGGGAGCTTCTCCACCACCATGGACGCTTCCCGGATGAACCGTGAGTAGTCCACCTTGGACCATGGGTCTATGATCAGTAGCTATGTGATGTTCTCCTCCCCTGTTTGTTCTTCATGGATTAGACCTCGTGAGCTTCCCTACATGATCGAGGCACATATGTAATCTTTCTGCTGTTGCTATGCTGAGTTTGCTGGGATCCGATGGATTATGAGATTATGTTCAGATTGTGTTTGATTTATATATTTGATTCTCCTCTTTTATATTTATGTTCTTGAGTAATTCTTGCATGTTCTCCGTTGCTGTTTATTGCTTTGGCCAAGTAGTAGGTAGTGACTCCAAGAGGGAGCGTTATGCATGATTGTGGGTTCATGCCCCCCGATGACTAGCTTGAGTGACAGAAACATGAGTCTAGGGGATGTGCTGTTGCCACAAGGGGGAAAACAACGGTGCTTGTACTTGCGGGTGCAAGGACTATTTACTTTACGCAAAGTTCTTTAATGCAGTTGTCTGTTGCTTTGAGTTTACACTTTGGATGGGATTCGCAACTTAATACCAGCGAGATGTTCTAGATAGATATCTCAAGGTGGATGATTAGTAGGTAGATGCAGATGGATTTCGGTCTACTTGTCTTGGCGTACCGCCCATGCTTTTGAGCCTCTTCCTTTCTTTATAGCATAATTAGCATTGGTTTGCGCACATAATCCTGTCAATTGCCCAGCTGTAATTTGTTTACCTCGCATGGCTATTTTATCATCTTTTGGGAGAGAGACATCACTAGTGAACATCATAGGACCCAGGTCCATACTTCCTACACTGTTTACACTATCAGTTTACTTTCAGTATTTACTTTTCCGTTGCTATCACTATCATTATTATCCCGTGCGTTTTATCCTTTGTAAACAACAAGGCTGGAGGAATTGACAACTCCTCTGTACTCGTTGGGAAGCAAAGCTATTTGTTGTGTGTGCAGGTCCAGGTAAAGTAAGCAACCTAGGTTGTAAACGGCGCCATTGTTCACTTCACCACCTTCTTGTATCTGTTGGAGTCCTACTGGTCGATTCTAAACCTTAGCATCTTCGCTAAGGGAAATTTGCTGCTACGCTACATCTCACATTCCAATTGGGGTAACCAACGAGGGGCGAGAAATTATCTCGTGTATCAAGAAAATTTCTGGCGCCGTTGCCGGGGACTCCACTCTTCAAGATAGGGGAGTTGCACACTATCTTTTATCTTTGCTTTTTAGTCTTGTTTGTTTACCTTTCAGTTTTTGCTTTAGTGTCCTTTATCAAAAATCAAAAAATAGTTATCTTGCTTGCTGCTACTATGGGTTCCTCTGAGAACACCAAGTTGTGTGACTTTACTAGTCACAACAACAGTGACTTTATCTGCACTCCTATTGCTACACCTGCTACTTCAGCACCTTCTTATGAGATTAAACCTGCTTTGATGAACCTTGTTATGAAAGACCAATTCTCTGGTGCTAGAGATGTTGGGAAACGTAGTAGAAAACAAAAATTTCATGCCTACGAGTTAAGAACCCAAGATCATCCATGATAGATTGCATACAAGGTTTAGGATAATGCTCACCAACAATTGCAGCGGAAGAAGAGTTGGTGATGCGGGTTGAAGAAGATCTCACAATCCGTCCCACGATCTCTCCCACGAACGGATCTCCTCGTCGATTCCCTCGAACAGTTCTCCGAGGAAGAAGAAGATGATCCTCGAAGTAAGATCAAAGCTATGATCTCTCCACTGGTATCCACATGTCCGGAACAGCAATCCGGCAGCGCTCCGCCGTCCAGAGAAGAACGCCTCCGAGAAAACTAGAGAGAGAAAACCCTAGCGAGTTCCGATCTAGATTAGAATCTAAACCGGGGTCTAAAAGTGGAGCAACTAGCAACTAGGGCAAGGGGGGGGGGCAGGGGCTTGTGTGTTCCCCCCCCCCTTGGGACACCTTATATAGGTGCGCAAGGGGCTTGGTGCGCCGGCCTAAGGGGTGGGGAGTCCAACTTGGACTCCAAACCTCCTAGGACTTTCCCACTAGGACTCCTTCCATAATAGGATTGGGGAATCCTACTCCAAGTAGGATTCCCCCCCTTTGTTGCGCCCCCACCTCCTGGCCGGCCAGGGCAGCCTAGGTGGCTTGACCCCAAGCTAGGGGGTGGGGCTAGTGGGTGGTACTGCCCGGAACCTTCCGTGACCTTCTAGAAGCTTCCAGGACCTTCCGGGACCTACCGGGACCGTTTCGGGACATTCCGGACACTTCTCGAACACTTCCAGGAACTTCCGGGAACTCTAACGAATGTTCCGGAGCCATCTATATAGGTCTCAGAACAATACGGGCTAAGGCTAATATGTCCGGTGAACACAACATATTGTTTAAGCTATCCACCGATCACCGAAACTATTCCGGTTGATCGTAAACTTTCCCATTACCATTTTCATATGAACTAAAGTTATCTGAAACAATTCCAAAGTATATTAGCCATATTATTTGCTCTTTACTTGCTTCCACTAAACCTTCAATCATCCTAGTATTCTAACAGATTACTGCACTTTAAGTGTGTGACCCAATAGGTTCGGTATTATGTGGACATGACTCGGAACGCTTTCCAGACTTACAGTCATTCGTCAATAATCAACATCGGAGCCATGGACACCCATGTTGACTCCCACACATACACGAAAAGACTTCGAGTGAACCTTTATGTTTATCGTATACTATTCCCTTTGCTTCGCGATATATGACAAAGTTAGAGGAGAGAAGTTTGGCACCCATGTGAAACAACTTATTGATCACAAGCCATCAGTTATCCTCATTGCTCGTTTTTCTTCATTCCTCGTTACGTATACCGATATCCCCGTGATTGAATCACAAAGTGTCTGGCCAGACGAGAATGGATACCGTTATACCGAGTGGGCCCTGAGTCTATATCTCTTCATCGTGAAGGAGCAAATCCCATTCTCGAACTATCACCGTTACTAGACACACTGTCCAATGTACCCAGAACTTATTTTACTACTTCCCATTTACGGGAAGATTCATCTAAGAACCAAAGCACATCTTCTTGTGTGAAGCAACTTGACATTCTCATGGTCTAAGGAACTATGTATATAATAACATTTTATGATATGACTTATAACGTTGTTTTCGATGAGTTCTCTAAGTATATCATTTAACACTGGGGTCGGTTCAACATCATTTTTCTGCTAACAATATGCTCTCATTGCTATTCACATCCTTGTTACAAGAACAATGTCCATGATTAAGAAAACATAATCATCAATAAGCACATGGGCTGGTCTTAGAGGCAAAACCAGGAACTCTTGTTGTTTACATTTCCACACATGCATATGAGTTTTCTTCTGAATCTCATAGTCAAGATCATTGCAATTATAGCACAGAAATATAAACATTAATTATGAACATGAATATATAAATAACAACACACTTTATTATTGCCTCTAGGGCATATATCCAACAGTCTCCCACTTGCACTAGATACAATAATACTAGTTACATAAGTTCTCTCACACCAATGGCTGTTCGGTGTTGCTCATGCTTTGCTCGTGGAAGAGGCTTCGTCATCGGATCTGACACGTTCAGGTCCGTGTGAATCTTGCATACTTTCACATATCCTTTGTCAACGAACTCTCGGATTTTGTGATAACAACGTTCAATGTGTTTGGATTTCTGGTGGGACCTTGGTTCTCTAGCTTGCGCTACGACTCCACTATTGTCACAGTAGATCTCCATGGGGTCTTCAGCACTAGGAACCACACCGAGCTCAGTGATGAATTTCTTAATCCAATATCCCTCCTTCGTAGCTTCTGAAGCTGCGATGTACTCCGCCTCCATTGTAGAATCCGCGACCGTATTCTGCTTAGAACTTTTCCAGCTCACGACACCCCCGTTGAGTGTGAAAACATATCCTGATTGAGATTTGAAGTCATTCAGATCTGTCATGAAGCTTGAATCAGTGTAACCCTTTACAACAAGTTCTTCATCACCTCCGAATACCAAGAACATATTCTTAGTTCTGTTTAGATACTTCAAAATATTTTTGACTGCTACCCAGTGTGCATTACCTGGGTTGCTCTGGTATTTGCTACATATACTCAGAGCATAGGAAACATCTGGTCTTGTACATATCATGGCATACATAACAGATCCAATTGCCGAAGCATATGAAACTGTGCTCATCTCTACCTGCTCCTCAGTGTTCTTAGGACACTGACTCTTGCAGAGTACCACACCATGTGACATTGGGAGGAATCCCTTCTTAGATTTCTCCATTCTGAACCTATTCAGAACCTTGTCTATATACGTGCTCTGGCTCAGCCCTATCAGGCGCCGGGATCTATCTATATAGATCTTAATGCCCAATATGTAAGCGGCTTCACCTAAGTCTTTCATCGAAAAACTACTTTTCAATGACTCCTTTATAGTGTTAAGAAATTCTTTATCAATTCCAATCAACAATATGTCGTCTACATACAGTATTAGAAAAGATATTGTGCTCCCACTTACTTTATTGTAAACACAAGTTTCTTCGCCATTCTGGATGAAGCCAAAACCTTTGACCACTTAATGAAAACGAAGATTCCAACTCCGTGATACTTGCTTTAGTCCATAGATGGATATTTTAAGCTTGCAGACCTTTCCAGCATCCTTTGGTGCGACAAAACCCTCAGGTCGTATCATGTATACATTCTCCTCGAGGTTCCCATTTAGGAAAGCTGTTTTGACGTCCATCTGCCATATCTCATAGTGGAAATATGCAGCAATTTCTAGTAAAATCCGCACAGACTTAAGCATTGCTACTGGCAAGAAAGTCTCGTCGTAGTCAACTCCTTGCACTTGTCGGAACCCTTTCGCAACAAGTCTAGCTTTATGAATAGTGACATTACCATCCACGTTTGTCTTTCTTTTGAAAATCCATTTAAATTCAATTGGTTTCACACCCTCTGGAGGGATCACCAAGTCCCATACTTGGTTTTCGTACATGGATTCCATTTCGGATTTCATGGCTTGTAGCCATTCAGTGGAGTTGGGGCTCATCATCGCTTCTTTGTAGTTCACAGGCTCATCATCTTCCAATATGAATACTTCGTTAGCATACCACTCGGGTAGCTGACGTACTCTGCCTGATCTCCTTGGTTCAGTCACTAGCTTCTCAGAAGTTCCTGCATCACTTGCAGGAGCTTACGGTTCCTTCATCAGAATGACTGCTGGAACAACTTCGATCGTTTCATTCCTTGGTTCCGAAGGTTCAATAACCTCATCAAGCTGTACTGTCCTCCCACTCACCTCTTTGCTAAGAAACTCTTTCTCAAGAAAAGTTCCTCCTTTAGCAATAAAGACTTTGCCATCGGAGGGGTGGTAAAAGGAATAGCCTACGGTGTCTTTGGCATAACCTACAAAGTAGCACTTGTCTGCTTTAGGGTCGAGTTTGTTCGGTTGTAAACGTTTTACATAAACATCACAACCCCAAATTTTCAGGAACGAAATGTTGGGTTTGTTCCCATTCCATAACTCGTACGGTGTCGTTTCCACAGACTTTGACGACACCCTATTTAAAGTAAAGCAACAGTCTCTAACGCATAACCCCAAAAAGAAAGTGGCAGATCAGTTAATGACATCATGGACCTCACCATGTCTAACAAAGTTTGGTTACGCCTCTCAGACACTCCATTTCTCTGTGGAGTTCCAGGTGGCGTCAGCTGTGAAACGATTCCACGCTCCATGAGGTGTTCTCTAAACTCATGACTAAGATATTCACCACCACGATCATATCGTAGAATTTTTTTTCTTGTCACGATGATTCTCAACTTCGTTCTGAAATTCTTTGAACTTTTTCGAAAGTTTCGAATTTTTTCTTCATTAAGTAAATATAACCATATCTACTCAAATCGTCAGTAAAAGTTACGAAGTAAAGATATCCACCACGCGCCGGTACACTCATCGGTCCACACACATCACTATGTATTATTTCCAATAAATCTGTCGCCCGTTCAACATGACCTGTGAATGGCGTCCGGGTCAGTTTGCCCATCAGACAAGCCTCACACTTATCAAATGATTCGAAATCAAAAGATTGCAAAATCCCATCTTTATGAAGTTTCTGCATGCGTTTCTTTCCGATGTGACCCATACGGCAGTGCCACATGTAAGTGGTATTTTCATCCTTCCTAAGTCGTTTAGAGCTTATGTTTAAGATGTCGTTTCTACATTCAAGATCTAAATAAAACAACCCATTCTTAATAGGTGCAAAACCATAGAACATATTCTTCAAGTAAATAGAGCAACCATTGTTCTCAGACTTAAAATTATAACCGTCGCGGATTAAACATGATCCGGACATAATGTTCTTACAAATAGCAGGAACGAAATAACAATTATCTAATTCTATGGTAAATCCTGAAGGTAGATGTAGAGTGTAGACGCCCAAGGCCTTAGCAGAGATCGTAGCTCCATTTCCTACACGCATCGTCACTTCATTCCTTTCCAGCTTCCTTATTCTCTTTAGTCCCTGTAATGAATTACAGATATGAGCAACAACTCCAGTATCAAATACCCACGACTTAGAGTGAGGGCCGGAAAGAAAAACATCTATGACATATATAACTTTTATACCTTCGCTGGTAAAACCAGGCTTCTTTCTATCTGCCAGATACTTCTTGTAGTTCCTCTTCCAGTGACCTTTAGCTTTGCAGTAGAAGCACTCAGTATCTTTGTTAGGGCCAGTACCAGAGGGTTTCTTGGTCTTGGCGCCAGGCTTGCCGGCGCCCTTGCCCTTGGACTTGCCCTTCTTCTTGAAACTGGTGGTCTTGCTAACCGCCAACATATAGTTAGGGTCAGCCTGCATGGTAGTCTCCGCATTTTTCAGCATTGCAAGCAATTCATTAACTGACTTATCCATCCCGTTCGTGCGATAGTTCTGAACAAAGCCTTTGAAACTTGGCGGGAGTGACATGAGGACAATATCTGTACCCAGTGATTCCGGGACCGGAAATCCCAGCTTAGTCAACCTTTGCCCAAGGCGCATGATCTTTATCACGTGCTCACTGACAGGTGTTCCTTCCTTCATCTTGCAATTCCACATGGCATGAGTTACCTCATACCGTTCAATTCTAGCGTGTTTGGCATACAAAGCGTCTAACTCCTTAACAAATAAGTGGGGATCGATGTTTTCAAACCTCCCTTGTAACTCTGATTCCATACACGCAGTCATAAGACACTGAACTGCGGTACTATCATCAAGCTTAGTCTGATGCACATTCTGCTCAGCAACCATGGCTTCAGGCCCCGGTGCTGCTGGGAGAGGTGTCGTTAGGACATAGTCCTTCTTAGCACTCCTGAGTACAATTCTCAGGGCACGAACCCAGTCCGCATAGTTGCTTCCATCAGCTTTCAATTTTTCTTTCTCAATCAACGGACCTAAGTTAAACTGGGGATTGACACGGGCCATTTCAATCTACAACATAAACACAAGTTTCACTTTAGACAATGTTCATAATTAAGTTGCACTAATTAATCATATTATTAATTTAATAAGTGCTCCCACTCAGACCAACATCTCTCGTAGTTGATTCTAAGTGATTCGAGATCCAAGTTTAGTCGTCCGCCATTGATGTGACATCACTGATGACTTAGACTGAATTGGTAGGCCAACTTGCCAATCACGCAAGGGTGACTCTTGTTCATCTTTCGATGGGAGTGTTCCGATAGCAAACTTTTATCCAAACCGAAAATACAACCAAGTGCAAATGCAGTGTGTTCTTAACACCCGCCTTTTATGCGTCACACCGTGTGCACCCATGTGACATGACCTGCTCCAGTGTGAAACATAGTATAGACGGTGCTACAGTTGGGAGAACACTATCTACTTGATATTATTTGGCGAGAGATCACCCTAATAAAACACGACTACCGCGCATCAAACAAGGGTGCATCAAAGGGATTAACATCACAGGAAATTCATAAAATATGTGACATGGTATAACCCTTTGTGTCGTGAAGTCTTCGTTGCCTTCATGACTCCATGGTTGAAGTCTCCACCCACCACCTTTTGTCCCTGGCGCCGGGACCTCCTCACGGCTTCGGCATGTGTGTTGGGGGTCCTCCTTCACATCATTGATCATCACCTCGTCTCCATCTATAGCCTTGCTTCAAGCTACTAAACAGTTCTGGCACGCATGCCATAATTAAGTGACAATCATATGACTCCAGTCATCATGCCTTACCACGGCTCGCAGGCCGCGAAAAATATTACATCATATAGCATCTCATACAAACACATTGCAAATCTTGATGACTATACCACATCACATGCATTCTCTGCAAAAACGAGTTAGATCGCTATCTATATGGGTTGTTGCAAATTTTATCGTGGTTGTTAAGCAGGGTTAGATGGAAAACGAGAAAACCTAGACAAATCAAAACACGATACTTCTTTTGTTGCTAGTTTAACATACGGGGTGCGTGTAACAACTAATGCCACAAGCCAAACTTCGTTAAACGCGTGACCCCCGTGTGGATTTGAGTTCATAAAATCCACAAGCCCGTTCATGTAAAATTTTCTATAGCAAGACTAGGATGAGATCCAAGGAATTTGATGTAGTCCATGATCAAGGTAGCCAGCATACTAAGAGCAGCATAGAGGGATCATGGTAAAACTCAAACCTTGTAGCAAAATCACATCATGCCGTCGAGCAAAGAAAAGATCACATGATAGGGAAGCAAACAAGAAAATCAATGCCTCATATCAACATATGATCTACCTAAACATGCATCTAAACAAGGATCGCTCATGATACCACTGTTGGGAAACGTAGTAGAAAACAAAAATTTCGTGCCTACGAGTTAAGAACCCAAGATCATCCATGATAGATTGCATACAAGGTTTAGGATAATGCTCACCAACAATTGCAGCGGAAGAAGAGTTGGTGATGCGGGTTGAAGAAGATCTCACAATCCGTCCCACGATCTCTCCCACAAACGGAAATCCTCGTCGATTCCCTCGAACAGTTCTCCGAGGAAGAAGAAGATGATCCTCGAAGTAAGATCAAATCTATGATCTCTCCACCGGTATCCACATGTCCGGCACAGCAATCCGACAGTGCTTCGCCGTCCAGAGAAGAACGCCTCCGAGAAAACTAGAGAGAGAAAACCCTAGCGAGTTCCGATCTAGATTAGAATCTAAACCGGGGTCTAAAAGTGGAGCAACTAGAAACTAGGGCAAGGGGGGGGTGGCAGGGGCTTGTGTGTTTCCTCCCCCCCCTTGGCTCACCTTATATAGGTGCGCAAGGGGCTTGGTGCGCCGGCCTAAGGTGTGGGGAGTCCAACTTGGACTCCAAACCTCCTAGGACTTCCCCACTAGGACTCCTTCCATAATAGGATTTGGGAATCCTACTCCAAGTAGGATTCCCCCCCTTTGTTGCGCCCCCACCTCCTGGACGTCCAGGGCAGCCTAGGTGGCTTGCCCCCCCAAGATAGGTGGTGGGGCTAGTGGGTGGTACTGCCCGGAACCTTCCAGAACCTTCCGGAACCTTCTGTGACCTTCTAGAAGCTTCCAGGACCTTCCGGGACCAACCAGGACCGTTTCGAGACATTCCAGACACTTCTGGAACACTTCCAGGACCTTCTGGGACCTTTAACGAATGTTCCGGATCCATCTAAATAGGTCTCGGAACAATCCGGGCTAAGGTTAATATGTCCGATGAACACAAAATATTGTTTAAGCTGTCCACCGATCACCGAAACTATTCCGGTTGATCGTAAACTTTCCCATTACCATTTTCATATGAACTAAAGTTATCTGAAACAATTACAAAGTATCTTAGCCATATTCTTTGCTCTTTACTTTCTTCCACTAAACCTTCAATCATCCTAGTATTCTAACAGATTACTGCACTTTAAGTGTGTGACCCAATAGGTTCGGTATTATGTGGACATGACTCGGAACGCTTTCCAGACTTACAGTCATTCGTCAATAATCAACATCGGAGCCATGGACACCCATGTTGACTCCCACACATACACGAAAAGACTTCGAGTGAACCTTTATGTTTATCGTATACTATTCCCTTTGCTTCGCGATATATGACAAAGTTAGAGGAGAGAAGTTTGGCACCCATGTGAAACAACTTCTTGATCACAAGCCATCAGTTATCCTCATTGCTCGTTTGTCTTCATTCCTCGTTACGTATACCGGTATCCCTGTGATTGAATCACAAAGTGTCTGTCCAGACGAGAATGGATACCGTTATACCGATTGGTCCCTGAGTCTATATCTCTTCATCGTGAAGGAGAAAATCCCAGTCTCGAACTATCACCGTTACTAGACACATTGTCCAATGTACCCAGAACTTATTTTACTACTTCCCATTTACGGGAAGATTCATCTAAGAACCAAAGCACATCTTCTTGTGTGAAGCAACTTGACATTCTCATGGTCTAAGGAACTATGTATATAATAACATTTTATGATATGACTTATAACGTTGTTTTCGATGAGTTCTCTAAGTATATCATTTAACACTGGGGTCGGTTCAACATCATTGTTCTGCTAACAATATGCTCTCATTGCTATTGACATCCTTGTTACAAGAACAATGTCCATGATTAAGAAAACATAATCATCAATAAGCACATGGGCTGGTCTTAGAGGCAAAACCAGGAACTCTTGTTGTTTACATTTCCACACATGCATATGAGTTTTTGAATCTCATAGTCAGGATCATTGCAATTATAGCACATAAATATAAACATTAATTATGAAAATGAATTTATAAATAACAACACACTTTATTATTGCCTCTAGGGCATATATCCAACAAGAGATGATGCGGTTTTTCACTTAAATAATTTTATTGAGCTTTGTGATATGGAAAAGTACAAAGAAGTAGATGGTGATATTGTTAAGCTTAAGCTTTTTCCTTTCTCCTTGAGAGATGAAGCTAAAATCTGGTTTCAATCCTTGCCTAAGAATAACATAGATTCTTGGGATAAGTGCAAGGATGATTTTATCGGGAAGTACTATCCCCCTGCTAAGATTATCCAGTTGAGGAGCTTTATTATGAATTTTAGGCAGTTGGATAATGAACACGTTGCCCAAGCTTGGGAACGCATGAAATATCTTGTTAAGAATTGCCCTACGCATGGTTTGACTACTTGGATGGTTATCCAAACTTTTTATGAAGGCTTGAAATTTACCTCGCGGAACTTGCTAGATTCGGCCGCGGGAGGAACCTTTATGTCAACTACACTTGGTGCTGCCACAAAACTTCTCGATGAGATGATGACCAACTATTGCCAATGGCACACCGAAAGAGCTCCAACAGGTAGGAAGGTAAACTCTGTCGAGGAGATCTCCTCCCTAAATGAAAAAGTTGACTTGATTATGTCTCTACTTACCAAGCAATCTCCTATTGATCCTCAAGATGTACCTTTAAATTCTTTGATTGCTCAGGATCAAGTAGATGTGAACTTTATCTCTAGAAACAACTTCAATAACAATGCTTATAGGAGTAATTTTGGTAGCAATCCTAGACCGTTCCCCTCCAACAACTATGGGAACAACAACAATTATCCTAGCACCAAAAACTCCACTTCTGAATTAGAGAGTATGCTTAAAGACTTTGTCACTACCCAAAAAGCCTTCAACAAGAGTGTAGAGGAAAAACTAGACAAACTAGATAACCTCTCGTCGAAGGTAGACAATTTAGCCCACGAAGTAGAATTGCTTAAAATTAGAACTTCTCCCCTTGAGGAGAGGAAGGTCACCCCTATGCATGTTATCCAATTGCAAATTAATGAAAACGATAGGATGATGGCTAAATTTAAAGAGAGATGGGCTAGAGAAAAGGAGGAAGAAGATAGGATTAAGAGCCTTCTTATACACCATACTGTTGCTACTATCCAAGTGGTTGAGGATATCCAAACTCTTAGCACCCAATGCACCCCTAGTCCCATAGGACCTATTAATGGCGATGCTATGAACTCAACCGTAGAAGAAGAAATTCCTATGACTATAGAAGCTACCAAACAAGTGATCCTAAAGGACACCACTACCACTTTACTTGATAATTGTGACCTTGATTTTGATAATTGCACCCTTTCTGAAGTTATTCGTTTCCTTCATAAGATGTCTAGAGACCCCCACACTAGCACACTTAATCTTGCCTTCACGGAGCATATCACTAATGTTCTCATCAAATCTAGGGAGGAGAAGCTTAGGGTAGAAGCCTCCATACCTAGAAAACTAGAAGATGGTCGGGATCCTATGATTAAAATTAAGTTGAATAATTTCTCTTGCTATGCTTTATGTGTTGGAGCTAGTACCTCAGTTATGCCCAAAAGAATGTATGATATATTTGAATTGAAACCTTTTGATTCTTGTTCTTTTGGTGTTCGTCTTGTCGATTCTTCCATAAAGAAACCTTTGGGGAAGATCGATGATGTTCTTATCATTGTCAATGAAAATTATTTTCCCGTTGATTTTACTATTATGGACATTGAATGTGAATCTTCTTGTCCAATTATTTTGGGACGTCCTTTTCTTCGCACCGTGGGTGCTGTTATTGATATGAAAGAAGGGATTATAAAATTCCAATTCCCTCTCAAGAAAGGGATGGAACAATTCCCTAGGAAAAAGATTAAGTTGCCTTTTGAGTCCTTCACACGGGCTAGCTATTTTCTTGAAAAGATTTGATCTATTTGCATTAAGCCTAGCGAATGGCTTTAAAGAAGCGCTTTCGGGAGGCAGCCCGCAACGAATTTAGGATTTCCTTTTTGTTTTTGTTCTGTTTTTAGTGGTCTTGATGATTGTTACTACTGTAGAAACATCATTGTATCTTTACTTTTCAAGCTTTGTGCCTTTTATAGCCTCATACGACAAGGGAAGTGAAAGTTGTGACATGCGTTCCAGAAAACAGATTCTGTCCTCGTGACTAGAAAAATCAGAGAAAAAACCCAGTTCATCTTTTTGAGCTGAGTTTTTTACACAACGTGATCTATACAATTACGAAAGTTTCATATGTTCTTAGTTTTTTTAGTTGAGTTGCAGAAGTATCCCTAAAAAAATCTTTACTACCTGCTGGTCTGTTTTTCACAGATTCTGTCATGTTTTGCCTTTTCTTCATTTTGCAAACCTTAAGCTTGCTTTTTTTGCAAACACTTTTTGGAAATCTTGAGAAACAGTATATCTTCAATATTATCTTTATTTCCAGTGGAGAAAAATTATTTTATTATGGGCACTAACCTCGCTAATCAGATTATGATGAGTTATGTATGAAGGGAGTTTTCAAGTGTGCGAGGGAAGGTTATGAAAGAAGATTCAGGAGTGTCAAGCGCTCAAGCATGGGGATGCCCCCATGCATCCCCAAGAAATATTCAAGGAGACTCAAGCGTCTAAGCTTGGGGATGCCCCCGTGCATCCCCTTCTCCATCAACAATTATCAGTCTGTCTCTCGTTTCACTATATTTTTATCACTTCATGCGTTATGTGCTATGCTTGGAGCGTCTCGCTCTTAGGTTTTATTTTTTGTTTTCTTTAGCTTTGCTTGCTGTTCATAACAAGTTAGAACCCAGCTTTCTTTGTGTGGGAGAGAAACACGCCCCACTTCCAAAATCTAGAACACAACATAGGATTTTTCATGCTTATCTTTGTCGTGTGTGTTCTTTTATCTTTTCATAGCTGCTGTCATGTTTTGCTCTTAGTTTTCATGCTTATATTTTTAAAGAGCTTTTGTTTAGTTTGTTGCTGGAACTCTCTTGAGTTTTCATGTTTATCTTGTTTAGAGAGTTTTCCTGTTGCACTGAGTTTTGTGTCTTGACTTGAAGTAGGTAATTGAGATTGCTATTCTTTTGTAGTAGTAACTTGCAATAGTTTTCAGGTGTTGTTTTGAGTAATGTTTGGACTTTTGGTGTCAAGAGCTTTAGCCTATTAGTGATAGATGTCGTATTTTGGGCAATCCGTGTTTGACGGGGATGTACCCCGGCAAATCCCATGGTCAGGGACCCTGGGTTAGTCATGAGAGGCACAGGTTGGACGATAGCTCGTCGGCTAACAGGAGGATACGTTCCTGCTCGATATTATTGATCGGAGATGGCGATTACAGGGAAGCCGAGGCTAGTGCGCACAAGGCTAGGGTTACAAATTGTGCATTTCTTGTCCTCGACTTCTCCCCTCCTAGCCTTTATATACTAGGCTAGGTCTCGGGGAGTCCGTCCTGGATTACAGATGAGATTTCCTAACCCTGATCTTGTTCCGTACGGAAAGTTTGCACCTTCCTTATGAGTCGCGGACCCCTACGTCGGTGCCACTAGTGGGCCAAGGCTGGGCCCAGGCGGCATCTTCGTGGGCCTTTTGTCTTCGGGTACACCGGGTAGGCTCATCCGTAGGAGTCGTGGGTTCACCCCCTCGTCAGTAGCCCCCGAGTGCCTGTGGGACTCGAAGAGGCGCGCAGGGACTCAAATCCATTCTTGCGTAGTTTTGATGTATGCACGGTTCAACCGCGGGTCGCTGGCAGTCTGGGGCCATGACAAAACCTGTTTCGAGGGATGCTAAGCTGAAAGGGCCCAAGGAGTCGATTGGTCGAGCCTTGGTGAATTGCACTAGTGGCAAAAACCGCAGTAGACCAATCAAACCCATGTCCCTCGACATGAGCTTGGAACACTGGTGTCTAGAAAAGTCATGCCGCTGCAGGTCTTACAGTGATCCATTGCCGCCAGCAAATTTCGTAGCCTAGGCGCGCCCGCCCGACTTTTTCTATTATGCAAGCGCATGGAAAAGGTTGGGAGTGAAATCGCTCTGCGGCAAGTCCCAGCCCGACCGATCTGCGCAGCGGGGTCTTACCTACACGCTAAGCTTGCGTGGCATCTGGGCACAGTGTATCGTGTTCCAGGAATATGTATTTTTATTGAGGCGCGGAGCCTAGTTAGTGATGCACCCACTTGGAATAAACAATCAAGTGAGTTGTTTTAGCGGTCGCTCGCGGAGCTTTGTTGAGCGTCAGGCGAGGAGTAATGTAAAGGAGTTTTTACTCGGGAGGTCTTCGAGTGCTCGGGTACATAGAGTTTTGCGTGTAATCACTCGAGTATTACTTTGCTCTCGGGGTGAGGGAGCGCCCGATACTCTGGGGCTGCTCGGTCTAGCGAGTGCAGTTCTGCTCATCATGTGTCGTGGTGAGGGAGCACCCGAAACTCATGGGTGCGAGTAATCACTCGAGCACGTTTTCTAGGTGAGGGAGCACCCGAAACTCTCATGGGTGCGAGTAATCACTCGAGCACGTTTTTACTTCTAGGTGAGGGAGCACCCGAAACTCTCGTGGAGATGCTCCCGATGGGAGTAAAATGTTTTGCACATCAGAAAAAGATTTAAAAAGTTGAAATTCTGAAGCTGGGAAACGTACTCGATACGCCTTGTGACGCTGGCTTGGTTTTTCTGGTATCTTTGACCATTGTAACCTGACGAAGGAAATGACTTGGCGCTATCCCGCCGAAATTTTCGCTTCGTGTGATTATGGTCCTCGTTTTGCACGCGTAGTGGGCGGTGCTGTTGCTGCGCCGATTGGATTTTCCATGTTTTTCGCCTGCCGTGGGATCGTGCCACGTTTACTAGCTGCTGGGATTGAACGATGCCCCTGCTCGCCTGGCTGATGGTTAAATACCGAGCGGCTGAGTAAATTTTTGGTTTTACCTAGCCATTGCCTTCTCCCCTTGCTGCTAGATTTCCCCTGTTTCTTAAACCTTCTCCTTCCTCCTGTTGCTCCTTGCTGCGGGATTGATGACAACACGCTCCCGTGCTGCTCCGAAATCGGCCAAGATTTCTGGCAAGTGGGAGCACTCAACTTTTGGGGTTGCAGATCTCGGCCCGCTGATTGCTGATGGCTTGGTGGCTGGAGATGCCGTGCGGATTCCGGGGGATGAACATGTTCCCGCTCCCACGACAGATGAGCGGGTGTGCTTTCAGGCGTTCTTCCCTCATGGGTTTGCCCTTCCGATTCACCCTTTTATTCGTGGTTTGTTGTACACCTATCGCCTTCAGCTGCACAATTTGACTCCCAATGGGATTTTGCACATTGCTTGCTTTATTACCCTTTGTGAGGCTTTCTTGGGGATCTATCCCCATTGGGGGCTCTGGAAGCACCTCTTTTGTATAAAGAGGACGGATTCTGAGTACGCTGTAGGGCAGGTGGGTATATCCATTAGGGACTCCAAATCGTACTTTGATTTGGAGATGCTTGACTCCGTCAGTGCTTGGCGGAAAAGTTGGTTCTATCTGAAGGATCAGTGTCGGGGGGATGACCCCCCAGTAGGGTCAAGAAGAGGAAACAAGTTTTCAGAACAGCGGGCGCCGATTGCACCCTCAGTTCAGCTCGGAGGTTTCCGATTGCTCCGCGTCGATGGCACTCCAGCTCGGACGCCTGCCAACTGCTCCACGCCGGTTGCCCGCAGCTCGGCTGCCCGGAAGTCAACAGTAGCATCTCCACCGACAAGATGAGACAAGCAGACAAGACAAACCATGACATGTTTAGTCACATCGTGAATAATGTAGAAGGACATGTCACATTACATCACATCAAGGGGTGACATCACTTGTACCTCCCTTTTGTACTCTTCCCCTTGTCTTCACCCATGGAGCATCCTTGCCACCACTATATAAGGGGCAAGGCATGCCCACGGTGAGGGGAGATGAGCTCCACTTCATTTCATCCATCCACTAGTAGTAGCTCCACCAAGCTAGCTCCCGCGCTAGTTCAGCTCGTCCAGGAGCAGAATAGCTAGAAAAGATACAGCTCAAGGAGCACGTTTGTACAGATATACGCCTATAGTTCAGACAGGCAGGAGTAGGGGTTTTATCTCTACGGAGAGCCCCAAACCTGGGTACTTTGCTGTGATCACCACTGTGCTTGTACCTAGACCTGTCCGGAGCGCCGTCGCTTGCTAGTATTACCCCTCTTTAGCCATCCCATGGCATTTGCCGTTATTAGATCGACGACAGTTGGCGCCCACCGTAGGCAAATTGCGGCGACCGGAGTCCCGTTCCGGAGGGGACCCTTTTTCTTCAACATCTTCGACCGCGCCTGCGTGCCTGAAGGTTGCGCGCTCCACCGTCGTCTTCAACCGCGCCCGCGTTCCCGAAGGTTGCGCTCTCCGCCGTCATCTTCGACTGCGCCTGCGTGCCTGGAGGCTGCGCGCTCTGGCGTCGTCTTCAGCACGCCTGCGCTCCCAGAGGCTGCGCGCTCCGCCATCGTCTTTAGCCGCGCCGGCGCGCCCCGCCATCGTCGTTAGCCGCGTCGGCGCACTCTATCGTCCCCGACCGCGCCCGTTTTTTCGGAGGCTGCGCGCTCCATCGTCCTTGGAAGGCTCCTCCCGCGGCGGCTTTTCCTTCCACGCCGAAGGTGGTCTCTTAATGCTCGGGCCGTGGCTAGCGGAGCTCCTCCTCCGTCGCGCTTGTCGCCCATGGACACTCAGCTGGTTCGCCCCCCGCCTCCGTGAGTGCTCCCACCCATCGGCTCCGGCTCGGCTCGCTTGCCTTGCCTCCGGCTCCCCTACCGGCTGCGCCTCCTGTTGTCAGCGTTGCAGGCTCCCAGCACGCCCGCGCTGGTTGCGCCCTGCGCCCAGGTCGGCTGGTTCGGCTCCCTCTGACTGCGCCTCCGCTGGCTGTGGCCGGCTGCCCCGGCTCCCTCCGACTGCGCCTCCGCTGGCTTGGGTCGCCGCCTCCAGCGCCGCCCGCGCCTTGTCCAGGTCGGCCCTTCCGCTTTTCCGTGCCCGAGTTCGCCTCGCTGCCCCGACTCCTCCTCCGTGCCGCCTGCGCCCCGTCCAGGTCGGCCCCGCCGTGTCCGCGCGCTGGATGCACCATATGGAGGCCCCGTGCTCTAGCTTCGAGCTCCCTGCGCGCCGGCTGCATCTCCGTTGCGCCTGCCAATTGCGTCCACGCCGGTCTCCTCCGAGCCCAGCGGCCGATTGCACCAAGCCCGCCCTGCACCGAGCTGCGCCGCGCCTGTTCTCCTGCACGCCCGCCGGTTCTTGCAACGTGCTACCCGCGTCAGATCACCTCTCCGCCCACCGAGCTAACCGCGTTGGTCGCTCCTTCGCCGGTTGCGGCCCTTCGCCGGATGCCGCTCACTTCCTCGCCGATTGCGCCCTCCGCTTGCATTCGGCCACGGCTCATGTGCGCTGCATCCGGCCACAGACTAAAAAGGAGAAAGTTTCAGAGAAGAGAAAGAGGACAGTTCAGCCTGAGAAAAAAAGGGGGTTAGGCCGTTTGGAGCCAAGCAGTCACCGATTGCTCTGCTCGGCCTGCCGGATGCGTGACGGCTCACCTCCAAAAATAAGAAGGATTGTGGCCAGTTGAGTGAGGGATTGGCCGATTGCGCTGGTGCCCGGCTGTGCAAAAAAGGAAAATAGAAGGATAAATTAGCTGTGTGATGGTGTGGGCCGGATGCGCTCCCATCTTCAGAACAGTTGATGACTGCATCAGACCAGTCAGAAAAAAGGGGCTAAATTGCTGGGCCGATTGCTTTAGATTGGCCAGCCGATTGCGCCATGATCATTGGAGAATGCTAGTAAAGTGAGTTGCTGCACCGATTGCGTCCTCTCGGCCAGGCGACTATCAAAAAAACATCAGTTAGATCGGCCGGTGTCAATTCGCGGTCAGCTGACTACGAAAAAGGAGGGTGGTTGTGCCCTGGATGGCAGGCCATCCGCCGGAGCAATCACAAGGGATCACTTGCCGAAATGACTCGACGAGTCACTCGGAGGCTTGGAGAACGAGCCTGACGAATGCCCCGTTTTCTACATCGACAGAAGACCCTCCGAATGATTCACCGAGTCGCCCGGAGGCTACACTCTCACCCAGTGGGTGTTCCGACTGCGCCAAAAAATCAATGTGAGTTCTCACTCAATACTGCTTATCACAGCAAGCATGACGAATGAACCTGAGTAGTCGTTAGGGGTTATCTCCGCGTTATTTCAAGTTGGCTGCATGCTCAGTTCGGGACCGGTTGCCTTCGGGCAGACCGGATAACCCAAATAGTTGTCTTATGCATGATCACTTCCGAGTAAGAGCATGTTAACTTATCCCGGTTGAGATGGCCAAGTCGGCTGCTCCCGGTTGATTGCTCCGAAGCAAGCTCATCCTGGTTGAGATGGCCAAGTTGGCTACTCCCAGTTGATTGCTCCAAAGCAAGGTTATCCTGGTTGAGATGTCTAAGTCGGCTGCTCCCAGTTGATTGCTCCATGGCAAGCCCATCCCGGTTGAAATGGCCGAGTTGGTTGCTCCCGGTTGATTGCTCCAAAGCAAGCTTATCACGGTTGATTGCTCCCGGTTGATTGCTCCATAGCAAGCCCATCCCGGTTGAGATGGCCAAGTTGGCTACTCCCAGTTGATTGCTCCAAAGCAAGCTTATCCTGGTTGAGATGGCCAAGTAGGCTGCTCCCGGTTGATTGCTCCAAAGCAAGCTCATCCTGGTTGAGATGGCCAAGTTGGCTACTCCCAGTTGATTGCTCCAAAGCAAGCTTATCCTGGTTGAGATGGCAAAGTCGGCTTCTCCCAGTTGATTGCTCCATAGCAAGCCCATCCTGGTTGATTGTCACAACCCCAAGTTAGGTAAGTGCTAGGGTTTGATTGTGCTCTTTGCATCATGCAAAAATTCAAATGAAATTCAAAAATGGGGAAAATAAAAGCCCTGAGAATTTAATTCAAATGGCCAGATAAAAATATTTTTCCAAAAATCATTTGAACATTTGGAAAATTCCTATAAATGATGGTGATCATTTTAAAAGTGGTTTGGGTTCATTCCCATGCCCATGGAATATTCAAAAATTCAAAATGTGCCCTGGAAATTAAATTTGACCCCTATTTGAATTGAAATTCAAATTGATTGAATTTCAAAAATTCCCAAAAGTCACAAGTGGCTTGCTACTGGCCACCTAGGGTTTTTAAAATTATTTGGGCATTTTAATAAACTGCTATGGTATTTTTTTACCAGAGCAAAACAAATAACAGAAATAAAAAGAAAAGAAGAAAAGCAGAAAAGAGGCCTACCTGGCAAAGAGGCCCGACTAGCCGAAGCGGCCTAGCCCAAGGGCAGGGTCGTCTTCTTCCCCGGGACAGGCAGGCAGGCCGCTGCGTGGCGACCATGCCGACGCCGCTGGCACCTCCTGCTTGCCCCTCGACCCTATCTACGCCGTGGAGGCCCTGGGCGTCTCCCCTGTCCTTTCCCCCCTTTCCCGTGTCCTCTGGCTCTCTCCCCGGTGAGATCTCGTCGCGACCGAGAGCACGACCTCGCCGCCGACGCGAAACTGCGTGGCCAACAGCCTCCTCACAGTGAACAGACATGTCCATAGAAGCCCCCACCACCGTCTTCACCAAGCCGTGCCACCAATTTGGGTCAAGATCCACCGGAGGCGTCGTCGTCTTAAACATCTCGTCGCCGGAGCCGAAGAAGACCGCCGTCGATTGTGTCATCTACGCGTGCTCCCAGCCTTCGTCGTCCCCTCCATCATGCTCGGGTGAGCTTCGCCGTCGTTTCCCCCCACGTTCCGGCCTCTCCCATGGACCGATTCGTCGTGGCCGTTGAGCAGCGCTACGTCCGCCGCGGGAGCTCGATGTCTGCCTCACTCCGGTGCCTCCCGTGGTCGCCCAACTGCTTCCGAAGACACGCACGAGCGAGGGCTAGCTCCTAGTGCTCTTGGCGTGGCCAGCCGTAGCCGGGAGGCCCTCTCCGGCGAGGCGCCGCCGCCTTCCGTGGCCACCAGCGGCTAACCGCCGGCCTGCCCACTTAATTAGGGGGCTAACCCCCCTAGTCATTTGAGCCAAGGTCAATGACAGGTGGGCCCTGGCCCCCTAATCTAATTTAAAATTAGTTAAGCAGAGGGATTAACCCCCTTTCTCACTGACCAGTGGGACCTAGCCGTCAGAGGCCCCCTGACATCAGCCCTGCGTCATGCTGACGCAATAAATTGCTAAATGTTTTAAAATAATGCAGAAAAGTCAGAAAAAGGATTAAACTTTGGAAATTCATAGAAAATTCATATTAACTCCAAATTGGACAAATAATATATGAATCAGAAAAATGCAAGGATTAAGAATATGCAATTTTTTTTTATGTTTGACCATTTTAAAATGGGTGAACAGAAGCAAATGTGTATATGACCTTATTTGAATTCAAATTTGAAGTTTGAATTTGCAAATCCATTGCAATACACGTCAATTAAATTGAATTTGCCACAAACCAGTACCCTTCACATCATGGACAACCTTATCATGTGTATGTGCATTTTTACTTCCGAAGTTGCCCCCCCCCTTGTTGATGATTGCCTCCGATGACAGACGTTCCGAGACGGTGATCACGCCGAAGCAGAAGACCACCGTTAAGACCCGTGTATCGTCAGCAAGGCAAGCAAACCCCATTGATCATGTCTATAAAATCCTACTTCCCTCTCAGTCTCGCTTATGCATGTTTAGGAGATCACCGAGACACGTTCTTTCGCATAGTTGAACCCATTTCGATGCATGACCTATCATTTTGTCACCGTATTAAGCAAACCACAATCCTTGCAGATTTAGGAGTTGAATGATGAGCATGTGGCCCCTGCAACTGTTACTGCTTATTGCTGATTAGTGATACAATGAGGATGTTATGTTTGTGAGTCAGGATGGAATGAACACAGTGATGCTGATGATAACGTGTTGGTTAATCCACCCCTAAACAAAGGTGAACGATGAGAGGCTGTGTAGGAGTACACAGTGGGTTGTCTCGTTGAACACTTCCCTAGGCCCCGAGTTCCTGTTTTGTGATCCAAGACAAAGATTATGACCACATGTAGGGTTTATGGGAGCCCCATTTGGCCTCTTTATGTACCCGATCCGGTCCAGGAGTCACACTAGATTCGGGCTTTCCATTTGACTTATGCATAGATATGTGGGTGGACCTGTGAGGCAGTGAAACCATCTGTCAAAGGTGGCGTCTCGGTCCCTTGCATTATCTGAGTCCGTTTCGTGGAACCGGCCGGACTCTCGAGCGGTGACAAACTCAGGTAGTCGACTCCTGGATTAGAGAAGGTGATGTGAGGGTAGTGCCTTGGTTTCATCCACGTCCGACACCCACTTGAAGGGTGACAAGAACGAGGCGATAAGTGATGACACGCGTGTGAAGATGTACACCCCTGCAGGGTTAATAAACTATTCGAATAGCCGTGTCCGCGGTTATGGACTACTTGGAGACCTTTACTTGATCATAGATAACTTGAATGGATACTTATAAAACTCGCAAGATAAGCGTGAGTGCTATGGCGTGCTTTCTCGTGGGGAAGTCGAGGAAGTAACCATAGTGGTGTATTGTTTGGAGACTTGGTAGTGGACTCGTGTACGCTTCTTACCTCAAAGTCTGGTACTCGTAGTACAGGACTAGCCAAGTAAAAGCTAGCACTTCTGCATGTTGAACCCCACCTCCTTTACCTTGAAACTTGAGCATGAGTAATGTAGTTCTAATGTAAGTCTTGCTGAGTACGACTTTGTACTCACGTTTGCTTATTCTATGTTTATATGAGAACCCGGAACCCCGATGGAGTCACCTTCTTGAAGCTCGACGTTGACTAAGCTAGTATAGTTCCAGACAGCAGTCTGGTCCCTCGTGGAAGGGCATGTATGTTGAACAAGGCTTCTCTAAGCCATTTGTTAAACTTTTCTGTACTCAGACCTAATTTGCTTCCGTTGTATGATGTAATGATGATCACAGACATGTGATCTTTGTATGCTCTATGTGTAAGTCAATAAAGATACACTTTGTAGAGTTATGTGATGATACCTGCTGTTCATACTAGGCATGTGTGCTGCGTGTATGTTTATAACATGCATGTCTTAGTATGGGTTTTCGAGACCTTAGTTGTGATCTGGCTGGCGGTCTTTTATACACCAAGTGGCCTTTAGATGTGCGCAGCTTGGGGCATCGCGATGCGATTGCTCGTGACTCTGTCACGCGCACACTTTGTTGTATGATCGAGCCCACCCTAGACCCCGACTAAGTGATCGGGCTGGAGTAAGTCTATGTAAGAGTTAGGATCCAATCGATAACATGGTTGAGGTGACTTGTCTATGAGTATGGGATTCACCACCCATAAACATTTAGACTTGTGAGCGGATGTTGAGGACCCATCTCAGTTGATCATCCGGCCTGGATGGGATGGTTTGATGCTTTCTGAGAGTGTTCTGTGCTTGGCCTTGTCTGCTTAGACAAGTGGGTACGGCTCTCGGCTCTTCATGTGATTGCATCGTGACTAGAATTACATACGCTAACCCCGGGTCCCGACATTGAGATGGCCAAGTTGGCCGCTCCCGGTTGATTGCTCCAAAGCAAGCTTGTCACGGTTGATTGCTCCCGGTTGATTGCTAGCAAGCTCATCCTGGTTGAGATGGCCAAGTTAGCTACTCCCAGTTGATTGCTCCATAGCAAGCTTATCCCGGTTGATTGCTCCCGGTTGATTGCTCCATAGCAAGCTTATCCTGGTTGATTGCTCCCGGTTGATTGCTCCATAGCAAGCTTATCCTGGTTGAGATGGCCAAGTTTGCTACTCCAAGTTGATTGCTACAAAGCAAGCTTATCCCGGTTGATTGCTCCATAGCAAGCTTATCCTGGTTGAGATGGCAAAGTTAGCTACTCCCAGTTGATTACTCCAAAGCAAGCTTATCCCGGTTGATTGCTCCCGGTCGATTGCTCCATAACAAGCCCATCAAGTTGAGATGGCCAAGTTGGCTGCTCCCGGTTGATTGCTCCAAAGCAAGCTTATCCCGGTTGGTTGCTCCCGGTTGATTGCTCCACAGCAAGCCCATCCCAGTTGAGATGGCCAAGTTGACTGCTCCCGGTTGATTGCTCCAAAGCAAGCTTATCCCGGTTGATTGCTCCAAAGCAAGCTAGTTCCGGTTGAGCACGCCTCCCGGTTGACTGCTCCATGAGAGTCCGTCCCGTTTGAGCACGCCTCTCGGTCGACTGCTTCAAGAAAGCCCCTGCCGAGATACTCGACGTCATCGACTACACAAGAAAGAGAAGATCCGAGACGACTGCACGTAGTCGGCCCGAATCTCGGAGGCTACACCCAGTGGGTGCGCTGGCGCGCCCCCACTGGAAAGAAGCTGCACCAAGTGCAAATTTCTACACCGACAAGGAAGAACCCTTCGGATGACTCACCGAGTCACCCAGAGGCTCGGAGGCTACTGTCGGGGGGATGACCCCCCGGTAGGGTCAAGAAGAGGAAACAAGTTTTCAGAACAGCGGGCGCCGATTGCACCCTCAGTTCAGCTCGGCGGTTGCCAATTGCTCTGCGCTGATGGCACTCCAGCTCGGCCGCCTGCTCCGCGCCGGTTTCCGACTGCCGGTTTCCCGCAGCTCGGCTGCCCGGAAGTCAACATCAGCATCTCCACCGACAAGACGAGACAAGCAGACAAGACAAACCATGACATCTTTAGTCACATCGTGAATAGTGTAGAAGGACATGTGACATTACATCACATCAAGGGGTCACATCACTTGTACCTCCCTTTTGTCCTCTTCCCCTTGTCCTCACCCATGGAGCATCCTTGCCACCACTATATAAGGGGCAAGGCATGCCCACGGTGAGGGGAGATGAGCTCCACTTCATTTCATCCATCCACTAGTAGTAGCTCCACCAAGCTAGCTCCCGCACCAGTTCAGCTCGGCCAGGAGCAGAATAGCTAGAAAAGATACAGCTCAAGGAGAACGTTTGTACAGATATACACCTATAGTCCAGACAGGCAGGAGTAGGGGTTTTATCTCTACGGAGAGCCCCGAACCTGGGTACTTCGCTGTGTTCACCAGTGTGCTTGTACCTAGACCCATCCAGAGCGCCCTCGCTTGCTAGTATTACCCCTCTTTAGCCATCCCATGGCATCATCCATTATTAGATCGACGACAATCAGCACGTTGCTGGGCAGCGATTTGGTCTTGCTCCCTTTAATTCTGAAGCGCGGGTAGTCAAGAAGGCTTCATGGTCTCATTCTTTGTCTGCGAAAGAGTCATCTGAAGTGGCTCCATTCTTGGAGAGGGTTTCCCTGGTGAAGGACAACTTGACCGGTGGGAACCTCATCTTTGTTTTTATTGGGAGGCGCGTTCAACCATTGCAGTCTCGAGCCCGTCCCATGTGGCAATATGAGGGACTCGAGGACTCAACGAGATGCTCCCGCTAGGAGCTTGATGCCGATGGCCTCTTGGCCCGGATCCAGTACGTGACCAAGTGCTCGAAGTTTCCGAGATGGGTTTCGTTGTTCCTTATTCTTCCGATCACGCGCTGCCGCAGATTCGTGTTTGTGAATTTCTCATTTGATTTGAGATGCTTGCTTGGCTGCTTGCTGATGATGCTATTTTCTCTTGTAGGATCATGTTCCTGTGTTGTGAAACCCTCCGCAGCCGGAGGATGCTGATATTCGTGAGGAGCCGGATGCTTCCGCTGCTGACGATGTTGCGCCGAGTGCAGGTGCCGATGTGGCGGGTAAGCATATTCTTGTTTTTGCTGGGGCTATTTTTCCTCTATTCTTTTTGTCTGATGGCCTTTACCTTTGTCGGGACCCGGGGTTAGCGTATGCAAGACCCGCTATAACACAATCATATGGAGAGCCGAGAACCGTACCCACTTGTCTAAGCAGACAAGGCCAAGCACAGAACGTTCTCGGAAAGCATCGAACGTGAGGGGCATCCCATCCAGGCCGGATGATCAACTAAAATGGGTCCTCATCGTCCGCATACAAGTCTAAATGATATGGATGGTGAACTTCCATACTCATAGATAAGTCGCCTCAACCATACTATCGATTGTATTATAACCCTTACATAGACTTACTCCAGCCCGATCACTTAGTCGGGATCTAGGGCGGGCTCGATCATACATAAAAGTGTGCACGTGACAGAGTCACGAGCAATCGCATCGCGATGCCCCAAGCTGCGCACATCTAAGGGCCACTTGGTGTATAAAAGACCGCCAGCCAGATCACAACTAAGGTCTCGAAAACCCATACTAAGACATGCATGTTATAACCATACACACATCACACATGTCTAGTATGAACAACAGGTATCATTGCAATTCTCTACAAAGTTTACAACTTTATAGATAACTCTTACAGAGTGCACACAGAGATCACAAGTCTGTGATCCAACATTACATCAAACATCCAGAAGCAAAGTAGGTCTGAGTACAGACAAGTTCAACAAATGGCTTAGAGAAGCCTTATCTATAAACAAGCCCTTCCACGAGGGAGCCAGTCGTCTGACTGGGACTATACTAGCTTGATCTTCAGTCGTCGAGCTCGATGAAGAAGCCAACTTTGGGGTTAGTGGGTTCATATAAAACATAGAATAAGCAAACGTGAGTACAAAGTCGTACTCAGCAAGACTTACGTAGGAGCTATACTACTCATGCACATGTATCAAGGTAAAGGGAGGTGGGGTTCAATTGCAGAAGTGCCAGCTTTGACTTGGCTAGTCCTGAACTACGAGTACCATACTTGAGGTAAGAAGCGTACACGAGTCCACTACATCTCTTCAACCAATTACACCACTATGGTTACTTCCTCGACTTCCCCACGAGAAAGCACGCCATAGCACTCACGCTTATCTTGGTAAGTTTTATAAGTATCCAGTTCAAGTTGTCTAATAATCAAGCTAAGCTTTCCAAGCAGTCCTTAACCGCGAACGCGGCTATTCGAATAGTTTTTTTAACCCTGCAGGGGTGTACCGCTACACAGACGTGTCATCAGTTACCGCCTTTTTCCTGTCACCGTTCAAGAGGTGACAGCGAGGATGCCACCACAACACTTCTCCCACAGCTCCGTTCTGGTCCAGAGAGTCGCCTATCTGAGGGGGATCCGTATGGAAGTCCGGCCGAGGTTCCAGTACAGCCTCAAACGATGTGTGCAGGGTCCCAAGCCGGTCTTGAAAAGCCGTTCATCCACTTCGCAGACCATGCCACAACCCTACCTGAACTCCGAACTACTGCGACTTCTGGAGTTCGAACGGGGTGAGGTACTAGGATGAGAGGGGTCAGTGAGCCCAATGTGTGGTTGTACTCTTCTTCTTGGATCGCCACACAAGAACTCGGACTTAAGGCGTTGTTCAACGAGACAACCCACTGTGTACTCCTACACAACCTCTCATCGTTCACCTTGTATTAGGGTAGATTCACCAACACATTTCCACCATCATCAACATGATCACTACCATCCCGACTCACAAAAGAGTAACCTCATTATAACTCTAAGCATGCAATAAGCAGTAACAGTTGCAGGGGTTACAAGATATCAACCAACTCCTACATTTGCTAGGATTGTGGTTTGCTTACTACTGTGACAAAATGATAGGTCATGCAAAGGATTGGGTTCAACTATGCGGTAGAAACGTTATCATGGTAATCATCCTATACAATGCATAAGCGAGACATGAGAGGGAAGTGGGATTTTATCGACATGATCAATGGGGGTTTGCTTGCCTTGCTGACGAGGTTCAGTTTTGGGAACTTCAACGAAGGGGGCAGCCTCCTGTTCCGGTTCCACCTCTATTCGACAAACAAAAAACAAGGTAGCAAAGTAAATACAATGCACAATCACATGGTTGAAGGTTGAAACTTGGTTTGCTTGAATTTGGTGTGTGAGGCAATTCCATTTAAATGGAGTATATTGCAAATGAAATTGCAAATTCAAACTCCAATTTGAATTCAAGTTAGCCAAGTTGTAAATGCTATTGTGTGATCAATGTAATTCATATTGAAATATGTATGATATGCCTCTGATGTTCAAGTGAAATGTGGCATGTTGTTAAGATTCAAATTGCAAAAGCATTTGAATTTAATTTGATTAAATTCCAATTAAACCAAATAGAAAAATGCTACTGGTCCCATTTTAAATTCAAATCAAACATAGTTTAAAGTTGGATAATTGGATAGATTATTTTCTCCTGATCATTTTTCATATATTATATGTTAAATTTGGAGTTAATATGAATTTTCTATGAATTTACAAAGTTTCAGCCTTTTCTGGAATTTCTCTGATTTCTTTTGATTGGAAATTCAATTACTGCGTCAGCCTGATGTCACTATGACGTCAGGGGGGGGGATGACTGGTGGGCCAGGGGTGTTAGTGAGAGGGGGTTTAATCCCCTCTGTTTAAACTAACAGAGGGGTTAGGGGGGCCAGGGGTCCCACCTGTCATAGGCTAGGGAGGGTCATTAGCTAGGTTAATTAAGCCTAATGGAATGTCGCCGGTGGCAACAGTGTGCGGCGGCGCTGTGCAAAACGTCGGCACAGGCCACCATTTGGTAAGCCAAGGCCACCAAAATGGAGCCCGTGCACGCGTAGTTCATCCCGCACGCACGGGGAGGCTCGAGAGTCGCTGGAAGCTCGTCGACGACGTGCTCGGGCGGCGGCCGTGGCTCGGGCTCGAGGCCAAGATCGATGTGGGGCTCCACCTGAAGCAGCAGAGGGCGCAATCGAAGCAGTGGAGCGCGCCGAAGACGACGGACAGGAAGGCGAGCTCGATTGCGCTACAGGTCGTCGTCGCCATGGATCCCGACAGCGAGAAGCTCCGGCTGTCATGGCAGAATACGACACAGGCCAAGGGGGTGACCGGGAGATAGATGGGGAGGAGAAGGAGCTCACCGCGGATGCAAAGGAGGCGGTGGCGTGGCCGGGGAGGCTGTGTGGTCGGAGAATTTGACGACGGAGGCTTGCCGGTACGGCGACGACTTGGCAATGATTCCGTTGGCTCGGGGTCGAATCAACTCGCAATTCCTTGCGCAGAGACGAATACGAGTACGACGAAGAGGATGGACAGCACGGCGAGGCTTGTAGTCGGCGGTGGCCGCATGTTCTCGGCGGCGTCGAACTGCGGAGGCTCTCGGGTGATTGGTGAAAACGCGCAGAGGGCGGGAGAGACTGCGGAGAGAGGGGGAATGAACTGGGGCGGTTCAAGCGCATCTCTAGGACACGTTGGAGGCAGCAAGGAGGCAGCTGCGTGGCCGGGGCGTCGTCGGCGGCGTCGGCATGCCGGCCACCGAGCTGCTTGGCTCGGCGGGGAGGAAGACGCCAAGGAGGGCTGGCCACTTGTAAAGTTTGGCACTTTTTAAAATTCAAATCATTTGAATTTTTAATCAACTAGGGGTTTTTGATTAATCCCAAGGTCCTATTTGAATATTTGAAAAATCCAGGAGCATGGGGTGGGTCCCACATCACTTGATATGTGATCACACTCATTTATGGGCCTTTTCAAAAATATAAAAGGAATTTTTGGAGCAACTTTTTATCTGGCCATTTGAATTAATTCATTTGGGGGGGTTCCTTCTCCCATTTGAGTTTGAATTTGATTTCAAATGATTTCTTTTGAAATTTTTAACATGATGCAAGATGACTTTGATCCTAGCACATTACCTAACAGAGGGTTCTGACAACTCGCCCCCACTCAAAAGAATCTCGTCCCGAGATTCAGAAGTCTGCGGGAGGAAGGTGGGGAACTCGGTATGGAGACGGTCTTCTCTTTCCCACGTGGCTTATCTCTCAGAGTGGTGTGACCATTGCACTTTCAGAAACTTAATCTTCCGACGACGAGTGACACGCTCTGCTGAATCAAGAATACGAACGGGGTACTCTCGATAAGAAAGGTCATCTTGGAGATCAAGCGTTTCGTGGTCGACTTCGCGGATGGGGTCCTTGAAGCAACGCCTGAGTTGTGACACCTCGAATACATCATGTACTCGGGAAAGGTGCGGGGGTAGTTCAAGTTGGTAGGCAACTTCTCCACATTTAGGAAGAATGCGGAAAGGTCCGATGTAACGTGTGGCGAACTTGCCTTTGATACCGAATCGTTGGGTTCCCTTCAGATGAGTAACCCGAAGGTAAGCCTTCTCATCCAGATTGTAGCTTTCTTGCCTATGATGACGATCATAGTAGCTTTTCTGACGAGACTGGGCGGCTTTCAATTGATCACGAACAATGCGAACTTGCTCTTCTGCTTCCTTGATCATATCTGGTCCAAATAATTGTCTTTCACCGGTTTCTGACCAGTTTAGGGGTGTTCGACATCGTCGTCCATAAAGGAATTCAAATGGAGCCATGTTCAGACTAGATTGGAAGCTATTGTTATAAGCAAATTCGGCGAATAGTAGAGACTTCTCCCAATTCTTTCCGAATGAGATAACACAAGCTCTGAGCATGTCTTCAAGAATTTGGTTAACCCCCTTTCGACTTGACCGCTAGACTGAGGATGAAAAGCTGTACTAAAGGAGGGATGAGTTCCCATAGCACTCTGAAAGCTTCCCCAAAATCTAGAGGTGAAAAGGCTACCACGATCAGAATCGATTTCCAAAGGAACACCGTGGAGAGACACAATTCTAGAGACGTACAAGTCCGCCAACTGACTAGCAGTTATAGACTCGCGAACGGGAAGGAAGTGAGCAACTTTGGCAAGTCTATCTATGACAACGAAGATGTCATCGTTTCCTTTCTGGGTTTTTGGAAAGCCGGTGATGAATTCCATACCGACTTTGTCCCATTTCCACTCTGGAATCGACAAAGGTTGAAGTGTACCAGCAGGTCTTTGGTGTTCTTCCTTAATGCGATGACAAACATCACATTCGACAACAAATCGAGCAATGTCTCTCTTCATCCTAGTCCACCAAAATCTCTGGCGTAGATCTCGGTACATTTTTGTGCTACCGGGATGAATCGAGAGGGGTGTATCATGGGCTTCTTTGAGGATGAGTTGCCTTAGATCTCTATTCTTAGGTACTACCAAACGATTTCCAAAGAATACCATTCCTTTGCTATCTGTGGAGAAACATTTAGCAACTCCGCTAGCAATGTTCTCCTTGATCCGGCGAACACCTCGTGCACGCCTTTGGGAAATTATGATTTGATCCTCAAGAGTTGGTTTCGCCACCAAGGTAGAAAGATAGCCATGAGGAACAATCTCAAGATTGACCTTGCAAAATTCCTCATGAAGAAGTGGTTGATACTCTTGTAACATGAGGTTGTTACAATACGACTTACGACTTAGTGCATCAGCCATGACATTGGCTTTGCCTGGGGTGTAAGAAATTCCTAAGTCATAATCTTTTATCAACTCAATCCAGCGTCTTTGCCTGAGATTAAGATCTGGCTGGGTGAAAATGTATTTGAGGCTTTGGTGGTCGGAATAGATCTCACAACGATTACCAAGGAGGTAATGTCGCCAAGTTGTCAGGGCATGAACTACGACAGCGAGTTCAAGGTCATGGGTAGGATAATTCTCTTCATGTGGATGCAACTGGCATGAAGCATAAGCTACCACATGTCTATCTTGCATAAATATGCATCCTAACCCTTGCCGTGAGGCGTCACAAAAGATCTCGAAATCCTTTTTGGTGTCTGGAGGCGCAAGTACGGGTGCAGAAGTCAATCTTATTTTTAGCTCTTGAAAGCTTTCCTCGCACTTGGGAGTCCATAGGAATTTCTTATCTTTCTTGAGGAGCTCAGTTAGAGGCTTTGCAACTTTAGAAAAGTTCTCGACGAAGCGACGACAATTGCTGGATAGTCCAAGAAAACTCCTAACTTGCTTAACCGATTCAGGTGGAGTCCAGTCAAGGACGACCTGAAATCTCTCGAGATTCACAGCAATGCCTTTTGCAGAAATCACGTGGCCTAAGTAGGTCACTTCTGGTAGCCAAAATTCACACTTGGAGAATTTAGCATACAGGCGATGCTCTCTAAGTTTCATCAATACCAGCCTTAGGTGTTCGGCATGTTCTTCTTCGTTCGTCGAGTAGATGAGAATGTCATCAAGATAAACTACAACAAATTTATCTAGGTACTCCATGAAGATCGAATTCATCATGCGTGAGAAAGTGGCGGGGGCATTGGTTAAACCAAAGGACATGACGGTGTACTCGTAAAGACCATAACGAGTAGTAAAAGCCATTTTGGGAATGCCCTCGTTTCGGATTTTGATTTGATGATAACCTAATCTCAAATCCATTTTGGAGAAGACAGAGGATCCAGCAAGTTGATCATAAAGATCATTGATCCTGGGCAGTGGGTACTTGTTCTTTATCGTCGCTAGATTTAGCGGGCGATAGTCTATGCACATCCTTGTTGTTCCATCTTTCTTCGTTACGAACAGAACGGGGCAACCCCATGGAGATGAGCTAGGGCGGATGAAGCCTTTTGCCAACAAAGCTTCAAGTTGGATTTTAAGCTCAGCTTACTCACGTGGGGCCATTTTGTATGGGCGTCTAGAAATTGGTGTGGTTCCTGGCATAAGATCCACTATGAACTCTACACATCTGTCGGGTGGCATTCCCGGCAGCTCTTTAGGAAAGACATCTGGGAAGTCACGAACCACCGGAACATCTTCAAGGTCGGGAAGGGGAAGCACATTCAAAGAATGCACCTGGGTTCTTGTTCTTGGTGGGGAGTAATCTATTGTCTGGCCTGAAGGATGTGTAAGTCTAACTGACTTGGATTTACAGTCAAGAAAAGCATTCTGCCTTGATAACCAATCCATACCAAGGATGACATCAATGTCTGAAGACTTGAGGACTATGAGTGAAGCAAGGAATACTAAACCCTCAATTGCAATATGATTACCATGGCTTACTCTATTAGTTTGCCATTTGGAACCAGGAGTTTGAATAATCATTGGGGTGAACATTTCATCAAAGGATATCTCATGCCGAAGTGCATAACTCTCCGACATGAATGAGTGAGATGCTCCTGGATCGAAAAGGACAGAAGTGGGAACAAAATTGACTGGGAGCATACCAAGAATGACGTCAGAAGTACCATCAGTCTCCTCAGCTGAGATTTGGTTCACACGTCCATGATTTGCGGAAGTGAAAGGCTTGGCGGTGGGAACCTTCAGGGGTGGTTTGGCACGAACATGGGGGTTTCCTTTGGCATGGTGTGGAGCATTCTGACTTATGGGACAATCACGAGAATAGTGACCAGGTTGGCCACATCTGAAGCAGGCTCCAAAGATAGTGCGGGGAGCTGGGTTGTTTGGTGGAGCTGGTGGACGAGGTGGCACAAGGGATGGCCTCGGTGGGTTTTTTTGGTGGATCAAACTATTAGGAATCCAGATCATGCGCTTCTGAGGGCGTGAACTGGAAGAAGGGGCAAGCTCAAGAGAATGCTTGCGAGACTTCTCAAAAACTTCATTGCCATGCTCAGCTCTGAAGGATCTGTTGACTAAATCCTCAAAGGTGGCAAACTCAAGGAGGTTGAGATCATGACGAAGGATGGGGCTAAGTCCCTTGCGGAACCTTTCCTACTTTCTGGCATCGGTGGTGATCTCATCTTGGGCATAACGAGCAAGACGGTTGAACTCCCTCACATACTCATGAATGGACATCTCTCCTAGATTCAGATTGCAGAACTCTTCCTTCTTGCGCTCCATCAACTCACCAAAAATGTGGTACCCTCGAAAGGCAACACAGAACTCCTGCCAAGTCACTACGTGACCATCTGGCTGCATAGCAACATAGTTCTCCCACCATTGAAGAGCAGCACCTTACAGGAAGTATACCGGGAAAATAACTCGGTCATCGGGAGCAACATGTGCTGTATCAATCTTACGCTTGATGGAACGGAGCCAATCATCAGCTTCGAGGGGCTCAGAAGAACATCGGAATACCGGTGGCTTGAGGAAGATGAAGTCCTGAATGCTGACCACCACATTACGATGGTGGGCGGTATTCTGCTTGATGAGCTCCAGAAGGCGTGTTTGATCACGTCTATTCCGCTCAGCTTCCATCATGATTTCGATTCCGATCACGGTCTCGATTCCGAAGAACAACACTACGAGTTCCACCTGACATCCTGTGTGATAAAAATCAACAAACAGAACAGGTTGTACGATGGAGGCAAGGATAAAAGGATATGATTTAGGCGGAAAAGATAATAATGCGAAGGCAATGACTCAAAGAAACACGGATCAAATCCGGCAGCATAACGACTACACTGGGATGGAAAACAAAACAACCTCGAAGAAATTGGACAGAACTTCTTCAAGGAACTCAAAACACGGAGACTCTGGACAACCACAACCATCCTACGGCTATAAGGAGGCAATCAACGAGGTGTTCTAGTAAGACATAGATGAGCCTAGTCCTATCATCCCGTAGAAAAGATAAGGGTGACTCAGAACTCAGATCGATGAGGGTAAGGAGAAAAAAGAAGCCTTGCGTTGTTCCCTTATATACCCAGAGTAACTATATAACTATAGCAAGCTAGACTCGACTTCGGCCAAGGCTGATAATCCTACAATCAGTCCTGCTCTGATACCAAGTCTGTCGGGACCCGGGGTTAGCGTATGCAAGACCCGCTATAACACAATCATATGGAGAGCCGAGAACCGTACCCACTTGTCTAAGCAGACAAGGCCAAGCACAAAACATTCTCGGAAAGCATCGAACGTGAGGGGCATCCCATCCAGGACGGATGATCAACTGAAATGGGTCCTCATCGTCCGCACACAAGTCTAAATGATATGGGTGGTGAACTCCCGTACTCATAGACAAGTCGCCTCAACCATACTATCGATTGTATTATAACCCTTACATAGACTTACTTCAGCCTGATCACTTAGTCGGGGTCTAGGGAGGGCTCGATCATACATCAAAGTGTGCACGTGACAGAGTCACGAGAAATCGCATCGCGATGCCCCAAGCTACGCACATCTAAGGGCCACTTGGTGTATAAAAGACCGCCAGCCAGATCACAACTAAGGTCTCGAAAACCCATACTAAGACATGCATGTTATAACCATACACGCAGCACACATGTCTAGTATGAACAACAGGTATCATTGAAATTCTCTACAAAGTATACAACTTTATAGATAACTCTTACAGAGTGCACACATAGATCACAAGTCTGTGATCCAACATTACATCAAACATGCGGAAGCAAAGTAGGTCTGAGTACAGACAAGTTTAACAAATGGCTTAGAGAAGCCTTATCTATAAACAAGCCCTTCCATGAGGGAGCCAGTCGTCTGACTGGGACTATACTAGCTTGATCTTCAATCGTCGAGCTCGATGAAGAAGCCACCTTCGGGGTCCGTGGGTTCATCTAAAACATAGAATAAGCAAACGCGAGTACAAAGTGATACTCAGCAAGACTTACGTAGGAGCTATACTACTCATGCTCATGTATCAAGGTAAAGGGAGGTGGGGTTCAATTGCAGAAGTGCCAGCTTTGACTTGGCTAGTCCTGAACTACGAGTACCAGACTTGAGGTAAGAAGCGTACACGAGTCCACTACATCTCCAACCAATTACACCACTATGGTGCCTTCCTCGACTTCCCCACGAGAAAGCACGCCTGTCACAACCCCAAGTTAGGTATGTGCTAGGATCAGAGGTACCTTGCATTCATGCAAAAATTTCAAATTGCAATTCAAAAATGGGGAAAAGAAAGCCTTGAGAAATTAATTCAAATGGCCAGATAAAAATATTTTTCCAAAAATCATTTGAACATTTGAAAAATTCCTATAAATGGTGTTGATCATTTTAAAAATGGTTTGGGAGCAATCCCATGCTCATGGAATTTTCTAATATTCAAACAGTGCCTTGGAATTAATAAAATAACCCTATTTGAGTTAAGATTCAAATTATTTGAATTTTAAAAATGTTGAAACTTTATAAGTGGCTAGTCTATTTTATTACGAGGCCATATAAATTTTTTCAGCATTTATAAAAATACCTAGCTATTTTATTTGGCTAGGTCAACCTATTTACAGAAGAAATAAAAAAGAAAAGAGAAAACCATAGGAAAAGGGAGTTACCTTGCGCCCGCAGGCGAAGGCCCACTTACCTTGGCCTGGCCCAGCCCACCCCGAAGCGTTGTCTTCTTCCTCCCCACGGCTCCAAGCAGCTCGCTGGAGCTGGGAGCGCGGCGACGACGCCACGACGACGCCCGCGCCTTCTAGGCCTCCCTGGACTCCCTCTCCTCGCCACGACAGGGCCCAGACTCCCCCGCTCCTTTCCCCTCGCTCGCTGCTTCCTCTCTGCCCTACCCTCGTCGATTTCTTCACCATCCCGAGAGCCTGCCGGAGCACCGACGAGGAGATCCCGTGGCCACCGTGACCTTCAAGGTCCGTCGCCATGTCCAACGTCCTCCCCTCCTTCGACTTCGTCGCCCTGCACCATTGATTCGAGCCGGGAGCCTTCGAAGACGACGCGGGCCTTCTCCAAATTCGTCGCCGTGGAACCCTCTTCGACCTCGCCGTCCACTCCAGTAGCTCCAGGGTGAGCAGCTTTCCGTTTCCCCCAACTGGTCGCCTCCCCGTTTGGCCCCTAGCTCGATCCGCCATGGGAGCCGAGCGAGCTCGCCGCCATGGTCGACGATTTTCTCGCTACCGTGCTCTGCTGACCAGCCCAGCCTGTCCGTCGCATTCCTGAGGTTCCCAGAAACGCGTTGCACCAGCACACGGACGCGGAGAAGCACTACGGCGACGTCTGCTTCATCGCCATACCACGGCCGCCGCGGGAGTTCGTCTCCGGCGTCACTCCAGTGCTCCCCGATGACGCTGCCGTGCCCTGGGTGAAGCGCGCAAGCACGGGGATGCGTTTGGTGGTCGCGGCGTGCCTTTTGGTCGCCGGAGTCGTCGTCCAGCGGATCGCCGCTGCGTCGGATGTCGCCGTCGACATGACGCCGGCGAGCACTGACGTGGCACGACGATTAAGCTAATCCAGCCCTAAGCAGTCACTGACAGGTGGGGCCCTGCCCTAATTAACCCCTCGGGTTAATTTTAAACAGGGGGTTAACCCCCACTGTGGCTGACAGGTGGGGTCCCCTAGTCAGTTTGACTGGTCAGCCCCCCTGCTGACGCAATAAATCAAAAAGAATTAGAAGAACCAGAGAAAATTCCAGAAAATGCAATAAATTTTGGAAATTCATAATTAATTCATCCTAACTCCAAATATAGCAAATAATATGTCTAAAATTATCAGAAAATACAAGGATTATAAATATGCAATTTGTTTTCATGTTTGACCATTTTAAAATGGGTGAACAGTAGCAAACATGCATATGGATCCTTTTCAAATTCAAATTTGGAGTGATTTTGCAAATGATTTTGCAACACCCTTAATTCCAATGGATTTCATCCACACATCAGAGACATTACTTCAACTATACCACATCACTTCATGATCAACATTTTCAAATGAACTTTCATGCATTCAAATGCATCTGAAATTCATCGATAAATCAAATGGAGTTTGAATTTGCATTTCAAATGCAATATACTCCTTTTAAATGGAATGCTCAACACATCAGTACCATGAACATCGCCATTACAATCTTATTCATGTGATTGTGCATTGTACATTATGTTGATCCTATGATTGTCATGTTGCTTATAGAAGTGGAGCCGGAACCCGAGATCAACCCCCTTCGTTGAAAACCCCGTGACTGAACCTCGTCAGCAAGGCAAGCAAACCCCCATTGATCATGTCGATAAAATCCCACTTCCCTCTCATGTCTCGCTTATGCATTGTTTAGGATGATCACCATGATAACGTTTCTATCGCATAGTTGAACCCATATCCTTTGCATGACCTATCATCCTGTCACAGTAGTAAGCAAACCACAATCCTAGCAGATGTAGGAGTTGGTTGATATCATGTGGCCCCTGCAACTGTTACTGCTTATTGCATGCTTAGTGGTACAATGAGGTTGCTTATGATGTGAGTCGGGATGATGATAAACATGGTGTTGATGAAAGTGAAACGTGTTGGTGAATCTACCCTAATACAAGATGAACGATGAGAGGCTGTGTAGGAGTACACAGTGGGTTGTCTCGTTGAACACCGCCTTAAGTCCGAGTTCTTGTGTGGTGATCCAAGAAGAAGAGTACAACCACACATTGGGCTCACTGACCCCTCTCGACCTAGTACCTCACCCCGTTCGAACCCCAGGAGTCGCATTAGTTCGGAGTTCTGGTAGGGCTGTGGCACGGTCTGCGAAGTGGATGAATGGCTTTTAAAGACCGGCTTGGGACCCTGCACACATCGTTTGAGGCTGTACTGGAACCTCAGCCGGACTTCCATACAGATCCCTCTCAGATAGGCGACTCTCTGGACTAGAACGGAGCTGTGGGCGAAGTGTCGTGGAAACATCCTCCCCGGTACCCGCTTGAAGGGTCCCACTCCCAGGCGGTAACTGATGAGTGTGTGTGTGTAGCGGTACACCCCTGCAGGGTTAACAAAACTATTCGAATAGCCGCGTCCGCGGTTAAGGACTGCTTGGAGAGCTGTGCTCGATTATTAGACAACTTGAACTGGATACTTCTAAAATACACCAAGATAAGTGTGAGTGCTATGGCGTGCTTTCTCGTGGGGAAGTCGAGGAAGTAACCATAGTGGTGTAATTGGTTGAAGAGATGTAGTGGACTCGTGTACGCTTCTTACCTCAAGTCTGGTACTCGTAGTTCAGGATTAGCCAAGTCAAAGCTGGCACTTCTGCAAGTGAAACCCCACCTCCCTTTACCTTGATACATATGCATGAGTAGTATAGCTCCTATGTAAGTCTTGCTGAGTACGATTTTGTACTCACGTTTGCTTAATCTATGTTTTAGATGAACCACCGACCCCCGATGGTGGCTTATACCCGAAGCTCGAAGAAGGAAGACTCAGATCAAGACCAAGCTAGTGTAGTCCCAGTCAGACGACTGGTTCCCTCGTGGAGGGCTTGTTTTTAGATAAGGCTTCTCTAAGCCATTTGTTAAACTTGTCTGTACTCAGACCTACTTTGCTTCCGTTTGTCTGTTGTAATGTTGGATCACATGCTTGTGATCTCTGTGTGCACTCTGTAAGAGTTAATAATAAAGATGTATACTTTGTAGAGAATTGCAATGATACCTGCTGTTCATACAAGGCATGTGTGCTGCGTGTATGTTTATAACATGCATGTCTTTGTATGGGTTTTTGAGACCTTAGTTGTGATCTGGCTGGCGGTCTTTTATACACCAAGTGGCCCTTAGATGTGCGTAGCTTGGGGCATCGCGATGCGATTGTTCGAGACTCTTTCTCGTGCACACTTTGATGTATGATCGAGCCCGCCCTAGACCCCGACTAAGTGATCGGGCTGGAGTAAGTCTATGTAAGGGTTATAATACAATCGATAGTATGGTTGAGGCGACTTGTCTATGAGTATGGGAGTTCATCACCCATATCATTTAGACTTGTGTGCGGACGATGAGGACCTATTTTAGTTGATCATCCGGCCTGGATGGGATGCCCCTCACGTTCGATGCTTTCCGAGAACGTTCTGTGCTTGGCCTTGTCTGCTTAGACAAGTGGGTACGGTTCTCGGCTCTCCATATGATTGTGTTGTAGCGAGGCTTGCATACGCTAACCCCGGGTCCCGACAGACTTGGTATCAGAGCAGGACTGACTGTAGGATTATCAGCCTTGACCGAAGTCGAGTCTAGCTTGCTATAGTTATATAGTTATTCTGGGTATATAAGGGAACAACGTAAGGCTTTTTTTTCTCCTTACCCTCATCGATCTGAGTTCTGAGTCACCCTTATCTTTTCTACGGGATGATAGGACTAGTCTCATCTATGTCTGAATAGAACATCTCGTTGATTGCCTCCTTATAGCCGTAGGATTGTTGTGGATATCCAAAGTCTCCGTGTTTTGGGTTCCTTGAAGAAGTTATGTCCAATTTCTTCGAGGTTGTTTCATTTTGCATCCCGGTGTAGCCGTTATGCTGCCGGATTTGTTCCGTGTTTCTTTGAATCATTGCCTTTGCATTATAGTCTTCTCCTTCTGAAATCATATCCTTTTATCCTTGCCTCCATCGTACAACCTGTTCTGATTGTTGATTTTTATCACACAGGATGTCAGGTGGAATTCGTAGTGCTGTTCTTCGGAATCGAAACCGTGATCGGAATCGAAATGATGATGAACCTCTACCATCGCCTTCTGCGGCGGAAATCATGATGGAAGCTGAGCGGAATAGACGTGATCAAACACGCCTTCTGGAGCTCATCGAGCAGAATACCGCCCACCATCGTAATGTGGTGGTCAGCATTCAGGACTTCATCCTCCTCAAGCCACCAGTATTCCGATGTTCTTCTGAGCCCCTTGAAGCTGAAGATTGGCTCCGTTCCATCGAGCGTAAGCTTGATACTGCACATGTTGCTCCCGATGACCGAGTTGTTTTCGCGGTATACTTCTTGGAAGGTGCTGCTCATCAATGGTGGGAGAACCATTTTGCAATGCAGCCAGATGGTCACGCAGTGACTTGGCAGGAGTTCTGTGTTGCCTTTCGAGGGTACCACATTCTGGATGAGTTGATGGAGCGCAAGAAGGAAGAGTTCTGCAATCTAAATCAAGGAGAGATGTCCATTCATGAGTATGTGAGTGAATTCAACCGTCTTGCTCGTTATGCCCAAGATGAGATCACCACCGATGCCAGAAAGCAGGCAAGGTGCCGCAAGGGACTTAGCCCCATCCTTCGTCATGATCTCAACCTCATCGAATTTGCCACCTTTGAGGATTTAGTCAACAGATCCTTCAGAGCTGAGCATGGCAATGAAGTTTTCGAGAAGTCTCGCAAGCATGCTCTTGAGCTTGCCCCTTCTTCCAGTTCACGCCCTCAGAAGCGCATGATCTGGATTCCTAACAGTTTGATCCACCAAAACAACCCACCGAGGCCATCCCTTGTGCAGCCTCGTCCACCAGCTCCACCAAACAACCCAGCTCCCCGCACCATCTTTGGAGCCTGTTTCAGATGTGGCCAGCCTGGTCACTACTCTCGTGAGTTCCCCGTCAACCAAAATGCTCCACCCCATGCCAAAGGAAAACCCACTGTACATGCCAAGCCAACCCCGAAGGTTCCCACCGCTAAGCCATCCACCTCAGAAAATCTTGGACGTGTGAACCAAATCTCAACTGAGGAAACTGATAGTACTTCTGACGTCATTCTTGGTACGCTCCCAGTCAATTTTGTTCCCACTTCTGTCCTTTTCGATCCAGGAGCATCTCACTCATTCATGTCGGAAAGTTATGCACTTCGACATGATGTATCCTTTGAAGAAATGTTCACCCCTATGATCATTCAAACTCCTGGTTGCAAGTGGCAAACTAATAGAGTAAGCCATGGTAATCAAATTGCAATTGAGGGTTTAGTATTCCTTGCTTCACTCATAGCCCTCAAGTCTTCAGACATTGATGTCATCCTTGGTATGGATTGGTTATCAAGACAACATGCTTTTCTTGATTGTAAAGCCAAGTCCATTAGACTTACACATCCTTCAGGCCAGACAATAGATTACACCTCACCCAGAACAAGAAACCAAGTACAATCTTTGAATGTGCTTCCCCTTCCCGACCTTGAAGATGTTTCGGTGGTTCGTGACTTCCCGGATGTCTTTCCTGAAGAGCTGCCGGGAATGCCACCCGATAGATGTGTAGAATTCATAGTGGATCTTGCCCCAGGAACCGCACCAATTTCTAGACGCCCATACAAAATGGCCCCACGTGAGTTAGCTGAGCTTAAAACCCAACTGGAAGCTTTGTTGGAAAAAGGCTTCATCCGCCCTAGCTCATCGCCATGGGGTTGCCCCGTTCTGTTCGTAACGAAGAAAGATGGAACAGAAAGGATGTGCGTAGACTATCGCCCGCTAAATTTAGCGACGATAAAGAACAAGTACCCACTGCCCAGGATCAATGATATTTATGATCAACTTGCAGGATCCTCTGTATTTTCCAAGATGGATTTGAGATTAGGCTATCATCAAATCAAAATCCGAAACGAGGACATTCCCAAAACGGCTTTTACTACTCGTTATGGTCTTTACGAGTACACCGTCATGTCCTTTGGTTTAACCAATGCCCCCGCCACTTTCTCACACATGATGAACTCGATCTTCATGGAGTATTTGGACCAGTTCATCGTGGTTTACCTCGATGACATCCTTATATACTCGAAGAACGAAGAAGAACATGCCGAACACCTAAGGCTGGTATTGATGAAACTTAGAGAGCATCGCCTGTATGCTAAATTCTCCAAGTGTGAATTTTGGCTACCAGAAGTGACCTACTTAGGCCACGTGATTTCTGCAAAAGGCATTGCTTTGAATCCCGAGAGAGTTCAGGCCGTCCTTGACTGGACTCCACCTGAATCGGTTAAGCAAGTTAGGAGTTTTCTTGGCCTAGCCAGCTATTGCCGTCGCTTCGTCGATAACTTCTCTAAAGTTGCAAAGCCTCTTACTGAACTCCTCAAGAAAGATAAGAAATTCCTATGGACTCCCAAGTGCGAGGAAAGCTTTCAAGAGCTAAAAAGAAGATTGAATTCTGCACCCGTACTTGCACCTCCAGACACCAAAAAGGATTTCGAGATCTATTGTGACGCCTCACGGCAAGGGTTAGGATGCATACTTCTGCAAGATCGACATGTGGTAGCTTATGCTTCACGCCAGTTGCGGCCACATGAAGAGAACTATCCTACCCACGATCTTGAACTCGCTGCCGTAGTTCATGCCCTAAAAACTTGGCGACATTACCTCCTTGGTAACCGTTGCGAGATCTATTCCGACCACCAAAGCCTCAAATACATTTTCACCCAGCCAGATCTTAATCTCAGGCAAAGACGCTGGATTGAGTTGATAAAAGATTATGACTTAGGAATTTCTTACACCCCAGGAAAAGCCAATGTCATGGCTGATGCACTAAGTCGTAAGTCGTACTGTAACAACCTCATGTTACAGCAGTATCAACCACTTCTTCATGAGGAATTTCGAAAGCTTAATCTCGAGATTGTTCCTCGTGGATCTCTTTTCAACTTGGTGGCGAAACCCTTGAGGATCAAATCATAGTTGCCCAAAGACGTGCACGAGGTGTACGCCGGATCAAGGAGAACATTGCTAGCGCAGTTGCTAAATGTTTCTCCACAGATAGTAAAGGAATGATATTCTTTGGAAATCGTTTGGTAGTACCTAAGAATAGGGAACTAAGGAAACTCATCCTCAAAGAAGCCCATGACACACCCCTCTCAATTCATCCCGTTAGCACAAAAATGTACCGAGATCTACGCCAGAGATTTTGGTGGACTAGGATGAAGAGAGACATTGCTCAATATTTTGCCGAATGTGATTTTTGTCGTCGCATTAAGGCAGAACATCAAAGACCTGCTGGTACACTTCAACCTTTGCCTATTCCAGAGTGGAAATGGGATAAAGTCGGTATGGACTTCATCACCGGCTTTCCAAAAACCCAGAAAGGAAACGATGCCATCTTCGTTGTCATAGATAGGCTTTCCAAAGTTGCTCACTTCCTTCCAGTTCGCGAGTCTATAACTGCTAGCCAGTTAGCGGACTTGTATGTCTCTAGAATTGTGTCTCTTCACGGTGTTCCTTTGGAAATCAATTCTTATCGTGGTAGCCTTTTCACCTCTAGATTTTGGGGAAGCTTCCAACGTGCTATGGGAACTCATCTCTCCTTTAGTACAGCTTTTCATCCTCAGTCTAGTGGTCAAGTCGAAAGGGTTAACCAAATTTTGGAAGACATGCTCAGAGCTTGTGTTATATCTTTCGGAAAGAATTGGGAGAAGTCTCTTCCATTTGCCGAATTTGCTTATAACAACAGTTTTCAATCTAGTCTGAACATGGCTCCTTTTGAACTCCTATATGGACGACGATGTCGAACACCCCTTAACTGGTCAGAAACCGGTGAAAGACAATTCTTTGGACCGGATATGATCAAGGAAGCAGAAGAGCAAGTTCGCATTGTTCGTGATCAATTGAAAGCAGCCCAGTCTCGTCAGAAAAGCTACTATGATCGTCATCATAGGCAAGAAAGCTACAGTCTGGATGAGAAGGCTTACCTCCGGGTTACTCCTCTGAAGGGAACCCAAAGATTCGGTATCAAAGGCAAGTTGGCCCCACGTTACATCGGACCTTTCCGTATTCTTGCTAAACGTGGAGAAGTTGCCTACCAACTTGAACTACCCCCGCACCTTTCCCGAGTACATGATGTATTCCATGTGTCACAACTCAGGCGTTGCTTCAAGGACCCCATCCGCGAAGTCGACCATGAAACGCTTGATCTCCAAGATGACCTTTCTTAATTTTTGCATGAATGCAAGGTACCTCTGATCCTAGCACATACCTAACTTGGGGTTGTGACAGGCGTGCTTTCTCGTGGGGAAGTCGAGGAAGGCACCATAGTGGTGTAATTGGTTGGATATGTAGTGGACTCGTGTACGCTTCTTACCTCAAGTCTGGTACTCGTAGTTCAGGACTAGCCAAGTCAAAGCTGGCACTTCTGCAATTGAGCCCCACCTCCCTTTACCTTGATACATGAGCATGAGTAGTATAGCTCCTACGTAAGTCTTGCTGAGTATGACTTTGTACTCGCGTTTGCTTATTCTATGTTTTAGATGAACCCACTGACCCCGAAGGTGGCTTCTTCATCGAGCTCGATGACTGAAGATCAAGCTAGTGTAGTCCCAGTCAGACGACTGGTTCCCTCGTGGAGGGCTTGTTTTTAGATAAGGCTTCTCTAAGCCATTTGTTAAACTTGTCTGTACTCAGACCTACTTTGCTTCGGTTTGTATGTTGTAATGTTGGATCACATGCTTGTGATCTCTGTGTGCACTCTGTAAGAGTTATTAATAAAGATGTATACTTTGTAGAGAATTGCAATGATACCTGCTGTTCATACAAGGCATGTGTGCTGCGTGTATGTTTACAACATGCATGTCTTTGTATGGGTTTTCGAGACGTTAGTTGTGATCTGGCTGGCGGTCTTTTATACACCAAGTGGCCCTTAGATGTGCGCAGCTTGGGCATCGCGATGCGATTGTTCGAGACTCTGTCTCGTGCACACTTTGATGTATGATCGAGCCCGCCCTAGACCCCGACTAAGTGATCGGGCTGGAGTAAGTCTATGTAAGGGTTATAATACAATCGATAGTATGGTTGAGGCGACTTGTCTATGAGTATGGGAGTTCATCACCCATATCATTTAGACTTGTGTGCGGACGATGAGGACCCATTTCAGTTGATCATCCGGCCTGGATGGGATGCCCCTCACGTTCGATGCTTTCCGAGAACGTTCTGTGCTTGGCCTTGTCTGCTTAGACAAGTGGGTACGGTTCTCGGCTCTCCATAAGATTGTGTTGTAGCGAGGCTTGCATACGCTAACCCCAGGTCCCGCCAACGCCATAGCACTCACGCTTATCTTGGTAAGTTTTATAAGTATCCAGTTCAAGTTGTCTAATAATCAAGCAAAGCTTTCCAAGCAGTCCTTAACCGCGGACGCGCTATTCGAATAGTTTTGTTAACCCTGCAGGGGTGTACCGCTACACACACGTGTCATCAGTTACCGCCTTTTGCGTGTCACCGTTCAAGAGGTGACAGCGAGGATGCCACCACAACACTTCGCCCAGAACTCCGTTCTAGTCCAGAGAGTCTCCTATCTGAGGGGGATCCGTATGGAAGTCCGGCCGAGGTTCCAGTACAGCCTCAAACGATGTGTGCAGGGTCCCAAGCCAGTCTTGAAAAGCCATTCATCCACTTCGCAGACCGTGCCACAGCCCTACCAGAACTCCGAACTACTGCGACTTCTGGGGTTCGAACGGGGTGAGGTACTAGGATGAGAGGGGTCAGTGAGCCCAATGTGTGGTTGTACTCTTCTTCTTGGATCACCACACAAGAACTCGGACTTAAGGCGGTGTTCAACGAGACAACCCACTGTGTACTCCTACACAACCTCTCATTGTTCACCTTGTATTACGGTAGATTCACCAACACATTTCCACCATCATCAACATGATCACTACCATCCCGACTCACAAAAGAGTAACCTCATTATAACTCTAAGCATGCCATAAGAAGTAATAGTTGCAGGGGTTACAAGATATCAACCAACTCCTACATTTGCTAGGATTGTGGTTTGCTTACTACTGTGACAAAATGATAGGTCATGCAAAGGATTGGGTTCAACTATGCGGTAGAAACGTTATCATGGTAATCATCCTATACAATGCATAAGCGAGACATGAGAGGGAAGTGGGATTTTATCGACATGATCAATGGGGGTTTGCTTGCCTTGCTGACGAGGTTCAGTTTCGGGATCTTCAACGAAGGGGGCAGCCTCCTGTTCCGGTTCCACCTCTATTCGAGAAACAACAAACAAGGTAGCAAAGTAAATACAATGCACAATCACATGGTTGAAGGTTGAAACTTGGTTTGCATGAATTTGGTGTGTGAGGCAATTCCATTTAAATGGAGTATATTGCAAATGAAATTGCAAATTCAAACTCCAATTTGAATTCAAGTTAGCCAAGTTGTAAATGCTATTGTGTGATCAATGTAATCCATATTGAAATGTGTATGATATGCCTCTGATGTTCAAGTGAAATGTGGCATGTTGTTAAGATTCAAATTGCAAAAGCATTTGAATTTAATTTGATTAAATTCCAATTAAACCAAATAGAAAAATGCTACTGGTCCCATTTTAAATTCAACTCAAACATAGATGAAAGTTGGATATTTGGATAGATTATTTTCTCCTGATCATTTTTCATATATTATAAGTTAAATTTGGAGTTAATATGAATTTTCTATGAATTTCCAAAGTTTCAGCCTTTTTCTAGAATTTCTCTGATTTCTTTTAATTGGAAATTCAAGTACTACGTCAGCCTGATGTCACTGTGACGTCAGGGGGGGGGGCTAACTGGTGGGCAAGGGATGTCAGTGAGAGGGGGTTTAATCCCCTCGGTTTAAACTAACAGAGGGGTTAGGGGGGCCAGGGGTCCCACCTGTCATAGGCTAGGGAGGGTCATTAGCTAGGTTAATTAAGCCTAATGGCTGGGCTCGCCGGCGGCATGTCGCCGGTGGCAACAGTGTGCGGCGGTGCTGTGCAAAACGGCGGCACAGGCCACCATTTGGTAAGCCAAGGCCACCAAAATGGAGCCCGTGCACGCGCAGTTCATCCCGCACGCATGGGGAGGTTCGGGAGTCGCCGGAAGCTTGTCGACGACGTGCTCGGGCGGCGGCCGTGGCTCGGGCTCGAGGCCAAGCTCGATGTGGGGCTCCACCTGAAGCAGCAGAGGGCGCAATCGAAGCAGTGGAGCGCGGCGAAGACGACGGACAGGAAGGCGAGCTCGATTGCGCTACAGGTCGTCGTCGCCATGGATCCCGACGGCGAGAAGCTCTGGCTGTCATGGCAGAATACGACACAGGACAAGGGGGTGACCGGGAGATAGATGGGGAGGAGAAGGAGCTCACCGCGGATGCAAAGGAGGCGGTGGCGTGGCCGGGGAGGCTGTGTGGTCGGAGAATTTGATGACGGCGGCTTGCGGGTTCGGCGACGACTTGGCGATGATTCCGTTGGCTCAGGGTCGAATCAACTCGCAATTCCTTGCGCAGAGACGAATACGAGGACGGCAAAGAGGATGGACAGCACGGCGAGGCTTGTAGTCGGCGGTGGCCGTGTGTTCACAGCGGCGTCGAACTGCGGAGGCGCTCGGGTGATTGGGGAAAACGCGCAGAGGGAGGGAGAGACTGCGGAGAGAGGGGGAATGAACTGGGGCGGTTGAAGCGCATCTCTAGGAGACGTTGGAGGCAGCAAGGAGGCAGCTGCGTGGCCGGGGCATCGTCGGCGGCGTCGGCATGCCGGCCACCGAGCTGCTTGGCTCGGCGGGGAGGAAGCCGCCAAGGAGGGCTGGGCTGGGCTAGGCTGGTGGGCTGCTGGGGATTAAGTTGGGCTGCTTCCAGGTGAGCCTTTTTCCTTTTTCTTTTTCTTTTACTTTTCTGCCCTTTGTTGTGCCTTGCTAAAAAAATAGCTAAGCGTTTTCTAAAATGCCACAAATTTTTATATGGACTCACAATAAATATAGCTGTCCACTTGTAAATTTGGCACTTTTTAAAATTCAAATCATTTGAATTTTAAATCAACTAGGGGTTTTTGATTAATCCCAAGGTCCTATTTGAATATTTGAAAAATCCAGGAGCATGGGGTGGGTCCCACATCACTTGATATGTGATCACACTCATTTATGGGACTTTTCAAAAATACAAAAGGAATTTTTGGAGCAACTTTTTATCTGGCCATTTGAATTAATTCATCTGGGGGGGGGGGTTCCTTCTCCCATTTGAGTTTGAATTTGATTTAAAATGATTTCTTTTGAAATTTTTAACATGATGCAAGATGACTTTGATCCTAGCACATTACCTAACAGATGGTTATGACAATCTTGTAGCGCTATGACTGCTCCGGCTGCTTCCTCCACCAGTGCGGCTGCTGTCGACCTGCAGTCGACTGACTCTGGAGCAACTGCCAAGCATAATTGGGACTCCTGAATCCTGCTGCTGCTCCTCCTGTGGCATCTGGTGTTGTTGCTCCTGATGCCGAGCCTGCTGCTCCAGATCGTCCTTACTTGGGCCGTCTTGATCTTGGTGTTGAAGATAAAGTCCGCTTTTTCGACCGCATAGCTCGGCTGGTGAGTTTGCTTCCTGTTTGCTTGTGCAGTTTTTGTCATCGGGGGCACGGCAGTTCTCCCGATGGGAGTAGCCCTCGAGGCTGCAAACAAGTTCTTGCGGTTGCTTGCAGTCTTGCCTTGGCTCTGTTTTTCCTTTGTGTCGTCATTGGGAGCACGGCTAGTGCTCCCGATGGGAGTAGCCCCCGAGGCTGGGAGCACCGCTAGTGCTCCCGATGGGAGTAGCCCCCGAGGCTGCAAGCAAGCGCTTGCGATTGGTTGTAGTCTTGCTTTGGTTCTGACTTTAGTATTTGATCTCTTCGAGTAGCCGGTGTTCCAGCACTGTGAGCGTCTGGTGGTCGAGGGTGAGCGTTGGCAGCAGGCTCACAATTCTGCCCAGGATGCCTTGTCTACCATGAGTAGTGAGTATTTCTTCCTGTGCTGCCGTTCTCGAACTTCTGGGTCTTCGTTTCTGAGTGTTGTTGTCGGGACCCAGGGTTAGCGTATGCAAGTCCCGCTACGACATAGTCATATGGAGAGCCGAGAACCGTACCCAATTGTCTAAGCAGACAAGGCCAAGCACAGAACGTTCTCGGAAAGCATCGTACGTGAGGGGCATCCCATCCAGGCCGGATGATCAACTGAGATGGGTCCTCATCGTCCGCACACTAGTCTAATGATATGGGTGATGAACACTCATATTCACAAACAAGTCGCCTCAACCATACTATCGACTATCTCATAACTCTTACATAGACTTACTCCAGCCCGATCACTTAGTCGGGGTCTAGGGCGGGCTCGATCATACCACAAAGTGTGCACGAGACAGAGTCTCGAACAATCGCATCTCGATGCCCCAAGCTGCGCACATCTAAGGGCCACTTGGTGTATGAAAGACCGCCAGCCAGATCACAACTAAGGTCTCGAAAACCCATACAAAGACATGCATGTTATAAACATACACGCAGCACACATGCCTTGTATGAACAACAGGTATCATTGCAATTCTCTACAAAGTATACATTTTATTAATAACTCTCACAGAGTGCACACAGAGATCACAAGCATGTGATCCAACATTACAACAGACAAGCGGAAGCAAAGTAGGTCTGAGTACAGACAAGTTTAACAAATGGCTTAAGAAGCCTTATTTAAACACAAGCCCTCCACGAGGGAACCAGTCGTCTGACTGGGACTAGACTAGCTTGATCTTCAATCGTCGAGCTCGATGAAGAAGCCACCTTCTGGGTCAGTGGGTTCATCTAAAACATAGAATAAGCAAACGTGAGTACAAAGTCGTACTCAGCAAGACTTACATAGGAGCTATACTACTCATGCACATGTATCAAGGTAAAGGGAGGTGGGGTTTCACTTGCAGAAGTGCCATCTTTGACTTGGCTAGTCCTGAACTACGAGTACCAGACTTGAGGTAAGAAGCGTACACAAGTCCACTACTTTCTCCAACCAATTACACCACTATGGTGCCTTCCTCGACTTCCCCACGAGAAAGCACGCCATAGCACTCACACTTATCTTGGTGTGTTTTAGAAGTATCCGGTTCAAGTTGTCTAATAATCAAGCTAAGCTTTCCAAGCAGTCCTTAACCGCGGACGCGGCTATTCGAATAGTTTTGTTAACCCTGCAGGGGTGTACCGCTACACACACATGATCATCATTTACCTCCTTTGTACTCGACACCGTTCAAGAAGTGTCGGCGAGGATGCTCACCACAACTGTTACCTCATAGCCTATCTAGTCCAAGAAAGCCGCCTACCTGGGTTGGCTACCACTATCGTGAACCCGGCCGGTTTACCGAAGTGGACCCAGATGATGTGTGCGTGGTGCATAAGCCGGTCTCGGGTGAGCCGTTCTCTCACTTAGCAGCCAGGCCACAAACCTACCAGAACTCCGAACTATTGCGACATCTGGACATCGAAAGGGATGAGTTAGTAAGCTGAGAGGGGTCAGTGAGCCCAATGTGTGGTTGTACTCTTCATCTTGGATCACCACACAAGAACTCGGACTTAGGGCGGTGTTCAACGAGACAACCCACTGTGTACTCCTACACAGCCTCTCATCGTTCACCTTGTATTAGGGTAGATTCACCAACACCTTTCCACCAACATCAACATGATCACTACCATCCCGACTCACATAATAGTAACATCATTGTATCACTCTAAGCATGCAATAAGCAGTAAAAATTGCAGGGGCCACATGATATCAATCAACTCCTACATTTGCTAGGATTGTGGTTTGCCTACTACCGTGACAAATGATAGGTCATGCAAAGGAATGGGTTCATCTATGTGGTAGAAACGTAGCATGGTAATCATCCTATACACTGCATAAGTGAGACATGAGAGGGAAGTGGGATTTTATCGACATGTTCAATGGGGTTTTGCTTGCCTTGCTGACGAGGTTCGGGTTCGGGGTCTTCAACGAAGGGGGCAGCCTCCTGTTTCGGTTCCACCTCTACTCGACAAACAACAAACAAGGTAGCAAAGTAAATACAATGCACAATCACATGGTTGAAGGTTGAAACTTGATGTATATGCTTTGATGTGTGAAGCAATTCCATTTAAATGGAGTATATTGCAAATTGAATTGCAAATTCAAACTCCAATTTGAATTCATTTTAGCCAAGTTATAATTGACATGGTTTGATCAAGTTGAACCATTTTGAAATGTGTATGATATGCCTCTGAAGTTCAAGTATAATGTGATATGTTGATATGGTTCAAAATGCAAAAGCATTTGAAAAGAATTTGAATTAATTCCATTTAAATAAAATAGCCAATGCTACTGATCACATTTTAAATTCAACTCAAACATGGCCGAAAGTTGGATATTTGGATAGCTTATTTTTCTCCTGATCATTTTTCATATATTATTTGTCAGATTTGGAGTTAAAATGAATTTTCTATGAATTTCCAAAGTTTCAACCTTTTTCTGGAATTTCTGTAAATTCTCTGATTTCTTTTTATTCTGGAAATTATTTTATTGCGTCACTGTGACGCCAGTGTGACGTGGGGGGGGGGGGGTCTGACCTGTGGGCCCGGGGTGTCAGTCACTGGGTTAATTAACCCGGTTAGTTTAAACTAACCGGGGGGGGGATTAAGGCCCTGGGCCCACTTGTCATCGGCTCTGGGGGTGGATTAGGGGGATGGTTTATGTTTAAACATGCCGGCCACGTGGACCTCACCGGCGGCAAGTCGCCGGCGACCATCCCGTGCGGCGGCGTCCTCTGGAACGGCGTTCCCGTGGGCCAAATCGGGCGCTGCTTCCACCAGGTTGAAGCCCTCGTCAACGCGCGTCGATTGGGACCGGTTGGAGAGGCTGGGGTGCTCTGTACGTTCGCCGGCGATGAGCTTTGCGGCAACAGGGGCACGACCGCGAGGTGGAATTCGTTACAAGGCGCCATTTGAAGCGAGGCTGGGATCAAACGAAGCAGCAGTGCATGGGGTTTGCGGAGGACATGACCGTGGGGTGCTGGGGTTCAAGGTTGTGCGGCGAGGAACTTCCCGACGGCGAGGTGCCCCGGCTTCCATGGCAAAAGGCGGTACAGGCCAAGGGGGAAACCATGGAATAGATGGGGTGAAGCAGAAGCTCACCACGGTTGCAGTGGAGGCGGTGGTGTGGTCGAAGAAGCATTGTGGCCGGAGTAATTGGCGACGGTTATCTGCGGCTCCGACGAGGTCTCGATGAAGCTGACGTCGTCTGCTGAGGCACTCGGGCTCGATTGACTGGGGGGAACGGCGAAGATGTCTGCTGCGGTTCTTCTGGACACGGTGGCACGGCTCGGGGACGACCGTGGCTGCGTGGACTCGGCGGCGTGCTCCACGACGGTCCTCGGCGGCGATGGAATCAAGCGGAAGAGGAAGGGAGAAGCTCTGGAGGGGGGGGAATGGACACGGGAGTGAGCGGGGCGTCTCCAGGCGCGACTAGAAGGCTCGGGAGGCGCCAGGCAGGCAGGTGGCGTGGCGGCCGCGGCATGCCGACCACCGAGCTGCTTGCCGCCGCGCTGGAAGAAGACAAGGGGGGTCCAGGTGGGATTGGGCCAGGGGGCGTTGAGTTGGGCCAGAAGCAAGGTAAGCCCTTTTTTTCCTTTTTCTGTTTCTTTTTCTTTCCTTTACTTTGTTTTGGCTAGCTAAAAAAATAGCAAACCAATTTATTAAATGCTGAAACTTTTTATGTGGCATAACAATATACTAGGATAGCCACTTGTAAAGTTTGAACATTTTTAAAATTCAAATAATTTGAATCTTAAATCAAATAGGGGTTTTTGATTAATTCCAAGGCACTGTTTGAATATTTGAAAAATCCATGAGCATGGGGTGGGTCCCACATCACTTGATATGTGATCACACTCATTTATAAGACTTTTCAAAAATCTAACATGAATTTTTGGAGAAGATTTTTATCTGGCCTTTTGAATTAATTCATCTGGGGGGGGGTTCCTTCTCCCATTTTGCTTTTGAAATTGATTTCAAATGATTTCTTTGAAATTTTTAACATGATGCAAGAAGACTTTGATCCTAGCACATTACCTAACAGAGGGTTTTGACAACTCGCCCCCACTCAAAAGAATCTCGTCCAGAGATTCAGAAGTCTGCGGGAGGAAGGTGGGGTACTCGGCACTGAGACGGTCTTCTCTTTCCCACGTAGCTTCTTTCTCAGAGTGGTGTGAACACTGCACTTTCAGAAACTTAATCTTCTGACGACGAGTGACACGCTCTGCGGAATCAAGAATACGAACGGGGTATTCTCGATAAGAAAGGTCATCTTGGAGATCAAGCGTTTCATGGTCGACTTCGCGGATGGGGTCCTTGAAGCAACGCCTGAGGTGGGACACATGGAATACATCATGTACTCGGGAGAGGTGCGGGGGTAGTTCAAGTTGGTAGGCAACTTCTCCACGTTTAGCAAGAATGCGAAAAGGTCCGATGTAACATGGGGCCAACTTTCCTTTGATACCGAAACGTTGGGTTCCCTTCAGAGGAGTAACCCGAAGGTAAGCCTTCTCATCCAGATTGTAGCTCTCTTGCCTATGATGACGATCATAGTAGCTTTTCTGACGAGACTAGGCTTCTTTCAATTGATCACGAACAATGCGAACTTGCTCTTCTGCTTCCTTGATCATATCCGGTCCAAAGAATTGTCTTTCACCGCCTTCTGACCAGTTTAAAGGTGTTCGACATCGTCGTCCATATAGGAGTTCAAAATGAGCCATGTTCAGACTAGATGGAAAGCTATTGTTATAAGCAAATTCGGCAAATGTAAGAGACTTCTCCCAATTCTTTCCGAATGAGATAACACAAGCTCTGAGCATGTCTTCAAGAATTTGGTTAACCCTTTCGACTTGACCGCTAGACTGAGGATGGAAAGCTGTACTAAAGGATAGATGAGTTCCCATAGCACTCTGAAAGCTTCCCCAAAATCTAGAGGTGAAAAGGCTACCGCGATCAGAATTGATTTCCAAAGGAACACCGTGAAGGGATACAATTCTAGAGACGTACAAGTCCGCTAACTGGCTAGCAGTTATAGACTCGCGAACTGGAAGGAAGTGAGCAAATTTGGAAAGCCTATCTATGACAACGAAGATGGCATCGTTTCCTTTCTGGGTTTTCGGAAAGCCGGTGATGAAGTCCATACCGACTTTGTCCCATTTCCACTCTGGAATAGGCAAAGGTTGAAGTGTACCAGTAGGTCTTTGATGTTCTGCCTTAATGCGACGACAAACATCACATTCGGCAACAAATTGAGCAATGTCTCTCTTCATCCTAGTCCACCAAAATCTCTGGCGTAGATCTCGGTACATTTTTGTGCTACTGGGATGAATCGAGAGGGGTGTGTCATGGGCTTCTTTGAGGATGAGTTGCCTTAGTTCCCTATTCTTAGGTACTACCAAACGATTTCCAAAGAATACCGTTCCTTTGCTATCTGTGGAGAAACATTTAGCAACTCCGCTAGCAATGTTCTCCTTGATCCGGCGAACACCTCGTGCACGCCTTTAGGCAACTATGATTTGATCCTCAAGAGTTGGTTTCGCCACCAAGGTAGAAAGATAGCCATGAGGAACAATCTCAAGATTGAGCTTGCGAAATTCCTCATGAAGAAGTGGTTGATACTGTTGTAACATGAGGTTGTTACAATACGACTTACGACTTAGTGCATCAGCCATGACATTGGCTTTGCCTGGGGTGTAAGAAATTCCTACGTCGTAATCTTTTATCAACTCAATCCAGCGTCTTTGCCTGAGGTTAAGATCTGGCTGGGTGAAAATGTATTTGAGGCTTTGGTGGTCGGAATAGATCTCACAACGATTACCAAGGAGGTAATGTCGCCAAGTGGTTAGGGCATGAACTACGGCAGCGAGTTCAAGGTCATGGGTAGGATAGTTCTCTTCATGTGGCCGCAACTGGCGTGAAGCATAAGCTACCACATGTCTATCTTGCAGAAGTATGCATCCTAACCCTTGCCGTGATGCGTCACAATAGATATCGAAATCCTTTTTGGTGTCCGGAGGTGCAAGTACGGGTGCAGAAGTAAATCTTCTTTTTAGCTCTTGAAAGATTTCCTCGCACTTGGAAGTCCATAGGAATTTCTTATCTTTCTTGAGGAGTTCAGTTAGAGGCTTTGCAACTTTAGAAAAGTTCTCGACGAAGCGGCGGCAATAGCTGGCTAGGCCAAGAAAACTCCTAACTTGCTTAACCGATTCAGGTGGAGCCCAGTCAAGGACGGCCTGAACTCTCTCGGGATTCACAGCAATGCCTTTTGCAGAAATTACGTGGCCTAAGTAGGTCAGTTCTGATAGCCAAAATTCACACTTGGAGAATTTAGCATACAGGCGATGCTCTCTAAGTTTCATCAATACCAGCCTTAGGTGTTCGGCATGTTCTTCTTCGTTCTTCGAGTAGATGAGAATGTCATCGAGAATAACCACAACAAATTTATCTAAGTACTCCATGAAGATCGAATTCATCAAGCGTGACAAAGTGGTGGGGGCATTGGTTAAACCAAAGGACATGACAGTGTACTGGTAAAGACCATAACGAGTAGTAAAAGCCATTTTGGGAATGTCCTCGTTTCGGATTTTGATTTGATGATAACCCAATCTCAAATCCATCTTGGAGAAGACAGAGGATCCTGCAAGTTGATCATAAAGATCATTGATCCTGGGCAATGAGTACTTGTTCTTTATCGTCGCTAAATTTAGCGGGCGATAGTCTACGCACATCCTTTCTGTTCCATCTTTCTTCGTTACGAACAGAACGGGGCAACACCATGGCGATGAGCTAGGGCGGATGAAGCCTTTTTCCAACAAAACTTCCAGTTGGGTTTTAAGCTCAGCTAACTCACGTGGGGCCATTTTGTATGGGCGTCTAGAAATTGGTGCGGTTCCTGGCACAAGATCCACTATAAACTCTACACATCTGTCGGGTGGAATGCCCGGCAACTCTTCAGGAAAGACATCCGGGAAGTCATGAACCACCGGAACATCTTCAAGGTCGGGAAGGGGAAGTACATTCAAAGAATGCACTTGGGTTCTTGTTCTGGGTGAGGTATAGTTGACGGTCTTTCCTGAAGGGTGGGTGAGTTTCGGTGATTTTCCTTTGCAATCTAGGTAGGCATTCTGTCTTGATAGCCAATCCATGCCAAGGATGACATCAATGTCTGAAGACTTGAGGGCTATGAGTGAAGCAAGGAATACTAAACCCTCAATTGCAATATGATTACCATGGCTTACTCTATTAGTTTGCCATCTTGACCCTGGAGTTTGAATAATCATGGGGGTGGACAATTGAACAAAAGATAACTCATGACGAAGTGCATAACTTTCCGACATGAATGAATGAGATGCTCTTGGGTCGAAAAGAACGAAAGTAGGAACATAATTGACTAGGAGCGTACCAAGAATGACGGCAGTGGTGTCGTCAGTCTCTTCGGCGGCAATCTGGTTCACACGTCCACGAGTGGCAAGAGGTGCGGGTTTGGTGGTGTAGACCTTCTGGGGGGGCTTGCGACGACCATTGTTGTTGCCTCCGGCACGGGGTGGAGCATTCTGATTCTGGAGCTGGTTCTGGGGACACTCACAGGAGTAGTGGCCTGCCTGACCACACTTATAACAGGATCCAAAGACAGTGCGTGGAGCTGGATTGTTTGGTGGAGCTGGGTGGAACTGAGTTGGTGGATGAGGCGCCACGTAGGATGGCCTCGGTGGGTTGTTTTGGCGGAACATACTATTGGGGATCCAGATCTTGCGCTTCTGAGAGCAGGAACTGGATGATCCATCATCTCTAGGGTGTTTGCGGAAGTCGTTGGGGGTGTTCATGTCCTCTGCCTTGATGGTCTTGTTGACAAGGACCTGGAATGTGGCAAAGTCATGTAGGTTGAGCTCACGAAGGAGTCCGGAATTGAGTCCACGACGGAACCTCTCTTGCTTATTTGCATCGGTGGAGACCTCTTCAGTAGCATATCGAGCAAGTCGGTTGAACTCACGACTAAACTCGTCAACAGTCCTTCTGCCTTGGGTGAGGTTGCAGAACTCCTCACGCTTGCGGTCCATAAGACCCTTAGGAATGTGGTGCTCACGGAAGAAAGTGCAGAATTCATCCCAAGATGCGGGCGGTCCAACGGGACGCAAGTTCAGGAAGTTCTCCCACCAAGAGCTAGCTGCACCCTCAAGGTGGTAAGTGGCATAGCTGACCTTGTCGCCATCTGCAACATGGCCTGCCTGGAGCTTCCTCTCGATGCTACGAAGCCAGTCATCGGCGTCAAGGGGCTCGATGGAGTAACTGAAAACCGGGGGATGAAGCCGGATGAAGTCGTTTAGAGACACCAACTCGTTGCGCTACTTAGTGGTGTTGCGGGCAATGACCTCCAGCAAATGGTGAGAGTCTCGGCGGTTCCTCTCAACCTCCATCAGAACCTGAGCCATCGTGGGTGGGGGTGGAAGGTTGCCTTCCTCCTGTTCATTCCCACGACCTTGGGCACGACCAAGCTGGCCACGGGTTCCTTGAGACATCCTGAAGGTGAAAAACCAAAGTGAAACAGAGTTGATTGGAAGAGTCTAATCAAGGTATTGAAGTACTGGAAGGATTACAGAGCAAAGGAAGTAATCATCTTGACAACATGGTGATAAAAGCATTCAAGCCATATATTCACAAGCTGTCATACAAACCATACATCGTTTTAGTACAAGCACCAAGCTAATACAAACGTGATGAAGATGATACATCCTTCAGAGGCACTCTGACTTCCTATACATTATTTATCTAAGCCTCTGGAACTTAGAACACCTTGCGTACAATATACTAAGATACTACTACATCCTCACTAAGTAAGACCACAGGCGGTCTCACTCATCTCCATCTCCATAGTAGTCCTCGTAAAAGTTACCCGCGTATCTCGGTAACTGAAGGTGACCATCAGAAAACACGGAGGCCTGTGGACCCTGATATCCATTTGGGCAAGGATGGGGCCTAGGTCCAGCGTAGGGTGGAAGCAAAGGACCACGGGGTGGAAAAATGCCTCCAATCTCGGGCCAAGCAACTCGAGAAGGCATCTGCGTCCTGGCTGGGTAGATAACATCATACTCGACTGATCCAACACTCACAAAAGGAGCCAGGAGTGTAAGTGATCGATACAGACGAACACGGGTGGCGTGAAGCTCAAAACGGAGAGCGCGTGCATCACGATCTCGATCACAAGCAAACCTAGCAGTCATCTGAAGTATTGGATCCTGTGCAGAGTGATCTGAGTATAGTCCGGTGTAATAACCCTCCTCTCCTGGAAGTCCAGCAGGGATATAACGGAAAGGTGATCCTGCAAGCAGTGCATGCTCCTCTCTCAGCAGTGTAATACATGAGTATGCAACATCCTGCACAGCCATGTTCTCGGTGACACCAATGCCATGTCCAAAAAGGACAGGCTGAGAGACTCCAATGTGGTGCGGGTAAATCCTGACAGTGCAGTGGAACTGAGTCTGGTTGAAGTCAAGGAACTGCTCCTCAACTGTGTACTCAGGATACCACCGATAGCCAATGAAGGACATCATCTCGGTGAGCATGGATGGATGCCCACGCACATCGAGGCACCGGGTCAAACGAACAATCTGCCGAGGGGGAAGATCTGCCATCTGAAACAGAAAGAAGGAGTTTGCAAATGCATCAGATTATGAAGAAACTTGGAATGACTCGGACAGCATAACGGCTGTAATTGCAAGAAAAAGACAATTTCTTACAACATGGAAACATCACTTACATACGATGTAAGAAATCAGGAAGCACAACAACTCTAACGAACCGAACACAACCTTCCTACGGCTACAAGGAAGCAAACAACGAGATGTTCTAATCAGACAGAGGAGAGCCTAGTCCTATCTTCCCGTAGAACAAGATGAGGTTGACTCAAAACTCAGAACGAAGGGGGTAAGGAGAAAAAAGAAGCCTTACGTTGTTCCCTTATATACCCAGAGTAACTATATAACTATAGAAGGCTAGACTCGACTTCGGCGAAGGCTGCTAGTCCTACAGTCAGTCCTGCTCTGATACCAAGTCTGTCGGGACCCGGGGTTAGCGTATGCAAGTCCCGCTACGACATAGTCATATGGAGAGCCGAGAACCGTACCCACTTGTCTAAGCAGACAAGGCCAAGCACAGAACGTTCTCGGAAAGCATCGTACGTGAGGGGCATCCCATCCAGGCTGGATGATCAACTGAGATGGGTCCTCATCGTCCGCACACAAGTCTAATGATATGGGTGATGAACTCCCATATTCACAGACAAGTCGCCTCAACAATACTATCGACTATCTCATAACTCTTACATAGACTTACTCCAGCCCGATCACTTAGTCGGGGTCTAGGGCGGGCTCGATCATACCACAAAGTGTGCACGAGACAGAGTCTCGAACAATCGTATCGCGATGCCCCAAGCTGCGCACATCTAAGGGCCACTTGGTGTATGAAAGACCGCCAACCAGATCACAACTAAGGTCTCGAAAACCCATACAAAGACATGCATGTTATAAACATACATGCAACACACATGCCTTGTATGAACAACAGGTATCATTGCAATTCTCTACAAAGTATACATTTTATTAATAACTCTCACAGAGTGCACACAGAGATCACAAGCATGTGATCCAACATTACAACAGACAAGCGGAAGCAAAGTAGGTCTGAGTACAGACAAGTTTAACAAATGGCTTAAGAAGCCTTATTTAAACACAAGCCCTCCACGAGGGAACCAGTCGTCTGACTGGGACTAGACTAGCTTGATCTTCAATCGTCGAGCTCGATGAAGAAGCCACCTTCTGGGTCAGTGGGTTCATCTAAAACATAGAATAAGCAAACGTGAGTACAAAGTCGTACTCAGCAAGACTTACATAGGAGCTATACTACTCATGCACATGTATCAAGGTAAAGGGAGGTGGGGTTTCACTTGCAGAAGTGCCAGCTTTGACTTGGCTAGTCCTGAACTACGAGTACCAAACTTGAGGTAAGAAGCGTACACGAGTCCACTACTTTCTCCAACCAATTACACCACTATGGTGCCTTCCTCGACTTCCCCACGAGAAAGCACGCCATAGCACTCACACTTATCTTGGTGTGTTTTAGAAGTATCCGGTTCAAGTTGTCTAATAATCAAGCTAAGCTTTCCAAGCAGTCCTTAACCGCGGACGCGGCTATTCGAACAGTTTTGTTAACCCTGCAGGGGTGTACCGCTACACACACATGATCATCATTTACCTCCTTTGTACTCGACACCGTTCAAGAAGTGTCGGCGAGGATGCTCACCACAACTATTACCTCATAGCCTATCTAGTCCAAGAAAGCCGCCTACCTGGGTTGGCTACCACTATCGTGAACCCGGCCGGTTTACCAAAGTGGACCCAGATGATGTGTGCGTGGTGCATAAGCCGGTCTCGGGTGAGCCGTTCTCTCACTTAGCAGCCAGGCCACAAACCTACCAGAACTCCGAACTATTGCGACATCTGGACATCGAAAGGGATGAGTTAGTAAGCTGAGAGGGGTCAGTGAGCCCAATGTGTGGTTGTACTCTTCATCTTGGATCACCACACAAGAACTCGGACTTAGGGCGGTGTTCAACGAGACAACCCACTGTGTACTCCTACACAGCCTCTCATCGTTCACCTTGTATTAGGGTAGATTCACCAACACCTTTCCACCAACATCAACATGATCACTACCATCCCGACTCACATAATAGTAACATCATTGTATCACTCTAAGCATGCAATAAGCAGTAACAATTGCAGGGGCCACATGATATCAATCAACTCCTACATTTGCTAGGATTGTGGTTTGCCTACTACTGTGACAAATGATAGGTCATGCAAAGGAATGGGTTCATCTATGTGGTAGAAACGTAGCATGGTAATCATCCTATACAATGCATAAGCGAGACATGAGAGGGAAGTGGGATTTTATCGACATGATCAATGGGGTTTTTCTTGCCTTGCTGACGAGGTTCGGGTTCGGGGTCTTCAACGAAGGGGGCAGCCTCCTGTTTCGGTTCCACCTCTACTCGACAAACAACAAACAAGGTAGCAAAGTAAATACAATGCACAATCACATGGTTGAAGGTTGAAACTTGATGTATATGCTTTGATGTGTGAAGCAATTCCATTTAAATGGAGTATATTGCAATTTGAATTCATTTTAGCCAAGTTATAATTGACATGGTTTGATCAAGTTGAACCATTTTGAAATGTGTATGATATGCCTCTGAAGTTCAAGTATAATGTGATATGTTGATATGGTTCAAAATGCAAAAGCATTTGAAAAGAATTTGAATTAATTCCATTTAAATCAAATAGAAAATGCTACTGATCACATTTTAAATTCAACTCAAACATGGTTGAAAGTTGTATATTTGGATAGCTTATTTTCTCCTGATCATTTTTCATATATTATTTGTTAGATTTGGAGTTAAAATGAATTTTCTATGAATTTCCAAAGTTTCAGCCTTTTTCTGGAATTTCTGTAAATTCTCTGATTTATTTTTATTCTGGAAATTCTTTTATTGCGTCACTGTGACGTCAGTGTGACGTGGGGGGGGGGTCTGACCTGTGGGGCCGGGGTGTCAGTCACTGGGTTAATTAACCCGAATAGTTTAAACTAACCGGGGGAAATTAAGGCCCTAGGCCCACTTGTCATCGGCTCTGGGGGTGGATTAGGGGGGTGGTTAACGTTTAAACACGCCGGCCACGTGGACCTCACCGGCGGCAAGTCGCCGGTGACCATCCCGTGCGGCGGCGTCCTCTGCAACGGTGTTCCCGTGGGCCAAATCGGGCGCTGCTTCCACCAGGTTGAAGCCCTCGTCAACGCGCGTCGATTGGGACCGGTTGGAGAGGCTGGGGTGCTCTGTACGCTCGCCGGCGACGAGCTTTGCGGCAACAGGGGCACGGCCGCGAGGTGGAATTCGTTACAAGGCGCCATTAAAAGCGAGGCTGGGGTCAAACGAAGCAGCAGTGCGTGGGGTTTGCGGAGGACATGACCGTGGGGTGCTGGTGTTCAAGGTTGTGCGGCGAGGAACTTCCCGGCGGCGAGGTGCCCCGGATTCCATGGAAAAAGGAGGTACATGCCAAGGGGGCAACCATGGAATAGATGGGGTGAAGCAGAAGCTCACCACGGTTGCAGTGGAGGCGGTGGTGTGGTCGGAGGAGCTCTGTGGCCGGAGTAATTGGCGACGGCGATCTGCGGCTCCGACGAGGTCTCGAAGAAGCCGGCGTCGTCTGCTGAGGCGCTCGGGCTCGATTGACTGGGGGGAACGGCGAAGACGTCCGCTGCGGTTCTTCTAGACACGGTGGCACGGCTCGGGGACGACGGTGGCTGCGTGGACTCGGCGGCGTGCTCCACGGCGGTCCTCGGCGGCAATGGAATCGAGCGGAAGAGGAAGGGGAGAAGCTCTGGAGGGGGGGGGGAATGGACACGGGAGTGAGCGGGGCGTCTCCAGGCGCGACTAGAAGGCTCGGGAGGCGCCAGGCAGGCAGGTGGCGTGGCGGCCGCGGCATGCCGGCCACCGAGCTGCTTGCCGCCGCGCTGGAAGAAGACAAGGGGGGTCCAGGTGGGCTTGGGCCAGGGGGCGTTGAGTTGGGCCGGAAGCAAGTAAAGCCCTTTTTTTCCTTTTTCTGTTTCTTTTTCTTTTCTGTACTTTGTTTTGGCTAGCTAAAAAAATAGCAGACCAATTTATTAAATGCTGAAACTTTTTATGTGGCATAACAATATACTAGGCTAGCCACTTGTAAAGTTTGAACATTTTTAAAATTCAAATAATTTTAATCTTAAATCAAATAGGGGTTTTTGATTAATTCCAAGGCACTGTTTGAATATTTGAAAAATCCATGATCATGGGGTGGGTCCCACATCACTTGATATGTGATCACACTCATTTATAAGACTTTTCAAAAATCTAACATGAATTTTTGGAGAAGATTTTTATCTGGCCTTTTGAATTAATTCATCTGGGGGGGGGGGGTTCCTTCTCCCATTTTGCTTTTGAAATTGATTTCAAATGATTTCTCAGCCTCTATGGGTGCGAGTGCGACGGAAGTGGTTGCATCGGAGTCTGGAGTTCTCCGAGGGGCCGTGGATGCTATGTCGGCCGCTGTTGATGTTGCCAAGGGGGTCTGTGCCCGGGCTTCCACTCTTGTGGGTCTTGTTCATGAGATCCTCATGCCGGAGGGCACGAAGGTGCCTGCTGGTATGGACGCCCGTGTTGCTGCATTTGGTAATGGCGGGGATCTCTTGGAGGAGCTGGTTGGGGAGAGCATGGTGAGTGGTCTTTCCATGTCCCTTGTTGTTCTTATGGGGCACGAAGTTGCCATTGACGACTCTCTGGTTGAGTCTGTCCCTGCTTATACTAACAAGCAGAGTGCGCGAGCCACTGTTCTGGCTCGTCGCCTGCAGGAAGTTGTGGATGCTCAGTATCCCCCTTCTGTGGGCAAGGGGGGTCGTAGCCATGTCGTGTCGTCTGATACTTTCTCGTTGTAATATGCCTCCTTTGTGGTGGTGAATCTGTGCTACCTTGATCGGAATAACTGTTTGACCATTCTTGCTGTTATGCTTGATAGTCTTTTCTTTTGTTCGTTTTGCGGTAGGCCGCCCGGGCGTGCTTAGGTCATGGAGTTCTTTGAAGGAGGACGCTCGCGACGGCGTGCATGAGTCCGTGTGCTTGAGGCTGAGAGACGCTAAGCGGGAGGTTGTTCGCTTGAAGGGGGCTGTAGCAGTTCATCGTTCCAAACGCGAGCGTGCTGAGGCCATGCTAGATAGTCTTGATTCGTGGGTGGTAAAGTTTTCTGACCTCCTGCGAGGTGAGTCTTGCTGCTTCTCGATTGCCCGACTGCATTTAGTAGCTTTGCTGTCGTCGTCTTGATTTTGATTCTGTTTTTCGAAGTGTTGCCGGGGCGGTCCCAGGATGAAGAGAAGGCCGTCCAGTCGGAGCTGTCTCGGTTTGATGATCCTGAAGTGCAGGCGAGCAATCCTTTCTAGGCAGATGGGGCTCGTGCTCGAGCATTTGTTGTTCTTCTTCTTCGAGTTGAGCGGGTGCCGGATGCTCTGCGGTACTGTCAACAGGTGCTGGGCGGGATCCATGCTGAGTTTTATCCGCTACAGGTGGTGCCATCGTCCTTTGAGACGCTTTACCGCGTGTTTTCTCAGCCTGCAGAGCTGCGTCGCGTGATGAATCACCAGATTCATGCTGGAGCCCGCGCTGCCATGGGATTGGTCCATAGTCATTGGCCAGGAGCTGATATTGCTCAAGTGGTGGGGGGTCCTCTAGGTGGTAGGGATTACCCGATGGATGAGCATTACTCGGCGGTCGATGAGCCTGCGCGCCGAGTAGTAGACCGGTTTTGTGAAGAGAACGATCGTTATCTGGGTGCCCTTATTAAGGCGAAGATAGAGCCCGGGGGTTAAATGCTTCCTTTCTTTGTATATGCCTCTTCTTGGTGTACTGTATTCCTTTGTAGTAAAGGGTTGTGCTGCTGTGGCGAGCCCTTGTGTGTCGCGATTGCGAAGAACGCCTCGGGGGGTGACTGCTGCAGCGAGCCCCCGAGTGCCAGTTTTGTTTAAGGTCGCGATTGCGAAGAATGCCTCGGGGGGTGGCTGCTGCGGCGAGCCCCCGAGTGCCAATTTTGTTAGGTCACGATTGCGAGTAGCGCCTCGGGGGGTGGCTGCTGCGGCGAGCCCCAGAGTGCCAATTTTGTTAGGTCGAGATTGCGAAGAACGCCTCGAGGGGTGGCTGCTGCGGCGAGCCCCCGAGTGCCAATTTTTTTAGGCCGCGATTGAGAAGAACGCCTCGGGGGGTGGCTGCTGTGGCGAGCCCCCGAGTGCCAATTTTGTTAGGTCGCGATTGCTAAGAACGCCTCGGGGGGGGGGGGGGGGTAGCTGTTGCGGCAAGCCCCCGAGTGCCAATTTTGTTAGGTCGCGATTGCGAAGAACGCCTCGGGGGTAGCTGCTGCGGCGAGCCCCCGAGTGCCAAATTTGTTAGGTCGCGATTGCGAAGAACGCATCGGGGGGGTAGCTGCTGCGGCGAGCCCCCGAGTGCCAGTGAATCAATTTTTGGAAAAACATTTTCAATATTCTTCCTCGTGTTTCTTACATTTAGTAAGAATGGGGGGGGTCTGATGAGGATAGCCCCCTTTATTAAAAACGGCGGCGTGGTAGCCTTAAGGGCTAGATGGCTTCTTCTTCGAGTGCTCGGGTCCTCCGGGTGGCGGCTTCTTCTACGGGAGCGCTTCTTCTGCGGGCCCCGTGGTCTCGCTGGCTTGGTGGGCTCCAAAGGCTTCTAATATCTTGTGGAATTCCCTGTCGCAGCGGTCGGATCTGACGAAACTGCCGCTGATTGTGATCACCCCATGCGGGCCTGGCATCTTTAGCTTAAGGTAGGCGTAGTGAGGAACTGCCATGAAGCGGGCGAAGGCTGGTCGTCCGAGGATTGCATGGTACTGCGACTTCCAGTCGACCACTTCGAAGTCTAGGATCTCCTTGCGGAAGTTGGTCGCATTGCCAAAGACTACTTCCAGGATTATTTTTCCCAGAGGTAGACTGCTTTTCCTAGCATGATCCCGTGGAAGGTTGTGCTTGAGGATTTCAGGGCGGAGCTCTGGATTAGCATTTCTTCGAGTGTCCTTGTGAAGATGATGTTGATCCCGCTGCCACCGTCCATGAACACTCGTGACATGTCGTAGTTCCCGATTATGGCCTCGAGCACTAGCGCGGCATGTCCTGGCCGAGGGATGGTAGGCGGGTGGTCCTCCCGAGAGAAGGTAATGTCTGTCTCAGACCCGCGCAAGTACTCCGGGACAGCGGGGGTGCGAGGAGGCTGCGAGGAAGACGTGTCTTGTGACCTGCTTCTGCTGCCTATTTGAAGGCTTAACTTCTTGTATCATGTAGATCTTGCCGTGGGCTTCTGGGTATTGCTCCTCTGCATCTGGTGTCCTGCGTCGTTGCTGGATTGCGGCCACTTGTCTTGTTGGTAGGGGAGGGGCTGGTGGTGCGTTGTGGGCGATGGGTCCGACTGCTATGCTCGCGAGTGGCTTTGCCACTGTTGTCGCAGATCGACTTTTTTCCTCAGCCAATTCGTTGAAGCTTCTGCAGTTCCTGAGGGTGTGTCCTGATCTAAGCTCCTCTCGTTCATTTCTGAATCCGTGTATCGAGCACGGTCAGTCGAGTTGTTCTTTGGCCGAGCGGTATGTTCTAGTGCTGTCGCGTGGCTGCCTCGTCCTCCAGTCTCGTTTCTGAGCTTGGGGCGCATCTTCGAGGTTGTCTCTTCGCTCTATTCTGCTATCATCACGATGCCTGCCATCTCTGTCATCTGGGAAGCCGGCGGCAACCATGTCGGGTCCTCTGTCGTCGTAGAAACTGCGCCTGGGTCGCTTCCTTCGACGGTCGAGTCCTCTTTCTCCGTTGTGGTAGTCGTAGTCGTGTTCTGAACGTGTGATGTGGATTTCTGTTTCATTGTGAACGGAGTCCTCGCCGTCCGCCCAGCTGTTGGCTTGCTCCAGCAGCCATGCGAGTGTTCTTACTTTCATCTTCCCGAGCTGCTCCTTGAATTCGATGCGCTACATGCCTCTCCTGAACGCGTCGATTGCGCTTTCGTCTAATATGTCTTCTGCTGAATTCTTGAGTATGGTCCACCGCTGGATATAGGCTCGCAGGGTTTATCTGGTTCCTTTCTTGTATGCTCGCAGATCCTCGAGCGATGCCGGTCGCTTGTATGTGGATTTGAAGTTTTCTATGAAGGCTTCACGGAACTGCCTCCATGAGCTGATGGATCCTCGCGGGAGGTTCTTCAACCAGTGTCGTGCCGAGCTCTCGAGCATGAGCTGCACGTACTGCATTGCCGTGACGTTGGTCCCTCGTTGGAACTTGACTGCTGTTAAGTAGTCGTCGAGCCATGCCTCTGCTCCTCGAGTCCATTGTATTTTAGCATTGTGGAGTTCAATTTGAACCCGCTCGGCATTCGCGTCTCGCGTATGGAACGCGTGAAGCATAGTGCTCTGCATGGCTCAATTTCTTCGTCGAAGGCTTCTTCATCCGAGTACTCTTCCCATGCTACACGTTTTTGTCTGCTGCGGTTGACTTTATTCTGTGTGATGTCATCGCGCGCGTCTCGTCGACCGCTGCGGTGCCTGTCGTCGTTCTCGTCGCTGTCGTGCTTCCTCATTTTGCCGAAGCGTTTGCGCCAGTCGTCGCTGCTGTCGTCGTCATCGGGTGAGCTGGGGTCCCTGTCTGGTGTCCTTGCATGGGTCTGTCGCCTTGCACTTGATTTTTTGGGTGCTGGGGCGGAGATGGCGTCTTTCATTATCTGCAAGGCTATTGAAGTGTTGCGGTCCGGTCTGTTCTGCCTATTTTTCTGGGCGCGAGACAGGTAGTCTCGAGCGCTTATGAGGGCTTCTACTGGTGTGAGGGGTTCCTCTTCGTCGTCCTCCTCTTCTAGCTTGAAGTCGTCGTCGAGCTTCCGGACCACCCTCTTCTTGTCTGTTCGTCGCAGGTTGCGGAATTTCGATTTATTGCGGAGAGGGGAGCCGTGATCCGGAGATTCGTCCCTTGGGGGTGGCTTGCGATTGCTTTTCTGCTCGGCGGCCACCCTTTCTTGCTTCTCTAGCTCTAGGCGCTGTTGTCTCGCTCGCTGGGTTAGCTCGCTTGCCAATTTTTTGTATGCCCTGAGGTCGTCTCTTGTTGCGCTTGACGGTAGTAACTTCCCATGTTCGATTGCGTCCTTTACTCCGGCCATTCATTTTTTGGACAGGTAGATTCGCTCTTTGGGTGGGTCGTCCACCGCCGCACTCGGGGTTTGTTGCTTACTGCTTGATGACTTGTCGCTTTTGTGGTTGCTCTGTTCTTGTCCCTGTGGTACTTTCGTTGGTATGCTTCCCACTTCTCCTAGCTTCACGACGATCTTACTGGCGGTTGCGGGCTCTTTTGTGTTGTCATTGGCTTGGCGAGTGTTCGAGCCGTCGTCTTCTTGGCCCTTGCCGTTTGCTGGTGGTGCGTTTGTTTCTGCCATGAACACCTGAGATGGTGCCCTGAGTGCCTTATTGCTCGCGCGTGTGATGCTTCTTTTCCAGGCCGGAGGTCCACCCGAGCGGTCGCGGGTGATGTGAAGCCTTGGGTTGGGTGGGCAGTCGCGGCTGGCTTGAAGGGTGGCCGCGCGGGTGGCGACTGCGTCGACTATTGCTGTAGATGTCGTCACGGGTGCTCGGGCGTCGTCCGTGAGGCGGAGAGCGCCCCAGTGGTTGATGTAGATCTGATATGCTCCGAAGATCAGGTTGATTCCGGAGCGGAGGTCGGCGAAGACTGGTCGGAGAGTCAAAAGGTGGGCCGTGAAACCGAGGGACCCAAACAGATCGGATTCCGCCTGGGTCGTCGGATCGAAAAGTGTTGATGAAGTCATCGCGTCGGCGGGTGTTGAAGATGCTGGTGTGGCCGCCGAGATCGCGTTTCCAACCTGTGCGATTCCCACAGACGACGCCAATTGACGGGGATGTACCCCGGCAAATCCCATGGTCAGGGACCCTGGGTTAGTCATGAGAGGTACAGGTTGGACGATAGGTCGTCGGCTAACAGGAGGATACGTTCCTGCTCGATATTATTGATCGGAGATGGTGATTACAGGGAAGCCGAGGCTAGTGCGCACAAGGCTAGGGTTACATATTGTGTATTGCTTGTCCTCGACGTCTCCCCTCCTAGCCTTTATATAATAGGCTAGGTCTCGGGGAGTCCTTCCCGGATTACAGATGAGATTTCCTAACCCTGATCTTGTTCCGTACGGCAAGTTTGCACCTTCCTTATGAGTCGCGGACCCCTACGTCGGTGCCACTAGTGGGCCAAGGCTGGGGCCAGGCGGCATCTTCGTGGGCCTTCTGTCTTCGGGTACACCGGGTAGGCTCATCCATAGGAGTCGTGGGGTCACCCCCTCGTCAGTGTTTATTTTCAAAACCTACAAAATTAGTTGAGAACTCTAGCTACTAGATGGACCACTACTCTTTTGAGTGGTCGAATATTAGAGTACACTCACGTACCATGAGTCGAGTATGCGCAAGGATAACCAAACCCACATACACTCCTCCTCGGGGTACTTGTCTCTTTGTGAAACCTCCTTATTAGATTGAGAGTTACTGATAATAAGTGCATGAGTTCTTCGGACTAATATGAGTATTCGAAAGTTGACACTTCCACCTTCCCATATTTTTCTAGCCTCTCCTGTGCCGTGCATTGCCTTCTTCTCACTCCGAGAGTTGGCGTCCACCTTCTCTGGTACATCCAAACCCTTGGCACGATACGCTCTGTCATCATAAACCCCCTTATATCCTTCCTCAAAACAAACACCATACCTACCTATCAAGGCATTTCCATAGCCTTTCCGAGATACATTGCCATGCAACATCCATCTTATCATGACTTGATCTTCATATCATACATGCTACTTGCTTGATCGATGAGCCGCATGCTAGTTGGGCCTTGCCCTAATTATTGCTACATGACGCGCTACTATCATTGCATATCCTGCTACACTGGTAGAGGCATACATTTGCATACATCATGATACACTACTGGAATCTGCTGGTTTGCCGTCAGCCATAGCTGACGGCAAAGGCCACTTTAATCGACGGCAAAGGCTTTGCCGTCAGTTTGCTGTCGGCAAAGAGGCTGGCCACGATTTTATCGGCAAACAGGTTCTTTGCCGTCAGCTGGAAATCGACCGACGGCAAAGGCTTTGCCGTCAGCTAGGGGCCAAGGCTGACGGCATAGAGCCTTGACGGCAACGTCGTAAGCCCAGCCCCGTTAGAGGGTTAACGGCAGGATTTGCTGTCAGCTGGCCCGTAGCTGACGGCAAAGGTTGCTGCTGCTGGTGGGCCATACTTGTCAGGGGAGCTACAACCACTGCCACGTGGGTCCCCTCTTTGCCGTCAGCCACGGGCCAGCTGACGGCAAAGCTGATAACCTGGGACATTTAGTCGTCCCAGAGTTGCCAGATTGAACAGGATGCTGCCACGTGTCCTTCTTTGCCGTCAGTAAGCTGACGGCAAAGACCCTCTCTGTTTTTTTTATTTAATTTCTGTTAATTCCCTGCATTTTCAAACAACAATATAAATAACACAATATATATTTCTGCCAGGCCCTAAACAGCATTACAAGTGCATCACAAGTGCATCACAAAGTAATTAAAGTGCAAACAACAAGATGGCATCACAAAGTGCATCACAAAGAATCACAAGTGCATCCGCAAGTACAAGTGCATTACAAAGCATCTAAGACTACAAGTAGAGTCCCTGGAGCATCCATCCATATGCCATGCTGCTTTATCAAAATCTGCATAATGAGAAGAAGAAAGAATTTAGCGATAAGCAATTAGAAGAAGAAGAAGAACAAGAAGAAGAATAAGAAGAAGAACACAAGAACAAGAAAGAGAAGAAGAAGAAGAAGAAGATGGAGAAAAAGAAAGAAGAGAAAAAGGAAGAATAAGAAGATTTGTTTCTTCTTAATCTATCTTTTTCTCCTCTTTCTTCTTCTCTTATTTCTTCATCTCTTCTTTGTTCTTCTCTTCTGGTTTCTTTTGAAACTTTCTAAAGTAATTATGTAATTTTGAGCTCTAATATCAACTAATTATTCTATTTTTGGTGTTATCAAGTAATTATGTCATGTTTGTATCAAAGAAGCAAAGTCTATGTCATTTTTGAGGTAACTAAGCTAATTATGTAAATTTTTATGTAATTAAGCTAATTATGCAATTTTTTGCCTAACTAAAATTTACTAAGCTAACTAAAGCATGGCATAGTCTAATTTGAGCTAAACAATAAGAATAAGAAGGAGTGGAATAACTTACCAAATGCCAAGTCACGGAGGAGAAGCACCATCTCGGTTGCTCGCCGGGTTGGTAGGGCTCTCACCGGGAGAGGGATTGTGGGATGCGACTCTGGAATGATGCTGCAACAAGGCAAGAGTTGAAATATGTGGTTAGCATGGCAACATACAATGATATAAGACCGTGCAAGGTTGCTCATTGAAAGGGAACTCACCGTTCCCACCGGAGAAGGCATTGGCGGAGGGGATGGCAAACCTTGCTTCTCACACATAGCCTGCAAATTAGTTTTCGAGAAGTCAAAGAAATAGTCTTGTTGCTTCTCACACATAGCCTTGCTTCTCACACAACTGACTTACCGCAACGAAGTCGTGCATGGCCTTCGCATGGGCATTATTGCGTGCCCTCTCCTCCTCCAACGGCCTCTGTGTATTCCGGTCCCTCTCCTCCAACAAGAGTCTGGTGGCCTCCCTCTCCTTCTCAAGTGCGGCCTGCAACCACTTCTCATCATCATCTATCCAGGGTCAAATGAACTAACCGAGAGGGTCAAATTTCGGCTGCACCTCCCCGCTGTTCTCCTAATATACGTCTCGGAAACTAACCGAGAGGATGTGTACTCGGAGAAAAACAAGGAGGCGCTGTCGAAACTCTGCATCGGATCCGGATCAAAGCATGGGAAAATGACCCAATCTACACATACCCGGGCTGTACATGGACAACGTTGGACAATTCAAAAGAATCACCGTTATAAATATGCAAATGCATGCATAGTTATAACCGTAACCCTTTCGAACGGGAGACGCATATTGGTTACGCGAAGACTTTGCATTTCAATACTAAAACTACCTATCTAGATAGTGTCATCGGCAAGAAGGCCGGAACAAAGAAAAATAGAGGTGGAGAAGGAAGAGTTAACAAATGTGCTCACTCTCGAATGCAGTGGAGGTCGTCGAAAACCAAACCCTCACGGGGAAGCTACTGCACATTTAAATGCAATCAATCAAAACAAATACGACTCGCGATAATTAATCTAACTAATACCAACATCTAATTGACAACTACAATATTAAAAGTATAAAGCTAATTAATATCACTACTATAAAGCTAATAGTTCTTATTCTTCACATCTCTTCTTCTTTTTCTTTACTCTTCTCTTCTTCTATTTCTATTCTTCTTCTTATTTTGTTCTTTTCTTCATTATTCTCTCCTTCTTCCTCTTTTTCATTTTCTTCTTATTCTCTTAATCTCCTTCTTCTTCCTTTTCCTTTTCTTCTTTTTCTCTTCATCTCCTTCTCCTCATTCTTCAATTATTATTCTTCTCTCCATCTCTTCATTCTTCCTCTTTTTCCTTTTCTTCTTATTCTCTTAATCTGCTTCCCCTTCTTCTTCCTTTTGCTTTTCTTCTTTTTCTCTTCATATCCTTCTCCTCATTCTTCTATTATTCTTTTTCTCTCAATCTCTTTCTCCTCTCTTTCTCTTCCGACTTCTACTAACTAAGTACTAGGGTCTTATTGTCTAAATACTAACTAATAATTCCTATTGTCTAAATACTAACTTCTAACTAATTCCTATATTCTTAATAAATTTAATAACAAATTAACTACTAATTGCTAACTAAATCTTATATCTACTTCTAAAAGATATAACTAATATAATCAAAATCAACTAAAAAAATGGAAAACAAGGAGGAGAGATTACCTCACCGGTGGGGAGGTGCAGCGTGGAGGAGGACCGTGGCGGCGGGTAGACGGCGACTTGGACGCGGCGGCGAGGAGGAGGAGCACCGTGGCGCGAGCGGCGGTGACTTGCAAGACGGCGGCTCGGGGCACTAGGCCGGGGGGCCTCGGCGGTGGCGGCGGCTCGGGCTCGGGGCCTCGACGGCTGCGGCTCGGGCGCGGGGGAAGGGCTTCGACAGCGGCGGCTCAGGCGCGGGGGCAGGACCTCGACGGCGGCGGCTCGGGCGCGAGGGCGGGTCGGCGGGGACGGCACGGGGGCAGGGGCTAGGGCACGGGGACATGCCGTTTGAGTGGAGAGAGATGGGGCTGGGCGTGGCCACGGGGTGGGGATAACCCCCGGCTTTGCCGTCAGCCGGCTAACGGCAAAGACGGCCGTTAGTCTTTTCCATCGGCCAGCTGACGGCAAAGACGGGTTTTGTTAAGCAGTTCTACGGGGTGGGGCCGAGAAGCTGCCTATGTCGTCAGCCCATCTGTGACGTCGGTCTTTGGGTTCTATGCCGTCAGCCAGCCGACGGCTTAGACGGTGCTGACGGCAAAGGATTTCTCTGCCGTCAGCCAGGTCTATGCCGTCAGTTTTTTTTTCTGGCTGAGGGCATAGTGCCTTTGCCGTCAGCCCCGTGAAAATGCTGACGGCAAAGCCAGAAACTGACGGCAAACTGTGTTTTTCCAGTAGTGATAGTTACATTTTCTTTATGATTTGAGTACTTTGTAAAGTGTGAAAGATCTTCTTTACTTTTTGTAATATATAGAGTGTTGCCCCTAAATTGAGGAAAAGATCCCAAAGTGGACAAATTAAAAGATCCCAAAGTGGACAAATTAAAAGATCCCAAAGAGGACAAATGAGAGAAATAGAAAGAGCCATTGAGGCCACCAAAAAAATACAAAAAAGTAGAAAAAAGAGAAAAAGAAATAAAAAGAGAGAAGGGGGGCATACTACTATTCCTTTTGAGAGATTCCTTTTGAGAGATCCACACTCGTACTCCCTCCTATATCTTGTACTCCATAGAGATTATAATTCATGCATATAGCTATGTGGGGACCTTCACACTATAGAACTTGGCTTGTATATTCCAATGATGAGCCTCCTCAAATGAGCTCTAGGTGTTCTTGAGCAAGCAAGTTGGATGCACCCCCACTAGTTCCATTGGAGAGCTTACCTTAGCTCGTATGTGCATCCGTTGCATGGCAATACCTTCTCCTCACATCATATCTATCATTTGGCTTTCTCTCGCCTATGATTGTCCTCATTGATGTGAGTCTTTCACAACTTTTTGTCTTCCTCCTCCACTATTCTCTCATTTCCATCCTAAGTGTCAACTTTCTTGCTTACGCTCATCCATTGCATGAGTGCTCAAAATATCGAAAAGGAGTGGATCATTTTGACTTGTACCTGGCTAGTGGTCTGGGGATGAGTCAAGATAAGATTCCAAAGAAGACCAAGTGTGAAACTTTAGTAGATTGAGTTCTCACCATAAAAATACTTTTTCTCGTATATCCCTATCCCCTTTCTTGCACACAAACACCATTTGGATACATTCGAGTCACGGACAGCGAGAGCTCTTACACCTTTATGTTCTTATGTTGCTTATTTCAATGCCAAATATAGACTCTTGCCTGTTATGACTTGAATTGAATTAACATGCCTTGATTGCTTTACTTAAAAGTTCTTATATGGTTGTTAGCATGTCACCACAGAAATTATGCTTGTTATCATTTACCTACTCGAGGACGAGCAGGAATTAAGCTTGGGGATGTTGATACGTCCAAAACATATCTATAATTGCTGCTTGCTCCATGCCTATTTTGTGTGATATTGCTATGATATTGATGAACTTCCATATACTTTTGATCATATTTGGACTAACCTATTAACTCAGTGCACCCCAGTGCCAGTTCCTGTTTTTCTGCTGTTTTTCTATTTCAGGTTTCCCCCTTATTTAAAGTGCCAGAAAAATTCTGGGAAAAATATAGGAAAAATCAGCGTACGGGAACCTTCTAGAAGAAACAAAGTGGGGGGGGGGGGCGAGGGGGTCCAGGGGGGCCAGGCGGCCACCCGGCGCGGCCACCCCCTAGGTCGCGCCAGGGGGGTGGGGACGTCTGGAGCCCCTGGACCACCTCTGGCTGCCCCCCTTCGCCTATTTATTCCCCGTGACGAGAAACCCTCGGGGACGGAACCCTTTTTCGCGATGTCTCCTCTGTTCCGCCGCCGTCGCGCTTCCAAGATCGGGAGCACCAGAAGACCTCTTCCCGGCACCCTGCCGGAGGGAGGAATCACCTCTGGGAGCTTCTCCACCACCATGGATGCTTCCCGGATGAACCATGAGTAGCCACCTTGGACCATGGGTCTATCATCAGTAGCTATGTGATGTTCTCCTCCCCTCTTTGTTCTTCATGGATTAGACCTCGTGAGCTGCCCTACATGATCGAGGCACATATGTAATCTTTCTGCTGTTGCTTTGCTGGGATCCAATGGATTATGAGATTATATTCAGATTGTGTTTGAGTTATATATTTGATTCTACTCTTTTATATTTATGTTCTTGAGTAATTCTTGCATGTTATCCGTTGCTGTTTATTGCTTTGGGCAAGTAGTAGGTAGTGACTCCAAGAGGGAGCGTTATGCATGATTGTGGGTTCATGCCCCCCGATGACTAGCTTGATTGACAGAAACATGAGTCTAGGGGATGTGCTGTTGCCACAAGGGGGAAAACAACGGTGCTTGTACTTGCGGGTGCAAGGACTGTTTACTTTACGCAAAGTTCTTTAATGTAATTGTCTGTTGCTTTGAGTTTACACTTTGGGTGGGATTCACAACTTAATACCAGCGAGATGTACTGGATAGATATCTCAAGGTGGATGATTAGTAGGTAGATAAAGATGGATTTCGGTCTACTTGTCTTAGCGTACCGCCCATGCTTTTGAGCCTCTTCCTTTCTTTATAGCATAATTAGCATTGGTTTGCGCACATAATCCTGTCAATTTCACAGCTATAATGTGTTTACCTCGCATGGCTATTTTATCATCTTTTGGGAGAGAGACATCACTAGTGAACATCATAGGACCCCGATCCATACTTCCTACACTATTTACACTATCAATTTACTTTTCCGTTGCTATCACTATCATTATTATCCCGTGCGTTTTATCCTTTGTAAACAACAAGGCCGGAGGAATTGACAACTCCTCTGTACTCGTTGGGAAGCAAAGCTATCTATTGTGTGTGCAGGTCCAGGTAAAGTAAGCAACCTAGGTTGTAAACGGCTACGAGGACCTCTACCGTTTTTTCGCTTTTCAATAGTTTTTTTAGTTTTACTGTTTTATGTAAATTAATCCGAATTTACCCGAATATTATGAATTCACTTAATTTTGCCTAAATTTATCCGAATTTCGCCGAACATGGGGGTGTCTGGGGCCGCGGCTGGGTGGCCGGTCGGCCTCGAGTCGTTTTCACCGCTGAGAGGCCCCCAAGCGACGCTAAAATAGCGCCAAAATGTGCCTAGGGGGGCCCGAACGGCTGGAGATGCTCTTATCATTTTTTATTACCAATGATCTTAGGGCATCTTCAATTGATCCTAAAAAGAACATATTATTTGTTTGTGGATCGAATTCGTATGTGTCCACAAACATGATACAGAAGTGAATCATTCATTTATAAATGTTAAATACAGATAATAAAATGGATCAAGAGGATGAAACACAATAAAAAAATAAGGTTGAAGATGTCATATACATATACTCTCAAAGTTCTTCAAAGAAAGTGCAATTTGCGGGAAACGGGCATCAAAACCGATCCGCGAACATACAAGGATTTCCATTAGAGGATAAAATTCGATAAAAGTGATCTTAAACTTATGATCCGAACATTTACCAAAATTTTAGGGGTTTCCTTTGAAAATGTTTTTTACTTTATATCCATCAATAAGCGCGTGACTGATGTATCTGTGCTAGCCAAACACTACTAAGGTGTTTGATTGCACGCATGATGATTGATACGCTTCATGGGGAATGAACCTTATTATGCGATGCAAAAAAAATAGATAACAAGGTGTCAGAACCCCAACTAGGGTAAGTGCTAGGGTTTGTTTGTGCTCTTTGCATCATGCAAAAATTCAAATGAAATTCAAAATTGGGGAAAAGAAAAGCCCTAGAGAATTTATTTCAAATGGCCAGACAAAAAATTGCTTCCAAAATTTCCTCTGGTATTTTCGAAAAGTCTTATAAATATGCATGATCACATATAAAGTGAAGTGGGTCCCACTTCATGCACCAAGATTTTTCAAACATTCCAAATAGGGCTTGGAAATTAATTAAATACCCTATTTGATTTGAAATTCAAATTATTTAAATTTCAAAAATCTCCAAAACTTGTGAGTGGTTATCTATTTATATTAGAAGCCCACATAAAAGTTTTGAAGGTTTTATAAAATGCCTTGCTATTTTTATTTGGGGCAAAACAAATAACAGAAAAGGAAAACAGAAACAAAAACACAGAGAAAAGGAAAAAGGAAAGCTAGCCCACCCCTACAGGCCTCGGGCCCAACTAACCCCCCCGGCCCAAAGCTAAGTTGGTGGTTGTGTGAACCAAATTTCAGTTGAGGAAGCTATTGATACTTTTGACGTCATCCTTGGTACGCTCCCAGTCAATCGTGTTCCCGCCTCCGATCTTTTCGATCCAGGAGCTTCTCATTCATTCATGTTGGAGAGTTATGCACTTCGTCATGAGTTCCCTTTTGAAGAAATGTTTTCTCCAATGATCATCCAAACTCCTGGTTCCAAGTGGAAAACTAATAGAGTAAGCCATGGCAATCAAATTGCAATTGAGGGTTTAGTATTCCTTGCTTCTCTTATAGCCCTCAAGTCTTCAGACATTGATGTCATCCTAGGAATGGATTGGTTATCAAGGCAGAATGCTTTCCTTGATTTTTAAAGCCAAGTCAGTTAAACTTACCCATCCTTCAGGCCAGACCATCGACTACACATCACCCAGTTCTAGAGTCCAGATGGATACTTTGAATGTGCTTCCCCTTCCTGACCTTAAAGATATTCCGGTGGTTCGTGACTTCCCGGATGTCTTTCCTGAAGAACTTCCAGGAATGCCTCCTGACAGATGTGTAGATTTCATTGTAGATCTTGCCCCAGGAACCGCCCCAATTTCCAGACGCCCATACAAAATGGCCCCACGTGAGTTAGCTGAGCTGAAAATCCAACTTGAAGCTTTGTTGGCAAAAGGCTTCATCCGCCCTAGCTCATCGCCATGGGGTTGCCCCATTCTGTTCGTAACGAAGAAAGATGGAACAGAAAGGATGTGCGTAGATTATCGCCCGCTAAATCTAGCGATGATAAAGAACAAGTACCCACTGCCCAGGATCAATGATCTTTATGATCAACTTGCAGGATCCTCTATCTTTTCCAAGATGGATTTGAGATTAGGTTATCATCAAATCAAAATCCGAAACGCGGACGTTCCTAAGACGACTTTCACTACTCGTTATGGTCTTTAAGAGTTCACCGTCATGTCCTTCGGTCTAACCAATGCCCCCGTCACTTTCTCGCGCATGATGAATTCGATCTTCATGGAGTATATAGATAAATTTGTTGTAGTTTATCTTGATGACATTCTCATCTACTCGAAGAACGAAGAAGAACATGCCGAACATCTAAGGCTGGTATTGATGAAACTTAGAGAGCATCGCCTGTATGCTAAATTCTCCAAGTGTGAATTTTGGCTACCAGAAGTGACCTACTTAGGCCACGTGATTTCTGCAAAAGGCATTGCTGCCAATCCCGAGAGAGTTCAGGCCGTCCTTGACTGGACTCCACCTGAATCGGTTAAGCAAGTTAGGAGTTTTCTTGGCCTAGCAAGCTATCGTCGCTGCATCGTCGAGAACTTTTCTAAAATTGCAAAGCCCATGACTGAACTCCTCAAGAAAGATAAGAAATTCGAATGGACCCCCAAGTGCGAGGAAAGCTTTCAAGAGCTAAAAAGAAGATTGACTTCTGCACCCGTACTTGCACCTCCAGACACCAATAAGGATTTCGAGATCTTTTGTGATGCTTCACGGCAAGGGTTAGGATGCATACTTATGCAAGATAGACATGTGGTAGCTTATGCTTCAAGCCAGTTGCGTCCACATGAAGAGAACTATCCTACCCATGATCTTGAACTCGCTGCCGTAGTTCATGCCCTGAAAACTTGGCGACATTACCTCCTTGGTAATCGTTGTGAGATCTATTCCGACCACCAAAGCCTCAAATATATATTCACCCAGCCAGATCTTAATCTCAGGCAAAGACACTGGATAGAGTTGATAAAATATTATGACTTAGGAATTTCTTACACCCCAGGCAAAGCCAATGTCATGGCTGATGCACTAAGTCGTAAGTCGTACTGTAACAACCTCATGTTACAGCAGTATCAACCACTTCTTCATGAGGAATTTCGAAAGCTGAATCTCGAGATTATTCCTCGTGGATCTCTTTTCAACTTGGTGGCGAAACCAACCCTTGAGGATCAAATCATAGTTTCCCAAAGGCGTGCATGAGGTGTACGACGGATCAAGGAGAACATTGCTAGCGGAGTTCCTAAACGTTTCTCCATAGATAGTAAAGGAACGGTATTCTTTAAAAATCGTTTGGTAGTACCTAAGAATAGAGATCTAAGGCAACTCATCCTCAAAGAAGCCCATGACACACCCCTCTCGATTCATCCCGGTAGCACAAAAATGTACCGAGATCTACGCTAGAGATTTTGGTGGACTAGGATGAAGAGAGACATTGCTCGATTTGTTGCCGAATGTGATGTTTGTCGTCGCATTAAGGCAGAACACCAAAGACCTGCTGGTACACTTCAAGCTTTGCCTATTCCAGAGTGGAAATGGGACAAAGTCGGTATGGACTTCATCACCGGCTTTCCAAAAACCCAGAAAGGAAACGATGCCATCTTCGTTGTCATAGATAGGCTTTCCAAACTTGCTCACTTCCTTCCCGTTCGCGAGTCTATAACTTCTAGTCAGTTGGCGGACTTGTACGTCTCTAGAATTGTGTCTCTTCACAGTGTTCCTTTGGTAATCAATTCTGATCGAGGTAGCATTTTCACCTCTAGATTTTGGGGAAGCTTTCAGAATGCTATGGGAACTCATCTCTCCTTTAGTACAGCTTTCCATCCTCAATCTAGCGGTCAAGTTGAAAGGGTTAATCAAATCTTGGAAGACATGCTCAGAGCTTGTGTTATCTCATTCGGAAAGAATTGGGAGAAATCTCTTCCATTTGCCGAATTTTCTTATAACAACAGTTTCCAATCTAGTCTGAACATGGCTCCTTTTGAACTCCTCTATGGACGACGATGTCGAACACCCCTTAACTGGTCAGAAACCGGTGAAAGACAATTCTTTGGACTGGATATGATCAAGGAAGCAGAAGAGCAAGTTCGCATTGTTCTTGATCGTTTGAAAGCCGCTCAGTCTCGTCAGAAAAGCTACTATGATCGTCATCATAGGCAAGAAAGCTACAATCTGGATGAGAAGGCTTACCTTCGGGTTACTCCTCTGAAGGGAACCCAAAGATTCAAGGCAAGTTGGACCCACGTAACATTGGACCTTTCCGCATTCTTGCTAAACGTGGAGAAGTTGCCTACCAACTTGAACTACCCCCGCACCTTTCCCGAGTACATGATGTATTCCATGTGTCACAACTCAGGCGTTGCTTCAAGGACCCCATCCGCGAAGTCGACCATGAAACGCTTGATCTCCAAGATGACCTTTCTTATCGAGAGTAGCCTGTTCGTATTCTTGAGTCCGCAAAGCGTGTCACTCGTCGTCAGCAGATCAGGTTTCTGAAAGTGCAGTGGTCACACCACTCCGAGAAAGAAGCTACATGGGAAAGAGAAGACCGCCTCCGTGCCGAGTACCCCACCTTCCTCCCGACGACTTCTCAATCTCGGGACGAGATTCTTTTGAGTGGGGGCGAGTTGTCAGAACCCCAATTAGGGTAAGTGCTAGGGTTTGGTTGTGCTCTTTGCATCATGCAAAAATTCAAATGAAATTCAAAATTGGGGAAAAGAAAAGCCCTAGAGAATTTATTTCAAATGGCCAGACAAAAAATTGCTTCCAAAATTTCCTCTGGTATTTTTGAAAAGTCTTATAAATATGCATGATCACATATAAAGTGAAGTGGGTCCCACTGCATGCACCAAGATTTTTCAAATATTCCAAATAGGGCTTGGAAATTAATTAAATACCTTATTTGATTTGAAATTCAAATTATTTGAATTTCAAAAATCTCCAAAACTTGTGAGTGGTTATCTATTTATATTATAAGCCGACATAAAAGTTTTGAAGGTTTTATAAAATGCCTTGCTATTTTTATTTGGGGCAAAACAAATAACAGAAAAGGAAAACAAAAACAAAAACACAGAGAAAAGGAAAAAGGAAAGCTAGCCCACCCCTACAGGCCTCGGGCCCAACTAACCCCCCCCGGCCCAAGCTGACCTGGGGGCTTGTCGTCTTCCCCGCACGTGGCAAGCAGCTCAGTGGCTGCCATGCCGACGCCTGCGAGGGCCACGTCCCCCCTGGACCTTCCCCCTGCTTCTAATCGCGCCACGCAGCTCGCCCAGAAGCCCGTGCACCCTCTCCCCCTCTCGGAGCTCGCTTCCCTCCTATCCCTCTCGCGAATTCGCCACCGTCAGAGAGCTCACCGGAGCGCGCCACCGTGAAAGCCGTGGCCAACGGCCACCCCAAGCGCCCCGGACTTGTCCATACGCTTCTCCGCCCTCGACTCCGTCACACCACGCAGGCAATCGAGCGAAGTTGCCCTCTGGAGGACGCCATCTTCTCCGTTTTGCTCCGGCCGCCGTGGAGCTTCTCGCCGGAATTCGTCGTCCACGGTGCCTCCCCGCCTCGGACTTCAACGCCTTCTTCTCCACGGTGAGGCTGCGGTCATTTCACCCCATCTCTCGCTCTCCCCCGTGCTCTCTGTCGACGACGACCACAACGGCAGCTCCGGCCGCCGCGGGCTTGGACGCCGCCGTGGCTCGGGGCCTCCTCGAGGTCCCCCTCCTGCACCCCTAGATGCGCACGAGCGCGAGGCACGTCTGGATGCTCGCCCCGAGCCCTCCCGTGGCCTGCAGCGCAACTCCGGCGGAGCGCCGCCACGTGCAGAGCCGCCGGCGTCAAGCCGTCCTTTAGGCCCCCCTAAACCGCGTGCTAAACACCCCCCCTAACCCCACTGACTAGTGGGCCCTACCACTAAACTAACCCCCCGGTTTAAACTAACCGCAGGGATTAATCCCCTCTCCCACTGACCATAGGGCCCCACTGGCCAGAAGCCCCCCCACGTCATGCTGAGGTCAGCATGACGCAGTAAAGGGGTTTTTCTAATTAAAATAATTCCAGAAAAATCCAGAAATTGTTTAAAACTTCAATAAATCATAGAAAATTCATATTAACTCCAAATTAAACATATAATATATGAAAAATTATCAGAAAAATGCAAGGATTAAGAAGAATACCACCGTTAAGACATGTGTATTGTCAGCAAGGCAAGCAAACCCCATTGATCATGTCTATAAAATCTCAATTCCCTCTCAGTCTCGCTTATGCATGTTTAGGAGATCACCTTGTATCTATTCTACCGCATAGTTGAACCCATATACGATGCATGACCTATCATCTTGTCACAGTAGTAAGCAAACCACAACCCTAGCTGACATAGGAGTTGATTGATATCATGTGGCCCCGGCAACTGTTACTGCTTATTGCATGCTTAGTGGTACAATGAGGATGCTTTTGATGTGAGTCGGCATGATGGTGAATATGGTGTTGATGAAAGTGAAACTATGTTGGTGAATCCACCCTAATACAAGGTGAACGATGAGAGTCTGTGTAGGAGTACACAGTGGGTTGTCTTGTTGAACACCGTCTTAAGCACGAGTTCTTGTATGGTAATCCGAGATAAAGAGTACAACCACACATTGGGCTCACTGACCCCTCTCGACCTAGTAAATCACCCCGATCCAAGTCCAGGAGTCACACCTAGTTCAGGATTTCCATTCGGCATATGCATAGAAAGATAAAGGAAATGAAATGTGGAATTCATGGTAGGGCTTGTGGAACATGGCTTGTCAAGCGGAGAACCATCCGTCGAGGTGGGCTTGTCAGTCGTGCCTACATGGTTTGAGTCCTGGCTGGAAGCTCGGCCGGAACTCCAGTTGGGTTTGGAACTCAGACAGTTGACTCCTTGGTCTAGAACAGAGCTGTGGGCGAAGTGTTGTGGTGAACATCCTCGCTGTCACCTCTTGAACGGTGGCGAGACTTGGCGGTAACTGATGGTCATGTGTGTGTAGTTTACACCCTTGCAAGGTTAACAAAACTATTCGAATAGCCGCGTCCGCGGTCATGGACTACTTGGAAAGCTGTGCTTGATTATTAGACAACTTTAATGGATACTCTAAAACTCGCAAGATAAGCGTGAGTGCTATGGTGTGCTTCCTTGTGGGGAAGTCGAGGAAGTAACCATAGTGGTGTATTGGTTGGAGACTTGGTAGTGGACTCGTGTACGCTTCTTACGTCAAGTCTGGTACTCGTAGTTCATGACTAGCCAAGTCAAAGCTGGCACTTCTGCATGATGAAACCCCACCTCCCTTTACCTTGATAATTGAGCATGAGTAGTGTAGTTCTGATGTAAGTCTTGTTGAGTACGACTTTGTACTCACGTTTGCTTATTCTATGTTTTAGATGAGAACCCGGACCCCGATGGAGTCACCGACTTGAAGCTCGACGTTGACCTTGGTAGTATAGTCCCAGACAGCAGTCTGGTCCCTCGTGGAAGGGCATGTTTGTTGTACAAGGCTTCTCTAAGCCATTTGTTAAACTTGTCTGTACTCAGACCTAATTTGCTTCCGTTGTATGATGTAATGATGATCACAGACATGTGATCTTTGTATGCTCTATGTGTAAGTCAATAAAGATACACTTTGTAGAGTTATGTGATGATACCTGCTGTTCATACTAGGCATGTGTGATGCGTGTATGTTTATAACATGCATGTCTTAGTATGGGTTTTCGAGACCTTAGTTGTGATCTGGCTTGCGGTCTTTTATACACCAAGTGGCCCTTAGATGTGCGCAGCTTGGGGCATCGCGATGCGATTGCTCGTGACTCTGTCACGTGCACACTTTGTTGTATGATCGAGCCCGCCCTAGACCCCAATTAAGTGATCGGGCTGGAGTAAGTCTATGTAAGAGTTAGGATTCAATCGATAACATGGTTGAGGCGACTTGTCTATGAATATGGGATTCACCACCCATAAGCATTTAGAATCGTGAGAGAACGATGAGGACCCATATCAGTTGATCATCCGGCCTGAATGGGATGCCCCTCACGCTCGATGCTTTCCGAGAGTGTTCTAAGCTTGGCCTTGTCTGCTTAGACAAGTGGGTACGGCTCTCGGCTCTCCATGTAATTGTATCGTGACTGGAATTACATACGCATACCCCGGGTACCGACACAAGGGCACTCATTCACTACATAGCATGGTGTTTAAAGCAATCCCGAACCAGGCAGGGTAGGGATGCTCGATTTGGCCGTTTTCACTCATGCGGACCACGAGGTGGCAAAAGGTGGGAAAGATTCTCTCAGTTTCAGTGTCACACCGCATGCGGGAAACTGTCGCTACCAAATAACACACGCATGCAGGCCACAAAACACCAACCAACATGCATGCAACCAAACTACCTGACAACATGTTTTTTCCTCATTTTTTATCGGCCAGTCCATTGCTCAGCCTGGCACATTTTCCTCCTCCTAGTCAAGCCCTGCTTAGAAATCAACCAAACATGCCATACGTGCTTCATGTGTCAATGCTACGAGTAAAATAAACTTCATGATCTTGGCATTTGTTATCATCGACTTAAGGCCCCATTTGTTATAAAGTAAAGTGAATCTATGGAACTTTAATTTATTGATTTAGCTCAAGAATTTTTTCGAAAGATCCAGTATTGCTTGTTTTGATTGATTTGGAGGAGTAGAACAAAAGCAACAACAGAGTAGCGGGGGTGAAGGATTTAACTCAATTTTATCATCATATTTAAGAATGCGGTCACTATATATGATAAGACAAAATTGTACTGGTAATTGTTCACCTACAAGGTTCATAACCCATTGTTTGGACAAGTCCACGCGATAATGTGAGGATTCACTTTGTTAGGGGCGCATCTTATTTGCAAAATCGCTCCCAAATCTCTTCTTCTTTCTCCATCGAGTGAAATACCTAAATCATCTCTTCTGTCCTCATACACCCAAATACGCTCTTCTCCTTTGACGCCCATTGCCTTCACTACTAACCGTCGTCGGCGGCATGGTCATAATACATAAGTGTAGGGGGTAGTTGTAGTCTTTTCAATAAATAATATGTTGGGTCTCGCAGCATAAAACAATAATTTTTCTAACTAGCGTCGCCCTTAACCCAAGATCTATCTAGCTGTAATGCCGTAACGAAAAGACTTGCGGAAACATACCTCGGGGTGTAGTCCGTTGCGCGGGAAACGTTCCCGCAAACGTGGTTGATGAAGACGTAAACCTTTCACAGCCCCCTGGCTGTGTTAGCACCCTGTTGGGTGGTAGTGCCGCACGTGCAGCACCTCGTAGTACTCGCACACGTACGGACTCGATGACGACCTCCGTTCTCCGATCCAGCGGAGGTGGCGGAAGTAGACCTCCCAGAACCGGAGTTTCGACAGCACGACGACATCCGCGTACCAGAGAAGCCTCAATCCCAGCACAGGTTCCAGACAAGGGGACCCCAGCTTGAGAGAGACGAGAGAGGCGAGAAGACCGGTGAAAACCGATCTCAATTCGGAGTAATATTGAATTCTCTGCGAATTTTTCTGTATTAAAGAAGTGCACCCCTGCCCATCTTTATATAGGCAGACGGAAGGAGTCATCCCCCCTTCCCTTGGCTATGTGGGACTAATCCCTTGCCAAGGGGGGAGGGTGCGGCTAGGAGGAGGGGGGAAGTGGGGCGCCACCCACATGGGCCCCAAGGCCCATGGCGCCCCCCTTTTTTATTTTCCTTTTCCCTTTTTTCCTCCTTCCCCTAATGGGCTTCTTTCACAAATAAGGCCCATCACACTTTTTAATCTGAAATAAATTATTATTAATTATTAATTCACTTAATTAATAAATAATACATATTATTTCATCTCCCGATGATCCGGAACTCCTTCCAGCTCACTCCGAACGTCCTTCGGACCAACACGGAACTTTTCCGGTACGTCTTTTTCTCTTCTCCGGTAACTCTGATAGTTCCGAAAAGGTCTCCGATATTCATCGAGCCCTTAAGTGTGTTACCCTACGGTCCGAGAACACTCCAGTCATGACCGAGACAAAGGCTACGGTCAATGATCAATAGAGGGACCTGGATGCCCATAATGACCCCTATGCATTCCGGAAGTAATCGATTGAACCGTACACGTTGTATACCATTCCCTTTGTCATGCGATACTAGATTAGTCCAAGATTCAATCAACTGCATCCAATGCATTAGTTCTAACTTTTTACCGACAAATCTTATTCACTCGTTCCGTGATATTCATCCTTGTGACCTAGTCACAAGCTGCGCAGCTTTATGGATGCAATCTCACCGAGTTGGCCATGAAGTATCTTTCCATTATATGGATTGACAAATCCCGCTCTTGAATCAACACTCCTCAACATATCCCATCGGATAGCCCAAGATACACCTTTATGGTCACCATGTTTAAGTGTGACGGTTAATGCACTCAAAGCATCCTCAGAAGATAGTAATTATGCGTGATCTTACGGTCAAAGGAACAGGCTACTACGTTCTGTAATTACAACAATGAACTTTTACGATTTGATCATGTTGCAATGCTTGCATTGGGTAATGTTCATCACTTCATTCATTCAATGAGGTGACCTTACCGTCAATTGACTTGATTGTCCATGATCGTGAAACCACAATCATATGTTGACGATAAACCAGTCATCATGAGAGGCTGACTAGGAACTCTGGTTGTTTCTATACCATACATGTATCATTGTTTCACTGATACAGTTCCAGCACAGTATGAAACTGGTCATGAACTTATTTCGATATATTGGAATAATCATATATTATTTGCCTCTAGAGCAAATATCCAACAGTCTCCCACTTGCACTAGATAGCAAATAATCTAGCTGCATATTTTCTCGATCATAATCATCTTATCATATAAGTGTTTATTGATCAAGCTTGCTCATGGAAGACGTTTCGTCAACGATCTGTACCCGTTCAGATTCGTATGTTCCTTCGCAACAGGTATTGGTCAACTTGCTTGATATACCCTTCACTATCTAATAATGCTTGAATTATAAGTTTGGCGGGAGAGTGAGACTTCTTATTTTACAGTATTCTCTAATGACAAAATGTTTTAGTCCCTAGGACTCCCATAGTCATGTATACTGAAAAATACACTCAGCCAGAAGTCTAAACTTCTTACGCTAAACTCTATTCAACCTTATACTTCCTTAAGTAGATATTTATATTTTTTAGAGTTTTGGTTTGTGAAATTATAGCTCACATTTCCTTTCTATTCCTTTTCGTGATATCTCTAATTCATATAGACCCATAATAAGGCTTGCAATCGTAATCCAGTATTACATTCAAGTATATTATCTTTTCTATCATTTAGAGTATTGTCCTGAGTTTCTCTTCAGATACTGAATGCTTGGACTTTGCTCAGGTTCTGTGTTTTGCCAACCAAGCACATCGGAACATGTTATTCTTCTAAGAACCTTTGAGTCATTCTGTTATTGGATTCACAACTTCCGTTTTATGGTAGAATCATATGTCAAAGGTCATATAGGATCACATGTCTTGAGAAAAAGTGCATCCCTATTCTTCCATTAAAACATTATTTTGTGATATTAAGGTTTTACATCCTTTATATAATTCATAGCCACAAGAACCTTTTCTTGTTTAGGATATCATTCCAATCCTTTTGATGTTCATTACACGTGTCCTAATGTATCATTATAGATTTTAGTGTGTGACACATCTGTATTTCGTTCATATAAGATTCTCGTAATCCTTTCATCTTATTAGCCTTAATCTCCATGTATATCAACGTATATATATGAGATTGTTTTCACATATATCATCGTATATATATGAAATTGACATTGTGCTCCCACTCAAATATATGCGACATATATCTGTAAGTAAGCTTTTATTAAGTTTCTATTCTAATTATGTCAGACATAATAATATTGATCCCAAAGCTCCCACTCAGAAAATGCTCTCTGCATTACAAGTTTTCAGGAAGTCTCCAAAGCTCCCACTCAGTTTCATGAAATTAAAGTCCATCTCAATATTTTGATTACTTCAAAATCACTTGATCAAATCAAGGTTGAGAGTTTCTGCCTTGAGCTACTATGGTCCATCTTATCGAAACATTCTTTCGTTATGCCATTTGCTACTTCTCTTCAAATTCCAAATTTGAATGTGATGCAATTTTCTTCAGGCTATGGTCCAAGTATAGTGTTTGTGAATGAAATGCCCATATTGATTTAGCATTGCTACGCTTCCGTAGTCAATCATTATTGAATTTAGCCATAATATCTTTTATGTGCCAAATCAATCTTTATGTGTTGCATCATTCTTAATAACTTCCTGGTTATTCAGAATGTGAAATAACTACTTTATTTCATAGGATGTGCGCCATCCCATATGCAACTCAATATGATTTCATTTTTCCTCATTTCTAGGTAACCATCAATCCTTCGTAATTTATGAGCAGTGTCCTTTTTGTTTCACTTAAGAAGACTCATGATTATTATTCTGTACAGAACGTATTCATGACAATCTTCTTATTTTTAAACTAAGGCTTTAACTAATATACCATGATCATCATCAATAGCATATTTCCTCTTCTCATGGAGTCATTTCAGCGGAACGTTTTCCATTGCGTTACTCTGTTATCTGGAGGCAGGGTCAATCACCCTGGTCAAAGAATTCACTTTTCTCCCATTGGTTTATTCCTTGAGAACCATCTTCTCATTTACTAATTAAGCAATACAAGTTTTGCTATTTGATAAGGTGTGTTTTACAATTGCTGACAACTCTAATACAAAGAAAGTTATATCATATAAAACTTCTAGAAACTTTCTAACACCATCATCATATGGAGTCATCAGCTTAATTAAATTCGAAATGGTTTCCTTATTTCATGAAGTGGGTGTTTTAACTTAATAAATTATAACAACTTTGTTCATTCAAAATAGCATTAGCGTAAGGGGAATGTATTTAGACCATACTACATTTTAGTATGACTACGAATGGTTCAGGTGCTTGAGCACTTTAAACTTCCATCTTAATTTGTGGCATTATTTCCACAAGTCTCCCATTTATGTCAACTATAATACTCATCACTTTGATCACATCATGGTGATTTGTATTCTTATATCCAACTTCACTGTGATTCCGTAATCTCAGATTTATGATCTTAATTGAATGCCTTGTTCAATTAATCATGCGAAGAACTTTAATGATTATTCATGCGCTTGGTTAATACATCATTTATGTACAATGTTTGGCGCAAGTTCTACTTTGCTAGAACTCCGTCATTAGTCATCTTGGTTGATAATAAATTCATGAGTTAATAGATCGAGTATCTAATGACTTCATCATTTATGAATTCATCTCACGCATTTAGTATAGTTATGACTTTTGACCTTATTGTTATTCATAATAACTTAATCATTAAACATTGAATATCACTTGACAATTATGGTGTTTTATAAATGCTTCTATCATATTATAAACTCAATTGCAATCATAGGATAAGCACACTTTATTCATCAAACTGGAACAACTGACTTTTCTCAAAACATGAATAACTTTGTCTCGCGAGATGCAAGACATACCACTAAGTGTTCATATTCGATTGATTACAAAAGATTTATCTAATACTCTAAGTATAATCCTATGATAGATGTCTTGGTGAATTCTTGGTGGCCATCAACTGTCTTGGTTGCCATCAATCCTGGATCGCACCTCTTCCCGTCCATGCAACGGCAGGCCCTGTTTTCATAAAACAGAACAAGTATCAAATACTTATTAAACTGCAAATGTTGTATAAGGGAACAAACATTTATAACGAGTATATAAAATATATACCTTCTCCATCAACAATTTCTCCTTCAATGGGTTCAACCTCTAAATCTCAGAGGTTGACCATGAACTCAAAGAACTGAAGGCTTTCACCTCTTCCGACATAGTCATGGACAAAGTCTATGTAACTCGGTGGAAGCGAGTGTAGCACCGTGTTTATAGCAGACTCCTCTGTGGTCCAATAGTCAAAGTCCTCCACGAGTTTCAGATGTATCCCATGCATCTTGGCTACGTGAGTTTTCAGACAAGTGTTCTCTTCCATCTTTGTAGTAAGAAACTCATTTTCTAACTCAAATCTGGCCACTCTGAACTGATGTATAAACAATAACTTCATCATGTCGATTGTGTCAAACGTGTCCATATCCGCATATTGTTCACGTAAATCTTGCGGAAAGCTAGTTTCTATGACACTTTTAACCATGGCGTAAGTCCTTCGACGATTATGGTAATCAAGCATTACTTTTTCATCCATGTTATCTACTAGAGGGTCTCCCATACGCTCTTGTATCACGAACAAGAGGTTAGCTCTCTTGAGCACAGTCCTAAGGTATAAGTACCAATCAACGAAATTTGACCCATCATCTTTAAGTCTTTTGCCACGTAAGAAAGTAACCAATCCATGATACTGATTCATGTCCATTTTAATTTTCTACAAAATATTTGCAAGGAAAACAATTAAGACTAGTTCATAACAATGAGTTCATAATAATCATATTATAGATGAGCTCACACTAAAACAATCATCCCTAAGAAGTTTTAGGGATTACATGATCCAGATTCACTATACGTCCTCGAATATCACAACGGCCGACGGATTAGTTTCAAAGGTAGACAACTAGTTTGTGCGATCACATCCTATATGTGACTCATGCTCGATCGTTCGATCTCTAGTATTCCGAGGCCATATCTACATATGCTAGGCTCGCCAAATTGACCTTAGTGTTATATGCTGCTTAGCAAGGCCATATTGACATATGCTAGGCTTGCCAGGCCCAACCTCATGCGAACTCTAATGTATGTATGACTCCCGATCGTCACGGCCTTCCTATCATAAAGAGAACCTTCCAGGTGGTGCACACTTCGGTAGAATACTTATGTTTGGCATTTTATAAGGGATCATCTTATTTAATGCTACCGTCGTGTATCCTATACTAGCATATTTTAAGATGTATGATCATGGTGGCACTAAGTCTACAGTATCTCCATTTAAGTTTGTTATATCATGATGAACGTTTACTACTTTCTAGTAACACATAGCAAAGCTATCACTCCATCAAGATTAAGAAAACAACAATAGCCCCCTCTACAATATAAAGTTAGACGCCTCTATATTTGTATATTGCATGTTTTACGTGGCTGCTAGGGCTTTTCATAGATCAACCGTTTCTACAAACATTGAACCACAACGCTGATTATAGATTGTCTCTATTACACCCCGTACGGGGCCCTCCGTTGCAAATGCCATATCCGCTAAAGTAAGAGAGACAGACACTCCCCAGAGCCACTTTATACGGTACAAGCCGTATGTCAAGCGTAGAACCAATCTCGCGTAAGCGTACGCGTAAGGTCGGTCGGGGCCCGCTTCATCAAACAACGCCACAGATATAACAAGTACACGTGAGAGGGTAACAATCGTAGAATCAACGCCCACATCCCTGATGTGGTCTAACCGTACAGCAATATGAAGCATAGATCTAGCTCTGATACCGCTGTTGGGTCTCACAACAGAAAACAATAATTTTTCTAACTAGCGTCGCCCTTAACCCAAGATCTATCTAGCTATAATGCCTTAACGGAAAGACTTGTGGAAACATACCTCGGGGTGTAGTCCGTTGCGCGGGAAACGTTCCCGCAAACGTGGTTGATGAAGCCGTAAACCTTTCACAGCCCTCTGGTTGTGTTAGCACCCTGTTGGGTGGTAGTGCCACACGTGCAGCACCTCGTAGTACTCGCACACGTACGGACTCGATGAGGACCTTCGTTCTCCGATCCAGCGGAGGTGGCGGAAGTAGACCTCCCGGAACCGGAGTTTCGGCAGCACGACGGCGTCCGCGTAGCAGAGAAGCCTCAATCCCAGCACAAGTTCCAGACAAGGGGACCCCGGCTTGAGAGAGACGAGAGAGGGGAGAAGACCGGTGAAAACCGATCTTAATTCGGAGTAATATTGAATTCTCTGCGAATTTTTCTATATTAAAGAAGTGCACCCCTGCCCATCTTTATATAGGCAGACGGAAGGAGTCAACCCCCCTTCCCTTGTAAATGTGGGAATAATCCCTTTCCAAGGGGGGAGGGTGCGGCTAGGAGGAGGGGGGAAGTGGGGCGCCACCCACATGGGCCCCAAGGCCCATGTCGCCCCCCTTTTTTTTTCCTTTTCCCTTTTATTTTCCTCCTTCCCCTAATGGGCTTCTTTCACAAATAAGGCCCATTGCACTTTTTAATCTGAAATAAATTATTATTAATTATTAATTCACTTAATTAATAAATAATACATATTATTTCATCTCCCGATGATCCGGAACTCCTTCCAGCTCACTCCGAACATCCTTCGGACCAACACAGAACTTTTCCGGTACGTCTTTCTCTCTTCGTCGATAACTCCGATAGTTCCGAAAAGGTCTCCGATATTCATCGAGCCCTTAAGTGTGTTACCCTATGGTCCGAGAACACTCCAGTCATGACCGAGACAAAGGCTACGGCCAATGATCAATAGCGGGACCTGGATGCCCATAATGACCCCTGTGCATTCCGGAAGTAACCAATTGAACCGTACACGTTGTGTACCATTCCCTTTGTCATGCGATACTAGATTATTTCAATATTCGATCAACTGCATCCAATGCATTAGTTCTATGTTTTTACCGACAAATCTTATTCACTCGTTCCGTGATATTCATCCTTGTGACCTAGTCACACGCTGCGCAGCTTTATGGATGCAATCTCACCGAGTTGGCCATGAAGTATCTTTCCATTATATGGATTGACAAATCCCGCTCTTGAATCAACACTACTCAACATATCCCATCGGATAGCCCAAGATACACCTTTATGGTCACCATGTTTCAGTGTGACGGTTAGTGCACTCAAAGCATCCTCAGAAGATAGCAATTATGCGTGATCTCACGGTCAAAGGAACAGGCTACTACGTTCTGTAATTACAACACTGAACTTTTACGATTTGATCATGTTGCAATGCTTGCATTGGGTAATGTTCATCACGTCATTCATTCAATGAGGTGACCTTACCGTCAATTGACTTGATTGTCCATGATCGTGAAACCACAATCATATGTTGAAGATAAACCAGTCATCATGAGAGGCTTACTAGGAACTCTGGTTGTTTCTATACCACACCTGTATCATTGTTTCACTGATACAGTTCCAGCATAGTATGAAACTGGTCATGAACTTATTTAGATATATTGGAATAATCATATATTATTTGCCTCTAGAGCATATATCCAACATAAGAGTATCGAACCCAACAAGGAGCTAGTTGAATCAATATTTTCTTCAAGTTATACCAACCACTAATACTCTACACGCACCGAACGTTTGCTTTACCTAAAACAAAAGGTAATACTACTTTACATGTATAATTCGACAACTTTGCAAGATAACATATAACTAGTAAATAAAAGTTAGGGGTTGCTTTGTAGAAGAGTGATGGGTGTAGATAACACCTTCTCGTTGGTTACCCAAAGTGGAAGGTTATGATGTAGATAGAAGCAAATTTCCCAAAGATACTAAGGTTTATATCTCCCGTAGGATTTCAGAGACGACAAGAAGGTGACTAGTAACTTCCCTGGCGCTTCAAAATTACTTGACCTGGACATGTACACAAGACACAACTAAATTTTCTCCCAACGAGTAAGAAGTGGTTGTCAACCCCTCCCGCCTTTCTGTTTATAAAGGTTAAAATGCAAGAGGTAATAAAAAGTGCAACAGAAAGGAAATAAAGCAGTTAATAGTAGCAGTATAAATATATGATGGTGATATCGACCAGGGCATCATGGCGCTCACTAGTGAAGTCTCTCTCCCAAAAAACGATAAAGCTATGTTGGGTGAACAAATTACATCTAGGCAATTGACAGGATTGTAAACACACCCGAAGCTAGTTATGCTAGCACAAAGTGCAAGGTTTAGTTATATGGGCATTATACCGAGACAAGTAGACCGTTTATTCATCAGCATATACTTACTAATTATCCATCTTGATATGTTTATCCAGAACATCTCTCTTGTATTAAGTTGCGAGCCACAAATATATGTTGCAAACCCAAAGCAACAAACAACTGCATTAACACTCTTTGTGTAATGTAAGCAATCCTTGCGACAGACAATCACAAGCACCGCTGTTTTACCCCTAATGGAAACAACACATTCTCTAGTCTCATATTTTTGTCACTCAAACCGGACATCCACTAGTGCAAAGAGGGGCTAACACGATACTCCTTTCCCAGTCCCTTGTACGAAACTGTTTGCGATGCTATCAACGCAAACGGTATAAATAAAAAACCATTTGGGAAAAACTGAATCGTCTGGGAAACATACTCGAAAGGCCACAATTCTAAAAATTATTGCGTGGGTGATGTAGGGCTGACGGGTCTTTGAAAATCGGTCTGAGATGTTCAGGGTGTAAACCCACGGTTGCAAATAAAGGAACGTCAGCTTGTCTACGCAATCGTTCATAGTAATTGAAATGTTTGGAATGACTAATCTATCAGTAACTCTTTTGAAAATCCTTTCGTGTGTGAAACAAGGGGTGCTTCACAATCATTTGTATTTAATGAAATGTGTGGGATGTGTAATCATTCAGGCACGTTTCTTAAAATCCTTTCATGGGTGGAAGCAAGGCTGACGGTCCGTCCAAACAACTGTCTACTATCAGCATTCAGAAAACATTTAAATATAGATAGTTCAAGGTACATTAATTGAAGCCGCGACCACCAGCGCATGCAGTACGTACACACCCGGAGTTCATCGATACACTTTTAACTCATTCAAACTTGAAATACAATACTAGCTAGAATGGGCGCCATGCAGGTGAAGTCGGCGCCGGCTCACGGCTGGGCGGATGTAGGGCGGTCGATCACCGCCTTGTATTCATCGTAGTCGACGTCGTACGCCAGTTTTTCCATGACACGGTGTACGGCCGCCCGATCTTCCATGACCATGAGTTGTCGCGTTGGCGGCATGAAGCTCCTACTCGGCGTGGTAGAGCTTATCGAGAGCCGGCCCGAGCTCCCGTGGTAACCCGAGGGTGCTCGACCAAATATCAACGTTGCCTTCGACGCCCGTCGGAAGGAAGGTGTAGGTACCGCGGCCCATGGAGCTACCGGAACCGCGATCACCGCGGGAGCCGCCGCCATTTCCTCCACGGCCACGTACTCCACTGGATCCGTCGTTTCCTCCATGGCCAGGACCTTCGGCTGAGTTGCGCGTCATGGAATAGATCGCCGGAGTTGGAGGAGTGAAGCGGAAGAGAAAAATTGCGGCTTGGGGTGTGGCGAAGTATATGAAACCCCTATAGCACACCCGTCCCGGTATAAGTAGGACGCGATAGCAAACTCGAACATTCGCCGAGTGCCCAAGCATTGAAGCCCCGCCGCCCGCTTGTCTTACGTCCGCTCGACGACGTCGCTTGGGAAGTAGTGCCACGCGTAGTTTGACCGGCGTGCCAATTGGGCCATGAGCCCCTGCCCCTGATTGGACCCCTTTGATCATATGGACCAGTGTAGAAGGGGAATCGTCGTCTCGCCCCGACGAACCAAAAGTCGGCGCGCCCTTCGTTCGGTTACAAACTTACCATGCTTGCATAACTTCGCATATTATGTAAGCCGGCCGTCCAGAGCAAATCATCCCGCACACACCAAAATTTCACCAGAGCAAAGACACCGCCTGGAGGCGCAGGACGACATCGACGGTTCCCCTCCAGCGCAAAGACACCGCCTGGAAGAAATCGGTAATGATACCCTTACAACCTTGGTGTCCAACAACACTAGAGCTGACATGTTGAGCGTCATAAGGTTTGCATCATGTGGCCCGGGGGTTATGCGCCTTGTCCTAGGTCAAATTGAGGGGATGAAGTCAGTTCTCGGGCTTCCCTGCGTAATAGAGCAAGAAGTACATTATCAATACATGGCATCAGAGCAGGAACAACCGCTGAGCGACAAGTGCACCATCACCCCTCTTGATGCAACACCTTTTCCAGCGACGATTTTCTGTCGCCCTCAGGTAGGCGATCGATCGCTTACGTCTTTCTTTACAAAATTTCATTTCTCTCAGCCTCATTTTTGACGATCGATCCAACTGCATGTCCGGGCTACGACAACCTTGGGTTGGTGCGAATGGCGATCGGTTAGCCTTTCTTGTACATAACGGTGGAGACGTCCAGTTGCACAATGTGTACACTAGAATGACAGTTGATGTGCCTCCATTTTCTTCTACTGCCCTTCGTCAGACAAACAACCTATGCAATTTCGGCTACGATCTCATCAATCCAAAATTGAAGATAGCCATTGTACGTCTGATGGTACGATTTAACGCCCCCTCACTGGTTACCCAAAGTGGAAGGTTGAGATGTAGATAGCGGCAATTTCCCTTAGCGAAGATGCTAAGGTTGAGTATCGAACCAGTAGGACTCCAACAGATACAAGAAGGTGGTAAAGTGAACAATGGCGCCGTTCACATCCGAGGTTGCTTACTTTACCTGGACCTGCACACACAGCAAATAACTTTGCTCCCAACTAGTATAGAGGAGTTGTCAATTCCTCCGTCCTTGTTGTTTACAAAGGATCAAACACACGGGATAATAATGATAGTGATAGCAACGAAAAAGTAAATAAAGCAGTAAATAAATAGAGGGTTTAAACAGTATTGGAAATATGGACCGGGGTCCTATGACGTTCACTAGTGTTTTCTCTCTCCCAAAAGATGATAAAATAGCCATGCGAGGTAAACAAATTACCGCTGGGCAATTGACACGATTATGTGCGCAAACCAATTCTAACTATGCTATAAAGAAAGGAAGAGGCTCAAAAGCACAGGCGGTACGCCAAGACAAGTAGACCGAAATCCAGCTGCATCTACCTACTAATCATCCACCTTGAGATATCTATCCAGAACATCTCGCGGGTATTAAGTTGCGAATCCCACCCAAAGTGTAAACTCAAAGCAACATACAACTGCATTAAAGAACTTTGCGTAAAGTAAACAATCCTTGCACCCGCAAGTACAAGCACCGTTGTTTTCCCCCTTGTGGCAACAACACATCCCCTAGACTCATGTTTCTGTCACTCAAGCTAGTCATCGGGGGGCATGAACCCACAATCATGCATAACGCTCCCTCTTGGAGTCACTACCTACTATTTGGCCAAAGCAATAAACAACAACGGAGAACATGCAAGAATTACTCTAGAACATAAATATAAAAGAGGAGAATCAAATATATGACTCAAACACAATCTGAACATAGTCTCATAATCCATCGGATCCCAGCAAACTCAACATATAAACAGAAGAAATATTACATATGTGCCTCGATCATGTAGGGCAGCTCACGAGATCTAATCCATGAAGAACAAAGAGGGGAGGAGAACATCACATAGCTACTGATCATAGACCCATGGTCCAAGGTGGACTACTCACGGTTCATCCGGGAAGCATCCATGGTGGTGGAGAAGCTGCCGGAGGTGGTTCCTCCCTCCGGCAGGGTGCCGGGAAGAGGTCTCCTGGTGCTCCCGATCTTGGAAGCGCGGCGGCGGAACAGAGGAGAGATCAAGAAAAAGGGTTCCTGTCTCGGGGGTTTTGTGTCACGGAGAATATATGGGTGAAGGGAGGCAGCCAGGGGGGCCACAAGGGGTCCAACTTGCTTGCTCAAGAAGACCTAGAGCTCATTTGAGGAGGATCATCATTGGAATATACAAGCCAAGTTCTATAGTGTGAAGGTCCCCACATAGCTATATGCATGAATGATAATCTCTATGGAGTACAAGATATACGAAGGAATACGAGTGTGGATCTCTCAAAAGGAATAGTAGTGTGCCTCCTTCTCTCTTTTTATTTCTTTTTCTCTTTTATCTATTTTTTTGTATTTTTTTGGTGGCCTCAATGGCTCTTTCTATTTCTCTCATTTGTCCTCTTTGGGATCTTTTGATTTTGTCCTCTTTGGGATCTTTTCCTCACTTTAGGGGCAACACTCTATATATTACAAGAAGTATAGAAGATCTTTCACACTTTACAAAAGTACTCAAATCATAAAGAAAATGCAACTATCATGAAGTATGAAAATGTATGCCTCTCCCAGGGTAGCAAGATATGCAATGATACTAGCTCTTCTTATAGAAATGATTAGGGCAAGGCCCAACTAGACTGTGGCTCATCGATCAAGCAAGTAGCATGTATGACATGAAGATCAAGTCATGAGAAGGTGGATGTTGCATGGAAATGTATCTCGGAAAGGCTATGGAAATGCCTTGATAGGTAGGTATGGTGGATGTTTTGAGGAAGGATATAAGGGGGTTTATGATGACAGAGCGTATCATGCCAAGGGTTTGGATGTATCGGCGAAGGTGGACGCCAACTCTCGGAGTGATAAGGAGGCAATGCACGGCACAGGAGAGGCTAGAAAAATATGGGAAGGTGGAAGTGTCAACTTTCGAATACTCACATTAGTCCGAAGAACTCATGCACTTATTATCGGTAACTCTCAATGTAATAAGGAGGTTTCACAAAGATACAAGTACCCCGAGGAGGAGTGTATGGGGGTTTGGTTATCCTTGCGCATCCTCGACTCATGGTACGTGAGTGTACTCTAATATTCGATCCCTCCAAAGAGTAGTGATCCATCTAGTAGCTAAAGTTCTGAACTAATTTTGTAAGTTTTGAAAATAAACACAGATTTCCCAAACTAAGACATCTATCACTAATAGGCTAAATCTCTTGACACCAAAAGTCCACACATTACTCCAAGCAATACCTCAAAACTATTGCAAGTTACTACTACAAAATAATAGCAACCTCAATTACCTACTTCAAGTCAAGACACACAACTCAGTGCAACAAGCAAACTCTCTAAACAAGATAAACATGAAAACTCAAGAGAGTTCTAGCAACAAACTAAACAAAAGCTCTTAAAAAGATAAGCATGAAAACTAAGAGCTAAACATGGCAGTAGCTATGAAAAAGATAAAGAACACACACAGCAAAGATAAGCATGAAGAATCCTATGGTGTGTTCTAGATTTTGAAAGTGGAGTGTGTTTCTCTCCCACACAAAGAAAGCTGGGTTCTAACTTGTTATGAACAGCAAGCAAAGCTAAAGAAAACTAAAAATAAACCTAAGAGCGAGACGCTCCAAGCATAGCACATAATGCATGAAGTGATACAAATATAGTGAAACGAAAGACGAACTGATAATTGTTGATGGAGAAGGGGATTTAACGCCCCGTTGTTGGTTACCCAAAGTGGAAGGATGAGATGTAGATAGCGGCAATTTCCCTTAGCGAAGATGCTAAGGTTGAGTATCGAACCAGTAGGACTCCAACAGATACAAGAAGGTGGTAAAGTGAACAATGGCCCCATTCACAACCGAGGTTGCTTACTTTACCTGGACCTGCACACACAGCAAATAACTTTGCTCCCAACGAGTACAGAGGACTTGTCAATTCCTCCGGCCTTATTTTTTACAAAGGATCAAACGCGCGGGATAATAATGATAGTGATAGCAACGGAAAAGTAAATAAAGCAGTAAATAAATAGTGGGTGTAAACAGTATTGGAAATATGGGCCGGGGTCCTATGATGTTCACTAGTGATGTCTCTCTCCCAAAATACGATAAAATAGCCATGCGAGGTAAACAAATTACAGCTGGGCAATTGACAAGATTATGTGCGCAAACCAATGCTAACTATGCTATAAATAAAGGAAGAGGCTCAAAAGCACGGGCGGTACGCCAAGACAAGTAGACTGAAATCCAGCTGCATCTACCTACTAATCATCCACCTTGAGATATCTATCCAGAATATCTCGCTGGTATTAAGTTGCGAATACCACCCAAAGTGTAAACTCAAAGCAACAGATAATTGCATTAAAGAACATTGAGTAAAGTAAACAATCCTTGCACCCGCAAGTACAAGCACCGTTGTTTTCCCCCTTGTGGCAAAAGCACATCCCCTAGACTCATGTTTCTGTCACTCAAGCTAGTCATCGTGGGCATGAACCCACAATTATGCATAACGCTCCCTCTTGGAGTCACTACCTACTACTTGGCCAAAGCAATAAACAACAATGGAGAACATGCAAGAATTACTCTAGAACATAAATATAAAAGAGGAGAATCAAATATATTACTCAAACACAATTTGAACATAGTCTCATAATCCATCGGATCCTAGCAAACTCAACATAGGAACAACAGAAAATATTACATATGTGCCTCGATCATGTAGGGCAGCTAATGAGGTCTAATCCATGAAGAACAAAGAGGGGAGGAGAACATCACATAGCTACTGATCATAGACCCATGATACAAGGTGGAGTACTCACGGTTCAATGCTAACTAGTGTTGTCTCTCTCCCAAAAGACGATAAAATAGCCATGCGAGGTAAAAAAATTACCGCTGGGCAATTGACACGATTATGTGCGCAAACCAATGCTAACTATGCTATAAAGAAAGGAAGAGGCTCAAAAGCACAGGCGGTACGCCAAGACAAGTAGACCGAAATCCAGCTGCATCTACCTACTAATCATCCACCTTGAGATATCTATCCAGAACATCTCGCTGGTATTAAGTTGCGAATCCCACCCAAAGTGTAAACTCAAAGCAACATACAACTGCATTAAAAAACTTTGTGTAAAGTAAACAATCCTTGCACCCGCATGTACAAGCATCGTTGTTTCCCCCTTATGGCAACAACACATCCCCTAGACTCATGTTTATGTCACTCAAGCTAGTCATCGGGGGGCATGAACCCACAATCATGCATAACGCTCCCTCTTGGAGTCACTACCTACTATTGGGCCAAAGCAGTAAACAGCAACGGAGAACATGCAAGAATTACTCTAGAACATAAATATAAAATAGGAGAATCAAATATATTACTCAAACACAATCTGAACATAGTCTCATAATCCATCGGATCCCAGCAAACTCAACATAGAAACAGAAGAAATATTACATATGTGCCGCGATCATGTAGGGCAGCTCACAAGGTCTAATCCATGAAGAACAAAGAGGGGAGGAGAACATCACATAGCTACTGATCATAGACCCATGGTCCAAGGTGGACTACTCACGGTTCATCCGGGAAGCATCCATGGTGGTGGAGAAGCTCCCGGAGGTGGTTCCTCCCTCCAGCAGGGTGCCGGGAAGAGGTCTCCTGGTGCTCCCGATCTTGGAAGCGCGGCGGCGGCGGAACAGAGGAGAGATCGCGAAAAAGGGTTCCCGTCTCGGGGGTTTTGCGTCACGGAGAATATATGGGCGAAGGGAGGCAACCAGGGGGGCCACCAGGGGTCCAGGCGGCCCCCTGGCGCGGCCCTACCCTAGGGCACGCCGGGAGGGCGCCTGGGGCTCTGGTGGGTCCCCTCTGCCCCCCCCCCCCTCCTCGGTGATTCACAAATCTTCCGAAGCGCTGATTTTTTATTGGATTTTTCCTGAATTTTTGGAGCACTTTTAGTATGGGGGAAACTTGAAATAGAAAAACAACAAAAAACAGGAACTGGCACTGGGGTGCACTGAGTTAATAAGTTAGTCCAAATATGATCAAAAGTGTATGGAAGTTCATCAATAACATAGCAATATCACACAAAAGAGGCATGGAGCAAGCAGAATTAATAGATACATTTTGGACGTATCAACGTCCACCTCGAAAGCAATGTGGCTTCAAAGACTACAATCTCATCGCTGTCTTCGATAACAGGATTGCCATAATAGGCCGGGGCAATGTTACCCACTCCTGGTACGATGTTCCTGACTCCTTAACATGTTACATGCTCGCAACACCCCATCTGAGTCCTTGGTGATATGAAGATGTCGTTTACAGTCACGGCCGGTACTTTGTCGTGACGAACAGCGGTGATTGTTACATGTGGGATCCAAATCATGGAGGTAAATCTTGTTTTTACATATATATCCCATGGTGTATATGTTATTTTTGCTTCAGTAAATGTTCGGTCCATTTATATATAGTAATAAGATGTACTATGCTTCGTTTCAATTGCAGGATCGATGCAGCCCCCAATTTATTCGTGCGCCGCAGATTGTCAATGACATTGTCCCGCAGGACGGTTGGCACGATTGGACGAAGCGATGGTACCTCGTTCCTGCTGGCTATGATTGCTTACTTATCATGCAGGTTGCTGCAGAGATCACCGAAGACGAACCTGAAATTCATTACCTGGACCGGAATATTCGAAGTTACAACAATGCGAGCTGCGACGTCTTAAGGATTAATGTAGAACAACATGATCTCCGAGGCGCACAATGGGAGGCGGTCCCCGACTTGGGTGAGTACTCTATCTTTTTAGGAAAAAGTTATCCTCGCATGATCGAAATAACACCACAGATGATGAGCACAGATTGTTCGATGCAAGCTGGGGATGACGGTCTGCCGTTCCTTAAGACTGGTTGTGTCTTCATTGCTTGTCACCGCATCTCCGACTGGGAAGCACCATCTTTTGTTCTTTGTCGTTTTTCCTTGGATGGCTATGCTATGCTTGGTTGTAACCTACTAATTTGCTAAAGTGGCCAGGAGTCAACCCCTCAGTGGATAGTGTCGTCGCTGCTAAACTACGAGGACTGGACCGAGCATGATCCAGAAGTGCCACCATGAAAGCTTACATCTGCTCGATCCATCCTTATTGGTATATATATGTATATCTGTGTGTGAGTGTGTGTGTTCTGACGAGACTATATGCATGTATTTATTATATTGTAGGTGTGTGAGGTAATTTATATGAAGTATTGTATGTAATGGATATATATATATATATGCAACTGGAATTTAGGTCAATTTACATGTGGTCGTTTTTGTCATCATAACGTACAACCCACACGGGTTGTTAAAACAAACTGTTTGCAATGCGCGATTTGGCTTGCTGAGGAAGCTAGGAAGAGTTTCATATTGAAGAAGCTGGGTAGGATTATTTTTTAGCATTGTTACCTTCAAATTGAAAATAATTTCAAAAGACCTCTTAAAAAGAAGAGACTTGGCATGCTATCGTCATTTCGTCGACATGGTCTGTGGTAAAAGTTTTAGTGGATTGCTAATCAAATTAGATACGCTTCGTATTTAAGCTAGGCCATTCGTTTCGACGCATCGGGGTTTCGATCGGAAACAGCGACATCACAAAGCCATCATGTTATTCTTAAATCTTTTAAACCCAAAACTTTTTGTATGTTCAACATTAAGCATTCACACTAACATGCTGAAATTTCAATCGCTTTCGACTTCATTTGGAAATTTTAATGCATTCAACGAATTATTTGTTCAAGTATATTACATAGTTTATAATGCAGAAACGTTTGTGATCCTCTGACACCAAAGAATTTTTCGTATCATCTCTCTCGGAAAAAAGAAGGCCCGTTTGCGATAAGGCTGTAACCCATACAATTGTATCAAAACGCATACCCAACACGGGTTGTTAAAACAAACTGTTTGCAACATGCGATTGGCCTTACCGAAGAAACTTTGGTAGAAGCACTGGTACAGTAGAAGCGCGTATATAGATTTCGACTATCTTGTTTCCACAACTAAATAAAAAAATTTGAGGGTCACAACTAAGTAACTTACATAAACGCTTCGTGCATACACGAAGACAAGTAATATAATAATAAAATAACTGAGACAAGCTAAACAAATGGAGGATTACATTGTTCATCGGAGTTTTAGCTAAATAAATATGGACTACCAGTACGCAGTATGACTAGGTCCGCAACCGCATACAAAGAAATGCTCCCTGGACCTCTTCATCATCCTTTCTCGCACATTTGGGTCTAGATCCTCATCTTTGACCACATTCCCCTTGAACAAGTGATACGTCCCAAACGTATCTATAATTTTTGCTTGCTCCATGCATGTTTTGTGTGATATTGCTATGCTTTTGCTACACTTTCATACACTTTTGATCATATTTGGACTAACCTATTATCTCAGTGCACCCCAGTGCCAGTTCCTGTTTTCAGTTGTCTTTTTATTTCAGGTTTCCCCCGTATTAAAAATGCTCCAAAAATTCTGGAAAAATACAATAAAAATTCAGAGTACGGGAACCTTCCAGAGTCCCGAAGGGGGGGCGGAGGGGACCAACCGGGGCCCCAGGCGCCCTCCCGGCGCGCCCTAGGGTGGGGTCGCGCCAGGGGGCCGCCTGGACCCCTGGTGGCCCCCCTTCACCTATATTTACCTCTCTCTCCCCGAAACCCCCGAGGACAGAACCCATTTTCATGATCACGCCTCTGTTTCGCCGCCGTCGCGCTTCCAAGATCGGAAGCACCAGAAGACCTCTTCCCGGCACCCTGTCGGAGGGAGGATTGACCTCCGGGAGCTTCTCCACCACCATGGACGCTTCCGGGATGATCCGTAAGTAGTCCACCTTGGACCATGGTGATACATATCAAACGTATCTACTTTTCCAAACACTTTTGTTATTGTTTTGCCCTCATTCTTGCATGATTTGAGCTAAACTAACCCGGACTGACGCTGTTTTCAGCAGAGCTGCTTGTATGGTTTTATTGTGCACAGGAAAATGGATTTTTGGACATCTCAAAAAATTCCCAGAAAAATACCAAAAAATCCATGCACCCAAAGGAGCCCGGAGCCAGAAGGGGGGGGGAGAGGGCAGCCAGGGGGGCCCCAGGCGCCCTGCTGGCGCGGCCAGGGGTGGGGTCGCGCCAGCTGGCCGCCTGACTCCCCCCTCCCCTGGTGCCCTACTTCGACTCCTATTTATTCCCGTGACGGGGAAACTCCAAAACAGAAGTCGCTTTTCCAGAACCCATCGCGGAGCCGCCGCCAACCTCTGTTCTTCCTCGAGAGGGCTAATCTGGAGGCTGGTTTGGCCTCCGGAGAGGGGAGATCATCGCCATCGTCATCACCATCACCACTCTATCCTTCCTCCATTACTTCTCTTCACATGTGTGAGTAATTCCCTGCTATAGGCAAAGGGGATGGTAGGGATTGGATGAGATTGATCATGTAATAGTTCGTCAGATTGTTGGGGGCATGTTTCCTATCATCTAATTTAGTGTTTATCATCTTTTCTACAACTTGTTTCTCTTAATGCTTGTCACTTTCGGCCCGAGTGCCATGTTTTCAGATCTGAACCACTTATGTTTTCATGAGTTTCTCTATGTTCGAGATCCTATCTATGAGTTGTATGCACCTATTATGGTCCGGAACCGGCGATCCCAAAGGTGACAGCTTGGGACACCAAAGGGGATTGACGAGGGGGTGACCCCACGACTCCTACGGATAAGCCTACCTGGTGTCCCTTAAAACTGAAGGCCCATGAAGATACAGCCTCGGCCCGCTAATTGGCACCGACGCAGGAGTCTGCGACTCACAAGGAAGGTGCGAAAACCTGTCGTACGGAGCAAGCTAGGGTTAGGAAAGTGTCGTCGATATGTAACGGAAGATGCCATGGGGATGGATAAAGAGGGGGACAGACCGAGGTTGGTGTCGCTGGTGCCGGAGGCGAGATTGGGAACACTGCGATGTACCCAGGTTCAGGGCTCTCCGTAGAGATAAAACCCCTACTCCTGCATGTCTGCACTATATGGTGGAATACTGATACAGGGTTGCTCCTTGAGTTGTATATTCTAACTACTCTGCTCCAGGCCGAACTGCTCAGCTGCTGCTAGCTAAGCTACTTCTACTCTGCTACTATTCTATTCCTAGTCGTGAGAGGAGAGGAGAGCTCTTACTCTCTCTACTTGTGAGAGGAGAAGAGAGGAATGAGGAAGGAACCGAGAGCACCCCTGGCTTGGCCTCTTGGTGCCCTTATAAAGGAATGCCTAAGGGGACAAGAAGACAAGAAGGTACAAGTGGTTGGGGGACAAGGAGACAAGGGGGGCATGGGGAAAAGGTGGATGTGATGTAATGTGACATCTCACACCTTTACACTATTCACGACGTGGCTAAAGGCGTCATGGCCTGTCTTGTCTTGTCGACGGGATGCCTTTGTTGACTTCCGGGCCACCGAGCTGCGGGCAACCGGCAGCCAGCAGACGAGCAGTCGTCCGGGTGCGCGGTCAGTCCACGGTCCGAGCTGGGGGCGCATTCGGCAGACGTCGAGCTGAGCTGAGGGCGCAATCGGCGCCCGATGCTTTCGAAGATTATTCCTTCTGCTTGACCCTACCAGGGGTATATTCCCCCGACAGTAGCCTCCGAGCCTCTGGGTGACTCGGAGAGTCATCCGGGGGCTTCTTCCTTGTCGGTGTAGATGGATGATAATTGCCCTTGGGGCAGTTTCTTTCCGGTGGGGGCGCGTCAGCGCACCCACTGAAGAAAATTGTTGATGAAGAAAAAATCATCGATGAAGAGGATGGTCCCGTCCGGATCATAACTCCAGTCGACGCCTCAGCCTGCCCCACGGTGGGCGCCAACTGTCGTCGATATGTAATGGCAGATGCCATGGGGATGGCTAAAGAGGGGGATAGACCGAGGTTGGTGTCGCTGGTGCCGGAGGCGAGATTGGGAACACTGCGATGTACCCAGGTTCAGGGCTCTCCGTAGAGATAAAACCCCTACTCCTGCATGTCTGGACTATATGGTGGAATAATGATACAGGGTTGCTCCTTGAGCTGTATATTCTAACTACTCTGCTCCAGGCCAAATTGCTCTGCTACTGCTAGCTAAGCTACTTCTACTCTGCTACTATTCTATTCCTAGCCGTGAGAGGAGAGGAGAGCTCTAGCTCTCTCTACTTGTGAGAGGAGAAGAGAGGAATGAGGAAGGAACCGAGAGCACCCCTGGCTTGGCCTCTTGGTTCCCTTATATAGGAAGGCCCAAGGGGACAAGAAGACAAGAAGGTACAAGTGGTTGGGGGACAAGGAGACAAGGGGGGCATGGGGAAAAGGTGGGTGTGATGTAATGTGACATCTCACACCTTTACACTATTCACGACGTGGCTAAAGGCGTCATGGCCTGTCCTGTCTTGTCGATGGGATGCCTTTGTTGACTTCCGGGCCACCGAGCTGCGGGCAACCGGCAGCCAGCAGACGAGCAGTCGGCCGGGTGCGCGGGTAGTCGGCGGTCCGAGCTGGGGGCGCATTCGGTAGACGCCGAGCTGAGCTGAGGGCGCAATCGGCGCCCGATGCTTTCGAAGATTATTCCTTCTTCTTGACCCTACCGGGGGTATATTCCCCCGATAGAAAGCTTACCTGTAAACGTAGATGAACTCCCCGAGACCTAGCCCAGTATATAAGGGCTAGGAGGGGCGACGCCAAAGGGCAACCAATATCATCTGTAACCCTAGCCTTGAGCGCTCCAGCCTTGGCATCCACTGTAATCACATCTCCCCCATCAATAATATCGAGCAGGAGCGTGCCTTCCTGTTTGCCGACGAGTTATCGTCCAACCTGTGCCTCTCATGACTAACCCAGGGTCCCTGACCATGGGATTTTCCGGGGTTGATCCCCGTCAATTGGCGCCGTCTGTGGGAACCGCGCAGGTTGGGAACGCGATCTCGGCGGCCTCATCATCATCAGCACTCATCGACTCGACGGCTCCGGCAATATCTGATCTGTTTGAGTCCCTCGGATTCACGGCCCACCTCCCGGCCCTCCAGCCAGTCTTTACCGATCTACACTCCTGTCACAACCCCAATTTAGGCAAGTGCTAAGGTTTGAGTTCCCTTTGCATCATGCAAAAAATTCAAAAGAAAATTCAAAATGGGGAAAAGAAAAGCCATGAGAAATTAAATCAAATGGCCAGATAAAAATATTTTTCCAAAAATCATTTGAATATTTGGAGAATTCCTACAAATGATGTTGATCATTTTAAAAGTCGTTTGGGTTCATTACCATGCCCATGGAATATTCAAAAATTCAAAATGTGCCTTGGAAAATTAAAAGAACCCCTATTTGATTTGAAATTCAAATTGTTTGAATTTCAAAAATGCCAAAATACAATATGTCACTAGCTACTGGTCACCTAGGGTTTTGAAAATTTATTGGGCATTTAATAAAAATGCTTTGGTATTTTTATTTATTGGGGCAAACAAAAGACAGAAAAATAAAAGAAAAAGAACGCAGAGAGGGCAAAGTGGCCCAACTTATCCCCCCCAGCCCACCAGGCGGCCCAGCCCACCTCCACCCGCTTGTCTCCTTCCTCACCGATGGGCAAGCAGCTCGGGGGCGCACTCACCGCCGCGCAGGCCATCGAGGCCTCTCCAGAAGCCCCCAGGCCACCTCCTCACGCCACGGAGAAGGCCACTTGCAACCGTACTCTTTCCCTCTCTCTCCGGTCGCCATCTACCTCTCCCTCTCGTGAATCTCGCGCACACCCGAGCAGTCGAACTCGCCGCCGTCGTCTGTTTGCATGGCCACCGGCCGTTCCATGCAGCGCCTTCGTGTCCAGAAGAACCGCAGCTGAAGCCTCCGTCGAGTGGCGCCTTGGATTCGAGCTCAAGCCGGCCGCAGACGATGCAAGCTTCTACGAGTAGCTTCGGCCGCCGCGGACCTCCGGCGAGGAATTCCTCACCGGCCAGCCCATCCCCGACCACGCCGTGTCCTCCGTCGAGTTCAGGGTGAGCACGCGAATGATTTCCCCCACCCCTTGCTCGTTCTCACGCACGGGACGCCAAGTTCGTCGTTCCAGTGGCTCCGGCCTCCGCCATTTCCGTCATAGCCATGGCCTCGGGCCTCCTCGCGAGCCGTGGCTAGCTCCAGGGGGTGCGCAAGCTTAAGGGCTACGCGCCCATGCCACCCAAGCCACTCCCCGTGCCCAAAAACACCGTCCCGGCGAAGCTCCGGCGAGCTAACCACGTCGGCGCCGTTAACCCGAGCCTAATAACCCACTAACCCCTAACCCTAGCCACTGACCCCTGGGCCCCAGTGCCCTAAACTAAACCATTGGCTAATCTAAACAGGGGGTTAACCCCAGAGTCTATGACAAGAGGGCCCCACTGGCCAGAAGCCCCCCCACGTCATGCTGATGTCAGCATGACACCGTAAATCTTTTTCTGAATTAAAAATCATTCCAGAGAAATCAGAAAATTCCAGAAATTAGCCAAAACTTCAATAAATCATAGAAAATTCATATTAACTCCAAATTGGACAAATAATATATGAAAAATGATCAGCAGAAAATTCTCTATCCAAATATGCAACTTTAAACCATGGTTGAGTTGATTTTAAAATGGGACCATTAGCTTTTGCTATTTGGCTTAATTGGAATTAATTCAAATTTAATTCAAATGCTAATTCAACTTGAACCTTTGCAATGCAACCTTGATCACTTGTACTTCAGCAGCATATCACACACATGATCACATGGTTTACAATGATCAAACATTAGCAAATGCAAGTTGACCTAATTTGAATAACATTTGGAGTTTGAATTTGAATTAATTTTCAAATCAACTTCAATTAAAATGTGACAATTTGAACCTAGGTCACATCAATACCATTCACATCATGTGAAAACATAAACATGTGCTTGTGCATTCTATTATAATGTTTCCCCCCCTCTTGTTGATGATTGTGCCGGTAACAGTGCTTCCGAGATGGTGATCGCCCCCGAAGAAGAAGACCACCGATAAGACCCGTGTATCGTCAGCAAGGCAAGCAAACCCCATTGATCATATCTATAAAATCCCAATTCCCTCTCAGTCTCGCTTATGCATGTTTAGGAGATCACCGAGACACGTTCTTTCGCTTAGTTGAACCCATTCCGATGCATGACCTATCATTTTGTCACCGTATTAAGCAAACCACAATCCTAGCAGATTTAGGAGTTGAATGATGAGCATGTGGCCCCTGCAACTGTTACTGCTTATTGCTGCTTGGTGATACAATGAGGATGTTATGATTGTGAGTCGGGATGGAATGAACACAGTGATGTTGGTGATAACGTGTTGGTGAATCCACCCTAAACAAAGGTGAACGATGAGAGGTTGTGTAGGAGTACACAGTGGGTTGTCTCATTGAACACCGCCCTAGGCCCCGAGTTCCTGTTTTGTGATCCAAGACGAAGAGTATGACCACATGTAGGGTTTTATGGGAGCCCCGTTTGGCCTCTTTACGTACCCGATCCGGTCCAGGAGTCACAATATATTCGGGCTTTCCATTTGGCATATGCATAGAAAAAGTATGAAGAAAAGGTTGCATCATATAGATATGTGGGTGGACCTGTGAGGCAGTGAAACCATCTGGAAGAGGTGGCGTCTCGGTCCCTTACATTATCTGAGTCCGTTTCGTGGAACCGGCCGGACTCTCGAGCGGTGCCAAACTCAGGTAGTCGACTCCTGGATTAGACAAGGTGATGTGAGGTTAGTGCCTTGGTTTCATCCACGCCCGACACCCGCTTGAAGGGTGACGAGGACGAGGCGATAAGTGATCACACGCGTGTGAAGATGTACACCCATGCAGGGTTAATGAACTATTCGAATAGCCGTGTCCGAGGTTATGGACTACATTGAGACCTCTACTTGATCAATAGACAACTTGAATGGATACTTATAAAACTCGCAAGATAAGCGTGAGTGCTATGGTGGGCTTCCTCGTGGGGAAGTCGAGGAAGTAACCATAGTTGTGTATTGTTTGGAGACTTGTAGTGGACTCGTGTACGCTTCTTACCTCAAGTCTGGTACTCTTAGTTCAGGACTAGCCAAGTCAAAGCTGGCACTTCTGCATGATGAACCCCACCTCCTTTACCTTGAAACTTGAGCATGAGTAGTTTAGTTCTGATGTAAGTCTTCCTGAGTACGACTTTGTACTCACGTTTGCTTATTCTATGTTTTAGATGAGAACCCGGACCCCGATGGAGTCACCGACCTGAAGCTCGACGTTGACCTTGGTAGTATAGTTCCAGACAGCAGTCTGGTCCCTCGTGGAAGGGCATGTTTGTTGTATAAGGCTTCTCTAGCCATTTGTTAAACTTGCTTGTACTTAGACCTATTTTGCTTCTGTTGTATGATGTAATGATGATCACAGACATGTGATCTTTGTATGCTCTATGTGTAAGTCAATAAAGAGTACTTTGTAGAGTTATGTGATGATACCTGCTGTTCATACTAGGCATGTGTGCTGCGTGTATGTTTATAACATGCATGTCTTAGTATGGGTTTTCGAGACCTTAGTTGTGATCTGGTCGGCGGTCTTTTATACACCAAGTGGTCCTTAGATGTGCGCAGCTTGGGGCATCGCGATGCGATTGTTCGTGACTCTGTCACGTGCACACTTTGTTGTATGATCGAGCCCGCCCTAGACCCCGACTAAGTGATCGGGCTAGAGTCTGTTTATGTAAGGGTTATGATTCAATCGATAACATGGTTGAGGCGACATGTCTATGAGTATGGGATTTCACCACCCATAATCATTTAGACTTGTGAGCGGGCGATGAGGACCCATCTCAGTTGATCATCCGGCCTGGATGGGATGCCCCTCACGTACGATGCTTTCCGAGAGTGTACTGTGCTTGGCCTTGTCTGCTTAGACAAGTGGGTACGACTCTCGGCTCTCCATGTGATTGAGTTGTGGCTGGAATTACATACGCAGATTCCGGGTCCCGACAGACTTGGTATCAGAGCAGGACTGTCTGTAGGATTATCAAACCCTTGGTCGAAGTCGAGTCTAGCATTCTATAGTTATATAGTTACTCTTGGTATAAGGGAACAACGTAAAGCTTCTTTTTCTCCTTATCCTCATCGATCTGAGTTTTGAGTCACCCTTATCTTTTCTACGGGATGATAGGACTAGGATCATCTATGTCTTACTAGAACATCTCGTTGTTTGCTTCCTTGTAGCCGTAGGAAAGTTGTGTTCGGTTGTCTAGAGTCGTTGTGCTTCCTATTTTGAGACTTCCTATGTAAGTGATGTTGAAATGTTGTGAGGATTTCCAATTCTCTTGCAATTACAGCCATTATGCTGTCCGAGTCATTCCAGGTTTCTTCATAATCTGATGCCTTTGAAAAATCCTTCTCTCCATTTTGGTTGTCCTTTTTGAAGAACTTCTAGGTGGCATGCCCGACAGTTCTCTAGAGTTTGTTGTAGGTTTTGTTCTAGAAACCTATATTGATGCAATTGCAGTTCTTCCTCCCAGTTTAGATTACTTCTAGCCAGAAGAACCACACTAACCATCGTGTTGGGGTACTTTGCTACTCTGACATATCTGTTGTAGCCCCTAGTAAACCTTGGTCATCCTCTAGAGAGCTATCCAGAGATCCAACCCCTTAAACCTAGCCTCCTGACAGATGTGTAGAATTTATAGTGGATCTTATACCAGGCACAACCCCAATTTCCAGACGCCCATATAGAATGGCCCCACATGAGTTAGCTGAGCTAAAAATCCAACTTGAAGTGTTGTTGGCAAAAGGCTTAATCCGCCCTAGCTCATCGCCATGGGGATTGCCCCGTTCTGTTCGTAACGAAGAAAGATGGAACAGAAAGGATGTGCGTAGACTATCGCCCGCTAAATCTAGCAACGATAAAGAACAAGTACCCACTGCCTAGGATCAATGATCTTTATGATCAATTTGCTGGATCCTCTGTCTTCTCCAAGATGGATTTGATATTAGGTTATCATCAAATCAAAATCCGAAACGAGGACATTCCAAAAACGGCTTTTACTACTCGTTATGGTCTTTACGAGTACACCGTCATGTCCTTTGGTTTAACCAATGCCTCCGCCACTTTATCACGCATGAGGAATTCGATCTTCATGGAGTACCTAGATAAATTTGTTGTAGTATATCTTGATGACATTCTCATCTACTCGAAGAACGAAGAAGAACATGCCGAACACCTAAGGCTGGTATTGATGAAACTTAGAGAGCACTGCCTTTATGCCAAGTTCTCCAAGTGTGAATTTTGGCTACCAGAAGTGACCTATTTAGGCCACGTGATTTCTGCAAAAGGCATTGCTCTCAATCCCGAGAGAGTTCAGGCCGTCCTTGACTGGACTCCACCTGAATCGGTTAAGCAAGTTAGGAGTTTTCTCGGCCTAGCAGGCTATTGCCGCTACTTCGTCGAGAACTTTTCTAAATTTGCAAAGCCTCTGACTGAACTCCTCAAGAAAGATAAGAAATTCCTATGGACCCCCAAGTGCGAGAAAAGCTTTCAAGAGCTAAAAAGAAGATTGACTTCTGCACCCGTACTTGCGCCTCCAGACACCAAAAAGGATTTCGAGATCTATTGTGACGCTTCACGGCAAGGGTTGGGATGCATACTTATGCAAGATAGACATGTGGTAGCTTATGCTTCACGCCAGTTGCGTCCACATGAAGAGAACTATCCTACCCATGATCTTGAACTCGCTACCGTAGTTCATGTCTTGATAACTTGGCGACATTACCTCCTTGGTAATCATTGTGAGATCTATTCTGATCACCAAAGCCTCAAATACATATTCACCCAGCCAGATCTTAATCTCAGGCAAAGACGCTGGATAGAATTGATAAAAGATTATGACTTAGGAATTTCTTACACCCCAGGCAAGGCCAATGTCATGGCTGATGCACTAAGTCGTAAGTCGTATTGTAAAACCTCATGTTACAACAGTATCAACCACTTCTTTATGAGGAATTTCGAAAGCTCAACCTCGAGATTGTTCCTCGTGGATCTCTTTTCAACTTGGTGGCGCAACCAACACTTGAGAATCAAATCATAGTTGCCCAAAGGCGTGCACGAGGTGTTCGCCGGATCAAGGAGAACATTGCTAGCGGGGTTTCTAGATGTTTCTCCACAGATAGCAAAGGAACGGTATTCTTTGAAAATCGTTTGGTAGTACCTAAGAATAGGGATCTAAGGCAACTCATCCTCAAAGAAGCCCATGACACACCCCTCTCAATTCATCCCGGTAGCACAAAAATGTATCGAGATCTACGCCAGAGATTTTGGTGGACTAGGATGAAGAGAGACATTGCTCGATTTGTTGCTGAATGTGATGTTTGACATCGCATTAAGGCAGAACACCAAAGACCTGCTGGCACACTTCAACCTTTGCCTATTCCAGAGTGGAAATGGGACAAAGTCGGTATGGACTTCATCACCGGCTTTCCAAAAACCCAGAAAGGAAATGATGTCATATTTGTTGTCATTGACAGACTTTCAAAAGTTGCTCACGTCCTTCCAGTTCGCGAGTCTATAACTACTAGCCAGTTAGCGGACTTGTATGTCTCTAGAATTGTGTCTCTTCACGGTGTTCTTTTGGAAATCAATTCTGATCGAGGTAGCCTTTTCGCCTCTAGATTCTGGGGAATCTTTCAGAATGCTATGGGAACTCATCTATCCTTTAGTACAGCTTTCCATCCTCAGTCTAGCGGTCAAGTTGAAAGACTTAATCAAATCTTGGAAGACATGCTCAGAGCTTTTGTTATCTCATTCGAAAATAATTGGGAGAAATCTCTTCCATTTGCCGAATTTGCTTATAACAACAGTTTCCAATCTAGTCTGAAAATGGCTCCTTTTGAACTCCTATATGGACGACGATGTCGAACACCCCTAAAACTGGTCAGAAACCGGTGAAAGACAATTCTTTGGACCGGATATGATCAAGGAAGCAGAAGAGCAAGTTCGCATTGTTTGTGATCGATTGAAAGCCGCTCAGTCTCGTCAGAAAAGCTACTATGATCGTCATCATAGGAAAGAAAGCTACAATCTGGATGAGAAGGCTTACCTTCGGGTTACTCCTCTGAAGGGAACCCAACGATTCGGTATCAAAGGCAAGTTGGCCCCACGTTACATCGGACCTTTCCGCATTCTTGCTAAACGTGGAGAAGTTGCCTACCAACTTGAACTACCCCTCATCTTTCCCGAGTACACGATGTATTCCATGTGTCACAACTCAGGCGTTGCTTCAAGGACCCCATCCGCAAAGTCGACCATGAAACGCTTGATCTCCAAGATGACCTTTCTTATCGAGAGTACCCTGTTCGTATTCTTGATTCAGCAGAGCGTGTCACTCACCGTCAGAAGATCAAGTTCCTCAAAGTGCAATGGTCTCATCACTCCGAGAAGGAAGCCACATGGGAAAGAGAAGACCGCCTCCGTGCCGAGTTCCCCACCTTCCTCCCGACGACTTCTGAATCTCGGGACGAGATTCTTTTGAGTGGGGGCGAGTTGTCACAACCGCAATTTAGGCAAGTGCTAAGGTTTGAGTTCCCTTTGCATCATGCAAAAAATTCAAAAGAAAATTCAAAATGGGGAAAAGAAAAGCCCTGAGAAATTAAATCAAATGGCCAGATAAAAATCTTTTTCCAAAAATCATTTGAATATTTGGCAAATTCCTACAAATGATGTTGATCATTTTAAAAGTGGTTTGGGTTCATTACCATGCCCATGGAATATTCAAAAATTCAAAATGTGCCTTGGAAAATTAAAAGAAACCCTACTTGATTTGAAATTCAAATTGTTTGAATTTCAAAAATGCCCAAATCCTATATGTGACTAGCTACTGGTCACCTAGGGTTTTTAAAAATTATTGGGAATTTAATAAAAATGCTATGGTATTTTTATTTATTGGGGCAAACAAAAGACAGAAAAATAAAAGAAAAAGAAGGCAGAGAGGGCAAAGTGGCCCAACTTATCCCCCCCAGCCCACCAGGTGGCCCAGCCCACCTCCACCCGCTTGTCTCCTTCCTCACCGATGGGCAAGCAGCTCGGTGGCGCGCTCACCGCCGCGCACGCCACCGAGGCCTCTCCAGAAGCCCCCAGGCCACCTCCTCACGCCACGGAGAAGGCCACTTGCAACCGCACTCTTTCCCTCTCTCTCCGGTCTCCATCTCCCTCCCCCTCTCGCGAATCTCGCGCACACCCGAGCAGTCGAACTCGCCGCCGTCGTCTGTTTGCGTGGCCACCGGACGTTCCATGCAGCGCCTTCGTTTCCAGAAGAACCGCAGTTGAAGCCTCCGTCGAGTGGCGCCTTGGATTCGAGCTCAAGCCGGCCGCAGACGATGCAAGCTTCTACGAGTAGCTTCGGCCGCCGCGGACCTCCGGCGAGGAATTCCTCACCGGCCAGCCCATCCCCGACCACGTCGTGTCCTCCATCGAATTCAAGGTGAGCACGCGAACGATTTCCCCCACCCCTTGCTCGTTCTCACGCACGGGACGCCAAGTTCGTCGTTTAGTGGCTCCGGCCTCCGCCATTTCCGTCATAGCCATGGCCTCGGGCCTCCTCGCGAGCCGTGGCTAGCTCCAGGGGGTGCGCAAGCTTAAGGGCTACGCGCCCATGCCACCCAAGCCACTCCCCGTGCCCGAAAACACCGTTCCGGCGAAGCTCTGGCGAGCTAACCACGCCGGTGCCGTTAACCCGAGCCTAATAACCCACTAACCCCTAACCCTAGCCACTGACCCCTGGGCCCCAGTGCCCTAAACTAAACCAGTGGCTAATCTAAACAGGGGGTTAACCCCAGAGTCTAGCTCGGGTCTTCCTGAGTACGACTTTGTACTCACGTTTGCTTATTCTATGTTTTAGATGAGAACCCGGACCCCGATGGAGTCACCGACCTGAAGCTCGACGTTGACCATGGTAGTATAGTTCTAGACAGCAGTCTGGTCCCTCGTGGAAGGGCATGTTTGTTGTATAAGGCTTCTCTAGCCATTTGTTAAACTTGCTTGTACTTAGACCTATTTTGCTTTTGTTGTATGATGTAATGATGATCACAGACATGTGATCTTTGTATGCTCTATGTGTAAGTCAATAAAGAGTACTTTGTAGAGTTATGTGATGATACCTGCTATTCATACTAGGCATGTGTGCTGCGTGTATGTTTATAACATGCATGTCTTAGTATGGGTTTTCGAGACCTTAGTTGTGATCTGGCTGGCGGTCTTTTATACACCAAGTGGCCCTTAGATGTGCGCAGCTTGGGGCATCGCGATGTGATTGTTCGTGACTCTGTCACGTGCACACTTTGTTGTATGATCGAGCCCGCCCTAGACCCCGACTAAGTGATCGGGCTAGAGTCTGTTTATGTAAGGGTTATGATTCAATCGATAACATGGTTGAGGCGACATGTCTATGAGTATGGGATTTCACCACCCATAGTCATTTAGACTTGTGAGCGGGCGATGAGGACCCATCTCAGTTGATCATCCGGCCTGGATGGGATGCCCCTCATGTACGATGCTTTCCGAGAGTGTTCTGTGCTTGGCCTTGTCTGCTTAGACAAGTGGGTATGACTCTCGGCTCTCCATGTGATTGAGTTGTGGACGGAATTACATACGCATATTCCGGGTCCAGACAACTCCAGCATCAATATGATCTTCGGAACGTATCAGATCTACATCAACCATTGGGGGACTCTCCGCCTCACCGACGGCACCCGCGCACCCACGGCAACACCTGCAGCAGTGACCGGGGCGGACACCGCCCGCACGGCCAACCTATCTGGCAGCCGTAGCTACCCACCCAACTCAAGGCTCCACGCCACTCGCGACCGCTCGAGTTGAGCCCCAGCATGGAGAAACACCATCACACGTATCAGCAAGGAGGAGGCAGGGACACCATCGCAGGTGTTCATGGCAGAAGTTGGCGCACCAGCGTTAGGTAACAACGGACGAGTCGACGACCCGGGCACTCGTCAAGACACCTCAACCACCAGCAGGGCGGCAGGTCCCGGTAACACCAGTCATATGGTCGTACATCTAGGAGAACCGGGGTCCATACAAAGGAAATTCCCGGTGGAACAAGGACCCAGCAATCAAAAAAGTAGTCAGCCGCCAAGCAGCAAGCAGCAAGCACCCGGCCAAAGCAGCCAGCCATCACGCAGCAGGCAGCAAACCCCGGTTGCAGCGGCAGATGAACCACCCAAAGAAAAAATATACTTATCCAAGGAATCAATGGCAATGGTAAAGGAATCAGTCGCCCGGGGCAGGCTACTACCACCAGATGCCTCAAGGGACGAGCTAAGCGCATACAACAAGCTAGCGGGCGAGCTAACCCAGCAGACGAGACAGTGGCGCCTAGCCATGGAGAAGCAAGAAAAGGCGGAACTCGAAAAGAAAAGCAGTCGCAGACAACCTCCCAGAAGTGACTCACCAGGCCGCGACTCCCCCACCCGCAACAGATCGAAACTCAACAATCTGCGGAGGACAGAAAGGGCGATAGTGGTGCGGAAACTTGAAGACGACTTCAGATTAGAGGAAGACGACGACGAAGAAGAGCCCCTCTCTCCGGCAGAAGCACTCATGAGCGCCCAGGACTACCTGTCCTGTGCCCAGAAAAGCAGAAAGGGCAAGATGGATCGCTACACGTCCATTTCTTTGCAGATAATGAAGGGCACCATCGATGCCTCGGTGCTTAAGAAATCCAGCACAAAACGGCAGACTCGCGAGCGGACACCGGACAGGGACCCCAGTTCACCAGACGATGACGACGACGACGACGATAGTAATGACGACAGGCGCAGGCGCTCCGACAGGTACAAGAAGCAAGACAACAACGACAACAACAGGCGTCGCAACACTCGACGAGATGCGCGAGATGACATCGCACAGAACAGAGTCAACCGCAGCAGGCGAAGACGCGCAGCACGCGAGGAGTACTCGGACGAAGAGGCTTCCGACGAGGAAATCGAGCCATGTGGATCACTATGCTTCACACGTGCCATAGGTGAGACGCGAATGCCAAACGGGTTCAAACTGAACTCCACGATACTAAAGTACAACGGACTCGAGGAGCCGGAGGCATGGCTCGACGACTACCTAACAGCAGTCAAGTTTCAGAGAGGAACCAACGTCACTGCAATGCAGTACGTACAACTCATGCTCGAGAGCTCCGCTTGACATTGGCTAAAGAATCTCCGGCACAGATCCATCAGCTCCTGGAGCCAGTTCCGAGGAGCCTTCATAGAAAACTTCAAATCCACATACAAGCGACCAGCCTCACTCGAGGAACTGCGGGCATGCAAACAAGGAACGAGGGAGACCCTGCAAGCATACATCCAGCGATGGACGATACTCAAGAATTCAGCGAAAGACATCTCGGACGAAAGTGCGATCGACGCGTTCAGGCGAGGCCTTCAGCGCGTTGAATTCAAGGAGCAGCTCGGACAGATGAAAGTCCGAACACTCGCACGGCTATTAGAACTAGCCAACAGCTTGGCGGACGGAGAAGATTATGTTTGTAATGAAACAGAAACCCACACTACACTATCAGAGTACGACTACGACTACAACGGAGATAGAGGAGCCGACAGAAGAAGGAAGCGACCCAAACGGAACTTCTACGACGACAGAGGACCTGAAATGGTCGCCGCCGGTTTCTCGGACGATCGGAACGGCAGGCACCGCAATGACAATAGACCACAATGACGAGACAACCCAGAAGACGAGCCCCAGGCTCAGAAACGAGAATGGAGGACAAGGCAGCCACACGACGGCACTCGCGCATTCCGCTCCGCCAAAGAACAACTCGACGGACCGTGTTCTATACACGGATTCAGAAATGAGCGAGGAGAGCTCAGATCGTCCCACACCCTCAGGAATTGCAGAAGCTTCAATGAGTTGGCCGAGGAGAAAAGCCGCTCTGCTGCCGCAACAGTATGACCACTCGCAAGCATATCAGTCGGGCCAGTCGCCCACAACGCGCCACCAGCCCCCCCTGTGCCAACAAGACAGGTGGCCGCCATCCAGGAATGGCAAAGGACACCAGAAGAGGAAGACCAGTACCTAGAAGCCCACGGGAGGATCTACTTGATACAAGAAGGCAGGCCTTCCAACAGGCAGCAGAAACAAGTCACCAGACAAGTCTTCCTGGCAACCTCCACACACCCGGCCGTCCCAGAGTACATGCGCGAGTCGGAGAAAGAAATCGCCTTCTCCCGAGACGACCACCCGCCAGTCGTTCCCCAACCAGGGCACGCCGCGCTAGTACTCGAGGCTAGAATCAGAAATTACGACATGTCGCGAGTATTCATGGACGGCGGTAGTGGAATCACAATCATCTTCACCCGAACACTCGACGACATGCTTATCCAAAACAACGCACTCAAGTCCTCAGGCACAACCTGCCATGGGATCGTACCAGGAAAAGCAGTCTACCCCCTCAGAAGGATAAGACTGGAGGTAGTCTTCGGGAACGCGAAAAATTTCCGCAAGGAAACGCTGGACTTTGAAGTGGTCGACTGGAAGTCGCAATACCACGCAATCTCGGGAGACCAGCTTTCGCTCGCTTCATGGACGTACCCCATTACGCCTACCTCAAGCTGAAGATGCCAGGCCCACACGGGGTCATCACAATCAGCGGAAGTTTCGTCAGATCCGACCGCTGCGACAAGGAATTCCACAAGATAGAAGAATCCTTCGTAGCCCACCAAGGCAGCAGGACCACGGGACTCGCAGAAGAAGCGCTCCTGTAGAAGGAAAGGAACATCGCCCGAAGAACCCTGGCACTCAGAGACAAAGCTACCAGGCCTTTAAGGCCACTACATCATCGTTCTAAGAAAAAGGGTTCTGTCTTCAACAGAACCCCCCTACTCTTTGTAAGAGACAGCAGGAAAAGTATCACATAAATATATTTCCCCAAAATCTGTTGGCACTCGGGGGCTCGCCGAAGCAGCCACCCCCCGAGGCGTCCTCCGCAATCGCGGCACATTAACTTGGCACTCGGGGGCTCGCCGAAGTAGCCACTCCCCGAGGCGTCCTCCGCAATCGCGGCACATTAACTTGGCACTCGGGGGCTCGCCGAAGCAGCCACCCCCCGAGGCGTCCTCCGCAATCGCGGCACAATAACTTGGCACTCAGGGGCTCGCCGAAGCAGCCACCCCCCGAGGCCTCCTCCGCAATCGCGGCACATTAACTTGGCACTCGGGGGCTCGCCGAAGCAGCCACCCCCCGAGGCGTCCTCCGCAATCGCGACACATTAACTTGACACTCGGGGGCTCGCCAAAGCAGCCACCCCCCGAGGCGTCCTCCGCAATCGCGGCACATTAACTTGACACTCGGGGGCTCGCCGAATCAGCCACCCCCCGTGGCGTCCTCCGCAATCGCGACACATCAACTTGGCACTCGGGGGATCGTCGAAACTGCCACCCCCCGAGGCGCTCCTCGCAGCCGCGATACACAAAAACTTTTACACTCAGGGGCCTGCCGCGGCAACCCTCTGGAACGTCCGCCGCAACTACAATGCAGACGACCCCCCGCGACACAACCAAGACAACATACAACCAAGAAGAAGCATATAAAACGAAGGGAAGCACCTAATCTTTAAGCTCCAACTTCGCCTTAATAAGTGCACCCAGATGCCGGTCGTTCTCTTCGCAAACTCGCCTCACAACCTGGCGCGCTGGTTTATCTACAACCATGTAGTGCTCATTCATCGGATGATCCTACCGCCCGGAGGACCCGCCACCACCTGAGCAAAATCTACCCCCGGCCAATGACTATGGACCAAACCCAAAGCAGCTCGGGCTCCAACACGAATCTGATGATCCATCACTCGACGTAACTCGGCAGGCTGAGAAAATACGCGACAGAGCCTCTCAAGGGATGAAGGAACCACCTCCAGCGGATAGAACTCAGCATGGATACCACCCAATACCCGCTGGCAGGCACCCGCTCAACTCGGAGACGAAGCAAAGCAAAGGCTCGAGCACGAACCCCATTCGCCCAAAAGGGATTGCTTGCCTGCACTATGGGATCATCAAGCCGTGACATCTCCGACTGAACGACCCTATCTTCATCTTGAGATCGCCCTGCCAGCACTTTGAAAGTCAAAAATCACGATCAAGACAGAGACAGCAAAACCTCCTAAACGGAATCGAGCAACCAAGAAGAGGCGAAACTGACCACGCAGGAGGTCGGACAACTTCACCACCTACGAAGCAAGGTTCTCAACCACGGCCTCTGCACGCTCGCGCAGAGTACGCTGAACGGCTACGGATCCCTTCAGTCGAACAATCTCTCGCTCAGCGTCCTTCAGTCGCAAGCAAACGGACTCGTAGGCACCCTCACGAGCGTCATCCTTCAGCGAATTCCAAGGACGAAGAACGCCCGGAGTGGTCTACTGCAGGATGAACAAAACAAATACATCAAAAAGCAGCAACAGGAAACAGCCAAGCAGTCACTCAGAAAAAGGTACCAAAAGATCAACCATCACAACGGAGTCATGAATTACAGACAAAGTTTCAAAGCGACGAAACACTACTATGCCACCCCCTCACCTACGATAGGGGGATCCTGAGCATCTACAACCTGTTGCAGGCGACGAGCCAGTTTATCGGCTCGGTCGTCCTGCTCATCAGAATAGTCCGGGATGGTCTCAACCAAGGAATCATCAATGGAAATCCCATGTCCCATAAGGACGACAAGGGCCGTGGAAGAACCACTCACCACACTCTCCGCAACCAGCTCCACCATACGCTTCCCATCCGGGCCGAATGCAGCCACCCGAGCGCCCAAGCCATCAGGCACCTTTGAACCCTCCGGCATAAGGTTCTCGTGCGCAAGACCCACACGATCGGAAGCCCGGGTGCAGACGTCCCCAACCACTGCAACAGCATCTGCAATAGCATCTACAACACCTTGGAGAATTCCAGACCCTGACGCAGCAGCCTCCATCGGCTTCCCACCTATAGCAGCTGCACCAAGCAAAGAAACGTCATCACGGGAAGACAGTAGGAACGGCAAGACCAATGGTGGAATGCCAAACTTACACACAAGCGAGTCCGCCAAGGTGCGAAGACGTTTGCCCTCGACTGCTTCCACCCGCGCACGTGCGTTCTCAGCCTGACGAAGGCGAACCAGCTCCTCGTGTTGACCATGCAATTCCGCCTCCTTGGAAGCCAAGGTAGCCTTAAGAATGGAAACCGTCCTCCCCGCCTTCTCGGCTTGCTTCTCGGAAGCCTGGTGAGGGTTTGCAAGGCAAGACAGTACTCAGAACAAAAGACAGAGCGGCCAAAGCTCAGCAGCGCAAGAATGAAAACTCACCATCCATAGCATACAAAGCATCCTGGGCAGAATCATGGGCCCGTTGCCAACGCTCAGCATCAATCATCAAACGCTCACAGTGTTGGAAAACAGGCTGCAAAATCCAGACAATCAGATGATAAGGAAAGACAAGACTACAAGCAACTGCAAGCAGTTACTTCTAGCCTCGGGGGCTACTCCCATCGGGAGCACTGCCGTGCCCCCAATGATAAAGTTGCACAGGCACGAATCAACTCACCAGCTTGGAGACATGGTCGAAAACACGAGCCTTGTCTTTAATCACCAGATCAATCCGACCAAAGTACGGAGTACCAAGCTCATTTGGCTTGGACTCAGGAGCAACAACACCAGGCGCCTCAGAAGAGGGCGCACCAGGAACTACACCCGCAGTCGGAATGGCAGGAGTCGCCGTCGGCCCAGATTGACCGGCAGCAGCCGAGAGGTCCTCAAGATGCTTGGCTATCGCCCAGAGCCCGTCGACTTCAAGTTAGTAGTAGCTGCGCTGGTGCACGAAACAGCCGAGCAGGCGCAGCACTACAAGACAAGAATTATCAGACGCAGGAACAAGGAAAAGGGAACAGGCAAAATCCAGAAGATTCTTACCCGACACGCGCAGCACGAGGGCGCCCCAGCCTCCCAAGCCTGACACTCTTCGTAGCAGCGGCCGGAGTAGCAACCGAAGGGGAAGGCCCAGCAAACGGAGCAGCTGGTGGGACAGCATCACCCAATGCATCATGATCTTCAGCGTTCAAGGGGCGCGACCGCTTCACGCGAAAGGGACTGGAATCTTCACTATCTCCAGTTTCCACCAGCACAATTTCAGCATCGACAGTTGGCGCAGCATCATCAGCTGCGGAAGCACCAGGTCCTTCAAGAATATTGGCGTCCTCCGGCTGCGGAGGATTACACGACGCCGGAGCATGGCCCTGTGATGACCCTCAACGTAGAGGGATCTATTGCAGTGTTTTCGATAAGTAAGAGTGTCGAACCCAACGAGGAGCAGAAGGTAGTAGCAAGTGACTTTGGTAAGGAGATAACTGCAAGCACTGAAAGATAACTTTTTAGGGGTTTTCTTGGTATAAGCGACAGGAAAGTAAAGACGAGCAAAGTAAAAGGTACTGGATAGTAAAAAGTGGCCTAATCCTTTCTGAGTAAAGGAGAGGCCTAGCAACTGAACTTATAAAAGCTAAAGTGTTCTTGAGGACACACGGGAGAGGTAGTCATGTGCTTTCGCCATATTCCGTATCGGTACTATGTGTTGTGTTGATAAGTGTTTGGTGGGTGGATCTATGCTAGTGCATCCTCTAGACTAAGATGAATGCACTCTTATGATAAAACACCTTGCAAGCATCCGCAAATAGAAGATAGTAATTAAGGCAAAAGCCTAACCATAGCAATACGATCGGTGATCCATTGTTCCCTTGTGCAAAAGCGTGCAAACTGGGGTTTAGGTTTCTGTCACTCCGGCAATCCACCGTAAGCATTCTTCATACACAATGCATTCCCCTAGGTCCTTAATAAGGCAAAGTGTTGAGTGTTCGACTCACACAACACCACTAGGAAAATAAGAAAACAACTTAAATATCAACCAACACATATTACTTCAACATCATATGACTACTAGCAACTAGACTTCTCCCATGTCCTCAAGAACTAAAGTAACTACTCACAAGACATAAAAGAGATCATGATCAGTGGGGATAAATAGATGATAAACAATCTGAACACAATAATATTTCTCCAACAAAACTCAATATCATTCACCACAAAGTAGTAATCAACACCAATAGAGTAGAGAGGATAGATAGTACGGATTACAACACGAGTTGCAATTGTGAGACAAGATTGGATTAAGATGGAGATGGTGCTGATGATGGGGATGATTTTGATGATGATCTCGATGATGCCCGTGACGATGGTTTTGACGATGGCGACGATCTCCCCTTCCGGGAGGTGATCTACCCGGCGGAATCTGCCCGCCAGAGATGGCTTTTCTTCTCTGTAGGTTTCCGCCACGGAGCGGCGGCGGAACTCCGGAAACTCTCCTCTTTTTAGGGTTTTTGGACGACGAGGGGTATATAGACCAGAGGGGGGAGCCGGGAGTGGCCTCGGGGGTCCAGGCGCCCTCCCGGCGCGGCCAGGGGTGGGGCCGCGCCAGGTGGCCGCCTGGGCACCCTGTGGCCCCCCTCTGGTTGCTCTTTTGCGTGTCTTCGTGATCCTTCTGGAAAACAGCCTCCGTCGATTTTCAGGTAATTTGGAGGTGTTCTTCTTCAGCAACTCAGCGTCCACTTTTTACCGCTGAATCATGCGTCTGCTGCTTCGGCATCGGAAAGTTGCAAATTGTGTAAAATAAGCCAAAACAACATAAGAATAGCATCATATCATGAAATGTATCAATGAATAAGAAAGAATTACTATATAAAATAGTGATGCATTTTGGACGTATCAACTCCCCCAAGCTTAGACCTCGCTTGGGCCCAAGCGAATACTGAGCTCGGTAAACCTGTCCACAAGTTTTAGAGAGTGAAGTGTCGATAAATAGAATACGCACAAGAAGCATCAAGGTTCCTTCATCATACTCAAGCATCCTCAACAGCAACCTCAACTCATAAGGCCATCATGAGAAAGTAATAACAATTATAATCAAAAGTAGGGTTGAGGAAACTCATCAAATTATGGCAAACATAACCTTGGTCAAAGGACAACTACAAAAATTTTGAAGCTTTTGAAAGGACATGTTAGTAGTCATGAAGTGCAAATGCTAACACAAAGGAAGATGCTTGCTAGGCAAAAGCTTTCGCAAACAACTTACTTATCAAAAGATAATGTCAACAAGGATATGGCATGGAAAAACTTAATGCAGGTCTATATGGATGAATCCTCATCAACATCAAATGTCTGTTCTCTTAGGGAAAAGAAGGAAGTGGGAAAACTGACTCAACATGAAAGTGGAAGAAAGGCCTTGTTAAGGGCAAGCAGGGAAAACTCATGTGCTATCCTTAAATCAAACAGAATAAAAATAGATTTTGGGGCGGTGCATAGTTTGTCAACGAATGCTAATAGATAACTCAATTACTTCTCAAGATGGACAGATTTCGAGGAACGGCTCCCAAGTGAGGACGATCACATCCCCTTAATCTCCTTTGTTTATCACTGCCAAAGTTTCTGATTTCTCATAGACCAAGCGTGAAGGAGGGTTTGTTTGTTATATTATCTTTCGAGCTGGGCGCACCCATGCCAGTTCCTCCTCGTATTATGGGTTTGCAGATTAGACATGCAATCCCGGGGTAAAACTTGTCCAACTTAAGAAGATCATGAATTACCTACTACTTCCTCATGAGCTAAACAAGAGGCACAAAACAGAAGATTTTGAACATTTAAGGATAACACATAAATTCTATACTTATAAGAGTGGTAGGGGAATACCACGAATAGGAAGGTATGGTGGACTCAAATGGAAGGTAATGGTTTCAGGGTATGGATGCACAAGCAGAAATCTACTTGGCAAAGAGTTTGGATAGCAAAGGCTTTGAGAGAACAGACAGTTGATGCTAATTTAGATGCAAAACATATAAGGCATAAACATTAAGGTAAGTATAACACATCAAGTTGTCTTCCTTTTCAACATAACACTTCAAGCATAATAACATAAAGGTTTTGGCTAAGTCGCTACTTGAGAAAACATGCATGTTGTCAAGACCAAAGCTATGTTTGCCAAAATTTAAATAAAGTTTTCAAAGCCATACCTGATATAAGGTCAATACTCCCCATAAGAATCATCATATGATGCCGATTGCGTGAAGAGAATACCGAGTGCAGCGAAGGAACCAATAGACTTCTCAGTAATATTCCAATATAGACGACTCCACACTCACGGATACAATCTCTCCACAGACGGAGTGATAGACCTCAATGCAAACACCTATTTCATATAATAAACTCCCTAGACATGATACGACTCTACTTGACTCTAAAAGACTAAGATAAAGATAAAGATACCGGGCACTCCCCCAAGCTCGGAACAAGCTGAGGGAATGCCATTACCCGAGGAGATTTACTCCTCATTCTTTTTCTTCTCAATCAGGTATTCCTTGGCGAAGCGCTTCCATGGTAGCTCCTCTCCAGTTTCGAAGGACAATCCCGTCTCCAGGATCCTGCACTCATCACCTAAACCCATGCGCAGAAACTTTAGTTCATACTCACAGTTCTGGTTGTGCAGATCATAGATTTGCGCTTGGAGCTGATAAACTTTTCCTTCTAGTGCGGACAAACTTGACCACATCTCCTTCATCTCTTTCCTATGGTAAGCCTCGATCTCGTTCCTGATGTCGAAGTTGCATTCAACACCACGCTCCACCATCTTCTTGAACTTGAAGACCTCATGTTCCATCTCCTTCAGCCGCTCCTCGGTGCTCTCCTCCATGACTGGTCCCTTCAGATCTTCCTTATGGAGAACACCGTCCTCCACACAAAGGACCTGGGGGTGCTTGTTCACCTCAGCGAGGTAAGGGTTGATGTTGTTGACGACGAACTTGTCCTTGGGGGAATTTGGGGAAGCCATGGCACCTAGGTCTAGCTAAAAGATTTCCTGGCAGAAACAGATTGAAGAGAAAACACACGAAATAGAGAGATACGTTGCCGGAACGATCCGGGTGAATATATAGCAAAAATTTATGCAACAAAAGGAAGGTAACGAGCCAAAGTGGAGTCGGAGACGGACTCCTGGGTGCCCAGGCGGCCTCCCGGCGCGGCCAGGAGGTAGGGCGCGCCAGGGTGGCGCCTGGGCCCCCTGGAGCTCCTCCCCGGCTCCGCTTAGGCCTCGAATTTTCCTAATTTTGTAAAAACTCATAATATGGAACTTTTATGGCGGTTCGCGATGTTTCCTTACTGTAATACATACCTTTTCTTTATTCTGCTTCTGTCGGTGTCTGAAATAGGGCTGCAATATGTTCTTCATGAGTTGTTGTGCGTATTATATTTACATCAACATTGACGAGATCTCCCGCCATGTAATGCTTGAGTCTTTGCCCATTCACAACTTGAGGTTTGGTGCCTTCAAAATTGTTAATCTTAATTGCACCAGACCGATAGACTTCTTCGATATGAAATGGCCCTTCCCACCTGGAGAGTAGTTTACCTGGAGAAAACCTGAAACGGGATCTAAACAATAAAACTTTATCACCAACATTAAATTCACGTTTCAGAATGCTCCTGTCATGCCATTTCTTTACCTTTTCCTTGAACATTTTAGCGCTCTCGTAAGCTTCACTTCTCCACTCATCTAGAGAAGTCAAGTTCATGAGACGCTTTTCACCAGCTAACTTTGGGTCAGCATTAAGCTCTCTAACAGCCCAGAAAGCTTTGTGTTCTAATTCTAATGGCAGATGGCAAGCCTTTCCATAGACCATTTTATAGGGAGACATGCCCATGGGGTTTTTGTAAGCAGTTCTATACGCCCAAAAAGCTTCTCCTAACTTATTTGACCAGTCCTTCCTATTTCTGTTAACAGTCTTTTGCAAGATCAACTTGATCTCTCTATTGGTGAGCTCAACTTGCCCACTAGTTTGAGTATGGTACGATGACGCAATTCTATGATTGACATCGTACTTGGCTAAAGCTTTTCTAAAAGCTCCATGCGTGAAGTGTGATCCTCCATCAGTCATGAGATACCTAGGTACACCAAACCTAGGGAAAATTACATCTTTGAGCATTTTCAAAGATGTTTTATGATCAGCACTCTCATTGGGGATTGCTTCAACCCACTTGGTAACATAATCAACAGCAACTAATATGTGAGTGTACTTGTGTGAAGAAGGAAAAGGACCCATAAAATCAAAACCCCAGCAATCAAAAGGCTCAATCACTAGTGAGTAATTCATAGGCATCTCATTCCTCCTACTAATATTACCAACTCTCTGACATTTATCACAGGCTAAAACATAATTTCTAGCATCTTTAAAGAGAGTAGGCCAATAAAAACCTGATTGGAGAACCTTATGTGCGGTCCTCTCACCGGCGTGATGTCCTCCGTAGGGACTATCGTGACATTGCTTGAGAATATCCTTCTGCTCGTGTTCCGGTATGCATCTTCTCACGATCCCGTCTGGACCTTCTTTGAAAAGATGTGGGTCATCCCAAAAGTAATGCCTCAAATCATGGAAGAACTTCTTCCTTTGCTGAAATCTTAAACCTGGAGGCAAATACTTTGCAGCGATAAAATTAGCATAATCTGCAAACCAAGGATCGGAAAGAGATTGTACTTTAACAACGGCAAGTTGTTCATCTGGAAAATGGTCGTTGACTGGGATGGGATCATGCGGTATATCTTCCATCCTTGAAAGATTGTCCGCTACAGGGTTGTCTGCTCCTTTTCTATCAACAATCTGCAAATCAAATTCTTGAAGAAGGAGTACCCATCTGATGAGCCTTGGTTTGGCATCCTTCTTCGTCATAAGATACTTAATGGCAGCATGGTCAGTATGAATAATAACTTTAGAATCAACAATATACTGTCTAAACTTATCACAAGCAAACACTAATGCTAAGAATTCCTTCTCATTAGTAGCATAATTCTTTTGAGCACTATCAAGGGTCTTACTGGCATAATAAATAACATTCAACTTTTTGTCAACCCTTTGTCCTAAAACAACTCCAACAGCAAAATCACTAGCATCACACATAATTTCAAAGGGCAAATTCCAGTCAGGCGGTTGTACTATAGGAGCGGTTATTAAAGCTTTCTTAAGAACTTCGAAAGCCTCCTTACAATCTTCATCAAATACAAAAGGAACATCCTTCTGGAGAAGATTAGTGAGGGGTTTCGAGGTCTTAGAAAAGTCTTTAATAAATCTTCTATAGAAACCAGCATGACCGAGAAAACTACAAATACCTCTAATGTCCCTTGGATAGGGCATCCTTTCGATAGCTTCAATCTTCGCCTTGTCCACTTCAATTCCCCTCTCGTAAATCTTGTGGCCAAGAACGATCCCTTCGTTAACCATGAAGTGGCACTTTTCCCAGTTTAGAACTAAGTTTGTATCCTCGCATCTCTGCAAAACTTTATTAAGATTGTGGAGACAGTGGTCAAAGGAAGTTCCATAGACGGAGAAATCGTCCATGAAGACTTCCACAATCTCCTCACAGAAACCATGAAATATTGAAGACATACATCTCTGAAAAGTAGCAGGGGTATTGCATAAACCAAAAGGCATACGCCTATAAGCATAAGTACCATAAGGACAAGTGAAAGTGGTCTTCTCTTGATCGGCAGTGTTAACATGAATTTGAGAGAAGCCAGAGTACCCGTTAAGATAGCAAAAGTCGGTGTTTTTCGACAGCCTCTCAAGCATCTGATCAATAAAGGGCAGCGGGTAGTGATCCTTCCTGGTTGCCTTGTTCAACTTCCTGTAATCAATACACATTCTATATCCAATAATAATTCTCTGAGGTATTAGTTCATTCTTATCATTAGGGACTACAGTTGTCCCTCCTTTCTTAGGAACACAATGAACTGGACTTACCCACTTACTATCGGCTATAGGGTAGATAATACCTGCAGCTAGAATCTTGAGGATTTCGGTCCACACAACATCCATCATCTTTGGGTTCAACCGTCGTTGATGGTCAACAACAGGTTTAGCATCGGGCTCGAGGTTGGAAGTATGTTGACAGATAGATGGACAAATCACCTTAAGGTCATCAAGGGTATAGCCAATTGCACCACGGTGTTTACGAAGTACTTCCAATAATCGCTCTTCTTCATATCCTGAAAGGTTAGAGTTGATAATAACAGGATAAACTTTCTTTTCATCTAAATAAGCATACTTGAGCGTATCGGGAAGAGGTTTGAGATCAAACACCGGGTCTTCTTTTGGTTTGGATAAAATTCCTAAAGGTTCAACCGGAAGGTTGTGCTTCAGGATAGCAGGTTGTCTCAAGAAGATTTCGTCAATTTCATTTCTTTCCTGCATATGAGTATCATTCTCGTGGTCCTCCATGTATTGCTGCAAAGGATCATTAGGGGGAATAGCAATAGAAGCAATACTTTCAATAATTTTATCATTAATAGGTAATTCGGTACCACGAGTCTGCTTGGAAATCTTAGAAAAGTTAAATTCATATGGCTCACCATTGAATTCAACAGAAACGTTACCTTTCTTGAAATCTATAATAGCTCCACAAGTTCTGAGAAAAGTTCTACCAAAAATAATAGGACAAAAACTATCTTGCACTGAACCAAGTACGAGAAAGTCGGTAGGATACTTTACCTTTCCTCATAGGACTTCAACGTCTCTCACAATCCCAATAGGAGAGATAGTAGCTTTGTTTGCAAGATGAATAGTAACATCGATCTCTTCGAGTTCACAAGGTGAAATCTCAGTCATGATCTCTTGATAAAGCGAATAAGGAATCGCGCTAGCACTCGATCCCAGATCGCATAGCCCATAATAATTGTGATCTCCTATTTTAACAGATACAACTGGTGTACCTGAAATTGGGCTTCTATTCTTGGCTGTGACAATGTTAGTTGAAACAGCACAAAAATTTATAATAGAATCTGAAACATCATCAGTAACTAAATATTTAACCATAGCAACTTGAGAATCGACTCTGATCTGGTCCTCAGGTTCGCCTGTTCTTCTCTCACTTTTATTTATGATGCCTTTATCGATTTCCCAATCTTTAGTATTCTTCTGGATCCTCTCGATGAGATCCCATCTTTCTTCAACGCTCTTTGTCTGAAATACCCCGCTAGAGGAGGCATCCAACCTTTCCTTGTCCTGACGAGAAAGCATGGCATAAAAATTTGTAAGTATAATATCTTTGGGGAGCTTATGGATAGGACATTTGAACATTAGGGATTTAAGTCTCCCCCAAGCTTGAGCGATGCTCTCTCCGTCGCGAGACCTAAAGTTATAGATGTAATTCCTGTCTCGATAAACTTCATGAAGAGGGTAAAACTTTGTATAAAAGAGAGACATAAGCTCTTCCCAATTAAGAGAATGTGAGTTATCGAGGAGCTTATACCAATCTGAAGCTTTGTCTGTAAGGGATACGGAGAATAATTTCTTCATAACGAACTCCAGTGACACACCTGCAAGCTTGAATAATGAACATAGTTGTGGTAAATATAGCAAGTGTTCACCTGGATGTCTGTCTCCTGCATAGCGATTAGCTAGGACGTAATCGATAATACCAGATGGTATCTTATAAGGCACAATTTCAGTAGGGTCAGGAGTAACCACCTTAGTTGTGGGGCGGCTCCCCAAGAACAACGATCCAAGAGTAGGGGTGTTCATAAGAACAAAAATAGCAACGGCAAACTAAAAACAGAAATATAAAAACTCGCTTACCAGCTTCACTTACTAATAGCGCTACACTCCCCGACAACGGCACCAGAAAACGTAGCTTGATGACCCTCAACGTAGAGGGATCTATTGCAGTGTTTTCGATAAGTAAGAGTGTCGAACCCAACGAGGAGCAGAAGGTAGTAGCAAGTGACTTTGGTAAGGAGATAACTGCAAGCACTGAAAGATAACTTTTTAGGGGTTTTCTTGGTATAAGCGACAGGAAAGTAAAGACGAGCAAAGTAAAAGGTACTGGATAGTAAAAAGTGGCCTAATCCTTTCTGAGTAAAGGAGAGGCCTAGCAACTGAACTTATAAAAGCTAAAGTGTTCTTGAGGACACACGGGAGAGGTAGTCATGTGCTTTCGCCATATTCCGTATCGGTACTATGTGTTGTGTTGATAAGTGTTTGGTGGGTGGATCTATGCTAGTGCATCCTCTAGACTAAGATGAATGCACTCTTATGATAAAACACCTTGCAAGCATCCGCAAATAGAAGATAGTAATTAAGGCAAAAGCCTAACCATAGCAATACGATCGGTGATCCATTGTTCCCTTGTGCAAAAGCGTGCAAACTGGGGTTTAGGTTTCTGTCACTCCGGCAATCCACCGTAAGCATTCTTCATACACAATGCATTCCCCTAGGTCCTTAATAAGGCAAAGTGTTGAGTGTTCGACTCACACAACACCACTAGGAAAATAAGAAAACAACTTAAATATCAACCAACACATATTACTTCAACATCATATGACTACTAGCAACTAGACTTCTCCCATGTCCTCAAGAACTAAAGTAACTACTCACAAGACATAAAAGAGATCATGATCAGTGGGGATAAATAGATGATAAACAATCTGAACACAATAATATTTCTCCAACAAAACTCAATATCATTCACCACAAAGTAGTAATCAACACCAATAGAGTAGAGAGGATAGATAGTACGGATTACAACACGAGTTGCAATTGTGAGACAAGATTGGATTAAGATGGAGATGGTGCTGATGATGGGGATGATTTTGATGATGATCTCGATGATGCCCGTGACGATGGTTTTGACGATGGCGACGATCTCCCCTTCCGGGAGGTGATCTACCCGGCGGAATCTGCCCGCCAGAGATGGCTTTTCTTCTCTGTAGGTTTCCGCCACGGAGCGGCGGCGGAACTCCGGAAACTCTCCTCTTTTTAGGGTTTTTGGACGACGAGGGGTATATAGACCAGAGGGGGGAGCCGGGAGTGGCCTCGGGGGTCCAGGCGCCCTCCCGGCGCGGCCAGGGGTGGGGCCGCGCCAGGTGGCCGCCTGGGCACCCTATGGCCCCCCTCTGGTTGCTCTTTTGCGTGTCTTCGTGATCCTTCTGGAAAACAGCCTCCGTCGATTTTCAGGTAATTTGGAGGTGTTCTTCTTCAGCAAATCAGCATCCACTTTTTACCGCTGAATCCTGCGTCTGCTGCTTCGGCACCGGAAAGTTGCAAACTGTGTAAAATAAGCCAAAACAACATAAGAATAGCATCATATCATGAAATATATCAATGAATAAGAAAGAATTACTATATAAAATAGTGATGCATTTTGGACGCATCACCCTGGAAGGCAAGCAATGTCAACAACAGAGCAAAACTAGGTACTTGTCCAAACAAACGAATGAACACGGACACCAACCGGCGGCGGAGAATTATCAGAAGCATACGGAAGGACAAGGCACATTTCCGAAATACTCGAGCACTTGGTCACATGTTGGATACGAGTCAGCAGGGCGTCAGGTTCAAGTTCTTGAGGCGAGCATCTCGTCGAGTCACCGAGCCCCTCGTACTGCCACATAGGATGAGTTCAATGCTGCAACGGTTGAATTCGCCTCCCCACAAAAACAGAGATGAGCTGACCACCAGTCAAGTTATCCTTCAACACAACAATCCTCTCCAAAAATGGAGTCAGCTCGGACGACTCCACCTCGGTCAAGGAATGAGACCACGAAGGCTGTCTGACCACCCGCGTTCCCGGATTGAAAGAAGCAAGACCAAATTGCTGACCAACAACGCAGCGATCCTTCAGATAAAACCAGCCTTTTCGCCAGCCGCTAACGGAATCGATCTTCTCCAAGTCAAAATACGAATGTTTATCCCCAATGGAGATACCCACCCGACCCACGGCGTACTCAGAGTTCGTTCTTTTTATAATAAAAAGGCGCCTCCAAAGTACCCAATGGGGATAAATCCCCAAGAAGGCCTCACAAAGAGTGATGAAACACGCAATGTGCAAAATTCCGTTGGGAGTCAGGTCATGCAACTGGAGCCGATAGGAATACAGCAAGCCGCGAACGAAAGGATGCAGTGGAAGAGCAAACCCGCGGTGGAAGAAAGCCTGGAATAATACCCGCTCGTCCGCCGCCGGCGCCGGAATCGACTCATCACCAGGGAGACGCACATCACCCTCCACCACCACGCCGTCAGCAACAAGCGCATCCAGATCCCCGGCCCCGAACGTGGACTGCTCCCACTTGCCGGACATCTTGGCAGACTCTACAGCAGTACGGGGGCGCTTGATCATAAATCCCGCAGCAGCTCGCAGAGGAGAAAAGATGAAGGCTCAAGAACAAGAAGGAAACAGAGAAAGGAAACGGCTGGGTAAAACCTACGATTTACCCAACCACAAGGTATTTAACTCAAGAGCCTAGCAAGAAGGGCCACCGTCCAACCTTATCTCCCATCACACGTGGCACGATCCCATAAACAGACAAAAAGTATGGAAATCCAACCGGCGCAGTAACAACATCGCCCGCTACGCGCGCAAAAAGAGGACCATGATCGCGCGACACGAAAATTTCGGCTGGACAGCGCCAAGTCATTTCCTTCGGCAGGCTGAATAGGTCAAAAACTACAGAGGACCACGCCAACGTCATATCACAGCAAGACGTACTGAGTACGCCAGCAAGGCTCAGAGATTCCATCTTTTTCCCGATGAAGAAAAACATCTTACTCCCATGGGGAGAGCACATCATGAGAGTCCCAGGTGCTCGCCCACCCATAGGTCAGCAATGTGCTCGAGTGACCACTCGCACTCACGAGAGTCTCGGGTGCTCCCTCAACCCGACACAAGACAAACATTCACTCGCCAAGATCATACGGCGCTAGAGTCTCAGGTGCTCCCTCACCTCAAGAGCCAAAACGGCATTCGAGTGACTACTCGCGAAGAACTCCCCGTCTGAGCACTCGAAACAAGCTCCACGGGTGAATGAGTGAACAACTCGCTTGATGTTTTGTTCCAAGCAGGTGCAATACTATTAGGCTCCGCACCTCAAAAACACACATTCCTGGAACACGATACACTGTGCCCAGATGCCACGCAAGATTAGCGTGTAGGTAAGACCCTGCTGCGAAGTTCGGCCGGGCTGGGACTTTCCGAAGAGCGATTTCACTCCCAACCTTTTCCATGCGCTGCGCATGATAGAAAAAGCTGGGCGGACGCGCCTTAGGCTATGCACATTACTGGAGGCAAATGAAAACTGTAAGACCTGAAGCGGCAGGACTTTTGCTCGACACCAGTGTTCCAAGCTCACGTCGAGGGACATGGGTTTGATTGGGCTACTGCGGTATTTGCCCTAGTTCAATTCACCAAGGCTTGACCAGTCGACTCCTTGGGCCCTTTTAGCTTAGCATCCCTCAAAACAGGTTTTGTCATGGCCACCAGACTGCCAGCGACCCGCGGTTGTACCGCGCATACAAATAACTGACAAATGGATGTACTCGAGTCCCTGCGCGACTCTTCGAGTCCCCCGGGCATTCGGGGGCTACTGACGAGGGGCTAACCCCACGACTCCTACGGATAAGCCTACCTGGTGTCCCTGAAGACAGAAGTCCCATGAAGATACAACCTCGGCCCGCTAATTGGCACCGACGTAGGAGTTTGCGACTCACAAGGAAGGTGCGAAAACCTGCCGTACGGAGCAAGCTAGGGTTAGGAAAGCTTACCTGAAAACGTAGATGAACTCCCCGAGACCTAGCCCAGTATATAAGGGCTAGGAGGGGCAACGCAAAAGGGCAACCAATATCATCTGTAACCCTAGCCTTGAGCGCTCCAGCCTTGGCATCCACTGTAATCACATCTCCCCCATCAATAATATCGAGCAGGAGCGTGCCTTCCTGTTTGCCGACGAGCTATCGTCCAACCTGTGCCTCTCATGACTAACCCAGGGTCCCTGACCATGGGATTTGCCGGGGTTGATCCCCGTCAGGGATGGTCCATAATTGGAGGATTCCATGTATCCATTGAGTTTATTTCTTTGTTCCGGTGCTCTTTGACAGGAGGACCTTAATCTCCATAAGTTCCTTTTGGCCCCGTTCATAATGGGATGGTAGGACAAAATATGTTGTGCAAGTTCTTATTGCAAGCACGCACAACTACCTATGGGATACATGCTTAATGTTTGATATTTTCCTAGATGATCATTGCTTTTCTGTGTGCCTTGCCCCGTGTTAGAATCTATTACATGTTCATCCTTATTCATTCAGCGCCCGACCATCCATCTCCCTAGCCTACAGTGCTTTAATCCTGCTGGTCACTAGTTGTTACTTTTCGCTATTTTACTTTCGCTATCATCACTATTGTTATCATATCACAGTTGCTATTAATACTTTGTTGCAAGCAAGTATATTTTAGGTGTGGTTGAATTGACAACTCAATTGTCAAAGCTTATAAATACTATTTGGTTCCCCTTGTGTTGAATCAATAAATTGGGTTAACTTACCCGCGAGAACACTACAATCGTGCCCCTACAGTTGAGGGTCATCAAGTACTATTTCTGGCGCCGTTGCCGGGGACCATAGCAATATTTACAAGTCTACTTGAAGTATCCTTCCTGCCACACTTCATCTGCTATGGGTAAGAAAGGAGACCCCAAGGTTCCGATCCTACCATCAACTACCAGAAAAGGTACCGTTTTGAGTACCAGTGCTACGCTTGATTCACCTTCCGTTATAAGTAAGTTTGCTTCACCACTACCACCACATGCCACATGCTACTTCTACTGAGTCTGTCACTATGTCCGATACTTTTGATGATGCTTCCACTACTCTTGATGATGATAATTTTCTTGGTCACTATATTGAAACTCAGACTGCTAAGGATACAACAGAACCCGAGACCAAGACTCCTGCTACCTATATTCCTACTTGCAAAACCTTTGGTTACCCAGATTTAGATGAACTCAAGGAGATGATCCTTGATGATGATTATATTACTCTTGATGATGATCTTTGCAGGGAACTCAGAGAGTGTGCCGACTCTGACCCTGATGCTATTAAGGAGCTGCTCGAAAAGCACTCCATGAAGAACAAGAATATTCCTAGTCCTAAATTTTCCACATCTCCTATATGCATCAATGATCCTGATTATGATTTCTCTATTGATCTTTCACTTATATCTACAGTCGAGTCTGATCCTTTTTATGGCAGAGAAAATGATGATGCTATAGCACACATGACCAAACTCGCTGAGTTAGGTGACCTATTTACTACTGATGAGAAGATACGAATTTTCTATGTGGCCAAGCTTTTTTTTCCTTTTTCTTTGAAGGGGACGCTAAATCCTGGTACAATGCACTACCCTATGGTTCCATTGAGAGTCCTAATTAAGGACGAGCACCTCCCTAAAGCTTGGGGGAGGTATTGTGACCTAATTAAGGATAGACCAGGACATGAAGTCCCAAAGAATGAATTACTTGATATATTTTATGTTGGCCTAACCGATGAATCCAGGTCCTATCTGGATAGTTGTGCTGGTTATGTTTTCAGGGAAAGAACACCTGCCGATGCTGAAGAATTAATGGGGAAGATTGCCAACAACCATGAAGATTGGTCCGTCCCTGAACCACCTCCACCACCAAAGAAGACGGGCATGCTTGTTCTGAGCCCGGAAGATATGCAAGAAACAAAGAAGTCTATTAAGGGGAAAGGCATTAAAGCTGAAGACGTGAATAATCTACCGCCTATCGAGAAGTTGTGTGAGCCTACCACTCACCCTCCCTTGGTAGAGGTACACTCTCTATTAGACTTTACTGAAAGTGACATCCCTACAGGTAAGCCTCCCGACCAATGCTTAGATGAGCTTGATAATTTTATTATTAAGCAAGACAACTTCAATAGGAGGATTCAAAGTCAGTTACATGACAATTCTCTTGCTATCAAAAGGTTGCTTGGTGTTCTTGAAAGAACAGTTAATGATGTTAAATGTCTTGTTAAGCATTTTCATATGGCTCAAACTCATCTTGAACAAATTTCTAATGTGCAAAAAGATTTGCTTCCTAACAATGCCAAACAGGACATACAAGCTTATGACATCAAGACCAGGGGTGGAACACACACCCAGGACCCACTCTATCCTAAGGGGCATCCGAAGAGGATCGAGCAAGATTCTCAAGTGCAAGTAGAAGACGAGATTGTTAGCTCTCCAAAGAAGAAAAGGAAGAAGAATAAACACAAGGAAGCTAAGAACTCCAATGATCCTATTACAAGTGAAGAACCTGCTATTGATCCTAACAGCATATCTACCTCTGATGCTGAAACTGAAGACGGTGTTGAACCCGAAGAAAATGATAAGGAGAAGAATGATCCTCCCGAGGTGCGAGAAGAAGAAGCACCGGATAAACGCAAGAAGTACACAAGAGAAGACTTCATAGCAAGAAGACATGGGAAGGAAATAGAACCATGGGTACAAAAACCCATGCCCTTTCCAGGTAAGTCTCTCAAATCTAAAGAAGAAGAGCATTATAATAATTTTGTGAGTGGATGAAACCTCTTTTTCTGCAAATTCCTTTGGCTGATGCTATCAAGTTACCTCCTTATTCCAAATTTTGAAAGATATTGTTACTAATAAAAGAAAAGTTCCTAATGAGGCAATATCTACTATGCTTGCTAACTACTCTTTCAGTGGCAAGATTCCTGAGAAGCTTGGTGATCCAGGTATACCCACCATTCCTTGTTCCATAAAAAATAATTATGTTAAGACTGCCTTATGTGATCTCGGAGCAGGGGTGAGTGTTATGCCTTTTTCTCTTTATAAAATATTATGTTTTGATAAGCTAATCCCTACAGATATCTCTCTTCAGATGGATGACAAATCAACAGCCGTCCCGATAGGTATTTGTGAGGATGTTCCAGTTGAAGTTGCTAATTGTTTAATTCTTACAGATTTTGTTGTGCTTGACATGCCCGAGGATGAGAGCATGTCCATTATTCTTGGTAGACCTTTTCTTAACACCGCAGGTGCCATTATTGATTGCAATAAAGGAAAGGTCACCTTCAACGTAGACGATAAAGAACACACGGTGTATTTTCCAAAGAAGATCGACAAAAGGCATGGCCTTAACTCAATAGAGAATATCGATACCGTGAAGATCGGAGAATGGGATTTTCCTTTACACGTGCACCACAAATACAAAACCATTATGGTGGGGACAATTTCCATTAAAGTAAAGGTGCAATGATCACTTCATGAGAGGTGAGACTTTTTGCTCTATATATCGCCGGTTCGTTGGTAAGACTTGATCAACCTTGCTAGTGGGCATGTTTTATATAGGTAAAAAGTGGAGCTTGTTATGTTTTCATTTGCCTTAGCTTTTATTCTCCTTGCCATACCAAGTTTATATGTTTTTGAAGCTTCACAATTCTAATCACTGTGTCAAGTTTTCAGAAAGTTTCGCAGCTTTTTGAACTCCGGAAAATTTTCAATAGTGAAGTCTTCAGAAAAAATCCAGAAAATTCAGAATAAAAATTTCCACGACGAGAGAGACCCAGAAGCACCTGAGGCTGACCAGGGGGGGCACTAGTGGCCCAAGTGGCCAGCTGGCGCGGCCAGCCCCCTGGCCGCGCCCACAGGGCGCCTGGGGCCCACAGGCCCCACCTGCAGCTATTTCTTCTTCCTCTCCCTTCCTCTCTCTCCAAAAACACGAGTTCTGTTCCAATTCTTGCGTTCTTGCTGTTCTTGGAGGCGTTTTTCGATCTCTCTCTACAACCCACCATTTGAGCTAAGATTTTGAGCAAATACTCCATGGTATGCAATTCCTCCACCCCTCCAATTAGATTTTTGATTGGTGGCTTCATTTGTGAGTATTTAGTAGTTCTTGGTGCTGTTTAGATGAGCTTGCATGCATGTGTAGAAATTTATTTTCCAAGTTTTGATGCAAGTTTATGCATTAGGTAAGTGAGTAGAGTAGTTTGCCTCAACTCACTTTGCTTAAATCCTTGTTTTTGTGAATTGTCAAAAAATTCAGAAATGAGTTCACTAGGAAAAGAAAAGGGGTGGCTTGGGAAGAAGAAGCCCGAGCGCTCCGATCGAGTTACTAGAGCTGCAGCTTCACCCTCAATAGCTAGGGTGAGCTAAAATGAAGATCATGTGCCCTTGGAGGTGTTGGAAGACACAAGTCCAGCATGCGCAATGATGTATATGTGCGATGATTTTCTTAGAGCTGCAGGAATTAAGGAGGAATTCTATGGGCTTTGTGCCAATGCAGGTTTGACACGGCTAGCACTATGCCGTGTGGTACAATACAAGAAGCTCACCTCCTTCTTTGTTAACAATTTTTGTTATAACCATTCTGCTGGAACCGTCGAGTTCAAACTTTATAATGATCTCATAACCATGCCTTTGGCACAGTTTTGTGATATAATAGGTGTGCCGAACGCTGGTCAGACGGCAAAGTTGACCACTCAGCCTTTCGAGTTGAGGACCCTCTTCAACTCCCTTTGTTGCCAGGAGGAGACCAACATTCGATGTACGAAGATTTCCAGCATTCTGTTTCCACACCTCAGGTATTTTGCGTATTTTGTTGCTAGAGGGGTGTTGGCTCATGACAATACGAGCAATGGTTCTGCACCAGATTTCGGTATTTATGTGAACGCCCTCTCTGATAAGAATGATTATAATGTGGGTGCCTTAATTTCTCGGCACGTTGTTATGAACAGTAACAAGGGTGGTTTATATGGTGGTGTTTACGCGACACTTATCCTTGATTCTCTTGATCGCACCCCGCATCCCGATGATGTTCCCTTTTCATACACAAGTCTAGATCTTGCTGCTATAAAGAGGCATAAGTTTGTTACCATGAATTCCCAGTTTGGTAACCTTGTTTATATTTTGAGGTTTGAGAGGACCATTACTTGTGAGATCCGTCTACCTGCACCACTTATGTTTGATAACACTCGCAGGAACGGATGGTCCTTCAACGATATTCAGTTCGATGAGTTCATGGCTCACCACCAGCTGCATAACCCCATGGAGGGGGTTGTGCCCGACGAGGAGGAGCATGGTGAGTTCCCACCTTTCCAGGGAGAGACCTTCACCGAGCATGGCAAGGGGTATTCTTCAGCTTGGGACGAGGGACCTTCCTCATGGGAGGACCCGAGGACTTCGATGTACGCACCGGAGGGCTCATTCGACCCTTGGACTTACCATTACCCCGGAGCAGGAGGCTCCTGGGGGCAGTAGCTGCAACCAACTTAGGCCAAAAGCCTAAGCTTGGGGGAGTACGTGCCCTTCTCACCTTTCCATTGTATTATCCATTTTTATTTCATTTGCTTTGATCTTTTTCGAAGTTTTTTCCCGTTCTTCTTTGTTCTTTTAAATTGTAAAAACAACAAAAGGATTTCTCTTTTCTTTTGTTTTCGTTAAACCTTTGAAAAACCGAAAATATTTCCTTTCTCTCTTTAGTTTGCTTTGTTTTTAGAGTTTAGCTCGAGTCTGTGATGGCATTTGATTATATTTCCCACGTTCGGTCGTGCAAGTGACAAGGAAGTAATGACGAAGATCGACGAAAGGGAAGCAACAAGGAAAACCGGTATGAACTCTTCTTGTTTCTTCTTTTGTACATATGCATGTACTTATGATCTAGAGACCAGCTTGTAGCGACATAGTTCTATGTTTACAATGCTTTCCCAGTGTTCATGCTTTCTTTGTGGCTGATCACAAATAGCTAGGGTGCATAATATGTTGTTGGAATGATTTACATGCATTGCATTACTCATGGTTTGGCATATTGAAGTGGTATTTCCCTTCGGAGGATTCTTGGATTGACTTGGCACATGTTCACACATGTTTATGACTATAATGTCTATCATGCCTTGATGACCTTTTTATTTCAGAATAGTTATATCACTTTCATGCTGTAACACCCTCACTGTCAGATGAACAGTAATCACCATTATTGTTCCCCAGCACTGTTCAAAACTTTTGTCTGATCAATGTGGTTCATCTCAAACTTGATATTTTGCTTTGTTGTTCTTGGATGCAATGTGATCATGGATCTGGATCATCAGGAATCAAAACAAGTCCAAGCCATTTGAATTGAAATTCAAACAAACCCTAAATGCATGTTGATGAATATTAAAAATATTGTGACAATAAAATATTTTCCAAAAATCTTGGAACCACTTTTATAAAATCCCAAATAATCATGGGACCATGCCCATGTGATCATTGGTATTTATTGGGCTACTGAAAATTCCAAACAAATAATAACAGTAGCAATTCCAGGCCAATTACTCATTTGGTAATAAAATAAAATATCAAACGAGTTTGAAAAACTCTCAAACTTTTTGGAGCACTTAGGTATGGTGTAACCATATTTATAGGACCAGTACCACATTTTAAAAAAATGCTAAAAATAGCCAAACCAAATAAAACAGAACAGAAAGGAAAAGAAATACAAAAGTATAAAAAAATACAATCTGTCGCCTGAGGGCGAAGCCCACTCCAGCCAACCCCCTCCCCTCTCTCCATCGGGCCGGCCCACTCCCCACCGAAACCAGCCCACCCCCGGCCCAACCCACCTCCCCCTCCTCCCGCTCAATTCGTGCTCGCCGGAGGCGCCCTCGTGCCTCGCCGGGGCTGCTGTGCGCTGCCCGCCGGCGTGCTCCCGTGCGTGAGCAGGGAATAATCCCCTGGGATTAGCCCCTAACCCCCCCTGGGTGACAGACATGTGGGCCCAGCCCATTTAATCATTTACTAAATTGATTTAATTGGATTAATAAGTCAATGACATGTGGGTCCCCCCACTGAATAATTAGATTTAATTAATTTATTTGTTAACTGTGTCACTGACCAGTGGGACCCACTGGTCAGTTAATTAAAATGAATTACTAATTGATTTAATAATTAATAAAAGAATTATTAAATAGAAAAAGGATTTTTTATGTTTTAAAATTGATTAAACTTATAAAATCAATATCTTTTAATCCGTAACTCGGATCGAAAAACTTTATAAAAGAAAGTTAATCAGAAAAATATAACGAATACGGATACGCTATCCGTATGTCTACCACACCCCCCTAACACACCGATCATCGACATTCCCCCCTCCGGGCTGTCTGTCGATAATTTCCGGTACCGATAAAAAGTACCCGGATGAATTTATTCCGAACACGAAAGTTGTCCGGAATGGTTCAACTAACACGGATACACCCCCCTTATGTTTTTCCGGTACCCACGACACCTCCGGCTTGATCCTTCCCCCCTCCGGACACCCTGTCCGGTAATCACCCGGAGCCGGTAGTTCATCCCCGGATGAATTCCCGCTCCGAGCCTGATACCTCATACTGCGTTAGAACACCGTTAACATTGCATACGCCATGCTATTCATCTGTTTGTATATTATTGCTGTGTATTTACTGTTTCTTCCCCCCCTTAATTTTCGGTAGACCCTGCTGCTACCGCCGACTACACTGCTGCCGGGTACGACTACTTCGTCGACGACCCTACCCCTACCGTCGAGCTTGCAGGCAAGCAGAGCCATTCTCTTCCCCAGATATCGCCTATCTTTCCGTACTTTCTTGCACTAGGCATTGTTACTGCTGCTGCTACGATTACAATCCTATTCAATTGCATAGCCTGTTTTTTTGTCGCCCCTTGATGTACCTCTTTTATCCTATGCTGCCAATTATTATTATTATGCATTATTCAGCAGTGAACCCTGCGCATTGTTAGCTAGGATTAGATAGAGGGCCGTGATCACTCAGGGGAGTGAACGCGGATACAAATATTATAACTGCACAGGTACGGTACAAAGCAGACACCATGAAAGGCCCCAATCTGGGTTATGCCTAGTCACCTCAAGTGTGAGCTATCAAGGAGTAATCCTTGTACTCCACCCGAGGCTGACTTTGTCTTGCCGCCATAGGGTCCTGAACATCGGTTGTCCTTAAGGTAAGAAAGTCGGGCGACCCAACGGTGCCTGCGAGAGGTATATTGTCGGGAACGACAGGGAGGGTACGACCGACGTTACTGGCATGCTTGGCCCCTGCTCGTATCTCGCGAGAGTTACCAAACCACGAAAGTCGAGCTCTACCAAGAGCACACGCGAGACAAGGTAAGGAGACGGTTCACCTTGTTGGTAACCGCAGTGACTTGGTGGGACGACAGGGCAGGCACCGATGTACTGGTGGTCCTGACTGCTGTCGTTGACTGCGGGTCGGTTAAGTCGAGGCAACGATAACGGTTGTCACGCAGGTTAATTAAAATGCTAAATGGTTCGGCGGATGACTTGAGAGGCCCGTTGGTCTGTACGCACTACCTACACGTGGGATTACGGGGTGGGCCCTCCGCGTCGTAGTTTGTCCGAAAGCTCTTCAGACGTCAGCAGTACTGCGGCCTGATCGCCGGGAAGTGGTCTTGTCTTATTTGCTGCAGCATGTGTGTTTGGATTTTCTTTTGCTTCACCGGCCAGACTCGCACCGTGCAGGAGCGTGCAAGGGTGAGGGACCTAGACCCCTTGGCGCATAGGATATAGTCCGGCGGATGGCCTCTCTGTTGAGCCTAGGATGGGCTGCGTCGTGTCGGATAGCCTCGGTGGGGCGTTCCCTAACAAGGTTCACGCCACCCTGGAGATCCGAGCGTGCAGGCGGAACAGTAGTGCACCCCTGCAGGGAGTTTAATCTATTCGAATAGCCGTGTCCACGGTAACAGGACGCTTTATGCTGAAGCTGGATCTTACCACTAGAAACTATTACTATTAAACTGTATGGTTCCGGGTTTTCTTCCTCGCAGGGAAGTCGAGGAGGGGAACTCGGAGGCATTATTATTATTAATCATTACAACTTATATTATACATTGTTGCAGCAACTTCTGCTTCATTGTTACTTTATTGCTTTATATAAACTGTTGGCTGATTCTTACCTCATGCTGCAAGACATCGTCGAAAGATGCTAGTCTTCGATAGGCCTAGCTTCTTATCCTTATTCTGATTTCTATCTTGCAGTCCACTATATACAGCCTCTTTTTTTCCGTTGATACAATGCATAATGCTTAGTAGCGGACGTAAGTCTCGCGGGTATACTAGATACTCACCTGCTTTATTTCCTTTACTGTTTTGCCTGATCGGCCGCTGCAGTCGACGTTGGAGCCCAGGAGCAGGAGTTCCCCGGAGGAGGATACTACTACGTCGAGACCCCCGCTGACCAGGGCCAGGAGTAGTTTCGGAGGCTCCCAGGCAGGAGGCCTTTCCTTTTCGATCTGTATCTCTGATGTTATTTGTGCTAGCCTTCTTAAGGCAAAACTTGACTAACTATGTCTGTACTCAGATATTATGGCTTGTAAAACTTATGTATTTGGGTCCGCGTGACCCCCTTTATGGTAGCCTATTGTTTTATCCTTTTGTGTTTAGTGTTGTGCTGTGATATTCTCACCGTGGCACCCTAATCTCAGTCATGTACCCTGCGTGTATGATTACTGTACACGGATTGATTTTGGGGGCGTCACAAGTTGGTATCAGAGCCGACTGCCTGTAGGAAGCCACCCAACCACTACCTGGTCGAAGTTGAGTCTAGACTTTGAAAAACTATTTTTGCTAACTTAATATTTGGCTTACGGGCCCACATCGATGTCACTACGTGTGATATCTATGGTATTAGGATCCTTTTCTCCTTACCTATGCTCTGGGAATCTGCTCTCTTATCCTTGCTGGTAAGTTTTACAAATCTGACATTAGGATCACGTTCTCTTGATTCCACCCGGCGTTTTTGGTGATTCCCCCATTGATTAAGTCGTGTCGCAGGCGTCGTACGCCAGATCCCAGACCGCGGATCCCATTCTCATTCTGGGCAGGCCGCGCGTTCTCTGGCATCAACTCCTGTGGCCAACAGTTTTCTTGCGGCGTGATTGACATAGTGGAATCTATGTCGCGTCGTGTAATCCTTACCGCGGTCTGCGCGCCGCCTAGTGTGTCCTTTTTCCTTAATTTCTACGACGTTACGCTGCCCGATTTTCGGTTGATTCTATGTGTGGATGTGTATGTCTTATATGACTACTCCTATATATCCGCGCCTCCTCTTTGTTGTCGCTGTACCTCTTACTCGTTTCCGGTATCTCGTTAAAATGTTCATCGCTGAAATACCCCTGTTAAATTCTAGCAGGATGGCTGGTCGTGGTGGTCGTGGTCGTGGTCGTGGTGCCAACGATCTACCTCCGCCGCCGGACTACATGGCCGCGATGATGCAGCAGTTTCAGATGAACCAGGTGTTCATGCAAGGAGTCATAGATCAGCTCCAGAATCAGAATCAGAACCAGAACCAGCACCAGAACCAACCGCCTGTGGTCACTCTACGGGATTTCATGCGTCTCAACCCCCCTCTCTTCCACCAACCGGAACAGCCGCTGGATGCTGATGATTGGCTTCGTGACATCACTCGTCAGCTGGAGTTCGCTAATGTGAGCGCTGCTGATTATGTCACCTTCGCGTCCTATTTCCTGCGTGGTCTCGCTGCTCAGTGGTGGGACACTTACAAGGGCTCGCTAGCTGAAGGGACTGTCGTCACCTGGAATGACTTCAAGACTGCCTTCCGCACTCGTTATGTTCCCCAGGCGATTATGAACCGTATGAAGGCCGAGTTACTCAACCTCGTTCAGGGCAACAAAACTGTCGAGGCATACCAGAGGGAATTCCTCCACCTCTCCCGCTATGCTGCAAGTGACCTCCCCAATGATGCAAGTAGGCAAGAGAAGTTCCGTGATGGGCTCAACCCAGATCTCCAGCTTGCACTGGCTTTGCACGTCTTCCCCGACTTCGCCACCATGGTGAACCAGACTATCACTCTGGAGACCGCTCAGCTTAAGTTCGGTGGTTCGCCGAAGCGCCCCCGTGATGCTGGCTCATCTTCGGGCACAACACAGAAGCAGCGCGTTTGGCTTCCACACAGTGTGTTTCGTCCAACTGCCCCTGTAGCAAGGCCGTCGTATGTTGCACCCCGTCTGCCTCCGCCCCCGCCGAGACAGCCGAAGACTGAGACTGCACCCCTCCGTCCTCAAGATGGCCTGTGTTTCAAGTGCCGTCAGCCAGGCCATATTTCCAGAGACTGCCCTCAGCGACAGAATCAACTGGTAGTTCACCCTGCTGGCCGCGGAAATGGTCGTGGCAACAATGGGACCCTCAACTATAATACTGGGTCAAATCCTCATGCTCGTGGTCATGCTTACAACATTGATGTTGAAGCAGCTCAGGAACAGCCCGCTACTGTGATGGGTACACTCCTCGTTAACTCATTACCTGCTACTGTTTTATTTGATACAGGAGCATCGCATTCATTTATGTCTGGAGCGTTTGCTTCTAAGCATGGCATTTACCACGAAAAGATGCATACCCCCTTAATAGTCCGGACTCCCGGTACCCAGTGTCGTGTCGACATGGTTGCACCTAACCTCACTGTCGAGATCGAGAGATTTGAGTTCATGGTTTCTCCACACATTCTGAAAACCTCCACCATCGACCTTATCCTTGGCATGGATTGGCCAAAAACCCACAATGCCGCACTTTATTGTGGCACCAAGGTCATCCAACTTTTTCATCCTTCTGGCGCGATTTTGAGTCACACTGCCATTGTGTTGATGAATGCCGAAGCTCGTATATATGCTCTGAATGCCTTGAATGTCGCACCTCTCGAAGGGATTGATAAAGTCCCAATCGTTTGTGATTTTACCGACGTATTCCCAGAAGAACTGCCGGGGATACCCCCGATTAGGGAAGTTGAATTCGTCATCGACTTGAAGCCTGGTACCGTCCCTATTGCCAAGCGCCCGTATAAGATGCCACCTCACCACCTCCTTGAATTGAAGAAGGAGATTGACACGGCCCTTGAGAAAGGCTTCATCCGTCCAAGTTCCTCTGCTTGGGGAGCACCTTCGCTCTTTGTCAAGAAGAGTGATGGCACGAACCGTTTGGTCCAAGATTACCGACCTATCAACCAAGCCACGATACAGAACAAGTACCCCCTCCCTCGGATCAATGATCTTTATGATCAAATTTCTGGATCCACGGTGTTTTCAAAACTCGACTTAAGGTTGGGTTACCATCAGATCCGGGTCCGTGATGAGGACATCCCGAAGACTGCATTCATTACTCGCTATCGTTCATACGAGTACACTGTCATGTCCTTTGGCTTGACGAATGCCCCAGCCACCTTCTCCAGATTGATGAACTTTATATTCATGGAATATCTCGACAAGTTTGTCGTGATTTATCTGGATGATATATTGATTTACTCCAAGACCGATGCAGAACATGCTGAACATCTTCGCCTTATACTTGAAAAGCTTCGAGAACACAAAATCTATGCTAAGTATTCTAAGTGTGAGTTCTGGCTTCCCGAAGTAACCTACCTTGGTCATGTGATTTCCAAGGATGGCGTTGCCGTCAACCCCGAACGTATTCAGGCTATTCTTGACTGGACTCCACCCAGGACTGTCAAGCAAGTCCGAAGTTTCCTCGGCCTTGCCAGCTATTGCCGCCGTTTTGTTGAGAACTTCTCCAAGATTGCCAAGCCTCTGACTAATCTGCTTCACAAAGGCGTCAAGTTTGAGTGGACAGATAACTGTCAAGAAAGTTTTCAAGCTCTCAAGGACAAGCTCACTTCACCCCCAGTGCTTGCTCCGCCTGATACTCAGAAGGACTTTGTGATATATTGCGACGCATCTCGTCAAGGATTAGGCTGTGTCCTAATGCAAGAGCGCAAAGTGATTGCTTATGGCTCTTGTCAATTGCGTGCTCACGAAGATAAGTATCCAACACATGATCTTGAATTGGCAACAGTAATTTATGCATTGAAGCTGTGGCGGCATTACCTCGTCGGTAATCGTTGCGAGATCTACACCGACCACCAAAGTCTGAAGTACTTGTTTACTAAGCCCGACCTGAATCTCCGCCAGCAGAGATGGCTCGAGACAATAGCCGACTACAACATGGGAATTTCTTACACCCCTGGCAAAGCTAATGTGGTGGCCGATGCTTTAAGCTGTAAATCTTACTGTAGTGAACTTGAAGTTCAAGTACAACAACCACTTCTGTATGAAGACTTTCAAAAGTTAAACCTCGAGATTGTTCCTCAAGGTTATGCAAATAACATGGTTATCGAACCGGATCTCGTCAAATCCGTCAAGGGTATACAATTTTATGATGATTTCGTACACAAGATTAAGCGCGATATCGCCAAAGGGAGACCATCACCCTTCACCGTTGATAGCAAAAGTGCGGCGTTCTACCAGAACCGTTTAGTGGTTACTCATAGCAAGGGCAGGCATGAGAACCTGGATATGACCCCGAAGGTCATGAGAGCGGCTCACGATACCCCGTTGTCCATTCATCCTGGAAGCACCAAGATGTACCAAGACATTCGTCAGCAATTCTGGTGGCCTAACATGAAGCAAGACATTGCCCGATATGTTTCTGAATGTGACGTTTGCCGTCGCGTCAAGGCAGAACATCAAAGACCTGCTGGAACTCTGCAACCACTCTCGATCCCTGAATGGAAATGGGACAAGATTGAAATGGACTTTGTCACCGGTTTTCCGCGATCACAGAAGGGTCATGATGCGATCTTTGTCGTCATCGACCGGTTCTCCAAGGTTGCCCATTTTCTGCCTGTCAAGGAGACGATCTCTGCTAGTCAGTTGGCAGACTTATATGTTTCCAGAATTGTGTCGCTCCACGGTATTCCGTTGGAGATTAGTTCAGACCGTGGCAGCATTTTCACCTCAAAGTTCTGGGATAGTTTCCAAGAAGCTATGGGCACTCATCTAAGCTTCAGTACTGCTTATCACCCCCAGTCACAAGGACAAGTCGAACGAGTCAACCAAGTGCTTGAAGATATGCTCCGAGCTTGTGTCATTTCATTCGGTAAGAAATGGGAGGAATCTCTTCCATTTGCTGAATTCTCGTACAACAATAGCTATCAAGCTAGTCTGAAGATGGCACCCTTTGAAGTTCTCTATGGGCGTAAGTGTCGAACCCCTCTGAATTGGTCAGAAACTGGGGAACGAGCTCTCATTGGTCCGGACATTATACAGCATGTCGAAGATCAGGTTCGCGTTATCCGTGAACATCTGAAAGCTGCTCAGTCTCGTCAGAAGAGCAACTATGATCGCAAGCACAAGGAAATGGTCTATCAACCTGGCGAATACGCGTACCTTCGTGTCACTCCCATGAGGGGCACCCACCGCTTCGGGATCAAAGGCAAGTTAGCTCCTCGCTACATCGGCCCGTTCCGTATTCTTTCCCAGAGTGGACCAGTGGCATACCGTCTGGAATTGCCGCCGAACCTCTCTCAAGTCCACGATGTATTCCACGTGTCGCATCTCCGACGTTGCTTCAAAGACCCTATTCGTGAAGTGGAGCATGATATGATTGAGCTGCAACAGGACTTGACTTATCAAGAACATCCAAGCCGCATTCTCGATCAGTCTGAACGCAAAACCCGCAACAAGACAACCAAGTTCCTCAAAGTTCAGTGGTCGAATCATTCTGAAGATGAAGCCACTTGGGCACGCGAAGATCGCCTTCGTGAGGAATACCCCGATCTTTTCCCCTCTACCGCTTAGATTCTCGGGACGAGAATTCTTATAGTGGGGGAGATTTTTAACACCCTCACTGTCAGATGAACAGTAATCACCATTACTGTTCCCCAGCACTGTTCAAAACTTTTGTCTGATCAATGTGGTTCATCTCAAACTTGATATTTTGCTTTGTTGTTCTTGGATGCAATGTGATCATGGATCTGGATCATCAGGAATCAAAACAAGTCCAAGCCATTTGAATTGAAATTCAAACAAACCCTAAATGCATGTTGATGAATATTAAAAATATTGTGACAAAAATATTTTCCAAAAATCTTGGAACCACTTTTATAAAATCCCAAATAATCATGGGACCATGCCCATGTGATCATTGGTATTTATTGGGCTACTGAAAATTCCAAACAAATAATAACAGTAGCAATTCCAGGCCAATTACTCATTTGGTAATAAAATAAAATATCAAACGAGTTTGAAAAACTCTCAAACTTTTTGGAGCACTTAGGTATGGTGTAACCATATTTATAGGACCAGTACCACATTTTACAAAAATGCTAAAAATAGCCAAACCAAATAAAACAGAACAGAAAGGAAAAGAAATACAAAAGTATAAAAAAAAATGCAATCTGTCGCCTGAGGGCGAAGCCCACTCCAGCCAACCCCCTCCCCTCTCTCCATCGGGCCGGCCCACTCCCCACCGAAACTAGCCCACCCCCGGCCCAACCCACCTCCCCCTCGTCTTCTTCCCGTACGGGGAAGGCGTGGCGGCCATCCCCCGGCTGGCCACGCCGTGGACGCCGTGGCGGTCATCCGCCGGCTAGCCGGAGGGGTTAAAGCCCCCGAGGCCGCCCTGTTCCGCCCCGAGAACCCTAACCCTAGCCGCCAGTCTCCTCTCCCCCCCACCCTCGCGCTCTCCCCTCGTCGTCTCCCTCGCGGCGCCCGACCCGCCATGGGCGCGAGCTCGAACTCGCGTGGCCACTAAAGCCCCAGGGCCTCTTTGAGCTGTCCCAGAGGCTCGTCATCGTCGACCTCTTCTCCTCGCGTGCGCAATCGGCCGGAGCCGCCCCGTGGACACCACTGCGTCGCCGTTCCCCCTCCACTGCACCGCCGCCGTTCGCCGCCAAATTCGCGCCACCCCGTGCCTCCCTCGAGCCCACCTTGCACCTCTGCAGGACCACTGTGAGCTCCCCGTTGATTGCCCCTCTTCGCGCTCGCTCCCGTGTCCGGTGTCGCCATGGCCACCGTGCCCAGCTCCGGCTGCCGCCTGTGCTCGCCGTGGCCGTTGATGCGCTCGTCTCCGTCGTCCTCCGTGGGCATCAGTGGATGCGCGGCTCCTCCCTGCTCGACCCCCCCCCCTCCTCCCGCTCAATTCGTGCTCGCCGGAGGCGCCCTCGTGCCTCGCCGGGGCTGCTATGCGCTGCCCGCCGGCGTGCTCCCGTGCGTGAGCAGGGGATAATCCCCTGGGATTAGCCCCTAACCCCCCCTGGGTGACAGACATGTGGGCCCAGCCCATTTAATCATTTACTAAATTGATTTAATTGGATTAATAATTCAATGACATGTGGGTCCCCCCACTGAATAATTAGATTTAATTAATTTATTTGTTAACTGTGTCACTGACCAGTGGGACCCACTGGTCAGTTAATTAAAATGAATTACTAATTGATTTAATAATTAATAAAAGAATTATTAAATAGAAAAAGGATTTTTTATGTTTTAAAATTGATTAAACTTATAAAATCAATATCTTTTAATCCGTAACTCGGATCGAAAAACTTTATAGAAGAAAGTTAATCAGAAAAATATAACAATACGGATACGCTATTCGTATGTCTACCACACCCCCCTAACACACCGATCATCGACATTCCCCCCTCCGGGCTGTCTGTCGATAATTTCCGGTACCGATAAAAAGTACCCGGATGAATTTATTCCGAACACGAAAGTTGTCCGGAATGGTTCAACTAACACGGATACACCCCCCTTATGTTTTTCCGGTACCCACGACACCTCCGGCTTGATCCTTCCCCCCTCCGGACACCCTGTCCGGTAATCACCCGGAGCCGGTAGTTCATCCCCGGATGAATTCCCGCTCCGAGCCTGATACCTCATACTGCGTTAGAACACCGTTAACATTGCATACGCCATGCTATTCATCTGTTTGTATATTATTGCTGTGTATTTACTGTTTCTTCCCCCCCTTAATCTTCGGTAGACCCTGCTGCTACCGCCGACTACACTGCTGCCGGGTACGACTACTTCGTCGACGACCCTACCCCTACCGTCGAGCTTGCAGGCAAGCAGAGCCATTCTCTTCCCCAGATATCGCCTATCTTTCCGTACTTTCTTGCACTAGGCATTGTTACTGCTGCTGCTACGATTACAATCCTATTCAATTGCATAGCCTGTTTTTTTGTCGCCCCTTGATGTACCTCTTTTATCCTATGCTACCAATTATTATTATTATGCATTATTCAGCAGTGAGCCCTGCGCATTGTTAGCTAGGATTAGATAGAGGGCCGTGATCACTCAGGGGAGTGAACGCGGATACAAATATTATAACTGCACAGGTACGGTACAAAGCAGACACCACCAAAGGCCCCTATCTGGGTTATGCCTAGTCACCTCAAGTGTGAGCTATCAAGGAGTAATCCTTGTACTCCACCCGACGCTGACTTTGTCTTGCCGCCATAGGGTCCTGAACATCGGTTGTCCTTAAGGTAAGAAAGTCGGGCGACCCAACGGTGCCTGCGAGAGGTATATTTTCGGGAACGACAGGGAGGGTACGACCGACGTTACTGGCGTGCTTGGCCCCTGCTCGTATCTCGCGAGAGTTACCAAACCACGAAAGTCGAGCTCTACCAAGAGCACACGCAAGACAAGGTAAGGAGACGGTTCACCTTGTTGGTAACCGCAGTGACTTGGTGGGACGACAGGGCAGGCACCGATGTACTGGTGGTCCTGACTGCTGTCGTTGACTGCGGGTCGGTTAAGTCGAGGCAACGATAACGGTTGTCACGCAGGTTAATTAAAATGCTAAATGGTTCGGCGGATGACTTGAGAGGCCCGTTGGTCTGTACGCACTACCTACACGTGGGATTACGGTGTGGGCCCTCCGCGTCGTAGTTTGTCCGAAAGCTCTTCAGACGTCAGCAGTACTGCGGCCTGATCGCCGGGAAGTGGTCTTGTCTTATTTGCTGCAGCATGTGTGTTTGGATTTTCTTTTGCTTCACCGGCCAGACTCGCACCGTGCAGGAGCGTGCAAGGGTGAGGGACCTAGACCCCTTGGCGCATAGGATATAGTCCGGCGGATGGCCTCTCTGTTGAGCCTAGGATGGGCTGCGTCGTGTCGGATAGCCTCGGTGGGGCGTTCCCTAACAAGGTTCACGCCACCCTGGAGATCCGAGCGTGCAGGCTGAACAGTAGTGCACCCCTGCAGGGAGTTTAATCTATTCGAATAGCCGTGTCCACGGTAACAGGACGCTTTATGCTGAAGCTAGTTCTTACCACTAGAAACTATTACTATTAAACTGTATGGTTCCGGGTTTTCTTCCTCGCAGGGAAGTCGAGGAGGGGAACTCGGAGGCATTATTATTATTAATCATTACAACTTATATTATACATTGTTGCAGCAACTTCTGCTTCATTGTTACTTTATTGCTTTATATAAACTGTTGGCTGATTCTTACCTCATGCTGCAAGACATCGTCGGAAGATGCTAGTCTTCGATAGGCCTAGCTTCTTATCCTTATTCTGATTTCTATCTTGCAGTCCACTATATACAGCCTCTTTTTTTTCCGTTGATACAATGCATAATGCTTAGTAGCGGACGTAAGACTCGCGGGTATACTAGATACTCACCTGCTTTATTTCCTTTACTGTTTTTCCTGATCGGCCGCTGCAGTCGACGTTGGAGCCCAGGAGCAGGAGTACCCCGGAGGAGGATACTACTACGTTGAGACCCCCGCTGACCAGGACCAGGAGTAGGTTCGGAGGCTCCCAGGCAGGAGGCCTTGCCTTTTCGATCTGTATCTCTGATGTTATTTGTGCTAGCCTTCTTAAGGCAAAACTTGGCTAACTATGTCTGTACTCAGATATTATGGCTTGTAAAACTTATGTATTCGGGTCCGCATGACCCCCTTTATGGTAACCTATTGTTTTATCCTTTTGTGTTTAGTGTTGTGCTGTGATATTCTCACCGTGGCACCCTAATCTCAGTCGTGTACCCTGCGTGTATGATTACTTTACACGGATTGATTTTGGGGGCGTCACACATGCCCGCTTCAATGTTGCTTTGTCGCTCTGCATGATTATGACAATTATTGATCTCTAGTTGGTCGCTTCCCAGTCTTTTGCCAGCCTTCGCTCACACTAAGCGGAATTCTGCTTGTGTATCCAAACTCCTTTTCAAACCAGTTATTCCACTTGAGTCCACCATACCTACCTATATGTGGTATTTACCGGCCACTCCTAACTTAGACTTTCTTGTGCCATCTCGAAATTTTCTCAAAAGCTTCCCTTTTGTAACCGTACAAGCTCATGGTGTGGTGAGGGAAAATCAGTATCTACCATGCCAAAAATATTTTGATGGCAGTTTTAACTAGTCAATAAAAAAAAGAGTTACACCTTCCCCCATACTTGATGATGGAATTAAATGGACCAAATGCTGCTAATGATAGGTGGAACGATACCCTCCTTCCATACTTGAGGAAAAATAAAAGGTTCCGTAGACCATCAAAGGATTTATGGATAAGGGAACAAGTGTAAGCAAAAAGCATTAATATGGTTGGCATGGTAGATATTGAGAGACCTTTACCATTCATCGTTGACTGGAAAGTTGCACTTCTCAAAAGAATTTTGTCTCTATTTTAAAAACCAATAGCTCTCGCACATGTTTAGTCTTTGCTTCCATTCACTGGATTTCAATCTTGCCATCAAAAAGCCACGATTCAAGAGTCTCACCTTCTTTCTTCAAAGCACCAACTATTGAGAGCATAATTGTCATTCTTAGTGTAACATGCATTGTCCCAAAGTATTACATTGTCTTCTGCATGCTTGTGATATTGCTAGTCTAAATTTTTTAGTTCTAGTCTCCTTTAAAACTCCGAAGGAGTTTCTGCATTTATGTTTTGCTTCACTTATGGAGGCTATCGAGATACCACTCTGATATGTTTAGGCTATGTGCATTGTGATCTTGTCTTGATTCTCGGCAGCATATTATTTAATTTAGGTTGTTTGTGATTGATCACTTGAAAGAAGGATTGCTTCATTCATTGTTCTCATAGTATTTTTTTGATACTTGCTAAACTCTTTTCGTAGTACCGGCTTATTGATACACGAGATAGCTTCTCGTCCCTCGTTGATTACTGATACGTCCAAAACGTATCTATAATTTATGCTTGCTCCATGCATGTTTTGTGTGATATTGCTATGATCTAGTTACACTTTCATACATTTTAGACCATATTTGGACTAACCTATTAACTCAGTGCACCACAGTTCCAGTTCCTGTTTTCTGTTGTTTTTCTATTTCAGTTTTCCCCCATATAAAAATGCCAGAAAAATTCCGGGAAAAATATAGGAAAAATCAGCGTACAGGAAGCTTCGCGAAGAACCCGAGTGGGGCCAGAGGGGAGCCAGGGGTGGCCCAGGCGGCCACCCAGCGCGGCCCCACCCCTGGCCGCGCCAGGGGGGCGCCTGGGGCCCCTGGTCCACCTCTGGCTGCCCCCCTTCACCAATATATTCTCCGTCACGGGAAACTTCCGAGGAGAGAACCCTTTTTCGCGATCTCTCCTCTGTTCCGCCGCCCTGCGCTTCCGAGATCGGGAGCACCAGAAGACCTCTTCCCGACACCCTGCAGGAGGGAGGACCGACCTCCGGGAGTCTCCTCTCCACCATGGATGCTCCTCGGATGTCTCGTGAGTAGTTTTCCTTGGACCATGGGTCCGTGATCAGTAGCTATGTGATGTTCTCCTCCCCTCTTTGTTCTTCATGGTTTAGACCTCGTGAGCTGCCCTACATGATCGAGGAACTTTTGTAATCTTTCTGCTGTTGCTATGCTGAGTTTGATGGGATCTGATGGATTATGAGATTATGTTCAGATTGTGATTGAGTAATATATTTGGTGTTTATCTCTTATATTTTTGTTCCTAAGTAATTCTTGCATGTTCTCCGTTGTTGTTTATTTCTTTGGCCAAGTAGTAGGTAGTAACCCGAAGAGGGAACGTTATGCTCGATTGTGGGTTCATCCCCCCGATGACACGCTTGAGTGACAGAAACATGAGTCTAGGGGATGTGCTGTTGCCACAAGGGGGAAAACAACGGTGCTTGTAACCGCGGTTGCAAGGATTGTTTACTTTATGCAAAGTGCTTATTAATGCAGTTGTCTGTTGCTTTGGGTTTACACTTTGGGTGGGGCTCGCAACTTAATACCAGCGAGATGTTCTGGATAGATATCTCAAGGTGGATGATTAGTAGTAGATGCAGTTGGATTTCGGTCTACTTATTTTGGCGTACTGCCCGTGCTTTTGAGCCTCTTCCTTTCTTTTGTAGCATAGTTAGCATTGCAGTGCGTTCATAATCCTGTCAATTGCCCTTCTGTAATTTGTTTAACTCGCATAGCAGTTTTATCGTCTTTTGGGAGAGAGACATCACTAGTGAACATCACGTATCCCGGTCCATATCCTCATTACTGTTTCCACGCTCATTTACTTTTCTGCTTTTACTTTCAGTTGCTCTCATTATCCCTTGTGTTTGATCCTTTGTGAACAACAAGACCGGAGAGATTGACAACCTCTCTAAACTTCGTTGGGAAAATGTTATTTGTGTCTGTGTCCAGGTCCGCGTCAGTTGCGCCGCTGACACCTACTTATCATCTCCGGAGTCCTACTCGAGACAAACCTTGGTATCTTTACTGAGGGAAATTTTCTGATGTGCTGCATCAGGCCTTCCACTTGGGGCTCACCAACGAAGGGCGAGAAGACTACACCCGTCAACTCTCGCGCCATCTAGCAAATTTCTGGCGCAATTGTCGGGGACTCTGAGTGCTAAGATAGGGGAGTTGCACACTACCCTTTACCTTTGTTTTTTAGTCTTGTTAGTTTACCTTTCAGTTTTTATCTTTGTGTCTTTTATCAAAAATCACAAAAAAATCTGCCACACTTGCTGCTGCTATGGTTTCCACTGAAAACACCAAGTTGTGTGACTTCACTAGTCAGAACAACCAAGACTTTATCTGCACCCCCATTGCCACACCTGCCACTTTAGCTACCTCTTATGAAATTAAACCTGCCTTGCTAAACCTTGTTATGAGAGATCAATTCTCTGGTGCTGGAGATGATGTTGCTTTACACTTGAACAATTTTGATGAATTATGTGATATGCAAAAGTATAAAGAAGTAGAAGGTGATATTGTTAAGCTCAAGCTGTTTCCTTTCTCTTTAAGGGGAGACGCTAAAATCTGGTTTCAATCTTTGCCTAGGAATAGCATAGATTCTTGGGATAAGTGCAAAGATGCTTTTATAGGGAAGTACTACCCACCTGCTAAAATTATCCAATTAAGGAGTAACATTATGAATTTAAAGCAATTGGATAATGAACATGTTGCCCAAGCTTGGGAATGAATGAAATCTCTTGTTAAGAAATGCCCTACACATGGTTTGACTACCTGGATGGTTATCCAGACTTTTTATGCAGGCTTGAACTTTACCTCGCGGAACCTGTTAGATTCGGCCGCGGGAGGAACCTTTATGTCAACTACACTTGGTGCTGCCACGAAGCTTCTCGATGAGATGATGACCGATTATTCCCAATGGCACACCGAACGCGCTCCAACAGGTAGGAAGGTAAACTCTGTCGAGGAAGTTACCTCCCTAAATAAAAAAAGTTGACTTAATTGTGTCTCTACTTACCAGGCAACCCTCTATTGATCCTCACGATGTCCCTTTAAATTCTTTGGTTGCCCAAGAACAAGTAGATGTGAACTTTATTGCTAGAAACAACTTCAACAACAATGCTTATAGAGGTAATTTTTCTAGCAATCCTAGACCGTTTCCATCCAACTATGGGAACAACAACACCTACCCTAGCAACAAGAACCCCTCTTCTGAATTGGAAAACATGCTTAGAGACTTTATCACTACCCAAAAAGCCTTCAACAAAAATGTAGAGGAGAAATTAGCTAAATTAGATAATCTCTCTTTGAAGGTAGAAAGCTTAGCCCTTGATATTGAGATGCTTAAAATTAGAACCTCTCCCCTTGAGGAGAATAAGGCCACTCCTATTAATGCTATCCAATTACAAATTAATGAAAATATTAGGATGATGGCTAAACTTAAAGAAAGGTGGGCTAGAGAAAAAGAGGAAGAGGATAGAATTAAGAGCCTTCCTACACACCACACAGTTGCCACTATCCAAATTGTTGAGGACACCCAAACTATTAGCACCCAATGCACTCCTAGTCCCGTTGGACCTATTAATGGTGGTGCTAATACCTCAACCAAAGATGAAGAAACTCCTATGAACATAGAGGGTTTCAAACAAGTGAGTCTAGACGACACTACTACCACCTTTGATAGTAGTGATATTGATTTTGATAGTTGCACCCTCTCAGAAGTTATTAGCTTGCTACACAAAATGTCTAGAGACCCCCACACTAGCACACTTAATCTTGCCTTCACGGAGCATATCACAAATGCTCTCATCAAAGCTAGGGAGGAGAAGCTTAGAGTAGAAGCCTCCATACCTAGGAAGCAAGATGATGGTTGGGACCCTATGATCAAAATTAAATTAAATAACTTCTCTTGCTATGCCTTATGTGATGTTGGAGCTAGTACCTCCGTTATGCCCAAAAGAATATTTGATATGTTTGAATTGAAGACCTTTGAGCCTTGTTCTTTTGGTGTTCGTCTTGTTGATTCTTCCGTAAAGAAACCTTTGGGGAAGATCGACGATGTTCTTATCATTGTCAATGACAACTATGTTCCTGTTGATTTTATTGTTATGGATATAGAGTGTGAACCTTTGTGTCCAATTATTTTGGGACGTCCTTTTCTTCGCACCGTTGGTGCAGTTATTGACATGAAAGAGGGGAATATAAAATTCCAATTCCCATTCAAAAAGGGGATGGAACACTTCCCTAGAAAGAAAATCAAGTTACCTTTTGAGTCCGTTACACGGGCTAGTTATTCTCTTTCTCTTGATAAAACTTGATTCTTCTTTTGCATTATGCCTAGCTTAAAGGCATAAAAGAAAGCGCTTTCGGGAGGCAGCCCGCAACGAATTTAGGTTTCTTTTTGCTTTTTGTTGTGTCTTGATGTTTGTTACTACTGTAGCAACATCATTGTATCTTTATTTTTCAGCTTTGTGCCAACTTATAGCCTCTTATGATAAGGGAAGCAAAAGTTGTGACGTGCTGTCCAGAAATAGATTCTGTACCTTGACAGAAAAATTCGAATCAAATCACCAGATCATCATTTTGATCTGAATTGTTTTGACAGCGTGCTCTATACAATTGTGAAACTTCCGTATGTTCTAAGTTTTTTGATTTGAGCTCCAGAAGTGCCCCTAAAAAATTCTTTACTACCTGTTGTTCTGTTTTTCACAGATTCTTCCACGTTTTGTCTCTCCTAACTTTTGCAAACCTTAAGCTTGCTTTTTCTTTGCAAAAACTTTTTGGCACTCTTGAGAAACAGTAGCTCTTCAAGAATATCTTTATATCCAGTGGGGAAAAATTATTTTATTAAGGGTACTAACCTCTCTAATCAGCTTATGATGAGTTATGTATGAAGGTAGTTTTCAAGTGTGCGATGGAAGATGATGAAAGAAGATCCAGGAGAGTCAAGCGCTCAAGCTTGGGGATGCCCCCATGCATCCCCAATAAATATTCAAGGAGACTCAAGCGTCTAAGCTTGGGGATGCCCCCGTGCATCCCCTCCTCCATCAACAATCATCAGTTTGTCCTTCGTCTCACTATATTTTTATCACTTCATGCGTTATGTGCTATGCTTGGAGCATCTCGCTCTTAGGTTTTCTTTTTAATTTTATTTAGCTTTGCTTGCTGTTCATAACAAGTTAGATCCCGTCTTACTTTGTGTGGGAGAGAAACACGCTCCACTTTCAAAATCTAGAACACATCATAGGATTTTTCCTGCCTATCTTTTTGTTGTTGTGTGTTCTTTATATTTTCGTAACTACTGCCATGTTTAGTCTTAGTCTTAGTTTGTCTTTAGCAAGAGCCTTGGCTTTTGTTTAGTTTGTTGCTGGAACTCTTTTTAGTTTTCATGTTAAAGAGAGTTGGTTGTTGCACTAAATTGTGTCTTGTCTTGAAAGTAGGTAATTGAGGTTGCTATTTAATTCTAGTAGTAACTTAAAATAGTTTTGAGGTATTGTTCTGAGTAATGTTTGAACTTTTGGTGTCAAGAGCTCTAGCCTATTAGTGATAGGTGTCGTATTTTGGGCAATCCGTGTGTATTTTCAAAACCTACAAAACTAGTTGAGAACTCTAGCTACTAGATGGATCACTAATCTTTGGATGGATTGAATATTAGAGAACACTCACGTACCATGAGTCGAGGATGCGCAAGGATAACCAAACCCCCATACACTCCTCCTCGGGGTACTTGTCTCTTTGTGAACCTCCTTTTTAGATTGAGAGTTACAGATAATAAGTGCATGAGTTCTTCGGACTAATGTAAGTATTGAAAGTTGACACTTCCACCTTCCCATATTTTGCTAGCCTCTCCCGTGCCGTGCATTGCCTTCTTCTCACTCCGAGAGTTGGTGTCCACCTTCGCCGGTACATCCAAACCCTTGGCATGATACACTCTGTCATCATATACCTCCTTATATCTTTCCTCAAAACAGCCACCATACCTACCTATCAAGGCATTTCCATGGCCTTTCCGAGATATATTGCCATGCAACATCCACCTCTTCATGACTTGATCTTCATGTCATACATGTTCCTGCTACACTGGCAGCGACATACATTGCATACATCATGATAGTTACATCTTCTTTATGATTTTGAGTACCTTGTAAAGTGTGAAAGATCTCCTTCACCTTCTTGTAAAATAGAGTGTTGCCCTTAAGTGAGGAAAAGATCCCAAAGTGGACACAATAAAAGATCCCAAAGAGGACAAATGAGAGTTAAATAGAAAGAGCCATTGAGGCCACAAAAAAAACAAAAAAAGAGAAAAAAAGAAATAAAAAGAGAGAAAGGGGCAACACTACTATCCTTTTGAGAGATCCACACTAGTACTCCCTTTATATCCTTGTACTCCATAGAGATGATCATTATGCATATAGCTATGTGGGTACCTTCACACTATAGAACTTGGCTTGCATATTCCAAGGATGAGCCTCCTCAAACGAGCTCTAGGTCTTCATGAGCGAGCAAGTTAGATGCACCCCCACTAGTTCCATTGGAGAGCTTCCTAGCTCGTATGTGCATCTGTTGCATGGAAATCCCTACTCCTCACATCATATCTATCATTTGGCATCTCTTGCCTATGATTTTCCTCATTGATGTGAGCCTTTCTCATCCTTTTTGTCTTCCTCCTCCGCACTTCTATCTTTGCCATCCTAAGTGTCAACTCTCGTGCTTACGCTCATCCATTGCATGAGTGCTCAAAATATTGAAAAAGGAGTGGATCAAATTGACTTGTACCTGGCTAGTGGTCTGGGGACGAGTCAAGATAAGATTCCAGAAAAAGACCGAGTGTGAAACTTTAGTAGATTGAGTTCTCAACAAATTAATTGTTTTCTCGTATTCCCTATCCCCCTTCTTGCACGCAAACACCATTTGGAGACATTCGAGTCACGGATAGCGAGAGCTCTTGCACCTAATGTTCTTTTGTTACTTGTTTCAGTGCTAATATAGACTCTTGCTTGTTATGACTTGAATTGAGTTTCTAACCTTAATTGCTTTACTTTTCAAAGTTCTTATATGGTTGCTAGCATGTCACCACAGAAATTATGCCGTTATCATTTACCTACTCGAAGACGAGCAGGAATTAAGCTTGGGGATGTTGATACGTCCAAAACGTATCTATAATTTTTGCTTGCTCCATGCATGTTTTGTGTGATATTGCTATGATCTAGATACACTTTCATACATTTTTGATCATATTTGGACTAACCTATTAACTCAGTGCACCACAGTGCCAGTTCCTGTTTTCTGCAGTTTTCTATTTCAGTTTTCCCCCATATAAAAGGTGCCAGAAAAATTCCGGGAAAAATATAGGAAAAATCAGCGTATAGGAAGCTTCGCGAAGAGCCCGAGTGGGGCCAGAGGGGAGCCAGGGGTGGCCCAGGCGGCTACCCGGCGCGGCCCCACCCCTGATCGCGCCAGGGGGGCGCCTAGGGCCCCTGGTCCACCTCTGGTTGCCCCCCTTCGCCTATATATTCTCCGTCATGGGAAACTTCCGATGAGAGAACCCTTTTTCGCGATCTCTCCTCTGTTCCGCCGCCGCCGCGCTTCCGAGATCGGGAGCACCAGAAGACCTCTTCCCGGCACCCTGCAGGAGGGAGGACCGACCTCCGGGAGTCTCCTCTCCACCATGGATGCTCCCCGGATGTCTCGTGAGTAGTTTTCCTTTGACCATGGGTCCGTGATCAGTAGCTATGTGATGTTCTCCTCCCCTCTTTGTTCTTCATGGTTTAGACCTCGTGAGCTGCCCTACATGATCGAGGCACTTTTGTAATCTTTCTGCTGTTGCTATGTTGAGTTTGATGGGATCTGATGGATTATGAGATTATGTTCAGATTGTGATTGAGTAATATATTTGGTTTTTATCTCTTATATTTTTGTTGCTAACTAATTCTTGCATGTTCTCCGTTGCTGTTTATTGCTTTGGCCAAGTAGTAGGTAGTAACCCCAAGAGGGAACGTTATGCTCGATTGTGGGTTCATGCCCCCCGATGACAAGCTTGAGTGACAGAAACATGAGTCTAGGGGATGTGATGTTGCCACAAGGGGGAAAACAACGGTGCTTGTAACCGCGGTTGCAAGGATTGTTTACTTTATGCAAAGTGCTTTTAATGCAGTTGTCTGTTGCTTTGGGTTTACACTTTGGGTGGGGCTCGCAACTTAATACCAGCGAGATGTTCTGGATAGATATCTCAAGGTGGATGATTAGTAGTAGATGCAGTTGGATTTCGGTCTACATATTTTGGCGTACTGCCCGTGCTTTTGAGCCTCTTTCCTTCTTTTGTAGCATAGTTAGCATTGCGGTGCGTTCATAATCCTGTCAATTGCCCTTCTGTGATTTGTTTACCTAGCATAGCAGTTTTATCGTCTTTTGGGAGAGAGACATCACTAGTGAACATCACGTATCCCATTCCATATCCTCATTACTGTTTCCACGCTCATTTACTTTTCTGCTTTTACTTTCAGTTGCTACCATTATCCCTTGTGTTTGATCCTTTGTGAACAACAAGACCGGAGAGATTGACAACCTCTCTGAACTTCGTTGGGAACAAAGTTATTTGTGTCTGTGTGCAGGTCCGCGTCACTTGCGCTGCTGACACCTACTTATCATCTCTGGAGTCCTACTAGAGACAAACCTTGGTATCTTTAATGAGGGAAATTTGTTGTTGTGCTGCATCACGCCTTCCACTTGGGGCTCACCAACGTAGGGCGAGAAGACTACACCCGCCAACTCTCGCGCCATCAATTACCCCAAGTGGAAGGTGAGATGTAGCGTAGCAGCAAGTTTCCCTTAGCAAAGATGCTAAGGTTGAGTGTCGGACCAGTAGGACTCCAACAGATACAAGTAGGTGGTGAAGTGAACAATTGGCACCGTTGACGATCTAAGGATTGCTAACTTCACCTGGACCTGCACACACAACAGATAGCTTTGGTCCCAACGAGTACAGAGGAGTTGTCAGTTCCTCCGGCCTTGTTGTTTACAAAGGATAAAAAGCACGGGATAATAATGATAGTGATAGCAACTAAAAAGTAAATATTGAAAGTAAATTGATAGTGTAAACAGTGGTGGAGGTATGGACCTAGATCTCATGATGTTCACTAGTGATGTCTCTCTCCCAAAAGACGATAAGACAGTCATGCGAGGTAAACAAATTACATATGGGAAATTGACAGGATTATGTGCGCAAACCAATGCTAATTATGCAAAACATAAAGGAAGAGGCTCAAAAGCACGGGCAGTACGCCAAGACAAGTAGACCGAAATCCATCTGCATCTGCCCACTAATCATCCACCTTGAGATATCTATCCAGAACATCTCGCTGGTATTAAGTATTGAATCCCACCCAAAGTGTAAACTCAAAGCAACGGACAACTGCATTAACGAACTTTGCATAAAGTAAACAATCCTTGCACCCGCAAGTACAAGCACCGTTGTTTCCCCCCTTGTGGCAACATCACATCCCCTAGACTCATGTTTCTGTCACTCAAGCTAGTCATCGGAGGGCATGAACCCACAGTCATGCATAACGCTCCCTCTTGGAGTCACTACCTACTACCTGGCCAAAGCAATAAACAGCAACGGAGAACATGCAAGAGTTACTCAAGAACATAAATATAAAAGAAGAGAAGAAAATATATAACTCAATCACAATCTGAACATAATCTCATAATCCATCGGATCCCAGCGAACTCAGCATAGCAACAGCAGAAAGATTACATATGTGCCTCGATCATGTAGGGCAGCTCACGAGGTCTAATCCATGAAGAACAAAGAAGGGAGGAGAACATCACATAGCTACTGATCATGGACCCATGGTCCAAGGTGGACTACTCACGGTTCATCCGGGAAGCATCCATGGTGGTGGAGAAGCTCCCGGAGGTGATTCCTCCCTCTGGCAGGGTGCCGGGAAGAGGTCTTCTTGTGCTCCCGATTTTGGAAGCGCGGCGGTGGCGGAACAGAGGAGAGATCGCGAAAAAGGGTTTTGTCCCCGAGGTTTTCTCGTCACGGGGAATAAATAGGCGAAAGGGGGCAGCCAGAGGTGGGCCAGGGGCTCCAGGCGCCCACCTGGCGCGGCCAGGGGCCTGGCCGCGCCCTCTGGCCGCCTGGGTCCCCTGGCTCCCCTCTGGCCCCTCCTGGGATTTTCTCGAAGCTTCCGGTACGCTGATTTTTCCTATATTTTTCCCGGAATTTTATTGGTACTTTTTATAAGGGGGAAACCTGAAATAGAAAAACAGCAGAAAACAGGAACTGGCACTGGGGTGCACTGAGTTAATAGGTTAGTCCAAATATGATCAAAAGTGTATGGAAGTTCATCAATATCATAGCAATATCACAAAAAAGAGGCAAGGAGCAAGCAGAAATTATAGATACGTTTTGGACGTATCAACATCCCCAAGCTTAATTCCTGCTCTTCCTCGAGTAGGTAAATGATAACAAGCATAATTTCTGTGGTGACATGCTAACAACCATATAAGAACTTTGTAAGTAAAGAAATCAAAGCATGCAATTCAATTCAAGTCATAATAGGCAAGAGTCTATATCTAGTATTGAAACAAGCAACATAAGAACATAAAGGTGCAAGAGCTCTCGATGTCCGTGACTCGAATGTCTCCAAATGGTGTTTGCGTGCAAGAAAGGGGATAGGGATATACGAGAAAAAGTATTTTTATTGTTGAGAACTCAATATACTAAAGTGTCACACTTTGTCTTCTTTGGAATCTTATCTTGACTCGTCCCCAGACCACTAGCCAGGTACAAGTCAAAATGATCCACTCCTTTTCGACATTTTGAGCACTCATGCAATGGATAAGCGTAAGCAACAAAGTTGACACTTAGGATGGCAAATAGAGAATATGGTGGAGGAGGAAGACAAAAATATGTGAAAGGCTCACATCAATGAGGACAATCATAGGCGAGAGAAAGCCAAATCATAGATATGATGTGAGGAGTAGGGATTCCCATGCAACGGATGCAAATATGAGCTAAAAGCTCCCCAATGGAACTAGTCGGGTGCATCCAACTTGATTTCTCAAGAAGACCTAGAGCTCATTTGGGGAGGCTCATCATTGGAATATACAAGCCAAGTTCTATAGTGTGAAGGTCCCCACATAGCTATATGCATGAATGATAATCTCTATGGAGTACAAGATATAAGATGGAGTACGAGTGTGGATCTTCTCAAAAAGAATAGTAGTGTGCCCCTTCTCTCTCTTTATTTTTTTCTCTTTCTCTTTTTTTTATTTTTCTATATTTTTTTTTGTATTTTTTGTGGCCTCAATGGCTCTTTCTATTTAACTCTCATTTGTTCTCTTTGGGATCTTTTAATTTGTCCTCTTTGGGATCTTTTAATTTGTCCACTTTGGGGTCTTTTCCTCACTTAGGAGCAACACTCTATATATTACAAAAAAGTATAGAAGATTTATCACACTTTACAAAGTACTCGAATCATAAAGAAAATGTAAATATCATGATGTATGCAAATGTATGCCTCTGCCAGTGTAGCAGGATATGCAATGATACTAGCGCGTCATGTAGCAATGATTAGGGCAAGGCCCAACTAGCATGCGGCTCATCAATCAAGCAAGTATCATGTATGACATGAAGATCAAGTCATGAGAAGATGGATGTTGCATGGCAATATATCAAGGAAAGGCTATGGAAATGCCTTGATAGGTAGGTATGGTGACTGTTTTGAGGAAGGATATAAGGAGGCTTATGATGACAGAGTGTATCGTTCCAAGGGTTTTGATGTACCGGCGAAAGTGGACGCTAACTCTCGGAGTGAGAAGAAAGCAATGCACGGCACATGAAAGGCTAGAAAAATATGGGAAGGTGGAAGTGTCAACTTTCGAATACTCACATTAGTCCGAAGAACTCATGCACTTATTATCGGTAACTCTCAATCTAATAAGGAGGTTCACAAAGAGACAAGTACCCCGAGGAGGAGTGTATGGGGGTTTGGTTATCCTTGCGCGTCCTCGACTCATGGTACGTGAGTGTACTCTAATATTCGACCCCTCAGAAGAGTAGTGATCCAACTAGTAGCTAAAGTTCTCAACTAATTTGTAGGTTTTTGAAAATAAACACGGATTGCCCAAAATACGACATCTATCACTAATAGGCTAAAGCTCTTGACACCAAAAGTCCAAACAATACTCAAAGAAATACCTCAAAACTTTTGCAAGTTACTACTACAAAAAGAATAGCAACCTCAATTACCTACTTCAAGTCAAGACACAAAACTCAGTGCAACAGGCAAATTCTCTAAACAAGATAAACATGAAAACTCAAGAGAGTTCCAGCAACAAAATAAACAAAATCTCTTTTAAAAGATAAACATGAAAGCTAAGAGCAAAGCATGACAGCAGCTACGGAAAGATAAAGAACAAACACAGCAAAGATAAGCATGAAAAGTCCTATGTTGTGTTCTAAATTTTGGAACTGGAGCGTGTTTCTCTCCCACACAAAGAAATCTGGGTTCTAACTTGTTATGAACAGCAAGAAAAGCTAAAGAAAACTAAAAACAAAACCTAAGAGCGAGACGCTCCAAGAATAGCACATAACGCATGAAGTGATAAAAATATAGTGAGACGAGAGACGAACAGATAATTTTCGATGGAGAAGGGGATGCACGGGGGCATACCCAAGCTTAGACGCTTGAGTCTCCTTGAATATTTCTTGGGGATGCATGGGGGCATCCCCAAGCTTGAACGCTTGACACTTCTTAATCTTCTTTCATCATCTTCCCTCGCACATTTGAAAACTCCCTTCATACATAACTCATAATAATCTGATTAGCGAGGTTAGTACCCATAATAAAATAATTTTTTCTCTACTGGAAATAAAGATAACCTTGAATAGCTACTGTTTCCAAAGATTTCCAACAAGTTTTTGCATGGAAAAAGCAAGCTTAAGTTTTGCAAAACGAAGAAAAGGCAAAACAGGACAGAATCTGTGAAAAACAGACCAGCAGGTAAAAACAAATTGTTTAGGGGTACTTATGCAACTCAAATCAAAAAACTCAGAACATACGAAAGTTTTGTAATTGTATAGAGCACGCTGTGTAAAAAGTTCAGCTCAAAAAGATGAACTGGGATTTTTTCTCTGAATTTTCTAGTCACGAGGACAGAATCTGTTTTCTGGACAGCATGTCACAACTTTCACTCCCCTTGTCGTATGATGCTATAAAAGGCACAAAGCTTGAAAAGTAAAGATACAATGATGTTGCTACAGTAGTAAAAATCATCAAGACCACTAAAAACAGAAGAAAAACAAAAAGGAAAACCTAAATTCGTTGCGGGCTGCCTCCCGAAAGCGCTTTTGTAAAGCCATTAGCTAGGCTTAATGCAAATAGATCAAGTCTTTTCAAGAAAATAACTAGCCCGTGTGACGGACTCAAAACGCAAATTAATCTTTTTCCTAGGAAAGTGTTCCATCCCTTTCTTGAGAGGTAATTAGAATTTTATAATCCCTTCTTTCATATCAATAACAGCACCTACGGTGCGAAGAAAAGGACGTCCCAAAATAAATGGTCAAGAAGGCTCACATTCAATGTCCATAATAGTAAAATCAACGGGAACATAATTTTCATTGACAATGATAAGAACATCATCTATCTTCCCCAAAGGTTTCTTTACGGAAGAATCGACGAGACGAATACCAAAAGAACAAGCATCAAAAGGTTTCAATTCAAATATATCATACACTCTTTTGGGCATAACAGAGGTACTAGCTCCAAGATCACATAAAGCATATCAAGAAAAGATATTCAACTTAATTTTAATCATAGGATCCCAACCATCTTCTAGATTTCTAGGTATGGAGGCTTTTACCCTAAGCTTCTCCTCCCTAGTTTTGATGAGAGCATTAGTGATATGCTCCGTGAAGGCAAGATTAAGTGTGCTAGTGTGGGGGTCTCTAGACATCTTGTGAAGGAAACGAATGTTGGGGTTCGCAGCAGAAAACACAAATTTTTTCTAACTAGCGTTCCCTTAACCCAAGATCTAGCTAGCCGTATTACCGTAACAGATAGTAGTGCGGAAATAACATACCTCGGGGTGTAGTCCGTTGCGCGGGAAACGTTCCCGCAAACGTGGTCGATGTAGCCGATCAAGTTTCACAGCCCCCTGGCTGTGTTGAGCACCCGGATGGGTGTAGTGCCACACGTGCAGCACCTCGTAGTACTCGCACACGTACGAGACTCGATGACGACCTCCGTTCTCTGATCCAGCGGAGGTGGCGGAAGCAGACCTCCGGAACCAGAGTTTCAGCAGCACGACGGCGTGCGTATAGTGGAGACATCTCCAACCTAGTGCAGACTCCAAACAAGGGGAGTCCGCTCATAGGAGGGAGAAATAGGGAGAGAGAGATCTACAGAAATTATCTGTAATTTTTCTGGAATTTTCTGTGTTGAAAAAGGGCTACCCACCATATCTATATATAGGGGCAAACGGGGTGTGCGGGCACTTAGCTAGGCGGGGTGGTACTAATACCAACACCCTAGCCGTGCACATGTTGTGCAAGTGGCCGCCGTGGGTGGCCGGCCATGCATGGCCATGGCGCAAGGCCATGTGGCCAAGTGCCCACCCATGGGCCACAAGCCCATGGCGCTAGCACCTTTTTTTTTCTTTTTCTTTTATTCTTTTTTTTCTTTCTTCTTTCTCTTAAAGAAAAAACAAAAAACCAAAAGAATAACATTCCATTAATTATTTAAATTATATTTTAATATTTAATTCATTAATTAAATAATAAAACATATCTAAATAACTTTCCGTACAATTCGGAACCACGGAACTTTTCCGTCTCCCCTCCGAACCGATTTCGGAGTTCTCTCTTATTCTCCGGTAACTCTGATAGTTCCGAAAAGTTCTCCGATTTCATCGAGCCCTTAAGTGTGTTACCCTACGGTCCGAGAACACTCCAGTCATGACCGAGCAGAGGCAACAGTCAATGATCATCAGCGGGACCTGGATGCCCATAATGACCCCTGTGCATTCCGGATATCAACACCGATTGGACCTTACGCCGTATAGCATTCCCTTTGTCAGCGATACTGGATTGTTCCGAGATTCGATCAATGACATCCTATGTCTGGTTCAACCTCGTTCCGAACTAATCCTCATTCACTCGTTCCCGTGATATTCATCCCCGTGACCTAGTCACACGCTGCGCAGCTTTATGGATGGAATCTCACCGAGTGGGCCCTGAGTATCTATCCATTATATGGATTGACAAATCCCGCTCTTGTAAACAATACTCCTCAACGTATCTCCACGGAATACCTAAGATACAACCGTTATGACCCGCATATTTCAGTCAGGTGGTGGGATGTAAGTCAAAGCATCCGGGAAGACAGTGATTATGCACGTACTCACGGTCAAAGGAACGGTCTACCACGTTCTGTAATTACAACACTGAACCTTCATAAGATTTGATCATGCTGTAATGCTTACTTTGGGTAATGTTCATCACGTCACTTAACCCGTGAGGTGACCTCATAGTCAAGAGACTTAATTGTCCATGATCGCGAAACCACGACCATCATGTTGACCATGAACTAGTTATCGATGTAGAGGCTAACTAGGAACTCTGGGGTTTCTATACCACACCTGCATCATTGTTTCACTGATGCAGTTCTAGCACGGTATGAAACTGGTTATGAACTTGCTTAGATATATTGGAATAATCATATATTATTTGCCTCTAGAGCATATATCCAACAACGAACAACTTCAGAAAGAGTGCAATTATCAAAATCAAGGTCACTACTATCAAGTAGAGTAGTAGTGGTGTCCTTTAGGCTCACTTGTTTGGTAGCTTCTGTAGTCATAGGAATTTCTTCTTCTAAGGTTGAGGTCATAGCATCACCATTTATATGTCCTATGGGACTAGGGGTGCATTGGGTGCTAAGAGTTTGGATATCCTCAACCACTTGGATAGTAGCAACAGTATGGTGTGTAGGAAGGCTCTTAATTCTATCTTATTCCTCCTTTTCTCTAGCCCATATCTTTTTGAGTTTAGCCATCATCCTAATGTTTTCATTAATTTGCAATTGGATAGCATTTATACGAGTGACCTTCCTCTCCTCAAGGGGAGAAGTTCTAATTTTAAGCTATTCTACTTCATGGGCTAAATTGTCTACCTTCGACGAGAGGGTATCTAGTTTTTCTAGTTTTTCCTCTACACTCTTGTTGAAGGATTTTTGGGTAGTGATAAAGTCTTTAAGCATACTCTCTAATTCAGAAGTGGATTTTTTGGTGCTAGGATAAGTGTTGTTGGTCCCATAGTTGTTGGAGGGGAACGGTCTAGGATTGCTACCAAAGTTACTCCTATAAGCATTGTTGTTGAAATTGTTTCTAGAGATAAAGTTCACATCTACTTGATCCTGGGAAATCAAAGAATTTAAAGGAACATTTTGAGGATCAATAGGAGATTGCTTGGTAAGTAAAGACATTATCAAGTCAACTTTTTCATTTAGGGAGGAGATTTCCTCGACAGAGTTTACCTTCCTACCTGTTGGAGCTCTTTCGGTGTGCCATTGGGAATATTTGGTCATCATCTCATCGAGAAGTTTTGTGGCAGCACAAAGTGTAGTTGACATAAAGGTTCCTCCCGCGGCCGAATCTAACAAGTTCCGCGAGGTAAAGTTCAAACCTGCATAAAAAGTTTGGATAACCATCTAAGTAGTCAAACCATGCGTAGGGCAATTCTCAACAAGAGATTTAATGCGTTCCCAAGCTTGGGCAACGTGTTCATTATCCAATTGTTTAAAATTCATACTAAAGCTCCTCAACTGGATAATCTTAGCAGGGGGATAGTACTTCCCGATAAAAGCATCCTTGCACTTATCCCAAGAATCTATGCTATTCTTAGGCAGGGATTGAAACCAGATTTTAGCTTCATCCCTCAAGGAGAAAGGAAAAAGCTTAAGTTTAACAATATCACCATCTACTTCTTTGTACTTTTGCATATCACAAAGCTCACTAAAATTATTTAAATGCAAAGCAGCATCATCTCTAGCACCATAGAATTGATCTTTCATAACAAGATTCTGCAAAGCAGGTTTAATCTCATAAGAATGTGTTGAAGTAGCAGGTGTAGCAATAGGAGTGCAGATAAAGTCACTGTTGTTGTGACTAGTGAAGTCACACAACTTGTTGTTATCAGAGGAACCCATAGTAGCAGCAGGCAAGATAACTATTTTTTTGATTTTTGATAAAAGACACTAAAGCAAAAACTGAAAGGTAAACTAACAAGAAAAAAGCAAAGATAAAAGATAGTGTGCAACTCCCCTATCTTGAAGAGTGGAGTCCCCGGCAACGGCGCCAGAAATTTGCTTGATACACGAGATAGCTTCTCGTCCCTCGTTGGTTACCCCAAGTGGAAGGTGAGATGTAGCGTAGCAGCAAGTTTCCCTTAGCAAAGATGCTAAGGTTGAGTGTCGGACCAGTAGGACTCCAACAGATACAAGTAGGTGGTGAAGTGAACAATTGGCACCGTTGACAATCTAAGGATTGCTAACTTCACCTGGACCTGCACACACAACAGATAGCTTTGCTCCCAACGAGTACAGAGGAGTTGTCAATTCCTTCGGCCTTGTTTTTTACAAAGGATAAAAAGCACGGGATAATAATGATAGTGATGGCAACTAAAAAGTAAATACTGAAAGTAAATTGATAGTGTAAACAGTGGTGGAGGTATGGACCTGGATCTCATGATGTTCACTAGTGATGTCTCTCTCCCAAAAGACGATAAAACATCCATGCGAGGTAAACAAATTACAGTTGGGCAATTGACAGGATTACGTGCGCAAACCAATGCTAATTATGCAAAACAGAAAGGAAGAGGCTGAAAAGCACGGGCAGTACGCCAAGACAAGTAGACTGAAATCCATCTGCATCTACCCACTAATCATCCACCTTGAGATATCTATCCAGAACATCTCGCTCGTATTAAGTTGTGAATCCCACCCAAAGTGTAAACTCAAAGCAACGGACAACTGCATTAAAGAACTTTGCGTAAAGTAAACAATCCTTGCACCCGCAAGTACAAGCACCGTTGTTTTCCCCGTTGTGGAAACAACACATCCCCTAGACTCATGTTTCTGTCACTCAAGCTAGTCATCGGGGGGCATGAACCCACAATCATGCTTAACGCTCCCTCTTAGAGTCACTACCTACTACTTGGCCAAAGAAATAAAAAACAACGGAGAACATGCAAGAGTTACTCAAGAACATAAATATAAAAGAAGAGAATCAAATATATAACTCAATCACAATCTGAACATAATCTCATAATCCATCGGATCCCAGCAAACTCAGCATAGCAACAGCAGAAAGATTACATATGTGCCCTGATCATGTAGGGCAGCTAACGAGGTCTAATACATGAAGAACAAAGAGGGGAGGAGAACATCACATAGCTACTGATCATGGACCCATGGTCCAAGGTGGACTACTCACGGTTCATCCGGGAAGCATCCATGGTGGTGGAGAAGCTCCTAGAGGTGATTCCTCCCTCCGGCAGGGTGCCAGGAAGAGGTCTTCTGGTGCTCCCGATCTTGGAAGCGCGGCGGCGGCGGAACAGAGGAGAGATTGCGAAAAAGGGTTCTGTCCCCGAGGGTTTCTCGTCACGGGGAATAAATAGGCGAAAGGGGGAAGCCAGAGGTGGGCCAAGTATGCTGGCCGCCTGGGTCCCCCTGGCTCCCCTCTGGCCCCTCCTGGGCTTTTCTCGAAGCTTCCGGTATTCTTATTTTTCCTATATTTTTCCCGGAATTTTTCTGGTACTTTTAATAAAGGGGAAACCTGAAATAGAAAAACAGCAGAAAACAGGAACTGGCACTGGGCTGCACTGAGTTAATAGGTTAGTCCAAATATGATCAAAAGTGTTTGGAAGTTCATCAATATCTTAGCAATATCACACAAAAGAGGCAAGGAGCAAGCAGAAATTATAGATACGTTTTGGACGTATCACTTATATATGTTATGAAGCAAAAGAGTTTGTCAAAGATTTCTTTGTCGCGTCCAGTTCGTTGAGCTAAATTGCTCGAGGACAAGCAATAAGACAAGCTTGGGGGAGTTGATACGTTTCAAATGTATCTACTTTTCCAAACACTTTTGCTATTGTTTTGCCCTCATTCTTGCATGATTTGAGCTAAACTAACCCGGACTGACGATGTTTTCAGCAGAGCTGCCTGTATGGTTTTATTGTGCGCAGGAAAATGGATTTTTGGACATCTCAGAAAATTCCCAGAAAAATACCAAAAAATCCACGCACCCGAAGGAGCCCGGAGCCAGAAGAGGGGCAGAGGGCATCCTGGGGGGCCCAGGCGCCCTGCTGGCGCGGCCAGGGGTGGGGCCGCACCAGCTGGCCGCCTGGGCGACTCCCCCCTCCCCTGGTGCCCTACTTCAACTCCTATTTATTCCCATGACGGGGAAACTCCGAAACAGAAGTCGCTTTTCTAGAACCCGTCGCGGAGCCGCCGCCAACCTTTGTTCTTCCTCGGGAGGGCTAATCTAGAGGCTGATTTGTCCTCCGGAGAGGGGAGATTGTCTCCATCGTCATCACCATCACCACTCCATCCTTCTTCCATGACTTCTCTTCACATGTGTGGGTAATTCCCTACTGTAGGCAAAGGGGGTGGTAGGGATTGGATGATATTGATCATGTAATAGTTCGTCAGATTGTTGGGGGCATGTTGCCTATCATCTAATTTGGTGTTTATCATCTTTGCTACAACTTGTTGCTCTTAATGCTTGTCACTTTGGTCCCGAATGCCATGTTTTGAGATCTGAACCACCTATGTTTTCATGAGTTTATCTATGTTTGAGATCCTATCTATGAGTTGTATGCATCTATTATGTGTCACAACCCTAGTTTTGGTATGTGCTTTTTATTTCTAGAAATAAGGAATCATGTTTAAATTTCCTTTATTTAATAATTGGGGATTTGGAAAAGCCTAAAAAATAATTAAATAAAAAGGCCAGATAAAAAGTTTTTCCAAAAATCCTCCAAACATTTTTGAAAAGTCCTATAAATGAGTGTGATCATTTTAAAAATGATTTGGAGTCAAACCCATGCTCATGGATTTTTCAAAAATTCAATTAGAGGCTTGGATATTAAATTTAAATGCTATTTGAATTGGATTCAAATAATTTGAATACCACCTTGCCCAGTGAGCTCGGCATCCTCGTCTTCGTTGAGCACCGCCATCAAACGAGCCGAGGAGCCCCCGAGGACGATGCCCCCTTCTCAAACTTTCCGGCGGCCGCCGGGTCTTCGCCGCGGAATTCGTCGCCGCCGCCGCTCTTCAGCCCACCCCGACCACCCCTTCATGCTCACGATGAGCATGCGCTCATTTTCCCCTCAATCCCCGGCCCCTCCCGTGGCCCAGTTCGCCGTGGCCAGTGAGCAGCACTCCGGCCGCCGCGGGGCTCGTCTCCGGCCTCCTCCGTTCCTCCCGTGTGCCCCACTGGATGCGCGCATTCGAGGGCTTCTCTCCGGTGCCCTTGGCGCAGCCATCCGTGGACGGAGCCGCCGTCTGCAGCGGGCGCCACCGCGTCCAATGCCACCGGCGGCTAAACGCCGGCAGACTTGATTAATTAGGGGGCTAACCCCCCTGTTTAGTTTGGCCTAAGCCAATGATAGGTGGGGCCAGCCCCCCCCCCCCCAAATTAAATTAAAATTTTAATTAAAACGGAGTTTTAACTCTGAGTGAATGACACAGTGGCCCCATTGGTCAGCCCCCCCCCTTACGTCACCTTTGTGTCATCATGACGCAATAATTAATTTATCTAATTAACAGAAAATCCAGAAAACTATTAAATCTTTGGAAATTCATATCTTTTAATCTATAACTCCAAATTAAAAGTGTAATATATGAAAAATCATCAGAAAAATGCAAGGATTCCAAATATCATATTTTCATAGATGAAAAACACATCTATGATGATGGACCAGTAGCATTTAGCTATTTGGGTTATTTGGAATAATTCAAAATAAATGTTTAAATCATTTCAATTTAAATCTTTGCAATGCCAATCTTAATACTTGCACATCAGAGGCATATCATACACATGACAACATGGTTTACCATATCCAAAAATTAGAAAATGCAACTTGGGATAATTTGAACAACATTTGGAGTTTGAATTTCAATTCCTTTTTCAAATCAACTTCAATTAACTTGTTTCCAATTGAACATAGATCACATCAGTACCATGCCATGATTCATTTCTTGAATGTGCATTGCAATGTGATGTTTACATTGTTGTTGTCTCGGTGTTTTTTTCTTCTCGATAGATCCATCGCTGGACGTAGTTCCTGTTTTCTCCGAAGAGTGGCACCCCCGAGTCTCGACAATAAGGCAAGCAAACCCCATTGATCATATCTATATAAACCCATTTTCCCTCTTGTTCTCTTATGCATGATTAGGTGATTCACATGTTACCGTTCTACCGCTAGTTGAACCCATCCTTTGCATGACCTATCATTGCTACCATAGTATTAAGCAAACCTCAACCTAGCAGAGACAAGTTTGTTTGTGTTCATCATGTGTCCCTTCATCCATGTTATGCTATGCCATGCTAGAGTTGTATGCAATGAAGATGATCCATCTGGGTGACGTATCGGGATGGTAGTGAACACATGCAACAAGGTGGTAACGTGTTGATGAAGTCACCCTAATATAAGTGAAAAATGAGAGGTTGTGTAGGAGTACACAGTGGGTTGTCTCATTTACACTTCCCTAGGCCCCGAGTTCTTGTGTTGTGATCCAAGACACATATTACTACCACATGTTGGGCTCATTGACCCCTCTCAACCTATTAACTCACCCCGATTATGGTCCAGGATTCGCATGGGTTATTGCTTCTTCGATTTGATTTTGTGCAGGAGTGGGAGGAGATGCACGGTTACTTTGTAGCACGGTTTTAGGCAAGCGCAGTTCCATCCGTCGAGGTGGGCTTGTCGGACCGTCCATACATCGTCTGGGTCCTGAACGGAAACCCCGGCCGGATTCCCGATTGGGGTACATACTCAGATAGGCGATCCCCTGGACTAGAGTTGGAGCCGTGAGGTAAGTGTCGTCGTACTACCCTCGCCGACACCGCTTGAAGGTGACGAGTTCTAGGCGGTAAGTGGTAGCTACGTATGTGAAGAATTACACCCCTGTAGGGTTAATGAACTATTCGAATAGCCGTATCCGCGGTTATGGACTACTTGGAGATCTTTACTTGATTATTAGACAAATCAAATGGATACTCTAAAAATCGCAAGATAAGTGTGAGTGCTATGGGTTGCTTCCTCGTGGGGAAGTCGAGGAAGGATCCATGGTTGTGTATTGAGGTGGTGATCAAGATTAGATGGGCTCGTGTGCGCCTCTCATCTCAACTCTATGTAGTTGTAGTACAGGATAGCCAAGTCAAAGCTTTCTGCATTATAACCCCACTTGCCTTTACCTTGATACCTGAGCATAAGTAGTATAGTTCTGATGTAAGTCTTGCTGAGTACGACTTTGTACTCACGTTTGCTTATTCTATGTTTTAGAGACGAGACCACTGACCCTGATGGTGGCCTCTACCTCGAGCTCGACGCCGACTAAGTCGTATAGTTCCAGACAGCAGCCTGGTTCCTTTGGAGGGTCGTTGTATTTTCTTTCAGGCTTCTTAAGCCATTTGTTAACCTTGTCTTTACTAAGACATAATTTGCTTCCGTTGTTGCTTGATGTAATGTTGGATCACAGTCATGTGATCTCCGCTTGTAATACAACTACCATGTCTGCTCAGTTTAGCAGATGCAATAAATTCTATGAGTTTGTAGAGTTCATGTTGTGTTACCTGCTGTTATACACTTGGCATGCATGCTGCGTGTATGATTATATCGTGCATGTCATGTGTGGGGTTCGATACCTTAGGTGTGCTCTCGCCGGCAGTCTTTCTTACACCAAGTGGCCCTAAGATGTGCGCAGCTTGGGGCATCGCGATGCGATTGCTCGTGACTCCGTCACGTGGCACACTTCGTTGTACGATCGATCCCGCCCGAGACCCCGACTAAGAGATCGGGCTGGAGTATGTTTATGTAAGTGTTATGATTCAATCGATAATATGGTTGAGGCGACTTGTCTATGAGTATGGGATTTCACCACCCATAATCATTTAGACTTGTGAGCGGACGATGAGGACCCTTCTCAGTTGATCATCCGGGCCTGGATGGGATGCCCCTCACGTTCGAGCTTTCCGAGAGTGTCTTGTACTTCGCCTTGTCTGCTTAGACAAGTGGGTATGGCTCTCGGCTCTCCATATGATTGAGTTGTGACTGGAATTACATATGCAAATTCCGGGTCCCGACATTATGGTCCGGAACCATCGATCCCAAAGTTGACAGTTTGGGACACCAAAGGGGATGGTCCATAATTTGAGGATTCCATGTATCCATTGAGTTTATTGCTTTGTTCCGGTGCTCTTTGATAGGAGCACCTTAATCTCCATAAGTTCCTTTTGGCCCCGTTCGTAGAGGGATGGTAGGACAAAAGATGTTGTGCAAGTTCTTATTGCAAGCACGCACAACTACCTATGGGATACATACTTAATGTTTGATATTTTCCTAGATGATCATTGCTTTTATGTGTGCCTTGCCCCGTGTTAGAATCTATTACATGTTCATTCTTATTCATGCAGCGCCCGACCATCCATCTCCCTAGCCTACAGTGCTTTAATCCTACTGGTCACTAGTTGTTACTTTTCGTTGTTTTACTTTCTCTATCATCACTATTGCTATCATATCACAGTTGCTATTAATACTTTTTTGCAAGCAAGTATATTTCAGGTGCGGTTGAATTGACAACTCAACTGTCAAAGCTTATAAATACTCTTTGGTTCCCCTTGTGTCGAATCAATAAATTGGGTTAACTTACCCGCGAGAACACTACAATCGATCCCCTACAGTTGAGGGTCATCACATGGGTCCATGATCAGTAGCTATGTTATGTTCTCCTCCCCTCTTTGTTCTTCATGGATTAGACCTTGTGAGCTGCACTACATGAACAAGGCACATATTTAATTTTTCTACTGTTGCTATGCTGAGTTTGCTGGGATCTGATGGATTATGAGATTATGTTCAGACCGTGATGAGTAATATATTTGGTTCTCTTTTATATTTTTGTTCTTGAGTAATTTTTGCATGTTCTCCGTTGCTGTTTATTGCTTTGGCCAAGTAGTAGGTAGTGACTCCAAGAGGGAGCGTTATGCTTGATTGTGGGTTCATGCCCCCTGATGACTAGCTTGAGTGACAGAAACATGAGTCTAGGGGATGTGTTGTTGCCACAAGGGGGGAAACAACGGTGGTTGTAACCGCGATTGCAAGGATTGTTTACTTTACGCAAAGTTCTTTTAATGAAGTTGTCTGTTGCTTTGGGTTTACACTTTGGTGGGGCTCACAACTTAATACCTGCGAGATGTTCTGGATAGATATCTCAAGGTGGATGATTAGTAGTAGATGCAGATGGATTTCGGTCTACTTATCTTGGCGTACCGCTAATGCTTTCGAGCCTCTTCCTTTCTTTTGTACTCCCTCCGTTCCTTGATATAAGGTGCTTAAGCCTTTTGCGCGAATATTAACGTGTACGTATAATTCTACAATTGGACTGATCTTTTGCTAGACAAAATTAGGAGAAAACAGTTCGAATCACCCAATAATAGAAAAGAGACCCTCCGTTCTATCTCTTTTCGTGTGTATATTTACCTAGACGGGAGGTATTATCCCAATAAGCCATGTGTTTTGGAATTTTTCTCAAAACCTTAGGCACCTTATATCTAGGAACGGAGGGAGTAGCATAGTTAGCATTGGTTTGCCCCCGTAATCCTGTCAATTGCCCAGATGTGATTTGTTTACCTCGCATAGCAGTTTTATCGTCTTTTGGGAGAGAGACATCACTATTGAACATCATGGGTCCCCGGTCCATATTTCCATCACAGTTTACACCTTCAATTTACTTCTTACTTTTACTTTCTAGTTGCAATTATCACTACTATTATCTGTTGCATTGATCCTTTGTAAACAACAAGACCGGAGAGATTGACAACCTCTCTGAACTTTGTTGGGAGAAAAGTTATTTGTATCTGTGTGCAGGTCCAGGTCAAGGAAGCTACTTTTGTCTAAAATGTTGCCATTTTTTCCTTGCCACCTACTGGTCGTTGCTGGAGTCCTACTGGTTCGATCTCAACCTTCGTATCTTTGCCAAGGGAAATTTGCTGCTATCCTACATCTCACCTTCCACTTGGGGTAACCAACGAAGGGCGAGAAGCCATTATCATCTCTCGCGCATCAAGAAAATTTCTGGCGCCGTTGCCGGGGACTCCGATCTTCAAGATAAGGGGGTTGCACGCTATCTTTTACCTTTGATTTTTACTATTGTTAGTTTACCTTTCAGTTCTTTCTTTAGTGTCCTTTATAAAAAATCACAAAAAAAAAATTTACCTTGCTAGTAGTTGTCATTATGTCTGGTCCTTTTGCCTTTGTTGTGACAAAAGTGCTCACCTTTACACAAAAAGGTGGTGAAAGTTTAAAAGATGCTTGGTATAGAATTAATGATTCACAAGAAAGAACCACCAAGAAGTAATCCACTACTATCCTGCTTAGAAACTTTTATGATGGAAATGATCCTTGGAATAGGTTCATTGTAGATACTGCTATCAATGGGAATTTCCTAGAAGCCCCATTTTGGGAATCTCTTAATGTTATTGAAAATCTTGTTGGAAATCTCCCTATTGCTAGCATTCAAGAGGATATCACTCTAGTTCACATTATGAAGAAACTTGAAAAGATAGAGTTAGAAATACCAAGCATAAATAAGATAAATGAGTTGGATCATAAGATTCAAGGGAATTAGAATAGACTTGATAGCTCCATGTATAAAATCGTCAAAACTTTGGAGACCATCAAATCCCATGATTTGGATCCTTCTAGGATAGATAAGATTGAGAAAGCATTGACACTTTAGGAACTACTTCCTCCTCAATCAAACCAAAAAATGTAGAAACTCCCGGAAGGAAGGAACCTAAGTTCACTTATGTCCCCAGGGTTCCCCGACCTAAAAATAATCCACTCATTGCCAAGGGAGTTGAAACCGTGAAAACTTTGGAAGAAATACCTGTCTTAATGATTTTATAAATAAAAATCCAATTGATTTTACGCCTTTTGGTTTTATCCCTAGAAGTATCTTCATTAGGCCTTTATTTGAAAGACCTCTTAAAACTAGTTGTACAATTGAAGAGCTTATTGTTGATCTTGATGATGGTTTGATTGATACAACGTGATTCTTCTTTTTGCTTCTTGCCTAGATTAAAGGCGTAAAAGAAAGCGCTTGTTGGGAGGCAACCCAAGATGTTTTTACTTCTGTTTTTAGTGGTCTTGATGATTGTTACTACTGTAGCAACATCATTGTATCTTTATTTTCAATCTTTGTGCCAAGTTTAGCCACCGATTGCAAGAAAGTTCAAAAGTTGCGACATGTTGTCCAGAAAACAGATTCTGTCCTTGGACGGAAAAATTCATGATAAATCACCAGATCATCTTTTTTATCTGAATTGTTTTGACAGCATGCTCTATACAATTTTCTTTCGAGCGTCTGTTTTGAGTTTTTTTATTTGAGTTGCAGAAGTATCCCGAAAAAATTATTTACTACCTGTTGGTCTGTTTTTCACAGATTCTGCCATGTTTTGCCTTTCCTCAATTTTGCAAGTCTTGCGCTAGCTTTTTCTTTGCAAAAACTTTTTGGCGGTCTTGAGAAACAGTAGCCCTTAAAGAAAATCTTTATTTCCAGTAGAGGCAAATTATTTTATTAAGGGTACTAACCTCTCTAATCAGCTTATGATGAGTTATGTATGAAGGGAATTTTTAAGTGTGCGAGGGAAGATGATGAAAGAAGATCCGGGAGTGTCAAACGCTCAAGCTTGGGGATGCCCCCATGCATACCCAATAAATATTCAAGGAGACTCAAGCATCTAAGCTTGCGGATGCCCCCGTGCATCCCCTACTCCATCAGTTCGTCCTTCGTTCCACTATATTTTTATCACTTCATGCGTTATGTGCTATGCTTGGAGCGTCTGACTCTTTAATTTCTGGTTTTATTTAACTTTTCTTGCTGTTCATAAAAAGATAGAACCCAGCTTTCTTTTGTGTGGGAGAGAAACACGTTCCACTTTAAACTAGAACACGTCATATGATTTTCATGCTTATCTTTCTTTTGTTGTGTGGTCTTTATCTTTTCATAGCTGCTGTCATGTTTAGCTCTTAGTTTTCATGATTATATTTTTTAAAGAGCTTTTGTTTAGTTTGTTGCTGGAACTCTCTTTGGTTTTCATATTTATATTATTTAGAGAGTTGGCTGTTGCAGTGAGATTATGTCTTGACTTGAAGTAGGTAATTGAGCTTGCTATTCAATTGTAGTAGTAACTTGCAATAGTTTTGAGGTATTGTTGTGAGTAATGTTTGAAATTTTGGTGTCAAGAGCTCTATCCTATTAGTGATAGGTGTCATATTTTGGGCAATCCGTGTTTATTTTCAGAAACTACAAAAACTAGTTGAGAACTCTAGCTACTAGATGGATCACTAACCTTTGGAGGGATCAGATATTAGAGTACACTCACGCACCATGAGTCTAGGATGCGCAAGGATAACCAAACCCCCATACATTCCTCGGGGTAATTTTCTCTTTGTGAACCTCTTTATTAGATTGAGAGTTACCGATAATAAGTGCATGAGTTCTTCGGACTAATGTAAGTATTGAAAGTTGCCACTTCCACCTCCTATATATTTGCTAGCCTCTTCGGTACCGTGCATTGTCCTCTTCTCACTCCGAGAGTTGGCGTCCACCTCGCCGGTGCAGACAAACCCCTGGCATGATACGCTCTGTCATCATAAACCTCCTTATATCTTTCCTCAAAACAGACACCATACCTACCTATCAAGGCATTTCCATAGCCTTTTCGAGATATATTGCCATGCAACGTCCACCTTCTCGTGACTTCATCTTCATGTCATACATGTTCCTTCTACACTGGCAGAGGCATACATTTGCATACATCATGATAGCTACATCTTCTTTCTGCTGAGTACAATTGTAAAGTGTGAAAGATCTTCTTTACTTCTTGTAAAATTGAGTTTTGCCCCTAAGTGAGGAAAATATCCCAAAGAGGAAATTTTTTAAAAGATCCCAAAGAGGATAAATGAGAGTTCAATAGAAATATCCATTGAGGCCACCAAAAAATACAAAAAATAGAAAAAAATGAGAAAAATAAAATAAAAAGAGAGAAAGGGGCACACTACTATTCCTTTTGAGAGATCCACACTCGTACTCCTTCTTATACCTTGTACTCCATAGAGATGATCATATATGCATATAGTTATGTGGGGACCTTCACACTGTATAACTTGGCTTGTATATTCCAATGATGAGCCTCCTCATATGAGTTCTTGGTCTTCTTGAGCGAGCAAGTTGGATGCACCCCACTAGTTCCATTGGAGAGCTTTTCTTAGCTCATATGTGCATCCGTTGCATGGCAATCCCTACTCCTCCCATCATGTCTATCATTTGCCTTTCTCTTTCCTATGATTTCCTTCATTGATGTGAGCCTTTCACACCCTTTTTTCCTTCCTCCTCCATCATATCTCTCTCTTTGCCATCCTAAGTGTCAACTCTCGTGCTTACGCTCATCCATATGAGTGCTCAAAATATCGAAAGGGAGTGGATCAAATTGACTTGTACCTGGCCAGTGGTCTGGGGACAAGTCAAGATAAGATTCCAAAGAATACTAAGTGTGAAACTTTAGTATATTGAGTTCTCAACAAATAAATATTTTTCTCTCTCGTATTCCCATCCCCCACTTCTTGCACGCAAACACCATTTGGAGACATTCGAGTCACGGACAGCGAGAGCTCTTGCACCTTTATGTTCATATGTTGCTTGTTTCAATGATAATATAGATTCTTGCTTGTTATGACTTCAATTGAATTACATTCCTTGATTGCTTTTCTTTAAAGTTCTTTTATGGTTAGTAGCATGTCACCACAAAAATTATGCTTGTTATCATTTACCTACTCGAGGACGAGCAGGAGTTAAGCTTGGGGATGTTGATACATCCCAAACGTATCTATAATTTCTGCTTGCTCCATGCATGTTTTGTGTGATATTTCTATGTTTTTGCTACACTTTTGATCATATTTGGACTAACCTATTAACTCAGTGCACCCCAGTGCCAGTTCCTATTTTCCGCTGTCTTTTTATTTCAGGTTTCCCCCGTATTAAAAATGCTCCAAAAATTCCGGAAAAATCCAATAAAAAATCAGCATACGGGAACCTTCCAGAGTCCCGAAGGGGGCCGGTGGGGACCCACCACGGCCCCAGGCGCCCTCCCGGCGCGCCCTAGGGTGGGGCCGTGCCAGGGGGCGTCTGGACCCCTGGTGCCCCCTGGCTGCCCCCTTCGCCTATATTTACCTTTCGTCCCGAAACCACCGAGGACAAAACCCTTTTTCGCGATCTCGCCTCTGTTCCGCCGCCGCCGCGCTTCCAAGACCGGGAGCACCAGAAGACCTCTTCCCGGCACCCTTCCGGAGGGAGGGTTGATCTCCGAGAGCTTCTCCACCACCATGGACGCTTCCCGGATGAGCCGTGAGTAGTCCACCTTGGACCATGGGTCCATGATCATTAGCTATGTGATGTTATCCTCCCCTCTTTATTCTTCATGGATTAGACCTTGTGAGCTTCCCTACATGATCAAGCAACATATGTAATTTTTCTACTGTTGCTATGCTGAGTTTGCTAGGATCTGATGGATTATGAGATTATGTTCAGATCGTGATGAGTAATATATTTGGTTCTCTTTTTTATTTTTGTTCTTGAGTTGCATGTTCTCCATTGCTGTTTATTGCTTTGGCCAAGTAGTAGGTAGTGAATCCAAGAGGGAGCGTTATGCTTGATTGTGGGTTCATGCCCCCTCATGACTAGCTTGAGTGATAGAAACATGAGTCTAGGGGATGTGTTGTTGCCACAAGGGGGAAAACAACGGTGCTTGTAACCGTGGTTGCAAGGATTTTTTACTTTACGCAATGTTCTTTAAATGCAGTTGTCCGTTTCTTTGGGTTTACACTTTGGGTGGGGCTCGCAACTTAATACCAGCGAGATGTTCTGGATAGATATCTCAAGTTGGATGATTAGTAGTAGATGCAGATGAATTTCGGTCTACTTATCTTGGCGTACCGCCCATGCTTTTGAGCCTCTTCCTTTCTTTTGTAGCATAGTTAACATTGGTTTGCGCCCATAATACTTTCAATTGCCCAGCTGTGATTTGTTTACCTCGCATAGCAGTTTTATAGTCTTTTGGGAGAGAGAAATCACTACTGAACATCATGGGACCCCGGTCCATATTTCCACCACTGTTTACACCCTCAATTTACTTCTTACTTTTACTTTCCAGTTGCATTTATCACTACTATTATCTATTGCGTTGATCCTTTGTAAACAACAAGTCCGGAGAGATTGACAACCTCTCTGAACTTCGTTGGGAGCAAAGTTATTTGTATCTGTGTGCAGGTCCAGGTCAAGGAAGCAAGTTTTGTCTAAAATGGTGCCATTGTTTCCTTGCCACCTACTTGTCGTTGCTGGATTCCTACTGGTTCGATCTCAACCTTGGTATCTTTGCCAAGGGAAATTTGCTGCTATCCTACATCTCACATTCCAATTGGGGTAACCAACGAAGGGCGAGAAGCCATTATCATCTCTCGCGCATCAACAAGAAAAAGGCATCTTCAGTAGTTTTCATGGTGGATCTGAGTGTCGAGACCCGGGGTTAGCGTATGTAATTCCGGTCATAATACAATCACATGGAGAGCCGAGAACCGTACCCACTTGTATAAGCAGACAAGGCCAAGCACAGAATGTTCTCGGTAAGCATCGAACGTGAGGGGCATCCCATTCAGGCCGGATGATCAACTGAGATGGGTCCTCATCGTCCGCACACAAGTCTAATGATATGGGTGGTGAATCCCATATTCACAGACAAGTCGCCTCAACCATGTTATCGATTGAATCATAACCCTTACATAGACGTACTCCAGCCCGATCACTTAGTCGGGATCTCGGGCGGGCTCGATCATACAACAAAGTGTGCCACGTGACAGAGTCACGAGCAATCGCATCGCGATGCCCCAAGCTGCGCACATCTAAGGGCCACTTGGTGTATAAAAGACCGCCGGCAAGAACACAACTAAGCTATCGAACCCCACACTAAGACATGCATGTTATAAACATACACGCAGCATACATGTCCAGTGTAAACAGCAGGTAATCACAACATGAACTCTACCAACTCAGTCTTTATAACTTCTGCTAAACAGAGCAGACATAATAGTTGTATTACAAGCAGAGATCACATGGATGTGATCCAACATTACATCAAACATCAACAGAAGCAAATTATGTCTTAGTAAAGACAAGTTTAACAAATGGCTTAAGAAGCCTGAAAGAAAAGTACAACGACCCTCCAAAGGGCATAGGCTGCTGCCTGGAACTATACGACATGGGTCCACGTCGAGCTCGAGGTAGAGGCCACCATCAGGGTCAGTGGTCTCGTCTCTAAAACATAGAATAAGCAAACGTGAGTACAAAGTCGTACTCAGCAAGACTTACATAGGAACTATACTACTCATGCACATGTATCAAGGTAAAGGGAGGTGGGGTTTCACTTGCAGAAGTGCCAGCTTTGACTTGGCTAATCCTGAACTACGAGGACCAGAGAGAGATAAGAACGTACACGAGTCCAAGTAACAGTCTCCAACCAATACTCCACTATGGTGCCTTCCTCGACTTCCCCACGAGGAAGCACGCCATAGCACTCACACTTATCTTGGTGTGTTTTAGAAGTATCCGGTTCAAGTTATCTATGATCAAGTAAAGGTCTCCAAGTAGTCCATAACCGCGGACACGGCTATTCGAATAGTTCATTAACCCTGCAGGGGTGTACTGCTACACACACGCCTCATCATTTACCGCCTGGGGATGGACCCTTCAAGTGAGTACCGGCGAGGATGCTGCCACGACACTTCACTCACGGCACCATCTCTAGTCCTAGGGAGTCGCCTATTTGAGTTGGGACCACAGTCGGAATCCGGCCGATTGTTCCGATGCGGACTCAAACGTTGTGTGACCGCCATCAAGCTCAACTCGATCATGATCACTTGATTCAACGTGCCCACAACCTACGCCAACCACTTACCTTGGTTCCACCTGCTTGAGATCGTTAAAGGACGAACTACTTGCGACTCCTGGACTGGTCCGGGGTGAGGTACTAGGCCGAGAGGGGTCAGTGAGCCCAATGTGTGGTCGTACTCTTTGTCTTGGATAACAACACAAGAACTCGGGCCTAAGGCAGTGTTCAACGAGACAACCCACTGTGTACTCCTACACAGCCTCTCATCGTTCACCTTTGTTTAGGGTAGATTCACCAACACGTTACCACCATCATTCACATGATCACTACCATCCCGACTCACATCAAAGTAGCCTCAGGTAACAACTCTAAGCATGCAATAAGCTGTAACAGTTGCAGGGGCCACATGATATCAACCAACTCCTACATCTGCTAGGATTGTGGTTTGCTTACTACTGTGACAAAAATGATAGGTCATGCAAAGGAATGGGTTCGACTAGCGGTAGAACGTATCATGGTGACATCCTAAACATGCATTTGCGAGAATGAGAGGGAACTGGGATTTTATAGACATGATCAAAAGGGGGGGCTGCTTGCCTTGCTGAGGATCACGATGTAACACTCTTCTGACGTGAGGTTGAACTCGTCTCCGAGATCAACTCTACCGAGAAGAAGCAATCACTGAAGCACTGGAAGTAAAGCACAATCAATATAATACAATGCACATTCAATATGCAAAACATAGCATGGTAATGTGCTGATGTGACCTATGTTTGAATTGCCACATTTTAATTGAAGTTGATTTGAAAAGTAAATTCAAATTCAAACTCCAAATGTTATTCAATTTAGTTTCAACTTGCATTTGCTAAAGTTTGTACTTTGTAAACCAAAAGATCATATGTGTGAAATGCTTCTGAAGTACAAGTGAAGTGTGGTGCATTTCAAAGTTTGAAGTTGGAATAGGAATTGAATTGATTTTGAATTAATTCCAATTAAATCAAATAGCAAAAGCTACTGATCCCTTTGTAAGATCAACTCCAACATAGCTGAAAGTTGGAAATTTGGATAGAGGATTTTCTCCTGATCATTTTTCATATATTATATGTTGAATTTGGAGTTAAAATGAATTTTCTATGATTTTTCAAAGTTTCAGCCATTTTCTGGAATTTACTGAATTAAATAAATTGATTTAATCTTTTACTGCGTCAGCACTGCATCATGCTGGCGTCAGGGGTTTGACTGGTCAAACTGTCAAAAGGGGCCCACCAGTCAGTGTCAGTGGGTTAAGCCAGGTGGTTAATTAACTTAAACTAATCTAATTAGAGGCTTGGCCCCACATGTCACTGGGCCTGGGGGGGTTTAAGCTGGTCATTAGGCTAATGGCCTTGGGCCCACTGGTCAGAGAGAGAGAGAAGGTGGTTTAGGCTCGGGCTGGCCGGCGACTGGTCGGAGACCTCGCCGGAGTTGGCTGGAGGGCACGGGGGAGGGGGAAAGGGGCACTGGGGCGTAGCCCGTGCTCGTCCGCTTCGAGTGGTGCTAAAGGGGTGTCACGGGGAGGCGCTGGAGCACGGCTACGACGGCAATGGCGGCGGCCGCCACTGGTGAAGAGGGGAACGGCGAATCCGGCCACGGGAGCAAGCGAGAGAGAGTGCAGCAGATGCGCGTGCTCACCAGGAGCTTGAAGACGGCGTCGGCTTCGCCGGGGAGGTTCAGCAGGCGGTGAATTTGTCGCCGGGATTCATGGCGGCCGTCGGCGCGAATGTTGAAGCTCCCGTCGTCTTCAGAGAGCCGCAGCTCGATTGACTCCACGGGATGATGAAGACGTCCACTGCGGAGCTGATGGACACGACGTGGAGGTTGCTCGTCGACGTTGGCCGCGTAGGAGCACGGCGGCGCTCTGGCTAGGTCTCGGGAAAAGGCGGCAGAGGAGAGGAGGGAGGTCGCGAGGAGAGGGAGAGTGGCCTGGGGCCTTCAGGGCGTCGTCCAGCGCGAAGGAGAGAGGGGGGAAGACCAGGCAGGGAGGTGGCGTGGCGGCCATGGCCACCGCATGCGCTCCAGTGAGCAGCATCGGGGCCAGGGGAAGAAGACGACAGAGAGGCCCCCCTGGTGGGCTGGGCCGGCAAGGTAAGTGGGCCTTCGCCCGTGGGCGCAAGGTAAGTTTTCTGTCTTTCTTTTCTTATTTTCTTTTCTGTTGTCTGTTTGCCCAATAAAAATAAATAGTTAGGGCATTTATAAAAATCCCAAAACAATTTTATAAAACCTAGGTGACTATATAGAAGTCAACCCCAAGTTTTGGGAATTTTTGAAATTCAAATTATTTGAATTCCAATTCAAATAGGCAAGAGATTTAATTTCCAAGCCACCTTTTGAATTATTGAAAAATCTATGAGCATGGGATTAATCCCAAATCACTTTTAAAATGATCAGACTCATTTTTAGGATTTTTCAATACATCCAAAAGAATTTTGGAAAAAGATTTATTTCTGGCCTTTTTATTTAATTCAATTAGGGCTTTTTCTTTTCCCCATTTCCTTTTCTTTTGCAATTTTTTTCAAGATGCAAAAATGCAAGCTAGGTTAAACACAAACCTACTTTGGGGTTCTGACACTGAGCTTCTCGATGGCAGAGGCGGCGGCCAGATCCGCGTGTTCAGCGGCCTGTTGGGACACATCCGCCTTCTCTTGGTCTACAGTCTCTTAAAGGTCGAGAGATCTGGAGAGATTCGTCGCTGCTTCATAAGCTTTGATGGCCTTGGCTTTTCGCTTTCTTGCAGCGCGCGTAGCATATAGGCCCTTGCCGACCTCTCGGCGGTCTCACTGGCCAAGTCCGTCGCTTTATGGGCGAGTTGGTACAAACAAGCCTCTTCCGCCGCCGTGTTCTTGGAGGCCTCGGCCCGAACTTCCGACCTGGCCTGCCATTCCGGCGATGGATGGTCCTTAGGAGGTGAGGGTGACGGTGAGGGTGATGATGTTGAGGGTGAGCATGAGATTGTAGGATTTGACGAGATAGACTTAGACGGAGAGGCCATGATGGGTGCGATGGCGAACAAGGAGATCGGGGCGAGGGCGGATGAGTGTATTTATGAGGTCCGCCCACTGTCAAGGTTTCTTTTTTCAGTAGTCTATTTTATTTTGGAAAACCTTTCATGGTGCCGCGATTTAACTTCATTATGAGAGTGGGCCCTAGTTCGTCCCCGTCCCTCTATATGTCACTCTCTTCTCGCTCGAAGAGTCCGTACATATCGTCTACCCACGCAGTCGTCACCGCCAGAGACTACGCAGCCCTCGCCGTGCCTAATGTAGTTTGTTTGATGTAGTCAATGTTGACCATGTAGTTAAAGATTTGAAGATTAGTCCTCGTTCCAAAATTCGGTGCCGAGATCTGGAGCCTCTAGTAGAATTTTCTAGAACGATTAACTCGTTGATTAATGATACGGTGAGGATCTCTCACTCCTCGTTGGTTACCCCAAGTGGAAGGTGAGATGTAGCGTAGCAGCAAATTTCCCTTAGCGAAGACGCTAAGGTTGAGTATCAAACAAGTTGGACTCATAGAGATACAAGAAGGTGTCACGGCACTTGACGTGGACCTGCACACAGCAACAAATAACTTTGCTCCCAACGAGTATAGAGGAATTTTCAATTCCTCCGGCCTTGCTGTTTACAAAGGATTAACGCAAAAGATAATGATAGTGATAGCAACTGGAAAGTAAACTAAGGATGTAAACAGTGATATGAAGATGGACCGGGGTCCCGTGATTTTCACTAGTGATGTCTCTCTCCCAAAAGACGATAAAAGTGCTAGCGAGGTAAACAAATCACAGTTGGGCAATTGATAGGATTATGAAGGCACCGCAATGTTAACTATGCTGCAAAGAAAGGAAGGGCTCAAAAGCAATGGGCAGTACGCCAAGGTAAGTAGACCGAAATCCATCTGCATCTACTACGAATCATCCACCTTGAGATATCTATCCAGAACATCTCGCTGGTATTAAGTTGCGAATCCCACCCAAAGTGTAAATCCAAAGCAACAGACAACTGCATTAAAAGAACTTTGCGTAAGGTAAACAATCCTTGCATCCGCAAATACAAGAACCGTTGTTTTATCCCTGGTGGAAACAGCACATCCCCTAGTCTCATGTTTCTGTCACTCAAGCTAGACATCAAGGGGTTGAACCCACAGTCAAGCATAACGCTCCCTCTTGGAGTTGCAACAAATCACTTGGCCAAAGTAAAATACGGCAACGGAGAACATGCAAGAATTTACTCAAGAACAAAATATAAAAGAGAAGAACCAAATATATTACTCATCACAATGTCAACATAGTCTCATAATCCATCAGATCCCAACAAACTCAGCATAGCAATGGCAGAAAATTACAAAGGTTCCTCGATCATGTGAGGCAGCTCACGAGGTCTCGAAAGTGGAGGCACAAAGAGGGGAGAGATAGATCACATAGCTACTGGTCACGGACCCATGGTCCAAGGGGAACTACTCACGGTACATACGGGAGGCGTCCATCGCGTCCATGGCTATGGATGGTCTCCCGGAGGGGGTAGCTTCTCCCGGCAGGGTGCCGGAGCAGCTTCTCCATGCAGCCCCGATCTAGAAACGGCGGCGGCGGTACAGTGGCGAGATCGCGGAAAAGGGATTCGTCTTAGGGGTTTCCGTCACGGGGGGTAAATATAGGCGAAGGGGGGCACCGAGAGGGGCCACAGGGCAGCCAGGAGGCTCCCTGGCGCGGCCTAGGGTGGGGCCGCGCCAGGTACCCTTCTGGAGTCCCTGTGGTGGCCCCCCTTCCCTCCTTTGGTGTTTCCTAAAGCTTCCGTGTCGCTGATTTTTTTATCTAATTTTTCCGGATTTTTTGGAGCCCTTTTAATGCCCGGAAAACCTGAAATACAAAAACAGCAGAAAACAACAACTGGCAGCTGGGTGCACTGGGTTAATAGATTAGTCCACATAAGCTCAAAAGTGTATGAAATTTCAAGCAAAACATGGAAAAGTCACACAAAACATGCATGGAGCAAGCAAAAATTATAGATACGTTTGGGACGTATCAACATCCCAAGCTTAATTCCTGCTCGTCCTCGAGTAGGTAAATGATAACAAGCATAATTTCTGTGGTGACATGCCACACAACCATATAAGAACTTTGTAAGTAAAGTAATCAAATCATGCAATTCAATTCAAGTCTTAACAAGCAGGAGTCTATATTAGCATTGACACAAGCAACAAAAGAACAAAAGGTGCAAGATCTCTCGCTGTCCGTGACTCGAATGTCTCCAGATGGTGTTTGCTTGCAAGGAGGGGATAGGGAAATACAAGATAAAAAGGTAATTGTTGAGAACAACTATCTACTAAAGTTTCACACTTAGTCTCCTTTGGATTCTTATCTTGACTCGTCCCCAGACCACTAGCCAGGTACAAGTCAAACTGATCCACTCCCTTTCGATATTTTGAGCACTCATGCAATGGATGAGCGTGAGAAAGAAAGTTGACACCTAAAAGGCGAAATAGAAAGAAGGTGGAGGAGGAAGACAAAAAGGTGTGAAAGGCTCACATCAATGAGGACAATCATAGGCGAGAGAAGGCCATATGATAGATATGATGTGAGGAGTAGGGATTGCCATACAACGGATGCACGTGTGAGCTAAAAACTCTCCAAGGGAACTAGTGGGGGTGCAACTAACTTGCTTGCGCAAGAAGACCTAGAGCTCGTTTGAGGAGGCTCATCATTGGAATATACAAGCCAAGTTCTATAGTGTGAAGGTCCCCACATAGCTATATGCATGATGATGATCTCTATGGAGTACAAGGGATAGAGGATGAAGTACTAGTGTGGATCTCTCAAAAGGAATAGTAGTGTGCCCCCTTCTCTCTTTTTATTTTGCTTCTTCTCTTTTTTCTATTTTTTTGTATTTTTTGGTGGCCTCAATGCCTCTTTCTATTTAACTCTCATTTGTCCTCTTTGGGATCTTTTGATTTTGTCCCCTTTGGGATCTTTTCCTCACTTTAGGGGCAACACTCTATATGTTACAAGAATATAGGAGATCTTTCACACTTTACAAAGGTACTCACATAAAGAAGATATAACTATCATGATGCAAAGGTATGACATGAGGTTCAAGTCATGAGAAGATGGATGTTGCATGGCAATGTATCTCGGTAAGGCTATGGAAATGCCTTGTAGGTAGGTATGGTGGTTGTTTTGAGGAAAGATATAAGGAGTCTTATGATGACCGAGCGTATCGTACCAAGGGTTTGGATGTACCGGTGAAGGTGGACGCTAACTCTCGGAGTGAGAAGAAAGCAATGCACGGCACCGAAGAGGCTAGAAAAAGTATAGGTGGGTGGAAGTGTCAACTTTCGAATACTCACGTTAGTCCGAAGAACTCATGCACTTATTGTCGGTAACTCTCAATATAATCAGGAGGTTCACAAAGAGACAAGTACCCCGAGGAGGAGTGTATGGGGGTTTGGTTATCCTTGCGCATCCTCGACTCATGGTACGTGAGTGTACTCTAATATTCGAACCCTCCAGAGGTTAGTGATCCATCTAGTAGCTAGAGTTCTCAACAGGGGTTTTTGGTTTTCGAAAAACACATGGATTGCCCAAAATACGACTTCTATCACTAATAGGCTCGATCTCTTGACACCAAAAGTTCAAACATTACTCTAGTCAATAACTCAAAACTATTGCAAGTTACTACTACAAAGAGAAAAGAAACTTCAACTACCTACTTCTAGTCAAAACACAAAACTCAGTGCAACAGGCAAACTCTCTAACAAGATAAAACATGCAACCTATAGAAAGTTCAACCCAAAACAAAAGAAAAGCTCTAGAAAAAACTAAAGCAATACAACTAAACAGAGCAGCATCTAAGAAAGGAAAAAGAACAACTCACAGCTAAAAGAATAAGCAAGCAAATCCTATGCGGAGTTCTAGTTCAAGCGGAGCGTGTAACTCTCCCACACAAAAGAAAGTAATCTGGGATCTAACTTGTTACTATAGCAAACAAACCAAAAGAAAACTAAAAACAAAACCTAAGAGCGAGACGCTCCAAGAATAGCACATAACGCATGAAGTGATAAAAATATAGTGCAACGAGAGACGAACTGATAATTGTTGATGAAGAAGGGGATGCACGGGGGCATCCCCAAGCTTAGAAGCTTGAGTCTCCTTGAATATTTATTGGGGGTGCTCATGGGCATCCCCAAGCTTGAGCGTTTGACACTCCAGGATCTTCTTTCATCATCTTCCATCGCACACTTGAAAACTCCCTTCATACATAACTCATTGTAGACTGATTAGAGAGGTTAGTACCCAACTAAAATAATTTTTCTCTTACTGGAAATAAAGATAAACTTGAAGAACTACTGTTTTCCAAGATTGCCAAAAAGTTTTTGCAAAGAAAAAGCAAGCTTAAGGTTTGCAAAAGTGAAGAGAGACAAAACGTGGCAGAATCTGTGAAAAACAGAACAGCGGGTAGGAACGAATTTTTTAGGGGTACTTCTGCAACTCAAATAAAAAAACTCAGAACATACAAAAGTTTAGTAATTGTATAAAGCACGCTATGTAAAAATTTCAGCTCAAAAAGATGAACTGGTATTTTTCCATGATTTTTCTAGTCACGAGGACAGAATCTGTTTTCTGGACAGCATGTCACAACTTTCACTTCCCTTGTCGTATGAGGCTATAAAAGGCAAAAAGCTTGAAAAGTAAAGATACAATGATGTTTCTACAGTAGTAACAATCATCAAGACAACTAAGAACAGAAGAAAAGCAAAAAGAAAAACCTAAATTCGTTGCGGGCTGCCTCCCGAAAGCGCTTCTTTAGAGCCATTAGCTAGGCTTAAAGCAGAAGATCAAGTTTTTTCAAGAAAATACTAGCCCGTGTGACGGACTCAAAAGGTAACTTAATATTTTTCCTAGGGAAATGTTCCATCCCTTTCTTGAGAGGGAATTGGAATTTGATATTCCCCTCTTTCATGTCAATAACAGCACCAACTGTGCGAAGAAAAGGACGTCCCAAAATAATTGGACAAGAAGGTTCACATTCAATGTCCATAATAGTGAAATCAACGGGAACAAAATTGTCATTGACAATGATAAGAACATCGTCGATCTTCCCCAAAGGTTTCTTTACGGAAGAATCAACAAGACGAACACCAAAAGAACAAGAATCAAAAGGTTTCAATTAAAGCATATCATACATTCAATTGGGCATAACAGAGGTACTTGCTCCAACATCACAAAGAGCATAACAAGAGAAGTTATTCAATTTGATTTTTATCATAGGATCCCAACCATCTTCTAGCTTCCTAGGTATGGAGGCTTCTAGTCTAAGCTTCTCCTCCCTAACTTTGATTAGAGCATTGGTGATATGCTCTGTGAAGGCAAGATTAAGTGTGCTAGTGTGGGGGTCTCTAGACATCTTGTGTAGGAAACCAATAACTTCCGGTAAAGTGCAGTTGTCAAAGTCTAGATCACTACTATCTACCAAGGAGGTAGTGATATCATTTAAGCTCACTTGTTTGAAAGCCTCTACGTTCATAGAGGTTTCTTCATCTATGGTTGAGGTGGTAGCATCACCATTGATAGGTCCAGTGGGACTAGGGGTGTGATGGGTGCTGACAGTTTGGACATCCTAAACTACTTGGATAGTGGCTACTGTGTGATAGGTAGGAAGGCTCTTAATTCTTTCCTCTTCCTTGTGAATAACTTCTGGTTTGGCTGCCATCTGGTTTATCAAGGTAGATTGGGTGTGAGACATGTTTGAAACATAGGTCTCAATGGCAGTGAGTCTAGTTTGGAGGCTGGAAATATCACTATTCAGGCTCTCAAGTTGTTTTCTAATGTTTTGCAGGATAGAGGAGTGCTCATCTAACTGTCTGGAAAAGGCCTTGTTTTGTTTAAACTGTGTGTGCATATAGCTTTTGGTGGCTTTTTCTATTTCTATAAGTTTCTCATAGCTAGGTAGGTCTCTTTCCCTATAATTCTGGCTATAGGAGTTGCTATTACCGTTCCCATAGTTGTTGGATGGGAAAGGCCTAGGATTGTTGCTACCAAAATTACTCCTATAAGCATTATTATTGAAGTTGTTTCTAGAGATAAATTTCACATGTATTTGTTCTTGAGCAACCAAAGAATTTAAAGGAACATTCTGAGGATCAATAGGAGCTTGCTTGGTAAGTAGAGACATGATAAGGTCAACCTTTTCATTTAGAGAGGAGATCTCCTCGACAGAATTTACCTTCTTACCAGTTGGAGATCTTTCGGTGTGCCACTGAGAGTAGTTCAGCATCATCTCGTCAAGTAGCTTTGTGGCAGCACCAAGTGTGGTCGACATAAAGGTTCCTCCCGCGGCCGAATCTAACAGGTTCCGCAAGGTATAGTTCAAGCCTGCATAACAGGTTTGGATAACCATCCAGGTAGTCAGTCCATGTGTGGGGCAGTTCTTGACAAGCGTCTTCATACGTTCCCATGCCTGGGCAACGTGTTCATTATCCAATTTCCTGAAATTCATAATGTTACTCCTCAATTGAATAATTTTAGCAGGGGGATAGTACTTCCCGATAAAAGCATCCTTGCACTTATCCCAAGAATCTATGCTATTCTTGGGCAAGGAATGAAACCAGATTTTAGCTTCATCCCTTAAAGAGAAAGGAAAAAGCTTAAGCTTAACAATTTCACCATCTACTTCTTTGTACTTTGCATATCACAAAGCTCAATAAAATTATTTAAATGCAAAGAAGCATCATCTCTAGCACCAGAGAATTGATCTTTCATAAGAAGGTTTAGCAAAGCAGGTTTAATCTCATAAGAATGTGTTGAAATAGCAGGTGTAGCAATAGGAGTGCAGATAATGTCACTGTTGTTGTGACTAGTGAAGTCACACAACTTGGTGTTTTCATCGGAACCCATAGTAGCAGCAGGTATTTTTGGTATTTCTGATAAGGGACACAAAAGTAAAAACTAAAAGGTAAACTAACAAGACTAAAAAGCAAAGATAAAAGATAGTGTGCAACTCCCCTATATTGCAGACTGGAGTCACCGGCAACGGCGCCAGAAATTTGCTTGATACGGTGAGGATCTCTCACTCCTCGTTGGTTACCCCAAGTGGAAGGTGAGATGTAGCGTAGCAGCAAATTTCCCTTGGCGAAGACGCTAAGGTTGAGTATCGAACCAGTAGGACTCACGGAGATCTTGACGTGGACCTGCACACAGCAAACAAATAACTTTGCTCCCAACGAGTACAGAGGATTTGTCAATTCCTCCGGCCTTGCTGTTTACAAAGGATTAACGCAAAAGATAATGATAGTGATAGCAACTGGAAAGTAAACTAAGGATGTAAACAGTGATATGAAGATGGACCGGGGTCCCGTGATTTTCACTAGTGATGTCTCTCTCCCAAAAGACGATAAAAGTGTTAGCGAGGTAAAAAATCACAGTTAGGCAATTGACAAGATTATGAAGGCACCGCAATGCTAACTATGCTGCAAAGAAAGGAAGGGCTCAAAAGCAATGGGCAGTACGCCAAGGTAAGTAGACCGAAATCCATCTGCATCTACTACGAATCATCCACCTTGAGATATCTATCCAGAACATCTCGCTGGTATTAAGTTGCGAATCCCACCCAAAGTGTAAATCGAAAGCAACAAACAACTGCATTAAAAGAACTTTGCGTAAAGTAAACAATCCTTGCATCCACAGATACAAGCACCGTTGTTTTATCCCTGGTGTCAACAGCACATCCCCTAGTCTCATGTTTCTGTCACTCAAGCTAGACATCAAGGGGCTGAACCCACAATCAAGCAGAACGCTCCCTCTTGGAGTTGCAACAAATCACTTGGCCAAAGTAAAATACGGCAACGGAGAACATGCAAGAATTTACTCAAGAACAAAATATAAAAGATAAGAACCAAATATATTACTCATCACAATCTGAACATAGTCTCATAATCCATCAGATCCCAACAAACTCAGCATAGCAACGACAGAAAATTACAAAGGTGCCTCGATCATGTGAGGCAGCTCACGAGGTCTCGAAAGTGGAGGCACAAAGAGGGGAGAGATATATCACATAGCTACTGGTCACGGACCCATGGTCCAAGGGGAACTACTTACGGTACATACGGGAGGCGTCCATGGCTATGGATGATCTCCCGGAGGGGGTAGCTTCTCCCGGCAGGGTGCCGGAGCAGCTTCTCTAGGCAGCCCCAATCTAGAAACAGCTGCCGCGGCGGTACAGAGGCGAGATCGCAGAAAAGGGATTCGTCTTAGGGGTTTCCATCACGGGGGGTAAATATAGGCGAAGGGGGGCACCGAGAGGGGCCACAGGGCAGCCAGGAGGCTCCCTGGCGCGGCCGAGGGTGGGGCCGCGCCAGGGACCCTTCTGGAGTCCCTGTGGTGGCCCCCCTTCCCTCCTTTGGTGTTTCCGGAAGCTTCCGTGTCCATGATTTTTTATCTGATTTTTCCGGATTTTTTGGAGCACTTTTAATGGCCGAAAAACCTGAAATACAAAAACAGCAGAAAACGGCAACTGGCAGCTGGGTGCACTAGGTTAATAGATTAGTCCAAATATGCTCAAAAGTGTATGAAAGTTCAAGCAAAACATGGCAAAGTCACACAAAACACGCATGGAGCAAGCATAAATTATAGATACGTTTGGGACGTATCAATTAAGCGTCATCGTGCTGGATGCATGATGGCATCTTGTTTTCTAATCGTGCATACATTGGACAGCATGAATTGTGCCGAAAATGTCCTGGTATAAATTTATCTTTCTTGCGATACACTTTCATAAATTTTGCGTCCGTTCAGTGTTACAATTGTTTTATTGGTCTTGCAACAGGTATTGCCGCCATCAGTTGTTCCTGAATTGATCCCCTCTGTTGGTCCAATAACACTAGCTATTTGTCAGAATAAGAGGGTGATGTCGTAATACAACATTTCCCCTAGAAATGGAACTATTTTCATTCACAAGTGGAATGCTATGATGGAAGTTCGTCCACACATGAAAATGGGTGACGACATTTTGCTCTTCATGTATGAAGGCATTTGATGGCTTCTCACCCCTCGTTGGTTACCCAAAGTGGAAGGTTGAGATGTAGAGAGCAGCAAATTTCCCTCGGCGAAGATACCAAGGTTTGTCTCCAGTAGGACTCCGACAGCGACAGGAAGGTGACAACGGCGCCAGCAATTAGGCGGTTGACGTGGACCTGCACACACAACAGATAACTTCGCTCCCAATGAGTTCAGAGAGGTTGTCAATCCCTCCGGACTTGTTGTTCACAAAGGATCAAACGCACGGGATAATAATGATAGTGATAGCAACGGAAAAGTAAATAAAGCAGAAAATAAATAGTGGGTGTAAACAGTATTGAAAATATGCACCGGGGTCCCATGATGTTCACTAGTGATGTCTCTCTTCCAAAAGACGATAAAATAGCCATGAAAGGTAAACAAATTATAGATGGGCAATTGACAGGATTATGTGCACAAACCAATGCTAACTATGCTATAAAGAAAAGAAAGAGGCTCAGAAGCATGGGCGGTACGCCAAGACAAGTAGACTGAAATCCATCTGCATCTACCTACTAATCATCCACCTTGAGATATCTATCCAGAACATCTCGTTGGTATTAAGTTGTGAATCCCACCCAAAGTGTAAACTCAAAGTAACAGACAACTTCATTAAAGAACTTTGCGTAAAGTAAACAATCCTTGCACCCGCAAGTACAAGAACCGTTGTTTTCTCCCTTGTGGCAACATCACATCCCCTAGACTCATGTTTCTGTCACTCAAGTTAGTCATCAGGGGGCATGAACCCACAATCATGCATAACGCTCCCTCTTGGAGTCACTACCTACTACTTGGCCAAAGCAATAAACAGCAACGGAGAACATGCAAGAATTACTCAAGAACATAAATATAAAAGAGGAGAATCAAATATATTACTCAAACACAATTTGAACATAGTCTCATAATCCATCAGATCCCAGTAAACTCAACATAGCAACAGCAGAAAGATTACATATGTGCCTCGATCATGTAGGGCAGCTCACGAGGTCTAAACCATGAAGAACAAAGAGGGGAGGAGAACATCACATAGCTACTAATCATGGACCCATGGTCCAAGGTGGACTACTCACGGTTCATCCGGGAAGCATCCATGGTGGTCGAGAAGCTCCCGGAGGTGGTTCCTCCCTCCGGCGGGGTGCCGGGAAGAGGGCTCCTGGTGCTCCCGATCTTGGAAGCGCGGAGGCGGCGGAACAGAGGAGAGATATCAAAAAAGGGTTCCGTCCTCGAGGGTTTCGGGACGAGAGGGATATATAGGAGAAGGGGGGCAGCCATATGTGGACCAGGGGCCCCAGGCGCCCCTCCGGCGCGGCCTAGGGGGTGGCCGCGCCAGGTGGCCGCCTGGGCCACCCCTAGCTCCCCTCTGGCCCCATCTGGGCTCTTCCCGAAGTTTCCTGTATGCTGATTTTTCCTATATTTTTTCTGGAATTTTTCTGGCACTTTAAGTAATGGGAAAACCTAAAATACAAAAACAACAGAAAACAGGAACTGGCACTGGGGTGCACTGAGTTAATAGGTTAGTCCAAATATGATCAAAAGTGTATGGAAGTGCATCAATATCATAGAAATATCACACAAAAGAAGCATGGAGCAAGCAGAAATTATATATACGTTTTGGACGTATCAACATCCCCAAGCTTAATTCCTGCTCGTCCTCGAGTAGGTAAATGATAACAAACATAATTTATGTGGTGACATGCTACCAACCATATAAGAACTTTTAAGTAAAGTAATCAAGGCATGTAATTCAATTCAAGTCATAACAGGCACGAGTCTATATTAGCATTGAAACAAGCAACATAAGAACATAAAGGTGCAAGAGTGATACGTCCAAAACGTATCTATAATTTCTGCTTGTTTCATGCCTCTTTTGTGTGATATTGCTATGATATTGATGAACTTCCATGCACTTTTGATCATATTTGAACTAACCTATTAACTCAGTGCACCCCAGTGCCAGTTCCTGTTTTCTGCTGTTTTTCTATTTCAGGTTTCCCCCATATTAAAAGTGCTCCAAAAATTCGGGAAAATCCAATAAAAAATCAGCGATCAGGAAGCTTCCGGAATCACCGAGGAGGGGGGTAGAGGGGACCCACCAGGCCCCCAGGCGCCCTCCCGGCGCGCCCCAGAGTGGGGCCGTGCCAGGGGGGCGCCTGGACCCCTGGTGGCCCCCCTGGCTGCCCCCCTTCGCCTATTTAATCCTCGTGACACAAAACCCTTGTGATGGGAACCCTTATTCGCGATCTCTCCTCTGTTCCGCCACTGCTGCGCTTCCAAGATCGGGAGCACTAGAAGACCTCTTCCCGGCACCCTGCCGGAGGGAGGAATCACCCTCGGGAGCTTCTCCACCACCATGGATGCTTCCCGGATGAACCGTGAGTAGTCCACCTTGGACCATGGTTCTATGATCAGTAGCTATGTGATGTTCTCCTCCCTTCTTTGTTCTTCATGGATTAGACCTCGTGATCTTCCCTACATGATCGAGGCACTTATGTAATATTTCTGCTGTTGCTATGCTGAGTTTGCTGGGATCCGATGGATTATGAGATTATGTTCATATTGTGTTTGAGTAATATATTTGATACTCCTATTTTATATTTATGTTCTTGAGTAATTCTTGCATGTTCTCCGTTGCTGTTTATTGCTTTGGCCAAGTAGTAGGTAGTGACTCCAAGAGGGAGCGTTATGCATGATTGTGGGTTCATGCCCCCCGATGACTAGCTTGAGTGACAGAAACATGAGTCTAGGGGATGTGATTTTGCCATAAGGGGGAAAACAACGGTGCTTGTACTTGCGGGGGCAAGGATTGTTTACTTTACGCAAAGTTCTTTAATGCAGTTGTCTGTTGCTTTGAGTTTACACTTTGGGTGGGATTCGCAACTTAATACCAGCGAGATGTTCTGGATAGATATCTCAAGGTGGATGATTAGTAGGTAGATGCAGATGGATTTCGGTCTACTTGTCTTGGCGTACCGCCCATGCTTTTGAGCCTCTGCCTTTCTTCATAGCATAATTAGCATTGGTTTGCGCACATAATCATGTCAATTGCCTAGCTGTGATTAGTTTACCTCGCATGGCTATTTGATCGTCTTTTTGGAGAGAGATATCACTAGTGAACATCATAGGACCCCGGTCCATATTTCCAATACTGTTTACACCCTCTATCAATTTACTGGTTTATTATTTTTCCGTTGCTATCACTATCATTATTATCCCGTGCGTTTTATCCTTTGTAAACAACAAGGCCGGAGGGGTTGACAACCCCTTTGTACTCGTTGGGAGCAAAGCTATCTGGTGTGTGTGCAGGTCCAGGACAACCGCTAATGTCTGGCGTCGTTGTCACCTTCTTGTCATTATCGGAGTCCTACTGGAGACAAACCTTGGTATCTTTACCGAGGGAAATTTGCTGCTACGCTACATCTCAACCTTCCACTTTGGGTAACCAACGAGGGACGAGAAGTAAACTCTCATGACATTGATGGAGGAGAAGTTAATAGGTTTAGTTGGGTTGCCTCCCCTGTTAACCGCTCCAATAAACGATTCTTGATAACCCACAAGTCTAGGGGATCAATTGTAGCTTTTCGATAAATAAGGATGTCGATCCCACGAGGAGCAGAAGGTGTTGATAAGTGACACTGGATAAGGAAAGGCTGCACACAATCAAAGGTAAATATTTAGGGGTTTTTGGTTTAAGCAACAGAAAAGTAAAAGACAAGCAAAGTAAACAGGGTAACTGAGGAGTAGCAAGTGGCCCAATCATTTCACAAGGATAAGCCTATGAACTAAACTTATAAAAGCTAAAGCGTTCTCGGGAACACACGGGAGAGATAGCCAAGTTACTTTCCCCATACTCCGCCAAGTAATATGTATTGTGTTGATAAGTGTTGGTGGGTGGATCAACGCTAGTACACCTTCTAGACTAAGATAAGTGTACTCTTATAATTACACACCTTGCAAGCATCCGCAAATACAAGGTAGTAATTAAGGCATAAGCCTAACCACAACATTACGATCAAGGATCCATAACTCCCTTGTGCAAAAGTGTGCGAACTGGGGTTCAGGTTTCTGTCACTCCGGCAACCCACCATAAGCACCCTTTGTGCACAATGTATTCCTCTAGGCCCATGAAAGTTGAAGTGTTAAGTGTTCGACTCAGATAACACCACTAGAGAAATAACAACACAACTTAAGTATCAAACAACACATAACACTTCAACACCATATGACTACTAACAACTATACTTCTCCCGTGTTCTCAAGAACTAAAGTAACTACTCACAAGACATAAAAGAGATCATGATCAGAGGTGATAGATCGGTGGCAAAAAATCTGGACACAATGATATTTCTCCAACAAAACTCAATAGCATTCACCACAAAGTAGTAATCAACACCAACAGAGTAGAGAGGATAGATAGTACGGATTACAACACAAGTTGCAATTGTGGGATGAGATGGGATGGAGATGGAGATGGTGCTGATGTTGGGGATGGTGTTGATGATGATCTCGATGATGCCCGTGACGATGACGATGATGATGATGGCGACAATCTCCCCTTCCGGGAGGTGATCTCCCCGGCAGAATCTGCCCGCCAGAGATGGCTTTTCTCCTCTGTAGGTTTCCGCCCCGTGGCGGCGGCAAAACACGGAAACTCTTCTGTATTTAGGGTTTCTACCCCAGGGGGGGTCTTATAGGCGAGAGGGGGTACCGAGGGGGGCCACCAGGCATCCAGGAGGGTGCCTGGCGCGGCCAGGAGGGGGGCCGCGCCAGGCACCCTTCTGGCTGCCTGGTGGGTCCCCTCACATCCATCTTCGGTGATCCCCAGTCAATTCCCATAAAGCTACTCCCCGTATATTTTCATCGCATTTGTACTTGATGTGATTTAGCAACCTGGCGTCCACTTTTCACCGCTGAATTCTGGTTCTGCTGCTTCGGCACCGGAAAGTTGTAAACTGTGTAAAACAAGCCAAAACAACATAATACCAATACTTTAAAGTTGAATATATCAATGAATAGGATGAAATTACAATATAAAATAGTGATGCATTTTGGACGTATCAACTCCCCAAAGCTTAGACCTCGCTTGTCCCCAAGCGATTGCTGAGCTCGGTAAACCTGTCCACAAGTTTATAGAGTGAAGCGTCGATAAAAGAATACGGACAAGAAGCATCAAGATTTCTCACCAAACTGAAGCATCCTCAACAGCAACCTCAACTCATAAGGTCCTTATGATAAATTAGTAACAATTATAACAAAGTAGGACCTGGAAAACTCATCAAATCATGGCAAACATAGCCTTCGTCAAGGAACAACTAATAACTTTTACTTTTGCTCTTTCACTTATAATGGAACCAGTTGAAGCTTTGTAAATAACATGTTATCAGTCAAGAAGTGCACATGTTAACACAAAGGAGGATGTTTACTAAGCATAAGCCTTTGCAAAAAACTCACTTATCAAAAGATAATGTCAACAAAGATGTAACATGCTAACTTTCAATGCAGCTTTGTATGCAAGAATCTTTATTAACATCAAGTGTCTGTTCTCTCTCAAGAAGGAAGGAAGTAGGAAGGACTGACTCAGCACAAAATAAAGGATAAACCCCGTGCAAAAGGGTAAGCAGGGAAAACTCATGTGCCATCTCTAGATCAAATAGGATAAAAACAGACTTTTGGGAGGTGCATGATCCGTCAACGACTGTTGATGGATAACTCACTCACTTCATGATTTGGACAAGTTTCAAGGAACGGCTCCCATGTGGGGACGATCACATCCCCTTAAATTCCTTTGTTTATCACTCATAAATGGGCGAAGGAACTTGTGCGTTAGTATTTATCTTTTACGAGCTAGGCACTCATGCCAGTCCCTTCTCGTATTAGGGCTTTGAAGATTAGACATGCACTCCCAAGATAAAACTTGTCCAAATTAAGAAGATCATGGGTTACCCACCACTTCCTCATGAGCTGAATTAGTGGCACAAAACAGAAGATTTTGAACATCTAGAGATAACACATAAATTATATACTTTAGGAGTGGTAGTGGAATACCACAAATAGGAAGGTATGGTGGACTCAAGTGGAAGATGTTTGTTTCAGGGTATGGAAGTACAAGCATAATTCCGCTTAGTACAGAGTTTTGGCTAGCAAGGCTTTGAGAGACCAGACAATTGATGACAACTTAGATGCAAGCAATACAAAGCATAAACATTAAAACTAGCATGAAACATCAAGTTGTCTTCCTTGTCAACATAACACTTCAAGCATAATAACACAAAGGTTTTGGCTATGTCGCTACTTTGAGAAAAAACATGCTTGTTGTTATGATCAAAGCTATACTTGCCAAGATTTAAATAAAGTTTTCGAAGCCATACCTGATATAAGATCAATACTCCCCATAAGAATCAGCTCATAATGTTGATTGCGTGAAGAGAATACCGAGTGCAGCGAAGAAACCAATAGATTTCTCATTAATATTCCTCACTCAGGGATACAAAGCTCTCCACAAAAGGAGTGATAGACCTCAAAGCAACACCTATTTCATAAAGTAACTTCCCTAGACATGATACGACTCTACTTGACTCCTAAAGACAAAGATAAAGATAAAAATAAAGATACTCGGCACTCCCCCAAGCTTGGAACAAGCTAAGGGGATGCCATTACCCGAGGAGTTTTACTCCTCTTGTTGTGGATGTTTCTTCAGATCCTTGATGACACGGCGAAGGGTTCGGTTCTCTGACTCCAAGACTTCCACTTGTACTTTTAGTACACGGAAATCTTCAAAGAGTTGGTTGGTGATGCGGTAGGCCTCGGAGATGGTGGAAAGCATGCGTTGATCTTCAAGTGAAGCGGAGGGCCCTGAAAGGTTAAGAGAAAGATCATATTGAGGTTGGACAGATCCCACCATGATGGGATTGCTTGGACCTCCTTGTTGTTGGGCAGTGATAGTCTTGACTTCTCCGCTTGTCTTGCGGCAATTTCTTCTTTGGTAGACCAATCAACATGCTTCCCTTGATTAAGATCCTTCTGGACTTGACGTAGACGCCATCCCAAGAATTCCTCTCCGCTCGAGCCACAAGAAGATATCTCTAGCAACAGCTCTTCACCCTGGCAGAAACAGACCGAGAAAGAAAACACACGAAATCGCAAGATACGGTGCCGGGACTATCCGGGGAAATATATAGCAAAAATTTCTGCAACAAAAGGAAGGTTTCAAGCCTAGGTGGAGTCGGAGTCGGAGTCGGAGTCCAGGGCACCCAGGAGGGTGCCTGGCGCGGCCAGGAGGGGGGTCGTGCCAGGAGGCCTCCTGGGCCCCCTGGAGCTCATCTCCGGCTCCACTCGGGCTTGGAATTTTCCTAATTTTGCAAAAACTTTGAAAAGTATACTTTTATTGACATCGTGGTGTCCTTCACCGTGCTTGTGCCCAACCCGTTTCCGGCACCATCGACATCGTTCTCCCTCGAGTCTTCCCCTCTCTTTAGTTATCCCTATGGCATCTGTTGTTACTAAACGACCACAGTTGGCGCCCACCGTGGGGCATACCGAAGCGTCGACTGGAGTTCTGATCCGGATGGGATCTTCCTCGTCGTCAAGCATGAGCCATGCCTCTGGCCTGATCTTTAGGCATGGGGCAGTGGACTTTGTGGTGGATTATGCTGCGCGGTTCGGGGTCGGCACACCCCTGCCACCCGGCGTATCGCTGCAGATCGGTAGCCATCGTCTCTTCATCAGCTGCTTCCCCAAGGCGTATCCCAAGGAGGTGCGCGTCTTCCCAGTGCCACGGATCCGCTCCCGACCAGGGGCTGCACAGCAGCTCCCGACGGAGAGGAGTCGCATGTGCATACGGCTGTGATGATGGCAGGAACGACTGCGTCAAGCAATCAAGGCGCCGCGAGTGCGGCTAGGAAGGCCAAGGAGGCGGCGGACGCTGCGGAAAGAGTCGACACCAGTGCGTTGCGGGATGTGGTGTACACACCCGTGAACAGGAATGGTGATCCCGATCACGTTCATACCGATCTAGAGACAGCACGGCTCGCTCTCGCCCGTAGGGCCGAGCACGTGCTGGAAGAAGAGCGTGGGCTGGGAGCGATCACTAGAGAGTACAATGCAGCGCATGCCAACCAGCGGCGGCCGATTGCGCCCACAGTCCTAGAAGATCTCTGGAGCAGAGGCCGCGCTGTCGGAAGAGAGCTGTCAGGAGCCGAGCAGCCGGCGACGTCGGCATTTGTCCAGCGACCAGCATACAGCACCCCCGAGAAGAATTTGTGAGCTGCCGAGCAGATTGCAAATGAGCTGGAAGATCTGGAAGGCGAAGAGCGGCGTCAGCAGACTCGCCGAATGCGCGAGCTGCTGGCGTCGGCCAAGCAGCAGCAGCAGGCGGCATTGGACAATCCGGGGGCAGGCCCTGAAGCATCGAGAAGGACTGCGAGGCCAGCTCCAGAGGTCAGCCAGCGGCCGAATGCGTCGCGGAAGAAAAGGCAGCCAGGCCAGTCGCGACGTGAGAGTAGGGTCAGAAGCAACCGATGTCCCCCAGTCATGAAACATAGAGCAGAAGAGCCAGCCGTGAGCAGCAGGCGCAATGACCCACCTCGTCAGCCAGAAGCAAGGCCAGCAATCAGCAATCGGCTTGGTGCTCGTCAGATCGGCCAGAATGATGCCAGACATCGCATTGAGCTGTTGGAAAGAGATGCACAGCAAGAAGAGGAGGGAGCAGCCGGCCCAGCATGTTTCGGACATCGCATTCGGACCGAGCTGTTCCCCAAGGGATTCACCCTGCCTAGAGACATGCCCAAGTACAATGGCTCTGTTAAGCCAGAGGACTGGCTGACAGATTACATGACCGCAGTCGGCATTGCCGGCGGAAGTCGGCATGTAGCTGTACGCTACGCTCCTCTGATGCTACAAGGGTCAGCTCGGACATGGCTAAACAGTCTTCCCGGCAACAGCATCAACTGCTGGGAGGATTTTTCGGAAGCTTTCATTGGCAACTTCACCGGCATGTATGATCGGCCGCATCTCCCTCAGCAGCTCGCTTTATGCGTGCAAGGCAAGGACGAGCTGCTCCGAGAATACTTGGCTCTGTGGATCAAGCTGAAGAATTCATGTGAAGGAGTCCATGAAATCCAGGCCATCCATTATTTCACTGATGGGTGTCTGGCGGGATCAATGCTGAAGCACAAACTGCTCCGCAAAGATTTTTCATCACTGGCCGAGCTCATGAAGGTAGCCAACGCATTTGTCGTCTCCGACTCCGCGATGCGCGAGCCTATTTAGCTCGGCGTCGGCGGCGTGCTTCAGACACAAGGGGCTGCGCAAGCAGCAGAGACAGGGAACCAGGGGCTCAGTCGGCGAGAGCGCAGAGATATCAATCGGAACAACAACCAGCAAAACAGTGGAAAGAGGAAAGACGAGCAGCCAGATGCTTAGTATGGCAGTCGGCAGGTGGCCGTTGTCCAGGATCAAGATGAACAAGGGGCTGCAAGTGGCAGTCGGAAGATGAAGCCGAATGCGAAGCCGCAATGGCCGATGAAGCCCAAGTACACATTCGAGGACATGCTGGATCAACCATGCAAGATGCACAGCAGTCCAGGCAAGCCAGCGGCGCATACCACTCGGCAATGTGATTTTGTCAAGCGTATAGCAAAGGGAGAGGCATTACCACCTCCACCCCCACCACCACCTCAGAACAGAGCACCACCTCAGGCGTAGAACCAGTTCCCGCGGCAAGATGCCGCATATATGATTTTTACCAGCGAGTCAAGTGACAAGGGCAGTCGGAGGGCCCGAGCTCAGGAGGTCAACGCCACAATGCCCCCGATTCCCCAATATATGCACTGGTCTGATTGCAAGATTACCTGGGGCAGGGAAGATCACCCAAGCATCATGCCGAATCCAGGCACCTATCCGCTCGTGGTGGATGCCCTGTTTGCGGCACCAAAGTTTTCATGTCTGTTTTCCCGAGTTCTCATTGATTCAGGGAGTACAATCAACATTCTGTACAGGGACACATTGGTCAAGTTTGGACTCACGGAGAAGGACCTGGAGCGCAGTCGGACGACTTTCCATGGGATTGTCCCGGGCCTGTCATGCACTCCCATGGGTCGCATTCGGCTGGATGTGATCTTTGGGACAGAGGAAAATTTCAGAAGAGAGCCGATCTGGTTCGAGGTCGCCGACCTCAGCAGCCCATACCATGTCCTATTGGGATTGCCCTCAATCGCCAAGTTCATGTTTGACGCGTATATGCCTTACCTGAAGATGAAGCTGTCAGGTCCGAATGGCATCATCACGGTCGCCGGAGACTTCAGGAAATCTCTCGAATTCTCGTCCGCCGGTGCAAACCTGGCCGATTCCTTGGTGGTGGTCGAAGAGAAGCGCCAGATCGACAAGGTGGTGGCAATGGCCCAAGCTCAAAGCAAGGCTCCTCTCCCAGTCGGCCTAGCCAAGCGAGCAGATGAGGAGACAGCCTTCCAGGCATCTAAGGACAGCAAGAAAGTTGCTCTAGATCCCTTCGACCCAGCCAAGTTTGTTGTGGTCGGAGCAGGACTTAGCAACAAATAGGAAGGCGAGCTCGTCGAGTTCCTCCGTGAGAACTGGGACATCTTTGCATGGTCTCCACAAGACATGCCTGGAGTGCCAAGGGAACTCGCCGAGCACAAGCTCCACATTCGGCCAGGTTCTAAACCGGTCAAGCAACCTCTTCGACGTTTTTCCGAAGACAAGAGAAGAGCAATCGGCGAGGAGATTGCCAAGCTCAATGCTGCAGGATTCATCATGGAGGTGTTCTACCCCGAGTGGATGGCCAACCCAGTCCTCGTGATGAAGAAGAACAAGACTTGGCGCATGTGTATCGATTACACCTGCCTGAACAAGGCATGCCCCAAAGATCTGTTTGCTCTGCCCCATATAGATCAACTCATTGACTCTACGGCTGGCTGCGAGCTGTTGTCATTTCTGGATGCCACTGCTGGCTATCACCAGATTAAACTTGTTGTGGAAGATCAAATAAAAACTTCCTTTCTAACCCCCTTTGGGGCTTATTGCTATATCACCATGCCTTTTGGTATGAAGAATGGAGGTGCTACTTATCAGCGCACCATCCAACGTTGTACTCATTCTCAGCTCAGTAGAAACTTGCATGTATATGTAGATGATTTGGTGGTGAAGACAGTCAAAGGGGTCACACTCCTGGACGATCTCAAGGAAACATTCGCCAATTTGCGAGTCTACCAGATCAAGTTGAATCCAGAGAAGTGTGTGTTTGGTGTTCCAGCCGACAAGCTCTTGGGGTTTCTCGTTTCTGAAAGAGGAATCTGTTGGGAAATATATTTCCAACAGAATCGAATGCAACCCCGAGAAGATAGCCGCAATCGAACGGATGGATCGACCCAGGAATTTGAAGCAAGTACAGAAGTTCACCGGTTGCTTGGCTTCACTCAGCCGATTTCTCAGTCGGCTGGGAGAGAAAGCAATCCCATTGTATCAACTCATGAAGAAGACGGAGAAGTTCACATGGACTCCACAAGTAGATGAGGCATTCAAGGAGCTGAAGCATATGCTCTCCACCGCACCAATTCTGGCTGCACCGATTGAGAAGGAGCCGATGATGTTGTATATCGCGGCAACCAATCGGGTGATCAGTGCAGTGATGGTGGTAGAGCGTCCTGAGAAGGACAAAGCGCAGCCGATTCAGCGACCAGTATATTACATCAGCGAGGTACTCTCAACGTCCAAGCAAAATTATCCCCACTACCAGAAGATGTGCTATGGAGTCTACATGGCGGCTAAGAGATTGAAGCCCTATTTTCAAGCTCATCCGATTGTGGTGGTCAGCTCGGCCCCGTTAGCCGACATCATTGGCAGTAGAGATGCAACCTGCAGAGTGGCCAAATGGGCAATTGAGATCGCCAACCATGGCATCCAGTATGAGCCAAGAACAGCAATCAAATCTCAAGCGTTGGCCGACTTCCTGGTGGACTGGGTTGAAACTCAATATATGCCACCCGTCCCAGGATCGAACTTTTGGAGAATGCATTTTGATGGGTCCAAGATGAAGAATGGCCTAGGGGCTGGCATTGTTCTCACATCACCAAAAGGAGATCGGCTGCATTATGTATTTCAAATCCATTTCGTAGCGTCAAACAATGTTGCCAAACACGAGGCCCTTGTGCATGGCATTAAGCTAGCCAAGGAGATTGGCATTCGGAACATAGAGTGTTTTGGCGATTCCGACCTGGTGGTGCAGCAGTGTACAGGCTATTGGGACGCCAAAGATGCAAATATGGCAAGCTACCGTTTCTTGGTGCAGCAGCTAAGTGGATATTTTGAAGGCTGTGAATTTCACCATGTGCCCAGAGCAAACAATGAAGCAGCAGACGCCCTGTCCAAGCTCGGCTCCACTAGGCAAAGCATTCCACCAGGGGTATCGTTGGAGCACATCAAGAAGCCGTCTATCACGCCGTCACCAGAGTCTGAGTCCATTTTCATATCAGAAACCGACCTGGAGGCATTGATGCAAGCAAAGTTGGTTCAACCAATGAAGATTCCGACGCTGAAGCGGCAGTCAGGCGCCCAGGAAGCGGCGGGATCGGCAATCCTGGCAAGCACAGATGCTGCCGATTGCGGTCCAAGGGCTGACAATCTCGGCAAGAAAAAGAAGTTGAAAGCAAAAGCAGCAGCACCACCACCAGGTGTCGGGAACTCATCCGAGCCATCGACATCAGTGGCTGCCAATTCCGAGCTAGAGATACCAGTTTCAAGGGAAGAGCTAGTAGATCCTCAGGCCTAGGTCTCAACAGAGCAAGCAGTACCAGGGGCTGTCGACGACTAGCCAGAGGTTGAAATCATCAGCTCGGAGATTGACTCCGAGATGGCAGAAGTACAAGAATCCGAGCAAGAAGAAGCAATCGCACCACAGCATGCAATGGTCATGACAGTTGTCACCGCTCCGACCTGGGCACAGCCGATCAGAAATTTCCTGGTCGATGGAACTCTCCCCCCAGATGAAGTTGAACCCAGGCAGATACAGCGCCGATCTGGTGCATACACCATCATCAACAATGAACTGATGCACAGAAGTGTAACCGGAGTTCTCCAGCGATGTGTAGAGGAGGACAGGGGGCTCGAGCTGCTCCGGGATATTCATCAAGGCGAGTGCGGTCATCACGCATCAGCAGCTGCAATAGTAGCCAAGGCATTTCGCCATGGTTTCTATTGGCAGACAGCGCGAGCCGCGACAGAGCATCTGGTTAAGCACTGCAATGGTTGTCAGCGGTTCAAGGCCAAGAGTCACCTCCCGGCGTCGGCGCTGAAAACAATTCCAATAACATGGCCGTTTTCAGTGTGGGGGCTGGACATGGTTGGGCCGTTCAAGCGGGCAAGGGGTGGTCTAACTCACCTACTGGTTGCAGTCGACAAGTTCACCAAGTGGATCGAGGCACGCCCGATCAAAAAGCTGGATGGTCCGACGGCAGTTCGTTTCATCGCCGATGTCACAAGTAGATATGGAATGCCAAACAGCATCATCACCGACAACGGCACTAACTTTGCAAAGGGGGCATTAGCTCGGTATGCGTCCGAGTACGGCATCCGGCTCGATGTGGCATCAGTAGCGCACCATCAGTCAAACGGACAAGCAGAAAGGGCCAATGGTCTCATCCTTGCAGGCATCAAGCCCATATTGATCGAGCCACTCAAAAGAGCACCTGGGGCCTGGATTGATGAGCCCCCAGCAGTCTTGTGGAGTCTGTGAACCACGCCCAACAGATCAACCGGATTCACCCCATACTTCCTAGTGTATGGTTCAGAAGCAGTCATCCCAGCCGACATAGAATTCGATTCACCTCGGTGTGCCCTATACACCGAAGCGGAGGCCAAGGAAGCGCGAGAAGATGGTGTTGATCTGAAGGAGGAAGCTTGTCTGTTGGCTTTGTCCAGGTCGGCGATTTATAACCAGAGGCTGAGGCACTACCACAGCAAGAAGATCCGCCCCCTCGCTTTCTGCGAACGCAATTTGGTGCTCCGCCGAATCCAGAAGTCGGATGCTCAGCACAAGTTATCATCACCCTGGGAGGGTCCTTTCATCGTCAGCAGAGCACTCAAGAACAATGCATATTACCTCATCGATTGCACGAAAGGCACTCGGCATAAAGATACTTCAGGAGTGGAGACTCAGCGTCCCTGGAACGCCGAGCTATTATTCCCGTTTTACAGTTGAGTCATGTGAGTGTATTCATGCTATCAAGCATTCAATCAGTAAAACTGTCATGCATCTGAGAGATGGCATTCGATTGTCTTTATATAAGCTTCTCATCTCTGAGCAAACCTCAGGGGGCAAAGCCTTGTCATTCCCGAGGTAGGTGAACAACCTCACTCGGGGACTGACCGACCGCGCGGTCGCAAGTATAAAAGATAGAAAAATGTGAGAACTACAGTGTCGAAGCCAAGCTAGCATGCGACACGAGCACAGATCACAAATTGACTGTAGCATCGATGAAGCAGTAGCTGGTCGGACCTGTAACACCATGTATCACACGTAAAAACACTCTGAAAGAGGGTCATGGCCGACGGCGCCATCCGCCGATTGCGTCCCCGATCGATGCGCCAAGCAGTCGGCATGGAGCAATCGGCTAACTAAGTCTATGCAGAATCCTTCCGTGCTAACGCTAGAACAGTTCAGCCTCAATGACCAAATCCCAGCGGTGTATGATCTTGTGAGCCAACACCAGACCACACGCCGGCGGTTGGCAAACATGGATTTATACCCCCAAGGGAAAATGGCAAAGAGAAAAAACGATAAAGCGAAAAGCAGGAAGTCGATCACATAAGAAAATGATGCAATAAGCGAAGATAAGAGGCTTAAGGCCGAATGAGTTCATTACATCACAACATCCCCAGTGGGTGTCTTGAAAATTTAGCAAAGTCTTGCAAAAGTTGAAGTAAAAGACATAAGATTCACTAGCTAGGCGTCGGGAACGTTGGAGGTCGGCGGCACGGTCGAAGCAGTCGGAGCAGCAGTTGGCACTGGTGTAACGGTCGAAGCAGTCGGAGCAGTCTTCCCACGCCTTGGAGGGCCCGACATCAGCTGGCTTGGCACTTGTCCGTTTTGAGGTGGCCTTAGGTAAAGTACGGGATGAGCCGCTGTCGGACAAGTCGTCATGATAGAGATAAGAGCTTGAAGAGCGCGCAGGTTGGCTGCCTTGACCTCCTCGGGCACGACCACCAGCAGAAGGGCTGTCATCAGCCAGAGCAGTAATAGGAAGTGGAGCAATCGACATTCCGGCGTCGTCGAGAACAGGGGTGTATTCAGTATGAGGGAACCACCCGGCCATGGCCGTGGCAAGACGGTTTACCTGAGTATAGGCCGTCTCAAGGAGGTCGGCTGCCCCTTCCCGCATAGTGTAAAGCCGAGCTAGATTCAGCTTAGGATACCAGCTCAGCACAGTCTGAAGCGCCATCTCGACGCCAGTTCGGGCAGCTGAATCCAGCAAAGCCTTGACTCGGCGGGGAGCAGCTTTTAGCAGCGTCAGCACTTGATCATGAGTGGAAGTGGGGGCATCACCTTGCTCCGAACCCTCATCATCGGAGTCATGAGGAACCGCTGAGGATCCTTCATCATGGCGCACACGCCTGAGTGCTTGCTTCAGTTCGGCAGGCCCCCAAAGCAGCTCGGCAAGTTTCTGTACGCCCAATTTGAATGCGAAGACGCTGCCAAGAATGACTGGGATACGAGCTTCGGTGGCGATGATGAACTCCCGAGGACTCCATCCTTCAGCCTCAGGTCTCACAGGCCAGCCTTCTTCGGCTCGGATGCGCTTCTCCTCAGAGACTGCGCGTTGAGCGGCGGATTCGGAGGCAGGCATTTGTTCTGTATCAAGAAGATAAATATGAGAAGATGCAAAAGAGAAGAAGTCAATAGGGGAACCAAGACAAGAGAGATAGCTCACCAGAAAGAAGAGAGTCCATCTCACGAAGCCCCTCGAGATTAGTCCGGGCCTCGCGTCGGGCTTTGGTTAGCTCATCATTATGGCGCAGCGTCATAGCATCCATCTTGGCCACTGCGTCATCCCGTTCAGCTTGCACGGCTTGTCGAGCTGTCACTGCAGCATCATGCTTCGAGCGCAAGATTTCAGCAGTCTTGGCCTGGGCCGAGATCACCGCCTCTAGTTCCGTTTGGTGACTGGTTCTGAGCGCAGCCATTTCACTTCGCTGCCGCTTGGCAGTGCGAGATAAATCAGCCTCAGCAGCTCGAAGGCGCTCAAGTTCCTGCTGAGCAGCGGAAAGCTCGGGGCCTTGTCGGCCGAGCTGCTCCACCAGCTCGGCCACATGACCCTAAACAGCAGTAATGGTGGGCAGAGATGCGGCAACAGCTGCAAAGCAGATCGGAGGAAGAAATTAGAATCGGAAAATGAAATCAATCAGGGGGGAGTCAGCAGAATTACCTGTCAGCTCGGCGACCTTGGCGGTCTGCTGGCTCACCTGAAGCTGAGCAGAGGCAAGGAGTCTCAAGCTGGCGGCATAAGACTCGAGCAGGGTCTCTAAAACTTTACGTTTCTCCTCGGCGGCAACCTGCGCATGGATAGAAGAATCAGTACGAAAAATGACGAGATCAAAATTAGAGAGAAGATCCGAGCAGATTGCACGCAATCAGCCCAAATCTCGGGGACTACACCCAGTGGGTGCGCTTGCACGCACCCACTTGAGGGCAGATCCACCGATCTGAGGAAGGCCTAGGAATGCAAAAGTCAGAAGAAGATCCGAGAAGATTGCACGCAATCGGCCTGAATCTCGGGGACTACACCCAGTGGGTGCGCTTGCGCGCACCCACTTGAGGGCAGATCCACCGATCTGAGGAAGGCCTAGGAATGCAAAAGTCGAAAGAAGATTCGAGCCGATTGCACGCAATCGGACCGAATCTCGGGGACTACACCCAGTGGGTGCGCTTGCGCGCCCACTTGGAAAAGAAGACTTATAGTATGATTGTGGTCGACGAGCTCGAGCTCCTGAAGCACGCCGGTGGAGAGCACCTTTACTCGGTCATAAGCCGAAGTCATGGTGCCATGGGAAGCCAAGGGAAAGCGGTGCGAGGCGTCAGGCTCGGAGTCGGCAGGACTGGTGTGAGAGTAAGCCAGTCGGAAATGCTCCACCGAGTGCAGCTGCGATTCGGGGGCAGCAGAGGAGGTCGTCGAGGTCGTCGTCGGCGTCGGCTGAAGGATTATAGCCTTCGAGGCAGCAGTAGTCGAGGGTGGCGCCGAGGTGGCTGGCGGAGCAGCAGCACTCGGCGTCGGAACAGTCGTTGAAGGAGGAGATACCGTCACAATCGGCGGGGTGCTTGTTGCGATGGCAGTTAGGATTTGACCAGAGGACTGCGGCGGGGAAGGAGCAATCGGATGTTCCGATTGCAATCCCTCGGCGTCGGTGGACTCCAGGTCGACGATGTCCTTTGGAGCCACGAAGGCTTTAGGCAGAGGCTTGCTTGGAGGCTGGCTCGGAGGCTTGGAGAGGTCGGCGCGAAGCTTCTTGGCCTTGCGCTCGGCATCCTTGGCCGAGAGAGGAACAATCGACGGCCGTTTTTTGGCGGCATCAGTGTGAGCGGAAGTGGTAGAGGGAGCTGAGCCGGTGACGGCAGGGATGTCCCGGTCAATGTCATCCAAATGAATGGCAGCCCTGAGCATAAAAGAGAGATAAGCAACAAAGGAAAGAAGAATGTAAAGGAAGAGAAGGAAGGAGAAATAATTACCCCACAGTCATCGGTGCTCCTCGGGGCATCCGGAAGCGCAGAGGCGGGATGTCCAGAGGAACCTCCTACAGAACGGCGCCGACCTTGGGCTTGGTACCAGGAACCTTCCCTGTCGGCTGGGCTCGAGTGCGCCCAGTCTGTGTGGCCTTCCCTCTCGGGGCGACCACCGTTGTCTTCGCATGCTTGCTCGGCGCAGCACCGATTGACGGGTCGTCAGCTCAGGAGCGTATAAGCGGCGCCTTCTTGAGGTCGGGATGCGCATCTGCACCAGAAACTCCAACCTTTGAGGCGCTGTCGTCGTCGCTCCATTCATCCAGAAATCGTTCGAAGGAGGAATCATGCATACCCCCTTGATCGGCTACACCGGCGTTGGCGGGGTTGTTCTCGGCGTCGGAGTCTGAGGCGGGGGAGTCGTCGTATTCGAGGTCGGCTGGATCCTCCTCCTCGCGGTCAGGGGTGAATTCGCCAGCGACTTGGCCTTCGTGCATCAAAGCAGTCGCGATCAAGTACTGAAGAATGAGCAGAGCATCAGAAGAGCAAGTGAGAAATCGAGCAATCGGGCGAACAGAGAAAGCAATCGGAGCATACCTCAGGAGGAGTGATACCGCGGTGAAGGCACTTCAGGCCGAATCGAAATGGTTTTGGCAAGGGAGTGGCGGTGAGTGCTCTCACTCAGAGGCGCAGCGCTTGATTGCTCAGCTTCTTGGTGCAGATCCGAGTGGGATCCGTCCAGGTTGCCATGTCGCAGATGCGGTGCACTCGGCGCTGAAGCGGGAGCACTCGGACCTGGAGCCAGGTGGCCACGAGGTCGTATGCCTTAAGGCCATTTTCCTCAAGCTGCGCAATCCAAGCTACTTGAGCGTCAATGTCGCAGTCGCCGACCCCAAGCTTGGTCGACCAATGGTACTTCTCTGTGGGAGGGGCGAGCTGGAATTCGGGCAGGTTGATGAGGTCGGGGCCCTTGTCAGGAGATCGGACGTAGAAGAAAGTGGTTTGCCAATCCTTGACCGATTGAATGATAGCAGGGGACTCATAGCCTTGTTTGCTTGAATAGAGGATGCAGCCGCCGTAGTCGGCCATGGCGGTCTCGTGAATCGGCTCGTCTTCGTCCGGATTCGGCAGAAGCCTCCCGGTCCGAGCCATGTGACCTCGGAGGTGGAAGAGGCGCTTCCACAGCCCGATGCTCGGCCGGATGCCGAGATAGCCTTCGCAAAGGGTGAAGAATCCCGACATCGTCATAATGAAGTTGGCGGCGAGATGGTGCGGCTGAAGTCGGTGGAAGTCCAAGAACTCTCGAAAGAAGGTGCTCACCGGCAGCCCGAAGCCGTGCTCGAAGTGCGCCGAAAAAACGATGCGCTCGCCGGCGCGCGGTTCCGGCACGCTCTCCTCGCCGGGGGCACGCCACTGGATACCAGCTGGCATCTTGCGCGCGTGGAGGAGCCGGCGGATCTGGTCGTCATTGATGGTGGAACCCTTCCACCGGACGCGTCTTGCGGCGGATATCTCATCTGCGGCGGCCATGGCGTCTTCCAGGGCGATGCAGGTTGAATCTTTAGAGAAGGGCGAGAGGGATCCAGCAGCGGATGATGGCGAATGGAAGCGCGGCGGCGGCGAAGGGCGCAAGCAATTGCAGAGAGAGAGGGTGCGGTGCGGCGGCGCCACAAGCACACCAGACCAAGGTCGCCGGAGCAGAAGTGCTGCGGCGGCGCGAAGAGAAGGAGAGTGAGGAGGAAGAGGTGCAGTTGAGCCCGAGGAGTCCCTTCCCCCATTGGCTTATATGGGCGGCGGAGGCGAGTGGGATCGCAGGTGCGGCACGTGTGGCCCGGTGTGGCCGCGTGTATCAAGAGGAGGTTGGACTGGATCGGCGCAGAGGATCATGGCGCAAAATGCGAGGCGTGTGCAGTAACGTCCCGTCGTGCGTGGGTCATGGGGCTCGGAGCATTAACTGCCCCGGGGAATCGGAAGCGACGTGCGACGTGGGTTGGTCAGAAGTGGTCAAAAGTAACCGTTGGAGAAGCAATCGGGTGAGCCAGATCTCAGCTCGGCCAATGTTTGGCAACGGTCGTTTATCAGTGAAGCACAAGAGCAATCGGCGAGCTGGCAGCCGAGGTCGGAGAAGTTGTATCGAACCATTATTGGACTGGTCAGCCGGGCGGAATCTCCGATCTGAGCGTTCAGATCGGATCGAGATGTCCGATGATGCCAGAGCAATCAAAGCGCAAGGGTAAGAAAAGAAAAACTGCAAGAGCCCCGCAGTCAAGTAACCGTGGTACCCTTATAGCTTTAGGGGCTAGTGTCGGGGGAATGATACCCGGGTAGGGTCACCTAGACGAAAGCATTCTTTCAAGACAAGGAGGAGGCCGATTGGGCTGCTGCTGGGCCGAGCTAGGCAGTCGCATGGCCGATTGCTCCCAAGCAATCGGCCATGCTGAATGCGAGCAGTCGGCCCAGGCGCAATCGGCACACTCCTCAATCGGCTCAAGAGTTGACCTTATCGAGATCGGATGTCTCTGGTACAAGGTCATAAATGCGGGATCGAGAGATCCGGATGGCAGTAAGCCAAGTCACTTCGCCGATCTATCAGAGGAGTGTTGTCACCCTTTTCCTCTGAATCCGGAGACAGGACGACGAGATCAGAGGACGTAGCTCCACTGTTCATCATCATTACCTAGAAGCTACAGCATGGGCAGCCGCTTGACAAGTCCGGATCAACCGGAGATTTGCAGTCGGTGGACCCCAGCCGACGAGAGGATGACAGCTGGGGCCAGCCCCCGACTAAAATGACCGTAGTACCCCGAGCTCACACTATAAGAGCCTGGGGTACCCCTCCTGTGAGAGGGACTCCCCCATTCGCATATACTTCACACGGTAGAACTCGTAGAGAAGTAGAGGAGAGCCATGCCCACGGCAGGTCTCTTCTTCCTCTGAGCAGCTCCACGAGCATTGACTGTAGTTCATGAGTTCATTTATAGAAAGCAGACAAGCAGGAGTAGGGGTGTTATCTCTCCGGAGAGCCCCGAACCTGGGTACATCGTGGTGTCCTTCACCGTGCTTGTGCCCAACCCGTTTCCGGCACCATCGACATTGTTCTCCCTCGAGTCTTCCCCTCTCTTTATCCATCCCTATGGCATCTTTTGTTACTAAACGACGACACGGAGTCTGAAACTGGCTGCAACATGTTCTTCGTGAGTCTTTGTGTATATCATGTTTGCATCCACATTGATTGGATCACCTGCCATATAATATTTGAGTCTTTGTCCATTCACAACTTGAGGTTTGGTGCCTTCGAAATTATTGATCTTGATTGCACCAGACCGATATACTTCTTCGATATGAAAAGGTCCTTCCCATCTGGAAAGTAGTTTACCTGGAGAAAACCTGAAACGAGATCTAAACAACATTACTTTATCACCAACATTAAATTCACGTTTCAGAATTCTTTTATTGTGCCACTTCTTTACCTTTTCCTTGAACATTTTAGCACTCTCGTAGGCTTCACTCCTCCACTCATCTAGAGAAGTCAAGTTCATGAGACGCTTTTCACCAGCTAACTTTGGGTCAGCATTTAGCTCTCTGACAGCCCAGAAAGCCTTGTGGTCTAACTGTCACAACCCCAAGTTAGGTATGTGCTAGGATCAAGTGCTACTTTGCATCATGCAAAAATTTCAAAAAGAAAATCAAAAATGGGGAAGAGAAAAGCCCTGCGAAATTAAATAAAAAGGCCAAAAATAAATCTTCTTCCAAAATTCTTTTGAATTTATTGAAAAATCCTAAAAATGAGTGGAATCATTTTAAAAGTGATTTGGGATTAATCCCATTCTCATAGATTTTTCAACAATTCAAATAGTGGCTTGGAAATTAAATCAATTGTCTATTTGAATTGAAATTCAAATAAATTGAATTTCAAATATTCCCAAAACTTGGGTTTGACTTCTATATAGTCACCTAGGTTTTATAAAAATGTTTGGGGATTTTTATAAATGCCCTAGCTATTTGTTTTATTTGGGCAAACAGACAACAGAAAAGAAAAATAATAAAAGAGAAAATCAGAGCAGTCTTACCTTTCGCACAGGGCAAGGCCCACTTACCTGGCCCGGCCCATTCGCCCCTTGTCTTCTTCCTCGCTGCCAGGAGGAGAGACGGCCGCGCCGTGCTCTCACGGCATGCGCGCCACCTCCTGCTTCCGGCCAGCGCAGAGGGCCCGTCCTCATCTCCTTGCCCCCCCTGGACGCCTGGAAGCCCCAGCTTCCCTTTCCCCCTCCTCTGACCCTCTCCTTCGTCTCCCTCGCACGAAACCGTAGCGCAGCCGGAACCCTACCGGAGCGCCGACGACGATTAGCACGGCCACCGAGCTCGCCAAGCCATCGCACCTTGTCCAGGAGGTTCCTCGGCGACCACCAGTTCGAGCCGCCGCTTCAATTTGGGACGACGAGCAACAGGAGCAATGCTAACCTCAAGAAACCGCCGCCGGCCGCGACGAACCCCGGCGAGAAATCCCGCTCCCTCAGCTCATCTCCGGCCTCCCCGAGTGCACCATCGACTTCACAGTGAGCTTCTGCTCGTTTTCCCTCTCCTAACTTCCCTCCCCGTTCTCTCTGTCGCCGGTCGCCATGGACAGAAGCCACGGCCGCCGCCGGGCTTGTCCTAGCCGACGTCTCCGTGCTCCCCTTGGTGCCCTGATGGCACCAGTGGGTGCGCGAGGATGCGAGGCACGCTCCCGTGCCTCCATCTCCCTCTCCCGTGGCCGGATCCGCCCTCCCGTGGAGCGCCGCCGTGCCGGGATGCCACCGGCGTTTAACCGCCGGTTGGTTTAAGCTAACCGACACCTAATCCCCCCCCCTCTCTCGCTGACAGTGGGCCCGGGGCCCCCTCTAATTAACCCGTGGTTATTTTAAACCAGGTTTTAACCCCGCTGTCACTGACAAAGGGACCCACCCGTCAGCCCCCCCACGTCATGATGACGTCCTAGTGACGCAATAAACCGAAAAACATTTAAAAGAAATAAGGAAATTCAATAAATTCCAGAAAATGGCTGAAACTTTGAAAAATCATAATAAATTCATACTAACTCCAAATATAGCAAATAATATATGAAAAATGATCAGGAGAAAATAAGCTATCCAAAAATGCAACTTTCAACTATGTTTGAGTTGATTTTAAAATGGGACCAGTAGCATATGTCATTTGATTTATTTGAAATTAATTCAAATTCAATTCAAATGATTTTGCAACTTGGACCATGGAATTATGCTACATTTCACCTACACTTCAGAGGCATATCATACACTTTTCCAAAAGGATCAAATGATCAAACAATGTCACATGTAACTTGGTCAAGTTTGAATTCAAATTGGAGTTTGAATTTGCAATTCAATTTGCAATATACTCCTTTTAAATGGAATGCTCAACACATCAGTACCTTGAACATCACCATTGCAATATTATTCATGTGATTGTGCATTGTACATTATGTTGATCCTATGATTGTCATGTTGCTGATAGAAGTGGAGCCGGAACTCGAGATCACCCCCTTCGCTGAAGACCCCGAGACTGAACCTCGTCAGCAAGGCAAGCAAACCCCCATTGATCATGTCGATAAAATCCCACTTCCCTCTCATGTCTCGCTTATGCATTGTTTAGGATGATCACCATGATAACGTTTCTATCGCATAGTTGAACCCATGTCCTTTGCATGACCTATCATCTTATAACAGTAGTAAGCAAACCACAATCCTAGCAGATGTAGGAGTTGATTGATATCATGTGACCCCTGCAACTGTTACTGCTTATTGCATGCTTAGTGGTACAATGAGGTTGCTTATGATGTGAGTCGGGATGATGATAAACATGGTGTTGATGAAAGTGAAATGTGTTGGTGAATCTACCCTAATACAAGGTGAACAATGAGAGGCTGTGTAGGAGTACACAGTGGGTTGTCTCATTGAACACTGCCTTAAGTCTGAGTTCTTGTGTGGTGATCCAAGAAGATGAGTACAACCACGCATTGGGCTCACTGACCCCTCTCGACCTAGTACCTCACCCCGTTCGAAACCCAGAAGTCGCAGTAGTTCGGAGTTCTGGTAGGGTTGTGGCACGGTCTGCGAAGTGGATGAACGGCTTTTCAAGACCGGCTTGGGACCCTGCACACATCGTTTGAGGCTGTACTGGAACCTCGGCCGGACTTCCATACGGATCCCCCTCAGATAGGCGACTCTCTGGACTAGAACGGAGCTGTGGGCGAAGTGTTGTGGTGGCATCATCGCTGTCACCTCTTGAACGGTGACATGCAAAAGGCGGTAACTGATGACACGTGTGTGTAGCGGTACACCCTTGCAAGGTTAACAAAACTATTCGAATAGCCGCGTCCGCGGTTAAGGACTGCTTGGAGAGCTGTGCTCGATTATTAGAAAACTTGAACTGGATACTTCTAAAATACACCAAGATAAGTGTGAGTGCTATGGTGTGCTTCTTGTGGGGAAGTCGAGGAAGTAACCATAGTGGTGTATTGGTTGAAGAGATGTAGTGGACTCGTGTACGCTTCTTACCTCAAGTCTGGTATTCGTAGTTCACGACTAGCCAAGTCAAAGCTGGCACTTCTGCAAGTGAAACCCCACCTCCCTTTACCTTGATACATATGCATGAGTAGTATAGTTCCTATGTAAGTCATGCTGAGTACGTCTTTGTACTCACGTTTGCTTAATCTATGTTTTAGATGAACCACCGACCCCGATGGTGGCTTATAACCGAAGCTCGAAGAATGAAGACTCAGACCAAGACCAAGCTAGTGTAGTCCCAGTCAGACGACTGGTTCCCTCGTGGAGGGCTTGTTTTTAGATAAGGCTTCTCTAAGACATTTGTTAAACTTGTCTGTACTCAGACCTACTTGCTTCCGCTTGTTTGTTGTAATGTTGGATCACATGCTTGTGATCTCTGTGTGCACTCTGTAAGAGTTATTAATAAAGATATATACTTTGTAGAGAATTGCAATGATACCTGCTGTTCATACAAGGCATGTGTGCTGCGTGTATGTTTATAACATGCATGTCTCTGTATGGGTTTTCGAGACCTTAGTTGTGATCTGGCTGGCGGTCTTTTATACACCAAGTGGCCCTTAGATGTGCGCAGCTTGGGGCATCGCGATGCAATTGTTCGAGACTCTGTCTCGTGCACACTTTGATGTATGATCGAGCCCGCCCTAGACCCCGACTAAGTGATCGGGCTGGAGTAAGTCTATGTAAGAGTTATGAGATAGTCGATAGTATGGTTGAGGCGACTTGTCTATGAGTATGGGAGTTCATCACCCATATCATTTAGACTTGTGTGCGGACGATGAGGACCCATTTCAGTTGATCATCCGGCCTGGATGGGATGCCCCTCACGTACGATGCTTTCCGAGAACGTTCTGTGCTTGGCCTTGTTTGCTTAGACAAGTGGGTACGGTTCTCGGCTCTCCATATGACTATGTCGTAGCGGTACTTGCATACGCTAACCCCGGGTCCCGACAATAACTCTAATGGTAAATGGCAAGCCTTGCCATAGACCATTTTATACGGAGACATGCCCATGGGGTTTTTGTAAGCAGTTCTATACGCCCACAAAGCATCTCCTAACTTCTTTGACCAGTCCTTTCTAGAACTGTTTATTGTCTTCTGTAAGATCAACTTGATCTCCCTATTGGTGAGCTCAACTTGCCCACTAGTTTGAGGGTGGAACGGTGATGCAATCCTATGATCGACATCGTACTTGGCTAGAGCTTTCCTAAAAGCTCCATGCGTGAAGTGTTGAGGCCACGACGGAACCTCTCTTGCTTCTTGGAGTCGGTGGAGACTTCTTCGGTAGCATAACGAGCCAGTCGGTTGAACTCACGACTAAACTCATCAACGGTCCTTCTGCCTTGAGTGAGGTTGCACAACTCCTCACGCTTGCGGTCCATGAGACCTTTGGGAATGTGGTGCTCGCGGAAGGACGTGCAGAATTCCTCCCAAGATGCAGGTGGTCCAACGGGGCGCATATTCAGAAAGTTCTCCCACCAAGAGCTAGCTGCACCTTCAAGGTGATAGGTGGCATAGCTGACCTTGTCACCAGCTGCAACACGGCCTGCTTGGAGCTTCCTCTCGATGTTGCGAAGCCAGTCATCGGCGTCAAGGGGCTCGGTGGAGTAACTGAAAACCGGGGGATGAAGCTGGATGAAGTCGTTCAGGGACACCAACTCATTGCGCTGCTGAGTGGTGTTGCGAGCAATGACTTCCAACAGGTGGTGAGAGTCTCGGCGGTTCCTCTCGACCCCCATCAGAACCTTAGCCATCGTGGGTGGGGGTGGAAGGTTGCCTTCTTCCTGGTCGTTCCCACGACCTTGGTTACGACCAATCTGGCCACAGGTTCCTTGAGACATCCTGAAGGTGGAAAACCAAAGTCAAACAGAGTTGATTTGAAGAGTCTAATCAAGGTATTGAAGTACGGGAAGGATTACAGAGCAAAGGAAGTAATCATCTTGACAACATGGTGATAAAGCATACAAGCCATATATTCACAAGCTGTCATACAAACCATACATCGTTTTAGTACAAGCACCGAGCTAATACAAACGTGATGAAGATGATACATCCTTCAGAGGCACTCTGACTTCCTATACATTATTTATCTAAGCCTCTGGAACTTAGACACCTTGCTTACAATATACTAAGATACTACTACATCATCACTAAGTAAGACCACAGGCGGTCTCACTCATCTCCATCTCCATAGTAGTCCTCATAAAAGTTACCCGCGTATCCCGGTAGCTGGAGGTGACCATCGGAAAACACGGAGGCTTGTGGACCCTGATATCCATTTGGGAAAGGATGGGGCCTAGGTCCAGCGTAGGGTGGAAGCAAAGGACCACGGGGTGGAAAAATGCCTCCAATCTCGGGCCAAGCAACTCGAGAAGGCATCTGAGTCCTCACTGGGTAGATCGCATCGTGCTCAACTGATCCCACGCTCACAAAGGGTGCCAAGAGTGTCAGTGCTCGATACAGACGAACACGGGTGGCGTGGAGCTCGAAACGGAGAACGCGTGCATCACGATCTCTGTCACTAGCAAACCTAGCAGTCATCTGAAGGGCGGGGTCCTCTGCAGAGTGATCTGAGTAGAGTCCGGTGTAATACCCCTCTTCTCCTGGAAGTGCAGCAGGGATATAGCGGAAAGAAGTCTCTCTCAGCAAAGTGTGCTCCTCTCTCAGCAGTGTCATACATGAGTATGCAGCATCCTGCACAGCCATGTTCTCGGTAATGCCAATGCCATGTCCAAAGTGGATAGGCTGAGTGACTCCAACGTGGTGCGGGTAGATCCGGACAATGCAGTGGAACTGCGTCTGGTTGAAGTCGTGGAACTGCTCCTCGACGGTATACTCAGGGTACCATCGATATCCCACATAGGACATCATCTCGATCAACGTGGCGGGATGGCCACGCACACCGAGGCACCTGGTCAAACGAATAATCTGCCGAGGGGGAAGATCTGCCATCTGTAACATAAAGGAGTTTGCAAATGCATCAGATTATGAGATAAACCTGGAATGACTCGGACAGCATAACGGCAGTAATTGTAAGAAATGACAATTTCTTTCAATCATGAAAAACAGCACTTACATAATACGATGTAAGAAATCAGCATTACAACAATGCTAGGAAAACCTGACACAACTTTCCTACGGCTATAAGGAAGCAAACAACGAGATGTGCTAATCAGACAGAGGAGAGCCTAGTCCTATCTTCCCGTAGAACAAGATGAGGGTGACTCAGAACTCAGAACGAAGGGGGTAAGGAGAAAAAAGAAGCCTTATGTTGTTCCCTTATATACCCAGAGTAACTATATAACTATAGCAAGCTAGACTCAACTTCGGCCAAGGCTACTAGTCCTACAGTCAGTCCTGCTCTGATACCAAGTCTGTCGGGACCCGGGGTTAGCGTATGCAAGTACAGTTAAGACATAGTCATATGGAGAGCCGAGAACCGCACCCACTTGTCTAAGCAGACAAGGCCAAGCACTGAATATTCTCGGAAAGCATCATACGTGAGGGGCATCTCATCCAGGCCGGATGATCAACTGAGATGGGTCCTCATCGTCCGCACACAAGTCAAATGATATGGGTGGTGAACTCCCATATTCAAAGACAAGTCGCCTCAACCATACTACCGACTATCTCAAAACTCTTACATAGACTTACTCCAGCCCGATCACTTAGTCGGGGTCTAGGGCGGGCTCGATCATACCACAAAGTGTGCACGAGACGGAGTCTCGAGCAATCGCATCGCGATGCCCCAAGCTGCGCACATCTAAGGGCCACTTGGTGTATGAAAGACCGCCAGCCAGAACACAACTAAGGTCTCGAAAACCCATACAAAGACATGCATGTTATAAACATACACGCAGCACACATGCCTTGTATGAACAGCAGGTACCATTGCAATTCTCTACAAAGTGTACATTTTATTTATAACTCTTATAGAGTACAAACAGAGATCACATACATGTGATCCAACATTACAACACAGGCGGAAGCAAATTATGTCTGAGTACAGACAAGTTTAACAAATGGCTTAAGAAGCCTTATTTAAACACAAAGTCCTCCACGAGGGAACCAGTCGTCTGACTGGGACTAGACTAGTTGGTCTTCAGTCGTCCAGCTCGATGAAGAAGCCACCTTCGGTGTCAGTGGCATCATCTAAAACATAGATTAAGCAAACGTGAGTACAAAGTCGTACTCAGCAAGACTTACATAGGAGCTATACTACTCATGCATCTGTATCAAGGTAAAGGGAGGTGGGGTTCACTTGCAGAAGTGCCAGCTTTGACTTGGCTAATCCTGAACTACGAGTACCAGACTTTGAGGTAAGAAGCGTACACGAGTCCACTACTTTCTCCAACCAATACACCACTATGGTGCCTTCCTCGACTTCCCCACGAGAAAGCACGCCATAGCACTCACACTTATCTTGGTGTGTTTTAGAAGTATCCGGTTCAAGTTATCTAATAATCAAGCTAAGCTTTCCAAGCAGTCCATAACCGCGGACGCGGCTATTCGAATAGTTTTGTTAACCTTGCAAGGGTGTACCGCTACACACACATGATCATCATTTACCGCCTTTGTACTCGACACCGTTAAAGAGGTGTCGGCGAGGATGCTCACCACAACTGTTACCTCATAGCCGATCTAGTCCGAGAAAGCCGCCTACTTGGGTTGGTTACCACAATCGTGAACCCGGCCGGTTTACCGAAGTGGACCCAAGTGATGTGTGTGTGGTGCATAAGCCGGTCTCGGATGAGCCGTTCTCTCACTTAGCATCCAGGCCACAGACCTACCAGAACTCCGAACTATTGCGACATCTGGACATCGAAAGGGATGAGTTAGTAAGTTGAGAGGGGTCAGTGAGCCCAATGTGTGGTTGTACTCTTCATCTTGGATCACCACACAAGAACTCGTACTAGGGCGGTGTTCAACGAGACAACCCACGTGTACTCCTACACAGCCTCTCATCGTTCACCTTGTATTAGGGTCGATTCACCAACACTTTTCTACCAACATCAACATGATCATTCCCATCCCGACTCACATCACAGTAACAACATGGTATCATACTAAGCATGCAATAAGCAGTAACATTGCAGGGGCCACATGATATCAAACAACTCCTACATTTGCTAGGATTGTGGTTTGCTTACTACTGTGACAAAATGATAGGTCATGCAAAGGAATGGGTTCATCTATGCGGTAGAAACGAAGCATGGTGATCATCCTAAACAATGCATAAGCGAGACATGAGAGGGAAGTGGGATTTTCTCGACATGATCAATGGGGGTTTGCTTGCCTTGCTGATGAGGTTCGGGTTCGGGGTCTTCAACGAAGGTTGCAACCTCTTGCTCCGGTTCCACCTCTACTCGACAAACAAAGCACGAAGTAGCAATCAATATGAATGCAATGCTCAAGCACATGAATGAATGTTGAAACTTGAAGTATTAGTTTTGATGTGTGAGGCAATTCCATTTAAGTGGAGTATATTGCATTTGAAATGCAAATTCAAACTCCACATTTGAATTCAACATTAACCAAGTTGTAAGTGATATAGTTTGATCATTTTGAAACAACTTCAAATGTGTATGATATGCCTCTGAAGTGTGGTTGAATTATAACATAAATCCAAGGTCCAAGTTGCAATATCATTTGAATTGAATTTGAATTAATTCCAAATAATTCAAATGACATATGCTACTGGTCCCATTTTAAAATCAACTCAAACAGAGTTGAAAGTTGCATATTTGGAAAGATAATTTTCTCCTGATCATTTTCATATATTATTTGTCCAATTTGGAGTTAATATGAATTTTCTATGAATTTCCAAAGTTTGGGGTATTTTCTGGAATTTCTGGAATTCTTTTAATTCAAATAATCTCTGGAAATTCATTTAAATGATTTATTGCGCAGGTGCTGACGTCAGGGGGGGGCTGACATGTGGGGTCACCTTGTCAGTGACTGGGTTAATTAACCCGTTGGTTAAATTAATCCAGTGGCTTAATTAAGCCACTGGGCCCACTGGTCAGTGACCCAGGGGGTCATTAGCCGAGTGCTTAAGGGCTAACCCACCGGCGGCTAACCGCCGGCGACTGGAGACGTGGCGGCGACTCGCCGGAATGGCCTAGGGGCCACGGGAGGCCACGGGGAGGGCACCAATGGATGCAGCAGCTTCGTCCGCGTCTTCTGGAGGCAACAGGGGGTCACGGGGTGTTCGGGACCGACGACGGCGACGACTCCGGCGGCAATAGAACGGCGGCGAGGTCGTAGTTGAAGTTGTGATGCACGGTTGGAGTTGATTCGGGGCTCGTTCGAACGCTAGCACGTGCAGGAGTCAAACGCGTGCACTGGGGGTTCACGACGAGCACTGGAGCGAGGAGGACGACGACCATGGCGGCGACGAGCTCCTGCTTCCATGGCGGATCCGACTAGAGGAAGCAAACGAGGGGGAGAAGTGAGGGGTTCTGGCCGTGAGCTCACCCTGAATCTATCTGGAGTGGTGGCTTGCTCGGGGAGGCGCTGGAGTTGCCGGAATTTGAAGTCGATCCACGGCGGCCGGCGATGAAGACGACGAAGCTAGCGAGCTCGGGGAGGCGTCCTGCTCCGATTCCTTTCGCAGGTCGATGAAGACGACGACGAGGAGCACGGTGGACTTGCTGGCTTGATCTCTAGGGCACGGTGGCCACGCGGGGGCTCGACGGCGCTCCGGCGTTCTTCTCGGGCGACGACGAAACGGGCGAGAGAGGAGGGGAGGGAGCTCGTGGAGGGGGGGAATGGAGCGAGGCGGCTGCGAGGAGTCTCCAGACGCGAGAAGAGGCCACGGGGAGGCCTGGAAACTCTCAGCGGCGATGTGGCGTCCCCGGCTAGCTCGGTGGCATTCCACCGAGCAGCTTGGAGGCGCGGGAGGGGGAAGAAGACGTCGCTGCCCCTGTGGGCCGGCTGGGCTGGGGTGGGCCGGCTTCGCCTGGGCGCCAGGTAAGGAATTTTCTTATTCTCTTCTGTTTAATCTTCTGACATTTGTTCTGTTTAGCCAAATAAAATAGCTAAAGATTTTATTAAATGCTGAAAAAATTTATGTGGCCTCATAATGATATAGACTAGCCACTCATAAACTTTCAACATTTTTAAAATTCAAATGATTTGAATTTTAAATCAAATAGGGGTATTTCTTTAATTCCAAGGCACTGTTTGAATATTTGAAAAATCTATGAGCATGGGGTGGGTCCCACATCACTTGATAGGTGATCACACTCATTTATAAGACTTTTCGAAAATCTAACATGAATTTTTGGAGAAGATTTTTATCTGGCCTTTTGAATTAATTCATCTGGGGGGTGCTCCTTCTCCCATTTGGATTTTGAAGTTGATTTCCTTTGAAAATTTGACATGATGCAAGGTTACTTGATCCTAGCACATTACCTAACAGAGGGTTCTGACAACTCGCCCCCACTCAACAGAATCTCATCCCGAGATTCAGAAGTCTGCGGGAGGAAGGTGGGGTACTCGGCACTGAGACGGTCTTCTCTTTCCCACGTAGCTTCTCTTTCGGAGTGGTGTGACCATTGCACTTTCAGAAACCTAATCTTCTGACGACGAGTGACATGCTCTGCGGAGTCAAGAATACGAACGGGGTATTCTCGATAAGAAAGGTCATCTTGAAGATCAAGCGTTTCATGGTCGACTTCGCGGATGGGGTCCTTGAAGCAACGCCTGAGTTGGGACACATGGAATACATCATGTACTCGGGAGAGGGGCGGAGGTAGTTCAAGTTGGTAGGCAACTTCTCCACGTTTAGCAATAATGCGGGAAGGTCCGATGTAACGTGGGGCCAACTTGCCTTTGATACCGAAACGTTGGGTTCCCTTCAGAGGAGTAACCCGAAGGTAAGCCTTCTCATCCAGATTGTAGCTCTCTTGCCTATGATGACGATCATAGTAGCTTTTCTGACGAGACTGGGCTGCTTTCAATTGATCACGAACAATGCGAACTTGCACTTCTGCTTCCTTGATCATATCCGGTCCAAAGAATTGTCTTTCACCGGTTTCTGACCAGTTTAAAGGTGTTCGACATCGTCGTCCATAAAGGAGTTCAAAAGGAGACATGTTCAGACTAGATTGAAAACTATTGTTATAAGCAAATTCGGCAAATGGAAGAGACTTCTCCCAATTCTTTCCGAATGAGATAACACAAGCTCTGAGCATGTCTTCAAGAATTTGGTTAACCCTTTCGACTTGACCGCTAGACTGAGGATGGAAAGCTGTACTAAAGGAGAGATGAATTCCCATAGCATTCTGAAAGCTTCCCCAAAATCTAGAGGTGAAAAGGCTACCGCGATCAGAATTGATTTCCAAAGGAACACCATGAAGTGATACAATTCTAGAGATGTACAAGTCCGCTAACTGGCTAGCAGTTATAGACTCGCGAACCGGAAGGAAGTGAGCAACTTTGGAAAGCCTATCTATGACAACGAAGATGGCATTGTTTCCTTTCTGGGTTTTTGGAAAGCCGGTGATGAAGTCCATACCGACTTTGTCCCGTTTCCACTCGGGAATTGACAAAGGTGGAAGCGTACCAGCAGGTCTTTGATGTTCTGCCTTAATGCGACGACAAACATCACATTCGGCAACAAATTGAGCAATGTCTCTCTTCATCCTAGTCCACCAAAATCTCTGGCGTAGATCTCGGTACATTTTTGTGCTACCGGGATGAATTGAGAGGGGTGTGTCATGGGCTTCTTTGAGGATGAGTTGCCTTAGTTCCTTATTCTTAGGTACTACCAAACGATTTTCAAAGAATACCGTTCCTTTGCTATCTGTGGAGAAACATTTAGCAACTCCGCTAGCAATGTTCTCCTTGATCCGGCGAACACCTCGTGCACGCCTTTGGGCAACTATAATTTGATCCTCAAGAGTTGGTTTCGCCACCAAGGTAGAAAGATAGCCATGAGGAACAATCTCAAGATTGAGCTTTCGAAAGTCCTCATGAAGAAGTGGTTGATACTGTTGTAACATGAGGTTGTTACAATACGACTTACGACTTAGTGCATCAGCCATGACATTGGCTTTGCCTGGGGTGTAAGAAATTACTACGTCGTAATCTTTTATCAACTCAATCCAGCGTCTTTGCCTGAGATTAAGATCTAGCTGGGTGAAAATGTATTTGAGGCTTTGGTGGTCGAAATAAATCTCGCAACGGTTACCAAGGAGGTAATGTCGCCAAGTTGTTAGGGCATGAACTACGGCAGCGAGTTCAAGGTCATGGGTAGGATAGTTATATTCATGTGGCCGCAACTGGCATGAAGCATAAGCTACCACATGTCGATCTTGCAGAAGTATGCATCCTAACCCTTGCCGTGATGCGTCACAATAGATCTTGAAATCCTTTTTGGTGTCTGGATGTGCAAGTACGGGTGCAGAAGTCAATCTTCTTTTTAGCTCTTGAAAGCTTTCCTCGCACTTGGGAGTCCATAGGAATTTCTTATCTTTCTTGAGGAGTTCAGTTAGAGGCTTTGCAACTTTAGAAAAGTTCTCGACGAAGCGACGGCAATAGCTGGCTAGGCCAAGAAAACTCCTAACTTGCTTAACCGATTCAGGTGGAGTCCAGTCAAGGACGGCCTGAACTCTCTCGGGATTTATAGCAATTCCTTTTGCAGAAATCACGTGGCCTAAGTAGGTCACTTCTGGTAGCCAAAATTCACACTTGGAGAATTTAGCATACAGGCGATGCTCTCTAAGTTTCATCAATACCAGCCTTAGGTGTTCGGCATGTTCTTCTTCGTTCTTCGAGTATATAAGGATGTCATCGAGGTAAACCACGACGAACTGGTCCAAATACTCCATGAAGATCGAGTTCATCATGCGTGAGAAAGTGGCGGGGGCACTGGTTAAACCAAAGGACATGACGGTGTACTCGTAAAGACCATAACGAGTAATAAAAGCCGTTTTGGGAATGTCCTTGTTTCGGATCTTGATTTGATGATAACCTAACCTCAAATCCATCTTGGAGAAGACAGAGGATCCTGCAAGTTGATCATAAAGATCATTGATCCTGGGCAGTGGGTACTTGTTCTTTATCGTCGCTAAATTTAGCGGGCGATAGTCTACGCACATCCTTTCTGTTCCATCTTTCTTCGTTACGAACAGAACGGGGCAACCCCATGGCGATGAGCTAGGGCGGATGAAACCTTTCTCCAACAAAGCTTCCAGTTGGGTTTTAAGCTTAGCTAACTCACGTGGGGCCATTTTGTATGGGCGTCTAGAAATTGGTGCGGTTCCTGGGGCAAGATCCACTATAAACTCTACACATCTGTCGGGTGGCATGCCCGGCAGCTCTTCAGGAAAGACATCCGGGAAGTCACGAACCACCAGAATATCTTCAAGTTCGGGAAGGGGAAGTACATTCAAGGAATGCACTTGGGTTCTTGTTCTGGGTGAGGTATAGTTGACGGTTTTTCCTGAAGGGTGGGTGAGTTTCACGGATTTGCCTTTGCAATCCAGATAGGCATTCTGTTTTGATAGTCAATCTATGCCAAGGATGACATACATATCTGAAGACTTGAGGGCTATGAGTGAAGCAAGGAATACTAAACCCTCAATTGCAATTTGATTACCATGGCTTACTCTATTAGTTTGCCATCTTGACCCTGGAGTTTGAATAATCATTGGGATGGACAATTCAACAAAAGGTAACTCATGACGAAGTGCATAACTTTCCGACATGAATGAATGAGATGCTCCTGGGTCGAAAAGAACGGAAGTAGGAACAAAATTGACTGGGAGCGTACCAAGAATGACGTCAGTGGTGTCGTCAGTCTCTTCGGCGGCAATCTGGTTCACACGTCCACGAGTGGCGGGAGGAGCGGTTTTGGCGGTGTAGACCTTCTGGGGTGGCTTGCCACGGCCATTGTTGTTGTTGTTGTTGCCTCCGGCACGGGGTGGAGCATTCTGGTGCTGAAGCTGGTTCTGGGGACACTCACGAGAATAGTGGCCTGCCTGACCACATTTGTAACAGGCTTCGAAAACAGTTCGTGGAGCTGGGTTGTTTGGTGGAGCTGGGTGAAACTGGGTTGGTGGACGAGGCGCCACATAGGATGGCCTCGGGGGGTTGTTCTGGCGGAACATGCTATTTGGGATCCAGATCTTGCGCTTCTGGGAACCAGAGCTGGATGAACCGTCATCTCTAGGGTGTTTGCGGAAATCGTTGGGGGTGTTCATGTCTTCTGCTTTGATGGCCTTGTTGACAAGGACCTGGAATGTGGCAAAGTCATGAAGATTGAGCTCACGACGGAGTCCAGTGTTGAGGCCACGACGGAACCTCTCTTGCTTCTTGGAGTCGGTGGAGACTTCTTCGGTAGCATAACGAGCCAGTCGGTTGAACTCACGACTAAACTCATCAACGGTCCTTCTGCCTTGAGTGAGGTTGCACAACTCCTCACGCTTGCGGTCCATGAGACCTTTGGGAATGTGGTGCTCGCGGAAGGACGTGCAGAATTCCTCCCAAGATGCAGGTGGTCCAACGGGGCGCATATTCAGAAAGTTCTCCCACCAAGAGCTAGCTGCACCTTCAAGGTGATAGGTGGCATAGCTGACCTTGTCACCAGCTGCAACACGGCCTTCTTGGAGCTTCCTCTCGATGCTGCGAAGCCAGTCATCGGCGTCAAGGGGCTCGGTGGAGTAACTGAAAACCGGGGGATGAAGCCGGATGAAGTCGTTCAGGGACACCAACTCATTGCGCTGCTGAGTGGTGTTGCGAGCAATGACTTCCAACAGGTGGTGAGAGTCTCGGCGGTTCCTCTCGACCTCCATCAGAACCTGAGCCATCGTGGGTGGGGGTGGAAGGTTGCCTTCTTCCTGGTCGTTCCCACGACCTTGGTTACGACCAATCTGGCCACAGGTTCCTTGAGACATCCTGAAGGTGAAAAACCAAAGTCAAACAGAGTTGATTTGAAGAGTCTAATCAAGGTATTGAAGTACGGGAAGGATTACAGAGCAAAGGAAGTAATCATCTTGACAACATGGTGATAAAGCATACAAGCCATATATTCACAAGCTGTCATACAAACCATACATCGTTTTAGTACAAGCACCGAGCTAATACAAACGTGATGAAGATGATACATCCTTCAGAGGCACTCTGACTTCCTATACATTATTTATCTAAGCTTCTGGAACTTAGACACCTTGCTTACAATATACTAAGATACTACTACATCATCACTAAGTAAGACCACAGGCGGTCTCACTCATCTCCATCTCCATAGTAGTCCTCATAAAAGTTACCCGCGTATCCCGGTAGCTGGAGGTGACCATCGGAAAACACGGAGGCTTGTGGACCCTGATATCCATTTGGGCAAGGATGGGGCCTAGGTCCAGCGTAGGGTGGAAGCAAAGGACCACGGGGTGGAAAAATGCCTCCAATCTCGGGCCAAGCAACTCGAGAAGGCATCTGAGTCCTCACTGGGTAGATCGCATCGTGCTCAACTGATCCCACGCTCACAAAGGGTGCCAAGAGTGTCAGTGCTCGATACAGACGAACACGGGTGGCGTGGAGCTCGAAACGGAGAGCGCGTGCATCACGATCTCTGTCACTAGCAAACCTAGCAGTCATCTGAAGGGCGGGATCCTCTGCAGAGTGATCTGAGTAGAGTCCGGTGTAATACCCCTCTACTCCTGGAAGTGCAGCAGGGATATAGCGGAAAGAAGTCTTTCTCAGCAAAGTGTGCTCCTCTCTCAGCAGTGTCATACATGAGTATGCAGCATCCTGCACAGCCATGTTCTCGGTAACGCCAATGCCATGTCCAAAGTGGATAGGCTGAGTGACTCCAACGTGGTGCGGGTAGATCCGGACAATGCAGTGGAACTGCGTCTGGTTGAAGTCGTGGAACTGCTCCTCGACGGTATACTCAGGGTACCATCGATATCCCACATAGGACATCATCTCGATCAACGTGGCGGGATGGCCACGCACACCGAGGCACCTGGTCAAACGAACAATCTGCCGAGGGGGAAGATCTGCCATCTGTAACAGAAAGGAGTTTGCAAATGCATCAGATTATGAGATAAACCTGGAATGACTCGGACAGCATAACGGCAGTAATTGTAAGAAATGACAATTTCTTTCAATCATGAAAAACAGCACTTACATAATACGATGTAAGAAATCAGCATTACAACAATGCTAGGAAAACCTGACACAACTTTCCTACGGCTATAAGGAAGCAAACAACGAGATGTGCTAATCAGACAGAGGAGAGCCTAGTCCTATCTTCCCGTAGAACAAGATGAGGGTGACTCAGAACTCAGTACGAAGGGGGTAAGGAGAAAAAAGAAGCCTTACGTTGTTCCCTTATATACCCAGAGTAACTATATAACTATAGCAAGCTAGACTCAACTTCGGCCAAGGCTACTAGTCCTACAGTCAGTCCTGCTCTGATACCAAGTCTGTCGGGACCCGGGGTTAGCGTATGCAAGTACAGTTAAGACATAGTCATATGGAGAGCCGAGAACCGCACCCACTTGTCTAAGAAGACAAGGCCAAGCACTGAACATTCTCGGAAAGCATCATACGTGAGGGAAATCCCATCCAGGCCGGATGATCAACTGAGATGGGTCCTCATCGTCCGCACACAAGTCAAATGATATGGGTGGTGAACTCCCATATTCAAAGACAAGTCGCCTCAACCATACTACCGACTATCTCAAAACTCTTACATAGACTTACTCCAGCCCGATCACTTAGTCGGGGTCTAGGGCGGGCTCGATCATACCACAAAGTGTGCACGAGATGGAGTCTCGAGCAATCGCATCGCGATGCCCCAAGCTGCGCACATCTAAGGGCCACTTGGTGTATGAAAGACCGCCAGCCAGAACACAACTAAGGTCTCGAAAACCCATACAAAGACATGCATGTTATAAACATACACGCAGCACACATGCCTTGTATGAACAGCAGGTACCATTGCAATTCTCTACAAAGTGTACATTTTATTTATAACTCTTATAGAGTACAAACAGAGATCACATACATGTGATCCAACATTACAACACAGGCGGAAGCAAATTATGTCTGAGTACAGACAAGTTTAACAAATGGCTTAAGAAGCCTTATTTAAACACAAAGTCCTCCACGAGGGAACCAGTCGTCTGACTGGGACTAGACTAGTTGGTCTTCAGTCGTCCAGCTCGATGAAGAAGCCACCTTCGGTGTCAGTGGCATCATCTAAAACATAGATTAAGCAAACGTGAGTACAAAGTCGTACTAAGCAAGACTTACATAGGAGCTATACTACTCATGCATCTCTATCAAGGTAAAGGGAGGTGGGGTTCACTTGCAGAAGTGCCAGCTTTGACTTGGCTAATCCTGAACTACGAGTACCAGACTTTGAGGTAAGAAGTGTACACGAGTCCACTACTTTCTCCAACCAATACACCACTATGGTGCCTTCCTCGACTTCTCCACGAGAAAGCACGCCATAGCACTCACACTTATCTTGGTGTGTTTTAGAAGTATCCGGTTCAAGTTATCTAATAATCAAGCTAAGCTTTCCAAGCAGTCCATAACCGCGGACGCGGCTATTTGAATAGTTTTGTTAACCTTGCAAAGGTGTACCGCTACACACACATGATCATCATTTACCGCCTTTGTACTCGACACCGTTCAAGAGGTGTCGGAGAGGATGCTCACCACAACTGTTACCTCATAGCCGATCTAGTCCGAGAAAGCCGCCTACTTGGGTTGGTTACCACAATCGTGAACCCGTCCGGTTTACCGAAGTGGACCCAAGTGATGTGTGCGTGGTGCATAAGCCGGTCTCGGATGAGCCGTTCTCTCACTTAGCATCCAGGACACAGACCTACCAGAACTCCGAACTATTGCGACATCTGGACATCGAAAGGGATGAGTTAGTAAGTTGAGAGGGGTCAGTGAGCCCAATGTGTGGTTGCACTCTTCATCTTGGATCACCACACAAGAACTCGTACTAGGGTGGTGTTCAATGAGACAACCAACCGTGTACTCCTACACAGCCTCTCATCGTTCACCTTGTATTAGGGTCGATTCACCAACACTTTTCTACCAACATCAACATGATCATTCCCATCCCGACTCACATCACAGTAACAACATGGTATCATACTAAGCATGCAATAAGCAGTAACATTGCAGGGGCCACATGATATCAAACAACTCCTACATTTGCTAGGATTGTGGTTTGCTTACTACTGTGACAAAATGATAGGTCATGCAAAGGAATGGGTTCATCTATGCGGTAGAAACGAAGCATGGTGATCATCCTAAACAATGCATAAGCGAGACATGAGAGGGTAGTGGGATTTTATCGACATGATCAATGGGGGTTTGCTTGCCTTGCTGACGAGGTTCGGGTTCGGGGTCTTCGACGAAGGTTGCAACCTCTTGCTCCGGTTCCACCTCTACTCGACAAACAAAGCACAAAGTAGCAATCAATATGAATGCAATGCTCAAGCACATGAATGAATGTTGAAACTTGAAGTATAAGTTTTGATGTGTGAGGCAATTCCATTTAAGTGGAGTATATTGCATTTGAAATGCAAATTCAAACTCCACATTTGAATTCAACATTAACCAAGTTGTAAGTGATATAGTTTGATCATTTTGAAACAACTTCAAATGTGTATGATATGCCTCTGAAGTTTGGTTGAATTATAACATAAATCCAAGGTCCAAGTTGCAATATCATTTGAATTGAATTTGAATTAATTCCAAATAATTCAAATGACATATGCTACTGGTCCCATTTTAAAATCAACTCAAACAGAGTTTAAATTTGCATATTTGGAAAGATAATTTTCTCCTGATCATTTTTCATATATTATTTGTCCAATTTGGAGTTAATATGAATTTTCTATGAATTTCCATAGTTTGGGGTATTTTTTGGAATTTCTGGAATTCTTTTAATTCAAATAATCTCTGGAAATTCATTTAAATGATTTATTGCGCAGGTGCTGACGTCAGGGGGGGGGCTGACATGTGGGGTCACCTTTTCAGTGACCGGGTTAATTAACCTGTGGGTTAAATTAATCCAGTGGCTTAATTAAGCCACTGGGCCCACTGGTCAGTGACCCAGGGCGTCATTAGCCGAGTGCTTAAGGGCTAACCCACCGGCGGCTAACCGCCGGCGACTGGAGCCGCGGTTGCGACTCGCCGGAATGGCCTAGGGGCCACGGGAGGCCACGGGGAGGGCACCAATGGATGCAGCAGCTTCGTCCGCGTCTTCTGGAGGCAACAGGGGGTCACGGGGTGGTCGGGAGCGACGACTCCGGCGGCAACAGAACGGCGGCGAGGTCGTAGTTGAAGTTGTGGTGCACGGTTGGAGTTGATTCGGGGCTCGTTCGAACGCTAGCACGTGCAGGAGTCAAACGCGTGCACTGGGGGTTCACGATAAGCACTGGAGCGAGGAGGACGACGACCATGGCGGCGACGAGCTCCTGCGTCCATGGCGGATCCGGATAGAGGAAGCAAACGAGGGGGAGAAGTGAGGGGTTTCGGCCGTGAGCTCACCCTGAATCTATCTGGAGTGGTGGCTTGCTCGGGGAGGCGCTGGAGTTGCCGGAATTTGAAGTCGATCCACGGCGGCCGGCGATGAAGACGACGAAGCTAGCGAGCTCGTGGAGGCGTCCTGCTCCGATTCCTTTCGCAGGTCGATGAAGACGACGACGAGGAGCACGGTGGACTTGCTGGCTTGAGCTCTAGGGCACGGTGGCCACACGGGGGCTCGACGGCGCTCCGGCGTTCTTGTCGAGCGACGACGAAACGGGCAAGAGAGGAGGGGAGGGAGCTCGTGGAGGGGGGGAATGGAGCGAGGCGGCTGCGAGGAGTCTCCAGACGCGAGAAGAGGCCACGGGGAGGCCTGGAAACTCTCGGCGGCGACGTGGCGTCCCCGGCTAGCTCGGTGGCATTCCACCGAGCAGCTTGGAGGCGCGGGAGGGGGAAGAAGACGTCGCTGCCCCTGTGGGCCGGCTGGGCTGGGGTGGGCCGGCTTCGCCTGGGCGCCAGGTAAGGAATTTTCTTATTCTCTTCTGTTTAATCTTCTGACATTTGTTCTGTTTAGCCAAATAAAATAGCTAAACATTTTATTAAATGCTGAAAAATTTTATGTGGCCTCATAATGATATAGACTAGCCACTCATAAACTTTCAACATTTTTAAAATTCAAATGATTTGAATTTTAAATCAAATAGGGGTATTTCTTTAATTCCAAGGCACTGTTTGAATATTTGAAAAATCTATGAGCATGGGGTGGGTCCCACATCACTTGATAGGTGATCACACTCATTTATAAGACTTTTCGAAAATCTAACATGAATTTTTGGAGAAGATTTTTATCTGGCCTTTTGAATTAATTCATCTGGGGGGTGTTCCTTCTCCCATTTGGATTTTGAAGTTGATTTCCTTTGAAAATTTGACATGATGCAAGGTTACTTGATCCTAGCACATTACCTAACAGAGGGTTCTGACATGAGTCTTGGTTTGGCGTCATTTTTCTGCATAAGATACTTAATGGCAGCATGGTCAGTATGAATAATAACTTTAGAATCAACAATATACTGCCTAAACTTATCACAAGCAAACACCACTGCCAAGAATTCCTTCTCGGTAGTAGCATAATTCCTTTGAGCACTATCAAGTGTCTTGCTGGCATAGTAGATGACATTCAGCTTCTTTTCAACCCTTTGTCCTAAAACAGCTCCAACAGCAAAATCACTAGCATCACACATAATTTCAAAGGGAAAATTCCAGTCAGGTAGTTGTACTATAGGAGCGGTTATCAAGGCTTTCTTAAGAACTTCAAAAGATTCCTTACAATCTTCATCAAATACAAAAGGAGAATCCTTCTAGAGAAGATTGGTAAGGGGTCTCGAGGTCTTAGAAAAGTCCTTGATAAATCTTCTATAGAAACCAGCATGACCTAGAAAACTACGAATACCTTTGATGTCCCTTGGATAGGGCATCCTTTCAATAGCTTCAATTTTTGCCTTGTCCACTTCAATTCCCCTTTCGGAAATCTTGTGTCCAAGAACTATCCCTTCGTTAACCATGAAATGGCACTTTTCCCAATTGAGCACCAAATTCGTTTCTTCACATCTCTGCAAAACTTTATTAAGATTGTGGAGATAGTGGTCAAAGGAGTTTCCATAGACGGAAAAGTCGTCCATGAAAACTTCTACAATCTCCTCACAGAAACCATGAAATATTGCAGACATACACCTCGGAAAAGTAGCAGGTGCATTACACAAACCAAAAGGCATACGCCTATAAGCATAAGTATCGTAAGGACACGTAAAGGTGGTCTTCTCTTGATCCGCGGTGTTAACGTGAATCTGGGAGAAGCCAGAATACCCATCAAGATAGCAGAAGTGGGTGTTTTTAGACAGTCGCTCGAGCATCTGATCAATAAAGGGCAGAGGATAGTGGTCCTTCCTGGTGGCCTTGTTCAACTTCCTGAAATCAATACACATTCTATATCCAATAATAGTCCTCTGAGGTATTAGTTCATTTTTATCATTAGGAACAACAGTCATACCTCCTTTCTTAGGAACACAATGAATGGGACTTACCCATTTACTATCAACTATAGGATAGATGATACCTACGGCTAGAAGTTTGAGAACCTCCGTCCTAACCACGTCCTTCATCTTTGGGTTCAACCGCCGTTGATGATCAACAACTGGTTTAGCACCGGGCTCGAGATTGATAGTATGTTGGCAAATGGATGGACTAATACCCTTGAGATCATCAAGAGTATAGCCAATAGCACCTCGGCGTCTGCGGAGTCTCTCCAATAATCGCTCTTCTTCATACCCTGAAAGGTTAGAATTGATAATAACAGGATATACTTTCTTTTCATCTAAATAAGCATACTTGAGCGTATCGGGTAGTGGTTTTAGATCAAACACCGGGTCTTCTTTTGGTTGCGAGAGGATTCCTAAAGGTTCAACCGGGAGGTTGTGCTTTAGGATAGGAGTTTGTCTTAAAAATATGTCTTCTAGTTCATCCCTCTCCTGCATATGTATGTCATTCTCGTGGTCTTCCATAAATTGCTACAAAGTATCATCAGGAGGAATAGCAATAGAAGAAATTTCTTCAATAATTTTGTCATTTCTTGACAAGTCAGTACCACGAGGATGCTTAGAAAACTTAGAAAAATTAAATTCATACGGCTCACCATTGAATTCAACAGAAACTTTACCTTTCTTGCAATCTATTATAGCTCCACAAGTGCTGAGGAAGGGCCTACCAAAGATAATAGGGCAAAATCTATCTTGCACTTAACTAAGTACAAGAAAACCAGTAGGATATTTTAGCTTCCCGCAGAGTACTTCAACATCTCTCACAATCCCAACTGGAGAGATTGTTTGTTTATTTGCAAGATGAATTGTGACATTAATGTCCTCGATCTCACACGGCTGGATCTCGTGCATGATCTCTTGATAAAGTGTGAAGGGAATAGCGTTGACGCTAGATCCCAAATCACATAGCCCATAGTAATTATGATCTCCTATTTTGACAGATACAACTGATGTACCTGAAATTGGGCCTTTGTTCTTGGTTGTGACAATGTTAGTGGAAACAGCACAAAAACTAATAGTGGATTCTTCAATATCACTGGTTACCAGATCCTTGACCATTGCAACTTGAGGCGTGACCTTGATCATGTCCTCAGGTTCGTCAGTGGTCCTTCCGTTTTTGTTTAGAATACCTGTAACAAAAGAGTGATCCTTTATCCTTGAGGGATAAGGAGGCTGTTCATACACAACTGCAGGTAAAACAGGATCATTAACATTAATCTCAATAGGTGACTCCTTGAAAGGTTTATGATGTTGACTCTCCTTCTTCTTAGAAGAATCAATATGAGAAGCAAAGTCCTTGCAAAAGTCAACCATCAGCTGGGAATCAAGACCAATTTTAGAGCAAAAGGTATTAAAGTAATCTGTCTTCACATAACTCTCAATGTAGTCATGCTCATAGTTTATAGCGGGTTCAATACCTTTATCAATTTCCCAGTCTTCAGTGTTCTTCTGGATCCTTTCTATAAGATCCCATTTTTCTTCCATACTTCTGTTCTGGAATACCCCGCTAGAGGAGGCATCCAACATCTCCCTGTCCTGACGAGAAAGCCTGGCATAAAAAAATTGTAAGTATAATTTCCTTGGGGAGCTCATGGTTTGGGCATTTGAGCATCAGGAACTTCAGTCTCCCCCAAGCTTGAGCGATGCTCTCTCCGTCGCGAGACCAAAAGTTGTAGATGTAGTTCCTGTCTTGGTGAATTTCACGAAGAGGATAAAACTTTGCATAAAAGAGAGACATAAGCTCTGGCCATTCAAGCAGATTAGAGTTATCGAGTAGCTTATACCAATCTGAAGCTTTATCTTTGAGTGATACGGAGAATAGTTTCTTCATGACGAACTCCATTATTATACCTGCAAGCTTAAATAAAGAACATAATTGTGATAAATATAGCAGGTGTTCTCCCGGATGTCCTTCTCCTGTATAACGATTAGCCAAGACATAATCAATAATACCAGATGGTATTTTATAGGGCACAATTTCAGTAGGGGTAGGAGTGACCACCACAGTCGTGGGGCGGCTCCTTACCAGCAACGAACCAACAGTAGAAGAGTCCATAAGGACTTAAGGTAACAACAGAAAATAAAGGTTTCTTTACCGGCTTCACTTACCAATAGCGCTACACTCCCCGGCAACAGCGCTAGAAAAGCTCGTTGATGGCAGAGAAGTTAATAGGTTTAGTTGGGTTGCCTCCCTTGTTAACCGCGCCAATAAACGATTCTTGATAACCCACAAGTCTAGGGGATCAATTGTAGCTTTTCGATAAATAAGGATGTCGATCCCACAAGGAGCAGAAGGTGTTGATAAGTGACACTGGATAAGGAAAGGTTGCACACACTCAAAGGTAAATATTTAGGGGTTTTTGGTTTAAGCAACAGAAAAGTAAAAGACAAGCAAAGTAAGCAGGGTAACTGAGGAGTAGAAAGTGGCCCAATCCTTTCACAAGGATAAGCCTAGGAACTAAACTTATAAAAGCTAAAGCGTTCTCGAGAACACATGGGAGAGATAGCCAAGTTACTTTCACCATACTCCGCCAAGTAATATGTATTGTGTTGATAAGTGTTGGTGGGTGGATCAACGGTAGTACACCTTCTAGACTAAGATAAGTGTACTCTTATGATTACACACCTTGCAAGCATCCGCAAATACAAGGTAGTAATTAAGGCATAAGCCTAACCACGGCATTACGATCAAGGATCCATAACTCCCTTGTGCAAAAGTGTGCGAACTGGGGTTCAGGTTTCTGTCACTCCGGCAACCCACCATAAGCATCCTTTGTGCACAATGTATTCCTCTAGGCCCATGAAAGGTGAAGTGTTAAGTGTACGACTCACATAACACCACTAGATAAATAACAACACAACTTAAGTATCAAACAACACATAACACTTCAACATCATATGACTACTAACAACTAGACTTCTCCCGTGTTCTCAAGAACTAAAGTAACTACTCACAAGACATAAAAGAGATCATGATCAGAGGTGATAGATGGGTGGCAAACAATCTGGACACAATGATATTTCTCCAACAAAACTCAATAGCATTCACCACAAAGTAGTAATCAACACCAACAGAGTAGATAGGATAGATAGTACGGATTACAACACAAGTTGCAATTGTGGGATGAGATGGGATGGAGATGGAGATGGTTCTGATGTTGGGGGTGATGTTGATGATGATCTCGATGATGCCCGTGATGATGATGATGATGATGATGGCGACGATCTCCCCTTCCGGGAGGTGATCTCCCGGAAGAATCTGCCCGCCGGAGATGGCTTTTCTCCTCTTAGGTTTCCACCCCGTGGCAGCGGCGAAACACGGAAACTCTTTTGTATTTAGGGTTTCTACCCCAGGGGGGTCTTATAGGAGAGAGGGGGCACCGAGGGGGGCCACCAGGCATCCAGGAGGGTGCCTGGCGCGGCCAGGAGGGGGCCCACACCAGGCACCCTTCTGGCTGCCTGGTGGGTCCCCTCACCTCCATCTTCGGTGATCCCCAGTCAATTCCCATAAAACTACTCCCCGTAAATTTTCATCTCATTTGGACTTGATCTGATCAAGCAACTTGGCGTCCACTTGGCACCGGAAAGTTGTAAACTTTGTAAAACAAGCCAAAACAACATACAACCAATACTTTAAAGTGGAATATATCAATGAATAGGATGAAATTACAATATAAAATAGTGATGCATTTTGGACGTATCAGACATCAAAGCAATTTCTGGCGCCGTTGTCGGGGACTCTTCTCTTCAAGATAGGGGAGTTGCACACTATCTTTTATCTTTGCGTTTTAGTCTTGTTTGTTTACCTTTCAGTTTTTGCTTTAGTGTCCTTTATCAAAAATCAAAAAAATAGTTACCTTGCTAGTAGTTGTCATTATGTCTGGTCCTTTTGCCTTTGGTGAAGCAGAAGTGCTCGCCTTTAAACAAAGGGGTGGTGAAAGTTTGAAAGATGCCTGGTATAGAATTAATGATTCTCAAAAAAGAGCCACCAAGAAGCAATCCACTACTATCCTGCTTAGAAACTTTTATGTTGGAATTACTTCTTGGAATAGGTTTATTCTAGATACTGCTATCAACGGGAATTTCATAAAAGCCCCAGTTTGGGAAGCTCTTAGTGTTATGGAAAATCTTGTTGGAAATCTCCCTGTTTCTAGCATTCAAGAGGACATTACCCTAGCTCATATTATGAAAAAACTTGAAAAAAGAGAGATAGAGATGCCAAGCATTAATAAGATAAGTGAGTTGGATCGTAAGGTTCAAGGGAATTTGAATAGACTCGATAGCTCCATGCATAAATTTTTTAAAATTTTGGAGATCATCAAATCCCATGACTTGGACCCTTCTAGGATTGATAAGATTGAGGAAATCATTGACACTCTAGGAACTACTTTCTCCTCAATCAAAACCAAAAAGGTGGAAACTCCGGCAAAGAAGGAACCTAGGTTCGTTTACGTTCCAAAGACTCCTCGTTTCAAAAAAAATCCATCTACGGCCGAAGGGGTTGAAACTGTGAAGACTTTGGAAGAGATACCTATCTTTAATAGAATAAATGAGGCTCCAATTGATTTTCCGCCTTTTGCTTTTATTCCTAGAAGTATCTTTATTAGGCCTTTATTTGAAAGACCTCTTAAGAGTGGTTGTATTATTGAAGAGATTTTTGATGATCTTGATGATGGTTCAATTGATACAACTTGATCTATTTGCATTAAGCCTAGCTAATGGATTTAAAGAAGCGCTTTCGAGAGGCAGCCCGCAACGAATTTAGGATTTCCTTTTTGTTTTTCTTCTGTTTTTAGTGGTATTGATGATTGTTACTACTGTAGCAACATCATTGTATCTTTACTTTTCAAGCTTTGTGCCATTTATAGCCTCATATGACAAGGGAAGTGGAAGTTGTGACATGCTGTCCAGAAAACAGATTCTGTCCTCGTGACTAGAAAAATAATGCAAAAATTCCAGTTCATCTTGTTGAGCTGCATTGTTTACACAGCGTGCTCTATACAATTACGGAACTTTCGTATGTTCTGAGTTTTTTTATTTGAGTTGCAGAAGTATCCCTAAAAAAATAGTTTTCACCTGCTGGTCTGTTTTTCACAGATTCTGTCCTGTTTTCTTGCTCTTGCTTTTTCTTCGCAAAAACTTTTTGGCATTCTTGAGAAACAGTATCTCTTCAAGAATATCCTTATTTCCAGTAGAGAAAAATTATTTTATTATGGGTATTAACCTCGCTAATCAGATTATGATGAGTTATGTATGAAGGGAGTTTTCAAGTGTGCGAGGGAAGATGATGAAAGAAGATTCAGAAGTGTCAAGCGCTCAAGCTTGGGGATGCCCCCATGCATCCCCAAGAAATATACAAGGAGACCCAAGAGTCTAAGCTTGGGGATGCCCCCATGCATCCCCTTCTCCATCGACAATTATCAGTTCGTCTCTCGTTTCACTATATTTTTATCACTGCATGCGTTATGTGCTATGCTTGGAGCGTCTCGCTCTTAGGTTTTGTTTTTAGTTTTCTTTAGCTTTGCTTGTTGTTCATAACAAGTTAGAACCCAGATTTCTTTCTGTGGGAGAGAAACACGCTCCACTACCAAAATCTAGAACACAACATAGGATTTTTCATGCTTATCTTTGTTGTGTGTGTTCTTTATCTTTACATAGCTACTGTCATATTTAGCTCTTACTTTTCATGCTTATCTTTTCAAAGAGCTATTTTTTAGTTTGTTGCTGGAACTCTCTTGAGTTTTCATGTTTATCTTGTTTAGAGAGTTTGCCTGTTGCACTGAGTTTTGTGTCTTGACTTGAAGTAGGTAATTGATGTTGCTATTCTTTTTGTAGTAATAACTTGCAATAGTTTTGAGGTATAGTTTTGAGTAATGTTTGGACTTTTGGTGTCAAGAGCTTTAACCTATTAGTGATAGATGTCGTATTTTGGGCAATCCGTGTTTATTTTCAAAGCTTACAAAATTAGTTGAGAACTTTAGCTACTAGATGGATCACTACTCTTCTAAGGGGTCGAATATTAGAGTACACTCACGTACCATGAGTCGAGGATACGCAAGGATAACCAAACCCCCATACACTCCTCCTCGGGGTACTTGTCTCTTTGTGAACCTCCTTATTAGATTGAGAGTTACCGATAATAAGTGCATGAGTTCTTCGGACTAATGTGAGTATTCGAAAGTTGACACTTTCACCTTCCCATATTTTTCTAGCCTTTCCTGTGCCGTGCATTGCTTTCTTCTCACTCCGAGAGTTGGCGTCCACCTTCGCTGGTACATCCAAACCCTTGGCACGATACGCTCTGTCATCATAAACCTCCTTATATCCTTCCTCAAAACAGCCACCATACCTACCTATCAAGGCATTTCCATAGCCTTTCCGAGATACATTGCCATGCAACATCCATCTTCTCATGACTTGATCTTCATGGCATACATGCTACTTGCTTGATCGATGAGCCGCATGCTAGTTGGGCCGTTCCCTAATCATTGCTACATGACGCGCTAGTATCATTGCATATCCTGCTACACTGGCAGAGGCATACATTTGCATACATCATGATAGTTACATCTTCTTTGTGGTTTGAGTACTTTTTAAAGTGTGAAATATCTTCTATACTTCTTTTAATATATAGAGTGTTGCCCCTAAAGTGAGGAAAAGATCCCAAAGTGGACAAATTAAAAGATCCCAAAGAGGACAAATTAAAAAATCCCAAAGAGGACAAATGAGAGAAATAGAAAGAGCCATTGAGGCCACCAAAAAAATACAAAAAAAGAAAAAAGAGAAAAATAAATAAAAAGAGAGAAGGGGGCACACTACTATTCCTTTTGAGAGATCCACACTCGTATTCACTCTTATATCTTGTACTCCATAGAGATTATCATTCATGCATATAGCTATGTGGGGACCTTCACACTACAAAACTTGGCTTGTATATTCCAATGATGAGCCTCCTCAAATGAGCTCTAGGTCTTCTTGAGCAAGCAGGTTGGATGCACCGCCACTAGTTCCATTGGAGAGCTTACCTTAGCTCACATGTGCATCCGTTGCATGGAAATCCCTACTCCTCACATCATATCTATCATTTGGCTTTCTCTCGCCTATGATTGTCCTCATTGATGTGAGCTTTTCACACCTTTTTGTCTTCCTCCTCCACCATATTCTCTCTTTTCCATCCTAAGTGTCAACTTTCTTGCTTACGCTCATCCATCGCATGAGTGCTCAAAATATCAAAAAGGAGTGGATCATTTTGACTTGTACCTGGCTAGTGGTCTGGGGATGAGTCAAGATACGATTCCAAAGAAGACCAAGTGTGAAACTTTAGTAGATTGAGTTCTCAACACAAACATACTTTTTCTCGTATATCCCTATCCCCTCTCTTGCACGCAAACAGCATTTGGAGACATTCGAGTCACGGACAGCGAGAGCTCTTGCACCTTTATGTTCTTATGTTGCTTACTTCAATGCTAGATATATACTCTTGCCTGTTATGACTTGAATTGAATTGCATGCCTTGATTTCTTTACTTAAAAGTTCTTATATGGTTGTTAGCATGTCACCACAGAAATTATGCTTTTATCATTTACCTACTCGAGGACGAACAGGAATTAAGCTTGGGGATGTTGATACGTCCAAAACGTATCTATAATTTCTGCTTGCTCCATGCCTCTTTTGTGTGATATTCCTATGATATTGATGAACTTCCATACACTTTTGATCATATTATGACTAACCTATTAACTCAGTGCACCCCAGTGCCAGTTCATGTTTTCTGCTGTTTTTCTATTTCAGGTTTCCCCCATATTAAAAGTGCTCCAAAAATTTGGGAAAAATCCAATAAAAAACAGCGATCAGGAAGCTTCCAGAATCACCGAGGGGGGCCAGAGGGGACCCACCAGGGCCCCAGGCGCCCTCCCGGCGCGCCCCAGGGTGGGTCCGCGCCAGGGGGGCGCCTAGACCCCTGGTGGGCCCCCTGGCTTCCCCCCTTTTCCTATTTAATCCTCGTGACGCAAAACCCCCGTGACGGGAACCCTTATTTGCGATCTATCCTCTGTTCCGCCGCCGCTGCGCTTCCAAGATCGGGAGCACCAGAAGACCTCTTCCCGGCACCCTGCCGGAGGGAGGAATCACCCCCGGGAGCTTCTACACCACCATGGATGCTTCTCGGATGAACCGTGAGTAGTCCACCTTGGACCATGGTTCTATGATCAGTAGCTATGTGATGTTCTCCTCCCCTCTTTGTTCTTCATGGATTAGACCTCGTGAGCTGTCCTACATGATCGAGGCACTTATGTAAGATTTCTATTGTTGCTATGCTGAGTTTGCTGGGATCCGATGGATTATGAGATTATGTTCAGATTGTGTTTGAGTAATATATTTGATTCTCCTCTTTTATATTTATGTTCTTGAGTAATTCTTGCATGTTCTCTGTTGTTTCTTATTGCTTTGGCCAAGTAGTAGGTAGTGACTCCAAGAGGGAGCGTTATGCATGATTGTGGGTTCATGCCCCCCGATGACTAGCTTGAGTGACAGAAACATGAGTCTAGGGGATGTGTTGTTGCCACAAGTGGGAAAACAACGGTGCTTGTACTTGCGGGGGCAAGGATTGTTTACTTTACGCAAAGTTCTTTAATGCGGTTGTCTGTTGCTTTGAGTTTACACTTTGGGTGGGATTCGCAACTTAATACCAGCGAGATGTTCTGGATAGATATCTCAAGGTGGATGATTAGTAGGTAGATGCAGATGGATTTCGGTCTACTTGTCTTGGCATACCGCCCATGATTTTGAGCCTCTGCCTTTCTTCATAGCATAATTAGCATTGGTTTGCGCACATAATCCTGTCAATTGCCGAGCTGTGATTTGTTTACCTCGCATGGCTATTTTATCGTCTTTTGGGAGAGAGACATCACTAGTGAACATCATAGGACCCCGGTCCATATTTCCAATATTGTTTACACCCTCTATCAATTTACTACTTTATTATTTTTCCGTTGTTATCACTATCATTATTATCCCGTGTGTTTTATCCTTTGTAAACAACAAGGCCGGAGGGATTGACAACCCCTTTGTACTCGTTGGGAGAAAAGCTATCTGGTGTGTGTGCAGGTCCAGGACAACCGCTAAGCTCTGGCGCCGTTGTCACCTTCTTGAAGTTATCGGAGTCCTACTGGAGACAAACCTTGGTATCTTTACCGAGGGAAATTTTCTGCTATGCTACATCTCAATCTTCCACTTTGGGTAACCAACGAGGGGCGAGAGGTAAACTCTCGTGGCATCAAAGATCTCTCGCTGTCCGTCACTCGAATGTCTCCAAATGGTGTTTGCTTGCAAGAAAGGGGATAGGTATATACGAGAGAGTAAAACAAAGTTTTTATTGTTGAGAACTTAATCTACTAAAGTTTCACACTTGGTCTTTTTTGGAATCTTATCTTGACTCATCCCCAGACCACTAGCCAGGTGCAAGTCAAAATGATCCACTCCTATTCGATATTTTGAGCACTCATCCAATGGATGATCGTAAGCAAGAAAGTTGACACTTAGAATGTCAAAGAGAGAAAAATGATGGAGGAGGAAGACAAAAAAGTTGTGAAAGGCTCACATCAATGAGGACAATCATAGGCGAGAGAAAGCCAAATGATAGATATGATGTGAGGAGTATGGATTGCCATGCAACGGATGCACATATGAGCTAAGGTAAGCTCTCCAATGGAACTAGTGGGGGTGCATCCAACTTGCTTGCTCAAGAAGACCTAGAGCTCATTTGAGGAGGCTCATCATTGGAATATACAAGCCAAGTTCTATAGTGTGAAGGTCCCCACATAGCTATATGCATGAATGATAATCTCTATAGAGTACAAGATATAAGAAGGAGTACAAGTGTGGATCTCTAAAAAGGAATATTAGTGTGCCCCTTCTCTCTTTTTATTTCTTTTTCTCTTTTTTCTATTTTTTGTATTTTTTTGGTGGCCTCAATGGATCTTTCTATTTCACTCATTTGTCCTCTTTGGGATCTTTTGATTTTGTCCTCTTTGGGATCTTTTCCTCACTTTTGGGCCAACACTCTATATATTACAAGAAGTATAGAAGATCTTTCACACTTTACAAAAGTACTCAACATAAAGAAAATGAAACTATCATGATGTATGAAAATGTATGCCTCTGCCAGTGTAGCAGGATATGCAATGATACTAGCGCGTCATGTAGCAATGATTAGGGCAAGGCCCAACTAGCATGTGGCTCATCGATCAAGAAAAAGCATGGATGACATCAAGATCAAGTCATGGGAAGGTGGATGTTGCATGGCAATGTATCTCGGAAAGGCTATGGAAATGCCTTGATAGGTAGGTATGGTGGCTGTTTTGAGGAAGGATATAAGAGGGTTTATGATGACAGAGCGTATCATGCCAAGGATTTGGATGTACCGGCGAAGGTGGACGCCAACTCTCGGAGTGAGAAGGAGGCAATGCACGACACAGGAGGGGCTAGAAAAAATATGGGTAGGTGGAAGTGTCAACTTTCGAATACTCACATTAGTCCGAAGAACTCATGCACTTATTATCGGTAACTCTCAATCTAATAAGGAGGTTCACAAAGAGACAAGTACTCTGATGAGGAGTCTATGGGGGTTTGGTTATCCTTGCGCATCCTCGACTCATGGTATGTGAGTGTACTCTAATATTCGATCCCTCCAAAGATTAGTGATCCATCTAGTAGCTAAAGTTCTCAACTCATTTTGTAGGTTTTTCGAAAATAAACACGAATTTCCCAAAATACGACATCTATCACTAATAGGCTAAAGCTCTTGACACCAAAAGTTCAAACATTACTCACATCAATACCTCAAAACTATTGCAAGTTAGTACTACAATTGAATAGCAACCTCAATTACCTACTTCAAGTCAAGACACAAAACTCAGTGCAACAGGAAACTCTCTAAACAAGATAAACATGAAAACTCAAGAGAGTTCCAGCAACATACTAAACAAAAGCTCTTAAAAACATAAGCACGAAAACTAAGAGCTAAACATGAGAGCAGCTACGAAAAAGATAAAGAACACACACAACAAAGATAAGCATGAAAATCCTATGTTGTGTTCTAGGTTTTGAAAGTGGAGCGTGTTTCTCTCCCACACAAAGAAAGCTGGATTCTAACTTGCTATGAACAGCAAGCAAAGCTAAAGAAAACTAAAAAGGAAATAAAGAGCAAGACGCTCCAAGCATAGCACATAATGCATGAAGTGATAAAAATATAGTGGAACGAAAGACGAACTGATAATTGTTGATGGAGAAGGGGATGCATGGGGGCATCCCCAAGCATAGATGCTTGAGTCTCCTTAAATATTTATTGGGGATGCAAGCTTAAGGTTTGCAAAACGACGAAAAGGCAAAACAGGACAGAATCTGTGAAAAACATACCAGCAGGTAGTAAAGAATTTTTTAGGGATACTTCTGCAACTCAAATCAAAAAACTCAGAACATACGAAAGTTTCATGATTGTATAGAGCATGCTGTGTAAAAAATTCAGCTCAAAAAGATGACCTGGGATTTTTCTACGATTTTTCCCGTCACGAGGACAGAATCTGTTTTCTGGACAGCATGTCACAACTTTCACTTCCCTTGTCATATGAGGATATAATTGGCACAAAGCTTGAAAAGTAAATATACAATGATGTTGCGACAGTAGTAACAATCATCAAGAACAGTAAAAACAGAAGAAAACCAAAAAGGAAAACCTAAATTCGTTGTCGGTCGCCTCCCGAAAGCGCTTCTTTAAAGCCATTAGCTAGGCTTAATGCAAAAAGATCAAGTTGTATCAATTGAACCATAATCAAGATCATCAAAAAGCTCTTCAATAGTACAACCACTCTTAAGAGGTCTTTCAAATAAAGGCCTAATAAAGATACTTATAGGGATAAAAGCAAAAGGCGGAAGATCAATTGGAGTTTCATTTATTCTATTAAAGAGAGGTATCTCTTCCAAAGTCTTCACAGTTTCAACCCCTTTGGCCGTAGATGGATTATTTTTTAAACGAGGAGCCTTTGGAACGTAAACGAACCTAGGTTTCTTCTTTCCCAGATTTTCTACCTTTTTGGTTTTGATTGAGGAGAAAGTAGTTCCTAGAGTGTCAATGATTTCCTCAATCTTATTTAACCTGAAAGGATCCAAGTCATGGGATTTGATGGTCTCCAAGGTTTTGAAAATTTTATGCATGGAGCTATCGAGTCTATTCAAATTCCCTTGAATCTTACGATCCAACTCACTTACCTTATTAATCCTTGGCATCTCTAGCTCTATCTTTTCAAGTTTTTTCATAATGTGAGCTAGGGTAATGTCCTCTTGAATGCTAGCAACAGGGAGGTTTGCAAAAAGATTTTCCATAATACTAAGAGCTTCCCAAACTGGGACTACTAGGAAATTCCCATTGATAGCAGTATCTAGAATAAACCTATTCCAAGAAGTAATTCCAACATAAAAGTTTCTAAGCAGGATAGTAGTGGATTGCTTCTTGGTGGCCCTTTTTTGAGAATCATTAATTCTATACCAAGCATCTTTCAGACTTTCACCACCTCTTTGTTTAAAGGTGAGCACTTCTGCTTCACCAAAGGCAAAAGGACCAGACATAATGACAACTACTAGCAAGCTAACTATTTTTTTGATTTTTGATAAAGGACACTAAAGCAAAAACTAAAAGGTAAACAAACAAGACTAAAAAGAAAAGATAAAAGATAGTGTGCAACTCCTCTATCTTGAAGAGTGGAGTCCCCGGCAACGGCGCCAGAAATTAGCTTTGATGGCTTCTCGCCCCTCCTTGGTTACCCAAAGTGGAAGGTTGAGATGTAGACAGCAGCAAATTTCCCGCGGTGAAGATACCAAGGTTTGTCTCCAGTAGGACTCCGACAGCGACAGGAAGGTGACAACGGCGCAAGCAATTAGGCGGTTGACGTGGACCTGCACACACAACAGATAACTTTGCTCCCAACGAGTTCAGATAGGTTGCCAATCCCTCCGTCCTTGTTGTTCACAAAGGATCAAACGCACGGGATAATAATGATAGTGATAGCAACGGAAAAGTAAATAATGAAGAAAATAAATAGTGGGTGTAAACAGTATTGGAAATATGGACCGGGGTCCCATGATGTTCACTAGTGATGTCTCTCTCCCAAAAGACGATAAAATAGCCATGCAAGGTAAACAAATTACAGCTAGGCAATTGACATGATTATGTGCGCAAACCAATGCTAACTATCTTATAAAGAAAGGAAGAGGCTCAGAAGCATGGGCGGTACGCCAATACAAGTAGACTGAAATCCATCTGCATCTACCTACTAATCATCCACCTTGAGATATCTATCCAGAACATCTCGTTGGTATTAAGTTGCGAATCCCACCCAAAGTGTAAACTCAAAGCAACAGACAACTACATTAAAGAACTTTGCATAAAGTAAACAATCCTTGCACCCGCAAGTACAAGCACCGTTGTTTTCTCCCTTGTGGCAACAACACATGCCCTAGACTCATGTTTCTGTCACTCAAGCTAGTCATCAGGGGGCATGAACCCACAATCATGCATAACGCTCCCTCTTGGAGTCACTACCTACTACTTGGCCAAAGCAATAAACAGCAACGGAGAACATGCAAGAATTACTCAAGAACATAAATATAAAAGAGGAGAATCAAATATATTACTCAAACACAATCTGAACATAGTCTCATAATCCATCAGATCCCAGCAAACTCAACATAGCAACAGCAGAAAGATTACATATGTTCCTCGATCATGTAGGGCAGCTCACGAGGTCTAAACCATGAAGAACAAAGAGGGGCGGAGAACATCACATAGCTATTGATCATGGACCCATGGTCCAAGGTGGACTACTCATGGTTCATCCGGGAAGCATCCATGGTGGTGGAGAAGGTCCCGGAGGTGGTTCCTCCCTCCGGCAGGGTGCCGGGAAGAGGACTCCTGGTGCTCCCGATCTTGGAAGCGCGGCGGCGGCCGAACAGAGGAGAGATCGCGAAAAAGGGTTCCGTCATCGAGGGTTTCGGGACGAGAGGGATATATAGGCGAAGGGGGCAGCCAGAGGTGGACCAGGGGCCCCAGGCGCCCCCCTGGCGCAGCCTAGGGGGTGGCCGCGCCAGGTGGCCGCCTGGGCCACCCCTGGCTCCCCTCTGGCCCCATCTGGGCTCTTCCCGAAGCTTCCTGTACGCTGATTTTTCTTATATATTTTTTTCGGAATTTTTCTGGCACTTTAAGTAATGGGAAAACCTGAAATACAAAAACAGCAGAAAACAGGAACTGGCACTTGGGTGCACTGAGTTAATAGGTTAGTCCAAATATGATCAAAAGTGTATGGAAGTGCATCAATATCATAGCAATATCACACAAAAGAAGCATGGAGCAAGAAGAAATTATAGATACGTTTTGGACGTATCAGCATTGCAGGGATTTTCCTGTTCATTAGTTGAAGAGGTTTTTTGATGAAGATCATGAGGTATTCTTTCCTCAAAGACTTATGGGTGATTACTGTATGTGTAGCGCTCTATGTTTAGTGGAATGCGCCTTAAGAACATGTGTATGTAATTGTTGCTGAGTAATGCTTTTTAATGCATCTGGTGCATTTTTTATTAAAATGACTTTAAAATTGAACATTTTTAGATCTTTTACGCCCCAAGCTTTTTATATGATCAACATTAAGAATTCGCACTGACATACTGAAATTTCAAACGTTTCTGACTTCACTTGGCAATTGTAATGCATGAAATGACTTATTTTGAGCATGATGACCTTGAAATTGAAAATCAATTCAAATGACCTAAAAAGGATGAGACTTGGCATGCTTTCATCATTTCACCTACATGGTCTGTGGTAAAATTTTCAGTGGATTACTAGACAAATTAGAAACACTTCCTTCACAACCGGGCCATTCATTTCGAAGTATTGGGGTTTCGATGAGAGACAATCACATCACAAATGCATCACGTTATTCTTAAATATTTTACGCCCCAATCTTTTTATATGATCAACATTAAGCATTCACACTAACATACTGAAACTTCAAACATTTCTGATTTAATTTGGCAATTTTAATGTATATAATGAATTTTTTTGAGCTTAATGGCCTTGGAAATGAAAATCAATTCTGATGAACTCCAAAAAGGTTGAGACTTGGCATGCTGTCATTATTTCACGAACATGGTCCGTGGTAAAATTTTCAGTGTATTACTAGAGAAATTAGAAATACTTCCTTCACAAACTGGACCATTCAGTTCAAAGTATCAGGGTTTCAATCAGAAACAATCACAACACAAAGGAATCACATTATTCTTAAATCCTTTAAACCCCAATCTTTTCATATGATCAAAATTAAGCCTTCACACTAAAATACTGAAACTTCAAACGTTTCTGACTTCATTCGGCAATTTTAATGCATATAATGAAAAAAAATTGAGCTTAATGGCCTTGGAATTGAAAATCAATTCAAATGACCTCCAAAAAGGATGAGACTTGGCATGCTGTCATCATTTCACGAACATGGTCTGTGGTAAAAGTTTCAGTGGATTACTAGAAAAATTAGATACACTTCGTTCACAAATCGGACCATTCAGTTCGAAGTTTCGGGGTTTCGATCGGAAACAATCACAACACAAGGGCATCACGTTATTCTTAAATCCTTTAAACCCCAATATTTTTATATGATCAACATTAAGCATTCACACTAACATACTAAAATTTCGAACGTTTCTGACTTCATTTGGCAATTTAAATGCATATAACGAATTATTTTTTAGCTTAATGGCCTTAAAATGGAAAATCAATTCAAATGACCTCCAAAAAGGATGAGACTTGGCATGTTGTCATCATTTCACGAACATGGTCCGTGGTAAAAGTTTCAGTGGATTACTAGACAAATTAGATACACTTCGTTCACAAATCGAACCATTCAGTTCAAAGTTTAAGGGTTTCGATCGGAAACTATCACAACATAAGGGCATCTCGTTATTCTTAAATCCTTTAAACCCCAATCTCTTTATATGAAGCAGACTAAGGCATAGCCTAGTGGTGGGAAGGGCCTGATGCCTTCCCACCCACCCAGGTTCAAGGCACGGTACTTGGAATTTGGGTTTGTTGCACCTATTAACTGTAGGGGGTTCCCTTACAGTCTTTCTATCAAAAAAATCATTTTATATGAATATATTAAGCATTCACACTAACATACTGAAATTTCAAACGTTTCTGACTTCATTTGGCAAATTAATGCATATAATGAAAAAAAATGAGCATAATGGCCTTGGAATTGAAAATCAATTCAAATGGCCTCCAAAAAGGATGAGACTTGGGATGCTGTCATCATTTCACGAACATGGTCTCGGATAAAAGTTCCAGTGGATTACTAGAAAAATTAGATACACTTTGTTCACAAATTGGACCATTCAGTTCGAAGTTTCAGGGTTTCGATCGGAAACTATCACAACACAAGGGCATCACGTTATTCTTAAATCCTTTCAACCCCAATCTTTTTATATGATCAACATTAAGCATTCACACTAACATACTGATACATCCCAAACGTATCTATAATTTCTGCTTGCTCCATCCGTGTTTTGGGTGATATTGCTAAGATATTGATGAACTTCCAAACACATTTGATCATATTTGGACTAACCTATTAACTCAGTGCACATTAGTGCCAATTTGTGTTTTCTGTTGCTTTTGTATTTCAGGTTTTCCCATTACTTAAAGTGCCGGAAAAATTGTGGGGAAAATATATAAAAAATCAGTGTACCAGAAGCTTCCAGACGTCCGAAGGAGGGCCAGAGGGGCCCCACCAGGAGTCTATGAGGCCAGGGGGCGCGGCCTAGGATGGGGTCGCGCCGGGAGGCCGCCTGCACTCCCTGGTGGCCCCCTGGCTGCCCCCCTTCGCCTATATATTTCTCTCGTCCCGAAACCCCCGAGGATAGAACCCTTTTTCATGATATCACCTTTGTTCCGCCGCCTCCGTCGACGGCGCGCTTCCAAGATCGGGAGCACCAGAAGACCACTTCCCTGCACCCTACCAGAGGGAGGGTTGACCTCCGGGAGCTTCTCCACCACCATGGACGCTTCCCGGATGAGCCGTGAGTAGTCCTCCTTGGAACATTGGTCCATGATTAGTAGATCAGTAGCTATGTGATGTCCTCTCCCCCTCTTTGTTCTTCATGGATTAGACCTTGTGAGCTGCCCTACATGATCAAGGCACATATGTAATTCTTTATGCTATTGCTATGTTGAGTTTGCTGGGATCTGATGGATTATGAGATTAACAGATTGTGATGAGTAATATATTTGGTTCTTCTCCTTTTATATTTATGTTCTTGAGTAATTCTTGCATGTTCTTCGTTTCTGTTTATTTCTTTGGCCAAGTGATAGATTGTAACTCCAAGAGGGAGCGTTATGCATGATTATGGGTTCATGCCCCCTGATGACTAGCTTGAGTGACAGAAACATGAGTCTATGGGATGTGTTGTTGCCACAAGGGGGAAAACAACGGTGCTAGTAACCGCGGTTGCAAGGATTGTTTACTTTGCGCAAAGTTCTTTTAATGCAGTTGTCTATTGCTTTGGGTTTACACTTTGGGTGGGGCTCGCAACTTAATACCAGCGAGATGTTCTGGATATATATCTCAAGGTGGATGATTAGTGAGTAGATGCAGATGGATTTCGGTCTACTTGTTTTGGCGTACTGCCCATGCTTTTGAGCCTCTTCCTTTCTTTTGTAGCATAGTTAACATTGCGGTGCGTTTTTAATCCTGTCAATTGCCCAGTTGTAATTTGTTCACCTTGCATAGTTGTTTATCGTCTTTTGGGAGAGACACATCACTAGTGAACTTCATGGGACCCCAGTCCATATTTCCATTACTGTTTACACCCTCAATTTACTTCATGCTTTGACTTTTAGTTGCAATTATCACTACTATTATTCTCTTGTGTTTGATCCTTTGTAAATGGCAAGGCCGGAGAGATTGACAACCACTCTGAACTTCGTTGGGAGAAAAGTTAGTTGTTTTAGTGTGCAGGTCCAGGTAAAGTAAGCAACCTCGGTTGTGAACGGTTCCATTGTTCACTTTACCACCCAGTTGTCATCGTTGGAGTCCTACTGGAGATATAAACCCTATCCTCTACGTTAGGGAAAATTTGCCTCTATGCTACATCTCACCTTCCACTTGGGGTAACCAACGAAGGGCGAGAATTCATTATCATCTCTTGCGCATCAAGAAAATTTCTGGCGCCGTTGCCGGGGACTCCACTCTTCAAGATAGGGGAGTTGCACGCTATCTTTTATATTTTATTTTTAGTCTTGTTAGTTTACCTTTCAGTTTTTGTCTTTGTGTCCTTTATCAAAAACCACAAAAAAAAAACTTGTCCTGCTTGCTGCTACTATTATGGGTTCCACTGAAAACACCAAGTTGCGTGACTTCACTAGTCACAACAACAATGATTTTATCTGCACTCATATTGCTACACCTGCCACTTCAGCATCTTCCTATGAAATTAAACATGCTTTGCTTACTCTTGTTATGAAAGAACAATTCTCCGGTGCTGGAGATGCTGCTGCTTTACACTTGAATAATTTTGTTCAGCTTTGTGATATGCAAAAGTATAAAGAAGTAGAAGGTGATATTGTTAAGCTTAAGCTTTTTCCATTCTCCTTGAGAGGAGGAGCTAAAATTTGGTTTCAATCCTTGCCTAGGAATAGCATAGATTCTTGGGATAAGTGCAAGGATGATTTTATTGGGAAGTACTACCCACCTGCTAAGATTATCCAATTGAGCGGTAATATTATGAATTTTAAGAAATTGGATAATGAACACGTTGCCCAAGCTTGGGAACATATGAAATATCTTGTTAAGAATTGCCCTACGCATGGTTTGACTACTTGGATGGTTATCCAGACTTTTTATGCAGGCTTGAACTTTACCTCGCGGAACCTGTTAGATTCGGCCGAGGGAGGAACATTTATGTCAACAACACTTGGTGCTGTCACAAAGCTACTAGATGAGATGATCACCAACTATTCCCAATGGTACGCCGAAAGAGCTCCGACATGTAGGAAGGTAAACTCTGTCGAGGAGATCTCCTCCCTAAATGAAAAAGTTGACTTGATCATGTCTTTACTTACAAAGAAAGTTCCTATTGATCCTCATGATGTTCCTTTAAATTCCTTGGTTGCTCAAGAACAAGTAGATGTGAACTTTATCTCTAGAAACAACTTCAACAACAATGCTTATAGGAGTAACTTTGGTAACAATCCTAGACCGTTCCCATCCAACAGCTATGGGAACAACAATCACAACTCCTATTGTCAGACCTCTAGGGAAAGAGATTTACCCAGCTATGAGAAACTGGTAGAGATAGAGAAGGCCACTAAGAATTATATGCACACACAGTTTGAACAAAACAAAGCCTTCTCCAGACAATTAGGTGAACATTCCTCTATTTGCAAAACATTAGCAAGCAACTTGAGAGCCTGAACAATGAGATTTCTAATCTCCAAACTAGACTTACCGCCACTGAGACTTATGTTTCAAACATGTCTCACACCCAAGCTACTTTGATAAACCAGATGGCAGCAAAACCTGAAATTATCCCCAACATGGAAGAAGATAGAATTAAGAACATTTCCACACACCATACCTTTGCTACTATCCAAGTTGATGAGGATATCCAAACTTTTAGCACCCAACACACCCCTAGTCCCATTAGACCTATTAATGGTGATACTATTACCTCAACCATAGAAGAAGAAACTCCTATGAATATAGAGGCTTTCAAACAAGTAAGCCTAAATGATATCACTACCACTTTACTTGATAGTAGTGAGCTTGATTTTGATAGTTGTACCCTCTCTGAAGTTATTAGTTTACTACACAAAATGTCTAGAGACCCCAACACTAGCACACTAAATCTTTCCTTCATGGAGAATATCACCAATGCTCTCATCAAAGCTAGGGAGGAGAAGCTTATGTTGGAAGCCTCCAAACCTAGAAAGATAGAATACGGTTAGGATCCTATGATCAAAATTAAATTGAATAACTTCTCTCGCTATGCTTTATGTGATGTTGGAGCTAGTACCTCTGTCATGCCCAAAAGAATGTATGATATGTTTGAATTGAAACCTTTTGATCCTTGTTCTTTTGGTGTTCGTCTCATTGATTCTTCTATAAAAAACCTTTGGGGAAGATTGACGATGTTCTTATTATTGTCAATGATAATTATGTTCCCGTTGATTTTACTATTATGGACATTGAGTGTGAACCCTCATGTCCAATTATTTTGGGACGTCCTTTTCTTTGCACCGTTGGTGCTGTCATTGATATGAAAGAGGGGAATATAAAATTTCAGTTACCTCTCAAGAAGAGCATGGAACACTTCCATAGGAAGAAGATTAAGTTACCTTTTGAGTCCGTTACACGGTCTAGCTATTCTCTTATAGTTGATAAAACTTGATCTTTTTGCTTCTTGCCTAGCTCAAAGGCGTAAAAGAAAGCGCTTGTTGGGAGGCAACCCAAGATGTTTTTCCTTCTGTTTTTAGTGGTATTGATGATTGTTACTACTGTAGAAACATCATTGTATCTTTATTTTCAAGCTTTGTCCCAAGTTTAGCCTCCGATTGCACGAAAGTTCAAAATTTGTGAAATGTTGTCCAAAAAACAGATTCTGTCCTTGGACGAAAAATTTCGGCTAAAATCACAAGATCATCTTTTTGATCTGAATTGTTTGGACAGCATTCTCTATACAATTAGCTTTAGGGCATATGTTCTGAGTTTTTTTATTTGAGTTGCAGAAGTACCCCAAAACAATTATTTACTACCTGCTGGTCTGTTTTTCACAGATTCTGTCCTGTTTTACCTTTTCCCAGTTTTTCAATTCTTGCGCTAGCTTTATCTTCGCAAAACCTTTTTGGCAATCTTGAGAAACAATATCCCTTCAAGAAAATCTTTATTTCCATTAGAGGCAAATTATTTTATTATGGGTACTAACCACTCTAATCAGCTTATGATGTGTATGAAGGGAGATTTCAAGTGTGCGAGGGAAGATGATGAAAGAAGATTCGGGAGTGTCAAACGCTCAAGCTTGGGAATTCCCCCATGCACCCCCGAGAAATATAAAAGGAGACTCAAGCATCTAAGCTTGGGGATGCCCCCGTGCATCCCCTTCTCCATCAACAATTATCAGTTTGTCCTTCGTTCCACTATATTTTTATCACTTCATGCATTATGTGCTTTGCTTGGAGTGTCTTGCTCTTTACTTTTTAGTTTTCTTTAGCTTTGGTTGCTGTTCATAACAAGTTAGAACCCAGCTTTCTTTGTGTGGGAGAGAAACACGCTCTACTTCAAACTAGAACACATCATAGGATTTTCATGCTTATCTTTCTTGTTGTGTGTGTTCTTTATCTTTTCGTAGCTACTGTCATGCTTACCTCTTAGATTTCAAGTTTATTTCTTTTTAAGAGCTTTTGTTTAGATTGTTGCTGGAAATCACTTGAGTCTTCATGTTTATCTTGTTTAGAGAGTTGGCCTGTTGCACTGAGTTGTGTGTCTTGACTTGAAGTAGGTAATTGAGGTTGCTATTCAATTACAGTAGTAACTTGCAATAGTTTAGAGGTATTGTTTTGAGTAATGTTTGAACTTTTAGTGTGAAGAGCTTTAGCCTATTAGTGATAGATGTCTTATTTTGGTCAACCGTGTTTATTTTCGAAAAACTACAAAAAAACTAGTTGAGAACTCTAGCTACTAGATGGACCACTAATCTTTGGAGGGATCGGATATTAGAGTACACTCACGTACCATGAGTCAAGGATGCGCAAGGATAACGAAACCCCCATACACTCCTCCTCGGGGTACTTGTCTCTTTGTGAACCTCATGATTAGATTGAGAATTACCGATAATAAGTGCATGAGTTCTTCGGACTAATGTAAGTATTCGGAAGTTGACACTTCCACCTCCTCATATTTTGCTAGCCTCTTCGTTATAACGAGTGTGGATCTCTCAAAAGGAATAGTAGTGTGCCCCTTTCTCTCTTTTTATTTTATTTTTTCTCTTTTTTTCTCTTTTTGTATTTTTTGGTGGCCTCAATGGCTCTTTCTATGTAACTCTCATTTATCCTCTTTGGGATCTTTTAAATTTTGTCCTCTTTGGGATCTTTTCCTCACTTAGGGGAAACACTCTATTTTACAAGAAGTATAGTAGATCTTTCACACTTTAAAAAAGTAATCAGCATAAATAAGATGTAGCTATCATGATGTATGCAAATGTATGCCTCTTCTAGTGTAGCAGGAACATGTATGACATGAAGATCAAGTCATGAGAAGATGGATGTTGCATGTCAATATATGTCAGAAAGGCTATGGAAATGCCTTGATAGGTAGGTATGGTGGCTGTTTTGAGGAAAGATATAAGGAGGTTTATGATGATAGAGCGTATCATGCCAAGGGTTCCGGCAAGGTGGACGCCAACTCTCAGAGTGAGAATAGGGCAATGCACGGTAACGAAGAGGCTAGCAAGTATGAGGAGGTGGAAGTGTCAACTTTCAATACTTACATTAGTCCGAAGAACTCATGCACTTATTATCGGTAACTCTCAATCTAATCAGGAGGTTCACAAAGATACAAGTACCCCGAGGAGGAGTGCATGGGGTTTAGGTTATCCTTGCGCATCCTCGACTCATGGTACGTGAGTTTACTCTAATATTCGATCCCTCCGAAGATTAGTGATCCATCTAGTAGCTAGAGTTCTCAACTAGTTTTTGTAGTTTTTGAAAATAAACACGGATTGCCCAAAATACAACAGCTATCACTAATAGGCTAGAGCTCTTGACACCAAAAGTTCAAACATTACTCACAATAATACCTCAAAACTATTGCAAGTTACTACTAAAATTGAATAGCGACCTCAATTACCTACTTCAAGTCAAGACACAACTCAGTGCAACAGCCAACTCTCTAAACAAGATAAACATGAAAACTACAGAGAGTTCCAGCAACAAACTAAACAAAAGCTCTTGAAAAGGATAAACATGAAAACTAAGAGGTAAATATGACAGCAGCTAGGCAAAGATAAGGAACACACAACAAAAGAAAGATAAGCATGCAAATCCTATGAGGAGTTCTAGTTCAAACGGAGCGTGTTTCTCTCCCACAAAAAATAAAAATGGGGTCTAACTTGTTATAACAGAAAACAAAGCAAAAACAAACCTAAGAAACGTAAAGAGCGAGACGCTCCAAACATAGCACATAACACATGAAGTGATAAAAATATAGTGCAACGAGGGACGAACTGATAATTGTTGATGAAGAAGGGGATGCACGGGGGCATCCCCAAACTTAGACGCTTGAGTCTCCTTGAATATTTATTGGGGGTGCACATGGGCATCCCCAAGCTTGAGCGTTTGACACTCCAGGATCTTCTTTCATCATCTTCCATCGCACACTTGAAAACTCCCTTCATACATAACTCATTGTAAACTGATTAGAGAGGTTAGTACCCTATTAAAATAATTTTCTTCTACTACAAATAAAAATTTCCAAAAAGGGCTACTGTTTCTCAAGATTTAAAAAAGGTTTTTGCAAAGAAAAGCAAGCTTAAGGTTTGCAAAAGTTAGGAGAGACAAAACGTGGCAGAATCTGTGAAAAACATAACAGCAGGTAGTAAAGAATTTTTTAGGGGTACTTCTGAAATTCAAATAAAAAAACTCAGAACATACGAAAGTTCCGTGATTGTATAGAGCACGCTGTCTAAAAGATTCAGCTCAAAAATATGAACTGGTGATTTTCTATGATTTTCCCGTCACGAGGACAGACTCTGTTTTCTGGGCAGCATTTTACAACTTTCACTTCCCTTGTCATATGAGGCTATAATTGGCACAAAGCTTGAAAAATAAAGATACAATGATGTTGCTACAGTAGTAACAATCATCAAGACCACTAAAAACAGAAGGAAAAACATCTTGGGTTTCCTCCCAACAAGCGCTTTCTTTTACGCCTTTAAGCTAGGCATGAAGGTTATAAAAGATGCTCTCACAAGAATAAGGATTTGAAGCAAAAGAGAGGCATCAAGAAGCAAATATGAAACACATTTAAGCCTAACCCACTTCCTATGAATAGGCATCTTGTAAGAAAATAAATCAAAGAAGCACAAAGTGACATGCATAGGAAGGTGGAAAAAGAACAACTTCAAAACTTTCAACATGAAGAGAGGTGTTTTAGTAATATGGAAGTTTCTACAACCAAACTTCCCTCTCTCGAAATAATTTTCAGTAGTATCATGAAAAACATCAAGAATATAACTATCACATAAATCATGTTGTTCATGACCTACAAGCACACTTGTATAGTTTTCAACACGGTCTTTAGGATTATAAGATAAATGCAACCCATCACATTGAGCCTTGATAAGAGCACAATTCTCCGGAATATGAGTTGGAGATTTCAAAAGAATAATAGGACAATCAAGTGTGGGTGCAATAGCAAAAAATTCACGCTTAACATGAGGAACTATAGCAAGTTCATCTCCGTAAGCATCATCCATAGTGGCATCACGGCCATAAACATAGAAGGCGTCAACTTCATCAAAAAGGGATATTTCAAAAGAATCCATGGGATCATAACACTCATATAAGGTAAGAGTCAAAGAGTTACTCTCATTTGAAGGTAGACGTGGATTGCTCCATTCTTCCTCCTTTTGTTCGTCACTCTCCTCCTCTTTTTCATCCAAGGAGCTTTCAGGTTCAGCAATTTCTTCTTCCATAGAGTCCTGCAAATCATTAGTCTCTTCCTTTGGGGGAGAGATTCTCTCAAGATGATCAGTGATATAATAATTTTCATCGTAATTTTACAAACAACAGAAAAGTATAGCGAGACTCTCAGATCTGTAAGGGGCATCATCAATATTTTTAAGAAGAGAATTAATTTCATAGGCACCCTTATAAGCAACAAATTCTTCTATTTCCTCTGCATCATAAAAATCATAGTTTCTCTTAGCATAAGAAGCTAAGGTTTCATCATCATTGTACTCACATTGGAAAGCAAGGTGTTTGTGCCTCATAAAGCAACAATATTCATCCCTGCAGAAAGATATATTATATATTGAGCACAAGTTTCTAGCATACTCATACAACTGATGTATTTGTTTCCATAACTGTATCCCCTTTTGAGACAAGCGGTGATCCTTGTACCACTTTTGTTGATCCGCGGTGAATCCTCCATGCCAATAAGATCTGGTTTCAAAGAAGCCAGACATTGATTTGCAAGTAAGGAACTAGACATAATATTTATTTTTTGTATTTTTGATAAAGGACACTAAAGATAAAAACTGAAAGGTAAACTAACAAGACTGACGAGGGGGTGACCCCACGACTCCTACGGATAAGCCTACCCGGTGTCCATGAAGACAGAAGGCCCATGAAGATACATCCTCGGCCTGCTAATTGGCACCGACGTAGGAGTCTACGACTCACAAGGAAGGTGCGAAGACCTGCCGTACGGAGCAAGCTAGGGTTAGGAAAGCTTACCTGTAAACGTAGACGAACTCCCTGAGACCTAGCCCAGTATATAAGGGCTAGGAGGGGCGACACAAAAGATATCCAATATCACTTGTAACCCTAGCCTTGAGCGCTCCAGCCTTGGAATCCACTGTAATCGCATCTCCCCCATCAATAATAACGAGCAGGAGCGAGCCTTCCTGTATGCCGACGAGCTATCGTCCAACTGTGCCTCTCATGACTAACCCAGGGTCCCTGACCATGGCATTTGCCGGGGTTGATCCCCATCAATTGGCGCCGTCTGTGGGAACTACACAGGTTGGGATCACGATCTCGGCGGTCCCGTCTTCAGCAAGCTACAACTCAAGGGCAAAAACCCGATCTAGCCCACTCGAAGGATTCAAGATCACGGCGAACATCTCTGCCACCCCATCAAGACCGCTCGAGCTACAGTTGTGCCGAGACCGATACTACGGTAACGGCCAAGTGCAGCGTCAACGCCGAAGGAATCGACGACTCAGAAGAACGGTGAGGGGCCTCTACGAAGGAATCCCACTCGATGAACTGCGACGCGCAGCGGAGGACTCGCAACTCTTTCGACAACCCACCACCGCCCGGGCACCCGCCGCACCTCAAGACGATGTCTACGAGATCGAAACCAGCGATCAGCAGAACCATCGCCAAGGAAGAAGGAATCAACGACCCAAAAGGCGCGCATGGGAGATCTACAGCGAGGCTCCAATAAGCGAGCCACGACACGCAGCCGCGCAACCGACGACCGCCCGACGACACGCCGTCACACGAGCACCTGCCGTCAGTCAGGACAGCGACTCGGAGACACAGGTGGGTGAGTACTATGACCCAGATCGAAGGCCGGATGAATTCGCCAACCTCATCAAGAACCAAGACATGAGCCGAGGAATCGACAACGACCCTGGCTTCCACAAACACCCGGAGGATCACGAGCAAATCTTCAGAATCTCAAGACGGAAGAGGCACGCCGGATCTAGCAAACTCACGGCTAGAAAGCAGCTGGCAGGACCCTGCATGATCCACAGCTTCGAGGACGACTGGGGACACGTCAGGTCAGTTCACACTTTGAGAGACTGCCGCCTGTTCAACAAGCTAGCCGACGACCTCAAGAAGGAGAAGCAGAAAGAAGACAGGCGCAACCGACGACCCGAGCAACCGCCGCCCTCAAGCCCGAAAGGACGTCACAGCCCGCTGCAAGAACAGGTGCTCATGATCCAAGAAGGAAGGGTACCGCAAACACGAAGCGATGCCTACACCCTGCAAGCTAGAGCAGCCGAGAGCATAAACATAGTCGAAGTCTACCAGCTACATGATACGGAGACCAGCATCACGTTCTCACAGGACGACCATCCACCCGCAGTCCCAAGACCAGGGCACGCGCCCCTGGTGCTCGATGCACAAATCGGAGGGTACGGCATGGATAGGGTCTTCATGGACGGAGGCAGCAGCATGAACATCATCTTCGCCAGCACCCTGCAAAAGATGTTGATCCCACGATCAGTATGGAGAAAATCGAGCACCGAGTTACACGGGGTAGTCCCAGGAGAAGCAGCCACATCCCTCGGAGTCATCGAACTCGAAGTAGTCTTCGGAAACCGACGCAACTTCGCAAAGCACGTCCTCGAGTTCGAGGTACTCGACTGGCAATCGCAGTACCACGCCATATTGGGACGGCCAGCATTCGCGCAGTTCATGGCGGTCCCACACTACGCCTACCTCAAGCTCAAGATGCCAGGATCAGCAGGAGTCCTCACGATCAACGGAAGCTTCATCAAGTCAGATCAATGTGATCGTGACTTCCACAAAATCTCCGACACATTCGGAGCTGAACAAGAACTCAGAGAAATAGCCATGGTGACGGACAAGAGTACCCTCCCATTGGTGAACCGAAGCGAATCCAAGGAGTACGGACGCGACTTCAGCATCGACAGCGACACAGTCATTCACCAAGTGCACCCGACGGACCCGGACAAAACAGTCCGCGTGTACGCCCACCTACCAGAGGAGCAGGCGACCCTCGTCGCTTTCCTTCGTGACGAGTGGGAAATATTCGCCTGGTGCCCAGCCGACATGCCCGAGATACCACACAAATTCGCGGAACACGCCCTACGCATCAAGCAAAACACGAAGCCGGTGAAGCAAGCGCTGAGACGATTCTCGGAGCCCAAGCGCAGAGCAATCGGAGAGGAAGTCGACCGGTTACTCGACGCCCAGTTCATCCGAGAAACGAAGAAAGCCACCTGGATAGCCAACCCAGTGCTGGTGCCCAAGAAAGATACGACCGTGCTGCGCATGTGTGTCGACTACGGACCAGTCAACAAGCATTGCCCGAAGGACCACTTTCCCCTGCCTAGAATCGATCAGATAATCGACTCGACAGCAGGGTGCGATCTACTTTCCTTCCTTGATGCTTACTCAGGATACAACCAGATCAGGATGAAGGAAGAAGACGAAGAGCACACATCGTTCATCACCCCCTATGGCGTATTCTGCTACAGGACCATGCCCTTCGGACTCAAAAACGCAGGCGCCACTTACCAGCGAATGATACAGGCCTGCCTGAATGAGCAAATCGGTAGAAACGTGCAAGTCTACGTAGACGACATCGTCATCAAGACCTACAAAGAAGCCACACTACTCGACGACCTGCGCGAAACCTTCGCGGCGCTCAACAAATACAGAATCAAACTCAACCCAAAGAAGTGCGCAATTGGCGTACCGGCGGGGAAGCTGCTTGGCTATATGGTCTCTGCCAGAGGAATCGAGGCAAATCCTAAGAAAGTACAAGCCATCACCCGCATTCAAGAACCAACCGACGTCAAAGGAGTACAGCAGCTCACTGGAAAACTCGCAGCCCTAAGCCGCTTCATCAGCAGGCTGGGAGAACGCACGCTGCCCTTCTATCAGCTACTCAGGAAAGGAGAGAAATTCGAATGGACAGAGGAAGCCCGCCAAGCATTCGCGGACCTGAAAAAGACACTTTCGACCCCACCAATCCTGGCGGTACCCAAGGAACGAGAGAAGCTATACCTCTACGTGGCAGCACGTAACAGTGTAGTAAGCACAGCGCTCGTTGTCGAACACGCAGAAGAAGGCAAGGTCCAGAGCATCCAGAGACCAATCTACTACCTCAGCATGCTCCTGACCAAATCCCAGCAGCGGTACCCGCACTATCAGAAGCTACTACTGGCCATCGTCATGACCTCGAGAAAGGTGTCCCATTACTTCGACGAGCACCCTATCACAATCGTGAGCAGCGCACCACTCGCTGACATACTCAACAACCCTAGAGCGACTGGACGAGTCGCCGAGTGGAACATTGAGCACAGCCCACGGGACCTGCAGTTCAAGCACCCAACATCCATCAAAGCCCAAGTACTCCCAGATTTCCTGGTCGAGTGGACGGAGGTTCAGACACCAGGCCCCCCAGACTTATCAAGTTCATGGTCAATGTTCTTCGACGGGTCCAAGAGACAACAAGGAGCTGGGGCAGGAGTTGTGCTCATCTCCCCTAAAGGAACAAAGCTGAAATATGTCCTCCAGATCAACTTTAGTCACTCCTCCAACAACGAAGAAGAATACGAGGCACTCCTCCAAGGCATGCGCATGGCCAAAACATGCGGAGCCACTCGCCACATAATTTACGGGGACTCCAATCTCGTCGTCCAGCATACGATGAGAAACTGCAACACAATAGCCGACAACATGGCGGCCTACCAGAAGCTCTACAACGAACTCGAAGGAAGCTTTGACGGTTGCGAGCTCCACTACATCACCAGGGACAACAACACAGAAGCTGACGAGCTCGCGAACATCGGTTCGACCTGGAGACCTGTACCACCCGGCGTTTTTCTCGAAAGCATCAGCAAGAGATCCATCAAGGTACAGGCAGCAACACCTAAAGCAGTCGTGGACGGCGAGGACACAACAGACCTGGTGCAGGTGGCAGCATCAACCCCATCAGAAGGCACAAGCACCGGTACACCCGACAGCACAACCCCGACAGAGCTCGAAGGACCTATCTGGGAAAAACCGTTCCTCCGATTTCTAATCGAAGGTGCACTACCGCAAGACGTGGCCGAAGCACGACGCATTAGCCGAAGATCCAAGGCATTTACGGTGATCAACAAACAATTATTCAAGCGCAGCATCACCCAGATACTTCAAAGGTGCATCGACGAAGAGGACGGCAAATCCCTACTGCTCGAAATCCACGAAGGCACCTGCGGGCACCATGCGAGTAGTCGAGTGCTCGTTTCCAAAGCATTCCGAGTCGGGTTCTATTGGCCCACAGCCATGAAAAACGCAGAGGAAATCGTGCGACGTTGCGTCGCCTGCCAGAAATTCGCCAACAGGCCACACGCTCCTGCCTCAGAACTCAAGACCATACCACTATCCTGGCCGTTCGCCACCTGGGGACTCGACATGGTGGGCCCACTCAAGAAATCATCAAAGGGCGGAAGAACACACCTGCTCGTCGCAGTCAACAAGTTCACTAAATGGATCGAAGCAGTGCCCATCACCAGCTCCACAACCCTCACGGCTGTCAACTTCATCAAGTCGATCATCTTCAGATTCGGAGTGCCACACAACATCATCACGGACAACGGCACGAACTTCACAGTCGCAGAATTCCAGAACTTCTACGAAGAACTGGGCATCAAAATCAATTATGCATCAGTCGCGCACCCGCAGTCCAACGGCCAGGTGGAAAAAGCAAACGGCCTTGTGTGCGGGGGAATCAAGAAACGGCTCCTCGCACCACTCGAGCAAGCCGCCGGCAACTGGGTAGAAGAACTTCCCGCGGTCCTATGGAGCCTACAAACCACACCAAACACCGCGACCCAGTACACACCCTTCTTCATGGTGTACGGGCAGAGGCAGTCCTACCACACGACCTCAAGTTCGGAGCACCTCGGGTCACCGGGTACGAAGAAGAAGAAGAAGAAGCAGAAGAAGCACTTCAAGACGACAAAGATACGGCAGACGAAGCAAGAGATACAGCCCTGGAAAAATCACAGGGGTACCAGGACAAGCTACGCACCTACCAAAGCAGTCGCTTGCGCACTAGAACCTTCAACAAAGGTGACCTGGTCCTACGGCTGATACAAGAGAAGGTCCATAAACTTGCCCCCCAATGGGAAGGACCATTCATAGTCTCAGAAGTCATCGGAGGTGGCGCCTACAGGCTAAAGAACCCGAAGACAGACGAGGACGTGGGCCACCCATGGAACGTAGCAAACTTGCGACTGTTCTATCCATAAGTCCCCATCATCCAGACATGACTGGCAACTCATGTAGCCGCTCGACCGCAATAAAATAAATGTTGCCCAAACACTGCCATCTCAAAGCACTCGGGGGCTTAAGAATAAAATCCCCCCGAGAGACGCTATCGCCTACGCGATCTCAAACAAAGAGCACTCGGGGGCTTAAGAATAAAATCCCCCCGAGAGACGCTATCGCCTACGCGATCTTAACCAAAAAGCACTCAGAGGCTTAAGAATAAAATCCCCCCGAGAGACGCTATCGCCTACGCGATCTTAACCAAAAGAACTCGGGGGCTTAAAGAAAAAAATCCCCCCGAGAAACGCTATCGCCTACGAGATCTTAACCTAAGCACTCGGGGGCTTAAGAATAAAATCCCCCCGAGAGACGCTATCGCCACTTACGCGATCTTCATCAAAGCACTCGGGGGCTCGAGTCCAACCTCCCCCCGAGTGACGACCATCGTCGCTCACGCGATCTTTTTTCCAAAAAACACTCGGGGGCTCGAGCACAAAAAATCCCCCCCGAAAGACGCTATCGTCGCTCACGCGACCTCTACATCCAAAGCACTCGGGAGCTCGAGCATCACCTCCTCCCGAAGACCTCTCGCGCAGTCTGAAGCTTAAAAAACCCAAGAGAAAAATACCCGTCCAGCCCCACCTGTTGAGAGCAAGGCTCAAAAGACATAGCCACAATCAGATGGAGCACCAAGTACTCTGAAGAAACTTTGGAGGAAGCACAGGACACAGACTCATTCAGCCTTCATCCAATCGCCAACGATCACCTAAAGACTCGGGGGCTACTCCCATCGGGAGCGCTGTCGAGCACCCGATAAAAAAAGCAACTAAATAACAAGGGAAACAAATCTCAGCCTACGCTCGACCCTCCGACTCAAGCGTAGCCTCGGGGGCTACTCCCATCGGGAGCGCTGTCGCGCACCCGATAGAACCCACAGTGCAAAGTTCGGACGGACTCGAAGACAGCTCTCGATCGCAAAGGACTCGAACACAGCTCTCGGTTACAAAGCAATCGAAGACAGTTCCTGATCGCCAAGGACTCGAACACAGTTTTCGATTGCATAAGGCCCAAATACAAATTCCATTACAAAGGATCAAGCACAGTTCACATCATAAGGATCATTTTCAGTACAAAAAGGACTCAACTAAATTTGGATAGAAGGCGGCTCCTGTTACAAGAGGGAATCACCCAAGGAATTAAGACTTCTACATATGTGCCCATGAGGGGTAATCGACTCTAGTACAAGGACAACACCACAGACAAAGGAAAAGGAAGCTAGCTGATGATGTCAATGACATAACAAAAGGGTGAAGCTTGACGTATTTGTCGATGCTCCACCAGCTTCTTCTCCTGCTCCACTAGCTTCTTCTCCAGCTCCGCCCGTGCTGCCAGCGAAGATGACGCTGCTGCCTCCAGTTCTAAAAGGTCGCTTGTCGCGCTCGTTTAACCGGTGGCTTGACATCGAGGTCCTCTTCAGAGCCAGAGGAGGAAACAGTTGAAGACGGCTCACCACCAGCACCAGAAGAATCCCCGGAGGAAGAAGCATTCGAAGACGCAGGTGAAGGACTTCTCGACTTGGTGGAGCTGTCGCTGCTCGACTCCTTCCCAAGCGGATCCATGTTGTTGTCGCTCAGGTCGAACGCGCGGACAGTGACAGTGCTTTCGCTGTCAAAACGACAGCTGAGCATATCGCCATCTCACAAATTCAACCGCCGAGCAAACAAACTCCAACCAGAGCCAAGGAAAATCAAGCGGGAGCTATGAACCTCCAAGTCAACATAAGAAGGAGATCGACAGCTCCCTTGAAGATGCAGAAGCAAGCCATCCAAGCCACGTTCAGAGAAAATGGCAGAAAAAGAAGAGGGAAGAAGAACGCGATTGGCACTCTGGCCACGAACACGTAAAAGAAAGTCATAGCGCCAGAATCCCTCCTCCAAGGGAGAGGAGGAAGGCATTGGCGCCGTACCATGACGACCACCACGGCATGAGCGTGGTGTACGGCCACCACGGCCACGACGAACACGGCCTCGACCAACACCTCGCCTGGGAACCATGAGCGGAAGAAGAGAATAAGGAAGAGGCAAAGCAGCAAGCTGGATAGAGGCGAAAACGCTGTGGAAGAGAAAGGCTTATTTATAGAACAACAATCCTCAAGCACAGAGAAGCCAAGACGACAGCAACAATTAATTCAAAGGCCAAACGTCGCAGACGTCTCGAACTCCAAGACCAAGATGATTTCCCACGGGACTCACTGTGCATGAGACACGTCAACTCACGCGCGTTTCCAACGCGCGTCTCGGAAACCCAACCAGCGGCGGCCGCACGCCACAGCGGTCATTATTATGACCGGTCATGAAGACGTGACGGTTCACTGGCGAGGCATCCCTGACAGTCATCAAGCAGAGGCATCGTTATCCTGACAAGCGGCGAAGAAAGCCAACGGACATCAAGGCTCAGAGATTCCATCTTTCAGATCTTTTTCCCGATGAAGAAAAACATCTTACTCCCATCGGGATAGTACATCATAAAAGTCCCAGGTACTCCCTCACATAAAGGTCAGCAAGGTGCTCGAGTAACCACTCGAACTCACAAGAGTCTCGGGTGCTCCCTCAAACCCGACGCAAAACAAACATGCATACGCCAAGATCATACGGCGCTAAGAGTCTCAGGTGCTCCCTCACCTCAAGAACCGAAATGACATTCGAGTGACTACTCGCAAAAAAAAACCGTCTGAGCACTCGAAACAAGCTCCACGGGTGCATGAGTGAACAGCTTGCTTGATGTTTTGTTCCAAGCGGGTGCAATGCTATAAGGCTCCGCGCCTCAAAAACACACATTCCTGGAACACGGTACACTGTGCCCAGATGCCACGCAAGATTAGCATGTAGGTAAGACCCCGCTGCGAAGTTCGGTCGGGCTGGGACTTGCCTAAAAGCGATTTCACTCCCAACCTTTTCCATGCGCTGCGCATGATAGAAAAAGCCGGGCGGACGCGCCTTAGGCTATGCACATTACTGGCGGCAAATGAACACCGTAAGACCTGAAGCGGCCGGACTTTTGCTTGACACCAGTGTTCCAAGCTGACGTCGATGGACGTGGGTTTGATTGGGCTACTGTGGTATTTGCCCTAGTGCAATTCACCAAGGCTCGACCAGTCGACTCCTTGGGCCCTTTCAGCTTAGCATCCCTCGAAACAGATTTTTTCATGGCCACCAGACTGCCAGCGACCCGTGGATGTACCGCGCATACCAATAACCGACAAACGAATGTACTCGAGTCCCCCAGGCACTCGGGGGCTACTGACGAGGGGGTGACCCCACGACTCCTACGGATAAGCCTACCCGGTGTCCATGAAGACAGAAGGCCCATGAAGATACATCCTCGGCCTGCGAATTGGCACCGACGTAGGAGTCTACGACTCACAAGGAAGGTGCGAAGACCTGCCGTACAGAGCAAGCTAGGGTTAGGAAAGCTTACCTGTAAACGTAGATGAACTCCCCGAGACCTAGCCTAGTATATAAGGGCTAGGAGGGGCGAGATAAAAGATATCCAATATCACCTGTAACCCTAGCCTTGAGCGCTCCAGCCTTGGCATCCACTGTAATCGCATCTCCCCCATTAATAATATCGAGAAGGAGCGAGCCTTCTTGTTTGCCGACGAGCTATCGTCCAACCTGTGCCTCTCATGACTAACCCAGGGTCCCTGACCATGGGATTTGCCGAGGTTGACTAAAAAAGCAAAGATAAAAGATAGTGTGCAACTCTCCTATCTTGTAGACTGGAGTCCCCGGCAACGGCGCCAAAAATTGCTTGATTCTAGCAAGGAAGATAGATCCCTCACTTCTCGTTGGTTACCCCAAGTGGAAGGTGAGATTTAGCGTAGCAGCAGATTTCCCCTATGTAGAGGATAGGGTTTGTCTCCCGTAGGACTCGTAGAAATACAAGAAGGTGGTTCGACAAGTGATGCGCCGTCTGAAAAGAATCACTTGCTTCTCCTGGACCTACACACACAGCAAATAACTTTTCTCCCAACGAGTACAGAGGAGTTGTCAATTCCTCCATCCTTGTTGTTTACAAAGGATCAACGCAAGAGATAATAATAGTGGCAACGGAAAGTAAAGACTGAAAGTAAATTGAGGGTGTAAACAATGGTGGAAATATGGACCAGGGTCCCATGACGTTCGCTAGTGATGTCTCTCTCCCAAAAGACGATAAAAGTGCTAGCGAGGTAAACAAATCACAGCTGGGCAATTGACAGGATTATAAACGCATCGCAATGCTAACTACGCTACAAAAGAAAGGAAGAGGCTCAAAAGCAATGGGCATTACGCCAAGGTAAGTAGACCAAAATCCATCTACATCTACTACGAATCATCCACCTTGAGATATCTATCCAGAACATCTCGCTGGTATTAAGTTGCGAATCCCACCCAAAGTGTAAACTCAAAGCAACAGACAACTGCATTAAAAGAACTTTGCGTAAAGTAAACAATCCTTGCACCCGCAAGTACAAGCACCGTTGTTTTATCCCTGGTGGCAACAGGACATCTGATAACCCTCAACTGTAGGGGATCGAGATAGTCTTTGCGGGCAAGATAACCCAATTTATTGATTCGACACTTGGGGACACAAAGAATACGTATAGGCTTTGACAATTGAGTTGTCAATTCAACCGCACCTGAAATAAACACTTGCTAGCACAAAGGTATTAGTAGCAACGGTAACATGGTAGTGGTAGTGTGGGTGATAATAGTGATGATAGTTTTGGTGAAACAGCAAAAGTAAAACAGCAAAAGTAAACAACTAGTAACCAGCAGGAAAGAAAACACTGTAGGCTAGGGAGATGGATGGTCGGGCGCTGCTTGGATGAGAACGAACATCTAATAGATTCTAACACGGGCAAGGCTCACAGAAAATAAATGATCATCTAGTCAAATATCAAACATCAGGCATGTATCCCAGGGTAGTTGTACGTGCTTGCAATAAGAACTTTGCACAACATCTTTTGTCCTACCCTCCCGCTACAAACAAGGCCAAAAGGAACTTAGGGAGATTAAGGTACTCCTGTCAAAGAGCACCGGAACAAAGCATTAACACTTCATGGATACACGGAATCCTCAAATTATAGTCCATCCCCTTTGGTGTCCCAAGCTGTCACCATTGGGATCGCCGGTTCCGGACTATAATAGGTGCATACAACTCATAGATAGGATCAAGAACACCACAAACTCAAGAAACAAAAGGGTGATCAGATCTGAAATCATGGCACTCGGGCCCAAAGTGACAAGCATTAAGAGCAACAAGTTGTAACAGAGATGATAAACACCAAGTAGATGATAGGCAACAGGCCCCCAACAATCTGATTGAACTATTACATGATCTAACTCATCCAATCCCTACCATCCCCTTTGCCTACAGCAGGGAATTACTCACACATGGATGGAGAAGTCATGGAGGGGTGATGGAGAGGCGATGATGATGACGATGGCGATGATTTCCCCTCACCGGAGGCCAAAGCAGCCTCCAGATTAGCTCTCCCGGAGAAGAACAGAGGGTTGCGGCGGCTCCGTGATGTAGATTGGAAAAGTGACTTCTGTTTCGGGGTTTCTGCGTTGGGAGAATAAATAGGGCCAAGGTAGGTCACCAGGGGGTGTGGGACCCAGCCAGGAGGGCAGGTGGCGCGGCCAGGGGCTGGGCCGCGCCAGGCACCCTCCTAGCTGCCCTGTGGCCCCCCTTTGGATGTGCGGAAGCTTCCGGAACGCTGATTTTTTATATATATTTTTGGGATTTTTCCAGCGTACCTAAATATCCAGAAACCTGCACAAAAGAAAACAGCACTGGTAGTTCTGCTGAAAACAGCGTCAGTCCGGGTTAGTTTCGTTCAAATCATGCAAGAATGAAGCCAAAACAATAGCAAAAGTGTTTGGAAAAGTAGATACGTTTGATATGTATCAACATCCCCTCGTCTCATGTTTCTTTCACTCAAGATAGACATCAGGGGGGCTGAACCCAATCAAGCATAACGCTCCCTCTTGGAGTTCCAACAAATCACTTGGCCAGAGAAAAATACGGCAACGGAGAACATGCAAGAATTAACTAAAGAACACAAATATAAAAGAGAACCAAATATATTACTCATCACAATCTGAACATAGTCTCATAATCCATCAGATCCTAGCAAACTCAACATAGCAACATAGAAAATTACAAAGGTGCCTCGATCATGTGAGGCAGCTCACGAGGTCTCGAAAGTGGAAGCACAAAGAGGGGAGGAGAACATCACATAGCTACTGGTCATGGACCCATGGTCCAATAGGGACTACTCACAAGACATCAGGGATGCGTCCATGGTGATGGATGGTCTCCCGGAGGGGGTTCCTCCTTCCGGCAGGGTGCCGGGGCAGCTTCTCCTAGCAGCCCCGATCTTGAAACGGCGGCGGCGGTACAAAGAGGAGAACGGGAATAGCAGCTTGATATTAGGGGTTTTCTCCGCGGGGGCTAAATATAGGCCAAAGGGGGCACTGAGAGGGGTCACAGGGCAGCCAGGAGGCCTCCTGGCGCGCCCTAGGGTGGGACTGCACCCTAGGGTGGGGCTGCGCCAGGGACCCTCCTAGGGCCCTGGTGGGTCCACTCCCTTCCTTCCTTGGTTCTTCGGGAAGCTTCCGAGACGCTGATTTTTTATATAATTTTTCCGGAATTTATTTGGCACTTTTAATGGCCGGAAAACCTGAAATATAAAAACAGCAGAAAACAGGAATTGGCAATTGAGTGCACTAAGTTAATAGGTTAGTACAAATATGATCAAAAGTGTATGAAAGTGTAAGAAAAATATGGCAAAGGCACATAAACCATGCATGGAGCAAGAAGAAATTATATCTACGTTTGGGACATATCAACGGCTGAAACCAAAGATGAAAGACGTGGTTAGGACGGAGATTCTCAAGCTTCTAGCCGCAGGTATCATCTATCCTCTAGCTGATAGTAGGTGGGTAAGTCCAGTTCATTGTGTTCCCAAGAAAGGAGGTATGACTGTTGTTCCTAATGATAAAAATGAACTAATACCTCAAAGAGTTGTTATTGGATATAGAATGTGTATTGATTACAGGTAATTGAACAAGGCAACTAGGAAGGATCACTACCCGCTGCCCTTTATTGATCAGATGCTAGAGAGGTTGTCTAAAAACACCCACTTTTGCTATCTTGATGGGTACTCTGGCTTCTCTCAAATTCATGTCAACACTACCGATCAAGAGAAGACCACTTTCACGTGTCCCTATGGTACTTATGCTTACAGGCGCATGCCTTTCGGTTTATGTAATGCACCTTCTACTTTTCAGAGATGTATGTCTGCTATTTTTCATGGTTTCTGTGAGGAGATTGTGGAAGTCTTCATGGACGATTTATCCGTCCATGGAACTTCCTTTGACCACTGTCTCCACAATCTTAATAAAGTTTTGCAGAGATGCAAGGACACAAACTTAGTTTTAAACTGGAAAAAATGGCACTTCATGGTTAACGAAGGGATCGTGCTTGGTCACAAGATTTCCGAGAGGGGAATTGAAGTGGGCAAGGAGAAGATTGAAGCTATTGAAAGGATGCGTTATCCAAGGGACGTTAAAGGTATTCGTAGTTTTCTCGGTCATGCTGGTATCTATAGAAGATTTATTAAAGACTTTTCTAAGACTTCGAGACCCCTCAGTAATCTTCTCCAGAAGGATGTTCCTTTTGTATTTGATGAAGATTGTAAGGAGGCTTTCGAAGTTCTTAAGAAAGCTTCGATAACCACTCCTATAGTACAACCACCTGACTGGAATTTGCCCTTTGAAATTATGTGTGATGCTAGTGATTTTGCTGTTAGAGCTGTTTTAGGACAAAGGGTTGATAAGAAATTGAATGTTATACATTATGCTAGCAAAACCCTTGATAGTGCTCAAAAGAATTATGCTACTACTGAGAAGGAATTCTTAGCAGTAGTATTTGCTTATGATAAGTTTAGACCCTATATTATTGATTCAAAAGTTATTATTCATAATGACCATGCTGCTCTTAAGTACCTTATGGCAAAGAAGGATGCCAACCCAAGACTCATCAGGTGGGTACTCCTTTTTAAAGAATTTGATTTACATATTTTTGATAGAAAAGGAGCAGACAATCCGGTGGCGGACAATCTTTCAAGGATGGCAGATATACCGCATGACCCCATCCCAGTCAGCGACAGTTTTCCAGACGAATAACTTGCCATTGTAAAAGTACAATCTCTTTCCCATCCTTGGTTGCAGATTATGCTAATTTTATCGTTGCAAAATATTTGCCTCTAGGTTTAACATTTCAGCAGAGGAAGAAGTTCTTCCATGATTTGAGGCACTACTTTTGGGATGACCCTCATCTTTTCAAAGAAGGTCCAGATGGGATAGTGAGAAGATGCATACCGAAACATGAGCAGAAGGACATTCTCAAGCAATGTCACGACAATCCCTATGGAGGACATCACGCCGGTGAGAGGACTGCACATAAGGTTCTCCAATCAGGTTTTTATGGGCCTACTATCTTTAAAGATGCTAGAAATTATGTTTTATCTTGTGATAAGTGTCAGAGAGTTGGTAATATTAGTAGGAGGAATGAGATGCCTATGAATTAATCACTAGTGATTGATCCTTTTGATTGTTGGGGTTTTGATTTTATGGGTCCTTGATAACCCTCAACTGTAGGGGATCGAGATAGTCTTCGCGGGCAAGATAACCCAATTTATTGATTCGACACTTGGGGAGCCAAAGAATACGTACAGGCTTTGACAATTGAGTTGTCAATTCAATCGCACCTGAAATAAACACTTGCTTGCACAAAGGTATTAGTAGCAACGGTAGTATGGAAGTGGTAGTTGTTATGATAATAGCGGTGATGAAACAGCAAAAGTAAAACAACAAAAGTAAACAACTGGTAACCAGAAGAATTGAAACACTGTAGGCTAGGGAGATGGATGGTCGGGCGCTGCTTGGATGAGATCAAACATGTAATAGATTCTAACACGGGCAAGGCTCACAGAAAATGAAGGATCATCTAGGCAAATATCAAACATCAGGCATGTATCCCAAGGTAGTTGTACGTGCTTGCAATAAGAACTTTGCACAACATCTTTTGTCCTACCCTCCCGCTACGAACGGGGCCAAAAGGAACTTAGGGAGATTAAGGTACTCCTTTCAAAGAGAACCGGGATAAAGCATTAACACTTCATGGATACACGGAATCCTCAAATTATAGTCCATCCCCTTTGGTGTCCCAAGCTGTCACCATTGGGATCGCCGGTTCCAGATTATAATAGGTGCATACAACTCATAGATAGGATCAATAACACAAAAAAACTCAAGAAAACAAAGGGTGATCAGATTTGAAATCATGGCACTCGGGCCCAAAGTGGCAAGCATTAAGAGCAACAAGTTGTAACAGAGATGATAAACACCAAGTAGATGATAGGCAACATGCCCCCAACAATCTGATAAACTATTACATGATCTAACTCATCCAATCCCTACCATCCCCTTTGCCTACAGCAGGGAATTACTTACACATGAGAGGAGAAGACATGGAGGGGTGACAGAGAGGTGATGGTGATGACGATGGCGATGATTTTCCCTCACCGGAGGCCAAAGCAGCCTCCAGATTAGCTCTCCCGGAGAAGAATAGAGGGTGGCGGCGGCTCCGTGACGTAGGTTGGAAAGGAGACTTCTGTTTCGGAGTTTTCTCGTCGAGGGAATAAATAGGGCCAAGGTAGGGCACCAGGGGGTGTGGGACCCACTCGGGAGGGCAAGTGGCGCGGCCAGGGGCTGGGCCGCTCCACACACCCTTCTGGGTGCCCCCTGGCTGCTCTGTGGGCCCCCTTTGGCCTCGTCGAAGCTTCGAGAACGCTGATTTTTTATATAACTTTTGTGGATTTTTCCAGCGTACCTAAATATCCAGAAACTTGCACAATATAAAACGGCACTGGCAGCTCTGCTGAAAACATCGTCAGTCCGGGTTAGTTTCGTCCAAATCATGCAAGAATGAAGCCAAAACAATAGCAAAAGTGTTTGGAAAAGTAGATACGTTTGAGACGTATCAACTCCCCCAAGCTTAGCTATTGCTTGTCCTCAAGCAATTCAGTTCAACGAACTGGATGTGACAAAGAAAAACTTTGACAAACTCTTTTGCTTCATTAGATGTATATAAGCATGTACTACGAAAGAGTTTAGCAAGTTTTGACACCATGCTACAAGGACAATGCACGAAGCAATCCTTCTTTCATGTGATCAGTCACAAACAAACAAAAGTAAATAATATGCTGTTGAAAATCAATTCAAGATCACAATGCACATAGCATGAACATACTAGAGTGGTATCTCGCTAGCCTCCATGAGTGAAGCAAAACATAAATGCAGAAACTCCTCCGGAGTTTTAAAGGAGACTAGAACTAAGAATTTCAGACTAGCAATATAACAAGCATGCAGAAGATAATGTAGTACTTTGGGACAATGCCTGTTACACTAAGAATGACAATTATGCTCTCAATAGTTGGTGCTTTGAAGAAAGAAGGTGAGACTCTCGAACCTTGGATTTTGAAGGCAAGGTTGAAAACCCGTGAAAGGAAGCAAAGACTAAACATGTGCTAGAGCTCTTTGTTTTGAAAACAGAGATAAAAATATTTTTGAGAAGTGCAACTTTCCAGTCAACGGTGAACGGTAAAGGTCTCTCAATATCTCCCATGCCAACCATATTAATGCCTTTTGCTTACACATGTTCCCTTATCCATAAATCCTTTGATGGTCTACGGAACCTTTTATTTTGCCTCAAGGATGGAAGGAGGGTGTCGTTCCATCTATCATAAGCAGCACTTGGTCCATTTCATCCCATCATCAAGTATGGGGGAGGTGTAACTCTCATAAAAAAATTAATTGACTAGTTAAAACTTCCGTCAAAATATTTTTGGCATGACAAATACTGATTTTCCCTCACCGCACCATGAGCTTGTACGGTTACAAAAGGGGAGATTTTGAATAAATTTCGAGATGGCACAAGAAAGTCTAAGTTAGGAGTGACCGGTAAATACCACATATAGGTAGGTATGGTGGACTCCAATGGAACAACTGGTTTGAAAAGGAGTTTGGACGCACAAGCAGAATTCCGCTTAGTGCGAGTGAAGGCTAGCAAAAGACTGGAAAGCGACCAACTAGAGAGCAATAAATGTCATAATCATGCAGAGCGACAAAGTAACATTGAATCGGGCATGAAAGTGATATACCTATTCTGAAATAAAAAGGTCATCAAGGCAGAACAGACTTTTTAGTCTTAACATGTGTGAACATGTGCCAAGTCGATCCAAGAATTCTTCGAAGGGAAATACCACTTCAATAAGCCAAACCATGAACAATGCAATGCATCTCAATCATTTCAAGAAACACATTATGAACTCTAGCTATTTGAGACTAACCACAAAGAAAGCATGAACCACTGGGAAAGCATTGTAAACATAGCACTATCTCTCTACAAGCTGGTCTCTAATCATAAGTACAGGCATATGTACAAAAGTAGAAAAAAAAGAGTTCATACCGGCTTTCCTTGTTGCATCCCTTCCGTCGATCCTCGTCATTACTGCCTTGTCACTTGCACGACCGAACGAAGGAAATATATAATCGAATGCCATCACGGACTCGAGCTGAACTCTGAAAACAAAGCAAACTAAAGAGAGAAAGAAAATCTTTTGTGGTTTTTCAAAGGCTAAATAAAAGAATAAAAGAAAAGAGAAATCTTTTTATTGCTTTTGAAAAATGAAAGAACAAAGAAGAATAGGCAAAAGACTTCAAAAAGATCAAAGCGAACAAATGGGAAGATACAATGGAAAGGGAGGAGAGTACGTACTCCCCCAAGCTTAGGCTTTTGGCCTAAGTTGGGCTCGTCTACTGCGGTCCCGAGGAGCCTCCTGCTCCGGGGTAATGGTAAGTCCAAGGGTTGTATGAGCCCTCCGGTGCGTACACTGAAGTCCTCGGATCCTCCCATGAGGAAGGTCCCTCATCCCAACCAGAGGAAGACCCTCCGTCCCATGGGCGCCGGTCTCCTCCTGGACGGGTGGATACACCACGCACTCCTCCTCATCTGGCGCAACCCGCTCCGTGGGGTCGTGAAACTGGTATCTTCCCATGATCTCATCAAGCTGGGTATCTAAAAAGCGGTATCCGTTCTTGCGAGAAAAATCAAACACAAGTGGTGCAGGTAGACGGATGATGCATTCCACATCGACCTCAAACCCTAAAATATAATCAAGTGCATATCAGTCAGAGGCCCTAGTAACAAAGAAATGCCTCTTCGTGGCAACTAAATCAAGACTAACAAAAGGAAAAACTGTATCATCTGGGCGCGGTTCTCCTTCGAGAAACTGCAAAAGAAGCGTGGCATAGACGCCACCAAAGAGATCCCCTTGTTGCTATTAGCAGCAAGGCGTCTAGCAACCAGCGTGCCCACATGATACTCGTGATTCCCTGAGAGGGCGTTCGCCATGATAGCAGTATCAAGCGAAGAAGTGTTGCTCGTGTTGTCTCGAGCCAACACCCCTCTATCAATATAATACGCGAAATACCTGAGATGAGGAAACAAAATATTGGAGATCTTCTGACGGTTAGTATTCCTCACTTCAGTGTTGCACAACGAGTCGAGAAGGGTCTTGAGTGCAGAAGTTTGAGAAAAAAAATCTCCTCTTCTCTCCTCTGTCGGGCAAACCTAAAGCTTCACAAAAGGTACTCATGGGCATGGTTAGTGACCTTTCATAAATCTGAAATACAACAGCATAACTTTCATGATAGAATCTGAAACTGTTAATAAATATAGCAGTCATCGTTTCATACTGTGGCACAAGGCTCGTCACAAGTCGTGTCAAACCTGCTCTGGCACATAGGGCGTCGAAATCCTCATGTATGCCGGCATCCGCCATGAAATCTCTGCATGGAAATGCCATGGCTTTTGCGGTTGATGCGTCCAACAGCTCCAAGGGTACGATTTCTTCGTTGTAGCTCACCCTCGTAGCCGAAGGTGAAGCTTTGGACCGTGTAACACGGCTAGAGCGCTTGGGTTTCTTCTTCTCAAGCCATCTTCCTAGCCTATCCATTTCTTGAATTTTTGACAAATAACAAAAACAGAGGTTTAAGCAAAACTAGTTTGGGCAAAACATTCTTCTTACTTACCAAGGCTCAAACTAGCAACAAAACTTGGAAAATAAAATTCTACACATACATTTGAGCTCAACTAAACAGCACCGAGAACTACTAAATACTCACTAATGAAGCCACCAACAAGAAAACTAATTGGAGGAGGTGAGGGAGTCACATACCAAGGAGTATTATTTCCAAATTTCAGCTCAAACGAGTGGCTATAGAGGGAGATCGAAGTTCCGTGGTCAAGAACAGCAAGAACACGAAACCAGAGCAAGAACACAAGTTTTTGGGGAGAAAGAGAGAGAGTGGAAGAAGAGATGCTAGCAGGGGGTGCCTGTGGGCCCCAGGAGGGTGTGTGGCGCGGCCAGGGGCTGGGCCGCGCCACCTGGCCTCCTGGGCCAGGGGTGGACCCCCCCTGGTCAGCCTCAGGTGCTCCCCGATGGCTTTTTACGTGGAAATTTTTATTTTGAATTTTCTGAAATTTTTCGGACAACTTCACTGTGGAGAATTTTCAAAGTTCAAAAAGCTGCAAAAACTTTCATGAACTTGGGGCAAAAGTTAGAACAAGTGAATCTTTACACACAAAAACTTAGGTACAGCAAGGATAATGAAAGCTAAAGGAAATGAAAACATAACAAGCTCAGCTTTTTACCTATATAAAACATGCTAGTCAGCAAGGTTGATCAAGTCTTACCAACAAACCGGTGATATATAGAGCAGAAAGTTTCGCCTCTTATGAAGTGGTCATTGCATTCTCACTTTGATGGACATTGTCCCCACCATAATTGTTTTGTATTTGTGGTATACATGTAGTGGACAATCCCATTCTCCAATCTTCACGGTCTCGATATTCTCAATGGAGTTAAGGCCATGCCTTTTGTCGATCTTCTTTGGAAAATACACCGTGTGTTCTTTGTCATTCACGTTGAAGGTAACCTTCCCTTTATTGCAATAAATAATTGCACCTGAGGTGTTAAGAAAAGGTCTACCAAGAATAATGGACATGCTCCCATCCTCGGGCATGTCGAGCACAACAAAATCAGTAAGTATTAAGCAATTGGCAACTTCAACAGGAACATCCTCACAAATACCAATTGGGACGGTCGTTGACTTGTCTCTGAAGGGAAATATCTGTAGGAATTAGTTTCTCTAAACAAAGCCTTTTGTAGAGAGAAAAGGGCATAACACTCACTCCTGCACCAAGATCACATAAAGCAGTTCTAACATAATTATTCTTTATGGAGCAAGGAATGGTGGGTATACCTGGATCACCGAGCTTCTCAGGAATCTTGCCACTGAAAGAGTAGTTGGCAAGCATATTATATATTTCCTCATTAGGAACTTTTATTTTATTAGTAACAATATCTTTCATATATTTGGAGTAAGGAGGTAACTTAATAGCATCAGTCAAAGGAATCTGAAGAAAAAGAGGTTTCATCCACTCACAAAACTTGTTGTAGTGCTCTTCTTCATTGGTTTTGACAGACTTACTTGGAAAGGGCATGGATTTCTGTACCCATGGTTCTCGTTCTTTCCCATGTCTTCTTGCGATGAAGTCTTCTCTAGTGTAATTCTTACACTTATCAGGTGCTTCTTCTTCTCGAACCTCAGGTGGATCATTCTTTTCAGCATCTTGTTCAGGTTCAGCACCGTCTTTAGTCTCAGCATCGGAGGTAGATATGTTGTTTGGATCAACAGCATGTTCTTCTTCTTCTATAGGATCATTGGAATTGTCAGCTTCCTTGTGTTTCTTTTTCTTCTTCTTCTTTGGAGAGCTGACAATCTCTTCCTCCGGCACTTGAGAATCTTGCTCGATCCTCTTTGGATGCCCTTCTGGATAGAGAGGGTCCTGGGTGTGTGTTCCACCCCGGGTCTTTATACCATAGGCCTGCAAATTGTCTTGTTTGGCATTGTTAGCAAGCAAATATTTTTGCACATTGGAAATTTGTTCAAGCTGAGTTTGAACCATATGAAAATGCTTCACAAGACATTTAACATCATTAATTGTTCTTCCTAGAACATCAAGCAAACTTTTGATAGCAAGAGTATTATCATGCAGCTGACCTTGTACCTTTTCATTGAAGTGACTTTGCTTCATAATAAAATTATCAAGCTCGTCTAAACATTGGTCAGGAGGCTTACCTTTAGGGATTTCACTTGCATTGAAATCTAAAAGAGAGTGTACCTCTACCATAGGTGTGTGAGTGGTAGGCTCACACAGCTTTTCAATTCGAGGTAGATTCTTCACGTCTTTAGCTTTAATACCTTTCTCTTTTATAGACTTCTTTGCTTCTTGCATATCTTCGGGGCTTAGAACAAGTATGCCCCTCTTATTTAGTGGTGGAGGTTGTTCAGGGAGGGACCAATCTTCGTGGTTCTTGGCAATCTTGCCCATCAATTCTTCCGCATTGTCCGGTGTTCTTTCCCTGAAACACAACCAGCACAACTATCTAGATAGGATCTAGATTCATCGGTCAGACCAGCATAAAATATATCAAGTAATTTATTCTTAGGGATCTCATGTCCCAGTCTAGCCTTGAGCAGACTGCAAAACCTACCCCAAGCTTTAGGGAGATGCTCATCCTGCAACTGTTTAAAGTTATAAATTCTTTGTAAAGCAGCATGTTGCATATGAGCAGGAAAATACTTATCAACGAAAGATATAGCCATATCTTGAGGACTATGAATGGAACCACATGGTAGTGCATCATACCATGCTCTATCATCTCCTTTCAAAGAAAAGGGAAGAAGCTTGGTGACATAAAATTTCCGGATCCTTTCATTAGTAGTAAACAAGCTACCCAACTCAGTGAGTTTGGTCAGGTGCTCGATAGCATCATCATTTTCTCTGCCATAAAAGGGATCGGCTTCAGCTGTGGATATAAGTGAAAGGTCAACAGAGAAATCATAATCAGGATCAGTGATGCATATAGGAGACGTAGCAAAAGTAGGATCAAGAGTAAACTTTTTCTTCAAGGAGTGCTTTGCAAGCAACTTCTTTATAGCGGCAGGGTCGGAATCATCACATTCATTAAGCTCCCTGCATAAATCATCATCAATTATAACATAATCGCCCTTAAGGAGTTTCTCCTTAAGGCCAGTAAGATCATGAGTTTTTCCAATAGGGGTTTTGGTAACAGGAATTTCAACTCCCTAGAATCGGGCAGCAGCAGCAATCTGTTCTTCAATAAAAGATCCAAGTGAACCAGTAGTCTCAAAGGTAGTAGAAGCATCATCAAAAGTTTCTGACATATTGCCAGACTCAGCAGAAGTAGCATGTAACTGAGTTGAATCAAACTTACTCATGACTGAAGGTGAATCAAGTTTAGCACTAGTGCTAAGAGTGATACCTCGTCTTGTACGGGATGGTAGGATCGGAACCTTGGGGTCTCCTTTCTTACCCATAGTGGATAACGTGCAGCAGGTAGAATCAGGGGCGGGGCCAAGATTTGGATATAGGGGGGGCGAAGCCAAGTAGACATAAAATCCAGTACAAAAATTAATTATACAGAACAAGGTTAATAATTTACGCATCAACCTCATTAACAATTTCGACAAAAGTTCAAAGCAACCGGCTAGAACACGAATTAATCTTAGTGGTGTTTTACAATGTTGAGGAATTTTAGAAGTAACCAATTTAGAAAAAAAATTGATCTTAATGATGTTTGGCATTGTTTTTCTCTTCTTGGTTGAGGAATTCCAATTTTTTAACTAACTGACTTGGAAAACGAATAAATTTTAATGATGTTTGGCAACACTTTTTCTCTTCATAGTTGAGGAATCTCAGTTTTAAAATTAACTATACTGTATACAGCTGACATAGGAATTTTTTACATCACAGATAGAAACTCGATCCAAGCCAGTACAAGATAATCTGCATCACATAATTTCTAGGGCATAAACAAGATATAAATTCCGGATAGCATCTCTAATTGTAAAATAGAACAACTAAGATCTGATGTTTAATTTCAACACTGATACAAAATGAGAATTGGAACTTGGAAGAGATTAGTATTGTGCTAACCTGCTAGTTCGTTGGTTGAAGCAATGAAAGTAGGTTGAATCGTTGACGCGTGTGAATCAGATCGTGAGCGGCATAGCACAAACATCAGAGCCAGATCAGCACAAAAGCAACGGCGGCAACGATGCCTAATGCCCTAATCTCACCCAGAACGCTAATCACGGACGGGAGAACGCACTTACGCAGCTCTAGCCGCTAGTGGGCTTTTACTATGGGCTTTTTTTCATGTATAACACACACGTACATATTAATAGGGGGCAAGCATGCAGGTACACGTCACGTATCGCTGGTTGCATACACTTGTTCCTTCAATGTTGGTCGATGGTTGGGGGGGGGGGGCTGGCCCCTGCTCGTCCCCCCTTGGCTCCTCCACTGGGTAGGATACTTCAAGTAGACCTGTAAATAAAGCTATGCTCCCTGGCAACAGCGCCAGAAAACAGTACTTGGTAACTCTCAACTGTAGGGGATCGAGATAGTCTTCGCGGACAAGACAACCCAATTTATTGATTCGACACTTGGGGAGCCAAAGAATACGTACAGGCTTTGACAATTGAGTTGTCAATTCAATCGCACCTGAAATAAAAACTTTCTTGCACAAAGGTATTAGTAGCAACGGTAGTATGGAAGTGGTAGTGGTGATGATAATAGTGGTGATGAAACAACAAAAGTAAAACAACAAAAGTGAACAACTGGTAACCAGCAAAAGTGAACAACTGGTAACCAGCAGAATTGAAACACTGTAGGCTAGGGAGATGGATGGTCGGGCGCAGCTTGGATGAGTTCAAACATGTGATAGATTCTAACACGGGCAAGGCTCACAGAAAATAAAGGATCATCTAGGCAAATATCAAACATCAGGCATGTATCCCAAGGTAGTTGTACGTGCTTGCAATAAGAACTTTGCACAACATCTTTTGTCCTACCCTTCCGCTATGAACGGGGCCAAAAGGAACTTAGGGAGATTAAGGTACTCCTGTCAAAGAGCACCGGAACAAAGCATTAACACTTCATGGATACACGAAATCCTCAAATTATAGTCCATCCCCTTTGGTGTCCCAAGCTGTCACCATTGGGATCGCCGGTTCCGGATTATAATAGGTGCATACAACTCATAGATAGGATCAAGAACACCTACAAACTCAAGAAAACAAAGGGTGATCAGATCTGGAATCATGGCACTCGGGCCCAAAGTGGCAAGCATTAAGAGCAACAAGTTGTAACACAGATGATAAAAACCAAGTAGATGATAGGCAACATGCCCCCAATAATGAGATAAACTATTACATGATCTAACTCATCCAATCCCTACCATCCCCTTTGCCCACAGCAGGAAATTACTCACACGTGAGAGGAGAAGTCATGGAGGGGTGATGGAGAGATGATGGCGATGATTTCCCCTCACCGGAGGCCAAAGCAGCCTCCAGATTAGCTCTCCCGGAGAAGAACAGAGGGTGGCGGCGGCTCCGCAGCGTAGATTGGAAAAGCGACTTCTGTTTCGGAGTTTTCTCGCCGAGGGAATAAATAGGGCCAAGGTAGGGCACCAGGGGGTGTGGGACCCACCCAGGAGGGCAAGTGGCGCGGCCAGGGGTTGGGCCGCGCCACACACCCTTCTGGGTGCCCCCTGGCTGCTCTGTGGCCCCCCTTTGTCCTCGTCGAAGCTTCGGGAACGCTTATTTTTTATATAATTTTTGTGGATTTTTCCAGCGTACCTGAAACCTGCACAATATAAAACAGCACTGGCAGCTCTGCTGAAAACAACGTCAGTCCGGGTTAGTTTCATCCAAATCATGCAAGAATGAAGCCAAAACAATAGCAAAAGTGTTTGGAAAAGTAGATATGTTTGAGACGTATCAGTCCTTTCCCTCCTTCACACAAGTACACTCACATTTTAGTAGTTGTTGATTATGTCACCAAGTGGGTCGAAGCAATCCCCACTGAGAGTGCTGATCACAAGACATCTTTGAAAATGCTCAAAGATGTAATTTTCCCTAGGTTTGGTGTACCTAGGTATCTTATGACTGATGGAGGATCACACTTCACGCATGGAGCTTTTAGAAAAGCTTTAGCCAAGTATGATGTCAATCATAGAATTGCTTCATCGTACCATCCTTAAACTAGTGGGCAAGTTGAGCTCACCAATAGAGAGATCAAGTTGATCTGGCAAAAGACAGTTAATAGTTCTAGGAAGATCTGGTCAAAGAAGCTAGGAGATGCTTTGTGGGCGTATAGAACTGCTTACAAAAACCTTATGGGCATGTCCCCATATAAGATGGTCTATGGCAAGGCTTGCCATTTGCCATTAGAATTAGAACACAAAGCTTTCTGGGCTGTTAGAGAGCTTAATGCTGACCCAAGGTTAGCTCGTGAAAAGCACCTCATGAACTTGACTTCTCTAGATGAGTGGAGAAGTGAAGCTTACGAGAGTGCCTAATTTTTTTAAAGAAAAGGTAAAGAAGTGGCATGATAGAAGGATTCTGAAACGTGAATTTAATGTTGGTGATAAAGTTTTGTTGTTTAGATCTCGTTTCAGGTTTTCTCCAGGTAATTTACTTTCCAGATGGGAAGGGCCATTTCCTATCGAAGAACTTTACCGGTCAGGTGCAATCAAGATTAATAATTTTGATGGCACCAAACCTCAAGTTGTGAATGGGCAAAAACTCAAGCATTACATGGCGGGAGACCCCGTCAACGTTGATGTAAATATAATACACACAACAACTCATGAAGATTATGTTGCAGCCCCATTTCAGACACCGGTAGAAGCAGAATAAGAAAATGTGTGTATTACGGTAAGGAAACATTGCGAACCGCCATAAAAGTTCCAGATTACGAGTTTTTTCAAAATATAGAAAATTCAGAGCCGTAGAGGAGTTCCAGGGGGCCCAGGCGCCCCCCTGGCCCGACCTACCTCCTGGCCACGCCGGGTGGCTGCCTGGGCACCCCGGAGCCCGTCTCCGACTCCACTTTGGCTCGTTACCTTCCTATTATTGCAGAGATTGTTTGCTATATATTTGCCCGGATAGCCCCGGCACCATATCTAGCAATTTCGTGTGTTTTCTTTTCAAGTTGTTTCTGCCAGGACAAAAAGCTATTTTTAGAGATGTCTTCTTGTGGTTTGAGCGGAGAAGAATTCTTGGGGCGACGTCTACGCCAAGTCCAGCAGGATCTTGGAGACTGAAGCCTCTCATGGGACCGGGGAACCTCTACCATGTAAGCGCTTCGTCCATGACTACATCAACAACAACAACAACAACAAGAATGAGGAGTAAATCTCCTTGGGTAATGGCACCCCCTCAGCTTGTTCCAAGCTTGGGGGAGTGCCCGGTATCATTATCTTAGTCGTTTAGAGTCAAATAGAGTTGTACCATGTCTAGGGAAGTTATTATATGAAATAGGTGTTTGCATTGAGGTCTATCACTCCTTCTGTGGAGAGTTTGTATCCGTGAGTGTGCAGTCGTCTATGATGGAATATTAATGATAAGTCTATTGGTTTCTTCGCTGCACCCGGTATTCTCTTCACGCAATCAACCTTATATGATGATTCTTATGGGGAGTATTGACCTTATATCAAGTATGGCTTTGAAAACTTTATTTAATTTTGGCAAACATAGCTTTGGTCTTGACAACATGCATGTTTTTCCAAATAGCGACATAGCCAAAACCTTTATGTTATTATGCTTGAAGTGTTATGTTGATAAGGAAGACAACTTGATGTGCTATGCTTACCTTCATGTTTATGCTTTATATGTTTTGCATCTAAATTAGCATCAATCGTTTGTTCTATCAAAGCCTTTGCTAGCCAAACTCTTTGCCTAGCAGATTTCTGCTTGTGCATCCATACCCTGAAACCAATATCTTCCATTTGAGTCCACCATACCTTCCTATTCGAGGTATTTCCCTGATGGAAAGAGAGTGTTAATACTCTTCAAGCCCTCGTTGATTACCCCAAGTGCAGAGTGAGATATAGTGCAGCGGCAAGTTTTCCCTTGGCAAAGATACCAAGGTTTGTCTCCCGTAGGACTCCGAAGGATACAAGAAGGTGGTAAAGTGAACAATGGCGCCGAGGTTGCTAACTTCACCTGGACCTGCACACAGATACAAATAACTTTGCTCCCAACGAGTACAGAGGAGTTGTCAATTCCTCCGGCCTTGCCGTTTACAATGGATCAACGCAAGAGATAATAATAGTGGCAACTGAAAGTAAAGAATGAAAGTAAATTGAGGGTGTAAACAATGATATGAAGATGGACCAAGGTCACGTGATTTTCACTACTGATGTCTCTCTCCCAAAAGACGATAAAAGTGCTAGCGAGGTAAACAAATCACAGTTGGGCAATTGACAGGATTATGAAGGCACCGCAATGCTAACTATGCTGCAAAGAAAGGAAGGGCTCAAAACCAATGGGCAGTACGCCAAGGTAAGTAGACCGAAATCCATCTGCATCTACTACGAATCATCCACCTTGAGATATCTATCCAGAACATCTTGCAGGTATTAAGTTGTGAATCCCACCCAAAGTGTAAACTCAAAGCAATAGACAATTGCATTAAAAAAACTATGCGTAAAGTAAACAATCCTTGCACCCGCAGGTACAAGCACCGTTGTTTTATCCCTGGTGGCAACAACACATCCCCTAGTCTCATGTTTCTGTCACTCAAGCTAGACATCAAGGGGCTGAACCCACAATCGAGCATAACGCTCTCTCTTGGAGTTGCAAATAAAATACTTGGCCAAAGCAAATACCGCAATGGAGAACATGCAAGAATTTACTCAAGAACAAAATATAAAAGAGAAGAACCAAATATATTACTCATCACAATCTGAACATAGTCTCATAATCCATCAGATCCCAACAAACTCAGCATAGCAACAGCAGAAATTACATAGATGCCTCGAGCATGTGAGGCAGCTCACGAGGACTCGGAAGTGGAAGCACAAAAGGGGGAGAGATAGATCACATAGCTATTGGTCACGGACCCATGGTCCAAGGGAAACTACTCACGGTACATACGGGAGGCGCCCAAGGCTATGTAGGGTCTCCCGGAAGGGGTAGCTTCTCCCGGCAGGGTGCCGGAGCAGCTTCTCCAGGCAGCCCCGATCTAGAAACGGCGGCGGCGGCGGAACAGAGGCGAGATCGCGAAAGAGGAGTCCGTATTAGGGGTTTCCACCCCGAGGGGTAAATATAGGCAAAGGGGGGCGTCGAGGGGACCCACCAGGCAGCCAGGAGGCCTCCTGGCGTGGCCTAGGGTGGGGCCGCGCCAGGGGCCCTCCTGTCCTCCTGGTGGTGGCCCTCCTCCGCTCCTTTGATGTTTCCGAAAGCTTCTGTTGCGCTGATTTTGTATATATTTTTCCCGGAATTTTTGGAGCACTTTTAATGGCTGGAAAACCTGAAATACAAAAACAGCAGAAAACAGAAACTGGCAACTGGGTGCACTGAGTTAATAGGTTAGTCCAAATAGGTTCAAAAGTGTATGAAAGTTCAAGAAAAACATGGCAAAGTCACACAAAACATGCATGGAGCAAGCAGAAATTATAGATACGTTTGGGACGTATCAACATCCCCAAGCTTAATTCCTGCTCGTCCTCGAGTAGGTAAATGATAACAAGCATAATTTATGTGGTGACATGCCACACAACCATAAAAGGACTTGTAAGTAAAGCAATCAAAGCATGCAATTCAATTCAAGTCTTAACAAGCAAGAGTATGTATTTAGCATTGACACAAGCAACAAAAGAACAAAAGGTGCAAGAGCTCTCGCTGTCCGTGACTCGAATGTCTCCAGATGGTGTTTGCGTGCAAGCAAGGGATAGGGAAATACGAGAGAGAAAATAAGGTTGTTGAGAACAACTATCTACTAAAGTTTCACACTTGGTCTCCTTTGGATTCTTATCTAGACTCGTCCCCAGACCACTAGCCAGGTACAAGTCAAACTGTGTTGGAAATATGCCCTAGAGGCAATAATAAAATGTTATTATATATATTTCCACGTTCGTAATTAATGTTTATATTTCTGTGTTATAATTGCAATGACCCTGACTGTGTGATTCAGAAGAAAACTCATTTGCATGAGTGGAAATGTAAACACCAAGAGTTCCTGGTTAAGCCTCTAAGACCAGCTCATGTGCTAACTGATGATTACGTTTTCTTAATCATGGACATTGTTCTTGTAACAAGGATGTCAGTAGCAATGGGAACATATTGTTAGCAGAACAATGATGTTGAACCGACCCCAGTATTGAATGATATACTTAGAGATCACATCGTAACTACGTTATAAGTCATATCATGAACTGTTATCATATACGTAATTCCTTAGACCATGAGAGTATCGAGTTGCTTCACACAGGAAGACATGCTTTGGTTCTTAGATGAATCCTCCCGTAAATGGGAAGTAGTAAAATAATTTCTGGGTATGTCAGATGGTGTGGCTAGTGACTGTGATAGTTCAAGAATGGGATTTGCTCCTTCACGATGAAGAAGATATTCACTTCGGGCCCACTCAGTATGACGGTATCCATTGTAGTCTGGCCAGACGCATTGTGATTCAGTCACGGGGATACCGGAATACGATAACGAGAAAAGGGACAAACGAGCAAAGAGGATAACGAGTGGCTTGTGTTCAAAAGTTGTTACACATGGGTGCCAAACTTCTCTCCTCTAACTTTTTCATATATCGCGAAGCAAAGGGAATGGTGCATGACTAAACATAATGGTTCACTCGAAGTTTCTTCGTGTATGTGCGGGAGTCAACATGGGTGTCCATGGCTCCGCTGTTGATCATTGGCTATTGAAAAAAGGCTGTTGACCTATGTCCGGAAGATGTTCTGAGTCATGTCCGCATTATACCGAACCTATTGGGTCACACACTTAACGAGCAGTAGTTTGTTAGAATGTTGGAATGGTAGAAGGTTTAGTGGAAGCAAAGCAGAATAGTCCATACGGGTACCGGAAGTAGTTCCGGGGATTTATGAAATAGTTCATAAGGGCACCAGAAGTAGTTTTGGGTATTTAAGGATATGTCCGGATCACTCTAGAGTAGTCCCAGGTGGTTCCGGAACATATGAGAATGGTACTGGGGAAGTCCTGGATCAACCAGATTAGTTTCCGGATAATCGTTGGGCGTCCCGAAAACCTTTGCGGTCATCGGGTGGCTTAAACTGTAACTCGGATGGTCTTGGAAACTATCCGGATGGCTCCGGAACGTCCGAGAAAGGTCTCAGAAGGTCCTGGAAGTGCTCCAGAAGTGCTCCAGAAGTGTCCGGAATGTCCCGAAACGGTCCCGGTATGTCCCGGAAGATCCTGGAAGCTTCTAGAAGGTCATGGAAGGTTCCGGAAGGTTCCGGGTAGTACCACCCACTCCCCTACGCCCCTGGCCTTGGGGGGCAAGCCACCTAGGCTGCCCTGGCCGGCCAGGAGGTGGGGGCGCACCAAGGAAAGGGGAATCCTCCTCCAGGTGGAATTACCAAATCCCATTATGGCAGGTTTCCGGTGGGAAGGTGTGGGAAGGTTTGGAAGGCTTGGGAGTCCAAGTTGGACTCCCAATCCTCCTTGGGCTGCGCCCTAGGCCTCCTGGCCACCTATATAAGGTGAGCCAAGGGGAGGGGGAGAGACACACAACTTGTCCCCAAGGCCTATGCGCCACCCTCCCTCCTCTAAACCCCGTTGCTCCACAATTAGACCCTGGTTTAGACGTTGTTCTAGATCGGAATCCGTTAGGGTTTTCTCCCTCTAGTTTTCTCGGTGGCGTTCATCTCTGGACGGCGGAGCGCTGCTGGATTGCTGCTACGGGATGTGTGGATACTAATGGAGGGGTCGTACCTACGACCCTTCTTCGAGGAGCTTGTTCGTGGGACTTGTCCGTGGGACTAGATCGCGGGACGGTTCGAGGGATCGATATCCTCGCGGTTGGGAGGTCATTGAAATTCCTAGCTGCGGGGATCTGCACCGACGGTCTTCACCAACTCTACTTCCGCTACATCAGTTGGTGAGCCATGACCTAAAACCTTGTATGCAATCTTCTTGGATGATCTTGGGTTCTTGATTCGTAGGCCGAAATTTTTTGTTTCCTACTACGTTTCCCAATAGTGGTATCAGAGCGATCCTTGATTAGATGCATGTTTAGGTCTCGATCATATGTGTGATATGAGGCATTGATTTTCTTGTTGCTTCCCTGTCATGTGATTTTTTCTATGCTTGATGGCAAGCTGAGATTTTGCTACAAGATTGAGTTTTCCATTGATCCCTCTATGCTTCTTTCAGTATGCTGGTTGCCTTGATCATGGTCTACATCAAACTCCTTGGATCTCATCTTAGTCTCGCAATAGAAGATTTAACATGGAGGGGCATGTGGATTTTATGAACTCAAATCCACACGGGGGTCACACGTTGAACGAAGTTTGGCTTGTGGCATTAGTTGCTACACGCACCCCGAACGTTAAACTAGCAACATTGAAGTATCGTGTTTGGTTTGTTTAGGGAACAACGTTTGCATGTAACCTGCTAATCAACCACGATAAAATTTGCAACAACCCGTGTAGATAGCGATCTAACTTGTTTTTGCAGAGTATGCATGTGATGTGGTATAGCCTTCAAGATTTGCAATGTGTTAGTATGAGATGCTATATGTTATGTAAAAATTTATTCGCGACCTGCGTGTCGTGGTACGGCATGATGACTGGAGTCATATGATTGTCACTTAAATATGGCCTGCGTGTCAGAACTGTTTATTAGCTCGAGGCAAAGCAATAGATAGATGCAAGGTGATGATCTACGATGCGGAGGTGGACCCCGACGCACATTCCGGAAGCCGTGGTGATGTTCCCGGCGAGAAGGACAAAGTTGGTGGACACGGTGACTTCAACCACGACGACGTGAAGACAATGAAGACTTCACGAAGCAAAGGGCTATACTATATCACATAATTTTATGAACTGCATGTGATGTTTATCCCTTTGATGCAACCTTGTTTGATGCGCGGTAGTCGTATTTTATTAGGGTGATCTCTCTCAAAACAATATCAAGTTGATAGTGTTCTTCCAACTGTAGCACCGTCTATACTATGTTTCACACCGGAGCAGGTCATGTCACATGGGTGCACACGGTGTGACGCATAAAAGGCGGGTGTGTTAAGAACACACTGCAATTACACTTGGTTGTCTTGACGGTTTGGATAAAAGTTTGCTACCGGAACACACCCATCGAAAGATGAACAAAAATCACCTTTGGCGTGATTGGCAAGTTGGCCTACCGGTCCAGTCTAAGCCATCAGTGATGTCACATCAATGGCGGATGATTGGGTCAGATCTTGAGTCACTCCAACATCAATTACAAGAGATATTGATCTGAGTGGGAGCGCACTTAGTAATTAAGTTGATTAATCACGAGTGCAACTTAATTATGAACAAAGTCTTAGTATTTGCATTATCGTTGTAGAATAATGGCTCGCGTTACCACCTTCCCAATTGATTTTGATTAACTGTATTATCTGGTAAAAACTTTACGATTGGTACCGTATTGTGAGGACTATCCTCAATAGTGTCGAGAAGGAGCTTTTCCTATCGCAAAAAAATTATGCTCTCCCGCTGATGCTATGGATGATGTGACTTACGTCCATAATCCAAAATGCTACAATTCCACCACAGCTAAGTGCATTGTCTTCACCACCATGAAACCCGAACTTTGAAACGTTTGGGATAGTTATGTTATATTCATGGAACTGAAAAATTGTTTTCAGTAGTAAGACAATTAATGTTGGATATAAGGTATCTAGTACAATGTATGATTGTAAGAATTAGTGAAAATGTTCACTGTGCTCTAAACAAAACTGATAAGTGTGGGATCCAGAAGAACACCGATCATATGATGAAGAGAATTAAGGGAAAGGAAGTTCAAAGGATGTTAGTAAGACTTACACGCCGGAAATTCCATGGCTTGCGCCATCCTTAATCATGTGTGAGCTTTTGTGAGTAGGAGTGACATTGGAAATAGAACTATGATACGTATAAAGGCAAAACGAAAGAAGACTGGAATAACCAGCTCAGAATTGAAAGTCATACGGAGTTATAGATGAATTCATTGCTGGTCAAGAGATGTAAATTCTTGGGAATCATGATTAAGCAGTTAATTGTGGATTCTGTATATTGTGATTAAACTGTTGATCACCGGAATATCACATCGATTGCATATTGTTAAAACTCGATGCAAGAAATACTATGGCCTTTATGACTAGCTAATGATGAGTTTTGACACGCTCGGGAACACGGTAAAAGGTTTACTATACCGTGTGTTGACTCTATGATTATCTTCATAATTCATTTTAGAGATGAGTAAATTGTTACTACACTTTAGCCTTGTTGGAAAACATCATTTTGAATCATGTTTGTTTCAAGAGAGTTGTTCAAAGCTATGAATAACGTAAAGGCCATACTTCCATTATGAATAGGTTGTATGTTATGAATCTTGATAATAATACTAAACATCCATAACACTGACACTAACCGTCGCAAGACTGACAGAAATACCACATAGATGTGGCACTGCCGTTTATCATAAGTGACATAACATGCATGAAGAATTTCCATAAGTGATGGACTTTCGAGTCATATGATTATGAATCACTTGACGCTTGCAATCTTTGTCTCGAAGTAATGTGACTAAAACACCGTTGATAGGCCATACATGAACGGGTAACTAAACCATTGGTAATCATACATGATGATGTGTGTAGTCCAATAAGTGTAGTTGTGTGCAGTGGATTCCCTATCTTCACTCATGGGTTGAACTAGATATGTGGATATCTGTTCAATAGAGACATACGTCTGAAATCTTTGAAATGTTCAAGGAATTTTAGAGTGAAATAGAAATTCATTGTAACAAGAAAATAAAGCTTCTGCAAATTAGATTGTAGAAAGTAATATTTGAGTTACAAGTTTAGCAAACGTCTGATGAGTTGTGAAGAAGTGTCATAACTTGCGTCTCCCGGAACACCACTATGAGTAAAGTGTTCGAGAGATGTAATCAAGCCATGGATGACACGGTAAGATCAAATATGACGTTTATCAATTTGCCATTATACTTATTAAAGTTATGCGTTAGTGACTATGGCTTTTACACCGAAAAGAGCACCATCAAATCTGTTGAAATGACACCATATTAGATGTGGAATAGAATGTTAAAACCATGTTGTCTTTCATTAAAATTTGGGTACATGAGGCATATGTTCGACAGACTCAAAACCCCAAATCAGATAAGTGCTATTTTGTTATGGTTATGCCAAAAGTTTTGGTATTCCTCTATCACTACACAAAAGCAAAACTGTTTGTTGTTAAGAACGGTGTGTTTTGAAGAAAAATAGTTTCTTACAAAAGAGTGAGTGGGAGGAAAGTGCAACTTGTCAAAGATTGTTGAATCTTCAGAGAAGTGCGCAGCTGAACCACACAGGTTAGACAAAACTCGTACAAATTTTTTTATGTAAACGAGATATTATTGTTCGACAACGATAAACCTGTGATATACAAAGAAGCGTTGATGGGCCCTGACTCCGGGATTTGGCTAAATGCCAAATAATCCGAGATAGTATCCATGGAAGTAAGTCAAGTTTTGAACTTGGTAGACCCTCCGAAAGACTAAAAGTCTGAAGAATATATATATATGGATCTATAATTGATTCGGATGAAATTGTTTTATCCATAAAGCTCAACTCGTTGGAAAATTGTTTTCTAGCAAGTTCAAAAGTTGACTACGGCGAAATAGTGTCGACCGTAGAAATGCTTTACTCAGTTCGGGTTATACTAGCAATTACTACATATCTCATTTATAGGATATGGTAGAATGAACGTCAAAACAAAGTTCCCACACGGAAATATAACAAAGGACGTATATGTGATACGACCGGAATGTTTTGTCGATTCAAAGGATGCTAAAATAGATGCAAGCCTTGGATATCCAGTGATGGACTGAAGCTAGCATAATGGAGTTGGAATTTTCGTTGTGATGAAATTGCCAAAAGAGTTAGTTTTCATCAGGAATAACGAGATGCTTGAATGTTCAAGAAAGTAAGTGGGAGCTGAATGATATTTCTAAAATCTTATGTAGATGACATATTGTTGATTGGAAATTATATAAATTTCTTGACACGAATAAGGACTTCATTGGAAATAGTTTTCAGTTGAAGAACTTGGGCTAATATAGCATCTGTATTGAACACGGTGATCTATGCATATAGTAAGTGCTTGATCATGCTAAAGCCAACATTACATGTTGACATGATACTAAAGTAGTTTAGTATGAAAACGCCAGGAAGGATGTTCTTTCCGAGGTCACGGTGAAAAGTTGTTTGCGGAAATCAGTGTTCATAAACACAGATAAGCAAAACACATGAATTGAATTTCACTCACATGTGTGTTTGGATTAATCATGTACACCATAATATGTAAAACGACCAGATATGTCCAGTGCTCCAAAAGGTTGTGAGCAAGATACCAAAGTGATCAACACGTTGATCATTGGACAAACAGTGAAAAGTTAAACTTATGAAAGATAAGATATGTTTCTTGGAAAATGGAGATAATGAAGAGCTCGTTGTAACAAGTTACACCTGGTGAATTTTGATGTAAACAGTTACACCAATTCAGTCTTCATACTTACTCCGATCGATTTTCGATTTTAATTGGGATTATGTGTTTCACACGTAAGGGTGGCACAGTATGGAGGAACTATGTCAAGTTCGATACTGTGGCGAATTCTATAACAGGGGCTAAGTATATTGTTGCTTAAAGAAGTAACAAGGAGGGTATTTTGAATCATAAATTTATTTATGAACATGGTATGGTTTCCTAGATGCTTGAAGCTCATGGAACATTGATGAATGATTTCATGACTTATTCTAAAGAACCAAGGTCCTGCCAAATGATTCAAACATATACAAAGCTAAAATAATAAAATTAGTGAATTTTATGATAGCGTGAAAACGCGAAGATATGCAAGATACAAACGGGCCTGAAACGTCAGATCCGAAGATGAGGTCTATACCACAAATGAAGCATTTCTTACACCGGTATGCCATAGGTGTAAAGTGCTCAAGCACTGACAATATTATTGACTCTAGTGAAAGTGGGAGACTGTTGGAAATATGCCCTAGAGGCAATAATAAAATGTTATTATATATATTTCCACGTTCGTAATTAATGTTTATATTTCTGTGCTATAATTGCAATGACCCTGACTGTGAGATTCAGAAGAAAACTCATTTCCATGTGTGGAAATGTAAACACCAAGAGTTCCTGGTTTAGCCTCTAAGACCAGCTCATGTGCTAACTGATGATTACATTTTCTTAATCATGGACATTGTTCTTGTAACAAGGATGTCAGTAGCAATGGGAACATATTGTTAGCAGAACAATGATGTTGAACCGACCCCAGTATTGAATGATATACTTAGAGATCACATCGTAACTACGTTATAAGTCATATCATGAAATGTTATCATATACGTAATTCCTTAGACCATGAGAGTATCGTGTTGCTTCACACAGGAAGACATGCTTTGGTTCTTAGATGAATCCTCCCGTAAATGGGAAGTAGTAAAATAAGTTCTGGGTATGTCAGATGGTGTGGCTAGTGACTGTGATAGTTCAAGAATGGGATTTGCTCCTTCACGATGAAGAAGATATTCACTTCGGGCCCACTCGGTATGACGGTATCCATTATAGTCTGGCCAGACGCATTGTGATTCAGTCACGGGGATACCGGAATACGATAACGAGAAAAGGGACAAACGAGCAAAGAGGATAACGAGTGGCTTGTGTTCAAAAGTTGTTACACATGGGTGCCAAACTTCTCTCCTCTAACTTTGTCATATATCGCGAAGCAAAGGGAATGGTGCATGACTAAACATAATGGTTCACTCGAAGTTTCTTCGTGTATGTGCGGGAGTCAACATGGGTGTCCATGGCTCCGCTGTTGATTATTGGCTATTGACAAAAGGCTATTGACCTATGTCCGGAAGATGTTCTGAGTCATGTCCGCATTATACCGAACCTATTGGGTCACACACTTAACGAGCAGTAGTTTGTTAGAATGCTGGAATGGTAGAAGGTTTAGTGGAAGCAAAGAAGAATAGTTCATACGGGTACCGGAAGTAGTTCCGGGGATTTATGAAATAGTTCATAAGGGCACCAGAAGTAGTTTTGGGTATTTAAGGATATGTCCGGATCACTCTGGAGTAGTTTTGGTATTTAAGGATATGGTCTTGGAAACTATCCGGATGGCTCCGGAACGTCCGAGAAAGGTCTCGGAAGGTCCTGGAAGAGCTCCAGAAGTGTCCGGAATGTCCCGAAACGGTCCCGGTATGTCCCGGAAGGTCCTGGAAGCTTCTAGAAGGTCATGGAAGGTTCCGGAAGGTTCCGGGTAGTACCACCCACTCCCCTGCGCCCCTGGCCTTGGGGGGAAAGCCACCTAAGCTGCCCTGGCCGGCCAGGAGGTGGGGGGCGCACCAAGGAAAGGGGAATCCTCCTCCAGGTGGAATTACCAAATCCCATTATGGCAGGTTTCCGGTGGGAAGGTGTGGGAAGGTTTGGAAGGCTTGGGAGTCCAAGTTGGACTCCCAATCCTCCTTGGGCTGCGCCCTAGGCCTCCTGGACACCTATATAAGGTGAGCCAAGGGGAGGGGGAGAGACACACAACTTGTCCCCAAGGCCTATGCGCCACCCTCCCTCCTCTAAACCCCGTTGCTCCACAATTAGACCCTGGTTTAGACGTTGTTCTAGATCGGAATCCGTTAGGGTTTTCTCCCTCTAGTTTTCTCGGTGGCGTTCATCTCTGGACGGCGGAGCGCTGCTAGATTGCTGCTACGGGATGTGTGGATACTAATGGAGGGGTCGTACCTTCGACCCTTCTTCGAGGAGCTTGTTCGTGGGACTTGTCCGTGGGACTAGATCGCGGGACGGTTCGAGGGATCGATATCCTCGCGGTTGGGAGGTCATTGAAATTCCTAGCTGCGGGGATCTGCACCGAAGTTCTTCACCAACTCTACTTCCGCTACATCGGTTGGTGAGCCATGACCTAAAACCTTGTATGCAATCTTCTTGGATGATCTTGGGTTCTTGATTCGTAGGCCGAATTTTTTTTGTTTCCTACTACGTTTCCCAACAGTGGTATCAGAGCGATCCTTGAGTAGATGCATGTTTAGGTCTCGATCATATGTGTGATATGAGGCATTGATTTTCTTGTTGCTTCCCGGTCATGTGATTTTTTCTATGCTTGATGGCAAGCTGAGATTTTGCTACAAGATTGAGTTTTTCATCGATCCCTCTATGCTTCTTTCAGTATGCTGGTTGCCTTGATCATGGTCTACATCAAAATCCTTGGATCTCATCTTAGTCTCGCAATAGAAGATTTAACATGGAGGGGCTTGTGAATTTTATGAACTCAAATCCACACGGGGGTCACGCGTTGAACGAAGTTTGGCTTGTGGCATTAGTTGCTACACGCACCCCGAACGTTAAACTTGCAACATTGAAGTATCATGTTTGGTTTGTTTAGGGAACAACGTTTGCATGTAACCTGCTAATCAACCACGATAAAATTTGCAACAACCCGTGTAGATAGCGATCTAACTTGTTTTTGCAGAGTATGCATGTGATGTGGTACAGCCTTCAAGATTTGCAATGTGTTTGTATGAGATGCTATATGTTATGTAAAAAATTATTCGCGACCTGCGTGTCGTGGTACGGTATGATGACTGGAGTCATATAATTGTCACTTAATTATGGCATGCGTGCCAGAACTGTTTATTAGCTCGAGGCAAAGCAATAGATAGATGCAAGGTGATGATCTACGATGCGGAGGTGGACCCCGACGCACATGCCAGAAGCCGTGGTGATGTTCCCGGCGCCAAGGACAAAGTTGGTGGACACGGTTACTTCAACCACGACGACGTGAAGACAATGAAGACTTCATGAAGCAAAGGGCTATACTATATCACATAATTTTATGAACTGCCTGTGATGTTTATCCCTTTGATGCACCCTTGTTTGATGCGCGGTAGTCGTATTTTATTAGGGTTATCTCTCTCAAAACAATATCAAGTTGATAGTGTTCTTCCAACTGTAGCACCGTCTATACTATGTTTCACACCGGAGCAGGTCATGTCACATGGGTGCACACGGTGTGACGCATAAAAGGCGGGTGTGTTAAGAACACACTGCAATTACACTTGGTTGTCTTGACGGTTTGGATAAAAGTTTGCTACCGGAACACACCCATCGAAAGATGAACAAGAATCACCTTTGGCGTGATTGGCAAGTTGGCCTACCGGTCCAGTCTAAGTCATCAGTGATGTCACATCAATGGCGGACGATTGGGTCAGATCTTGAATCACTCCAGCATCAATTACGAGAGATATTGATCTGAGTGGGAGCGCACTTAGTAATTAAATTGATTAATCACGAGTGCAACTTAATTATGAACAAAGTCCTAGTATTTGCATTATCGTTGTAGAATAATGGCTCGCGTTACCACCTTCCCAATTGATTTTGATTAACTGTATTATCTGGTAAAAACTTTACGATTGGTACCGTATTGTGAGGACTATCCTCAATAGTGTCGAGAAGGAGCTTGTCCTATCGCAAAAAATTTATGCTCTCCCGTTGATGCTATGGATGATGTGACTTATGTCCATAATCCAAAATGCTAGAATTCCACCACAGCTAAGTGCATTGTCTTCACCACCATGAAACCCGAACTTCGAAACGTTTGGGATAGTTATGTTATATTCATGGAACTGAAAAATTGTTTTCAGTAGTAAGACAATTAATGTTGGATATAAGGTATCTAGTACAATGTATGATTGTAAGAATTAGTGAAAATGTTCACTGTGCTCTAAACAAAACTGATAAGTGTGGGATCCAGAAGAACACCGATCATATGATGAAGAGAATTAAGGGAAAGGAAGTTCAAAGGATGTTAGTAAGACTTACACGCCGGAAATTCCATGGCTTGCGCCATCCTTAATCATGTGTGAGCTTTTGTGAGTAGGAGTGACATTGGAAATAGAACTATGATACGTATAAAGGCAAAACGAAAGAAGACTGGAATAACCAGCTCAGAATTGAAAGTCATACGGAGTTATAGATGAATTCATTGCTGGTCAAGAGATGTAAATTCTTGGGAATCATGATTAAGCAGTTAATTGTGGATTCTGTATATTGTGATTAAACTGTTGATCACCGGAATATCACATCGATTGCATATTGTTAAAACTCGATGCAAGAAATACTATGGCCTTTATGACTAGCTAATGATGAGTTTTGACACGCTCGGGAACACGGTAAAAGGTTTACTATACCGTGTGTTGACTCTATGATTATCTTCATAATTCATTTTAGAGATGAGTAAATTGTTACTACACTTTAGCCTTGTTGGAAAACATCATTTTGAATCATGTTTGTTTCAAGAGAGTTGTTCAAAGCTATGAATAACGTAAAGGCCATACTTCCATTATGAATAGGTTGTATGTTATGAATCTTGATAATAATACTAAACATCCATAACACTGACACTAACCGTCGCAAGACTGACAGAAATACCACATAGATGTGGCACTGCCGTTTATCATAAGTGACATAACATGCATGAAGAATTTCCATAAGTGATGGACTTTCGAGTCATATGATTATGAATCACTTGACGCTTGCAATCTTTGTCTCGAAGTAATGTGACTAAAACACCGTTGATAGGCCATACATGAACGGGTAACTAAACCATTGGTAATCATACATGATGATGTGTGTAGTCCAATAAGTGTAGTTGTGTGCAGTGGATTCCCTATCTTCACTCATGGGTTGAACTAGATATGTGGATATCTGTTCAATAGAGACATACGTCTGAAATCTTTGAAATGTTCAAGGAATTTTAGAGTGAAATAGAAATTCATTGTAACAAGAAAATAAAGCTTCTGCAAATTAGATTGTAGAAAGTAATATTTGAGTTACAAGTTTAGCAAACGTCTGATGAGTTGTGAAGAAGTGTCATAACTTGCGTCTCCCGGAACACCACTATGAGTAAAGTGTTCGAGAGATGTAATCAAGCCATGTATGACACGGTAAGATCAAATATGACGTTTATCAATTTGCCATTATACTTATTAAAGTTATGCGTTAGTGACTATGGCTTTTACACCGAAAAGAGCACCATCAAATCTGTTGAAATGACACCATATTAGATGTGGAATAGAATGTTGAAACCATGTTGTCTTTTATTAAAATTTGGGTACATGAGGCATATGTTTGACAGACTCAAAACCCCAAATCAGATAAGTGCTATTTTGTTATGGTTATGCCAAAAGTTTTGGTATTCCTCTATCACTACACAAAAGCAAAACTGTTTGTTGTTAAGAACGGTGTGTTTTGAAGAAAAATAGTTTCTTACAAAAGAGTGAGTGGGAGGAAAGTGCAACTTGTCAAAGATTGTTGAATCTTCAGAGAAGTGCGCAGCTGAACCACACAGGTTAGACAAAACTCGTACAAACATTTTTATGTAAACGAGATATTATTGTTCGACAACGATTAACCTGTGATATACAAAGAAGTGTTGATGGGCCCTGACTCCGGGATTTGGCTAAATGCCAAATAATCCGAGATAGTATCCATGGAAGTAAGTCAAGTTTTGAACTTGGTAGACCCTCCGAAAGACTAAAAGTCTGAAGAATATATATATATGGATTTATAATTGATTCGGATGAAATTGTTTTATCCATAAAGCTCAACTCGTTGGAAAATTGTTTTCTAGCAAGTTCAAAAGTTGACTACGGCGAAATAGTGTCGACCGTAGAAATGCTTTACTCAGTTCGGGTTATACTAGCAATTACTACATATCTCATTTATAGGATATGGTAGAATGAACGTCAAAACAAAGTTCCCACACGGAAATATAACAAAGGACGTATATGTGATACGACCGGAATGTTTTGTCGATTCAAAGGATGCTAAAATAGATGCAAGCCTTGGATATCCAGTGATGGACTGAAGCTAGCATAATGGAGTTGGAATTTTCGTTGTGATGAAATTGCCAAAAGAGTTAGTTTTCATCATGAATAACGAGATGCTTGAATGTTCAAGAAAGTAAGTGGGAGCTGAATGATATTTCTAAAATCTTATGTAGATGACATATTGTTGATTGGAAATTATATAAATTTCTTGACACGAATAAGGACTTCATTGGAAATAGTTTTCAGTTGAAGAACTTGGGCTAATATAGCATTTGTATTGAACACAGTGATCTATGCATATAGTAAGTGCTTGATCATGCTAAAGCCAACATTACATGTTGACATGATACTAAAGTAGTTTAGTATGAAAACGCCAGGAAGGATGTTCTTGCCGAGGTCACGGTGAAAAGTTATTTGCGGAAATCAGTGTTCATGAACACAGATAAGCAAAACACATGAATTGAATTTCACTCACATGTGTGTTTGGATTAATCATGTACACCATAATATGTAAAACGACCAGATATGTCCAGTGCTCCAAAAGGTTGTGAGCAAGATACCAAAGTGATCAACATGTTCATCATTGGACAAATAGTGAAAAGTTAAACTTATGAAAGATAAGATATGTTTCTCGGAAAATGGAGATAATGAAGAGCTCGTTGTAACAAGTTACACCAGGTGAATTTTGATGTAAACAGTTACACAAATTCAGTCTTCATACTTACTCCGATCGATTTTCGATTTTAATTGGGATTATGTGTTTCACACGTAAGGGTGGCACAGTATGGAGGAACTATGTCAAGTTCGATACTGTGGCGAATTCTATAACAGGGGCTAAGTATATTGTTGCTTAAAGAAGTAACAAGGAGGGTATTTTGAATCATAAATTCATTTATGAACATGGTATGGTTTCCTAGATGCTTGAAGCTCATGGAACATTGATGAATGATTTCATGACTTATTCTAAAGAACCAAGGTCCTGCCAAATGATTCAAACATATACAAAGCTAAAATAATAAAATTAGTGAATTTTATGATAACGTGAAAACGCGAAGATATGCAAGATACAAACGGGCCTGAAACGTCAGATCCGAAGATGAGGTCTATACCACAAATGAAGCATTTCATACACCGGTATGCCATAGGTGTAAAGTGCTCAAGCACTGACAATATTGTTGACTCTAGTGCAAGTGGGAGACTGTTGGAAATATGCCCTAGAGGCAATAATAAAATGTTATTATATATATTTCCACGTTCGTAATTAATGTTTATATTTCTGTGCTATAATTGCAATGACCCTGACTGTGAGATTCAAAAGAAAACTCATTTGCATGTGTGGAAATGTAAACACCAAGAGTTCCTGGTTTAGCCTCTAAGACCAGCTCATGTGCTAACTGATGATTACGTTTTCTTAATCATGGACATTGTTCTTGTAACAAGGATGTTGAACTGACCCCAGTATTGAATGATATACTTAGAGATCACATCGTAACTACGTTATAAGTCATATCATGAAATGTTATCATATACGTAATTCCTTAGACCATGAGAGTATCGAGTTGCTTCACACAGGAAGACATGCTTTGGTTCTTAGATGAATCCTCCCGTAAATGGGAAGTTGTAAAATAAGTTCTAGGTATGTCAGATGGTGTGGCTAGTGACTGTGATAGTTCAAGAATGGGATTTTCTCCTTCACGATGAAGAAGATATTAACTTCAAGCCCACTCGGTATGACGGTATCCATTATAGTCTGGCCAGACGCATTGTGATTCAGTCACGGGGATACCGGAATACGATAACGAGAAAAGGGACAAACGAGCAAAGAGGATAACGAGTGGCTTGTGTTCAAAAGTTGTTACACATGGGTGCCAAACTTCTCTCCTCTAATTTTGTCATATATCGCGAAGCAAAGGGAATGGTGCATGACTAAACATAATGGTTCACTCGAAGTTTCTTCGTGTATGTTCGGGAGTCAACATGGGTGTCCATGGCTCCGCTGTTGATTATTGGCTATTGACAAAAGGTTGTTGACCTATGTCCGGAAGATGTTATGAGTCATGTCCGCATTATACCGAACCTATTGGGTCACACACTTAACAAGCAATAGTCTGTTAGAATGCTGGAATGGTAGAAGGTATAGTGGAAGCAAAGCAGAATAGTTCATACGGGTACCGAAAGTAGTTCCGGGGATTTATGAAATAGTTCATAAGGGCACCAGAAGTAGTTTTGGGTTTTAAGGATATGTCCGGATCACTCTGGAGTAGTCCCAGGTGGTTCCGGAACATATGAGAATGGTACTGGGGAAGTCCTAGATCAACCGGAATAGTTTCCGGATAATCGTTGGGCGTCCCGACAACCTTTGCGGTCATCGGGTGGCTTAAACTGTAACTCGGATGGTCTTGGAAACTATCCAGATGGCTCCGGAACGTCCGAGAAAGGTCTCGGAAGGTCCTGGAAGAGCTCCAGAAGTGTCCGGAATGTCCCGAAACGGTCCCGGTATGTCCCGGAAGGTCCTGGAAGCTTCTAGAAGGTCATGGAAGGTTCCGGAAGGTTCCGGGTAGTACCACCCACCCCCCTGCGCCCCTGGCCTTGGGGGGCAAGCCACCTAGGCTGCCCTGGCCGGCCAGGAGGTGGGGGGCGCACCAAGGAAAGGGGAATCCTCCTCCAGGTGGAATTACCAAATCCCATTATGGCAGGTTTCCGGTGGGAAGGTGTGGGAAGGTTTGGAAGGCTTGGGAGTCCAAGTTGGACTCCCAATCCTCCTTGGGCTGCGCCCTAGGCCTCCTGGCCACCTATATAAGGTGAGCCAAGGGGAGGGGGAGAGACACACAACTTGTCCCCAAGGCCTATGCGCCACCCTCCCTCCTCTAAACCCCGTTGCTCCAAAATTAGACCCTGGTTTAGACGTTGTTCTAGATCAGAATCCGTTAGGGTTTTCTCCCTCTAGTTTTCTCGGTGGCGTTCATCTCTGGACGGCGGAGAGCTGCTGGATTGCTGCTACGGGATGTGTGGATACTAATGGAGGGGTCATACCTTCGACCCTTCTTCGAGGAGCTTGTTCGTGGGACTTGTCCGTGGGACTAGATCGCGGGACGGTTCGAGGGATCGATATCCTCGCGGTTGGGAGGTCATTGAAATTCCTAGCTGCGGGGATCTGCACCGACGGTCTTCACCAACTCTACTTCCGCTACATCGGTTGGTGAGCCATGACCTAAAACCTTGTATGCAATCTTCTTGGATGATCTTGGGTTCTTGATTCGTAGGCCGAATTTTTTTGTTTCCTACTACGTTTCCCAACAAACTGATCCACTCCCTTTCGATATTTTGAGCACTCATGCAATGGATGAGCGTGAGCAAGAAAGTTGACACCTAAAAGGCGAAACAGAAAGAAGGTGGAGGAAAAGGTGTGAAAGGCTCACATCAATGAGGACAATCATAGGCGAGAGAAGGCCATATGATAGATATGATGTGAGGAGTAGGGATTGCCATACAATGGATGCACATGTGAGCTAAAAGCTCTCCAAGGGAACTAGTGGGGTGCATCTAACTTGCTTGCTCAATAAGACCTAGAGCTCGTTTGAGGAGGCTCGTCATTGGAATATACAAGCCAAGTTCTATAGTGTGAAGGGTCCCCACATAGCTATATGCATGATGATGATCTCTATGGAGTACAAGGGATAGGAGATGAATTACTAGTGTGGATCTCTCAAAAGGAATAGTAGTATGCCCCCTTCTCTCTTTTTATTTTTTTATTTTCTCTTTTTCTCTTTTTATTTTTTTTATTTTTTTGGTGACATCAATGGCTCTTTCTATTTAACTCTCATTTGTCCTCTTTGGGATCTTCTGATTTTGTCCTCTTTGGGATCTTTTCCTCACTTTAGGGGAAATACTCTATATTTTACAAGAATATAGGAGATCTTTCACACTTTACAAAGGTACTCACATAAAGAAAATGTAACTATCATGATGCAAATGTATGCCTCTGCCAGGATAGCAGGATATGCAATGATACTAGCGTGTCATGTAGCAATGATTAGGGCAAGGCCCAACTAGCATGCGGCTCATCGATCAAGCAAGTACCATGTATGACATGAAGATCAAGTCATGAGAAGGTGGATGTTTCATGGCAATGTATCTCAGAAAGGCTATGGAAATGCCTTGTAGGTAGGTATGGTGGCTGTTTTGAGGAAAGATATAAGGAGGCTTATGATGGAAGAGTGTATCATGCTAAGGGTCTGGATGCACCGGTGAAGTATGCGCCAAATCTCGAGGTGAGAAAGGCCAATGCACGGTACTGAAGAAGCTAGAAAAAGTATAGGTGGGTGGAAGTGTCAACTTTCGAATACTCACATTAGTCCGAAGAACTCATGCACTTATTATCGGTAACTCTCAATCTAATAAGGAGGTTCACAAAGAGACAGGTACCCCGAGGAGGAGTGTATGGGGTTTTGGTTAACCTTGCGCATCCTCGACTCATGGTACGTGAGTGTACTCTAATATTCGAACCCTCCAGAGGTTAGTGATCCATCTAGTAGCTAGAGTTCTCAACAGGGGGTTTTGGTTTTCGAAAAACACACGGATTGCCCATAATACGACATCTATCACTAATAGGCAAGAGCTCTTGACACCATAAGTTCAAACATTACTCTAATCAATACCTCAAAACTATTGCAATTTACTACTACAAAGAGAACAGCAACTTTAACTACCTACTTTCAGTCAAGACACAGAACTCAGTGCAACAGGTAAACTCTCTAACAAGATAAAACATGCAACCTATAGAAAGTTAAACCTAAGACAAAATAAAAGCTCTAGAAAAAACTAAAGCACTACAACTAAACAGAACAACAACTAAGAAAAGAAAAAGAACAGCTCACAGCTAAAAGAATAAGCATGCAAATCCTATGAGGAGTTCTAGTTCAAGCGGAGCGTGAATCTCTCCCACGCAAAAGAGTAAGTTGGGGTCTAACTTGTTACTACAGCAAACAAAGCAAAAGAAAACTAAAAACAAAACCTAAGAGCGAGACGCTCCAAGCAAAGCACATAACGCATGAAGTGATAAAAATATAGTGCAACGAGAGACGAACTGATAATTGTTGATGAAGAAGGGGATGTACGGGGGCATCCCCAAGCTTAGACGCTTGAGTCTCCTTGAATATTTATTGGGGGTGCACATGGGCATCCCCAAGATTGAGTGTTTGACCCTCCTGAATCTTCTTTCATCATCCTCCATCGCGCACTTGAAAACTCCCTTCATACATAACTCATTGTAGGCTGATTAGAGAGGTTAGTACCCTAATAAAATAATTTTCCTCTACTGCAAATAAAGATTTCCAGGAAGAGCTACTTTTTCCCAAGATTGACAAAAGGTTTTTGCAAAGAAAAAGAAAGCTTAAGGTTTGCAAAAGTGAAGAGAGACAAAACGTGGCAAAATCTGTGAAAAACAGAACAACAGATAGAAACGAATTTTTTAGGGGTACTTATGCAACTCAAATAAAAAAACTCAGAACATACGGAAGTTTCTTAATTGTATAGATCACTCTGTGTAAAAAAATCAGCTCAAAAAGATGAACTGGGATTTTTCTCTGATTTTTCTAGTCACGAAGACAGAATCTGTTTTCTGGACAGCATGTCACAACTTTTACTTCCCTTGCCGTATGAGGCTAAACTTGGCACAAGCTTGAAAAGTAAAGATACAATGATGTTCCTACAGTAGTAACAATCATCAAGACCACTAAGAACAGAACAAAAGCAAAAAGAAAAACCTAAATTCGTTGCGGGCTGCCTCCCGAAAGCGCTTCTTTAGAGCCATTAGCTAGGCTTAAAGCAAAAGATCAAGTCTTTTTAAGAGAATAACTAGCCCGTGTGACGGACTCAAAAGGTAACTTAATATTTTTCCTAGGGAAATGTTCCATCCATTTCTTGAGAGGGAATTGGAATTTGATATTCCCCTCTTTCATGTCAATAACAGCACCAACTGTGCGAAGAAAAGGACGTCCCAAAATAATTGGACAAGAAGGTTCACATTCAATGTCCATAATAGTAAAATCAACGGGAACATAATTGTCATTGACAATAATAAGAACATCGTCGATCTTCCCCAAAGGTTTCTTTACGGAAGAATCAACAAGACGAACACCAAAAGAACAAGGATCAAAAAGTTTCAATTCAAGCATATCATACATTCTTTTGGGCATAACAGAGGTACTTGCTCCAACATCACAAAGAGCATAACAAGAGAAGTTATTCAATTTAATTTTTATCATAGGATCCCAACCATCTTCTAGCTTCCTAGGTATGGAGGCTTCTAGTCTAAGCTTCTCCTCCCTAACTTTGATTAAAGCATTGGTGATATGCTCTATGAAGGCAAGATTGAGTGTGCTAGTGTGGGGGTCTCTAGACATCTTGTGTAGGAAACCAATAACTTCAGGTAAAGTGCAGTTGTCAAAGTCTAGGTCACTGCTATCTATCAAGGAGGTAGTGATATCATTTAGGTTCACTTGTTTGAAAGCCTCTATGTTCATAGAGGTTTCTTCATCTATGGTTGAGGTGGTAGCATCACCATTGATAGGTCCAGTGGGACTAGGGGTGTGATGGGTGCTAACAGTTTGGACATCCTCAACTACTTGGATAGTAGCTACTGTGTGGTAGGTAGGAAGGCTCTTAATTCTCTCCTCTTCCTCTTTTTCTCTAGCCCATCTTTCTTTGAGTTTAGCCATCATCCTAATATTTTCATTGATTTGTAACTGGATAGCATTAATAGGAGTGACCTTACTCTCCTCAAGGGGAGAGGTTCTAATTTTTAACATCTCAACATCAAGGGCTAAGTTGTATACCTTCAAACAAAGATTATCTAATTTAGCTAGTTTTTCTTCCACATTCTTGTTGAAGGCTTTTTGGGTAGTGATAAAGTCTCTAAGCAAGGTCTCTAGTTCTGAAGTGGAGTTTCTGGTGGTAGGATAAGTGTTGTTCCCATAGTTGTTGGATGGGAAAGGCCTAGGATTGTTGCTACCAAAGTTACTCCTATAAGCATTATTGTTGAAGTTGTTTCTATAGACAAAATTAACATCTACTTGCTCCTGAGCAACCAAAGAATTTAAAGGAACATCTTGAGGATCAATAGAAGGTTGCTTGGTAAGTAGAGACACGATAAGGTCAACCTTTTCATTTAAAGAGGAGATCTCCTCGACAGAGTTTACCTTCTTACCGGTTGGAGATCTCTCTGTGTGCCATTGCGAGTAGTTCAGCATTATCTCATCAAGTAGCTTTGTGGCAGCACCAAGAGTGGTTGACATAAAAGTTCCTCCCGCGGCCGAATCTAACAGGTTCTGCGAGGTGAAGTTCAAGCCTGCATAGAAAGTCTGGATAACCATCCAGGTAGTCAGTCCATGTGTGGGGCAGTTCTTGACAAGCGTCTTCATACGTCCCCAAGCCTGGGCAACGTGTTCATTATCCAATTGCCTGAAATTCATAATGTTACTCCGTAATTGAATAATTTTAGCATGGGGATAGTACTTCCCTATAAAAGCGTCTTTGCATTTACTCCAAGAATCGATATTGTTCTTGGGCAAAGATTGTAACCACTCCCTGGCTCTTCCTCTCAAAGAGAAAGGAAAAAAGCTTCAGCTTGATGATGTCTCCATCCACTTCCTTGTACTTCTGCATGTCGCAGAGCTCGATAAAGTTGTTTAGGTGTAAGGCAGCATCTTCTCCTGCTCCTGAGAATTGATCTTTCATGACAAGGTTAAGCAGAGCAGGTTTAATCTCATAAGAAGGTGCTGAAGTGGTAGGTGGAGCAATAGGAGTTCAGATAAAGTCACTGTTGTTGTGACTAGTGAAGTCACACAACTTAGTGTTTTCATTGGAACCCATAGTAGCAGCAGGTATTTTTGGTATTTTTGATTAAGGACACAAAAGTAAAAACTGAAAGGTAAACTAACAAGACTAAAAAGCAAAGGTAAAAGATAGTGTGCAACTCCCCTATCTTGTAGACTGGAGTCCCCGGCAACGGCGCTAGAAAACTTGCTGATGGCAAGAGAGTGTTAATACTCTTCAAGCCCTCGTTGATTACCCCAAGTGCAGAGTGAGATATAGTGCAGCGGCAAGTTTTCCCTTGGCAAAGATACCAAGGTTTGTCTCCCGTAGGACTCCGAAGGATACAAGAAGGTGGTAAAGTGAACAATGGCGCCGAGGTTGCTAACTTCACCTGGACCTGCACACAGATACAAATAACTTTGCTCCCAACGAGTACAGAGGAGTTGTCAATTCCTCCGGCCTTGCCGTTTACAAAGGATCAACGCAAGAGATAATAATAGTGGCAACTGAAAGTAAAGAATGAAAGTAAATTGAGGGTGTAAACAATGATATGAAGATGGACCAAGGTCACGTGATTTTCACTAGTGATGTCTCTCTCCCAAAAGACGATAAAAGTGCTAGCGAGGTAAACAAATCACAGTTGGGCAATTGACAGGATTATGAAGGCACCGCAATGCTAACTATGCTGCAAAGAAAGGAAGGGCTCAAAAGCAATGGGCGGTACGCCAAGGTAAGTAGACCGAAATCCATCTGCATCTACTATGAATCATCCACCTTGAGATATTTAACTCTTAAAGGTCAATGGCCAAAGAGGCCTCCCAGCCCTTCTCGAGGGGCAACTTACGTGAGCCGTGTGATCCGGTTGTCTCCGCAGTCCGCACCCACCGGGACGAGTCCCATCCCAGCTCTCGTTTCCTCCTCTCTCTCAACCCTAGCCGCCATCCCACTCATCTCTCCTCAAGACGGCCTCCTTCCCTCCCACGCCGCCGGCACCGTCCTCTCCCTCGCTCCGCCCCGCCGGCACCCCACCCACTGTCCGCCCCCGTGCCGACGCCCAAGCCTCGCTCGCGGCTGACCGCCGCCCCGCTCTGGAGGTGTGGCGCCTCCAGCCACCGGCTCCGGGAGGCTGCGATGGACGCCGGGCTTCCCCGCCCTTCCCAGCCACCTCCCCCTCTCGCCCTGAGTTGATCCTCCTCTGTTAGGTTTGCCTCTACCTCTCTCCCCTCCCACCTCCATCTCCACCTTATCTCTCGCGTCCTCGCTGCCTCGAGGACGGGAAGAATGATAGGGGAAGCCGACCGACGCGGTTGCGGCCAGCCATGTCTTCAAGGTGGAGCAGGGGAGCCCAGCGGGGAGGATCTGTGAGCCAAGGAGAAGCCGGCAACGCCCACACCATCGGACTAGCAAGCGATGCCAGCGGAGCAAGTAGCAGGGGAGGCCTCGCTCGCCTCTGCCTCCACCCTCACCTCCGTGGAGGTTCCCTTCCTCTAGCACGTCCCTGACCGCTGCCCGGATCTCCGGCTGCCGGAGCAGCCAACCACTATGACCCCACCGTGGGTACCCTGTCACCCCACTTCCCTCTCCTCTCTTTTCTTATTCCTCCTAACCCCTGTCTTATTCACGTTTGGTACTTAATTTATGATTTTTCTGAACATCGCATGTGCAGATCTGATAAAGAAAATATGAAGAACAAATTTGTGATTTTAAATGTTGGAATTTATCTAGATGTTATATGGTTTTCAGTTTTGATTAGATGTAGAGTGTGAAATATGTAATGTATTACAGTAATGCATTTGTTTTATTTATTCCTATATTTCTCGCTTCAATTATAAAGCTCTGTCCAGACCTGAATTTTGGAGGCAAAAGAACAACTTATTTACCTTGTGTTCATCATCCGGTGTCCCATGGCATATACTTGCACACCTATGAATCCGTATAGTTTGTATCAGTCTGTAACTGAACTCCCTTTGTAGTCCTCAGATTTGTTCATTCATATTGATGTTTGCATTATATTGGCTCTTTTCTACCAGGTGCTATATGTGATGAATCCAAATAAGTTCAGGGCTTTTGAGTTTCTAATCCGATTCCATGAGCAACAACGCAGGAATAAGATCATTGTGTTTGCTGATAATTTATTTACACTAACTGCATACGCAATGAAGCTCCGTAAACCAATGATTTATGGTGCCACTAGGTAACCATCTTATACAATTCTACTCATGCGACCTAAGTTGTATATTCATGTTGGCTTCGCCATCTTGAAGCCATGCGGAGCGGGCAAGAATTTTGTATCAATTCAAGAATAGCCCAGAAGTCAACACCGTTTTTCTCTCTAAGGTGTGCTTATTATTAATTTCGAATCCTGTTTATTTGTTTCAAAGCGGCCCACAGAGCCAATCTTAACGTTATGTTGTTGTTAATGCATAGGTAGGTGATAACTCCATTGATATCCCAGAGGCAAATTTCATCATACAAATATCATCTCATGCTGGTCCCCGGCGTCAAGAAGCTCAGTGGTTGGAACGTATTCTCAGGGCAAAGGTAACATGGACTGAAGCTTACAGTTGCTGCATAGACAAACCTGTCGCAATTGCCGTATAACATTTAACATGGATTTTTTTATGTTTCTGATACAATGATAAATTGCTTGTATATGCTGAAAATGAGTTTCCATAAAAAAACTAAAAAATGAGTAGGTATAAAGAACAAAAAAATCGAATAAAAATTGATTATGCAGAAGGAAACAAATGTATTTTCTGTATGACCTGATTATTTAACTTCCTTGGATGGTTTATCTAAGTCTGTGACGTCTACATGTTGTAATTCATTTCTAGAATTTTCTTAGTGCAAGTAAAAAATCATTACTTCAACTCTGGCTTTTGAGGTGGTCACAAGGATTTCAATATTCTGGATGTTTTTTTTGTCATTCATTTATAGAATTTTGTTTGTGTAAGTACTTTTGTTAGAATTTATTAGTCTGGCTTTTGAGGTGGTAATGTAATTCATTTCTAGAATTTTGTTAGTGTAAATTATCATTACTTCAGTATTGGCTTTTGAGGTGCTCATGTGAGGGGTTTGAATAGTCTGGCTACTATGAGTTATGTCAGTGAATCACATATGATGTGGCCAATCAGATGGGTAGAAGTATTTGATGTGGCCAATAAGATCTCAAACTACATTTCTCGTATTTCAAACAAGCGTTTTTATGACGTTGCCGCTGAATCTGTTCTCAACCACTGTGGCTTCAGGGTAAGCATCAGGATAGGATGGAAAGTGGAAAAAAAAGAATACAATGCAATTTTCTACTCTCTCTGTATCAACTTACACACACAGGTGTGTAAGTACTTCTTTTATAATTTATTAGTCTGGCTTTTGAGGTGGTAATGTAATTTATTTCTAGAATTTTGTTAGTGTAAATTATCATTACTTTAGTATTGGCTTTTGAGTTGCTCATGTGAGGGGTTTGAATAGTCTGGCTGCTATGAGTTATGTCAGTGAATCACATATGATGTGGCCAATCAGATGGGTAGAAGTATTTGATGTGGCCAATCAGATCTCGAACTACATTTATCGTATTTCAAACAAGCGTTTTTAGGGCGTTGCTGCTGAATCTCTTCTCAACCACTGTGGCTGCAGGGTAAGCATCAGGATATGATTGCAGGTGGAAAAGAAGAATACAATGAGTTTTTCTACTCTCTTGTATCAACTGACACACATGTGTGTCTCACAACGTTTTATTGTATTAGTTTTTTTCATTTGGCATTATCCTCCTTGAAATTGTTGAAATCCACCAGCATGGAGAATGCGGAAACCATGCCTCTAAGAATAACTTTTGCTCTTTACAACATAGTTATTTTGGGTCATACGACAGATGTTTAAACTGCCAAGGATTTTGCTATAATAGTCAATAGAGTGCTTATCATGTTGGTATTGTCAGTGGATGATGTAAATCTTGTCATATGATGTATATTTTACTAGATTCTAGATTTTATAAATGTTCAACTTCCTTACGTATACTTGAATTAGTACATTTATGTTTATCTGAACTTTGAACTCTTGGTAAAATTCACTCGGTCATTTTTTCCACACCCAATTCGATTAATGGTTTCATGGTCTGGGGTTTGACTGCAAATAAACTCAATACTCAAAGCATTTAGAAATACCAGCCTTCTACTCAAAATGATTCCAGTAAGCGCAGAACTATGGGAAAATTAATTGTATATGTATGCATTTATCCTTTGTTTGAAGATGCATTAGTATATCTATGTATAACTTTAGATTTCCCTGTTGTTCTATGTCATGGTTAGGTTGTCGAAGTATTCCTGTTGTATAATTTCAGATGCGACACTCCCAAAGGTTCATCATCCATCAGTGCCACCACCTCCTAAAGTTACTATGCCATTTACCTCTTTAACATATTACCAATGGATGGAACACCTGAGAAAGAACCCGAGTCATTTTCCAGTGTAAGCTCTTACGAGTAATCTTTTGAATAGGAAATTATTCTCTTCTCACAAGCATTGCATCGTGTCTATATTCCACATTTATTTGAGATGCCTTGTTTGGATTGTCATGTCAGACCGTTCTACATTACTAATAGATGTTAAATTATTCAGCTGAAGAACCAACACCTAACTCTGAGAAAAAGGTTACTGCTAAGACAGTAGAAAGTAAAGCTCAGTCTACATCAAGAATAGAAGACTTATTTAAAGATTCACCCACTATGACAGTATCTTCTGTTCCATTTGCTTACAAATCAAACCCGAAGAAAGATATCATGAGTCTGTTTAAGAAGGTGAGTGCAAGCATTCCTCAGACTACTCATATGTTTTTTTAAATAGCTGACCAAAAAAATACATGAAAACTCTACCTGAAGCAATACTTGTTCTTCGCCTTCGAACATGGCATCACCATTTCCTATCCATTAGCAGCAGCTTGCTTTTATGACCCAACAACAAGCCATTCTAATAGTTCTTAAATATTACCTTAAGAGTGTTTTTTAGTTTCAAGTCCAAAAAATTTATCATGATTACTTTTTATCTGAGTGATGCAGACTGTCCTGCATATAATATATTTCATTTTTAAATATGTTAAAAAAATATTGTTACTGTAAAAATTATATGAAATAGATCAGTAAGACGGTCAAAATATGTATGTCGGACTGATCTCCTTTTGTTAATTCATTCATGGACAAAAACATACCATGTTATGATGATGTCCAGTGTATTTTTAGTTTTTTTGTGTTCCTAGCATATTGTGTACTGCATACTTTTCCATCTTCCTGAAGCTACTATATAATGAATCATGTTTTCACGTGTCTTTTCAGAGAGAAAGCCAGTGCATTCACACTTTATGATAGCTCCGGTTGTTTTCGACAAATTATGGTTATTAATGTTTTCAGTTACCTCTGATGTCTTCAAGAACTGAAAGTTAACCTATGAAACCTGACAATAATAAAATGGTATGGTATTTACTGATTTCCAACATTCCTTATTATTTAGAGAACACAATCCCTTGTGAATCATCTATTTAAAATATACTATATTAGACACAATGGAACTGAACAGATCTTCTGATGCTTTTGTAGAGTAAGCACAATAATTTTTAAAAGATGTTGTCATTAAACACGGTTTGTACAGCTATATGACAAAAACAAGAGTAGGATAGAGTTGAAATGCTATGAAGATTCTGACAAGCAAATATGTTGTCATTTCATTCAGTCTGCTTCTATTGCCCCTTCCCACAACAATGATTCCTTGCTTTCTTATGTTGTATATACTTCACTATTCCTTTAACTAATGATGTTGGTAACACAACAACTTGAAATTGTTGTACCTGGTCTGTTAGCTAGATGGGACATCACATCACATATCATTTCCCCCCTTTTTTCAGCTATTGTATTGTGTACAGTCGTACTGATCCATCACAGTTCTAAAATCCTTTAGTGATACAACTAGATGAATTGATTTGTTCATTCAGATTTTTCTTATTCCGAACCTTGTCAGCTATCGACCCCATGTGTCCACTTGCAGTTCTCACACCCCTTATAAGAATTATTAGTCACATTAAGCAACAAGATTAATATTTCTCAGCGAGAATAAAGTACTGGCATGTATTTGTTTTCTCTCTATAATAAATGATACTTTCAGGTCGATGGAATTGTTTCTCTTTTCTCAACTTGATGCTTGTAGAACAATGATTAAGACCCGGGTGCAACAAGAGTCTACCATTGTAATGTAGAGATAACAGGGAGTGTTGATTCTCCTGAAGTAAGCCTCTATTATTATATTTAGGACTCCTACTTGAACATGTTATTCCAAGTTGCAACATACATGACCCAGACTTTGAGGGCAGAAGTCCAGCATTGCTTGGATCTCCTTCCTAGATGTTTGGTACCTGTTGTTCCCCAAGCTCTAAATTTCCTTGGTCAAATAATATTTGTAAAGATTTGCAAATGGTGCTTTGAGAAAATAATGATAATAAGTTGTATTTGGAACTTTTCAGAATTGTTTTACGTCACCACAGTGAATTGTGATGGAGATTCCTAGCTCTTTAGCATGTTCTAGAGCAGGCAAATATGTCTTCCTTAACAAATGGTGAAAGCACCATGGAATATTTCTTACCATCCCCCTACAACTGGATTGCCAAAGAGATCAAAGCCGATTAAACTACAAGAATGATTGGGTTCTAAAAATGCAAGTTGTTTCTACGATTACATGGTTTCAACTGGGACTCTGCGCCATTTGGCGCAACAGGTCATCTAGTATATCCAGAACATCTCGCTGGTATTAAGTTGCGAATCCCACCCAAAGTGTAAACTCAAAGCAACATACAATTGCATTAAAATAACTATGTGTAAAGTAAACAATCCTTGCACCCGCAGGTACAAGCACCGTTGTTTTATCCCTGGTGGCAACAACACATCCCCTAGTCTCATGTTTCTGTCACTCAAGCTAGACATCAAGGGGCTGAACCCACAATCGAGCATAACGCTCTCTCTTGGAGTTGCAAATAAAATACTTGGCCAAAGCAAATAACGCAACGGAGAACATGCAAGAATTTACTCAAGAACAAAATATAAAAGAGAAGAACCAAATATATTACTCATCACAATCTGAACATAGTCTCATAATCCATCAGATCCCAACAAACTCGGCATAGCAACAGCAGAAATTACATAGATGCCTCGATCATGTGAGGCAGCTCACGAGGACTCGAAAGTGGAAGCACAAAAGGGGGAGAGATAGATCACATAGCTACTGGTCACGGACCCATGGTCCAAGGGAAACTACTCACGGTACATACAGGAGGCGTCCATGGCTATGGAGGGTCTCCCGGAGGGGGTAGCTTCTCCCGGCAGGGTGCCGGAGCAGCTTCTCCAGGCAGCCCCGATCTAGAAACGGCGGCGGCGGAGGAACAGAGGCGAGATCGCGAAAGAGGAGTCCGTATTAGGGGTTTCCACCCCGAGGGGTAAATATAGGCGAAGGGGGCGTCGAGGGGACCCACCAGGCAGCCAGGAGGCCTCCTGGCGCGGCCTAGGGTGGGGCCGCGCTAGGGGCCCTCCTGGCCTCCTGGTGGTGTCCCTCCTCCTCTCCTTTGATGTTTCCGGAAGCTTCTGTTGCGCTGATTTTATATATATTTTTCCCGGAATTTTCGGAGCACTTTTAATGGCCGGAAAACCTGAAATACAAAAACAGCAGAAAACAGAAACTGGCAACTGGGTGCACTGAGTTAATAGGTTAGTCCAAATAGGTTCAAAAGTGTGTGAAAGTTCAAGCAAACCATGGCAAAGTCACACAAAACATGCATGGAGCAAGCAGAAATTATAGATACGTTTGGGACGTATCATTCCCTACCACTCCTAGAAGTACATAATTTATGTGTTATCCTTAAATGTTCAAAATCTTATGTTTTGTGCCTCTTGTTTAGCTCATGAGGAAGTAGTAGGTAATTCATGATCTTCTTAAGTTGGACAAGTTTTACCCCGGGATTGCATGTCTAATCTACAAACCCATAATACGAGGAGGAACTGGCATGAGTGCGAGATAGCTTGAAAGATAATATAACAAACAAACCCTCCTTCACGCTTGGTCTATGAGAAATAAGAAACTTTGGCAGTGATAAACAAAGGAGATTAAGGGGATGTGATCGTCCCCACTTGGGAGCCGTTCCTCGAAACTTGTCCGTCTTGAGAAGTAATTGAGTTATCTATTAGCATTCGTTGACAAACTATTCACCTCCCAAAATTTATTTTCATTCTGTTTGATTTAAGGATAGCACATGAGTTTTCCCTGCTTGCCTTTAACAAGGCCTTTCCTTTACTTTTATGTTGAGTCAGTTTTCCTACTTCTTTCTTTTTCCAAAGAGAACAGACACTTGATGTTGATGAGGATTCATCCATATAATGCCGCATTAAGTTTTGCCATGCCACATCATCGCTGACATTATCTTTTCGATAAGTAAGTTGTTTGTGAAAGCTTTTGCCAAGCAAACATCTTCCTTTGTGTTAGCATTTGCACTTCATGACTAATAACATGTTCTTTCAAATCTTCAAATTGTTTCATTATAATTAGAAAGAGCAAGAGTAAAAGTTGTTAGTTGTCCTTTGACCAAGGATATGTTTGCCATAATTTGATGAGTTATCTTAGCCCTACTTTTGATTATAATTGGTATTACTTTCTCATAAGGACCTTATGAGTTGAGGTTGCTGTTGAGGATGCTTGAGTTTGATGGAGAAACCTTGATGCTTCTTGTCTGTATTCTATTTATCGACGCTTCACTCTCTGAACTTGTGGACAGGTTTACCAAGCTCAGTATTCGCTTGGCGAAAGGCAAAGTACTTGATTTGAACTTCAAGTAGACTTGTAAATATCGCTATGGTCTCCGACAACGGCGCCAGAAAACAGTACTTGATGACCCTCAACTGTAGGGGATCGATTGTAGTGTTCTTGCGGGTAAGTTAACCCAATTTATTGTTTCGACACAAGGGGAGCCAAAAGTATTTATAAGCTTTGACAGTTGAGTTGTCAATTCAACCGCACCTGAAATATGCTTGCTTGCAACGAAGTATTAATAGCAACTGTGATATGATAGTGATAGTGATAACGACGAAAGCAAAACAGCGAAAAGTAACAACTAGTGACCAGCAGGATTAAAGACACTGTAGGCTAGGGAGATGGATGGTCGGGCGTTGCATGAATAAGAATGAACATGTAATAAATTCTAACACGGGGCAAGGCACATAGAAAAGCAATGATCATATAGGCAAATATCAAACATTAAGCATATATCCCGTAAGTAGTTGTGCGTGCTTGTAATAAGAACTTGCACAACGTCTTTTGTCCTACCATCCCTCTACGAATGGGTCCAAAAGAACTTATGGTGATTAAGGTGCTCCTGTCAAAGAGCACCGGAACAAAGCAATAAACTCAATGGATACATGGAATCCTCAAATTATGCACCATCCCCTTTGGTGTCCCAAGCTGTCACCTTTGGGATCGCCGGTTCCGGACCATAATAGGTGCATACAACTCATAGATAGGATCTCGAACATAAATAAACTCATGAAAACATAAGTGGTTCAGATCTGAAAACATGGCACTCGGGCCCAAAGGGACAAGCATTAAGAGCAACAAGTTGTAGCAAAGATGATAAACACCAAAGTAGATGATAGGCAACATGCCCCAACAATCTGACGAACTATTACATGATCAATCCCATCCAATCCCTACCATTCCTTCTTGCCTACAGCAGGGAATTACTCACACATATGAAGAGAAGTCATGGAGGGATGATGGATTGGTGATGGTAATGACGATGGCGATGATCTCCCCTCTCCGGAAGCCAAATCAGCCTCCATATTAGCCCTCCCAAAGAAGAACAGAAGTTGGCGGCGGCTCCGCGACGGGTTCTGGAAAAACGACTTCTGTTTCAGAGTTTCCTCGTCACGGGAATAAATAGGAGTCGAGGTAGGGCACCAGGGGAGGGGGGAGTCGCCCAGGCGGCCAACTGGCGCGGCCCCACCCCTGGTCGGGCTCCTTCGGGTGCGTGGATTTTTTGTAATTTTTCTAGAAATTTTCTGAGATGTCCAAAAATCCATTTTCCTGCGCACAATAAAACCATACACACAACTCTGCTGAAAACAACGTCAGTTCGGGTTAGTTTAGTTCAAATCATGCAAGAATGAGGGCAAAACAATAGCAAAAGTGTTTGGAAAAGTATATACGTTTGAGACGTATCACCTGCACACAAAACCAAATAACTTTGCTCCCAACGATTCCAGAGAGGTTGTCAATCTCTCCATCTTATTGTTTACAAAGGATCAAACACACGGTGGAAATAGTATTGGTGATTGTAACGTAAAGGAAATAAAAGCAGTAAATGATGGAGCGTCAGCACACCTCTTCCCTGCACCCTGCCGGAGGGAGGATTGACCTCCGGGAGCCTCTCCTCCACCATGGGCGCTTCCCGGATGATCCGTGAGTAGTCTACCTTGGACCATGGGTCCGTGATCAGTAGTTATGTGATGTTCTCCTCCCCTCTTTGTTCTTCATGGATTAGACCTCGTGAGCTTCCCTACATGATCGAGGCACATATGTAATTTTCTGTTGTTGCTATGCTGAGTTTGCTGGGATCTGATGGATTATGAGACTCAGTTTGTGATTGAGTAATATATTTGGTTCTTATCTTTTATATTTATGTTCTTGAGTAATTCTTGCATGTTCTCCGTTGTTGTTTATTGCTTTGGCCAAGTAGTAGGTAGTGACTCAAAGAGGGAACATTATGCTCGATTCTGGGTTCATGCCCCCTGATGACTAGCTTGAATGACAGAAACATGAGTCTAGGGGATGTGTTGTTGCCACAAGGGGGAAAACAACGGTGCTTGTAACAGCGGTTGCAAGGATTGTTTACTTTACGCAATGTTCTTTTAATGCAGTTGTCTGTTGCTTTGGGTTTACACTTTGGGTGGGGCTCGCAACTTAATACGAGCGAGATGTTCTGGATAGACATCTCAAGGCGGATGATTAGTAGTAGATGCAGTTGGATTTCGGTCTACTTATTTTGGCGTACCGCCCATGATTTTGAGCCTCGTCCTTTCTTTGTAGCATAGTTAGCATTGCGGTGCGTTTTTAATCCTGTCAATTGCCAACCTGTGATTTGTTTACCTCGCATAGCAGTTTTATCGTCTTTTGGAAGAGAGACATCACTAGTGAACATCACGGGACCCCGGTCCATATTCTCATCACTGTTTACGCGCTCTTTTATTTTCTGCTTTTACTTTCTAGCTGCTATCACCATTATCATTTTCCCTTGCGTTTGATCCTTTGTGAACAACAAGGCCGGAGAGAATGACAGCCTCTCTAAACTTCGTTGGGAGCAAAGTTATTTGTGTCGTGTGCAGGTCTAGGTTAAGGAAGCAACTTTTGTCTAAAATGGTGCCATTGTTTCTTTGCCACCTACTTATCACTATCGGAGTCCTACTGGAGACAATCTAAACCTTGGTATCTTCACCAAGGGAAATTTGATGCTATCCTACATCTCACCTTCCACTTGGGGTAACCAACGAAGAGCGAGAATCCATTATCATCTCTCGCGCATCAGGGATGCACGGGGGGCATTGATACGTCCCAAACGTATCTATAATTTCTGCTTGCTCCATATGTTTTGTGTGACTTTGCTATGTTTTGCTTTAACTTTCATACACTTTTGAGCATATTTGGACTAACCTATTAAATCAGTGCACCTAGTTGCCAGTTCCTGTTTTCTGCTGTTTTTGTATTTCAGGTTTTCCGGCCATTAAAAGTGCTCCAAAAATTCCGGAAATATTATATAAAAAATCAGCGTCCCGGAAGCTTCCGGAATCACCAAGGAAAGATGGGAGGGCCACCACAGGGACTCCAGAAGGGTCCCTGGCGCGGCCCCACCCTAGGCCGTGCCGGGGACCCTCCTGGCTGCCCTGTGGCCCCCCTATTTTACCCCCGCGGAGGAAACCCTGATCCCGGACCCCTTTTCTCCAGAAGCAATTCCGATCTCCGTCGCCATCGCCATCAAGTTTCGGGGGGACAGAATTCCTGGGCCGGCACCCTGCCGGGACGGGGAAGTGCCCCCGGATTCATCTCCATCGACGTTGCTTCCTCCTCCATGAAGCGGGAGTAGTTCCTCCTCGGGGCTAAGGTTTCTACCAGTAGCTATGTGTTTTTCTCTCTCTCCCATGATGTGATTTTCGTTGTGATCATAGGCTATGTTAATCTAGGGTGATCCCATGATATTTCCCCTTCCTCTGTGTATTGGATTGATGTACTCAATTGGTCTTATCTAGTATAATCCCCAAGACCAAGGTGACAGCGGTCTATTGGACATGGGTTAGAAGAATATTATCATGAGTGATTTCCTCTTTTGTGTGTTGATTGAAGATTGAGAGTCTCTTGGTGCTTGTCTTTGACTATCCTTGAGATATGTTGTGGTGATTGTGGTACTCTCTTTGGATGGCCGCGGTGACATTGGGAAATCCATAGATTGAGAACTACGAACTTTGAGGTGTGCTTTTGTAGCCCCACATAATTCTCATCCTCTCTTGACCACAAATGAATGACCTCCGAGTGCGTCTCCATTGCATGTTTTATGGGAAATATCATGTGATTAGATTACGTTAATGTTGTTGAGAGTTGCCACTAGTGAAAGTATGAAGCCTAGGCCTTGTTTCCACCATTGTTACACCGTAAAGGAGATATAGGCGAATGAGGGCAGCCAGGGGGCACTAGGTGCCTAGGCGCCACCTGGCGCGGCCACCCCCTAGGGCGTGCCACCAGGGCGCCTGGGCCCCTGGTGGTGGCCCTCTGGCCCCACCTAGGTGTTTCCGGAAGCTTCCGATACGCTGATTTTTATCTGATTTTTCCCGAATTTTTGGAGCACTTTTAATATGGGGGAAACCCGAAATAGAAAACAGCAGAAAACAGGAACTGACACTGGGGTGCACTGAGTTAATAAGTTAGTCCAAATATGATCAAAAGTGTATGAAAGTGTATCTAGATCATAGCAATATCACACAAAACATGCATGGAGCAAGCAAAAATTATAGATACCTTTGGGACGTATCACTCACTTCACGACCTACTTGTCGCTCTTGGAGTCCTACGGGAGACATAAATCATATCCTCTAATGTTAGGCGAAACTTGCTGCTGTCTACTTCTTAACCTTCCACTTGGGGTAACTAACGAGGGGCGAGAAGCCATCAATGGACAACCTCTCAGACTCGTTGGGAGCAAAGTTATTTGCGTATGTGTGCAGGTCCACGACAACTGGTGTCTCAAGCAAACCTCTGGCGTCGTTGCCACCTTCTTGTTGGCCTTGGAATCCCACTTGAGACAAACCTTGGCATATTCATTGAGGGAAATTTACCGTTTTCTACATCATAACCTTCCACTTGGGGTAACCAACGAGGAGTTGTTATCTACATCCATCAAGAATCAAGCAGGGAATTCAAGTCATTAGCTCCATCAACACTGGCTTTTGCAAACAATAGGCTATCATCTGCGAATAGCAGGTGAATGACCCGTGGGGCCGAGTCACCAACCTTGATACCACTGAGGTGCGATGATTCACTTTTAGTTTTTAAGAGGCATGAAAGGCCCTCCAATGCAAGCAAAAACAAGTATGGATATATTGGGCCGCCTTTCCTAATACCTCTGAAAGGTGTGATTTCTTCCAGTCTGCTGCCGTTAAACTTGACTGGAAATTTAACTGATTTTACCATCTTCATGAACAAAGATATCCAAGTTAGTGCAAACCCCAATTTACTCATTATGGCCTCTAGATAGTCACACTCAACCCGATCATATGCCTTCATCACATCAAGCTTTAGAGCGCATAATCTGTGTTTCTTGGCTTTGTTCCTCTTCATAAAGTGCAAGCATTCATAAGCAGTTATAATGTTATTTGTGATTAGTCTACTTGGGACAAATGCAAACTGTTCTTCAGATATAATCTCCGAGAGGATAACATTTAATCTGTTGGATAACACCTTGGAAGCCACCTTGTACAATACATTATGAAGACTGATAGACCTGAATTGGGACAAGAGTGTAGGATCTTTACCTTGGGTATGAGAACCATGATACTTTCATTAATAGCCTTTGGACCTTCTTCACCTTTCAGTACGCGTAGAATGATGTTTGTCACTTCCAATCCACATATATTCCAGTGTTTCTGAAAAAAATATGTTGGATAACCACCAGATTAGCTATAGTGTTGCAGGGTGATTTGGAGAAGGCACTCACGAAGGACCTCCTGGGCATCACGTCCAACAAATGTGATCCGACGAGAGCTGCTCGTGAATCGTGATACGACTGAAGGCGCCCCCATGAAGAGTGCGACAATGACCGATGGACGACGACGCAAAGCAACGAGAAGTGAGAGAGATGGAGAGAGAAAAAGGGGTGAGAACAAAAAGGAAAATAAAGCAGCGGCGGTTTTTTTTAACGTAAAGCAGCGACGGGTTGGTTTTTCTGTTCCTCACCCATATGTTCGTGCGGGAGACGGAGTATGCGTCAGTGTTGGAGACGGACTCGACTGCACCGATGAAAAGGATGTTTTTGTTTGCGTTAAAACGTTTCAGCCCATGCTGGTTGAACCATCACGACGACGACCGCGACGGATTCCCTTTTAATAGTAGTGATGTTACTATCTCTAAAGTGGGGAGTAACATATATGTTGTGTCATGCAACACTTCATTTATTATGTTGTACACTCATATTATCTTCATTTATTATGTGAGTAACCAACTAAGTTACTACATGTCTCTTTTTCACCATTAATTACTTACCACATCATCTATTTTACATAGATATATTTGATATTGTCATGTTACTTCCACTATTGATAGTCTCAGGCCCTCGAGCCTTTTTAGGTAACATCTGAAAAAGGCTAATGGACTACGACCGGTCGAAGGTTTAGCCGATCGGGTCGGGTTCCCGCGCACACAGTTCATTTTAGTTTGCTGAAACGATTCTCGTAAAATGCTGCAACTATACACTAAATTGTTACTATCTGTAGAACTATAATAGTACTAAAATGATACTACGTGGATCTATGTTACTTTTTGCTAATGGATGCATCCAAATGTATTTTATTGCCAAATACATCCATCTAATAGTGTGACATAAAAATGCTAGTATTATAATTCATACTCTTTCCTTTTTCAAATTAGATGACTTTCATTTCACATGTGTATGTAGACAAATAAAAATCATCTAATTTGAAATAGAAGAAATATTATTTATCGCTAAAACGGATGTATTTAGATGCATTTTAGCGCTATGCACACTCATTTTAAAGTGTGACCGACATAACGACACTATGTTTTTTGTTGCAACATGCAATGGGAAAAGTTACCAGTTACCAATGACCACTGATATTTGCTACAACAAAAATAATAAAGTGTGATTAATGATAATGGGTCATGAATTTTGTTGTAATCATTATTAAAAAGCTACCACCGATGATAAAATTTGCTACCCCCAATTGATAATAATATGGTAATTTTTTCAGTTTTTTTCTACAACAATGAAAAACATTTTAAAAAGGTATATATAATATTTTTTATTGCATATATGTATCAAAAAAGCTGCAACAAGCATAAAAAAAACTACATCGATATAAATTAATTTCTTTTATTTCCGTGAAAGGGTAGCAGCAATGTAAGCCGTTAGATGCCCGCGATCCGACTGCTGCGGGCCGACCGGCACCTATTACTGGGCTCTGAAAAAAGGATGCACTAAAACATGTTAATTTGTCTCAAAAAAATAGCACATGTGCTAATTAAGTTTCAGCAGTCTTCTTCACGGGGCCGAACCCACGTAAAGACATGGGCCTATCCGCGGTGGCCCGAGGCAGTGCAAAGCCCAACCTCCATTTATTTATTTAGAGAGAAGGCCCAGCCTTGTGACTGCCTTGTGCGTATCGAAGCAGAGCCGCGCAGTCCAACGGCTCCCATAAAGACGGAGACCGGGCCCCACCTGGCATACAGCCGCATCACGTGAAAGGGAGGCCCCAGCCGTTACCTAATCCGTGGCCGTGCAAGACCGTACGTGTGTGCGCGCCCAGTCGCCCGCCCAGCCCACCAAGCGGGCCCGCCTCTAGTCATGGAGCACCACGCGTCCTGTCACCTACCCGCCAACCCGGTAACCGAATCCAGGATCTGCGGCCACGTAGAGACCCCCGGGACCACACGTCAGCCGCGCACCCACAACCGAATCCCGTGAGGAGACCCCGCAGCCGGGTCAGAGGCACATCGTCGCCCCCCACGAATTCGCTCCGGCCACGCGAGCCGTCTCACCGACAACGTGGGGCCTCCGAACTTCCCAGGCGGGCGTGCGAGTCTTCTCGGTGGCCGTAGCATTTACGGAGAGGGGCACCTTTCGAGGTACGAGCACGACGCTCCCAGGCCCAGCCCACTACGGCGGGGGACGCGAGACGCGACAGACAAACGGGCGCGATCCGATTTTTTTTACACACAAGCATCTCTCTCTCCCTCCCCCTCCCTCTCGCTGGCGGATCTGAACTCCCCCCAAAATCGTGGCCCGAGAGAAACCCTAGCCCCCAGAGGTTTTCCGCCCCCACGACCGCCGTGGCGCCTCGCCGGAGAGCTCGGCCCGAAGCCGACGCCGACGACGCCCTGTCCTCCCCGGGCGCCGCCGACGACGATGCGCCGCCCGCCGGACCCTCGCCGGAGCCCGGCGGCGTCGGCACCTCCGAGCAGGCCAGGAAGGCTCTGTCGCTGCGCTCGCCGTTCGACGGCGAGGAGGCGGCCGCCCGGAACCCCTTGCTTCCCGCGCGGGTCGCCAGATGGGCGGTGGTCGGCGACGCGCGGAGGAAGCATAAGAAGGCCCAGCCGCCGCCGGAGCCGGCAGCCGCTGTCGAGCTTCCCAAGGCGAGATCCAACGCCTTATGGGACAGGATGGAGCCTTATTTCCGGGAGATGACGTTGCAGGATTTGGAGATGGCAGAGCCCAAGCCTCTCTCCACTTCTAGTTCCAACTGGCTCGATCCATGCCTTCTGGTGCCGTTTCTTGGCAGCCGCAAGGCAGAGCTGCGGAGACATGTTGATCCATCTGATGTCGCTGTGCTCGCCAAAAACTCGAATTCGAACCCGATCGAGTTGGAGGAGAATGGCATATTGCATAGCCAACATGATCCACATGAGAGCTCAGATTTTGTTTGGAACGGCACGGAGCTAGTCAATAACAATGGGACTAGTGAAGAGCAGTGTGAACAGGACATGCAGGAGGTGATTTTGCACCAAGACGAGCAGCCGGTGGTAATTGAACTAGATCCAGGCAAGAGCGATGGTGTTGTTTTACTAGGCTGCAACCAGAATCTGGACTCTTCATTGAGTTGGCTACTAGGAGCAAGAGGACGGTGCGTGCTCACCTCCGAGCGTCCAAACAAGAAGAGGAAGCTGTTGGGTGCAGATGCTGGGCTTGAGCAGCTTGTGGTTCTGCCACCTTTGGAAGGTGACTCTGGTTCAAAATGTGATGTATGTTGTTTGGGAGAGAGTGACACCACATCCAATAGGATGCTCCACTGCAATAGATGCAAGGTTTCGGTGCACCAAAAGTGTTACGGTGTGCAGGTTGTACCAGACGGCTATTGGATGTGTGCCTGGTGTGCACGGAGGTTGGCACAGAGTGATGCAGGCAGGATTGCGTTTAGGCCTTGTGTGCTTTGCCCAAAGGAGGAAGGTGCTTTGAAACCTATAAAATGTGAGCCTGGTCGAATTTTAAATGGAGGCAACCTGAATTTCGCACACTTGTTCTGTAGTCTATGGGCACCTGAGGTTTTTGTAGAAGACATGGACTCAATGGAACCTATCACAAATATTGGAGACATCCCAGAGAATCGGACAAAAATGGTCTGTACTCTTTGCAAGGTTATGCATGGTGCATGTGTTCGATGTAGCCATGGTATGTATTTTTACCCTGTCACTATTGTATCAAAATAAGCTTTGGTAGCCAGCTGTATGTAGAATTGCCCCTGTGTACGGCAGAAAGCCTCTAATATGGGATACGTTGCACCTCACGGGATCACTCTATAGTGAAATTCTACTTCTAAATATTTCACCTAGTTTGTTTCTTCTTATGTTGCTCTGTCTCACTGAAATGGTATCCTTTTCCCCTTTTCCCGTCTTTGCTTTCTTGTGGTAAGGTCTATCATAAGCTTAGCTGGAAGTTAATAACTGCCAAATTCCCCGTTGTCTGAAATGAGTTATTGGTAGTTAATAATTGCCAAATTCACAGGGATCAAGCAGAATCAGAATTAGACCAGAGTATTGTTTGATTTGCTGGTATGTCGTGATTCAGTCTTAGGAGTCAGAAGTAGAAGTGTTTCAGAGAATAACAGCAGAAGCAAATTTATAATTCAGGCAAAAAAAAACTATTTCATGTTGAACTGTTAATCACTCTAATCTGCTAGCAGAGTATTGGTTGTTTGCCTTGTTTTTCTTTAAACTATTTCATTTTGAACTGATACACTCCAATCTGCTAGCTGAAGGCTAAGCAAGTTTGTGTAATATACTTATCAATATTGGCCATAGGCAGACTTTGCATCTTGAGGATGATGGTTCCAACTAAGAATTCAGCTGTTTGAATTGCGGTATTTGATAATTAGATTTGTACTGCTTTTTGAGGTGTTGCAATCTGGATCTAATCTATTGGTGACGATGGAATGTAACGCAACCCTACGCATTTTAATATAAGAACACACAGATTGCGTAGGACAAGAAGCACAATGTTTGATGAGATTAGATCACCTCTGCTTCAATATTCTTGGAAAATTAGTGACCTGCTTTATTTGACAAGCATACTTAATATGGTACTTTGGTTGTACATGGCTGTAAAAATATTCAGTATTTCTGGAGTGATACAATCATGGAAACTGTTAATGGCAAAAGGCCTATGGGTCCCCCTAGGTTTGTTCTGCTCTTTGTGCATATCTTGTTGTCTAAAATGGCTCTTATCTAGGTGAGTTGATCTGATATGAATTTGAAATGTGTGTTGTGTGGTTGATTTTGCGTCAAGTGTAATGTGTGCTGATATTATCTTTATTAACCTTAAAAAGTCAAATGCTTGTAATCGCATGAAAAATACGGAGTACGTTCTTAAAAAAATTCCAATCTCCCCATCATGGGACCCAAACCAAGCAACACACATCTTGAAAATGCTTTGTGTGGAGGAGACCCAAGCAACACATCTTCAAAATGCTTTGTGGGGAGGAGATCCATGCATGGACATATATGTAAACTTGTCAACAGTTTAAATTGTTTTGCATCGGTGCATGAGGAGTAACACTTGAGTGTTTACAGTATTTTAGCTATGACGGCAGTATGCCTTACTAACATGATAAATATCTAGAAATGACACCAAGCGCTTAGGTGGAACTAAATTGGTGAAAAATGAAGAACATAGGAAGTACATAACCAGTTATGGTGTGTTACCCTACTGCCATTATAAGATTCTTATTCTTACTGAAATGTCACAAATTTGAGAACATTCATAGTGAACACTAGCCCTCTGGGATGTCATATGATAGCTATTCCATTATTTAAGTTAGCATGCCAAGTTGATTTGATTTCTTCAGGTTGGTCACCGTTCGCTAATTGTGCCTCTTTCCTGTGGTGATAGAAATTGCCAGTGTAAGAGTTTTTTATTTTCATCTACGAGGGTTGTAGGGGTTTTAGTGCTTCATGCGAAAAACATTTTTGTGCATGTACGAAGAATAAACTTATTTTCTGGAGATAGTTCATATAACATGGAAAACTAGGTCATTAGAATATAGTCGTTGGTGTGAGTTCTAAGAAGATGCATAATTGGCTCCGGGCAGCTGTTTGACATATATCCCTTGTAAGCTGAACGGGTAATTATGGGTTCTGCTGTTGTAGGTATTCATATATCAAGTTGACAGAATAGATCCAAATTGCTGAAACTCTTTGCAGCAATTGCTTTGAGTTGAACAAAGTGGGTAATTGTTGGATTTTTGTGTGTGTTGATGGACATTGTTTTCGTTTTGTTGCTACTTTTTAATTTGTAAAGCCATCTTTAAAGACCTTTTGCCTTTTGTTTTAGATATACTACCTCCATATCACAAACAAGTCACTTTTTGGACCCTGACACTGCCAGGTGTTCTCTTGGGCCTTGTACAATGCAAGTTTCTTAGAAAAGTAAACTGATTTTTGTCTAAGCACAGGTGCTTATTTATAGAGGACAGACACTTAATTAGGCACCCCTGCTATAGAGATAAGCACCTCGTGCATAAAAAAAACGTTTTATTTCACTAAGCACCTCCCTACGTGCCTTGGGGCCTTAAGCATTCCTAGGCGCTAGGTGACAGAAGAACACTTATCCTTAAGCGCTGCTATGTGTGTGCTTAGGCAAGATAGTCGCTAGGCAGATGCCAACCTAGGAATTTACACTACACCTAGCACTTTTTAAGCTTGTTGATATATGCTATTTTTGGTCACTAACTATTTTTTTTTCAGGGACATGCCGGGCTTCCTTTCATCCTATATGCGCAAGACTGTCAAAGCATCAGATGGAGATATGGGGAAAATCTGGGCTTAAGAATGTTAGGCTATTTCTTCTCGTATATGCTGTTTGGTTTTGTTGTTCATGCTTTTGCTAATAGCTTTCTTGTATATCTGTTTGTAGGTTGAGTTGCGGATATTTTGCTCGAAGCATTCTAGAGTCAGAGGAATCAGCTCCGTACACAATGTCAATGGTGTTGCCGAGCAGGATACCACACAAGTTGGGCTGGATGATGAAAACTTTACTCAAATGAGATCTAAACGCAAGAGTAAGGACAAATTCATGAACGACATATCCATGAGTACTAGTTTGTACAGCCTAAACAAAGCGCAGACAACAGAGTTGGTTACCTCACCATTTACTGTGAGAGGCATGGAAAATCAACAAGTTCAATGCACAAGTATGGTTGTTGACCAGCCTACAGGAGCTGGGAATCTTGTGAGCAATTCTGGTGATGTTTCTACATTTCTTAGAAAGGTACTTGTCTACCTGCTACACTTACAAAGCAAGATTTTGGTAAAGATGTTTGGAGTTATTTCTTAACTGGGTTTTACGCCTGTACTTGGCAGCTAATTGACCAAGGAAAAGTTAGTGTTGGTGATATACAATCAGAACTGGGTCTGTCATCAGAATCATTGGAAGCTGCTCTTGTGGTAATTTGTATTGGAATATTATGTACTTTATAAACTGTTTCTCTAGGTTGCATGAACGTTTCTGCTAGATGTTGTGTTTGCTAATGATTGGTACATACACACATTCAATTGCCCTTCCATTCACTAGCAAAACTTGGGGTCCAAATTTACACTATTTGATTTTTTTCCATAAACATTATATTGGTAAAAATTGTTAAATTGTGCTTATGACAACTCATACTTAACTTTTCATAATAGTTGCCCTTTACACCAACATGTAACACAACTTGTATATACTATTTAAAAGCATAATGCTAGAGATAGAGTTAACTGTAATTTATGGTTTTGACATATTCCATAGTTATAACAAACTTTATAAGTCGACTAAAGATTAGCATACACTTGTAATTAGGAAGGGTAACAGTTACACATGTTTATATCCTATCTTTAGAAGTACGTATATCTGTGTCTATGTAGTGCTTTCATAATATTTCACATGCTACACTGTTTTGGCCTTAAATCCTAGTATTTTATATGTTTTTTATTCCTCGGCAGCCTGAAACAACCACCTTCACCCCTGGTGTTAAGTTGAAAATCATCAAGTTGCTGCAAAACTCTTTTCATGTGCCCTCTGTTCAAGTGAATTCTCCAAAAGAAGGTTCTATGGCACCGGAAGGTAACAAACTAGATGCATTTGTGTACACCTATGTTCAGTGTGAACAGTATGCTTGTTAATGTTGCTGATTCTTCACCGTTTGTTCTAAACTCCATGATGTATCTCTGTTCTTCTCTGTTCCATTGGAAAAATGATTTATGGAAATACTTATTCTTGGCAACATGACAAATAGCCATGGCAATGCTGTGTTGTTATCTTAGCTCTATTCTGGATATAAGATACGAACATGTGTTATCCCTGTCTGGATATAGGTCGCTATGCTTTTTCTGGCCCTTGATCTGGATATAAGGCATATTTTGAGTGGTCACAAGGATTTTTGAAGAGAAAAACCAAAGGCACTGACCTTGATATCCCCGTCTTGAAGTTCCATGGAATTCGAAAAGAGAATAATTAGCTAGTTGAGTCTTAGAAATGAAGAGAGAGAATGCGTCTTAGATGAGGCAAAGGCAAACAAGTGAAAAACTCTAGAAATTCACATGTGTGCATTATTTCTGAAACTCAACGGGGAAAACACAAACACAGCACAGTGTTTGTTAATTATTTAGTTTGATGGGAGTTCCTCTATTAGCCTACCCCAACTTGTTTGGGACTGACAGGCTTTGTTGTTGTTGTTGTTGTTGTTGTTGTTGTTGTTGTTGTTGGAGTTCCTCTATTCATCAGTTGAAATCAGTATGGTGAGTGAACTACTTACACCCAATGTGTCAGTATTTTGTAAAACTGTTGTCTGTTACTACTTACAGTTACTTTGACTGTTCTATCAGCCTTTTAACTTTTGACTGTTTGAAATACTCACTTTCGGGGTTCCTTGAGGGTTCAGTCTTGGGTGAAGTTCCTCTATTTATCATTTGAAATCAGTATGGTGAGTGAACTACTTACACACAGTGTGTCAGTATTTTGTAGAACTGTTAGTCTGTTACTACTTACAGTTACTTTGACTGTTCTTTCAGCCTTTTAACTTTTGACTATTTGAAATACTCACTTTTGGGGTTCCTTGAGAGTTGAGTCTTGGGTAACCTGGTGGTCACAGGGTTGTAGCTCTAAAGATTGGATGGAGGCTCTCAAATCATAAGGAACCTGTTCGAGTTGCGCTGCAAACTATTTCATTTTGGGTACTGTAGACTCACTTCTTTCGGTATTGTGGACAGGTACCTTGGATAGAAGTGAAAGTAAGAAAGTAGCTGATTTGCAACTTGGCTCAGAACTGGAGGAAGGAATCTCTTCATTTGATCATTGTTTTCCGGATGGTGATAAAGCTAATAAAGACACTGAGTCAGTTGAAAATTGCTTGAACACTTGTCAGGATGGTGGTGACGACCATATTTCGCGCCAACCTTTTCTCACGTAGGGTTCAACAATCCTTTTATGCTTATGTCCTTTTTGCCATTCTGCACAGAGGTAATTTGATCTGTTGAACAACCTAATCTCAGTGTTTGCTCCATGCAGCATTGATGGTCATCACTACTATATCCATCCATCTATTGAGACAATGTTGCAGAATTTGTGGGATCATATTCCGAATCAAAAAGAGTCTGATCATTATCATGGTATTCCTTTTAACATCTTATCATCAATTAAATCACATCAATTACCATAATGTTATTTACATCTCGATCTTATGATCTACCTTCTTTTGTCCCGTTTAAGTAGGAGAATTGTCCTGCCCTCCTCATGACCAAAACCTTGGTGGTTCATCAACAAACTTTGAGCAATTAACAGATATAGTTGCAGTTGATCAGGCTTCTAAAGCAGAATCATTAGGTATTTTGGAGCATTCACCCCATGACGAAGTAGAAGGAGAAATAGTTTATTTACAATCCAGGCTACTCAATGATGTTGTTGCTATGAACCAGAGATATGGTAAGGCCACATTCTTTTTCTTTGATGTAACTCTTATCGTATTATTTACAGAAGTATCAAATCATTTTGGTTGCCTGCCCTGTTATATTTATTTTCAGATGTATCAACCGATTGGTCTTGAGTGCGCTAAATTAACTGATTAGTTGAGTAATTTCTTCTGCTTTCTGAATCGATGTTTCAGTCCTCCTTATATCTTGCAGAAGATCTTATGTTCAAGGTTGTCCAGAGTCTCTCTCAAGAAATGGACTCTTTCAATAAAAGAAAATGGGAACATATCATTGTGAATCAGTTCCTTCGTGATATACGAGAAGCCAAGAAACGTGGGAACACAGAGAGGAGACACAAAGAAGCTCATGCTATCCTAGCTGCAACTGCACCTATTGTTGCACCCGTCTCAAGAGATGTAACCATCCGGAAAGAGACAGAAAATGATGCAGTGCCTTTCAAACAAGAGGTTCATACTGTTCTTGTGTTGTTTCATTGATTTTGTGCTATGGGTGTTCATGTTTGTCATTTCGTTGTTGCAGAGTATTGTCAAAGTCAATGCTGGATCTTTAAGAGTCAGCCAATTGATTTCGTTACCACAAACAAAGGATCCATCATTTTCTAGCAGTAAAGTCTCAGCAGATACTAATTTTGGAATTTTCGATCTGGCAAAATTTTCCAAGAAAAATGGCTTTCCGTGTGATGTGTGCATGCGACGTGAGACTGTATTGAACAGAGTATTTACCTGCTCAAGCTGCAAGGTGCTTTGTATTTCTCTGTTTCTTGTATTATACTCCCTCCGTCCGAAATTATTTGTCGAAGGAATGGATGTACCTAAATGTATTTTAGTTATATATACATCTATTTTTATGAATTTCTTCGACAAGTATTTCTGGACGGAGGAAGTACTTTTTCTCATTGCACTTCAATAAAATATTAACCCTGGATGTTTTGCAGGCTGCTGTCCACTTAGATTGTTACCAGAGTAGAACATATCCCACCGGCCCCTGGAACTGTGAACGCTGCCAAGAGATGCTATCAGATGCTGTCGTCTCGAACGGTCAATCAGGCAGCAGTGGTTCAAAATCCTGGTTGGTGCAGTGTGGTTTGTGCCATGGTACATCCGGAGCTCTTCGCAAGACTACAAAGGGGCAATGGGTTCATGCTTTTTGTGCCGAGGTACTTTGTCTCATTGTCTGGCATCTTTATTTTCATATTGCTGCCTTGCTTAACTTCATGAAATTTCTGCAGTGGCTCCTGGAGAACACATTCAAAAGGGGACAGTGCAATGCAGTAGATGGAATGGTACTAACCTCGTTCCAGCATCACATATGCTCGTAATTTTAATATTGAGAAATAAACACTTACATAGGCCATCTTCCATAATTCATTTCATTGTTTACATAAGTTCCTGTTAAGTATCTTATTATAATATTCTGACTATTGGATCTATCTAAGGAGGGTCTTCTCAAGGGTAAACACACATGCTCAGTCTGCCACCACAATGTTGGCACATGCTTGAAGGTCTGAACTTGTAAATTATTCGTTGGACTTAATCTCTAATGATAAGACAAACCAATTCATTCCTTCTATGTTTTTCTCTTTCAACCATGCAGTGCAGCACTGTAGACTGTGAAGTTACTTTCCACCCTGCATGTGCTAGAGATGCTGGTCTTTACATGAACACAAAAAAGTGTGGGAGCTTGTGGCAACACAAAGCATACTGTGGCAATCACAGTATTGAGCAAAAAAAGGTAAGAGTTTCTTTAAGCTGTTTAGTGGGAGATGGATATCTTTGATCACAAGGTCCCTCAAAATCTGCTTTTTTGATATCTGCTAATACAATAGAAATGTACTACTATTATACTCTAATAGCAGTTTTATGTCAACAATACTCTTATCTCCCTATTTGAAAACTTTTATAGGTTGACTCCCAACAATATGGACCCACGGAAGTCAAGATCATGAAACAGATGAGGGTAAATGTTTCCATTGGATACTTTATGTAGTTCTGCTTTGTAGGTGTTAGCTGGAAAACTGAAAATAACACTACGTAAGAACCTTCGAATTTGAATTTATATGCCAATATCTATCCCACTGAGCTTGGGCAATGCCGGCAATTTTAATAGGTACTAACAAGCAGCTTTAGTTTACTGCTAAACTTATTCAAGGCTGAACCAGATTAATGTATTTGACTATCAGATGACTTTAGTCGTAGGGTTTACAGACACAAAAAAAAACTTCATTGCTTTTGGCTTAGCTTTTTGCAAGATGTTGATGCTTTATAGGATATTTATATGGAAGATGAGAAAAAGGGTTTTGAAAACTATTTTCTCTGGACCAGTTTGAAGTAATTAAGCTGAAGAAATACGAACTCCTAATTTATTTGAATTTTGGTAATGTGTGTACTCAATGCTAGCTTGAAGTCAGTGTTTCTATTTGCTGGTGTCACACTAATGACTGCATATGTCACTAACACAAGGCTTGTGCAGTAAAAGAACACCTACTGCTTACGAACTCCTTAAGGTTAAATGTGCTTTATGCTAACGTAATATTTTCTCTCACGTGGCAGGTTGAATTGGAAAGATTACGTCTTCTTTGCGAGAGGATTGTGAAAAGAGAAAAGGAGAAGGTACCGTATCTGTGATATGCATTTACTTTCCGTTCCTTTTGGTTGCCCAGAAAACTACTCCCTCCGTCCTTGAAAGAGTGTACTTCCAACTTTGTTGGAAAGTGAACAAAATTAAACTTTGATCGTGGTTATATAAAAATACATCAACATTTATACCACCAAATTAGTATCATTAGATTCGTTATGAAGTATAATTTTATTATATAATTATTTGGTTTCATAAGCATTGTTATATTTTTGTGTAAACTCGGTCAAAGTTTAAAATAGTTTCTCTCCAAGAAAGTTGGAAGTACACTCTTTTGAGGACGGGGAGGGAGTAGACTTCATTGGGAAGTAGTATGATCTTTCAAGAATTACTGGCATCATTCCTTTGTGTTAGTAGTGATTGTGCTGAGTTACTTTCATCATTTCTTTCACAATTGTTTTGATTTGATGTTCCTAGCAACACCTTAGTTGTGGATATCTTTGTACTGAGCTATCCCTTCAGTCTCAAGACTTAACTACCCCACATATATCAAGAGTGAGTTGAACTTAGTATACTTTGATGAGCAATCAATACATGGACACAGAGATTATAAATTTGACCACTCATACTTAGATACTTAAAGTTCCCCAGATACGCTCCCTACAGCAACTTGCATCTTGAAACAGAGTGAGTTGCAGCAGAAAAGCAAAGGGTTGATCTGTTCTCAAGATTTCTATGGCTGTGGATATGTTCTTTTTATTTACCTATGCTGGGCTTTAATGATCCAGTTACTCTGTTTTAGTGGGTGGGCATAGTGTTAATGTGACGGATAGTCACAAAATAATACTATAAGATTCTTAGAGCATCTCCAAGAGCCTTTGCATATTTGGCTAGGATTTGTAAAAACTGAAAATATAGCAATTTGGGTAAAAAACGTTGCTCCAACAGCCTTTGTATAAGTGGTCCCCACCCCAATTTTTTTACAAAGCTAGCTAAATTTGCACCCACACCTGGTATATTTGCAAAGTGAGAGAGCACTTTGTATACTCTGGAAACCACGTGCGGGAGAGCCAACCACCACGCGCGGGACTTTTCCTGGCTGCATCTGCGACCTCGCCGCCGCTGTCTCCGGCGCCTCCAATGGGGACGTCGCCGCCGCGCCCTTCTCCGTCTGCCCCTCCACAGGCCCCTCCACTTGCAAGCAGAGGCCGACTCCCGCTGAATCGATCTCGCCCCGCCCACGCAGCCTTTGCCCGATTCGGCTCGGAGGAGGCCGACGCCGGAGAAGCTCAGCGCGGCCCCAGGTCCTCCCGGACGTCCCTCTCCTAGTGCCAACCCCTCCTCGGCCCTGCGCCTCCGCTGTGCTTCCAGTCGTCGGTCAAACCACCGTGTGAGTGGAAGAAGAGAAAACTGTGTGGCTGACTACAAGGGCCCACATGTCATTGTGACACACACACACAATTTACAAATCCAGTTATGCAAAGGCTGTAAAAGCAAAAATTGTGTTGGCTTTGTATACCCTCTCTCTCCTCTTGCTATCACCTCTTTTTACAAATCCAATTTGCAAAGGCTGTTGGAGATGCTCTTAGTCGATTTCAAAGTTAGTCTGGTGGTGATGGTTGCTGCACATTAAATACACATCTGAGATACAGTAAGGAGCTTACTCAAAGAATCAGCTATATACAGGGTTGGTTGATGCCAGTTATATGATACTTGAACCTGTCCTGTGTTGAGCATGTTAACAGCCTTTCTGATATTTCGCATTTGACATATCTTCGTGAAAAGTACAACCCTTGTTCCTTGTAGTCGCTAAATATCCAAGCCTCTGACACTGGGATTGGAAGTTTCTCATACGTTAGTTGTGTAGCTGCAGTAGTTATGGAGTTTTTACATGCCAACTTTTTTGTTTTATACCAGAAAGAGTTGTTTGTATGTGAACATGACATACTTGCGGCGAAGAGGGACTATGTTGCTTTCTCGATGCGGACTTCGTGTTATACGGCTGCACCTGGAGCAAGTTCAGAATCTGCCACTACTTCCGTTAATAACAATTCATATGGTGGAAAAAAGCAAAGATCGGATGATATCACAGTGAGATCAGATGATGTGACAGTGGATAGTACTATTTCCAGGAAACACACTATCAGGTTTCCAGTGCATAGCAAGGAGACTGATAGGAATACAGCCGACAGTTCGACATCAACAATATCATACAAGCGTAAGTTGGATGATGTGGAATCACTTGCTCATAAGAATCTTCAAGAAAGAGCAGCTACTGCCTTGCAGAAATCAGAAGATGGAGATGCCTTGCAGAAATCAGAAGATGGAGATGCCATGCAGAAATCAGAAGATGGAGATGCTTTGCAGAAATCAGAAGATGGAGATGCCTTGCAGAAATCTGAAGACGGAGAAACAAAGTCAACAGATATGAAGGTTCACTACTTTTTTAATTATTACGCTGTAGATTTAGATTCTGTTAAATCTCATCATTGCTGATATTTAAAGTATATGATGTTGCAGCATGAAGAAACAGTTATAAAGGAGCCTGTTATTACATCTGACCAAGCTATGTCGCAGAAACAACCCCCGCCAAAGAGACTTGTTTATACTCGCCGTGGCATTTCCAGAAAGAAGCAGCGGAGTCTGGATGTTGTATCACAAGGGCCTGTGGTTGGATAGAAGCAGCAGATCAAAGTGGCTCCTTCCTCGATGGCCAGGGAACATGGTTTCACGCCTGGCGTCTTAAAATGCAGAAAGCAGAAAGCGGGGCTGGCCAGTGTTACCATCACACAGCCACAGGGGCATGGACGGGCGGAGATTATAAAATGGCACGAACCGAGCCCCTTCAGAGTGATTTGAGCTTGCAGCCAGAAGGTTTTGACCCCTTGAGCTGATGCCACTCAGATGACGTGGCAACATGGGTGAATTCATCATCAACTAATTAAGTTATCTGAGGGCAGATTTTGTGAAATATGCTCTGTATATTGTCATCTTTCCAGTCGTTAGCCTAGTCTTGTAACAGAGAACAAGTAACCACATCTAGTGGATGATGAAAGAAGAGGGTAGGGGTTGTCACTAACTGACATCTGTAGCTGACAATTGACATCTGTAGTCGCGATGTAGGCCATCTGCACATGAATTATCTTTGTACAACAGCAGTAGCATGTCTAGGCCCAAATGTAGACAGAAATTTAACTGTATGCGCGCGTGTGGGGATGTGCCTACATTAGTTTGTTACATAGATGGAACAATAGCAATTTCTTGAAAATTGATCGAGCAAAGTTGTTGATGTTTATACAGTTTCAGCGTTCTTCAAATGCACGTACTTTATTTTAGGAACCTGAGAGCTGCCATGTGGCGATCTGGACGCTTGTTCATATCATTGTCTCTGTCATGCCTTGAAAACGTGATGAATTTTGACGTGACCGCCTATATGTTTGTCCCAAATATCACGATTGTTGTGTCAAGAGTAGTCACTTGGAGGGGGATCACGACATGGCGCCGAGATTCGATAGCAACGAACAGCGCGCTCTAGAGGTTTTTCAGTTTTTAGGGGCATGAGTGCCTCTCGTGGATGCACGATAGTGTTTTTTTACAGAGGCTCGACTCATGCCTTCCGCAGAGACAAAGTCGTGCTTCATTTTTTATATTTTTTCATCAAAACGTATAAAAAAACGTACAAAAACCAAAAAAGTTAAAAACCCATAGAAAAACCAATTTTAAACATAAAAAATACGTACACAAAAATTTAAAAAACAAAATTCCAAGGGATTGCCGTAAGCGCGACACGTGACGCTGTTCACTGAACCGAGCTGCGAACGAGTACTATAAAATTAATTGGCCTTTTTCGGCAAATCGGTCAATTGTTAGCTACAGATGTTTCAATTGTCAAGCTTGGGATCGGGCTCTTGTGCTGGAAGCCCAGCACGCACTATGCTACAGGACATCATAACACTTGTCTTGTTGGGCCCATTGTTTAATAAAACACATCATAATCGAGGATAATCGTTCACAAGCCACCCCCTTTAGATATGGATTTTTAATAACATTATTTTTAATAGAAATTTCACTAATAGCACACATTTTAAAGATATTCAAAAATATTACGCTGCTGGCCCTACTAAGATTGAAACATGCCTTCGGCTCAACTGGAGACTATCTGTCAGGCACACCGAGCGGTGGGGCCAGCGACTTTCGGCCCCACTAGAACCGGAAAAGCTCTCGACAAACGACGTGGCCATGGGGCCTACGAGCCGATAACCGTTGGTCCTCATTCATTTTGCCAGTTCGTGCGAGTTTTTCATGCTCATCCTCTTTTTAGCTGTGCCCCCACCCCACAACGAAAACAATCGATCACCCTTAATAGACAATAAAATCCTGTTTTTTTCCAAAAATGAAAAGAGGAGGCAAGGGGCATCAAGGACCTGGTTATGGGATATCTTTTGGTGGTGTTTTGGGTGGCTTTTTTTGGTGAGGAGGTGGACTTTTTTTTTCTGCTACAATGATGGACCGTGGTGGTGTTGTGGGGGTAAGAGGAGCGGTGCAGCAGTGGTGGTGGGTGCTACTTTGAAGTTCGGCAACGAGAAGAAGGAGTTCGCACGCATCAAGGATAATCCCTAGTATTTTTTGCTATTTTACATACGTGTACACGCTAATATGTTTAGATGCAAGATATTTTATTTTAGGCGGTATATGTAGTATGTCATGATTATTTTAGATGAGAGATAAATTTTAGTTGGTATATTTAGTATGTTTAGGTAACTTTTAGGTGGTATATTTAGTATGTAATTTTTTTTATATGTGAGTTATTTTATTTTAGAGGGTATAAATTGTAGACGTTATATTTAGTTGGTTTATCTAGTATGTAGTATCTTACGATGACATATATTTGTTTAGGTGAGGAGGCATGTCTGAATTTATCAATTTTGTTGTTTACTATGGTTTTCGATACTGTTCATGCAAATGAATCGGGTGTTGTAGCAAATGACAAATATAATGAAGTTCCATTGGTTTTGAACATGTTGTCTTGGATGGACTCTTACTGATTGCACGACTAGTTGAGTCCACTCCTGTTGCGTGGGTGTAACACCCTCGGTCTCATGTAACAATAATCACTTTGGCTAATGATAATTACTGTTTTTAATCTTGCCTTGATCATCTTTGCATTTGTTCCTCTCAAAAATCCCCTTTGGTTGTTATTAAAAACAATGCGGCACACAAAACTTTGTCCAAAAATTGTGCCACCAATTTTGTAAAATGCGAAATAATCAGTGGATCATGTCCATATGGATATGAGGATTTATTAAGTTGTTAAATAAATCAAACAAATCAAAACAACAGCCAAAAGTCCCCTTTAATCAATTGCATATTCAAAACAAATACTAAATGATTTTATTTGGGCTCAAAACTTTTTTTGGCACTGTTATATAGTGCAACCCGAATTATGGTACATGTTCCACCTTTTAGAAAAATACAAAAGTAACTAAAACAAATACAAACAGAGAGAAAAGGAAAAGAAAGCAAAAAGATTAAAAAGCGTCCAGGTCAAGGCCCACCCCGGCCCACTCCCCTCCCCTCACTCATCGTCTTCCTCCTGTTCACAGGTGATGCGTGACGCGCATCCCCCGGCTAGGCCGCGGCCTCGTTGCCGTCCCCGGCGAGGTTAAGAGCAGCCCGTGCCTCCCACTCTCCCCAAACCCTAGCCCCTTGGATCTTCCCCGCGCCGCCTCCCCCTCGCGCCTCCCTCCCTCTGGTCGTGCTTGTCGGGCGCAGCCGTCGCCACCACCGAAGCACCGACGTGGCCAACGGCGACGGAAGGCCTCACCACCATGCCAAGACTCCTCCTGGACATCACCCTCGCCTCCCCACACAGTCCTTCGTCAACTGAAGATCCCCACCTCACCGAATCACGCCGGCCGTCCCTCCACGGCCGTGGCAACCGGCGACGAATTCACCACGACCCGTGTGTCCCCGGCCTCCCCGAGCGCATTCCTGAGTTCGCTGTGAGCTTGCGCTGTTTCCCCCCTCTCCTCTTTCTTCCTCGTGCGCCGTAGGTCGTCGCCCCGCGAGCACATGCTCCGGCCGCCGCACGAGCTCGCCGTAGTCACAGTTTTAGTCCACCCCGGCGTCCACCTAGTCCCCCAGTTGATATACAGTAGCAGCCCCGTTCGATTCCGTCCCTCGCTGCTCCGTTTGGTCACCCGAGACGCCCGCTTGCGTACGCCGCCGTGTCTCCTGTCCGTCGCCGCTCGCCGTGGCCATGCCGTGGTTGCGTGCTGCGCTGCTCGGCCGCGCACCAGCGTGTGCACGCCCGCCGCGGTTGCGGCCCACCTCCAGCCACCGCCGCCGTTGGTCATCGCCGGCCGTGGCCGCCAGCAACCCCCTTGTGCCCGTGCTGGTTAAGCACCAGTGGCTAACCCCCACTGACTAGTGGGCCGGCCCCGGTTAGGTTAGGGGTTAATCCCCCCCATAAGTTTAAATTAAACTAAACAAAGCTAAATACCTATGACAGATGGGCCCTAGGACTTTACTTAATCCCTGAATAAATTAATCAAGTAATTAAATATTATAGTCTATTACATGTGGGGCCAGGTGCTATTTAATTAAACAAAATAATTTATAAATCACCAGAGGCTCACATGTGGGACCCATATGTCAGTTGGCTGGTCAAACCCCACTGTTTTGGATAATGTTAAGTTTATTAATAAAAGAAATTCCAGGAATGTTTAAAATTGATTAAAAACTTTGAAAATCAATATCTTTTAAACCGTAACTCCGATAAAAATATTTTATACATGAAATTTGCTCAAAAAAATACAACGGTCAAGAATACGCTACCCGTATGCCCACCACCCCCTCCAACATACGGAACATGGAATATTCCCTCTCCGATTGCACTGTCCAGTAATCGCTCGGAGCCGGTAAAATTGTCGGTTAAATTCCCGTTTCGCCTGCGACGTGTAGCATCGCGTTAGTTCACCCCTAACATTGCGTTTTCCATGACTTGTATTTGTATTGCTATTATTGCCGTGTATTTATTGTTTCTCCCCCCTCTCTTATTGTCCGTTAGCCCTGACGACCGCTGCAGGTGCTCCTGTGATCGACTACATCGTCGACGACCGTACCTCTACCATCGAGCTTCCAGGCAAGCAGAGCCATTTTTGTTCCCCATATATCGCCTATCTTTTTCGTATATTTCTTGCACTAGGCATTGTTGCTGCTGCTACGTTGCTTACCTATTCAATTGCATAGCCTGTCATTGTCGCTCCTTGATGTACCTTCCTTTATCCCATGGTGCCTATTATATATATTATTCAGTAGTGAACCCTGTGCATTGCTAGTCAACTAGGATTAGATAGCGGGCCATGATCACTCTGGGAGTGAACGCGGATACAATATATATATATATATATATATATATATATATATATATATATATATATATATATATATAACTGCCACAGGTACGGTACAGAGCAGACTCCGCCAAAGGCCCCTATCACGGCTCTACCGAGCCACCTCAAGTGTGAGCCATCGAGGGGTAATCCTCGTACTCCACTCGTTGACGACTCTGTAGTGCCGCCTTAGGGTTCCGAACCACGGTGGTCCTTAAAGGTAAGAGTCGGGCGACCCAACGGTGTCCGGGAGTGGTATTGGGACGGGACGACACGGGGGTACGACCGATGTACAGGTGTGCTTGGACCCTGATCGTTGTCCGCGACAGTTACCAAACCACGAAATTCGAGCTCTTCCAAGAGCACACGCGAGATAAGGTAAGGAGTCGGTTCATCTTGTTGGTAACCGCGTGCTTTGACGGGACGACAGGGCAGGCACCGATGTACTGGTGGTCCTGGCTGCTGTTCGTTGTCCGTTGTGTGAATTAGTCAGGCAATGATAATGGTTTTCTGCGAGATAATAATAAAATGCTTTACTGGGTCAGGTGGATGACTTGAGTGGGTCGACGTGCCCTATACGCGCTACCTCCACGCGAGATAATGGGTGTGCCCCCCTCGGCGGCATACATTCTATCGAAAGCTCCGAAACACGTCCAGTTTAGCATTGTGACACGACGGATCGACCCACCCATGATAGAGGTGGTGCGTGGTCACAACCCTGCTCACAACGACCCGAGTGCGAGGGGCGACGACCCAAGACCCCCTTGCTCTTAGGATGTAGACCAACAGAGACCTCTCTGATGAGCCTAGGTAGGACTACGTCGTGTCGGATAGCCTCAGTGGGGCATTCCCTAACAAGGTGTACGCCACCCTGGAGATCCGAGCGTGTAGGGTAACAGTAGTGCAGCCCCTGCAGGGAAGATAATCTATTCGAATAGCCGTGTCCACGGTAACAAGACGCTTTATGCTGAAGCCAGACTCTACTACTACAAACTATTACTATTAAACTAATTGGTTACGGGTTTTCTTACTCGCGGGGAAGTAGAGGAAGGATTCTCGGAGGCATTGATAATTGTTAACTAATACAACTTACAATTATACAATGCTGCAGCAACTTCTACTGCATTGTTAGTTTATGCTTTATATGAACTGTTGGTTGTTCTCTTCTCATGCTGCAAGAACCGTTGGAAGATGCTAGTCTTCGATAGGCCTAGCTTCTCTTCCTTATTCTGACTTTCTACCATTCAGTCCACTATATATAGCCTCCCCTTTCCATTTGATACAAATGCATAAATGCTTAGTAGCGGACGTAAGACTCGCGGGTATGCTAGATACTCACCCTTACTTTATTTCCCCGCTTTGTTTTATATACCCAACCGGTTGCTGCCATCAGACGTTGGAGCCCAGGAGCAGGAGATTCCAGGATGAGCCTACTACGACACTGAGTTCCCCGTCGGCTAGTGGTAGTTCGGTGAATCCCAGGCAGGAGGCCTCGCCTTTTCGATCTGTATCTCTGATGTTATTTGTGCTAGCCTTCTTAAGGAAAAACTTGACTAACTATGTCTGTACTCAGATACTATGATTGTATAGCTTATGTATTCGGATCCTCGTGATCCCTGCTTTGTAACCTAAAGTTTTATCTTATTTGTGTTTAGTGTTGTGGTGTGATATTCTCACCGTGGCACCCTGATTTCGGTCGTGTACCCTGCGTGTATGATTACTGTACATGGCTTGATTTTTTGGGCGTCACAGTGGGTACAAGTCGAACCAGCTGAGGGGGGGCGATGCTGAATGTGATGTACACCATGATAAATGGAGAAAAATTTACGTAGACAAGTTGTTTCTCAGTTGTTTAGTCGATAGATGGAGGCCTGAGACCCACACGTTTCACTTTCTTAGCTTTACCGCCTCCACACTTGATACACCATCATTGCCCACCCAAGACACGACTATTGTTTCCTTTAAGCTTTCATTCCTTTTCCACATTTCCTCAAATCAAAACATTTTCTTCTGGGCTGGATCCCATTTAGCCTCTCGATTGAGTTCAAGGAAGATCTGACAATGGTGTGATGCAACGGCTGTTAGGTGTGATAAACTAGCAAGCGAAAACCGACCACTCAGCCAAGCACAAGGCTTGGTCTAACCTTACACGAGTATATGAACCTCATGTGAACATTTTCTAAAATGTCCAAAATCTGCCAAGGTACCCAATGTCCATTAGCATGCAAACATCGACCTTCTCTCCAAATCCTTGAATTTGACCAATACTCCGTTGTCCGCTCACCCACAGATTCTTGTCCACTTTGACGTAAAACTTCATTAAAATATCCTAAGAAGAGCCATCGAACTTGCTATCCCCTTCAAAGTGTCCCAAGTTTGGTGCCTCAAACTGGTTTGGGCTTGGCGCCCTCTCCAATAGACCACATTTAGCACCATGGATCATCATTATTTTTAACCACCTTACAGTCAGTATGATAAACAAAGTAACCAACAATCTCGAGATTTATTGAATTGTTCCAAAAGATGCCTAATCCATCACTTCTACCATTGCTACTGACAACATAAGAATTACCATAACCCAATGTACTAGCAAGACCCTATACCCTGCCTTTATTGATCCGTGTCTCGAGAATACAAAGCATGACAGGGACAAATTTCCCCGCGGAGTTCTTGAACTGTCGAGGCTCTTCCCACACCTCGACAATTCCAACACATGATACTCATTGCGCCTGGCGGCTCCCATCAGGGAAGCCGACCGATCTTGATTCATGAGGTTTTTGGTCGTTCAAGTCCTTCCTAATGGGGTTCTTGTCTACCGCTTTTTCAGTGTTCATTTTAGTTCTCTTGAAGTCTTGTTAGAGCTAGTGGTATGACTGCTAAACCCCCCGCATCTGTCAACAAAGAAACATAATACACATCTGTCAACAAAGAAACATAACCACGTCAGCCCAGCGGGTGCAAGTGCTCAAACCAGTTCCGGTGTATAGGGCCTATGCGTATCCCTATGTCGTTAATTTGATCAACGTGATACATGTTATATGTTATAAAAACTATCCATTTGAAAGTTTAGATGTTGTATTTTTAATGATATATTTTTTATGTTAAACAATTCACATAAAATAAAATAAATTGACGATCTAGGTATACACACAGGCCCTAGTAGCAGAAAGTTTCATCTTCGAGACCTGAGAAGTACCATCATTAGTGCCCATTCTCTTGTTGTTGTTGTCTTTATCAGTCATCAGTTCCTTCTGGACCACATGTTAAATGCGGTTCTCTCGTTCATATTCATAGTTGTCCAGCTAGGTCTGTGCAAAGCCACGCCAAGGACCTCTTCTTCTTGGTGCCCCCGCCTGATGGTATCTGCCTCTGCCACCACCCGGCCCACGGCCAGCTCCCCTCGACCAAACAACCCTTAAATCCCTGCACACTTGCGCTGATGGCGAATGAACTCCATCGCCACACTCTTTAAACCATGTTCCAAGTACCCACAAACTGAACACCATTCTGGAAGCCGCTCATATTTCACCCTATAGATCTGCCACTTTTTATCCATGACCAAAGAAACCGCGTTTTAAGGGCTTGGTCACATCAATCTTGACTCCGATTTCTATAGAAATTTTCTTCAAAGTCTTGTGACCTAGGTGGAAGCTTGTAAAATTTTCACGCAACCGACTGGGAACATTTTCAAGGCCACTCTCTGCGCCGGATCGTTCAAAATTTCGGCCGGTCAGACCTATGCAGCAAAACGCGAGTTTTGTTCTAGCAAAATAAATCACAAGTTGTAAACAACAATTATTTTTATATCTATGTATATTATTTATCAATTTTTTAAATTGTTGCAACAGAAATTGTGACATCATTGTTGCATACCATATTTGCAGTTGATAGGTTGCAGCAAATTTGTTCGCCAGTTGTAGCATTTTCTTTATCGATTGTAGAAAAATTCGCAACTCCGTCATCATCCGTCACACTTCATCATTTGGTTGTAGAAAAAATTGAGGATCGTGGACTCGTGGTAGCTTTCCCCCTTATCCGTTGTAGCAAAAAAAATGTAGCGTCATCGTAGCCGACCACACTCTCTTAAATGAATGTATTTGGCACTAAAATACACCTAGATACATCCATTTAAGAAACAAGTAATATGGATGGACATATAGATTTTTTATGTCACGCTTTCAAATGAATGTACTTACCACTAAAATACATCTAGATACATATGTATCACGAGCAACATAAATCCGTGAAGTAGCATTGTTATAAGATAGCAGGGGGAATCACTATTTAGCAGGCACACTCCCGCGCCCCCGCAGAGGTCATTTTGGTACGCTCCGAAGCCGCCATGCGTCTGATGGGTGCAGATATCACCTCCTCGTTCGTTACCCCAAGTGTAAGCTTATGATGTAGATAGTAGCAAAATATCTTTACACGAGGACTGTAAGGTTTATTTGAATCCAGGAGGACTCCAAGCGCAACAATATGGTGGCAAAGTGAGCAACACTCCGTTTGAATAGAAATCACTCGCTTAACCTGGACCTACACATAGACGCAAATAACTTTGCTCCCAACGAGTTCAGAGAGGTTGTCAATCTCTCCGGCCTTGTTGTTTACAAAGGATCAAACACAAAGGGGAAATAATAATAGTGGTGATTGCAACAGAAAGGAAATGAAAGCAGTAAAAGTGAACGGTGTAAACTATGATGGAAATATGGACCGTGGTCCCATGAATTTCGCTAGTGATGTCTCTCTTTCCCAAAAGACGATAAACAACTATGCTGGGTGAACAAATTACATCTGGGCAATTGACAAAATTATAAACGCACCGCAATTCTAATTATGCCACAAGAAAGCTAGAGGCTCAATTGTATGGGAATTACACCACAACGAGTATATCGTTTCTTCATCAGCATCTACTCACTAATCATCCACCTTGATAAATCTATCCAGAACATCTCGCTGGTATTAAGTTGCGAACCCCACCCAAGCTGTAGGATCAAAGCAACTGACAACTGCATTAACACTCTATGCGTAATGTAAGCAATCCTTGCAACCGTAGTTACAAGCACTGCTATTTTCTCCCTGGTGGCAACAACACATCCCCTAGTCTCATGTTTCTATCACTCAATCTAGACATCGGGGGGGGGGGGCATGAACCCACAGTTAAGCATAACGCTCCCGCTTGGAGTCACGATCTACTACTTGGCCAAAGCAATATAAAGCAATGGAGAACATGCAAGAATACTCAAAAACTAATAATAATAAGGTAAACCAAATATATTACTCATCACAATCTTAACATAATCTCATTATCCATCGGATCCCAACAAACACATCATAGCAACACAAAAACTAATACATAGATGCCTTGATCATGCAGGGCAGCTCACAAGGGCTAAGAATTGAGGAACAAAAGTGGAGAGAAGACATCATCTAGGTACTGATCATGGACCCATGTTCCAAGGGGGACTACTCACGGGACATCCGGGAAGCGCTCATGGTGGTGGAGAAGCTCCCGAAGATCAATCCTCCCTACGGCAGAGTTCCTGGGACAGGGTTTTCTGGCGATCCCGAGATCGGAATCGCGGCGGCAGCGGAACAGTGGTGAAAATCGCATAACAGAGGGCCTCCCGAGTTTTTTTGCATCGAAGGCTAAATATAGGCAGAAGGGGGGCACTAGGGGGACCCACTTGACCAGGTGGCAAGGTGGCACGGCCTCACCCTAGGCCGCGCCAGGAGGCCGCCTGTCCAGGGGGAATTCCCCTCTAGCACCCTCTGGCTTTTGGAGTCTTCTGATCTGCTGATTTTTATTATGATTTTTCCGGATTTTTTGTAGCACTTTAATAATTGGCATTCTCCTGCAATGCACGGACAACAGCAGACAGAAACTGGCACTGAAGCACTGAGTTAGTAGGTTAATACAAATATGTTGAAAAAGGTATGAAAGTGTAGCAAAACATATAGCAAAGTCACCAATATAAGCATGGAACAAGAAGAAATTATAGATATGTTTGGGACGTATCAACATCCCCAAGCTTAATTCCTTCTCGTCCTTGAGCAGGTAAATGATAACAAAGATAATTTATGTGGTGGAAGGCTACCAACAAATATTTGAACTTTAAGTACAACTCGAAAGATATGCATTTCAAGTCAAGACAATAAAAAGCAAGAGTCTATATCTAGTATTGAAACTAGCAAAGTAGGAACATAAAGGCGCAAGATCTCTCGCTGTCCGTGACTTGAATGTCTCCAATATGTGTTTTCATGAAGGAAGTGGGAGATGGGTTTAGAGCATAAATATACTTAATAGTAATTGAGAACTCAATATACTAAAACTTCACACTTGGTCTCCATTGGAATCTTATTATGACTTGTCCCTAGACCACTAGTCAGGTACAAGTCAAACTGATACTCCCCCTTTCGATTTTGAGCACTCATGCAATGAATGAGCGCGAGCAAGATATGTTGGCACTTAGGATGGCAAATAGAATAATGATGGGGAAGTAAGACAAAAAAAGGTGTGAAAGGCTCACATCAATGAGGACAATCATAGGCGAGAGAAAGCCAAATGATAGATATGATGTGAGGAGTAGGGATTGCCATGCAACAGATGCACATATGAGCTATGGAAAACTCTCCATTGGAACTAGTGGGGGTTCATATTACTTGCTTGCTCAAGAAGACCTAGAGCTCATTTGAGGGGGCTCATCATTGGAATATACAAGCCAAGTTCTATAGTGTAAGGATTCCCACATAGTTATGCATGAATGATACGAAACTCTCTATGTAGTATAATAAATTACTTTGGAGTACAAGTGTGGATCATTCAAAAGGAATAGTAGTGTTGCCCCCTTCTCTCTTTTTATTTCTTTTTTGTGGCCTCTTTGGCTCTTTCTATTTATCTCTCATTTGTCCTCTTTGGGATCTTTTAATTTTTCCTCTTTTGTGATCTTTTATTTGTGTCCTCTTTGGGATCTTTTCCCCACTTTAAGGCACCACTCTATATTTTACAAGGATGTAGAAGATCACACACTTTATAAGAAGTACTCAACATAAAGAAAACTGAAAACTATCATGATGTATGCAAATATATGCCTCTGCCAGTGTAGTAGAGTATGCAATGATACTAGCACATCATGTAGCAATTATAAGGGCAAGTCCCAACTAGCATGCGTCTCTATGATCAAGAAAACTCATGTATGACAATGAAAGATCAAGTCATGAGAAGATGGATGTTGCATGGCAATGTATCTTGGAAAGGCTAAGGAAATGCCTTGATAGGTAGGTATGGTGGCTGTTTTGAGGAAGATATAATGAGGTTTATGATGACATAGCATATCATGCCAAGGGTTTGATGCACCGGCAAAGTTTGCACCGACTCTCAAGATGAGAAAGGGCAATGCACGGTACCGAAGAGGCTAGCAAAATATGGATGGTGGAAGTGCCAACAATCGTATACTCACATTAGTCAAAAGAACTCATCCACTTATTATCGGTAATTCTCTATCTAATAAGGAGATTCACAAAGATACAAGTACCCCTAGGAGGAGTGTATGGGGGTTTGGTTATCCTTGCGCATCCTCGATCCATGGTACATGAGGGTACTCTATATATTACAACCCCTCCAGAGGTTAGCGATCCATCTAGTAGCTAGAATTCTCAACTATTTTTTTGTAGTTTTCGGAAATAATCATGGATTGCCCAAAATACGACACCTATCACTAATAGGCTAGAGTTATCAACTATTTTTTTGTAGTTTTCAAAAATAAGCACGGATGTTGGGAAACGCAGTAGAAAATCAAAAATTTCGTGGCTACGTAGCAAACACCCAAGATCATCTATGACGATTGCATACAAGGTTTTAGGTCATGGCTCACCAACCGATGTAGCGGAAGTAGAGTTGGTGAAGACCGTCAGTGAAGATCCCCACAGATAGGAATTTCAATGACCTCCCAACCGCGAGGATATCGATCCCTCGAACCGTCCCGCGATCTAGTGCGCAGACAAGTCCCACGAACAAGCTCCTCGAAGAAGGGTCGAAGGCACGACCCCTCCATTAGTATCCACACATCCCGTAGCAGCAATGCAGCAGCGCTCCGCCGTCCAGAGAAGAACGCCACCGAGAAAAATAGAGGAAGAAAACCCTAACACATTCCAATCTAGAACAACGTCTAAACCGTGGTCTAATTGTGGAGCAACGGGGTTTAGAGGGAGGGAGGGTGGCGCATAGGGCTAGGGTTTGATGTGTGCTGCGCCCCCACCCTTTCCCCTGCTTAGATAGGTGGCCAGGGGGTTGTACTGGCCTACTTGGGGCTTGTGGAGTCCCCCTGGGACTCCTATTCCCAAAGGGAGACTTTCCCACCGGGAAGTCTGAGTCCAAGGAGGACTCCTCCCCAAGTAGGGCGCCCCCACCACCTAATTTTGGCCAGCCCCTTTGGGGTGCCTTGCACCCCAAGGATAAGGGTGGTGGGGCAAATATGGTACTGTCCGGAAACTTGTGGAACCTTCCAGAACCTTCCGGAACCTTCCAGGACCCTTCAGGACCATTCTCAGGCATTCCGGGACCTTCCGGGATGGTTTCGGGACATTCCGGAACCTTCTGGAGCACCTCCAAGACCTTCCGGGACCGTTTTCGTATGTTCCGGAACTATCTGGATAGGTTCCGAAACCATCCGAGTTACAGTCTAAGAAATCCAATGACCGCGTAAGTTTGTCGGGACGTCCACCGATTAACCGGAAACTATTCCGGTCGATCGAGGACTTCCCCAGTACCATTATCATATGTTTCGGAGCCACCTGGGACTATTCCAGAGTGATCCGGACATATCCTTCAATACCCGGAACTACTTCCGGTGCCCTTATGAACAATTCCATAAATACCCGAAACTACTTCCGGTGCCCGTATGAACTATTCTGTTTTGCTTCCACTAGACCTTCTACCATTCCAGTATTCTAACAGACTACTGCTCGTTAAGTGTGTGACCCAATAGGTTCGGTATTATGCGAACATGACTCAGAACATCTTCCGGACATAGGTCAACAACCTTTTATCAATAGCCAATAATCAACAGCGGAGCCATGGACACCCATGTTGACTCCCGCACATACACGAAGAAACTTCGAGTGAACCATTATGTTTAGTCATGTACATAAGCCACTCGTTATCCTCTTTGCTCGTTTGTCAGAGGAGAGAAGTTTGGCACCCATGTGTAACAACTTCTTGAACACAAGCACTCGTTATCCTCTTTGCTCGTTTGTCCCTTTTTCTCGTTATCGTATTTCGGTATCCCCGTGACTAAATCACAATGCGTCTGGCCAGACTATAATGGATACCTTCATACCGAGTGGGCCCGAAGTGAATATCTTCTTCATCGTGAAGGAGCAAATCCCAGTCTTGAACTATCGCAATTACTAGACACACTATCCAATGTACCCGGAACTTATTTTACTACTTCCCAGTAACGGGAAGATTCATCTAAGAACCAAAGTACATCTTCCTGTGTGAAGCAACTCGATACTCTCATGGTCTAAGGAATTACGTATATGATAACATTTCATGATATGACTTATAACGTTGTTACGATGTGATCTCTAAGTATATCATTCAATACTGGGGTCGGTTCAACATCATTGTTCTGCTAACAATATGTTCTCATTGCTACTGACATCCTTGTTACAAGAACAATGTCCATGATTAAGAAAACGTAATCATCAGTTAGCACATGAGCTGGTCTTAGAGGCTAAACCAGGAACTCTTGGTGTTTACATTTCCACACATGCAAATGAGTTTTCTTCTGAATCTCACAGTCAGGGTCATTGCAATTATAGCACAGAAATATAAACATTAATTACGAACGTGGAAATATATATATAATAACATTTTATTATTGCCTCTAGGGCATATTTCCAACAGTCTCCCACTTGCACTAGAGTCAATAATATTGTCAGTGCTTGAGCACTTTACACCTATGGCATACCGGTGTAATGCATGCTTCATTTGTGGTATAGACTTCATCTTTGGATCTGACGTTTCAGGACCGTTTGTATCTTGCATATCTTCGCGTTTTCACGCTATCATAAATTTCACAAATTTTATCAGTTTAGCTTTGTATATGTTTGAATCATTTGGCAGGACCTTGGTTCCTCAGAATAGGTCATGACATTATTCATCAATGTTCCATGAGCTTCAAGTATCTAAGAAAACCATACCACGCACATGAATGAACTTATGATTCAAATTATCCTTCTTGTTACTTCTTTAAGTAACTATATACTTAGCCTTTGTTATAGAATTCATCACAGTATCTAATTTGACAAAGTTCCTCCATACTGTGCCACCCTTACGTGTGAAACACATAATCCCAATTAAAATCAAAAATCGGTCGGAGTCAGTATGAAGACTATTTGACAAAGCTCTTCATTATCTCCATTTTCCGAGAAACATATCTTATCTATCATAAGTTTTAACTTTTCACTGTTTGTCCAATGATCAACATATTGATCACTTTGGTATCTTGCTCACAAACTTTTGGAGCACTGGACATATCTGGTCGTTTTACATATTATGGTGTACATGATTAATCCAAACACACAGGTGCGTGAAATCCAATTCATGTGTTTTGCTTATCTGTGTTCATGAACACCGATTTCTGCAAACAACTTTTCCCCATGACCTCGACAAGAACATCCTGATGAAAACAAACTCTTTTGGCGATTTCATCACAACGAAAATTCCAACTCCATTTTCTAGCTTCAGTCCATTACTGGATATCCGAGGCTTGCATCTATTCTAGCATTCTTTGAATATACAAAACATTCTGGTCATATCAGATATACGTACTTTGTTATATTTCCGTATCTAACCTGTGTGGTTCAGTGATACGTCCCAAACGTATCTATAATTTCTGCTTGCTCCATGCATGTTTTGTGTGATATTGCTATGCTTTTGATACACTTTCATATCTTTTTATAACATATTTTGGAACTAACCTATTAATGGTTGCAAGAGTGCACAAGTTCTTGTTTTTGTACTTTATGTGTAGGAATTACTTGGATAAATGGAAAATCACAAAAAGGAGCCTTGTAGGAGTTGGACTCTAACTCTCCCGAAATCTGTCCCCACCAGACAGGTTTTAAAGATCGTCTCGGAAGCGCTTGAAGACGGCCTCAAACGGAAAAAATTAAAACTACAAAGTTTTAGGGAATTTTTTTCCGATGGATTTAGACATAAAATTTGGCCCAATCGAAGTTCGGATGCTTCCAGAAACCCCGAAATACAGAAGACGTAATCTGGATGACGGGAATCCGAGAGTCTATATAAAAGAGGAAATCTAGGTCAAAGGGCACCACGAAAATTCCTCCCCCTTGGCAGCCGTCTTGAGGGGGAGATCAATCTCCACAGCAGCACCATCTCCAAGGAAGAAGAAGGGGCCAAGGGCCGCGGCCGTGGCCGCCGTCGTCGCCGTCTCCTTCATCTCTTCCGGGCTGCACCTCTCCATCAACAACTCTCACTCTCACCATGTCCATGTGTGAGTAGTTCCCCTCGGGGCTAAGGCTTGTATCTTGATCTATTTTGTTTCTCTCTCTCCCATGATGTGATCTTTGTTGTGATCATTGGCTATGTTAATCTAGTGTGATCCCATGATGTTTCTCCTTCCTCTATGTATTGGATTGATGTACTCAATTGATCTTATCTAGTATAATCCCCGAGACCATGGTGACAGCTGGTCTATTACACATGGATTAGAAGAATATTTTCATGAGTGATTTCCTCTTTTGTGTGTGGATTGAAGATTGAGAGTCTTTTGGTGCTTGTCTTTGACTATCCTTTAGATATGTTGTGGTGATTGTGGTACTCTCTTTGGATGGCCGCGGTGACATTGGGAAATCTATAGATTGAGAACTACGAACTTTGAGGTGTGCTTTTGTAGCCCTACACAATTCTCGTCCTCTCTTGACCACAAAGGAATGACCTCCGAGTACGTCTCCATTGCATGTTTTATGGGAAATATCATGTGATTAGACTATGTTAATGTAGTTGGGAGTTTCCACTAGTGAAAGTATGAAGCCTAGGCCTTGTTTCCACCATTGCAATACCGTTTGCGCTCATGTTTACTACTTGTTTTCTTGCTGCACTTTTTATTACAGATTTATATTACTTCGTTTTACCACACCTATCACCCATATTTTACCATCTCTTCGCCGAACTAGTGCACCTATACAACTCCTAGTTGTATTAGGTGTGTTGGGGACACAAGATACTTCTTGTATCTTAATTGCAGGCTTGCTTGAGAGAGACCATCTTCAACCTTTACTTCCCTGAGTTCGATAAACCTTAGGTCATCCACTTGAGGGAAATTGCTGCTGTCCTACAAACCTCTGCGCTTGGAGGCCCAACATAGTCTACAAGAATAGAAGTGTGTGTAGACATCATTCAGCTGCGCACTTCTCTGGAGATTCAACAATCTTGACAAGTTGCACTGTCCTCCCACTCACTTTTTTGTAAGAAACAATTTTCTTCAAAACACACCGATCTTAACAAACAAATAGTTTTGATTTTGTGTAGTGATAGAGGAATACCAAAACTTTTGGCATAACCTTAACAAAATAACACTTATCTGATTTGGGGTTTTGAGTATGTCAAACATATGCCTCATGTACCCAAATTTTAAGAAAATACAACATGGTTTTAACAGTCTATTCCACATCTAATATGATTTCATTTCAACAGATTTGATGGTGCTCTTTTCAGTGTAAAAGCCGTAGTCTCTGACGATAACTTTAATAAGTATAATGGCAAATTGATAAACGTCATATTTGATCTTACCGTGTCATACATGGCTTGATTACGTCTCTCGAACACTTTAATCTTAGTGGTGTTTCAGGAGGCACAAGTTATGACACTTCTTCACAACTCATCAGACGTTCGCTAAACTTGTAACTCAAATATTACTTTCTACAATCTAATTTGCAGAAGAATTATTTTCTTGTTACAATGAATTTTTATTTCACTCTAAAATTCCTTGAACATTTCAAAGATTTCAGACGTATGTCTCTATTGAACAGATATCCACATATCTACTTCAACTCATGAGTGAAGATGGGAAATCCACTGCTCATAACTACACTTATGCACACATCATCATGTATGATTACCAATGGTTTAGTTCCCGTTCATGTATGGCCTATCAACGATGTTTTAGTCACATTACTTCGAGACAAAGATCGCAAGCGTCAAGTGATTCATAATCATATGACTCGGAAGTCCATCACTTATGGAAATTCTTCATGCATGTTATGTCACTTGTGATAAACAACAGTGCCACATCTATGTGGTATTTCTGTCAGCCTTGCGACGTTGAGCGTCAGTGTTATGGATGTTTAGTATTATTATCAAGATTCATAACATACAACCCATTCATAATGGAAGTATGGCCTTTACGTTATTCATAGCTTTGAACAACTCTCTTGCAACAAACATGATTCAAAATGATGTTTTGCAACAAGGCTAAAGTGTAGTAACAATTTACTCAACTCTAAAATGAATTATGAAGATAATCGTAGAGTTAAGACACAATATAGTAAACCTTTTACCGTGTTCCCGTGCGTGTAAAAACTCATCATCAGCTAGTCATAAAGGCCATAGTATTCCTTGCATCGGTTTGCAAGGATATGCAATCGAAGTGATATTCTAGTGATCAACAGTTTAATCACAATATCCAGAATCAATATTTAACTACTTAATCATGATTCCCAAGAACTACATTTTTGACCAGCAATGAATTCATCTATAACTTCGTATGACTTTCATTTCTGAGCTGGGTATTCCAATCTTCTTTCGTTTTTCCTTTATACGTATCATAGTTCTATTTCCAATGTCACTCCTACTCACAGAAGATCACACATGATCAAGGGTGGCGCAGGCCATGGACTTTCTGGCGTGTAAGTCTTACTAACACCCTTTGGAACTTCCTTTCCCTTAATTCCCATCATCATATGATCAGTGTTCTTCTGGATCCCACACTTATCAGTTTTGTTTGAGCACAATGAACACTTTCACCAATGCTTACAATCATACATTGTACTAGATATCTTATATCCTACATCAATTGTCTTATCACTGAAATCAATTTTTCAGTTCCATGAATATAACATAACTATCCCAAACGTTTCGAAGTTCGGGTTTCATGCTGATTACGACAATACACTTAGCTGTGGTGGAATTCTAGCCTTTTGGATTTATGGACATAAGTCACATCATCCATAGCATTAGCGGGAGAGCATAGAAAGTTTGCGATAGGGTTTGGTCCTTCTCGACACTATTGAGGATAGTCCTCACAATACGATACAGATTGTAAAGTTTTTACCAGATAATACAGTTAATCAAAATCAATTGGGAAGGTAGTAACGCGAGCCATTATTCTACAACGATAATGCAAATACTTAGACTTTGTTCATAATTAAGTTGCACTTGTGATTAATCAATTTAATTACTAAGTGCGCTCCCACTCAGATCAATATCTCTCGTAATTGATGCTGGAGTGATTCAAGATCCAACCCAATCGTCCGCCATTGATGTGACATCACTGATGACTTAGACTGGACGGGTAGGCCAACTTGCCAATCACGCCAAAGGTGATTCTTGTTCATCTTTCGATGGGCGTGTTCCGGTAGCAAACTTTTATCCAAACCGTCAAGACAACCAAGTGTAATTGCAGTGTGTTTTTAACACAGCCGCCTTTTATGCGTCACACCGTGTGCACTCATGTGACATGACCTGCCCCGATGTGAAACATAGTATAGACGGTGCTACAGTTGGAAGAACACTATCAACTTGATATTGTTATGCGAGAGATCACCCTAATAAAATATGACTACCGCGCATCAAACAAGGGTGCATCAAAGGGATAAACATGACAAGCAGTCCATAAAATTATGTGATATAGTATAGCCCTTTGCTTCGTGAAGTCTTTGTTGTCTTTACGTCGTCGTGGTAGAAGTCACCGTGTCCACCAACTAGTCCTTTGCGCCGGGACCATCACCACGGCTTCCGGCATGTGCGTCGGGGTCCACCTCCGCATCTTTGATCATCACCTTGCATCTATCTATTGCTTTGCCTCGAGCTAATAAAAAGTTCTGGTATGCAGGCCATAATTAAGTGACATTCATATGACTCCAGTCATCATGCCGTACCACGACACGCAGGTCGCGAATAAATATTACATAACATATAGCATCTCATACAAAAACATTGAAAATCTTGAAGGCTATACCACATCACATGCACACTCTGCAAAAACAAGTTAGATCGCCATCTATACGGGTTGTTGCAAATTTTATCGTGGTTGATTAGCAGGTTACATGCAAACGTTGTTCCCTATACAAAACAAACACGATACTTCAATGTTGCTAGTTTAACGTTCGGGGTGCGCGTAGCAACTAATGCCACAAGCCAAACTTAGTTCAACGCGTGACCGTCGTGTGGATTTAAATTCATAAAATCCACAAGCACCTCCATGTTAAATCTTCTATTGCAAGATTAAGATGAGATCCAATGAGTTTGATGTAGACCATGATTAAGGCAACCAGCATACTGAAAGCAACATAGAGGGATTGATGGAAAACTCAATCCATGTAGCAAAACCTCAACTTGCCATCAAGCATAGAAAAAATCACATGACAGGGAAGCAACAAGAAAATCAATGCCTCATATCACATATATGATCTAGACCTAAACATGCATCTACTCATAGATTGCTCGGATACCACTTTTGGGAAACGCAGTAGACAACAAAAAATTCCGTGCCTACGTAGCAAACACCCAAGATCATATATGAAGATTGCATACAAGGTTTTAGGTCATGGCTCACCAACCGATGTAGCGGAAGTAGAGTTGGTGAAGACCGTCGGTGAAGATCCCCGCAGATAGGAATTTCAATGACCTCCCAACCGCGAGGATATCGATCCCTCGAACTGTCCCGCGATCTAGTGCGCGGACAAGTCCCACGAACAAGCTCCTCGAAGAAGGGTCAAAGGCATGACCCCTCCATTAGTATCCACACATCCCGTAGCAGCAATCCAGCAGCGCTCCGCCGTCCAGAGAAGAACGCCACCGAGAAAACTAGAGGAAGAAAACCCTAACGGATTCCGATCTAGAACAACGTCTAAACCGGGGTCTAATTGTGGAGCAACGGGGTTTAGAGGGAGTGAGGGTGGCGCATAGGGCTAGGGTTTGATGTGTGCTGCGCCCCCACCCTTGCCCCTTCTTATATAGGTGGCCAGGGGGCTGTCCTGGCCGACCTGGGGCTTGTGGAGTCCCCCTGGGACTCCTACTACCAAAGGAAGACTTTCCCACCGGGGAGTCTGAGTCCAAGGAGGACTCCTCCCCAAGTAGGGCGCCCCCACCACCTAATTTCGGCCAGCCCCTTTGGGGTGCCTTGCCCCCCAAGGATAAGGGTGGTGGGGCAAATATGGTACTGTCCGGAAACTTGTGGAACCTTCCAGAAGCTTCCGAAACCTTCCAGGACCTTCTAGGACCCTTCGGGACCATTCTCAGGCATCCCGGGACCTTCCGGGATGGTTTCGGGACATTCCGGAACCTTTCGGGACCGTTTTCAGACGTTCCGGAACTATCTGGATAGGTTTCGAGACCATCCGAGTTACAGTCTAAGAAATCCGATGACCGCGTAAGTTTGTCGGGACGTCCACCGATTAACCGAAAACTATTCCGGTCGATCCAAGACTTCCCCAGTACCATTCTCATATGTTCCGGAACCTCCTGGGACTATTCCAGAGTGATCCAGACATATCCTTAAATACCCGGAACTACTTCCGGTGCCCTTATGAACAATTCCATAAATACCCGGAACTACTTCCGGTGGCCGTATGAACTATTCCGTTTTGCTTCCACTAGACCTTCTACCATTCCAGTATTCTAACAGACTACTTCTCGTTAAGTGTGTGACCCAATAAGTTCGGTATTATGCGGACATGACTCAGAAAATCTTCCGTACATAGGTCAACAGCCTCTTGTGAATAGCCAATAATCAACAGCGGAGCCATGGACACCCATGTTGACTCCCGCACATACACGAAGAAACTTCGAGTGAACCATTATGTTTAGTCATGTACCATTCCCTTTGCTTCGTGATATATGACGAAGTCAGAGGCGAGAAGTTTGGCACCCATGTGTAACAACATCTTGAACACAAGCCACTCGTTATCCTCTTTGCTCGTTTGTCCCTTTTTCTCGTTATCGTATTCTGGTATCCCCGTGACTAAATCACAATGCGTCTGGCTAGACTATAATGGATACCTTCATACCGAGTGGGACCGAAGTGAATATCTTCTTCATCGTGAAGAATAAAATCCCAGTCTTGAGCTATCGCAATTACTAGACAAACTATCCAATGTACCCATAACTTATTTTACTACTTCACAGTAACGGGAAGATTCATCTAAGAACCAGAGTACATCTTCCTGTGTGAAGCAACTCGATACTCTCATGGTCTAAGGAATTACGTATATGATAACATTTCATGATATGACTTATAACGTTGTTACGATGTGATCTCTAAGTATATCATTCAATACTCGGGTCGGTTCAACATCATTGTTCTGCTAACAATATGTCCTCATTGCTACTGACATCCTTGTTACAATAACAATGTCCATGATTAAGAAAATGTAATCATCAGTTAGCACATGAGCTGGTCTTAGAGGCTAAACCAGGAACTCTTGGTGTTTACATTTCCACACATGCAAACGAGTTTTTTTTCTGAATCTCACAGTCTGGGTCATTGAAATTATAGCACAGAAATATAAACATTAATTACGAACGTGGAAATATATATAATAACATTTTATTATTGCCTCTAGGGCATATTTGCAACAGAGTGTACTCTATATATTACAATCCCTCCAGAGGTTAGCGATCCATCTAGTAGCTAGAGTTCTCAACTATTTTTTTGTAGTTTTCGAAAATAAGCACGGATTGCCCAAAATACGACACCTATCACTAATAGGTTTGAGATCTTTACACACAGAAGTCCAAACATTACTCAAATCAACACCTCAAAACTATTGCAAGTTACTACTATACTTATAATAACAACCCCAATTACCTACTCAAGTCAAGACACAAAATTAGTGCAACAAGTCAATTATCTAAACAAGATAAGTATGAATACCCAAGAGAGTTCTAAAATAAACAACCTAAATAAAATCTCTTAAAAATATAAACATGAAAACAAGAGCTAAGCATGACAACAGGTAGATATAAAACAAAACACTCAACAAAGATAAGCAAGAAAACTATGTGTGTTCTAGGTGGAAGTGGAGCGTGGTTCGCTCCCAAACAATGTAGGCTGAGGTCCAACTTGTTATGAACAACAAGTAAAAAGTAAACTAAGCAAAGCAAACTGAAAAAATGCAAGACGCTCTGAGCATAGCACATAACATATGAATTGAAAAATATATAGTTTGGAGAAGGACAAACTGATGATTGTTGATGGAGAAGGGGATGCACGGGGGCATCCTCAAGATTAGACGCTTGAGTCTCCTTGGATATTTATTGGGGGTGCATGGGAGCATCCCCAAAGTTGAGCTTTTTATACTCCCGGATCTTCTTTCATCATCTTCCTTCGCACACTTGAAAACTCCTTCATACGAAACTCATCATAAGCTGATTAGAGAGGTTAGTGCCCATAATAAAATAATTTTCCTCTATTGGAAATAAAGTTTTTTAGGAAGAGCTAGTATTTCTCAAGATTACAAGTTTTTGCAAAGAAAAAACAAGCTTAAGATTTACAAAACGGTGAAAACATAAAACATGGCAGAATCTGATAATAACAGAACAACAGGTAGTAAATAATTTTTTCGGGACACTTCTACAACTCAAGTCAAAAAACTCAGAACATGCAGTAGATTCTCAATTGTATAGATCATGCTGTCAATTTTTTTAGATCAAAACTTGATCTTGTGATTTTTAAGAATTTTTGCAATGGAGCAAACATATTCTGTTTTCTAGACAACATGTCACAACTATTGATACAGTTGCCACCGGAGGCTAAAACTTGGCACAAAGCTTAAAAATAAAGATACAATGATGTTGCTATAGGAGTAACAAGCATTAAGACCACTAAAACTGAAGTAAAAACATTTTGGGTTGCCTCCCAATAAGCGTTTTCTTTATGCCTTTGAGCTAGGCACAAGGATTATAAAAGGTGCTCTCACAAGAATAAGAATTGAAGCAAAATAGAGCATCAACGAAACAATCACGAAACACCTTTAAGCCTAACATACGTACTTCCTATGCATCGGAACTTTGCAAAGAAATAAATCATGCGTCGTGGGAATGACCCCCAGGTAGGGTCACCCAGGCGAAATAACATTTCAAGACGAAGACCGCCGATCTAAGTGAGGCCGGGCTAATTTAGGCCGACCTGAAGACCGTCATTCGGAGGAAGGCCGATCTGGTCACGGCCGATCTAAAGACCGCCGATCTGAGGATCGCCGATGTAGAAGAAAATCGAGCAAGCACAAGATCGATCTCCAAAGGGACGAGCTGATAAGGTCGAAGGCCGATTGCCCCAGGAGAGTGAAATCGGCCTCACCTAAGTTCATTCGGCCCAAGAAGATACAAGACAATCCGAGCTAACACCGAGAGTTGACCTTGGCCCAAGTCGGAGCACCTAGTACAAGATCATAAATGCTCGATCCCGGAAGATCCGGATGGCAGAGATGTTGGGGTGCGCAGCGGAAAACACAAATTTTTCCTAACTAGCGTTTCCCATAACCCAAGATCTAGCTACCCGTATCACCGTAACGGAAAGGAGTGCGGAATAAAATACCTTGGGGTGTAGTCCGTTGCGCGGGAAACGTTCCCGCAAACGTGGTTGATGTAGTCGAACAAGTTTTACAGCCCCCTGGCTGTGTTGAGCACGCGGATAGGTGTAGTGCCACACGTGTAGCACCTCGTAGTACTCGCACACGTACGAGACTCGATGACGACCTCCGTTCTCCGATCCAGCGAAGGTGGCGGAAGAAGACCTCCGGACGGAGCTTCGGCAGCACGACGGCCTCCGATTCTAGCAGAGATGCCTCAATTCCACTACAAGCTCACACTAGGGAGACCACAGTGGAAGAGACGAGGAAGGGGAGAAGATCAGAGAAAACCGATCTCAATTCAGAGTAATATTTATTTTCTCACGAATTTCTGTGTATTAAATATGTGCACCCTGCCCATCTATATATAGGCAGAGGGGAGGGAGTCAACCCCTCTCCCCTAGCAAGGTGGGACTAAAGTCCCTTGCTAGGGGGAGGTGGCCGGCCAAGGGAGAAGGGGGGGGGGGCGCACCCCTCATGGGCCCTAGGGCCCATGGCGCCTCCCTCTCTCTCTCTTTTTCTTTTTCCCTTTTATTTCCCCTAATGGGCCTCTTTCATAAATAAGGCCCATAGCACTTTTTAATTATAAATAAAATGTTTTAAATTATTAATTCAATTAATTAATAACTAAAACATATTATTCCTTCTCACGGTGCTTCGGAACACCTTCCGGATCACTCCGAAACTCCTTCGGGTCAACACAGAACTTTTCCGATGCTACTTCCTTTATTCTCCGGTAACTCCGATAGTTCCGAAAAGGTCTCCGATTTCATCGAGCCCTTAAGTGTGTTACCCTACGGTCCGAGAACACTCCAGTCATGACCGAGATGAGGCTATGGTCAACGATCATCAGCGGGACCTAGATGCCCATAATGACCCGTGTGCATTCCGGATATCAAAACCGATTGGACCTTACGTCGTATAACATTCCCTTTGTCAGTGATACTGGATTAGTTCGAGATTCGATCAATGACATCCTATGTCTGGTTCAACCTTGTTATGACAAATCCTTATTCACTCGTTCCCGTGATATTCATCCCCGTGACCTAGTCACACGCTGCGCAACTTTATGGATGGAATCTCACCGAGTGGGCCCTGAATATCTATCCATCACATGGATTGACAAATCCCGCTCTTGTAACAATACTCCTCAACATATATCCACGGAATACCTAAGATACAACCATTATGACCCGCATATTTCAGTCAGGTGGTGGGATGTAAGTCAAATCATCCGAGTAGATAGCAATTATGCACGTACTCACGGTCAAAGGAACGGTCTACTACGTTCTGTAATTACAACACTGAACCTTCATAAGATTGATCATGCCGTAATGCTTACTTTGGGTAATGTTCATCACGACACTCATCCAGTGAGGTGACCTCATAGTCAAGAGACTTAATTGTCCATGATCGCGAAACCAGGACCATCATGTTGAACATGAACTAGTTATTGAAATAGAGGCTAACTAGGAACTCTGGTGGTTTCTATACCACACATGTATCATTGTTTCACTGATATAGTTCTAGCACGGTATGAAACTGGTTATGAACTTGCTTAGATATATTGGAATAATCATATATTATTTGCCTCTAGAGCATATATCCAACAGTCTCCCACTTGCACCAGAGTGCTAATAATCTAGCCGCATTTTCCCGATCATAACCATCTTATCACATAAGTGTTCATTGATCATGCTTGCTCATGGAAGAGGACTCATCAACGAACTGCACCAATTCAGATTCGGATGTTTCCTTTGCAACTGGCATAGGTAAACTAGTTTGACATGTCACTCATTATCATATAATGGTTGGGTATAAGTTTCGCGGGAGAGTGAGACTATTATTTCACAATATCCTTCAGTGATCCTTTGGTTCAGTCTTCAGAAGACTTATCCAACGTCACATATATTGGGAAATACACTCAGCCAGAAGTCCAAACTTCTTACGCTAAACTTTGATCCATACGTTTACTTTCTTAAGTAGTATTATGTTTGTAGTGCCGGGAATCTTGCTCACATTTCCTTCATGTCTTTGGTGATGTCTCCAATTCCATATAGCCCCATAATATGGCTTGCAATTGTAATCATGCATTACATTCAAGTCTATTATCTTTCTATACTTTAGAGCATAGTTCTCAGTATTCCTCATATACTGAGTTCATGGACTTTATTCAGATTCTGTGTTTTACTCCTAAAGCACATCGGAATCTGTTCTTCTTCCAAGAACTTTTGAGTCATTCTGTTGTTGGATTAACAATGCATGTTATATGCTAGAATCATATGTCAAAGTACATATGAGATCACATGTCCTAGTACATGGTGCATCTCTATTCTTCCATCAAGACATTGCTTGTGATATTTGGATTTAATCTGTTATATAATTTCTAGCTACAAGAACCTGTTTCTTGTTTAGAAGATTATTCCAACTTTTCTTTGTTTCATCATACGTTTCTATCACTATAGATCTCAACGTGTGATGTGTTGAGTACTTCATATAAAGGAAGATTCTTGTAATCTTGCGTTATATCTACCTTATGTTATATATATATATATCATATTCCATATATGTGCATATGAGACGATTCTCCATATACATATATCATTCGCATGTCCATATATACATACACGTGATCATTCTCCACATATGTCATAACATGCATGTCTGAGATAATGATCATGCTCCCACTCAAATATATCCATCATATACTCATATATTTGTTGTTCAACTTTCATCAAGTCATTGTATTGTTACTATGTCTTACATAATGACAATGCTCCCAAAGCTTCCACTCAGAAAATTCCCTCTGCACTCTAAGTTCCCGGAAGTCTTCAAACCTCCCACTCAGTTTCATGAAACTATAGGCCCACTCAATATTTTGGTCATTCACAAAAATCACTTGATCAAATCAAGGTTGAGGGTTCCTGTCTTGAGGTACTATAGTCCCTCCTTTAACGAAATAAAATTTTGCCATGCCTATTGCAATTCACTTTCAAATCCTAAGTTTGAACGAGGCGCAATTCTAGGCTATGGTCCACTGTAGTGTAAATGAAATATTTTATTGATTAAAGCATTCCTACGTTTCCGTAGTCAATCACCATTAAACTTTGGTCATAACCGTTTTATGAACCAAAATTATGCCGTATACCCGTTACATTATTCTCAATAACTTTCCAGTTTGTTGAGAATATGAAATAACCGATTTATTTCACAGGACGTGAGCCATCCTATATGAAACTCAATATTATTTCATTTCTCCTCGTGTTCTAGGCTACCATCATTCCTTTGCGTTTTAAGCAATGTTATTCCTTTTGTTTTATTAAGAAGACTCATGATTATTGTTCTGTACAGAACGTATTCATGACAACCTTCTAAATTCAACTAAGACTTCAACTCACATACCAAGACTAATCGTCTTTGGCATATCCTTCCTTATATAGCGTCATTACAGCGGAACACGCTTCCGTTGCAATACTGTGATATTCTGAAGGCAAGGTCCAATACCTTGGTCAAAGTTTCCATTATCTCCCATTGGATCCGTGTCGAGAGACTTCTTCTTGCACTACCAATCAAGCAACACAAATTTTGCTATTCGGGGAGAATATGTAATTTCAATTGCTTGTAGCTTTATCACAAAGAAATTCGTTCTTTAATAAACCTTATAACACCATCAATTATGGAGCTATCTTGTCTCATTAGATTCAGGATGGTTTCCTATTCATGATGTGGGTGTTTTAACTTAATGAATTAAACAACCTTGTTCGTTAATAATTTTAGTGCAAGGGGAAAGAACGTTTAGACCATACTACAGTTTAGTATGACTATGAATGGTTTAAGTAGTCTAGCACTTTAAACTTCCATCGTAATTTGCGGTACAACTTCCACAAGTCTCCCATTATGTCATCTTTAATACTTATCACTCGGATAGCGTAGTGATTTGTATCCTTATATTCAACTTCACACTGTGATTCCTGAATCTCAGTTTTATGATCTCAATTGAACACAATCTTTCAATTAATCATATGAAGTCTTTAATGATAACTCATGTGCCCATTTAGTACATCATTTATGTATAATGATTGGCACAAGTTCTACTTGTTAGAACCTTGTCATGGTCATATTTATTGCTGAGGTTTATAGATCGCGTATCTAATCCATCTCATGCAATCAAGTTATGACTTTCATTTGATAATGAACTCACGAGTTAATAGATCATACATTTAATGAATTCATCAATTATGAAATCACCTTATGCAATCAAATCTTTGACTTGTTATAATCAAGACAACTTTATCATTAAACCTTGAATATTACTTGACAATAATAGCAGTATTATAAATGCTTTCTATCATAAAATAAATCAAGACGTAATCAAAGTATAAGAACACTTTTATTCATAAAGATGGAACAACTGACTTGTCTCATTACATGAATAACTTTGTCTCGCGAGATGCAAGACACACAACTAAGTGTTCATACTATAATGATTACATAATATTTATCTAATACTCTAAGTATCTCCTATGATAGATGTCTCGGCGGAATCCATGTTGGCCATCAACTGACTTGATATCCATCAATCCTTGATTTCACCTCTTCCCGTCCATGCAACGACAGGTCCTTTTTTCATAAAACAGAATAAGTATCATATACTCATTTACTGCAAGTGTTGTATAAAGGGGAACAAACATTTATAAAGTATATCAAGTATATACCTTCTCCATCCACGACCTCTGCATCCTCAATAGGTGCAATGTCTGCGGCCAAGAGATCAGTCATGAAGTTTTCGAGAGTTGTATTAGCTCCACTCCCGACATAGCTATGAACATAATCACCATAACTCGGGGGAAGCGAGTGCAATAACGTGTTTATCGCAAACTCTTCTGTGGTGGTTTCGTTCATTGTCCAATATTCATAGTCCTCCACCAGGGTCAGGTACATCTCATGCATCTTGTCTAAGTGATCATCAAGGCTTGTGTGTTCTTCCATATTTGTAGATAGAAACTTGCTTTCTAACTCAAATCTGGCAACTCTGTGTTGGATATATGCTCTAGAGGCAAATAATATATGATTATTCCAATATATCTAAATAAGTTCATGACCAGTTTCATACTGTGCTGGAACTGTATCAGTGAAACAATGATACATGTGTGGTATAGAAACAACCAGAGTTCCTAGTCAGCCTCTCATGATGACTAGTTTATCGTCAACTGATGATTGTGGTTTCACAATCATGGACAATCAAGTCAATTGACGGTAAGGTCACCTCATTGAATGAATGACGTGATGAACATTACCCAATGCAAGCATTGCAACATGATCAAATCGTAAAAGTTCAGTGTTGTAATTACAGAACGTAGTAGCCTGTTCCTTTGACAGTGAGATCACACATAATTGCTATCTTCTGAGGATGCTTTGAGTGCATTAACGGTCACACTGAAACATGGTGACCATAAAGGTGTATCTTGGGCTATCCGATGGGATATGTTGAGGAGTGTTGATTCAAGAGCGGGATCTGTCAATCCATATAATGGAAAGATACTTCATGGCCAACTCGGTGAGATTGCATCCATAAAGCTGCGCAGCGTGTGACTAGGTCACAAGGATGAATATCACGGAACGAGTGAATAAAGATTTGTCGGTAACAAGATAGAACTAATGCATTGGATGCAGTTGATCGAATCTTGGACTAATCTAGTATCGCATGACAAAGGGAATGGTATACAACGTGAATGGTCCAATCGGTTACTTCCGGAATACACAAGGGTAATTATGGGCATCCATGTCCCGCTATTGATCATTGACCGTAGCCTTTGTCTCGGTCATGACTGGAGTGTTCTCGGACCATAGGGTAACATACTTAAGGGCTCGATGAATATCGGAGACCTATTCGGAACTATCGGAGTTACCGGAGAAGAGAGAAAGACGTACCGGAAAAGTTCCGTGTTGGTCCGAAGGTTGTTCGGAGTGAGCTGGAAGGAGTTCCGGATCATCGGGAGATGAAATAATATGTATTATTTATTAATTAAGTGAATTAATAATTAATAACATTTTATTTATAATTAAAAAGTGCAATGGGCCAGCTTTGGGAAAGAATCCCATTAGGGGAATAAAGGAAAAGAAAAAAAGAGAGAGAGAGGGAGGCGCCATGGGCCCTAGGGCCCATGAGGGGTGCGCCCCCCTCCTCCCTTGGCCGGCCACCTCCCCCTAGCAAGGGACTTTAGTCCCACCTTGCTAGGGGAGAGGGGTTGACTCCCTCCCCTCTGCCTATATATAGATGGCCAGGGTGCACATATTCAATACACAGAAATTCGTGAGAAAATAAATATTACTCCGAATTGAGATCGGTTTTCACCGGTCTTCTCCCCTCTCTCGTCTCTCTCAAACCGGGGTCCCCTTGTCTGGAACCTGTGCTGGGATTGAGGCTTCTCCACTATACGCACACCGTCGTGCTGCTGAAACTCTGGTTCCGGAGGTCTACTTCCGCCACCTTCGCTGGATCGGAGAACAGAGGTCGTCATCGAGTCCGTACGTGTGCGAGTACTACGAGGTGCTGCACGTGCGGCACTACCACCCAACACGGTGCTAACACAGCCAGGGGGCTGTGAAAGGTTTACGGCTTCATCAACCACGTTTGCGGGAACGTTTCCCGCGCAACGGACTACACCCCGAGGTATGTTATTCCGCAAGTCTTTCCGTTACGACATTACAACTAGATAGATCTTGGGTTAAGGGCGACGCTAGTTAGAAAAATTAATGTTTTCTGCTGCGAGACCCAACAGTGGTATCATGAGCTAGATCTATGCTTCGTTTTGCTGTGCGGATAGAACACATCGGGGATGTGGGCATTGATTCTACGATTGTTACCCTCTCACGTGTACTTGTTATATTTGTGGCATTGTTTGATGAAGCGGCCCCCGACCGACCTTACGCGTACGCTTACGCGAGACTGGTTCCACGCTTGACATACGGCTTGTATCGTATAAAGTGGCTCTGGGGGGTGTCTGTCTCTCTTACTTTAGCGGATATGGAATTTGCAACGGAGGGCCCCGTACGGGGTGTAATAGAGACAATCTATAATCAACGTTGTGGTTCAATGTTCGTAGAAACGGTTGATCTATGAAAAGCCCTAGCAGCCACGTAAAACATGCAATATACAAATATAGAGGCATCTAACTTTATATTGCAGAGGGGGCTATTGTTATTTGCTTAATCTTGATGTAGTGATAGCTTTGCTATGTGTTACTAGAAAGTAGTAAACGTTCATCATGATGAAACAAAATTAAATGGGGACACTGTAGACTTAGTGCCACCATGATCATACATCTTAAAACTTGCTAGTATAGGATACACGACGGTAGCATTAAATAAGATGATCCCTTATAAAATGCCAAACATAAGTATTCTACCGAAGTGTGCACCACCTGGAAGGTTCTCTTTATGATGGGCAGGCCGTGACGATCGGGTGTCATACATACATTAGAGTTCGCATGAGGTTGGGCCTGGCAAGGCTAGCATATGTCGATATGGCCTTGCTAAGAAGCATATAACACTAAGGTCAATTTGGCGAGCCTAGCATATGTAGATATGGCCTCGGAATACTAGAGATCGAAAGATCGAGCATGAGTCACATATAGGATGTGATCGCACAAACTAGTTGTCTACCTTTGAAACTAATCCGCCGGACGTTGTGATATTCGAGTACGGATAGTGAATCTGGATCATGTAATCACTAAAACTTCTTAGGGATGATTGTTTTAGTGTGAGCTCATATATAATATGATTATTATGAACTCATTGTTATGAACTAGTCTTAATTGTTTTCCTTGCAAATATTTTGTAGAAAATTAAAATGGACATGAATCAATATCATGGATTGGTTACTTTCTTACGTGGTGAAAGACTTAAAGATGATGGGTCAAATTTCGTTGATTGGTACTTATACCTTAGGACTGTGCTCAAGAGAGCTAACCTCTTGTTCGTGATACAAGAGCGTATGGGAGATCCTCCAGTAGACAACATGGATGAAAAAGTAATGCTTGATTACCATAATCGTCGAAGGAGTTACGCCATGGTTCAAAGTGTCATAGAAACTAGCTTTCCGCAAGATTTACGTGAACAATATGCGGATATGGACACGTTTGACACAATCGACATGATGAAGTCATTGTTTATACATCAGTTCAGAGTGGCCAGATTTGAGTTAGAAAATGAGTTTCTTACTACAAAGATGGAAGAGAACACTTGTCTGAAAACTCACGTAGCCAAGATGCATGGGATACATCTGAAACTCGTGGAGGACTTTGACTATTGGACCACAGAGGAGTCTGCTATAAATACGGTGCTACACTCGCTTCCACCGAGTTACACAGATTTTGTCCATGACTATGTCGGAAGAGGTGAAAGCCTTCAGTTCTTTGAGTACATGGTCAACCTCCGAGATTTAGAGGTTGAACCCATTGAAGGAGAAATTGTTGATGGAGAAAGTATATGTTTGATATACTCGTTATAAATGGTTGTTCCCTTATACAACATTTGCAGTTTAATAAGTATTTGATACTTGTTCTGTTTTATGAAAACAGGGCCTGCCGTTTCATGGACGGGAAGAGGTGCGATCCAGGATTGATGGCAACCAAGCCAGTTGATGGCCACCAAGATTTCACCAAGACATCTATCATAGGATTATACTTAGAGTATTAGATAAATCTTTTGTAATCGATTAAGTATGAACACTTAGTGATATGTCTTGCATCTCGCAAGACGAAGTTATTCATGTTTTGAGACAAGTTAGTTGTTCTAGTTTGATGAATAAAGTGTGCTTATACTATGATTGCAATTGAGTTTATATTATGATAGAAGCATTTATAAAACACCATAATTGTCAAGTGATATTCAATGTTTAATGATTAAGTTATTTTGAATAACAATAAAGCCAAAGGTCATAATTCGATTAAATGCATGAGACGAATTCATAAATGATGATGTCATTAGATACGTGATCTATTAACTCATGAATTTATTATCAACCAAGATGACTAATGACGGAGTTCTAGCAAAGTAGAACTTGCGCCAAACATTGTACATAAATGATGTATTAACCAAGCGCATGAATAATCATTAAAGATGCTTCGCATGATTAATTGAACAAGGAATTCAATTGAGATCATAAATCTGAGATTACGGGATCACAGTGAAGTTGGATATAAGAATAAAAATCACCATTGACGAGGGGGTGACCCCACGACTCCTACGGATAAGCCTACCTGGTGTCCCTGAAGACAGAAGGCCCATGAAGATACAACCTCGGCCCGTTAATTGGCACCGACGTAGGAGTCTGCAACTCACAAGGAAGGTGCGAGAACCTGCCGTACGGAGCAAGCTAGGGTTAGGAAAGCTTACCTGTAAACGTAGATGAACTCCCCGAGACCTAGCCCAGCATATACAGGCTAGGAGGGGCGACGAAAAGGACAACCAATATCATCTGTAACCCTAGCCTTGAGCGCTCCAGCCTTGGCATCCCCTGTAATCGCATCTCCCCCATCAATAATATCGAGCAGGAGCGTGCCTTCCTGTTTGCCGACGAGCTATCGTCCAACCTGTGCCTCTCATGACTAACCCAGGGTCCCTGACCATGGGATTTGCCGGGGTTGATCCCCGTAAATTGGCGCCGTCTATGGGGACTACACAGGTTGGGATCACGATCTCGGCGGTTCGGTCTTCAGCATGCCACAACTCAAGGGCAAGGACCAGATCTAGCCCACTCGAAGGATTCAAGATCACGACAAACATCTCTGCCACCCCATCAAGACCGCTCGGGCTACAGCTATGCCAGGACCGATACTACGGTAACGGCCAAGTGCAGCGCCAACAGCGAAGGAATCGACGACCCAGAAGAACGGCGAGAGGCCTCTACGAAGGAATTCCACTCGACGAACCGCGACGCGCAGAGGAGGACTCGCAAATCTTTCGACAACCCACCTCCGCCCGGGCACCCGCCGCACATCAAGACGATAACTACGAGATCGAAACCAGCGATCAGCAGGACCATCGCCAAGAAAGAAGAAATCGACGACCCAAAAGGCACGCATGGGAGATCTACGGCGAGGCTCCAATGAACGAGCCACGTCACGCAGCCGTGCAACCGACGACCACTCGACGACACGCCGTCGCACGAGCACCTGCCGTCAGCCAGGACAGCGACTCTGAGACACCGGTGGGCGAGTACTATGACCCAGATCAAAGGCCGGATGAATTCTCCAACCTCATCAAGAACCAAGACATGAGTCGAGGAATCGAAACCGACCCTCGCTTGCACGAACACCCGGAGGATCATGAGCAAATCTTTAGAATCTCAAGAAGGAAGAGGCACGCCGGATCTAGAAAACTCACGGCTAGAGAGCAGCTGGAAGGACCCTGCACGATCCACAGCTTCGAGGATGACTGGGGACGCGTCAGGTCAGGTCACACTTTGAGAGATTGCCGCCTGTTCAACGAGCTAGCCGACGACCTCAAGAAGGGGAAGCAGAAAGAAGACAGGCGCAACCGGCGACCCGAACAATCGGCACCCTCAAGCCCGGAAGGACGTCACAGCCCGCTGCAAGAACAGGTGCTCATGATCCAAGAGGGAAGGGTGCCGCAAGCACGAAGCAACGCCTACACCCTGCAAGCTAGAGCAGCCGAGAGCATAAACATAGTCGAAGTCTACCAGCTGCATGATACGGAGACCAGCATCACGTTCTCACAGGACGACCATCCACCCGCAGTCCCAAGACCGGGGTACGCGCCCCTGGTGCTCGATGCACAAATCGGTGGGTACGACATGGATAGGGTCTTCATGGACGGAGGCAGCAGCATGAACATCATCTTCGCCAGCACCCTGTAAAAGATGCTGATCCCACGAGCAGTATGGAGAAAATCGAGCACCGAGTTACACGGGGTAGTCCCAGGAGAAGAAGCCACATCCCTCGGAGTCATCAAACTCGAAGTTGTCTTCGGCAACCGGCGCAACTTCGCAAAGCACGTCCTCGAGTTCGAGGTACTCGACTGGAAATCGCAGTACCACGCCATATTGGGACGGCCAGCATTCGCGCAGTTCATGGCGGTCCCACACTACGCCTACCACAAGCTCAAGATGCCAGGATCAGCAGGAGTCCTCACGATCAACGTAAGCTTCATCAAATCAGATCAATGTGATCGTGACTTCCACAGAATCTCCGACACATTCGGAGCCGAACAAGAACTCAGAGAAATAGCCATGGTGACGGACAAGAATACCTTCCCATTGGTGAACCGAAGCGAATACGGACGCGACTTCAGCATCGACAGCGACACAGTCACTCACCAAGTGCACCCGACGGACCCGGACAAAACAATCCGCGTGTACGCCCACCTACCAGAGGAGCAGGCGACGACTCTCGTCGCTTTCTTTCGAGACGACTGGAAAATATTCGCCTGGTGCCCAGCCGACATGCCTGGGATACCACGCGAATTCGTGGAACACGCCCTACGCATCAAGCAAAACACGAAGCCGGTGAAGCAAGCGCTGAGACGATTCTCGGAGCCCAAGCGCAGAGCAATCGGAGAGGAAGTCAACCGGTTACTCGACGCCGAGTTCATCCGAGAAACGAAGAAAGCCACCTGGATAGACAACCCAGTGCTGGTGCCCAAGAAAGACACGACCGTGCTGCGCATGTGTGTCGACTACGGACCAGTCAACAAGCATTGCCCGAAGGACCACTTCCCCCTGCCTAGAATCGATCAGATAATCGACTCGACAGCAGGGTGCGATCTACTTTCCTTTCTTGACGCTTACTCAGGATACAACCAGATCAGGATGAAGGAAGAAGACGAAGAGCACACATCGTTCATCACCCCCTATGGTGTATTCTGCTACAGGACCATGCCCTTAGGGCTCAAAAACGCAGGCGCCACTTACCAGCAAATGATGTAGGCCTGCCTGAAGGAGCAAATCGGAAGAAACTTGCAAGTCTATGTGGACGACATCATCATCAAGACCTACAAAGCAGCCACACTACTCGACGACCTGCGCGAAACCTTCGCGGCGCTCAACAAATACATAATCAAACTCAACCCAAAGAAGAGCGCATTCGGCGTACCTGCGGGGAAGCTGCTTGGCTATATGGTCTCTGCCCGAGGAATCGAGGCAACCCCTGAGAAAGTCCAAGCCATCACCCGAATGCAAGAACCAACCGGCGTCAAAGGAGTACAACATCTCACTGGAAAACTCGCAGCCCTAAGCCTCTTCATCAGCAGGCTGGGAGAACGCACACTGCCTTTCTATCAGCTGCTCAGGAAAGGAGAGAAATTCGAGTGGACGGAGGAAGCCCGCCAAGCATTCGCGGACCTAAAAAAGACACTCTCGACCCCACCAATCCTGGTGGTACCCAAGGAAAGAGAGAAGCTATACCTCTACGTGGCAGCACGTAACAGTGTAGTAAGCACAGCGCTCGTTGTCGAACGCGCAGAAGAAGGCAAGGTCCAGAGCATCCAGAGACCAATCTACTACCTCAGCATGCTCCTGACCAAATCCCAGCAGCTGATACGTCCAAAACGTATCTATAATTTCTGCTTGCTCCATGCATGTTTTGTGTGATATTTCTATGATCTAGATACACTTTCATACACTTTTGATCATATTTGGACTAACCTATTAACTCAGTGCACCCCAGTGCCAGTTCCTGTTTTCTGCTGTTTTTCTATTTCAGTTTCCCCCCATATAAGAAGTGCCAGAAAAATTCCAGGAAAAATCAGCGTACAGGAAGCTTCGAGAAGAGCCCGGGAGGGGCCAGAGGGGAGCCAGGGGGGGGGGGGCAGGCGGCCACCCGGCGCGGCCCCACCCCTGGGGCCCCTGGTCCACCTCTGGCTGCCCCCCTTCGCCTATTTATTCTCCGTCACGGGAAAACTCCAGAGGGAAACCCTATTATGCAAACTCGCCTCTGTTCCGCCGCCGCCGCACTTCCAAGATCGGGAGCACCAGAAGAACTCTTCCCGGCACCGTGCCGGAGGGAGGATTGACCTCCGGGAGTCTCCTCTTCACCATGGATGCTCCCCGGATGTCTCGTGAGTAGTTTTCCTTGGGCCATGGGTCCGTGATCAGTAGCTATGTGATGTTCTCCTCCCCTCTTTGATCTTCATTGTTTAGACCTCGTGAGCTGCCCTACATGATCGAGGCACCTTTGTAATATTTCTGCTGTTGCTATGCTGAGTTTGGAGGGATCTGATGGATTATGAGATTATGTTCAGATTGTGATAGAGTAATATATTTGGTTTTTATCTCTTATATTTTTGTTCCTAAGTAATTTTTGCATGTTCTCCGTTGTTGTTTATTGCTTTGGCCAAGTAGTAGGTAGTGACTCAAAGAGGGAACGTTGTGCTAGATTGTGGGTTCATGCCCCCCGATGACACGCTTGAGTGACAGAAACATGAGTCTAGGGGATGTGCTGTTTCCACAAGGGGGGAAAACAACGGTGCTTGTAACCGCGGTTACAAGGATTGTTTACTTTATGCAAAGTTATTTCTATTGCAGTTGTCTGTTGCTTTGGGTTTACACTTTGGGTGGGGTTCACAACTTAATACCAGCGAGATGTTCTGGATAGATATCTCAAGGTGGATGATTAGTAGTAGATGCATATGGATTTCGGTCTACTTATTTTGGGGTACTGCCCGTGCTTTTGAGCCTCTTCCTTTCTTTTGTAGCATAGTTAGCATTGCGGTGCGTTCATAATCCTGTCAATTGCCCTTCTGTAATTTGTTTACCTCGGATAGCAGTTTTATCGTCTTTTGGGAGAGAAACATCACTAGTGAAAATCACGTATCCCGGTCCATATCCTCATTACTGTTTCCAAGCTATATTTACTTTACTGCTTTTACTTGCTATCATTATCCCTTGCGTTTTATCCGTTGTGAACAACAAGACCGGAGAGATTGACAACCTCTCTGAACTTCGTTGGAAACAAAGTTATCTGTGTCTGTGTGCAGGTCCGCGTCAGTTGCGCCGCTGACACCTACTTATCATCTCTGGAGTCCTACTGGAGACAAACCTTGGTATCTTCATCGAGGGAAAACTGCTGCTGCACTACATCTCAAACCTTCCACTTGGGGTAACCAACGAAGGGCGAGAAGCCATCAGCAGCGGTACCCGCACTATCAGAAGCTACTACTGGTCGTCGTCATGACCTCAAGAAATGTGTCCCACTACTTCGACGAGCACCCTATCACAATCGTGAGCAGCGCACCACTCGCTGACATACTCAACAACCCTGGAGCGACTGGACGAGTCGCCGAGTGGAATATTGAGCTCAGCCCACGGGACCTACAGTTCAAGCACCCAACAACCATCAAAGCCCAAGTACTCCCAGATTTCTTGGTCGAGTGGACGGAGGTTCAGACACCAGGCCCCCCAGACCTATCAAGTTCATGGTCAATGTTCTTCGAAGGGTCCGAGAGACAACAAGGATCTAGGGAAGGAGTTGTGCTCATCTCCCCTAAAGGAACAAAGCTGAAATATGTCCTCCAGATTAACTTCAGTCACGCCTCCAACAACGAAGCAGAATACGAGGCACTCCTCCATGGCATGCGCATGGCCAAAACGTGCGGAGCCACTCGCCTCATAATTTACGGGGACTGCAATCTCGTCATCCAGCAGAGGATGAGAAACTGCCACGCAATAGCCGACAACATGGCGGCCTACCAGAAGCTCTACAACGAACTCGAAGGAAGTTTCGACGGTTGCGAGCTCAAGTACATCACCAGGGCCAACAACACAGAAGCCGACGAGCTCGCGAACATCGATTCGACCCGAGGACCTGTACCACCCGGCGTTTTTCTCGAAAGCTTCAGCCGGAGATCCATCAATGTACAGGCAGCAACAACTGAAGCAGTCGTGGACGGCGAAGACGCAACAGAACTGGCGCAGGTGGTAGCATCAACCCCATCAGAAGGCACAAGAACCAGCACACCCGACAACACAGCTCCGATAGAGCTCGAAGGACCTGTCTGGACAAAACTGTTCCTCCGATTCCTAATCGAAGGTACGCTACCGCAAGACGTGGCCGAAGCACGACGCATCAGCCGACGATCCAAGGCGTTCACGGTGATCAACAAACAACTATACAAGCGCAGCATCACCCAGATACTCCAAAGGTGCATCGACGAAGAGGACGGCAAAGACCTACTGCTCGAAATCCACGAAGGCACCTGCGGGCACCATGCGAGTAGTCGAGTACTCGTGTCCAAAGCATTCCGAGCCGGGTTCTATTGGCCCACAGCCATGAAAAACGCAGAGGAAATCGTGCGACGTTGTGTCGCCTGCCAGAAATTCGCAAATAGGCCACACGCTCCCGCATCAGAGCTCAAGACCATACCACTATCCTGGCCGTTCGCCACCTGGGGACTCGAGATGGTGGGCCCACTCAAGAAATCATCAAAGGGCGGAAGGACACACCTTCTCGTCGCAGTCGACAAGTTCACTAAATGGATCGAAGCAGTGCCCATCACCAGCTCCACAACCCTTACGACTGACAATTTCATCAAATCGACCATCTTCAGGTTCGGAGTGCCCCACAACATCATCACGGACAACGGCACGAACGTCACAGCCGTAGAGTTCCAGAACTTCTGCGAAGAACTGGGCATCAAAACCAATTATGCATCAGTCGCGCACCCGCAGTCCAACGGCCAGGTGGAAAAAGCAAACGGCCTTGTATGCGGGGGAATCAAGAAACGACTCCTCGCACCACTTGAGCAAGCCGCCGGCAACTGGGTAGAAGAACTCCCCGCGGTCCTATGGAGCCTACGAACTACACCAAACACCGCGACCCAGTACACACCCTTCTTCATGGTGTACGGGGCAGAGGCAGTCCTACCACACGACCTCAAGTTCGGAGCACCTCGGGTCACCGGATACAAAGAAGAAGAAGCAGAAGAAGCACTACAAGACGACAAAGATACGGCTAACGAAGCAATAGACACAGCCCTGGCAAAATCAGAGGGGTAGCAGGACAAGCTACGCACCTACCAAAGCAGTCGCATACGCACTAGAACCTTCAACAAAGGCGACCTAGTCCTACGGCTGATACAAGAGAAGGTCCATAAACTTGCCCCCCAATGGGAAGGACCATTTATAGTCTCAGAAGTCATCGGAGGTGGCGCCTACAGGCTGAAGAACCCGAAGACAGACGAGGACGTGGGTAACCCATGGAACGTAGCAAACTTGCGACTGTTTTATCCATAGTCCCCATCGGTCAGACATGACTGGCAACTCATGTAGCTGCTCGACCGCAATAAAGAAAATGTTGCCCAAATACTGCCATCTCAAAGCACTCGGGGGCTTAAGCGTGAAATCCCCCCGAGAGACGCTATCGCCTATGCGATCTTAACCAAAGCACTCGGGGGCTTAAGAATAAAATCCCCCCTAGAGAAGCTATCGCCTACGCGATCTTAACCAAAGCACTCGGGGGCTTAAGCGTGAAATCCCCCCGAGATACGCTATCGCCTACGCGATCTTAACCAAAGCACTCGGGGGATTAAGCGTGAAATCCCCCCGAGAGACGTTATCGCCTACGCGATCTTAACCAAAGCACTCGGGGGCTTAAGAATAAAATCCCCCCGAGAGACGCTATCGCCTAGCGATCTTAACCAAAGCACTCGGGGGCTTAAGAATAAAAATCCCCCCAAGACAAGCTATGTCGGGACCCGGGGTTAGCGTATGTAATTCCAGTCACGATGCAATCACATGGAGAGCCGAGAACCGTACCCACTTGTCTAAGCAAACAAGGCCAAGCACAGAACGTTCTCGGTAAGCATCGAACGTGAGGGGCATCCCATTCAGGCCGGATGATCAACTGAGATGGGTCCTCATCGTCCGCTCACAAGTCTAAATGCTTATGGGTGGTGAATCCCATACTCATAGACAAGTCGCCTCAACCATGTTATCGATTGAATCCTAACTCTTACATATACTTACTCCAGCCCGATCACTTAGTCGGGGTCTAGGGCGGGCTCGATCATACAACAAAGTGTGCACGTGACAGAGTCACGAACAATCGCATCGCGATGCCCCAAGATGCGCACATCTAAGGGCCACTTGGTGTATAAAAGACCGCCAGCCAGATCACAACTAAGGTCTCGAAAACCCATACTAAGACATGCATGCTATAAACATACACGCAACACACATGCCTAGTATGAACAGCAGGTATCATCACATAACTCTACAAAGTACTCTTTATTGATATACACATAGAGCATACAAAGATCACATGTCTGTGATCACATTACATCATACAACGGAAGCAAATTAGGTCTGAGTACAGACAAGATTAACAAATGGCTTAGAGAAGCCTTGTAAACAAACATGCCCTTCCACGAGGGACCAGACTGTTGTCTGGGACTATGCTAACTTAGTCAACGTCGAGCTTCACGAAGGTGACTCCATCGGGATCCGGGTTCTCATCTAAAACATAGAATACGCAAACGTGAGTACAAAGTCATACTCAGCAAGACTTACATCAGAACTATACTACTCATGCTCAAGTATCAAGGTAAAGTTGGTGGGGTTCAACATGCAGAAGTGCCAGCTTTGACTTGGCTAATCCTGTACTACGAGTACCAGACTTTGAGGTAAGAAGCGTACACGAGTCCACTACATCTCCAACCAATACACCACTATGGTTACTTCCTCGACTTCCCCACGAGGAGGCACACCATAGCACTCACGCTTATCTTGCGAGTTTTATAAGTATCCATTCAAGTTGTCTATGATCAAGTAGAGGTTTCCAAGTAGTCCATAACCGCGGACACGGCTATTCGAATAGTTCATTAACCCTGCAGGGGTGTACATCTTCACACGCGTGTCATCACTTATCGTCTCGTTCTTGTCATCCTTCAAGCGGATGTCGGACGTGGATGAAACCAAGGCACTACCCTCACATCACCTTCTCTAATCCAGGAGCCGACTAACTGAGTTTGTCACCGCTCGAGAGTCCGGCCGGTTCCACGAAACGGACTCAGATAATGTAAGGGACCGAGACGCCACCTTTGACAGATGGTTTCACTGCCTCACAGGTCCACCTACATATCTATACATAAATCAAATGGAAAGCCCGAATCTAGTGTGACTCCTGGACTGGATCGGGTACGTAAAGAGGCCAAACGGGGCTCCCATAAAACCCTACATGTGGTCATACTCTTTGTCTTGGATCACAAAACAGGAACTCGGGGCCTAGGGCAGTGTTCAACGAGACAACCCACTGTGTACTCCTACACAGCCTCTCATCATTCACCTTTGTTTAGGGTGGATTCACCAACACGTTTACATCAGCATCACTGTGTTCATTCCATCCCGACTCACAATCATAACATCCTCATTGTACCACTAAGCAGCAAAAGCAGTAACAGTTGCAGGGGCCACATGCTCATCATTCAACTCCTAAATCTGCTAGGATTGTGGTTTGCTTAATACGGTGGCAAAATGATAGGTCATGCATCGGAATGGGTTCAACTATGAGAAAGAACGTGTCTCGATGATCTCCTAAACATGCATAAGCGAGACTGAGGGGGAAGTAGGATTTTAAGACATGATCAATGGGGTTTGCTTGCCTTGCTGACGGTACACGGGTCTTAACGGTGGTCTTCTTCTTCGGGGTGATCACCTTCTCGGAAAAGCTGGTACCGGAAACAATCATCAACAAGGGGGGACAACATTGAATTGAAATGCACAATCACATGATTATGTTGTCCATGATGTGAATGGTATTGGTTTGATCTAGGTTCAATTTGCCACATGTTAATTGAAGTTGATTTGAAAAGTTAATTCTAAATCAAACTCCAAATATTATTCAAATTAGGTCATCTTGCATTTGCTAATGTTTGGTTATTTTAAACAATGTTATCATGTGTGGGATAACCTTCTGAAGTACAAGTGACCATATGTGCATTGCATTGGTTCAATTTAGAAATGCATTTGGAATAAATTTGAATTAATTCCAATTAAGCCAAATAGCAAAAGCTACTGGTCCCATTTTAAAATCAACTCAAACATGGTTGAAAGTTGCATATTTGGATAGAGAATTTTATGCTGATCATTTTTCATATATTATTTGTCCAATTTGGAGTTCATATGAATTAGTTATGAATTTCCAAAGTTTAAACAATTTTCTGTAATTTCTGGAATATTTTAAATCTCTGGAAAAGGCTTTTCTGCATCAGCATTGTGTCATGCTGATGTCAGGGCTGCTGACTGGTCAACCTGACGCGTGGGACCAGCAGGTCAGTGAGCCTGGGTTAATTTCCGTTTAATTAGAGTTAACAAGGGTGTTAGGGGGGGTCTGGGGTCCACATGTCATTGGCTAAGGGGGGATTAGCAGGGTCATTAAGGCCCTAATGGCCTGGGCTGCCGGCGGCTCGACGCCGGCTTCACTGGACGCGGCGGCGCCTCGCCGGAGTTGTCGGGACCCGGGGTTAGCATATGCAAGCCTCGCTACAACACAATCATATGGAGAGCCGAGAACCGTACCCACTTGTCTAAGCAGACAAGGCCAAGCACAGAACGTTCTCGGAAAGCATCGAACGTGAGGGGCATCCCATCCAGGCCGGATGATCAACTGAAATGGGTCCTCATCGTCCGCACACAAGTCTAAATGATATGGGTGATGAACTCCCATACTCATAGACAAGTCGCCTCAACCATACTATCAATTCTATTATAACCCTTACATAGACTTACTCCAGCCCGATCACTTAGTCGGGGTCTAGGGCGGGCTCGATCATACATCAAAGTGTGCACGAGACAGAGTCTCGAACAATCGCATCGCGATGCCCCAAGCTGCGCACATCTAAGGGCCACTTGGTGTATAAAAGACCGCCAGCCAGATCACAACTAAGGTCTCAAAAACCCATACAAAGACATGCATGTTATAAACATACACGCAGCACACATGCCTTGTATGAACAACAGGTATCATTGCAATTCTCTACAAAGTATATATCTTTATTAATAACTCTTACAGAGTGCACACAGAGATCACAAGCATGTGATCCAACATTACAACAAACAATCGGAAGCAAAGTAGGTCTGAGTACAGACAAGTTTAACAAATGGCTTAGAGAAGCCTTATCTAAAAACAAGCCCTCCACGAGGGAACCAGTCGTCTGACTGGGACTACACTAGCTTGGTCTTGGTCTGAGTCTTCATTCTTCGAGCTTCGGTTATAGGCCACCATCGGTGTCGGTGGTTCATCTAAAACATAGATTAAGCAAACGTGAGTACAAAATCGTACTCAGCAAGACTTACATAGGAGCTATACTACTCATGCACATGTATCAAGGTAAAGGGAGGTGGGGTTTCACTTGCAGAAGTGTTAGCTTTGACTTGGCTAATCCTGAACTACGAGTACCAGACTTGAGGTAAGAAGCGTACACGAGTCCACTATATCTCTTCAACCAATTACACCACTATGGTTACTTCCTCGACTTCCCCACGAGGAGCACACCATAGCACTCACACTTATCTTGGTGTATTTTAGAAGTATCCAGTTCAAGTTGTCTAATAATCAAGCTAAGCTTTCCAAGCAGTCCATAACCGTGGACGCGGCTATTCGAATAGTTTTATTAACCCTGCAGGGGTGTACCGCTACACACATGTGCCATCAGTTACCGCCTTTTGCGTGTCACCGTTCAAGAGATGACAGCGAGGATGCCACCACAACCGTTACCTCATAGCCGATCTAGTCCATGAAAGCCGCCTATCTGGGTTGTCTGCCACTATCGTGAACCCGGCCGGTTTACCGAAGTGGACCCAGACGATGTGTGCGTGGTGCGCAAGCCGGTCTCGGATGAGCCGTTCTCTCACTTGGCTACCAGGCCACAATACCTACAGAAATCCGAACTACTGCGACATCTGGACATCGAAAGGGATGAGTTAGTAAGCCGAGAGGGGTCAGTGAGCCCAATGTGTGGTTGTACTCTTCATCTTGGATCACCACACAAGAACTCGTACTAGGGCGGTGTTCAACGAGACAACCCACTGTGTACTCCTACACAACCTCTCATCGTTCACCTTGTATTAGGGTCGATTCACCAACACTTTTCTACCATCATCAACATGATCATTCCCATCCCGACTCACATCACAGCAACAACATGGTATCATACTAAGCATGCAATAAGCAGTAACATTGCAGGGGCCACATGATATCAAACAACTCCTACAGTTGCTAGGATTGTGGTTTGCTTACTACTGTGACAAAATGATAGGTCATGCAAAGGAATGGGTTCATCTATGCGGTAGAAACGAAGCATGGTGATCATCCTAAACAATGCATAAGCGAGACATGAGAGGGAAGTGGGATTTTATCGACATGATCAATGGGGGTTTGCTTGCCTTGCTGACGAGGTTCGGGTTCGGGGTCTTCAACGTAGGGGGTGACCTCGGCTTCCGGCTCCACGTCTATCAGCAACATGACAATCATAGGATCAACAGAATGTACAATGCACAATCACATGAATGAATGTTGAAACTTGAAGTATAAGTTTTGATGTGTGAGGCAATTCCATTTAAGTGGAGTATATTGCATTTGAAATGCAAATTCAAACTCCACATTTGAATTCAACATTAACCAAGTTGTAAGTGATATAGTTTGATCATTTTGAAACAATTCCAAATGTGTATGATATGCCTCTGATGTGTGATTGAAATGTAGCATGTTGCCATGGTTCAAGTTGCAAAATTATTTGATTTGAATTTGATTTAATTCCATTTAAATCAAATAGCAAAAGCTACTGATCACATTTTAAATTCAACTCAAACAGAGTTGAAAGTTGCATATTTGGAAAGATAATTTTCTCCTGATCATTTTTCATATATTATTTGTCCAATTTGGAGTTAATATGAATTTTCTATGAATTTCCAAAGATTGGGGTATTTTCTGGAATTCTTTTAATTCAAATAATCTCTAGAAATTCATTTAAATGATTTATTGCATCAGCATGTGGTCATGCTGACGTGGGGGGGGGGGGTCTGACTGGTGGGCCAGGGGTGTCAGTGTCACATGGGTTTAATTGAAACAGTTTAAACTTAACCAGGGGGTTAAGTGCCTGGGGGCCCCACCTGTCATTGACCTGGGGTCAATTAGCAGGGGGGTTAACCCCTAATGACAGTGGGCTCACCGGCGGCTAGCCGCCGATGGCCACGGGCACGGCGGCGCTGCACGGGGAAGGCGTTCCCGTGGTCCTCTTGATGCGCCAAGACCACCACTTTGGATCCCTGAGCATCGCGCTTCGAACTGGACCAAGAACAAGGCCTGGGGGGCACGACATCGTCGTCGGCGATGAGCCCTAGCGGCGGCGGAGCTACTGGCCCGAGGTGGAACTAGCTGTGAAGCGCCATTTGAAACAAACGTGGTTGCAATCGAAGCAGAGGAGCACAGGGAGAAAGATAGACATGGCCTCGGGGTTCTAGGGTTCAAGGCTGCAAGACGACGAGCATCCCGGCGGCGAGGTGCTCCTGCGTTCATGGCGGATCCGGCTAGAGTTGAGGAGGGAGACGATGGAGTAGCTCGAGAGAACCGTAAGCTCACCGTGAATTCAACGGAGTCAGTGGCGCGCTTGGGGAGGCTTCACGGCGGTCGGAATTTAACGGCGTCGTGCGGCGGCCGGAGGTGATGACGAAGAAGGGGGTGGCGATCCTAGAGCACCCCTGCTCGATTCCTTCTGCTCCTTGGCGTAGACGGCGACGGGGAAGACAACGGACATCACGGAGGGGCCCGAGGAGGTCACTGGCCACGTCTTCTCGGAGCAATGGCGACGGCAGTGTTCGGGCGGCGATGAAATCCGACGAGAGAGGACACGGGAGAGGACAGGGAGAGGGGGAAGTGGTCCACGAAGTCTCAGGACGTGTCCAGGCGCCGGGACGTGGACGGGGGAAGCAGGAGGTGGCGAGGAGCTCGTCGGTGGCGCGGTGGCATGCTACATGCATTCCACCGAGCAGCTTCGGGGCGTGGGGAGGTAGATGACAAGAGGGGAGGTGGGCCTGGGCTGCTGCTGGGCCGCGGGGTTTAAGTTGGGCTTCTTTCCAGGTTAGCTTCCTTTTTCTTCTTTTCTTCTGTTTTCTTTTCTGCAATTGTTTTGTCCTAGTTAAAAAAAATAGCTAGACATTTTCTAAGATGCTACAAATTTTTATATGGCCTCAATATATATAGAGCTAGCCACTTATAAAATTTGAGCATTTTTGAAATTCAAATAATTTGAACTTCAAATCAAATAGGGTTTTATTTAATTTCCAAAGCCACTGTTTGAATATTAGAAAATTCCATGAGCATGGGATTGCTCCCAAACCATTTTAAAAATGATCAGTACCATTTATAGGAATTTTCCAAACATTCAAATGATTTTTGGAAAAAGATTTTTATCTGGCCATTTGATTTAATTTCTCAGGGTTTTTCTACTCCCCATTTTTGAATTTCTTTTTGAAATTTTGACATGAAGCAAGGTAGCACTTGATCCTAGAACACACCTAACTTGGGGTTGTGACAACTCACCCCCACTCAAAAGAATCTCGTCCTGAGGTTCAGAAGTCTGCGGGAGGTAGGAGGGTACTCGGCATTGAGACGGTCTTCTCTTTCCCACGTAGCTTCTCTTTCGGAGTGGTGTGACCGTTGCACTTTCAGAAACCTAATCTTCTGACGACTAGTGACACGCTCTGCGAAATCAAGAATACGAACGGGGTATTCTCGATAAGAAAGGTCATCTTGGAGATCAAGCGTTTCATGGTCGACTTCGCGGATGGGGTCCTTGAAGCAACGCCTGAGTTGGGACACATGGAATACATCATGTACTCGGGAGAGGTGCGGAGGTAGTTCAAGTTGGTAGGCAACTTCTCCACGTTTAGCAATAATGCGGAAAGGTCCGATGTAACGTGGGGCCAACTTGCCTTTGATACCGAATCTTTGGGTTCCCTTCAGAGGAGTAACCCGAAGAAAAGCCTTCTCATCCAGATTGTAGCTCTCTTGCCTATGATGACGATCATAGTAGCTTTTCTGACGAGACTGGGCTGCTTTCAATTGATCACGAACAATGCGAACTTGCTCTTCTGCTTCCTTGATCATATCCGGTCCAAAGAATTTTCTTTCACTGGTTTCAGACCAGTTTAGTGGTGTTCGACATCGTCGTCCATAAAGGAGTTCAAAAGGAGCCATGTTCAGACTGGATTGAAAACTATTGTTATAAGCAAATTCGGCAAATGGAAGAGAATTCTCCCAATTCGTTCCAAATGAGATAACACAAGCTCTGAGCATGTCTTCAAGAATTTGGTAACCCTTTCGACTTGACCAATAGACTGAGGATGGAAAGCCGTACTAAAGGAGAGATGAGTTCCCATAGCACGTTGGAAGCTTCCCCAAATCTAGAGGTGAAAAGGCTACCACGATCTGAATTGATTTCCAAAGGGACACCATGAAGGGGTACAATCCTAGAGATGTACAAGTCCGCTAACTGGCTAGCAGTTATAGACTCGCGAACTGGAAGGAAGTGTGCAACTTTGGAAAGCCTATCTATGACAACGAAGATGGCATTGTTTCCTTTCTGGGTTCTTGGAAAGCCGGTGATGAAGTCCATACCGACTTTTTCCCATTTCCACTCGGGAATAGACAAAGGTTGAAGTGTACCAGCAGGTCTTTGATGTTCTGCCTTAATGCGACGACAAACATCACATTCGGCAACAAATTGAGCAATGTCTCTCTTCATCCTAGTCCACCAAAATCTCTGGCGTAGATCTCGGTACATTTTTGTGCTACCGGGATGAATTGAGAGGGGTGTGTCATGGGCTTCTTTGAGGATGAGTTGCCTTAGTTCCTTATTCTTAGGTACTACCAAACGATTTTCAAAGAATACCGTTCCTCTGCTATCTTTGGAGAAACATTTAGCAACTCCGCTAGCATTGTTCTCCTTGATCCGGTGAACACCTCGTGCACGCCTTTGGGCAACTATAATTTGATCCTCAAGAGTTGGTTTCGCCACCAAGGTAGAAAGATAGCCATGAGGAACAATCTCAAGATTGAGCTTGCGAAAGTCCTCATGAAGAAGTGGTTGATACTGCTGTAACATGAGGTTGTTACAGTACGACTTACGACTTAGTGCATCAACCATGACATTGGCTTTGCCTGGGGTGTAAGAAATTACTACGTCGTAATCTTTTATCAACTCAATCCAGCGTCTTTGCCTGAGATTAAGATCTGGCTGGGTGAAAATGTATTTGAGGCTTTGGTGGTCGGAATAGATCTCGCAACGGTTACCAAGGAGGTAATGTCGCCATGTTTTTAGGGCATGAACTACGGCAGCGAGTTCAAGGTCATGGGTAGGATAGTTCTCTTCATGTGGCCGCAATTGGCGTGAAGCATAAGCTACCACATGTCGATCTTGCAGAAGTATGCATCCTAACCCTTGCCGTGATGCGTCACAATAGATCTCGAAATCCTTTTTGGTGTCTGGAGGTGCAAGTACAGGTGCAGAAGTCAATCTTCTTTTTAGCTCTTGAAAGCTTTCCTCGCACTTGGAAGTCCATAGGAATTTCTTATCTTTCTTGAGGAGTTCAGTAAGAGGCTTTGCAACTTTAGAAAAGTTCTCGACGAAGCGACGGCAATAGCTGGCCAGGCCAAGAAAACTCCTAACTTGCTTAACCGATTCAGGTGGAGTCCAGTCAAGGACGGCCTGAACTCTCTCGGGATTCACAGCAATGCCTTTTGCAGAAATCACGTGGCCTAAGTAGGTCACTTCTGGTAGCCAAAATTCACACTTGGAGAATTTAGCATTCAGGCGATGCTCTCTAAGTTTCATCAATACCAGCCTTAGGTGTTCGGCATGTTCTTCTTCGTTCTTCGAGTATATAAGGATGTCATCGAGGTAAACCACGACGAACTGGTCCAAATACTCCATGAAGATCGAGTTCATCATGCGTGAGAAAATGGCGGGGGCATTGGTTAAACCAAAGGACATGACGGTGTACTCGTAAAGACCATAACGAGTAGTAAAAGCCGTTTTGGGAATGTCCTCGTTTCGGATTTTGATTTGATGATAACCTAATCTCAAATCCATCTTGGAGAAGACGGAGGATCCTGCAAGTTGATCATAAAGATCATTGATCCTGGGCAATGGGTACTTGTGCTTTATCGTCGCTAAATTTAGCGGGCGATAGTCTACGCACATCCTTTCTGTTCCATCTTTCTTCGTTACGAACAGAACGGGGCAACCCCATGGCGATGAGCTCGGGCGGATGAAGCCTTTTTCCAACAAAGCTTCCAGTTGGGTTTTAAGCTCAGCTAACTCACGTGGGGCCATTTTTTATGGCGTCTAGAAATTGGTGCGGTTCCTGGGGCAAGATCCACTATAAACTCTACACATCTGTCGGGTGGCTAGGTTTAAAGAGTTGGGTTACGGGATAGCTTCCTAGAGGCTGACCAAGGTTTACTAGGGGCTACAACAGATATGTCAGAGTAGCAAAGTACCCCGACACGATGGTTAGTGTGGTTCTTCTTGCTAAAAGACATCTAAAGTTGGAGGAAGAACTTCAATTGAATCACTATAGGTTTCTAGAAGAAAACCTACATCAAACACTATGTAACTGTCGGGAATGCCACCTAGAAATCTTCTAAAAGGACAACCGAAAGGGAGGGAAGGATTTTGCAAATGCATCAGATTATAAAGAAACCTGGAATGACTCGGACAGCATAACGGCTGTAATTGCAAGAAAACAATTTTCTTTCAATGTAGATACAACACTTACATAATACGATGTAAGAAATCAGCATTACAACAATGCTAGGAAACCGGACACAACTTTCCTACGGCTATAAGGAAGCAAACAACAAGATGTTATAATCAGACAGGGGAGAGCCTAGTCCTATCTTCCCGTAGAAAAGATAAGGGTGACTCAGAACTCAGATCGATGAGGGTAAGGAGAAAAAGAAGCCTTACGTTGTTCCCTTATATACCCATAGTAACTATATAACTATAGAAGGCTAGACTCGACTTCGGCCAAGGCTGATAATCCTACAGTCAGTCCTGCTCTGATACCAAGTCTGTCGGGACCCGGGGTTAGCATATGCAAGCCTCGCTACAACACAATCATATGGAGAGCCGAGAACCGTACCCACTTGTCTAAGCAGACAAGGCCAAGCACATAACGTTCTCGGAAAGCATCGAACGTGAGGGGCATCCCATCCAGGCCGGATGATCAACTGAAATGGGTCCTCATCGTCCGCACACAAGTCTAAATGATATGGGTGATGAACTCCCATACTCATAGACAAGTCGCCTCAACCATACTATCAATTGTATTATAACCCTTACATAGACTTACTCCAGCCCGATCACTTAGTCGGGGTCTAGGGCGGGCTCGATCATACATCAAAGTGTGCACGAGACAGAGTCTCGAACAATCGCGTCGCGATGCCCCAAGCTGCGCACATCTAAGGGCCACTTGGTGTATAAAAGACCGCCAGCCAGATCACAACTAAGGTCTCGAAAACCCATACAAAGACATGCATGTTATAAACATACACGCAACACACATGCCTTGTATGAACAGCAGGTATCATTGCAATTCTCTACAAAGTATATATCTTTATTAATAACTCTTACAGAGTGCACACAGAGATCACAAGCATGTGATCCAACATTACAACAAACAAGCGGAAGCAAAGTAGGTCTGAGTACAGACAAGTTTAACAAATGGCTTAGAGAAGCCTTATCTAAAAACAAGCCCTCTACGAGGGAACCAGTCGTCTGACTGGGACTACACTAGCTTGGTCTTGGTCTGAGTCTTCATTCTTCGAGCTTCGGTTATAGGCCACCATCGGTGTCAGTGGTTCATCTAAAACATAGATTAAGCAAACGTGAGTACAAAATCGTACTCAGCAAGACTTACATAGGAGCTATACTACTCATGCACATGTATCAAGGTAAAGGGAGGTGGGGTTTCACTTGCAGAAGTGTCAGCTTTGACTTGGCTAATCCTGAACTACGAGTACCAGACTTGAGGTAAGAAGCGTACACGAGTCCACTACATCTCTTCAACCAATTACAACACTATGGTTACTTCCTCGACTTCCCCACGAGGAGCACACCATAGCACTCACACTTATCTTGGTGTATTTTAGAAGTATCCAGTTCAAGTTGTCTAATAATCAAGCTAAGCTTTCCAAGCAGTCCATAACCGCGGACGCGGCTATTCGAATAGTTTTATTAACCCTGCAGGGGTGTACCGCTACACACACGTGCCATCAGTTACCGCCTTTTGCGTGTCACCGTTCAAGAGATGACAGCGAGGATGCCACCACAACCGTTACCTCATAGCCGATCTAGTCCATGAAAGCCGCCTATCTGGGTTGTCTGCCACTATCGTGAACCCGGCCGGTTTACCGAAGTGGACCCAGACGATGTGTGCGTGGTGCGCAAGCCGGTCTCGGATGAGCCGTTCTCTCACTTGGCTACCAGGCCACAATACCTACAGAAATCCGAACTACTGCGACATCTGGACATCGAAAGGGATGAGTTAGTAAGCCGAGAGGGGTCAGTGAGCCCAATGTGTGGTTGTACTCTTCATCTTGGATCACCACACAAGAACTCGTACTAGGGCGGTGTTCAACGAGACAACCCACTGTGTACTCCTACACAACCTCTCATCGTTCACCTTGTATTAGGGTCGATTCACCAACACTTTTCTACCATCATCAACATGATCATTCCCATCCCGACTCACATCACAGCAACAACATGGTATCATACTAAGCATGCAATAAGCAGTAACATTGCAGGGGCCACATGATATCAAACAACTCCTACAGTTGCTAGGATTGTGGTTTGCTTACTACTGTGACAAAATGATAGGTCATGCAAAGGAATGGGTTCATCTATGCGGTAGAAACGAAGCATGGTGATCATAATAAACAATGCATAAGCGAGACATGAGAGGGAAGTGGGATTTTATCGACATGATCAATGGGGGTTTGCTTGCCTTGCTGACGAGGTTCGGGTTCGGGGTCTTCAACGTAGGGGGTGACCTCGGCTTCCGGCTCCACGTCTATCAGCAACATGACAATCATAGGATCAACAGAATGTACAATGCACAATCACATGAATGAATGTTGAAACTTGAAGTATAAGTTTTGATGTGTGAGGCAATTCCATTTAAGTGGAGTATATTGCATTTGAAATGCAAATTCAAACTCCACATTTGAATTCAACATTAACCAAGTTGTAAGTGATATAGTTTGATCATTTTGAAACAATTCCAAATGTGTATGATATGCCTCTGATGTGTGATTGAAATGTAGCATGTTGCCATGGTTCAAGTTGCAAAATTATTTGATTTGAATTTGATTTAATTCCATTTAAATCAAATAGCAAAAGCTACTGATCACATTTTAAATTCAACTCAAACAGAGTTGAAAGTTGCATATTTGGAAAGATAATTTTCTCCTGATCATTTTTCATATATTATTTGTCCAATTTGGAGTTAATATGAATTTTCTATGAATTTCCAAAGATTGGGGTATTTTCTGGAATTCTTTTAATTCAAATAATCTCTGGAAATTCATTTAAATGATTTATTGCATCAGCATGTGGTCATGCTGACGTGGGGGGGGGGGGGGGTCTGACTGGTGGGCCAGGGGTGTCAGTGTCACATGGGTTTAATTGAAACGGTTTAAACTTAACCAGGGGGTTAAGTGCCTGGGGGCCCCACCTGTCATTGACCTGGGGTCAATTAGCAGGGGGGTTAACCCCTAATGACAGTGGGCTCACCGGCGGCTAGCCGCCGGTGGCCACGGGCACGGCGGCGCTGCACGGGGAAGGCGTTCCCGTGGTCCTCTTGATGCGCCAAGACCACCACTTTGGAGCCCTGAGCATCGCGCTTTGAACTGGACCAAGAACAAGGCCTGGGGGGCACGGCATCGTCGTCGGCGACGAGCCCTAGCGGCGGCGGAGCTACTGGCCCGAGGTGGAACTAGCTGTGAAGCGCCATTTGAAACAAACGTGGTTGCAATCGAAGCAGAGGAGCACAGGGAGAAAGATAGACATGGCCTCGGGGTTCTAGGGTTCAAGGCTGCACGACGACGAGCATCCCGGCGGTGAGGTGCTCCTGCGTTCATGGCGGATCCGGCTAGAGTTGAGGAGGGGGACGATGGAGTAGCTCGGGAGAACCGTAAGCTCACCGTGAATTCAACGGAGTCAGTGGCGCGCTTGGGGAGGCTTCACGGCGGTCGGAATTTAACGGCGTCGTGCGGCGGCCGGAGGTGATGACGAAGAAGGGGGTGGCGATCCTAGAGCACCCCTGCTTGATTCCTTCTGCTCCTTGGCGTAGACGGCGACGGCGAAGACGACGGACATCACGGAGGGGCCCGAGGAGGTCACTGGCCACGTCTTCTCGGAGCAATGGCGACGGCAGTGTTCGGGCGGCGATGAAATCCGACGAGAGAGGACACGGGAGAGGACAGGGAGAGGGGGAAGTGGTCCACGAAGTCTCAGGACGTGTCCAGGCGCCGGGACGTGGACGGGGGAAGCAGGAGGTGGCGAGGAGCTCGTCGGCGGCGCGGTGGCATGCTGCATGCATTCCACCGAGCAGCTTCGGGGCGTGGGGAGGTAGATGACAAGAGGGGAGGTGGGCCTGGGCTGCTGCTGGGCCGCGGGGTTTAAGTTGGGCTTCTTTCCAGGTTAGCTTCCTTTTTCTTCTTTTCTTCTATTTTCTTTTCTCCAATTGTTTTGTCCTAGTTAAAAAAATAGCTAGACATTTTCTAAGATGCTACAAATTTTTATATGGCCTCAATATATATAGAGCTAGCCACTTATAAAATTTGAGCATTTTTGAAATTCAAATAATTTGAACTTCAAATCAAATAGGGTTTTATTTAATTTCCAAAGCCACTGTTTGAATATTAGAAAATTCCATGAGCATGGGATTGCTCCCAAACCATTTTTATAATGATCAGTACCATTTATAGGAATTTTCCAAACAATCAAATGATTTTTGGAAAAAGATTTTTATCTGGACATTTGATTTAATTTCTCAGGGTTTTTCTACTCCCCATTTTTGAATTTATTTTTGAAATTTTGACATGAAGCAAGGTAGCACTTGATCCTAGCACACACCTAACTTGGGGTTGTGACAGGAGTGGCGATTCCTGCCACTGGAGAGCTCGCCGAGGCCACCAGAGTGACGCCCGAGGTCACCCGCGTCACCCAGTGCCCACGGGGAGGCTCGGGGGTGGCCGGAGCCTCGCCGGCGTCAACGTGGCGCGGCGGCCGTGGCACTGCTGCGACGGGGAAGAGGCTACTGGCCTCCATTTGATGTGCGAAAAGCTCCAGGAGGGAGCCCTTGCTCTTCCGCATCGAGAGGATCCATCGGGGGTTCACGGGAGGGCTCGAGGCCATGGTTACGACAACAATGGCGGCGGCCGCTCACTGGTGGAGACGAAGACGACCTAGGGAGCTCGGGAAGAAGTTTGGGGAGAGGGAAAATTACCGCCGGCTCACCCTGATGCGATTCGTGGCGACGGCAATGCCGGAGGGGCTCGGGAGAGGTAGAATTTGTCGCCGGAGTTCCTCGGCAGCGGCGGTGATCCGGTGAAGGGGACGACGACTCCAGTGCTTGCGCGGCTCGATTAGTCGAGGGCTTCGACGGAGAGGACAACGGCGCTTCGCCTGGATATGGTCGCAGCGGCTGAGGAGGCGAGTGGCCACGGTTCTCCATGGTGGTGCTCCGGCGTGCTCTCTGCGGCGGCCAAAATTGCGAGCTGAGGAGCAGGGAGAGGAACCTGGGAGGGAGGAAGGGGGTGCGGGGGTGAAAGAGCAGCTCCGTGGCGTGCCCGACTGCGAGGAGGAGGCCTAGAAGGCCCCTGGCCATCGAGGTGGCCGTCGGCGCCCCCTGCCCTCCACCGAGCTGCTTAGGGGGGAGGGGAGGTAGACGACAAGTGCCCCGGGCTGGGCTGGGCCAGGCCAGTGGAGAGGTGGGCCTCGCCTGTGGGCGCAAGGTAAGCCTCTCCTTTTCCTTTTTTTCTGTAAATATATTGGCCCCACTAATTAAATTAGCTAGGCATTTTTAATAAATGTCCAAATAATTTTTTAAATCCTAGGTGACCAGTAGCTAGCCACACAAAGAATTTGGACATTTTTGAAATTCCATAAGTTCGAATTCCAAATCAAATATGGGTTTATTTAATTTCCAAAGCCACTGTTTGAATATTAGAAAATTCCATGTGCATGGGATTGATCCCAAACCACTTTTAAAATGATCAGCAACATTTCTAGAAATTTTCCAAACATTCAAATGATTTTTGGAAAAAGATTTTTATCTGGCCATTTCAAATTAATTTCTCAGGGCTTTCTGCCTCCCCATTTTTGAATTTATTTTGAATTTTTGCATGATGCAAAGGGTACAAACAAACCCTAGCACTTACCCTAGTTGGGGTTCTGACAACTCGCCCCACTCAAAAGAATCTCGTCCCGAGATTCAGAAGTCGTCGGGAGGAAGGTGGGGTACTCGCACGGAGGTGGTCTTCTCTTTCCCAGGTTGCTTCTTTCTCGGAGTGATGTGACCATTGCACTTTGAGGAACTTGATCTTCTGACGACGAGTGACACGCTCTACTGAATCAAGAATACGAACAGGGTACTCTTGATAAGAAAGGTCATCTTGGAGATCAAGCGTTTCATGGTCGACTTCGCGGATGGGGTCCTTGAAGCAACGCCTGAGTTGTGATACATGGAATACATCATGTACTCGGGAAAGGTGAGGGGGTAGTTCAAGTTGGTAGGCAACTTCTCCATGTTTAGCGAGAATTCGGAAAGGTCCGATGTAACGTGGGGCCAACTTGCCTTTGATACCGAATATTTGGGTTCCCTTCAGAGGAGTAACCCGAAGGTAAGCCTTCTCATCAATATTGTAGCTCTCCTCTCTATGATGACGATCATAGTAGCTCTTTTGACGAGACTGGGCGGCTTTCAATCGATCACGAACAATGCGAACTTGCTCTTCTGCTTCCTTGATCATATCCGGTCCAAAGAGTTGTCTTTCACCGGTTTCTGACCAGTTTAGGGGTGTTCGACATCGTCGGCCATAGAGGAATTCAAAGGGAGCCATGTTCAGACTAGATTGATAGCTATTGTTATAAGCAAATTCGGCGAATGGAAGAGATTTCTCCCAATTCTTTCCGAAAGAGATAACACAAGCTCTAAGCATGTCTTCCAAGATTTGATTAACCCTTTCAACTTGACCGCTAGATTGAGGGTGAAAAGCTGTACTAAAGGATAGATGAGTTCCCATAGCATTTTGAAAAATTTCCCAAAATCTAGAGGTGAAAAGGCTACCACGATCAGAATTGATCACCAAAGGAACACCGTGAAGATACACGATTCTAGAGACATACAAGTCCACCAACTGACTAGCAGTTATAGACTCGCGAACTGGAAGGAAGTGAGCAACTTTTGAAAGTCGATCAATGACAACGAAGATGGCATCATTTCCTTTCTGGGTTTTTGGAAAGCCGGTGATGAAGTCCATACCGACCTTGTCCCACTTCCACTCAGGAATAGACAATGGCTGAAGAGTACCAGTAGGTCTTTGGTGTTCTGCCTTAATGCGACGACAAACATCACATTCGGCAACAAATTGTGCAATGTCTCTCTTAATCCGGGTCCACCAAAATCTCTGGCGTAGATCTCGGTACATTTTTGTGCTACCGGGATGAATGGAGAGGGGAGTGTCATGAGCTTCCTTAAGGATCAGCTGCTTTAGGTCTTCATTTTCAGGAACTACTAAATGATTTTCAAAGAATATCGTTCCTTGATCATTTGCAGAGAAACATTTAGCAACTCCTCTAGCAATGTTCTGCTTGATCTCTTGAATACTACTATCTTGTTTCTGGGCGGTCATTATTTGATCCTCAAGGGTTGGTTTCGCCACCAAGTTGAAAAGAGATCCACGAGGAACAATCTCGAGATTGAGCTTTCGAAATTCCTCATGAAGAAGTGGTTGATACTGTTGTAACATGAGGTTGTTACAATACGACTTACGACTTAGTGCATCAGCCATGACATTGGCCTTGCCTGGGGTGTAAGAAATTCCTAAGTCATAATCTTTTATCAACTCTATCCAGCGTCTTTGCCTGAGATTAAGATCTGGCTGGGTGAATATGTATTTGAGGCTTTGGTGGTCGGAATATATCTCACAACGATTACCAAGGAGGTAATGTCGCCAAGTCTTCAGGGCATCAACTACGGCAGCGAGTTCAAGATCATGGGTAGGATAGTTCTCTTCATGTGGCCGCAACTGGCGTGAAGCATAAGCTACCACATGTCGATCTTGCATAAGTATGCATCCTAACCCTTGCCGTGAAGCATCACAATAGATCTCGAAATCCCTTTTGGTGTCTGGAGGTGCAAGTACGGGTGCAGAAGTTAATCTTCTTTTCAGCTCTTGAAAGCTTTCCTCGCACTTGGAAGTCCATTGGAATTTCTTCTCTTTCTTGAGGAGTTCAGTAAGAGGCTTTGCAACTTTAGAAAAGTTCTCGACGAAGCGGCGACAATAGCTTGCTAGGACAAGAAAACTCCTAACTTGCTTAACCGATTCAGGTGGAGTCCAGTCAAGGACGGCCTGAACTCTCTCGGGATTGACTGCAACACCTTTCGCAGAAATCACGTGGCCTAAGTAGGTCACTTCTGGTAGCCAAAATTCACACTTGGAGAACTTGGCATAAAGGCGGTGCTCTCTAAGTTTCATCAATACCAACCTAAGATGTTCTGCGTGCTCTTCTTCGTTCTTCGAGTAGATGAGAATGTCATCAAGATAAACCACAACAAATTTATCTAAGTACTCCATGAAGATCGAATTCATTAAGCGCGAGAAAGTGGCGGGGGCATTGGTTAAACCGAAGGACATGACGGTGTACTCGTAAAGACCATATCGAGTAGTGAAAGCCGTTTTGGGAATGTCCTCGTTTCGGATTTTGATTTGATGATAGCCTAATCTCAAATCCATCTTGGAGAAGACAGAGGATCCTGCAAGTTGATCATAAATATCATTGATCCTGGGCAGTGGGTACTTGTTCTTTATCGTCGCTAGATTTAGCGGGCGATAGTCTACGCACATCCTTTGTGTTCCAACTTTCTTCGTTACGAACAGAACGGGGTAACCCCATGGCGATGAGCTAGGGCGGATGAAGCCTTTTGCCAACGAAGCATCAAGTTGGGTTTTTAGCTCAGCTAACTCATGTGGGGCCATTCTATATGGGCGTCTCGAGATTGGGGCTGTGCCTGGTATAAGATCCACTATGAATTCTACACACCTGTCGGGTGGCATTCCCGGCAGCTCTTCAGGAAAGACATCCGGGAAGTCACGAACCACCAGAACATCTTTAAGGTCAGGAAGGGGAAGCACATTCAAAGTATGCACCTGGATTTTAGAGCTGGGTGATGTATAGTCAATGGTCTGGCCTGAAGGATGGGTGAGGTTAACTGATTTGGCTTTACAATCAAGGAAAGCATTCTGCCTTGATAACCAATCCATTCCTAGGATGACATCAATGTCCGAAGACTTGAGGGCTATAAGAGAAGCAAGGAATACTAAACCCTCAATTGCAATTTGATTGCCATGGCTTACTCTATTAGTTTGCCACTTTGAACCAGGAGTTTGAATGATCATTGGAGAAAACATTTCTTCAAAAGAAAATCCATGACGAAGTGCATAACTCTCCGACATGAATGAATGAGAAGCTCCTGGGTCGAAAAGAACGGAGGCGGGAACATGATTGACTGGGAGTGTGCCAAGAATGACGTCAGAAACAGCAGTGGTTTCCTCAACTGAGATTTGGTTCACACAACCACTACTTGTGGCTGAAAGCTTTGCTGGGATGGTCTTGGTGGTGGATTTCTTTGGAGGCTTTGGTCGAGAATGACGTGGTGCCATCAAGACCTGAGGGCATTGACGATAGTAATGGCCTGGAAGACCACACTTAAAGCATACCCTGTCTTAATTGTTGGGAGTGGGATTACTTGGCTGCACACCATCATTCCGGGGTGGAACAATGTGTTGGGGTGGATGGCATATATCCGGTGGTGGTCTCTGAAGAAGGTTTTGAGGTATGGCTCTGGTTGGAATCCAAATTCGGCGTTTCTGAGGGGCTGAACTTGAAGAAGGAGCAAGCTCAAGAGCATGCTTGCGAGACTCTTCGAACACTTCATTGCCATGCTCAGCTCTGAAGGATCTGTTGACTAAATCCTCAAAGGTGGCAAATTAGATGAGGTTGAGATCATGACGAAGGATGGGGCTAAGTCCCTTGCGGAACCTTGCCTGCTTTCTGGCATCGGTGGTGATCTCATCTTGGGCATATCGAGCAAGACGTTTGAAATCTCTCACATACTCATGAATGGACATCTCTCCTTGAGTCAGATTGCAGAACTCTTCCTTCTTGCGCTCCATCAACTCATCTAGAATGTGGTACCCTCGAAAGGCAACACAGAACTCTTGCCAAGTCACTAGGTGACTATCAGGCTGCATCGCAACATAGTTCTCCCACCATTCAACAGCAGCACCTTCCAGAAAGTATGCCGCGAATATAACCCGATCATCGGGAGCAACATGTGCAGTGTCAAGCTTACGCTCGATGGAACGGAGCCAATCATCAGCCTCAAGGGGCTCAGAAGAACATTGGAATACTGGTGGCTTGAGGAGGATGAAGTCCTGAATGCTGACCACCACATTACGATGGTGGGCGGTATTCTGCTCGATGAGCTCCAGAAGACGTGTTTGATCGCGTTGATTCTTCTCAGCTTCCATCATGATTTCCGCCGCAGAAGGCGATGGTAGAGGTTCATCATCATTTCGATTCCGAACACGGTCTCGATTCCGACGAACAGCACTACGAGTTCCACCTGACATCCTGTGTGATAAAATCAACAATCAGAACAGGTTGAATGATGGATTCAAGGATAACAAGATATGATGAAGGCGGAAAAGATTATAATGCGAAGGCAAAGATCCACGGAAACTCGGAATAAATCCGGCAGCATAACGGCTACACCGGGATGGAAAACAAGACAACCTCGAGGAGATTGGACAGAACTTCCTCAAGGAACTCAAAACAGAGACTCTGGACGACCACAATAATCCTACGGCTACAAGGAGGCAACAACGAGATGTTCTAGTAAGACATAGATGAGCCTAGTCCTATCATACCGTAGAAAAGGTAAGGGTGACCCAGAACTCAGATCGATGAGGGTAAGGAGAAAAAGAAGCCTTACGTTGTTCCCTTATATACCCAAGTAACTATATAATTATAGAATGCTAGACTCGACTTCGACCAAGGGTTGATAAGCCTACAGACAGTCCTTCTCTGATACCAAGTCTGTCGGGACCCGGGGTTAGCGTATGTAATTCCAGTCACGATGCAATCACATGGAGAGCCGAGAACCGTACCCACTTGTCTAAGCAGACAAGGCCAAGCACAGAACGTTCTCGGTAAGCATCGAACGTGAGGGGCATCCCATTCAGGCCGGATGATCAACTGAGATGGGTCCTCATCGTCTGCTCACAAGTCTAAATGCTTATGGGTGGTGAATCCCATACTCATAGACAAGTCGCCTCAACCATGTTATCGATTGAATCCTAACTCTTACATATACTTACTCCAGCCCAATCACTTAGTCGGGGTCTAGGGCGGGCTCGATCATACAACAAAGTGTGCACGTGACAGAGTCACGAACAATCGCATCGCGATGCCCCAAGCTGCGCACATCTAAGGGCCACTTGGTGTATAAAAGACCGCCAGCCAGATCACAACTAAGGTCTCAAAAACCCATACTAAGACATGCATGTTATAAACATACACGCAGCACACATGCCTAGTATGAACAGCAGGTATCATCACATAACTCTACAAAGTACTCTTTATTGATATACACATAGAGCATACAAAGATCACATGTCTGTGATCACATTACATCATACAACGGAAGCAAATTAGGTCTGAGTACAGACAAGATTAACAAATGGCTTAGAGAAGCCTTGTAAACAAACATGCCCTTCCACGAGGGACCAGACTGCTGTCTGGGACTATGCTAACTTAGTCAACGTCGAGCTTCACGAAGGTGACTCCATCGGGATCCGGGTTCTCATCTAAAACATAGAATAAGCAAACGTGAGTACAAAGTCGTACTCAGCAAGACTTACATCAGAACTATACTACTCATGCTCAAGTATCAAGGTAAAGGAGGTGGGGTTCAGCATGCAGAAGTGCCAGCTTTGACTTGGCTAATCCTGTACTACGAGTACCAGACTTTGAGGTAAGAAGCGTACACGAGTCCAGTACATCTCCAACCAATACACCACTATGGTTACTTCCTCGACTTCCCCACGAGGAGGCACACCATAGCACTCACGCTTATGTTGCGAGTTTTATAAGTATCCATTCAAGTTGTCTATGATCAAGTAGAGGTTTCCAAGTAGTCCATAACCGCGGACACGACTATTCGAATAGTTCATTAACCCTGCAGGGGTGTACATCTTCACACGCGTGTCATCACTTATCGTCTCGTTCTTGTCATCCTTCAAGCGGATGTCGGACGTGGATGAAACCAAGGCACTACCCTCACATCACTTTCTCTAATCCAGGAGCCGACTACCTGAGTTCGTCACCGCTCGAGAGTCCGGCCGGTTCCACGAAACGGACTCAGATAATGTAAGGGACCGAGACGCCACCTTTGACAGATGGTTTCACTGCCTCACAGGTCCACCCACATATCTATACATAAATCAAATGGAAAGCCCGAATCTAGTGTGACTCCTGGACTGGATCGGGTACGTAAAGAGGCCAAACGGGGCTCCCATAAAACCCTACATGTGGTCATACTCTTTGTCTTGGATCACAAAACAGGAACTCGGGGCCTAGGGCAGTGTTCAACGAGACAACCCACTGTGTACTCCTACACAACCTCTCATCATTCACCTTTGTTTAGGGTGGATTCACCAACACGTTTACATCAGCATCACTGTGTTCATTCCATCCCGACTCACAATCATAACATCCTCATTGTACCACTAAGCAGCAAAAGCAGTAACAGTTACAGGGGCCACATGCTCATCATTCAACTCCTAAATCTGCTAGGATTGTGGTTTGCTTAATACGGTGGCAAAATGATAGGTCATGCATCGGAATGGGTTCAACTATGCGAAAGAACGTGTCTCGATGATCTCCTAAACATGCATAAGAGAGACTGAGGGGGAAGTAGGATTTTATAGACATGATCAATGGGGTTTGCTTGCCTTGCTGACGGTACACGGGTCTTAACGGTGGTCTTCTTCTTCGGGGTGATCACCGTCTCGGAAAAGATGGTACCGGAAACAATCATCAACAAGGGGGGACAACATTGAATTGAAATGCACAATCACATGATTATGTTGTCCATGATGTGAATGGTATTGGTTTGATCTAGGTTCAATTTGCCACATGTTAATTGAAGTTGATTTGAAAAGTTAATTCAAAATCAAACTCCAAATATTATTCAAATTAGGTCATCTTGCATTTGCTAATGTTTGGTTATTTTAAACAATGTTATCATGTGTGGGATAAGCTTCTGAAGTACAAGTGACCATATGTGCATTGCATTGGTTCAATTTAGAAATGCATTTGGAATAAATTTGAATTAATTCCAATTAAGCCAAATAGAAAAAGCTACTGGCCCCATTTTAAAATCAACTCAAACATGGTTGAAAGTTGCATATTTGGATAGATAATTTTATGCTGATCATTTTTCATATATTATTTGTCCAATTTGGAGTTCATATGAATTAGTTATGAATTTCCAAAGTTTAAACAATTTTCTGTAATTTCTGGAATATTTTAAATCTCTGGAAAAGGCTTTTTTGCATCAGCATTGTGTCATGCTGATGTCAGGGCTGCTGACTGGTCAACCTGACGCGTGGGACCCGCAGGTCAGTGAGCCTGGGTTAATTTCCGTTTAATTAGAGTTAACAAGGGTGTTAGGGGGGTCTGGGGTCCACATGTCATTGGCTAAGGGGGGATTAGCAGGGTCATTAAGGCCCTAATGGCCTGGGCTGCCGGCGGCTCGACGCCGGCTTCACTGGTCGCGGCGGCGCCTCGCCGGAGTGGCGATTCCGGCCACTGGAGAGCTCGCCGAGGCCACCAGAGTGACGCCCGAGGTCACCCGCGTCACCTAGTGCCCACGGGGAGGCTCGGGGGTAGCCGGAGCCTCGCCGGCGTCAACGTGGCGCGGCGGCCGTGGCACTGCTGCGACGGGGAAGAGGCTCCTGGCCTCCATTTGATGTGCGAAAATCTCCAGGAGGGAGCCCTTGCTCTCCCGCATCGAAAGGATCCATCGGGGGTTCACGGGAGGGCTCGAGGCCATGGCTACGACAACAATGGCGGCGGCCGCTCACTGGTGGAGACGAAGACGGCCTAGGGAGCTCGGGAAGAAGTTTGGGGAGAGGGAAAATTACCGCCGGCTCACCCTGATGCGATTCGTGGCGACGGAGATGCCGGAGGTGCTCGGGAGAGGTAGAATTTGTCGCCGGAGTTCCTCGGCAGCGGCGGCAATCCGGTGAAGGGGACGACGACTCCAGTGCTTGCGCGGCTCGATTAGTCGAGGGCTTCGACGGAGAGGACAGCGGCGCTTCACCTGGACATGGTCGCAGCGGCTGAGGAGGCGAGTGGCCACGGTTCTCCACGGTGGTGCTCCGGCGTGCTCTCTGCGGCGGCCAAAATTGCGAGCTGAGGAGCGGGGAGAGGAACCTGGGAGGGAGGAAGGGGGTGCGGGGGTGAAAGAGCAGCTCCGTGGCGTGCCCGGCTGCGAGGAGGAGGCCTAGAAGGCCCCTGGCCATCGCGGTGGCCGTCGGCGCCCCCCTGCCCTCCACCGAGCTGCTTAGGGGGGAGGGGAGGTAGACGACAAGTGCCCCGGGCTGGGCTGGGCCAGGCCAGTGGAGAGGTGGGCCTCGCCTATGGGCGCAAGGTAAGCCTCTCCTTTTGCTTTTATTTTTATTTTTTTCTGTAAATAGATTGGCCCCACTAGATAAATTAGCTAGGCATTTTTAATAAATGTCCAAATAATTTTTTAAATCCTAGGTGACCAGTAGCTAGCCACACAAAGAATTTGGACATTTTTGAAATTCAATAAGTTTGAATTCCAATTCAAATAGGGGTTTATTTAATTTCGAAAGCCACTGTTTGAATATTATAAAATTCCATGTGCATGGGATTGATCCCAAACCACTTTTAAAATGATCAGCAACATTTCTAGGAATTTTCCAAACATTCAAATGATTTTTGGAAAAAGATTTTTATCTGGCCATTTCAAATTAATTTCTCAGGGCTTTCTGCCTCCCCATTTTTGAATTTCTTTTGAATTTTTGCATGATGCAAAGGGTACAAACAAACCCTAGCACTTACCCTAGTTGGGGTTCTGACACGCTATCGCCTACGCGATCTTAACCAAAGCACTCGGGGGCTTAAGAATAAAATCCCCCCAAGAGACGCTATCGCCTACGCGATCTTAACCAAAGCAATCGGGGGCTTAAAGATAAAATCCCCCCGAGAGGCGCCACTCAAGCAATTCTAACCACAAACACTCGGGGACTCGAGCACAAAAACTCTCCCCGAGAGACGTTATCGTGGCTCTCGCGATCTCTACATCAAAGCACTCGGAGGCTCAAGCACCGCCTCCTCCCAAGAACCACTCGCGCAGTCTGAATCTTAGAAAGCCCAAGCAAAAAATACCCGTCCAGCCCCACCTGTTGAGAACAAGGCTCACAGACATGGCCACAATCAGATGGAGCACCAAGTACTCTGAAGAAATTATGAAGGAAGCACAGGACACAGACTCCTTTAGTCTTCATCCGATCGCCAACGATCACCTAAAGACTCGGGGGCTACTCCCATCGGGAGCGCTGACGCGCACCCGATAAAAGACAGAAATTAAGGGAAGAACGACAAGGGAAACAAATCTAAGCCTACGTTTGACTCTACAACTCAATGTAGCCTCGGGGGCTACTCCCATCGGGAGCGCTGCCGCGCACCCGAAAGAACTCACTAGAAAGATAAAGTCAGCGCATCGCGGAGGAGTCGAAGACATTCCACGCCATCAGAAGAAGTCGAAGACATTTAGCGCTATCATATGGAGTCAAAGACGTTATGCACCATCAGAAGGAGTCAAAGACAGTGCATCTCAGGAGTCGAAAATATTGCAAGATCTCAACCACAGCTTGAATTCAACCATAAAGGTATAAAAGGACTCAACTACATTTGGATAGAAGGCAGCTCCTGTTACAAGAGGGAATTACCCAAGGAATTAAGACTTCTACATGTGTGCCCATGAGGGGTAATCGACCCTAGTACAAGGGCATCACCATAGACAAAGGAAAAGGAAGGTAGCTGAGGATGTCAATGACATAACAAAAGGGTGAAGCTCGACTTATTTGTTGATGCTCCACAAGCTTCTTCTCCAGCTGCAGCTGCACGCCTTCTTCTCCGGACGTACAACCTCTTCTCCGAGTTGCCAGCGAAGATGAGGCCGCCTCCAGTTCTACAAGGTCGCCTGGAGCACCCGCTTGATCGACGGCTTGACGTCGACGTCTTCTTCGGAGCTGATCGAGACGGCACCACCACCTGAGGAGTTGCCAGAAGACGGAGCTGTAGAAGATGCGGGCGTAGAACTCCTCGACCTTGTGGGGCTGTCGCTGCTCTACTCCTGCCAGTGCGGATCCATGCTTTTGCCGCTCGGGTCGAATGCCTTCAAAACGACAGCTGAGCATATCGCCATCCCGCAACTTCAACCGCCGAGCAAACACACTCCAACCAGAGCCAAATTTTTTTTAAGCGGGAGCTATCAACCTCCAAGTCAACATAAGAAGGAGATTGACAGCTCCCTTGAAGATGCAGAAGCAAGCCATCTAAGCCACGTTCAGAGACAATGGCGGAAAAAGCAGAGGGAAGAAGAACGCGACTGGCACTCTGGCCCCGAACATGCAAAAGAAAATCATAGCGCCAGAAACCCTCCTCCAAGGGAGAGGAGGAAGGCACTGGCGCCGCACCATGGCGACCACCACGGCATGAGCGTGGTGCACGGCCACCACGGCCACGACAAACACGGCCACGACCAGCACCCCGCCTAGGAACCATGAGAAGAAGAAGAGAAGAAGGAAGAGGCAAAGCAGCAAGCTGGATAGAGGCGAAACGTTGTGGAAGAAAAAGGCCTATTTATAGAACAAAAACCTCCCAGCACAGAGAAGCCAACGCGGAAGCAGAAATTAATTCAAAGACCAAACATCGCAGACGTCTCAGATTCCAAGACCAAGATGCTTTCCCACGGGACGCACTATGCGCGAGACGCGTCAAGTCACGCGCGTTTCCATCACGCGTATCGGAAACTCAACCAGCGCCTGCCGCACGCCACAACGGTCATCATTACGACCGGTCATGAAGACGTGATGGTTCACTGGCGGAGCATCCCTGACAGCCATCAAACAAAGGCATCGTTATCCTGACAAGTGGCGAAGAATACAAACATACATCAAAGCTCAGAGATTCCATCTTTTAGATCCTTTTCCCGATGAAGAAAAACATCTTACTCCCATCAGGAGAGCACATCATGAGAGTCCCAGGTGCTCCCTCACACAAAGGTCAGGAATGTGCTCAAGTGACCACTTGCACTCTCGAGAGTCTCGGGTGCTCCCTCAACCCGACGCAAGACAAACATGCATTCACCAAGATCATACGGCGCTAAGAGTCTCAGGTGCTCCCTCACCTCAAGAACCGAAATGGCATTCGAGTGACTACTCACGAAAAACCCCCTGTCTGAGCACTCGAAACAAGCTCCACGGGTGAATGAGTGAACAGCTCACTTGATGTTTTGTTCCAAGCGGGTGCAATGCTATAAGGCTCCGCGCCTCAAAAACACACATTCCTGGAACACGATACACTGTTCCCAGATGCCACGCAAGATTAGCGTGTAGGTAAGACCCCGCTGCGAAGTTCGACCGGGCTGGGACTTGCCGAAGAGCGATTTCACTCCGAACCTTTTCCATGCGCTGCGCATGATAGAAAAAGTCGGGCGGACGCGCCTTAGGCTATGCACATTACTGGCGGCAAATGAACACCGTAAGACCTGAAGCGGCAGGACTTTTGCTCGACACCAGTGTTCCAAGCTCACGTCGAGGGACGTGGGTTTCATTGGGCTACTGCGGTATTTTCCCTAGTGCAATTCACCAAGGCTCGACCAGTCGACTCCTTGGGCCATTTCAGCTTAGCATCCCTCGAAACAAGTTTTGTCATGGCCACCAGACTGCCAGCGATTCGCGGTTGTACCGCGCATACAAATAACTGACAAATGGATGCACTCGAGTCCCTGCGCGACTCTTCGAGTCCCCCAGGCACTCGGGGGCTACTGACGAGGGGGTGACCCCACGACTCCTACGGATAAGCCTACCTGGTGTCCCTAAAGACAGAATGCCCATGAAGATACAACCTCGGCCCGCTAATTGGCACCGACGTAGGAGTCTGCGACTCACAAGGAAGGTGCGAGAACCTGCCGTACGGAGCAAGCTAGGGTTAGGAAAGCTTACCTGTAAACGTAGGTGAACTCCCGAGACCTAGCCCAGTATATAAGGGCTAGGAGGGGCGACGAAAAGGACAACCAATATCATCTGTAACCCTAGCCTTGAGCGCTCCAGCCTTGGCATCCCCTGTAATCGCATCTCCCCCATCAATAATATCGAGCAGGAGCGTGCCTTCCTGTTTGCCGACGAGCTATCGTAAAACCTGTGCCTCTCATGACTAACCCAGGGTCCCTGACCATGGGATTTTCCGGGGTCAATCCCCGTCAACCATGATGTGATCAAAGTGATGAGTATTATAGTTGACATAAATGGGAGACTTTTGGAAATAATGCCACAAATTACGATGGAAGTTTAAAGTGCTCAAGCACCTAAAACCATTCGTAGTCATGCTAAAATGTAGTGTGGTCTAAATGCATTCCCCTTACGCTAATTCTATTGAATGAACAAAGTTGTTATAATTTATTAAGTTAAAACACCCACTTCATGAAATAAGGAAACCATTCTGAATTTAATGAAGCTGATGACTCCATATGATGATGATGTTAGAAAGTTTCTAGAAGTTTTATATGATATAACTTTCTTTGTATTAGAGTTGTGAGCAATTGTAAAACACACCTTCCCAAATAGCAAAACTTGTATTGCTTGAATTGGTGAATGAGAAGATGGTTCTCAATGAATAAACCAATGGGAGAAAAGTGAATTATTTGACCAGGGTGATTGACCCTGCCTCCATATAACAGAGTAACGCAACGGAAAACGTTCCGTTGAAATGACTCCATGAGAAGAGGAAATATGCCATTGATAATGATCATGGTATATTAGTTAAAGCTTTAGTTTAAAAATAAGAAGATTGTCATGAATACGTTCTGTACAGAACAATAATCATGAGTTTTCTTAAGTGAAACAAAAGGGACACTGCTCATAAATTACGAAGGATTGATGCTTACCTAGGAAACGAGGAGAAATGAAATCATATTGAGTTGCATATGGGATGGCTCACATCCTATGAAATAAAGTAGTTATTTCACATTCCGAATAACCAGGAAGTTATTAAGAATGATGCAACACATAAAGGCATGATTTGGCACATAAAAGATGTTATTGGTAAATTCAATAATGATTGACTATGGAAGCGTAGTAATGCTAAATCAATATGGGTATTTCATTCACAAACACTATGAAGGGACCATAGCTTGAAATTTCATCACATTCAAATTGTGGAATTTGAAGAGAAGTAGAAATTGGCATAACGAAAGAATGTTTCTATAAGATGGACCATAGTACCTCAAGCCAGAAACTCTCAACCTTGATTTGATCAAGTGATTTTGAAGTAATCAAATATTGAGATGGACTGCAATTTCATGAAACTGAGTGGGAGCTTTGGAGACTTCCTGAAAACTTGGAATGCAGAGAGCATTTTCTGAGTGGGAGCTTTGGAAGCAATATTATTATGTCTGACATAATTAGAATAGAAACTTAATAAAAACTTACTTACAGATATATGTCGGATATATTTGAGTGGGAGCACAATGTCAATTTCATATATATACGATGATATATGTGAAGACAATCTCATATATATACGTTGATATACATGGAGATTAAGGCTAATAAGATGAAAGGATTACAAGAATCTTATATGAACGAAATACAGATGTGTCACACACTAAAATCTATAAGGATAGATTAGGACACGTGTAATGAACATCAAAAGGATTGGAATGATATCCTAAACAAGAAAAGGTTCTTGTGGCTAGGAATTATATAAAGGAAGTAAAACCTTAATATCACAAAATAATGTTTTAATGGAAGAATAGGGATGCACTTTGTCTCAAGACATGTGATCCTATATGATCTTTGACATATGATTCTACCATAAAACGAAAGTTGTGAATCCAATAACAGAATGACTCAAAAGTTCTTAGAAGAAGAACAGGTTCCGATGTGCTTGGTTGGCAAAATACAGAACCTGAGCACTCTCCCGCCATTTTGTCATTAGAGAATACTGTAAAATAAGAAGTCTCACTCTCCCGCCAAACTTATAATTGAAGCATTATTAGATAATGAAGGGTACATCAAGCAAGTTGACCAATACCTGTTGCAAAGGAACATACGAATCTGAACGGGTACAGATCGTTGACGAAACCTCTTCCATGAGCAAGCATGATTAATAAACACTTATATGATAAGATGATTATGATCGAGAAAATATGCAGCCAGATTATTTGCTATCTAGTGCAAGTGGGAGACAGTTGGATATATGCTCTAGAGGCAAATAATATATGATTATTCCAACATATCTAAATAAGTTCATGACCAGTTTCATATTGTGCTGGAACTGTATCAGTGAAACAATGATACAGGTGTGGTATAGAAACAACCAGAGTTCCTAGTCAGCCTCTCATGATGACTAGTTTATCGTCAACTGATGATTGTGGTTTCACAATCATGGACAATCAAGTCAATTGACAGTAAGGTCACCTCATTGAATGAATGACGTGATGAACATTACCCAATGCAAGCATTGCAACATGATCAAATCGTAAAAGTTCAGTGTTGTAATTACAGAACATAGTAGCCTGTTCCTTTGACTGTGAGATCACGCATAATTGCTATCTTCTGAGGATGCTTTGAGTGCATTAACCGTCACACTGAAACATGGTGACCATAAAGGTGTATCTTGGGCTATCCGATGGGATATGTTGAGGAGTGTTGATTCAAGAGCGGGATTTGTCAATCCATATAATGGAAAGATACTTCATGGCCAACTCGGTGAGATTGCATCCATAAAGCTGTGCAGCGTGTGACTAGGTCACAAGGATGAATATCACGGAATGAGTGAATAAATATTTTTCGGTAACAAGATAGAGCAGCTGATCGAATCTTGGACTAATCTAGTATCGCATGACAAAGGGAATGGTATACAACATGAACGGTCCAATCGGTTACTTCCGGAATACACAGGGGTCATTATGGGTCCAGGTCCCGCTATTGATCATTGACCGTAGCCTTTGTCTCGGTCATGACTGGAGTGTTCTCGGACCGTAGGGTAACACACTTAAGGGGTCGATGAATATCGGAGACCTATTCGGAACTATCGGAGTACCGGAGAAGAGAGAAAGACGTACCTGAAAAGTTCCGTGTTGGTCCGAAGGTTATTCGGAGTGAGCTGGAAGGAGTTCCGGATCATCGGGAGATGCAATAATATGTATTATTTATTAATTAAGTGAATTAATAATTAATAACATTTTATTTATAATTAAAAAGTGAAATGGGCCAGCTTTGGGAAAGAAGCCCATTAGGGGAATAAAGGAAAAGAAAAAGAGAGAGAGAGAGAGGGAGGCGCCATGGGCCCTAGGGCCCATGAGGGGTGCACCCCCCTCCTCCCTTGGCCGGCCACCTCCCCCTAGAAAGGGACTTTAGTCCCACCTTTCTAGGGGAGAGGGGTTGACTCCCTCCCCTCTGCCTATATATAGATGGGCAGGGTGCACATATTCAATACACATAAATTCATGAGAAAATAAATATTACTCCGAATTGAGATCGGTTTTCGCCGGTCTTCTCCCCTCTCTCGTCTCTCTCAAACCGGGGTCCCCTTGTCTGGAACCTGTGTTGGGATTGAGGCTTCTACACTATACGCACGCTGTCGTGCTGCTGAAACTCTGGTTCCGGAGGTCTACTTCCGCCACCTTCGCTGGATCGGAGAACGGAGGTCGTCATCGAGTCCGTACGTGTGCGAGTACTACGAGGTGTTGCACGTGCGGCACTACCACCCAACAGGGTGCTAACACAGCCAGGGGGCTGTGAAAGGTTTACGGCTTCATCAACCACGTTTGCGGGAACGTTTCCCGTGCAACGGACTACACCCCGAGGTATGTTATTACGCAAGTCTTTCCGTTACGACATTACAGCTAGATAGATCTTGGGTTAAGGGGGACGCTAGTTAGAAAAAATATTGTTTTCTGCTGCGAGACCCAACACTCTGAACTCACGTATGAACATTGTCTTTAGCGTGTCCATCATGTCATATGAGTCAGTGTCCTGAAACTGAATACTCAAATCCTCTGACATGCTGAAAATCATGACATTCCTGACTACGGAGCACTTCTGTCGGCGAGCATAATGATCAAGTATCTCCTGATCGCCAACATCGTCGTCCGGATATTCTTCCACATGCATTTCTATTGTGAACAAGATGTTTGCTCTTTTGAGCGAAGTCCTAAGGCGTGAGTACCAGTCAACAAAGTTTGACCCATCTACTCTAAGTCTTTCACCCTCCATGAAGAAAGATAATTCACGTTGCTCTAGTGCATTCATTTTCTACAAACATAATTGCAAGGAACACAATTAAGACTAGTTCACAACAATGAGTTCATATAATCACATTATGAATGAGCTCGCACTAAAACAATCATCTCTAAGAAGTTTTAGTGATTACATGATCTAGATTCACTGCCCTCCCTCGAATATCACATGGCCGACCGGTCAGTTTCAAAGGTAGACAACAACTTGTGCGATCACATTATCTGTATATTGTGACTCATGCTCGATCTTTCGATCTCTAGTATTCCGAGGCCATATCTGCATATGCTAGGCTCGCCAAATTAACCTCCATGTTATATGCTGCTCAGCAAGGCCATATCTTCATATGCTAGGCTTGCCGAACCCAACCTCATGCGAACGCCGTTTAATATTTCTGACACCCGATATGTACGGAATTTCGGCCATATGGGAGATCCTTCCAGGTGGTGCACACTTTGGTAGAATACTTGTGTTTGGATTTGTTAAGGGATCATCTTATCACATGCTACCGTCGTGTATCCTATACTAGCAAGTTTTAAGATGTTGGACTATGGCAACACTAAGTCTACAGTGTCTCCATTTGAGTTTGTTTTATCACGATGACGTTTACAACTTACTAGTAACACATAGCAAAGCTATCACTACATCACAATCAAACAAACGATAGCCCCCACTTAGCAATACAAAGTTTACACGATCTAGTTGTATATTGCAAGTTTTACGTGGCTGCTAGGGCTTTCATAGTTAAACAGGTTTTAACCTACGAGTCAACCACAACGTCAACCATACGATTGTCTCTATTACACCCCGCACGGGGCCCTCCGTTGCAAATGCCACATCCGCTAAAGTAGAGAGACAGACACCTCCCAGAGCCACTTTATACGGTACAAGCCGCATGTCAAGCGTGGAACCAGTCTCGCGTAAGAGTACGCGTAAGGTCGGTCGGGGGCCGCTTCATCAAACGATGCCACAGATGTGAATAAGTACACGTGGGAGGGTAACAATCATACAATCAACGCCCACATCCCCGATGTGTTCTATCCGTACAATAATACTAAGCATAGACCTAGCTCATGATACCACTATTGGGGTGCGCATCGGAAAACACAAATTTTTCCTAACTAGCGTTTCCCATAACCCAAGATCTAGCTAGCCGTATTACCGTAACGGAAAGGAGTGCGGAATAACATACCTCGGGGGTGTAGTCCGTTGCGCGGGAAACGTTCCCGCAAACGTGGTTGATGTAGTCGAACAAGTTTCACAGCCCCCTGACTGCGTTGAGCACCCGGATGGGTGTAGTGCCACACGTGTAGCACCTCGTAGTACTCGCACACGTACGAGACTCGATGACGACCTCCGTTCTCCGATCCAGTGAAGGTGGCGGAAGCAGACCTCCGGACGGAGCTTCGGCAGCACGACAACCTCCGATTCTGGCAGAGATGCCTCAATTCCACTACAACCTCACACTAGGGAGCCCACCGTGGAAGAGACGAGGAAGGGGCAAAGACCGGAGAAAACCGATCTCAATTCAGAGTAATATTTATTTTCTCACGAATTTCTGTGTATTAAATATGTGCACCCTGCCCGTGTATATATAGGCAAAGGGGGGGCGGGACTAAAGTCCCTTGCTAGGGGGAGGTGGCCGGCCAAGGGAGGGGGGGCGCACCCCTCATGGGCCCTAGGGCCCATGGCGCCTCCCTCTCTCTCTCCTTTTCTTTTTCCCTTTTATTTCCCCTAATGGGCCTCTTTCATAAATAAGACCCATAGCACTTTTTAATTATAAATAAAATGTTTTAAATTATTAATTCAATTAACTAATAACTAAAACATATTGTTCCTTCTCCCGGTGCTCCGGAACACCTTCCGGCTCACTCCGAAACTCCTTCGGGTCAACACGGAACTTTTCCGATGCTGCTTCCTTTATTCTCCGGTAACTCCGATAGTTCCGAAAAGGTCTCCGTTTTCATCGAACCCTTAAGTGTGTTACCCTACGGTCCGAGAACACTCCAGTCATGACCGAGATGAGGCTACGGTCAATGATCATCAGCGGGACCTGGATGCCCATAATGACCCCTGTGCATTCCGGATATCAAAACCGACTGGACCTTATGTCGTATAGCATTCCCTTTGTCAGCGATACTGGATTAGTCCAAGATTCGATCAATGACATCCTATGTCTGGTTCAACATCGTTATGACAAATCCTTGTTCACTCGTTCCCGTGATATTCATCCCCGTGACCTAGTCACACGCTGCGCAGCTTTATGGATGGAATCTCACCGAGTGGGCCCTGAGTATCTATCCATCATATGGATTGACAAATCCCGCTCTTGTAACAATACTCCTCAACATATCTCCACGGAATACCAAAGATACAACCGTTATGACCCGCATATTTCAGTCAGGTGGTGGAATGTAAGTCAAAGCATCCGAGTATATAGCAATTATGCACGTACTCACGGTCAAAGGAACGGTCTACTACGTTCTGTAATTACAACACTGAACTTCATAAGATTGATCATGCTGTAATGCTTACTTTGGGTAATGTTCATCACGTCACTCATCCAGTGAGGTGACCTCATAGTCAAGAGACTTAATTGTCCATGATCGCGAAACCACGACCATCATGTTGACCATGGAATATTGAAATAGAGGCTAACTAGGAACTCTGGGGGTTTCTATACCACACCTGTATCATTGTTTCACTGATACAGTTCTAGCACGGTATCAAACTGGTTATGAACTTGCTTAGATATATTGGAATAATCATATATTATTTGCCTCTAGAGCATATATCCAACAAGAGAAGCTAGGTCCATGACGTCGACCTGTCAGGGACGTGTTGTCCCCTCCGCGCATATCACGCGGACAGGCTGACGAGACCAAACTTCTAGCCGCATTGTTCAGTACACAAGATCTATGAGCTAGCGGCATGGTGAGACGCAAGCCTATCCCGGGTCAGCCGGAGAGTAGACGTCATGGGGATCCAACCACTTACCTGAGGCTTTGTGACAGCCCAGGATTTTCACCCAAATTAAATTTTTTTGTTGCTTTATTTTGTTGATTGCTAGAATTGTTTGTATTATTTTCTTCGCCGATTTATTAATTGGTGATTATATTTTCCACCTCCTTCTCGTGTCGGCATGCGTGACCGACCCTTTGCACCATGGCACACGACCTTCTTGCAGCACCGGGTGTTCACCCGATCACCATCGCGACTTCCCGCACAAGACCAGCCTTCACCATCGGTGCGTAAACCCCCCATTTATATTTAAATGGGTTATTTTCTTGGGAGGTGCTCGACGTTCTCTTTTGGCGTTAAACGTTGTAGACAATGTCAGTTCGATGTTATGAGGCGGTGTTCCGAATTTCGTGCGATTCCGATTTCTTCGGGTAGGTAATCGATCGGAGGTGCTAGGCATAGTAGCCGCAATATCTGCGGGGACGTATTTATAAAACGTCACGCGTGTAGCCAACCGAGAAATGAGATATTTCCCTCTTATCTGCTAATCCAAGCCCACCCAAAATCTAGCCCAAAACCCCCTCTAACCAGGCCCAAAACAACCCCTAAGGAACCCCTGCCTATTTAAGGCATCCCTACATCCAAAAATGGACAAACCCTAGCCACTTACCTCCCTTGTTTTCCACACCAGCCCTCTCCCCCGCCGCCATTTGGCGTAGCCCTCACAACCAGCCACCAACCCCAGATCCAATCAGCTTGTTTCGGACCATTCGATCCAGATCGGATGGCCTGCGAGGCGCCACGTCACCAGAACCTGAAGCCAGCCGTGGAGGCCTCCTGCTCGTCCCCTAGCCGCCTCCCATGGAGATCCGTCCGCAGCCACCTCCTCCCGCTCGCCTCGCGCCGCTGTGCTTCGGCAGGTGAGACACCGCACACCGACGAGTAGCCGCCGCCCCGTGCAGGTCGCCCCGCACCCCTCTCCCTCTCCCTCTGATCTCTCTCCTTTCTTTGGTTGCAAGCCGTCATGGCCATGGCGTCAAGAAGCTCCCGCGGCCACACAACACCTCGTCGACGAGCCCATCTCCGGCCAGATCCGATGCCGGAGTTGCTGCACGCCGTCCCCATGCCCGTTCCCGTCCACCTTGCGCCTTCCCGCCGTCTCAGCCAGCTGCGCCGGTCCGACGAGACCCCGACGAGCGCCGCCGCCCCTGTGGCTCGTCTGGATCCAAGGAGCGTCGCCCCGTTGACCACCACGCCAGGTGGGACTCGCGGCCAAGTGGCCAAGGTGGAGGCGCGCCCTTGGCCCAGTCTCCCACGCGGACCGCGGCTCCCCTACGACCTAGGCAACAGCAAGGTATCCGTCGCCCGCCACTCTGTTGGGCTGAGGCCCATGGTGAGCGCCCAACTCTTCCTTTTTTTCTTTTATGTTGTTGGGCTCGGCCCGTTAGCACAACTGCTGTGTAGCGCTGTGTTGTGTAGCGCTTAGTTATTTTGCGCTCGCCCAACTAGGCCCGTTTAGGTTAGTTTCGGCCCATTGCACTGTTTTTATTGTGTGGGCTTATTTATATGGCAGATTGTGTTGCAATATTTGCGACGCCCGTATCTTTTAGACCGTAGCTCGGATCGCGACGCTCTCTACATGAAAGTTTCTTAGTTTTTCGAGTAGATTAACAAAATGTTTCTCTTTGCCACGTTTGAATTTTTTTACATGTTGTTTCACTGCTATTTACAACCCTTGCCATTGTAAACCGTTTATTTAATAACTTTTTAACCGTTGCTTCGAATAAAATATTTCCTACATGTAACTTGACTAGAATTTCGTATAGAATGTGAATATCCTGCTCTTGCTTGCTAATAAAAATTAAGAAATATGGTTTAGGGCAGAACAGTACCAAATGCTTTAATTGTCGTGGGGGTACTTAGTGATGTGCCATGTTTAGGATTGTGCCTCACTTAAATTGACTAGCATAGATAGTTTACTTTATGCTTCACCTCTTGCCATGCTTGTGTGAGATGCCATGTTAACAAACTTTTCTCATATTGTGTAGCTAAACCACTTGAACCATTGTAAATGTGCGGTATCGCCATGTGTGACGAGTACTCCACTTAACCTACTAGTAACCGCTCTCATTGATAGATTTAATACCGTGCGTTGCCTCATGTTGCCTTCTTGTTGTTGCTTGCTCGTGATTGCTTCGTAGTAATATATGCTTGTTCGTCGGTTGCCTTTCTAGTGTTTCCTCTTGTGTGCTCCCGCGGGTACTCTCGAAGACGTTGCGAGTTTGCGATCGACCACACCTTTGGAATCGTTTTCTCATCAGGTAAGGGGGAGCATATATCATGCTTATAACTTTCAGCTCACTTGTGACTAGGTATAGGATATAACGATTGCTTGATCCTACCACCTCATATTTATGCCTCTCAAATAAACCCCAAACAACCATGTCCCCCACATCCTAGCAAACCATTGTTTGTCCATGTACCTTGCTTGCTTAACCACTGCTTAGTATGCATGCTTAGGATGCTACAACTTTTATCCTGTTACTACATGTATTGGGTTATCACATTATTATATTGTTTGACTGATATGATTATTATAATGTTGACTATACTCGACGAAGGATGGAAGTTCCAGGCTATCCCGCCCCGATGCTTTGTTCCATTCAAGTCACCTAGGACCCGAGTTTCGGGTATTGTGTCTCTTGACGAGCGTGCCTAACCGCGTGTGGGATACTATGGGGTCCCCTTTTCTTACCTACCTAGCTTCAAACATTTCTAGAGTTGTCCCAAGCCGATTTACCATTTGCAAACCATGCATATATGTCTGTCGGGTCGCTCCTAGAGAATATCCTTTAAAACTACTTGGGCCAACGGAGACATGGTTTCTCTTGTTGGTCCACCCGATCAGCTAGGACCCGGCCCCATGTGAGGTGACCCGGTAATCCGACCTGCGTCAGACGGAAGAGTCCGATCCGAGAGTGCGTACGACACTTGGATTGGGTGTCGACTCCCCGAGGGCCACCCGGATTTGTGCGTTGTTAGTTAGAGGGACCTGTCATTTCGGATCTCTCGTAACTAAATCATAAAATGGTTGGCTGTGATGGGTAGCAACTGAGAGAGATGGGCGTGCATGCGGAGCCTTGTAATGGGCAGTCACACCCTTGCAGGGTTAAATATTTTTGAGAAGCCGTGTCGACGGTTATGGATGACTTGATACCCACTCCTTGTACATAGACAACTACAACTGAGATAATCTTAATAACTTGATCAACGTGTGTGTTCCTTGAATGCTTCTTCTTCGTCGGGATGCGAATGGGAGGACAAGGATAGGATAGGATAGGTGTTATTTTTGCGTAAGTAGCTGATAGCAGACTTGTTGGAGGCGATTCCTCATCGACTGCTTGGTTCTCATCTTACTCTAAATAGATCGTTAGCCACCTCATATATTGCTAGTTCGGTGTCGTCGATATGTAACGGCAGATGCCATGGGGATGGTAAAGAGGGGGACAGACCGAGGTTGGTGACGCTGGTGCTGGAGGCGAGATTGGGAACACTACAATGTACCCAGGTTCTGGGCTCTCCGTAGAGATAAAACCCTACTCCTGCATGTCTGCACTATATGGTGGAATATCTGCACAAGTTTGCTCCTTGAGCTGTATCTTCTAACTACACTTCTCCTAGCCGAGCTGATTTGCTACTGCTAGCTAAGCTACTGCTACTCTTCTAGTCCTAGCCTTGAGAGGAGAGCTCTTTCTCTCTCTACTTGTGAGAGGAGGGGGAAATGAGAGGGAGAGCTCCCCACCATGAGCTCCTTGGTGCCTTTATATAGGAGACCCAAGGCGACAAGGGGGTGAGGTAGAGAGAGAGAGAGAGAGGGGAGACAACAAGTAAAAAGTACAAGGGGACAAAGGGACAAGGAGGTGACCCCTTGGACCAACTACACTATTCCCTTAGACCAACTTCACTATTGCCGATGTGACTAAAGATGTCATCTCTTGTCTTCTGTTGACTTTCGGGCAGACCGAGCTGTGGGCAACCGGCAGACGGCGGGCGAGCAGTCGTCCGGGTGCGTGGCGCAGTCGGCAGGCGCCGAGCTGGAGTGAGGGCGCAATCGGCGCCTGATATCTTGAAAATATTTCGCCTTCTTGACCCTACCCGGGGGTTATTCCCCCGACAGTAGCCTCCGAGCCTCCGGGTGACTCAGAGAGTCATCCGGGGGCTTCTTCCTTGTCGGTGTAGATGGATGATGATTGCCCTTGGGGCAGCTTCTTTTCGGTGGGGACGCGTCAGCGCACCCACTGGGTGTAGCCTCCGAGATTCGGGCCGATTGCGTGTAGTCGGCTAGGATCTTCTCTTGTTTCATTCCGGTGGGGGCGCGTTAGTGCACCCACTGGGTGTAGCCTCCGAGATTCGGGCCGATTGCGTGCAGTCGGCTCAGATCTTCTCTTGCTTCTGTTGCAGTCGATGTCGTCAAGGGTCTCAACAGTTTTCCCCCGGAAACGATCATGCATAAGATAAAGTTAGTCAATGCAGATATATAAAATCTTCACTATCTTTCTGAAGTATAGATTGTGCGGCGGGAGGCCGACTCGGCTTAGCTCGAGCCCTTCAGACATTTTTCTGTTCATTCCACCCGTTGGCTTTTGCTCTCGCCAACATTACAGCCGACCTGCGGTGTAAGGCCCGATATGCGGTACTGTTCCAGATCTAGATGTTTCCATCCAGATCCGGGGACGAAGCACATATCGGTCCCACCGCGACATCTGACATAGCCATATGCCCCAGATTTCCAACATGATATCACAACATTACAGATACAAGGATACAACATCTCATACAATCGGCATACAACTGCCTTATACAATACAACAGCGGAAGACACATGTTTGAGTAAAGACTACAATCAAATGCCTAGTGGCAAAGAGAAAAACATCGACCCCATAACCACACGGGTCCAGGCCCTCCGCCGGGATCCGCCTAACTAGTCGTCGTCGAGTCTCCACATGAAACGTCGATGACCGTACCTGTTGTCGATCAAGAACCCTGAAAAGAGTTTGGGGGTAGTATCATGAGTACAGAAGTACACATCATCCAACTGTAGTGGTCATCTGACCCAGCAAGGACTTCATCACTCGTCATTCTAGGACAACTAGTAGTTTACGGTAAGGATGGGGTAAGTGGTGAGGTTGCTGCCGCACTAGCATTTATGAAGTGGCTAACGATCTAGAGAGTAAGATAAGAAGCCAAGCATTCGATGAGGAATTGCCTCCAACAAGTCTTGCTATCAACTACTTACGCAAGCATAACACATATCCTATCCTTGTCCTCCTCTTCGTATCCCGACGAAGAAGAAGCAGTCAAGGCACACACACGTTGATCAAGTTATAGTTATGATTCAGTTGATGTTATCTATGAACAATATGTAGGTTCCAAGTCGTCCATAACCGTGGACACGGCTTCTCGAAAAGATTTAACCCTGCAGGGGTGTACCAACTACCCATTACAAGGCTCCGCACGCACGCCCTTCTCTCTCAGTTGCTACCCATCACATGCAACCATTTGATGATTTAGTTCCGAGAGATCCGAAACGACATGTCCCTCTGGCTAACAACGAACAAATCCGGGTGGCCCCTGGCGAGTCGACATCCATCTCAGGAGCCGGCCGCTCTCTTGATCTGGTCTCTACCGTATGACTCGGGTTTAGATAACTGGTCAATTCTCATATGAGTCCGGGTCCTCAGCCGGCCAGGTTGGACCAAGAAGGAAACCATGTCCCCGCTAGTCCGGGTTGTTTTAAAGATTATCTGCCAGGAGCTACCCGACAAACACACACACGGTTTTCAAATGGTAAAATCAGCTTGGGCCACCACTAGAAATGTTTGAATCTAGGTAGGTAAGAAAAGGGGACCCCATAAAATCCCACACGCGGTTAGGCACGCTCAGTCTTAGAACCAATACCCAGAACTCGGATCCTAGGTGACTTGAATGTAACAAAGCGTCGGGGCGGGATAGCCTAGACCTTACATCCTTCGTCAAGTATAGTCAACATTTATAATAATCATATAATCAACAACAATATAATAATGTGATATCCCAAACCAAGGAGTAACAGGGTAACATCGTAGCATCCTAAGCATGCATACTAAGCAGGGGCTGAGCAACGAGCAATAGTAACATAACATTAGAAGGTTTGCTGGGAGGGGACATGGCTGTATCGGTTTGAAAGAGGCTGTAAACATGTGGTAGGATCAAACATCGAACCTAACCTAGACTAGCATGCAAACCGCTGGTTGGAATAGAATGGATCATAAGTAATGTATAGTCCTTGCCTGTTGATAAGTCGGGTTCCGAAGGTGTGGTTGATCACAAGCTCGCATCGTCTTCGAGAGGTACCCGCGGAAGCACACAAGACGGTTGTGACATCCTGGCTTAATAGGAATGATAGACTACTCATATCAACAAGGTGCACCTTCTTTTCCGGAAGCACATCTTCAAAGAACTCCAAAGTTAAGCGTGCTTGGCTTGGAGCAATTTGAGGATGGGTGACCGACCTGGAAGTAGCTCCCAGGTGCGCACGAGTGAGGACAAAGTGCGCAGTAAAGACTAGTGTTGGTCTGTGGGGACAGTCTAGATCCCGCCAGGCGTATGCCGGGAACCGGTGGCTGTGGCCGGGGCGTAACAAATGGTATCAGAGCCGACCCTCGCGGTTACACGGGCGTGTGTGGGTCAGTTGCGCGAACATGTGGGACATGTGTCGGCACTGGACGCACAGATGTGTGCCAAGAGGGAACGTTCCTGTGGGACGATGAGGACATCGGTTCCTTTAAGTGGGGGTGTATGTGACATCCTGGCTTAATAGGAATGATAGACTACTCATATCAACAAGGTGCACCTTCTTTTCCGGAAGCACATCTTCAAAGAACTCCAAAGTTAAGCGTGCTTGGCTTGGAGCAATTTGAGGATGGGTGACCGACTGGGAATTAGCTCCCAGGTGCGCACGAGTGAGGACAAAGTGCGCAGGAAATACTAGTGTTGGTCTGTGGGGACAGTCTAGATCCCGCCAGGCGTACGCCGGGAACCGGTGGCTGTGGCCGGGGCGTAACAACGGTAAACACTAGAAAGCAATCAACGAGAAAGCATCTATTACTACGAAGCAAACACGAGCAAACATCAACAAGAAGGCAACACGAGACATCGCACCTACCGTCGAGAGCGGTTACTAACAGGTTAAGTGGAGTACTCGTCACACACGACGATACCGCACATTTACAAGGGTTCAAGTTGTTTAGCTACAGGTTATCAACAAAGGTTGTTAACATGGCATCTCACTCAAGCATGGCATAACACACAAACATGATAAGAGGTGAAGCATAAAGGAAACTATCTATGCTAGTCAATTTAAGTGAGGCACAACCTAAACATGGCATTCCACTAAGTACCCCACGACAATTAAAGGATTTGGTACTGTTCTGCCCTAAACCATATTTTAGGTTGGTTAACAACAGCAAACAATAGCATAAACACAAAGTACACGAAAAACTAATCAAGTTACATGTAAAGAACACTCTAAACGGAGTTACGGTTAAAAAGATACAAGCAAAACAAGTTTGGAACACAATCTGCCAAACATTAGGAAGCACACTTTAGAGCAATGCATAAACAAGATAATGAATGCAAACCTGCTCACAAATGATATGCAATTAAAGTAGACATGACAAGGAAGGCATGGAAAAAAGAATCATGCAAAAAGACATCATATGGTTCACTAGTTATAAGCAACACTAAATGCTATAAAACATTACTGGTATAGGACTTAGTGAAAATCAGGAAAACAAGGCAGAAACTGTTATTTTTATGCTGTAGAAACAGGAGCAAAGCTATATGCAAAAGTGCAGCAACATGACATAGCAATATATGGGTAGGAACTAGACATGATGGTGATCAGGTACAAACAAGAATCAAGGTCATAGGCATAACATATCAAAAGATATTAAGCATGCAACATGGCATCGGAAAGTTACAGACTTAGAGAAAAATAGAGGTGGCTGTAAAAACAGTGGCATATCAACTTTGGAGCTCAATAACTAGATGACCAGCAAGCATATCATGACAATGCAATACATATAATGGAAGTAGACATGATGCTTAACAGTATGCAAAAAGAATCAATGCAATAGGCCTCATGGATGTGTCACAATCATCATGCAAACTTGCAATAAAATAACAGCAGCAACACACTAAAAGAAATTAGTAGCAATTAACAGCCTGATGCCCACTTCAACAGAGATTAACAACATCAAGATGGCCTCAAATCAAAATGCTCACAAAAGATGAATTGAAGTACACACAATTCTAAGCAAATTTCCTTTTTGGCACAACGTTATCCGAGCTACAGATTGATCGCAATACTACTCCCAAAACGGAAATAGCGGCACAAAGTACTCAGACTTAGAAAAAATTCTAGACGGCTAGGGAAAAAAAAGGAGGAAGTCTCACTTTGGGCCGGCCCATCTGGATGGTGGCGTCGGATAGAGGGGATCTCGCCCGTGGGCGCGATGTGGCGCTGGGCTGGCGCCTCTTGTTGGGTTGAGGTGCCATGGCGGACGAGGCCGGCCCACCACGGCGTGGCTCGGGGCTGGCGGCTGGATCGGGTCGTCGCCGGATCCCGATCGGCAACCGCGGCGGCGCCGGCTGCCTCCGGCGAGGGGCGTGGCAAGGAGAGGCTGGACGTGGACGAGGGGTGCCGGATCTCTCCGGATCCGATCGCCGGCGAGCCAAGAGGTGACGTGTGGCGGCGTAGCGGGTCCTCGGGCGGGCGCCGAGCTCGGGCGGCCTCGCCATGGCGCGGCGGCCTTCGGCTGCGACAAAGGAGGAGGGAGGTTAGGGAGGAAGGAGAGAGGGGAGAGAAGAGGAAGAAGGGCGCGGGGAGGAGCTGGCTGGCTCGGCGGTCGTGGTGGTCGCCGGTGGTTGGCTCGAGGTGGCGCGTGCCGAGCTCGCCGGCGGGAGGAGGAGCGGCGGCTCAGGCTTCTCCATGAGGCGGCGGCGCGATGGGCTTGGGCGGCCCCGCGGCGGCGGCGCTCGGCCCGGCAGGGCCCGAGTCTAGTCTGGCGGCTGTTTGGTTGGTTGATACGTCCAAAAAGAATCACTATTTATATTGTGATTTCACCCTATTCATTGATATATTCCACTTTAAAGTATTGTTCTTATGTTGTTTTGGCTTATTTTACAGAGTTTACAACTTTCCGGTGCCGAAGCAGCAGAACCAGAATTCAGCGGTAAAAAGTGGATACCAAGTTTCTGAATCAGATCAAGTCCAAATGCGATGAAATTTTACGGGGAGCATTTTTATGAAGATTGACTGGGGATCACCGAAGGAGGAGGTGAGGGGACCCACCAGGCAGCCAGAAGGGTGCCTGGCGCGGCCCCCTCCAGGCCGCGCCAGGCACCCTCCTGGGTGCCTGGTGGCCCCCCTCGGTGCCCCCTTTCGCCTATATAAACCCCCTAGGGTGGAAACCCCTAAACAAGAGTCGTTTCCGTGTTTCGCCGCCGCCACGGGGCGGAAACCTACAGAGGAGAAAAGCCATCTCCGGCGGGCAGATTCCGCCGAGGAGATCACCTCCCGGAAGGGGAGATCGTCTCCATCATCATCATCATCGTCACGGGCATCAGCGAGATCATCATCAACATCATCCCCAACATCAACACCATCTCCATCTCCATCCCATCTCATCTCACAATTGCAACTTGTGTTGTAATCCGTACGATCTATCCTCTCTATTCTATTGGTGTTGATTACTACTTTGTGGTGAATGCTATTGAGTTTTGTTGGAGAAATATCATTGTGTCCAGATTGTTTATCACCCATCTATCACCTCTGATCATGATCTCTTTTATGTCTTGTGAGTAGTTACTTTAGTTCTTGAGAACATGGGAGAAGTCTAGTTGTTAGTAGTCATACTATGTTGAAGTATTATGTGTTGTTTGATACTTAAGTTGTGTTGTTATTTCTCTCGTGGTGTTATGTGAGTCGAACACATAACACTTCACCTTTCATGGGCCTAGAGGAATACATTGTGCACAAAGGATTCCTAGGGTGGGTTGCCGGAGTGACAGAAACCTGAACCCCGGTTCGCAGACTTTCGCACAAGGGAGTTATGGATCCTTGATCGTAATGCTGGGGTTAGGCTTATGCCTTAATTACTACCTTGTATTTGCGGATGCTTGCAAGGTGTGTAATCATAAGAGTACACTTATCCTAGTCTAGAAGGTGTACTAGCATTGATCCACCCACCGACACTTATCAACACGATACATATTACTTGGCGGAGTATGGTGAAAGTGACTTGACTATCTCTCCCGTGTTTTCTCGAGAACGCTTTAGCTTTTATAAGTTCAGTTCCTAGGCTTATGCTTGTTAAAGGATTGGGCCACTTGCTACTCCTCAGTTACCCTGTTTACTTTGCATGTCTTTTACTTTTCTGTTGCTTAAAACAAAACCCCCTAAATATTTACCTTTGAGTGTTTGCAGCCCTTTCCTTATCTAGTGTCACTTATCAACACCTTCTGCTCCTCGTGGGATCGATACTCTTATTTATCGAAAAGCTACAATTGATCCCCTAGACTTGTGGGTTATCAAGAATTGTTTATTGGCGCGGTTAACAGGGAAGGCAACCCAACTAAACCTATTAACTTCTCCGCCATCAACGAGCTTTTCTGGCGCCGTTGCCGGGGAGTGTAGCGCTATTGGTAAGTGAAGCCGGTAAGGGAACTTTTATTTTCTGTTGTTACTTTCAGTCCTTATGGACTCTTCTGCTGTTGGTTTGTTGCTTGTAAGGAGCCGCCCCACGACTGTGGTGGTCACTCCTACCCCTACTGAAATTGTGCCCTATAAAATACCATCTGGTATTGTTTATTATGTCTTGGCTAATCGTTATACAGGAGAAGGACATCCGGGAGAACACCTGCTATATTTATCACAATTATGTTCTTTATTTAAGCTTGCAGGTGTGACGATGGAGTTCGTCATGAAGAAACTATTCTCCGTATCACTCAAAGATAAAGCTTCAGATTGGTATAAGCTACTCGATAACTCTGATCTGCTTGAATGGCCAAAGCTTATGTCTCTCTTTTATGCAAAGTTTTATCCTCTTCGTGAAATTCACCAAGACAGGAACTACATCTACAACTTTTGGTCTCGCGACGGAGAGAGCATCGCTCAAGCTTGGGGGAGACTGAAGTCCCTGATGCTCAAATGCCCAAACCATGAGCTCCCCAAGGAAATTATACTTACAAATTTTTATGCCAGGATTTCTCGTCAAGACAAGGAGATGTTGGATGCCTCCTCTAGTGGGGTATTCAAGACCAGAAGTATGGAAGAAAAATGGGATCTTATAGAAAGGATCCAGAAGAACACTGAAGACTGGGAAATTGATAAAGGTATTGAACCCGCTATAAACTATGAGCATGACTACATTGAGAGTTATGTGAAGACTGATTACTTTAATACCTTTTTCTCTAAAATTGGTCTTGATTCCCAGCTAATGGTTGACTTTTGCAAGGACTTTGCTTCTCATATTGATTCTTCCAGGAAGAAGGAGAGTCAACATCATAAACCTTTCAAGGAGTCACCAGTTGAGATTAATGTTACTGATCTTGTTTTACCTGCAGTTGTGTATGAACATCCTCCTTACCCCTCCAGGATAAAGGAGCACTCTTTTGTTACAAGTATTCTAAACGAGAATGGAAGGACCACTGACGAACCTGAGGACATGATCAAGGTCCAGCCTCAAGTTGCAATGGTCAAGGATCTGGTAACCAGTGATATCGAAGAATCCACTATTAGTTTTTGTGCTGTTGCCACTAAAATTGTCACAGCCAGGAACAAAGGCCCAATTTCAGGTACACCATTTGTCGGGGGAATGGTACCCGGGTAGGGTCACCCAGAAGAAAGCAGTCTTTCAAGACAAGGAGGAGGCCGATTGGGCTGCTGCTGGGCCGAGCTAGGCAATCGCATGGACGATTTCTCCCAAGCAATCGACCATGCCAAATGCGAGCAGTCGTCCCAGGCGCAATCGGCACACTCCTCAATCGGCTCAGGAGTTGACCTTATCCAGATCGGATGTCTCTGGTACAAGGTCATAAATGCGGGATCCCGAGAGATCCGGATGGCAGTAAGCCAAGTCACTTCGTCGATCTGTCAGAGGAGTGTTGTCACCCTTTTCCTCTTAATCCGGAGACAGCACGACGAGATCAGAGGACGTAGCTCCACTGTTCATCATCATTACCTAGAAGCTACAGCATGGGCAGCCGCTTGACAAGTCCGGATCAACCGGAGATTTGCAGTCAGTGGACCCCAGCCGATGAGAGAATGACAGCTGGGGCCAGTCCCCAACTGAAATGACCGTAGTACCCCGAGCTCACACTATAAGAGCCGGGGGTACCCCTCCGGTGAGAGGGACTCCCCCATTCGCATTTACTTCACACAGTAGAACCCGTAGAGAAGCAGAGGAGAGCCATGCCCACGGTAGGTCTCTTCTTCCTCTGAGCAGCTCCATGAGCATTGATTGTAGTTCGTGAGTTCATTTATAGCAAGAAGACAAGCAGGAGTAGGGGTGTTATCTCTCCGGAGAGCCCCGGACCTGGGTACATCGTGGTGTCCTTCACCGTGCTTGTGCCCAACCCATTTCCGGCACCATCAACATCGTTCTCCCTCGAGTCTTCCCCTCTCTTTAGCCATCCCTATGACATCTGTTGTTACTAAACGACGACAGTTGGCGCCCACCATGGGGCAGACCGAGGCGTCAACTGGAGTTATGATCCGGACGGGATCTTCCTCGTCGTCGAGCATGAGCCACGCCTCCGGCCTGATCTTTAGGCATGGGGCAGTGGACTTTGTGGTGGATTATGCTGGGCGGTTCGGGGTCGGCGCACCCCTGCCGCCCGGCGTATCGTTGCAGATCGGTAGTCATCGTCTCTTCATCAGCTGTTTCCCTAAGGCGTATCCCAGAGAGGTGCGCATCTTCTCCAGTGCCACGGATCCGCTCCTGACCAGGGGCTGCACAGCAGCTCCCGGCGGAGAGGAGTCGCGTGTGCATGCGGCTGTGATGATGGCAGGAACGACTGCGTCAAGCAATCAAGGCGCAGCGAGTGCGGCTACTCACACTCGCTCGCAGGGCCAAGCACGTGCTGGCAGAAGAGCGCATGCTGGGAGCTATCACTAGAGAGTACAATGCAGCACATGCCAACCAGCGGCGGCCGATTGCGCCCACAGTCCTAGAAGATCTCAGGAGCAGAGGCCGTGCAGTCGGCAGAGAGCTGTCAGGAGCCGAGCAGCCGACGGCGTCTGCATTTGTCCAACGACCAGCATACAGCACCCCCGAGAAGAATTTGCAAGTTGCCGAGCAGATTGCGAACGAGCTGGAAGATCTGGAAGGCGAAGAGCAACGTCAGCAGACTCGCCGAATGCGCGAGCTGCTGGCGTCGGCCAAGCAGCAGCAGCAGGAGGCATTGGACAATCCAGGGGCAGGCCCTGAAGCATCGAGAAGGACTGCGAGGCCAGCTCCAGAGGTCAGCCAGGGGGCGAATGCGTCGCGGCAAAACAGGCAGCCAGGTCAGTCCCGACATGAGAGCAGGGTAAGAAGCAACCGGGGTCCCCCAGTCATGAACCATAGAGCAAAAGAGCCAGCCGTGAGCAGCAGGTGCAATGACCCACCTCGTCAGCCAGAAGCAAGGCCAGCAATCAGCAATCGGCTGGGTGCTCGTCAGATCGGCCAGAATGATGCCAGGCATCGCATTGAGCTGTTGGAAAGAGATGCGCGCCAATAAGAGGAGGGAGCAGTCGGCCCAGCATGTTTCGGGCATCGCATTCGGACCGAGCAGTTCCCCAAGGGATTCACCCTGCCCAGAGACACCCCCAAGTACAACGGCTCTGTTAAGCCAGAGGACTGGCTGACAGATTACATGACCGCAGTCGGCATTGCCGGCGGAAGTCGGCGTGTAGCTGTACGCTACGCTCCTCTGATGCTACAGGGGTCAGCTCGGACATGGTTGAACAGTCTTCCAGGAAACAACATCAACTGCTGGGAGGATTTTTCGGAAACCTTCATTCGCAACTTCACCGACACGTATGATCGGTCGCATCTTCCTCGGCAGCTCGCTTTATGCGTGCAGGGCAAGGATGAGCCGCTCCGAGAATACTTGGCTCGGTGGATCAAGTTGAAGAATTCATTTGAAGGAGTCCATGAGATCCAGGCCATCCAGTATTTCACTGATGGGTGTCTGGCGGGATCAATGCTGAAGTACAAACTACTCCGCAAAGATTTTTCGTCACTGGCCGAGCTCATGAAGGTAGCCAACGCATTTGCCGTCTCCGACTCCGCGATGTGCGAGCCTATTCAGCTCGTTGTCGTCGGTGTGGTTTAGACACAAGGGGCTGCATAAGCGGCAGAGACAGGGAACCAGGGGCTCAGTCGGCGAGAGCGCAGAGATATCAATCGGAACAACAACAACAACCAGCAAAACAGTGGAAAAAGGAAAGATGAGCAGCCAGATGCTCAGTATGGCAGTCGGCAGGTGGTCGTTGTCCAGGATCAAGATGAAAAAGGGGCTGCAAGTGGCAGTCGGAAGATGAAGCCAAATGCGAAGCCGCAATGGCCGATGAAGCCCAAGTACACATTCGAGGACATGCTGGATCAGCCATGCAAGATGCACAACAGTCCGGGCAAGTCAGCGGCGCACACCACTCGGCAATGTGATTTTGTCAAGCGCATAGCAAAGGGATAAGCATTACCACCTCCACCCCCACCACCACCTCAGAACAGAGCACCACCTCAGGTGCAGAACCAATTCCCGCGGCAAGATGCCGCATATATGATTTTTACCAGTGAGTCAAGTGACAAGGGCAGTCGGAGGGCCCAAGCTCAGGAGGTCAACGCCACAATGCCCCCGATTCCCCAATATATGCACTGGTCCGATTGCAAGATTACCTGGGGCAGGGAAGATCACCCAAGCATCATGCCGAATCCAGGCACCTACCCGCTCGTGGTGGATGCCCTTTTTGCGGCACCAAAGTTTTCATGCCTGTTTTACCGAGTGCACATTGATTCAGGGAGTACAATCAACGTTCTGTACAGGGACACATTGGTCAAGTTGGGACTCACGGAGAAAGACCTGGAGCGCAGTCGAACGACTTTCCATGGGATTGTCCCGGGCCTGTCATGCACTCTCATGGGTCGCATTCGGCTGGATGTGATCTTTGGGACAGAGGAGAACTTGAGAAGAGAGCCAATCTGGTTCGAGGTCGCCGACCTCAGCAGCCCATACCATGTCCTATTGGGATTGCCCGCAATCGCCAAGTTCATGCTTGACGCATATATGCCTTACCTAAAGATGAAGCTGCCAGGTCCGAATGGCATCATCACGGTCGCCGGAGACTTCAGAAAGTCTCTCGAATGCTCGGCCGCCGGTGCAAACCTGGCCGATTCCTTGGTGGTGGTCGAAGAGAAGCGCCAGCTCGACAAGGTGGTGGCAATGGCCCAAGCTCAAAGCATGGCTCCTCTCCCAGTCGGCCCAGCCAAGCGAGCAGATGAGGAGACAACCTTCCAGGCATCCAAGGACAGCAAGAAAGTTGCTCTTGATCCCTCCGACCCAGCAAAGTTTGTTGTGGTCGGAGCAGGACATAGCAAAAAATAGTAAGGCGAGCTCGTCGAGTTCCTCCGTGAGAACCGAGACATCTTTGCATGGTCTCCACAAGACATGCCTGGAGTGCCGAGGGAACTCGCCGAGCACAAGCTCCACATTCGGCCAGGTTCTAAATTGGTCAAGCAACCTCTTCGACGTTTTTTCGAAGACAAGAGAAGAGCAATTGGCGAGGAGATCGCCAAGCTCAAGGCTGCAGGTTTTATCATGGAGGTATTCTACCCCGAGTGGCTGGCAAACCCAGTCCTCGTGATGAAGAAGAACAAGACTTGGCGCATGTGTATCGATTACACCTGCCTGAACAAGGCATGCCCCAAAGATCCGTTTGCTCTGCCCCGTATAGATCAAGTCATTGACTCTACGGCTGGCTTTGAGTTGTTGTCATTTCTGGATGCCACTTCTGGCTATCACCAGATTAAACTTGCTGTGGAAGATCAAATAAAAACTGCCTTTATAACCCCCTTTGGGGCTTATTGCTATATCACCATGCCTTTTGGTCTGAAGAATGGAGGAGCTACTTATCAGCGCACCATCCAATGCTGTACTCATTCTCAGCTCGGCAGAAACTTGCATGTATATGTAGATGATTTGGTGGTGAAGACAGTCAAAGGGGTCACACTCCTGGACGATCTCAAGGAAACATTTGCCAATTTGCGAGTCTACCAGATCAAGTTGAATCCAGAGAAGTGTGTGTTTGGTGTTCCAGCCGGCAAGCTCTTGGGGTTTCTCGTTTCTGAAAGAGGAATCGAATGCAATCCCGAGAAGATAGCCGCAATCGAACGGATGGATCGACCCAGGAATTTGAAGCAAGTACAGAAGTTCACCGGTTGCTTGGCTTCACTCAGCCGATTTCTCAATCGGCTGGGAGAGAAAGCAATCCCATTGTATCAACTCATGAAGAAGACGGAAAAGTTCACATGGACTCCACAAGCAGATGAGGCATTCAAAGAGCTGAAGCATATGCTCTCTACCACACCAATTCTGGCCGCACCGATTGAGAAGGAACCGATGATGTTGTATATCGCGGCAAACAATCGAGTGATCAGTGCAGTGATGGTGGTAGAGCGTCCTGAAAAGGACAAAGCGCAGCCGATTCAATGTCCAGTTTATTATATCAGCGAGGTACTATCAACGTCCAAGCAAAATTATCCCCACTACTAGAAGATGTGCTACGGAGTCTACATGGCGGCCAAGAGATTGAAGCCCTATTTTCAAGCTCATCCGATTGTGGTGGTCAGCTCGGCCCCGTTAGCCGACATCATTGGAAGTAGAGATGCAACCGGCAGAGTGGCCAAATGGGAAATTGAGATTGCCAACCATGGCATCCAGTATGAGCCGAGAACAGCAATCAAATCTCAAGCGTTGGCCGACTTCCTGGTGGACTGGGCTGAAACTCAATATATGCCACCCGTCCCAGGATCATACTTTTGGAGAATGCATTTTGATGGGTCCAAGATGAAGAATGGCCTAGGGGCTGGCATTGTTCTCACATCACCAAAAGGAGATCGGCTGCATTATGTATTGCAAATCCATTTCGCAGCATCAAACAATGTTGCTGAATACGAGGCCCTTATGCATGGCATCAAGCTAGCCAAGGAGATCGGCATTCGGAACATAGAGTGTTTTGGTGATTCCGACCTGGTGGTGCAGCAGTGTACAGGCAATTGGGACGCCAAAGATGCAAATATGGCAAGCTACCGTTTCTTGGTGCAGCAGCTAAGTGGATACTTTGAAGGCTGTGAATTTCACCATGTGCCCAGAGCAAACAATGAAGCAGCAGACGCCCTGTGCAAGCTCGGCTCCACCAGGCAAAGCATTCCACCAGGGGTATCATTGGAGCACATCAAGAAGCCGTCTATCACGCCATCACTAGAGTCTGAGTCCATTTTCATATCGGAAACCGACCTGGAGGCATTGAGGCAAGCAAAGTTGGTTCAACCAATGAAGATTCCGACGCTAAAGCGGCAGTCAGGCGCCCAGGAAGCGGCGGGGTCGGCAAGCCTGGCAAACCCAGATGCTGCCGATTGCGGTCCAGGGGCTGGCGATCTCGGCAAGAAAAAGAAGTTGAAAGCAAAAGCAGCAGCAGCACCAGGTGTCGGGAACTCATCCGAGCCATCGACACCAGGGGCTGTCGATTCCGAGATAGAGGTACCAGTTTCAAGGGAAGAGCCAGTAGATCCTTAGGGCCCGGTCTCAGCAGAGCAAGCAGTACCAGGGGCTGCCGACGACAAGCCAGAGGTTGAAATCATCAGCTCGGAGATTGACTCCGAGATGGCAGAAGTACAAGAAGCCGAGCAAGAAGAAGCAATCGCACCACAGCATGCAATGGTCATGACAGTCGTCACCGCTCCGACCTGGGCACAGCCGATCAAAAATTCCTGGTCGATGGAACTCTCCCCCCAGATGAAGTTGAAGCCAGGAAGATACAACGCCTATCTGGTGCATACACCATCATCAACAATGAACTGATACACAGAAGTGTAACCGGAGTTCTCCAGCAATGTGTAGAGGAGGATAGGGGGCTCGAGCTGCTCCGGGATATTCATCAAGGCGAATGCGGTCATCACGCATTTCGCCATGGTTTCTATTGGCAGACAGCGCGGGCCGCGACAGAACATCTGGTTAAGCATTGCAATGGTTGTCAGCGTTTGTCGGGACCCGGGGTTAGCGTATGCAAGTACAGTTAAGACATAGTCATATGGAGAGCCAAGAACCGCACCCACTTGTCTAAGTAGACAAGGCCAAGCACTGAACATTCTCGGAAAGCATCGTACGTGAGGGGCATCCCATCCAGGCCGGATGATCAACTGAGATGGGTCCTCATCGCCCGCACACAAGTCAAATGATATGGGTGGTGAACTCCCATATTCAAAGACAAGTCGCCTCAACCATACTACCGACTATCTCAAAACTCTTACATAGACTTACTCCAGCCCGATCACTTAGTCGGGGTCTAGGGCGGGCTCGATCATACCACAAAGTGTGCACGAGACGGAGTCTCGAGCAATCGCATCGCGATGCCCCAAGCTGCGCACATCTAAGGGCCACTTGGTGTATGAAAGACCGCCAGCCAAAACACAACTAAGGTCTCGAAAACCCATACAAAGACATGCATGTTATGAACATACACGCAGCACACATGCTTTGTATGAACAGTAGGTACCATTGCAATTCTCTACAAAGTGTACATTTTATTTATAACTCTTATAGAGTGCACACAGAGATCACATACATGTGATCCAACATTACATTACAAGCGGAAGAAAATTATGTCTGAGTACAGACAAGTTTAACAAATGGCTTAAGAAGCCTTATTTAAACACAAAGCCCTCCACGAGGGAACCAGTCGTCTGACTGGGACTAGACTAGTTTGTCTTCAGTCGTCCAGCTCGATGAAGAAGCCACCTTCGGGGTCAGTGGCATCATCTAAAACATAGATTAAGCAAACGTGAGTACAAAGTCGTACTCAGCAAGACTTACATAGGAGCTATACTACTCATGCATATGTGTCAAGATAAAGGGAGGTGGGGTTCATTTGCAGAAGTGCCAGCTTTGACTTGGCTAATCCTGAACTACGAATACCAGACTTTGAGGTAAGAAGCGTACACGAGTCCACTACTTTCTCCAATCAATACACCACTATGGTGCCTTCCTCGACTTCCCCACGAGAAAGCACGCCATAGCACTCACACTTATCTTGGTGTATTTTAGAAGTATCCGGTTCAAGTTATCTAATAATCAAGCTAAGCTTTCCAAGCAGTCCATAACCGCGGACGCGGCTATTCGAATAGTTTTGTTAACCTTGCAAGGGTGTACCGCTACACACACATGATCATCATTTACCGCCTTTGATCTCGACACCATTCAAGGGGTGCCAGCGAGGATGCTCACCCCAACTGTTACCTCATAGCCGATCTAGTCCGAGAAAGCCGCCTACTTGGGTTGGTTACCACAATCATGAACCCGGCCGGTTTACCGAAGTGGACCCAAGTGATGTGTGCGTGGTGCATAAGCCGGTCTCGGATGAGCCGTTCTCTCACTTAGCAACCAGGCCACATACCTACCAGAACTCCGAACTATTGCGACATCTGGACATCGAAAGGGATGAGTTAGTAAGTTGAGAGGGGTCAGTGAGCCCAATGTGTGGTTGTACTCTTCATCTTGGATCACCACACAAGAACTCGTACTAGGGCGGTGTTCAACGAGACAACCCACCGTGTACTCCTACACAACCTCTCATCGTTCACCTTGTATTAGGGTCGATTCACCAACACTTTTCTACCATCATCAACATGATCATTCCCATCCCGACTCACATCACAGTAACAACATGGTATCATACTAAGCATGCAATAAGCAGTAACATTGCAGGGGCCACATGATATCAAACAACTCCTACATTTGCTAGGATTTTGGTTTACTTACTACTGTGACAAAATGATAGGTCATGCAAAGGAATGGGTTCATCTATGCGGTAGAAACGAAGCATGGTGATCATCCTAAACAATGCATAAGCGAGACATGAGAGGGAAGTGGGATTTTATCAACATGATCAATGGTGGTTTGCTTGCCTTGCTGACGAGGTTCGGGTTCGGGGTCTTCAACGAAGGGGGTGACCTCGGGTTCCGGCTCCACGTCTATCAGCAACATGACAATCATAGGATCAACATAATGTACAATGCACAATCACATGAAGAAGATTGAAAGGGTGATGTTCATGATACTGATGTGTTGAGCATTCCATTTAAATGGAGTATATTGCAAATTGAATTGCAAATTCAAACTCCACATTTGAATTCAAATTAACCAAGTTGCATGTGATATTGATTGATCATTTTGAAATATTTTCAAATGTGTATGATATGCCTCTGAAGTGTGGTTGAATTGTAGCTTAATTCCATGGTCCAAGTTGCAAGATCATTTGATTTGAATTTGAATTAAATTCAAATAAAGCAAATGACATATGCCACTGGTCCCATTTTAAAAATCAACTCAAACAGAGTTGAAAGTTGCATATTTGGAAAGATAATTTTCTCCTGATCATTTTTCATATATTATTTGTCCAATTTGGAGTTAATATGAATTTTCTATGAATTTCCAAATTTTGGGGTATTTTCTGGATTTTCTGGAATTCTTTTAATTCAAATAATCTCTGGAAATTCATTTAAATGATTTATTGCGCAATGCTGACGTCAGGGGGGGGGGCTGACATGTGGGGTCACCTTGTCAGTGACTGGGTTAATTAACCCGTGGGTTAAATTAATCCAGTGGCTTAATTAAGCCACTGGGCCCACTGGTCAGTGACCCAGGGGGTCACTAACTGGGTGATTAGTGGCTAATCCACCGGCGGCTTGACGCCGGCGACTAGAGCCACGGCGGCGACTCGCCGGAACCTGCTAGGGGCCACGGGAAGCCACGGGGAGGTCACCACTGGATGCAGCGTCGTCTTCCGCGTCTTCTGGAAGCATCAGGGGTTCAAGGGGAGGTCGGGAGCGACGACGGCGACGACTCCGGCGGAAGCAGAACCACGGCGAGGTCGTAATCGACGTTACGGTGCATGGTTCGAGCTGATCTCGCGCGCGTTCAAACGCTGGCATGCTCAGGAGCCAAACGCGCGCTCTGGCTGAGTCGAAGGGGCACAGGGGCGACCTCGAGCTCATCCATGGCGGCGACAGGCTTCGGCAACCATGGCGAAAACGGCTAGAGTGAGCAATCCAGGGGGGAAAGGAGGGGTTTCGTTCGCAAGCTCACCCTGAATCTAACTGGAGTGGTCGCTTGCTCGGGGAGGCACTGGAGTTTTCGGAATTTGAAGTCGATCCGCGGCGGCCGGCGATGAAGACGATGACGCTAGCGAGCTCGTGGAGGCGTCCGGCTCCGATTCCTTTCGCAGGTCGATGAAGACGACGACGACGAACTCCCTGGACACCTTGGCTTGGCCTCTCGTCGTCAATGGCCGCGAGTCCGCACGGCTGCGCTCCGGCTAGGCTACGGTGGCGTCGCTGTTCTTCGCGGGGAGGATGAACTGGAGGGCGAGGAAGGAGGGGAAAGAGGCCTGGGCTTCTCCAGGACACGCGGGCGGTGAGAAGGAGGCAGGGGAGTCGCTAAGGAGCCTCCACCGCGACGGCCACGGCATGCCGGGCACGCAGCTGTCTGCTCGTGCCCGGGGAAGACGACAGGGGAGTTCCCCTGGTGGGCTGGGCCGGTTGGAGAGGTGGGCCTCGCCCCCTGGCGAGAGGTAAGTCCTTTTCCTTTTTCTGTTTAATCTTTCCTTTCTGTTTTTCTGTATATTTGTTTTGACTTTGGTAAAAATACCAAATCATTTTATTAAATGCTGAAAACTTTTATGTGGCCTCATAATAATATAGACTAGCCACTCATAAACTTTCAACATTTTTAAAATTCAAATAATTTGAATCTTAAATCAAATAGGGGTATTTCTTTAATTCCAAGGCACTGTTTGAATATTTGAAAAATCTATGAGCATGGGATGGGTCCCACATCACTTGATATGTGATCACACTCATTTATAAGACTTTTCAAAACTGTAACATGAATTTTTGGAAAAGATTTTTATCTGGCCTTTTGAATTAATTCATCTGGGGGGTGTTCCTTCTCCCATTTGGATTTTGAATTTGATTTCCAAGATTTCTTTTTGAAATTTTGACATGATGCAAGGTTACTTTGATCCTAGCACATTACCTAACAGAGGGTTCTGACAGCGTTTCAAGGCCAAGAGTCATCTCCCGGCATCGGCGCTCAAAACAATTCCAATAACATGGCCGTTTGCAGTTTGGGGGCTGGACATGGTTGGGCCGTTCAAAAAGGCAAGGGGTGGTCTAACCCACCTACTGGTCGCAGTCGACAAGTTCATCAAGTGGATCGAGGCACGCCCGATCAAGAAGCTGGATGGTCCGACAGCAGTTCGTTTCATCGCCGATGTCGCAAGCAGATATGGAATGCCAAACAACATCATCACCGACAACGGCACGAATTTTGCAAAGGGGGCATTAGCTCGGTACGCATCCGAGTACGGCATCCGGCTCGATGTGGCGTCAGTAGCGCACCCTCAGTCGAACAGACAGGCAGAAAGGGCCAATGGTCTCATCCTTTCAGGCATCAAGCCCAGATTGATCGAGCCACTCGAAAGAGCACCCGGGGCCTGATTGATGAGCTCCTAGCAGTCTTGTGGAGTCTGAGAACCACGCCCAACAGATCAACCGGATTCACCCCATATTTCCTGGTGTATGTTTCAGAAGCAGTCATCCCAGCCGACATAGAATTTGATTCACCTCGGTGTGCCCTATACACCGAAGCGGAGGCCAAGGAAGCGCGAGAAGATGGTGTTGATCTAAAGGAAGAAGCTTGTCTGTTGGCTCTGTCCAGGTCGGCGATTTATCAGCAGAGGCTGAGGCACTACCACAGCAAGAAGATTCGCCCCCTCGCATTCCGCGAAGGCGATTTGGTGCTCCGCCGAATCCAGAAGTCGGATGGTCAGTCCAAGTTATCATCACCCTGGGAGGGTCCTTTCATCGTCAGCAGAGCACTCAAGAACAATGCATATTACCTCATCGATTGCACGAAAGGCACTCAGCATAAAGATACTTCAGGAGTGGAGACACAGCGTCCCTGGAACGCCGAGCTATTATGCCCGTTTTACAGTTGAGTCATGTGAGTGTATTCATGCTATCAAGCATTCAATCAGTAAAGTTGTCATGCATCCGAGAGATGGCATATGATTGTCTTTATATAATCTTCTCATCTCTGAGCAAACCTCAGGGGGAAAAGCCTTGTCATTCCCGAGGTAGGTGAACAACCTCACTCGGGGACTGACCGACCGCGCGGTTGCAAGTATAGAAGAAAGAAAAATGTGAGAACTACAGTGTCGAAGCCAAGCTAGCATGGGACACGAGCACAAATCACAAATTGACTGTGGCATCGATGAAGCAGTAGCTGGTTGGACCTGTAGTACCACGTCTCACACGTAAAAACACTCTGAAAGAGGGTCATGGCCGACGGCGCCATCCGCCGATTGCGTCCCCGATCGATGCGCCAAGCATTTGGCATGGAGCAATCGGCTAACTAAGTCTATGCAGAATCCTTCCGCGCTAACGCTAGAACAGTTTAGCCTCAATGACCAAATCACAACGGTGTATGATCTTGTGGGCCGACACCAGACCGCACGTCGGCTGTTGGCAAACATGGATTTATACCCCCAAGGGAAAATGGCAAAGAGCAAAAACGATAAAGCGAAAAGCAGGAAGTTGATCACATAAGAAAATTATGCAATTAGCAAAGATAAGAGGCTCAAGGCCGAATGAGTTCATTACATCACAACATCCCCAGTGGGTGTCCTTAAAATTTAGCAAAGTCTTGCAGAAGCTGCAGTAAAAGACATAAGATTCACTAGCTAGGCGTTGGGAACATTGGAGGTCGGCGGCATGGTCGAAGCAGTCGGAGTAGTGGTTGGCATTGGTGTAACGGTTGGAACTGCTTGCTCCGGCGCAGTCGGACCCTCTGGCACAGCAGTCGCCTCCGATTGCTTAGGCCCCGTTGAGTCTTCCCGCGCCTCGGAGGGCCCGACATCAGTCGGCTTGGCACTTGTCTGTTTGGAGGTGGCCTTAGGTAAAGTACGGGACGAGCCGCTGTCGGACAAGTCATCATGATAGAGATAAGAGCTTGCGGAGCGCGCAGGTTGGCTGCCTTGACCTCCTCGGGCTCGACCGCCAGCGGAAGGACTATCATCAGCCAAAGCAGTGATAGGAAGTGGCGCAATCGGCATCCCGGTGTCGTCAAGGACAGGGGTGTATTCAGTATGAGGGAACCACCCGGCCATGGCTGTGGCAAGACGGTTTACCTGAGTATAGGCCGTCTCAAGGAGGCCGGCTGCCCCATCCCACATAGTGTAAAGCCGAGCTAGGTTCAGCTTGGGATACCAGCTCAGCACAGTCTAAAGCGCCATCTCGGCGCCAGTCCGGGCAGCTGAATCCAGCAAAGCCTCGACTCGGCGGGGAGCAGCTTTCAGCAGCGTCGGCACTTGATCATGAGTGGCAGTCGGGGCATCACCTTGCTCCGAACCCTCGTCATCGGAGTTATGAGGACCTGCTGAGGATCCTTCATCATGGCGCACACGCCTGAGTGCTTGCTTCAGTTCGGCAGGCCCCCAAAGCAGCTCGGCAAGTTTCTGGACGCCCAATTTGAATGCGAAGACGCTGCCAAGGATAACTGGGATACGAGCTTCGGTGGCGATGATGAACTCCCGAGGACTCCATCCTTCAGCCTCAGATCTCACAGGCCAGCCTTCTTCGGCTCGGATGCGCCTCTCCTCAGAGACTGCTCGTTGAGCGGCGGATTCGGGGGCAGGCCAATGTTCTGCATCAAGAAGTTAGATATGAGAATATACAAAAGAGAAGAAGTCAATAGGGGAATCAAGACAAGAGAGATAGCTCACCAGAAAGAAGCGAGTCCATCTCGCGAAGTCCCTCGAGATTAGTCCGGGCCTCACGTCGGGTTTTGGTTAGCTCATCATTATGGCGCAGTGTCATAGCATCCAGCTTGGCTACTGCGTCGTCCCGTTGAGCTTGCACGGCTTTTTGAGCTGACACTGCGGCATCACACTCCGAGCGCAGGATGTCGGCAGTCTTGGCCTGGGTCGAAATCACCGTCTCCAGTTCCGTTTGGTGACTGGTTCTGAGCGCAACCATTTCACTTCGCTGCCGCTCGACAGTGCGAGATAAATCAGCCTCGGCAGCTCGAAGGCGCTCAAATTCCTGTTGAGTAGCGGCAAGCTCGGGGCCTTGTCGGCCGAGCTGCTCCACCATCTCGTCCACACGACCCTGAAGAGAAGTAATGGTGGGCAGAGATGCGGCAGCAGCTGCAAAAGCAGATCGGAAGAAGAAATCAGAATCGGAAAATGTAATTAATCAGGCGGGAATCAACAGAATTACCTGTCAGCTCGGCGATCTTGGCAGTCTGCTGGTTCACCTGAAGCTGAACAGAGGCGAGAAGTCTCAAGCTGGAGGCATAAGATTCGAGCAAGGTCTCGAAAACTTTCCGTTTCTCCTCAGCAGCAGCCTGGGCATTAAAAGAGAACCAGTAAGAAAGTTGACAAAAGCAAAAGTAAGAAGAAGATTCGAGCTAACTGCACACAATCAGCCCGAATCTCGGGGACTACACCCAGTGGGTGCGCTTGCGCGCACCCACTCGAGGGCAGATCCACCGATCTGAGGACGGCATAAGAAGCCAAAATAAGAAGAAGATCCGAGCTGATTGCACGCAATCGGTTCGAATCTCGGGGACTACACCCACTCGAGGGCAGATCCACCGATCTAAAGACGGCATAAGAAGGCAAAAGTAAGAAGAAGATCCGAGCTGATTGCATGCAATCGGCTCGAATCTCGGGGACTACACCCAGTGGGTGCGCTTGCGCGCCCCCACTTGGAAAAGAAGACTTACAGTATGATTGCGGTCGACGAGCTCGAGCTCCTGAAGCACGCCGGTGGAGAGTGCCTTCACTCGGTCATAAGCCGAAGCCATGGTGCCATGGGAGGCCAAGGGAAAGCGGCGCGAGGCTTCAGGCTCGGAGTCGGCAGGACTGGTGCAAGAGTAAGCCATTTGGAAATGCTGCACCGAGTGCATCTGCGATTCGGGAGCAGCAGAGGAGGTTGTCGAGGTCGTCGTCGGCGTCGGCTGAAGGATTATAGCCTTGGAGGCAGCAGTAGTCGAGGGTGGCGCCGAGGTGGCTGGCGGAGGAGCAGCACTCGGCGTCGGAGCAGTCGTTGAAGGAGGAGATACCGTCACGATCGGCGGGGTGGTCGTTGCGATGGCAGTTAAGATTTGAGCAGAGGACTGCGGCGGGGAAGGAGCAATCGGATGTTCCGATTGCAATCCCTCGGCGTCGGTGGACTCCAGATCGACGATGTCCTTTGGAGCCACGGAGGCTTTGGGCAGAGGCTTGCTCAGAGGCTGCCTCGGAGGCTTGGCAAGGTCGGCGCGAAGTTTCTTGGCCTTGCGCTCGGCATCCTTGGCCGAGAGAGGAACAATCGGTGGCGGTTTTCTGGCAGCATCAGTATGAGCGGAAGTGGCAGAAGGAGCTGGGACGGTGACGGCAGGGACGTCCCGGTCAATATCGTCCAAATCAATGGCAGCCCTCAGCAGAAAAGAGAGATAAGCAACAAGGAAAGGAGAATGTAAAGAAAGAGAAGGAAGGAGAAATAATTACCCCACAGTCATCGATGCTCCTCGGGGCATCCGGAAGTGCAGAGGCGGGATATCCAGAGGAATCTCCTGTAGAGCGGGGCCGACCTTGGGCTTGGTACCAGGAACCTTCCCTGTAGGCTGGGCTCGAGTGCGCCCTGTCTGTGTGGCCTTCCCTCTCGGGGCGACCACCGTTGTCTTCGCGTGCTTGCTCGGCGCAACACCGGTTGACGGGCCGTCAGCTCGGGAGCGTTTAAGCGGCGCCTTCTTGGGGTCGGGATGCAAATCAGCACCGGAACCTCCAACCTTTGAGGCGCTGTTGTCGTCACTCCATTCATCCAGAAATCGTTCGAAGGAGGAATCATGCATACCCCCTTGGTCGGCTGCACCGGCGGTGGCGGAGTTGTCCTCGGCGTCGGAATCTGAGGCGGGGGAGTCGTCGTATTCGAGGTCGGCTGGATCCTCCTCCTCGCTGTCAGGGGCGAATTCGCTAGCGACTTGGCCGTCTTGCATCAAAGCAGTCGCGATAAAGTATTGAAGAAGGAGCAAAGCATCAGAAGAGCAAGTGAGAAATCGAGCAATCGGGCGAACAGAGAAAGCAATCGGAGCATACCTCAGGAGGAGTGATTCCGCGGTGAAGGCACTTCAGGCCGAATCGAAATGGCTTTGGGAAGGGAGTGGTGGTGAGTGCTCTCACTCGGAGGCGCAGCGCTTGGTTGGTCAGCTTCTTGGTACAGATCCAAGTGAGATCCCTCTAGGTTGCCATGTCGCAGATGCGGTGCACTCGACGCTGAAGCGGGAACACTCGGACCTGAAGCCAGGTGGCCACGAGGTCGTAGGTCTTAAGGCCATCTTTCTCAAGTTGCGCAATCCGAGCTACTTGAGCGTCAATGTCGCAGTCGCCGACCCCAAGCTTGGTCGACCAATGGTACTTCTCCGTGGGAGGGGCGAGCTGAAATTCGGGCAGGTTGATAAGGTCGGGGCCCTTGTCAGGAAATCGGACGTAGAAAAAAGTGGTCTGCCAATCCTTGACCGACTGAATGATAGCAGGGGACTCATATCCTTGCTTGCTTGAATAAAGGATGCAGCCGCCGCAGTCGGTCATGGCGGTCTCGTGAATCGGCTCATCTCCGTCCGGATTCGGTAGAAGCCTCCCGGTCCGAGCCATGTGACCTCGGAGGTGGAAGAGGCGCTTCCACAGCCCGATGCTCGGACGGATGCCGAGATAGCCTTCGCAAAGGGTGACGAATCCCGACATCGTCATGATGAAATTAGCGGCGAGGTGGTGTGGTTGCAGTCGGTGGAAATCCAAGAACTCCCGAAAAAAGGTGCTCACTGGCAGCCCGAAGCCGCGCTCGAAGTGCGCCGCAAAAACCACGCGCTCGCCGGCGCGCGGTTCTGGCACGATCTCCTCGCCGGGGGCACGCCACTAGATGCCAGCCGTCATCTTGCGCGCGTGGAGGAGCCGGCGGATCTCGTCGTCGTTGACGGTGGAACCCTTCCACCGGCCGCGGCTTGCGGCGGATTTCTCATCTGCAGCGGCCATGGCGTCTTCCAGGGCGATGAAGTTTGAATCTTTAGAGAAGGGCGAGAGGGATCCGGCAGCAGATGCTGGCGAATGGAGGCGCGGCGGCGGCGAAAGGCGCAAGCAATTGCACAAAGAGAGGGTGCGGTGCAGCGGCGACACAGGCACACCAGACCAAGGTCGTCGGAGCAGAAGCGTTGCGGCGGTGCAAAGAGAAGAAGGAGAGTGAGGAAGAAGAAGTGCGGTTGAGCCCGAGGAGTCCCTTCCCCCATTGGCTTATATGGGCGGCGGGGGCGAGTGGGATCGCAGGTGTGGCACGTGTGGCCCGGTGTGGCCGCGTGTATCAAGAGGAGGTTGGACTGGATCGGCGCAGAGGACCATGGCGCAGAATGCGAGGCGTGCGCAGTAACGTCCCCTCGCGCGTGGGTCGTGGGGCCCGGAGCATTAACTGCCCCGGGGAATCGGAAGCGACGTGCGACGTGGGTTGATCAGAACTGGTCAAAAGTAACCGTTGGAGAAGTAATCAGATGAGCCAGATCTCAGCTCGGCCAAGGTTTGGCAACGGTCGTTTATCAGAGAAGCACAAGAGCAATCGGCGAGCTGGGAGCCGAGGTCAGAGAAGTTGTATCGAACCATTATTGGACTTGTCAGCCGGGCGGAATCTCCGATCTGAGCGTTCAGATCGGATCGAGATGTCCGATGAGGCCAGAGCAATCAAAGCGCAAGGATAAGAAAAGAAAAAATGCAAGAGCCCCGCAGTCATGTAACCGTGGGACCCTTACAGCTTTAGGGGCTAGTGTCGGGGGAATGATACCCGGGTAGGGTCACCCAGACGAAAGCAGTCTTTCAAGACAAGGAGGAGGCCGATTGGGCTGCTGCTGGGCCGAGCTAGGCAATCGCATGGCCGATTGCTCCCAAGCAATCGTCCATGCCGAATGCGAGCAGTCGGCCCAGGCGCAATCGGCACACTCCTCAATCGGCTCAAGAGTTGACCTTATCCAGATCAGATGTCCCTGGTACAAGGTCATAAATGCGGGATCCCGAGAGATCCGGATGGCAGTAAGCCAAGTCACTTCGCCGATCTGTCAGAGGAGTGTTGTCAGCCTTTTCCTCTTAATCCGGAGACAGCACGACGAGATCAGAGGACGTAGCTCCACTGTTCATCATCATTACCTAGAAGCTACAGCATGGGCAGCCGCTTGACAAGTCCGGATCAACCGGAGATTTGCAGTCGGTGGACCCCAGCCGACGAGAGAATGACAGTTGGGGCCAGCCCCCGACTGAAATGACCGTAGTACCCCGAGCTCACACTATAAGAGCCCGGGGTACCCCTCCTGTGAGAGGGACTCCCCCATTCGCATTTACTTCACACATTAGAACCCGTAGAGAAGCAGAGGAGAGCCATGCCCACGACAGGTCTCTTCTTCCTCTGAGCAGCTCCATGAGCATTGATTGTAGTTCGTGAGTTCATTTATAGCAAGCAGACAAGCATGAGTAGGGGTGTTATCTCTCCGGAGAGCCCCGAACCTGGGTACATCGTGGTGTCCTTCACCGTGCTTGTGCCCAACCCGTTTCCGGCACCATCGACATCGTTCTCCCTGGAGTCTTCCCCTCTCTTTAGCCATCCCTATGGCATCTGTTGTTACTAAACGACGACACCAGTTGTATCTGTCAAAATAGGAGATCATAATTACTATGGGCTATGTGATTTGGGATCTACCGTCAGCGCTATTCCCTTCACACTTTATCAAGAAATCATGCACGAGATTCAGCCGTGTGAGATCGAGGACATAGATGTCACTATCCATCTTGCAAATAAACAAACAATCTCTCCAGTTAGGATTGTAAGAGATGTTGAAGTACTCTGTGAGAAGGTAAAATATCCTACAGACTTTTGTACTTGGTTCAGTGCAAGATAGTTTTTGCCCTATTATCTTTGGTAGGCCCTTCCTCAGCACTTGCGGAGCTATAATAGATTGCAAGAAAGTTAAAGTTTTTGTTGAATTCAACGGTGAGCCGTATGAATTTCATTTTTCTAAGTTTTCTAAGCAGCCTCGTGGTCCTGACCTTTCAAGTAATGACAAAATTATTGAAGAAATTTCTTCCATTGCTATTCCTCCTAATGACACTTTGCATCAATTTATGGAAGACCACGAGAATGATATACATATGCACGAAAGGGATGAACTAGAAGACATATTTTTAAGACAAACTCCCATCCTGAAGCACAACCTCCCGGTTGAACCTTTAGGAATCCTCTCGCAACCGAAAGAAGACCCGGTGTTCGTCCTAAAACCACTACCCGATACGCTCAAGTATGCTTATTTAGATAAAAATAAAGTATATCCTGTTATTATCAATTCTAACCTTTCAGGGTATGAAGAAGAGCGATTATTGGAGACACTCCGCAGACACCGAGGTGCTATTGGCTATACTCTTGATGATCTCAAGGGTATTAGTCCATCCATTTGACAACATACTATCAATCTCGAGCCCGGTGTTAAACCGGTTGTTGATCATCAATGATGGTTGAACCCAAAGATGAAGGACGTGGTTAGGACGAAGGTTCTCAAACTTCTAGCCGCAGGTATCATCTATCCTATAGCTGATAGTAAGTGGGTAAGTCCCGTTCATTGTGTACCTAAGAAAGGAGGTATGACTGTTGTTCCTAAATGATAAAAATGAACTAATACCTCAGAGGACTATTATTGGATATAGAATGTGTATTGATTTCAGGAAGTTAAACAAGGTCACCCGGAAGGACCACTATCCTTTGCCCTTTATTGATCAGATGCCCCTTACCAATCTTCTCCAGAAGGATGCCCCTTTTGTATTTGATGAAGATTGTAAGGAAGCTTTTGAAGTTCTTAAGAAAGCCTTGATAACCGATCCTATAGTACAACCACCTGACTGGAATTTTCCCTTTGAAATTATGTGTGATGCTAGTGATTTTGCTGTTGGAGCTGTTTTAGGACAAAGGGTTGACAAGAAGTTGAATGTCATCCACTATGCCAGCAAAACACTTGATAGTGCTCAAAAGAATTATGCTACTACCGAGAAGGAATTCTTGGCAGTGGTGTTTGCTTGTGATAAGTTTAGGCAGTATATTGTTGATTCTAAAGTTATTATTCATACTAACCATGCTGCCATTAAATATCTTATGCAGAAAAAGGATGCCAAACCAAGACTCATTAGGTGGGTAATCCTTCTTCAAGAATTTGATTTGCAGATTGTCGATACAAAAGGAGAAGACAATCCGGTGGCGGATAATCTTTCAAGGATGGAAGATATCCCAAACGATCCTATTCCAGTCAACAACAGTTTTCCAGATGAACAACTTGCTGTTGTAAAAGTACAATTTCATTCCGACCCTTGGTTTGCAGATTATGCTAATTTGATCGTTGCAAAGTTTCTGCCTCCAGGTTTCACATTTCAGCAGAGGAAGAAATTCTTCACGGATTTGAGGCATTACTTTTGGGATGATCCACATCTTTATAAAGAAGGTGTGGACGGGATAACGAGCAGCAGGACATTCTTCGACAATGTCACGATAGTCCCTATGGAGGACATCATGCCGATGAAAGGACCACACATAAAGTTTTACAATCAGGTTTTTATTGGCCTACTCTCTTTAAGGACGTCCGAAGGTACGTTCTATCTTGTGATAAGTGTCAAAGAGTTGGTAAGATTAGCAAGAGAAATGAGATGCCTATGAATTACTCACTAGTGATCGAACCTTTCGATTGCTGGGGTTTTTATTTTATGGGTCCTTTTCCTCCTTCACACAAGTACACACACATTTTAGTTGCTGTTGATTATGTAACCAAGTGGGTTGAAGCAATCCCCACTGAGAGTGCTAATGACAACAAATCTTTGAAAATGCTCAAAGATGTAATTTTTCTAGGTTTGGAGTACCACGGTACCTCATGACAGATGGAGGGTCACACTTCACGCATGGAGCTTTTAGGAAAGCTCTAGCCAAGTACGATGTCAATCATAAGATTGCATCACCGTACCAACCTCAAACTAGTGGGAAAGTTGAGCTCACCAATAGGGAGATCAAGTTGATCTTGCAGAAAACAGTAAACAGTTCTAGAAAGGACTGGTCAAAGAAGTTAGGAGATGCTTTGTGGGCATATAGAACTGCTTACAAAAACCCCATGGGCATGTCTCCGTATAAGATGGTCTATGGAAAGGCTTTCCATTGACAATTAGAGTTAGAGCATAAAGCTTTCTGGGCTGTCAGAGAGCTGAATGCTGACCCAAAGTTAGCTGGTGAAAAGCGTCTGATGAACTTGACTTCTCTAGATGAGTGGAGAAGTGAAGCTTACGAGAGCGCTAAAATGTTCAAGGAAAAGGTAAAGAAGTGGCACGATAAAAGAATTATGAAACGTGAATTTAATGCTGGTGATAAAGTTTTGTTGTTTAGATCTCGTTTCAGGTTTTCTCCAGGTAAACTACTTTCCATATGGGAAGGACCTTTTCATATCGAAGAAGTATATCGATCGGGTGCAATCAAGATCAATAATTTCGAAGACACCAAACCTCAAGTTGTGAATGGACAAAGACTCAAACATTATATGGCAGGTGATCCAATCCATGTGGATGCAAACATGATATATACAAATACTCATGAAGAACATGTTGCAGCCCAGTTTCAGACTCCGGCAGGAGCAGAATTAGAAAAGGTATGAATTATGGTAAGTAAACATCGCGAACGTTAATAAAAGTTAACTTTTCAGAGTTTTTGCGAAATTAGGAAAATTCCAAGCCCGAGTGGAGCCGGAGAGGAGCTCCAGGGAGGCCAGGAGGCCCCCTGGCGCGGCCCCACTCCTGGCCGCGCCGGGCACCCTCCTGGCTGCCCTGGACTCCGCCTCCGACTCCACCTAGGCTTGAAAACTTCCTTCTATTGCATAAATTTTTGCTATATATTTTCCCGGATAGTCCCGGCACCGTATCTCTCGATTTCGCGTGTTTTCTTTCTCGGTCTGTTTCTGCCAGGGGGAAAAGCTGTTGCTGAAGATGTCTTCTTGTGGCTCGAGCGGAGAGGACTTCTTGGAATGGCGCCTACGTCAAGTTCATAAGGATCTTAATCAAGGGAAGCACGTTTATTGGGCTACCGAAGAAGAAATTGCCGCAAGACAAGCGGAGATGGAGCGTGCCGTGAGAGAGGAAATCAAGACTATCACTGCCCAACAACAAGGAGGTCCAAGCAATCCCATCATGGTGGGATCTGTCCAACCTCAGTATGATCTTTCTCTTAACCTTTCAGGGCCCTCCACTTCACTTGAAGATCAACGCATGCTTTCCACCATCTCCGAGGCCTACCGCATCACCAACCAACTCTGGGAAGATTTCCGTGTACTAAAAATACAAGTGGAAGTCTTCGAGTTAGAGAACCAAACCCTTCGCCGTGTCATCAGGGATCTGAAGAAACAACCACAACAAGATGAGGAGTAAAACTACTCGGGTAATGGCACCCCCTTAGCTTGTTCCAAGCTTGGGGGAGTGCCCGGTATCTTTATCTTTATCTTTTTCTTTAGGAGTCCAGTAGAGTCGTATCATGTGTAGGGAGGTCACTTTATGAAATAGGTGTTGCTTTGAGATCTATCACTCCTCTTGTGGAGAGCTTTGTATCCGTGAGTGTGGAGTCGTCTATGATGGAATATTAATGAGAAGTCTATTGGTTTCTTCGCTTCACTTGGTATTCTCTTCACGCAATCGACATTATGAGCTAATTCTTATGGGGAGTATTGACCTTATATCAGGTATGGCTTCAAAAACTTTATTTAATCTTGGCAAGTATAGCTTTGGTCATAACAACAAGCATGTTTTTCTCAAAGTAGCGACATAGCCAAAACCTTTGTGTTATTATGCTTGAAGTGTTATGTTGACAAGGAAGACAACTTGATGTTTCATGCTAGTTTTGATGTTTATGCTTTGTATTGCTTGCATCTAAGTTGTCATCAATTTTCTGCTCTCTCAAAGCCTTGCTAGCCCAAAACTCTGTACTAAGCGGAATTCTGCTTGAACTTCCATACCTTGAAACCAACTTCTTCCACTTGAGTCCACCATACCTTCCTACTTGTGGTATTCCACTACCACTCCTAAAGTATATAATTTATGTGCTATCTTTAGATGTTCAAAATTTTCTGTTTTATGCCGCTGATTCAGCTCATGAGGAAGTGGTGGGTGACCCATCGTCTTCTTAATTTGGACAAGTTTTATCTTGGGATTGCATGTCTGATCTTCAAACCCCTAATACGAGAAGGGACTGGCATGAGTGTTGTCGGGACCCGGGGTTAGCGTATGTACTTCCAGTCACGATACAATCACATGGAGAGCCGAGAACCGTGCCCACTTATCTAAGCAGACAAGGCCAAGCACAGAACGTTCTCGGTAAGCATCGAACGTGAGGGGCATCCCATCCAGGACGGATGATCAACTGAGATGGGTCCTCAACATCCGCTCACAAGTCTAAATGCTTATGGGTGGTGAATCCCATACTCATAGACAAGTCGCCTCAACCATGTTATCAATTGGATCCTAACTCTTACATAGACTTACTCCAGCCCGATCACTTAGTCGGGGTCTAGGGCGGGCTCGATCATACAACAAAGTGTGCACGTGACAGAGTCACGAACAATCGAATCGCGATGCCCCAAGCTTCGCACATCTAAGGGCCACTTGGTGTATAAAAGACCGCCAGCCAGATCACAACTAAGGTCTCGAAAACCCATACTACGACATGCATGTTATAAACATACACGCAGCACACATGCCTAGTATGAACAGCAGGTATCATCACATAACTCTACAAAGTATTCTTTATTGACTTATACATAGAGCATACAAAGATCACATGTCTGTGATCAACATTACATCATACAACGGAAGCAAATTAGGTCTGAGTACAGACAAGTTTAACAAATGGCTTAGAGAAGCCTTGTACAACAAACATGCCCTTCCACGAGGGACCAGACTGTTGTCTGGGACTATGCTAACTTAGTCAACGTCGAGCTTCATGAAGGTGACTCCATCGGGGTCCGGGTTCTCATCTAAAACATAGAATAAGCAAACGTGAGTACAAAGTCGTACTCAGCAAGACTTACATCAGAACTACACTACTCATGCTCAAGTATCAAGGTAAAGGAGGTGGGGTTCAACATGCAGAAGTGCCAGCTTTGACTTGGCTAATCCTGTACTACGAGTACCAGACTTGAGTTAAGAAGCGTACACGAGTCCACTACATCTCCAAACAATACACCACTATGGTTACTTCCTCGACTTCCCCACGAGGAGGCACACCACAGCACTCACGCTTATCTTGGTGTATTTTAGAAGTATCCAGTTCAAGTTGTCTAATAATCAGGTACAGGTTCCAAGTAGTCCATAACCGCGGACGCGGCTATTCGAATAGTTTTGTTAACCTTGCAAGGGTGTAAACTACACACACATGACCATCAGTTACCGCCATGTCTCGCCACCGTTCAAGAGGTGACAGCGAGGATGTTCACCACGACACTTCGCTCACAACCGGTCTATTCCAGGAGTCGACTACCTGAGTTGCTACCGCTCGAGAGCCCGGCCGGATCAACGAAACGGACTCAGACAATGTAGGTGACCGAGACGCCACCTTTAGCAGATGGTTTTCCTGCCTGACAGGTGCACCCACATATCTAGGATGATGCAACCATTTCCTTCGTTCTTTTCTATGCACATGTCAAATGGAAACCCCAAACTAATGTGACTCCTGGACGTCGACACGGATCAAGGTACTAGGCCGAGAGGGGTCAGTGAGCCCAATGTGTGGTTGTACTCTTTGTCTTGGATTACCATACAAGAACTCGATGCCTAAGGCAGTGTTCAACGAGACAACCCACTGTGTACTCCTACACAACCTCTCATCGTTCACCTTGTATTAGGGTGGATTCACCGACACAGTTTCACTTTCATCAACACCATGTTCACCATCATCCCGACTCACATCAAAAGCAACCTCATGTAATACTAAGCATGCAATAAGCTGTAACAGTTGCAGGGGCTTCATGATAACAATCAACTCCTATGTCAGCTAGGATTGTGGTTTGCTTAATACTGTGACAAGATGAGAGGCCATGCATCGGGTATGGGTTCAACTATGCGGTAGAATCGATACAAAGTGATCTCCTAAACATGCATAAGCGAGACTGAGAGGGAATTGGGATTTTATAAACATGATCAAAGAGGTTTGCTTGCCTTGCTGACGAAGTTCGAAATCGGGGTCTTCAACGAAGGGGGTGGCCTCCGGTTTCGGTTGCACGTCTATCGAGCAAACAATCAAACAGGGTATAAATTTAATTGCAATGCATCAAACACATGATCAATATTGAAATGGTGATGTGCTTGGTCACAATGTGGTTACAATTCCATTTAAAAGAAGTCATATGCAAAGTCATTTGCAAATGTGTTTCAAATTTGAATTTGAAATAAGGCCATATGGGTGTTTTGCACTGTTCACCCATTTTAAAATGGTCAAACATGAAAACAGAGCCCATATTCATAATCCTTGGATTTTTCTGATATTTTTAGACATATTATTTGCTATATTTGGAGTTAATATGAATTAGTTATGAATTTCCAAAGTTTAAATGATTTTCTGGATTATTTTAAATCTCCGGAAAAGGCTATTCTGCATCAGCATTGTGTCATGCTGATGCCAGGGCTGTTGACTGGTCAACCTGACGAGTGGGACCCGCAGGTCAGTGAGACTGGGTTAAAATCCGTTTAATTAGAGTTAACAGGGGGTGTTAGGGGGGTCTGGGTCCACATGTCATAGGGTTAGGGTTAAGATTAGCTGGGTGATTAAGGTTAATGGCCTGGGGCCCACTGGTCAGAGAGAGAGGAGAGAGGTTTAGGGCTCGGGTTAGCCGGCGAGTCGCCGGAGTTCTCGCCGGAGTAGCGAGTTTGGCACGGGAGGAGGCTTGGAGGGGATGGGCGTGTAGCCCGTGAGCTGGCGCACCCATTCGTGCCACTGGAGCGTCAAGGGGAGGCTCTGGAGCTCGGCTGCTACGACAATGGAGAAGGCCGACGACTGGAAACGACGAAGTCGGGCACGAGGCCACGGGAGGGAGCGGGAGATGGGGGAATCCAGTGTGCTACTCACATTGAAGACGATGGCGCGCTCGGGGAAGCCGGAGGGAGGCCGGAGATGGTGAATTTAACGGCGAGGAGCTCACGGCCGTCGGTGGAATCGGCGAAGATGGCGTCACCTCGGGGGTTGCTGGGCTCAAATGAACGTGCGGCTCGATGAAGAAGAACACGGCGATGCTCCTGGACAAGGTGTCTGGTCTCGTAGAGCTCAATGGCCACGGGTTCTCCTCGGCTGCGAGCCACGGCGGTCCTCGGGCGGCGTTGATTCCGAGCGGGAGAGGGAGGGATAGAGACAGAGAGAGGGGGAAGAAGATTGGAGGTGACCAGGGCGTCTCCGCGGCGGGTTCAGGGGGAAGGGGAAGGCCTAGACGGCTCTGGCCGTCGCGGTGGCGCTCGCGGCGTTCCCAGCTCGCCACCGAGCTGCTTCGGGCTGAGGGGAGGAAGACGACAACGTTCGGGCTGGGCTGGGCCAGACCAGTGGAGTTGGGGCGACGCCTGTGGGCGCCAGGTAAGCTCCTGCTCACTGTTTTTCTTTTATTTCTTCTGACATTTGTTCTGTTTTGATAAAACAATTATCAAAACATTTTATAAAAATGCCCAAACAATTTTATAAATCCTAGGTGACCAGTAGCTAGTCACATAAATAATTTGGACATTTTTGAAATTCAAAACATTTGAATTTCAATTCAAATAGGGGTAAACTTTAATTTCCAAAGCACCTTTTGAATATTAGAAAATTCCATGTGCATGGGATTGATCCCAAACCACTTTTAAAATGATCAGCAACATTTCTAGGAATTTTCCAAGCATTCAAATGATTTTTGGAAAAATATTTTTATCTGGCCATTTGATTTAATTTCTCAGGGCTTTTCTTTTCCCCATTTTAGAATTTCTTTTTGAAATTATGACATGATGCAAAGCACAAACAAACCCTAGCACTTACCCTAGTTGGGGTTCTGACAACTCGCCCCCACTCAAAAGAATCTCGTCCCGAGATTCAGAAGTCGTCGGGAGGAAGGTGGGGTACTCAGCACGGAGGCGATCTTCTCTTTCCCATGTTGCTTCTTTCTCTGAGTGATGTGACCATTGCACTTTGAGGAACTTGATCTTCTGACGGCGAGTGACACGCTCTGCTGAATCAAGAATACTAACAGGGTACTCTCGATAAGAAAGGTCATCTTGGAGATCAAGCGTTTCATGGTCGACTTCGCGGATGGGGTCCTTGAAGCAACGCCTGAGTTGTGACACATGGAATACATCATGTACTCGGGAAAGGTGAGGGGGTAGTTCAAGTTGGTAGGCAACTTCTCAACGTTTAGCTAGAATGCGGAAAGGTCTGATGTAACGTGGGGCCAACTTGCCTTTGATACCGAATCTTTGGGTTCCCTTCAGAGGAGTAACCCGAAGGTAAGCCTTCTCATCAATATTGTAGCTCTCCTTTCTATGATGACGATCATAGTAGCTCTTTTGACGAGACTGAGCGGCTTTCAAACGATCACGAACAATGCGAACTTGCTCTTCTGCTTCCTTGATCATATCCGGTCCAAAGAGTTTTCTTTCACCGGTTTCTGACCAGTTTAGGCGTGTTCGACATCGTTGTCCGTATAGGAGTTCAAAAGGAGCCATGTTCAGACTAGATTGATAGCTATTGTTATAAGAAAATTCGGCGAATGGAAGAGATTTCTCCCAATTCTTTCCGAATGAGATAACAGAAGCTCTGAGCATGTCTTCCAAGATTTGATTAACCCTTTCAACTTGACCGCTAGACTGAGGATGAAAACCTGTACTAAAGGAGAGATGAGTTCCCATAGCACTCTGAAAGCTTCCCCAGAATCTAGAGGTGAAAAGGCTACCACGATCAGAATTGATCACCAAAGGAACACCGTGAAGAGACACAATTCTAGAGACATACAAGTCCGCCAACTGACAAGCAGTTATAGACTCGCGAACAGGAAGGAAGTGAGCAACTTTGGAAAGTCTATCAATGACCACGAAGATGGCATCGTTTCCTTTCTGGGTTTTTGGAAAGCCGGTGATGAAATCCATACCGACTTTGTCCCATTTCCACTCTGGAATAGGCAAAGGTTGAAGTGTACCAGCAGGTCTTTGGTGTTCTGCCTTAATGCGACGACAAACATCACATTCAGCAACAAATCGAGCAATGTCTCTCTTCATCCTGGTCCACCAAAATCTCTGGCGTAGATCTCGGTACATTTTTGTGCTACCGGGATGAATGGAGAGGGGTGTATCATGGGCTTCTTTGAGGATGAGTTGCCTTAGATCCCTATTCTTAGGTACTACCAAACGATTTTCCAAGAATACCGTTCTTTTACTATCTGTGGAGAAACATTTAGCAACTCCGCTAGCAACGTTCTCCTTGATCCGGCGAACACCTCGTGCACGCCTTTGGGAAACTCTGATTTGATCCTCAAGGGTTGGTTTCGCCACCAAGTTGAAAAGAGATCCACGAGGAACAATCTCGAGATTGAGCTTTCGAAATTCCTCATGAAGAAGTGGTTGATACTGTTGTAACATGAGGTTGTTACAATACGACTTACGACTTAGTGCATCAGCCATGACATTGGCCTTGCCTGGTGTGTAAGAAATTCCTAAGTCATAATCTTTTATCAACTCTATCCAGCGTCTTTGCCTGAGATTAAGATCTGGCTGGGTGAAAATATATTTGAGGCTTTGGTGGTCGGAATAAATCTCACAACGATTACCAAGGAGGTAATGTCGCCAAGTCTTCAGGGCATGAACTACGGCAGCGAGTTCAAGATCATGGGTAGGATAGTTCTCTTCATGTGGCCGCAACTGGCGTGAAGCATAAGCTACCACATGTCGATCTTGCATAAGTATGCATCCTAACCCTTGCCGTGAAGCATCACAATAGATCTCGAAATCCCTTTTGGTGTCTGGAGGTGCAAGCACGGGTGCAGAAGTTAATCTTCTTTTTAGCTCTTGAAAGCTTTCCTCGCACTTGGGAGTCCATAAGAATTTCTTATCTTTCTTGAGGAGTTCAGTAAGAGGCTTTGCAACTTTAGAAAAGTTCTCGACGAAGCGGCGGCAATAGCTGGCTAGGCCAAGAAAACTCCTAACTTTCTTAACCGATTCAGGTGGAGTCCAGTCAAGGACGGCCTGAACTCTCTCGGGATTGACTGCAACACCTTTCGCAGAAATGACGTGGCCTAAGTAGGTCACTTCTGGTAGCCAAAATTCACACTTCGAGAACTTGGCATAAAGGTGGTGCTCTCTAAGCTTCATCAATAACAGCCTTAGGTGTTCTGCGTGCTCTTCTTCGTTCTTCGAGTAGATGAGAATGTCATCAAGATAAACCACAACAAATTTATCTAGGTACTCCATGAAGATCGAATTCATCAAGCGGGAGAATGTGGCGGGGGCATTGGTTAAACCGAAGGACATGACGGTATACTCGTAAAGACCATAACGAGTAGTGAAAGCCGTTTTTGGAATGTCCTCATTTCGGATTTTCATTTGATGATAGCCTAATCTCAAATCCATCTTGGAGAAGACAGAGGATCCTGCAAGTTGATCATAAAGATCATTGATCCTGGGCAGTGGGTACTTGTTCTTTATCGTCGCTAGATTTAGCGGGCGATAGTCTACGCACATCCTTTCTGTTCCATCTTTCTTCGTTACGAACAGAACGGGGCAACCCCATGGCGATGAGCTAGGGCGGATGAAGCCTTTTGCCAACGAAGCATCAAGTTGGGTTTTTAGCTCAGCTAACTCATGTGGGGCCATCCTATATGGGCGTCACGAAATTGGGGTTGTGCCTGGTATAAGATCCACTATGAATTCTACGCACCTGTCAGGTGGCATTCCCGGCAGCTCTTCAGGAAAGACATCCGGGAAGTCACGAACCACCGGAACATCTTCGAGGTCTGGAAGGGGAAGCACATTCAAAGTATGCATCTGGATTCTAGAGCTGGGTGATGTGTAGTCAATGGTCTGGCCTGAAGGATGGGTGAGTTTGACTGATTTGGCTTTACAATCAAGGAAAGCATTTTCCCTTGATAACCAATCCATTCCTAGGATGACATCAATGTCCGAAGATTTGAGGGCTATAAGAGAAGCAAGGAATACTAAACCCCCAATTGCAACTTGATTGCCATGGCTTACTCTATTAGTTTGCCACTTTGAACCAGGAGTTTGAATGATCATTGGAGAAAACATTTCTTCAAAGGGGAACTCATGACGAAGTGCATAACTCTCCGACATGAATGAATGAGAAGCTCCTGGATCGAAAAGAACGGAGGCGGGGACATGATTGACTGGGAGTGTGCCAAGAATGACATCAGAAGCATCAGTGGTGTCCTCAACTGAGATTTGGTTCACACAACCACTACTTGTGACTGAAAGCTTTGCTGGGATGGTCTTGGTGGTTGCTTTCTTTGGAGGCGTAGGTCGAGAATGACGTGGTGCCATCAAGACCTGAGGGCATTGACGATAGTAATGGCCTGGAAGACAACACTTAAAGCATACTCTGTCTGAAATGTTGGGAGTGGGATTACTTGGTTGCACACCATCATTCCGGGGTGGAATAATGTGTTGGGGTGGATGGCATAAATTGGATGTTGGTCTCTGCAGAAAGTTTTGAGGTATGACACTGGTTGGAATCCAAATTCGGCGTTTCTGAGGGGCTGAACTTGAAGAAGGAGCAAGCTCAAGAGCATGCTTACGGGACTCCTCGAAAATTTCATTGCCATGCTCAGCTCTGAAGGATCTGTTGACTAAATCCTCAAAGGTGGCAAATTCGATGAGGTTGAGATCATGACGAAGGATGGGACTAAGTCCCTTGCGGAACCTTGCCTGCTTTCTGGCATCGGTGGTGATCTCATCTTGTGCATACCGAGCAAGACGGTTGAACTCTCTCACATACTCATGGATGGACATCTCTCCTTGAGTGAGATTGCAGAACTCTTCCTTCTTGCGTTCCATCAACTCATCTAGAAGGTGGTACCCTCGAAAGGCATCACGGAACTCCTGCCAAGTCACTAGGTGACCATCAGGCTGCATAGCAACATAGTTCTCCCACCATTCAGCAGCAGCACCTTCCAGAAAGTATGCCGCGAATATAACTCGATCATCGGGAGCAACATGTGCAGTATCAAGCTTACGCTCGATGGAACGGAGCCAATCATCAGCTTCAAGGGGCTCAGAAGAACATCGGAATACCGGTGGCTTGAGGAGGATGAAGTCCTGGATGCTCACAACCACATTGCAATGACGTGAGGTATTCTGCTCGATGAGCTCCAGAAGACGTGTTTGATCACGTTGATTCTTCTCAGCTTCCATCATGATTTCCGCCGCAGAAGGCGGTGGTAGAGGTTCATCATCATTTCGATTCCGAACACGGTCTCGATTCCGACGAACAACACTACGAGTTCCACCTGACATCCTGTGTGATAAAAATCAACTATCAGAACAGGTTGAATGATGGATTCAAGGATAACAAGACATGATGAAGGCGGAAAGGATTATAATGCGAAGGCAATGATCCACAGAAAACTTGGAACAAATCCGGCAGCATAACGGCTACACCGGGATGGAAAATGAAACAACCTTGAGGAGATTGGACAGAACTTCCTCAAGGAACTCAAAACTCGATGAGTCTGGACGACCACAAAAATCCTACGGCTACAAGGAAGCACTCAGCGAGATGTTCTAGTAAGACATAGATGAGCCTAGTCCTATCATCCCGTAGAAAAGATAAGGGTGACCCAGAACTCAGATCGATGAGGGTAAGGAGAAAAAGAAGCCTTACGTTGTTCCCTTATATACCCAAGTAACTATATAACTATAGAATGCTAGACTCGACTTCGACCAAGGTTTGCTAATCCTACAGACAGTCCTGCTCTGGTACCAAGTCTGTCGGGACCCGGGGTTAGCGTATGTAATTCCAGTCACGATACAATCACATGGAGAGCCGAGAACCGTACCCACTTGTCTAAGTAGACAAGGCCAAGCACAGAACGTTCTCGGTAAGCATCGAACGTGAGGGGCATCCCATCCAGGCCGGATGATCAACTGAGATGGGTCCTCAACATCCGCTCACAAGTCTAAATGCTTATGGGTGGTGAATCCCATACTCATAGACAAGTCGCCTCAACCATGTTATCAATTGGATCCTAACTCTTACATAGACTTACTCCAGCCCGATCACTTAGTCGGGGTCTAGGGCGGGCTCGATCATACAAGAAAGTGTGCACGTGACAGAGTCACGAACAATCGCATCGCGATGCCCCAAGCTTCGCACATCTAAGGGCCACTTGGTGTATAAAAGACCGCCAGCCAGATCACAACTAAGGTCTCGAAAACCCATACTACGACATGCATGTTATAAACATACACGCAGCACACATGCCTAGTATGAACATCAGGTATCATCACATAACTCTACAAAGTATTCTTTATTGACTTATACATAGAGCATACAAAGATCACATGTCTGTGATCAACATTACATCATACAACGGAAGCAAATTAGGTCTGAGTACAGACAAGTTTAACAAATGGCTTAGAGAAGCCTTGTACAACAAACATGCCCTTCCACGAGGGACCAGACTGCTGTCTGGGACTATGCTAACTTAGTCAACGTCGAGCTTCATGAAGGTGACTCCATCGGGGTCCGGGTTCTCATCTAAAACATAGAATAAGCAAACGTGAGTACAAAGTCGTACTCAGCAAGACTTACATCAGAACTACACTACTCATGCTCAAGTATCAAGGTAAAGGAGGTGGGGTTCAACATGCAGAAGTGCCAGCTTTGACTTGGCTAATCCTGTACTACGAGTACCAGACTTGAGGTAAGAAGCGTACACGAGTCCACTACATCTCCAAACAATACACCACTATGGTTACTTCCTCGACTTCCCCACGAGGAGGCACACCACAGCACTCACGCTTATCTTGGTGTATTTTAGAAGTATCCAGTTCAAGTTGTCTAATAATCAGGTACAGGTTCCAAGTAGTCCATAACCGCGGACGCGGCTATTCGAATAGTTTTGTTAACCTTGCAAGGGTGTAAACTACACACACATGACCATCAGTTACCGCCATGTCTCGCCACCGTTCAAGAGGTGACAGCGAGGATGTTCACCACGACACTTCGCTCACAACCGGTCTATTCCAGGAGTCGACTACCTGAGTTGCTACCGCTCGAGAGCCCGGCTGGATCAACGAAACGGACTCAGACAATGTAGGTGACCGAGACGCCACCTTTAGCAGATGGTTTTCCTGCCTCACAGGTGCACCCACATATCTAGGATGATGCAACCATTTCCTTCGTTCTTTTCTATGCACATGTCAAATGGAAACCCCAAACTAATGTGACTCCTGGACGTCGGCACGGATCAAGGTACTAGGCCGAGAGGGGTCAGTGAGCCCAATGTGTGGTTGTACTCTTTGTCTTGGATTACCATACAAGAACTCGATGCCTAAGGCAGTGTTCAACGAGACAACCCACTGTGTACTCCTACACAACCTCTCATCGTTCACCTTGTATTAGGGTGTATTCACCGACACAGTTTCACTTTCATCAACACCATGTTCACCATCATCCCGACTCACATCAAAAGCAACCTCATGTAATACTAAGCATGCAATAAGCTGTAACAGTTGCAGGGGCTTCATGATAACAATCAACTCCTATGTCAGCTAGGATTGTTGTTTGCTTAATACTGTGACAAGATGAGAGGCCATGCATCGGGTATGGGTTCAACTATGCGGTAGAATCGATACAAAGTGATCTCCTAAACATGCATAAGCGAGACTGAGAGGGAATTGGGATTCTATAGACATGATCAAAAGGGTTTGCTTGCCTTGCTGACGAAGTTCGAAATCGGGGTCTTCAACGAAGGGGGTGGCCTCCGGTTCCGGTTGCACGTCTATCGAGCAAACAATCAAACAGGGTATAAATTTAATTGCAATGCATCAAACACATGATCAATATTGAAATGGTGATGTGCTTGGTCACAATGTGGTTACAATTCCATTTAAAAGAAGTCATATGCAAAGTCATTTGCAAATGTGTTTCAAATTTGAATTTGAAATAAGGCCATATGGGTGTTTTGCACTGTTCACCCATTTTAAAATGGTCAAACATGAAAACAGAGCCCATATTCATAATCCTTGGATTTTTCTGATATTTTTAGACATATTATTTGCTATATTTGGAGTTAATATGAATTAGTTATGAATTTCCAAAGTTTAAATGATTTTCTGGATTATTTTAAATCTCCGGAAAAGGCTATTCTGCATCAGCATTGTGTCATGCTGATGCCAGGGCTGTTGACTGGTCAACCTGACGAGTGGGACCCACAGGTCAGTGAGACTGGGTTAAAATCCGTTTAATTAGAGTTAACAGGGGGTGTTAGGGGGGTCTGGGTCCACATGTCATAGGGTTAGGGTTAAGATTAGCTGGGTGATTAAGGTTAATGGCCTGGGGCCCACTGGTCAGAGAGAGAGGAGAGAGGTTTAGGGCTCGGGTTAGCCGGCGAGTCGCCGGAGTTCTCGCCGGAGTAGCGAGTTTGGCACGGGAGGAGGCTTGGAGGGGATGGGCGTGTAGCCCGTGAGCTGGCGCACCCATTCGTGCCACTGGAGCGTCAAGGGGAGGCTCTGGAGCTCGGCTGCTACGACAATGGAGAAGGCCGACGACTGGAAACGACGAAGTCGGGCACGAGGCCACGGGAGGGAGCGGGAGATGGGGGAATCCAGTGTGCTACTCACATTGAAGACGATGGCGCGCTCGGGGAAGCCGGAGGGAGGCCGGAGATGGTGAATTTAACGGCGAGGAGCTCACGGCCGTCGGTGGAATCGGCGAAGATGGCGTCACCTCGGGGGTTGCTGGGCTCAAATGAACGTGCGGCTCGATGAAGAAGAACACGGCGATGCTCCTGGACAAGGTGTCTGGTCTCGTAGAGCTCAATGGCCACGGGTTCTCCTCGGCCGCGAGCCACGGCGGTCCTCGGGCGGCGTTGATTCCGAGCGGGAGAGGGAGGGATAGAGACAGAGAGAGGGGGAAGAAGATTGGAGGTGACCAGGGCGTCTCCGCGGCGGGTTCAGGGGGAAGGGGAAGGCTAGACGGCTCTGGTCGTCGCGGTGGCGCTCGCGGCGTTCCCAGCTCGCCACCGAGCTGCTTCGGGCTGAGGGGAGGAAGACGACAACGCTCGGGCTGGGCTGGGCCAAGCCAGTGGAGTTGGGCCGACGCCTGTGAGCACCAGGTAAGCTCCTTCTCACTGTTTTTCTTTTATTTCTTCTGACATTTGTTCTGTTTTGATAAAACAATTATCAAAACATTTTATAAAAATGCCCAAACAATTTTATAAATCCTAGGTGACCAGTAGCTAGTCACATAAATAATTTGGAAATTTTTGAAATTCAAAACATTTGAATTTCAATTCAAATAGGGGTAAACTTTAATTTCCAGAGCACCTTTTGAATATTAGAAAATTCCATGTGCATGGGATTGATCCCAAACCACTTTTAAAATGATCAGCAACATTTCTAGGAATTTTCCAAGCATTCAAATGATTTTTGGAAAAATATTTTTATCTGGCCATTTGATTTAATTTCTCAGGGCTTTTCTTTTCCCCATTTTAGAATTTCTTTTTGAAATTATGACATGATGCAAAGCACAAACAAACCCTAGCACTTACCCTAGTTGGGGTTCTGATAAGTGCCCAGCTCGTAAAACATAAATACTAACACACAAGTTCCTTCGCCCTTTTATGAGTGATAAACAAAGGAATCCAAGGCCCAAATCATGAAGTGAGTGAGTTATCTATCAGCAGTCGTTGACGGATCATGCACCTCCCAAAAGTTTGTTTTTATTCTGTTTGATCTAGAGATGGCACATAAGTTTTCCCTGCTTACCCTTTTTGCACGGGGTTTATCTTTTATTTTGTGCTGAGTCAGTCCTTCCTACTTCCTTCCTTTCTTGAGAGAGAATAGACATTTGATGTTGATAAAGATGCTTGCATATAAAGTTGCATTGAAATCTAGCATGTTACATCTTTGTTGACATTATCTTTTGATAAGTGAGTTGTTTGCAAAAGCTCATGCTTAGTAAACATCTTCCTTTGTGTTGACATGTGCACTTCTTGACTAATAGCATGTTCTTTCAAAAGCTTCAACTATTCCTTTATAAGTGAAAGAACAAAAGTAAAAGTTATTAGTTGTTCCTTGACCAAGGCTATGTTTGTCATGATTTGATGAGTTTTTCAGGTCCTACTTTGTTATAATTGTTACTAATTTCTCATAAGGACCTTATGAGTTGAGGTTGCTGTTGAGGATGTTTAAGTTTGGTGAGGAATCTTGATGCTTCTTGTTCGTATTCTTTTATCGACACTTCACTCTCTAAACTTGTGGACAGGTTTACCGAGCTCAGCAATCGCTTGAGGACAAGCGAGGTCTAAGCTTGGGGGAGTTGATACGTCCAAAAAGCATCACTATTTTATATTGTGATTTCACCCTATTCATTGATATATTCCACTTTAAAGTATTGTTCTTATGTTGTTTTGGCTTATTTTACACAGTTTACAACTTTCCGGTGCCGAAGAAGCAGAACTAGAATTCAGCGGTAAAAAGTGGATACCAAGTTTCTGAATCAGATCAAGTCCAAATGCGATGAAATTTTACGGGGACCATTTTTATGAAGATTGACTGGGGATCACCGAAGGAGGAGGTGAGGGGACCCACCAGGCAGCCAGAAGGGTGCCTGGCGCGGCCCCCCTCCTGGCCGCGCCAGGCACCCTCCTGGGTGCCTGGTGGCCCCCCTCGGTGCCCCCTTTCGCCTATATAACCCCCTGGGGGTAGAAACCCCAAAACAGGAGCTGCTTTCGCGAGACACCGCCGCCACGGTGCGGAAACCTACAGAGGAGAAAACCAATCTCCGGCGGAGAGATTCCGCCGGGGAGATCACCTCCCGGAAGGGGAGATCGTCGCCATCATCATCATCATCGTCACGGGCATCATCGAGATCATCATCAACATCATCCCCAACATCAGCACCATCTCCATCTACATCCAATCTCATCTCACAATTGCAACTTGTGTTGTAATCCGTACTATCTATCCCCTCTACTCTGTTGGTGTTGATTACTACTTTGTGGTGAATGCTATTGAGTTTTGTTGGAGAAATATTATTGTGTCCAGATTGTTCATCACCTATTTATCACCTCTGATCATGATCTCTTTTATGTCTTGTGAGTAGTTACTTTAGTTCTTGAGAACATGGGAGCAGTCTAGTTGTTAGTAGTCATATGATGTTGAAGTATTATGTGTTGTGTGATACTTAAGTTGTGTTGTTATTTCTCTAGTGGTGTTATGTGAGCCGAACACATAACACTTCACCTTTAATGGGCCTAGAGGGAAACATTGTGCACAAAGGATGCTTATGGTGGGTTGCCGGAGTGACAGAAACCTGAACCCCAGTTCGCAGACTTTCGCACAAGGGAGTTATGGATCCTTGATCGTAATGCTGTGGTTAGGCTTATGCCTTAATTACTACCTTGTATTTGCGGATGCTTGCAAGGTGTGTAATCATAAGAGTACACTTATCTTAGTCTAGAAGGTGTACTAGCATTGATCCACCCACTGACACTTATCAACACGATACATATTACTTGGCGGAGTATGGTGAAAGTGACTTGACTATCTCTCCCGTGTTTTCTCGAGAACGCTTTAGCTTTTATAAGTTCAGTTCCTAGGCTTATCCTTGTTAAAGGATTGGGCCACTTGATACTCCTCAGTTACCCTGTTTACTTTGCATGTCTTTTACTTTTCTGTTGCTTAAACCAAAAACCCCTAAATATTTACCTTTGAGTGTTTGCAGCCCTTTCCTTATCCAGTGTCACTTATCAACACCTTCTTCTCCTCGTGGGATCGATATTCTTATTTATCTAAAAGCTACAATTGATCCCCTAGACTTGTGGGTTATCAAGAATCGTTTATTGGCGCGGTTAAAAGGGAAGGCAACCCAACTAAACCTATTAACTTCTCCGCCATCACTGGTCTCGTGCGGTCTTTTTGCGATGGTGATCGGGTGAAACCCGATGTCGCAAAGGTCGAGTGTCAGGGTGGCAAAGGTCAGTCTCCGTCCGGTACGAGATAAGAGGGGGGAAATAATCGCCGATCGATAAATCGGGGATGCAAACACCGCAAACAAATCAGACAATCAAACAATTCACACCGAAAACAAAAATTTTAATTTTTGTGAAATATGGGTTGTTACAATACAACACCACTAACAAGGTGTTGGATATATGCTCTAGAGGCAAATAATATATGATTATTCCAATATATCTAAGCAAGTTCACAACAAGTTTCATACCGTGCTAGAACTGCGTCAGTGAAACAATGATGCAGGTGTGGTATAGAAACCCCCAGAGTTCCTAGTTAGCCTCTACATCGATAACTAGTTCATGGTCAACATGATGGTCGTGGTTTCGCGATCATGGACAATTAAGTCTCTTGACTATGAGGTCACCTCACGGGTTAAGTGACGTGATGAACATTACCCAAAGTAAGCATTACAGCATGATCAAATCTTATGAAGGTTCAGTGTTGTAATTACAGAACGTGGTAGACCGTTCCTTTGACCGTGAGTACGTGCATAATCACTATCTTCCCGGATGCTTTGACTTACATCCCACCACCTGACTGAAATATGCGGGTCATAACGGTTGTATCTTAGGTATTCCGTGGAGATACGTTGAGGAGTATTGTTTACAAGAGCGGGATTTGTCAATCCATATAATGGATAGATACTCGGGGCCCACTTGGTGAGATTCCATCCATAAAGCTGCGCAGCGTGTGACTAGGTCACGGGGATGAATATCACGGGAACGAGTGAATGAGGATTTAGTTCGGAACGAGATTGAACCAGACATAGGATGTCATTGATCGAATCTCGGAACAATCCAGTATCGCTGACAAAGGGAATGCTATACGGCGTAAGGTCCAATCGGTGTTGATATCCGGAATGCACAGGGGTCATTATGGGCATCCAGGTCCCGCTGATGATCATTGACTGTTGCCTCTGCTCGGTCATGACTGGAGTGTTCTCGGACCGTAGGGTAACACACTTAAGGGCTCGATGAAATCGGAGACCTTTTCGGAACCATCGGAGCAACCAGAGAATAAGGGAGACAATATCGGAGGAGTACCGTATTGAACCGAAACAAGTTCGGAGTGAGCCGGAAGAGTTTCCGGAGCACCGGGAGATGAAATAATATGTTTTAGTTATTAATTAATTGAATTAATAATTAAAATCATTTTATTTCTAGTTAATATGTGCTATGGGCCTTAGTGGAGAAAAAGGCCCATTAAGGAATTAAAGGGAAAAGAAAAAAGAAAAGAAAAAGGGGGGGAGGCGCCATGGGCCCTAGGGCCCATGAGGGGTGCGCCCCCTCTCCCCCCTTGGCCGGCCAACTCCCCCCTAGCAAAGGGTTTAGTCCCACATTGCTAGGGGAGGTGGGTTGACTCCCTTCCCCAGCCTATATATAGATGGGCAGGGTGCACATAATTAATACACAGAAATTCGTGAGAAAATAAATATAACTCCGAATTAAGATCGGTTTTCTCCGGTCTCCTCCCCTCTCTGGTCTCTTCCACGGTGGGCTCCCTAGTGTGAGCCTGTAGTGGAATTGAGACCTCTCTGCTAGAATCGGAGGCTGTCGTGCTGCCGAAGCTCCGTCCGGAGGTCTGCTTCCGCCTCCTCCGCTGGATCGGAGAACGGAGGTCGTCATCGAGTCTTGTACGTGTGCGAGTACTACGAGGTGCTGCACGTGTGGCACTACACCCATCCGGGTGCTCAACACAGCCAGGGGGATGTGAAACTTGATCGGCTACATCAACCACGTTTGCGGGAACGTTTCCCGCGCAACGGACTACACCCCGAGGTATGTTATTTCCGCACTACTATCTGTTACGGTAATACGGCTAGCTAGATCTTGGGTTAAGGGAACGCTAGTTAGAAAAATTTGTGTTTTCTGCTGCGAACCCCAACAGTGGTATCAGAGCTAGGTCTATGCTTAGTATTACTGTACGGATAGAACACATCGGGGATGTGGGCGTTGATTGTATGATTGTTACCCTCTCACGTGCACTTGTTCATATCTGCGGCATTGTTTGATGAAGCGGCCCCCGACCGACTTTACGCGTACTCTTACGCGAGTCTGGTTCCACGCTTGACATACGGCTTGTACCGTATAAAGTGGCTAGGGGGGTGTCTGTCTCTCTACTTTAGCGGATGTGGCATTTGCAACGGAGGGCCCCGTGCGGGGTGTAATAGAGACAATCGTATGGTTGACGTTGTGGTTGACTCGTAGGTTAAAACCTGTTTAACTATGAAAGCCCTAGCAGCCACGTAAAACTTGCAATATACAACTAGATCGTCTAAACCTTGTATTGCAAAGTGGGGGCTATCGTTTGTTTGTTTGTGATGTAGTGATAGCTTTTGCTATGTGTTACTAATAAGTAGTAATCGTCATCATAAAACAAACCAAAATGGAGACACTGTAGACTTAGTGTTGCCATAGCCCAGACATCTTAAAACTTGCTAGTATAAGATACACGACGGTAGCATGTGATAAGATGATCCCTTAACAAAGCCAAACACAAGTATTCTACCGAAGTGTGCACCACCTGGAAGGTTCTCCCATATGGCTTGATGCTCCGTACATACCGGAGTTGTCCTACATATTCAATGGAGTTCGCATGAGGTTGGGTTCGGCAAGCCTGGCATATGCAAATATGGCCTTGCTGAGCAGCATATAACATGGAGGTTAATTTGGCGAGCCTAGCATATGCAGATATGGCCTCGGAATACTAGAGATCGAAAGATCGAGCATGAGTCACAGTATATATAAGATAATGTGATCGCACAAGTTGTTGTCTACCTTTGAAACTGACCCGTCGGCCGTGTGATATTCGAGGTCGGGCAGTGAATCTGGATCATGTAATCACTAAAACTTCTTAGGGATGAAATGTTTTGGTGCGAGCTCATATATAATGCGATATATGAACTCATTATTGTGAACTAGTCTTAATTGTGTTCCTTGCAATTATGTTTGTAGAAAATGGATAATACCCAGTACCTTGAAATGGTTTCCTTCTTACATGGTGAAAGACTTAAAGAAAATGGGTCAAACTTCATTAGTTGGTACTTACGCCCTAGAGCCGTGCTCAAAAGAATCAACCTTTCATTCTTAACTAAAAGGCATGTGGGAAACCCTCCAGAAAACGACATGGATGCACAAGCGGCGATTGATTATCATTATCGTCGTAGGACATATGACATAGCCAAGGGTATCATAGAAACCAGCATTCCGCAACATTTGCGAGAGGAGTATGCTGATTTGGATACATACGATATGATCAATGAGCTGAAGTCATCAAACTTGCATCAGTTTAGAGTTGCCAGATTTGAGTTAGAAAGTGAGTTTCTCTCTACAAAGCTGGAAGAAGGCTCTTTCCTGAAGGCACACTTGGCCAAGATGCATGAGATACATCTGAGCCTCGTAGATGATTTTGACTATGAGACCACACATGAGTCTGCGATATACACGGTGTTACACTCGCTTCCACCGAGCTATACAGACCATGTCCATGGCTATGTCGGCAGAAGTGAAAGCCTCGAGTTCTCTGACTTCATGGATAGACTCCAGTACCTGGAGGTCGAACCCATTGAAGGAGAAGTTGTCGATGGAGAAGGTATATACTTGATATACTTTATAAATGTTTACTCCCTTATACAACAGATGCAGTAAATGAGTATTTGATACTTATTCTGTTTTATGAAAACAGGACCTGCTGTTGCATGGACGGGAAGAGGTGAAATCGAGGATTGATGGATATCAAGTCAGTTGATGGCCAGCATGGATTCCACCGAGACATCTATCATAGGAGATACTTAGAGTATTAGATAAATCTTATGTAATCATTATAGTATGAACACTTAGTTGTGTGTCTTGCATCTCGCGAGACAAAGTTATTCATGTAATGAGACAAGTCAGTTGTTCCATCTCTATGAATAAAAGTGTGCTTATACTTTGATTACGTCTTGATTTATGATATGATAGAAAGCATTTATAATACTACTATTATTGTCAAGAAATATTCAATGTTTAATGATAAAGTTGTCTTGATTATAACAAGTCAAAGATCTGATTGCATGAGGTGACTTCATAACTGATGAATTCATTAAATGTATGATCTGTTAACTTGTGAGTTCATTATCGAATGAAGAATCATAACTTGATTGCATGAGATGGATTAGATACACGATCTATGAACCTCTGCAATAAATATAATCATGACAAGGTTCTAGCAAGTAGAACTTGTGCCAATCATTATACATAAATGATGTAGAATGGACATGTGAGTTATCATTAAAGACTTCATATGATTAATTGAAAGTTGTATTCAATTGAGATCATAAAACTGAGATTCGGGAATCTCAGTAAGAAGTGAGAATACAAGGATACATATCACTACGCTACGATCCGAAGTGATAAGTATTGATATTGACATAATGGGAGACTTGTGGAAGTTGTACCACAAACTACGATGGAAGTTGAAAGTGCTGGACTACTTAAACCATTCGTAGTCATACTAAACCGTAGTATGGTCTAAACGTTCTTTCCCTTAGCACTATAGTTATTGTCGAATAAGTTGTTTAAATTCATTAAGTTAAAACACCCACTTCATGAATAGGAAACCATCCTGGTTTTAACGAGACATGATAGCTCCATAACTGATGGTGTTATAAGGTTTCTTAAAAGAAAGAATTTCTTTGTAATAAAACTACGAGCAATTGAAATTACATATTCTCCCCGAATAGCAAAATTTGTGTTGCTTAATTGGTAATACGAGAAAAGTCTCTCAACACGGATCCAATTGGGAGATAATGAAAACTTTGACCGGGGTATTGGACCTTGCCTTCAGAATATCAGAGTATTGCAACGGAAGCATGTTCCGCTGTAATGACACTGCATAAGGAAGGATATGCCAAAGATGATTGATCTTGGTATATGAGTTGAAGCCATTGTTGAATTTAGAAGGTTATCATGAATACGTTCTGTACAGAACAATAATCATGAGTCTTCTTAATAAAACAATAGGGAATAATATTGCTTGAAGACACAAAGGAATGATGGTAGCCTAGAACATGAGGAGAAATGAAATAATATTGAGTTACATATAGGATGGCTCACGTCCTGTGAAATAAATCGGTTATTTCATATTCTCGGCAAACTGGAGAGTTATTGAGAATAATGTAATGGACATAAGGCATTATTTGGTTATGACCAAAGTTCAATGGTGATTGACTACGGAAACGTAGGAATGCTTTAATCAATAAAATATTTCATTTACACTACGATGGACCATAGCCTGAAATTGCATCTCAGTCAAATTTGGATTTGAAAGGGAATTGTAAAGGGCAATACGAAGGTTACTTCGTTAAAAGGATGGACTATAGTACCTCAAGACAGGAACCCTAAACCTTGATTTGATCAAGTGATTTTGTGATGACCAAAATATTGAGTGGGCCTGCAGTTTCATGAAACTGAGTGGGAGCTTTGAAGACTTCCCAGAAACTTGGAATGCAGAGGGCATTTTCTGAGTGGGAGCTTTGGAAGCATTGTCATTATGTGAGACATAGTGAACAATAAAATGACTTGATGAAAGCTGAACCACAAATATATGAGTATAAGATGGATATATTTGAGTGGGAGCAGGATCATTGTCTCAAACATATATGCATTGATATGTGTGAAGAATGATCTCATATGTATATATATGGATATGCATTGATTATGTATATAGAGAATCGTCTCATATACATATGTGCATTATGATATATATAGAGCATAAGGCAAATAAAATACAAGATTGCAAGAATCTTCTTTTATATGAAATACCAACACATTACACGTTGAAATCTATATGAGTAGATTAAGATACGGATAATGAAACGAAGTGAAGGTTGGAATAATCTTCTAGACAAGAAACAGGTTCTTGTGGATAGAAATTATATAATGGATGAAATCCAAATATCACAAGCAATGTCTTGATGGAAGAATAGAGATGCACCATGTACTGGACATGTGATCTTATATGTTCTTGACATATGATTCTACCATATAAACATGCGTTGTGAATCCAACAACAGAATGACTCAAAAGTTCTTGGTAGAAGAACAGATTCCGATGTGCTTTAGGAGTAAAACACAGAATCTGAATAAAGTCCATGCATTCAGTATATGAGAGGCATACTGAGGACTGTTCTCTAAAATATAGAAAGGATAATAGACTTGAATGTAATGCAAGATTACAATTGCAAGCCATATTATGGGTATATATGGAATTAGAGACATCACCAAAGACATGAAAGGAATGTGAGCAAAATTCACGATACTACAAACATAATACTACTTAAGAAAGTAGACGTATGGATAAAAGTTTAGCGTTAGAAGTATTGGACTTCTGGCTGAGTGTATTTCCCAGTATATATGACTAAGGATGAGTCTTCTAAAGACTGAACCAAGAGATCATTGGAGGATACTATGAAATAATAGTCTCACTCTCCCGCGAAACTTATATCCAACCATTATATGATAATGAGTGGTATGTCAAAAGAGTTTTTGACCTATACCAGTTGCAAAGGAAACATACGAATCTGAATTGGTGCAGTTCGTTGACGAACCCTCTTCCATGAGCGTGCATGATCAATGAAACACTTATGTGATAAGATGTTTATGATCGGAAAAATGCGGCTAGATTATTAGCACTCTAGTGCAAGTGGGAGACTGTTGGATATATGCTCTAGAGGCAAATAATATATGATTATTCCAATATATCTAAGCAAGTTCACAACAAGTTTCATACCGTGCTAGAACTGCGTCAGTGAAACAATGATGCAGGTGTGGTATAGAAACCCCCAGAGTTCCTAGTTAGCCTCTACATCGATAACTAGTTCATGGTCAACATGATGGTCGTGGTTTCGCGATCATGGACAATTAAGTCTCTTGACTATGAGGTCACCTCACGGGTTAAGTGACGTGATGAACATTACCCAAAGTAAGCATTACAGCATGATCAAATCTTATGAAGGTTCAGTGTTGTAATTACAGAACGTGGTAGACCGTTCCTTTGACCGTGAGTACGTGCATAATCACTATCTTCCCGGATGCTTTGACTTACATCCCACCACCTGACTGAAATATGCGGGTCATAACGGTTGTATCTTAGGTATTCCGTGGAGATACGTTGAGGAGTATTGTTTACAAGAGCGGGATTTGTCAATCCATATAATGGATAGATACTCGGGGCCCACTAGGTGAGATTCCATCCATAAAGCTGCGCAGCGTGTGACTAGGTCACGGGGATGAATATCACGGGAACGAGTGAATGAGGATTTAGTTCGGAACGAGATTGAACCAGACATAGGATGTCATTGATCGAATCTCGGAACAATCCAGTATCGCTGACAAAGGGAATGCTATACGGCGTAAGGTCCAATCGGTGTTGATATCCGGAATGCACAGGGGTCATTATGGGCATCCAGGTCCCGCTGATGATCATTGACTGTTGCCTCTGCTCGGTCATGACTGGAGTGTTCTCGGACCGTAGGGTAACACACTTAAGGGCTCGATGAAATCGGAGACCTTTTCGGAACCATCGGAGCAACCAGAGAATAAGGGAGACAATATCGGAGGAGTACCGTATTGAACCGAAACAAGTTCGGAGTGAGCCGGAAGAGTTTCCGGAGCACCGGGAGATGAAATAATATGTTTTAGTTATTAATTAATTGAATTAATAATTAAAATTATTTTATTTCTAATTAATATGTGCTATGGGCCTTAGTGGAGAAAAAGGCCCATTAAGGAATTAAAGGGAAAAGAAAAAAGAAAAGAAAAAGGGGGGAGGCGCCATGGGCCCTAGGGCCCATGAGGGGTGCGCCCCCTCTCCCCCCTTGGCCGGCCAACTCCCCCCTAGCAAAGGGTTTAGTCCCACATTGCTAGGGGAGGTGGGTTGACTCCCTTCCCCAGCCTATATATAGATGGGCAGGGTGCACATAATTAATACACAGAAATTCGTGAGAAAATAAATATAACTCCGAATTGAGATCGGTTTTCTCCGGTCTCCTCCCCTCTCTGGTCTCTTCCACGGTGGGCTCCCTAGTGTGAGCCTGTAGTGGAATTGAGACCTCTCTGCTAGAATCGGAGGCCGTCGTGCTGCCGAAGCTCCGTCCGGAGGTCTGCTTCCGCCCCCTCCGCTGGATCGGAGAACGGAGGTCGTCATCGAGTCTCGTACGTGTGCGAGTACTACGAGGTGCTGCACGTGTGGCACTACACCCATCCGGGTGCTCAACACAGCCAGGGGGCTGTGAAACTTGATCGGCTACATCAACCACGTTTGCGGGAACGTTTCCCGCGCAACGGACTACACCCCGAGGTATGTTATTTCGGCACTACTATCTGTTACGGTAATACGGCTAGCTAGATCTTGGGTTAAGGGAACGCTAGTTAGAAAAATTTGTGTTTTCTGCTGCGAACCCCAACACAAGGGATCTCGTCCCGAGATCCTGGACGATCCTGGGGAGAGGGGGGGAGAGAAAAGAGGGTCGACAATCTTCAACACCACCAACAAGGGACTCTGCTCCATGTCGACGTCGAACTTCTGTCGAGATAAATTTCCGCAGAGAGACAACATCGTTGGAAAAACGAAACCGCCAGTGTCAAGAGGAAGAACGAGAGCTAAAACCTGGTCAAAGGATAGTGCTTTTCGACGCAAGTCGTGAAAAAACTGGGCAAAAGGATGGATACTACAAGAATTCCCACCTGAGCTCTAAATCGAGACCAAGACATACACCAGAGTTGGAGAAGCTATAGGTACTACAAGAATTCCCACCTGAGCTCTAAATCGAGACAATACGCTGCAAGCAAGGCATTGTAACTATTCCGGAACTCCACAATCATCGATATCCTAAAGTTTGAAAGGGGATAAGGCGAGAATAAAACACTTACGACACTTTTCCTGACCAGAGCAAGGGTAAGGAGTAAAAAGATTCCTACTCTCCGATAGCTAACTTAGTAACTACAAAATAGTTTTTGTCTAGACTCACTTCGGCCAGAAAGGGATCCTACGGTCGGTAAGGCTCTGATACCAAGTTGTAAGGCCCGATATGCGGTACTGTTCCAGATCTAGATGTTTCCATCCAGATCCGGGGACGAAGCACATATCGGTGCCACCACGACATATGACATAGCCATATGCCCCGGATTTCCAACATGATATCACAACATTACAGATACAAGGATACAACATCTCATACAATCGGCATACAATCGCCTTATACAATACAACAGCGGAAGATACATGTCTGAGTACAGACTACAATCAAATGCCTAGTGGCAAAGAGAAAAGCATCGATCCCCATAACCACATGGGTCCAGGCCCTCCGCCGGGATCCGCCTAACTAGTCATCGTCGAGTCTCCACGTGAAACGTCGATCACCGTACCTATTGTCGATCAAGAACCCTGAAAAGAGTTTGGGGGTAGTATCATGAGTACAGAAGTACTCAGCATCCAACTGTAGTGGTCATCTGACCCAGCAAGGAGTTCATCACTCGTCATTCTAGGACAACTAGTAGTTTACGGTAAGGATGGGGTAAGTGGTGAGGTTGCTGCCACACTAGCATTTATGAAGTGGCTAACGATCTAGAGAGTAAGATAAGAATCCAAGCATTTGATGAGGAATCGCCTCCAACAAGTCTTGCTATCAACTACTTACGCAAGCATACACCTATCCTATCCTTGTCCTCCTCTTCGCATCCCGACGAAGAAGAAGCAGTCAAGGCACACACACGTTGATCAAGTTATAGTTATGATTCAATTGATGTTATCTATGAACAAGACGTAGGTTCTAGGTCGTCCATAACCGTGCACACGGCTTCTCGAAAAGATTTAACCCTACAGGGGTGTACCAACTGCCCATTACAAGGCTCCGCACGCACGCCCTTCTCTCTCAGTTGCTACCCATCACAGGAAACCATTTGATGATTTAGTTCCGAGAGATCAGAAACGACAGGTCCCTCTAGCTAACAACGAACAAATCCAGGTGGCCCCCGGTGAGTCGACATCCATCTCAGGAGCCGGCCGCTCTCTCGATCTGGTCACTACCGTACGACTCGGGTTTGGATAACCGGTGAATTCTCATATGAGTCCGGGTCCTCAGCCGGCCAGGTTGGACCAACAAGGAAACCATGTCCCCGCTAGTCCGGGTTGTTTTAAAGATTATCTTCCAGGAGCTACCCGACAGACACACACACGGTTTTCAAATGGTAAAATCAGCTTGGGCCACCACTAGAAATGTTTGAAGCTAGGTAGGTAAGAAAAGGGGACCCCATAAAATCCCACACGCGGTTAGGCACGCTCAGTCTTAGAACCAATACCCGGAACTCGGATCCTAGGTGACTTGAATGGAACAAAGCGTCGGGGCGGGATAGCCTAGACCTTCCATCCTTCGTCAAGTATAGTCAACATTCATAATAATCATATCATCAACAACAATATAATAATGTGATATCCCAAACCAAGGAGTAACATGGTAACATCGTAGCATCATAAGCATGCATACTAAGCAGGGGCTGAGCAACGAGCAATAGTAACATAGCAGTACAAGGTTTGCTGGGAGGGGACATGGCTGTATCAGTTTGAAAGAGGCTGTAAACATGTGGTAGGATCAAACATCGAACCTAACCTAGACTAGCATGCAAACCGCTGGTTGGAATAGAATGGATCATAAGTAATGTATAGTCCTTGCCTGTTGATAAGTCGGGTTCCGAATGTGTAGTTGATCGCAAGCTCGCATCGTCTTCGAGAGGTACCCGCGGAAGCACACAAGACGGTAAACACTATAAAGCAATCAACGAGAAAGCATCTATTACTACGAAGCAAGCACGAGCAATCATCAACAAGAAGGCAACACGAGACATCACACCTACCGTCGAGAGCGGTTACTAATAGGTTAAGTGGAGTACTCGTCACACACGACGATACCGCACATTTACAAGGGTTCAAGTTGTTTAGCTACAGGTTATCAACAAAGGTTGTTAACATGGCATCTCACTCAAGCATGGCATAGCACAAAAACATGACAAGAGGTGAAGAATAAAGGAAACTATCTATGCTAGTCAATTTAAGTGAGGCACAGTCTAAACATGGCATTCCACTAAGTACCCCACCACAATTAAAGGATTTGGTACTGTTCTGCCCTAAACCATATTTTAGGTTGGTTAACAACAGCAAACAATAGCATAGACACAAAGTACACGAAAAACTAATCAAGTTACATGTAAAGAACACTCCAAACGGAGTTAAGGTTAAAAAGATACAAGCAAAACAAGTTTGGAACACAATCTGCCAAACATCAGGCAGCACACTTTAGAGCAATGCATAAACAAGATAATGAATGCAAACATGCTCACAAATGATATGCAATTAAACTAGACATGACAAGGAAGGCATGGCAAAAATAATCATGCAAAAAGACATCATGGTTCACTAGTTATAAGCAACACAAAAAGCTATGAAACATTACTGGTCTAGGACTTAGTGAAAATCAGGAAAACAAGACAGAAACTGTTATTTTTATGCTGTATAAAAAGGAGAAAAGCTATATGAAAAAGTGCAGCAACATGACATAGAAATATATGGGCATGAACTAGAAATGATGGAGATCAGGTACAAAAAAGAATCAAGGTCATAGGCATAACAGATCAAAAGATATTAAGCATGCAACATGGCATCGGAAAGTTACAGACTTAGAGAAAACAGAGGTGGCTGTAAAAAACAGTGGCATATCAACTTTGGAGCTCAATAACTAGATGACCAGCAAGCATATCATGACAATGCAATACATATAATGGAAGTAGACATGATGCTTAACAGTATGCAAAAAGAATCAATGCAATAGGCCTCATGGATGTGTCACAATCATCATGCAAACTTGCAATAAAATAACAGCAGCAGCACACTCACAGAAATTAGTAGCAATTAACAGCCTGATGCCCACTTCAACAGAGATTAACAACATAAAGATGACCTCAAATCAAAATGCTCACAAAAGATGAATTGAAGTACACACAATTCTAAGCAAATTTCCTTTTGAGCGCAACATCATCCGAGCTACAGATTGATCGCAATACTACTCGCAAAACAGAAACAACAACACAAAGTACTCAGACTTAGAAAAAAATCTAGAGGGCTAGGGAAAAAAAAGAGGAAGCCTCACTTTGGGTCGGCCCATCTGGCTGGGTGGCGTCGGATAGAGGAGATCTCGCCCGTGGGCGCGATGTGGCGTTGGGCTGAGGTGCCCTGGCAGGCCATGGCGGACGAGGCCGGCCCACCACGACGTGGCTCAGGGCCGGCGGCTGGATCGGGTCGCCGCCCGATCCCGATCGGCAACCGCGGCGGCGTCGGCTGCCTTCGGCGAGGGGCGTGGCGAGTAGAGGTTGGACGTGGCCGAGGGGCGCCGGATCTCGCCAGATCTGGTCGCCGGCGGGCCAAAAGGCGACGTGTGGCGGCGCAGCGGGTCCTCAGGCGGGCGCCGAGCTCAGGCGGCCTCGCCATGGCGCGACGGCCTTTGGCTGCGACAGAGGAGGAGGGAGGTTAGGGAGGAAGGAGAGAGGGGAGAGAAGAGGAGGAAGGGCGCGGGCAGGAGCTGGCCGGCTTGGTGGTCGTGGTGGTCGCCGGTGGCTGGCTGGAGGTGGCGCGCGCCGAGCTTGCCAGCGGGAGGAGGAGCGGCGGCTCAGGCATCTCCACGAGGCGGCGGCGGCGCGATGGGCTCGGGAGGGCCCGCGGCGGCGACACTCGGCCTGGCTGGGCCCAGGTCTGGTCTGGCGGCTGGAGGCGGCTGTGTGGCGCGATTTGAGCCACAGATCTCAGATCTGATGGCCAGAAATTGCTTAGGAATTAGGGTTTCGGGATTTTTGGGATTTGGAGGCAGATTTGGACATTGTGAGGGGGTGGCTGCAATTTTGGCTTAGGGGAAACCCTAGAAAGGGGTGGGAGACTGGTGGTCTTTATATAGCCCAGGTGGCTGGCAGTTTGTAAAAACATCCCCGGTTTTTCTCTCTTGCGCGCGGTGTTTATGTTTCTGACCGCCGGGGTTCGCAGGACCTCCGATTCGGGTAAAACTTCGAACTGCGCGATCAGCGCCTCGAGCCGGCGGCGTTCACCTCGCGCTGGAACCGTTCCGAGAACACTTTCTGGCACGCTAAAAAATATCTCGTTTACTTATTAAACGGGGTTTTCGTTCCGTTGGTTGCGGCTGGTCTCGTGCGGTTTTTGCGACGGTGATCGGGTGAAACCCGATGTGGCAAAGGTCGAGTGTTAGGGTGGCAAGGGTCAGTCTCCGTCCGGTACGAGATAAGAGGTGGAAAATAATCGTCGATCGATAAATCGAGGATGCAAACACCGCAAACAAATCAGACAATCAAACAATTCACACCGAAAACAAAATTTTTAATTTTTTGGGTTGCTACATGCGATCTGCATCTGGATCGAAGAGTGGGCCGCGAGATAGAGTATACAGTACTTAGACTTTGGGGAGCAAACTCAACCGAGCCAACTTCTCAAAAGGAATGCGATCGGGTCGCCCAAGCTGTTCTCTCTTCGGATGTTTTTTCATGTGCGGTGACCTTCAGGTTTTGCTCTTACCAGCATTACAGCCGACATGCGGTCTGCAGCTGGCTCGAAGAGTGGGCCTTTGGTATCCTACACACTACTAATTCATCTGTGAGAAATAACGATTTGGGTTATCCGGTCTGTCCGGAGGCAGCCGGTTCCGGCCGAGCATGCAGCCAACTAGAATTAATGCGGAGATAACCCCCGAAGACTACTCAGGTTCATCCGTCATACTTGCTGTGATAAGCTATATTGAGCGAAAACTCACATTGAATTTTTGGCACAGCTGGAGCACACACTGGGTGTAGCCTCCGGGTGACTTGGTGAGTCATCCGGAGAGTCTTCTGTTGTTGTAGCAGGCCGGGCACTCGGCAGGCTCGTTTTTTCGAGCCTCCGGGTGACTCGACGAGTCGGGCGGATTATCTCTTGTGGGCGCTCCAGGCAGATGGCATGCCCTTTGGGACACAACCGTGCACTTTTTTTTGCAGTCGGATGGTCGAACAGGCGGGCTCAATCGGCCTGGCACCAGTCGAACTACTGAGTAATCGGTTCACACTTTTCTCTTGTCGCAGCTAGTCCAACAAATCACATCCGACCTTTTTTTTTGGCAATCGGCTATCAGCATAATCGGCCCTGTCTTACTAGCATTTTGCCAACTATTGGGGAGCAATCGGCCTCTGAACCAACAGCAACAGCCGACCTTTTTTTTTTTTTTGTAGTCGCGCATCCCGCAGACGGAGCAGAGCAATCGGTGACTGTCTGGCTGCAACCGGCCCAACCCCCTTTTTGTGAGCCGAGCTGGCTCTTCTCTGAACCTCTAACTCTGAATATTCTCTGAATTTTTCTCTCCAACCTGCCCTACTCTGAACTTGTTCTTCGCCAGGCAGCTTACGACTGCCCGCTGCTCCCGCGGCAACTGGCAGCCGAGCTAGGGATGGGGCTACCGACGGCTGGAGGAGGATACACGCGAGGAGCAGCCGGCAGCCGGCGTCGAGTGCGGCGCGGCAGGCGGAGGCAACCGGCAGTCGGAGCGGAGCGGAACGAGCCACCGGGCGCGGGCAGGCAGGGACGTAGCCGGGCGCATGGGGGGCAACGCTGGGCAGCCGCGGGGGGAAAAACTCTGTTGGGTTTAAATCGCTAGCACCTGAAGCTAAACGCACACACGTACAGAACTGGCTTCTCCCTGATGGATGTACAGTGCCCAGCCCAACTAGTACAGCTCGTGCCTTGCTGTTGAACTTGTATGTGCTGCAGCGCGGGCCGACCTGGCGCAACCGGCGAGAGGCCGAGCTTGCGGGAGGGCAACTCGGGGGGCCGAGCTGGCTAGAGAAGTGCTCGATGGGGCGGCTCGACATAGGGTGGGGATGCGAACTCGGCACGCAGGAGCTCGGCCACGCGGACGGGGGCGCGAGGACGCAGTCGGATGGGCGGTTGAGCTCGGCGGCGGAGGAAATGCGGGCTGGACTTTGCCAGCAGATCGGAGGAGCGGGCGCCGCACTCGGCGCTCAGGAAGGGAAACACAGCTGACCTAGGCGTGGCCGACGTAGCCGGATGAAAAATAGCTCGGGCAGCTGACCTGAACATTTCGGGGGCCGGATGGATCAGCTCGGCGACCAAACTGAACAGTTCGGGGGCCGGATGGATCAGCTCGGCGGCCGAACTGACAGCTCGGGGACGACGCGGGACAACGACCGACCAAATACGCCGGAGTGGCCAGGCGGTGCAGACTCCGAGCGCGACAAAGACGACAAAGCCGGACCCAGTCTCCGGGCACCCAACTTACCGCAGATCCAAAAAGTTTGGCGCTGACGAAATAGTTAATGAAGAAGAAATCCGTCGATGAAGATAATGGTCCTGTCCGGATCAGAACTTCAGTCGACGCCTCGGCCTGCCCAAAGAGGGCGCCAACTGTCGTCGATATGTAACGGCAGATGCCATGGGGATGGATAAAGAGGGGACATACCGAGGTTGGTGTCGCTGGTGCCGAAGGTGAGATTGGAAACACAGAGATGTACCCAGGTTCGGGGCTCTCCATAGAGATAAAACTCCTACTCCTGTATATCTGCACTATATGGTGGAATATCTGTACAAGGTGCTCCTTGAGTTGTATCTTCTAACTACTCTGCTCCTGGCCGAGCTGATTTGCTACTGCTAGCTAAGCTACTGCTACTCTTCTAGTCTTAGCCGTGAGAGGAGAGCTCTTGCTCTCTCTACTTGTGAGAGGAGGGGGTAAATGAGAGGTATTGCTCCCCACCGTGAGCTTCTTGGTGCCTTTATATAGGAGGCCCAAGGGGACAAGGGGGTGAGGGAGAGAGAGAGGGGGGAGAGAACAAGTACAAAGTAGAAGGGGACAAGGGGACAAGGAGGTGACCCCTTGGACCAACTACACTATTCCCTTAGACCAACTTCACTATTGTCGATGTGACTAAAGATGTCATTTCTTGTCTTGTCTTGTCTTGTCTTCTGTTGACTTCCGGGCAGACCGAGTTGCGGGCAACCCGCAGACGGCGGGCGAGCAGTCGGCCGGGTGCGTGGCGCAGTCGGCAGGCGCCGAGCTGGACTGAGGGCGCAATCGGCGCCCGATATCTTGAAAAATATTTCTCCTTCTTGACCCTACCGGGGGTTATTTCCCCAACATGCGGCTACAACCTCACCACTACCCCCATCTTACCGTGAGAAGTTAGTTACAAGACTTGTTGATATAGCTCACCCCTTTCTTCTCTCTTTTACGCACGTTATGTAAACTACCTCGGACTTTAGAGGAGCTCGACGACCCTTTTCTGGACGCCTTCGCGGAGAATCGACGATGACTAGTTAGGCCGATCACGGCGGAGAGCTTGGACCCGTGTGGTTACGGGAATGGTGTGTTTTACCTTTGCCATTAGGCATTTGTTTATAGTATGTACTCAGACATGTATCTTCTGCTGATGTATTGTATTAAGGAAGTTGTATGCCGATTGTATGAGATGTGGTATCCTTGTAGCCGTAATGTTGTGATATCATGTTGGAAATCCGGGGCATATGGCATTATCATATGTCACGGTGGGACCGATATGTGCTTCGTCTCCGGATCTGGATGGAAACATCTAGATCTAGAATAGTAACGCATATCGGGCCTTACAGGCTTACAGCTGGGCCCCCCTCTACTGTGTAATTACCTTAGCACCCTGGGTTCGGCCTATAAGAGCCTCGGGAATCCCTCCTGCGTGGGGGGACGACCGCATTTACTCCACTTCACCCACCAGAGAGAGCAATGAGAGAGTTGTGCTTAGAGCCCTATTTTCCTTCCTCTCATACAACTCAAGGAGCATTCATTGTAGCTCGAGTTATTGCTTATAGCTAGCTCGGCAGGACTAGGGGTGTTATCTCTACGGAGAGCCCCGAACCTGGGCACATCGTGGTGTCTCACTGAGTTTGTCCCCATTCTCGATTCCGGCACCATCGACACTCACCTCAGTTTGTCCCCCTCTTTAGCCATCCCCATGGCATATGCCATTACTAAACAACGACATCATGAAAGCACAAAGTAACAAGCATAGTAAGGTAAAACAAGAACAACTTCAAAAATTTCAACTTAAAGAGAGCTGTTTTGTACATGAAATTTTCTACAACCAAACTTTCCTCTCTCAAAATAATTTTCAGTAGTATCATGAACAACATCAAGAATATAACTATCACATAAAGCATGTTGTTCATGACCTACAAGCACACGTGTATACTTTTCAACACGGTCTTTAGGAACATTGAAGGGTTCGTTGCATAGAAAACAAAAAATATTCCTACGATTGCAACTGCCAAGATCACATCTAGGAGATAACTTGTAACGGTTTGAGAAGGACTCACCCTCGAAGACCAAAAAGCTTTAACGAGAACGATTCTCGTGGGTGATGTAGTCGATCACTTGCCGACCTCAAGGTCGTGATGAAGATGGGCGCCACAAACGGGCAGCGCCTCCGTAATCGGTCACACGTACGGATCAGCGACGACCTCCGCCCCTTGCTCCAGTTGGGCAGCGGAAGTAGTGGATTTTTCGGGAACTCCAGCAGCACTACGACATAGTGGTGGTGGTGGTAGAGAAGATCTTGAGCAGGGCTTCGCCTAAGCACCGTACTCGTGAAACTGGATCAGCTAGCAAGGGGAGGAAGATGCCAACCAAAGGGCATATGAGAGATGGAGGAATGAGTGACTAGAGGGGTCTCCACCTCCTCCTTTTATAGGAGAGGGGGCAGCACCCAAGGCGCCCCAAGAGGTGCCCCCACCTCTCCCCTCTTGATTGCTAGTGGAGTCTCCACTCACACATAATCAAGTGGCACTTTCTCCCATTTAACATCCACTCAAAACCCAAAGGTCTTCCAATTAAAACTCCTTTTAATTCACTTGTTTAATGTCACTCAAATTAATGAACACTTCATTTAATGAGTACTTCATTGATGAACACTTCATTCAATGAACACATTAACAATTATCCCCTTGCACTATTTCGATATTCCGAAACTATTCTGGCAGTTTTATCGAAACAGTCCCTGTGCTGTCCAGTATTTTCTCCTGCGTTCCGTATCCACTTAAAACACGTCGACGAATCCTTAAGTGTGTCACCCTACGGTTCGTGAATAAAATGGACATGACTGAGACTCTTCTCCGATCAATAATCATCAGCGGGATCTGGAGATCCATGATGACTCCCACTTACTCAACGATGAACTAGTGATCGTGTGAACCATTACTCCGTAACCAATTCCTTTTGTCTCGCGATATTTTACTTGTCCGAGATCCGATCATTTGGTATCATCCATACCTAGCTCGATCTCGTTATCGACAAGTACTCTTTACTCGTTCCGTCATATAACATCCTCGTGAGCCAGTCACGTGCTTGCAAGCGATGTCAATGTGATATCACCGAGAGGGCCCAGAGTATATCTCTCCGTCATCTGGATGGACAAATCCCACTCTTGATCCACGAGCCTCAACTAACACTTTCCAAGTACCCAACGACACCTTTATAATCACCCTGTTACGGTGTGACGTTTGATGGAATCAAAGTACTCTTCCGGTGTCAGTGATTGACGTGATCTCATGGTCTAAGGATTAGAGTTACTTCGTGAAAGTTTGATACAGCAATAGAAACTTGATGACATGATCGTATTGCTATAACTACTGTGGGTGTATGTTCATCACATCATTCTCCAATGACATGACCTTGTTATTAACAACATCCAATGTTCATGATCAGGAAACCTTGATCATCCGTTAATCAACAAGCTAGTATAAATAGAGGCATTACTAGGAACCTTTTCTCTTTTTATTAAACACACATGTATTAACGTTTCCGGTTAACACAATTATAGCATGAAAATAAACATTTATCATAAACATGGAATAAGATAATAACCACTTTATTATTGCCTCTCGGGCATATTCCTTTCAGTCTCCCACTTGCACTAGAGTCAATAATCTAGTTTGGTACTTGCGCATCCAACACCTATGGCATTCAGGTGTTATCCATACGCATTGCTAGTGGTAAACCTAATATCCAGATCTGACACTTCAGGTCCGTGTGTATTTGCATTTCTTTGCATCTCTACGCATCACTCATTCACCAATGAGATGGCATTGCATAAATTTGGTCCTCCGGTGAGACCTTAGTCCCTTGAGCTCAAAACATGTTGAATCTATTGTCGTACAATAGATCTTCATAGTATTAGCTCGCTTGGAACTACACCTAGTTTGTCAAACAAACTTCTTGACACAAATGCCCTCCTTTGCTGCTGCTAGAGCAGTCATATACTTAGCCTTTCGTTGTAGTATTCGTCACAATGTCTTAACTTTGGAACTCATCCAAATCCATTTGGAACTATTCCAAATCTATCATGGAACTTTCTTCCATTACATTTTGCCACCTTAACACACTTCCAAAATTGAGATAAATTTAGATTGTATCTTGCGACAAAACTAGTATCAATGTAACACTTTACAATGAACTATTGTCCAACATACATAATATATGCTTAGTCCTTCCAAAGCACGTAAGGATATCTTTACTATTGTCCAATGATCATCTTATGAATCATTCTGGTATATGCTCATAACATTTAGAGCATAGGACATTCTGGAATTGTACATATCATGGTGTACATAATTGATCAAATCATTCATGTGATTTTACTCACCAAGTGTCAAAACACTTGAATCTCGCTTCAACCTTTTCCATGCGGCAAGAACCTTTCTCGTCGTTTCCATATTGAACTTATTCAATATTTCATATATGTACTTCGGCCCAACCATATTAGCACCTCAATCTATCTATATAGACCATATTAGCCCAATATACTGGTTTTGCCCAAATCTTCCATTAAAATCAAATTTTCAATGAAACTTCACCCGTGTCAATAAAAGATACATCATTTCCAATCAAAAATATGTCTTCTACATAATGTATTAGAAATATGTCTCAGCGCTCCCACTTAATTTCTTGCAAAAGCAAGCATCTTCACCATCTCTGATGAAACTAAACGTTTTAAGAATTTCATCATGATGAAGATTCCAACTCCGCGAATGCTTATTTCAACCATTGAAATTTGCATGCTATTTTAGCATCCTTTGAATTAACAGAACCCTTTGGACCGTGTCCTATACACGTCCTAGGTAACCATTCTATTAGAAGAACGTTGTTCCGTTTATTCAACTACCATATACCAAAACTAGCATATGTAGTGGTTGCTACAATAATCCGTCCAGACTAAATATCGTTATGAAAGATCAAATCTTGTCATAACCAACTCTTTGAACATAATCGTAAACCATTTTAACGATATGTCGAATATTTCATAGATGTGAGAACATCCACGTCTGTTTCTTTATAGATCCAAACACGGTATCTAGAGGGTCTTTCAAGTTCAGAAACTTGGTTTCTCGTGTATGGAACTATCACGGATTTTATAGCTTCTAGCCATTTTGACGGAGTCAGGGCCCATCATTGCTTCTTTGCATGTAGTCGGTCCATTATTATCAAATAACAATGATTCAATCTCAAATCTTACTATTTGATCGATTATCCGAACTACGCAGTTCAATAGGAACTTAGATCGCCGTGACCACAACCTTTGGGACACGGGAGCCAAGAGCATTGCGGCCGCTTCCGGGACACTTTCCGGCGCTGCGCCACTTAGCACATAAAGCTTAGGTTCAACAACCTAATCGAAGTTCTACTGTCCTCCCACTTAACTTTTCGCAAAAAATTCCTTCTCAAGAAACTTGATGCTCTTAGCCACAAAAAAACTTTTGTCTTTAGTGTTATGGAGGAATACCCAACGGTTACTTTGGGATAACCTACAAAGACGTACTTTATCCGACTTTGGTTGTAAACAATTTACATATGCCTTGCATACCAAAATTTAAGAAAAAACAAATTGGGTTTTATCCCATTCCATAACTTATATGGTGTCATTTCAACGGATCTCGATGGCGCTCTTTTCAGTGAAAAGCGGTAGTCTCTAAAGCTTAATCCTTAAAATATAATGGCAATTTTATAAATAACACCTTTGATCCTTACCATGTCAAACAAGGTTTGATTACATCTCTCGAACACTCCATACTCCTATGGTGTTTCGGGAAATGCAAGTTTTGGAACGATTCCTAAACTCTCAGGCATTTGCTAAACTTTTAACTCAAAAATCTTCTTTTATGATCCAATCATAAACTCTTATTTTCTCGTTACAATGATTTTCACTTCATCTTGAAATTTATTTGAACATTTTCAAACATTTCATACTTCTTCCTTATCAAGTAAATATACACATATATCCACTCAAATCCTCGGTTAAAGTATATGAAGTACAAAGATTCACCACACACGGCTACGCATAATGAACTATATACATCAATATGTACAATGTTCAATAAGTTAGTCGTCCACCCTTCTTTGGCCTATGAACGAAGTTTTAATCATTTCTAGGAAACTATTACAAGTGTCAGTTGATTCAAAATCAAAAGACTCCAAAAATCCACCATCATGGAGTTTCTTCATGTGTTTCTTTCCAATATGATTCAAACGGTGGTGTCACTCATAAGTGATCTTCTAATCATTTGTCTTGTGACATGTTTAGCATCAGTTATTATGGATGTGATTTCTCCAACAAGATTTATAGAGTTCATCCATCTTCTATGAATATGGTGATAATTTGAACAACTATTGTTCGTATAACACCAGAACATAATAACAATTATTCAAATAAATCTTGAAGGCTAGGTTTAATTCCAACGATAAACACAATAACACTTTATTTTGTTTTTGATGAGAATCATCCCATATTAATTTGCTAGTTACTCAGGCCATTGCAACTCTTGTATTGCGTTGTTCTGTATGACACTTCATACCAACCAATCAGTATCCAATACTCAAGAATCACATTGTTTAACAAGCAATGAATATACCCATAACATGTATATCATCTATATACCCGAGCTGGACATTTCCAGTCTTTTCCTTTTTCTTTTTCGCCAAAATATTTTTCAGATCCTCTTTCAATAATTCCTTTCCTTTTTAGAAGAATTTACCAACATCACTTGTGGTATCATTCAAATGACACATAATCCAAAGTGTGTTAGTCAAATACTAACACCCTTTGATTCTCACTTTGATGTAGATCACCGTCATCAAATGTTTGGTGTTCTTCCAAATTTCATTCTTTAGTAATCTTATAGTGTAGTAAACATTTTACCTACATCTTCCATTCATCCTATCATGACAACTTTCATGACAAAACTACCATAGCTCATAGGGACAAACTGTGAGTACAATATTAGTTCCCAAAACCTTTTTGGGAGATTAGGACACATAGTGTCTCCAACCTTCACAAATTCTCATACAATATGAGAACATGTTTCTCACTAAATTTTACTCTATCACATTGCAACTAAACATTGTTTCAGATATCGCTATATCTTCCACACATGATAGTTACTAAAACAATCCTTTCAGCTCCTAGATAACCTTGATAATAACAAACAACATTTGAATATCAAGGATCATGGAGGCAAGTGTGATACTTAGACACTAACACTGGAATTGTTACTCTCGATTTAATACACATTATTAAACTTCATGGAGTAAGCAAGGTTTGCTAAAGTTTGCAATAAGACTTTAAACTTTAGATTGACACTCAAACAATACGGTACCAGTCCGTAAAGTTAAATATCCAGAATTCTATATTATCTCAATTATATCTAAGCGCAAAGGTAGTAAACAAATGCCAATGACTACAACGAACTATGCAAATTCACTTTGATTTAGTTCATGATAAAATGAGTTCATCTAACTCCCACTCAAAAACAACATCCCTCGAGTCGTCTTTGGTGATTACACGAACCAAATTCACTACACCACGACCGATCATCACGTGAGGCAGTGTAGCTGCAATGGCGAGCATCTCAATATGGTTCATCATATCATCCATATGACACGTGCTTAACCTTTCGGTCCATGTTCCGAGGCCATGTCTGTACATGCTAGGCTCGCCAATTAGAACCTTAGTATTTGCATGTGTTTCAAGGCCATGTCTGTACATGCTAGGCTTGAAAAACACCCATTGTATGCGAACGTAGAGTCTATCACACCCGATCATCACGTGGTGTCTCAAAACGACGAACTTTCTTAACGGTGCATAATAAGGAAGAACATATAATTATCTTGATATTAAGTGAGAGGGATCATCTTATAATGCTACCGCAGCGATCATGATCGTAACTAAGCAAAATAAGATGCATAAAAGGATAAACATCACATGCATAGATAATGTGATATGATATGGTCCTTCTCGCATTAGATCTCCATCTTGTGCGTCTTGGTATGATCTCCATCATGCCACCGGCGTGGCACCAAGGTCCATGGCGCCACCACCATGGTCGTCCTTCTCCATTACAATATATCTCATGGATATATCTACAGCACGCAGGCCTTAAAAAGGAAAAACACAACCATATGGCTCCTGCCGGTTGTTTACAATAAATCTCATTTCATACAACAATTTTGTAAAAATGACCATATCACATCACATGCCCTGCAAAAACAAGTTAGACGCTTCTAAATTATCTTTGCAAATTTTACGTGGTTTTGGGCTTCCTAGGAAATAACCGATCTTACCTACGGACAAGAACCACAACGTTGATTCTCTAGTTGTTTCTTTTCATCCTTTGCAGGGCCCTCCGTTGCAAATTCCATATCTATAATGTTAGAGAAACTGACACCCCCAAAGCCACTTTATACGGTACAAGCCGTATGTCAAGCGTGACACGCAATCTCCGCTTAGGGCCGCTTCAATCCAACATTGCCGCAATATGAACAAGTGCACAAAAGAGGGTAACAACTAGAGGATCAACGCCCACATCTCTATGTGTTCTAACCGTACAAAGCATCTACGCATAAACCTGGCTCTGATACCACTGAAGGGTTCGTTGCATAGAAAACAAAAATTTTCCTACGATTGCAACTGCCAAGATCACATCTAGGAGATAACTTGTAACGGTTTGAGAAGGACTCACCCTCGAAGACCAAAAAGCTTTAACGAGAACGATTCTCGTGGGTGATGTAGTCGATCACTTGCTGACCTCAAGGTCGTGATGAAGATGGGCGCCACAAACGGGCAGCGCCTCCGTAATCGGTCACACGTACGGATCAGCGACGACCTCCGCCCCTTGCTCCAGTTGGGAAGCGGAAGTAGTGGATTTCTCGGGAACTCCAGCAGCACTACGACATAGTGGTGGTGGTGGTAGAGAATATCTTGAGCAGGGCTTCGCCTAAGCACCGTACTCGTGAAACTGGATCAGCTAGCAAGGGGAGGAAGATGCCAACCAAAGGGCATATGAGAGATGGAGGAATGAGTGACTAGAGGGGTCTCCACCTCCTCCTTTTATAGGAGAGGGGGGCAGAACCCAAGGCGCCCCAAGAGGTTCCCCCACCTCTCCCCTCTTGATTGCTAGTGGAGTCTCCACTCACACATAATCAAGTGGCACTTTCTCCCATTTAACCTCCACTCAAAAACCAAAGGTCTTCCAATTAAAACTCCTTTTAATTCACTTGTTTAATGTCACTCAAATTAATGAACACTTCATTTAATGAGTACTTCATTGATGAACACTTCATTCAACGAACACATTAAAAATTATCCCCTTGCACTATTTCGATATTCCGAAACTATTCCGGCAGTTTTATCGAAACAGTCCCCGTGCTGTCCTGTGCTGCCCAGTATTTTCTCCTGCGTTCCGTATCCACTTAAAACACGTCGACGAATCCTTAAGTGTGTCACCCTACGGTTCGTGAATAAAATGGACATGACTGAGACTCTTCTCCGATCAATAATCATCAGCGGGATCTGGATATCCATGATGACTCCCACTTACTCAACGATGAACTAGTGATCGTGTGAACCATTACTCCGTAACCAATTCCTTTTGTCTCGCGATATTTTACTTGTCCGAGATCCGATCATTTGGTATCATCCATACCTAGCTCGATCTCGTTATCGACAAGTACTCTTTACTCGTTCCGTGATATAACATCCTCGTGAGCCAGTCACGTGCTTGCAAGCGATGTCAATGTGATATCACCGAGAGGGCCCAGAGTATATCTCTCCGTCATCTGGATGGACAAATCCCACTCTTGATCCACGAGCCTCAACTAACACTTTCCAAGTACCCAACGACACCTTTATAATCACCCTGTTACGGTGTGACGTTTGATGGAATCAAAGTACTCTTCCGGTGTCAGTGATTGACGTGATCTCATGGTCTAAGGATTAGACTTACTTCGTGAAAGTTTGATACAGCAATAGAAACTTGATGACATGATCGTATTGCTATCACTACTGTGGGTGTATGTTCATCACATCATTCTCCAATGACATGACCTTGTTATTAACAACATCCAATGTTCATGATCAGGAAACCTTGATCATCCGTTAATCAACAAGCTAGTATAAAGAGAGGCATTACTAGGAACCTTTTCTCTGTTTATTAAACACACATGTATTAACGATTCCGGTTAACACAATTATAGCATGAAAATAAACATTTATCATAAACATGGAATAAGATAATAACCACTTTATTATTGCCTCTCGGGCATATTCCCTTCAAACATAAGATAAATGCAACCCATCACTATTAGCCTTAATAAGAGAAAACTTCTCCGGAATATAAGTTGGAGATTTCAAAAGGATAATAGGACAATCAAGTATGGGTGCAATAGTAACAACTTCATGCTTAACATGAAGACATATAGCAAGTTCATCTCTGTAAGCATCATCCATAGTGGCATCATGGCCACAAGTATAGAAGACATCAACTTCATCAAAAAGGGATATTTCGAAAGAATCTATAGGATCATAACACTCATTAATATAGCATTCATCCTCCTTTAGTAAGCATGGAGGGAAATCATATAAAGTAAGAGTCAAAGAGTTACTCTCATTAGAAGGTAGACATGGATGACTCTATTCTTCCTCCTTTTGTTCATCACTCTCCTTCTCTTCCTCATCCAAGGAGCTTATAGTTTCAGCAATTTCTTCTTCCATAGAGTTTTGCAAGGCAGTAGTATCTTCCGTTGGGGGAGAGATTCTCTCAAGATATTCAGTGATATAATAATTTTCATTGTAATTTTCAAAGAAATACTTAAGTACAGCAAGGCTCTCAAATTTATAAGGGGCATCATCAATATTTTCATGGAAAGAAGTAATTTCATAGGCACTCTTAAAAGCAACAAATTCTTCTATTTGTTCTGCATCATAAAAATCATAATTTCCCTTAGCATAAGAAGCTAAGGTTTCATCACCATTGTACTCACATTGGAAGGCAAGGTGTTTAAGCCTCATAAAGCAACAAGATTCATCCCTACAGAAAGATATATCATATATTGAGCACAAGTTTCTAGCATACTCATGGGATTGATGTATTAGTCTCCATAAGTGTATCCCTTTTTTAGACAAGCAGTATTACTTGTATTATTCTTGTTGATCCTTGGTGAATCGTCCCTACCAATAAGATCTTGTTTCAAAGGAGTTAGACAATGATGGAAAGTAAGGAACTAAACATACTATTTTTGGGGGGTTTTGGTATAAGACTCAAAAGCAAAATAAAAAACTGAAAAATAAACTAGCAAGAATAAAGACCAATGGTAAAGGGTAGTGTGCAACTCCCCTATCTTGTAGACTGGATTCCTCGGCAACGGTGCCAGGAATTTAGCTTGATGGGTGCAGATAACACCTCCTCGTTGGTTACCCCAAGTGGAAGGTTATGATGTAGAAAGCAGCAAAATTTCCCTTACACGAGGACAGTAAGGTTTATCGAATCCAGGAGAACTCCAAGCGCAACAAGGAGGTGGCAAAGTGAGAACGCGCCGTTTGAATATACATCACTCGCTTAATCTGGACCTGCACACAGACGCAGATAACTTTACTCCCAACGAGTTCAGAGAGGTTGTCAATCTCCCTGGCCTTGTTGTTTACAAAGGATCAAACACAAAGGGGGAATAATAATAATAGTAGTGATTGCAACGGAAATGAAATGAAAGCAGTAAAAGTGAACTGTGTAAACTATGATAGAAATATGGACCGGGGTCCCATGACTTTCGCTAGTGATGTCTCTCTCCCAAAAGACGATAAACAACTATGCTGGGTGAACAAATTACAGCTGGGCAATTGACAGAATCATAAACGCATCGCAATGCTAATTATGCTACAAGAAAGATAGAGGCTCAATCGTATGGGCATTACACCACAACGAGTAGACCGTTTATTCATCAACATCTACTCACTAATCATCCATCTTGAGATATCTATCCAGAACATCTCACTGGTATTAAGTTGCGAACCCCAGCCAAAATGTAGGATCAAAGCAACATACAACTGCATTAATACTCTATGCGTAATGTAAGCAATCCTTGCAACCGCAGTTACAAGCACCGTTGTTTTCCCCCTGGTGACAACATCACATCCTCTAGTCTCATGTTTCTGTCACTCAAGCTAGACATCGGGGGGCATGAATCCACAATCAAGCATAACGCTCCCTCTTGGAATCACGGTCTACTACTTTGCCAAAGAAATATAAAGCAATGGAGGACATGCAAGAATACTCAAGAACTAATAATAAAAAGGTAAACCAAATATATTATTCATCACAATCTGAACATAATCTCATAATCCATCAGATCCCAGCAAACACAGCATCGCAACAAATAAACTAATACATAGATGCCTTGATCATGTAGGGCAGCTCACAAGGGCTAAGAATTGAGGCACAAAAGTGGAGAGAAGATATCATCTAGGTACTGATCATGGACCCATGGCACAAGGGGGACTACCCACGGCACATCCGGGAAGCGCTCATGGTAGTGGAGAAGCTCCCGGAGATCAATTCTCCCTCCTTCAGGGTGCCGAGACGGGGTCTTCTGGCGATCCCGATCTCGGGATCGCAACGGCGGCGAAACAGTGGTGAAAATCGCGTAACGGAGGGCCTCCCGAGGGTTTTTGCGGAAGGGGGGCTAAATATAGGCGGAAGGGGGGCACCAGGGGCCCCCACCTGACCAGGCGGCCAGGTGGCGCGACACCACCCTAGGCCGCGCCAGGAGGCCGCCTGGCCAGGGGGAACTTCCCTCTGGTCCCCCTCCGACCTTCTGGAGTCTTCTGATATGCTAATTTTCGTTATGATTTTTCATAATTTTTTCGAGCACTTTAATAATTGGCATTTTACTGCAATGCATGGACAACAACAGAGAGAAACTGGCACTGGGGCACTGATTAGTATGTTAGTCCAAATATGTTGAAAAAAGTATGAAAGTGTAGCAAAACATATAACAAAGTCACCAATATAAGCATGGAACAAACATAAATTATAGATACGTTTGTGACGTATCAGTGTCGCACTCTGATTGTGTCCCACGCGAAGCAACAACTAAGGTTGCACCTGTGTCTGCGCTGTGGATGAAAATTGTGGCTTAAATATGTGGTTGCGCGAAAATCGTGGCTGCACCTGTGTCTGCGCCGTGGATGAAAATCGTGCCTGTGCTGTGGCTGAAAACTGTGGGTGCACAGAAACTGTGGTTGAATCTGTGCCTGCGCTGTGGCTGAAAAGTGTGGCTGCACGAAAACTGTGGTTGAATCTGTGTCTGCGGTGTGGCTGAAAACTGTGGCTGCGCGAAAACTGTGGTTGAATCTGTGCTTGTGGCTGCGCGTTGTGCGTCCAAAACGTGCCACGTGTCAATCACGGAGGAATCAAACGAAAACATCAAAACGCACCAGAACGCACCAGAACGCACCACTTGATATGTTCAAAGCGCGCGCTTGACCTCCATAGAGATACCCTCTAATTAGTGATTGGCGATAGTAGGATTTTAATACTCCCTCCTTTCCTAGATATAAGGTGTATAAGTTTTTGGCAAAAAGTACAAAATATAGGGTGCATTGTGTTGCAACACTCATCTCGATTTAAAAAAAAATTTGATCATGTTTCCATATCTTTTGCAAACCCCTCTATTTTCTCACATCGATTAGCTTGTGGTAATCCCGTCTGAATATGATGAATTTTCTCTTCAATGTGTGTTTTTCAATTTCCGTGCCAAAAACTATACATCTTATATCTAAGAACGGAGGGAGTACTATGATTACAATAAGATTGAGAGCACTTGCACCCGTTGGGCTGACGCGACCGGCCGAAAAAACGTTTTCCTTTCAATAAACATGTTCCACAACCTTTGCCGACGAGTCCGGTCTAAGAGCGTGGAGCGAGAGCGTAGTTGAAGTAGTCGTACACGCGGCACAATCACAAATGCGTAAATTAAAGGGACACAGAGAAATAGTCTGGACTTGATCTTTATTATCAATTGGTATCTCTCTCCATACAATACATGGGTATATAGGGGGAGAGGGGTAGGTGGAGAGGAACAAATGTAGGAGATATGCCCTAGAGGCAATAATAAATGTTATTATTTATCCCCATGTTCCTAATTATGTTTATATTCCATGCTATAACTGCTATGGTTCTCGAGTCTGCAATAACCACGAGGCTCGGAGGAAGACTCATATGCACGTGTGGAATAATAAACGGATAAAAATATATATTCCTAGTCTCGCCTCTAAGACTAGCTCAAGTGTTGCATGATGGTTCTGTTTTCCTGATCATGGGCATGACTATGCCGGCAATTTTGAGGGCACAATGTTAGAAGAACATTTATGTTGAATCGACCCAGATTGATGTTATGCTATGAGATACATTCGTCACCAGTTAATGGATTATAACACAGAGAAAGTTGAGCGTTTGCATAATTCCTTAGACCATGAGAGTATCGAGTTCCTTCGTACTTGCTTCGTGAACTTTGGGGTTTGTTAAACGTCATCTGTAAAAGGGTGGCTATTACGGCGGCTTACGGGTTCACGGAAAAGTATGACAAGGAACTAGGTAGCTCAAGATTGGGATTTGCTCCTCCGTCGATGGAGAGATATTCTTCGGGCCCTCTCGGTGTTACGGTATCCACCATCGTCTGGCCAGACACAGTGTGATTTGATCACAGGGATGCCGGAACGCGGGAACGAGAAAAGAGAACAATACCAGGAACGAGGTAACTGGCATAGTGGACAAGTTGTTGATTCACGGGGATGCCAATAAGTCTCACCTCGGGTATTTGTAATATATCGCGAAGCAACAGGAATAGCACACAGCAACTAAAGGTTCACTCGAATAATTCTTCGTATGGGTATAGGGATCAATATGGATGTCCTCGGTTCCGCTATTGATCATTGATCGGAAAGTGTTCCGGTCATGTCTATACTTCATCGAACCTACAGGGTCACACGCTTAAGGGTCATCTATCTGTTGAATACTAGACAGGGAGTCTGAGATAAAGTCACTGGAAAGGTTTCGGAGACGGCGGAAAAGTTCCGAGAGAGAAAACCGAAAAGTTGTTTCGGGGTAAACCACTAAGCCGAAAAGGTTTCGGAGAGCACCTGGTAATTTTGGAGAGTGCCAGAATTGTTCTGGTAACTTCTGGAATTTTTCTGGAGAAAAGATTAAAATATTTTTTTCGGAAATATTTCGGAGCTGCCAGAAATGTTCCGGAGCTGCCGGAAATGCTTAGGTTGCTTTTCGCAGATGAAAATCACTAATCCGGAATTGTTTCGGAATGCGCCCAAAATCATTTTAGTGGGTGTTGGAATTATTCTAAGACCCACAGAAATATTTTCGGAATTTTCGGACGCGAAAAAGTGGTGTCATGAATAGTAAAAAGTACTACTTGAGATATTTTTGGAAAGCCTTCTAGAAGGACTTGGGAGCCAAGAAAGCCCCCTTGGGTTTCCTATAAATAGAGGTGTGAGGGCAGCCCCATATCCTTGATCCAAGCTCTCCCTAGAGTTCAATACACAAGCCATGCATGATCTGGCATTCTCTCTCCCTCCCCGCGAAATAGTTTCGTAGAGCCGAAAGGCTGTCTGGGTTCCGGCAGGAACTAGTTCTGGACGGCGAAGCCCTGCCGGATAGCTGACACCGTATGTGTGCAACCCCGTAGAGAGGTCGTAGTTTCGATCTTTTGCCCGAGGGGCTGTTCGAGGGTCCTCCCGAAGGGCTGTCCAAATTATCGTTCGAGTTTCAAGGGTCCTCCCGAAGGGCTGTCCGAGTTACCGATCGAGTTTCGAGGGGCCTCCCGAAGGGCTGTCCGTGACATCGTCCGAGGGACTGTCCGACCGCCTCCCTGAGCGTTGTCCGAGGAGCAGACGAGGGAATACATTCTCGCGGTTGGGAGGTTGTAAATCCTAGCTGCGGGGATCTGCACCGATGATCTACATCGACTCTACTTCCGCTGCGCTACGAGTCGGTAACGATCAGATCAAAAACCTTGTATGCAGTCTCCATAGTGGTCCTGGGCTGTTCGTAGTGCGGAAATTTTTTGTTTTCTGCCGCGTTCCCCTACAGTGGCATCAAGAGCCGTGCTATGCGTAGATGCATGTTGCGATCTAGAATACATAGAGATGTATGGGTATTGCATAATATAATTTTGGAGTAGATCAGATCTATTGCTGAAAATTATTTATGCGGGTGGCAGATGAAATCTGTTACCCGATGTTCTTGTTGCTTCCCTGGAATTTGTGTATTTCTGATCTCAATAACAGTATGGTGGAGTTTCAAAGTTCTGGCAATCTGCGATCCTGATTGATCAAAGAAGTGCTAACAGTTCGTTGAATTCCACCGTAGTTAGAGAAAGAAGAAATTCTGCAGACTAAAGGGCAATGCAGATATGATCTGCACGGGGATCACGCGTATGACGAAGTTCAGTATGGGGCTCGAGATTTTATTATCTCGTGTTTCATACACCCCGCAAAGTTAATCTAGCGACTTGAATAATCATGCTTGATGATAAATGTTGGTAGCTGCGGTTTAAGTCAAAACCTTAGAAGCCACGTAAAATAAAATTTTGCATAAACCGATTAGAGGCGTCTAACTTGGTTTTGCAGGATGTGCATGTGATGTGGTATAGCAAAGCTCATATTAATTTGATTATGTATGAGATGACTATATAATGTAAATTTATTAACATGACCTGCGTGTCATGATTCGGCATGATGGCTGGAGCTATATGATTGTCACTTTAATGACCTGCGAGTCAACCTTATGCAATGCACTTATTTTATTAGCTATAGAGATAGCAATATTATTTGGTGCATCGACAAGGTGGTGGCAAACTTCGCGAAGGTGAACTCCGACGCAAATGCCTAAGACGAAGAAATACTTGACTTCTCCGTCAGAAGGGGCTATACCATATCATGCAATTATGAATTACCTGAGATGTTTATCCCTTAAGTTGCACCCTTCTTGATTGCGCGGTAGTCGCTTTTTATTAGGGTGATCTCTCACTTAAAATATCAAGTAGTTAGTGTTCTCCCAAATGTAGCACCGTCACAGCATCTATCCTTTCGGGGTGCGCCATGGATGCATGGGTACGAACGATTGGAGAAATGTAAGGCGGGTGAGGTCAGACCTCGCAGCAAGATCACTTGGTTGTCTTGACGTTCATGGCAGGATCGTCCTGAGCTCGGAACACACGCATCGAAAGATGAACAAGAGTCACATAGAGATGTGATCGGCAAGTTGGCCTACCAAATCAAAATCCTCGTCATGAGATGATGATTCTATGGCGTTGTATTGATATTTGGATCTTGAATCACTCATAATCAATTTTGAGAGATATTGATTTGAGTGGGAGCGCATTTTAGAATTAACTTGTTTAATTCTGAGTGCAATTAATTATGAACACTGTCTAAGTATAATTTGCTAATAGTTGTAGAATAATGGCTCGCGTTTCCACCTTCCCTATTAAAATTGAATAAGCTGTTAAATATCTGGTTAAAACTTTACGGTTGGTAACGTAATGTGAGGATTGTCCTCAAGAGTGCCGAGAAGGATTTTGTCCTATCGCATGCTTTCGGTGTCCTCCCGCTAATGCTATGGATGATGTGACTCTCGTCCTTCGATCCAAAAGCTAGAATTCCATTGTGGTCAAGTGCAATACGTTTGCTTCCATAAGACCCGAACTTCACAAGTTTGGGATAGTTATGTAATATTCATGGAACTGAAAATTGTTTTCAGATACAGACAAAGGCTAAAAGATATGAGATATCCAAAGCAATATTTGTTTGCAAAGTATTAGTAAAGTGTTTACTGGGCATTTGACTGATAGGAGAGGGATCCAGAAGAACGCCTGTCATATGATGAAGGTGAATAAAACAAACAACTTAAAGAGAAAGGAAATGTCCAAAGGGTGTTAGTGTGACTCACACGCCTAGGAAGTCCGGGGCTAACGCCGCTCTTAAAGTTGGGTGCTTCTTCTGAGAGTAGGAGAAATATTGAAAGTTAAACTGTTAGAAGTATAAAGGCAAAAAGGAAAGAAGACTGGAATATCCAGCTCATGTATGAATGTCATACAAGTTTTTGATGTATAGAAGGCTGGTCAAAAATATAGTTCTTGGGAATTATGGTTAAACATGTTAATCACTAATTCTTGGGTATTGTGAGTTAAATCACAAAGATACCCGCTCGATTGCATTCTGTTGAAACTCGATGTAAGAACTACAACGGCCTAAAAGACTTGCCAGTAATGAGGTTTAGATACACGCTGGGAACATAGTAAAAGTTACTATACCTTCCATCGGTGTATCACCATCTGTATTTATTTTCATAATTCGTTTTAGAGTTTTATACACTCTAGCCCATTGCATAAAGTATGTTGCAAGAAGGTTGTTCATAAAAGAACAATTGTTGTTCAGTATTATGAATAACATAAAGGGCCATGCTTCCATCGGGGATGGGATGTATGTTACGAATATTGATGGTAATATGATACACCCATAACAATGACGCTAAATGTCGAAAGACTAAAAGAATACCACATATGTGTGGCACTGCATTTGGTCACATTGGAGAAACCCGCATGGAGAAATTCCATAATGATGGATTTTAAAGTCATTTGATTATGAATCATCTGACACTTGCAACCTTCGTCCGAAAGGTCAAGTGACTGAAATACCGTTCACAGGCCATAAGGAACGAGCAACAAACTTATTCGTGATCATACATTTTGATGTATGTAGTCCGATAAATGTTGTTACTAGTAGTGGAAGTTATTGTAACAAGAAAATTATGTTTCTACAATTCGATTGCAGAAAGGAATATTTTGAGTTACAAGTTTAGCGAATGTCTGATGAGTTATGAAAAGAGTTTTCATAACTTACACCTCCCGGAACACCACTGCAAGTGGAAAGTCCGTGAAGAATTAATCGAACCATTCATGACATGGTAAGATCAAAGATGACATAAATAAATTTGCCATTATCCCTTTTAATGTAATGCTTTAGAGACTGCGGCTTTTCCACTGAAAAGAGCGCCATCAGGTCTGTTGAAATGACGCCATGGTATGGTATGCCCAACCATGTTTTATCTTTTCTTAACATTTGGAATATGGGGATTGTGTAAACTGTTTACAAACCTATTCCAAATCAGACAAGTGCTACTTTGTAGGTTATCCCAAATTATTGGGAATTCCTCCACCACTATACCGAGGCAAAAGGTTTTGCCACAAAGAACGGTATGCTTTTAAAAAGAATGGTTCTTGAAAAAAGGTGAGTGGGAGGACAGTGCAACTCGACGAGATAACAGTATCTTCGTCATCAGATCAAAGGAAAGGAACCTTGGAAGTGATTCCAGAGTTTCCTACTGCAACTGATACAGAAGCCTCTACATGAGATGTATGGACTTCGGTCAAACTTGCAACTGAGCCACGTAGGCAAAACTCGTGCAAACCTCTCAGGTGCGCAAACGAGATATTGTTGTTAGACAACAGCATACCTACGATAATCAAGGAAGTGATGATGGGCCCTGACTCCGGAATTGGCTAAATGCCAATACAATCCGAGGTAGTTTCCTTATAAATAAGTCAAGATTGTATCTTGATGGACCATTCGGAAGACTTTGAGTCTAACGAATATTAATGGAACTATAAACAGATACGGATAAAAATGTTTTATCCATAAAGCTCGACTTGTTGCTTATAACAAATTCAAGGAATTAACTACAGCGAGATTGTCTCTCCGTAGCGATGCTTAAAGTCGGTTCGGGTTAAACTAGCAATTAATACATATTTCATTCATGAGATATGAAACATGGATGCCAAAAGGATTTCCATAAGATGGAAATACTACCTCGGACTTGCATATGATACAGTCCAAGGTATTTTGTCAGTCCAGAGGATGCTAGTGAGTATGCAAACTTCAGAGTTCCTGCGATGGACAAAAGAGAGCATAATGGAGTTGGAATCTTCGATTTTGATGAAATAGTCAAAAGAGTTTGATTTCATCAATGGATAACGAAGATGCTTGTGGCTACAAGAAAGTAAGTGGGAGCATAATAATATTTCTAAAAACCTTGTGTGCCTGACACATTGTTGATCAGAAATAATATAAACTTCTTGACACGAATTAGGACTTCATTGAAAATAGTCTTTCGATGAAGTGCTTGGGCTAAGTAGCCTTGATATTAGGCATAATTATCTAAGAGATAGAATTGCCTAATAGGGCTAAGCCAAAATACATACTGACAAGATGCCAAAACAATTTAGCATTAAAAACGACAAGGAGTGATTCTTGCCAAAGTCACCTGGAAAGAGTTTTTGCAAGACTCAGTGTCCCAAAACACTGATGAGCAAATTACATGATGGAGATTCCACGCACCTTCGTGTTGGGATTAATCATGTATTCCATGGTATGTAAAACAACCAGATATGTCCAATACTCCAAAGTTGTTGCGAGTATAGATACCAAAGTGATCAAAGAACTGATCGTGGGACAACAGTGAAAAATGTCATTGAGTACTAAAGTAGCACTGATGATATGATTTCTCGCAAGAAGAGATTATGAAGTACTTGTTGTAAGTAATTACATCGATACGGTCTTCATCAATGCTCCATGCGATTTTCGATTTGAGTTAAAGTTTTTTTGTGTGTAATACACAATATGGTGGCACAGTAAGTTGGAATTGTTCATAACAGGTTACTGTGGCGAAATTCTATAACAAATGGCTATGTATATTGCTGCTTTAGAAGCAACAAAGAAAATGTTGAATCCTATAGTTCATTCATGAACTTAGTATGGTTCCAATATGGCTTTTGTCAATGGAACACTATTGAAGATAGTTGCTCCATAGCTCAGTCTGAGTAATCAAGGTTCGACCAGTGATTCGCATATATACAAAGCCAAGTCCACACAAAATATGAATTTTGTGAAAGCGTGAAAACGCGAGGATATGCAAAGATACACACGGAGTTGAAGTTGTCAGATCCGTTGGACATCAGGCTATACCACATGTGAAGCATATTTTACACCAGTATGCCGTAGGTGTAAAGTGCATTAGCATTGACTAGATTATTGACTCTAGTGCAAGTGGGAGTCTGTAGGAGATATGCCCTAGAGGCAATAATAAATGTTATTATTTATCCCCATGTTCCTAATTATGTTTATATTCCATGCTATAACTGCTATGGTTCTCGAGTCTGCAATAACCACGAGGCTCGGAGGAAGACTCATATGCACGTGTGGAATAATAAACGGATAAAAAAAAATATTCCTAGTCTCGCCTCTAAGACTAGCTCAAGTGTTGCATGATGGTTCTGTTTTCCTGATCATGGGCATGACTATGCCGGCAATTTTGAGGGCACAATGTTAGAAGAACATTTATGTTGAATCGACCCAGATTGATGTTATGCTATGAGATACATTCGTCACCAGTTAATGGATTATAACACAGAGAAAGTTGAGCGTTTGCATAATTCCTTAGACCATGAGAGTATCGAGTTCCTTCGTACTTGCTTCGTGAACTTTGGGGTTTGTTAAACGTCATCTGTAAAAGGGTGGCTATTACGGCGGCTTACGGGTTCATGGAAAAGTATGACAAGGAACTAGGTAGCTCAAGATTGGGATTTGCTCCTCCGTCGATGGAGAGATATTCTTCGGGCCCTCTCGGTGTTACGGTATCCACCATCGTCTGGCCAGACACAGTGTGATTTGATCACAGGGATGCCGGAACGCGGGAACGAGAAAAGAGAACAATACCAGGAACGAGGTAACTGGCATAGTGGACAAGTTGGTTATTCACGGGGATGCCAATAAGTCTCACCTCGGGTATTTGTAATATATCGCGAAGCAACAGGAATAGCACACAGCAACTAAAGGTTCACTCGAATAATTCTTCGTATGGGTATAGGGATCAATATGGATGTCCTCGGTTCCGCTATTGATCATTGATCGGAAAGTGTTCCGGTCATGTCTATACTTCATCGAACCTACAGGGTCACACGCTTAAGGGTCATCTATCTGTTGAATACTAGACAGGGAGTCTGAGATAAAGTCACCGGAAAGGTTTCGGAGACGGCGGAAAAGTTCCGAGAGAGAAAACCGAAAAGTTGTTTCGGGGTAAACCACTAAGCCGAAAAGGTTTCGGAGAGCACCTGGTAATTTTGGAGAGTGCCAGAATTGTTCTGGTAACTTCTGGAATTTTTCTGGAGAAAAGATTAAAATATTTTTTTCGGAAATATTTCGGAGCTGCCGGAAATGTTCCGGAGCTGCCGGAAATGCTTAGGTTGCTTTTCGCAGATGAAAATCACTAATCCGGAATTGTTTCGGAATGCGCCCAAAATCATTTTAGTGGGTGTTGGAATTATTCTAAGACCCACAGAAATATTTTCGGAATTTTCGGACGCGAAAAAGTGGTGTCATGAATAGTAAAAAGTACTACTTGAGATATTTTTGGAAAGCCTTCTAGAAGGACTTGGGAGCCAAGAAAGCCCCCTTGGGTTTCCTATAAATAGAGGTGTGAGGGCAGCCCCATATCCTTGATCCAAGCTCTCCCTAGAGTTCAATACACAAGCCATGCATGATCTGGCATTCTCTCTCCCTCCCCGCGAAATAGTTTCGTAGAGCCGAAAGGCTGTCTGGGTTCCGGCAGGAACTAGTTCTGGACGGCGAAGCCCTGCCGGATAGCTGACACCGTATGTGTGCAACCCCGTAGAGAGGTCGTAGTTTCGATCTTTTGCCCGAGGGGCTGTTCGAGGGTCCTCCCGAAGGGCTGTCCAAATTATCGTTCGAGTTTCAAGGGTCCTCCCGAAGGGCTGTCCGAGTTACCGATCGAGTTTCGAGGGGCCTCCCGAAGGGCTGTCCGTGACATCGTCCGAGGGACTGTCCGACCGCCTCCCTGAGCGTTGTCCGAGGAGCAGACGAGGGAATACATTCTCGCGGTTGGGAGGTTGTAAATCCTAGCTGCGGGGATCTGCACCGACGATCTACATCGACTCTACTTCCGCTGCGCTACGAGTCGGTAACGATCAGATCAAAAACCTTGTATGCAGTCTCCATAGTGGTCCTGGGCTGTTCGTAGTGCGGAAATTTTTTGTTTTCTGCCGCGTTCCCCTACACCAAACCCTAGAGGGAAAACCCCCAGTCAAGAAAGGGTGGGGCCCGCATGGGACAATAGTCGGTTTCCTAACACTCCCCCTTGGTCCGTCATACCGTATTGCCTATGTCTCAAAAACTCCAAAAAAACAGTGGAAAATATATGAAGAAAGAGCGCATAGAATACGTCTCCTCATGTTGCACGAATTGCCTCATCAAAAACCTCAATGTGAGAAACATCTGGAAAACTCACATAAGGGAAAAAGAGTACAATCTACTCAACATCAGGTTAAGTACTCTATCATCCGGATCGAGATTCACAGATAAGGGTGTGAAGAATCTCCCCATGAATCTGGCATTTCTATAAGTCTCATCATACCGATTCCACGAACACACCTTTCAAAAGATGATGCTGGTAATGATTTCGTGAACAAATCAGCGAAATTGTCACATGACTTAGTATGCAAGATCCTCACCTTGTTCATCTTCTGCAGCTCATGCGCATAGAAGAACTTGGGGTTGATATGTTTTGTGAGATTACTCTTCACATACCCTGACTGAACTTTTGCAACACAAGCTGCATTATCTTCATAGATAATGGTGGGGGTTTGTACGGTGTTCAGCCCACACGTCTGCTGAATGTGGCGAATCATCCGTCGAAGCCACACACACTCTCGTGATGCTTCATAGAGTGCTATGATTTCTGAGTGCTTCGTCGAAGTTGATGCAAGACTTTTCTTAGACGATTTCCAGGAAATTGCAGTTCCACCACAAAGGAAAACATATCCAGTCTGTGACTTGGAAGTGTGCGGGTCCGATAGGTACCCATCATCAGCATAGACTACCAATGACAGGTCTTGATTCCATCTATAAAACATACCAAGATTTTTGGTCCCTTGCAAGTATCGGAAGACGTTCTTGATGCCTTTCCAATGTCTATTGGTAGGCTCAGAACTGTACCTAGCAAGCAAATTGAAATCGAATGTGATGTTCGGCCGTGTATAATTCACGTGGTACATGAGTGCTCCAACGGCGCTCAAGTAGGGGAATTTCGGTCCCAGAATCCCCCCCCTCTTCCTTAGGCCAGAATGGGTCCTTATCTTGGTGCAAAGACCTTCCAATCATTGGGGTCTTAGAAAGATATGCCTTATCAAATCCAAATCCCTCTTGCACCTTCTGGGTGTAGGCAGACTGGTGCACTAGAATCCCAGCAGGGAATGTTCAAGTTGCAGACCTATACAAAACTTGGTTTTATCCAAGTCCTTCATCTTGAAATCCTACATCAGGTAAGAACTCGCTTCCTCAATATCTCTAGGTGTACCGATTATCTTCAAATCGTCCACGTGCACCGAGATTATACAAGATCCATCTTGGATCACTGCTCGTGTAGCCCTTCTGATGAAGGAAATCTCTTAAGCGATTATACCACATCCTACCAAACTGTATAAGTCTGTACAATGAATTTAAGAAGAACATCGTATAGACCCCGATTTTCTCTATCTTGGTTACCATATAGGTAAGCAGTGACCACATCCATCGATTTCATTGTTAAGTCCAGATTTACTGCCATTGAGATCAAGTATCTAAAAGTTATAACATCCATGAACTGGGTGTAAGTTTCCTCAATATTGACATCTGGTCATTGAGTGAACCCTTGAGCGACGAGCCTTGCTTTTGTACCGAATCACCTCACTTATGAGGTAATTGCCTTCTACCAATCTTTCCAATCCAACCTTTTTTACAATCAACAAGATTGTTAGGCCTAGGTCAGGATCTATGATTGAGGCCATTTTCTTAGCAAAGTTAATGTCGACAGTCGTCGTTGCTCGGTTCCTTGACCCTCCTGTATCTATATGATTTATGGCCATTTCGTCATGGGGCGCATCTGGCGCTACCTCTTGCTCTACCGTTTTCCCATTATAGGAGCGAGGTCCTTTAGCCTTTCCGCGCCGATGTGTGTACTCACATCTCCGCTGGATGTTCCCTCAATAGGGACGTTCAAGTCCGGAATCCCGTGCACAGGACTTTCCTACTTGCGCCAGGGCTCAATTAGCTCCCCTTTTGCTTACTAGGGGCTTTGGTGACTATCTGTGATAATTCTCTCTTATCCTTCTTCCTCAGGCATCCCCGAGTACTTAGGATTTGAGAAACCGGATTTCACGTCCTTTTAGGCCTTTCGACGGAGAGGGCGTACCATTAGTTAACTTTGGTATCTCGACCCTTTCCGGTGCATTGCGCGCTGGCATATGCGACTTTTTCACAGTTTTCAAATCACTAAAGTGATCAGGCAGTTGATTCGCTAATGCATGCAAATCTATTATCTTTTGGACTTATTTATTCCTCAACAGTGCATGGGTCTTGAACGTGGATCCCCGTGGCTTGCCACATTATTTCTCAACTTTTATCATCAATGGGTTGATGACGAGGGGTTACCCCCACGACTCCTCACCGTGAGGGTACCTGGTGCGTGTCAAGACCGGCGGCCCACTAGAAGACTCGCAAACCGACACGAAGCCCAAGACTTGAGGTGCAAGACAAGGACTCCTACTTGTAGTCGACTAGGATTCATGTAAACCCCTACCTGGCTATCTATATAAAGCGAGGCAGGGGCACCTCTCTAGACAATCTCAACCCCTACGCATAGAACTAGACAGATATCTCTCCACCAAAGCCCTCGCGGCACCTCTGTACATCATCGTCAATACAAGATCAGACAAGCATCATGTAGGGTTTTCCCTCCTGGGGCCTGAAGCTGGGTAAATCGTGCCCCATGTCTCGCTTGTCACCTCTGAATCCTACCAACGCGCAAGCCACGTCACTGTCCTTCCTTCTACACGAAACCTAGGGTACCTAACCCTAGGATTTGCCGAGGACGTTCCTCGTCAATTGGCACCGTCTGTGGGAAGGACAAGCGCGTTGGAATCACGGATCGGCGGCTCCAATCTACATCGACAATCGACGATTCGTCGACTTCGGAAGGACCTATTCAAGTTGGGTTCATCGCAATCTCGGCTTCTTCAACAACTACATAAAGATCTACATAGAGCTCACGGAGAAAACAAGAAAATTTTCGAGCGTGTCACTCGAAGATCGACATCAACAAAAGCTCTCACGCGCAGCCTACAGGACAGAAAAACGTCCGTGTTGCGGCAAATTCCAATGGCTGGATCTCCCTCGACGACTTCCGCAATGAAGCACTCTTGGAATCTGACGGAACTCCGCGCGACGCCAGCAAATAAATTCCTGACATTGGCTCGGACATCAACTTAAAGATCCCTCCGGTGAAAGCATGCAGGTTTCAATCCCCCATCATCACAAAACATTTCAGAAAATTCCAACGGTTAGATCTCCGTCAGCGGCTCTCGCACTGCAACGCTTTTTTGGATCTACGCGAGATCGCGAATTTCCATTCACGAATTCGGGTTCATTCTTGACCCACAAGGCTTCTACTCCAACTCGACATGCCATGGATGACTCGCCAAGGTTTCTACATCGACACGTGCCGCTACAACGAGGGTTGCACGTCACGCAACTTCGACAAGTCGACCCCACCCGGCGCGTCGAGTCACTCTCGGTCACTCGCCGCACCGTCGACTCCAACCACACAAATCATCATGCCGAGCTCCTTTGTATGGGCTCTCCCGTACCGAGCTCCATCGCGCAGGAGTCGCCGCGTCGAGTCCTCTCGTCACTCGCCGGATAAATTCATCACGACAACTTCGCTGCGCAACTTCGCCGCCTCAACACTCGGGGACTGAGGGGCTGAACGTCGCAGTCGCCATCACGTCGGCTCCGTCCGCTACATCGACTCCGCTTCGCCACATCGGCTGATCGTCTTCGACTGCTCATCTTCGACATCCTCTGACGTGTTGATCCTACAACTAAGTTTCTTTACACTCTTATATGCTATGATTCCAAACATTTGAGGGATATAAAATCATCCTGTCGGCTACGCAGTCGTGCAGAAATATCTGAGGGCTACAAAATCATCCTGCCGGCTACGTAGTCGTGTAGAAATATCTGAGGGCTAAAAAATCATCCTGCCGGCTACGTAGTCGTGCAAAAACATCTGAGGGCTACAAAATCATCAAGATGACTATGCAGTCGCACACAAACCTCGAGGGCTTCAAAACTATCCTTTGGATCATGCTCAGTTTTATATGTTGTTTATTTGCATTCGTCAAAGTAGTGAGGCGGGGTACCAAAAGGCCGATCTTGTCTCCGGGTCCAACAAGTCTGGCATCGCGTCCCTGTTGCCTGGCAAGAGTATGCTGCTGGAGGGCGTACTCATGAAAAGACACGCATAAAATTTATATGCTGCTACATTATCCACTCAACAAAAGTGCAACATCTGCAAATCATGCACCTTACAGTTCTTTTGTATATCGCGCAAGTACATTTTAATATAGTTGCATCTTTTTCTCCTTCTCAGCAGGTGCTCGAGGGCTGGGCGCTTTCGTGACGCGGCGAGGCCAACCTCCTCGTGCATGACCGGTCTCTACAACAACTCACGCCTACGGCGCAAGACCCGAGTTGAGCACTTCCTCGGATGACAATTACTCAATGACAAAGAAGTCTTGAGTCTATGCTTGACTACAAGCAGTCGAACATAGCCTCGGGGGCTACTCCCATCGGGAGCGCTGACGCGCACCCGACGAGCACTACTCGCGCAGCTGACAAGAACGACGGGGTTAGCTTAAAAACAACTTGAGCCTATGCCCGACTCTACGAGTCGCACATAGCCTCCGGGGCTACTCCCGTCGGAAGCGCTGACGCGCACCCGACGACCGCTGCTCGCACATCCTACAAGAAGACGAACTCGACTGCAATTTCGATGCTTCATCCAAATACTCCCATCGGGAGCATACTCACGGCAACTTCGATTGTTACTTGTACAAGGTCATTCACCCGACGAAGGTTCGAGTGCTTACTCGAAGATGGAAAACTATCAACAGAAGACCCCGAGAGGCTCGAGTGCTCACTCGACAAACTTGCGAGTGATCACTCGAGTGCTCTTAAAAAAGCGACACACACCACGGCAACGACTGCAGATTAGAGTCCCTGCGCGACTCTTTGAGTGCCCCAGGCACTCGGGGCTACTGACGAGGGGTTACCCCCACGACTCCTCACCGTGAGGGTACCTGGTGTGTGTCAAGACTGGCGGCCCACTAGAAGACTCGCAAACCGACACGAAGCCAAAGACTTGAGGCGCAAGACAAGGACTCCTACTTGTAGTCGACTAGGACTCATGTAAACCCCTACCTGGCTATCTATATAAAGCGATGTAGGGGCACCTCTCTAGACAATCTCAACCCCCACGTATAGAACTAGACAGATCTCTCTCCACCAAAGCCCTCGCGGCACCTCTGTACATCATCATCAATACAAGATCAGACAAGAAGCATGTAGGGTTTTCCCTCTGGGGCCCTGAAGCTGGGTAAATCGTGCCCCATGTGTCGCTTGTCACCTCCGAATCCTACCAACGCGCAGGCCACGTCGCTTTCCTTCCTTCTACACGAAACCTAGGGTACCTAACCCTAGGATTTGCTGAGGCCGATCCTCGTCAGTTGATTTCCTCCCCCTAAAGTTGGAAAGAGATCCTCGTCATATATGCAATCGCAAACGGGGCGCATGACAATTACATGTCATGGGGGTCCAAATACCTGTTTATGGACACAGTCTCATAACCAATGTATATCCCTGACCTACGGAGCAGGCCCATTGCAGATCGCTGGGGTGGTGGTGTTGGTACGTACACCTGGCAACCGAACCTGTGAAGGTGGGAGATATTCGGTGCCGACCCAAACGCGAGCTGCATAGGAGAATGGATGTTGTAGGCTAACAATATAAAGTTGATGATTTTAGCAGCGTGTAACACAGCGTGCTCCCAACATCTGGTTGGAAAAATACAACTCTGAATGAGCGGTCTAGCAATGAATTTAATCAATGCCCTTACAAGTCCGTTTTACATATGGACATGTGGTACTGAATGGTCGATTGCAGTTCCCATTGTCATTGTTCCTTATTGCATCAGACAATCATTAGACCACTTAGAGAAGCGTCAATGCATACCATAAAGTACCAAAACGACCCTGGGATGGGCTGAATTGGACCGCATATGTCCCCTTGGATGTGTCCAAGTTGGGATTTCATCCTTCACTTTTAAGGGAACAGACTAATGATTAACTTCCCCGTAGAGCATGCAGAACACACAAAATCATCAGGATTCGAGAAGTTTTTACATTAACATTATGACCATCCGAGTTGTCAATTGTATTCATCATCATACTAAGACAGAGTAACCTAATCTATCATGCCAGAGGCAAAATAGTTTTGAGCTTCGGAAGGTAGTGTACACAGACAGTGCTACAATTATCGTGTAGCGTAGCCCGGTGTCCAATGGAGGAAAAAACTTTCAGTAACATGTTTACCATTTTCATCGCGCTTGGGGAGGCAGACTTTCCAGCACGACACCGGTCTCAACTAGAGACTCTTAGCGTGAATATCATTGAAATATAAGAGGTTGCGAGTGACTCGGGGTACAACAATGCATCACTTATTGATCAAAGTTATTCCCTTGGGTTGGTATGATAGTGGCTCATCCGGAGCCAGATCGCAGCCGGCAGTTGCCAGAACATTCCCTCGAGATTAAACTCAAAGAACATAATCTCTCAAAATGGTATTTGTGTATCGTTTTCCACAAGACATGTTTACTCCATTGGGGTGCCACACGTATACTAAGATATTGCATTGACGAATATAATGAAGGGAGGAAGTAGCAACATTAAAGAACAAATGCATATATAACTCAGAACATAACAAGTCATCATTTTTAAATAGAGGAATTAATGAACGATAACCAAATTTCATTCAAGCGTCGAAATAATGAACATGTATTGCTCTTATAGAGCTTATTACAAACCAAATGTATCTCAAAATATCCTAAGGAATCATGATAAATGAGTGGAAGCTTAGAGGGGCATAGAGAACGCTCCATTCACTTTAGACTCAATCTCCAACTGAGAAAACTGCTCCTCGGTGAGAATAGGATCATCATCAGTGCCAATACGAGGTGCATAAGGGAGCACTAGGTGCTCGACCTCCATAGAGACACCGACGTTCGTTGTAACCGTCGAGGTTGTCTCCATGGGCACAGCTGCAGGTGCATCCGTAGGCGGAGGTGGAAGCGGTGGGAGGAGCGCGGGCGCCACTAGGGGTGATGCGGGTGCCTCCCACTGTATCGAGGCGAGGTGCGTTTCACGCCCCTTCTTACTAGCCTTGTATGCTTCCACAACTTCCTTAGGTGCACGGCACTGGCGTGAGAAGTGTTCAGTAGAGCCGCAACGATAGCAATCCTGGGCCCGCTGCTCCCCCTTGCCGGGCTGATGCTGCTGAGCCTGGCGAGGAAGGTGAGGCGCCTTCTTGCCCTTCTTTCCCCTCTTCTTCTTGAGAGGCGCCCTAGCCTTATAGGCAATAGAATGGGTCTCCTGACGAGAGCTCGCTCCAAGCGGTTGCGCAAGAGAGTTCTTGCGTAAGAGCTCATCATGCGCCTCCTCCACCTGGAGTATGTCCACAAGCTCTGCATACTACGTGTACTTTCCTTGACGGTAATCCTGCGAGGACTGTACGGCATTGGGGTGGAAAGTACAGAGAGTCTTCTCAATCTTCTGGGTGTCAGTGATGGTGACACCACACAACAAAAGAGAGGTACAAATCCGGTGCAAAGCCGAATTATAATCTCCCACCGTCTTGAAGTCCTGAAACCTCAGACGGTTCCACTCCGCCTCTGCCTGTGGACAAACAGTGTACTTTAGTCGCTCGAAACGCTGCTTGAGAGCATTCCAGAGGTCCAAAGCACTCCGTTCAGCCATGTACTCATTTTTCAGTGTACTGCAGAGGCGGTGCCGTAGAAAATGCAGAGCTTCGGCATTCTGAGCATGAGCAGGGGTAACGGCATTGATGGCTGCCTGGGCCCCTATGCCAATGACCTTTGTCAGCTCCTTGGATCCGAGGAAGATTTCCACGTCCGATGCCCACGTCAGATAGTTCAATCCGTTTTGGGCAAGCTCTTCAAACTGACGGTTGGCGATTCCGGCCATCTGCAATTTATGCAAATTCTATTAGATTACAGTAGGTAATCCGGGTTACAGCAGGTAATCCCTTGCATAAATGCGATGAAGATAACATTTGTTCATTAACACGACGTTCCAGTATTTAAAAACATGCTAATAATATTTCCAAAGCGATTAATAGTAATTAAACAATTAATTCTAGCAATGAGAAAACACAATACAAGCATGAAAATAACATGTTGAAAAGATCACGAACGTGAATTTTTTTTAGCCCAAAAACAACTTTTCGATGCTTTATGCGTAAAATATTACAACGAAAATAAATTATGCGCAAATAAAAGCACGGGGGCTATCAAGTCATCTAGACCTGTGACCCACAGTCAGCAAGCCAACCAGACCTACCTCCACGTTAGGTTTCCCTAGCGCGGTAGCGCCCTAGCGAGGATGGTGGCGGGTCGGCGGCTGCGAAGATCTCCAACCAGCGGGGTTGTACGGTGATGCCATCAGTAAAACGATCGGCGTAGCGGGACAGCAGCCAGTTGGGCATCGCCAGCAGGTCCGTCGCATGGCGGCTCTCGGCGAAACTCGCTTGGGCACAACTATGTTCGCAGCTTATCCGTGTCCAACGGTTGTAGCCACGAGCGCTCGCGCGAGTTCGGCAACAGCGTACGTGAGTGCATCGCTGCTTATTCCGACCAAAGCAATAACGTATATGTCCTCACTGATAATGACATGCACTATGGAGCAAGGCATCAATCGATGTACAATGATATCAATGTGGTAAACTTGAGATGCATGCGCATGTCATCTGGACAGCGTAAAAATAATATGGGTAGACGAAAAACAAAATACAAAGATAATGAGTGTACATTCGGTGCATCGTGATGCTACGTAGTGCGGACCTCAGCATGTGTCTTGGCGGCTCGGCCGACCGTGCAACACACGATAAGCGGCTCTACGATAGTCAACGGTGATGCTATGCTCATCGAGAGCACGTGTACATCAGGTACATGGATGACAAAAAGATATGTGTACATCGCGTACATCACGATGGTGCCGTGCTCATCTGGAGTATGTGTATTCACCTTATTTGTATGATGTAGTTAGCAAAATCTTTTTTATGCAACATCGATCGGTGTTATACCGGCAACATCTGGTCTGCTTCGATCAAGCGAGAAAAATCCACATCATAGATCGAATAAATCCGAAAAGGGCAAGAACAGAATCATAAACAAATATAAAACCGTTGTTGCGATCCGATCTGGATTATATCTCCGCGATGAACCACGAGAGCCTGCTTGATGGAGGCTCGAGGCAGATCAATCGGCGGAGCTCGTGCTGATAACGTGTTCCACAACCTTTGCCAGCGAGTCCGGTCTAAGAGCGTGGAGCGAGAGCGTAGTCGAAGTAGTCGTACACGCGGCACAATCACATATGCGAAAAGTAAAAGGACACAGAGAAATAGTCTGGACTTGATCTTTATTATCAATTAATATATCTCTCCATATATATAGAGGAAGAGGAATAGATGGAGAGGACCAAACCCTAAAGAGAAAACCTCCACCCAAAAAAAGGTGAGGCCCGTATGGGACAATAGTCGATTTTCCCGAAATCACTAGTTTAAGAGTACTCGTTGCAACGAGCATCGCGTTTCCTTCGCGCGCGCCAAGTGGCGCGCTCTGGCGCTTTTCCATTTTTCCTGTTTTTAGAGGCACGAGTGCCTCTCGCGGAGGCACTGATAGTGCCTCTCGTAGAGCCACGATGGTGCCTCTCACGGAGGCACGATAGTGCCTTTTCACGTTTTTCTGTTTTTCTTGTTTTATAGGCACGAGTGCCTCAAAAAAGGAGGCACGAGTGCCTCGTTTTTCTGTTTTTTTTCTGTTTTTAGAGGCACGAGTGCCTCCAAAAAAGAGGCACGAGTGCCTCAAAAAAGAGGCACGAATGCCTCGTTTTTCTGTTTTTAGAGGCACTCGAGGCACGAGTGCCTCAAAAAAGAGGCACGAGGCACGACTCGTGCCTCCTGCGGAGGTAAGGTCGTGCCTCTTTTTTTTCGAATTTTTTTTTGATTTTTTTTTCGGCAAAACGTATAGAAAAAACGTGCGAAAACCGGGAAAATCGACAAAATCACCGAAAAAATCAATTTTAAACATCAAAAACGCGTACACAAAAATAAAAAAAACGAAATCCCAAGGAAACGCTGTGAGCGCGACAACTGACGCTGTTCGCTGGGCCGGACCGCGAACGAATACTCTAGAACTAGTTGCTCTCCGATTTCCCAACAAAACAAACACAATCCGGGACCTGCATGGGCCGGTAAGTACGACTTACTCGAACCCTCCTAGCACGGTAAATATAAATTGCCCCTTCGCCTTGAGGCCTCCCTTCTCCTTCCTCGCCCCAGCCGCCATCAGCAGACCTAACTTACCTTCCTCCATTGAGCGTTGCTAGATCTGCCCCCTTACCTCTGAATCCCTATGGCAACCAAAGCCCGCCACCCCGCCTGGCTCCTCACTGCCGCCGAAGGCTACCTCGGCGACCGGTCCAATGAGAGGACCGCCAGAGGCTTCACGAGTCAGGGCCTGAGCATCAAGGCATCCTTTTTCCCCAGCCCCCCGCCACAGCCATCAACGCTGTGGGTGCACTGCCCGGACGCCGGGCGCATCGAGCCCCCCCGTGTCCTCTACACCGCCGGCGATCTGATCCTCTTCCGGATCCCCATCTTCTCCGATCCTGCCCCTTACTCGTGGCTGTTGCCAAGCGACTATTTCGTCTACCGTGCCGACCCCATTTCGCCAGACCTCACGCTCATCACCGACAACAACGACGACGGCGAGGAGCACATCAGATATATCAGAGACTGTGAGGTTGGTATTCTTCCTCGTGGTCTCCACAACTACACCATCGCCGCACTGGTTGTTTGTCCTCTCATCCTCGACAGGTTTAAGCTCTATTTGTTCCACTCCGAGACATCTATCTGGACTTCCATCGAGCTGCCTGTGGCGGAGCCGCAGGAAGGCTTCGGCCGCATCATCCCCCCTAACACGGATCTTCGTTGCCATGGTACTAGCAACGTTATCACAATCGGTGGTGAATACGGCACCATGGGCTGGGTCGATCTCTGGCGAGGCATCGTGTTGTGTGATGTGCTGCGTGAGAATCCTACTCTCCGTGGAATACCACTGCCGCTGCCGATGCATCATATCACAGGCGGCAATGGGATGGGGTTATATTTAGGCCGTGCAATGGATTGCCGAGGCATTGCCTTCGTCAATGGCTGTCTCAAGTTTGTCGAACTGGAAATCTACGGCAGTTGCCTAGACTTCATAGACCCGGAAACAGGGCATCCACCTTTGATGGTTTCTGAATGGAGGATCTCCTCATGGATCAATACCGAGATGGATAATTCTTATAAAGCTTGGGGCGATCCTGAATGCACGGTTCAAGCTTCTGAGGTCAAAATCAAAACAGATATGATTTCACACCCAACTGGAATGATGCTGCTGCCATCAGAGGAAACTGTTGAGAACCAAGAACAAGAGGCAGCCCACTTCCCGCGTCTTGTCATGTCTGAACCCTCTCCGAGCTTGGATGGTGATGGTGTTGTTTACCTAATTGCCCGGGTGAAATTAGGGCACAAAAAGTCATGGATCATTGCTCTTGACATGAATAACAAGACGCTGCAAAGTGTTGTTCCGATTAGCACGGGACAAGACCCAAGTGATTGTGTCATGTATTGCACTAGCAGGACTGCCTCCAATACTTGAGGTAATTGACACTGCAGCGTTTTTCTATCTATATCTCTTATAAAGTAAAACCCCACTTAGAGTCGTTTAAGTTGTCTATCTTAACATGCAAGCTATCCACATCATTCATTGTTTTAACCAATCAATTGTAATTATCTATCTTCACATGCAAGCTAGACACACCGTTCATTCTCTTAGTCAATCAAATATACATGCCATCTCTACTTATTAATCTCTTTATGCAAAATTCATATCAACCATATTTTTATTATTGTATTGTCCACGCTAACAATTTTTAATACAAAAAATTTCGTGTCGTATAAATTTAGTATCTCAGACTATGACAAATTAAATTTTGTAGGTTCAATTCGATAACTTAATGTATCATACTTTTTATTTATATAATGTAGTTTTGTAAAGAAATTCCCGCTGCAACGCGCGGGGTATATTTCTAGTTCTATAAACAAAGTGTCAAAAAAAATATTCCTACTAAAACTTTGTGTTCATTTTTCTTCATGCATTTAATCTATTTTATTGGATACAGTTATCTGGTGGAACTGGAGACATTTGGCTATCTACAGCCGAAATAAATTCAACATGAAGATGCTTTTCTCGAGGTTAAATTAAGAAAGCATGGCCTGGTGCCATACGCAGTTGTCTATGAATCTTGGTCGATATATCCATTTAATGTCATTTTACTATGTTAGATAGAAGATATGATGTTCTGTGTTTATGATTTGTGGGCAACTTGCTTAAGACCATCTCAGCCGATCCCTAGACACCCCCCCCCCCCCCCCCCCGAGTTTTTTTTGCCGCTGCACACTTTTTCGTTCAGTCATGCCCCCAAAAGTTTAAATAGCGCCGAATTTAACCAAAATTACAACTGGCTATCCCAACCTAAACCCGAGCCGGGGCGTTGTCGCCTTGACGCTATTATTTAGATGCAAAAGACCCACCGTCAGCCTCCCAATCCCTCTCTCTCATCTCTTTTTTCCAAACCCACCCACGTGCATGCCTCCAGCTTGGCCGCATGGGGCGGCGTGGACCGGCCGGCGCACGGATGGGGCGGTGTGGCCGAGGACGAGGACGATGTGGCGGCCTTGGCGTTTGCAAGCGCGGCGACGCCAGCTCCGCACCATGTTCTCCCAGCACTTCAGCCCTAGGAGCACGCCCCTGTCGTCGCTCGCCGAGTACGGCGTGGCGGACGGGTCGGCGTGGCCGAGGACAATGCAAGGACACGCGACGACCATGGCGGCTGCAAGCGCGGCGACGCCAGCTCCGCGCCATGCCATCCCAGCACTTCCTCCCCCGGAGACGCCCTTGTCGCCGCTCGCCGAGTCCGGCGTGGTGGACGGGCCGGCGCGTGGACGAAGTGGTGTGGCCGACGGCGAGGATGGGGCGGCGTGGCCGAGGACGAGGACGACGCGAGGATGGCTTCTTTTGGAGTTCATGTGCTAGGAAGTAGAGAAGTAGAATGATTAAAGAGTATGGTTTTGTCCAATATATGATAGTGTGGACCATAAAAATCCAAAACAAATATTTACTTCAAGGATGGTACAAATCCAGTAGAACTACACTATTTAAAAAATGACATTTGTATCAAATATGGTTTGGCAAAGTTATAACCTGCTATACATGGGAAAGACATCTATTTATTCTCTCATTCTGATAGAATTACATGTGTGTATCTTTTAAACCAGTCTGGAAACTGGCAATGTTAAAGAGCAAAAAGGAAAAAGCAGAAAGCAATCACAGTGGAGTGCAGCATCAACTATTCTTTCTAACTAAACCATGAAATAGCATGGCATGAGCCATTCAGTCTAACTAAACCATGAGATAGTAAAAATGCATACCATTAAAAAATAAGCCAAAATTGGTCATACAGATTGACAAACAATATAAGCAGATGCAAGCAAAGGAATATAGCCAAAAAATCAAATAATATTTGTATTCTTTGTAAACCATATTCCTCAAAATATACAAAATCCTGAACTTAGATAAATGACGAAAATTCCGATTGGAGGACGAGCTCCAGTGCTCTCGCCGTTTGGACCATTGAATGAGAGCGTTCACACGTGTTCCCACGGACACCGGCTCATATAGCACATGTATTTACTTATTTATGTGCACCCATATAGAGACTGTATTGGATAGTGTTGGCACTGTAAAGACCGCATTGAATAGTGTTGTACTGCTATGCTTGTCTCCACACTCGCAATGTGTTGTGTGAATCTACCATGCACCGCTTCCTACCGGAAAAAAGTTATCCCCAGAATCGAGGTCATTTGTATCTAAAGAGTCAACCTGTTGTTGTTGTGTCTATCATATATCACGAACACAAAAATATTTCGCGCATTTCAAATCAGACTTGAGTGCATTCTTTAGAATTCCAGCAATAGTTTACAATATGTTATCACCATCACCTGTAGTGAACGGATGAACATTTATATTCAAAATAAATATACAACATTGATAATGTGCCCTACATTGCGCAACGACATATACAGTTGTTTGGCGCACAAGTGAGCTCGTCGGGTTAGTAAGAATTAGAATTTATGAAACCATGTACGCGAAAATGGCAAATGGAGGACGAGCTCGATCCAGTGAGCCCTTCAAATTGCAAAACCCAAAATTAATGAAATTTTGTATTTTTACATTTCAAAAATTTCTGAAAAAAAAACACAGAGATAGATGAAGTCGCAATGCATAAATGTGTAAAATTTCAAGACAAAAACCTAAAAAATAAGGGCTGTGCAAAAACAAAAGTAAATCTAAGGTTTTTTAACACAAAGTACTCTTCATCCTTTCATACCATGAATTTTTCTTTTTTGTGTAGATCACATTTCAAAGCATTTCATCCTAAAATTTTACAAGCATGCACCTCACATCCTTTGTTTACTTGTACAAAAAAATTCAGATTTTTTTTGAAAACTTTAAAACAGATTTGCCTGCAGGGTTGAGCAACTTTGGCTTCCAACCTTTTATCTTGCTTGAGTATTTGTTAATGAGTGGGCGAAATTAGGTCGTCAAACACCACTCAGTAATTTCACCATATTCCAATACATCCCAGTTGTTAGCAAGTCATGTTCGAGATCAATTACTCACGGATAGGCAAGCCTACCTTTTACTAACTTGCCACGGTCTCTGCAAGTGTTTCTCCGGTGCCCTTGAAAGCATCGTGTGCCATTGAATCACCCAGATGTGTGTGACGCTCCCAAAATCAGACCGTGTACAGTAATCATACACGCAAGGTACACGATCGAGATCAGGGACTCATGGTGAGATATCACAACACAACTCTACAAATAAAATAATACAAGCTGTTTAATACAAGCCAGGGGCCACGAGGGCTCGAATACAACAGCTCGAGAGCACAAAGTCAGCGGAAGCAAAAGTATCTGAGTACAGACACAAGGATACAAGTTTGCTTTAAAAAGGATAGCACAAATATCAACAACGATCGAAAAGGCGAGGCCTCCTGTCTAGGAACCTCCAAACTACTCCTGGTCAAAGGGGAACTCGACGTCGTAGACGGCATCGGGGATCTTCACGTTGCGGTGGTCGGTGTCGGGGATCTCCTGCTCCTGGGCTCCAACGTCGACTGCAGCGGCCGATCAGGCAAAACAATAAAAGGGGAAAATAAAGCAGGTGAGTATCTAGCATACCCGCGAGTCTTACGTCCACTACTAAGCATTATGCATTGTATCAACGGAAAGAAGAGGCTGTATATAGTGGACTGCAAGATAGAAATCAGAATAAGGGTAAGAAGCTAGGCCTATCGAAGACTAGCATCTTCCGACGATGTCTTGCAGCATGAGGTTAGAATCAGCCAACAGTTTATATAAAGCATAAAGTAACAATACAGCAGAAGTTGTTGCGGCATTGTATAATAATAAGTTGTAATAATTAACAATGCCTCCGAGTTCACCAACTCGACATCCCAGCGGGGAAGAAAATCCGGAACCATACAGTTTAATAATAATAGTTTGTAGTGGTAAGATCCAGCTTCAGCATAAAGCGTCCTGTTACCGTGGACACGGCTATTCGAATAGATTAATCTTCCCTGCAGGGGTGCACTTGTGTTACACTACACACACGGATCTCCAGGGTGGCGGGAACCTTGTTAGGGAACGCTCCACCGAGGCTATCCGACACTTCATAGCCCATCTTTCAAACTCAACAGAGAGGTCATCCGCCGGACTATATCCTATGTACGCGGGGCTTTGGACCCTAACCCAGACGTACTCCTGCACGGTGCGAGGCTGGCCGGTGAATTTAAAGAAAATCCAAATAAGACATCACCGCGCGAGCAAATAATACTACACCACTTCCCGGCGCAGGCCGCGGTACTGCTGACGTCTGAAGAGTCCTCGGACGACACTACGAAGCAGAGGAGCCCATAACTCGTAATTCCCACGGGTAGGTAGTGTGTACATGGCATATAGCCAACTCAAGACATTCACTGAACCATTTAGCATTTTAATTAACCTGCGTGACAACCGTTATCGTTGCCTCGACTTAACTGACCCGCGGACAACGACAGCAGCCAGGACCACCAGTACATCGGTGCCTGCCCTGTCGTCCCACCAAGTCTCTGCGGTTACCAACAAGGTGAATCGTCTCTTTACCTTGTCTCGCGTGTGCTCCTGGAGGAGCTCGACTTTCGTGGTTTGGTAACTCTCGCGGCCAACGATCAGGGGCCAAGCACACCGGTACACTGGTCGTTCCCTCCCTGTCGTCTCGTCGCAATGCCACTCGCGGGCACCGTTGGGTCGCCCGACTTCTTACCTTTAAGGACACCAGTTGGTTCGAGTTCCTACCATTAAGTGAAACCAGGAGGTATCACCCTCGATGGCACACTTAAAGAGGTTTGACAGAGACATCAGCGGAATGAACTAAAGAGGTAAACCTCATATCATCCCGGTGATGCTACGCTACTGAGCCGACGAGAGTGAAATACGAGTCCATTCCACTCGTAAGCCAAACTCGAAGCGACTCGGCAGAGTCTTGCCGTTGTAGGTTCCCTAGGGCGTCTGCATTGATCCGTACCTGTTGCAGTTGTAATATATCGTTCCCGCGATCACTCCCAAAGTGATCACGACCCTCTATTCTAAACCTAGCTAACAATGCGCAGGGCTCACTGCTGAATATAATATATATATAATAGGCAGCATAGGATAAAGGAAGGCACATCAAGGGGCGACAAAAACAGGCTATGCAATTGAATAGGATTGTAACGTAGCAGCAGCAGTAACAATGCCTAGTGCAAGAAAGTACGGAAAGGTAGGCGATATCTGGGGAAGAGAATGGCTCTGCTTGCCTGGAAGCTCGACAGTAGGGGTAGGGTCGTCGACGAAGTAGTCGTACTCGGCAACGGTGTAGTCGGCGGCAGCAACGAGGTCTATCGGGGAATAAAAGGTGGGGGGAGAAACAATAAATACACAACAATAATAGCAATACAAATACAAGACATGGCAAACGCAAAGTTAACGGTGTTCTAACGCAGTGCAATGCACGTTGCTCGGAGCAGAAATTCATCTGGGGATAAACTACCGGCTCCGGGTGATTATCGTACAAGGTGTCCGGAGGGGGGGAGATATCATGCCGGAGGTGTCGTGGACATCCGACACATGTGTGGGTGGTGTATCCGGGTTAGTTGATCCATTCTGAACAACTTTCGTGTTCGAAATAAATTCATCCGGGTACTTTTAACAGTACCGGACAAATCATCGGACAGACGGTCCGAAGGGGGACGGTTCGATGTTAGCTATGTTAGAGGGGGTGGTAGACCAACGGATAGCGTATCTGTATTCGTTATAATTTTTTGATCAATTTTCATGTATAAAGTTTTTGAATCTGAGTTACGGTTTAAAAGATATTGAATTTCCAAGTTTAAATCATTTTAAACAATTTCTGGAATTTCTTTTATTAATAAATCCAACCTTATCCACAACAGTGCTGACATGTGGGCTCCACATGTCAGGCTCACATTTTAATAATTCCTTTTATTAAATCCAAATAATCAGTGGGACCTACATGTCATTGACACACATGCTAATAAACCTTTTTTAGAAATGCCAGGAAAAAGGTTAAATGGCCTGGGGCCCACTGTCATAGATTGTTAGGCAATATTAACTAACAGATTAATTAATCTAACTTAATTAGTGGTGGGGGCCCCACATGTCATTGTCTTTTAGGGGGGAGGGTTGTTTTTGCTTAACAGGGGGGGTTTAGCCCACGGCTGGAACCAGCCCACGCCGGCGGGGAGCGGCAGCACGGCGAGGCCCGCCGGCTGGTGCTGCGCCAGGCAACATCGATCGGAGGGGAGGCAGGGGCGTGGCGAGGAGTTGTCGTAGGGGCCATAGGGCGCAGGGCGCGCGGCTGTGGCGAGCACAGTGGCGGCCAGAGCCACGACGCGGGTGGAGGCGACGAACAGCGGGGAGGCACGGCAAGGCCACGGTGGGGGTGTTGTAGCACGCGACGAGGGTGCGGCCAGGGGCCTGCCGGACAAGGGGGCACGGCCAAAGGCGCGCACGGGGCGCGTCCAGTTGCAGCAATGGCGTGCGACGACCGGAGCGCGTGGACAGGAGCTGCGGCGACGGGATTCACAAGGGAGGGAGAGGGGATTTGTGAGGGAGCTCACAGCGCACGTAGAGGCGGGCTCGGGACGGCCGGAGGGGGCTCAGAGGCCGACGAATTCGGCCACGACGAACGGCGGCCGTGGGCGCGGAGGAGCTCGGCGGCGGCGTGTAGGGGGTGACTCAGCGCAATTCCTCCGGTGAGAAGACGAAGACGACGACGAGGAGCAGCCCGGACAGCTTGGCGAGGCTTGGGGTTCTCAGTGGCCGCGTGGGTTCGAGGTCGCGTCCATGGCGGCGCTTGGGCACGAACAGAACTAGGAGGGAGAGGGGAAACCACATGCTCGATCTAGGGTTATGGGGGGTGACATGGTGGCCTCCTTATCCACCGACGGGGGCAGGTGAAGAGGGGGGAGGGAGCAGGTGAGGGTGGGGGCGGCGACAGTGCCCCCCTGCCATGGCGCATGCGGGGGTGGAGGAGGGAGCAGGAAGGAAGGGGAGAGAGAGATGGGGGTTGGGCCTGGGGCGGGCCTTTTGCCCAGGGCGGGATATAGGTCCCTTTTTATTTTCTTTGTTTTTGTTTCTTTCAATTTTTCTTTTCTGTTTGTATTTAGTTTAGCTAGGTTTTGATTTTTGTAAAATGTTATAATTGCACCTATTATAGTGTTACACTTTAACATGATGCCACAAAAAGTTTAGCCCACAATAAAATTCATCTAGATTTTATTCAATGCACAAAATATTAAATGGAGCTAATTTTGCTACTGTTTATATTTTTCTGCATTATTTAAATAAGTTAATTAAATGTCTTTTATCTTTTTATATGACCTACTGATTATTAGGTATTTAATAAAAAAGGTTTCACAATTTTTAGTGCATTTAAAATTCCTACTTGTTTATTAAATTTACCATGGCCATTTAATAATTTCCAAGCTACTGGTTTTATTCCTCAATATTAATAAATCATTTTAATTAAAATAACCAGTACCATAGTAACATGGCTTAATGATTGCTAGGCATCCCATTAATAGGTTTTATCATTGTGGTTTATCTAAGATTTCCATTTTATTTTAATTTATAAAACAATTTGATAACCCCACAACATTGGATTCATAATTATCATTGACTTGTGATTATTCAAATGGCTAGGAGTTAACTTGGTTTAGGTATTTGCAAGATGGTTATCATACACCCACAATTTCCTTGGAGCAAGATTATAATCTGCAAATTTTATCAGGGTGAGAATCTGACAGAGCCATGATCAAAGGTGATCATGGTTTGTTCATCAACAATAATGACCACTAACAGTGGAATCACTGTAGTGATTACTGTACTGGATCTGAGGGTGTTGCAAATCTCCCACACTACAAGAATTCTCGTCCCGAGAATTAAAGGTGGTGCCAGGGGTAAGGTTTTTGTTTCGTATTCCAGTTATTCTTCTGGTCCTTGTTGCCCTACTCGAAAAATTTAATCCTTCACGTTGAGGCCTTCACCTATTTGCATCGGTGTATCTCGATGGTTTTTCATCCTATCTTCGGGGGCTTCATCACACTTACGAACAGGTTAAGAGGTAAATCTTAAGGGGGTCGGATCAATACAAGGTCAATTAAATGGGGTTGCTCAAGGGTATGGGGTACAAAGTCCTTCCGAGTTTAACCTCAGGGAAGTACATCGTGAGAATTTTTAAGCGGATAGGCACTATTCGATGCCGATGACGGAAGATGGGAAAGGGGCCCCAATCATCAGACACAATCACTGAGTCTGATATTGGACGGAATATCACGAGGCAGGCGACAATAGTCAGGTTTCGGTCCTGTGGAACTGTAGTTTAGGGGCCCACAGAAGAATCAGGAGTATGGTGACAAACAATGCGATCAAGTTGCAAGGTAAGTCAGAGAACAGCTTGTCAGCTATATCGGCAACAACGTCGGTACCAGGGGCAGTGGACATTGAGAACCATTTCATGCTCGTTAATACGAGGCGGACCAATTGGCAAAGTTCTCGTCCTGGTGGTTACCGAAATGTCATCAACAATGGCAACAAGGTGTTACTGACGAGGTTGCACCCCAAGGTGTTTACACAAGCAGGAGAATTTCACTGCTTAGATAAGATGCATTACAAGAAAGGTTAAACAGACCAATGGAAAGGAAAATGTGATGATACACAAGTATCAGGTGTATGGCTTTCCCAAGGAAAGCAGAACACAATATACACGACTAAGTTGTATTGGCAGGGAGTCAAGGGAGGTTTTCGATGATAACACAAATCATCGAGGGCAGGGATGGTATTTCAAATGATGAATCCTATTGACACATGGAAGAAGCCATGAAATATTAGTTGGATAATAATCCACCAAAGGTCGGGTGGTTCGCAAAGAATCTGGTGTGAGTATCAGCACTCAACCAGAAGGAGAAAGAATACAAAGGCATCGGGTGATAGAAGCATCGGAATAATTCGATGCTTAAGTACAAGGGAATTATGATTTCCATATCGGGAGATGGATGTAATTATCCATACGGACTTATCGGTGGCAGGGGATTGCAAAGGCGATGAACACGTAGGTTCTCGGGAATTTATCGAAGAGTAATCTTCGGAATCTTCAGGTGAAGCCAGCGATCGTCTTGGGTGAAGGGCTCTCCGGGTAGATGCGACCACGAGATCCTAATGTCAGAGTTAGCAAAATTACCCGAAAGGATAAGAGAGTAGAATCCCAGAGTAAAGGTACGGAGAAAAAGGATCCTAATCCCATCCAGTTTGCGACGTGGGTCGATAAGCCACACGACACTATTAGTAAAGTAGTTTTTTGCAAAGACTAGACTCGACTTCGACCAAGGAGTTGAAAGGGGGTGTCCTACAGGCAGTCGGCTCTGATACCAACTTGTGACGTCCCCAAAATCAGACCGTGTACAGTAATCATACACGCAAGGTACAAAATCGAGATCAGGGACTGACGGTGAGATATCACAACACAACTCTACAAATAAAATAATACAAGCTGTTTAATACAAGCCAGGGGCCACGAGGGCTCGAATACAACAGCTCGAGAGCACAAAGTCAGCAGAAGCAAAAGTATCTGAGTACAGACACAAGGATGCAAGTTTGCCTTAAGAAGGCTAGCACAAATATCAACAACGATCGAAAAGGCGAGGCCTCCTGTCTGGGAACCTCCAAACTACTCCTGGTCAAAGGGGAACTCGACGTCGTAGACGGCATCGGGGATCTTCACGTTGCGGTGGTCGGTGTCGGGGATCTCCTGCTCCTGGGCTCCAACGTCGACTGCAGTGGCCGATCAGGAAAAACAATAAAAGGGGAAAATAAAGCAGGTGAGTATCTAGCATACCCGCGAGTTTTACGTCCGCTACTAAGCATTATGCATTGTATCAACGGAAAGAAGAGGCTGTATATAGTGGACTGCAAGATAGAAATCAGAATAAGGGTAAGAAGCTAGGCCTATCGAAGACTAGCATCTTCCGACGATGTCTTGCAGCATGAGGTAAGAATCAGCCAACAGTTTATATAAAGCATAAAGTAACAATACAGCAGAAGTTGCTGCAGCATTGTATAATAATAAGTTGTAATAATTAACAATGCCTCCGAGTTCACCTCCTCGACATCCCAGGGAGGAAGAAAATCCGGAACCATACAGTTTAATAATAATAGTTTGTAGTGGTAAGATCCAGCTTCAGCATAAAGCGTCCTATTACCGTGGACACGGCTATTCGAATAGATTAATCTTCCCTGCAGGGGTGCACTTGTGTTACACTACACGCACGGATCTCCAGGGTGGCGGGAACATTGTTAGGGAACGCTCCATCGAGGCTATCCGACACTTCATAGCCCATCTTTCAAACTCAACAGAGAGGTCATCCGCCGGACTATATCCTATGTACGCGGGGCTTTGGACCCTAACCCCGACGTACTCCTGCACGGTGCGAGGCTGGCCGGTGAAGTTAAAGCAAATCCAAATAAGACACCACCGCGCGAGCAAATAAGACAACACCACTTCCCGGCGTAGGCCGCGGTACTGCTGACGTCTGAAGAGTTCTCGGACGACACTACGAAGCAAAGGAGCCCATAACTCGTAATTCCCACTGGTAGGTAGTGCGTACATGGCATATAGCCAACTCAAGACATTCACTGAACCATTTAGCATTTTAATTAACCTGCGTGACAACCGTTATCGTTGCCTAGACTTAACTGACCCGCGGACAACGACAGCAGCCAGGACAACCAGTACATCGGTGTCTGCCCTGTCGTCCCACCAAGTCTCTGCGGTTACCAACAAGGTGAACCGTCTCCTTACCTTGTCTCGCGTGTGCTCTTGGAGGAGCTCGACTTTCGTGGTTTGGTAACTCTCGCGGCCAACGATCAGGGGCCAAGCACACCGGTACACTGGTCGTACCCTCCCTGTCGTCCCGTCGCAATACCACTCGCGGGCACCGTTGGGTCGCCCGACTTCTTACCTTTAAGGACACCAGTTGGTTCGAGTTCCTACCATTAAGTGAAACCAGGAGGTATCACCCTCGATGGCACACTTAAAGAGGTTTGACAGAGACATCAGCGGAATGAACTAAAGAGGTAAACCTCATATCATCCCGGTGATGCTACGCTACTGAGCCGACGAGAGTGAAATACGAGTCCATTCCACTCGTAAGCCAAACTCGAAGCGACTCGGTAGAGTCTCGCCGTTGTAGGTTCCCTAGGGCGTCTGCATTGATCCGTACCTGTTGCAGTTGTAATATATCGTTTTCGCGATCACTCCAAAAGTGATCACGACCCTTTATTCTAAACCTAGCTAACAATTTGCAGGGCTCACTGCTGAATATAATATATATAATAGGCAGCATAGGATAAAGGAAGGCACATCAAGGGGCGACAAAAACAAGCTATGCAATTGAATAGGATTGTAACGTAGCAGCAGCAGTAACAATGCCTAGTGCAAGAAAGTACGAAAAGTTAGGCGATATCTGGGGAAGAGAATGGCTCTGCTTGCCTAGAAGCTCGACAGTAGGGGTAGGGTCATCGAGGAAGTAGTCGTACTCGGCAACGGTGTAGTCGGCGGCAGCAACGAGGTCTATCGGAGAATAAAAGGGGGGAAACAATAAATACACAGCAATAATAGCAATACAAATACAAGACATGGCAAACGCAAAGTTAACGGTGTTCTAACGCAGTGCAATGCACGTTTCTCGGAGCGGAAATTCATCTGGGGATGAACTACCGGCTCCGGGTGATTATCCGGGTACTTTTAACACTACCCGACAAATCATCGGACAAACGGTCCGGAGGGGGACGGTTCGATGTTCGGTATGTTAGAGGGGGGTGGTAGACCAATGGATAGCGTATCTGTATTCATTATAATTTTCTGATCAATTTTCATGTATAAAGTTTTTTAATCTAAGTTACGGTTTAAAAGATATTGAATTTCCAAGTTTAAATCATTTTTAAACAATTTCTGGAATTTCTTTTATTAATAAATCCAACCTCATCCAGAAACTTATCCACAACAGTGCTGACATGTGGGCTCCACATGTCAGCCTCACATTTTAATAATTCCTTTTATTAAATCCAAATAATCAGTGGGACCTACATGTCATTGACACACATGCTAATAAACCTTTTTTAGAAATGCCAGGAAAAATGTTAAATGGACTGGGGCCCACTATCATAGACTGTTAGGCAATATTAACTAACAGATTAATTAATCTAACTTAATTAGTGGCGGGGGGCCCACATGTCATTGTCTTTTAGGGGGGGTTGTTTTTGCTTAACAGGGGGGTTTAGCCCACGGCTGGAACCAGCCCACGGCTGGAACCAGCCCACGCCGGCGGCGAGCGGCAGCACGGCGAGGCCCGCCGGCTGGTGCTGCGCCAGGCAACAGCGAGCGGAGGGGAGGCAGGGGCGTGGCGAGGAGTTGTCGCAGGGGCCATGGGGCGCAGGGCGCGCGGCTGTGGCGAGCACAGTGGCGGCCAGAGCCACGACGCGGGTGGAGGCGACGAACAACGGGCAGGCACAGCAAGGCCACGGTGGGGGTGTTGTAGCACGCGACGAGGGTGCGGCCAGGGGCCTGCCGGACAAGGGGGCACGGCCAAAGGCGCGTCCAGTTGCAGCAATGGCGTGCAACGACCGGAGCGCGTGGACAGGAGCTGCGGCGACGTGATTCACAAGGAGGGAGAGGGGATTTGTGAGGGAGCTCACAGCGCACGTAGAGGCGGGCTCGGGACGGCCGGAGGGGGCTCAGAGGCCGACGAATTCGGCCACGACGAACGGCGGCCGTGGGCGGGGAGGAGCTCGGCGGCGGCGTGTAGGGGGTGACTCAGCGCAATTCCTCTGGTGAGAAGACGAAGACGACGACGAGGAGCAGCCCGGACAGCTTGGCGAGGCTTGGGGTTCTCAGTGGGCGCGTGGGTTCGAGGTCGCGTCCATGGCGGCGCTTGGGCACGAACAGAACTAGGAGGGAGAGGGGAAACCACCACTACTAGGGAAATAGCTATACATGGAAAGCTTATTAGTGGCGCATTTTATATGTAATGCGCCACTATGTTGTAAGGGGTGGCGCACTGGTAAAAAATGCGCCACCTATAAGCCCTTATAGGTGGCGCATTTTCTAAAATGCGCCACCCCTAAGAGTGGGCCAGCCCTGGATCCCCTTATACGTGGCGCATTTGGAGAAATGCGCCACCCCTAAGAACCTTATAGGTGGCGCATTTTGGAAATGCGCCACCCCTAAGAGCTTAGAGGTGGCGCATTCTGGAAATGCGCCACCCCTAAGGAATTATAAGTGGCGCATCCAGAATGCGCCACCCATAAGCTCTTAGGGGTGGCGCATTTCCCATATGCGCCACTAATAAGAAAAAACTGCGCGGGAAAATTCCCAAATACACCCCCCCTGTGGACAGCCTTTTCAATTTGAAAAAAAAAAGAAAATGATAAAAATGTCAAAAAAATAAAAGAAAATAAGTTTCCCAAATGATATGTGGTCTAGTTGTTAGCAAAAATTTACAAATATGAATTTTGACTTTTTTTGCAAAATCTCCCGAGAATTTCGTAAACTGGGCTTAACTTTTGCATACGACCTCCGATGAAAAAGTTTTTTACATGAAAAATCATCTACTCGAAAAGTTATATCCAAATTCAACAAGGTGTAACCCGTTGAACATTTTTAGAATCCTCAAAAACCTAACCGAAAAAAAGTTACGGGCGTTTGAAGATCTGAAGGCCCAAAAAAAGAGAAAACTTGAAAAAAAAATTGAACTTAGTAGTGGCGCATTTTGTATGAAATGCGCCACTAGTAACAGAAAAAAATTGAATTTTTTTTATTTTTTTTTAAATTCAAAATAGGCTAGAGGACAAATCGGGAAGTTAAAAGAAGTTAAAAGTTTTAGATAGTAACATTAAAAAAATTTAAAAATTAAAAATTTAAGTTTTTTTCAAAAAAATCAAAAAAAATTTAAAAAGTTCAAAATATGCTAATGGTCCCATCGAGAAAGTTTCAAAAAAATGTTGAAAATTTTAGCACACCCATGAACATTAACAAGGTCCTAGACATCAACATGGTTTAATAGGATTTATATGTTAGATATATCAACAAGTGCCTGCTAGGTGAGCTGGAGTGAGAGTTGAATAGGTCCGAGAAGTTAAGCGTGCTAGGGCTAGATTAGTGCTAGGATGGGTGACCCTCGGGGAAGTTTGACCACGAAGGTTAGTTTGACCTGAGATTAAGCATATTGACCGGACATTAAGCATACTAACCTGAGATTAAGAAAAAAAAATTGTTTTCCAGATCCAGATTCAAAATTCAAAATTTAAAAAAAATTAATAGTGGCGCATTTTCAGAATGCGCCACCCCTAAGAGCTTATAGGTGGCGCATCCTAAATGCGCCACTAAACAGAAAAAAGGACGCCACTAAAAGGGCATTCCCTAGTAGTGCACATGCTCGATCTAGGGTTATGGGGGTGCCATGGTGGCCTCCTTATCCACCGACGGGGGCAGGTGAAGAGGGGGGGAGGGAGCAGGTGAGGGTGGGGGCGGCGACAGTGCCCCCCCCCCTGCCATGGCGCGTGCGGGGGTGGGGGAGGGAGCAGGAAGGAAGGGGGGAGAGAGAGATGGGGGTTGGGCCTGGGGCAGGCCTTTTGCCCAGGCGGGATATAGGTCCCTTTTTATTTTCTTTGTTTTTCTTTCTTTCGATTTTTCTTTTTTGTTTGTATTTAGTTTAGCTAGGTTTTGATTTTTTAAAAATGTTATAATTGCACCTATATTAGTGTTACACTTTAACATGATGCCACAAAAAGTTTAGCCCACAATAAAATTCATCTAGATTTTATTCAATGCACAAAATATTAAATGGAGCTAATTTTGCTACTGTTTATATTTTTCTGCATTATTTAAATAATTTAATGAAATGTCATTTATCTTTTTATATGACCTACTGATTATTAGGTATTTAATAAAAAAGGCTTCACAATTTTTAGTGCATTTAAAATTCCTACTTGTTTATTAAATTTACCATGGCCATTTAATAATTTCCAAGCTACTGGTTTTATTCCTCAATATTAATAAATCATTTTAATTAAAATAACCAGTACCATAGTAACATGGCTTAATGATTGCTAGGCATCCCATTAATAGGTTTCATCATTGTGGTTTATCTAAGATTTCTATTTTATTTTAATTTATAAAACAATTTGATAACCCCACAACATTGGATTCATAATTATCATTGACTTGTGATTATTCAAATGGCTAGGAGTTAACTTGGTTTAGGTATTTGCAAGATGGTTATCATACACCCACAATTTCCTTGAAGCAAGATTATAATCTGCAAATTTTATCAGGGTGAGAATCTGACAGAGTCATGATCAAAGGTGATCATGGTTTGATCATCAACAATAATGACCACTAACAGTGGAATCACTGTAGTGATTACTGTACTGGATCTGAGGGTGTTACAATGTGCATCCAAGGGCAGCACTTGTACAATTTCCGTATTGCGTCCCCTCCCAGCTGTATTTGTAACTGGCACTCCGACGCAACAACGTATGCTTGCAGCAGTACCAACGACTTTTTCGGCCAAAAAGCGTGGGCCTGGCACCGAGAGCAGTGTTGCCCGGGCGCCAAAAATCCATTCTCGAGAAATGATGGATTCTTAGTTTTGGTTATTTGACATGTTGTGCATACATGATCAATTTCCGAAAACTATGTGCGTACATCATTAAGAGTTATGAAGGACAAGAAAACGAGTTGTATTCTTACACATTGATACCAATGCAAAGCTTCACAACGCTCATGATATGATATCGTGTACAACACGATAGAAGAATTGGATCATATTTTAACAACACGGATGGGCGCATGTTATAAAATCGCGCAAACCAAGCCCCTTCAGTGTGATTTGAGCTTGCAGCCAGAAGGTTTTGACCCTTTGAGCTGATGCCACTCAGATGACGTGACCACATGGGTGAATTCATCATCCACTAATTAAGTTATCCGAGGGCAGATTTTGTGAAATATGCTCTGTGCATTGTCATCTTTGCAGTCCTAGTACTGTAACAGAGAACAAGTAACCACATCTAGTGGATGATGGAAGAAGAGGGTAGGGATTTGTCACTGACTAACATTTGTAACTGACAGTTGACATCTGTAGTCGCAACGTAGGCCATTTGCACATGAATTATCTCTGTACAACATCAAGTAGCATATGTAGGCCCAAATGTAGACGGAAATTTGACTTGCTTGCTGACGAGTATGCGTGTGTGGGTGTGGCTTCATTAGTTTGTAACTTCTTGTGGTGTAACTTCTGTGTGGTTGACGAATATACTGATCGAGCAAGTTGATGGCACTTTTATTAGGAAACTGAGAGCTGCCATGTGGTGATTTGGACAAGTGTTCATATCATTGACATTTGTCCCCGTCATGCCTTGAAAACGTGATGAATTTTGATGCGACCTCCTATATGTTTGTTCCAAATGTCATGATTGTGAATGCCATCAGTGAGTGGCAAGTGGCAACTCAAGGAAGTGGGTATACATCATCTAGAGAATAAAATTGTGTTACTCGGGAGGAGGAAGAACACCACCTTCCTCCAAGTGCATCATAATGGACCGACAAAATAATGGATGGGAAATGCAAAACTAATTGGATAACCCTATGTCGTCCCGCTACCATCAACATCGGCGGTGATCATCTAAAAAAGCGGGATTGGCCGAATTGTAGGCACGCCCATTGTGTAAAAGCGGTAGCAAGATTTCGTTTCGCCTCACAATGAGCATTAGTATTCCAAGGTTTGTTGATCAACAGGTCGAAAAAACCCAATGGTTTCACTTCTCATGCTTATTAGTTGGATCATTTGAAACAAAATCCGCCCCACCGTTAATTATTATCAACAAACAACCTTAAGAAGGATGCCAATCTTTGAGCAATTGAGGAGGCCGAGCAGTTGAGAGCAACTCTAGCGGCCCCCCAAAACGCTCTGGTCCGTAAAATAACTACCAGTTTGCAATACCAAAGCAAAAAAATGGCTCTATGTGATACCCTATAACGGTCCGTATGACAAAAAATTTACGGGAGCCCTTAAAAACCGCTATGCGGGTGGCATATGTGGAATTTTCGATCACCCTTTTGCGGGCAGTGCTATCCCATAAAATGGTTGGCGGGAGGGAACTTTCAACTACTATATACCTCCCGTCCTCACCGTTGCTGCCATTGTCGGAGTTCGATTCCGGCCATCTCCACCGCGAGCGCGATCTAAAAAGGGCACGATCCAGATGCGGCGGGCTGAGGCGGCCAGGGCCAGGGCCTCATCCGGGCGGGCGGAGGCGGCCAGGGCCACGACCTCATCCGGAAAGGCGCCGCCAGCCACGGCCACGGCCGGGCAGGCGGAGGCGGTCACGGGCACGCCATGGCTTTCCATCAGTTTGGGTATAGTATGGATCTAATTATAATCTATCTTTTGTTTTTTAGGGAGTTTTGTGCTATGCTACAGATTTACGATACACATTTTGTAGTATCTATTATGCCAAATTTTGCGCGGTACTACAAATATTTTTATAGATCGTTCATAAACATATTTTGCAATACGAAAATATAGCGGTTGTGCTAGAGTTGCTCTCAAAAATAATGACGCCAGAAGGGCAACTGCCTTTGTTTATTAACATCTCCCCTGTGTTGCAAACCCTTGTCTAACTCAATGAACGAGGCAAATCTTGTCTCGTTTCGTTTTTGCCTTTTGCGCCGGGAGTAAAGTCTATTTTAAACCTTCAATTCATGCGGCTCGGCGGATTTGAACCCTGACCTTATAATCCCTGAAATCCACACCCTATACTCACCGATCCCGGTCAATGTCGACCCTGAGCCTGTTTGGCACACTAGGAAAAGATCAATCCCGGACGGGATCGTAGTCTACAGTTACTGACTACCCTGGTCCACATGTCATATTTATCTTCAATCTCTCTCAATCCCCTCCTTTCTTTCTCTCTCTTCTGAAATTTGGACCGCTGGAGCACATCTCGTCGATGGGAGCCCCGACGAGAGCTCGTTCAGGGTGCTTCTTCAGTGCTTCTGTCGCGCCCAGCACCCATGCCGGCGGAGGTCACCGTCACACACATCACTTGTATGTTGTGTCCAAAGACGTCCGCGCGACGGCGCGAGCGCACCTCGACAAGTACGTCCCCGTGGTCATCAAAACGCCTCAAGCTCAAGCTCACAGCCGGCGGACGAGTGTGGCATGAAGACCAAGTTTGTCGTGTTCAACGTCAGGCCACAGTGTCGAGCAGGAGATGCCGCTCATGTCATGAAGAATGGGCTACAGATAAAGCATGGAGGATGGAGCCACATGGAGGTACGTCCACCTGGGCTCTGGCCGCTTCACATGCCGGCGGGCCATGCGTCCACCGGCCACCGGCCACCGCAAGTCCGCAACGTAACCTCACCTGCTGGAACCTGGATCTGTGCGTGCACCACCCTTAGTTGTACTAGTAGTCTAGTAGAAAAACTGAGCCGTTCATTGTATGTGTGTAAGAAAACTATATGGAGAGAGAGATTGGCTTGGGAGAGATGAATATGACAAGTGGACCCATCTTGTTCGTGAATGTAGATAATAATCCCGGTGGAGTCAGTTTTTTCCGAGGTATTAAATTGGCCTTAACTGTCGCAGGGTTGAAATTAACCGGGATTACAATGTATAGGGTGTCAATTTCAGGGATTTAGAGATCAAGGTTTGATTTCGACAACATATACAAGTATAAGGGTTTTTTCAGACTTTACTCTTGCGCCGGTGACCTACCTTGGCGCAGCCATGAGCCATGGCATGCATGGCAGCATCTCCAGCCCTGGCGTGGACTTTGATGCCGCGTATGGATGGACTCACCTTACGCAGGCATGTCAACGTCCCCAACCTCCCTTGTCTGTTGTCTCCCACACACCACGATCCCATAAGCCCAAGCGTCGTAGATTCCAAGGCGCTGCACCCGCACGGCCACACCAGCGGCGATCTGGCACCGGCAGATGGCGATATAGTATGCCCCTGGACTTCGATGCCATATGTCGTCGCCTCGCCCTGTTTTGGCATGTCAACGTCTCCGACCTCCTAGATTATATGATCCCAAATGGCATATGTGCGGGATGGAAACGCCGGATTCCCTGGAATGTTTTTTCAACGGGTGTAGGGAGCTGTAGCTCCAGCAGTGGACATAAGTTAGGTCGCAGATTTTGACCCTTTTACACAGATGGTTGGCCTCGTATTGACCTGCCGACAAAGCGCCGAAAGCTATATGCGTCTGCACTGAGCCTGTTTTGGTGCATTGTGACTTGGACGTAGCTGCTGTGTTTTCTGACCGTAGACCTTGAGCGAGCTATCGAGACTTCGGGCCATCCCCTTTTAACAGTAGTTAGTTTGGACTGTTCTTCACCGCCGTGTGTCAAACTTGGACAAAAATGTTTGTGACGCGGTTGAGTTATCTTTAAAAATCAATGTATTTCTTTCTTTCATAATTATAAGATGTTTTTTTTCTAATCAAATTTGTATAGCCACGTTCTAATGTATTTGTTCACTCATTTCAGTTCATGTGCAATTTATATTCAAAACATTTTATATTTTGAATGGAGGAAGTGTTTTTCTAATCAACCTGGCACTCATATCACGGTTGTGTCCATTTAATCGTCAACTTCGTATATCTCCTCCAAGGGTTCCTTCGCTTCCGGTCGGCGTTACCGTCAATCTACCTCATCTCTCGTGGCCTTAGGGTCATGGAGGCGAGGTAGATCCCAGTCCATACCGGTGGGAGGGCTCCTGCTTCATTTTTAAGTGTTTTTAAGTGTGTTTAGGGTTTGTGGCTTGCTCAGAAAGACGAGATGGTTGTGGGTTCTTAACGATGTAATAAGACTCTTCCCCGTACGTCTAGCGCCCGTTTCGGTGATGTGTATAACATCGTTGGAGGGTGTGTGTGTGGAGGTGTGTCTTCGATAGATCTCATGGGATTCAGTCGATGTTTGTCCTCAATGGATCTGCATGGATCCGATCTTCTTCGTTTGTGTTTGTGTGTCTACATGTTGGATCCGTTCTTTGTTCGTTTGTGTCCGTGTGTCTATATGTTGGATCCTTTCAATCTACATTTCTCTTCATTGGTGACAATTGTTGTTCTGATGTGCTGGTCGACTTTCGAGGCCTTAGTACAATGACTTTCCGATTGTCTACTGTAATAAGGTTTGCCCAACTCCGATATGGAAGCACTTAAAGGTGATTTATGTTTGCATCATTTATACTAGCAAAATTTGAGGCGTGATGTAAATATTTTTGACAACGTATAGAAATATGGCATTTTTGGGGCATTTGATGGGTTGTTTTTACCCTAAATTCCTCATAAGGCTATTTTATAGGCACGATAACCATTTCTTCATCATGTGTTAGCCAAGGACATGTTCTGCTTATGCTTAGTTTTGGAATTTTCCAAACTCTGTACAACCGAAGCGCCCAGGCTTCTTCCACCGGAAGGGGGCTCATGCCTCTGTACACCGTCAGATCAGCTACGCGGGTTACGTTCAAAAAAAAAAAAAAAAGATCAGCTACGCGGACGGCCCAGTTTACACGGCCGAAACACCGCGCGCAAAATTTACCCTACCGCTTCCAGTTCTCTCTACCACCGCCGCGTCGGCGCGTTTCACCCCCCGATCAGTGCTACGAGTTCTTCCTACCGCTCCCTCTGTACAATTTACCCCCTATATCGACGCCGCGAGCTCGCCGCACTGCGCCGGCGCGAAGGACAGCACGTCCTTGCCGAGGTCGTAGACGACGTGCGTGTTCTGCTGCTGGTAGTTGCCGATGACGGTCTGGTCCCCGGCCGCCGCGTCCAGCACCAGGCACATGACCCGCGCGCCGTGGTCCTCGAACACGTAGTTGCCGCGCGGCAGCTCCCAGTCGGCGCCGTCCAGGTGCAGCGTCAGCGACGGCACGGCCACGGGCGCGGCCTGGCCCCGCCCCCGCCGCCTCCAGAACGGCGCCGTCGACGGCAGCGCGAAGCAGAGGTCGAGCGCCGCGCCGGCCTCCGCGCCGATGACCGGAAGCCCGACCTGCGCGACGAACTCTGCCTTCACCGCCTCGTACACGTCCTCCGGCAGCGTCGTGATCGACGCGCCCGAGTCGATGATCGTCGACCGGAGCCGCCGCTCCGGCACCGCCAGCCGCTTCGAGCCCACGCTGATGCCCTTCAGTGACAGGAAGTAGAGCGACGGCTGCGAGGGGTCCTTGATCAGCGGGGTGGACTGGAAGGCTTTGCCGCTCCGGAGCTCGGCCGCCGCGCCGAGCGTCACGACGCTGCTCTTGGACTCGAACATGGACGTGAAGCAGTAGGAGAAGCTGGTGACGCCGAGCTGCGACGGCAGCGACCACCGACCCCGCCCGAATCCGGCAATGCCGGTCTCGTTCGCCTGGAAGATGCCCTTGTTCAAGTGGCCGCAGCCAAACGTTAGCCGCCGTTCCGAGTGCCGGTCGGCGGCATTGCCGAAGGTGAAGCGGTCGGCGGCGAGCTGGCCGACGGTGAGCGACTTGTCACCGTAGTGGTAGACGTAGACGCAGCTCCGCTCGCCCCAGCTCTCTCGGCTTCCGCCTCCGCCGCCGCACGACGTGAACGGGAGCGCGCGGCACAACGGCGCGTCGCAGGGGAGCGCGGCGTAGGTGGAGGACCGGGCGGGGTCCAGGACCGGCATCCCCTGATCAAAGCAGTCGAGGCAGGGCGCGCACTGCGACCAGACGAGGTCGCTGCCGGTGTCGAGCGTGAGGGCCACGGGGCACGGCGGCGTGCCCACGGACAGGTGCACCAGGTACTCGTTCGTCACGATGCTGCCGCCGCCGCCAGCGCCGAGCCCGGCGCGCACCGGCCGATCCGCCTCCGTCACGGGCGACGACAGCAGCCGCCGCCGCCGCGCCCTGGACCGGTGCGCCATCCGCCGCACGAGCTCGGGCTTCGCGAGACCGCGCCCGGCGTCGGCGTGCGTGAGCAGCGCCACGATCCCGGCGGCCCGGACGGACGCGGCGAACGCCGGGAGCGCGACCAGGAGCAGCAGCGTGGCCACGAGCTGCCGCTGCTGCTTCATGGTTGGTAGCTGAAGGTACAGACAAAGATCGCCGAGAGCTAGTCGCGGGATTATGCCGCTTATTTATGTTGCATTAGCGACGCAGCTCTCTCGCTGCTGCTTATTCGTGATTGGATTAGTCATTGGATAATTCAGGCGACCAGTAGTTGGGTGATGTGCCACTGCCCACTGATGCCTACTTCTCGGCAGAAGCCAGTAACAGCATTCATAAAATAAGATTGCTTGATAACCAAAAAACAGCAACAACACTTTTTGTTTGCCCTTATGATTGTCAGGGACTTTGATACATGCATGAGGACCGTTATATATATTGTAATAGTGCCGAAACGATTCACCTTTCCTTTAATCACACATGCATGCACACACCTCCAACTTTTCTAATTAGCTTGTATAGTAGGGTCAACACAAATACACCGTGGTCTTTGGGCGTATATTATCAGATCTGTGGTACATATATTACCATCAATTTTCATAGAAGTTACCGGGGTTATGTTGTTAACCTTTTCTCGGATCAAAGGTTAATACAGTCTTTGTATGTGAGTTACCAACTCAGTGCCTAGTTTATCATGCTATTTACACAGAAATTACTATGGTTATATTTTTAATAACTTTTATCCACAATCAAAAGGTTACAATGGTATTTTGTACATGAGTTATCAGATATCTGGTGTGTAAATTAAATGTTTTTTACACATAAAAGTTCAAGGAATGGTATTTGCAATTTGGGTTTGTTGCATCTATTTACTGTAGGGTGTTCCCTTACAGTCTTTCTATCAAAAAATACGTTACTAAGGCATATTTTTAACAAAAAATTTCTTCCTGGTAAAAGGTATCATGGTGTTTGCACATAAGTTATTAGCTATACGATGCGTATAATACCATGCTATTTACATATAAGTTTCTAATTATGTTTTGAACCAAAAAAGTCAAGATCAAAATTTATTATGGTGCTTATATGCAAGTTATTATGTTCATGATGTGTATATTACCGTGCAATTTATACAGAAGTTATCCGAGGTATATTTTCAGCAACTTTTTTTGCTTAAATTTATGTAAATTTACTGCCACTTGGGACGCCGCAATTTCCTATCTCTTGGATTTTCATCCTCAACTCCGGTGAGGTCGTGTCTCACCCTCACCGATCTTATCTCTGAACGACGTTCTCAAAGACGACAACCACGTGAAAAAAAATCAAAAGAAAATATACAAAAGAAAAATCACAAGCAGCAATGATTCTAGAGATAGAAATTGACGGTAAAAGCAATAAAATCATAAGGAAATCTCACTTGACCCAAAAAATGCACCGCGGTTATTCAGTAAAATGAAAACAATCTAGAATATCATTTTCGTCATTATCATCATTACAATGTTTGTGGGATACTGATCTACCTCCTAGTTACATAAAATTCTACGTTGATGCACTAAAGTGGCATACAAAACGAAATGATGATGCAAGAAAGAACCCATAAAAACCAAAAAATATCGCATGTATGTGACGAGTGGGTTTGAATAACACAATATTAAATGCGGTCAAATATCTTAATTTTGTTAACTTTTGAAGTAAGGAGTTAGATCAGTTGGTTAATTTGTATTGGTGTATCTTCGTGCGGCCAAATATATTCGTGAGTAGATTTATTCAATGGTTATTTTTAATGCAATGTAACAAAAATAAATTCCAAGGAAAATTTCAATGGAGTAGATTCAACTAAACATTCAACAAAGGAAAAAAATACTACTCCCATTGATCCATATTATTGTTCTAAAATGGATGCAATTATGGATTGAAGAGAGTAGACATTTTAATCCTTTAATGTTCCTATTAAATTCTTTTGAGTAAAAGAAGTCGCCAAATTTTGGTGGTCATATTGGTTTAACCCAAAAGGGCTACTATACTAAGGGCATCTCCAATGCGGACCTCAAACATCCCGTTTCGTTTGGACTAGACTGTTCAAACCAGTTTTACCATCAAACGCGTTCATGTATTCGTTCACGGACTGGTTTATTTATCCATTTTTCTGTAAATCTGACCCAAACCAAGAAGGATTTTGCGGGAGTCCGGACACTAGGAACGTCCGCTTCCAACAACCTAACCCATCCCAAAAGCCCTCTGCGCTAGAAATTCTCCCCGCGCATTCATGTCGGTTGAGCGGCCGCAACTGCTCACTGGATGCCAGCCTAGAACGACGCGACCGCTCACTAAAACTGCAGTTCCGGTCTTCGCAACAATTCAATATTGGAGACAGGCGACTGTCCGAATAACCCAGTTTGAATGGATGTGGATGATTTGAGGATCCACGCTAGAGATGCCCTTAAAGGTATTTGATCCGATTTTCTTATGAACCGAACCAATCAAAATTCAAAAAGACTATATTCTATTGGTTTTTGATCTTTTAAGTAATATATTTAGGTGGATGAACTCTTTCCGTTCCCCCTATCCCACGGGCGGTTCCTCAAATCCAAATGGAGTACTGTACGTTAATCAGGCTGCCAAACGCAGGTCGGTGCACGGACTGCAACGCCATGTATAGTCTCTGATTTTGACGCATGGTCGACGATCTACGCGTGTGGCTGTGCTGGGTGAGCGTATGCGTGAGAAATCGAAAGTAGTATATCAACGAGATGGTGATCGAGTGAGAAGTGAGAACATGAGAATTTTCCGTATGCTTCAGCTGTGGACACCGACTCGCGATTAAGCGGTCGACAACATGTTCTCCTCTCCCGTACGCGACCAGTAATCAACACATGATCTCTCACTAGTGGCGCGTCAGCTAAGTGCGGGATTACTAACCCGCACAAGACATTCTACTTTTTTTTAACAGATCACACTTTTAGCGTCAAATCTCTGACACGGCCACTGCTTTTGTTGCAATAATGTTTCCAGTAACACGTAGTTTTCATCAACCACCTGGAAGGTGGAAGCGTCCTAATCGATCCGCACCGGAAACCGCAATGTCAAACGCCGGTGGTTCGCTGTTGGCAAACGAAGCCAAAAGCGTGGGTGCAGGGCGGTAGCTTATATATTCAGATATTCTCAAATGGTAGCTAACCATAGGGTGGTGCGGTTCTTAGTTCGCTTCATAAACCGGGATGAGACGTCATATCTGTAAATGGCTAATTATTTCTCCGTGAAGAAAAGCATTAGCGATTTAGCGTCGCGGATCAGGTGATCGCCGCTGCCTTTCTTGGTCTGTTCACGTCTGCCATTTTCGGTCAAGTTGTCTCTGTCGCTGGCTTGGATCTTAGTACTAAGCAGTTGAGCATCGTGGGGTCGTGCTTTGAGTGTTTAACACTCAAACCATCGTAAAGCAAGTTTGGATTGTGTTAGCGACGTACAGTACATTATAGGAGAGTTTTGCCCAGGCTGGGAAACAAACAAGTCCTTCCTATCCATCCTGATCCCGGGCTGGCGTGCGCCCAAGATGCTTGAAATTCCGAAAAAGAGACACGGACAAAATTGAAATAGCATGATTAGAATATCTTCAAGGAAAAAGTTAAAAATAAACCTTGAACTTGTAGACGAAAACTAGATCAAATGGTGAACTTACATTTCCGGAAATAAGCACACCGAACGTTTTGATCCCGGTCTATATTAAAACTTTAGCGCATTTCCAAACAGGGATTCACGATGTGGCAGATCAAATTCCTATTATGCACGAACCGAGTTTTTTTTCCATTAAATGCGATATAAAAATATCCAAAAAATTGAAAATATTTTTTTAAAACCCCGCACCTTGAGCGACTTGGCAGCCCACACAAGAAGGCACACACGCCGTTAAGGTTGCCATTCGGTGCCATTGTTATCACTCCTTCACGAGCCAGTGACTTCGACAACCACTGATGTACCCCGCACCATAAACAAGCGCAAGGGTCTGTGCTGACCAACGCCAAACAGCCAACCATACGCGCTAACGGCCAAACAGCTTCAACTCTGTCGATGAGCATTGTAGGAGAAAACCACATTACACATTAGTTTTACAATACCCTACAAATTAAACTTAAAAGTACACAAATTAGTTAAACTAACTACCACTTCATTAGAGCCAATCCAAGCTAAAACAAGAAACATGTAGTCCTTGTCGAAGGAGGGGTTGATAATTAGTGCCTTGTTGGAGCCCGACGCCTTGTGATCGTGGGTTCCCCTCCTAATCCATGACATTGGCTCATCCAACAAATCATGCCGGATTTGGGTGGCAACTGGGGTTAGGGGAGGAGGGAGGTGGCACAACCTTTCTATAGACATATCACAGTTGTTCGTGAGGCTCGCCGACAGTTGCACCTTGAATTCCAGGAGGAAAGAGAAGGTTTAGGAAGAACGGGTGGGAGTAGCTCAAATTTGAAAAGAGAGTAGGCGCTTTGAGAGGTACTCCTTCTATTTTTAAGTAGTTAATTAATGGTTTGACAAAAGGGCTAAGAAAGGTATAACTTTTCAAACCAGAAACCTTGATGAGCTATTGCATTTTTGAAAAAGGGCTAGATATGCTCTGAAGGAGCAACGCGGCAACATATATGGCCGCAAACTCGCAAAGTCGAGGTCAATACATGATCATATCCTACCCGCAAAAACAAAATACATGATCATATCCAGAAACATTGTGTTTTCCCGATATCTTAGCATAACTTTGCACTTCCATGAAGTTTTTTTTTTTGCAGAGATAAACAGTGGGATCAGTCAGACGCCGCAGCTTGCAAGTTCCAAGTGCTGTATCTTTGAAGCCAACCACTGGCACTAGCGACGTACGGCATGTCACACCATACTCTGGCAGGTAGCATCAAGCAGCATTCACAATCACTAAAAATGTGTCACCGCCAAGTAGGACAAGATGGGGCGATAGGTCAAGCACTACAGAATAGGCGCCTGCTTGCGTGGCAGCAATGCGTTTCAACAGTACTTAAGTGTAAATGATCTGCTCGTGTATCCTCGGCAGTCCAAAGAAATGGCCAAATGGGGTTATGCAAAACTGAGCTTCGAGTTCGATGGCATACCGAACTATAGCTAGTATGAATCATTGTATCGTGCATGTTTTTATCTCGCAACTCGTTGAAAGTTATACTTCCTCCGACCCATATTAATGGGCACATACTTAGTACAACTCTAGTACAAAATTATACTAAATGTGTGTTCATTAATATGGATCGGAGGTAGTATTAAACTTGAGACATCTATTTCATGATCAAGGGAATACTTTACGTTGTAAAAAATGGAAAGAAGGAGAAGATTGTATACCAGTTTTTAGTACGGTGTACCTGACATGTCGATGCTCGGTTGGAACAGCGCATATATGGAGCAATCTGCACAGTGACCTCTGTATTAGTTTCCTGCATGGACACTCGTTTTTTGACTTTTGTGCTTGTTCGAGCTTAATTCACCGCCGTACGTGTGTCAAACGAGGGTGCAGGCATTTTGGCTCTGGCTAGGTATCCTTCTACCAGTATCTTAATTGCATTAGCAGGTGTCATCTAGCGTCGGGGCCTATTTGTAGGTTACCGCGACGTCTACGTGCGATAGTCAGCGTTGTCCATAACCATTGTTCGCAGAGGTTTGATACACAACTCTTCATACCCAGCAGCAGCCAAGATCCATCGCCGAAGGGACCCACCCCCCCCCCCCCCCACTTCTCCCCTTCTTCCCACCGCCCCTTTCCTTCTCCCCTTGACTGCCCCTGCTGAAGACGTTGATTGCGGCCCCTTCACTCATGTTCCCTCCGCCGGCGCCGCCGGATGGAGTGGAATAGGAGGGAGGGTGTGCTCGCCGGTAGGTAGTACTAGTAGCTATAGGTTTCCCTTCCTCAAGGAATGCTCCTGGTCACCTGCAAGTGGTAGCTGGATCTGGGTGTTCTTCTTCCTGCTCCGGTGCTCTCGGTGGGCGGCGGTGATGGAGGATGGAGCCTGGAGCTCCTCTAATAAACTTGCGTTTTCGGAGGGGGAGATCTTCTGCGAATCCTGCAGTCCTCGATCTCCTTGCTCCACGGTGGTGGAAGGGGATCTTTGTTGCGGCCGATTTGGCGCCGATCTGCATTTCGAGGTCTTGTTGTCGCAATCCTTCAGGCGTGCTTAACCTCGGCGGCAGTGGTTAGCCGGTTGTGTTCCGGCTCGCCGTCGACCATCTTAGCCGATGAGCGGCTTTCTTTGGTGCAAATGCGCAAGGCAGCAAGCCAGCGTCACCATCTTCTCAACCTCCAAGCCATGCGGCCAGAGTGGAGGCCCCTATGCTCCTGCAGCGCCGCATCCTTCGGCAACTTCATCCCAAGTGGCAAGTTCTCCGGCGGTGAAGAAGCTGGCGGCGACGGGAGGCATCGACGCGACATTCGTGGTGGTCGAGGATCCGATTGCGTTTTCAGATTTTATACTAGGGTCCTCTTTGTAATATCCAAGCCCCTATGTGCTATTCTGAGCTTTTAGAGGTTTTTTTTTGTAAAATGTACCACCAACTGGGATTAATGCGGTTTCGGGTCTTCGTGACCTTTCTTTGTTAAAAGAAACATGTATAGGTTTGGATGCTAGCTTCGCATCGCATCGCAGTCGCAGTCGCAGAGGAAGGAACTGTGTACGCAGGAAGAGGGAGACAACTTGTGTGATGAAATGTGTACCGTCGTGCAGCTAGATGTGTGACAGGTTAATTAAGGAGGTCTCACTAATCACGTAAGTAGGCAGGAGCACATGATCGATAGCAGCAGGCAGGAGCACATGATCGATAGGCTGCTAGTCTTGCCGGCCGAAGGCAGGAGCAGGAGCTTGTTGCACGTCTCGTCTCGTGTCGTTGGTGTTGTATCGGCGGCGTGCGTATTGGCCGGACAGCCGCCGTAAGTGTTGTGTTGACTCCCAAGTCCCAAATGATTAACTTAACCGGCAGCACAAAGGGTCCATGCACATGTTGTTATGCGGTGCCGAACGCATGCTCTGGATCGCTTGAACGGGCTCGCTTTGGACGTTGGAGATTCCGCCGGTGAAAGGGAAGGTGATGAGGCTCTTGGTGGCGTACCACTTACTTAGCTACTCCCTTCGTCCCATAATGTTGTTAAGCTAGTCTAACTCAAAAAACGATATTATATTATAAGACAGAGGTAATACGTGCAAAATGTTTTACTTTACGACTTACAAAAAACTAAAAATCATAGACGTTCATAATTACATACGTATATTATTTTTTATGAACGCACATATGTAAATTCTATTCACCTGAGCCTCTTCGAAAGACTGATTCGGTGAATCTTAACATTTAACAAAATCATCGTATAGGTCTTGCTTTGGATTAAAACGTTTTCTTTCACTAAAATATATCCGTCTTTTATAAGACATCAACTCGTTAAATCCGAGGGTTGATCCCTGGTGGATTGGAGATATCGACTTAATTATAGCGTCCATGATGGCCATCACCAGCACTTACCAAGCAATGCGAAGAAAATTCTATATTTAGCGCCAAATATAAGAGTGTGGGCGTATAACTCCCAAGCTCTACAGAGCTCGTTATTTTAAGAAAAATCAAAATTCATATTAAAAGTTTGTTTTTTCCTCTATGAAAATTATATGCATGTCGTATAAGGCTACGATTTTTTTTTAATTTTGTTATTTACATAAAACACAAAACTTCGGCCCAACAATATTTTTTGGCCCATTTGAAATACTTATATTTTTTATGTATTATGTGAAAAATATATTGTTACAAAGTTTTGCACATATGTATGTATATTCGCAGTTGTTTCGTAAAAAAAAAAATATTTCGTATTAAAACCAGTGAAAAAATATCGCGTTATAGCGTCGCTGATAGCACGCTATAGTATTCTAGGCAATGTCTCGCTAAATGAATATGTATACAATGTCTCGCTAGTAGCACGTTATAGCCTGAAATGACACGTTAATAGCGTATTTTTGGGACACACTCTTTTATTATAGCGTGCTATTTTTGTCATTGATTAAAACACGGGGCTCAATTGGTACTTTTCACAGATAATATGTGGCATCTAACTCTACATTATTATATTAGTAAATGGGATGGCCCATAAAACTTTGAACCATTCCAGATTTTGGGAAGCTTATAAATGTTTTCGGCCATTAATTGTTTGTTTTATTTTATGATTTTATGATTTTTAAATTCTTGAACTTATTTTCGGCCATAAAACATGTTATCGTATCCATGATTTTATTTCAAATTAATGAATGATTTAAAAATATCTCTATATTTTCTAAATTTGTAGTTTCTCAAATTCATGACATTTTTTTAATCCATGTTTTTCTGAATCCACAAACATTATTCACATTTATGAACTTCTATAAGTTCATAAACATTTTTTCTAAAATTTCATGAAATTTTGTTATTTCATAAAACTCTTTTCTAAACGAGCACTCATTGCTATTTTAAGAGGAATAAAACAGACGATCTATAGTGAGCATTAAGGAGTCACACATTACGCCACCCTAAAAAAACCACACATTAGGCAAGGGGTAAACTGGGCTTGTCCAACCTAGCCCACGTGAGCGCTGATGTGGCAATTAGCACCTTATGAGATTAAGAGTTAGAGGATATTCTTTGTAAATATCATTTTGAATTTGGTGATGATAAATGTGCAACACATTCATTTTAGTTGTCATAACTAAAGAGTTGTGAGTGATTTTCTCATCCCATGTGTAAGGATGGAAGGTTGGTTGTTTGTGCTCTTTTTTCGTAGATTTATGTTTTTCAAAATGATACATTTTTTGAATCGTTTGTTGAAATACACAGGAAGACGGTGCCGAAAGGCTGAAATCTTGTGGTGGCGGCTAGGGCATGTTCCTTTGTGCTCGTTTTCACCTAGGACCGATACGAACGTTTAGGATAAAGACTTGAAATACAAGATAAGTTGTACTTGTTTATACATATTCTATCTCTATCTTTGTCTCTATCTCTATCTTTGTCTCTTTACCTCTGTATTTAAACTCAATTATAATTCTAACAAACACATCAACTGGAAAAAACTAATAAAAAATTCAGTTCGGTATAATTAAGTAGCCTTGTCTCCTTTTTATTTAGTGATGGTACGCACAAAGCATGTTCTTTTTTTGCGTGGTAATATGTATCTCATTCATATAATAAAGGTCGCAGTACAAGTCACGCATACATCAAAGTGACAAAGCTGAAAAAGCAATGTATTTATAGCCTTTGCACAAAAGACCATCAGCCAAGAATGAAAAATACAATCAAGGCCGAAGAAACCTCTGAACTTGACACCAACGTCTGTCACCTATCTTCGAAACCACCACAACAACCACCAAAATTAAAAAAATGATGGATCTTCTCCTCACTCGAGCTCGACGCGGCTCCATCGTTGATATACAACTTTACGGACCTCCAAGGTGGTTCACCAAAGTCTAAGCCATTGTCGTTGAACGAATCAGACCGGGGCAACATCCCAAAAAGACATCTAACTTCAGATCCGGCATCTCCACACAATAAAAACAGGGGAGGAGTAAATCATACATGCCAACCACCAACCCAGATTACAGCACACGTGTAGGGGAACGCGGCAGAAAACAAAAAAATTCCGCACTACGAACAGCCCAGGACCACTATGGAGACTGCATACAAGGTTTTTGATCTGATCGTTACCGACTCGTAGCGCAGCGGAAGTAGAGTCGATGTAGATCGTCGGTGCAGATCCCCGCAGCTAGGATTTACAACCTCCCAACCGCGAGAATGTATTCCCTCGTCTGCTCCTCGGACAGCGGTCAGGGAGGCGGTCGGACAGTCCCTCGGACGATGTCACGGACAGCCCTTCGGGAGGCCCCTCGAAACTCGATCGGTAACTCGGACAGCCCTTCGGGAGGACCCTTGAAACTCGAACGATAATTTGGACAGCCCTTCGGGAGGACCCTCGAACAGCCCCTCGGGCAAAAGATCGAAACTACGACCTCTCTACGGGGTTGCACACATACGGTGTCATCTATCCGGCAGGGCTTCGCCGTCCAGAACTAGTTCCTGCCGGAACCCAGACAGCCTTTCGGCTCTACGAAACTATTTCGTGTGAGGGAGAGAAGAAGCCAGATAATTGCATGGCATGTGTTGAGAACTCAAGTGAGAGCTTGGATCAAGGATATGGGGCTGCCCTCACACCTCTATTTATAGGAAACCCAAGGGGGCTTTCTTGGCTCCCAAGTCCTTCTAGAAGGCTTTCCAAAAATATCTCAAGTAGTACTTTTTACTATTCATGACACCACTTTTTCGCGTCCGAAAATTCCGAAAAAATTTCTGTGGGTCTTAGAATAATTCCAACACCCACTAAAATGATTTTGGGCGCATTCCGAAACAATTACGGATTCGTGATTTTCATCTGCGAAAAGCAACCTAAGCATTTCCGGCAGCTCCGGAACATTTCCGGCAGCTCCGGAACATTTCCGGCAGCTCCGAAATATTTCCGAAAAAAATATTTTAATCTTTTCTCCAGAAAAATTCCAGAAGTTACCAGAACAATTCTGGCACTCTCCAAAATTACCAGGTGCTCTCCGAAACCTTTTCGGCTTAGTGGTTTACCCCGAAATAACTTTTCGGTTTTCTCTCTCGGAACTTTTCCGCCGTCTCCGAAACCTTTCCGGTGACTTTATCTCAGACTCCCTGTCTAGTATTCAACAGATAGATGACCCTTAAGCGTGTGACCCTGTAGGTTCGATGAAGTATAGACATGACCGGAACACTTTCCGATCAATGATCAATAGCGGAACCGAGGACATCCATATTGATCCCTATACCCATACGAAGAATTATTCGAGTGAACCTTTAGTTGCTGTGTGCTATTCCTGTTGCTTCGCGATATATTACAAATACCCGAGGTGAGACTTATTGGCATCCCCGTGAATCAACAACTTGTCCACTATGCCAGTTACCTCGTTCCTGATATTGTTCTCTTTTCTCGTTCCCGCGTTCCGGCATCCCTGTGATCAAATCACACTGTGTCTGGCCAGACGATGGTGGATACCGTAACACCGAGAGGGCCCTAAGAATATCTCTCCAACGACGGAGGAGCAAATCCCAATCTCGAGCTACCTAGTTCCTTGTCATACTTTTCCGTGAACCCGCAAGCTGTCGTAATAGCCACCCTTTTACAGATGACGTTTAACAAAACCCCAAAGTTCACGAAGCAAGTACGAAGGAACTCGATACTCTCATGGTCTAAGGAATTATGCAAACGCACAACTTTCTCTGTGTTATTAACCATTAACTTGTGACGAATGTATCTCATAGCATAACATCAATTCGGGTCGATTCAACACAAATGTTCTTCTAACATTGTGCCCTCAAAATTGCCGGCATAGTCATGCCCATGATCAGGAAAACAGAACCATCATGCAACACTTGAGCTAGTCTTAGAGGCGAGACTAGGAATATATATTTTTTATCCGTTTATTATTCCACACGTGCATATGAGTCTTCCTCCGAGCCTCGTGGTTATTGCAGACTCGAGAACCATAGCAGTTATAGCATGGAATATAAACATAATTAGGAACATGGGGATAAATAATAACATTTATTATTGCCTCTAGGGCATATCTCCTACAGACTCCCACTTGCACTAGAGTCAATAATCTAGTCAATGCTAATGCACTTTACACCTACGGCATACTGGTGTAAAATATGCTTCACATGTGGTATAGCCTGATGTCCAACGGATCTGACAATTTCAACTCCGTGTGTATCTTTGCATATCCTCGCGTTTTCACGCTTTCACAAAATTCATATTTTGTGTGGACTTGGCTTTGTATATATGCGAATCACTGGTCGAACCTTGATTCCTGAGACTGAGCTATGGAGCAACTATCTTCAATAGTGTTCCATTGACCAAAGCCATATTGGAACCATACTAAGTTCATGAATGAACTATATGATTCAACATTTTCTTTGTTGCTTCTAAAGCAGCAACATACATAGCCATTTGTTATAGAATTTCGCCACAGTAACCTGTTATGAACAATTCCAACTTACTGTGCCACCATATTGTGTATTACACACAAAAAAACTTTAACTCAAATCGAAAATCGCATGGAGCATTGATGAAGACCGTATCGATGTAATTACTTACAACAAGTACTTTATAATCTCTTCTTGCGAGAAAACATGTCATCAGTGCTACTTTAGTACTCAATGACATTTTTCACTGTTGTCCCACGATCAGTTCTTTGATCACTTTGGTATCTATACTCGCAACAACTTTGGAGTATTGGACATATCTGGTTGTTTTACATACCATGGAATACATGATTAATCCCAACACGAAGGTGTGTGGAATCTCCATCATGTAATTTGCTCATCAGTGTTTTGGGACACTGAGTCTTGCAAAAACTCTTTCCATGTGACTTTGGCAAGAATCACTCCTTGTCGTTTTTAATGCTAAATTGTTTTGGCATCTTGTCAGTATGTATTTTGGCTTAGCCCTATTAGGCAATTATATCTCTTAGATAATTATGCCTAATATCAAGGCTACTTAACCCAAGCACTTCATAAAAAAACTATTTTCAATGAAGTCCTAATTCATGTCAAGAAATTTATATTATTTCCAATTAACAATGTGTTAAGCACACACAAGGTTTTTAGAAATATTATTATGCTCCCACTTACTTTCTTGCAATCACAGGCATCTTCGTTATCCATTGATGAAATCAAACTCTTTTGACTATTTCATCAAAAACGAAGATTCCAACTCCATTATGCTCTCTTTTGTCCATCGCAGGAACTCTGAAGTTTGCATACTTACTAGCATCCTCTGGACTGACAAAATACCTTGGACTGTATCTCCAAGGCAGTATTTCCATCTCATGGAAATCCTTTTGGCATCCATGTTTCATATCTCATGAATGAAATACGTATTAATTGCTAGTTTAACCCGAACCGACTTTAAGCATCGCTACGGAGAGACAATCTCGCCGTAGTTAATTCCTTGAAATTGTTATAAGAAACAAGTCGAGCTTTATGGATAAAACATTTTTATCCGTATCAGTTTATAGTTCCATTAATATTCGTTAGACTCTAAGTCTTCCGAATGGTCCATCAAGATACAATCTTGAATTACGTATATGGAAACTATCTCGGATTTGTATTGGCATTTAGCCAATTCCAGAGTCAGGGCCCATCATCGCTTCCTTGATTATCGTAGGTATGCTGTTGTCTAACAACAATATCTCGTTTTCGCACCTGAGAGGTTTGCACGAGTTTTGCCTACGTGGCTCAGTTGCAAGTTTGACCGAAGTCCATACATCTCATGTAGAGGCTTCCGTATCAGTTGCAGTAGGAAACTCTGGAATCACTTCCAAGGTTCCTTTCCTTTGATCTGATGACGAAGATACTGTTATCTCGTCGAGTTGCACTGTCCTCCCACTCACCTTTTTTCAAGAACCATTCTCTTTAAAAGCATACCGTTCTTTGTGGCAAAACCTTTTGCCTCGGTATAGTGGTGGAGGAATTCCCAATAATTTGGGATAACCTACAAAGTAGCACTTGTCTGATTTGGAATAGGTTTGTAAACAGTTTACACAATCCCCATATTCCAAATGTTAAGAAAAGATAAAACATGGTTGGGCGTACCATACCATGGCGTCATTTCAACAGACCTGATGGCGCTCCTTTCAGTGTAAAAGCCGCAGTCTCTAAAGCATTACATTAAAAGGGATAATGGCAAATTGATTTATGTCATCTTTGATCTTACCATGTCATAAATGGTTTGATTACATCATCAAGGACATTCCACTTGCAGTGGTGTTCCGGGAGGTGCAAGTTATGAAAACTCTTTTCACAACTCATCAGACATTGGCTAAACTTGTAACTCAAAAATTCCTTTCTGCAATCGAATTGTAGAAACATAATTTTCTTGTCACAATAACTTTCACTTCATTTTTGAAAACCTTTCGAATGATTTCAAAAGATCCAGACTTACGTCTCATCAAGTAAATATCCATATATCTACTTGAGTCTTTTCTGAAGATAGATAAATCCACTACTAACAACATTTATCGGACTACACACATCAAATGTATGATCACCAATAAGTTTGTTGTTCGTTCCTCATGGCCTGTGAACGGTATTTCAGTCACTTAACTTTTCGGACGAAAGTTGCAAGTGTGAGATGATTCATAATCAAATGACTTCAAAATCCATCATTATGGAATTTCTCCATGCGGGTTTCTCCAATGTGACCAAATGCAGTGCCACACATATGTGGTATTCTTTTAGTCTTTCGACATTTAGCGTCATTGTTATGGATGTATCATATTACCATCAATATTCGTAACATACATCCCATCCCCGATGGAAGCATGGCCCTTTATGTTATTCATAATACTGAACAACAATTGTTCTTTTATGAACAACCTTCTTGCAACATACTTTATGCAATGGGCTAGAGTGTATAAAACTCTAAAACGAATTATGAAAATAAATACAGATGGTGATACACCGATGGAAGGTATAGTAACTTTTACTATATTCCCAGCGCGTATCTAAACCTCATTACTGGCAAGTCTTTTAGGCCGTAGTGGTTCTTGCATCGAGTTGCAACAGAATGCAATCGAGCGGGTATTCCTGTGATCAACTTTTAATCATAATACCCAAGAATTATGGACTAACTGTTTAATCACAATTCCCAAGAACTATTTATTTTTGACCAGCCTTCCATACATCAATAACTTTCATGACTTTTATACATGAGCTGGACATTCCAGTCTTCTTTCTTTTTGCCCTTATACTTTTAACAGTTTAACTTTCAATATATTTCTCCTACTCTCAGAAGAAGCACCCAACTTTAAGAGTGGCGTTAGCCCCGGACTTCCTAGGCGTGTGAGTCATACTAACACCCTTTGGACATTTCCTTTCTCTTTAAGTTGTTTGTTTTATTCACCTTCATCATATGACAGGCGTTCTTCTGGATCCCTCTCTTATCAGTCAAATGCCCAGTAAACACTTTACTAATACTTTGCAAACAAATATTGCTTTGGATATCTCATATCTTTTAGCCTTTGTCTGTATCTGAAAACAATTTTCAGTTCCATGAATATTACATAACTATCCCAAACTTGTGAAGTTCGGGTCTTATGGAAGCAAACGTATTGCACTTGACCACAATGGAATTCTAGCTTTTGGATCGAAGGACGAGAGTCACATCATCCATAGCATTAGCGGGAGGACACCGAAAGCATGCGATAGGACAAAATCCTTCTCGGCACTCTTGAGGACAATCCTCGCATTACGTTACCAACCGTAAAGTTTTAACCAGATATTTAACAACTTATTCAATTTTAATAGGGAAGGTGGAAACGCGAGCCATTATTCTACAACTATTAGCAAATTATACTTACACAGTGTTCATAATTAATTGCACTCAGAATTAAACAAGTTAATTCTAAAATGCGCTCCCACTCAAATCAATATCTCTCAAAATTGATTATGAGTGATTCAAGATCCAAATATCAATACAACGCCATAGAATCATCATCTCATGACGAGGATTTTGATTTGGTAGGCCAACTTGCCGATCACATCTCTATGTGACTCTTGTTCATCTTTCGATGCATGTGTTCCGAGCTCAGGACGATCCTGCCATGAACGTCAAGACAACCAAGTGATCTTGCTGCGAGGTCTGACCTCACCCGCCTTACATTTCTCCAATCGTTCGTACCCATGCATCCATGGCGCACCCCGAAAGGATAGATGCTGTGACGGTGCTACATTTGGGAGAACACTAACTACTTGATATTTTAAGTGAGAGATCACCCTAATAAAAAGCGACTACCGCGCAATCAAGAAGGGTGCAACTTAAGGGATAAACATCTCAGGTAATTCATAATTGCATGATATGGTACAACCCCTTCTGACGGAGAAGTCAAGTATTTCTTCGTCTTTGGCATTTGCGTCGGAGTTCACCTTCGCGAAGTTTGCCACCACCTTGTCGATGCACCAAATAATATTGCTATCTTTATAGCTAATAAAATAAGTGCATTACATAAGGTTGACTCGCAGGTCATTAAAGTGACAATCATATGGCTCCAGCCATCATGCCGAATCATGACACGCAGGTCATGTTAATAAATTTACATTATATAGTCATCTCATACATAATAAAATTAATATGAGCTTTGCTATACCACATCACATGCACATCCTGCAAAACCAAGTTAGACGCCTCTAATCGGTTTATGCAAAAATTTATTTTACGTGGTTTCTAAGGTTTTGACTTAAACCGCAGCTACCAACGTTTATCATCAAGCATGATTATTCAAGTCGCTAGATTAACTTTGCGGGGTGTATGAAACACGAGATAATAAAATCTCGAGCCCCATACTGAACTTCGTCATACGCGTGATCCCCGTGCAGATCATATCTGCATTGCCCTTTAGTCTGCAGAATTTCTTCTTTCTCTAACTATGGTGGAATTCAACGAACTGTTAGCACTTCTTTGATCAATCAGGATCGCAGATTGCCAGAACTTTGAAACTCCACCATACTGTTATTGAGATCAGAAATACACAAATTCCAGGGAAGCAACAAGAACATCGGGTAACAGATTTCATCTGCCACCCGCATAAAATAAATAATTTTCAGCAATAGATCTGATCTACTCCAAAATTATATTATGCAATACCCATACATCTCTATGTATTCTAGATCGCAACATGCATCTACGCATAGCACGGCTCTGATGCCACTATAGGGGAACGCGGCAGAAAACAAAAAAAATCCGCACTACGAACAGCCCAGGACCACTATGGAGACTGCATACAAGGTTTTTGATCTGATCGTTACCGACTCGTAGCGCAGCGGAAGTAGAGTCGATGTAGATCGTCGGTGCAGATCCCCGCAGCTAGGATTTACAACCTCCCAACCGCGAGAATGTATTCCCTCGTCTGCTCCTCAGACAGCGCTCAGGGAGGCGGTCGGACAGTCCCTCGGACGATGTCACGGACAGCCCTTCGGGAGGCCCCTCGAAACTCGATCGGTAACTCGGACAGCCCTTCGGGAGGACCCTTGAAACTCGAACGATAATTTGGACAGCCCTTCGGGAGGACCCTCGAACAGCCCCTCGGGCAAAAGATCGAAACTACGATCTCTCTACGGGGTTGCACACATACGGTGTCATCTATCCGGCAGGGCTTCGCCGTCCAGAACTAGTTCCTGCCGGAACCCAGACAGCCTTTCGGCTCTACGAAACTATTTCGTGTGAGGGAGAGAAGAAGCCAGATAATTGCATGGCATGTGTTGAGAACTCAAGTGAGAGCTTGGATCAAGGATATGGGGCTGCCCTCACACCTCTATTTATAGGAAACCCAAGGGGGCTTTCTTGGCTCCCAAGTCCTTCTAGAAGGCTTTCCAAAAATATCTCAAGTAGTACTTTTTACTATTCATGACACCACTTTTTCGCGTCCGAAAATTCCGAAAAAATTTCTGTGGGTCTTAGAATAATTCCAACACCCACTAAAATGATTTTGGGCGCATTCCGAAACAATTCCGGATTAGTGATTTTCATCTGCGAAAAGCAACCTAAGCATTTCCGGCAGCTCCGAAACATTTCCGGCAGCTCCGAAATATTTCCGAAAAAAATATTTTAATCTTTTCTCCAGAAAAATTCCAGAAGTTACCAGAACAATTCTAGCACTCTCCAAAATTACCAGGTGCTCTCCGAAACCTTTTCGGCTTAGTGGTTTACCCCGAAACAACTTTTCGGTTTTCTCTCTCGGAACTTTTCCGCCGTCTCCGAAACCTTTCCGGTGACTTTATCTCAGACTCCCTGTCTAGTATTCAACAGATAGATGACCCTTAAGCGTGTGACCCTGTAGGTTCGATGAAGTATAGACATGACCGGAACACTTTCCGATCAATGATCAATAGCGGAACCGAGGACATCCATATTGATCCCTATACCCATACGAAGAATTATTCGAGTGAACCTTTAGTTGCTGTGTGCTATTCCTGTTGCTTCGCGATATATTACAAATACCCGAGGTGAGACTTATTGGCATCCCCGTGAATCAACAACTTGTCCACTATGCCAGTTACCTCGTTCCTGGTATTGTTCTCTTTTCTCGTTCCCGCGTTCCGGCATCCCTGTGATCAAATCACACTGTGTCTGGCCAGACGATGGTGGATACCGTAACACCGAGAGGGCCCTAAGAATATCTCTCCAACGACGGAGGAGCAAATCCCAATCTCGAGCTACCTAGTTCCTTGTCATACTTTTCCGTGAACCCGCAAGCTGTCGTAATAGCCACCCTTTTACAGATGACGTTTAACAAAACCCCAAAGTTCACGAAGCAAGTACGAAGGAACTCGATACTCTCATGGTCTAAGGAATTATGCAAACGCACAACTTTCTCTGTGTTATTAACCATTAACTTGTGACGAATGTATCTCATAGCATAACATCAATTCGGGTCGATTCAACACAAATGTTCTTCTAACATTGTGCCCTCAAAATTGCCGGCATAGTCATGTCCATGATCAGGAAAACAGAACCATCATGCAACACTTGAGCTAGTCTTAGAGGCGAGACTAGGAATATATATTTTTTATCCGTTTATTATTCCACACGTGCATATGAGTCTTCCTCCGAGCCTCGTGGTTATTGCAGACTCGAGAACCATAGCAGTTATAGCATGGAATATAAACATAATTAGGAACATGGGGATAAATAATAACATTTATTATTGCCTCTAGGGCATATCTCCTACAGACTTCCACTTGCACTAGAGTCAATAATCTAGTCAATGCTAATGCACTTTACACCTACGGCATACTGGTGTAAAATATGCTTCACATGTGGTATAGCCTGATGTCCAACGGATCTGACAATTTCAACTCCGTGTGTATCTTTGCATATCCTCGCGTTTTCACGCTTTCACAAAATTCATATTTTGTGTGGACTTGGCTTTGTATATATGCGAATCACTGGTCGAACCTTGATTCCTGAGACTGAGCTATGGAGCAACTATCTTCAATAGTGTTCCATTGACCAAAGCCATATTGGAACCATACTAAGTTCATGAATGAACTATATGATTCAACATTTTCTTTGTTGCTTCTAAAGCAGCAACATACATAGCCATTTGTTATAGAATTTCGCCACAGTAACCTGTTATGAACAATTCCAACTTACTGTGCCACCATATTGTGTATTACACACAAAAAAACTTTAACTCAAATCGAAAATCGCATGGAGCATTGATGAAGACCGTATCGATGTAATTACTTACAACAAGTACTTTATAATCTCTTCTTGCGAGAAAACATGTCATCAGTGCTACTTTAGTACTCAATGACATTTTTCACTGTTGTCCCACGATCAGTTCTTTGATCACTTTGGTATCTATACTCGCAACAACTTTGGAGTATTGGACATATCTGGTTGTTTTACATACCATGGAATACATGATTAATCCCAACACGAAGGTGTGTGGAATCTCCATCATGTAATTTTATCTGATGTATTTTTATTCATAACCTCTATCACCCTCACCAAAGCCAAGAAACTAATGAGATCCGAACTCTCAAGCTAAACTAAACCGCATGCGCGGAATACGGCGACCATCGTCATCAACGGCCTCTCGGCCATCAATGGAGGAGAGCAACCGAAAAAACGATGCCGGTAGACACTCTTGGCGGCCGCGGCTGCAGATTCTAGCGCCGCACGCGCGAGAATAGAACAATCAGGCAAAATCTGGGTATGCTCTTGCTTTCTCTCTACAATCTACTACATGATAAGTTATACAGTACAATACATGTTTAAAAGCATTCTATCTCTATTTCTTTATCTCTGTATTTAAACTCAATTATGATTTTAACAAACACATCAGCTGGAAAAATCTGATAAAGAAAATTTCGACTATGTATAAGTAAGTAGCCTTGTCTCCTTTTTATTTAGCGCTGGTATCGTACTACAAAGCGCATGTTCCTTTGTCCTATTTTTTCACCTAGAACCAGTAGGCACTGGAGACTGGAGTACGTTTTTTTTAACAAAGGAGGGTCTCGAAGACCCGATACTGCATTAATCCCCAACGGTGATACAAATTACAGAAAAGCCTCTAAGAAAGTCCTGAATAACAAAGAGAGGCTTGAGTATTACAAAGAGAACCCTAGCGTAAACGCGAGAAGGTCCTCCACCACCGTGGTCGAAGCGTCGATGCCTCCCGTCGCGGCCAGCTTCTTCATCTCCGGGGAACTTGCCATTTGGGATGAAGTCGCCGAAGAACGCCGCGCTGCAGGAGCATAAGGGCCTCCATTTTGGCATCTTGGCCTGGAGGTAGATGAGCTGGTGACGCCGGCTTGCTGCCGAGAACGTCTGCACCAGCAAAAGCCGCCCTTCGGTAAGAAGATTCGACGGTGAATCGGCACATCACCGATTTGACCTCGCCGCCGAGATGAAGCTCTGAATCATGATTGCAGCAGCAAGACTCCGAGTTGTAGATCGATGACGAAACATGGAAAACCCAGATCCTCTTCCACCACCATGGCGCAAGAGAAGATTGGATGACCAGATTCGCCGCCGAGTCACCCCTCCACAAACAGCAAGGTTATTAGGGGAGCCCTGGATCCCCTCTGCTTTCTCCGCCGCCGACCAAAGGCACCAAAGAAAGAGGAGAGAGCGCCAGATCCAGCAGCCACTTGCAAGCCGCAGGACACCACTTCTGCAAACACCAGGAGATCCACCTCTCCTCACCCTCGTCTCACCACCATGGCCAGGCAGAGGGATAAGATGCCGCAGCACACCGGTGAAAGAGAAACAGGAGGCACTGACCTTATTTATAGAGCTCCATCGGCTCAAGATTCTTGCAACCTTCAACCACCGAAGAACAGCAAGCATCAAACAAGCCGATGAGTTCTGGCCAAGAAGACCCGGCACCAAACTCCAAACTACCGGCATATAGCCAAACTCAAGACATCTACCTATACTAGCTACTCCGGCACCTCTCCTCCGCCATCTCGGGCTGGCAGCGCCGCCAGGGAAGGCTCGGGATCGGCCCGGCTTCTCAGGGAAGACTCTCAGACAAGAGGAGGGAAAAACGAGAGAGGAGAGGAGAGACGTGCCCCCCGGGGATCAACTGTCTCGAGTACGTAGTAGAACAGTACACAGTACACGCGTGCACATGCACGTTCGGTCAGTCACGACCTCTCTAAAGCTTGTCGCATTGCGCGGGCACGAAGCTCATCTTGTTGCTCTCCAGGTCGTAGGCGATATGCATGTTCTGCTGCAGGTAGTTGCCGATGGTCGTCACGTCGCTCTCGCCCGCCGACTGGATCATCACGCACAGCGCGCCGCCGTAGCCGTCCACCTCGAAATCCAGCACGTAGTTATCCGGCGGGACCTCCCACTCCGCGCCTTCCAGGTGAAGGATCAGCTTCGGCACCACCTCGGACGCCTTCTTCTTCGGCGGGACGGAGAAGCACAACATGCCGTTGGAGTCGTCGGCGGGCAGCGGGACCTGCGTTACACTACGGCACAACACGCATACGCCGACGGCCGGAAACCGTCGGCGTAGAGCCAAATGCCGTCGGTGTAGGTCTACGCCGAGGGCCGCCGTCGGCGTATCACCGTCAGCTTAGGTATTCATCGGGTTAGCCTTCGATGCCGTCGGCGTAGAAATATACGCAGACGGCCAGGCCGTCGGCGTATGCTAGGTGGGGTACACACAGAGATTAACGGCCGTTTGGTCTGATGGTCAGCTACGCCGACGGACCCGTCGACGTATATTTTTTATTATTATTTTTATTATTTTTATTTTTATTATTTTTATTTTTATTTTTCTAAGATCATTATGGTTAATCTCAGGTCAAATTGACCTTCGTGGTCAAACTTCCCCAAGGGTAACCCATCCTCACACTACTCCAACCCCAGCACGCTTAACTTCTCAGTTCCATTCAACACCTACCCCAACTCGCTTAACAGACACTTGTTGATATATGTATCATATCAATCTTATTAAACCTTGTTGATGTCTATGTTGTGATGAAATTTAAAAAAAATGAAACTTCCCGATCGGTTACCTATTATATTTCAAATGTTTTTAAATTATTATTTTGAAAAAATATATTTCTTTTTAGTTTTGAAAACACATTTTTCATTTTCCGATTGACAAAAATGGGGTTTTTTGTGAAGATTCTACCAAATATTTGATGTCAACTTGAACCACTTTATTTTCGTAAAATAGTAGACCATATTTTATTTACAATTGACCAAAGTTTCCATTTAATATGGTTTTTATATACCTCTTCTGAAAAAGACAAATTTCCGCAGATTTAGTTGGAACGGGGTCAAATTTGAACTACATGTGCTTGATAGTTTGCTCTTTATTTTTTGAAAAAATCATTTCTAGATACACAAGTAGTCATTTCATCAGGTATCCACCAAGACTTTTGTAAGATTCCACCCCTATCTATTACCGGTCATGCCCTCCGTTTTGACCATTTTTTGAAATCGACAAAAATAATTCAAAAAAAATAAAAAAATTGTAAAACCTTCGTGTTGCATCCTAATTTATGTCTTAGTAACCATACAAAACAACAACCTTGGAATAAGGAAAATATCTTATAAAAGTCTTTTCAAAATGAGCTATCGAGTATGAAGATTCATGACTTTCAAGCCAAATGACCGATGTTATAGCTAGTTTGAAAGGATAGTTTTCTCAAATGATCTCATATTTTGCACATGTGTGTATATTATACTAGCCAACAAGTTTGCCAAATGAAGTTTTTATTTTCTTTGCACGAAAAATCCATTTTTCATTTTCAGAGTGACAAAAGTAGGGGTTTCTTGTGAAGGATCTACCAAATATTTGATGTCAACTTGAACCACTTTATTTTTGTAAAATATTAGAACCATGTGTTATTTACAATTGACCAAAGTTTCCATGTAATATGGTTTTTATATACCTCTTCTGAAAAAGACAAATTTCCGCAGATTTAGTTGGAACGGGGTTAAATTTGAACTACATGTGCTTGATAGTTTGCTCTTTATTTTTTGAAAAAATCATTTCTAGACACACAAGTAGTCATTTCATCAGGGATCCACCAAGACTTTTGTAAGATTCCACCCCTATCTATTACCGGTCATGCCATCCGTTTTGACCACTTTTTGAAATCGACAAAAATAATTCAAAAAAAATAAAAAAATTGTAAAAGCTTTGCGTTGCATCCTAATTTATGTCTTAGTAACCATACAAAACAACAAACTTGTAACAAGTCAAATATCTTATAAAATACTTTTTAAAATGAGCTATCGAGTATGAAGATTCATGACTTAATTTCAAGCCAAATGACCGATGTTATAGCTAGTTTGAAAGGATAATATTCCCAAATGATCTCATATTTTGCACATGTGTGTATATTATACTAGCCAACAAGTTTGCCAAAGGAATTTTTTATTTTCTTTGCACGGAAAATCCATTTTTCATTTTCCGAGTGTCATAAGTAGGTTTTTTTTATGATGGATCTACCAAATATTTGATGTCAACTTGAAATGAGATGATATATATTATAATCCCATGCCAATGTTATTTAATGTATTACTAATATAAGATTAAACGGTTAAACAAAAGAAAAGAAAAAAAGAAAGAAAAAATGAAAACAGGGCCTACGCCGACGGCCAAAGGTTGGGGCCGTCGGCGTAGCCTACGATGGGCTAACGGTGTTACCGCCCGCCGTCACCAGGGCCCACCCGACAGGCCTACGCCGACGGCTTGCGATACGCCGACGGCGGCCCTCGGCCTAAATTTGGCCTACGCCGACGGCCCGTTACGAGGGCTGACGAGTCATGCCTCTACGCCCACGGCCTCGACATTTGGCCGTCGGCGTCAACCGCCTCTCCCGTAGTGTTAAGAACGCCTCCCGAATGCTCCGGTACACGGGCTCAGGGAAGGTCGTGATCCTCGTGCCGGAGTCGATGATCGTCCCGCCGGCGCCGGGGCCGTCGCCGTTGAGCATGAACGCCGAAGCGTCGAACGGCAGCCGGGTCTCATTCATATAATAAAGTCACATCACAAGTCACGCATACATCAAAGTGACAAAGCTGAAAAGGCAACAAATTTATAGCCGTTGTGACAAATGACCATCAGCCAAGAATGAAAAATAAAATCAAGGCTGAAGAAACCTCTGAACTTAACACCAACGTCCGTCACCTATCTTCGAAACCACCACAACAACCACCAAAATTGTAAAAAAATGATGGATCTTCTCCTCAGTCGAGCTCGACGCGTCTTCATCGTTGATACACAACTTTCGAACCTCCAAGGTGCCTCATCAAAGGCTAAGCCATTGTCGTTGAACGAATCAGACTAGGAAAACACCCCAAAAACGACATCGAACTTCAGATCTAGCATCTCCACACGATAAAAACATCGGAGGAGTAAATCATACATGCCAACCACCAACCGCGATCCCACCACACAATCTATCATTTTCCATATGTCTTCAACACAGACAAAAATATGCATTCGCTCCATGACTACCTCCAAGCTCTACGCCGACACTGGAGCAAACGCCGCCGCACCGGCGAAGCCCGAGAACACATGTCCACTACAGAGATATCATTGCCGCCACACCATCGCTACTTGAACAGGTAGCCACGAAAACATCTCATCAACCACTAAGCAGAACGCCGCATTGTGAGATGATCTAGTGTACTGTTATTTATTGCCTTTGTCACCCTGAAGCCAAGATGTCAAACAGCAGAAACGCTATTACTAATGTGATCCTAACTCTCAAGCTAAACTAAACTGCACGCGCGGGATCCGACGACCTCCTCCGGATCAACGACATCTCGGCCATCGATGGAAGAGAGCAGCCGATAGACTGGCTCCTGGCGGCGGCGGCATCAGCAGATTCTAGCGACGCACGCGTGAGAAAGAACAATCAGGCACAATTTGGGTATATATGTTGTTGATGTCTCTCTACATGATAAGTTATCAGGAATCATAGGGAGTGAACATTCGCTTCTAAACATGACAAGAACCAATATTTTGCATGGTAATCGTTGTAAATATGAGTGGCAACTGCCAGCATGTGCGTGACAATCGAAGGAAAAGAAACTACAACAAATTGCCATGTGCTATACACCCCAGTTGCCATCCACGTCTACATCGGTTGTCATAAAAAAACGTTCACGTCTGCTATGTTTTTGAGCGAACGTTTGATTTAAATTGACGTCCGAAGTTATACTGTACATATTTAAACTTATTTTATCTCTATCTCTTTATTTAAACTTAACTATGATTCTAACAAACACATCCGCTAGAAAAAAACTGATAAACATTTTTTTCGGCTATGTATAATTAAGTAGCCTTGTCTCAGAAGCAACGATTCGGTGCCCGGGTGCATCTGCACCCGGGGATACTAAAAAAATTTAGATAAATATGAAAAAACTCAGAAAATTCCAAATTTTTTTGTGGCGGAAGATGCTTATGTGCGAGATATTTCTGCATAATTTGGAAAAGTTTAGACTTCTGAAGAGCGCGGGTAAAAAAGACAAATTTGCAGTTTCTTGATAAGACACTGTTCATGCACTATTTCGGGTTGAAATTATCTTTTTTGCCGCGCGCTCTCCAGAAGTTCAAACTTCTCCAAAATTTGCAGAAACATCTCACATATAAGCATCTTTCACCACCAAAAATTTTGGAATTTTTTGAACTTTTTTCAAATGTCTTTTTGAGGATCTTTTGCGCAGGAATAGATGAGCCTGGCCTCATCTTTTAATTCTCCCCTTGTCTCTTTATTTGGGTCTGACTAGATCTCAGCTGAAGCTGACGTCAGCAATCTGTAACCCAGCCCATCTAATCCTCGAACGTGGCCTGGTTGCCATTTTTGTACTTTTGGGCTGTCCTTCTTTCATCTCCAGCTTCTTTTTTTAATCATTTATGTCCACGCTGCGTCTCACATCAGACACATATACGATGGACACAAAGGTAGCTACGTGCACGTCATTTATCTTAGTCTTTTTTTTCTTGTTTACTTTTTTGTTGTTCTTTAGAAAATGTAAACAAATATTTACATTTCACCAAGATATTTCAAAAAATGTGTTTTCACATTTAGAAAAAAATATTTATATTTTGAAAATATCAATCATACATTTAAAAAAGTTTAACATTTACTCATAAATGTTCGCCTTGTACTTTTAAAAGTTTCAAAATGTATTTTAGAAATTTTTCACTACGTATTTGAAAAAATAACATGTATTGAAAAATAATCATGTATTTTAGAAAAGTACTACTTGTACCTAGAACCAAAATTAATTATGTATTAAGAAATATGTTCACAAGGAAAACAAAAATTAAAACGATAAGATAACCCGAGTTTCAACTCGGTATGTGGACACGGAGTTGCGTATGGCTATATAGACATGTAGTTGCAACTCGGTATGTGGACATGCAGTTGCAGTTAGGTTCATGGACATGCAGTTGCGACCGGTCCTACATAAATGCAGTTGCAACTCGGTATGTGGACATGCAGTTGCGTCCGTCTCTACAGACATGCAGTTGCAACTCGGTATGTGGACATGCAGTTGCGGTCGGCTCTACAAACATGCAGTTGCGCCCTACAGACATGTAGTTACAACTCGGTATGTGTACATGCAGTTGCAGTTAGGTTCATAGACATGCAGTTGCATCCGGTCCTACATAAATGCAGTTGCAACTCGCTATGTGGATATGCATATGCGTCCATCTCTACAGACATGCAGTTGCAACACGGTATGTGGACATGCAATTGCGGTTGGCTCTACAAACATGCAATTGCGCCCTATAGTCATGTAGTTTCAACTCGGTATGTGTACATACAGTTGCGGTTAGGTTCATGGACATGCAATTGTATCCGGCCCTACAGACATGCAGTTGCAACTCGGTATGTGGACATGCAGTTGCATCTGTCTCTACAGACATGTAGTTGCAACTCGGTATGTGAACATGCAGTTGCGATTAGGTTTATGGATATGAAGTTGCGTCTGACCTTATGGACATGCAATTACAACTCGATATGTAGACATGCAGTTGGGTCTGACCCTACAGACATGCAATTGCAAATCGACATGTGGACATGTAGTTGCATTCGGCTCTACAAACATGCGGTTGCAACTCGGTATGTGGACATGCAGTTGCACCTCATCGTGCGGACATGCAGTTGCAGTTAGGTTGTGAACATGCAGTTACAGCGGGCTCTATAGACATGCAGTTGTGTTCAGCACTACACACGTGTAGTTATAACTCGGTATGTGGACATGCAGTTGCGGTTAGATTCATGGACATTCAGTTGCGTCCGACCCTACAGACATGCAGTTACACACCTGTCTTCTAAAGTCTTGTAAGAATATATTTTCTTCTGAATCTCCCCCATCAGTACAGACGCCACCACATGAAGTTGTAAGGATTTTTTTTCTGCAAAAATGTGCTCAAAATTGTACATTCCATCAAAAAAGTTTTTTGAAAAAAAACATTTTAATTTTATCAAAAATCATCACCCGAAAAATTGAAAAATCCACCACATGTAGCCTACGAAAGAAAAGATCTCCAATTACATTCGATCCTTCAAAACCGAAAAAGGAAAATCATCTGTGTGAGGTAAATGAACAAAAATAAAAAAAATCACCCCCACTCACAACAATGATTGTGCCCTCCCTTTCCCCGACGCACCTCACTCAAAAACTAATTCAGTTCGCAGGTGGATTTATGGTGTGTAGTTACATTAACCACATATGAACGACCTAACCCACACACTTATAAAAAAAGTACAAAAAATATTAGTTTGTAGCCCCGTGTAATTGCAATCCGTCACCTATGGTTCATTTTTATTTCCTCTAATAGAAAAAATTGAGCCGAAATCTAGCATGATAAAAAAATATGCTCCCAAAAAACTGTACATTCCGTCAAAAAAGTTTGTGAAAAACAAACATTTAATTTTTCTAAAAATCATCACTCAAAAAATTAAAACAATCCATCACATGTGGCCTACGAAAAAAATCTCCAATTACATTCAATCCTGCAAAAAATGAAAAAATAAAATTAACCGCACAAAAAAAACAAAAAAAAACCCACCCCTCCCCCAAACCCCATCTTCCCCAGCCCATAAGAAAAAGCGCACGAAACAAAAAGAAAAAAAGAAAGGAAAAAAGCCCACCCCCGAGCCTCCACTGCCCCCAGCCCAGAAAACTGCCCGTTGCTGCTTCCGCTTAAAAAAAGCAAAATGAGCGCATGAGGGCTTTAGTAGGCCGAATGACAGGAGACAAATGCCTTACCAGGCTTACAGCGCGAATCTACAAGCAATAAATGATTCAATGGCTATATCCCATTATTAGAACCTGGAGCAAATATCCCATTATTAGAACCTGGAGCAAAATGAAGCCTTCTCCGGGCGCTTGCATTCTCAGCCGTTGGATTGCCTGTCCGAACCAATCCCGGCCGTTCGATCTTGAGATGGGATGATTCTGGTCGTTGGATCCAAACTGATGTGACAACCAATGAATAGTGCCATCCCCGGCGTGCCACCGCGCGTAATTTCAGCACCCCCACCGGGGCATTTTAGTCGTTTCACGTATAAGGGTATAAAACGCAGCTCTCCTGTGGAGAGGGCCTGTCCGTCTCTCCTACCGCACTCGCGCCGCCACCTATCTTCTTCCTCCCACCTATCTTCTTCCTCCCGCCTCCCCTCTCTCTGCTTCCAAACCCTAACCAGCCCGCGCCTCCCTGCCCCGCCGCCGTCCAGCCTAGCCGTCACTCCGCCCGCACTCGCGTCGCCCCTCTCCTCTTCCTCCCGCCTCACCTCTCTCTCTCTCTCTCTCTCTCCTTCCAAACCCTAGGCCCTGTTGAAATATGTCACGATATGTACACTTTGTATTGTAACGTTGTTCTGTTGTAACTGTATAGCTAGTCAACAGGAGAGGGATCCTTATCCCGCATCCCTCGCCACCTTCCATCGTGGCCGCCCTGCATGTAGGGGGCTCACGCCATATATACCTGTAAACTCTACAAGGAATAATATCAACTGGTTATCCACCATTCTTCTTGGTAATCAGAGCTACCTCTTTCCATGGCGTCCAACCCCAACCCCCCTACGGCAAACCTGCCCACCACTGCAGATCAAGTCACCCCCGCCGCGGATCTCTCCGATGGCACCTCCGCTGCTGCTGCTGCGCGCCCTCGCGCCCCGGCCACCGACCTCAACTCCGTGGCCGATCTACCTCTCGCTGCCCGCCCACCTCTGCCGCTTGCACCTTCGCCGGATGCACCGGACGCCGGCCCCTCCAGCGGCATCCCCTCCATCCACGGCTTCAACATCCACGGCTACCTCGACTTCAAGCTCGCCCTCGACGGATCCAACTTCACCAGATGGCGCTCCTACATCAACCGCCTCTTCACTCGCTACCATGCCCACGACCACGTTCAGGAGGACGCCCCCGAACGCCTCTCCGATCGCGAGTGGCGCGACGCCGACAACTCCATCGTGTTGTGGTTCTTCGCCACATCCAGGGGGACCTCCTGGACATCGTCGCCCCCGACAACTCGACGGCGTACACCATCTGGACTCGGCTTCACGAGTACTTCTTCGACAACCAGGCCGGCCTAGCCATGCACCTCGAGCAGGAGTTCCGCTCCACCGTTCGCGGGGACCTCTCCATCCACGACTACTGCCGACGCCTCCAGAGCGTCGCCACCGCCTTGGGCGACGCCGGGGCACCCGTCAACGACCGCACCCTGACCCTTCAGATGCTCGACGGCCTCGGTAAGAAGTTCGAGATGCAGGCCGCTATCCTTCAGGGCACTGTGCCCTTCCCGTTGTTCGCCCAGGCCCGCTCTCGTCTCGTTCTCGTCGAGATGTCCATCGACAGGCGCGCTCGTCAGGAAGGTGCTTAGGTCCTTGCCGTCCATCCCGACGGCGCTGCTCCTCCCGCTGGTGGCGGCGGACGAGGTGGTGTCGCACCTCCCGGCGGCGCTCCCCAAGCCGGTGGTGGTCGAGGAGGACAGCAAGGCGGCAACCGTGGCGGCGGCCGCGGCGGGCGCGGCCGTGGCCGTGGTGGCGGCCGGGGTCGCGGTGATGCACCGGGCGGGCGTGGCCCGGGCCAACACCAGCCGTGGCTAGGGTATTTTGCCCCCATGGGCATGCCCTTCCCACCACCGTGCGCCCCCTGGATCCCGTCCAACGCCGCCGGCGTCCTCGGCCCCCGTCCCGGCGCCCCCATTCACGCCTACCTTGTGTTGTACCAACACGGCCAGATGCCGGCTCCTGTAGCGCCTCACGCCGCGCCTCCGTTTGGTTGGGACGCCGCCGCCTTGTACCAGCAGGCTCCCAGCTACGGGGCCGCGCTCCCGCCTCAGCCAGAGTGGATCATGGATACTGGAGCTGCAACCCACGTCACCGGCGACCCAGGTACCTTGTCCTCGTCTCATCCCGTACTAGGTCATCAAACTCGTCATATTTTTGTTGGTAATGGGGCGCGCCTGCCTGTGCTTGCTAGTGGTACTGCCTTTCTTCCTCCTCGCCCCTTCTCTCTCAACAATGTTTTACTCTCTCCCAATATCATCAAGAATCTTATTTCTGTACGCAAATTTACTTGCGATAATCTTGTTTCTGTGGAGTTTGACCCTCTTGGTTTTTCGGTGAAGGATCTAGCAACCAAGGTGGTCCTCCTGAGATCCAATAGTGCCGGGGATCTTTATCACTTCTCCAACAATAACGGTGACGCCTCTTCTGCGGCCTTCACGATCTCCCTGCCCGACCTATGGCATCGACGGCTTGGACATCCCAGCACCACCTCGTTTTCCAAATTCCGTTTAGATTTCCTTCAAACATGTAATAAAGATGTTCCCAAACAATCTCTGTGTGATGCATGCCAGCTTGGGAAACATGTTCGTTTACCCTTTTCTACTTCACATTCTTATACTACTGCTCCTTTTCATCTCATGCATTGTGATTTATGGACATCACCCATTATTAGTTTTTCTGGCTACAAGTATTATCTTGTTATTTTGGATGATTATACCCACTTCTCCTGGACTTTTCCTCTCCGTGCCAAATCCGATACATGTGATGTTCTTTTGCGTTTTTTCAAATATGTGCAAACTCAATTCGGCGTTCTTGTGCGATGTTTACAATGTGACAATGGCGGCGAATTTTTTACCACTTCCCAACGCACTTTCTTTTCCACTCACGGCATCTCTTTTCGCCTCACCTGTCCTCACACCTCACCCCAAAATGGCAAGGCCGAACGCTTTATACGCACGACAAATGACGTTGTTCGCACTTTACTTTTTCAAGCTGCCCTTTCTCCACCGTTTTGGGTAGAAGCCCTTCACACCGCCACCTTACTCCTCAACATTCGTCCCTCACGTGCCATCCACAATTTTACACCGCATTTTCTCCTCTATGGCGCTCATCCCACATATGATCATCTACGGACGTTTGGTTGTTTGTGCTTCCCTAACCTCTCCGCCACAATGGATCACAAGCTTTCGCCGCGATCCGCCCGCTGCATTTTTCTGGGCTATCCTCGGGAGCAGAAGGGGTACCGCTGTTTTAATTTAGCCACTCGCAAAATCATTGTTTCTCGGCATGTAGTTTTTGACGAAAAATTGCTTTCCCTTCTCTGATTCTTCCCCGTCACCAGCCACAGAAAATCCAGCAACCAAACACCTGCGCCCGCCCATGCACCTCGATCCCGCTACCTCGTACCGGCCTCGTACCCCTCCAGCCAACTTGCCAGCGCCACATGCCCGCGCTCCCGCGCCGCACCCAGCCACCCCGCTCGTTTCCCGCGCGTCACCAAATCGTACACCCGTCCGCATGCCCGACCTCTCCTTGGACTCCGCACGCCTCCCAGCCTTATCCCCTTTTCCTCGGGATCGCCCTAGGCGGGATCTACCTCGTCCGCTACGCCGAACACACCTCCTCCCCGTGCGCCTCTCACACCGCCAGATCCCCCTCTCCCGCCGCGTGCCGTTCCTATCTCTCCCCGCATACACCCTCACCCAATGGTCACTCGCGGCAAGCACGGATTTGCTATGCCTAAAGATGTCCTTGACCTTCACGTCGACCATGCGCCCTCACCCATCCCCTCTTCCTACCGTGCCGTACTCAAAGACCCCCATTGGCATGCCGCAATGCTTGATGAGTTTAATGCTCTAATTCGGAATGATACGTGGTCTTTGGTTTCCTGTCCTGCAGGTGTGAACGTGGTGACCGGCAAGTGGATATTCCGTCACAAGCTCCACCCCGACGGCTCTCTGGCACGGTACAAGGCGCGATGGGTCGTTCGCGGCTTCACCCAGCAGCCTGGCGTCGACTATGGCGAGACTTTCAGCCCGGTGGTCAAACCGGCTACCATTCGGGTTGCCCTCAGCATTGCTACCGCCAATGCATGGCCGATTCGTCAGATGGATGTCAAGAATGCCTTCCTCCATGGTGATCTTGCGGAGACCGTTTACTGCCAGCAGCCCGCAGGTTTTGTCGACTCCTCCCGTCCTTCGCATGTTTGTCGCCTCAACAAATCACTTTATGGCCTCAAGCAAGCTCCCCGCACTTGGTTCCTCCGCTTCACCAGCTTCCTCCATACCCTTGGTTTTGTATCTTCTAATTGCGATACCTCCCTTTTTATCCTTCACCGTGGTGTCGAGTCTGCATACCTGCTCCTATACGTCGATGATATCATCCTTACCGCCAACACCACTGCTCTTCTCCACAAACTCACATCATCTCTTGCTCGCGAGTTTTCCATGAGTGATCTTGGGGACATCCATCACTTTCTTGGGGTCAATGTTCATCGATCCACCACCGGTCTCTTCCTCTCCCAGGAGCAGTATGCGCTTGAGATCCTCGATCGTGCCCACATGCTTAACTGCAAACCCATATCCACCCCTGCCGATACTCGCACCAAGCTTTCCAATACCGCTGGCGTCCCCTTTCATGATCCCACGCACTATCGTAGCCTAGCCGGTGCCCTCCAGTACCTCACCCTTACGCGCCCAGATATTTCTTACGTTGTCCAGCATCTCTGTCTTGTCATGCATGCTCCACTTGATAGCCACTACCAGCTGCTCAAGCGCGTTCTTCGCTATATCCGTGGCACCACACATTATGGTCTGCAGCTCTATCGCGCTTCTTCTCATGATCTCGTTGCATACAGCGATGCTGATTGGGCGGGTTTCCCCGACACCAGACGCTCTACATCCGGGTTCTGTGTTTTCCTGGGCGCTAACTTGATCTCCTGGTCCTCCAAGCGCCAGCATACAGTGTCTCGGTCTAGCGTCGAAGCGGAGTATCGGGCGGTTGCAAATTGTGTGGCCGAATCCTGCTGGCTACGACAACTCCTCGCCGAGCTTCATCGTCCTCCCCGTCGAGCTACTCTTGTCTACTGTGACAATGTCAGTGCTGTTTACTTATCATCAAACCCAGTGCAACACCAGCGCACTAAGCATGTGGAGATTGACCTGCATTTTGTGAGAGACCGGGTAGCACTTGGTGAAGCAAAAGTACAGCATGTTCCAACAACGTCCCAGTTCGCCGACATTTTCACGAAGGGGCTGCCGTCTACCGTTTTCTGTGAATTTCGTTCCAGTCTGAACGTCTTGCCTGGCGCCGTTCGGACTGGGGGGGGGGGGGGGGGGGTGTTGAAATATGTCACGATATATACACTTTGTATTGTAACGTTGTTCTGTTGTAACTGTATAGCTAGTCAACAGGAGAGGGATCCTTATCCCGGGATCGTTATCCCGCATCCCTCGCCACCTTCCATCGTGGCCGCCCTGCATGTAGGGGGGCTCACGCCATATATACTTGTAAACTCTACAAGGAATAATATCGACTGGTTATCCACCATTCTTCTGGCCCGACCCGGCCAGCTCTCGTCGAGGGGCTGCAGGCGGCGCGGCGGAGGGGGAGTACGAGGAGGTGCTGGACCGGCTCTTGTCGCTCATCACGCAGAAGGTGTGCGCGCACACCAGCAACCGCGGCAACCAGTGGGACTTCATGCACCGCTACCTCCAGGTTCGTCTCCTCCTCAAGCCCCTCCTGAATCGCCATGGGGGAATGAATGCGTTGTTCCCTGATCCTGGTGGATTTGGTTCAGATTCTCGAGCTGGAGGAGCCCATCGCGCGGGTCATCCATGTCGCCGGCACCAAAGGCAAGGTAAATCACTGGATACTAAGCAACATTAGATGAGCCTATGAATTCAGCCTACTTAGATTGAAAAAAGTACAGTGCTCTGATCAGACATACTTTTTTATCAAATTTGTTCTTTATTTTACTTGCAAGACTCTATAGTTTACTAAAATTGACGTATGGATTATGTAAAATACTTTATTATTGTTTTTTGTGTCACTGCGTACTGAATACATGTCAGTTAACTGTTGTAGAAATTCAGTCTTCTGTCTGACAACACATGACCACAGTTTGTTGACAAAATTCAGTGTTTTGTTCTGACAAAATCATAGGATTTTGTGATTCACTTCTTCACAGCTCATGTTATACCTGGAACTCAATTTTGTGATTCACTTCTTCAAGCTAGCAGGTCTGAGGTAGGGCACTGTCAGGAACTAACTAGAGTTAACTGAACTAAACGCAAGAATTGCGGAGACTTAGACAAAATCGTAAGTTTGCTAACGTACAAGGAGACCCTCACTTTGTGCACCTCCACTGTCCACCACGCAGGAATGGGAGTACGGGGTATTATGGAAATACACTGTGTTTGCTAGGAATGGGTTGCACTCTGGTTAGTAGGAATTGATCTTTGCATACGTGGTCTGGTCTGGTCTGGACTGGATTGGTAGACATCTTTCAAGTTCTGTGGTCTGTGGTCTATAATTTTCTCAAGAGCTCTGTGGTTTGTAATCATCTCTGCGAATCATCTTTCAAGTTCTCTATAGTTTTAAAGTAGTTAATTATCCAGAGAATTTAGACATGGATCTGAATGTATGCTGCATTCTGTCAAGTTTGTTATAACCAAGAAGTTTCTGTATTCTTTTTTTGCACAGAATATATCCATGGATGACTCCTACTCCCTCACCATGATTGTGTACAGTACTGCACAAAATATATCGCCGTCGGGTTCCGAGAACCAGTGGTGAGTGACGGCGGTGATCCACGGCGAAAAGGTGCCGAAGCTGAAGCAACAAGGTACTGGCCAAGGAGTGGAGTATGAGTACTGTCACAGAAAAATCAGAGTTATAATGGTTGAAGTTATAGTTATTTTGAATACTCCTATCTTAACAATTGTTTCTATTTGCAGAAAAAACATGTAATCAATGCTTCTATCTTTTCTGTTGTTGTAGAAAACCATCCATTCTCATTAATCCGTGTGTGTGGTTCTTGTAGTGTGTGGTTGCTACTGCTTCTGTATGTGGCTTTTTCTTTAATTAAAATAAAATGAAACCTTTTCTGTTAATTAAAATAAAATGAAGCCTTTTCCTTTTCTGTTATTTTTTTCAGGGGCGGCGGCGAGGCGTGGCAGGTGTGCGAACTGGACCAACCGGAGCGGCCGACCAAGTACGGCAAGTACTGGTGCTGGTGCTTCTGGTTCCTTGACGTCGAGGCGCAAAGGAGATCGCCGTCCACGCCTAGGACAAGGCCCTCAACACCCGTCCTCGTCTACGACTACTACCCCAAGCAAAGGAAAATATTCCATGCTTGTTGTACATCCCATTGTTAGAACCTCAACATAAATGAAGAGGCCCTGGCCATCTCCCCCCCGCACTCGCGCCGCCCCCTCTCTCTCTCCCTCCAAACCCTAACCCCGCAGGTAAATGCAACTCCAGCCAGACCCTGGGTCTCTAATGCAATCTGGTGCTTATTCTCTGGCAGTGGTAAATGTTGACCCAATTTTTACTAACTTCTGAATTTAGCTGCTGAAATTGGACAGTTGAAATTATTGACATGCCATGTTGTTTTCTGTAAGCTGATGTACATAGCGCTGGGTATGAAAGTAATGCTTACTGGGATCTATTGTTCAACCCCTTGAAGTAATTTCATTTTTAATTTGTTCCTTGCATTTCTGGAAATAACCGCTGAGACACATTTTTGCAGAACCATTACTGTTAAGAACAGAGGGTGAATAAATTAGTTCTCTGCATATACATATTTCTGACACAGTTTTGTTGTTGCTGTCTCTATATAGCTTATGTAGTTTCTTTGAATATTTTTTCTGGGCAGATGTTGTACACTTACATAGATATTACCATGTTCATTGGATTATACTATGAAACAATCTGTCATGGATTTTTTTTCTGAACTTGTGAATTCTTGTAGCCAATCTGCTACTGTTTTTTGATGCATCTGAGTAGTAGTAGGTAGTATGATGGAATCCAATTACTAACCCGTGGGTGCTTTGTGATGGGTGGCAGGCATTTGGTTGGTAGGCAGAAGGTCGAGCCTGAGGTCAAGGAGGAGACTCCGGCGGCGAAGCTAGAAGCACCGGCTGTGTTTTGATGGTATATTTTTTGCCATCGTCTGTGTTTTTATTTTGTCAAACGGAATGGAAGATCATATGATTTGACCTATGTGTTCATAGAAAAGAAACTGAGCTATGTAGGCCTCTTATTTTGGTATGTCCAGAATATGATGGTTAACAAACACAACTAATTGCAAACTGCATGTGAAATTCGTTATGTATTGGGTTTCCCACGGTTATGTATTGGGTTTAATTTGGTTTAAGTGAAAAAAATATACGGGTTCAGTTTTGGTTGGGCTAAAAATGATACTAAATGGGTATGGTTCAGGTATTGTTAAGAAGTATTCGTATATGGGTATGGTTTAGGTATGGTTCAGTTTTGTAACCATTCTTGGGTCTATGTGCATGTAGGCATCTTACTGCTAGAGATATAGATTTTGGAGCGGTCCAGTTTGGTCATAGACTAGAGATATAGATTTTGGATGCGGTCCAGTTTGATCATAGATTTTGTATTTGCTCCAATTTTGTCTCTTCTGAGATTTAATTAGATAAATACTCCTTCTTTCTCATATAGTTCCTAATAAAAAAAGTGATATGTAGGTTATGCACATGTTTTCTTTCTTGCCTGCTGTCTGCATGTCTTCATTTTATAGTTTTTTTTCCCAAAGATCATGTTGGCCACCGCTAGCCCCCAGCCTTTCTCATCATTCTTAGCCTTTCTTCTCATTCATCACTGAACATGTTTTTATATACTTGGTTTAGTTATGCATTTTAATGAAAATATTTGGGTGCTCATTTAACATTATTTATGCTTTCCATTGTTATTTTTCTTGGAGTATTATGAATTTAATTACTGAACATTTATCTTTTGTAGATTGGTTTAATTCTTAACTGATCCTGAGATGGTGATTTGATTGATGTGGATTTTGTGCTAATCTGAGAGAGGAGAGGCAGAATGCCGGCATGGGGAAGAGGAGGGGATGAGGCAGAGGTGGAGGCGGAGGAGGAGCTAGGGAAGAAGACTGGTTGCGGCAGAGGAGGAGGCTGGCTGCATGGGGAAGAGGAGGGGCTCGGGGGATAAGAGAGGAGACGAGGGGCTCGGGGGAGAAGAGAAGAGTCTGCAGACGACATGCGAGCAATGTTTGATGTCAAGGTGAGGTTACCCAATTCTTTTTTCCTTCTTTCCTCGCCACCGCCTCCTCCCACTCCTCCTCACTTCCACGTGTAGCATCCTATACCTTCAGTCCTTCACTATAGTCTACACCATCCATGATGCATTGAACTGCCCCAATATTTCTGTAGCTCTGTTTTCCCTTGAATTGCCGCCAATGATTCTTTTAGCTAATCTAACCGGTCTCATACAATGTGATTTTGATTGTCTCTTTTTCCAGAGATGACGCGTCCAGTTCTAGACTTTTTTGGTATATGTTGGGCATGAACTGTTTTCTTGCCATTTTGCTAAGAAATCACAAGTTGGGCATGAACTGGGTTTTATATTGCACAAACTGTATCCACATATTAGCAAAGTAGAACACTCGTCTCTGATTTAACATGTGAAGCAATGTGTAGAAACTGCATTTATATTCTATCCCATTTAGTGTTCGCTTTTATTGTGTATAAACTGCTAAGATATGTTGTATAAATCTATGTTTTTTTAGGATGACCTGCAGGTCTAAATCTATATTTATTGTCAGCTTATTAACTCTAATAAGAAGTTTTAACTTCCCCACTTACTAGTTGACCAAGAATTTGTGGTGTTTAAACTTTCAAGATTCACATTAATGAAGTAGACCATACTCTCCAAATTTAAGGATTTTTATTTGTATTTTGTTCTTACGATTAGCCACTGGACTGTGTATATCGTGATATGCATATTTGTACCAGAGTTGCAGAAGGCAAAGTTTAGCACATAAAGTTAGAGTTCGTATTTTTGGTCTTCCTAAATTTAATTAAAAAAATTCTCATGATTTTTTTGCATAATATGATAGGTTCAGTCTCAGAATTTTTTTTAGCATGAATGTAGGCAATTTAAATCTTGGAATTCTGCTCATGAAAAGAAAATGTTTAGTACTACCTCTATCTGAACCGTTACATTTCCAGAAACTCTAGAATAAGGTGGCCGCTAAAATAGTATTGTACTATGTAGAACCCTGTTACTTTGGATTTAAATAATTGCTTGTAGCCTTGAAGTGTGAATGCCAATCTCCTTGGTCTCTTCATTTGTATACTGCCAAAGAATAATGTTTGTGACAATTACCATGTGGTAGCCTTTTCCTGTTGGAATGTCTCCATTATATCTTGGTATCCTATTTAATATTTGTATCTTTTCTTTAATTTGCAGGGAAAGGATAAGACGGCTGAGTAGAGAAGGATAGCTATCTGCATTTTGAAAACTTTGCAGAGCAATGTCACGAGGCGGCTCTGAAGTATGTTTCTCGACATTAGTTATGTGTAAAGTGGGTTTTAATTATAACTGATTCATGGTTTTTTGTTAGAACAGTAAACAAGGATATGTTTCTTCTCTGGGGTCTATAAACCATGATTCCTCTTTTATTCACTTGTGATGATTTTTTATATAATTTTCTTTTAGCAGTGAGCGAGCTTTTGAAATGAATAATTTTGGCCAAAAGATCAGATCTATAAGGGTTTGTTCGCCCTTGTTGAGTTTGTGTCTCATATTGTGTACTAGTTGGGTTACATTGGACTTGGAGTTGTAGTGTGGGTAGGATACGTGTAGTGTTGAAGTCGGACACGTTGTATCCTTGGGCTCTCATATAATGAGGGGCACCCCACGGTTGTAACCTATGCCAACATAATAGCACAGGCACGCAAGGGGAGCTGGCGGCGTGTGCCGGCGCCCGGGTGGCCGGTGTGCGGTATTGTAGCGGTGTCATGGGGAGGAGCGCCCATAGTCAAGCCCCGGAGATGTGGCCGATGTTCGGTGAACTTCGTTAACAAATCTCGGTGTCGTGTCTCGTGTGATTGCTTGATCCTCGGATGATCTACTATGCGCTCCAGATTTATTCTAACAGTCCTCTCGTGGAAGCTTTCTTTTCCTCTCACACCTCGACGGCACTGACTTTGGACAAACACTCTGCTACGTCTTCTGGATTCTGGACCCCCCCTTCGCAGCTGAGCTCCACCAGCCAGGTAAGTCCTCACTCATGTATGTTTGTAGACATGGTCTCTTTTCCTTTTGAGCTCTAACCGTGTGCCCACACCTGGTAACTCTCCTGGACCCATCTCTTTTGTTCAGGTCGCCATGGCCAACGAACAACCCCGTGTCAATGGCTTGCCAGGTTTCGTTGGCTCCACCAACAGTTGTACTACAAAGGTACTCGGCAGGAGGATCACCAGGTGGACATGAAAGGAAGGCCGAGTCATTCGCGACACGAGCGCCGTCCTCTCCTTGCGTGGCCACCTTCATCCCGTCCATGTCCTCCACTCACCTCCACCTGGTAAGCAAAGTCGTCTCTTTACTGTCCAGGTACATGAAATGCTTATGTTCTCTCTGTCCCTTCCTCAATTGTCGATTGCTCACTAGGTTGAGTCCATGTCTACAGCACGACTCAGGTCAATATTTGGGTAGATTATGATGTTTGTTATTTTAAGTAAAAATTTGCACATGTTGTGGTAATGCTATGTGTTGGCAGATTTAAATATTTAGCGAAATATTGGTTCAGGAAATGGACATTTGCTTTAGAATGTGGTTTCTCTTAGGAGATAAATACTCTTATGTAACCCAAAAACACATATAAATTAGTTAAATTTGAAATATACGAGAACTTCCTACATCAGTGTAGTTCATGTTGGTAACCCAAAAACACATATACATCAGTTAAAAATTGAAAATTAGAGAACTTCCGAGATCTGAATGCTTATTAATTTTGTTCAGAGGTGTGAAAGACATCAATATCTTGCTTATGTTTCTTACCATTCATGTAATATATACGAATTGATTTTTGACCTTTCTGTTTGCTGCTTATAGACGTTACTATAAGCGTCATTGTTCTCTAATGCTTGCTTAGACCTGATAAAAGTATTATCTTTTATGAATGAATGTTTGGCATGATCTCAAGTCTAAATTGTAATGTGCTCTTTACTTTGTGTTTCACAAACTGCATGCATATCATGCTAAGTTTCCTTTTGGCAAAATCTGCTAATGATTGATGTGCTTTATCAATAATCCAATTCTACACATGGGTGTAGATGCTCCCGTCTTTCAAAAATGATATTTTAAAAGGTTAAAAATTTGGAACAAAAATTTGTCATGTATATCTCAACATTCTATGTGCGCATGACAAATTTTATGAAAATCCGACATGTTTTGTAACCTCTGTAAAAAGACAAAAAAATGTGTCTAATGGAAAGCTTTTTTAGCAACAAGTTTTTGTATTTTTTACACACGACATAGTATAAGTCGATTTTCCGTGAAACGACTTCGTGAAGATATAAAACGTCAACATGTGTACCCAAGATTTTTTATTTGATTTTTTTACATTTTAAATGTGTTTAAAAATACATTTTAAAAACCAGGAGCATATGCCCCTGGGTGCAGAAACACCATGTCCGTGCTTTATTACTTTGTGTTTTAGAAACTGCAATGTATATCAAGCCACTTTTCGGTCAAATTTGAGAGTTATGGTAGCAGCTACAAATGACAGTTTACTTCTGAATTTGCATAATTAGGATTTACATTACAAGGCTGACAAGGTTCTCAACTAGGAGATGATTGCAATGAAGGCACTTACTAATTTAAGATGGGTATATTTTGAATTTTAATTCCGCTGGTTTATGAAACTACATAAGATTTTATATCCCCTCAACTCTTTTTACTTCCGCATGATTCCTTATGAAGATTCACAAAAGTGGTTAACTCAGTGTAAATTAATGCACTTTTGGCCAGATATATGTTGTCAAAATCACATCGAGGTTGTGACTGATTGTGCAACAGAATCTCGAGTTTGATTTATTATTTATATAGTTTCATTAGTTTGGTATTTATATTATGCTTAATGCTCAAATTTTTCACCTGAAAATATTATTAATCGATCAAATTAATTTCAGCTTAGTTCTCGAGATTATTTTGTTGGACTAGGAAATTGAGCTTTTTTGTCCGCCATTTTCATTAGAAACTGCATAAATCTTCTCCCGTTTAGTTAGCCTTTGCTGCTCCATTTAAAATCTCCTCCCGCTTGAAAGTCTTTGGTTGTGTTTGACCCCTTTGTGGTGCTGACTGGTGTGCCGCCCCGTTGAGAGCCAGCATAAAGAAAGGAAGTAGACCTAGCCATGGGGAGCACTTGTGTACAAATAATTAGGGGGTCATAGATTTGTGTAGCTAGCTACCATGGCTAGCTTGTGTCTGCTGCAGAAATAGATCGAGTGGTATTTTAATTTTTCTCCACCTAAAGATTTTTTTGTTATTTCATTTTGAATACCTAGCCAAGCATCGTTTCATTCACGTGAATCTCAACATCTGACAATGACCTCAAAGAGATAGCGGTGCATCTACATAAATCACAATTTGACAAATAGTTAAATGCCCTGTATTTTAGTATTTGTTTCGTATTCCTATTTTTTTGTTCTTATATCAAACTTATATCTTTTTTTACAAAATTATAAGTGCAAATGATGGTGATAGGCGTTGCTATAATCTATCATTAGAAACACTTTAACAGTCATTGCTATAATCTATCATTTGTTAAAGTGAGTGGTTTATTTATTAGGTCTGCTTTATGTTATTTCTATTCCAGTTTTAATATTTATTTTTAAGGTTTGCTTCCGGGTGTTCTAATTTGAGAGTTTCTGCCCTACTTTTGGTAATACCTCCATCAAAACTAGGAAGACGTATTTAGTGTTGTTGTGCATTTTTTTTTGCCATGCTTGTGGATATACCATTTTGGGTTGCAAAATTTAATTTGTTTCCATTCTAGGTTCACTTCCATCTCTTCAGAATTCTGTCAACAGGTCTTTTGGACAACACCTCGATGAGCAAGGTCTTCAGGGAGAGCTATCCAATACACTATTATCACCATATACCATAGAAGAACTGTACATATTGGTTCTCTTAGCCTACTGTTAGGACTTGCTTTTGGTATACCATGTGACACTTTTCTATGACATGCTCAAAGTGATGTAGTTAACCAAACCATTACTGTTATTAGTGCTTAGTTCCTCCTATATCTTTTTCTGAAAAATTCAAATGATGGAATCAATGGTTTATATTTCCTTTAATCTGTGGAATATATATTTTGTACCCAGTAGTGGACTGGGTGGGTGGTACCATCGCGCTTTGCTATTCTTGTAACAGTCTGAATCGATATGAATCATGTTCTATCAAGTTGGATATAACTGTCACTACATTGTAAATAAGTTATGTGCTGCAATTCTTCTTTGCTTTTGGTATAAGCACTTTTCCTGTTCATCATGTCAACTTATCGAATTTGAAGAGTGACCTATCGTGTTGGATTGTCATTGGAATGTGTGTATTGATTTAGTGCTTATAAAAACTTGATATATTAGATTGATATACACAGCTACTGTATTATTGAAATAGATATGACTATACCGTCAGTGATTTAGCAATTCCCTTTTTATTTAGCACTGGTAGGTACTACAAAGCGCCTGTTCCTCTGTCCTATTTTTTCACCTAGAACCAGTAGGCACCGCATTAGAGTACGTAGTAGAACTGTACACAGTACACGCGTCGACTCATACATGCACGCGTGCACATGCACGTTCGGTCATGACCTCTCAGAGCTTGTCGCATTGCGCGGGCACGAAGCTCATCTTGTTGCTCTCGAGGTCGTAGGCGATATGCATGTTCTGCTGCAGGTAGTTGCCTATGGTTGTCACGTCGCTCTCGCCCGCCGACTGGATCATCACGCACAGCGCGCCGCCGTAGCCATCCACATCGAAATCCAGCACGTAGTTATCCGGCGGGACCTCCCACTCCGCGCCCTCCAGGTGGAGGATCAGCTTCGGCACCACCTCCGGCGCCTTCTTCTTCTTCGGCGGGACGGAGAAGCACAGCATGCCGTTGGAGTCGTCGGCGGGCAGCGGGACCTGCGTCACGAAGGCCTCCCGGATGCTCCGGTACACGGGCTCAGGGAAGGTCGTGATCCCCGTGCCGGAGTCGATGATCGTCCCGCCGGCGCCGGGGCCGTCGCCGTTGAGCACGAACGCCGACGCGTCGAACGCCAGCCGGGTCTTCCCGACGGTGATGCCTTGCAGCGAGATGTAATAGGCCGGGCTGCCCTCGGGGCCTCGCGCGAACGGGGTGGACTGGACGGGCCCCGTGGCGTGCGCTTCGAGGTTGTCGTCCGGCGCTGCGCCCAGGAACACCGGGCTCGTCTTGGAATCGAGAAACGGCGTGAAGCAGTAGGAGAACCTGCTGACCTTCAGCTGCGACGGCAGCGACAGCGGGCCGCGCCCGAACCCGGCGATCCCCGTCTCGTTCGACTGGAAGACGCCGGTGTTGTGCATGCCGCAGCCGAAGCGGACGTTTGGCACGGCGGCGATCGCGCTCGCGCCGCCGTGGGGCGCCCTGAATGTGAAGGTGTCCTCGAAGATCTTGCCCGCGGTGATCGACCTGTCGGCGTAGTTGTGCACGTAGAAGCACGAGTTGTCTTTGGCGGCGCACCAGGAGAGCCGGAGGTGAGGGTGTCTGCAGAGAGGGTCGGAGCAGGGGACACCACGGATGGTGCCGGAGGCGGAGGGGTCGAGAACCGGGATCGTCTGGTTGAAGCAGGTCTCGCAAGCGCACTGCGTCCAGATGAGGTCGCTGCCGGTGTCCAGCGTCAACGCCACGCGCTGCGGGCGCGGGGTGCCGATGCCGAAGTGGAGGAGGTACTCGCCGGAGCCGCCGGCTACCGGCGCGGCGGTCACTGCTTGGGCGCTCGCGCCGGGGCGGCCGGACGAAAGGCACAGGCTGGCCACGCGTGCTTTTGACCGGGCGGCCATCCGGTGGAGCAGCTCGCGCTTGGTGAAGCCGCGGCCGCTGTCCACGTGCGTGAGGTCGGCGCGCATGGCCACCGGGCTGGTCGCCGACTCGGCGACCGGCCAAGCGAACAAGATCGTGAGGACGAGAACATGGGGTAAAAGCTTCGACACTGACATACGCTTCATCGTGCACACACTCTACTGCAATGCTGTTGCGTTGGAAGTGCTAGCGGCCTTGGGTTTATAGTCCAAGGATTCATTGCTTCCGTAGGTATGGCTAAGAAGCAAACTCACTCACAAACTGTTCGGTGTCGATCTCGTGTATGCTTCCGGCACCGCATTGTATCGGCAGGCGAATACGACCACTGCTATGAGCGGCTATGGATAGGGCTTTTCGGATCATGGATGTATCCGAGAACACGAACATGATTTTTCCAGAAGACGAAACCGGACAAGAATTCAACGTTACTCATGAATGGCAATTTAGAGCAAACGTTCGCTCTAAAACATGGCAAGCGCGAACAATTTTATGACAACTCGTAGTACAAACGTCTATCAACTGCAGTACAAATGCATGATGACTCGCTGCGTTTTTTAGTTTTTATGGCAATCGTGTGCTCTGAATTGCCATGCGTTTGTACTGCAATTGCTATACAAATCGTTCGAAATTGCCATGCCCTCGAGCGAAGCGTTCGCTCCCTATCATTAGGGTTATTCATTGGTGGGGATGTACGCCCATATCCCTAAACGTTTCGTCCGGACAGCCGATCAGGGGAGAGCAACCAGTTAGCGAGCGTTTTTTTTTTAAATCCATGCAAAGATTATATTGGGTGTACCGAGAGCGTGCCACGTGTATCGTTCTAAGCTTTTCTTCATATCTTTATTTATTTAATTTTGTGTATGTATTTTCATTGTTTAGATGGATTTTTAGGGGGGTTTCGGTTTTTTGGTTTTCGCAAGGTTTTTCTTACATTTTGGTGAAATGTTTTAACTTTTGAAATAAAAAAAGTGGACGATCGTATCTCTCGTGAAGGCACAGGTTTACTTCTTTAAGAGACACATCTAGTACATCTAAAAACAAGACACACCGCCTTTAAAACAGAGGCATGTTACGTGCCTCTAAAAAATGAGGCATGTCGTGTCTAAAAAAAGAGCCACGACGCCTTGAGAGGCATACCCCGTGCCTATTAAAGAAATACACGATCGTGCCTCTCGTGGAGGCACAGATTTGCTTCCACGAGAGACACGTCCAGTGCCTCTAAAAAGGAAAAAAAGTAACCTCCAGATCGTGACAAGTGTCGCGTGTACAGTGCGTCACTTCTCAATTGCAGAAGAGGTGGGGTGTTTGTTGCAAGGAGTACTCCTCAATTGGTGATCTCGCGACCAGGTCACTGCTCAATAAGAAATCGGCATTCAATCGCCCCTGGGCCCAAACGTCGAATTAACTGGCATCTTCATATGAAGATATGTTGAACGGGTGCAAGCAGCCCGGACATTTTTGGATGCGTCCGTTTCATCCGTTCGGACAATCTCAATCCTATAAATATGTGTCCATGTCCTCATCTTGGATCAAACACTATCGATTTTTATTCCACCTTAAATCCGCACTGCTTCGCCTCCAGCTCCTCTCCGAAGACCTTCGACCTTCTCTGGCATGGTGGGTAAGGGATCTGAGTTCCATAACTTCAAATTCGTCGTGTGGGACCTCGTTGATGAGGAGGACCATGTCATTCAGGTAGATCTATGCCGGCCCTCGGAGGAACTCGAGCTCCGACTTCAAACTCATTCAGATGGGATCCATGGCGTTTAGCGGCGGCAAGATTTATACCAATTTTTTATTATAATTATATATTGTACGAAATAATGTTATTAGAAACCTTATATTGTACTAGTACATATAATCTCACAATCCATGCAAATCATTCATTGTACCAAATTATTTTATTACAAAACATACATTGTAGCACATAAAAGGGAGCACATACTAATGGTCTCCTATGTGAGTTCACATATGCTCAATCAAATAGTCCTGCAACTGCACCTGGATTTTTCAATCACGCATATAACGATGAAACTAAAGGAAGTTTTAATATGATGCTGATGCACCATTAGGCACAACATTCGTACCTTGATATTATTAGCATTGATCATTGAGCCTCTCAGGGTGCTCACTCTCGACGATCATGTTGTTCATGATCACACATGCATTCACCATCGTGCCCAAAGTCAGCATGATCACACATGCATTCACCAAAGTGCCCAAAGTCGCAACGTTTCAACTCACGGGGGCCAAACAATAGCTCAACGAAATTGTAGCACACAAAACCACATCCTTCCTAGAACTCTCTTCTTCTTTGGAAAACCTTGCTCTTTTCTCTCCTTGAAGGTTGGAGATTGTTTTCACAAACGTTGACCATTAAGGATGGATACCATCCGCGAGGTTATATCCCTTGTTGTACTAGTGGTCATTGACCTCAAAGTTCACATCTAGGGCATTAATGACTTCCACAAGCCTGGCAAACACCGGAGAGCACTGAAGCATGTTGATGTCATTATGATAACTTGTCATGCCAAAAAATGAATCAACTTCAAAATCCTGAGATTTCACAGCCTGAAGAATCACCGTACGTTCAGCCTTTGGCATGTCTGTCGTGGGAATGACCCCGGGTAGGGTCACCCAGGAGAAATAATTTATCAAGGCAAAGATCACCGACCTGATGGTCGCTGACGAGGGCGTGACCCCACGACTCCTACGGATGAGCCTACCCGGTCCACAAAGATGTCGCCTGGGCCCAGCCTTGGCCCACTAGTGACACCGACGTAGGAGTCCGTGACTCATAAGGAAGGTGCAAACTTGCCGTACGGAACAAGATCGGGGTTAGGAAACCTCATCTGTAATCCCAGACGGACTCCCCGAGACCTAGCCTAGTATATAAAGTCTAGGAGGGGAGACGTCGAGATCAAGCAATACGTCATCTGTAAACCCTAGCCTTGTGCGCACTAGCCTTGTTTCCCCTGTAATCGCCATCTCCAATCAATACTATCGAGCAGGAACGTATCCTCCTGTTAGCCGACGAGCTATCGTCCAACCTGTGCCTCTCATGACTATCCCAGGGTCCCTGACCATGGGATTTGCCGGGATACATCCCCGTCAATTGGCGCCGTTTCTGGGAACTACACAGGTTGGAATTACGATCTCGGCGGTTCCGTCTTCAGCAAGCTACAACTCAAGAGCAAGAACCAGATGCAATCCACCCGAGGAATTCAAGATCACGGCGAATATCTTTGCCGTCCCAGCAAGATCGCTCAGCCTGCAGCCGTGTCAAGACCAATACTATGGCGGCAACCGAGCCCACCGCCAGCGAAGGAGAACTCGACGACCCAAAAGAAAGGCGTGAAAGCTCCACACGGAGATCCCGATCGACGAACTACAACACGAAGAAGAGGACTTGCCGGCCACTCGACGACCCACCGCCATCCAGGCACCCGCCGCACAACAAGACATCGACTCCGAGCTCGAGATCAGCGATCGCCAAGACCATCGCCAACGAGGAAGAAGTCGACGACCCAGAAGACAGGCGCAAGGACTCTACGAAGCGACTCCACTCGACGAGTCGAACTATACAGTCACACGATCGCCGACCACTCGAGGACCCTCGGCTGTGCGGACAGCTGTCGCCAGCCAGGACAGAGACTCTGAGACCCAAACCGGCGAATACTACAACCCAGACCGACGACCAGACGAATTCACCAATCTCATAAGCAACCAGAACCTAAGCGAGGGGATCGAAACCGACCCGCGAGTTCACGAGCACCCAGCGGATCACACGCTGTTCTTACGAATCTCAAGGAAGAAGAGACACGCCGGTGATGGCTTCTCGCCCCTCGTTGGTTACCCCAAATGGAAGGTTTGAGATGTAGCGCAGCAGCAAGTTTCCCTCGGTGAAGATACCAAGGTTTGTCTCCCGTAGGACTCCGGATATGATAAGTAGGTGTCAGCGGCGCAACTGACGTGGACCTGCACACAGACACAGATAACTTTGTTCCCAACGAAGTTCAGAGAGGTTGTCAAGCTCTCCGGTCTTGTTGTTCACAAAGGGTAAAACACAAGGGATAATGATAGCAATTGAAAGTAAAAGCAGAAAAGTAAAGATAGCGTGGAAACAGTAATAAGGATATGGACCGGGATACGTGATGTTCGCTAGTGATGTCTCTCTCCCAAAAGACGATAAAACTGCTATGCGAGGTAAAAAAATTACAGAAGGGCAATTGACAGGATTATGAACGCACCACAATGCTAACTATGCTACAAAAGAAAGGAAGAGGCTCAAAAGCACGGGCAGTACGCCAAAATAAGTAGACCGAAATCCAACTGCATCTACTACTAATCATCCACCTTGAGATATCTATCCAGAACATCTCGCTAGCATTAAGTTGCGAGCCCTACCCAAAGTGTAAACCAAAAGCAACAGACAACTGCATTAAAAAGCACTTTGCGTAAAGTAAACAAACCTTGAAACCGCGGTTACAAGCACCGTTGTTTTCCCCCTTGTGGCAACAGCACATCCCCTAGACTCATGTTTCTGTCACTCAAGCGTGTCATCGGGGGGCATGAACCCACAATCGAGCATAACGTTCCCTCTTGGAGTCACTACCTACTACTTGGCCAAAGCAATAAACAGCAACGGAGAACATGCAAGAATTACTTAGGAAAAAAAATATAAGAGATAAAAACCAAATATATTACTCTATCACAATCTGAACATAATCTCATAATCCATCAGATCCCATCAAACTCAGCATAGCAATAGCAGAAAGATTACAAAAGTGCCTCGATCATGTAGGGTAGCTCACGAGGTCTAAAGCATGAAGAACAAAGAGGGGAGGAGAACATCACATAGCTACTGATCACGGACCCATGGTCCAAGGAAAACTACTCACGAGACATCCGGGGAGCATCCATGGTGGAGAGGAGACTCCCGGAGGTCAGCCCTCCCTCCGGCAGGGTGCCGGGAAGAGGTCTTCTGGTGCTCCCGATCTCGGAAGCGCGGCGGCGGCGGAACAGAGGAGAGATCGCGAAAAAGGGTTCTGTCTCCGGATTTTCCCCGTGACGGAGAATAAATAGGCGAAGGGGGGCAGCCAGAGGTGGACCAGGGGCCCCAGGCGCCCCCTGGCGCGGCCCCGGGTGGCCGCCTGGGCCCCCTGGCTCCCCTCTGGCCCCACTCGGGCTCTTCACGAAGCTTCTTGTACGCTGATTTTTCCTGTATTTTTCCCGGAATTTTTCTGGCACTTTTTATATGGGGGAAAACTAAAATAGAAAAATAGCAGAAAACAGGAACTGGCACTGGGGTGCACTGAGTTAATAGGTTAGTCCAAATATGATCAAAAGTGTATGAAAGTGTATCTAGATCATAGCAATATCACACAAAACATGCATGGAGCAAGCAGAAATTATAGATACGTTTTGGACGTGTCAACATCCCCAAGCTTAATTCCTGCTCGTCCTCGAGTAGGTAAATGATAACAGCATAATTTCTGTGGTGACATGCTAGCAACCATATAAGAACTTTGAAAAGTAAAGCAATCAAGGTTAGAGATTCAATTCAAGTCATAACATGCAAGAGTCTATATTAGCATTGAAACAAGTAACAAAAGAACATTAGGTGCAAGAGCTCTCGCTGTCCGTGACTCGAATGTCTCCAAATGGTGTTTGCGTGCAAGAAGGGGGATAGGGAATACGAGAAAAAGCATTTTTGTGTTGAGAACTCAATCTACTAAAGTTTCACACTTGGTCCTCTTTGGAATCTTATCGTGACTCATCCCCAGACCACTAGCCAGGTACAAGTCAATTTGATCCACTCCTTTTTGATATTTTGAGCACTCATGCAATGGATGAGCATAAGCACGAGAGTTGACACTTAGGATGGAAAAGAGAGAACTAGTGTGGAGGAGGAAGACAAAAAGGGTGAGAAAGGCTCACATCAATGAGGACAATCATAGGCAAGAGATGCCAATGATAGATATGATGTGAGGAGTAGGGATTGCCATGCAACGGATGCACATACGAGCTAGGAAGCTCTCCAATGGAACTAGTGGGGGTGCATCTAACTTGCTCGCTCATGAAGACCTAGAGCTTGTTTGAGGAGGCTCATCCTTGGAATATGCAAGCCAATTTCTATAGTGTGAAGGTCCCCACATAGCTATATGCATAATGATCATCTCTATGGAGTACAAGGATATAAAGGGAGTACTAGTGTGGATCTCTCAAAAGGATAGTAGTGTTGCCCCTTTCTCTCTTTTTATTTTTTTTTCTCTTTTTTCTATTTTTTTCTATTTTTTTGTGGCCTCAATGGCTCTTTCTATTTAACTCTCATTTGTCCTCTTTGGGATCTTTTATTGTGTCCACTTTTTGAACTTTTCCTCACTTAAGGGCAACACTCTATTTTACAAGAAGGTAAAGGAGATCTTTCACACTTTACAAGGTACTCAAAATCATAAAGAAGATGTAACTATCATGATGTATGCAATGTATGTCGCTGCCAGTGTAGCTGGAACATGTATGACATGAAGATCAAGTCATGAAGAGGTGGATGTTGCATGGCAATATATCTCGGAAAGGCTATGGAAATGCCTTGATAGGTAGGTATGGTGGTTGTTTTAAGGAAAGGTATAAGGAGGCTTATGATGACAGAGCGTATCATGCCAAGGGTTTGGATGTACCGGCGAAGGTGGACACCAACTCTCGGAGTGAGAAGAAGGCAATGCACGGCACGGGAGAGGCTAGCAAAATATGGGAAGGTGGAAGTGTCAACTTTCAATACTTACATTAGTCCGAAGAACTCATGCACTTATTATCGGTAACTCTCAATCTAATAAGGAGGTTCACAAAGAGACAAGTACCCCGAGGAGGATTGTATGGGGGTTTGGTTATCCTTGCGCATCCTCGACTCATGGTACGTGAGTGTTCTCTGATATTCTATCCCTCCAAAGATTAGTTATCCATCTAGTAGCTAGAGTTCTCAACTAGTTTTGTAGGTTTTTAAAATACACACGGATTGCCCAAAATACGACACCTATCACTAATAGGCTAGAGCTCTTGACACCAAAAGTTCAAACATTACTCACATCAATACCTCAAAACTATTGCAAGTTACTACTAGAAGAAAATAGAAACCTCAATTACCTACTCTCAAGACAAGACACAACTCAGTGCAACAACCAACTCTCTTTAACAAGATAAACATGAAAACTAAAAAGAGTTCCAACAAAAAACTAAACAAAATCCAAGGCTCTTGCTAAAGACAAACTAAGACTAAGACTAAACATGGCAGTAGCTATGAAAAGGTAAAGAACACACAACAACAAAAAGATAAACAGGAAAAATCCTATGATGTGTTCTAAATTTTGAAAGTGGAGCGTGTTTCTCTCCCACACAAAGTAAGACGGGATCTAACTTGTTATGAACAGCAAGCAAAGCTAAAGAAAACTAAAAATAAAACCTAAGAGTGAGACGCTCCAAGCATAGCACATAACGCATGAAGTGATAAAAATATAGTGAGACGAAGGACGAACTGATGATTGTTGATGGAGAAGGGGATGCACGGGGGCATCCCCAAGCTTAGACGCTTGAGTCTCCTTGAATATTTGTTGGGGATTCATGGGGGCATCCCCAAGCTTGAGCGCTTGACACTCCTGAATCTTCTTTCATCACCTTCCATCGCACACTTGAAAACTCCCTTCATACACAACTCATCATAAGCTGATTAGAGAGGTTAGTACCCTTAATAAATAATTTCTCCCCACTGGATATAAAGATATTCTTGAAGAGCTACTGTTTCTCAAGAGTGCCAAAAAGTTTTTGCAAAGAAAAAGCAAGCTTAAGGTTTGCAAAAGTTAGGAGAGACAAAACGTGGCAGAATCTATGAAAAACAGAACAGTAGGTAGTAAAGAATTTTTTAGGGGAACTTATGCAACTCAAATCAAAAAACTCAGAACATACGGAAGTTTCGTAATTGTATAGAGCATGCTGTGTAAAAAATTCAGCTCAAAAAGATGAACTGGAATTGTTCTGGAATTTTTCTGGTCACGAGGACAGAATCTGTTTTCTGGACAGCATGTCAAAACTTTTACTTCCCTTGCCGTAAGAGGCTATAACTTGGCACAAAGCTGAAAAATAAAGATACAATGATGTTGCTACAGTAGTAACAATCATCAAGACACAACAAAAGAAAAAAGAAAAACCTAAATTCGTTGCGGGCTGCCTCCCGAGAGCGCTTTCTTTTATGCCTTTTAGCTAGGCATGATGCAAAAGAAGAATCAAGGGCATCCAAGATCGGAATCATAAAAACCTTCAAATTGATTTTCAATAAGCTCATTCTTCTTCTTACTGGGAAAGATATACTTACCTTTCGCCATACCGCGTAAGCGTATGTGCCTGTTACCAATATCAATGAAGCCTTTCATAGCACGGAGGAAGTCTCTTCCGAGCACAATATTACTTTGGTTTGGCTCCATGATGAAGAAATCCATTGGTGCAGTCCTATGAAGGAATGCAACTTGGACTTCCTTTACCTTTCCTTTAATCTCTGAAATACCTCCATTAGAATGTTCATGATAAGATGATAAGTAATCCATATCTAGCTTCAAAGAATCATAAACTATTTTTGGCATAGTAGAAACTGTGGATCCAATATCACAAAGAGCAAGGAAGCTTTGGTTAGAGATACTAATCCTAACAAAGGGCTCCTAATCATCATCTATCTCCAACATTTCTTTCTTGTTGGACTTAAGTTCCTCTACTTTACTCAAGTCTAGAGCATCCAATCTTTTTTCAATAGTGAATGGTCTATCTATGACAGTATCAATACTACGATCATAAACAAAATAACTAGATAGACTATGCAAAATATCAAGAGCCCTATCTTCATCACACTATAGAAAATCTCCTTCAGCTATAATGTCAAGAGTGTGTTTACACCACTTAAAAAGACCATGGGAAAAATTTCTAAGCACAATTTTTATAGGTATCCAAGGCATAATTCTTTTATGTGCTTCAAAGATTCTGTCCCATGCCTTCTCCATATTTTCTCTATCCCTTTGACGGAAATCGAGAACTTCCAATTCCCGCAAAGCACCTAGTCCTAACATGTTCATCTAAACAAGGGGGACTACTAAAAGCAAGATAAATAAAAATTTTGTAAATTTTGATAAAAGACACAAAGATAAAAACTGAAAGGTAAACTAACAAGACTAAAAACAAAGGTAAAGGGTAGTGTGCAACTCCCCTATCTTAGCACTCCGAGTCCCCGGCAACGGCGCCACAGATTCGCTTGATGGCTTCTCGCCCCTCGTTGGTTACCCCAAGTGGAAGGTTTGAGATGTAGCGCAGCAGCAAGTTTCCCTCGGTGAAGATACCAAGGTTTGTCTCCCGTAGGACTCCGGATATGATAAGTAGGTGTCAGCGGCGCAACTGACGGGGACCTGCACACAGACACAGATAACTTTGTTCCCAACGAAGTTCAGAGAGGTTGTCAAGCTCTCCGGTCTTGTTGTTCACAAAGGGTAAAACACAAGGGATAATGATAGCAATTGAAAGTAAAAGCAGAAAAGTAAAGATAGCGTGGAAACAATAATAAGGATATGGACCGGGATACGTGATGTTCGCTAGTGATGTCTCTCTCCCAAAAGACGATAAAACTTCTATGCGAGGTAAACAAATTACAGAAGGGCAATTGACAGGATTATGAACGCACCACAATGCTAACTATGCTACAAAAGAAAGGAAGAGGCTCAAAAGCACGGGCAGTACGCCAAAATAAGTAGACCGAAATCCAACTGCATCTACTACTTATGATCCACCTTGAGATATCTATCCAGAACATCTCGCTAGCATTAAGTTGCGAGCCCCACCCAAAGTGTAAACCCAAAGCAACAGACAATTGCATTAAAAAGCACTTTGCGTAAAGTAAACAATCCTTGCAACCGCGGTTACAAGCACCGTTGTTTTCCCCCTTGTGGCAACAGCACATCCCCTAAACTCATGTTTCTGTCACTCAAGCGTGTCATCGGGGGGCATGAACCCACAATCGAGCATAACGTTCCCTCTTGGAGTCACTACCTACTACTTGGCCAAAGCAATAAACAACAACGGAGAACATGCAAGAATTACTTAGGAACAAAAATATAAGAGATAAAAACCAAATATATTACTCTATCACAATCTGAACATAATCTCATAATCCATCAGATCCCATCAAACTCAGCATAGCAATAGCAGAAAGATTACAAAAGTGCCTCGATCATGTAGGGCAGCTCACGAGGTCTAAACCATGAAGAACAAAGAGGGGAGGAGAACATCACATAGCTACTGATCACGGACCCATGGTCCAAGGAAAACTACTCACGAGACATCCGGGGAGCATCCATGGTGGAGAGGAGACTCCCGGAGGTCGGCCCTCCCTCCGGCAGGGTGCCGGGAAGAGGTCTTCTGGTGCTCCCGATCTCGGAAGCGCGGCGGCGGCGGAACAGAGGAGAGATCACGAAAAAGGGTTCTGTCTCCGGAGTTTCCCCGTGACGGAGAATAAATAGGCGAAGGGGGCAGCCAGAGGTGGACCAGGGGCCCCAGGCGCCCCCTTGGCGCGGCCAGGGGTGGGGCCGCGCCGGGTGGACGCCTGGGCCCCCCTGGCTCCCCTCTGGCCCCACTCGGGCTCTTCGCGAAACTTCCTGTACGCTGATTTTTCCTGTATTTTTCCCGGAATTTTTCTGGCACTTTTTATATGGGGGAAAACTGAAATAGAAAAACAGCAGAAAACAGGAACTGGCACTGGGGTGCACTGAGTTAATAGGTTAGTCCAAATATGATCAAAAGTGTATGAAAGTGTATCTAGATCATAGCAATATCACACAAAACATGCATGGAGCAAGCAGAAATTATAGATACGTTTTGGACGTATCAGCCGGGTTCATCAAATTGGAGGGTACGACATGGACAGAATCTTCATGGACAGAGGCAACAGCATGTACATAATCTTCGTCCGCACCCTACGCAAGATGCTGATCCCGCGGTCAGTATGGAAGAAATCAAGCACCGTGCTATACGGAGTAGTCCCAGGAAAAGCAGCTACTTCCCTTGGACTAATCGAGCTCGAAGTCGTCTTCGGCAGCAGACGCAATTTCGCAAGACACACCCTCGAGTTGGAAGTACTCGATTGGCAGTCGCAATACCACGCCATATTGGGATGTCCAGCATTCGTGTAGTTCATGGCGATTCCACACTACGCCTACCTCAAACTCAAGATTCCAGGATCCTCGGGCGTCATAACGATCAACGGGAGCTTCACCAAATCCGACAAGTGCGATCGCGATTTCCATAAAGTCTCCGACACCTTCGGAGCCAAGCAAGAACTCACAGAAATAGAAATGGCGACAGACAAAAGCATCTTTCCGCTAGCAAGCTGAAGCGAGACAAAAGAGTATGGACGGGACTTCAGGATCGACAGCGACACGGTCACCCACCAGGTGCACCCGACGGACCCAGAAAAAATAGTACGCGTGTACGCCCACCTCCCGGAAGAGCAAGCGACTGCCCTCATCGCTTTCCTCCGCGAAGAATGGGAAATCTTCGCCTGGTGCCCAGCCGACATGCCAGGAGTACCGCGCGAGTTCGCGGAACACGCGCTGCACATCAAGCCAAACACCAAGCCAGTGAAACAGGCGCTACGGAGATTCTCAGAACCCAAGCGAAGAGCAATCGGAGAGGAGGTCAACCGATTACTCGACGCCCAATTCATCCGAGAAACGAAGAAAGCCACTTGGGTCGCCAACCCTGTGCTGGTCCTCAAGAAAGACACAGACGTATTTTGCTACAGAACAATGCCCTTCGGACTCAAGAACGCCGGTGCCACATACCAGCGGATGATGCAAGCTTGCTTAAAAGATCAAATAGGAAGAAACGTGCAGGTCTACGTGGACGACATCGTCATCAAAACCTACAGTGCAAACACTCTCCTCGACGACCTGCGCGAGACCTTCACAACACTCAACAAGTACAGAATCAAGCTCAACCCGAAGAAGTGCGCATTCGGCGTCCCAGCCGGAAAGCTGCTCGGGTACATGGTCTCCGCTCGAGGAATCGAAGCGAACCCAAAGAAAGTTCAAGCAATCGTCAGGATGCAGGAACCAACCGACATCACAGGCGTGCAGCAGCTCACCGGAAGACTCGCAACCCTGAGTCGTTTCATCAGCAGATTAGGAGAGCGCACATTGCCATTCTGCCAGTTGCTGAGGAAAGGAAAGAAATTCGAGTGGAATGAAGAAGCCCGCAAAGCATTCGCGGACCTGAAGAAGACACTCTCGACGCCACCGATCTTTGCGGTACCCAAATAAAAAAGAAAAGCTATACCTCTACGTGGCAGCACACAACAGCGTGGTAAGAACAGCACTCGTCATCGAGCGCACGGAAGAAGGCAAGGTCCAGAGCATACAAAGGCCGATCTACTACCTCAGCATGCTCTTGACAAAACCCCAGCAGCGGTACCCGCACTACCAGAAGCTACTACTGGCCATCATCACGACCTCAAGAAAGGTGTCGCACTACTTCGACGAACACCCTATCACAATCGTGAGCAGCGCGCCACTCGCGGACATCCTCAACAACCCCGGAGCAACTGGACAAGTCGCCGAGTGGAACACTGAGCTCAGCCCGCGGGACCTGCAATTCAAGCACCCAACAACAATCAAAGCCCAAGTACTCCCAGACTTTCTGGTCGAGTGGACGGAGGTCCAGACACCAGGCCCCCCAGACCTACCAAACTCATGGACAATGTTCTTCGACGGTTCAAAAAGACAGCAAGGATCCGGAGCAGGAGTCGTTCTGGTCTCCCCCAAAGGAACCAAGCTCAAATACGTCCTCCAGATCAACTTCAGCCACGCCTCCAACAACGAAGCCGAATACGAGGCACTGCTCTATGGCATGCGCATGGCCAAAACATGCGGCGCCACTCGCCTCGTAATCTACGGAGACTCCAACCTCGTCGTCCAGCAGGCGATGAAAGACTGTAATGCAGTAGCCGACAACATGGCGGCCTACCAGAAGCTCTACAACACGCTCAAAGGAAGTTTCGATGGCTACGATCTCAACTATATCCCAAGAACAAACAACACAGAAGCCGACGAACTCGCAAACATTGGCTCGACTCGAGGACCAGTACCACCAGGCATCTTCCTCGAGAGCATCAGCCAGAGATCCATCAAGGGAAAAGCAGCAGCACCAGAGGTAGCTGTAGATGACGACACCACAGAGCCAGCACAGGTGGCATCAGCAAGCCCATCTGAAGGCAGCAGCAATCAAGCGGACGAACCTACGGATGCAACAGCACTCGAAGGACCAGCGTGGACAAAACCGTTCCTCCGATTCCTAATCGAAGGCATGCTACCGCAAGACGTCTCAGAAGCTCGGCGCATCAGTCGTCGATCCAAGGCATTCACATTGATCAACCGACAGTTATACAAGCGCAGCATCACCCAGATACCCCAGAAGTGCATCGACGAAGAAGACGGCAAAGCCCTGCTGCTCGAAATCCACGAGGGAACCTGTGGGCACCACGCGAGCAGTCGAGTACTCGTGTCCAAAGCGTTCCGAGCAGGGTTTTACTGGCCCACCGCGATGAAAAACGCAGAGGACATTGTGCGGCGTTGCATTGCCTGTCAAAAATTCGCCAGCAGGCCACACGCTCCAGCCTCAGAACTCAAGACCATACCACTATCATGGCCGTTCGCCACCTGGGGACTCGACATGGTAGGCCCACTCAAGAAGTCATCAAAAGGAGGAAGAACACACCTGCTGGTAGCAGTCGACAAGTTCACCAAGTGGATCGAAGCAGTGCCCATCATCAGCTCCACAACCCTCACGACAGTGAATTTTATCACATCAATCATCTTCAGGTTCGGGGTGCCACACAAAATCATCACGGACAACGGCACAAACTTCACAGCAGCAGAATTTCAGAACTTCTGTGAAGAACTGGGCATCAAAATCAACTACGCATCAGTCGCGCACCCGCAATCCAACGGCCAGGTGGAAAAAGAAAATGGCCTAGTATGCGGAGGGCTCAAAAATCGGCTCCTCGCACCACTCGAGCAGGCCGCAGGCAACTGGGTAGAAGAACTCCCTGCAGTACTATGGAGCCTACGCACCACCCCCAATACTGCAACCCAGTGCACACCTTTCTTCATGGTGTACGGGTCGGAGGCAGTGCTACCACATGACCTCAAATTCGGGGCACCACGGATCTCAGGGTACGAAGAAGAAGAGGCAGAAGAAGCACTACATGATGACAAGGACACAACAGACGAAGCAAGGGACAAAGCCCTAGCAAAGTCAGAGAGGTACCAGGACAAACTGCGCACTTACCAAAGCAGTCGCCTGCGCACCAGAAACTTCAATAAGGGCGACCTTGTCCTACGACTCATACAAGAGAAAGTTCACAAGCTTGACCCCCAGTGGGAAGGACCGTTCATAACCACATAAGTCATAGGAGGAGGCGCCTATAGACTGAAGAACCCGAAGACTAATGAGGACGTGGGAAATCCATGGAACGTAGCGAACCTACGCCTGTTCTACCTATAGTCTACACTAGTCATGCTCATCTGGCATCTCATGTAAACCTTCGACGCAATAAAATGATGTTGCCCAAATACTACCATACCAAAGCGCTCGGGGGCTTGAGTACAAAACTCCCCCCGAGAGACGCTATCGTCGCAATCGCGATCTTTTACCAAAGCACTCGGGGGCTCGAGTACAAAACTCCCCCCGAGAGACGCTATCGTCGCAATCGCGATCCTTTACCAAAGCACTCGGGGGCTCGAGTACATAACTCCCCCCGAGAGACTCTATCGTCGCAATCGCGATCTTTTACCAAAGCACTCGGGGGCTCGAGTACAAAACTCCCCCCGAGAGACGCTATCGTCGCAACCGCGATCTTTTACCAAAGCACTCGGGGGCTCGAGTACAAAACTCCCCCCGAGAGACGCTATCGTCGCAATCGCGATCTCTTACCAAAGCACTCGGGGGGTCGAGCACCACCTCCCCCCGAGAAAAGCTAGCGCATTCCGAAACTTAAAGGGCCCAAGCAAAAAAACACCTGGAAAAGCCCCATCTGCTGAAAAGCAGTTCGGAGGACATGGTCACAATCAGATGGAACAAAAAAAAGCACTCTGAAGAAATATGGACGGAGCGCAAGACTCAGACAATTCTTTAGTCTTCACCTGATTGCCAACGATCACCTAAAGACTCGGGGGATAATCCCATCGGGAGCGCTGTCGCGCACCCGATAAAAGACAGAAAATAAGGGAAGAACAACAAAGGAAACAAATCTCAGCCTACGTTCGACTCTCCGACTCAAACGTAGCCTCGGGGGCTACTCCCATCGGGAGCGCTGTCGCGCACCAGATAGAACCTACAGTGCAAAGTTTTGAAGGACAACGAAAACAGCTCTCGACCACAAAGGACTCGAATACAAATTCAATTGCAAAGGCTCAAGCACAGTTCGCATTACAAGGACACGAAGATCAATCTCAGTACAAAAAGATTCAAAGTACATTGGATAGAAGGCAGCTCTGATTACTCGAAGGCAATCCTCATTATATGGAGAACTAACCTAGTTAAAAAAGACGCAAGCCTACAACATCAATTACCCAAGGAATTATGACTTCTACATGTGTGCCCATGCTGGGATAATTGGCACCAAGACAGGGAGCATCATCACACACAAAGGAGGAGTTGAAGCGGCAGGCTCAGGATGTCAATGACATAACAAAAGGTGAATGTCGACTTATTTGCGGAGCGGTTGAAGTTGATGCTCCAACAGCTTCTTCTCCTGCTCCACCAGCTTCTTCTCCCGCTCCACCAGCTTCTTCTCCAGCTCCACTCGAGTTGCCGGCGAAGATGACGCTGATGCCTCCAGTTCTACAAGGTCGCCTGCCACGCCCGTTTGACCGGTGGCTTGACGTCGAGGTCATCTTCAGAGTCGGAGGTGGAAGCAGTTGAAGATGGCTCAACATCAGCACCCGAAGAGTCGCTGGAGGAGGAAGTAGTTGAAGATGCAGGCAAAAGACTCCTCGACCTGTCAGAACCATCGCTGCTTGTCTCCGGCCAGTACGGATCCATGCGGTTGCCGCTCGGGTCAAAGGCGCGGATGACAAGAGTATCTTCGCCATCAAAACGACAACAAAGAATGTCACCATCACGCAAGTTCAAGCGTCGAGCAAACGATTTCCAGCCAAAGCCAAGAAAAATCAAGCGGGAACTATCGATCTCCAACTTAATATAAGAAGGAGATCTAGCGCTCCCCCGGAGGCGAAGCTGCAAGCCATGCATCAAAACTGCGCTCAGAAACAAGGGCAGAAAATGCAGACGGAAGAAGAATGCGAACGGCGTTCCGGCCACGGACGCGCAGGAGGAAATCATAGCGCCAAAAACCCTCCTCCGAGGAAGAGGAGGAATGCGTCGACGGTGCACCATGACGGCCACCACGAGAAGAGCGCGGAGTACGACCACCGCGACCACGGCGAACCCAGCCGCGGCTAGCCATACCTGCACCTCGTTTCGGACCCATGAAAAGGTGAAGAAGGAGAGCTAGAGAGGCAGAGGACAAACACTACTGCCAGATGAAGAAAAGGGGTCTATTTATAGCACAACCACAAGGGTACGCAGAATCCCAGACGATGGCAGCAATTAATTCAAAGACCAAGCAAGCCAAGCGATTCGAATTCCAAGACAGAGATGCCTTCACACGGGCGGCACTGTGCGATGGACGCGTCAAATCTCGCGCGTTTTCAATGCGCGCATCGATAACTCAACAGGCGGCTGCAGCACGCCACCAAAAGCCATCATTATGACCGGTCATGAAGACACGACGGTTAGCAGACAGAGCATCTTTGACGGCCCTTCAGCAAGGAGATAGTTATCCTCACCAACAAGAGGTAAATCAAAGGGGCAGCGCACAGGAAATAAAACCTGCAAGCACCGCTTTTTCATGGTTAAATACATTTTTCAAATCTATCTAACTCCCATCGGGAGCGTATCCACCCATCATAGTTTCGGGTGCTCCTTTACACAAAATACAAAATGTGCTCGAGTGATTACTCGCACCCATGAGAGTTTCGGGTGCTCCCTCACCTAAAGGAAAGACGTGCTCGAGTAATTACTCGCACCCATGAGAGTTTCGGGTGCTCCCTCACCACGATAGAAGATAAGCAGACCTGCACTCGCCAAATCGAGCGGTCCCAGAGTATCGGGTGCTCCCTCACCCCGAGAGCAAAAGCGACATTCGAGTGATTACTCACAGACCTCTATGAACCCGAGCACTCGAGGACCTCCCGAGAAAATACTCCTCTACGTTACTCCTCGCCCGAGCACTCAGCAAAGCTCCATGAAGGACTGCTAAAACAGCTCACTTGATTGTTTATTCCAAGTGGGTGCATCATCAATTAGGCTCCGCGCCTCAATAAAAAATACATATTCCTGGAACACGATACACTGTGCCCAGATGCCACGCAAGCTTAGCGTATAGGTAAGACCCCGCTGCGCAGATCGGCCGGGCTGGGACTTGCCGCAGAGCGATTTCACTCCCAATCTTTCCCATGCGCTTGCATGATAGAAAAAGCCGGGCGGACGCGCCTAGGCTACGAACTTTACTGGTGGCAACTGATCATTGTAAGACCTGCAGCGGCTTGACTTTTGCTCGACACCGGTGTTCCAAGCTCATGTCGAGGGACGTGGCCACTAGTGCAATTCACCAAGGCTCGACCAGTCGACTCCTTGGGCCCTTTCAGCTTAGCATCCCTCAAAACAGGTTTTGTCATGGCCCCAGACTGCCAGCGACCCGCGGTTGAACCGTGCATACATCAAAATCGACGCAAGAATGAATTCGAGTCCCTGCGCGCCTCTTCGAGTCCCCCAGGCACTCGGGGGCTACTGACGAGGGGGTGACCCCACGACTCCTCGGTGTACCCGAAGACAGAAGGCCCACAAAGATGTCGCCTGGGCCCAGCCTTGGCCCACTAGTGACACCGACGTAGGAGTGCGCGACTCATAAGGAAGGTGCAAACTTGCAGTCGGAACAAGATCAGGGTTAGGAAACCTCATTTGTAATCCCAGACGGACTCCCCGAGACCTAGCCTAGTATATAAAGGCTAGGAGGGGAGACGTCGAGATCAAGCAATACGTCATCTGTAAACCCTAGCCTTGTGCGCACTAGCCTTGGCTCCCCTGTAATCGCCATCTCCAATCAATACTATCGAGCAAGAACGTATCCTCCTGTTAGACGACGAGCTATCGTCCAACCTGTGCCTCTCATGACTAACCCAGGGTCCCTGACCATGGGATTTTCCGGGGTACATCCCCGTCAGTCGCCGATATAATCAAGGCCGAGCTGATCAACTGTGCAAATAGTGGGCCGAACTGATCAGGTCGGAGGACGATTGCTCCAAAGAGAGCGCAATCGGACTCACCTAGGATCATTCGGCCGAAGAGAATAGAGCAATCTCCGAGCAGAATCCCAGGTCGGACACCTGGTACAAGTTCATTCGATGCGCAATCCCTGAAGATCGGGGCTGTCAGAGGCATGCGGTCTCCTCCAGCGCCGATCACGCAGACAGGCCGACAGGCCTAAGTCCCTAGCTCCACTGTTCACAAGCAAGGTCTACATGATAGAGGCATGGTGAGCCGCAAGTCTACACCAGGTCATCCGGGAGAGCACGATGTGAGGACCCTAGCTTGTCTGAGACTGCCATCTGGTCCCTCCCCTTTGTATATTTACCTTTGTACCCCGGTGTAACAGCCCACATGTAATAAGCTACCAAACACCATGTAATTTTACTTCCTCTGTTGGACTTGTAACTTGTCATGGTGGATGTTGTTGAGATTTCATGTGATGATCTTGAATTGCATTGGGATTAGAGTCAAAATGCTTGTGATCAGGGGTGAACCATGTGGTGCATTTGAATTATTGTTTGATTTGTTTTGCTCACATGACTTCTTTTCTGCACCTCATGTTTGGCATAGCCATTTCATTGGTCTTGGCCATGATTGCCAAATTTTCAAAATCCTTTTACAACATTCAAAAACAGTAGCCCTAGTTCAAAGTGGATTTGAATTCAAAAAGGGGCCACATTTTTGTTGTTGCCAAAATTGGTCAAACCAATTTTGAAAAATCTAGAAAAATGCAAGGATTAAGAATTTCAAGTTCATGAAATTTTGAACCTTCTGTTTTCTCCTAAAAACTCCCCAAAGGCCTTTTCTATTTAATTTTGAATAGAAATTGGTGCTGTTTTACTTTGGGTGATTTTCCCTGCATGCAAAATTGGTCAAACCAATTTTGGATGTTCAAGTTTGTTTTAAGGGGTATTTTAAAAATATTGTGATATATTTTAATTACCCTTCTCTTTTCTTTTCTTTTTTTTTCCTCCTATGCTGTTCATTTTTTAATGGACAGAGGCCTTGTCCTCCTTCCTTTCTTTTCCAGCCCACCTGGGCCTCCACGGACCGGCCAGCCCGCGTAGACAGGTCCCCCCCGCGCCCTCGTTTGGACTCACCTCGCGCTGACAGCTGGGACCCCCCGGTCAGCCTCTCCTTTTCCCCTTCGTCCTCACCTTTTCCCCCTCCGGCGCGGCTGAGACAGAGACGATGACGAGGAGGTGGAGCCCCCACGCCAGCCGCTCCCCTTGCCTCCTTTATAAGCAGGGCCTCCCCGCGAGGAACCCTAGCAGCTCCCCTTTCCTCCCCATCGCATCCGCCGCCGCCGCCATGGCACCCGGTTCTGCAAGCTCGGGTAAGCAAGGAATTGGCCGCCGTGGTATTCGCTTTCGTTGATCGTGCGCCGTCCCGACAACCCTGACCTCGTCCCCTTCCCATTTTTTTTTACGCGCAGCGTGAAGGGTTGTGGAGACAAGAGCCGTGGAGCCCGCGGGTCCAGCCGCTTCTTCCTCATCGCCGGCAATTCTGCGACGTCGTCTTGCGCTGCAGGTCGTCTTCGAGCAATCTGGGTGAGCTTGTCGCCGTTTCCCTCCCGTAGACGCGTAGCAGTAGGAGCGCGGCACGTCGCCTCGGAGCCATCCGCCGTGCCGTGGAGTTAGTCGCCGCCGGGAATCGCCGCGTCCCTGGCAAGGTCTGGGCGCATGCGGGCGTGTCGTGGCCGCGTCCAGAGCCCGCCAATGACCTCAAAGGAGGAAGCTTGGCCGTGCTTGCTTGCGCTGTTCCGAAGACCCGCAGCAGACCGTGTCCGCCGTGAAGTTCAGGCGAGACGCACGTCGCCGTGGTCGCGTCTCCGGAGCGACCTGGTGCGGGAATGGACGCAGGGCAGATCCCTCTCGGGGTTCGCAGTAGTAGCTAGGTCGCCGGAGTAGCGTAGTCGAGCGCAGCCTCGTCGTTTGTCACCGGTGCGCCGCCGCGCGGTTGTTCTTCAGAGTTCAGAGATGACACCGCCCGTCAGAGGTTGGCGAGATCACCGCGTTGTCATTCGTCTCTCTGCGAAGTGGTTCAAACAGCCTAGCCTAGCCCAGTGGTGCGGGTTACGATTGCCATCGCAGGAGACGCGGGATCGAGCCCCAGATCGAGCTCAAGGAGCTCCCTTTTTTGCTGTCGTCGCGACTGTTCTCTGAACCCGCGATGTCGTGAAGTTCAGAGAAACAGGGGAGGCTACGGGCGAGCTGGGCCGGGGAGGAGTAGAGCCGAGTGGGCCGTCCAGCTTATGGGCTCGGTCCCTTTTATTTATTTTTTATTTTTTTGCATCCAGCCGAGTGGGCTCTGGCCGCTTGGGCTGAGGAGAAGGAGTTGGGCCCTGAGCGCCTGAGGCTGGCCCAGGTGGCCGAGTCCTTTTCTTTTCTTTTTTTTTTCTTTTTTTCGTTTCTGGTTTAAATTCAAATTTGAATTTGAATTCAAATTCAAATATGAGTTTGGCCATTTTTGCAAACAGGGGCATCCCATATATGAAATTGGGGTAGCTTGAGCTACTGATCATCATAGTGAGGTGCATTTTTTCAATTGGCCCCCTCTATAATTGGAGCTTGGTCATTATGCAATTTAACCCCTGTAAAATCTTTGATTTTTGTCAATTTTGTTCAAAACTTAAATTGCCCATGCCATATATGGATTTTGGGTAATTTTTCACAAGGAGTTGCATGGTGATGATGATGAAGTCATTTGAACCCCTTTTCAAAATTCATGTGGTGCAATTTTGCACTCAGCCCCCTGAACTTCAGATGAGTTTGCAACTGCCCTTGCAAATTCAAATGGAGACATGTCATATATGGTTTTGGGGTGCTTTTCTGCAAGGATTTCAGCAGTGATGTTTTCATGATGTTTTGTGCAACTCATGAAATCAAGGTGTGATCACCTGATCCAGAGGCATTCAGATCTTCTGCTTGCAACGTTTCAACTTCAGTGCATTTGAAATGTTGATCATATGATCTCTTCAATCTTGTTCCATGTCATCTTCTTCAATTCAGCCCCTAACATATTGTCATATGTAATGAGGCTGGGTTCCAACTTTTGCTGCACCTTCCTGTGTGTCAAGTTCACCGACACTACTCCGTCTCCGGAATCATTGTTGCACTTTCATGTTATTTAAATTCTTGTAATGCTTTGTTGTTCTTGTCATACTTTCATGCTACTTACACCTAAATTAAGGCTTAGACCAAAGCCCTTACAATGTAAATGAAATGCATGTGAAAGTGATGACTTGTCGTCATCACCTTCATTTAAATTTGACTAGACAGGGTCATACCATGTAAATCAACTTGAACATGCCATCCCTGTTTGAGTTTGCATCAGTTGCTTACTTGTGTGTTGTCCTTGCCGGTATCTTTACGTTAGCACCCGAGACTGACGAGGAGACTTACGTGGAGCTGTCCGACACCGAGCCCGAGGGTACCGTGGGTGCTGCTTCGACTACCTTACCAGGCAAGGGGGAGATCTGTGTCATTACTTTATAACTTTCTGCTCATGCCTAGCTGTAGATCTAGAACGTTGTCGCTTGATCCTATCTACTTTATATGCCATGTTGAAAACCATACAGCCATGATCCCCACATCCCAGCAAACCATTGTACTGCTAAGTTACCGCTGCTCAGCCATTGCTTAGTATGGATAGAAAACTTGTTGCTTACCCTATATGTTTATGGTTGGGATATCATGCTACAAAAGAAGTTGGTTGATATTTATTATTGTCTAATGATGTTAACTTTATTTCGACGAAAGGTGGAAGGCTGGACTATTCCCGTCTGGTGCTTTGTTCCATTTGAGTCACCTAGGACCCGAGTTCCGGGTATTGTGTTTCTTGACGAGCGTGCCTAATCGTGTGTGGGGTTTTATGGGCCCCCCTTGTCTTACCTACCTAGCCTCGTACATTCTAGTGGTGGCCCGAGCTGATTTACATTTGCAAAGTGTGTGTGCTGGTTGGATCCCCAGTTGTTTCCAAACCAAACCAGGGCCAGGAGGACATAGTTTCTTGGCTGGCCCAAATAGACCGGCTGAGGACCCGGTCTCATAAGAGAACTAACCGGTAATCCAAACCTGGAGTCATACGGTAGAGTCCGATTCGAGAGCGTGGCCAGCTTTTGAGTTGGGTGTCGACTCACCGGGGGCCACCCGGATATGTGCGTTGTTAGTTAGAAGGACTCTGACGTTCCGGAGTTTCAGGCACTTACCTAGCCAAGCGGAAACCGGGCGTACATGCGACGTCTATAATGGACAGTTGGTACACCCCTGCAGGGTAAATCTTTTCGAAAAGCCGTGTCCGCGGTTATGGACTACTTGAGACCTACTCCTTGTTCATAGAATAACATCAATATTAATCATGCTATAACACTTGTCAAACCGTGTGCGTGCCTTGGTTGTTTTTTTTCGTCCAGGGGGACCGAGAAAGAAACGAGGTTGTGTTATGTTTGCGTAAGTAGGTGGATAGCCGACTTATGACACGTTGTCAACGTAATTCTTGGATCTCATCTATATTCTGATAGAACGAGTAGCCACCATATATGCTAGTACGGCTGCAACCTGTCTATGTCTTACTTTTCCTATAGCGTTAGTTGTTCCGTAATGACATGTTCTCACCCCCGTTTACATTTCTGTCTTTACCGCTTTGCCTGATCGGCCGCTGCAGTGGACTACTACCTCGACCCCAGCACCGGACGTTACTTCGTGGAGGTGCCCCCGGAGGATGACGACGAGTACGACTACCTCGACCAGTAGGATACTATAGTTGGGTTCAGACGTTCCCGTGGGTGGATATTTATGTGCAGCCCTCTCTAGGGCGATTTGGATCTTGACCGTACTCGGTCCCTATTATGCTTCCGCTTGATGTACTGATGTATTGATGAGTTGTACTCATGATGATGTGGTATCTTTTAGACAGTGGCGTTGTATGCCCTGTTCTATTTATCTGTCCATATGTATCTCTATCTTGTAGAGTTATGCTTTTATACCGGTTGTCGAGAATCCGGCAGCGACACGAGTGCGAGTGTCGTGCGCCGGTGGCGTTTGATGCGCTTCTAACTCCGACCGGACGCGAAAGCGACTAGTTAGAGTTAGTACCGCATCAGGGGCCTTACACCCGGGCTCGGCCTATAAGAGCCCCGGGTACCCCTCCTGCGTGGGGGACGACGGAGCACTTATTGCAACTTCATCTACCAGAGAGAGAGAGCAATGAGAGAGTTGTGCTTAGAGCCCTCTTCTCCTTCCTCTCAAACAACTCAAGGAGCATTCATTGTAGCCAGAGTTATTGCATATAGCTAGCTCGGCAGGACTAGCGGTGTTATCTCTACGGAGAGCCCCGAACCTGGGTACATCGCGGTGTCTCACTGTGTTTGTTCCCACTCTTGATTCCGGCACCAGTGACATAGTTCTCGGTTTGTCCCCTTCTTTAGCCATCCCCATGGCATTTGCCATTACATATCGACGACAGTTGGTGCCCACCATAGGGCAGGCCGAGGCATTGACCGGACGGGGTCATCATCTGCATCGCGCGTGCGCTTCGCCTCAGGCCTGGTTATCAGGAGTGGGGCATGGTACTACGTCATCAACAACGCCTCGCGGTTTGGGGCAGGAATGCCTCCGCCGCGTGGCGTCATCATTCCTTTCGGCAGACATTGTGTTATCATTGCGGCACTTCCCGAGGTTTTCCTAAAGGGAGGTACGGGTGTTCTTTGAGCTCACAGATCCGTTGCCAGGCGGGCCGGATGTTGTGGGAGTGGAGGGCATGACTGTGCACATCCGTGCGGAGGTTATGATGGAGGGAGCATCTAGTCGCCACAGTTCCACCTCAGCGACCCGAGCCGCGAGCCATAGTTTTTCTTTACGAAAAGATAATGAGATGGCTCCCTGTGCTCTGATTGATTTTTTGTATTATGATCTTAGGAGCAATACCAAAGTGTTTCAAAGGAGGATTACCTTGACTTAGGTCTGCCTCCGGCCAATTCCCCGACTACCTCTCTGGCTTATCAATCTAGCAAGCATAGGAAATCCTATTTCGGAGCAGCTACTGCACCAGCGGGCCCAAGCAACCCGCCGGATGTGCTCTGCACTCCCGTGGACTTGCACGCCGATCCAGCCGTGGCTCACGCCGAGCTGGAGAAGGCGCGCCAAGCTCTGAAGGAGCAATCAGATCGGATGGACGTTGAAAAGCGTCGTCTGGAAGCAACCGTTCTGGAGTACAATGCAGCACAAGGCATCAAGCAACATGTCATCCCACCCCAGTGATAGATGAGCTTCGCATAGCTGGCTGAGAGGTCGGCAGAGAGTTGGGAGGATCCCAGCAGCAAGATGAACAAGGGGCTGCAGGAGGCACTCAGAGGCAAAAACCTGCAGAAAGACCGCAGGGACCGATCAGACCCCCATATACCTTTGAGTAGATGATGAACCAGCCATGCAAATTGCACAGCGGAGTCGGCAAGCCCGCATCTCACACCACTCAGCAATGCATCTGGGTCGAGCCTTTGTCAAAGGGAGGAGCAGGAAACCTTCCCCCACCACCACCCCCACCCCCAGGTCCACCACCAGCAAATGCACGTCCGCAGTTCCCGCGCCAGGACGCGGCATATATGATCTTCACCAGCGAGTCGGATGACAAGGGCAGTCGGAGAGCCCGAGAGCAAGCAGTCAATGCCACTATGCCAGCAATCCCCAGAAGATGAACTGGTCGGATAGCATCATCGCATGGGCCCAGAGGACCACCCAAGCGTAATGCCAAACCCAGGCAGTTATGCGCTCGTGGTGGATGCAATTTTCGCAGCACCCTTGTATTCATGCAAGTTCACCAGGACTCTGATTGATGGAGGCAGAGCCATCAACATTCTGTACCGAGACACAATGATCAAGCTCGGCATCAGTGAGAGCGAGTTGGAGCCTAGCAAGACCGTGTTTCACGGGATAGTGCCCGGCCTTTCATGTACTCAATTGGGCCGCATTCGCTGGAGGTAGTGTTTGGTTCGGAGGAAAATTTCCGTCCAGAGCCGATCTGGTTCGAGGTGGCCGACCTGAGCAGCCCGTACCACCTTCTGCTCGGATCGCCTGCAATCGTCAAGTTCATGTTCAACATTTTCCAGCCCTACCTGAAGATGAAGCTTCCAGGGCCGAATGGTCCCATCAAAGTGTGCGGTGATTACAAGAAGTCACTAGAGTGTTCATCCGCCGGTTCCAAGCTGACCGATTCCCTAGTCATCGATGCAGAACGGCGTCAGCTCGACAAGATCGTAGCAATGGCCCAAGCTCAGATGAAGGCACCCATGCCAAGCACGAAGACCAAGAGATCGGACGATGAGACTGCATTTCAGGCAGCCAAGGACAGCAAGAGGATTGTTCTGGACCAAACATTTGGTTACCGCAAGTATTTGGCACCAAACACCTGAAACCCAACCCCACAGAATCCATACAATAACTCTAGACAAGTGGGCTCGCTCATGCACATATATTCATCAACTAGATCATCGAAAACTTCATATGCAAGCATCAGAACAACTATTGTGCATTTTTTATAAGGGAAAAAACCTAACTTGCCAGTAGAGTTAAACAACGGTCTAACCATCTGAAAGCGTCGCCAGAAATGCTCCGGAGGGAAAAGTGGCGCTCTGAAAGTAGTCATGATAAAGGAGAAGATGCCCGCTCTCTGTTCTGATTCAGCGGCCGTATGGTTATTTTTAGGAGCGCACAATATTATGGTTTTTACGCTGTATCCAATCAGCCAAGCCTAGTTGAGACTTGAGACACGTATACGAGGAAACAAAAAAAACTATGCAGTCTACTAAATGTGCCCTAATTGATGCAAGCCTGTAAAAATGTAGTAGAACCCTGCTAAACTACGTAAGCAGTAAACAGAGAGTACGCAGAAGAGTGAGCTAGGACACCTTGTTGTCGTAGTTCCACCGGGCCCAAATGAGGGCGCCATTTGGTACAAATACATCCAACAATATTCTACAAAGGAATTCACATATGCAAGTAGAAGACCAGAGAAAGAATGAGGATCATTTGATGCACCGAGGGCGAGAAGCTTCCAGCAAGAGAATGGGAGGATGCTCCAGGGTCAGACGAGCCAGGAACAGCACCACCTGCCTCCCCGGGTCCTGGCGCAGGTGACGGTGCAAGAGATGAGCCATGGCTTGCTGCGGTGGACGGCTCCATGAGTGGAGGAAATTGATGCGGCCCTGCGTGCGCGATTGGAATAATGAGAAGCAATATATCAGATGAGAAACAAGAGTTGGTGATGCAGCACAGGCAACGTTAGATTGAAAAAGGAAATTTGCAATAGTACTGAGCATCTTCTTGTATCTCTAAAATGAGATGGAATTTGATCCTAAATTTAGCATACAAGTAGAAGATTCCCTTGTTCAATAGTACTCTACTATACTAAAATTTTCTTTCAGATAATTTTGAAACTTCAAAATCCATTTTCTCTTGATGTTGCCCTGATTGTCCATTGTTCTCTGTTTCCCAAAAACAGTTCAAAACTATTTGGTGTTATTTTATCGGAATCTGAGAAAGTTCAACGTGGCTTGGTTCAATTTTCAGTTTTTCACTGGTACATTGATGATATCCCAGAAACATGTTTGGATAACGGACATGTAGTTGGATGAGAAGTGTAAATAGTTGCATGTTTACTTTATCAGCATTGAGCAGGCAGTAGTACTAATGGGAAGAAAAAGAATAGTTACCAGGGCATGTAGGTTGAAGACCCGAGGATAGCCTGCACAGACAAAGAGGTAAGAATCTTCAACTCAGTAGAAGATGAACAAAGATTAGTTGGGATTTTTTGCTTACGATGTGGCAATGCTTCCATTAATGAAGCCAGCATAGCTGCAAGTCGAGACACCGCATCCTCCGCTGGTGGGCTGGGTAGTCACATTACCAAGCATTAGACTGCTATTGGAGCACTGCATACTTGAACATGACCCTGCTAATGAAGCTGGAGTGCAGAACAGACTGTGGGAGAAGAGAAAATGGAGATTATAGTTCGAAACTCGCTGAAGTAATACAACTACATTGAACAAAAGACAAGGTAACTTTAACTTTACTTGAGACTCCCTGGCCCACAACTGCATTCCACACAGTTACCAGCAGTTAGTGCATAGGTCCCGTTTGCCACGAGCAATCCGTAGTCCGAAGCAAAGTTAGGGAACGTTGATGCACATGCTAATCACAGAAACAAATAGCAGAGAGCATTAGAAAAATAATCAACAGAGAGATACAGAAGAAAGCAAGCATATCTAACTTAATTATCACTACTGAACATAGTTAACAATCAGCAAAAAAGAGGTAAATCAATTAAAGTAAAAGAACCCTTGCATGAATCAATGTAAAGATCCATCAATTAACATTTTCTAACTCCTATTATCCAAAGAAAATGAGTAGCTAGCATACTGATTGATATGTTCACTCAACATGAGAGTTCATAACAATCATGTGTCTAGATCACCTGTGTGGCCACATGTACCTCACCTAACACAGAAAAGTTAATCTTGTACAACCTAGCAAGCTGCAAGCATGCTTTATCCCAATCCTAGACCATTGATATGAAACATTTCAAAAGGTATTTATGCATCCAACATTCGTCAAATCCAAACGTCGACGTTCATCAAATGGCTGCTATCTGTTGGGCCTTGTGAAAAATTCGGAGCAATATGGCAATTAAGTACAAGTTTTTGACTCAGCCTAATGAAGCTGTACTCGGACCTCTCCATCTTTTGCTGCACTGAAAATGCTGTGGCAGGAGGGCAGGCAACTTAAGATTGACCTGATTGCAGGAGGGCTCAAGTATGTATTGCCAACGCTAGGGCGATCAAAGAAGATGGCAAACTAGCCAGTGTGCACATGATTGGACCTTAAAGATGACTATTTTCTACTAGTACCCGTTTCAAAAAGTCTTACTTTTAGTCTTCTTGTTCATTGTAGTTCCTTCACCTGCTCTCTCCTTTTGGTTCTGGATTGTAACCTGGTAATAATCCTAGTATGTTGTATGCAAACAATCTCTCATTGTCAAGACAGAGCAGGGCCTGCACGCTTTTGTTTTTAAAGATCTTAACATTTCTAGTAACTTTACCAGGTAAAGATGGCCTAAGGTATCATCAATCTACAGCTTGACAGAACCATGCCTTTGCAATGGTCTTTTTCTAGCTGGTTTGCTAGTCTAAACAGAAAAGCATAAAAGTGTTTCATGGCTATTGGCAAAATAGACCTCCACAGAAATTATCCACATATTAGACTGCAAGCATTATTTATCCCAAATTCCCAATCCTGGACCAGCTATAAGAAATACTTCAAAAAGAAATTTACACATCCAAAATTTAGTAGATAAAAAAAGGGCATCCCGGTGCATAGGGAAGGGTCCGACCACTTTGGGTCTTCTGTACGCAGCCTTTCCCTACATTTTTGCAAGAGGCTGTTTCCAGGACTCGAACCAATAGCTTTACCACTGCGCCAAAATTCAGTAGATACAAAGATTAATATCTTGGGTAGGCTTGATGGCAATCTGTTGACATTGACATATGGAAAATTCGGAACAAGGTGGCGGTTCAGTATAAGCACTTGACTCATCTCAAATAAGTCACACAAACTTTTCTTTTCTTTTCTTTTGGTGCACTGGAGAATGCTGCGGAAGAAGGGTGAGTCACTTAGATTGAAATGATTGCATGAGGTCTCATAAGATGTTGTAATAATGCTGGGACAACCAAAAATGACAAATCTGGTCACTTGGTCAGTGTGCGCAACATAGGAGCTGGAAGATGACTTCTTTATAGTTTATACACATAAAAAGGTTGTCATGGTATGAGTGAATATGGGTGAGGATAGCAACTCATACTGATCGACATAGATGAACACCAAAATGAGTAACTGATCTGATCATCAAAGTTATTGCCAAAAGCCAAAATTGTGACTCTGAATAACCAAAGGACTGCCATACGACCGCCAACTGTGCAGACTATCGTTTTAGTATCAGTTTCAAAAATAATTTTAGTGTTTAATTGTTCAAGGTAGTTTCATTCCTGGCTCTATCCTTTCGGGTCTGGGCTGCAAATTGGTAATAATCATTGTAAGCTGTATGCAAACAATCTTTAGCTTTCAATAAAAAGCCAGGCCCCGTGCCTTTTGTCCTAATAAAGCTTAAAATTTCTAACATGGGCCTAAAGTATCATCAACCTGCAGCTTTACAGCAGTATGCCTTAACAATAGTCTTTTTGTATCTGGTTTGCAAGTATAAAACGGACAAGAATAAAAGTGTTGACGGCTATTGGTGAAATTACATCCGCATATAAATGCATGGCAAACTTGGTGGGAAAATGATGTGGAGTCGGGTTCTGTGGCAACGATAATTGATCCTAATATTGGGAGATTATTTTACCTGACAATGGAATTGCGAGGATGTCGCCGGGCGCCACGATGGGGCTTCCCATGGCATTCACATTGCTTAGATCCGTGACGGTGGTGGCGTGGCTGGCGGCGATGGATTCGACGGTGTCCCCGACCCGCACGACGTAGGAGAGGTAGACGGCGGGGAGGTTGTTGTCGGTGGAGTTGAGGCAGACGCAGGGGAAGGGGACGACGAGGATCTCGCCAGCGTCGAGCAGCGCGTCGGGGTCGGCCTCGGCGAGCCCGTTGGCGCTGCGGATCTGGTCGGCGGAGGCGAGGCCCGCGAAGACGACGTCGGCGACGGTGGCGAGCGTGTCGGCGGGGCGCGCGGTGTAGCGGACGGAGACGGACTTGCGGACGCCGTCGGCGCAGGCGCAGCGGGTGGGGACGCGGAGGAGGAGCCCCGCGGGGAGGATCCGGTTGGCGGCGCCCGGGGAGACGAAGTCGAGCGCGTTGGCCGCCAGCAGCGCCGCCGGGTCCGCGCCGAAGAGCGCCGCCACCTCGGAGACCTTCATGTCGGCGTAGAGCGAGTAGCCGAGCAGCGCCGCGCACGAGTCGGCGCCCGCGCACGGCTCGATCGTCGTCTTCGCCGCCGCGCCGCTCGCCGCCGCGAGGATCACCACCACCAGCAGTGCCGCCGCCGCCGCCGGCCTCGACATTGGGGCACGACGAGGGGTTTAGGGTTGGGGGGCAGTGGGGTGGGGAGCTGAGCTGAGCTCGAGCTCGTCTCGGCTTTTGCAGAGTGTGCAGTAACACTGGGAATCGAAATTTTGGGGAGGAGCGGCCGAAGGGTGTGGACCGTGGACTGGAGACTGGAGTGGAGAATTCGGGTGCCACGAAGGTGCCGTGTAGGCCGACCCCACCCGTCGGTGGCAGGGACGCTTGTTTACCTGCCGACAGACTATTTGTGCTTGGAATCTGGGTCTACTGCGGGGACGAGGGGACCGAGATATCTGGTGACCAACTGTATTTATGTGAGGGAATTTTATTTTTGTTTTCGCCTAAATTTTCAGGTATAGATGATTTACCCTTGTTTTCATTGTAATTTACACATTTTTTACAGCAATTTGATGATTTGCCTCTGATAAGATACACGCATATGAAATGTCCATGATGCTCCACAACTCGGTCGCATCTTCAACATCGATCCTTAAACCTTTAGCTTATGTTTGGATTGAATTGTTTGAACCATTTTTATCATTCAACGTGACGTTGTATCCGTTAGTTCGCATGCTCATTTCTATGTATATCTAAGCCATATTAGGGAAGCTTTACAGAGTACAGACCGTAGTAACATCTCCGGTCCACTCAAATCCCCCTTTGAGCTTAGTTTTTCCTCCACTCCACCCTTGCTGCCCCTTGTTGGTCTGCATCCGCATGCCAACGTTATCAAACCTTTGGAGCATCCGACAGTGCACTATTGCCTAGTATTGCGTCGCCGCATACCTCGGATTCATCCGCGGTCAAGTACACCGCGTTTCCTTGTTGTCGTCGTTCGCGGTCAGGTGTTCGGTCAAATGCTATTGGGTCTTTTACCGTTTCATTGTTTTTATGGATCACGATGGCAGTATACTCGGTGTTGAAGGATGAGTTGTTGTGCGATGCTTGGTTGTTCCTGTTTGCGAACTTTCTAGGCAGGAATCAAGCCGGTGGTAGCTTTTGGGAAAGCGCCCATTCTACGTGTCATGAGAAAAACACAACGGGAACTATGATTTGCACATGATTCATGACCACAATACCGAGTCACTAGCCATCGGCGATATGCTATATGCAACTCCATAAAAAATACCATTGTGCGCTTAGTCCACTAAATAATATGATGCAACCAGGCACCCTAGCTATGGAGATCGTAATTTTTTGTTGATTCTTGTTTATATGTTATCAGTTCATGGGTTCACTCAATGTTATAATTGATGATCATCACATTATATAGCATGAAAGTGCTTCCGTGTTGTATCAAAGAAACGAGGACAGATCATTTACATTGATGCACTGTTGGCTAAAGTTGAGGATGCGGCTTGAGTCGGACGGCTTCTTCCCATTTTGGGGAGATCCTCTGTTTAATTGAATTCGACGATTCTATAAAATAGTGTTATTTATGGATGAATTATGGTATTTATGGATGAATTATGCTATTTTTATAATTATTTTGAGTGTTGTCGACTTTAGAAGAAAAAATATTGAGGGCAGACATTTTGCAGCCAAGATTGGATGATCGGCTCCCGCATCAGTGTCCATGGACTGTTCCCCCTGTCCGTGAATGGATGTGGCAACCGTTTGAAGGGTCAGCATTGAAGATGCTCTAAGCATCTACAATTAACATGGACTATGGTAGACATTCACATGGACTATGGTAGACAAGACATTATCATTCAACCGGGACCCCCTATACACAATCCATATATGAAGCAGATATATTGATGCAAGGACACGTTTATCACGTCAGATTCGACAGGCTGAACCTATCCCAAATCCTTTTCAATTTTTCAGTCCATAAATAGACCATCCTCCTCCTGCGAGCGTAGTCCATTTCTTGTTCCGCACTATCATCTTGCTCCACCCCTACTCATGTTCGTGCCACTGTCCTTGTTCGACGTCGTAGATGAGAGAATCTATTGCAAAAAATAGATGTTTTGGCAGGAAACTAGCGATGCAAGATACAAGTCAGACGGCGTGGTAATCGTTCGATCCTATTGTGAAGAATTTCTGTCTTGGCAGTCAGCAGCGAAGCCAGCCTGCAGACTCTGCGGGGTCATTACAATTTTTACAAAACAATTCTTCACAATGTATAGTAAGAAAACAGTGTTTTTAGGCTGATTTACTCAAAAGTTGTGGGGCCAGCTAGCCCCACAGCTAGCAAGTAGAATCGTCGATGTTGGCAGTTGACTTTCTCTTTTCTAAAATACATGATCAATTTTTTTTACACATATTGCATATATTTTGTATACATTTTTCGTATACATGAAAACAATTTTTTATCCATAATTAAAATTATCAAATTATTAATTAATGAAAATTTCAAATTTATGTAAATTATTTTTTAAATATACTAATTATATTATATTGTAGTACAAAAAAAGTGAAAAATAAAGAAAAAACTAAAACAGAACGTAAAAAGTAAAATAGAAAGATGAGATTTTGGCATCCCGTGAGCTTGAGACGACCCATTTGGCGCTCGGCTTAATGCGAGACTTCGCTTTGTCTCACGTGAAGCGAGAAATATCAACACTCAATATATTTGGGAGCAACTATTTAACGAGTATCCCTTGCGGAAGCCCTCGTAAGTGTCTTCTACGGTGGATAGAAAGCGCGTCAAGTAGCGTGCTCTTAATCGTCGTCATTTGTCACATGTTGGGTGCTTTTTGGGGAATTTTTTATATGCGTTTTTGGGGTTTAGATGGGGGTTTTCAAGTTTTTTGTTTTCTCCTGCTTTTCTTAATTTTGAAAAAAATCATGAAAAAAACATTTTTTTTGCTTCCACGAGAGGACATTTGTGCATTTTGAAAGGAAAGAAAAAAAACATGTTTTTTATTTTTTTGCTTCCACGAGAGACATAGAATTGCTTATTGTAGAATTACTGGTTTATTCAGAAAAGGGAAAAGAACACATTTTTTTGCTTTCACGAGGGGCGCAGGTTTGCTTCTCATGTAGAACGCGTTTTTTTGCTTTCACAAGAGACACATATTTTTTTCTTGTGAAGGCACAGGTTTGCTTCTATGAGAGTCACTGTTATGTCTTTCGGAAAGAAAAAGGCTTTTTTTTACGCGAGAGACAAAACTTTTCTTCACATTGGGGCACACATTTGCTTATGCGAGAAGGGCGGATGTGCTTCTCGAGAAGGGCGGATGTGCTTCTCGAGAAGGGAACGAATAAAAAAAATGTGTTTCCGACTACGATTTTTTCTAAGTTTTTCATAAAGAAAAGTTTCATCAAAATCTATTAATATGGGATTTGTGGTTTGTGGGCCTTCAAAACATTTCCATGCACTATGCAGATTGAACCATTAAACGGGCCTTGATCTACTTGGGCTGAGAGAAGTTTTGACATGCCTGGCCAAGGTTTGGTTTTCAAAATGCTACTCCCTCCGTTCCAAACTATGTGACTTCCATTTATCCTCATGTGTATTTAATATGTCGATAAATAGAAGTAATCTAATTTCGAACGGACCAAAGCATTGTTTTAGAAAAGCTAGGTTGACATAGAGCGAAAGGAATAGAATAACATCTAACTGTGAAACTTGTGAAATAGTGGCATGACATTAGTAATGTTACTCCTTTCAATCTATATTAATCATCGTTGGAATGAATGTAGCTAGTACTAAAATACACTATGATATATTTTTTTCAACGATAATAATATGGATCGTACCAAGCAAGACCTTTCATGTCTTATTTGCAAACAAATGAATTCACATTTTGGCTCAGAAAGACCTGCCATGTCTTATTTGCACAAGAAGGGAAATCTCTCTCCAAAAATGCGCCTATTTTTTTGAGCAAGAAGGTTGATGTCGATCTTCTACCTTTGGTACCATATGTAGATGAATTACATGATCCTCTGGGAAAGTGAAAAAATTATTTGCATTCCAGGAAACATGTTTTCATCCCGCTTTATATATAAAGCAACAAACCAACATAGTACAAGACTGAGCGATATAAAGGGACGGGATGGCTCTCAACACCGTCAATCCTAGGATAACCTGTAGACACAGTGCGCACGTGACTATGGTACCTAAGAAGAGTACGAGAAGAACCGAGAAACATCATGCTAAGCCCTAAAATAGGTAAGCTCTAAGACAATGCCCCCAAAATGAAGAACGGCGCTAAGAGTCGTCGTTGCCGAATCCACAGACAAAATTACGCTACCTAAATTTTCCGTGTATTGATTGTACACGAACAGTTTATGGAGTTGTTTTCTCAAATGTGTACGATCACTAGATAATACTACTACCCCCGTTAGTACTTCACAAGGCCTAATGTTCTTTTTTTTTTTAAACTACAAGGCCTAATGTTTTATGGGTGCCAATTCCAGCCCAATCCGCTGCATGCCAATTCTAAAAAGCCTCTGATTAATTTAGATGGATTCATGCAAAGAAGAGCCAAGCTTTCTGCCTAGCAACGCTGCTCGAGTACAGAGCTTCAGTACCCGAAAACAATGGTGAATTCCTCGCAAGAGTAACCGAAAAAACAGAAAAACCTCTTGCAATCCTACCCACAACCTTCTGGTACTTAGGATCTGCAGGGACCTGAGCAGGAAAAAATAGAGCTCTCAAGTTCTTCTTCAGTCTTCTTTTTTGCAGAGGTCTCATCGCTATCTCATGGATTCATTCTACTGGTTCCAAAAATTATTCACTGCTGATTCGGTTCAGCAACCACCGGAAGACAGGACGGAGATGTACTAGAATCTGGGGAGGACGGCTGGTGCGAGCGATCACTCGCCCTTGGTTAGCAATGTGAGTTGGTCAGGTGCTTCAAGCTCGCGACGTCGAACAGCTCCATGAATCTCAGATCGGTGCTCCTCACTTTCGCAGCAGCGAAGCGCTGGTACTCGTCGAAGACTGAAGATAGGCACCATTTCTGCAGCTTCCTCATGCACCCGACGACGCATCCAGTTCGGTGCTGCAGATACATAATAAGAAAGTATTGCACGGTGAGTAGAAAGTTATTGACTTGAAGATACACTCTACAGGTGTAAAATAAGAACCAATTAAGCTTACCTTGCCTCTCTTGCAGTGAATAAGCAGAGGTTGATTTCTTACATCTGGATGAAAGAAAAACAAAAGGAGTAAGACACATGAAATGCTGTGATGCAGGTAGCCCAGATGGGAAGGATCTACAGAAGATGAAGTACCTAGGACAACTTTAAGTGCCTCCCGGATTTTTTCATCGGGTATCTCGACAAATGGTTCCTGCAGAAACAGAGTTCCAAGCATTGTCAGACCAAGCATCAGACTTTGGATATAAATGAGTGGACTTATCAAGACTTTGGATGAAATAGTAGATTAATTACGCACCCAATAAGCAGTTGAAATGGTTTTAATAAAGACAATCCTATTATATCGGAGAAAAAAACCCAATTTCCTATGTCTGTCTATCAAGTGACACGATTTTCTTCATAAAAAGTACTCAACATCCATCATGTATTCTTTTTCAAGGTAGGACTACAAACTACATTTGGATGTCCCCAGTGTCCCTGCTAACTAATAGTTGTAATTGCAAAAAAAAGGTCAGACAGCGACAATGGCACAATGCTAATCAAACCATGGATTTTTGGAAAAACTATGACAACACAGACCAATAGGAAGGAACAAACCAGCTTTACAGCAAGAAAACGGCTGGTTCATACAAATGACAGATCTAATTTAATTTTGCATTAGGTCATGGATGACCTTGAGGTTCAAGCATAAAATAGACAAATAATTGGGGTAGTTGCCTTTTCTTGTCATTCATAGCGCCAATCAAAACAAATAAAATTATGTTTTAACACTAGTATGATTTGTCTTGACCAGTTTGCAAATAAAACGGACTAGTCAAAAATAGTATTGGGTTCAGATTATCTAAAACAATATAATAATAAAGAAAACCCTAGTTGCCACTTGAAATAAAATCTAGAAGCTTTGCCGACCACTATATCACAGTTGTCGTCAATGAACTGAGAAAATAATGATACCTAAACCTCCACAAGTAAAAGTGTAAAATTCTAGAAAATACTTTTCAGCTAAAATATGTGTCCCTTCATTCATTGTTGTACAATGTGTTGTTGTAAAGAAGTATGGAAATTCGCATACAAACAATGTACTGCAACTTTTGTTAGTGGCATGAAATTGTTTTGAATGAAGGTAAATTACATGTACAACACCATGACATTTGCTATTCAGGATAACCAGCAAGAACACATGGAGAAGCAGAGTCGCATATGTTTGTTCTTGCATGCAAATATTTATAGATCAGATGCAAAGCACCAGCGAGGTAAATGGTCACATGAAAACAGGGAACGGTACAACATGACAACAAAAACAATGAAAATGGTTTTCGTCTAAAATATGGTTTCTCATGCTCAGATCTATCACTGCTACTCTGCTAGATCCCTGGCACAAACTATATGTTCCGATCCAATCATCCAGCCGACAAACTATATTAACGATTAAAACCTAGCATGAGAAACTATATTTTGCTCAACTCCATCTGCTAATGTTGGTGGAAACTGAACAGAGCAATTTACAGAATCTTGAAAAACTGCAGCAGATCTAGGCCTCCAGACTCCAGTGTTATCCCTCTCAGCTATCAAGAACATAACAACACACCGGACAGCCCAATGTGTGGATGCACGTTGCGCTGTCACTGTGTGCCATACTGGCATGCCCCCCCAATTAATATCTTTTTTTTCTTTAAATAAAAAGATTGTTTTTTCTTAGGCACCATATGCATAGTGAAAAACTACAACTTGTGCATTGGATCATTAATTTTCAGTGCCTAAGCTTTTTATGCACTATGTCCAACTTGTCTCAGGCAGATAAGAAACAGTCCAGTTGATAACTTAAGGCATGGACCATGGATAGAGTATCCAAATAGGGCCATTGTGGATTAGGTTGCCAAATACCGGAATACGGGTCACATAACAACTTGTGATACTGCATGACTCAACCAACGATTTCAATTTCACGAAATTGGGCTTAGCCTGTTGGGACCATTAAAACTGCTTAAAACAACCTAAAGTGCATATGGCGTGAATAGGAGGTCCCAAGAGCTGCTTATGCTGAAGGCTAAACAGGAAAATTCCTGCACCAAAAAAATCGCGTCCTTTTTCCGAGAGAAAAGAATTATTCATGAATTGGCTACTTTGGAGAAACAGTCAAAACATCACTCAATCAAACAAGAAAGAAAAGAAGAGGAAAAAACAAAGAAGAATTGAAAGGGAACTACAGTATAATGGTGATGCTGTGTGCTAAAAGGAACTAGGCAAACTAACTGGCAAACTTGTTAAAAAACCACTTGGAATTCTGGAAAAATTATTGTTTAAAATCAGCATCGCAGCTGGCTCGATTAATCAAACAAAACCAATGCTGAAAGGGACCACCGCCGATATGCCGTAAAACTTGAAAAATCCCCAGATAGTAGTAGTACTAGTGGTAGGAGAAAGGAGATGGATAGATGCGCCTATTAGGCAAGTCAGTTGATGATAACAAATAAAATCCAGCCAGTCATGCATTGGATCCTCCCCAAAACCACCTAGGCCAGTGCTACAACTGTGCAAGTATTAATCTAGGAGGATCCACAACAGCGACATGATCGACGGCCTTGGTTCTTGGCAGGAAATTCTCGCGTGTCCGGAAAATACTCGTGATTATCTACGCATCCACTGCGATTCTACTACTTATCCAAGAATTGCGATCAAGAAGAATTGCCATCAAGGGAAACAGAGTAGAATTTCATAGAAACAGGACAGATTGTTCATCTTTTGGTTATTACCTTGCGGCCCTCGATTCCGAACTGGTGGAGCTTGATCCCGTTTTTCTCGAGGAACTCCCTGTTCATCTCCGGGTACGGCTCCGGGCACAAGTACCTGAGCGATGAACGTCAGCACAGCGCAACAATCGCAGGCAGGCGGAGCGGAGAGAGACGGGATCCTCACACGATGGAGCGGAGGTTGAGGGACTTGAGGAAGCGGAAGTTGGCGGCGGCCGGGAAGCCGGACCGGTAGACGCCGTCGTCGACCATGGCGAAGTTGATCGGCGGCACGAGCGTGCCCTCGTCGCAGGCCCCCGCCGCCGCCAGCAGCGGCGGCAGAGGCGGGGGCATGGGAAAGATCTTGGGGGGCTTCTCGTGCTTCCACAGCTCGAGGCCGCTCCTCTCCATGGCCTCCTCCCTCTGCCCCGCCTCCATGGCCCTCTGCTTGGGCATGATTTCCAGCTTCATGGTCTCGGGGCGAGGGCAGAACCGTAAAACTCCCAACGAGATGGGTGTGCTTTGTGTGCGCGATGGGTTTGAGCGGTGTGGGTGTAATGGCCTAACAGGAAGGAGGAGGTTATTTATAGGAGAAGATGAAGGAAGGAAGGAAGCAAGGGAGGGAAACTCCAAAAAGTTGTAGAAAAGGTGGGTAATTTGAGGAGGGAAACTCCAAGGAAAAAAGTGTGATTATGATTGATGAGGAAAGGTGAAAGTTTCGGGATAAGGAGGTGATTTAATGTGCCTTGTGAGATCTAGTCACCTAGAGTTGAAAATTGGTTCCATTATTCTTGTGTGATGGTGTAGTTTAATTCCATCAAATATTAAATCCTAATGATTTAATCATGAGATAGATCATGTCAATTAGTTCATTAGATACTCCTGATGGTTTCACACAAAAAATACAATTTTTTATCCAACGGCTTAAAGCATCATAACTCAAATTCATCGATGAAATTGCACTCAGCAATATATACGTAAATTTGTTTGTGCTTTGGAGTATGGGTGGTACTCTCATCCTATCCCTTTGATCAATGATAGGGACCATGATAGATTGATCATTGATGTCAATTGTACGTTCATGCCTCTTTGCTTACGTGTACAACGGATTTGTCAAGATGTCAACACTTATCAATGCACATCATTGTCCATCTCCTGCAAATTTTCAGTAACACTCACTTACATGTCAAGTCTTGTTAAGAGATCTCATTAGACACTGTATAACAAGAAAGAGATGTGCAACCAATTAGCGTTGTTATTTGAACCATCGTGTGGCGATATGAAGTGTCGGTGATAGCGGCGGAGTCAGGATCAGGGCAGGACCCAGGCAAGCCCCAGGCCAAGTACTAGCCATAGTTCTAAACAGTGCAAAATCAGTTGCAGTGCATGAAGAAATCCAGTCTCACGTCCCAGGTCACTGCCAGGGCAGCCTGGCCCCGTTTACGTCGTTGGTCGATGATATGGCGTGAGAGGTGAGCCTACAAATCCAATCACAAATTGACAACAACGTGCAGTAGGAGTCAATAAGATCACAAGACATATAGATGAGGTGTTGCGTTGATGCCTCTCTGTGTTTGTCGTGTTGATGCAACCAATAGCACGTTGGGGAGATATATCATTCTACCACTTTGGTAATATCATTGTGTTCTAAAAAATAACAATTTTTGTTTAAAATCTTATTCGCCTAAATTTTCAAATCATAAGTTAATCTATTGTGAAGAAAAAAAATGCAACATTAGCATGTGGTAAGGTATCCAAAATTGAGTTGAAAGTGAAAAGTTACTATAATTTTTTTAATTGATGAAAGTCATATGTACAAATCAAAATAAAGGTCAAGATAATCAGATATTGACAAAAGTAACATTCTGCTACCGTGTGGAAATGCACTTGGGTGAATAGTAAATCTTGATTTTTTGGCAGCAAGAACAATTAAAAAAAATTATAAAAAATTCCAGGCAGACATTTTTTAGTGTTTTCTCCACATATAAATTTTAGCGAAGAAATCACGTTCATGATGCTTTGGGTGAAAACACTTAAAAATGATTTTTGTTCAATGGAAAAATGAGTTTTTTTTCATAGTGTTGTTACTGTGTTTGTCGCCCTGACCACATCAAATGCTATTTCTTCTCAAATTCTTCCATGAGAGTAGAACACCGTGTCGTGTGTGTGGTCAAAAACAGACTTTTATATATTGTATTTTTTACAATTTTGAAATTTATTGTTCATTCAAAATTTCAGATGAATGTACACCAGAAAGCAGAAACTCGATGACCAGGTATGTAGCCATGCTCTGACCGTTCTCCTCTGTAAACTAGTAGCAGCCTCCATGGAAAGATAAAAAAAACAAGAGCAACAAAAACTAGCAGCCTGGTCCATAAATTATGTTTTGTTTGGTTCACATAACATAGCCACCAGCTTTAAACAACAGAAAACAAAAAGCAGAGGCAGAAACGTTGCGGAAGCCGTGCAGAGCACGAAGATGCTTTTGGCTAACCGAAAGCCAGCCGTTGCAACGAAACCCGGAGATCCGAGACCTCACGTGACCAGCCGGAGGGGTCCCTTTGGATATGTATGCCATGCCATGACCCCTTCCCCAAGCCGTTAACGCACGCCCAACGAGCCGCACAAGCGATCGACCGCTGCTGACCGTCCCCGGTCTTTACCCAAAAAAAAAACAAAGACCGTCCCTGGTCCAAACTTGCCACATAATGTGTCCTTGCAAAGGTCACTTTTAACGCATTATCATGTATCGCGATTTGAATGTGTCCCACGCAAAATAACAGTTGTGATTGCGCGCGAACTCTCTTATGGCTGCGTACGAACATGTGACTCGGACTGTGGCAGAGGTTGTGGCTGAAAAAACTGTGGCTGTGACTGAAAAAACTGTGGCCGTGGCCAGTGGCGGTGTTGGGTGTCTTCCTGAGACTTCCTAGGATTACCCAAGAATTTCATGTCATTTTTTCTTACTACGTATATGTATAGGAACTAGGCCATCGCAGCTATACGCATATGACCAGAAGACATAAGAGACTCGGCGTAGCGCGAGCAACTCCAGACTCCAGGCCCTCTCCCGATTCTTTTTTGTTTTTTACATCACCTCCCTGGCTTCCTCCCCCGATTCAATGGATCCCGATCCCCTTTCCCCTATCCCTCCCCCGATTCAGCCTCCCCTAGACTCCGGCGGCCAGGCCGGCCCTCTCCTGCCTCTCTCACCTCGGTCCCCTTCCCTCCGGGTTCCGGCCGGCCCTCTCCCTCCCCTGCCCTCGCCCATTCGCCCTCCGGCTGTCCGGCGTCCGCCTCCCCTGCTCGACTGCTCCCCGAACCCCAGCCCAACCGACAGGCGGCAACCGCCCAAGTAGGCGCCTAGACGCCCGACCAGTGTGGCAGTGTGGTAACGCGCCAGCACCCAGCAGTCCAGCACCGTTCGGCTCACCTCACCTCCGCCCCCGGTCTATTGGTCTGCATCCACCAAGCCACCAAGGTATTCTTTCCCTTTGTTTTCTAAGCAAATCTGGAGATTTTTCAGTGATCGCTTGTAAACTAATTTTACTTTGTTTATGTGATTTTGATGTAGATCAAAAAGATTCCCTCTGTATTCTTTCCCTCTATTAGCTAATTTTAATTGTGGGACAAATCTTCAAAGGCAAGAAAATTAACAAATAAATTGGTTCATATATTGCATTTGAAGTAAAAAAAAAATTGGGATGAATACCCAGCCAGCCAATCCTGGCGCCGCCACTGGCCGTGGCTAAAAAAACCGAGCCGCAGGAGTTGTGGCTGAAAAATTGGGTTGTGACAGAGGCTGGCTGAAAAAATTGTAACTATGACTGAAAAATTAGGTTGTGATACGGTTGTGGTTGTGGTTGAAAAATTAGGCTATGATAGGGTTATGGCTGAAAAAATTGTGACTGCGACTCGGACTGTAGCTGCGCGTGTAGTCGTGGCTGTGACTATGTGTCCGGAAGACGCCACGTACCAAACGTGGAAAGACTAAAAAAACCTGAAACGCATCAAAACGTGACACTTGGCGGCTCAGAACGCATGCAAATGACCTCTTCAACGATCACGATCAACAATGATCTCCATATATTAAAAAAAAAAACAATTATCTCCATAAATTCTCTAAAAAACCATGATCTCCGTGAGACGGGATCACGGGAAGAGGAACCGGGCGGCCGTGGGAGCTTCTTCCCACTGATAGCGTCTTCCGGGTCAAGCCCGGTGTCTCTGACGGGGGTGGTGCGTCGGCGAGCGAGCGGAGGCGGAGGAAGCCGCCGGTGCGTCAGAGCTTAGCTGCTGTCGTGGGACGGCGGCGCAGCAGCCTGCAGGCAGGTCGTCCAACGACCAAAACCAGCGGCCTTTGACGGATTAGCTTGCCTCCCGTTTTTGTCTTGTTGGATCTGGAAGGATTGACCTCGTGGATGAATCCCGCTGAATCAAACCACGAAGCTTCATGGATCCTGGCGCTGTCTTCCAGAACTGCTCCGCAGGTCTGGTTCCGTGGGGCTTTTCCTTGGATAATGCATTTTCTTTCCCACTAAGAATGGATAATCGGGATACACGGGATCCATTCCCACTACGCTACCACTGGCCTCGTTCGTAAAGAGAAACACTGACGTGGTCTTTAACATTGACGTAGTATATCTTTGACGGTCACGTGGGTGTTAACTAAAAATTGCAGAAATTTGGAATATCAAGTGTGTTCTTTTCGTGGATGGTGCTTGGTTTGCGAGAGCAAAGTAGATAAAATCTTGACCGAGTAATATCCAGGCAAAGACTTGCGATAAACTGGTCGATGTGCTCTTTCCATATGTGCCCTTTGACTGTTTGACGGTCACGTGCATGTTATTTTTTTCTTTCCAAAATACAGAAAGTTGATTATGATATATCTACATTTTGACAAATACAACAATGTTAACTTGCATGTCCTTTATTGAGGTAATGCAGTTTACCAATCTGAACTTTTTCAGTAAAAGTTTGAATTTGTTTACTGCGTACTCCGACATGTTTTGTTGGATATGATGCACTTTGAAAAAACACTGATATGTTAGTTTTGAACTCTGCACATGGTTATTTTTGGATGTGATGTACTCCCTCCGTTCCTAAATATACTTTTTTTCTAAAGATTTCAATATAAACTACATACAAATGTATATGGATGTAGTTTAGAGTGTAGATTCGTTCATTTTGCTATGTATGTAGTTCATAATGAAATATTTAAAAATATCTATATTTAAAAACGGAGCGAGTACTTAGAAAAAAAAACAGTCGTGTACTATAATTTTTATTACCTTTTTCTGATTTAGTTCCTATTTCATCCTATGCATGCATTGCATAGAGATTCTAATTGGAGAACCCAATATTTGTTGAGAGTAGAGAAACAAAATGTATGTTAGAGTAATTCTAGTGGAGTGGCAATATTGATCCGATCGTCATAACAACTGATATTATGGTGATTTTGGCCAAACATAGTTGTTATACCTCATGGAACGTCCTCTTTAGGGCTGCCTTTTCGAGTACGTTTCATATGGAAGTTGCATGTAAACTGCGGGTGACGTGAAGGAAAATTCAGGTGGCTCTCACCTCACGTGGAATGGCGCGGAGGTTGGAAGAAAAAATTGATCGATTGACGAATGGGTCCATGATTATGAGGGCAACAAATATGACGTTTCCGAATTTGCGCGTCACGTTGTCAACCTCCTTATCTATATGGAATGTGCTCCATATCCATCATGAGGACTGTCTTTTTGCTGACTCTACTAGAGTTCTCTTGCCCACCTCTTTCTTCCTTATTATGATTGTTTGGAATCATATGCAGACAATAAACGATGTGGGTACATGTATTTGAACGGGTACAAAGTACTTAGTTAGGTTCTTTGTCTGACATATGGCAAAGTCGTGTATGGAGCTTTCGTTTAACATGATTAATGTGTGGAGCCAGTGGTTGTATTGATGAAGCGATGGAGATTGAGCAAGTCCCGAGAGTTGAAGAGGTTCGTGATTTTTAGGGTGAAGATGTTAGAGCTTTGACGAGCATTATGAGGACTTTTTTCGAGCTCATTATGGCCATGTTTAGTTTCATGCATCAATATAGGCCCCCTTGCATGTGTGGTCCAATAGATTCTGGTTAACTAATACAACATTTGGGTAACATATAGGCATTGTAGAAGAAATCGGGGTGACACTATGAAGTAGGCGAGAAAACGAGATAATGGAGGCCATCGTCAAGCTCAAATCATTTGTTGGATATGTGCCCTAGAGACAAATTAATAAAGATATTTGTCACATATCCGTTTTGTTCATAATACGTTTTATACTGTGCTATAACTGTATCTTGGAAATATTAATACATGTGTAGTATAAAACATAGGTCCGTAGTTTAACTCGGGTAAACTATCTCATTGGGAAATTGATCGATCAAGCTTTCCTGATCATGGCGACACTTAAGTCCATTGACAATGAGGTCATGTCATTAGGGGAATGATGTGATGGACATATACCCACCTAAAGTATTGCAATGTGACCGAGTCACATAGTTCAGCGTTGCGATGACTTTGTAACGTATGGCTTAGTCCTTAGACCGTAATGATCATACGTAATTGTCATCTATGAGGAGACTTTGATTTGTATCCCACCACCTGACTGAAATATGCTGGCTATAACGGTGCACTTTGGGTATTCCGAAATAGATGGTTGATGAGTATGTTAATAGATCAGAGCGGGATTTGTCAGTCCTTGTAACAGGACAGGTACTCTAGGCCCACTCGGTGATATTGCATCAATAGCTTGCAAGCAGGTGACTAGGTCATGGAGATGTAACAGGCACGGACGAGTAAACTTGTTTGTTGTGAACGAGATGTGAACACGGTATGTGGGATACCGACGATCGAACCTCGGAAAAACAAAGTATCGCAGCACAAAGGGATTACGTTGTATCGTTAACGGTTTCCAAAAGCGATTGAAGTTCATTCGATGGAAGCGCAGGGGCTGTCAAGGATTGTAACAAGGTCCAACTGACTAGTCATTGGTCAATGAGAAGAGTCTCGACCATGTCTGCTGTTTCCAGGACCGTTAAGGTGTTACACTTAAGGGCAATCGATGCATAGGACAGTTTCGGGATCAATCGGTGAAATAGGAGAAATCACCGGAATAGTTCCGGAGGAGGACGGAAGTTGTTCCAGACATTTTGAATGGTTCAAAATAAAGTTTAATTTGTTTTAATAATGTTTTATTATTTAATTATCTGAATTAAATATTTAAACATATTAAAATAATATATTTTTTGGAAAAAAGCTATATGGGCCTATGGGGCCCATTAGGGGAGGAGGGGGTTTTCCCCCCTTGGGCTTGGCGCCAAGGGTGGGGCCCATCCTCCCCTTGGGAGTTTAGTCCCACATGGGGGAGGGGAGGAGGATGGCACCCCCTCCCCTTGGCCTATATAAGGAGGGGTACACCCCCCTTTTTCCAACACACAATTATTCCTCTCTCTCTCCTTCTCCTTCCTGGAAGTGGACTCCCCTTGTTTGGAGTCTGCACCTGGACTGGAGTTCTCCACCATAAGGCAGGCCGTCGCTCTGCTGGAGTCGGGATCCGAATCCGTCTTTCTTCCGCTGCTCGCCTGGTTCGGGGCCCGGGAGGAACATCGATTGTACCGTACGTGTATAATCTCTTCGAGGCACTACACCTATGGTGCTACTTCATCGCTGGAGGTCAACCGGGAGTCATCCTCGCCGGTGGTCTACTACACGACAGGGAGGTCTTAGTTCCGAGTCTACGCCAGCCACGTTCGCAAAAACGTTTCTCTCTTTCGGTCTTCAAAGGTATGAACACCGATTCCCTCCATTACTTTACATCGCCATAGAATAGATCTTGGGTTTGGGTACCGTAGGTATGAAAAATTTGTGTTTTCTGCCCCGTATCCCAACAGTGGTATCATGAGCTAGCTACGCGTAGATGTATTGTACGGGTAGAACACATCTACGATGTGGGCATCGAATCTTCATTCGTTACCCTCCCACGTGTACTCATTTAGCGTTGTGGCAATGTTTGATGAAGCGGCCCCCGACCGACCTTACGTGTTTACGTAGACTGGTTCCACGCTTGAAATATGGCTTGTACCATATAAAGTGGCTGGGGGGTGTCTGTCTCTCTGCATTAGCGATGCGAAGATGTCTGCAATGGAGGGCCCCGACAGGGGTGTAATAGAGACGGATGGGAGACGGTGTTGTGGCATGTTTTTCGCAGGATAGAAACGGTTCTCTCTCTCGAAACCCCTAGCAGCCACGTAAAACTTGCACAAGCTAAAGTAGAAAGGCGTTTGACTTTGCTTTGCATGAAGGGGGGTCATAGTTTGTATGATTTACAGTTTTACTTCATGTTTATGCTAGTATGCTAGATATGACGATGGTAGAACAAATAGGACCATCTCTCACAATACCAACATTGTGTTCTCCCTTGGTGGGCACCGCCTGGAAGGTTCACCCATATGGCCGACATTCCGTACATACCGGGTGTCACGCATATTAAACGACGTTCGCATGAGGTTGGGTTCGGCAAGCCTGGCATATGAAGATATGGCCTTGCTGAACAGCTAACATCAAGGTTCGATTGGCAGGCTTGACGTATGTAGATGTGGGCCTGGAACACAGTAGATCAAAAGATCGAGCACGAGTCACATACCTGATGTGATTGGCTTAGAGGCCTACCTGGGTCGCATACTGATGGTCGTGACGATCGGGGGAGGTATGGGGTCTGGGATTGTGTAATCACTCAGTTAAATTGACAGGTGTTTATCTAAGTGGGATATTTCTAGAATTTTGAAGATTAAATTGAAAACTCCACATTATGAACAAAAGTCTAAATATGTATCCTTGTGAATCAAACTTTATAGATGGCAGCACCATGCCCCTCGTTCAACTTAGGATCGTTCCTAGAGAAAGACAAACTGAAAACTGATGGGTCAAACTTCACTAACTGGTTCCGCACCCTGAGGATTCTCCTCGTTCCCCTCAAAATGGCATACGTACTAGAGGGTGCGTTAGGTGACGCACCAGCAGATGATGCCAGTCAGGATGAGAAGAATGTCTATCTCTCCAAGACTGATGATTACAACCTTGTCCAGAGTGGCATGCTCTACTCCATGGAGGCTGAGCTGCAGAAACGCTTTGAGAGGATGGGTGCATATGAGATTATCACCGACCTCAAGGCGGTCTTTGCACCTCAAGCCAGGGCTGAACGGTATGAGGCTTCTGAAGCCTTCTTCTCAGCAAAGATGGACAAGGACGGAAGCGTGAGTGAGCACGTGGTCAAGATGTCTGGCTACGTTCAACGCTTGAATGCTCTGGAATGTCAGATTCCAAATGAACTTGCTGTTGATAGGGTGTTGCAGTCGCTTCCCCCTAGCTACAAAGGCTTTGTGCTGAACTACAACATGCAGGGGATGACCAAACCCCCTTCTGAGTTGTTCGCCATGCTGAAGAGTGTTGAGGTTGAAATCAAGAAGGAGCACGCTGTCTTCATGGTGATACGTCCCAAACGTATCTATAATTTCTGTTTGCTCCATGCATGTTTTGTGTGACTTTGCCATGATTTGCTTGAACTTTCATACACTTTTGAGCATATTTGGACTAATCTATTAACCCAGTGCACCCAGCTGCCAGTTGTTGTTTTCTGCTGTTTTTGTATTTCAGGTTTTCCGGCCATTAAAAGTGCTCCAAAAAATCCGGAAAAATCAGCGACCCGGAAGCTTCCGGAATCACCAAGGCAGCGGAGGGGGGACACCACAGGGACTCCAGAAGGATCCCTGGCGCGACCCCACCCTAGGCCGCGACAAGGAGCCTCCTGGCTGCCCTGTGGGTCCCCTCGACACCCCCTCCCCCTATATTTAGCCCTCGGGGTGGAAACCCCTAATATCGATCTCTTTTCCGCGAACTCGCCTCTGTACCGCCGCCGCCGCCGTTTCTAGATCGGGGCTGCCTAGAGAAGCTGCCCCGGCACCCTGCCGGGAGGAGGAACCCCCTCCGGGAGACCATCCATAGCCATGGACGCCTCCCGTATGTAGCGTGAGTAGTCCCCCTTGGACCATGGGTCCGTGACTAGTAGCTATGTGATGTACCTCTCCCCTCTTTGTGCTTCCACTTTCGAGACCTCGTGAGCTGCCTCACATGATCGAGGCACTTTTGTAATTTCTGCTGTTGTTATGCTGAGTTTGCTGGGATCTGATGGATTATGAGACTATGTTCAGATTGTGATGAGTAATATATTTGGTTCTTCTCTTTTATATTTTGTTCTTGAGTAAATTCTTGCATGTTCTCCGTTGCAGTATTTTGCTTTGGCCAAGTAGTTTGCTTGCAAATCCAAGAGGGAGCGTTATGCTTGATTGTGGGTTCAACCCCTTGATGTCTAGCTTGAGTGACAGAAACATGAGACTAGGGGATGTGCGGTTGCCACCAGGGATAAAACAACGGTGCTTGTACCCGCGGGTGCAAGGATTGTTTACTTTACGCAAAGTTCTTTTAATGCAGTTGTCTGTTGCTTTGAGTTTACACTTTGGGTGGGATTCGCAACTTAATACCAGCGAGATGTTCTGGATAGATATCTCAAGTTGGATCGGTCTACTTACCTTGGCGTACTTCTCATTGCTTTTGAGCCCTTCCTTTCTTTGCAACATAGTTAGCATTGCGGTGCGTTCATAATTCTGTCAATTGCCCAGCTGTGATTTGTTTACCTCGCTAGCACTTTTATCGTCTTTTGGGAGAGAGACATCACTAGTGAAAATCACGGGACTCCGGTCCATCTTCATATCATTGTTTACATCCTTAGTTTACTTTCAGTTGTCACTATTATTATCTCTTGAGTTGATCCTTTGTAAACAGCAAGGCCGGAGGAATTGACAACTCCTCTGTACTCGTTGGGAGCAAAGTTATTTGTTTCTGTGTGCAGGTCCTGCCAACTCCCTAGCCAAAAGCTAATTTCTGGCGCCGTTGGCACCTTCTTGTATTTCCGCGAGTCCTACTGGAGACAAACCTTGGTATCTTCACCGAGGGAAATTTGCTGCTACGCTACATCTCACCTTCCACTTGGGGTAACCAACGAGGAGTGAGATAACTATCCTCACCGTATCACATGGTCAACAAGACCACTGAGTTTAAGAAGTCAAGCAGGCGGGAGAAGGCTAAGAGAGGTGGCCCCAAAATGGATGGCAAGTCAGTTGTCGTTCCTCCCAAGGCACCTAAGCCCAAACCCGGAGTTGAGTGCTTCTACTGCAAGGGTGAAGGTCAATGGAAATGCAACTGCCCCAAGTACCTAAAGGACAAGTAGGCTGGAAAGGTCGCCAAGAGAGACGAAGGTATATTTGATATACATATTGTTGATCTTTTCTTGACAAGCGCCGGGAACACATCCTGGATACTTGATACAGGATTTGTCGCTCATATTTCTAATTCCGTTGAGGGACTAAGGAATAAGAGACGCTTGCTGAAAGATGAAGTGACGATGCGCGTGGGGAATGGCTGTCAAATTGATGTGTTGGCGGTCGGCACGAAGCATCTTAGTCTCCCTTCGGGATTAGTTTTGGTTCTGAATAAATGCTACTATGTACCCGCATTGAGTGTGAACATCGTTAGTGGCTCTTGCTTGAAGCGAGACCACTATTCTTTTAAGTCTGATACAATTGATTGTTCGATTTATAAGGATGAAGTGTTTTATGTTCACGCGCCGAAGCAACGTGGTTTATTCGTACTTGATCTCGATGGTGACGTGTGTCACATTAACAATATAGAGGCCAAAAGATTAAAGAGTAGTGATGAAGAGCACATGATGATGTGGCATTGCCGACTTGGTCATATTGGTATAAAGCGCATGGAGAGGCTCCATAAGGATGGACTTCTTGATTCATTGGATTTTGGATCCCTTGATACATGTGAACCATGCCTCACGGGCAAAATGACAAGGAATCCATTCAATGGGATAATGGAGCGTGCAGATGACTTATTGGGGATCATACATACAGATGTATGTGGACCCATGAACGTCCCCACACGCAATGGTCTTCGTTACTTCGTGACCTTTACTGATGACTTGTGTAGATATGGGTATATTTACTTGATGAAGCATAAGTCTGAAACCTTTTAAAGGTTCAAGGAATTTCAGAATGAGGTCGAGAATCAACTCGGAAAGAAAATCAAGCACCTTCGATCGGATCGAGGTGGCGAGTATTTAAGTCACGAGTTTGGCCATAATCTGAAGTCTTGTGGCATAGTACCACAGCTTACGCCGGCAGGCACACCTCAGAGAAACGGTGTGGCTGAACGACTTAATCGAACCCTATTGGATAGCGTACGATCGATGATGTCTCATATTGATTTGCCCGTGTCATTCTGGGGGTATGCATTAGAAACTGCCGCTTACGTTCTTAATAGGGCACCATCCAAATCCGTAAAGACAACACCATTTAAAGAATGGCATGGCACGAAACGTAAGTTGTCTCACCTGAAGATTTGGGGTTGTGAGGCTTATGTTAGGAAACTACAACCTGACAAACTTGAATCCAAGGCGGATAAGTGCATCTTCGTGGGCTATCCCAAGGAAACTTGTGGATACACCTTCTACAATCAGTCATAGAGCAAAAAGTTTGTTGCCAAGACTGGACACTTTCTTGAGAAAGAGTTTCTCTCGAAAGAGTTGAGTGGGAGGAAAATAGACCTCGATGAAGTGACGGACCAATCACTCCAATTGGAAGAAACGGCCACATAAGTTGTTCTGGAACCTTCTTCCACAGTGGGAGCTGAAGAGAATGGCCAGAACGACATTCATAACGATCATGACATACATGATGATCATGATGAGAATGAAGAGGAACCTATTATGCCCCGTAGGTCATCAAGAGTCCGTCAAGCTACTGAGTTTTACAGACAGCTTGTGAATGCAATCTCATCTGATGAGTCAGATGAACCTATGAGTTACAAAGAAGCAATGGAGGGACCCGAGTCCGAGAAATGGATTGAAGCCATGAAATCCTAAATAGACTCCATGTACACCAACAAAGTTTGGACTTTGGTGGATATTCCCGAGGACCGCAAGGCCGTCGAGAATAAATGGATTTTCAAGAAAAATACTGACGCAGACGGAAATGTATCTGTCTACAACGCTCGACTTGTCACGAAGGGGTTCCGACAAATTCAAGGAGTTGACTACGAGGAGATGTTCTCTCCTGTAGCGATGATAAATTCTATTCGGATCCTACTAGCAATAGCTACATATCATGATTACGAGATATGGCAGATGGATGTGAAAACTGCATTCCTAAATGGCAACATTGAGGAAGAGTTGTATATGATGTAACCAGAGGGGTTTATCAATCCAAGGAATGCTGGTAAGGTGTGCAAGCTTCAACGGTCCATCTATGGGTTGAAGCAAGCATCTTAGAGATAGACCTAATCAACTATTGGCTTTGAGTTATATGTAGATGACATATTGCTAATAGGGAACGATAAGAAATTCTTAGGAGAAGTGAAGGAATATCTGAATGGACATTTTTCCATGAAGGACCTTGGTGAATCTGCGTACATATTGGGGATTAAGATCTATAGAGATAGACCTAATCAACTATTGGCTTTGAGTGAGAGCACTTATATTGACAAGATATTGAAAAGGTTCAGTATGGATAACTCCAATAGAGGCCTCTTGCCAGTTATAAAAGGTGTCAAGTTAAGCGTGACTCAGTTCCCGACCACATCAAAAGAGAAGGAGGAAATGTCCTCAAAACCCTATGCCTCAGCCATAGGTTCTCTCATGTATGCTATGTTATGTACCCGACCGGATTTAGCGCTGGCTATTAGTATGACTAATCGCTACCAGAGTAATCCGGGAATGGCTCACTGGACCGCAGTAAAGTACATCCTAAAGTACTTGAGAAGAACAAAGGATCTCTTTCTCGTTTATGGATGAGTTGATGAGGAGCTCCCCGTAAAGGGTTACGTTGACGCAAGCCTCAGCTCAGACCTAGATGATTCGAAATCCCAGATGGGATATGTTTTCATGTTGAACGGTGGCGCAGTTAGTTGGAGGAGCGGCAAACAGTCAGTCGTCGCCCAATCTACAATGGAATCAGAGTATATTGCCGCTTGCGAAGCATCAAATGAGGCGTTGTGGCTGAATAAGTTCGTGATCGAGCTTGGCGTCTTTACCAGCTGCACTGACCCCGTGGGAATCTTCTGCGACAACACGGGTGCCATTGCTAACGCGAAGGAGCCAAGAACTCACTCTACAGCCAAGCACATTCTCCGAAAGTTCCATGTGATGCGAGACTACGTCCGGGATGGACACACTAGGATTCACAAGATACATACGGATCTGAACGCAGCAGACCCGATGACTAAACCTCTTCCACAGGGCAAGTTTGAAGAACACCGAGAGACTATTAGTGTTAGATACATACCTGATGTAAAATAGTGTAATTTGTACTCTAGTGCAAGTGGGTGACTGTTGGATATGTGCCCTAGAGACAAATTAATAAAGATATTTGCCACATATCCGTTTTGTTCATAATACGTTTTATACTGTGCTATAACTTTATTACTTGGAAATACTAATATAGGTGTAGTATAAAACATAGGTCCGTAGTTTAACTCGGGTAAACTATATCATTGGGCAATTGATTGATCAAGCTTTCCTGATCATGGCGACACTTAAGTCCATTGACAATGAGGTCATGTCATTAGGGGAATGATGTGATGGACATACACCCACCTAAAGTATTGCAATGTGATCGAGTTACATAGTTCAGCGTTGCGATGACTTTGTAACGTATGGCTTAGTCCTTAGACCGTAATGATCATACGTAATTGTCATCTATGAGGAGACTTTGATTTGTATCCCACCGCCTGACTGAAATATGCTGGCTATAACAGTGCACTTTGGGTAGTCCGAAATAGATGGTTGATGAGTATGTTAATAGATCAGAGCGGGATTTGTCAGTCCTTGTAACAGGACAGGTACTCTGGGCCCACTCGGTGATATTGCATCAATAGCTTGCAAGCAGGTGACTAGGTCACGGGAGATGCAATAGGCACGAACGAGTAAACTTGTTTGTTGTGAACGATATTTGAACACGGTATGTGGGATACCGACGATCGAACCTCAGACAAACAAAGTACCGCAGCACAAAGGGATTACGTCGTATCGTTAACGGTTTTCAAAAGCAATTGAAGTTCATTCGATGGAAGCGCAGGGGCTGTCAAGGATTGTAACAACGTCCAACTGACTAGTCATTGGTCAATGAGAAGAGTCTCAACCATGTCTGTTGTTTCCCGGACCGTTAGGGTGTTACACTTAAGGGCAATCGATGCATAGGACAGTTTCGGGATCAATCGGTGAAATAGGAGAAATCACCGGAATAGTTCTAGAAGAGGACGGAAGTTGTTCCGGACATTTTGAATGGTTCAAAATAAAGTTTAATTTGTTTTAATAATGTTTTATTATTTAATTATCTGAATTAAATATTTAAACATATTAAAATAATTAAAAAATGGAAAAAGGCTATATGGGCCTATGGGGCCCATTAGGGGAGGAGGGGGTTTACCCCCTTGGGCTTGGCGCCAAGGGTGGGGCCCATCCCCCCTTGGGAGTTTAGTCCCACATGGGGAGGGGAGGAGGATGGCACCCCCCTTGGCCTATATAAGGAGGGGTACACCCCCCTTTTTCCAACACACAATTATTCCTCTCTCTCTCTCTCTCTCTCTCTCTCCTTCTCCTTCCTGGAAGCAGACTCCCCTTGTTTGGAGTCTGCACCTGGACTGGAGTTCTCCACCATAAGACAGGCCGTCGCTTTGCTGGAGTCGGGATCCGAATCCATCTTTCTTCCGCTGCTCGCCTGGTTCGGGGCCCGAGAGGAACATCGATTGTACCGTACGTGTATAATCTCTTCGAGGCACTACATCTGTGGTGCTAATTCATCGCTGGAGGTCAACCGGGAGTCATCCTCGCCGGTGGTCTACTACACGACAGGGAGGTCGTTGTTCCGAGTCTACGCCAGCCACGTTCGCAAGAACCTTTCCCTCTTTCGGTCTTCAAAGGTATGAACACCGATTACTCCGTTATTTTACATCGCCATAGCATAGATCTTGGATTCGGGTACCATAGGTATGAAAAATTTGTGTTTTCTTCCCCGTATCCCGACATCATTAACAATGAAGGTGGACCCCTTGTGTGTCGCCCGCGTTGCCACATAAAAAAGGGATGAAGTTTGACGTTTGCATTGAAGGAATACAAGGTGGGTTTCGGACTACGATATGACAACATAAGAAGGAAGCGAGGAAGTTGGGGCGGCGAGTTGGTTCTTTCCAAGTAGCATGTGACATCCTAGCTTAGTAGGAATAATAAACTACTCATATCAACAAGGTGCATCTTATTTTTTGGAAGCTCATCTCTAAAGAACTCGAAAGTTAAGCGTGCTTGGCTTGGAGCGATTTCAGGATGGGTGACTGAGTGGCCCAGGTGCGCACAAGTGAGGACAAAGTACACCAAAAAAACTAGTGTTGATCTGTGGTGATAGTCTAGATCCCGCAAAGCATAACGGTTGGGAACCGGTGGCTATGGACGGGGCGTTACATAGTAAGGGAATGATAATACACTAGGTGTTCTATTTGTTTCCTAGTGACATGTATTTTGTGTGTGTAGGAGCAATACACTACTCATGAGAGGGGCATGCCACCAATACAAGTAACATGTTTAATTTACTCTACTTTCTTAGAACGAAGCATTGTGAAACGATAAGTATGGTCGACTAGAGACGGGGGTGAATAGGCGACTGCGAATTTTAATTGTCTTTTCCAACATTAAGAATATATGTTATCTAGATATGCAACTAGATAAAAAACCAACATGGCAAGCTCACAATAAACAACAAGCTAGATAAGATAACCAACAATGCAAACTTGCAACAAGTAAGTGAAGGATAGAAATGATCGCAAGTGAAGATGTAGTTCCCGAAGTTCCTTCCTTTGGGGAAGGTATGTTTCTGCCTGAAGAGTTGTGGCGGAACGAAGCTCACCCAGCATCACAAATACTCATGTTATTCTCTTCGTGACCTCACACAATTCGAGGTGCCACAATACACGAAGCGGTGCCCTGGAAGGTGTCGATCGTACTTTCACAAACAAGGTTGGGGCCATCTCCGCAACTTAACGGGAGGCTCCCAACACCACCATGGAGCTTTACACCACAATGATTGAGTCTCAAGGTGGCCTCTTTCGTTTAGGGTGCCCAAACATCCAAGAAACGAGATTCACTAGAGATTGCAAGAGGAAATCAAGTATCCTTTGGTGAAGTTGTAGATGTAGGTCTTCTCTCCCAAAACCCAAAAGAACAAGGATTCAGAGTTGTTACAAAGAGATCTAGGGCTTCGAAGCTTTGGGCATTAATGGAGGAGACGGAGGCAAAGAGGTGGGCCAACTTGGGGAAGAAGACCTCATCTATAGACTCCATCAATTTTTAACCATTACCCACATTTTTACTATTGGCGGTACTATTGCTGCGGACAATGGTACCACCGCAGCCCCATTCGGGTTGCACTTCAGAGATCAGGCGACACTTCAACATCGGACCCTGGTAGTACTGCCTATAGGAAAATAACCGATATTGTCGTAGCAATGTTGCTCTAGTAACGTCCCCTATCCATAGAGGATTTGGCCATCAATGGTAGATGAGTCGACACTTAGCCCGTCAGTGCCGCTCCAACCAAAGGACCATTCTCATGAATTGTTACCCTGAGTATGCTAGTTAATACCATGGCACTAGCTCATCAGTGTCGCTCCAACGAGGGGAACATTCTCATGAACTGTTACCCTAAGTATTCTAGTTAATACCATGGCTTTAGAGGTGGTTATCATACTAAATATTTATTGAATTTTTACTTCAAACCATGTATAAGAGTATTTAAAGATTTTTTTTACTTCAAATGCTAAAATTATTGGAGGTTGTTGTGGTTGCAATCACCTGAAAAAGCAACTCCTCTTTAGCCCATCCAGAAGCCACCAAACTTTAGAAAGTATTCTATTTCAAAACACGCTAGTTCGAAATAAAAAGCCATTTTGTTCCCCACATGAATCGCCTCATTGGAGTCTACAATAAGAGATGTATGATCGAACAAATCTCTTTGTAACACCCGCACTGTTATTAAGGGGCGAGGATTGTGTGACAACTACTTTCTTCTTCTCGAGGACTCTTTTACTGAAATGATGAAGTCAATTTTCTGGATCATTATATTAAGATTTAACGGTCGTCCTTCTTTCTAATTTCTCATTCAACGGTTATTTATCTCATAAAATCGACTTAACCAAATTAAAAGTTCAATCAACATATAGCTATTCTGACTATCTTAATAACAAAAAGTAATTAACCTACAATGTGAAGTCGTAGTCTACTTCGATCCTTGAAAAGATGAAAAGAACCCAAGGATCTTCGCAATCAAACGCCTCTATCCTGCCGGTTGCATAGGCGACCAGCATCCCGGCACTGATTCCACGAAGCTACTGCACGAAACAGCCAACTATGGAGTACTCCGACCAGCAAGAAGATCGATCAGTCATTTCCCAAGTCATGCAAGGTCGCAAGGAAAAGCAAATTATAAGCGGTCGACACAGGAACAGGTGGTAAGCATCACGCAAATGATCCACCCTCGTGTGGTCTAGTGTAGCTAATGTCTTACGGCATTTGGAGACCCCTAGCCGGCAAGCGATCGACAGCTCGGGCGCCGCCCACAATCGAAAAGCCATGGATGGACGCACAGATAATTTGCGTAATCGCTCACGTCCGCAGCTAGCTGCGTCACGGTGCAAAACTGGCTTGGCTCTTCACGCCTCATTGGCGGGATGATAATGGGGGTCGATGGAACCGGCGAATCCCCCAATCCGGCGCCAGTACCGTGCAGAATTCGTTTCTGCATTTAGAAAACCTGCATGCATATGCATCAGGGCCAATTAAATAGGGTTGGAGAAAAAGGTGCGTATCTGATCTCTAACTTTGTGAAAGATGTCTTTTGAATTTAGAAAGTTGTGATATATGATCTTTGTTGTATAATGCTGCGTGACACAGATAAATGTGCACGGGTTCCATTGAGCAGCAGTCGGGTCATATACCTAAACTGCGGTATCTCGATCTAACATGTTCCGGTTTGGGATAGTTGAGCTATACACATAATCTAGTTAGATAGGTGTTATTATCACATGAAAAAGATAATTTCATTTTTTGTTTATAAGATGATTTTTACATAGTTGTACATGCCATCTTCAGCGTATGAGGCTTTCTTCCTGGGACGCACTGGTGCGCCGGGTGCCCTGCAGAATTGGGACTCTTGGGCGCCACTTCAGATAAAGCTCTTCCTATGGCTTGCTCTTCATAATCGCTTGTGGACGGCGGACAGGCCCAATCACCGTGGCCTCGATCACCCAGATTGCTGCCCTCTCTGTAGCCAGGCTGACGAGACGGTGGACCATCTTCTGGTGGGATGTTCGTTCTCCCGGCAAATTTGGTTCCAGGTACTTCTTACCCGCCGGTTGCACGCTGATACCCCAGGCCCAGATAGTTCTCTCCAGGATTGGTGGCCTGCTACCAGAGCTCTAGTGGAGGACCCGACCGCTCTTAAGGATCTCAACACTCAGATTAGCTGTGTGTGCCGGGAGATTTGTCTCGAACGAAATCGTTGTGTGTTCGATAAAGTGGAGAATACGACGCCGGTAATGATGAAGAATATCGAGTCAGAGTGGAATCTGTGGGGTTTGGCTCCACAGGTTAGTGTAGACGATGACATGGGTTAGTGGAATCTTGATGTATCCGTAGTGTGAGGGTCAGCTTGTTGACAACCTCATATGTATATACTGTGTATTTCCTTGTGCATCCCCCCCCCCCCCACCTTAATATATGTGTGTTCTTCAAAAAATCTTCACCATCTTCAACAATACACCCCACATCATCCTCATCATCAGTACTGGAGGAGAGAACAGGGAAAGTGAGTGAATAGTTGTTGTTTTTTCTTCAGTGTATAGGAGGTGAACAAGTTTTTTTTGCGAGTAGGTGAACAAGTTGACAATGCTAAGAAATTAGAAACGGGCTCAAACCATGCCATGCTTTACCTGCCACTAATGTTGAAGCCAAGTTTAAAAGGATGCGCCTCGTAATTACGACAAATCATGCATTCTTAGAAGAGAAAAAACGACTACATGAAAGAAAGAGAACTTAACCATCTCTTGGCGCAAGACTTGATACTGTGAAACAACTGTTTAATTCAAAGATACCTTGCCCATTTTTCTCAGTAGAAAATGATATCTTGCCCATGTACTACACTTGAATAACCTAACATTATCCACTTGACCTACCAATTGCATGGTAGCTGAAGAAAGACCTACGTGGTAATAAAAGTAGTACTAGTACACTCCTGGTCGGAAAGCCATCTACGCCATTGGTGGGAAAGCCTGGAATATAGAATCGGTTGGGCGTAGGAACTGGTAGCGTCCATGGATTTACCAAATGTATAAGTCAAAATGCATGACTAATTGCATCTGGCTCTCTCTGGAGCAAGGCATCAGTTTAGAATCCTCTTACGTGTGTAAACTCTAGGAAAACAATATTATCATCACGATTAACGATCTACACCTAGGAGTCCAATTCGAGGCTGCTGGGAATATTGCACATTTTCCTTCCTCCAGGCGGTCCAACCACCTGTCGAAAGATTGTAGAAAAGGATAGCATAATGCAGCATTTCTTACTTATAAAACAGAAAGTGAGAAGGCAGGATGCAGGAACGCCATTGCTTGATCGCCATGAAATTGATATATTTTTCCTTTTCGAAAAGGGGTTGCCATGGAAGATGGTGTGAAATAATGTCTCCTCCTCCACACAACTTGCATATATACTTTATTTTCATCATCGTGCTACTTTTGGAGGCAAGGATTTGATGCGCCTTAAGATGGACGAGTCGTGCGAATTCATCATTGGTACACAGATTGTTCGGTCTATGTATGAGATGCCATGAACAATATGTAAGAAAGGGACCAAGAGGAATGGGAAAAAGGGAGCTAATAAGATAGCCCGTGCTTTTTCTGTAATGAGGGGTCATTATCATCAAGGAAGAGATGCCAAAGTATGCACAGCGTTGGATCGAGTTAAAGACGACCAAATTTTTAATAAAATATGATATAGATAGATGCAACTAAAATAAAAGAAAAAGGATCAACAGGTGACGAAACGATATCGTTTGGTCGAACAGAGGCGAATCGAGGCCGTGGCGTGAACACTCGAGAGAAATAACAAATTATCTAGGGAGGGGGGGGGGGGGCTAGTCTCCACATCATTTCAACATGGTGAGCCTTCGCCAGCCAATAGGTGAGTGCACTTTAAAATATTAAGTTTGAGTCTCCCTTGCATGCATTTTGATGCACTGCTATAACAACTTCTAATTCCTGTTGTATTTATACGTAGTGCACTATGTACTTTGTTTGTCTGAATTTCTATTCGAAGGGAGTGTAACGGGTCCGATCTAGTCCTAGAAGGTGGCGGCGGCGGAAGGGAGAAAGAGGGAGGAAGAGGAGGCCAGGGAGAGAAGATCAGCTTCTCATTGATAGATTGGGTCATAGTCGATGATACAACCCCACGGGCTCAGCCCACTTAAGTATACACACACACCGCCTCACACTCTGGCCCATGGCCTAGTCACGGTTGGTCCCGTTGTCAGGGACACTATCCCCTTCGATCTCCTTCGCTCCACTGGTTGGTGGGTCCTTCTTACCAGAGCTCCTTGCTGACGAGGTGGCCCGCCTGGCAGGCGTTACATTCTCCCCCGCTTTAGCGCCACCTTGCCCCCAAGGTGGCATAGCCGGGAAACGGTAGTGGAGCTCGTCCCATTTCTCCCATGTAGCCAACGACTCCGGCAGGCCGTCCCAGTGCACCAGCACCCGACGCTCCGTGCTCCCGTTTCTGTTGATCGTTTGACGGTCCAGAATCTTGGAGGGGTAGTGAGCGGCCTGCAACACAGAGTTTTCGGGCGGAAGTTCGGCACTAACCTGGACCGTAGCACCAAGCGCCTTCTTCAGAAGAGACACATGTACCACTGGATGTATCTTGCTGGTTGCTGGTAAGTTCAAACGGTATGCTACCGTGCCCACGCGCGCCTGGATTGTGTAAGGTCCGTAATAGCGAAACGCCAATTTCTGGAAGGGTCGGCGAGCCACGGACGTCTGAATAAAGGGCTGAAGCTTGAGAAGAACAGCATCGCCTACCTCAAACGAACGATCAGTACGGTGACGATCCGCTTGCGCCTTCATCCTATCTTGAGCCTTCTTGAGTTGTTGTTGCAGCATTTCAGTGAGGACCGCTCGCTCCTGCAGCCAGGCAGCCAAGTCTGGAACATCACACTCGTCCAATTGAGTCACTCCAAATTCCCGGGGTAAATGGCCATACACCACCTCAAAAGACGTTCGCCCCAGCGCTGAATGGAAACATGTATTGTACCAATATTCCGCCAAAGCCAACCACTTCGCCCAGTTCGTCGGGCACGCATGGACTGCGCATCGAAGGTACGTTTCCAGGCACTGATTTACCCTCTCCGTCTGCCCGTCGGTCTGTGGGTGGTAGGACGAACTCATCCGCAGCTCCGTGCGACACACCCGGAACAGCTCCTGCCACAGCTGACTCGTGAATATGCGATCTCTGTCCGAAATGATCCCCAACGGCAGGCCATGCAGCTTGTATATCTCCTTCATGAACACCTTGGCCACCTCCAGAGCTGTGAAGGGGTGTTTCAGTGGAAGGAAGTGTGCATTCTTCGAGAATTTGTCGACCACGACCAAGATTACATTGAATCCACTGGACAGGGGTAGGCCTTCAATGAAATCCAGCGAGACAACTGCCCACGGCTGTTGTGGTATGGGCAATGGCTGCAGCAGCCCTGCTGGTGAGATGCGCTCAGTCTTTGCTTGCTGGCATGTCATGCATTCTTGGACGAAGAGTTTGACTTGATGTTTGAGTCCTTTCCAGGAAAACAGTCGGCTCACCCGGTTGTACGTTGCATGAAATCCCGAATGCCCGCCGACCGCACTGGAGTGCCGCGCTTGTATAATCTGAAGCTGCACTGTCGTGTCGTGGCCAACCCACACCCGACCCTTAAATTTGAGCACCCCACCATGTAATTTGAAGGAGGGTTCGCTAGACGGATTCAACGCCAGTTGTTGCATCAGTTCCTTGGCGTACTCGTCAGTACTGTACGTTTCCTTGACCGCTTTGAGCCACGCTGGTTTACACACTGACATAGCCGCCAATTCGCCTGGGTTTGGGTGATCCCGGCGCGATAGCGCGTCGGCTGCACGGTTGGAGAGCACGGTCTTGTACTGGATAGTGAACTGAAGCCCTAGGAGTTTAGTGAACGCCCGCTGTTGGATGGGGGTGTTGAGTCGTTGATCTGTCAAGTGGAGCAGACTCTTTTGATCCGTGCGCACCAGGAACTCAGCATGCTGTAGGTACTGTCTCCAATGATCGACTGCCATCAATAATGCCAGACATTCCTTCTCATAAGTAGACAGACCCAAGTTCCGTGGTGCCAAAGCCTTACTGAGGTATGCCAAAGGGTGACCGTCCTGCATTAAGACTGCCCCGATGCCGGTGGCACTAGCATCTGTCTCGACCACAAATGTTTTGCTAAAGTCTGGAAGGGCCAACACCGGTGCCTCAATGAGAGCCTGTTTCAAAGCCCTAAAGGCCTCGTCTGCCACTGGGGTCCAAACAAAGATCACCCCTTTGCGTAAGAGCTCCGTGAGCGTTTTGCTGATTACTCCAAAGTGCCTGACGAATTTTCTGTAGTAGCCCGCCAGCCCGAGGAACCCACACAGTTGCTTGACAGTAGTTGGGACTGGCCAATTCTTCACGGCTTCCACCTTACTGTCATCGGTCGCCACCCCATGTGCGCTGATAAAATGTCCCAGATAACTAATGTTTCTCTGAACAAAAGTGCATTTTGACCTTTTTGCTAGCAAGTCGTTCTGCTGCAACAACCTCAGTACTTGCTCAAGCAACCTGTCATGTTCTTCCATCGTCCGTGAGTATATGAGTATGTCGTCCATGAAGACAAGCACACCCTTGCGTAGAACCGACGATAGCACTGTGTTCATTGCACCTTGGAAGGATGCCGGTGCACATGTCAGACCATATGGCATCACCCGAAACTGAAATCGCCCCTGGTGAGTGGTAAATGTTGTCTTGTGTTCGTCTTCCGGTTGCAACCGAATTTGATGATACCCAGCTCGTAGGTCGAGCTTGGAAAACCAAACCGAGCCGGCTAACTCATCCAACAGCTCATCAATAATCGGCATGGGATATGTGGTCTTCACAGTGATGGCATTCAAATGACGAAAATCCACACAAAAACGCCAAGTTTGATCTTTCTTTTTGACCAATAGAACTGGTGACGAGAATGGGCTAGAACTGACGGTGACGAGCCCTTTGTGCAGCATGTCTTGTACTTGGGCCTCGATCTCATTTTTCTGTTCGGGGGTATAGCGATAAGGTCGAATATTGACTGGTTTCGCCCCTGGTAACAACGGAATCGCATGATCCCATGGCTTGGATTTTGGTAACCCTGACGGTTCTGCAAACATCCCACTGAATTTGTCCAATATTTCCTGAATTGCTGGTGGCAGAGACTCTTCCACCGGCTGCTGCTCGACTATACATAACCAGACGACATGAGCAATGGATTCAGTGTGTTCGAGTTCCTCTAATTGATCCAGAGATATAGGCTCAATGTGCTGTACCGCCCCTTGCAGTCCTTGCAATTTGATCAACTTCCCGGCGTGCTGGAATTCCAGAGTTTTCGCTACCCAGTCTACCATCATAGGTCCACATGCTTCTAACCAGTCCATACCAATGACCATATCATAGCACCCCAGAGAGAGAACTCGAAGATCTGTCGCAAATGTCTGGTTTTGAGTCTCCCAGGCACACTGAGCAATGTATCCTCCACATGACAATGTGCCGCCATTCGCAATCTTCACGTTGACCGGCTTCATGGCACAAATGCAATGAGCAAACCTGGCTGCCACTCGTTCGCTGATGAAACTGTGGGAACTCCCCGAGTCCACTAAAATTAACACTTCATGGTCAGCAATCTTGCCCAGTAACCGAACTGTCCGTGGCGTGGTCTGGCCTGTGGTTGCCACTTTGGAAATGGACATCAGTTGCTCTTCCTCAGAATCTGAATCATGCCCGAGAGGATCCTCGGCCTCCGCTTGCAACAATTCCAGCAGCTCCTCGACTACATGGAGTTGAACCGTGGGAGCGCATTGGTGGCCTTGCCCCCATCGCTCCCCACATTTGAAGCAGAGACCACGTGCACGGCGGTAGTTGCGTAGAGCCGTCAATCGGTCTTCGCCACGACCGGGTTCGGGACGGCGGTCAGGTTCCCGTGCCGCCTCGATGCCGCGTCGATCATCCGCTGCTGCCGGCGGCGCGGGCAGCAGTGCCAGCGGTGGAGGTGCCGCAATTGCCAAGAGTGGACGTTGTTGTCCCCTCCCTGGCGGTTGCTCCTGTCGCCGAAAGTCGCGGCGTGGCATCGCCTCCAGTAGCTCCTCCTGCAAGAGAGCCAAAGAAAACGCAGAGTCCAGGTCCTGGGGGCGATGCAAAGCAACTCCAGCTCTAATATCTGACCGTAGGCCATCCAAAAAATTTGTGGTAAAATAAACAGCATCAAATCCTGAATTATGAGCAAGCAACTGGTGCATCAATTCTTCAAACCGTTCCATATACTCAGTGACTGTCCCTGTTTGACGCAACCCAGCAAATTGACGGAGTTGCGCCTGATATTGGTCGCGTACGAATTTGCTAATCAGAGCAGCACATAACGCCTCCCATCCCAAGTGCTGCCCACTCAACTCCTGCAGCTGCAACCAGCGTGCCTCCGCTCCCGTGAAATGCAAAGTCGCCACCCGCACCCATAATTCTGAGTGAATCCCATACACATCAAAGTATTTCTCACAGCGAGTGCACCAGTACTGTGGATTATCCCCATCAAAGCGTGGGAAATCCAATTTCGGCAGTGCCCAGTGTGCAGTTGGTGTGCCCCGTGCAAGTTCAGTACCCTCTACACGGCGCAGGTCAGAAATTGCCTGGGACTGGAGGGGAGGAGAGGGGAACGCACCCTTGACCGGAGGCGGTGCCAGGGTGGTGACCACCCCTTGGCCCGAACCTCCGGAGTAGCAGTCTTCGCCGTGGCCACTTGGCCCGTGGTGCCCGAGACGAGTGCTTGGAGTCATCGGCCCGGTGGAGTGCACCACCGCGTCCTCCGCTGTACCACCCGGAGTCGCGAGCGCCGGATGCAGCGCGATGCGCCCCACATGGGAGCGGAGCTCTTCTAGTTGTTGTTGAAGTCCCACGACGGCGGGTCGCCAGAGCTCCAGGGACGACTGGATCGCCTCGAACTGCGCCTCGTGTGCTGCTCGCCCTTCGTTGACGGAGCGCACCAGCGCCGCGATTTGTTCTTCCATCGCCGCCGTTCGCTGGGCTTGCTTGGTGTTGTAGCGTGGCTTGGCGTAGGTGGACTCCAGATCGATCGCTGACCTCTGATACCAAGTGTAACGGGTCCGATCTAGTCCTAGAAGGTGGCGGCGGCGGAAGGGAGAAAGAGGAGGCCAGGGAGAGAAGATCAGCTTCTCATTGATAGATTAGGTCATAGTCGATGATACAACCCCACGGGCTCAGCCCACTTAAGTATACACACACACCGCCTCACACTCTGGCCCATGGCCTAGTCACGGTTGGTCCCGTTGTCAGGGACACTATCCCCTTCGATCTCCTTCGCTCCACTGGTTGGTGGGTCCTTCTTATCAGAGCTCCTTGCTGACGAGGTGGCCCGCCTGGCAGGCGTTACAGGGAGTTGGGGATTATAAGTTCGTACGTTGTACTGACATTTATAACTCCATTTTAATAGTATGAAGATGACTTATATCATACAGAAAAAAATTCAATGTATTTGTATTCGAAGAAGGATTCCTACCGTATAATTTTTGTGATATACTACAATTTATAGTTTATGGTCAAAGTTGACACTAAATACTAATGGATCCAATAACCCGAAAAGGAGGGAGTATATTTCAGAGCCTGGACTTCGAAATGCCATTGACCTACCAATAATGCTTGAAAAAGCATTGCCTTTTATCCATTTAACAAGAGAGTTTTCACAGCATATCCGACTGCCTCTGAATAGATGCTTCGTAAGAGTAGTACCTTTACTGTAAAGCGTATCCGGCAACAGAGACGTCTGTGAGTGATTGGCCACTGTACACCAACGGAGGCACAGGCCGTCGACGGTGCAAAGTTGCAAACCCGAACGAACGATTGGACAGCAAACGAAAGAAAACTGCAGCAAACACCTTAGCCTGGCCTTTATTCCGGCAGCTGTCTACTCTTGGATGTCCACTGCAACCTTCCAATTCCGTCCTTGTTCGACAACTTGCAGATTCTTCTTCAATTCAACAAGGCAATCGATCGATCCAAACGAGCCGAGGCCCTCTAGGGTGAATGAATACCTTTAACGCCAAGTGACCTCTATAATGTATGCAGTTCTTCTGGCTCTGGCACTTCGGATCCAGAAGAGGTAGGAGGCATTGTCTGTAAATCTTTTGTTACATTATCATAGAGGAATCACATCCCCACACTGAGATTTACGCGTGTAAGTGTAAGGAACTGCCAACTGAAGAAAATTCACAAGAATTACAGCGATATCACAACCACTTGTTCCAGCAAATAGTACGTAGAGACCTCATAGAATATATAATCTGCTAGCTAGGTCAGGTGGGTGGAGGCGAGAATAAAGTGGAGACTGGACGGGGAAGATCGACGGCGTTCTCGCGTCGAACAGAAACCAGAGGGCCGGAGGAAACCAAGTATACACCACTACTCCACTGCTCCTACTACAGATGCTGACTGCTGGGAGATCCGCACATTCAAGAGAATATCCGATCCCGTGGGAGAAGAATCATTGCTGCACTTCGCTTCCGGTGAAAAGAAAAGGTCGGCGTAGGTGGCAATGGTTATTGTATTTTTCCTGCAAGAGGGCTTTTGGAGCTTAGGGCGGCGACAGAAAGGAACCTCCCACCTTGCATACAAAAGGATTATTTGTGTAGCTGCATTATGCTTGCTTCTAGTAATGCTCTCCTCCGTTGTGTTTTTTCCGTTGTAGAGTATAGATAAAACTCCTCCTCCTCCACCTATAACAAACGTTTGCTTCCGTTGAGACAGGAGCAGAACATTTTTGGAGGACCTGCAATCGTTGGTCTGGTCTGCGCAATTCTGGAATTGATTAACTACGTACCAAACTACCCCATCGGCAGGCAACGTGCGTCTGAATTTTGATACCAATCGCCGTCAAAAAAGAGAAAGGGCGCCGAGACCTTGTGGCAGCACGGCGATACTTCACGCACATAAATGTGATCCTCGTCAGCGCCCGCGCCCGGTCGTCGTGTTGTGCTCCGGAGCGTGCGGCTGAGCTTCGTCTCCGCGCGCTAGCCTCTTGGGCGGGGACCGTGCCGCCACCGTGAACAGCGCGAGCTCGACTGGCTGGCGGCCGGCCGTTGGACGCGCGGGGAGGCGCGCACAGCTAGCGGCAGAGGAGGCACAACACAACGTCGATCGCCCGGCGCGGCGTGCATGTGTGGCATGTGGGTAGTGGGTACGGAGAGGTAGCTACCCTGGTCACTCGGACGATGATCTGCGGTGGAAACTGTGCCCATAGATTACCAGCAGTTCAGTGGGTCTTGTGCACCGGTGAACTTTGCATGGTCGAATGCTGATGCGCCTTTGCATGGATCATGGATGCAACTCCTAGTTTCAATTAGCTTCGCCTTCTTCCGTAGACGACGGTTAGGCAAATCCGCCGGCGGCGGGCCATGATTGAGATGGTTTCATTTCATGGTTAAGGCGGGGGCGCATTATTGATGGATTCGCCTACTACACTCTCTACTCTGTCTTATCTGCATTGTCATTCGATCCATCGCCGGCATTCCGGTGATGTGTCCATGACGGTGATCGATAGGCGTGGTGGTCCAGCCCCCTGACTCACCGTGACTCATGACATGAGATCTCCTCGACGATCGAGTGTCCTGATTGGGAATTAAACCACGACGACGGTCGACGCGGCGCTGCCTAACAAGGGCACTTGATTCCGCCAATCATAGGCGCATGCACGGAACCCGGTCGGTCGATCGACCTATGATGATGATGATGATTCCTTGGCCGGGTGGTACGTGGTCTCGCACATGGGCGCCGTGACGCGTGACTTTGTCGCGCGCGGCGGCGCGGCACGGCCGGATCCGCCGGCCGATCGTACCGCGCCTTCTAGCTCCTGAGGTGGAAAGGGAGCACGGCCGGCCGGCCGGCCGCCCGTCCGTGGCGCGGCGGAGCGCGGGACCGGCCTGATGATGCTCGTTCGTAGGGGCCGGGGCCGCGCACGCTCGGGTCATGTACGGCGCGGCGGCATCCCACGTCGGGCGCACGGGCGGGTCGGCGTCCGTGGAGGCATGAGCGTGATGGGGGTGGAGCCGGATCAGATCAGGATAACCGGAGTGTCCCTCTCGGCCGTGAACGGGCGGCGTGACGTCTCGTCGGATTTTGGCCGGTGATGGACGGACGGACCGGCACGGGCACCGAGCACTGTAGGCATGTGTGCGCGTACGATCTACTCTGACTGACTCTGCACCTAGCTGTCTCGATCTACAGTTACATTGCACGGGAGCTCATCATTTACTTTGGGGTGCTTGATTGATTGATTCTTCTTCTTTCCCAAATTACAATGAACGATCGTCGTGAAAATTCGTCATGCCTTAGCGCGACTTAATTTGTACGATCGCGAAGCAAAAGAGTTTGCGATACAAACGGTTCCCTGGGTTCAAATCCCAAACTCCGCTTTCTCTGCTTCCTTTGACCCAAAAAAAAAAGTGTCGCAAGTTTAAACTTGGATTAGTTACAACTGCGATATTTATTATAGATTGGAGATCGTACTTTTTATTTGAGATGGCAAAGTACAAAAAAGAAATTCTGAAGAATAGTTTTACTTATGTGGAAAACATACAACAACAACACAAAAATTTATTTTTTCATCGGTTGCCAAAAATCAGCAAAAAAAAAAGTTTAGACACCTGGGGAAAAATGTTCAAATATTTTTTCTAGTAACCATCGCAATTCTAATTTGTAGACAATGATAATTTTAGTTTCTGTAACATGAGAAATTTGTTTTTGGCATGCCAATTTCAAATATTGTAGCATGGCATATTTATTGTTGAACCATGATAATTTAGTTTCTGTAGCATGATAAATTTATTTTTGGACCATGAAAATTTTAGTTTCGGGTCATAGTAAAATTATTTTTTTAATTCATAGATAGCATGAAAATTTCATTTTATACATCATGGCAAATATATTTTTTATAAGATAAAAATTATATTTACATAAATTTTGACAATTTTATTTTTGACATAACATGGCAATTCTTTTTTTTTGTGTGAATAACATTTCTTTGTCATGTGTCCATAGCAATCACAGACAAACTTCTTTCCATGTCATGGCAATTGTACACAATTAATTTTTATTTTTCCTCATGGAAAAATTAGACTTTTTCTCCATCAAATGATGTTATTTTTTGTAATTTTATATTTTTTAATTTATATGCCAATTGTAATAGTTTAGTACTGTTTCATATATCCATTTTACATTTCTTAGATTTTAAAACATGTTTTTTTAATTAACATATATTTATATAGAAATTTAGTTATTTCTTTCTGTCAAAAAATGCAAACAGAAATAACTAGACCTTTGGGCCACCCAGGATCGCACTGGAAAGAATGTGTAGCAATCAAAAGGTTGGTTGGATCGAAAACCTCTCCGACCGAACGAAGGTGTTCGTGCTCCTCCCCCTTCTATGGACTGATCACTCTAGATTAAGGTCCTTTTCTTCTCAGCTAAACAGTTGCAAGTTTGCGTCAGTTGGGCCGATGTTCTCACGCTCGTAGTAAGCAAGAACCCATATGTGTAACTGTTTTCCATTAATTAATTGGACAATTATCTTCCTTTAATTAATCAATGAGGCAAATTTCGTGCATCCGTTTCATTAAAAAAACTAGTACTTGACCTGATTAGACTGCTGCAATGTAGATTTCACTCATTCTACTCTAGTGCCAGATCTCTCGCCTAATGTTCCCTGCACTTGCGCAGCATTCCCTCCATCCCAAAATAGGTGGCGTATAAATTCAATATCTAAGTCAATCATTTTAAGAGGACCGAATATATAGAATTAAATATCAACAGGTACAATTTTGAATTAATGCATTATACAAATATATCTAATGGTATATTCATATTTGATATGGTATTGTTTATTTTTCCTATTTTTGTATATATGCTTTATAGGCCATCTATTTGAGGACTGGATGGAGTATTAACTTTTGTTTTTGCCCCTAAATTCGAAACTTTTGTACGAGTTAACTCGCCAATTTTCTGAGACAAAGAAACTGACCAACTGATATTTTAGCAGCTCCGTGTGTTTTAAGGCCCAAAATCGGCAGAGGCCTACGAGAATAGTTAATTTTTTGGTGGAGAGCACTTCTTTTGTCACGAGGCCCACAAAGGAGAATGTTTTCTCTATCTACTACGTTCGCTTCTTGTAATCAATCTTTTTCCTGTTGCTAAAAAAAACCCTTTTTTCTACTTCTAAAAAAAATGTAACCTGTTGCTTCCTCTGCAAAACTTGTAATCCCCTGTAGGTTGCAGTGACTGGGATATCCAAAGATTAAAGATTAATAATGAAATTTTATCATGGCATCTTCTTTCTTAGTTCTCCATACATCAATTTCATCCCCGGCGATATGTATTATTCAGATCCAGGAACTCTTGTTTTCTCTATCAGGACTTCTAATCCTTCCACTTTACACAACCGTCAGAAGCCACAAAGATATGAGATCCATATACAAGGCTCCCGTGTCGCTCCCGCGGGCGGCCCGGGAGCAACCCTAGCCGCCGCCGCAGGCACCCCTTCCACCACCTCCTCCCCTCGCCGCCGCCGGCAGGGGTCGCTGGGCAAAGCCCGAGTGGCTCGGCGGCGGCGGGGTTCTCTTCCTTCCCCGGCCCAAGACAGGGTGGCGCGGGCCGCTCCAATTCGACGGGTGAGGCGAGGCCGCGGGGGCGGGCGGCTGTGGGGCGGAGGTCCATGACGGCGGCGGCTCGGCGTTGCCGCGGAGGCGCGGCTGTGGCGCGGCGGCTCGGCGTCGCCGCGAGGGCGCAGCCGTGAGGCGGAGGTCCAGGGCGGCAGGGCGGGGTGCGCGGCTGGGGCTCGCTGGTCTGGGCGCAGTGGCTCGGCGCTGCCTCGCATTTGCCGTGCGCGGGGCGTGGTCGTGCAGAGGGTACGGCGCGGCGGCTCGGCGAGCTCCGGCTCGCTGGATGGCCGGGCCAGGTCGCGGCGGCCTCCAGGGGAGCTGGCCTTCGCCGGATTGGGCTGCCACGGAGGCTGAACTGGCAGCGGTGCACGGCGGCAGATCTGACGACGGGAGGTCCGATGGTTGCGTTCTGGGCACCCTTTCCTTGCAGATCCAGCGGGTCCGGTCTTCGGCGGCCGGGTGCGGCCCAGGTCTCCGGCGGGAGCGTGGTGCTACAGTCAGGGACCGCGGTGTTCCATGGCTTTGGGCGGTGCTCCCTCAAGCCTTGCCGGCGTGGTGCTCGGTACGGAGTGATGGCTTGTGCTTCATTCGGTGGCCCTGCTTCGATGGTGCGGCAACGTGCTGGTGGTTGGTGTGACGGGAGGATCTGCGGTGGGAGGTGGTGATTGGTGGGCTTGTCGGCGCTGGTGGGGGAAGATGTGCGGTGGTGATGGTGTGGGAGTGGAGGTGAAAGCCTCGTCTCGGCCTTTTGCCGCGACCAGCGATGGCGGCGGCTGTGGCCGTCGTTGACCTTCTTGGAGGCATCGTTGTTTTGCTGCCGCACCTCTACTGCACGGACTCGACATCTTGGCCCTCCAGGGGAAACCCTTGACCTTTTGGTCGGACGACGACGACGCTTCGGCGTTGTTTACCCTCTTGGGGGATTCGTCTCGGAGTTCGGCATCGGCAAGCGGGACTGGTGGATGACGGCGGAGGTGGCGTCCATACTTCTGTGGCAACGATGATGGTGGGAGTGATGAAGGCGACGTGGCTATGGTTGAGTTAGTCGGCTCTTCTCTGACATGTCCGCGAGTTTGCCTCGGTTCGTTGTGTTGCTGTGAAGTCGAAGCTGCGGTGGCGGGGCCCTGTGGTATACGATGACTGGCTGCAGGTGAACCTTTCGGTGACCTTCCGTGGCGCCTACCGTGCCTAGTTTCTGTCCTTCGGAGCTCTCTTCCAGAGTCGGAGCTGCGCTGTTTGGTCGCAGGGTTTAGGGTTGGCGATGACGCCTCTTGGGGACTTGTGGTGACGATGACGCCTGCGTGCGGTCTCGGTGTGGCACTCTTTGTAGTGCAGTGTGTGGAGTATTTTAGGGTGCCGCTCAGCGGATGTGAGGGTTTTCGCTCGGTTTTCCCTAATTAACCGAGCAACTCTATTCTCTCTTAATTAATGGATGTGGCAAAGCTTTTGTCACCGATTTCAAAAAAAAAAAAAAAAAAAAAGCCACAAAGATACTAACAATGAATGATCTGTCACCAATAAAGCGCCTCTGATTAGATAAGCAGCCACACCCACTGTTACAATTCAGAAGTAACAAAGATACTAATGGGTACAACTATCCTATCTCTGCACTCAAGTATAACTGCGTTTTGTCTATTTCTTTTAAATAAACATTTCCACTTGTGTAGCCTTGTCTCGATAAAACATGAACATATCACCTATGTATTTCCATGAGACGGTCTAAAGTACGGTTATTTAGTCAAGAAGGATTCTCGAGTATCTTGCACTTCCTCCGTCTCAAAAATAAATGTCACTGGTTTAGTACGAAGTTATACTAAGTTAGTGACATTAATTTTGGGACGGAGGGAGTATGTTCCTTTTATTGCTGGAAAGCAATGAGATACATTAGCCAAAACAATCACAATATGTGGTCTGTAAAAGCTTCCATAATGTTCCATTAGGTTGCTCAAAATAATGTCCCGTTAGTACATCTTAGCGATCTCAAGGTATGAGCGAAGCTCTATTATGTGATTTGTAAAAGCTTTGATGCAGACAGTATTCATGGCTGGAAGACCCCTAAAAGAAAAGCTAAAATGGTTAGTATACTTCTACTGCAAATGCAACTGAAGAATTCTTGCTCTGAAGCTTTGACAAACAGCAGAAGCTTAGTCTCTGATTGTGCACAAAAAGAAATCCAGCATCATATAAAACCAAAGCATAGAGAAGAAAACACATCTAGCAAATAACAAGCTCCTATCATGCATTTAGGCATGTGAAGTAAGGGATCTAAAACGCTTTCGATGCTAGTATTAACTACCAATAAGAAAAATGGGGATGATATGCAAGTAGGTTAGAAAAAATATAAACAAAGAAACAGTTGATCTACGTGATGTAAATGAAAACAGTGACAATTCTAATTATAAAAGCATGTACTGACTGATTGCATGATTCAAAATATTCAGACTAACTCGACTGGACAGTATACACTGAAAGGAAATTGAGAAATTGTGGCTTTTTCTTGCACATTAATTACGGTGCATATACTTGATACATAACAGTATACAATATGCAGGGAAAATTCAGATCCGAGAGAAAGGAGTTCAAATCCAAAAATCATATTTACTGTTGTCTTGCATTGTTTTGAGCAGCATATATTCTATAACGTAAGTACAAAATATCATGAAGTTGCCTGCAAGGAATTAAGGATCAACTGATGACTGATGCTGAGCAGGGCACAAATGGTTCACATACATACATGGGAACGTTAATTTTTAAGAAGATTTCAGTTCATAGTGATTATTATTCCGTTCCATAATAACTGTCGTTGGAATTGATGTATCTAGTACTAAAATACATCTAGGCAGTTATTATGGAACGGAAGGAGTAGTATCTAAGAGACAATGTCCCCGAGAAGGAAAGAAAAAAATGTAGATCAGGAAGACACCTTATCTTTATCATAAGGTTCCATTTGCATAATGAAATCACCAGAATGTACTCTGTTTATCTTTCTTTGAATATCTACTGCTTGCAATTTTGATGAGTGCTGCCATTTGAGACATACCATATTCTCAACCCATTTTATATGAAGAAACTACGTGACTCCAAATGTAATAATAAATCTGAAATGTGTACAAATAAAATTATCAGATGCTAGGCTATGGATGATGTTAAGTTAAATATTATCGAGTTCAACCCATTTAAGTAGCAGAAACTTATCTTCATACAGGGACTCCAGCTGAAAATTAAGAAGAATATTCTTGAGAGAAGAAAAGCTGCTTGTACGAAAGAAATGGATATTGTGTCCATAATTGCACAGAACTGGCGAGGACAGAGAATATCAATAAACAGCAGTTATAAAAGGATAATCAAGTTTATTTTATCTTCAAACAGTAACGAGACTACATAAGACGGCAAAATATCAGGTGCAACTCAGTGTTGGAAAAAATTGGTGATGTAGTCCATGGAGTGCTTGTAATATCACCTTCAACTAGAAACTCCGTAAAGAAAGACCCAAAAAAGATAAATTTGTACTACGTCTTGTCCTTTTAAATTATCATCTGTTACAATTTGTTAATCTTAAAATAGAGAAATTGAGATTGAAGGGTGCATTGGGAAGTACGTACGTGTGTTACCTTTTCTCATGCTGATTTGTTGATTCTGCAGATTGGCAACCAGATTGCATGACTACAGCCTGACGGTGAAGTTGCACCTGATGCATTGCCATGTAGTAAGAAACTAATATGAGTAAAATATGTACTATTAGTTTTCAGAATCTCTTCTATTTAATGTTGAATTGCCGATGATTTCCTGAGAGGAATTAGTTGCTTGTTTTACCAGCAAGCTAGTATTTACATTACATATTTGTTGATTTTGGAATGTCAAAATACCTGTTCACTCTCAAATGTTGCATAGTTTACATGAAACAGTTTTCTGAAACTGCACATGATATCCAATAAAAACAATATTTGCTATGGGAGAGTAGGCCTAAATGAATAACTCATGAGAGAAAATGATCAAGCAAATAAAGCCAAAATGTGATGGCAAAGAGCCAAAGACTACCAAGATGAAGATCAATAGAGTCCCGAATATGTTCAACAAGAAAATGATATAATATGTTATATGACACTCTTTAGAGATTATGATTTTCCATGTTTGCGGTTATCTAGCATGCTCTGACAGCTCGCAAAAGTCAAAACTAATCGAGTCCCTTGGCGAACTGAAATCTGTCTGTTGAAAATTTCAAGGGTAGCTACAACTGAATCGGTTATTTTCATAGACAGAACTCAAGCAGTTGATCTTTGCACATGACTTAGCATGCTGCAATAATTCAACGATCTCTGTTGATAGGTGATTCAAAATAGACCTGGTTCGATCCTGGTATCCAGTCATAGAGAAGAAATGCAAAGCAATGTTCCATCTTGGACACCTGGTTGCCTCCTTTCTTTCACGCATGACGGCCTCCTTGACATGAATACCAATCCAGAAAGCATTTTAGTAAGACTGCAGTACTGAAGTTGATCTGCATCTGGTTTTGTGTTAAACCAGATCAATATTTGGAACATATCCCTCCAGTCTCATCTCATCGAGAAGCATGTCGAAGAGTTGATACATATCCTCCGCACCATGCTGTGGTTCATCCCCTGCATAGAATTCAAGAACTCTGCCGCTAACCTCAACCCAGCTGCAACCTGGAATTTTACTTACACCTCTCTCTCTCATCAGCCCTCTCATCCGTGCAGAGTCGTCCAATCTATCTGAGCTTGCATAAATCTTAGACGAAACCACATAGTTCCACGAGTTCGAGGGCTCCAGCTGCATGAGCCTGTTGATGACCCTAACACTGATCTCAACATTTTTGCATTTCCGACAAGCGGCAAGCAAAGCCCCCAACATCACTGCATCTGCCTTACCAGGGATCTTCTCAATGAAATCCCATGCTTCTTCTAAATGACCGGCACGTGCCAATAAATCAACCATGCAGGAGTAGTGCTCGATCTTGGGAATGATCTGGAACTCGGATGTCAATGAATTGAACCAACGCCGACCATCTTTCACCAACCCTGCATGAACACAAGCAGAAAGTACTCCTATGAAAGTGATATCGTCGGGCCGGAGCCCTTCCTCGTTTATCATCAGTTCAAACTGCTGAATAGCTTCATGGCCTCGCCCATTAAAGGCAAGACCACAAATCAAGGCATTCCATGAAGCTTCATTCTTGCATGGCAATTTCCCAAATACTTCCATGGCTCTGGTAAGATCTCCACACTTTGAGTACATATCCACTAAAGCAGTCCCAACGTAGACATTGCTGTATAAGCCTCTTTGTGAGGCATAGCTGTCGAGTTCAGTGCCCAGCTCCAGGGCTCCAACTGCAGCACAGGACGAGAGTACCCCTACCAAGGTTATCTTATCTGGACGTGGCCCTGCTTGCCGCATGCTGTGAAATAAGGAAATGGCTTCCTTTGACATGCCGTTCTGCGAGTACCTGCGTCATCAGGTGACATACACAAATGATCAGGCCAAATAAGTAGCGGTTATATCAAAATGAGAACCTAAGTGGATATCTATCGATACTTGCCCAGTGATCATGGCATTCCAAGCGACGTTATCCTTGTCGGTGATGCCATCGAACACTCTCCGTGCCTCCGCCATCTCTCCGCACTTCTCATACATCCCAACTAGAGCTGAGCCAACGAGCGATCCCACCTCGATCCCCGCTGATTTCACCCAGTCCTCCAACCACCTACCGAGCACCAAGTCCCCGGCATCCCTGCACGCGGCAAGGGTAACCGCCACCGTCACTGCGTTGGGTGCCACCTCACCCTCAGCAACCATCCTACGGAACATATGCGCCACATCGGCTGCCATCCCCGCCCGCTCATACGCCTTTATCATAGAGTTCCAAGAGACGACGTCCCTGTGGAGAATTCCATCGAACACCCTGCGAGCGGCACTGGGAAGGCCGAGGTTGGAATACATGGTGATGAGGGAATGCACGGTGTGGTCGTGGTTCTGCAGCCCGAGCTTCTGAAGAAGCGCGTGCACCGAGACGGCGAAGGAAAGCGCGGGGCATCGGGCTGCGGCGAGGAGGAGGAAAGGGAGAGTGTACGCGTCCGGGCGGAGCGCTGAGCGGAGCATGAGGAGGAAGAGCTCGAGGGAGGTGCGTGGGCGGGAGGTGGCGAAGAAGCGGAGGGCGACGTTGAAGGAGAAGGCGGTGGGGGCGGGGTGGGAGGTGAGCAGGAGGAGGGCGTAGTCGGCGGCGGCGGTGGAGGCGGAGGAAGCGACGGATAGGAGCTTGGAGAGGAAGTGGTTGTACGGGAACGGGCGGTGGTGGGAGGCGGAGAGGAGGAGATGGGCGTGGAGCTGCTTCATGGTGGAGAGGGAGTGGCATCTCGAGTGGAGCTTGGAGACGGCGGAGGTGAACGATGTCGCGGAGCAAGCAGTGGGCATCGCCAGCGTCGCCGGTGACCGTTTGGTATGGTGTTGGAGTAGTCCGGTCCGGTTCGATTTAACTTAGGGGCAACTCCAACGAACGCGGGTATCCATTTCATTCGTTTCGATCCTGTTTCGTTGGCTCGGTATGTACGAATAAAAATCGGACCTGAGTAGGAAGCGCGCGTGCGCGCTCGTTGATGCATGCGGGCAGACTTTCTAGAAATAGTAAAAAAAAATCTATCTCATACTGTAATATGGTGCGTGCATTTATTTAGGATTTTAAAAAATTTAAAATGTTATAACTTTTGACTCGAAGATCGAAATTTAGAACCGCTTTTACCGTTGGGTTTCTCGCGACGACTTCATTAAAATTAGATCTCATATTGATATGTTTCGACGAATTATTATTTTTGAGCAACTATGTGTGGTATTGAGGCAACTTCCGTGCTATAAGAAAGCAACTTCTTAATTTGCTTAGATTGAAAACCCCATACTGCAAACGGCCATGCTATTGGGATTGTCTTCAGCGCCGATGCTGGCTGATGACTTCTTGCCTTGAACCGCTGACAGCCCTTGCAGTACTTCACCAAATTCTCAGCCGCTGCAAGCGCAGTCGGCCAGTAGAAACCATGTCGGAAAGCTTTGCTGGCGATTGCCTTTGCTGATGCATGATGACCGCATTCACCTTGATGAATGTCTCTGAGCAGCTCCAAGCCTCTGTCCTCTTCTACACATCTCTGAAGGATACCAGTTGCACTCTTGCGCACTAGCTCATTGTTGATTATTGTGTACGCCCAAGATCGGCGGCTGATTTGCCGTGACTCTGCTTCGTCTTCTGGGAGGACTCCGTCTTCTAGAAAATCTCTGATCGGCTGTGCCCATGATGGCGCGCTGACGACTGCCATTACCACTGCATGCTGGGGTGGGACTTCTTCTTGGATCACAGTTCCTTGGCCATTGGCCTCCTGGATCTCGGCCTCTTGGACTTCTATCATTTCTGCTTCTGCCCCTGAACTACCGATTGCGGCGCCTGTCACGCATTCGGCAGCCCCTGGTGTTGACTTCTCATTCAGAGCTGGAGCTTCATCATTGCAATCGGCACCTTCTGACATCATTGGTTCTTCGGAGGTTGTGCCTTCTGGCGCGGCCTCTGCCTGCTTCCCTAAAGCTTTGCTTTTCTCACATCCTTTGGCGACCTCTGGCTCGCACTCGGCAGCCCCTGGTGCTGCTGCCGAGATATCTTGGGCGCTGGACTGCTTCTTCACGGTTGCAAGTTTTGTCGGTTGAGCTTCTTTTGCCTTTTTCAATGCTTCAAGGTCGGTCTCCGAGATAAAAATGGACTCAGACTCTGGGGATGGTATGATGGATGGCTTCTTGATGTGCTCCAAAGACACACCTGGTGGGATAGCTTGCCTTGTTGATCCGAGCTTGGACAACGTATCTGCTGCCTCGTTGTATGCTCTTGGCACATGATGGAACTCGCAACCTTCAAAGTACCCGCTGATTTGCTGCACCAAGAAGCGGTAGCTTGCCATGTTTGCGTCCTTTGCATCCCAGGTGCCTGAGCATTGCTGTACTACCAGGTCGGAATCACCAAAGCACTCAATATTCCGAATACCGATTTCCTTGGCAAGCTTGATACCATGCACAAGGGCTTCGTACTCGGCGACATTGTTTGATGCTGCAAAGTGAATCAGGAGCACATATTGCAGTTGATCTCCTCTTGGTGAAGTCAGTACCACACCAGCCCCTAGGCCACTCTTCATCTTGGAGCCGTCAAAGTGCATTCGCCAAAAATCCGACACTGGTGGCTGCGGCATGTACTGAGTTTCAGCCCAGTCCACCAGGAAATCGGCTAACGCTTGTGACTTGATTGCCGTTCTCGGCTCATACTGGATGCCATGGCTAGCGACCTCGATTGCCCATTTTGCCACTCTTCCGGTTGCATCTCTGCTTCCCATGATGTCGGCCGGCGGAGCCGAGCTGACGACTGTGATCAAGTGAGCTTGAAAGTATGGCTTCAATCTCTTGGCTGCCATGTACACTCCATAGCACATCTTCTGATAGTGAGGGTAGTTCTGCTTGGATGCCGAGAGCACTTCGCTGATGTAATATACTGGACGCTGAATTTGCTGCGCCTTGTCCTTCTCAGGCCGCTCCACCACCATAACCGCACTGATCACCCGATTGGTTGCCGCAATGTATAACATCATTGACTCCTTCTCAATCGGGGCAGCCAGAATCGGTGCCGTGGAGAGCATGCGCTTGAGCTCTCGGAATGCTTCATTCGCTTGGGGGGTCCAAGTGAACTTCTCTGTCTTCTTCATCAACTGATACAACGGGATTTCTTTTTCGCCCAGCCGACTGAGGAATCGGCTGAGCGAGGCGAGGCAACCGGTGAACTTCTGTACTTGCTTCAGGGTCTTGGGCTGCTCCATGCGCTCTATTGCAGCTATCTTCTCGGGATTGCACTCGATTCCTCTCTCGGAAACGAGAAATCCCAAGAGCTTGCCGGCTTGGACTCCAAACACGCATTTCTCTGGGTTAAGCTTGATCTGATAAGTTCTCAGGTTTGCAAATGTTTCTCTGAGGTCATCTAACAATGTGACTCCTTTTGCCGACTTCACCACTAAGTCGTCCACGTAAACGTGGAGATTTCTGCCGAGCTGAGAGTGTGTGCATCTCTGAATTGTGCGTTGATAAGTGGCGCCTCCATTCTTCAAACCAAACGGCATGGTGATATAGCAATAAGCCCCGAAAGGGGTGATGAATGCGGTTTTTATCTGATCTTCCACAGCAAGTTTGATCTGGTGATAGCCAGCAGTGGCGTCCAGGAAGGACAGCAGCTCGCAGCCGGCCGTAGAATCAATCACTTGATCAATACGGGGCAGAGCAAACGGATCCTTCGGGCATGCCTTGTTCAGGCAAGTGTAATCTATACACATACGCCAGGTCTTGTTCTTCTTCATGACGAGGACTGGGTTTGCCAGCCACTCGGGGTAAAACACTTCCATGATGAAACCTGCTGCTTGCAGCTTCGCAATCTCTTCGCCGATTGCCCTTCTCTTGTCTTCAGAAAAACGTCTCATGGGTTGCTTGACTGGCTTCGAGCCTGGCCGAATGTGCAGCTTGTGCTCGGCGAGTTCTCTCGGCACACCAGGCATGTCCTGTGGAGACCATGCAAAGATGTCCCGATTCTCACGGAGAAACTCGACGAGCTCGCTTTCCTATTTATCGCTAAGTCCAGCTCCGACTACAACAAACTTGGTTGAGTCGGAGGGATCTAGAGCGATTTTCTTGCTGTCCTTGGCCGACTGAAAAGCCGATTCCTCATCTACCCTCTTTTTTGGGCCGACTGGAAGTGGATTCTTGTTTTGTGCTTGCGCCATTGCAATCACCTTGCTGAGCTGACGCTTCTCCGTCTCAACCACTAATGAATCAGCCAAACTACTGCCAGCGGATGTGCACTCGAGGGACTTCCTGAAGTCCCCGGTGACAGTGATGACGCCGTTTGGCCCTGGGATCTTCATCTTCAGGTATGTCTGTTGTGCATTGATCCTGAACTTGGCAAATGCCGGCAATCCCAACAGAGCACGGTAAGGACTACTGAGGTCGGCGACCTCAAACCAAATCGGCTCTCTCCTGAAATTTTCTTTTGTGCCAAATATAACATCCAGCCGAATGCGACCCATGGGGGTGCAAGACAATCCAGGAACAATCCCATGGAAAGTCGTCCGACTGCGCTCCAGGTCCCTCTCTGTGAGCCCTAACTTGACCATTGTATCTCTATACAGAATGTTGATTGTGCTTCCTCCGTCAACGAGCACTCTAGAGAACTTGCATGAAAACCTTGGCCCTGCGAACAGAGCGTCCACCACCAGCGGATAGTTGCCCGGATTCGGCAAAATGGTGGGGTGATCCGCTCTGTCCCAGGATATAGGACACTCAGACCAATGCATAAACTGGGGAATCGGTGGCATAGTGGCATTAACCTCCTGAGCTCGAGCTCTCCGACTGCCCTTGTCCGTGGACTCGCTGGTGAAATCATGTAGGCGACATCTTGCTGTGGGAACTGGTTCTGCTGTTGAGGCGGTCCTCTGTTCTGGGGTGGTGGTGGGGGTGGAGGTGGTAAAGCTTCTCCCTTCGCAATCCTTCTCACAAAATCGCACTGCCGAGTGTTGTGCGCAGACGGCCTGCCAGGCGTGCTATGCAACTTGCACGGCGCGTCCAGCATATCCTCGAACGTGTACTTGGGCTTCATCTACCCCGGGGGTCTCACATTTGGTCTCATCTTCCGACTGCCTCCTGCAGCCGCTGGATCTTCTTCATTCTGGACAGCGGCCACCTGCCGACTGCCATACTGGGTATCGGGCTGTTCGTCCTTGCGCTTGCCATTGTTCTGCTGGTTGTGGTTGTTGTTGCTGTTGTTGTTGCGGTTGTTCTCTCTCCTTTCCTTCCGACTAAGGCCTTGGTTCCCTGTGTCCGACTGCGGAGCCCCTGGTGACTGAATCACACCTCCAACTCCGAGCTGGATAGGGCGCATCGCAGAATCGGACATAGCGAACGCATTTGCCACCTCCATGAGCTCGGCGAGCGATGTGAAGTCTTTGCGTAGCAGCTTGTGCTTCAACATTGAATCGGCCAGGCATCCATCTGTGAAGTACTGAATGGCCTGGATCTCATGGACTCCTTCGCATGAATTCTTCAGCTTGATCCACCGAGATAAATAATCTCGGAGGGGCTCATCTTTGCCTTGCACACACAGAGCTAGTTGTCGCGGGAGGTTGGGCCTCTCATACGTGCTTGTGAAGTTGTGGATGAATGCACTCGTGAAGTCCTCCCAGCAGTTCACACTGTCCTTGGGCAAACTATTCAACCACGTCCGAGCTGAACCTTGCAGCATCAAGGGTGCATAGCGGACTGCTACACGCCGATTGCCTCCTGCAATGCGCACCGCCGTCAGGTAATCGGACAGCCAGTCTTCAGGTTTCAAAGAACCGTTGTACTTGGGAGTGTCTCTCGGCAGCGTGAAGCCTTTGGGAAACCTTTCCGTCCGAATGCGATGACCAAAACATGACGGGCCAGCTTCTCCTTCTTCATCCTCCTGAGCCTCCTTCTCCAGGAGCTCAATGCGATGCCTTGCATCGTTCTGACCGATTTGACGAGGGCCAAGTCGAGCGCTGATTGCTGGTCTTGGTGCCGACTGCTGTGGCATGTCATTGCGCCTGCTGTTGACAGCTGGCTCTTCCATTCTTCTGCTTGCTGCTGGGGGTGGCCGATTGCTTCTGTCCTTGCTCTCATGCCGAGATGGGGCGGGTTGATGTCTGTTCTGGCGCGATGCGTTCGGTCGCTGGCTAGCTCCCGCATTCGGCCTCACAGTCCCTCTCGACACCCCAGGTTCTTCATTCTGATGATCCATTGCAACGAGCCTCTGCTCCTTTGCGGCAGCTATCAGCTCACGCATTCGGCGCGACTGCTCGCGCCGTTCTTCTCCCTCCAGGTCTTCTAGCTCGAGTGTTATCTGCTCAGCTGCTCTCAGATTCTTGTTCGGCGTGCTGTACGTCGGTCTCTGGACGAATGTTGATTGCGCCGGTTGCTCCGGTTGCTCGGCTCCCGACAGCTGCTGGTTAACTGCCCTGCCCCGGCTTCTCAGATCTTCCAGGACTGTGGGCTCAATCGGCCGGCGCGGTCCTGCATGCGCCGCATTGTATTCCCTTGTGATGGCTCCCAGCCTGCGCTCTTCTGCCAGCACTTGCTCAGCTCTGCGGGCCAGAGCGAGCCGTGCCATTTCCAACTCCGTGTGCACTTGCTCCGGATCACCATTCATGTTCACGGGTGTGTATAACACGTCCCGCAACGCACTGGTGCCGATTCGCTCTGCAGCGTCAGCTACCTCCTTAGCCTTTCTTGCTGCACTTGCTGGGTCGCGGTTGGTTGATGAGGATGCTCCCGCCATCATGACGGCGGCATGCACTCGGCCCTCCTCTCTGCCGGGTGCTGCACTGCAGCCCCTGGTCGAGAGCGGGTCCGTTGCGCACGAGAAGATGCGAATCTCTCTGGGATACGCCTCGGGGTAGCTGCTGATGAAGAGGCGATGACTGCCGACCTGCAGCGACACACCGGGCGGCAGGGGTGCTCCAGCCATGTACCGCGCCGAGTAGTCCACCACATAATCGATTGCCCCACGCCTTAGAATCAGGCCAGAGGCATGGCTTCCGCCCGATGCAGAGGAAAATCCCGTCTGGATCTTTACTTCAGTCGACGCCTCGGTCTGCCCCACGGTGGGCGCCAACTGTCGTTGATAAGTGACGTCAGATGCCATGGGATGGCTAAAGTGAGGGGAAGACGCGAGGGAGAGAATGTCGATGGTGCCGGAATCGGGTTGGGCACAAACACGGTGAGGACACCACGAGGTACCCAGGTTCGGGGCTCTCCGGAGAGATAACACCCCTACTCCTGCTTGTCTCTTGTATATCAATGCTCTGGCTACAATAACTGCTTCTCTATCTTCTCAGGGGAAGGTGAGCGCCGCCGCCGTGGGCAAGGCTCTCTCCTGCGTCCCTGAGGAGTAACTACAAGCAGTGAATGAACTGATGGAAGGTGGGTAAATGGTGATCTAGAGCGGGTCGTTCCTCACGCAGGAGGGGTACCCTGGCTCTTATAGTGTGAGCAAAGGGTACTTCGGTAACTTCATTGCTGAATGGGCCCAACTGCCATCCTCTAATCGGCCTGGGCCCACCGACTGCTCCTCTCCGGGTGATCCGGATCCTACGAGCGGCGGCCCATGCTGTAGACCCATAGGGCATAGGGATGAACAGTGAAGCTAGGAGGTGCGGTCTTGTCGCCCTGTCCGCGGAATCGGCGGAGAGGTCGACACCGTATCTCCACCAGATCTTTGACATGACTTGACCTTCCTGCCACCCAGATATCTCGGGATATGGTATTTATGACCTCGTAATCATACCCCCGACTGGTGTCGGGGGCGATTCCTCCAAGGGTAATAGGTTGTTCCGATTGCGCCTGGGCCGACTGTTAGTTCTTGGTAAGGTCGATTGCCCTGGGCAATCGGCCTTCCAAGTGCCTATCTCGGCCCAGCTACGGACCAACCGGACGATCGTCTTGGTGAAGGAAGGGTGGACCGATTGCGGCTGGGCCGACTGCTGGCATTCGGTACGGCTGATTGCCTTGGAGCAATCGGCCGTACATCTGCCCAGCTCGGCCCAGCTGCGGCCCAATCGGTCCATCCTTGTCTTGAAAGGTTGCTTCCGCTTGGGTTAGCCTACCCGGGTACCAATCCCCCGACAACCCCATCCCTAGTCGACATGCCGATGTGGTCGCCCTTCTCCTCGGGCTATGAAGAAGACGTGGATGTGACCTGGGGTGTGGATGGTGTTTGGAATGTCGCTTCACTATCGTCCACCGTGGCATCGAGGACCACTGCGTCGCGCACCCTCGCATGGGCTCCTATTCCTCCTGATAGGAGCCTATGGACTGGCACATCATCGATCAATGTGAGGACGACGATGGATCCATCGTGGTCGGATCCCATCACCTCCACCACGACGCGTTTGCGGTGCCATGAGTTGACATTCACCTATAGCGGCATCACGGCGTGTGACTTCGCCTTGTCAACGTGTTCTGTGAGGGCGTCCATGACCTCCCGTGCCCTTGTCTCACACGGCGCGCACGCCGCACCATCATCTCCCCATCGACCGGGTCATAAGTGCGGATTTAGTACAATATCAACTACAATTATCCCATAGAAAAATCTACACAACTGTTTTAGAAGGATCCAAGCAATTTTCTCTAGCAAAAAATCCAAGTAATTTTCCTAGAAATCCAAGCAACTGTATTACCAAAAAAATAGTGCAAAACTATTATAGCAAAACTAAGCAACTATCCAAGCTAATTCAAAGGAACTGATTTATAAAACAACATAATGCAAAATTGTTCTAAAAAATCAATCAACTGTCCTAACTAAAGCAAGCAATTGCCCTAACAAAATCAATCAACTGCATTATAACAAGATTTAACTATGATTGATGCACGCCTCATTGAAGCTCTAAAACCACCACACACGAATGAATCATGAGGATACAAACCAAGCAAAACTAAGACATTGTCCTTATAAAAACTAGGCAGCTGTCCTAGCAAACTCAAGCAACTGATTTATAAAAAAATGCAAGATAGTCCTAGCAAACCAAGCAACTGTCCTAACAAAATTAAGCAATTATCCTAGCAAAGTCAAGCAACTGCATTGTAACAAGATTTAACTATGATTGATGCACGCCTCATTCAAGCTCTACAACCACCTGATACGTCCGAAACGTATCTATAATTCTTGCTTGCTCCATGCCTCTTTTGTGTGATATTGCTATGATATTGATGAACTTCCATACACTTTTGATCATATTTGGACTAACCTATTAACTCAGTGCACCCTAGTGCCAGTTCCTGTTTTCTGCTGTTTTTCTATTTCAGGTTTCCCCCATATAAAAAGTGCTCCAAAATTCGGGAAAAATCCAATAAAAAATCAGCGTACAGGAAGCTTCGGGAATCACCGAGGGGGGCCAGAGGGGACCCACTAGGGCCCCAGGCGCCCTCCCAGCGCTCCCTAGGGTGGGGCCGCGCCAGGGGGCCGTCTGGACCCCTGGTGGGCCCCCTGGTTGCCCCCCTTCGCCTATTTATTCCCCCGTGACGCAAAAAACCCGAGACGGGAACCCTTTTTCGCGATCTCTCCTCTGTTCCGCCGCCGCCGTGCTTCCAAGATCGGGAGCACCAGAAGACCTCTTCCCGGCACCCTGCCGGAGGGAGGAACCACCTCCGGGAGCTTCTCCACCACCATGGATGCTTCCCGGATGAACCGTGAGTAGTCCACCTTGGACCATGGGTCTATGATCAGTAGTTATGTGATGTTCTCCTCCCCTCTTTGTTCTTCATGGATTAGACCTCGTGAGCTGCCCTACATGATCGAGGCACATATTTAATATTTTCTGTTGTTGCTATGCTGAGTTTGCTGGGATCCGATGGATTATGAGATTATGTTCAGATTGTGTTTGAGTAATATATTTGATTCTCCTCTTTTATATTTATGTTCTTGAGTAATTCTTGCATGTTCTCCGTTGTTGTTTATTGCTTTGGCCAAGTAGTAGGTAGTGACTCCAAGAGGGAGCATTATGCATGATTGTGGGTTCATGCCCCCTGGTGACTAGCTTGAGTGACAGAAACATGAGTCTAGGGGATGTGTTGTTGCCACAAGGGGGAAAACAACGGTGCTTGTACTTGCGGGTGCAAGGATTGTTTACTTTATGCAAAGTTCTTTAATGCAGTTGTCTGTTGCTTTGAGTTTACACTTTGGGTGGGATTCGCAACTTAATACCAGCGAGATGTTCTGGATAGATATATCAAGGTGGATGATTAGTAGGTAGATGCAGATGGATTTCGGTCTACTTGTTTTGGCGTACCGCCCAAGCTTTTGAGCCTCTTCCTTTCTTTATAGCATAATTAGCATTGGTTTGCGCACATAATCCTGTCAATTGCCCAACTGTAATTTGTTTACCTCGCATGGCTCTTTTATCGTCTTTTGGGAGAGAGACATCACTAGTGAACATCATAGGACCCCGGTCCATATTTCCAATACTGTTTACACCTGCTATCAATTTACGGCTTTATTTGCTTTTTCGTTGCTATCACTATCATTATTATTCCGTGCGTTTTATCCTTTGTAAACAACAAGGCCGGAGGAATTGACAACTCCTCTGTACTCGTTGGGAAACAAAGTTATTTGATGTGTGTGCAGGTCCAGGTGAAGTAAGAAACCTTGAGTTGTGAACGGCGTCATTGTTCACTTCACCACCTTCTTGTATCTGTTGGAGTCCTATTGGTTCGACATTCAACCTTAGCATCTTCGCTAAGGGAAATTTGCCGCTACGCTACATCTCAACCTTCCATTTTGGGTAAACCAACGAGGGGCGAGAAGTAAGCTCTCGTAACATCACCACCACACACGCATGAATCATGAGGATACAAACCAAGCAAAACTAAGACATTGTCCTTATAAAAACCAGGCAACTGCCCTAGCAAATTCAATCAATTGATTTATAAAAAAATGCAAGATAGTCCTAGCAAACCAAGCAACTGTCATAATAAAATCAAGCAACTGTCCTAACAAAATAAAGCAATTGTCCTAGAAAATTCAAGCAACTTTCCTAACAAAACCAAGCAACTACGCTATGACACGATGCAACTAGGGCTGATGAGGCCTCCCGCGCCCTCTACCTCGCACGACGGACACTCCGCACCATCACCTCCCCAACAGTCGGGTCATAAGTGCGGCCTCATTGCAAATTCAACTTCAACTACCCCTAAGAAAATCCACACAAATGTTCTAGAAAGATCCAAAATAACAGTCCTAGAAAAAATTCAAGCAACTTCCCTAGCAAATCCAAGCAACTATATTACGAAAACACAATGCAAAACTAAACAACACTCCCAGCAAAATTAGGCAACTATCCTAGCAAGTTCAAGCAACTGCATTATAAAAAACATAATGCAAAATTGTCCTATTAAAACCAAGCAACTTTCCTAATAAAACAAGGAAATTATCCTAACAAAACAAGCAACTTCATTATGACATGATGCAACTAGGCCTGATGCACACCTCATTTAATCTCTACAACCGCCGCGCACACATGAATTACGAGGATGCATATTGATTCGTGAAAACATGACCATGAGGTCGATGGATAAGTGCGACACACTACACCCCTTCTCGGACAACCATGTCGCGCAGGGCGATGACCATGCGGAAAGAGGGGGCGAGGGGAGCCAACACCAAATCTGGCCCTCAACTGTCCACACGAACGCGCCTGGTGCCCTACTATTCCTCGTTAGATCCCATGGATTGCACGTCACTGATCAATGTAAGGTTGACGATGGATCCATCATGGTCGGAGCCCGGCATCTTCACCATGACGCGGTTACAGCGCCAGGGATTACCGAGCATCCGTAGTGGGGCCGCTACGTGTGACTCTATCTCGCCGGCGTCTGCTGCGAGGGCGAACGCGACATCCCGTGCCCTATGCCTCGCACGGCGGGCCGCCACCATCACCTTCCCATCAGCGGGGTTATAAGTGTGGGTTTATTACAAAATCAACTGCAACTCGTTGGAACATCTACACAACTGTTTTAACATGATACAAAATGCAAAACTATTACAAAAAACTAAGCAACTCTCCTATCAAAATAGAGCAACTATCCTAAAAAATTCAAGCAACTGGATTATAAAAAATACAACAACAAAATCTTAGTGCAAATAATTAACTGTCCTAATAAATAGTTGCTGATCACCCGTAGCAACGCCGCAATGTGCGACTCTACCTCGTGGACATTTGTTATGAGGGTGGCCTCCCGCGCTCTCTTCCGCGCATGATTGATACGTCCAAAACGTATCTATAATTTCTGCTTGCTCCATGCATGTTTTGTGTGGTATTGCTATGATCTAGATACACTTTCATACACTTTTGATCATATTTGGACTAACCTATTAACTCAGTGCACCCCAGTGCCAGTTCCTGTTTTCTGCTGTTTTTCTATTTCAGTTTTCCCCCATATAAAAAGTGCCCGAAAAATTCGGGAAAATTCAGATAAAAAATCAGCGTGACGGAAGCTTCGAGAAGAGCCCAGGAGGGGCCAGAGGGGAGCCAGGGGCCTCAGGCAGCCACCCCTGGCCGCGCCAGGGGGGCGCCTGGCGCCCCTGGTCCACCTCTGGCTGCCCCCCTTCGCCTATTTAATCTACGTCACGGGAAAACTCCAGAAGGGGAACCCTATTCCGCGAACTCGCCTCTGTTCCGCCGCCGCCGCGCTTCCAAGATCGGGAGCACCAGAAGACCTCTTCCCGGCACCCTGCCGGAGGGAGGATTGACCTCCGGGAGTCTCCTCTCCACCATGGATGCTCCTCGGATGTCTCGTGAGTAGTTTTCCTTGGACCATGGGTCCGTGATCAGTAGCTATGTGATGTTCTCCTCCCCTCTTTGATCTTCATTGTTTAGACCTCGTGAGCTGCCCTACATGATCGAGGCACCTTTGTAATATTTTTGCTGTTGCTATGCTGAGTTTGGAGGGATCTGATGGATTATGAGATTATGTTCAGATTGTGATAGAGTAATATATTTGGTTTTTATCTCTTATATTTTTGTTCCTAAGTAATTCTTGCATGTTCTCCGTTGCTGTTTATTGCTTTGGCCAAGTAGTAGGTAGTGACTCCAAGAGGGAGCGTTGTGCTAGATTGCGGGTTCATGCCCCCCGATGACACGCTTGAGTGACAGAAACATGAGTCTAGGGGATGTGTTGTTGCCACAAGGGGGAAAACAACGGTGCTTGTAACTGCGGTTACAAGGATTGTTTACTTTACGCAAAGTTCTTTTTAATGCAGTTGTTTGTTGCTTTGGGTTTACACTTTGGGTGGGGCTCGCAACTTAATACCAGCGAGATGTTCTGGATAAATATCTCAAGGTGGATGATTAGTAGTAGATGCAGATGGATTTCGGTCTACTTATTTTGGCGTACTGCCCGTGCTTTTGAACCTCTTCCTTTCTTTTGTAGCATATTTAGCATTGCGGTGCGTTCATAATCCTGTCAATTGCCCTTCTGTAATTTGTTTACCTCGCATAGCAGTTTTATCGTATTTTGGGAGAGAGACATCACTAGTGAACATCACGTATCCCGGTCCATATCCTCATTACTGTTTCCAAGCTATATTTACTTTTCTGCATTTACTTTCAAGTTGCTATCATCATCCCTTGCGTTTTATCATTTGTGAACAACAAGACCGGAGAGATTGACAACCTCTCTGAACTTTGTTGGGAACAAAGTTATCTGTGTCTGTGTGCAGGTCCACGTCAGTTGCGCCGCTGACACCTACTTATCATCTCTGGAGTCCTACTGGAGACAAACCTTGGTATCTTCACCGAGGGAAAACGACTGCTTTACTGCATCACGCCTTCCACTTGGGGCTCACCAACGAAGGGCGAGAAGCCAATAAGCAAGAGTATTTATGGCGCCGTTGCCGGGGACTCCGAGTGCTAAGATAGGGGAGTTGCACACTACCCTTTACCTTTGTTTTTTAGTCTTGTTAGTTTACCTTTCAGTTTTTATCTTTGTGTCTTGTATCAAAAATCAAAAAATATATATATAGTATGTCTAGTTCCTTACTTGCCAATCAATGTCTAACTTCTTTGAAACTAGATCTTATTGGCATGGAGGATTCACCGAGGATCAACAAGAATATTACAAGGAATACCGCTTGTCTCAGAAAGGGATACACTTATGGAGACTCATACATCAATCGTATGAGTATGCTAAAAACTTGTGCTCAATATATAATATATCTTTCTGCAGGGATGAATCTTGTTGCTTTATGAGGCACAAACACCTTGCTTTCCAATGTGAGTACAATGAGGATGAAACCTTAGCTTCTTATGCTAAGGGAAATTATGATTTTTATGATGCAGAACAAATAGAAGAATTTGTTGCTTTTAAGGGTGCCTATGAAATTACTTCTTTTCTTGAAAATATTGATGAAGCCCCTTACAAATCTGAGAGTCTTGCTATACTTAACTATTGTTTGGAAAATTATGATGCAAATTATTATATTACTGGTCATCTTGAGATAATCTCTCCCCAAAAGGAAGAGACTAATGTTTTGGAGAACTCTATAGAAGAAGAAATTACTGAACCTGAAAGCTCTTTGGATGAAGAAGAGGAGGAGAGTGACAAACAAAAGGAGGAAGAATGGAGCCATCCATGTCTACCTTATAATGAGAGTAACTCTTTGACTCTCACCTTATATGAGTATTATGATCCTATGGATTCTTTTGAAATATCCCTTTTTGATGAAGTTGATGCCTTCTATGCTTATGGCCGTGATGCCACTATGGATGATGCTTACGGAGATGAACTTGCTATAGTTACTCATGTTAAGCATGAAATTTTTGCTATCGCACCCACAATTGAGTGTCCTATTATCCTTTTAAAATCTCCAACTCCGGAGAATTTTCCTCTTATCAAAGCTCAATGTGATGGGTTGCATTTATCTTCTGATCCTAAAAAGCGTGTTGAAAAAAATACACGTGTGCTTGTAGGTCATGAACAATATGATTTATATGATAGTTATATTCTTGATGTTGTTCATGATATTACTGAAAATTACTTTGAGAGAGGAAAGTTTGGTTATAGAAAATTCCATGCGACAAAAACGCCTCTCTCTAAACTGAAACTTTCGAAGTTGTTCTTGTTCCACCTTCCTATGCATGTCACTTTGTGCTTCTTTGATTTATTTTCTTACAAGATGCCTATGCATAGGAAGTGGGTTAGGCTTAAATGTTTTTCAAATTTGCTTCTTGATGCTCTCTTTTGCTAAAATTCCCATTCTCTTGTGAGAGCATCTTTTATAATCTTTAAGCCTAGCTAATGGCTTTAAAGAAGCGCTTTCGGGAGGCAGCCCGCAACGAATTTAGGTGTTTCTTTTTGCTTTTGTTGTGTCTTGATGGTTGTTACTTCTGTAGCAACATCATTGTATCTTTATTTTTTAGCTTTTTGCCAAGTTATAGCCTCTTACGGCAAGGGAAGTAAAAGTTGTGACATGCTGTCCAGAAAACATATTCTGTCCTCGTGACCAGAAAAATCCCAGTTCATCTTTTTGAGCTGAATATTTTACACAGTATGCTCTATACAATTACGAAACTTCCGTATGTTCTGAGTTTTTTGATTTGAGTTGCAGAAGTGTCCCTAAAAAATTCTTTACTATCTGTTGTTCTGTTTTTCACAGATTCTGCCACGTTTTGTCTCTCCTTAATTTTGCAAACCTTAAGCTTGCTTTTTCTTTGCAAAAACTTTTTGGAACTCTTGAGAAACAGTAGCTCTTCAAGAATATCTTTATATCCAGTGGGTAAAAAATTTATTTATTAAGGGTACTAACCTCTCTAATCAGCTTATGATGAGTTATGTATGAAGGGAGTTTTCAAGTGTGCGATAGAAGATGATGAAAGAAGATCCAGGAGTGTCAAGCGCTCAAGCTTGGGGATGCCCCCATGCATCCCCAATAAATATTCAAGAACACTCAAGCGTCTAAGCTTGGGGATGCCCCCGTGCATCCCCTTCTCCATCAACAAATCATCAGTTCGTCCTTCGTCTCACTATATTTTTATCACTTCATGCGTTATGTGCTATGCTTGGAGCGTCTCGCTCTTAGGTTTTGTTTTGTTTAGCTTTGCTTGTTGTTAATAACAAGTTAGATCCCGTCTTACTTTGTGTGGGAGAGAAACACGCTCCACTTTCAAAATCTAGAACACATCATAGGATTCTTCATGCCTATCCTTTTGCTGTTGTGTGTTCTTTATCTTTTCGTAGCTATTGCCATGTTTAGTTTTAGTCTTAGTTTGTCTTTAGCAAGAGCGCTGGCTTTTGTTTAGTTTGTTGCTAGAACTATATTTAGTTTTCATGTTTATCTTGTTAAAGAGAGTTGGTTGTTGCACTGAGTTGTGTTTTGTCTTGAAAGTAGGTAATTGAGGTTGATATTTAATTTTAGTAGTAGCTTGCAATAGTTTTGAGGTATTAATGTGAGTAATGTTTGGACTTTTGGTGTCAAGAGCTCTTGCCTATTAGTGATAGGTGTCGTATTTTGGGCAATCCGTGTTTATTTTCAAAATCTACAAAACTAGTTGAGAACTCTAGCTACTAGATGGATCACTACTCTTCTGAGGGGTCGAATATTAGAGTACACTCACGTACCATGAGTCGAGGATGCGCAAGGATAACCAAACCCCCATACACTCTTCCTCGGGGTACTTGTCTCTTTGTGAACCTCCTTATTAGATTGAGAGTTACCGATAATAAGTGCATGAGTTCTTCGGACTAATGTAAGTATTGAGAGTTGACACTTCCACCTTCCCATATTTTGCTAGCCTTTCCCGTGCCGTGCATTGCCTTCTTCTCACTCCGAGAGTTGGTGTCCACCTTCGCCGGTACTTCCAAACCCTTGGCATGATATGCTCTGTCATCATAAGCCTCCCTTTATCTTTCCTCAAAACAGCCACCATACCTACCTATCAAGGCATTTCCATAGCCTTTCCGAGTTATATTGCCATGCAACATCCACCTCTTCATGACTTGATCTTCATGTCATACATGTTCCCGCTACACTGGCAGCGACATACCTTGCATACATCAGGTTAGTTACATCTTCTTTATGATTTTGAGTACCTTGTAAAGTGTGAAAGATCTCCTTTACCTTCTTGTAAAATAGAGTGTTGCCCTTAAGTGAGGAAAAGATCCCAAAGTGGACACAATAAAAAGATCCCAAAGAGGACAAATGAGAGTTAAATAGAAAGAGCCATCGAGGCCACAAAAATACAAAAAAGAGAAAAAAGAGAAAAAGAAATAAAAAGAGAGAAAGGGGCAACACTACTATCCTTTTGAGAGATCCACACTAGTACTCCCTTTATATCCTTGTACTCCATAGAGATGATCTTTATGCATATAGCTATGTGGGGACCTTCACACTATAGAACTTGGCTTGCATATTCCAAGGATGAGCCTCCTCAAACGAGCTCTAGGTCTTCATGAGCGAGCAAGTTAGATACACCCCCACTAGTTCCATTGGAGAGCTTCTTAGCTCGTATGTGCATCCGTTGCATGGCAATCCCTACTCCTCACATCATATCTATCATTTGGCATCTCTTGCCTATGATTGTCCTCATTGATGTGAGCCTTTCTCATCCTTTTTGTCTTCCTCCTCCACCATATTTCTCTCTTTGCCATCCTAAGTGTCAACTCTCGTGCTTACGCTCATCCATTGCATGAGTGCTCAAAATATCGAAAAAAGTGGATCAAATTGACTTGTACCTGGCTAGTGGTCTGGGGACGAGTCAAGATAAGATTCCAAAGAGGACCAAGTGTGAAATTTTAGTAGATTGAGTTCTCAACAAAAATAATTTTTTCTCTCGTATTCCCTATCCCCTTTCTTGCACGCAAATACCATTTGGAGACATTCGAGTCACGGACAGCGAGAGATCTTGCACCTTTTGTTCTTTTGTTACTTGTTTCAATGCTAATATAGACTCTTGCATGTTATGACTTGAATTGAATCTCTAACCTTGATTGCTTTACTTTTCAAAGTTCTTTTATGGTTGCTAGCATGTCACCACAAAAATTATGCTTGTTATCATTTACCTACTCGGGGACGAGCAGGAATTAAGTTTGTGGATGTTGATACGTCCAAAACGTATCTATAATTTCTGCTTGCTCCATGCATGTTTTGCGTGATATTGCTATGATCTAGATACACTTTCATACACTTTTGATCATATTGGGACTAACCTATTAACTCAGTGCACCCCAGTGCCAGTTCCTGTTTTCTGCTGTTTTTCTATTTCAGTTTTCCCCCATATAAAAAGTGCCAGAAAAATTCGGGAAAATTCAGATAAAAAATTAGCGTGACGGAAGCTTCGAGAAGAGCCCGGGAGGGGCCAGAGGGGAGCCAGGGGGCCCAGGCGGCCACCCGGCGCGGCCCCACCCCTGGTCGTGCCAGGGGGGCGCCTGGGGCCCCTGGTCCACCTCTGGCTGCCCCTTCGCCTATTTAATCTACGTCACGGGAAAACTCCAGAAGGGGAACCCTATTCCGCGAACTCGCCTCTGTTCCGCCGCCGCCGCGCTTCCAAGATCGTGAGCACCAGAAGACCTCTTCCCGGCACCCTGCCGGAGGGAGGATTGACCTCCGGGAGTCTCCTCTCCACCATGGATGCTCCCCGGATGTCTCGTGAGTAGTTTTCCTTGGACCATGGGTCCGTGATCAGTAGCTATGTGATGTTCTCCTCCCCTTTTTGATCTTCATTGTTTAGACCTCGTGAGCTGCCCTACATGATCGAGGCACCTTTGTAATATTTCTGCTGTTGCTATGCTGAGTTTGGAGGGATCTGATGGATTATGAGATTATGTTTGGAGGGATCTGATGGATTATGAGATTATGTTCAGATTGTGATAGAGTAATATATTTGGTTTTTATCTCTTATATTTTTGTTCCTAAGTAATTCTTGCATGTTCTCCGTTGCTGTTTATTGCTTTGGCCAAGTAGTAGGTAGTGACTCCAAGAGGGAGCGTTGTGCTAGATTGTGGGTTCATGCCCCCCGATGACACGCTTGAGTGACAGAAACATGAGTCTAGGGGATGTGTTGTTGCCACAAAGGGGAAAACAACGGTGCTTGTAACCGCGGTTACAAGGATTGTTTACTTTACGCAAAGTTCTTTTTAATGCAGTTGTTTGTTGCTTTGGGTTTACACTTTGGGTGGGGCTCGCAACTTAATACCAGCGAGATGTTCTGGATAGATATCTCAAGGTGGATGATTAGTAGTAGATGCAGATGGATTTCGGTCTACTTATTTTGGCGTACTGCCCGTGCTTTTGAACCTCTTCCTTTCTTTTGTAGCATAGTTAGCATTGCGGTGCGTTCATAATCCTGTCAATTGCCCTTCTGTAATTTGTTTACCTCGCATAGCAGTTTTATCGTCTTTTGGGAGAGAGACATCACTAGTGAACATCACGTATCCCGGTCCATATCCTCATTACTGTTTCCAAGCTATATTTACTTTTCTGCATTTACTTTCAAGTTGCTATCATCATCCCTTGCGTTTTATCATTTGTGAACAACAAGACCGGAGAGATTGACAACCTCTCTGAACTTCGTTGGGAACAAAGTTATCTGTGTCTGTGTGCAGGTCCGCGTCAGTTGCGCCGCTGACACCTACTTATGATATTTGGAGTCCTACTGGAGACAAACATTGGTATCTTCACCGAGGGAAAACTGCTGCTTTACTGCATCACGCCTTCCACTTGGGGCTCACCAACGAAGGGCGAGAAGCCAATAAGCAATGACCCGCGCTCTCTTCCGCCCATGACGGGCACGACGCGCCTCACCACCCCATCTGTCAGGTCATGAGTGTGGATTTATTATAAAATCTACTGTAGTTGCCCCCTATGAAAATCCACACATTTGTTCTAGCAAGATCCAAAACAACTGCCCTTGCAATAAATACAAGCAATGTTCATAGCAAATACAAGCAACTATACTACAAAAACAGTGCAGAATGATTATAGCAAAAATAAGCTATTGTCCTATCAAAACCAAGCAACTGTGCTAGCAAATGAAAGCAACTGTGTTATAAAAAACACAATGTCAAATTTTCCAAACCAAGCAACTATCCTAATAAAGCCAAGCAACTGTCCTAACAAAATCAAGCAACTGCACTAGGACACGATCGATGCAACTAGAGCTGATGCACGCCTCATCTAGGCTCTGCACCCCATGGTTGGGCATCCACGTCGAGTGGGTCGATGTGAGTTTGACGATGGATCCGTCGTGCTCGAAGACCGATACCTCCACTACAAAGCGGTTTTAGTGCTAGGGTTGTCGATCACTTTGTAGTGGCTCATGAAATAGGTACTGGCTCAAGACACATGAGACGCCACCGTCTCCCATGCCCTACTCTTCGTCGTCGGATCCCATGTACTACATGCTGATCGATGTGAGGTCAACGATGGGTCCATCGTGGTCGGAGCCTGACACCTCCATCACGACATGATTACAGTGCCAGGAGTTGCCGGTCACCCGTAGCGACATCGCGACTCACGACACCACCTCACCGATGCGAGAGCAACCACAACCTCATGTGCCCTGCCTTGCATGATGCGCCATCACCTCCCCATCGGTCGGGTCATGAGTGCGGCCTTATGACGAAATCAACTGTGATCGCCTTCCTCGAAAAATCCACATAATTATCTGAGCAAAATCCAAGCAATTTTTCCTAGCAAAAAATCCAAGCAACTTTCCTAGCGAATACGAGCAACTGTATTACCCACATTGAGTGCAAAACTATTCTACTCCCTCCGATCCTAATGAATTAACGCACACTTAGTATAATTTTGTACTGAAGTTTTACTAAGTGTGCGTCGACTAATATGAATCGGAGGGAGTAGCAAAATTAAGCGACAATGCTTGAAAGTTATAGTAACTACATCATAAAAAACACAATGTAAAACTTTGAGCAACTCATGTTTTAATTTTAAGCAACTCTTATGCCGCTATACAATAATCCTGGGGGTTGCAATACATTTGTACATATTCCAACAAACAACATCCCCATGAGACTACAATCCTTTATTGTACAATGACAAAATAACTTTAGAACTTCAAAAAAATTACAATCTTGGATCACTGCCAAAACAACCTTGAATCTGTTCATATAAAGAACATATCTGGTTCGTTAGTTTTTCATTTGTAAATGTAGTGGATGTTACTGTCAAGTCAATAGTCAGAGTAAGAAAAACAAAACCAGATGAAGGTTAATTACTCCATGTAGGTGATATTTTTCAACTTATGTGCAAACTAATAAGCTAGCTCGTCTACTCATAGTGGAACTCCAGGTCCAAATCATTAGATTGTCGGTGAGCATGTACTCAGCGAAACTGAATAAGATGAGGCCAAATCAATGTCGTTAATAGCAATGAGCTAGATGCAAAGCGTTGCTGCCATGTAGCCTCTGGGGCAGCGCAGAGTGGAGGCGGCGCCGTCCTCGTGCTGCAGGGCGGCGGGTATGCCAATGATGAGTTCCTGATTTGTGACGCCCTGCACGCGACTCACACGTGTGTTGCACCTCTGCACCCCGCTGAGCACGTTCAACAACGAAAGCACGTCCATCAGCCCGACACCATCCAGAGCGCATCCATCCGCCCGACACCGTCAAGCAACCGAAACGCGCCCATCAGCCGCATCGGCACGTGCATGCAGAGTTAACCCCAAGCCGTCGTCATGTGCACCGTAGCCCCATCTCACCCAACCATCCACACCTTCGCCGGAACGATGATGAAACAACACGCCGGCGCGGGAGCTGCGCTCGTCGCAGCAGCTGTTGCCTGCTTGTTCTCATCCACGAGCAGCGCCACACGGAGGAAGAACGCAGCGAGCGGACGCTTGACCGGAGGAGGGGCGTGCTGGCAGCCGCGTCGCAGGATGGAGGCGGGGGCGGAGGGTGGTGGGACTGCGCGTGAAAGGTACGAGACTTGAGACTGCATGTGCTAATTTGTCGGTTAGTGTGTGCCCTTCATCACACAACGAAGAGCAGCTGCGCTTGTCAGAAAATAGACTAAAAATCATGATCCAATGAAACGATTCAAAATGGTGATCCTCTTTTGGCCCCAACCGATCCCCGCCCCGCCTCCGTCCCCATTCTACCGCGACCGGCGTCAGGAAACAAAAGGTATAGCGCATCCCGAAGACATGGTACATTTTTTTGTCCCATCTTCCCCTCTTCAAAAGATGACTATGAAGAAGATGAAGGCCATGATGGTGAAGAACAAAGCCAATAAACTCAAAGGCTAGGGACGCAAGTGCAAACCTTCATAGACATTGGTGATGAACCATTCTTCGAGAATGAGCTCAATGCACGAGTGATGGATAAAAGAGAAAGATAAGCCAAAGGATCGAAGCGTAGAGGACATTACGCTTCGCAGGGCTTGGATAGCAATTAGCCTTTTTCCAAGGATACACCATAGAAAGGTGCATCAGTAGCATAGAATAAGAGCCAAGCTGCTGATACAACGCCTTTCGGCACACACAACACACACCACGACTACGACGATACAAACAACTCGCTTAGTCGAATCTCAAGCCTTGAAAGGCAAAGAGGCAGGACTCACAGAACAAGGGCCACGTCTCGACCGACAACAAAAACCCAAAAGCATAGCCCAAACTACATCTCAGGTTGGATCAACGCACTACAAGCACAGATCTATGATCTTCAGAACCAGAACTGTGAGTATGAACTCAAGTTCTCACGTATGGGTTTGGCTACTTAGTGCAGGATCCCGGAGACCGAGATGTCCTTCGAGACTGGAGAACCTTTACCGTGGAAGCGCTTCGCCAGGGAAAGCATGTTCATCCCCAACAACCAGGAGCAGGAAGAGGAGGAGTAAACTCCTCGGTTAATGGCATCCCCTTGGCTTGTTCCAAGTTTGGGGGAGTGCCTGTATCTTTTATCTTTTGTCTTTGTCTTTAGGATTCAAGTAGAGTCTTATCATGTTTAGGGAGGTCACTTTATGAAATAGGTGTTGCTTTGAGGTCTATCACTCCTTTTGTGGAGAGCTTTGTATCAGTGAGTTCGGAGTCGTCTATGAAGGAATATTAATGAGAAGTTTATTGGTTTCTTTGCTACACTTGGTATTCTCTTCACGCGATCGACATCATGAGATGATTCTTATGGGGAGTTTTGACCTTATATCAGGTATGGCTTCGAAAACTTTATTTAATCTTGGCAAGTATAGCTTTGGTCATAACAACAAGCATGTTTTTCTCAAAGTAGCGACATAGCCAAAACCTTTGTGTTATTATGCTTGAAGTGTTATGTTACAAGGAAGACAACTTGATGTTTCATGTTAGTCTTAATGTTTATGCTTTGTACTGCTTGTATCTAAGTTGTCATCACTTGTCTGCTCTCTCAAAGCCTTGCTAGCCAAAACTCTGTACCAAGCGGAATTCTGCTTGTACTTCCATACCCTGAAACCAACATATTCCACTTGAGTCCACCATACCTACCTACTTGTGGTATTCCACTACCACTCCTAAAGTACAAAACTTATGTGCTATCTTTAGATGTTCAAAATCTTCTGTTTTGTGCCACTGATTCAGCTCATGAGGAAGTGGTGGGTAACCCATGATCTTCTTAATTTGGACAAGTTTTATCTTGGGATTGCATGTCTAATCTGCAAACCCCTAATACGAGAAGGGACTGGCATGAGTGCCCAACTCGTAAAAGATAAATACTAAACACACAAGTTCCTTCGCCCTTTTTCGAGTGATAAACAAAGGAATCCAAGGGGATGTGATCGTCCCCACATGGGAGCCGTTCCTCGAAACTTGTCCAAATCATGAAGTGAGTGAGTTATCTATCAGCATTCGTTGACGGATCATGCACCTCCCAAAAGCTTGTTTTTATTCTGTTTGATCTAGAGATGGCACATGAGTTTTCCCTGCTTACCCTTTTGCACGGGGTTTATCTTTATTTTGTGCTGAGTCAGTCCTTCCTTCTTCCTTCCTTTCTAAAGAGAGCAGACACTTGGTGTTAATAAAGATGCTTGCATATAAAGTTGCATTGAGATCTAGCATGTTACATCTTCGTTGACATTATCTTTTGATAAGTGAGTTGTTTACAAAAGCTTATGCTTGGTAAACATCTTCCTTTGTGTTGACATGTGCACTTCTTGACTAATAGCATGTTCTTTCAAAAGTTTCAACTGTTTAATCAAAAGAGAAAGAGCAGAAGTAAAAGCTATTAGTTGTTCCTTGACCAAGGCTATGTTTGTCGTGATTTGATGAGTTTTCCAGGTCCTACTTTGTTATAATTGTTACTACTTCTTATAAGGACCTTATGAGTTGAGGTTGCTGTTGAGGATGCTTAAGTTTGGTGAGGAATCTTGATGCTTCTTGTTCGTATTCTTTTTATCGACACTTCACTCTCTAAACCTGTGGACAGGTTTACCGAGCTCAATAATCGCTTGAGGACAAGCGAGGTCTAAGCTTGGGGGAGTTGATACGTCCAAAAAGCATCACTATTTTATATTGTGATTTCACCTTATTCATTGATATTTTCCACTTTAAAGTGTCGTTCTTATGTTGTTTTGGCTTATTTTACACAGTTTACAACTTTCCGGTGCCGAAACAGCAGAACCAGGATTCAGCGGTGAAGAAGTGGAAACCAAGTTGCTGAAGCAGATCAAGTCCAAATATGATGAAATTTTACGGGGAGCATTTTTATGCCAAATGACTGGGAGTCACCGAAGGAGAAGGTGAGGGGACCCACCAGGCAGCCAGAAGGGTGCCTGGCGCGGCCCCCCTTCCTGGCCGCGCCAGGCACCCTCCTGGGTGCCTGGTGGCCCCTCTCGGTGCCCCCTTTCGCCTATATAACCCCCTGGGGGTAGAAACCCCAAAACAGGAGCTGCTTTCGCGAGACGCCGCCGCCACGGTGCGGAAACCTACAGAGGAGAAAACCAATCTCCGGCGGAGAGATTCCGCCGGGGAGATCACCTCCCGGAAGGGGAGATCGTCGCCATCATCATCATCATCGTCACGGGCATCATCGAGATCATCATCAACATCATCCCCAACATCAGCACCATCTCCATCTACATCCAATCTCATCTCACAATTGCAACTTGTGTTGTAATCCGTACTATCTATCCCCTCTACTCTGTTGATGTTGATTACTACTTTGTGGTGAATGCTATTGAGTTTTGTTGGAGAAATATTATTGTGTCCAGATTGTTCATCACCTATTTATCACCTCTGATCATGATCTCTTTTATGTCTTGTGAGTAGTTACTTTAGTTCTTGAGAACATGGGAGCAGTCTAGTTGTTAGTAGTCATATGATGTTGAAGTATTATGTGTTGTGTGATACTTAAGTTGTGTTGTTATTTCTCTAGTGGTGTTATGTGAGTCGAACACATAACACTTCACCTTTAATGGGCCTAGAGGGAAACATTGTGCACAAAGGATGCTTATGGTGGGTTGCCGGAGTGACAGAAACCTGAACCCCAGTTCGCAGACTTTCGCACAAGGGAGTTATGGATCCTTGATCGTAATGCTGTGGTTAGGCTTATGCCTTAATTACTACCTTGTATTTGCGGATGCTTGCAAGGTGTGTAATCATAAGAGTACACTTATCTTAGTCTAGAAGGTGTACTAGCATTGATCCACCCACCGATACTTATCACACAATACATATTACTTGGCAGAGTATGGTGAAAGTGACTAGACTATCTCTCCCGTGTTTTCTCGAGAACGCTTTAGCCTTTATAAGTTCAGTTCCTAGGCTTATCCTTGTAAAAGGATTGGGCCACTTGCTACTCCTCAGTTACCCTGTTTACTTTGCCCGTCTTTTACTTTTCTGTTGCTTAAACCAAAAACCCCTAAATATTTACCTTTGAGTGTTTGCAGTCTTTCCTTATCCAGTGTCACTTATCAACACCTTCTGCTCCTCGTTGGGATCGACATACTTATTTATCGAAAAGCTACAATTGATCCCCTAGACTTGTGGGGGTTGGCGCGGTTAACAGGGAAGGCAACCCAACTAAACCTATTAACTTCTCCGCCATCAACGAGCTTTTCTGGCGCCGTTGCCGGGGAGTGTAGCGCTATTGGTAAGTGAAGCCGGTAAGGAAACTTTTATTTTCTGTTGTTACTTTCAGTCCTTATGGACTCTTCTGCTGTTGGTTCGTTGCTGGTAATGAGCCGCCCCACGACTGTGGTGGTCACTCCTACCCCTACTGAAATTGTGCCCTATAAAATACCATCTGGTATTGTTGATTATGTCTTGGCTAATCGTTATACAGGAGAAGGACATCCGGGAGAACACCTGCTATATCTATCACAATTATGTTCTTTATTTAAGCTTGCAGGTGTGACGATGGAGTTCGTCATGAAGAAACTATTCTCCATATCGCTCAAAGATAAAGCTTCAGATTGGTATAAGCTACTCGATAACTCTGATTCGCTTGAATGGCCAGAGCTTATGTCTCTCTTTTATGCAAAGTTTTATCCTCTTCGTGAAATTCACCAAGACAGGAATTACATCTACAACTTTTGGTCTCGCGACGGAGAGAGCATCGCTCAAGCTTGGGGGAGACTGAAGTCCCTGATGCTCAAATGCCCAAACCATGAGCTCCCCAAGGAAATTATACTTACAAATTTTTATGCCAGGCTTTCTCGTCAGGACAAGGAGATGTTGGATGCCTCCTCTAGTGGGGTATTCCAGACCAGAAGTATGGAAGAAAAATGGGATCTTATAGAAAGGATCCAGAAGAATACTGAAGACTGGGAAATTGATAAAGATATTGAACCCGCTATAAACTATGAGCATAGCTACATTGAGAGTTATGTAAAGACTGATTACTTTAATACCTTTTGCTCTAAAATTGGTCTTGATTCCCAACTAATGGTTGACTTTTGCAAAGACTTTGCTTCTCATATTGATTCTTCCAGGACGAAGGAGAGTCAACATCATAAACCTTTCAAGGAGTCAACCATTGAGATTAATGTTACTGATCCTGTTTTACCTGCAGTTGTGTATGAACAGCCTCCTTATCCCTCCAGGATAAAGGAGCACTCTTTTGTTACAGGTATTTTAAATAAAAATGGAAGGACCACTGACAAACCTGAGGACACGATCAAGGTCCAGCCTCAAGTTGCAATGGTCAAGGATCTGGTAACAAGTGATATTGAAGGTTCCACTATTAGTTTTTGTGTTGTTGCCACTAACATTGTCACAGCCAGGAACAAAGGCCCAATTTCAGGTACACCTGTTGTATCTGTCAAGATAGGAGATCATAATTACTATGGGCTATGTGATTTGGGATCCAGCATCAGCGCTATCCCCTTCACACTTTATCAAGAGATCATGCACGAGATTCAGCCGTGTGAGATCGAGGACATAGATGTCACCATCCATCTTGCAAATAAACAAACAATCTCTCCAGTTGGGATTGTAAGAGATGTTGAAGTACTCTGCGGGAAGGTAAAATATCCTACAGACTTTCTTGTACTTGGTTCAGTGCAAGATAGTTTTTGCCCTATTATCTTTGGTAGGTCCTTCCTCAGCACTTGTGGAGCTATAATAGATTGCAAGAAAGGTAAAGTTTCTGTTGAATTCAACGGTGATCCGTATGAATTCAATTTCTCTAAGTTTTCTAAGCAGCCTCGTGGTACTGACTTGTCAAGTAATGACAAAATTATTGAAGAAATTGCTTCCATTGCTATTCCTCCTAACGATACTTTGCAGCAATTTATGGAGGACCACGAGAATGATATACATATGCAGGAAATGAATGAACTACAAGACATATTTTTAAGACAACCTGCTATCCTGAAGCACAACCTACCGGTTGAACCTTTAGGAATCCTCTCGCAACCAAAAGAAGACCCGGTGTTCGACCTAAAACCACTACCCGATACGCTCAAGTATGCTTATTTAGATGAAAAGAAAGTATATCCTGTTATTATCAATTCTAACCTTTCAGGGTATGAAGAAGAGCGATTATTGGAGACACTTCGCAGACACCGAGGTGCTATTGGCTATACTCTTGATGATCTCAAGGGTATTAGTCCATCCATTTGCCAACATACTATCAATCTCGAGCCCGATGCTAAACCGGTTGTTGATCACCAACGACGGTTGAACCCAACGATGAAGGACGTGGTTAGGACAGAGGTTCTCAAACTTCTAGCCGCAGGTATCATCTATCCTATAGCTGATAGTAAGTGGGTAAGTCCCGTTCATTGTGTTCCAAAAAAGGGAGGTATGACTGTTGTCCCTAATGATAAAAATGAACTAATACCTCAGAGGACCATTATTGGATATAGAATGTGTATTGATTTCAGGAAGTTAAACAAGGCCACCCGGAAGGACCATTATCCTTTGCCCTTTATTGATCAGATGCTCGAGCGGTTGTCTAAAAACACCCACTTCTGCTATCTTGATGGGTATTCTGGCTTCTCCCAGATTCATGTTAACACCGCAGATCAAGAGAAGACCACTTTCACGTGTCCCTACGGTACTTATGCTTATAGGCGTATGCCTTTTGGTTTATGTAATGCACCTGCTACTTTTCAGAGGTGTATGTCTGCAATATTTCATGGTTTCTGTGAGGAGATTGTAGAAGTTTTCATGGACGACTTTTCCGTCTATGGAAGCTCCTTTGACCACTGTCTCCACAAACTTAATAAAGTTTTGCAGAGATGTGAAGAAACAAATTTGGTGCTCAACTGGGAGAAGTGCTATTTCATGGTTAACGAAGGGATAGTTCTTGGACATAAGATTTCCGCAAGGGGAATTGAAGTGGACAAGGCAAAAATTGAAGCTATTGAAAGGATGCCCTATCCAAGGGACATCAAAGGTATTCGTAGTTTTCTAGGTCATGCTGGTTTCTATAGAAGATTTATTAAGGACTTTTCTAAGACCTCGAAACCCCTCACCAATCTTCTCCAGAAGGATGTTCCTTTTGTATTTGACGAAGATTGTAAGGAAGCTTTTGAAGTTCTTAAGAAAGCCTTGATAACCGCTCCTATAGTACAACCACCTGACTGGAATTTGCCCTTTGAAATTATGTGTGATGCTAGTGATTTTGCTGTTGGAGCTGTTTTAGGACAAAGGGTTGACAAGAAGCTGAATGTCATCCACTATGCCAGCAAAACACTTGATAGTGCTCAAAAGAATTATGCTACTACCGAGAAGGAATTCTTGGCAGTGGTGTTTGCTTGTGATAAGTTTAGGCAGTATATTGTTGATTCTAAAGTTATTATTCATACTGATCATGCTGCCATTAAGTATCTTATGCAGAAAAAGGATGCCAAACCAAGACTCATTAGGTGGGTACTCCTTCTTCAAGAATTTGATTTGCAGATTGTCGATAGAAAAGGAGAAGACAACCCGGTGGCGGATAATCTTTCAAGGATGGAAGATATCCCGCACGATCCTATTCCAGTCAACGACAGTTTTCCAGATGAACAGCTTGCTGTTGTAAAAGTACAATCTCATTCCAATCCTTGGTTTGCAGATTATGCTAATTTTATCGTTGCAAATTTTTTGCCTCCAGGTTTTACATTTCAGTAGAGGAAGAAATTCTTCACGGATTTGAGGCACTACTTTTGGGATGATCCACATCTTTATAAAGAAGGTGCAGACGGGATCGTAAGAAGGTGTATACCGGAACACGAGCAACAAGACATTCTTCGACAATGTCACGACAGTCCCTATGGAGGACATCATGCTGGTGAAAGGACCGCACATAAAGCAGAAATTATAGATATGTTTTGGACGTATCAACATCCCCAAGCTTAATTCCTGCTCGTCCTCGAGTAGGTAAATGATAACGGCATAATTTCTGTGGTGACAAGCTAGCAACCATATAAGAACTTTGAAAAGTAAAGCAATCAAGGTTAGAAACTCAATTCAAGTCATAACATGCAAGAGTCTATATTAGCATTGAAACAAGTAACAAAAGAACATTAGGTGCAAGATCTCTCGCTGTCCGTGACTCGAATGTCTCCAAATGGTGTTTGCGTGCAAGAAGGGGGATAGGGAATACGAGAAAAACAACTTATTTGTTGAGAACTCAATCTACTAAAGTTCACACTTGGTCTTTTTCTGGAATCTTATCTTGACTCGTTCCCAGACCACTAGTCAGGTACGAGTCAATTTGATCCACTCCTTTTTCAATATTTTGAGCACTCATGCAATGGATGAGCGTAAGCACGAGAGTTGACACTTAGGATGGTAAAGAGAGAAGTGCGGAGGAGGAAGACAAAAAGGATGAGAAAGGCTCACATCAATGAGGACAATCATAGGCAAGAGATGCCAAATGATAGATATGATGTGAGGAGTAGGGATTGCCATGCAACGGATGCACATACGAGCTAGGAAGCTCTCCAATGGAACTAGTGGGGGTGCATCTAACTTGCTCGCTCATGAAGACCTAGAGCTCGTTTGAGGAGTCTCATCCTTGGAATATGCAAGCCAAGTTCTATAGTGTGAAGGTCCCCACATAGCTATATGCATAATGATCATCTCTATGGAGTACAAGGATATAAAGGGAGTACTAGTGTGGATCTCTCAAAAGGATAGTAGTGTTGCCCCTTTCTCTCTTTTTATTTCTTTTTCTCTTTTTTCTCTTTTTTGTATTTTTGTGGCCTCAATGGCTCTTTCTATTTAACTCTCATTTGTCCTCTTTGGGATCTTTTTATTGTGTCCACTTTGGGATCTTTTCCTCACTTAAGGGCAACACTCTATTTTACAAGAAGGTAAAGGAGATCTTTCACACTTTACAAGGTACTCAAAATCATAAAGAAGATGTAACTATCATGATGTATGCAATGTATGTCGCTACCAGTGTAGCAGGAACATGTATGACATGAAGATCAAGTCATGAAGAGGTGGATGTTGCATGGCAATATATCTCGGAAAGGCTATGGAAATGCCTTGATAGGTAGGTATGGTGGCTGTTTTGAGGAAAGATATAAGGAGGTTTATGATAACAAAGCGTATCATGCCAAGGGTTTGGATGTACCGGCGAAGGTGGACACCAACTCTCGGAGTGAGAAGAAGGCAATGCACGGCACGGGAGAGGCTAGCAAAATATGGGAAGGTGGAAGTGTCAACTTTCAATACTTACATTAGTCCGAAGAACTCATGCACTTATTATCGGTAACTCTCAATCTAATAAGGAGGTTCAAAAAGAGACAAGTACCCCGAGGAGGAGTCTATGGGGGTTTGGTTATCCTTGCGCATCCTCGACTCATGGTACGTGAGTGTTCTCTAATATTCGATCCCTCCAAAGATTAGTGATCCATCTAGTAGCTAGAGTTCTCAACTAGTTTTGTAGGTTTTGAAAATACACATGGATTGCCCAAAATACGACACCTATCACTAATAGGCTAGATCTCTTGACACCAAAAGTTCAAACATTACTCACAACAATACCTCAAAACTATTGCAAGTTACTACTAGAATTAAATAGCCACCTCAGTTACCTACTTTCAAGACAAGACACAACTCAGTGCAACAACCAACTCTCTTTAACAAGATAAACATGAAAACTAAAAAGAGTTCCAGCAACAAACTAAACAAAATCCAAGGCTCTTGCTAAAGACAAACTAAGACTAAGACTAAACACGGCAGCAGCTACGAAAAGATAAAGAACACACAACAACAAAAAGATAAGCAGGAAAAATCCTATGATGTGTTCTAGAATTTGAAAGTGGAGCCTGTTTCTCTCCCACACAAAGTAAGGCGGGATCTAACTTGTTATGAACAGCAAGCAAAGCTAAAGAAAACTAAAAATAAAACCTAAGATTGAGACGCTCCAAGCATAGCACATAACGCATGAAGTGATAAAAATATAGTGAGACGAAGGACGAACTGATGATTGTTGATGGAGAAGGGGATGCACGGGGGCATACCCAAGCTTATATGCTTGAGTCTCCTTGAATATTTATTGGGGATGCATGGGGGCATCCCCAAGCTTGAGCGCTTGACACTCCTAGATCTTCTTTCATCATCTTCCATCGCACACTTGAAAACTCCCTTCATACATAACTCATCATAAGCTGATTAGAGAGGTTAGTACCCTTAATAAAATAAAATTTCCCCACTGGATATAAAGATATTCTTGAAGAGCTACTGTTTCTCAAGAGTGCCGAAAAGTTTTTGCAAAGAAAAAGCAAGCTTAAGGTTTGCAAAAGTTAGGAGAGACAAAACGTGGCAGAATCTGTGAAAAACAGAACAGCAGGTAGTAAAGAATTTTTTAAGGGCACTTCTGCAACTCAAATAAAAAAACTCAGAACATACGGAAGTTTCACAATTGTATAGAGCACGTTGTCAAAAAAATTCAGATCAAAAATATGATCTGGTGATTTGATTCTAATTTTTCTGTCAAGGGACAGAATCTGTTTTCTGGACAGCACGTCACAACTTTTGCTCCCTTATCATAAGAGGCTATAACTTGGCACAAAGCTGAAAAATAAAGATACAATGATGTTGCTACAGTAGTAACAAACATCAAGACACAACAAAAAGCAAAAAGAAACCTAAATTCGTTGCGGGCTGCCTCCCGAAAGCGCTTTCTTTTATGCCTTTAAGCTAGGCATAATGCAAAAGATCAAGTTGTATCAATCGAATCATTATCAAGATCAAAAAGCTCTTCAATTGTACAACTAGTCTTGAGAGGTCTTTCAAATAAAGTCCTAATGAAGATACTTCTAGGGAGATAACCAAAAGGCGGAAAATCAATGGAAGATTCATTTATAAAATCATCAGAGAGAGGTATTTCTTCCAAAGTTTTCACGGTTTCAACTTCTTTAGCAATGGTTGGTTTATTTTTAGGTCGGGGAACTCTAGGGAAATAATTGAACTTAGGTTCCCTTCTTGCTGAAGTCTCTACCTTTTTTGGTTTGATTGAGGTAAAAGTAGTTCCTAGGGTATTAATGATTTCCTCAATCTTATCGATCCTAGAAAGATCCGTATCGCGGGATTTGATGACCTCCAAAGTTTTAATAATTTTAAGCATGGAGCTATCAAGCCTATTCAAATTCCCTTGAATCTTGCGATCCAACTTATTTATCCTAGTTATACTTGGTATTTCTAACTCTATCTTTTCAAGTTTCTTCATAATGTGAGCTAGAGTTATATCTTCTTGTATGCTAGCAATAGGGAGATTTCCAACAAGATTTTCAATAACATTAAGAGACTCCCAAATCGGGGCTTCTAGGAAATTCCCATTGATAGCGGTATCTAATATGAACCTATTCCAAGGAGTAATCCCGACATAAAAATTTCTAAGCAGGATAGTAGTGGATTGCTTCTTGGTGGCTCTTTTTTGAGAATCATTAATTCCATACCAAGCATCTTTTAAACTTTCACCACCTTTTTGTTTAAAGGTGAGAACCTCTGTCTCAGCAAAGGCAAAAGGGACAGACATAATGACACCACTAGCAAGATAAATAATTTTTTTGTGATTTTTGAAATAAGACACAAAGATAAAAACTGAAAGGTAAACTAACAAGACTAAAAAACAAAGGTAAAGGGTAGTGTGCAACTCCCCTATCTTAGCACTCGGAGTCCCCGGCAGCGGCGCCAGAAATTTTCTTGATGGCACGAGAGTTGACGGGTGTAGTCTTCTCGCCCTTCGTTGGTGAGCCCCAAGTGGAAGGTTTGATGTAGTACAAGAACAAATTTCCCTCAGTAAAGATACCAAGGTTTGTCTCCAGTAGGACTCCAGAGATGATAAGTAGGTGTCAGCGGCGCAACTGACGCGGACATGCACACAGACACAAATAACTTTGTTCCCAACGAAGTTCAGAGAGGTTGTCAATCTCTCCGGTCTTGTTGTTCCACAAAGGATCAAACACAAGGAATAATGATAGCAACTGAAAGTAAAAGCAGAAAAGTAAATGAGCGTGGAAACAGTAATGAGGATATGGACCGGGATACGTGATGTTCACTAGTGATGTCTCTCTCCCAAAAGATGATAAAACGGTTATGCGAGGTAAACAAATTACAGAAGGGCAATTGACAGGATTATGAACGCACCGCAATGCTAACTATGCTACAAAAGAAAGGAAGAGGCTCAAAAGCACGGGCAGTACGCCAAAATAAGTAGACCGAAATCCAACTGCATCTACTACTAATCATCCACCTTGAGATATCTATCCAGAACATCTCGCTGGTATTAAGTTGCGAGCCCCACCCAAAGTGTAAACCCAAAGCAACAAACATCTGCATTAAAAAGCACTTTGCTTAAAGTAAATAATCCTTGCAATCGCGGTTACAAGCACCGTTGTTTTCCCCTTTGTGGCAACAACACATCCCCTAGACTCATGTTTCTGTCACTCAAGCGTGTCATCGGGGGGGGGCATGAACCCACAATCGAGCATAACGTTCCCTCTTGGGGTTGCTACCTACTACTTGGCCAAAGCAATAAACAGCAACGGAGAACATGCAAGAATTACTTAAGAACAAAAATATAAGAGATAAAAACCAAATATATTACTCTATCACAATCTGAACATAATCTCATAATCCATCAGATCCCATCAAACTCAGCATAGCAACGGCAGAAAGATTACAAAAGTGCCTCGATCATGTAGGGCAGCTCACGAGGTCTAATCCATGAAGAACAAAGAGGGGAGGAGAACATCACATAGCTACTGATCACGGACCCATGGTCCAAGGAAAACTACTCACGAGACATCCGGGGAGCATCCATGATGGAGAGAGGAGACTCCCGGAGGTCGGCCCTCCCTCCGGCAGGGTGCCGGGAAGAGGTCTTCTGGTGCTCCCGATCTCGGAAGCGCGGCGGCGGCGGAACAGAGGAGAGATCGCGAAAAAGGGTTCTCTCCTTGGAAGTTTCCCGTGACGGAGAATATATAGGCGAAGGGGGGCAGCCAGAGGTGGACCAGGGGCCCCAGGGGTGGGGACGCGCCGGGTGGCTGCCTGGGCCACCCCTGGCTCCCCTCTGGCCCCACTCGGGCTCTTCGCGAAGCTTCCTGTACGCTGATTTTTCCTATATTTTCCCGGAATTTTTCTGGCACTTTTTATATGGGGGAAAACTGAAATAGAAAAACAGCAGAAAACAGGAACTGGCACTATGGTGCACTGAGTTAATAGGTTAGTACAAATATGATCAAAAGTGTATGAAAGTGTATCTAGATCATAGCAATATCACACAAAACATGCATGGAGCAAGCAGAAATTATAGATACGTTTTGGACGTATCAGATATCCGGTGAGACATGATCATGTTTGGTTTTAGTGCGTTGAGGTATGACTTTTAGTCAAGAGAGTCATTTAGCATGAGACAGATCCCAACACAGATGCATGATGAAATAGTGAAGCGCATATGTGTTGATTAAAGACAGTCTGAGAAAATCTTGAACAATATCCCACTGATCTCCTCTTAATAGTGCGGGGATCCCTATACTCAAGAATAATCGAAAAGCTTGCATTTTAAATGCGTTGGTTCCACCTTCTTGAGTATTTATCACACATCATTGATCCATGATCCACACACACATATTGTTTCTTAGGACTAATACCCGTAATATATTTGACAAACAATATTAATCTCATATATGCATATTGTCATCAACATCAAAACATGATTAATGTCATATTGCACTTACAATCTACCCCTTTTTGGTAGTTGATGACAACAAACATGTAGCTCCCAAAAGGTGCATAATTTTAACTTTAGTGGGAGAAACAAATTACGGTGAACTCCCCCTTAATGCGTGCATAGAGAACTCTTGTGTTGAAGCAAGATGCATATATTAATAAGATCACATTTCACACGGTTGTGAGTCACTATTATTGTCTTTTAACTGTAGAATGATGGTGTCATAACATTTGATGCAAGAAATATTAAGAGTATGTAAGTGACAAATATATTGCAATGCAACATTAAGTCCATATATGACATCATACGAATAATATGATTGAAGCCAAGTTCAGAAGATCCATGCATATAACACCAAGTTCAACCATAAGACACACATACAGATAAAGGTAGCCACTTATTACAACAATAGTCTGAAGAACCACACAAAGCACTCATAATGGACTAAAAAATATATTTCTCTCCCCTTTTGGCACCAAATACAAAAAAAAGGCAACACCGTTAAAGCAACCTAATGCCATTTATCTTGCTTGTGCGCATTCATTACATGAGTTGCTTTAAAAGTCAAAAAGGAGACAATCAAATATTCGTGTATCTGACTGATGCACTAGGGTAGTGTTATGATAAAGTTCCAAAAGCCCTTGTGAGATACGAAGGTTGACTATGATTTCTCAACATAAACGGCATTTTTATTCTAAGCCTTCCTCACTCTTGGCATGGGAACATCGATTGGAGACATTCGATTCACGAAAAGCAAAAGCTCTTTTGCCTTTATGTTCTCTGATTGCTTGTTTCAATACTAGATATAAACTCTTGCTTTATATTACTTTGTCTCCATTTATAAATCTTGATTGCTTTACTTGATGTTCTTGATCTTATTGTCATGTCATCATAAAACTTATCTTGGTTATCATTTACCTACTCGAGGACAAGTAGGAATTTAGCTTGGGGATGCTGATACGTCATAAACGTATCTATAACTTTTGCTTGTTCCATGCTCATTTGGTTGACATTGCTATATGTTTTTGATGCACTTTTAAATCTTTTACAACTTTTTGAGGACTAACCTATAACCCAGTGCCTAGTGTCAGTTTTTGTCTGTTATTGTCTGTGCACCGCAGAAAAATGAAAAAACCAATATGCTCAAAAAAAATCCAGAAAATTCCTACAAAACTAAAGTTCAGAAGACACCCGAAAGTGTCAACAAGTAAAACACGAACATTAGAAGTAAAAGCGAGTAAATATACGATGGTAATATTGATCATGTTGAGTGTTGTCATCAAACTTATTATTTACTCTATTTAATTTTGATTATCCACTTTATCTTGAAATGATATCGGAAACCATAGGTTGATATACTCCATCCTTTCCAAAATGTAGTGCGTCCGCGCTTTTCAAGGTTTAACTTTGACCCTAAATTTAACCAACGAAACTAATTACGGCGGGAGCAAAAAATATATATTTTAAAACTTCTTTCGAATACAAATTCATTGGTATAAATTTGCTCCCGCCGCAATCGGTCTCGTTGGTTAAATTTATGATTAAAGTTGAAGCGTGGAAACCAAGGACGCACTACATTTTGAAACGGAAGGAGTAAAATATTATTATTTTAATAATGATTTGATAAAAATGAAGATATACAAACTTGTAGTATCAAAAAAATGAAAAGTCAGATCAAAGAATCCAGCAAAAGTAGCATCACCGTCCCAAACAGAGGGGAAAATCTGATGCTCAAAGCAGCCGTACATCTGTTATTCTAGCACGAAAGAGTAGATGGATGAGGGGATATTCCAATTTGAGCCCATGCTCATATGCTCTTGCGCAAAAAACTTTCGAAAATACATATGAAAAAGTTTTAAAAAATTCCGAAATTTATTATACTGAAAGATGCTTAGGGGATAGATATTTGTGTAAAAATTGAGTTTTTTTAACATCTAGGGAGCTCACGGCAAAAAATAAAAATTCAGTCTGAAATAGTGCATAAATAGTGTCGTTTAAAGAAAATGCAAAATTTTATTTTTTGACGCGAGCTCTCTAGATGTCCAAACTTTTTTCAAATTTACACAAACATCTCGAACGTAAGCATCTTCCACCATAAAAAATTTTGATTTTTTCAAGTTTATTTTTTATTTTTTACATGCACCCGGGCACCAAATCGACGCTCTCATCAAAAAGTCACAATACCTTTTTTTGAGATAACACAATACAACACAGATGCTCACTGTGAGAACCCTACCCTAGGTATGCTTGGTCTTGGCATTTAAGTTTTGCATCATGAATTTTTTTTGCAAATCAAAAAGAATTGGGGAAGTTAAAAGCCCCAAAATAATTTTAATAAAAGTCCAGACAAAAATATTTTTTCAAAAATGCTTTGAAATTTTTGAAAAGTGTCATAAATGGGCATGATCTCATTTCATGTGAAGTATGTCCCACTCCATGCTCACTGATTTTTCTAAAATGCTCTTGGAAATTAAATAAATAATGTATTTGCAATTGGAACTTAATAAATATAATTCCAATAATTCTGAAACTTTGTGAGGGGATTTATCTATGTCTTATAAGCTCACATAAAAGTTTTCGGGATTTATAAAAATGTTTTGATATAAAAATAAAAATAAAAATAAATTTCAAGAATGAAATAAAATAGAAAAAGAAGTCTCACCCAGTTACCTGGCGGTCCAGCCCAGCCCACCAGGGGCACCCTGGTCTTCTTCCACCTCGTGCCAGGAGGATGGCACCGAGGCAGTGAGAGCGCGCCGTACTCCTCAACCTCCTGCTTCGACGTGGCCTGGCCCCCTCGTTGTTATCCCGCTCCTGGAAGCCCACCGTAGACGCCCTGATCTTTTCCCCCTTCCTATGACCGTCTTCCTTTTCTCCTCCTCGCCGATTTGGCGCACACCCGAGACCTCGTCGGAGCGCGCCGCCGCACCCGCGTGGCCAATGGCCTCCCCTAGCCGAGCCGCCGTGTCCAGAAGGCCCGCTGCCCGCGTCTTCATCTCCCCGCGCCTGGAATTGAGCCGAGACGCCCCTAGGTGAAGCCATTGTCGTCGTTTTCCTCTGCAAACCGTCGGTCGCCGTGGACTATTGTGTCGCCTCCAACACCTCCCCGGATCCATCGAGCTCAGATTAGTGCTCCTGGTGAGCTACCCCGTCGTTTACCCCTCCCCTTTATCCTCCCTGCGCTCCCCGTCGCCGTTCCCCATCACGGCCGTGAGCACGCCGTGCAGGAATCGTCGCAGGCTTGGCCCTGGTGCCTAATACGTCTCAAACGTATCTAATTTTCCAAACACTTTTGCTATTGTTTTGGCTTCATTCTTGCATGATTTGAACGAAACTAACCCGGACTGACGCTGTTTTCAGCAGAGCTACCAGTGTTGTTTTCTTTTGCGCAGGTTTCTGGATATTTAGGTACGCTGGAAAAATCCCAAAAATATATATAAAAAATCAGCGTTCCAGAAGCTTCCGAAGATCCAAAAGGGGGCCACAGGGCAGCCAGGGGGCAGCCAGGAGGGTGCCTGGCACGGCCTAGCCCCTGGTCGCGCCACCTGCCCTCCTGTCTTGGTCCCATGTCCCCCGGTGCCCTACTTTGGCCCTATTTATTCTCCCGACGCAAAAACCCCAGAACAGAAGTCGCTTTTCCAATCTACGTCGCGGAGCCGCCGCAATCCTCTGTTCTTCTCCGGGAGAGCTAATCTGGAGGCTTCTTTGGCCTCCGGTGAAGGGAAATCATCGCCATCGTCATCATCATCGCCTATCCATCACCCCTCCATGACTTCCTCTCTCATGTGTGAGTAATTCCCTGCTGTAGGCAAAGGGGATGGTAGGGATTGGATGAGTTAGATAATGTAATAGTTCAATCAGATTGTTGGGGGCATGTTGCCTATCATCTACTTGGTGTTTATCATCTATGTTACAACTTGTTGCTCTTAATGCTTGTCACTTTGGGCCCGAGTGCCATGATTTCAGATCTGATCACCCTTTTGTTTCTTGAGTTTGTGGTGTTCTTGATCCTATCTATGAGTTGTATGCACCTATTATAGTCCGGAATCGGCGATCCCAATGGTGACAGCTTGGGACACCAAAGGGGATGGACTATAATTTGAGGATTCCGTGTATCCATGAAGTGTTAATGCTTTGTTCCGGTGCTCTTTGACATGAGTACCTTAATTTCCCTAAATTCCTTTTGGCCCCGTTTGTAGCGGGAGGGTAGGACAAAAGATGTTGTGCAAAGTTCTTATTGCAAGCACATACAACTACCCTGGGATACATGCCCGATGTTTGATATTTTTCTAGATGATCCTTTCTTTTTTGTGAGCCTTGCCCGTGTTAGAATCTATTACATGTTCGTTCTCATCCAAGCAGCTCCCAACCATCCATCTTGTTTACTTTTGCTGTTTTACTTTTGTTGTTTCACCACAACCATCACCACTATTATCACCACCACTAATACCACCGTATCACAGTTGCTACTAATACCTTTGTGCAAGCAAGTGTTTATTTCAGGTGCGGTTGAATTGACAACTCAATTGTCAAAGCATGTACGTATTCTTTGTGTCCCCAAGTGCCGAATCAATAAATTGGGTTATCTTGCCCGCGAAGACTATCTTGATCCCCTACAGTTGAGGGTTATCATGCGCGGCTTGGAGCATCGCGATGCGATTGCACGTAACTCCGTTACGTGACACACTTCGTTGTAGGATCGAGCCCGCCTGAGACCCCGACTAAGTGTGGCCCAGAGTTGTTTATGTAAATGCTATGGTTCAATTGACAATATGGTTTAGGCGACTTGTCTATGAGTGTAGGACTTCACCACCCATAAGCATTTAGACTTGTGAGCGGACGATGAGAACCCATTTCAGTTGATCATCCGGGTCTGAATGGGAGGCCCCTCACGTTTGAGCTTTCCGAGAGTGTCTTGTACTTGGCCTTGTCTGCTTAGACAAGTGAGTATGACTCTCGGCTCTCCATATGATTAAATTGTGGATATAATTACATACGCACATTCCGGGTCCCGACACTCACATACACGAGTATACAGTCACCCCTATGAACGCACACACGCATACCTTACCCCTATTAGCATCTTCGCAATACTGAGCCAACACATCATCTTGAAATTAACGAAGTCATCACCTCGTCTTCGACGGGAACGTCTCCTCCCACTGAAAGCGTATCACCGGAAGGGCTGAAATAAATCCAGGAAAATGCGACACCAATGTCAAATCTGGGATTTGAACTCTGGTGGGTTGGGGATACCACTATCCCTCTAACCAACTCAACCACATGTTGATTCGTAAAGTCGCAATACCTTTGACCCGACTGCATTCAGCAGGTGACTAGTAAGCTTGCACGTGCAACACACGTTAAACATTGGCCAGATAAAATTCACACAAGTATGAATCCAAATAATTAATTGCAAACAAATGTGAATTAAATTGATACACAATGTTGTGATGTCACTCAAGTTTCTTTTTCCAAAAGTGAGGCATCATTGTGGTCATGATATTCGGTGTTCTGGTGATATAGGTTATACAAGAATAAGAAACCTAATTATGAAAAGCATACTTGCATTGTGTTTGGTACGTGGAGATGGAATCTACAATTAGTCTTAACAATCTGAATATCTTATGCAACATAAACTTATCTAGAACAACACATCTATGCCATATATCAACCAATCAAAATTCTATACCATAGAATATCATTCACAATAGTAGAATATAAGCACATAGTGGGAGATCGATGATTGCTCACAGGAAAGGGTCTCGGTTTCCTCGTCGATTTGCTTGGTGTCCTGGTAGTTAGAACTTGGAAGCACCTAGAAATAAATATAATGTAGCAGAAACACCGTTTTATTTTCTAGTAGGTAAGCCACATCTCCATCACATGGGAAAATATAAAACATGCTCGAAAACCATCATTTATCACACATGGGTGTACTTTATAAAATGCCTAAGATGAAACAATGCAAAAAATGGAAAATAGTTGTCAAAATTGTTATCCAAGCAGTGCTAATCAGACGCTACAACAATTATGTCGTTCATCCATACATATGCATAAAAATTATAATTGATCAAAACAAGGAATAAATAAAAATTATTTTTATTTGTACTAACATAGCACTTTGAGTATCCGTATTTTTGCAAACTCTTGAATCGCTAAAGTTTCATTACCTGTATAAGTAGTGGATATGAAGGTATTAAGTCTCATATCAACATTTATATTCTAAAACTCCCACATATAGATGTTGATATGAGACTTGATACCTACTAAAATGGATATAAATTGACAATTACAATTGTTGTTAATAAAAAAAATTAGCACTTGAATTAACAATTGGAAAAAGTAAGAGAAAAGGGATTACTTGGAGAATTTCCATAAATGCACGTTACTATCATATAAATGATTACACAATGGCTTTCCGCCATAATAGTACAGTGTTTTGATGTACCCCATAAAACTTCTCATAAGCATATTGTCAATTACCTGTGTAGAAGTTTTGCCAATGCATGTGTGTCCACAATTTTATTTAGCAGGGGCGGCAAATATTCTCACCAGCAGTCAACCTTGTAATTAGTTCATACAATTAACTATAGGCAAATCTTGAGCGAAAGCGACACAAATTAGGCTTACCTCCTCGCAAGCAGTGGAGGAGACAACTGGTAGTCATCATCACCAGTATCTAATCAAGCCAGGTACTAGTTGCAAGGAGCCGCACATGAGCATGTGATGAGTTGAATCCGAGCATGTAAAACGTAGTGGACAACGTTCGTTCGACGTTCCAAACCATCACTGTCCGCACACAATCTGTGATTGGACAACAATCATGCATGCATCAAGTGTACGTATGTGGTGAAGTGATCGGGGTTGTGGTGTGCTCACGGATCGGGTCGAATGATCAGAACCTGGTGGCGGCGTCAGCCACGCCGAGGAGTAAGACGATGACCAGGCAGCGTGGCGGGGAAGGGGAATGCCGGGAGTAGTGAGAGCCGGCACGGCGGAGAACGGATCCGCCCTGGTATTTGGGGCAGCGTGGTTAATGGTTTTTCTGGGTATGGTGATTGGATTAGCCGCCAATGTGTTGTGCTGAGCAGTTGCGACTCCATCTGGGGGAGAGGAACCAGCAGACGGGATTGTTTCCGTAATTAAGGGGATTTCCTGTAACTAAGGGGGTCGTGGGGTGGGAGAACACATATTCTTTCGGGAAGCACTAGCAATCAGAATACTGATAACTAGATCCTATCAGACTACTCCATGGCCGTAGGATTAGTAGCACAATTAACGTTGGATCATGTACCAGAATAAAGCCAACGCCAGCCTGTTTGTTAGGTTTTTATATGATGACTCTCTTTTATTACAGTGCTTCCAGTAACTGCCCCGAAACAAACTCCTGGCGTTCATGCTGCATGCATGCTGCTGTTGCTGCATCGTGGATCGTTCAACTAAGTGATAATGTCTCATTTGATACTAATAAAATTACATATACATACTTGTTTGTTGTAGAAAAGTTTAGTCAACACTTTTCCAGGATGCTAGTAAAATTTTCTTCTAATATACATCTAGTGTGATAATTTCTCTTGTTTGCAACGCAGTAAAATTTTGCTTCTAATGACAAGACAATTTGCTTCATCGAATTTGGTTGAACCTTGCAAACCGTGTCCAAGAGTTATGCTTCCATGTTACAATTTTTTGCGTCAAAGAATTCATTTATACATTGGAAAATTCGAGCCCCACATATATTTTCTACTATAATGTTTCCAACACAAGAAAACTTTGCTTCCATCAGTTACAAAAGTGTTTCCATTGAAAAACTGATTTGTTTCAAACTGAACATAAATTTATTTTCATGCTTCGTCCATTCATATAAATTTGCTTCCATCGAGTGGCCGATCGTACGCCGGTTCCTAAGTTTATTTTGTATGTTTGTAAATACTAGACTTGCTTCCTTTTAATTAGGTTATTGTCGTCTTCGTTGGGAGGATAGAGATCAAGTGAACACCCTGTGCATGCACCAGTCGCCACCATACATGTCTCGCCGGCGTCAATCGGCATCGATGCCATCACAAAACTGCTTGAAGCAACGTTGATCAGGCATGATGCATACTTATCTAAGGCAGGAAGCAAGAATTGTCATTAGTATTGATGAAGCAAAAATTCCATGTAAGGAAGCATGCACGTACTCCTTCCTACCTGATCTGTCACACCATCGTTTAGGGATCATTTACGTCCGATCCAGACCTTCCCACTATGGCACTAGTTTCCATCCACCATCTCCATTCTAGCCACGACGATGACCACTTCAACCGCAACTATGGAGGTTGGCGCCGGTGAGCCGTACGTGATCGCAAAGTTGTGGTGGTTGGGGCCGGCGATCCACACGAGATTCCATGCCATTCACTCTGCATGAAAGGAAGCATTGCGTCCAAAGTAAGGTAATCAAAACAAGTCATGAGATGAATTGAACCCTAGTTTCGATGAGTGCATTGTGCATACCAGGGGGGCCGACGCATGGGATGCACAAGGAGTTTGCCGAGTCGAAACGGCGCACCAGCGGGGTGGGAGGGATAGTCACGGGGCAGGATTAGGCGGATGTAGCCGTCGAGGTGCTGGGGTACGGCGCGCTCCGGGATGAACTCTCGCTCGTGAGATGCGAGCCGTTCTGGGGTGGACCGGTCGGGCAGCCGAGATTTACTCGCCAAGATGTGGTCAGGTGGTTGGGATGGGTTAGCAGGCGAGATTTACTCGTGACGGCTAAATTTGTGCATTTAATTGATGGGACCAGAGAGAATCGTTTAGACATATGGACCATGGGATTAGAGGAGATCAACGAAGCAGGAGCGGTCTGACAAAAGTTTGCTATCAGACTTCTGATAAGAAGTGTTTCCCTATTCTTTTGATCCTTTCACACGGATTGTGTCAAAACATTGATCGCCAACCGTTGGATCGGAAGGCAGACCATTACAGTAATATTGACTCTTAGATGTTATTAGATGAATTTAATCGAAGGGTCTTGGTTATCCTGAGTACAATTCGTGATGTGACTCTTAAGAGAATTCAAGTTTGCTCTTTTATTACTCCCTCCGATCCATAAGTGTCTCAGATTTTGTACTAAGCTAGTACAAACTTTAAACTTGATGAGCGACACTTATCATGGATCGGAGAGAGTAATAATTAGGGCACTCCCAATGCTAGTATCTTAGCACGATATCATAGGTATTTTGCTTATGTGGCATAACACTTAATGAAGAAAGAGAAGGAGGTTGTATCTTAGATACAACCCTTGCACGTGGCCATATGCAAAAAGCATTATTAAACCAATCACATGTATGCATGAGACTAAAATCATTAAATAAGATACAACCCCTGAGAAACAATGCATTGTGGTGGTTGTATCTTAAGTTTTATTGCTTCTATGATACTGTGCTAAGAAACAATGCATTGGGAGAGCCCTTAAGATGAGATAGTTGAGATGAAAGCAGACCCGGATTGTCAGTCATAGAAGGGAAAAGGAAATGTACAGTATCCTAGTTACACACTCCTAACAGTGGGCCAGTGGAACCAGCCCACGGAGTCCCGAATGAATCGCACCGCTCCCCGACACGATCGAACGGTCCAGAACGACGCGCCGCAGCCCTCCTCATCGGGCTAGGCGGCCCGGCTAGGTAACACCTCGCCATCGCTTCCGCGCACGGGCACGAGCCACGCGACTCGTCTGAGGAGCGGAGTTTCCCCTTTCCTCTCGACGCTCTCCGCGAAAACCTAGCCGCCAAATCCACCCATGGCTCGCCGCGGCCGCGACGACGACGACGACGAGGTCGAGGAGGAGGAGGACGAGGAGGAGGCCTACGACCTCGACGAGGAGGAGGAGGATGAGGGGGACGACTACGAGGAGGAAGCGAGGGGCCGGGGCAAGGGGGCCTCCCGCTCCCGCGCCCCCGCCGCCGGGGGCGGGGGCCGGAAGAGATCGCGCCAGGACAACTTCATCGACGACTCCGCCATCGAGGACGACGACGAGGACGAGGAGGACGACGGCGGCAGCCGCCCCAGGAAGAAGGGCGGCGGCGGCGGCGTCCGCGGGTTCTTCGACGAGGAGGCCCAGGTCGACGAGGACGAGGAGGAGGAGGACGAAGGCGAAGGCGAGGATGGTGAGTTTTTTTGTTGCCGCTGTTCAATTGAGGTTACGATGCCATGCTTTGTGTGTTCCTGCGGCCTTTGGTGAGATCTGGACCTGCTTGGCTTGATTTGCAGAACTAGATTTGAGTTGCAGGTGATTTTTTAATTCTGTTTTGTTCTCTTGGGTGCTGTTATTTTGTATGCATGATTTGTGGTGAGCGATGGTGGTTGAAATTTTAGGAAATTGTAGCTATTGAATTTTGCCTACGGTCTAGTTGTCAGCGATTTTGATGCCATTCTATGCCTTTTTTGTGTCTTAAATTGGAGCTTGTTATTGTTTATTTTGCCATGGGCGATTGGACTTCTGGTGAATTTGTACAACTTGTATATCCCGGTCATTACTTGGTAATACCGCATGCTCGTTTAAGTTTAGCTGATTTGCTTCTGGTCTGATCTGTCACTGTGCTTATGTTCATTGAGAGCTAGCGATTTTGGATGTCTGTCTTTTACTAAAATAATCTGAATCCTAATAGGATGACACTAAACCCCCTTATTGATCCTGAGTATGGACTCAGATTCAAGTTGAGAGTTTATTCATGCATGTGAACTTCCCTGTTTGACAGCACATTTTAATCTATGTTAAAATTATGCATGTTTATAGATCTTTGTTTCCTGTTTGTTCATTAAAAATTTAAAATTATGCCGAAGTTATGCTCTCCCTATAGAGCCATAGAGACACTGTTTCTGACTTAATCTATGTTATTGCATCCTACATGGAATGGAACTAATTGAAGGCTATGTGGTATTAACAACTACTACCCCAGTTCATAATTATAAGATGTTCTAACCTTTTCTGAATCGGATGACGTGTTTAAGTGTGTTTGTTTTAATCCGTATGTAGTTCGTATTGAAATATCCAAAACATCTAATATTTGTGAACGGAGGGAGTAGTAAGTACTCCCAGTTTTGTGTTGAGCAGACCATGCATATGACCTAACTGAACCATGCTACTTCCTCTTCTAGTCTTGGGTAGTTAAGTAAATTCATAGAGGCTTCTGAATGCTGGACAAAATACCTGTGAATACAAATTTATCCTGTGCAGATAAAAAAGTACATACGTATTAAGCTTGACATATCTTTTGTTACCAAGGTGATAAGCAATCAATTACTCATTGGTAGACTGCACCACAGCTTAAAAGATTCATTGTTACGAGCAAAGAAAATAACATAACATTATGTCCTCTATATGTGACTCGTGTGCATGTGCAGTTCAAAGATTTGTCCAAATATAAACTATATGTCTCCTAAAAGAACGTGTCAGATTTTGGAATCCCCTGCTTTTATACTGAACATTTTTGTCCTTAACATTTATAGAATACATCATGAGGAGCCGTTAGTAAGGTAACCAATCATAGTGTCAACTTGGAATGAGGGGTTGTAAAGGGTAATTAGTATGGTGTCATTGAGGGATTAAGTGTGTAAATATTTTTTAAAATTTTATTCTTGATCCATCAGATTCATTTGGATGACCAAGATGGTTTCTGTCAAACACTATCTCTAACTGTGTATATTAGTATATATATAGGTCCAGTTCTTTTGGTGGCTGCCAAAATAAGCAGCCCCCTCCCCAACTTATTCTAGAAGCCTTCTTTGGGGGCTATTTGGGGACAGCTTCTAGAATAAGCTGGCGAGGGGTCGGCTTATGTCATAAGTTGCCATAAACTGTCAAATGAACTGGGGCATATAGATAGATAACTTCTGAAGAATAGATCAACAACAACAACAACAAAGCCTTTCAGTCCCAAACAAATTGGGGTAGGCCAGAGTCGAAACACATAAGATATCTAACCAAGTCATGGTTCTGGTACGTCGATAGCTAACTTCCACGCATCCCTATCCATAGCTAAATCTTTAATGATATCCCAGTCCTTCAGATCCCCCTTCATGGACTCCTCCCATGTTAAGTTTGGTCTACCCTGACCTCTCTTGACATTATCAGCATGCCTTAACCACCCGCTATGCTCTGACGATTCAGGAGGGCTGCGCTGTGTATGCCTAAACCATCTCTGACGATGTTGGACAAGCTTCTCTGAAATCTTCATGTGCTATAACCTCTCTAGTCTCTACAACTTCTGAAGAGTCACTTGATATAATATACTTGCACTTGTTCTGGTTGTACCCGTCAAAATCTTCACGTGCTACCAAATAAAATGCTTAGTTTACTTAAAACCCTAAACTTGCCATTTAAATGGGAGGAGCTAACTATAAACTATTTCTAATGGATATCATGTGAGTTCTATAACCTTTTCAATTTGTCTCCTGCATTTTGTATTACATGACAATGTGCTTCATGCTGGTAACCAGCGCCAGTATCTATCATGATAATCAGGTCTGAGTGACATATCTTTTGACACTGATGGTGCCACTAATTCATGACAGACCTGAGTCATAGCTTTGTCAATATGATGATGGTTCCGCTAGTTATAGTAGGTTAAGGTACACAATGGGTGAACATTGGCCAAACCATCTGATATTATCATGGTAGTTTCGCGATCTATTTCAGTGCACCTGCCATGCATCTGCCAGTAGTGGCGTTACATTTTTGTAATAGAAATGACTGCCATGGTACTGCTGCTTTTAGTGTGAAGGAAAGAAATCAGAGGTATTACTGCCAGTGCAGCTTTTAGTAGCATCGTAGGAGTTCTCTTAGAATTACTAAAGAATTTAACACTATTCAGATGTGTACTGGACAGATACTGAACTAGTTCCACAGCAGTTATCATATTGATTTACAGAAGTAAGTCTAGATAGGTTTTTAGTGTACTGATCTCTGTTTATTGGCCATTGTTCAGACTTTATCAATGATGCTGGAGCCGACATTCCTGATGATGATGCTGGAAGGGGCTCCAGAGCACGCCACTCTATTCCTATGAGGGATGATGACGAGGATATTGATGAGATTGAACGGCAAGTACGAGAGAGATATGCAAGATCTACTCATATTGAATATGGAGAGGAAGCTGCAGACGTTGAACAGCAAGCTCTCTTGCCATCTGTGAAAGATCCAAAGCTTTGGATGGTTAAATGTGCGGTAGGGAAGCTGTAGCTTAATTGAACTATCTGCCATCTTGTTCTTAGCTCTGTCTCGACTCTACTAATGTCATATTATGATTTCAGATTGGGCATGAGAAGGAGACAGCAATTTGTCTAATGCAGAAGTTCATTGATAGGGCAGATCTCCAAATAAAGTCTGTTGTTGCATTAGATCATCTAAAAAATTATATTTATGTCGAAGCGGAAAAAGAGGCCCATGTCAAGGAGGTATGCACATGTGTAAAATTACATTTCTTTTGGTAGTACAACTCTACTAATTTTCTATATGCAGGCTTGCAAAGGTCTACGAAATATCTATGCTTCGGCAAAAATAACGTTAGTCCCGATAAAAGAAATGGCAGATGTCCTCTATGTTGAGAGCAAGAATGTTGATCTTGCAAGGGATACTTGGGTCAGAATGAAGCTGGGAGTATATAAAGGTGACCTTGCTAAGGTACGATCACATCACCCATCTTAGATATGTACTCCAGAAACTAAGATGCTCACATCACTCATCTTAGATATGTACTCCAGAAACTAAGATGATCTTTTTGCAGGTTGTTGATGTTGACAATGTACGCCAAAGGGTAACTGTGAAGCTCATCCCTAGAATAGATTTACAAGTTTTGGCTAGTAAACTGGTAAGTCACATATCCCTTTTTCCTAAAACTATTTTGGTGTAACAATAGGTTGATCCGTGATACAAGATGCTACTCCCTCCGTTCCAAATTAGATGACTTCATTTTGTTCACATGTGTATACAAAATGAAGTCATCTAATTTGGAACGGAGGGAGTATATTGCTATATCATAAGAGCATCTCCAGCCGCGCCCCCAAGAGGCCCCCAGGACGGCGAAACTAGCGCCGTGGGGAGGAAATTCCCCCAGCCGCGCCCCCAAGGGCCCAAATAGCGCCGGATTGGGCCAAAATTGAGTCCGGCGATCCCAACCCAAACCCAGCGCGCTGGGGGCGCTTGGGGTCGCCGGATGAAAGGAAAGCGCGCGAATGGGAAGGAAAGTTCGCGCGATTTCGCGCGTCCTCGTGCCGCGCCCTACCTGTCGGCGTGTGAACACGCGTCGTCGTCATCGTCTCGCCTCGGCTTCCCCGCACCTGTCGCCGCCGCAGAGAATCAATGCGGCGCCGGTGACGAGTCCAATCGCCGCAGAGGGCATCAATGCGGGTCGCCGAGAAACCCAACGGTCCGACGACCGCGCCGCCGTCTGTTCGCGTTCTTCCCCCCCTATAAAAGGGGCTCCCCGGGGCGCCTCGCCGCGCACTCTCCTCTCTCGCCCTCTCTGCTCCTCGCCGCGCACTCTGCTCTCCTCTCCTCTCCTCTCTCGCCATGGCCGACGACGAGCTCGCCCGCAACGGTTTCCGTACCCGGAGCCTGTCGCAGATGGAGGCTCTCCTCCTCGCGCAGGCCGGCTACCCGTGCCCGCCGGACACCAGGCCGCCCCACTCGTGGGTGCTGTCCGCCGGCGGTGTGCCGGTACCTCCGGTGCCGTTGATCGGCACGGCCGCCTTCCGTCAGGAGGGGACGCGGTGCGGGCCACGATGACTGCGGCGGAGCGCGCCAACCCAGGCAACGCGGCGAACAATACGCCTGCCTGGGAGCAGTACTTCGAGCTCCGGCGTGCCCAGGCACGGGCCTCTACCAATGGCCTGGCCATCGTGGCAGGCCGGTACAACCGCGACGGGCGGGCACGCTGGTGGAGCGCGCCGGGGCGGACGCTCGAGTTCGTCATGCGCCACATTGACGAAGGCAACTCGCCGCGCCTCGACTACCCCAACATGGGCTACGGCGCCGGCCTGGGCCGTCGATCCTACACCCGCGGCACTCCTCTGTGGGCGTCGATGCCCCGCGACGACGGCGGCTCGTCGTCCTCCTCCGGCGCTCCTTCGCGCAACTCCGACTCCCAATCGTCGGGGCCGGCCTTCTCGACGCCACAGTTCGCCCCGGTGAAAACCGAGGTGAAACTGGAGGTGAAGAAGGAGCACTCCCCGGCGAAGCGCCGTGGTTTCCTCGGCAAGGTCCTTGGGAAGAAGAAGGACATTGCCCCGCCGCCTCCTCCTCCGCCGCCGGACGTCGACAGTGACGACGAAGAGGGCCTCGCCTTCCAGATGGACTGGGCGAGGCGAGACTACTTGGCCGAGCAGGTGCGCCTGCAACAGCTGGAGATGCATCGGGTCGAGGCCATGAAACGGGCCGAGGAAGCCCGGCGCTCCGAGCTGGCGAGGCGCGCCGAGCAGGCGAAGCGCGGCAAGGGCAGCAGCAGCCGCAGCAAGTGGGCGCCTCCACGACCTCCGTCGCCGCCGTTCATCGTTCTCGACGACACTGACGACGAGGAGGAGGAGCCACTGCGGGTTCGGAGGAGGGGCTCCATCGGCGGCGGGACCTGTGGCGCGCAGGCCGGCGTCAAGCCGGAGCCAAAGGATGGCGGCGACGGCGACGATGGCGGTGCAGCCGGCGGCGCTGCCGGAGGAGGAGGCGGCCCGGAGTCGTCAATGGAGGCGCTCTACTCCTTCTTCGATCAGTAGGCTAGCGTAGTTTTTTTTTATCTTTTATGTAAAAATCGCCCGAATATTATGAATTCAGTCGAACTTCCTCTAAATTAAATGCGTTTGGTCGTTTTTTGTTTGAATTTGGCCGATACTTGGGGGTCATCTTGGGGCCGCGGCTGGGTAGCCGGCCCCCCCAGGACCTATCGCCGCGCAAGTGCCCCCCAAGCGGCGCTAAAAATAGCGCCGCAAATCGTCCTGGGGGGGCGAACGGCTGGAGATGCTCTAAGTACTCCCTCCGTCCCATAATATAGTAACGTTTTTTGTGCTAATTAGCTCAAAAAATGTTACTATATTATGGGACGGAGGGAGTAGTATTTAAGTTCTCCTTTTCATGTTATTTTCTTTTGTCCCGTCTTGTGCTTTTTCTGAAGGCAAAATATCAGTTCATGGAGTTATTACTTACTACAGATTAGTCTGATTGTCATGACTGCGATTTAGATTCCTTGTTTTGGATGGTGTGAATGTGATGGGCAATTTATAATTTCAGGAAGGGAGGGTGGTTGCAAAGAAGAAAACTTTTGTCCCACCACCAAGATTCTTTAATATTGATGAAGCCAGGTATTCTCCTCATCTGCCATCAATTCATTTTATGTTCTTTTTGTCATTGTTTGCTAACTTTCCCACAAATAGGGAAATGCACATACGTGTGGAGCGGAGGCGGGATAAAGACTCCGGGGAATACTTTGAGATGGTTGATGGTTTGATGTTCAAAGATGGTTTCTTGTATAAACCAGTCTCGATAAAATCAATCCACACACAGGGTATTCAGCCATCATTTGATGAATTGGAGAAGTTCAAGAAACCTGGTGATGACATGAATGGGGATATGTCTAGCTTGAATACTCTGTTTTCTAATAGGAAAAAGGGACACTTTATGAAGGGTGACGCTGTCATTGTTGTTAAAGGCGACCTAAAAAACCTAGAGGGGTGGGTTGAGAAAGTAGAGGACACAACTGTCCACATCAAGCCAAAAATATCCGATCTTCCGGTAATCGTTTGCACTTGTAGCTATCATTAACGTTAGTTGTTTGATCTGGTAAATTATGCATCTCTTTGTAATTGCAGAAAACATTAGCCTTCAATGAGAAAGAACTTTGCAAGTATTTCAAACCTGGAGATCATGTGAAAGTGGTATCGGGTGTCCAAGAGGGTGCCACAGGCATGGTTGTTAAAGTTGATGGGCATGTCTTAATCATTTTATCAGACACAACTAAAGAACACGTAAGCAAAATTTGAATAGTTGTGTTTAGAGACCATTCAGTCTAATCTATACTAACTAATTTATTTCTTAACTTTGTTCTCATGATCACAGATCCGTGTGTTTGCCGATCATGTTGTGGAGAGCTCTGAAATTACCACAGGAATTACAAGAATCGGTGACTATGAACTACATGATCTTGTTCTTCTGGAGTAAGTAGTATTTCCAGTGAACCATAAGGATAGCTCATTTGTGCAAGTGCTTACCTGAATTTCTTATCAATTTTCAGCAACTTGTCATTTGGTGTAATTATAAGAGTGGAAACTGAAGCATTCCAGGCAAGTATATTTCTCAGGATCTTTAATGGATGTTGAAGTCCACAAAATATTTACCACACATATGTTTAGGTTCTGAAAGGAGTGCCAGATAGGCCTGAAGTGGTGCTTGTAAAATTACGAGAAATAAAAAGCAAGATTGATCGGCGTACATCAACGAAAGACCGGGTAAATAATATGGTCTCAACTAAGGATGTTGTAAGAGTTGTTGAGGGAGCATGTAAGGTGTGTATCCTTTCACATTTATGATTAGTTGTATTATTTTGTCATATTGGAGCAGCACTTTATTATGTAATCTCTATACATTTATATTCATATTTTTTCCTCGAACTAGGGAACTCAAGGACCTGTGGAACACATACACAAGGGGATATTGTTTATATATGATAGGCACCACCTTGAACATGCAGGCTTCGTTTGTGCAAAAGCACAATCGTGCCTTCTTGTTGGTGGCTCGACTGGTAACCGTCGTGGAAATGTTCGTACTGGACTCTTAGTATTCTTGGTAAAAAAAATCTGATTATATTTTCTTGGGGTAAGCCATTTGTTTTGTGCATGCAGGGTATGGATTCTGCAGATCCTAGGCTTGGTGCTTTGAGATCCCCGGCGAGCATTTTGCAGTCTCCAGGAAGGCTGCCCCCAAGAGGACCTCAGATGAATTGTATGAAACTTCTGCCTCTTTTCCTGATCTGAATGTGAAAAATAGGTGTTCTGCTTCAGTGTTATTTTTGAAGCAGCTCTGTTATTTGGGAAAATACAATAGCTTTGTTAGCTGAAGCTGATATAGTGATATGGCCTTGCCATTCAATTCAGACGGTGGAAGATTTGGAGGAGGTGGTCGTGGTGGAAGAGGACATGATGCCTTGGTTGGTAAGTGTATCAAAATTAAATCTGGTCCTTATAAAGGGTACCGTGGCCGTGTTAAAGAGGTCACTGGTGTGCTTGTGCGTGTGGAGCTTGATTCATTGATGAAGATTGTCACTGGTGAGTAATCTTATTATATTTTTTTCCTTGACCTCTCATGTGCTTATTGCTAATATGGCTACCAAAATACAGTTAAGAGAGAGGATATTGCCGACACGCCCACTGTTGCAACGCCATTCCGGTAATCTCTCTCCCCGTTTCCATTTTGGACATTTTTTGGATTTTGGTTTACTAACAGGGCTTGTTACATCAGTGAACCCCGATTTTCGATGGGTAGTGAAACACCGCTGCACCCGTCTAGGACACCACTTCATCCTTATCAGACTCCAATGCGGGATCCTGGAGGTATGATTGCCTTCTGCCCTCTATTTTAACCATTCAACAATATCATTTCAAATTACATTATCACCTGAGCTATTGTGCTCACATTCCCAGCTATGTCATTTCAGTTTACATTGTTGATAACTTGATATGAATGTTATTGTAAGGATACAATTTTTTTGTCTTGTTTATTTCGATACTCTATAACCTCAGCAGTGCTGACATTCTAGTCTTTACTATGCGGTCAAGCATTCCGACCTAAGTAAGCTCCTGATAAGATTATGAGAAAGTCAAGGTGTTACTTAATTATTTGTGCCCTTTCAGCACATAATGGTTGAGTATAAAACCAATCCATCAGCATTTGTGCTATTCATTTATTTTTTATGCTTATGTAGTAACAACATCCTTCATTCTCTACAGCAACACCAATACATGATGGAATGCGAACCCCGATGCGTAGTAGGGCCTGGGCTCCTATGAGTCCTCCAAGGTTGTGCAATCTTTATATAGATATATATTTCTGATCCATGAAAAATTCTTGTCACTAGGATATATTATTGTGTTTGTGTGTCTGTGTTGATGGTCATGACTTCGTTGGTGATTTGCCAGGGATAATTGGGAAGATGGAAATCCTGATACTTGGGGAAGCAGCCCAGCTTACCAGGTTAGTTGCATGGTGACTTGTTTATTTCTTTTTATTACCTTTTATTTATATCAGATCCCACGTTTTTATTCTTGTTAATTTTTCAGCCAGGAACACCACCAGCTCGGCCATATGAAGCCCCAACACCTGGATCAGGGTGGGCAAATACTCCAGGAGTTAGTTATAACGACGTTCCAACTCCTAGAGAGGGCAACTATGGTAATGAAATTTGTGCAAGTATCTACTTTGTAGGAGTATTACTTAACTTGATATGCCATTACTGCAAAAGATATTTATTTGTTGGTCTAATATTTACTTCTGCACTCTATTCTCTTAGCGAATGCTCCAAGCCCATATGTGCCTTCCACACCTGTTGGTCAGCCAATGACACCAAATTCTGCCGCGTACCTTCCTGGTACACCTGGTGGTCAACCGATGACTCCAGGCAATGCTGGAATGGATATAATGTCTCCCATAGGAGGTGTGTGCTCTCAGCATCATCTGTAGAAAGTTTTTCCTGATGTGCCATCAGAATCACTTAACTAGGCGAAGCAGCTTTGTTAATTCAATCTAATAATATGCTAAAATCCTTGCAGGTGGTGAGGGCGAAGGTAACTGGGCATTGCCAGATGTGTTAGTTAATGTATTGGCGGCAGGTGATGAAGGACCTGGTGTTGTCAGGGAAGTGCTCGGGGTATGTGTCACGGAGAGCATTGTTTGTTTCCAAGATGTCTATGTAAATTGTTTTGTGCTGATTACCATGAACGTTTGAATTTGCAGGATGGAACTTGCCGTGTGGCACTTGGGTCGTCAGGCAACGGGGAAATCGTGACGGTTCTGCCTACTGAGCTCGAGGTCATTAGACCAAAGAAGAGCGACAGGATCAAGATTATGAATGGCAACTTCCGCGGATTGGTGGGGAAACTCATAGGAATAGATGGTTCGGATGGCATTGTGAAGCTTGACGACACATACGAGGTCAAGATCTTAGACATGGTGATTTTGGCCAAACTGGCGGCTTGAGCTGGATGTATATTTGTAACCTATCCCTCATATAGCCTTTGTAACAAGTGTCCTTGTTTCTCAATAAGACATATGCTATTTTTTTCATTAGTTGTATCCCAGATTTTGACATCAAATAGAAAGAAAAACATCCCATGAGGGAAGTGTTATCTACAGTTTTGCCTTGTCGCAGTTATCTCATTATTCTCTTTAATCAGCTTTGTTAACCTTACCAAGTCCAGACTAGTATAATGTTTGGGCTTGTTTCCATATGGCTAACAAATATATACGAAAGTTTTATGATCGAATGCGGTGTCACATGTTCATTCCCAGTGTATGAATCCGATGTCAGCTCATTAGAGTTCATGAGAGTTTTTTGATGGATCACACGTTCATTCCTCGTGTATGAATCTTAAGTAAGAAATACACAATGTGTGATGAATCTTAAAGTAAGACACATAATGATGTATGAACTCTAAAAGTAAGATACATAATGTGAAGTTGTCACACGTTCATTTCCTGTGTATGAATCGTAAGGTAATGTGTTGTTGACTTGTTGTCACATTCATTTCCCGTGTATAAATCTTAAGGTAAAGTACATTGATAATGATGATTTTCATCAGTTTCTTAGATGTAGTATGGCAATTTTTTCTGCCAGCATGACAAGTTCAAACAAGTTGGAAATTCTATTTTTAGGATGACAATTTTTCGTGTTGCATCATGGCAAACCCTTGAAAACTCATAACAGTTATTCTGTTTCAGCATGGCAAATTCTTGACAATTTTTTTCTAGCATCGCAATTTTCCGTTTACAACATGGAAATCTTTATACAATACTCCATAAACTAATATAAGATGTTATAGATCACTAGTGTAGTGATCTAAAACAGGAGTAGCAGATAAATATGTTTTAGCATGACAATTTCATGTTTGGATGTTTGATCGAATTTTGCAATGTTTCATGTTTTCGTGCACATTATATGGCAGCAGTTGGAGCAATGTTTTTTCTAATATTGTAAAATACACTTTTTAGTGCCCAATATGATAAACACCTTTTTGATGCCCTATTTTAAGATTGTTGTTGAAGATGCTCTAACATAAACTTCACTTCTCCATTATGCTACCGCCTGAGAATTACAACACCAGCCACTGGGATGCAAGTCCAGGCTAGTGTTGCGATCTCCCAGGGCTTGTTTCCAAATGATTGCCAGAAGATAACAATATTTAAAAAGTAGCATCGCAAAAACAAAATCGATTATAATGGCGTCCTGTATTTGTGAGGGCTGCATCCCATCTTTACACGAGAACAAAACTACTATCTCCTGGAGCGAGCTTACACCGGAGCATATTCGTAATATACATGAAAATTGAGAACAGATCGACATTATTATTATAGCTTGTAGTAGGTATAGAAGAAAATTGCAGCCGAGACATCGCGGCCTGTACTGTGGTTGCGCTCCGGTTCCTCTCTGTCAGGCAACGTCTTGCTTGCACTGCTGGAACACCTGGAGCATGTTGCTGTACGGGCAAATGGATGACGGCGATGCGGTGACGGCGCGGTGGCGCTTGCTGCTCGACGGCCGCGAGTCCGGGCTCGGCGTCGGCTCCGGCTCGGCCTCCCCCGGCAGCCGCTCCGCGTCCTTCTCCTCCTTCCGAAGGGTCTCCAGGAACGACTCCTTCACCGTCCCGTCGATCTGACACGACCAAACACCACAACAGAGACAAGCAGAACATCAGTTCCGTTTCCGATTTACCTGAATCCCCAACCGTAATCGATGCCGGGCGCTCACCGTGAGAGGGCAGAAGTCAGGCATGGGCCAGCAGACGGGCCCGGCGTCGTCGAGGGGCTCGGACATGGGCTCCACCGGCTCCATCTCCACCTCGTCGCCGTCGACGCTCCCGCCGACATCGACATCCTCGTCGCCGTCCGCTGCCGCCGCCTGCTCCTCGACCTTATCCTGCGTCGCACCGCACAGATTCAAAACCGACAGAAATCGGGCGAAGAAGAAAACTAGAAATCCAAGAAAGGAAACCCGATCGCGCGGAGGAGACGATAAAAGATGGAAAGAGGAAGAGATCTCGAGTTGGAAGTACCATGAAGTGCGTGGCGACCTCGACCATTCCCCTTTTGCGCCGCGCCCCACGCGCGCTCGCTCTCTCTGCTGCGTCCTCGACCCGAAGATATTTCTCGGATCCTCGTTTCCTTCCTCTTCCGGCCGCGGCGGTGGATTTGGAATTTGGGACGGGAGGCACCTTTTCGGGGCGGTTCGTTTCCTTTTTCGGTGGTGGTTTGAAACCGGGAGCGCGTAGTGCGCTGTTTGTTTATGGATCTTGGATGGCGACTAGAGGGATTTGGGGGAAAAGGCAACGGCTACTTTTTGGTTCGTGCTGGCTGTACTGTGTTTTGCGGGTTTACCGAGGTAGATCGGATTTGGTTTGGGGGGATCAGTGGGATGGAAAGGCGCACGGTGGAGCCTTGTGATGAGATTGAGATTTTTCTCTTTGAGAACATTCCATTTTTTTAGTTGAGTTAATTATACTATTCATACATAAACTTGCGGTGAGAGTACAATTTCATATAAAAATTTGCAAAATGACACAACTCGATCCTTAAACTTGCTTTGTGGAAACAAATTGATACAAATTAGTCCAAAACATATCACGTTGGATGACACATCACCGTAGGGAGTTAGCCCACGGCCAAAATAATTTAGAGGAGACCCCAACATACTTTTAGTTTGAAACAAACTTTTTTTTATATTTGAAATTCTATAATAATCAAGCGCTCTACGTACTTCTACTGTAACTAAGTGAAACAACAACGTCTGTACTGGAAAAACGTTGTTCGACTCCCAGGTTACCAATTTTTTTCTTAAATTAACCTCATCAACAATTCTAAATGTAGTGCAACATTGATAATTAGGAAAATTCAGCATGAACATCACTAACTAACATACATCACTTATTGAATAATTATGAATGAACAACACAACTTGAGAACATGTAAAGATCATCACCAAACATAGAGCACTTACTGAACACCAAGCAACTGATATACGTACGAGATCTAACGGCCTGAACGAATGGGGATGAAGGTCAGACGACCTAAAAAATGTGGCGACGTGGATAGCTTCGTTGTGCACCCACTCATGTGGAACTTCTTTTCGAGAATCACCTCACCACTGCCGTGAGGACGGGCATTAATATCATCGGTGGCGACCAACCATGCAGTGTTACCTTAGGGGTCGATGAGAAACATAAAGGTAAATGGGTCGATGAGATACAGAAAGACGAAGAGGCGAAGAGGTTTGTGTTGGGACTGTGGTGTAAATGAAAGATTTTGCTTTATCTCAGGGGTCGTTTTTAAATTATCTACTCCCAGCCCTCTCTAAGGACTGCGGGTTGACTTATTACTATACTTGGAGGGTTTGTCCATAATACACAAGCGATCGACGTGTGCCTCTCATCCGACATGGCAGGTTTTGGGCTACTTTGTATCTATTTGTTCCCGCAAAGCAAGTTTAGGGGTCCAGTTGAGTCATTTTGCAAGTTTTTGTATGAAATTGTATCCACGCTACAACTTTATGTATGAATAGTATAATTAACTCTTTTTAGTTAATTTGAGAACTTTCTGATTTCTGATGAGATTGAGATACTTCTGGTGACTTCATGTAAAAAAATATAGGATTTTTATGCAGAGCGAATGTACGCTTCATGGCATAGCAAACGCAAATCATTTTTATGGTAATCAAACTGAAATGAAATGACAATTTTAGTACACGCATATGGAAACTCGCTGTATTTTGATGGCAACTGCGTACGAAAATTACCATCTTCCTCTTTGGCAGTTGCCATCTTTTGTGTTCGCTCCAAATAATAAATTTGATCAGGCTTAAAGCATGTCTGACAGATCCTGTACCTATAGAAATAACTATTTATAAATTTGGTCTAGAAAATGTTTTCAACAAATCCCGCAAATCCATTTTTCTAAAGGATTCTTTGACTTGGCTTTAACCTCCTTTAGAATTGTGTCTTTGCCCTAATTTTTGGCAGCAAAAAACCCCGCTAGTTTATTGTTTTTTTTGATTTAGAGTCCACAATTATGATGTTTTTTTGCTATTTATCCTTTTGGTGACTTCATGTAAATAAAAAGTTTAGGATTTTCATAGAGAGCGAACGTTCGCTCCAAGGTATGGCAAATGCGAACCATTTTTGTGGTAATCGCAATTTAGAACGAGATGGAAATTTGAGTACACTCGCATGGCAAGTCAGTCTAGTTGTCCTTTTTGATGGCAACTGCGTACGTAAATTTCCATATTTCTTTTTGGCAGTTGCCATCTTTTATGTTCGAGCTTACCATGTTCTGGAGCATACATTCGTTCCAAATAATAATTTTGATCAAGCTTAGAGCATGTCTAACGGATAGTGTACCTATAAAAATAACTATTGATAAATTTGGTCTAAAAAACGTTTTCAATAAATTCCGCAAATCCATTTTTCATAAGGATTCTTTGACTTGGCTTTAACCTCCTTCAGAATCTTGTCCTTCCCTAAATTTTGGCAGCAAAGAAACCCACTCTTCAAAATTCCAGGCGCCGCGTCGCCGTTGTTGGAACACCGTCAAGGTGCACTAGTAGACTGACCCCCCCTTTCGTCCAGCCCAAAAAAGGCATCGCTCCCGGTTCATTTCAGAACCGGGACCGATGCCTCGCAACGGTCCCGGTTCGTCTGTATAGGGCAACTGTCCCGGTTCAACTGGGGCAACGGTCCCGGTTGTTGCCACAAACCGGGACCAATGCTCTGGCGACCAACACGTGGCGCACTGCGAGGCATTGGTCCCGGTTGTTGGAAAAAACCGGGACTGTTGCCCTGGCTATATAAGCCCCCAGCCAACACTTTGCCATTTTGCCTCAAAAATTTTCAGGATTGTGTTGGGGTGGGGTGGATGCTAGAATTTTTTTCCTTTGACTGCACACCAGGTGTTCGACGAAATGTCCGAGCCACACTTAGGTCCTCAGAACACCGTATCCTCGGCCGAGGTTAGCAACCTTATCTTCTCCATCTGTAACTGATACAAAAATATTGCACGTGTGCATATATAGTGGTCTTTTCACTATTCACGAAGTTATTGTAATGGTTAATTATATGACGCAGATCGAAGCACGGATGCGATGGATGTACAGCGATCGACGCGGGTCCGAGTTTATTACAAACCTGCATACATTTCTCAATGTGGCTAATGCAAACAAAGTGGATAATTTTATGCCTTGTCCCTGTATTGACTGTCGGAACGTGGCGGAGTACTCTTCCTCGAGAACACTTCAAGGCCACCTGCTTCGGAGAGGTTTCATTCCCGGATATTATTGTTGGTCCAAGCACGGAGAAAGAGGGGTTAGGCAGGAAGACAATGAAGAAGAGGAGGATGATGATAGCTATCCTATGTCCCCTGAAGAATTCGGTGACACTGCAATGGAAGACAATGAAGAAGATGGAGCTCCTCGAGGTGATAATGAAGAAGAACAACGGGAATCGGATGAGACCGCTGATGGTCTTGGTCGGGTCATCTCTGATGCAAAGCGAGACTGTGAAACAGGAAAAGAGAAGGAGAAGTTGGAGACCATGCTAGAGGATCACAAAAAGCCCTTGTACCCAAATTGCGAAGATGGCAGCACAAAGCTCGGTACCACACTGGAACTGTTGAAATGGAAGGCAGATTTTGGTTGTTCTGACACCGGATTTGAGAAGTTACTGCAAATAATGAAGTCGAAGCTTCCACCGGATAACGAATTGCCCGCGACAACACACAGAGCAAAGAAGGTTATCTGCCCTCTAGGATTAGATGTGCAGAAGATACATGCATGCATTAATGACTGCATCCTGTACCGCGGTGAAAAGTACGAGAGTATGGATAAATGCCCGGTATGCACTGCGAGTCGGTACAAGATCAGACAAGATGACCCTGGTGATGTTGAGGGAGATGACGAGCCCCCGAGGAAGAGGGTTCCTGCTAAGGTTATGTGGTATGCTCCTATAATACCACGATTGAAACGTTTGTTCAGAAACAAGGAGCATGCCAGGTTGCTGCGATGGCACAAAGAAGACCGTAAGAAAGACGGGAAGTTGAGACACCCCGCTGATGGGTCGCAGTGGAGAAAAATCGAGAGAGGCCACTCAGACTTTAAAAATGAAGCAAGAAACTTATGGTTTGGTCTAAGTACAGATGGCATGAACCCTTTTGGAGAGCAGAGCTGCAGTCACAACACCTGGCCTGTGACTCTATGTATCTACAACCTTCCTCCTTGGGTGTGCATGAAGCGGAAGTTCATCATGATGCCAGTGCTCATCCAAGGACCGAGGCAACCCGGCAACGACATTGATGTGTACCTAAGGCCATTAGTCGATGAACTTTTGGAGCTGTGGGCCAAACCAGGTGTACGCGTGTGGGATGAGGACAAACATGAGGAATTTGACCTGCGAGCGTTGCTTTTCGTAACCATCAATGATTGGCCCGCTCTTAGTAACATTTCAGGACAGTCAAACAAGGGATACAATGCATGCACGCACTGTTTAGATAAGACTAAAGGTATATATTTGGATAAATGTAAGAAGGTTGTGTACCTCGGGTGTCGTCAATTTCTGCCGCCCAATCATATCGTGAGAAAGAAAGGCAAGCATTTCAACGGTGAGGCAGATCACCGGAAAAAGCCTAAGCTCCCTAAAGGTGCTGATGTATTTGGTATGGTGAATGACCTAGAAGTAATCTTTGGAAAGGGTCCTGGCAGTCAATCTATTCCGAAAGACGTCGTTACCGGACACGCGGCCATGTGGAAGAAGAAATCTATATTTTGGGAGCTACCCTATTGGGTAGACCTAGAGGTACGTTCTTCAATCGACGTGATGCACGTGACGAAGAATCTTTGCGTGAACCTGCTAGGGTTCCTGGGCGTGTATGGGAAGTCAAAAGATACACCAGAAGCACGGGAGGACCAGCAACGTATGAAAGACCCATACCACAGGCATACTGATAAAGGGCGTCTAAGCAGCTACGCTCTTACCAAAGCAGAGAAGGAAATCTTTTTGGAATGCCTTAGAAGTATCAAGGTCCCGGCAGGCTTCTCGTCAAATATAAAGGGAATAATAAATATGGCAGAGAAAAAATTTCAGAACCTCAAGTCTCATGATTGCCACGTGATTATGACGCAGTTGCTTCCGGTTGCCTTGCGGGGGCTTCTACCAGAAAATGTTCGAGTACCCATTGTGAAGCTATGTGCATTTCTCAATGCAATATCTCAGAAGGTAATCGATCATGCAAGTCTGGAAAGGCTACAGAAGGATGTGGTCCAATGTCTCGTCAGTTTTGAGTTGGTGTTCCCCCCGTCCTTCTTCAATATTATGACGCATCTGCTGGTTCACCTGGTCGACGAGATTGCCATTCTAGGTCCTGTATTTCTACACAATATGTTCCCCTTCGAGAGGTTCATGGGAATTTTAAAGAAATATGTTCATAACCGTGCAAGGCCAGAAGGAAGCATCTCCAAGGGCTATGGAACAGAGGAGGTCATTGAGTTATGTGTTGACTTTATTCCTGACCTTAAGCCGATTGGTGTTCCTGAATCGCGGTATGAGGGGAGACTGAGTGGAAAAGGAACGCTAGGAAAGAAAGCAAAGATATTTCAGGATGGGCATTCTTTGACTCAAGCACACTACACAGTTCTACAAAGTTCTATCTTCGTCCAACCGTATATCAAGGAACACAAGAATGTTCTACGCTCCAAGTTCCCGGGGGAGGATGACCAATGGATTCAAGTCAAACACATGGAGACTTTCAGCACTTGGTTGCAATTACGTCTCATGCATGACACCACTATTGGAAATCAACTCTACTTGCTGGCCGCGACACCGTCTGAGACTGTATTGACTTTCCAAGGGTACGAGATAAATGGGAATACATTTTACACGGTCGCCCAAGATAAGAAGAGCACCAACCAAAACAGTGGTGTCCACTTTGATGCAACAAACGAGGATGGTACAAAGGACACATACTATGGTTACATAGATGAGATATGGGAACTTGACTATGGACCTACTTTTAAGGTCCCTTTGTTTCGGTGCAGTTGGGTCAACATGAATGTAGATGGGGTAAAGGTCGATCAGCTGTACGGAATGACAACAGTGGATCTCAAGAATCTTGGTCACACAGACGACCCATTCGTCCTAGCCAAAGATGTGGCTCAGGTTTTCTATGTGAAGGACATGTCTTCTAGACCGAAAAAAAGAAAAACAAGGATACAAATACATCAGACAATGAGCCCAGGCGTCACATAGTTCTTTCAGGAAAAAGAAACATCGTGGGAGTCGAGGACAAGACAGACATGTCCGAAGATTACGATAAGTTTCATGAAATTCCTCCATTCACAGTGAAAACTGACCCAACTATCCCATTAAGCAATGAAGATGCTCCGTGGTTACGACCCAAGAAGCGATCATAAGCAATGTAGGAAACAAGTGATGTGTAATAATGTATTGAACCATTGGTGATTTTTTTGTGATGTTTGCGATTAGCCAAGTCTCGATGATGTGGCTTTGAATGGTTCATTTTGTAGACACAAAAAGTCTTGATGAACTGAAGGATTTCTAGATATATCAACAAAACACACGGTTTCGCCTGCATACAGCCCAACTGTGGCTCGTGAGTGCCCGCACATCAAATGCACCGTTGGGCGTATGCAGGCCAATCCGAATGATTTGTATTTGGTCGATGAACTGAAGGATTTCTAGATATATCAACAAAACACACGGTTTCGCCTGCATACAGCCCAACTGTGGCTCGTGAGTGCCCGCACATCAAATGCACCGTTGGGCGTATGCAGGCCAATCCGAATGATTTGTATTCGTACACACCAAGTGTCCGAGAGGTGGGATATATATAGGAGTCGTGTGCCTCTTTAACCCCGCTTGCTAGCACAAACCTGTACTAGCGCGAGACCTTAACTGTGTACAGGCCGGTTCCCAGATCCAACGACTCACAAGCCGAATCCAACGACTCACAAGCGCTTAAAAGAAACACGTGATCCGTGTACTTCTTCCTGATTGGTGGGATTCAGACTCGGGTGGGGCCAGGGCTGTGGTACCGGTTCATGTGGAGAACCGGTACTAATTTATTCCAAGTTTGTTGGTTTGTATGGTTACTAGGACATAAATTAGGATGCAACGCAAAGGTTTTATATATTTTTTATTTTTTTTGAATTGTTTAAGCACCGATTTCAAAATGCGGTCAAAACGGGGGAGGGGGGGCATGGCCGGTGATAGTTAGGTGTGGAATCTTGCAAAACTCTTTGTAGATCTCTGATGAAATGAGTACTTGTGCACTTGGAAATATTTTTTTGAAAAAATAAAGAGCAATCTATCAAGCACTGGTAGTTCAAATTTCACCCCGTTCCAGCTAAATTGGCGGCAATTTGTCTTTTTCAGCAGAGGTGCATAAGAAACATTTTACATAGAAACTTTTGTAAATTGTTAATAAAATATGGTCTAGTATAATACAAAAATGGGTTGGTTCAAATTGACATCAAATATTTGGTAGATCCTTCACAAAAAGACCCTACTTTCGGCACTCGGAAAATAAAAAATGGATTTTTCGTGCAACGGAAATGAAAACTTTCTTTGGCAAACTTGTTGGCCATTCAAATATACACACATATGAAAAATATGAGATCATTTGGGGAAACTATCATTTCAAATTAGCTATAACTATCATTTCAAATTAGCTATAACCAGCTGAATTGGCGGCAATTTGTCTTTTTCAACAAAAAAGTATAGCAATTTCATTATAGGACGTCAACGGAAGAATACTCCATATCCTGTACTCTGTCATTGTGAATTTCAGACGGAGCACGCTTGGTTGGCAGATCTCGCAAGTCTACCGACCAGGCGGGAACCGTCTGTAATACCCGTACGGGATTTTCATCCCATACGGGTTTACAGACGGTCCCCGCCTCGTGGGCACATCTGGAAAATCTGCCAACCAAACGAGCTCCGTCCAAAATTTCCCCGGACAGAGTACAGGATACAGATGAATTTCTCCGTGTACGGCCTTTAGTGAACTTGTTATGCTACGATAAGTCCACGCGGACCTGTGCTTATAAACAGGTCTAACTCCACTTCGACTAGCGAGGTGGTACTAATTTCCTGTGCTTATGGTCTAACGATCCCGGTTGGTAGCACCAACCGGGACCAAAGACTCAACGGTCCCGGTTGGTTCTACCAACCGGGATCGATGACCCTGGTGCGACGTGGCAGCACCAGGCCCCTCCCCGCCCAGGCCAACGGTCCCGGTTGGTAGCACCAACCGGGACCGTTGAGTCTTTGGTCCCGGTTGGTGCTACCAACCTGGACCGATGGCCCTTACTATAATACGCGCCAACACTTCTTCTTCCTCCCCCAACTCCACCAAATCCCCCAACTCTTCTTCCCGCGCGGAATTCGCCGTCGACGCCGGCAGGCTGCCCGCGGCCGATTCGCCGCCGTTCGCTGCTTCTCCGGCCTCCCCAAGAACACTGCTTCCTCTACGCCTCGACGTGATCCCCCCCTCGAATCCCCCCTCTCCCTCGCTGGGCGCGTACAGGCCGTGCCGACCGCCCCGTGGCCGCGCCCGGGACGTGCTCGGGCCGCGCTCTGGCCGCGCTGGGCGCCCCTTGGCTGCGCCAAGCCACGCCCTCGCCTCTCCACGCCCTACACCCCCCTCCCGCCACGTCCCCCTCACCGGAGTGGCGCCCCTTTCGCCTGCTCGACGCGGCCACGCGCCCCCCTGTGGCTTCTCCCGTGGGCGGCCGTGAACTCGCCGCACCGGGCGCCGGCTGCCGCAGCCCCGCCCCCGGCTAGCCAGCCTCGCCGGAACGGCCTCCGCCGTGGCTCTCGTCGCCGGCGTGGAATTAACTGTTAGATATTAAGCCACTGACTACTGGCCCCAGCTGTAAGCCATTTAATAATAAATAGAGTTATAAAAATTAGTCACGGACATGTGGGTCCAGGGCTCATTTAAATTAAATTAACTGAATATTTAATAAACAGAGGCTGACATATGGGTCCCACATGTCAGCACTATTTTAGATAATGTTGGAATTTAATAATTAAAAGAAATTCAGAAATTCTTTTTAAATGATTTAAACTTTGAATTTGAATATCTTTTAAACCGTAACTCAGATTCAAAAACTTTATACATGAAAATTGATCAGAAAAATATAACGAGTACGAATACGCTATCTGTATGTCTACCACCCCCCTCTAACGTACCGAACATCGACATCCCCCCCTTCGGGTCGTCTGTCGATAATTCCCGGTACCGATAAAAGTTGTCCGGATGAAAAACTTTCGTATACGAAAGTTTCTCAGAACGGATCACCGAATACGGATACGATACCCATACCCCCACCGCACCCATCTAACATACCGAACGTGGAACATTCCCCTCCGGTTCATCTGTTTGCCAGACGACCGGAGCCGGTAAAACTTTCCCCTCCGGTTCATCTGTTTCTCCCCCCCTTTAATCTCCGGTAGACTCTGCGCTTTGCTAGTCATAGTGATCGTGGAACTATATATATAAACTGTTCGTGGCCCATGAGCAGGAGTACCCCAGTGGAGCTTACTACGACGTCGACTCTGCTGCTACCGTTGACTACACAACTGCCGCCTACGATTTTCATTATAATAGCTTGCAATTATTAATTTGCAGATACTATGGATCCAATATTTCATAGAGATGAAAATGAGGAAAACTTGCTTCACGATATGATCAACGACAATGAAGGTCAAGATGTCACCCGCCTGTTTCTGAATGATTCCGGTGAGGGAGACGAGTCTCTCCACCGAGAAGAAGCATCAGACGGGAGACAAGTCGGCTCCGGCTCCGCCTCCGGCGGAACCTTTAATCTCGAAAACACCGGCGAGGTTGGTTAAAATGTTGTTAATTAAAATGCAGTTGTATATGTACATGCATATATTAACACTCTTTCTTCTTTTAGCCCTCCGGATCCGGATCCGGCCATTCCTCCGCAAGACCGAAACGAGGCCCAACCAAAAAGTTGGCTGACAATGTGAGGTATAGGATCGAAGAGGTCGGTCCAGACGGCGAACCGTTAACTCCGGATGATGTCAAGAACATTTTTGTGAAGGCATGCGGAACTCTTGTGAGGGACAACATCCCGATCACCATTCGAGAATGGATGCAGCTAAAGGACCCTACAATCTCGTTTGTGTGCGACACCATGAAAGACATGCTTTGGAACATGCTCATGCATAATTTTCTCCTGCGGATGCCAGAGGTGGATAATCCAGCTCAGGAGGTGGCAGCTAGACTGGATCTAGAGGCTAGAGTCAAGAAGTTTGCTCTCAGCAAGATGGCCGAGCAATTCAAGAATTGGAAGAAAAACTTGTACCTAAAATTTGTCAAGTTAGACAAGACTCCGGATTTCGAACACGGCTATGGTAAGATAAGAGAGCAGTGGGATGATTTTGTGGCGTACAAGAAATTGGAGCACGCGCAGCAAAGGTCTGAAATAAATCAGACGAATGCCGCTAAGAAGATTTACCACCATAAAATGGGGCCTGCTGGCTACGCCGGTTGCATGCCTAGGTGGGAGGAAATTGAGGCCAAGTATTTTGATGCCGGGATCACTCCAGAGCCTACAACATGGAACGAACGGACAAGAAACTGGTTTTACGGCCATGGGGGCACGTTGGACCAAGATGGGAAGGCAATATATAACCAGTCACACATAGATGATCCCCTGCTGCCCATCGATGATATTAGAGATGTAGTACGTGATATTGAAGAGGGACGGTTCATTCCCGATAGAGAGGACGACGAGCTCACACGCGCCCTAAAAAATAGAGAACACCCAGGACGAGCACGAGGCACGCCAGGCTCCAAGTGTTGGAAACTTGCCTTCCCTTCGGAAAGCAAGAAATATCCAGATAAAAGCCATCAGAGGAGAAAGGAAAGGGAGGCAGCTGAGAAAGCGGCGGCTGAGAGAGAGAAAGTGGCGAATGAGGCTGAGAAAACGGCCACCAAAGAGAGGTTGCATAATGTAGAAGAAGGCTTAAAGCGGGCGGAGGAGCTGATCGACAGACTTAGCCAGCAAAGTGGCGGCCAACCTCAACAGCTCTTGTTAGAAACTGGATTCGATGCTACTGGCGCGCCATCGAATCGGAAAAGCTCCCAAGCTTCCACGCAACTGCAGCAGGATGATGATGATGCACTTACAACGGCTGCTCCTAAACGCTACCAAGTGGATTATATCACGGAGAGCACACGTTGTGAGCTTAAGGTGCAAGTGATGAACTTAAAGGTGACGGTGGCGGTCGGCATGGCCCTATCAATCCCGGAGAAACCAACTTATCATTGCAACCCGACTCCAGAAGGGTACGCTGTCGTCATGGTGGATGATGTGATGGATGATTATGAGGAGCTGAAGCTGGACCACCCTGCAGGTGAAGATGGGGAGCTGAAAGAACTAGGAGAAGCAAAAAAGGGGAGTGTTCTATGGCGAAAGGAGCACATCGTGCTTCCAGATTATGTGCCGCCAAGGTCACCCACTCTTCAGAAGAGAAATCCACCTTCGCCGCCACGTGACCATTCTTCACCGCAACCATCGCCTTCACCGCCTCACCACTCTCCGGCTCAGCCGTCTCCACCGTCGCCTCAGGCATCTCCACCGTCGCCTCAGCCGGCTCCATCTCCTGAGCCTCAGAGCCAGAAGAGGAAGCGTACCTATACTAGTAGGGGCAGCAAGAAATCACCGAAACGTAAGCGATCACCCCTCCCAAAAGTTCCTCATCAGAATATGAAGAAGCTACCCGGAGAGATGACACCTGAGGAACTGGAAGTGTCCGTAAAAATGTCTTATGAAAAGTGGAAGATTGATGTGGCCAACAAGAAGAAGCCGATAGAGCCATTGTTCCCGCGCACCCCAAAAGATCACGCCGCGTGCGCGAAACTGAAGAAGAAGCTTCACAACCCCATACCGCTCACATCAGACTATGAACGCTCTATTACAAAGTCGGCTGAGGCAAAAGAGCGGAGAGTCGGAAAAGAGATTGCCCAGCTCGGATTACAGAAAGAACAATCGATCGAACCGCTCGAAGTGCACACTTGGCCGCGCCCCCAGAGCATCAGGTCGATGCGTATGATCCGAACAAAGATCCGGAGTTTATAAGACAGTACGGAGCAAAAGCCCAGGCAGTAGGATTGTCTATTACTGATTACCTGAGCCGTCTGGATGAGTTCGGGAACGACGAGGAATTCGTACCGGCATACCAATACCAACACGGGTATCCTCTCGTCAAACCCGAGTTAGTCAAGGATCTACCAACAAAGATGCAAAAATTGCATGAATGGTACATGGAAAAATCCGCTAAATCCGAAAACTGGATCTACGCTAAATTTCAAAACGAGCATTACGGGCATGGACAAGGCTTCGATCTGATTGAATTCTCAGAATTATTTCAGTTTTACAATGTGACGCCATCGACAAATCTATCGTCAGTGCATATTGTCTGTAAGTACCATTAATTTCAGTGATCAAGCCTTTCTACCTCAGTTCATTCGTTTCATGTACAATCTTACACTCATCACTAAACTAATTATATATGCAGAATGAAGATTCTCGAATGCAAGAAAGGACAAATCTATGACATTGGGTTCGTTGACTGCCAGTTCGTTCATGAAAGAACTCTCAAAGAGAAGCCAACCAGACAGAGAACAACTTGTTGCAATCGTTGACGTATTTCGGCACAAGAAGGGAAATACTATTTCCTTACAACTTCGAGTGAGTGTTACTGTCTCGCACACATTCTATTTTGCTTGCTCGGTGTTAAGCGTATAATTGACTCTTTATGCGTGTGCAGCTTCCATTTTATTCTGTTGATCATTGTTCCGGACGAAGGAGTAGTAAAAGTCATGGACCCGGGACGCAAATCTATGAAATCATGGGAGGACAGGCAAGCATGCCTCCAGAGGGTTTGGAAACGGTTCACCGCCAAAACACCGGGTCCTCCGGCAAAGCTTACATTTGAATCACTGAATGTAAGTACTACTTTCTAGATCCGTGCATCTTTTTGATTCTAGTTTCAGTATAATTATCATGCTGATTATAATATTCATTGATCTTCGTTCTCGTAAAGTGTTTGAGACAGGGACCCGGGAATAACTTATGTGGATATTATGTCTGCGAGTTCATTCGCCAGACGACCAAAGAGACGGCCGCAACCCGAAACATAAGGAAAATTGAAGTACGATAAACAACATTCAATACTTTAATTGTGTTTAGTTTCATTCATATATATATATATTGATCCCTTTCTTTTAATTAGATCGAACGAATGCGGGACGGTCTTCTACCACGAGAACGCGTGCGAGCAATTCAAGAGGAAATCGCCGGATTCTTATTAGACCATGTCATAGCTCCGACCGGAGAGTTCTTTCACCCTCATTTTTTGGAAGACAAGCGGCCAAGGACCGATGTAAATTAGATCGAACTCGTGTGAGTACCGTTTGTGTAATACATGTTCGACCAAGCACGAGGAATGAGATGGTGTATATGATATATTCGTGACGATAATGTGTAATATATATTGTGGTTCCTTCATTGTTGCTTTAATATATATATATATATATATATATATATATATGGTACCATTTAATTGAATACAAAACAGAAAATAAATAAATGAAAAAAAAAATCAGAAAATAGGGTTAAGAAGGGGGGCAGTGGAGCCTCTTCGGTCCCGGTTCTTCCTATCAACCGGGACCGATGACCCCTCCCCCCCTCGCTGCGCGCCAGGCCACGTGGAGCCTCTTCGGTCCCGGTTCGTGGGCCAACCGGGATCATCATTGGTCCCGGGTTATTGGTCCCGGGTGTGGAACCGGGACCGAAGGCCCATATGAACCGGGATAATATGGGGGTCTGTCCACTAGTGGTGCTACCAGGCTGCCACACGCGGATCAGTGCACCATCACCCCACACCGCATCTCGCCGGTCATCGTAGCACGTGTCATTTAGTTACGAATCCTATTTCATTAGTTAGGATTTTTAATGAAAAATAATTTTTTTTTTGAGGGAAAGATGTACGTGAGCTGATACAAGTTGCTTTCGAAGAATTTTTCCTAAAATTTATAATTATCTTGCAAAACCAACAATGTATGACACTTCATTTGTTGGGTAAAACTTTGACACATACTTTTTATCAACAAAGTATGGGTTATATGTCATCAAATATATAACATCAGATTTATTTGTGAAATATGTATCCATTGACATATTTTTGTAGATATATAACTCACATATTATTGATAAAACTAATGATCAAATTTAAACATAAGACTATGAAGTGGTGTTGTATACAAAAAAGGAGGGATTACAACACATACCACAACTCACATCCCGTTATGCGTCTAAAAGCTACAACCTATACACACAACAAATCTTGAGAAATTTTCAAAACCATCTGGCTTTGTAAAAGACATGTACTTTTTTTTGAGGATCAAAAGAGATGAAGTTACTCTTTTGATTGGATACAATCACGGACCATCATGGAACTAATAGAAAAAAGCCCATTTGTTCCGGTCCTAGAGGGCCATTTGTCCCGGTTCCGAAACCGGACTAAAGGGTCGTAACTAATGCGCAATACCTTTAGTCCCGGTTTGCCCACGAACCGAGACAAATGAGGATCCACGTGGCCTCTGCGGCTTGCCCAGGCAGAAGGGCCTTCTGTCCCGGTTGGTAGCACCAACCGGGACCAAAAGGCATCGACGCGTCAGTAGTTCAGGGGCTTGGTTTTTTTTGAAAGGGGGGATGGGGTTTTTGTAGGGTTAATTTAAGGGTTTCATATATTGTGTTAGCTAGCTAATAGAGAGAGGTGTCCTCTCTTATCTCCGTGCTTGGTCGACGCTACGTACTATACGTATAGAGAGGACTTGACACGCTAGCTACTAAGCAAATGAAGGAAATAACCATTAAGTACAGAAGATCGTTATGAACATATACATAGAGAAGTGATGGACCTCTCCTTCTCCGAGAGATTGGTCGAACAACAAGTTTTCGTATATCTATCCGACGCTACTGGCTACATATATACAATATAAGATCTCTTACAATCCCCTAACATCTGAAATCAAGTTCCACATGGTATTCTTCGTCTTTATTGATGACGTGGTTAAGAAAGAATTCCGCCAATTCCTCTTGAATTGCTATTATGCGATATTGTGGTAGGAGTTGATCCTGCAGCTCCCAAACCTAATTTGAAGAAGGGGGTCAATACATATATATGAATGAAACTCAACACAAATGATGGTAATAAAATAAAATTGTGAATATTATTGCTTACGCACTTTAAAATCTTCTTTAGAGTAGTCGACATCCTTAGAGGTCGTCGCGTTGTAGATGTACCTGCAAACGTAGCATCCTATTTCTCCGTGCTTGGTCCAAACATTATAGTGTGGCATGAATTCCTTATAAAGAAGGTGGACGTGAATGGTTTTCCGGTCAGAGTAAGACTTCTTATTCCCACATATAGGACATGGACAACACATAAAACCATTCTGCTTGTTTGCCTCAACCACTTCGAGAAAATCATGCATGCCCTTAATGTACTCGGAGGTGTGTCTGTCACCGTACATCCATTGCCTGTTCATATGCGTGCATTATATATAATTAAGTGTGTCAAAAATCATTACAGAACATCATGAATAAATAAGTGACCAAATTAATAGAAGTTCATCATCACATTAAAACCAAAGTACATACATAGTTCTCATTGAACAACATATAGCTCTCCAGAACATCTAATTAAACCATACATCAAAACTATGTAAAATATTTCAATGCAACAACAAATGCGATCATAATCGCAACCAAGGTAACAGTTGATCCAACGGCATAATGATACCAAGCCTCGCTATGAATGACATATTTTGTAATCTTTCTAATCTTCAAGCGCATTGCATCCATCTTGATCTTGTGACCATCTACGACATTCATAACATGCAACTCCAATATCATCTTCTCCTCTCCATTTTTTTATTTTTTTCCTTCAAGTAATTATTTTTCTTTTTCAACTAAATTTAACCTCTCGACAATAGGGTCGGTTGGAATTTCCGGTTCACATACCTCCTAGATAAATAGATTCTATGTCACGTTGGTCGGCATAATTGTCATAAACAATAAATGAACCAAATAGTTATAAAAGATAATATATACCACATCCGAATCATAGACAGGACGAGGGCCGACATGTGCGGATACCATAACCATCGCACTATATAATAACAAGCAATAATAAAAATAAGAAAATTAGACAAGTAATAAAATTAAGAATTATTTTCTTTTAGAAAGAAGATAAGAACAAGAGGCTCACCACGGTGGTGCCGACGACGAGATCAACGCGAGCGATCGACGGTGGTGAAGACGGGAACGAGACGTGACGGATCGCTAAACCTAAACAAATCTTGAGGAAAATGAAGCTTGGAGGTTGAGTTTGGAGAGGAGAAAGCTTAAGTAGTGTGGCTCAGACATTTCATCGAACACCTCATGTGCATAGGAGGTGAGCTAGAGCACCACAAAGCCTTCCCTCGCACTCCAGGAAAAAACAGAGCAGTGGAGTGCTCTGCTCGCGGGGAGGGTTATATATAGGCACATGACCTTTAGTCCCGGTTTCTTCCACGAACCGAGACCAATGCCCTACGAGGCCCATTGGTCCCGATTCGTGTCTAAAAACGAAACATAAGGGTCCAAACGAACTGCAATCAATGCTCCTCGAGGCCGGCCCTGGCCGGCCCTCTGGACGCACGAATCGGGACGTATGCCCACATGGGTCCCGGTTCGTGACTCAACCGAGACTAATGGGCTGGCCAGACCTAAACCAAATTCTTGTTTTCTACTAGTGTGGTCCTAATACCAGCAGGCACCCTTGCGATGACTTCTTGGTCTCCATGTACTCTGGCCATAGCTGCTAGCTCATGAGCTATTTGGTTCTGTCTTCTGCTAATTGCTACCACCCGGGCTGATTCAAAATTCTTCAGTGCATTTTTTATGTCAACAACCAGAGAGTAATCAGGTGATCAGTACTTCCTCCTACCTTGTGACACGTAAACGTACGATGCACCTACAAACGGAAGAAAGTGCCATCAGTGTGACACTAGTGTTGATCCTAAAGATTGATCCCGAACGGGCTACCTGGCTACCGCTAATGCTAACCATTGACTCATGGCCTCATGGGTTCGTTCTTCTTAGTGGCTTGGACGTCGTGCGAACTGCACCAGTACCTTCATTTTGCTCAGTTATGGAGTTGTTGTTAGTACCTCTAAGAGTACCTCAAGAAGAAAAGTTAGTACCTCTAAGAAAAATGATTATTTCACCGTGGCTTTTCAAAAACCTGGACGTTGTTCTTTTCATGCCTTTCGAGCACATATACGTTAACTATCTTAGTTGGTACCATTACGAAAATTTCCATTTTTTTTGAAAGAGTAGACCTAGCTAGAGCGATTAAAACATTGTGGCCTATGAAATCTAGAGAGTAAACACTTATTGATATAGAAAATGTTCTGATTGAAAACAAAAGTGAAAGTAATCGTACATAATTTAGCCGATATACACATACCATACAAATGCCATAAATTCTTTTTTTTTTTTGCCTATTGAGTTGTGATGTGAGTTGCTTACCACTTATGCCATGTGGTCTAACCATGTCAATTTCACCATGGCCATGTTTTTTTGACAGAGATGCTAACTTGTGAAAATGGGCATTGCGAGCCGATGACATGTGCAACCATACTTATGCCGACCTCTCTCGCCGGGGTGAAGTGCAACCCACCTCCTTGAAAATAGTCAAACTTTGCAAAGAGATTCATCACGCTTCTCTTTTGTTGGACATCATCATCTTATTGATGGGAAATGCTCTCTCCCCCCCCCCCCCCCCGCGGTGACCGTTCAAAATTGTTTTTTGATGGGAAATGCATGCATGGACCAAGGGGAGCGAGAGATAAACGTGGGTCCCCAAAGATTATTTTCAGGCTTATACTTATTCAAGTGTAGACACATTTTAGTGAGATTCTACATCCTGATCACATCCATTGAAGCATGTGGCAAGTGAACACGGTTGAATGTGGGCATATGGAGTCTTTGTGCGCCTATGTAAATCTTCACTGTAGTTGAAAGAGAGTCGGGCGTGCACATGTAAATCTTCCTTGTAGTTAAAAAAAACTGCCAATTCTCCTTTTGGGTATCTCCACAAGGTTATGTCGCTGGTAATCTATATTTGCTGCTTACTACAACAAACTGTCCGGATAATGTAGAGGGAGACAAACAATGGCTTGCCAATTTGCACCGATTTTCATTTCCACTTTTTGTTTTTATCTTTTTGATTTTATTTGATATTTTACCTTTTCCTTTATCATGGTTTTCTTATTTCCCCTTATTTTGTTTTATTATTATCTTATAATGAATATACACTTTTTATGAATGAAAGATTTCTTTACTAAAAGACATGAAAACTTCTTGAAATTACATGAAACAATTTTTAAGATACATGACCGATTTTAAAATTAAATGAATATTTTTTTAAAGGGGTGAATGCCAATTGAAATTTCAAAAATATATTCTTTTCTTCAAAATACCTGTCCACATTTTAAATTTACATGAACCTTTTCAAACTATGTGACCCAGTGAGTGAACAATTTTAATTATATGAACAATAAAAGTAAACATCTTTTTAGTAAATGAACTTTTTAAATACAGGTGATTATTTATTTATGATTCTTGAAAATATATGCTTAACACGATATAAAATATATTCTAATTCCACTCAAAAAATAATATTATATTTTTTTACTATTTAAAATTTCTAAAAATGGCATCTAACAAGATTTTTTTGAAATTATAGGAATATTAAAAATTATCTGGAAAATAAAATATAACTGAAAATGAGGTCATTTTGGTCGTTCCATCGTGCAGCGACTGACTGTGGTGGGTGTCTCACCTGAACTCGCTGCTACCAATTGTCCGGCCGAAGTAGCATCATGAAGGTTAATTCGTTTTCCTTCTTTACTTATTTATCTTTTGTTCATATTTTTAAACTTTTCTAAATACATATATAATAATATTTAAATTTACTTAAGTTTTTTAAAACCATGAATTATAAATTTTTTAACGCAATGTGAAAAACTTGTTAGCTTAATTTTAAAAAATGCAGATTGCAATAAAAATGTTTGTGACATTAACAAATGTTCATGCATTTTTTTAAAATGTATGTGGCACTTGAAAAAAATGTCCATACAGATATAAAATATGCATTTTTATTTTTTTCGTACCATTAAAGGAATGCACTACACATTACAAAAATGTACACCTATTTGAAAAATATAATTTACGGGCGGTTTAAAGAAATTTTTTCATACAATTCAAATAAAATTTTCCACGTGTATTTGATTTTTTTAACATATGTTGATTTTTTTTCCTAAAAACATGTACTCCCTCCGTCCTAAAATTAATGTCACTAATTTAGTACAACTTTGTACTAAACCAGTGACATTTATTTTGAGACGGAGGAAGTATTTGAAATAACTAAAACATGTATAAAATAATTTAGACATATACAAAAATGTGCAATGTGTATGAAAAAACTAGATCACAAAACGTATATTGACATTCTTAAGTATTAAATTTTTTATGATAAGTGTTAACAAGCAGTGCATGGATATAACTGTAGGGTCATCTCCCTTTCTAGGAGGAAGAATGTTAAAATATCAATGGAGTCATTTGTGGACATGGACCAAAAACTCATGATAGGTCATTGTATTAAAGTCCAATTCTAGGGGTACTCATGACTGGAGCACCACACACCAATTTTACTGATTCATTACTAATATGGAACTTCAGGATCTCTACCTTCTAGGGCGTCGCTACACCTAGTCCAACGAGCAAGAAAACTCCACCCTTGTGCGGAATGATCGCATGCTGTGTACCTCGAGTTGGGAGGTGGCACACCCAAGTTGCTTTTAAGTTAACACGACTCAACATCACCATATCACCCCTCTCATCGTAGACTGCACCCCACACTACCGTACTCTCAATGTTTTCACGTCGAGCGTTTTTTCGTTGAAGATTCAGGGCTTCTTCCAAGTTGTATCTGAGTAATGAGCCCTAGTCCCTCCCGATCCTAATATGTTAAGTCACATTTTTCTAGGCTCAAGGCAATGTGCCACCTCCTAGCTTGAGGTACACATTATGCGATCATTCCGCACAAGGGTGGGGTTATGATACTCATTTGACTCGGTGTAGCAGCGCCCTGGGATGATAAGGATGATGAATCTAAGAGATTGGTGCATGGCGTGCCAATCATGAGTTCCCTAGAGTTGGACCTGAATACAATGAACTACGATGAGTGTTTATCCAAGTCCACAAGTGTCTCCTTTGGTATTTTAAACATTCTTCCTTCTAGCAAGGGAGATGAAACTAAATTTATGTCCATGGATTGCATACTAAAAATCTAGGGAGAATTCTTTATTTGGCCCTTCCTTAAAATTTTCTTCCCTTTTTGACCCAAAAAACTTTTCTTCTTCTTTTTTTGACACATCAATTTCATTTTATTCCTTATGTGGCACTTTCGTCCATTTTGTCTAAGAATGGTGTTAAGTCTAACACATAAAAACCATTTTACGCTTAGTGCAATATGTGACCAGATTATTTACGTGCAACCGTAGAGGTATTATGATACAATTTATCATGATACACACATGAATTTTATGTCAAACTTAATACCTTTACGAACAAAAACTGACAAAAGTGACACATAGGAAAAAATGAAATTTAAGTGCCAAAAAGGGAAGAAAGAAGTTTTTTGGGCCTAAAAGGAAAGCGGGTTTAAAAAATGGGTCAAATAAGAAATTATCGCTACAAAAAATTATAATAAAATTTTGAATATTGTTGAATGCACTTGTTACGTATTAAGTAACTACATTTTATTTATGGGTTTGTAGCCACGTCATGTTGGTGGATTGCAAATTCTGAACTAATAAAAGTAGGATAACAATTATCAATCTACTATTGCAAGCATTATAATGTATCATTATGCTACATAGGGCAATAATCCACCATTCGTGTTACATATATATTTGATTTAAGTGAAAATATCTGAAGTAACATGCTTTTATTTAGTTTTGTATGTCATGCTCTGTATGGTAATTTAAATGATGCATGAAATAGTACTCACATAGTGATTATCTTAAATAAATATACTTTAATTATTTCCATTCAATACACAAATATTACAAAATATAGTTTGGTGGCTTTTGTTTACAAGGATGAAGAAGATATGCACCAATCATATATACTTCTTTGTCATAGATATTAGTTGTGATGCGGGGTCAAGTAGAATAAACCACTACTGGAATTTGCTTGTTTTCCCGGCAAAGGGCCTAAATACTGTTGGCAAAGGCTGACGGTAAATAGTCTGGCCACAATTTTATCGGTAAAGGCTTACTTTACTGTCTGCCGAAAATTGACCGACGGCAAAGCCATTGCCGTCAGGGATTCTGGAGGGGCTGACGACAAAAACCCTGGCTGACGAAGGTCCCCCGCTGGCGCCGTTAGGCGTAACGACAGGCTTTGCTGTCAGCCGGCTGACGGAAAAGAAACTGCCCATGGGACCCCTTGTCAGGGCGAGACGGCTAACACCAGAAGTGCCCCCCTCTTTGTCGCGAGTCACCGACGACAAAGCCTATGTGCTGGCCACTGGAAGTTGCCAGAATGCATAGGATTGCGCCACATGTCCTCTTTGCCGTCAGCAAGTCGACGACAAAGGCTTTGCCGTCGCAAGTTGACGGCAAAAACCCTACATTCTGCTTTTTTATTTGTTTGTTGTTTATTTCCTTCATATGAAAAATACAATATATATTTTGCAATTATATATATTCCTGAACATCACAAACTTCAACATAACATGGTCCACCACATGGCCTTGCATCAAAAACACATATATGTATCCCATTTGCATCAAATTAAGCCACAAGTGCACAAAGCCAGTGCATCACAAAGCCACATCAATTGGATCACAAAACCAGTGCATCACAAAGCCACAAGTGCACAAGTGCATCACAAAACCACAAGCTAGCTATCTAGTGCATCACAAAGGCCATAATAACATGTCAATGTTCAACATAAGAACTACTAAAAAGTTTGACATGACAAAATATTTACAAAGAGAGCACTCGAGCAAGCATATCCATCCATGCAGAGGCAAATCTGCAAAATGAAACATAATCATGTTAACTATGAAAAAGAGGAAATAAAAAATGAAGTTTATATATGAAACTAGCCAACTAAAGGATGATGCAATCAAGAATGACAGGAAGAAATAAAGAAGGAGAAGAAGAAGAAGAAGAAGAAGAAGAAGGAGAACACTAAGCTAACTATGTCATTTTTGTGCCATTTTTCTTCTTAATGAGCTAACACTAAGCTAACTATGGCATTTTTGTGCTAAATGAGCTAACTTACCGAAAGCCACCTCAGGGCTAAGAAACACCATCTGGGTTGCTCGGGCTTGCACCAGGAGAAGTGGTTGTAGGATCGTGGGATGCAACTCCAGAGTGACGCTGCAACAAGGGACAAGTTGCAATATGTGGTTAGCACGATGATAGTGGTTGTAGGAGAAGTGGTTGAAAGGAAACCTACCGTTCCCACTGGAGAAGCATTCAATGTCGGCATCGGCTGAGGGGCCATGCGTTGCCTCTCCATCATAGCCTGCATATGAGTTTTCCAGGAGTCAAGTATATTAGTAAAGTGTACATACATGTATGCTTGGCTAACATGCACACGTAAACCGCAAAGAGTGTTGGAAATATGCCCTAGAGTCAATAATAAAATGTTATTATATATATATATATTTCCACGTTCATAATTAATGTTTATATTTCTGTGCTATAATTGCAATGACCCTGACTGTGAGATTCAGAAGAAAACTCATTTGCATGTGTGGAAATGTAAACACCAAGAGTTCCTGGTTTAGCCTCTAAGACCAGCTCATGTGCTAATTGATGATTACATTCTCTTAATCATGGACATTGTTCTTGTAACGAGGATGTCAGTAGCAATGAGAACATATTGTTAGCAAGAACAATGATGTTGAACCGACCCCAGTATTGAATGATATACTTAGAGATCACATCGTAACAACGTTATAAGTAATATCATGAAATGTTATCATATACGTAATTCCTTAGACCATGAGAGCATCGAGTTGCTTCACGCAGGAAGATGTCATGGTGGATGATGTGATGGATGATTATGAGGAGCTGAAGCTGGACCACCCTGCAGGTGAAGATGGGGAGCTGAAAGAACTAGGAGAAGCAAAAAAGGGGAGTGTTCTATGGCGAAAGGAGCACATCGTGCTTCCAGATTATGTGCCGCCAAGGTCACCCACTCTTCAGAAGAGAAATCCACCTTCGCCGCCACGTGACCATTCTTCACCGCAACCATCGCCTTCACCGCCTCACCACTCTCCGGCTCAGCCGTCTCCACCGTCGCCTCAGGCATCTCCACCGTCGCCTCAGCCGGCTCCATCTCCTGAGCCTCAGAGCCAGAAGAGGAAGCGTACCTATACTAGTAGGGGCAGCAAGAAATCACCGAAACGTAAGCGATCACCCCTCCCAAAAGTTCCTCATCAGAATATGAAGAAGCTACCCGGAGAGATGACACCTGAGGAACTGGAAGTGTCCGTAAAAATGTCTTATGAAAAGTGGAAGATTGATGTGGCCAACAAGAAGAAGCCGATAGAGCCATTGTTCCCGCGCACCCCAAAAGATCACGCCGCGTGCGCGAAACTGAAGAAGAAGCTTCACAACCCCATACCGCTCACATCAGACTATGAACGCTCTATTACAAAGTCGGCTGAGGCAAAAGAGCGGAGAGTCGGAAAAGAGATTGCCCAGCTCGGATTACAGAAAGAACAATCGATCGAACCGCTCGAAGTGCACACTTGGCCGCGCCCCCAGAGCATCAGGTCGATGCGTATGATCCGAACAAAGATCCGGAGTTTATAAGACAGTACGGAGCAAAAGCCCAGGCAGTAGGATTGTCTATTACTGATTACCTGAGCCGTCTGGATGAGTTCGGGAACGACGAGGAATTCGTACCGGCATACCAATACCAACACGGGTATCCTCTCGTCAAACCCGAGTTAGTCAAGGATCTACCAACAAAGATGCAAAAATTGCATGAATGGTACATGGAAAAATCCGCTAAATCCGAAAACTGGATCTACGCTAAATTTCAAAACGAGCATTACGGGCATGGACAAGGCTTCGATCTGATTGAATTCTCAGAATTATTTCAGTTTTACAATGGAGACGCCATCGACAAATCTATCGTCAGTGCATATTGTCTGTAAGTACCATTAATTTCAGTGATCAAGCCTTTCTACCTCAGTTCATTCGTTTCATGTACAATCTTACACTCATCACTAAACTAATTATATATGCAGAATGAAGATTCTCGAATGCAAGAAAGGACAAATCTATGACATTGGGTTCGTTGACTGCCAGTTCGTTCATGAAAGAACTCTCAAAGAGAAGCCAACCAGACAGAGAACAACTTGTTGCAATCGTTGACGTATTTCGGCACAAGAAGGGAAATACTATTTCCTTACAACTTCGAGTGAGTGTTACTGTCTCGCACACATTCTATTTTGCTTGCTCGGTGTTAAGCGTATAATTGACTCTTTATGCGTGTGCAGCTTCCATTTTATTCTGTTGATCATTGTTCCGGACGAAGGAGTAGTAAAAGTCATGGACCCGGGACGCAAATCTATGAAATCATGGGAGGACAGGCAAGCATGCCTCCAGAGGGTTTGGAAACGGTTCACCGCCAAAACACCGGGTCCTCCGGCAAAGCTTACATTTGAATCACTGAATGTAAGTACTACTTTCTAGATCCGTGCATCTTTTTGATTCTAGTTTCAGTATAATTATCATGCTGATTATAATATTCATTGATCTTCGTTCTCGTAAAGTGTTTGAGACAGGGACCCGGGAATAACTTATGTGGATATTATGTCTGCGAGTTCATTCGCCAGACGACCAAAGAGACGGCCGCAACCCGAAACATAAGGAAAATTGAAGTACGATAAACAACATTCAATACTTTAATTGTGTTTAGTTTCATTCATATATATATATATATTGATCCCTTTCTTTTAATTAGATCGAACGAATGCGAGACGGTCTTCTACCACGAGAACGCGTGCGAGCAATTCAAGAGGAAATCGCCGGATTCTTATTAGACCATGTCATAGCTCCGACCGGAGAGTTCTTTCACCCTCATTTTTTGGAAGACAAGCGGCCAAGGACCGATGTAAATTAGATCGAACTCGTGTGAGTACCGTTTGTGTAATACATGTTCGACCAAGCACGAGGAATGAGATGGTGTATATGATATATTCGTGACGATAATGTGTAATATATATTGTGGTTCCTTCATTGTTGCTTTAATATATATATATATATATATATATATATATATATATATGGTACCATTTAATTGAATACAAAACAGAAAATAAATAAATGAAAAAAAAATCAGAAAATAGGGTTAAGAAGGGGGGCAGTGGAGCCTCTTCGGTCCCGGTTCTTCCTATCAACCGGGACCGATGACCCCTCCCCCCCTCGCTGCGCGCCAGGCCACGTGGAGCCTCTTCGGTCCCGGTTCGTGGGCCAACCGGGATCATCATTGGTCCCGGGTTATTGGTCCCGGGTGTGGAACCGGGACCGAAGGCCCATATGAACCGGGATAATATGGGGGTCTGTCCACTAGTGGTGCTACCAGGCTGCCACACGCGGATCAGTGCACCATCACCCCACACCGCATCTCGCCGGTCATCGTAGCACGTGTCATTTAGTTACGAATCCTATTTCATTAGTTAGGATTTTTAATGAAAAATAAATTTTTTTTTGAGGGAAAGATGTACGTGAGCTGATACAAGTTGATTTCGAAGAATTTTTCCTAAAATTTATAATTATCTTGCAAAACCAACAATGTATGACACTTCATTTGTTGGGTAAAACTTTGACACATACTTTTTATCAACAAAGTATGGGTTATATGTCATCAAATATATAACATCAGATTTATTTGTGAAATATGTATCCATTGACATATTTTTGTAGATATATAACTCACATATTATTGATAAAACTAATGATCAAATTTAAACATAAGACTATGAAGTGGTGTTGTATACAAAAAAGGAGGGATTACAACACATACCACAACTCACATCCCGTTATGCGTCTAAAAGCTACAACCTATACACACAACAAATCTTGAGAAATTTTCAAAACCATCTGGCTTTGTAAAAGACATGTACTTTTTTTTGAGGATCAAAAGAGATGAAGTTACTCTTTTGATTGGATACAATCACGGACCATCATGGAACTAATAGAAAAAAGCCCATTTGTTCCGGTCCTAGAGGGCCATTTGTCCCGGTTCCGAAACCGGACTAAAGGGTCGTAACTAATGCGCAATACCTTTAGTCCCGGTTTGCCCACGAACCGAGACAAATGAGGATCCACGTGGCCTCTGCGGCTTGCCCAGGCAGAAGGGCCTTCTGTCCCGGTTGGTAGCACCAACCGGGACCAAAAGGCATCGACGCGTCAGTAGTTCAGGGGCTTGGTTTTTTTTTGAAAGGGGGGATGGGGTTTTTGTAGGGTTAATTTAAGGGTTTCATATATTGTGTTAGCTAGCTAATAGAGAGAGGTGTCCTCTCTTATCTCCGTGCTTGGTCGACGCTACGTACTATACGTATAGAGAGGACTTGACACGCTAGCTACTAAGCAAATGAAGGAAATAACCATTAAGTACAGAAGATCGTTATGAACATATACATAGAGAAGTGATGGACCTCTCCTTCTCCGAGAGATTGGTCGAACAACAAGTTTTCGTATATCTATCCGACGCTACTGGCTACATATATACAATATAAGATCTCTTACAATCCCCTAACATCTGAAATCAAGTTCCACATGGTATTCTTCGTCTTTATTGATGACGTGGTTAAGAAAGAATTCCGCCAATTCCTCTTGAATTGCTATTATGCGATATTGTGGTAGGAGTTGATCCTGCAGCTCCCAAACCTAATTTGAAGAAGGGGGTCAATACATATATATGAATGAAACTCAACACAAATGATGGTAATAAAATAAAATTGTGAATATTATTGCTTACGCACTTTAAAATCTTCTTTAGAGTAGTCGACATCCTTAGAGGTCGTCGCGTTGTAGATGTACCTGCAAACGTAGCATCCTATTTCTCCGTGCTTGGTCCAAACATTATAGTGTGGCATGAATTCCTTATAAAGAAGGTGGACGTGAATGGTTTTCCGGTCAGAGTAAGACTTCTTATTCCCACATATAGGACATGGACAACACATAAAACCATTCTGCTTGTTTGCCTCAACCACTTCGAGAAAATCATGCATGCCCTTAATGTACTCGGAGGTGTGTCTGTCACCGTACATCCATTGCCTGTTCATATGCGTGCATTATATATAATTAAGTGTGTCAAAAATCATTACAGAACATCATGAATAAATAAGTGACCAAATTAATAGAAGTTCATCATCACATTAAAACCAAAGTACATACATAGTTCTCATTGAACAACATATAGCTCTCCAGAACATCTAATTAAACCATACATCAAAACTATGTAAAATATTTCAATGCAACAACAAATGCGATCATAATCGCAACCAAGGTAACAGTTGATCCAACGGCATAATGATACCAAGCCTCGCTATGAATGACATATTTTGTAATCTTTCTAATCTTCAAGCGCATTGCATCCATCTTGATCTTGTGACCATCTACGACATTCATAACATGCAACTCCAATATCATCTTCTCCTCTCCATTTTTTTATTTTTTTCCTTCAAGTAATTATTTTTCTTTTTCAACTAAATTTAACCTCTCGACAATAGGGTCGGTTGGAATTTCCGGTTCACATACCTCCTAGATAAATAGATTCTATGTCACGTTGGTCGGCATAATTGTCATAAACAATAAATGAACCAAATAGTTATAAAAGATAATATATACCACATCCGAATCATAGACAGGACGAGGGCCGACATGTGCGGATACCATAACCATCGCACTATATAATAACAAGCAATAATAAAAATAAGAAAATTAGACAAGTAATAAAATTAAGAATTATTTTCTTTTAGAAAGAAGATAAGAACAAGAGGCTCACCACGGTGGTGCCGACGACGAGATCAACGCGAGCGATCGACGGTGGTGAAGACGGGAACGAGACGTGACGGATCGCTAAACCTAAACAAATCTTGAGGAAAATGAAGCTTGGAGGTTGAGTTTGGAGAGGAGAAAGCTTAAGTAGTGTGGCTCAGACATTTCATCGAACACCTCATGTGCATAGGAGGTGAGCTAGAGCACCACAAAGCCTTCCCTCGCACTCCAGGAAAAAACAGAGCAGTGGAGTGCTCTGCTCGCGGGGAGGGTTATATATAGGCACATGACCTTTAGTCCCGGTTTCTTCCACGAACCGAGACCAATGCCCTACGAGGCCCATTGGTCCCGATTCGTGTCTAAAAACGAAACATAAGGGTCCAAACGAACTGCAATCAATGCTCCTCGAGGCCGGCCCTGGCCGGCCCTCTGGACGCACGAATCGGGACGTATGCCCACATGGGTCCCGGTTCGTGACTCAACCGAGACTAATGGGCTGGCCAGACCTAAACCAAATTCTTGTTTTCTACTAGTGTGGTCCTAATACCAGCAGGCACCCTTGCGATGACTTCTTGGTCTCCATGTACTCTGGCCATAGCTGCTAGCTCATGAGCTATTTGGTTCTGTCTTCTGCTAATTGCTACCACCCGGGCTGATTCAAAATTCTTCAGTGCATTTTTTATGTCAACAACCAGAGAGTAATCAGGTGATCAGTACTTCCTCCTACCTTGTGACACGTAAACGTACGATGCACCTACAAACGGAAGAAAGTGCCATCAGTGTGACACTAGTGTTGATCCTAAAGATTGATCCCGAACGGGCTACCTGGCTACCGCTAATGCTAACCATTGACTCATGGCCTCATGGGTTCGTTCTTCTTAGTGGCTTGGACGTCGTGCGAACTGCACCAGTACCTTCATTTTGCTCAGTTATGGAGTTGTTGTTAGTACCTCTAAGAGTACCTCAAGAAGAAAAGTTAGTACCTCTAAGAAAAATGATTATTTCACCGTGGCTTTTCAAAAACCTGGACGTTGTTCTTTTCATGCCTTTCGAGCACATATACGTTAACTATCTTAGTTGGTACCATTACGAAAATTTCCATTTTTTTTTGAAAGAGTAGACCTAGCTAGAGCGATTAAAACATTGTGGCCTATGAAATCTAGAGAGTAAACACTTATTGATATAGAAAATGTTCTGATTGAAAACAAAAGTGAAAGTAATCGTACATAATTTAGCCGATATACACATACCATACAAATGCCATAAATTCTTTTTTTTTTTTGCCTATTGAGTTGTGATGTGAGTTGCTTACCACTTATGCCATGTGGTCTAACCATGTCAATTTCACCATGGCCATGTTTTTTTGACAGAGATGCTAACTTGTGAAAATGGGCATTGCGAGCCGATGACATGTGCAACCATACTTATGCCGACCTCTCTCGCCGGGGTGAAGTGCAACCCACCTCCTTGAAAATAGTCAAACTTTGCAAAGAGATTCATCACGCTTCTCTTTTGTTGGACATCATCATCTTATTGATGGGAAATGCTCTCTCCCCCCCCCCCCCGCGGTGACCGTTCAAAATTGTTTTTTGATGGGAAATGCATGCATGGACCAAGGGGAGCGAGAGATAAACGTGGGTCCCCAAAGATTATTTTCAGGCTTATACTTATTCAAGTGTAGACACATTTTAGTGAGATTCTACATCCTGATCACATCCATTGAAGCATGTGGCAAGTGAACACGGTTGAATGTGGGCATATGGAGTCTTTGTGCGCCTATGTAAATCTTCACTGTAGTTGAAAGAGAGTCGGGCGTGCACATGTAAATCTTCCTTGTAGTTAAAAAAAACTGCCAATTCTCCTTTTGGGTATCTCCACAAGGTTATGTCGCTGGTAATCTATATTTGCTGCTTACTACAACAAACTGTCCGGATAATGTAGAGGGAGACAAACAATGGCTTGCCAATTTGCACCGATTTTCATTTCCACTTTTTGTTTTTATCTTTTTGATTTTATTTGATATTTTACCTTTTCCTTTATCATGGTTTTCTTATTTCCCCTTATTTTGTTTTATTATTATCTTATAATGAATATACACTTTTTATGAATGAAAGATTTCTTTACTAAAAGACATGAAAACTTCTTGAAATTACATGAAACAATTTTTAAGATACATGACCGATTTTAAAATTAAATGAATATTTTTTTAAAGGGGTGAATGCCAATTGAAATTTCAAAAATATATTCTTTTCTTCAAAATACCTGTCCACATTTTAAATTTACATGAACCTTTTCAAACTATGTGACCCAGTGAGTGAACAATTTTAATTATATGAACAATAAAAGTAAACATCTTTTTAGTAAATGAACTTTTTAAATACAGGTGATTATTTATTTATGATTCTTGAAAATATATGCTTAACACGATATAAAATATATTCTAATTCCACTCAAAAAATAATATTATATTTTTTTACTATTTAAAATTTCTAAAAATGGCATCTAACAAGATATTTTTTGAAATTATAGGAATATTAAAAATTATCTGGAAAATAAAATATAACTGAAAATGAGGTCATTTTGGTCGTTCCATCGTGCAGCGACTGACTGTGGTGGGTGTCTCACCTGAACTCGCTGCTACCAATTGTCCGGCCGAAGTAGCATCATGAAGGTTAATTCGTTTTCCTTCTTTACTTATTTATCTTTTGTTCATATTTTTAAACTTTTCTAAATACATATATAATAATATTTAAATTTACTTAAGTTTTTTAAAACCATGAATTATAAATTTTTTAACGCAATGTGAAAAACTTGTTAGCTTAATTTTAAAAAATGCAGATTGCAATAAAAATGTTTGTGACATTAACAAATGTTCATGCATTTTTTTAAAATGTATGTGGCACTTGAAAAAAATGTCCATACAGATATAAAATATGCATTTTTATTTTTTTCGTACCATTAAAGGAATGCACTACACATTACAAAAATGTACACCTATTTGAAAAATATAATTTACGGGCGGTTTAAAGAAATTTTTTCATACAATTCAAATAAAATTTTCCACGTGTATTTGATTTTTTTAACATATGTTGATTTTTTTTCCTAAAAACATGTACTCCCTCCGTCCTAAAATTAATGTCACTAATTTAGTACAACTTTGTACTAAACCAGTGACATTTATTTTGAGACGGAGGAAGTATTTGAAATAACTAAAACATGTATAAAATAATTTAGACATATACAAAAATGTGCAATGTGTATGAAAAAACTAGATCACAAAACGTATATTGACATTCTTAAGTATTAAATTTTTTATGATAAGTGTTAACAAGCAGTGCATGGATATAACTGTAGGGTCATCTCCCTTTCTAGGAGGAAGAATGTTAAAATATCAATGGAGTCATTTGTGGACATGGACCAAAAACTCATGATAGGTCATTGTATTAAAGTCCAATTCTAGGGGTACTCATGACTGGAGCACCACACACCAATTTTACTGATTCATTACTAATATGGAACTTCAGGATCTCTACCTTCTAGGGCGTCGCTACACCTAGTCCAACGAGCAAGAAAACTCCACCCTTGTGCGGAATGATCGCATGCTGTGTACCTCGAGTTGGGAGGTGGCACACCCAAGTTGCTTTTAAGTTAACACGACTCAACATCACCATATCACCCCTCTCATCGTAGACTGCACCCCACACTACCGTACTCTCAATGTTTTCACGTCGAGCGTTTTTTCGTTGAAGATTCAGGGCTTCTTCCAAGTTGTATCTGAGTAATGAGCCCTAGTCCCTCCCGATCCTAATATGTTAAGTCACATTTTTCTAGGCTCAAGGCAATGTGCCACCTCCTAGCTTGAGGTACACATTATGCGATCATTCCGCACAAGGGTGGGGTTATGATACTCATTTGACTCGGTGTAGCAGCGCCCTGGGATGATAAGGATGATGAATCTAAGAGATTGGTGCATGGCGTGCCAATCATGAGTTCCCTAGAGTTGGACCTGAATACAATGAACTACGATGAGTGTTTATCCAAGTCCACAAGTGTCTCCTTTGGTATTTTAAACATTCTTCCTTCTAGCAAGGGAGATGAAACTAAATTTATGTCCATGGATTGCATACTAAAAATCTAGGGAGAATTCTTTATTTGGCCCTTCCTTAAAATTTTCTTCCCTTTTTGACCCAAAAAACTTTTCTTCTTCTTTTTTTGACACATCAATTTCATTTTATTCCTTATGTGGCACTTTCGTCCATTTTGTCTAAGAATGGTGTTAAGTCTAACACATAAAAACCATTTTACGCTTAGTGCAATATGTGACCAGATTATTTACGTGCAACCGTAGAGGTATTATGATACAATTTATCATGATACACACATGAATTTTATGTCAGACTTAATACCTTTACGAACAAAAACTGACAAAAGTGACACATAGGAAAAAATGAAATTTAAGTGCCAAAAAGGGAAGAAAGAAGTTTTTTGGGCCTAAAAGGAAAGCGGGTTTAAAAAATGGGTCAAATAAGAAATTATCGCTACAAAAAATTATAATAAAATTTTGAATATTGTTGAATGCACTTGTTACGTATTAAGTAACTACATTTTATTTATGGGTTTGTAGCCACGTCATGTTGGTGGATTGCAAATTCTGAACTAATAAAAGTAGGATAACAATTATCAATCTACTATTGCAAGCATTATAATGTATCATTATGCTACATAGGGCAATAATCCACCATTCGTGTTACATATATATTTGATTTAAGTGAAAATATCTGAAGTAACATGCTTTTATTTAGTTTTGTATGTCATGCTCTGTATGGTAATTTAAATGATGCATGAAATAGTACTCACATAGTGATTATCTTAAATAAATATACTTTAATTATTTCCATTCAATACACAAATATTACAAAATATAGTTTGGTGGCTTTTGTTTACAAGGATGAAGAAGATATGCACCAATCATATATACTTCTTTGTCATAGATATTAGTTGTGATGCGGGGTCAAGTAGAATAAACCACTACTGGAATTTGCTTGTTTTCCCGGCAAAGGGCCTAAATACTGTTGGCAAAGGCTGACGGTAAATAGTCTGGCCACAATTTTATCGGTAAAGGCTTACTTTACTGTCTGCCGAAAATTGACCGACGGCAAAGCCATTGCCGTCAGGGATTCTGGAGGGGCTGACGACAAAAACCCTGGCTGACGAAGGTCCCCCGCTGGCGCCGTTAGGCGTAACGACAGGCTTTGCTGTCAGCCGGCTGACGGAAAAGAAACTGCCCATGGGACCCCTTGTCAGGGCGAGACGGCTAACACCAGAAGTGCCCCCCTCTTTGTCGCGAGTCACCGACGACAAAGCCTATGTGCTGGCCACTGGAAGTTGCCAGAATGCATAGGATTGCGCCACATGTCCTCTTTGCCGTCAGCAAGTCGACGACAAAGGCTTTGCCGTCGCAAGTTGACGGCAAAAACCCTACATTCTGCTTTTTTATTTGTTTGTTGTTTATTTCCTTCATATGAAAAATACAATATATATTTTGCAATTATATATATTCCTGAACATCACAAACTTCAACATAACATGGTCCACCACATGGCCTTGCATCAAAAACACATATATGTATCCCATTTGCATCAAATTAAGCCACAAGTGCACAAAGCCAGTGCATCACAAAGCCACATCAATTGGATCACAAAACCAGTGCATCACAAAACCACAAGTGCACAAGTGCATCACAAAACCACAAGCTAGCTATCTAGTGCATCACAAAGGCCATAATAACATGTCAATGTTCAACATAAGAACTACTAAAAAGTTTGACATGACAAAATATTTACAAAGAGAGCACTCGAGCAAGCATATCCATCCATGCAGAGGCAAATATGCAAAATGAAACATAATCATGTTAACTATGAAAAAGAGGAAATAAAAAATGAAGTTTATATATGAAACTAGCCAACTAAAGGATGATGCAATCAAGAATGACAGGAAGAAATAAAGAAGGAGAAGAAGAAGAAGAAGAAGAAGAAGAAGAAGGAGAACACTAAGCTAACTATGTCATTTTTGTGCCATTTTTCTTCTTAATGAGCTAACACTAAGCTAACTATGGCATTTTTGTGCTAAATGAGCTAACTTACCGAAAGCCACCTCAGGGCTAAGAAACACCATCTGGGTTGCTCGGGCTTGCACCAGGAGAAGTGGTTGTAGGATCGTGGGATGCAACTCCAGAGTGACGCTGCAACAAGGGACAAGTTGCAATATGTGGTTAGCACGATGATAGTGGTTGTAGGAGAAGTGGTTGAAAGGAAACCTACCGTTCCCACTGGAGAAGCATTCAATGTCGGCATCGGCTGAGGGGCCATGCGTTGCCTCTCCATCATAGCCTGCATATGAGTTTTCCAGGAGTCAAGTATATTAGTAAAGTGTACATACATGTATGCTTGGCTAACATGCACACGTAAACCGCAAAGAGTGTTGGAAATATGCCCTAGAGTCAATAATAAAATGTTATTATATATATATATATTTCCACGTTCATAATTAATGTTTATATTTCTGTGCTATAATTGCAATGACCCTGACTGTGAGATTCAGAAGAAAACTCATTTGCATGTGTGGAAATGTAAACACCAAGAGTTCCTGGTTTAGCCTCTAAGACCAGCTCATGTGCTAATTGATGATTACATTCTCTTAATCATGGACATTGTTCTTGTAACGAGGATGTCAGTAGCAATGAGAACATATTGTTAGCAAGAACAATGATGTTGAACCGACCCCAGTATTGAATGATATACTTAGAGATCACATCGTAACAACGTTATAAGTAATATCATGAAATGTTATCATATACGTAATTCCTTAGACCATGAGAGCATCGAGTTGCTTCACGCAGGAAGATGTCATGGTGGATGATGTGATGGATGATTATGAGGAGCTGAAGCTGGACCACCCTGCAGGTGAAGATGGGGAGCTGAAAGAACTAGGAGAAGCAAAAAAGGGGAGTGTTCTATGGCGAAAGGAGCACATCGTGCTTCCAGATTATGTGCCGCCAAGGTCACCCACTCTTCAGAAGAGAAATCCACCTTCGCCGCCACGTGACCATTCTTCACCGCAACCATCGCCTTCACCGCCTCACCACTCTCCGGCTCAGCCGTCTCCACCGTCGCCTCAGGCATCTCCACCGTCGCCTCAGCCGGCTCCATCTCCTGAGCCTCAGAGCCAGAAGAGGAAGCGTACCTATACTAGTAGGGGCAGCAAGAAATCACCGAAACGTAAGCGATCACCCCTCCCAAAAGTTCCTCATCAGAATATGAAGAAGCTACCCGGAGAGATGACACCTGAGGAACTGGAAGTGTCCGTAAAAATGTCTTATGAAAAGTGGAAGATTGATGTGGCCAACAAGAAGAAGCCGATAGAGCCATTGTTCCCGCGCACCCCAAAAGATCACGCCGCGTGCGCGAAACTGAAGAAGAAGCTTCACAACCCCATACCGCTCACATCAGACTATGAACGCTCTATTACAAAGTCGGCTGAGGCAAAAGAGCGGAGAGTCGGAAAAGAGATTGCCCAGCTCGGATTACAGAAAGAACAATCGATCGAACCGCTCGAAGTGCACACTTGGCCGCGCCCCCAGAGCATCAGGTCGATGCGTATGATCCGAACAAAGATCCGGAGTTTATAAGACAGTACGGAGCAAAAGCCCAGGCAGTAGGATTGTCTATTACTGATTACCTGAGCCGTCTGGATGAGTTCGGGAACGACGAGGAATTCGTACCGGCATACCAATACCAACACGGGTATCCTCTCGTCAAACCCGAGTTAGTCAAGGATCTACCAACAAAGATGCAAAAATTGCATGAATGGTACATGGAAAAATCCGCTAAATCCGAAAACTGGATCTACGCTAAATTTCAAAACGAGCATTACGGGCATGGACAAGGCTTCGATCTGATTGAATTCTCAGAATTATTTCAGTTTTACAATGGAGACGCCATCGACAAATCTATCGTCAGTGCATATTGTCTGTAAGTACCATTAATTTCAGTGATCAAGCCTTTCTACCTCAGTTCATTCGTTTCATGTACAATCTTACACTCATCACTAAACTAATTATATATGCAGAATGAAGATTCTCGAATGCAAGAAAGGACAAATCTATGACATTGGGTTCGTTGACTGCCAGTTCGTTCATGAAAGAACTCTCAAAGAGAAGCCAACCAGACAGAGAACAACTTGTTGCAATCGTTGACGTATTTCGGCACAAGAAGGGAAATACTATTTCCTTACAACTTCGAGTGAGTGTTACTGTCTCGCACACATTCTATTTTGCTTGCTCGGTGTTAAGCGTATAATTGACTCTTTATGCGTGTGCAGCTTCCATTTTATTCTGTTGATCATTGTTCCGGACGAAGGAGTAGTAAAAGTCATGGACCCGGGACGCAAATCTATGAAATCATGGGAGGACAGGCAAGCATGCCTCCAGAGGGTTTGGAAACGGTTCACCGCCAAAACACCGGGTCCTCCGGCAAAGCTTACATTTGAATCACTGAATGTAAGTACTACTTTCTAGATCCGTGCATCTTTTTGATTCTAGTTTCAGTATAATTATCATGCTGATTATAATATTCATTGATCTTCGTTCTCGTAAAGTGTTTGAGACAGGGACCCGGGAATAACTTATGTGGATATTATGTCTGCGAGTTCATTCGCCAGACGACCAAAGAGACGGCCGCAACCCGAAACATAAGGAAAATTGAAGTACGATAAACAACATTCAATACTTTAATTGTGTTTAGTTTCATTCATATATATATATATATATTGATCCCTTTCTTTTAATTAGATCGAACGAATGCGGGACGGTCTTCTACCACGAGAACGCGTGCGAGCAATTCAAGAGGAAATCGCCGGATTCTTATTAGACCATGTCATAGCTCCGACCGGAGAGTTCTTTCACCCTCATTTTTTGGAAGACAAGCGGCCAAGGACCGATGTAAATTAGATCGAACTCGTGTGAGTACCGTTTGTGTAATACATGTTCGACCAAGCACGAGGAATGAGATGGTGTATATGATATATTCGTGACGATAATGTGTAATATATATTGTGGTTCCTTCATTGTTGCTTTAATATATATATATATATATATATGGTACCATTTAATTGAATACAAAACAGAAAATAAATAAATGAAAAAAAAATCAGAAAATAGGGTTAAGAAGGGGGGCAGTGGAGCCTCTTCGGTCCCGGTTCTTCCTATCAACCGGGACCGATGACCCCTCCCCCCCTCGCTGCGCGCCAGGCCACGTGGAGCCTCTTCGGTCCCGGTTCGTGGGCCAACCGGGATCATCATTGGTCCCGGGTTATTGGTCCCGGGTGTGGAACCGGGACCGAAGGCCCATATGAACCGGGATAATATGGGGGTCTGTCCACTAGTGGTGCTACCAGGCTGCCACACGCGGATCAGTGCACCATCACCCCACACCGCATCTCGCCGGTCATCGTAGCACGTGTCATTTAGTTACGAATCCTATTTCATTAGTTAGGATTTTTAATGAAAAATAAATTTTTTTTTGAGGGAAAGATGTACGTGAGCTGATACAAGTTGCTTTCGAAGAATTTTTCCTAAAATTTATAATTATCTTGCAAAACCAACAATGTATGACACTTCATTTGTTGGGTAAAACTTTGACACATACTTTTTATCAACAAAGTATGGGTTATATGTCATCAAATATATAACATCAGATTTATTTGTGAAATATGTATCCATTGACATATTTTTGTAGATATATAACTCACATATTATTGATAAAACTAATGATCAAATTTAAACATAAGACTATGAAGTGGTGTTGTATACAAAAAAGGAGGGATTACAACACATACCACAACTCACATCCCGTTATGCGTCTAAAAGCTACAACCTATACACACAACAAATCTTGAGAAATTTTCAAAACCATCTGGCTTTGTAAAAGACATGTACTTTTTTTTGAGGATCAAAAGAGATGAAGTTACTCTTTTGATTGGATACAATCACGGACCATCATGGAACTAATAGAAAAAAGCCCATTTGTTCCGGTCCTAGAGGGCCATTTGTCCCGGTTCCGAAACCGGACTAAAGGGTCGTAACTAATGCGCAATACCTTTAGTCCCGGTTTGCCCACGAACCGAGACAAATGAGGATCCACGTGGCCTCTGCGGCTTGCCCAGGCAGAAGGGCCTTCTGTCCCGGTTGGTAGCACCAACCGGGACCAAAAGGCATCGACGCGTCAGTAGTTCAGGGGCTTGGTTTTTTTTTGAAAGGGGGGATGGGGTTTTTGTAGGGTTAATTTAAGGGTTTCATATATTGTGTTAGCTAGCTAATAGAGAGAGGTGTCCTCTCTTATCTCCGTGCTTGGTCGACGCTACGTACTATACGTATAGAGAGGACTTGACACGCTAGCTACTAAGCAAATGAAGGAAATAACCATTAAGTACAGAAGATCGTTATGAACATATACATAGAGAAGTGATGGACCTCTCCTTCTCCGAGAGATTGGTCGAACAACAAGTTTTCGTATATCTATCCGACGCTACTGGCTACATATATACAATATAAGATCTCTTACAATCCCCTAACATCTGAAATCAAGTTCCACATGGTATTCTTCGTCTTTATTGATGACGTGGTTAAGAAAGAATTCCGCCAATTCCTCTTGAATTGCTATTATGCGATATTGTGGTAGGAGTTGATCCTGCAGCTCCCAAACCTAATTTGAAGAAGGGGGTCAATACATATATATGAATGAAACTCAACACAAATGATGGTAATAAAATAAAATTGTGAATATTATTGCTTACGCACTTTAAAATCTTCTTTAGAGTAGTCGACATCCTTAGAGGTCGTCGCGTTGTAGATGTACCTGCAAACGTAGCATCCTATTTCTCCGTGCTTGGTCCAAACATTATAGTGTGGCATGAATTCCTTATAAAGAAGGTGGACGTGAATGGTTTTCCGGTCAGAGTAAGACTTCTTATTCCCACATATAGGACATGGACAACACATAAAACCATTCTGCTTGTTTGCCTCAACCACTTCGAGAAAATCATGCATGCCCTTAATGTACTCGGAGGTGTGTCTGTCACCGTACATCCATTGCCTGTTCATATGCGTGCATTATATATAATTAAGTGTGTCAAAAATCATTACAGAACATCATGAATAAATAAGTGACCAAATTAATAGAAGTTCATCATCACATTAAAACCAAAGTACATACATAGTTCTCATTGAACAACATATAGCTCTCCAGAACATCTAATTAAACCATACATCAAAACTATGTAAAATATTTCAATGCAACAACAAATGCGATCATAATCGCAACCAAGGTAACAGTTGATCCAACGGCATAATGATACCAAGCCTCGCTATGAATGACATATTTTGTAATCTTTCTAATCTTCAAGCGCATTGCATCCATCTTGATCTTGTGACCATCTACGACATTCATAACATGCAACTCCAATATCATCTTCTCCTCTCCATTTTTTTATTTTTTTCCTTCAAGTAATTATTTTTCTTTTTCAACTAAATTTAACCTCTCGACAATAGGGTCGGTTGGAATTTCCGGTTCACATACCTCCTAGATAAATAGATTCTATGTCACGTTGGTCGGCATAATTGTCATAAACAATAAATGAACCAAATAGTTATAAAAGATAATATATACCACATCCGAATCATAGACAGGACGAGGGCCGACATGTGCGGATACCATAACCATCGCACTATATAATAACAAGCAATAATAAAAATAAGAAAATTAGACAAGTAATAAAATTAAGAATTATTTTCTTTTAGAAAGAAGATAAGAACAAGAGGCTCACCACGGTGGTGCCGACGACGAGATCAACGCGAGCGATCGACGGTGGTGAAGACGGGAACGAGACGTGACGGATCGCTAAACCTAAACAAATCTTGAGGAAAATGAAGCTTGGAGGTTGAGTTTGGAGAGGAGAAAGCTTAAGTAGTGTGGCTCAGACATTTCATCGAACACCTCATGTGCATAGGAGGTGAGCTAGAGCACCACAAAGCCTTCCCTCGCACTCCAGGAAAAAACAGAGCAGTGGAGTGCTCTGCTCGCGGGGAGGGTTATATATAGGCACATGACCTTTAGTCCCGGTTTCTTCCACGAACCGAGACCAATGCCCTACGAGGCCCATTGGTCCCGATTCGTGTCTAAAAACGAAACATAAGGGTCCAAACGAACTGCAATCAATGCTCCTCGAGGCCGGCCCTGGCCGGCCCTCTGGACGCACGAATCGGGACGTATGCCCACATGGGTCCCGGTTCGTGACTCAACCGAGACTAATGGGCTGGCCAGACCTAAACCAAATTCTTGTTTTCTACTAGTGTGGTCCTAATACCAGCAGGCACCCTTGCGATGACTTCTTGGTCTCCATGTACTCTGGCCATAGCTGCTAGCTCATGAGCTATTTGGTTCTGTCTTCTGCTAATTGCTACCACCCGGGCTGATTCAAAATTCTTCAGTGCATTTTTTATGTCAACAACCAGAGAGTAATCAGGTGATCAGTACTTCCTCCTACCTTGTGACACGTAAACGTACGATGCACCTACAAACGGAAGAAAGTGCCATCAGTGTGACACTAGTGTTGATCCTAAAGATTGATCCCGAACGGGCTACCTGGCTACCGCTAATGCTAACCATTGACTCATGGCCTCATGGGTTCGTTCTTCTTAGTGGCTTGGACGTCGTGCGAACTGCACCAGTACCTTCATTTTGCTCAGTTATGGAGTTGTTGTTAGTACCTCTAAGAGTACCTCAAGAAGAAAAGTTAGTACCTCTAAGAAAAATGATTATTTCACCGTGGCTTTTCAAAAACCTGGACGTTGTTCTTTTCATGCCTTTCGAGCACATATACGTTAACTATCTTAGTTGGTACCATTACGAAAATTTCCATTTTTTTTTGAAAGAGTAGACCTAGCTAGAGCGATTAAAACATTGTGGCCTATGAAATCTAGAGAGTAAACACTTATTGATATAGAAAATGTTCTGATTGAAAACAAAAGTGAAAGTAATCGTACATAATTTAGCCGATATACACATACCATACAAATGCCATAAATTCTTTTTTTTTTTTGCCTATTGAGTTGTGATGTGAGTTGCTTACCACTTATGCCATGTGGTCTAACCATGTCAATTTCACCATGGCCATGTTTTTTTGACAGAGATGCTAACTTGTGAAAATGGGCATTGCGAGCCGATGACATGTGCAACCATACTTATGCCGACCTCTCTCGCCGGGGTGAAGTGCAACCCACCTCCTTGAAAATAGTCAAACTTTGCAAAGAGATTCATCACGCTTCTCTTTTGTTGGACATCATCATCTTATTGATGGGAAATGCTCTCTCCCCCCCCCCCCCCGCGGTGACCGTTCAAAATTGTTTTTTGATGGGAAATGCATGCATGGACCAAGGGGAGCGAGAGATAAACGTGGGTCCCCAAAGATTATTTTCAGGCTTATACTTATTCAAGTGTAGACACATTTTAGTGAGATTCTACATCCTGATCACATCCATTGAAGCATGTGGCAAGTGAACACGGTTGAATGTGGGCATATGGAGTCTTTGTGCGCCTATGTAAATCTTCACTGTAGTTGAAAGAGAGTCGGGCGTGCACATGTAAATCTTCCTTGTAGTTAAAAAAAACTGCCAATTCTCCTTTTGGGTATCTCCACAAGGTTATGTCGCTGGTAATCTATATTTGCTGCTTACTACAACAAACTGTCCGGATAATGTAGAGGGAGACAAACAATGGCTTGCCAATTTGCACCGATTTTCATTTCCACTTTTTGTTTTTATCTTTTTGATTTTATTTGATATTTTACCTTTTCCTTTATCATGGTTTTCTTATTTCCCCTTATTTTGTTTTATTATTATCTTATAATGAATATACACTTTTTATGAATGAAAGATTTCTTTACTAAAAGACATGAAAACTTCTTGAAATTACATGAAACAATTTTTAAGATACATGACCGATTTTAAAATTAAATGAATATTTTTTTAAAGGGGTGAATGCCAATTGAAATTTCAAAAATATATTCTTTTCTTCAAAATACCTGTCCACATTTTAAATTTACATGAACCTTTTCAAACTATGTGACCCAGTGAGTGAACAATTTTAATTATATGAACAATAAAAGTAAACATCTTTTTAGTAAATGAACTTTTTAAATACAGGTGATTATTTATTTATGATTCTTGAAAATATATGCTTAACACGATATAAAATATATTCTAATTCCACTCAAAAAATAATATTATATTTTTTTACTATTTAAAATTTCTAAAAATGGCATCTAACAAGATATTTTTTGAAATTATAGGAATATTAAAAATTATCTGGAAAATAAAATATAACTGAAAATGAGGTCATTTTGGTCGTTCCATCGTGCAGCGACTGACTGTGGTGGGTGTCTCACCTGAACTCGCTGCTACCAATTGTCCGGCCGAAGTAGCATCATGAAGGTTAATTCGTTTTCCTTCTTTACTTATTTATCTTTTGTTCATATTTTTAAACTTTTCTAAATACATATATAATAATATTTAAATTTACTTAAGTTTTTTAAAACCATGAATTATAAATTTTTTAACGCAATGTGAAAAACTTGTTAGCTTAATTTTAAAAAATGCAGATTGCAATAAAAATGTTTGTGACATTAACAAATGTTCATGCATTTTTTTAAAATGTATGTGGCACTTGAAAAAAATGTCCATACAGATATAAAATATGCATTTTTATTTTTTTCGTACCATTAAAGGAATGCACTACACATTACAAAAATGTACACCTATTTGAAAAATATAATTTACGGGCGGTTTAAAGAAATTTTTTCATACAATTCAAATAAAATTTTCCACGTGTATTTGATTTTTTTAACATATGTTGATTTTTTTTCCTAAAAACATGTACTCCCTCCGTCCTAAAATTAATGTCACTAATTTAGTACAACTTTGTACTAAACCAGTGACATTTATTTTGAGACGGAGGAAGTATTTGAAATAACTAAAACATGTATAAAATAATTTAGACATATACAAAAATGTGCAATGTGTATGAAAAAACTAGATCACAAAACGTATATTGACATTCTTAAGTATTAAATTTTTTATGATAAGTGTTAACAAGCAGTGCATGGATATAACTGTAGGGTCATCTCCCTTTCTAGGAGGAAGAATGTTAAAATATCAATGGAGTCATTTGTGGACATGGACCAAAAACTCATGATAGGTCATTGTATTAAAGTCCAATTCTAGGGGTACTCATGACTGGAGCACCACACACCAATTTTACTGATTCATTACTAATATGGAACTTCAGGATCTCTACCTTCTAGGGCGTCGCTACACCTAGTCCAACGAGCAAGAAAACTCCACCCTTGTGCGGAATGATCGCATGCTGTGTACCTCGAGTTGGGAGGTGGCACACCCAAGTTGCTTTTAAGTTAACACGACTCAACATCACCATATCACCCCTCTCATCGTAGACTGCACCCCACACTACCGTACTCTCAATGTTTTCACGTCGAGCGTTTTTTCGTTGAAGATTCAGGGCTTCTTCCAAGTTGTATCTGAGTAATGAGCCCTAGTCCCTCCCGATCCTAATATGTTAAGTCACATTTTTCTAGGCTCAAGGCAATGTGCCACCTCCTAGCTTGAGGTACACATTATGCGATCATTCCGCACAAGGGTGGGGTTATGATACTCATTTGACTCGGTGTAGCAGCGCCCTGGGATGATAAGGATGATGAATCTAAGAGATTGGTGCATGGCGTGCCAATCATGAGTTCCCTAGAGTTGGACCTGAATACAATGAACTACGATGAGTGTTTATCCAAGTCCACAAGTGTCTCCTTTGGTATTTTAAACATTCTTCCTTCTAGCAAGGGAGATGAAACTAAATTTATGTCCATGGATTGCATACTAAAAATCTAGGGAGAATTCTTTATTTGGCCCTTCCTTAAAATTTTCTTCCCTTTTTGACCCAAAAAACTTTTCTTCTTCTTTTTTTGACACATCAATTTCATTTTATTCCTTATGTGGCACTTTCGTCCATTTTGTCTAAGAATGGTGTTAAGTCTAACACATAAAAACCATTTTACGCTTAGTGCAATATGTGACCAGATTATTTACGTGCAACCGTAGAGGTATTATGATACAATTTATCATGATACACACATGAATTTTATGTCAGACTTAATACCTTTACGAACAAAAACTGACAAAAGTGACACATAGGAAAAAATGAAATTTAAGTGCCAAAAAGGGAAGAAAGAAGTTTTTTGGGCCTAAAAGGAAAGCGGGTTTAAAAAATGGGTCAAATAAGAAATTATCGCTACAAAAAATTATAATAAAATTTTGAATATTGTTGAATGCACTTGTTACGTATTAAGTAACTACATTTTATTTATGGGTTTGTAGCCACGTCATGTTGGTGGATTGCAAATTCTGAACTAATAAAAGTAGGATAACAATTATCAATCTACTATTGCAAGCATTATAATGTATCATTATGCTACATAGGGCAATAATCCACCATTCGTGTTACATATATATTTGATTTAAGTGAAAATATCTGAAGTAACATGCTTTTATTTAGTTTTGTATGTCATGCTCTGTATGGTAATTTAAATGATGCATGAAATAGTACTCACATAGTGATTATCTTAAATAAATATACTTTAATTATTTCCATTCAATACACAAATATTACAAAATATAGTTTGGTGGCTTTTGTTTACAAGGATGAAGAAGATATGCACCAATCATATATACTTCTTTGTCATAGATATTAGTTGTGATGCGGGGTCAAGTAGAATAAACCACTACTGGAATTTGCTTGTTTTCCCGGCAAAGGGCCTAAATACTGTTGGCAAAGGCTGACGGTAAATAGTCTGGCCACAATTTTATCGGTAAAGGCTTACTTTACTGTCTGCCGAAAATTGACCGACGGCAAAGCCATTGCCGTCAGGGATTCTGGAGGGGCTGACGACAAAAACCCTGGCTGACGAAGGTCCCCCGCTGGCGCCGTTAGGCGTAACGACAGGCTTTGCTGTCAGCCGGCTGACGGAAAAGAAACTGCCCATGGGACCCCTTGTCAGGGCGAGACGGCTAACACCAGAAGTGCCCCCCTCTTTGTCGCGAGTCACCGACGACAAAGCCTATGTGCTGGCCACTGGAAGTTGCCAGAATGCATAGGATTGCGCCACATGTCCTCTTTGCCGTCAGCAAGTCGACGACAAAGGCTTTGCCGTCGCAAGTTGACGGCAAAAACCCTACATTCTGCTTTTTTATTTGTTTGTTGTTTATTTCCTTCATATGAAAAATACAATATATATTTTGCAATTATATATATTCCTGAACATCACAAACTTCAACATAACATGGTCCACCACATGGCCTTGCATCAAAAACACATATATGTATCCCATTTGCATCAAATTAAGCCACAAGTGCACAAAGCCAGTGCATCACAAAGCCACATCAATTGGATCACAAAACCAGTGCATCACAAAGCCACAAGTGCACAAGTGCATCACAAAACCACAAGCTAGCTATCTAGTGCATCACAAAGGCCATAATAACATGTCAATGTTCAACATAAGAACTACTAAAAAGTTTGACATGACAAAATATTTACAAAGAGAGCACTCGAGCAAGCATATCCATCCATGCAGAGGCAAATCTGCAAAATGAAACATAATCATGTTAACTATGAAAAAGAGGAAATAAAAAATGAAGTTTATATATGAAACTAGCCAACTAAAGGATGATGCAATCAAGAATGACAGGAAGAAATAAAGAAGGAGAAGAAGAAGAAGAAGAAGAAGAAGAAGGAGAACACTAAGCTAACTATGTCATTTTTGTGCCATTTTTCTTCTTAATGAGCTAACACTAAGCTAACTATGGCATTTTTGTGCTAAATGAGCTAACTTACCGAAAGCCACCTCAGGGCTAAGAAACACCATCTGGGTTGCTCGGGCTTGCACCAGGAGAAGTGGTTGTAGGATCGTGGGATGCAACTCCAGAGTGACGCTGCAACAAGGGACAAGTTGCAATATGTGGTTAGCACGATGATAGTGGTTGTAGGAGAAGTGGTTGAAAGGAAACCTACCGTTCCCACTGGAGAAGCATTCAATGTCGGCATCGGCTGAGGGGCCATGCGTTGCCTCTCCATCATAGCCTGCATATGAGTTTTCCAGGAGTCAAGTATATTAGTAAAGTGTACATACATGTATGCTTGGCTAACATGCACACGTAAACCGCAAAGAGTGTTGGAAATATGCCCTAGAGTCAATAATAAAATGTTATTATATATATATATATTTCCACGTTCATAATTAATGTTTATATTTCTGTGCTATAATTGCAATGACCCTGACTGTGAGATTCAGAAGAAAACTCATTTGCATGTGTGGAAATGTAAACACCAAGAGTTCCTGGTTTAGCCTCTAAGACCAGCTCATGTGCTAATTGATGATTACATTCTCTTAATCATGGACATTGTTCTTGTAACGAGGATGTCAGTAGCAATGAGAACATATTGTTAGCAAGAACAATGATGTTGAACCGACCCCAGTATTGAATGATATACTTAGAGATCACATCGTAACAACGTTATAAGTAATATCATGAAATGTTATCATATACGTAATTCCTTAGACCATGAGAGCATCGAGTTGCTTCACGCAGGAAGATGTCATGGTGGATGATGTGATGGATGATTATGAGGAGCTGAAGCTGGACCACCCTGCAGGTGAAGATGGGGAGCTGAAAGAACTAGGAGAAGCAAAAAAGGGGAGTGTTCTATGGCGAAAGGAGCACATCGTGCTTCCAGATTATGTGCCGCCAAGGTCACCCACTCTTCAGAAGAGAAATCCACCTTCGCCGCCACGTGACCATTCTTCACCGCAACCATCGCCTTCACCGCCTCACCACTCTCCGGCTCAGCCGTCTCCACCGTCGCCTCAGGCATCTCCACCGTCGCCTCAGCCGGCTCCATCTCCTGAGCCTCAGAGCCAGAAGAGGAAGCGTACCTATACTAGTAGGGGCAGCAAGAAATCACCGAAACGTAAGCGATCACCCCTCCCAAAAGTTCCTCATCAGAATATGAAGAAGCTACCCGGAGAGATGACACCTGAGGAACTGGAAGTGTCCGTAAAAATGTCTTATGAAAAGTGGAAGATTGATGTGGCCAACAAGAAGAAGCCGATAGAGCCATTGTTCCCGCGCACCCCAAAAGATCACGCCGCGTGCGCGAAACTGAAGAAGAAGCTTCACAACCCCATACCGCTCACATCAGACTATGAACGCTCTATTACAAAGTCGGCTGAGGCAAAAGAGCGGAGAGTCGGAAAAGAGATTGCCCAGCTCGGATTACAGAAAGAACAATCGATCGAACCGCTCGAAGTGCACACTTGGCCGCGCCCCCAGAGCATCAGGTCGATGCGTATGATCCGAACAAAGATCCGGAGTTTATAAGACAGTACGGAGCAAAAGCCCAGGCAGTAGGATTGTCTATTACTGATTACCTGAGCCGTCTGGATGAGTTCGGGAACGACGAGGAATTCGTACCGGCATACCAATACCAACACGGGTATCCTCTCGTCAAACCCGAGTTAGTCAAGGATCTACCAACAAAGATGCAAAAATTGCATGAATGGTACATGGAAAAATCCGCTAAATCCGAAAACTGGATCTACGCTAAATTTCAAAACGAGCATTACGGGCATGGACAAGGCTTCGATCTGATTGAATTCTCAGAATTATTTCAGTTTTACAATGGAGACGCCATCGACAAATCTATCGTCAGTGCATATTGTCTGTAAGTACCATTAATTTCAGTGATCAAGCCTTTCTACCTCAGTTCATTCGTTTCATGTACAATCTTACACTCATCACTAAACTAATTATATATGCAGAATGAAGATTCTCGAATGCAAGAAAGGACAAATCTATGACATTGGGTTCGTTGACTGCCAGTTCGTTCATGAAAGAACTCTCAAAGAGAAGCCAACCAGACAGAGAACAACTTGTTGCAATCGTTGACGTATTTCGGCACAAGAAGGGAAATACTATTTCCTTACAACTTCGAGTGAGTGTTACTGTCTCGCACACATTCTATTTTGCTTGCTCGGTGTTAAGCGTATAATTGACTCTTTATGCGTGTGCAGCTTCCATTTTATTCTGTTGATCATTGTTCCGGACGAAGGAGTAGTAAAAGTCATGGACCCGGGACGCAAATCTATGAAATCATGGGAGGACAGGCAAGCATGCCTCCAGAGGGTTTGGAAACGGTTCACCGCCAAAACACCGGGTCCTCCGGCAAAGCTTACATTTGAATCACTGAATGTAAGTACTACTTTCTAGATCCGTGCATCTTTTTGATTCTAGTTTCAGTATAATTATCATGCTGATTATAATATTCATTGATCTTCGTTCTCGTAAAGTGTTTGAGACAGGGACCCGGGAATAACTTATGTGGATATTATGTCTGCGAGTTCATTCGCCAGACGACCAAAGAGACGGCCGCAACCCGAAACATAAGGAAAATTGAAGTACGATAAACAACATTCAATACTTTAATTGTGTTTAGTTTCATTCATATATATATATATATTGATCCCTTTCTTTTAATTAGATCGAACGAATGCGGGACGGTCTTCTACCACGAGAACGCGTGCGAGCAATTCAAGAGGAAATCGCCGGATTCTTATTAGACCATGTCATAGCTCCGACCGGAGAGTTCTTTCACCCTCATTTTTTGGAAGACAAGCGGCCAAGGACCGATGTAAATTAGATCGAACTCGTGTGAGTACCGTTTGTGTAATACATGTTCGACCAAGCACGAGGAATGAGATGGTGTATATGATATATTCGTGACGATAATGTGTAATATATATTGTGGTTCCTTCATTGTTGCTTTAATATATATATATATATATATATATATATATATATATGGTACCATTTAATTGAATACAAAACAGAAAATAAATAAATGAAAAAAAAAATCAGAAAATAGGGTTAAGAAGGGGGGCAGTGGAGCCTCTTCGGTCCCGGTTCTTCCTATCAACCGGGACCGATGACCCCTCCCCCCCTCGCTGCGCGCCAGGCCACGTGGAGCCTCTTCGGTCCCGGTTCGTGGGCCAACCGGGATCATCATTGGTCCCGGGTGTGGAACCGGGACCGAAGGCCCATATGAACCGGGATAATATGGGGGTCTGTCCACTAGTGGTGCTACCAGGCTGCCACACGCGGATCAGTGCACCATCACCCCACACCGCATCTCGCCGGTCATCGTAGCACGTGTCATTTAGTTACGAATCCTATTTCATTAGTTAGGATTTTTAATGAAAAATAATTTTTTTTTGAGGGAAAGATGTACGTGAGCTGATACAAGTTGCTTTCGAAGAATTTTTCCTAAAATTTATAATTATCTTGCAAAACCAACAATGTATGACACTTCATTTGTTGGGTAAAACTTTGACACATACTTTTTATCAACAAAGTATGGGTTATATGTCATCAAATATATAACATCAGATTTATTTGTGAAATATGTATCCATTGACATATTTTTGTAGATATATAACTCACATATTATTGATAAAACTAATGATCAAATTTAAACATAAGACTATGAAGTGGTGTTGTATACAAAAAAGGAGGGATTACAACACATACCACAACTCACATCCCGTTATGCGTCTAAAAGCTACAACCTATACACACAACAAATCTTGAGAAATTTTCAAAACCATCTGGCTTTGTAAAAGACATGTACTTTTTTTTGAGGATCAAAAGAGATGAAGTTACTCTTTTGATTGGATACAATCACGGACCATCATGGAACTAATAGAAAAAAGCCCATTTGTTCCGGTCCTAGAGGGCCATTTGTCCCGGTTCCGAAACCGGACTAAAGGGTCGTAACTAATGCGCAATACCTTTAGTCCCGGTTTGCCCACGAACCGAGACAAATGAGGATCCACGTGGCCTCTGCGGCTTGCCCAGGCAGAAGGGCCTTCTGTCCCGGTTTGTAGCACCAACCGGGACCAAAAGGCATCGACGCGTCAGTAGTTCAGGGGCTTGGTTTTTTTTTGAAAGGGGGGATGGGGTTGTAGCCACGTCATGTTGGTGGATTGCAAATTCTGAACTAATAAAAGTAGGATAACAATTATCAATCTACTATTGCAAGCATTATAATGTATCATTATGCTACATAGGGCAATAATCCACCATTCGTGTTACATATATATTTGATTTAAGTGAAAATATCTGAAGTAACATGCTTTTATTTAGTTTTGTATGTCATGCTCTGTATGGTAATTTAAATGATGCATGAAATAGTACTCACATAGTGATTATCTTAAATAAATATACTTTAATTATTTCCATTCAATACACAAATATTACAAAATATAGTTTGGTGGCTTTTGTTTACAAGGATGAAGAAGATATGCACCAATCATATATACTTCTTTGTCATAGATATTAGTTGTGATGCGGGGTCAAGTAGAATAAACCACTACTGGAATTTGCTTGTTTTCCCGGCAAAGGGCCTAAATACTGTTGGCAAAGGCTGACGGTAAATAGTCTGGCCACAATTTTATCGGTAAAGGCTTACTTTACTGTCTGCCGAAAATTGACCGACGGCAAAGCCATTGCCGTCAGGGATTCTGGAGGGGCTGACGACAAAAACCCTGGCTGACGAAGGTCCCCCGCTGGCGCCGTTAGGCGTAACGACAGGCTTTGCTGTCAGCCGGCTGACGGAAAAGAAACTGCCCATGGGACCCCTTGTCAGGGCGAGACGGCTAACACCAGAAGTGCCCCCCTCTTTGTCGCGAGTCACCGACGACAAAGCCTATGTGCTGGCCACTGGAAGTTGCCAGAATGCATAGGATTGCGCCACATGTCCTCTTTGCCGTCAGCAAGTCGACGACAAAGGCTTTGCCGTCGCAAGTTGACGGCAAAAACCCTACATTCTGCTTTTTTATTTGTTTGTTGTTTATTTCCTTCATATGAAAAATACAATATATATTTTGCAATTATATATATTCCTGAACATCACAAACTTCAACATAACATGGTCCACCACATGGCCTTGCATCAAAAACACATATATGTATCCCATTTGCATCAAATTAAGCCACAAGTGCACAAAGCCAGTGCATCACAAAGCCACATCAATTGGATCACAAAACCAGTGCATCACAAAGCCACAAGTGCACAAGTGCATCACAAAACCACAAGCTAGCTATCTAGTGCATCACAAAGGCCATAATAACATGTCAATGTTCAACATAAGAACTACTAAAAAGTTTGACATGACAAAATATTTACAAAGAGAGCACTCGAGCAAGCATATCCATCCATGCAGAGGCAAATCTGCAAAATGAAACATAATCATGTTAACTATGAAAAAGAGGAAATAAAAAATGAAGTTTATATATGAAACTAGCCAACTAAAGGATGATGCAATCAAGAATGACAGGAAGAAATAAAGAAGGAGAAGAAGAAGAAGAAGAAGAAGAAGAAGAAGGAGAACACTAAGCTAACTATGTCATTTTTGTGCCATTTTTCTTCTTAATGAGCTAACACTAAGCTAACTATGGCATTTTTGTGCTAAATGAGCTAACTTACCGAAAGCCACCTCAGGGCTAAGAAACACCATCTGGGTTGCTCGGGCTTGCACCAGGAGAAGTGGTTGTAGGATCGTGGGATGCAACTCCAGAGTGACGCTGCAACAAGGGACAAGTTGCAATATGTGGTTAGCACGATGATAGTGGTTGTAGGAGAAGTGGTTGAAAGGAAACCTACCGTTCCCACTGGAGAAGCATTCAATGTCGGCATCGGCTGAGGGGCCATGCGTTGCCTCTCCATCATAGCCTGCATATGAGTTTTCCAGGAGTCAAGTATATTAGTAAAGTGTACATACATGTATGCTTGGCTAACATGCACACGTAAACCGCAAAGAGTGTTGGAAATATGCCCTAGAGTCAATAATAAAATGTTATTATATATATATATATTTCCACGTTCATAATTAATGTTTATATTTCTGTGCTATAATTGCAATGACCCTGACTGTGAGATTCAGAAGAAAACTCATTTGCATGTGTGGAAATGTAAACACCAAGAGTTCCTGGTTTAGCCTCTAAGACCAGCTCATGTGCTAATTGATGATTACATTCTCTTAATCATGGACATTGTTCTTGTAACGAGGATGTCAGTAGCAATGAGAACATATTGTTAGCAAGAACAATGATGTTGAACCGACCCCAGTATTGAATGATATACTTAGAGATCACATCGTAACAACGTTATAAGTAATATCATGAAATGTTATCATATACGTAATTCCTTAGACCATGAGAGCATCGAGTTGCTTCACGCAGGAAGATGTCATGGTGGATGATGTGATGGATGATTATGAGGAGCTGAAGCTGGACCACCCTGCAGGTGAAGATGGGGAGCTGAAAGAACTAGGAGAAGCAAAAAAGGGGAGTGTTCTATGGCGAAAGGAGCACATCGTGCTTCCAGATTATGTGCCGCCAAGGTCACCCACTCTTCAGAAGAGAAATCCACCTTCGCCGCCACGTGACCATTCTTCACCGCAACCATCGCCTTCACCGCCTCACCACTCTCCGGCTCAGCCGTCTCCACCGTCGCCTCAGGCATCTCCACCGTCGCCTCAGCCGGCTCCATCTCCTGAGCCTCAGAGCCAGAAGAGGAAGCGTACCTATACTAGTAGGGGCAGCAAGAAATCACCGAAACGTAAGCGATCACCCCTCCCAAAAGTTCCTCATCAGAATATGAAGAAGCTACCCGGAGAGATGACACCTGAGGAACTGGAAGTGTCCGTAAAAATGTCTTATGAAAAGTGGAAGATTGATGTGGCCAACAAGAAGAAGCCGATAGAGCCATTGTTCCCGCGCACCCCAAAAGATCACGCCGCGTGCGCGAAACTGAAGAAGAAGCTTCACAACCCCATACCGCTCACATCAGACTATGAACGCTCTATTACAAAGTCGGCTGAGGCAAAAGAGCGGAGAGTCGGAAAAGAGATTGCCCAGCTCGGATTACAGAAAGAACAATCGATCGAACCGCTCGAAGTGCACACTTGGCCGCGCCCCCAGAGCATCAGGTCGATGCGTATGATCCGAACAAAGATCCGGAGTTTATAAGACAGTACGGAGCAAAAGCCCAGGCAGTAGGATTGTCTATTACTGATTACCTGAGCCGTCTGGATGAGTTCGGGAACGACGAGGAATTCGTACCGGCATACCAATACCAACACGGGTATCCTCTCGTCAAACCCGAGTTAGTCAAGGATCTACCAACAAAGATGCAAAAATTGCATGAATGGTACATGGAAAAATCCGCTAAATCCGAAAACTGGATCTACGCTAAATTTCAAAACGAGCATTACGGGCATGGACAAGGCTTCGATCTGATTGAATTCTCAGAATTATTTCAGTTTTACAATGGAGACGCCATCGACAAATCTATCGTCAGTGCATATTGTCTGTAAGTACCATTAATTTCAGTGATCAAGCCTTTCTACCTCAGTTCATTCGTTTCATGTACAATCTTACACTCATCACTAAACTAATTATATATGCAGAATGAAGATTCTCGAATGCAAGAAAGGACAAATCTATGACATTGGGTTCGTTGACTGCCAGTTCGTTCATGAAAGAACTCTCAAAGAGAAGCCAACCAGACAGAGAACAACTTGTTGCAATCGTTGACGTATTTCGGCACAAGAAGGGAAATACTATTTCCTTACAACTTCGAGTGAGTGTTACTGTCTCGCACACATTCTATTTTGCTTGCTCGGTGTTAAGCGTATAATTGACTCTTTATGCGTGTGCAGCTTCCATTTTATTCTGTTGATCATTGTTCCGGACGAAGGAGTAGTAAAAGTCATGGACCCGGGACGCAAATCTATGAAATCATGGGAGGACAGGCAAGCATGCCTCCAGAGGGTTTGGAAACGGTTCACCGCCAAAACACCGGGTCCTCCGGCAAAGCTTACATTTGAATCACTGAATGTAAGTACTACTTTCTAGATCCGTGCATCTTTTTGATTCTAGTTTCAGTATAATTATCATGCTGATTATAATATTCATTGATCTTCGTTCTCGTAAAGTGTTTGAGACAGGGACCCGGGAATAACTTATGTGGATATTATGTCTGCGAGTTCATTCGCCAGACGACCAAAGAGACGGCCGCAACCCGAAACATAAGGAAAATTGAAGTACGATAAACAACATTCAATACTTTAATTGTGTTTAGTTTCATTCATATATATATATATATTGATCCCTTTCTTTTAATTAGATCGAACGAATGCGGGACGGTCTTCTACCACGAGAACGCGTGCGAGCAATTCAAGAGGAAATCGCCGGATTCTTATTAGACCATGTCATAGCTCCGACCGGAGAGTTCTTTCACCCTCATTTTTTGGAAGACAAGCGGCCAAGGACCGATGTAAATTAGATCGAACTCGTGTGAGTACCGTTTGTGTAATACATGTTCGACCAAGCACGAGGAATGAGATGGTGTATATGATATATTCGTGACGATAATGTGTAATATATATTGTGGTTCCTTCATTGTTGCTTTAATATATATATATATATATATATATATATATGGTACCATTTAATTGAATACAAAACAGAAAATAAATAAATGAAAAAAAAAATCAGAAAATAGGGTTAAGAAGGGGGGCAGTGGAGCCTCTTCGGTCCCGGTTCTTCCTATCAACCGGGACCGATGACCCCTCCCCCCCTCGCTGCGCGCCAGGCCACGTGGAGCCTCTTCGGTCCCGGTTCGTGGGCCAACCGGGATCATCATTGGTCCCGGGTGTGGAACCGGGACCGAAGGCCCATATGAACCGGGATAATATGGGGGTCTGTCCACTAGTGGTGCTACCAGGCTGCCACACGCGGATCAGTGCACCATCACCCCACACCGCATCTCGCCGGTCATCGTAGCACGTGTCATTTAGTTACGAATCCTATTTCATTAGTTAGGATTTTTAATGAAAAATAATTTTTTTTTGAGGGAAAGATGTACGTGAGCTGATACAAGTTGCTTTCGAAGAATTTTTCCTAAAATTTATAATTATCTTGCAAAACCAACAATGTATGACACTTCATTTGTTGGGTAAAACTTTGACACATACTTTTTATCAACAAAGTATGGGTTATATGTCATCAAATATATAACATCAGATTTATTTGTGAAATATGTATCCATTGACATATTTTTGTAGATATATAACTCACATATTATTGATAAAACTAATGATCAAATTTAAACATAAGACTATGAAGTGGTGTTGTATACAAAAAAGGAGGGATTACAACACATACCACAACTCACATCCCGTTATGCGTCTAAAAGCTACAACCTATACACACAACAAATCTTGAGAAATTTTCAAAACCATCTGGCTTTGTAAAAGACATGTACTTTTTTTTGAGGATCAAAAGAGATGAAGTTACTCTTTTGATTGGATACAATCACGGACCATCATGGAACTAATAGAAAAAAGCCCATTTGTTCCGGTCCTAGAGGGCCATTTGTCCCGGTTCCGAAACCGGACTAAAGGGTCGTAACTAATGCGCAATACCTTTAGTCCCGGTTTGCCCACGAACCGAGACAAATGAGGATCCACGTGGCCTCTGCGGCTTGCCCAGGCAGAAGGGCCTTCTGTCCCGGTTTGTAGCACCAACCGGGACCAAAAGGCATCGACGCGTCAGTAGTTCAGGGGCTTGGTTTTTTTTTGAAAGGGGGGATGGGGTTGTAGCCACGTCATGTTGGTGGATTGCAAATTCTGAACTAATAAAAGTAGGATAACAATTATCAATCTACTATTGCAAGCATTATAATGTATCATTATGCTACATAGGGCAATAATCCACCATTCGTGTTACATATATATTTGATTTAAGTGAAAATATCTGAAGTAACATGCTTTTATTTAGTTTTGTATGTCATGCTCTGTATGGTAATTTAAATGATGCATGAAATAGTACTCACATAGTGATTATCTTAAATAAATATACTTTAATTATTTCCATTCAATACACAAATATTACAAAATATAGTTTGGTGGCTTTTGTTTACAAGGATGAAGAAGATATGCACCAATCATATATACTTCTTTGTCATAGATATTAGTTGTGATGCGGGGTCAAGTAGAATAAACCACTACTGGAATTTGCTTGTTTTCCCGGCAAAGGGCCTAAATACTGTTGGCAAAGGCTGACGGTAAATAGTCTGGCCACAATTTTATCGGTAAAGGCTTACTTTACTGTCTGCCGAAAATTGACCGACGGCAAAGCCATTGCCGTCAGGGATTCTGGAGGGGCTGACGACAAAAACCCTGGCTGACGAAGGTCCCCCGCTGGCGCCGTTAGGCGTAACGACAGGCTTTGCTGTCAGCCGGCTGACGGAAAAGAAACTGCCCATGGGACCCCTTGTCAGGGCGAGACGGCTAACACCAGAAGTGCCCCCCTCTTTGTCGCGAGTCACCGACGACAAAGCCTATGTGCTGGCCACTGGAAGTTGCCAGAATGCATAGGATTGCGCCACATGTCCTCTTTGCCGTCAGCAAGTCGACGACAAAGGCTTTGCCGTCGCAAGTTGACGGCAAAAACCCTACATTCTGCTTTTTTATTTGTTTGTTGTTTATTTCCTTCATATGAAAAATACAATATATATTTTGCAATTATATATATTCCTGAACATCACAAACTTCAACATAACATGGTCCACCACATGGCCTTGCATCAAAAACACATATATGTATCCCATTTGCATCAAATTAAGCCACAAGTGCACAAAGCCAGTGCATCACAAAGCCACATCAATTGGATCACAAAACCAGTGCATCACAAAACCACAAGTGCACAAGTGCATCACAAAACCACAAGCTAGCTATCTAGTGCATCACAAAGGCCATAATAACATGTCAATGTTCAACATAAGAACTACTAAAAAGTTTGACATGACAAAATATTTACAAAGAGAGCACTCGAGCAAGCATATCCATCCATGCAGAGGCAAATATGCAAAATGAAACATAATCATGTTAACTATGAAAAAGAGGAAATAAAAAATGAAGTTTATATATGAAACTAGCCAACTAAAGGATGATGCAATCAAGAATGACAGGAAGAAATAAAGAAGGAGAAGAAGAAGAAGAAGAAGAAGAAGAAGAAGGAGAACACTAAGCTAACTATGTCATTTTTGTGCCATTTTTCTTCTTAATGAGCTAACACTAAGCTAACTATGGCATTTTTGTGCTAAATGAGCTAACTTACCGAAAGCCACCTCAGGGCTAAGAAACACCATCTGGGTTGCTCGGGCTTGCACCAGGAGAAGTGGTTGTAGGATCGTGGGATGCAACTCCAGAGTGACGCTGCAACAAGGGACAAGTTGCAATATGTGGTTAGCACGATGATAGTGGTTGTAGGAGAAGTGGTTGAAAGGAAACCTACCGTTCCCACTGGAGAAGCATTCAATGTCGGCATCGGCTGAGGGGCCATGCGTTGCCTCTCCATCATAGCCTGCATATGAGTTTTCCAGGAGTCAAGTATATTAGTAAAGTGTACATACATGTATGCTTGGCTAACATGCACACGTAAACCGCAAAGAGTGTTGGAAATATGCCCTAGAGTCAATAATAAAATGTTATTATATATATATATATTTCCACGTTCATAATTAATGTTTATATTTCTGTGCTATAATTGCAATGACCCTGACTGTGAGATTCAGAAGAAAACTCATTTGCATGTGTGGAAATGTAAACACCAAGAGTTCCTGGTTTAGCCTCTAAGACCAGCTCATGTGCTAATTGATGATTACATTCTCTTAATCATGGACATTGTTCTTGTAACGAGGATGTCAGTAGCAATGAGAACATATTGTTAGCAAGAACAATGATGTTGAACCGACCCCAGTATTGAATGATATACTTAGAGATCACATCGTAACAACGTTATAAGTAATATCATGAAATGTTATCATATACGTAATTCCTTAGACCATGAGAGCATCGAGTTGCTTCACGCAGGAAGATGTACTTTGGTTCTTAGACGAATCTTTCTGTTACTGGGAAGTAGTAAAATAAGTTCTGGGTACATCGTATAGTGTGTCTCGTAATTGCGATAGTTCAAGAATGGGATTTGCTCCTTCACGATGAAGAAGATATTCACTTCAGGCCCACTGATACGTCCAAAACGTATCTATAATTTCTGCTTGCTCCATGGCTCTTTTGTGTGATATTGCTATGACATTGATGAACTTCCATACACTTTTGATCATATTTGGACTAACCTATTAACTCAGTGCACCCCAGTGTCAGTTCCTGTTTTCTGCTGTTTTTCTATTTCAGGTTTCCCCCATATTAAAAGTGCTCCAAAAATTTGGGAAAAATCCAATAAAAAATCAGCGCAGAAAAAGCTTCGGGAATCATCGAGGGGGGGGGGGGGCAGAGGGGACCCACCAGGGCCCCAGGCGCTCTCCCGGCGCGCCTAGGGTGGGGCCGCGCCAGGGGGCCGCCTGGACCCCTGGTGGCCCCCCTAGCTGCCCCCTTCGCCTATTTATTCCTCGTGACGTGAAACCCTCGTGACGGGAACCATTTTTCGCGATCTCTCCTCTGTTCCGCCGCCTCCGCGCTTCCAAGATCGAGAGCACCAGAAGACCTCTTCCCGGCACCCTGCCGGAGGGAGGAACCACCTCCGGGAGCTACTCCACCACCATGGATGCTTCCCGGATGAACCGTGAGTAGTCCACCTTGGACCATGGGTCTATGATCAGTAGCTATGTGATGTTCTCCTCCCCTCTTTTCTCTTCATGGATTAGACCTCGTGAGCTGCCCTACATGATCGAGGCACATATGTAATATTTCTGCTGTTGCTATGCTGAGTTTGCTGGGATCCGATGGATTATGATATTATGTTCAGATTGTGTTTGAGTAATATATTTGATTCTCCTCTTTTATATTTATGTTCTAGAGTAATTCTTGCATGTTCTCCGTTGCTGTTTATTGCTTTGGCCAAGTAGTAGGTAGTGACTCCAAGAGGGAGCGTTATGCATGATTGTGGGTTAATGCCCCCCGATGTCTAGCTTGAGTGACAGAAACATGAGTCTAGGGGATGTGCTGTGCCATAAGGAAAAAAATGGTGCTTGTACTTGCGGGTGCAAGGATTGTTTACTTTACGCAAAGTCCTTTAATGCAGTTGTCCGTTGCTTTGAGTTTACACTTTGGGTGGGATTCGCAACTTAATACCAGCGAGATATTCTGGATAGATATCTCAAGGTGGATGATTAGTAGGTAGATGCAGATGGATTTCGGTCTACTTGTCTTGGCGTACCGCCCATGCTTTTGAGCCTCTTCCTTTCTTTATAGCATAATTGGCATTGGTTTGCGCACATAATCCTGTCAATTGCCCAGCTGTAATTTGTTTACCTCGCATGGATATTTTATCGTCTTTTGGGAGAGAGAAATCACTAGTGAACATCATAGGACCCCGGTCCATATTTCGAATATTGTTTACACCCACTATCAATTTACTGCTTTAGTTACTTTTCCGTTGTTATCACTACCATTATTATCCCGTGCGTTTTATACTTTGTAAACAACAAGGCCGAAGGAATTGACAACTCCTCTGTACTCGTTGGGAAGCAAAGTTATTTGCTGTGTGTGCAGGTCCAGGTCAAGGAAGCAACTTTTGTCTTAAAAACGGTGCCATTGTTTCCTTGCCACCTTCTTGTATCTGTAGGAGTTCTACTGGTCGATCCTAAACCTTAGCAGCTTCGCTAAGGGAAATTGTTGCTATCTACATCTCAACCTTCCACTTTGGGTAACCAACGAGGGGGCGTTAATTCGTACCATCAAAAGCAATTTCTGGCGCCGTTGTCGGGGACTCCACTCTTCAAGATAGGGGAGTTGCACACTATCTTTTATCTTTGCTTTTTAGTCTTGTTAGTTTACCTTTCATTTTTTTCTTTAGTTTTATTTATCAAAAATCAAAAAATAGTTATCTTGCTTGCTGCTACTATGGGTTCCTCCGAGAACACCAAGTTGTGTGAATTCTTTAGTCACAACAACATTGACTTTATCTGCACTCCTATTGCTACACCTGCTACTTCAGCACCTTCTTATGAGATTAAACCTGCTTTGCTGAACCTTGTTATGAAAGATCAATTCTTCGGTGCTAGAGATGATGCTGCTTTGCACTTAAATAATTTTATTGAGTTCTGTGATATGCAAAAGTACAAAGAAGTAGATGGTGATATTGTTAAGCTTAAGCTTTTTCATTTCTCCTTGAGAGATGAAGCTAAAATCTGGTTTCAATCCTTGCCTAGGAATAGCATAGATTCTTGGGACAAGTGCAAGGATGATTTTATTGGGAAGTACTACCCCTTGCTAAGATTATCCAATTGAAGAGCTATATTATGAATTTTAAGCAATTGGATAATGAACACGTTGCCCAAGCTTGGGAACGCATGAAATCTCTTGTTAAGAATTGCCCTACGCATGGTTTGACTACTTGGATGGTTATCCAAACTTTTATGCAGGCTTGAACTTTACCTCGCGGAACTTGCTAGATTCGGCCGCGGGAGGAACCTTTATGTCAACTACACTTGGTGCTGCTACAAAACTTCTCGATGAGATGATGACCAACTATTCCCAATGGAACACCGAAAGAGCTCCAACAGGTAGGAAGGTAAACTCTGTCGAGGAGATCTCCTCCCTAAATGGAAAAGTTGACTTGATTATGTCTCTACTTACCAAGAAATCTCCTATTGATCCTCATGATGTTCCTTTAAATTCTATGATTGCTCAAGACCAAGTAGATGTGAACTTTATCTCTAGAAACAACTTCAAAAACAATGCTTATAGGAGTAATTTTGGTAGCAATCCTAGACCGTTCCCCTCCAACAACTATGGGAACAACAACACTTATCCTAGCACCAAAAACTCCACTTCTGAATTAGAGAGTATGCTTAAAGACTTTATCACTACCCAAAAAGCCTTCAACAAGAGTGTAGAGGAAAACCTAGAAAAATTAGATAACCTCTCGTCGAAGGTAGACAATTTAGCCCATGAAGTAGAATTGCTTAAAATTAGAACTTCTCCTCTTGATGAGAGGAAGGTCACTCTTATGAATGCTATCCAAATACAAATTAATGAAAACATTAGGATGATGGCTAAACTTAAAGAGACATGGGCTAGAGAAAAGGAGGAAGAAGATAGAATTAAGAGCCTTCCTACAGACCATACCATTGCTACTATCCAAGTGGTTGAGGATATCCAAACTCTTAGCACCCAATGCACCCCTAGTCCCATAGGACCTATTAATGGTGATGCTATGACCTCAACCGTAGAAGAAGAAATTCCTATGACTATAGAAGCTACCAAACAAGTGAGCTAAAGGACACCACTACCACTTTACTTGATAGTAGTGACCTTGATTTTGATAATTGCCCCCTTTTCGAAGTTATTCGTTTCCTTCACAAGATGTCTAGAGACCCCCACACTAGCACACTTAATCTTGCCTTCACGGAGCATATCACTAATGCTCTCATTAAAGCTAGGGAGGAGAAGCTTAGGGTAGAAGCCTCCATACCTAGAAATATAGAAGATGGTTGGGATCCTATGATTAAAATTAAGTTGAATAACTTTTCTTGCTATGCTTTATGTGATGTTGGAGCTAGTACCTTCGTTATGCCCAAAAGAATATATGATATATTTAAATTAAAACCTTTTGATCCTTGTTCTTTTGGTGTTCGTCTTGTTGATTCTTCCGTAAATAAACCTTTGGGGAAGATCGATAATGTTCTTATGATTGTCAATGACAATTATGTTCCCGTTGATTTTACCATCACGGACATTGAATGTGAACCTTCTTGTCCAATCATTTTGGAACATCCTTTTCTTCGCACCATGGGTGCTGTTATTGATATGAAAGAAGGGATTATAAAATTCCAATTCCCTCTCAAGAAAGGGATGGAACACTTCCCTAAGAAAAAGATTAAGTTGCCTTTTGAGTCCGTCACATGGGCTAGTTATTTTCTTGAAAAAACTTGATCTATTTGCATTAAGCCTAGCTAATGGCTTTAAAGAAGCGCTTTCGGGAGGCAGACCGCAACGAATTTAGGATTTATTTTTTGTTTTTCTTATGTTTTTAGTGGTCTTGATGATTGTTACTACTGTAGCAACATCATTGTATCTTTACTTTTCAATCTCTGTGCCATTTATAGCCTCATATGACAAGGGATGTGAAAGTTGTGACATGCTGTCCAGAAAACAGATTCTGTCCTCATGACTAGAAAAATAACAGAAAAATCCCAGTTCATCTCTTCTGAGCTGAAATTTTTACACAGCGTGCTCTATACAATTACGAAACTTTCGTATGTTCTGAGTTTTTTGATTTGAGTTGCAGAAGTATCCCTAAAAAATTCTTTACTACCTGCTGGTCTGTTTTTCACAAGATTCTGTCCTGTTTTGCCTTTCCTTCATTTTGCGAACCTTAAGCTTTCTTTTTCTTTGAAAAAACTTTTTGGAAATCTTGAGAAACAGTAGCTCTTCAAGAATATCTTTGTTTCCAGTAGAGAAAAAATTATTTTTATTATGGGTACTAACCTCGCTAATCAGATTATGATGAGTTATGTATGAAGGGAGTTTTCAAGTGTGCAAGGGAAGATGATGAAAGAAGATTCAGGAGTGTCAAACGCTCAAGCTTGGGGATGCCCCCATGCATCCCCAATAAATATTCAAGGAGACTCAAGCATCTAAGCTTGGGGATGCCCCCGTGCATCCCCTTCTCCATCAACAATTATCAGTTCGTCTCTCGCTTCACTATATTTTTATCACTTCATGCATTATGTGCTAGGCTTGGAGCGTCTCGCTCTTAGGTTTTATTTTTAGTTTTCTTTAGCTTTGGATGCTGTTCATAACAAGTTAGAACCCATCTTTCTTTGTGTGGGAGAGAAACATGCTCCACTTCCAAAATCTAGAACACAACATAGGATTTTTCATGCTTATCTTTGCTGTGTTTGTTCTTTATCTTTTTCATAGCTACTGTCATGTTTAGCTCTTAGTTTTCATGCTTATCTTTTTAAGAGCTTTTGTTTAGTTTGTTGCTGGAACTCTCTTGAGCTTTCATGTTTATCTTGTTTAGAGAGTTTGCCTGTTGCACCGAGTTTTGTGTCTTGACTTGAAGTAGGTAATTGAGGTTGCTATTCAATTGTAGTAGTAACTTGCAATAGTTTTGAGGTATTGTTTTGAGTAATGTTTGGACTTTTGGTGTCAAGAGCTTTAGCCTATTAGTGATAGATGTCGTATTTTTGGCAATCCGTGTTTATTTTCAAAAGTTACAAATTAGTTGAGAACTTTAGCTACTAGATGGATCACTACTCTTCTGAGGGGTCGAATATTAGAGTACACTCACGTACCATGAGTCGAGGATGCGCAAGGATAACCAAACCCCCATACACTCCTCCTCGGGGTACTTGTCTCTTTGTGAACCTCCTTATTAGATTGAGAGTTACCGATAATAAGTGCATGAGTTCTTCGGACTAATGTGAGTATTCGAAAGTTGACACTTCCACCTTCCCATATTTTTCTAGCCTCTCCTGTGCCGTGCATTGCTTTCTTCTCACTCCGAGAGTTGGCGTCCACCTTCTCCAGTACATCCAATCCCTTGGCATGATACGCTCTGTCATCATAAACCTCCTTATATCCTTCCTCAAAACAACCACCATACCTACCTATCAAGGTATTTCCATAGACTTTCCGAGATATATTGCCATGCAACATCCATCTTCTCATGACTTGATCTTCATGTCATACATGCTACTTGCTTGATCGATGAGCCGCATGCTAGTTGGGCCTTGCCCTAATCATTGCTACATGACGCGCTAGTATCATCGCATATCCTGCTACACTGGCAGAGGCATACATTTGCATACATCATGATAGTTACATCTTCTTTATGATTTGAGTACTTTTGTAAAGTGTGAAAGATATTCTATACTTTTTGTAACATATAGAGTGTTGCCCCTAAAGTGAGGAAAATATCCCAAAGAGGACAAATTAAAAGATCCCAAAGAGGACAAATGAGAGAAATAGAAAGAGCCATTGAGGCCACTGAAAAATACAAAAAATAGAAAAAAGAGAAAAATAAATAAAAAGAGAGAAGGGGGCACACTACTATTCCTTTTGAGAGATCCATACTCATATTCCCTCTTATATCTTGTACTCCATAGAGATTATCATTCATGCATATAGCTATGTGGGGACCTTCACACTGTAGAACTTGGCTTGTATATTCCAATGATGAGCCTCCTCAAATGAGCTCTAGGTCTTCTTGAGCAAGCAAGTTGGATGCACCCCCACTAGTTCCATTGGAGAGCTTACCTTAGCTCATATGTCCATCCGTTGCATGGCAATCACTACTCCTCACATCATATCTATCATTTGGCTTTCTCTCGCCTATGATTGTCCTCATTGATGTGAGCCTTTCACACCTTTTTGTCTTCCTCCTCCACCATATTCTCTCTTTGCCATCCTAAGTGCTCAACTTTCTTGCTTACGCTCATCCATTGCATGAGTGCTCAAAATGTCGAAAAGGAGTGGATCATTTTGGCTTGTACCTGGCTAGTGGTCTGGGGATGAGTCAAGATAATATTCCAAAGAAGACGAAGTGTGAAACTTTAGTAGATTGAGTTATCAACACAAAAATACTTTTTTCTCGTATATCCCTATCCCCTTTCTTGCACGCAAACACCATTTGGAGACATTCGAGTCACGGACAGCGAGAGCTCTTGCACCTTTATGTTCTTATGTTGCTTGTTTCAATGCTAAATATAGACTCTTGCCTGGTGATACGTCCAAAACGCATCTATAATTTCTGCTTGCTCCATGCCTCTTTTGTGTGATATTGCTATGATATTGCTGAACTTCCATAAACTTTTGATCATATTTGGACTAAACTATTAACTCAGTGCACCCCAGTGCCAGTTCCTGTTTTCTGCTGTTTTTCTATTTCAGGTTTCCCCCATATTAAAAGTGCTCCAAAAATTCGGGAAAATTCCAACAAAAAATCAGCGCAGAAGAAGCTTCGGGAATCACCGGAGGGGGGGGGGGGGGGGGCAGAGGGGACCCACCAAGGCCCCAGGCGCCCTCCCGGCGCGCCCTAGGGTGGGGCCGCGCCAGGGGGACGCCTGGACCCCTGGTGGGCCCCCTGGCTGCCCCTTCGCCTATTTATTCCTCGTGACGTGAAACCCCCGTGACGGGAACCCTTTTTCACGATCTCTCCTCTGTTCCGCCGCCGCCGCGCTTCCAAGATCGGGAGCACCAGAAGACCTCTTCCCGGCACCCTGCCGGAGGGAGGAACCACCTCCGGGAGCTTCTCCACCACCATGGATGCTTCCCGGATGAACTGTGAGTAGTCCACCTTGGACCATGGGTCTATGATCAGTAGCTATGTGATGTTCTCCTCCCCTCTTTGTTCTTCATGGATTAGACCTCGTGAGCTGCCCTACATGATCGATGCACATATGTACTATTTCTGCTGTTGCTATGCTGAGTTTGCTGGGATCCGATGGATTATGAGATTATGTTCAGATTGTGTTTGAGTAATATATTTGATTCTCCTCTTTTATATTTATGTTCTAGAGTAATTCTTGCATGTTCTCCGTTGCTGTTTATTGCTTTGGCCAAGTAGTAGGTAGTGACTCCAAGAATGAGCGTTATGCATGATTGTGGGTTCATGCCCCCCGATTACTAGTTTGAGTGACAGAAACATGAGTCTAGGGGATGTGATGTTGCCACAAGGGGGAAAACAACGGTGCTTGTACTTGCGGGTGCAAGGATTGTTTACTTTACGCAAAGTTCTTTAATGCAGTTGTCCGTTGCTTTGAGTTTACACTTTGGGTGGGATTCACAACTCAATACCAGCGAGATGTTCTGGATAGATATCTCAAGGTGGATGATTAGTAGGTAGATGCAGATGGATTTCGGTCTACTTGTCTTGGCGTACCGCCCATGCTTTTGAGCCTCTTCCTTTCTTTATAACATAATTAGCATTGGTTTGCGCACATAATCCTGTCAATTTCCCAATTGTAATTTGTTTACCTCGCATGGCTATTTTATCGTCTTTTGGGAGAGAGACATCACTAGTGAACATCATAGGACCCCGGTCCATATTTTCAATACTATTTACACCCACTATCAATTTACTGCTTTATTTACTTTTCCGTTTTTATCACTATAATTATTATCCCGTGTGTTTTATCCTTTGTAAACAACAAGGCCGGAGGAATTGACAACTCCTCTGTACTCGTTGGGAAGCAAAGTTATTTGCTATGTGTGCAGGTCCAGGCCAAGGAAGCAAATTTTGTCTTAAAAACGGTGCCATTGTTTCCTTGCCACCTTCTTGTATCTGTTGGAGTCCTACTGGTCGATCCTAAACCTTAGCATCTTCGCTAAGGGAAATTGCTGCTATCTACATCTCAACCTTCCACTTTGGGTAACCAACGAGGGGGCGTTAATTCGTACCATAACCCACTTGGTATGACGGTATCCATTATAGTCTGACCAGACACATTGTGACTTGGTCACGGGGATACCGGAATACGATAACGAGAAAAAGGGACAAACGAGCAAAGAGGATAACAAATGTCTTGTGTTCAAGAAGTTGTTACACATTGGTGCGAAATTTCTCTCCTCTGACTTTGTCACATATCGCGAAGGAATAGGAATGGGACATGGCTAACATAAAGGTTCACTCGAAGTTTGTTCGTGTATGTGCGGGAGTTAACATGGGTGTCCATGGCTCCGCTGTTGATTATTGGCTATTGACAAAAGGCTGTTGACCTATGTCCGGAATATGTTCTGAGTCATGTCCGCATAATACCGAACCTATTGGGTCACACACTTAACGAATAGTAATATGTTAGAGAACTAGGAGATGAAAAGAGAAAGGGTACCGGAATTGTTCCAGGTGGAACCAGAAGTGTTCTGGGTAGCACTAGAAGTGTTCTAAGTGGTGCCGAATGGTTTCAGAATATTTGAGAATGGTCTCGGATGATTCCGGGACATTCAAGAAGAGTCTTGAAGTGGTAACAAGATATCCGTGATAGTCTCGGAAGGTTTTGCGACATTCGGTAATAGTTGTGGAAATGTTACGAAACATCGGGAAATTGTTTCGGGACTTCCAGAAATGTTCTAGGAGGTTTCGGGACGTTCCCGGGAGCTTATGGAAGTTTCTGGAGGGTTATGGAACTCTCCAAGACGCGGAAACCGAAGCTAGACCAAGTAGGAATGTCCACAAGGTCGTAAGTTGGTGTAAAAGGAAGTTTCCTTGGGGGGCAAGGGGAAACGACAGGGTCCTTGGCGTTTCCCCCCGAGACGCCAGAGTCTCTGGCGTTTCACCCCTGGATGCCGTAGTCCGCGACGTTTCGTACTGGAATCCGTGTTGGACTCCTCCTGGTGGCCAAAACCGACTTTGGGGAGAACCCTCGCCCAAGCTTCGACCCCAGGCTTCCACCTATATATTCGGGAGCAGGGGTATCCCCAGAGACACACCAGAAAATCCCCAAGGCTTCCCCAGCTAAATCCCACGCGCCTCTAATTCTCTTCGGGCTATATCGTTCTAGTCCGGACGCCGCTAGGCTATTCTCCCTCTAGTTTCTCTCGGTGACATTATTTTCTGGACGGTGGAGCGCTGCTGGATTGCTACATCGGGACATGTGGATACCGGTAGAGGGATCATAACTTTGATCCTTCTTCGAGGTCCTTCTTCTTCCTCGGAGATCTAGTTCGAGGGACTTGTTCGTGGGAGTTGATCGCGGGACGGATCGTGCAACGGATCGTGGGACGGTACGCGGGATCGATATCCTCGCGGTTGGGAGGTCATTGAAATTCCTAGCTGCGGGGATCTGCACCAACGTTCTTCACCAACTCTACTTCTGCTACATCGGTTGGTGAGCCATGAAATAAAACCTTGTATGCAATCTTCATAGATGATCTTGGGTGATTGCTACGTAGGCCGAATTTTTTTGTTTTCTACTGCGTTTCCCAACAAAGAGGTCATACACGACCTTGGTGTTGGAAATATTGCGTGCCCTCTCCTCCTCCCTCATCCTCTACGTCTCTCGTTCCCTCTCCTCCAACAATAGCTTGGTCACCTCTCTCTCCTTCTCAAGCGCCTCTTGCAACCACTCCTCAAAGGCAATGTCATCATCCATGAAAGGAAAGAACGAACGGAAGAGTTAGGCGAAGCTAACCTGGATGGTAAGATCAACATGCCATGTTGATACGGTGAGGATAGTTCTCACTCCTCGTTGGTTACCCCAAGTGGAAGGTGAGATGTAGCGTAGCAGCAAATTTTCCCTATGTAGAGGATAGGGTTTGTCTCCCGTAGGACTCGCAGAGATACAAGAAGGTGGTAAAGTGAACAGTGGCGCCGAGGTTGCTAACTTCGCCTGGACCTACACACACAGCAAATAACTTTGCTCCCAACGAGTACAGAGGAGTTGTCAATTCCTCCGGCCTTGATGTTTACAAAGGATCAACACAAGAGATAATACTAGTGGCAACTGAAAGTAAAGACTGAAAGTAAATTGATGATGTAAACAATGGTGTGAATATGGACCGGGGTCCCGTGATGTTCACTAGTGATGTCTCTCTCCCAAAATACGATAATCGTGCTAGCGAGGTAAACAAATCATAGCTGGACAATTGACATGATTATAAACGCACCGCAATGCTAACTATGCTACAAAATAAAGGAAGAGGCTCAAAAGCAATGGGAAGTACGCCAAAGTAAGTGGACCGAAATCCAACTGCATCTACTACGAATCATCCACCTTGAGATATCTATCCAGAACATCTCGCTGGTATTAAGTTGCGAATCCCATCCAAAGTGTAAACTCAAAGCAACAAACAACTGCATTAAAAGAACTATGCGTAAAGTAAACCATCCTTGCACCCGCAAGTACAAGCATCATTGGTTTATCCCTGGTGGCAACAACACATCCCCTAGTCTCATGTTTCTGTCACTCAAGCTAGACATCAAGGGGCTGAACCCACAATCAAGCATAACGCTCCCTCTTGGAGTTGCAACAAATCACTTGGCCAAAGTAAAATACGGCAACGGAGAACATGCAAGAATTTACTAAAGAACACAAATACAAAGGAGAACCAAATATATTACTCATCACAATCTGAACATAATCTCATAATCCATCAGACCCGAACAAACTCATCATAGCAACATAGAAAACTACAAAAGTGCCTCGATCATGTGAGGCAGCTCACGAGGTCTCGAAAGTGGAAGCACAAAGAGGGTAGAGGTACATCACATAGCTATTGGTCACGGACCCATGGTCCAAGGGGGACTACTCACGACACATCCGGGAAGCGTCCATGGCTATGGATGGTCTCCCGGAGGGGATTCCTCCTTCCGGAAGGGTGCCGGGGCAGCTTCTCCTGGCAGCCCCGATCTTGAAACGGTGGCGGCGGAACAGATAGGAGAACGGGAATAGCAGATCGATATTAGGGGTTTCCGTCACGGGGGGTAAATATAGGCGAAGGTGGGCCCCGAGAGGGGCCACAGGGCAGCCAGGAGGCCTCCTGGCGCGACCTAGGGTGGGGCCGCGCAAGGAACCCTCCTTGGGCCCTGGTGGGTCCACCTCCTTCCTTTCTTTATTATTCCGGAAGTTTCCGGGTCGCTGATTTTTTATATAATTTTTTCGGGATTTATTTGGCACTTTTAATGGCCGGAAAACCTGAAATACAAAAACAGGAGAAAAACAGGAACTGGCAACTGGGTGCACTGAGTTAATATGTTAGTCCAAATATGATAAAAAGTGTATGAAAGTTCAAGCAAAACATGGCAAAGTGACACAAATCATGCATGGAGCAAGCAAAAATTATAGATACGTTTGGGACGTATCAACATCCCCAAGCTTAATTGCTGCTCGTCCTCGAGTAGGGAAATGATAACAAGCATAATTTCTGTGGTGACATGCAACACAACCATATAAGGACTTTTAAGTAAAGCAATCAAAGCATTCAATTCAATTCAAGTCTTAACAATCAAGAGTCTATATTAGCATTGACACAAGTAACAAAAGAACAAAAGGTGCAAGAGCTCTCGCTGTTCCTGACTCAAATGTGTCCAAATGGTGTTTGCGTGCAAGAAGGGGGATAGGGAAATACGAGATAAAAAATAGTTGCTGAGAACTACTATCTACTAAAGTTTCACACTTGGTCTCCTTTGGATTCTTATCTGGACTCGTCCCCAGACCACTAGTCAGGTACAAGTCAAACTGATCCACTCCTTTTCGATATTTTAAGCACTCATGCAATGGATGAGCGTGAGCAAGAAAGTTGACACCTAAAAGGTGAAACAGAAAGAAGGTGGAGGAGTAAGACAAAAAGGTGAGAAAGGCTCACATCAATGAGGACAATCATAGGCGAAAGAAGGCCATATGATAGATATGATGTGAGGAGTAGGGATTGCCATGCAACGGATGCACATGTGAGCTAAAAGCCCTCCAAGGGAACTAGTGGGGGTGCATCCAACTTGCTTTCTCATGAATACCTAGAGCTCTTTTTGAGGAGGCTCATCATTGGAATATACAAGCCAAGTTCTATAGTGTGAAGGGTCCCCACATAGCTATATGCATGTATGATGACCTCTATGGAGTACAAGGGATAGAGGATGAAGTACTAGTGTGGATCTCTCAAAAGGAATAGTAGTGTGCCACCTTCTCTCTTTTTATTTTTATTTTCTCTTTTTTCTCTTTTTTCGTATTTTTTTTGGTGGCCTCAATGGCTCTTTCTATTTCTCTCATTTGTCCTCTTTGGGATATTTTGATTTTGTCCTATTTGGGATCTTTTCCTCACTTTAGGGGCAACACTCTATATTTTACAAGAACATAGGAGATCTTTCACACTTTACAAAGGTACTCACATAAATAAAATGTAACTATCATGATGCAAATCTATGCCTCTGCCAGGTAGCAGGATATGCAATGATACTAGCGCGTCATGTAGGAATGATTAGGGCAAGGCCCAACTAGCATGCGGCTCATCGATCAAGCAAGTAGCATGTATGACATGAAGAATCAAGTCATGAGAAGGTGGATGTTGCATGGCAATGTATCTCAGAAAGGCTATGGAAATGCATTGATAGGTAGGTATGGTGGCTGTTTTGAGGAAAGATATAAGGAGGTTTATGATGACAGAGCGTATCGTGCCAAGGGTTTGGATATACCGGCGAAGTTGGAAGCCAACTCTCGGAGTGAGAAGGAGGAAATGCACGACACAGGAAAGGCTAGAAAAATATGGGAAGGTGGAAGTGTCAACTTTCGAATACTCACATTAATCCGAAGAACTCATGCACTTATTATCGGTAACTCTCAATCTAATCAGGAGGTTTCACAAAGAGACAAGTACCCCGAGGAGGAGTTTTTGGTTATCCTTGCGCATCCTCGACTCATGGTACGTGAGTGTACTCTAATATTCGACCCCTCAGAAGAGTAGTGATCCATCTAGTAGCTAAAGTTCTCAACTAATTTGTAAGTTTTGAAAATAAACACGGATTGCCAAAAATACGACATCTATCACTAATAGGCTCGAGCTCTTGGCACCAAAAGTTCAAACATTACTCTAATAATTACCTCAAAACTATTGCAAGTTACTACTACAAAGAGAATAGCAACTTGAACTACCTACTTTCTAGTCAAGACACAAAACTCAGTGCAACAGGCAAACTCTCTAACAAGATAAAACATGCAACCTATAAAAAGTTCAACCTGAGACAAAAGAAAAGCTCTAGAAGGAAACTAAAGCACTATAACTAAACAGGGCATCAGCTAAGAAAAGAAAAAGAACAACTCACAGCTAAAGAAATAAGCATGCAAATCCTATGAGGAGTTCTAATTCAAGCGGAGCGTGTTTCTCTCCCACACAAAATAAAACTGGGATCTAACTTGTTACTACAACAAACAAAGCAAAAACAAACCTAAGAAAAGTAAAGAGCGAGACGAACGCATGAAGTGATAAAAATATAGTGCAACGAGGGACGAACTGATAATTGTTGATGAAGAAGGGGATGCACGGGGGCATGCCCAAGCTTAGAAGCTTGAGTCTCCTTGAATATTTATTGGGGGTGCACATGGGCATCCCCAAGCTTGAGTGTTTGACACTCCAAGATCTTCTTTCATCATCTTCTATCGCACACTTGAAAACTCCCTTCATACATAACTCATTGTAAACTGATTAGAGAGGTTAGTACCCTATTAAAATAATTTTTCCCTTACTGGAAATAAAGATATTCTTGAAGAGCTACTGTTTCTCAAGATTGCCAAAAAGTTTTTGCAAAGAAAAAGCAAGCTTAAGGTTTGCAAAAGTAAGGAGAGACAAAACGTGGCAGAATCTGTGAAAAACAGAACAACAGGTAGTAAATAATTTTTTAGGGATACTTCTGCAACTCAAATCAAAAAACTCAGAACATACGAAAGTTCCGTGATTGTATAGGGAACGCTTTGTAAAGAATTCAGATCAAAAAGATGAACTGGTAATTTTCTATGATTTTTCCCGTCACGAGGACAAAATCTGTTTTCTTGACAACATGTCACAACTTTCACTTCCCTTGTCATATGAGGCTATATTTGGCACAAACTTTCAAAAATAAATATAAAATGATGTTGCTACAGTAGTAACAATCATCAAGACCACTAAAAACAGAAGTAAAAACATCTTGGGTTGCCTCCCAACAAGCGCTTTATTTTACTCCTTTAAGCTAGGCAAGAAGATTTTAAAATATGCTCTCATAAAATTAAGGATTTGAAGCAAAAGAGAGCATTAGGAAGAAAATATGAAACACGTTTAAGCCTAACCCACTTCCTATGCCTAGGAATCTTATAAGAAAATAAATCAAAGAAGCACAAAGAGACAAGCATAGGAAAGTGGAACAAGAACAACTTCAAAACTTTCAACATGAAGAGAGGTGTTTTTGTAATATGGAAGTTTCTACAACCAAACTTTCCTCTCTCAAAGTAATTTTCAGTAGTATCATGAACAACATCAAGAATATAACTATCACATAAATCATGTTGTTCATGACCTACAAGCACACGTGTATAGTTTTCAACGCAGTCTTTAAGATCATAAGATAAATGCAACCCATCACATTGAGCCTTGATAAGAGCACAATTATCCGGATTATGAGTTGGAGATTTCAAAGGATAATATGACAATCAAGTGTGGGTGCAATAGCAAACATTTCATGCTTAACATGAGGAACTATAGCAAGTTCATCTTCATAAGCATCATCCATAGTGGCATCACAATAATAAGCATAGAAGGCATCAACTTCATCAAAAAGGGATATTTCAAAAGAATCCATGGGATCATAACACTCATATAAGGTAAGAGTCAAAGAGTTACTCTCATTAGAAGGTAGACGTGGATGGCTCCATTCTTCCTCCTTTTATTTGTCACTCTCCTCCTCTTTTTCATCCAAGGAGCTTTCAGGTTCAGCAATTTCTTCTTCCATAGAGTCCTGCAAATCATTAGTCTCTTCCTTTGGGTGAGATATTCTCTCAAGATGATCAGTAATATAATAATTTGCATCGTAATTTTCCAAACAATAGTTAAGCATAGCAAGACTCTCAGGTTTGTAAGGGGCATCATCAATATTTTTAAGAAGAGAAGTAATTTCATAGGCACCCTTATAAGCAAAAAATTCTTCTATTTCCTCTGCATTATAAAAATCATAGTTTCTATTAGCATAAGAAGCTAAGGTTTCATCATCATTGTAATCACATTGGAAAGCAAGGTGTTTGTGCCTCAAGCAACAAGATTCATCCCTGCAGAAAGATATATTATATATTGAGCACAAGTTTCTAGCATACTCATACAACTGATGTATTTGTTTCCATAAGTGTATCCCCTTTTGAGACAAGCGGTGTTCCTTGTACCACTTTTGTTGATCCTCAGTGAATCCTCCATGCCAATAAGATCTAGTTTCAAAGAAGTCAGACATTGATTGGCAGGTAAGGAACTAGATATACTATTTTTTTTGAATTTTTGATATAGGACACAAAGATAAAAACTGAAACGTAAACTAACAAGACTAAAAAGCAAAGATAAAAGATAGTGTGCAACTCCCCTATCTTGTAGACTGGAGTCCCCGGCAACGGCGCCAAAAATTATCTTGCTACGGTGAGGATAGTTCTCACTCCTCGTTGGTTACCCCAAGTGGAAGGTGAGATGTAGCGTAGCAACAAATTTTTCCCCTATGTAGAGGATAGGGTTTGTCTCCCGTAGGACTCGCAGAGATACAAGAAGGTGGTAAAGTGAACAGTGGCGCCGAGGTTGCTAACTTTGCCTGGACCTGCACACACAACAAATAACTTTGCTCCCAACGAGTACAGAGGAGTTGTCAATTCCTCCGGTCTTGCTGTTTACGAAGGATCAACACAAGAGATAATAATAGTGGCAACTGAAAGTAAAGACTGAAAGTAAATTGATGATGTAAACAATGGTGTGAATATGGACCGGGGTCCCGTGATGTTCACTAGTGATGTCTCTCTCCCAAAAGACGATAAAAGTTCTAGCGAGGTAAACAAATCACAGCTGGGAAATTGACAGGATTATAAACGCACCGCAATGCTAACTATGCTACAAAAGAAAGGAAGAGGCTCAAAAGCAATGGGAAGTACGCCAAAGTAAGTAGACCAAAATCCAACTGCATCTACTACGAATCATCCACCTTGAGATATCTATCCCGAACATCTTGCTGGTATTAAGTTGCGAATCCCACCAAAAGTGTAAACTCAAAGCAACAGACAACTGCATTAAAAGAACTATGCGTAAAGTAAACAATCCTTGCACCCGCAAGTACAAGCACCATTGTTTTATCCCTGGTGGCAAAAACACACCCCCCTAGTCTCATGTTTCTGTCACTCAAGCTAGACATCAAGGGGCTGAACCCACAATCAAGCATAACGCTCCCTCTTGGAGTTGCAACAAATCACTTGGCCAAAGTAAAATACGGCAACAGAGAACATGCAAGAATTTACTAAAGAACACAAATACAAAGGAGAACCAAATATTACTCATCACAATCTGAATATAATCTCATAATCCATCAGATCCCAACAAACTCAGCATAGCAACATAGAAAACTACATAAGTGCCTCGATCATGTGAGGCAGCTCACGAGGTCTCGAAAGTGGAAGCACAAAGAGGGGAGTGGTACATCACATAGCTATTGGTCATGGACCCATGGTCCAAGGGGGAATACTCACGACACATCCGGGAGGCGTCCATGGCTATGGATGGTCTTCCGGAGGGGATTCCTCCTTCCGGCAGGGTGCCGGGGCAGCTTCTCCTGGCAGCCCCGATCTTGAAACGGCGGCGGAACAGAGAGGAGAACGGAAATAGCAGATCGATATTAGGGGTTTCCGTCACGGGGGGTAAATATAGGCGAAGAGGGGCACCGAGAGGGGCCACAGGGCAGCCAGGAGGCCTCCTTGCGCAGCCTAGGGTGGGGACGTGCCAGGGACCCTCCTGGGCCCCTGGTGGGTCCACCTCCTTCCTTTATTGATTATTCGGGAAGCTTCCGGGTCGCTGATTTTTTATATAATTTTTCCGGGATTTATTTGGCACTTTTAATGGCCGGAACACCTAAAATACAAAAACAGAAGAAAAACAGGAACTGGAAACTGGGTGCACTGAGTTAATAGGTTAGTCCAAATATGATAAAAATTGTATGAAAGTTCAAGCAAAACATGGCAAAGTCACACAAATCATGCATGGAGCAAGAAGAAATTATAGATACGTTTGGGACGTATCACATGTGCGTTGCCGTATAGAAGGAGCGGAGCTCGTTTGCCTCGCCTTGATCTGAGATAGAGTCTCCAGGCAAGGGACGAACCCATCCAACATGGAGACCGTGACATGACTCTTACCACCAGCAGATATCATCAACGCCTCTGGATCCATAGGATTCTTGCTTAGGTCAAAATCAGGCCCGCGCAGCTGTTTGGTCACCTTAGAATATGCCTTCATCTTTTCATAGGCAGTCCGACTAGTGTACGCCTCCGGCCCTTCCTCCTCATAATATGGCTTCATCGTTTTATACGGCCCCTTATGGGTCATGGAAAATGTGGCACACCCCGAAGGCTCAGGTTGATTATGGTGTTTGGCCTACAAGAAAAGGCATAGAATTAGTTCAACAAAATAATGAACAAATGAATTAATGACAAACGTGCATGAAAAATAAAATAAGACACATACCCATTTCCTGGCGTACTGCCTGCTGCTGGCATTGCCATGGTGGTGTGGCGTCCCAACAATGTTGGCAACCCGACTCTTGGCAACCTCATGGGTGGTCTTCCAGATAGGTGTGCACCACTTGTCCACAATCATCTCCCAACAGTCCATCCCATCGGCGCACCATCTCGGGGGAACCTACGATTGTAATTAAAAAATGTAACTAAAGAAAGCAATAACTATATGAAACCCAGATGGCCTATGCATGCCACCACTAACTATCAGGTACCCGCTACTCAGTTGTGATTGCCCCACCGACGGGGTACTGGACACCGTCATGAAAGGGTCAGTTGTAGTGGTATATTACTATACGAAACCCTAACAAGCGGGATGGTACACTAGAATTAGTATTCATTTCACAAGAGCAGATAATTAAATGAACTTAGCTATTATACATTGGTGTTATATAGTGCACTCGTGTGGGTGTAGTGGTGGGTGTTATCGGGCATAGGAATAAAATGTGAAGCTTGCTCGCGAGAAGAAGCATAAAAAGCAATATGAACCTCTATTATTATGTGCAACATCTATCAATGATCTCAAACCACCTCCGAGCATCAAACGGTATTGTGGTCCCACCACTGGATGTCATACAAGAATGAGCATATGATTATACCAATTGCGGAGCCGGTAGGGAGATGAGCCACCTCCTATGGATTTTGTTTTCCTTAAGCATCTACTACTTGTTGTTCTGACTACATTGATTGGTTTTGCAAGCCTCACCCACATATATAAGTACTAGACTGAAATGATTTACTTATTATATGTTTGTTGCTCTGATTCATTTACGTAGTCTAACATACGCTCTTTACTTTCCAGCAAGTATTCAATCCATGTTTTGTCTTTATGTTTTTTTGCGATGGTACATATAATAGTTGGAGTACTAACTTCTTTAGAGAAAAGGCAAAGTCCTGACTTTATATTATAAAGCCAAATGGGAGTAGAAGATCATCATAATAAATAGTAACAACGGATATAGCTGCCGCAACAACGAATAAGAGGCATGAAGGCCAAAAACCTGCAAACCAAAAGAACTTAACTAATATCACGTGGGGCAAAAGCTAAAGGACCATAGACTACACCATCAGAGCATGATATTGATTTAGCATTCAGTTTGCCGAATATAACAATTATCAACCTACTATTTTAAGCATTATCAAGTATCATTAGGATACATATATAGGTAAATATGCTTGCTCGAGTGTATTATTGCAATCCTTTTACAATTGACTTTTAGTTATAAAATGTGTACATCAATGGTACAACACAATATCAATATATTGATCCTCCATTCATATTACATATATATTTGATCTAAGTGAAAAATTCTTAAGTAACATGCTTTTAGTTACTTTTTTATATCATGCTCTATATGGTAATTTAAATGACACATGAAACCTTTCTCACATAGTGATTAGTTTAAATGAATAGCATTGAATTATTTCCATTCAGTACATAAACATATGTTACAAAATATAGAGTGTTGGATTTTGCTTACAAGGATGAAGAAGATATGGACCAATCACATGGACTTCATTATCACGTATATTAGATGGTGGGTAAAGTAGAATAAACTACTCACTCTAACGGTAAAATAAACCAAAAAGACAATATGAAAATCATCTTTTATTGTAGAAAGATATGTAAGGGTTGGGTGACAACTCAATCTTAGCATGTAATTTGGTTGATTCTAATTTTACATGATCCTCAATATTTAGCTCAACTTTGAACTGAATACCAAGGAGAAAAAAGTTTTCACACCCAATCCAACTAGAGACTATATAAAAATTGAGTTTGGAAAAAAGATATAATCATACACTTTACCAACACAAATGAATGTTTCTTTTCTATTATTTTTAATTTGTTTTAAAGTTACAAGGATATTCATCCACATACTACGACCCGATAGAAAGAGTCATGCATTTATGTTTATACTCTTTGGTAACTACTACACGATAAACAATGTTGCATGTGAAAACTATATTGGCATTTAGTGCATCATTCATGGATGGCGGTGATAATGGATAACTACCTGCATTTATAGTGGTGGGTTTTATTTCCTTAAAATATATACTTTTTGGGATATGTTAATGACTTGAATGTACCCAGAAACATGAGCGTAGGTGCACAAGCACATGATACATCCCACACGCATCTATAATTTCTGCTTGCTTCATGCTTATTTGGGTAATATTGCTATGTGTTTTGCTACACTTTCATACCTTTTTCAACACATTTGGACTAACCTACTAACTCAGTGCACCCAGTGCCAGTTTCTGTCTGCTGATGTCTGTGAATTGCATGTTTATACCAATATTTACAATGCCCAAAAAATTCCAAGAAAATTATATAAAAAATCATTATTCCAGAAGACTCCGGATGGCATAAGAAGAGTCGGAGGGGGGCCACCCCCTCCCAGGCGGCCAGGTGGCGCGACCCTGTCGGGACCCGGGGTTTGCGTATGTAATTCCAGTCACGATGCAATCACATGGAGAGCCGAGAACCGTACCCACTTGTCTAAGCAGACAAGGCCAAGCACAGAACGTTCTCGGTAAGCATCGATCGTGAGGGGCATGCCATTCAGGCCGGATGATCAACTGAGATGGGTCCTCATCGTCCGCTCACAAGTCTAAATGCTTATGGCTGGTGAATCCCATACTCATAGACAAGTCCCCTCAACCATGTTATCGATTGAATCCTAACTCTTACATATACTTACTCCAGCCCGATCACTTAGTCGGGGTCTAGGGAGGGCTCGATCATACAACAAAGTGTGCACGTGACAGAGTCACGAACAATCGCATCGCGATGCCCCAAGCTGCGCACATCTAAGGGCCACTTGGTGTATAAAAGACCGCCAGCCAGATCACCACTAAGGTCTCGAAAACCCATACTAGGACATGCATGTTATAAACATACACGCAACACACATGCCTAGTATGAACAGCAGGTATCATCACATAACTCTACAAAGTACTCTTTATTGATATACACATAGAGCATACAAAGATCACATGTCTGTGATCACATTACATCATACAACGGAAGCAAATTAGGTCTGAGTACAGACAAGTTTAACAAATGGCTTAGAGAAGCCTTGTACAACAAACATGCCCTTCCACGAGGGACCAGGCTGCTGTCTGGGACTATACTAACTTAGTCAATGTCGAGCTTCACGAAGGTGACTCCATCGGGATCCGGGTTCTCATCTAAAACATAGAATAAGCAAACGTGAGTACAAAGTCGTACTCAGCAAGACTTACATCAGAACTATACTACTCATGCTCAAGTATCAAGGTAAAGGAGGTGGGGTTCAACATGCAGAAGTGCCAGCTTTGACTTGGCTAATCCTGTACTACGACTACCAGACTTTGAGGTAAGAAGCGTACACGAGTCCACTACATCTCCAACCAATACACCACTATGGTCACTTCCTCGACTTCCCCACGAGGAGGCACACCATAGCACTCACGCTTATCTTGCGAGTTTTATAAGTATCCATTCAAGTTGTCTATGATCAAGTAGAGGTTTCCAAGTAGTCCATAACCGCGGACACGGCTATTCGAATAGTTCATTAACCCTGCAGGGGTGTACATCTTTACACGCGTGTCATCACTTATCGCCTCGTTCTTGTCATCCTTCAAGCGGATGTCGGACGTGGATGAAACCAAGGCACTACCCTCACATCACCTTCTCTAATCCAGGAGCCGACTACCTGAGTTTGTCACCGCTCGAGAGTCCGGCCGGTTCCACGAAACAGACTCAGATAATGTGAGGGACCGAGACGCCACCTTTGACAGATGGTTTCACTGCCTCACAGGTCCACCCACATATCTATACATAAATCAAATGGAAAGCCCGAATCTAGTGTGACTCCTGGACTGGATCGGGTACGTAAAGAGGCCAAACGGGGCTCCCATAAAACCCTACATGTGGTCATACTCTTTGTCTTGGATCACAAAACAGGAACTCGGGGCCTAGGGCAGTGTTCAACGAGACAACCCACTGTGTACTCCTACACAACCTCTCATCGTTCACCTTTGTTTAGGGTGGATTCACCAACACGTTTCACTTTCATCAACACCACTATGTTCATTCCATCCCGACTCACAATCAAAACATCCTCACTGTATCACTAAGCAGCAAAAGAAGTAACAGTTGTAGGGGCCACATGCTCATCAATCAACTCCTAAATCTGCTAGGATTGTGGTTTGCTTAATACGGTGGCACAATGATAGGTCATGCATCGGAATGGGTTCAACTATGCGAAAGAACGTGTCTCGAGGATCTCCTAAACATGCATAAGCGAGACTGAGAGGGAAGTAGGATTTTATAGACATGATCAATGGGGTTTGCTTGCCTTGCTGACGATACACGGGTCTTAACGGTGGTCTTCTACTTCGGGGGGGGGGGGATCACCGTCTCGGAGGCACTGTTACCGGCACAATCATCAACAAGAGGGGGACAACTTCGAAAGTAAAATGCACATACACATGATAAGGTTGTCCATGATGTGAATGGTACTGGTTTGTAGCATATTCAATTTAATTGAAGTATATTGCATTTGAAATGAAAAATAAAAGTCCAAATTCAATTTCAAATTAAGTCATATACACATATGCTTCTGTTCCCCCATTTTAAAATGGTCAAACATAAAAACAAATTGCATATTCTTAATCCTTGTATTTTTCTGATAATTTTTCATATATTATATGTTTAATTTGGAGTTCATATGAATTAGTTATGAATTTCCAAAGTTTAACTCATTTTCTGGATTTTTCTCTGATTTAATTAATTCTTTTAAATTCTGGAATTTGGTTTATTGCGTCATGCCGATGAGGGGGTGATGTCACAGGGGGGGCTGACAGGTGGGGTCGGGGTGTCAGTGGGAGAGGGGTTAAATCCGTGGTTAATTAATTTAACCAGACGGTTTAAGGGGGCAGGGCCCACCTGTCAGTGACCCAAGGGTCAACTAACAGGGGATTAGCCCCTTAAGCTAATCGGGCCCGCCGGCGGTTAGCTGCCGGTGACCACCAGCGCGGCGGAGCTGCACGGGGAGGAGGCTCCCGGCCTCGGCTGGCTGCGCTGCGGGCACTGGGGCGTAGCCCTTGCTCGTGCGCATCGCCCCGAGCACACGGGGGACCTTGAGGAGGCCCCGGGCCACGCCGGCGTCGAGGTTCGCGGTGGAGGAGCTACTGGCCACGGCGAGAACGCGGTACGGACCACGGCGAGAAGCACGAGGGAGGGCAAGAGGAAGAGGAGCTCACCCCGGAGCTGTTGGAGGGGACGTCGAGGTCGTAGGGGCTGCGGTGGCGGAGGAATCTCTCGCCGACGAGCAGCGGCCGGCGGGTAAGATGAAGACGAAGCGACGGCTCTGGGGCTCCGCGGCTCGATTGGGTGCTCCAGGCGACGTAGGCGACGGCGGTGGATCTTCTGGACACCAAGGCGGGGCGAGAGGAGGCCGGTGGCCACGACTGGGCGCGGCGGCGCTCTCCGGTGGGCTCTCGGGTGGCGTCGAAATCGGCGAGGAAGAGGGCAGAGAGGTAGCGGCGAGAGGGGAAAGAAGGTGCGGGGGTTCTGGGCGCTTGCGTGGTGTGCGCATGGGGGCTGGGGAAGCCTAGACGCCTCTCACGCCGTCGACGTGGCGTCAGCGTGCCCCTGGCCTCCAGCGAGCTACTTTGGGGGAGGGGGAGGAAGACGACAGGAGCTCGGGCTAGGCTGGGCCAGGCCAGTGGAGAGGTGGGCCTCGCCTGTGGGCGCAAGGTAAGCCTCTCCTTTCCTTTTCTTTTTATTTTTCTGTAAATAGGTTGGCCCCACTAATTAAATTAGCTAGGCATTTTTAATAAATGTCCAAATACTTTTATAAATACTAGGTGACCAGTAGCTAGTCACATAAAGAATTTGGACATTTTTGAAATTAAATAAATTTGAATTTCAATTCAAATAGGGTTAAACTTTAATTTCCAGAGCACCTTTTGAATATTAGAAAATTCCATGAGTATGGGAAAATACCCAAACCACTTTTGAAATGATCAGCATCATTTATAGGAATTTTCCAAGCATTCAAATGATTTTTGGAAAAAGATTTTTATCTAGCCATTTATTTAAATTCTCAGGGCTTTTCTTTTCACCATTTTTGATTTTCTTTTTGAATTTTTCATGATGCAAAAGGGCACAAACAATCCTAGCACTTACCCTAGTTGGGGTTCTGACAACTCGCCCCCACTCAAAAGAATCTCGTCCCGAGATTCAGAAGTCGTCGGGAGGAAGGTGGGGTACTCGGCACGGAGGCGGTCTTCTCTTTCCCATGTTGCTTCTTTCTCGGAGTGATGTGACCATCGAAATTTCAGGAATTTGATCTTCTGACGACGAGTGACACGCTCTGCGGAATCAAGAATACGAACAGGGTACTCTCGATAAGAAAGGTCATCTTGGAGATCAAGCGTTTCATGGTCGACTTCGCGGATGGGGTCCTTGAAGCAACGCCTGAGTTGTGACACATGGAATACATCGTGTACTCGGGAAAGGTGCGGAGGTAGTTCAAGTTGGTAGGCAACTTCTCCACGTTTAGTGAGAATGCGGAAAGGTCCGATGTAACGTGGGGCCAACTTGCCTTTGATACCGAATCTTTGGGTTCCCTTCAGAGGAGTAACCCGAAGGTAAGCCTTCTCATCAATATTCTAGCTCTCCTCTCTATGATGACGATCATAGTAGCTCTTTTGACGAGACTGAGCGGCTTTCAAACGATCACGAACAATGCGAACTTGCTCTTCTGCATCCTTGATCATATCCGGTCCAAAGAGTTGTCTTTCACCGGTTTCTGACCAGTTTAAGGGTGTTCGACATCGTCGTCCATAGAGGAATTCAAAGGGAGCCATGTTCAGACTAGATTGATAGCTATTGTTATAAGAAAATTCGGCGAATGGAAGAGATTTCTCCCAATTCTTTCCGAAATAGATAACACAAGCTCTGAGCATGTCTTCCAAGATTTGATTAATCCTTTCAACTTGGCCGCTAGACTGAGGGTGGAAAACTGTACTAAAGGATAGATGAGTTCCCATAGCATTTTGAAAACTTTCCCAAAATCTAGAGGTGAAAAGGCTACCACGATCAGAATTGATCACCAAAGGAACACCGTGAAGAGACACGATTCTAGAGACATACAAGTCCGCCAACTGACTAGCAGTTATAGACTCGCGAACGGGAAGGAAGTGAGCAACTTTGGAAAGTCGATCAATGACAACGAAGATGGCATCATTTCCTTTCTGGGTTTTTGGAAAGCCGGTGATGAAGTCCATACCGACCTTGTCCCATTTCCACTCGGGAATAGACAATAGTTGAAGAGTACCAGCAAGTCTTTGGTGTTCTGCCTTAATGCGACGACAAACATCACATTCGGCAACAAATTGTGCAATGTCTCTCTTCATCCGGGTCCACCAAAATCTCTGGCGTAGATCTCGGTACATTTTTGTGCTACCGGGATGAATTGAGAGGGGAGTGTCATGAGCTTCCTTAAGGATCAGCTGCTTTATGTCTTCATTTTTAGGAACTACTAAACAATTTTCAAAGAATATCGTTCCTTGATCATTTGCAGGGAAACGTTTATCAACTCCGCTAACAATGTTCTTCTTGATCTCTTGAATACTACTATCTTGTTTCTGGGCGGCTATGATTTGATCCTCAAGGGTTGGTTTCGCCACCAAGTTGAAAAGAGATCCACGAGGAATAATCTCGAGGTTGAGCTTTCGAAATTCCTCATGAAGAAGTGGTTGATACTGCTGTAACATGAGGTTGTTACAGTACGACTTACGACTTAGTGCATCAGCCATGACATTGGCCTTGCCTGGGGTGTAAGAAATTCCTAAGTCATAATCTTTTATCAACTCTATCCAGCGTCTTTGCCTGAGGTTAAGATCTGGCTGGGTGAATATGTATTTGAGGCTTTGGTGATCGGAATATATCTCACAACGATTACCAAGGAGGTAATGTCGCCAAGTCTTCAGGGCATGAACTACGGCAGCGAGTTCAAGATCATGGGTAGGATAGTTCTCTTCATGTGGCCGCAACTGGCGTGAAGCATAAGCTACCACATGTCTATCTTGCATAAGTATGCATCCTAACCCTTGCCGTGAAGCATCACAATAGATTTCGAAATTCCTTTTGGTGTCTGGAGGTGCAAGTACGGGTGCAGAAGTCAATCTTCTTTTTAGCTCTTGAAAGCTTTCCTCGCACTTGGGGGTCCATTGGAATTTCTTATCTTTCTTGAGGAGTTCAGTAAGAGGCTTTGCAACTTTAGAAAAGTTCTCGACGAAGCGACGGCAATAGCTTGCTAAGCCAAGAAAACTCCTAACTTGCTTAACCGATTCAGGTGGAGTCCAGTCAAGGACGGCCTGAACTCTCTCGGGATTGACTGCAACACCTTTCGCAGAAATCACGTGGCCTAAGTAGGTCACTTCTGGTAGCCAAAATTCACACTTGGAGAACTTAGCATAAAGGCGGTGCTCTCTAAGTTTCATCAATACCAACCTAAGATGTTCTGCGTGCTCTTCTTCGTTCTTCGAGTAGATGAGAATGTCATCAAGATAAACCACAGCAAATTTATCTAGGTACTCCATGAAGATCGAATTCATTAAGCGCGAGAATGTGGCGGGGGCATTGGTTAAACCAAAGGACATGACGGTATACTCGTAAAGACCATAACGAGTAGTGAAAGCCGTTTTGGGAATGTCCTCATTTCGGATTTTGATTTGATGATAGCCTAATCTCAAATCCATCTTGGAGAAGACAGAGGATCCAGCAAGTTGATCATAAAGATCATTGATCCTGGGCAGTGGGTACTTGTTCTTTATCGTCGCTAGATTTAGCGGGCGATAGTCTACGCACATCCTTTCTGTTCCATCTTTCTTCGTTACGAACAGAACAGGGCAACCCCATGGCGATGAGCTAGGGCGGATGAAGCCTTTTGCCAACGAAGCATCAAGTTGGGTTTTTAGCTCAGCTAACTCATGTGGGGCCATTCTATATGGGCATCTCGAGATTGGGGCTGTGCCTGGTATAAGATCCACTATGAATTCTACACACCTGTCGGGTGGCATTCCCGGCAGCTCTTTAGGAAAGACATCCGGGAAGTCACGAACCACCGGAACATCTTCAAGGTCAGGAAGGGGAAGCACATTCAAAGTATGCATCTGGTTTTTAGAGCTGGGTGATGTGTAGTCAATGATCTGGCCTGAAGAATGGGTGAGTTTGACTGATTTGGCTTTACAATGAAGGAAAGCATTCTGCCTTGATAACCAATCCATTCCTAGGATGACATCAATGTCCGAAGACTTGAGGGCTATAAGAGAAGCAAGGAATACTAAACCCTCAATTGCACTTTGATTACCATGGCTTACTCTATTAGTTTGCCACTTTGAACCAGGAGTTTGAATGATCATTGGAGAAAACATTTCTTCAAAGGGGAACTCATGACGAAGTGCATAACTCTCCGACATGAATGAATGAGAAGCTCCTGGATCGAAAAGAACGGAGGCGGGGACATGATTGACTGGGAGTGTGCCAAGAATGACATCAGAAGCAGCAGTGGTTTCCTCAACTGAGATTTGGTTCACACAACCACTACTTGTGACTGAAAGCTTTGCTGGGATGGTCTTGGTGGTGGATTTCTTTGGAGCCTTGTGACTAGGTCGACGTGGTGCCACCAACACTGTAGGGCACTGTCGGAAGTAATGGCCTGTCAGACCACACGTGAAACATACCCTGCCTGAATTGCTGGGAGCAGGATTACTTGACTGCACACCATCATTCCTGGGAGGAACAATGTGTTGAGGTGGATGGCATATATTCGGTGGTGGTCTCTGAAGAAGGTTTTGAGGTATGGCTCTGGTTGGAATCCAAATTCGGCGTTTCTGAGGGGCTGAACTTGAAGAAGGGGCAAGCTCAAGAGCATGCTCGCGGGACTCTTCGAAAATTTCATTGCCATGCTCAGCCCTGAAGGATCTGTTGACTAAATCCTCAAAGGTGGCAAATTCGATGAGGTTGAGATCATGACGAAGGATAGGGATAAGTCCCTTACGGAACCTTGCCTGCTTTCTGGCATCGGTGGTGATCTCATCTTGGGCATACCGAGCAAGACGGTTGAATTCTCTCACATACTCATGCATGGACATCTCTCCTTGAGTCAAATTGCAGAACTCTTCCTTCTTGCGCTCCATCAACTCATCTGGAAGGTGGTACCCTCGAAAGGCAACACAGAACTCCTGCCAAGTCACTAGGTGACTATCTGGCTGCATAGCAACATAGTTCTCCCACCATTCAGCAGCAGCACCTTCCAAAAAGTATGCCGCGAATATAACTCGGTCATCGGGAGCAACATGTGCAGTGTCAAGCTTACGCTCGATGGAACGGAGCCAATCATCAGCTTCAAGGGGCTCAGAAGAACATCGGAATACCGGTGGCTTGAGGAGGATGAAGTCCTGAATGCTCACAACCACATTGCGATGACGTGAGGTATTCTGCTCGATGAGCTCCAGAAGGCGTGTTTGATCGCGTTGATTCTTCTCAGCTTCCATCATGATTTCCGCCGAAGAAGGCGGTGGTAGAGGTTCATCATTTCGATTCCGAACACGGTCTCGATTCCGACGAACAGCACTACGAGTTCCACCTGACATCCTGTGTGATAAAAATCAACAATCAGAACAGATTGTATGATGGATTCAAGGATAACAAGATATGATGAAGGCGGAAAAGAGTATAATGCGAAGGCAAAGATCCACAGAAACACGAGATAATTCCGGCAGCATAACGTCTACACCGGGATGGAAAACAAGACAACCTCGAGGAGATTGGACAGAACTTCCTCAAGGAACTCAAAACAGGAAGACTCTGGCTGACCACAATAATCCTACGGCTAAAAGGAAGCACTCAACGAGATGTTCTAGTAAGACATAGATGAGCCTAGTCCTATCATCCCGTAGAAAAGATAAGGGTGACCCAGAACTCAGATCGATGAGGATAAGGAGAAAAAGAAGCCTTACGTTGTTCCCTTTATATACCCAAGTAACTATATAACTATAGAATGCTAGACTCGACTTCGACCAAGGGTTTGATAAGCCTACAGACAGTCCTGCTCTGATACCAAGTCTGTCGGGACCCGGGGTTTGCGTATGTAATTCCAGTCACGATTCAATCACATGGAGAGCCGAGAACCGTACCCACTTGTCTAAGCAGACAAGGCCAAGCACAGAACGTTCTCGGTAAGCATCGAACGTGAGGGGCATCCCATTCAGGCCGAATGATCAACTAAGATGGGTCCTCATCGTCCGCTCACAAGTCTAAATGCTTATGGGTGGTGAATCCCATACTCATAGACAAGTCGCCTCAACCATGTTATCGATTGAATCCTAACCCTTACATATACTTACTCCAGCCCGATCACTTAGTCGGGGTCTAGGGCGGGCTCGATCATACAACAAAGTGTGCACGTGACAGAGTCCCGAACAATCGCATCGCGATGCCCCAAGCTGCGCACATCTAAGGGCCACTTGGTGTATAAAAGACCGCCAGCCAGATCACAACTAAGGTCTCGAAAACCCATACTAAGACATGCATGTTATAAACATACACGGAGCACACATGCCTAGTATGAACAACAAGTATCATCACATAACTCTACAAAGTACTCTTTATTGATATACACATAGAGCATACAAAGATCACATGTCTGTGATCACATTACATCATACAACGGAAGCAAATTAGGTCTGAGTACAGACAAGTTTAACAAATGGCTTAGAGAAGCCTTGTACAACAAACATGCCCTTCCACGAGGGACCAGGCTGCTGTCTGGGACTATACTAACTTAGTCAACGTCGAGCTTCACGAAGGTGACTCCATCGGGATCCGGGTTCTCATCTAAAACATAGAATAAGCAAACGTGAGTACAAAGTCGTACTCAGCAAGACTTACATCAGAACTATACTACTCATGCTCAAGTATCAAGGTAAAGGAGGTGGGGTTCAACATGCAGAAGTGCCAGCTTTGACTTGGCTAATCCTGTACTACGACTACCAGACTTTGAGGTAAGAAGCGTACACGAGTCCACTACATCTCCAACCAATACACCACTATGGTCACTTCCTCGACTTCCCCACGAGGAGGCACACCATAGCACTCACGCTTATCTTGCGAGTTTTATAAGTATCCATTCAAGTTGTCTATGATCAAGTAGAGGTTTCCAAGTAGTCCATAACCGCGGACACGGCTATTCGAATAGTTCATTAACCCTGCAGGGGTGTACATCTTTACACGCGTGTCATCACTTATCGCCTCGTTCTTGTCATCCTTCAAGCGGATGTCGGACGTGGATGAAACCAAGGCACTACCCTCACATCACCTTCTCTAATCCAGGAGCCGACTACCTGAGTTTGTCACCGCTCGAGAGTCCGGCCGGTTCCACGAAACAGACTCAGATAATGTGAGGGACCGAGACGCCACCTTTGACAGATGGTTTCACTGCCTCACAGGTCCACCCACATATCTATACATAAATCAAATGGAAAGCCCGAATCTAGTGTGACTCCTGGACTGGATCGGGTACGTAAAGAGGCCAAACGGGGCTCCCATAAAACCCTACATGTGGTCATACTCTTTGTCTTGGATCACAAAACAGGAACTCGGGGCCTAGGGCAGTGTTCAACGAGACAACCCACTGTGTACTCCTACACAACCTCTCATCGTTCACCTTTGTTTAGGGTGGATTCACCAACACGTTTCACTTTCATCAACACCACTATGTTCATTCCATCCCGACTCACAATCAAAACATCCTCACTGTATCACTAAGCAGCAAAAGAAGTAACAGTTGTAGGGGCCACATGCTCATCAATCAACTCCTAAATCTGCTAGGATTGTGGTTTGCTTAATACGGTGGCACAATGATAGGTCATGCATCGGAATGGGTTCAACTATGCGAAAGAACGTGTCTCGAGGATCTCCTAAACATGCATAAGCGAGACTGAGAGGGAAGTAGGATTTTATAGACATGATCAATGGGGTTTGCTTGCCTTGCTGACGATACACGGGTCTTAACGGTGGTCTTCTACTTCGGGGGGGGGGGGATCACCGTCTCGGAGGCACTGTTACCGGCACAATCATCAACAAGAGGGGGACAACTTCGAAAGTAAAATGCACATACACATGATAAGGTTGTCCATGATGTGAATGGTACTGGTTTGTAGCATATTCAATTTAATTGAAGTATATTGCATTTGAAATGAAAAATAAAAGTCCAAATTCAATTTCAAATTAAGTCATATACACATATGCTTCTGTTCCCCCATTTTAAAATGGTCAAACATAAAAACAAATTGCATATTCTTAATCCTTGTATTTTTCTGATAATTTTTCATATATTATATGTTTAATTTGGAGTTCATATGAATTAGTTATGAATTTCCAAAGTTTAATTCATTTTCTGGATTTTTCTCTGATTTAATTAATTCTTTTAAATTCTGGAATTTGGTTTATTGCGTCATGCTGATGAGGGGGTGATGTCACAGGGGGGGCTGACAAGTGGGGTCGGGGTGTCAGTGGGAGAGGGGTTAAATCCGTGGTTAATTAATTTAACCAGACGGTTTAAGGGGGCAGGGCCCACCTGTCAGTGACCCAAGGGTCAACTAACAGGGGATTAGCCCCTTAAGCTAATCGGGCCCGCCGGCGGTTAGCCGCCGGTGACCACCAGCGCGGCGGAGCTGCACGGGGAGGAGGCTCCCGGCCTCGGCTGGCTGCGCTGCGGGCACTGGGGCGTAGCCCTTGCTCGTGCGCATCGCCCCGAGCACACGGGGGACCTTGAGGAGGCCCCGGGCCACGCCGGCGTCGAGGTTCGCGGTGGAGGAGCTACTGGCCACGGCGAGAGCGCGGTACGGACCACGGCGAGAAGCACGAGGGAGGGCAAGAGGAAGAGGAGCTCACCCCGGAGCTGTTGGAGGGGACGTCGAGGTCGTAGGGGCTGCGGTGGCGGAGGAATCGCTCGCCGACGAGCGGCGGCCGGCGGGTAAGATGAAGACGAAGGCGACGGCTCTGGGGCTCCGCGGCTCGATTGGGTGCTCCAGGCGACGTAGGCGACGGCGGTGGATCTTCTGGACACCAAGGAGGGGCGAGAGGAGGCCGGTGGCCACGACTGGGCGCGGCGGCGCTCTCCGGTGGGCTCTCGGGTGGCGTCGAAATCGGCGAGGAAGAGGGCAGAGAGGTAGCGGCGAGAGGGGAAAGAAGGTGCGGGGGTTCTGGGCGCTTGCGTGGCATGCGCATGGGGGCTGGGGAGGCCTAGACGGCTCTCACGTCGTCGACGTGGCGTCGGCGTGCCCCTGGCCTCCAGCGAGCTGCTTTGGGGGAGGGGGAGGAAGACGACAGGAGCTCGGGCTGGGCTGGGCCAGACCAGTGGAGAGGTGGGCCTCGCCTGTGGGCGCAAGGTAAGCCTCTCCTTTCCTTTTCTTTTTATTTTTCTGTAAATAGGTTGGCCCCACTAATTAAATTAGCTAGGCATTTTTAATAAATGTCCAAATACTTTTATAAATACTAGGTGACCAGTAGCTAGTCACATAAAGAATTTGGACATTTTTGAAATTAAATAAATTTGAATTTCAATTCAAATAGGGGTAAACTTTAATTTCCAGAGCACCTTTTGAATATTAGAAAATTCCATCAGTATGGGAAAATACCCAAACCACTTTTGAAATGATCAGCATCATTTATAGGAATTTTCCAAGCATTCAAATGATTTTTGGAAAAAGATTTTTATCTGGCCATTTATTTAAATTCTCAGGGCTTTTCTTTTCCCCATTTTTGATTTTCTTTTTGAATTTTTCATGATGCAAAAGGGCACAAACAATCCTAGCACTTACCCTAGTTGGGGTTCTGACAGACCCACCCCTGGCCGCGCCAAGAGGCCGCCTGGAGGGGTGGGGCCTCCCCTCTGGCCCTCCTTTAGCCTATATTTAGCCCCCGTCTCAAAAACCCCTGGGAGGCACTCGTATCGTGAATTTAACCACTGTTCCAACGCTGCCGCGATCCCGAGATCGGGATCCCCAAAATACACTATCCCGGCACCCTGCCGGAGGGACGATTGATCTCCGGGAGCTTATCCACCACTATGAGAGCTTCCCGGATGTGCCGTGAGTAGTCCCCCCTTGGACCATGGGTCCATGACCAGTAGCTATGTGATGTCTTCTCACCAATATTGTGCTTCAATTCTTAGCCCTTGTGAGCTTCCCTACATGATCAAGGCATCTATGTAATCTTTCTGCTGTTGCTATGCTGTGTTTGCTGGGATCCGATGGATTATGAGATTATGTTTAGATTGTGATGAGTTATATATTTGGTTCTCCTTTTATATATTAGTTCTTGAGTAATTCTTTCATGTCCTCCGTTGCTTTTTATTGCTTTGGCCAAGTAGTAGATTAGAACTCCAAGAGGGAGCGTTATGAATGATTGTGGGTTCATTCCCCCCGATGTCTAGGTTGAGTGACATAAACATCAGACTAGGGGATGTGCTGTTGCCACCAGGTAGAAAACAACGGTGCTTGTAACCGCGATTACAAGGATTGCTTACCTTACGCATAGTTTTTTAATGCCGTTGTTTGTTGCTTTGAGATTACACTTTGGGTGGGGCTCGCAAATTAATACCAGCAAGATGTTCTGGATAGATATCTCAAGGTGGATGATTAGTGAGTAGATGCTGCTGAATAAACGGTCTACTTGTCTTGGCGTACTGCCCATACAATTGAGCCGCTAAATTTCTTGCAACATAATTAGTATTGCGGTGTGTTTATAATTTTGTCAATTGCCCAGATATAATTTGTTCACCCAACATAGTTGTTTTCTCGTCTTTTGGGAAAGAGACATCACTAGTGAATATCATGGGACCCCGGTCCATATTTCCACCATTGTTTACACCTGTGCCATTTACTGCTTTTATTTCCTTTCGATTGCAATCACCACTACTATTTCCACTGTGTGTTTGATCCTTTGTAAACAACAAGACTGGAGAGATTGAAAACCTCTCTGAACTCGTTGGGAGAAAAGTTATTTGTTGCTGTATGCAGGTCCAGGTCAAGTAAGCAACCTTGGTTGTAAACGGTGCCGTTGTTTTCTTGCCGCCCACTTGAAGAACTTGGAGTCCTACGGGAGACATAAACCCTATTCTCCAAGTTAGGGGAAACTTGCTGCTGACTACTTCTTAAACCTTCCACTTTGGGTAACCAACAAGGGGGAGAAGTCTATTCCTGTCATCAAAACACTTTCTGGCGCTATTTCCGGGGTCTCCAGTCTAGAAGATAGGGGAGTTGCACACTATCTTTTACCTTTGCTTTTTAGTCTTGTTAGTTTACTTTCTAGTTTTTGCTTTAGAGTCTTATACCAAAAACCACAAAAAAATTAGTGATCTTGATTTTAGTTGTTTCTTTTGTGTAGCCAGTATGTCTTTAGATTTTGGAACTTTGCCGGAATCTGAGATCTTAGATTTCCAGCAAAGGGAAGGGGAGAATATGAAAAGTCTTGGGGATAGACTTTCTGAAGCACATAAAAGAATTACGCCTTGGATACATATAAAAATTGTGCTTAGGAATTTTTACCATGGTCTCTTTAGATGGTGCAAACACTCTCTTGATATTATAGTTGAAGGAGATTTTATAGAGTGTAATGAGGAAAAAGCTATTGATATTATAGAAGGATTATCTATCTTCTTTGTGTTTGATCATGGGGTTGACGCTATCATGGATACAATTGACTCTATTGAGGAAAGACTTATTGCTTTGAATACAAGTGGAGTAAAAGGATCCACTACAGCTGGGGATATGATTTTAAATATAAAGGATGATTGGGACCCTTTTATTAGAGTGAGAATTTCTAATAGGGACTTCCTTGCTTATTGTGATATTGGATCCATGATTTTTACCATGCCCAAATGTGTTTATGAATGTTTGAAGCTTACAAATATGGTCAATTTTCCATCTTATCATGAAAAATCTAATGGAGATGTTTGTAAGATCCAGGGAGAGGTAAAAGATGTCCAAGTTATGTTTTTCAAAAGGATTGCAACAGTTGACTTTTTCATTATGGAGTCAGTCAACCGAGGACACATAGTGCTTGGAAGGGATTTCCTCCGAGCCATGAAAGGGTTCATTGACATAGGTAAAGGGAAAATACGCTTTCTTGGGAAAGCTAAAGGTACTTATCTCTTCCCTAGTAAAGATAGGAATGGGCTCGTTGAAGAGCGAGCTGGAGGTTTTGATGATCCTATTGATAATTATTTCTTTGAACCTTGATTCCTATTCTTTTTGCATCATGCCTAGCTAAAAGGCATAAAAGAAAGCGCTTATTGGGAGGCAACCCAAAATGTTTTTATTTTCAGTTTAGTGGCCTTGATGCTTGTTACTACTGTAGCAACATCATTGTATCTTTATTTTCAAGCTTTGTGCCAAGTTTAGCCTCCGATTGCAAGAAAGATCAAAAGTTGTGACATGTTGTCCAGAAAACAGATTTTGTATGCTTGACGGAAAAATTCACCTAAAATCATTGGATCATCTTTTTGATCTGAGTTTTTTTTAAAGTATGATCTATACAATTGGATTTTTGGCTTCTATTTTGAGTTTTTTTATTTGAGTTGCGGAAGTGCCCCTAAACAATTATTTACTACCTGCTGGTCTGTTTTTCACAGATTCTGCCACGTTTTGCGTTTTCTCCGTTTTGAAAATCTTAAGCTTGCTTTTTCTTTGAAAAAACTTTTTGGAAATCTTGAAAAATAGCTCGTCATGAAAATATTTATTTCTAATAGAGGAAAATTATTTATTTATGGGTACTAACCACCCTAATCAGCTTATGATGAGTTTTGTATGAAGGGAGTTTTCAAGTATGCGAAGGAAGATGATGAAAGAAAATCCGAGAGTGTCAAAAGCTCAAGCTTGGGGATTCCCCCATGCACCACCAAGATATATCCAAGGAGACTCAAGTGTCTAAGCTTTGGGATGCCCCCGTTCATCCCCTTCTCCATCAACAATCATCAGTTCGTCCTTCTCCATGCTATATTTTTATCACTTCATGTGTTATGTGCTATGCTTGGAGCATCTCGCTCTTTACTTTTAGTTAGTTTTAGTTTTTCTTGCTGTTCATAACAAGTTGTACCCTAGCCTACATTGTTTGGGAGAGAAACACGCTCCACTCCACCCTAGAACACAACATAGGTTTTCATGCTTATCTTTGATTGTGTGTTCTTTATCTTTTCATAGCTGCTGTCATGCTTAGCTCTTAGTTTTCATCCTTATCTTTTTAAGAGATTTTATTTAGGTTTTTGCCTTTGTAAATCTCTTGAGTTATAATGCTTATCTTGTTTAGAGAGTTGGTCTAGTGCACTGAGTTGTGTGTCTTGACATGAATAGGTAATTGAGGTTGCTATTATAAGTATAGTAGTAACTTGCAATAGTTTCGAGGTATTGATTTGAGTAATGTTTGGACTTTTGGTGCCAAGAGCTTGAGCCTATTAGTGAAAGGTGTCGTATTTTGGGCAATCCGTGTTTATTTTTGAAAACTACAAAAAAATTTAGTTGAGAACTCTAGCTACTAGATGGATCGCTAACCTCTAGAGGGGTTGGAATATATAGAGTACCCTCACGTACCATGGGTCGAGGATGCGCAAAGATAACCAAACCCCCATACACTCCTCCTCGGGGTACTTGTCTCTTTGTGAACCTCCTGATTAGATAGAGAGTTACCGATAATAAGTGCATGAGTTCCTTTGACTAATGCGAGTATTCGATTGTTGGCACTTCCACTTCACATATTTTGCTAGCCTCTTCGGTATCGTGCATTGCCCTTTCTCATCTTGAGAGTCGGTGCAAAATTTGCCGGTGCATCCAAACCCTTGGCATGATACGCCCTGTCATCATAAACCTCCTTATATCCTTCCTCAAAACAGCCACCATACCTTCCTATCAAGGCATTTCCATAGCCTTTCCGAGATACATTGCCATGCAACATCCATCATCTCATGACTTGATCTTCATGTCATACATGCTTTCGCTTGATGGAGGATCCGCATGCTAGTTGGGCCTTGAACTTATCATTGCTACATCACGCGCTAGTATCATTGCATATCCTGCTAAACTGGCAGAGGCATACATTTGCATACATCATGATAGTTTTTCAGTTTTCTTTATGTTGAGTACTTCTTGTAAAGTGTGAGATCTTCTATACTCTTTTAAAATATAGAGTGTTTCCCTTAAAGTGAGGAAAAGATCCCAAAGAGGACAAATTAAAAGATCCCAAATATGACAAATTAAAAGATCCCAAAGAGGACAAATGAGACATAAATAGAAAGAGCCAATGAGGCCACAAAAATACAAAAAAATAGGAAAAAGAAAAAAAGATATAAAAAGAGAGAAGGGGGGGCAACACTACTATTCCTTTTGAAATATCCACACTCGCAATCCAAATTTATATTTGTACTCCATAGAGATCTTCATATAATTCATGCATAACTATGTAGGGATCCTTACACTATAGAACTTGGCTTGCATATTCCAATGATGAGCCTCCTCAAATGAGCTCTAGGTCTTCATGAGCATGCAAGTTGGATGCACCCCCACTAGTTCCATTGGATAGCTTACCATATCTCACATGTGCATCCGTTTCATGGCAATCCCTACTCCTCACATCATATCTATCATTTGGTTTTCTCTTGCCTATGATTGTCCTCATTGATGTGAGACTTTCACACATTTTTTGTCTTCCTTCCCCATAATTATTATATTTTCCATCCTAAGTTCCAACATATCTTGCTTGCGCTCATCCATTGCATGAGTGCTTAAAGTCGAAATGGAGAGGATCAGTTTGACTTGTGCCCGACTAGTGGTCTGGGGATGAGTCAAAATAAGATTCCGAAGGAGACCAAGTGTGAAGTTTTAGTAGACCGAGTTCTCAATTAAACTATATAGTATTTTTATGCTCTAAACCCATCTCCCACTTCTTGCACGCACACACCATTTAGAGACATTCGAGTCACGGACAGTGAGAGCTCTTGCACCTTTATGTTCTTACTTTACTAGTTTCAATACTAGATATAAATTCTTGCTTGTTATTCTCTTGAGAGTTGAATTTCATATCTTATTTGCTTTACTTTAAAGTTCTTGTGTGTTGGTAGCATGTCACCACAGAAATTATTTGTGTTATCATTTACCTGCTCGAGGACGAGCTGGAATTAAACTTGGGGATGTTGATACGTCCCAAATGTATCTATAATTTCTTCTTGCTCCATGCTTATTTGGATGATATTGCTATGTGTTTTGCTACACTTTCATACCTTTTTCAACATATTTGGACTAACCTACTAACTCAGTGCACCTAGTGCCAGTTTCTATCTGCTGATGTCTTTGAATTGCAAGTTTATACCCATATTTCAAGTGCCCAAAAAATTCCAAGAAAGTTATATAAAAAATCAGCGTTCCAGAAGACTCCGGATGGACGAAGAAGAGCCGGAGGGGGCCCACCCCCTCCCAGGCGGCCAGGTGGCGCGGCCCCACCCCTGGATGCACCGGGAGGCCTCCTGGAGGGGTGGGGCCTCCCCTCTAGCCCTCCTTTGGCCTATATTTAGCCCCCGTCACGAAAACCCTCGGGAGACACTCCGTACGTGAATTTAACCACTGTTCCGCCGCCGCCGCAATCCTGAGACCGGGATTGCCAGAAGACCCTATCCCTGCACCCTGCCGGAGGGACGATCGATCTCCTGGAGCTTCTCCACCACCATCAGCGCTTCCCATATGTGCCATGAGTAGTCCCCCTTGGACCATGGGTCCATGACCAGTAGCTATGTGGTGTCTTCTCTTCAATCTTGTGCTTCAATTCTTAGCCCTTGTGAGCTGATGGCACTGAAGTAGTGCTCCTCGTTGGCTACCCCAAGTGGAAGGTTGAGATGTAGAGCAACAATAATTTCCCTCGGCAAGGATACCAAGGTTTTTCTCCCGTAGGACTCCAACAACGACAAGTAGGTGACAACGGCGCTAGAAATTACTAGTACGAGAGTTTACGTGGACCTGCACACAGATACAAATAACTTTGCTCCCAACGAGTACAGATAGGTTGTCAATCTCTCCGGCCTTGCTTTTTACAAAGGGTCAAACGCAAGAGATAAAAGGTAATGATAACTACAACTAGAACGTAAAACAGGAAGTTAATTGAGCGTGTAAACAGTGGTGGAAATATGGACCGGGGTCCCATGATGTTCACTAGTGATGTCTCTCTCCCAAAATACGATAAACAATTATGCAAGGTGAACAAATTACAGTTGGGCAATTGACATGATTAAAAACGCACCGCAATGCTAACTATGCTACAAAAGAAAGGAAGAGGCTCAAAAGCATGGGTAGTACGCCAAGATAAGTAGACCGAAATCCATCTGCATCTGCTACTAATCATCCACCTTGAGATATCTATTCATAACATCTCGCTGGTATTAAGTTGCGAGCCCCAACCAAAGTTTAAACCCAAAGCAACAGACAACTGCATTAAAAGAACTCTGCATAAAGTAAACAATCCTTGCAACCACGGTTACAAGCACCGTTGTTTTCTCCTTTGTGGAAACAACACACCCCCTAGACGACTCATGTTTCTGTCACTCAAGCTAGTCATCAGGGGACATGAACCCACAATCATGCATAACGCTCCCTCTTGGAGTTACTACCTACTACTGGCAGAAGCAATAAACAACAATGGAGAACATGCAAGAATTACTCAAGAACAAAAGTATAAAAGGATAAGAACCAAATATATTACTCATCACAATCTTAACATAATCTCACATTCCATCAGATCCCAACAAACTCAACATAGCAACATCAGAAATAATTACATATGTGCCTTGATCATGCAGAGCAGCTCACGATGTCTAATCCATAAAGAACAAAGAGGGGGAGAGGACATCACATAGCTACTAATCATGGCCCCATGGTCCAAGGTGTCCTACTCACGGCTCATCCGTCATGGTGGTGGAGAAGCTCCCGACGGTCAATACTCCCTCCGACTGGGTGCCGGGAAGAGGTCTTCTCATGCTCCCGATCTTGGAAGCGCGGCGGCGGCGGAATAGAGGCGAGATCGTGAAAAAGGGTTCTGTCCTCAGCGGTTTTGGGAGGATAGAGATATATAGGCGAAGGGGGGGCAGCCAGGGGAGCCAACAGGAGTCCAGGCGGCCTCCCGGCGCGGCCCCACCCCAGGACGCTCCCCCTTTCCACCTGGGCACTAGGTGGGCCCCCTCTAGCCCCCCTTAGGGCGTCTGTAAGCTTCCGGTATGCTGATTTATTTTTTTATTTTCCCCGGATTTTTTGGCACTTTAAGTAATGGGAAAACCTGAAATAAACAGACAGTAGAAAACAAAAACTGGCACTGGGGTGCACTGAGTTAATAGGTTAGTCCAAATATGATCAAAAGTGTATGAAAGTGCATCAAAAGCATAGCAATATCACCCAAAACATGCATGGAGCAAGCGGAAATTATAGATACGTTTGGGACGTATCAACATTCCCAAGCTTAATTCCTGCTCGTACTCGAGTATGTAAACGATAACAAGAATAATTTCTGTGGTGACATGCTACCGACCATAAAAGGACTTTTAAGTAAAGCAAGTAAGGCATGAAATTCAATTCAAGTCATAACAAGCAAGAGTCTATATTAGCATTGAAACAAGCAACATAAGAACATAAAGGTGCAAGATCTCTCGCTGTCCGTGACTCGAATGTCTCCAAATGGTGTTTGCGTGCAAGAAGTGGGAGATGGGAATACGAGAGAAAAAATATATTTTGTTGAGAACTCAACCTACTACAGTTTCACACTTGTTCTTCTTTGGAATCTTATATTGACTCGTCCCCAGACCATTAGCCAGGTACAAGTCAAAATGATCCACTCCCTTTTGATATTTTGAGAACTCATGCAATGGATGAGCGTAAGCAAGAAAGTTGACACTTAGGATGGCAAAGAGAGAGATGGTGGAGGAGGAAGACAAAAAGTGTGTGAAAGGCTCACATCAATGAGGCAATCATGGGCGAGAGAAAGTCAAATGATAGATATGATGTGAGGAGTAGGTATTGCCATGCAACGGATGCACATATGAGCTATGGAAAGCTCTCCAAAGGAACTAGTGGGGGTGCATCCAACTTGCTTGCTCAAGAAGACCTATATCTCATTTGAGGAGGCTCATCATTGGAATATACAAGCCAAGGTCTATAGTGTAAAGGTCCCCACATAGCTATATGCATATATGATCATCTCTATGGAGTACAAGATATAGGAGGGAGTACGAGTGTGGATCTCTCAAAATGAATAGTAGTGTGCCCCCTTCTCTCTTTTTATTTTCTTTTTCTCTTTTTGCTATTTTTAACTCTCATTTGTCGTCTTTGGGATCTTTTCCTCACTTTAGGGGCAACACTCTATTTTACAAGAAGTATAGAAGATCTTTCACACTTTACAAAAGTACTCAACATAAAGAAGATGAAGCTATCATGACGTATGCAAATGCATGCCTCTGCCAGTGTAGCAGGATATGCAATGATACTAGCGTGTCATGTAGCAATGATTAGGGCAAGGACCAACTAGCGTGCGGCTCATCGATCAAGCAAAAGCATGTATGACATGAAGATAAGGTCATGAGAAGGTGGATGTTGCATGGCAATGTATCTCGGAAAGGCTATGGCAATGCCTTGATAGGTAGGTATGGTGGTTGTTTTGAGGAAGGATGTAAAGAGGTTTATGATGACAGAGCGTATCATGCCAAGGGTTTGTATGCACCGACGAAGTATGCGCCAACTCTCGAGATTAGATAGGGCAATGCACGATACGGAAGATGCTAGCAAAATATGGGAAGGTGGAAGTGTCAACTTTCGAATACTTACATTAGTCCGAAGGACTCAGGAACTTATTATCGGTAACTCTCAACCTAATCAGGAGGTTCACAAAGATACAAGTACCCCGAGGAGGAGTGTATGGGAGTTTGGTTATCCTTGTGCATCCTCGACTCATGGTATGTGAGTGTACTCTAATATCCGATCCCTCCAAAGATTAGTGATCCATCTAGTAGCTAGAGTTCTCAACTAGTTTTCGCAGTTTTTGAAAATAAACACGGATTGCGAAAAATATGACATATATCACTAATAGGCTAGAGCTCTTGACACCGAAAGTTCAAACATTACTCAAAACAATAACTCAAAACTATTGCAAGTTACTACTACAATTGAATAGCAACCTCAATTACCTACTTCAAGTCAAGACACACATGGGGGTATCCCCAAGCTTAGACGCTTGAGTATCCTTGAATATTTCTTGGGGGGTGCATGGGGGCATCCCCAAGCTTGACCGTTTGACACTCCCGGATCTTCTTTCATCATCTTCCTTCACACACTTGAAAACTCAGTTTATAAATAACTCATCATAAGCTGATTAGAGAGGTTAGTACCCATAATAAAACAATTTTACTCTACTGGAAATAAAGATTTTCTTGAAGGACTACTGTTTCTCAAGACCGCCAAAAAGTTTTTGCAAAGAAAAAGCTAGCGCAAGACTTGCAAAACTGGGAAAAGGCAAAACATGGCAGAATCTGTGAAAAAAAGACCAGCAGGTAGTAAATAATTTTTTGGGGGTACTTGTATAGATCACGCTCAGAACAGATGCTCGAAAGCTAATTGTATAGACCACACTTTCAAGAAAATTCATATAAAAAAGATGATCTGGTGATTTTATCCGAATTTTTCCGTCCAAGGACGGAATCTGTTTTCTGGACAGCATGTCACAACTTTTGAACTTTCTTGCAATCAGAGGCTAAACTTGGCACAAATCTTGAAAATAAAGATACAATGATGTTGCTACAGTAGTAACAATCATCAAGAATACTAAAAACATAAGGAAAAACTTCTTGGGTTGCCTCCCAACAAGAGTTTTCTTTTACGCCTTTGAGCTAGGCACAAAGCAAAAAGATCAAATTTTATCAAGAAAATGAGAATAGCTAGCCCATGTAACGGACTCAAAAGGTAACTTAATCTTCTTTCTAGGGAAGTGTTCCATCCCCTTCTTGAGAGGGAATTGGAATTTATATTCCCCTCTTTCATATCAATGACTGTCAGATCCCTCTGTTAGGTATGTGCTAGGGTTAGCTAGTGCCTTTGCATCATGTCAAAATTTCAAAAAGAAATCTTGGAAATCAAATTCAAAATCCAAATGGGAGAAGGAACACCCCCAGATGAATTAATTCAAAAGGCCAGATAAAAATCTTTTCCAAAAATTCATGTTAGAGTTTTGAAAAGTCTTATAAATGAGTGTGATCACATATCAAGTGATGTGGGACCCACCCCATGCTCATAGATTTTTCAAATATTCAAACAGTACCTTGGAATTAAAGAAATACCCCTTTTTTATTTAAAATTCAAATCATTTGAATTTTAAAAATGTTGAAAGTTTATGAGTGGCTAGTCTATATTATTATGAGGCCATGTAAAAGTTTTCAGCATTTAATAAAATGGTTTGGTATTTTTATCAGAGCCAAAACAAATTACAGAAAAAGAAAGGAAAGATTAAACAGAGAGAAAAAGAAAAGGCTTACCTCTCGCCTGGGGCAAGGCCCACCTCTCCAGTCGGCCCAGCCCACCCGAACTCCCCTGTCGTCTTCGACCCCGCGCTGCCAAGCAGCTCGGTGGCGCGGCGTCGACGCCGTGGACGCCACCTCGATGCCCAGGACGTTCCAGGCCGCCCCGTGCCACCTTTTCCTGTCCTGGAGAACCGCCGTGAAGCCGTGAATAATTTCCCCCTCCTCTCTCGTGCTCTCCCTTCCTCTCCTCGTTTTCCCCTTCTTCTCCGAGAGCAGCCGCTGCTCGACGTCGCAAGAACTCGCGGCCACCGTGCCCTAGAGCTTGAACCAAGGTGTCCCAGCGCTTCGTCGTCGTCGTCTTCGTCGAACTGCAGAAGGAATCGAGCCCGGAGCCCGCATAGACGCCGTAATCTTCCTCGAGCTCCCGCCGGCCACCGTGGAGGACTTCGTCGATTACGCCACCGTTGAGCCACCCCAGACCTCGCCACCACCTCTGCTGGATTCAGGGTGAGCTTTCGAGTGAAACCCCTCACTTCTCCCCCTCGATTGCTTTCCCTAGTCGGATCCTCCATGGGAACCCGAGCACCCCGCCGCCATGATCGTCATCCTCCTCGCTCCAGTTCTTTTCGTGAACCCCCAGTGCACGCGTTTGACTCCCGCGTGTGCCAGCACTCGAACGCGCCACAAATCAGCCCGAACCGTGCACCACAACGATGACTGCGACCTCGCCGTGGTTCTGCTGCCGCCGGAGTCGTCGCCGTCGTCGTTACAGAGCTCCCTGTGGACCCCCGAGGCCTCCAGAAGACGCGGACGACCTCCAGGAGCAATCCGGTGCCCTCCGTTTCCCCTCCCGTGGCCGGAATCGTGCTCCCGTGCTGCGCCGCCGTGGCCAGGCCGCCGGCGTTTAGCCGCCGGCGAGTCAGTGCAAACCCCCCCCCCCCTGTTTCACCTAATTAGTGACCCCTGGGTCACTGACCAGTGGGCCCAGTGGCTTAATTAAGCCACTGGATTAACTTAGCCCACGGGTTAAGTTAACCAGCCACTGACAGGGTGGACCCACCAGTCAGACCCCCCCCACGTCAGCATGACCACATGCTGATGCAATAATTGATTTAAATGAATTTCCGGAAAAGCAAAATGGTTTATTAATTCCAGAAATTCCAGAAAATACCCCAAACTTTGGAAATTCATAGAAAATTCATATTAACTCCAAATTGGACAAATAATATATGAAAAATGATCAGGAGAAAATTATCTTTCCAAATATGCAACTTTCAACTCTGTTTGAGTTGAATTTAAAATGTGATCAGTAGCATTTGCTATTTGATTTAAATGAAATTAAATCAAATTCAATTCAAATATTTTGGCAACTTGAACCATGGCAACATGCTACATTTCACTTACACATCAGAGGCATATCATACACATTTGAAGATAATTTAAAATGATCAAACTATATCACATATAACTTGATTAATGTTGAATTCAAATGTGGAGTTTGAATTTGCATTTCAAATGCAATATATTCCACTTAAATGGAATTGCCTCACACATCAAAACTTATACTTCAAGCTTTAACATTCAATCATGTGCTTGAGCATTGCATTCATATTGATTGCTACTTCGTGCTTTGTTTGTCGAGTAGAGGTGGAACCGGAGCAAGAGGTCACCCCCTTCGCTGAAGATCCAGAACCCGAACCTCGTCAGCAAGGCAAGCAAACCCCCATTGATCATGTCGATAAAATCCCACTTCCCTCTCATGTCTCGCTTATGCATTGTTTAGGATGATCACCATGTTACGATTCTACCGCATAGATGAACCCATTCCTTTGCATGACCTATCTTTTGTCACAGTAGTAAGCAAACCACAATCCTAGCAAATGTAGGAGTTGACTGATATCATGTGGCCCCTGCAAATGTTATCGCTTATTGCATGCTTAGTATGATACCATGTTGTTACTGTGATGTGAGTCGGGATGGTAGTGATCATGTTGATGATGGTAGAAAAGTGTTGGTGAATCGACCTAATACAAGGTGAACGATGAGAGGCCGTGTAGGAGTACACGGTGGGTTGTCTCGTTGAACACCGCCCTAAGTCCGAGTTCTTGTGTGGTGATCCAAGATGAAGAGTACAACCACACATTGGGCTCACTGACCCCTCTCAACCTATTAACTCATCCCTTTCGATGTCCAGATGTCGCAGTAGTTCGGAGTTCTGGTAGGCTTGTGGCCTGGATGCTAAGTGAGAGAACGGCTCAACCGAGACCGGCTTATGCACCACGCACACATCGCTTGGGTCCACTTCGGTAAACCGGCCGGGTTCACGATTGTGGTAACCAACCCAAGTAGGCGGCTTTCTTGGACTAGATAGGCTATGAAGTAACAGTTGTGGTGAGCATCCTCGCTGGCACCCCTTGAATGGTGTCGAGATCAAAGGCGGTAAATGATGGTCATGTGTGTGTAGCGGTACACCCTTGCAAGGTTATCAAAACTATTCGAATAGCCGCGTCCGCGGTTATGGACTACTTGGAAAGCTTAGCTTGATTATTAGATAACTTGAACCGGATACTTCTAAAACACACCAAGATAAGTGTGAGTGCTATGGCGTGCTTTCTCGTGGGGAAGTCGAGGAAGGCACCATAGTGGTGTAATTGGTTGGTGAAAGTAGTGGACTCGTGTACGCTTCTTACCTCAAGTCTGGTACTCGTAGTTCAGGACTAGCCAAGTCAAAGCTGACATTTCTGCAAGTGAACCCCACCTCCCTTACCTTGATACATGTGCATGAGTAGTATAGCTCCTATGTAAGTCTTGCTGAGTACGACTTTGTACTCACGTTTGCTTATTATATGTTTTAGATGACGCCACTGACCCCGAAGGTGGCTTCTTCATCGAGCTGGACGACTGAAGTTAAGCTAGTCTAGTCCCAGTCAGCAGACTGGTTCCCTCGTGGAGGGCTTTGTGTTTGAATAAGGCTTCTTAAGCCAATTTGTTAAACTTGTCTGTACTCAGACATAATTTGCTTCCGCTTTATGTTGTAATGTTGGATCACATATATGTGATCTCTGTGTGTACTCTATAAGAGTTATAAATAAAATGTACACTTTGTAGAGAATTGCAATGGTACCTACTGTTCATACAAGGCATGTGTGCTGCGTGTATGGTTATAACATGCATGTCTTTGTATGGGTTTTCGAGACCTTAGTTGTGTTCTGGCTGGCGGTATTTCATACACCAAGTGGCCCTTAGATGTGCGCAGCTTGGGGCATCGCGATGCGATTGTCCGAGACTCCGTCTCGTGCACACTTTGTGGTATGATCGAGCCCGCCCTAGACCCCGACTAAGTGATCGGGCTGGAGTAAGTCTATGTAAGAGTTTTGAGATAGTCGATAGTATGGTTGAGGCGACTTGTCTTTGAATATGGGAGTTCACCACCCATATCATTAGACTTGTGTGCGGACGATGAGGACCCATCACAGTTGATCATCCGGCCTGGATGGGATGCCCCTCACGTACGATGCTTTCCGAGAATGTTCAGTGCTTGGCCTTGTCTGCTTAGACAAGTGGGTGCGGTTCTCGGCTCTCCATATGACTATGTCTTAACTGTACTTGCATACGCTAACCCCGGGTCCCGACAGACTTGGTATCAGAGCAGGACTGACTGTAGGACTAGTAGCCTTGGCCGAAGTTTAGTCTAGCTTGCTATAGTTATATAGTTACTCTGGGTATATATGGGAACAACGTAAGGCTTCATTTTTCTCCTTACCCCCTTCGTTCTGAGTTCTGAGTCACCTCATCTTGTTCTACGGGAAGATAGGACTAGGCTCTCCTCTGTCTGATTAGCATATCTCGTTGTTTGCTTCCTTATAGCCGTAGGAAAGTTGTGTCAGGTTTTCCTAGCATTGTTATAATGCTGATTTCTTACATCGTATTATGTAAGTGCTGTTTTCATGATTGAAAGAAATTGTCATTTCTTACAATTACAGCCGTTATGCTGTCCGAGTCATTCCAGGTTTATCTCATAATCTGATGCATTTGCAAACTCCTTTCTGTTTCAGATGGCAGATCTGCCCCCTCGGCAGATTGTTCGTTTGACCAGGTGCCTCGGTGTGCGTGGCCATCCCGCCACGTTGATCGAGATGATGTCCTATGTGGGATATCGATGGTACCCTGAGTACACCATCGAGGAGCAGTTCCACGACTTCAACCAGACGCAGTTCCACTGCATCGTCCGGATCTACCCGCACCACGTTGGAGTCACCCAGCCTATCCACTTTGGACATGGCATCGGCGTTACCGAGAACATGGCTGTGCAGGATGCTGCATATTCATGTATTACACTGCTGAGAGAGGAGCACACCATGCTGAGAGAGACTTCTTTCCGCTATATCCCAGCTGCACTTCCAGGAGAAGAGGGATATTACACCGGACTCTACTCAGATCACTCTGCAGAGGATCCAGCACTCCAGGTGACTGCTAGGTTTGCTAGTGACAGAGATCGTGATGCACGCGCTCTCCGTTTCGAGCTCCATGCCACTCGTGTTCGTCTGTATCGAGTACTGACGCTCTTGGCACCCTTTGTGAGCGTGGGATCAGTGGAGTACGATGCGATCTATCCAGTGAGGACCCAGATGCCTTCTCGAGTTGCTTGGCCCGAGATTGGAAGAATTTTTCCACCCCGTGGTCCTTTGCTTCCACCCTACACTGGACCTAGGCCCCATCCTTGCCCAAATGGATATCAGGGTCCACAAGCCTCCGTGTTTTCCGATGGTCACCTCCAGCTACCGGGATACGCGGGTAACTTTTATGAGGACTACTATGGAGATGGAGATGAGTGAGACCGCCTGTGGTCTTGCTTAATGATGAGGTAGTAGTATCTTAGGTATTGTATGCAAGGTGTCTAAGTTCCAGAGGCTTAGATAAATAATGTATAGGAAGTCAGAGTGCCTCTGAAGGATGTATCATCTTCAGCACGTTTGTATTAGCTTAGTGCTTGTACTAAAACGATGTATGGTTTGTATGACAGCTTGTGAATATATGGCTTGTATGCTTTTATCACCATGTTGTCAAGATGATTACTTCCTTTGCTCTGTAATCCTTCCAGTACTTCAATACCTTGATTAGACTCTTGAAATCAACTCTGTTTGACTTTGGTTTTTCACCTTCAGGATGTCTCAAGGAACCCGTGGCCAGGTTGGTCGTAACCAAGGTCGTGGGAACAACCAGGAGGAAGATAACCTTCCACCCCCACCCACGATGGCCCAAGTTCTGATGGAGGTCGAGAGGAACCGCCGTGACTCTCACCACCTGCTGGAAGTCATCGCACGCAACACCACTCAGCAGCGCAATGAGCTGGTGTCTCTGAACGACTTCATCCGGCTTCATCCCCCGGTTTTCAGTTACTCCACCGAGCCCCTTGACGCCGATGACTGGCTCCGCAGCATCGAGAGGAAGCTCCAAGCAGGCCATGTTGCAGATGGCGACAAGGTCAATTATGCCACCTATCACCTTGAAGGTGCAGCAAGCTCTTGGTGGGAGAATTTTCTGAATATGCGCCACGTTGGACCACCTGCATCTTGGGAGGAATTCTGTACGTCCTTCCGCGAGCACCACATCCCCAAGGGTCTCATGGACCGCAAACGTGAGGAGTTCTGTAACCTCACTCAAGGCAGAAGAACCGTGGACGAGTTTAGTCGTGAGTTCAACCGACTTGCTCGTTATGCAACTGAAGAAGTCTCCACCGACTCCAAGAAACAAGAGAGGTTCCGTCGTGGCCTCAACAGTGGACTCCGTCGCGAGCTCAACCTTCATGACTTTGCCACATTCCAGGTCCTTGTCAACAAGGCCATCAAAGCAGAGGACATGAACACCCCCAACGATTTCCGCAAACATCCTAGAGATGAAAGTTCATCCAGTTCTGGCTCCCAGAAGCGCAAGATCTGGATTCCAAATAGCATGTTCCGCCAGAACAACCCACCGAGGCCATCCTATGTGGCGCCTCGTCCAACCACCCAGTTCCACCCAGCTCCACCAAACCACCCAGCTCCACGCACTGTTTTCGGAGCTTGCTACAAGTGTGGTCAGGCAGGCCACTACTCTCGTGAGTGCCCCCAGAACCAGATCCAACACCAGAACACTCCACCCCGTGCCGGAGGCAACAACAACAGCAACAATGGTCGTGGCAAGCCACCCCAGAAGGTCTACACCGCCAAACCCGCTCCTCCCGCCACTCGTGGACGTCTGAACCAGGTTGCCGCTGAAGAGACTGACGACACCACTGACGTCATTCTTGGTACGCTCCCAGTCAATTTTGTTCCTACTTCCGTTCTTTTCGACCCAGGATCATCTCATTCATTCATGTCGGAAAGTTATGCACTTCGTCATGAGTTACCCTTTGTTGAATTGTCCACCCCGATGGTTATTCAAACTCCAGGGTCAAGATGGCAAACTAATAGAGTGAGCCATGGTAATCAAATTGCAATTGAGGGTTTAGTATTCCTTGCTTCACTCATAGCCCTCAAGTCTTCAGACATTGATGTCATCCTTGGCATGGATTGGCTATCAAGACAGAATGCCTATCTGGATTGCAAAGGCAAATCCGTGAAACTCACCCACCCTTCAGGCACAACCGTTAACTATACCTCACCCAGAACAAGAAACCAAGTGCATTCTTTGAATGTACTTCCCCTTCCCGAACTTGAAGATATTCCGGTGGTTCGTGACTTCCCGGATGTCTTTCCTGAAGAACTGCCGGGCATGCCACCCGACAGGTGTGTAGAATTTATAGTGGATCTTGTTCCAGGAACCGCACCAATTTCCAAACGCCCTTATAAAATGGCCCCACATGAGTTAGCTGAGCTAAAAACCCAACTTGATGCTTCGTTGGCAAAAGGCTTCATCCGCCCTAGCTCATCGCCATGGGGTTGCCCCGTTCTGTTCATAAAGAAGAAAGATGGAACAGAAAGGATGTGCGTAGATTATCGCCCGCTAAATTTAGCGACGATAAAGAACAAATACCCACTGCCCAGGATCAATGATCTTTATGATCAACTTGCAGGATCCGCTGTCTTTTCCAAGATGGATTTGAGATTAGGTTATCATCAGATCAGAATCCGAAACGAGGACATTCCCAAAACGGCTTTTACTACTCGTTATGGTCTTTATGAGTACACCGTCATGTCCTTTGGTTTAACCAATGCCCCCGCCACATTCTCACGCTTGATGAATTCGATCTTCATGGAGTACCTAGATAAATTTGTTGTGGTTTATTTCGATGACATTCTCATCTACTCGAAGAACGAAGGAGATCATGCCGAACACTTAAGGCTGGTATTGATGAAACTTAGAGAGCATCGCCTGTACGCTAAATTCTCCAAGTGTGAATTCTGGCTACCAGAAGTGACCTACTTAGGCCACGTAATTTCTGCAAAAGGCATTGCTGTGAATCCCGAGAGAGTTCAGGCCGTCCTTGACTGGACTCCACCCGAATCGGTTAAGCAAGTTAGAAGTTTTCTTGGCCTAGCCAGCTATTGCCGTCGCTTCGTCGAGAACTTTTCTAAAGTTGCAAAGCCTCTAACTGAACTCCTCAAGAAAGATAAGAAATTCCAATGGACTCCCAAGTGCGAGGAAAGCTTTCAAGAGCTAAAAAGAAGATTGACTTCCGCACCCGTACTTGCACCTCCAGACACAAAAAGGGATTTCGAGATCTATTGTGACGCATCACGGCAAGGGTTAGGATGCATACTTCTGCAAGATCGACATGTGGTAGCTTATGCTTCACGCCAATTGCGGCCACATGAAGAGAACTATCCTACCCATGACCTTGAACTCGCTGCCGTAGTTCATGCTCTAACAACTTGGCGACATTACCTCCTTGGTAATCGTTGTGAGATGTATTCCGACCACCAAAGCCTCAAATATATTTTCACCCAGCCAGATCTTAATCTCAGGCAAAGACGCTGGATTGAGTTGATAAAAGATTACGACGTAGCAATTTCTTACACCCCAGGCAAGGCCAATGTCATGGCTGATGCACTAAGTCGTAAGTCGTACTGTAACAACCTCATGTTGCAGCAGTATCAACCACTTCTTCATGAGGACTTTCGCAAGCTCAACCTTGAAATTGTTCCTCATGGCTATCTTTCAATCTTGGTGGCGAAACCAACTCTTGAGGATCAAATCATAGTTGCCCAAAGGCGTGCACGAGGTGTTCGCCGGATCAAGGAGAACATTGCTAGCGGAGTTGCTAAATGTTTCTCCACAGATAGCAAAGGAACGGTATTCTTTGAAAATCGTTTGGTAGTACCTAAGAATAAGGAACTAAGGCAACTCATCCTCAAAGAAGCCCATGACACACCCCTCTCAATTCATCCCGGTAGCACGAAAATGTACCGAGATCTACGCCAGAGATATTGGTGGACTAGGATGAAGAGAGACATTGCTCAATTTGTTGCCGAATGTGATGTTTGTCGTCGCATTAAGGCAGAACATCAAAGACCTGCTGGTACACTTCAACCCTTGTCCATTCCTGAGTGGAAATGGGACAAAGTCGGTATGGACTTCATCACCGGCTTTCCAAGAACCCAGAAAGGAAACAATGCCATCTTCGTTGTCATAGATAGGCTTTCCAAAGTTGCTCACTTTCTTCCGGTTCGCGAGTCTATAACTTCTAGCCAGTTAGCGGACTTGTACATCTCCAGAATTGTATCCCTTCACGGTGTTCCTTTGGAAATCAATTCTGATCGCGGTAGCCTTTTCACCTCTAGATTTTGGGGAAGCTTCCAACGTGCTATGGGAACTCATCTCTCCTTTAGTACGGCTTTCCATCCTCAGTCTAGCGGTCAAGTCGAAAGGGTTAACCAGATTCTTGAAGACATGCTCAGAGCTTGTGTTATCTCATTCGGAAAGAATTGGGAGAATTCTCTTCCATTTGCCGAATTTGCTTATAACAATAGTTTTCAATCTAGTCTGAACATGGCTCCTTTTGAACTCCTTTATGGACGACGATGTCGAACACCACTAAACTGGTCTGAAACCGGTGAAAGACAATTCTTTGGACCGGACATGATCAAGGAAGCAGAAGAGCAAGTTCGCATTGTTCGTGATCAATTGAAAGCAGCCCAGTCTCGTCAGAAAAGCTACTATGATCGTCATCATAGACAGGAAAGCTACAATCTGGATGTGAAGGCTTACCTTCGGGTTACTCCTCTGAAGGGAACCCAACGTTTCGGTATCAAAGGCAAGTTGGCCCCATGTTACATCGGACCTTTCCGCATTATTTCCAAACATGGAGAAGTTGCCTACCAACTTGAACTACCCCCGCATCTTTCCCGAGTACACGATGTATTCCATGTGTCCCAACTCAGGCGTTGCTTCAAGGACCCCATCCACGAAGTCGACCATGAAACGCTTGATCTCCAAGATGACCTTTCTTATCGACAATATCCCGTTCGTAATCTTGATTCCACAGAACGTGTCACTCGTCGTCAGAAGATTAGGTTTCTGAAAGTGCAATGGTCACACCACTCTGAAAGAGAAGCCACGTGGGAAAGAGAAGACCGTCTCCTTACCGAGTACCCCTCCTTCCTCCCGCAGACTTCTGAATCTCGGGACGAGATTCTTTTGAGTGGGGGCGAGTTGTCAGATCCCTCTGTTAGGTATGTGCTAGGGTTAGCTAGTGCCTTTGCATCATGTCAAAATTTCAAAAAGAAATCTTGGAAATCAAATTCAAAATCCAAATGGGAGAAGGAACACCCCCCAGATGAATTAATTCAAAAGGCCAGATAAAAATCTTTTCCAAAAATTCATGTTAGAGTTTTGAAAAGTCTTATAAATGAGTGTGATCACATATCAAGTGATGTGGGACCCACCCCATGCTCATAGATTTATCAAATATTCAAACAGTACCTTTGAATTAAAGAAATACCCCTTTTTGATTTAAAATTCAAATCATTTGAATTTTAAAAATGTTGAAAGTTTATGAGTGGCTAGTCTATATTATTATGAGGCCATGTAAAAGTTTTCAGCATTTAATAAAATGGTTTGGTATTTTTATCAGAGCCAAAACAAATTACAGAAAAAGAAAGGAAAGATTAAACAGAGAGAAAAAGAAAAGGCTTACCTCTCGCCTGGGGCAAGGCCCACCTCTCCAGCCGGCCCAGCCCACCTGAACTCTCCTGTCGTCTTCCACCCCGCGCTGCCAAGCAGCTCGGTGGCGCGGCGTCGACGCCATGGACGCCACCTCGACGCCCAGGACGTTCCAGGCCGACCCGTGCCACCTTTTCCTGTCCTGGAGAACCGCCGTGAAGCCGTGAATAATTTCCCCCTCCTCTCTCGTGCTCTCCCTTCCTCTCCTCGTTTTCTCCTTCTTCTCCGAGAGCAGCCGCTGCTCGACGTCGCAAGAACTCGCGGCCACCGTGCCCTAGAGCTTGAACCAAGGTGTCCCAGCGCTTCGTCGTCGTCGTCTTCGTCGAACTGTAGAAGGAATCGAGCCCGGAGCCCGCATAGACGCCGTAATCTTCCTCGAGCTCCCGCCGGCCGCCGTGGAGGACTTCGTCGATTACGCCGCCGTTGAGCCACCCCAGACCTCGCCACCACCTCTGCTGGATTCAGGGTGAGCTTTCGAGTGAAACCCCTCACTTCTCCCCCTCGATTTCTTTCCCTAGTCGGATCCGCCATGGGAACCCGAGCACCCCCGCCGCCATGATCGTCGTCCTCCTCGCTCCAGTGCTTTTCGTGAACCCCCAGTGCACGCGTTTGACTCCCGCGTGTGCCAGCACTCGAACGCGCCACAAATCAGCCCGAACCGTGCACCACAACGATGACTGCGACCTCGCCGTGGTTCTGCTGCCGCCGGAGTCGTCGCCTTCGTCGTTACAGAGCTCCCTGTGGACCCCCGAGGCCTCCAGAAGACGCGGACGACCTCCAGGAGCAATCCGGTGCCCTCCGTTTCCCCTCCCGTGGCCGGAATCGTGCTCCCGTGCTGCGCCGCCGTGGCCAGGCCGCTGCGTTTAGCCGCCGGCGAGTCAGTGCAAACCCCCCCCCCCCTGTTTCACCTAATTAGTGACCCCTGGGTCACTGACCAGTGGGCCCAATGGCTTAATTAAGCCACTGGATTAACTTAGCCCACGGGTTAAGTTAACCAGCCACTGACAGGGTGGACCCACCAGTCAGACCCCCCCACGTCAGCATGACCACATGCTGATGCAATAATTGATTTAAATGAATTTCCAGAAAAGCAAAATGGTTTATTAATTCCAGAAATTCCAGAAAATACCCCAAACTTTGGAAATTCATAGAAAATTCATATTAACTCCAAATTGGACAAATAATATATGAAAAATGATCAGGAGAAAATTATCTTTCCAAATATGCAACTTTAAACTCTGTTTGAGTTGAATTTAAAATGTGATCAGTAGCATTTGCTATTTGATTTAAATGAAATTAAATCAAATTCAATTCAAATATTTTGGCAACTTGAACCATGGCAACATGCTACATTTCACTTACACATCAGAGGCATATCATACACATTTGAAGATAATTTAAAATGATCAAACTATATCACATATAACTTGATTAATGTTGAATTCAAATGTGGAGTTTGAATTTGCATTTCAAATGCAATATATTCCACTTAAATGGAATTGCCTCACACATCAAAACTTATACTTCAAGCTTTAACATTCAATCATGTGCTTGAGCATTGCATTCATATTGATTGCTACTTCATTCTTTGTTTGTCGAGTAGAGGTGGAACCGGAGCAAGAGATCACCCCCTTCGCTGAAGATCCAGAACCCGAACCTCGTCAGCAAGGCAAGCAAACCCCCATTGATCATGTCGATAAAATCCCACTTCCCTCTCATGTCTCGCTTATGCATTGTTTAGGATGATCACCATGTTACGATTCTACCGCATAGATGAACCCATTCCTTTGCATGACCTATCTTTTGTCACAGTAGTAAGCAAACCACAATCCTAGAAAATGTAGGAGTTGACTGATATCATGTGGCCCCTGCAAATGTTATCGCTTATTGCATGCTTAGTATGATACCATGTTGTTACTGTGATGTGAGTCGGGATGGTAGTGATCATGTTGATGATGGTAGAAAAGTGTTGGTGAATCGACCTAATACAAGGTGAACGATGAGAGGCCGTGTAGGAGTACACGGTGGGTTGTCTCGTTGAACACCGCCCTAAGTCCGAGTTCTTGTGTGGTGATCCAAGATGAAGAGTACAACCACACATTGGGCTCACTGACCCCTCTCAACCTATTAACTCATCCCTTTCGATGTCCAGATGTCGCAGTAGTTCGGAGTTCTGGTAGGCTTGTGGCCTGGATGCTAAGTGAGAGAACGGCTCAACCGAGACCGGCTTATGCACCACGCACACATCGCTTGGGTCCACTTCGGTAAACCGGCCGGGTTCACGATTGTGGTAACCAACCCAAGTAGGCGCTTTCTTGGACTAGATAGGCTATGAAGTAACAGTTGTGGTGAGCATCCTTGCAAGGTTATCAAAACTATTCGAATAGCCGCGTCCGCGGTTATGGACTACTTGGAAAGCTTAGCTTGATTATTAGATAACTTGAACCGGATACTTCTAAAACACACCAAGATAAGTGTGAGTGCTATGGCGTGCTTTCTCGTGGGGAAGTCGAGGAAGGCACCATAGTGGTGTAATTGGTTGGTGAAAGTAGTGGACTCGTGTACGCTTCTTACCTCAAGTCTGGTACTCGTAGTTCAGGACTAGCCAAGTCAAAGCTGGCATTTCTGCAAGTGAACCCCACCTCCCTTACCTTGATACATGTGCATGAGTAGTATAGCTCCTATGTAAGTCTTGCTGAGTACGACTTTGTACTCACGTTTGCTTATTATATGTTTTAGATGACGCCACTGACCCCGAAGGTGGCTTCTTCATCGAGCTGGACGACTGAAGTTAAGCTAGTCTAGTCCCAGTCAGCAGACTGGTTCCCTCGTGGAAGGCTTTGTGTTTGAATAAGGCTTCTTAAGCCAATTTGTTAAACTTGTCTGTACTCAGACATAATTTGCTTCCGCTTTATGTTGTAATGTTGGATCACATGTATGTGATCTCTGTGTGTACTCTATAAGAGTTATAAATAAAATGTACACTTTGTAGAGAATTGCAATGGTACCTACTGTTCATACAAGGCATGTGTGCTGCGTGTATGGTTATAACATGCATGTCTTTGTATGGGTTTTCGAGACCTTAGTTGTGTTCTGGCTGGCGGTCTTTCATACACCAAGTGGCCCTTAGATGTGCGCAGCTTGGGGCATCGCGATGCGATTGTCCGAGACTCCGTCTCGTGCACACTTTGTGGTATGATCGAGCCCGCCCTAGACCCCGACTAAGTGATCGGGCTGGAGTAAGTCTATGTAAGAGTTTTGAGATAGTCGATAGTATGGTTGAGGCGACTTGTCTTTGAATATGGGAGTTCACCACCCATATCATTAGACTTGTGTGCGGACGATGAGGACCCATCACAGTTGATCATCCGGCCTGGATGGGATGCCCCTCATGTACGATGCTTTCCGAGAATGTTCAGTGCTTGGCCTTGTCTGCTTAGACAAGTGGGTGCGGTTCTCGGCTCTCCATATGACTATGTCTTAACTGTACTTGCATACGCTAACCCCGGGTCCCGACAATGACAACACTAACGGTGCAAAGAAAAGGACGTCCCAAAATAATTGGACATAAGGGTTCACACTCAATGTCCATAATAGTAAAATCAACGGGAACATAATTGTCATTGACAATGATATGAACATCGTCGATCTTCCCCAAAGGTTTCTTTATAGAAGAATCAACGAGACGAACACCAAAAGGACAAGGATCAAAAGGTTTCAATTCAAGCATATCATACATTCTTTTGGGCATAACGGAGGTACTAGCTCCAACATCACATAAAGCATAGCAAGAGAAGTTATTAAATTTAATTTTGATCATAGGATCACAACCATCTTCTAGATTTCTAGGTATGGAGGCTTCTACCCTAAGCTTCTCCTCCCTAGATTTAATGAGAGCATTAGTGATATGCTCTGTGAAGTCAAGATTTAGTGTGCTATTGTGGGGGTCTCTAGACATTTTGTGTAGTAAACTAATAACTTCAGAAAGGGTACAACTATCAAAATCAATGACACTGCTATCAAAGGTGGTAGTGGTGTCATATAGGCTAACTTGTTTGAAAGCTTCTATGCTCATGGGAGTTTCTTCTTCTATGGTTGAGGTAATAGCATCACCATTAATAGGTCCAATGGGACTAGTATGTTGGGTGCTAAGAGTTTGGGTATCATCAACAACTTGGATAGTAGAAATGGTATGGTGTGTAGGAAGGCTCTTAATTCTATCTTCTTCCTCTTTTTCTCTAGCCCATCTTTCTTTAAATTTAGCCATCATCCTAATGTTTTCATTAATTTCATTTGGATAGCATTAATAGGAGTGGTATTCCTCTCCTCTATGGGAGAAGTTCTAATTTTAAGCATGTCAACATCAAGGGCTATGTTGCCTACCTTCAAAGAGAGATTATCTAATTTGTCTAATTTTTATTCTACACTCTTGTTGAAGGCTTTTTGGGTAGTTATAAATTCCTTAAGCATGCTCTCTAACTCAGAAGTGGAGTTCTTGGTGCTAGGATAAGTGTTGTTGTTCCCTTAGTTGTTGGATGGGAACGGTCTAGGATTGCCACCAAAATTACTCCTATAAGCATTATCGTTGAAGTTGTTTCTAGAGATAAAGTTCACATCTACTTGTTTTTGAGAAACCAAGGAATTTAAAGGAATATCATGAGCATCAATAGTAGTTTGCTTGGTAAGTAAAGACATGATCAAGTACATATTTTCATTTAGGGAGAGGAGATCTCCTCGACAGAGTTTACCTTCCTACCCGTTGGAGATTTTTCGGTGTGCCATTGGGAATAGTTGGTCATCATCTCATCTAGAAGTTTTGTGGCAGCACCAAGTGTTGTTGATAGGTTCCTCCCGCGGCCGAATCTAACAGGTTCCGCGAGGTAAAGTTCAAGCCTGCATAAAAAGTCTGGATAACCATCCAAGTAGTCAAACCATGTGTAGGGCATTTATTAACAAGAGATTTCATACGTTCCCAAGTTTGGGCAACGTGTTCATTATCCAATCGCTTAAAATTCATAATATTACTCCTCAATTGGATAATCTTAGCAGGTGGGTAGTACTTCCCAATAAAAGCATCATTGCACTTATCCCAAGAATATATACTATTCCTAGGCAAGGATTGAAACTAAATTGAGCTCCTTCTCTCAAGGAGAAAGGAAAAAGCTTAAGATTAAAAATATCACCTTCTACTTCTTTATACTTCTGCATATCACAAAGCTCAAATTTTTTATTTAAATGTAAAGCATCATCATCTTCAACACCGGAGAATTGTTCTATCATAACAAGCTTCAACAAAGCAGGTTTAATTTCATAAGAAGCTGCTGAAGTAGCAGGTGTAGCAATAGGAGTGCATACAAAATCATTGTTTTTGTGACTAGTGAAGTCACACAACTTGGTGTTTTCAGTGGTACCCATAGTAGTAGTAAGGGGGACAAGCAATGTTTTTTGTGATTTTTGATAAAGGACACTAAGACAAAAACCGAAAGGTAAACTAACAAGACTAAAAATCAAAGATAAAAGATAGCGTGCAACTCCCCTATCTTAAAGAGCGAATTCCCCGGCAACGACGCCATAAATTAGCTTGATGGCACTGAAGTAGTGCTCCTCGTTGGCTTCCCCAAGTGGAAGGTTGAGATGTAGCGCAATAGTAATTTCCCTTGGCAAAGATACCAAGGTTTGTCTCCCGTAGGACTCCAACAACGACAAGTAGGTGACAACAGCGCTAGAAATTACTAGCACGAGAGTTGACGTGGACCTGCACACAGATAAAAATAACTTTGATCCTAACGAGTACAAAGAGGTTGTCAATCTCTCCGGCCTTGCTGTTTACAAAGGGTCAAATGCAAGAGATAAAAGGTAATGATAACTACAACTAGAAAGTAAAACAAGAAGTAAATTGAGGGTGTAAATAGTGGTGGAAATATGGACCGAGGTCCCATGATGTTCACTAGTGATGTCTCTCCCAAAATATGATAAACAACTATGCAAGGTGAACAAATTACAGCTGGGCAATTGACAAGATAAAAAACGCACCACAATGCTAACTACGCTACAAAAGAAAGGAAGAGGCTCAAAAGCATGGGCAGTACACCAAGATAAGTAGACCGAAATCCATCTGCATCTACTACTAATCATCCACCTTGGATTATCTATCCAGAATATCTCGTTGGTATTAAGTTGCGAGCCCCACCCAAAGTGCAAACCCAAAGCAACAGACAACTGCATTAAAAGAACTGTGCGTAAAGTAAACAATCCTTGCAACCGCGGTTACAAGCACCGTTGTTTTCCCCTTGTGGCAACATCACATCCCCTAGACTCATGTTTCTGTCACTCAAGCTAGTCATCAGGGGGCATGAACCCACAATCATGCATAACGCTCCCTCTTGGAGTTACTACCTACTACTTGGCCAAAGCAATAAACAACAACGGAGAACATGAAAGAATTACTCAAGAACAAAAATATAAAAGTAGAACAACCAAATATATTACTCATCACAATCTGAACATAATCTCATAATCCATCAGATCCCAGCAAACTCAACAAAGCAACAGCAGAAAAAATTACATATGTGCCTTGATCATGTAGGGCACCTCACAAGGTCTTATCCATGAAGAACAAAGAGGGGGAGAGTACATCATATAGATATTGATCATGGACCCATGGTCCAAGGTGGACTACTCACGGCTCATCCGGGAAGCGTCCATGGTGGTGGAGAAGCTCCCGGAGGTCAATCCTCCCTCCGATAGGGTGCCAGGAAGAGGTCTTCTGCTGCTCCCGATGTTGGAAGCGTGGCGGCGGCAGAACAGAGGCGAGATCACGAAAAGGGTTCTATCCTTGGGGGTTTCGGGACGAGAGATATATATAGGCGAAGGGGGGGCAGACAGGGGGCCCACCAGAAGTCCAGGCGGCCTCCTGGAGCGGCCCCACCCTAGGCTGCCCCCCTGGCCGCCTGGGCACCAGGTGGGGCCCCTCTGGCCCCCTCCGGGCGTCTGGAAGCTTCCGGTACGCTGATTTTTTATATATTTTCCCGGATTTTGTCTGGCACTTTAAGAAATGGGAAACCTAAAATAAAAAGACAACAGAAAACAGAAACTGGCACTGGGTGCAATGAGTTAATAGGTTAGTCGAAATATGATCAAAAGTGTATGAAAGTGTATCAAAAGCATATCAATATCACCCAAAACATGCATGGAGCAAGCAGAAATTATAGATATGTTTGGGACGTATCTTGAGCTGCCCTACATGATTGTGACACCCTGAATTTTGGAACTTTCTTTTTTCGAAAACTTTCCCGATTTATTTCTGGATTTGCTATTGGATTTGCTTTTGATCACCTCGTTGGACTTGAAACTTGAGCATATTTTTTCCCATGATCAAGTGGACCTTGAATCCCAGCCTTTCCATTGTCATTCCATTGTTTCATCCCACCCAAGCCACCATGTTATTCAAGCCTTATATTCCTTTTTCCATTAAAAGGAATATTCCAAGTATTTGAGGTTTGTGACGCAACCCCTATTTATATTCCTCCATAAATCCCCAAATAATTCCCACATGTCATTGATGCCATATCTTGCCAAATTCTCCAAAAACATTTCATAGCCCAAGTGAATTTTTCCTCTAGAAAAATTCATTTGTCTGTGGGGCAGATTGGAGATTTGTGAAGGGAGTGCCATTATCCTTGATCCATTGCTGGTGAAACTTTTTGTGCAATCTCATATGGTCATATCAATGATCTCCACCAAATTCCACCACCATTTGCTTAGCAAAACTCCCACAATAAATCCCCAAAGTTTGGATGTAGCAAGGGGGCATTGTGAAGCAAGTGCATGATAGGGGATCCCATTTGCCCTTAAGCTTTTTGAGCATGATCCTACCACAAAATAACTCCACCAAACCAAATATGAGCCAAATCCAATCACCCATGTGTGTGCACCATCATGTTTAAGTTTCTGGTCAGTGGGCCACATTGTGAAGCAAGTGCTAGCTATGTGTGACCAATGGATATGAAATTTTATACACATGTGCACCATGCCAAATAACCAAGCTACACCAATTTTCAGACAATTCCTCCAATCCTATGAGATGCTAGCTTCAACATTGCATTTTTGGTCCAATTGGACATTTGTAAAGGGAGTGCTAGCTAGCCTGACCCAAATGAGATGAAACTTGGTGTACATACTCATCCTAAGGTATGATTGAGCTATGCAAAAGATCAGTCCCAGGGGAGCTATGTACAAGCCATGCCACATCACAAACACCTTCTGCAGCATTGTGCCATTTACAAAGGAGGTGCCATGTACATTGATTCATTTGAGTCCAAACTTTCCAGATCACTAGTCCCTCCTATCTTAAAGCCAGAAGAAAACTTGACCCTATCCAAACCCCCACCATGTGAGCACAACTTAAGCTCCAAGTTTGCTGCATCCAACTGTTGATTGAGATAGAGATCACCACCGTGCATCTATGGACCATCCAGCTGTAACCATGTGATCATCACTCGAAGGACTCCACTGTAGACACATTTGGACACGAAAAATCTTATCCATATTTTGGAGGCCACGCCCTTGGCAGCCTATGGCGTGCTCTAGCCGCGCACTGAGCGTGCCCGACGTGTCCATCTCGAGCCATAGTGCGCGCACGTAGTCTTCTCCTTGTCTAGCCGCGCCGCACGGCCTTCCCACCTCCCTATGCTCCACGCCGCCTCGTTCCGTCGCCCTCAATGGTCGCCAGCTCGCCCGAGCATCTCCACGTTCCCCCTGGCACGACATGGTCACGGGTATCTCGCCCCGGCTACAAATAGCCCGTGCCATGCTATCCTCCGCATCATCGTAACCACCACATACCAACACCATGTTAAGTTGCTCATGTTACACCTGCTCATGTTATGCCTAAGTTATGTTCATCTGCATTCATAATGCTGCCATGCTAAGAACTTAATATTTGTAACACGGATAAGTTCACCACCTAAAATGTGTTTGATCATATCTGAAACTGTCATGTTAATATGCTATGCATTGTTATGATCTGATACTCATGTTGCACCTGATGCTTGTGTTCGCTGTTGGAGATATGCTTCATGACAAGTTGATCAGGTGCCACCAAACCGAGCTTATCCGTGCAGCCACATTTTCCTGTATGGGCGGGCCTTGATTCGGTCTGCCGGTGGGTTCTCTTATTTGTATCACCATCTAGGGGAGGTTATGCATACACGCTACCCTGGACCGGTAGGTGGTGATAACCTTGACAGCCAGTGTTGTTATGAGCTCAGTCCCCGTTGGGACAGTATTTGCCACAAGGTGGCCGAGTGGTTCTGGTGGTAACGTGGACACCTAACCACAGGGCTACCCAAGACGGAATGTCGGTGATACGGTAAGAGGGACACTCGGTATATCGGTCTCGTTGGAGAGTCCTAGTTCACTCCTGCGGTGCGAGTTCCAAGGATCCTGTGGGACAAGTACCGGGGTGCTGGATGGAGGAAGAACTCCATAGTGTGGGTAAAGTGCACAATCGAATAGCCGCGTCCTCGGTCATGGGACACAGTTCGTACTAGGTCACACCATATGATCAACTTGAGTTCGGTGGTAAGTTTGTGGTAAGTGGATGGTTATACGATAAGTGGATTGGTTGGGTGGTAACGAGGGACACCTAACCCGTTGAATGGTCGTGCGATGACCCGTTTGGTCATGCGACGACCCGTGGAAGTGGTTTGGTCACAAGGTGACCCGGTGCTTGAGTCTGTAAGGACTCCGAGGTAAGCCACGTGATCATGAGACGATCATGTGGGGTCCATTGTGTGTGCATTAGTCTTAATGCTGATAATATACTTGATGAATATTTGCTTGCATGATATTGTTGCTCACCTGTTTAATTCACTAATATACTTGAACCCGTTGCCATGTTATTGTTTTGCCTTGTTGCATGGTTGTTGTGAGCTTGCAAGTACGTTCAATGTACTGACCTGGCGTGTTATGCTAGATTTGCAGGCCATGCTTTGGATGCGTAGGACGACGTTCCCGGTGTTTGCGAGCTAGGAGGTGTCCCAGCCAGTGTCCCTGTGGATTGGAGTTCATCATCGCCGTTATTGTTCCGCTTCCGTCGTTATTCCGCTGCTAGAGTGATGCTGCTGCTTGGTGTAGAGCTGAGGCTAGCCTGAGGAGCAAGTTGTGTCTCCGCTAGCGTTGTAATAGACCTCGTGTACCCCTATATTCGGTAATAGAAAGTTGTTCAGTTCTATACCAATTAGTGCCGTGTTCCAAAAGACTTGATCTCTGGGCTGGTGCACGGGGCGTTCCGGTCCTCTGAGCCGGGGTGCCACAACGGTTGGTATCAGAGTAGGACTGGTTGTAGGATCCGCTAGCCCGCGCGAACGTTAGAAGGACGTTAGATTGACGTTAGAGCTAGAGTATAGCTTGCTTGTGTGATGCTATTGCCTGTTGCATTTGTTTGTTGCATATAGACGGTACGTTTTTCGCTAACGATCTGATCTGACGAGTGTAGATGGCGGAATATCCGGTGGGCTACACAGGATCCTCATCCGCGACCAACTTTGACTACCTCCTTGCAGACGTATGGTGGACTCTCTACCCCAGTGGAGAGCTTCCAAGGTACGAAGTTTCCCAGACGCCGATCGGAGGGCAGCTTCTTGAGTACCGTGCCAACGTCTACCTGACCGCCACTATCCCCATCGGTGTGCGCTCCTACAACTTCCATGGTGGACCCGCTTCTACCCCGGATCGTGCCATTCAGCTTGCCGCGTTGGCGGGCCTGTTAGGCCTCCACCACTAGGAGAGTGCGATGCATCAGAATCGCGCCTTCCATTTCTATCCCACCTTGGGAGCGACTCCGCAGCAATTAAGGTTTCCTCACCCTTTGGAGGAAGCCGATGCGGCGGTGATCACCATGTCCCGCTACATGATCTCCCAGTACGCCCTCCTCGTCGAGCTAGTCCGTGATGCAAGGGATCCAAGGAGAGCTCTTGCTGCAGCCTTGTCGTTGTCGACTTCTCCGCCCACGCCTGCCACCCCCGGCAACCCGCCGCCAGATCAGAACGCCTGAGATTCGCGTAGTTCGTGATGCATGAGTAGTAGTGTTGCATGTTGCTTGTTGCATGTTGATGTGAATAACAATAAGTTGAGATCCGGCGTGCGATCTCAGTGCTTGTTCAGTATTTCTTTTCCTACTTAGTTGGCTCTCGTTGTTGATTCTTTGTTTAGTGTCTTCGGCAGTTACTAACTCTGTTTTGGCAGGTGTTAGATGACTTGGACGGACCCTTGCTTGTTGTTCTGCAGTGGCACCACGTCTGGTTCCGAGCTGATGCATCGTCGGCCGTCCGGAGTGGATGACTGTTTTACCTTTCTCTTTTCAACAACCGACCCGTGTTCTAAGCTTCTTTTCGGCCGTCTCGGGCAGTTGTTGAGTTACTTTTCGCAGTGGAGACCCTATGCTCTGAGCTGTTTTCTCGGCCGTCTTAGGGGACCTATGCATTCTTTTTATCAACATTGCCTCATGCTCTGAGCTGATTTCGGTCAGCCGTCTTGAGCAATGCTTGAGCTTTTCCAGTACAAGTCCCAGATCTGAGTTGTAAAGATCGTTCTGGTGACTACTGGGTTATTCGCTGTTTTCTTTGCAAGGAGTCCGGATAGTCATCAACCACCGCTAAAGCTGCTGAAGTAGCAAGCCGCTTTGTTTGCTTTTGCCCCGTGGTTTTCTTCGTTGGTTCTTCTTTTGGTTCTTTGGTGTCACTTTCTCCGCCCCAATGGAAAGTTGCTCATAACCCCCGCATACCTCGAAGAATCAGTGCAATACCGCAGAGCAGCATGAAGACACCAAGTCAAGGACCCACACCAGCTTGTAGCAAGAGTGTTCAACCCCATATGAGTTCTGCCTGAATGAACCAACTCAGAATTTTTTTCGGTGGATGTTACAGTCATGAAGATTCTATCAGTGGAGGACCGCAAAGAAATAAGGAAATCAACCAGACATGAATGACGCATGCCCGGTTGCATCTCACACGCGTTTGCTCAAGTATGAAGCATATGGCAACCACATGCCTGCATTTCGTCTGTAACCAGAACAGCCTGAAGACTCAGACAGTTAAAGGACGCAATGATGCGAGAAGTCAACAAGTCAAACAATACTTTTACCCAGTTGCGTGGGAAACTTATGGCTCACGATTGGATGCTACCCAAGCCATCACTTGAATCAAGTTCGCATCAACCATGACAGCCGCAGAGATTCATGCAAATATAAGCAAAGACTATGACCCATGAGCATATGCACCCAAGGCAGGATAAGCACCAACTACAGTCTGGTGCAATACAAATTATTTCAGTATATTCCGGAAGGTGGCCAAGACATATTATGAAGCCCATATGATCGGAAGAATGTTTCCCCCTCATCAGCCGACAGTCAGAAGCCTGTCAAACACCGTGGTCAGATCTATCTCCACATCATTGAGGGAAAGCTTCGGACAGAAGGAACCTCAACCTTTCGTGACAAGGTACCCGTCACAGCCGACTTGTACAGTGTACCAGCCTTCCTCAATACGCTACCGGGATATCTTCTCAGCCAAGACAGTCAGCCTTCCTCCACAAGCCACCGACAGAAGCTTACAGTGCAAGACACTCGATCGTGCTCGGTACGCCACATGGATGGACTCTAGCACAAGACGCTCGGTCGTCTACAGTAAACTGCTGCAGAAACTTCCAACAGAAGGAACCAATGTATCCACAGTATAAAGAGGCAAACTTCCAAGACAAGACACCTAGTCTTCTTCAGCAAGCTATCGAGGCAGCTTCCCGTGTACGACACCCTGCTTTCCTCGATACGCCACCGGAGCAAGCTTCCGGGATACGATACCCAACCTTCCCCAGCAAGCTACCCCAAGCTTCGCGGACAAGATACCAGTCTACCTCGACATGCCATCATACCTGCGACAGTATTGTCAGAAATCCAGCCATGCAGTACAGTGAAGACTTCAGCATCGTCAGGACCCACATATGGTTATCAGTACTCTTATCAAGTATGAAAGCTACCCCGGTGCGGATACCACCATGCTCGTAATCAAGGAAGAATTATGCACATGAACGACGGTGAAGAACCACAACTCTCGGGAAACAAGTCAGCAGAAGAGGCGGATACACATCTCAGCCTGGAAGAAGGACTGACAAAGTCACCCTGAAGGAAGGAAGCAAGGAGCATTGAATCCTGCTCCCGTCATGAAGGTCAGCTCCTCACGACCGACAAGGCTCTGAAGCAGAATAATCTAGAGACCTCGTTCATTGCAACCAAGGTTATCAGGATGAAACAAGAGACAAAAGGTGATGGTAACCTGTCTATCTCAAAGATTGCGGCAGAAAAAGAAGCAGTTATGCAACAAGGAAAGAACCCTGACCGAAGAAAAGCCAGTACAAGAAAGGTGATTACCGCAGATGCAAGACCTAGGACAAACAGACACGGTAGGTGTCAAACCTTGCTGCAACATGAGCAAGCGTGGCACCACGCAAGTTGTCAGAGGTATGCAACTCTCGAACCCGACGAGTTAGGCAGAATGAATCGCATGGACCTCAAGTCAAATTTTCCGCGACCATTTGAAGTCATGTGGAGCACCGTGGATATCTACCACAAAGAAAGCTCATTCACTATGGGCCAAGGACCGTGTACCGACCCAGTTAGCCTGAGAAATTCCTCAAGTTCAGCATCGTCCGTCTTGCCAAGATACCCCAGTCTGCTTCATTGAAGGTCACCCGCTCAGCTCGACATTTTAAACACAAGAACCGGATTGAAGCATATGAGGACCTATCGCCACCCGGAATGTGCAACCTGTCAGGCCAATCTCAGCATGAGTGCATGTCCAGAATTTGTGCCCCGCTTCGAATCTACGAGCACGGCGGACAAGCCAAAAGAAATATGAGGCAACCCCACGTGCCGTCAATCAAGGTCCGGATAGTAAACTTTATGAGATACCAACTACGATGAAGGCCAAGCTCTTGTCGAAGAGGCCAATGAAAGGGATTCAAGACTGTGCCACGAATAAAGCCCGAGGTACCCCAGACACGGTATGGGTATCGTCAGCATTCAGCCTATGACGAGACATCCCGTTATCGTACAAATCCGAAGATATGAGGATGGAAATCAGCAGGAAAGGATGTGAGGTATCAAGGAAGAACATTCTGTCAGAACCACAGATCGGGTGAAGTAAACCCCCTCATCAGAGATATATTGGATGCTACCATGGGAACATCATGCGGTAAGAAGGAAATCCGAGAAGCAGCAAGTTCCCGAAGGACGGTAAGTTTGCGATGGTTACCTGAGAAACCAAATCTCGAGGACGAAATTTTTCTAACGGGGGTAGGTTTGTGACACCCTGAATTTTGGAATTTTCTTTTTTTTGAAAACTTTCCCGATTTATTTCTAGATTTTCTATTGGATTTGCTTTTGATCACCTCGTTGGACTTGAAACTTGAGCATATTTTCTTCCCATGCTCAAGTGGACCTTGAATCCAAGCCTTTCCATTGTCATTCGATTGTTCCATCCCACCCAAGCCACCATGTTATTCAAGCCTTATATTCCTTTTTCCATTAAAAGGAATATTCCAAGTATTTGAGGTTTGTGAAGAAACCCCTATTTATATTGCTCCATAAATACCCAAATAATTCCCACATGTCATTGATGTCATATCTTGCCAAATTCTCCAAAAACATTTCATAGCCCAAGTGGAATTTTCCTCTAGAAAAATTCATTTGTCTGTGGGGGCAGATTGGAGATTTGTGAAGGGAGTGCCATTCTCCTTGATCCATTGCTGGTAAAACTTTTTGTGAAATCTCATATGGTCATATCATTGATCTCCACCAAATTCCACCACCATTTGCTTAGCCAACTCCCACAATAAATTCCCAAAGTTTGGATGTAGCAAGGGGGCATTGTGAAGCAAGTGCATGATAGGGGATGCCATATGCCCTGAAACTTTTTGAGCATGATCCTACCACCAAATAACTCTACCAAACCAAATATGAGCCAAATCCAATCACCCATGTGTGTGCACCATCATGTTTAAGTTTCTGGTCAGCGGGCCACATTGTGAAGCAAGTGCTAGCTATGTGTGTCAAATGGCTATGAAATTTTATACACATGTGCACCATGCCAAATAACCAAGCTACACCAAATTTCAGCCAATTCCACCAATCCTATGAGATGCTAGCTTCAACATTGCATTTCTGGTCCAATTGGACATTTGTAAAGGGAGTGCTAGCTAGCCTGACCCAAATGAGATGAAACTTGGTGTCATACTCATCCTAGGGTATGATTGAGCTATCCAAAAGATCAGGCCTAGGGGAGCTATGTACAAGCCATGCCACAGCACAAACACCTTATGCAGCATTGTGCCATTTACAAATGAGGTGCCATGTACATTGATTCATTTGAGTCCAAACTTTCCAGATCACTAGTCCCTCCTATCTTAAAGCCAGAAGACAACTTGACCCTATCCAAACCCCCACCATGTGAGCACAACTTAAGCTCCAAGTTTGCTGCATCCAACTGTTGATTGAGATAGAGATCACCACAGTGCATCTATGGACCATCCAGCTGTACCCATGTGATCATCACTCGAAGGACTCCACTGTAGATACATTTGGCCACGAAGAATCTTATCCATATTTTGGAGGCCATGCCCTTGGCAGCCTCTGGCGTGCTCTGGCCGCGCACTGCGCATGCCTGACGTGTCCATCTCGAGCCACAGTGTGCGCACGTCGTCTTCTCCTTGTCTAGCCGCGCCGCACGGCCTTCCCACCTCCCTATGCTCCACGCCGCCTCGTCCCGTCGCCCTCAATGGTCGCCAGCTCGCCCGAGCATCTCCACGTCCCCCCTGGCACAACATTGTTGGGATACGGGGCAGAAAACACAAATTTTTCACACCTACGGTACCCGAACCCAAGATCTATGCTATGGCGATGTAAAGTAACGGAGGGAATCGGTGTTCATACCTTTGAAGACCGAAAGCGGGAAACGTTCTTACGAACGTGGTTGGCGTAGACTCAGAACTACGACCTCCCTGTCGTGTAAAAGACCACCACCGGCGAGGATGACTCCCGGTAAACCTCCAGCGACGAAGAAGCACCACAGGTGTAGTGCCTCGAAGAGATTATACACGTACGGCACAATCGATGTTCCTCCCGGGCTCCGAACCAGACGAGCAGCGGAAAGAAGACGGCTACGGATCCCGACTCCGGCAGAGCGACGGCCTGCCTTATGGTGGAGAACTCCAATCCTGGTGCAGACTCCAAACAAGGGGAGTCCACTTCCGGAAATGGAGAAGGAAGAAGAAGGAGATCAATTGTTGTATGGAAAAAGGGGGGTCTACCCCTCTATATAAAGGCCAAGGAGGGGTGTGATCCCTCTTCCCTCCCCCATGTGGGACTAAACCCCCAAGGGGGGATGGGTGCGCCGGCCAAGGGGGGGTTGGGCCCCACCCCTTGGCGCCAAGCCCAAGGGGGGGAAACCCCCTCCTCCCCTAATGGGCCTCTAAGGCCCATATAGCCATTTTTCCATTATTTTAATTATTTAATAAGTTTTAAATATTTAATTCAGATAATTAAATAATAAAAAACATTATTAAAACAATTAAACTTTATTTTGAACTATTCAAAATGTCCGGAAACCATTCCGTTCTCCTCCGGAACTATTCCGGTGATTTCTCCTATTTCACCGATTGATCCCGTAACTGTCCTATGCATCGATTGCCCTTAAGTGTAACACCCTAACGGTCCGGGAAACAGCAGACATGGTCGAGACTCTTCTCATTGACCAATGACTAGTCAGTTGGACCTGGTTACAATCCTTGACATCCCCTGCGCTTCCATCGAATGAGCTTCGATCGCTTTTGGAAACCGTTAACGATATGACGTAATCCCTTTGTTCTGCGGTACCTTGTTTGTCCGAGGTTTGATCGTCGGTATCCCACATACCGTGTTCACATCTCGTTCATGACAAACAACTTCTCTCTTCCATGATCATTGCATCTCTTTGTGACCTAGTCACGTCCTTGCAAGGGGTTGATGCAATATCACCGAGTGGGCCCAGAGTACCTGTCCTGTCATAAGGACTGACAAATCCCGCTTTGATCTATTAACATACTCATCAACCATCTATTTAGGAATACCCAAAGTGCACCGTTATAGCCAGCATATTTCAGTCAGGCGGTGGGATACAAATCAAAGTCTCCTCATAGATCGTGATTACGTATGATCATTACGGTCTAAGGACTAAGGCATACGTTACAAAGTCATAGCAACGCTGAACTATGTGACTCGATCACATTGCATTACTTTTAGGTGGGTGTCTGTCCATCACATCATTCCCCTCTCAACATATTAACTCATCCCTTTCGATGTCCATATGTCGCAGTAGTTCGGAGTTCTGGTAGGCTTGTGGCCTGGATGCTAAGTGAGAGAACGGCTCAACCGAGACCGGCTTATGCACCACGCACACATCGCTTGGGTCCACTTCGGTAAACCGGCCGGGTTCACGATTGTGGTAACCAACCCAAGTAGGCGGCTTTCTTGGACTAGATAGGCTATGAAGTAACAGTTGTGGTGAGCATCCTCGCTGGCACCCCTTGAATGGTGTCGAGATCAAAGGCGGTAAATGATGGTCATGTGTGTGTAGCGGTACACCCTTGCAAGGTTATCAAAACTATTCGAATAGCCGCGTCCGCGATTATGGACTACTTGGAAAGCTTAGCTTGATTATTAGATAACTTGAACCGGATACTTCTAAAACACACCAAGATAAGTGTGAGTGCTATGGCGTGCTTTCTCGTGGGGAAGTCGAGGAAGGCACCATAGTGGTGTAATTGGTTGGTGAAAGTAGTGGACTCGTGTACGCTTCTTACCTCAAGTCTGGTACTCGTAGTTCAGGACTAGCCAAGTGAAAGCTGGCATTTCTGCAAGTGAACCCCACCTCCCTTACCTTGATACATGTGCATGATTAGTATAGCTCCTATGTAAGTCTTGCTGAGTACGACTTTGTACTCACGTTTGCTTATTATATGTTTTAGATGACGCCACTGACCCCGAAGGTGGCTTCTTCATCGAGCTGGACGACTGAAGTTAAGCTAGTCTAGTCCCAGTCAGCAGACTGGTTCCCTCGTGGAGGGCTTTGTGTTTGAATAAGGCTTCTTAAGCCAATTTGTTAAACTTGTCTGTACTCAGACATAATTTGCTTCCGCTTTATGTTGTAATGTTGGATCACATGTATGTGATCTCTGTGTGTACTCTATAAGAGTTATAAATAAAATTTACACTTTGTAGAGAATTGCAATGGTACCTACTGTTCATACAAGGCATGTGTGCTGCGTGTATGGTTATAACATGCATGTCTTTGTATGGGTTTTCGAGACCTTAGTTGTGTTCTGGCTGGCGGTCTTTCATACACCAAGTGGCCCTTAGATGTGCGCAGCTTGGGGCATCGCGATGCGATTGTCCGAGACTCCGTCTCGTGCACACTTTGTGGTATGATCGAGCCTGCCCTAGACCCCGACTAAGTGATCGGGCTGGAGTAAGTCTATGTAAGAGTTTTGAGATAGTCGATAGTATGGTTGAGGCGACTTGTCTTTGAATATGGGAGTTCACCACCCATATCATTAGACTTGTGTGCGGACGATGAGGACCCATCACAGTTGATCATCCGGCCTGGATGGGATGCCCCTCATGTACGATGCTTTCCGAGAATGTTCAGTGCTTGGCCTTGTCTACTTAGACAAGTGGGTGCGGTTCTCGGCTCTCCATATGACTATGTCTTAACTGTACTTGCATACGCTAACCCCGGGTCCCGACAATGACAACACTAACGGTGCAAAGAAAAGGACGTCCCAAAATAATTGGACATAAGGGTTCACACTCAATGTCCATAATAGTAAAATCAACGGGAACATAATTGTCATTGACAATGATATGAACATCGTCGATCTTCCCCAAAGGTTTCTTTATAGAAGAATCAACGAGACGAACACCAAAAGGACAAGGATCAAAAGGTTTCAATTCAAGCATATCATACATTCTTTTGGGCATAACGGAGGTACTAGCTCCAACATCACATAAAGCATAGCAAGAGAAGTTATTAAATTTAATTTTGATCATAGGATCACAACCATCTTCTAGATTTCTAGGTATGGAGGCTTCTACCCTAAGCTTCTCCTCCCTAGATTTAATGAGAGCATTAGTGATATGCTCTGTGAAGTCAAGATTTAGTGTGCTATTGTGGGGGTCTCTAGACATTTTGTGTAGTAAACTAATAACTTCAGAAAGGGTACAACTATCAAAATCAATGACACTGCTATCAAAGGTGGTAGTGGTGTCATATAGGCTAACTTGTTTGAAAGCTTCTATGCTCATGGGAGTTTCTTCTTCTATGGTTGAGGTAATAGCATCACCATTAATAGGTCCAATGGGACTAGTATGTTGGGTGCTAAGAGTTTGGGTATCATCAACAACTTGGATAGTAGAAATGGTATGGTGTGTAGGAAGGCTCTTAATTCTATCTTCTTCCTCTTTTTCTCTAGCCCATCTTTCTTTAAATTTAGCCATCATCCTAATGTTTTCATTAATTTCATTTGGATAGCATTAATAGGAGTGGTATTCCTCTCCTCTATGGGAGAAGTTCTAATTTTAAGCATGTCAACATCAAGGGCTATGTTGCCTACCTTCAAAGAGAGATTATCTAATTTGTCTAATTTTTATTCTACACTCTTGTTGAAGGCTTTTTGGGTAGTTATAAATTCCTTAAGCATGCTCTCTAACTCAGAAGTGGAGTTCTTGGTGCTAGGATAAGTGTTGTTGTTCCCTTAGTTGTTGGATGGGAACGGTCTAGGATTGCCACCAAAATTACTCCTATAAGCATTATCGTTGAAGTTGTTTCTAGAGATAAAGTTCACATCTACTTGTTTTTGAGAAACCAAGGAATTTAAAGGAATATCATGAGCATCAATAGTAGTTTGCTTGGTAAGTAAAGACATGATCAAGTACATATTTTCATTTAGGGAGAGGAGATCTCCTCGACAGAGTTTACCTTCCTACCCGTTGGAGATTTTTCGGTGTGCCATTGGGAATAGTTGGTCATCATCTCATCTAGAAGTTTTGTGGCAGCACCAAGTGTTGTTGATAGGTTCCTCCCGCGGCCGAATCTAACAGGTTCCGCGAGGTAAAGTTCAAGCCTGCATAAAAAGTCTGGATAACCATCCAAGTAGTCAAACCATGTGTAGGGCATTTATTAACAAGAGATTTCATACGTTCCCAAGTTTGGGCAACGTGTTCATTATCCAATCGCTTAAAATTCATAATATTACTCCTCAATTGGATAATCTTAGCAGGTGGGTAGTACTTCCCAATAAAAGCATCATTGCACTTATCCCAAGAATATATACTATTCCTAGGCAAGGATTGAAACTAAATTGAGCTCCTTCTCTCAAGGAGAAAGGAAAAAGCTTAAGATTAAAAATATCACCTTCTACTTCTTTATACTTCTGCATATCACAAAGCTCAAATTTTTTATTTAAATGTAAAGCATCATCATCTTCAACACCGGAGAATTGTTCTATCATAACAAGCTTCAACAAAGCAGGTTTAATTTCATAAGAAGCTGTTGAAGTAGCAGGTGTAGCAATAGGAGTGCATACAAAATCATTGTTTTTGTGACTAGTGAAGTCACACAACTTGGTGTTTTCAGTGGTACCCATAGTAGTAGTAAGGGGGACAAGCAATGTTTTTTGTGATTTTTGATAAAGGACACTAAGACAAAAACCGAAAGGTAAACTAACAAGACTAAAAATCAAAGATAAAAGATAGCGTGCAACTCCCCTATCTTAAAGAGCGAATTCCCCGGCAACGACGCCATAAATTAGCTTGATGGCACTGAAGTAGTGCTCCTCGTTGGCTTCCCCAAGTGGAAGGTTGAGATGTAGCGCAATAGTAATTTCCCTTGGCAAAGATACCAAGGTTTGTCTCCCGTAGGACTCCAACAACGACAAGTAGGTGACAACAGCGCTAGAAATTACTAGCACGAGAGTTGACGTGGACCTGCACACAGATAAAAATAACTTTGATCCTAACGAGTACAAAGAGGTTGTCAATCTCTCCGGCCTTGCTGTTTACAAAGGGTCAAATGCAAGAGATAAAAGGTAATGATAACTACAACTAGAAAGTAAAACAAGAAGTAAATTGAGGGTGTAAATAGTGGTGGAAATATGGACCGAGGTCCCATGATGTTCACTAGTGATGTCTCTCCCAAAATATGATAAACAACTATGCAAGGTGAACAAATTACAGCTGGGCAATTGACAAGATCAAAAACGCACCACAATGCTAACTACGCTACAAAAGAAAGGAAGAGGCTCAAAAGCATGGGCAGTACACCAAGATAAGTAGACCGAAATCCATCTGCATCTACTACTAATCATCCACCTTGGATTATCTATCCAGAATATCTCGTTGGTATTAAGTTGCGAGCCCCACCCAAAGTGCAAACCCAAAGCAACAGACAACTGCATTAAAAGAACTGTGCGTAAAGTAAACAATCCTTGCAACCGCGGTTACAAGCACCGTTGTTTTCCCCTTGTGGCAACATCACATCCCCTAGACTCATGTTTCTGTCACTCAAGCTAGTCATCAGGGGGCATGAACCCACAATCATGCATAACGCTCCCTCTTGGAGTTACTACCTACTACTTGGCCAAAGCAATAAACAACAACGGAGAACATGAAAGAATTACTCAAGAACAAAAATATAAAAGTAGAACAACCAAATATATTACTCATCACAATCTGAACATAATCTCATAATCCATCAGATCCCAGCAAACTCAACAAAGCAACAGCAGAAAAAATTACATATGTGCCTTGATCATGTAGGGCACCTCACAAGGTCTTATCCATGAAGAACAAAGAGGGGGAGAGTACATCATATAGATATTGATCATGGACCCATGGTCCAAGGTGGACTACTCACGGCTCATCCGGGAAGCGTCCATGGTGGTGGAGAAGCTCCCGGAGGTCAATCCTCCCTCCGACAGGGTGCCAGGAAGAGGTCTTCTGCTGCTCCCGATGTTGGAAGCGTGGCGGCGGCAGAACAGAGGCGAGATCACGAAAAGGGTTCTATCCTTGGGGGTTTCGGGACGAGAGATATATATAGGCGAAGGGGGGCAGACAGGGGGCCCACCAGAAGTCCAGGCGGCCTCCTGGAGCGGCCCCACCCTAGGCTGCCCCCCTAGCCGCCTGGGCACCAGGTGGGGCCCCTCTGGCCCCCTCCGGGCGTCTGGAAGCTTCCGGTACGCTGATTTTTTATATATTTTCCCGGATTTTGTCTGGCACTTTAAGAAATGGGAAACCTAAAATAAAAAGACAACAGAAAACAGAAACTGGCACTGGGTGCAATGAGTTAATAGGTTAGTCCAAATATGATCAAAAGTGTATGAAAGTGTATCAAAAGCATATCAATATCACCCAAAACATGCATGGAGCAAGCAGAAATTATAGATATGTTTGGGACGTATCTTGAGCTGCCCTACATGATTGTGACACCCTGAATTTTGGAACTTTCTTTTTTCGAAAACTTTCCCGATTTATTTCTGGATTTGCTATTGGATTTGCTTTTGATCACCTCGTTGGACTTGAAACTTGAGCATATTTTTTCCCATGATCAAGTGGACCTTGAATCCCAGCCTTTCCATTGTCATTCCATTGTTTCATCCCACCCAAGCCACCATGTTATTCAAGCCTTATATTCCTTTTTCCATTAAAAGGAATATTCCAAGTATTTGAGGTTTGTGACGCAACCCCTATTTATATTCCTCCATAAATCCCCAAATAATTCCCACATGTCATTGATGCCATATCTTGCCAAATTCTCCAAAAACATTTCATAGCCCAAGTGAATTTTTCCTCTAGAAAAATTCATTTGTCTGTGGGGCAGATTGGAGATTTGTGAAGGGAGTGCCATTATCCTTGATCCATTGCTGGTGAAACTTTTTGTGCAATCTCATATGGTCATATCAATGATCTCCACCAAATTCCACCACCATTTGCTTAGCAAAACTCCCACAATAAATCCCCAAAGTTTGGATGTAGCAAGGGGGCATTGTGAAGCAAGTGCATGATAGGGGATCCCATTTGCCCTTAAGCTTTTTGAGCATGATCCTACCACAAAATAACTCCACCAAACCAAATATGAGCCAAATCCAATCACCCATGTGTGTGCACCATCATGTTTAAGTTTCTGGTCAGTGGGCCACATTGTGAAGCAAGTGCTAGCTATGTGTGACCAATGGATATGAAATTTTATACACATGTGCACCATGCCAAATAACCAAGCTACACCAATTTTCAGACAATTCCTCCAATCCTATGAGATGCTAGCTTCAACATTGCATTTTTGGTCCAATTGGACATTTGTAAAGGGAGTGCTAGCTAGCCTGACCCAAATGAGATGAAACTTGGTGTACATACTCATCCTAAGGTATGATTGAGCTATGCAAAAGATCAGTCCCAGGGGAGCTTTGTACAAGCCATGCCACATCACAAACACCTTCTGCAGCATTGTGCCATTTACAAAGGAGGTGCCATGTACATTGATTCATTTGAGTCCAAACTTTCTAGATCACTAGTCCCTCCTATCTTAAAGCCAGAAGAAAACTTGACCCTATCCAAACCCCCACCATGTGAGCACAACTTAAGCTCCAAGTTTGCTGCATCCAACTGTTGATTGAGATAGAGATCACCACCGTGCATCTATGGACCATCCAGCTGTACCCATGTGATCATCACTCGAAGGACTCCACTGTAGACACATTTGGACACGAAAAATCTTATCCATATTTTGGAGGCCACGCCCTTGGCAGCCTATGGCGTGCTCTAGCCGCGCACTGAGCGTGCCCGACGTGTCCATCTCGAGCCATAGTGCGCGCACGTAGTCTTCTCCTTGTCTAGCCGCGCCGCACGGCCTTCCCACCTCCCTATGCTCCACGCCGCCTCGTTCCGTCGCCCTCAATGGTCGCCAGCTCGCCCGAGCATCTCCACGTTCCCCCTGGCACGACATGGTCACGGGTATCTCGCCCCGGCTACAAATAGCCCGTGCCATGCTATCCTCCGCATCATCGTAACCACCACATACCAACACCATGTTAAGGTGCTCATGTTACACCTGCTCATGTTATGCCTAAGTTATGTTCATCTGCATTCATAATGCTGCCATGCTAAGAACTTAATATTTGTAACACGGATAAGTTCACCACCTAAAATGTGTTTGATCATATCTGAAACTGTCATGTTAATATGCTATGCATTGTTATGATCTGATACTCATGTTGCACCTGATGCTTGTGTTCGCTGTTGGAGATATGCTTCATGACAAGTTGATCAGGTGCCACCAAACCGAGCTTATCCGTGCAGCCACATTTTCCTGTATGGGCGGGCCTTGATTCGGTCTGCCGGTGGGTTCTCTTATTTGTATCACCATCTAGGGGAGGTTATGCATACACGCTACCCTGGACCGGTAGGTGGTGATAACCTTGACAGCCAGTGTTGTTATGAGCTCAGTCCCCGTTGGGACAGTATTTGCCACAAGGTGGCCGAGTGGTTCTGGTGGTAACATGGACACCTAACCACAGGGCTACCCAAGACGGAATGTCGGTGATACGGTAAGAGGGACACTCGGTATATCGGTCTCGTTGGAGAGTCCTAGTTCACTCCTGCGGTGCGAGTTCCAAGGATCCTGTGGGACAAGTACCGGGGTGCTGGATGGAGGAAGAACTCCATAGTGTGGGTAAAGTGCACAATCGAATCGTCGCGTCCTCGGTCATGGGACACAGTTCGTACTAGGTCACACCTTATGATCAACTTGAGTTCGGTGGTAAGTTTGTGGTAAGTGGATGGTTATACGATAAGTGGATTGGTTGGGTGGTAACGAGGGACACCTAACCCGTTGAATGGTCGTGCGATGACCCGTTTGGTCATGCGACGACCCGTGGAAGTGGTTTGGTCACAAGGTGACCCGGTGCTTGAGTCTGTAAGGACTCCGAGGTAAGCCACGTGATCATGAGACGATCATGTGGGGTCCATTGTGTGTGCATTAGTCTTAATGCTGATAATATACTTGATGAATATTTGCTTGCATGATATTGTTGCTCACCTGTTTAATTCACTAATATACTTGAACCCGTTGCCATGTTATTGTTTTGCCTTGTTGCATGGTTGTTGTGAGCTTGCAAGTACGTTCAATGTACTGACCTGGCGTGTTATGCTAGATTTGCAGGCCATGCTTTGGATGCGTAGGACGACGTTCCCGGTGTTTGCGAGCTAGGAGGTGTCCCAGCCAGTGTCCCTGTGGATTGGAGTTCATCATCGCCGTTATTGTTCCGCTTCCGTCGTTATTCCGCTGCTAGAGTGATGCTGCTGCTTGGTGTAGAGCTGAGGCTAGCCTGAGGAGCAAGTTGTGTCTCCGCTAGCGTTGTAATAGACCTCGTGTACCCCTATATTCGGTAATAGAAAGTTGTTCAGTTCTATACCAATTAGTGCCGTGTTCCAAAAGACTTGATCTCTGGGCTGGTGCACGGGGCGTTCCGGTCCTCTGAGCCGGGGTGCCACAACGGTTGGTATCAGAGTAGGACTGGTTGTAGGATCCGCTAGCCCGCGCGAACGTTAGAAGGACGTTAGATTGACGTTAGAGCTAGAGTATAGCTTGCTTGTGTGATGCTATTGCCTGTTGCATTTGTTTGTTGCATATAGACGGTACGTTTTTCGCTAACGATCTGATCTGACGAGTGTAGATGGCGGAATATCCGGTGGGCTACACAGGATCCTCATCCGCGACCAACTTTGACTACCTCCTTGCAGACGTATGGTGGACTCTCTACCCCAGTGGAGAGCTTCCAAGGTACGAAGTTTCCCAGACGCCGATCGGAGGGCAGCTTCTTGAGTACCGTGCCAACGTCTACCTGACCGCCACTATCCCCATCGGTGTGCGCTCCTACAACTTCCATGGTGGACCCGCTTCTACCCCGGATCGTGCCATTCAGCTTGCCGCGTTGGCGGGCCTGTTAGGCCTCCGCCACTAGGAGAGTGCGATGCATCAGAATCGCGCCTTCCATTTCTATCCCACCTTGGGAGCGACTCCGCAGCAATTAAGGTTTCCTCACCCTTTGGAGGAAGCCGATGCGGCGGTGATCACCATGTCCCGCTACATGATCTCCCAGTACGCCCTCCTCGTCGAGCTAGTCCGTGATGCAAGGGATCCAAGGAGAGCTCTTGCTGCAGCCTTGTCGTTGTCGACTTCTCCGCCCACGCCTGCCACCCCCGGCAACCCGCCGCCAGATCAGAACGCCTGAGATTCGCGTAGTTCGTGATGCATGAGTAGTAGTGTTGCATGTTGCTTGTTGCATGTTGATGTGAATAACAATAAGTTGAGATCCGGCGTGCGATCTCAGTGCTTGTTCAGTATTTCTTTTCCTGCTTAGTTGGCTCTCGTTGTTGATTCTTTGTTCAGTGTCTTCGGCAGTTACTAACTCTGTTTTGGCAGGTGTTAGATGACTTGGACGGACCCTTGCTTGTTGTTCTGCAGTGGCACCACGTCTGGTTCCGAGCTGATGCATCGTCGGCCGTCCGGAGTGGATGACTGTTTTACCTTTCTCTTTTCAACAACCGACCCGTGTTCTAAGCTTCTTTTCGGCCGTCTCGGGCAGTTGTTGAGTTACTTTTCGCAGTGGAGACCCTATGCTCTGAGCTGTTTTCTCGGCCGTCTTAGGGGACCTCTGCATTCTTTTTATCAACATTGCCTCATGCTCTGAGCTGATTTCGGTCAGCCGTCTTGAGCAATGCTTGAGCTTTTCCAGTACAAGTCCCAGATCTGAGTTGTAAAGATCGTTCTGGTGACTACTGGGTTATTCGCTGTTTTCTTTGCAAGGAGTCCGGATAGTCATCAACCACCGCTAAAGCTGCTGAAGTAGCAAGCCGCTTTGTTTGCTTTTGCCCCGTGGTTTTCTTCGTTGGTTCTTCTTTTGGTTCTTTGGTGTCACTTTCTCCGCCCCAATGGAAAGTTGCTCATAACCCCCGCATACCTCGAAGAATCAGTGCAATACCGCAGAGCAGCATGAAGACACCAAGTCAAGGACCCACACCAGCTTGTAGCAAGAGTGTTCAACCCCATATGAGTTCTGCCTGAATGAACCAACTCAGAATTTTTTTCGGTGGATGTTACAGTCATGAAGATTCTATCAGTGGAGGACCGCAAAGAAATAAGGAAATCAACCAGACATGAATGACGCATGCCCGGTTGCATCTCACACGCGTTTGCTCAAGTATGAAGCATATGGCAACCACATGCCTGCATTTCGTCTGTAACCAGAACAGCCTGAAGACTCAGACAGTTAAAGGACGCAATGATGCGAGAAGTCAACAAGTCAAACAATACTTTTACCCAGTTGCGTGGGAAACTTATGGCTCACGATTGGATGCTACCCAAGCCATCACTTGAATCAAGTTCGCATCAACCATGACAGCCGCAGAGATTCATGCAAATATAAGCAAAGACTATGACCCATGAGCATATGCACCCAAGGCAGGATAAGCACCAACTACAGTCTGGTGCAATACAAATTATTTCAGTATATTCCGGAAGGTGGCCAAGACATATTATGAAGCCCATATGATCGGAAGAATGTTTCCCCCTCATCAGCCGACAGTCAGAAGCCTGTCAAACACCGTGGTCAGATCTATCTCCACATCATTGAGGGAAAGCTTCGGACAGAAGGAACCTCAACCTTTCGTGACAAGGTACCCGTCACAGCCGACTTGTACAGTGTACCAGCCTTCCTCAATACGCTACCGGGATATCTTCTCAGCCAAGACAGTCAGCCTTCCTCCACAAGCCACCGACAGAAGCTTACAGTGCAAGACACTCGATCGTGCTCGGTACGCCACATGGATGGACTCTAGCACAAGACGCTCGGTCGTCTACAGTAAACTGCTGCAGAAACTTCCAACAGAAGGAACCAATGTATCCACAGTATAAAGAGGCAAACTTCCAAGACAAGACACCTAGTCTTCTTCAGCAAGCTATCGAGGCAGCTTCCCGTGTACGACACCCTGCTTTCCTCGATACGCCACCGGAGCAAGCTTCCGGGATACGATACCCAACCTTCCCCAGCAAGCTACCCCAAGCTTCGCGGACAAGATACCAGTCTACCTCGACATGCCATCATACCTGCGACAGTATTGTCAGAAATCCAGCCATGCAGTACAGTGAAGACTTCAGCATCGTCAGGACCCACATATGGTTATCAGTACTCTTATCAAGTATGAAAGCTACCCCGGTGCGGATACCACCATGCTCGTAATCAAGGAAGAATTATGCACATGAACGACGGTGAAGAACCGCAACTCTCGGGAAACAAGTCAGCAGAAGAGGCGGATACACATCTCAGCCTGGAAGAAGGACTGACAAAGTCACCCTGAAGGAAGGAAGCAAGGAGCATTGAATCCTGCTCCCGTCATGAAGGTCAGCTCCTCACGACCGACAAGGCTCTGAAGCAGAATAATCTAGAGACCTCGTTCATTGCAACCAAGGTTATCAGGATGAAACAAGAGACAAAAGGTGATGGTAACATGTCTATCTCAAAGATTGCGGCAGAAAAAGAAGCAGTTATGCAACAAGGAAAGAACCCTGACCGAAGAAAAGCCAGTACAAGAAAGGTGATTACCGCAGATGCAAGACCTAGGACAAACAGACACGGTAGGTGTCAAACCTTGCTGCAACATGAGCAAGCGTGGCACCACGCAAGTTGTCAGAGGTATGCAACTCTCGAACCCGACGAGTTAGGCAGAATGAATCGCATGGACCTCAAGTCAAATTTGCCGCGACCATTTGAAGTCATGTGGAGCACCGTGGATATCTACCACAAAGAAAGCTCATTCACTATGGGCCAAGGACCGTGTACCGACCCAGTTAGCCTGAGAAATTCCTCAAGTTCAGCATCGTCCGTCTTGCCAAGATACCCCAGTCTGCTTCATTGAAGGTCACCCGCTCAGCTCGACATTTTAAACACAAGAACCGGATTGAAGCATATGAGGACCTATCGCCACCCGGAATGTGCAACCTGTCAGGCCAATCTCAGCATGAGTGCATGTCCAGAATTTGTGCCCCGCTTCGAATCTACGAGCACGGCGGACAAGCCAAAAGAAATACGAGGCAACCCCACGTGCCGTCAATCAAGGTCCGGATAGTAAACTTTATGAGATACCAACTACGATGAAGGCCAAGCTCTTGTCGAAGAGGCCAATGAAAGGGATTCAAGACTGTGCCACGAATAAAGCCCGAGGTACCCCAGACACGGTATGGGTATCGTCAGCATTCAGCCTATGACGAGACATCCCGTTATCGTACAAATCCGAAGATATGAGGATGGAAATCAGCAGGAAAGGATGTGAGGTATCAAGGAAGAACATTCTGTCAGAACCACAGATCGGGTGAAGTAAACCCCCTCATCAGAGATATATTGGATGCTACCATGGGAACATCATGCGGTAAGAAGGAAATCCGAGAAGCAGCAAGTTCCCGAAGGACGGTAAGTTTGCGATGGTTACCTGAGAAACCAAATCTCGAGGACGAAATTTTTCTAACGGGGGTAGGTTTGTGACACCCTGAATTTTGGAACTTTCTTTTTTTTGAAAACTTTCCCGATTTATTTCTAGATTTTCTATTGGATTTGCTTTTGATCACCTCGTTGGACTTGAAACTTGAGCATATTTTCTTCCCATGCTCAAGTGGACCTTGAATCCAAGCCTTTCCATTGTCATTCGATTGTTCCATCCCACCCAAGCCACCATGTTATTCAAGCCTTATATTCCTTTTTCCATTAAAAGGAATATTCCAAGTATTTGAGGTTTGTGAAGAAACCCCTATTTATATTGCTCCATAAATACCCAAATAATTCCCACATGTCATTGATGTCATATTTTGCCAAATTCTCCAAAAACATTTCATAGCCCAAGTGGAATTTTTCTCTAGAAAAATTCATTTGTCTGTGGGGGCAGATTGGAGATTTGTGAAGGGAGTGCCATTCTCCTTGATCCATTGCTGGTGAAACTTTTTGTGAAATCTCATATGGTCATATCATTGATCTCCACCAAATTCCACCACCATTTGCTTAGCCAACTCCCACAATAAATTCCCAAAGTTTGGATGTAGCAAGGGGGCATTGTGAAGCAAGTGCATGATAGGGGATGCCATATGCCCTGAAACTTTTTGAGCATGATCCTACCACCAAATAACTCTACCAAACCAAATATGACCCAAATCCAATCACCCATGTGTGTGCACCATCATGTTTAAGTTTCTGGTCAGCGGGCCACATTGTGAAGCAAGTGCTAGCTATGTGTGTCAAATGGCTATGAAATTTTATACACATGTGCACCATGCCAAATAACCAAGCTACACCAAATTTCAGCCAATTCCACCAATCCTATGAGATGCTAGCTTCAACATTGCATTTCTGGTCCAATTGGACATTTGTAAAGGGAGTGCTAGCTAGCCTGACCCAAATGAGATGAAACTTGGTGTCATACTCATCCTAGGGTATGATTGAGCTATCCAAAAGATCAGGCCTAGGGGAGCTATGTACAAGCCATGCCACAGCACAAACACCTTATGCAGCATTGTGCCATTTACAAATGAGGTGCCATGTACATTGATTCATTTGAGTCCAAACTTTCCAGATCACTAGTCCCTCCTATCTTAAAGCCAGAAGACAACTTGACCCTATCCAAACCCCCACCATGTGAGCACAACTTAAGCTCCAAGTTTGCTGCATCCAACTGTTGATTGAGATAGAGATCACCAAAGTGCATCTATGGACCATCCAGCTGTACCCATGTGATCATCACTCGAAGGACTCCACTGTAGACACATTTGGCCACGAAGAATCTTATCCATATTTTGGAGGCCATGCCCTTGGCAGCCTCTGGCGTGCTCTGGCCGCGCACTGCGCATGCCCGACGTGTCCATCTCGAGCCACAGTGTGCGCACGTCGTCTTCTCCTTGTCTAGCCGCGCCGCACGGCCTTCCCACCTCCCTATGCTCCACGCCGCCTCGCCCCGTCGCCCTCAATGGTCTCCAGCTCGCCCGAGCATCTCCACGTCCCCCCTGGCACAACATTGTTGGGATACGGGGCAGAAAACACAAAATTTTCACACCTACGGTACCCGAACCCAAGATCTATGCTATGGCGATGTAAAGTAACGGAGGGAATCGGTGTTCATACCTTTGAAGAACGAAAGCGGGAAACGTTCTTACGAACGTGGTTGGCGTAGACTCAGAACTACGACCTCCCTGTCGTGTAGAAGACCACCACCGGCGAGGATGACTCCCGGTAAACCTCCAGCGACGAAGCAGCACCACAGGTGTAGTGCCTCGAAGAGATTATACACGTACGGCACAATCGATGTTCCTCCCGGGCTCCGAACCAGACGAGCAGCGGAAAGAAGACGGCTACGGATCCCGACTCCGGCAGAGCGACGGCCTGCCTTATGGTGGAGAACTCCAATCCTGGTGCAGACTCCAAACAAGGGGAGTCCACTTCCGGAAATGGAGAAGGAAGAAGAAGGAGATCAATTGTTGTATGGAAAAGGGGGGTCTACCCCTCTATATAAAGGCCAAGGAGGGGTGTGATCCCTCTTCCCTCCCCCATGTGGGACTAAACCCCCAAGGGGGGAGGGGTGCGCCGGCCAAGGGGGGGTTGGGCCCCACCCCTTGGCGCCAAGCCCAAGGGGGGGAAACCCCCTCCTCCCCTAATGGGCCTCTAAGGCCCATATAGCCATTTTTCCATTATTTTAATTATTTAATAAGTTTTAAATATTTAATTCAGATAATTAAATAATAAAAAACATTATTAAAACAATTAAACTTTATTTTGAACTATTCAAAATGTCCGGAAACCATTCCGTTCTCCTCCGGAACTATTCCGGTGATTTCTCCTATTTCACCGATTGATCCCGTAACTGTCCTATGCATCGATTGCCCTTAAGTGTAACACCCTAACGGTCCGGGAAACAGCAGACATGGTCGAGACTCTTCTCATTGACCAATGAATAGTCAATTGGACCTGGTTACAATCCTTGACAGCCCCTGCGCTTCCATCGAATGAGCTTCGATCGCTTTTGGAAACCGTTAACGATACGACGTAATCCCTTTGTTCTGCGGTACCTTGTTTGTCCGAGGTTTGATCGTCGGTATCCCACATACCGTGTTCACATCTCGTTCATGACAAACAACTTCTCTCGTCCATGATCATTGCATCTCTTTGTGACCTAGTCACGTCCTTGCAAGGGGTTGATGCAATATCACCGAGTGGGCCCAGAGTACCTGTCCTGTCATAAGGACTGACAAATCCCGCTTTGATCTATTAACATACTCATCAACCATCTATTTCGGAATACCCAAAGTGCACCGTTATAGCCAGCATATTTCAGTCAGGCGGTGGGATACAAATCAAAGTCTCCTCATAGATCGTGATTACGGTCTAAGGACTAAGGCATACGTTACAAAGTCATAGCAACGCTGAACTATGTGACTCGATCACATTGCATTACTTTTAGGTGGGTGTCTGTCCATCACATCATTCCCCTAATGATATGACCTCATTGTCAATGGACTTAAGTGTCGCCATGATCAGGAAAGCTTGATCAATCAATTGCCCAATGAGATAGTTTACCCGAGTTAAACTACGGACCATGTTTTATACTACACCTGTATTAGTATTTCCAAGTAATACAGTTATAGCAAAGTATAAAACGTATTATGAACAAAACGGATATGTGACAAATATCTTTATTAATTTATCTCTAGGGCACATATCCAACAAACATGGCCACGGGTATCTCGCCCCGGCTACAAATAGCCCGTGCCCGAGGCCTCCCCGAGCACCCAGCAGCTCCCCACCTCCTCCACAGCCTCTCCCAGCTCCCCTCCTCTGTCCAATTTGGTCGCCGGAGACCGCATTGCCCGCCACGACCGCCGTGGCCGCCGCTGGCCTTGTCTTCAATTCAAGCAGCCAGAGTCTCCCTCCACTGGACCCCCGAGACCCCCTCCTCCTAGCCGCACCTCGCCGGAACCCTCTCCCCGCGGCCTCGCCGGCCCGAGCCGCGCTGCCGCCTCGCCCAGCAAGGGCCCGCTGCGCTGCCGGCCTGCAGCTACCGGCGGAGGCGCCTCAGCCGCCCCGCCTGACCACACTACCGCCGGCGAGCTCGCCCAGCTCCTCCCGTCGTCGACGCCCCGCGCGGCCAGCCTCCCCTGTCTGCCCTGTTCTTGCGTCGTGGGGAAGAAGAAGAAAGCATAGGAGGAGGAGACTGACGTGCGGGCCCCTTTCGTCAGCAGCCCCGAGCCCGCTTTCCACTTCGGAAGGCGCAATCTCATCTTCCTCAGCCGGAATACGTTTTTCCCTCGGGGAAGCGTATTTGCCCCTCCAGTAGCCCGAAGTACGCTTTCCTCAGCAGAAAGCCCATTTTCATCCAAAAACCAGCCCCCGATACCGTTTCATTGATATCTCCGCAACCGTAAGTCCAAACGGGTTGATTCTTTTTGCGTTGGTTTCGTATCGAGCTCCTCTTCGTGTTGGCATAGGTTTCATGCCATGTTGTGATGTTATTATTTGCTGGTAAAACAAAATATGATGTTTGACTTTTTCTCTGTTGCTTTATTTGAAATCTTTTGCAGGGTTTTGTAGGTGTCTAAGACCGGGAGTGTTCCACACTCCTCTGGTGAAAGGCAAGCCACAATACCCTTTGCACCTTTTCAAAGCTTTGACGTGCTTTAAAAATTGTTGTTCGATGATATGCTATATCAATGAACGTGATCATGTTGCCATGCTATGATTGTTGTTATACTGACATGCTATCTTTGAGTATGCTACTGCTATGCTATGCTTTGCCATGTTACATCCATGCCATGCTTCAATCATATATTGGCCATGTTATCCTCTGCATCATCGTAACCACCACATACCAACACCATGTTAAGTTGCTCATGTTACACCTGCTCATGTTATGCCTAAGTTATGTTCATCTGCATTCATAATGCTACCATGCTAAGAACTTAATATTTGTAACACGGATAAGTTCACCACCTAAAATGTGTTTGATCATATCTGAAACTGTCATGTTAATATTCTATGCATTGTTATGATCTGATACTCATGTTGCACCTGATGGTTGTGTTCGCTGTTGGAGATATACTTCGTGACAAGTTGATCAGGTGCCACCGAACCGGGCTTATCCGTGCAGCCACATTTGCCTGTATGGGCGGGCCTTGATTCGGTCTGCCGGTGGGTTCTCTTATTTGTATCACCATCTAGGGGAGGTTATGCACACACGCTACCCTGGCCCGGTAGGTGGTGATAACCTTGACAGCCAGTGTTGTTATGAGCTCAGTCCCCGTTGGGACAGTATTTGCCACAAGGTGGCCGAGTGGTTCTGGTGGTAACGTGGACACCTAACCACAGGGCTACCCAAGACGGAATGTCGGTGATACGGTAAGAGGGACACTCGGTATATCGGTCTCGTTGGAGAGTCCTAGTTCACTCTTGCGGTGCGAGTTCCAAGGATCATGTGGGACAAGTACCGGGGTGCTGGATGGAGGAAGAACTCCATAGTGTGGGTAAAGTGCACAAACTCTGCAGATTCAAAATCTATTCGAATAGCCGCGTCCTCGGTCATGGGACACAGTTCGTACTAGGTCACACCTTATGAGCAACTTGAGTTCGGTGGTAAGTTTGTGGTAAGTGGATGGTTATACAATAAGTGGATTGGTTGGGTGGTAATGATGGACACCTACCCCGTTGAATGGTCGTGCGATGACCCGTTTGGTCATGCGACGACCCGTGGAAGTGGTTTGGTCACGAGGTGACCCGGTGCTTGAGTCTGTAAGGACTCCGAGGTAAGCCACGTGATCATGCGACGATCATGTGGGGTCCATTGTGTGTGCATTAGTCTTAATTCTGATAATATACTTGATGAATATTTGCTTGCATGATATTTTTGCTCACCTGTTTAATTCACTAATATACTTGAACCTGTTGCCATGTTATTGTTTTGCCTTGTAGCATGGTTGTTGTGAGCTTGCAAGTACATTCAATGTACTGACCTGGCGTGTTATGCCAGATTTGCAGGCCATGCTTTGGATGCGTAGGACGACGTTCCCGGTGTTTGCAAGCTAGGAGGTGTCCCAGCCAGTGTCCCTGTGGATTGGAGTTCATCATCGCCGTTATTGTTCCGCTGCCGTCGTTATTCCGCTGCTAGAGTGATGCTGCTGCCTGGTGTAGAGCTGAGGCTAGCCCGAGGAGCAAGTTGTGTCTCCGCTAGCGTTGTAATAGACCTCGTGTACCCCTATCTTCGGTAATAGAAAGTTGTTCAGTTCTATACCAATCAGTGCCGTGTTCCAGAAGACTTGATCTCTGGGCTGGTGCATGGGGCGTTCCGGTCCTCTGAGCCGGGGTGCCACAATGATCAAGGCATCTATGTAATCTTTCTGCTGTTTCTATGTTGTGTTTGCTGGGATTCGATGGATTATGAGATTATGTTCAGATTCTGATGAGTTATATATTTGGTTCTCCTTTTATATATTTGTTCTTGAGTAATTCTTGCATGTTCTCCTTTGCTTTTTATTGCTTTGGCCAAGTAGTAGATTGGAACTCCAAGAAGGAGCGTTATGCAAGATTGTGGTTTCATGCCCCCCGATGTCTAACTTGAGTGACAGAAACATGAGACTAGGGGATGTGCCGTTGCCACCAGGAAAAAAAAACGGTGCTTGTAACCGCGGTTGCAAGGATTGTTTACCTTACGCATAGTTTGTTAATGTAGTTGTCTGTTGCTTTGAGTTTACACTTTGTGTGGGGCTCGCAACTTAATACCAGCGAGATGTTCTGGATAGATATCTCAAGGTGGATGATTAGTGAGTAGATGCTGATGAATAAACAGTCCACTTGTCTTGGCGTACTGCCTATACGATTGAGCCTCTATTTTTCTTGTAGCATAATTAGCATTGCAGTGCGTTTATAGTTCTGTCAATTGCCCATCTGTAATTTGTTCACCCAACATAGTTGTTTTATCGTATTTTGGGAGAGAGGCTTCACTAGTAAACATCATGGGACCCCGGTCCATATTTCCACCATTGTTTACACCTCCACTATTTACTTCTTTTATTTCCTTTCAGTTGCAATCACCACCACTATTTCCATCGTGTGTTTGATCCTTTGCAAACAACAAGACCGGAGAGATTGACGACCTCTCTGAACTCGTTGGGAGCAAAGTTATTTGTTGCTGTGTGCAGGTCCAGGTCAAGTAAGCAACCTTGGTTGTTAACGGCGCCATTGTTTTTTTTCCACCTACTTGAAGAACTTGGAGTCCTACGGGAGACATAAACCCTATCCTCTAAGTTAGGGTAAACTTGCTAATGACTACTTCTTAAACTTTCCACTTTGGGTAACCAACAAGGGGCGAGAAGTCTATTCCCATCATCAGCACACAAATAAGTATCTGCATCATGGGGATACGTCCCAAACGTATCTATAATTTCTGCTTGCTCCATGCATGTTTTGGGTGATATTGCTATACTTTTGATGCACTTTCATACACTTTTGATCATATTTGGACTAACCTATTAACTCAGTGCACCTCAGTGCCAGTTCCTGTTTTTTGCTGTTTTTGTATTTCAGGTTTTCCCATTACTTAAAGTGCCCAAACAATTCCGGAAAAATATATAAAAAATCAGCGACACGGAAGCTTCCAGACGCCCGAAGGGGGGCTAGGGGGGCCCCACCAGGGGTCCAGGCGCCCTGGTGGCACGACCCCACCCTAGATCGTACCGGGGGGCCGCCTGGACTCCCTGGTCCACCTCTGGCTGCCACCCTTCTCCTATATTTACCTCTCGTCCCGAAACCCTTGAGGACAAAACCCTTTTTCGCGATCTCCCCTCTGTTCGGCCACCGCCGAGCTTCCAATATCGGGGCTGCCAGGAGACCCTGTCCCGGCACCCTGCCGGAGGGAGGATTGACTTCCGGGAGCTTCTCCACCACCATGGACGCTTCCCGGATGAGCCGTAAGTAGTCCACCTTGGACTATGGGTCCGTGATCAGTAGCTATGCGATGTCTTCTCTCCACCTTTGTTCTTCATTGTTTACACCTTGTGAGCTGCCCTACATGATCAAGACACATATGTAATTTTCCTGCTGTTGCTATGTTGAGTTTGCTGGGATCTGATGGATTGTGAGATTATGTTCAGATTGTGATGAGTAATATATTTGGTTCTTCTCCTTTTATATTTATGTTCTTGAGTAATTCTTGCATGTTCTCCATTGCTTTTTATTGCTTTGGCCAAGTAGTAGATAGTAACTCCAAGATGGAGCGTTATGCATGATTGTGTGTTCATGCCCCCCCAATGACTAGCTTGAGTGATAGAAACATGAGTCTAGGGGATGTGCTGTTGCCACCAGGGGGAAAACAACGGTGCTTCTACTTGCGGGGTGCAAGGATTGTTTACTTTACTTAAAGTTCTTTTTAATGAAGTTGTCTATTGCTTTGGGTTTACACTTTGGGTGGGGCTCGCAACTTAATACTAGCGAGATGTTCTGGATAGATATCTCAAGGTGGATGATTAGTGAGTAGATGCAGATGGATTTCAGTCTATTTGTCTTGGCATACTGCCCATTATTTTGAGCATCTTCCTTTCTTTTTTAGCATAGTTAGCATTGCGGTGCGCTTTTAATCCTCTCAATTGCCCATCTGTAATTTTTTCACCTCACATAGTTGTTTATCGTCTTTTGGGAGAGATACATCACTAGTGAACTTCATGGGACCCCGGTCCATATTACCACCACTGTTTACACCTCCACTTTACTTCCTTCTTTTACCTTTCGTTGCATTTATCACTACTATCTACCCTTGCGTTTGACCCTTTGTAAACATAAGGTCGGAGAGATCGACAACCTCTCTGTATTCATTGGGAGCAAAGTTATCTGTTGCTGTGTGCAGGTCCACGTCAACTCTTGCGCTATCAATTTATAGCGCCGTTGTCACCTACTTGTCGTCGTCGGAGTCCTACTGAAGACATAAACCTTAGTATTTTCACCAAGGGAAACTTGCTGTTGTGCTACATCTCAACCTTCCACTTGGGGTAACCAACGAGGGCGGAGAAGCCATCACATGGTGCCTAAGGACCACATTTTTTGCGTTGGTATTAACATAATCTTATACCCCGCTTGAACTAAAGCCATGTCAAGTAATTTGGAACGGAGGGAGTAGTACATAAGAAAAAGCATTTCTTTAGCTAAAGTAACATCTCTCTCTCTCTCTCTCTCCCTCTATCTATCTATCTATCTATCTATCTATCTATCTATCTATCTATCTATCTATCTATCTATCTATCTATTGTAACAGCCCAGGATCTCAATAGGAATGATAGACTACTCATATCAACAAGGTGCACCTTCTTTTTTGGGAGCCCATCGGGAAAGAACTACCAGGTTAAGTGTGCTTGGCTTGGATTAGTATTGGGATGGGTGACCAACCGGGAAGTTGATCCCGGGTGCGCACGAGTGAGGAAAAAGTGTGCAGAAAAGACTAGTGTTGGATGCCTGCAACTGGCGCGCACAAACGTGTGCCAAAGGGGAACGTTCCTGCTGGGCCGATGGGGACGTCGGTTCCTTTGAGGGGTGGTGTATGTAACAACCCAGGATCTCAATAGGAATGATAGACTACTCATATCAACAAGGTGCACCTTCTTTTTTGGGAGCCCATCGGGAAAGAACTATCAGGTTAAGCTTGCTTGGCTTGGATTAGTCTTGGGTTGGGTGACCAACTGGGAAGTTGATCCCGGGTGCGCACGAGTGAGGAAAAAGTGTGTAGAAAAAACTAGTGTTGGTTTGTGAGGACAGTCTAGATTCCAGGCGCACCGACCATGGAATCGGTGGTTAACCGTTTGGGAGTGGTCGGGGCGTTACATCTATCTATCTATCTATCTATCTATCTATCTATCTATAGCTCTCTCTCTCTCTCATGTGTTATTAAATCTCTTTAAGATCAAAGTAGGTTACCCCTCTTGTGTAGCTTTGTATGCTTATTACATCATAACATGGAAAACACGAATTTTAAAAAGGCCAAGTCTCACCATGGGTAGTGTTTTGCATTGTGACCCCCTTCCCAGTTAACTACCTTGGCCTCACACAATCCAAGAGGAAAGTGCCTCTTCACCCTTTTCTCGTTGGTCGACAAAATCTCAAAGATGCTTAATACCAGACATGCTTCCTTCCTCTCACGTTGCGAGCGGCGGAGCTCGTCCACCATGTCCTTAGTCCAACGATGATCCAACTCCTACTTGACATGTCTCTCTCGCAGCCAATTCTCAACCCGGTAACCCATATTATTAGGGACTTCATATGGCATGGTTGCAAGGAGGCCAGATACGACAACTAACTTGTTAGTTGGCCGTTGGTTTATCGCCCTTTGGAGTCGAATGGCCTTGGAATCCTGGATCTGCAGCGTGAGCATAGCCTTATGCGTGTTATGCCTATGGCTATAGCCGTCTGACCCCAATGCCTGTGGCATCATATCCCATCTCCTTAGAGCCCTAGGTTCCACAATTTTTTTCATGCTTCCACCACCCGGCCTCAAGGAGATGGTTGTACCAAGTCGTTTATGGACGGTTCAATGGTTAGGTGAATCTTCTATGCCCAAGCTCACTCCCCCCTCATTCCTCGTTGCCAGCATAAAAGCCACCTTGTCAGCGAGGTTATCCCACATTAGGCTTCGATCTAGGAAATTTGCGCCAGTATGGTGCGGACGAACATAGTTGAATATGTCGATATCTGGGGTCGTCTCTGTGTTATAACCCTCTCTCCTTACCTTGACTTGTTCAACATTGTTGGATCAGAATGGAACCTACGCCGCCAATTAGTGTTAGTTTTCCCTCTTCCATGGTTCCACACAATCCCAAGCCCCCATTGGTTGTTCGTGTGTAAGCCCTAGGCCCCCCTCAACTCTTAGTTCTTCCTCTGGCTTGCTGAACTTGATCGGTGCTGGACTGTGGCGTGTGTCATTCGCTGGGGTCTTCCTCACATACCCACACGCATCATGTGCGCCAACAGAATGAGACCATGCATCACCCTAGGTGGATTGCATCCTATCCCGTGTCACGCGGCACATGCTCTATCATGGTGCCACCTCACCATCGCCCCGCTCGATGTCAGTGTTGTCTTCTTCAAGTGGTGTTCCTTGACCATGCAAACTTCACCTACATGCATGAGGAAAGGTCTCGGATCGCCAATCGCTCTTTGGGCTTGTTCTATATGGAAGAACCACAACTCTCACGTCTTCAAAGAAGCTCAACCCTCTCGCACTAAACTTGTCCAAACATGGAATTAAATCATCTTCTATTCCTAAATAGCTACATCCCACTACATATTTTTCCTATACATGCAACCATGCCACATAAGCAAGGGGCATACATGCATGCATATCATAAATTACATAGTTTATGCATTACTCTATGCATGTTGCACAATCACATCATTAATTCATGCATATTAATCATAAATTATTTTTATAATATATTTTATGTTCACCCTTTAATTGCTTTTAGAAATGATATTTTTTATCAGTTATTTATCTTTTTATACCCTTTGTTTTTTTGTAGATTACATTAGATTTTCTTTTGTTTTGGATATTTTTTCCTAAATAGCTACAACCCACTACTTATTTTTCCTATACATGCAACCATGCCACATAAGCAAGGGGCATGCATGCATATCATAAATTCATAGTTTATGCATTACTCTATGCATGTTGCACTATCACATTATTAATTCATTCATTAATCATAATTATTTATATAATATATTTTATGTTCACCCTTTAATTGCTTTTAGAAATGATATTCTTTTATTAGCTATTTCTCTTTTTATAACCTTTGTTTTTCTGTAGATTACATTAGCTTTTCTTTTTTATTAGATACTTTTTGTAATGTTTATATTTTTGTAGCAAGATTTCCGCATCAACGCGCGGGACATCATCTAGTTCTAATAAAATATGGCACACCAACACAGAGGAAGAGTCGCAAACGCAACACAACGCTGCACGGGCTATCGCGCAAGATAGGAAAGAATCACAGAATAACATGAGGTGGTGGTGGTGGTGGTGGGGGGGGGGGGGGTGGGTGATCAGTACAGGCAAAACATGGAGCCAAATACGTTGTATGCATGGGGCTGGCAGTCTGGTACTGAGTGATGAGATTAATTTCTTAAAATGAGCGAACATTACTTTGAAATGGTCACGACATTTTATTGAATAGGATGGAATATTTTTGACTTTTCATAAACATTTTTTTAAAGTTACAAATATATTCTTGAACTGCATGGACATTTATTTGAAATAGATAAATAATTTTTTAATGGCACTGAACATTGAATTAAATTACATGATTTTTTATATTATATAAATATTTTAAAATGCCGTAGAGATTTTTGCATGCATGAACATTTTTCATGTGTCATAAAAACTTTTCAAACATCATTAATTCATGCATATTAATCATAAATTATTTTTATAATATATTTTATGTTCAACCTTTAATTCTTTTTAGGAATGATATTCTTTTAGTTTCAATTATTTCTCTTTTTATACCCTTTGTTTTTTTTGTAGATTACATTAGCTTTTCATTTGTTTTAGATATTTTTTCACAATGTTTATACATTATTGTAGCAAGATTCTCGTGTCAATGCGCGGATCATTATCTAGTTTAGTGGCACACCAACAGAGACGAGGAGCCGGAAACGCAACACAACGCTGCACGGGCTATGGAGCAAGATAGGAAAGGGGGTGATCAGTACAGCCAAAAGATGGAGCCGAATACGTTGTATGCATGGGCTGGCAGTCTAGCACTGAGTGACGGGATTGATTTCTTAAATGAGTGAAAATTACTTTGAAATGGTCATGACATTTCTTTGAATAGGACGGAATATTTTTACAGTGCATAAACATTTTTTTTAAGTTACAAATATATTCTTGAAATACGTGAATATTTATTTAAAATGCAAAATTAGTTTTTTGAATGGCACTGAACATTGAAGTAAATTACATGTTTTTTTACATTATATAAATATTTTTAAATGCCATAGACATTTTTCATGCATGAACATTTTCATGTGTCATAAACACTTTTTAAATTTGTACATATATATAAATAGTTTTATTGAAAATTTATGATTAAAAGTACAATAATAATAATCAAACAAACAAGAATTGTACTGGCCACTTGGTAAATTTGCCGCACGTTCTGATCGCTAGCAAGAGACTAAAAATGCACACATCGGACCACCATATGATGATGACATCATTTAGATATGATATATTGTGTCACATCTAAATGTGTCTTAGACACATCTTTATAAATATTGGTGTAAAATACATGATATAGGATTTAGATGTGCAATAGATGTGCCCTAGCAAATCTGTTACTGTATAAATTGTAGGGTCTAATACCACAACACACATGAATAAATTCGTGTGTAACATATTAACCATAACAACAAAAACAAGTTAAATACGGTAATACTGTATATTGCATGGATCAATGAAGCACGTCACCTTTTCTAGAAGAGGACTGCTGCGTGAATATTTTCCAGGGAGGCAGTATACTACCAACGCGTGTACAATCTTTACAAGTACAAAACAAATATGCGTTGCAAATATTTGCTTTTTCTTAAATGGAATTGCTGTCGAACATGACAAAACGTTAGGTAAAACATGGAGCTAATCCATTCTAGTAGTATCTGCTACACCAGAGAGGAGGAGCCGCCAACGCAACGCAACCAAAAGATGGAGCAAGATAGGAAAGAACAGCAGGAGGAACGGGGTGTGATCAGTCCAGCCAAAAGATGGAGCCAAATACGTTGGATGCGTGGGCTGGAAGTCTGGCACCGCCTCGCTGATCTTGGGGCTGGAGGGGGTTACTAGCCAGCCATTCACTTCGAGGGATGGATATGAATCACTTAAATGGGGTTACTACTCCTGCTGTATAAATAGAAGCCCGCACGGCACGGGGATCTCCATAACCAGTCTCTCGCTTTCCTCCCTTCTATAGTCTGCAGCCAGCAAGCGAGAGCGAGCGAGAGAGGTTGGGTTGGTAACCGCCGCCATGGATTCCGGCGACCACCAGGAGGGGGGCTCCGAGAACCAGCTGCAGTTGCAACACGAACACCCCCCGAAGCGCCAACGCAGCCGCACTCCGCATCAGATCCAGGCGCTCGAGGCGTAAGTCTAATCATACTCTCCATTAATATCTTGATTGCTTGTTTGCTTTCTGTGTGATTTGCTGCTAGGTCTTCATGAGTTCATGGTGATGGGTAGAAATTAATCAAGGGTGTGCGTGTGTGCAGGTCGTTCGAGAAGTGCTCTCACCCCAATAAGACCGAGCGCGCTCAGCTTGGTCACGAGATTGGCCTGGATGCCAAGCAGGTCCTGTTCTGGTTCCAGAACCGGCGAACGCAAATTAAGGTATGGACTGATCTCGCTGATTCCTCAAAGTGTCTACTTTCCCTTGGGTTTTCGCTTGTTTTGATGAAACGGAATGATGTGATCTGGATGGCATGGCAGCTTGAATCCGAGCGAGCGGAGGTCGCCTTACTCCGCGCGGAGAACGCCAGGATCTCGTCCGAGAACATGGCCATGCGGAAGAAGCTCAACAACGCCATGTGCCTCAACTGCATCGACAGGGATGGCTTCGACAAGTAGTCAAGTACCAGCTCCGCAAGGAGAACGCTCTCCTCAACGCGGGGCTCCTCGTCTGCACCACATCTTACCAAGAATATCCCTAGCTTTACTTTCGGCAATTCGACGTTCCTCCATAGTTCCAGCAAAGAAATTATACAACACCAAAGCTGGAATAACCTTACAAGGTTTCAATAAGTGAGATGATTTGGTCCTGATTCTGTGTTGCCAAATCCATCCAACCGTGTGGCAATTTGTTGCGCCTTTGTGTTGTACTTGTAACTGAAGATTGTAAGTGTCTACACAAACTGCAAAGTTTTATATTAGTACATTAATCCTGGGAAAACTCAAAAAAGGAAATCTTCCTATTCAATTCAATGGAACTATGGATCAGATTATTTCATGAAGCCGGTTCTTCTACTTCCGCAAGAAACATGTGTTCCCCTTCTTCCTTCTCCTTCGATATACTCCCTCCGTTTGGAATTAGATGAAGCCAAAACGAAGTATCTAGACGTATGTTAGTGCTAGACACCCATTTCAGCTCCAAGTAGCTAGATCACGTCGGTTCTCCACCAAGTTTCCTTCACTTATCCGGCGGCCAGTGCAAAATGCTACCAGCTCCGGTTCCAAGTTTCCAACAGCCTATTCATGGTTGCATTTTGTTGTGGTGATTGCTTTTCCGTAGGCTGTTTCCAAGACCCCATCGACTCCGCGGCCGGACGCGCCTGCTCGGTTCCTCTCCGGAGCGTCAACCCTGTTAGAGGTGAGACCGTGAGAAGCTCATCTTCACATCAGAGGGGAGAGATCAAACGCGGCCAAATCCAAAGAACAGGGTATGCTGATCGATCGGTATAATAGTTTGTCTTATATCGCAGCTTTCTTGGCCCTTCTCATTAAATTAAAGTATTCTATGCAATTCTAACACGTATGGAGGCATAGATACCTTTGGTAATCAATGAAAAATATACCACGGGCTATAAGATTTAGCGCCGTCCTTCTTCAAATGTTATAAAAATTATAGTGTCCTATATTTAAAAATACTCCCTCCGACCCATGTTAATGGGCACACACTTAGTACAACTCTAGTATAAAGTTGTTCTATGTGTGTGCCCATTAATATGGATCGGAGGTAGTAATATTTTGTATAAAAACATTAAATATATCATAGAATTTAAGGCTTCCATAATTGCAAAGAAAAGGAACACTTCTAATTAAATAGAGAAGCGTATGAGAGCTAGCTCAGGGATGTATACTCTTAATTTACAAGGAAAGGGAATATTAACAATTAAACAAAAAATCATATGAGGATTAGGCTTAGGGCGCTCCTAATTTACAGAGAAAGGAATAATCCCAATTAAACAAAGAAGTATATGAGAACCACATTCAAGCTCACCTCACATAAGTTTAAATAAGGAAAAAAAACACAACAAGCTGCATATGATGCTTCATTTTGAGATTTATTTAGATGCTAAGTTAATCAAACACAGAGCGAAAAAAAATATAAAACAAACTTGTTGTACATGATGCTCCAAAGATATTCACATGACTTTGTCCTTTCCACGATGCTTCAAAGCAGAGAGGGAAACAAACTTGCATAAAGCATCAAACTAAAGTTTTATACATGACAAATATTTTACTTGTACATGATGAGGAAATAACTTGTATGTCAAATAAAGAGGCTATTTTGTCTGTTGTACACTTGTAGTGTTGCGGAAACAATCACATGACAGTACAATGCTTTTGAGGATATGCCGCTAAGTTACTAATTGTTGTTAGTTGCTTCTTTACTAACTACAGAGTATTTTATTTACTAACAGAACCAAAAACATGAAATATTAACTACAGATTCAAGCACTTATGGAGTTCAAGCGATAATCTGTTGAGCCTAGTTGAGTTATTTAAACCCTAAAATTAAACCAGCCATTTTTAAATGAAACCACACATTCTTAAATGAAACCACACATTCAAGCCGCAGATCTAACAATGATTATCAAGCATTCAAAACGCACATTCAAACCGGAAAAGCACCTCAATCTAGCATAGATTAAATCGTAGACATACCTCATACTCAGAGGAGCAGTAGCCTTCGTCGTAGGAGCCGAGGAAGCGCTTGGGGGAGTGTAGGGCGTCGTCGACGGCGCCGGCGCACTTGTTGGCCGTCTCCTCCTCTTCCAGATCCTTCGATACGTTGGCCTTGTGCTTCACACCCACCTTCCCCATAGCCTCCTAGTCAGACGACACCACCGACGCCAGATGCGCCCTGATCTCATGGCGTCGCTGCCTCCTTTTCTCCATCGGGCGCCTAGACTTGTTGGGAGCAGAGTAACTGAGAGAAACGAGGGTTTTCGCACTTCGGTGTGAATGGAGAATGGAGTGAAAACTGGGGGGGGGGGGCTTATGTACCTCCTTCCAATTTGGGAGAGAGACGAGAAGGCAACACGCGCGCCACGTGCACGCGGAGACGATACGGTGCATATTTACTCTCTCGGACCGGGTTTGTACGTATGAGCGGGCGGTGGTTCGAGGGCCTGGACTTAAGGGCGACGGTTGGAGGGCCTGGACTACCCACAGGTGTAAAAGATGATCCTGCCCTTCGATGCGAAGATGTTCAGACTAAAACTTTTTAGGCGCTGGGGTCTATTGAAGCAAAATTCTTCTTTTAATACAAGTTGTATATTCTTTGTATGCATGCAAGAAATTTTTGGTACACATTGGACATTTTTGAATACATGATAAACATTTTCTTTAACTACATGTTTGAGAATATTTGTAGAATACATATTAAACATTTTAATACATGGTGAACATCTTTTTGAATAATATGAAATAATTTTGAAATTACGTTGAATTTTTTACATTTTATATTTGTTTTGTTAAGTATCACTGACATTTAAAAAAAATGAGTGAACATTACATTGAAATGGTCATGGGCATTTCTTTCAATAGGACAGAATATTTCTTACATTGCATAAACATTTTTTACAACGTTACAAATATATTCTTGAAATACGTGAACATGTATTTAAAATAGAAAATTAGATTTTGAATGACACGGAACATTTCTATAAATTACACGATTGTTTTACATTATATAAATACTTTTAAGTGGCGTAGACATTTTTTACATGCATGAACACTTTTCATGTGTCATAAACACTTTTTAAAATTGTACTTACAAATAGTTTTATTGAAAATTTACGATTTAAAAGTACAAAGAAATAAATAAAACAAGCAAGAATCGAGCAAGATAGGAAAGCACAGCAGGAGTAGCGGGCAGCCAAAAGCGTTGTATGCTATTCGCAAAAAAAAACGTTGTATGCATGGGCTGGCAGTCTGGCACTGAGTGGCGAGATTAATTTCTCCAGACATCGCCTCGATGATCATGGGGGTTACTAGCCAGCCATTCACCTGGATGGATGTGTATGCGCAAAACCATGACCTAGAGGGGTTACCACTCCTCTCTAATAAATACAAGCCCGAGCACGGGGAGACCACATCAGTCGCTTCCTTCCTTCCTTCTCCTATTGCAAACCTGCAAGCGAGAGGTTGGGTTGGTAGCCGCCGCCATGGATTCCGGTGACCACCAGGAGGGGGGCTCCGAGAGCCAGCTTCAGTTGGTGTTGCAGCACCCTCCGAAGCGCCAATGCCGCACTCCACATCAGATCCAAGCGCTCGAGGCGTACGTCCAATCATACTCTCCATTCATACCTTGATTGTTCGTTTGCTTCCTGTGTGTTGTGACTGCTAGATCTTCGTGGTGATGGGTAGAAATTAATCAAGGGTGTGCGTCTGTGCAGGTTGTTCGAGAAGTGCACACACCCCAATAAGATCGAACGCACTCAGCTCGGCCAGGAGATTGGCTTGGATGCCAACCAGGTCCTGTTCTGGTTCCAGAACCGCCGAGCGCAGATTAAGGTATGTACTATGGACTGATCTCGCTGATTGCTTAAAGCGTCTATTTTTCCTTGGATTTTCAATCGTTTTGATGGATCTGGATGGCATGGAAGATTGACAACGAGCGAGCGGAGGTCGCCTTCCTCCGCGCGGAGAACGCCAGGATGATGTCCGAGAACATCGCTATGTGGGAGAAGCTCAAGCTGCTCAACAATGGCATCTGCCTCAACTGCGTCGACAGGGATGGCTTCGACCAGTACCAGCTCCGCAAGGAGAACGCTCTCCTCAAGTCGGGGCTCCTCGTCTGCAACACATCTTACCAGGAATATCCCTAGCTTTACTCTCTGCATGTGCGAAGAAATTCTATAACACCAAAGCTGGAATAACCTTACAAGGTTTTGAATAAGAGAGATGATTTGGTCCTGATTCTATGTTATCAGATCCATCCAAGATCCAACCGTGTGGCAATTTGTTGCGCTTTTGTGTTGTACTTGTAACTGAAGATTGTTAGTGCGTGCAAACTGGCAAAGAAGTTTTACATTGGTACATTAATCCTGGGATGGGAAAACTCAGAAAAAGGAAATCTTCATATTCAATTCAATGGATCTATGGATCAGATTATTTCATGAAAGCCGGTACTTCTACTTCCGCAAGAAATATGTGGTCCTTCTCATCAAATTAGAATATTCTATGCAATTCGAGCCATAGATACCTTTGATAATCAATGAAAAAAAAACCACACGCTACAAGATTTAGCGTCGTCCTTCTTCAGATGATGCTACACAAATTATAGTGTGCTATATTTAAAAATAGCATTTTATATTAAAATATCATATATATCATAAAATTCAAGGTTTCATAATTGCAAAGAAAGAGTACACTCTTAATTAAATAGAGAAGCATATGAAAGCTAGGCTCTGGAACGTATATACTCTTAGTTTGCAAAGAAATGGAACATTCACAATTAAACAGAGAATCATATGAGAGTAAGGCTCAGGGTACGTACTGTCGTAATTTGTAAAGAAAGGAAACACCCCTAATTAAAAAAAGAAGCATATTAAAACCACATCAAGCTCACCTCGTAAAATCTCAAATAAGAGCAAGAAAGAACTACAACAAGCTGTATATGATGCTTCATTTTGATATTTACTAACATGCTAAGTTAATCAAACACCAAACCAAAAAACAAAACAAATTTGTTGTACATGATGCTCTAAAGATATTTACATAACTTTGTCCTATCCACGACGATGCTTCAAAGCGGAGAAGGAAACAAACTCGCATAAAGCATCAAACTGAAGTTGTAAACATGACAAATAGGCATTTGTCTTGTACATGATGATCAATGACTAGCTAGCTAGATTTTGTTTGTGTATGTCAAATAAAGTGGCTAGTTGTGTGTGTGTGTAGTACACTTAAACTACCATGGCAACAATCACATGATGGCGTATGGGAAAAGCCAATGCTAAATGTTATATCACGCTAATCCCACCTAACCAAACGCATCAAGTCTCCAACTATACATTTCTTCATTTTTCATCCTACCACGTGCTCCTATGCGGCAGCTGCTGCTGCTTCCTTCAACTTGATCGGTATTTCCTCATTCCTTGTCGATTTCCCTCATTCGTGGTGGAACAATATCGTAGCTAGCTGCGCCACCGGCAAGTGAGACATCTGGCAAGTTCTTTATGTTCCCAAATTTGTGATGTGTGTGTCCAATTATGATGTTTCTTGATGTTAGTGTGTTTTGTTCAGTTGTGATGTAAAATTGTAACTTGCAAATTATCTATGCTGGTAAATTTTAGCATCTGATTGATCATCACTATTAACTACCTAGCTACTTGGAGTATTTCCATGGCCATCAAAATGAGGTTAATACATATTAATAGAGATCCCGATGACACCTAATTCTAATAAGTACTTTTTGTTCTGTTGTTGCTCCATAGATTGTGATGTTAGGTTACCTTTGAACGATTTAGTCCTTTATTATTGAACTATATCTCTTATTCTTGTTAAAATCCTTTATTTTTTGGCTATTTAAAAAAACGCTACTATCAGTCTAGCACGCTATAACTTTCATAGCATCTGAAGGAGACCGCCACTGTTTTGTATAGCACAATATTTTTTAATTGATTAATATATAGACTTGTATTTTATGTTGGAAAAGAGTTCCATCTCAGAAATTAAGGGAATGCAAAATATCATATTATGGTGATCGAGATCACCTGCTGGGAATCCAGGTTCCCCACTTTTCCTCTACTCGAGCAAGCAATAAATAGTAATGATTTACGATTCGAGGAATGAATGTTTTCGGGTTATCCACCCTATCAGACAGTATGTCGGGCGTGTCACCATTTAACAGTTCAAAACCCAACAAACTCGAAATAACGTGGTTCTTAGGGACCATGACCACTAGTAGAAAAAGGCACATTTGTCCCGGTTCCAGAGGCCCATTTGTCCCGGTTCCGGAATCGGGACTAAAGGGTCGTTACTAATGCCAAAACCTTTAGTCCCGGTTGGGCCACGAACCGGGACAGACGGGCCTCCACGTGGACGCTAGGCTTGCCCAGGCGGGAGGGCCTTTTGTCCCGGTTGGTGCCACCAACCGGGACGGGTAGTTTTTTTTTGAAATGGTGGGGGGTTTAGGGCGTTTTGCAGGGGTTAATTTAGGGGTTTCATATATTGTTTTAGCTAGCTAATAAAAAGAGTTGTGTACTCTCTTATCACCATCTAGGAGAGAAAGGATTCAACTCATATATATCATCATGATCATAATTAATATCCAACACACAAAGGTCCTTTGCTAGTTTAACTTCCCTAATATCAAACACAAAGTTCCATTTTCATAATATTATACCTCGACTCCTCATATATATCACCTATGAGACTGCTCATCCTCACAAGGATAAATATAAAAAAAACCAAAAGACACCTTTATTTCCATAATGTAATATGGAGAAGACCTTGTCCCAATCTTTTATATTCTTTCGAATCACTATCCGTTTCCAATTTTTTATTCTTAAGAAGCCACCATCACGTTCACTTTCAGTGGAGTAGTCAGTCTTGAAGAGTTCTTCCCATGGCCGCCGGCATCCACAACTGTAAGCTCGCCTCTAGAAGGCATCCATCTAGGCACACATTTTTCGGGATTTTCTGTTGAAAACATATGAGTAAAATACTTAGTAATGCGGTATAGTTAATCTTAGGTCAAAAGATTTCTGAAAATGATGAAGTAGTGACAGAAAAGTAAAAAATCTCACCATGATATAGTTTGATACATATACCGGCAACAACTCGAGAACAAATGGAACATATGGAGTATAAGATTTGCTTTCAAAGCCAGTTACATCTTCAAGAAAGGAGATGTACTCATCTTGTTCATCCATGGTTAGCTCCTCAACCCCACCATTATAGAAAGCATTATCAAATATCTTGCGCACATCCATCGGAGGATAGAGATAAACTGACAATTATAACAAAGTTGTCAACTTGGGAAGCAAAGAAATAAGGAAAGAAAACAAGTAAAATTTGGTTAAGAACTCACGTTGAGATAGAACCGGCTTCTTGTCATCCACTAGCATCCGAATATCCTTATTTTAAAATACATCTCGGCGAGGTCCAAGATCAAAGGTTATTTGCATACCCTCTTGTAATGCATATGCCTTGCACAATGCATGCCAATTTGGACAAGCAAAATAAGTGCACCAACATTTATTAGTGACATCAATCCTCAAATTTATACCATGTTTCGTCGTCTTTAGTTTGACTTCCTTTCTTTCATTCTCTTGCCAATCATTGAATTTAACAAAGTCACATACTTGGCGTCTTGCATAGCATGGGATGCGCTAGTTGATTATAAAAAAATTACACGTCAAAACAAAAATTTAAGTGCGAAGCATGCTTAAATAAGAAGGATGATGTCGACGCATAAGTTGTATATATATACCGTTATTTCTATGAAGTCACGCCTAAGCGTGAGGGAGAAACATCTTTCTTCATCCCCATCCAACTTTGGATACCTGCTGTCGCACCGACCCGAGTTATCATCACAATAGGGGCACTGGACGAGTTGTTCATCCTCAACCATTTTCTGTGTTCATATATAAAGATTAGTTCGGTGTCGTCGTCGGCGTCGTCTTGAGCCAAATGGTGAGATGGGAACGACGACTGGAAGGAGGGGGATTATATACCAACAGAATAGGTCCCGATTGGTTCAAAGTTAATACACACACAAAATTATGAACTCGAATAAAAATGCAGCAATAATATTTTAAAACAAGGTTGCATAGTGCCTCATAAGTAATACAACGGTAAACAACATGACTAATACAGTAAACAATGTCGGGTGCGGTGGATGGTGGCCACCCAAAAAGAAGGAACAACCACGAACTCGTAGCTCGGATGAGATCCCTGAAGAACCTTCCAGGTTCTCCATGACCCGGCGTCCAACGCCACCAAGTAGCGGCGGACGTGCTCGTCCTCTTCCCTGACACGTCGGCGTACAATCCACTCGGGGGCCGGCTGTCTCCGCACCGACTGTGGCCCACGCGACCGTCACCAAAGAAGATCCGAGTCGACGACATGACCCAGATTCCTCACTAAGCGGCGCGCCTCAGAGATCACCTCCCAGTGCCAGCCCGGGGGAGCCCAGTCCCGAACATCGCCCACCCCATCAAACGGGTTCTCTCCGACGCGGCGACGACGAGGATGCGGGCCAGGCATCGTTGCCGAGAACTTATTTAATATATGCAAAATTTTATTAACATGAACGAGTGAAAATCTTATACTAGTTAACTAACAAATTAACAAAATAAGACAAAAATACTTAGCGAATACGTCAAGGCTGTCTATCTATCTATATACTAGCTAACTATCTATATCTATTATACAAAGTATTATACACATCTATCTATCTATTAAATAAATTTTTGTCTTACAAAGTATTTTTGTCTTACAAATTATATATCTATCTATCTAGCTATCTATCTATACCTATTATACACAGATTCTACTCTATCAATTATATATATATATATATATATTATTAGCTATATATATCTATATTTAATTATATATATATATATCTATCTATCTATTTATCTATCGATTTTACACAGAATCTACTGCTCTATCTATCTATCTATCTATCTATCTATCTATATCTATCATCTATTTATTAATCTATACTAATTATATATATTTATCTCGACTAATCTATCTATTTATCTATACTAATTAATCTATACTAGCTAGCGGGCCGGCGGCAAGATCTCGACTCACCAGTGGGAGAGAGGCGCCGGTGACGTAGATCGAGGAGCGGGGCGTGGCCGGCGTCGTGGAGGAATGTGGGGGCGGAGGCGTCGGTGGAGAGGAGAAAGGGGCCGGTCGGGCGGGCCGGGCGGCGGCGGCGTCGGTGGAGGAAACGGGGCGGCGGAGGAACAGTGCGGCGGCGGAGGTGGAGGAACGGAGCGGCAAAGTCGTCGGAGACGGCGGGGGCGAAATCCGGCAGCCTGACAGCGTCGGTGTCGGCATCGGCGTCGTCTTGAGCTGCTAGCCTGCAAATGGCGAGATGGGAACGACGGGATCGAAGGCGGGGGGTTATATAGCCAGAGCATTGGTCCCGGATGGTGGCATCAACCGGTACTAAAGGTGTGCATTCGTACCGGTTAATGCCAAGAACCGGGACCAATGCTACTTTTTCAGCAGCCGAAAGGGCGGGAAACAGAGCCCATTGGTACCGGTTCGGGGCACCAACCGGAACTAAAGGGGTGCATTGGTACCGGTTGGTGCCACCAACCGAAACCAAAGGAATTGCGCCAAGGTGCACCGTCAAACGTATGCAGGCGAATCCGTACGGTTAAAAGCACGTCGTGTACAAACTGGTCCATCTCTTTCGAAGTACGAGGGTTTCAGACGAAAACTCATCTGTTACAAAGGCATTTTATTTTTCTAAACTTATTTCAACCCAAGACTTTTTTTTGCATTCAATATGCACCATTCAAAGCCACATACTAAAATTTCAACCCTTTCAGACTTCATTTGCTATTTTTCATGCATTTAATGTTTTATTTTGAGCTAAATGACCTTGAAATTAGAAAGCACTACAACTGAACTCGGAAAAGGTTGAAACTTGGCATGGTATCATCATTTGACCCACATAACATGTTTGCAAAAGTTGTGAAGATTATGGCAAAAACTGGATGCACTTCGTGTACAAACTAGACCATCTCTTTCAAAGCACAAGGGTTTTAGACAAAAACTCATGTGTTACAAAGACATTTCATTTTTCTAAACTTATTTCAACCCAAGACTTTTATTGCATTCAATATGCACCATTCAAAGCCACATACTAAAATGTCAACCCTTTCTGACTTCATTTCCTATTTTTCATGGCTTAATGATTTATTTTGAGCTAAATGACCTTGAAATTAGAAAGCACTACAACTGAACTCAGAAAAGGTTTAAACTTGGCATGGTATCATAATTTGACCCACATAACATGTGTTTAAAAGTTGAGAGGATTACGGCAAAAGCTGGATGCACTTTGTGTACAAAATGGACCATCTCCTTCGAAGTACAAGGGTTTCTAACGAAAATTCATCTGTTACAAAGAAATTTCATTTTTCTAAACTTATTTCAACCCAATACTTTTGTTTCATTCAATATGCACCATTCAAAGCCACATACTAAAATTTCAACCCATTTTGACTTCATTTGCTATGTTTCATGCATTTAATGATATTTTTTGAGCTAAATGACCTTGAAATTAGAAAGCACTACAACTGAACTCAGAAAAGGTTTAAACTTGGCATGGTATCATAATTTGACCCACATAACATGTGTGCAAAAGTTGAGAGGATTACGGCAAAAGCTGGATGCACTTTGTGTACAAAATGGACCATCTCCTTCGAAGTACAAGGGGTTCAGACGAAACTCATCTGTTACAAAGACGTTTCATTTTGCTAAACTTATTTCAACCCAAGAATTTTTTTGCATTCAATATGCACCATTCAAATCCACATACTAAAATTTCAACCCATTTTGACTTCATTTGCTATTTTTCATGCATTTAATGATTTATTTTGAGCTAAATGACCTTGAAATTAGAAAGCACTACAACTAAACTCAGAAAAGGTTGAAACTTGTCATGGTGTCATAATTTGACCCACATGAGATGTGTGCAAAAGTTGAGAGGATTACGGCAAAAACTGGATGCATTTCGTGTACAAACTGGACCATCTCTTTCAAAGTACAAGGGTTTCAGACGAAAACACATCTGTTACAAAGACATTTCATTTTTCTAAACTTATTTCAACCCAAGACTTCTTTTGCATTCAATATGCACCATTCAAAGCCACATACTAAAATTTCAACCCTTTCTGACTTCATTTGCAATTTTTCATGCATTTAATGATTTATTTTGAGCTAAATGACCTTGAAATTAGAAAGCAATACAACTGAACTCAGAAAAGGTTGAAACTTGGCATGGTATCATCATTTGACCCACATAACATGTGTGCAAAAGTTGAGAGGATTACGGCAAAAGCTGGATGCACTTTGTGTACAAAATGGACCATCTCCTTCGAAGTACAAGGGTTTCAGACGAAAACTCATCTGTTACAAAGACATTTCATTTTTCTAAACTTATTTCAACCCAAGAATTTTTTTGCATTCAATATGCACCATTAAAAGCCACATACTAAAATTTCAACTCATTTTGACTTCATTTGCTATTTTTCATGCATTTAATGATTTGTTTTTGAGCTAAATGACCTTGAAATTAAAAAGCACTACAACTGAACTCAGAAAAGGTTGAAACTTGGTATGGTATCATAATTTGACCCACATAACATGTGTGCAAAAGTTGAGAGGATTACGGCAAAAGCTGGATGCACTTTGTGTACAAAATGGACCATCTCCTTCGAAGTACAAGGGTTTCAGACGAAAACTCATCTGTTACAAAGACATTTCATTTTTCTAAACTTATTTCAACCCAAGAATTTTTTTGCATTCAATATGCACCATTCAAATCCACATACTAAAATTTCAACCCATTTTGACTTCATTTGCTATTTTTCATGCATTTAATGATTTTTTTTGAGCTAAATGACCTTGAAATTAGAAAGCACTACAACTGAACTCAGAAAAGGTTGAAACTTGGCATGGTATCATCATTTGACCCACATAACATGTATGCAAAAGTTGAGAGGATTACGGCAAAAAATGGATGCACTTCGTGTACAAACTAGACCATCTCTTTCAAAGTATAAGGGTTTCAGACGAAAACTTATTTGTTACAAAGACATTTCATTTTTCTAAACTTATTTCAAAACAAGACTTTTTTTGCATTCAATATGCACCATTAAAAGCCACATACTTAAATTTCAACCCTTTCTGACTTCATTTGCTATTTTTCATGCATTTAATGATATTTTTTGAGCTAAATGACCTTGAAATTAGAAAGCACTACAACTAAACTCAGAAAAGGTTGAAACTTGTCATGGTGTCATCATTTGACCCACATAACATGTGTATAAAAGTTGAGAGGATTACGGAAAAACCTGGATGCACTTCGTGTACAAACTGGACCATCTCTTTCAAAGTACAAGGGTTTCAGACGAAAACACATCTGTTACAAAGACATTTCATTTTTCTAAACTTATTTCAACCCAAGACTTTTTTTGCATTCAATATTCACCATTCAAAGCCACATACTAAAATTTCAACCCTTTCTGACTTCATTTGCTATTTTTCATGCATTTAATGATTTATTTTGAGCTAAATGACCTTGAAATTAGAAAGCACTACAACTGAACTCAGAAAAGGTTTAAACTTGGCATGGTATCATAATTTGACCCACATAACATGTGTTTAAAAGTTGAGAGGATTACGGCAAAAGCTGGATGCACTTTGTGTACAAAATGGACCATCTCCTTCGAAGTACAAGGGTTTCTAACGAAAATTCATCTGTTACAAAGAAATTTCATTTTTCTAAACTTATTTCAACCCAATACTTTTGTTTCATTCAATATGAACCATTCAAAGCCACATACTAAAATTTCAACCCATTTTGACTTCATTTGCTATGTTTCATGCATTTAATGATTTTTTTTGAGCCAAATGACCTTGACATTAGAAAGCACTACAACTGAACTCAGAAAAGGTTGAAACTTGGAATGGTATCATCATTTGACCCACATAACATGTATCCAAAGTTGAGAGGATCACGGCAAAAAATGGATGCACTTCGTGTACAAACTAGACCATCTCTTTCAAAGTACAAGGGTTTCAGACGAAAACTTATTTGTTACAAAGACATTGCATTTTTCTAAACTTATTTCAACCCAAGACTTTTTTTGCATTCAATATGCACCATTCAAAGCCACATACTTAAATTTCAACCCTTTCTGACTTCATTTGCTATTTTTCATGCATTTAATGATTTATTTTGAGCTAAATGACCTTGAAATTAGAAAGCACTACAACTAAACTCAGAAAAGGTTGAAACTTGTCATGGTGTCATAATTTGACCCACATGAGATGTGTGCAAAAGGTGAGAGGATTACGGCAAAAACTGGATGCATTTCGTGTACAAACTGGACCATCTCTTTCAAAGTACAAGGGTTTCAAACGAAAATTCATCTGTTACAAAGAAATTTCATTTTTCTAAACTTATTTCAACCCAATACTTTTGTTTCATTCAATATGCACCATTCAAAGCCACATACTAAAATTTCAACCCATTTTGACTTCATTTGCTATGTTTCATGCATCTAATGATTTTTTTTGAGCCAAATGACCTTGAAATTAGAAAGCACTACAACTGAACTCAGAAAAGGTTGAAACTTGGAATGGTATCATCATTTGACCCACATAACATGTATCCAAAGTTGAGAGGATCACGGCAAAAAATGGATGCACTTCGTGTACAAACTAGACCATCTCTTTCAAAGTACAAGGGTTTCAGACGAAAACTTATTTGTTACAAAGACATTTCATTTTTCTAAACTTATTTCAACCCAAGACTTTTTTTCCATTCAATATGCACCATTCAAAGCCACATACTTAAATTTCAACCCTTTCTGACTTCATTTTCTATTTTTCATGCATTTAATGATTTATTTTGAGCTAAATGACCTTGAAATTAGAAAGCACTACAACTAAACTCAGAAAAGGTTGAAACTTGTCATGGTGTCATAATTTGACCCACATGAGATGTGTGCAAAAGTTGAGAGGATTACGGCAAAAACTGGATGCATTTCGTGTACAAACTGGACCATCTCTTTCAAAGTACAAGGGTTTCAAACGAAAATTCATCTGTTACAAAGAAATTTCATTTTTCTAAACTTATTTCAACCCAATACTTTTGTTTCATTCAATATGCACCATTCAAAGCCACATACTAAAATTTCAACCCTTTCTGACTTCATTTGCTATTTTTCATGCATTTAATGTTTTATTTTGAGCTAAATGACCTTGAAATTAGAAAGCACTACAACTGAACTCGGAAAAGGTTGAAACTTGGCATGGTATCATCATTTGACCCACATAACATGTTTGCAAAAGTTGTGAAGATTATGGCAAAAACTGGATGCACTTCGTGTACAAACTAGACCATCTCTTTCAAAGCACAAGGGTTTTAGACAAAAACTCATGTGTTACAAAGACATTTCATTTTTCTAAACTTATTTCAACCCAAGACTTTTATTGCATTCAATATGCACCATTCAAAGCCACATACTAAAATGTCAACCCTTTCTGACTTCATTTCCTATTTTTCATGCATTTAATGATTTATTTTGAGCTAAATGACCTTGAAATTAGAAAGCACTACAACTGAACTCAGAAAAGGTTGAAACTTGGCATGGTATCATCATTTGACCCACATAACATGTGTGCAAAAAGTTGAGAGGATTACGGCAAAAACTGGATGCACTTCGTGTACAAACTAGACCATCTGTTTCAAAGTACAAGGGTTTCAGACGAAAACTCATCTGTTACAAAGACATTTCATTTTTCTAAACTTATTTCAACCCAAGACTTTTTTTGCATTCAATATGCACCATTCAAAGCCACATACTAAAATTTCAACCCTTTCTGACTTCATTTGCTATTTTTCATGCATTTAATGATTTCTTTTGAGCTAAATGACCTTGAAATTTGAAAGCACTACAACTGAACTCAGAAAAGGTTGAAACTTGGCATGGTATCATCATTTGACCCACATAACATGTGTGCAAAAAGTTGAGAGGATTACGGCAAAAACTGGATGCACTTCGTGTACAAACTGGACCATCTCTTTCAAAGTACAAGGGTTTCAAACGAAAATTCATCTGTTACAAAGAAATTTCATTTTTCTAAACTTATTTCAACCCAATACTTTTGTTTCATTCAATATGCACCATTCAAAGCCACATACTAAAATTTCAACCCTTTCTGACTTCATTTGCTATTTTTCATGCATTTAATGATTTATTTTGAGCTAAATGACCATGAAATTAGAAAGCACTACAACTAAACTCAGAAAAGGTTGAAACTTGTCATGGTGTCATAATTTGACCCACATGAGATGTGTGCAAAAGTTGAGAGGATTACGGCAAAAACTGGATGCATTTCGTGTACAAACTGGACCATCTCTTTCAAAGTACAAGGGTTTCAAACGAAAATTCATCTGTTACAAAGAAATTTCATTTTTCTAAACTTATTTCAACCCAATACTTTTGTTTCATTCAATATGCACCATTCAAAGCCACATACTAAAATTTCAACCCATTTTGACTTCATTTGCTATGTTTCATGCATTTAATGATTTTTTTTTGAGCCAAATGACCTTGAAATTAGAAAGCACTACAACTGAACTCAGAAAAGGTTGAAACTTGGAATGGTATCATCATTTGACCCACATAACATGTATCCAAAGTTGAGAGGATCACGGCAAAAAATGGATGCACTTCGTGTACAAACTAGACCATCTCTTTCAAAGTACAAGGGTTTCAGACGAAAACTTATTTGTTACAAAGACATTTCATTTTTCTAAACTTATTTCAACCCAAGACTTTTTTTCCATTCAATATGCACCATTCAAAGCCACATACTTAAATTTCAACCCTTTCTGACTTCATTTGCTATTTTTCATGCATTTAATGATTTATTTTGAGCTAAATGACCTTGAAATTAGAAAGCACTACAACTAAACTCAGAAAAGGTTGAAACTTGTCATGGTGTCATAATTTGACCCACATGAGATGTGTGCAAAAGTTGAGAGGATTACGGCAAAAACTGGATGCATTTCGTGTACAAACTGGACCATCTCTTTCAAAGTACAAGGGTTTCAAACGAAAATTCATCTGTTACAAAGAAATTTCATTTTTCTAAACTTATTTCAACCCAATACTTTTGTTTCATTCAATATGCACCATTCAAAGCCACATACTAAAATTTCAACCCTTTCTGACTTCATTTGCTATTTTTCATGCATTTAATGTTTTATTTTGAGCTAAATGACCTTGAAATTAGAAAGCACTACAACTGAACTCGGAAAAGGTTGAAACTTGGCATGGTATCATCATTTGACCCACATAACATGTTTGCAAAAGTTGTGAAGATTATGGCAAAAACTGGATGCACTTCGTGTACAAACTAGACCATCTCTTTCAAAGCACAAGGGTTTTAGACAAAAACTCATGTGTTACAAAGACATTTCATTTTTCTAAACTTATTTCAACCCAAGACTTTTATTGCATTCAATATGCACCATTCAAAGCCACATACTAAAATGTCAACCCTTTCTGACTTCATTTCCTATTTTTCATGCATTTAATGATTTATTTTGAGCTAAATGACCTTGAAATTAGAAAGCACTACAACTGAACTCAGAAAAGGTTGAAACTTGGCATGGTATCATCATTTGACCCACATAACATGTGTGCAAAAAGTTGAGAGGATTACGGCAAAAACTGGATGCACTTCGTGTACAAACTAGACCATCTGTTTCAAAGTACAAGGGTTTCAGACGAAAACTCATCTGTTACAAAGACATTTCATTTTTCTAAACTTATTTCAACCCAAGACTTTTTTTGCATTCAATATGCACCATTCAAAGCCACATACTAAAATTTCAACCCTTTCTGACTTCATTTGCTATTTTTCATGCATTTAATGATTTCTTTTGAGCTAAATGACCTTGAAATTTGAAAGCACTACAACTGAACTCAGAAAAGGTTGAAACTTGGCATGGTATCATCATTTGACCCACATAACATGTGTGCAAAAAGTTGAGAGGATTACGGCAAAAACTGGATGCACTTCGTGTACAAACTGGACCATCTCTTTCAAAGTACAAGGGTTTCAAACGAAAATTCATCTGTTACAAAGAAATTTCATTTTTCTAAACTTATTTCAACCCAATACTTTTGTTTCATTCAATATGCACCATTCAAAGCCACATACTAAAATTTCAACCCTTTCTGACTTCATTTGCTATTTTTCATGATTTAATGATTTATTTTGAGCTAAATGACCTTGAAATTAGAAAGCACTACAACTGAACTAAGAAAAGGTTGAAACTTGCCATGGTATCATAATTTGACCCACATAACATGTGTGCAAAAGTTGAGAGGATTACGGCAAAAGCTGGATGCACTTTGTGTACAAAATGGACCATCTCCTTCGAAGTACAAGGGTTTCAGACGAAAACTAATCTGTTACAAAGACATTTCATTTTTCTAAACTTATTTCAACCCAAGAATGTTTTTGCATTCAATATGCACCATTCAAAGCCACATACTAAAATTTCAACTCATTTTGACTTCAGTTGCTATTTTTCATGCATTTAATGATTTTTTTTTGAGCTAAATGACCTTGAAATTAGAAAGCACTACAACTGAACTCAGAAAAGGTTGAAACTTGGCATGGTATCATCATTTGACCCACATAACATGTATGCAAAAGTTGAGAGGATTACGGCAAAAAATGGATGCACTTCGTGTACAAACTAGACTATCTCTTTCAAAGTACAAGGGTTTCAGACGAAAAATTATTTGTTACAAAGACATTTCATTTTTCTAAACTTATTTCAACCCAAGACTTTTTTTGCATTCAATATGCACCATTCAAAGCCACATACTTAAATTTCAACCCTTTCTGACTTCATTTGCTATTTTTCATGCATTTAATGATTTTTTTTGAGCTAAATGACCTTGAAATTAGAAAGCACTACAACTAAACTCAGAAAAGGTTGAAACTTGTCATGGTGTCATCATTTGACTCACATAACATGTGTGCAAAAGTTGAGAGGATTACGGCAAAACCTGGATGCACTTCGTGTACAAACTGGACCATCTCTTTCAAAGTACAAGGGTTTCAGACGAAAACACAACTGTTACAAAGACATTTCATTTTTCTGAACTTATTTCAACCCAAGACTTTTTTTGCATTCAATATGCACCATTCAAAGCCACATACTAAAATTTCAACCCTTTCTGACTTCATTTGCTATTTTTCATGCATTTAATGATTTATTTTGAGCTAAATGACCTTAAAATTAGAAAGCACTACAACTGAACTCAGAAAAGGTTTAAACTTGTCATGGTATCATAATTTGACCCACATAACATGTGTGCAAAAGTTGAGAGGATTACGGCAAAAGCTTGATGCACTTTGTGTACAAAATGGACCATCTTCTTCGAAGTACAAGGGTTTCAGACGAAACTCATCTGTTACAAAGACATTTCATTTTTCTAAACTTATTTCAACCCAAGAATTTTTTTGCATTCAATATGCACCATTCAAATCCACATACTAAAATTTCAATCCATTTTGACTTCATTTGCTATTTTTCATGCATTTAATGATTTTTTTTGAGCTAAATGACCTTGAAATTAGAAAGCACTACAACTGAACTCAGAAAAGGTTGAAACTTGGCATGGTATCATCATTTGACCCACATAACATGTATGCAAAAGTTGAGAGGATTACGGCAAAAAATGGATGCACTTCGTGTACAAACTAGACTATCTCTTTCAAAGTACAAGGGTTTCAGACGAAAAATTATTTGTTACAAAGACATTTCATTTTTCTAAACTTATTTCAACCCAAGACTTTTTTTGCATTCAATATGCACCATTCAAAGCCACATACTTAAATTTCAACCCTTTCTGACTTCATTTGCTATTTTTCATGCATTTAATGATTTTTTTTGAGCTAAATGACCTTGAAATTAGAAAGCACTACAACTAAACTCAGAAAAGGTTGAAACTTGTCATGGTGTCATCATTTGACTCACATAACATGTGTGCAAAAGTTGAGAGGATTACGGCAAAACCTGGATGCACTTCGTGTACAAACTGGACCATCTCTTTCAAAGTACAAGGGTTTCAGACGAAAACACAACTGTTACAAAGACATTTCATTTTTCTAAACTTATTTCAACCCAAGACTTTTTTTGCATTCAATATGCACCATTCAAAGCCACATACTAAAATTTCAACCCTTTCTGACTTCATTTGCTATTTTTCATGCATTTAATGATTTATTTTGAGCTAAATGACCTTAAAATTAGAAAGCACTACAACTGAACTCAGAAAAGGTTTAAACTTGTCATGGTATCATAATTTGACCCACATAACATGTGTGCAAAAGTTGAGAGGATTACGGCAAAAGCTTGATGCACTTTGTGTACAAAATGGACCATCTTCTTCGAAGTACAAGGGTTTCAGACGAAACTCATCTGTTACAAAGACATTTCATTTTTCTAAACTTATTTCAACCCAAGAATTTTTTTGCATTCAATATGCACCATTCAAATCCACATACTAAAATTTCAATCCATTTTGACTTCATTTGCTATTTTTCATGCATTTAATGATTTTTTTTGAGCTAAATGACCTTGAAATTAGAAAGCACTACAACTGAACTCAGAAAAGGTTGAAACTTGGCATGGTATCATCATTTGACCCACATAACATGTATGCAAAAGTTGAGAGGATTACGGCAAAAAATGGATGCACTTCGTGTACAAACTAGACTATCTCTTTCAAAGTACAAGGGTTTCAGACGAAAAATTATTTGTTACAAAGACATTTCATTTTTCTAAACTTATTTCAACCCAAGACTTTTTTTGCATTCAATATGCACCATTCAAAGCCACATACTTAAATTTCAACCCTTTCTGACTTCATTTGCTATTTTTCATGCATTTAATGATTTTTTTTGAGCTAAATGACCTTGAAATTAGAAAGCACTACAACTAAACTCAGAAAAGGTTGAAACTTGTCATGGTGTCATCATTTGACTCACATAACATGTGTGCAAAAGTTGAGAGGATTACGGCAAAACCTGGATGCACTTCGTGTACAAACTGGACCATCTCTTTCAAAGTACAAGGGTTTCAGACGAAAACACAACTGTTACAAAGACATTTCATTTTTCTAAACTTATTTCAACCCAAGACTTTTTTTGCATTCAATATGCACCATTCAAAGCCACATACTAAAATTTCAACCCTTTCTGACTTCATTTGCTATTTTTCATGCATTTAATGATTTATTTTGAGCTAAATGACCTTAAAATTAGAAAGCACTACAACTGAACTCAGAAAAGGTTTAAACTTGTCATGGTATCATAATTTGACCCACATAACATGTGTGCAAAAGTTGAGAGGATTACGGCAAAAGCTTGATGCACTTTGTGTACAAAATGGACCATCTTCTTCGAAGTACAAGGGTTTCAGACGAAACTCATCTGTTACAAAGACATTTCATTTTTCTAAACTTATTTCAACCCAAGAATTTTTTTGCATTCAATATGCACCATTCAAATCCACATACTAAAATTTCAATCCATTTTGACTTCATTTGCTATTTTTCATGCATTTAATGATTTTTTTTGAGCTAAATGACCTTGAAATTAGAAAGCACTACAACTGAACTCAGAAAAGGTTGAAACTTGGCATGGTATCATCATTTGACCCACATAACATGTATGCAAAAGTTGAGAGGATTACGGCAAAAAATGGATGCACTTCGTGTACAAACTAGACCATCTCTTTCAAAGTACAAGGGTTTCAGACGAAAACTTATTTGTTACAAAGACATTTCATTTTTCTAAACTTATTTCAACCCAAGACTTTTTTTGCATTCAATATGCACCATTCAAATCCACATACTTAAATTTCAACCCTTTCTGACTTCATTTGCTATTTTTCATGCATTTAATGATTTTTTTGAGCTAAATGACCTTGAAATTAGAAAGCACTACAACTAAACTCAGAAAAGGTTGAAACTTGGCATGGTGTCATAATTTGACCCACATGAGATGTGTGCAAATGTTGAGAGGATTACGGTAAAACCTGGATGCACTTCGTGTACAAACTGGACCATCCCTTCAAAGTACAAGGGTTTCAGACAAAAGCTCATCTGTTACAAAGACATTTCATTTTTCTAAACTTATTTCAACCCAATACTTTTTTTGCATTCAATATGCACCATTCAAAGCCACATACTAAAATTTCAACCCTTTCTGACTTCATTTGCTATTTTTCATACATTTAATGATTTATTTTGAGCTAAATGACCTTGAAATTAGAAAGCACTACAACTGAACTAAGAAAAGGTTGAAACTTGGCATGTTATCATCATTTGACCCACATAACATGTGTGCAAAAAGTTGAGAGGATTACGGCAAAAACTGGATGCACTTCGTGTACAAACTGGACCATCACTTTCAAAGTACAAGGGTTTCAGACGAAAACTCATCTGTTACAAAGACATTTCATTTTTCTAAACTTATTTCAACCCAAGACTTTTTTTTGCATTCAATATGCACCATTCAAAGCCACATACTAAAATTTCAACCCTTTCTGACTTCATTTGCTATTTTTCATGCATTTAATGATTTATTTTGAGCTAAATGACCTTGAAATTAGAAAGCACTACAACTGAACTCTGAAAAGGTTGAAACTTGGCTTGGTGTCATCATTTGACCCACATAACATGTGTGAAAAAGTTGAGAGGATTACGGCAAAACCTGGATGCACTTCGTGTACAAACTGGACCATCTCTTTCAAAGTACAAGGGTTTCAGACGAAAACACATGTGTTATAAAGACATTTCATTTTTCTAAACTTATTTCAACCCAAGACTTTTCTTGCATTCAATATGCACCATTCAAAGCCACATACTAAAATTTCAACCCTTTCTGACTTCATTTGCTATTTTTCATGCATTTAATGATTTATTTTGAGCTAAATGACCTTGAAATTAGAAAGCACTACAACTGAACTCAGAAAAGGTTGAAACTTGGCATGGTATCATAATTTGACCCACATAACATGTGTGCAAAAGTTGAGAGGATTACGGCAAAAGCTGGATGCACTTTGTGTACAAAATGGACCATCTCCTTCGAAGTACAAGGGTTTCACACGAAAACTCATCTGTTACAAAGACATTTCATTTTTCTAAACTTATTTCAACCCAAGAATGTTTTTGCATTCAATATGCACCATTCAAAGCCACATACTAAAATTTCAACTCATTTTGACTTCATTTGCTATTTTTCATGCATTTAATGATTTTTTTTGAGCTAAATGACCTTGAAATTAGAAAGCACTACAACTGAACTCAGAAAAGGTTGAAACTTGGCATGGTATCATCATTTGACCCACATAACATGTGTGCAAAAGTTGAGAGGATGACGGCAAAATCTGGATGCACTTTGTGTACAAAATGGACCATCTCCTTCGAAGTACAAGGGTTTCAGCCGAAAACTCATCTGTTACAAAGACATTTCATTTTTCTAAACTTATTTCAACCCAAGAATTTTTTTGCATTCAATATGCACCATTCAAAGCCACATACTAAAATTTCAACCCATTTTGACTTCATTTGCTATTTTTCATGCATTTAATGATTTTTTTTGAGCTAAATGACCTTGAAATTAGAAAGCACTACAACTGAACTCAGAAAAGGTTGAAACTTGGCATGGTATCATCATTTGACCCACATAACATGTATGCAAAAGTTGAGAGGATTACGGCAAAAAATGGATGCACTTCGTGTACAAACTAGACCATCTCTTCCAAGTTCAAGGGTTTCAGACGAAAACTTATTTGTTACAAAGACATTTCATTTTTCTAAACTTATTTCAACCCAAGACTTTTTTTGCATTCAATATGCACCATTCAAATCCACATACTTAAATTTCAACCCTTTCTGACTTCATTTGCTATTTTTCATGCATTTAATGATTTTTTTGAGCTAAATGACCTTGAAATTAGAAAGCACTACAACTAAACTCAGAAAAGGTTGAAACTTGGCATGGTGTCATAATTTGACCCACATGAGATGTGTGCAAAAGTTGAGAGGATTACGGTAAAACCTGGATGCACTTCGTGTACAAACTGGACCATCCCTTCAAAGTACAAGGGTTTCAGACAAAAGCTCATCTGTTACAAAGACATTTCATTTTTCTAAACTTATTTCAACCCAATACTTTTTTTGCATTCAATATGCACCATTCAAAGCCACATACTAAAATTTCAACCCTTTCTGACTTCATTTGCTATTTTTCATACATTTAATGATTTATTTTGAGCTAAATGACCTTGAAATTAGAAAGCACTACAACTGAACTAAGAAAAGGTTGAAACTTGGCATGTTATCATCATTTGACCCACATAACATGTGTGCAAAAAGTTGAGAGGATTACGGCAAAAACTGGATGCACTTCGTGTACAAACTGGACCATCACTTTCAAAGTACAAGGGTTTCAGACGAAAACTCATCTGTTACAAAGACATTTCATTTTTCTAAACTTATTTCAACCCAAGACTTTTTTTTGCATTCAATATGCACCATTCAAAGCCACATACTAAAATTTCAACCCTTTCTGACTTCATTTGCTATTTTTCATGCATTTAATGATTTATTTTGAGCTAAATGACCTTGAAATTAGAAAGCACTACAACTGAACTCTGAAAAGGTTGAAACTTGGCTTGGTGTCATCATTTGACCCACATAACATGTGTGAAAAAGTTGAGAGGATTACGGCAAAACCTGGATGCACTTCGTGTACAAACTGGACCATCTCTTTCAAAGTACAAGGGTTTCAGACGAAAACACATGTGTTATAAAGACATTTCATTTTTCTAAACTTATTTCAACCCAAGACTTTTCTTGCATTCAATATGCACCATTCAAAGCCACATACTAAAATTTCAACCCTTTCTGACTTCATTTGCTATTTTTCATGCATTTAATGATTTATTTTGAGCTAAATGACCTTGAAATTAGAAAGCACTACAATTGAACTCAGAAAAGGTTGAAACTTGGCATGGTATCATAATTTGACCCACATAACATGTGTGCAAAAGTTGAGAGGATTACGGCAAAAGCTGGATGCACTTTGTGTACAAAATGGACCATCTCCTTCGAAGTACAAGGGTTTCACACGAAAACTCATCTGTTACAAAGACATTTCATTTTTCTAAACTTATTTCAACCCAAGAATGTTTTTGCATTCAATATGCACCATTCAAAGCCACATACTAAAATTTCAACTCATTTTGACTTCATTTGCTATTTTTCATGCATTTAATGATTTTTTTTGAGCTAAATGACCTTGAAATTAGAAAGCACTACAACTGAACTCAGAAAAGGTTGAAACTTGGCATGGTATCATCATTTGACCCACATAACATGTGTGCAAAAGTTGAGAGGATTACGGCAAAAGCTGGATGCACTTTGTGTACAAAATGGACCATCTCCTTCGAAGTACAAGGGTTTCAGCCGAAAACTCATCTGTTACAAAGACATTTCATTTTTCTAAACTTATTTCAACCCAAGAATTTTTTTGCATTCAATATGCACCATTCAAAGCCACATACTAAAATTTCAACCCATTTTGACTTCATTTGCTATTTTTCATGCATTTAATGATTTTTTTTGAGCTAAATGACCTTGAAATTAGAAAGCACTACAACTGAACTCAGAAAAGGTTGAAACTTGGCATGGTATCATCATTTGACCCACATAACATGTATGTAAAAGTTGAGAGGATTACGGCAAAAAATGGATGCACTTCGTGTACAAACTAGACCATCTCTTTCAAAGTACATGGGTTTCAGACGAAAACTTATTTGTTACAAAGACATTTCATTTTTCTAAACTTATTTCAACCCAAGACTTTTTTTGCATTCAATATGCACCATTCAAAGACACATACTTAAATTTCAACCCTTTCTGACTTCATTTGCTATTTTTCATGCATTTAATGTTTTTTTGAGCTAAATGACCTTGAAATTAGAAAGCACTACAACTAAACTCAGAAAAGGTTGAAACTTGGCATGGTGTCATAATTTGACCCACATGAGATGTGTGCAAAAGTTGAGAGTATTACGGAAAAAACTGGATGCATTTCGTGTACAAACTGGACCATCTCTTTCAAAGTACAAGGGTTTCAAACGAAAATTCATCTGTTACAAAGACATTTCATTTTTCTAAACTTATTTCAACCCAATACTTTTGTTGCATTCAATATGCACCATTCAAAGCCACATACTAAAATTTCAACCCTTTCTGACTTCATTTGCTATTTTTGCATGCATTTAATGATTTATTTTGAGATAAATGACCTTGAAATTAGAAAGCACTACAACTGAACTCAGAAAAGGTTGAAACTTGGCATGGTATCATCAGTTGACCCACATAACATATGTGCAAAAGTTGAGAGGATTACGGCAAAAACTGGATGCATTTCGTGTACAAACTGGACCATCTCTTTCAAAGTACAAGGGTTTCAGACGAAAACACATTTGTTACAAAGACATTCAATCATATATTGGCCATGTTATCCTCTGCATCATCGTAACCACCACATACCAACACCATGTTAAGTTGCTCATGTTACACCTGCTCATGTTATGCCTAAGTTATGTTCATCTGCATTCATAATGCTACCATGCTAAGAACTTAATATTTGTAACACGGATAAGTTCACCACCTAAAATGTGTTTGATCATATCTGAAACTGTCATGTTAATATGTTATGCATTGTTATGATCTGATACTCATGTTGCACCTGATGGTTGTGTTCGCTGTTGGAGATATGCTTCGTGACAAGTTGATCAGGTGCCACCGAACCGGGCTTATCCGTGCAGCCACATTTGCCTGTATGGGCGGGCCTTGATTCGGTCTGCCGGTGGGTTCTCTTATTTGTATCACCATCTAGGGGAGGTTATGCACACACGCTACCCTGGCCCGGTAGGTGGTGATAACCTTGACAGCCAGTGTTGTTATGAGCTCAGTCCCCGTTGGGACAGTATTTGCCACAAGGTGGCCGAGTGGTTCTGGTGGTAACGTGGACACCTAACCACAGGGCTACCCAAGACGGAATGTCGGTGATACGGTAAGAGGGACACTCGGTATATCGGTCTCGTTGGAGAGTCCTAGTTCACTCTTGCGGTGCGAGTTCCAAGGATCATGTGGGACAAGTACCGGGGTGCTGGATGGAGGAAGAACTCCATAGTGTGGGTAAAGTGCACAAACTCTGCAGAGTCAAAATCTATTCGAATAGCCGCGTCCTCGGTCATGGGACACAGTTCGTACTAGGTCACACCTTATGATCAACTTGAGTTCGGTGGTAAGTTTGTGGTAAGTGGATGGTTATACAATAAGTGGATTGGTTGGGTGGTAACGATGGACACCTAACCCGTTGAATGGTCGTGCGATGACCCGTTTGGTCATGCGACGACCCGTGGAAGTGGTTTGATCACGAGGTGACCCGGTGCTTGAGTCTGTAAGGACTCCGAGGTAAGCCACGTGATCATGCGACGATCATGTGGGGTCCATTGTGTGTGCATTAGTCTTAATTCTGATAATATACTTGATGAATATTTGCTTGCATGATATTGTTGCTCACCTATTTAATTCACTAATATACTTGAACCTGTTGCCATGTTATTGTTTTGCCTTGTTGCATGGTTGTTGTGAGCTTGCAAGTACATTCAATGTACTGACCTGGCGTGTTATGCCAGATTTGCAGGCCATGCTTTGGATGCGTAGGACGACGTTCCCGGTGTTTGCAAGCTAGGAGGTGTCCCAGCCAGTGTCCCTGTGGATTGGAGTTCATCATCGCCGTTATTGTTCAGCTGCCGTCGTTATTCCGCTGCTAGAGTGATGCTGCTGCCTGGTGTAGAGCTGAGGCTAGCCCGAGGAGCAAGTTGTGTCTCCGCTAGCGTTGTAATATACCTCGTGTACCCCTATCTTCGGTAATAGAAAGTTGTTCAGTTCTATACCAATCAGTGCCGTGTTCCAGAAGACTTGATCTCTGGGCTGGTGCATGGGGCGTTCCGGTCCTCTGAGCCGGGGTGCCACAATGATCAAGGCATCTATGTAATATTTCTGCTGTTTCTATGTTGTGTTTGCTGGGATCCGATGGATTATGAGATTATGTTCAGATTCTGATGAGTTATATATTTGGTTCTCCTTTTATATATTTGTTCTTGAGTAATTCTTGCATGTTCTCCTTTGCTTTTTATTGCTTTGGCCAAGTAGTAGATTGGAACTCCAAGAAGGAGCGTTATGCAAGATTGTGGTTTCATGCCCCCCGATGTCTAACTTGAGTGACAGAAACATGAGACTAGGGGATGTGCCGTTGCCACCAGGAAAAAAAAACGGTGCTTGTAACCGCGGTTGCAAGGATTGTTTACCTTACGCATAGTTTGTTAATGTAGTTGTCTGTTGCTTTGAGTTTACACTTTGTGTGGGGCTCGCAACTTAATACCAGCGAGATGTTCTGGATAGATATCTCAAGGTGGATGATTAGTGAGTAGATGCTGATGAATAAACAGTCCACTTGTCTTGGCGTACTTCCTATACGATTGAGCCTCTATTTTTCTTGTAGCATAATTAGCATTGCAGTGCGTTTATAATTCTGTCAATTGCCCATCTGTAATTTGTTCACCCAACATAGTTGTTTTATCGTCTTTTGGGAGAGAGGCTTCACTAGTAAACATCATGGGACCCCGGTCCATATTTCCACCATTGTTTACACCTCCACTATTTACTTCTTTTATTTCCTTTCAGTTGCAATCACCACCACTATTTCCATCGTGTGTTTGATCCTTTGCAAACAACAAGACCGGAGAGATTGACGACCTCTCTGAACTCGTTGGGAGCAAAGTTATTTGTTGCTGTGTGCAGGTCCAGGTCAAGTAAGCAACCTTGGTTGTTAACGGCGCCATTGTTTTTTTTCCACCTACTTGAAGAACTTGGAGTCCTACGGGAGACATAAACCCTATCCTCTAAGTTAGGGTAAACTTGCTAATGACTACTTCTTAAACTTTCCACTTTGGGTAACCAACAAGGGGCGAGAAGTCTATTCCCATCATCAGCACACAAATAAGTATCTGCATCATGGGGATACGTCCCAAACGTATCTATAATTTCTGCTTGCTCCATGCATGTTTTGGGTGATATTGCTATACTTTTGATGCACTTTCATACACTTTTGATCATATTTGGACTAACCTATTAACTCAGTGCACCTCAGTGCCAGTTCCTGTTTTTTGCTGTTTTTGTATTTCAGGTTTTCCCATTACTTAAAGTGCCCAAATAATTCCGGAAAAATATATAAAAAATCAGCGACACGGAAGCTTCCAGACGCCCGAAGGGGGGCTAGGGGGGCCCCACCAGGGGTCCAGGCGCCCTGGTGGCACGACCCCACCCTAGATCGTACCGGGGGGCCGCCTGGACTCCCTGGTCCACCTCTGGCTGCCACCCTTCTCCTATATTTACCTCTCGTCCCGAAACCCTTGAGGACAAAACCCTTTTTCGCGATCTCCCCTCTGTTCGGTTGCCGCCGAGCTTCCAATATCGGGGCTGCCAGGAGACCCTGTCCCGGCACCCTGCCGGAGGGAGGATTGACTTCCGGGAGCTTCTCCACCACCATGGACGCTTCCCGGATGAGCCGTAAGTAGTCCACCTTGGACTATGGGTCCGTGATCAGTAGCTATGTGATGTCTTCTCTCCACCTTTGTTCTTCATTGTTTACACCTTGTGAGCTGCCCTACATGATCAAGACACATATGTAATTTTCCTGCTGTTGCTATGTTGAGTTTGCTGGGATCTGATGGATTGTGAGATTATGTTCAGATTGTGATGAGTAATATATTTGGTTCTTCTCCTTTTATATTTATGTTCTTGAGTAATTCTTGCATGTTCTCCATTGCTTTTTATTGCTTTGGCCAAGTAGTAGATAGTAACTCCAAGATGGAGCGTTATGCATGATTGTGTGTTCATGCCCCCCCAATGACTAGCTTGAGTGATAGAAACATGAGTCTAGGGGATGTGCTGTTGCCACCAGGGGGAAAACAACGGTGCTTCTACTTGCGGGGTGCAAGGATTGTTTACTTTACTTAAAGTTCTTTTTAATGAAGTTGTCTATTGCTTTGGGTTTACACTTTGGGTGGGGCTCGCAACTTAATACTAGCGAGATGTTCTGGATAGATATCTCAAGGTGGATGATTAGTGAGTAGATGCAGATGGATTTCAGTCTATTTGTCTTGGCATACTGCCCATTCTTTTGAGCATCTTCCTTTCTTTTTTAGCATAGTTAGCATTGCGGTGCGCTTTTAATCCTCTCAATTGCCCATCTGTAATTTTTTCACCTCACATAGTTGTTTATCGTCTTTTGGGAGAGAGACATCACTAGTGAACTTCATGGGACCCCGGTCCATATTACCACCATTGTTTACACCTCCACTTTACTTCCTTCTTTTACCTTTCGTTGCATTTATCACTACTATCTACCCTTGCGTTTGACCCTTTGTAAACATAAGGTCGGAGAGATCGACAACCTCTCTGTACTCATTGGGAGCAAAGTTATCTGTTGCTGTGTGCAGGTCCACGTCAACTCTTGCGCTATCAATTTATAGCGCCGTTGTCACCTACTTGTCGTCGTCGGAGTCCTACTGAAGACATAAACCTTAGTATTTTCACCAAGGGAAACTTGCTGTTGTGCTACATCTCAACCTTCCACTTGGGGTAACCAACGAGGGCGGAGAAGCCATCACATGGTGCCTAAGGACCACATTTTTTGCGTTGGTATTAACATAATCTTATACCCCGCTTGAACTAAAGCCATGTCAAGTAATTTGGAACGGAGGGAGTAGTACATAAGAAAAAGCATTTCTTTAGCTAAAGTAACATCTCTCTCTCTCTCTCCCTCTATCTATCTATCTATCTATCTATCTATCTATCTATCTATCTATCTATCTATTGTAACAGCCCAGGATCTCAATAGGAATGATAGACTACTCATATCAACAAGGTGCACCTTCTTTTTCGGGAGCCCATCGGGAAAGAACTACCAGGTTAAGTGTGCTTGGCTTGGATTAGTATTGGGATGGGTGACCAACCAGGAAGTTGATCCCGGGTGCGCACGAGTGAGGACAAAGTGTGCAGAAAAGACTAGTGTTGGATGCCTGCAACTGGCGCGCACAAACGTGTTCCAAAGGGGAACGTTCCTGCTGGGCCGACGGGGACGTCGGTTCCTTTGAGGGGTGGTGTATGTAACAACCCAGGATCTCAATAGGAATGATAGACTACTCATATCAACAAGGTGCACCTTCTTTTTCGGGAGCCCATCGGGAAAGAACTATCAGGTTAAGCTTGCTTGGCTTGGATTAGTCTTGGGTTGGGTGACCAACTGGGAAGTTGATCCCGGGTGCGCACGAGTGAGGAAAAAGTGTGTAGAAAAAACTAGTGTTGGTTTGTGAGGACAGTCTAGATTCCAGGCGCACCGACCATGGAATCGGTGGTTGACCGTTTGGGAGTGGTCGGGGCGTTACATCTATCTATCTATCTATCTATCTATCTATCTATCTATAGCTATCTCTCTCTCTCATGTGTTATTAAATCTCTTTAAGATCAAAGTAGGTTACCCCTCTTGTGTAGCTTTGTATGCTTATTACATCATAACATGGAAAACACGAATTTTAAAAAGGCCAAGTCTCACCATGGGTAGTGTTTTGCATTGTGACCCCCTTCCCAGTTAACTACCTTGGCCTCACACAATCCAAGAGGAAAGTGCCTCTTCACCCTTTTCTCGTTGGTCGACAAAATCTCAAAGATGCTTAATACCAGACATGCTTCCTTCCTCTCACGTTGCGAGCGGCGGAGCTCGTCCACCATGTCCTTAGTCCAACGATGATCCAACTCCTACTTGACATGTCTCTCTCGCAGCCAATTCTCAACCCGGTAACCCATATTATTAGGGACTTCATATGGCATGGTTGCAAGGAGGCCAGATACGACAACTAACTTGTTAGTTGGCCGTTGGTTTATCGCCCTTTGGAGTCGAATGGCCTTGGAATCCGGGATCTGCAGCGTGAGCATAGCCTTATGCGTGTTATGCCTATGGCTATAGCCGTCTGACCCCAATGCCTGTGGCACCATATCCCATCTCCTTAGAGCCCTAGGTTCCACAATTTTTTTCATGCTTCCACCACCCGGCCTCAAGGAGATGGTTGTACCAAGTCGTTTATGGACGGTTCAATGGTTAGGTGAATCTTCTATGCCCAAGCTCACTCCCCCCTCATTCCTCGTTGCCAGCATAAGAGCCACCTTGTCAGCGAGGTTATCCCACATTAGGCTTCGATCTAGGAAATTTGCGCCAGTATGGTGCGGACGAACATAGTTGAATATGTCGATATCTAGGGTCGTCTCTGTGTTATCACCCTCTCTCCTTACCTTGACTTGTTCAACATTGTTGGATCAGAATGGAACCTACGCCGCCAATTAGTGTTAGTTTTCCCTCTTCCATGGTTCCACACAATCCCAAGCCCCCATTGGTTGTTCGTGTGTAAGCCCTAGGCCCCCCTCAACTCTTAGTTCTTCCTCTGGCTTGCTGAACTTGATCGGTGCTGGACTGTGGCGTGTGTCATTCGCTGGGGTCTTCCTCACATACCCACACGCATCATGTGCGCCAACAGAATGAGACCATGCATCACCCTAGGTGGATTGCATCCTATCCCGTGTCACGCGGCACATGCTCTATCATGGTGCCACCTCACCATCGCCCCGCTCGATGTCAGTGTTGTCTTCTTCAAGTGGTGTTCCTTGACCATGCAAACTTCACCTACATGCATGAGGAAAGGTCTCGGATCGCCAATCGCTCTTTGGGCTTGTTCTATATGGAAGAACCACAACTCTCGCGTCTTCAAAGAAGCTCAACCCTCTCGCACTAAACTTGTCCAAACATGGAATTAAATCATCTTCTATTCCTAAATAGCTACATCCCACTACATATTTTTCCTATACATGCAACCATGCCACATAAGCAAGGGGCATACATGCATGCATATCATAAATTACATAGTTTATGCATTACTCTATGCATGTTGCACAATCACATCATTAATTCATGCATATTAATCATAAATTATTTTTATAATATATTTTATGTTCACCCTTTAATTGCTTTTAGAAATGATATTTTTTATCAGTTATTTATCTTTTTATACCCTTTGTTTTTTTGTAGATTACATTAGATTTTCATTTGTTTTGGATATTTTTTCCTAAATAGCTACAACCCACTACTTATTTTTCCTATACATGCAACCATGCCACATAAGCAAGGGGCATGCATGCATATCATAAATTCATAGTTTATGCATTACTCTATGCATGTTGCACTATCACATTATTAATTCATTCATTAATCATAATTATTTATATAATATATTTTATGTTCACCCTTTAATTGCTTTTAGAAATGATATTCTTTTATTAGTTATTTCTCTTTTTATAACCTTTGTTTTTCTGTAGATTACATTAGCTTTTCTTTTTTATTAGATACTTTTTGTAATGTTTATATTTTTGTAGCAAGATTTCCGCATCAACGCGCGGGACATCATCTAGTTCTAATAAAATATGGCACACCAACACAGAGGAAGAGTCGCAAACGCAACACAACGCTGCACGGGCTATCGCGCAAGATAGGATAGAATCACAGAATAACATGAGGTGGTGGTGGTGGTGGGGGGGGGGGTGGGTGATCAGTACAGGCAAAACATGGAGCCAAATACGTTGTATGCATGGGGCTGGCAGTCTGGTATTGAGTGATGAGATTAATTTCTTAAAATGAGCGAACATTACTTTGAAATGGTCACGACATTTTATTGAATAGGATGGAATATTTTTGACTTTTCATAAACATTTTTTTAAAGTTACAAATATATTCTTGAACTGCATGGACATTTATTTGAAATAGATAAATAATTTTTTAATGGCACTGAACATTGAATTAAATTACATGATTTTTTATATTATATAAATATTTTAAAATGCCGTAGAGATTTTTGCATGCATGAACATTTTTCATGTGTCATAAAAACTTTTCAAACATCATTAATTCATGCATATTAATCATAAATTATTTTTATAATATATTTTATGTTCAACCTTTAATTCTTTTTAGGAATGATATTCTTTTAGTTTCAATTATTTCTCTTTTTCTACCCTTTGTTTTTTTTGTAGATTACATTAGCTTTTCATTTGTTTTAGATATTTTTTCACAATGTTTATACATTATTGTAGCAAGATTCTCGCGTCAATGCGCGGATCATCATCTAGTTTAGTGGCACACCAACAGAGACGAGGAGCCGGAAACGCAACACAACGCTGCACGGGCTATGGAGCAAGATAGGAAAGGGGGTGATCAGTACAGCCAAAAGATGGAGCCGAATACGTTGTATGCATGGGCTGGCAGTCTAGCACTGAGTGACGGGATTGATTTCTTAAATGAGTGAAAATTACTTTGAAATGGTCATGACATTTCTTTGAATAGGACGGAATATTTTTACAGTGCATAAACATTTTTTTTAAGTTACAAATATATTCTTGAAATACGTGAATATTTATTTAAAATGCAAAATTAGTTTTTTGAATGGCACTGAACATTGAAGTAAATTACATGTTTTTTTACATTATATAAATATTTTTAAATGCCATAGACATTTTTCATGCATGAACATTTTCATGTGTCATAAACACTTTTTAAATTTGTACATATATATAAATAGTTTTATTGAAAATTTATGATTAAAAGTACAATAATAATAATCAAACAAACAAGAATTGTACTGGCCACTTGGTAAATTTGCCGCACGTTCTGATCGCTAGCAAGAGACTAAAAATGCACACATCGGACCACCATATGATGATGACATCATTTAGATATGATATATTGTGTCACATCTAAATGTGTCTTAGACACATCTTTATAAATATTGGTGTAAAATACATGATATAGGATTTAGATGTGCAATAGATGTGCCCTAGCAAATCTGTTACTGTATAAATTGTAGGGTCTAATACCACAACACACATGAATAAATTCGTGTGTAACATATTAACCATAACAACAAAAACAAGTTAAATACGGTAATACTGTATATTGCATGGATCAATGAAGCACGTCACCTTTTCTAGAAGAGGACTGCTGCGTGAATATTTTCCAGGGAGGCAGTATACTACCAACGCGTGTACAATCTTTACAAGTACAAAACAAATATGCGTTGCAAATATTTGCTTTTTCTTAAATGGAATTGCTGTCGAACATGACAAAACGTTAGGTAAAACATGGAGCTAATCCATTCTAGTAGTATCTGCTACACCAGAGAGGAGGAGCCGCCAACGCAACGCAACCAAAAGATGGAGCAAGATAGGAAAGAACAGCAGGAGGAACGGGGTGTGATCAGTCCAGCCAAAAGATGGAGCCAAATACGTTGGATGCGTGGGCTGGAAGTCTGGCACCGCCTCGCTGATCTTGGGGCTGGAGGGGGTTACTAGCCAGCCATTCACTTCGAGGGATGGATATGAATCACTTAAATGGGGTTACTACTCCTGCTGTATAAATAGAAGCCCGCACGGCACGGGGATCTCCATAACCAGTCTCTCGCTTTCCTCCCTTCTATAGTCTGCAGCCAGCAAGCGAGAGCGAGCGAGAGAGGTTGGGTTGGTAACCGCCGCCATGGATTCCGGCGACCACCAGGAGGGGGGCTCCGAGAACCAGCTGCAGTTGCAACACGAACACCCCCCGAAGCGCCAACGCAGCCGCACTCCGCATCAGATCCAGGCGCTGGAGGCGTAAGTCTAATCATACTCTCCATTAATATCTTGATTGCTTGTTTGCTTTCTGTGTGATTTGCTGCTAGGTCTTCATGAGTTCATGGTGATGGGTAGAAATTAATCAAGGGTGTGCGTGTGTGCAGGTCGTTCGAGAAGTGCTCTCACCCCAATAAGACCGAGCGCGCTCAGCTTGGTCACGAGATTGGCCTGGATGCCAAGCAGGTCCTGTTCTGGTTCCAGAACCGGCGAACGCAAATTAAGGTATGGACTGATCTCGCTGATTCCTCAAAGTGTCTACTTTCCCTTGGGTTTTCGCTTGTTTTGATGAAACGGAATGATGTGATCTGGATGGCATGGCAGCTTGAATCCGAGCGAGCGGAGGTCGCCTTACTCCGCGCGGAGAACGCCAGGATCTCGTCCGAGAACATGGCCATGCGGAAGAAGCTCAACAACGCCATGTGCCTCAACTGCATCGACAGGGATGGCTTCGACAAGTAGTCAAGTACCAGCTCCGCAAGGAGAACGCTCTCCTCAACGCGGGGCTCCTCGTCTGCACCACATCTTACCAAGAATATCCCTAGCTTTACTTTCGGCAATTCGACGTTCCTCCATAGTTCCAGCAAAGAAATTATACAACACCAAAGCTGGAATAACCTTACAAGGTTTCAATAAGTGAGATGATTTGGTCCTGATTCTGTGTTGCCAGATCCATCCAACCGTGTGGCAATTTGTTGCGCCTTTGTGTTGTACTTGTAACTGAAGATTGTAAGTGTCTACACAAACTGCAAAGTTTTATATTAGTACATTAATCCTGGGAAAACTCAAAAAAGGAAATCTTCCTATTCAATTCAATGGAACTATGGATCAGATTATTTCATGAAGCCGGTTCTTCTACTTCCGCAAGAAACATGTGTTCCCCTTCTTCCTTCTCCTTCGATATACTCCCTCCGTTTGGAATTAGATGAAGCCAAAACGAAGTATCTAGACGTATGTTAGTGCTAGACACCCATTTCAGCTCCAAGTAGCTAGATCACGTCGGTTCTCCACCAAGTTTCCTTCACTTATCCGGCGGCCAGTGCAAAATGCTACCAGCTCCGGTTCCAAGTTTCCAACAGCCTATTCATGGTTGCATTTTGTTGTGGTGATTGCTGTTCCGTAGGCTGTTTCCAAGACCCCATCGACTCCGCGGCCGGACGCGCCTGCTCGGTTCCTCTCCGGAGCGTCAACCCTGTTAGAGGTGAGACCGTGAGAAGCTCATCTTCACATCAGAGGGGAGAGATCAAACGCGGCCAAATCCAAAGAACAGGGTATGCTGATCGATCGGTATAATAGTTTGTCTTATATCGCAGCTTTCTTGGCCCTTCTCATTAAATTAAAGTATTCTATGCAATTCTAACACGTATGGAGGCATAGATACCTTTGGTAATCAATGAAAAATATACCACGGGCTATAAGATTTAGCGCCGTCCTTCTTCAAATGTTATAAAAATTATAGTGTCCTATATTTAAAAATACTCCCTCCGACCCATGTTAATGGGCACACACTTAGTACAACTCTAGTACAAAGTTGTTCTAAGTGTGTGCCCATTAATATGGATCGGAGGTAGTAATATTTTGTATAAAAACATTAAATATATCATAGAATTTAAGGCTTCCATAATTGCAAAGAAAAGGAACACTTCTAATTAAATAGAGAAGCGTATGAGAGCTAGCTCAGGGATGTATACTCTTAATTTACAAGGAAAGGGAATATTAACAATTAAACAAAAAATCATATGAGGATTAGGCTTAGGGCGCTCCTAATTTACAGAGAAAGGAATAATCCCAATTAAACAAAGAAGTATATGAGAACCACATTCAAGCTCACCTCACATAAGTTTAAATAAGGAAAAAAAACACAACAAGCTGCATATGATGCTTCATTTTGAGATTTATTTAGATGCTAAGTTAATCAAACACAGAGCGAAAAAAAATATAAAACAAACTTGTTGTACATGATGCTCCAAAGATATTCACATGACTTTGTCCTTTCCACGATGCTTCAAAGCAGAGAGGGAAACAAACTTGCATAAAGCATCAAACTAAAGTTTTATACATGACAAATATTTTACTTGTACAAGATGAGGAAATAACTTGTATGTCAAATAAAGAGGCTATTTTGTCTGTTGTACACTTGTAGTGTTGCGGAAACAATCACATGACAGTACAATGCTTTTGAGGATATGCCGCTAAGTTACTAATTGTTGTTAGTTGCTTTTTTACTAACTACAGAGTATTTTATTTACTAACAGAACCAAAAACATGAAATATTAACTACAGATTCAAGCACTTATGGAGTTCAAGCGATAATCTTTTGAGCCTAGTTGAGTTATTTAAACCCTAAAATTAAACCAGCCATTTTTAAATGAAACCACACATTCTTAAATGAAACCACACATTCAAGCCGCAGATCTAACAAGGATTATCAAGCATTCAAAACGCACATTCAAACCGGAAAAGCACCTCAATCTAGCATAGATTAAATCGTAGACATACCTCATACTCAGAGGAGCAGTAGCCTTCGACGTAGGAGCCGAGGAAGCGCTTGGGGGAGTGTAGGGCGTCGTCGACGGCGCCGGCGCACTTGTCGGCCGTCTCCTCCTCTTCCAGATCCTTCGATACGTTGGCCTTGTGCTTCACACCCACCTTCCCCATAGCCTCCTAGTCAGACGACACCACCGACGCCAGATGCGCCCTGATCTCATGGCGTCGCTGCCTCCTTTTCTCCATCGGGCGCCTAGACTTGTTGGGAGCAGAGTAACTGAGAGAAACGAGGGTTTTCGCACTTCGGTGTGAATGGAGAATGGAGTGAAAACTGGGGGGGGGGCTTATGTACCTCCTTCCAATTTGGGAGAGAGACGAGAAGGCAACACGCGCGCCACGTGCACGCGGAGACGATACGGTGCATATTTACTCTCTCGGACCGGGTTTGTACGTATGGGCGGGCGGTGGTTCGAGGGCCTGGACTTAAGGGCGACGGTTGGAGGGCCTGGACTACCCACAGGTGTAAAAGATGATCCTGCCCTTCGATGCGAAGATGTTCAGACTAAAACTTTTTAGGCGCTGGGGTCTATTGAAGCAAAATTCTTCTTTTAATACAAGTTGTATATTCTTTGTATGCATGCAAGAAATTTTTGGTACACATTGGACATTTTTGAATACATGATAAACATTTTCTTTAACTACATGTTTGAGAATATTTGTAGAATACATATTAAACATTTTAATACATGGTGAACATCGTTTTGAATAATATGAAATAATTTTGAAATTACGTTGAATTTTTTACATTTTATATTTGTTTTGTTAAGTATCACTGACATTTAAAAAAATGAGTGAACATTACATTGAAATGGTCATGGGCATTTCTTTCAATAGGACAGAATATTTCTTACATTGCATAAACATTTTTTACAACGTTACAAATATATTCTTGAAATACGTGAACATGTATTTAAAATAGAAAATTAGTTTTTGAATGACACGGAACATTTCTATAAATTACACGATTGTTTTACATTATATAAATACTTTTAAGTGGCGTAGACATTTTTTACATGCATGAACACTTTTCATGTGTCATAAACACTTTTTAAAATTGTACTTACAAATAGTTTTATTGAAAATTTACGATTTAAAAGTACAAAGAAATAAATAAAACAAGCAAGAATCGAGCAAGATAGGAAAGCACAGCAGGAGTAGCGGGCAGCCAAAAGTGTTGTATGCTATTCGCAAAAAAAAACGTTGTATGCATGGGCTGGCAGTCTGGCACTGAGTGGCGAGATTAATTTCTCCAGACATCGCCTCGATGATCATGGGGGTTACTAGCCAGCCATTCACCTGGATGGATGTGTATGCGCAAAACCATGACCTAGAGGGGTTACCACTCCTCTCTAATAAATACAAGCCCGAGCACGGGGAGACCACATCAGTCGCTTCCTTCCTTCCTTCTCCTATTGCAAACCTGCAAGCGAGAGGTTGGGTTGGTAGCCGCCGCCATGGATTCCGGTGACCACCAGGAGGGGGGCTCCGAGAGCCAGCTTCAGTTGGTGTTGCAGCACCCTCCGAAGCGCCAATGCCGCACTCCACATCAGATCCAAGCGCTCGAGGCGTACGTCCAATCATACTCTCCATTCATACCTTGATTGTTCGTTTGCTTCCTGTGTGTTGTGACTGCTAGATCTTCGTGGTGATGGGTAGAAATTAATCAAGGGTGTGCGTCTGTGCAGGTTGTTCGAGAAGTGCACACACCCCAATAAGATCGAACGCACTCAGCTCGGCCAGGAGATTGGCTTGGATGCCAACCAGGTCCTGTTCTGGTTCCAGAACCGCCGAGCGCAGATTAAGGTATGTACTATGGACTGATCTCGCTGATTGCTTAAAGCGTCTATTTTTCCTTGGATTTTCAATCGTTTTGATGGATCTGGATGGCATGGAAGATTGACAACGAGCGAGCGGAGGTCGCCTTCCTCCGCGCGGAGAACGCCAGGATGATGTCCGAGAACATCGCTATGTGGGAGAAGCTCAAGCTGCTCAACAATGGCATCTGCCTCAACTGCGTCGACAGGGATGGCTTCGACCAGTACCAGCTCCGCAAGGAGAACGCTCTCCTCAAGTCGGGGCTCCTCGTCTGCAACACATCTTACCAGGAATATCCCTAGCTTTACTCTCTGCATGTGCGAAGAAATTCTATAACACCAAAGCTGGAATAACCTTACAAGGTTTTGAATAAGAGAGATGATTTGGTCCTGATTCTATGTTATCAGATCCATCCAAGATCCAACCGTGTGGCAATTTGTTGCGCTTTTGTGTTGTACTTGTAACTGAAGATTGTTAGTGCGTGCAAACTGGCAAAGAAGTTTTACATTGGTACATTAATCCTGGGATGGGAAAACTCAGAAAAAGGAAATCTTCATATTCAATTCAATGGATCTATGGATCAGATTATTTCATGAAAGCCGGTACTTCTACTTCCGCAAGAAATATGTGGTCCTTCTCATCAAATTAGAATATTCTATGCAATTCGAGCCATAGATACCTTTGATAATCAATGAAAAAAAAACCACACGCTACAAGATTTAGCGTCGTCCTTCTTCAGATGATGCTACACAAATTATAGTGTGCTATCTTTAAAAATAGCATTTTATATTAAAATATCATATATATCATAAAATTCAAGGTTTCATAATTGCAAAGAAAGAGTACACTCTTAATTAAATAGAGAAGCATATGAAAGCTAGGCTCTGGAACGTATATACTCTTAGTTTGCAAAGAAATGGAACATTCACAATTAAACAGAGAATCATATGAGAGTAAGGCTCAGGGTACGTACTGTCGTAATTTGTAAAGAAAGGAAACACCCCTAATTAAAAAAAGAAGCATATAAAAACCACATCAAGCTCACCTCGTAAAAGCTCAAATAAGAGCAAGAAAGAACTACAACAAGCTGTATATGATGCTTCATTTTGATATTTACTAACATGCTAAGTTAATCAAACACCAAACCAAAAAACAAAACAAATTTGTTGTACATGATGCTCTAAAGATATTTACATAACTTTGTCCTATCCACGACGATGCTTCAAAGCGGAGAAGGAAACAAACTCGCATAAAGCATCAAACTGAAGTTGTAAACATGACAAATAGGCATTTGTCTTGTACATGATGATCAATGACTAGCTAGCTAGATTTTGTTTGTGTATGTCAAATAAAGTGGCTAGTTGTGTGTGTGTGTGTAGTACACTTAAACTACCATGGCAACAATCACATGATGGCGTATGGGAAAAGCCAATGCTAAATGTTATATCACGCTAATCCCACCTAACCAAACGCATCAAGTCTCCAACTATACATTTCTTCATTTTTCATCCTACCACGTGCTCCTATGCGGCAGCTGCTGCTGCTTCCTTCAACTTGATCGGTATTTCCTCATTCCTTGTCGATTTCCCTCATTCGTGGTGGAACAATATCGTAGCTAGCTGCGCCACCGGCAAGTGAGACATCTGGCAAGTTCTTTATGTTCCCAAATTTGTGATGTGTGTGTCCAATTATGATGTTTCTTGATGTTAGTGTGTTTTGTTCAGTTGTGATGTAAAATTGTAACTTGCAAATTATCTATGCTGGTAAATTTTAGCATCTGATTGATCATCACTATTAACTACCTAGCTACTTGGACTATTTCCATGGCCATCAAAACGAGGTTAATACATATTAATAGAGATCCCGATGACACCTAATTCTAATAAGTACTTTTTGTTCTGTTGTTGCTCCATAGATTGTGATGTTAGGTTACCTTTGAACGATTTAGTCCTTTATTATTGAACTATATCTCTTATTCTTGTTAAAATCCTTTATTTTTGGGCTATTTAAAAAAACGCTATTATCAGTCTAGCACGCTATAACTTTCATAGCATCTGAAGGAGACCGCCACTGTTTTGTATAGCACAATATTTTTTAATTGATTAATATATAGACTTGTATTTTATGTTGGAAAAGAGTTCCATCTCAGAAATTAAGGGAATGCAAAATATCATATTATGGTGATCGAGATCACCTGCTGGGAATCCAGGTTCCCCACTTTTCCTCTACTCGAGCAAGCAATAAATAGTAATGATTTACGATTCGAGGAATGAATGTTTTCGGGTTATCCACCCTATCAGACAGTATGTCGGGCGTGTCACCATTTAACAGTTCAAAACCCAACAAACTCGAAATAACGTGGTTCTTAGGGACCATGACCACTAGTAGAAAAAGGCACATTTGTCCCGGTTCCAGAGGCCCATTTGTCCCGGTTCCGGAATCGGGACTAAAGGGTCGTTACTAATGCCAAAACCTTTAGTCCCGGTTGGGCCACGAACCGGAACAGACGGGCCTCCACGTGGACGCTAGGATTGCCCAGGCGGGAGGGCCTTTTGTCCCGGTTGGTGCCACCAACCGGGACGGGTAGTTTTTTTTTTGAAATGGTGGGGGGTTTAGGGGGTTTTGCAGGGGTTAATTTAGGGGTTTCATATATTGTTTTAGCTAGCTAATAAAAAGAGTTGTGTACTCTCTTATCACCATCTAGGAGAGAAAGGATTCAACTCATATATATCATCATGATCATAATTAATATCCAACACACAAAGGTCCTTTGCTAGTTTAACTTCTCTAATATCAAACACAAAGTTCCATTTTCATAATATTATACCTCGACTCCTCATATATATCACCTATGAGACTGCTCATCCTCACAAGGATAAATATAAAAAAAACAAAAGACACCTTCATTTCCATAATGTAATATGGAGAAGACCTTGTCCCAATCTTTTATATTCTTTCGAATCACTATCCGTTTCCAATTTTTTATTCTTAAGGAGCCACCATCACGTTCAGTTTCAGTGGAGTAGTCAGTCTTGAAGAGTTCTTCCCATGGCCGCCGGCATCCACAACTGTAAGCTCGCCTCTAGAAGGCATCCATCTAGGCACACATTTTTCGGGATTTTCTGTTGAAAACATATGAGTAAAATACTTAGTAATGCGGTATAGTTAATCTTAGGTCAAAAGATTTCTGAAAATTATGAAGTAGTGACAGAACAGTAAAAAATCTCACCATGATATAGTTTGATACATATACCGGCAACAACTCGAGAACAAATGGAACATATGGAGTATAAGATTTGCTTGCAAAGCCAGTTACATCTTCAAGAAAGGAGATGTACTCATCTTGTTCATCCATGGTTAGCTCCTCAACCCCACCATTATAGAAAGCATTATCAAATATCTTGCGCACATCCATCGGAGGATAGAGATAAACTGACAATTATAACAAAGTTGTCAACTTGGGAAGCAAAGAAATAAGGAAAGAAAACAAGTAAAATTTGGTTAAGAACTCACGTTGAGATAGAACCGGCTTCTTGTCATCCACTAGCATCCAAATATCCTTATTTTAAAATACATCTCGGCGAGGTCCAAGATCAAAGGTTATTTGCATACCCTCTTGTAATGCATATGCCTTGCACAATGCATGCCAATTTGGACAAGCAAAATAAGTGCACCAACATTTATTAGTAACATCAATCCTCAAATTTATACCATGTTTCGTCGTCTTTAGTTTGACTTCCTTTGTTTCATTCTCTTGCCAATCATTGAATTTAACAAAGTCACATACTTGGCGTCTTGCATAGCATGGGATGCGCTAGTTGATTATAAAAAAATTACACGTCAAAACAAAAATTTAAGTGCGAAGCATGCTTAAATAAGAAGGATGATGTCGACGCAGAAGTTGTATATATATACCGTTATTTCTATGAAGTCACGCCTAAGCGTGAGGGAGAAACATCTTTCTTCATCCCATCCAACTTTGGATACCTGCTGTCGCACCGACCCGAGTTATCATCACAATAGGGGCACTGGACGAGTTGTTCATCGTCAACCATTTTCTGTGTTCATATATAAAGATTAGTTCGGTGTCGTCGTCGGCGTCGTCTTCAGCCAAATGGTGAGATGGGAACGACGACTGGAAGGAGGGGGATTATATACCAACAGAATAGGTCCCGATTGGTTCAAAGTTAATACACACACAAAATTATGAACTCGAATAAAAATGCAGCAATAATATTTTAAAACAAGGTTGCATAGTGCCTCATAAGTAATACAACGGTAAACAACATGACTAATACAGTAAACAATGTCGGGTGCGGTGGATGGTGGCCACCCGAAAAGAAGGAACAACCACGAACTCGTAGCTCGGATGAGATCCCTGAAGAACCTTCCAGGTTCTCCATGACCCTGCGTCCAACGCCACCAAGTAGTGGCGGACGTGCTCGTCCTCCTCCCTGACACGTCGGCGTACAATCCACTCGGGGGCCGGCTGTCTCCGCACCGACTGTGTCCCACGCGACCGTCACCAAAGAAGATCCGAGTCGACGACATGACCCAGATTCCTCACTAAGCGGCGCGCCTCAGAGATCACCTCCCAGTGCCAGCCCGGGGGAGCCCAGTCCCGAACATCGCCCATCCCATCAAACGGGTTCTCTCCGACGCGGCGACGACGAGGATGCGGGCCAGGCATCGTTGCCGAGAACTTATTTAATATATGCAAAATTTTATTAACATGAACGAGTGAAAATTTTATACTAGCTAACTAACAAATTAACAAAATAAGACAAAAATACTTAGCGAATACGTCAAGGCTGTCTATCTATCTATATACTAGCTAACTATCTATATCTATTATACAAAGTATTATACACATCTATCTATCTATTAAATAAATTTTTGTCTTACAAAGTATTTTTGTCTTACAAATTATATATCTATCTATCTAGCTATCTATCTATACCTATTATACACAGATTCTACTCTATCAATTATATATATATATATTATTAGCTATATATATCTATATTTAATTATATATATATATATCTATCTATCTATTTATCTATCGATTTTACACAGAATCTACTGCTCTATCTATCTATCTATCTATCTATATCTATCATCTATTTATTAATCTATACTAATTATATATATTTATCTCGACTAATCTATCTATTTATCTATACTAATTAATCTATACTAGCTAGCGGGCCGGCGGCAAGATCTCGACTCACCAGTGGGAGAGAGGCGCCGGTGACGTAGATCGAGGAGCGGGGCGCGGCCGGCGTCGTGGAGGAATGTGGGGGCGGAGGCGTCGGTGGAGAGGAGAAAGGGGCCGGGCGGGCGGGCCGGGCGGCGGCGGCGTCGGTGGAGGAAACGGGGCGGCGGAGGAACAGTGCGGCGGCGGAGGTGGAGGAACGGAGCGGCAAAGTCGTCGGAGACGGCGGGGGCGAAATCCGGCAGCCTGACAGCGTCGGTGTCGGCATCGGCGTCGTCTTGAGCTGCTAGCCTGCAAATGGCGAGATGAGAACGACGGGATCGAAGGCGGGGGGTTATATAGCCAGAGCATTGGTCCCGGATGGTGGCATCAACCGGTACTAAAGGTGTGCATTCGTACCGGTTGATGCCAAGAACCGGGACCAATGCTACTTTTTCAGCAGCCGAAAGGGCGGGAAACAGAGCCCATTGGTACCGGTTCGGGGCACCAACCGGAACTAAAGGGGTGCATTGGTACCGGTTGGTGCCACCAACCGAAACCAAAGGCATTGCGCCGCGGTGCACCGTCGAACGTATGCAGGCGAATCCGTACGGTTAAAAGCACGTCGTGTACAAACTGGTCCATCTCTTTCGAAGTACGAGGGTTTCAGACGAAAACTCATCTGTTACAAAGGAATTTTATTTTTCTAAACTTATTTCAACCCAAGACTTTTTTTTGCATTCAATATGCACCATTCAAAGCCACATACTAAAATTTCAACCCTTTCAGACTTCATTTGCTATTTTTCATGCATTTAATGATTTATTTTGAGCTAAATGACCTTGAAATTAGAAAACACTACAACTGAACTCGGAAAAGGTTGAAACTTGGCATGGTATCATCATTTGACCCACATAACATGTGTGCAAAAGTTGAGAAGATTATGGCAAAAACTGGATGCACTTCGTGTACAAACTAGACCATCTCTTTCAAAGCACAAGGGTTTTAGACAAAAACTCATCTGTTACAAAGACCTTTCATTTTTCTAAACTTATTTCAACCCAAGACTTTTTTTGCATTCAATATGCACCATTCAAAGCCACATACTAAAATGTCAACCCTTTCTGACTTCATTTCCTATTTTTCATGCATTTAATGATTTATTTTGAGCTAAATGACCTTGAAATTAGAAAGCACTACAACTGAACTCAGAAAAGGTTGAAACTTGGCATGGTATCATCATTTGACCCACATAACATGTGTGAAAAAAGTTGAGAGGATTACGGCAAAAACTGGATGCACTTCGTGTACAAACTGGACCATCACTTTCAAAGTACAAGGGTTTCACACGAAAACTCATCTGTTACAAAGACATTTCATTTTTCTAAACTTATTTCAACCCAAGACTTTTTTTTGCATTCAATATGCACCATTCAAAGCCACATACTAAAATTTCAACCCTTTCTGACTTCATTTGCTATTTTTCATGCATTTAATGATTTATTTTGAGCTAAATGACCTTGAAATTAGAAAGCACTACAACTGAACTCAGAAAAGGTTGAAACTTGGCATGGTATCATCATTTGACCCACATAACATGTGTGCAAAAGTTGAGAGGATTACGGCAAAAAATGGATGCACTTCGTGTACAAACTAGACCATCTGTTTCAAAGTACAAGGGTTTCAGACGAAAACTCATCTGTTACAAAGAAATTTCATTTTTCTAAACTTATTTCAACCCAAGACTTTTTTTGCATTCAATATGCACCAATCAAAGCCACATACTGAAATTTTAACCCTTTCTGACGTCATTTGCTATTTTTCATGCATTTAATGATTTATTTTGAGCTAAATGACCTTGAAATTAGAAAGCACTACAACTGAACTCAGAAAAGGTTGAAACTTGGCATGGTGTCATAATTTGACCCACATGACATGTGTGCAAAAGTTGAGAGGATTACAGCAAAAACTGGATGCACTTTGTGTACAAAATGGACCATCTCCTTCGAAGTACAAGGGTTTCAGACGAAAACTCATCTGTTACAAAGACATTTCATTTTTCTAAACTTATTTCAACCCAAGAATTTTTTTGCATTCAATATGCACCATTCAAAGCCACATACTAAAATTTCAACTCATTTTGACTTCATTTGCTATTTTTCATGCATTTAATGATTTGTTTTTGAGCTAAATGACCTTGAAATTAGAAAGTACTACAACTGAACTCAGAAAAGGTTGAAACTTGGCATGGTATCATAATTTGACCCACATAACATGTGTGCAAAAGTTGAGAGGATTACAGCAAAAGCTGGATGCACTTTGTGTACAAAATGGACCATCTCCTTCGAAGTACAAGGGTTTCAGATGAAAACTCATCTGTTACAAAGACATTTCATTTTTCTAAACTTATTTCAAACCAAGAATTTTTTTGCATTCAATATGCACCATTCAAATCCACATACTAAAATTTCAACCCATTTTGACTTCATTTGCTATTTTTCATGCATTTCATGATTTTTTTTGAGCTAAATGACCTTGAAATTAGAAAGCACTACAACTGAACTCAGAAAAGGTTGAAACTTGGCATGGTATCATCATTTAACCCACATAACATGTATGAAAAAGTTGAGAGGATTACGGCAAAAAATGGATGCACTTCGTGTACAAACTAGACTATCTCTTTCAAAGTATAAGGGTTTCAGACGAAAACTTATTTGTTACAAAGACATTTCATTTTTCTAAACTTATTTCAACCCAAGACTTTTTTTGCATTCAATATGCACCATTCAAAGCCACATACTAAAATTTCAACTCATTTTGACTTCATTTGCTATTTTTCATGCATTTAATGATTTTTTGAGCTAAATGACCTTGAAATTAGAAAGCACTACAACTGAACTCAGAAAAGGTTGAAACTTGGCATGGTATCATAATTTGACCCACATAACATGTGTGCAAAAGTTGAGAGGATTAAGGCAAAAGCTGGATGCACTTTGTATACAAAATGGACCATCTCCTTCGAAGTACAAGGGTTTCAGACGAAACTCATCTGTTACAAAGACATTTCATTTTGCTAAACTTATTTCAACCCAAGAATTTTTTTGCATTCAATATGCACCATTCAAATCCACATACTAAAATTTCAACCCATTTTGACTTCATTTGCTATTTTTCATGCATTTAATGATTTTTTTTGAGCTAAATGACCTTGAAATTAGAAAGCACTACAACTGAACTCAGAAAAGTTTGAAACTTGGCATGGTATCATCATTTGACCCACATAACATGTATGCAAAAGTTGAGAGGATTACGGCAAAAAATGGATGCACTTCGTGTACAAACTAGACCATCTCTTTCAAAGTACAAGGGTTTCAGACGAAAAATTATTTGTTACAAAGACATTTCATTTTTCTAAACTTATTTCAACCCAAGACTTTTTTTGCATTCAATATGCACCATTCAAAGCCACATACTTAAATTTCAACCCTTTCTAACTTCATTTTCTATTTTTCATGCATTTAATGATTTATTTTGAGCTAAATGACCTTGAAATTAGAAAGCACTACAACTAAACTCAGAAAAGGTTGAAACTTGTCATGGTGTCATAATTTGACCCACATGAAATGTGTGCAAAAGTTCAGAGGATTACGGCAAAAACTGGATGCATTTCGTGTACAAACTGGACCATCTCTTTCAAAGTACAAGGGTTTCAAACGAAAATTCATCTGTTACAAAGACATTTCATTTTTCTAAACTTATTTCAACCCAATACTTTTGTTTCATTCAATATGCACCATTCAAAGCCACATACTAAAATTTCAACCCTTTCTGACTTCATTTGCTATTTTTCATGCATTTAATGATTTATTTTGAGCTAAATGACTTTGAAATTAGAATGCACTACAACTGAACTCAGAAAAGGTTGAAACTTGGCATGGTATCATCCGTTGACCCACATAACATGTGTGCAAAAGTTGAGAGGATTACGGCAAAAACTGGATGCACTTCGTGTACAAACTGGACCATCACTTTCAAAGTACAAGGGTTTCACACGAAAACTCATCTGTAACAAAGACATTTCATTTTTCTAAACTTATTTCCACCCAAGACTTTTTTTTGCATTCAATATGCACCATTCAAAGCCACATACTAAAATTTCAACCCTTTCTGGCTTCATTTGCTATTTTTGATGCATTTAATGATTTATTTTGAGCTAAATGACCTTGAAACTAGAAAGCACTACAACTAAACTCAGAAAAGGTTGAAACTTGGCATGGTGTCATCATTTGACCCACATAACATGTGTGCAAAAGTTGAGAGGATTACGGCAAAACCTGGATGCACTTCGTGTACAAACTGGACCAGCTCCTTCAAAGTACAAGGGTTTCAGACAAAAGCTCATCTGTTACAAAGACATTTCATTTTTCTAAACTTATTTCAACCCAAGACTTTTTTTGCATTCAATATGCACTATTCAAAGCCACATACTAAAATTTCAACCCTTTCTGACTTCATTTGCTATTTTTCATGCATTTAATGATTTATTTTGAGCTAAATGACCTTGAAATTAGAAAGCACTACAACTGAACTCAGAAAAGGTTGAAACTTGGCATGGTATCATCATTTGACCCACATAACATGTGTGCAAAAAGTTGAGAGGATTACGGCAAAAACTGGATGCACTTCGTGTACAAACTGGACCATCACTTTCAAAGTACAAGGGTTTCAGACGAAAACTCATCTGTTACAAAGACATTTCATTTTTCTAAAATTATTTCAACCCAAGACTTTTTTTTGCATTCAATATGCACCATTCAAGGCCACATACTAAAATTTCAACCCTTTCTGACTTCATTTGCTATTTTTCATGCATTTAATGATTTATTTTGAGCTAAATGAACTTGAAATTAGAAAGCACTACAACTGAACTCTGAAAATGTTGAAACTTGGCACGGTGTCATCATTTGACCCACATAACATGTGTGCAAAAGTTGAGAGGATTACGGCAAAACCTGGATGCACTTCGTGTACAAACTGGACCATCTCTTTCAAAGTACAAGGGTTTCAGACGAAAACACTTCTGTTATAAAGACATTTCATTTTTCTAAACTTATTTCAACCCAAGACTTTTTTTGCATTCAATATGCACCATTCAAAGCCACATACTAAAATTTCAACCCTTTCCGACTTCATTTGCTATTTTTCAAGCATTTAATGATTTATTTTGAGTTAAATGACCTTGAAATTAGAAAGCACTACAACTGAACTCAGAAAAGGCTGAAACTTGGCATGGTGTCATAATTTGACCCACATGACATGTGTGCAAAAGTTGAGAGGATTACAGCAAAAACTGGATGAACTTCGTGGTCAAACTGGACCATCTCTTTCAAAGTACAAGGCCGTTTCAAACGAAAATTCATCTGTTACAAAGACATTTCATTTTTCTAAACTTATTTCAACCCAAGACTTTTTTTGCATTTAATATGCACCATTCAAAGCCACATACTAAAATTTCAACCCTTTCCGACTTCATTTGCTATTTTACATGCATTTAATGATTTATTTTGAGCTAAATAACCTTGAAATTAGAAAGCACTACAACTGAACTCAGAAAAGGTTGAAACTTGGCATGGTATAATCATTTGACCCACATAACATGTATGCAAAAGTTGAGAGGATTACGGCAAAACATGGATGCACTTCGTGTACAAACTGGACCATCTCTTTCAAAGTACATGGGTTTCAGACGAAAACACATCTGTTACAAAGACATTTCATTTTTCTAAACTTATTTCAACCCAAGACTTTTTTTGCATTCAATATGCACCATTCAAAGCCACATACTAAAATTTCAACCCTTTCTGACTTCATTTGCTATTTTTCATGCATTTAATGATTTATTTTGAGCTAAATGACCTTGAAATTAGAAAGCACTACAACTGAACTCAGAAAAGGTTGAAACTTGGCATGGTATCATCATTTGACCCACATAACATGTATACAAAAGTTGAGAGGATTACGGCAAAACCTGGATGCACTTTGTGTACAAAATGGACCATCTCCTTCGAAGTACAAGGGTTTCAGACGAAAACTCATCTGTTACAAAGACATTTCATTTTTCTAAACTTATTTCAACCCAAGAATTTTTTTGCATTCAATATGCACCATTCAAAGCCACATACTAAAATTTCAACTCATTTTGACTTCATTTGCTATTTTTCATGCATTTAATGATTTTTTTGAGCTAAATGACCTTGAAATTAGAAAGCACTACAACTGAACTCAGAAAAGGTTGAAACTTGGAATGGTATCATCATTTGACCCACATAACATGTGTGCAAAAGTTGAGAGGATTACGGCAAAATTTGGATGCACTTTGTGTACAAAATGGACCATCTCCTTCGAAGTACAAGGGTTTGAGACGAAAACTCATCTGTTACAAAGACATTTCATTTTTCTAAACTTATTTCAACCCAAGAATTTTTTTGCATTCAATATGCACCATTCAAAGCCACATACTAAAATTTCAACCCATTTTGACTTCATTTGCTATTTTTCATGCATTTAATGATTTTTTTTGAGCTAAATGACCTTGAAATTAGAAAGCACTACAACTGAACTCAGAAAAGGTTGAAACTTGGCATGGTATCATCATTTGACCCACATAACATGTATGCAAAAGTTGAGAGAATTATGGCAAAAAATGGATGCACTTCGTGTACAAACTAGACCATCTCTTTCAAAGTACAAGGGTTTCAGACGAAAACTTATTTGTTACAAAGACATTTCATTTTTCTGTACTTATTTCAACCCAAGACTTTTTTTGCATTCAATATGCACCATTCAAAGCCAGATACTTGAATTTCAACCCTTTCTGACTTCATTTGCTATTTTTCATGCATTTAATGATTTTTTTTGAGCTAAATGACCTTGAAATTAGAAAGCACTACAACTAAACTCAGAGAAGGTTGAAACTTGGCATGGTATCATCATTTGACCCACATAACATGTATGCAAAAGTTGAGAGAATTATGGCAAAAAATGGATGCACTTCATGTACAAACTAGACCATCTCTTTCAAAGTACAAGGGTTTCAGACGAAAACTTATTTGTTACAAAGACATTTCATTTTTCTATACTTATTTCAACCCAAGACTTTTTTTGCATTCAATATGCACCATTCAAAGCCAGATACTTGAATTTCAACCCTTTCTGACTTCATTTGCTATTTTTCATGCATTTAATGATTTTTTTTGAGCTCAATGACCTTGAAATTAGAAAGCACTACAACTAAACTCAGAGAAGGTTGAAACTTGGCATGGTATCATCAGTTGACCCACATAACATGTGTGCAAAAGTTGAGAGGATTACGGCAAAAACTGGATGCACTTCGTGTATAAACTGGACCATCACTTTCAAAGTACACGGGTTTCACACGAAAACTCATCTGTTACAAAGACATTTCATTTTTCTAAACTTATTTCAACCCAAGACTTTTTTGTGCATTCAATATGCACCATTTAAAGCCACATACTATAATTTCAACCCTTTCTGACTTCATTTGCTATTTTTCATGCATTTAATGATTTATTTTGAGCTAAATGACCTTGAAATTAGAAAGCACTACAACTAAACTCAGAAAAGGTTGAAACTTGGCATGGTGTCATCATTTGACCCACATAACATGTGTGCAAAAGTTGAGAGGATTACGGCAAAACCTGGATGCATTTCGTGTACAAACTGGACCATCTCCTTCAAAGTACAAGGGTTTCACACAAAAGCTCATCTGTTACAAAGACATTTCATTTTTCTAAACTTATTTCAACCCAAGACTTTTTTTGCAGTCAATATGCACCATTCAAATCCACATACTAAAATTTCAACCCTTTCTGACTTCATTTTCTATTTTTCATGCATTTAATGATTTATTTTGAGCTAAATGACCTTGACATTAGAAATCACTACAACTGAACTCAGAAAAGGTTGAAACTTGGCATGGTATCATCATTTGAACCACATAATATGTGTGCAAAAGTTGAGAGGATTACGGCAAAAACTGGATGCACTTCGTGTACAAACTGGACAATCACTTTCAAAGTACAAGGGTTTCAGACGAAAACGCATCTATTACAAAGACATTTCATTTTTCTAAACTTATTTCAACCCAAGACTTTTTTTGCATTCAATATGCACCATTCAAAGCCACATACTAAAATTTCAACCCTTTCTGACTTCATTTGCTATTTTTCATGCATTTAATGATTTATTTTGAGCTAAATGACCTTGAAATTAGAAAGCACTACAACTAAACACAGAAAAGGTTGAAACTTGGCATGGTGTCATCATTTGACCCACATAACATGTGTGAAAAAGTTGAGAGGAGTACAGCAAAAGCTGGATGCACTTTGTGTACAAAATGGACCATCTCCTTCGAAGTACAAGGGTTTCACACGAAAACACATTTGTTACAAAGACATTTAATTTTTCTAAATATATTTCAACCCAAGACTTTTTTTGCATTCAATATGCACCATTCAAAGCCACATACTAAAATTTCAACCCTTTCTGACTTCATTTGCTATTTTTCATGCATTTAATGATTTATTTTGAGCTAAATGACCTTGAAATTAGAAAGCACTACAACTGAACTCAGAAAAGGTTGAAACTTGGCATGGTATCATCATTTGACCGACATAACATGTCTGCAAAAGTTTAGAGGATTACGACAAAAGCTGGATGCACTTTGTGTACAAACTGGACCATCTCCTTCGAAGTGAAAGGGTTTCAGACGAAAACTCATCTGTTACAAAGACATTTCATTTTTCTAAACTTATTTCAAAACAAGACTTTTTTTTGCATTCAATATGCACCATTCAAAGTCACATACAAAAATTTCAACCTTTTTTAACTTCATTTGCTATTTTTCATGCATTTAATGATTTTTTTGAGCTAAATGACCTTGAAATTAGAAAGCACTAGAACTGATGGTGTCATCATTTGACCCACATAACATGTGTGAAAAAGTTGAGAGCATTACGGCAAAAACTGGATGCACTTCGTGTACAAACTAGACCATCTCTTTCAAAGTACAAGGGTTTCAGACGAAAACTCATCTGTTACAAAGACATTTCATTTTTCTAAACTTATTTCAACCCAAGACTTTTTTTGCATTCAATATGGACCATTCAAAGCCACATACTTAAATTTCAACCCTTTCTGACTTCATTTGCTATTTTTCATGCATTTAATGATTTATTTTGAGCTAAATGACTTTGACATTCGAAAGCACTACAACTGAACTCAGAAAAGGTTGAAACTTGGTATGGTATCATCATTTGACCCACATAACATGTGTGCAAAAGTTGAGAGGATTACGGCAAAAACTGGATGCACTTCATGTACAAACTAGACCATCTCTTTAAAAATACAAGGGTTTCAGACGAAAACACATCTGTTACAAAGACATTTCATTTTTCTAAACTTATTTCAACCCAAGACTTTTTTTGCATTCAATATGCACCATTCAAAGCCACATACTTAAATTTCAACCCTTTCTGACTTCATTTGCTATTTTTCATGCATTTAATGATTTATTTTGAGCTAAATGACCTTGAAATTAGAAAGCACTGCAACTAAACTCAGAAAAGGTTGAAACTTGGCATGGTGTCATAATTTGACACACATGACATGTGTGCAAAAGTTGAGAGGATTACGGCAAAAACTGGATGCATTTCGTGTATAAACTGGACCATCTCTTTCAAAGTACAAGGGTTTCGAACGAAAATTCGTGTGTTACAAAGACATTTCATTTTTCTAAAGTTATTTCAACCCTAGAATTTTTTTGCATTGAATATGCACCATTCAAAGCCACATACTAAAATTTCAACCCTTTTCGACTTCAGTTGCTATTTTTCATGCATTTAATGATTTATTTTGAGCTAAATGACCTTGAAATTAGAAAGCACTACAACTAAACTCAGAAAAGGTTGAAACTTGGCATGGTATCATCATTTGACCCACATAACATGTGTGCAAAAGTTGAGAGGATTACGGCAAAAACTGGATGCACTTCGTGTACAAACTCGACCATCTCTTTCAAAGTACACGGGTTTCAAACGAAAACTCATTTGTTACAAAGACATTTCATTTTTCTAAACTTATTTCAACCCAAGACTTTTTTGCATTCAATATGCACCATTCAAAGCCACATACTAAAATTTCAACCTTTTCTGACTTCATTTGCTATTTTTCATGCATTTAATGATTTATTTTGAGCTAAATGACCTTGAAATTAAAAGCACTACAACTAAACTCAGAAAAGGTTGAAACTTGGCATGGTATCATCCGTTGACCCACATAACATGTGCGCAAAAGTTGAGAGGATTACGGCAAAAACTGGATGCACTTCGTGTACAAACTGGACCATCACTTTCAAAGTACAAGGGTTTCACACGAAAACTCATCTGTTACAAGGACATTTCATTTTTCTAAACTTATTTCAACCCTAGACTTTTTTTTGCATTCAATATGCACCATTAAAAGCCACATACTAAAATTTCAACCCTTTCTGACTTCATTTGCTATTTTTCATGCATTTAATGATTTATTTTGAGCTAAATGACCTTGAAATTAGACAGCACTACAACTAAACTGAGAAAAGGTTGAAACTTGGCATGGTATCATCATTTGACCCACATAACATGTGTGCAAAAGTTGAGAGGATTACGGCAAAAGCTGGATGCACTTTGTGTACAAAATGGACCATCTCCTTCGAAGTACAAGGGTTTCAGACGAAAACTCATTTGTTACAAAGACATTTCATTTTTCTAAACTTATTTCAAAACAAGACTTTTTTTGCATTCAATATGCACCATTCAAAGCCACATACTAAAATTTCAACCCTTTGTGACTTCATTTCCTATTTTTCATGCATTTAATGATTTATTTTGACCTAAATGACCTTGAAATTAGAAAGCATTACAACTGAACTCAGAAAAGGTTGAAACTTGGCATGGTGTCATCATTTGACCCACATAACATGTGTGCAAAAGTTGAGAGGATTACGGCAAAACCTGAATGCACTTCGTGTACAAACTGGACCATCTTTTTCAAAGTACAAGGGTTTCAGACGAAAGCTCATCTGTTACAAAGACATTTCATTTTTCTAAACTTATTTCAACCCAACAATTTTTTTGCATTCAATATGCACCATTCAAAGACACATACTTCAATTTCAACCCTTTTTGACTTCATTTGCTATTTTTCATGCATTTAATAATTTTTTTGAGCTAAATGACCTTGAAATTAGAAAGCACTACAACTGAACTCAAAAAAGGTTGAAACTTGGCATGGTATCATCATTTGACCCACATAACATGTGTGAAAAAGTTGAGAGGATTACGGCAAAAGATGGATGCACTTTGTGTACAAACTGGACCATCTCCTTCGAAGTACAAGTGTTTCAGACGAAAACTCATTTGTTACGAAGACATTTCATTTATCTAAACTTATTTCAAAACAAGACTTTTTTTGCATTCAATATGCACCATTCAAAGCCATATACTAAAATTTCAACCCTTTCTGACTTCATTTGCTATTTTTCATACATTTAATGATTTATTTTGAGCTAAATGACCTTGAAAGTAGAAAGCACTACAACTAAACTCAGAGAAGGTTGAAACTTGGCATGGTATCATCAGTTGACCCACATAACATGTGTGCAAAAGTTGAGAGGATTACGGCAAAAACTGGATGCACTTCGTGTATAAACTGGACCATCACTTTCAAAGTACAAGGGTTTCACACGAAAACTCATCTGTTACAAAGACATTTCATTTTTCTAAACTTATTTCAACCCAAGACTGTTGTTGCATTCAATATGCACCATTCAAAGCCACATACTAAAATTTCAACCCTTTCTGACTTCATTTGCTATTTTTCATGCATTTAATGATTTATTTTGAGCTAAATGACCTTGAAATTAGAAAGCACTACAACTTAACTCAGAAAAGGTTGAAACTTGGCATGGTATCATCAGTTGAACCACATAACATGTGTGCAAAAGTTGAGAGGATTACGGCAAAAACGGGATGCACTTCGTGTATAAACTGGACCATCACTTTCAAAGTACACGGGTTTCACACGAAAACTCATCTGTTACAAAGACATTTCATTTTTCTAAACTTATTTCAACCCAAGACTTTTTTGTGCATTCAATATGCACCATTTAAAGCCACATACTATAATTTCAACCCTTTCTGACTTCATTTGCTATTTTTCATGCATTTAATGATTTATTTTGAGCTAAATGACCTTGAAATTAGAAAGCACTACAACTAAACTCAGAAAAGGTTGAAACTTGGCATGGTGTCATCATTTGACCCACATAACATGTGTGCAAAAGTTGAGAGGATTACGGCAAAACCTGGATGCACTTCGTGTACAAGTTGGACCATCTCCTTCAAAGTACAAGGGTTTCACACAAAAGCTCATCTGTTACAAAGACATTTCATTTTTCTAAACTTATTTCAACCCAAGACTTTTTTTGCAGTCAATATGCACCATTCAAATCCACATACTAAAATTTCAACCCTTTCTGACTTCATTTTCTATTTTTCATGCATTTAATGATTTATTTTGAGCTAAATGACCTTGACATTAGAAATCACTACAACTTAACTCAGAAAAGGTTGAAACTTGGCATGGTATCATCATTTGAACCACATAATATGTGTGCAAAAGTTGAGAGGATTACGGCAAAAACTGGATGCACTTCGTGTACAAACTGGACAATCACTTTCAAAGTACAAGGGTTTCAGACGAAAACTCATCTATTACAAAGACATTTCATTTTTCTAAACTTATTTCAACCCAAGACTTTTTTTGCATTCAATATGCACCATTCAAAGCCACATACTAAAATTTCAACCCTTTCTGACTTCATTTGCTATTTTTCATGCATTTAATGATTTATTTTGAGCTAAATGACCTTGAAATTAGAAAGCACTACAACTAAACACAGAAAAGGTTGAAACTTGGCATGGTGTCATCATTTGACCCACATAACATGTGTGCAAAAGTTGAGAGGAGTACAGCAAAAGCTGGATGCACTTTGTGTACAAAATGGACCATCTCCTTCGAAGTACAAGGGTTTCACACGAAAACACATTTGTTACAAAGACATTTAATTTTTCTAAATATATTTCAACCCAAGACTTTTTTTGCATTCAATATGCACCATTCAAAGCCACATACTAAAATTTCAACCCTTTCTGACTTCATTTGCTATTTTTCATGCATTTAATGATTTATTTTGAGCTAAATGACCTTGAAATTAGAAAGCACTACAACTGAACTCAGAAAAGGTTGAAACTTGGCATGGTATCATCATTTGACCGACATAACATGTCTGCAAAAGTTTAGAGGATTACGACAAAAGCTGGATGCACTTTGTGTACAAACTGGACCATCTCCTTCGAAGTGAAAGGGTTTCAGACGAAAACTCATCTGTTACAAAGACATTTCATTTTTCTAAACTTATTTCAAAACAAGACTTTTTTTTGCATTCAATATGCACCATTCAAAGTCACATACAAAAATTTCAACCTTTTTTAACTTCATTTGCTATTTTTCATGCATTTAATGATTTTTTTGAGCTAAATGACCTTGAAATTAGAAAGCACTAGAACTGATGGTGTCATCATTTGACCCACATAACATGTGTGAAAAAGTTGAGAGCATTACGGCAAAAACTGGATGCACTTCGTGTACAAACTAGACCATCTCTTTCAAAGTACAAGGGTTTCAGACGAAAACTCATCTGTTACAAAGACATTTCATTTTTCTAAACTTATTTCAACCCAAGACTTTTTTTGCATTCAATATGGACCATTCAAAGCCACATACTTAAATTTCAACCCTTTCTGACTTCATTTGCTATTTTTCATGCATTTAATGATTTATTTTGAGCTAAATGACTTTGACATTCGAAAGCACTACAACTGAACTCAGAAAAGGTTGAAACTTGGTATGGTATCATCATTTGACCCACATAACATGTGTGCAAAAGTTGAGAGGATTACGGCAAAAACTGGATGCACTTCATGTACAAACTAGACCATCTCTTTAAAAATACAAGGGTTTCAGACGAAAACACATCTGTTACAAAGACATTTCATTTTTCTAAACTTATTTCAACCCAAGACTTTTTTTGCATTCAATATGCACCATTCAAAGCCACATACTAAAATTTCATCCCTTTCCGACTTCATTTGCTATTTTCATGCATTTAATGATTTGTTTTGAGCTAAATGACCTTGAAATTAGAAAGCACTACAACTGAACTCAGAAAAGGTTGAAACTTGGCATGGTGTCATAATTTGACACACATGACATGTGTGCAAAAGTTGAGAGGATTACGGCAAAAACTGGATGCATTTCGTGTATAAACTGGACCATCTCTTTCAAAGTACAAGGGTTTCGAACGAAAATTCGTGTGTTACAAAGACATTTCATTTTTCTAAAGTTATTTCAACCCTAGACTTTTTTTGCATTGAATATGCACCATTCAAAGCCACATACTAAAATTTCAACCCTTTTCGACTTCAGTTGCTATTTTTCATGCATTTAATGATTTATTTTGAGCTAAATGACCTTGAAATTAGAAAGCACTACAACTAAACTCAGAAAAGGTTGAAACTTGGCATGGTATCATCATTTGACCCACATAACATGTGTGCAAAAGTTGAGAGGATTACGGCAAAAACTGGATGCACTTCGTGTACAAACTCGACCATCTCTTTCAAAGTACACGGGTTTCAAACGAAAACTCATTTGTTACAAAGACATTTCATTTTTCTAAACTTATTTCAACCCAAGACTTTTTTGCATTCAATATGCACCATTCAAAGCCACATACTAAAATTTCAACCTTTTCTGACTTCATTTGCTATTTTTCATGCATTTAATGATTTATTTTGAGCTAAATGACCTTGAAATTAAAAGCACTACAACTAAACTCAGAAAAGGTTGAAACTTGGCATGGTATCATCCGTTGACCCACATAACATGTGCGCAAAAGTTGAGAGGATTACGGCTAAAACTGGATGCACTTCGTGTACAAACTGGACCATCACTTTCAAAGTACAAGGGTTTCACACGAAAACTCATCTGTTACAAGGACATTTCATTTTTCTAAACTTATTTCAACCCTAGACTTTTTTTTGCATTCAATATCCACCATTAAAAGCCACATACTAAAATTTCAACCCTTTCTGACTTCATTTGCTATTTTTCATGCATTTAATGATTTATTTTGAGCTAAATGACCTTGAAATTAGACAGCACTACAACTAAACTGAGAAAAGGTTGAAACTTGGCATGGTATCATCATTTGACCCACATAACATGTGTGCAAAAGTTGAGAGGATTACGGCAAAAGCTGGATGCACTTTGTGTACAAAATGGACCATCTCCTTCGAAGTACAAGGGTTTCAGACGAAAACTCATCTGTTACAAAGACATTTCATTTTTCTAAACTTATTTCAAAACAAGACTTTTTTTGCATTCAATATGCACCATTCAAAGCCACATACTAAAATTTCAACCCTTTGTGACTTCATTTCCTATTTTTCATGCATTTAATGATTTATTTTGACCTAAATGACCTTGAAATTAGAAAGCATTACAACTGAACTCAGAAAAGGTTGAAACTTGGCATGGTGTCATCATTTGACCCACATAACATGTGTGCAAAAGTTGAGAGGATTACGGAAAAACCTGAATGCACTTCGTGTACAAACTGGACCATCTTTTTCAAAGTACAAGGGTTTCAGACGAAAGCTCATCTGTTACAAAGACATTTCATTTTTCTAAACTTATTTCAACCCAACAATTTTTTTGCATTCAATATGCACCATTCAAAGACACATACTTCAATTTCAACCCTTTTTGACTTCATTTGCTATTTTTCATGCATTTAATAATTTTTTTGAGCTAAATGACTTTGACATTCGAAAGCACTACAACTGAACTCAAAAAAGGTTGAAACTTGGCATGGTATCATCATTTGACCCACATAACATGTGTGAAAAAGTTGAGAGGATTACGGCAAAAGATGGATGCACTTTGTGTACAAACTGGATCATCTCCTTCGAAGTACAAGTGTTTCAGACGAAAACTCATTTGTTACGAAGACATTTCATTTTTCTAAACTTATTTCAAAACAAGACTTTTTTTGCATTCAATATGCACCATTCAAAGCCATATACTAAAATTTCAACCCTTTCTGACTTCATTTGCTATTTTTCATGCATTTAATGATTTATTTTGAGCTAAATGACCTTGAAATTAGAAAGCACTACAACTGAACTCAGAAAAGGTTGAAACTTGGCATGGTGTCATAATTTGACACACATGACATGTGTGCAAAAGTTGAGAGGATTACGGCAAAAACTGGATGCATTTCGTGTATAAACTGGACCATCTCTTTCAAAGTACAAGGGTTTCGAACGAAAATTCGTGTGTTACAAAGACATTTCATTTTTCTAAAGTTATTTCAACCCTAGACTTTTTTTGCATTGAATATGCACCATTCAAAGCCACATACTAAAATTTCAACCCTTTTCGACTTCAGTTGCTATTTTTCATGCATTTAATGATTTATTTTGAGCTAAATGACCTTGAAATTAGAAAGCACTACAACTAAACTCAGAAAAGGTTGAAACTTGGCATGGTATCATCATTTGACCCACATAACATGTGTGCAAAAGTTGAGAGGATTACGGCAAAAACTGGATGCACTTCGTGTACAAACTCGACCATCTCTTTCAAAGTACACGGGTTTCAAACGAAAACTCATTTGTTACAAAGACATTTCATTTTTCTAAACTTATTTCAACCCAAGACTTTTTTGCATTCAATATGCACCATTCAAAGCCACATACTAAAATTTCAACCTTTTCTGACTTCATTTGCTATTTTTCATGCATTTAATGATTTATTTTGAGCTAAATGACCTTGAAATTAAAAGCACTACAACTAAACTCAGAAAAGGTTGAAACTTGGCATGGTATCATCCGTTGACCCACATAACATGTGCGCAAAAGTTGAGAGGATTACGGCAAAAACTGGATGCACTTCGTGTACAAACTGGACCATCACTTTCAAAGTACAAGGGTTTCACACGAAAACTCATCTGTTACAAGGACATTTCATTTTTCTAAACTTATTTCAACCCTAGACTTTTTTTTGCATTCAATATGCACCATTAAAAGCCACATACTAAAATTTCAACCCTTTCTGACTTCATTTGCTATTTTTCATGCATTTAATGATTTATTTTGAGCTAAATGACCTTGAAATTAGACAGCACTACAACTAAACTGAGAAAAGGTTGAAACTTGGCATGGTATCATCATTTGACCCACATAACATGTGTGCAAAAGTTGAGAGGATTACGGCAAAAGCTGGATGCACTTTGTGTACAAAATGGACCATCTCCTTCGAAGTACAAGGGTTTCAGACGAAAACTCATCTGTTACAAAGACATTTCATTTTTCTAAACTTATTTCAAAACAAGACTTTTTTTGCATTCAATATGCACCATTCAAAGCCACATACTAAAATTTCAACCCTTTGTGACTTCATTTGCTATTTTTCATGCATTTAATGATTTATTTTGACCTAAATGACCTTGAAATTAGAAAGCACTACAACTGAACTAAGAAAAGGTTGAAACTTGGCATGGTGTCATCATTTGACCCACATAACATGTGTGCAAAAGTTGAGAGGATTACGGCAAAACCTGAATGCACTTCGTGTACAAACTGGACCATCTTTTTCAAAGTACAAGGGTTTCACACGAAAGCTCATCTGTTACAAAGACATTTCATTTTTCTAAACTTATTTCAACCCAACAATTTTTTTGCATTCAATATGCACCATTCAAAGACACATACTTCAATTTCAACCCTTTTTGACTTCATTTGCTATTTTTCATGCATTTAATAATTTTTTTGAGCTAAATGACCTTGAAATTAGAAAGCACTACAACTGAACTCAGAAAAGGTTGAAACTTGGCATGGTATCATCATTTGACCCACATAACATGTGTGAAAAAGTTGAGAGGATTACGGCAAAAGATGGATGCACTTTGTGTACAAACTGGACCATCTCCTTCGAAGTACAAGTGTTTCAGACGAAAACTCATTTGTTACGAAGACATTTCATTTATCTAAACTTATTTCAAAACAAGACTTTTTTTGCATTCAATATGCACCATTCAAAGCCATATACTAAAATTTCAACCCTTTCTGACTTCATTTGCTATTTTTCATGCATTTAATGATTTATTTTGAGCTAAATGACCTTGAAATTAGAAAGCACTACAACTAAACTCAGAAAAGGTTGAAACTTGGCATGGTGTCATAATTTGACCCACATGACATGTGTGAAAAAGTTGAGAGGATTACGGCAAAAACTGGATGCACTTCGTGTATAAACTGGACCATCTCTTTCAAAGTATAAGGGTTTCGAACGAAAATTCGTGTGTTACAAAGACATTTCATTTTTCTAAAGTTATTTCAACCCTAGACTTTTTTTGCATTGAATATGCACCATTCAAAGCCACATACTAAAATTTCAACCCTTTTCGACTTCATTTGCTATTTTTCATGCATTTAATGATTTATTTTGAGCTAAATGACCTTGAAATTACAAAGCACTACAACTAAACTCAGAAAATGTTGAAACTTGGCATGGTATCATCATTTGACCCACATAACATGTGTGCAAAAGTTGAGAGGATTACCGCAAAAACTGGATGCACTTCGTGTACAAACTGGACCATCTCTTTCAAAGTACACGGGTTTCAAACGAAAACTCATTTGTTACAAAGACATTTCATTTTTCTAAACTTATTTCAACCCAAGACTTTTTTGCATTCAATATGCACCACTCAAATCCACATACTAAAATTTCAACCTTTTCTGACTTCATTTGCTATTTTTCATGCATTTAATGATTTATTTTGAGCTAAATGACCTTGAAATTAAAAGCACTACAACTAAACTCAGAAAAGGTTGAAACTTGGCATGGTATCATCCGTTGACCCACATAACATGTGCGCAAAAGTTGAGAGGATTACGGCAAAAACTGGATGCACTTCGTGTACAAACTGGACCATCACTTTCAAAGTACAAGGGTTTCACACGAAAACTCATCTGTTACAAGGACATTTCATTTTTCTAAACTTATTTCAACCCTAGACTTTTTTTTGCATTCAATATGCACCATTAAAAGCCACATACTAAAATTTCAACCCTTTCTGACTTCATTTGCTATTTTTCATGCATTTAATGATTTATTTTGAGCTAAATGACCTTGAAATTAGACAGCACTACAACTAAACTGAGAAAAGGTTGAAACTTGGCATGGTATCATCATTTGACCCACATAACATGTGTGCAAAAGTTGAGAGGATTACGGCAAAAGCTGGATGCACTTTGTGTACAAATGGACCATCTCCTTCGAAGTACAAGGGTTTCAGACGAAAACTCATCTGTTACAAAGACATTTCATTTTTCTAAACTTATTTCAAAACAAGACTTTTTTTGCATTCAATATGCACCATTCAAAGCCACATACTAAAATTTCAACCCTTTGTGACTTCATTTCCTATTTTTCATGCATTTAATGATTTATTTTGACCTAAATGACCTTGAAATTAGAAAGCACTACAACTGAACTCAGAAAAGGTTGAAACTTGGCATGGTATCATCATTTGACCCACATAACATGTGTGAAAAAGTTGAGAGGATTACGGCAAATGATGGATGCACTTTGTGTACAAACTGGACCATCTCCTTCGAAGTACAAGTGTTTCAGACGAAAACTCATTTGTTACGAAGACATTTCATTTTTCTAAACTTATTTCAAAACAAGACTTTTTTTGCATTCAATATGCACCATTCAAAGCCATATACTAAAATTTCAACCCTTTCTGACTTCATTTGCTATTTTTCATGCATTTAATGATTTATTTTGAGCTAAATGACCTTGAAATTAGAAAGCACTACAACTAAACTCAGAAAAGGTTGAAACTTGGCATGGTGTCATAATTTGACCCACATGACATGTGTGCAAAAGTTGAGAGGATTACGGCAAAAGCTGGATGCACGTCGTGTACAAACTGGACCATCTCTTTCAAAGTACAAGGGTTTCAAACGAAAATTCATGTGTTACAAAGACATTTCATTTTTCTAAACTTATTTCAACCCTAGACTTTTTTTTGCATTGAATATGCACCATTCAAAGCCACATACTAAAATTTCAACCCTTTTCGACTTCATTTGCTATTTTTCATGCATTTAATGATTTATTTTGAGCTAAATGACCTTGAAATTACAAAGCACTACAACTGAACTCAGAAAATGTTGAAACTTGGCATGGTGTCATCATTTGACCCACATAACATGTGTGAAAAAGTTGAGAGGATTACGGCAAAAACCGGATGCACTTCGTGTACAAACTGGACCATCTCTTTCAAAGTACAAGGGTTTTAGACGAAAACTCATCTGTTACAAAGACATTTCATTTTTCTAAACTTATTTCAAAACAAGACTTTTTTTTTGCATTCAATATGCACCATTCAAAGTCACATACAAAAATTTCAACGTTTTTGAACATCATTTGCTATTTTTCATGCATTTAATGATTTTTTTGAGCTAAATGACCTTGAAATTAGAAAGCACTACAACTGATGGTGTCATCATTTGACCCACATAACATGTGTGAAAAAGTTGAGAGGATTACGGCAAAAACTGGATGCACTTCGTGTACAAACTAGACCATCTCTTTCAAAGTACAAGGGTTTCAGACGAAAACTCATCTGTTACAAAGACATTTCATTTTTCTAAACTTATTTCAACCCAAGACATTTTTTGCATTCAATATGCACCATTCAAAGCCACATACTTAAATTTCAACCCTTTCTGACTTCATTTGCTATTTTTCATGCATTTAATGATTTATTTTGAGCTAAATGACTTTGAAATTCGAAAGCACTACAACTAAACTCAGAAAAGGTTGAAACTTGGCATGGTGTCATAATTTGACCCACATGACATGTGTGCAAAAGTTGAGAGGATTACGGCAAAAACTGGATGCACTTCGTGTACAAACTGGACCATCTCTTTCAAAGTACAAGGGTTTCGAACGAAAATTTGTGTGTTACAAAGACATTTCATTTTTCTAAACTTATTTCAACCCTAGACTTTTTTTGCATTGAATATGCACCATTCAAAGCCACATACTAAAATTTCAACCCTTTTCGACTTCATTTGCTATTTTTCATGCATTTAATGATTTATTTTGAGCTAAATGACCTTGAAATTAGAAAGCACTACAACTGAACTCAGAAAAGGTTGAAACTTGGCATGGTATCATCATTTGACCCACATAACATGTGTGCAAAAGTTGAGAGGATTACGGCAAAAACTGTATGCACTTCGTGTACAAACTCGACCATCTCCTGCGAAGTACAAGGGTTTCAGACGAAAACTCATCTGTTACAAAGACATTTCATTTTTCTAAACTTATTTCAACCCAAGACTTTTTTGCATTCAATATGCACCATTCAAAGCCACATACTAAAAGTTCAACCTTTTCTGACTTCATTTCCTATTTTTCATGCATTTAATAATTTATTTTGAGCTAAATGACCTTGAAATTAAAAGCACTACAACTAAACTCAGAAAAGGTTGAAACTTGGCATGGTATCATCCGTTGACCCACATAACATGTGCGCAAAAGTTGAGAGGATTACGGCAAAAACTGGATGCACTTCGTGGACAAACTGGACCATCTCCTTCGAAGTACAAGGGTTTCAAACGAAAACTCATCTGTTACAAGGACATTTCATTTTTCTAAACTTATTTCAACCCTAGACTTTTTTTTACATTCAATATGCACCATTCAAAGCCATATACTAAAATTTCAACCCTTTCTGACTTCATTTGCTATTTTTCATGCATTTCATGATTTATTTTGAGCTAAATGACTTTGAAATTCGAAAGCACTACAACTGAACTCAGAAAAGGTTGAAACTTGGCATGGTGTCATAATTTGACCCACATGACATGTGTGCAAAAGTTGAGAGGATTACAACAAAAACTGGATGCACTTCGTGTACAAACTGGACCATCTCTTTCAAAGTACAAGGGTTTCAGACGAAAACTCATCTGTTACAAAGACATTTCATTTTTGCAAACTTATTTGAACCCGAGACTTTTTTTGCATTCAATATGCACCATTCAAAGCCACATACTAAAATTTCATCCCTTTCCGACTTCATTTGCTATTTTCATGCATTTAATGATTTATTTTGAGCTAAATGACCTTGAAATTAGAAAGCACTACAACTGAACTCAGAAAAGGTTGAAACTTGGCATGGTGTCATCATTTGACCCACATAACATGTGTGCAAAAGTTGAGAGGATTACGGCAAAATCTGGATGCACTTCGTGTACAAACTGGACCATCTCTTTCAAAGTACAACGGTTTCAGACGAAAACACATCTGTTACAAAGACATTTAATTTTTCTAAACTTATTTCAACCCAAGACTTTTTTTGCATTCAATATGCACCATTCAAAGCCACATACTAAAATTTCAACCCTTTCTGACTTCATTTGCTATTTTTCATGCATTTAATGATTTATTTTGAGCTAAATGACCTTGAAATTAGAAACACTACAACTGAACTCAGAAAAGGTTGAAACTTGGCATGGTATCATCATTTGACCCACATAACATGTGTGCAAAAGTTGAGAGGATTACAGCAAAAGCTAGATGCACTTTGTGTACAAAATGGACCATCTCCTTCGAAGTACAAGGGTTTCACACGAAAACTCATCTGTTACAAAGACATTTCATTTTACTAAACTTATTTCAAAACAAGACTTTTTTGCATTCAATATGCACCATTCAAAGCCACATACTAAAATTTCAACCCTTTCTGACTTCATTTCCTATTTTTCATGCATTTAATGATTTATTTTGAGCTAAATGACCTTGAAATTAGAAAGCACTACAACTGAACTCAGAAAAGGTTGAAACTTGGCATGGTGTCATCATTTGACCCACATAACATATGTGCAAAAGTTGAGAGGATTACGGCAAAACCTGGATGCACTTCGTGTACAAACTGGACCATCTCCTTCGAAGTACAAGGGTTTAAGACTAAAACACATGTGTTACAAAGACATTTCATTTTTCTAAACTTATTTCAACCCAAGACTTTTTTTGCATTCAATATGCACCATTCAAAGCCACATATTAAAATTTCAACCCTTTCTGACTTCATTTCCTATTTTTCATGCATTTAATGATTTATTTTGAGCTAAATGACCTTGAAAGTAGAAACACTACAACTGAACTCAGAAAAGGTTGAAACTTGGCATGGTATCATCATTTGACCCACATAACATGTGTGCAAAAGTTGAGAGGATTACGGCAAAAGCTGGATGCACTTTGTGTACAAAATGGACCATCTCCTTCGAAGTACAAGGGTTTCAGACGAAAACTCATCTGTTACAAAGACATTTCATTTTACTAAACTTATTTCAAAAAAAGACTTTTTTTGCATTCAATATGCACCATTCAAAGCCACATACTAAAATTTCAACCCTTTCTGACTTCATTTGCTATTTTTCATGCATTTAATGATTTATTTTGAGCTAAATGACCTTGAAATTAGAAAACACTACAACTGAACTCAGAAAAGGTTGAAACTTGGCATGGTATCATCATTTGACCCACATAACATGTGTGCAAAAGTTGAGAGGATTACGGAAAAAGCTGGATGCACTTTGTGTACAAACTGGACCATCTCTTTCAAAGTACAACGGTTTCAGACGAAAACACATCTGTTACAAAGACATTTAATTTTTCTAAACTTATTTCAACCCAAGACTTTTTTTGCATTCAATATGCACCATTCAAAGCCACATACTAAAATTTCAACCCTTTCTGACTTCATTTGCTATTTTTCATGCATTTAATGATTTATTTTGAGCTAAATGACCTTGAAATTAGAAACACTACAACTGAACTCAGAAAAGGTTGAAACTTGGCATGGTATCATCATTTGACCCACATAACATGTGTGCAAAAGTTGAGAGGATTACAGCAAAAGCTGGATGCACTTTGTGTACAAAATGGACCATCTCCTTCGAAGTACAAGGGTTTCACACGAAAACTCATCTGTTACAAAGACATTTCATTTTACTAAACTTATTTCAAAACAAGACTTTTTTGCATTCAATATGCACCATTCAAAGCCACATACTAAAATTTCAACCCTTTCTGACTTCATTTCCTATTTTTCATGCATTTAATGATTTATTTTGAGCTAAATGACCTTGAAATTAGAAAGCACTACAACTGAACTCAGAAAAGGTTGAAACTTGGCATGGTGTCATCATTTGACCCACATAACATATGTGCAAAAGTTGAGAGGATTACGGCAAAACCTGGATGCACTTCGTGTACAAACTGGACCATCTCCTTCGAAGTACAAGGGTTTAAGACTAAAACACATGTGTTACAAAGACATTTCATTTTTCTAAACTTATTTCAACCCAAGACTTTTTTTGCATTCAATATGCACCATTCAAAGCCACATATTAAAATTTCAACCCTTTCTGACTTCATTTCCTATTTTTCATGCATTTAATGATTTATTTTGAGCTAAATGACCTTGAAAGTAGAAACACTACAACTGAACTCAGAAAAGGTTGAAACTTGGCATGGTATCATCATTTGACCCACATAACATGTGTGCAAAAGTTGAGAGGATTACGGCAAAAGCTGGATGCACTTTGTGTACAAAATGGACCATCTCCTTCGAAGTACAAGGGTTTCAGACGAAAACTCATCTGTTACAAAGACATTTCATTTTACTAAACTTATTTCAAAAAAAGACTTTTTTTGCATTCAATATGCACCATTCAAAGCCACATACTAAAATTTCAACCCTTTCTGACTTCATTTCCTATTTTTCATGCATTTAATGATTTATTTTGAGCTAAATGACCTTGAAATTAGAAAACACTACAACTGAACTCAGAAAAGGTTGAAACTTGGCATGGTATCATCATTTGACCCACATAACATGTGTGCAAAAGTTGAGAGGATTACGGAAAAAGCTGGATGCACTTTGTGTACAAAATGGACCATCTCCTTCGAAGTACAAGGGTTTCAGACGAAAGTTCATCTGTTCCAAAGACATTTCATTTTTCTAAACTTATTTCAACCCAAGAATTTTTTTGCATTCAATATGCACCATTAAAAGCCACATACTAAAATTTCAACGCTTTTTGACTTCATTTGCTATTTTTCATGCATTTAATAACTTTTTTGAGCTAAATGACCTTGAAATTAGAAAGCACTACAACTGAACTCAGAAAAGGTTGAAACTTGGCATGGTATCATCATTTGACCCACATAACATGTGTGCAAAAGTTGAGAGGATTACGGCAAAAGATGGATGCACTTTGTGTACAAACTGGACCATCTCCTTCGAAGTACAAGGGTTTCAGACGAAAACTCATTTGTTACGAAGACATTTCATTTTTCTAAACTTATTTCAAAACAAGACTTTTTTTGCATTCAATATGCACTATTCAAAACCATATACTAAAATTTCAACCCTTTCTGACTTCATTTGTTATTTTTCATGCATTTAATGATTTATTTTGAGCTAAATGACCTTGAAATTACAAAGCACTACAACTGAATTCAGAAAAGGTTGAAACTTGGCATGGTGTCATCATTTGACCCACATAACATGTGTGAAAAAGTTGAGAGGATTACGGCAAAAACCGGATGCACTTCGTGTACAAACTGGACCATCTCTTTCAAAGTACAACGGTTTCAGACGAAAACACATCTGTTACAAAGACATTTAATTTTTCTAAACTTATTTCAACCCAAGACTTTTTTGCATTCAATATGCACCATTCAAAGCCACATACTAAAATTTCATCCTTTTCCGACTTCATTTGCTATTTTCATGCATTTAATCATTTATTTTGAGCTAAATGACCTTGAAATTAGAAAGCACTACAACTGAACTCAGAAAAGGTTGAAACTTGGCATGGTGTCATCATTTGACCCACATAACATGTGTGCAAAAGTTGAGAGGATTACGGCAAAATCTGGATGCACTTCGTGTACAAACTGGACCATCTCTTTCAAAGTACAACGGTTTCAGACGAAAACACATCTGTTACAAAGACATTTAATTTTTCTAAACTTATTTCAACCCAAGACTTTTTTGCATTCAATATGCACCATTCAAAGCCACATACTAAAATTTCATCCCTTTCCGACTTGATTTGCTATTTTCATGCATTTAATGATTTGTTTTGAGCTAAATGACCTTGAAATTAGAAAGCACTACAACTGAACTCAGAAAAGGTTGAAACTTGGCATGGTGTCATCATTTGACCCACATAACATGTGTGCAAAAGTTGAGAGGATTACGGCAAAAGCTGGATGCACTTTGTGTACAAAATGGACCATCTCCTTCGAAGTACAAGGGTTTCAGACGAAAACTCATCTGTTACAAAGACATTTCATTTTACTAAACTTATTTCAAAACAAGACTTTTTTTGCATTCAATATGCACCATTCAAAGCCACATACTAAAATTTCAACCCTTTCTGACTTCATTTGCTATTTTTCATGCATTTAATGATTTATTTTGAGCTAAATGACCTTGAAATTAGAAACACTACAACTGAACTCAGAAAAGGTTGAAACTTGGCATGGTATCATCATTTGACCCACATAACATGTGTGCAAAAGTTGAGAGGATTACAGCAAAAGCTGGATGCACTTTGTGTACAAAATGGACCATCTCCTTCGAAGCACAAGGGTTTCAGACGAAAACTCATCTGTTACAAAGACATTTCATTTTACTAAACTTATTTCAAAACAAGACTTTTTTTGCATTCAATATGCACCATTCAAAGCCACATACTAAAATTTCAACCCTTTCTGACTTCATTTCCTATTTTTCATGCATTTAATGATTTATTTTGAGCTAAATGACCTTGAAATTAGAAAGCACTACAACTGAACTCAGAAAAGGTTGAAACTTGGCATGGTGTCATCATTTGACCCACATAACATATGTGCAAAAGTCGAGAGGATTACGGCAAAACCTGGATGCACTTCGTGTACAAACTGGACCATCTCCTTCGAAGTACAAGGGTTTCAGACGAAAACACATCTATTACAAAGACATTTCATTTTTCTAAACTTATTTCAACCCAAGACTTTTTTTGCATTCAATATGCACCATTCAAAGCCACATACTAAAATTTCAACCCTTTCTGACTTCATTTCCTATTTTTCATGCATTTAATGATTTATTTTGAGCTAAATGACCTTGAAATTAGAAAACACTACAACTGAACTCAGAAAAGGTTGAAACTTGGCATGTATCATCATTTGACCCACATAACATGTGTGCAAAAGTTGAGAGGATTAGGGCAAAAGCTGGATGCACTTTGTGTACAAAATGGACCATCTCCTTCGAAGTACAAGGGTTTCAGACGAAAGCTCATCTGTTACAAAGACATTTCATTTTTCTAAACTTATTTCAACCCAAGAATTTTTTTGCATTCAATATGCACCATTCAAAGCCACATACTAAAATTTCAACCTTTTTGACTTCATTTGCTATTTTTCATGCATTTAATGATTTTTTTTGAGCTAAATGACCTTGAAATTAGAAAGCACTACAACTAAACTCAGAAAAGGTTGAAACTTGGCATGGTATCATCATTTGACCCACATAACATGTGTGCAAAAGTTGAGAGGATTACGGCAAAAAATGGATGCACTTCGTGTACAAACTAGACCATCTGTTTCAAAGTACAAGGGTTTCAGACGAAAACTCATCTGTTACAAAGAAATTTTATTTTTCTAAACTTATTTCAACCCAAGACTTTTTTTGCATTCAATATGCACCATTCAAAGCCACATACTGAAATTTCAACCCTTTCTGACGTCATTTGCTATTTTTCATGCATTTAATGATTTATTTTGAGCTAAATGACCTTGAAATTAGAAAGCACTACAACTGAACTCAGAAAAGGTTGAAACTTGGCATGGTGTCATAATTTGACCCACATGACATGTGTGCAAAAGTTGAGAGGATTACAGCAAAAACTGGATCCACTTCGTGTACAAACTGGACCATCTCTTTCAAAGTATAAGGGTTTCAGACGAAAACTCATCTGTTACAAAGACATTTCATTTTTGCAAACTTATTTGAACCCGAGACTTTTTTTGCATTCAATATGCACCATTCAAAGCCACATACTAAAATTTCATCCCTTTCCGACTTCATTTGCTATTTTCATGCATTTAATGATTTATTTTGAGCTAAATAACCTTGAAATTAGAAAGCACTACAACTGAACTCAGAAAAGGTTGAAACTTGGCATGGTGTCATCATTTGACCCACATAACATGTGTGCAAAAGTTGAGAGGATTACGGCAAAATCTGGATGCACTTCGTGTACAAATTGGACCATCTCTTTCAAAGTACCACGGTTTCAGACGAAAACTCATTTGTTACGAAGACATTTCATTTTTCTAAACTTATTTCAAAACAAGACTTTTTTTGCATTCAATATGCACTATTCAAAACCATATACTAAAATTTCAACCCTTTCTGACTTCATTTGCTATTTTTCATGCATTTAATGATTTATTTTGAGCTAAATGACCTTGAAATTAGAAAGCACTACAACTGAATTCAGAAAAGGTTGAAACTTGGCATGGTGTCATCATTTGACCCACATAACATGTGTGAAAAAGTTGAGAGGATTACGGCAAAAACCGGATGCACTTCGTGTACAAACTGGACCATCTCTTTCAAAGTACAACGGTTTCAGACGAAAACACATCTGTTACAAAGACATTTAATTTTTCTAAACTTATTTCAACCCAAGACTTTTTTGCATTCAATATGCACCATTCAAAGCCACATACTAAAATTTCATCCCTTTCCGACTTCATTTGCTATTTTCATGCATTTAATGATTTATTTTGAGCTAAATGACCTTGAAATTAGAAAGCACTACAACTGAACTCAGAAAAGGTTGAAACTTGGCATGGTGTCATCATTTGACCCACATAACATGTGTGCAAAAGTTGAGAGGATTACGGCAAAATCTGGATGCACTTCGTGTACAAACTGGACCATCTCTTTCAAAGTACAACGGTTTCAGACGAAAACACATCTGTTACAAAGACATTTAATTTTTCTAAACTTATTTCAACCCAAGACTTTTTTGCATTCAATATGCACCATTCAAAGCCACATACTAAAATTTCATCCCTTTCCGACTTCATTTGCTATTTTCATGCATTTAATGATTTATTTTGAGCTAAATGACCTTGAAATTAGAAAGCACTACAACTGAACTCAGAAAAGGTTGAAACTTGCCATGGTGTCATCATTTGACCCACATAACATGTGTGCAAAAGTTGAGAGGATTACGGCAAAAGCTGGATGCACTTTGTGTAAAAAATGGACCATCTCCTTCGAAGTACAAGGGTTTCAGACGAAAACTCATCTGTTACAAAGACATTTCATTTTACTAAACTTATTTCAAAACAAGACTTTTTTTGCATTCAATATGCACCATTCAAAGCCACATACTAAAATTTCAACCCTTTCTGACTTCATTTCCTATTTTTCATGCATTTAATGATTTATTTTGAGCTAAATGACCTTGAAATTAGAAACACTACAACTGAACTCAGAAAAGGTTGAAACTTGGCATGGTATCATCATTTGACCCACATAACATGTGTGCAAAAGTTGAGAGGATTACAGCAAAATCTGGATGCACTTTGTGTACAAAATGGACCATCTCCTTCGAAGCACAAGGGTTTCAGACGAAAACTCATCTGTTACAAAGACATTTCATTTTACTAAACTTATTTCAAAACAAGACTTTTTTTGCATTCAATATGCACCATTCAAAGCCACATACTAAAATTTCAACCCTTTCTGACTTCATTTCCTATTTTTCATGCATTTAATGATTTATTTTGAGCTAAGTGACCTTGAAATTAGAAAGCACTACAACTGAACTCAGAAAAGATTGAAACTTGGCATGGTGTCATCATTTGACCCACATAACATATGTGCAAAAGTCGAGAGGATTACGGCAAAACCTGGATGCACTTCGTGTACAAACTGGACCATCTCCTTCGAAGTACAAGGGTTTCAGACGAAAACACATCTGTTACAAAGACATTTCATTTTTCTAAACTTATTTCAACCCAAGAGTTTTTTTGCATTCAATATGCACCATTCAAAGCGACATACTAAAATTTCAACCCTTTCTGACTTCATTTCCTATTTTTCATGCATTTAATGATTTATTTTGAGCTAAATGACCTTGAAATTAGAAAACACTACAACTGAACTCAGAAAAGGTTGAAACTTGGCATGTATCATCATTTGACCCACATAACATGTGTGCAAAAGTTGAGAGGATTAGGGCAAAAGCTGGATGCACTTTGTGTACAAAATGGACCATCTCCTTCGAAGTACAAGGGTTTCAGACGAAAGCTCATCTGTTACAAAGACATTTCATTTTTCTAAACTTATTTCAACCCAAGAATTTTTTTGCATTCAATATGCACCATTCAAAGCCACATACTAAAATTTCAACCTTTTTGACTTCATTTGCTATTTTTCATGCATTTAATGATTTTTTTTGAGCTAAATGACCTTGAAATTAGAAAGCACTACAACTGAACTCAGAAAAGGTTGAAACTTGGCATGGTATCATCATTTGACCCACATAACATGTGTGCAAAAGTTGAGAGGATTACGGCAAAAAATGGATGCACTTCGTGTACAAACTAGACCATCTGTTTCAAAGTACAAGGGTTTCAGACGAAAACTCATCTGTTACAAAGAAATTTTATTTTTCTAAACTTATTTCAACCCAAGACTTTTTTTGCATTCAATATGCACCATTCAAAGCCACATACTGAAATTTCAACCCTTTCTGACGTCATTTGCTATTTTTCATGCATTTAATGATTTATTTTGAGCTAAATGACCTTGAAATTAGAAAGCACTACAACTGAACTCAGAAAAGGTTGAAACTTGGCATGGTGTCATAATTTGACCCACATGACATGTGTGCAAAAGTTGAGAGGATTGCAGCAAAAACTGGATCCACTTCGTGTACAAACTGGACCATCTCTTTCAAAGTATAAGGGTTTCAGACGAAAACTCATCTGTTACAAAGACATTTCATTTTTGCAAACTTATTTGAACCCGAGACTTTTTTTGCATTCAATATGCACCATTCAAAGCCACATACTAAAATTTCATCCCTTTCCGACTTCATTTGCTATTTTCATGCATTTAATGATTTATTTTGAGCTAAATGACCTTGAAATTAGAAAGCACTACAACTGAACTCAGAAAAGGTTGAAACTTGGCATGGTGTCATCATTTGACCCACATAACATTTGTGCAAAAGTTGAGAGGATTACGGCAAAATCTGGATGCACCTCGTGTACAAATTGGACCATCTCTTTCAAAGTACAACGGTTTCAGACGAAAACACATCTGTTACAAAGACATTTAATTTTTCTAAACTTATTTCAACCCAAGTCTTTTTTTGCATTCAATATGCACCATTCAAAGCCACATACTAAAATTTCAACCCTTTCTGACTTCATTTGCTATTTTTCATGCATTTAATGATTTATTTTGAGCTAAATGACCTTGAAATTAGAAACACTACAACTGAACTCAGAAAAGGATGAAAATTGGCATGGTATCATCATTTGACCCACATAACATGTGTGCAAAAGTTGAGAGGATTACGGCAAAAGCTGGATGCACTTTGTGTAAAAAATGAGCCATCTCCTTCGAAGTACAAGGGTTTCAGACGAAAACTCATCTGTTACAAAGACATTTCATTTTACTAAACTTATTTCAAAACAAGACTTTTTTTGCATTCAATATGCACCATTCAAAGCCACATACTAAAATTTCAACCCTTTCTGACTTCATTTCCTATTTTTCATGAATTTAATGATTTATTTTGAGCTAAATGACCTTGAAATTCGAAAGCACTACAACTGAACTCAGAAAAGGTTGAAACTTGGCATGGTATCATAATTTGACCCACATAACATGTGTGAAAAAGTTGAGAGGATTACGGCAAAAACTGGATGCACTTCGTGTACAAACTCGACCATCTCTTTCAAAGTACAAGGGTTTCAAACGAAAACTCATCTGTTACAAAGACATTTCATTTTACTAAACTTATTTCAAAACAAGACTTTTTTTGCATTCAATATGCACCATTCAAAGCCACATACTAAAATTTCAACCCTTTCCGACTTCATTTCCTATTTTTCATGCATTTAATGATTTATTTTGAGCTAAATGACCTTGAAATTAGAAACACTAGAACTGAACTCAGAAAAGGTTGAACCTTGGCATGGTATCATAATTTCACCCACATAACATGTGTGCAAAAGTTGAGAGGATTACGACAAAAGCTGGATGCACTTCGTGTACAAACTAGCCCATCTCTTTCAAAGTACAAGGGTTTCAGACGAAAACTAATCTGTTACACAGACATTTCATTATTCTAAACTTATTTCAGGCCAAGACTTTTTTTGCATTCAATATGCACCATTCAAAGCCACATACTTAAATTTCAACCCTTTCTGACGCCATTTGCTATTTTTCATGCATTTAATGATTTATTTTGAGCTAAATGACCTTGAAATTAGAAAGCACTACAACTGAACTCAGAAAAGGTTGAAACTTGGCATGGTGTCATCATTTGACCCACATAACATGTGTGCAAAAGTTGAGAGGATTACGGCAAAATCTGGATGCACTTCGTGTACAAACTGGACCATCTCTTTCAAAGTACAACAGTTTCAGACGAAAACACATCTGTTACAAAGACAATTAATTTTTCTAAACTTATTTCAACCCAAGACTTTTTTTGCATTCAATATGCACCATTCAAAGCCACATACTAAAATTTCAACCTTTTTGACTTCATTTGTTATTTTTCATGCATTTAATGATTTTTTTGAGCTAAATGACCTTGAAATTAGAAAGCACTACAACTAAACTCAGAAAAGGTTTAAACGTGGCATGGTATCATCATTTGACCCACATAACATGTGTGCAAAAGTTCAGAGGGTTACGGCAAAAAATGGATGCACTTCGTGTACAAACTAGACCATCTCTTTCAAAGTACAAGAGTTTCAGACGAAAACTCCTTTGTTGCAAAGACATTTCATTTTTCTAAACTTATTTCAACCCAAGACTTTTTTTGCATCTAATATGCACCATTCAATGCCACATACTTAAATTTCAACCCTTTCTGACTTCATTTGTTATTTTTCATGCATTTAATGATTTATTTTGAGCTAAATGACCTTGAAATTAGAAAGCACTACAACTAAACTCAGAAAAGTATAAACTTGGCATGGTGTCATAATTTGACCCACATGACATGTGTGCAAAAGTTGAGTGGATTACGGCAAAAACTGGATGCACTTCGTGTATAAACTGGACCATCTCTTTCAAAGTACAAGGGTTTCAAACGAAAATTCATCTGTTACAAAGACATTTCATTTTTCTAAACTTATTTCAACCCAAGACTTTTTTTTCATTCAATATGCACCATTCAAAGCCACATACTTAAATTTCAACCCTTTCTGACGTCATTTGCTATTTTTCATACATTTAATGATTTATTTTGAGCTAAATGACCTTGAAATTAGAAAGCACTACAACTGAACTCAGAAAAGGTTGAAACTTGGCATGGTGTCATCATTTGACCCACATGACATGTGTGCAAAAGTTGAGAGGATTACGGCAAAAGATGGATGCACTTCGTGTACAAACTGGACCATCTCTTTCAAAGTACAAGGGTTTCAAACGAAAATTCATATGTTACAAAGACATTTCATTTTTCTAAACGTATTTCAACCCAAGACTTTTTTTGCATTCAATATGCACCATTCAAAGCCACATACTAAAATTTCAACCCTTTCTGACTTCATTTGCTATTTTTCATGCATTTAATGATTTATTTTGAGCTAAATGACCTTGAAATTAGAAACACTACAACTGAACTCAGAAAAGGTTGAAAATTGGCATGGTATCATCATTTGACCCACATAACATGTGTGCAAAAGTTGAGAGGATTACGGCAAAAGCTGGATGCACTTTGTGTACAAAATGAACCATCTCCTTCGAAGTACAAGGGTTTCAGACGAAAACTCATCTGTTACAAAGACATTTCATTTTACTAAACTTATTTCAAAACAAGACTTTTTTGCATTCAATATGCACCATTCAAAGCCACATACTAAAATTTCAACCCTTTCTGACTTCATTTCCTATTTTTCATGCATTTAATGATTTATTTTGAGCTAAATGACCTTGAAATTAGAAAGCACTACAACTGAACTCAGAAAAGGTTGAAACTTGGCATGCTATCATCATTTGACCCACATAACATGTGTGCAAAAGTTGAGAGGATTACGGCAAAACCTGGATGCACTTTGTGTACAAAATGGACCATCTCCTTCGAAGTACAAGGGTTTCAGACGAAAACTCATCTGTTACAAAGACATTTCATTTTACTAAACTTATTTCAAAACAAGACTTTATTTGCATTCAATATGCACCATTCAAAGCCACATATTAAAATTTCAACCCTTTCCGACTTCATTTCCTATTTTTCATGCATTTAATGATTTATTTTGAGCTAAATGACCTTGAAATTAGAAACACTACAACTGAACTCAGAAAAGGTTGAAACTTGGCATGGTATCATCATTTGACCCACATAACATGTGTGCAAAAGTTGAGAGGATTACGGCAAAAGCTGGATGCACTTTGTGTACAAAATGGACCATCTCCTTCGAAGTACAAGGGTTTCAGACGAAAACTCATCTGTTACAAAGACATTTCATTTTACTAAACTTATTTCAAAACAAGACTTTTTTTACATTCAATATGCACCATTAAAAGACACATACTAAAATTTCAACCCTTTCTGACTTCATTTCCTATTTTTCATGCATTTAATGATTTATTTTGAGCTAAATGACCTTGAAATAAGAAAACACTACAACTGAACTCAGAAAAGGTTGAACCTTGGCATGGTATCATCATTTCACCCACATAACATGTGTGCAAAAGGTGAGAGGATTACGGCAAAAGCTGGATGCACTTCGTGCACAAACTAGCCCATCTCTTTCAAAGTACAAGGGTTTCAGACGAAAACTAATCTGTTACACAGACATTTCATTTTTCTAAACTTATTTCAACCCAAGACTTTTTTTGCATTCAATATGCACCATTCAAAGACACATACTTAAATTTCAACCCTTTCTGACGTCATTTGCTATTTTTCATGCATTTAATGATTTATTTTGAGCTAAATGACCTTGAAATTAGAAAGCACTACAACTGAACTCAGAAAAGGTTGAAACTTGGCATGGTGTCATAATTTGACCCACATGACATGTGTGCAAAAGTTGAGAGGATTACAGCAAAAACTGGATGCACTTCGTGTACAAACTGGACCATCTCTTTCAAAGTACAAGGGTTTCAGACGAAAACTCATCTGTTACAAAGACATTTCATTTTTGCAAACTTATTTGAAACCGAGACTTTTTTTGGATTCAATATGCACCATTCAAAGCCACATACTAAAATTTCATCCCTTTCCGACTTCATTTGCTATTTTCATGCATTTAATGATTTATTTTGAGCTAAATGACCTTGAAATTAGAAAGCACTACAACTGAACTCAGAAAAGGTTGAAACTTGGCATGGTGTCATCATTTGACCCACATAACATGTGTGCAAAAGTTTAGAGGATTACGGCAAAATCTGGATGCACTTCGTGTACAAACTGGACCATCTCTTTCAAAGTACAACAGTTTCAGACGAAAACACATCTGTTACAAAGACATTTAATTTTTATAAACTTATTTGAACCCAAGACTTTTTTTGCATTCAATATGCACCATTGAAAGCCACATACTAAAATTTCAACCCTTTCTGACTTCATTTGCTATTTTTCATGCATTTAATGATTTATTTTGAGCTAAATGACCTTGAAATTAGAAAGCACTACAACTGAACTCAGAAAAGGTTGAAACTTGGCATGGTATCATCATTTGACCCACATAACATGTGTGCAAAAGTTGAGAGGATTACGGCAAAAGCTGGATGCACTTTGTGTACAAAATGGACCATCTCCTTCGAAGTACAAGGGTTTCAGACGAAAACTCATCTGTTACAAAGACATTTCATTTTACTAAACTTATTTCAAAAGAAGACTTTTTTTGCATTCAATATGCACCATTCAAAGCCACATACTAAAATTTCAACCCTTTCTGACTTCATTTCCTATTTTTCATGCATTTAATGATTTATTTTGAGCTAAATGACCTTGAAATTAGAAAGCACTACAACTGAACTCAGAAAAGGTTGAAACTTGGCATGGTGTCATCATTTTACCCACATAACATATGTGCAAAAGTCGAGAGGATTACGGCAAAACCTGGATGCACTTCGTGTACAAACTGGACCATCTCCTTCGGAGTACAAGGGTTTCAGACGAAAACACATCTGTTACAAAGACATTTAATTTTTCTAAACTTATTTCAACCCAAGACTTTTTTTGCATTCAATATGCACCATTCAAAGCCACATACTAAAATTTCAACCCTTTTTGACTTCATTTCCTATTTTTCATGCATTTAATGATTTATTTTGAGCTAAATGACCTTGAAATTAGAAAACAGTACAACTGAACTCAGAAAAGGTTGAAACTTGGCATGTATCATCATTTGACCCACATAACATGTGTGCAAAAGTTGAGAGGATTACGGCAAAAGCTGGATGCACTTTGTGTACAAAATGGACCATCTCCTTCGAAGTACAAGGGTTTCAGACGAAAGCTCATCTGTTACAAAGACATTTCATTTTTCTAAACTTATTTCAACCCAAGAATTTTTTTGCATTCAATATGCACCATTCAAAGCCACATACTAAAATTTCAACCTTTTTGACTTCATTTGCTATTTTTCATGCATTTAATGATTTTTTTGAGCTAAATGACCTTGAAATTAGAAAGCACTACAACTAAACTCAGAAAAGGTTGAAACTTGGCATGGTATCATCATTTGACCCACATAACATGTGTGCAAAAGTTGAGAGGATTACGGAAAAAAATGGATGCACTTCGTGTACAAACTAGACCATCTGTTTCAAAGTACAAGGGTTTCAGACGAAAACTCATCTGTTACAAAGAAATTTCATTTTTCGAAAATTATTTCAACCCAAGACTTTTTTTGCATTCAATATGCACCATTCAAAGCCACATACTGAAATTTCAACCCTTTCTGACGTCATTTGCTATTTTTCATGCATTTAATGATTTATTTTGAGCTAAATGACCTTGAAATTAGAAAGCACTACAACTGAACTCAGAAAAGGTTGAAACTTGGCATGGTGTCATAATTTGACCCACATGACATGTGTGCAAAAGTTGAGAGGATTACAGCAAAAACTGGATCCACTTCGTGTACAAACTGGACCATCTCTTTCAAAGTATAAGGGTTTCAGATGAAAACTCATCTGTTACAAAGACATTTCATTTTTGCAAACTTATTTGAACCCGAGACTTTTTTTGCAGTCAATATGCACCATTCAAAGCCACATACTAAAATTTCATCCCTTTCCGACTTCATTTGCTATTTTCATGCATTTAATGATTTATTTTGAGCTAAATGACCTTGAAATTAGAAAGCACTACAACTGAACTCAGAAAAGGTTGAAACTTGGCATGGTGTCATCATTTGACCCACATAACATGTGTGCAAAAGTTGAGAGGATTACGGCAAAATCTGGATGCACTTCGTGTACAAATTGGACCATCTCTTTCAAAGTACAACGGTTTCAGACGAAAACACATCTGTTACAAAGACATTTAATTTTTCTAAACTTATTTCAACCCAAGTCTTTTTTTGCATTCAATATGCACCATTCAAAGCCACATACTAAAATTTCAACCCTTTCTGACTTCATTTGCTATTTTTCATGCATTTAATGATTTATTTTGAGCTAAATGACCTTGAAATTAGAAACACTACAACTGAACTCAGAAAAGGTTGAAAATTGGCATGGTATCATCATTTGACCCACATAACATGTGTGCAAAAGTTGAGAGGATTACGGCAAAAGCTGGATGCACTTTGTGTACAAAATGAACCATCTCCTTCGAAGTACAAGGGTTTCAGACGAAAACTCATCTGTTACAAAGACATTTCATTTTACTAAACTTATTTCAAAACAAGACTTTTTTTGCATCCAATATGCACCATTCAAAGCCACATACTAAAATTTCAACCCTTTCTGACTTCATTTCCTATTTTTCATGAATTTAATGATTTATTTTGAGCTAAATGACCTTGAAATTCGAAAGCACTACAACTGAACTCAGAAAAGGTTGAAACTTGGCATGGTATCATAATTTGACCCACATAACATGTGTGAAAAAGTTGAGAGGATTACGGCAAAAACTGGATGCACTTCGTGTACAAACTCGACCATCTCTTTCAAAGTACAAGGGTTTCAGACGAAAACTCATCTGTTACAAAGACATATCATTTTAGTAAACTTATTTCAAAACAAGACTTTTTTTGCATTCAATATGCACCATTAAAAGCCACATACTAAAATTTCAACCCTTTCCGACTTCATTTCCTATTTTTCATGCATTTAATGATTTATTTTGAGCTAAATGACCTTGAAATTAGAAACACTACAACTGAACTCAGAAAAGGTTGAAACTTGGCATGGTATCATCATTTGACCCACATAACATGTGTGCAAAATTTGAGAGGATTACGGCAAAAGCTGGATGCACTTTGTGTACAAAATGGACCATCTCCTTCGAAGTACAAGGGTTTCAGACGAAAACTCATCTGTTACAAAGACATTTCATTTTACTAAACTTATTTCAAAACAAGACTTTTTTTACATTCAATATGCACCATTAAAAGACACATACTAAAATTTCAACCCTTTCTGACTTCATTTCCTATTTTTCATGCATTTAATGATTTATTTTGAGCTAAATGACCTTGAAATTAGAAAACACTACAACTGAACTCAGAAAAGGTTGAACCTTGGCATGGTATCATCATTTCACCCACATAACATGTGTGCAAAAGTTGAGAGGATTACGGCAAAAGCTGGATGCACTTCGTGTACAAACTAGCCCATCTCTTTCAAAGTACAAGGGTTTCAGACGAAAACTAATCTGTTACACAGACATTTCATTTTTCTAAACTTATTTCAGCCCAAGACTTTTTTTGCATTCAATATGCACCATTCAAAGCCACATACTTAAATTTCAACCCTTTCTGACGTCATTTGCTATTTTTCATGCATTTAATGATTTATTTTGAGCTAAATGACCTTGAAATTAGAAAGCACTACAACTGAACTCAGAAAAGGTTGAAACTTGGCATGGTGTCATAATTTGACCCACATAACATGTGTGCAAAAGTTGAGAGGATTACGTCAAAATCTGGATGCACTTCGTGTACAAACTGGACCTTCTCTTTCAAAGTACAACAATTTCAGACGAAAACACATCTGTTACAAAGACAATTAATTTTTCTAAACTTATTTCAACCCAAGACTTTTTTGGCATTCAATATGCACCATTGAAAGCCACATACTAAAATTTCAACCCTTTCTGACTTCATTTGCTATTTTTCATGCATTTAATGATTTATTTTGAGCTAAATGACCTTGAAATTAGAAACACTAGAACTGAACTCAGAAAAGGTTGAAACTTGGCATGGTATCATCATTTGACCCACATAACATGTGTGCAAAAGTTGAGAGGATTACGGCAAAAGCTGGATGCACTTTGTGTACAAAATGGACCATCTCCTTCGAAGTACAAGGGTTTCAGACGAAAACTCATCTGTTACAAAGACATTTCATTTTACTAAACTTATTTCAAAAAAAGACTTTTTTTGCATTCAATATGCACCATTCAAAGCCACATACTAAAATTTCAACCCTTTCTGACTTCATTTCCTATTTTTCATGCATTTAATGATTTATTTTGAGCTAAATGACCTTGAAATTAGAAAGCACTACAATTGAACTCAGAAAAGGTTGAAACTTGGCATGGTGTCATCATTTGACCCACATAACATGTGTGCAAAAGTTGAGAGGATTACGGCAAAAGATGGATGCACTTCGTCTACAAACTGGACCATCTCCTTCGAAGTACAAGGGTTTCAGACGAAAACTCATCTGTTACAAAGACATTTCATTTTTCTAAACTTATTTCAAAACAAGACTTTTTTTGCATTCAATATGCACCATTCAAATCCACATACTAAAATTTCAACCTTTTTGACTTCATTTGTTATTTTTCATGCATTTAATGATTTTTTTGAGCTAAATGACCTTGAAATTAGAAAGCACTACAACTAAACTCAGAAAAGGTTGAAACGTGGCATGGTATCATCATTTGACCCACATAACATGTGTGCAAAAGTTGTGAGGGTTACGGCAAAAAATGGATGCACTTCGTGTACAAACTAGACCATCTCTTTCAATGTACAAGAGTTTCAGACGAAAACTCATTTGTTGCAAAGACATTTCATTTTTCTAAACTTATTTCAACCCAAGATTTTTTTTGCATCTAATATGCACCATTCAATGCCACATACTTAAATTTCAACCCTTTCTGACTTCATTTGTTATTTTTAATGCATTTAATGATTTATTTTGAGCTAAATGACCTTGAAATTAGAAAGCACTACAACTAAACTCAGAAAAGTGTGAAACTTGGCATGGTGTCATAATTTGACCCACATGACATGTGTGCAAAATTTTAGTGGATTACGGCAAAAACTGGATGCACTTCGTGTATAAACTGGACCATCTCTTTCAAAGTACAAGGGTTTCAAACGAAAATTCATCTGTTACAAAGACATTTCATTTTTCTAAACTTATTTCAACCCAAGACTTTTTGTGCATTCAATATGCACCATTCAAAGCCACATACTTAAATTTCAACCCTTTCTGACGTCATTTGCTATTTTTCATACATTTAATGATTTATTTTGAGCTAAATGACCTTGAAATTAGAAAGCACTACAACTAAACTCAGAAAAGCTTGAAACTTGGCATGGTGTCATAATTTGACCCACATGACATGTGTGCAAAAGTTGAGAGGATTACGGCAAAAACTGGATGCACTTCGTGTATAAACTGGACCATCTCTTTCAAAGTACAAGGGTTTCAAACGAAAATTCATATGTTACAAAGACATTTCATTTTTCTAAACTTATTTCAACCCAAGACTTTTTTTGCATTCAATATGCACCATTCAAAGCCACATACTAAAATTTCAACCCTTTCTGACTTCATTTCCTATTTTTCATGCATTTAATGATTTATTTTGAGCTAAATGACCTTGAAATTAGAAAACATTACAACTGAACTCAGAAAAGGTTGAAACTTGGCATGGTGTCATCATTTGACCCACATAACTTGTGTCCAAAAGTTGAGAGGATTACGGCAAAAGATGGATGCACTTCGTGTACAAACTGGACCATCTCTTTCAAAGTACAAGGGTTTCAAACGAAAATTCATATGTTACAAAGACATTTCATTTTTCTAAACTTATTTCAACCCAAGACTTTTTTTGCATTCAATATGCACCATTCAAAGCCACATACTAAAATTTCAACCCTTTCTGACTTCATTTGCTATTTTTCATGCATTTAATGATTTATTTTGAGCTAAATGACCTTGAAATTAGAAACACTACAACTGAACTCAGAAAAGGTTGAAAATTGGCATGGTATCATCATTTGACCCACATAACATGTGTGCAAAAGTTGAGAGGATTACGGCAAAAGCTGGATGCACTTTGTGTACAAAATGAACCATCTCCTTCGAAGTACAAGGGTTTCAGACGAAAACTCATCTGTTACAAAGACATTTCATTTTACTAAACTTATTTCAAAACAAGACTTTTTTTGCATTCAATATGCACCATTCAAAGCCACATACTAAAATTTCAACCCTTTCTGACTTCATTTCCTATTTTTCATGCATTTAATGATTTATTTTGAGCTAAATGACCTTGAAATTAGAAAGCACTACAACTGAACTCAGAAAAGGTTGAAACTTGGCATGGTATCATCATTTGACCCACATAACATGTGTGCAAAAGTTGAGAGGATTACGGCAAAACCTGGATGCACTTTGTGTACAAAATGGACCATCTCCTTCGAAGTACAAGGGTTTCAGACGAAAACTCATCTGTTACAAAGACATTTCATTTTACTAAACTTATTTCAAAACAAGACTTTTTTTGCATTCAATATGCACCATTCAAAGCCACATACTAAAATTTCAACCCTTTCCGACTTCATTTCCTATTTTTCATGCATTTAATGATTTATTTTGAGCTAAATGACCTTGAAATTAGAAACACTACAACTGAACTCAGAAAAGGCTGAAACTTGGCATGGTATCATCATTTGACCCACATAACATGTGTGTAAAAGTTGAGAGGATTACGGCAAAAGCTGGATGCACTTTGTGTACAAAATGGACCATCTCCTTCGAAGTACAAGGGTTTCAGACGAAAACTCATCTGTTACAAAGACATTTCATTTTACTAAACTTATTTCAAAACAAGACTTTTTTACATTAAATATGCACCATTAAAAGACACATACTAAAATTTCAACCCTTTCTGACTTCATTTCCTATTTTTCATGCATTTAATGATTTATTTTGAGCTAAATGACCTTGAAATTAGTAAACACTACAACTGAACTCAGAAAAGGTTGAACCTTGGCATGGTATCATCATTTCACCCACATAACATGTGTGCAAAAGTTGAGAGGATTACGGCAAAAGCTGGATGCACTTCGTGTACAAACTAGCCCATCTCTTTCAAAGTACAAGGGTTTCAGACGAAAACTAATCTGTTACACAGACATTTCATTTTTCTAAACTTATTTCAACCCAAGACTTTTTTTGCATTCAATATGCACCATTCGAAGCCACATACTTAAATTTCAACCCTTTCTGACGTCATTTGCTATTTTTCATGCATTTAATGATTTATTTTGAGCTAAATGACCTTGAAATTAGAAAGCACTACAACTGAACTCAGAAAAGGTTGAAACTTGGCATGGTGTCATAATTTGACCCACATGACATGTGTGCAAAAGTTGAGAGGATTACAGCAAAAACTGGATGCACTTCGTGTACAAACTAGCCCATCTCTTTCAAAGTACAAGGGTTTCAGACGAAAACTAATCTGTTACACAGACATTTCATTTTTCTAAACTTATTTCAACCCAAGACTTTTTTTGCATTCAATATGCACCATTCGAAGCCACATACTTAAATTTCAACCCTTTCTGACGTCATTTGCTATTTTTCATGCATTTAATGATTTATTTTGAGCTAAATGACCTTGAAATTAGAAAGCACTACAACTGAACTCAGAAAAGGTTGAAACTTGGCATGGTGTCATAATTTGACCCACATGACATGTGTGCAAAAGTTGAGAGGATTACAGCAAAAACTGGATGCACTTCGTGTACAAACTGGACCATCTCTTTCAAAGTACAAGGGTTTCAGACGAAAACTCATCTGTTACAAAGACATTTCATTTTTGCAAACTTATTTGAACCCGAGACTTTTTTTGGATTCAATATGCACCATTCAAAGCCACATACTAAAATTCCATCCCTTTCCGACTTCATTTGCTATTTTCATGCATTTAATGATTTATTTTGAGCTAAATGACCTTGAAATTAGAAAGCACTACAACTGAACTCAGAATAGGTTGAAACTTGGCATGGTGCCATCATTTGACCCACATAACATGTGTGCAAAATTTTAGAGGATTACGGCAAAATCTGGATGCACTTCGTGGACAAACTGGACCATCTCTTTCAAAGTACAACAGTTTCAGACGAAAACACATCTGTTACAAAGACATTTAATTTTTCTAAACTTATTTCAACCCAAGACTTTTTTTGCATGCAATATGCACCATTGAAAGCCACATACTAAAATTTCAACCCTTTCTGACTTCATTTGCTATTTTTCATGCATTTAATGATTTATTTTGAGCTAAATGACCTTGAAATTAGAAACGCTAGAACTGAACTCAGAAAAGGTTGAAACTTGGCATGGTATCATCATTTGACCCACATAACATGTGTGCAAAAGTTGAGAGGATTACGGCAAAAGCTGGATGCACTTTGTGTACAAAATGGACCATCTCCTTCGAAGTACAAGGGTTTCAGACGAAAACTCATCTGTTACAAAGACATTTCATTTTACTAAACTTATTTCAAAACAAGACTTTTTTTGCATTCAATATGCACCATTCAAAGCCACATACTAAAATTTCAACCCTTTCTGACTTCATTTCCTATTTTTCATGCATTTAATGATTTATTTTGAGCTAAATGACCTTGAAATTAGAAAGCACTACAACTGAACTCAAAAAAGGTTGAAACTTGGCATGGTGTCATCATTTGACCCACATAACATGTGTGCAAAAGTTAAGAGGATTACGGCAAAAGCTGGATGCACTTCGTGTACAAACTGGACCATCTCCTTCGAAGTACAAGGGTTTCAGACGAAAACTCATCTGTTACAAAGACATTTCATTTTTCTAAACTTATTTCAAAACAAGACTTTTTTTGCATTCAATATGCACCATTCAAAGCCACATACTAAAATTTCAACCCTTTCTGCTTCATTTCCTATTTTTCATGCATTTAATGATTTATTTTGAGCTAAATGACCTTGAAATTAGAAAACACTACAACTGAACTCAGAAAAGGTTGAAACTTGGCATGGTGTCATCATTTGACCCACATAACATGTGTGCAAAAGTTCAGAGGATTACGGAAAATCCTAGATGCACTTCGTGTACAAACTGGACCATCTCTTTCAAAGTACAAGGGTTTCAGACGAAAGCTCATCTGTTACAAAGACATTTCATTTTTCTAAACTTATTTCAACCCAAGATTTTTTTTGCATTCAATATGCACCATTCAAATCCACATACTAAAATTTCAACCTTTTTGACTTCATTTGTTATTTTTCATGCATTTAATGATTTTTTTGAGCTAAATGACCTTGAAATTAGAAAGCACTACAACTAAACTCAGAAAAGGTTGAAACGTGGCATGGTATCATCATTTGACCCACATAACATGTGTGTAAAAGTTGAGAGGGTTACGGCAAAAAATGGATGCACTTCGTGTACAAACTAGACCATCTCTTTCAAAGTACAAGAGTTTCAGACGAAAACTCATTTGTTACAAAGACATTTCATTTTTCTAAACTTATTTCAACCCAAGACTTTTTTTGCATCTAATATGCACTATTCAATGCCACATACTTAAATTTCAACCCTTTCTGACTTCATTTGTTATTTTTCATGCATTTAATGATTTATTTTGAGCTAAATGACCTTGAAATTAGAAAGCACTACAACTAAACTCAGAAAAGTGTGAAACTGGGCATGGTGTCATAATTTGACCCACATGACATGTGTGCAAAAGTTGATAGGATTACGGCAAAAACTGGATGCACTTCGTGTATAAACTGGACCATCTCTTTCAAAGTACAAGGGTTTCAAACGACAAATTCATCTGTTACAAAGACATTTCATTTTTCTAAACTTATTTCAACCCAAGACTTTTTGTGCATTCAATATGCACCATTCAAAGCCACATACTTAAATTTCAACCCTTTCTAACGTCATTTGCTATTTTTCATACATTTAATGATTTATTTTGAGCTAAATGACCTTGAAATTAGAAAGCACTACAACTAAACTCAGAAAAGGTTGAAACTTGGCATGGTGTCATAATTTGACCCACATGACATGTGTGCAAAAGTTGAGAGGATTACGGCAAAAACTGGATGCACTTCGTGTATAAACTGGACCATCTCTTTCAAAGTACAAGGGTTTCAAACGAAAATTCATATGTTACAAAGACATTTCATTTTTCTAAACTTATTTCAACCCAAGACTTTTTTTGCATTCAATATGCACCATTCAAAGCCACATACTAAAATTTCAACCCTTTCTGACTTCATTTCCTATTTTTCATGCATTTAATGATTTATTTTGAGCTAAATGACCTTGAAATTAGAAAACACTACAACTGAACTCAGAAAAGGTTGAAACTTGGCATGGTGTCATCATTTGACCCACATAACATGTGTGCAAAAGTTGAGAGGATTACGGCAAAAGATGGATGCACTTCGTGTACAAACTGGACCATCTCTTTCAAAGTACAAGGGTTTCAGACGAAAACTCATCTGTTACAAAGACATTTCATTTTTTCTTAACTTATTTCAAAACAAGACTTTTTTTGCATTCAATATGCACCATTCAAAGCCACATACTAAAATTTCAACCCTTTTTGACTTCATTTCCTATTTTTCATGCAATTAATGATTTATTTTGAGCTAAATGACCTTGAAATTAGAAAACACTACAACTGAACTCAGAAAAGGTTGAAACTTGGCATGGTGTCATCATTTCACCCACATAACATGTGTGCAAAACTTGAGAGGATTACGGCAAATCCTGGATGCACTTCGTGTACAAACTGGACCATCTCTTTCAAAGTACAAGGGTTTCAGACGAAAGCTCATCTGTTACAAAGACATTTCATTTTTCTAAACTTATTTCAACCCAAGATTTTTTTGTTTTCAATATGCACCATTCAAAGCCACATACTAAAATTTCAACCTTTTTGACTTTATTTGCTAGTTTTCATGCATTTAATGATTTTTTGAGCTAAATGACCTTGAAATTAGAAAGCACTACAACTAAACTCAGAAAAGGTTGAAACTTGGCTTGGTATCATCATTTGACCCACATAACATGTGTGCAGAAGTTGAGAGGATTACGGCAAATCCTGGATGCACTTCGTGTACAAACTAGACAATCTCTTTCAAAGTACAAGGGTTTCAGACGAAAACTCATCTGTTACAAAGACATTTCATTTTTCTAAACTTATTTGAACCCGAGAATTTTTTTGCATTCAATATGTACCATTCAAAGCCACATACTAAAATTTGAACCCTTTCCGACTTCATTTGCTATTTTCATGCATTTAATGATTTATTTTGAGCTAAATGACCTTGAAATTAGAAAGCACTACAACTGAACTCAGAAAAGGTTGAAACTTGGCATGGTGTCATCATTTGACCCACATAACATGTGTGCAAAAGTTGAGAGGATTACGGCAAAACCTGGATGCACTTCGTGTACAAACTGGACCATCTCTTTCAAAGTACAATGGTTTCAGACGAAAACACATCTGTTACAAAGACATTTAATTTTTCTAAACTTATTTCAACCCAAGACTTTTTTTGCATTCAATATGCACCATTCAAAGCCACATACTAAAATTTCAACCCTTTCTGACTTCATTTGCTATTTTTCATGCATTTAATGATTTATTTTGAGCTAAATGACCTTGAAATTAGAAAGCAGTACAACTAAACTCAGAAAAGGTTGAAACTCGGCATGGTATCATCATTTGACCCACATAACATGTGTGCAAAAGTTGAGAGGATTACGGCAAAACCTGGATGCACTTTGTGGACAAAATGGACCATCTCCTTCGAAGTACAAGGGTTTCAGACGAAAACTCATCTGTTACAAAGACATTTCATTTTTCTAAACTTATTTCAAAACAAGACTTTTTTTGCATTCAATATGCACCATTCAGAGCCACATACTAAAATTTCAACCCTTTCTGACTTCATTTCCTATTTTTCATGCATTTAATGATTTATTTTGAGCTAAATGACCTTGAAATTAGAAAGCACTACAACTGAACTCAGAAAAGGTTGAAACTTGGCATGGTGTCATCATTTGACCCACATAACATGTGTGCAAAAGTTGAGAGGATTACGGCAAAAGCTGGATGCACTTCGTGTACAAACTGGACCATCTCCTTCGAAGTAAAAGGGTTTCAGACGAAAACTCATCTGTTACAAAGACATTTCATTTTTCTAAACTTATTTCAAAACAAGACTTTTTTTGCATTCAATATGCACCATTCAAAGCCACATACTAAAATTTCAACCCTTTCTGACTTCATTTCCTATTTTTCATGCATTTAGTGATTTATTTTGAGCTAAATGACCTTGAAATTAGAGAACACTACAACTGAACTCAGAAAAGGTTGAAACTTGGCATGGTGTCATCATTTGACCCACATAACTTGTGTGCAAAAGTTGAGAGGATTACGACAAATCCTGGATGCACTTCGTGTACAAACTAGACCATCTCTTTCAAAGTACAAGTGTTTCAGACGAAAGCTCATCTAATACAAAGACATTTCATTTTTCTAAACTTATTTCAACCCAAGATTTTTTTTGTATTCAATATGCACCATTCAAAGCCAGATACTAAAATTTCAACCTTTTTGACTTCATTTGCTATTTTTCATGCATTTAATGATTTTTTTGAGCTAAATGACCTTGAAATTAGAAAGCACTACAACTAAACTCAGAAAAGGTTGAAACTTGGCATGGTATCATCATTTGACCCACATAACATGTGTGCAAAAGTTGAGAGGATTAGGGCAAAAAATGGATGCACTTCGTGTACAAACTAGACCATCTCTTTCAAAGTACAAGGGTTTCAGACGAAAACTCATCTGTTACAAAGACATTTCATTATTCTAAACTTATTTCAACCCAAGACTTTTTTTGCATTTAATATGCACCATTCAATGCCACATACTTAAATTTCAACCCTTTCTGACTTCATTTGCTATTTTTCATGCATTTATTTATTTATTTATAGCTAAATGACCTTGAAATGAGAAAGCACTACAACTAAACTCAGAAAAGGTTGAAACTTGGCATGGTGTCATAATTTGACCCACATGACATGTGTGCAAAAGTCGAGAGGATTACGGCAAAAACTGGATGCACTTCGTGTACAAACTAGACCATCTCTTTCAAAGTACAAGGGTTTCAAACGAAAATTCATCTGTTACAAAGACATTTCATTTTTCTAAACCTATTTCAACCCAAGACTTTTTTTTGCATTCAATATGCACCATTCAAAGCCACATACTTAAATTTCAACCATTTCTGACTTCATTTGCTATTTTTCATGCATTTAATGATTTATTTTGAGCTAACTGACCTTGAAATTAGAAAGCACTACAACTAAACTCAGAAAAGATTGAAACTTGGCATGGTGTCATAATTTGACCCACATGACATGTGTGCAAAAGTTGAGAGGATTACAGCAAAAATTGGATGCACTTCGTGTACAAACTAGACCATCTCTTTCAAAATACAAGGGTTTCAAACGAAAATTTATCTGTTACAAAGACATTTCATTTTTGTAAACTTATTTCAACCCGAGAATTTTTTTGCATTCAATATGCACCATTCAAAGCCACATACTAAAATTTCAACCCTTTCCGACTTCATTTGCTATTTTTCATGCATTTAATGATTTATTTTCAGCTAAATGACCTTGAAATTAGAAAGCACTACAACTTAACTCAGAAAATGTTGAAACTTGGCATGGTATCATCATTTGACCCACATAACATGTGTGCAAAAGTTGAGAGGATTACGGCAAAAACTGGATGCACTTCGTGTACAAACTCGACCATGTCTTTCAAAGTACAAAGGTTTCAGACGAAAACTCATCTGTTAGAAAGAAATTTCATTTTTCTAAACTTATTTCAATCGAAGACTTTTTTTTGCATTCAATATGCACCATTCAAAGCCACATACTAAAATTTCAACCTTTTTGACTTCATTTTCTATTTTTCATGCATTTAATGATTTTTTTGAGCTAAATGACCTTGAAATTAGAAAGCACTACAACTAAACTCAGAAAAGGTTGAAACTTGGCATGGTATCATCATTTGACCCACATAACATGTGTGCAAAAGTTGAGAGGATTAGGGCAAAAAATGGATGCACTTCGTGTACAAACTAGACCATCTCTTTCAAAGTACAAGGGTTTCAGACGAAAACTCATCTGTTACAAAGACATTTCATTATTCTAAACTTATTTCAACCCAAGACTTTTTTTGCATTTAATATGCACCATTCAATGCCACATACTTAAATTTCAACCCTTTCTGACTTCATTTGCTATTTTTCATGCATTTAATTATTTATTTTGAGCTAAATGACCTTGAAATGAGAAAGCACTACAACTAAACTCAGAAAAGGTTGAAACTTGGCATGGTGTCATAATTTGACCCACATTACATGTGTGCAAAAGTTGAGAGGATTACGGCAAAAACTGGATGCAGTTCGTGTACAAACTAGACCATCTCTTTCAAAGTACAAGGGTTTCAAACGAAAATTCATCTGTTACAAAGATATTTCATTTTTCTAAACCTATTTCAACCCAAGACTTTTTTTTGCATTCAATATGCACCATTCAAAGCCACATACTTAAATTTCAACCATTTCTGACTTCATTTGCTATTTTTCATGCATTTAATGATTTATTTTGAGCTAACTGACCTTGAAATTAGAAAGCACTACAACTAAACTCAGAAAAGGTTGAAACTTGGCATGGTGTCATAATTTGACCCACATGACATGTGTGCAAAAGTTGAGAGGATTACAGCAAAAACTGGATGCACTTCGTGTACAAACTAGACCATCTCTTTCAAAATACATGGGTTTCAAACGAAAATTCATCTGTTACAAAGACATTTCATTTTTCTAAACTTATTTCAACCCGAGAATTTTTTTGCATTCAATATGCACCATTCAAAGCCACATACTAAAATTTCAACCCTTTCCGACTTCATTTGCTATTTTTCATGCATTTAATGATTTATTTTCAGCTAAATGACCTTGAAATTAGAAAGCACTACAACTTAACTCAGAAAATGTTGAAACTTGGCATGGTATCATCATTTGACCCACATAACATGTGTGCAAAAGTTGAGAGGATTACGGCAAAAACTGGATGCACTTCGTGTACAAACTCGACCATGTCTTTCAAAGTACAAAGGTTTCAGACGAAAACTCATCTGTTAGAAAGAAATTTCATTTTTCTAAACTTATTTCAATCGAAGACTTTTTTTTGCATTCAATATGCACCATTCAAAGCCACATACTAAAATTTCAACCTTTTCTGACTTCATTTGCTATTTTTCATGCATTAAATGATTTATTTTGAGCTAAATGACCTTGAAATTAGAAAGCACTACAGCTCAACACAGAAAAGGTTGAAACTTGGCATGGTGTCATCATTTGACCCACATAACATGTGTGCAGACGTTGACAGGATTACGGCAAAACCTGGATGCACTTCGTGTACAAACTGGACCATCTCTTTCAAAGTATAAGGGTTTCAGACGAAAACACATCTGTTACAAAGAAATTTAATTTTTCTAAACTTATTTCAACCCAAGACTTTTTTTGCATTCAATATGCAGCATTCAAAGCCACATACTAAAATTTCAACCCTTTCTGACTTCATTTGCTATTTTTCATGCATTTAATGATTTATTTTGAGCTAAATGACCTTGAAATTAGAAAGCACTACAACTGAACTCAGAAAAGGTTGAAACTTTGCATGGTATCATCAGTTGACCCACATAACATGTGTGCAAAAGTTTAGAGGATTACGGCAAAAGTTGGATGCACTTTGTGTACAAAATGGACCAACTCCTTCGGAGTACAAGGGTTTCAGACGAAAACTCATCTGTTACAAAGGCATTTCATTTTTCTAAACTTATTTCAAAACAAGACTTTTTTTGCATTCGATATGCACAATTCAAAGCCACATACTCAAATTTCAACCCTTTCTGACTTCATTTCCTATTTTTCATGCATTTAATGATTTATTTTGAGCTAAATGACCTTGAAATTAGAAAGCACTACAACTGAACTCAGAAAAGGTTGAAACTTGGCATGGTGTCATCATTTGACCCACATAACATGTGTGCAAAAGTTGAGAGGATTACGGCAAAACCTAGATGCACTTCGTGTACAAACTGGACCATCTCTTTCAAAGTACAAGGGTTTCAGACGAAAGCTCATCTGTTACAAAGACATTTCATTTTTCTAAACTTATTTCAACCCAATAATTTTTTTGCATTCAATATGCACCATTCAAAGCCACATACTAAAATTTCAACCCTTTTTGACTTCATTTGCTATTTTTCATGCATTTAATGATTTTTTTGAGCTAAATGACCTTGAAATTAGAAGGCACTACAACTAAACTCAGAAAAGGTTGAAACTTGGCATGGTATCATAATTTGACCCACATAACATGTGTGAAAAAGTTGAGAGGATTACGACAAAAATTGGATGCACTTCGTGTAGAAACTAGACCATCTCTTTCAAAGTACAAGGGTTTCAGACGAAAACTCATCTGTTACAAAGACATTTCATTTTTCTAAACTTATTTCAAAACAAGAATTTTTTTGCATTCAATATGCACCATTCAAAGCCACATACTAAAATTTCAACCCTTTCTGACTTCAGTTCCTATTTTTCATGCATTTAATGATTTATTTTGAGCTAAATGACCTTGAAATTAGAAAGCACTACAACTGAACTCAGAAAAGGTTGAAACTTGGCATGGTGTCATCATTTGACCCACATAACATGTGTGCAAAAGTTGAGAGGATTACGGCAAAAGCTGGATGCACTTCGTGTACAAACTGGACCATCTCCTTCGAAGTAAAAGGGTTTCAAACGAAAACTTATCTGTTACAAAGACATTTCATTTTTTCTAAACTTATTTCAAAACAAGACTTTTTTTGAATTCAATATGCACCATTCAAAGCCACATACTAAAATTTCAACCCTTTCTGACTTCATTTCCTATTTTTCATGCATTTAATGATTTATTTTTAGCTAAATGACCTTGAAATTAGAGAACACTACAAATGAACTCAGAAAAGGTTGAAACTTGGCATGGTGTCATCATTTGACCCACATAACATGTGTGCAAAAGTTGAGAGGATTACGGCAAATCCTGGATGCACTTCGTGTACAAACTGGACCATCTCTTTCAAAGTACAAGGGTTTCAGACGGAAGCTCATCTGTTACAAAGACATTTCATTTTTCTAAACTTATTTCAAGCCAAGATTTTTTTTGTATACAATATGCACCATTCAAAGCCACATACTAAAATTTCAACCTTTTTGACTTCATTTGCTATTTTTCATGCATTTAATGATTTTTTTGAGCTAAATGACCTTGAAATTAGAAAGCACTACAACTAAACTCAGAAAAGGTTGAAACTCGGCATGGTATCATCATTTGACCCACATAACATGTGTGCAAAAGGCTAGAGGATTAGGGCAAAAAATGGATGCACTTCGTGTACAAACTAGACCATCTCTTTCAAAGTACAAGGGTTTCAGACGAAAACTCATCTGTTACAAAGACATTTCATTTTTCTAAACTTATTTCAACCCAAGACTTTTTTTGCATTTAATATGCACCATTCAATGCCACATACTTAAATTTCAACCCTTTCTGACTTCATTTGCTATTTTTCATGCATTTAATTATTTATTTTGAGCTAAATGACCTTGAAATGAGAAAGCACTACAACTAAACTCAGAAAAGGTTGAAACTTGGCATGGTTTCATAATTTGACCCACATGACATGTGTGCAAAAGTTGAGAGGATTACGGCAAAAACTGGATGCACTTCGTGTACAAACTGGACCATCTCTTTCAAAGTACAAGGGTTTCAAACGAAAATTCATCTCTTACAAAGACATTTCATTTTTCTAAACCTATTTCAACCCAAGACTTTTTTTTGCATTCAATATGCACCATTCAAAGCCACATACTTAAATTTCAACCCTTTCTGACTTCATTTGCTATTTTTCATGCATTTAATGATTTATTTTGAGCTAACTGACCTTGAAATTAGAAAGCACTACAACTAAACTCAGAAAAGATTGAAACTTGGCATGGTGTCATAATTTGACCCACATGACATGTGTGCAAAAGTTGAGAGGACTACAGCAAAAACTGGATAAACTTCGTGTACAAACTAGACCATCTCTTTCAAAATACAAGGGTTTCAAACGAAAATTCATCTGTTACAAAGACATTTCATTTTTCTAAACTTATTTCAACCCGAGACTTTTTTTGCATTCAATATGCACCATTCAAAGCCACATACTAAAATTTCAACCCTTTCCGACTTCATTTGCTATTTTTCATGCATTTAATGATTTATTTTCAGCTAAATGACCTTGAAATTTGAAAGCACTACAACTTAACTCAGAAAATGTTGAAACTTGGCATGGTATCATCATTTGACCCACATAACATGTGTGCAAAGTTGAGAGGATTACGGCAAAAACTGGATGCACTTCGTGTACAAACTCGACCATCTCTTTCAAAGTACAAAGGTTTCAGACGAAAACTCATCTGTTAGAAAGACATTTCATTTTTCTAAACTTATTTCAACCGAAGACTTTTTTTTGCATTCAATATGCACCATTCAAAGCCACATACTAAAATTTCAACCTTTTCTGACTTCATTTGCTATTTTTCATGCATTAAATGATTTATTTTGAGCTAAATGACCTTGAAATTAGAAAGCACTACAACTAAACTCAGAAAAGGTTGAAACTTGGCATGGTGTCATCATTTGACCCACATAATATGTGTGCAGAAGTTGAGAGGATTACGACAAAACCTGGATGCACTTCGTGTACAAACTGGACCATCTCTTTCAAAGTATAAGGGTTTCAGACGAAAACACATCTGTTACAAAGACATTTAATTTTTCTAAACTTATTTCAACCAAGCCTTTTTTTGCATTCAACATGCAGCATTCAAAGCCACATACTAAAATTTCAACCGTTTCTGACTTCATTTGCTATTTTTCATGCATTTAATGATTTATTTTGAGCTAAATGACCTTGAAATTAGAAAGCACTACAACTGAACTCAGAAAAGGTTGAAACTTGGCATGGTATCATCATTTGACCCACATAACATGTGTGCAAAAGTTTAGAGGATTACGGCAAAAGCTGGATGCACTTTGTGTACAAAATGGACCATCTCCTTCGGAGTACAAGGGTTTCAGACGAAAACTCATCTGTTACAAAGACATTTCATTTTTCTAAACTTATTTCAAAACAAGACTTTTTTTTGCATTCAATATGCACAATTCAAAGCCACATACTCAAATTTCAACCCTTGCTGACTTCATTTCCTATTTTTCATGCATTTATTGATTTATTTTGAGCTAAATGACCTTGAAATTAGAAAGCACTACAACTGAACTCAGAAAAGGTTGAAACTTGGCATGGTGTCATCATTTGACCCACATAACATGTGTGCAAAAGTTGAGAGGATTACGGAAAAACCTGGATGCACTTCGTGTACAAACTGGACCATCTCTTTCAAAGTACAAGGGTTTCAGACGAAAGCTCATCTGTTACAAAGACATTTCATTTTTCTAAACTTATTTCAACCCAAGAATTTTTTTGCATTCAATATGCACCATTCAAAGCCACATACTAAAATTTCAACCCTTTTTGAATTCATTTGCTATTTTTCATGCATTTAATGTTTTTTTTGAGCTAAATGACTTTGAAATTAGAAAGCACTACAACTAAACTCAGAAAAGGTTGAAACTTGGCATGGTATCATAATTTGACCCACATAACATGTGTGCAAAAGTTGAGAGGATTACGACAAAAAATGGATGCACTTCGTGTAGAAACTAGACCATCTCTTTCAAAGTACAAGGGTTTCAGACGAAAACTCATCTGTTACAAAGACATTTCATTTTTCTAAACTTATTTCAACCCAAGACTTTTTTTGCATTTAATATGTACCATTCAAAGCCACATACTTAAATTTCAACCCTTTCTGACTTATTTGCTATTTTTTATGCATTTAATGATTTATTTTGAGCTAAATGACCTTGAAATTAGAAAGCACTACAACTAAACTCAGAAAAGGTTGAAACTTGGCATGGTGTCATAATTTGACCCACATGGTATGTGTGCAAAAGTTGAGAGGATTACGGCAAAAACTGGATGCACTTCGTGTACAAACTGGACCATCTCTTTCAAAGTACAAGGGTTTCAAACGAAAATTCATCTGTTACAAAGACATTTAATTTTTCTAAACTTATTTCAACCCAAGACTTTTTTGCATTCAATATGCACCATTCAAAGCCACATACTAAAATTTCAACCCTTTCTGACTTCATTTGCTATTTTTCATGCAGTTAATGATTTATTTTGAGCTAAATGACCTTGAAATTAGAATGCACTACAACTAAACTCAAAAAAGGTTGAAACTTGGCATGGTGTCATAATTTGACCCACATGACATGTGTGCAAAAGTTGAGAGGATTACAGCAAAAACTGGATGCACTTCGTGTACAAACTAGACCATCTCTTTCAAAATACAAGGGTTTCGAACGAAAATTCATCTGTTACAAAGACATTTCATTTTTCTAAACTTATTTCAACCCGAGACTTTTTTTGCATTCAATATGCACCATTCAAAGCACATACTAAAATTTCAACCCTTTCTGACTTCATTTGCTATTTTTCATGCATTTAATGATTTATTTTGAGCTAAATGACCTTGAAATTAGAAAGCACTACAACTAAAGTCAGAAAAGGTTCAAACTGGACCATCTATTTCAAAGTACAAGGGTTTCAGACGAAAACTCATCTGTTACAAAGACATTACAATATGCACCATTACATGAATTTTCAATAAGCACCATTCACTTTTTCTTCACTTAGGTGCTTTGCTTATTGCGCCTTAACCATGGATAGTCTTCATCTCTTAACAAGATGCTTAGATCAGCCTTGACTTTGAAGGGAGGAATTTCATGAAACTTTTCATAATCTTCAGACTTGTCTGTCTTGCCCTCCAATCCAAGGATGTCTTTTTTCCCTGAAATAACTATGTGGCGCTTTGGCTCATCGTATGACGTATTCGCTTGCTTATCTTTTCTTTTTCTCGGTTTGGTAGACATGTCCTTCACATAAAAAATCTGCGCCACATCATTGGCTAGGATGAATGGTTCGTCTGGGTACCCAAGATTTTTCAGATCCACTGTTGTCATTCCGTACTATGGGTCTACCTGTACCCCTGACATATTGACCTTAAAATCATCTCCATAGTTAAGTTCCCATATGTCTACTATGTAACCATAATATGTGTCCTTTCCGCTCTTGGTTGCTGCATCAAAGCGGACACCGCTGTTTTGGTTGGTGCTCTTTTGATCTTGGTCGATCGTGTAAAATGTATTCCCATTTATCTCGTATCCTTTGTAAGTCAATACAGTCGAAGATGGTTTCCTGAACAACGAGTACAACTCATCAGAAACAGTGCTGTCACCTCTGAGACGTGATTCCAACCAACTTCTGAAAGTCCTGATGTGTTCACGTGTAATCGAGTTGTCAGACTGCTCCGGGTGTGTGGAGCGGAGACTGTTCATGTGTTCATCGACATACGGGGCCACCAAGGTAGAGTTCTGTAGAACTGTGTAGTGTGATTTAGACCAAGAATGCCCGTCCCTGCATATTATTGAGCCCTTTCCAAGCGTGCCATTTCCAGTCAGTCTCCCCTCATACCGCGATTGAGGGAGACCAATCTTCTTAAGGCCAGGAATGAAGTCGACACAAAACCCAATGACATCCTCTGTTTGATGGCCCGTGGAAATGCTTCCTTCTGGCCTAGCGCGGTTACGGACATATTTATTTAGGACTCCCATGAACCTTTCAAAGGGGAACATGCTGTGTAGAAATACGGGGCCCAGAATGAAAATCTCGTCGACTAGATGAACAAGGACGTGCATCATGATATTGAAGAAGGATGGTGGGAAAATCAGCTCGAAACTGACAAGACATTGCGCCACATCAGTCCTTAGCCTTGGTAGGATTTATGGATCGATCACCTTCTGAGAGATTGCATTGAGGAATGCACATAGCTTCACAATGGCTAATTGAACGTTTTCCGGTAGAAGCCCCCTCAATGCAACCGGAAGCAGTTGCGTCATAATCACGTGACAGTCATGAGACTTTAGGTTCTGAAACTCTTTCTCAGCCATATTAATTATTCCCTTTATATTCGATGAGAATCCAGAAGGGACCTTCATACTGAGCAGACATTCAAAGAAGATTTCCTTCTCTTCTTTGGTAAGAGCGTAGCTGGCAGGACCTTCATACTTCATTGGAGGCACGCCGTCTTTTTCGTGCAAATGTTGCAGGTCCTCCCATGCCTCTGGTGTATCTTTTGTCTTCCCATACACGCCCAAGAAGCCTAGCAGGTTCACGCAAAGGTTCTTCGTCACGTGCATCACGTCGATCGAAGAGCGGACCTCTAGGTCTTTCCAATAGGGTAGGTCCCAAAATATAGATTTCTTCTTCCAGATGGGTGCGCGTCCCTCATCATCATTCGGAACAGATACTCCGCCGGGACCCTTTCCAAATATTACGTGTAAATCATTGACCATAGCAAGTACGTGATCACCGGTACGCATGGCGGGCTTCTTCCGGTGATCTGCCTCGCCTTTGAAATGCTTGCCTTTCTTACGACATTGATGGTTGGTCGGAAGAAATCGACGATGCCCCATGTACACATTCTTCCTGCAGTTGTCTAGGTATATACTTTCGGTGTCAGCTAAAAAGTGCGTGCATGCGTGGTATCCCTTGTTTGTCTGTCCTGAAAGGTTACTGAGAGCAGGCCAATCATTGATGGTTCCAAAAAGCAAGGCATGCAGGTCAAATTCCTCCTTTTTGTGCTCATCCCACACACGTACACCGTTTGCATTCCACAGCTGTAAAAGTTCTTCAACTAATGGCCTTAGGTACACATCAATGTCGTTGCCGGGTTGCTTAGGGCCTTGGATGAGAATTGGCATCATAATGAACTTCTGCTTCATGCACTTCCAAGGAGGAAGGTTATACATACATAGAGTCACGGGCCAGGTGCTGTGATTGCTCCTCTGCTCCCCGAAAGGATTAATGCCATCCGCGCTTAAACCAAACTATACGTTCCTTGGGTCACCTCCAAACTCAGCCCGATATTTTCTCTCAATTTTTCTCCATTGTGAACCATCAGCGGGGTGTCTCAAATTCCCATCATTCTTACGGTCCTCTCTGTGCCATTGCATAAACTTGGCATGCTCTTCATTTATGAACAGACGTTTCAACCGTGGTAATAGGAGCATACCACATCACCTTGGCAGGAACCCTCTTCCTGTGGGGCTCGCCGTCAACATAACCAGGGTCATCTCGTCTGATCTTATACCACAATGCACCGCATACCGGGCATCCGTTCAAATCCTCGTACGCACCGCGGTAGAGGACGCAATCATTAGGGCATGCATGTATCTTCTGCACCTTCAATCCTAGAGGGAATACGACCTTCTTTGCTGCGTACGTAGTGTTGGGTAATTCGTTATCCTTTGGAAGAGTCTTCTTAAATATTTTCAGTACCTGCTCAAATCCTTTGTCAGGCACAACATTGTCTGCCTTCCACTGCAACAATTCCAGTACGGTACCGAGCTTTGTGATGCCCTCTTCGCAATTGGGGTAGAACCCTTTTTTGTGACCCTCTAACATGCGATCGAACTTCAGCTTCTCCTTTTCACTTTCACACTGTGTCCTTGCATCAATAATGACCCGGCGGAGATCATCATTGGGCACATCGTCTGGTTCCTCTTGATCTTCATCGGGCACATCGTCCTCTTCCCCCGTTGCAGCATCACCGTATTCAGGGGGCACATAGTTGTAATCGTACTCTTCTTCTTCGCCGTCTTCCATCATAACCCCTATTTCTCCGTGCTTGGTCCAAACATTATAGTGTGACATGAATCCCTTATAAAGCAGGTGGGTGTGAATGGTTTTCCGGTCAGAGTAAGACTTTGTATTCCCACATGTAGGGCATTGACAACACATAAAACCATTCTGCTTGTTTGCCTCAGCCAGTTCGAGAAACTCATGCACGCCCTTAATGTACTGGGAGGTGTGTTTGTCACCGTACATCAATTGTCGGTTCATCTGCGTGCATTATATATAATTAAGTGTGTCAAAAACAATTATATATAGAACATCATGAATAGATAAGTGACCAAATTAATAGAAGTTCATCATCACAGTAAAACCAAAGTACATACATAGTTCTCATTGAACAACATACAGCTCTCCAGAGCATCTAACTAAGGCATACATTGAAACTATGTAAAACATTTCAATGCAACAACAAATGCGATCATAATCGAAACGAAGGTAACAATTGAACCAACGGCATAATGATACCAAGCCTCGGTATCAATTGCATATTTTATAATCTTTCGAATCTTCAAGCGCACTGCATCCATCTTGATCTTGTTATCCTTGATGACATCCGCAACATGCAACTCCAATATCATCTTCTCCTCCTCAATTCTTTTTATTTTTTCCTTCAAGTTATTGTTTTCTTCTTCAACTAAATTTAACCTCTCGACAATAGGGTCGGTAGGAATTTCCGGTTCAACTACCTCCTAGATAAATAAATATGTCACGTTGGTCGGCATAATTGTCATAAACAAAAAATGAACCAAATAGTTATTAAAGATAATATATACCACATCCGAATCATAGACAGGACGAGGGCCGACATGTGCAGGTACCATAACCATCGCACTATATAATAAAAAGCAATAATAAAAAGCAATAAGAAAATTACACAAGTATATATCTAATCATAAAAGTAAGAATTATTTTATTTTAGAAAGAAAATAAGAACAAGAGGCTCACCACGGTGGTGCCGGCGACAAGATTGGCGTGGGCGATCGACGGTGGTGAAGACGGATACGAGACGTGATAAATCGCTAAACCTAGACAAATCTTGAGGAAAACGGATCTTGGAGGTCGAGTTTGGAGAGGAGAAAGCTTAAGTAGTGTGGCTCGGGCATTTCATCGAACACATCATGTGCATTGGAGGTGAGCTAGAGCACCAGAACGCCCTCCCTTGCCCTCCTCGAAAAAACAGAGCACCAGTGGAGTGCTCTGCTCGACGGCGAGGGGTATATATAGCGAAATCGTTAGTCCCGGTTTGTGGCTGGAACCGGTACTAATGGCCAGCCTTTCGTCCCGGGTTGAGCCACAAACCGGGACTAGTGGTTGTGGGCTAGGAGCGAGGCCCATTGGTCCCGGTTCTTGTCTGGAACTGGACATATGCCCCCAGACGAACCGGGACCAATGTCCCACGAGGCCCGGCCGGCCCCCGGGCGCACGAACCGGGATGTATGACCACCATGGGTCCCGGTTCGTGGCACAACCGAGACTAATGGGCTGGAGAGGCCTGAACCAAAGCCCTGTTTTCTACTAGTGGACACAGATATTTATCTATGTGCTCATGTGCCTATGCTTATGTTTCTGGGTACATTCAAGTCATTAAGTTATTCCCTGAAGTATCTTTTGTTAGGAAATAAAACCCTCCACTATAAATGTAGGATTAGTTACCCGTTATTATAGTAGTCCATGAAGTATGCACTAAATACCGATACAGTTTTCACGTGCAACAATTATTGTCGGGTAGTTGTCACCAAAGAATATAAACATAAATGCATGACTCTTTCTGTCGAGCTTGTAGTATATATGGATGAATCCTTGTAACTTTTAAATACATTATTCAATCAAAATTAAACATGAATTTGTGTTGGTAAAGTGTATGATTGTTCTCCAAAGTCAATTTTGAAAAAGTCCCTACTTAGATTGGTGTAAGTTTTTTGTGGTCCCTAGTATTTAGTTCAAACTTGAGCTAAGTATTGAGGATCTTGTAAAAATTTCAATCAATCAAATCACACAGTAAGAGTGAGTTGTCACCCAATCCTTATATCACTACTAGGAAAAAGCCCACCAACAACGCAGGTTAAAGTCCCATTAGAAGCGCGGGGTAGCTACACTGTTATTAACGTGCTACAACTAACTAGTCATTAGCAGTGTGGGGTCCACCCCGCGCATTAGCAACGGGGTCCATCCCGCACTGTAGGTATCTATGTCTAGTAGAAGCGCGGTGTCGGATCCGCGCTGGTAGTAAATATCTGCAGCGCACTTTGCCAACCCGCGCTACAGATATGTTTGGTAGTAGCAACTCATCTTCCCGCGTTGCTATTGGTCATGACCCCGCGCTGCTGGTATTTTTCTATATTTTTCTCATCCTACGTATTTTCACCGTATTTATACAGGTTTTTATACATTTCCAGCGTACACATATAACATTCATATATACAATATAGTATCACAAACATTACTTTATCATCATCACCGTGATGACCATAGTGATCGAATATATAGGTATCCATCATCATGAAATATATAAGTACAAGTCTCCAATACAAATCAGACATGTTTCACGATCGATCAAAATTACAATATGTTGTTATACAAGAAAAGATCCATCACGATAAAAAAGAAAGCAAGTAGAGGTAGTTTTTGAGCCGGTTTGTCTTCCTCTCTACATCTACTGTAGTGAACCTCAAGTAGCTAGCTTCGGTCTCGCTTTTTATTTGAAGCCCTTTGTAGCTTCTGCCTGGGAAGCGGTTGACTTGGGCCTGATACTCTTTCCACTTGTGGTATACTCTTGGAAGCCTCCCTATGCACACGGGGTACCACTTCTTCGTCATCGATCTATATGTCAGAAAAAACAAATATATCAATACTATGCAACATAATATAATAAAGCAACATGAAGAGAAAAAAAATAAAATCTTATCAAATAGAAGTGACATAGTAAACATAACAAAGGTCATCGTACTCAAACGCTACACATGTTTAAAATAACCGTTTACATCATAAAGTTCATCGTAGAGAAATTCAAAGTTTCGTTGTCCACAATGTTCTAAACAGACAATCATCGTCGTCAATCACTTCTGAATACCCGAAGGACGCAACCTAGCTTTTTGAAAGGCTTGGGGCCTTGACCCTACCAATACACAAGTGTTGACGTGTTCACGCAATTGTGGTCCCGCGTAGAACATGACATCCTTCTAAATGACATCTTTCATGATGATTGTCGCAAGCGAATGTTGCATGCGGTAGAATTCAAGTCTGAAAGCATCATCGTTCGTGGTTGCTAGGTTTCTGGCCCAGTCGAAGACATGTCTATCAGATGCAGTTTTCATTCTAAGAAGTTCTTGATCCCTTCTGAACTCATTCATATGATGGGTGACTTAGAATTCACCCTTCATACTTGTTGTCGATTGCTGGATGCAGCAGGAATTAGTATTATGGCTGAAACACACAACACCTTGAATTTATTTTGTGGACCTTGATGTAGCCAACCTTTAGCCCGAAGGAGAAGAGAGCTCTATGCAAAATTTTCTTTATGTCAATATAGTCCTTCTCCTAGTTCTTGGTTGAGTCCATATAGACCGTGTGGGATATTTGCGGGTATAATACAATAAGGATGGAATGCTCATTGTGAAAAAAGAAGTTAACATCAAATTAAACTCCATGCACGCAAAGTAATGATTCAAATGTACGGTTGGATGTGTTAAAGTCTTTAGCGAATCACTTGTGTGGGATGATAAGGAAGAATAATAATCTCCTTGTCCTCATTGGCCAGCATGAAATTTAGGATGTACTCCTCAACGGACTTACGTTACACACCCCCTTGCTTCAAGAAGCTCTCAGACATGTATATGGGTCCACTACCGCAATGTGCGAGAGTTTCTCCTTTTTCACCAGGTAGTTTAGATGTAGTGCATAAAGGCGGATGAAATTAAAATCGAGCCACCCATGTTGAGCATCTCAAATACCTAATCAAACTGCAAAAAGATCATGTCCACAGGGCTAACATCGTTGAAGTCTAAGACCGCGGGCAACTTAGCCGCATAAAGCGGATATCCTATTGTGCCAGTAGGGACTCGAAGAAGACTTTCCTCCATAGACAACACATGATCATGAAGTCTCCTAAGCTCCAATGTTAAGCCCTTGAGCGCATTCTCTTGTAGCATCGGCCTACCCGATACATGGACCATCGACGCATCACAAATTGGTAAAATTGTCCTGTACCATAATCACCGGTGGCGGCTGAAAGTACATGTAGTCCCCATGTGTGGTTTTGGTAATTAATGGCAATCCTTATGGACTAATGTTTGCATTGAGATATATATATTTGAAGGAAAGTTACATAGGCAATGCATGAAGAACATTGTTCATCAACACAAATGTATCCATTGTGGCTTGGTAATGAATGATGATTCAAATAAACCAACAATGGCATCATGGATCTATGGATGTTTGTCCCATGGATAATGATAAGAAGACTGGATGATGTTGCAATGAATACAATCTAGTGAAGATCGGGTTTTGGGTCTCACGTATTGTATACAACCTCGGATTAAGATGATTCAAAAGCAAAGTCATTTTTCTCAACAATACCGAGAATACTTACTTGTCCATTTGAGGTCATCGTAAGGACTCAATAATTCGCACAATATATCTGGCATGTGTCTTTTGAACTGGACACCACTTGATCATGGAGTAAAGATGAATGTTGACCAAGAGAAAGATGAATGATTGAATTCTTGATGGTCAACACTCTAGCACTACTTATCTATCACATGGGATCTTGTGGCATGGTAAGAAACTGTCAATTGTGCTTTGAGTTTTAACCCATACGATGTATTTCTATATCTTTGAGGGATAGGTGATTCTCATGGGAATGCATCAAGAGAAAGATCACAAGGGCCCATGAGATGATGACATCAAGTGTAATGGTCATCAAGTTATACAAGGTCAAGTTCAAGATATGCATCTCAGAGGATTACATGCTTGAAGCTTGCGGATGATCACGTGGTGGCACATGTGAAGATGGCACATAATGCAAAGCTTTCCTCATGACTTACGAGGATACTAATTGAAGTCTTCACCGAGTTATGTGACCAATATTTCAAGTACATCTTGAGCCAAGCATGACCCCATCATCAAGCTCAAGTGGAACGCTCAAGTCAAAGGTATTGTGTCGTGGATCATTGACCATTGAAAAGGATACATGCTCAAGAATGGATTTCCGGAAGCTATAGTATAGTTCTTTTATTATTCTTGAGTTATAGGGATCCCGCACTATTAAGAGGGGATCAAAGGTGTTTAGTAATGTACTTGCTCAAGTCAACAATTCCTAACTCAATTCCACTCCTATCCTTTATACAAAAAAGGGGTAATCCAAAGCCAACTCATTTCTCAAATACTATGGTATATCCTTTACATACTTTGCAACTTCCATTTTGGTTTATCTTGGGTGGTTCTCTATGTGAGGATCTTGAGCTTTTCAATAGCTTTAAAATAATCCCAAGATCATCAAAATCGGAGTTCGTATGTAAAAGTTATGCACGTTTCAGTATTGGGTTCCTACTGTTCGTTCTCGGGACGGACGTCCGATGAATTTCGGACGTCCGATCCAACAGACATCCGAAACTTGTCCGACGTCCGATCACCAACAAAATTATTGTGTCCAGATAGTCAGTGGGCACGCGAATTCACCGAAAGTCCGACATGTTTCGGACATCCGACCCCTCGGACTGCCGAACCCTGTCGGACGTCCGATATGCCACTGGACTTTTCTTTATGTGTTGCATGTTGTGCTCCCTTTGATCATTGCAGACGTCCGACCTGGTTCGGACGTCCGACATTTGTACTTTCGGACGTCCGACCCCTGACGGACGTCCGACACTTGCACAGCTTATTGCCCCAACGGCCATTTCGTCCCTTGGGCTATAAATACCCCCTCACTCCCACTTGTGAGGGTTGAGCACTTCATTCCAAACACACATGAACCCTAAAGGGCTCCCTCTCCTTTCTCCTACACCAAATCCTAGATCCCGAAGAGATTTGTGAGAGTTCTTGAGAGATATTTCACCCATTGATAGATCCACTCCCTCTCCCTCTTTTGACCAAAGGAATTAGCGATTTGAGAAAGTCTTGAGCATTTCCCCCTTGATCTTGTTACTCTTGGAGGTTGGAGACTCCTAGGCGTTAGGAGTGCTCCGGTGAGGAATCAACTTGTGATTTTCCCCCCGAAAGTTTGTGAAGGTTTGGAGGCCGCCTCAAGGTCTACCACTAGTGGTTCGGAATCGCTTTCGTGGTGATATCTCAAGGAGAATAGGGTGAGCCTTCGTGGTGTTGGTGTGCCTTCGTGGTAACACCCACTTTCTCCAAACAGTGAGTAGCTTCCTGATGTCTACACACGCTTCTATTCTTGTAGACTATGTTGGGCCTCCAAGCGTGGAGGTTTGTAGGACAGCAACAATTTCCCTCAAGTGGATGACCTAAGGTTTATCGAACTCAGGGAAGTAGAGGTTGAAGATGGTCTCTCTCAAGAAACTCTGCAATTAAGATACAAGAAGTCTCTTGTGTCCCCAACACACCTAATACAACTAGGAGTTGTATAGGTGCACTAGTTCGGCGAAGAGATGGTAAAATAAGGGTGATAGGTGTGATAAAACGAAATAATATAAATCTGTAATAAAAAGTGCAGCAAAGAAACAAGTAACAAAAGTGAGTGCAAATGGTGTAATAATGATGGAAACAAGGCCTAGGCTTCATACTTTCACTAGTGGCAACTCCCAACAACATTAACATAATCGAATCACATGATATTTCCCATACAACATGCAATGGAGACGTACTCGGAGGTCATTCCTTTGTGGTCAAGAGAGGACGTGAATTGTGTAGGGCTACAAAAGCACACCTCAGAGTTCGTAGTTCTCAATCTATGGATTTCCCAATGTCACCGCGGCCATCCAAAGAGAGTACCACAATCACCACAACATATCTAAAGGATAGTCAAAGACAAGCACCAAAAGACTCTCAATCTTCAATCCACACACAAAAGAGGAAATCACTCATGAAAATATTCTTCTAACCCATGTCCAATAGACCGCTGTCACCATGGTCTCGGGGATTATACTAGATAGGATCAAGTGAGTACATCAAATCCAATACATAGAAGAAGGGGAAACATCATGGGATCACCCTAGATTAACATAGCCTATGATCACAACGAAGATCACATCATGGGAGAGAGAGAAACCACATAGATCAAGATACAAGCCTTACCCCCGAGGGGGAACTACTCACACATGGACATGGTGAGAGGGAGAGTTGTTGATGGAGAGGTGCTGCCCGGAGGAGATGGAGGAGACAGCGACGGCGGCAGCCACGACGGTGGCGGCGGCCACGGCCCTTGGGGCAGCGGCCCTTGGCCCCTTCTTCTTCCTTGGAGATGGTGCTGCTGTGGAGATTGATCTCTCCCTCAAGACGGCTGGCAAGGGGAGGAAATTTCGTGGTGCCCTTTGACCTAGGTTTCCTCTCTTTATATAGACTCTCGGATTCCCGTCATCCAGATTACGTCTTCTGTATTTCGGGGTTTCTGGTGGGGACAAATTTCGAGAAAGTTAGAGTCCAACTCCTACAAGGCTCATTTTTGTGATTTTTCCTTTATCCAAGTAATTCCTACACATAAAGTAAAAAAACAATAACTTGTGCACTCTTGCAACCATTAATAGGTTAGTTCCCAAATATGTTATAAAAAGATATGAAAGTGTATCAAAAGCATAGCAATATCACACAAAAAATGCATGGAGCAAGCAAAAATTATAGATACGTTTGGGACGTATCAACATCTCCAAGCTTAATTCCTGCTCGTCCTCGAGTAGGTAAATGATAACGAGCATAATTTCTGTGTTGACATGCCACACAAACATATAAGGACTTTTAAGTAAAGCAATCAAAGCATGCAGTTCAATTCAAGTCTTAACAAGCAAGAGTCTATATTAGCATTGACATAAGCAACAAAAGAACAAAGGGTGCAAGAGCTCTCGCTGTCCGTGACTCGAATGTCTCCAAATGCTGTTTGCGTGCAAAAAAGGGGATAGGGAATACGAGATGAAAAAGTATTTTTGTTGAGAACTCAATCTACTAAAGTTTCACACTCTGTCTTCTTTGGAATCTTATCTTGACTCGGCCCCAGACCACTAGCCAGGTACAAGTCAATTTGATCCACTCCTTTTCGATATTTTGAGCACTCATGAAATGGATGAGCGTAAGCACGAGAGTTGACACTTTGGTTTGTAAAGAGAGAAATATGGTGGAGGAGGAAGACAAAAATGGTGTGAAAGGCTCACATCAATGAGGACAATCATAGGCGAGAGAAAGCCAAATGATAGATATGATATGAGGAGTAGGGATTGCCATGCAACGGATGCACATATGAGCTAAGGTAAACTCTCCAATAGAACTAGTGGGGGTGCATCCAACTTGCTTGCTCAAGAAGACCTAGAGCTCATTTGAGGAGGCTCATCATTGGAATATACAAGCCAAGTTCTATAGTGTGAAGGTCCCCACATAGCTATATGCATGTATGATCATCTCTATGGAGTACAAGGATAAGAGGGAGTACTAGTGTGGATCTTTCAAAAGGATAGTAGTGTTGCCCCTTTCTCTCTTTTTATTTTCTTTTTCTCTTTTTTTATATTTTTTGTATTTTTTTGGTGGCCTCAAGGGCTCTTTCTATTTAACTCTCATTTGTCCTCTTTGGGATCTTTTAATTTGTCCACTTTGGGATCTTTTCCTCACTTAAGGGCAACACTCTAATTTACAAGAGGGTATAGAAGATCTTTCACACTTTACAAGGTACTCAAAACATAAAGAAGATGTAGCTATAATGATGTATGCAATGTATGTCGCTGCCAGTGTAGCAGGAACATGTACGACATGAAGATCAAGTCATGAAGAGGTGGATGTTGCATGGCAATATATCTCGGAAAGGCTATGGAAATGCCTTGATAGGAAGGTATGGTGGCTGTTTTGAGGAAGGATATAATGAGTCTTATGATGACAGAGCATATCGTGCCAAGGATTTGGATGTACCGGCGAAGGTGGACGCCAACTCTCGGAGTGAGAATAAGGCAATGCACGACACAGGAGAGGCTAGAAAAATATGGGTAGGTGGAAGTGTCAACTTTCAATACTTACATTAGTCCGAAGAACTTGTGCACTTATTATCGGTAACTCTCAATCTAGTAAGGAGGTTCACAAAGAGACAAGTACCCCGAGGAGGAGTGTATGGGGGTTTGGTTATCCTTGCGCATCCTCGACTCATGGTACGTGAGTGTACTCTAATATTCGATCCCTCCAAAGAGTAGTGATCCATATAGTAGTTAAAGTTCTCAACTAATTTTGTAAGTTTTGAAAATAAACACGGATTGCCCAAAATACGACACCTATCACTAATAGGCTAGAGCTCTTGACACCAAAATTTCAAACATTACTCACATCAATGCCTCAAAACTATTGCAAGTTACTACTGAAATTAAATAGCAACCTCAATTACCTACTTTCAAGACAAGACACAACTCAGTGCAACAACCAACTCTCTTAACAAGATAAAAATGAAAACTAAAGAGAGTTCCAAAAATAAACTAAACAAAAGCCAAAGCTTTTGCTAAAGACAAACTAAAACAAAAACTAAACATGGCAGTAGCTATGAAAAGATAAAGAACACACACCAGCAAAAAGATAGGCATGAAAAATCTTATGATGTGTTCTAGATTTTGAAAGTGGAGCGTGTTTCTCTCCCACACAAAGTAAGACGGGATCTAACTTGTTATGAACAGCAAGCAAAGCTAAAGAAAACTAAAAATAAAACCTAAGAGCAAGACGCTCCAAGCATAGCACATAACGCATGAAGTGATAAAAATATAGTGAGACGAAGGACGAACTGATGATTGTTGATGGAGAAGGGGATGCACGGGGGCATCCCCAAGCTTAGACGCTTGAGTCTCCTTGAATATGTATTGGGGATGCATGGGGGCATCCCCAAGCTTGAGCGCTTGACACTCCTGGATCTTCTTTCATCATCTTCCATCGCACACTTGAAAACTCCCTTCATACATAACTCATCATAAGCTGATTAGAGAGGTTAGTACCCTTAATAAATAATTTTTCCCCACTAGATATAAACATATTCTTGAAGAGCTACTATTTCTCAAGATTGCCAAAAAGTTTTTGCAAAGAAAAAGCAAGCTTAAGGTTTGCAAAAGTTAGGAGAGACAAAACGTGGCAGAATCTGTGAAAAATAGAACAGCAGGTAGTAAAGAATTTTTTAGGGGTACTTCTGCAACTCGAATCAAAAACTCAGAAAAGACGCTCGAAAGTCAATTGTATGGATCACGCTGTCAAAAAAATTCAGATCAAAAAGATGATCTGGTGATTTTAGGCTAATTTTTCCGTCCAAGGACAGAATCTGTTTTCTGGACAGCATGTCACAACTTTTGAACTTTCTTGCAATTGGAGGCTAGACTTGGCACAAAGATTGAAAAATAAAGATTCAATGATGTTTCTACAGTAGTAACAATCATCAAGACCACTAAAAACTGAAAGTAAAAACTCAATTAAAGATAACAAGGGTTGTCTCCCTAGAGCTCTTTCTTTATAGCCATAAAGATAGGCTTAAGATTTTGATGATGCTCTCATAGGAATAAGGAATAAGAGTTGAAGAACAAAAGAGAACATCAAGAAGCAAATAACAAACACATTTAAATCTAACATGCTTCCTATGCATAGGAATATTGCAATGAAATAATTTATTGAAGCACAAAGCAATAAGCATAGGAAGGCTAAACAAGTGCAACTTCAAAACCTTCAACATAAAAAGAGGAAACTTTATATTATTGAAATATCTATGAGCATATATTCCTCTCTCATAATAATTTTCAGTGGGATCATGAATAAACTCAAGTATATAAGTATCACATAAAAAATTCTTATCATGATCCACAAGCATAGAAAATTTATTACTCCCCACATAAGCAAAATCCTTCTCATTAGTAATAGTGGGAGCAAACTCAAGAAAATAGCTATCACATGAATCATTCTTATCATGATGCACTTGTAAACATTCATTCTTTATAGCATAAGTGTCATCACAATAATCATCATAGATAGGAGGCAAAGTATCATCAAAATAAATTTCCTCATCAAAACTTGGGGGGCTAAAAAGATCATCTTCATCAAACGTAGCATCCCCAAGCTTATAGCTTTGCATATCATTAGCGTCAAAAGTATTCAAAGAAGACATGCAAATAACATTACTACTATAATGAGTGTTGTGCAAATAATAAAGCTCCATAGGATTTTTGATTTTCTCTTCAAACACTTCATGTCCCAACTCAAGGTAGAGCTCATAAAGCTCTCTCATAATATTTTTGTTGTTTTCCATAAGCCTAACTAGTGAAAATAAAAACAAGAAACGAAAAGATTTAATTGCAAGATCTAAAGATATACCTTCAACGCTTACCTCCCGGCAACGGCGCCAGAAATAGCTTGATTTCTACGCACACTTCTATTCTTGTAGACTATGTTGGGCCTCCAAGCGCAGAGGTTTGTAGGACAGCAGCAATTTCACTCAAGTGGATGACCTAAGGTTTATCGAACTCAGGGAAGTAGAGGTTAAAGATGGTCTCTCTCAAGCAACCTTGCAATTAAGATACAAGAAATCTCTTGTGTCCCTAACACACCTAATACAACTAGGAGTTGTATAGGTGCACTAGTTCGGCGAAGAGATGGTAAAATAAGGGTGATAGGTGTGATAAAACGAAGTAATATAAATCTGTAATAAAAAGTGCAGCAAAGAAACAAGTAACAAAAGTGAGTGCAAACGGTGTAACAATGATGGAAACAAGGCCTAGGCTTCATACTTTCACTAGTGGCAACTCCCAACAACATTAACATAATCGAATCACATGATATTTCCCATACAACATGCAATGGAGACGTACTCGGAGGTCATTCCTTTGTGGTCAAGAGAGGACGAGAATTGTGTAGGGATACAAAAGAACACCTCAGAGTTCGTAGTTCTCAATCTATGGATTTCCCAATGTCACCGCGGCCATCAAAAGAGAGTACTACAATCACCACAACATATCTAAAGGATAGTCAAAGACAAGCACCAAAAGACTCTCAATCTTCAATCCACACACAAAAGAGGAAATCACTCATGAAAATATTCTTCTAACCCATGTCCAATAGACCGTTGTCACCATGGTGTCGGGGATTATACTAGATAGGATTAAGTGAGTACATCAAATCCAATACATAGAAGAAGGGGAAACATCATGGGATCACCCTAGATTAACATAGCCTATGATCACAACGAAGATCACATCATGGGAGAGAGAGAAACCACATAGATCAAGATACAAGCCTTACCCCCGAGGGGGAACTACTCACACATGGACATGGTGAGAGGGAGAGTTGTTGATGGAGAGGTGCAGCCCGGAGGAGATGGAGGAGACGGCGACGGCGGCGGCCACAACGGCGGCGGCGCCCACGGCCACGGCCACGGCCCTTGGGGCAGCGGCCCTTGGCCCCTTCTTCTTCCTTGGAGATGGTGCTGCTGTGGAGATTGATCTTCCCCTCAAGACGGCTGTCAAGGGGGATGAAATTTCGTGGTGCCCTTTGACCTAGGTTTCCTCTCTTTATATAGACTCTCGGATTCCCGTCATCCAGATTACGTCTTCTGTATTTCGGGGTTTCTGGAAGCATCCAAACTCCGATTGGGCCAAATTTTATGTCTAAATCCACCGGAATAAAATTCCCTACAACATTGTAGTTTTAAGTTTTTCCGTTTGAGGCCGTCTTCTAACGTTTCCGAGGCGATCTTTAAAACCTGTCTGGTGGAGACAGATTTCGGGAAAGTTAGAGTCCAACTCCTACAAGGCTCCTTTTTGTGATTTTTCCTTTATCCAAGTAATTCCTACACATAAAGTACAAAACAAGAATTGTGCACTCTTGCAACCATTAATAGGTTAGTTCCAAAATATGTTATAAAAATATATGAAAGTGTATCAAAAGCATAGCAATATCACACAAAAAATGCATGGAGCAAGCAGAAATTATAGATACGTTTGGGACGTATCACTTCCCTCCAAGGAAGTGAACATCGGGATACATCCTCGTCTCCGAGTCTACGGTTATCTCTAACCCTAGATCACTACTTGTGGTTTACTTTGGTCACTTGACCTTGCATTCACTATATCTTGTTGTCCTCATTATATTGTGTTGGTTATCATATCATAGTGACCTTTTTAGGCCAACACATTATACTCCGCAATTCATACGTGCTACTATTGTTCCATATTGTTCCTTGTGTGAATTGGTATATTGTATCTCACAGATCCACATCTTGTGATATATATCTTGTGTAAGTTTGTGTAACTTACTTGTGCCTACTAGTATCATTATTGTGTTCATATTGTTTAGAATAAAGTTGTTGTTGCACTTAGTTGAGCCTAGTATATTAAGGTATTGTGCTTGTTATGTATCCACTTAGTTTATTTCAGCATCCGGATATTAACAAATCCATAAAAGGTTTAAAACGCCTATTCACCCCCCTCTAGGAGACATCATGGTCCTTTCAATTGGTATCAGAGCAAGGTCTCTCCTTATTTGGCTTCATCGCCTGGAGAGTAAGATGTCGACTAGTGGTATAGTGCACAATGACACCTTTGATTTTGATGGAACAAATTATCGCTTGTGGAGAATTCGCATGCTATGTCACTTCCGGACCATGGGTCCAAATGTTTTGCGAATTGTTACTATTGGGGCTCATATTGCCAAGGATTGCCTATCTCCATCTCTTGAGGATATGCTTATTGATAGTGATGCTTTGGGAGCCATTCATCAAGCTATAACATTTGATGTGTTTGAGTCTATTTTGATGTGTAAGACAGCTCATGAGGCTTGGACCAAACTTGATGATGTATATGGTGGATCATATCTTAATGAAGCCAATATTTTTCCCATGGAGACAATTGGGAAAGTCTCGAAAAATTCATGTCATGAAGAGCACCCTATTGCCTGCACCTCCGACTACTTGGTCACATCAACATCTTCCACTTTACCAACATTTAGCTTGTCACAAGGTAATGACATGGTAAGTGGAGAAATCATGTGTGATGATGATGTAGAGATCATTATAGATGATACTCCATGTAGAAATGCTAGCATTGTAGCTTCCATGGACTTGAGCATATCTTGCACCAACTTTGGCATAGACTCTTTTGTCAATAATCCATGCATGTCATCTAAAGATTCCTTGACATACTCTTGTGATGATATTCTTGATCTTCCATGTTGCCATGGTAAAAATGCTTCAATTTCCTCTAGTTATTGTATGACTAACCATGTAGAGAAAACCAAGAAAAATGTGGCACACTTGATTAACGAAGATCCCTCTTGTCCGGAAAAGTCATCACCGATGCACATATGCATCATGGCAAGAGGCAATCATGAGGTATCCTCTTCTATTAGTGATGATGATGATTGTGATGAAAATGATGTTGCCATGACCCAAAATCTCTATGAGATTGGGAAAACCCTTTGTAGGGTTAACATTGACACATATAGGATGTTCCAAGATGTTCTTGCCTCCTTTGATGAACGTAATGATTTACTTCGTGAAGTGCAAGATAAAAATGAACTACTTGAACAAAATATCATTTTGGCTCATCAATCTTTGAGAGACTTGAAGTGTTCAAAAGAAGAGATTGAAGTTTCTCATTATAATCTTAAAGAGTATTTTGAGCACCTTGACCTTGGCTACAAGAACGTCAAAGGAGAGCTCACTAAACTCTCTTAGTCTCATGAGGAACTTCAAGCTACTCATGAGAAGTCTCTTGGTTCTACCTCTTCCTCTCATATTGTCAATGATGCTTGTACTACTAATCCTATTTTTTGTGAAGCATCAATATTGAAGGAGAATGTTGAGCTAAGTGCTCAACTTGATTTGCTAACTAGAAATTATGGGAAATTGGAAGTAATTCATGAAAATATCTCGAGCACTCATGAGGACCTTCTAACCTCTCATGATAGGCTACAGTTACCCCATGAGGCTATGATCACTAAGGTAAAATCTTATCAGCCTCATGTGCACATTAGCACAGATTCTACACGAAATGCCTTGTTGTCATGTGCTAGTCCCTTCAATTTCTCTCTACATGATGTTGCTACATGTTGCGATGATTTTCTCACCATGCCTTGTTGCTCTAATAATGAAGCTTCTATATCCTCTAGCTCTTTTGGTCAATACTAACATTGTAGAGGAATATAAAGAGCTCAAGGCCCAAGTCATTAGTTTGAAGAAAGACTTGGAGAAGTGCTATGAAGGGAAATCCCCACTCAACGATATCTTGAGTTTACAAAATTTCCCTCAAGATAGGTGTGAACATAGTTTTATATCCAACAAGAAGAAGTCCAAGAACAATAAGAAGGGACAAGACCAAGTCAAGAATGAGGCCAACATTATTTGCTTCAAATGCAAGAAAGTTGGACGCCATGTAAGGTCTTGTCCAATGAAGGAGAAGGCCTCAAGTAATAAGCATCATGGGAAGCGGCCTCAAGAACAATCTCAAGATGAAGAAAGGCCTCTCTCCGTGATTAACCATGATAATGATCGTCATGTTGAGAAGAAAAAGAAGAAGGGAAAGGGAAGCAAATGTTGCTATAATTGTCGTAAGAAGGGTCGCATTTCTTCATCATGTCCCAACGGTAACATCCCTAAGCCTCCAATAATAAATTATCATTATTTACTTAGGAAGGATAATGTTGGCAATGTGTTTGCCAAGTTTGTGGGTACCCAAAGTGGTTCGAAGGTGGATAAGACCATTTGGGTTGCCAAACCTATTGTGACTAATTTCTTAGGACCCAACCTTGTTGGGGACCAACAAGATCTAACTTGATCAATAGGTGGTTGGAGAGCATTGGAGACTTGGATACTTCATGAAGAAGAAGAAAGTACTTTCACCATAAGTTGTGGTTAATTACTAGTCAAGTGTATTATCATCATATTCATTAATCCAATGCTCCTCCTTGCGGTAACTTGTATTTACATTGTTTACATTGAAAGTTACTAGCACCATGCATGTGTAGGTTTTGTGCCTAGCATGTGTTTGTATGTTGTGCCTCTTATTATGCTTGATTTGTGGTATTTAGCATATGTAGGTTGCAATACACCTCATATAGTTGTGAGTGTATGTGTGTGTTGTTTCTAGCCTTTATTGCTTCATTAGTTGAATCTTATTTGGCTCTTTCGTGATATCAATGGATCATCACATTATGGTGGAGTGTTATGTTTACACATAACACAAACCTTGAATGTGTATACATGTGGGATATCAACTAGAATTATTTGTACAATATTATCTAGCATATTCTGTACTCACAATGTAAAATGTGCATCCATGCACAACTCCTAGAAATATCTCATAAATTGGGTCTCATTTGACACATGTGGATAATACATGAACTGTCACATTATGGGGGAGCGGTATGCTATGTGCATACCGCAATCCTTAAAGACGTGAATAAATTAAATAATGTCATTTAGAATTCATATTTGAAATTATCTTAGATCTATGTGGCTTGCATTGTTTTGTTTGAGTATGATATTCTTGTGCGATTTTTCCATTATCTATCATAAAAATCGTTGGTGGGAAATTGTTTGATTCAATTCATTCCAATTATGGTTATACATGGTTATCTATATAATTGGAATATTAAGAATCTCCTATACATGCATTGTGGTTAATTATAAACTCTCATCATATGCCTTATATATTTAAGTTGATCTTGCATATCGTTGAAATCTACCACCGAGTATTATTCTATATACCATTAAACTTGGTATTCCTTCATGTGGTAGAATTAGTAGATCATCTTCGTCTCGGCCTTTACTTCAACTTACATTTTACATCTTGCCGAGAAATCCATTTGTCTCCCAAATGTTCTCCCGTGTCTTGCTCAAGCTCATATTCTTAGTTTTTTGAAGTTACGGGAGTTGGTTATCTCACTAGTTGTTCTATCTTATATTCATTTGAGTGTGATATAACCTTGAAAATACGTGTAATGTATATCTTATGTGCACTTTGGTTTTGCTTAGTTCATATGTTGAACTATGTGTGTGATCAGGTGTTGATTCATCACTTTAATTCAATTTGGACAACATGAAGGATGATTGATTTTATTTAAGTGTTCATCGTTTATATAATATATAGTCTCAATTATATCTTCTTGGTTCTTGATATGCTTGTGCATGCATGCTTAAATATATGTGTATCTGCATGCCCTTCTTGCTCTATTTGATCCAAGATATGTAGGGAAAACTCAATCAAACCTTGACGTTTAAGATGTGCAGTCATATTCATACTCACATACTTAAGTGGAGTTTGCCATATGTATTGTAGCTATGCTAACCACTTTGGACCCAAGAAGGTTGGGGATCATATTGTACTTAAATGGTATTAGGAACATCTGAGGAATGTTGGGTGCTTGGCTTATTCATTAAGAATGCGGTGCTTTCATGAGGAACCAGGAGTCAAGCCATAATATGTTATTGATCTACAAACTTCATTCCAATGCCATCACGGTAACATGAATGTATTGCAAGCACACATGTATATAGTGTAATGTGCTCAACCTTGTGTATGTTGCATCATGACATGCTTAGTTCTTGCTACAAGTGTGTTTCTTGCATGTTCTTACAAGCAAATTTTTGTGATATGAAGCATTTGGTAAGTTGCATATAATGGGAAAGTTACCCCAAAATTTGTCATAAGGAAATTTATTGCATATCAATTCCTCAAATGTGCTCTCATATGCAATACTGATAAATTATAGAAACACTCTAATTTCTCGAAGTATGTGCTCTCATGATTAGAAATTCATGGTTATACAAATGAGATCAATTTGTGCCATGTTCCATGTGTCATGTGTCATGTGTCATGTGCCTTGCTCTTATGATAGGATCAAACTTGTATAACAATGGGTTCACATATGGATATCATGTCGCTATCGATTGTAACTATCTTTTATATGTGAGTTTCTTTGTGTATTACCACTTAGGAACTTATATGCATCAGAAAGTTAATATATTCCCTTAATATCATCTACACATTGCCGACCACTTTGTTTGTTCATTGTTGTTTCTTTGGTGGCTTCGGTAGAAGGGTGTTATGTGAGTGCTTGTATGTCTTGCATATTCCTTTTGCACTCATGTGTGTTAATGTATTCCTCATATGTCTAATTATTATCTTCATAACATTGTACCTTGCTACCTTATATTGATCCCCACTTATGGTTGAGCTTCTCCATGTGTTCCTTATAGAATATGTGCATTTGATTTCACTCATAACTTGTCATTGTCGGGACCCGGGGTTAGCGTATGCAAGCCTCGCTACAACACAATCATATGGAGAGCCGAGAACCGTACCCACTTGTCAAAGCAGACAAGGCCAAGCACAGAACGTTCTCGGAAAGCATCGAACGTGAGGGGCATCCCATTCAGGCCGGATGATCCACTGAGATGGGTCCTCATCGCCCGCACACAAGTCTAACTAATATGGGTGGTGAACTCCCATACTCATAGACAAGTCGCCTCAACCATACTATCGATTGTATTATAACCCTTACATAGACTTACTCCAGCCCGATCACTTAGTCGGGGTCTAGGGCGGGCTCGATCATACCACAAAGTGTGCACGAGACAGAGTCTCGAACAATCGCATCGCGATGCCCCAAGCTGCGCACATCTAAGGGCCACTTGGTGTATGAAAGACCGCCAGCCAGATCACAACTAAGGTCTCGAAAACCCATACAAAGACATGCATGTTATAAACATACACGCAGCACACATGCCTTGTATGAACATCAGGTATCATTGCAATTCTGTACAAAGTATACATCTTTATTAATAACTCTTACAGAGTGCACACAGAGATCACAAGCATGTGATCCAACATTACAACAGACAAACGGAAGCAGAGTAGGTCTGAGTACAGACAAGTTTAACAAATGGCTTAGAGAAGCCTTATCTAAAAACAAGCCCTCCACGAGGGAACCAGTCGTCTGACTGGGACTACACTAGCTTGGTCTTGGTCTGAGTCTTCATTCTTCGAGCTTCGGTTAGAAGTCACCATCGGGGGTCGGTGGTTTCATCTAAAACATAGATTAAGCAAACGTGAGTACAAAATCGTACTCAGCAAGACTTACATAGGAGCTATACTACTCATGCATATGTATCAAGGTAAAGGGAGGTGGGGTTCACTTGCATAAGTGCCAGCTTTGACTTGGCTAGTCCTGAACTACGAGTACCAGACTTGAGGTAAGAAGCGTACACGAGTCCACTATATCTCTTCAACAGATTACACCACTATGGTTACTTCCTCGACTTCCCCACGAGAAGCACACCATAGCACTCACGCTTATCTTGGTGTGTTTTAGAAGTATCCAGTTCAAGTTATCTAATAATCAAGCTAAGCTTTCCAAGCAGTCCTTAACTGCGGACGCGGCTATTCGAATAGTTTTGTTAACCCTGCAGGGGTGTACCGCTACACACACGTGTCATCAGTTACCGCCTTTTGCGTGTCACCGTTCAAGATATGACAGCGAGGATGCCACCACAACCGTTACCTCATAGCCGATCTAGTCCATGAAAGCCGCCTATCTGGGTTGTCTTCCACTATCGTGAACCCGGCCGGTTTACCGAAGTGGACCCAGACGATGTGTGCGTGGTGCGAAAGCCGGTCTCGGATGAGCCGTTCTCTCACTTGGCTACCAGGCCACAATACCTACAGAAATCCGAACTACTGCGACATCTGGACATCGAAGGGGATGAGTTAGTAAGCCGAGAGGGGTCAGTGAGCCCAATGTGTGGTTGTACTCTTCATCTTGGATCACCACACAAGAACTCGGTGCTTAAGGCGGTGTTCAACGAGACAACCCACTGTGTACTCCTACACAGCCTCTCATCGTTCACCTTGTATTAGGGTGGATTCACCAACACGTTTCACTGTCATCAACACCATGTTTATCATCATCCCGACTCACATCATAAGCAACCTCATGGTACCACTAAGCATGCAATAAGCAGTAATAGTTGCAGGGGTCACATGATATCAATCAACTCCTACATCTGCTAGGATTGTGGTTTGCTTACTACTGTGACAAGATGATAGGTCATGCAAAGGAATGGGTTCATCTATGCGGTAGAAACGTAGCATGGTGATCATCCTAAACAATGCATAAGCGAGACATGAGAGGGAAATGGGATTTTATCGACATGATCAATGGGGGTTTGCTTGCCTTGCTGACGAGGTTTCGATAACGGTGTCTTCAACGAAGGGGGTGATCTCGAGTTCCGGCTCCACTTCTATCAGCAACATGACAATCATAGGATCAACATAATGTACAATGCACAATCACATGAATAATATTGTAATGGTGATGTTCATGGTACTGATGTGTTGAGCATTCCATTTAAAAGGAGTATATTGCATTTGAATGCAAATTCAAACTCCATTTGATTTATCGATGAATTTCAAATGCATTTGAATGCATGAAAGTTCATTTCAAAAAATGTTGATCATGAAGTGATGTGGTATAGTTGAAGTAATGTCTCTGATGTGTGGATGAATCCATTGGAATTAAGGGTGTTGCAAAATCATTTGCAAAATCACTCCAAATTTGAATTTGAAAAGGATCCATATGCATGTTTGCTACTGTTCACCCATTTTAAAATGGTCAAACATGAAAACAAATTGCATATTCATAATCCTTGTATTTTTCTGATAATTTTAGACATATTATTTGTCCAATTTGGAGTTAAAATGAATTAGTTATGAATTTCCAAAGTTTATTGCATTTTCTGGAATTTCTGTAAATGATTTATTAATTAACTGGAAATTCATTTATGGCGTCATGCTGACATCAGCATGACGTGGGGGGGCTTCTGGCCAGTGGGGCCCTCCTGTCATCCACTCTGGGTTAAAACCCGGTTAGTTTTAAACTAACAGTGTGATTAGGGGCCCAGGGGCCCACCGTCAGTGAGGGATTAGAGGGGGTTAGGGCGGTTTAGGGTTAAGCTAACCCAAGCCTGGCCGGTGAGTTGCCGCCGGCGACTGGAACCTCGCCGGAGTCGCTCTGGTTGGCGTTCCAGTGCGCCAAAACGAACGGGAAGACCACCAGGGGGTTCCCCTTGCTTGCGCGCGTCACCCAGGACAAGGTGGGGATCTCGGGGACGGCCGGAACATCGCCGTTGACATCGACGCGCGGCGGCCAGCTCACTGAGCTCGTCGGAAAAACGGTACAGGGCATGGGAGGAGTCGGGGATAGAGGGGAAAAGATCGGGGCCTCACCAGGAGTACGTTGGCATGGTCGCCGGGGTCGGGGAGGAGCCGGAGACGGAGAATTTGACGGGGAGGCAACGACGACCGTGGTGGATTCCGGTGGCGCTGGCGTCAGTTGCTGGAGTCGAGAGCTTCAATTAGGCGCTTGGCTAGACGGAGTCGACATCGGGCTTCAAGCTGGACATCATGGCGAGGGCGGAGGGGCTCGGTCGCCACGGCTGCGCGGTGGGGTGGCCGACGGCGAGCTTCGGGCTGCACGGGAACGACGAGTTCTCGAAGGGGGATCGACCGGGAGAGAGAGGGAAAAGAGAGGGGGCTTCCAGGGGGTTCTCTTGGCGACGTGTAGAGGAGAGGGGCCTCTCGAGGCAAGCAGGACGTGGCGAGCCACGGCGTCAAGCGCGCCACGCCTCTGCCAGGAGGCAGAGGTTGAAGACAACCCTGCCCCTGGCGGGCCGGGCTGCCTTTTGGAGTAGATGGGCCAGTGGGCCGAGAGCTAAGGGAGGGGGTAAGTCTCTGGCTTTTATTCTTTTCCTTATTTTCCTTTTTGTTATTTTCTTTGTTCTGTTTTGTTTATATAACAAAACATTTTATAAAAATCTCCAATTAGTTTATAAAAACTTAGGGGACATTTATATAGCCACACCAAAGTTTTGGAGATTTTTGGAATTCAAATTATTTGAATCCAATTCAAATATGGTTTAATTTGATTTTCCAAGCTCCTGTTTCAATTTTTGAAAAATCCTAGGGCATGGGTTTGACTCCAAATCATTTTTTAAATGATCATACCCAAAAGTAAGACTTTTCAAAAATGTTTGGAGGATTTTTGGAAAAACTTTTTATCTTTCCTTTTTATTTAATTCTTTTAGGGTTTTTCTTTAACCCTAATTCCATTTTCTTTTGAAATTTTCTTGTCATGATGCAAGGAAACTCAACCCTAGCACTTGCCTAAATTGGGGTTGTGACAGTCATATGCACACATTATGGTGGTCTCATACCATATGGTTTTCTCTAGATCTTTCCTTCCATTTCGGAATTTGTTGCCAATGGGGGAGAAGTTTAGAGGGTTTTTTGGGGGTTTAGTTAGTGGTTGAGGTCATTCATGCATATCTATCAGTGTTATATATGGTTATGGCATGAATGAGCTACATATATAGGGTAAACTTCAACATGGTCAATATATGCAATGAAATTCAAGTTCATTCACACATGCATATATTGTGGGGGAGTTTTCTCTATATATTATGGTTCTACGAACATCAAATTCTTGTTTAGTATTTTGATGCTAGTATAACCGGTGCAGATAACATAAAGTAACTTTGTGTTATTTTATGCTATCAAAAGAACCCAAGTATACAATTTATACTTGGATAAGTTGCATCCTTGTTTGAACATTCATTATATAAACCCTCTTACTGAGATTGTCATCAACTACCAAAATGGGGGAGATTGAAAGTACATGTAGTCCCCATTTGTGGTTTTGGTAATTAATGACAATCCTTATGGACTAATGTTTGCATTGATATATATATATATATATATATATATATTTGAAGGAAAGTTACATAGGCAATGCATGAAGAACATTGTTCATCAACACAAATGTATCCATTGTGGCTTGGTAATGACTGATGATTCCAATAAACCAACAATGGCATCATGGCTCTATGGATGTTTGTCCCATGGATAATGATAAGAAGAATGGATGATGTTGCAAGGAATACAATCTAGTGAAGATCGGGTTTTGGGTCTCACGTATTGTATACAACCTCGGATTAAGATGATTCAAAAGAAAAGTCATTTTTCTCAACAATACCGAGAATACTCATGTTGAACACTTGTCCATTTGAGGTCATCGTAAGGACTCAATAATTCGCACAATATATCTGGCATGTGTCTTTTGAACTGGACACCACTTGATCATGGAGTAAAGATGAATGTTGACCAAGAGAAATATGAATGATTGAATTCTTGATGGTCAACACTCTAGAACTACTTATGTACCACATGGGATCTTGTGGCATGGTAAGAAATTGTCAATTGTGCTTTGAGTTTTAACCCATACGATGTATTTCTATATCTTTGAGGGATAGGTGATTCTCATGGGAATGCATCAAGAGAAAGATCACAAGTGCCCATGAGATGATGACATCAAGTGTAATGGTCATCAAGTTATACAAGGTCAAGTTCAAGATATGCATCTCAGAGGATTACATTCTAGAAGCTTGCGGATGATCACGTGGTGGCACATGTGAAGATGGCACATAATGCAAAGCTTTCCTCATGACTTATGAGGATACTAATTGAAGTCTTCACCGAGTTATGGGACCAATATTGCATGTACATCTTGAGCCAAGCATGACCCCATCATCAAGCTCAAGTGGAACGCTCAAGTCAAAGGTATTGTGTCGTGGATCATTGACCATCGAAAAGGATACATGGTCAAGAATGGATTTCCGGATGCTATAGTATAGTTCTTTTATTATTCTTGAGTTATAGGGATCCCACACTATTAAGAGGGGATCAAAGGGGTTTAGTAATGGACTTGCTCAAGTCAACAATTCCTAACTCAATTCCACTCCTATCCATTATACAAAAAAGGGGTAATCCAAAGCCAACTCATTTCTTAAATAATATGAGATATCCTGTACATACTTTGCAACTTCCATTTTGGTTTATCTTGGGTGGTTCTCTATGTGAGGATCTTGAGCTTTTCAATAGCTTTAAAATAAGCCCAAGATCATCAAAATCGGAGTTCGTATGTAAAAGTTATGCACATTTCAGTATTGGGTTCCTACTGTTCGTTCTCTGGACGGACGTCCGATGAATTTCGGACGTCCGATCCATGGGACGTCCGAAACTTGTAGGATGTCCAATCACGACCAAAATTATTGTGTCCAGATAGTCAGTGGGCACGCAAATTCATCGAAAGTCCGACATGTTTCGGACATCCGACCCCTCGGACGTCCGAACCCTGTCGGACGTCCGATATGCCACTGGACTTTTCTTTATGTGTTGCATGTTGTGCTCCCTTTGATCATTGCAGACGTCCGAACTGGTTCGGACGTCCGACATTTGTACTTTCGGACGTCCGACCCCTGACGGACGTCCGACACTTGCACAGCTTATTGCCCCAACGGCCATTTCGTCCCTTGGGCTATAAATACCCCCTCACTCCCACTTGTGAGGGTTGAGCACTTCATTCCAAATACACAAGAACCCTAAAAGGCTCCCTCTCCTTTCTCCTACACCAAATCCTAGATCCCGAAGAGATTTGTGAGAGTTCTTGAGAGAGATTTCACCCATTGATAGATCCACTCCCTCTCCCTCTTTTGACCAAATGAATTTGCGATTTGAGCAAGTCTTGAGTATTTCCCCCTTGATCTTGTTACTCTTGGAGGTTGGAGACACCTAGGCGGTAGGAGTGCTCCGGTGAGGAATCAACTTGTGATTCCCCCCCCCCCCCCGAAAGTTTGTGAAGGTTTGGAGGCCGCCTCAAGGTCTACCACTAGTGGTTGGGAATGGTGATATGTCAAGGAGAATAGGGTGAGCCTTCGTGGCATTGGTGTGCCTTCGTGGTAACACCCACTCTCACCAAACGGTGAGTAGCTTCCCTCCAAGGAAATGAACATCGGGATACATCCTCGTCTCCGAGTCTACGGTTATCTCTAACCCTAGCTCACTACTTGTGGTTTACTTTGGTCACTTGACCTTGCATTCACTATATCTTGTTGTCCTCATTATATTGTGTTGGTTATCATATCGTAGTGACCTTTTTAGGCCAACACATTATACTCCGCAATTCATACGTGCTACTATTGTTCCATATTGTTCATTGTGTGAATTGGTATATTGTATCTCACAGATCCACATCTTGTGATATATATCTTGTGTAAGTTTGTGTAACTTACTTGTGCCTACTAGTATCATTATTGTGTTCATATTGTTTAGAATAAAGTTGTTGTTGCACTTAGTTGAGCCTAGTATATTAAGGTTTTGTGCTTGTTATGTATCCACTTAGTTTATTTCAGCATCCGGATATTAACAAATCCATAAAAGTTTAAAACGCCTATTCACCCCCCCTCTAGGAGACATCATGGTCCTTTCAATTGGTATCAGAGCAAGGTCTCTCCTTATTTGGCTTCATCGCCTGGAGAGTAAGATGCCGACTAGTGGTATAGTGCACAATGACACCATTGATTTTGATGGCACAAATTATCACTTGTGGAGAATTCACATGCTATGTCACTTACGGACCATGGGTCCAAATGTTTTTCGAATTGTTACTATTGGGGCTCATATTGCCAAGGATTGCCTATCTCCATCTCTTGAGGATATGCTTATTGATAGTGATGCTTTGGGAGCCATTCATCAAGCTATAACATTTGATGTGTTTGAGTCTATTTTGATGTGTAAGACAGCTCATGAGGGTTGGACCAAACTTGATGATGTATATGGTGGATCATATCTTAATGAAGCCAATATTTTTCCCATGGAGACAACTGGGAAAGTCTCGAAAAATTCATGTCATGAAGAGCACCCTATTGCCTCCACCTCCGACTACTTGGTCACATCAACATCTTCCACTTTACCAACATTTAGCTTGTCACAAGGTAATGACATGGTAAGTGGAGAAATCATGTGTGATGATGATGTAGAGATCATTATAGATGATACTACATGTAGAAATGCTAGCATTTTAGCTTCCATGGACTTGAGCATATCTTGCACCAACTTTGGCATAGACTCTTTTGTTAATAATCCATGCATGTCATTTAAAGATTCCTTGACATACTCTTGTGATTATATTCTTGATCTTCCATGTTGCCATGGTAAAAATGCTTCAATTTCCTCTAGTTATTTTATGACTAACCATGTAGAGGAAACCAAGAAAAATGTGGCACACTTGATTAACGAAGATCCCTCTTGTACGGGAAAGTCATCACCGATGCACATGTGCCTCATGGCAAGAGGCAATCATGAGGTATCCTCTTATATTAGTGATGATGATGATTGTGATGAAAATGATGTTGCCATGACCCAAAATCTCTATGAGATTGGGAAAACCCTTTGTAGGGTTAACAAGGACACATATAGGATGTTCCAAGATGTTCTTGCCTCCTTTGATGAACGTAATGATTTACTTCATGAAGTGCAAGATAAAAATGAACTACTTAAACATAATATCATTTTGGCTCATCAATATTTGAGAGACTTGAAGTGTTCAAAAGAAGAGATTGAAGTTTCTCATTATAATCTTAAAGAGCATTTTGAGCACCTTGACCTTGGCTACAAGAACGTCAAAGGAGAGCTCACTAAACTCTCTAAGTCTCATGAGTAACTTCAAGCTACTCATGAGAAGTCTCTTGGTTCTACCTCTTCCTCTCATATTGTCAATGATGCTTGTACTACTAATCCTATTTCTTTGATCTCCTTTCAGGCGACATCGTGGTCCTTTCAGCGGCTAGCTCCTGGAAACATTAGAATTACTAGCGCATTTCTTTGATCTCTTCTTATGTTTCTTTTTCATCACTTACCCAGGATGTGTTTCATCATAAGCCCCACGAACCCCCGCGTGCATTGTGTTCGGGCTTTGTATGTTTGCTGGTTGCTAGTCTGCTTTTTCCTGGGTGCCGACATCAGAAGGTGTGTCCTCCAGAGAGAATTTCCTGAACAAAGACTTCATACACTGAACGGTAGGATGTTCCTTTTGGGTTAGGTCGGGCATTTCAAGTTCATATTATCTAGGTTTTAGTAAATATCATCAGGTGGACCTCATCATAGAAAGAGTTGAAGTACTGGTCAGGGTTCACATCCTGCATGTCATCATCTTGTGGATCCACGGGTGTGGCATGATCAGCCACCGGGACTGTTGGACCTTCTTCGCATCCGCTATGATCCCCTAAGACAAAGGATGGTAACTAGATAGGTGGAGTTATAATGGTGTTACCTTGGATCGGCGTCGCACCGACAATCTCCACGTGGATAAGTATCTTTGGCCACATTATTATCCAACCATTGCATCCTCCCAGCTTTGTTGGGTCTTCCTCTCCCCCGCTAGGAACGGGAAGAGGCAACTCCAAGTAGTCATCTAATAGCACACGAGACACGTTGTGCAACATGCGGTCCAACGGCTTCATGATCAAAGCCTTCACAACATCCACTAACTGGTCGTGGATGTTGCATATGAGGGTGCATAGAGTATCGTCAGCATGCGAAGACAGGTGCGGCGTTAGAGATCCGAAAGTCAAACAAATGGAAGATTGAATATGTTGATGAGCATGAGACGCGTAATTACCCTGATAGCATCGAGCTTAGCCAATGTCGAAGACCCACCGGGCATGTGAGAGACGGAGGAGGGGCTACTACGAACGACTGTGGCGGGTGGGACGAGTTTATGCTCGGTTGCAGGTGCGGTTGCGATTTCGGTGTTCACCGACTTGCTTCCGATGAAGCTAGGAATGGGAAAAGTATCCGCGTTGAGATTTTCTTTCGTCCACTTGAACATAGTCAGCACCAAGGCTGAAAAAGTAGCTTTAAGCTCTTCTCTGGCTGCAATTTTGGTTGCCTTGACCGCCTCAGCTTTGTTCTTCGCGGCCTCAGCTTTGGCCTCTTCTTTGGCCTTCTGTGTGGCTTCCTCTACCTCCTTCTGCTCATCTTCGAGGGTCACTCTGCTGAGCTTCCTATTCTGCTTACGTGTCTCCTTATCTTCCTTGTAGTAATAGTTCCACGAGGCGTCGACTCTGGCGGCTACACGTCCATACTCCGGTGGCTCGTGCAAGGGCCTTCCCTTCACTTGGTTCAATGCCTGGTTAAAAGGGGTGTCCCACGCGTACTTCGTCGACGACTGAGCCGACAAGTCGCTTTAAGATGCAAGTCATTTTTCTCCTTCTACAAAAGGACGTGGATCATTTAGAAATATGACTAAACCGTTGCCGACTTGATTAGAAGCTAATTAAGGTGGTAAAAAAAATTACCAGTTATCTTATGAAATTCCTCGAGAGGTCTTCCGTGACCAATTCCCCGATTATTGGGTGTCTCGTGTACCGGGCCCTAATGTAGTCACGTCCATGCGGATCATCGTACTCCTCCCAGGGATCTGGTTGCCGCATACCTTATGGACATGTCGCGTCCTCCTCATCCCACACTGGCCTCTTCCCCATGTAACCACATCTTCCGAGGCGTGGGACCCTGACGTTCTTCTTCTGAAGACTCTTGAGATATTCCGACCTGAGGGTGGTTCCAGGGTCTTCGCAATAAGCCTTGAATTGTATGCAGTCATCTTCCGAAATAGTCGTAGGATGAACCTTCCTTAGCAATCACTCTTCTCACCCTAGTTTTCCGGTTGCTCAAGTCATTGCTACACTTCTTGAGGGCCTTTTCATTTATCCACTTCATATTATCATCTTCCCACGGCTTGACTTCGTCATTCCGGTCGGAGAACTTGAATCTCACATGAATATTTTCTAGGAGGAGTTGGTCCAAATCTCCTCTGCCTTCTTCTCTTATGTTAGTCTGGTTGATGTTGACGGTCTCCCGAAGGATGCACGTCACGTCGCTTCTGTAGCATGCCGACACAATCCACAGACTTACAATGTCGAAGGTGCCAAGGTGCACCGAGTGGACATCAAGTCTTCCGATGTCGAGCTTGTTTGGGCTTCGGGGTTTCTGCTGCTTCTTTCTCCTTGTCCCTTGGCTAGCACCACCTATGATCTGGTTGCCACCATCCACGGTTTGGTTGCCACCTTCCGTTTCGGTGGTCTCAGTGTTGCCCATCTCGAAGGTGTCTCTGCCAGGAGCACCCTCCGTGATGCGAAGGGGTTGTCGGGCCTGCGAGCCAGAGTTCTGACTATCTATATAGGTGAAAAATTGTTTACCCTCGTCATTTAATTAATTGTCTGGTGGGTTGATTAGAAAGGCCGACATCGTCGTTATGAGCCATTTTTCCTATAGAATTCAATTTGGCGGTTTAATTGTAGAACAAAACAAAGGAATACTAACATTTACAAAATGAAATGAATAATAACATTTACAAAATGGCCTATATTTTGTCGGAAGGTCGTTTAGTTCCCGTTCCAAATCCCGGGGACTCAACTTGTCCTACTTTTCTAGCACAAGCGTCATATCAAAATCCATGGAAAATTTTGGTATGATCCTTAATAAAAATTGAACAATATCAATATTTGCAGGGATCCGAAATTTACCGGAACGAAAATGAATCAATATTTCGGTAAAACATAGGCCACTCGGATCCCTGCAAACAATATCAATATTTCATACATTTTTTGTAAAGGCACATAAATGTAGGGCAAACCAGATGACTGCACTGAGAAATTTGTGAATAAAATACGAGTAGATGAGAACATGCCACTTAACGGATTGTCAACAATTGTTCAAAAAAATACAACATTGAACCCAACAAGGAAAAATGATTATATTACACTATGGCAGTAGTAGAGTAATAAAGAGTACGCGGGCCATTCAAATCTAAGCCCAGGCTCATATGCTCCTTCACAAGAAACTTTCGAAAAAACATATGAAAAAAGCTCCACCCGGGCACCGAATCGATGCTCCAGACATAGCTTCGCTCTAGCAAATTTCAAGAATTGCGTTGTTTTGTCATAGTACGTTTTATTGTTGCTTGCAATAGGCTAGCTTTGGGTGCTATTCATGAATGTTCATGAAAATCATGCTCTATGGCTGATGAAATGCCCGGTGACCTGTATGTTGCCTTAGGATTGACAATTTATTCGTGCCCCCCCCTCCCAAGTTAAAGGAATGGATAGGTTTCCCATCAAAAAGCAAAAAATGAATCTTATTTAAAAATATTCAAATATGTAAGTGGCTGAAGGAAGAAGTGAAAGCGTTATTCATCAACCGAATGCAAAACAATCCATCGTGTATGATCATTTTCCTCAAAAAACTTTGAATTTGTTTGTAAAATTACCTTCGCTTGTGGAGCCATAGAGGAAACCCAAGAAGGGCCATCTCATTAGGTAACTATATCTGCTAGAGAAATTTCGGTGTACCTGACATTTAGGAGGTTCTCTTCAGCTATTGTCGGTTTTGTAAACTTTCTAGTAGGTTATGGTCCTTCTTTTCTCTATTTTTTTTCTTGGTGCTTTTTTATTTTATTTTCATTTTTTACCATTTCTTGAGGTTTCTTGTTTTTTCAGAAAAAAAATCATTGGAAATTTTACAATATTAAAAAAATAAAATTAAGTCATATTTTTCTAAAGTTGTAAATAAATATTTTAAAAAGTTTGGAATATAAAACGCCTGTAAATTTTCAAAAAATATTTGCTTTTGCACAAAACATGTATGAAAATTTAAAAAATTGTTCATGTTTCCAAAACATAATAAAAAAAATTATTTAGAAATGCACGTGTTTCAATTTATTTTTTCATTTTAGATTTTTTTCACATTATAATGAGTTGTTGGTATTATTTAAAAATTCTTCTGACACATTTTAAAAAAACTCACAAACTCTTAAAAAAATGTTCACATTTTTCAAACCTATTTTTAATGTTTTAAAAAGTATTAATATTTTTAAAAATATTTTTTCAAAAATAAAATGAAATAAAAACATATAGTAGATAAATCAGTAGTTATAGTACCACAAGGGGGTACCGTACCCAATTCTTTGTAGCGCACGGTTTAGCTATAGATGCTACATGGAGTGTTTTAGTCTTAGGGTTACACGTCGGTTATAGGAGCTCACATTGTAAAGCAAGAGAGCTCATGTATGAGGCGCACTTTTTTAGGATTAAGGACCCCTTTATTCCTCAGAAGGAACATTCACAGGGATAAAAAATTCCTGGATCATGGGGATGTAGTAGCCACAAATGTCACCAATTTCTAAAGAAGTAGTAAATTTAACTAAACTATGAGCTTCCCGATTGGAGCTTCTACCTTCAACAATAAATTACAGCTACTAAAAAACTGTAACTTTGAGTTAATCTCTTTGATTATCATGTCGTGTCTTCCATCCGACCCGCTTTTAATGTCCTCGACCACGCCCTTCGGCTCACAAGCGATGATGATGTTTTGTAATATGAGAGCTCCTATATGAGGCACGTGGGCGTTACAAAGAAAAGGCCTTCACTAAAGGCCAACACAAATGGGCATGCCCACTCTTTCTACAAACTGTTTTTCCTTTTTTTTACGCCGGCTTTCACAAAACATTAACTATTATTTTGTAGAATCTAGATATTTCAAAATATACTAAATTAAATAATCATATTTTTATAATTTTATGTGTATATAAGAAGTTCATTGTATATTACAAAAGTCCCCAGAGTGCACTAAAAGAGGTTCTATAATTCAAAAGTTCATTGTACATTAAAAACTGTTCAATATATACAACAATAATGTTCATAGTACATCTTACAAAATGTTCAGTTATAATTTTTTTTATAATATAGTGCCAATATTAAGTGTGTATTAAAGTATTCACCGTATAATGCAAAAACCAAAAGAAGATTTGCAAAAAAATAAAAATAAAACGACAAAACAATAACTACCTGAAACGAAAGTAAAAAACTAAATAAACTAAGAAGATAAAACCAAAATAAAAACAAATGAAGCAACAAGACACTTGGACCGATCTACAAGGATGCGGATTTGCCATAAACAAGCATATATCACGCCCCTCCTCCTCTCTCTCTCTCTCCGTCAATCACAACAAAGCGGCCAATGTCGCTTCGGCCTGCGGCCCATGTCGCTTCGGCCTGAGGTCCGGCAGGGGTGAACCCAAAAAAACAATTTAGAGAGAAAATAATTAAATACTAGTATTTTTTGTGAGAGCCTTGCAAAGATCTCTTTTCGATGGGTTAAGAACACACTATATGGCGCATACTCAAACACCGCCATATGCCAGGTATTGGGCGCTTAATTTTATTTTATTTTTTCTATGCATTTTCCGGGTTTGGACGAATTCTTTTGGCTTTTTTAGTTTTCTTCTTGTTTTCTTATATTTCAGTTGTGCCTCTTGAAAAATAATGTTTTTAAGAGATGTATGCTTGTGCCTTTTGTCAAGGCATATATTTGCTTCCGAAAGAGGCACAGTTGTACTTTTTGGAAAGGAAAGAAATGCATTTTTGTTCTTACGTAAAATGCACATATTTGCTGAGAGGTACAGTTGTGTTTCTCAGGTAGGAAAAAATGCATTTTCCTATTGATTTTTTGTCATATTTTTTGATTGAAACCTATTAACATGACATCTAGTTTCGAAGATCTCGACGGTCGAAGAAATCTGTTTAGAATTTAGACGCACGATTCAAAAGATAATATATTTTTCAAAAACAAATCTATGGAAATTTTTTTTCCAAATTACGAAAAGCGATGAGCATGCAGTGCACCATTTATGAACCGTAGGAATGATGAAAATGACATTACAAGAAATATTCCTTAACTAAGGGTTTTGACCAATCAAGGTTTGGGTGCTGCCTTTAACCTTGAACATCAATATATACGCATCCAGAGTCTCGCGTTTGGCACCCCTCTGCCCGCAAAAGCTATATCTCGCTTATAACAAGTGTAGCTTCGATCTCCTTGAAGGATTCCTTCCCATCTGTAGGTATTGGACAATCTCCTTTTTGTATTTTTTCCGTTCGTGGGTTTTCAATGGTTTGGTTTCGCAGTCATTGCTAGTTTTTCTCATTTCTTTGCTTTTTATTTTTTTAGTTTTTATGTTTCTTTCCCTTTTCTTTTTTTATTTCTTTTACTTTTTGTTTCTTTGTTGGTTTTATTGTATTTTTAATGCATGTCTACTTTTTTCAGTACAAATAAGTATTTTTACTGTGCATGTATAATAATTTTATGATACATGCTGGAAATTTCACAAATACAAAGCGTACATTTTTCTAAAATAAATATCTTGAAGATTTCTTAAAGACATGATCAATAGTTTTCACATACATTTTAAAAAGGTAAATGGTAATATTTTTTTCAAACCTATGCAATTTTTTTTTCACATTGTTTAAAATTATTTTAAATATTACAAAAAATTCTTAAACCTGAGAGTTTATCTTTCAAATGTATCATGCATTTTTTTAATGATATGGAAAATTTTCATATAATATACAAAAATTATTTTTCATTGTATAAGGAAGTTTTAGAAAATGTACACACATTTTTCTTTGAATGCATGAAAAGTTTGTTCATATCAGGAGCATTGTTTCTTGAAGCTATCTACTTCTTTTAATTATGCTAAATTTTATAATGTGTCAACAATTTTAATTAATTTCTTATTTTAAAATTAATTTTAATTTTTGAAATATTGTTCATTTAAATGATCAAGTTTGTATCCCAAATATATTGTTAGTTTATAAATAAAATTTGTGTTGCTACAAAAATAAGTTTTTGTGTTTATCGGTGCCAATTTCATTTTATATAATATTAATTAATTATTTCATTTTAATTTAGATATTATTTGTCTCCGATTTACTTATCCAAAGTGAGCACCAATATATTTGAGAAATACGGTGCACTTAATATATAAGGAACAGTTTCTTAAATTATATGAATGCATTTAAGAATATGAGGAAAAATTGTAAATTAATGGGTTTTTTAATGTGTGGACACTTTTAAAATAATATTAACTTTTTAAAAAATGCACAAAGTAATTTTCAAAAGGTTATGACCACTTTCATAATTACTTAAAAATCTTTTTTAAAATTGTGCGATGAATTTTTTGAAATTAATTAAGGAATTTCAAAAAGAGTGGTTAATTTTTAATCACAAAAGGTATTATGTAAATGCACATTTTTTATTTTCTTGATTGTTATAGGTTTTAATTTTTATACATGATTATCTAAAAGAAACAATTTTGTTGGAATATATATTTAAAAGATTCAAAATATATAAGATAAAAAAGTACTACATACCATGCCTCGTTGGGCCTGGCCTATGTTGGTCATGGGCTGTCGCCCCTAAGCATTAAAAGGAATATAAAAAAAGAGTGTTGCGAGTGCTTGACCTACGACACTCTTATATGGAATGCGGACCAAATGGCGCATATTTTCCTTTGTCGGTTTCTTTCTCTCTTTTTTGAGCAACTGAGGGATCCACAAGGATATCGAGGATTTATTTGTTAAATTCTACAATACAACACATCTTATAAAAGAACCCTAGAAAAACAATAATGCACAACCAAGTCCTTGGACTTCTGCGAGAAAGACACTGCATAGAAAATGGAGATGTGATCGGGTCCACCATCTGCACACAGTAATATCCTCGTCGTCACCCGAGAACTAGGGCCAGTTCTCTTGGAGCAAGATTCTAGAGAATCAAGCTTCTGGAAAACTTCCCTCAGAATCTTCTTGTCCCAGAATCCAGTTCTTTTCTGAGATTGTAGTTTCAGATTCTGGGTTGAGTTGTGCGGTGAAATGTCTATACTGCCCTCAGACAAAAACTGTTTGTTGAATTGTGAACGCTTTATGGTTTCAAACATTTTTTGGTTGAATGTGAGGATACAAATATTTTGTTAATATCATAAATTCCTAAATATCATAAAATGCTAAATATTATACTTGACATAACATCATGTTTGCAGTCATTATATTACAAGTATAGAGAATAATCTCAAGGTACAAGGCTCAGCCTCACGTGTTGCGGTCATAGTACCATCGTCTTCCGGTGGTAGAGCATTGGCGCCTACAAACGGCGATGGAGGTTGCACATATGAATCATTGTCAAACTTGTCAAAATGCTCATCCCAAATCTTGCTATCAAGAATCAAATTGTGGAGACACATCCATGCAGTGACAATCATCTTTTGGGTCTCCGGTTTGTACCGTGGTATGCCTTTAAGAATTCTCCATTTCAACTTGAGAACACCAAAAGATCTTTCAATGACATTCCGTAAAGACGAAGGACGATGATTGAATGTTTCATGTCTCCCCACCGGCGGATGTTGTTGGAAATATGGTACATGATAATGTTGCAATTTGTATGGTGCTAGATATCCAACCCTGTTTGAATATCCAGAGCCCACAAGATAATATGTATCTACAATAAGACAAGCCGTTAGAAATTCCCAACATATTTTAATGTATATAACTAAATGTATACGTACATGAAATTACCTAGAGGAGGTTTTGGAAAATGATCATAGCGAACTATAGCATCGCTCCACACACGTGTGTCATGAACTGATCCGGGCCATCCAGAAACAACAAATGTGAACCTCATATCAAAATCACACACTTCCATAACATTTCCACTTGTGTAACCTTTCCTATTTCTGTGTTGTGGCTCCAACTCTTTAGGCACAATCACTTCAAATGTGTGTTCCATCCATGGCTCCGATAGCATTTCAAAATGAGGCCAGAACTTAGTTTTTTAAGTACAAGGTGAGGTTCAGAGAAAGTTGGATCAATTGGTGTAATGTAATCCCCGGCCATGCGGTCTACACACTCCAAAACCTCATGGAATTTTTTGTTTATGACAGAACAACTATGTGAGAACCGATCGGCGACATTATCAGTGGTCTGATATGCACCCACAGTCCATAGAAATTGAGACAATGCTTCTTTGAATGATATGTTGCAACTTGACTTCAACCCATAAGTCTTAGTTAACAGAGTATGCAATGTATAAAACACTGACCTCCGCATTTTGAACATAGCATAGAAACCTTTTGCATCTTGCTCTTTCTCTTCTACCCATTGGAGCCCTGAAACAAGGTGTAACCTTCTTGGAGCATAAGGTACTCTCATACTTGACGACGCCACATTCATAGCAAATGCAATCATGGTCGCCTCAAATTCCTTATCTTCTCGTTTCTTTTTGGAAATATCCATCTGCACAATAACATATCACATAAGACAATAACGTGATATAAAATATCACAGAACATAGTTCCTAAACATATCACAGAAGCAAATAGTTTGGTTCCAACATCATATCACAGAAGCAAATAGTTTGGTTCCAACATCATATCACATAAGAAAATAACATAGTTCAACAAATGGTACAAGTTGATAGCAAACAGTTTGGTTCCAACATCATAAAAAAGAAGCAAATAACATGGTTCAAATGGTATAACAAATAACATAGGCATTCTACTTATTGGTGAACTCCCACATCCTCTTTAGCCATGCAAGCCTCGCATGTGGTTCATGAGACTTGAAGGAAGAGAAAACATCGCAATATCTTTTTTCCATGAAAAGATTTGTAGCATAGAAATGTGCATCACTTCCTGGAGGGGCATCATCTGCTTCCACCATGGCTAACATATCTTGAATCTCTTGTCTTGTTGGATCCATGGTCTCTTTTGCAATCTCCTCTGCCTCTCTCTTGTCCTTTGCACTAAAAAGATCCGCCATGCGCACAAATGCCTCATTTTTAGCATTCTCACTTGCCCACTTTTCATTCATCTTAGGACTTGGCGAATACAGACATGCCCTCTTTTTCCCACGCTTTGCTCGATTCACAAGAGGTGTGTCTTAGCCTCCTTGACTTTCAAACTCTGAATCTCCTTCCAAATTGATTCGAGGAGCATCACCTTGATATGTGGGAGTTGGCACCCTCGCGTGCTCGTTTGTGACACAAGTTGTATCAAAAACCTCTGCCATTTTATCCTCCTTTGCTAGTGGAGCATACCGAAATTTGGAAGCTTGCGGATGTTCCTGTAATCACATAGAAAAACTAGTTAGTACCAGAAATTAGAAGCAACTTGGAAAAATGATATGACAACAATGATACCTTATCTCCAATGTCCACCACTCATTCGAAGCAGCAATGGTCTTCGTATGCTCATCTCTTCCTATGCCAGATGCTTGTTGATTCAATGTCTTCCATGTGTTATAATTGCTTCAACATACATCCCATCTATTTTTAATTTGCCGGCTCGAATAGTTTCTTCCAGACCGCTCATTAAATTTTCTAGCAAATTAGCTTGTCCAATCTTCGAAAAAGTGGTGCCGGAGCGGTGATTTGCTCGCACCTCCTCTACGCACGCAGTCATAAAAATTGTATGAGAAACATTATCCCAATTTGCTTTGGGTTCCTTGGCCATATACCATTAGCATCGTTCATGGTTATTAAAGTAACACAAATTTGTAGCAATACAAACAGTAGCAAAAATTTATATTTGGTAGTAACCATATTTTTTTAGCATCAACCATTCATCATCAAGCAACAATCCAACTAGCAGCTATCCATCCATCATCAATAGCATGCTAAAATTGCAAGAAAAAAAGACAAGCAAGAATAAAGGGAGTAGCGCCGGCGACGATTGGAGAGGAGGCGCGGCCGGGGGAAGAGGTGGGGGCGGCGGCAGCGAGGTCGGGGAAGGGGAGCGGCGTCGGACAATGTAGGGAGGCCGCTGCGCGATTGAAGAGGAGGGGCAGGCGGGGGCGCCGCCGGCGAGGTCGGGGGAGGGGGAGCGGTGCCGGCGAGGTCCTGGACAGGGGTGGAGGCGGGGAGGAACCCTAGCCAGGGAGCACCATAAGGGAGGGAGGAGTGACGACGGGCTGGGGGCTGGGTTCGCTGCCTCTGTCCGTCTGGTTGGAGCGTGGGTGGGGTGGCATATTGCTTGTAATGTGTGACTCTAATAAGGGTATGTCTATATTACAAAACATTTTGTTTGGTAGGATTGCTCAAAATCTTAGGATTCTGGGAAAAGGAGGTGGTGGAGGAGATTTTGGGTTGCACTAGGATTCTATAGAATCCTGCCAGAATTTTGCAAGCCAATTTGAGTTCTTTTGCTTGCTTGCTTTTCCAAATCCAGATTCTCTAGAATCTGTCCAAAAGAACTGGCCCCTAGTCAATTGGTGCAGCGAGGGCACTACAACTCGGAAGCATGGCTACCGGCGAGAAGAGGAACCGCCTCCCATAAGGCATCATGGCGGGGAGGAAACTGAATCGGCTAGCCTTCAGCCAGTGGATGTGATGGCATGGTGATGTTGGTCGGCTTTCATCCTAGGATGCATGCACCGGGATCTCCACTACGATAACCACACCAATGAGCTCGGACCCGATCAACAAGATGCCAACTTTTGCATATCCATCGGTGAAGATCGACCACCTCGGTGGCGCCTTCAGCCGAGAAGAAACGTAGTTCCTTTCTGCAGATCAAGGACAATGCATATGATTTATAGGGGTAACCAACAAGTAATCCTTGATTCATCATCATCTCCATCCATTGGAGCAAGGTCACCAAGAGGAATAGAAACCAACATCTGCATGCTCTATCCCCCTACAAAGAAAAATAGCAACCAACATCTATAGGCAGACACACCCTCCCTCCTTTCCCACTTTGATCGGTGACACCGATAGAGGAGAGAGGAGGGTGGGGGCTTCAGACCACGTCACAAGGCTGATCCAGGCAAGACAGAGACGGAGGGAAAGGGTAAAGGGGAAAGGAGAGTGGTTCCGGTGCGACATATATGGATGCCAAAATCATTGTTTTGACCTTTGGCACAAACTTTAGCGAAAATAACCCTATCTAGAATTTAATTTTGGAGCTAACCCTTTTATGTCAAGCCATACACCATGGCGTTCCGTTGCACTGGAGACGTCATGGTCTATGGCATTGCCCGTGGCCACCACGTAGTCGTCACTCGTACCCCTTTCGTTGATTGTCCAACGTGGCACAGGAGGAAAAGCCGCGGTCTCTGGCGTTTCCCAAACACTCAGTAGTCCATGGCGTGCTGGGCCAGGGCAAACGCCATGAACCATGGCGTCTTCCATGCAATGAAAACACCATGATGTGTGGCGTGATCTAAAAGGGTTAGTTTTGAAAATAAGTTCTATATAAGTTTAATTTTCTTTAAAGTTTGTGCCAAAGGTCAAAACAGTGATTTTTGCCACATATGCATGCTATGGCTTCTTTCCTTGTTTTTGGTTTACTGACTTTCATCCTTTTATTTCTTTTACCGAATTTCTTTTATTTAAAATTTTTGTGAATACTTTTTTTTAGGTGTCCACAAGCCAATCCAGGTGTACTCTCGGAGGCGCGCTGTGATAGGAAGCTTGACATGCCCTATTGGACTGGTTTGACTTCAGCATGCGCGCACCGAGCGGTCAGGTCAGGTCACGGCGTAGTCTCCGATCCACTGTTCCTGATGCTGCTGGCTGCTGTGAGCTCTGTATTTCAGACAGTAATGCATCACTTGATAATTTATTCCTCGTATACAATGAACTATCTGTCGTTGCAGCAGACGCAGAGAACGTTTTAAAATGCAGTCGCAAGCGCCATCGTTATGATTTTAGCCACACGTTAACCGTTCTGCATCAGCTTGTGCGATCTGGGGAGAAGTGCCAAGATCCCCTTACCATTCCGAGCAAGCACCACGACCCGAGGCCATGCTGAGCACAGCACACCGTTAAAAAGGCGCGCGTTAGTTTTGGCAATGTGGACAAATGATATTTACCCAGCGGCCATGTCCTTTTACCAAATCGGAGATGGATCTTGCAAGGACAGAGATGGGCGGCTAGCCGGCTAGGAATAGCAAGAACGTTGATCTCCTTTGCTCCCTCTGCCAACTGCAGGAGCTGCCTCGTCCTGCAAAACCAAACCGAGCCCCGCTGAATCCGCTTCCCAAAACATCCAATCCGTGATGGCAACATTCTGGTCATCATGTCATCTATTTTTTAATTTTGTCATCCGGTAAACTCTTTATTTTTGCGGATAGCCATCCGATGGATTCAACGTGAAAAAATCTTTTTACCGGGATCCATAATCAGTAGTAGTCACAACTTTCCAAGAAAATATAGCATATGCGGTAAATAAACTATAATTGTGTATCAATTACATTGTAGATTTTACAATTTAGAGCGACTCTAGTAGATCCGTTAAAAATATTCGGCCAACAAAATAACAGACGATATGCAGTATCGAGGCGAAAAATGGCTCAAACAGATACTGCATATCACTTCGACCAACAGATATTTTTACGCGAAGCGCCAAAAACTCCTTCGGAGACGCCAAATCTTCCGTTTTCTTGCCTGTTTGCCGCTCCCTGTATCCTTGGCGGAAGGGAAGTTTCAGCTACAATACCTCTTGTTCTCATCGCCACCACCACCGCTGAAGGTCGATTCCAGCCATCCCTGCCACCTCCGCATTCCAAAGAGCAACGTGTTCCAAGTCGCCGTCGTCCCGTACACTAAAACCGCGTTGCCTGTGCGGAGCAGGGCTGGGCGAAGCGAGGCCATGTGAGTGGGGCGGAGGAGCATGACGGGGCCGAGAGGAGGGGAGGCGGGGCAGAGCAAGCACGACCAGGGTAGCTCGGAGTGCCATGGGCGCGGGCAGACGCAGGGGTAGCGACCATGGGCGAGCCTGGCCCCTAGCGCGGCCGCTACGAGCAGCTTGGCCACAGTTCTACACGGTGTCGGTGGGAGCGGCCAGTGGTTGCCCTGGTGATCCTCTTGTGTTGCATGTTTAGTTTGTGTCCAATATTGTGTACTACTTAGGTTACATTGGACTTAGAGTTGTAGTGTGGGTAGGATATGTGTAGTGTTGGAGTCGGATATGTTGTATCCTTGGCTCTCATATAGTGAGAGGGCACCCCGTTGTTGTAACCTATGCTAACATAGTGAGAAGGGGAGCCGACGGCGCGTGCCGGCGCCCGAGTGGCCGATGTGTGGTATTGTATCGGTGTCATAGGGACGAGCACCCATAGTCAGGCCCCAAGGATGTAGCCGATGTTCGGTCAACCTCGTTAAAAAATCGTGGTGTCGCACCTCGTGTGATTGCTTGGTCCTCGGATGATCTACTACATACCTTGCATTTATTCTAACATGTGGTATCAAGCCTAGGTGTCTGGAATAAAATCTCGATGGATTCACAGGTGGTCGGTCATGGTTAATGGGCTGGACCCGCTGGAGTTGGCGGGTCATGGTGACCGATGTGTGAGAAGGAGATTAGTGGGTTTAGTCCCATATCGGTTGTGGGAGGAGACGTAACACGACTTATAAGGCGGGGACACCACCTCCTATCAGGCTAGGTTTTTGGGAGGAAAGGGTCCAAAGCTTGTGATAAGTCTATGTTGCTCTCCGGTTGGGCGAGGTGACGCATGTGGATCGGAAATGCTTGTGTAGTGGATCCTAGAATTGCATAACAAGTGGTATCAGAGCAAGGTTCAGTCGAGGTGGATCGGTTTGATCTAGAGGACGAAAGGTCAATTAAAATATCGATGACGCGTCGACGCGTGTATCATACAGCAGGCCTGTCGGGCGCTAGCTGGCGGAGAGCTTGCGTGGGCAACGGTTAGCGAAAGAAGCAGGCTGCAGCAGGCGGACGAATCGCGTGGAATTCGGGCAGCGGATTGAGTTTGTTTTGGAAAAAAGGGACTGCTAGATCTCAATGGTGGGTCTAGTGCTAATGTAGCAGCTTGTGGTGATGACTCAGACAACAGGTATCAGACAGACAATGAATCAAAAGTGAAGTTTGGATGTTGGATTCAGCTAGCTCTTTTCATGTGACACCTAACCGGGAGTGGTTCTCTTCGTCCAAGTCTGATGAGTTTGGTTTAGCCTATGTGGGTGGTGACACAGATTATCGTCTTGCTGGAATAGGTGAGATCAAAATCAATATGTTTGATGGAGTTGAGCGGATGCTTCGGGGAGTCAGGCATGTGCCGGGGCTAAGAAGGAATTTAATTTCTCTTGGAGTTCTTCATGATGGTGGTATGGAATTCCATTGTGATCGGGATAAGAAGGCCATCAAAATCATGGAAAATGAGGCGACCATGTTGGTTGGAGAGAGGACGGCTTCTCATCTTTATAAGTTGCAAGGAAGCACTACTGCAGTGTTGGATATATGCTCTAGAGGCAAATAATATATGATTATTCCAATATATCTAAGCAAGTTCATAACCAGTTTCATACCGTGCTAGAACTGCATCAGTGAAACAATGATGCAGGTGTGGTATAGAAACACCCAGAGTTCCTAGTTAGCCTCTACTTCGATAACTAGTTCATGGTCAACATGATGATCGTGGTTTCGCGATCATGGACAATTAAGTCTCTTGACTATGAGGTCACCTCACTGGTTAAGTGACGTGATGAACATTACCCAAAGAAAGCATTACAGCATGATCAAATCTTATGAAGGTTCAGTGTTGTAATTACAGAACGTGGTAGACCGTTCCTTTGACCGTGAGTACGTGCATAATCACTATCTTCCCGGATGCTTTGACTTACATCCCACCACCTGACTGAAATATGCGGGTCATAACGGTTGTATCTTAGGTATTCCGTGGAGATACGTTGAGGAGTATTGTTTACAAGAGCGGGATTTGTCAATCCATATAATGGATAGATACTCAGGGCCCACTCGGTGAGATTCCATCCATAAAGCTGCGCAGCGTGTGACTAGGTCACGGGGATGAATATCACGGGAATGAGTGTATAAGGATTTAGTTCGGAACGAGGTTGAACCAGACATAGGATGTCATTGATCGAATCTCGGAACAATCCAGTATCGCTGACAAAGGGAATGCTATACGGCGTAAGGTCCAATCGGTATTGATATCCGGAATGCACAGGGGTCATTATGGGCATCCAGGTCCCGCTGATGATCATTGACTGTTGCCTCTGCTCGGTCATGACTGGAGTGTTCTCGGACCATAGGGTAACACACTTAAGGGCTCGATGAAATCGGAGACCTTTTCGGAACCATCGGAGCAACCAGAGAATTAAGGAGACAATATCGGAGGAGTACCGTATTGAACCGAAACAAGTTCGGAGTGAGCCGGAAGTGTTTCCGGAGCACCGGGAGATGAAATAATATGTTTTAGTTATTAATTAATTGAATTAATAATTAAAATAATTTTATTTCTAATTAATATGTGCTATGAGCCTTAGTGGAGAAAAAGGCCCATTAAGGAATTAAAGGGAAAAGAAAAAAGAAAAGAAAAAAGGGGGGGAGGCGCCATGGGCCCTAGGGCCCATGAGGGGTGCGCCCCCTCTCCCCCCTTGGCCGGCCACCCCCTAGCAAGGGACTTTAGTCCCACATTGCTAGGGGAGGTGGGTTGACTCCCTTCCCCAGCCTATATAAAGACAGGCAGGGTGCACATAATTAATACACAGAAATTCGTGAGAAAATAAATATAACTCCGAATTGAGATCGGTTTTCTCCGGTCTCCTCCCCTCTCTGGTCTCTTCCACGGTGGGCTCCCTAGTGTGAGCCTGTAGTGGAATTGAGACCTCTCTGCTAGAATCGGAGGCCGTCGTGCTGCCGAAGCTCCGTCCGGAGGTCTGCTTCCGCCCCCTCCGCTGGATCGGAGAACGGAGGTCGTCATCGAGTCTCGTACGTGTGCGAGTACTACGAGGTGCTGCACGTGTGGCACTACACCCATCCGGGTGCTCAACACAGCCAGGGGGCTGTGAAACTTGATCGGCTACATCAACCACGTTTGCGGGAACGTTTCCCGCGCAACGGACTACACCCCGAGGTATGTTATTTCCGCACTACTGTCCGTTACGGTATTACGGCTAGCTAGATCTTGGGTTAAGGGAACGCTAGTTAGAAAAATTTGTGTTTTCTGCTGCGAACCCCAACAGTGGTATCATGAGCTAGGTCTATGCTTAGTATTACTGTACGGATAGAACACATCGGGGATGTGGGCGTTGATTGTATGATTGTTACCCTCTCACGTGTACTTGTTCACATCTGCGGCATTTTTTGATGAAGCGGCCCCCGACCTGAAGGGTTCGTTGCATAGAAAACAAAAAATTTCCTACGGTTGTAACAGCCAAGATCACATCTAGAAGATCACTTGTAACGGTTTGAGAAGGACTCACCCTCGAAGACCAAAAGCTTTAACGAGAACGATTCTCGTGGGTGATGTAGTCGATCACTTGCCGACCTCAAGGTCGTGATGAAGATGGGCGCCACAAACGGGCAGCACCTCCGTAATCGGTCACACGTACGGATCAGCGACGACCTCCGCCCCTTGCTCCAGTTGGGCAGCGGAAGTAGTGGATCCTCGGGAACTCCAGCAGCAATACAACATAGTGGTGGTGGTGGTAGAGAAGATCTTGAGCAGGGCTTCGCCTAAGCACCGTACTCGTGAAACTGGATCAGCTAGCAAGGGGAGGAAGATGCCAACCAAAGGACATATGAGAGATGGAGGAATTGGTGTGTAGAGGGGTCTCCACCCATCTATATATAGGAGGGGGAGGCAGCCCCCAAGGGGTAGCACGCCCCAAGAGGTGCCCCCACCTCTCCCCTCATCATGTGGGTGGACTCTCCACTCACAAAAACAAAGGGTCACACATTATTCCCATAACTTCCATAATTCTCCACTCAAAATTCCAAGAGTTTATCACATTAAAACACTTTTAATTATCTTGTTTAATGTCACTCAAATTAATGAACACTTCATTCAATGAGTACTTCATTGATGAACACTTCATTCAATGAACACATTAACAATTATCCCCTTGCACTATTTTGATATACCGAAACTATTCCAGCAGTTTTATCAAAACAGTCCATGTGCTGTCCAGTATATTCTCTGGCGTTCCGTATCCACTCAAACGCGTCAACGAATCCTTAAGTGTGTCACCCTACGGTTCGTGAATAAAATGGACATGACAGAGACTCTTCTCTGATCAATAATCATCAGCGGGATCTGGAGATCCATGATGACTCCCACTTACTCAACGATGAACTAGTGATCGTGTGAACCAAAACTCCGTAACCAATTCCTTTTGTCTCGCGATATTTTACTTGTCCGAGATCCGATCATTTGGTATCATCCATACCTAGTTCGATCTCGTTACCGACAAGTACTCTTTACTCGTTCCGTGATATAACATCCTCGTGAGCCAGTCACGTGCTTGCAAGCGATGTCAATGTGATATCACCGAGAGGGCCCAGAGTATATCTCTCCGTCATCTGGATGGACAAATCCCACTCTTGATCCACGAGCCTCAACTAACACTTTCCAAGTACCCAACGACACCTTTATAATCACCCTGTTACGGTGTGACGTTTGATGGAATCAAAGTACTCTTCCGGTGTCAGTGATTGACGTGATCTCATGGTCTAAGGATTAGGGTTACTTCATGAAAGTTTGATACAGCAATAGAAACTTGATGACATGATCGTATTGCTATAACTACTGTGGGTGTATGTTCATCACATCATTCTCCAATGACATGACCTTGTTATTAACAACATCCAATGTTCATGATCAGGAAACCTTGATCATCCGTTAATCAACAAGCTAGTATAAAGAGAGGCATTACTAGGAACCTTTTCTCTGTTTATTAAACACACATGTATTAACGTTTCCGGTTAACACAATTATAGCATGAAAATAAACATTTATCATAAACATGGAATAAGATAATAACCACTTTATTATTGCCTCTCGGGCATATTCCCTTCACGACCGACTTTACGCGTACTCTTACGCGAGACTGGTTCCACGCTTGACATGCGGCTTGTACCATATAAAGTGGCTGGGGGGGGTGTCTGTCTCTCTACTTTAGCGGATGTGAAATTTGCAACGGAGGGCCCCGTGCGGGGTGTAATAGAGACAATCGTATGGTTGACGTTGTGGTTGACTCGTAGGTTAAAACCTGTTTAACTATGAAAGCCCTAGCAGCCACGTAAAACTTGCAATATACAACTAGACCGTCTAAACCTAGTATTGCAAAGTGGGGGCTATCGTTTGTTTGTTTGTGATGTAGTGATAGCTTTGCTATGTGTTACTAATAAGTAGTAATCGTCATCATAAAACAAACTAAAATGGAGACACTGTAGACTTAGTGTTGCCATAGCCCAGACATCTTAAAACTTGCTAGTATAGGATACACGACGGTAGCATGTGATAAGATGATCCCTTAACAAAGCCAAACATAAGTATTCTACCGAAGTGTGCACCACCTGGAAGGTTCTCCCATATGGCCTGATGCTCCGTACATACCGGAGTTTTCCTACATATTCAATGGAGTTCGCATGAGGTTGGGTTCGGCAAGCCTGGCATATGTAAATATGGCCTTGCTGAGCAGCATATAACATGGAGGTTAATTTGGCGAGCCTAGCATATGCAGATATGGCCTCGGAATACTAGAGATCGAAAGATCGAGCATGAGTCACAGTATATATAAGATAATGTGATCGCACAAGTTGTTGTCTACCTTTGAAACTGACCCGTCGGCCGTGTGATATTCGAGGTCGGGCAGTGAATCTAGATCATGTAATCACTAAAACTTCTTAGGGATGAAATGTTTTAGTGCGAGCTCATATGATTATATGAACTCATTTGTTGTGAACTAGTCTTAATTGTGTTCCTTGCAATTATGTTTGTAGAAAAATGGATAATACCCAGTACCTTGAAATGGTTTCCTTCTTACATGGTGAAAGACTTAAAGAAAATGGGTCAAACTTCATTAGTTGGTACTTACGCCTTAGAGCCGTGCTCAAGAGAATCAACCTTTCATTCTTAACTAAAAGGCACGTGGGAAACCCTCCAGAAAACGACATGGATGCACAAGCGGCGATTGATTATCATTATCGTCGTAGGACATATGCCATAGCTAAGGGTATCATAGAAACCAGCATTCCGCAACCTTTGCGTGAGGAGTATGCTGATTTGGATACATACGATATGATCGATGAGCTGAAGTCATCAAACTTGCATCAGTTTAGAGTTGCCAGATTTGAGTTAGAAAGTGAGTTTCTCTCTACAAAGCTGGAAGAAGGCTCTTGCCTGAAAGCACACTTGGCCAAGATGCATGAGATACATCTGAGCCTCGTAGATGATTTTGACTATGATACCACACATGAGTCTGCGATATACACGGTGTTACACTCGCTTCCACCGAGCTATACAGACCATGTCTATGGCTATGTCGGCAGAGGTGAAAGCCTCGAGTTCTCTGACTTCATGGATAGACTTCAGTACCTGGAGGTCGAACCCATTGAAGGAGAAGTTGTCGATGGAGAAGGCATATACTTGATATACATTATAAATGTTCACTCCCTTATACAACAGTTGCAGTAAATGAGTATTTGATACTTATTCTGTTTTATGAAAACAGGACCTACTGTTGCATGGACGGGAAGAGGTGAAATCGAGAATTGATGGACATCAAGTCAGTTGATGGCCAGCATGGATTCCATCGAGACATCTATCATAGGAGATACTTAGAGTATTAGATAAATCTTATGTAATCATTATAGTATGAACACTTAGTTGTATGTCTTGCATCTCGCGAGACAAAGTTATTCATGTAATGAGACAAGTCAGTTGTTCCATCTTTATGAATAAAAGTGTGCTTATACTTTGATTACGTCTTGATTTATGATATGATAGAAAGCATTTATAATACTACTATTATTGTCAAGAAATATTCAATGTTTAATGATAAAGTTGTCTTGATTATAACAAGTCAAAGATTTGATTGCATGAAATGACTTCATAACTGATGAATTCATTAAATGTATGATCTATTAACTTGTGAGTTCATTATCGAATGAAAATCATAACTTGATTGCATGAGATGGATTAGATACACGATCTATGAACCTCTGTAATAAATATAATCGTGACAAGGTTCTAGCAAGTAGAACTTGTGCCAATCATTATACATAAATGATGTAGAATGGGCATCTGAGTTATCATTAAAGACTTCATATGATTAATTGAAAGTTGTATTCAATTGAGATCATAAAACTGAGATTCGGGAATCACAGTAAGAAGTGAGAATACAAGGATACATATCACTACGCTACGATCCGAAGTGATAAGTATTGATATTGACATAATGGGAGACTTGTGGAAGTTGTACCACAAACTACGATGGAAGTTGAAAGTGCTAGACTACTTAAACCATTCGTAGTCATACTAAACCGTAGTATGGTCTAAACGTTCTTTCCCCTAGCACTATAGTTATTGTCGAATAAGATTGTTTAATTCATTAAGTTAAAACACCCACTTCATGAATAGGAAACCATCCTGATTCTAAACGAGACATGATAGCTCCATAACTGATGGTGTTATAAGGTTTCTTAAAAGAAAGAATTTCTTTGTAATAAAACTACAAGAAATTGAAATTACATATTCTCCCCGAATAGCAAAATTTGTGTTGCTTAATTGGTAATACGAGAAAAGTCTCTCGACACGAATCCAATGGGAGATAATGGAAACTTTGACCGGGGTATTGGACCTTGCCTTCAGAATATCAGAGTATTGCAACGGAAGCATGTTCCGCTGTAATGACGCTATATAAAGGAAGGATATGCCAAAGATGATTGATCTTGGTATATGAGTTGAAGCCATTGTTGAATTTAGAAGGTTATCATGAATACGTTCTGTACAGAACAATAATCATGAGTCTTCTTAATAAAACAATAGGGAATAACATTGCTTGAAGACACAAAGGAATGATGGTAGCCTAGAACACGAGGAGAAATGAAATAATATTGAGTTACATTAAGGATGGCTCACGTCCTGTGAAATAAATCGGTTATTTCATATTCTCGACAAACTGGAAATTTATTGAGAAAAATGTAATGGGCATAAGGCATTATTTGGTTATGAACAAAGTTCAATGGTGATTGACTACGGAAACGTAGGAATGCTTTAATCAATAAAATATTTCACTTACACTACGATGGACCATAGCCTGAAATTGCATCTCAGTCAAATTTGGAATTTGAAAGAGAATTGCAATGGGCATGACGAAGGTTACTTCGTTAAAAGGATGGACTATAGTACCTCAAGACAAGAACCCTCAACCTTGATTTGATCAAGTGATTTTATGATGACCAAAATATGGAGTGGGCCTGCAGTTTCATGAAACTAAGTGGGAGCTTTGAAGACTTCCCTGAAACTTGGAATGCAGAGGGCATTTTCTGAGTGGGAGCTTTGGAAGCATTGTCATTATGTAAGACATAATAAACAATAAAATGACTTGATGAAAGCTGAACCACAAATATATGAGTATATGATGGATATATTTGAGTGGGAGCATGATCATTGTCTCAAACATATATGCACTGATATGTGTGAAGAATGATCTCATATGTATATATATGGATATGCATTGATTGTGTATATAGAGAATCGTCTTATATACATATGTGCATTATGATATATATATAGAGCATAAGGCAAATAAAATACAAGATTGCAAGAATCTTCTTTTATATGAAATACCAACACATTACACGTTGAAATCTATATGAGTAGATTAAGATACGGATAATGAAACGAAGTGAAAGTTGGAATAATCTTCTAGACAAGAAACAGGTTCTTGTGACTAGAAATTATATAATGGATGAAATCCAAATATCACAAGCAATGTCTTGATGGAAGAATAGAGATGCACCATGTACTTGACATGTGATCTTGTATGTTCTTGACATATGATTCTACCATATAACATGCATTGTGAATCCAACAACAGAATGACTCAAAAGTCCTTGAAAGAAGAACAGATTCCGATGTGCTTTAGGAGTAAAACACAGAATCTGAATAAAGTCCATGCATTCAGTATATGAGAGGCATACTGAGGACTATTCTCTAAAATATAGAAATGATAATAGACTTGAATGTAATGCAAGATTACAATTGCAAGACATGTTATGGGTCTATATGGAATTAGAGACACCACCAAAGACATGAAAGAAATGTGAGCAAAATTCACGGTACTACAAACATAAATACTACTTAAGAAAGTAGACGTATGGATAAAAGTTTAGCGTTAGAAGTATTGGACTTCTGGCTGAGTGTATTTCCCAGTATATATGACTATGGATGAGTCTTCTAAAGACTAAACCAAGAGATCATTGGAGGATACTGTGAAATAATAGTCTCACTCTCCCGCGAAACTTATATCCAACCATTATATGATAATGAGTGGTATGTCAAAAGAGCTTTTGACCTGTACCAGTTGCAAAGGAAACATACGAATCTGAATTGGTGCAGTTCGTTGACGAACCCTCTTCCATGAGCATGCATGATCAATGAAACACTTATGTGATAAGATGATTATGATCGGAAAAATGCGGCTAGATTATTAGCACTCTAGTGCAAGTGGGAGACTGTTGGATATATGCTCTAGAGGCAAATAATATATGATTATTCCAATATATCTAAGAAAGTTCATAACCAGTTTCATACCGTGCTAGAACTGCATCAGTGAAACAATGATGCAGGTGTGGTATAGAAACACCCAGAGTTCCTAGTTAGCCTCTACTTCGATAATTAGTTCATGGTCAACATGATGATCGTGGTTTCGCGATCATGGACAATTAAGTCTCTTGACTATGAGGTCACCTCCCTGGTTAAGTGACGTGATGAACATTACCCAAAGAAAGCATTACATCATGATCAAATCTTATGAAGGTTCAGTGTTGTAATTACAGAACGTGGTAGACCGTTCCTTTGACCGTGAGTACGTGCATAATCACTATCTTTCCGGATGCTTTGACTTACATCCCACCACCTAACTGAAATATGCGGGTCATAACGGTTGTATCTTAGGTATTCCGTGGAGATACGTTGAGGAGTATTGTTTACAAGAGCGGGATTTGTCAATCCATATAATGGATAGATACTCAGGGCCCACTCGGTGAGATTCCATCCATAAAGCCGCGCAGCGTGTGAATAGGTCACGGGGATGAATATCACGGGAACGAGTGTATAAGGATTTAGTTCGGAACGAGTTTGAACCAGACATAGGATGTCATTGATCTAATCTCGGAACAATCCAGTATCGCTGACAAAGGGAATGCTATACGGCGTAAGGTCCAATCGGTATTGATATCCGGAATGCACAGGGGTCATTATGGGCATCCAGGTCCCGCTGATGATCATTGAATGTTGCCTCTGCTCGGTCATGACTGGAGTGTTCTCGGACCGTAGGGTAACACACTTAAGGGCTCGATGAAATCGGAGACCTTTTCGGAACCATCGGAGCAACCAGAGAATTAAGGAGACAATATCGGAGGAGTACCGTATTGAACCGAAACAAGTTCGGAGTGAGCCGGAAGTGTTTCCGGAGCACCGGGAGATGAAATAATATGTTTTAGTTATTAATTAATTGAATTAATAATTAAAATAATTTTATTTCTAATTAATATGTGCTATGGGCCTTAGTGGAGAAAAAGGCCCATTAAGGAATTAAAGGGAAAAGAAAAAAGAAAAGAAAAAAGGGGGGGAGGCGCCATGGGCCCTAGGGCCCATGAGGGGTGCGCCCCCTCTCCCCCCTTGGCCGGCCACCCCCTAGCAAGGGACTTTAGTCCCACATTGCTAGGGGAGGTGGGTTGACTCCCTTCCCCAGCCTATATAAAGACAGGCAGGGTGCACATAATTAATACACAGAAATTCATGAGAAAATAAATATAACTCCGAATTGAGATCGGTTTTATCCGGTCTCCTCCCCTCTCTGGTCTCTTCCACGGTGGGCTCCCTAGTGTGAGCCTGTAGTGGAATTGAGACCTCTCTGCTAGAATCGGAGGCCGTCGTGCTGCCGAAGCTCCGTCCGGAGGTCTGCTTCCGCCCCCTCCGCTGGATCGGAGAACGGAGGTCGTCATCGAGTCTCGTACGTGTGCGAGTACTACGAGGTGCTGCACGTGTGGCACTACACCCATCCGGGTGCTCAACACAGCCAGGGGGCTGTGAAACTTGATCGGCTACATCAACCACGTTTGCGGGAACGTTTCCCGCGCAACGGACTACACCCCGAGGTATGTTATTTCCGCACTACTGTCCGTTACGGTATTACGGCTAGCTAGATCTTGGGTTAAGGGAACGCTAGTTAGAAAAATTTGTGTTTTCTGCTGCGAACCCCAACATGCAGGTGGAGTCACGAAGAGTGGAGTTGCAGGAATAGCGGAAAGATCTCATGGAGGTGGCGGGGCCGTAGAAAACTCGTCGAGTAGCTCTCGGTAAGCTATGAAGAAGACAACCAAAGTCCGTAGTACATGAAAGTTTGACGCATGGACAAATTCAAGGTGGTGGAGAATATTCGCCAAGGTGGAGTTTTTTTGAGTTTGTGTCGAATATTGTGTACTAGTTGGGTTACATTGGACTTGGAGTTGTAGTGTCGATAGGATACATGTAGTGTTGAAGTCGGATACGTTGTATCCTTAGATCTCATATAATTAGAGGGCACCCCCGCGGTTGTAACCTATGCCAACATAATACCACAGACATGTAGAGTAAGCGGCGACATGTGCCGGCGCCGGGTGGCCAATGTGCGGTATTGTAGCGGTGTCATGGGGAGGAGCGCCCATGGTCAGGCTCCGGGGATGTAGCCGATTTTTGATGAACCTCGTTAATAAATCTCAGTGTCGCGCCTCGTGTGATTGCTTGGTCCTCGGATTGTCTCCTACGTACCCCAGATTTATTCTAACGCTGCCACTCGATTCAACAACATGCGATTGATGCATCTCTTTGTATCATCCCCTATGATGCAACTCCATGATGACCCAAAAGTGTAGGGGATCACAATAGTCTTCGCGGGTAAGAATAACCCAATTTGTAAATTCGACACAAGGGGAGCCAAAGGATATTTATAAGCCTTGACAGTTGAGTTTTCAATTCAACCGCACCTAAAAAATATTTGCTTGGCAACAATTTATTATTAAAAACAGTGTGATAATAGTAGCGGTGGCAACGGAAATAGTGGTGGAAAACAACGAAGTAAAAACAACAAAGTAAAGCAACTAGTAACAAGAAGGATTAAAACACTATAGCCCGAGGGATGGATGATTGGGCGCTGCATGGATGAGATATAACATGTAATAGATTTAACATGGTGCAAGGCTCATAGAGAAGTAATGATCATCTAAGCATATATCAAACATTAGGCATGTATCCCAAAAGTAGTTGTGCGTGCTTGCCATAAAAACTTGCACAACATCTTTTGTCCTACCATCCCGCTATCAACGGGGGCATAAGGAACTAATTGAGATTAAGGTGCTCCTGTGAAAGAGCACGAAACAAAGCATTAACAATCTATGGATACATGTAATCCTAAAGTTATAGTCCATCCCCTTTGGTGTCCCAAGCTATCACCACTGAGATCGCTGGTTCCAAAATATATCAAGTGCATACAACATGTAGATAAGATCAACAACACAAATATACTAATGAAAATAAAGAGTGTCCAGATATGAAATTATGGCACTTGGACCCAAAGTGTCAAGCATTAAGAGAAACAAGGTACAACAAAGATGATAAACACCTTAGTAGATGATAGGCAACATGCACCTAACAATTTGACGAACTATTAGATGATCAATCTCATCCAATCCCTACCATCCTCTTTGCCTACAACAGGTAATTACTCACACATCAATGGGGGAAACATGGAGAGATGATGGATTGGCAATGGTAATGACGATGGCGACGGATTCCCCTCACCCAAGGCCAAAAAAACCTCCAGATTAGCTCTCCCGAGGAATAACAAAGGTGGTGGTGGCTCCGCGACGGAAAACTAGAGTATGCGCGTCTGTTTTAGGGTTTCCTCATCGCGAGTAAAAATACGAGCCAAAGGGGGCCTCAGGGTGGACCCATTGGTCCAGGCGCCCCTAGGGCGCGGCCTGGGGGTGGCCGCGCCCTTTGTCCGCCTGGGCTAGGGGTGTCCCCCTCCAGGTGCCCTTCCAGCTCCAGGAACCTTTTGGAACATCTATTTTTGGGATTTTTCTGGGCATTTTCTGAGATACTCCATTTTCACCTTTTTTGCACAAAATCAGGCACACAGACAGCTCTGCTGAAAATAACGTCAGTCCGGGTTAGTTACATTCAAATTGTGCAAGAATGAGGTAAAAAAATAGAAAAAGTGTTTGTTTGAGACGTATCAACTCCCCCAAGCTTAGCATATTGTTTGTCCTCAAGAAATTCAGTTCAACGAACTAAACGCAACAAAGAAAAATTTGACAAACTGTTTTGCTTCACAAGGTGTGCATAAATCTATACTACAATCAGGTCCAACAAGTATTAGAACAATGCTACAAAGTCAATGCACGAAGCAATCCTTCAATCTCATGAAAGGGTCACAAACAACCAAGGATGAATAATATGCAACTGAAACTCAAAACAAGATCACAATGCACATGAATTGAACATATTAGAGTGGTATCTCGCTTGCTCCCATGAGTGAAGCAAAACATAAATGTAGAGGCACCTCCGAAGTCTTAAAGGAGACTAGAAGTAAATAATTCAGAATGAGCAATATCACATAATGAAGAAGACAATCTGGTACTTTGGGATAATAAACATTACACTCAGAATGACAATTATGCTCTCTATGTTGGTGCTTTGAAGAAGAAGGTGTAGACTCTCGAACCATGGCTTTTGAAGGCCAAGTGGAATACCCATGGTCTGAAGAAAAGACTAAACATGTATCAGAGCTCGCAACTTTAAATCACAGATAAATTGATTTTAAGAGTGTAGCTTTCCAGTCAATGGCTTACGGTAAAGTTCCTCCATATCTTCCATCCCAACTACACTAATGGTGGTTCCCATTTTTTTTTATGCTTACACTCCCCCTCCACCAATTCGTACACAATCCATGGCTAGCCGCATCCGCGGGTGCCTTCCATACATTCTAAATCCTAGGAGAAGTGTAAGTTCATTTCATTTTTATATATAAACCATCCAGAACTGGGCATTCTCCAAACCAGACTCTGCCTCATAAATTTGACTAGATTAAACTTTTTCAAGGAGTAAATTTTTTTGATCATGGAAGATACTGATCACCCCTACCGCTCCATGATCTTGTACGGGTACAAAAGGGAAGCCTATTTGAATGATTTTGTGTTGGTACATGAAAGTCTATGTTAGGATGGCAGGCAAATACCATATATAGGGATGTATAGTGGACTCATATGGCACAACTGGTTTCAAGGATTTTGGATGCACAAGTAGTCAGTCCGCTTAGTACAATTGAAGGCTAGAAAAACACGGGGAAGTGACCAACTAGAGAGCAATAACGTTCATAATCATGCAGAGAGACAAAACAACATTTAATCGGGCATGAAAGTGATATGACTATTCTGAAACAAAAAGATCATCAAGGCTTAATAGATTTTTAGTCATAAACATGTGTAAGCATGTGCCAAGTATATCCAATAATTCTCCGAAGGAGGATACCACTTCACTATGCCAAATCATGAACAATGCAATGCATGTAAATGATTTCAATAACATATTAGGCACTCCAGCTATTTGAGACTAGCCACAAAGAAAGCATGAACCACTGGGAAAGCATTGTAAATATAGCACTATGTCGCTACAAGCTGATCTCTAGATCATATGTATACGCATATGTACAAAAGTGAAAAAAATAAAGTTCATACCGGCTTTCCTTGTCACATCCCTTCTGTCAATCTTCATCATTATTGCTTTGTCACTTGCACGAGCAAACGTCAACGGTTATAATTAAGCGCAATGCAACCACAGACGCGAGTTGAACTCTGCAAACAGAGAAAACTAAAGAGACAAAGGAAATATATTTTTTGGTTTTTCAAAGGGTTAACAAACGAAGAGAAAGGAGAAATCTTTTTGTTGTTTTTGTAATTTAAGAAGGAACAAAGAACACTACAAATTCTATGATATTATTTGACATGCCATTTGTGTCATGCTAAAACATTTTTCTTCAATAATGATACCCTAATGACGCGTTACCTTAGTCAATCGACCTGTCACTGAAGCGCCGTAATTTTTTTAACGACGGTACAAATTTTTCCATCGTTAAGGATTTCTTCTTTGGCGACAGTACACAGCTGATGACCCACAAGTGTAGGGGATGTCAACAGTCTTCGCGGGTAAGAATAACCCAATTTATAAATTCTACACGAGGGGAGCCAAATGATGTTTATAAGCATTGACAGTTGAGTTGTCAATTCAACCGCACCTGAAAGATACTTGCTTGGCAACAATTTATTAGTAGCAACAGTGTGATGGAAGTAACGGTGGCAACAAAAGTGATGGTGGCAAAGCAACAAAAGTAACAACAACAAAGTAAAGTAATTTGTAACAAGCAGGATTAAAACACTGTAGGCTAGGGGCATGGATGGTTGGGTGCTGCATGGATTAGAGATAACATGTAATTAGCATGGAGCACGACACACAAAAAAGTAATGATCATCTAGGCATATATCAAACATTAGGCATGTATCCCAAGTGTAGTTGTGCGTGCTTGCAATAAGAACTTGCACACCATCTTTTGTCCTACCATCCGGCTACCAACAGGGCCAAAAGGAACTTATGGAGATTAATGTGCTCTTGTCAAAGAGCACCGGAACAAACCATTAACAATCAATAGATACATGGAATCCTAAAATTATATCACATCCCCTTTGGTGTCCCAAGTTGTCACCATTGAGATCGCCGGTTCTGGACTATAATAGGTGCATACAACTTGTAGATAGGATCCAGAACACAAATATACTCATGAAAACCTGGTTCAGATATGAAATCATGACACTCGGTCCCAAACTTTCAAGCATGAAGAGAAACAAGATGTAGAAAAGATGATAAACACCGTAGTAGATGATAGGCAACATGCCCCCAATAATCTGACAAACTATTACATGATCTAACTCATCCAATCCCTACCATCCCGTTCGCATACAACATGGAATTACTCACAAATCGACGGGGGAGACATGGAAGGATGATGGAGTGGAGATGGTGATGAAGATGGCGTCGATTTCCCCTCACCGGGGGCCAAAACAGCCCCCAGATTAGCTTTCCCGGGGAAGAACAGAGGTGGCGGCGGCTCCACGACGGAAAACTAGACTATGGGTGTCTATTTCAGGGTTTCCTCGTCGCGATTAAAAAATACCAGCCGAAGGGGGGCCCTAGGGGAGGCCCAACCTGTCCAGGCGACTGGTGGGCGCGGCCAGGGGGGAGGCCACGCCCTCTGGCCGCCTGCCCAGGGGTGGATCCCCTCTGGTCCATCTTCTGTCTTCCGAGCTCTTCTGGTGTGTGGATTTTCTGGGAATTTTCTTGGATTTTTTTAGATGTTTAAATTCCTCTTTTTATGCACACAAAATAGACATACATGCAGCTCTGCTAAAAACAACGTCAGTCCGGGTTAGTTCCATTCAAATCATGCAAGAATGAGGTCAAAACAATAGCAAAAGTTTTTGGAAAAGTCAATACATTTGAGACGTATCATCTCCCCCAAGCTTAGCATATTGCTTGCCCTCAAGCAATTCAGTTCAACGAATTGGAAGCGATAAAGAAAAATTTGACAAACTCTTTTGTTTCACAAGATGTGCATAAGCCTGCACTATGATGACATGGAAGTAGTGCTCCTCGTTGGCTACCCCAAGTGGAAGGTTGATATGTAGCATAGCGACAAATTTCCCTTGGCAAATATACCAAGGTTTAGAGTCAATCCAGTAGGGCTCCAAGATCGACAAGTAGGTGGCTCGGCAAGTGATGCGCCGTTGAAAATCACTTTCTTTAACTGGACCTGCACACACAACAAATAACTTTGCTCCCTACGAGTTCAGAGAGGTTGTCAATCTCTTCGGCCTTTTGTTTACAAAGGATCAAATACAAGAGGATAATGGCAGTGGTAGTGATAGCAACTGAAAGTAAAAGCAGTAAATAAAGTGGAGGTGTACACAATTGTGGAAATATGGACCGGGGTCCCATGAAGTTCACTTGTGATGTCTCTCTCCCAAAAGACGATAAAACAACTAAGCTGGGTGAAAAAATTATAGATAGGAAATTGACAGAATTATAAACGCACTGCAATGCTAATTATGCTACTTGAAAGTAAGAGGCTCAAAAGTATGGGCAGTACGCCAAGACAAGTAGACCGAAATCCATCTGCATCTACTCACTAATTATCCACCTTGAGATGTTTCCTTTTTTGTTTTTCTTCTGTTTTTAGTGGTCTTGATGATTTTTACTACTGTAGGAACATCATTGTATCTTTACTTTTCAAGCTTTGTGCCATTTATAGCCTCATATGACAAGGGAAGTGAAAGTTGTGACATGCTGTCCAGAAAACAGATTCTGTCCTTGTGACTACAAAAATTACAAAAAAATCCCAGTTCATGTTTTTGAGCTGAATGTTTTACACATCATGCTATATAAAATTACGGAACTTTCGTATGTTCTGAGTTTTTTGATTTGAGTTGCAGAAGTATCCCTAAAAAATTCTTTACTACCTGCTGGTCTGTTTTTCACAGATTCTGTCCTGTTTTTCCTTTCCTTCGTTTTGCAAACCTTAAGCTTGCTTTTTCTTTGCATAAATTTTTTTGGCAATCTTGAGAAACAGTAGCTCTTCAAGAATATCTTTATTCCCAGTAGATAAAAATTATTTTATTATGGTTACTAACCTCGCTAATCAGATTATGATGAGTTATGTATCAAGGGAGTTTTCAAGTGTGCGAGGGTAGATGATGAAAGAAGATTCAGGAGTGTCAAGCGCTCAAGCTTGGGGATGTCCCCATGCATCCCCAAGAAATATTCAAGGATACTCAAGCGTCTAAGCTTGGGGGTGCCCCCGTGCATCCCCTTCTCCATCAACAATTATCAGTTCGTCTCTCGTTTCACTATATTTTTATCACTTCATGCGTTATGTGCTATGCTTAGAGCGTCTCGCTCTTAGGCTTTATTTTTAGTTTTCTTTAGCTTTGCTTGCTGTTCATAATAAGTTAGAACCCAGATTTCTTTGTGTGGGAGTGAAACATGCTCCACTTTAAAAATCTAGAACACAACATAGGACTCTTCATGCTTATCTTTGCTGTGTGTGTTCTTTATCTTTTTCATAGATACTGCCATGTTTAGCTCTTAATTTTCATGCTTATATTTTTAAAGATATTTTGTTTAGTTTGTTGCTGGAACTCTCTTGAGTTTTCATGTTTATCTTGTTTAGAGAGTTTGCCTGTTGCACTGAGTTTTGTGTCTTGACTTGGAGTAGGTAACTAAGGTTGCTATTCAGATGTAGTAGTAACTTGCAATAGTTTTGAGGTATTGTTTTGAGTAATGTTTGGACTTTTGTTGTCAAGAGATTTATCCTATTAGTGATAGATGTCGTATTTTGGGCAATCCGTGTTTATTTTCAAAACTTACAAAATTAGTTGAGAACTTTAGCTACTAGATGGATCACTACTCTTTGGAGGGATCGAATATTAGAGTACACTCACGTACCATGAGTCGAGGATGCGCAAGGATAACCAAACCCCCATACACTCCTCCTCAGGGTACTTGTCTCTTTGTGAACCTCCTTATTAGATTGAGAGTTACCGATAATAAGTGCATGAGTTCTTCGGACTAATGTGAGTATTCGAAAGTTGACACTTCCACCTTCCCATATTTTTCTAGCCTCCCCTGTGCCGTGCATTGCTTTCTTCTCACTCCGAGAGTTTGGCGTCCACCTCCACCGGTACATCCAAACCCTTGGCATGATACGCTCCGTTATCATAAACCTCCTTATATCCTTCCTCAAAACAGCCACCATACCTACCTGCCAAGGCATTTCCATAGCCTTTCCGAGATATATTGCCATGCAACATCCATGTTCTCATGACTTGATCTTCATGTCATACATGCTACTTGCTTGATCGATGAGCCGCATGCTAGTTGGGCTTTTCCCTATCCATTGCTACATGACGCGCTAGTATCATTGCATATCCTGCTACACTGGCAGAGGCATACATTTGCATACATCATGATAGTTACATCTTCTTTATGATTTGAGTACTTTGTAAAGTGTGAAAGATCTTCTATACTCCTTGTAATATATAGAGTGTTGCCCCTAAAGTGAGGAAAAGATCCCAAAGTGGACAAATTAAAAGATCCCAAAGAGGACAAATTAAAAGATCCCAAAGAGGACAAATGAGAGAAATAGAAAGAGCCATTGAGGCCACCAAAAAAATACAAAAAAATAGAAAAAAGAGAAAAAGAAATAAAAAGAGAGAAGGGGGCACACTGCTATTCCTTTTGAGAGATCCACACTCGTACTCCCTCTTATATCTTGTACTCCATAGAGATTATCATTCATGCATATAGCTATGTGGGGACCTTCACACTATATAACTTGGCTTGTATATTCCAATGATGAGCCTCCTCAAATGAGCTCTAGGTCTTCTTGAGCAAGCAAGTTGGATGCACCCCCACTAGTTCCATTGGAGAGCTTACCTTAGCTCATATGTGCATCTGTTGCATGGCAATCCCTACTCCTCACATCATATCTATCATTTGAATTTCTCTCGCCTATGATTGTCCTCATTGATGTGAGCCTTTCACACCCTTTTTGTCTTCCTCCTCCGCCATATTCTCTCTTTGCCATCCTAAGTGTCAACTTTCTTGCTTACGCTCATCCATTGCATGAGTGCTCAAAATGTCAAAAGGAGTGGATCATTTTGACTTGTACCTGGCTAGTGGTCTGGGGATGAGTCAAGATAAGATTCCAAAGAAGACCAAGTGTGAAACTTTAGTAGAGATTGAGTTCTCAACACAAAAATACTTTTTCTCGTATATCCCCATCCCCTTTCTTGCACGCAAACACCATTTGGAGACATTCGAGTCACGGACAGCGAGAGCTCTTGCACCTTTATGTTCTTATGTTGCTTGTTTCAATACTAAATATAGACTATTGCCTGTTATGACTTGAATTGAATTACATGCCTTGATTGCTTTACTTAAAAGTTCTTATATGGTTGCTAGCATGTCACCACAGAAATTATGCTTTTATCATTTACCTACTCGAGGACGAGCAGGAATTAAGCTTGGGGATGTTGATACGTCCAAAACGTATCTACAATTTCTGCTTGTTCCATGCCTCTTTTGCGTGATATTGCTATGATATTGATGAACTTCCATACACTTTTGATCATATTTGGACTAACCTATTTGTTGGATATATTCTCTAGAGGAAAATAATATATGATTATTCCAATATATCTAAATAAGTTCATGACCAGTTTCATACTGTGCCGGAACTGTATCAGTGAAACAATGATACAAGTGTGGTATAGAAACAACCAGAGTTCCTAGCCAGCCTCTCATGATGACTGGTTTATCGTCAACTGATGATTGTGGTTTCATGATCATGGACAATCAAGTCAATTGATGGTAAGGTCACCTCATTGAATGAATGACGTGATGAACATTACCCAATGCAAGCATTGCAACATGATCAAATCGTAAAAGTTTAGTGTTGTAATCACAGAACGTAGTAGCCTGTTGCTTTGACCGTGAGATCACGCATAATTGCTATCTTCTGAGGATGCTTTGAGTGCATTAACCGTCACACTGAAACATGGTGACCATAAAGGTGTATCTTGGGCTATCCGATGGGATATGTTGAGGAGTGTTGATTCAAGAGCGGGATTTGTCAATCCATATAATGGAAAGATACTTCATGGCCAACTCGGTGAGATTGCATCTATAAAGCTCCGCAGCGTGTGACTAGGTCACAAGGATGAATATCACGGAACGAGTGAATAAGATTTGTCGGTAACAAGATAGAGCTAATGCATTGGATGCAGTTGATGGAATCTTGGACTAATCTAGTATCGCATGACAAAGGGAATGGTATGCAACGTGTACGGTTCAATCGGTTACTTCCGGAATGCACAGGGGTCATTATGGGCATCCAGGTCCCGCTATTGATCATTGGCCGTATCCTTTTTCTCGGTCATGACTGGAGTGTTCTCGGACCGTAGGGTAACACACTTAAGGGCTCGATGAATATCGGAGACCTTTTTGGAACTATCGGAGTTACCGGAGAAGAGAGAAAGACGTACCGGAAAAGTTCCGTGTTGGTCCGAAGGACGTCCGGAGTGAGCTGGAAGGAGTTCCGGATCATCGGGAGATGAAATAATATGTATTATTTATTAATTAAGTGAATTAATAATTAATAATAATTTATTTCATATTAAAAAGTGCAATGGGCCTTATTTGTGAAAGAAGCCCATTAGGGGAAGGAGGAAAATAAAAGGGAAAAGGAAAAGAAAAAAGGGGGGGGGGGCGCCATGGGCCTTGGGGCCCATGTGGGTGGCGCCCCACTTCCCCCCCTCCTCCTAGCCGCACCCTCCCCCCTTGGCAAGGGATTAGTCCCACATTGCCAAGGGAAGGGGGGTTGACTCCTTCCGTCTGCCTATATAAAGATGGGCAGGGGTGCACTTCTTGAACACTGAAAAATTCGCAGAGAATTCAATATTACTCCGAATTGAGATCGGTTTTCACTGGTCTTCTCCCCTCTCTCGTCTCTCTCAAGTCGGGGTCCCCTTGTATGGAACCTGTGCTGGGATTGAGGCTTCTTTGCTACGCGGACGCCGTTGTTCTGCCGAAACTCCGGTTCCGGGAGGTCTACTTCCGCCACCTTCGCTGGATCGGAGAACGGAGGTCTTCATCGAGTCCGTACGTGTGCGAGTACTACTAGGTGCTGCACGTGCGGAACTATCACCCGATCAGTGTGCTAACACATCCAGGGGGCTGTGAACGGTTTATGGATTCATCAACCACGTTTGCGGGAACGTTTCCTGCGCAACGGACTACACCCCGAGGTATGTTTCCGCAAGTCTTTCCGTTACGGCATTACAGCTAGATAGATCTTGGGTTAAGGGCGACGCTAGTTAGAAAAATTATTGTTTTCTGCTGCGAGACCCAACAGTGGTATCATGAGCTAGATCTATGCTTCGCATTGCTGTACGGTTAGAACACATCGGGAATGTGGGCGTTGATTCTACGATTGTTACCCTCTCACGTGTACTTGTTATATCTGTGGCATTGTTTGATGAAGCGGCCCCCGACCGAACTTACGCGTACGCTTACGCGAGACTGGTTCCACGCTTGACATACGGCTTGTACCGTATAAAGTGGCCCTGGGGGGGTGTCTGTCTCTCTTACTTTAGAGGATATGGCATTTGCAACGGAGGGCCCCGTACGGGGTGTAATAGAGACAATCTATAATCAGCGTTGTGGTTCAATGTTCGTAGAAACGGTTGATCTATGAAAATCCCTAGCAGCCACGTAAAACATGCAATATACAAAATAGAGGCATCTAACTTTATATTGCAGAGGGGGCTATTGTTGTTTGCTTAATCTTGATGTAGTGATAGCTTTGTTATGTGTTACTAGAAAGTAGTAAACGTTCATCATGATGAAACAAACTTAAATGGAGACACTGTAGACTTAGTGCCACCATGATCATACATCTTAAAACATGCTAGTATAGGATACACGACGGTAGCATAAAATAAGATGATACCTTATAAAATGCCAAACATAAGTATTCTACCAAAGTGTGCACCACCTGGAAGGTTCTCTTTATGATAGGTAGGCCGTGACGATCGAGTGTCATACATACATTAGAGTTCGCATGAGGTTGGGCCTGGCAAGCCTAGAATATGTAGATATGGCCTTGCTAAGCAGCATATAACACTAAGGTCAATTTGGCGAGCCTAGCATATGCAGATATGGCCTCGGAATACTAGAGATCGAAAGATCGAGCATGAGTCACATATAGGATGTGATCGCACAAACTAGTTGTCTACCTTTGAAACTAATCCGTCGGCCGTTGTGATATTCGAGGACGGATAGTGAATCTGGATCATGTAATCACTAAAACTTCTTAGGGATGATTGTTTTAGTGTGAGCTCATCTATAATATGATTATTATGAACTAGTCTTAATTGTTTTCCTTGCAAATATTTTGTAGAAAATTAAAATGGATATGAATCAGTATCATGGATTGGTTACTTTCTTACGTGGTGAAAGACTTAAAGATGATGGTACTTATACCTTAGGACTGTGCTCAAGAGAGCTAACCTCTTGTTCGTGATACAAGAGCGTACAGGAGACCCTCCAGTAGACAACATGGATGAATAAGTAATGCTTGATTACCATAATCGTAGAAGGACTTACGTCATGGTTAAAAGTGTCATAGAAACCTTCTTTCCGCAAGATTTACGTGAACAATATGCGGATATGGACACGTTTGACACAATCGACACGATGAAGTCATTGTTTATACATCAGTTCAGAGTGGCCAGATTTGAGTTAGAAAATGAGTTTCTTACTACAAAGATGGAAGAGAACACTTGTCTGAAAACTCACGTAGCCAAGATGCATGGGATACATCTGAAACTCGGGGAGGACTTTGACTATTGGACCACAGAGGAGTCTGCTATAAACATGGTGCTACACTCTCTTCCACCGAGTTACACAGACTTTGTCCATGACTATGTCGGAAGAGGTGAAAGCCTTCAGTTCTTTGAGTTCATGGTCAACCTCCAAGATTTAGAGGTTGAACCCATTGAAGGAGAAATTGTTGATGGAGAAGGTATATGTTTGATATACTCGTTATAAATGTTTGTTCCCTTATACAACATTTGCAGTTTAATAAGTATTTGATACTTGTTCTGTTTTATGAAAACAGGGCCTACCGTTGCATGGACGGGAAGAGGTGCGATCTAGGATTGATGGCAACCAAGACAGTTGATGGCCACCAAGATTTCACCAAGACATCTATCATAGAATTATACTTAGAGTACTAGATAAATCTTTTGTAATCAATCGAATATCAACACTTAGTGGTATGTCTTGCATCTCGCGAGACAAAGTTATTCATGTTTTGAGACAAGTCAGTTGTTCCAGTTTGATGAATAAAGTGTGCTTATACTATGATTACAACTGAGTTTATATTATGATAGAAGCATTTATATAACACCATAATTTTCAAGTGATATTCAATGTTTAATGATTGAGTTATTATGAATAACAACGAAGTCAAAAGTCATAGTTAGATTAAATGCATGAGATGAATTCATAAATGATGAACTCATTAGATACTCGATCTATTAACTCATGAATTTATTATCAACCAAGATGACTAATGACGGAGTTCTAGCAAAGTAGAACTTGCGCCAAAGATTATACATAAATGATGTATTAACCAAGCGCATGAATAATCATTAAAGATGCTTTGCATGATTAATTGAACAAGGATTCAATTGAGATCATAAATCTGAGATTACGGAATCATAGTGAATTAAAATATAAGAAAACGAATCACCATGATGTGATCAAAGTGATAAGTATTATAGTTGACATAAATGGGAGACTTGTGGAAGTAATACCACAAATTACGATGGAAGTTTAAAGTGCTCAAGCACCTAAAACCATTCGTAGTCATGCTAAAATGTAGTGTGGTCTAAATACATTCCCCTTACGCTAATGCTATTTTGAATGAACAAAGTTGTTATAATTTATTAAGTTAAAACACCCACTTCATGAAATAAGGAAACCATTCTGAATTAATGAAGCTGATGACTCCATATGATGATGGTGTTAGAAAGTTTCTAGAAGTTTTATATGATATAACTTTCTTTGTATTAGAGTTGTGAGCAATTGTAAAACACACCTTCCCAAATAGAAAAACTTGTATTGCTTGAATTGGTGAATGAGAAGATGGTTCTCAAGGAATAAACCAATGGGAGAAAAGTGAATTCTTTGACCAGGGTGATTGACCCTGACTCCAGATAACAGAGTAACGCAACGGAAAATGTTCCGCTGAAATGACTCCATGAGAAGAGGAAATATGCTATTGATGATGATCATGGTATATTAGTTAAAGCCTTAGTTTAAAAATAATAAAATTTTCATGAATATGTTCTGTACAGAACAATAATCATGAGTCTTCTTAAGTGAAACAAAAGGGACACTGCTCATAAATTACGAAGGATTGATGGTTACCTAGGAAACGAGGAGAAATGAAATCATATTGAGTTGCATATGGGATGGCTCACATCCTATGAAATAAAGTAGTTATTTCACATTCCGAATAACCAGGAAGTTATTAAGAATGATGCAACACATAAAGCCATGATTTGGCACATAAAAGATGTTATGGCTAAATTCAATAATGATTGACTACGGAAGCGTAGTAATGCCAAAGCAATATCGGTATTTCATTCACGAACACTATGAAGGGACCATAGCTTGAAATTGCATCACATTCAAATTTGGAATTTGAAGAGAAGTAGCAAATGCCATAACGAAATAATGTTTCGATAAGATGGACCATAGTACCTCAAGGCCGAAACTCTCAACCTTGATTTGATCAAGTGATTTTGAAGTAATCAAAATATTGAGATGGACTGCAATTTCATGAAACTGAGTGGGAGCTTTGGAGACTTCCTGAAAACTTGGAATGCAGAGAGCATTTCTGAGTGGGAGCTTTGGGAGCAATATTATTATGTCTGACATAATTAGAATAGAAACTTAATAAAAGATTACTTACAGATATATGTCGGATATATTTGAGTGGGAGCACAATGTCAATTTCATATATATACGATGATATATGTGAAAACAATCTCATATATATACGTTGATATACATGGAGATTAAGGCTAATAAGATGAAAGGATTACGAGAATCTTATATGAACGAAATACAGATGTGTCACACACTAAAATCTATAAGGATAGATTAGGACACGTGTAATGAACATCAAAAGGATTGGAATGATATCCTGAACAAGAAAAGGTTCTTGTGGCTAGGAATTATATAAAGGATGTAAAACCTTAATATCACAAAATAATGTTTTAATGGAAGAATAGGGATGCACTTTGTCTCAGGACATGTGATCCTATATGACCTTTGACATATGATTCTACCATAAAACGGAAGTTGTGAATCCAATAACAGAATGACTCAAAAGTTCTTAGAAGAAGAACAGGTTCCGATGTGCTTGGTTGGCAAAACACAGAACCTGAGAAAAGTCCAAGCATTCAGTATCTGAAGAGAAACTGAGGACAATACTCTAAATGATAGAAAAGATAATATACTTGAATGTAATACTGGATTACGATTGCAAGCCTTATTATGGGTCTATATGAATTAGAGATATCACCAAAAGGAATAGAAAGGAAATGTGAGCTATAATTTCACGAACCAAAACTCTACAAAATATAAATATCTACTTAAGGAAGTAGAAGGTTGAATAAAGTTTAGCGTAAGAAGTATAGACTTCTGGCTGAGTGTATTTTTTAGTATACATGACTATGGGAGTCCTAGGGACTAAAACCATTTTGTCATTAGAGAATACTGTAAAATAAGAAGTCTCACTCTCCCGCCAAACTTATAATTCAAGCATTATTAGATAATGAAAGGTATATCAAGCAAGTTGACCAATACTTGTTGCAAAAGGAACATACGAATCTGAACGGGTATATATCATTGACGAAACCTCTTGCATGAGCAAGCATGATCAATAAACACTTATATGATAAGATGATTATGATCAAGAAAAATATGAAGCTAGATTATTTGCTATCTAGTGCAAGTGGGAGACTGTTGGATATATGCTCTAGAGGCAAATAATTTATGATTATTCCAATATATCTAAATAAGTTCATGACCAGTTTCATACTGTGCTGGGAACTGTATCAGTGAAACAATGATACAGGTGTGGTATAGAAACAACCAGAGTTCCTAGTCAGCCTCTCATGATGACTGGTTTATCGTCAACATGTCGGGACCCGGGGTTAGCGTATGCAAGTCCCGCTACGACATAGTCATATGGAGAGCCGAGAATCGTACCCACTTGTCTAAGCAGACAAGGCCAAGCACAGAACGTTCTCGGAAAGCATCGTACGTGAGGGGCATCCCATCCAGGCCGGATGATCATCTGAGATGGGTCCTCATCGTCCGCACACAAGTCTAATGATATGGGTGATGAACTCCCATATTCGCAGACAAGTCGCCTCAACCATACTATCGACTATCTCATAACTCTTACATAGACTTACTCCAGCCCGATCACTTAGTCGGGGTCTAGGGCGGGCTCGATCATACATCAAAGTGTGCACGAGACGGAGTCTCGAACAATCGCATCGCGATGCCCCAAGCTGCGCACATCTAAGGGCCACTTGGTGTATAAAAGACCGCCAGCCAGATCACAACTAAGGTCTCGAAAACCCATACTAAGACATGCATGTTATAAACATACACGCAACACACATGTCTAGTATGAACAACAGGTATCATTGCAATTCTCTACAAAGTATATACTTTATTAATAACTCTTACAGAGTGCACACAGAGATCACAAGCATGTGATCCAACATTACATCAAACATGCGGAAGCAAAGTAGGTCTGAGTACAGACAAGTTTAACAAATGGCTTAGAGAAGCCTTATCTAAAAACAAGCCCTCCACGAGGGAACCAGTGGTCTGACTAGGACTACACTAGCTTGGTCTTGGTCTGAGTCTTCAATCTTCGAGCTTCGGGTAGAAGCCACCATCAGGTAGGTGGGTTCATCTAAAACATAGAATAAGCAAACGTGAGTACAAAGTCGTACTCAGCAAGACTTACATAGGAGCTATACTACTCATGCACATGTATCAAGGTAAAGGGAGGTGGGGTTCAATTGCAGAAGTGCCAACTTTGACTTGGCTAGTCCTGAACTACGAGTACCGGACTTGAGGTAAGAAGCGTACACAAGTCCACTACATCTCTTCAACCAAATACACCACTATGGTGCCTTCCTCGACTTCCCCACGAGAAAGCACGCCATAGCACTCATGCTTATCTTGCGAGTTTTAGAAGTATCCAGTTCAAGTTGTCTAATAATCAAGCTAAGCTTTCCAAGCAGTCCTTAACCGCGGACGCGGCTATTCGAATAGTTTTGTTAACCCTGCAGGGGTGTACCGCTACACACACGTGTCATTAGTTACCGCCTTTTGCGTGTCACCGTTCAAGAGGTGACAGCGAGGATGCCACCACAACACTTCTCCCACAGCTCCGTTCTAGTCCAGAGAGTCGCTTATCTGAGGGGGATCCGTATGGAAGTCCGGCCGAGGTTCCAGTACAGCCTCAAACGATGTGTGCAGGGTCCCAAGCCGGTCTTGAAAAGCCGTTCATCCACTTCGCAGACCGTGCCACAGCCCTACCATAACTCCGAACTACTGCGACTTCTGGGGTTCGAACGGGGTGAGGTACTAGGATGAGAGGGGTCAGTGAGCCCAATGTGTGGTTGTACTCTTCTTCTTTGATCACCACACAAGAACTCAGACTTAAGGCGGTGTTCAACGAGACAACCCACTGTGTACTCCTACACAGCCTCTCATCGTTCACCTTGTATTAGGGTAGATTCACCAACACCGTTTCACTTTCATCAACACCATGTTCACCATCATCCCGACTCACATCAAAAGCAACCTCATTGTACCACTAAGCATGCAATAAGCAGTAACAGTTGCAGGGGTCACATGATATCAACCAACTCCTACATCTGCTACGATTGTGGTTTGCTTACTACTGTGACAAGATGATAGGTCATCCAAAGGATATGGGTTCAACTATGCGGTAGAATCGATACAAGGTGATCTCCTAAACATGCATAAGCGAGACTGAGAGGGAATTGGGATTTTATAGACATGATCAATGGGGGTTTGCTTGCCTTGCTGACGGGGTTCAGTCACGGGGTCTTCAACGAAGGGGGTGATCTCGTGTTTCGGCTCCACTTCTATCAGCAACATGACAATCATAGAATCAACATAATGTACAATGCACACTCACATGAATAAGATTGTAATGGTGATGTTCATGGTACTGATGTGTTGAGCATTCCATTTAAAAGGAGTATATTGCAATTGAATTGCAAATTCAAACTCCATTTGATTTATCGATGAATTTCAAATGCACTTGAATGCATTAAAGTTCATTTGAAAAGGTTGATCATGAAGTGATGTTGTAAAGGTGAGGTAAAGCCTCTGATGTGTGGATGAATCCATCTAAAATCAGTGTGTTGCAAAGTCATTTGCAAATTCACTCCAAAATTGAATTCAATTTAAATTCATATGGATGTTTGCCACTGTTCACCCAATTTAAATTGGTCAAACATACACACAAAGTCCATACAGAATCCTTGTATTTTTCTGATAATTTTAGACATATTATTTGTCCAATTTGGAGTTAATATGAATTTTCTATGATTTATTGAAGTTTAAGCTATTTTTTGGAATTTCTCTGATTTCTTTTTATTGGAAAAGCTTTATTGCGCCAGCACTGCATCAGCATGACGTCAGGGGTTTTTTGACCCCGGTCAAACTGACCAGTGGACCAGGGCTGTCAGCCTCTCATCTAATTTCCCTGTTAGATTAATCTAACAGAGAGGATTAGAGGGGGCTGGGCCCACCTGTAAGTGTCTGCTGGGGGGGGATTAAGTTAAATTAATCCTGCCACCTGGACCTCACCGGCGGCGAGTCTCCGGCGACCCACCAACACGGAAGCGTCGCACGGGACGGCGGCACAAAGGACCAAATGGCACGCGATGACCACCGTTTTGAAGCTCCTTCTCGCGCGCGTCGAACGGGGCAAGGAAGGAGTGCTGGGGCTCACCGGAACATCGCCGGCGTCAAGCCCTAGCGGCGGCCGTGGCGGAGCAACGACGACGAGGTCGTCGTCGTGGGCTAGCTTGGGCTTGCGCTAGTCCAATCGACTCCTGGGGGTTCCAGGAACACGATGGACAGCACGGCGGGAACGTAGGAGTACTGGGGCTCCCTCGCCGTCGTCCATGGCGGCGAGCTCGCTCGGCTCCCATGGCGGACGTCTCTAGAGGAAGCAAACGAGGGCGTATCCAGAGGGTTTTCAAGCTACAGCTCACCAGGAACTCGACGGAGGTAGCAGCTCGGTCGAGGAGGGCTCGACGGCGGAGTATTTGGACCGCGACGCACGACGGCCGGAGTGGAGGACGATGAAGTGCACGTCGGCTACAAGGCGTCCCGGGGCGATTCCTTCTGCGGCGCGGCGTAGAAGACGAAGGCGAAGACGATGGACACGTTCCTGGCGGCTACCTCGAGCTCGGGCTATGAGTTGCCATGACCATGGCCGGCGATGCTCTCGGGGGTCGTCGCGGGCGAGCTGGGGAGATATACAGAGGGGTTGGGAGGAGGGGGAATGGACGTGCAGCTCGTCCAGTAGCGGCGTGGCGCATCTAGGAGCTTCGGGAGGGCAGGTGGAGGCTGGGGAGAGCAAGGCGTGCTCGGCTGGCTCGGTGGCACTCCACCGAGCAGCTTGGAGGCGCGGGGAGGTAGAAGACAAGGGAGGAGTCCAGGTGGGATGGACTGGGCCAGAAGAAGTGGGCCTCGCATAGGCACCAGGTAAGTTTTTTGTTTCTTTTCTTTTCTGTTTTCTTTTCTGTAATATGTTGGCCATGCTAAAATAAATAGCTCGGTATTTTTAAAAATGCTGAAAACTTTTATATGGCCTCATATTATAATAGACTAGCCACTTATAAAGTTTGGCACTTTTTAAAATTCAAATTATTTGAATCTTAAATCAAATAGGGGTTTAAATTTAAATCCAAGCTCCTGTTTGAATATTTGAAAAATCCATGAGCATGGGTTTGGTCCCACATCACTTTATATGTGATCACACTCATTTATAAGACTTTTCAAAAATCAAACATGAATTTTTGGAGCAAATTTTTATCTAGCCATTTGAATTAAAATTATCTGGGGGGTTTTTCTCTCCCATGTCAATTTCTTTTGAAATTTTTATCATGAATGCAAAGGAGCACTTGATCCTAGCACATACCTAACTTGGGGTTGTGACACAACAGATGATTGTGGTTTCACGATCATGGACAATCAAGTCAATTAACGGTAAGGTCACCTCATTGAATGAATGACGTGATGAACATTACCCAATGCAAACATTGCAACATGATCAAATCGTAAAAGTTCAGTGTTGTAATTACAGGACGTAGTAGCCTGTTCCTTTGACCGTGAGATCACGCATAATTGTTATCTTCTGAGGATGCTTTGAGTGCATTAACCGTCACACTGTGTCGGGACCCGGGGTTAGCTTATGCAAGTCCCTCTACGACATAGTCCTATGGAGAGCCGAGAACCGTACCCACTTGTCTAAGCAGGCAAGGCCAAGCACAGAACGTTCTCGGAAAGCATCGTACGTGAGGGGCATCCCATCCAGGCCGGATGATCAAATGAGATGGGTCCTCATCGTCCGCACACAAGTCTATTGATATGGGTGATGAACTCCCATATTCACAGACAAGTCGCCTCAACCATACTATCGACTATCTCATAACTCTTACATAGACTTACTCCAGCCCGATCACTTAGTCGGGGTCTAGGGCGGGCTCGATCATACCACAAAGTGTGCACGAGACAGAGTCTCGAGCAATCGCATCGCGATGCCCCAAGCTGCGCACATCTAAGGGCCACTTGGTGTATAAAACACCGCCAGCCAGATCACAACTAAGGTCTCGAAAACCCATACAAAGACATGCATGTTATAAACATACACGCATCACACATGCCTTGTATGAACAGCAGGTATCATTGCAATTCTCTACAAAGTATACATTTTATTGATAACTCTCACAGAGTGCACACAGAGATCACAAGTTTGTGATCCAACATTACAACAAACAAGCGGAAGCAAAGTAGGTCTGAGTACAGACAAGTTTAACAAATGGCTTAAGAAGCCTTATTTAAACACAAGCCCTCCACGAGGGAACCAGTCGTCTGACTGGGACTACACTAGCTTGGTCTTCAGTCCTCGAGCTCGATGAAGAATCCACCTTTGGGGCCAGTGGGTTTATCTAAAACATACAATAAGAAAACGTGAGTACAAAGTCGTACTCAGCAAGACTTACGTAGGAACTATACTACTCATTCACATGTATCAAGGTAAAGGGAGGTGGGGTTCAAATGCAGAAGTGCCAGCTTTGACTTGGATAGTCCTGAACTACGAGTACCAGACTTGAGGTAAGAAGCGTACACGAGTCCACTACAGTCTCCAACCAATTACACCACTATGGTGCCTTCCTCGATTTCCCCACGAGAAAGCACGCCATAGCACTCACGCTTATCTTGGTAAGTTTTATAAGTATCCAGTTCAAGTTGTCTAATAATCAGGCATAGCTTTCCAAGTAGCCCCTTACCGCGGAAGCGGCTATTCGAATAGTTTATTAACCCTGCAGGGGTGTACTGCTACACACATGAAACCATCAGTTATCTCCGGGATCTCGTCACCCTTCAAGAGGGTGTCGGCGAGGATAATCTCCACAACTTTTACCTCACAGCCAACTCAGGTTCAATGAAGACGCATATCTGGGATGGTTTCCACATTCGTAACCCGGCCGGTTTACCGAAGTGGTCCCAGAAGATGTGTGCGTGGTGCATAAGCCGGTCTCGGTTGAGCCGTTCTCTCACCTTGCATCCAGGCCACAAACCTACCAGAACTCCGAACTACTGCGACTCATTGAACTAAGAAGGGGTGAGTTAGTAGGTTGAGCGGGGATCAGTTTGCCCAACATGTGGTAGTACTCTTCAGCTTGGATCACCACACAAGAACTCGGGCTTAAGGCGGTGTTCAACGAGACAACCCACTGTGTACTCCTACACAACCTCTCATCGTTCACCTTTTATTAGGGTAGATTCACCAACACATTTCCACCATCTTTAACATGATCACTACCATCCCGACTCACATAACAGTATCAACATTGTAACACTCTAAGCATGCAATAAGCAGTAGCAGTTGCAGGGGTCACATGATATCAATCAACTCCTACATTTGCTAGGATTGTGGTTTGCTTACTACTGTGACAAATGATAGGTCATGCAAAGTAATGGGTTCATCTATGCGGTAGAAACGTAGCATGGTAATCATCCTATACAATGCATAAACGAGACATGAGAGGGAAGTGGGATTTTATCGACATGATCAATGGGGGTTTGCTTGCCTTGCTGACGGGGTTCAGTCTCGGGATCTTCAACGAAGGGGGCTGCCTCCTGTTCCGGTTCCACCTCTACTCGACAAACATCAAGCAAGGGAGCACAATAAGTACAATGCACAATCACATGGTTGAAGGTTGAAACTTGATGTATATGCTTCTGATGTGTGAGGCAATTCCATTTAAATGAAGTATATTGCAAATGAAATTGAAAATTCAAACTCCAATTTGATTTCATTTTAGCCAAGTTACAAATGCTATTGTTTGATCAATGTAATTCATCTTGACATGTGTATGATATGCCTCTGATGTTCAAGTGAATTGGGGTATGTTGCTAAGGTTGAAATTGCAAAAGCATTTGAATTTAATTTGATTAAATTCCAATTAAACCAAATAGCAAATGCTACTGGTACCATTTTAAATTAAACTCAAACATAGTTAAAAATTGTATTTTTGGATATATTATTTTCTCCTGATCATTTTCATATATTATATGTTAAATTTGGAGTTAATATGAATTTTCTATGAATTTTCAAAGTTTCGAGTATTTTCTGCCAATTTCTGGAAATGTTTTAATTAGAAAAGCATTTACTGCATCAGCATGAGGTCATGCTGACGTCAGGGGGCCTCTGACCAGGGGGACCCACATGTCATTCTCTCTATGGTTAAATAAAACGTTTTGTTTTGATTTAAACTAAACTGGTGATTAGCAGGGGGCAGGGCCCACATTTCAGCGTCACTAGGGGTGGGATTAGCACTAATCTAATGACGTACACGTCATCTCATCGTCGGCTAGTCACCGGTGGCAACCCGACGCGGCGGCGACGCATGGGACGGCGGCTCCGGCGACCAAATGGCACGCCGCGACCACCAGGACGAAGCCCGTGCGCGCCCGCATTTGTTTGAGGAAAACGGGGCCACAGGGGTTCACCAGAATGACGCCGGCGTTGAGCCCTAGCGGCGGCGGAACCACTGGCTAGACGCAGTCGTCGATTCAGGGCACGAGGAGAAGCAGCAGTGGGCGCAAACGACGCGTAAGAGCACGGGGAAGACGACGGGCAACCCTGTGCAGGCGAAGGAGCACGGGAGCGAGCTCAAGCTCGTCCATGGCGGAGGCTGTGCTCGGCTCCCATGGCGGATTCGGCTAGAAGGGAAGTGGGGCGCTGAAAAGTTAGGGGAAATGAGCAGGAGGTCACCTTGGTTCTGATGGAAGAGACGGCGAGGCCGGGGAGGTCACGGTGGCGCCAGAATTTGAGGTCGACTCCCGGCGGACGGAGTGGAAGACGATGAAGCTCGCGTTGGCTACACATCACCTCGAGGCGATTCCTTCCGCGGCTCGGTGTAGACGACGATGGCGAAGACGATGGACACGACGGCGCGGCTCAGGGACGGCGGTGGCCACGCGGGCTTCAATCCATGGCGACGGCGGCGCTCGGGTCGTCGTCGAACTCGGCGAGAGAGAGAGAGAGGGAGAGGCTCTGGAGGGGGGGAATGGATGCGTGGCACTCGGGTGCGTTTCCAAGCGCGACTAGGAGGCTCGGGAGGGGCAGGTGGTGACCGCAGGGATGTCGCCGTGCTTGGCTAGCTCGCTGGCATTCCACCGAGCAGCTTGGAGGCGCGGGGTGGGGAAGAAGACCCCTGTGCCCCTTTGGGCCGGCTGGGCCAGATGGGCTGGCTTCGCCTAGGCGTCAGGTAAGGTTTTCTCTATTTTTCTTTTTTGTTTAATCTTTCCTTTCTGTTTTTCTTTTTTGTAATTTGTTTTGTTGTGCTAAATAAATAGCTAGGCATTTTATTAAATGCTAAAACTTTTTACATGGCCTCATAATATATTAGGCTAGCCACTTGTAAAGCCGAGAGCCGTACCCACTTGTCTAAGCAGACAAGGCCAAGCACAGAGCACTCTCGGAAAGCATCGAATGTGAGGGGCATCCCATCCAGGCCGGATGATCAACTGAAATGGGTCCTCATCGTCCGCTCACAAGTCTAAATACTTATGGGTGGTGAATCCCATACTCATAGACAAGTCGCCTCAACCATGTTATCGATTGAATCCTAACTCTTACATAGACTTACGCCAGCCCGATCACTTAGTCGGGGTCTAGGGCGGGCTTGATCATACAACAAAGTGTGCACGTGACAGAGTCACGAGCAATCGCATCGCGATTCCCCAAGCTGCGCACATCTAATGGCCACTTGGTGTATAAAAGACCGCCAGCCAGATCACAACTAAGGTCTCGAAAACCCATACCAAGACATGCATGTTATAATCATACACGCATCACACATATCTAGTATGAACAACATGTATCATCACATACCAGTACTTCTTTATTGACTTACACATAGAGTATACAAAGATCACATGTCTGTGATCAACATTACATCATACAATGGAAACAAATTAGGTCTGAGTACAGACAAGTTTAACAAATGGCTGAGAGAAGCCTTGTAAACATACATGCCCTTCCACGAGGGACCAGACTGTTGTCTGGAACTATGCTACCAAGGTCAACGTCGAGCTTCACGAAGGTGACTCCATCGGGGTCCGGATTCTCATCTAAAACGTAGAATAAGCAAACGTGAGTACAAAGTCGTACTCAGCAAGACATACATCAGAACTACACTACTCATGCTCAAGTATCAAGGTAAAGGAGGTGGGGTTCAACATGCAGAAGTGCCAGCTTTGACTTGGCTAGTCCTGAACTACGAGTACCAGACTAGAGGTAAGAAGCGTACACGAGTCCACTACCAAGTCTCCAACCAATACACCACTATGGTTACTTCCTCGACTTCCCCATGAGAAAGCATGTCATAGCACTCACGCTTTTCTTGCGAGTTTTATAAGTATCCATTCAAATTGTCTATGATCAAGTAGAGGTCTCCAAGTAGTCCATAACCGCGGACACGGCTATTCGAATAGTTTATTAACCCTGCAGGGGTGTACATCTTCACACGCGTGTCATCACTTATCGCCTCGTTCTTGTCACCCTTCAAGCGGGTGTCGGACCTGGATGAAACCAAGGCACTACCCTCACATCACCTTCTCTAATCCAGGAGTCGACTACCTGAGTTTGTCACCGCTCGAGAGTCCGGCCGGTTCCACGAAACAGACTCAAATAATGCAAGGGACCGAGACGCCACCTTTGACAGATGGTTTCACTGCCTCACATGTCCACCCACATATCTATAGTTAGGTCAAAGGGAAAGCCCGAATCTAGTGTGACTCCTGGACCGGATCGGGTACGTAAAGAGGCCAAATGGGGCTCCCATAAAACCCTACATGTGGTCATACTCTTTGTCTTGGATCACAAAACAGGAACTCGGGGCCTAGGGCAGTGTTCAACAAGACAACCCACTGTGTACTCCTACACAGCCTCTCATCGTTCACCTTTGTTGAGGGTGGATTCACCAACACGATATCATTTGCATCACTGTGTTCATTCCATCCCGACTCACAATCATAACATCCTCATTGTATCACTAAGAAGCAATAAGCAGTAAAAGTTGCAGGGGCCACATGCTCATCAATCAACTCCTAAATCTGCTAGGATTGTGGTTTGCTTAATACGGTGACAAAAAGATAGGTCATGCATCGGAATGGGTTCAACTATGCGAAAGAACGTGTCTCGGTGATCTCCTAAACATGCAGAAGCGAGACTGAGAGGGAAGTATGATTTTATAGACATGATCAATGGGGTTTGCTTGCCTTGTTGACGATACACAGGTCTTAACGGTGGTCTTCTTCTTCGGGGGTGATCACCGTCTCGGAACGTCTGTCATCGGAGGCAATCATTAACCAAGGGGGGCAACAACAAAATAAAATGCACAAGCACATGCTATAGTTGTCCATGATGTGAATGGTACTGGTTTGTGGCAATTTCAATTTAATTGAAGTGTATTGCAATTGAAATGCAAATTCAAACTCCAAATTCAAATTCAAATTAAGCCACATACACATTTTCTACTGTTCACCCATTTTAAAATGGTCAAACATAAAAACAAATTGCATATTCTTAATCCTTGCATTTTTCTGATAATTTTTCATATATTATATGTCCAATTTGGAGTTAATATGAATTAGTTATGATATTCTAAAGTTTAATTGATTTTCTAGATTTTTCTGGATTATTTTAATTCTCTGGAAATTGGTTTATTGCGTTATCATGACGTGGGGGTGATGTCACAGGGGGCTGACCAGTGGGGTCAGTGTGTCAGCCTCAGGGGGGTTAATCCCTGTTAGTTTTAAACTAACAGTGATTAGTTAAGGGTCTGGGGCCACTGTCATAGACCCCAGGGGATGATTAGTTAGTGTTTAAGGCCCTAATGGCCATGGCGTCGCCGGCGGTGCCACTATAGCCGCCGGAGCATCGCCGGGTCTCGTTCTAGGGCATGGGAGGGGGCTTGAAGAGTACTGGGGCGTAGCCCGCGCTTGTGCGCGTCTCGCAGAGGCACTGGGGTGTCACGGGGACGCCCTAGGCCACGACTATGTCAACGGCAGCGGCGCCGGAGCTCGGGCTCAGGTGAAACTACGAAGGGGGCACGGATTCGGGCATGGGCTAGGGGAAAAGGCAGAGCGCGCTCGCCGTGAAGGCAACGGAGAAGTTGGGGGAAGGCAGAAAAGCTTGGACGGCGATGGAATTTGAGCTCGAAGCCCACGGTGGCCGGCGGAAGAAACTGGCACTGGCGTCTTCTTCAGGGACGGTGAGCTCGAATTGATGGCGTGGTCCGACGAAGACGAAGGCGACGGCTCCGCTGGACAAGCTGGCTCGCCGGTTTGGGCACGGTGGCCACGTGCTTCCGTTGTCGGCGCTCCGGCGTGCCTTCTGTTCGCGCGAGATTCGCGAGGTAGGAGAGTGAGGGCGACCTGTGGGTGGGAGGATGAGCTCGAGGGGGGTTCTGGCGTTGCGTGGCGTGAGAGGGAGGCAGGGGAGGCCTAGAACCCGCGGGTGTCGCGGTGGCGTCGTCGTCGCACTCCCCAGCTCCAGCGAGCTGCTTTGAGCCGCGGGGAGGAAGACGAACACAGTGCGGGCTGGGATGGGCTGGGCCAAAAAGGCCGGGGGGGGAAGGTAAGGTGGGCCTGGTTGCCTTTTTCTAAAACATTGTTCTTTTATTCTTCTGCCATTTGTTTTGCTTTAATAAATAAATTATCAAAGCAATTTTAAAAATGCTCAAATTTTAAATATGGCCTTATGTGACCAGTAGCTAGTCACTTCCATAATTTGGGAATTTTTGAAATTCAGTCAATTTGAATTTCAATTCCAATAGTGGTTTATTTAATTTCCAAAGCACTTTTTGAATTTTTGAATAATCCATGGGCATGGTAAAGAACCCAAACCACATTTAAAATGATCAATATCATTTATAGGAATTTTCCAAATACTCAAATGATTTTTGGAAAAATATTTTTATTTGGCCATTTGAATTAATTTCTCAGGGCTTTTCTTTTCCCCATTTTTGAATTTCATTTGAATTTTCGCATGATGCAAAGGGCACAAACAAACCCTAGCACTTACCTAACTTGGGTTGTGACAACTCGCCCCCACTCAAAAGAATCTCGTCCCGAGATTCAGAAGTCGTCGGGAGGAAGGTGGGGTACTCGGCACGAAGGCGGTCTTCTCTTTCCCAGGTTGCTTCTTTCTCGGAGGGATGTGACCATTGCACTTTGAGGAACTTGATATTCTGACGACGAGTGACACGCTCTGTGGAATCAAGAATACGAACGGGGTACTCTCGATAAGAAAGTTCATCTTGGAGATCAAGCGTTTCATGGTCGACTTCGCGGATGGGGTCCTTGAAGCAACGCCTCAGTTGTGACACATGGAATATGTCATGTACTCGGGAAAGGTGCGGAGGTAGTTCAAGTTGGTAGGCAACTTCTCCACGTTTAGCTAGAATGCGGAAAGGTCCGATGTAACGTGGGGCCAACTTGCCTTTGATACCGAATCTTTGGGTTCCCTTCAGAGGAGTAACCCGAAGGTAAGCCTTCTCATCAAGATTGTAGCTCTCTTCCCTATGATGACGATCATAGTAGCTTTTCTGACGAGATTGGGCGGCTTTCAATTCATCACAAACAATGCGAACTTGCTCTTCTGCTTCCTTGATCATATCCGGTCCAAAGAGTTGTCTTTCACCGGTTTCTGACCAGTTTAGGGGTGTTCGACATCGTCGGTCGTAGAGGAATTCAAAGGGAGCCATGTTCAGACTAGATTGATAGCTATTGTTATAAGCAAATTCGGCGAAGGGAAGAGATTTCTCCCAATTCTTTCCGAAAGAGATAACACAAGATCTGAGCATGTCTTCCAAGATTTGATTAACCCTTTCAACTTGACCGCTAGATTGAGGATGGAAAGTTGTGCTAAAGGAGAGATGAGTTCCCATAGTATTTTGAAAACTTTCCCAGAATCTAGAGGTGAAAAGGCTACCACGATCAGAATTGATTTCCAAAGGAACACCATGAAGAGACACAATTCTAGAGACATACAAGTCCGCCAACTGACTAGCAGTTATAGACTCGCGAACTGGAAGGAAGTGAGCAACTTTGGAAAGTCGATCAATGACAACGAAGATGGCATCATTTCCTTTTCCTGGGTTTTTGGAAAGCCGGTGATGAAGTCCATACCGACCTTGTGCCATTTCCACTTGGGAATAGACAATGGTTGAAGAGTACCAGCAGGTCTTTGGTGTTCTGCCTTAATGCGACGACAAACATCACATTCGGCAACAAATTGTGCAATGTCTCTCTTCATCCGGGTCCACCAAAATCTCTGGCGTAGATCTCGGTACATTTTTGTGCTACCGAGATGAATGGAGAGGGGAGTGTCATGAGCTTCCTTAAGGATCAGCTGCCTTATGTCTTCATTCTCAGGAACTACTAAACGATTTTCAAAGAATATCGTTCCTTGATCATTTGCAGAGAAACATTTAGCAACTCCGCTAACAATGTTCTGCTTGATCTCTTGAATACTACTATCTTGTTTCTGGGCGTCTATGATTTGATCCTCAAGGGTTGGTTTCGCCATCAAGGTAGAAAGAAAACCATGAGGAACTATCTCAAGATTGAGCTTGCGAAATTCCTCATGAAGAAGTGGTTGATACTGTTGTAACATGAGGTTGTTACAATATGACTTACGACTTAGTGCATCAGCCATGACATTGGCCTTGCCTGAATATCCTAAGTCATAATCTTTTATAAACTATATCTAGCGTCTTTGCCTAAGATTAAGATCTAGCTGGGTGAATATGTATTTGAGGCTTTGGTGATCAGAATAGATCTCACAACGATTACCAAGGAGGTAATGTCGCCAAGTCTTCAGGGCATGAACTACGGCAGCGAGTTCAAGATCGTGGGTAGGATAGTTCTCTTCATGTGGACGCAACGGGCGTGAAGCATAAGCTACCACATGTCTATCTTGCATAAGTATGCATCCTAACCCTTGCCGTGAAGCATCACAATAGATCTCGAAATCCCTTTTGGTGTCTGGACGTGCAAGTACGGGTGCAGAAGTCAATCTTATTTTTAGCTCTTGAAAGCTTTCCTTGCACTTGGGAGTCCATTGGAATTTCTTATCCTTCTTGAGGAGTTCAGTTAGAGGCTTTGCAACTTTAGAAAAGTTATCGACGAAGCGGCGGCAATAGCTTGCTAAGCCAAGAACACTCCTAACTTGCTTAACCGATTCAGGTGGAGTCCAGTCAAGGACGGCCTGAACTCTCTCGGTATTGACAGCAATGCCTTTTGCAGAAATCACGTGTCCTAAGTAGGTCACTTCTGGTAGCCAAAATTCACACTTGGAGAACTTGGCATAAAGGCGATGCTCTCGAAGTTTCATCAATACCAACCTAAGATGTTCTGCGTGCTCTTCTTCTTTCTTCGAGTAGATGAGAATGTCATCAAGATAAACCACAACAAATTTATCTAAGTACTCCATGAAGATCGAGTTCATCAAGCGCGAAAAAGTGGCTGGGGCATTGGTTAAACCGAAGGACATGACGGTGTACTCGTAAAGACCATATCGAGTGGTGAAAGCCGTCTTGGGAATGTCCTGTCAGAACCCCAAATTTAGGTTTGTGCTTTTCCAAGCTTGCATTTTTGCTTCATGAAAAAAATTGCAAAAGAAAAGGAAATGGGGAAAAGAAAAGCCCTAAATGAATTAAATAAAAAGGCCAGAAATAAATCTTTTTCCAAAATTCTTTTGGATGTATTGAAAAATCCTAAAATGAGTCTGATCATTTTAAAAGTGATTTGGGATTAATCCCATGCTCATAGATTTTTCAAAAATCCAAATAGTGGCTTGGAAATTAAATCTTTTGCCTATTTGAATTGAAATTCAAATAAATTGAATTTCAAAAATTCCCAAAAGTTGGGGTTGACTTCTATAGAGTCACCTAGGTTTTATAAAAATATTTGGGGTTTTTTATAAATGCCCTAGCTATTTAATTTTAAAGGGCAAAACAAATAACAGAAAATAAAAATAAAAGAAAACAAAAGGCAAAGCCTTACCTCTCGCCCACGGGCGAAGGCCCACTTACCTGGCCGGCCCAGCCCACCAGGGGGGCCTCCCTGTCGTCTTCCTCCCCTGGCCCCGATGCTGCTCGCTGGAGCGCATGCGGTGGCCATGGCCGCCACGCCCTTCCTGGCCTCACCTCCTCTTCTCCTTCGCGCTGGAGACGCCCAGAAGCCCCAGGCCCTTCTTCCCCCTCTCCCAGTTCATCCTCTCCCTCTCTCTCTCGTTGTTTCGCGCACACACCCGAGAACCGCCTGAGCGTCGACGAGGTTTAGCGCGGCCACCGAGCTCCTTCCGGCAAGCCAAGGTGTCTACGAGGATCCCCGGCGACCACCAGTTCGAGCAGCAGCTCCAATTTGATTCAAGGACCAGCAGAGCGACGACTACTTCAAGAACTCGCCGTCGGCTGCAGATTTTCCGGCGAGCAATTGCTCTCTGCCAGCTCCTCCTCCGGCCTCGCTGCGGCTTCCATCGCGCTCCGGTGAGCTCCACGACCTTTTTCCCCCTAGCCTAGCTTCGTCCCGACCCCTCGACGCTGTTCTCGCCTTTGACAGTGGTCCGGCCGCCGCCTCCGTCGACAAAGCCGTGGCCCCGAGCGCCCGTTTGACCCCCCCTAGCTCCAACAGACGTGCGGCGTCGTGAGCAACCTCCCCGTGCTCTTCCTCTTATCCCCCGAGCCCGTTTTCCCTCTCCGGCGAGAGCTCCGATGAGCTCCAGTGGCCTCCGGCGACGTCAGCCATTAGGGCTTAGCCCTGGGCACTAATCACCCTCTCCTCTCTCTATGACAGTGGGCCCAGCCCCTTAATTAAACCGGGTTAATTTTAAACAGAGGGATAATAACCCCCTCTCTCACTGACAAAGGGACCCCACTGGTCAGCCCCTCCCCCACATCATGCTGACGTGTTGCTGATGCAGTAAATAGAAATCAATTAAATTATTCAGTAAATTCCAGAAAATGGCTGAAACTTTGAAAAATCATAGAAACTTCATTTTAACTCCAAATTTAATATATAATATATGAAAAATGATCAGGAGAAAATCCTCTATCCAAATTTCCAACTTTCAGCTATGTTGGAGTTGATCTTAAAAAGGGATCAGTAGCTTTTGCTATTTGATTTAATTGGATTTAATTCAAAATCAATTCAATTACTATTCCAACTTCAAACTTTGAAATGCACCACACATCACTTGTACTTCAGAAGCATTTCCCACATATGATACTTTGGTTTCAAATGAACAAACATTAGCAAATGCAAGTTGACCAAATTTGAATAGCATTTGGAGTTTGAATTTGAATTCACTTTTCAAATCAACTTCAATTAAAATGTGGTAATTCAAACATAAGTCACCTCAGCACATTGCCATGCTTTGTTTTGCATATTGAATGTGCATTGTATTATCTTGATTGTGCTTTACTTTTAGTGCTTCGGTGATTGCATCTTCTCGGTAGAGTTTATCTCGGAGACGAGTTCAACCTCACGTCAGAAGAGTGTTACATCGTGATCGTCAGCAAGGCAAGCAGCTCCCTCTTTGATCATGTCTATAAAATCCCAGTTCCCTCTCATTCTCGCAAATGCATGTTTAGGATGTCACCATGATACGTTCTACCGCTAGTTGAACCTATTCCTTTGCATGACCTATCATTTTGTCACAGTAGTAAGCAAACCACAATCCTAGCAGATGTAGGAGTTGGTTGATATCATGTGGCCCCTGCAACTGTTACAGCTTATTGCATGCTTAGAGTTGTTACCTGAGGCTACTTTGATGTGAGTCGGGATGGTAGTGATCATGTGAATGATGGTGGTAACGTGTTGGTGAATCTACCCTAAACAAAGGTGAACGATGAGAGGCTGTGTAGGAGTACACAGTGGGTTGTCTCGTTGAACACTGCCTTAGGCTCGAGTTCTTGTGTTGTTATCCAAGAACAAGAGTACGACCACACATTGGGCTCACTGACCCCTCTCGGCCTAGTACCTCACCCCGGACCAGTCCAGGAGTCGCAATTAGTTCGCCCTTTAACGATCTCAAGCAGGTGGAACCAAGGTAAGTGGTTGACGTAGGTTGTGGGCACGTTGAATCAAGTGACCATGATCGAGTTGAGCTTGATGGCGGTCACACAACGTTTGAGTCCGCATTGGAACAATCGGCCGGATTCCGATTGTGGTCCCAACTCAAATAGGCGACTCCCTAGGACTAGAGATGGTGCCGTGAGTGAAGTGTCGTGGCAGCATCCTCGCCGGTACTCACTTGAAGGGTCCATCCCTAGGCGGTAACTGATGAGGCGTGTGTGTAGCAGTACACCCCTGCAGGGTTAATGAACTATTCGAATAGCCGTGTCCGCGGTTATGGACTACTTGGAGACCTTTACTTGATCATAGATAACTTGAACCGGATACTTCTAAAACACACCAAGATAAGTGTGAGTGCTATGGCGTGCTTCCTCGTGGGGAAGTCGAGGAAGGCACCATAGTGGAGTATTGGTTGGAGACTGTTACTTGGACTCGTGTATGTTCTTACCTCTCTCTGGTATTCGTAGTACATGACTAGCCAAGTCAAATCTGGCACTTCTGCAAGAAAAACCCCACCTCCCTTTACCTTGATACATGTGCATGAGTAGTTTAGTTCCTATGTAAGTCTTGCTGAGTACGACTTTGTACTCACGTTTGCTTATTCTATGTTTTAGAGACGAGACCACTGACCTGATGGTGGCCTCTACCTCGAGCTCGACGTGGACCAATGTCGTATAGTTCCAGGCAGCAGCCTGTGCCCTTTGGAGGGTCGTTGTACTTTTCTTTCAGGCTTCTTAAGCCATTTGTTAAACTTGTCATTACTAAGACATAATTTGCTTCCGTTGATGTTTGATGTAATGTTGGATCACAGACATGTGATCTCTGCTTGTAATACAACTGCTATGTCTGCTCTGTTTAGCAGAAGTTATAAAGACTATGAGTTTGTAGAGTTCATGTTGTGATTACCTGCTGTTTACACTGGACATGTATGCTACGTGTATGTTTATAACATGCATGTCTTAGTGTGGGGTTCGATAGCTTAGTTGTGTTCTTTCCGGCGGTCTTTTATACACCAAGTGGCCCTTAGATGTGCGCAGCTTGGGGCATCGCGATGCGATTGCTCGTGACTCTGTCACGTGGCACACTTTGTTGTATGATCGAGCCCGCCCAAGATCTCGACTAGGTGATCGGGCTGGAGTAAGTCTATGTAAGGGTTATGATTCAATAGATAACATGGTTGAGGCGACTTGTCTGTGAATATGGAATTCACCACCCATATCATTAGACTTGTGTGCAGACGATGAGGACCCATCTCAGTTGATCATCTGGCCTGAATGGGATGCCCCTCACGTTCGATGCTTACCGAGAGTGATCTGTGCTTGGCCTTGTCTGCTTAGACAAGTGGGTACGGCTCTCGGCTCTCCATGTGATTGTATTGTGACCGGAATTACATACGCTAACCCCGGGTCCCGGCATGTCCTCATTTCGGATTTTGATTTGATGATAACCTAATCTCAAATCCATCTTGGAGAAGACAGAGGACCCATCAAGTTGATCATAAAGATCATTGATCCTGGGCAGTGGGTACTTGTTCTTTATCATCGCTAGATTTAGCGGGCGATAGTCTACGCACATCCTTTCTGTTCCATCTTTCTTCGTTAAGAACAGAACGGGGAAACCCCATGGCGATGAGCTAGGGCGGATGAAGCCTTTTGCCAACGAAGCATCAAGTTGGGTTTTTAGCTCAGCTAACTCATGTGGGGCCATTATATATGGGCGTCTGGAAATTGGGGTTGTGCCTGGTATAAGATCAACTATGAACTGTACACACCTGTCGGGTGGCATCCCCGGCAGTTCTTCAGGAAAGACATCCGGGAAGTCACGAACCACCGGAATATCTTCAAGGTCTGGAAGGGGAAGCACATTCAAAGTATGCATCTGGATTCTAGAGTTGGGTGATGTGTAGTCAATGATCTGACCTGAAGCATGGGTGAGCTTAACTGATTTGGCTTTACAATCAAGGAAAGCATTCTGCCTTGATAACCAATCCATTCCTAGGATGATATCAATGTCTGAAGACTTGAGGGCTATAAAAGAAGCAAGGAATACTAAACCCTCAATTGCAATTTGATTGCCATGGCTTACTCTATTAGTTTGCCATTTGGAACCAGGAGTTTGAATGATCATTGGAGAAAATATTTCTTCAAAAGGAAATTCATGACAAAGTGCATAACTCTCCGACATGAATGAATGAAAAGCTCCTGGATTGAAAAGAACGGAGGCGGGAACATGATTGACTGGGAGTGTGCCAAGGATGACGTCAGAAGTAGCAGTGGTGTCCTCAACTGAGATTTGGTTCACATATCCACTACCTGTGACTGAAAGCTTTGCTGGAAAGGTTTTGGTGGTGGATTTCTTTGGAGGCTTGTGACTAGGTCGACGTGGTGCCACCAACACTTTAGGGCATTGTCGGAAGTAATGGCCCGTCAGACCACACGTGAAAACACACCCTGCCTGAATTGCTGGGAGCAGGATTACTTGATTGCACACCATCATTCCTGGGAGGAACAATGTGTTGAGGTGGATGAAATATATAGGATGGTGGTCTCTGAAGAAAGTTTTGAGGTATGGCACGAGTTGGGATCCATATTCTGCGTTTCTGAGAGGCTGAACTTGAAGAAGGAGCAAACTCAAGAGCATGCTTGCGAGACTCTTCGAACACTTCATTGCCATGCTCAGCTCTAAAGGATCTGTTGACTAAATCCTCAAAGGTGGCAAATTCGATGAGGTTGAGATCATGACGAAGGATGGGGCTAAGTCCCTTACGGAACCTGCTTTCTGGCATCGGTGGTGATCTCATCTTGGGCATAACGAGCAAGACGGTTAAACTCTCTCACATACTCATGAATGGACATCTCTCCTTGAGTCAGATTGCAGAACTCTTCCTTCTTGCGCTCCATTAACTCATCTAGAAGGTGGTACCCTCGAAAGGCATCACGGAACTCCTGCCAAGTCACTAGGTGACCATCAGGCTGCATCGCAACATAGTTCTCCCACCATTGAAGAGCAGCACCTTCCAGGAAGTATACCGCGAAAATAACTCAGTCATTGGGAGCAACATGTGCCGTGTCAAGCTTACGCTCGATGGAACGGAGCCAATCATCAGCTTCAAGGGGCTCAGAAGAACATCGGAATACCGGTGGCTTGAGGAGGATGAAGTCCTGAATGCTCACAACCACATTGCAATGACGTGAGGTATTCTGCTCGATGAGCTCCAGAAGGCGTGTTTGATCACGTTGATTCTTCTCAGCTTCCATCATGATTTCCACCGCAGAAGGAGATGGTGGAGGTGCATCATCATTTCGATTCCGAACACGGTCTCGATTCCGACGAACAGCACTACGAGTTCCACCTGACATCCTGTGTGATAAAAATCAACAATCAAAACAGGTTGTATGATGGAATCAAAGACAAGAAGGACATGATTTAGGTGGAAAGATTGTAATGCAAGGGCAAAGATTCATAGAAACACGGGATAAATCGGGCAGCATAACGGATGCACCGGGATGGAAAACAAGACAACCTCGAGGATATTGGACAGAACTTCCTCAAGGAACTCAAAACACGGAGACTCTGGACGACCACAAGAATCCTACGGCTACAAGGAAGCACTCAACGAGATGTTCTAGTAAGACATAGATGAGCCTAGTCCTATCATCCCGTAGAAAAGATAAGGGTGACCCAGAACTCAGATCGATGAGGGTAAGGAGAAAAAGAAGCCTTACGTTGTTCCCTTTATACCCAAGTAACTATATAACTATAGAATGCTAGACTCGACTTCGACCAAGGGTTTGAATAATCCTACAGACAGTCCTGCTCTGATACCAAGTCTGTCAGGACCCGGGGTTAGCGTATGTAATTCCAGTCACGATGCAATCACATGGAGAGCCGAGAGCCGTACCCACTTGTCTAAGAAGACAAGGCCAAGCACAGAACACTCTCGGAAAGCATCGAACGTGAGGGGCATCCCATCCAGGCCGGATGATCAACTGAAATGGGTCCTCATCGTCCGCTCACAAGTCTAAATGCTTATGGGTGGTGAATCCCATACTCATAGACAAGTCTCCTCAACCATGTTATCGATTGAATCCTAACTCTTACATAGACTTATTCCAGCCCGATCACTTAGTCGGGGTCTAGGGCGGGCTCGATCATACAACAAAGTGTGCACGTGACAGAGTCACGAGCAATCGCATCGCGATTCCCTAAGCTGCGCACATCTAAGGGCCACTTGGTGTATAAAAGACCGCCAGGCAGGTCACAACTAAGGTCTCGAAAACCCATACCAAGACATGCATGTTATAATCATACACGCATCACACATGTCTAGTATGAACAACAGGTATCATCACATAACTCTACAAAGTACTTCTTTATTTACTTACACATAGAGTATACAAAGATCACATGTCTGTGATCAACATTACATCATACAACGGAAACAAATTAGGTCTGAGTACAGACAAGTTTAACAAATGGCTTAGAGAAGCCTTGTAAACATTCATGCCCTTCCACGAGGGACCAGACTGCTGTCTGGAACTATGCTACCAAGGTCAACGTCGAGCTTCACGAAGGTGACTCCATCGGGGTCCGGATTCTCATCTAAAACATAGAATAAGCAAACATGAGTACAAAGTCGTACTCAGCAAGACTTACATCAGAACTACACTACTCATGCTCAAGTATCAAGGTAAAGGAGGTGGGGTTCAACATGCAGAAGTGCCATCTTTGACTTGGCTAGTCCTGAACTACGAGTACCAGACTTGAGGTAAGAAGCGTACACGAGTCCACTACCAAGTCTCCAACCAATAAACCACTATGGTTACTTCCTCGACTTCCCCACGAGAAAGCATGTCATAGCACTCACGCTTATCTTGCGAGTTTTATAAGTATCCATTCAAGTTGTCTATGATCAAGTAGAGGTCTCCAAGTAGTCCATAACCGCGGACACGGCTATTCGAATAGTTTATTAACCCTGCAGGGGTGTACATCTTCACACGCGTGTCATCACTTATCGCCTCGTTCTTGTCACCCTTCAAGCGGGTGTCTGACGTGGATGAAACCAAGGCACTACCCTCACATCACCTTCTCTAATCCAGGAGTCGACTACCTGAGTTTGTCACCGCTCGAGAGTCCGGCCGGTTCCACGAAACGGACTCAGATAATGCAAGGGACTGAGACGCCACCTTTGACAGATGGTTTCACTGCCTCACAGGTCCACCCACATATCTATAGTTAGGTCAAATGGAAAGCCCTATTCTAGTGTGACTCCTGGACCGGATCGGGTACGTAAAGAGGCCAAACGGGGCTCCCATAAAACCCTACATGTGGTCATACTCTTTGTCTTGGATCACAAAACAAGAACTCGGGGCCTAGGGCAGTATTCAACAAGACAACCCACTGTGTACTCCTACACAACCTCTCATCGTTCACCTTTGTTTAGGGTGGATTCACCAACACGATATCATTTGCAGCACTGTGTTCATTCCATCCCGACTCACAATCATAACATCCTCATTGTATCACTAAGCAGCAATAAGTAGTAACAGTTGAAGGGGCCACATGCTCATCAATCAACTCCTAAATCTGCTAGGATTGTGGTTTGCTTAATACGGTGACAAAATGATAGATCATGCATCGGAATGGGTTCAACTATGCGAAAGAACGTGTCTCGGTGATCTCCTAAACATGCATAAGAGAGACTGAGAGGGAAGTAGGATTTTATAGACATGATCAATGGGGTTTGCTTGCCTTGCTGACGATACACGGGTCTTAACGATGGTCTTCTTCTTCGGGGGTGATCACCGTCTCGTAACGTCTGTCATCGGAGGCAATCATCAACCAAGGGGGGGGGGCAACAACAAAATAAAATGCACAAGCACATGATATAGTTGTCCATGATGTGAATGGTACTGGTTTGTGGCAATTTCAATTTAATTGAAGTGTATTGCAATTGAAATGCAAATTCAAACTCGAAATTCAAATTCAAATTAAGCCATATAAACATTTGCTACTGTTCACCCATTTTAAAATGGTCAAACATAAAAACAAATTTCATATTTTTAATCCTTGCATTTTTCTGATAATTTTTCATATATTATATGTCCAATTTGGAGTTAATATGAATTAGTTATGATTTTCTAAAGTTTAATTGATTTTCTGGATTTTTCTGTATTATTTTAATTCTCTGGAAATTGGTTTATTGCGTCATCATGACGTGGGGGTGATGTCACAGGGGGCTGACCAGTGGGGTCAGTGTGTCAGCCTCAGGGGGGTTAATCCCTGTTAGTTTTAAACTAACAGTGATTAGTTAAGGGGCCTGGGGCCCACTGTCATAGACCCCAGGGGGTGATTAGTTAGTGTTTAAGGCCCTAATGGCCATGGCGTCTCCGGCGGTGCCACTGTAGCCGCCGGAGCATCACCGGGATCTCGTTCTAGGGCATGGGAGGGGCTTGAAGAGTACTTGGGCGTAGCCCGCGCTTGTGCGCCTCTCGCTGAGGCATTGGGGTGTCACGGGGACGCCCTAGGCCACGTCTATGTCAACGGCAGCGGCTGCCGGAGCTCGGGCTCGGGTGAAACTACGAAGGGGGCACGGATTCGGGCACGGGCTAGGGGAAAAGACAGAGCGCGCTCACCGTGAGGGCAACGGAGAAGTTGGGGAAGGCAGAGCAGCTTGGACGGCGATGGAATTTGAGCTCTAAGCCCACGGTGGCCGGCGGAAGAAACTGGGACTGGCGTCGTCTTCAGGGATGGTGAGCTCGAATTGATGGCGTGGTCCCACGAAGAAGAAGGCGATGGCTCCGCTGGACAAGCTGGCTCGCCGGTTTGGGCACGGTGGCCACGTGCTTCCGTTGTCGGCGCTCCGGCGTGCCTTTTGTTCGCGCGAGATTCGCGAGGTAGGAGAGGGAGGGCGACCCGTGGGTGGGAGGATGAGCTCGAGGGGGGTTTCTGGCATTGCGTGGCGTGAGGAGGGAGGCAGGGGAGGCCTAGAACCCGCGGGTGTCGCGGTGGCGTCGTCGCCGCCCTCCCCAGCTCCAGCGAGCTGCTTTGAGCCGCGGGGAGGAAGACGACAACAGTGCGGGCTGGGCTGGGCCAAAAAGGCCGGGGGGGGGGGAAGGTAAGGTGGGCCTGGTTTCCTTTTTCTAAATCTTTGTTCTTTTATTCTTCTGCCATTTGTTTTGCTTTAATAAATAAATTATCAAAGCAATTTTAAAAATGCTCAAATTTTAAATATGGCCTTATGTGACCAGTAGCTAGTCACTTCCATAATTTGGGCATTTTTGAAATTCAATCAATTTGAATTTCAATTCCAATAGTGGTTTATTTAATTTCCAAAGCACTTTTTGAATTTTTGAATAATCCATGGGCATGGTAAAGAACCCAAACCACTTTTAAAATTACCAACATCATTTATAGGAATTTTCCAAATATTGAAATAATTTTTGGAAAAAGATTTTTATGTGGCCATTTGAATTAATTTCTCAGGGCTTTTATTTTCCCCATTTTTGAATTTCATTTGAATTTTTGCATGATGCAAAGGGCACAAACAAACCCTAGCACTTACCTAACTTGGGTTGTGACAGTTTGGCACTTTTTAAAATTCAAAACATTTGAATTTTAAATCAAATAGGGGTTTTTGATTAATTCCAAGGTCCTGTTTGAATATTTGAAAAATCCATGAGCACGGGTTGGGTCCCACATCACTTGATATGTGATCACACTCATTTATAAGAATTTTCAAAAATCAAACATGAATTTTTGGAGAAGATATATTTCTGGCCTTTTGAATTAATTCATCTGGGGGGGTTCCTTCTCCCATTTGAGTTTGAAAATGATTTCAATTGATTTCTTTTGAAATTTTTAACATGATGCAAGGTGACTTGCTAATCCTAGCACATTACCTAACATAGGGTTCTGACACACCGAAACATGGTGACCATAAAGGTGTATCTTGGGCTATCCGATGGGATATGTTGAGGAGTGTTGATTCAAGAGCGGGATTTGTCAATCCATATAATGGAAAGATACTTCATGGCCAACTCGGTGAGATTGCATCTATAAAGCTCCGCAGCGTGTGACTAGGTCACAAGGATGAATATCATGGAACGAGTGAATAAGATTTGTCGGTAACAAGATAGAACTAATGCATTGGATGCATTTGATCGAATCTTGGACTAATCTAGTATCGCATGACAAAGGGAATGGTATACAACGTGTACGGTTCAATCAGTTACTTCCGGAATGCACAGGGGTCATTATGGGCATACAGGTCCCGCTATTGATCATTGGCCGTAGCCTTTGTCTCGGTCATGACTAGAGTGTTCTCGGACCGTAGGGTAACACACTTAAGGGCTCGATGAATATCGGAGACCTTTTCGGAACTATCGGAGTTACCGGAGAAGGGAGAAAGACGTACCGGAAAAGTTCCGTGTTGGTCCGAAGGACGTTCGAGTGAGCTGGAAGGAGTTCCGGATCATCGGGAGATGAAATAATATGTATTATTTATTAATTTAGTGAATTAATAATTAATAATAATTTATTTGAGATTAAAAAGTGCAATGGGCCTTATTTGTGAAAGAAGCCCATTAGGGGAAGGAGGAAAAAAAAGGAAAAGGAAAAGAAAAAGGGGGGGCGCCATGGGCCTTGGGGCCCATGTGGGTGGCGCCCCACTTCACCCCCTCCTCCTAGCCGCACCCTCCCCCCTTGGCAAGGGATTAATCCCACATTGCCAATGGAAGGGGGGTTGACTCCTTCCGTCTGCCTATATAAAGATGGGCAAGGGTGCACTTCTTGAACACAGAAAAATTCGTAGAGGATTCAATATTACTCCGAATTGCGATCGGTTTTCCCCGGTCTTCTCCCCTCTCTCGTCTCTCTTAATCCGGGGTCCCCTTGTCTGGAACCTGTGATGGGATTGCGGCTTTTCTGCTACGCGGACGCCGTAGTGCTGCCGAAACTCCGGTTCCGGGAGGTCTACTTCCGCCACCTCCGCTGGATCGGAGAACGGAGGTCGTCATCGAGTCCGTACGTGTGCGAGTACTACGAGGTGCTGCACGTGCGACACTATCACCCCATCTGGGTGCTAACATAGCCATGGGGCTGTGAAAGGTTTACGGCTTCATCAACCACGTTTGCGGGAACGTTTCCCGCGCAACGGACTACACCCCAAGGTATTTTTCCGCAAGTCTTTCCGTTACGGCATTACAACTAGATAGATCTTGGGCTAAGGGCGACGCTAGTTAGAAAAATTATTTTTTTCTGCTGCGAGACCCAACACTATTAACTCAGTGCACCCCAGTGCCAGTTCCTGTTTTCTGCCGTTTTTCTATTTCAGGTTTCCCCCATATTAAAAGTGCTCCAAAAATTCGGTAAAAATCCAATAAAAAATCAGCGTAGAAGAAGCTTCGGGAATCACCGAGGGGGGGGGGGCAGAGGGGACCCACCATTTCCCCAGGCGCCCTCCCGGCATGCCCTAGGGTGGGGCCGCGCCAGGGGGCCGCCTGGACCCCTGGTGGCCCCCCTGGCTGCCCCCCTTCGCCCATATAATCCCGGTGACGTGAAACCCCCGTGAGGGAACCATTTTTCACGATCTCTCCTCTGTTCCGCCGCCGCGCTTCCAAGATCGGGAGCACCGGAAGACCTCTTCCCGGAACCCTGCCGGAGGGAGGAACCACCTCCGGGAGCTTCTACACCACAATGGATGCTTCCCGGATGAACTGTGAGTAGTCCACCTTGGACCATGGGTCTATGATCAGTAGCTATGTGATGTTCTCCTCCCCTCTTTGTTCTTCATGGATTAGACCTCGTGAGCTGCCCTACATGATGGAGGCACTTATGTAATATTTCTGCTGTTGCTATGCTGAGTTTCCTGGATCCGATGGATTATGTTCAGATTGAGTTTGAGTAATATATTTGATTCTCCTCTTTTATATTCATGTTCTAGAGTAATTCTTGCATGTTCTCCGTTGCTGTTTATTGCTTTGGCCAAGTAGTAGGTAGTGACTCCAAGAGGGAACGTTATGCATGATTGTGGCTTCATGCCCCCCGATGACTAGCTTGAGTGACAGAAACTTGAGTCTAGGGGATGTGTTGTTGCCACAAGGGGGAAAACAACGATACTTGTACTTGCGGGTGCAAGGATTGTTTACTTTACGCAAAGTTCTTTAATGCAGTTGTCCGTTGCTTTGAGTTTACACTTTGGGTGGGATTCACAACTTAATACCAGCGAGATGTTCTGGATAAATATCTCAAGGTGGATGATTAGTAGGTAGATGCAGATGGATTTCGGTCTACTTGTCTTGGCGTACCGCCCATGCTTTTGAGCCTCTTCCTTTCTTCATAGAATAATTAGCACTGGTTTGCGCACATAATCCTGTCAATTGCCTAGCTGTAATTTGTTTACCTCGCATGACTATTTTATCATCTTTTGGGAGAGAGACATCACTAGTGAACATCATAGGTCCCCGGTCCATACTTCCAATAGTGTTTACACCCACTATCAATTTACTGCTTTATTTGCTTTTCCATTGCTATCGCTATCATTATTATCCCGTGCGTTTTATCCTTTGTAAACAACAAGGCTGGAGGAATTGACAACTCCTCTGTACTCGTTGGTAAGAAAAGTTATTTGCTGTGTGTACGCAGGTCCAGGAGAAGCAAGTGATTATCAAAACGGCGCATCACTTGTCGAACCACCTACTTGTCGATCTTGGAGTCCTACTGGATCGATACTCAACCTTAGCATCTTCGCTAAGGGAAATTGCTGCTATCTACATCTCAACCTTCCACTTTGGGTAACCAACGAGGGGGCGTTAATTCGTACCATCAATCCCCTAGTCTCATGTTTCTGTCACTCAAGCTAGACATCGGGGGGCATGAACCCACAATCATGCATAACGCTCCCTCTTGGAGTTACTATATACTACTTGGCCAAAGCAAAAAAAAAGCAACAGAGAACATGCAAGGATTACTAAAGAACAAAATATAAAAGGGAAACCAAATATATAACTCATCACGATCTGAACATAATCTCAAAATCCATCGGATCCTAGCAAACACAACATAGAACAACATGAAAAATTACATAGGTGCCTTGATCATGTAGGGCAGCTCACCAGGGCTAAACATTGAAGAACACGATTGGAGAGAAGACATCACATAGCTACTGTTCATGGACCCATGGTCCAAGGGGGACTACTCACGGCACATCCGGGAAGCGTCCATGGTGGTGGAGAAGCTCCCGGAGGTCAATCCTCCCTCCGGCAGGGTGCCGGGAAGAGATCTTTTGGTGCTCCCGATCTTGGAAGCGTGGCGGCAGCGGAACAAAGAGGTATTTCGCGATGCGGGGTTCTCCTCGAGGGTTTCCTGGATGAAGAGGTAATGTAGGCCAAAGGGGGAGCCAGGGGCCACCTGGGGCTCCCAGGCGCCTTGGTGGCGCGGCCAGTGGTGGGGCCGCGCCGCCTGGGCGCCAGGTGGGGCCCCCTGGCCCTCCTTCGGGGTTCCGGAAGCTTTCGTCTCGCTAATTTTTATTCTGATTTTTATGGAATTTTTGGAGCATTTTAAATTGGGGCAAAATCAATTCAACTAAAGACATCACTAAACAGAAACTGGCACTGGGTGCACTGAGTTAGTAGGTTAGTCCAAATATGTGTAAAATGATATGAAAGTGTAGCAAAACATGTAGCAATGTCATATAAAAGTTCATGGAACAAGCATAAATTATAGATACGTTTGGGACGTATCAATATCCCCAAGTTTAATTCCAGATCGTCCTCGAGTAGGTAAATGATAACACAGATAATTTATGTGGTGACATGCTAACACACATATAAGAACTTCAAAGTAAAGCAAGTAAGATATGCAATTCAAGTCAAGATAATAACAAGTAAGATTCTTAGTATTGAGAACTCAATATACTAAAGATAATAACAAGCAAGTAGACCAAGTATAAACATAAAAGTGCAAGAGCTCTCGCTATCCGGAATGTCTCCAAATGGTGTTTGCGTGCAAGCAATGGGAGATGGGATTAGAGAATATATATATATATATATAGTTTAATTGAGAACTCAATATACTAAAGTTTCACACTTGGTCTCCGTCGGGATCTTATTTTGACTCATCCCTAGACCACTAGTCAGGTACAATTCAAAATGGTCCTCTCCCTTTCAATTTTGAGCACTCATGCAATGGACGAGCGCGAGCAAGATATGTTAGCACTTAGGATGGAAAAGAGAGAAATGATGGGTAAGGAACAAAAAAAGGTGTGAAAGGATCACATCAATGAGGACAATCATATGCGAGAGAAGGCTAAATGATAGATATGATGTGAGGAGTAGGGATTGCCATGCAACGGATGCACATATGAGCTAAGGTAAGCTCTCCAATGGAACTAGTGGGGGTGCATCCAACTTGCTTGCTCATGAATACCTAGAGCTCATTTGAGGAGGCTCATCCTTGGAATATGCAAGCCAAGTTCTATTGTGAAAGGTTCCCCACCTAGTTATGCATGTATGATAATCTCTATGGAGTACAAATATAGCAATGGTGTACGAGTGTGGATCTTTCAAAAGGAATAGTAGTGTTGCCCCTTTCTCTCTTTTTATTTCTCTTCTTTTTTATCCTTTTTCTCTTTTTTGTATTTTTTTTATTTTTGTGGCCTCTTTGGCTCTTTCTATTTATCTCTCATTTGTCCTCTTTGGGATCTTTTAATTTGTCCTCTTTGGGATCTTTTGTTTTTTCCTTTTTGGGATCTTTTCCCCACTTAAGGGCAAAACTATATATTTTACAAGAATATAGAAGATCTTCACACTTTACAAGAAGTACTCAACATAAAGAAAAAAAATGAAAACTATAATGATGTATGCAAATGTATGCCTCTGCCAGTGTAGCAAGATGTGCAATGATACTAGCACGTCATGTAGAAATAATAAGGGCAAAGCCCAACTATCATGCGGTTCCTCGATCAAGCAAAAACATGTATGGCATGAAGATCAAGTCATGAGATGGTGGATGTTGCATGGCAATGTATCTTGGAAAGGCTATGGAAATGCCTTGATAGGTAGGTATGGTGGCTATTTTGAGGAAGATATAAGGAGGTTTATGATGATATAGCGTATCATGCCAAGGGTTTGGATGCACCGGTGAAGTATGTGCTAACTCTCAAGGTGAGAAAGGGAAATGCACAGTACCGAAGAGGCTAGCAAAATATGGGAAGGTGAAAGTGCCAACAATCGAATACTCGCATTAGTCCGAGGAACTCATGCACTTATTATCGGTAACTCTCTATCTAATCGGGAGGTTCACAAAGATACGAGTACCCCGAGGAGGAGTGTATGGGGGTTTGGTTATCCTTGTGCATCCTCGACCCATGGTACATGAGGGTACTCTATATATTCCAACCCTTCCAGAGGTTAGCGATCCATCTAGTAGCTAGAGTTCTCAACTAATTTTTGTAGTTTTTTAAAATAAGCACGGATTGCCCAAAATACGACACCTATCACTAATAGGCTAAATCTCTTGGCACCTTGATGTCCAAACATTATTCTAATCAATACCTCAAAACAATTGCAAGTTACTACTACACTTGTAATAGCAACCTTAATTACCTACTCATGCAAGACACACAACTCAGTGCAACAAGACAACTCTCTAAAAAAGATAAACATGAAAACTCAAGAGAGTTCCTAGAATAACCTAACCAAAAGATCTTATAAGGATAAGCATGAAAACTAAAAGCTAAGCATGACAGCAGTTATGAAATAGATAAAGAACACACACAAAAAGAAATATAAGCATGCCAGCCTATGTTGTGTTCTACGGTGGAGTGGAGCGTGTTTCTCTCCCAAACAATACAGGCTAGGATCTGTTATGAACATCAATCAAAACTAAAAAAACTAAAAACTAAAGAGCGAGACGCTCCAAGTTTAGCACATAACATATGTAGAGATTAAAATATAGCATGGAGAAGAACAAACTGATGATTGTTGATGGAGAAGGGGATGCACAGGGGCATCCCCAAGCTTAGACTCTTGAGTCTCCTTGGATATTTCTTGGGGGTGCATGGGGGCATCCCCAAGCTTGAGCGCTTGACACTCCCGAATCTTCTTTCATCATCTTCCTTCGCATACTTGAAAACTCCCTTCATACAAAACTCATCATAAGCTGATTAGAGTAGTCGGTACCCATGATGAAATAAATTTTCTCTACTGGAAATAAATATATTCTCGAATAGCTACTTTTTTCTCAAGATTGCTGAAAAGTTTTTGCAAAGAAAAAGCAAGATTAAGGTTTGGAAAACGAAGAAAACGCAAAACATGGCAGAATCTGTGAAAAACAGACCAGCAGGTAGTAAATAATTTTTTCGGGGTACTTCTGCAACTCAAATGAAAAAACTCAGAACAGATGCACAAAATCCAATTGTATGGAGCATGTTGTCAAAAAATTCAGATAGAAAATATGATCTGGTGATTTATGGAAAAAATTTCCGTCAAGGGGACAAAATCTGTTTCTGGACAGCATGTCAAAACTTTTTAACTTTCTTGCAATCGGAGGATTAAACTTGGCACAAAGCTTGAAAATAAAGATACAATGATGTTGCTATAGTAGTAACAAGCATCAAGACCAATAAAACTTTAAGTAAAAACATCTTGGGTTGCCTCCCAACAAGCGCTTTCTTTTATGCCTTTTAGCTAGGCATGATACATCAGCAGACAGAGACTCGCACTGGGTGCATGATACGTCCAAAACGTATCTATAATTTCTGCTTGCTCCATGCCTCTTTTGTGTGATATTGGTATGATATTGATGAACTTCCATACACTTTTGATCATATTTGGACTAACTTATTAACTCAGTGCACCCCAGTGCCAGTTCCTGTTTTCTGCTGTTTTTCTATTTCAGGTTTCCCCCATATTAAAGGTGCTCCAAAAATTCGGGAAAAAACCAATAAAAAATCAGTGATACGGAAGCTTCGGGAATCACCGAGGGGGGTCCAGAGGGGACCCACCAGGGCCCCAGGCGCCCTCCCGGCGCGCCCTAGGGTGGGGCCACGCCAGGGGCCGCTTGGACCCCTGGTGGCCCCCCTGGCTGCCCCCCTTCGCCCATATATTCCCCGTGACGTGAAACCCCCGTGACGGGAACCCTTTTTCGCGATCTCTCCTCTGTTCCTCCGCCGCCGCGCTTCCAAGATCGGGAGCACCAGAAGACCTCTTCCCGGCACCCTGCCGGAGGGAGGAACCACCTCCGGGAGCTTCTCCACCACCATGGATGCTTCCCGGATGAATCGTGAGTAGTCCACCTTGGACCATGGGTCTATGATCAGTAGCTATGTGATGTTCTCCTCCCCTCTTTGATCTTCATGGATTAGACCTTGTGAGCTGCCCTACATGATCGAGGCACATATGTAATCTTTCTGCTGTTGCTATGCTGAGTTTGTTGGGATCCGATGGATTATGAGATTATGTTCAGATTGTGTTTGAGTAATATATTTGATTCTCCTCTTTTATATTTATGTTCTAGAGTAATTCTTGCATGTTCTCCGTTGCTGTTTATTGCTTTGGCCAAGTAGTAGGTAGTGACTCCAAGGGGGAGCGTTATGCATGATTGTGGGTTCATACCCCCTGATGACTAGCTTGAGTGACAGAAACATGAGTCTAGGGGATATGCTGTTGCCACAAGGGAGAAAACAACGGTGCTTGTACTTGCGGGTGCAAGGATTGTTTACTTTACGCAAAGTTCTTTAATGCAGTTGTCCGTTGCATTGAGTTTACACTTTGGGTGGGATTTGCAACTTAATACCAGCGAGATGTTCTGGATAGATATCTCAAGGTGGATGATTAGTAGGTAGATGCAGATGGATTTCGGTCTACTTGATTTGGCGTACCGCCCAAGCTTTTGAGCCTCTTCCTTTCTTTGTAGCATAGTTAGCATTGGTTTGCGCACATAATCCTGTCAATTGCCCAGCTGTAATTTGTTTACCTCGCATGGCTATTTTATCGTCTTTTGGGAGAGAGACATCACTAGTGAACATCATAGCACCCCGGTCCATATTTCCAATAGTGTTTACTTCTCGCCCCTCGTTGGTTACCCAAAGTGCAAGGTTGAGATATAGCGTAGCGTCAATTTCCCTCGGTGAAGATACCAAGGTTTGTCTCCAGTAGGACTCCGATAACGACAAGAAGGTGACAACGGCGCAAGAGATTAGCGGTTGTCGTGGACCTGCACACACAACAGATAGCTTTGCTCCCAACGAGTACAAAGGGGTTGTCAATCCCTCCAGCCTTGTTGTTTACAAAGGATAAAATGCACGGGATAATAATGATAGTGATAGCAACGGAAAAGGAAATAAAGCAGTAAATTGATAGAGGGTGTAAACAATATTGGAAATATGGACCGGGGTCCTATGATGTTCACTAGTGATGTCTCTCTCCCAAAAGACGACAAAAGAGCCATGCGAGGTAAACAAATTACAGTTGGACAATTGACAGGATTAAGAACTTTTAAGTAAAGCAATCAAGGCATGTAATTCCATTCAAGTCATAACAGGCAAGAGTCTATATCTAGCATTGAAATAAGCAACATAAGAACATAAAGGTGCAAGAGCCCTCGCTGTCCGTGAATCGAATGTCTCCAAATAGTGTTTGCGTGCAAGAAAAGGGGATAGGGATATACGAGAAAAAGTATTTTTGTGTTGAGAACTCAATATACTAAAGTTTCACACTTGGTCTTCTTTGGAATCTTATCTTGACTCATCCCCAGACCACTAGCCAGGTACAAGTCAAAATGATCCACTCCTTTTCGACATTTTGTGCACTCATGCAATGGATGAGCGTAAGCAAGAAAGTTGACACTTAGGATGGCGAAGAGAGAATAAGGTGGAGGAGGAAGACAAAAAGGTGTGGAAGGCTCACATCAATGAGGACAATCATAGGCGAGACAAAGCCTAATGATAGATATGATGTGAGGAGTAGGGTTTGCCATGAAACGGATGCACATATGAGCTAAGGTAAGCTCTCCAATGGAACTAGTGGGGGTGCATCCAACTTGCTTGCTCAAGAAGACCTAGATCTCATTTGAGGAGGCTCATCATTGGAATATACAAGCCAAGTTCTATAGTGTGAAGGTCCCCACATAGCTATCTGCATAAATGATAATCTCTATGGAGTACAAGATATAAAAGGAGTATGAGTGTGGATCTCGCAAAAGGAATAGTAGTGTGCCCCCTTCTCTCTTTTTATTTATTTTTCTCTTTTTTCTATTTTTTTGTATTTTTTTGGTGGCCTCAATGGCACTTTCTATTTCTCTCATTTGTCCTCTTTGGGATCTTTTAATTTTTTCCACTTTGGGATCTTTTCCTCACTTTAGGGGAAACACTCTATATATTACAAAAAGTATAGAAGATCTTTCACACTTTACAAAGTACTCAAATCATAAAGAAGATGTAACTATCATGAAGTATGCAAATGTATGCCACTTCCAGTGTAGCAGGATATGCAATGATACTAGCGCGTCATGTAGCAATGATTAGGGCATGGCCCAACTAGCATGCGGCTCACCGATCAAGCAAGTAGCATGTATGACATGAAGATCAAGTCATGAGAAGATGGATGTTGCATGGCAGTATATCTCGGAAAGGCTATGGAAATGCCTTGATAGGTAGGTATGGTGGCTGTTTTGAGGAAGGATATAAGGAGGTTTATGATGACAGAGCGTATCATGACAAGGGTTTGGATGTACCGGCGAAGGTGGACGCTAACTCTCGGAGTGAGAAGAAAGCAATGCACGGCACATGAGAGGCTAGAAAAATATGGGAAGGTGGAAGTGTCAACTTTCGAATACTCACATTAGTCCGAAGAACTCATGCACTTATCATCGGTGACTCTCAATCTAATAAGGAGGTTTCACAAAGAGACAAGTACCCCGAGGAGGAGTGTATGGGGGTTTGGTTATCCTTGCGCATCCTCAACTCATGGTACGTGAGTGTACTCTAATATTCGACCCCTTAGAAGAGTAGTGATCCATCTAGTAGCTAAAGTTCTCAACTAATTTTGTAAGCTTTGAAAATAAACACGGATTTCCCTAAATAAGACATCTATCACTAATAGGATAAAGCTCTTGACACCAAAAGTCCAAACATTTCTCAAAACAATACCTCAAACCTATTGCAAGTTACTACTACAATAGAATAGCAACCTCAATTACCTACTTCAAGTCAAGACACAAAACTCAGTGCAACAGGCAAACTCTCTAAACAAGATAAACATGAAAACTCAAGAGAGTTCCATCAACAAACTAAACAAAAGCTCTTTGAAAAGATAAACATGAAACTAAGAGCTAATCATGACAGCAGCTACAAAAAGATAAAGAACACACACAACAAAGATAAGCATGAAAAGTCCTATGTTGTGTTCTAAATTTTGGAAGTGGAGCGTTTTTCTCTCCCACACAAATAAATATAGGCTCTAACTTGTTATGAACAGCAAGCAAAGCTAAAGAAAACTAAAATTAAAACCTAAGAGCGAGACGCTCCAAGCATAGCACATAACGCATGAAACGATAAAAATATAGTGAAGCGAGAGACGAACTGATAATTGTTGATGGAGAAGGGGATGCACGGGGGCATCTCCAAGCTTAGACTCTTGAGTCTCCTTGAATATTTCTTGGGGATGAATGGGGGCATCCCCAAGCTTGAGCGCTTGACACTCCTCAATCTTCTTTCATCATCTTCCCTCGCACAATTGAAAACTCCGTTCATACATAACTCATCATAATCTGATTAGCGAGGTTAGTACCCATAATAAAATAATTTTTTCTCTACTGGAAACAAAGATATTATTTAATAGATACTATTTCTCAAGATTTCCAAAAGGTTTTTGCAAAGAAAAAGCAAGCTTAAGGTTTGGAAAACGAAGGAAAGGCAAAACAGGACAGAATCTGTGAAAAACATACTAGCAGGTAGAAAAGAATTTTTTAGGGATACTTCTGCAAGTAAAATCGAAAAACTCAGAACATAAGAATGTTCTGTAATTGTATAGATCACGCTGTGTAAAAAATTCAGCTCAAAAAGATGAACTGGGATTTTTCTGTGATTTTTGTAGTCACGGGGACAAAATCTGTTTTCTGGACAGCATGTCACAACTTTCACTTCCCTTGTCATATGAGGCTATAAATGGCACAAAGCTTGAAAAGTAAAGATACAATGATGTTCCTACAGTAGTAACAATCATCAAGACCACTAAAAACAGAAGAAAAAAAAAGGAAATCCTACATTCGTTGCGGGCTGCCTCCCGAAAGCGCTTCTTTAAAGCCATTAGCTAGACATGAATTTTACAAGAGGTGCTCTCATAAAAATAAGGATTTGAAGCAAAAGAGAGCATCAAGAAGAAAATATGAAACACGTTTAAGCCTAACCCACTTACTATGCTGTCAGATCCCTCTGTTAGGTATGTGCTAGGGTTAGCTAGTACCTTGCATCATGCAAAAGTTTCAAAAGAAACCCTAAAAATCAAATTCAAAATCCAAATGGGAGAAGGAACACCCCCCAGATGAATTAATTCAAATGGCCAGATAAAAATCTTTTTCCAAAAATCATTTGAATGTTTGGAAAATTCCTATAAATGGTGCTGATCATTTTAAAAGTGGTTTGGGTATTTTCCCATGCCCATGGAATATTCTAAAATTCAAAAGGTGCCCTGGAAATTAAATTTGACCTCTATTTGATTTGAAATTCAAATGTTTTGAATTTCAAAAATGCTCAAATTCCACAAGTGACTAGCTACTGGTCACCTAGGAATTATAAAATTAATTGGGCATTTAATAAAAATGCTTTGCTATTTTATTCAAAGCAAAACATATTGCAGAAAAAGAAAAGAAACAGAAATAAAAAGGAAAGGCTTACCTGTTGCCCAGGGCGAGGCCCACCTCTCCAGCCGGCCCAGCCCACCTGGACCCTCCCCTGTCGTCTTCCTCCCCACGCCCCGAAGCTGCTCGGTGGAATGCATGCATCACTCCACCGACGCCGCCGACGAGCCCTGGCCACCTCCTGCTTCCCCCTCGCCACCTCTTCACCCCTGGAGACGCCCAGAAGGCCACCGCATCCATTCCACCCTCCCTGGACCTCCTCCCCCTCTCCTCTTCGCGAGTTCATCGACGTCCGAGAGCTCAACGGAGCGCACCGCCGTGGAGACCCGTGGCCACCTTCCTCCCCAGCCGCTGCCACCTTGTCCAGGACGCGCGTCGTCGTCGTCTTCATCGCCGTGTGCAAGCAATCGAAGCCAGGAGCCCCGAGCACGTCGTCCTCTTCACCGAGCCGCCGCTGAACCCGCAAGAGCTCGTCGTCGATTCCGCCGCAGCCGCAGCTCCTCCGGCTTCCTCGAGTCCGTCTCTGCAACCAGGGTGAGCAGGCGCGCTTTTCCCCTCTTCTTGCCGCTTGAATCCGTGCCGGTTGCATGATTCCGACAAGGTCCGAGACCAAGCGCCGCCGCTCGTCGTCGAAGTCATTCGCCAGAGCCCCCGTTTGACTCCTGGATGGCTCCACTAGCTCCGCACACACCCCAGCTTTGTTTCCGTGCTCGCGGTGTCCAAATCCGTGCCCGAATGGAAGAAACCGACGAGTTCCGTGCAGACTTCCGCCGCCGCTCGTCGCCGATGACCCTCCGGTGATCCCCGTGAACCCCTGATCCCACCAGACGACGCGGACGACCTCAAGGAACAGATCCATGCCCTCCAGGCCCCTCCCCGTGCACCGGAACCAACTCCGGCGAAACTCCGGTAGGTTTCCGGCGACGTCACGGCGAGCCCACCATTAGCCCCCCTAATGACCCTGTTAAGCTTAACCCAGAGGCTGACAGGTGGGGCCAGCCACTAATTAACCCCTCGGGTTAATTTAAATCCACGGGATTAAACCCTGTGTCACTGACCAGTGGGGCCCCCTAGTCAGTTTGACCAGTCAGCCCCTGCTGACGCCATGCTGGCGCAGTGCTGACGCAGTAAAGGTTTTAAATAGCTTAATAATTCCAGAAAATCCAGAAAATACCCCAAACTTTGGAAATTCATAGAAAATTCATATTAACTCCAAATTGGACAAATAATATATGAAAAATGATCAGGAGAAAATTATCTTTCCAAATATGCAACTTTCAACTCTGTTTGAGTTGATCTTAAAATGGGACCAGTAGCATATGTCATTTGCTTTATTTGAATTAAATTCAAATTCAAACCAAATGATTTTGCCACTTGGACCATGGATTTATGATGCAAATCAACCACACTTCAGAGGCATATCATATACATTTGAAGTTAATTCAAATTGATCAAACTATATCATATATAACTTGATTAAGGATGAATTCAAATGTGGAATTTGAATTTGCATTTTAAAAATGCAATATATTCCACTTAAATGGAATTGCCTCACACATCAAACTTGTACTTCAAGATTAAACATTCTATCATGTGCTTGAGCATTGCATTCATATTGATTGCTACTTTGCACTTTGCTTGTCGAGTAGAGGTTGAACCGGAGCAAGAGATCACCCCCTTCGCTGAAGATCCAGAAACCGAACCTCGTCAGCAAGGCAAGCAAAACCCCTTTGATCATGTCGATAAAATCCCAATTCCCTCTCATGTCTCGCTTATGCATTGTATAGGATGATCACCATGTTACGATTCTACCGCATAGATGAACCCATTCCTTTGCATGACCTATCTTTTGTCACAGTAGTAAGCAAACCACAATCCTAGCAAATGTAGGAGTTGGTTGATATCATGTGGCCCCTGCAAATGTTACCGCTTATTGCATGCTTAGTATGATACCATGTTGTTACTGTGATGTGAGTCGGGATGGGAATGATCACGTTGATGATGGTAGAAAAGTGTTGGTGAATCGACCCTAATACAAGGTGAACGATGAGAGGCTGTGTAGGAGTACACGGTGGGTTGTCTCGTTGAACACCGCCCTAAGTCCGAGTTCTTGTGTGGTGATCCAAGATGAAGAGTACAACCACACATTGGGCTCACTGACCCCTCTCAACCTATTAACTCATCCCTTTCGATGTCCAGATGTCGCAGTAGTTCGGAATTCTGGTAGGCTTGTGGCCTGGATGCTAAGTGAGAGAACGGCTCACCCGAGACCGGCTTATGCACCACGCACACATCGCTTGGGTCCACTTCGGTAAACCGGTCGGGTTCACGATTGTGGTAGCCAACCCAAGTAGGCGGCTTTCTTGGACTAGATAGGCTATGAGGCAACAGTTGTGGTGAGCATCCTCGCTGGCACCCCTTGAATGGTGTCGAGATCAAAGGCGGTAAATGATGATCATGTGTGTGTAGCGGTACACCCTTGCAAGGTTAACAAAACTATTCGAATAGCCGCGTCCGCGGTTATGGACTACTTGGAAAGCTTAGCTTGATTATTAGATAACTTGAACCGGATACTTCTAAAACACACCAAGATAAGTGTGAGTGCTATGGCGTGCTTTCTCGTGGGGAAGTCGAGGAAGGCACCATAGTGGTGTAATTGGTTGGTGAAAGTAGTGGACTCGTGTACGCTTCTTACCTCAAAGTCTGGTACTCGTAGTTCAGGATTAGCCAAGTCAAAGCTGGCATTTCTGCAAGTGAACCCCACCTCCCTTTACCTTGATACATGTGCATGAGTAGTATAGCTCCTATGTAAGTCTTGCTGAGTACGCCTTTGTACTCACGTTTGCTTAATATATGTTTTAGATGACGCCACTGACCCCGAAGGTGGCTTCTTCATCGAGCTGGACGACTGAAGACCAACTAGTCTAGTCCCAGTCAGACGACTGGTTCCCTCGTGGAGGGCTTGTGTTTAAATAAGGCTTCTTAAGCCATTTGTTAAACTTGTCTGTACTCAGACATAATTTGCTTCCGTTCTGTGTTGTAATGTTGGATCACATGTATGTGATCTCTGTGTGTACTCTATAAGAGTTATAAATAAAATGTACACTTTGTAGAGAATTGCAATGGTACCTGCTGTTCATACAAGGCATGTGTGCTGCGTGTATGTTTATAACATGGATGTCTTTGTATGGGTTTTCGAGACCTTAGTTGTGTTCTGGCTGGCGGTCTTTCATACACCAAGTGACCCTTAGATGTGCGCAGCTTGGGGCATCGCGATGCGATTGTTCGAGACTCGGTCTCGGGCACACTTTGTGGTATGATCGAGCCCGCCCTAGACCCCGACTAAGTGATCGGGCTGGAGTAAGTCTATGTAAGAGTCTAGAGATAGTCGATAGTATGGTTGAGGCGACTTGTCTTTGAATATGGGAGTTCACCACCCATATCAGTAGACTTGTGTGCGTACGATGAGGACCCATTACAGTTGATCATCCGGCCTGGATGGGATGCCCCTCACGTACGATGCTCTCCGAGAATGTTCAGTGCTTGGCCTTGTCTGCTTAGACAAGTGGGTGCGGTTCTCGGCTCTCCATATGACTATGTCTTAACTGTACTTGCATACGCAAACCCCGGGTCCCGACATATGCCTAGTAATCTTGTAGGAAAATAAATAAAAGAAGCACAAAGAGACAAGCATAGGAAAGTGGAACAAGAACAACTTCAAAACTTTCATCATAAAGAGAGGTGTTTTTGTAACATGAAAGTTTCTACAACCAAACTTTCCTCTCTCAAAGTAATTTTCAGTAGTATCATGAACAACATCAAGAATATAATTATCACATAAATCATGTTGTTCATGACCTCCAAGCACACGTGTATAGTTTTCAACACAGTCTTTAGGATCATAAGATAATTGCAACCCATCACATTGAGCCTTGATAAGAGCAAAATTCTCCGGAACATGAGTTGGAGATTTCAAAAGGATAATAGGGCAATCAAGTGTGGGTGCAATAGCAAAAATTTCATTCTTAACATGAGGAACTATAGCAGGTTCATATCCATGAGCATCATTCATAATGGCATCATGGCCGCAAGTATAAAAGGCATCAACTTCATCAAAAAGGGATATTTCAAAATAATCCATAGGATCATAATACTCATATAAGGTAAGATTCAAAGAGTTACTCTCATTAGAAGGTAGAAATGAATAGCTCCATTCTTCCTCCTTTTGTTCGTCACTCTCCTCCTATTTTTCATCCAAGGAGCTTTCAGGTTCAGCAATTTCTTCTTCCATATAGTCCTGCAAATCATTAGTCTCTTCCTTTGGGGGAGAGATTCTCTCAAGATGATCAGTAATATAAAAAATTTCATCGTAATTTTCCAAACAATAGTTAAGTATAGCAAGACTCTCAGATTTGTAAGGGGCAACATCAATATTTTTAAGAAGAGAAGTAATTTCATAGGCACCCTTATAAGCAACAAAATCTTCTATTTGCTCTGCATCATCAAAATCATAATTTCTCTTAGGATAAGAAGCTAAGGTTTCATCATCATTGTACTCACATTGGAAAGAAAGGTGTTTGTGCCTCATAAAGCAACAAGATTCATCCCTGCAGAAAGATATATTATATATTGAGCACAAGTTTCTAGCATACTCATACAACTGGTGTATTTGTTTCCATAAGTGTATCCCATTTTCAGACAAGCGGTGTTCCTTGTACCACTTTTGTTGATCCTCAGTGAATCCTCCATGCCAATAAGATCTAGTTTCAAAGAAGTTAGACATTGATTGGCAAGTAAGGAACTAGATATACTATATTTTTTTTGGACTTTTGATAAAGGACACAAAGATAAAAACTGAAAGGTAAACTAACAAGACTATAAAGAAAAGATAAAAGATAGTGTGCAACTCCCCTATCTTGAAGAGTGGAGCCCCAGAAATTACTTTGATGTCACGAGATTTTACATCTCGCCCCTCGTTGGTTACCCAAAGTGGAAGTTGAGATGTAGCGTAGCGGCAATTTCCCTCGGTGAAGATACCAAGGTTTGTCTCCAGTAGGACTCCGATAAACACAAGAAGGTGAAAACGGCGCCAGAGATTAGCGGTTGTCGTGGACCTGCACACACAACAGATAGCTTTGCTCCCAACGAGTACAAAGGGGTTGTCAATCCCTCCGGCCTTGTTGTTTACAAAGGATAAAACGCATGGGATAATAATGATAGTGATAGCAACGGAAAAGCAAATAAAGCAGTAAATTGATAGAGGGTGTAAACAGTGTTGGAAATATGGACCGGGGTCCTATGATGTTCACTAGTGATGTCTCTCTCCCAAAGGACGATAAAATAGCCATGCGAGGTAAAAAAATCACAGCTGGGCAATTGACAGGATTATGTGCGCAAACCAATGCTAATTATGCTATAAAGAAAGGAAGAGGCTCAAAAGCATGGGCGGTACGCCAAGACAAGTAGACTGAAATCCATCTGCATCTACCTACTAATCATCCACCTTGATATATCTATCCAGAACATCTCGCTGGTATTAAGTCGTGAATCCCACCCAAAGTAAACTCAAAGCAACAGACAACTGCATTAAAGAACTTTGCGTAAAGTAAACAATCCTTGCACCCGCAAGTACAAGCACCGTTGTTTTCCCCCTTGTGGCAACAACACATCCCCTAGACTCATGTTTCTGTCACTCAAGCTAGTCATCGGGGGGCATGGACCCACAATCATGCATAACGCTCCCTCTTGGAGTCACTACCTACTACTTGGCCAAAGCAATAAACAGCAACGGAGAACATGCAAGAATTACTCAAGAACATAAATATAAAAGAGGAGAATCAAATATATTACTCAAACACAATCTGAACATAATCTCATAATCCATCGGATCCCAGCAAACTCAGCATAGCAACAGCAGAAATATTACATAAGTGCCTCCATCATGTAGGGCAGCTCACGAGGTCTAATCCATGAAGAACAAAGAGGGGAGGAGAACATCACATAGCTACTGATCATAGACCCATGGTCCAAGGTGGACTACCCACGGTTCATCCGGGAAGCATCCATGGTGGTGGAGAAGCTCCCGGAGGTGATTTCTCCCTCCGGCAGCGTGCCGGGAAAAGGTCTTCTGGTGCTCCCGATCTTGGAAGAGCAGCGGCGGCGGAACAGAGGAGAGATCGCAAAAAAGGGTTCCCGTCTCGGGGTTTTTGCGCCACGGGGAATAGGTGAACGGGGGCAGCCAGGGGTCTAGGGGGGCCCCTGAGGGCGCCGGGAGGGCGCCTGGGGCCCCTGTGGGTCCCCTCTGCCCCCCCTCCCTCGGTGATACCCGAAGCTTCCTGTACGCTGATTTTTTATTGGATTTTTCCCGAATTTTGGGAGCACTTTTTATATGGGGGAAACCTGAAATAGAAAAATAGCAGAAAATAGGAACTGGCACTGGGTGCACTGAGTTAATAGGTTAGTCCAAATATGATCAAAAGTGTATGGAAGTTAATCAATATCATAGCAATATCACACAAAAGAGACATGGAGCAAGCAGAAATTATAGATACGTTTTGGACGTATCAAACCGCTATCAATTTACTGCTTTATTTACTTTTTCGTTGCTATCACTATCATTATTATCCCGTGCGTTTTATCCTTTGTAAACAACAAGGCCGGAGGGATTGACAACCTCTCTGTACTCATTGGGAGCAAAGCTATATGTTGTGTGTGCAGGTCCAGGAGAAGCAAGTGATTATCTTCAAACGGTGCATCACTTGCCGAACCACCTACTTATCGTTGTTGGAGTCCTATTGGTTCGACACTCAAACCTTAGCATCTTCGCTAAGGGAAATTGCCGCTACGCTACATCTCAACCTTCCACTTTGGGTAAACCAACGAGGGGCGAGAAGTAAACTCTCGTGACATCGAAGAAATTTCTGGCGCCGTTGCCGGGGACTCCACTCTTCAAGATAGGGGAGTTGCACACTATCTTTTATCTTTTCTTTTTAGTCTTGTTAGTTTACCTTTCAGTTTTTTCTTTAGTGTCCTTTATCAAAAATCAAAAAAATAGTTATCTTGCTTGCTGCTACTATGGGTTCCTCCGAGAACACCAAGTTGAGTGACTTTACTAGTCATAACAACAGTGACTTTATCTGCACTCCTATTGCTACACCTGATACTTCAGCACCTTCTTATGATATTAAACCTTCTTTGCTGAACCTTGTTATGAAAGATCAATTCTCCGGTGCTGGAGATGCTGCTGCTTTGCACTTCAATAATTTTATTGAGCTCTGTGATATGAAAAAGTACAAAGAAGTAGATGGTGATATTGTTAAGCTTAAGCTTTTTCCTTTCTCCTTGAGAGGTGGAGCTACAATCTGGTTTCAATCCTTGCCTAGGAATATCATAGATTCTTGGCATAAGTGCAAGGATGCTTTTATTGGGAAGTACTACCCCTGCTAAGATTATCCAATTGAGGAGCTATATTATGAATTTTAAGCAATTGGATAATGAACACGTTTCCCAAGATTGGGAACGCATGAAATCTCTTGTTAAGAATTGCCCTACGCATGGTTTGACTACTTGGATGGTTATCCAAACTTTTTATGCAGGCTTGAACTTTACCTCGCGGAACCTGCTAGATTCGGCCGCGGGAGGAACCTTTATGTCAACTACACTTGGTGCTGCCACAAAACTTCTCGATGAGATGATGACCAACTATTCCCAATGTCACACAGAAACAGCTCCAACAGGTAGGAAGGTAAACTCTGTCGAGGAGATCTCCTCCCTAAATGAAAAAGTTGACTTGATTATGTCTCTACTTACCAAGAAATATCCTATTGATCCTCATGATGTTCCTTTAAGTTCTTTGATTGCTCAAGATCAAGTAGATGTGAACTTTATCTCTAGAAACAACTTCAATAACAATGCTTATAGGAGAAATTTTGGTAGCAATCCTAGACCGTTCCCCTCCAACAACTATGTGAACGACAACACTTATCCTAGCACCAAAAACTCCACTTCTGAATTACAGAGTATGCTTAAAGACATTATCACTACCCAAAAAGCCTTCAACAAGAGTGTAGAGGGAAAACTGGACAAATTAGATAATCTCTCGTCGAAGGTAGACAATTTATCCCATGAAGTAGAATTGCTTAAAATTAGAACTTCCCCTCTTGAGGAGAGGAAGGTCACTCCTATGAATGCTATCCAAGTGCAAATTAGTGAAAACATTAGGATGATGGCTAAACTTAAAGATAGATGGGCTAGAGAAAAGGAGGAAGAAGGTAGAATTAAGAGCCTTCCTACACACCATACCATTGCTACTATCCAAGTGGTTGAGGATATCCAAACTCTTAGCACCCAATGCACCCCCTAGTCCCATATGACCTATTAATGGCGATGCTATGACCTCAACCGTAGAAGAAGAAATTCCTATGACTATAGAAGCTACCAAACAAGTGAGCCTAAAGGATACCACTACCACTTTACTTGATAGTAGTGACCTTGATTTTGATAATTGCACCATTTCTGAAGTTATTCGTTTCCTTCACAAGATGTCTAGAGACCCCCACACTAGCACACTTAATCTTGCCTTCACGGAGCATATCACTAATGCTCTCATTAAAGCTAGGGAGGAGAATCTTAGGGTAGAAGCCTCCATACCTAGAAAACTAGAAGATGGTTGGGATCCTATGATTAAAATTAAGTTGAATAACTTTTCTTGCTATGCTTTATGTGATGTTGGAGCTAGTACCACTGTTATGCCCAAAAGAATGTTTGATATATTTGAATTGAAACCTTTTGATCCTTGTTCTTTTGGTGTTCGTCTTGTCGATTTTTCCGTAAAGAAACCTTTGGCGAAGATCGATGATGTTCTTATCATTTTCAATGAAAATTATGTTCCCATTGATTTTACTATTATGGACATTGAATGTGAACCATCATGTCCAATTATTTTGGGACGTCCTTTTCTTCGCACCGTGGGTGCTATTATTGATATGAAAGAAGGGATTAGAAAATTCCAATTCCCTCTCAATAAAGGGATGGAACACTTCCCTAGGATAAAGATTAAGTTGCCTTTTGAGCCGTCACACGGGCTAGTTATTTTCTCGAAAAGACTTGATCTATTTGCATTAAGCCTAGCTAATGGCTTTAAAGAAGCGCTTTCGGGAGGCAGCCCGCAACGAATTTAGGATTTACTTTTTGTTTTTCTTCTGTTTTTAGTGGTCTTGATGATTGTTAATACTGTAGCAACATCATTGTATCTTTACTTTTCAAGCTTTGTGCCATTTATAGCCTCATATGACAAGGGAAGTGAAAGTTGTGACATGCTATCCAGAAAACAGATTATGTCCTCGTGACTAGAAAAATCACCGAAAAATCCCAGTTCATCTTTTTGAGCTGAAATTTTTACACACCGTGCTCTATACAATTATGGAACTTTCTTATGTTCTGAGTTTTTTTATTTGAGTTGCAGAAGTATCCCTAAACAATTCTTTACGACCTGCTGGTCTGTTTTTCACAGATTCTGTCCTGTTTTGCCTCTTCTTCGTTTTGCAAACCTTAATCTTGCTTTTTCTTTGCAAGAACTTTTTGGAAATCTTGAGAAACAGTAGTTCTTCAAGATTATCCTTATTTACAGTAGAGGAAAAATATTTTTATTATGGGTACTAACCTCGCTAATCAGATTATGATGAGTTATGTATGAACGGAGTTTTCAAGTGTGCGAGGGAAGATGATGAAAGAAGATTCAGGAGTGTCAAGCGCTCAAGCTTGGGGATTCCCCCATGCATCCCCAAGAAATATTCAAGGAGACTCAAGCATCTAAGCTTGGGGATGCCCCCGTGCATCCCCTTCTCCATCAACAATTATCAGTTCGTCTCTCGTTTCACTATATTTTTATCACTTCATGCGTTATGTGCTATGCTTGGAGTGTCTCGCTCTTAGGTTTTATTTTTAGTTTTCTTTAGCTTTGATTGGTGTTCATAGCAAGTTAGAACCCAGTTTTCTTTGTGTGGGAGAGAAACACGCTCCACTTTCAAAATCTAGAACACATCATAGGATTTTTCATGCCTATATCTTTGCTGTGATTGTTCTTTATCTTTTTCATAGCTACTGTCATGTTTAGCTCTTAGTTTTCATGCATATATTTTTAAGAGCTTTTGTTTAGTTTTTTGCTGGAACTCTCTTGAGTTTTCATGTTTATCTTGTTTAGAGATGGAAATTCTTGATAAACTTCTCGCTGAGATCCGCCCAGGAGGTGATGGAATTCTCTGGGAGATTTTCGAACCATGTACGGGCCTGCCCTTCCAACATCATCGTGAAGTAATGGGCGCAGACTTCTTCGCCGGCTTGCAGCATGTCCATGGCGAGATCGTAGCTTTCGATCCAAGCCGCCGGGTTCATGTCAGCTGTGTAGTTTGGAATCTTACGCGGTCCTTTAAAATCTGGGGGCAAGCGTGTGTTCCTCAAAGCCGGCACTAGACAATGGTTACCCATGGATATGCTGACGAACTCGGTGTTTTTTTCTTGTGGGGGAAGTTGGGCCGTCGGCTCTATACGGCGGTTGGTGTTAGGATCCGGTAGGTCCATAATTCTCACTGCCCCCTGAGGGCTCAGAGGCGGGGGTGCTCTATGGTGGCGATGGCTGTTCGAGGCTGCAGGAGTCGGCGACTCTGCTTGTCAGCTCACACTTTGATATGGAGTTGCATGTATGTATGGGACCCCTTGTGAATATTGGGCTTGCTGTGTGGTCGCAGTCTTGAGGAAGTCGGCGGCTTCTCGAGCGGCACGATCTACCAGAGTGTCCCCCTGAATTGGCGCGTTGGTGAAGAAATGAGTTGCCTCCATGACATTAGCCATGGGGTTGTCGAAGTGATGAGGAGGTGTCTGGAAGCGATCTTGGCGTGGCGAAGGAGCCGACTGTCTAGGAGGCATGAATCCCGGGGGATCCTGGCCAGGGCTGTAAAACAGCGTTCGTCCTTCATAACCAGGAGGGAGACGACTAGTGTACCCCTGTGGGCGCGTAAAGGCGAGGCTTAGTCGTTGAGCCTCTATCAGCTCCGACTCTCCCTGGAGGCGTGCGGCTTCCTGGACGAGTCGGGCTTCTCTCTCAGCCATTTGCTCCTTTTCGGTGTTGACCTCCCCCTGTAAGCTTGCTACCCGTGCCTTGATTCTGTTGACCCTTGTCTTCTAGGCCTCTTGGTTCTCCGTTGTTACTGTCATGGCCAAGGCCTCATCAAGGGAGTTTAAGGCATCTGTGAGGGCTTCGGCTCCAGTGGGGGCTTGTTCTGACGATCGGGTTGTCGGCTGCCTGTCTGCATTAGGGGCTGTGCTGGCCGCCGGCTCTGTGCCTTGATTTTGGACTGCCTGATTCCCATGTCCTCCAATGTCAGCCATGAACACCGTGGCGCAATATGGAGGCTCAAAGTGAGGATAATTAGGGTTGTATTCTGGCACACCGGTGTCGACTCTATTGCTCCCCACGGATCGGATGGACCCCTCGTCTAAGCAGCTTCCTTCAATAGGGCATGATTCGGCATTAGTTAGTTCTTCTGAGGCACCGTACATTGGGGACTCGACAGAGCGTTCCGGCTCTGGAGACTCATCAATGAATCCGACGAAAGTATTTTTGGAGTCAGTATGTCGACGACTCGAGGTTTCGATTGGAACTTCGGGATCTGGCTCTGGCTCACATTTGTCCGTCCTGCCAATGAAGATGTGGATAGACCCGATCGGGACCCGATATCCAGATTCAACGGAATCGGCTTCAGGGCCCTAGGTTGAGTCGTCGATGTAGAGCTTCCCACGCCGGCTTCTGGCGATCCGTCCAGCGATGAACCCCTCCATGCCTTGTAGAGCTCCCTCCAGAATCTCAACACCTGCATGCGTAGGCCCCACGGTGGGCGCCAACTATCGTAGGAAAGTCATGGCATATGTCCTAATAGTTGGACTTGACATGGGACCTTTGTTGCGAGATGGACGCGAGGAGAGAGTCGACATTAACAAGGGACTCGGCGATTTACCCAGGTTTCATCCCCTATTGTCTCGAGGTAAAAGCCTACTCCTGCTTCTTATTACTATGGGTTCCGACTATCTGAATAGAAGACTCGGTGAATCAATTACAGGTGAGCCGGATCATAACCTTAGTCTCGGAGAGATCTAGGTTACGCCGAAAAGTTTCTAGTCCTATCGTGGATTGAGATTGTTCTGACTCTGGATCCCATGGACCTCGGCTTATAAAGGCGCCGGGTCCCAGGGTTCTGCGAGTCCGACTCCGACATGAGGTGGAGTCCTATTCTACTTTACAAATATGCTACATGCTATACAAGGGAAGTCGAGTTCCTTCTATGGCTTCGATCTTCTTGCTTTGTGCGGCCGGCCCGTGGTCGGGTCTTCTTTTGTGGGCCTTAGGCGAGTCGGCACATTGAACGTAATGCCAAGTTATGGGCTTGGTCCATCCCCCCAACAGGTGGCCCCACTGGTCCAAGCGCCCCTAGGGTGCGGCCAGGAGGGTGGTCGTGCTCTTTGGCCGCCGGGGCCAGGGGTCACTACAGGAAAATAGGCTATAGATAATATGGCAGCTAATGGCGCACTTCCCATGAGGTGCGCCACAACTATATAGAAATGGCGCACCGCCAACAAGTGCGGCATTAGTGTCCATGTTTCTAATGGCGCACTTCTCATTAGGTGCGCTACCACTAAATTGCTCCTGGACCAGCCCCTCTCCCCTGACATAGCAATGGCGCACCTCTTTGAAATGCGCCATTAGCAACTGATGGCTTCTCGCCCTTCGTTGGTTACCCCAAGTGGAAGGTGGAGATGTAGCGCAGCAGCAAGTTTCCCTCGGTGAAGATACCAAGGTTTGTCTCCAGTAGGACTCCAGAGATGATAAGTAGGTGTCAGCGGCGCGACTGACGTGGACCTGCACACAGACACAGATAACTTTGTTCCCAACGAAGTTCAGAGAGGTTGTCAATCTCTCCGGTCTTGTTGTTCACAAAGGGTAAAACACAAGGGATAATGATAGCAAGTAAAAGCAGTAAAGTAAAGAAAGCGTGGAAACAGTAATAAGGATATGGACCGGGATACGTGATGTTCACTAGTGATGTCTCTCTCCCAAAAGACGATAAAACCTCTATGCGAGGTAAACAAATTACAGAAGGGAAATTGACAGGATTATGAATGCACCGCAATGCTAACTATGCTACAAAAGAAAGGAAGAGGTTCAAAAGCACAGGCAGTACGCCAAAATAAGTAGAACGAAATCCAACTGCATCTACTACTAATCATCCACCTTGAGATATCTATCCCGAACATCTCGCTGGTATTAAGTAGCGAGCCCCACCCAAAGTGTAAACCCAAAGCAACAGACAACTTCATTAAAAAGAACTTTGCATAAAGTAAACAATCCTTGTAACCACGGTTACAAGCACCGTTGTTTTCCCCCTTGTGGCAACAACACATCCCCTAGACTCATGTTTCTGTCACTCAAGCGTGTCATCGGGGGGCATGAACCCACAATCGAGCACAACGTTCCCTCTTGGAGTCACTACCTACTACTTGGCCAAAGAAATAAACAGCAACGGAGAACATGCAAGAATTACTTACGAACAAAAATATAAGAGATAAAAACCAAATATATTACTCTATCACAATCTGAACATAATCTCATAATCCATCAGATCCCATCAAACTCAGCATAGCAACAGCAGAAATATTACAAAGGTGCCTCGATCATGTAGGGCAGCTCACGAGGTCTAAACAATGAAGATCAAAGAGGGGAGGAGAACATCACATAGCTACTGATCACGGACCCATGGTCCAAGGAAAACTACTCACGAGACATCCAGGGAGCATCCATGGTGGAGAGGAGACTCCCGGAGGTCAATCCTCCCACCGGCAGGGTGCCGGGAAGAGGTCTTCTGGTGCTCCCGATCTCGGAAGCGCGGCGGCGGCGGAACAGAGGCGAGTTTGCGAATTAGGGTTCTATCTTCGGAGTTGCCCCGTGACGGAGAATAAATAGGCGAAAGGGGCAGCCAGAGGTGGACAAGGGGCCCCAGGCGCCCCCCTGGCGCGGCCAGGGGCGGGGCCGCGCCGGGTTGCCGCCTGGGCCCCCCTGGCTCCCCTCTGGCCCCACCAGGGGTCTTCGCGAAGCTTCCTTCACGCTGATTTTTTATCTGAATTTTCCCGAATTTTTCTGGCACTTTTTATATGGGGAAGACTGAAATAGAAAAACAGCAGAAAACAGGAACTGGCACTGGGGTGCACTGAGTTAATAGGTTAGTCCAAATATGATCAAAAGTGTATCTAGATCATAGCAATATCACAAAAAACATGCATGGAGCAAGCAGAAATTATAGATACGTTTTGGACGTATCAACATCCCCAAGCTTAATTCCTGCTCGTTGTCAGAACCCTCTTTAGGTAATGTGATAGGATCAAAGTAACCTTGCATCATGTCAAAAAATTTCAAAAGGAATCTTTGAAATCAACTTCAAAATAAAAATGGGAGAAGGAAACCCCCCCAGATGATTTAATTCAAAAGGCCAGATAAAAATCTTCTCCAAAATTTCATGTTATATTTTTGAAAAGTCTTATAAATGAGTGTGATCACATATCAAATGATGTGGGACCCATCCCATGCTCATAGATTTTTCAAATATTCAAACAGTGCCTTGGAATTAATCAAATACCCCTATTTGATTTAAGATTCAAATTATTTGAATTTTAAAAATGTTGAAACTTTATGAGTGGCTAGTCTATTTTATTATGAGGCCACGTAAAAAATTTCAGCATTTTATAAAATGGTTTGATATTTTATCAGAGCCAAAACAAAACTACAAAAAAAGAAAGGAAAGATTAAACAGAGAGAAAAAGGAAAAAAGGAACTTACCTGGAAGCAGCCCAACTAACTCCCCGGAGCCCACCTGGCCGGCCTAGCCCAGCCTCCCCCTTGTCGTCTTCTACCCCGCGCGCCCAAGCAGCTCGCTGGAGCGGCTGAGCGCGGCGACGACGACACCTCGACGTCTTCAAGCTTCCAGGCCGCCCCGTGCCCTCTTCTCGCGTCTAGACGCACCCTAGCACCGCCCCAGTTCTTTCCCCTCCCTCCAGGAACACCTCCCCTTCCTCTCTCGTCCGATTCGTCACCGCCCGATAAGCACGCCGGAGCACCGTTGAGCCCCCGCGTGGCCATTGACGCCGAGAAGCCCCAAGACCGTGTCCAAGTTCTTCGCCGCCGTCGTCTTCGTCGAGAAGTGCAAGTAATCGACCCCGGAGCCCGCGTAGACGTCGCAGTTGAGCCACCCCAGCCTTCGCCACCACCTCTACTGAGTTCCTGGTGAGCTCACGGCCGGAACCCCTCACTTTCCCCCTTCGATTACTCCCTCTAGCCTTGATCGCCATGAGAGCCGAAGCTCCTCGCCGCCGGGATCCATGGCGACGTCCACCCGCTAAGAAATCGAACCCGCCATCATGTCCAACGTGTTCCCCGTGCTCCTCCTCGTCGAACCATCCTAGCCCCGCCTCAAGTCATACCCTGGAACGAAATCTCGATCACGGCCGTAGCTAGGTCGCCGCAAAACTTGACGCCGGCGAGCGTACGGTGCACCCCAGCGCTTGGTTTCGGTCCCATTCGACGCGCGCGAGTGAGGGCTTCAAGTTGATGGTCTTCGCGCTCCAAATGATGGCCGGATTCGCCCTCCCCGTGCAGCGCCGCCGCGGTCGAGTCGCCGGCGTTTAGCCGCCGGCGTGTCAGCCAAAGCCCCCCCACTTAATCACCCAGCTAATGACCCTCTGGGTCACTGACCACTGGGCCCAGTGGCTTAATTAAGCCACTGGATTAATTTAACCCACGGGTTAATTAAACCCAGCCACTGACAGGTGGGACCCCCTTGTCAGCCCCCCCTGACGGCAGCACTGACGCAATAAATCAATTAAATGAATTTCCAGAGATTATTTGAATTAAAGAAATTCCAGAAATTCCAGAAAATACCCCAAACTTTGGAAATTCATATTAACTCCAAATTGGACAAATAATATATGAAAAATGATCAGGAGACAATTATCTTTCCAAATATGCAACTTTCAACTATGTTTGAGTTGAATTTAAATTGGGACCAGTAGCATATGTCATTTGGTTTATTTGAATTTAATTCAAATTCAAATCAAATGATCTTGCAACTTGGACCATGGATTTATGTTATAATTCAACCACACATCAGAGGCATATCATACACATTTGAAAATGATTCAAAATGATCAAACAATGTCACATGCAACTTGGTTAATTTGAATTCAAATGTGGAGTTTGAATTTGCAATTCAAGTTGCAATATACTCCATTTAAATGGAATTGCTTCACACATCAAAGCATGTACATGAAGATTCAAACTTCCATCATGTGTTTGTGCATTGTATTTACTTTGCTACTTTGCTTGTTGTTTGTCGAGTAGAGGTGGAACCGGAGCAGGAAGCTGCCCCCTTCGTTGAAGATCCAGAACCCGAACCTCGTCAGCAAGGCAAGCAAACCCCCATTGATCATGTCGATAAAATCCCACTTCCCTCTCATGTCTCGCTTATGCATTGTTTAGGATGATCACCATGCTACGTTTCTACCGCATAGATGAACCCATTCCTTTGCATGACCTATCATTTTTGTCACAGTAGTAAGCAAACCACAATCCTAGCAAATGTAGGAGTTGATTGATATCATGTGGCCCCTGCAATGTTACTGCTTATTGCATGCTTAGTATGATACCATGTTGTTACTGTGATGTGAGTCGGGATGGAAATGATCATGTTGATGTTGGTAGAAAAGTGTTGGTGAATCGACCCTAATACAAGGTGAACGATGAAAGGCTGTGTAGGAGTACACGGTGGGTTGTCTCGTTGAACACCGCCCTAGCACGAGTTCTTGTGTGGTGATCCAAGATGAAGAGTACAACCACACATTGGGCTCACTAACCCCTCTCAACTTACTAACTCATCCCTTTCGATGTCCAGATGTCGCAATAGTTCGGAGTTCTGGTAGGTCTGTGGCCTGGATGCTAAGTGAGAGAACGGCTCATCCGAGACCGGCTTATGCACCACGCACACCTCACTTGTGTCCACTTCGGTAAACCGGCCGGGTTCACGATTGTGGTAACCAACCCAAGTAGGCGGCTTTCTCGGACTAGATCGGCTATGAGGTAACAGTTGTGGTGAGCATCCTCCCCGACACTTCTTGAACGGTGTCGAGTACAAAGGCGGTAAATGATGATCATGTGTGTGTAGCGGTACACCCTTGCAAGGTTAGCAAAACTATTCGAATAGCCGCGTCCGCGGTTATGGACTGCTTGGAAAGCTTAGCTTGATTATTAGACAACTTGAACTGGATACTTCTAAAACACACCAAGATAAGTGTGAGTGCTATGGCGTGCTTCCTCGTGGGGAAGTCGAGGAAGGCACCATAGTGGTGTATTGGTTGGTGAAAGTAGTGGACTCGTGTACGCTTCCTACCTCAAAGTCTGGTACTCGTAGTTCAGGATTAGCCAAGTCAAAGCTGGCACTTCTGCAAGTGAACCCCACCTTCCTTTACCTTGATACATGTGCATGAGTAGTATAGCTCCTATGTAAGTCTTGCCGAGTACGACTTTGTACTCACGTTTGCTTAATCTATGTTTTAGATGATGCCACTGACCCCGAAGGTGGCTTCTTCATCGAGCTGGACGACTGAAGACCAACTAGTCTAGTCCCAGTCAGACGACTGGTTCCCTCGTGGAGGGCTTGTGTTTAAATAAGGCTTCTTAAGCCATTTGTTAAACTTGTCTGTACTCAGACATAATTTGCTTCCGTTTGTGTTGTAATGTTGGATCACATGTTTGTGATCTCTGTTTGCACTCTATAAGAGTTATCAATAAAAATGTACACTTTGTAGAGAATTGCAATGGTACCTGCTGTTCATACAAGGCATGTGTGATGCGTGTATGTTTATAACATGCATGTCTTTGTATGGGTTTTCGAGACCTTAGTTGTGTTCTGGCTGGCGGTCTTTCATACACCAAGTGGCCCTTAGATGTGCGCAGCTTGGGGCATCGCGATGCGATTGTTCGAGACTCCGTCTCGTGCACACTTTGTGGTATGATCGAGCCCGCCCTAGACCCCTACTAAGTGATCGGGTTGGAGTAAGTCTATGTAAGAGTTTTGAGATAGTCGATAGTATGGTTGAGGCGACTTGTCTTTGAATATGGGAGTTCACCACCCATATCATTAGACTTGTGTGCGGACGATGAGGACCCATCTCAGTTGATCATCCGGCCTGGATGGGATGCCCCTCACGTACGATGCTTTCCGAGAACGTTCTGTGCTTGGCCTTGTCTGCTTAGACAAGTGGGTATGGTTCTCGGCTCTCCATATGACTATGTCTTAGCTGTACTTGCATACGCTAACCCCGGGTCCCGACAGACTTGGTATCAGAGCAGGACTGACTGTAGGACTAGTAGCCTTGGCCGAAGTCGAGTCTAGCCTTCTATAGTTATATAGTTACTCTGGGTATATAAGGGAACAACGTAAGGCTTCTTTTTTCTCCTTACCCCATTCGTTCTGAGTTCTGAGTCACCCTCATCTTATTCTACGGGAAGATAGGACTAGGCTCTCCTCTGTCTGATTAGAACATCTCGTTGTTTGCTTCCTCATAGCCGTAGGAAAGTGGTGATTGGTTTGTTAGAGTGGTTATACTCCCTGTTTTATTACATCGTATGTAAGTGATGTTTCCATGTTGGAAGAAATTGTCATTTCTTACAATTACACCCGTTATGTTGTCCGAGTCATTCCAGGTTTATCTCATAATCTAATGCATTTGCAAACTCCTTTCTGTTTCAGATGGCAGATCTTCCCCCTCGGCAGATTGTTCGTTTGACCAGATGCCTCGGTGTGCGTGGCCATCCCGCCACGTTGATCGAGATGATGTCCTATGTGGGATATCGGTGGTACCCTGAGTACACCATCGAGGAGCAGTTTCACGACGTCAACCAGACACAGTTCCACTGCATTGTCCGGATCTACCCGCACCACGTTGGAGTCACCCAGCCTATCCACTTTGGACATGGCATTGGCGTTACCGAGAACATGGCTGTGCAGGATGCTGCATACTCATGTATGACACTGCTGAGAGAGGAGCACACTTTGCTGAGAGAGACTTCTTTCCGCTATATCCCTGCTGCACTTCCAGGAGAAGAGGGATATTACACCGGACTCTACTCAGATCACTCTGCAGAGGATCCCGCACTTCAGATGACTGCTAGGTTTGCTAGTGACAAAGATCGTGATGCACGCGCTCTTCGTTTCGAGCTCCACGCCACCCGTGTTCGTCTGTATCGAGCACTGACACTTTTGGCCCCCTTTGTGAGCGTTGGATCAGTTGAGCATGATGCTATCTACCCAGTGAGGACTCAGATGCCTTCTCGAGTTGCTTGGCCCGAGATTGGAGGCATTTTTCCACCCCGTGGTCCTTTGCTTCCACCCTACGCTGGACCTAGGCCCCATCCTTGCCCAAATGGATATTAGGGTCCACAAGCCTCCGTGTTTTCCGATGGTCACCTCCAGCTACCGGGAAACGCGGGTAACTTTTATGAGGACTACTATGGAGATGGAGATGAGTGAGACCGCCTGTGGTCTTACTTAGTGATGATGTAGTAGTATCTTAGTGTATTGTAAGCAAGGTGTCTAAGTTCCATAGGCTTAGATAAATAATGTATAGGAAGTCAGAGTGCCTCTGAAGGATGTATCATCTTCATCACGTTTGTATTAGCTTGGTGCTTGTACTAAAACGATGTATGGTTTGTATGACAGCTTGTGAATATATGGCTTGTATGCTTTATCACCATGTTGTCAAGATGATTACTTCCTTTTCTCTGTAATCCTTCCAGTACTTCAATACCTTGTTAGACTCTCCCATTCAACTCTGTTTGACTTTGGTTTTTACCTTCAGGATGTCTCAAGGAACCCGTGGCCAGGTTGGTCGTAACCAAGGTCGTGGGAATGACCAGGAGGAAGGCAACCTTCCACCCCCACCCACGATGGCTCAGGTTCTGATGGAGGTCGAGAGGAACCGCCGAGACTCTCACCACCTGCTGGAAGTCATTGCACGCAACACCACTCAGCAGCGCAATGAGTTGGTGTCCCTGAACGACTTCATCCGACTTCATCCCCCGGTTTTCAGTTACTCCACCGAGCCCCTTGACGCCGATGACTGGCTTCGCAGCATCGAGAGGAAGCTCCAAGCAGGCCGTGTTGCAACTGGTGACAAGGTCAGCTATGCCACTTATCACCTCGAAGGTGCAGCTAGTTCTTGGTGGGAGAACTTTCTGAATATGCGTCCGATGGACCGCCTACATCTTGGGAGGAATTCTGCACGTCCTCCCGTGAGCACCACATTCCCAAAGGTCTTATGGACCGCAAGCGTGAGGAGTTCTGCAACCTCACTCAAGGCAGAAGGACCGTTGATGAGTTTAGTCGTGAGTTCAACCGACTGTCTCGTTATGCTACCGAAGGCGACTCCAAGAAACAAGAGAGGTTTCGTCGTGGCCTCAACACTAGACTCCGTCGTGAGCTCAATCTTCATGACTTTGCCACATTCCAGGTCCTTGTCAACAAGGCCATCAAAGCAGAGGACATGAACACTCCCAACGACTTCCGCAAACACCCTAGAGATGACAGTTCATCCAGCTCTGGTTCCCAGAAGCGCAAGATCTGGATCCCAAACAGCATGTTCCGCCAGAACAACCCCCCGAGGCCATCCTATGTGGCGCCTCGTCCACCAACCCAGTTCCACCCAGCTCCACCAAACAACCCAGCTCCACGCACTGTTTTCGGAGCCTGTTACAAGTGTGGTCAGGCAGGCCACTACTCTCGTGAGTGTCCCCAGAACCAGATCCAGCACCAGAATGCTCCACCCCGTGCCGGAGGCAACAACAAAAACAATGGTCGTGGCAAGCCACCCCAGAAGGTCTACACCGCCAAACCCGCTCCTCCCGCCAATCGTGTACGTGTGAACCAGATCGCCGCCGAAGAGACTGATGAAACCACTGACGTCATTCTTGGTACGCTCCCAGTCAATTATGTTCCTACTTCCGTTCTTTTCGACCCAGGAGCATCTCATTCATTCATGTTGGAAAGTTATGCACTTCGTCATGAGTTACCCTTTGTTGATTTGTCCACCCCGATGATTATTCAAACTCCAGGGTCAAGATGGCAAACTAATAGAGTAAGCCATGGTAATCAGATTGCAATTGAGGGTTTAGTATTCCTTGCTTCACTCATAGCCCTCAAGTCTTCAGATATTGATGTCATCCTTGGCATGGATTGTCTATCAAGACAGAATGCCTACCTGGATTGCAAAGGCAAATCCGTGAAACTCACCCACCCTTCAGGCAAAACCGTCATCTACACCTCACCCAGAACAAGAACCCAAGTGCATTCCTTGAATGTACTTCCCCTTCCCGAACTTGAAGATATTACGGTGGTTCGTGACTTCCCGGATGTCTTTCCTGAAGAGCTGCCGGGCATGCCACCCGATAGATGTGTAGAGTTTATAGTGGATCTTGCCCCAGGAACCGCACCAATTTCTAGACGCCCATACAAAATGGCCCCACGTGAGTTAGCTGAGCTTAAAACCCAACTGGAAGCTTTGTTGGAGAAAGGCTTCATCCGCCCTAGCTCATCGCCATGGGGTTGCCCCGTTCTGTTCATAACGAAGAAAGATGGAACAGAAAGGATGTGCGTAGACTATCGCCCGCTAAATTTAGCGACGATAAAGAACAAGTACCCACTGCCCAGGATCAATGATCTTTATGATCAACTTTGCAGGATCCTCTGTCTTCTCCAAGATGGATTTGAGATTAGGTTATCATCAAATCAAAATCTGAAACGAGGACATTCCCAAAACGGCTTTTACTACTCGTTATGGTCTTTACGAGTACACCATCATGTCCTTTGGTTTAACCAATGCCCCCGCCACTTTCTCACGCATGATGAACTCGATCTTCATGGAGTATTTGGACCAGTTCGTCATGGTTTACCTCGATGACATCCTTATATACTCGAAGAACGAAAAAGAACATGCCGAACACCTAAGGCTGGTATTGATGAAACTTAGAGAGCATCGCCTGTATGCTAAATTCTCCAAGTGTGAATTCTGGCTACCAGAAGTGACCTACTTAGGCCACGTGATTTCTGCAAAAGGCATTGCTGTGAATCCCGAGAGAGTTCAGGCCGTCCTTGACTGGACTCCACCTGAATCGGTTAAGAAAGTTAGGAGTTTTCTTGGCCTAGCCAGCTATTGCCGTCGCTTCGTCGAGAACTTTTCTAAAGTTTCAAAGCCTCTAACTGAACTCCTCAAGAAAGATAACAAATTCCTATGGACTTCCAAGTGCGAGGAAAGCTTTCAAGAGCTAAAAAGAAGATTGACTTCTGCACCTGTACTTGCACCTCCAGACACTAAAAAGGATTTCGAGATCTATTGTGATGCATCACGGCAAGGGTTAGGATGCATACTTCTGCAAGATCGACATGTGGTAGCTTATGCTTCACGCCAGTTGCGGCCACATGAAGAGAACTATCCTACCCATGACCTTGAACTCGCTGCCGTAGTTCATGCTCTAACAACTTGGCGACATTACCTCCTTGGTAACCGTTGCGAGATTTATTCCGACCACCAAAGCCTCAAATATATTTTCACCCAGCCAGATCTTAATCTCAGTCAAAGACGCTGGATTGAGTTGATAAAAGATTACGACGTAGTAATTTCTTACACCCCAGGCAAAGCCAATGTCATGGCTGATGCACTAAGTCGTAAGTCGTATTGTAACAACCTCATGTTACAATAGTATCAACCATTTCTTCATGAGGACTTTCGCAAGCTCAACCTTGAGATTGTTCCTCATGGCTATCTTTCTACCTTGGTGGCGAAACCAACTCTTGAGGATCAAATCATAGTTGCCCAAAGGCGTGCACGAGGTGTTCGCCGGATCAAGGAGAACATTGCTAGCGGAGTTGCTAAATGTTTCTCCACAGATAGAAAAGGAACGGTATTCTTTGAAAATCGTTTGGTAGTACCTAAGAATAGGAAACTAAGGCAACTCATCCTCAAGGAAGCCCATGACACACCCCTCTCAATTCATCCCGGTAGCACAAAAATGTACCGAGATCTACGCCAGAGATTTTGGTGGACTAGGATGAAGAGAGACATTGCTCAATTTGTTGCCGAATGTGATGTTTGTCGTCGCATTAAGGCAGAACATCAAAGACCTGCTGGTACACTTCAACCTTTGTCTATTCCCGAGTGGAAATGGGACAAAGTCGGTATTGATTTCATCACCGGCTTTCCAAGAACCCAGAAAGGAAACAATGCCATCTTTGTTGTCATAGATAGGCTTTCCAAAGTTGCTCACTTCCTTCCGGTTCGCGAGTCTATAACTGCTAGCCAGTTAGCGGACTTGTACGTCTCTAGAATTGTGTCTCTTCATGGTGTTCCTTTGGAAATCAATTCTGATCGCGGTAGCCTTTTCACCTCTAGATTTTGGGGAAGCTTTCAGAATGCTATGGGAACTCATCTCTCCTTTATCACAGCTTTCCATCCTCAGTCTAGCGGTCAAGTCGAAAGGGTTAACCAAATTCTTGAAGACATGCTCAGAGCTTGTGTTATCTCATTCGGAAAGAATTGGGAGAAGTCTCTTCCATTTGCCGAATTTGCTTATCACAATAGTTTTCAATCTAGTCTGAACATGGCTCGTTTTGAACTCCTATATGGACGACGATGTCGAACACCACTAAACTGGTCAGAGACCGGTGAAAGACAATTCTTTGGACCGGATATGATCAAGGAAGCAGAAGAGCAAGTTCGCATTGTTCGTGATCAATTGAAAGCAGCCCAGTCTCGTCAGAAAAGCTACTATGATCGTCATCATAGGCAAGAGAGCTACAATCTGGACGAGAAGGCTTACCTTCGGGTTACTCCTCTGAAGGGAACCCAACGTTTCGGTATCAAAGGCAAGTTGGCCCCACGTTACATCGGACCTTTCCGCATTATTGCTAAACGTGGAGAAGTTGCCTACCAACTTGAACTACCTCCGCACCTCTCCCGAGTACATGATGTATTCCATGTGTCCCAACTCAGGCGTTGCTTCAAGGACCCCATCCGCGAAGTCGACCATGAAACGCTTGATCTCCAAGATGACCTTTCTTATCGAGAATACCCCGTTCGTATTCTTGATTCCGCAGAGCGTGTCACTCGTCGTCAGAAGATTAGGTTTCTGAAAGTGCAATGGTCACACCACTCTGAAAGAGAAGCTACGTGGGAAAGAGAAGACCGTCTCAGTGCCGAGTACCCCACCTTCCTCCCGCAGACTTCTGAATCTCGGGACGAGATTCTTTTGAGTGGGGGCGAGTTGTCAGAACCCTCTGTTAGGTAATGTGATAGGATCAAAGTAACCTTGCATCATGTCAAAAAAATTCAAAAGGAATCTTTGAAATCAACTTCAAAATCAAAATGGGAGAAGGAAACCCCCCCAGATGAATTAATTCAAAAGTCCAGATAAAAATCTTCTCCAAAAATTCATGTTAGATTTTTGAAAAGTCTTATAAATGAGTGTGATCACATATCAAGTGATGTGGGACCCATCCCATGCTCATAGATTTTTCAAATATTCAAACAGTGCCTTGGAATTAATCAAATACCCCTATTTGATTTAAGATTCAAATTATTTGAATTTTAAAAATGTTGAAACTTTCTGAGTGGCTAGTCTATTTTATTATGAGGCCACGTAAAAAATTTCAGCATTTTATAAAATGGTTTGATATTTTATCAGAGCCAAAACAAAACTACAGAAAAAGAAAGGAAAGATTAAACAGAGAGAAAAAGGAAAAAAGGAACTTACCTGGAAGCAGCCCAACAAACTCCCCGCAGCCCACCTGGCCGGCCCAGCCCAGCCTCCCCCTTGTCGTCTTCTACCCCGCGCGCCCAAGCAGCTCGCTGGAGCGTCCGAGCGCGGCGACGACGACACCTCGACGTCTTCAAGCTTCCAGGCCGCCCCGTGCCCTCTTCTCGCGTCTGGACGCACCCTAGCACCGCCCCAGTTCTTTCCCCTCCCTCCAGGAACACCTCCCCTTCCTCTCTCGCCCGATTCGTCGCCGCCCGAGAAGCACGCCGGAGCACCGTTGAGCCCCCGCGTGGCCATTGACACCGAGAAGCCCCAAGACCTTGTCCAAGTTCTTCGCCACTGTCGTCTTCGTCGAGCAGTGCAAGTAATCGAGCCCGGAGCCCGCGTAGACGCCAGATTCTTCCTCGAGTTCTCGCCGGCCGCAGAGAAGGTCTTCGTCGATTACGTCGCAGTTGAGCCACCCCATCCTTCGCCATCACCTCTACTGAGTTCCTGGTGAGCTCACGGCCGGAACCCCTCGCTTTCCCCCTTCGATTACTCCCTCTAGCCTTGATCGCCATGAGAGTCGAAGCTCCTCGCCGCCGGGATCCATGGCGACGTCCACCCGCTAAGAAATCGAACCCGCCATGATGTCCAACGTGTTCCCCGTGCTCCTCCTCGTCGAACCAGCCTAGCCCCGCCTCAAGTCGTACCCTGGAACGAAATCTCAATCACGGCCGTAGCTAGGTCGCCGCAAAACTTCACGCCGGCGAGCGTACGGTGCACCCGAGCGCTTGGTTTCGGTCCCATTCGACGCGCGCGAGTGAGGGCTTCAAGTTGATGGCCTTCGCGCTCCAAATGATGGCCGGATTCGCCCTCCCCGTGCAGCGCCGCCGCGGTCCAGTCGCCGGCGTTTAGCCGCCGGCGTGTCAGCCAAAGCCCCCCCCCTTAATCACCCAGCTAATGACCCCCTGGGTCACTAACCAGTGGGCCAAGTGGCTTAATTAAGCCACTGGATTAATTTAACCCACGGGTTAATTAAACCCAGCCACTGACAGGTGGGACCCCCTTGTCAGCCCCCCCCTGACGCCAGCACTGACGCAATAAATCAATTAAATGAATTTCCAGAGATTATTTGAATTAAAGAAATTCCAGAAATTCCAGAAAATACCCCAAACTTTGGAAATTCATAAAAAATTCATATTAACTCCAAATTGGACAAATAATATATGAAAAATGATCAGGAGAAAATTATCTTTCCAAATATGCAACTTTCAACTATGTTTGAGTTGAATTTAAATTGGGACCAGTAGCATATGTCATTTGGTTTATTTGAATTTAATTCAAATTCAAATCAAATGATCTTGCAACTTGGACCATGGATTTATGTTATAATTCAACCACACATCAGAGGCATATCATACTCATTTGAAAATGATTCAAAATGATCAAACAATGTCACATGCAACTTGGTTAATTTGAATTCAAATGTGGAGTTTGAATTTGCAATTCAAGTTGCAATATACTCCATTTAAATGGAATTGCTTCACACATCAAAGCATGTACATGAAGATTCAAACTTCCATCATGTGTTTGTGCATTGTATTTACTTTGCTACTTTGCTTGTGGTTTGTCGAGTAGAGGTGGAACCGGAGCAGGAGGCTGCCCCCTTCGTTGAAGCTCCAGAACCCGAACCTCGTCAGCAAGGCAAGCAAACCCCCATTGATCATGTCGATAAAATCCCACTTCCCTCTCATGTCTCGCTTATGCATTGTTTAGGATGATCACCATGCTACGTTTCTACCGCATAGATGAACCCATTCCTTTGCATGACCTATCATTTTTGTCACAGTAGTAAGCAAACCACAATCCTAGCAAATGTAGGAGTTGATTGATATCTTGTGGCCCCTGCAATGTTACTGCTTATTGCATGCTTAGTATGATACCATGTTGTTACTGTGATGTGAGTCGGGATGGAAATGATCATGTTGATGTTGGTAGAAAAGTGTTGGTGAATCGACCCTAATACAAGGTGAACGATGAGAGGCTGTGTAGGAGTACACGGTGGGTTGTCTCGTTGAACACCGCCCTAGCACGAGTTCTTGTGTGGTGATCCAAGATGAAGAGTACAACCACACATTGGGCTCACTAACCCCTCTCAACTTACTAACTCATCCCTTTCGATGTCCAGATGTCGCAATAGTTCAGAGTTCTGGTAGGTCTGTGGCCTGGATGCTAAGTGAGAGAACGGCTCATCCGAGACCGGCTTATGCACCACGCACACATCACTTGGGTCCACTTCGGTAAACCGGCCGGGTTCACGATTGTGGTAACCAACCCAAGTAGGTGGATTTCTCGGACTAGATCGGCTATGAGGTAACAGTTGTGGTGAGCATCCTCGCCGACACTTCTTGAACGGTGTCGAGTACAAAGGCGGTAAATGATGATCATGTGTGTGTAGCGGTACACCCTTGCAAGGTTAACAAAACTATTCGAATAGCCGCGTCCGCGGTTATGGACTGCTTGGAAAGCTTAGCTTGATTATTAGACAACTTGAACTGGATACTTCTAAAACACACCAAGATAAGTGTGAGTGCTATGGCGTGCTTCCTCGTGGGGAAGTCGAGGAAGGCACCATAGTGGTGTATTGGTTGGTGAAAGTAGTGGACTCGTGTACGCTTCTTACCTCAAAGTCTGGTACTCGTAGTTCAGGATTAGCCAAGTCAAAGCTGGCACTTCTGCAAGTGAACCCCACCTTCCTTTACCTTGATACATGTGCATGAGTAGTATAGCTCCTATGTAAGTCTTGCCGAGTACGACTTTGTACTCACGTTTGCTTAATCTATGTTTTAGATGATGCCACTGACCCCGAAGGTGGCTTCTTCGTCGAGCTGGACGACTGAAGACCAACTAGTCTAGTCCCAGTCAGACGACTGGTTCCCTCGTGGAGGGCTTGTGTTTAAATAAGGCTTCTTAAGCCATTTGTTAAACTTGTCTGTACTCAGACATAATTTGCTTCCGTTTGTGTTGTAATGTTGGATCACATGTTTGTGATCTCTGTTTGCACTCTATAAGAGTTATCAATAAAAATGTACACTTTGTAGAGAATTGCAATGGTACCTGCTGTTCATACAAGGCATGTGTGCTGCGTGTATGTTTATAACATGCATGTCTTTGTATAGGTTTTCGAGACCTTAGTTGTGTTCTGGCTGGCGGTCTTTCATACACCAAGTGACCCTTAGATGTGCGCAGCTTGGGGCACCGCGATGCGATTGTTCGAGACTCCGTCTCGTGCACACTTTGTGGTATGATCGAGCCCGCCCTAGACCCCGACTAAGTGATCGGGCTGGAGTAAGTCTATGTAAGAGTTTTGAGATAGTCGATAGTATGGTTGAGGCGACTTGTCTTTGAATATGGGAGTTCACCACCCATATCATTAGACTTGTGTGCGGACGATGAGGACCCATCTCAGTTGATCATCCGGCCTGGATGGGATGCCCCTCACGTACGATGCTTTCCGAGAACGTTCTGTGCTTGGCCTTGTCTGTTTAGACAAGTGGGTACGGTTCTCGGCTCTCCATATGACTATGTCTTAGCTGTACTTCCATACGCTAACCCCGGGTCCCGACACTCGTCCTCGAGTAGGTAAATAATAACAGCATAATTTATGTGCTGACATGCTAGCAACCATATAAGAACTTTGAAAAGTAAAGCAATCAAGGTTAGAGATTCAATTCAAGTCATAACATGCAAGAGTCTATAATAGCATTGAAACAAGTAACAAAAGAACATTAGGTGCAAGAGCTCTCGCTGTCCGTGAATCGAATGTCTCCAAATGGTGTTTGCGTGCAAGAAGGGGGATAGGGAATACGAGAAAAATATTTATTTGTTGAGAACTCAATCTACTAAAGTTTCACACTTGGTCTTTTTCTGGAATCTTATCTTGACTCATCCCCAGACCACTAGCCAGGTACAAGTCAATTTGATCCACTCCTTTTTCAATATTTTGAGCACTCATGCAATGGATGAGCGTAAGCACGAGAATTGATACTTAGGATGGCAAAGAGAGAAGTACGGAGGAGGAGGAGGAAGTCAAAAAAGGATGAGAAAGGCTCACGTCAATGAGGACAATCATAGGCAAGAGATGCCAAATGATAGATATGATGTGAGGAGTAGGGATTGCCATGCAACGGATGCACATATGAGCTAGGAAGCTCTCCAATGAAACTAGTGGGGGTGCATCTAACTTGCTCGCTCATGAAGACCTAGAGCTCGTTTGAGGAGGCTCATCCTTGGAATATGCAAGCCAAGATCTATAGTGTGAAGGTACCCACATAGCTATATGCATAGTAATCATCTCTATGGAGTACAAGGATATAAAGGGAGTACTAGTGTGGATCTCTCAAAAGGATAGTAGTGTTGCCCCTTTCTCTCTCTTTTTTTTCTTTTTTTCTATTTTTTTGTATTTTTTGTTGCCTCAATAGCTCTTTCAATTGAACTCTCATTTGTCCTCTTTGGGATCTTTTATTGTGTCCACTTCGGGATCTTTTCCTCACTTAAGGGCAACACTCTATTTTACAAGAAGGTATAGGAAATCTTTCACACTTTACAAGGTACTCAAAATCATAAAGAAGATGTAGCTATCATGATGTATGCAATGTATGTCGCTGCCAGTGTAGCAGGAACATGTATGACATCAAGATCAAGTCATGAAGAGGTGGATGTTGCATGGCAATATATCTCGGAAAGGCTATGGAAATGCCTTGATAGGTAGGTATGGTGGCTGTTTTGAGGAAAGATATAAGGAGGCTTATGATGACAGAGCGTATCATTCCAAGGGTTTGGATGTACCGGCGAAGGTGGACACCAACTCTCGGAGTGAGAAGAAGGCAATGCACGGCACGGGAGAGGCTAGCAAAATATGGGAAGGTGGAAGTGTCAACTTTCAATACTTACATTAGTCCGAAGAACTCATGCACTTATTATCGGTAACTCTCAATCTAATAAGGAGGTTCACAAAGAGACAAGTACCCCGAGGAGGAGTGTATGGGGGTTTGGTTATCCTTGCGCATCCTCAACTCATGGTACGTGAGTGTACTTTAATATTCGATCTCTCCAAAGATTAGTGATCCATCTAGTAATTAGAGTTCTCAACTAGTTTTTTGTAGGTTTTTATAATACACACGGATTGCCCAAAATACGACACCTATCACTAATAGGATAAAGCCCCTGACACCAAAAGTTCAGACATTACTCACACCAATACCTCAAAACTATTGCAAGTTACTACTAGAATTAAATAGCAACCTCAATTACCTAGTTCCAAGACAAAACACAACTCAGTGCAACAACCAACTCTCTTAACAAGATAAACATGAAAACTAAAGAGAGTTCCAGCAATCAAACTAAACAAAAGCCAAGGCTCTTGCTAAAGACAAACTAAGAGAAAAGATAAAGAACACACAACAGCAAAAAGATAAGCAGGAAAAATCCTATGATGTGTTCTAGATTGGAGTGGAGCGTTTTTCTCTCCCACACAAAGTAAGATGGGGTCTAACTTGTTATGACCAGCAAGCAAAACTAAAGAAAACTAAAAATAAAACCTAAGAGCGAGACGCTCCAAGCATAGCACATAACGCATGAAGTGATAAAAATATAGTGAGACGAAGGATGAACTGATGATTGTGGATGGAGAAGGGGATGCACGGGGGAATCCCCAATCTTAGACGCTTGAGTCTCCTTGAATATTTATTGGGGATGCAGGGGGCATCCCCAAGCTTGAGCGCTTGACAATCCTGGATCTTCTTTCATCATCTTCCATCGCACACTTGAAAACTCCCTTCATACATAACTCATCATAAGCTGATTAGAGAGGTTACTACCCGTAATAAAATAATTTTTCCCCACTGGATATAAAGATATTCTTGAAGAGCTACTGTTTCTCAAGAGTGCCAAAAAGTTTTTGCAAAGAAAAATCAAGCTTAAGGTTTGAAAAAGTGAAGAGAGGCAAAACGTGGCAGAATCTTTGAAAAACAGAACAGCAGGTAGTAGAGAATTTTTTCGGGGCACTTCTGCAACTAAAATAAAAAAACTCAGAACATACGAAAGATCTCTCAAAAGGATAGTAGTGTTGCCCCTTTCTCTCTTTTTATTTCTTTTTATCTTTTTTCTATTTTTTGTTTGTATTTTTTGTGGCCTCAATGGCTCTTTCTACTTAACTCTCATTTGTCCTCTTTGGGATCTTTTAATGTGTCCACTTTGGGATCTTTTATTGTGTCCACTTTGGGAACTTTTCCTCACTTAAGGGCAACACTCTAATTTACAAGAAGGTAAAGGAGATCTTTCACTCTATACAAGGTACTCAAAATCATAAAGAAGATGTAACTATCATGATGTATGCAATGTATGTCGCTGCCAGTGTCGCAGGAACATGTATGACATGAAGATCAAGTCATGAAGAGGTGGAATTTGCATGGCAATGTAACTCGGAAAGGCTATGGAAATTCCTTGATAGGTAGGTATGGTGGCTGTTTTGAGGAAAGATATAAGGAGGCTTATGATGACAGAGCGTATCATGCCAAGGGTTTGGAAGTACCGGCGAAGGTGGACACCAACTCTCGGATTGAGAAGAAGGCAATGCACGGCACGGGAGAGGCTAGCAAAATATGGGAAGGTGGAAGTGTCAACTTTCAATACTTACATTAGTCCGAAGAACTCATGCACTTATTATCGATAACTCTCAATCTAATAAGGAGGTTTACAAAGAGACAAGTGCCCCGTGGAGGAGTGTATGGGGGTTTGGTTATCCTTGCGCATCCTCGACTCATGGTACGTGAGTGTTCTCTAATATTCGACCCCTCAGAAGAGTAGTGATCCATCTAGTAGCTAGAGTTCTCAACTAGTTTTGTAGGTTTTGAAAATACACATGGATTTCCCAAAATACGACACCTATCACTAATAGGCAAGCGCTCTTGACACCAAAAGTTCAAACATTACTCACATCAATACCTCAAAACCATTGCAAGTTACTACTAGAATTAAATAGCAACCTCAATCACCTACTTTCAAGACAAGGCACAACTCAGTGCAACAACCAACTCTCTTTAACAAGATAAACATGAAAAATAAAAAGAGTTCCAGCAACAAACTAAGCAAAAGCCAAGGCTCTTGCTCAAGACAAACTTAAACTAAAACTAAACATGGCAGTAGCTATGAAAAGATAAAGAACACACAATAGCAAAAAGATAGGCATGAAGAATCCTATGATGTGTTCTAAATTTTGAAAGTGGAGCGTGTTTCTCTCCCACACAAAGTAATAAGGGATCTAACTTTTTATGAACAGCAAGCAAAGCTAAAGAAAACTAAAAACAAAACCTAAGAGCGAGACGCTCCAAGCATAGCACATAACGCATGAAGTGATAAAAATATAGTGAGACGAAGGACGAACGGATGATTGTTGATGGAGAAGGGGATGCACGGGGGCATCCCCAATCTTAGACGCTTGAGTGTCCTTGAATATTTATTGGGGATGCATGGGGGTATCCCCAAGCTTGAGCGCTTAACACTCCTGGATCTTCTTTCATCATCTTCCATCGCACACTTGAAAACTCCCTTCATACATAACTCATCATAAGCTGATTAGAGAGGTTAGTACCCTTAATAAATAATTTTTCCCCACTGAATATAAAGATATTCTTGAAGAGCTACTGTTTCTCAAGAGTGCCAAAAAGATTTTGAAAAGAAAAAGCAAGCTTAAGGTTTGCAAAAGTAAGGAGAGACCAACGTGGCAGAATCTGTGAAAAACAGAACAACAGGTAGTAAAGTCTTTTTTAGGGGCACTTCTTCAACTCAAATCAAAAAACTCAGAACATACAGAAGTTTCGTAATTGTATAGAGCATACTGCGTAAAAATTCAGTTCAAAAAGATGAACTGGGATTTTCTGGAATTTTTCTGGTCACGAGGACAGAATCTGTTTTCTGGACAGCATGTCACAACTTTATTTCCCTTGCCATAAGAGGCTATAACTTGGCACAAAGTTGAAAAATAAAGATACAATGATGTTGCTACAGTAGTAACAATCATCAAGACACAACAAAAGCAAAAAGAAAAACCTAAATTCATTGCGGGCTGCCTCCCAAAAGCGCTTTCTTTTATGCCTTTAAGCTAGGCATTAAAATTATAGAAGATGCTCTCATAAGAATAAGAATTTGAATCAAAAGAGAGCATCAAGAAGCAAATATGAAACACATTTAAGCCTAACCCACTTCCTATGCATAGGCATCTTGTAAGAAAATAAATCAAAGAAGCACAAAGAAACCAACATAGGAAGGTGGAACAAGAATATCTTCAAAACTTTCAACATAAAGAGAGGAGTTTTAGTAATATGGAAGTTTCAACAACCAAACTTTCCTCTCTCAAAGTAATTTTCAGTAATATCATGAACAACATCAAGAATATAACTATCATATAAATCATATTGTTCATGACCTACAAGAACACGTGTATTGTTTTCAACACGGTTTTTAGGATCATAAGATAAATGCAACCCATCACATTGAGCTTTGATAAGAGGAAAATTCTCCGGAGTTGGAGATTTTAAAAGGATAATAGGACACTCAAGTGTGGGTGTGATAGCAAAAATTCATGCTTAACATGAGGAACTATAGCAAGTTCATCTCCGTAAGCATCATCCATAGTGGCATCACGGCCATAAGCATAGAAGGCATCAACTTCATCAAAAAGGGATATTTCAAAAGAATCCATAGGATCATAATACTCATATAAGGTAAGAGTGAAAGAGTTACTCTCATTAGAATGTAGACATGGATGGCTCCATTCTTCCTCCTTTTGTTCGTCACTCTCCTCCTCTTCTTCATCCAAAGAGCTTTCAAGTTCAGTAATTTCTTCTTCTATAGAGTCCTGCAAAACATTAGTCCCTTCCTTTGGGAGAGAGATTCTCTCAAGATGATCAGTAATATAATAATTTGCATCATAATTTTCCAAACAATAGTTAAGTATAGCAAGACTCTCAGATTTTTAAGGGGCGTCATCAATAATTTCAAGAAAAGAAGTAATTTCATAGGCACCCTGAAAAGCAACAAATTCTTCTATTTGTTCTGCATCATAAAAGTCAAAATTTCCCTTACCATAAGAAGCTAAGGTTTCATCCTCATTGTACTCACATTGGAAAGCAAGGTGTTTGTGCCTCATAAAGCAACAAGATTCATCCTTGCAAAAAGATCTATTACATATTGAGCACAAGTTTTTAGCATACTCATACGATTGATGTATGAGTCTCCATAAGTGTATTCCTTTTTGAGACAAGCGGTATTCCTTGTAATATTCTTGTTGATCCTCGGTGACTCCTCCATGACAATAAGATCTAGTTTCAAAGAAGTTAGACATTGATTGGCAAGTAAGTAAATAGACATACTATATATTTTTTTGATTTTTGATAAAGGACACAAAGATAAAAACTGAAAGGTAAACTGACAAGACTAAAAAAACAAATGTAAAGGCTAAAGGGTAGTGTGCAACTCCCCTATCTTAGCACTCGGAGTCCCCGGCAACGGCGCCAACAATTCGCTTGATGGCTTCTCGCCCTTCGTTCGTTACCCCAAGTGGAAGGTGGAGATGTAGCGCAGCAGCAAGTTTCCCTCGGTGAAGATACCAAGGTTTGTCTCCAGTAGGACTCCAGAGATGATAAGTAGGTGTCAGCGGCGCGACTGACGTGGACCTGCACACAGACACAGATAACTTTGTTCCCAACGAAGTCCAGAGAGGTTGTCAATCTCTCCGGTCTTGTTGTTCACAAAGGGTAAAACACAAGGGATAATGATAGCAAGTAAAAGCAGTAAAGTAAAGAAAGCGTGGAAACAGTAATAAGGATATGGACCGGGATACGTGATGTTCACTAGTGATGTCTCTCTCCCAAAAGACGATAAAACTGCTATGCGAGGTAAACAAATTACAGAAGGGCAATTGACAGGATTATGAACGCACCGCAATGCTAACTATGCTACAAAAGAAAGGAAGAGGTTCAAAAGCACAGGCAGTACGCCAAAATAAGTAGACCGAAATCCAACTGCATCTACTACTAATCATCCACCTTGACATATCTATCCAGAACATCTCGTTGGTATTAAGTTGCGAGCCCCACCCAAAGTGTAAACCCAAAGAAACAGACAACTGCATTAAAAAGAACTTTGCGTAAAGTAAACAATCCTTGTAACCGCGGTTACAAGCACCGTTTTCCCCCTTGTGGCAACAGCACATCCCCTAGACTCATGTTTCTATCACTCAAGCGTGTCATCGGGGGGCATGAACCCACAATCGAGCACAACGTTCCCTCTTGGAGTCACTACCTACTACTTGGCCAAAGCAATAAACAACAACGGAGAACATGCAAGAATTACTTAGGAACAAAAATATAAGAGATAAAAACCAAATATATTACTCTATCACAATCTGAACATAATCTCATAATCCATCAGATCCCATCAAACTCAGCATAGCAACAGCAGAAATATTACAAAGGTGCCTCGATCATGTAGGGCAGCTCACGAGGTCTAAACAATGAAGATCAAAGAGGGGAGGAGAACATCACATAGCTACTGATCACGGACCCATCGTCCAAGGAAAAATACTCACGAGACATCCGGGGAGCATCCATGGTGGAGAGGAGACTCCCGGAGGTCAATCCTCCCACCGGCAGGGTGCCGGGAAGAGGTCTTCTGGTGCTCCCGATCTCGGAAGCGCGGCGGCGGCGGAACAGAGGCGATTTTGCGAAATAGGGTTCTGTCTTCGGAGTTTCCCCGTGACGGAGAATAAATAGGCGAAGGGGGGCAGCCAGAGGTGGACCAGGGGCCCCAGGCGTCCCCTTGGTGCGGCCAGGGGTGGGGCCGCGCCGGGTGGCCGCCTGGGGCCCCCTGTCTCCCCTCTGGCCCCACCAGGGCTCTTCGCAAAGCTTCCTTCACGCTGATTTTTTATCTGAATTTTCCCGAATTTTTCTGGCACTTTTTATATGGGGGAAAACTGAAATAGAAAAACAGCAGAAAACAGGAACTGGCACTGGGGTGCACTGAGTTAATAGGTTAGTCCAAATATGATCAAAAGTGTATGAAAGTGTATCTAGATAAGAGCAATATCACACAAAACATGCCTGGAGCGAGCAGAAATTATAGATACGTTTTGGACCTATCAGCAACCAGGGACGCTAATGGCGCACTTCAGGGAGGTGCGCCATTGCTATGTCTCTAAGCCTGGGCTGCATTGACCCCCCCCCTCTATAGCATGGGCCCAAAACGTACGTAATTCTAGCCTATCTATCCCCCCCACTTGCACCCGCCGCACCCCTAGCCTATCCCCCCCACCCCCGCCGCGTCCCCTCCTCCCGATCTAATCCACCGCTCCCCCTCCCCCTCCTAGTCTTCGGTGACCCCCTCCCCACCTCTCCGGCAACCGCTCCGGTGGCCTCACTCTCCCTCATGCCCCCTGCTTGATGTGCGAGGTGATGATAGTGATTTCTCGCCCTTCGTTGGTAAACCCCAAGAGGAAGATGTGATGTAGCACAGCAGAAAATTTTCCTCAGTAAAGATACCAAGGTTTGTCTCCAGTAGGACTCCGGAGATGATAAGTAGGTCTCAGCGGCGCAACTGACGCGGACCTGCACACAGACGCAAATAACTTTGTTCCCAACGAAGTTCAGAGAGGTTGTCAATCTCTCCGGTCTTGTTGTTCACAAAGGATCAAACACAAGGGATAATGATAGCAACTGAAAGTAAAATGCAGGAAAGAAATAAGTGTGGAAACAGTAATAAGGATATGGACTGGGATACATGATGTTCGCTTGTGATGTCTCTCTCCCAAAAGACGATAAAACTGCTATGCGAGGCAAACAAATTACAGAAGGGCAATTGACAGGATTATGAACGCATCGCAATGCTAACTATGCTACAAAAGAAAGGAAGAGGCTCAAAAGCACGGGCAGTACGCCAAAATAAGTAGACAGTAATCCAACTTCATCTACTACTAATCATCCACCTTGAGATATCTATCCAGAACATCTCGCTGGTGTTAAGTTGCGAGCCCCACCCAAAGTGTAAACCCAAAGCAACAGACAACTGCATTAAAAAGAACTTTGCGTAAAGTAAACAATCCTTGCAACCGCGATTACAAGCACCGTTGTTTTCCCCCTTGTGGCAACAGCACATCCCCTAGACTCATGTTTCTGTCACTCAAGCGTGTCATTGGGGGGCATGACCCCACAATCGAGCATAACGTTCCCTCTTGGAGTCACTACCTACTACTTGGCCAAAGCAATAAACAGCAACGGAGAACATGAAAGAATTACTTAGTAACAAAAATATAAGAGAGAAAAACCAAATATATTACTCTATCAAAATCTGAACATAATCTCGTAATCCATCAGATCCCATCAAACGCAGCATAGCAATAGCAGAAAGATTACAAAAGTGCCTCGACCATGTAGGGCAGCTCACGAGGTCTAAACCATGAAGAACAAAGAGGGGAGGAGAACATCACATAGCTACTGATCACGGACCCATGGTCATGGGAAAACCACTCACGAGACATCCGGGGAGCATCCATGGTGGAGAGGAGACTCCCGGAGGTCGGCCCTCCCTCCGGCAGGGTGCCGGGAAGAGATCTTCTGGTGCTCCCGATCTCGGAAGCGCGGCGGCGACGGAACAGAGGCGAGTTTGCAAAATAGGGTTCTGTCTTCGGAGTTTCCGTGTGACGGAGAATAAATAGGAGAAGGGGGGCATCCAGATGTGGACTAGGGGCCCCAGGCGCCCCCTGGCACGGCCAGGGGTGGGGTCTCGCCGGGTGGCCGCCTGGGCCCCCTAGCTCCCCTCTGGCCCCACTCGGGCTCTTCGCGAAGCTTCTTGTACGCTGATTTTTCCTGTATTTTTCCCGGAATTTTTCTGGCACTTTTTATATGGGGGAAAATTGAAATAGAAAAACAGCAGAAAACAGGAACTGGCACTGGGGTGCACTGAGTTAATAGGTTAGTCCAAATATGATCAAAAGTGTATGAAAGTATATCTAGATCATAGCAATATCACACAAAACATGCATGGAGCAAGCAGAAATTATAGATACGTTTTGGACGTATCAACATCCCCAAGCTTAATTCCTGCTCGTCCTCGAGTAGGTAAATGATAAAAGCATAATTTCTGTGGAGACATGCTACCAACCATATAAGAACTTTGAAAAGTAAAGCAATCAAGGTTAGAGATTCAATTCAAGTCATAACATGAAAGAGTCTATATTAGCATTGAAATAAGTAACAAAACAACATTAGGTGCAAGAGCTCTCGCTGTCCGTGACTCGAATGTCTCCAAATGGTGTTTGCGTGCAAGAAGGGGGATAGGGAATACGAGAAAAAAGTATTTTTGTGTTGATAACTCAATCTACTAAAGTTTCACACTTGGTCCTCTTTGGAATCTAATCTTGACTCATCCCCAGACCACTAGCCAGGTACAAGTCAATTTGATCCACTCCTTTTCGATATTTTGAGCACTCATGCAATGGATGAGCGTAAGCACGAGAGTTGACACTTAAGATGGCAAAGAGAGAAGTGCGGAGGAGGAAGACAAAAAGGATGAGAAAGGCTCACATCAATGAGGACAATCATAGGCAAGAGATGCCAAATGATAGATATGATGTGAGGAATAGGGATTGCCATGCAACGGATGCACATACGAGTTAAGAAGCTCTCCAATGGAACTAGTGGGGGTGCATCTAACTTGCTCCCTCATGAAGACCTAGAGCTCGTTTGAGGAGGCTCATCCTTGGAATATGCAAGCCAACTTCTATAGTGTGAAGGTCCCCACATAGCTATATGCATAATGATCATCTCTATGGACTACAAGTATATAAAGGGAGTACTGGTGTGGATCTCTCAAAAGGATAGTAGTGTTGCCCCTTTCTCTCTTTTATTTATTTTTTCTCTTTTCTCTATTTTTTTTATTTTTTGTGGCCCCAATGGCTCTCTCTATTTAACTCTCATTTTTCTTCTTTGGGATCTTTTATTGTGTCCACTTTGGGATCTTTTCCTCACTTAAGGGCAACACTCTATTTTACAAGAAGGTAAAGGAGATCTTTCACACTTTACAAGGTACTCAAAATCATAAAGAAGATGTAACTATCATGATGTATGCAATATATGTTGCTGCCAGTGTAGCAGGAACATGTACGACATGAAGATGAGGTCATGAAGAGGTGGATGTTGCATGGCAATATAACTCGGAAAGGCTATGGAAATGCCTTGATATGTAGGTATGGTGGCTGTTTTGAGGAAAGATATAAGGAGGCTTATGATGATAGAGCGTATCATGCCAAGGGTTTGGATGTATCGGCGAAGGTGGACGCCAACTCTCGGAATGAGAAGAAGGCAATGCACGGCACGGGAGAGGCTAGAAAAATATGGGAAGGTGGAAGTGTCAACTTTCAATACTTACATTAGTCCGAAGAACTCATGCATTTATTATCGGTAACTCTCAATCTAATAAGGAGGTTCACAAAGAGACAAGTACCCCGAGGAGGAGTGTATGGGGGTTTGGTTATCCTTGCGCATCCTCAACTCATGGTACGTGAGTGTACTCTAATATCCGATCCCTCCAAAGATTAGTGATCCATCTAGTAGCTAGAGTTCTCAACTAGTTTTGTAGGTTTTGAAAATAAACACGGATTGCCAGAATACGACACCTATCACTAATATTCTAGAGCTCTTGACACCAAAAGTTCAAACATTACTCACAAAAAACTATTGCAAGTTACTACTAGAATTAATTAGCAACCTCAATTACCTACTTTCAAGACAAGACATAACTCAGTGCAACAACCAACTCTCTTTAACAAGATAAACATGAAAACTAAAAAGAGTTCCAGCAACAAACTAAAAAAAATCCAAGGCTCTTGCTAAAGACAAACTAAGACTAAGACTAAACATGGCAGTAGCTATGAAAAGATAAAGAACACACAACAGCAGAAAGATAAGCAGGAAAAATCCTATGATGTGTTGTAAATTTTGGAAGTGGAGCGTGTTTCTCTCCCACACAAAGTAAGACGGGATCTAACTTGTTATTAACAGAAAGCAAAGCTAAAGAAAACTAAAAATAAAACCTAAGAGCGAGACGCTCCAAGCATAGCACATAACGCATGAAGTGATAAAAATATAGTGAGAAGAAGGACGAACTGATGATTGTTGATAGAGAAGGGGATGCACGGGGGCAACCCCAAGCTTAGACGCTTGGGTCTCCTTGAATATTTTTTGGGGATGCATGGGGGCATCCCCAAGCTTGAGCGCTTGACACTCCTGGATCTTCTTTCATCATCTTCCATCGCACACTTGAAAATTCCCTTCATACATAACTCATCATAAGCTGATTAGAGAGGTTAGTACCCTTAATAAAATAATTTTTCCCCACTGGATATAAAGATATTCTTGAAGAGGTACTGTTTCTCAAGAGTGCCAAAAAGTTTTTGCAAAGAAAAAGCAAGCTTAAGGTTTGCGAAAGTTAGGAGAGACAAAACGTGGCAGAATCTGTGAAAAACAGAACAGCAGGTAGTAAAGAATTTTTTAGGGGCACTTCTGCAACTCAAATAAAAAAATCAGAACATACGGAAGTTTCGTAATTGTATAGAGCATACTGTGTAAAAATTTCAGCTCAAAAAGATGAACTGGGATATTTCTGGATTTTTTCTGGTCACGAGGACAGAATCTGTTTTCTGGACAGCATGTCCCAACTTTTACTTCCCTTGCCGTAAGAGGCTATAACTTGGCACAAAGCTGAAAAATAAAGATACAATGATGTTGCTACAGAAGTAACAATCATCAAGACACAACAAAAGCAAAAAGAAAAACCTAAATTCGTTGCGGGCTACCTCCCGAAAGCGCTTTCTTTTATGCCTTTAAGCTAGGCATGATGCAAAAAGAAGAATCAAGGGCATCCAAGATCGGAATCATAAAAACCTTCAAATTGATTTTCAATAAGCTCATTATTCTTCTTACTAGGAAAGAGATACTTACCTTTCGCCATACGCGTAAGCGTACGTGCCTGTTACCAATATCAATGAAGCCTTTCATAACATGGAGGAAGTCTCTTCCGAGCACAATATTACTTTGGTTTGGCTCCATGATGAAGAAATCCATTGGTGCAGTCCTATGAAGGAATGCAACTTGGACTTCTTTTACCTTTCCTTTAATCCCTGAAATACCTCCATTAGAATGTTCATGATAAGATGATAATTTATCCATATCTAGCTTCAAAGAATCATAAACTATTTTTGGCATAGTAGAAACTTTTGATCCTATATCACAAAGAGCAAGGAAGCTTTGGTTAGAGATACTAATCCTAACAAAGGGCTCCCAATCATCATCTATTTCCAACATTTCTTTCTTGTTGGACTTAAGTTCCTCTACTTTACTCAAGTCTAGAGCATCCAATCTTTTTTCAATAGTGGCAAGTCTATCTATGACAGTATCAATACTACGATCATAAACAAAGTAACTAGATAGACTATGCAAAATATCAAGAGCCCTATCTTCATCACACTCTAGAAAATCTCCTTCGGCTATAATGTCAAGAGAGTGTTTACACCACTTAAAAAGACCATGGTAAAAATTTCTAAGCACAATTTTTATAGGTATCCAAGGCATAATTCTTTTATGTGCTTCAGAGATTCTTTCCCATGCCTTCTTCATATTTTCTCCATCCCTTTGACGGAAATCGAGAACTTCCGATTCCCGCAAAGCACTTAGCCCTAACATGTTCATCTAAACAAGGAGGACTACTAATAGCAAGATAAATAATTTTTTTGTAAATTTTGATAAAAGACACAAAGATAAAAACTGAAAGGTAAACTAAAAAGACTAAAAAAACAAAGGTAAAGGGTAGTGTGCAACTCCCCTATCTTAGCACTCGGAGTCCCCGGCAACGGCGCCAGAAATTCGCTTGATGGCTTCTCGCCCTTCGTTGGTGAGCCCCAAGTGGAAGGCGTGATGTAGCGCAGCAGCAAGTTTCCCTCAGTGAAGATACCAAGGTTTGTCTCCAGTAGGACTCCAGAGATGATAAGTAGGTGCCAGCGGCGCAACTGGCGTGGACCTGCACACAGACACAGATAACTTTGTTCCCAACGAAGTTCAGAGAGGTTGTCAATCTCTCCGGTCTTGTTGTTCACAAAGGGTAAAACACAAAGGATAATGATAGCAACTGAAAGTAAAAAGCAGGAAAGTAAATAAGCGTGGAAACAGTAATAAGGATATGGACCGGGATACGTGATGTTCGCTAGTGATGTCTCTTTCCCAAAAGACGATAAAACTGCTATGCGAGGTAAAAATATTGCAGAAGGGCAATTGACAGGGTTATGAATGCACCGCAATGCTAACTATGCTACAAAAGAAAGGAAGAGGCTCAAAAGCACGGGCAGTACGCCAAAATAAGTAGACCGTAATCCAACTGTATCTACTACTAATCATCCACCTTGAGATCTCTATCCAGAACATCTCGCTGGTATTAAGTTGCGAGCCCCACCCAAAGTGTAAACCCAAAGCAACAAACAACTGCATTAAAAATAACTTTGCGTAAAGTAAACAATCCTTGCAACCGCGGTTACAAGCACCGTTGTTTTCCCCCTTGTGGCAACAGCACATCCCCTAGACTCATGTTTCTGTCACTCAAGCGTGTCATTGGGGGGCAAGAACCCACAATCGAGCATAACGTTCCCTCTTGGGGTCACTACCTACTACTTGGCCAAAGCAATAAACAGCAACGGAGAACATGAAAGAATTACTTAGGAACAAAAATATAAGAGATAAAAACCAAATATATTACTCTATCACAATCTGAACATAATCTCATAATCCGTCAAATCCCATCAAACTCAGCATAGAAACAGCAGAAAGATTACCAAAGTTCCTCGATCATGTAGGGCAGCTCACGAGGTCTAAACCATGAAAAACAAAGAGGGGAGGAGAACATCACATAGCTACTGATCACGGACCCATGGTCCAAGGAAAACTACTTAAGAGACATCCGAGGAGCATCCATGGTGGAGAGGAGACTCCCGGAGGTCGGCCCTACCTCCGGCAGGGTGCCGGGAAGAGGTCTTCTGGTGCTCCCGATCTCGGAAGCGCGGCGGCGGCGGAAAAGAGGCGAGTTTGCGAAATAGGGTTCTGTCTTCGGAGTTTCCCCGTGACGGAGAATAAATAGGCGAAGGGGGGCAGCCAGAGGTGGACCAGGGGCCCCAGGCGCCCCCTTGGCGCGGCCAGGGGTGGGGCCGCGCCGGGTGGCCACCTGGGCCCCCTGGCTCCCCTCTGGCCCCACTCGGGCTCTTCGCGAAGCTTCCTGTACGCTGATTTTTCCTGTATTTTTTCTGGAATTTTTCTGGCACTTTTTATATGGGGTAGAACTGAAATAGAAAAACAACAGAAAACAGGAACTGGCACTGGGGTGCACTGAGTTAATAGGTTAGTCCAAATATGATCCAAAGTGTATGAAAGTGTATCTAGATCATAGCAATATCACACAAAACATGCATGGAGCAAGCAGAAATTATAGATACGTTTTGGACGTATCACCATATAAGAACTTTTAAAAAGTAAAGCAATCAAGGTTAGATATTCAATTCAAGTCATAACATGCAAGAGTCTATAATAGCATTGAAACAAGTAACAAAAGAACATTAGGTGCAAGAGCTCTCGCTGTCCGTGAATCGAATGTCTCCAAATGGTGTTTGCGTGCAAGAAGGGGGATAGGGAATACGAGAAAAATATTTATTTGTTGAGAACTCAATCTACTAAAGTTTCACACTTGGTCTTTTTCTGGAATCTTATCTTGACTCATCCCCAGACCACTAGCCAGGTACAAGTCAATTTGATCCACTCCTTTTTCAATATTTTGAGCACTCATGCAATGGATGAGCGTAAGCATGAGAATTGATACTTAGGATGGCAAAGAGAGAAGTACGGAGGAGGAGGAGGAAGACAAAAAAGGATGAGAAAGGCTCACGTCAATGAGGACAATCATAGGCAAGAGATGCCAAATGATAGATATGATGTGAGGAGTAGGGATTGCCATGCAACGGATGCACATATGAGCTAGGAAGCTCTCCAATGAAACTAGTGGGGGTGCATCTAACTTGCTCGCTCATGAAGACCTAGAGCTCGTTTGAGGAGGCTCATCCTTGGAATATGCAAGCCAAGATCTATAGTGTGAAGGTACCCACATAGCTATATGCATAGTGATCATCTCTATGGAGTACAAGGATATAAAGGGAGTACTAGTGTGGATCTCTCAAAAGGATAGTAGTGTTGCCCCTTTCTCTCTCTTTTTTTTCTTTTTTTCTATTTTTTTGTATATTTTGTGGCCTCAATGGCTCTTTCAATTGAACTCTCATTTGTCCTCTTTGGGATCTTTTATTGTGTCCACTTCGGGATCTTTTCCTCACTTAAGGGCAACACTCTATTTTACAAGAAGGTATAGGAAATCTTTCACACTTTACAAGGTACTCAAAATCATAAAGAAGATGTAGCTATCATGATGTATGCAATGTATGTCGCTGCCAGTGTAGCAGGAACATGTATGACATCAAGATCAAGTCATGAAGAGGTGGATGTTGCATGGAAATATATCTCGGAAAGGCTATGGAAATGCCTTGATAGGTAGGTATGGTGGCTGTTTTGAGGAAAGATATAAGGAGGCTTATGATGACAGAGCGTATCATTCCAAGGGTTTGGATGTACCGGCGAAGGTGGACACCAACTCTCGGAGTGAGAAGAAGGCAATGCACGGCACGGGAGAGGCTAGCAAAATATGGGAAGGTGGAAGTGTCAACTTTCAATACTTACATTAGTCCGAAGAACTCATGCACTTATTATCGGTAACTCTCAATCTAATAAGGAGGTTCACAAAGAGACAAGTACCCCGAGGAGGAGTGTATGGGGGTTTGGTTATCCTTGCGCATCCTCAACTCATGGTACGTGAGTGTACTCTAATATTCGATCTCTCCAAAGATTAGTGATCCATCTAGTAATTAGAGTTCTCAACTAGTTTTTTGTAGGTTTTTAAAATACACACGGATTGCCCAAAATACGACACCTATCACTAATAGGCTAAAGCCCCTGACACCAAAAGTTCAGACATTACTCACACCAATACCTCAAAACTATTGCAAGTTACTACTAGAATTAAATAGCAACCTCAATTACCTAGTTCCAAGACAAAACACAACTCAGTGCAACAACCAACTCTCTTAACAAGATAAACATGAAAACTAAAGAGAGTTCCAGCAATCAAACTAAACAAAAGCCAAGGCTCTTGCTAAAGACAAACTAAGAGAAAAGATAAAGAACACACAACAGCAAAAAGATAAGCAGGAAAAATCCTATGATGTGTTCTAGATTGGAGTGGAGCGTTTTTCTCTCCCACACAAAGTAAGATGGGGTCTAACTTGTTATGACCAGCAAGCAAAACTAAAGAAAACTAAAAATAAAACCTAAGAGCGAGACGCTCCAAGCATAGCACATAACGCATGAAGTGATAAAAATATAGTGAGACGAAGGATGAACTGATGATTGTTGATGGAGAAGGGGATGCACGGGGGAATACCCAATCTTAGACGCTTGAGTCTCCTTGAATATTTATTGGGGATGCAGGGGGCATCCCCAAGCTTGAGCGCTTGACACTCCTGGATCTTCTTTCATCATCTTCCATCGCACACTTGAAAACTCCCTTCATACATAACTCATCATAAGCTGATTAGAGAGGTTATTACCCTTAATAAAATAATTTTTCCCCACTGGATATAAAGATATTCTTGAAGAGCTACTGTTTCTCAAGAGTGCCAAAAAGTTTTTGCAAAGAAAAATCAAGCTTAAGGTTTGAAAAAGTGAAGAGAGGCAAAACGTGGCAGAATCTTTGAAAAACAGAACAGCAGGTAGTAGAGAATTTTTTCGGGGCACTTCTGCAACTAAATTAAAAAACTCAGAACATACGAAAGTTTCACAATTGTATAGAGCATGCTGTCAAAAAAATTCAGATCAAAAAGATGATTTTGTGATTTTATTCGAATTTTTCTGTCCAGGGACAGAATCTGTTTTCTGGACAGCATGTCACAACTTTTGCTTCCCTTATCATAAGAGGCTATAACTTGGCACAAAGCTGAAAAATAAAGATACAATGATGTTGCTACAGTAGTAACAAACATCAAGACACAACAAAATCAAAAATAAACCTAATTCGTTGTGGGCTGCCTGCCAAAAGCGCTTTCTTTTATGCCTTTAAGCTAGGCATAATGCAAAAGAAGAATCAAGATTTATCAAGAGAAAGAGAATAACTAGCCCGTGTAACGGACTCAAAAGGTAACTTGATTTTCTTTCTAGGGAAGTGTTCCATCCCTTTCTTGAGAGGTAATTGAAATTTTATATTCCCCTCTTTCATGTCAATAACCGCACCAACGGTGCGAAGAAAAGGACGTCCCAAAATAATTGGACACAAAGGTTCACACTCTATATCCATAACAATAAAATCAACGGGAACATAGTTGTCATTGACAATGATAAGAACATCGTCGATCTTCCCCAAAGGTTTCTTTACGGAAGAATCAACAAGACGAACTCCAAAAGAACAAGGCTCAAAGGGCTTCAATTCAAACATATCATAAATTATTTTGGGCATAACGGAGGTACTAGCTCCAACATCACATAAAGCATAGCAAGAGAAGTTATTTAATTTAATTTTGATCATAGGGTCCCAACCATCATCTAGCTTCCTAGGTATGGAGGCTTCTACTCTAAGCTTCTCCTCCCTAGCTTTGATGAGAGCATTTGTGATATGCTCCGTGAAGGCAAGATTAAGTGTGCTAGTGTGGGGGTCTCTAGACATTTTGTGTAGCAAGCTAATAACTTCTGAGAGGGTGCAACTATCAAAATCAATATCACTACTATCAAAGGTGGTAGTAGTGTCGTCTAGGCTCAATTGTTTGAAACCCTCTATGTTCATAGGAGTTTCTTCATCTTCGGTTGAGGTATTAGCATCACCATTAATAGTTCCAACGGGACTAGGAGTGCATTGGGTGCTAATAGTTTGGGTGTCCTCAACAATTTGGATAGTGGCAACTGTGTGGTGTGTAGGAAGGCTCTTAATCCTATCCTCTTCCATAGGGATAACTTCCGGTTTGGATGCCATTTGATTTATCAAAGTAGATTGGGTGTGGGACATATTCGAAACATGGGTTTCGGTGGCGGTAAGTCTAGCCTGGAGATTAGAAATCTCACTGTTCAGGCTATCAAGCTGTTCACTAATGTTTTGCAGAATGGCAGTATGCTCACCTATTTGCTTAGAGAAGGCTTTGTTTTGTTCAAACTGGGTGTGCATATAGTTCTTAGTGGCTTTCTCTATTTCTACCAATTTCTCATAGCTAGGTAGGTCTCTTTTCGTATAAGAAGGATTATAGGAGTTGTTGCTAGGGTAGGTGTTGTTGTTCCCATAGTTGGATGGAAACGGTCTAGGATTGCTAGCAAAATTACCCCTATAAGCATTGTTGTTGAAGTTTTTTATAGCAATAAAGTTCACATCTACTTGTTCTTGGGCAACCAAAGAATTTAAAGGGACATCACGAGGATCAATAGAGGGTTTCTTGGTAAGTAGAGACATAATTAAATCAACTTTTTCATTGAGAGAGGTAATTTCCTCGACAGAGTTTACCTTCCTACCTGTTGGAGCGCGTTCGGTGTGCCATTGGGAATAATTGGTCATCATCTCATCGAGAAGATTTGTGGCAGCACCAAGTGTAGTTTAAATAAAGGTTCTTCCTGTGGCCCAATCTAACAGGTTCCGCGAGGTAAAGTTCAAGCCTGCATAAAAAGTTTGGATAACCATCCAGGTAGTCAAACCATGTGTAGGGCATTTCTTAACAAGAGATTTCATTCGTTCCCAAGCTTGGGCAACGTGTTCATTATCCAATTGCTTAAAATTCATAATGTTACTCCTTAATTGGATAATTTTAGCAGGTGGGTAGTACTTCCCTATAAAAGCATCTTTGCACTTATCCCAAGAATCTACGTTATTCCTAGGCAAAGATTGAAACCAGATTTTAGCTTCTCCCCTTAAAGATAAAGGAAAGAGCTTGAGCTTAACAATATCATCTTCTACTTCTTTATACTTTTGCATATCACATAATTCACCAAAATTGTTCAAGTGTAAAGCAGCAGCATCTCCAGCACCAGAGAATTGATCTCTCATAACAAGGTTTAGCAAGGCAGGTTTAATTTCATAAGAGATAGCTGAAGTGGCAGGTGTGGCAATGGGGGTGCAGATAAAGTCTTGGTTGTTGTGACTAGTGAAGTCACACAACTTGGTGTTTTCAGTGGAACCCATAGCATCAGCAAGTGTGGAAGATTTTTTTTGTGATTTTTGATATAAGACACAAAGATAAAAACTGAAAGGTAAACTAACAAGACTAAAACACAAAGGTAAAGGGTAGTGTGCAACTCCCCTATCTTAGCACTCGGAGTCCCCGGCAACGTCGCCAGAAATTCTTTGCTTGATGTGCGAGGTGATGATAGTGATTTCTCGCCCTTCGTTGGTAAACCCCAAGAGGAAGGTGTGATGTAGCACAGCAGAAAATTTCCCTCAGTTAAGATACCAAGGTTTGTCTCCAGTAGAACTCTGGAGATGATAAGTAGGTGTCAGCGGCGCAACTGACGCGGACCTGCCCACATACGCAAATAACTTTGTTCCCAACGAAGTTCAGAGAGGTTGTCAATCTCTCCGGTCTTGTTGTTCACAAAGGATTAAACACAAGGGAAAATGATAGCAACTGAAAGTAAAAGCAGAAAAGTAAATGAGTGTGGAAACAGTGATGAGGATATGAATCGGGATACGTGATGTTCACTAGTGATGTCTCTCTCCCAAAAGACGATAAAACTGCTATGCGAGGTGAATAAATTACAGAAGGGAAATTGATAGGATTATGAACGCACCGCAATGCTAATTATGCTAGAAAAGAAAGGAAGAGGCTCAAAAGCATGGGCAGAACGCCAAAATAAGTAGACCGAAATCCAACTGCATCTACTACTAATCATCCACCTGGAGATATCTATCCAGAACATCTCGCTGGTATTAAGTTGCGAGCCCCACCCAAAGTGTAAACCCAAAGCAACAGACAAGTGCATTAAAAACTACTTTGCGTAAAGTAAACAATCCTTGCAACCGCGGTTACAAGCACCGTTGTTTTCCCCCTTGTCGCAACAGCACATCCCCTAGACTCATGTTTCTGTCACTCAAGCGTGTCATCAGGGGGCATGAACCCACAATCGAGCATAACGTTCCCTCTTGGGGTTACTACCTACTACTTCGCCAAAGCAATAAACAGCAATGGAGAACATGCAAGAATTACTTAAGAACAAAAATATAAAAGATAAGAACCAAATATATTACTCTATCACAATCTTAACATAATCTCATAATCCATCAGATCCCATCAAACTCAGCATAGCAACATCAGAAAGATTACAAAAGTGCCTCGATCATGTAGGGCAGCTCACGAGGTCTAAACCATGAAGAACAAAGAGGGGAGGAGAACATCACATGGCTACTGATCACGGACCCACGGTCCAAAGGAAACTACTCACGGCACATCCGGGAAGCATCCATGGTGGAGAGGAGACTCCCAGAGGTCAGCCCTCCCTCCGGCAGGGTGCCGGGAAGAGGTTTGTTGTTGCTCCCGATCTCGGAAGCGCGGCGGCGGCGGAACAGAGGCAAGATCGCGAAAAAGGGTTCTTCTTCCGAGGGTTTCTCATCACGGAGAATATATAGGCGAAGGGGGGAAGCCAGGGGGGCCACCAGGGGTCCAGGCGTCCCCCTGGCGCGGCCAGCCACCAGGGCGCGTGGGCCCCTGGTGGTGGCCCTCTTTCCCCACTCAGGTTCTTCTGCGCTGATTTTTTATCTGATTTTCCCGAATTTTTGGAGCACTTTTTATATGGGAGAAAACTGAAATAGAAAAACAGCAGAAAACAGGAACTGGCACTGTGTTGCACTGAGTTAATAGGTTAGTCCAAATATGATCAAAAGTGTATGAAAGTGTATCTAGATCATAGCAATATCACACAAAACATGCATGGAGCAACCAGAAATTATAGATACGTTTTGGACGTATCACCCCCTCCCCCGACGCGGACCCGCCCGACAGTGCCTCCGACCCGTCTGCTCCCACCTACGGCCGGATCGGCGAAACCCCTGCCTGCTCGCGTGTGCTCGCAGAGCGACGGTGACGACGCCCGTCATCGACGCGTCCCCGAGCTATCGACGCCCGCCGCGAGAATCTTCTTCCTCGGCTATGTCGTCTTCTTCCCCTACGGCGTGTTCGAGCTCGTCTCCAAGCGACCCTAGGTGAGTCGCGTAGCTGCACAATAGGTGAAGGCGACACCATCATGGCGAGTCATCAGGTTGCTCCCGCTCCACCGTCTTCGTCGAGTCGGGGCTCGTGGACATCGTTCAGGTGATTAATTTAGGTGGCAAGATTCTAGATTTGGAAAGGGGTTATGCTCAGTGTAGGATTCGGTTTTCTAAAGGTTTAGGGTCAAGGACTGCGCACGCGGCTTTGTTTGCTTATTGAATTGACGAGCTATTTCCAATACATTTATCCTTGCCCTTTCTCTGAATACAAGTACCATCAAACCCAACCTGAGAGTCAAACAACACTCTAATTTGAATTGTAGCAGTGCGTGACTAAATAAAAACCGGGCCAATTCTGGTAGTTCTAGTTCTAGAAACCTGTGTGTATGCTCCTAAGAAAGAACAGAAAAAGAACTGCTACATGAAGTCATTAATCCTAGATAGTATAAAAAAGTGAACCAACATATCAGTATAGTTTCATAATTCAAAACTTTGTGGAAACTGAACACCAATCATCTGCCTTGACCAAATTAATTTAGAGAATCTGCATAGATCCATTTAACTTGGAGCATGCTGTAAAATCAGATCAACATAGAGATTTTGAGAACAAATTCATAGCAACTATCCACACCGTAAAATCTTGTGACATGTGGATATTATGTGGTGGTAACGCGGAGGTTTCGCCAATTCCGTGCTCCACGCCTCGGGGCCTGAGAATTACGACCTACGACTAGTTTTAATTTTAGCCAAAGGGTTCCGGTGTTGTGGCGACAGAGAGCTGAGGTGTGGTGCGGCGTCTCTAGGGTTTATGGTTCGTTGTATGGCGTCTCGTGTTGTACCATGCGGCTGATTTGGGGAACGTGGTCTAGGTTCTATTCGGGATTATGGCGAGGCATGGGTAATTTGAAGTGGGTAAGCGGTTCTTAAGCTCGGTTGGACCTGGAACCGAGCTGTTGTTGCTCGGTAGAGTTCCTGTTGTGGCTTAAATGTTCTGAATCAAGTTTTTTAAGGGTGGTGTATGCACCAGCCTGAGCGTTTCAAGAGCCTGCCTATGTGTTTAGAAGGGTGCCTTCTTGCTAGCTACTCTCTCCGTTCACAATCATAAGATGTTTTAAATTTTTCTGAATTGGGTGTATATAGACGCGTTTTATTGTGTTTGTTCACTCATTTCAGTATGTATGTGGTCCGTATTGAAATATTCAAAGGATCTTATGTTTGTGAACAGACGGAGTACATTTTCATCATAGGTCTTGCATCTTGAGTCCTACGTATGATCAAGCTGTGTTCCTGATGCAGAGTTTGAATTCTATATGTTGCTTAAAGTTTAATGTTGGCTATGGTGGTTTCTCACCAAATCCTTTTTTACTTTTGCATGTGTACCACCTACGCTTGCAGTGGATATTATGACATGAATATATCTCTTTGCCGATTTGAAACAGTGAATCTTGTCTTTCATTGGCCCTTTTCATCTCTGTTTTTTCTGATTCACGCATCAGTCGTAGCCTACTGTTGCTGATTAGTGATTGCAGTACGTAATTTAAAGGTTGACACATGATTTCTTCTTAACTCTTGCATGGTTTGTTCGACCTTCCTCATAACTGTGTTGCTACCAAACCTTGTACCTTTACCGAAAAAAACTAAACCTTGTACATTATAGTTTCCCATCTTCATCACAGGCAACCTGGTATAAGCTACTCCCTCTTAAAAGTTTGTAGAAAAAATATACCAACTTCTATAATACCAAATAAATATCAGTAGACATACCATGAAATATGTTTTGTAGTGTATTTATTTGATATTTATAGATTTCCATGTTTAATATATAAACTTCGCCAAAGTTTAAATAGTTTTGACTTATAACAAAACTTATAATTTGGGGAAGAAGGAATATGAAAACAGGAATACATTGATTAGATTTCTTTGTTGGTAAAGGCTTACATAGGAATACTTTTTTGTTCTTGTCACAAATAATTGTGTTATGTCACATAAAAATCTACATCTGTACTACAAAAAAATGCTTAAAACTACATCATGTCTCCTTATTTTCGTAGTTGTGTGCACCACATGTAAAAATAGCTACATCTGAACTTCACAAAAATAGCTACATCCAATTTGGAGAAATGCAGAAGTGGATGCTCTGCTCTGTTTCTCATATACTTAGCTGTTAGTTAACACTTTTTTTAGTGACTAAAGTTGATATTTTTTAAAGTCTTTTGAATGTGAAGCACTCTAATTTAATTGATGTTGTGATTTTGCTCATGTCAGTTATCTGCCTGATCATCTTATCTTGCAGAATTGGTTCACTCTCGCCAAACCGGGCGCATCACCACCGGCATCCGTATGCCGCCCCACCCCCGAGCTGCCACCCCCGAGCCGGAGACCACGCCCGTGCCGGCGCCCGTGCCCGCGCCTTGTCGGGCTGCTCCACGGGCTCGCGCTTCTCTGCATCGATGGCGCCCTCGCATGTCTCCTGCTTTTCGACGGCAAGCTCTGACATTCAGCCCACTGCTTCAGAGCTGTCTCGAAATAGGCGGGAGATAGAAGAGGAGGACGCATCAGAGGAGGTGGAGTTCAATGTCGTTTAGGAGCGCAGGTACCGGGGCGTATTCGATGACCCTCCATGAGACCCGGCGCGCCTAGAGGTTGTATGGGAAGCAGCTCAGGCCGAAAGAGAGAACAAGCTCATCATATATCTTCTGACGAGGAGTGAAGTACTGTAATTGATAAGATATGTTGGTTAAGAATTTGTGTACTCTCATGCTATACTTTGTGATTTGCTCTTGTTAATAATGGTGTTGGTTGAATTCTAATGTGGCTGTTACATTATGTTATAGTTTTCATGTTGATGATGTTGTTTATATCTGTGTGATGTATTTTGTATCTATGAGTTGTTTATATCTGTGATGAAAATACAAAAAAGCAAAAAAAAGAACCTATTATTCATAGTAATGGCGCGCGTGGGGACTTAGTAATAGCGCATTCCTGGTGCGCCATTACTGTTTGGGTCAGTAATGGCGCACCAAATGTGCACCATTACTAAGTGCTAGTAGTGGCGTGGTAGCAATGGCACACCTTACGTGCGCCATTAACATGCAAGTGTAGTGCGCCATTAGAACCCTTTTTTACAGTAGTGGGTGGACCCCCTCTAGGTGCCCTTCCGGCTCCGAGAATCTTCTGGAATGTCTGAATTTTTTAAATTTTCTAAGATACTTCATTTTCACCTTTTCTGCACAAAATCAGACATACATGCAGCTCTGCTGAAAACATCGTCGGTCCGGGTTAGTTTCATTCAAAGCATCCAAGAATGAGGTCAAAAAAATAGCAAAAGTATTTAGAAAAGTGGATACGTTCGAGACGTATCACTCCACTTCACATTAGGCCGGTGATCACTGTCTTCGACCCTATTCTACCACCATATCTTTGTTGGAAGAGGAGCTACAAATGACTTCTCCCCATGCACCGGACGACAAAATTCCCTCGATTCTTGCCAATGACATCGATGTCACCGGTGGTTCTGTCTAAGATATTGTGGGAGTGTTCATTCCCACAGTCTACTCTAGGCTTTATGCTTAGTTTCCAGGAAGATCATGATCCCAGGAAGTTTTACTCATTGGGAGCTACCCGTTAGGTAGCTCGTTCTCTACATATGCTTTGATGATTACATCTCTTTTGATAGCTCTGGTGTCAACTTTCCGCCATAATGTTTTTCAGCTACTCCTATCTCTTCTAGGCTCCACGTCAGAAGAACGGTAGTAAGAAGGTGGTAGTGGAATCTGAAGTCTGACGTAGCTCTGATGGCGCGAGAGATTATCTTCTTCTCTCCCCTCGTTGGTTACCCCAGGTGAAAGGTTGAGATGTAGCTAGCAAAAAATTCCATCGGTGAAGATACCAAGGTTATCAATCCATTAGGACTCCAAAGATTAACAAGTAGGTGACTGCGTCTCTGGCGCTAATAGAAGACATGGACCTGCACACACAAACAATTAATTTTGCTCCCAACGAGTTCAGAGAGGTTGACAATCTCTCCGGCCTTGTCATTTACAAAGGATCAAACGCATGGTGGAAATAGTGATGGTGATTGCAACTGAAAAGGAAATAAAGCAGTAAAGAGTTGAGGTGTAAACAATGGTGGAAATATGGACCGGGGCCCATGATGTTCACTAGTGATGTCTCTCTCCGAAAAGACGATAAAACAGCTAAGCTGGGTGAACAAATTACAGTTGGGAAATTGACAGAATTATAAATGCACCGCAATGCTAATTGTGCCACAAGAAAGTTAGAGGCTCAAAAGTATGGGTAGTACGCCAAGACAAGTAGACCTTTTATTCATCACCTTCTACTCACTAATCATCCACCTTGAGATATCTATCCAGAACATCTCGCAGGTATTAAGTTGCAATCCCCACCCAAAGTGTAAACCCAAAGCAACAGAAAACTGCATTAATAAACTTTGCGTAAGGTAAACAATCCTTGCAACCACGGTTACCATCATCGTTGTTTTCTCCCTGGTGGCAACAACATAACCCCTAGTCTCATGTTTCTGTCACTCAAGCTAGACATCGGGGGGCATGAACCCACAATCAAGCATAACGCTCCCTCTTGGAGTTACTATCTACTACTTGGCCAAAGCAATTAAAAGCAATGGAGAACATGCAACAATTACTCAAGAACAAAATATAAAAGGAGAAGAAAATATATAACTCATCAAGATCTGAACATAATCTCATAATCCATCGAATCCCAGCAAACACAGCATAGCAACAGCAGAAAGATTACATAAGTGCCTTGATCATATAGGGCAGCTCACAAGGACGAAGAATTGAAGCACAAGATTAGAGAGAAGACATCACATAGCTACTGGTCATAGACCCATGGTCCAAGGGGGGACTACTCAAGGCACATCCGGGAAGCGCTCATGGTGGTGGAGAAGCTCCGGAAGATCAATACTCCCTCCGATAGGGTGCCGGGAAGAGGTCTTCTGGCGGTCTCAATCTCGGGATCACGGCGGCGGTGGACCAGAGGTTAAAATCGCGATGTGGGGTATCTTTTCAGGGTTTCTGCATCGAGAAGTAAATATAGGCCGAAGGGGGGCACGAGGGAGGTGTCCTCCTCCCTGGCGGCCTGTGGGCACTGCCCCACCCATGGCCGCGCCAGGTGGCCTCCTGGGAGGGGGTGGCCCCCCTTCGGCTGGCCTTCGGGCTTCTGGAGTCTTCTGTTCTGCTGATTTTTTATATATTTTTCTTGGATTTTTTTAGGCACTGGAAATAATGGTATAAACCTGCAATTCACAGACATCAGTAGACAGAAACTGGCACTAGGTTCACTGAGTTAGTAGTTAAGTCCAAATATGTGTAAAAAGGTATGAAAAGTAGCAACACACATATCAATGTCACCCAAATAAGCATGGAACAAGTAGAAATTATAGATACGTTTGGGACGTATCAAGCTCCCAACTCTGCGCTCTCCATGTTGGATTTATGCCACAACTAATCTCTCTGTTGGCTCCACATAAGCCCGAGACAATCTTCTTCTTCACTCCACAAGCAGGTTAAGACACCTTCCTCTACTGCCCAAGGAAATCTAATCCCACTACTGCGCCACCTCCTATGGCCATCGGAACAATTGTGTGCATCGGAGAGAGACTTGGTATCCTGGCGTCCAAGATCACCGAGGACCATCTTATGACTGGCTCTACTGTTCTACTTATTTTGATTATAATTATGATAAAATTAGAATTAGAAAGTCTTGAGGTTATGGTGACCCCGTCCTAACACTGTACATGGGAGAATGGTGCTCATGTTATACTTCGTTCGATACTTTTGATCTTTACCAGTTTCACTATGTGGCTAGTCTACTGGTCTACTTTTCTTTGGTTGTTATGAATTATAACACTTTTAGAGATTGGAAGTTGATTTGCTAGAATTTATTTTGTTTAAATTTTGATGTTAGAAAATTGGCGGTTCGTGAAAAAAAATGAAGAAAGTGGGTGTTTCGTAGTCAGTTTGGAAGAAACGAAATTTGTTTTTTTCATCACAATTTTCTGAGGAAATTCTATTTTATGTATTATCTGGTGGGTTACTTATTGTTTGGTGCTCCAATATGTTTTCTGGTACTCTAACTGGGGCTAAAAGCAATGTATTATTGTTAAATATACCTCACCCACAACAATGAAACTTGGAGTTTGGTGTCTTTTTATGGTCCATGTTAGGCAACTAAGAGATGATTTTTTGGCAATGTTTGTATGACCTTTAAATCAACTTTGATGAATATTGGCTTTTACTTGGAGATTTAAATTTCAGGAGGTCTCTTGATAAAAGAAACTTACCTAGTGCCAATGTGCATCATAATTTATTGTTCAATGAATTTATTGGACATCGTGGACTCATTGAACTTCATTTGAAATAATACACTTGGTCTAACATGCAGATCAAATTGTCCTTTGCTTCAACAACTAGATTGGTTTTTCACTTCACTTTCCTGGATTTCTTATTTTCCCAATAGTATGGTTTTCCCTCTTGCTAAGACTGCTTTTGATCATGTCCCATGTGTAGTTGTGATTGCTACAACCATCCCAAAGGCTAATATTTATAGATTTGCGAACTATTTTGATGATCTATCGGGTTTCTTTGACTGTGTGTGTAAGATGTTTGGAACAAAACCCGTAACAACAGATTTGCTGGAAAAAAAATTATGCAAAATTCAAGTCTCTCAGATACTCTTGAATCCTGGCATACCAATCTTTCTAAAGTCAAAGCCCTCATTGCTTACTCCAACAAAAGTGATACTATTTCTCGATACTTTGGAGGGGCAGAGGCCTCTCACTTTTCCTGAGATTAATTTCAGAAGGATTCTGAAGCTACATTTAGAGGATGTCTTGATATAACAATACTACTATTATGAAAATTGATGCATCATCAGGAATATTAAGACTAGAGAGAAAAACACTAAATTCTTCCATGTTATGGCCCCTGAAAGATTCAAGAAGAATATGATTTCTAGTTTGAGGAATGACTTTGCAGAAGTTATCTCTACTCATCAACTATTGGAAGGAACGATTTCAATGGATTTCAAACATAGAATGCGAAATTCTTATGGATATGGCTTTGATTTGTCTTCTCTCATTCCTAATATTGATGCGCTCAATGATCTATATATCTAATCCGTTTACTGATGATGAAATTGACTTGTTGATTACATAGATGCCTCTTGACATGGCCCCTGGCCTGCTGGTTTCACTGGTCTCTTCATGAAAAGGTGTTGGTCCATAATTAGACATGATTTTCTACTCTTCTCAATGAGTTTTATCATGGGCATGCGGATATTGAGTGTCTTAACATTTCTCTGATCACTTTGATTCCTAAAAAGTGGGGAGATGAAATGCTAAATTGTTATAGGCCTATTTAATTGACTAACATATGTCTGGAGTTTCTGACTAAGATTTTGGCCAATAGATTACAAAGAGTCATTGTCAAGTGCATTAATAGGAATGAATGTCATTTGCTTAAGTGAAGATCTATTCAGGAATGCCTAGCATGGTGTTATGAATATAGTCATCAATATCAGGATTTCAAAAAATCAATTTTCCTTCTGAAACTGGATTTTTCTAAAGCCTTTGACACCATTGAGCATGACACCATTATCCTCATTATGAGAAGTAAGGGATTTCCCGACAGATGGATTAATTGGGTGCAACTACTGGTTTCTTCTCGGACTTCCTTTGTTCTGTTAAATGGAATTGCTGGTAAGAACTTACAATTCAAAGGGGAGTCAGATAGGGAGATCCTTTATCAGCACTTCTATTTGTGTTAGCAAATGATTTGTTACTGTTTTCGTATTGTCACGGCAGATGCCATGGGGATGGCTAAAGAGGAGGAAAGATCCGAGGTTAATGTCAAATGGTTGTAGCGAACTTAGTAGCACGCCAGGTCTTGGGTCCGACTCCTAGTGGGAGCGAATTAAAACATGCATGTGTACAAATTTCTGAAAATAAAAGACTTTGGGTTCGTTGTCCTATAGTAAACAGTAAAAAAACTGCTAAAGTTCGTATTGACCTCTATGCATGTATATTATCTTTCCTCCCTATCTATTTACCAGGGGATCGTCAAGAAAGTTGAATGCATACAGAGGCAATGGTTGTGGAGGGACAATTCTGATCATCCTAGACAGTCCTTGGTTGTCTGGGATCTTGTTTTAAGACCTAAGGATAAGGGAGGCTTGGGGCTTCTTACGATGCATTTGTACAATGAAGCTTTGCTCATGAAATAACTACATAAATTCTATAATCATGATGATATACCTTGGATGGATTCAACTTTGTCTTCCTACTATCATGATTAGGTACCTCATGATACACAGATGTGCGGCTCCTTTTGGTGGATAGTGTTGGGGAACGGGGCAGAAAACAATAATTTTTCATAACCTACGCGTCCCGAACCCAAGACCTATGCTATGGCGATGCAAGTAAAGGATGGAAATAGGTCACATACCAGTATGTAGTCCGTTAAGCGGGAAACGTTCCCGCGTGAACGTGGTTGATGTAGTCGTACCCGCCGATCCTCGATGCGGCGGAGATCCTCGACGACTCCAGAAACCACCCGGTCCTTGTAGACCGATGACGGGATTACGTCCCCGTCGCAACGTTGTCGGTGAAGACGCCGCGATACGGCCACGAACAACTTCCGGCACCTCCCGGAACAATTCCGGTGTTCTCTCTTATTTCACTGATGATCCGGAATCAATCCTTATTGCGTCGAATACCCTTAAGCGTGACACCCTACGGTTCAGGAAACAGCAGACATGATCAGACACTCTCTGACCAATGACCATCATGTGGGATCTGGCTACAATCCTTGATGAGCCCCTGCGCTTCCATCGAATTAACTTCATCGTTTGAACCGTTAACGTTGAGTCTTGATCCCTTTGTCATACGGTACTTTGTTTGTCCGAGGTTTGATCGTCGGTATCCAATATACCTAGTTCATTCTCGTTACCGACAAACATGTTTACTCGTTCCCGTGATATTACAACCCCGTGACCTAGTCACATGATTGCGCAATCTTTATGATGTAATATCACCGAGTGGGCCCAGAGTACCTATCCGTCACTCGGATGGACAAATCCCGTTTTGATCTATTTGCATACTCATCAACATATCTACTTCGGAATACCCAAGATACACCTTTATGGTTACCATGTTTCAGTGTAACGGTTAATGCACTCAAAGCATCCTGGTAGATAGCAATTATGTATGATCATCACGGTCTTAAGGATCGGGTCACTACGTTTATAGTTATCGCAATGTTGAACTATGTGACTGGATCACATTGCAACACTTCTGGTGGGTGTGTGTCCATCATGTCATTCTCCCAATGACATGACCCCATTGTCAATAGACTATTCACATCTCATGATCAGGAAACCTTGATCATCAATTGCCCAATGGACTAGTTTACTAGAGTTAACTAGGGACCTGGTTGTTTGTATACCACACGTGTATTAATGTTTCTGCTTAATACAGTTATAGCACAGTATAAAACTTATTATGAACTAATGGAATACGCCAATAAACATTTTTTATTGGCCTCTAGGGAACATTCCCAACAGTCTCCCACTTGCACCAGAGTACAAATAATCTAGTTGCATTTTTCTGTGGATCATAACTCCATATCATCTATATGGTTATCGATCATGCTTGCTTGTGGAAAAGGTTGTATCAATGGTCTGGGTACCATTCAGATCCGTATGTCTTTTGCAAATCATTAATGTCACCTAGTTTGACATTACTTCATTATCCATTATAATGATGAGGTATATATATATATATTCGGCGGTACAGTGAGACTTCGTTTGTTTGTGTTTCAGCAATGACATCCGGTGGGTCACGCGGACTTTCCCATAGTGATGCACACTGAAACTCACTCAGTCAGAAGTCGAACTTCGTAAGCCAGAATATAACTCTTGCCACTTCTAAAGTATCCATATCATTGTAGATTTAATCCTTAGTGCATTGTATGAAACTTTGATGTCTAACCATGTTTCTTTCAACTTAGGCATTTATTAGTATGATATCTCAATTTTCCAGGTTAGTGTCAGAACTTGAACCAGCATAACATTTATGGTCAAGTCCACTATCCTTTACAAATTAGAGATGTATCCTCAGTTCTCCCCAGATACTGAAGGATAAACTTAACTCTTTGTTCAATGATTTTCTCATAAATCATATCACAACATGTTCTTCTTACTAAGAACTTGGGTCACATTACGTCGAGTACAAAACTTTGGTTTTTATATGAAAGAACCTATGATAGAGGCATAGAGGATGTAGAACATCCATTTCTTTCATTTAACCATCATTTAACCATTGTTCTTGTACTAAGATTAAATCGATACTTCTCTTGGATATACAAGTAAGAACTACCTTCTTGACTTGTCCCATTCTGAACTTCTTCAAAATCTTATCCAGGAAAGTATTCCGACTCAATGATATTAAACGCATTAATCTATCTTAATAGATTTTCAATGCTTAACTTCATTCATGAAAGATTTTCAATAATCATTAATACCAACTACATCATTCACCATATGTTATATATGAGAATGTTGTCACGCTCCCACTCAAATATGTCAGCCACATATAAGACTAGGATAACATCCACATAGCTCCCACTCAAATATGTCGCCCACATATTAAGTTCAGGATAATACTCCCATAGCTCCCACTCAAAATATGTCGTCCACATATTAGGTTTAGGATACTATTCAGCTCCCACTCAGTTTCATGCAAATGCATGTTTCCTCGATATTTTGTCTAAGTCCAAAATCCTTTGATCATCCATCAAATCGAGAATTCCGGTTACGAGACACTAGCATCCATACCTTTTCCAAAACCTTCTCTTTGTAACAATTACAACCCTTCTTCAAATGCAGGATTTGAGGAAATCACGGTATTGATAACAATTTGGATCAATCGTAGTGATAATCCCATTGACTCAAGCATCGCTACTATTGTAGTCAACCTTTTGAATTAGTCAGAAACATCCTTCATGACAAATCGATCTTGATGTCTTCCTTTGATGTTCACATTTATTCCTTATAACCTTGAAGTTATTGAGAATATCAAGTAACCTCTTTACTCGATAAGATTCATGTAATCTTAAATGTAACTCAATATAGGATTCCATGACTCATAGTCATTTCTCGTACTTAGGTCCACCATCGCTTCTTCGTAGTTCGTAGGTATGTCTTGTTCAATTAACTTGACAAGTGAATCATGAATATTACTTTGCACAATGGCAAATAAGTATTCTTGAATCCTACTTTGTTCAGTAAAAGTTTCAACCGAAACACCATGATCATTATCATCATTTTCTCCTCTAATTGTAGAGCTTTGGTTTCGGAACACATTCCGTTGCGCTACTCTGACATCTAGAGGCAAGGTCAATTACCTTGTTTGAACTTTCACTTTCTTCCATTAACACATTCATCAAGAACACTTCTTGACAAACACCAAACTTAGCAACACAAGTTCTGCTCTTTGGTCCTAGTTGCGGAAGATGCATCCATAGTCGACTAAGGATACACTACAAAGATAATTTACCACATAAATTATTTTCCTAGAAACCATGACACACCATAACTTATATAGTGTTGGTTTCCACGAACTCAGATGGTTCCCTATACTGAAGTGAGTGTTTGCTTATTAAATTAATAACTCTAAACAATAATAACGTAACTCGGTAAGAGATAACTTATACCATACACTATCCAATAGAGTATGATTATAATGTTCAGGCACATCAGCAATATTGAAGTGTTCCAAGCATTGTAATTTGTGGAACAACTTTCACACAAGTCAGTATGCCGAAGGCTAACTCAAAACATTTGTCTCTTTGATCAAATCGTAGAGACTTGTTTTTCTCGTTAATTTAGTACCCGTCTTCATTCTGAAATCCCTTTGATCACATCAAACTATCCCAGACTCATGTTTCATTAGTGAATACACATATTCATCTAAGTCCACATCTGAAGTTTACGAAATAATGAAATTCACTACATGCTGAAATATGATACATCACTATGTATGATATGCAACAGTCATCGCAAACTCTGTTTTACCAGAATGCGAGGTTTCAGTCATCTCACCTAAAGAGGCATGGTTTGCATGTGTCAAGAGATCAAGTATCTCAAGACTTCATCAAACCAATCATGACTTAAACGGTAGATTCATTACTAAGTTTGGATAATTCTTGGCATTACAATATTTCTTATAAATGATCAAACTACTACCATCAATATAAGCATAACTCATTCATAACCATAATGTGACCATAAAAGATATCATTCATAAAAGGAGAACAACTGACTTGTTTCTCACTAATATGAATAATTGTCTTCGCGAGATGCAAGACACACTAATAAGGTTCACACTCAAACGATCATAAATTTATTCATATACTAATCAAATGATAGATGTAGAGGGAGAGTGTTGTCGACCATCAACTATCTTGATTACCTTCAGCACACATTGTCACCTCATCCCTTCCAAGCCACTCTTTAAGCACTGAGTTCAAGCATCGAATACTTAATCAACCACAATCAGTGTTTTTGTGGGGAAAGACATTTATAACCCGTGTATCAAATATACTTTCTCTGTCAATGACTATTCCTGCATTGGTTCTACCTTTCAAGTTCACAACTTTAACCATGACATCATGACAGGTGAACGATTCTCCTTCATGACATAGTCTAGACGCGGTCTTTGTAGCTGGGAGGAAGCGGATGCAACTCCCACGTTATCGCAAAGTAACCAGTCATTCTGTAGTCCAAGTTGTACACAAGGTGTTCATGTATCTTATACATTTTCCAAGTGACTTTCTTAGCAGGTTATTCCTTCCACCATGGTTGAAATAAACCCCGTCCATATACTCATATTCCATTACTCTGATTTGTGACTTAGTGCTTTTAAGATCACCTAGCACGTCATACGTGTTGGTGTCTTAATCATGCATTCACAATTCAGATTCCATAGAATGAAGTATTGTGTATCGGAAAGTGATGGCTTCTCGCCCCTCGTTGTTTACCCCAAGTGGAAGGTTTGAGATGCAGTGGAGCAGCAAGTTTCCCTTTGTGAAGATACCAAGGTTATCGAACTAGTAGGACTCAGGAGATACAAGTAGGTGGCAACGTCGCCAGAAATTGCTTCCTGACTAGGGTGTTATCGTGGACCTGCACACAGCAACAAATAACTTTGCTCCCAACGAGTACAGAGGAGTTGTCAATTCCTCCGGCATTATCGTTTACAAAGGATCAACGCAAGAGATAAAAGGTGCAAAGGAAAGTAAAAGATGAAAGTAAATTGAGGGTGTGAACAATAATGTGAAGATGGACCGGGGTCCCGTGATTTTCACTAGTGATGTCTCTCTCCCAAAAGAAGATAAAAGTGCTAGCAAGGTAAACAAATCACAGTTGGGCAATTGACAGGAAGGGCTCAAAAGCAATGGGAAGTACGCCAAGGTAAGTAGACCGAAATCCATCTGCATCTACTACGAATCATCCACCTTGAGATATCTATCCAGAACATCTCGCTGGTATTAAGTTGCGAATCCCACCCAAAGTGTAAACTCAAAGCAAAAGACAATTGCAATTAAAGAACTTTGCGTAATGTAAACAATCCTTGCATCCGCAGGTACAAGCACCGTTGTTTTATCCCTGGTGGCAATAGCACATCCCCTAGTCTCATGTTTCTGCCACTCAAGCTAGACATCAGGGGGCTGAACCCACAATCGAGCATAACGCTCTCTCTTGGAGTTGCAATTAAAATACTTGGCCAAAGCAAATACCGCAATGGAGAACATGCAAGAATTTACTCAAGAACAAAATATAAAAGAGAAGAACCAAATATATTACTCATCACAATCTGAACATAGTCTCATAATCCATCAGATCCCAACAAACTCAGCATAGCAACAGAAGAAATTACATAGATGCCTCGATCATGTGAGGCAGCTCACGAGGACTCGAAAGTGGAAGCACAAAAGGGGGAGAGATTCATCACATAGCTACTGGTCACGGACCCATGGTCCAAGGGGGACTACTCACGGCACATCCGGGAGGTGTCCATGGCTATGGATGGTCTCCCGGAGGGGGTTCCTCCTTCCGGCAGGGTGCCGGGGCAGCTTCTCTAGGCAGCCCCGATCTTGAAACGGCGGCGGCGGTGGTACAGAGGGGAGTTCGTGAGAAAGAGATCGATATTAGGGGTTTCCACCCCGAGGGGTAAATATAGGCGAAGGGGGCATCGAGGGGACCTACGAGGCAGTCAGGAGGGTCCCTGGCGCGGCCCCACCTTGGGCCGCGCCACCTGCCCTCCTGGCTGCCTGGTGGTGGCCCCCCTTCCCTCTCTTGGTGATTCCGGAAGCTTCTGTTGTGCTGATTTTTTATATATTTTTCCCAGAATTTTTGGAGCACTTTTAATGGCCGGAAAACCTGAAATACAAAAACAGCAGAAAACAGAAACTGGCAACTGGGTGCACTACTCCAAATAGGTTCAAAAGTGTATGAAAGTTCAAGCAAAACATGGCAAAGTCACACAAAACATGCATGGAGCAAGCAGAAATTATAGATACGTTTGGGACGTATCAGACAGTCATTGAATAAGAGACAATGAATACTATACTCATCATCATCTTCCTCAATTACAGAGTTATCCGGTGTATCTCCTAGCAGTTCTCGTATTATGTTTTAACAAGTCATTAGTAATGAGTATGTCTCTAACGGTGTTGGTACACTTCAATGAAGTAAGACCCATTTTCCTTAAGTTCTACATCACACTAAAGAGCCATAGTTATAAACATTGGTTATGACATTATCTACAATGATATTTGCTAAGACATGAAGATTAAGTTCATAATAGGAGTTCATGTTTTAAACAATTCTAGAACTCCCACTCAGACAAACATCCCTCATAGTTTATTCTAAGTGATTACACAATCCTTGAGAACTATACCTCCCCCGTGTGACACGACCATCAGTATATTCTCAAGGTAGGCCATCATGCCAATCACATCATTCATGTGACTCATGCTCGATCTTTCGATCACTGTGTCCCGAGGCCATATCTGCATATGCCAGACTCTCCACAATAACCTTAGTGATTATATGCCACGTATGCAAGGCCATGTTTCTGGACATGCTAGGCTTGCTCCACCCATCTCATTCGAACGCTAATATGTTTGACACCCGTGTGACACGCGATGCCTCCATAATGGAGATCTTTCCAGATGGTGCTTCACTAAGGAAGGACACTTTGTTGGATTAGTGAGGGATCATCCTATAATGCTACCGTCGTATATCTAATACAAGAAAAATAGGATGCAACAGTATAAATCATACTAACTATGATTCCCCCTGCAAATTAAAGTTTAGATGCCTCTACTTTATCTTTTGCAAGTTTTACGTGGCTGATAGGGCTTTCGAGATAGAACCGTTTCTATGCCTACGAACATACAACCACAACACCAATCCCGCAATTGTCTCTATTACACCCCTGTCGGGGCCCTCCGTTGCAAACGTCTTCGCATCGCTAATGTTAGAGAGACAGACACCCCCCAGCCACTTATATGGTACAAGCCATATGTCAAGCGTGGAACCAGTCTCGCGTAAACGCGTAAGGTCGTCCGGGGCCGCTTCATCAAGACATTGCCGCAATGTTAAACGAGTACACGTGGGAGGGTAAAAATTGGATAATTGATGCCACATACTAGATGTGTTATATCCGTACAATACATCTACGCATAGCCTTGCTCATGATACCACTGTTGGGGAACGGGGCAGAAAACAATATTTTTTTATAACCTACGCGTCCCGAACCCAAGACCTATGCTATGGCGATGCAAGTAATGGATGGAATTAGGTCACATACCAGTATGTAGTTCGTTAAGCGAGAAACGTTCCCGCGTGAACGTGGTTGATGTAGTCGTACCCGCCGATCCTCGATATGGCGGAGATCCTCGACGACTCCAGAAGCCACCCGGTCCTTGTAGACCGATGACGGGATTACGTCCCCGTCGGAACGTTGTCGGTGAAGACGCCGCGATACGGCCACGACGATGAAGTAGCACCACAAGTGTAGTGCCTCGCGCGATTACACACATACGGTGTACCCGACGTCCCTCCGGGCTCCGAACCAGGCGAGCCGCGGAAAGAAGATGGATTCGGATCCCGATTCCAGCAGCACGACGGTGTGCGTATGGTGGAGAAACCCCAACCAAGTGTAGACTCCAAACAAGGGGAGTCCACTCGAGGAGGGAGAAAGAGAGAGAAGAGAGATCTGAGAAACTTGTCTCAAATAAAATTGCGTGTTAAAAAAAAGGCACCCCCACCCCTCCTTATATAGGTCAAGGAGGGGTGCCACCCTCCCTCCCCTTCCCATGTGGGACTAAACCCTAGGGAGGGGTTTTTGGTGCGGCTAGGGGAGGTGGGCTCCCTCCCTTGGCGCCTTGGCCCAAGGGGGAGCTCCCTCCTTCCCCTAATGGGCCTCTTTAGGCTCAGATGCCTTTTAATTCATTTTAATTATATTTAATCATATTTTAATATTTAATTCTTTTAATTAAATAATAAAACATATTTAAACATTATTTTGAACCTTTATCCAGTACAACTTCCGGCACCTCCCGGAACAATTCCGGTGTTCTCTCTTATTTCACCGATGATCCCGAATCAATCCTTATTGCGTCGAATACCCTTAAGCGTGACACCCTACGGTTCGGGAAACAGCAGACATGATCAGACACTCTCTGACCAATGACCATCATGTGGGATCTGGTTACAATCCTTGATGAGCCCCTACGCTTCCATCGAATTAACTTCATCGTTTGAACCGTTAACGTTGAGTCCTGATCCCTTTGTCATACGGTACTTTGTTTGTCCGAGGTTTGATCGTCGGTATCCAATATACCTAGTTCATTCTCGTTACCGACAAACATGTTTACTCGTTCCCGTGATATTATACAACCACGTGACCTAGTCACGTGATTGCGCAATCTTTATGATGTAATATCACCGAGTGGGCCCAGAGTACCTATCCGTCACTCGGATGGACAAATCCCGTTTTGATCTATTTTCATACGCATCAACATATCTACTTCGGAATACCATAGATACACCTTTATGGTTACCATGTTTCAGTGTAACGGTTAATGCACTCAAAGCATCCTGGTAGATAGCAATTATGTATGATCACTCTTAAGGATCGGGTCACTACGCTTATAGTTATCGCAATGTTGAACTATGTGACTGGATCACATTGCAACACTTCTGGTGGGTGGGTGTCCATCATGTCATTCTCCAAATGATATGACCCCATTGTCAATATATTGTTCACATCTCATGATCAGGAAACCTTGATCATCAATTTCCCAATGGACTAGTTTACTAGAGTTAACTAGGGACCTGGTTGTTTGTATACCACACGTGTATTAATGTTTCCGCTTAATACAGTTATAGCACAGTATAAAACTCGTTATGAACTAATGGAATACACCAATAAACATATTTTATTTGCCTCTGGGGCACATTCCCAACAGATAGATGACTTCTAACTAGCTAGCAGATATTGTTCTATTGCCATTCCTCAACTGGCGATAGAAAATCTATTAATTTCTGGGAGGACAAATGGATTCTTGATGATGGCTAGGCTATATGCCGCATATTTCCTCATCTATATTCTTATGCTTCTGATGGCTCATCATCTGCGAGATATATGTTTAGCCTGCATGTAAGTATTGTTGGATTTCATCTTCATCTAACCATCATTTCCTATGATGCCGCTGCATGGTAATTTGTCTAAGCACACCATATCCCGCTCCACTCATGATTCTCAAAAGTGGCCTCACAACAAGAGGAATTTAAGATCACAAGATGTGTACATATGGGCACATGTCAGTATTGTGTGTGATCCTACTAATAGATGGATTTGGAGATGCTTTTGCACTATCAAGATCAAGGTTTTTGGCTAGCTTTTACTCATGTACAACTGAATACTACAGATATGTGATGGCACTAAAGTAGTGCTCCTCATTGGCTACCCCAAGTGGAAGGTTGAGATGTAGCGTAGCGATAATTTCCCTTGGCAAATACCAAAGTTGAGATCGAACCGGTAGGACTCCAACGACGACAAGTAGGTGGTTCGGAAGGTGAGGCGTCGTTTACTCAATATCAGTTGCTTAGCATGGACCTGCACACACAACAAGTACCTTTGCTCCCAACGAGTATAGAGGGGTTGTCAATCCCTCCGGACTTGCCTTTTACAAAGGATCAAACACAAAAGATAATGATAGTGGTAGTGATAATTGCAACTGAAAGTAAAAACAGTAAAGTAAAGTGAAGGCGTAAACAATGGTGGAAATATGGACCGGGGTCCCATGATGTTCACTAGTGATGTCTCTCTCCCAAAAGACGATAAACAACTAAGGTGGGTGAACAAATTATAGCTGGGCAATTGACAGAATTATAAACGCACCACACTGCTAATTATGCTACTTGAAAGTAAGAGTGCTCAAAAGTATGGGCAGTACGCCAAGACAAGTAGACCAAAATCCATCTACATCTACTACTAATCATCCACCTTGATATATCTATCCCAAACATCTCGCTGGTATTAAGTTGCGAGCCCCACCCAAAGTGTAAACTCAAAGCAACAGACAATTGCATTAACAATCTATGCGTAAGGTAAACAATCCTTGCAACCGCGGTTACAAGCATCGTTGTTTTCTACCTGGTGGCAACATCACATACCATAGTCTCATGTTTCTGTCACTCAAGCTAGATATCGGGGGGCATGAACCCACAATCATGCGTAATGCTCCCTCTTGGAGTCACTATCTACTACTTGTCCAAAGAAATAAAAAGCAACGGAGAACATGCAAGAATTGCTAAGAACAAAAATATAAATGGTAAACCAAATATATAACTCATCACGATTGATACTAACTCCTCGTTGGATACCCCAAGCGGAAGGTTAAGATGTAGCGTAGCGTAATTTCCCTCAGTGAAGATACCAAGGTTTGTCTCCCGTAGGACTCCAGCAACGACAAGTAGGTGACAACGACGCTAGAAATTAGCACGAGTTGACGTGGACCTGCACACAGATACAAATAACTTTTCTCCCAACGAGTACGAAGAGGTTGTCAATCTCTCTGGCCTTGCTGTTTACAAAGGGTCAAACGCAATAGATAAAAGATAGTGATAGATATAACTAAAAAGTAAAAGCAGGAAGTAAATTGAGGGTGTAATAGTGGTGGAAATATGGACCGGGGTCCCATGATGTTCACTAGTGATCTATCTCTCCCAAAAGAAGATAAAACTGCTATGCGAGGTAAACAAATCACAGCTGGGCAATTAACAAGGATTACGGGCGCAAACCAATGCTAACTATGCTAAAAAGAAAGGAAGAGGCTCAAAAGCATGGGCGGTACGCCAAAAATAAGTAGACCGAAATCCATCTGCATCTACTACTAATCATCCACCTTGAGATATCTATCCAGAACATCTTGTGGAAACAGCACATCCCCTAGACTCATGTTTATGTCACTCAAGCTAGTCATCAGGGGGCATGAACCCACAATCAAGCATAACGCTCCCTCTTGGAGTCACTACCTACTACTTGGCCAAAGCAATAAACATCAACGGAGAACATGCAAGAATTACTCAAGAACAAAAATATAAAAGATAAGAACCAAATATATTACTCAATCAGAATCTGAACATAGTCTCTTAATCCATCAGATCCCAGCAAACTCAGCATAGCAACAACAAAAAGAATTACATATGTGCCTTGATCATGTAGGGAAGCTCACAAGGTCTAATCCATGAGGAACAAAGAGGGGAGGAGAACATCACATAGCTACTGATCATGGACCCATGGTCCAAGGTGGACTACTCCCGGATCATCCGGGAAGCGTCCATGGTGGTGGAGAAGCTCCCGGAGGTCAATCCTCCCTCCGGCAGGGTGCCGGGAAGAGGTCTTCTGGTGCTCCCGGTCTTAGAAGCACGGCGGCGGCGGAACAGAGCCGAGATCGCGAAAAGGGGTTCTGTCTTCGAGGGTTTCGGAGGACGGAGAATAAATAGGCGAAGGGGGCAGCCAGGGGGCCGCCAGGGGTTCGGGCGGACCCCTGGCGCAGCCCCACTCCTGGCCGCGCCGGGAGGGCGCATGGGGCCCTGGTGGGTCCCCTCCATCCCCCCTTCGGGACACTGGAAGCTTCTGAGGCGCTGATTTTTTATTGGATTTCCTGGAATTTTTGGAGCATTTTTAATACGGGGGAAACATGATATAGAAAAACAGCAGAAAACAGGAACTGGCACTGGAGTGCACTGAGTTAATAGGTTAGTCCAAATATGATCAAAAGTGTATCTAAAACATAGCAATATCACACAAAACATGCATGGAGCAAGAAGAAATTATAGATACATTTGGGACGTATCAACGATCTGAACATAATCTCATAATCCATCGGATCACAAAAAACACATCATAGCAACAGAAGGAAAATTACATAGGTGCCTTGATCATTTAGGGCAGCTCACAAGGTGTAAACATTGAAGAACAAGGGTGGAGAGAAGACATCACATAGATACTGGTCATGGACCTATGGTCCAAGGTAGACTACTCACGGCACATCTGGGAGGCGTCCATGGTGGTGGAGAGGTCCCCGGAGGTCAATGCACCCTACGGCAGGGTGCCGGGAAGAGGTCTTCTGGCGCTCCCGATCTTGGAAGCGCTGCGGCGGCGGAACAGAGATGTAATTTGCGATACGGGCTTCTCTTCAAGGTTTTCTGCAACGAGGGGTAAAAATAGGCCGAAGGGGGGCACCAGAGGTGGGGCCCACCTCCAAGGCTCCTTGGTGGCGTGGACAGGGGTGGGCCCGCGCCACCTGGCCACCTAGGAGGGGGTGGCCCCCTCCGGCTCTCCTTCGGTGGATCCGGAAGCTTCCTTGACGCTGGTTTTTATTCTAATTTTTTCGGAATTTTTCTGGCATTATATATTGGGGAAAATCACTACAACTAAAGACATCAGCAGATAGGAACTAGCATTGGGTGCACTGAGTTAGTAGGTTAGTACAAATATGTGTAAAATGATATAAAAGTGTAGCAAAACATGTAGCAATGTCACATAAAAGTGCATGGAACAAGCAGAAATTATAGATACGTTTGGGACGTATCAATATGATGCAAAGAAGGCATTTCCATGTGGATGATGGCACATGTGTCATTTTCCCTGCTTTGGTACATGGAGATAGAATAGAATACATTTTTTCTACTCATATAATTTCATCCAGAGGGTTTGGAACTACCTAGGCATCATCTAGACTACCAGAATGGACTCATCACTTACCTGCTTGGCTTGGGTCTTAAAAGGGAGTTTGGTTTACCTTTCTTCACTGAGGCGGTATTGACTACTGCTAGGAACATTTGTATACTTAGGAATGATAAGGTTTAAGGAATGAAAGACCCACCTGCAGATGTTGAAGGCACAATTTCATTCATGGCATTAATCTTATTTTTCATATAATTAAATGTAAATTTAAGGATCGACGACAAGCTTGGTTAAATCTTTATCACAAGTTTTAGCTTCCCCTTGGTTATCTCAACCAATTTCCTGTCTTATTGTAAGTATACCTCCACATTGTAACACATGCCTTTTACTTTTCAATAAAGTACTGTGATTTTGTTGCCTTACAGTTTATGATAAAATAATAGTGCATTTCAGAGGAAAAATGCCCAATAGTTTAAAGGTCGCACAAAGTGCAATACAAGTCAAATAGTGTGTGGGGTGGCATGTATAATGGTTGAAACTTTTACTTAATTAGTAAAGCAGCGAGAGTGTGAAAGAAGTTTTATAGCAGGAAAATGGTTGTAGAGTGTATGCTTTCTACACGTATCTTTCCTAAGAACAGAATGTATTATATGAAAAAATAAACTTATGTAGTAGTCAAATATGTGATTGGAAATTAATCATTTGAAAATAAATAAATCATATTACTTTAGGAGTTGCACTCATACAAAACATATTCAACACAAATGATGGGTCTAGATTGATCTCATGTTCTACCGTATAGTGGCAAGAACCAAACAAAATTTGTCAAAGTTAACCTAACATCCAAGTTTTCGATATTAGAAAATATAAAATCAAATCTTTGATGTACATGAGCGAAATAAATATCTAAATGCCTACTGCAAAATTGGAAAAATAATAAACTCAAGCAAGCATACGTCATATATTTGCTTAATATTCTTTAATAATAGCCCATAATATTTGGTAATAACTCAAAGCATTATTGTGGTACTTTTCTTCTTAACTTAGAACATGAGAATTATGAGGTAATGCCAAAGCTCCAACATTAATATCATAAGATTTGGGATATTGTCTATCCTTATCACAATATTGATTTGATTTCCCGATCCATAAAAAATAGGCAGTAAATTAATGCATATTAGTTGTATTCTAAAGAATAGAGAATTAAGTAGTATAGCCAGCACACCATGCATATCTTTGGAGTAGTTTAATGAGGGGATAAATATAGAATTGAAGACGGATCGCCCTATTCGGGTCGAATATCCGAACCTGATACCTCGAATGTAGTCAATCTCAAGTATTCAACAATTTGTATTGAAAACGGATATAATTAGTATAGTCAATCTCAAACGTATAGTGGTAAGCTTCATAGCAACTGAAAATATTCATTAGTTATACCCAATACCATATAGTATTCATGCTTTACTATTATTATATACATGGATTAGATTCTATTGTAAATTGTTATAATACAAGAACATTTTAAGAATGTATGGGAAATGTAACAAATTTAACTTCTTGATGGAATGACTGATAGTGTGGTGTGCAAGTATGATCTCTATTGCAACCACTTCAGATCAATGAAAAAAATAGCGCGCTATAGCATTTTGGGCAATGTCTCACTAAATAAGTCAGTGTATAATGTCTCACTAAATAAGTTTTTTATGTTTACATACTTCAACTAGAATAATTTTGTTGGGAACTAAATAATTAGTTGATGCTATAAGGAACACATTTTAGTCATTATTGTCGGCTAATTATATGTTCATGTTACGAAAAATAGACATCCCTCACGAAAAACCCATATAGAGATGCAATGAATTACATATGTAAAAACAAATCATTCAAAAATATTTATCACCATCATTCTGTTTATATATAATAATATACTCCCTCTGTTCCAAATTACTTGACATGGCTTCAGTTCAAGTTTGATTTAAACTCGAACTAAAGCCATGTCAAGTAATTCTGAACGGAGGGAGTACAAAACATGGTTACATTATTATGTAAGAAATATCATAGCAATTAACACATGAAACATTATTATCATGATAAATTTAAAAATTATCTACTACGAGAAAAAAAATACAATTAATTGGTGTTAGACGCTTGTGTAAAATGGTTCCCATAAATAAAGTCAAAATTATTGTCACTCTGCAAAATTGAAGTACTAAAATGTTTCACTTATATTAAGTATTTTACATAGATTAAGCACGCTACCATCAAAACAACACTTATGATATATAAATAAGCATTCATTCATCAATGAACATATTCAGAGATGCAAAAGGAACACAACAATTAGTTATCCATGCAACCATTTACGGACTATAATTTCATCAAGCTTGTATAAATACATAATAATCAACATGTTAACTAACTAAATAACTTTGTCAAACATGCACAATTCAAATCAATTGTTCTAGCAACCAATAAGTACATATCAATATAAAGTAGGCATATGGTATTTATAAAACTATATGTAGCAGTTTACAACTCATCCCATAGAGGATCAATGTGTCAAGGTAATAATGTAGCAGTTTACAACTCATCTACCCACCATGGGTACTAAAACATGGCTCCATTAAAACATATAAAATGTATCTATATATAATAACTTGCACAAGAGTTCCGACCATTCGTTTTTCCAAGGAGGCAACAAATCCATGGTGAAATGTGTTCTTTTCAAAATCTAAGTACGTGGCCAGCCATGTTATGTCATTTTCATATGCATCAACAAGAGAAACTAACATAATTTCAACTCCTAGAGAGTTAACAAAAATTGTGATAGAGAGAGAGAGGAAGAGATGTTGCATTACCTAAATAATTGTATCTTCTTATGTATTATAAGCTCATTTTGACACCAACCGAATTAACATAGGTCTTAGGCATCATATTTCCCCCCTTGTTCTAGTGGACCTATATGCTCATGTTTTTTTTTAAAACATATGTGCTCATGTTGCTTAGTACTTATATTCAAGTCAATAATTTATCCCACAATGGATCTTCCTTTAGGGAATATAAATAAACCCGCAGTAATTGTAGGTTTAGTTATGCAATATAATCGCATTCCACCAAGGATTCAATGTATGCCCTTATGGTATTCACACCCTACAATTATTGCCGTGTAGTTCTCACTAAGAAGGAACAAACATAAGTGCTTGCAGTTTTTTGTCAGCCTAGTAGTATACATTGATGTGTAGCTTCCATTTATGTTCACAACATTTTTACATTTTCTACACATTAAACAATAAAAATGAAATGTGCATGTGTGTTGGTACAATGTACTCCATTCTCCAAACTCAATTTCTCATCAGAGTGAGTTGTCACTTAAGCCTTCATGTGTAGTACATTATTAAAAGACATTTTGTCTATTGTCTTGTTTGGTTCACTTAATTTTTCACAATGAGTAGTTTTACTCCACCCGATGCTCGAATGAAAACAAATATTTGTGATCGAATATTCAATATTATTGATGTAAACCACACTTTTCTATATGAAGAAAACCCATTATTCATACTCTCGTTATGAATTTCGTGTAGCATATGTCTATTGTCAGGAAAGAACACCATTTTATTTATTGAAACTAATATTTCATGAGTATCGTTTCATATAACATTCATATTATTCTACCAAGCTTACCATACCAAGTTACGTTTAATTTGTAAGCTTAGATTGGGAACCCATGTTTTCTTAGTAAAAGGTACACCTCATAAAGTTATTACTTACATAATTGATAAACTAAATATATTTATTTAATATGTATTTATTTTAAAACACTTGAGATGTGAGAACATAATTCAAAGTAATTTGTGTCTGCATGTCAATACTCCCACCCCCTTAAATAAGGATATTAACTATTGGTATTCAATCATATTTGCAGTCCATAACCCATTAATTATAAGGTATTACACTAAGATGACATTGTCTTTATTAACAATGACAATACTACTAGTACATGATAGATTATACCACCCATTTAATTGAAATGCCATAATGGACTAAAGTAATATAAAATAAAACTAATTTATGTACATATCTTAATTACATCATATCCTGTCCAAACATAATTTCCCAATTAGTATGAGAATCTGGATTAAACTTTACATGCATATTGTAGGTATAGTGGTTGTGAAGAAGAATGTAAGAAAAAGTCTTATGGTTTTTATAGTTTCATGGCTGAAGGATGTAGCGTATATTGTTTAAAGACGCAAAGTTCTATGTCAACCTAAAATGTGATTGGGCCATGACTCTTGTGAAACAATTCATGTTACTTTCCTCCACTTGGCTTAAAGTATATGCAACATAAATGAATGATCAAGGTCTTGATTTCGTCGCTTCACATATATGGGAAGATAAACTAAAACCAAATATTATATTAAATTTCCTATGTGTATGATCACATTTTATAACCAAAAGGTCATTGTAAAAATATAAATGATGGAATCAGACAAATACATTACCGTATCTAGCATGATCATGATAATGCTCAATAATAGGTTGGTCATTGTTATGCTTTCCCACGTAAGTACATGAATATTATGATTTAGTGGATAACAATCCACCAGTTCAATGACATGATTTCAAATCCGTACATAGGAGGTAGAAAACTAATGTTTGTTAATTGCATTCTAAAGTATTGCCCTAATTGAATAGAATTTTAAATCTATGCATGGGCATAACTTTAGAATCATCTAGCTTTAAAAACAAATGTAGGATTATCTCCTTTTTTAGAGTGAACAATGTTAAGAATGCCTTGGAGTCATTTATGGACGGGGCGAAAAAAGAACTCAAGATGGGTATAACTCTAGGTGCTTCATTTGTTTGCATCCAAACCCAATAAGATAGGTGGTAAATCATGTCAATAAGCTCAACATAGTTGACATGAAGTACTTCACATATTGTGTTACATAACATTGTTTACTATAGTAATACCACCAATTCAATATTATCATATTGACATAATGTATATATGTTTTCCTTATTTACTAATCTAGAACTACCACTATTTTATGACAATTGGCACAAACTTTAAATTATAAATTTACTCGCTTGAACAACAATACAATTATATGATATGATACATAGCTTGTGTAAAACAAGCTATTCACATAAATATCCAGCTCAAGATTAGTGTTACCCCACTAATGGAAGTCAAAAGAACTTAGCCCCGTAGATTGGGCAATAACATAAACTAAGTATGATATGTAAAATGTTGCATTACGTAATAATCAACATTCTACATGAAAGAAAATACATAGAGAGTTGTAAAACCTTGCATTGCGTTGCGAGAAATATGCTCATCTTGCATTAAAAGAAGTACGTAGAAAGACATAAAACCTTTCATTACGTTACAAGAAACGGACACCCTGCATGAAATGAAGTCGTACAGACAAAAAAAACCTTGAATTACGTCACAAGAAACAATCACCCTATACTGGAAACGGTCATCCCGCATGAAAGGAAGTCGTACAAACAAAAAAACCTTGCATTATGTGACAAGAAACAATCACCCTGCATGAAATGAAGTACGTACAAAGACAAAAGGAAATCTTGCATTATGTTACCCGAAACGGCCATCCTGCATGAAAGGAAGTCGTACAGAGACAAAAAAAATTGCATTACGTCACAAGAAATGATCACCCTGCAGGAAAGAAAGTACGTACAAAGACAAAAATAAAGATTGCATTACGTTACCGGAAACGGCCATCCTGTATGAAAGGAAGTCGTGCGGAGAAAAAAACCCTTACATTATGTCACAAGAAACAATCACCCTGCATGAAAGGAAGTCGTACAACGACAAAAAGAAATCTTGCATTATGTTACCGAAAACGGTCATTCTCCATGAAAGGAAGTTGTACAGAGACAAAAAAACATGCATTACGTCACAAGAAACAATCACCCTGCAGGAAAGAAAGTACGTAAAAAGACAAAAATAAATATTGCATTACGTTACCGGAAACGGCCATCCTGTATGAAAGGAAGTCGTGCAGACAAAAAACCCCTTACATTATGTCACAAGAAACAATCACCCTGCATGAAAGGAAGTCGTACAACGAACAAAAAGAAATCTTGCATTATGTTACCGAAAACGGTCATTCTTCATGAAAGGAAGTTGTACAGAGAGAAAAAACATGCATTATGTCACAAAAAACGATCACCCTGCAGGAAAGAAAGTACGTACAACGACAAAAATAAATATTGCATTACGTTACTGGAAACGGCCATCCTGTATGAAAGGAAGTCGTGCAGACAAAAAACCCTTACATTATGTCACAAGAAACAATCATCCTGCATGAAAGGAAGTCGTACAACGACAAAAAGAAATCTTGCATTATGTTACCGAAAACGGTCATTCTCAATGAAAGAAAGTTGTGCAGAGACAAAAAGAAACTTGCATTACGTCACAAGAAACGATCACCCCTGCGGGAAAGAAAGTACGTACAAAGACAAAAATAAATATTGCATTACGTTACCGGAAACGGCCATCCTATATGAAAGGAAGTCGGTGCAGACAAAAAAAAATCTCTTATATTATGTCACAAGAAACAATCACCCTGCATGAAAGGAAGTCGTACAACGACAAAAAGAAATCTTGCATTATGTTACCGAAAACGGTCATTCTCCATGAAAGGAAGTTGTACAGAGACAAAAAAAAACTTGCATTACGTCACAAGAAACGATCACCCTGCAGGAAAGAAAGTACGTAAAAAGACAAAAAAAACTTGCATTACGTTATTAAAAACAGTCATTCTGCATGGGGAGGCAGTACGTACAAAGATGTAAATCCGTGCATTACAAGTTACAAGAAAATGGTCATCTTGCATGGGAAAGCAACATGTAGAGAGGCGTAAAACCTTGCATTATGTATCAAGAAACGATCATGATGCACGAAAGGAAATAGTATGTACATGGGTGTCAAACCTTGCATTACTTTTATAAGAAACAATCATCCTGCATGAAAGGAAGTATACGTATACCCGCAAAAAAAAGGAAATATACGTAGAGAGATGCAAAGGAAGCATAAACAATTTGATGTCCGATGCAAACATTGACATGCTACAACTTATTGGCACCGCTCTATTAAACATGTAGGGATCATCGTGTCAACATTTAAGCTATTTGATATCGCAAAAAAAAAACATTTAAGCTATTTGAAACACATGAGAGCCGCAGCACAACGAAAATTTGCTTGCTCTAGGCCGGAAAGAAAAGAAAAAAAAAGAACGTAACTAAACTTATGGTATGTATTAAGCTTTGTATTATGGAACCATGGCGTACAATGAATGTGGATTTTTTGCGTCGAGGCATGGAAGCAAGTTAACATAGTCCTCTTAAAAATAATGTTTGGACCGATTTAAAGGGTGGTGATTTCTGAAGCAGGGTTCCATAATAATAATATAGGAGGAAATTAACATCGTTTATAGTATGTATTTACCTGCGCAACACACTACCAAATGTTAACACCAGCTACCAATAAAGCACAATGGTTGTTAATTTAGCACAACATATACCGCAATTATACAGTGCCAGGTTATATGGTTAGTAGTGTATTATTCAAGCATGATTGTTTCCAAATTCACGTATACCATAAACCAAGTCCAATTGCCACAATTGCCATGGTGCATCAAGGAGTAGTTTGTGGTGGTGCTTGGGAGTTGGACAGGGAGGGCGGGAGGGAGGGAGGAGGAGGACCCGACCCGTTTGCCCATAAATGGCTCCAGCTGTTCCCATCGGAGCTCTCTCTGCATCAAGAGAGGGGGAGAAAGGTTTGGGGAGCGGTCATGGCCTGGACGAGCGCCGCGTTTAAAATCGCCGCCTCTTAATTCGCCCTCTCTCCATCCCTCCCAGCACCACCACACCACACCACACCGGCCGGTTACTACTACTACTACTACTAGTACTCCCACACCACACCACCACTGTCCGCCCGCCCGCCCGCTGCTCGAAGGGGATAGATAGGGACGAAAGCCGGTGCGGCGGCGGAGGGGCGGGGGTCAGTCAAACCGGCAGTTTCGATTGGGGGCATATGGAAACAAGATTGGGAGGGGTGGCAGTAGGCGACTGAGTGGAGAGCCAGCCCAGCCAGCCAGCCAGCAGATATCGCCTCGCTCATCTCCGAGGCCCTGGCGTTACCTTTCCGGCGTGTATAAATAGGGCCCTGGGCGAGCCGGGGGAGCACACACACACCAGCGCAGTACGAACATCCTTCTCAATTCTCTCCTCCGCCTTCTTCTTCCTCCTCCGTTCTCCTCCGGTCGCCGGCGGCATGGACTTCGGGGACGACCAGGACGGCGGCTCCGAGGGCCAGCAGAACAACCAGAACCCCAACCAGCGCCGCAAGCGCTACCACCGCCACACCCCGCGCCAGATTCAGGCGCTCGAGACGTACGCTCTCCAACTCTCCCGTCCCGGCCTTAATTCTCTTCCTGTTTATGCACAATCTTAATTCCCGTGCCATGTTGTTTGTGATCCATGGAGAAAGAAATAATAATGGTGTTTGTGTTTGCAGGGCGTTCAAGGAGTGCCCTCACCCCGACGAGACGCAGCGGGGCAACCTGAGCCGCGACCTCGGGCTGGAGGCGAGGCAGATCAAGTTCTGGTTCCAGAACAGGCGCACGCAGATGAAGGTATGTTCGTTCGTTGTATGGAACTATGGATTATGGATGGACCCGGTCGGTAGTGGTAGATCTTCCTTTGATTGCTGCTATGAAGGAGTAGCACGCACCAAGTTCCAATTTTTAATTTGTACTGTACCATAGTTTGATTTGGGTTTGGTTTTCAATTGTTTCCTTCCTTCCTAACCCGAATTAATGGAATCTGGATATGTGCTGTGGATGGCATGGCGATGGCGATGGCAGGCGCAATGCGAGCGGCAGGACAACTGCTACCTCCGGCAGGAGAACGACAAGATCCGGTGCGAGAACATCGCCATGCGGGAGGCGCTCAAGAACGTCATCTGCCCCAGCTGCGGCGGCCCGCCCGTCGGCGAGGACTACTTCGACGAGCAGAAGCTGCGCATGGAGAACGCGCGCCTCAAGGAGGAGCTCGACCGCGTCGCCAACCTCACCTCCAAGTTCCTCGGCCGACCCTTCACGCAGATGCCGCAGGGCACGCCGCAGATGAACGTCTCCTCGCTCGACCTCTCCATGGGCGGCGCCGGGATGTCCATGCCCGGCCACCACCACCACCACCACCACCAGCCGCTCGGCCTCGGCGGCAGCGTCGGCGGCGGCGTCGGAGGCCTGTCGCTCGACCTCGACCTCAGCGGGGCCGGCCTGGGCATGCCGTCGCCGGACATGCAGCCCATGCTGCCGGCGCCCGTGACCGAGATGGAGCGCCCCGTGCTGGCCGGGATCGCCACGCGGGCCATGGACGAGCTCATCCGCCTCTCCCAGCACGGCGACAACGTCTGGGTCAAGATCCCGGGCGGCGACGGACGCGAGACCATCCACGTGCAGTCGTACGACGCCATCTTCTCCAAGCCCGGCAGCAGCTCCTTCCGCGCCGGCGACATCCGCGTCGAGGGCACCCGGGACTCGGCCGTCGTGTGTATGAGCCCCGGCGCCCTCGTCGAAGTCTTCATGGACCCGGTAAGAGGCTCCATTCTCCAATCCATCCCCTCCTCCAACCGTTCGACCGATTGCCCATTAATTCTTCATCATTCAGTAGCTCTGAACTGACTGTTTGTTTGCTGCTGCAGAGCAAGTGGATGGAGTTCTTCCCGGGCATCGTGTCCCACGCTCGCATCACTGACGTGCTCGTCAATGGCCTCAACGGCGGCAGGAACGAATCTCTCATCATGGTAATCTCTCATCTAATCTTAAATCTTAATGGTGTAGAATCTTAGTAATTCCGATGAGCGATCTGACATGGCGGCGTTGGGTTTTGGGTTGCAGATGTACGAGGAGCTGCACTTCACGACGCCGTCCGTGCCGAGCCGCGAGTTCAGCTTCCTCCGCTACTGCCGGCAGATCGACCAGGGGCTGTGGGCCATCGCCGACGTGTCCGCGGACACGCAGCGCAGCGTCCAGTACGTCCAGCCGCCGCGCTCCCGCCGCCTCCCGTCCGGCGTACTCATCGCCGACATGACCAATGGATACTCCAAGGTCAGCGACGACCGATCAATCCTGTCCCATCGGCCTCTGGCCTCTGCGTTGGAGTTCTGACAATTCTTTTGTTGTTGTTGTTGCAGGTGACCTGGGTGGAACACATGGAGATCGAGGACAAGGTCCCGATCGGCGTGCTGTACCGCGACATCGTGCACAGCGGCGCCGCCTTCGGGGCGAACCGCTGGGTGGCCTATCTGCAGCGCGCCTGCGAGCGCTACGCCTCTGCCGTCGAGTCGCCCGGCGTGATGCACGGCGAGATCACCGGAGGTACGTACGCCGCCTTAAACCCCGAGCGTTTTTGTTTCAAGTTTTTACCATTGATTGACTGACTGAGTGATGGATGTTCATGACAGTGACGGCTGAAGGGAGGCGTGGCATGATGGCGCTGTCGCAGCGCATGGTGAGCAGCTTCTGCGGGAGCCTGACGGCGTCGCACCAGCACGGGTGGACGACCATGGCCGGCAACGGCGGCAACGAGATGTGCGTGCGCGTGTCCATGCACGGCGGCGGGCAGCCGGGGCAGCCCAACGGCGTGGTGCTCAGCGCCGCCACCTCCATCTGGCTCCCCGTGCCCGTCGACCACGTCTTCGACTTCCTCCGCGACGAGAACACGCGCACCCAGGTTCAGTGCCCCTTTCTTCAACACTTTTCTCCATTCCATCCATCCATGGTTGTCGCCTAGTAGCCGCCATTGACGGCATGTGTGTGTGTGTAATTCGCCGTCGTTGGTTGCAGTGGGACGTGCTGTCCAGCGGCAGTTCGGTGCAGCCGGTGTCGCGCATCCCCAACGGCCCCAATCCGGGGAACTGCATCACCTTGATCCGGGTAATAATCACTGAATTAATCCATTTCTCCATTGAATTGCTGCATTAATACAGTACTACCAGTGCTAGTAAAGTAGTAGTCCTATTTCCCGTGTGTTAATTGCTTCTGATATGATTTGGTTTTGAATCTCTTCCCAGACGGTGAGCCCGAGCAACACGAGCATGCTGGTGCTGCAGGAGAGCTGCACGGACGGGTCGGGGGGCGCCATGGTGGTCTACTCGCCCATCGACATCCCCATGGCCAACCTGGTGATGAGCGGGCAGGACCCGTCGGGGATCCCGCTGCTGCCGTCGGGCTTCTCCATCTGCCCCGACGGCCGCGGCGGCGCGTCCAGCAGCGCCGGCGGGGGCCCGCTGGCGGCGGCGTGCGTGGTCAGCGTGGGGTTCCAGATCCTCATCAACAGCCTGCCGTCGTCCAAGCTCAACGCCGAGTCCATCAACACCGTCAACGGCCTCATCAGCACCACCGTCCAGAACATCAAGACCGCGCTCAGCTGCGTCTAGGTAGCCATGGCCATGGGCGTCCTATCAAGCCCAAGCTCACTGCTCATCCCCATCCATCAGTCCATGCATCCACCCCCATCCGAGATAGCTAAGCTAGAGTGTCTAGTGCTTCTGACGAGAGAGAAGGGGAGAGAGAGAAGTTGGTTGGTGCGTTGAATGCTCGCATTCATGCGCTCCACCTGCTGTTGCTGCATCTCAAGCTGCTGATGCAACTCTCCCTCCCTCTCTCATTGCATCCATCCGTCCGTCCGATCATCCAACCATCCATCCGTGATCCATCCATCACCATTACACCATCTCTCACCCTGCATGTTTAGGCTTGATTCGTCATTGTTATTGTCGCCTTAGAGTAAATTTACATCATTTTTCCCGGGCTAGTCCCGCTTAAGTTAAGTTAGGGATCATCGATCCATAGTGGTTCATGCATGCATGCATTGCATGCGTCAGTCGGAGTTCAGTCAGTGCGTCAGTCAGAAAGTCATGAGAAAGAAGAAGAGAGATTTGATAGTGAGGGAGTCAAGAACGAACCATTGCTGCTTGTCCCTGTCTATCCTCCTCCTTGTGCCCGGTGCCATGCAGCCACACCATTGTTGGTGCTGTGTGTGTGTGTCTGGGTCGGGGTAGTAGGGGAGGGGGATGAAATGCATGGTTCGGGTATTGACTTGCCTCCATCAATCAATGTAAAGCCTTGAATGAACATTCATTTCGGTTATAAATGGAAAGCAAAGAGATCTGGTTCAAGCTGGATGGATGGATGATGCGCTCTCTTGCCTTTGCCCCGCTTGCTTTCCGGGCCCGGCCTCTCTCCCTCTTGCTGTTTATACTTACTGCTGTACTCTACTGTACTACGTGTATTTGTACCACTGCCCTCTCGCTGCTGTCGACCTCTCGTCGTCGTCTCTAGCTTTGTCGTCGTGTCGTACTACGTGGAGACCAACGGAAACAACTTATTTCGTACGTGTAGACGTGTCCGCTTCATCACGTCCGGCAACCGACTCCGACGTACGCCCACGGCCGTGCGTGCGTGCGCGGGCCGCCGCCCGGCGTCACGCATCGACCGGCCGGCCATGCATGCACACGCCGCCGCCGTGCTGACCGCCGCGTTCCCCCAACGACGACGAACGGCGGCTTTAATACGGCGGTTGGCCTCGACGCTGCTGCGCTGCCACAACAGTTGCAACACTGCTACTTGAGCTGGGAGGAAGGTAGGCGATTGATCCATTCCATCGTCCAGGGAGAGGGGGAGGAGAGCGCCCGTCGTTCCCTATCTGGCGGCCGTACGCAGGTACGTACGCGCAGCTAGGCTGGGTCGTCGTCCCCTCTCCTCCCCACCTCACTTTACTGCGCCATTGATGCCTGCCGCGGAGGGAAGAGATGTTCCCGCGCGCGCCAGCCAGCCTGCTTCATCCACGCTCACTCACCATGCATGGTGGTGGCTTGATGGCGCGCCAGGCAGGTCCGTCGCCCCGCTCTCGCCTCCGGCCATCCGGGACCAACGCCACGACTCCCGACCTACTCTACATCGCGGCTTAACTAACTACTACTCGGTCGCACTCATGCACACGCAGAAAATAAGAAGAAGAAACAACAACAACGTGCGTTGCATTATGCGATATGAAATGTACGTAGTTTTGAAGTTGGATTTGCGTGTGATTCTAGTTTTTGGGGGCTCGGTCGTTTTGGGGAAGAATGGTGGATTCGATCGGTTCTGGGGGCTCTTGGTCATTTTGGGCTTTGTTGTGCTGGAGAATATGCGTACGACGGTATTCAATAAGGGCGCCTTAAATATCGCCATACTGTTGTCGCCGCAGAGAGCAAACGCGTAGACAGACCTCCTCTCGTCTTATAAGAGCATTTTTAATAGATGTTGTATATTTTAGTGTTGTAAATTAGGTGTTGTATAATTTAAAACACCAAAAAAATACATTTTACAAACTAAAAACAGTCAGCTCCAACATATGTTGTACATATATGCTGTAAAACTATAGCTTCGATCAATACAAGTTGTAAAACGGTGTTGTAAAAATCGATCGGCTGCCAAGCTGCTGCTGTTCGGCTGCTGCACAGCCACTATTGATCGGCCGACGGCCACATTTGCAACTCAATTTTTTTTAAAGCATCAAGACCCACTACTAGGAAAATAGCTATACATGGAAAGCTTATTAGTGGCGCATAGAGAAGGCCATGCGCCACCATCAGTTAGGGGTGGCGCATTGGAAACTAATGCGCTACCCATAAGACCTTATGGGTGGCGCATTATTTTCCAGTGCGCCACCCTTAAGATTGGGTCAGCCTGGATGATTTTATACGTGGCGCATCCAGCAATATGCGCCACCCCTAAGGACCTTATCACCCCTAAGAGCTTACGGGTGGCGCATTCTGTAAATGCGCCACCCATAAGGTCCTTAGGGGTGGCGCATTACTTTAATGCGCCACCCATAAGAGCTTAGGGGTGGCGCATTTCGCCAATGCGCCACCACTGACTTTCTATATGCGCCACTAAATGCCTAGAGCTTCCCTTATCTACTCCACCCCACCTACCACCTCTCATTCACTCCACACAATTCTCAAACTAGATCCACTCTTCTCACCCTAGATCTATTCGGTTTTCTCCTCCTCCCCATCTCATTTCTTTCATTTATCCATCGATACTTGGCATTACATCTATTTTGTTTCATATTGAAGTAAGTGGACCTCCTCCCAAACTCTTTTGTTCCATTTATGACTCATATACTTGCCTTTATTAGCTTGGGGTTTGTTGTATATGTGAAGCTTGGGTTTGATGTATATGTGAAGCTTGTGGTGGTTTGATGTATATGTGAAGCTTATGGTGGTCTGATGTATATGTGTATCTTGAGTGGCCAATGTTTTGCCGAAATGTCGATTCATTTCCGTTTCGGCAAATTTCTGGCGCACTCTCCGCATGCTCCCATGCATTATTAGGGAAGGTCATGCTGAATTTTTCCGGCGACGACTGTGATATATAATTGTGTTGCTCTCTCCGTGCACGCAGGTGGTCGACCATGGTCCGCGAGATGCTGAGCGATATCACCGTGGCTAGGTGGATGCAATGTGCGACAAACGACATGCTAAGGAATAATAGGTCGGATATAAGATGTCCGTGTCGGAGATGCAAACTGCAGTGCGTGACCGAGCCTGATTCCGGAATAATGCAAAGACACCTGAAGCGTAATGGTTTGATGGATGGCTACACACGGTGGATAAGTGATGAAGCTGGTGAGGAGGAGGACGTCAATGGTGGGGCGCCAGTAAATGAGGAAGGGCAACCAGAAAACAGCGGCGGGCGAGAAGACGAAGAGCATCCCGTACATGATCATGAAGAAGATGCCGAAGCGGATCATGTAGATCAAGATGCCGGACATGAAGATCAAGATGTCGGACATGATGAGGATTCAAGCTGGGTGCGGGACCCTCATGTTCAAGAGCTGCTTGTCAAAGAGGCGTTGAACGCAAAAGGTGCAGCTAGAGAGAAAGCCAAGATGGTGCAACTCGAGAAAGACGCGATTACGAAGTTGTACGAATGATGCAACGACGGGGATACCCGCTTGAATGTAACACTTGGGGCTATGGAGATGAAGGCAAAACACAAACGGAGCGACGAAAGCTTCGATGATAACATGGCATTCTGGCACGATCGTCTTCCGAAGGGCAACACGTGCCCAACTAGTATCGCTGAGGCCAAGAAAGTCCTTTGCCCTCTCGATCTTCCGCACGTTAAATACTACGTCTGCATAAATGATTGCATGATCTATCGGGGTGAGGACGAAGATAAAACCACATGTTCGGTGTGCGGTGTTATTCGATACAAGAGAGGGAAGAAAGTTCCTAGAAAAGTGGTATGGTACTTTCCGATCACTCCTCGTCTGCAGAGGTATTTCGTAGATCCCGAGGAAGCAAAGCTCATGACCTGGCACGCGGATAGAAAGAAGCTAAAAGAGGATGACCCGAACCCGGATCCGGAAAAGGAGGACATGCTGAGGCACCCTTCAGATGGTAGCCAATGGACTGCGTTGGACCTCGAATACCCAGATTTTGGGAAAGAACCAAGGAACCTCAGGATTGGTGTGAGCGCCGATGGAGTCAATCCGTTTGGCGGCCAGAGCAGCACACACAGTACCTGGCCCGTGTTTGTATGCATATACAACCTTCTCCCCTGGAAGTGCATGAAGAAAAAGTACATAACAATGTGTATGCTAGTTCAAGGGCCGAAACAACCAGGTACGGACCTCAATCTATATCTGCAGCTGTTGAAAGAGGAGCTAGAAACGTTATGGAAAGACGGAGTCAATACGTGGGACGCCGCGGCAAAAGAATATTTCCCAATGAAAGCCGTGGTGATCACGACGGTGCACGACTATCTTGGATACGGATATTTCTCAGGGCAGGTGGTCCAAGGATTCCGTCCATGCGTTAGGTGCATGGATAATACAACGTACCGCCCGCTACCAAAAGATCCCGGATCTTCAAAAACCGTGTTACAGGGGTCTCAGAGGTGGCTTCCCAAGAAACACGCGTGGAGAAAACAGGGACATCTGTTCGATGGAAGCGAGGAGCTCCGAGCACCCCCAGCTCGAAGGAGCGGCAAAGAAATCGACAACTTGTTGAAAACTTGGAAAGAGTGCCCCGCGCCGGGAAAGAAAAAAAAGAAGACTCAGCCGTTGATGAGGGTATGGAAAGCGAGGTCTGTTTTCTGGGATTTGGTATACTGGAGTCTACTTCGCAGTCCTCATAGACTTGATCTAATGCATATCACAAAGAACGTGTGCGAGAGCTTGTTTGGCACGTTGCTCAACATGCCGGAGAAGACCAAGGACGGGCCAAAAGCAAGGAATGACTTGAAATTTATGGGCATCAGGAGGGAACTTCACCCCCCTAGTGACGACGATGATGAGCCGGAGGAGGAAGAGGATACGGAAACGCAAAACTCTCGCAAACGAAAAAGGACGACCAAGAAGAAGACCGGTATTGATCACTTCCCCCCGGCATGCTTCACTCTGTGCGAGGAGGAGATCAAGCGGTTTATCCACTGCCTCATAGGAGTAAAATTTCCGAACGGCTACGCGGAGAAGATAAGCAGATACCTAGACGAGGCGAAGCAGCGTTTCAGCGGGATGAAATCTCACGACTGTGCCTTGCTGATGACGCAGATTCTCCCGGTTGCGATGCGAGGGATAATGGACGAGCACGTCCGTCAAACGTTGTTTGGCCTTTGCAACTTTTTTGACGTCATCTCCCGGAAGTCGATTTGCGCTACGCAACTCAAAGCGCTACAGGAGGAGATCGTGCTCATACTATGCGAGCTTGAGATCTATTTCCCGCCCGCGTTCTTCGACATTATGGTGCATCTGCTGATCCACGTCGTGGAGGATATCGTCCAACTCGGGCCTGCGTTTCTGCGCAGCATGATGCCGTTCGAAAGGATGAATGGACACATCAAAAAATATGTTCGTAACAGGTCCCGTCCAGATGCAAGCATAGCGAAGGGCTTTCTAACCGAAGAGTGCATCTCTTTTTGCACGAATTATCTCAACACCGAGAACCCTGTTGGTCTGGCCGTCAACAAGCACTTTGGCAGGACCGATGGGTGTGGTCACCACGAGGGAAGCCGCGCAATGCATGTCAACTTTGACGGTCGAGACATCGACTTTGAAAGAGCAAGCCTAGTCGCGCTACAACACATCCAGCTGGTCGATCCTTGGATAGTAAAGCACAAGGATTTAATCATGAAGAAGTACAGTGACCAGGGCCTGCAGATAACGGACCGAGATCCACGTCTAATCAAAGAGCACAACTCCGGTTTCATGACTTGGTTCAGGGACGAGCTTCGTGCTAATCCCCCTCGAAGGAACGCTTCCGAGGACGAAAAGATGATATTCACCTTGTCACAGGGTGCCGCACGCAACCTGATGACCTATCAAGCGTATGATATCAACGGCTACACATTTTACACGGAGGAAAAGGACAATAACTGCGATTACCAGAACTCAGGGGTAACGGGGATATTCTACAACGATGACGTCAAGGAAAGATTCTATGGAAGGATCGAGGACATATGGGAGCTCGACTACTGTGGAGAGAAGGTGCCGATGTTCCGTGTGAGATGGGCCAAGAGCGTCGTAAAAGAAGACCGGTACTTCACCACCATGGTTATACCCGAAGCTAAATCCAAGTCTGCGGGCGCAAACGTCACCGCGAAAAATGAGCCATGGGTACTGGCTAGCCAAGTGGACCAATGCTTCTTCATTACCGACCCATCAAAGCCGAGCCGCGTTGTAGTGAGGAGAGGCAAAAGAAACATCATCGGAATGGATGGAGTCGCCAACGAGCAAGACTTTGACAAGTACGGCGACCCGAAGATGGAGGATGATTACGCCGCTCAGGATACATACACCACAACCCTACCGAGGAAAGGTCTCCTCCCGTTCAAGAGGAAAAGTGAAGGTGTCCCGGGCCTAAATTATTCAACCACGACAAAGAAGGGCAATAAGAAGATTGTGAGGAAACGATAGCTAGATAGCTAGCCCCAAATTTAAGAAAAATATTTTGTAATTCATGATCACTTTGTGTATGCATGGATTTAATATGCACTTTGTAATTGATGATCACATTCTTAGGTTTGAAGTGTATGAACGTCGATGATACACAATTGAAGCATCATGCCTAACTCCTTAAAAAAGATGAAATGGCCAGCTACACCTTGTAATTGACGATCACATTCTTATGTTTCGAAATGCCGCTACACCTTGTGTTTGTGGATCTTGGTTCGGCGACGACACGGTTAATGCATGGTACGTGGATGGATAGGATGAGTAACATACCGATGGGAAGGAAGGCCATGGCGTCGCTAAAAAACCCGGAACAAATGAACCTGAAAACACACCGATGGGAAGAGAACCTGAAGCAAGCAACACACATCAAACACAATCTTTGTTGTTACATACTTACAATATACTCCAAGAAGAAGAAATGGAAATATTCATTCATAATGTGACAAGGCATGTTTAATAAAAAAATAATTCAACAAAAAAATAAAAAAAATCTTAGGGGTGGCGCATATTGTCGCAATACGCCACTAAGTGCTCTTATGCGCGACGCATTTTGCTGAAATGCGCCACCAAAAGGTTTCTTATGCGTGGCGCATTTCGCCAGAATGCGCCACGCATAAGAAACCTTATGTGTGGCACATTTCAGAGAAATGCGCCACCCCTAAGCCTTAACCTCCATCCCCCCCTCCCCTTGCCCGTTCCCACACCCATTCGATCCCCCCTAGCCCTAGCCGTTGCCGCCGGAGCACACCAGAGAACACCGGAGCCCCTCGACGCCACCGCGGAGGGCACACCGGATCCCTCACCCCTGCCCCTCGACGCCACCGCGGCGGAGCCCACCGAAGCTGTCACCCCTGCCCCTCGACGCCACCGCGGAGGAGCCGCCGACGGCCGCAGTCCCACTGTAGCCGCCCCGCGCCACCGTCCATCGTCCGGCGACCCCTCCCCGCCGTCCCACTCGCCATTGCCAGGTACATCCCATACTCCCCCCTCTCCCCTCCATCTTTGCCTCGCGCTCGGCCGCGGCCCGCTCGCCATTGCTGCTCGCCATGAATCAAGTCAGATTCACACATCAAAGAAATATTAACACATCAAAGAAATTATGTCATCCAGTGCAAACATATATGCAAAAAATATACTGCATCTTAGTTGATTTGTACAAAGCTCATCAACAAAACTGAATTTTCTGAATTTTTATGCGTATAGAACAAGCAGTTTCTGGATGCATATAGAACAAGCCATTTTTTTAAATATAAAACCTCCTCGGATCAAAAAATTTCATTTGTAGAAGCGATAGTAGTAGTTTTTTAATTTCTTCAAAAAAATTGATGGGTGTTATGCAAGTCAGTAATTCCTCTTTGTGGCAAGTTTAAAAAAAATTCCTCTTTGTAGCAGCAGGAGTGATACTAGTTTCATCCTTTTGGAAAATTTTGAGGTGCTTGGACTTTTCAACTCAGATTATGTCTTGGCAATTGCGTTCATGATTTGATATGCATGTGCTAGTTGGATGTTATGGAAGCCCGTAGCTGTCTTTGCATATGCTAGTTGGCTGATGATTCATTTATAGGATGAAGCATATATAATTCATTCATGGATGTTTAGGAACTGGAGTATGTGGTATATTGAGGTGAAATACTGAAATCGACAAACCAATAAATTTCACAAAATCTTTTGAGATGACATGAGATGAAGAACTACTATGCATTTTTTCAAATTTTGTAGCAAGTTTGTGACATGAACAACTTTGCAATACAATTTTTTATCTACTGTTGAAATATCTTCTGTTTTATCTCAGCATTTTTATCTACTTTTCTGGTTTGACTCTTATATGCTTTAGTAAAAATTAAAAAAGAGAGAGGAGAAAAACCAGTGTGTGTGTGTGTGTTTGTCCTACATCTTAAGTTCATGCTTATTAAATATTTTTGTTGCTTGCTGCCATTGCTTAGCAAGCATAGCATATGTTCTTATTAAATATTTTTCTAGCCTATATATATGTTGTGTAGGTACAAATCATTATCCCCTTTCTCCCGAAATGTTGATTAACTTCCGTTTCGGTTGAGAATGGGGCACTCTCATGTTAAGAAAAAGAGCAAAGGTCATGCCGAATTTTTCGGTGAATTCGTGCATGACCTTTGCTATTTTTCTTAACATGAGAGTATTTGCATTTATTTATTGTGCTAATTAATTAAGTAGTTGCATTTCTTAATATTGTACTAGTGCAAACATGTCGACCGGAGCCGACGCTGGTCCTTCTTCTCAGCGGGGAGAAAAAAGGAAGCAATTTTGGGACTACTCCCAGGAGGAGGTCGAGGAGAAGAGAGAAGAGGAAGTACCTCCGGCCGAGGAGGAGTATGAGGAGGAGATAGAGTCGGAGTCCGACTCATCGGATGATGACTTGGAGGAGGAGGCCGGTACGACAGACGGCGAGAGGAACATCGGCGAGGATGATGGGACCGGTGGCTCCAAGACAGATGGTACCCAGTCGAAGAAGAGGAATCGGAAACCGACCAAGGTCGGCGTCATCAGGCAAGAGATTACTGTTGTGACCGCCGTCGGGATTCCTAAAGAGCCCGAACGTTTTTCGGAAGGGTACGGCCATCAAGTCGCGGAGATCCTCCGCAACACCGTGCCGATCACCACGATTAACCTCAGGAGTCGTGAGAATATTCATTATTGTCAGCTTCTTATCAACAAGCTGCACGGACGATACAAGTTTCCGGAGCCGTACGATAACACCAAACTCAGAGGGAACAAAGTAAACACATGGGCCCTCAGGAAGATGAGCAAGGCCTTGTCCAGTTGGAAAACACGGATGAAGAGGGAAATTTTTGAAAAGAACAAAACCTGGGAGGAGCTCAAGGAGAAAGAGCCGTTGATCGACGAAGCTACCTACAACCTTTTCAAGGCTAGGTGTGAGTCCGAGCAAGCCAAGGCCGCGAGTGCAAAGGGCAAGGCCATTGTAACACCCTCAGTTGTCTGTAACAGTAATGACTTTTACTGTGGACTAATTACTGTTGCTAAATCGTGCCATGATCAAATTTGAATCAAATCAAATCCAAAATGCCTTTTTGTTGATATTAAAAATAATGTTGCAAATAAAACTTGCCCAAAAATTATACAACCACTTTTATTAAATCACAAATAATCAGTGGGTCGTGCCCATGTGGTTATGGTATTTTATTATGCCTCTAAAAAATTCAAACAATTCAAACACCAGCCAAAACAGCACCAATTGTCATTCGGTTATTTAAAAGAAATACTAAATATATTTCTTTTGACCCCAAACTTTTTGTAGCACTCTAATGATATACAAGACTAATTATGGGCCAGGTTACACATTTTACAAAAATGCAAAAGGCACTAAATTAAAATACAAACAAAAAAGACAGAAAACGAAAAGCAAAAGAAAATACAAAACCCCTAAGCCTCGCCCCAGGCGAGGCCCAACCCCCTTCTCTCCTCCTCCTTCCCACCTGCCCCCTCCCCTGTTCCACTGTCGCCGTGGACAGGGCGCCATGGCCACTATCGCCGGCACCCCACCCCACCTGCTCCCTCCCCCACCTCACCTTCCCCCCCTGTGGATAAGGTCGAGGCCACCCACCCGCTGGAGCCCCTCCTCCATTCCCCTCTCCCTCGAGCTCCTCCCTCTCCTTTTCTTCTGGACCGAGGCCGCCATGGCCGCCGCCGCGTGAGCTCGCGCGCCCACTGGGTTCCCTACCCCCAGCCAAGTTGGCAGGGAGCCCCGTCGTCATCTTCCTCGTCATAAAGCTTTGAAAAATCATATAAAATAAACCGTAACTCAGATAAAAAAACTTTATACATCAAAATTGATCAGAAAAATATAACGAATACGTTTACGCTATCCGTATTTCTACCACCCCCCTCTAACGTACCGAACATCGACATTCCCCCCCCCTCCGGGCGGTCTGTCGGTAATTCCCGGTACCGATATGAGTTGCCCGGATCAAAATACTTTGTATAAGAAAGTTACTCAGAACGGATCCACGATTACGAATACGTTACTCATACTCCCACCACACCCCTCTAACATGCCAAACGTCGAACCGTCCCCCGCCCTCCGGACCGTCTGTTCGATGATTTATCCGGTATTGTTAAAGTCCCCGGATGAATTTATTTCGAACACGAATGTTGTTCGGAATAGATCAACTAACCCGGATACACCACCCACACATGTGTCGGATGTCCACGACACCTCCGGCATGATATCTCCCCCCTCCGGACACCTTGTCCGATAATCACGCGGAGCTGACAGTTCATCCCCGGATTAATTCCCGCTCCGAGCAAAGTGCATCGTACTACGTTAGAGCCCCGTTGCTTTGTATCTACTATGTCATACATTTTTATATGCTTGCTTTGTATTTACTGTTTCTTCCCCCCTTATCTCCGGTAGACCCCGATGCTGCCGCCGACGACAGCGTTGCCGAGTACGACTACTTCGTCGACGACCGTACCGCTACTACCGAGCTTACAGGCAAGCAGAGCCATTCTCTTCCCCAGATATCGCCTATCTTTCCGTACATTTCTTGCACTAGGAATTGTTACTGCTGCTGCTACGTTACAATCCTATTCAATTTCATAGCCTATTTTTGTTGCCCCTTGATGTACCTTTCTTATCCTAGGCTGCCTGTTATAATTATGCATATATTCAGTAGTGAGCCCTGCGCATTGTTAGCTAGGATTAGATAGAGGGCCGTGATCACTCCGGGGAGTGAACGCGGATACAGTTATTATAACTGCACAGGTACGGTACAATGCAGACACCGCCTGAGGCCCCCTAGCTCGGCTCGGCCGAGCCACCATCAAGTGTGAGCTATCAAGGAGTAATCCTTGTACTCCACTCATTGTTGATTCTGTATAGCCGCTCTAGGTACCTAAGTAACGGTTGTCCTAAAGGTAAGAAGTCGGGCGACCCAACGGTGCCCGCGAGATGGGTGGTGAACTCCCATATTCAAAGACAAGTCGCCTCAACCATACTATCGACTATCTCTAGACTCTTACATAGACTTACTCCAGCCCGATCACTTAGTCGGGGTCTAGGGCGGGCTCGATCATACCACAAAGTGTGCCCGAGACCGAGTCTCGAACAATCGCATCGCGATGCCCCAAGCTGCGCACATCTAAGGGCCACTTGGTGTATGAAAGACCGCCAGCCAGAACACAACTAAGGTCTCGTAAACCCATACAAAGACATGCATGTCATAACATACACGCAGCACACATGCCTTGTATGAACAGCAGGTACCATTGCAATTCTCTACAAAGTGTACATTTTATTTATAACTCTTATAGAGTACACACAGAGATCACATACATGTGATCCAACATTACAACACAGAACGGAAGCAAATTATGTCTGAGTACAGACAAGTTTAACAAATTGGCTTGAGAAGCCTTATTCAAACATAAAGCCCTCCACGAGGGAACCAGTCTGCTGACTGGGACTAGACTAGCTTAACTTCAGTCGTCCAGCTCGATGAAGGAGCCACCTTCGGGGTCAGTGGCGTCATCTAAAACATATATTAAGCAAACGTGAGTACAACGGCGTACTCAGCAAGACTTACATAGGAGCTATACTACTCATGCACATGTATCAAGGTAAAGGGAGGTGGGGTTTACTTGCAGTAATGCCAGCTTTGACTTGGCTAGTCCTGAACTACGAGTACCAGACTTGAGGTAAGAAGCGTACACGAGTCCACTACTTTCTCCAACCAATACACCACTATGGTGCCTTCCTCGACTTCCCCACGAGGAAGCACGCCATAGCACTCACACTTATCTTGGTGTGTTTTAGAAGTATCCGGTTCAAGTTATCTAATAATCAAGCTAAGCTTTCCAAGTAGTCCATAACCGCGGACGCGGCTATTCGAATAGTTTTGTTAACCTTGCAAGGGTGTACCGCTACACACACATGACCATCATTTACCGCCTTTGATCTCGACACCATTCAAAGGGTGCCAGCGAGGATGCTCACCACAACTGTTACCTCATAGCCTATCTAGTCCAAGAAAGCCGCCTACTTGGGTTGGCTACCACTGTCGTGAACCCGGCCGGTTTACCGAAGTGGACCCAAGCGATGTGTGCGTGGTGCGTAAGCCGGTCTCGGATGAGCCGTTCTCTCACTTAGCATCCAGGCCACAAGCCTACCAGAACTCCGAACTATTGCGACATCTGGACATCGAAAGGGATGAGTTAGTAAGTTGAGAGGGGTCAGTGAGCCCAATGTGTGGTTGTACTCTTCATCTTGGATCACCACACAAGAACTCGGACTTAGGGCGGTGTTCAACGAGACAACCCACTGTGTACTCCTACACAGCCTCTCATCGTTCACCTTGTATTAGGGTCGATTCACCAACACTTTTCTACCATCATCAACATGATCATTCCCATCCCGACTCACATCACAGTAACAACATGGTATCATACTAAGCATGCAATAAGCGGTAACATTTGCAGGGGCCACATGATATCAACCAACTCCTACATTTGCTAGGATTGTGGTTTGCTTACTACTGTGACAAAAGATAGGTCATGCAACGGAATGGGTTCATCTATGCGGTAGAATCGTAACATGGTGATCATCCTATACAATGCATAAGCGAGACATGAGAGGGAAGTGGGATTTTATCGACATGATCAATGGGGGTTTGCTTGCCTTGCTGACGAGATTCGGGTTCTGGATCTTCAGCGAAGGGGGTGACCTCTTGCTCCGGTTCAACCTCTACTCGACAAGCAAAGTACAAATTAGCAATCAAAATGAATGCAATGCTCAAGCACATGATAGAATGTTTAAGCTTGAAGTACAAGTTTGATGTGTGAGGCAATTCCATTTAAGTGGAATATATTGCATTTTTAAAATGCAAATTCAAATTCCACATTTGAATTCAACATTAACCAAGTTATATGTGATATAGTTTGATCATTTTGAATTAACTTCAAATGTGTATGATATGCCTCTGAAGTGTGGTTGATTTGCATCATAAATCCATGGTCCAAGTGGCAAAATCATTTAGTTTGAATTTGAAATAAATTCAAATAAAGCAAATGATATATGCTACTGGTCCCATTTTAAATTCAACTCAAACAGAGTTGAAAGTTGCATATTTGGAAAGATAATTTTCTCCTGATCATTTTTCATATATTATTTGTCCAATTTGGAGTTAATATGAATTTTCTATGAATTTCCAAAGTTTGGGGTATTTTCTGGATTTTCTGGAATTCTTTTTAATCATTTTTGAATTATTGCGTCAGCAGGGGGGTTTGACCAGTCAAACTGACTAGGGGGTCCCACCTGTCAGCCACAGTGGGGTTAAACTCCTGTTAGTTTAACACTAACAGTGTTTAGTTAGAGGCCTGGGCCCACTGTCAGTGGCCCAGGGTTAGGATTAGTGGGGGGGTTTAACTCGGGTTAGGGCTAAGTGCCCGGCGGTTAGCCGCCGGCGACCACGGGCACGGCGGCGCTCGGCCGAGGTGTGGTTTTCGGGCACGGGGAAGAGGGCTGGGGGCACGGGCGTGTGCGGAATGAACCCGCGCGTCTGCTGGTGCTATCAGGGGAACACGGGGAGGCTTGAGGCCACGGTTACGACGACGGAGGCGGCGGCCGGAGTACGGGCTCGGCGAGGAGCTCGCTTCAAGGGGCAAGCTTGGAGCTGCGCTACCTTTTTCGAACCCTGGGATCACTAGGAGGACGAAGGACACCAAGGGAGAGGCATAGAAGCACTGGAGCTCCAGCGACGACGTTCATGGCGGCGGGTTTCCTCTGCTCTCATGGCGGACAGCGATAGAGTGAAAGGGTTAGGCCGTGCGATAGCTAGGGTGAACCAGAAGCTCACCGTGATTACAACGGAGGCGGTGGCGGGGTCGGAGAGGCTCGGTGGTGGCCGGAATCGGAGAAATCGCGCGGCGGCTCCGGCGAGGAGTTGGTGAAGGGGGCGGCGTCCTCGGTGCAGCTCGGCTCGATTGCCTGCTCGTGAAGACGTAGTCGACGCCGGGGAGTCTCCTGGACAAGGTGCGGCGGCGTGAGGAGCACGGTGGCCGCGTGCGGGCACGACGGCGGCGAGGTCGAGCTCTCGGGCTTGCGCGGAACCTTGCGGGAGAGAGAGGGAGAGGGCGTCCAGGAAGAGAGGAAGGGTTGCGGGGGTTGTGCGCGGCTCCGTGGCACAGGAGAGAGGGAGGGGGAGGTCTAGAAGGCCCTGGAGTCGCCGTGGCGTCGTCGCCGCGCTCCCGGCTCCAGCGAGCTGCTTGGAGCCGCGGGGAGGAAGACGACACGGGAGGGTCCTGGTGGGCTGGGCCGGTCAAGGTAAGTGGGCCTCGCTGGTGGGCGACAGGTAAGTTGTTCCTTTTATTTTCTGTTTAATCTTTCCTTTCTTTTTCTGTAATTTTTTTTGGCTCTGATAAAAATACCAAACCATTTTATTAAATGCTGAAAACTTTTATGTGGCCTCATAATAATATAGACTAGCCACTCATAAACTTTCAACATTTTTAAAATTCAAATGATTTGAATTTTAAATCAAAAAGGGGTATTTCTTTAATTCCAAGGTACTGTTTGAATATTTGAAAAATCCATGAGCATGGGGTGGGTCCCACATCACTTGATATGTGATCACACTCATTTATAAGACTTTTCAAAACTCTAACATGAATTTTTGGAAAATATTTTTATCTGGCCTTTTGAATTAATTCATCTGGGGGGTGTTCCTTCTCCCATTTTGATTTTGAATTTGATTTCCAAGATTTCTTTTGAAACTTTTGCATGATGCAAAGGTACTAGCTAACCCTAGCACATACCTAACAGAGGGATCTGACAGTACGACCAGTGTACCGGTGTGCTTGGCCCCTGATCGTTGTCCGCGAGAGTTACCAAACCACGGAAGTCGAGCTCCTCCAGGAGCGCACGCGAGACAAGGTAAGGAGACGGTTCACCTTGTTGGTAACCGCAGTGACTTGGTGGGACGACAGGGTAGGCATCGATGTACTGGTGGTCCTGGCTGCTGTCGTTGTCCGCGGGTCAGTTAAGTCGAGGCAACGATAACGGTTGTCACGCAGGTTAATTAAAATGCTAAATGGTTCAGTGAATGTCTTGAGTTGGCTGTATGCCATGTACGCACTACCTACCCGTGGGAATTACGAGTTATGGGCTCCTCTGCTTCGTAGTGTCGTCCGAGGACTCTTCAGACGTCAGCAGTACCGCGGGCTGATTGCCGGGAAGTGCGCTGTCTTCTTGGCTCGAGCTGTGTTGTTTTTGTTACGGCTTCCCGGCCACCCACGCACCGTGCAGGGGTACGTCAGGGTTGGGGTCCAAGGCCCTGAGTACTTAGGATTTAGACCGACGGATGGCCTCTCTGTTTAGTTTGAAAGATGGGCTATGAAGTGTCGGATAGCCTCGGTGGAGCGTTCCCTAACAAGGTTCCCGCCACCCTGGAGATCCGTGCGTGTAGCGTAACACAAGTGCACCCCTGCAGGGAAGATTAATCTATTCGGATAGCCGTGTCCACGGTAACAGGACGCTTTATGCTGAAGCTGGATCTTACGACTACAAACTATTATTATTAAACTGTATGGTTCCGGGTTTTCTTCCTCGTGGGGATGTCGAGGAGGTGAACTCGGAGGAATTGTTAATTATTACAACTTATTATTATACCATGCTGCAGCAACTTCTGCTGCATTGTTACTTTATGCTTTATATAAACTGTTGGCTGATTCTTACCTCATGCTGCAAGACATCGTCGGAAGATGCTAGTCTTCGATAGGCCTAGCTTCTTACCCTTGCTCTGGATTTCTGTATTTCAGTCCACTATATACAGCCTCTTCTTTCCGTTGATACAATGCATAATGCTTAGTAGCGGACGTAAGACTCGCGGGTATACTAGATACTCACCTGCTTTATTTCCTTTACTGTTTTGCCTGATCGGCCGCTGCAGTCGACGTTGGAGTCCAGGAGCAGGAGATCCCCGATGCCGACCACCACAACATGAAGATCCCTGATGCCTTCTATGACGTCGAGTTCCCCTTTGTCCAGGAGTAGTTTGGAGGATCCCAGGCAGGAGGCCTCGCCTTTTCGATCTGTATCTCTGATGTGATTTGTGCTAGCCTTCTTAAGGCAAAACTTGACTAACTATGTCTGTACTCAGATATTATGGCTTGTATGACTTATGTATTCGGGTCCGCGTGACCCCCTCTATTGTAACATATTTGTTTATCCTTTTGAGTTTAGTGTTGTGCTGTGGTATTATCACCGTGGCACCCTAATCTCAGCCGTGTACCCTGCGTGTATGATTACTGTACACGGATTAATTTTGGGGGTGTCACAAGTTGGTATCAGAGCCGACTGCCTGTAGGAAGCCACCCCACCACTACTTGGTCGAAGTTGAGTCTAGACTTTGAAAAACTATTTTGCTAACTTAATATTTGGCTTACGGGCCCACATCGATGTCACTACGTGTGATATCTATGGTATTAGGATCCTTTTCTCCTTACCTATGCTCTGGGAATCTGCTCTCTTATCCTTGCTGGTAAGTTTTACAAAATCTGACATTAGGATCACATTCTCTTGATTCCACCCGGCATTTTTGGTGCTTCCCCCCCATTGATTGAGTCGTGTCGCAGGAGTCATACCCCAGGTCCCGGACCGCGGATCCCATTCTCATTCTGGGCAGGCCGCGCGTTCTCTGGCATTAACTCCTGTGGCTAACAGTTTTCTTGCGGCGTGATTGACATAGTGGAATCTATGTCGCGTCGTGTAATCCTAACCGCGGTCTGCGCGCCGCCTAGTGAGTCCTTTTTCCTTAATTTCTACGACGTTTGACTCTGTGTGTGAATGTGTATGTCTTATATGACTACTCCTATAAATATATGCACCTCCTTTTCGTTGTCGTTTTACTTCAGGCTTGATTCCGGTATCTCGTTAGATTTTCATCGCTGAAATACCCCTGTTAAATTCTAGCAGGATGGCTGGTCGTGGTCGTGGTCGTGGTCGTGGTGCCAACGACCCACCTCCGCCGCCGGATTACATGGCCGCGATGATGCAGCAGTTCGAGCTGAACCGTCAGTTCATGGAGAATGTCATGGCTCAGTTCCCCCAGCCGAATCAGAATGGGCACCAACATCAGCATGCCACCGTGACTCTGCACGACTTCACCTGCCTCAACCCCACTATGTTCCGCAACACTGTTCAGCCGTTGGATGCCGATGACTGGCTTCGCGACATCACGCACGAGCTGGAGTCTGATAATGTCGATCCAGCCGACTATGTGAACTTTGCGTCTTATCATCTGAAAGGCGCCGCTGCTCAGTGGTGGAGCACCCACAAGCGTTCACTGCCAGTTGGTGAAGTCATCACCTGGGATGAATTTCAGTCGGCTTTTCGCGCCCGCTACATTCCTCAGGGGATTATGGTTCGTAAGGAGGAAGAATTCCGCAACCTCACTCAGGGCGACATGACTGTTGAAGCCTATCAGCGCGAGTTCCTCAACCTCTCTCGTTATGCGGAAGGAGAGATCACCACTGATGCTCGCAGGCAGCATAAGTTCCGTCGTGGCCTCAACCCAGACCTCAGGCTCGCTCTTGCCGTTCATGATTTCGCCAACTTCGCCACCATGGTGAACAAGGCTATCACCGTCGAGACTGCCCAGATGGAGCACAAGAACTCTCTGAAGCGTTATCGTGACATTGGCTCATCTTCGGGCGCAACGCAGAAGCGTCGTATCTGGCTGCCTACCAGTGTGACACATTCACCTGTCCCTGCTCCAAGGCCATCTTATGCTGCACCCCGTCTGCCTCCGCCACCGCAGATGCCAAGAGCTTTGCCTGCACCACCCAATGCTACACCCCTTCGTCCTCAGGATGGATTATGCTTCACGTGCCGCCAACCTGGGCATTTTTCCAGAGAGTGCCCCCAGAAACAGAAGCAACTGGTAGTTCACTCCGCTGGCCGTGGAAATGGCCGTGGCAACAACAGGACCCCCAACTATAATACTGGGTCTGCTGCTCATGCTCGTGGACATGCTTACAACATTAATGTGGAAGAAGCTCAGGAACAACCCGCTACCGTGATGGGTACCCTTCTCGTTAATTCCTCACCTGCTACTGTTTTATTTGATTCAGGAGCATTGCATTCATTCATGTCGGAAGCATTTGCATTATCGCGTAACATTACGTTTGAGAAGATGAACCCACCGATGGTTGTCCGCACCCCTGGAGGCCGTTACCAAACCTCCATGATGGTACAGCATGTCACCATTGACGTCGAAGGGATTATATTCCTTGTGTCCCCCATCATCCTGAAAACCTCCACCATAGACCTAATTTTGGGCATGGATTGGTTGAAATTTCACAATGCCGCACTCTATTGTTGCACCAAGTCTGTCCAACTTTTTCACCCCTCCGGCGAGATTGTTAACCACACCACCCGAGTTACCCATAATGCTGAAACACAGATATTTTTGTTGAATGCTTTGAATGTCGCCCCCCTCGAAGGCATCGAGAACGTTCCAGTCGTTCGCGATTTTCCCGACGTTTTCCCAGAAGAACTGCCGGGAATACCCCCGATCAGAGAAGTTGAATTTGTCATCGACTTGAAGCCCGACACCACCCCTATTTCCAAGCGTCCTTACAAGATGCCGCCACATGAACTCCTTGAACTTAAGGAGGAAATCGACAAGGCACTTCAGAAAGGATTCATTCGCCCCAGTTCCTCAGCTTGGGGAGCACCTTCGCTTTTTGTCAAGAAGAGTGATGGGACAAACCGACTGGTCCAAGATTATCGTCCCATTAACCAAGCCACCATCCAGAACAAATACCCACTTCCCCGGATCAACGATCTGTATGATCAACTTGCCGGATCCAAGGTGTTTTCTAAACTCGACTTGAGGTTGGGTTATCACCAAATCCGAGTCCGTAATGAGGACATTCCGAAGACTGCCTTCATTACTCGCTATGGTTCATACGAGTACACCGTCATGTCCTTTGGCTTAACCAATGCTCCAACCACCTTCTCCAGATTGATGAATTATATTTTCATGGAGTACCTCGACCAGTTCGTCGTGGTTTATCTGGATGATATATTGATATATTCCAAGAATGAAGAAGAACATGCTGACCATCTTCGTCTTATACTGGAGAAGCTTCGAGAACACAAACTCTACGCTAAGTATTCTAAGTGTGAGTTCTGGCTTCCCGAAGTGACCTACCTTGGACATGTGATTTCCAAGGATGGCATTGCCGTCACCCTAGAACGTATCCAGGCTATTCTTGACTGGACTCCTCCCAAGACCGTCAAGCAAGTCCGCAGTTTCCTCGGGCTCGCTAGCTATTGCCGCCGTTTCGTCGAGAATTTTTCCAAGATTGCCAGGCCTCTGACTAATCTGCTTCACAAAGGCGTCAAGTTTGAGTGGACAGATAAATGTCAAGAAAGTTTCCAAGCACTCAAGGACAAGCTAACTTCTCCCCCGGTGCTTGCTCCCCCTGATACTCAGAAGGACTTCGTGATATATTGCGACGCGTCTCGTCAAGGATTAGGCTGTGTCCTAATGCAAGAGCGCAAAGTGATTGCTTATGGCTCTCGTCAGCTGCGTGCTCACGAAGACAAATATCCAACACATGACCTCGAATTGGTAGCAGTAATTTATGCATTGAAGCTGTGGCGACATTACCTCGTCGGTAATCGTTGCGAGGTCTACACCGACCACCAAAGTCTGAAGTACCTGTTTACTCAGCCAGACCTGAATCTTCGTCAACAACGATGGCTCGAGACAATAGCCGACTTCAACATGGATATTTCGTATACCCCGGGCAAGTCTAATGTGATGGCCGATGCCTTGAGCCGCAAAGCTTACGGTTCGGAACTTGAGGTTCAGGTGCAGCAACCACTTCTGTATGAAGAGTTTCGCAAGTTGAATCCCGAGATTGTTCCTCAAGGTTACGTCAATAACCTGGTTCTCGAGTCAAAGCTCGACGCCCTCATCAAGAGTAGACAATCTCTGGCCCCTGACATTGTGAAGATCAAGCAGGACATCGCAGAAGGAAAGCCCTCCTCTTTTACCATTGATGCTAATGATGGCCATACTGTGTACTTCAAGGGCTGCTTAGTAGTTCCTGTGAGCCCGGCCATCATTAACTGTGGTCCGGATATCATGGAAGAAGCCCATAATTCTCCCTTGTCAATCCACCCTGGCAGTACCAAGATGTATAAAGACCTTCGACAACGGTACTGGTGGCCTTACATGAAGCAAGATATCGCTCTCTTTGTTTCCAAATGTGACGTCTGCAGTCACGTCAAGGCCGGACATCAAAAACCTGCTGGTTGGTTGCAACCACTCCCTCCTCCTGATTGGAAGTGGGACAAAGTCGAGATGGACTTCGTCACCGGTTTTCCTAAGTCACAGAAAGGTAACGATGCCATCTTTGTCGTCATCGACCGATTCTCCAAGATTGCTCACTTCCTGCCGGTCAAGGAGACGATCACTGCTAGTCAGCTAGCAGCCTTGTATATCTCCCGAATTGTGTCACTCCATGGTATTCCGCTGGAGATCAGTTCAGACCGTGGCAGCATTTTCACCTCACGATACTGGACGAGTTTCATGGAAGCCTTCGGGACTCGTCTGAATCTCAGCTCCTCTTATCACCCCCAGTCTCAAGGCCAAGTTGAACGAGTTAATCAAGTGCTGGAAGACATGCTTCGCGCTTGTGTCCTTTCTTTCGGCATGAAATGGGAGGATGCCCTCCCGTACGCGGAATTCTCGTACAACAATAGCTATCAGGCTAGCTTGAAGATGGCCCCCTTCGAAGTTCTATATGGACGTAAATGTCGAACCCCCCTGAATTGGTCAGGAACTGGGGAACGACCCTACTTCGGACCGGATCTTGTCCAACAAGCTGAAGATCAGGTTCGCATTGTGCAATAAAATCTCAAGGCCGCCCAGTCTCGTCAGAAGAGCAACTATGACCGCAAACACCGGGAAATGGAGTATCAACCTGGTGAATACGCTTACCTCCGTGTCACTCCCATGAGGGGCACTCATCGCTTCGGTATCAAGGGCAAGTTGGCTCCTCGCTACATTGGCCCATTCCGTATCCTTTCCAGGAGTGGACCCGCGGCATACCGTTTGGAATTGCCGCCGAACCTCTCCCAAGTCCACGATGTTTTCCACGTGTCGCAACTCCGCCGATGCTTCAAGGACCCTATCCGCGAAGTGGAACATGATATGATCGAGCTGCAACAAGACTTGACTTATAAAGAGTATCCGAGCCGCATTCTCGACCAGTCTGAGCGTCGAACCCGCAACAAGACTGTCAAGTTCCTCAAGGTTCAGTGGTCGAATCATTCTGAAGATGAAGCCACTTGGGAACGCGAAGATCGCCTTCGCGATGAATACCCCGATCTTTTCCTCGCTACCACTTAATTTCTCGGGACGAGAATTCTTGTAGTGGGGGAGATTTGTAACACCCTCAGTTGTCTGTAACAGTAATCACTTTTACTGTGGACTAATTACTGTTGCTAAATCGTGCCATGATCAAATTTGAATCAAATCAAATCCAAAATGCCTTTTTGTTGATATTAAAAATAATGTTGCAAATAAAACTTTCCCAAAAATTATAAAACCACTTTTATTAAATCACAAATAATCAGTGGGTCATGCCCATGTGGTTATGGTATTTTATTATGCCTCTAAAAAATTCAAACAATTCAAATACTAGCCAAAACAGCACCAATTGTCATTCTGTTATTTAAAAGAAATACTAAATATATTTCTTTTGACCCCAAACTTTTTGTAGCACTCTAATGATATACAAGACTAATTATGGGCCAGGTTACACATTTTACAAAAATGCAAAAGGCACTAAATTAAAATACAAACAAAAAAGACAGAAAACAAAAAGAAAAAGAAAATACAAAACCCCTAAGCCTCGCCCCAGGCGAGGCCCACCCCGGGCCCAACCCCCTTCTCTCCTCCTCCTTCCCACCTGCCCCCTCCCCTGTTCCACTGTCGCCGTGGACAGGGCGCCATGGCCACTGTCGTCGGCACCCCACCCCACCTGCTCCCTCCCCCACCTCACATGCCCCCCCTCTGGATAAGGTCGAGGCCACCCACCCGCTGGAGCCCCTCCTCCATTCCCCTCTCCCTCGAGCTCCTCCCTCTCCTTTTCTTCTGGACCGAGGCCGCCATGGCCGCCGCCGCGTGAGCTCGCGCGCCCACTGGGTTCCCTACCCCCAGCCAAGTTGGCAGGGAGCCCCGTCGTCATCTTCCTCGTCAGAAAGTGGAAGGAATCGAACCCACACCGTCTGCTTCGTGCACATCGACCCCTTCTCCCACCTCGAGCCACCGGAGGACTTCCGCAATTCCGGCGCCGCCGCTGCTCCCCGTCACTCGCTGGGCCATCGTGTGCCTTCAGGGTGAGCTGCGCCTCCCGTTCCCCTTCCTTCCTGCTTGAATCGTGCTGCTATAGTCCCTCTCCGCCGCGTTCAGGGCACCGCCGTGGCCGCCATGACCAAGCGCGTGTTCGCCGCGCTTCTCCTGGCCCTGGTCACGCCCGCGTGCGATTTCCCTGGCCGCCCTCGTGCTCTGGCCGCGAGTTGCGCAAGCCCACGCCGCCCATGGCACTCGGGGCACCGTCCCCTGCTCGCCGCCGCATAGGGCCTCGTCGCCGCCGTCGTTTGAGTGCCCCCTGCGTCCACCTCGTTCCCCAGTAGTTGTGCGGCGCGGTCCGCCTTCGATTCCGCCCGGCCGTGTTCGATTTGGCCGCCGGGGCTGGCCGGGACGGCGACCTCGTCGTGCTCTGTGGTCGTCGCCGACGTGCCCGTCGGGTAACTCCCCCAGTTAACGTAACCCCCTGACCTTGGGGCCCCACCCCCCCCCCCCCACTAACCCCCCCACTGTTAGCCTAACCCCCCCCCCCCCCTGTTAAGTGGCTGACCACTGGGGCCATTCCCCTAAATTTCCTGTTAAAAATGGTTATAACAAATAACCCCCCAGTGAGACTTACATGTGGTGCCACCTCCCTAAATAACTCTCTGATTTTATTTAAATAACTGATTATGCTACTGTGCCACTTACACCTAGGCCCCACCTGTCAGTTTAATAAATAAATTTGTTTTAGTATTAATCCAGTGGCTGACATGTGGAGCCCACATGTCAGCACTGTTGTGGATAAGGTTCTGGATAAGGTTGGATTTTAATAATAAAAGAAGTCGGGCGACCCAACGGTGCCCGCGAGAGGTATTGCGACGGGACGACAGGGAGGGTACGACCAGTGTACCGGTGTGCTTGGCCCCTGATCGTTAGCCGCGAGAGTTACCAAACCACGGAAGTCGAGCTCCTCCAGGAGCGCACGCGAGACAAGGTAAGGAGACGGTTCACCTTGTTGGTAACCGCAGTGACTTGGTGGGACGACAGGGTAGGCACCGATGTACTGGTGGTCCTGGATGTTGTCATTGTCCGCGGGTCAGTTAAGTCAAGGCAACGATAACGGTTGTCACGCAGGTTAGTTAAAATGCTAAATGGTTCAGTGAATGTCTTGAGTTGGCTATATGCCATGTACGCACTACCTACCCGTGGGAATTACGAGTTATGGGCTCCTCTGCTTCGTAGTGTCGTCCGAGGACTCTTCAGACGTCAGCAGTACCGCGGGCTGATTGCCGGGAAGTGCGTTGTCTTCTTGGCTCGAGCTGTGTTGTTTTTGTTACGGCTTCCCGGCCACCCACGCACCGTGCAGGAGTACGTCAGGGTTGGGGTCCAAGGCCCTGAGTACTTAGGATTTAGACCGGCGGATGGCCTCTCTGTTGAGTTTGAAAGATGGGCTATGAAGTGTCGGATAGCCTCGGTGGAGCGTTCCCTAACAAGGTTCCCGCCACCCTGGAGATCCGTGCGTGTAGCGTAACACAAGTGCACCCCTGCAGGGAAGATTAATCTATTCGGATAGCCGTGTCCACGGTAACAGGACGCTTTATGCTGAAGATGGATCTTACCACTACAAACTATTATTATTAAACTGTATGGTTCCGGGTTTTCTTCCTCGTGGGGATGTCGAGGAGGTGAACTCGGAGGCATTGTTAATTATTACAACTTATTATTATACCATGCTACAGCAACTTCTGTTGCATTGTTACTTTATGCTTTATATAAACTGTTGGCTGATTCTTACCTCATGCTGCAAGACATCGTCGGAAGATGCTAGTCTTCGATAGGCCTAGCTTCTTACCCTTGCTCTGGATTTCTGTCTTTCAGTCCACTATATACAGCCTCTTCTTTCCGTTGATACAATGCATAATGCTTAGTAGCGGACGTAAGACTCGCGGGTATACTAGATACTCACCTGCTTTATTTCCTTTACTGTTTTGCCTGATCGGCCGCTGCAGTCTACGTTGGAGTCCAGGAGCAGGAGATCCCCGATGCCGACCACCACAACATGAAGATCCCCGATGCCTTCTACGACGTCGAGTTCCCCTTTGGCCAGGAGTAGTTTGGAGGATCCCAGGCAGGAGGCCTCGCCTTTTCGATCTGTATCTCTGATGTGATTTGTGCTAGCCTTTTTAAGGCAAAACTTGACTAACTATGTCTGTACTCAGATATTATGGCTTGTATGACTTATCTATTCGGGTCTTCGTGACCCCCTCTATTGTAACATATTTGTTTATCCTTTTGTGTTTAGTGTTGTGATGTGGTATTATCACCTTGGCACCCTAATCTCAGCCTTGTACCCTGTGTGTATGATTACTGTACACGGATTGATTTTGGGGGCGTCACAGCCATGCGGTCGCAGGTCATAGGTAACCACCGTCTCGGAGCCGGTGGTTACAAAAGTTCCAAGCCTAAATGGGACAAGGAGGATGCCGAGTACGCTGCTGCGGGCATACCTAACCCCTTCCAGCAATACAAAGATGATCCGCAGACCGAATTCTTTGTGAGGGCCAGGAGCTATAAGGACAAAGCAACCTCGAAAATAATTATCGATCCTAAGATTCAGGAGTTTACGACTGCCGTGGTAAGTAGTTTACCACGCGACCTTGTCGATTGAATTCTCGAGTGAAGTTCACAATTTCTTAACGTTTTACATTCTTTTTGCAGCAAGCGGAAATGAAAATCGCCTCATCGCAGGAGTCGTCGGTTAAGCCGGCCGGCCCGTGGGACAACGCCTTTAACAGGGCGTTGAACAAGGTCAAGAAGGTTGACGACGTGACGGCGAAGCCATCGTCAGCCGGCCGTGTGGTCGGCTTTGGTGCGGACCTAAATTGGTCCGAATATTATGGAAAATCGGCGGAGCAGTCCGGTTCGAGGGGGCGCAAGGCGAGAAGGACCGAAGAAGATGTCGTTATGTTCGTGGACTGGAGGATAAGGTGAACATGCTTCCGCAGCTTGTCCAGGACGAAGTGGCGAAGACGATGAACGCTCTCCTTCTAGATATGATGCAGTCGCTCGCGAATTGGCAAGCGCGTGGTGGACAAGGGCCCATACCAGTCCCCAGCATGGTCGGCAGCAACTCGGGCACCGCGGCGCCTGCAGTCCCGACTCCCGCCGTAGTGGTGGCTCCCGCACTGACTCTCGACGTATTGGTGACTCCGGCCGCCAACACCGCGGCGGCGGCGCCGGACGTGATGGTAACTCCTCCAGCCACGATCGAGCAACCAGGGCATAACAATAATGCACCCAGCGGCAGCGCAAATAGGGCGACCGACGCCACGGGAGGCAGCGCGCCCTCCGTCTCTTGCATGCCCGCCGTCATCGGCGGGGTCTCTTCACTAGCCGACCTCGACGCCCTCAAGGTAACTATAAGCGTCTGCAACTCAAACGAGGACTTCATCTCCTTGCCTTTTTTAGTGGAATCTCTCTGATGCCGTACATGCATAAATATATATATCTTTCGCAGGAGGACACTCCATGCATTCAATTACAAGTCGTGGACGGCGAGTTGAAGGATGTTGCCAAAGGTAAAATCATTCAACCACAAAAACGAATCATGCACAATATGCCGATGGCACCGGAGATGCATAGGGTTCAAATCTCTCTCGTGATTTCGGGCTACGAGAGAGTTGAACCTCCCATTCAACCCCCCGGATACGATGAGGACGAGCCGGCAGTCCTCAATGACTGTTTCAACCAAATATGCCTATGGCCGAAGAGCCAAATGCGTTTAATGACGGGGGAAAGGGGCACCACACCTAGGACAACACCGCTAGTCATCGTGTCGGTGCCACATGATCCCATCGGCGCACAACAAGAAGACGATGATCTTGATGATGATATCAGCGCCGACCAGTTCATCAATACTTTGTATGATGCTGATGACTTATTCATGCCTCCTGCTGAAGGAGCCTATCAGCATGACGAGGAAGCTTGCGGTCCAGCTGATCCTGCGGCGAAGCCTGCTTGCTCCACGCGTCTCTTCGCTGCTTCTCAGGACATGTCTCCAGCAGCTTGCGCCTTCACCGAGCCTCAAGCAGATGCCACAAGGAGATCTATTCTCAGCCTGTCCACACTCCATAAGGCGGACACTGAGCAGATAACGGCCGGTGAGCCCTCAAAATCAGAAAAGAAGAAGGGACGGAAAATAAAGAAGAGCATCACTTCGAGTAGCCAACCTTCGATGCCGATCCGGGCTCAGGACGGGCCACCAAGACCCAAGGATCTCTCGTTTGAAATCCATGTGGCTGGTAGGGCGATGCTACCTAAGGACATGCTGGACCTTGCAACTTCGGATATGCAGAGTGTGCATCATAGTATTATGGCATTAGAGAAGATTCTTTTTCGAGAAGAGAATCCCTCGTACCCGGTTTTCATGGCCAAGGTGCCACTCAACATGGGCTTCATCAACACTATCCCCGCGGATATGATAATCCTGCGATTTTCGGAGATCTTCAATTTGTACCATCTCAAGCGGCTGGACCATAGCCTTATCCGTCTGTTCTCGCTCAGCCTTTCTATGAGTATCAGGAGGGATAAGACCCCAAGCGTCGCGATATTGGACCCCTTCTACATGCGTGAAAGCATCTTGATGGACGACGGGGACGCGGCTCTCGCGGCGGGGTACATCACAGACTTCATGCTACAGAACGCCGACAAGGATTCATTTCTTATGACCTACTCTCCCAAGTAAGTCATTCGCTCGCCTCCGTAGCATATATGCTTTCTTAGCTTTCCATTGTCCTCTTTCAACATTCCTTTTGGATTGTTTTAATTATGCAGTTGTCGGGACCCGGGGTTAGCATATGCAAGCCTCGCTACAACACAATCATATGGAGAGCCGAGAACCGTACCCACTTGTCTAAGCAGACAAGGCCATGCACAGAACGTTCTCGGAAAGCATCGAACGTGAGGGGCATCCCATCCAGGCCGGATGATCAACTGAAATGGGTCCTCATCGTCCGCACACAAGTCTAAATGATATGGGTGATGAACTCCCATACTCATAGACAAGTCGCCTCAACCATACTATCGATTGTATTATAACCCTTACATACACTTACTCCAGCCCGATCACTTAGTCGGGGTCTAGGGCGGGCTCGATCATACATCAAAGTGTGCACGAGACAGAGTCTCGAACAATCGCATCGCGATGCCCCAAGCTGCGCACATCTAAGGGCCACTTGGTGTATAAAAGACCGCCAGCCAGATCACAACTAAGGTCTCGAAAACCCATACAAAGACATGCATTTTATAAACATACACGCAGCACACATGCCTTGTATGAACAGCAGGTATCATTGCAATTCTCTACAAAGTATACATCTTTATTAATAACTCTTACAGAGTGCACATAGAGATCACAAGCATGTGATCCAACATTACAACAGACAAGCGGAAGCAAAGTAGGTCGGAGTACAGACAAGTTTAACAAATGGCTTAGAGAAGCCTTATCTAAAAACAAGCCCTCCACGAGGGAACCAGTCGTCTGACTGGGACTACACTAGCTTGGTCTTGGTCTGAGCCTTCATTCTTCGAGCTTCGGTTGGAAGTCACCATAGGGGTCGGTGGGTTCATCTAAAACATAGATTAAGCAAACGTGAGTACAAAATCGTACTCAGCAAGACTTACATAGGAGCTATACTACTCATGCATATGTATCAAGGTAAAGGGAGGTGGAGTTTCACTTGCAGAAGTGCCAGCTTTGACTTGGCTAGTCCTGAACTACGAGTACCAGACTTGAGGTAAGAAGCGTACACGAGTCCACTACATCTCTTCAACCAATACACCACTATGGTTACTTTCTCGACTTCCCCACGAGAAGCACACCATAGCACTCACACTTATCTTGGTGTATTTTTGGAGTATCCGGTTCAAGTTGTCTAATAATCGAGCACAGCTCTCCAAGCAGTCCTTAACCGCGGACGCGTCTATTCGAATAGTTTTGTTAACCCTGCAGGGGTGTACCGCTACACACATACACTCATCAGTTACCGCCTGGGAGTGGGACCCTTCAAGCGGGTACCGGCGAGGATGTTGCCACGACACTTCGCCCACAGCTCCGTTCTAGTCCAGAGAGTCACCTATCTGAGGGGGATCCGTATGGAAGTCCGGCCGAGGTTCCAGTACAGCCTCAAACGATGTGTGCAGGGTCCCAAGCCGGTCTTGAAAATCCGTTCATCCACTTCGCAGACCGTGCCACAGCCCTACCAGAACTCCGAACTACTGCGACTTCTGGGGTTCGAACGGGGTGAGGTACTAGGTCGAGAGGGGTCAGTGAGCCCAATGTGTGGTTGTACTCTTCTTCTTGGATCACCACACAAGAACTCGGGCTTAAGGCGGTGTTCAACGAGACAACCCACTGTGTACTCCTACACAGCCTCTCATCGTTCACCTTGTATTAGGGTAGATTCACCAACACATTTCACTTTCATCAACACCATGTTTATCATCCCAACTCACATCATAAGCAACCTCATTGTACCACTAAGCATGCAATAAGCAGTAACAGTTGCAGGGGCCACATGATATCAACCAACTCCTACATCTGCTAGGATTGTGGTTTGCTTACTACTGTGACAAGATGATAGGTCATGCAAAGGATATTGGTTCAACTATGCGATAGAAATGTTATCATGGTGATCATCCTAAACAATGCATAAGCGAGACATGAGAGGGAAGTGGGATTTTATCGACATGATCAATGGGGGTTTGCTTGCCTTGCTGACGAGGTTCAGTCACGGGGTCTTCAACGAAGGGGGTGATCTCGAGTTCCGGCTCCACTTCTATCAGCAACATGACAATCATAGGATCAACATAATGTACAATGCACAATCACATGAATAAGATTGTAATGGTGATGTTCATGGTACTGATGTGTTGAGCATTCCATTTAAAAGGAGTATATTGCATTTGAAATGCAAATTCAAACTCCAATTTGAATTCAAATTAACCAAGTTGCATGTGACATTGTTTGATCATTTTGAATCATTTTCAATTGTATAAGATATGCCTCTGATGTGTGGTTGAATTATAACATAAATCCATGGTCCAAGATGCAAGACCATTTGATTTGAATTTGAATTAATTTCAAATAAACCAAATGACATATGCTACTGGTCCCATTTTAAAATCAACTCCAACATAGTTGAAAGTTGCATATTTGGAAAGATAATTTTCTCCTGATCATTTTTCATATATTATTTGTCCAATTTGGAGTTAATATGAATTTTCTATGAATTTCCAAAGTTTGGGGTATTTTCTGGAATTTCTGGAATTACTTTAATTCTTTTTATACTGGAATTTCATTTACTGCGTCAGCACTGCGCCAGCATGGCGTCAGCAGGGGCTTTGACCCCGGTCAAACTGACCAGTGGGCCAGGGCTGTCAGCCTCACATCTAATTTCCCTGTTAGATTAATCTAACAGAGAGGATTAGAGGGGGCTGGGCCCACCTGTAAGTGACCCAGGGGGTGGATTAGGTGCTAATCACCCCGGCCACGTCAGACTTGCCGGCGGCTAGTCGCCGGCGACCATCCGACGCGGCGGCGATGCACGGGACGGCGGCTCCGGCCACCATTTGGTGCGCTGAGAGCACCAAACGGAAGCCCGAGCTCGTCCGCATCACCGAGAGCACAGCAGCGCCACCGGGGGGCACCGGAGTGATGCCGGCGACGAGCCCTAGCGGTGTCCGTGGCTCGGTGACAACGAAGACGACGCTGTGGTGGGTTTTCGTGGGCATGCGATGGCTCGGACGAATCCTTGGAGCACCAGGAGCACGGTGGTCGTCATGGATGGGTCGAAGGGGCACGGGAACTTCCTCGCCGTCGACCATGGCGGCGACGAGCTCCTGCGTTCATGGCGGATCCAGCTAGGGAGGAGGAGGGAGATGAAGGAATGGCTCGGGTGAACCGTGAGCTCACCGTGAGTTCAACGGAGGTGGTGGCGCGGTCGGGGACGACCTGTGGTTGCCGGAATCAAAGAAATCGCGCGGCGGCTCCGGTGAGGTCTCGGTGAAGCTTGCGTTGGCCTCGAGCTCGATTAGTCCTCCAGCTTCTCCAGATCGAAGAAGTCGACGATGGCGCACACGATGGACATGGTCTCCAGGCTTCTCTCCGGCGTTGGCTGCGGATTCCGTCGACGGTGAACGGCGGAGGCTCTCGGGGAAGAAGGGGAAAACGAGGAGAAGGCGCGAGACGAAGCGGCGATGGGGGGAAGTGGTTCACGGTGCCACGGCGTCTCTCTGGCGCAAGGAGGAGGCACGGGAGGGCCTCCAGGCAGGCAAGCAGGTGGCGCCGGCGTCGGCATGCGCTCCAGCGAGCTGCTTGCCACGCCGGGGAAGAAGACAAACGGGGGGGCAGCGGGCTGGGCTGGCTTGCTAGGCCGCGGGCGATGAGTTGGGCCGAATGGCCAGGTAAGTCCTTTTCCCTTTTTCTTTTCTGTTTTCTTTCTGTCATTTGTTCTGTTTAGCTAAATAAAATAGCTAAACATTTTTTTAAATGCTGAAAATTTTTATGTGGCCTCATAATAAAATAGACTAGCCACTTATAAAGTTTCAACATTTTTCAAATTCAAATAATTTGAATCTTAACTCAAATAGGGTTATTTGATTAAATCCAAGGTACTGTTTGAATATTTGAAAAATCTATGAGCATGGGATGGGTCCCACATCACTTGATATGTGATCACACTCATTTATAAGACTTTTCAAAATTCTAACATGAATTTTTGGAGAAGATTTTTATCTGGCCTTTTGAATTAATTCATCTGGGGGGTGTTCCTTCTTCCATTTTGATTTTGAAATTGAATTTCCTTTGATTTCTTTCATGAATGCAAAGTGAAATTGATCCTAGCACATTACCTAACAGAGGGTTCTGACAGCAGTGAGGATCAAGACTGCGTGATCATCTGCTTTTCACCGCAACACTCGCATGCCGTGTATTTAGACTCGGGGAGTGTGAAGAAGAAAGATTACAAGTATATCATGAGAGTTTTGGATGATGCTCTCGTCGGCTACATAAAAGCCGGAGGCAAGATCATGAAGCACAAGTTCAGGAAAAATCAGCCTGGCGTGAACGTGTTCAACCACGTAACGCAGTTCCCGTGCGTCAAGCAGCCGGCTGGCACTGTGAGGGATGCGTACTACGCCCTTCATCACATGAGGGCGATTGTACAGGAACAACGCAACCTTACGCTGCCAAGTTATCTCAGAGCGTGGGCCAAAAGGAAGGGGGAAATCGCCGATGCAAATCTAAAGGAGGAGTTCTTTCACATCTAAGCGCAGATGGCGACTATCATCCGTCATGAAGTACAAATGAGGGGGTCGATCTTCCACTCGAACATTGCACCATCCAATGGGGAGATAGAAGTCCTCCTAAAGGCCCTGCGTGACACAAGGCCTTTCATGACGAAAGAAGGATGCCGCTCATTCCCCGAGCCGAGTCAGAACAATTGAATGTACTCTTTGTGTAATTTGGATGTAATTTGGATGTACTCTTTGTGTAGTAGATGGTAGTGTCAAATACTCTTGGTGCTCTTTGTGTATAAAGGTCACTGCATATGCATTTTTATGCATATGTGCATGCTTCTCGCCATTAATCAACTTGCTTTAAGTTGCTGATAAGAATAGATGCTAGATTGCTTTGTTCTCCTTTGGTATGAATTCATATGGATGTGACCTCTAAAGCTTTGTTTTGTGCAGGTTGAAAAGCAAACAAGATATGATGACGAAAGTAGCTTTCGGTTTTCAATAATTGTTGGAGTCATTGTAATTTTGTGATGGATGTAATCTTGTGAATCTTGTTGGCCTCTAAACCTTTGTAAATCTTTGTAATAAGAATTATAATGCAATTATTTTGTATCAATAATTGTTGGCCTCATTGTTACATTGTATTTTGCATTTCTGTAATATAATAAAAATATCTGTAATGTTTATATTCTTTTCTGTAATTCTTTTTTTTTGTTTTCTGTAATTCTTTAGTGGCGCATTTTGTCTGGGTTTAGTGGCGCACTGGGAATGCGCCACCCCTAAGGAACCTTAGGCGTGACGCATATCAGAATGCGCCACCCCTAAGAGCTTAGAGGTGGCGTATTCTGAGATGCGCCACCTCTAAGCCCTTATTAGTGGCTTATAGTTAGTGGCGCATCCCTAATGCGCCACTAAACACAAAAAAGGGCGCCAACATAAGGGTATTCCCTAGTAGTGACCATCAAAAGAGCAACATCGGTCATAGGTTTTAATTGCTACAAGTAAAACTAAAACGAACCACTTGGTCCAACAAACGAAAATGCACATAGACATCACTCATCAAGGTCATTTCCGTCGACGGCATCTTCACCGGTGTTCTCCTCTTGTTCAACGTCATCTTTGTCAACATTTTGATCCGTTGTAGTCCCGTTATCGCGAACTCCATCAGAAGCACCACCATTGCCCATTTGTCACATTATTGACGCGCATAAAAGCTTCATCTCGAGAATACAAGTGCAAGAAAGCACAATCACTACAATTGCAACAACAAAAAATGCACAAAAATGAACATTGCAAAAAAAATTACCTCTCGGACGTTCCATCAAACACCTTGAAGGCGGTCGTCGGCGTCGACACTTCCTTTTCCGTCGGCGGCTGCGGCGACAATGGATGAGAAGCAGCATGGCTGCTAGACGACGGCACGGTTGCCGGCAGCTCGAGATTGGCCGATTTTGCGATTTTGGCCGGCCGGCCATCGGCCACGGCCGTGGAGCTGCCGCGCCCAGCCGCCCGCTTGGAGTCGCCGCCGCGAGGCTTACTACCGGTGGCCTTCTTCTTCCCCACCCTCGGAGCGACGACGATCGACCATGGGGAGGGGAGTCGAGCAGGAGGCGGTTGCGCGGAAGAGGAAGAAAAGGGAGGAGAAAAACGGTTGGGGGTTGACGCGCGGCTGGCCGTTTTACAAGACCCTAGTTTTTTGTTGTATATTTGAAACACCAAGGTCAAATTTTTACAACACTTTGAGCTGGCGTTGAAAAAAAAAATTACATATACAACATATGTTGAAACACCGTTTTGGGACCGTGGTGCTATATAAATTAGTTATTTTTACATATACAACACCTATTGAAGATGGGCTAATTTGTCACTTGTCAATTCCGTGGATGCCCATGTCCTCCTGGCCCAAGTTTTCTTTTTTCTCTTTTCTTTTTATAAGCTTCTCCTTCCATGCCGTAGGTGGAATTTACACGAGTATTTGCACTGTGCGGCACGCACATATGGCATCAAAAACAATGGCCGCTCATGGCGACCGAGACCTCTCCATCTATGCATGTCAAAGCATGTTTGTTGCACCATACATCGAGACTTCTCCGTGCATAGTTTTATACTATGTTCCAACGCATATTTGTTGCACCATACAATTAGCACGTCTTGACCATTCCTGCCTCCCTGGAAACTATAGCTTACTACTATGTGTGCAGTAAAAGAAGAGAAAAATAAGTTGGTCGGGACACGGAGTGATCGATCAATGACGACGCATGCAAGGCGTCAACCAGAACACTGTGGATGGCAACACGGATGTCCACGAGAAAAACTCTGCATAAATGCCCCGGTCTGGTCCGGCCGGTCGATCCATGACCATTAGAGCCACCACCACGTACCCGTGCCGTCGTCGTTGTGCGCGGACTTGTCTTCGCCGAAGTTGTTGCAAGTCCATCGCCAGCCCGTGTGCCGGCGGAGAATACTAGTATTGTTATGGGTGGGGTGGAACGAGTAAATTGCCAAAAAAAGGAAAGAAAAACACACTGAATCCTGAATTAAAAAACATTAATTTTTGTGTTTTTATCAAAAAATTATCAATATTGTACTCATAGTTATCATAAAACACTGATTGGATTAGAGTGGTAGACGTTGATCCCTTAATTTGAAAGTCACCCGTTATATTTGACTGTCACGATGTCTGTTATAACAGGTGGGATCAAATTACAGTATCAACCAAACATAAAAGTATTTTTCAAAAAAAATTGAGACTGACATGTGGTTCCACGGGAAATTTTGTAGGGAATTTTTTTCGGTATTTTTTTGCTTTTTAGATTAACAAGCGAGTCCAACGGGATTTTTGTGGGAAAATGATTTTTTAATTCTTTTTTATGTACTAAATAATTTTCAGTTTTTCTTAGATTGATATGTGTTGACGTGTTTCTTATCAAAAAATGGATTCCATTTTATAAGAAGGTCAACAAAAAATAAAAAAATTTGGGAATGTTTTTGTCGAGACTGAAATGTGGGTCCCAAGTGATTTTCGGGAGTAATTCTTATTGGGAAAAATGAATTTTTTTTGAAAAAAAATCATTGTTTGTTTAGAGTGACATGCAGGTTCCTTGTGATTGTTTTTGGAAAAATGGTTTTTACCGAATTGTTTTTCCATTTTTGTTGACACAAACATGTGGGTCCCACATTTTTGGGGAAAATGCAAAAAACATTTTTTGGGAAAATAAATTAGTTTTTTACGAACATGTGGGTCGAGGTGATTTTTTTGGGAAAATGTTTTTTAATAAATCTTTTTGGGACAAAATAATGTCTTAGACTCTTCTTGGGTCTCACTTTTTTTGTGGGAAAATAATTAAAACATTATTTTAGTAAAAACCCAATTATTTATTTACTTATTGAAAAACTATTTGATTTGAAAAAAAAAATTGTTTCCCCCAATTTTTTGTAGATTGTTTATATTTTTTTTTAGGCTAACATGTGGGTTCCATGTGTCATAACGGATATTATGACAGTCAAATGTAACGCGTGTGCCACATCGACATGACAATGGAACCTGCCCATCTGATTCAGCGTCAAACTACATTAATCAATTGATCAGTGTTTCTGAACACTGTTAGTACAATACCAATTGTATTATTGATACAACATGAAAGGTTTCTGTTTTTTGATTTAGGGTGCCTAATTGTGGTGTGTTTTTGGCAATTTACTTGAGTGGGACCATCGTCGATGGCCGAGTGTTGTAACTTTCATATGGATCACGAGAGGTAGGCACAACCGAACGGTGACTGAGAGAGTTGCATATGCTAGGGCATTTCATAAAAAAATAGCGGACTACATACAAACTTTGATGAAAAAGTTTTTTATATGAAAATTCATCTACTCGAAAAGTTACTTCCGAATTCAACGGGAAGATTTTTAGAATCCTCAAAAACCTAACCAAAAAACATTTATGGGGCTTTGAAGATCTGGAAGAAAAAAATCAAAAAAATATCAAACTTAGTAATGGCGCACTATTTTAAAAGTGCGCCACTAGTGACAGAATTATTATTATTTTTTTTTGAAAAAATATTTTTTTTAAAGTTCACAATTTCATCACATCCATAGACATGAACAAGGTCCTAGACATCAACAAAGTTTAATAGGATTCATGTGATACATATATCAACAAGTGCTTGTGAAGTGAATTGAGGCAGGCTGGGCTAATTAAAGTAGTGTGAGGATGGGTGACCCTCCGGAAAGTTTGACCTCAGAGTGCAATTTGACCTGAGATTAAGCATAGTAACTTAAGATTAAGCCATAGTGATCCGAGATTAAAAATATTGAAAAAAATGGAAAACAAATTAAAAAAAGTTAGTAATGGCGCACCTTGATAAAATATGCGCCACTACTATCTTTCCGCCTTCCAAATTCAAAAAAATAGAAGAAGAAAAAGAAAAGAAAAAAGAGTGTCCAATGACGCACCAGAAGAGTTAGTAATGGTGCATATGTGGTGCGTCATTACTACCTGAGATAGTAATGGCGCAGTAATGGCGTGATAGTAATGGCACATCGAATATGCGTCATTAGTACTAAAAATAGGTGCACCATTAAACACCATTTTTCTAGTAGTGTTTCCACTTAGCTGATGAAAACCCAACGATCATGGGTTAGGACCGGTCGTCTAGGCCGTTGACGATGATGTCGCCATTGTTTTCATCGCTCTTGCATTCGCTTCCTTTTTTGTCGCCGCCCTCATTACCATCGCTATTTTCTTCCGGCTATAGGTTCATGACCCTGGTCCTTTCGGTGGTGTACTCCGCTTACAACATCGGGATTTCAAAGGTACTTCTGTTGTTCAATCAAACAACTTAAAACTAATGAAAGTTATGGAAAATATTTGGCTTGTTGGGTAAAAAATTCAGATAAAAAGATAATCTGGTAATTTTTTATAATTTTTACATTGTTACATATAGAATATGTCGGGACCCGGAATATGCATATGTAATTCTAGTCATAACTCAATCACATGGAGAGCCGAGAGCCGTACCCACTTGTCTAAGCAGATAAGGCCAAGCACAGAACACTCTCGGAAAGCATCGTACGTGAGGGGCATTCCATCCAGGCCGGATGATCAACTGAGATGGGTCCTCATCGCCCTCTCACAAGTCTAAATGATTATGGGTGGTGAAATCCCATACTCATAGACAAGTCGCCTCAACCATGTTATCGACGGAATCATAACTCTTACATAAACAGACTCCAGCCCGATCACTTAGTCGGGGTCTAGGGCGGGCTCGATCATACAACAAAGTGTGCACGTGACAGAGTCACGAGAAATCGCATCGCGATGCCCCAAGCTGCGCACATCTAAGGGCCACTTGGTGTATAAAAGACCGCCATCCAGATCACAACTAAGGTCTCGAAAACCCATACTAAGACATGCATGTTATAAACATACACGCAGCACACATGTCTAGTATGAAGAGCAGGTATCATCAAATAAATCTACAAAGTACTCTTTATTGACTTACACATAGAGCATACACAGATCACGTGTCTGTGATCAACATTACATCATACAACGGAAGAAAATTAGGTCTGAGTACAGACAAGTTTAACAAATGGCTTAGAGAAGCCTTGTTCAACAAACTTGCCCTTCCACGAGGGACCAGACTGCTGTCTGGAACTATACTAACTTAGTCAACGTCGAGCTTCAGGAAGGTGTCTCCGTCGGGGTCCGGGTTCTCATCTAAAACATAGAATAAGCAAACGTGAGTACAAAGTCGTACTCAGCAAGACTTACATCAGAACTATACTACTCATGCTCAAGTTTCAAGGTAGAGGGAGGTGGGGTTCAACATGCAGAAGTGCCAGCTTTGACTTGGCTAGTCCTGTACTATGAGTACCAGACTTGAGGTAAGAAGCGTGCACGAGTCCACTACCAAGTCTCCAACCAATACACCACTATGGATACTTCCTCAACTTCCCCACGAGGAGCACGCCATAGCACTCACGCTTATCTTGCGAGTTTTAGAAGTATCCATTCAAGTTGTCTAATAATCAGGTAAAGGTTCCAAGTAGTCCTTAACCGCGGACGCGGCTATTCGAATAGTTTTGTTAACCTTGCAAGGGTGTAAACTACACACACATGACCATCAGTTACCGCCAGGTCTCGCCACCGTTCAAGAGGTGACAGCGAGGATGTTCACCACAACACTTCGCTCACAACCGGTCTATTCCAGGAGTCGACAATCTGAGGTAGATCCCGCTCGAGAGCCCGGCCGGATCAACGATACGGACTCAGACAATGTAGGCAACCGAGACGCCATCCGAGAAGATTGGTTTCACTGTCTCACAGATCCACCCACATATCTATATGATGCAACCTTTCCTCCATTCATTTTCTATGCATATGTCAAATGGAAAGCCTGAACTAATGTGACTCCTGGACGTCAACACGGATCAAGGTACTAGGCCGAGAGGGGTCATTGAGCCCAATGTGTGGTTGTACTCTTTGTCTTGGATTACCATACAAGAACTCGGTGCTTAAGGCGGTGTTCAACGAGACAACCCACTGTGTACTCCTACACAGCCTCTCATCGTTCACCTTGTATTAGGGTAGATTCACCAACACGGTTTCACTTTCATCCACACCATGTTCACCATCATCCTCACTCACATCAAAAGCATCCTCATTGTAAACTCTAAGCATGCAATAAGAAGTAACAGTTGCAGGGGCCACATGATATCAATCAACTCCTATGTCAGCTAGGATTGTGGTTTGCTTACTACTGTGACAAGATGATAGGTCATGCATCGGATATGGGTTCAACTATGCGGTAGAATCGATACAAGGTGATCTCCTAAACATGCATAAGCGAGAATGAGAGGGAATTGGGATTTTATAGACATGATCAATGGGGTTTGCTTGCCTTGCTGAAGGTACACGGGTCTTAACGGTGGTCTTCTTCTTCGGGGGTGATCACCGTCTCGGAGGCACTGTTACCGGCACAATCATCAACAAGAGGGGGCAACATTGAATTTAAATGCACAAGCACATGATAATGTTTTCCATGATGTGAATGGTACTGGTTTGTAGCAAATTCGATTTAAATGAAGGGTATTGCATTTGAAATGCAAATTCAAATTCCATATATGACTTTCAAATTAGCCCATTTGTATTTGCTAGTGTTTGATCATTGTAAACTATTTTGAAATGTGTATGATATTCCTCTAATGTTCAAGTGATCATGATTGCATTTCATTGGTTGAAGTTGGAGTAGCATTTGACTTTAATTTGATTTAATTCCAATTAAACCAAATAGAAAAAGCTACTGGTCCCATTTTAAATTCAACTCAAACATAGCTGAAAGTTGTATATTTGGATAGATTATTTTCTGCTGATCATTTTTCATATATTATTTTTCTAATTTGGAGTTCATATGAATTTTCTATGATTTTTCAAAGTTTAAAGCCTTTTCTGCCTTTTCTAGAATATATTTAATTCATTTAAAATTCTGGAAATTTGTTTATTGCATCATGCTGATGCAAGCATGACATCAGCAGGGGGCTGACCAGTGGGGCCGGGGTGTCAGCCTCAGTGGGTTAATTCCCTGCGGTTACTTATAAACAGGGGGTTAGATTAGTGGCTGGGCCCCACCTGTCTGTGTGTTAGGGGGGTGGTTAAGGGGGGATTAACCCCTAACTAAACCGCCCACCGGCGGTTAACCGGCGGCGGCCACTGTGCATGGGGTGACACGCCGGGGTGGCCTTTCGGACACGGTTTGGCACGGGGGAAGCACGGGGAGGTGCCCCTTGCTCGCCCGCATCACCTCCTTCCCACGGGGAGGCATGGGGTGCGCCGGAGCCTCGCCGGCGTTGAGGCACGCGGGGGCCGGAGCACTGCACGGGAGGAGGCGCGGAATGGGGCAAACGACGCAGGAGCTCACCCTGGTCACGAAGGAAGGCTCGGGGAAGCCAGCGGTGCAGCGCAGGCGACGAATCGATCGCCGGAGTCCATGGCGGCCGACGGCGTTCCGGCGAAGATGGCGTCGTCCTCGGGGCTGCTGGGCTTGATTCCTTTCTCTTGAAGATGAAGTCGATGGCGCTGGTCTTCCTGAACACGGTGGGGAGGTCCGGTTCGACCGTTGGCCACGGGTGCGCGGCCGCACGCTCCGGCGAGCTCACTGGCGGCCTGAAATCGCGAGGGGGAGAGAGGGAGAGCGAGCAGGGAGAGGGGGAATGGACGCGGGTCGTCCCGGCGTGCTCCGTGGCGCAGATGACGTGGGTAGGGAGCAGTTGCGTGGCCTTGGTGGCCACGGTGGCCACGGCATGCCGGGCACGCAGCTGTGTGCTCGTGCCCGGGGAGGAAGACGACAACGAGGATGAGTTGGGCCAGATGGCCAGGTAAGCCCCTTTTTGTTTTTCTTTTGTTTTTCCTTTTCTGTAATTTGTTCTGTTTTGATAAAACAAATACCAAAACCTTTTATAAAAATCCCAAAACTTTAATTTGGACTTATGTGACATATAACTAGCCACTTATAAAGTTTGGGGATTTTTGAAATTCAAATAATTTGAATTTCAAATCAAATAGGGTATTTAATTAATTTCCAAGCCCTATTTGGAATTTTTGACAAATCTTGGTGCATGCAGTGGGACCCACTTCACTTTATATGTGATCATGCATATTTATAAGACTTTTCAAAAATACCAGAGGAATTTTTGGAAGCAATTTTTGTCTGGCCATTTGATTTAATTTCTCAGGGCTTTTCTTTTGCCTATTTTGAATTTCTTTTGAAATTTTCACATGATGCAAAGGGATCAAGCAACCCTAGAACTTACCCTAGTTGTGGTTGTGACAACTCGCCCCCACTCAAAAGAATCTCGTCCCGAGATTCAGAAGTCGTCGGGAGGAAGGAGGGGTACTCGGCACGGAGGCAGTCTTCTCTTTCCCATGTTGCTTCTTTCTCGGAGTGGTGTGACCATTGCACTTTCAGAAACCTGATCTGCTGACGACGAGTGACACGCTCTACGGAATCAAGAATACGAACAAGGTACTCTCGATAAGAAAGGTCATATTGGAGATGAAGCGGTTCATGGTCGACTTCGCGGATGGGGTCCTTGAAGCAACGCCTGAGTTGTGACACATGGAATACATCATGTACTCGGGAAAGGTGCGGGGGTAGTTCAAGTTGGTAGGCAACTGATGTCTACACACACTTCTATTCTTGTAGACTATGTTGGGCCTCCAAGCGCAGAGGTTTGTAGGACAGCAGCAATTTCCCTCAAGTGGATGTGATGCCCCACAGGCGTAAGGGATCGAGATAGTCTTCGCGGGTAAGTTAACCCAATTTATTGATTCGACACACGGGGATATACTCTTTGACAGTTGAGTTGTCAATTCAACCGCACCTGAAATATACTTGCTTGCAACAATAGATAAGTGGTAACGGTGATATGATAGTGATGATAGCAATAGGAAAAGTAAATAGCAAAAAGTAGCAACTAATAACCAGCCGGATTGAAAACACTGTAGGCTAGGGAGATGGATGGTCGGGCGCTGCATGGATGGGAGTAAACATATAATAGATTCTAACACGGGGCAAGGCACACAGAAAAGCAATGATCATCTAGGAAAATATTAAACAATAGGCATGTATCCCGTAGGTAGTTGTGCGTGCTTGCAATAAGAACTTGCACAACATCTTTTGTCTTACCATCCCTCTACGAACGGGGCCAAAAGGAACTTATGGAGATTAAGGCGCTCCTGTCAAAGAGCACCGGAACAAAGCAATAAACTCAATGGATACACGGAATCCTCAAATCATGGACCATCCCCTTTGGTGTCCCAAGCTGTCACCTTTGGGATCGCCGGTTCCGGACCATAATAGGTGCATACAACTCATAGATAGGATCCAGAACACAAATATACTCATGAAAACACATAAGGTTCAGATCTGAAAACATGGCACTCGGGCCCAAAGTGACAAGCATTAAGAACAACAAGTTGTAGCAAAGAAGATAAACACCAATCTAGATGATAGGCAACATGCCCCCAACAATCTGACGAACTATTACATGATTGAACTCATCCAATCCCTACCATCCCCTTTGCCTACAGCAGGGAATTATTCACACATGTGAAGAGAAGTCATGGAGGATGGATGGAGTGGTGATGGCGATGACGATAGCGACGATCTCCCCTCTCCGAAGGCCAAATCAGCCTCCAGATTAGCCCTCCCGAAGAAGAACAGAGGGTGGCGGCGGCTCCGCGACGGAAACTGGGAAAACGACTTCTGTCCTGGGGTTTTCTCGTCACGGGGATAAATAGGAGCCTCGGTAGGGCACCAGAGGAGGGGGGAGCAGCCCAGGCGGCCAGAGGGCGCGGCCCCACCCCTGGCCGCGCCAGGGGGGCGTCTGGGGCCCCCAGGGCTCCCCTCTGGTCCCACTTCTGGCTCCTGGCTCCATCGGGTGCGTGGATTTTCTGGTATTTTTCTGGGAATTTTCTGGGATGTCTAAAAATCCCTTTTCCTGCACACAATAAAATCATGCAGGCAGCTCTGCTGAAAACAGCGTTAGTCCGGGTTAGTTTCGTCCAAATCATGCAAGAATGAGGGCAAAACAATAGCAAAAGTGTTTGGAAAAGTAGATACGTTTGAGACGTATCAACTCCCCCAAGCTTAGCATATTGCTTGTCCTCAAGCAATTCAGTTCAACGAACTGGACGTGACAAAGAAAACTTTGACAAACTCTTTTGCTTCATTAGATGTATATAAGCATGTACTACGAAAAGAGTTTAGCAAGTAATGAAAAAATGTTATAAGGACAATGCACGAAGCAATTCTTCTTTCATGTGATCAGTCACAAACAACTAAAAGTAAATAATAAGCTACTGAAAATCAAGACAGGATCACAATGTACATAGCTTGAACGTACTTTAGTGGCATTTCGCTAGCCTCCATGAGTGAAGCAAAACATAAATGTAGAAACTCCTCCGGACTTTTAAAGGTGACTAGAACTCAGTATTTCATACTAGCAATAACACAAGCATGCAGAAGACAATGTAATACTTTGGGACAATGCATGTTACACTAAGAATGACAATTATGCTCTCATAGTTGGTGCTTTGAAGAAAGAACGGGAGACTCTTGAACCGTGGGTTTTGATGGCAAGGTTGAAAACCCGTGAAAGGAAGCAAAGACTAAACATGTGCCAGAGCTCTTGGTTTTGAAAACAGAGATAAAAATCTTTTGAGAGGAGTAACTTTCCAGTCAACGGTGAACGGTAAAGGTCTCTCAATATCTCCCATGCCAACTATATATAATGCCTTTTGCTTACACATATTCCCTTATCCATAAATCCTTTGATGGTCTACGGAACCTTTTATTTTGCCTCAAGGATGGAAGGAGGGTATCGTTCCACCTATCATAAGCAGCGTTTGGTCCATTTCACTCCATCATCAAGTATGGGGGAGGTGTAACTCTCATATATTTTTTCTTTTTCTGTTTTGACTAGTTAAAACTTCCGTCAAAATATTTCTGGCATGAAAGATACTGATTTCCCCTCACCGGACCATGAGCTTGTACGGTTACAAAAGGGAAGCTTTTGAATAAATTTCGAGATGGCACAAGAAAGTCTAAGTTAGGAGTGGCCAGTAAATACCACATATAGGTAGGTATGATGGACTCAAATGGAACAACTGGGTTTGAAAAAGGAGTTTGGAAGCACAAGCAGAATTTCGCTTAGTGCGAGCGAAGGCTAGCAAACGACTGGGAAGCGACCAACTAGAGATCAATAACTGTCATAATCATGCAGAGCGACAAAGCAACATTGAATCGGGCATGAAAGTGATATAACTATTTTGAAACAAAAAGATCTACAAGGCAAAAATAGACTTTCTAGTCTTAAGCATGTGTAAACATGTGCCAAGTCAATCCAAAAATTCTCCGAAGGGAAATACCACTTCAGTACGCCAAACCATGAACAATGCAATGCATGTAAATCATTTCAACAACACATTATGTACTCTAGCTATTTGGGACTAGCCACAAGGAAAGCATGAACACTGGGAAAGCATGTTAAACATAGCACTATGTCGCTACAAGCTGGTCTCTAGATCATAAGTACAGGCATATGTACAAAAGTAGAAACAAGAAGAGTTCATACCGGTTTCCCTTGTTGCTTCCCTTCCGTCGATCTTTGTCATTACTGCCTGGTCACTTGCACGATCGAACATAGGAAATATAATCAAATGCCATCACGAACTCGGGCTGATCTCTGAAAACAAAGCAAACTAAAGAGAGAAAGGAAATCTGTTTGGGTTTTTTAAAGGTTAAAAGAAAGTGAAAGAAAAGAGAAAATCTTTTTGTTGTTTTTGCAAAGAAAGAAAGAAAGAAGAACGGGCAAAAACTTTGAAAAGATCAAAGCGAATAAAATGGATAATACAATGGAAAAGTGAGAAGGGCACGTACTCCCCCAAGCTTAGGCTTTTGGCCTAAGTTGGTAGTACCTAATGTCCCCAGGAGCCTCCTGCTCCAGGGTAGTACGGGTGAGTCCAAGGGTCGTATGAGGCTTCCGGTGCGTACACCGAAGTCCTCGGCTCCTCCCACGAAGAAGGATCCGCGCTCCAAGCAGAGGAAGACCCTTCACCAAACTGGGTGAAGGTCTCCCCATGGAAAGGTGGGAACTCACCATGCTCCTCCTCGTCGGGCACAACCCCCTCCATGGGGTTATGAAACTGATGTTGGACCACGAACTCATCGAACTGGGTAGCATTAAAGGACCATCCGTTCCTGCAAGAAAAATCAAACAAAAGAGGTGCAGGTAGACGGATCTTGCGTTCCGTGGTAGCTCTGAAACGCAAGATATAATCAAGGTTACCAAACTCGGAAGTCATGGTAACAAACTTATGCCTTTTCATAGCAGCAAGATCAAAACTTAAATAAGTAAAAGGCTTATCATCGGGGTGTGGGGTGCCATTAAGAGACTCTAGGATAAGTGTGGCGTAAAAGCCACCAAATAAGTTTCCCTTGTTACCGTTCATAGCAAGGCGTCGAGCAATCAAGGCACCCACATTATAATCAAACCTCCCTGAAAGGGCGGTTGCCAGGATAGCAATATCTGGCGCAGATATGTTGCTCGTGTTGTCACGAACTAACACCCCTCTAGCAATATAATACGCAAAATACCTGAGGTGTGGAAATAAGATTCCTGGAGATCTTTGACCGATGAATATCCCTTGTATCCATGCTACAGAGAGAGTTGAAGACGGTCCTCAGCTCGGAGGGCTGAGAGCTCATCTTCGCCGTCAGTCCCACGTTCGGCACACCTATTATTTCACAAAACTTTTCCAAAGGCATGGTTAAAAGGTCATTCTAAATTTTAAACTCAACAGAACCAGCATCAAGGTTATATCTAAAACTGTTAATAAAACAGGAGGTGAGTTTTTGATACTGAGTAACACGGCACGTTGCGAGCCGCGTCAAACCTGCATTAGCACAAAGATTATAGAACTCCTCCCTAATTCCTGCAGGTTCAAGGAATTCATCGCACGGGAAAGTCATTGCACGTGCTTGATTTGTGTCCTCCAACAACTCTAAGGGCACATGATCTTCGTTGTAGCTCACCCTAGCAGTCGAGGGTGAAGCTGCAGCTCTTGTAACTCGGTCGGAGCACTCGGGCCTCTTCTTCCCAAGCCACCCCTTTGCTCTTCCTAGCAAACTCATTTCTGAAATTTTTGACAAATTACAAAAACAAGGATTTAAACCAAGTGAGTTAAGGCAAACTACTCAACTCACTTACCTAAGGCATAAACTTGCATCAAAACTTGGAAAATAAAATTCTACACATGCATGCAAGCTCATATAAACAGCACCAAGAGCTACTAAATACTCACAAATGAAGCCACCAATCAAAAATCTAATTGTAGGGGTGAAGGAGTTACATACCAGGGAGTATTTGCTCAAAAATTCAGCTCGAATGGTGGGATGTAGAGAGAGATCGAAAATCGCCTCCAAGAACAGCAAGAACGCAAGAACAAAGTGCAGAACTCGTGTTTTTGGAGAGAGAGGAAGGAGGAGGAAGAAGACATACCTGGAAGTGGGGCCTGTGGGCCCCAGACGCCCTGTGGGCGCGGCCAGGGGGCAGGCCGGGCCAGCTGGCCGCCTGGGCCACTGGTGGCCCCCCTGGTCAACCCCAGGTGCCTCTGGGTCACTCCCGGCATGGAAATTTTTATTCTTATTTTTCTGGAATTTTTCTGAAAACTTCACTGTTGAAAATTTCTCGGAGTTCAAAAAGCTGCAAAACTTTCTGAAAACTTAAAGCGGTGATTAGTATTGTGAAGCTTTAAAACATAAAAACTTGGTACAGCAAAGAGAATGAAAGCTAAAGCAAATGAAAACATAACAAGCTTGACTTTTTACCTATATAAAACAAGCTTCACTAGTAAGGTTGATCAAGTCTTACCAACAAACCGGCGATATATAGAACAAGAAGTCTCCCCTCTTATGAAGTGATCATTGCACCTTTACTTTAATGGACATTGTCCCCACCATAATGGTTTTGTATTTGTGGTGCATATGTAGTGGACACTCCCATCCTCCAATCTTCACGGTCTCGATATTCTCTATAGAGTTAAGGCCATGCCTCTTGTCGATCTTCTTTGGAAAATACACCGTGTGTTATTTATCATCAACGTTGAAAGTGACCTTTCCTTTATTGCAATCAATGATAGCACCTGCGGTGTTAAGAAAAGGTCTACCAAGAATAATGGACATGCTCCCATCCTCGGGCATGTCAAGCACAACAAAATCTGTAAGGATCAAACAGTTAGAAACTTCAACGGGTACATCCTCACAAATACCTATTGGGACAGTTGTTGATTTGTCAGCCATCTGAAGGGAGATATCTGTAGGGATTAGTTTCTCTAAACAAAGCCTTTTGTAAAGAGAGAAAGGCATAACACTCACTCCTGCCCCAAGATCACATAAAGCAGTTCTGACGTAATTATTCTTTATGGAGCAAGGAATGGTGGGTATACCTGGGTCACCGAGCTTCTTAGGAATCTTGCCACTGAAAGAGTAGTTAGCAAGCATAGTAGATATTGCCTCATTAGGAACTTTTCTTTTATTAGTAACTGTAAGAGCAAGTTTTGCCCCCGAAGGTTTTGGACATTGTTAGACAAAGCAGAAGTGGAACTAATATTGTTTTCGAGTATAAACAGATACTTAGGTTCCGAAAGAATGGAGTTTGCAAGTAGAAGGTCGAAGGACAACTCACTGCAGTAAAGCTGCAGTCATCTACCGAAGCCTTTGAAGGAAGACGACCCCTAAAAATGTCGTCGAAGAAGATGTCTCTCTCGAGTAAAAGCGCAACGAGGAGAAAGCTGAAGCTGATCGAAGACTTAGTCTCTTTTGCTAGTTTCTCTTTATTTCTTGAGTCGTAGGAAAAACCGTACTATCAAGAGGGGTTTGCTAGTTGAGATCTTTGTCGAAGTGAATCTTCTCTGCTCAACCAAAACCCACAAAAGCCTACCGAGAGAAATCTCACCGAGTCGAGCGAATAGCTCGAAGGCAAAGTCATTGCACTTCGTGCCTTCGAGAGAGAACTCGTTCGGTGAGTCAGCTTACTTGTTCCTCAAGTAAAGTTGCGCAGTGATTGGAATCCGACCGTTGTGGACACGCGTCAAGCGGTTGCATCGGGTCACTTCAGTCATTTTACCCATCGGGATCGCCAACTATAAATACCCCGCACCCACCCGCCAGTTCGACGAGGCTGCACCACTGAAGATTCTAAGACAGAAGTCTGAGTGCATCCCGAAGAGATTCATCGAGAGAAAACCTACACCCAAGTCTGAACTGAGTTGAGCAATTCACTATGACTTAGGTTGAGATTAGCCGATCTTTTTATCTTGGAGAACTGCAAGTCTCCTAGACGGTTAGGCGTCGCCTGTCAAGCAGTCGAAGAGAAATTGTCACTGCTGAAGGAAGTTTGTAAAGGTCTCGGAGATGTCCTGAATCATCTACCACGAGTGAAAACTGGACAAGCTCGAGGAGTTTGTTGCAGTGGAGAGTAGGACGGAGAGAGTTTTGCTCCAGGTGTTCAATCACCAGTCCCTCCAACCAGACGTAGCACTTTGCAGAGTGTGAACTGGTTTACCAAACATCGTTGAGTCAGGCTCGTTTTCCTTCTAGCATTTACTTCAAGTATTTACTCGTAGCCTGTCTGCCTTCGATGTTTTCCTTCGCTTACAATCCTTTCGAGCCTTGCATTACTTTCGATACTGTATTTCCTTCGAGATGTCTTTAGTCCTACGATGTTTACATGATTTCCTTCTAAGTTCCTTAGAATTTTTAGAAGTGATCATTCACCCCCTCCCCCTCTGATCATTCTTGAGCTTTCAATTGGTATCAGAGCTAGGCACTCCCTACGCTCTGCGTATTTTGGTCTAACAACCTGGAGTGTTGTCAAGAATGTCGTTTGCAGCTGTTCGCTCGGGGGAACCGATCCCTATATTCAATGGGAAGGACTATCCCTATTGGAAGGACAAAATGAAGAGGAATATTATGGCTATCAACTCTGCCGCTTGGGAAGTTGTCAAGAATGGTGTAACTGTCAAGGACACCGATGTCATCACCCCTGAAGAGGCAAAGAAGTTGTCCCTCGATGCTGAAGTCTGGGTTTTCATCACAAATCATCTGATTCCCGAAAAATATCATGAGGTCAAGAATATTCCTTCGGCCAAAGGTGTTTGGGATTATCTCGAGAAGATTGGTGAAGGTGTCTCCACTCAGAAAGATGCTCGAATTGACACCCTTCGAAGCAAGTTCTATCGGTTCAAGAGGCACGAGGGAGAAAAAGTTTGTTCCATATACAGCAGACTCACTGCGCTGTCAAATGAACTGATTTCCCTCGGTGCAGATGACATTACCAATCGGATTATTGTCAGAACTTTGCTCCGTTCTCTTGATGATTCCTTCGACCACATCGTGCTGATGATTAAGGAAAGAACTGATTTCAAGGATATGGTTGCCGCTGATATTCTTGAAAGGCTTAATACTTTCGAGATGGAAGAAGATGAGAAGCGTGATGTCAATGGGAGTCGAAAGAAATCTCATGCACTCAAAGCCAGAGCTTCACATCACTCCTCTCCTGAAGCCAGTTGTGAATCTGATGGTGCCTCTGATGACCCCGAGAACATTGGGAAAGATCTGGCACTGATAATGAGAAGATTCAATCGCTTTCAGAGAAGGAACTCCTCTTCACCGAAGAAAAACTATTCTTCAAGACATTCTAGCAATTCATCTCAGCATCGGTCATCATCCAGAAACTCTTCAGCGAAAGATAACTGTTGTTACAAGTGCAAGAAGCCAGGTCACTTCATTGCTGATTGTCCTCTCTGGGAAATTGAACATAAATCAAAGCACTCTCCCAGCAGCTCTTCGAGCAAGTCTTACAGATCGAGCAAAAATCACGATTCGAAGAGATATGATTCAAGGTCCAGAAAAGACAAGAAAGATGGTTCTGATGATGACAAGAAGAAGAAGTATCACAAGCATCGAGAGAGTTCTTCCTCGAAATCACATTCCTCTCGTCGAAAGAATTCGCACCGAGCCAAAGCCTATCTGGGTAAAGAGATGAACTCTGAAGAAGATGCATCCGGTTCTGAAGCAGGATCAAAGTCAAGATCAGGTTCTGGTTCTGGTTCTGAATCTGATGGTGTTGCTGGGATAGCATTCGCCTCGAACAAGAATTCAAGTTCATTCTTCTCCAACCAGAGCAGTGAAGATGAATCTCCAGCTTACTGCTTCATGGCCAAGGCTAAGGTATCCTCATCTAAGAAATCCTACGATACTTCTGATGGATCTGCTTATGAAAGTGACTCTAGGATAAGCTATGCTAAACTTGCTAAAATTGCTTCTATCCAACAAGATGAGCTAGATTCTCTAAGTGAAACTATTCAAAAATCTGAGACTCTGTTGATCAATGAGATTGAGAAGGGTCAAACTTTGACTAACGAGCATATTGCTCTGAAAGAAAAGTATGATGAGCTTTCCTCTCGGCATGAACTTCTCTCAGTGGACTACGAGAAGCTAACCTACGAATTCCTTCAAAGGAAAATGACTCTCGAGAAACTGAGAGAGGCTAATGAAGAGTTGGAAAGTGTAAATCTCACTCTCATGGCTCAACAGGGCTCAGAAACTAAAAATGAATTTACTTCACCTTGCTTAACCTGTTTGGAACGAAGTAAAATTGAGTTTATTTCTGAGAGATCGAAAGGAAAGCAACCTATTGTTATCGATGAAACTAACCCCTCGAACGAGGAAACCATTACCGAGGAACTCCTCAGGTTGAAGAATTTATTTGAAACAGGCATGTTCAAAAGTGTGCAGGGACACCAGTACTTATGTGATATCCTTCGAAAGGCTCTTCTTCACAGGAATCCTCGTAACGAAGGAGTTGGCTTCGAAAGGAAAATCAATCCTGATGGAACCTACTGGGAACCCGAGCAGTATCCTAAAACTGTCTGGGTTCTTGCGAAAGAAAAGCCCATTGATATTTCTAACCTTTCAGGTTTCAGTTGCAAAATTGACAAAGCTATTGTTGATGAATCACTTGATTCTGACTACAAGCTTGTCAAAGATCAGGAAGGAAAGGTGTCGGCTGAGTTCGTTGGTACTCCTCCAAAGAATGGCTTTTATAAGCGACAGATTTGGGTTCGCAAATCTCTCGTAGAAAAACTGCCCCCTAACCATTCTATGCAGGGAAAATCCTCGGTACCACCGAATCACTACTATTCTCTCGAGGATAGAAATGAACCCTTGGTGCCTGCTTCAAATGTTCCCCAGAAGGATTACTATCGAATAGATAGAAATGTTTATCGCCATCGTGACAATCGCACCAAAATTGCAATTACCCATCGTTACTCTAACCCCTCACCGAGGAATTATATTTATGGTGTGCTTGATGGTCCTGATCGACAATGCAATCATGTTCGATATAATATTGCTGCCCCATCTAGCTCTACCATGCCTTCTAAATCACCTGCTCGTTTGTGGGTGGTTAAGAAGAACTAATTCTTCTGCAGGGCTATGTCTCCGGTGGATCCGAATGGGTCATGGATAGTGGATGTACAAATCATATGACCGGAGACAAAGATTTGTTCACCGAAGAAAAACTGTCTGAATCTTCACAGAAATATATTACCTTCGGTGACAACAACAAAGGGAAAGTACTTGGTTTGGGTAAAGTTGCTATATCAAAAGACAAGCACATTGATAAGGTTTTGCTTGTACAATCTCTAGGATATAATCTTATGTCTATATCGAAACTTTGTGATATGGGTATGCTTGTACTGTTTTCTGCGTCTCGCTGTGTTGTCTTTTCACAGGATGATTATTCCTTCGTGTTCGAAGGATATCGCAAAGGTGATCTTTATGTCGTTGATTTTTCTTCGGGACCTGCAGTGTCCACATGTTTAATGGCCAAAGCCACTTCTGGTTGGTTATGGCACCGAAGACTTGGTCATGCAGGGATGAAAAATCTTCAAACTCTTATCTCGAAGAAGAACATCGTTGGAATTGATAATGTAAAATTCGATAAAGATCGTCTATGCAGTGCCTGTGAAGCAGGAAAGATTGCCAAGAAACATCACTCTGCAAAAACCATCATGACTACTACTCGTCCTCTTGAATTACTTCATATGGATTTATTCGGTCCTCAAAATTATGCTAGTCTTGGAGGAAACAAGTATGGTCTGGTTATTGTTGATGATTTCTCTCGATATACTTGGGTTTTCTTTCTAGATGACAAGAGCAAGGTTGTTGAAATTTTCAAAACTTTCGCAAAGAGAGCTCAAACTGAATATGAATTATCTCTCAAGCATATCAGAAGTGATAATGGTACAGAATTCAAAAATACTCATATCGAAGATTTTCTTGATGAATATGGCTTTACTCATGAATTCTCGGCTGCCTATACACCGCAACAAAATGGTGTGGTCGAGAGAAAGAATCGAACACTTATTGAAATGGCCAGAACAATGCTTGCTGAATACAAGACCCCTATCAGGTTCTGGGCCGAAGCTATCAACACTGCATGTCATATCATCAACAAGGTCTATCTGCATAAGTTTCTGAAGAAAACTTCACATGAACTCATCACTGGTAAAAAGCCAAATGTGTCTTATCTCAGGGTTTTTGGTGCTCCATGTTATATCAGAGACATGAATCACAGCTCCAAGTTTGCCCCAAAGGCTCACGAAGGTTTTCTTCTAGGTTATGGTTCAAATTCTCACACTTACAGAGTTTACAACTCACATCTTGGCAAAGTTGTAGAAACTGTAAATGTCCGATTTGATGAAACTAACGGCTCTCAAAAGGAGCAATTACCTCTTAACCTGGATGAACCTCCTTTGGATGAAGTTATCAGGTTCATGGCTATTGGAGATATTCGACCTGTCGAAGGAAATGCTCAACAAGTAAACGGGGATGATGATGGTCCAATGTTCCCACACATAGCCCGGGGCGCTGGAGATCAACATCCTGAGGAAATTGATGCACAGGTCGAAGGAGAACGCATAAACGAAGAATATGTTGATCCCGAAGGACAAGCTGAACCCGAAGGAAATGATCCCGAAGGACAAGCTGTTCCCGAAGATCAACCTGATCCACAAGATGAAGAATCTTTTCCTCGTGTTAGAAGAAGAGTGAATGTCGACTCAATTCTCGAAGAGATTCGTTTACCAGGTCGTCCCACCACTCGTTCTCGTACTCGATTAGCTAACTTCTGTGGAAATTTCTCGTTTGTATCCATGCTAGAACCATCAAAATTCAATGAAGCCATGAGAGACTCAGACTGGATGACTGCCATGCTCGAAGAACTTAACCAGTTCGAGAGAAATAAAGTCTGGTCCCTTGTCGATAGACCTGATTCCACGAAGCATAATATCATTGGTACGAAGTGGATCTTTCGCAACAAGCAAGATGAAGATGGCATAGTGGTAAGGAATAAAGCTCGACTGGTTGCACAAGGCTATACCCAAATCGAAGGTATTGATTTTGGTGAGACTTATGCCCCAGTTGCTCGTCTTGAATCCATTCGTGTCATGCTTGCTTTTGCCAATTACAATGGTATATTGCTATATCAAATGGATGTCAAAAGTGCATTTCTTAACGGTGAGATCGAAGAAGAAGTGTATGTTATGCAGCCACCAGGTTTTGAAGACCTGAAGAATCCTGACAAGGTGTATAGATTACACAAGGCCCTATATGGGTTAAAGCAAGCACCTCGTGCTTGGTATGAAACGCTGAAGGATTTTCTTCTTAAGAAGGGCTTCAAACCAGGAACAACTGATCCGACTCTTTTTACTCGTGCATACAAAAATGATCTTTTTGTGTGTCAAATTTATGTCGATGACATTATCTTTGGCTGTACTAACCCTGATATTAGCGAAGACTTTGCTCGTATGATGTCGAAGAAATATGAAATGTCAATGATGGGAGAATTGAAATTCTTTCTCGGGCTTCAAATTCGTCAACAAAAGACTGGTACTTTCATTTCACAAGAGAAGTATCTCAGAGATTGCCTGAAGAAGTTTGATCTTGTCAGTTGCAAAACTATCAAGACTCCAATGCCTACTAATGTTCATCTAGATGCAGATGAGAAGGGCAAACCTTTCGATCAGAAGAAATATCGCTCGATGATCGGTTCGCTTCTTTACCTTTGTGCATCTAGACCTGACATTATGCTATCAGTTTGTATGTGTGCTCGTTTTCAGGCAAACCCGAAGGAATCTCATCATATTGCTGTCAAGCGAATCCTTCGATATCTGGCACACACACCAACCTTGGGTCTTTGGTATCCCAAGGGTGCCCAGTTTGATCTCATTGGTTATTCAGATTCTGACTGGGCTGGTGATCGAGTCGACAGGAAATCTACCTCTGGCACATGTCATTTTCTCGGTAGATCTCTTGTCTGTTGGGCCTCGAAGAAACAGAATTGTGTATCTATTTCTACGGCTGAAGCCGAGTATATTGCTGCCGGTTCATGCTGTACTCAGATTCTGTGGCTCAAGCAAACGCTGAAAGATTATGGTATTCTTGTGAAGAAAATTCCATTGCTTTGTGATAACGAGAGTGCAATCAAAATTGCTCATAATCCAGTGCAACACTCTCGAACGAAGCATATTGATATTCGTCATCATTTTCTTCGAGATCATGTTCAGCGAGAAGATATTGTTATCAGTCATGTTCGCACCGAAGATCAATTGGCTGATATCTTTACGAAGCCCTTGGATGAAAAGAGGTTCTGTACACTGAGGTGTGAGTTGAACATCTTGGACTCACGCAATGTGCAGTAAGATCATAACTATCGGTACTATGTATAATACCTTATTATTGTAGTTTACTTTCGTTAATTTTCTGTCGTTTTTTTTTGTTGTTTATTTTGTTCGTTTGGTGTTGTCCTATACACTTATCACTCCGAGTTTTTATAGCTGTTTTATCTCGGATTGACTAAGTATCGGACCCTGTTTTCCCTCTATTCTATCCCTACCCTATTCTGTGCTTCTCCCTCGTGAACATGTACATATTGTACTCGATCAAGATTCCCTTCGAATGTCATTGATTCAGAAGGAAAATCTATCGAAGTTTTATCTACTTTCATACTCGATGTTCGATGAGTTTGGTCTCGGACGTGGAGCAACTTTCTTTCGGTTCGTTGGGATTTCCCACGATTACCGCCACATAATCCGTCCGTTGAATGCGGAGAGACGCGAAATCTGCGCCGTTGGATTAGATCTGACAGCTCGGTCAGAACCTCCCTTATAAATACTGATCCACTCCACCGGCTTAGACATCGCTATTCCTTCGACTTCGTCTCTTCGCCTCCAGAAGCTATTTCTCTCGCGCGCCGCCGTGCTGTCTCGTCGCCGTCGACTCCCTCGCCGCTTAACTGCCGGAAGGAAGCTGCCGGAGGCATTCCCGTCGACGAAGATCATCATCCGCGTCGCCGTAGTCGCCTCACATCACCAAGTTAGGGTATGTGTGGTTCTGGAGTCGATTCATCTCGTTCTGTTCTTCGTTTCCAGCTTTTGTGTTGATTTTTCTGTGATTTCTTTTAGGTCTGTTTGATCCGTTTGGATATTTGAAACTTGGGAAATCTGTTTCTAGCTTTTCTGTCGATTCCCCATCTGTCCTTGGTAAGAAATCCCTCGGATTCTCTCACTTAGGCAAATCCTACAGTATCGTTTCGATAGATTTAATCTTGTGCGATTTATTCATACAGTTCTTCGTTAGATTTCCACCCGATGAAAATCTAGCCTAGCACTTTCATGAAAATTTGCGTTAAGACAAATCTCTCGATAAGATTGCTGCATTCAAAATGTTTTTCCTCGAAATTGTTGGTACTTGTTCACAACTTTCCTATATTCCCTCGTATCCTTCTTTTTCGCAGGAAAATGTCTGGTAACGAAGGAAATATTAGAGTTCCCAAGCGTGTGGGAGGCCGAACAAGAATCACCAATAACTCTGAAGGTTTGTCTGAGGAAGTAATCATTGAGAAGAATTTGAGAACGCCGCCAGGATCTGAGGATACTCGTACAAGAGAGAATCGTCTGCAAGAGATTCGAAGACTTCAAGCTCTTTCGTTGGTACGAATACAAGTCTCTTATTCCTCGTTGGGAGAGGCTGTTTGCTATGAAGAATCCTTGGGTTGATGTCAAAGCTCTAAGGCCAAAGTGGACGAAATTTAATCGACCACCTCCTCCTGCTGATGCTCACCCTTCTGCCCTCAAAACTCCTGATGATTTTAAAGAGCTCGTTGAAGCACGTGAACTTCGAGCACAAAAGAGAAGAGAAGCTAAAGCTCGAAAAGAAGCAGCTGCTAAAGCTGCCGAAGAAGTTGGCCCTAGCGCCAAACCGAAGGGTGGCAAGAAGTCTGCCAAGAGACAGAAAAAGGTTGTAATAGTTTCACCTCCTGATGCAAGCTCCGAAGGAGAAGCTAAGTCAGATGATCAAGACCCTGGTACAGAGGCTGATGTCGAGGACTTACCTCTAAAGAAAAAGCCGAGCAGTAGAGGTATAAGGATCCAGGAGCCTGCTCCACAGGCTCCTCGAGGAAATATTGACTTGACCAACTTGGTCATAGATCCACCTATTTCATCTGCTCCACCTGTTCCTGCTCGCCAACCAAAACCTTCGGCTCCATCGAAGGGAAAGCAAGCTCAAGTTGGTGAAGATGATGAAACACTTATTCAGCGCAAGGAAAGGCTGGCCAAACAAAAGGAACAAGAAGAGAAAGAATTGATTAATGCCAAGCTCCTGAACTTTCACAGCCAGCCCGAGCATAAAAAGGCTCTGGTTGCCCAACAACTGGGCATTCTCCACTTGGTCAGTGAAAAATATCGACGACAGGTTTCTGCAGGCACTATCCCTTGTGACCCAAAAGAAAAGGTCACCGAGAAAGTTGTGACTCCCACAGTCACGAAAGAAAAGGTCATAGCCCCTAGTGCTTCGAAGAAGAATGCTGAGGCCCCTAGTGCCTCGAAGGAGAAAGCAGTGGTCTCAAAACCCATTGCTGCTGCCAAAGCCACCAAGGAAGCCGAAAAGAAAGCCAAAGAGGCAAGACAGAAGGCTCAAGCTGCTCCAGTTCCTCGAGCTGCACCAACTCCTGCCCCTGTTGCAACTGCTGTTTCCGGCCCTCGTGCCGATGAACAAAGTTCCAATGAAGGAGAATCTAATGTAAATGCCCCTTGGGATGCTGCACACATTTCTCACATTCTCTGGAAGATGGCTACTACACCGAGCAGAGTCACTGCTGAGGATGATGTTCCTGCTGAAATCCAAGAGCATGTTGCTCGATACATGATCCGCTGGGAAAGCTACATCACCCAGGATCGAAAGGATAAGGAGCAAGTCAGGTTTTACACCAGGCAACTCCAAGAGGAAACCGAGGACATTGAGTCCCGAAATTTTTTCAAGTCCAAGATTGCATCTGCTGAAGCTTCCAGGAGGACTCAGAAAGAAAATTTAACTGCTGTGTTTGACAAGGTAAAACAAGTTGTGTCTGCCGTTTGCAAAGAGCATAATGATGCTCTGTTCCAAAGACAATCTCGAAAGAGAAAGTCTGCTGCCCCAACCTCTGAGCGTGGGACGCCAGAGATCGAGAAGAATGCAAAGAAGGCCAAGTCCACCGAGGTCGTTGCTACCACAGAACGACAAGAATCTGAACCAAACCCCACCAAGCAACCCACTCCTCCCCGTAAGAAAACTCCACCACCTCACCAAACAAATTCACCACCTCGACAAACAACTCCACCCCGACAACAAACACCTCCACCTCCACCTCCACCTCCATCTCCACCCCGTCAACCCTCACCACCAAAAGCCTCGCCACCACCTCCAAATCCACCATCTCCACCTCATGTCATTCCATCGACCATCCCCGCCACTGCAACCCAAGCTCATGCAGAGACCGAGCAAGTTGCTCGAGTCGAGCAAGAAACTCAAGTCCAGAAAGATTACTCTTCTGCCCGGACTATGCCTGAAGGAGAAGATGTGGATGTTGACATCACGACAGTTTCCTCTCGACGAGATTCTGTCGTAAGCAATAGTTCTGGAAATGACAGTTCAAGTAATAATTCTTCATCCTCCTCATCCAGTTCTTCGAACGAAGAAATGGTTGATGCGTTTGCTCAATTTAATGAAGACTTGGAGGCCATGGAAATTGAAGAGGCCGCACAAAATGCTCAAACCGACGAAAGAGATGCCGTTGTAGCTCAGGCCGAGGAGAATGCTCCTGCAGTCATTCCGGCTCAGGATATCGTAAACATTCCATCATCTATCTCTCGACCTGCTGAACCAGAGTTCCAGACGCCAGATAATGCTGCTGAGGTTTTTCCCATTGATGAGCTGCTTCACTCTGCTCATCCGAGAGAAATGCTGCCTTTGTTCCGCTCAGATGTTCCTCGAGGAGGTCCCATCTTCAAAAGGCGCGAACACAAGCCATTTTTCTTCGGTACCAATCCCTACGAGAAGCCCAGAAGTGCATATTCTCTTCGGTTTTGGACCCAAGAGCAAGCTATCTATTATACTCGTGTGTTGTACAACAAGGCAAGAGTTTTCCAGCATCAATATCTTGATATGCCTTCGGTGTACTCCACTACTTGTTTCGAGAACATTGCCGAGACAATTGATAGCCTGCATGCTCACAAGATGTTTGCTCTCGATTGTGGTTACAATCCCGAGCTTATCAAACAGTTTTATGCAACACTTTATGTCTCTGGAGATCCTGAGAACTCGAAGACATGGAAATTTGACTATATGATTCAAGGCCAAGTTTTTCATATGACTGTCGATCAATTTTTGGCCATAATCAATTTACCTCGGTTCGAAGGATTACCTCACAAACTTCATGACTTACCTGCTGCAACTCCTGCTGAATTCTCTACGCTCATGGATCCAGAAGTCGTCGGAGATCACTACCCCACTGAGCCGAAGCCAAGACACTTGGTATTTGAAGCAAAAGCATGGTTTTATATTCTCTCGAAGACTTTGATGCCAATGCTTGATGTGCACGATAATTTTCCAATTCCAAATGATGTGCAACTTGCTCTGTTGAAGTTAGTCCACGGTCATCCCTTCGATTTTGAAGACTACTTCCTCAGAACTTTGGTGTCTTGTGCTGATGACCACAATTCCCACAAGCCATATGCACCATGGCTGATGTCAATCTGCAATTACTCTCGGGACGTGCCATTCCCCGTGTCAATTTACCCGAAGATTTTCACTCCTCCAGTTCGTGAAGTATTGCAGGTTGTTGCTCGTCCCAACGACCCTTTTGCTGAGCACACTGGCATCCGCGCCAACTTAACTGAGCGCAATATTCGCTCGAAGTTTATCAAGCCAGTGCATCATATGGAAGTTTCCCTTCGGTCTCAGCAAATGCTTCAACATCACATTGATCAAGATTTTATTCAGAAGCAAGCGTTGATGGATGAGATCAACCACTTGCGTAACATTACCATGAACAACAATCAGATGCTGCGTGAATGCCTTCGCCGTGATTGGAAAGGTCTTCGGAAGTTCAATTCCCTCGGTCAACTTCAACGTTGCGGGTTCGAAGAATATCCTCCCTATCTGAACAGGAATTGGACCAATGATGATCGAGTAGATCGACCAGATCCCAGTATCCCTCGTCTACCGAAGAACAGAGATGTGCTAAGTGTCGATGATTATTATCATATCACTTTGGATAATTTATCCTCTGACTCCGAGCAAGAAGAAGAAGCCCCTCCTCACCGTCAACCCAGAGTTCCCTCGCCACTTCCTCGAAGCCCCAGGACCCCGCCGGAATCGCAGCTGGAATCTTCAGGAGATCAACATTCATTCCGCACGAAGATCACTCCTCCAGGCGCTCGTCCAATTCGTCGTGCTCCAACGCTCGCCGAATCTTCTCGTCATCGCCGGAGCCAGCGTCGCGAGTAGGGATTTCTTTCGACCCTATTCTCTCGATCTTTTTGTACGTTGTGACAAAAAGGGGGAGATGTAGTGGCATCGAAGAAATTAGTTTGCCTACGGGGTTAAGGGTTTTGCATTCCATTCGATAAACTCTTGTTTTTGAGGTTTCTGAGTAGTTTCAACAAACTTTCGATTCACATTCGATCTGGTTGTAACTAACTCTAAGTAGGACTGTGAACTGCTACTCTTTTCGTAAGATATCTATCTGCTGCCTGCTATACTTAACCATTTTTGCAGGAAGTTATCTTTCATATAAGTTCACAGGTCATTCGAGGACATTGCATACTTCACATTGGATACTATCTGGAATGCAATTTCTCTCACTAAGACTATTGATGTTTTTCCCTCGACACTACTTGTCAAATATGCACTTCACAGGAAATCTTTATCTTCCGTGCATACATCTAGGGGGAGTACTTCATCGATCTCAGCACTGGTTTATCATCGAAAACTCAAACTTTTTCAAATTATTTATCGATGCCTGTTTTGTCAACAATCGTCCAAAAAGGGGGAGATTGTAAGAGCAAGTTTTGCCCCCGAAGGTTTTGGACATTGTTAGACAAAGCAGAAGTGGAACTAATATTGTTTTCGAGTATAAACAGATACTTAGGTTCCGAAAGAATGGAGTTTGCAAGTAGAAGGTCGAAGGACAACTCACTGCAGTAAAGCTGCAGTCATCTACCGAAGCCTTTGAAGGAAGACGACCCCTAAAAATGTCGTCGAAGAAGATGTCTCTCTCGAGTAAAAGCGCAACGAGGAGAAAGCTGAAGCTGATCGAAGACTTAGTCTCTTTTGCTAGTTTCTCTTTATTTCTTGAGTCGTAGGAAAAACCGTACTATCAAGAGGGGTTTGCTAGTTGAGATCTTTGTCGAAGTGAATCTGCTCTGCTCAACCAAAACCCACAAAAGCCTACCGAGAGAAATCTCACCGAGTCGAGCGAATAGCTCGAAGGCAAAGTCATTGCACTTCGTGCCTTCGAGAGAGAACTCGTTCGGTGAGTCAGCTTACTTGTTCCTCAAGTAAAGTTGCGCAGTGATTGGAATCCGACCGTTGTGGACACGCGTCAAGCGGTTGCATCGGGTCACTTCAGTCATTTTACCCATCGGGATCGCCAACTATAAATACCCCGCACCCACCCGCCAGTTCGACGAGGCTGCACCACTGAAGATTCTAAGACAGAAGTCTGAGTGCATCCCGAAGAGATTCATCGAGAGAAAACCTACACCCAAGTCTGAACTGAGTTGAGCAATTCACTATGACTTAGGTTGAGATTAGCCGATCTTTTTATCTTGGAGAACTGCAAGTCTCCTAGACGGTTAGGCGTCGCCTGTCAAGCAGTCGAAGAGAAATTGTCACTGCTGAAGGAAGTTTGTAAAGGTCTCGGAGATGTCCTGAATCATCTACCACGAGTGAAAACTGGACAAGCTCGAGGAGTTTGTTGCAGTGGAGAGTAGGACGGAGAGAGTTTTGCTCCAGGTGTTCAATCACCAGTCCCTCCAACCAGACGTAGCACTTTGCAGAGTGTGAACTGGTTTACCAAACATCGTTGAGTCAGGCTCGTTTTCCTTCTAGCATTTACTTCAAGTATTTACTCGTAGCCTGTCTGCCTTCGATGTTTTCCTTCGCTTACAATCCTTTCGAGCCTTGCATTACTTTCGATACTGTAATTCCTTCGAGATGTCTTTAGTCCTACGATGTTTACATGATTTCCTTCTAAGTTCCTTAGAATTTTTAGAAGTGATCATTCACCCCCTCCCCCTCTGATCATTCTTGAGCTTTCAGTAACAATATCTTTCATATATTTCGAATAGGGAGGTAACTTAATAGCATCAGTCAAAGGAATTTGAAGAAAAAGAGGTCTCATCCATTCACAAAATTTATTATAATGCTCTTCTTCTTTAGATTTGAGGGACTTACCTGGAAAGGGCATGGGTTTCTGTATCCATGGTTCTCTTTCCTTCCCATGTCTTCTTGCGATGAAGTCTTCTTTAGAGTACCTCTTGCGTTTATCGGGTGCTTCTTCTTCTCTTTCCTTGAGAGAATCATCCTTCTCTGAGTCATTTTCTTCCGACTTGGCACCGTCTTCTGTTTCAGCATCGGAGGTAGATATGCTGTTAGGAACAACAGCTGGCTTTTCACTTGTAATAGGATCATCGGGATTGTCAACCTCCTTGTGTTTCTTCTTCTTCTTTTTCTTCGGAGAGCTAACAGTCTCGTCTTCTTCTTGTACTTGAGAATCTTGCTCGATCCTCTTTGGATGCCCCTCAGGATAGAGTGGGTCCTGGGTGTGTGTTCCACCCCTAGTTTTAATTCCATAAGCTTGTATGTCCTGTTTGGCATTATTAGCAAGCAAATCTTTTTGCACATTAGAAATTTGTTCAAGCTGAGTTTGAACCATATGAAAATGCTTAACAAGACATTTAACATCATTAACTGTTCTTTCTAGAACATCACACAAACTTTTGATAGCAAGAGAATTATCATGCAACTGACTTTGTAATCTCCTATTAAAATGGTCTTGCTTAACAATAAAATTATCAAGCTCATCTAAACATTGGTCGGGAGGCTTACCTGTAGGGATGTCACTTTCAGTAAAGTCTAATAGAGAGTGTACCTCTACCAAGGGAGGGTGAGTAGTAGGCTCACACAACTTCTCAATAGGCGGTAAATTCTTCACGTCTTCGGCTTTAATACCTTTCTCCTTTATAGACTTCTTTGCTTCTTGCATATCTTCGGGGTTCAGAACAAGCATGCCCCTCTTTTTTGGTGGTAGAAGTGGTTCAGGAACGTTCCAGTCTTCATAGTTTTTGGCGATTTTGCACATTAATTCTTCTGCATCGTCCGGCGTTCTTTCCCTGAAAACACAACTAGCACAACTATCCAGATAGGTTCTGGATTCATCGGTTAAACCAGCATAAGATATATCAAGCAATTCATTCTTGGGGATCCCATGTCCCAGCATAACCTTAAGTAAATCACAAAACCTCCCCCAAGCTTTAGGGAGGTGCTCATCCTGCAATTTCTTAAAGTTATAGATTCTTTGCAAAGCAACATGTTGCAGATGAGCTGGGAAATACTTATCAACAAATTTTTTGACTAAGTCCTGAGGACTTTTAACGGAACCATAGGGTAGTGCATCGTACCATGATTTAGCGTCTTCCTTCAAAGAAAAACGAAAAAAGCTTGGCCACATAGAAGTTTCGTATCTTCTCATCAGTAGTGAATAGGTTGCTTAACTCAGCGAGTTTGGTCAAGTGTGTTATAGCATCATCATTTTCTCTGCCATAAAAGGGGTCAACCTCGACTGTAGATATAAGTGAAAGATCAACAGAGAAATCATAATCGGGATCAGTGATGCATATAGGTGACGTGGAAAATTTAGGATCAGGAATAACTTTGTTCTTCATGGCGTGCCTCTTGAGCAACTCCTTAACAGCACCAGGGTCAGAGTCGACACACTCTCTGAGTTCCCTGCAAAAATCATCATCAAGAGTAACATAATCATCATCAAGGATTCTCTCCTTGAGTTAATCTAAGCTCGGGTAACCAAAGGTTTTGCAGGTAGGAATATAGGTAGCAGGGGTCTCGGTCTTGGATTTTGCTGCAGTCTTAGCAGTCTGAGTTTCAATATAGTGACCAAGAAAATTAGCATCATCAAGAGTAGTGGAAGCATCATCAAAAGTATCGGACATAGTAACAGACTCAATAGAAGCATCATGTAGTAGTGGTGCAGTAAACTTGCTCATAACAGAAGGTGAATCAAGTGTAGCACTTGTGTTCAGAACAATACCTTTTCTTGTACGGGATGGAAAGATCGGAACCTTGGGGTCTCATTTCTTACCCATAGCGGATGATATGCAGCAGGCAGGATACTTCAAGTAGACTTGTAAATATTGCTATGCTCCCCGGCAACGGCGCCAGAAAACGCTGCTTGATGCCCCACAGGCGTAAGGGATCGAGATAGTCTTCGCGTGTTAGTTAACCCAATTTATTGATTCGACACACGGGGAGCCAAAGAATATTTATAAGCTTTGACAGTTGAGTTGTAAATTCAACCGCACCTGAAATATACTTGCTTGCAACAATAGATAAGTGGTAACGGTGATATGATAGTGATGATAGCAACAACAAAAGTAAATAGCAAAAAGTAGCAACTAATAACCAGCCGGATTGAAAACACTGTAGGCTAGGGAGATGGATGGTCGGGCGCTGCATGGATGGGAGTAAACATATAATAGATTCTAACACGGGGCAAGGCACACAGAAAAGCAATGATCATCTAGGAAAATATCAAACAATAGGCATGTATCCCGTAGGTAGTTGTGCGTGCTTGCAATAAGAACTTGCACAACATCTTTTGTCCTACCATCCCGCTACGAACGGGGCCAAAAGGAACTTATGGAGATTAAGGTGCTCCTGTCAAAGAGCACCGGAACAAAGCAATAAACTCAATGGATACACGGAATCCTCAAATCATGGACCATCCCCTTTGGTGTCCCAAGCTGTCACCTTTGGGATCGCCGGTTCTGGACCATAATAGGTGCATACAACTCATAGATATGATCCAGAACACAAATATACTCATGAAAACACATAAGGTTCAGATCTGAAAACATGGCACTCGGGCCCAAAGTGACAAGCATTAAGAACAAAAAGTTGTAGAAAAGAAGATAAACACCAATCTAGATGATAGGCAACATGCCCCCAACAATCTGACGAACTATTACATGATTAAACTCATCCAATCCCTACCATCCCCTTTGCCTACAGCAGGGAATTACTCACACATGTGAAGAGAAGTCATGGAGGATGGATGGAGTGGTGATGGCGATGACGATGGCGACAATCTCCCCTCTCCGGAGGCCAAATCAGCCTCCAGATTAGCCCTCCCGAAGAAGAACAGAGGGTGGCGGCGGCTCCGCGACGGAAACTGGGAAAAAACATCTGTCCTGGGGTTTTCTCGTAACGGGGATAAATAGGAGCCTCCGTAGGGCACCAGAGGAGGGGGAGCAGCCCAGGCGGCCAGAGGGCGCGGCCCCACCCCTGGCCGCGCCAGGGGGGCGCCTGGGGCCCCCAGGGCTCCCCTTTGGTCCCACTTCTGGCTCCTGGCTCAATCGGCTGCGTGGATTTTCTGGTATTTTTCTGGGAATTTTCTGGGATGTCTAAAAATCCATTTTCCTGCACACAATAAAACCATACAGGCAGCTCTGCTGAAAACAGCGTTAGTCCGGGTTAGTTTCGTCCAAATCATGCAAGAATGAGGGCAAAACAATAGCAAAAGTGTTTGGAAAAGTAGATACGTTTGAGACGTATCAGGATGACCTAAGGTTTATCGAACTCAGGGAAGTAGAGGTTGAAGATGGTCTCTCTCAAGCAACCCTGCAATTAAGATACAAGAAGTCTCTTGTGTCCCCAACACACCTAATACAACTAGGAGTTGCATAAGTGCACTAGTTCGGCGAAGAGATGGTAAAATACGAGTGATAGGTGTGGCAAAGCAAGGTAATATAAATCTGTAATAAAAAGTGCAACAAGCAAACATGTGACAAAAGTGAGCACAAACGGTGTAACAATGGTAGAAACATGTCGGGACCCGGGGTTAGCGTATGCAAGTACAGCTAAGACATAGTCATATGGAGAGCCAAGAACCGTACCCACTTGTCTATGCAGACAAGGCCAAGCACAGAACGTTCTCGGAAAGCATCGTACGTGAGGGGCATCCCATCCAGGCCGGATGATCAACTGAGATGGGTCCTCATCGTCCGCACACAAGTCTAATGATATGTGTAGTGAACTCCCATATTCAAAGACAAGTCGCCTCAACCATACTAACGACTATCTCAAAACTCTTACATAGACTTACTCCAGCCCGATCACTTAGTCGGGGTCTAGGGCGGGCTCGATCATACCACAAAGTGTGCACGAGACGGAGTCTCGAACAATCGCATCGCGATGCCCCAAGCTGCGCACATCTAAGGGCCACTTGGTGTACGAAAGACCGCCATCCAGAACACAACTAAGGTCTCGAAACCCATACAAAGACATGCATGTTATAAACATACACGCAGCACACATGCCTTGTATGAACAGCAGGTACCATTGCAATTCTCTACAAAGTGTACAATTTTATTGATAACTCTTATAGAGTGCAAACAGAGATCACAAACATGTGATCCAACATTACAACACAAACGGAAGAAAATTATGTCTGAGTACAGACAAGTTTAACAAATGGCTTAAGAAGCCTTATTTAAACACATGCCCGCCACGAGGGAACCAGTCGTCTGACTGGGACTAGACTAGTTGGTCTTCAGTCGTCCAGCTCGATGAAGAAGCCACCTTCGGGGTAAGTGGCATCATATAAAACATAGATTAAGCAAACATGAGTACAAAGTCGTACTCAGCAAGACTTACATAGGAGCTATACTACTCATGCACATGTATCAAGGTAAAGGGAGGTGGGGTTCACTTGCAGAAGTGCCAGCTTTGACTTGGCTAATCCTGAACTACGAGTACCAGACTTTGAGGTAAGAAGCGTACACGAGTCCACTACTTTCTCCAACCAATTACACCACTATGGTGCCTTCCTCGACTTCCCCACGAGAAAGCACGCCATAGCACTCACACTTATCTTGGTGTGTTTTATAAGTATCCGGTTCAAGTTGTCTAATAATCAAGCTAAGCTTTCCAAGCATTCCATAACCGCGGACACGGCTATTCGAATAGTTTTGTTAACCCTGTAGGGGTGTACCGCTACACACACATGATCATCATTTACCGCCTTTGATCTCGACACCATTCAAGGGGTGCCAGCGAGGATGCTCACCACAACTGTTACCTCATAGCCGATCTAGTCCGAGAAAGCCACCTACTTGGGTTGGATACCACTATCGTGAACCCGGCCGGTTTACCGAAGTGGACCCAAGTGATGTGTGCGTGGTGCATAAGCCGGTCTCGGATGAGCCGTTCTCTCACTTAGCAGCCAGGCCACAAGCCTACCAGAACTCCGAACTATTGCGACATCTGGACATCGAAAGGGATGAGTTAATAAGCTGAGAGGGGTCAGTGAGCCCAATGTGTGGTTGTACTCTTCATCTTGGATCACCACACAAGAACTCGGACTTAGGGCGGTGTTCAACGAGACAACCCACCGTGTACTCCTAAACAGCCTCTCATCGTTCACCTTGTATTAGGGTCGATTCACCAACACTTTTCTACCAACATCAACATGATCACTACCATCCCGACTCACATCACAGTAACAACATGGTATCATACTAAGCATGCAATAAGCGATAACATTTGCAGGGGCCACATGATATCAAACAACTCCTACATTTGCTAGGATTGTGGTTTGCTTACTATTGTGACAAAATGATAGGTCATGCAAAGGAATGGGTTCATCTATGCGGTAGAAACGTAGCATGGTGATCATCCTAAACAATGCATAAGCGAGACATGAGAGGGAAGTGGGATTTTATCGACATGATCAATGGGGGTTTGCTTGCCTTGCTGACGAGGTTCGGGTTCTGGGTCTTCAACGAAGGGGGCAGCCTCCTGCTCCGGTTCCACCTCTACTCGACAAACAACAAGTAAAGTAGCAAAGTAAATACAATGCACAATCACATGATGAAAGGTTGGAAATTGATGTATATGCTTTGATGTGTGAAGCAATTCCATTTAAATGGAGTATATTGCAAATTGAATTGCAAATTCAAACTCCAATTTGAATTCAAACTTAGTCAAGTTATATGTGACATGGTTTGATCAATTTGAATCATTTTCAAATGTGTATGATATGCCTAAGTGTTCTTGAAATATAACATAATTCCATGGTCCAAGTTGCAAAAGCATTTGATTTGAATTTGAATTAATACCAAATAATTCAAATGACATATGCTACTGGTCCCATTTTAAAATCAACTCCAACATAGTTGAAAGTTGCATATTTGGAAAGATAATTTTCTCCTGATCATTTTTCATATATTATTTGTCCAATTTGCAGTTAATATGAATTTTCTATGAATTTCCAAAGTTTGGGGTATTTTCTGGAATTTCTGGAATTTCTTTAATTCAAATAATCTCTGGAAATTCATTAAATCAATTTATTGCGTCAGGCTGACGTCAAGCTGGCGTCAGGGGGGGCTGACATGTGGGTCCAGGGTGTCAGTGACTGGGTGATTAAATCCGCTGGTTTAAAATAATCCGGTGGCTTAATTAAGCCACTCGGCCCACTGGTCAGTGACCCAGGGGGTCATTAGGCGAGTGATTAACGGGGGGGGGGGGGGGGGGGGGGGTTTGGGCTAACCCGCCGGCGGCTAAACGTCGGCGACCAGACCGCGACGGAGCACTGCTTTCTCCCTCTCCTGGCCTCCATTCTCTGCGCCGAGACCACAGGAATGCAGCCCAAGCGCTCGCGCGTCACCTGGAGCATGCGGTTGACCTCGGGGGTGACCAAAACAACGACGGCGACGACCTTCCGCGGCGGCCGTGGCACGGGCTCGGGGTGAAACTCGCAGCAGAGCACCATTGAAGCCAACGTTGGGCGCGTTCGAAGCAGAAGACCACGACGGAGGTGAAGGACAAGACGGCGAGGACGATTGCTTAGCAGAAGCTCGCCGACGACGACCGTGGCGGCTCGGTACTCCGGCGACCATGGCAAACGGTGACAGAGGAAGCAATCGAAGGGGAGAGGTTAGGGGTTTTGACCGTGAGCTCACCAGGAACTCAAAGGAGGTGGTGGTGATGGCTGGGGTGGTTCGACGGCGACGTAATCGACGAAGTCGTGCGGCGGCCGTAGACGAAGACGATGACGCGATTCGGCAGCTCCAGGGGGCTTCAGCTCCTCCTACTCCGCTTGAAGACGAAGACGACTGCGGTGAAGACGATGGGCAAGCTCCGGGGGCTTCTCGGCGTCGATGGCTACGCGGGGTCTCGACGGCGCTCCGGCGTTCTTCTCGGGCGACGACGAATCGGGCGAGAGAGGAGGGGAGGGAGCTCGTGGAGGGGGGGAAAGGAGTGGGGAAGCTTCTGGGCGTCTCCAGCGTGAAGATGTGGAACGGGGGGAAGCAGGAGGTGGCCAGGCGTCGCCGGCATGCTCGCGATGGCGGCAGCAGCCTGGCTGGCGCGAGGAAGAAGACGGGCTTGCCCCTGGGCTGGGCTACCTCGGTAAGTTGGGCCCTTTTTACTGCGAGCCCTTTTTCCCTTTTTCTTTCTGTTTTCTCTTCTGACATTTTTTCTGTTTAGCTAAATAAAATAGCTAAACATTTTTTTAAATGCTAAAAATTTTTATAAGGCTTCATAATAATATAGACTAGCCACTTATAAAGTTTCAACATTTTTAAAATTCAAATAATTTGAATCTTAACTCAAATAGGGTTATTTGATTAATTCCAAGGCACTGTTTGAATATTTGAAAAATCTATGAGCATGGGATGGGTCCCACATCACTTGATATGTGATCACACTCATTTATAAGACTTTTCGAAAATCTAACATGAATTTTTGGAGAAGATTTTTATCTGGCCTTTTGAATTAATTCATCTGGGGGGGGTTCCTTCTCCCATTTTGATTTTGAAGTTGATTTCTTTCATGAATGCAAAGTGAAATTGATCCTAGCACATTACCTAACAGAGGGTTCTGACAAAACAAGGCCTAGGCTTCATACTTTCACTAGTGGCAACTCTCAACAACATTAACATAGTCTAATCACATGATACTTCCCATAAAACATGCAATGGAGACGCACTCGGAGGTCATTCCTTTGTGGTCAAGAGAGGATGAGAATTATGTAGGGACACAAAAGCACACCTCAAAGTTCGTAGTTCTCAATCTATGGATTTCCCAATGTCACCGCGGCCATCCAAAGAGAGTACCACAATCACCACAACATATCTCAAGGATAGTCAAAGATAAGCACCAAGAGACTCTCAATCTTCAATCAACACACAAAAGAGGAAATCACTCATGATAATATTCTTCTAACCCATGTCCAATAGACCGCTGTCACCTTAGTCTCGGGGATTATACTAGATAAAATCAATTGAGTACATCAATCCAATACATAGAGGAAGGGGAAATATCATGGGATCACCCTAGATTAACATAGCCTATGATCACAACGAAGATCACATCATGGGAGAGATAGAAGAACACATAGCTACTAGTAGAAACCTCAGCCCCGAGGGAGAACTACTCCCGCTTCATGGAGGGAGGAAGCAACGTCGATGGAGATGAATCCGGGGGCACTTCCCCGTCCCGGTAGGGTGCCGGCACAGGAATTCTGTCCCCCCGAAACTTGTTTTCGATGGCGGCGGAGATCGGAATTGCTTCTGGAGAAAAGGGGTCCGGAATCAGGGTTTCTGCGACGGGAGAATAAATAGGGGCCAAAGTAGGGCACCAGGGGGTGTGGGACCCACCCAGGAGGGCAGGTGGCGCGGCCAGGAGCTGGGCCGCGCCAGGCACCCTCCTGGCTGCCCCCTGGCTTCCCTGTGGCCCCCTTTGGCCTGGTGGAAGCTTCCGGAATGCTGATTTTTTATATAATTTTTCCGGGATTTATTGGGCACTTTTCATTATTGGAAAAACCTGAAATACAAAAACAACAAAAAACGGGAACTGACAACTGGGTGCACTGAGTTAATAGGTTAGTCCAAATATGATCAAAAATTTATGAAAGTGTATCAAAAGCATAGCAATATCACACAAAACATGCATGGCACAAGCAGAAATTATAGATACGTTTAGGACGTATCAACATCCCCAAGCTTAATTCCTGCTCGTCCTCGAGTAGGTAAATGATAACAAGCATAGTTTCTGTGGTGACATGCCACAAAATCATATAAAGACTTTTAAGTAAAGCAATCAAGGCATGTAATTCAATTCAAGTCATAACAGGCAAGAGTCTATATTAGCATTGAAACAAGCAACATAAGAACATAAAGGTGCAAGAGCTCTCGCTGTCCGTGACTCGAATGTCTCCAAATGGTGTTTGCGTGCAAGAAAGAGGATAGGGATATACGAGAAAAAATATTTTTGTGCTGAGAACTCAATCTACTAAAGTTTCACACTTGGTCTTCTTTCGAATCTTATCTTGACTCATCCCCAGACCACTAGCCAGGTACAAGTCAAAATGATCCACTCCTTTTCGACATTTTGAGCACTCATGCAATGGATGAGCGTAAGCAAGAAAGTTGACACTTAGGATGGCAAAGAGAGAAAAGGTGGAGGAGGAAGACAAAAATGGTGTGAAAGTCTCACATCAATGAGGATAATCATAGGCGAGAGAAAGCCAAATGATAGATATGATGTGAGGAGTAGGGATTGCCATGCAACGGATGCACATATGAGCTAAGGTAAGCTCTCCAATGGAACTAGTGGGGGTGCATCCAACTTGCTTGCTCAAGAAGACCTAGAGCTCATTTGAGGAGGCTCATCATTGGAATATACAAGCCAAGTTCTATAGTGTGAAGGTCCCCACATAGCTATATGCATGAATGACAATCTCTACGGAGTACAAGATATAAGATGGAGTACGAGTGTGGATCTCTCAAAAGGAATAGTAGTGTGCCCCCTTCTCTCTTTTTATTTTTCCTTTTCTCTTTTTTCTATTTTTTATATATTTTTTGGTGGCCTCAATGGCTCTTTCTATTTAACTCTCATTTGTCCTCTTTGGGATCTTTTCCTCACTTTAGGGGCAACACTCTATGTTTTACAAGAAGGTATAGAAGATCTTTCACACTTTACAAGGTACTCAAAACATAAAGAAGATGTAGCTATCATGATGTATGCAATGTATGTCGCTTCCAGTGTAGCAGGAACATGTATGACATGAAGATCAAGTCATGAAGAGGTGGATGTTGCATGGCAATATATCTCGGAAAGGCTATGGAAATGCCTTGATAGGTAGGTATGGTGGCTGTTTTGAGGAAAGATATAAGGAGGTTTATGATGACAGAGTGTATCATGCCAAGGGTTTGGATGTACCGGCGAAGGTGTACGCCAACTCTCGGAGTGAGAAGAAAGCAATGCACGGCACAGGAGAGGCTAGCAAATATGAGGAGGTGGAAGTATCAACTTTCAATACTTACATTAGTCCGAAGAACTCATGCACTTATTATCAGTAACTCTCAATCTAGTAAGGAGGTTCACAAAGAGACAAGTACCCCGAGGAGGAGTGTATGGGGGTTTGGTTATCCTTGCGCATCCTCGACTCATGGTACATGAGTGTACTCTAATATTCGATCCCTCCAAAGATTAGCAATCCATCTAGTAGCTAGAGTTCTCAATTAGTTTTCTAGGTTTTTGAAAATAGACACGGATTTCCCAAAATACGAAACCTATCACTAATAGGCTAGAGATCTTGACACCAAATGTTCAAACATTACTCACATCAATACCTCAAAACCATTGCAAGTTACTACTAAAATTAAATAGCAACCTTAATTACCTACTTTCAAGACAAGACACAACTCAGTGCAACAACCAACTCTCTTAACAAGATAAACATGAAAACTAAAGAGAGTTCCAGCAACAAACTAAACAAAAGCCAAGGCTCTTGCTAAAGAAAAACTAAAACTAAAACTAAACATGGCAGTAGCTATGAAAAGGTAAAGAACACACAACAGAGAAAGATAGGCATGAAAAATTCTATGATGTGTTCTAGATTTTGAAAGTGGAGTGTGTTTCTCTCCCACACAAAGTAAGACGGGATCTAACTTGTTATGAACAGCAGCAAAGCTAAAGAAAACTAAAAATAAAACCTAAGAGCGAGACGCTCCAAGCATAGCACATAACGCATGAAGTGATAAAAATATAGTGAGACGAAGGACAAACTGATGATTGTTGATGGAGAAGGGGATGCATGGGGGCATCCCCAAGCTTAGAAGCTTGAGTCTCCTTGAATTTTTATTGGGGATGCATGGGGGCATCCCCAAGCTTGAGCGCTTGACACTCCTGGATCTTCTTTCATCATCTTCCATCGCACACTTGAAAACTCCCTTCATACATAACTCATCATAAGCTGATTAGAGAGGTTATTACCCTTAATAAATAATTTTTCCCTACTGGATATAAGGATATTCTTTAAGAGCTACTGTTTCTCAAGATTTCCAAAAGGTTTTTGCAAAGAAAAAGCAAGCTTAAGGTTTGCAAAAGTTAGGAGAGACAAAACATGGAAGAATCTGTGAAAAACAGAACAACAGGTAGTAAAGAATTTTTTAGGGGTACTTCTGCAACTCGAATCAAAAAACTCAGAACAGGCGCTCGAAAGTCTATTGTATGGAGCACGCTGTAAAAAAATTCAGATAAAAAAGATGATCTGGTGATTTTAGGCTAAGTTTTCCGTCCAAGGACAGAATCTGTTTTCTGGACAGCATGTCACAACTTTTGAACTTTCTTGCAATCGGAGGCTAGACTTGGCACAAAGCTTGAAAAATAAAGATACAATGATGTTGCTACAGTAGTAACAATCATCAAGACCACTAAAAACAGAAAGTAAAAACTCAAAGCAAAGATAACAAGGGTTGTCTCCCTAGAGCTCTTTCTTTATATCCATAAAGTTAGGCTTAAGATTTTAATGATGCTCTTGTAGGAATAATAGTTGAAGCACAAAATAGAGCATAAAGAAGCAACTACCAAACACATTTAAGTCTAACATGCTTCCTATTCAAAGGGATCTTGTAGAGAAATAACTCATTGAAGCATAAAGATTTTAGCATAGGAAGGCAAAACAAGTGCAACTTCAAAACCTTCAACATAAAGAGAGGGAACTTGATATTATTGAAATATCTATAAGAATATGTTCCCTTCTCATAATAATTTCCAGTAGGATCATGAATAAACTCAACAATATAAGTATCACGTAAAGCATTGTTACCATGATCCACATGCAAAAGGGTACTCTTACTCTCCACATAAACATAATCTTTCTCATTGGTAATAGTGGGAGTAGGACTATCATAAACAACTTGAACACTATAGATTAATTGTGTATTAGGAAGATGGTGTTCAACAAGGGAGTAATTCCCTCCATGATTATGACAAGTTTCATAAGGATAATTTCTCCTTATGTCATAGGTACCTTTATAATCACTAAAGATAGGAGTTATAACATCATCATAGTAGAGAAGAGCATTATCATTGCTAGCAACTATATTTGTAAACATGTTGTCTTTATTCTTACTAGCAAAAGAATTATCAATTACCACATCACTAATGGGTAAAGGACTTGCAATCCTATCATCCCCAAGCTTAGAGCTTTACATATCATCACTCTCAAAGTTAGTACCAAAAAGATTTTCAAGATCATAAGTAGCATTATCATCATTTTCCCAATCACAAAAAGTAACATGCATATCATAATCAAAATCATCTTCAATAGTGCCTATGGACTTAACATCAGGATAATAATGAATGCAATCAAGCTCGCCGTCCTCCAAAAATTTCTATCCGTTAGGATAAAAATTGATGCGAGGAATATGCTCACGCCAGGTTGATACCCATTCTTCTTCCTTCTTGCTCCTCTTCCTCCTCCTCTTATTTTTCTTCTTATTTTCCTTAGGAGGGAGTGGTTGGAGATGAAGCTTCTCCATATATCCTAGTTTATCATTAGAAACAATAGGGGAAACTTGGGAGAAACTCTCCTTTTTATTAGTAGAGATATAAGAGACATTTTTATACGTTGGTAAAGTTCCCTCCTTTCTAATCTTACTTATGTAATCATTTTCATGGCAATTAACAACACAATAGAGATGGCAATTTTGCAAAGTGTTGCTAATTCCTAAGGCATTAACATCTAGCCAAGAAGTCTTTTCTGATAGCTCTTCACACATCAAAAACAACATAAGTTCATCATAAAGATCAGAAGTGATCATGTTATCACACAACTGATTAACAGTTATGCTTTGAAAGTTCATGCATTGAAAATTAAAGTGACCCTCTATGCAGCAAAGTTCACAAGTAAAAGGATAAAGGTCACACAATTCTCTAGCAGTTTCATTTAAATCTTTGACCCAAGTGATTGTTCTTTCATGCTTATGTTGCTTAAAATACTTCTCTTCTTCAATCATAGGCCTTTCACAAGGTCTATCCACTCCACAAAAATTAACATGCTTATATAAAACTTCATTTTCAGGAATTGGATCATGCATGTTGCAATCATCATGAACAATCTCATTTTCTTTGCAAATCTCTTTAAAAGGTTCATGATGCTTGATCCAATTCTCCTTATGCATATTAAGATGTGAAGCAAAAGATTTGAGGAAATCAACAAGGAGTTGAGAATCAAGCCCAAACTTAGCACTAAATTTATTAAAACTTGCAGTTTCAACAAAGGACTTAATGCAATCATACTCATAATTTATAACTGACTCTTTACCTTTCTCGATCTCCCAATCTTCAGTATTGCGTTGAATTCTTTCAAGGAGTTCCCATTTAGCATCAATCTTTTCGTTTGTGAAAGAACCCATAGAGGAAGCATTGAGCAAGTCTTTATCATGTCTAGAGAGCCTCGCATAAAAATTAGTAACAATTATATCTTTGGGGAGCCCATGGTTAGGACATTTTAGCATTAAAGTTTTCAGTCTCCCCCAAGCTTGAGATATGCTCTCTCCGTCATGAGGATAGAAATTATAAACATAATTCCTATTCTCGTGGACTTCATGAAGAGGATAAAACTTGGAGTAAAAGAGAGACTGGGTCTCTTCCCAATCCCGTAGGTGAGAATCATCTAGTAGCCTATACCATTCCAATGCTTTTCCTTTCAGTGACAAGGCAAATAATTTCCTCATGACTTCATCTCTTGTCAAACCTGAAATTTTAATAACTCACAAAGTTCTGTAAGTTTCAACAGATGAACACTAGGATGGACTGTTCCATCCCCTTCATAATGATCATTCATAACCTTTTCAATTATCCCAAGTGGTATTTTGAATGGGATACATTCATTAGGTGGAGGAGACTTCTCTACCACGGGTGTGGTAAAGCGGCATCCCCGAAGCAGCGAACTAAGATTGCAGTTTTCCATAAGCCTAACTAGTGAAAATAAAAACAAGAAACGAAAAGAATTAATTGCAAGATCTAAAGATATACCTTCAAGCACTCACCTCCCCGGCAACGGCGCCAGAAATAGCTTGATGTCTACGCACGCTTCTATTCTTGTAGACTATGTTGGGCCTCCAAGCGCAGAGGTTTGTAGGACAACAGCAATTTCCCTCAAGTGGATGACCTAAGGTTTATCGAACTCAGGGAAGTAGAGCTCACTAGTAGAAAACAGGGCTTTGGTTCAGGCCTCTCCAGCCGATTTGTCCCGGTTGTGCCACGAACCGGAACCCATGGGGGTCATACGTCCCGGTTCGTGCGCCTGGGGGCCGGCCGGGCCTCGTGGAGCATTGGTCCCGGTTCGTCTAGGGGCATATGTCCCGGTTCTAGACAAGAACCGAGACCAATGCGCCTCGCTCCAGGCCCACAACCACTAGTCCCCGTTTGTGGCTCAACCCGGGACGAAAGGCTGGCCATTAGTAGTGGTTCCAGCCACAAACCGGGACTAATGATTTGGCTATATATACCCGTCGCCGGCGAGCAGAGCACTCCATTGGTGCTCTGTTTTTTCGAGGAGGGCAAGGGGAGGGCTTTGTGGTGCTCTAGCTCACCTCTTATGCACATGAGGTGTTCGATGAAATTCCCGAGCCACACTACTTAAGCTTTCTCCTCTCCAAACTCGACTTCCAAGCTCCATTTTTCTTAAGATTTGTCCAGGTTTAGCGGTCCATCACGTCCCATCCCCGTCTTCACCACCGTCGATCGCCCGCGCCGATCTCGTCGCCGGCACCACCGTGGTGAGCCTCTTGTTCTTATCTTCTTTATAAAAGAAAAATATTTCTTACTTGTATGATTAGATATATAATTGTCTAATTTTCTTACTTGTATTATTGCTTGTTATTATATAGTGCGATGGTTTTGGTATCCGCCCCCGTCGGCCCTCTTCCTCTCTATGATTCGGATGTGGTATATATTATCTTTTATAACTATTTGTTTCATTTAGTGTTTATGGTAATTATGCCGACACCAACTTGACATAGATGTATTTATCTAGGAGGTATGCGAACCGGATATTACATACGACCCTCTTGTCGAGAGGTTAAATTTAGTTGAAGAAGAAAACGAGTATTTAAAAGAAAAAAATAAAAAGAGTTGAAGAAGAGAAGAAAAGAGTTGAAGACGAGAAGATGATATTGGAGTTGCATGTTGCGGATGTCGTAGAAGGTCACAAGATCAAGATGGATGCAATGCGCTTGAAGATTATAAAGTTTAGAAAATATGCCATCCATAGCGAGGCTTGGTATCATTATGCCGTTGGATCAATTGTTACCTTGGTTGCGATTATGATCGCATTTGTTGTTGCATTGAAATGTTTTACATAGTTTCAATGTATGGTTTAATTAGATGCTCTGGAGAGCTATATGTTGTTCAATGAGAACTATGTATGTACTTTGGTTTTAATGTGATGATAAACTTCTATTAATTTGGTCACTTATATATTCATGATGTTCTGTAATAATGGTTTTTGACACACTTAATGCACGCAGATGAACCGTCAATGGATGTATGGTGACAGACACACCTCCGAGTACATTGAGGGCGTGCATGATTTTCTCGAAGTGGCTGAGGCAAACAAGCAGAATGGTTTTATGTGTTCTCCATGCTCTATATGTGGGAATACAAAGTCTTACTCTGACCGGAAAAACATTCACGCCCACCTGCTTTATAAGGGATTCATGCCACACTATAATGTTTGGACCAAGCACGGAGAAATAGGAGTAACGATGGAAGACGGCGAAGAAGAAGAGTACGATGAAAACTATGTGCCCCCTGAATACGGTGATGCTGCAACGGGGGAAGCTGAAGATCAAGAGGAACCGGACGATGTGCCTGATGATGATCTCTGTCGGGTCATTGTTGATGCAAGGAGACAGTGTGAAAGTGAAAAGGAGAAGCTGAAGTTCGATCGGATGTTAGAGGATCACAAAAAAGGGTTGTACCCCAATTGCGAAGATGGCAACACAAAGCTCGATACCGTACTGGAATTGCTGCAATGGAAGGCAAAGTATGGTATACCTGACAAGGGATTTTAGGATGTACTAAAAATATTTAAGAAGAGGCTTCCAAAGGATAACGAATTGCCCGACAGTACGTACGCAGCAAAGAAGGTCGTATGCCCTCTAGGAATGGAGGTGCAGAAGATACATGCATGCCCTAATGACTGCATCCTCTACCGCGGTGCGTACGAGGATTTGAACGCATGCCCGGTATGCGGTGCATTGCGGTATAAGATCAGACGAGATGACCCTGGTGATGTTGACGGCGAGCCCCCCAGGAAGAGGGTTCCTGCCAAAGTGATGTGGTATGCTCCTATAATATCACGGTTGAAACGTCTGTTCATGAACAAAGAGCATGCCAAGTTGATGCGATGGCACAATGAAGACCGTAAGAAAGACGGGAATTTGAGACACCCCGCTGATGGGTCGCAGTGGAGAAAAATCGAGAGAAAGTACCGGGCTGAGTTTGGAGATGACCCAAGGAATGTATGGTTTGGTTTAAGCGCGGATGGCATTAATCCTTTCGGGGAGCAGAGGAGCAATCACAGCACCTGGCCCGTGACTCTATGTATGTATAACCTTCCTCCTTGGGTGTGCATGAAGCGGAAGTTCATTATGATGTCAGTTCTCATCCAAGGCCCTAAGCAACCCGGCAAAGACATTGATGTGTACCTAAGGCCATTATTTGAAGAACTTTTACAGCTGTGGAATGGAAACGGTGTACGTGTGTGGGATGAGCACAAACAGGAGGAATTTGACCTGCATGCGTTGCTGTTTGTAACCATCAATGATTGGCCTGCTCTCAGTAACCTTTCAGGACAGACAAACAAGGGATACCACGCATGCACGCACTGTTTAGCGGACACCAAAATTATATACCTGGACAAATGCAGGAAGAATGTGTACCTGGGGCATCGTCGATTTATTCCGACCAACCATCAATGTCGTAAGAAAGGCAAGCATTTCAAAGGTGAGGCAGATCACCGGAAGAAGCCCGTCATGCGTACCGGTGATCACGTACTTGCTATGGTCAATGATTTACACGTAATATTTGGAAAGGGTCCCGGCGGACTATCTGTTCCGAATGATGACGAGGGACGCGCACCCATGTGGAAGAAGAAATCTATATTTTGGGACCTACCCTACTGGAAACACCTAGATGTCCGCTCTTCAATCGACGTGATGCACGTGATGAAGAAACTTTGCGTGAACCTGCTAGGCTTCTTGGGCGTGTATGGGAAGAAAAAAGATACACCGGAGGCACGGGAGGACCTGCAACATTTGCACGAAAAAGACGGCATGCCTCCAAAGCAGTATGAAGGTCCTGCCAGCTACGCTCTTACCAAAGAAGAGAAGGAAATCTTCTTTGAATGCCTGCTCAGTATGAAGGTCCCGTCTGGCTTCTCGTCGAATATAAAGGGAATAATAAATATGGCCGAGAAAAATTTTCAGAACCTAAAGTCTCATGACTGCCACGTGATTATGACACAACTGCTTCCGGTTGCATTGAGGGGGCTTCTACCGGAAAACGTTCGATTAGCCATTGTTAAGCTATGTGCATTCCTCAATGCAATCTCTCAGAAGGTGATCGATCCAGAAATTCTACCAAGGCTAAGGAGTGATGTGGCGCAATGTCTTGTCAGTTTCGAGCTGGTGTTCCCACCATCCTTCTTCAATATCATGACGCACGTCCTAGTTCATCTAGTCAACGAGATTTTCATTCTGGGCCCCGTATTTCTACACAATATGTTCCCCTTTGAGAGGTTCATGGGAGTTCTAAAGAAATATGTCTGTAACCGCGCTAGGCCAGAAGGAAGCATCTCCATGGGCCATCAAACAGAGGATGTCATTGGGTTTTGTGTCGACTTCATTCCTGGGCTTAAGAAGATTGGTCTACCTGAATCGCGGTATGAGGGGAGACTGACTGGAAAAGGCACGATTGGAAGGGACTCAATAATATGCAGGGACGGACATTCTTGGTCTCAAGCACACTACACAGTTCTACAGAACTCTATCTTGGTGGCCCCGTATGTCGATGAACACAAGAACAGTCTGCGCTCCAAACACCCAGAGGAGTGTGACGACTGGATTACACATGAACACATCAGGACTTTTGGTGATTGGTTGGAAACACATGTCAGAGGTGACAACACCGTTTCTGATGAGCTGTTCTCGTTGTCCAGGGGACCATCTTCAACTGTATTGACTTACAAAGGATACGAGATAAATGGGAATACATTTTACACGATCGCCCAAGATCAAAAGAGCACCAACCAAAACAGCGGTGTCCGCTTTGATGCAGCAACCAAGAGGGGAAAGGACACATATTATGGTTACATAGTGGACATATGGGAACTTGACTACGGACATGATTTTAAGGTCCCTTTGTTTGAGTGCAAATGGGTCAATCTGTCAGGAGGCGGGGTACAGGTAGACCCACAGTACGGAATGACAACAGTGGATCTAAACAATCTTGGGTACACAGACGAACCATTCGTCCTAGCCAATGATGTGGCGCGGGTTTTCTATGTGAAGGACATGTGTACCAAACCGAGAAAAAGAAAAGATATGGAAGCGAATACATCATATGATGAGCCAAAGCGCCACATAGTTCTTTCAGGAAAAAGAGACATCGTGGGATTGGAGGGCAAGACGGACATGTCTGAAGATTATGAAAAGTTTCATGAAATTTCTCCCTTCAAAGTCAAGGCTGATCCAAGCACCCTGTTAAGAGATGAAGAATATCCATGGCTACGGCGCAATAAGCAAAGGACACAAGCGAAGAAAAAGTGAAGACACATGAAGTCAGAAAGGGTTGAAAATTGATGATGTGGCTTTGAATGGTTCATTTTGAACAGACAAAAAGTCTGGATTTCAAATAAGTTCAAAAAAATGAAATCCCTTTGTAGATAGATCAACAAAACACACGGTTCTCCTGCATACAGCCCGACTGTGGCTCGTGAGTGCCCGCATATCAAATGCACCGTCGGGTTGTATGCAGGGAATCCGAATGATTTTTATTTGGTCGATGAACTGAAGGATTTCTAGATATATCAACAAAACACACGGTTTCGCCTGCATACAGCCCAACTGTGGCTCGTGAGTGCCCGCACATAAAATGTACCGTTGGGAGTATGCAGGCCAATCCGAATGATTTGTATTTGGTCGAGGAACTGAAGGATTTCTAGATATATCAACAAAACACACGGTTTCTCCTGCATACAGCCCAACTGTGGCTCGTGAGTGCCCGCACATCAAATGCACCGTTGGGCGTATGCAGGCCAATCCGAATGATTTGTATTCGTACACACCGAGTGTCCGAGAGGTGGGATATATATATGGGTCGTGTGCCTCTTTAGCCCCGGTTGCTAGCACAAACCGGTACTAGCGCGAGACCTTAACTGTGTACAGGCCGGTTCCCAGATCCAACGACTCACAAGCCGGATCCAACGACTCACAAGAGCTTAAAAGAAACACGCGATCCGTGTACTTCTTCCTGATTGGTGGGATTCAGACCCGGGTGAGGTTAAAAGCACGCGCAAAGCCAACCTCCACTATTTCTCTTCTCGCGAAGTCTTCCCCTTCCGTGGCACCGCCACCATCCATTTTTTGCCGTAACCCTCTCAACTTTTTAGCACATGCTATGTGGGTCAAATGATGATACCATGCCAAGTTTCAACATTTTCGGAGTTCATTTGTAGTGCTAGAAACTGGAAAATTAAATAAAGCAAAAAAGAAAACAAAAAAACTGGAAAAAAGAAAAAAAATGCCACCTATTGGGCCACCATGGCCTGAATATGACTAGAAACCCAACCATGGGCCAGGATTCAGGCCCGCAATAGGCCCAATAGGCCCACAGGCAAGTAGTACCAGATTAGGCCCGGAAGCCTGCACTTGAGAGGAGCTCGAGACGATACGCGCAGAAGCGCTTATAAACCGCTAGAGCGCTCCCTCGACTAGCGAGGTGGGACTAAACATCCCACCGCTCCGCGGCGCAAGGCGTTTGGTTCCGGTTGGTGGCACCAACCGGAACTAAAGGGGAGCATTGGTACCGGTTCGTGCCACCAACCGGGATCAATTCCCCCCTTTAGTCCCGGTTGGTGGCACCAACCGGAACCAAAGGTCTCTGCTTGCCGCCTTTTCGGCTGCTGAAAAAAACCTTTGGTCCCGGTTGGTGGCACCAACCGGAACTAAAGGGGGGCATTGGTCCTGGTTGTTCGCAAGAACCGGAACCAATACTCTGGGTATATAAATGGCACTTGTAAATTTTCAGTTCTAAATCTCACCATTTCCCCCGACGATGCCGGAGACGAAACCGACGCCGTCAGGCTGCCCAACCTCCGCCCGCCGCCCCCGTCGCACCCGCTGGAGACGACACCGACGCCGTCAGGCTGCCCCGACGCCGCCCGCCGCCCCGACGACACCGACGCCGTCCGGCTGCCCCGACGCCGCCCGCCGCCCCCTCCGTCACCGTCGCCACCGCCCGCGCCCGTCGTCGTTGCGTTCTGGGTGAGCCACCGCCTCGTTTCCCCCTCCCAGCCCTCCTCCCCGCGCTCTACTTCGCCTTCCCGCCGTGGACAAAGCTCCGGCCGCTTCCGGGCTTATCGCTGTGGTCGCCTCGGACCTCCCCCGAGACCCCCGTGTGCACCATCAGGTGCGGGAGGCCGCGGGCTACCTGCGGGTGCCTTCGGGAGGTGGACTCCGGGAGCTCGACTCCGGGAGGGCGCCGCCGCGCACAGTGGCACCGGTGTCATGCCGCCGGCCAGCCCTGGCCGTTTAGCCCCTAATCCCCCTGCTAACCCCCCCCCCCCCCAAGCCATTTAACAGAGGGATTAAGACCCCAGTCACTGACCAGAGGGCCCCACTGGTCAGTTGGACCAGTCAATCCCACCTGTGTCAGCATGATGCAGGCATGACGCAATAAATCTTAAATGATTTAATTTAAATCAGAAATTCCAGAAACTTATGTACTTTACAAATGTTGAAAATTTTAAAAAAAGATTTATGTATTCATTGTTGCAATAATGGTGTATACAAACTTGAGCAATTTGAATAACTTTAGAAGTACCGGACTCTCAAGAGCCAAAACACCATTTGTAACGCGTCGCCGAGGCCACCCAAATTTACCAAGTCGATGGTCGAAAACTAGGGTAAAGGGTCGAGGGTCACCGAGGGGTCGATGGTCGGGAACTAGGATAGAGGGTCGAGGGTCACCAAGGGGTCGATGGTCGGGAACTAGGGTAGTGCCTTGTGTGAAAGTATTGAAGAAATCCATGGCTTCATCATGCCCCCATGTTTGGCTCAGGGCGCCATCTTATATAGATTTATTGTCGTGCCAAAAACTGGTGTCAACACATGCCCCCATGTTTTTCGGCAAAACTTGTATGTTTGGCACACTAATATATCCATGCTATATATATCATGTTTGTATATTAAGTGTCATGTTGTAATTAATATTTTGCAGAAACTATGGACGATCTTCAAACAAACTTAGAACAAGAAGAGATGTTGGGGGAAATCACACGCGAAGGACCGTTGTTGGTGGGCGACATCGTCCGGGTAGGAGGTGATGTCTTCCAATTTCTGAACGACACCGATGGTCTGGAAGAAGAGGGTGAAGCAGGCTCCGATGATCGGACAATGGAGGTGGAAGGACATGCTTATGATGGCTCCTGTGAGCGAACGGAGGAAGGAGTTGTTGGAAAGTCCGGCGAGGTATATATAATAATTAAGCCTGTGCTGACTAGCTAATTGATGCATTAATTGTTTTGGACTGTGTACACATATTAACTCTCTTCTTTCTTCTTTTCTAGCCCTCCGTATCCGGATCGAGCCAAACTTCGGTAACGAGACGAGGCCCAAAGAAAAAATGCGCCCGGATGAAAGGTTCACGATCACCGGCATCAATAGAGATGGCCAACCGATTGAACCCAGCCGGACCAAAGATGCATTTTCTGCTCAGTGCGGGGTTCTTGTTAGGGACATGATCCCGATCAGCATCCAGCAATGGAATAAGCCGAAGGCCGGAGACCCTGAAGTGTCTTTTGTCACCGATAGACAGAAAGATTGTCAGATCCCTCTGTTAGGTATGTGCTAGGGTTAGTTGGTACCTTTGCATCATGTCAAAATTTCAAAAAGAAATCTTGGAAATCAAATTCAAAATCCAAATGGGAGAAGGAATACCCCCCAGATGAATTAATTCAAAAGGCCAGATAAAAATATTTTCCAAAAATTCATGTTAGAGTTTTGAAAAGTCTTATAAATGAGTGTGATCACATATCAAGTGATGTGGGACCCATCCCATGCTCATAGATTTTTCAAATATTCAAACAGTACCTTGGAATTAATGAAATACCCCTTTTTTGATTTAAAATTCAAATCATTTGAATTTTAAAAATGTTGAAAGTTTATGAGTGGCTAGTTGATATTTTTATGAGGCCACATAAAAGTTTTCAGCATTTAATAAAATGTTTAGCTATTTATTTTAGCTAAACAGAACAAATTACAGAAAAACAGAAAGGAAAGATTAAACAGAAAAGGGAAAAACCTTACCTGGCGCCCAGGCGAAGTCGGCCCACCCCAGCCCAGCCGGCCCACCAGGGGCAGGGGAGTCTTCTTCCCCACCCCGCGCCTCCAAGATGCTCGGTGGAATGCCACCGAGCTAGCTGGTGGCGACACGTCGTCGTCGACGAGCTTCCACCCCTCCCCGTGGCCCCTTCTCGCACCTGGACGCGCCCTGGAGAACGACGCGTCCATTCCCCCCCTCCAGAGCTTCCTCCTCCTCCTCCCGCGATCGTTTCCATCGCCACCCGAGAGCGCCGCCGCTCGCCGTCGCAAGAACTCGTGGCCATTGACGTCGAGGAGTCAAGCCAACGTGTCCAAGCTCTTCGTCGTCGTCGTCCTCGTCGAACTGAAGCAGGAATCGAACTCGGAGCCGTCGAAGTCGCCGGATTCTTCCTCGAGCTTCCGCCGGCCGCCGTGGAAGACTTCGTCGATTACACCGCCGTTGAGCCACCCCAGGCCTCGCCACCACCTCTGCTGGATTCAGGGTGAGCTTGCGAGTGAAACCCCTCTCTTCTTCCCCTGGTTTGCTCGCTCTAGCCGGATCCGCCATGGATGCCGAAGCTTGTCGCCGCCATGGATGAGCTCGAGGTCGCCCCTGTGCCCCTTCGTCTCAGCCAGAGCGTGCGTTTGGCTCCTGAGCATGCTAGCTTTCGAACGCAAGCGAGTTCAGCCCGAACCGTGCACGGTAGCGTCGTCTACGACCTCGCCGTGGTTCTGCTTCCGCCGGAGTCATCACCGTCGTCGATTTCGAGCACCCCGCGAACCCCTGTTGCCTCCAGAAGACGCGGACGACCTCCAGGAGCAAGATGGTGTCCTCCCCGTGGCTTCCCGTGGCCCCTAGCTCATTCCGACGAGTCGCCGCCGTGGCTCCATTCGCCGGCGTCAAGCCGCCGGTGGGTTAGCCACTAATCATCCAGTTAGTGACCCCCTGGGTCACTGACCAGTGGGCCCAGTGGCTTAATTAAGCCACTGGATTATTTTAAACCACGGGTTAAGTTAACCCAGCCACTGACAGGGTGGCCCCACATGTCAGCCCCCCCTGACGTCAGCACTGACGCAGTAATTTGAATTATTGAATTTCCAGAAAATCAAAATGAATTAAAAGAATTCCAGAAATTCCAGAAAATACCCCAAACTTTGGAAATTCATAGAAAATTTATATTAACTCCAAATTGGACAAATAATATATGAAAAATGATCAGGAGAAAATTATCTTTCCAAATATGCAACTTTCAACTCTGTTTGAGTTGAATTTAAAATGTGATCAGTAGCATTTGCTATTTGATTTAAATGGAATTAAATCAAATTCAATTCAAATAATTTTGCAACTTGAACCATGGCAACATGCTACATTTCACTTACACATCAGAGGCATATCATACACATTTGAAGATAATTCAAAATGATGAAACTATATCACATATAACTTGGTTAATGTTGAATTCAAATGTGGAATTTGAATTTGCATTCTAAATGCAATATATTCCACTTAAATGGAATTGCCTCACACATCCAAACTTATACTTCAAGCTTTAACATTCAATCATGTGCTTGAGCATTGCATTCATATTGATTGCTACTTCGTGCTTTGTTTGTCGAGTAGAGGTGGAACCGGAGCAAGAGGTCACCCCCTTCGTTGAAGATCCAGAACCCGAACCTCGTCAGCAAGGCAAGCAAAACCCCATTGATCATGTCGATAAAATCCCACTTCCCTCTCATGTCTCGCTTATGCATTGTTTAGGATGATCACCATGCTTCGTTTCTACCGCATAGATGAACCCATTCCTTTGCATGACCTATCAATTTGTCACAGTAGTAAGCAAACCACAATCCTAGCAACTATAGGAGTTGTTTGATATCATGTGGCCCCTGCAAATGCTATCGCTTATTGCATGCTTAGTATGATACCATGTTGTTACTGTGATGTGAGTCGGGATGGTAGTGATCATGTTGAGGATGGTAGAAAAGTGTTGGTGAATCGACCCTAATACAAGGTGAACGATGAGAGGCTGTGTAGGAGTACACGGTGGGTTGTCTCGTTGAACACCGCCCTAAGTCCGAGTTCTTGTGTGGTGATCCAAGATGAAGAGTACAACCACACATTGGGCTCACTGACCCCTCTCAACTTATTAACTCATCCCTTTCGACGTCCAGATGTCGCAGTAGTTCGGAGTTCTGGTAGGCTTGTGGCCTGGATGCTAAGTGAGAGAATGGCTCATCCGAGACCGGCTTATGCACCACGCACACATCGCTTGGGTCCACTTCGGTAAACCGGCCGGGTTCACGATTGTGGTAGCCAACCCAAGTAGGCGACTTTCTTGGACTAGATAGGCTATGAGGTAACAGTTGTGGTGAGCATCCTCGCTGACACCCCTTGAATGGTGTCGAGATCAAAGGCGGTAAATGATGATCATGTGTGTGTAACGGTACACCCTTGCAAGGTTAACAAAACTATTCGAATAGCCGCGTCCGCGGTTATGGACTACTTGGAAAGCTTAGCTTGATTATTAGATAACTTGAACCGGATACTTCTAAAATACACCAAGATAAGTGTGAGTGCAATGGCGTGCTTCCTCGTGGGGAAGTCGAGGAAGGCACCATAGTGGTGTATTGGTTGGTGAAAGTAGTGGACTCGTGTACGCTTCTTACCTCAAGTCTGGTACTCGTAGTTCAGGTTTAGCCAAGTCAAAGCTGGCATTTTTTCTGCAAGTGAACCCCACCTCCTTTTACCTTGACACCTGTGCATGAGTAGTATAGCTCCTATGTAAGTCTTGCTGAGTACGCCTTTGTACACACGTTTTCTTAATATATGTTTTAGATGACGCCACTGACCCCGAATGTGGCTTCTTCATCGAGCTGGACGACTGAAGTTAAGCTAGTCTAGTCCCAGTCAGCAGACTGGTTCCCTCGTGGAGGGCTTTTTGTTTGAATAAGGCTTCTTAAGCCAATTTGTTAAACTTGTCTGTACTCAGACATAATTTTCTTCCGCTTTATGTTGTAATGTTGGATCACATGTATGTGATCTCTGTGTGTACTCTATAAGAGTTATAAATAAAATGTACACTTTGTAGAGAATTGCAATGGTACCTGTTGTTCATACAAGGCATGTGTGCTGCGTGTATGTTTATAACATGCATGTCTTTGTATGGGTTTTCGAGACCTTAGTTGTGTTCTGGCTGGCGGTCTTTCAAACACCAAGTGCCCCTTAGATGTGCGCAGCTTGGGTCATCGCGATGCGATTGTCAGAGACTCCGTCTCGTGCACATTTTGTGGTATGATCGAGCCCGCCCTAGACCCCGACTAAGTGATTGGGCTGGAGTAAGTCTATGTAAGTGTTTTGAGATAGTCGATAGTATGGTTGAGGCGACTTGTCTTTGAATATGGGAGTGCACCACCCATATCATTAGACTTGTGTGCGGACGATGAGGACCCATCACAGTTGATCATCCGGCCTGGATGGGATGCCCCTCGCGTACGATGCTTTCTGAGAATGTTCAGTGCTTGGCCTTGTCTGCTTAGACAAGTGGGTGCGGTTCTCGGCTCTCCATATGACTATGTCTTAACTGTACTTGCATACGCTAACCCCGGGTCCCGACAGACTTGGTATCAGAGCAGGACTGACTGTAGGACTAGTAGCCTTGGCCGAAGTTGAGTCTAGCTTGCAATAGTTATATAGTTACTCTGGGTATATAAGGGAACAACGTAAGGCTTCATTTTTCTCCTTACCCCTTCGTTCTGAGTTCTGAGGCACCCTCATCTTGTTCTACGGGAAGATAGGACTAGGCTCTTCTCTGTCTGTTTAGCACATCTCGTTGATTGCTTCATTATAGCCGTAGGAAAGTTGTGTCAGGTTTTCCTAGCATTGTTATAATGCTGATTTCTTACATCGTATTATGTAAGTGCTGTTTTTCATGATTGAAAGAAATTGTCATTTCTTACAATTACAGCCGTTATGCTGTCCGAGTCATTCCAGGTTTATCTCATAATCTGATGCATTTGCAAACTCCTTTCTGTTTCAGATGGCAGATCTTCCCCCTCGGCAGATTGTTCGTTTGACCAGGTGCCTTGGTGTGCGTGGCCATCCCGCCACGTTGATCGAGATGATGTCCTATGTGGGATATCGATGGTACCCTGAGTACACCATCGAGGAGCAGTTCCACGACTTCAACCAGACGCAGTTCCACTGCATTGTCCGGATCTACCCGCACCACGTTGGAATCACCCAGCCTATCCACTTTGGACATGGCATCGGCGTTACCGAGAACATGGCTGTGCAGGATGCTGCATATTCATGTATTACACTGCTGAGAGAGGAGCACACCATGCTGAGAGAGACTTCTTTCCGCTATATCCCTGCTGCACTTCCAGGAGAGGAGGGATATTACACCGGACTCTACTCAGATCACTCCGCAGAGGATCCAGCACTCCAGGTGACTGCTAGGTTTGCTAGTGACAGAGATCGTGATGCACGTGCTCTCCGTTTTGAGCTCCACGCTACTCGTGTTCGTCTGTACCGAGCACTGACGCTCTTGGCACCCTTTGTGAGCGTGGGATCAGTGGAGTACGATGCGATCTATCCAGTGAGGACCCAGATGCCTTCTCGAGTTGCTTGGCCCGAGATTGGAGGAATTTTTCCACCCCGTGGTCCTTTGCTTCCACCCTACACTGGACCTAGGCCCCATCCTTGCCCAAATGGATATCAGGGCCCACAAGCCTCCGTGTTTTCCGATGGTCACCTCCAGCTACCGGGATACGCGGGTAACTTTTACAAGGATTACTATGGAGATGGAGATGAGTGAGACCGCCTGTGGTCTTACTTAGTGAGGATGTAGTAGTATCCTAGTATATTGTAAGCAAGGTGTCTAAGTTCCAGAGGCTTAGATAAATAATGTATAGGAAGTCAGAGTGCCTCTGAAGGATGTATCATCTTCATCACGTTTGTATTAGCTTAGTGCTTGTACTAAAACGATGTATGGTTTGTATGACAGCTTGTGAATATATGGCTTGTATGCTTTATCACCATGTTGTCAAGATGATTACTTTCTTTGCTCTGTAATCCTTCCAATACTTCAATACCTTGATTAGACTCTTCAATCAACTCTGTTTGACTTTGGTTTTTCACCTTCAGGATGTCTCAAGGAACACGTGGCCAGATTGGTCGTAACCAAGGTCGTGCGAATGACCAGGAGGAAGGCAACCTTCCACCCCCACCCACGATGGCCCAAGTTCTGATGGAGGTCGAGAGGAACCGCCGTGACTCTCATCACCTGTTGGAAGTCATCGCACGCAACAGCACTCAGCAGCGCAATGAGCTGGTGTCCCTGAACGACTTCATCCGGCTTCATCCCCCGGTTTTCAGTTACTCCACCGAGCCCCTTGACGCCGATGACTGGCTCCGCAGCATCGAGAGGAAGCTCCAAGCAGGCCATGTTGCAGATGGCGACAAGGTCAATTATGCCACCTATCACCTTGAAGGTGCAGCAAGCTCTTGGTGGGAGAATGTTCTGAATATGCGTCCCGTTGGACCACCAGCATCTTGGGAGGAATTCTGCACGTCCTTCCGCGAGCACCACATTCCCAAGGGTCTCATGGACCGCAAACGTGAGGAATTCTGCAACCTCACTCAAGGCAGAAGAACCGTGGACGAGTTTAGTCGTGAGTTCAACCGACTTGCTCGTTACGCAACTGAAGAAGTCTCCACCGACTCCAAGAAACAAGAGAGGTTCCGTCGTGGCCTCAACTCCGGACTCCGTCGCGAGCTCAACCTTCATGACTTTGCCACATTCCAGGTCCTTGTCAACAAGGCCATCAAGGCAGAGGACATGAACATCCCCAACGACTTTCGCAAACACCCCAGAGATGATAGTTCATCCAGTTCTGGCTCCCAGAAGCGCAAGATTTGGATCCCCAATAGCATGTTCCGCCAGAACAACCCCCCGAGGCCATCCTATGTGGCGCCTCGTCCACCCACCCAGTTCCACCCATCTCCACAAAACAACTCAGCTCCACGCACTGTTTTCGGAGCTTGCTACAAGTGTGGTCAGGCAGGCCACTACTCTCGCGAGTGCCCCCAGAACCAGATCCAGCACCAGAATGCTCCACCACGTGCCGGAGGCAGCAACAACAACAACAATGGTCGTGGCAAGCCACCCCAGAAGGTCTTCACCGCCAAACCCGCTCCTCCCGCCACTCGTGGACGTCTGAACCAGGTTGCCGCTGAAGAGACTGACGACACCACTGACGTCATTCTTGGTACGCTCCCAGTCAATTTTGTTCCTACTTCCGTTCTTTTCGACCCAGGAGCATCTCATTCATTCATGTCGGAAAGTTATGCACTTCGTCATGAGTTACCCTTTGTTGAATTGTCCACCCCGATGGTTATTCAAACTCCAGGGTCAAGATGGCAAACTAATAGAGTGAGCCATGGTAATCAAATTGCAATTGAGGGTTTAGTATTCCTTGCTTCACTCATAGCCCTCAAGTCTTCAGACATTGATGTCATCCTTGGCATGGATTGGCTATCAAGACAAAATGCCTATCTGGATTGCAAAGGCAAATCCGTGAAACTCACCCACCCTTCAGGCCAAACCATCAGCTATACCTCACCCAGAACAAGAACCCAAGTGCATTCTTTGAATGTACTTCCCCTTCCCGAACTTGAAGATATTCCGGTGGTTCGTGACTTCCCGGATGTCTTTCCTGAAGAGCTGCCGGGCATGCCACCCGACAGATGTGTAGAATTTATAGTGGATCTTGTTCCAGAAACCGCACCAATTTCCAAACGCCCATATAAAATGGCCCCACATGAGTTAGCTGAGCTAAAAACCCAACTTGATGCTTCGTTGGCAAAAGGCTTCATCCGCCCTAGCTCATCGCCATGGGGTTGCCTCGTTCTGTTCGTAAAGAAGAAAGATGGAACAGAAAGGATGTGCGTAGATTATCGCCCGCTAAATTTAGCGACGATAAAGAACAAATACCCGCTGCCCAGGATCAATGATCTTTATGATCAACTTGCAGGATCCTCCGTCTTCTCCAAGATGGATTTAAGATTAGGTTATCATCAGATCCGAATCCGAAATGAGGACATTCCCAAAACGGCTTTTACTACTCGTTATGGTCTTTATGAGTACACCGTCATGTCCTTTGGTTTAACCAATGCCCCCGCCACATTCTCACGCTTGATGAATTCGATCTTCATGGAGTACCTAGATAAATTTGTTGTAGTTTATCTTGATGATATTCTCATCTACTCGAAGAACGAAGGAGATCATGCCGAACACTTAAGGCTGGTATTGATGAAACTTAGAGAGCATCGCCTGTACGCTAAATTCTCCAAGTGTGAATTCTGGCTACCAGAAGTGACCTACTTAGGCCACGTGATTTCTGCAAAAGGCATTGCTGTGAATCCCGAGAGAGTTCAGGCCGTCCTTGACTGGACTCCACCTGAATCGGTTAAGCAAGTTAGAAGTTTTCTTGGCCTAGCCAGCTATTGCCGTCGCTTCGTCGAGAACTTTTCTAAAGTTGCAAAGCCTCTAACTGAACTCCTCAAGAAAGATAAGAAATTCTTATGGACTTCCAAGTGCGAGGAAAGCTTTCAAGAGCTAAAAAGAAGATTGACTTCTGCACCCGTGCTTGCACCTCCAGACACCAAAAGGGATTTCGAGATCTATTGTGATGCATCACGGCAAGGGTTAGGATGCATACTTCTGCAAGATCGACATGTGGTAGCTTATGCTTCACGCCAGTTGCGGCCACATGAAGAGAATTATCCTACCCATGACCTTGAACTCGCTGCCGTAGTTCATGCTATAACCTCTTGGCGACATTACCTCCTTGGTAATCGTTGTGAGATTTATTCCGACCACCAAAGCCTCAAGTATATTTTCACCCAGCCAGATCTTAATCTCAGGCAAAGACGCTGGATTGAGTTGATAAAAGATTACGACGTAGCAATTTCTTACACCCCAGGCAAGGCCAATGTCATGGCTGATGCACTAAGTCGTAAGTCGTACTGTAACAACCTCATGTTACAGCAGTATCAACCACTTCTTCATGAGGACTTTCGCAAACTCAATCTTGAGATTGTTCCTCATGGCTATCTTTCTACCTTGGTGGCGAAACCAACTCTTGAGGATCAAATTATAGTTGCCCAAAGGCGTGCACGAGGTGTTCGCCGGATCAAGGAGAACATTGCTAGCGGAGTTGCTAAATGTTTCTCCACAGATAGCAAAGGAACGGTATTCTTTGAAAATCGTTTAGTAGTACCTAAGAATAGGGAACTAAGGCAACTCATCCTCAAAGAAGCCCATGACACACCCCTCTCAATTCATCCCGGTAGCACAAAAATGTACCGAGATCTACGCCAGAGATTTTGGTGGACTAGGATGAAGAGAGACATTGCTCAATTTGTCGCCGAATGTGATGTTTGTCGTCGCATTAAGGAAGAACATCAAAGACCTGCTGGTACACTTCAACCTTTGTCCATTCCTGTGTGGAAATGGGACAAAGTCGGTATGGACTTCATCACCGGCTTTCCAAGAACCCAGAAAGGAAACAATGCCATCTTCGTTGTCATAGATAGGCTTTCCAAAGTTGCTCACTTCCTTCCGGTTCGCGAGTCTATAACTGCTAGTCAGTTAGCGGACTTGTACATCTCCAGAATTGTATCCCTTCACGGTGTTCCTTTGGAAATCAATTCTGATTGCGGTAGCCTTTTCACCTCTAGATTTTGGGGAAGTTTCCAACGTGCTATGGGAACTCATCTCTCCTTTAGTAGGGCTTTCCATCCTCAGTCTAGCGGTCAAGTCGAAAGGGTTAACCAAATTCTTGAAGACATGCTCAGAGCTTGTGTTATCTCATTCGGAAAGAATTGGGAGAATTCTCTTCCATATGCCGAATTTGCTTATAACAATAGTTTTCAATCTAGTCTGAACATGGCTCCTTTTGAACTCCTGTATGGACGACGATGTCGAACACCACTAAACTGGTCTGAAACCGGTGAAAGACAATTCTTTGGACCGGACATGATCAAGGAAGCAGAATAGCAAGTTCGCATCGTTCGTGATCAATTGAAAGCAGCCCAGTCTCGTCAGAAAAGCTACTATGATCGCCATCATAGGAAAGAGAGCTAAAATCTGGATGAGAAGGCTTACCTTCGGGTTACTCCTCTGAAGGGAACCCAACGTTTCGGTATCAACGGCAAATTGGCCCCACGTTACATCGGACCTTTCCGCATTCTAGCTAAACGTGGAGAAGTTGCCTACCAACTTGAACTACCCCCGCACCTTTCCCGAGTACACGATGTATTCCATGTGTCCCAACTCAGGCGTTGCTTCAAGGACCCCATCCGCGAAGTCGACCATGAAACGCTTGATCTCCAAGATGACCTTGCTTATCGAGAATACCCCGTTCGTATTCTTGATTCCGCAGAGCGTGTCACTCGTCGTCAGAAGATTAGTTTTCTGAAAGTGCAATGGTCACACCACTCTGAAAGAAAAGCTACGTGGGAAAGAGAAGACTGTCTCCTTACCGAGTACCCCTCCTTCCTCCCGCAGACTTCTGAATCTCGGGACGAGATTTTTTTTGAGTGGGGGCGAGTTGTCAGATCCCTCTATTAGGTATGTGCTAGGGTTAGTTGGTACCTTTGCATCATGTCAAAATTTCAAAAAGAAATCTTGGAAATCAAATTCAAAATCCAAATGGGAGAAGGAACACCCCCCAGATGAATTAATTCAAAAGGCCAGATAAAAATATTTTCCAAAAATTCATGTTAGAGTTTTGAAAAGTCTTATAAATGAGTGTGATCACATATCAAGTGATGTGGGACCCATCCCATGCTCATAGATTTTTCAAATATTCAAACAGTACCTTGGAATTAATGAAATACCCCTTTTTTGATTTAAAATTCAAATCATTTGAATTTTAAAAATGTTGAAAGTTTATGAGTGGCTAGTTGATATTTTTATGAGGCCACATAAAAGTTTTCAGCATTTAATAAAATGTTTAGCTATTTATTTTAGCTAAACAGAACAAATTACAGAAAAAAAAAGAAAGGAAAGATTAAACAGAAAAGGGAAAAACCTTACCTGGCGCCCAGGCGAAGTCGGCCCACCCCAGCCCAGCCGGCCTACCAGGGGCAGGGGAGTCTTCTTCCCCACCCCGCGCCTCCAAGCTGCTCGGTGGAATGCCACCGAGCTAGCTGGTGGCGACACGTCGTCGTCGACGAGCTTCCACCCCTCCCCATGGCCCCTTCTCGCACCTGGACGCGCCCTGGAGAGCGACGCGTCCATTCCCCCCCTCCAGAGCTTCCTCCTCCTCCTCCCGCGATCGTTTCCATCGCCACCCGAGAGCGCCGCCGCTCGCCGTCGCAAGAACTCGTGGCCATTGACGTCGAGGAGTCAAGCCAACGTGTCCAAGCTCTTCGTCGTCGTCGTCGTCCTCGTCGAACTGAAGCAGGTATCGAACTCGGAGCCGTCGAAGTCGCCGGATTCTTCCTCGAGCTTCGCCGGCCGCCGTGGAAGACTTCGTCGATTACGCCGCCGTTGAGCCACCCCAGGCCTCGCCACCACCTCTGCTGGATTCAGGGTGAGCTTGCGAGTGAAACCCCTCTCTTCTTCCCCTGGTTTGCTCGCTCTAGCCGGATCCGCCATGGATGCTGAAGCTTGTCGCCGCCATGGATGAGCTCGAGGTCGCCCCTGTGCCCCTTCGTCTCAGCCAGAGCGTGCGTTTGGCTCCTGAGCATGCTAGCTTTCGAACGCGAGCGAGTTCAGCCCGAACCGTGCACGGTAGCGTCGTCTACGACCTCGCCGTGGTTCTGCTTCCGCCGGAGTCGTCGCCGTCGTCGATTTCGAGCACCCCGCGAACCCCTGTTGCCTCCAGAAGACGCGGACGACCTCCAGGAGCAAGATGGTGTCCTCCCCGTGGCTTCCCGTGGCCCCTAGCTCATTCCGACGAGTCGCCGCCGTGGCTCCAGTCGCCGGCTTCAAGCCGCCGGTGGGTTAGCCACTAATCACCCAGTTAGTGACCCCCTGGGTCACTGACCAGTGGGCCCAGTGGCTTAATTAAGCCACTGGATTATTTTAAACCACGGGTAAAGTTAACCCAGCCACTGACAGGGTAGCCCCACATGTCAGCCCCCCCTGACGTCAGCACTGACGCAGTAATTTGAATTATTGAATTTCCAGAAAATCAAAATGAATTAAAAGAATTCCAGAAATTCCAGAAAATACCCCAAACTTTGGAAATTCATAGAAAATTCATATTAACTCCAAATTGGACAAATAATATATGAAAAATGATCAGGAGAAAATTATCTTTCCAAATATCCAACTTTCAACTCTGTTTGAGTTGAATTTAAAATGTGATAAGTAGCATTTGCTATTTGATTTAAATGGAATTAAATCAAATTCAATTCAAATAATTTTGCAACTTGAACCATGGCAACATGCTACATTTCACTTACACATCAGAGGCATATCATACACATTTGAAGATAATTCAAAATGATGAAACTATATCACATATAACTTGGTTAATGTTGAATTCAAATGTGGAATTTGAATTTGCATTCTAAATGCAATATATTCCACTTAAATGGAATTGCCTCACACATCCAAACTTATACTTCAAGCTTTAACATTCAATCATGTGCTTGAGCATTGCATTCATATTGATTGCTACTTCGTGCTTTGTTTGTCGAGTAGAGGTGGAACCGGAGCAAGAGGTCACCCCCTTCGCTGAAGATCCAGAACCCGAACCTCGTCAGCAAGGCAAGCAAAACCCCATTGATCATGTCGATAAAATCCCACTTCCCTCTCATGTCTCACTTATGCATTGTTTAGGATGATCACCATGCTTCGTTTCTACCGCATAGATGAACCCATTCCTTTGCATGACCTATCAATTTGTCACAGTAGTAAGCAAACCACAATCCTAGACCCTATAGGAGTTGTTTGATATCATGTGGCCCCTGCAAATGCTATCTCTTATTGCATGCTTAGTATGATACCATGTTGTTACTGTGATGTGAGTCGAGATGGTAGTGATCATGTTGAGGATGGTAGAGAAGTGTTGGTGAATCGACCCTAATACAAGGTGAACGATGAGAGGCTGTGTAGGAGTACACGGTGGGTTGTCTCGTTGAACACTGCCCTAAGTCCGAGTTCTTGTGTGGTGATCCAAGATGAAGAGTACAACCACACATTGGGCTCACTGACCCCTCTCAACTTATTAACTCATCCCTTTCGACGTCCAGATGTCGCAGTAGTTCGGAGTTCTGGTAGGCTTGTGGCCTGGATGCTAAGTGAGAGAACGGCTCATCCGAGACCGTCTTATGCACCACGCACACATCGCTTGGGTCCACTTCGGTAAACCGGCCGGGTTCACGATTGTGGTAGCCAACCCAAGTAGGCGGCTTTCTTGGACTAGATAGGCTATGAGGTAACAGTTGTGGTGAGCATCCTCGCTGACACCCCTTGAATGGTGTCGAGATCAAAGGCGGTAAATGATGATCCTGTGTGTGTAGCGGTACACCCTTGCAAGGTTAACAAAACTATTCGAATAGCTTCGTCCGCGGTTATGGACTACTTGGAAAGCTTAGCTTGATTATTAGATAACTTGAACCGGATACTTCTAAAATACACCAAGATAAGTGTGAGTGCAATGGCGTGCTTCCTCGTGGGGAAGTCGAGGAAGGCACCATAGTGGTGTATTGGTTGGTGAAAGTAGTGGACTCGTGTACGCTTCTTACCTCAAGTCTGGTACTCGTAGTTCAGGTTTAGCCAAGTCAAAGCTGGCATTTTTTCTGCAAGTGAACCCCACCTCCTTTTACCTTGACACCTGTGCATGAGTAGTATAGCTCCTATGTAAGTCTTGCTGAGTACGCCTTTGTACTCACGTTTGCTTAATATATGTTTTAGATGACGCCACTGACCCCGAAGGTGGCTTCTTCATCGAGCTGGACGACTGAAGTTAAGCTAGTCTAGTCCCAGTCAGCAGACTGGTTCCCTCGTGGAGGGCTTTTTGTTTGAATAAGGCTTCTTAAGCCAATTTGTTAAACTTGTCTGTACTCAGACATAATTTGCTTCCGCTTTATGTTGTAATGTTGGATCACATGTATGTGATCTCTGTGTGTACTCTATAAGAGTTATAAATAAAATGTACACTTTGTAGAGAATTGCAATGGTACCTGCTGTTCATACAAGGCATGTGTGCTGCGTGTATGTTTATAACATGCATGTCTTTGTATGGGTTTTCGAGACCTTAGTTGTGTTCTGGCTGGCGGTCTTTCATACACCAAGTGGCCCTTAGATGTGCGCAGCTTGGGGCATCGCGATGCGATTGTCAGAGACTCCGTCTCGTGCACACTTTGTGGTATGATCGAGCCCGCCCTAGACCCCGACTAAGTGATCGGGCTGGAGTAAGTCTATGTAAGAGTTTTGAGATAGTCGATAGTATGGTTGAGGCGACTTGTCTTTGAATATGGGAGTGCACCACCCATATCATTAGACTTGTGTGCGGACGATGAGGACCCATCACAGTTGATCATCCGGCCTGGATGGGATGCCCCTCACGTACGATGCTTTCCGAGAATGTTCAGTGCTTGGCCTTGTCTGCTTAGACAAGTGGGTGCGGTTCTCGGCTCTCCATATGACTATGTCTTAGCGGTACTTGCATACGCTAACCCCGGGTCCCGACAAAGATGACCTTTGGACCGCGTTGAAGGCAAATTTCACCCTACCGGAAGAGGAGTGTCCGGAAAAGCCAGTTACAGAGCAAAAGGTCAAGACTCATGCTCTTAAGAAGATGGCAGAGCTATTCAGGAGGTGGAAGAATGAGTTAAAAACAACGTTTGTCGATAAGGAGAAGACTCCAACATTCACCGGCCGATTTGAGAAGATAAGAGAACAGTGGCCCGCATTTGTGGCCCACAAGACATCGGAGAAGAGTAAGAAGATGTCAGCGATAAACAAACTAAATGCTGCAAAGAAGAAGCATCACCATTGCACAGGGTCAGGTGGCTACCACAAAGCCCGGCTGTTGTGGGAGAAGGCTGAAAAGGACCTTCTTGACAAAGGGATCGTACCAAGGACATTGAACTGGCCAGAGCGTGCAAGGAATTGGTTCTTCGGGGTCGGGGGAACCTTGCACCCTGAAACAGGGAAGTGCTTTTGGACGAACGAACAACTGAGAGTACCGATCACCAAGCTTGAGGAGTTAATCGCCCAAACGGAGGCAGGGACGTTCGTTCCCGACAGAGAGAACGACGAGCTCACAATGGCCCTCGGGAATCCTGAGCACCCAGGACGAACACGAGGCACGACAGGATCCCTTCTGTGGAAGCATGGGTTTCCCGACGCAGGCGGTTACAAAAGCAGGGAGAGGAAGAGGAAACAGGAGCAAAGCGACATACAGAACCTGCATGCAAGAGTACAAGCGCTAGAGGAGAGGCATCGAGCTGACGAAGCTACCCTAGAAGCTACCCCGCCATCTCAGCGGAGAAGCAGCGTGGCTTCCACTGAGGTCATTGCGAAACCTGATTTGACGGCTTCCAGGTACCCCGTGGATGAAATCACGGAGTCTCAAGAATGCCACCTTAAGAAGCAACTGATGCAATTCAAACCCACGGTGGCTATCGGCCATGTTGTACCTCCTCGACCCAACGGAACTTTTCACTGTCTTCCGATTCCACAAGGCTATGCTGTTGTGATGGTCGATGAAATAATGGAGGGATATGAGGAGATCGAGCTTGACTACCCTACCGGCGAAGGGGAAAATCTCCTGCAGAATGCTCTGAGGACTTCATGTCTATGGCCGAAGGAATTCATCAAGCTTCCGAACTGGACGACACCTACGCCTCCTCCTCCTCCTCCGGCGAGTAAGGGCCCGCCTCCTCCTCCGGCGAGTAAGGGCCCACCTCCTCCTCCGCCTCCTCCTTCGCCTCCTTCTCCGCCTGCGTCGGCGCGTCCGAGCAGCCCGTCTCCTCCTCCGCCTCCTTCTCCGCCTGCATCGGCGCGTCCGAGCAGCCCGTCTCCTCCTCCGCCTCGTCAGCAAAAGCAGAAGAGAGCCGCCACCGGCGCTCCGGCTGCTCCGATGCCTCTTAAGCAACAAAGTAAAATAGCAGCCGTCGCTCCGGCGTCTAGCAGTACAACCAGTGGTGGGAGGCGATTCCAATACGGTCCATCATCTCTCCAGCCTCTTGAGCCGTTACCATACGAGAGGAGCGATGAGGAAAGCGCGAAGATCTCTAAAGGCGAAGTGGATGCCTTTTTTAAAAAGAAAAATCCACCTCCGAAGGAAAAGATAGATGAGGTGAAATTGAAGTGCACTTTGGATGCCCTGAAGCGACCAGCACCGGCTCCGCTGGATGACAACCATGTCCGCGCTCTTAACAAGAAAGTGCAAGAAACGCGCCGGTCCGGAAGCACTGCAACTGACCAAAGGAGAGAACAACAAATTGCAAGAGGGAAAAAACTCCCCAGCTCGGCGAACAGGCGAAAAAATTGTGCCCCCCGCTGCAGGTGTCTAGTGATATCGTCGTCGCAAATCTGCCGGCCGGGATGGTGCCCGGTACCAATCCTGGTGATTACCTGCCAGACGATATACAATTTGATTGACTCGAGGTGGACGAACTCAAATTCCGGCACGGGTATCCTCTCGTTAGACCTAATCAACAGCTACCAACGATGATGCGAAGATTCCATGAGTGGTACATGGACACCTGCAAGAACTCTGGGTTGGATAATGTGTTGCTTATGGTTAAAGACAAGCACGACCTCCTTGGAATTGACACGTTGTGTGTTCCATTTGAGGAGTTATTCCAGCTTTACAATGCAATGGCCATCGATAAAGTAATCGTCACTTGCTATTGTCTATAAGTACTACTTCTTTAATTAACTCTATATATATAGCTCAGCTCTTTCATTGCATGTACATATAATTCACTATATCATGCGGATTGAAGATCGTCGAATGCAAGCAAAGAGAAATCTATAATATTGGGTTTATTAACCTAAATCTCTTTGATGAATGGGCGATGGAAAATAATCCCAAACAAACCGAGGCTAACTTGCTACAATCGTTGCTTCAACATCAAAATAAACAAAAAATAATCTTTCCTTACAACTTCGAGTGAGTGTTATACTATGCATATTCGGTTTACCTTTATTTACTCGAGGTTATAGTAATGTAATTGATGAGTTATGCATGCGTGCGCAGCTTCCACTTTATTCTCCTAGAGATTAATCTTGAGGAGGGACTAGTAACCGTGTTAGACTCAAGACGAAAAGATCCCAAGACGTATACGATCATCACTGAAATGCTTAAGAAGTAAGTGCAATCGATCATTATCGTAGCATTTCGGCAACTTTGTTCATTTCCTGATATTAGGTAATAATTATTTTCTATGTCTGCAGGGTTTGGATAACGTTCACCACAAAATCTGCGGGACTGCCGAAGGAGCTGAAATTTACACGCCCGAAAGTAAGTACTACTAGCTAGTTCCGCGCATCTCCCATTAATTTGATTCTAGCTAGTTTCATCAATACCATTTATATAATGCTTTATTATCAGTTTGATTGATCTCTATTTCTCGTAAAGTGGTTGTGGCAGCAAGAAGGGACTAATCTTTGTGGATACTACGTATGTGAGTACATCTACAACGCTACGATCTCTAAGCAGGGAGGCTACTATAAAAAAGATTTTGATGTGCGTAAGCAATAATATTCACAATTTTATTTTATTACCATCATTTGTGTTGAGTTTCATTCATATATATGTATTTACCCCCTTCTTCGAATTAGCATTGGGAGCTGCAGGAAGAACTCCTACCACAAGATCGCATAATAGCAATTCAAGAGGAATTGGCGGGATTCTTTCTTGAACAAGTCATCAGGAAAGAGGGAGAATACCATATGGAACTTGATTTCAGATGTTAGGGTATTGTAAGAGATCTTATATTGTATATATGTAGCCAGTAGCGTCGGATAGATATACAAAAACTTGTTGTTCGAACAATCTCACTTCTCTCTGTATATGTTCATGACGATCTTCTGTACTTAATGGTTTAATTCCTTCATTTGCTTACTAGCTAGCATGTCGAGTCCTCTCTATATGTATAGTACGTAGCGTCGACCAAGCACGGAGATAAGAGAGGACACCTCTCTCTATTAGCTACAATATATGAAACCCCTAAATTAACCCTACAAAACCCCCATCCCCCCCTCTCAAAAAAAAACCCAGACACGGAACTGCTGACGCGTGGAGGCATTTTGGTCCCGGTTGGTGTTACCAACCGGGACAAAAGGCCCTCCTGCCCAGGCAAGCCGCAGAGGCCACGTGGAGGCCCATCTGTACCGGTTCGTAAGCGAACCGGGACTAAAGGTTTTGGGCATTAGTAACGACCCTTTAGTCCCGGTTCCAGAACCGGAACAGAAGGCCCTCTGGAACCGGGACAAATGGGCCTTTTTCTACTAGTGGAGGTTGAAGATGGTCTCTCTCAAGCAACCCTGCAATTAAGATACAAGAAGTATCTTGTGTCCCCAACACACCTAATACAACTAGGAGTTGTATAGGTGCACTAGTTCGGCGAAGAGATGGTAAAATACGAGTTATAGGTGTGGCAAAGCAAGGTAATATAAATCTGTAATAAAAAGTGCAGCAAGCAAACATGTGACAAAAGTGAGCACAAACGGTGTAACAATGGTGGAAACAAGGCCTAGGCTTCATACTTTCACTAGTGGCAACTCTCAACAACATTAACATAGTCTAATCACATGATACTTCCCATAAAACATGCAATGGAGACGCACTCGGAGGTCATTCCTTTGTGGTCAAGAGAGGATGAGAATTATGTACAGCTACAAAAGCACACCTCAAAGTTCGTAGTTCTCAATCTATGGATTTCCCAATGTCACCGTGGCCATCCAAAGAGAGTACCACAATCACCACAACATATCTCAAGGATAGTCAAAGACAAGCACCAAGAGACTCTCAATATTCAATCAACACACAAAAGAGGAAATCACTCATGATAATATTCTTCTAACCCATGTCCAATAGACCGCTGTCACCTTGGTCTCGGGGATTATACTAGATAAGATCAATCGAGTACATCAATCCAATACATAGAGGAAGGGGAAATATCATGCGATCACCCTAGATTAACATAGCCTATGATCACAACGAAGATCACATCATGGGAGAGAGAGAAGAACACATAGCTAATGGTAGAAACCTCAACCCCGAGGGAGAACTACTCCCGCTTCATGGAGGGAGGAAGCAACGTCGATGGAGATGAATCCGGGGGCACTTCCCCGTCCCGGCAGGGTGCTGGCACAGGAATTCTGTCCCCCCGAAACTTGTTTTCGATGGCGGCGGAGATCGGAATTGCTTCTGGAGAAAAGGGGTCCGGAATCAGGGTTTCCGCGACGAGAGAATAAATAGGGGCCAAAGTAGGGCACCAGGGGGTGTGGGACCCACCCAGGAGGGCAGGTGGCGCGGCCAGGAGCTGGGCCGCGCCAGGCACCCTCCTGGCTGCCCCCTGGCTGCCCTGTGGCCCCCCTTTGGCCTGGTGGAAGCTTCCGGAACGCTGATTTTTTATATGATTTTTCCGGGATTTATTGGGCACTTTTAATTATTGGAAAAACCTGAAATACAAAAACAGCAGAAAACAAGAACTGGCAACTGGGTGCACTGAGTTAATAGGTTAGTCCAAATATGATAAAAAATGTATGAAAGTGTATCAAAAGCATAGCAATATCACACAAAACATGCATGGCACAAGCAGAAATTATAGATACGTATCAGCAACTTCTCCACATTTAGCAAGAATGCGGAAAGGTCCGATGTAACGTGGGGCCAACTTTCCTTTGATACCGAATCTTTGGGTTCCCTTCAGAGGAGTAACCCGAAGGTAAGCCTTCTCATCCAGATTGTAGCTTTCTTGCCTATGATGACGATCATAGTAGCTTTTCTGACGAGACTAGGCGACTTTCAATCGATCACGAACAATGCGAACTTGCTCTTCTGCTTCCTTGATCATATCCGGTCCAAAGAATTGTCTTTCACTGGTTTCTGACAAGTTTAGGGGCGTTCTACATCGTCGTCCATAGAGGAGTTCAAAAGGAGCCATGTTCAGACTAGATTGGAAACTATTGTTATAAGAAAATTCGGCAAATGGAAGAGACTTCTCCCAATTCTTTCCGAATGAGATAACACAAGCTCTGAGCATTTCTTCCAGGATTTGGTTAACCCTTTCAACTTGACCGCTAGACTGAGGATGGAAATCTGTACTAAAGGAGAGATGAGTTCCCATAGCATTCTGGAAGCTTCCCCAGAATCTAGAGGTGAAAAGGCTACCTCGATCAGAATTGATTTCCAAAGGAACACCGTGAAGAGACACAATTATAGAGACGTATAAGTCCGCTAACTGGCTAGCAGTTATAGACTCGCGAACTGGAAGGAAGTGAGCAAATTTTGAGAGTCGGTCAATGACAACGAAGATGGCATCATTTCCTTTCTGGGTTTTTGGAAATCCGGTGATGAGGTCCATACCAACTTTGTCCCATTTCCACTCGGGAATAGGCAAAGGTTGAAGTGTGCCAGCAGGTCTTTGGTGTTCTGCCTTAATGCAACGACAAACATCACATTCAGCAACAAATCGAGCAATGTCTCTCTTTATCCTGGTCCACCAAAATCTCTGGCGTAGATCTCGGTACATTTTTGTGCTACCGGGATGAATCGAGAGGGGTGTGTCATGGGCATCTTGGAGGATTAGTTGCCTTAGATCCCTATTATTAGGTACTACCAAACGATTTTCAAAGAATACCGTTCCTTTACTATCTGTGGAGAAACATTTAGCAACTCCGCTAGCAATGTTCTCCTTGATCCGGCGAACACCTCGTGCACGCCTTTGGGCAAATATGATTTGATCCTCAAGGGTTGGTTTCGCCACCAAGGTAGAAAGAAAACCATGAGGGACTATCTCAACATTGAGCTTCCGAAATTCCTCATGAAGAAGTGGTTGATACTGTTGTAACATGAGGTTGTTACAATACGACTTACGACTTAGTGCATCAGCCATGACATTGGCTTTGCCTGGGGTGTATGAAATTCCTAAGTCATAATCTTTTATCAACTCAATCCAGCGTCTTTGCCTGTGATTAAGATCTGGCTGGGTGAAAATGTATTTGAGGCTTTGGTGGTCGGAATAGATCTCACAACGATTACCAAGGAGGTAATGTCGCCAAGTTGTCAGGGCAAGAACTACGGCAGCGAGTTCAAGATCATGGGTAGGATAGTTCTCTTCATGTGGACGCAACTGGCGTGAAGCATAAGCTACCACATGTCTATCTTGCATAAGTATGCATCCTAACCCTTGTCGTGAGGCGTCACAAAAGATCTCAAAATCCCTTTTGGTGTCTGGAGGTGCAAGTACGGGTGCAGAAGTCAATCTTCTTTTTAGCTCTTGAAAGATTTCCTCGCACTTGGGAGTCCATTGGAATTTCTTATCTTTCTTGAGGAGTTCAGTTAGAGGCTTTGCAACTTTAGAAAAGTTCTCGACGAAGCGGCGGCAATAGCTTGCTAAGCCAAGAAAACTCCTAACTTTCTTAACCGATTCAGGTGGAGTCCAGTCAAGGACGGCCTGAACTCTCTCGGGATTGACAGCAATGCCTTTTGCAGAAATCACGTGGCCTAAATAGGTCACTTCTGGTAGCCAAAATTCACACTTGGAGAATTTAGCATACAGGCGATGCTCTCTAAGTTTCATCAATACCAGCTTAAGATGTTCAGCATGTTCTTCTTCGTTCTTCAAGTAGATGAGAATGTCATCAAGATAAACTACAACAAATTTATCTAGGTACTCCATGAAGATCGAATTCATCATGCGCGAGAAAGTGGCGGGGGCATTGGTTAGACCGAAGGACATGACGGTGAACTCGTAAAGACCATAACGAGTAGTGAAAGCCGTCTTTGGAATGTCCTCGTTTCTGATTTTGATTTGATGATAACCTAATCTCAAATCCATCTTGGAGAAGACAGAGGATCCAGCAAGTTGATCATAGAGATCATTGATCCTGGGAAGTGGGTACTTGTTCTTTATTGTCGCTAGATTTAGCGGGCGATAGTCTACGCACATCCTTTCTGTTCCATATTTCTTCGTTACGAACAGAACGGGGCAACCCCATGGAGATGAGCTAGGGCGGATGAAGCCTTTTGCCAACAAAGCTTCAATTTGGATTTTCAGCTAAGCTAATTCACGTGGGGCCATCTTGTATGGGCATCTGGAAATTGGGGTTGTGCCTGGTATAAGATCCACTATGAATTCTACACATCTGTCGGGTGGCATGCCCAGCAGTTCTTCAGGAAAGACATCCGGGAAGTCACGAACCACCAGAATATCTTCAAGGTATGGAAGGGGAAGCACATTCAAAGTATGCATCTGGGTTCTAGAACTGGGTGATGTGTAGTCAATGATCTGACCTGAAGGATGGGTGAGTTTAACTGATTTGGATTTACAATCAAGGAAAGAATTCTGCCTTGATAACCAATCCATTCCTTGGATGACATCAATGTCTGAAGACTTGAGGGCTATAAGTGAAGCAAGGAATACTAAACCCTCAATTGCAATTTGATTGCCATGGCTTACTCTATTAGTTTGCCATTTGGAACCAGGAGTTTGAATGATCATTAGAGAAAACATTTCTTCAAAGGGGAACTCATGCCGAAGTGCATAACTCTCCGACATGAATGAATGAGAAGCTCCTGGATCAAAAAGAACGGGGGCGGGAACATGATTGACTGGAAGTGTGCCAAGAATGACGTCAGAAGTAGCAGTGGTGTCCTCAACTGAGATTTGATTCACATATCCACTACTTGTGACTGGAAGCTTTGCTGGGAAGGTTTTGGTGGTGGATTTCTTTGAAAGCTTATGACTAGGTCGACGGGGTGCCACAAACACTGTAGGGCATTGTCGGAAGTGATGGCCTGTCAGACCACACGTGAAACACACTCTGTCTAATTTGCTGGGAGCAGGAGTACTTGATTGCACACCATCATTCCTGGGAGGAACAATGTGTTGAGGTGGATGGCATATATTGGACGGTGGCCTCTGAAGAAGGTTTGGAGGTATGGCACTAGTTTGAATCCAAATTCGGTGTTTCTGAGGGGTTGAACTTGAAGAAGGAGCAAGCTCAAGAGCATGTTTGCGAGACTCTTCGAACACTTCATTGCCATGCTTAGCTCTGAAGGATCTGTTGACTAAATCCTCAAAGGTGACAAATTCAAGGAGGTTGAGATCATGACGAAGGATGGGGATAAGTCCCTTACGGAACCTTGCCTTCTTTCTGGCATCGGTGGTGATCTCATCTTGGGCATATCGAGCAAGACGGTTGAACTCTCTCACATACTCATGCATGGACATCTCTCCTTGAGTCAGGTTGCAGAACTCTTCCTTCTTGCGCTCCATTAACTCATCCAGAATGTGGTACCCTCGAAAGGCAACACAGAACTCCTGCCAAGTCACTACGTAACCATCTGGCTGCATAGCAACATAGTTCTCCCACCATTGAAGAGAAGCACCTTCCAGGAAGTATACCGCGAAAATAACTCGGTCATCGGGAGCAACATGTGCAGGATCAAGCTTACGCTCGATGGAACGGAGCCAATCATCAGCTTCAAGGGGCTCAGAAGAACATCAGAATACCGGTGGCTTGAGGAGCATGAAATCCTGAATGCTGACAACCACATTACGTTGACGAGCGGTATTCTGCTCGATGAGCTCCAGAAGGCGTGTTTGATCACGTCTATTCCGCTCGGCTTCCATCATTATTTCCGCCGCAGAAGGCGGTGGTAGAGGTTCATCATCATTTCGATTCCGAACACGGTCTCGATTCCGATGAACAGCACTACGAGTTCCACCTGACATCCTGTGTGATAAAGATCAACAATCAGAACAGGTTGTATGATGGAATCAAAGACAAGAAGTACATGATGAAGACGGAAAAGATTATAATGCGAAGGCAATGACTCAAAGAATCACAGAACAAATCCGGCAGCATAACGGCTACACCGGGATGGAAAACAAGAAAACCTCGAGAAGATGGGACAGAACTTTTTCAAGGAACTTGTAAGAGCAAAGTTATATCCCCATGAGTTTTGGATATTGTTGGACAAAACAATAGAGGAACTAACAAGCTTTCTAGTGTAAAACAGATGGTTAGGTTCCTGAAGTTATAGGTTGGTGATAAAGCTTCAACGAAGATTTACATATTTACTGAAGCATATCCTCTGGAGTGAAGCTCATCGCGGATGACGACCCCTAAAAAGATAAGGAATCCTGAAGCTCGTCTCATCGAAGGAGATGATCAAGATGGCGCAAGACTTAGCAGTTTTTGCGTAGTTCTTTTTCGCTTCTTTGAGTCGTAGGAAAAACCGTACTATCAAGAGGGGTTTAGTAAATGTACTCCGAAGGTTTTGGTGAAAAGACTCAGATCGAATCCAAACCAGTGAGTAGCCAGAGTTGAGAAATCTCATGTGAACTAGGTAATGCTTCACCAGCGAAGACTTAGTTCTTTCGGCTACTGAAGCAGAACCAAGTCCGTGAGTCAGCTTTACTTGGACCGCAAGTAAAGTTGCGCTTTGATTGGAAATATGACCGTTGCGGACAGGTGTCATGTTGTCACATCGGGTCACTTCAGTCATTTCGCACCTAGGGATTGCCACCTATAAATACGCCACCCCCGCCCTCATTGGCCGGTGGATGCTCCAAGAATATTTCCCTACAGTGAAGAAAAAGAGCAAACCCCACCGAAGCAAACCGAAAAACCCATCCACCAAAGCATAAGTCCTATTGATCTGAGTTGATTCATTATGACTTAGGAAGAAATTTCCTAGCCTTTTTATCTTGGAGAACTGCAATTCTCCTAGACGGTTAGAGAGTTGTTCTTCAGAGAGCGAAGAGTTATTGTCGCCTCGAAGTTCAGTTTGCCAAAGGTTTCGGTGATTTCCTCAATAATCAACCACGAGTGAAGAACTGACCAAGCTCAAGGAGATTGGTGCAGTGGAGATACGGACGGAGAGAGGTTAGCTCCTGTGTTCAATCACAAGTCCCTCCAACCAGACGTAGCACTTTGCAGAGTGTGAACTGGTTGAACAAACATCGCCGAGTCAAGAGTTCGTTTTACTTTCCGCACTTACATTCAGTTTATCAATTGCTTCAGTGATTTGCTTCAATGCAATTGATTTGATGCCTTTGATTCGCTATGTTATGCTTCAATCCTGTTCTGCTTCAATGTTTACCTTTCTGTTGCAACTCTTCTGCTGCTAAGTTATGCTTCACTTCATAGTTTCATGCGAAAATTTGAAGTGATCATTCACCCCCTCCCCCTCTGATCACATACTTGGACTTACAGAACTCAAAGACACGAAGACTCTGGACAACCACAACTGTCCTACGGCTACAAGGAAGCAATCAACGAGATGTCCTATCATCCCGTAGAAAATATAAGGGTGACCAAGAACTCAGATCGATGAGGGTAAGGAGAAAAAGAAGCCTTACGTTGTTCCCTTATACCCAGAGTAATTATATAACTATAGAATGCTAGACTCGACTTCGACCAAGAGTTTGAATAATCCTACAGACAGTCCTGCTATGATACCAAGTCTGTCGGGACCCGGAATATGCATATGTAATTCCAGTCATAACTCAATCACATGGAGAGCCGAGAGCCGTACCCGCTTGTTTAAGCAGACAAGGCCAAGCACAGAACGCTCTCGGAAAGCATCGTACGTGCATTCCATCCAGGCCGGATGATCAATTGAGATGGGTCCTCATCGCCCGCTCACAAGTCTAAATGATTATGGGTGGTGAAATCACATACTCATAGACAAGTCGCCTCAACCATGTTATCGATGGAATCATAAATCTTACATAAACAGACTCCAGCCCGATCACTTAGTCGGGGTCTAGGGCGGGCTCGATCATACAACAAAGTGTGCACGTGACAGAGTCACGAGCAATCGCATCGCGATGCCCCAAGCTGCGCACATCTAAGGTCCACTTGGTGTATAAAAGACCGCTAGCCAGATCACAACTAAGGTCTCGAAAACCCATACTAAGACATGCATGTTATAAACATACACGCAGCACACATGTCTAGTATGAACAGCAGGTATCATCACATAAATCTACAAAGTACTCTTTATTGACTTACACATAGAGCATACACAGATCACGTGTCTGTGATCAACATTACATCATACAACGGAAGAAAATTAGGTCTGAGTACAGACAAGTTTAACAAATGGCTTAGAGAAGCCTTGTTCAACAAACATGTCCTTCCACGAGGGACTAGACTGCTGTCTGGAACTACACTAACTTAGTCAACGTCGAGCTTCAGGAAGGTGTCTCCATCGGGGTCCGGGTTCTCATCTAAAACATAGAATAAGCAAACGTGAGTACAAAGTCGTACTCAGCAAGACTTACATCAGAACTATACTACTCATGCTCAAGTTTCAAGGTAAAGGGAGGTGGGGTTCAACATGCAGAAGTGCCAGTTTTGACTTGGCTAGTCCTGTACTACGAGTACCAGACTTGAGGTAACAAGCGTACACGAGTCCACTACCAAGTCTCCAACCAATACACCACTATGGATACTTCCTCGACTTCCCCACGAGGAGCACACCATAGCACTCACGCTTATCTTGCGAGTTTTAGAAGTATCCATTCAAGTTGTCTAATAATCAGGTACAGGTTCCAAGTAGTCCTTAACCGCGGACGCGGCTATTCGAATAGTTTTGTTAATCTTGCAAGGGTGTAAACTACACACACATGACCATCAGTTACCGCCAGGTCTCGCCACCGTTCAAGAGGTGACAGCGAGGATGTTCACCACGACACTTCGCTCACAACCGATCTATTCCAGGAGTCGACTATCTGAGGTAGATCCCGCTCGAGAGCTCGGCCGGATCAACGATACGGACTCAGACAATGTAGGCAACCGAGACGCCATCCGAGAAGATGGTTTCACTGTCTCACAGATCCACCCACATATCTATATGATGCAACCTTTCCTCCATTATTTTTCTATGCATATGTCAAATGGAAAGCCCAAACTAATGTGACTCCTGGACGTCAACACGGATCAAGGTACTAGGCCGAGAGGGGTCAGTGAGCCCAATGTGTGGTTGTACTCTTTGTCTTGGATTACCATACAAGAACTCGGTGCTTAAGGCGGTGTTCAATGAGACAACCCAGTGTGTACTCCTACACGGCCTCTCATCGTTCACCTTGTATTAGGGTAGATTCACCAACACAGTTTCACTTTCATCAACACCATGTTCACCATCATCCCGACTCACATCAAAAGCATCCTCATTGTAAACTCTAAGCATGCAATAAGCAGTAACAGTTGCAGGGGCCACATGATATCAATCAACTCCTATGTCAGCTAGGATTGTGGTTTGCTTACTACTGCGACAAGATGATAGGTCATGCATCGTATATGGGTTCAACTATGCGGTAGAATCGATACAAGGTGATCTCCTAAACATGCATAAGCGAGACTGAGAGGGAATTGGGATTTTATAGACATGATCAATGGGGTTTGCTTGCCTTGCTGACGATACACGGGTCTTAACGGTGGTCTTCTTCTTCGGGGGTGATCACCGTCTCGGAGGCACTGTTACCGGCACAATCATCAACAAGAGGGGGGCAAAATTGAATTTAAATGCACAAGCACATGATAATGTTGTCCATGATGTGAATGGTACTGGTTTGTACCAAATTCAATTTAAATGAAGGGTATTGCATTTGAAATGCAAATTCAAATTCCATATATGACTTTCAAATTAGCCCATTTGTATTTGCTAGTGTTTGATCATTGTAAACTATTTTGAAATGTGTATGATATTCCTCTGATGTTTAAGTGATCATGATTGCATTGCATTGGTTGAAGTTGGAGTAGCATTTGAATTTAATTTGATTTAATTCCAATTAAACCAAATAACAAAAGCTACTGGTCCCATTTTAAATTTAACTCAAACATAGCTGAAAGTTGTATATTTGGATAGATTATTTTCTGTTGATCATTTTTCATATATTATTTGTCTAATTTGAAGTTCATGTGAATTTTCTATGATTTTTCAAAGTTTAAAGCCTTTTCTGCCTTTTTTGGAATATATTTAATTCTTTTAAAATTCTGGAAATTGGTTTATTGCATCATGCTGATGCAAGCATGACATCAGCAGGGGGTTGACCAGTGGGGCCGGGGTGTCAGCCTCAGTGGGTTAATTCCCTGCGGTTAGTTTTAAATAGGGGGTTAGATTAGTGGCTGGGCCCCACCTGTTTGTGTGTTACGGGGGGTGGTTAAGGGGGGATTAACCCCTAACTAAACCGCCCACCGGCGGTTAACCGGCGGCGGCCACTGTGCACGGCGGCGACACGCCGGGGTGGCCTTCCGGCCACGGTTTGGCACGGGGGAAGCACGGGGAGGTGCCCCTTGGTCGCCCGGATCACCTCCTGCCCACGGGGAGGCATGGGGTGCGCCGGAGCCTCGCCGGCGTTGAGGCACGTGAAGGCCGGAACACTGCACAGGCGGGCTCGGTGATTACGGGCACGGGAGGAGGCGCGGAATGGGACAAACGACGCAGGAGCTCACCCTGGTCACGAAGGAAGGCTCGGGGAAGCCAGCGGTGCAGCGCAGGCGACGAATCGATCGCCGGAGTCCATGGCGGCCGACGGCGTTCCGGCGAAGATGGCGTCGTCCTCGGGGTTGCTGGGCTCGATTCCTTTCTCTTGAAGACGAAGTCGATGGCGCTGGTCTTCCTGGACACAGTGGGGAGGTCCGGTTCGGCCGTTGGACACGGCTGCGCGGCCACACGCTCCGGCGAGCTCACTGGCGGCGGCGAAATCGCGAGGGGGAGAGAGGGAGAGCGAGCAGGGAGAGGGGGAATGGACGCGGGGCGTCGCGGCGTGCTCCGTGGCGCAGATGACGTGGGCGGGGAGCAGCTGCGTGGCCTTGGTGGCCACGGCGGCCACGGCATGCCGGGCACGCAGCTTTGTGCTCGTGCCCGGGGAGGAAGACGACAACGAGGAGGTGGGCTGAGCCGCCAGGTGGGCTGGGGGGATGAGTTGGGCCAGACGGCCAGGTAAGCCCCTTTTTGTTTTTCTTTTGTTTTTCCTTTTCTGCAATTTGTTCTGTTTTGATAAAAAAAATACCAAAACATTTTATAAAAATCTCAAAACTTTAATTTGGACTTGTGACATATAACTAGCCACTTATAAAGTTTGGGGATTTTTGAAATTCAAATAATTCGAATTTCAAATCAAATAGGTTATTTAATTAATTTCCAAGCCCTATTTGGAATTTTTGACAAATCTTGGTGCATGCAGTGGGACCCACTTCACTTTATATGTGATCATGCATATTTATAAGACTTTTCAAAAATACCAGAGGAATTTTTGGAAGCAAATTTTGTCTGGCCATTTGATTTAATTTCTCAGGGCTTTTCTTTTCCCTATTTTGAATTTATTTTGAAATTTTCACATGATGCAAAGGGATCAAGCAACCCTAGCACTTACCGTAGTTGGGGCTGTGACAGAATAGCCCTTTTTTAATGCCATTAGCTAGGCATGAGTGTAACGATTCTCACAAAAGAATAAGAGTTGAGGCACACAAAAAAAATCAAAGAAACAAACATAAAACACCTCTAATTATAATATACTTCCTATGCATGGGGTATCTCGTAAGCAAATAAATCAAAGAAACACAAAATATCAAGCATATGAAGGTAAAACAAGACAAACTTAAGAACTTTCAATACAAAGAGAGATGTTGTAGTAACTTCGAAAAAAAATACAACCATATTTTACTCTTTCATAATGATGCACCATCGCCGCTGCAACCACATCACCACTTTGCCACGTCAAAATGGGTTAAAAAGGATTGAAAATAATCATGATGATTTTTGTCATTATATTTTTTTGAAGGGTACGCCCAAATGCGTACCAAGATTTATAGAAGGCAGGCAGTATTTACAAGAGAAACCAAAACATGTTAGCAATCACAAGCGAATCGGAACCCAACTCTCCACTCCCACTCACCCTAGGCTACTACTCAACCTCTTGGAGGACTCTGTAAGCTCTGGTCGTGATCCAATTCCCCCACTCTTGGAAGATGAGGTCGACAATGCCGCACACGTTGCAAGTCGCACATCTCCCAAACACCCTGGCGTTCCTTTGTTTCCATAGACACCAGCAAGCTAGCATCACAAAGGAGTCGAAGTTTTTTCTCTTCCTCTTGGCGATCCTCTTCCTCGTTGTCGTCCACCATATTTCTATGTTAGCAAGCATCAATGGGCAGTGGCCTAGGTCCAGTCCCAATCTGGCTAGACAACGATTTTTTTCATTGCCAATATGTATTTTTTTACAAAATGTATTGCGATGATTTTTTATTAACCAAAACAATATTGTGCACTTTGATTTCAATCGTCCCACTGAGGAAGGAGTGCATACTAGTCGCTGCCGAGATAAATGCGCCAATTTATCAGCTTCGAACTAGCTAGGGATAGCCGTGTCACTGTCAATCGAGAAGAACATGCCATGCCGTGTGTCAGCGATAGCACCCAACCACCATCCAAACGAAGCGTCGCCCGTCACAGAGACACGCTTTAAGTATCGCGACTGTAGATTGTGTTGGTGTCCTCTGATACATATACCAACCAAAAACATCGAATAGATACATGATGGCATCACACGGTCATTTCTCAGCACGGGAAAACTTCAAATCAAACGTTTGCATTGATATGTGAATCGCCTCACTGACACAAGGGAACAATTTTAAGCCGGATCTGAAATAAGGAAAACTCTTACTTCTGTTCTACTCTCTTCGTTCATAGATATAATATGTTGATATTTCAAAATAAATCATAAATCTATCTGAAATGATAGAGTCAGACTTAAGTTCTTAGGCTCCCTCCTGATCCAGGGCTTTGAGCCGCCTTCGCCCCTTTCCTCGACTCCCTCCCTCCCATTCTATTTCGTTCCGATCTGATCCGGGGCTTCGAGCCGCCGTCGCCGGAGCTCCGCGGGGCGAAGCCCAGGTGGAGGATGATGGTGGCGGCGGGGACTTCCTCTACAGTGGCTACGAGATGCGGTAACGGTGGAGATCCGCGTGGGTGCCTTGGACGTGTGTGTCGCCCGACGTCGGCATTGCAGCGGGGGGGGGGAGCCTTCGTCGTTGATGGCTCACCCAGGCGAGGCAGATGTTCCGAGCGGTGGTACGGCTCCGCTAGCTTGTGCGGTTTTTCGGCGGTAGATGTTACCCGTGGGTGTGTTAGATGACAGAGGAGGTTGATCTGGTGGTCCAGCCAGGGGTGAGCGCAAATTGCTAGTGAAAGCTTGGTTCGACCTCGGACAAAACCATCAACGGCGGCTCCTGTAGATGCCGTCGCCTCGTTGGAGGCCTTGTGGAGAGATTTATGTTTCCTATGTGCCCCGGGGGAAACCCTAGATTTGGGCTTTTCCGGAGCGCATGGTGGCGAGGTTCCTGCCTTATCACCCTCTTGGGGCATCATCTTTGGGGAGGGAGAAGTGTTTAGCTTGGTGGCTGGGCGCAGGTCTCCGTTTTCGTGCGGTGACCAAGGTGGAGTGATGTGTCATCTACAATATTAACGACATCGACTCTTGGCGGCAAGATGCAGCGGGGTCTTGGTATTGTATATTGTTCGATGGGCTCGCGCAAGAGGTAGGCGTTGTTTGGCGTCATGGTGGCGTCGACGACAGAAGGTTCTGGCAAGATTAGTGCATTGATTGTTTCCAAAGATGAGATTGCCGAAGAAGACGACTACAAATTCTACAATGTGTGCGCATATGGTGCACGCTGAGGATCTACTAGATCGGTTGATGCCCCCAACTAACCTACGAGCGGCTTGGTGAGGTCATCGGATTTCTTTGTGTGCGTGGCATGCGATCCGGACCCATCATCAATCTTGTAGGTAAGATGATAATATGGTAATGATAGTGTCTTTGGATTGATCATGTATTTATTTGAAAGACCTTGTTGAATAATGCAATAAAAATGGTCATATGCATGGTCCGATGTAGAGAGCGGAGGTAATCCTCCTTTTCAAAAAAAGGAAAAATAATTGAAATGAATAAACAAACACATTAAAATGGCCTTATATACATACGATTCAAAGAAATTAAAACATCTTATAACATGAACAAAGTGAGTACTATGTTAACACTTTTTACTCTTCATACCTGTTATAACACAGTTAAACCCTCTATATATAATTTTCGGAGCAAGTTATTCCACGTGTTCAGACTTAATGACGTGGACAGTGTTTCCCCGCATGCATGCATGCAGCCACGTCACTCAGACTTTGCTCACACATGCTACACACGTCACATTGTTCTCTCATTCGTGGTGACGTCACCTCCTTCTTCCTCCTCCGGACCTCCACCTCCACCTCTCCTTGCCGTCTCTTTCCTCCCTCCTTCCCTCCCAGGAAACAGAGAACAAGAAGAAGGAAACAGGGGATCCTTGTCTTGCATCCTGAGGAGCAAGCAATGCCCACTCTCCCCGTCCAAGACTCCCAGTAGGTCGTTGCGCGATGATGAGGACGATGAGCAAGAAATAACTCTCTCGATCCCCGCAAATAAATGTGCATTTGATCTCCGTAAATGGCGAGCATTTACGCCACCACATCCATATGATCGATGGCTTCAATGTTGCTTCTAGCTAATTCAAGTCCTCCACCAGATCCCCTGAAGCTTTCAGCGACGAAATGAAAGGCACAGTCGTCTCCCCTGTTCTTAATGAGAGCCAAGCACGGCCTCGCAAATCATTGTGGATTAGACTGTCCGAGACGAGCCGTAGTACACCAAGATTTTTGAATCTAATCCGATCCGATCCCGCGTGTGTGCATGCTGCACGGCCGCATACGTACCTGCTCCTACGTGTTTGTGCAAACCAGTGAGGTACTGATCCGTAGCTAGCCAAGGTGGCTCCGTGTTCTGAATATGTAACCAACTTGACTGAAGAAGCTGAATAATGCTGCTGCTAGTGGTGGAGGTGTGTACGGGCGCTGCTAGCCTTCACTCGCTAATGCAGACGTGCCGTAGAAGAGCCTAATAAAGGACACCAGGATCAATCAAGCCGGCTATGTTTATTACTTACTCAAATGTGATGGTATTCAATGAATCCCAATAAAGAAGGAACAAGCCTGCAGTGTTGAAAGGTTTTTAAGGAACTTATAAATGATCATAATATAGTATTTGCCTGGCCTTTTTATCGTCAGGACACCATATGCGTATCCAGCTTTAATAGTACAGTACTCATAAGTATGGATTGATGCTTATATTTACTAACAGATTGATGTTGCAACGTTGCAACATTTTCATATGTCCTGCATTGAAAAGCACTCCATTGATTCTAGTCGCTGTCCTGGGAGCCCTAGTTGGGTGATGTTGTTGATGGGGAGGGCTGGACTAGTGACCCACTGCAATGACAGTGACCTTCTTCCAAGCTATAATACCAGCATCAATGAACTGGAATGGCCATCTTAGATAGCGGAATTGACATTTGGTCTTGTCCTTTTCTCTGCCATAATTTGATTTCACGTCGAGTAATTAGTTCTTCCTTCTGCCCTTTGTCTATTTCACATTTGGAGGTGATCGGCAGAGCTTAGTGGAGCAGGCAGGCAGGCATTGATGCCTAGGAGAAGCACTACTAATTGGGTGAGTCATAGCAAAGGCCTTGAGATTTTATCGCTGGGCAGGCATTGATACCTGATTTACCTGTGGGAAGTACTAATTGATGAGTTATAGCAAAGGCCTGGAGTTTTTATCTCTACAATTTGTATATTGACACGTGCAACGCACGTGTAACCGTAAAAATAAATTTTCTTATTTTTTTTATATCATATTTTTTTTAAATTGTAACATTATGAATAATATAGAAAGATTTTGTAGCATTATGAATGACATATGAATGAAATCTTCCACATATCAAATAAATATTTCGAGTATATCTTATTAACAAAATTGTATGCTCACGACACGGTTGCACATTAACAAAATTCTATGCTCGGCACATGATTGCACATGTGGGCAAATTTATAATTCACAGTAAAATGCTAGTGCGTTGCTACCAGAGATACATTTGCAAACCATAAACAATTACGTTTCAACGATTTCATTGATTAATCTGAAATATAAAATCAAGATTATCTAAAAAAATCAATTGATAATTATTTGAAATAATTTTTATGAGATAAAGTAACATAATAATGCACTGGATTGAATTTACGAAAATCATCTTCATATTTCATTTGCAAAGAAAAACATTCATCTGATTTAAATTATACAAAGTAAATGTATTATACTCAGAGTAAAAAAGATGTTTAACTTACATAAAACACTCAAAAAACACCTCTTTAAAATATGGTAGAAGAATAACAAGATTACATCCGAGCACACATGTTTAACTTACATAAAACACTCAAAAAATACAAAAGATTGTCAAAAATTTAGAGCATCCAACACTCAAGTTATAAGTATCCAACGAATCAACTTATGGCGGCGGCGGCGGCGGGGATGGGCGGCAGCGGCTGTTCGGCGGGCAGTGTTGGGGAAGGGGCGTCGGGGGAGTGGTGGAGATGGGGCGGCGGGGGAGTCAAGGGGAAGATAATACTATACGACATGGGTCGTACAAAACGATCGTGAGACCCATTCCAATCGAAGACACCTGTCAAAACCAAATCTCAAAGCATGCAGGCTGCTTATCTCTCCGCCGCCATCCACGACCAAGTTCCTCGACGTGAGCGGAGAATATCCTAATGGATGTGCAGCCATATTTCTTAATCGATCCGTTGCCTCGTCCTTGTCATCCAGTAGCGGCTGCTCCATTGTGCCGCGTCGCCGGCGGCGAGGCGAAAGTGTGGAACAAACAGAGAAGATGACTTGGATTGTAAGATGAAAGAACGGGGAGGAAAGAAGTCCCATAACTCCCTGTGGTTTCATAAACCGGTCAGTTCACCCCCTAAACTAAAAAACAGGGCATTTGACCCCCTAAGCTTTCCCAAACCAGGTAAACCATCCCCTCGCCCTGATTAAAATTGGTTTTACAAGCGGTTTTGCTTACGTGGCAAGGTTGAACACGAACAGAGGTGGATGTCGCTCTGACGCATGAAGGCGTCATCCTTGTCGTCATTGTCATCGGCCCGTCGAGCTCGTTTATGAGCGAAGAGAAGTAGGAACCAAAGTTCTGAAGTGCCGCATGGAATAGAACAGAGGCGAGCGTACGCCTCCCCAGGATCGAGGCAGAGGGCGGTGAGGTGACAAGGCAGGGGCAGAGGCGCTCAACGAAAAGCCTTGTGCAGCGCAGCGTGCGTCACAACCGTCGACGGCATAGACGACGATGAGCTCCTACTCAGCACCCGCACGGACGCCAGAGACCTTGAAGGCCGAAGCAGAAGTCTGCGTATCTGGGCCAGTGTGTACAGGTCGTGGAGCACGACCGCTGCCGTCTAGTGGTCATGTACATGCACCTATTCCGTGTGACGCCGGCGGCCACCGCCATGAAAACACACCCAATACCGTTGCCCTAATTTGCTCGATGGATACACGGTACATGCACAAAGGCTGCATAAGTTAGCTAGCTATTAGCATGAGCACGCAAGCACGTAAAGAAGCGTGGGAAAGAGGATGGGTGGAAAGAATCGTGATTAAAGAGATTTGCTATTGGAATTAATTAGAGAATTAATTGACTTGTCGTGCATTAATTCTTATTGCCAAGTGTCATCTCTTAGATAGGGTCTCATAATTGGTATGTTTAGAGGTGTTGTGCCATACAACATGGAAGTAATCTGGGTCATTAGATTAACAGCATTGGACGTATGGGATCAAATGGTCCAGCCTCTCTGGTGCTTTTTATATTAGTAGTAGATGATGAAGAGATGATGGGGAGTAAGTACTCAGTCGGTGTGAGCTATGACCAGCTTACAAATTTCTCAAAGGTGGGCAGCGTTCCTCCACGGTATAACAAGATGTTAATTAATCCTCAAAAGAATATGAAATGCAGATCAACCATTTTGAAACGGCCTTTATCTGAATAAGGCTGGACCGAATTACCATGGCTTTGGGCTGACTCTTGGACATGTGATTAGTCTAGAGACCCAACAATCCATTCTGCAAAAAGCCACGAGTGAGTACATTTGCCCAAACATTTGTCTCCCCCTTCCCCCATTTGCAACTGTAATCGCCACATTCCTCCTCACTATGAGTCCTCAACGCCAACGTGGTTACCCTAAACCCTAAACCTTATACCCCTGATAGCCACCACAAGCTGCCACCTTTTTTCCAATGTACCTCCTTCGTTGTCACACCATTACTATCTCCTTGACCTCCTCCATCGTCACTATGGATTTTGTCGCAATGTAGGTGTTGACACACGTTTGCCGATGCCAACCTAGACGTCTTTGATCTTATCGAGCGAAGATCAGCGTCAACACAATGGCATCGAGTTCATTGACTCCAATAATGTCATCCCCTTCTCCATATTGAGGCGGTCCGCTCCGTCCTCTACAAGAACCCGACACATATTCTTAGGCATCTAAATGCAACCTCGTTCCCACATTCCCTACCTCCTGGCGGCATTTGGTTCTCTATTGATGTTGGCCTTCATCGACCTCGTTTTCTTCCTCTACAATTTGCATCGATGCCGCTGCTCGTCGCCATCATGTTCCCCCACGGTGCTATGATACTTCTCGACCTTGTTCACCTTGAACGGCATTTGTCACTCAAGAATGCATTTTTTGGTGTTGTTCAGATATGTTTGTACGAGACTGAAATTTGTTTGCGAGGATGAAAGTATGTTTATGCCTGAGATTTTGTTGGTTTCAAGCTTTTATGCCCGTCCAAGCTGAGGCTTGCGTTTGAGTAAATATTTGAGCATCTAGCCAGGTTTGGAGATAGATATTTGATGCTTGGGCTTCAATAAGCCTAAGCCCAAGACCCGGCGTGAGGAATGCTCATGTATAAGGTGCCTTCGGTTTACATGGATTTTGTAGGAATTTTAAGGCATAGAAATTTTGTAGGAAAAAAATAAATCCTTCAAAGCTCTTTGATTTATAGGAATAGATTTCAATTCATATGGAGGATAGGAATTAATTCTGCATATTTCAAAAGAAAACAAATATAGCCTAGACTCAATCGAGAATTTTCTATCATATGAATCAGCTGGCGTCTCTTTCTCTATATAAAATGAATACATGTCATCTCATTTTCTATAATTTTCTTATTCTCGTGATACTTCTATCCTATAAAAAAATTCTTAGTCAAATACATTTTAGGGAGAGAATCTGATAATGTATTAGTATGATAATTAAGAACATCATAGAAACAGTAGATAACACAGAAAAGAAGTGATAAAAAAATTACCAGCTCTTAGGAAAACTGTACTACGTGCTAGTACATGTTTGTACAAATCAGTGAAGTACTACTAACGAGTACTAATCCCTACCTAGGCGAGGTGACTCTGTACTGTATAACCAACTTGACTGAATCACATGGCATTCCATTTTTCATTTGAAAAAATCTTGACTGAATCACTAATTGGTACTACTGCTACTACTAGTAGTGTACGGGTGCTGCTAGCCTTCACTCAGTAATGCAGACATGCCGTAGAGCCTAATAAAGGACATCAGAATCAATCAAACCAGTTCTGTTATTCAAACATGATACCTAGTATTCAATGAATCCCAATAAAGAAGGAACAAACCTGCAGGATCGAAAAGTTTTGCCCTTAAGGAACTTATAAATGGTCATCATACTATATTTTCCTTGCCTTTTTATCGTCAGGACAGCATGGGTATCCAGCTTTAATAGTAGTAGTCATTACTAGAGATTATAATTCTAACTGATTGATAGATGTTGCAACGTTGCAACATTTCTATATGTGCTGCATTGCTGAAAAGCACTCCATTGATTCTAGTTGCTGTCTTGGGAGCCATAGTTGGGTGATGTTTTTTTTTTTTGCGATAAAGTTGGGTGATGTTGTTGATGGTGAGAGCTGGACTAGTGACCCACTGCAATGACAGTGACCTTCTTCCAAGCTATAATATCAGCATCAATGAACTGGATACGCACCTTAAATAGCAAAATTGACATTTGGTCTTGTCTTTTCTGTGCTATAATTTGATTTCATGTCGAGTAATTTGTTCTTCCTCCTGCCCTTTGTCTATTACACATTTGAAGCTTATTGGCACACTTTAGTGGAGCAGGCATGCATTGATACATGTGAGAAGTACTTCATCCAATCCAAATTATTTATCATTGAAACGGATATATACATCCGTTTTAGCGATAATTAATATGAATCAAAAGAAGTACTAATTAGTGAGTATCTATCGCAATGGCACTAAGATTTTATAACAAGCATTCATATATTGAAAAAATGATAGAGAGTAAGTACTCCGTTGGCATATGTTAAAAAAAACAAGTACTCCGTCAGCATAAGTTTTTTTTTTTTGAAAAGTCACTACCATACTAAAATTAAAACACAACAATCTTATCCGATACAACCTCCAGCACGCAGTCTGGAGGCACAAATGGCCAGCTAGCAAAAGAGTTAGAGGAACATGTGCCGCCTTGTTTGCTTCATGTTGTACCCAGCACACCTTGACCTCTTCAAAACTACCCAGCATCTTCTTGATCTCCTCAATGTCGCATCCCATCACTGAAAGGTTTCGCTCCTGATATGGTCAGGTTTGCGGAATTTTCAGAGGTCTATGCATTCCTGCGCGATATAAAAAATGTTATTCCCTTAAATAAAATACAAAACAGCCATTATAAAACGGCCTTTGGGTCTGGTGAAAGCGGGACGAAGTTACAAATGTGGGCCTGCAAAATATATTAGCCGCTCGTTCGCTCGGCTCATGAGCGCTTCAGGCGGTCCGACCCAATTTCGTTTTTCCTGCTTTATATTTCTCTTTGCTGATCTTATGTTTTTTCTACTTATTTAGTTTTTTTATTTTGTTTTCAGTTTCAAATTAATTTGTTTATAAAAAAATTAAAACATATAAACAGTAATCGTACTTCTAATATATGTTGAAGTTTTTTCTAAAATAAAAAAATTTGAAAATGTTGAAGTTTAAAGTACATATTGAACTTCTGTATTGTGTAAGTTGTTTTAATATACTATATTGTTTTATAAATATACACTTAACTCTACCGTTTTATATGATAAATATTTTCTTAATATGCATCGAATATTATTTTTAAATGAACTTTTTTTCCTAAATAGTAAATATTTTTAAGTTTAAAGCATAAACTTTTTTATTACACAATAAAAAAATTGTATATATAGAAGGGAAAAAAATTGAACACCCGACTTGAAACCAGAAAATACAAGAACCAAAGAAAAGCCGAAAAGTAAACAATACCAAAACACACTTTTTTAAATGAGTCGGCCCAATCGGGTGCGCCTTCAGCAAAAGGTCACAAATTGAGACACACATAGGAGGTATCCTTGTCGGCATCTACAAAAAGGTAACTCTATGGGCGTTGCTCTTATTCTTCGACATGGTAATAACTATAAAATCACAAATTTAAAAGTACATTGCCTAATTTTTTTAAAGTACACTTTGCAACAAATATTCTCACCCCTTTCTGGCTACAAGTATCATAATATATGCACATCACGTGCTGCAGTTTCAAATTTTTTTTTAAAGTTGATGATTCATTTTTTCAAAATATTTTACCTTTTAAATGTGCATCCAAATTCCAAAATGTTTTCACCAATGGATTCTTCATGTCGAGATCTTAAAAATTGGATCCCATGTTAATAGATTTCAGAAAAAAAAATTACGAGAGACACGGCCATGCCTCTCGCGAAAAAAACGTGTATTTTTCTTTCTGTCGTGCACTCGTACCTCTCACAGAAGAAAATATGTGCCTCCACAAGAGGAACAACTAAAACGTATTTTTCCATTTCCGAAAGGCACAGTCCTACCTCTCGCGGAGAATATTTGAAACTTATTTTATTATGTATATTCGGAATGGGGACATACATTTTTTTTCTTTTCCAAAGAGGTACCTCGCGGGGAAGACACATTTTATTCTTGAGAGGCACAGTCGTACCTCTAACACAAAATGAACATAGTTTTTTTTTTTAGCGTACAAAATGAACATAGTTGAAACTCATCTGCAACCGTTGCTTTACATCAAAAGGCTAAAGTGTAGAGGCCCAACAATCATCAACACAAAGCTGCGAGCACATTTACCCAAACACTTGTCTCCACCCGTTTGCAACATGGTCGCCACATTCCTCTTGACCTCTTCTTGGGGAGTCCTTGAATGTCAACTGTACACCCCTCTACGGCCACCATTCTAGACATTGGTAGACATATATGGCTCGTTCATGATCCCATTTTTGTACCAATGATTATTGATCGATAAAGCTAGAGGATTGTGGTAAAAAAATCAGTATCGACAACACAAAATGGTAGAAAATTGAGAACAGACAGATATAAAATATTAGTATAGGTAATATAGAAAGGAAAAACTAAATAGTTTCCAACTACCTTAATCTTCTTTATAAAAAAAATTCACAAAGAATAGTTCCAAGGCACTTTTCGAACACATACCATGACTAATCTAACATTCTTAAGAAGTTGGTCCCAATTCTCTCAACATGCAAGGTGTCCACCTCATCATCCCACTAAACCAATCATTTTTGTAAAGAATAGCAGCGATTGATCTAAACTTGTGTTTATTGCTTGTGGGCAAAGCCCTATTTATACAAGGATTTGGGGTGCCAATGAGACACCTGTTACAAGGGACGTGACTGTTACAAGAGACACAACTGTTGGGAGAGAGAGATTGAAGAGGTGTCTATACATAAGAGACACGACTCTACGGAAGGATGCTTTGGGCATAAACTATTCCCAACACTCCCCCTTGCACAAAGCTTCGTCTTGTATATCTTGTATTCCTTGTATAATCTTGAAAATATTGGTCTTGATCACAAGCGTATACGATCTTGTATAACTCCTCCAAAAACCCTGTGGGAAAAAATATGAGGAGAATTGTGTAGATATGTTGCTAAAACTCCTTTAAACCCAGTGGGAAAAATAAGGAGAAAATGATGCAACATATAATGATTATTGTCTCCTTGATAACTCATATGAGAAAAACCTTCGAAGAAGGAGAAAAACTCGTTGATGAGTTTGGAGAACAATATATATGCTTGGTATACTTTCATTAAAAATCCCTATTGGGGAATGTTGAAAGTATTGCATATAACACCTCACTAAAACCTTTTATGAGAGACTTCGAGAGAAAACTCATAAGGAAAAAGAGTGTGATCTGATATGTCATTGAAAACTCCTTTAAAACCCAGTGGAAAAAATATAAGGAGAAAATGATATGACATATGATGGTAATTGTCTCTTTGATAACTTATATGAGAAAACCTTGAAAGGACAAAACTCAATTAGTAAGTTTAGAGGACAATTAATATGCCTTGTATACATCCGCTAAAAACCCCGGTGGGGAAAAATAGGAGGTATGACATATATTTTTGTGTTGATATTACCTCATTAAAAACCTTGATGAGAACCTTGAGAGTAAACTCATAAAGGGAAAAAGAGTATAATATAATGTTTGTATAGGTTATATTTCAGGAAAAGACTCCCCCTGATCCTTGTAATTTGGGGCAATATGCTTAGTGATATTGCTTCTTATATAACCCCTTTGCATCTAAGCAACACAAGTATTATTATCGTTGTAGATAATAGTTGGTGATTCAATAGAACCAATTCCACATAAATGTTGTATGTGGTTTATCATTCTGCAAAGCAACATATATTAATATGAGGTCATGTATTTCAGAATGATTGGTTGATGTAGCCACTAAGGTCTATAATTTAAAGACTTCCATATGATGGCTATCACATCAAGTGAGTACACGACGTGTGTCTACGATCTGACATAGTGGGGATCTGATCGATGTATCCGATGATATTGGTGTCCATATTTAATTGAAAAACTAGGACAATGTGTTTGGTGCCTTGGAGATATCAAAAGATATTCACGAGTCCAAACCAATTGTGTTTGGTGGATCTAGTGGCACTAGAGTATGGAACCTTGGGTTCCAATATCTTATTTCCATCTTCTCATGGTTTAAAATGGATCTTTCTCTACGTCTAGAGATTGAACAACCATGAAAGTTATAGATGGATAAGACTTGTTCATGTCCAATATATTCTGGATATAGACAACATGGTGTATCATAATATATGAGTGAAGGGGCTCGAATTGTAGCTGAAGCAAAGTTTGTTTTTACTTACATCCTTCATCTCAAATTCCGTCTATGGATGATTACGTTCTTCATCAATATCGTGTGTGTTGTCAATGATGTTATAATCATTACCATTCACTGATAATGGAATCCTACTGAGGATTTGTTGATGAACACGCATGAAAAATCATCACTATTGGAGTATCCTTTTGCATAAGGAACTCACTAAGTCGATTGTACCAAATTTATTTCGACTATTGTAAGTCATGTAGTGACTTATTGAGTTTACACAAAACATGTTGCATTTTCATTTTGGATTCAGAATTGGAATTCCCATGAGGAACTTATATGTCTGAATCAAGTGACACATTAATTTATGTGGTCACTACATCTATCAACTGCATAAGTAGATGCTTTGTACTGCCATTGAGATAATTATCGGAAATTGATTTCACTTGTGTATTGGAGAATCGATTTGGGTATCTGCGTGAACCCTTATGCTACAAGCCTTGCTATTCACCACATGTATGTTATCATTCCACTTTAGGATGAAAACTAGTGTAGGTATTACTTTTGTGAGTACCTTCCTTTTATTGAGCGAGGCTATTTCTTCTTGGATTTCATCCTTTGTTTGAGTCCAGTCCGAGCGAATATTATTCATACTCTGCCATGGCCAAGGTCTTTGGATCCGGATCAGTGTAAAGGTTGTTTGCAATCATGAGAAATTTATGTCGACAGTTGTAGGCTTTTATTTATATGATTCTCCAGAATGTATAAATTTTTGGTGAAATCTTGTTACCCTTGATGACTCTTCGTGTTTCCCAATACAGTTGAGTCTAGGTTTCCGATGTCCCAGTCATTGTGTGCACTATTGAGCTGGGTTATGGAGGTTTCCCTCTCATTGGGTGTATACTACCCATTAGGTGTCTATCAACGTGAAGTTGACTTGCATTTACCGAGTCAGAGGCCTCGATATCCTTTGTTGCTTGCGGAAAGCTGAATCCTGATATGTTGTGGCCGTACTTCTACCCTTCTTGTTTTGAATGGGTAGTTGAGTGGTTTTTGTTGGTACCTCCACTCTTTTGGGCGCATTTTCGTAGGATTATAAGATTGTTTGACACCATTATAGTCGGTAAATGAGATTGGCAGGTTATTTGCAATGTGTTGCAAATATTCTAAACATTGGGTTTAGATCTTTGAGTACGTGGATTTGAGGTAGAAATGTGTTGAACATTCCATGTGATTTCCTGGCATTCTTTTTGGTACTTAAAATCTCCCCCTAATGCCTGGAAATGTACCTCACTGAGCATACGAGCCATGAATAACTCCCCCTGACAGGGGCTTAAGGTATTTATAGATGACGGAAATACAGTTATTCCTCACATAGATCCCAATTTTATGTGAAGAGCTATTGATGTATGCTATGGTGATGATATCGGTATGGAACCGAATTATCGCAGATGGGAAATACTTTTGATTTCCACGTATTGATTTTAGAGGGGGCGTACTACGATATGTAGTAAGTTACAGTTGAATTAAGTCAGCGATGTGTAAAACTGCATGACTCCAACGTCAAGTTGGTAAGCTACAATTACGAAGTAAAGATCATGCAATGAGCTTAATTATTTGGATACATGATGCTGTCAAAACACTTTGAATCTGGACATATGGGACAAAGTGATTAATTCACATCACAGGGCCATGGTCATGGCACACAGAGAAATTTGCAACATTGTCCATTCGAATTTCATTGAAATTGATCTTCAGGTTAATGAGTCAATGGTTCATGTGGGTAGATGCACACAAAAGACCATCGTGTAGATGTGCCTTTTAGAACCATGGAACAAGATGAATAGTCCAATCAATGGTTAAGAATTACCACTTACCTCGACTTGATGGGTTCAAGGAATCTGAGTGGTTAAACACTTTAAGGTGCCTGGACCTTAAAATTAGCTTTCCTTGTCACATGTAATGCACATAAAATCCAAATATTGTTAGAACTTAGCATCATTTTAGGCATGATTAATGGAATTGTTGATAGTTTTCATTTCAAGTCATTATCAGAATGACCAAGGCAAGTGTGCCAAGTTTTTCATGTAAATAACATTCCAAAAACTATCTTGTATGCAACGTGTGCTACATGCTTTGAAGTATGTGTAGTGCAATTCTGATGATACACAAAGAATGTGCTTTTATATCTGTTGCATATGGTAAAGAGAATATATTTCTCTTTGTTGTCATCATGAGTTTCTATATAGAAACTATTTTGATAGATATCTCTATAGTTTAGTGGGATACGAGTTGAACCTGGAATCAATAAAGAAATCCTTGATGGTTCTTGAGTATCCATGGGGACAGTAATATGATTCAAATTGAACCAATAATTATATCATCGCGTCTAGCGATTGTTAAAATATCTCTTCCTCTCTAAGTAAGAGTGGAGATGTATTTTTTTTACTGCCTAACTATAGAGTTTGTGGTGCATATGTCCACAAGGCACTTATACTCTTTCATCAGATTGACCCCCGTAGAAATCTATATATAGTTTTGAAGATTCTCAATATGAGAAATCTTTATTAGATATATAGAACACATACAAATGTTATTGTATCAAAGTGCTGATACACTATATTGTGATGAACAATATATGGTGACAACGACAACAATGAATGTATTACAACAATAAATGGATGTTGATAAGGAGTTGGGAGACTAGTGAAGTCTTGAAAACATGTCATGCAAAGCATATTTGATGACCATGTTCTCCTTGTTGATGGGATTTCATGACTGTTGGAGTGCTTTGTTGTCACATGATGTGAACTGTTGGAAATATGCCCTAGAGGCAATAATAAAATGTTATTATATATATATTTCCACGTTCATAATTAATGTTTATATTTCTGTGCTATAATTGCAATGACCCTGACTGTGAGATTCAGAAGAAAACTCATTTGCATGTGTGGAAATGTAAACACCAAGAGTTCCTGGTTTAGCCTCTAAGACCAGCTCATGTGCTAACTGATGATTACGTTTTCTTAATCATGGACATTGTTCTTGTAACAAGGATGTCAGTAGCAATGGGAACATATTGTTAGCAGAACAATGATGTTGAACCGACCCCAGTATTGAATGATATACTTTGAGATCACATCGTAACTACGTTATAAGTCATATCATGAAATGTTATCATATACGTAATTCCTTAGACCATGAGAGTATCCAGTTGCTTCACACAGGAAGACATGCTTTGGTTCTTAGATGAATCCTCCCGTAAATGGGAAGTAGTAAAATAAGTTCTGGGTATGTCAGATGGTGTGGCTAGTGACTGTGATAGTTCAAGAATGGGATTTGCTCCTTCACGATGAAGAAGATATTCACTTCGGGCCCACTCGGTATGACGGTATCCATTATAGTCTGGCCAGACGCATTGTGATTCAGTCACGGGGATACCGGAATACGATAACGAGAAAATGGACGAACTAGCAAAGAGGATAACGAGTGGCTTGTGTTCAAGAAGTTGTTACACATGGGTGCCAAACTTCTCTCCTCTAACTTTGTCATATATCGCGAAGCAAAGGGAATGGTACATGAATAAACATAATGGTTCACTCGAAGTTTCTTCGTGTATGTGCGGGAGTCAACATGGGTGTCCATGGCTCCGCTGTTGATTATTGGCTATTGACAAAAGGCTGTTGACCTATGTCCGGAAGATGTTCTGATCATGTCCGCATTATACCGAACCTATTGGGTCACACACTTAACGAGCAGTAGTCTGTTAGAATACTAGAATGGTAGAAGGTTTAGTGGAAGCAAAGCAGAATAGTTCATACGGGTACCGGAAGTAGTTCCGGGGATTTATGAAATAGTTCATAAGGGCACCAAAAGTAGTTTTGGGTATTTAAGGATATGTCCGGATCACTCTGGAGTAGTCCCAGGTGGTTCCGGAACATATGAAAATGGTAATGGGAAAGTTTACGATCAACCGGAATAGTTTCGGTGATCGGTGGACAGCTTAAACAATATGTTGTGTTCACCGGACATAATAACCTTTGCCCGGATGGCTCCGAAACCCATTTAGATGGCTCCGGAACATTCGTTAGAGGTTCCGGAAGGTATTGGAAGTGCTCCAAAAGTGTCCGGAATGTCCCGAAACAGTCCCGGTAGGTCCCGGAAGGTCCTGGAAGCTTCTAGAAGGTTCCGGAAGGTTCCGGGCAGTACCACCCACTGCCCTGCGCCCCTGGCCTTGGGGGGCAAGCCACCTAGGCTGCCCTGGCCGCCCAGGTGGTGGGGCGCACCAAAAAGGGGTGGGAGATCCTCCAGGTGGGATTTCCAAATACCATTATGGAAGGTTTCCGGTGGGAAGGTATGTGTAGGTTTGGAAGGCTTGGGAGTCCAAGTTGGACTCCCAAACCTCCTTGAGCTGCGCCCTAGGCCCCTTGGCCACCTATATAAGGTGAGCCAAGGGTGGGGGAAGACATACACAATCAATCCCCAAGGCCTATGCGCCACCCTCCCTCCTCTAAACCCCGTTGCTCCACTTTTAGACCCCGGTTTAGACGCTGTTCTAGATCGGAATCCGTTAGGGTTTTCTCCCTCTAGTTTTCTCGGTGGCGTTCATCTCTGGAAGGCGGAGCGCTGCTGGATTGCTGCTACGGGATGTGTGGATACTAATGGAGGGGTCGTACCTTCGACCCTTCTTCGAGGAGCTTGTTCATGGGACTTGTCCGTGGGACTAGATCACGGGACTTGTTCATGGGATTGATCGAGGGACTGTTCGTGGGAGAACTTGCGAGATCTACTTCCACTACGTCCACGAGCTTCATCAACTCTACTTCCGCTGCATCGGTTGGTGAGCAAAGACCTAAACCTTGTATGCAATCTATCTTGGATGATCTTGGGTGCTTGTTACGTAGGCACGATTTTTTTTGAATTCTACTACGTTTCCCAACAGTGGTATCAGAGCGATCCTTGATTAGATGCATGTTTACATAGATCATATGTTGATATGAGGCATTGATTTTCTTGTTTGCTTCCCTATCATGTGATCTTTTCTTTGCTCGACGGCATGATGTGATTTTGCTACAAGGTTTGAGTTTTGCCATGATCCCTCTATGCTAGTCTTAGTATGCTGGTTGCCTTGATCATGGACTACATCAAATTCCTTGGATCTCATCCTAGTCTTGCTATAGAAAATTTTACATGAACGGGCTTGTGGATTTTATGAACTCAAATCCACACGGGGGTCACGCGTTTAACGAAGTTTGGCTTGTGGCATTAGTTGCTACACGCACCCCGTATGTTAAACTAGCAACAAAAGAAGTATCGTGTTTTGTTTTATCTAGGGTTTCTCGTTTGCCTTGTAAACCTTCTTAACAACCACGATAAAAGTTGCAACAACCCGTGTAGATGGCGATCTAACTCGTTTTTGCAGAGTATGCATGTGATGTGGTATAGCCTTCAAGATTTGCAATGTGTTTGTATGAGATGCTATATGTTATGTAATATTTATTCGCGACCTGCGTGTCGTGGTACGGCATGATGACAGGAGTCATATGATTGTCACTTAATTATGGCCTGCGTGCCAGAACTGTTTATTAGCTCGAGGCAAAGCAATAGATAGATGCAAGGTGATGATCTACGATGCGGAGGTGGACCCCGACGCACATGCCGGAAGCCGTGGTGATGTTCCCGGCGCCAAGGACAAAGTTGGTGGACGCGGTGACTTCAACCACGACGACGTGAAGACAATGAAGACTTCACGAAGCAAAGGGCTATACTATATCACATAATTTTATGAACTGCCTGTGATGTTTATCCCTTTGATGCACCCTTGTTTGATGCGCGGTAGTCGTGTTTTATTAGGGTGATCTCTCGCAAAACAATATCAAGTTGATAGTGTTCTCCCAACTGTAGCACCGTCTATACTATGTTTCACACCGGAGCAGGTCATGTCACATGGGTGCACACGGTGTGACGCATAAAAGACGGGTGTGTTAAAAGAACACACATCACATTACACTTGGTTATCTTGACGGTTTGGATAAAAGTTTGCTACCGGAACACGCCCATCGAAAGATGAACAAGAATCACCTTTGGCGTGATTGGCAAGTTGGCCTACCGGTCCAGTCTAAGTCATCAGTGATGTCACATCAATGGCGGACGATTGGGTTGGATCTTGAATCACTCCAGCATCAATTACGAGAGATATTGATCTGAGTGGGAGCGCACTTAGTAATTAAATTGATTAATCACAAGTGCAACTTAATTATGAACAAAGTCTTAGTATTTGCATTATCGTTGTAGAATAATGGCTCGCGTTACCACCTTCCCAATTGTTTTTGATTAACTGTATTATCTGGTAAAAACTTTACGATTGGTACCATATTGTGAGGACTATCCTCAATAGTGCCGAGAAGGACCATGTCCTATCGCTAATTTTCGATGCTCTCCCGCTAATGCAATGGATGATGTGACTTATGTACATAATCCAAAAGGCTAGAATTCCACCACAGCTAAGTGTATTGTCGTAATCACCATGAAACCCGAACTTTGAAACGTTTGGGATAGTTATGTTATATTCATGGAACTGAAAAATTGTTTTCAGTGATAAGACAATTAATGTAGGATATAAGATATCTAGTACAATGTCTGATTGTAAGCGTTAGTGAAAATGTTCATTATGCTCAAACAAAACTGATAAGTGTGGGATCCAGAAGAACACCGATCATATGATGATGAGGATTAAGGGAAAGGAAGTTCCATATGGTGTTAGTGAGACTTACACGCCGGAAAGTCCATGGCCTGCGCCATCCTTGATCATATGTGAGCTTCTGTGAGTAGGAGTGACATTGGAAATAGAACTATGATACGTATAAAGGCAAAACAAAAGAAGACTGGAATAACCAGCTCAGAAATGATAGTCATACGGAGTTATAGATGAATTCATTGCTGGTCAAGAGATGTAATTCTTGGGAATCATGATTAAGCAATTAATTGTGGATTCTGAATATTGTGATTAAACTGTTGATCACCGGAATATCACATCGATTGCATATTGTTGCAACTCGATGCAAGAAATAATATGGCCTTTATGACTAGCTAATGATGAGTTTTGACACGCTCGGGAACACGGTAGAAGGTTTACTATACCGTGTGTTGACTCTATGATTATCTTCATAATTCATTTTAGAGTTGAGTAAATTGTTACTACACTTTAGCCTTGTTGCAAAACATCATTTTTGAATCATGTTTATTGCAAGAGAGTTGTTCAAAGCTATGAATAACATAAAGGACATACTTCTATTGTGAATAGGTTGTATGTTATGAATCTTGATAATAATGCTAAACATCCATAACACTGACGCTAAACGTCGCAAGACTGACAGAAATACCACATAGATGTGGCACTGCCGTTTATCACAAGTGACATAAAATGCATGTAGAATTTCCATAAGTGATGGACTTTCGAGTCATATGATTATGAAATCACTTGACGCTTGCGATCTTTGTCTCGAAGTAATGTGACTAAAACACCGTTGATAGGCCATACATGAACGGGCAACTAAACCATTGGTAATCATACATGATGATGTGTGTAGTCCAATAAGTGTAGTTGTGTGCAGTGGATTCCCTATCTTCACTCATAAGTTGAAGTAGATATGTGGATATCTGTTCAATAGAGACATACGTCTGAAATCTTTGAAATGTTCAAGGAATTTTAGAGTGAAATAGAAATTCATTGTAACAAGAAAATAAAGCTTCTGCAAATTAGATTGTAGAAAGTAATATTTGAGTTACAAGTTTAGCGAACGTCTGATGAGTTGTGAAGAAGTGTCATAACTTGCGTCTCCCGGAACACCACTATGAGTAAAGTGTTCGAGAGATGTAATCAATCCATGTATGACACGGTAAGATCAAATATGACGTTTATCAATTTGCCATTATACTTATTAAAGTTATGCGTTAGTGACTACGGCTTTTACACTGAAAAGAGCATCATCAAATCTGTTGAAATGACACCATATTAGATGTGGTATGGACTGTAAAAACCATGTTGTCTTTTCTTAAAATTTGGGTATATGAGGCATATGTTTGACATACTCAAAACCCCAAATCAGATAAGTGCTACTTTGTTAAGGTTATGCCAAAAGTTTTGGTATTCCTCTATCACTACACAAAAGCAAAACTGTTTGCTGTTAAGAACAATGTGTTTTGAAGAAAAATAGTTTCTTACAAAAGAGTGAGTGGGAGGACAGTGCAACTTGTCAAAGATTGTTGAATCTTCAGAGGAGTGCGCAGCTGAACCACACAGGTTAGACAAAAATCGTACAAACATTCATGATATGTAAAACGAGATATTGTTGTTCGACAATGATAAACCTGTGATATACAAAGAAGCGTTGATGGGCCCTGACTCCGGGATTTGGCTAAATGTCAAATAATCCGAGATAGTATCCATGGAAGTAAGTCAAGTTTTGAACTTGGTAGACCCTCGGAAAGACTAAAAGTCTGAAGAATATATATATATGGATCTATAATTGATTCGGATGAAATTGTTTTATCCATAAAGCTCAACTCGTTGGAAAATTGTTTTCTAGCAAGTTCAAAGGTTGACTACGGCGAAATAGTGTCGACCGTAGAAATGCTTTAGTCAGTTCGGGTTATACTAGCAATTACTACATATCTCATTTATAGGATATGGTAGAATGAACGTCAAAACAAAGTTCCTCCATGGAAATATAACAAAGGACATATACGTGATACGACCGGAATGTTTTGTCGATTCAAAGGATGCTAAAATAGATGCAAGCCTTGGATATCCAGTGATGGACTGGAGCTAGCATAATGGAGTTGGAATTTTCGTTATGATGAAATTGCCAAAAGAGTTTGTTTTCATCAGGAATAACGAAGATGCTTGAATGTTCAAGAAAGTAAGTGGGAGCTGAATGATATTTCTAAAATCTTATGTAGATGACATATTGTTGATTGGAAATTATATAAATTTCTTGACACGAATAAGGACTTCATTGGAAATAGTTTTCAGTTGAAGAACTTGGGCTAATATAGCATTTGTATTGAGCACATTGATCTATGCAGATAGTAAGTGCTTGATCATGCTAAATCCAACGTTACATGTTGACATGATACTAAAGTAGTTTAGTATGAAAACGCCAAGAAGTATGTTCTTGCCGAGGTCACGGTGAAAAGTTGTTTGCGGAAATCAGTGTTCATGAACACAGATAAGCAAAACACATGAATTGAATTCCACTCACATGTGTGTTTGGATTAATCATGTACACCATAATATGTAAAACGACCAGATATGTCCAGTGCTCCAAAAGGTTGTGAGCAAGATACCAAAGTGATCAACATGTTGATCATTGGACAAACAGTGAAAAGTTAAACTTATGATAGATAAGATATGTTTCTCGGAAAATGGAGATAATGAAGAGCTCGTTGTAATAAGTTACACCAGCTGAATTTTGATGTAAACAGTTACACCAATTCAGTCTTCATACTTACTCCGATCGATTTTCGATTTTAATTGGGATTATGTGTTTCACACATAAGGGTGGCACAGTATGAAGGAACTGTGTTAAAGTTAGATACTGTGGCGAATTCTATAACAGAGGCTAAGTATATTGTTGCTTAAAGAAGTAACAAGGGAGGGTATTTTGAATCATCAGTTCATTTATGAACATGGTATGGTTTCCTAGATGCTTGAAGCTCATGGAACATTGATGAATGATTTCATGACTTATTCTAAGCAACCAAGGTCCTACCAAATGATTCAAACATATACAAAGCTAAACTGATAAAATTAGTGAATTTTATGATAGCGTGAAAACGCGAAGATATGCAAGATACAAACGGGCCTGAAACGTCAGATCCGAAGATGAGGTCTATACCACAAATGAGGCATTTATTACACCGGTATGCCATAGGTGTAAAGTTCTCAAGCACTGACAATATTATTGACTCTAGTGCAAGTGGGAGACTGTTGGAAATATGCCCTAGAGGCAATAATAAAATGTTATTATATATATATTTCCACGTTCATAATTAATGTTTATATTTCTGTGCTATAATTGCAATGACCCTGACTGTGAGATTCAGAAGAAAACTCATTTGCATGTGTGAAAATGTAAACACCAAGAGTTCCTGGTTTAGCCTCTAAGACCAGCTCATGTGCTAACTGATGATTACGTTTTCTTAATCATGGACATTGTTCTTGTAACAAGGATGTCAGTAGCAATGGGAACATATTGTTAGCAGAACAATGATGTTGAACCGACCCCAGTATTGAATGATATACTTAGAGATCACATCGTAACTACGTTATAAGTCATATCATGAAATGTTATCATATACGTAATTCCTTAGACCATGAGAGTATCCAGTTGCTTCACACAGGAAGACATGCTTTGGTTCTTAGATGAATCCTCCCGTAAATGGGAAGTAGTAAAATAAGTTCTGGGTATGTCAGATGGTGTGGCTAGTGACTGTGATAGTTCAAGAATGGGATTTGCTCCTTCACGATGAAGAAGATATTCATTTCGGGCCCACTCGGTATGACGGTATCCATTATAGTCTGGCCAGACGCATTGTGATTCAGTCACGGGGATACCGGAATACGATAACGAGAAAATGGACGAACTAGCAAAGAGGATAACGAGTGGCTTGTGTTCAAGAAGTTGTTACACATGGGTGCCAAACTTCTCTCCTCTAACTTTGTCATATATCGCGAAGCAAAGGGAATGGTACATGAATAAACATAATGGTTCACTCGAAGTTTCTTCGTGTATGTGCGGGAGTCAACATGGGTGTCCATGGCTCCGCTGTTGATTATTGGCTATTGACAAAAGGCTGTTGACCTATGTCCGGAAGATGTTCTGAGTCATGTCCGCATTATACCGAACCTATTGGGTCACACACTTAACGAGCAGTAGTCTGTTAGAATACTAGAATGGTAGAAGGTTTAGTGGAAGCAAAGCAGAATAGTTCATACGGGTACCGGAAGTAGTTCCGGGGATTTATGAAATAGTTCATAAGGGCACCAAAAGTAGTTTTGGGTATTTAAGGATATGTCCGGATCACTCTGGAGTAGTCCCAGGTGGTTCCGGAACATATGAAAATGGTAATGGGAAAGTTTACGATCAACCGGAATAGTTTCGGTGATCGGTGGACAGCTTAAACAATATGTTGTGTTCACCGGACATAATAACCTTTGCCCGGATGGCTCCGAAACCCATTTAGATGGCTCCGGAACATTCGTTAGAGGTTCCGGAAGGTATTGGAAGTGCTCCAAAAGTGTCCGGAATGTCCCGAAACAGTCCCGGTAGGTCCCGGAAGGTCCTGGAAGCTTCTAGAAGGTTCCGGAAGGTTCCGGGCAGTACCACCCACTGCCCTGCGCCCCTGGCCTTGGGGGGCAAGCCACCTAGGCTGCCCTGGCCGGCCAGGTGGTGGGGCGCACCAAAAAGGGGTGGGAGATCCTCCAGGTGGGATTTCCAAATACCATTATGGAAGGTTTCCGGTGGGAAGGTATGTGTAGGTTTGGAAGGCTTGGGAGTCCAAGTTGGACTCCCAAACCTCCTTGAGCTGCGCCCTAGGCCCCTTGGCCACCTATATAAGGTGAGCCAAGGGTGGGGGAAGACATACACAATCAATCCCCAAGGCCTATGCGCCACCCTCCCTCCTCTAAACCCCGTTGCTCCACTTTTAGACCCCGGTTTAGACGCTGTTCTAGATCGGAATCCGTTAGGGTTTTCTCCCTCTAGTTTTCTCGGTGGCGTTCATCTCTGGAAGGCGGAGCGCTGCTGGATTGCTGCTACGGGATGTGTGGATACTAATGGAGGGGTCGTACCTTCGACCCTTCTTCGAGGAGCTTGTTCATGGGACTTGTCCGTGGGACTAGATCACGGGACTTGTTCATGGGATTGATCGAGGGACTGTTCGTGGGAGAACTTGCGAGATCTACTTCCACTACGTCCACGAGCTTCACCAACTCTACTTCCGCTGCATCGGTTGGTGAGCAAAGACCTAAACCTTGTATGCAATCTATCTTGGATGATCTTGGGTGCTTGTTACGTAGGCAAGATTTTTTTTTGAATTCTACTACGTTTCCCAACAGCAATAGCTTCCTTGATACAGTCAGATTGAAGATTGAAGTGTGCTTCATATCTTTACCCTTCAGTGGATCGGTTGTTTGTGTCATGGAATGTTTTGAACAAAATTGATGGTTATGGCATTTTTGGGTGATGCTTGTAGCATACACACTTTTGATAAAGATTAATTTGTATGAAACTTCATCTCTGTAGTGCCTTTCCCACGGTCTGATGCATGTGGCTTGTGCTTCTCATTTCTTTTGCATTTCCCTTTGCAGTTTGTTGATTGACTTCTAGGAAAGCCATCAAACTGTGATATCTCAACGATGTGCATATACAACATGTAGAGGAGAAACACCAACATGGTTGTAATGATGATTCCTAAGGATTTCATCAATTTTCTCCTCCTAGAGTAGTAAATGCAGAAGATAGGAGATAAATTAGGTATCTTTTGCACGATAGTGTTGCTATAATTAAGATCCTATTAATGAGAAACATAGTAGACAATGTCTTCTATTTTCACCATAATGTGGGTTGTTTTTGCAAATTGCAAGCTGAAGCAAATTTTATGAACCTCATGATGGTATTCTCCCACGGATTTAAACCTTGGAGTCGGAGATATATTCAATCATGATTTGCTTTAGGCAAGATCATTGCCTCATAATGTTCATACCTTATTGATAACTTGCCACATGTTCACTCATAATTTTGATTTGCTAGCGGGGCATGCACCATGGGGTGGTTGCAGTGCCACTGTAATTCCATGAGACACATTGTTGACCTCAACATCCATACGCCATGTAGATTAGTTGTGACCGTCGAGAGTTCGATCATCGAATTATGGTCATCTTGGCTTACATGGTCATCTTGGATTTTTTTTTACTTGTCAGTAAATTAGAAGTCATCATGGTAATGTTGTAATAAAATTTTGCAAAGTTGTGAGTTCAAGTGAAGACTTGAATGTAGATCTCAAATCATCTATGATAACACTTTGGAGATAATTACATATATTATGAGGTATATCTCGCGGTACTAAGAAACATAATCTGACTATAGTCAGTAAATGCCTTGGTCTTAGTACCTTATGTTATGATATGATTAAAATATATGGAAGAGCACTGTGAAGGTAGTCATTATGTCAATTTTGACAATATGTAGACCTTATAGTAGTTGTGGATAATCTGCGTATTGTGCAGTAGATGCCACATTACCTTGTGATTCCATATATAAATTTGAGATGGTAAAACCAAATTTTTGCATATCAAATCAATTCGAATTAAGTCAATTTTGTACTTTGCAAACAGTTTTGGACTTAATTGATGGTGAGTTGATATTTTCATTGCAAAATAATATGTTGTACCATGTGTATATGTTATAGGGATTGCAAAGTGCAAACACATTGAACATATAGTATATTATGTTGTAATAATGTTGCAAATTTGATGCTCAAGCGGAAAACTTGTATCAAATTGCAAGATAATTCAGCCGAGTGAATTAATATTTAGCGAAAAGAAAATTAATCTTAATCGCAATAAGATTGGTGTTACCAAATAGACATGTTATAGGGATTGCTATAGAGCAAACACATTGAACATGTCATGAATCCGAAAACTATATTTGATGCAACCATTTCCAGTGCAAATGTCTGGTAATTTGTTTGCATTGTACAAAAACTCACAAGACTTTCTAACATGATCAAGTGAAAACTTGAATCGTGTAGACCTCGCACTCAAATGAGGTGGTTTTGTATCAGATTGCAAGATAATTCATCCGAGTAAATTAATATTTTGCGAGAGAAAATTAATCTTAATCACAATAAGATCGGTGTTATCAAATAGACATGGTATAGGGATTGCTATAGAGCAAACACATTGAACATGTCATAAACTTAAAAAAAAATATGAAGTTCAGTGACTAAATCCAAACATAGTCAAAGGGATAATATTCTCCAATCTTTCTCCTGTTCTTGCTTGGTAGGTTGAAGAGGATACGGTTCCTTCTTTTCCTTTCACTGCACAAAGTGTTGCGTTTCTGGAGTTTTAAAACTCACGGAAATGAATTAAATGCATACACATACTAGGCCCGTGCGGTTACTTCATTGGGATTTCTCCAGTGGCCAAGCAAGCACACCGCCGGGCCGATGGCCACGGCCGCACAGTGGATTACGGCGCCCGTCGGGCTGGGGACCGCGGGCGGACGCAGACCGGGCGAGAACGGGCGCGCGCGGCAGGCGCCACGCGCACGGCGCGGCCGGGCGAAGCGCGAGCGGGCGCAGTGCGGAGGCACGGACGGAGCGCAGTCGCAGCCGGACGGAACGCAGTCGCGCGGTACGGCTAGGCGGCAGGACGAGGCGAAGCAGGGACGGCCGGGCGCGGACGGACGGTGGCCGGATGACCATGGGCGCAAGGCGCGGGGCGGCCACGGGGCGGGTAGGGCCGGCGCGCGGAGCCACGGCCGCGAGCGGCTGGGCGGAAGTCCAGCGACACGGACGGGTGAGGCGGCGGCCTTTTGCGGCCGGTGACGACTGCGCGAGGGCTGCGTGGCCTTCTCGCTCTTCGGAGAGCAAAGTGCATGATAACGTGTAAAGAATAGCAGCGATTGATCTAAACTTGTGTTTATTGCTTGTGGGCAAAGCCCTATTTATACAAGGATTTAGGGTGCCAATGAGACACCTGTTACAAGGGACGTGACTGTTACAAGAGACACAACTGTTGGGAGAGAGAGATTGAAGAGTGTCTATACATAAGAGACACGACTCTACGGAAGGATGCTTTGGGCATAAACTATTCCCAACAATTTTAATTTTTTTTTCCACTAGGTCATGCAAAGTATGCCACATAAGGGAGTTTCCATTAACTTCACATGCGCATGCAACTTATTGTTGAGAAATAAAACATGTGATCAATTGTGTATGGGAGGGATGCCTTCCAGGAGGTGCCTATTGGGGAAGAGATGTCTTCCCAATGCACCCCTCATCATGTATATAAGTGGGTCTCCCACATTGCAATGAAACTAGTGAATCATTTGATCTCTCGTTGTCTCTTTTACATTTAGTACTACAATACATCATCAGCACGTATGTTCTCCGCTGAGCGAGAAACAACAGTCATGTATGGACTTTGGCCAGCGTGAGAGACGATGATCCTGGCGTGGAGGCGCGCCTAGTGCGTGCGGCGGCCTTCGGCCCGTAGCCATAGTTCCTGGCCGGGGAAGAACCCCTGGAATCCAGCTACTCCCTGACTCAATGTTTAAGTGCAAGAACGCATCCACGGCGAGAACAAGAATGTGTTTGCATACATCTATCCGTACAGGAATCGATGAGGAATTCGTCCACGGCCAAGATAATCATGCATGGGCATGCATACATCCATATAGAAAAATCGATCAGGGGAATACTAATTTGATTACCTTCTTATGATTGAGATTAACCATCTGATGATTGACTATGTTTTCATGCATATCCAGCGAGAATCAAATCCAGGGAAAGAACCAGTCGCACCGTGGCAACTGGCAGGGGCAGAAGTGCTTCTGCCGCACTAAGGCGCGGTGTCACGATGACGACGCTGCCCTCCATGGCAGCCGGTTCGCCGTGCGGCAACGAGGTGGCGCCTTGACGCCGATGTCGCACTCGCCGGAGACTTCGTCGGTGCGGAGGCCTCTCCTAGCGCGACGAAAGCCAACGGACGGCACGGCCTCAAGCGCGACCTGGGGCAATGCATTCCGGCGCAGCATCCAGATTCCAGAGCGGAGGCCTCGTCCTAGTGGCGGACCACTGGCTGAGCGCAGCCAGAGGCGGCGTTCCCTTGCGGCGGCGCCCTGCGTGGCGCTGCTCTACCCTCGGGGTAGCGGCTCGGGGCAAGGCCTGGTCGGCGATGGCGCATGGGAAATCGGCCAGCGGCAGTTACGAAGATCCCTTTGGGGATGAAACCGACGGGTGAAGACGAAGGGGAAATCCTATCTCTTTGGAGATTTTGCAAATCGACCCTCGATTTCTATGGTAATTGCTGAAAATTCCGGGAATTTTTTGATTTAGCCCTAGGCTTATCAAATCTTGTGAGTTAACTTCTGGATTTATGAAAATCTGGAATCGAGTCATCAGGCTCGTTGAACTTAGTAGTTTAGCCCTCGGGCTTGCTATTTTCAGCATTTTAACCATAATACGGTTATCATTGTTTGCGATTTATGCCTAAGGCTTCAAAGCAAATATAAATGATGAACCTTCAAATCATGTTGAAGTGCATAATAATTAATTATGCAGCATTTTACATTATGTAAAATGACCGTATGTGATCCTCCAGATCTTCATATATTGCAAAAGTATGCATGTGTTTGTATTACACTAGTAATACTGCTGCAAAGCAATATGTTGTTTCCACTATTCCCATAGAATATGTAATTTGCTTGCAAATTTGGAAAAATAATAACCATTATTGTGAGGTCTATATTATGTTATTTGGACATAATGACTACCTTCAATTTTGCACACAACTTATGGATTGCTTTACGGAAACGAATTATTTCGTTCACAACTGCGAGGTCTACACCACCATGTGGTGATTACCTTCAATGTGTTTTAAGTAACACAAGGTTGGGAGAAGCTCCATAAGAGTGAGATCTACACTATTATGTAGTGATTATCTCCATGTGTTTAAAGCAAAAATGAAGGCAGAGAACTTACGGCATAATGTCATAGGAACGAAATAATTTTCGTTCAAAATTATGATGTCTACACCATTGATGACTACCTTCATGATGTTTTTCTAAATATTTGGTAACTTCATAGCTTTTGTCATTGGTTGAGACTATAATGTCAAATACTCCACCAGGAGTGGAATCCTAGACATTGGTGGCGACTATATTGGACATGATGCTATGAAGAGAATTGTGCGAAATAGTAGCACATTTTGGTGATTACCTTCCATGCATACACAACTTATGAGACGTAATCATAGTAGTGAATTAAATTTCATGCACAACTGAGAGGTTTATGCCACTCTGTGGTGTCTGCCTTCATGTGTTATAAATAACATAAGGTTGTGGGGACTATGATCGGTGGAAAGCCCTCCATAAGTATAAGATACCACTAGGTGGTTGACTACCTCTATGCATTAGAGGAATTAAAGGTTTATCCATTCTGGAGTGACTACCTTTAATATGAAGATCTACACCACATCGTGGTGATTATATTGTTGTGGAAGGCTGCCCTAGGGGTCACTACGAATCACCATGATCATGATTTTGCTTAGCCATAGCATTTTCATCGTACTTAATTTACCTCGGGTAAATGAATGCATGAATATTTCATGCAACATATGGCTGGCCTTTTTTTTCAAAAGGAAATGTGATGAGATGAAAAAAGGTGGGAGTAATTTATTTTTAAACATGGGTCATGGACATTAATGATTTTGTCGACCCGTGGCCTTGTCGCCATAGAAACTCCACCCACAGAGAATGTCATGTCTATTTATGCATACTTGCATTTATGTGTCATCACAATGACTTAGTTGTCATAAGCATTGAACGTGTGATGAATTCCGTTTTCCCTCTGATACTCCATTCAGGAGAGATATGTTGTCATAAGCATCATACGAATGACTATTCGTTCGTATTCGGAGTTTTAACTCCGTTAAGGCTTATAATTCTGTTGTCTATAATTCAACATCAAGTTGATAGTGTGTGATAAGGCAGTCTCGGATCTTGATCTGATTGTATGACCTTACTGCATTTTATGTTCTCCTATTATAATAATAGAAATATCATTTTCATTTCAGAGTGAAATTATGATGAACTTCTTATGAAGAATCATCGGGTACACCCAATGGGTGCTATACCATTATCTGAAATTCATGCTAGTGCTTACAGTACTGAGCAATTTGATTGTTAAAGAACCATGAGGGTTTGAACATAAAGTGAGTGTGATATGACATACAGAAATGGAACGTACATTTCAAATGGAATGGATCATCAAGGTAATTGTACTACTAATGTAGTATAATTTGTAATATTGTGTCCATGGGACATGATAGTTGAGAAAAATTGAGTGTATGAATCAATCATACTCAATATTGTTGCGTGCAAGATAATTTTTCCTCCTTTATCGGGTTGATATAGGACGATTTGAAAAATTATTGATAATTCTGTTAGCCATGACAAAAATTGGAATGTTCCCAACAATCATAAGATTGTATGTGCACTGCACGTGCCATGGGGAATTAATTTTAAGGCACTCTCACCTTAAAATTTGAAATGAGACACTCATTATTCATGAATGCATTTAAGAATAATGTGGGATAGTCACCATTGATTGGGTTATGTTGGTATTTCATGGTATTAATAGACACATCTAGAAGATTGTCTTATGTGTGGATCACTCACACAAAACCATGTGTTTACTGAATTAATTGCACAAATTGATGAATTTAGAGCAAATCTTCCTAAATACGGGATATTTCCGTTGGAATGAAAATGCCGTTGAATTTTATTCACAACCATTCAATGGCCATATTCGGTATGTTGTATACTTTCCCAAATGGTGTTGCCAGATCTCTTATCAAAGAGAGTCCAATTGCATATGGCAATTGTTAAAGAATTGTGATTAACCAACATTCTGTTGGTGGTAATATGCGGTCTCACACGCCGCATATTTGGTCTAACTAATACCAAATGCATATAATACTGCACCCCCTTGCAGTTTGTACGTGGAAATCAGTGAAGTATTTCCCATCTGCGGTAATTCGGTTGTATACAGATATCACCACCCCGGCGTACATAAAGGGCCTTCACATATGTTTGGGATATATGTGAGGAATGACTGTGGTAAGATTGTTAATCCGTCAAATACCTTAACCCTAGCAAGGGAGTTATTGGCAGCCCGTGCGCTGATTGCTTTTTGCAATAAGGACATTTCCAGGCATTAGGGGGAGATATGTACCACATAGAATGCCAGGAAATGCATAAGAAATGTCATAGACATTTTGTCCACGTACTAAAGAATCTGAACTATGGGTTCAAGTTATGAGAAATTTGAAATGTATTGCAAATAATCTGCCATGTACATTTATTGATGACAAATGTGTCACTGAAGCCACGTTCCAGAACGAGTAGAGGTACCTAATAAACTACTTGTATCCCCAATGAGAGCAAGAGGGGGAGAATTCTGGTTACATGAGATTAAGTTCTCATATGTTTCCGCGGAAATAGAGGAAATGATCTCCTCAATCAGTAAATGTGATTCAACCTTGGGTTGAATGATACATGATAGATGTGAATCATCCGGAGCCCAGCACAGATGTGCACACATATTTTTGGTGTTGGGACATCGAAACACCTTGACTCCGTTGTTGTGGGAAATCACAAGGAGTTAAGAGGCGTAATGAGAATCCACAAATGATATTGATTCATGAGAATCGTATATGAAAAGTCTACATATGTCGACATGAATGTCTTCTTGAGAATTGCTAAAATCCTTTTGGGCCCTGAATCAAAATCCATGGAGAGTGTTGTTTGCACTTATATTGATTCAAATGAGAGGAAGCAATTTAGGAAGAGTAGCACTCGCTCATCAAAAAGAGAGGTGTTTACCATAGTAAAACCTGCTCCTCATAAGTATCTTCCGTAGGGAAGAGAAGTGTTCGTTCAGAAGGAAGCGAAAATAGATGAGTCGGTGAGAAAGCGAGGCTTTGTAGCACAAGGGTTTCCGGAGAGACCCGACATCGGTTATGATGTAGCATACCTTATTGGTATGAGTGGAATTAAGTTTCGATACTGAATTGGCAGTAAAAATCCATGCGGTTGATGTATGTAGTGGCTATGTACTCACATGGATCACTAAGTTCGGATATATATTGAAGTCATTGAAAGGGCTTAATATTCCGAATCCAATGATAAAATCGCAACATGTGTGTTTGAAGCTTCAGAAGTCATTCTATGACTTTGAATAGGTCGTAAAATTGTGTGGTACAACCGACTAAGTGAGTTACTCCTTGTTAAGGATTACTCTAATAGTAATGATTGTTGATGTATATTCATGAGGATATTCTGAATTGGATTTACATCATCTTAGTGTGATGTCGATGATCTCATCATGAATGTCTATACAAGACATATGAATACACACAATCATTGCAAGACGGATATTTGGGTCAAACCAAATGATGCTAAGCTTATAGCTTGAGCGTACTCCCTTGGGAATAAATGTATATCAGTCTTCATATATATCCAGAAATATTGGAGAAGTTCAATATGGATATATGTTATCAAAGACACATACAGTCATATTATACCTGGCATGGGATACAAGCCCATTAAGATCTAGGGGGAGATGGTGAAGTGGTATTGGATCGGAAGTTCCATATCTGAATACCATCGGAGCACTCATATATCTTGCAAAATACGTCAGGCCTGACAATATATTTTCTAGAAATTTATTGAGAGTGCAATCCCCAACGAAAGATATAAGATTTGTGTAAGGAATATTCTTAGATATGTCCAAGACACAAAATGTCTTGATTAATTCCATTGGGAGAATCAAGATGGGGCCATGGTGTGATATCCTGATAGTGGCTAATAATCTGATCCCAACATTGCCATATCAAAGACTGGATTTACTGGAAGAGTATTCTAAGGGAAGTCTTCAGAATAGACTCTAAATGGGTCCTTTCAATGATCATTCTATTTGAAGCATCACAAGATGTGTATGGCTTCGCAGAATGATAGACCACATGTGAGATCATGTGGAGATTCAATGGAATCGACTATCATTATCTGCTAAGATAATGTCACTTGTATTGCTTATGGGTTATATTTATTCTCGTGAATTACAGAAATGTAAGAGGATAATTTGCAAACAAATTATTGTGATATTCACAATATCTCAACCAAAGTTTATATTCCAGAATTAGGTTCGTGGAATTGGCACTACTGGAATTCTGTCGTTTGCCATCTGCCATGGCAGTCGGCAAACATAGAAAAGGCGGACGGCAAAACCCTTTGCCATCTACCAGCGGACGGCAAAGCACTCGTCAGCCAAATCTCCGGCAAAGAGGTGCTTTGCCGTCTGCATATTATCGACGGACGGCAAAGAGCTTTGCCATCTGTTTTTTTTCTAATAGTCGGCAAAGTAAAGCATACAGGTATTATGTTCATAGGTGGGTCTGCCACGGCTTTGCCGTCTGCTATTATTATACCAGACGGAAAAGATATTTCCGTTATACAAAAAAAAAACAACGGCTACATGTTGCTGCACCTCCTCTGCTTCCTACGCTACTGTCCAACGAGTTCCACGGCGACGAGTCCGACGAGACGGTGGCCGCTGCAGTCCAGCGTCGCAAGACCGACGAGCAGCCGAGACGGGTCCAGTGAGAAGAGGTCGGGGGCGGCACAGCTGGCGGCTCGAGACGAGGCAGCCGACGACTTGAGGAGAGGACGGGGCGCGGGGCGACCGGCGAAGGCGAGCTCAGGGCACGGGACGACCGGTGGAGGTGGGGTGCCGACGGCTCGAGGTGAGGCAGAGGTGGGGCGACCCGCGGCTCGAGGCGAGGCCGGAGTTGCCGGCTAGGGCGGGGCAGCCGCGCAGCGGAGGTGGGGCAGCTGGCGTCTCGAGGCCGCGCAGGACGGAGGCGAGGTGAGGCCGGAGTTGCATGCGGCGGAGGCAGGCGAGGCCGGAGTTTCCTGCGCAGCCGCGGGGCGGAGGTGAGGCGAGGCCGTGGCGCGGGAGGGCCGGCGGGGCGCGGCCGGAGTTGCCGGATGGGGCGAAGCAGGTGGGGCGCGACCGGAGTTGCTGGCTGTGGCGGAGCAGGCGGGGCAGAGCAGGCTTGACCGGCGCGGAGGTTGAGCAAAGGCAGCAGCCATGCGTGCGTGTTCCTGGACGGGAAGAAGATAAGGGAGAGGCAATGTGCGTGGTGGGGGCATGCATGGGCAAGTGGGATGCGGTTGGTGGGTTGTTTTGTATGCCACGTCATCGATCCGTGTGCTTAGCTCTTCAGCCAATAGGAGACCAGTTAACATTTTGTGTTTGTTTATCTTACATAATCTGATGAAATAGTTATTATAAAAAAATTAGAAAAAATTCAAAAAAATTCTACACATTTAAGGCATGATAAACCAGCACCACGCCAAATTTCATATTATTTAAACATTGTTTGCGTCTTAAAAAATATTAAAAAGTGGTACAATTATTCGTGAATAGTAAACTTTGCCATGAGAAAAATAAAAAACAGATGGCAAAGTGGTTTCTTTGCCGTCCGCCATTTAAAAGTGGACGGCAAAGAGCTACATTTGCCATGCGTAAAAATAAAATAGACGGCGAAGTTACTCTTTACCATGGGTGAACAAAAAACAGATGGCAAAGTTTCTCTTTTCCATGCGTGAAGAAAAAACAGACGGCAAAGTCCTTCTTTGCCATGTGTGGAAAAAAATAGACGGCAAAGCACTCTTTACCGTAAGCCAATCTTTGCCGTCAACAGCTGATGGCAAAGACCCTCTTTGCCGTCCGCCCCGTAAAAATGCAGACGGTAAAGAAAAGACACATGGCAAACGAGCGGATTCCAGTAGTGTGGTATGAGATAACATTGAGGTTTGCAAAGTTTAGGGGGAGTAAACTCCCAAGTTATAACCTGTTAGTGATCTTCAGATCATTAATATTGTACTCTTTTCTCCTTTATGAGTTTTCTATGATGGTTTCTCATATAAGGTTTTTAACGAGACAATATAAATAAAAGTGCAGATATATGCCATATTGGTTTCTCCTTATATTTTTCCCATTGGGTTTTGAAGGAGTTTTTAATGGCATATCGTTATAATGTTTCTCCTCAATTTTTCCCACAGGGTTTTTTAGGAGGAGTTTTTAGTTTGCAATACATAGATGTCGAATTGATCAAGGGGGAGTGTTGAGAAATAAAACATGTGATCAATTGTATATGTGAGGGATGCCTCCCAGGAGGTGCCTATTGGGGAAGAGATGTCTTCTCAATGCACCCCCTCATCATGTATATAAGTGGGTCTCCCACATTGCAATGAAACTAGTGAATCATTTGATCTCTCATTGTCTCTTTTACAGTTAGTACTACAACACTTATCACATATAAATATTAACTTTCTTTTGCACTCAAATTTACAAGTGACTTTTTATAGAGAATACAATTATACCATGACTAATAGTTGTAGTTTACATAACCAGATAAAAAAATTAGAACATAGTATAACACATTCGCTTACATACATGAGTATACACTCACTCGTATGAACGTACATACAAACACACTACCCTTATGAGCATCTTTGCAATACTGAGCCGACACACAATCTGAAAATTAACGAAGTCATCACCTCGTCTTCAATGGGAATGTCTCCTCCCAATAAAAACATATCATCGAAAAGCCTGAAATATTCAGAAAATGCGAGCACCATTGTCAAATCTGGGATTTAAACTCTGGTTGGTGCTGAGGATACAACTATCCACCAAACCAACTCAACCACAAGTTGATTCACCATAACGAGATAATTTGATGTGTACATTTCCATTGAATATTCGACAACCTGCTTAGTTTTTCGTGAGATCCTGTGAAAAAATTTGTGTAAAAAATATACTTTTACACGTTTTATCATTTGACTGATACTTCTTTAAGTTTTAATGGACTAAGATCTAGACACACTCATTGTTGTATCCCAACATATAGGACCACCTGCCTCCACTAGATCACCTTATCTTTGTGGAAGATCATACCAGTTGGCATGACTTTGTATCCTACGTTCTCAGTTTCCAAATTCATTACATTGACTTGACCTTGATGTCTAGTCCAATCCAAGTTTGCATTCGATTTCTCCACGCTTGCCATCCATAATAACTCTAGAAAAATCGTATTTCCAAAACTGGGGTCCACAGTCAGTGTCCCGTCGGTGGAAGCCTCCGTGCAGCAGCGCCGGCGTAGCGAAGAAAAACGATCAGTATATTTTCAGGCAGCTCTCGCGATGCCCTTTGCCACGGCTTCGATCTCGTCGGCAAAGCTTCCTTCCATTCCCCGCTACACCTGACCTCCGGGTTCCGGCTCCGTACCAGGCAGCGCCCCAGCCACCCTCAGCCCGCATGGATCCCACCGACCAGTCGCCGGAGGAGATGTACTCCGTGTGGGCCGTCCTGCCGGATCCCGTCCGCCGCCGCGTTCTCGGCCTCATGGCCGGCCTCCGCGCCGCGCACGGCGGCGCGGTCTTCGAGCCGCACGCCACCGTCCTCGGAGCCATGCGCCTGCGCCGCTCCGCCGCCATCGAGGCGCTCCGCGCCGCGGCGGCCGGCCTCCGCCCCTACACCGTCCGCGTCGCCGCCATCGGCTCCTACGGCGTAAACCTCCTCCTCGAGCCAACCCGCGAGGTCTCGAGTCTCCCTGGCCTCCCTCCCCGCATCGACTTGCTTCACTGCTTCCATCAATTTCTTTCGATTTTGCGTGCAGGTGATGGAGGCGAGCGACCACTGCAGCGCCCACTTCGGGTACCAGAGAGCAAATCGTGAGTGATGAGTCTTACTCCGTAACCTGAATTAACTCTTATCTCCGTAAAATCACAAGCTGATAGTGAAAATTGGTTAAATATGATTGCAGCGTACATGCCGCATCTGAGCCTCATGTATGGAGATCACCTGACGGAGGAGGAGATGGCAGCGGCGAGGAAGAAGGCAGGGGAGATGGACAAGGGAATATTTGGGTTGCAGTTCGAGATATCTGAGCTGGCCCTCTATAAAACGGACCCGGAGGACAAGAGCTTGGAGTCATGGGAACTGGTTGAGCTGTGCCACCTTCAGAACGAGTGATCTTAATTTCCTCCCAAATGCATGCCGGATCTTAATTTCTTATAATAATTAATACTTCCTTCGATCCATAATAAGTACATTTTAATTACTCAATGCTTTGGTTCACAAACAAAAAATGGTCACTATTTTTTAAGGGGTAAATAGTCACTGCTGTGGAGGTGAGACGACATTTCTCTATTTTTTTCGCATTTGGTCTAGCATTGGTGATTGGTTGGGCCATAGAACTTCATACCGGGCCTGTTTTAGAATTTCAAATAGATATATCTCCCCTATATTTCATTTCTTTTTCTTCATAGAGTCAAAAAACCCTCAATATCTTATACAGGGCTAAATAAACTTAATGTAGAGGAACTCAAACTGAACATGCAAGAGAACAGAGTTTTCCATGATCTGGACCATCTGTTGGTGTCATTATCTAGAACATGCAAGAGCTTTGTTGTGTCATTTTCAGAGGATCGTCTAATCAAAGTAGTAATCAATAGGGATTGATCCATTTGCATATGTGTGTTTACTCAATGGGGGAGCTATGTGTATCCATGAGAGGGCCAATGCCCCCCCCCCTCTCCCATCCTTGATGTAATCACTGAAGAAAGAATATTTTAGGGTCCTAAATAAAACGAAATAAAACTAAATCAAAGATCAAACTGATGAAATTCTAAGAAACAATGAAATAGTAGTTTTAATATTACCCTTTAAAAAGAAAAAAAATGTAATAAAAAATTAAGCAAATCAAAATGATGAAGTTTCTAAGAAAGAATGAATTAGCGGTTTGGTATTAGCATTTAAGATAGATACTGGAACAAGAACTAAAATAAATAAACAATGAGGTTTTCTAAGCGATAATGAATTGTTTTCATTTATTTTACCATTGAAAAAGAAAGAAAATAAAAATAAAACAAACAGTGAATTTATTACATGCAATTTGCATAGATATTAGGCACTTTTATAATACGCAGAAATAAGCATATAATAGTTTAAAAATAAAGAATAAATAAAATTAGAATTTGCACATTTTTATATATGCGAGGATAAGTATATACTCCCTCTGTAAACTAATATAAGATGTATTAGATAACTAAACTAGTAATCTAAAACATCTTATATTAGTTTACGGAGGGAGTACTACTGGAATTTTCACAAAAATGAAAGTTTCCAAAGATGGAATCGATTAGTGGCATTGGTATTACCATTAGAAAGAGAGAAAGTGAAATAAAAACTTAAAAAATCATACTAATGTTGATTTCTAACAAACAATAAATAAGTAGCTTTGGTGTTACCCTTTCAGAAGAAATAAAATGAAATAAAAAATTAAAATGAAATCAAAGTAATATTTTTTGTAAGAAATAGTTAATTAGTGGATTTGATATAAATATTTAGGAACAAATAAAATGAAATAAAAACAAGAAACAAAATCAACTTATGTGGTTTTCTAAGAAATAATAAATAGGTTGCATTGACATCAACCTTTAAGAAGAATAAAAAAACAATGTTTTTTTACACAATTCACATACAAATTGTGCAATTTTATAATACGCAAAAATAACTATATAATTGCTAAAGAAAATTAAGGAATTAGTAAAATTAAAAATTGCATAAAAAATACAAATAATTTGCACATTTAAATATATGATAAAAATAAGCATATACTAGTTGAATTTTGGCAAAAAAAGAAGTTTTTTAAGAAGGAATAAGTTAGTGGCATGGTATTGCCATTAGACAGAACAACATGAAATAAAATTAATCAACATATCTAAGAATGAATGAATTAACGGCTTTGGTATTACCCTTTAAGAAGAAAGAGTGTAAGATAAAAACTAAAAAAATGGTTTTTTTAAGAGAATGAATTAGTGGCTTTGATATTATCCTTAAATAATAAACAAAATGAAATAAAAACTAAAACTAAATCAACATACGTGGTTTTCTAAGAAATAATGAATTGGTTGCATTGATATTATTCCTTGAGAAGAAAGAAAATACAAAAAAATCTAAAACAAACAATGAGTTTTCACCATTAGATAGAAATTGCTCATCTTTCTAATATGAAAGAATAATTATGTAATAGCTTAAGAAGGGTAAAGGATAAATGAAATTAAAATTTTCACAAAATTTAAAAATAATTTCCTCATTTTAATATATGCAATAATAATCATATACTAGTGGAACTTTCACAAAAAAATGGAAGTTTCCTACGAAGGAATAAATTAATGGCATTGGTATTACGATTGCAAAGGAAGAAAATGAAATAAAACTAAAAAAATCAAACTAATGAAGTTTTTCTAAGAAAAAAATGAATTAGTCTTTGATATTACTTTCTAAGAAGAAACAATATAAAGTGAAAATTAAAAAATCGAAAAATGAATTTTTTAAGAAAGAATGATTGAGTGGCTTTGATATTCCCCTTTAAGAAAAATGTAAGTAAAGTAAAAACTATAACAAAATCAATGTAATAAATTTTCTAAGTAAGAATGAGTTGGAGCCACTTTTATTGCTCTTTTAAAATTAAAATAGTTTTATTATAAAAAATGCACACAATTTTGCAATTATTTTGCACCTTTTGAACTCTACCTGTACACAAATATAAAACGGTTTGGATCCAAAACATCTTATATTTTTGTACAGGCAGAGTAGTATGCAAAGAACAATCATATTGTAGTGTAATTTTTATACATATTGTTTAGTATTTATTTGTATACATTTAAATTTGTCCAACATTTCAAAAATACCTAAAGAAAAAGGAGAAAGAAAATTTTTTAGCAACATGAGAAGCACATAAAAGGAAAAACAAAAAAAAGAACAAAGGGAGGAGAGGAGGCCGTGCGGCCCATGCTATGGGCTGTAGCCCAATAGGGAATCGACCGATCACAATATGGGGTCAGTAAAAAAACAGTCCGAATCAGCAGCTCACTGTCACAGCCTAGAAAACATAAGAAAACGAATCTGAAAGTTAAAAAAAAATCAGTGGACACGAAAACCGACTGAATCAAAATTATTTTTCAGGCGCCTTCTATCTAGCTATATATTATGCTAAACAAAAGAAGAAGAAAAAACGTTATGGATACCCAGAATTAACAGCGAAATATAGCAGGCGCCATCTTTATTCAACCTCATGGTGAAAAGAAGAAGAAGTATAAGAAAAATATACCCACATACACCCTCTATACCAAATCAGATGACTTTTATTTATTCACATATGTTGACAAATAAAAGTCATCTAATTTGGAATAAAGGGAGTATAACCTATTACAACATCGAGAAAACACCACACAAACTAACATGCAGTCAGTAAGCGTGTGGTGCATCTATATGTGTCCAGTAAATAATTTAAGCAACGAAATAATAACCAATGAAACAATAGCGACATATATGTTGACCGGCGACGACTGGAGGCCGGATGCAAGCACTTCGTTTTTTGGCACCATCGTTCGCAACCCCCGATAGCTTCACTCGTACGTCGACCAGTCTCCATCCCTGACAGCTCGGTCGCCGGCCGCCTCCGACGACGCCGGCCCGGACGTGTACTACATAACCCTGAAAAGTTGATGGTGCGTCGTCAAGATCGATCAGGAAGCGAAATGGACCGAAAAAGAAAACTAGAGGAAAACCGGACGAAAACGAAGTGAAATTATCCTAGCAAGAACCAACCCAAAATAATGACTTTCAGAGACAACGACGTCTACGTGCTACGTGAGTAGAGGGAATACCTGCAATATCTACGGACGCGCTGCACTTGAGGACAGGTTCGTTAGTAGTATGTGGCGTGACGGCCCGGGGCAACGCGAGCAGCGTGGTGGGCGCGACGGCGGTGGGACGGCGGCCAACAGCGGCGCGGCAGCCACGAGAGGAGGCTCTTGAACACCCGCTTCAGCACCAGGCCTCTCTTTGGGACGTACCGTGCGGGCGTGGCGCCAGGGTTGCCGGTTGCTTGTGGGCGCGTGAGCGGTGCCATTTTCGGAGTTTCGAGGTCGTGTGTTGGAGACGAAGAGAGGAGGAGGAGGAGAAGGCAATGGCAGAGAGGGCGGCTGAATGACCAGGGTCTCGCTGGTTTTTATAGAGGTGTGTACTGTAGTACGATGCTGAAAGCTAACCTGCAATTTGGGATCGGAGGGAATGATATGATGGTTCACATCAGTGCCAATCTGGGCGAAGCACGACCATACGCTCGACAACAAGAAGAGTTAGACGTGCATCCATCCATGCACCGATGAAACCCAGGCGGCGGCCTAAACTGTACACGTCGGTATGCACGCATCATCTCACTGCAGGCAGCAGTACAAGTGTGTAGTAGCACGCATACGGGCGTTGGTGGCCATCGTGGAGCCGTGTGGATATGATCTATCTTCGTAGGACATCGAGATCCAAACGGAGATTTCCATGGCGACCGACGATAGCTAGGAGCCTAGGGTCGATTTCATTCGTCCATGCAGGCATGACGAGTAGACGACCTACACTTGCAAGACTTCTTCCCTGGAAGCGCGTTAATTCCATCCACGATAGATCGATCGACTGTCCATCTCCTTTTGCCCTTCCCTGCGTGTGGGTTGCTCGCTTGTTTCCCGGAGCCTTCCTAAGTTGCTTTCATCTGCATAATAACACGGTAAGAAAAATTTGAACGTATATATTGTCAGTATAAAGAAGCGAGGGAGGCACACATGCATGCAGAAGATAAATGTGAATGAATAATGCGTATCTGTTTACAAGGAGTTACTATGCCCTAACTATTGAACTTTTTTAATCCTGATGATGCGTACGTGCCTATACCGCGTGCCGATCGTCCGTATCGCATGTCGTCCATGGCTCCATGCCAACTCTGAAAAGCGCGTCAGTGTCATTTGCCAGCACTGGCCACTGGCACGCATCCGTGTCAGACCGTCAGTGTCTCGCTCGCTCGATCGAATCCTGTATTTTCTTCTCTCAGTTTTTCGGCTCCGTTCAGTATTATACTCTTGTTTTGGTTGGCGCCACGGATCCCATCGATCGGACGCAACGAACCAAGCGAGTCAAGTCGAGATAACGCGCATGGACCGAAGAACCATGTAATCGAGTCAAGTCCCGAGTGTACTGGTAGTGCGTGTTTAGCCGCCATGCATGAATCATCCATCTTGTCTTGTCTCGACTGTCTTTTCTGTATGCCTTTCTTCTTCTTCTTGACAAGATTAAACCCTCATTTCCCGGGATCTTGTGTCAGTCTTACGCGTTGCGTCTGCACGTTGTCTGCATCAACCGAGAATCTCACCTGACAAGTGACAAACCCAGCAGCGTGTTTGCGTGCATATCCTCATCTGTGTTTTGAACCAATGGCCATCCAACAGCTAGCCGACCGGCGATCATAAACAAACTGTTCACTCTGGCGCCGGGTGACGAAGCAACAAGTCGGCTCGGAGACTTGAGTGGTCAGTTCAAGTTTACTTAAGCCCGAATTTGGTAAGACGGCTTGGGTACGAACAGCTCTATCTATGGAAGCACTAGTCCATGGTTTTCCTTTCTACACAAGCATCCATCAGTGTGAAGTGTGAACCATACGGACGCGACCAGTGAGACCGAGCGAGTGACGGTTCAGGAAGATCCCCTGCATGTACTGCGCCTGCACGGAAGAAGATCGTTTCTGCTTCCTATATTTGGGTGCCGTGCATGCAGGTTCTGGGAATTTTCCGTGCGAGTATCAAATTCAGATGTCAACTATCTGCCCAAATGCAACTTAAACAAGAAAACTATCTGCACAAATGTCAGACGAGAGCTGTAGGGTCCAACATCCGCTGATTGATTTAGATGGCAAAAGTCTTTTTCTGCTGGAACGAATATGCAAATACATTCCACAGGTTTTCTTCTCGAAAAATAGGCAGTTTCCAAACATCGACCTCGGCCTCCGGTGTGGGTCACAGCGCGTCTCCGGGCAGAGCGTGACTGCGCGAGTGCATCAGTGACTCGGCTGAGCGCCGGTTTCAGCGTCAAGAAGGGTCAGCACAGAGTTTCCGCGTTGCTCCCACGAATCACCCACGGCCTCCTCATGCGTCCTCGACGAGACCATGTCCCTAGCTTTGCTTGCTCCTCTCAACAGTTACTGCAAGTGGTTCTATTCACGTTCATGCTTCGTTTTCGCAGATGTGCAAGCGATGCCGAAAGATTGGGTGTGCGCTCGTTCGCTCATACAGCGCCATCGACGCAACTGTGGAGGGGGAGGCCGGGAATGTCTGCCTGGCCGACACGTCGCCGACAGCGTCGCTCTCTCGCATGCCTTGGATTGGAGCTACTAGTGGCTAGCTAGCTTAACCGAGGTAATTGCGCTAAGGGGCAATTTTCAGTATGCGCCGTCGTGCATGACCTCCCATCAGATTTTACTTACACTCGTGCATCCATCCCTACAGAGCGCCGCGTTCATGCGAGACTCAAGGGCCTGTTTGGTTCCTTGTGTTGCATCTGACTCGTACCCATCGTGTAAAATCTGGGTTGTTTGGTAAGTTGTATGGGTCTTTCAGCCTGGGTCGGCGAATGCAAAAAAGCCCTCTCAGCCAGGCTGAGGGAAACGCAGCTTTCCTGCGTATCTCGCGTGCAGGCTGAGTTTCCTTCGTCTTCCTCCCGTTCTTTCTCTAGCACACAGTGCGCCGCCAGGTATCTCCTCCCCGTGTCCCCCTCGATCAACCGCCGCCTCTATGGTTTGTAAAGCGCCGCCGCCGACCTTTTTTTCACCGAGCGCCGGATCCCGCCGCCGAGCGCCGGATCCCATCGGATGGCGCTGCTTCTCTTCGGCCGTGGATCCCATGCACCTCGTACATCCATTGATACAAGTTTACCAAACACACATCTCTATTCTATTTTGCATCATCTCAACCGGACCAGCCCCAGCCAAGCTCATCCATGCAATGCATGCTGGATGCATCTAGGGAACCAAACATGCTCTTGAGGGGTGCGGATAGGTGAGAGCAACTCTAGAAGATTTGCTAAATGTCGGTACGCTATATCGCGGTTTGTGGGATGAAGCTTTGCTCTGGAGCATGCAAGCTTACCAATGATAGTTCAGTTTCACTCATCAACGGCCCTCCAATCGCTATCTTAAAATACATTAAATGGCTCAATCTATGCTTATATAGTCTCGAAGATTCAAGATTTCATGGTGGTAGGGGAGTTTATTCCTTTCGAAAATTCACAGGCTTCAAAACAGAGTAGCAGATCGTCTGGCAAATTATGGTCGTACTGAGTGTAGCACTGCTTGCTGGCTACATGGAGGACTTCCTTGTATCGCTGAACTTTTGTTAGCTGACTGTAACTCTGGAATTATGGAATAAAACTCCTGTTATTTTGCAAAAAAAAAAATGCATATGCGTTACGATAATTGCTTCGGCAGATTAGATACCCCATCCTTGCACGACATATCACAAATATGAATAAATATGTTTGGCGGTACATAGAGTTTAGTCGGGAGCACACAAACACAAAAAAACAACCTACTATTTGGTCACCAAATGTCGCCGATGGTCGCCGAGTAATAGAATAGGTCGAGGCTCACTTGTTGGGGACGAAAGCATCACACGCCGCAAGGTATTCCTCGTACACGGCGTCGTAATGAGCCCTGACGCCGACGCAGCGATCCAGTGCGTCCTCTTCGCCGATAATTACCGCGAAGTTAGTGGCGCGAAGAGCTTCCTCGGTGGTGCACAACTTCATGGTTAAGGACACAATCTTCTCGCCAAGCTCGGCGCAGCAGATCCAGAATTGCCTGAGCTCTTCGGTGGATCCGCGGACTTGGTACTAGCTTTGCTGCCTGGAACTGTCGGTTTGCCCGTCCGCACTTCCTCTGGTTGACCCTTCATTTGCGCCACGACTGGGCCTGTTTCCTCACCGAACGCCATGAAATTTCTCGTCAGAGTTAGGTACTATATACGTCAAAGATAATAATTTACGGTGGCGGGGAGAGAAATGGATGGAAGACGGAAACCCTAAAGCGCGGACCGACCAATAAATATAGTGGCTAAAGAGTTGTTTTGCGGGCCGCCCACAAAATAGTTTACATGTCGAGGAAATTATGGCGATTTTATTCTGATCTAAAAAGTTGCCTGTTCATAAAAAAACTCTTATATATATGGGCCACCGATGGAAAAGCGCATCTACTATATTTGCTATGAGGCAATCATCGGGTGGAGTGGTTATGCATGGAGACACTACTCCGGTCTCGTGAAAGAAAATGGACCGAGTCTACCAATCCCGGATTATTCAAACGAATTTGTGTGATAGAGAGATGGGGTCAAGTCGGTCATTTCCCTGGATTCTCAACCTGAATTAAATGTAGTAGAGTTGTGGAATAAGAAACTTCTGTTGGATCCGTTTCGATCTCGTCTAAGGGCATTCCCAATTTTAATTTCTTAGCACATAATCATAAGTGTTTTTGGTTTGCTATAGTACTTAGTATTGACAAAGATGAAGATATACCTTAGCTAATATATAATCTTTGTACGTGGCCATATAAAAAAAGCATTGATAATTCAATTACATGTATACATAAACCTAAAATCATTAAATTAAATATAACCCAAAAAAACAATGCATTGTGACCGTTGTATTTTAATTTTTATTGCACCTATGATTATGTGCTAAAAACAATGCATTGAAAGAGCCCTGAGATACAATGTGGATCAATGATGTGGACTTGTCCAGGTTTTATTTTATTTTTGAGAGTGGGGCATGTTCGAGCTGACGAGAGACCACCGTAATAAGCCCAAAACAAATACACATTGAATGTTTTGTAATTATATGTTTTAAATGCATACTGATTTTTTTCTAAGATGCACATTAGACAATTTTAGTTACATGTGAATACTTTTAATACATGGTAAACATTTTTCAAACACATGGTGATCATTTTTTTTTAAACACAAAGAAACATATTTCTAGATATTTTGAGCATTATTAATATACATGTTGATCAATTTTAAAAAATATGGTGATTATTTTTCAAATACATGATAAACAATTTTTAATACATTCATGAATGTTTCCTACATATTATCTGAGTAACAAACTTCCTACAAATATTTTTTCGAATTTTCCAGAAATATATAAAAATTAAAATGAAAAGGTAAAAAGACACTAATAACTTATGTTGTTCGTAGAAGACACTTTTTTTGTACAACGGTCGTAAATTGGTCTAGTTCATTCTGTTGCATAGGATTACTCGTGTTTCATGAAGTAAATTGCCATTACAACAGTAAAAAGTATTATAAGAACGTTTGTCTTGTCATATCATCCTAGGAAACACCACCTCAATAATGTTTCCAAGAAAAAAAACATATGAAAAATTTCAGTTGCCCACCTCACTTTGGATTTTGTGGACTCCAAACCCGAACAACGCAAAATCGAAGGCACTAGATACGAATTGTAACGTCCCGCGTGATATCCTTATAGATCATAGTAATGGATACAGGAATTTGGAGGAAAGATTGAGAGGAAGAAGGAAACCAGAGAGGTAGAGCAGCTAAGAAGGGGAGAGCAACGGGAAGGGAATGGTTCTAGGGTTCATCGATGCTGACTCCAGTCGGCCAACTCGGCTTAAGTACTTGATTATATTGGCCTAATCTAGTACTCCACTCATCATAGGTGATTAGGTGGGTAAGTCTCTTGTGACAACTGCCGGGTCCTTGTGCTGCGTGAGCGGGCTTAGGGCATGTACAATGATGCTATCTTAAGAGTGACACGTAGGATAAATGCCGAGGTGGAGGAAAAAGAGTTCATAAGAAAAAACTTGTCTTCTCTTATTTAAGAGATCATCTCTTAGCACAATATGTCTCACCACATTTTTAGGAACCATTTATTTTCGTTGATAATGCTAAGAGATAACACATTGTAGACATCATTTCTAAATTATATGCAAGTCTTAATATAAGACTGTCTTATCAATCACTGTACATGCCCTTAGATGGTGTAATTGCATGTGGGCCCTCTTTGTCAACTACCGAAGCAGGCCTGGTATGGTGCGTAGCGATTGCACGCCTGACATATCTCGGCTCGGAGACTTAAGGGATTGTTTAGTTTTTGACTAAGTTTACTACATCTAAGGTTGGCTAAATTAGTTTAGTGTTTGGTTCAAGCTTTTTTCCACACTACGGCCCTCATTCCATACATTCAAAAAATATGGTAAGATTCCCTGAGATTTATCAACTTGTGACTTTGATTTTCAAGAACTAATCTTAGGAAACTTTGACAAAAAAATATGGCATGCTTAGGCCTAGAACCAAACAGCCCCTAAGTGCTCACTTCAAATTTCTTTAAGTCCGAATTTAGTAAAAAGGCTTGGGAACAAAGTACTCTATCTATCGAAGCAGTCCATGGTTTTTTCCTTTCAACACATCCGTCACCACGCCAGACTAAACCACACGGACACAACTAGTGAGACCGAGCGAGTGACGGTTCAGGAAGATCCGCCGCATGTACTGCGCCTGCACGGAAGTTCATTTCTTCTTGCATATATTTGCGTGCCGTGCATGCAGGTTCTGGGAACTTTCCGTGCGAGTATTAAGAGTGAAGTCTGAATTGAACCTTGAGGTTGTAGAGCCCGTCGAAAATAAACCTCCAACTCGAAATCCATGAAGTCTGTACCCTGTTCTTTTTAATTCCGGTCGTTTTCAACCTTAACCCGACCTACACCTGTTTGTGATTAAAATCCCGGCCGGGATCACACATTTCTCTCACTGACAATACGCGTCAGCTCACGTGAACCAGGTTGTGAGGCAGTGTGGTTCTTGTGTGAAGAATTGAGTGCGTTGCTAGCCGGCAAGTAAGAGGACGTAGTTGCTATCGCTCAAGTGCCCGAATGCCATGGCTGCTAGCTCAGCTCACGACGGTGAGCGCGTGGGCATCGGAGTGCTCCACCCATGGCCGCAGCCCGCAGGTGGTGGAAGAGAACGACCTGTCGGCGCTTGTTATGGAGAAGGTCGATCGACCTGACGGCCGCAGTCACAGTGGCCGGCTGGCCGCGCAGACGGTGGTGAGGCGAAAATTGAACCCGACGCTTCCAGACAGAAAGCTAGTGCCTTCTCGGTCGTCTACCGCAGCCGCTCGTCGGCCCTTCCAGTACAACATCGCGGTCCGCACGCCGCCGGCGCCAGCGTGGGCGGCCATGTGGAAAAATTCGGTGATGCGTGAGTCAGCGATTGGCGCGCTTGCCCAGCCCGGTCTCAAGCCTCGCGAGAGCGACCGCGTATGTCTAACATCCGAACCGCAGGGTCCTTCCTTGGCGTGAAAGAGCGTCCTAACCGGCGTATTGGTAAAGTATGGTACTACTCCTACTTGTATCTGGCACTGTGTGCTCTGCCTGTACAAGCTAGCTCAGGCTGCGCGATAGATGTTGGTACTGTTGCATGTGTGATGCGTTCATGAGTGTAAGTGGATCTCATATATGCACGCGGGCGGAGCCAGCAGAGGGAGCCAAGCATACGTACATCAATACATGGCGCCCAACGGGGGAAGCACACACGCAGGGGACGAGGATGAAGAAGAACATGACATGTGGGACAGAAATGTCAGTGAGAGCATAAGGTAATCCTGGGTGGGATTGGGTTTCTTCCTGTGCGCCAAATAGGTTTAGGGACGAGATTGACCGGGGTCAACAAGTACGGGGTATCGACTTCAGGGATTGAGAGGTTAAGGTTCAATTCAGACCAGCTCTATAACCTTAAGGTTTAATACAGACTTTACTCGAGTATTAAACTTAGATGTCAACTATCTGCCCAAATGCAACTTAAAAGATCAAATCTATCTGCACAAATGTCAGATGGAGGAAGTAGGGTCCAACATCCGCCGATTAATTTAGATGGCTGAAGTCTTTTTCTTCGAAGACATCCACGGAAGAGGAGATGAATATGTACTCTTGGTTCTCGAATGATGGACTTCTTAGACATTCAGGCTCTCGTTTCAACCCCGGCCTCTCGTGTGTTACAGCGCGTCCAGGGGCCGGCCACCCCCCTCAACGATCGGCCACCCCCATAGATTTTTAGAGGGGGGCTAGTAACATAGAGGGGGCTAGTTGTACTGTATTGTGTAGTACTAACAGGGTTTTTTTTGAGCTTTTCACACCACACTAAACAAGAAACTCGTCACCCACAAACCTGGGGACGAAATAAAGCGTTCCAGGCTGGCCTAACCAAGCATGGTGGCGCCAGCGCCTAACCTCAAAGAAAACCTAGCAATCTTATGAGCTTCAACATTCGAAGTTCTAAATTCATGATGAAAAAAACAGGAGGTAAAAAACAAAGATCTAGCTTTTATCTCCTTGACGATGGCACCGTAGCTTGCCAGACTTCCCTCCTTGATCTCGTCAACGACCACCTTGCAGTCCGAGGCGATGTGTACTTTAGTGACATTCAGGTCACTCGCTAGAGCCAACGCCTCCCTTATCGCCATGGCTTCAAGAGTTGGGGGATCAGTAATTCATGATCATGTTATAGCTTGAACTCACTGAGAAGCGTCCCCTGTTGTCCTTCCCCCAGGCCCAAAAATCGTCAATAGGTGACGTCGTTAGGGGGATTTTCAGAATTTTTTCAGCATCAATGGGTATGAAAACTTCTCTGACGAGGTCCTCTTTCCAGCAGGCTTGGGATGCATCGATTAGTTCCGAGACCATCTGGGGAGAATCCGGTACCAACGAAGTGATCGGCCTCAGGAAGTTTTCCCTTGGCAACCAATTATCAGACCATATATGAGTCGAGGCTCCTATTCCAATCGTTCTAACTATGCCTTGACGAAGGATATCCCTGCCGTCCAAGATCGATCGCCACACCTGAGACGGGTGCGATCCCAATTGGGCTTCAAGGATGGAAGTGTCCGGGAAGTACACCGCTTTTAACAATCTCGCGCTTAGTGTGTTAGGTGCTTGAATTAATCTCCACGCCTGTCTAGACAGTAGTGCCAAATTGAATACTTCCGGATCCCTGAATCCAAGACCTCCAAGGTTCTTTGGTCTGGTGACTATGACCTAGGAGACCCACGCCGGCTTCCGCTTGCCCGGCTGCCCTCCCCAATAGAACTGTCTAATCAGAGACGTGATGCTCTCACAAATTCCCCTAGGCAGTCTGAAGCAAGACATGGAGAACACCAGAATCGCCTGAGCCACTGACTTTATTAAAATCTCTTTACCTGCCGAAGACAAAACCTTGGCCATCCACCCTTTTATCTTCTACCATACCCTGTCTCGAAGGTACTTGAAAGTTCCGTTCTTTGATTGTCCCACCTCAGTCGGCAATCCCAGGTACCTCTCGCACAAAGATTCGTTGTGAACATTCAGAATCTGTTTCACTCCATCTTTCATAGCCTGCGGGCATCCCTTGCTAAAGAAGATGCTAGATTTATCAGCATTGATTCTCTGACCAGATGCATTGCAATAGATGTTCAGCAGGTTTGATACAGAATTTGCCCCCTCTACACTTGACTTGAAAAGCAGCAGGCTGTCATCAGCGAATAACAAGTGGTTTACTGCCGGAGCAGTTGGCGCCACTTTTACTCCACTGATAGAAGGAAACTGGTCGGATTTGAGTAGGCACGAAAGGCCCTCCGCTGCAATCAAGAAAAGATAAGGGGAGATCGGATCTCCCTGCCGTATCCCTCTTGTTGGTTGAAACTGATCAAGCTTCTCCCCGTTCAGCAACACAGAGAATGTCACTGACTGCACCATGTCCATAACAATATCAACCCAAACTGGTGCAAACCCCAGCCTGGTCATCATAGCTCGTAAGTAGGTCCATTCCACCCTATCATAGGCTTTCATCATATCCAATTTCAGCGCGCAGAGACCGTTTGACTTTGATCTGGACCTCTTCATAAAGTGAAGACATTCATATGCAGCAATAATATTATCAGAGATTAGGCGGCCCGGAACGAAGGCTGACAGCTCATCCGAAATGATGTCTGGAAGAATCAGTTTCAGCCTATTTGCCACTACCTTTGAGGCGATTTTACATAAAACATTGCACAGACTTATAGGCCTAAACTGCGAAAGAAGAGTTGGATTCGCAACCTTCGGAATCAGCACTATGAAGGTATCATTGATGTTGGCCGCACTTTCTTCCCCTTTTATAATTCGTAAGACCGCTTTGGTGACCTCCCCTCCGCAAAGATCCCAATGCCTCTGATAAAAGTGTGCAGGAAAACCGTCGGGCCCCGGAGCCTTTGTAGGAAACATTTGGAATAAAGCTTCCTTCACCTCTTTCTCCGAATAAGGAGATGTTAGCATCTCATTCATGGCCGGGGTGACCCTTCTCGGGACATGCCGCAGTACTTCATCCATTCCCACCACGCCCTCAGATGAGTATAGAGTTGCATAAAAGTCAGTCACCATCCCCTTGAGCTCCGTAGGATCATCAGTGAGGACACCCAGGGAGTTAGACAAAGCCTTAATCATGTTTTTCTTCCTCCGGATGCTAGCTCTGAGGTGAAAGAACTTCGTATTTCTGTCGCCCGAAGCAAGCCACTCCACTCTCGCTCTTTGTCTCCACATCAGTTCCTCTCTGTGGTAGAGTTTGACCAGACGATCACTTATCTTGATTTCGACATGTGTAGGTCCAGTCCGGAGGGGGTCTCGCTGCAGTTCTTCCAGTCTACCTTGCAGTTGTTTAATCTCCTTTCGGACTGAACCAAATGTTTCCTTGCTCCATCTAATCATCCCTCCTAACAGCTCTTCCAATTTTGCTCGCAGAGATTCAACTGAGTCGCCCCTTGCAACCTCAGCCCATTTTGAGGAGATGGTGTCCTGCCACCCATCGTGAGTCTCCCACATAGTTTCGTACATAAACCTTCGTTGGACCGGCCTCCTTTCATCATCCGATCCAGACAGCTTCAAAATAATGGCTTTGTGGTCAGACGAGACTGCCACATTGTGGCTCAGAGTTGCGAGAGGAAAACGTGAGCACCATTCAGCCGAACCGAGCGCTCGATCAAGCCTCACCCGGGTAAAAGAACCTCCTCTAACTTTCTTCTCATAAGTCCAAAATTCTCCCACATGACCAATGTCGAGTAACATGCAAGTATCCACCGCATCCCTGAAGCTCTGAATTTGCGCATTTCTGCGCTGTCCCACACCGGAGTGTTCATCGTGTCGTAACACTTCATTGAAATCCCCAATACAAAGCCACGGAAGTTGGCTTGAACTCGCAAAATTACGCATAGTATCCCACGTGTTGTACCTTAGATGGGTCTGCGCCTCCCCGTAAAAACAGGTCAGACGCTAGGGCTCTTGATCACCCTCCTTCAACACGCAGTCGATATGGTAGCGAGAATGACCAGACACATCCAAGTTCACTGTATTCTTCCAGAAAACCCCTAAACCTCCACTTCAACCATCACTGTCAACAGCAAAAGAACCGTCAAAACCTAGCGTGCTTGCTAATGCTTCTACCCTCCCCTTCTCTATCTGTGTTTCGAGCAAACAGAGGACAGTAGGGGTGAACTTATTCGCGAATTTCTCGAACTGTCGCGGCACCACCCACTCCGCGGCAGTTCCAGCACATGAGATTCATTGTGCTCGGCGACCCTCCAGGTTGGAGGACGCCGATTTTGCATCTGGGTTTTTTTGGTTCGTCACATTCTTTGTTGCGTGCTTGTCAGTTCTGACTCGTTTGGGATCTTGCTTGGGAGGGGGACTGGGAGGGATCCCACCCCCACTTGCATCCGTCATAACAGTATTTTGCGGATCATCTGGTGTCTCAACCTCAGCGGATTGTTTCTGTTGGCTCAGAGCAAGATCGCGCTTCTTGACATTATCAGCCTCATCCATCTCCACATCCTCCAGAGTTTTTTCAGATGGTGATGGAGTTGCGCTCTGAACTAGCACCTGAGGGGCTTTGGTGGATTTAGTCTTAATATCTTTACCTGGGCCTGGACTGGCTCCCTTATACCATTCAACATGCAGGTTCTTGAAGTGTAAGGCCGACGGTGGATGAATACCGTCACCATGCTCCTTGAACAGATGTACCAAATGACCGCAAACTGCACACCAATCCGGAAGGCGCTCATAGCGGACAGGGAATATTTGGCGCTTGCCACCCTTAATAACCGAAACCGCATTCTTGAGTGCTCTGAACATTGATCTTGACCTTCACACGAACAAAATTACCCTCGAAATCCTGGGATCGAGGCTCTGCATAAACAAACTCCCCCAGCCTTCCTGCTAGAGATGGGAGGAGTGGAAAGAACCCGTCCGGGTAATCATGGATCTGAGCCCAAATTTCTAGGGTGTCCAAAGGGATTGAAGATGGTTTGGAGAAACCATCATACGGCGCCATAACCACCGCGCATCCTTTGTAGTTCCAAGGGCCATCTTCTGTTACTCTTTCCCAGTCGCCTAGGCATTCAAACTGCATGGTGTATAGGTTATCGTTTAAAGGCCTGATCGCCACTGGCTTAGCAAGGTTCCACGCCGCCCTCATCTGCCTGTAGAACCAATATTGGCTGTATTTCTTATTGGTGTGAACCCTAGCCACAAGCATCCACCGGACCGCTTCCTCCGGGAGTTCCATAACCTCCTCTACCACCAGGTCGTCTAGGTCTTCCTCCTCGAGACCTAGATCAGCCATCAGTTTTTCGACATCTTTATCACCCGAGCCGGACGCTGAAGATGACGCCATGACTCTTTGAAGCTCAAGAAAACCTAGCCCGAAGAAGATCGGACTAACTGGCGCGTGACCTCAGTTCCCTGCGATGATCGCAGGAGTTGAGGGAGAAGAAGACCGCCCAAGGGTCGAAGCCCACCCGAGACCAGGGTCACAGGGGGGATCAACGGGAGGAGATCGCTGGATAATCGAGTTCTCTATGCGATGGAGACGTCGTCGCCGCCGCCAGAGGAGAAAACCCTAACTAGAGGGGAGGCTTTGCGGAGCGTGTAGTACTAACAGTTGATTAATTAGGAGTATTGTCATTAGCAAGCTGCAAGCCCAACAACTGGGAATCAGCCCATATTTAGGACTTAGCCTACAACGGCGACCCACAACTGACCGTGATATGGCTTCCTCACGTTTTATTTTTTGATAAAAAATTGGACGGCTCACGTGAGAACTGGATGTGTGCCCACTGATTAGATGACTAGATAAATTCTTGCTGCTCAACCCGACGTCGCCCCTGCTCTAGCTAGGGAACCATCGGGTACTTGCGGCGCTTCATGCTTGATTCGATCGTCGTCGCTCGTCAGCTGTTGCCTGCGATCAGCCTATCTACCAATCTCATAATCTCTTATCAGGCGCTTCATATTTAAGACTCAAGGTTGCATATACAACGGTCAGCCTCTCTGCCAATCTCATCTTATCAGGTGCTTCAGATTTAAGACTCAAAGCTACATATACTCACTAGTGGACAGACCCCCCTTTCGTCCAGCCCAAAAAAGGCATCGCTCTTGGTTCATTTTCGAACCGGGACCGATGCCGGGAAACGGTCCCGGTTCGTCTGGAATGGGCAACGGTCCCGGTTCATGTGAGGCAACGGTCCCGGTTGTTGCCACAAACCAGGACCAATGCTCTGGCTACCAACGTGGCGCACTGCGAGGCATTGGTCCCGGTTGTTGGCAAAAACCGGGACTGTTGCCCTGGCTATATAAGCCCCCAACCAGCACTTTGGCATTTTGCCTCAAAATTTTTCAGGATTGTGTTGGGGTGGGGTGGGTGCTAGAATTTTTTTCCTTTGATTGCACACCAGGTGTTCGACGAAATGTCCGAGCCACACTTAGGTCCTCAGAACACCGTATCCTTGGCCGAGGTTAGCAACCTTATCTTCTCCATCTGTAACTCATACAAAAATACTGCACGTGTGCATATATAGTGGTCTTTTCACTATTCACGAAGTTATTGTAATGGTTAATTATATGACGCAGATCGAAGCACGGATGCGATGGATGTACAACGATCGACGCGGGTCCGAGTTTATTACAAACCTGCATACATTTCTCAATGTGGCTAATGCAAACAAAGTGGATAATTTTATGCCTTGTCCCTGTATTGACTGTCGGAACATGGTGGAGTACTCTTCCTCGAGAACACTTCAAGGCCACCTGCTTCGGAGAGGTTTCATTCCCGGATATTATTGTTGGTCCAAGCACGGAGAAAGAGGGGTTAGGCAGGAAGACAATGAAGAAGAGGAGGATGATGATAGCTATCCTATGTCCCCTGAAGAATTCGGTGACACTGCAATGGAAGACAATGAAGAAGATGGAGCTCCTCGAGGTGACAATGAAGAAGAACAACGGGAATCGGATGAGACCGTTGATGGTCTTGGTCGGGTCATCTCTGATGCAAAGCGATACTGTGAAACAGGAAAAGAGAAGGAGAAGTTGGAGACCATGCTAGAGGATCACAAAAAGCCCTTGTACCCAAATTGCGAAGATGGCAGCACAAAGCTCGGTACCACACTGGAACTGTTGAAATGGAAGGCAGATTTTGGTTGTTCTGACACCGGATTTGAGAAGTTACTGCAAATAATGAAGTCGAAGCTTCCACCGGATAATGAATTGCCTGCGACAACACACGAAGCAAAGAAGGTTATCTGCCCTCTAGGATTAGATGTGCAGAAGATACATGCACGCATTAATGACTGCATCCTGTACCGCGGTGAGTACGAGAGTATGGATAAATGCCCGGTATGCACTGCGAGTCGGTACAAGATCAGACAAGATGACCCTGGTGATGCTGAGGGAGATGAAGAGCCCCCGAGGAAGAGGGTTCCTGCTAAGGTTATGTGGTATGCTCCTATAATACCATGGTTGAAACGTCTGTTCAGAAACAAGGAGCATGTCAGGTTGTTGCGATGGCACAAAGAAGACCGTAAGAAATACGGGAAGTTGAGACACCCCGCTGATGGGACGCAGTGGAGAAAAATCGAGAGAGGCCACTCAGACTTTAAAAATGAAGCAAGAAACTTATGGTTTGGTCTAAGTACAGATGGCATGAACCCTTTTGGAGAGCAGAGCTGCAGTCACAACACCTGGCCTGTGACTCTATGTATCTACAACCTTCCTCCTTGGGTGTGCATGAAGCGGAAGTTCATCATGATGCCAATGCTCATCCAAGGACCGAGGAAACCCGGCAACGACATTGATGTGTACCTAAGGCCATTAGTCGATGAACTTTTGGAGTTGTGGGCCAAACCAGGTGTACGCGTGTGGGATGAGGACAAACAGGAGGAATTTGACCTGCGAGCGTTGCTTTTCGTAACCATCAACGATTGGCCCGCTCTTAGTAACATTTCAGAACAGTCAAACAAGGGATACAATGCATGCACGCACTGTTTAGATAAGACTAAAGGTATATATTTGGATAAATGTAAGAAGGTTGTGTACCTCGGGTGTTGTCAATTTCTGCCGCCCAATCATATCGTGAGAAAGAAAGGCAAGCATTTCAACGGTGAGGCAGATCACCGGAAAAATCCTAAGCTCCCTAAAGGTGCTGATGTATTTGGTATGGTGAATGACCTAGAAGTAATCTTTGGAAAGGGTCCTGGCAGTCAATCTGTTCCGAAAGACGTCGTTACCGGACACGCGACCATGTGGAAGAAGAAATCTATATTTTGGGAGCTACCCTATTGGGTAGACCTAGAGGTCCGTTCTTCAATCGACGTGATGCACGTGACGAAGAATCTTTGCGTGAACCTGCTAGGGTTCCTGGGCGTGTATGGGAAGTCAAAAGATACACCAGAAGCACGGGAGGACCAGCAACGTATGAAAGACCCATACCACAGGCATACTGATAAAGGGCGTCTAAGCAACTACGCTCTTACCAAAGCAGAGAAGGAAATCTTTTTTGAATGCCTTAGAAGTATCAATGTCCCGGCAGGGTTCTCGTCAAATATAAAGGGAATAATAAATATGGCAGAGAAAAAATTCCAGAACCTCAAGTCTCATGATTGCCACGCGATTATGACGCAGTTGCTTCCGGTTGCATTGCGGGGGCTTCTACCAGAAAATGTTCGAGTACCCATTGTGAAGCTATGTGCATTTCTCAATGCAATATCTCAGAAGGTAATCGATCATGCAAGTCTGGAAAGGCTACAGAAGGATGTGGTCCAATGTCTCGTCAGTTTTGAGTTGGTGTTCCCCCCGTCCTTCTTCAATATTATGACGCATCTGCTGGTTCACCTGGTCGACGAGATTGCCATTCTAGGTCCCGTATTTCTACACAATATGTTCCCCTTCGAGAGGTTCATGGGAGTTTTAAAGAAATATGTTCGTAACCGTGCAAGGCCAGAAGGAAGCATCTCCAAGGGATATGGAACAGAGGAGGTCATTGAGTTCTGTGTTGACTTTATTCCTGACCTTAAGCCGATTGGTGTTCCTGAATCGCGGTATGAGGGGAGACTGAGTGGAAAAGGAACGCTAGGAAAGAAAGAAAAGATATTTCAGGACGGGCATTCTTTGACTCAAGCACACTACACAGTTCTACAAAGTTCTATCTTCGTTCAACCGTATATCGAGGAACACAAGAATGTTCTACGCTCCAAGTTCCCGGGGGAGGATGACCAATGGATTCAAGTCAAACACATGGAGACTTTCAGCACTTGGTTGCAATTACGTCTCATGCATGACACCACTATTGGAAATCAACTCTACTTGCTGGCCGCGACACCGTCTGAGACTGTATTGACTTTCCAAGGGTACGAGATAAATGGGAATACATTTTACACGGTCGCCCAAGATAAGAAGAGCACCAACCAAAACAGTGGTGTCCGCTTTGATGCAACAAACGAGGATGGTACAAAGGACACATACTATGGTTACATAGATGAGATATGGGAACTTGACTATGGACCTACTTTTAAGGTCCCTTTGTTTCGGTGCAGTTGGGTCAACATGAATGTAGATGGGTTAAAGGTCGACCAGCTGTACGGAATGACAACAGTGGATCTCAAGAATCTTGGTCACACAGACGACCCATTCGTCCTAGCCAAAGATGTGGCTCAGGTTTTCTATGTGAAGGACATGTCTTCTAGACCAAAAAAAAGGAAAAACAAGGATACGGATACATCAGACAATGAGCCCAGGCGTCACATAGTTCTTTCAGGAAAAAGAAACATCGTGGGAGTCGAGGACAAGACAGACAAGTCCGAAGATTACGATAATTTTCATGAAATTCCTCCATTCACAGTGAAAACTGACCCAACTATCCCATTAAGCAATGAAGATGCTCCGTGGTTACGGCCCAAGAAGCGATCATAAGCAATGTAGGAAACAAGTGATGTGTAATAATGTATTGAACCATTGGTGATTTTTTTTGTGATGTTTGCAATTAGCCAAGTCAAAACGGGGGAGGGGGGCATGGCCGGTGATAGCTAGGTGTGGAATCTTGCAAAACTCTTTGTAGATCTCTGATGAAATGAGTACTTGTATACAGCCCAACTGTGGCTCGTGAGTGCAGGCCAATCCGAATGATTTGTACTTGGTCGATGAACTGCAGGATTTCTAGATATATCAACAAAACACACGGTTTCGCCTGCATACAGCCCAACTGTGGCTCGTGAGTGCCCGCACATCAAATGCACCGTTGGGCGTATGCAGGCCAATCCGAATGATTTATATTTGGTCGATGAACTGAAGGATTTCTAGATATATCAACAAAACACACGGTTTCGCCTGCATACAGCCCAACTGTGGCTCGTGAGTGCCCGCACATCAAATGCACCGTTGGGCGTATGCAGGCCAATCCGAATGATTTGTATTCGTACACACCAAGTGTCCGAGAGGTGGGATATATATAGGAGTCGTGTGCCTCTTTAGCCCCGGTTGCTAGCACAAACCTGTACTAGCGCGAGACTTTAACTGTGTACATGCCGGTTCCCAGATCCAACGACTCACAAGCCGGATCCAACGACTCACAAGCGCTTAAAAGAAACACGCGATCCGTGTACTTCTTCCTGATTGGTGGGATTCAGACCCGGGTGGCGCCAGGGCTGTGGTACCGGTTCATGTGGAGAACCGGTACTAATTTAGCTCATGCCCACCCGATTTGTAGTTCTTTGTGGAATCTTGCAAAACTCTTTGTAGATCTCTGATGAAATGAGTACTTGTGCACTTGGAAATGTTTTTTTGAAAAAATAAAGAGCAATCTATCAAGAACTTGTAGTTCAAATTTCACCCCGTTCCAGCTGAATTGGCGGCAATTTGTCTTTTTCAGCAGAGGTGCATAAGAAACATTTTACATAGAAACTTTTGTAAATTGTTAATAAAATATGGTCTAGTATAATACAAAAATGGGTTGGTTCAAATTGACATCAAATATTTGGTAGATCCTTCACAAAAAGACCCTACTTTCGGCACTCGGAAAATGAAAAATGGATTTTTCGTGCAACGGAAATGAAAACTTCCTTTGGCAAACTTGTTGGCCATTCAAATATACACACATATGCAAAATATGAGATCATTTGGGGAAAATATCCTTTGAAATGAGCTATAACTTCGGCGCCGGCGAGGTCGTCGATGTCGTCAGGGTCGTTGATTGAAAAAAAAAACAAAAAAAGTATAGCAATTTCATTATAGGACGTCAACGGAAGAATACTCCTGGTTGGCAGATCTCGCAAGTCTACCGACCAGGCGGGAACCGTCTGTAATACCCGTACGGGATTTTCATCCCATACGGGTTTACAGACGGTCCCCGCCTCGTGGGCACATCTGGAAAATCTGCCAACCAAACGAACTCCGTCCGAAATTTCCCCGGACAGAGTACAGGATACAGATGAATTTCTCCGTGTACGGCCTTTAGTGAACTTGTTATGCTACGATAAGTCCACGCGGACCTGTGCTTATAAACAGGTCTAACTCCACTTCGGTTAGCGAGGTGGTACTAATTTGCTGGTCTAACGATCCCGGTTGGTAGCACCAACCGGGACCAAAGACTCAACGGTCCCGGTTGGTGCTACCAACCGGGATCGATGACCCTGGTGCGACGTGGCAGCACCAGGCCCCTCCCCGCCCAGGCCAACGGTCCCGGTTGGTAGCACCAACCGGGACCGTTGAGTCTTTGGTCCCGGTTGTTGCTACCAACCGGGACCGATGGCCCTTGCTATAATACCCCGCAACCTCTTCTTCCTCCCCCAACTCCACCAAATCCCCCAACCTCTTCTTCTTCCCGCGCGGAATTCGCCGTCGACGCCGGCAGGCTGCCCGCCGATTCGACGCCTTCGTCTTCCCCGCGCGCGTGGCCGCTGCTCCGCGTCGCCGCCGCCGGCCACCCTCTGCTCCGCCGCGGCGCCCCGAGACGACAGCTTCATCGTGTGAGCCCCCTTCCCGTTCATGCGCGCCTCGCCTATGCGTGGCCACGCCCCCCCACACCCGCGCCTCGTGTGCTCCTGCCTGGCCGGCCGCCGTGCCCGTGCACAGGCCGCCGTGGTGCCCTCCACGGCCAGAGCGTGCATTGGCCGCGCTCTGCTTGGCCACGGGCGCGCTCTTCCCACCTTGGCCACACCCCGCGTCCCACCTGTGCCCCAGCCGCGCGCCCCCTCGCTGGAACGCGCCTCCGATGGGTCGCCCGCCGTGCCATGGCTCGCCGCCGGCGGGTGCGTGGTTAGCCTGTGGCTAACAAGCCACTAACCCCCCCTTGTATTAACTTAAACAGAGAACCCCCTGGTGTGAATGACTTGTGGGCCTCACAGTCATTTTAATTAATAAAATGGTGTAAGTAAATTATTAGCTGTGTCACTGACCAGTGGGACCCACTGGTCAGTTAATTAAAAATAATTATTAATTCATTTAATAATAAATAAAAGAATTAATAAATAGAAATTGATTTAATTGATTTTAAAATGTAATAAACTTGTTTAATTAATATATTTTAATCCGTAACCCGGATTAAAATAATTTATACATGAAAGTTGCTCAGAAAAATTCAACGAATCCAAATACGGTATCCCACTCTTCAGATTATGTGCCGCCAAGGTCACCTACTCTTTAGAAGAGCAATCCACCTTCGCCGCCACGTGACCATTCTTCACCGCAACCATCGCCTTCACCGCCTCACCACTCTCCGGCTCAGCCGTCTCCAACGTCGCCTCAGGCATCTCCACCGTCGCCTCAGCCGGCTCCATCTCCTGAGCCTCAGAGCCAGAAGCGGAAGCGTAGCTATACTAGTAGGGGCAGCAAGAAATCACCGAAACGTAAGCGATCACCCCTCCCAAAAGTTCCTCATCAGAATATGAAGAAGCTACCCGGAGAGATGATACCTGAGGAACTGGATGTGTCCGTAAAAATGTCTTATGAAAAGTGGAAGATTGATGTGGCCAACAAGAAGAAGCCGATAGAGCCATTGTTCCCGCGCACCCCAAAAGATCACGCCGCGTGCGCGAAACTGAAGAAGAAGCTTCACAACCCCATACCGCTCACATCAGACTATGAACGCTCTATTACAAAGTCGGCTGAGGCAAAAGAGCGGAGAGTCGGAAAAGAGATTGCCCAGCTCGGACTACAGAAAGAACAATCGATCGAACCGCTCGAAGTGCACACTTGGCCGCGCCCCCAGCAGCATCAGGTCGATGCGTATGATCCGAACAAAGATCCGGAGTTTATAAGACAGTACTGAGCAAAAGCCCAGGCAGTAGGATTGTCTATTACTGATTACCTGAGCCGTATGGATGAGTTCAGGAACGACGAGGAATTCGTACCGGCATACCAATACCAACACGGGTATCCTCTCGTCAAACCCGAGTTAGTCAAGGATCTACCAACAAAGATGCGAAAATTGCATGACTGGTACATGAAAAAATCTGCTAAATCCGAAAACTGGATCTACGCTAAATATCAGAACGAGCATTACGGGCATGGACAAGGCTTCGATCTGATTGAATTCTCAGAATTATTTCAGTTTTACAATGGAGACGCCATCGACAAATCTATCGTCAGTGCATATTGTCTGTAAGTACCATTAATTTCAGTGATCAAGCCTTTCTAGCTCAGTTCATTCGTTTCATGTACAATCTTACACTCATCACTAAACTAATGATATATGCAGAATGAAGATTCTCGAATGCAAGAAAGGACAAATCTATGACATTGGGTTCGTTGACTGCCAGTTCGTTCATGAAATAACTCTCAAAGAGAAGCCCAACCAGACAGAGAACAACTTGTTGCAATCGTTGACGTATTTCGGCACAAGAAGGGAAATACTATTTCCTTACAACTTCGAGTGAGTGTTACTGTCTCGCACACATTCTATTTTGCTTGCTCGGTGTTAAGCGTATAATTGACTCTTTATGCGTGTGCAGCTTCCATTTTATTCTGTTGATCATTGTTCCGGACGAAGGAGTAGTAAAATTCATGGACCCGGGACGCAAATCTATGAAATCATGGGAGGACATGCAAGCATGCCTCCAGAGGGTTTGGAAACGGTTCACCGCCAAAACACCGGGTCTTCCGGCAAAGCTTACATTTGAATCACTGAATGTAAGTACTACTTGCTAGATCCGTGCATCTTTTTGATTATAGTTTCAGTATAATTATCATGCTGATTATAATATTCATTGATCTCCGTTCTCGTAAAGTGTTTGAGACAGGGACCCGGGAATAACTTATGTGGATATTATGTCTGCGAGTTCATTCGCCAGACGACCAAAGAGACGGCCGCAACCCGAAACATAAGGAAAATTGAAGTACGATAAACAACATTCAATACTTTAATTTATTGCGTTAAATTGTGTTTAGTTTCATTTATATATATTGATCCCTTTCTTTTAATTAGATCGAACGAATGCGGGACGGTCTTCTACCACGAGAACGCGTGCGAGCAATTCAAGAGGAAATCGCCGGATTCTTATTAGACCATGTCATAGCTCCGACTGGAGAGTTCTTTCACCCTCATTTTTTGGAAGACAAGCGGCCAAGGACCGATGTAAATTAGATCGAACTCGTGTGAGTACCGTTTGTGTAATACATGTTCGACCAAGCACGAGGAATGAGATGGTGTATATGATATATTCGTGACGATAATGTGTAATATATATTGTGGTTCCTTCATTGTTGCTTTAATATATATATATGGTACCATTTAATTGAATACAAAACAGAAAATAAATAAATGAAAAAAAATCAGAAAATAGGGTTAAAAAGGGGGGCAGTGGAGCCTCTTCGGTCCCGGTTCTTCCTATCAACCGGGACCGATGACCCCTCCCCCCCTCGCTGCGCGCCAGGCCACGTGGAGCCTCTTCGGTCCCGGTTCGTGGGACAACCGGGATCATCATTGGTCCCAGGTTATTGGTCCCGCGTGTGGAACCGGGACCGAAGGCCCATATGAACCGGGATAATATGGGGGTCTGTCCACTAGTGACTATGTGCTTCAGATTTAATGTGACTCATATCAGATTGAAGGTATATCATATTTTTTACAGATCATATCTAGGCTATAATAAATTATTATTATTACTAGGTTTTCATAAATCGATAGAAGAAAATTTTAGTTGTTAGATTGATTATAAATTACATACTGGATTGCATACACAATTGCTTTAATCCCATTTTTTCACGTGTAGCTTTAATCAACAACCACCAAATATGAGATTATTGATATTGTTCTTTTCTTAGGTTTATGAGCTACATTCGAACAAATATAAACCTAATACAATATCTTTTTCGATTTGCAATATATATTATCCCGTGGTACTCTTGTGTGTCTTTGGATAAATAGAAGAAAAAAAAACTGTAATTATGTTCTTCGCCCCCTATGCTCAAATCCTGGCTCCGTCGCATAGCGCGTCTCCGGCAGACCGGCACAGGCGCACAGCGTGACTGTACGACTGCATCAGTGACTCAGTTGAGCGCCGGTTTCAGAGTCAAGCAAGGGTCAGCACAGAGGTTTCCGTGGTGCTCCCACGAAGCACCCACGGCCCCTAAATTCTACGCAACATACGTCCTTGACGACACCATATCCCTAGCTTTTGCTCCTCTCGACAGTTACTAGAAGCACAAGTTACCACTGGTTCACGCTCGTGCTTCGCTTTCCCACATCCACATGTAGTACTGTACAAGCGATGATCGGGTGTGCGCTCGTTCATACGGCGGCATCGACGCAACTGCCTGCCTGCCCGACACGTCGCCGACAGTGTCGCTCTCTCGCATTCCTTGGATCTAGCTTGCTTACCCGATTAATCAAGGTACTCATTCGGGAGAGTTTTCAGAAAACGTCATGCATGACCACCCATCAGATCATCGTTACACAGCGCCGGGATCATTCTGAGACTTGACTCTTGAGGGGTGTGGATGGGTCAGGCAATCATCGGGTGGAGTGGTTGGTATGCATGGAGGTACTACGTACTCCGGTCTCGTGAATGAAAATGGACCGGACTCTAGCAATCCAGGAATATTCAAACTCAAACGAATTTGCGTGATAGAGAAATGGGGTCAAGTCGGTCATCTCCCTGGATTCTCAAGCTGAATTAAAGGGCTAGTGTGCTGTGGAACAAGAGTCTTCTGTTTGATCCGTTTCGGTCTGGCCTGAGACACAGTCCGAGTTTTTTTTAGAGTGGGTTCGAGCTGAGGATGGGGTGGCCATAATGCATTCGATGTTTTGTAAATATGAGTATATGTTTCAAATGCATACTGAATATTTTCTAAGATGCACATTGGGCAATTTTACATACATGGCAAACATTTTTTAAACACATGATGATCATTTTTTTTAATCACGATGATCATATTTCTAAATATGTTGAGCATTATTAATATACATGTTGATCATTTTTTAAACACATGGTGATTATTTTCAAATACATGATAATTTTTTTTTAATACATACTGATCAATTTTAATACATGATGAATATTTCCTAAGTACATATTAGTAGAATAAAAAAATTCCTATAAATATTTTGTTCGAGTTTTTAAAAAATATATAGAAAATTAAAATGAAAATTGGACAAAAGTAAAGAAAAGTCACTAATTACCAGCAAACGTTTCCTAAAGAGAGATAACAATTGTGAATGATTTGCGTGGCAACTCATGTTGTTCGTAGAGGACAACTTTTTCCTACGAAAATGGTAAATTGTTCCAGTTCATTCTTTTTCCTAAGATTTCTCATGTTTCGTGAAGTAAATTGTCATTACAACAATAATAAGTATTTTTTTTTGAACAATCACCGGGGGGGAAAGGCTCCCCACCTGAATATATTACTCAAAGAGTCTGAAGCCGAGGCCACAAACCAGTTTACATTAGAGCAAGGGTCGAGAAGAGAGGTAGTTCCGCCAAGACATGGCGGCCTCAGTACAAGCTGGTGTCCTGAAACGGTGGATCCAAAGGGAGAAGTCAGATACAATGTTCCGCATAGTGGTCGCGGCGTCGTGGCGCTCCCCTCTGAAGACGAGAGCGTTACGAGAATCCCACAGCTTCCACAGGATGGTGAGAGCGACAGAAGGCCAGATGAAGAGGTCCAGTCCAGGTGGAGTGCGGGCCTCCCAAATGTCCTCCATGGTCGAGGGCGTGTCGATGCCAAGCAACAGCCAAATCTGGGCTGCCGCCGGGCAAGTAAAGGCAAGGTGAGTAGCATCCTCAAAGTGGTGGTCGCACGTCAGGCATGAAGCATCAGCGGTGATCGTCTTGCGAAAGAGGTTCGCCTGGGTGTTCAACCTGTCACGACAAAGCAGCCAACCAAAGACCTTAACCTTAATGGGAACCGAGGAGCTCCAGATGTGACGCGCGTGGCGGTCGACATCCCTGCCGGGCAGTAGCAAGGAGTAGGCGCCACGAGAGGAGAAGTCCGAACCATGGTGAAGAAAGCGATCATCCGGCGCATCGCTGAGCATAACATCCTGCAGTAACAACAAAATAGCATCGAACTCCAAAGAGGCAGTTACAGTTAGGCAATCCCGAAGGTAAGCTGGCAAACCATTATGCATAACATGGCACACCCAAACATTAGAAGGTAGAGGTTCCATCGTTGGTGAGGACAAAGGAGATGTTCTGAAGGGCGGGCATGTGGTCGTGCACGGTCTTCCATAGGAAGGAAGTGTTGGTCGGGGCGCGGTTAGAGTCGAGGGGGTATTGGGAGTGGAACCAGTCGACCCAAGGCGGGTGAGGCACAAGCAAGGTTTTGGCAGCGAATTTCATGAGCAGACAGTCATTTTGAAGTTGCAGATTCTTAATGCCTAGCCCTCCTTGGTCTTTGGGAAGACATGCATCTTTCCAGGCAATGAGGCAAGCCGCACCGGAGCATTTCTCCTCGGCCTTCCAGAAGAAGGAGCGACGGATAGCGTCAAGCTTGCCGAGGATACCCTTAGGAAGGCGGAAAACCGACATGAAGTAAGTAGTGAGGGAGTCGAGGGTGGAGGATAGAAGGGTTAGTCGTGCCCCCCTGGACAGGAGCTTAGCAGTCCAACCGGTGAGGTACTTGAGAAATCTCTGGATAATGGGTTTGAAAGCGGAAGAGGGGAGGTTTTTGTGGGAAAGGGGAAGGCCAAGATACACCTGGGGGAAGGCTGAGATGGGGCATCCGAAAGTGGTGGCCACGTGTGAATCCATGGCGGTGGGGGTATGCAGGGGAACAAACGTGGTTTTGCCGAAGTTTAGGTGGAGCCCCGTGGCGAGGGCGAAATCGTCAAGGATGTGTTTGAGGGTGACGGCCGCAGAGGTGGAGGCCTGTGTTGGGAAACGTAGTAGAAAACAAAATTTTTCGGCCTACGAATCAAGAACCCAAGATCATCCAAGAAGATTGCATACAAGGTTTTAGGTCATGGCTCACCAACCGATGTAGCGGAAGTAGAGTTGGTGAAGCTCGTGGACGTAGTGGAAGTAGATCTCGCAAGTTCTCCCACGAACAGTCCCTCGATCAATCCCACGAACAAGTCCCGCGATCTAGTCCCACGGACAAGTCCCATGAACAAGCTCCTCGAAGAAGGGTCGAAGGTACGACCCCTCCATTAGTATCCACACATCCCGTAGCAGCAATCCAGCAGCGCTCCGCCGTCCAGAGATGAACGCCACCGAGAAAACTAGAGGGAGAAAACCCTAACGGATTCCGATCTAGAACAGCGTCTAAACCGGGGTCTAAAAGTGGAGCAATGGGGTTTAGAGGAGGGAGGGTGGCGCATAGGCCTTGGGGATTGATTGTGTGTCTTCCCCCCACCCTTGGCTCACCTTATATAGGTGGCCAAGGGGCCTAGGGCGCAACTCAAGGAGGTTTGGGAGTCCAACTTGGACTCCCAAGCCTTCCAAACCTACACATACCTTCCCACCGGAAACCTTCCATAATGGTATTTGGAAATCCCACCTGGAGGATCTCCCACCCCTTTTTGTGCGCCCCCACCACCTGGCCGGCCAGGGCAGCCTAGGTGGCTTGCCCCCCAAGGCCAGGGGCGCAGGTCAGTGGGTGGTACTTCCCGGAACCTTCCGGAACCTTCTAGAAGCTTCTAGGACCTTCCGGGACCTACCGGGACTGTTTCGAGACATTCCGGACACTTTTGGAGCACTTCCAATACCTTCCGGAACCTCTAACAAATGTTCCGGAGCCATCTAAATGGGTTTCGGAGCCATCCGGGCAAAGGTTATTATGTCCGGTGAACACAACATATTGTTTAAGCTGTCCACCGATCACCGAAACTATTCCGGTTGATCGTAAACTTTCCCATTACCATTTTCATATGTTCTGGAACCACCTGGGACTACTCCAGAGAGATCCGAACATATCCTAAATACCCAGAACTACTTCTGGTGCCCTTATGAACTATTCCATAAATCTCCGGAACTACTTCCGGTACCCGTATGAACTATTCTGCTTTGCTTCCACTAAACCTTCTACCATACTAGTATTCTAACAGACTACTGCTCGTTAAGTGTGTGACCCAATAGGTTCGGTATAATGAGGACATGACTCAGAACATCTTCCGGACATAGGTCAACAGCCTTTCGTCAATAGCCAATAATCAACAGCGGAGCCATGGACACCCATGTTGACTCCCGCACATACACGAAGAAACTTCGAGTGAACCATTATGTTTATTCATGTACCATTCCCTTTGCTTCGTGATATATGACAAAGTTAGAGGAGAGATGTTTGGCACCCATGTGTAACAACTTCTTGATCACAAGCCACTCGTTATCCTCTTTGCTCGTTTGTCCATTTTCTCGTTATCGTATTCCGGTATCCCCGTGACTGAATCACAATGCGTCTGGCCAGACTATAATGGATACCGTCATACCGAGTGGGCCCGAAGTGAATATCTTCTTCATCGTGAAGGAGCAAATCCCATTCTTGAACTATCACAGTCACTAGACACACCATCTGACATACCCAGAACTTATTTTACTACTTCCCATTTATGGGAGGATTCATCTAAGAACCAAAGCATGTCTTCCTGTGTGAAGTAACTCGATACTCTCATGGTCTAAGGAATTACGTATATGATAACATTTCATGATATGACTTATAACGTAGTTACGATGTGATCTCTAAGTATATCATTCAATACTGGGGTCGGTTCAACATCATTGTTCTGCTAACAATATGTTCCCATTGCTACTGACATCCTTGTTACAAGAACAATGTCCATGATTAAGAAAACGTAATCATCAGTTAGCACATGAGCTGGTCTTAGAGGCTAAACCAGGAACTCTTGGTGTTTACATTTCCACACATGCAAATGAGTTTTCTTCTGAATCTCACAGTCAAGGTCATTGCAATTATAGCACAGAAATATAAACATTAATTATGAACGTGGAAATATATATATAATAACATTTTATTATTGCCTCTAGGGCATATTTCCAACAGTCTCCCACTTGCACTAGAGTCAATAATATTGTCAGTGCTTGAGCACTTTACACCTATGGCATACCGGTGTAAGAAATGCTTCATTTGTGGTATAGACCTCATCTTCTGATCTGACGTTTCAGGCCCGTTTGTATCTTGCATATCTTCGCGTTTTCACGCTATCATAAAATTCACTAATTTTATCAGTTTAGCTTTGTATATGTTTGAATCATTTGGCAGGACCTTGGTTCCTTTAGAATAAGTCATGAAATCATTCGTCAATGTTCCATGAGCTTCAAGCATCTAGGAAACCATACCATGTTCATAAATGAATTTATGATTCAAAATACCCTCCTTGTTACTTCTTTAAGCAACAATATACTTAGCCTCTGTTATAGAATTCGCCACAGTATCGAACTTGACATAGTTCCTCCATACTGTGCCACCCTTACGTGTGAAACACATAATCCCAATTAAAATCGAAAATCGATCGGAGTAAGTATGAAGACTGAATTGGTGTAACTGTTTACATCAAAATTCAGCTGGTGTAACTTGTTACAACGAGCTCTTCATTATCTCCATTTTCTGAGAAACATATCTTATCTATCATAAGTTTAACTTTTCACTGCTTGTCCAATGATCAACATATTGATCACTTTGGTATCTTGCTCACAACCTTTTGGAGCGTTGGACATATCTGGTCGTTTTACATATTATGGTGTACATGATTAATCCAAACACACATGTGAGTGAAATTCAATTCATGTGTTTTGCTTATCTATGTTCATGAACACCGATTTCCGCAAACAACTTTTCACCGTGACCTCGGCAAGAACATCCTTCCTGGCGTTTTCATACTAAACTACTTTAGTATCATGTCAATATGCAGTGTTGGCTTTAGCATGATCAGGCACTTACTATCTTCATAGATCACTGCGCTCAATACTAATGCTATATTAGCCCAAGTACTTCAGCTGAAAACTATTTTCAATAAAGTCCTTATTTGTGTCAAGAAATTTATATCATTTCTAATCAAAAATATGTCATATACATAAGGTTTTAGAAATATTATTCAGCTCCCACTTACTTTCTTGAATATTCAAGCATCTTCGTTATTCCTGATGAAAACAAACTCTTTTGGCAATTTCATCACAACAAAAATTCCAACTCCATTATGCTAGCTTCAGTCCATCACTGGATATCCAAGGCTTGCATCTATTTTAGCATCCTTTGAATCGACAAAACATTCCGGTCGTATCACATATACGTCCTTTGTTATATTTCCGTGTAGGAACTTTGTTTTGACGTTCATTCTACCATATCCTATAAATGAGATATGTAGTAATTGCTAATATAACCCGAACTGGCTAAAGCATTTCTACGGTCGACACTATTTCGCCGTAGTCAACCTTTGAACTTGCTAGAAAACAATTTTCCAACGAATTGAGCTTTATGGATAAAACAATTTCATCCGAATCAATTATAGATCCATATATATATTCTTCAGACTTTTAGTCTTTCCGAGGGTCTACCAAGTTCAAAACTTGACTTACTTCCATGGATACTATCTCGGATTATTTGGCATTTAGCCAAATCCCGGAGTCAGGGCCCATCAACGCTTCTTTGTATATCACAGGTTTATCATTGTCGAACAACAATATCTCGTTTTACATATCATGAATGTTTGTACGATTTTTGTCTAACCTGTGTGGTTCAGCTGCGCACTTCTCTGAAGATTCAACAATCTTTGACAAGTTGCACTGTCCTCCCACTCACTCTTTTGTAAGAAACTATTTTTCTTCAAAATACATTGTTCTTAACAGCAAACAGTTTTGCTTTTGTGTAGTGATAGAGGAATACCAAAACTTTTGGCATAACCTTAACAAAGTAGCACTTATCTGATTTGGGGTTTTGAGTATGTCAAACATATGCCTCATATACCCAAATTTTAAGAAAAGACAACATGGTTTTAACAGTCCATACCACATCTAATATGGTGTCATTTCAACAGATTTGATGGTGCTCTTTTCAGTGTAAAAGCTGTAGTTACTAACGCATAACTTTAATAAGTATAATGGCAAATTGATAAACGTCATATTTGATCTTACCATGTCATACATGGATTGATTACATCTCTCGAACACTTTACTCATAGTGGTGTTCTGGGAGACGCAAGTTATGACACTTCTTCACAACTCATCAGACGTTCGCTAAACTTGTAACTCAAATATTAATTTCTACAATCTAATTTGCAGAAGCTTTATTTTCTTGTTACAATGAATTTCTATTTCACTCTAAAATTCCTTGAACATTTCAAAGATTTCAGACGTATGTCTCTATTGAACAGATATCCACATATCTACTTCAACTCATGAGTGAAGATAGGGAATCCACTGCACACAACTACACTTATTGGACTACACACATCATCATGTATGATTACCAATGGTTTAGTTGGCCGTTCATGTATGGCCTATTAACGGTGTTTTAGTCACATTAATTCGAGACAAAGATCGCAAGCGTCAAGTGATTCATAATCATATGACTCGAAAGTCCATCACTTATGGAAATTCTTCATGCATGTTATGTCACTTGTGATAAACGGCAGTGCCACATCTATGTGGTATTTCTGTTAGTCTTGCGACGTTTAGCGTCAGTGTTATGAATGTTTAGTATTATTATCAAGATTCATAACATACACCCTATTCATAATGGAAGTATGGCCTTTACGTTATTCATAGCTTTGAACAACTCTCTTGCAACAAACATGATTCAAAATGATGTTTTGCAACAAGGCTAAAGTGTAGTAACAATTTACTCAACTCTAAAATGAATTATGAAGATAATCATAGAGTCAACACACGGTATAGTAAACCTTTTACCGTGTTCCCGAGCGTGTCAAAACTCATCATTAGCTAGTCATAAAGGCCATAGTATTTCTTGCATCGAGTTGCAACAATATGCAATCGATGTGATATTCCGGTGATCAACAGTTTAATCACAATATACAGAATCCACAATTAACTGCTTAATGATGATTCCCAAGAATTACATCTCTTGACCAGCAATGAATTCATCTATAACTCCGTATGACTTTCATTTCTGAGCTGGTTATTCCAGTCTTCTTTCGTTTTGCCTTTATACGTATCATAGTTCTATTTCCAATGTCACTCCTACTCACAGAAGATCACACATGATCAAGGGTGGCGCAGGCCATGGACTTTCCGGCGTGTAAGTCTTACTAACACCCTATGGAACTTCCTTTCCCTTAATCCTCATCATCATATGATCATTGTTCTTCTGGATCCCACACATCAGTTTTGTTTAGAGCACAATGAACATTTTCACTAATGCTTACAATCATACATTGTATTAGATATCTTATATCCAACATTAATTGTCTTACTACCGAAAACTTATTTTTCAGTTCCATGAATATAACATAACTATCCCAAACTTTTCGAAGTTCGGGTTTCATGATGGTGAAGACAATGCACTTAGCTGTCGTGGAATTCTAGCATTTTGGATTATGGACATAAGTCACATCATCCATAGCATCAGCGGGAGAGCATCAAAAATTTGCGATAGGACAAGCTCCTTCTCGACACTATTGAGGATAGTCCTCACAATACGGTACCAATCGTAAAGTTTTTACCAGATAAAAAAGTTAATCAAAATCAATTGGGAAGGTGGTAACGCGAGCCATTATTCTACAACGATAATGCAAATACTAAGACTTTGTTCATAATTAAGTTGCACTTGTGATTAATCAATTTAATTACTTAGTGCGCTCCCACTCAGATCAATATCTCTCGTAACTGATGCTGGAGTGATTCAAGATCCAACCCAATCGTCCGCCATTGATGTGACATCACTGATGACTTAGACTGGACCGGTAGGCCAACTTGCCAATCACGCCAAAGGTGATTCTTGTTCATCTTTCGATGGACGTGTTCCGGTAGCAAACTTTTATCCAAACCGTCAAGATAACCAAGTGTAATGTGCTGTGTGTTCTTTTAACACACCCGTCTTTTATGCGTCACACCGTGTGCACCCATGTGACATGACCTACTCCGGTGTGAAACATAGTATAGACGGTGCTACAGTTGGGAGAACACTATCAACTTGATATTGTTTTGCGAGAGATCACCCTAATAAAACACGACTACCGCGCATCAAACAAGGGTGCATCAAAGGGATAAACATCACAGGCAGTTCATAAAATTATGTGATATAGTATAGCCCTTTGCTTCGTGAAGTCTTCATTGTCTTCACGTCGTCGTGGTTGAAGTCACCGTGTCCACCAACTTTGTCCTTGGCGCCGGGAACATCACCACGGCTTCCGGCATGTGCGTCGGGGTCCACCTCCGCATCGTGGATCATCACCTTGCATCTATCTATTGCTTTGCCTCGAGCTAATAAACAGTTCTGGCACGCAGGCCATAATTAAGTGACAATCATATGACTCCAGTCATCATGCCGTACCACGACACGCAGGTCGCGAATAAATATTACATCATATAGCATCTCATACAAACACATTGCAAATCTTGAAGGCTATACCACATCACATGCATACTCTGCAAAAACGAGTTAGATCGCCATCTACACGGGTTGTTGCAACTTTTATCGTGGTTGTTAAGCAGGTTTACAAGGCAAACGAGAAACCCTAGATAAAACAAAACACGATACTTCTTTTGTTGCTAGTTTAACATACGGGGTGCGTGTAGCAACTAATGCCACAAGCCAAACTTCGTTAAACGCGTGACCCCCGTGTGGATTTGAGTTCATAAAATCCACAAGCCCGTTCATGTAAAATTTTCTATAGCAAGACTAGGATGAGATCCAAGGAATTTGATGTAGTCCATGATCAAGGCAACCAGCATACTAAGAGCAGCATAGAGGGATCATGGCAAAACTCAAACCTTGTAGAAAAATCACATCATGCCGTCGAGCAAAGAAAAGATCACATGATAGGGAAGCAAACAAGAAAATCAATGCCTCATATCAACATATGATCTACCTAAACATGCATATAATCAAGGATCGCTCTGATACCACTGTTGGGAAACGTAGTAGAAAACAAAAATTTTCGGCCTACGAATCAAGAACCCAAGATCATCCAAGAAGATTGCATACAAGGTTTTAGGTCATGGCTCACCAACCGATGTAGCGGAAGTAGAGTTGGTGAAGCTCGTGGACGTAGTGGAAGTAGATCTCGCAAGTTCTCCCACGAACAGTCCCTCGATCAATCCCACGAACAAGTCCCGCGATCTAGTCCCACGGACAAGTCCCATGAACAAGCTCCTCGAAGAAGGGTCGAAGGTACGACCCCTCCATTAGTATCCACACATCCCGTAGCAGCAATCCAGCAGCGCTCCGCCGTCCATAGATGAACGCCACCGAGAAAACTAGAGGGAGAAAACCCTAACGGATTCCGATCTAGAACAGCGTCTAAACCGGGGTCTAAAAGTGGAGCAACGGGGTTTAGAGGAGGGAGGGTGGCGCATAGGCCTTGGGGATTGATTGTGTGTCTTCCCCCCACCCTTGGCTCACCTTATATAGGTGGCCAAGGGGCCTAGGGCGCAGCTCAAGGAGGTTTGGGAGTCCAACTTGGACTCCCAAGCCTTCCAAACCTACACATACCTTCCCACCGGAAACCTTCCATAATGGTATTTGGAAATCCCACCTGGAGGATCTCCCACCCCTTTTTGGTGCGCCCCCACCACCTGGCCGGCCAGGGCAGCCTAGGTGGCTTGCCCCCCAAGGCCAGGGGCGCAGGGCAGTGGGTGGTACTGCCCGGAACCTTCCGGAACCTTCTAGAAGCTTCTAGGACCTTCCGGGACCTACCGGGACTGTTTCGAGACATTCCAGACACTTTTGGAGCACTTCCAATACCTTCCGGAACCTCTAACGAATGTTCCGGAGCCATCTAAATGGGTTTCTGAGCCATCCGGGCAAAGGTTATTATGTCCGGTGAACACAACATATTGTTTAAGCTGTCCACCGATCACCGAAACTATTCCGGTTGATCGTAAACTTTCCCATTACCATTTTCATATGTTCTGGAACCACCTGGGACTACTCCAGAGAGATCCGAACATATCCTAAATACCCAGAACTACTTCTGGTGCCCTTATGAACTATTCCATAAATCTCCGGAACTACTTCCGGTACCCGTATGAACTATTCTGCTTTGCTTCCACTAAACCTTCTACCATACTAGTATTCTAACAGACTACTGCTCGTTAAGTGTGTGACCCAATAGGTTCGGTATAATGCGGACATGACTCAGAACATCTTCCGGACATAGGTCAACAGCCTTTCGTCAATAGCCAATAATCAACAGCGGAGCCATGGACACCCATGTTGACTCCCGCACATACACGAAGAAACTTCGAGTGAACCATTATGTTTATTCATGTACCATTCCCTTTGCTTCGTGATATATGACAAAGTTAGAGGAGAGATGTTTGGCACCCATGTGTAACAACTTCTTGATCACAAGCCACTCGTTATCCTCTTTGCTCGTTTGTCCATTTTCTCGTTATCGTATTCCGGTATCCCCGTGACTGAATCACAATGCGTCTGGCCAGACTATAATGGATACCGTCATACCGAGTGGGCCCGAAGTGAATATCTTCTTCATCGTGAAGGAGCAAATCCCATTCTTGAACTATCACAGTCACTAGCCACACCATCTGACATACCCAGAACTTATTTTACTACTTCCCATTTACGGGAGGATTCATCTAAGAACCAAAGCATGTCTTCCTGTGTGAAGTAACTCGATACTCTCATGGTCTAAGGAATTACGTATATGATAACATTTCATGATATGACTTATAACGTAGTTACGATGTGATCTCTAAGTATATCATTCAATACTGGGGTCGGTTCAACATCATTGTTCTGCTAACAATATGTTCCCATTGCTACTGACATCCTTGTTACAAGAACAATGTCCATGATTAAGAAAACGTAATCATCAGTTAGCACATGAGCTGGTCTTAGAGGCTAAACCAGGAACTCTTGGTGTTTACATTTCCACACATGCAAATGAGTTTTCTTCTGAATCTCACAGTCAGGGTCATTGCAATTATAGCACAGAAATATAAACATTAATTATGAACGTGGAAATATATATATAATAACATTTTATTATTGCCTCTAGGGCATAGTTCCAATAGCCTGAGCAATTATTAAGGTATCGTCGGCGTACTGGAGAACGGTGGGGGGGGGGTGGTTTGGGAATATTGGGTGGCAAAGATGACCGGGGGAGAAAGCATGAGAGATCATGCGTTGGAGGAGGTCGGCGACAATGATGAACAGGTAGGGGGATAGCGGGTCTCCTTGCCTAAGGCCCGCTTTGCAGTTAATCCACGCGCCGGGTGTGCCGTTGAGAAGGATAGCCGTCTTACCGGAATCGAGAAGAGATTTGAGCCACTCAATGCAGGAGTCAGGGAAACCTCTGGCATGGAGGATGGTGAAAAGAGAGGCCCAGCAGACGGAGTCGAAGGCCTTGCGAAAGTCGAGCTTGAAGATCATGGTTGGAGCCCTCCTAAGATGGCAGGCACTAAGGAGATCGGCGGCGTAAACGAAATTCTCGGCGATGCACCGACCCGAGATGAACCCCGTCTGGTCTCCATGCACAAGTAACGGGATGAAAGGTTTTAGGCGGTTTGTAATCACTTTAGCAATGGCTTTGGGAGGGCAATTTTGAAGCGAGATAGGGCGAAAATCAGCTGGTGTTCGAGCGTTATTGTTTTTGAGGAGGAGGATAAGGTGGGCCCTGTTAAACCGCTCAACGGATGTGTTAAGAGAGTGGAAGTCCTGGAAGAAGTGAAGAAGGACGTCTTTAACCGAGGACCAGTATTTCCTGTAGAACCCGGGACCAAGGCCGTCAGGGCCCGGGCTGGCCTGAGGGTTCATCTGCATGAACGCATCCTTGATTTCCTGGGGGGAGAAGGGGGCGTCTAGATGTGCGAGTTGGGGGATTGGACTGGGGTAAAAGTCGGCGATATTGAATCTCCAAGCAGGCGGCGAAGCCACACCGATGAGGTTGTGGAAGAAGTCTTTTAGGATAATGGATTTTTGATCGTGAGCAGAGAACTCAGTGCCATTGGCTTCAAGGGTTGCGATTTTGTTAGACCGATAGCGTTGGGAGGCAGAGACATGGAAGAAATGAGTGTTCTCATCACCCTCGATAGCCGTCTTGACTTTGGACCGTTGTTTCCAGAAGAGGAATTTCTGTCGCACGACACGGTGGAGCGAGGTGATAACAACGGATCTGAGCATTTTCTCGGCCCGAGATAAGTGGCGGACTTCCTCGATGCTGTCAATGTGGTTAATGACAGCCTTGCAGTCGGCCTCGCGGGGGAAAACGGGTCTAAGTTTTTTCGCCCAAGATTTGAGGTGGTTGCGAGTGGTCTTGATAGCGGTGGAGAGGGCAGCGTCAGAGGGGTGGTCATCGTTGCAGGACGCCCAAGCGGCCGCAACGATTCTACCACATGCAGGATGCAAGGTTCAAGAGTGTTCAAAGCGAAAGAGGCGAGTCCGGGGGATGGACGACGAGACCGTAACAAGGAGCGGCACATGATCGGAGGTGTGGCGAGTAAGAGAGGAGAGGGTGGAATTTGGGAACTTGGCATCCCAAGCAAGGTTGATGAAGGCCCTATCAAGTTTTTCGAGAGTGGGGTTCAAGCGATTATTGGACCAGGTGTAATTCCGGTCGAGAAGCGGGAGTTCAATGAGTTGAAGGTCATCAATAGTGGTGTTGAAGAGGGCAGCTTCATTAGCGTGGAAGTTAGGGTTGTTTTTCTCATTGGCGAACCGAATGAGGTTGAAATCTCCGATGACCAGCCAAGGGGTGTCGCTTGAAGGAGCGATTTGCGCGAGCTCGAGGAGAAAGTCGGCTTTAAGGAGACGCTGGGAGGGGGCGTAGATATTCGTGATGATAAAGGCAGAACCGTCGATGGGGGAGGAGAGAGAGAGATGACGAAAAGGAGGCGTTGGAGTGCGAGTTTAGCGTGAGGATGTTAGAGTTAATTGCTGAGAGCGTACCGCCCGCGGTACCGGTAGCAGGTAGAGTAACAACTTGGTCGAGGAAGGGAGGGGTGACGGTCCTAAGCTTGTTATAAGAGAAAATGTCAATTTTTATCTCTTGAAGGAGAGCGACAACGGGTTTGGCATCGTACAGGTCGGCTAAGATGTCACCGCATTTACTAGGAAGGCCAAGGCCACGAACATTCCAAGAGAGAGCAATGAAAGAGACGTGATTCATAAAAAACTCCAAAAGCACCACGGGGCAGCAGCAATTAGCAAATAACAGGAAGGGCGAGGCCATGCACCTGGACTAACAGGGAGATAAATAGAAGGAAAACGGGACGCGGCTGCAGGCGTTGAAGTCCAAAAGCACTCCTCCCAGAGGAGCGGCCCCCAAGTGGGAAAGCACTCCTCCTAGATGTGCGAGCTAGGGGATTGGACTGGGGTAAAAGTCGGCGATATTGAATCTCCAAGCAGGCGGCGAAGCCACACCGATGAGGTTGTGGAAGAAGTCTTTTAGGATAATGGCTTTTTGATCGTGAGCAGAGAACTCAGTGCCATTGGCTTCAAGGGTTGCGATTTTGTTAGACCGATAGCGTTGGGAGGCAGAGACATGGAAGAAATGAGTGTTCTCATCACCCTCGATAGCCGTCTTGACTTTGGACCGTTGCTTCCAGAAGAGGACTTTCTGTCGCACGGCACGGTGGAGCGAGGTGATAACAACGGATCTGAGCATTTTCTCGGCCCGAGATAAGTGGCGGACTTCCTCGATGCTGTCAATGTGGTTAATGACAGCCTTGCAGTCGGCCTCGCGGGGGAAAACGGGTCTAAGTTTTTTCGCCCAAGATTTGAGGTGGTTGCGAGTGGTCTTGATAGCGGTGGAGAGGGCAGCGTCAGAGGGGTGGTCATCATTGCAGGACGCCCAAGCGGCCGCAACGATTCTACCACATGCAGGATGCAAGGTCCAAGAGTGTTCAAAGCGAAAGAGGCGAGTCCGGGGGATGGACGACGAGACCGTAACAAGGAGCGGCACATGATCGGAGGTGTGGCGAGTAAGAGAGGAGAGGGTGAAATTTGGGAACTTGGCATCCCAAGCAAGGTTGATGAAGGCCCTATCAAGTTTTTCGAGAGTGGGGTTCAAGCGATTATTGGACCAGGTATAAAAATGTTTGCCTTGCCATATCATCCTAGGAAACACCATCTCAATAATGTATCCAAGAGAAATAACATATGAAACTGTACATACCACCAACACAAAACCAGCACAAAACAAACCCACGTACAAATGTCAGATGCCACCATTTTGTAGAAAGAATGAAAGATCAACGCTACGTACACACACGCGTTCCTACAGGATGGAAAAAATCAGTACTACGATGTAGCGGGCCGGCCCACCAAAAGAGCGATGTAGCCTTGTAGGCGAGCGCCCACTTCAACTTGCTACAGGCGATACATAAATGCACCTAAAAAAGGCGATACATAAATGTACTACCCTCGGAGACATTCATTCATTAACCAATTACACGATTTCTAAGTGAGGTTGGGCATTAGTAGAAAAAATGCTAAAAACAATAGGTGTTATGGGGCTTTCTCGTAATACTCTTCACCCCCACCCCCGCCTCCTTGAATTTCATTGAGATGGGTCCCAAACTCACCTTTAATATCCATTCAAAAACTTGTAAGTTAATCACAACCCGTAAACCTTAAGTAAAGGTTCGTATGGTAGCATTTCTCCTGCGCAGAGATTTTTTTTTACCAGTGCATCATGATCGAACCTATTTATTAGATTTTCGGTCTCTTCAGCTCTTGGCTGGATAGGACAACACGGCTAATGGATCTACATGATGGGTTGGGTCAATTTTTTTCTTTCTTTGAAACTGGATACTATGACATTTGTTTTCAATAATTTCAAATATATTCCAAATTTATTTTTTAATCTGAATTTAAGAAAATTCACAAATTTTTTAAAAATCAACAAATTTATAACAAGTCATGAATTATTGAATATTATATTAAAAACATGAATTCTAACAATATCTTAAAAGTATCCATGAATTAAAAAATTAAATTAAAAAAATGTTCAAAAATCATCATGGTAGCCTGGCATGGTGTCGAAAGATCCGCGTAGTGGGGAAGGGTAATGTCACCGAGGGGAGCAATGTGGGCTGGATGCTAGGAGCTAGGCCTACTTTTCTACTAGAAGGTCGTGCTCCTACGGCTATCGAAGGTGAATTCACTACATTTTCTTGTGGTGCTCCTCGGGTTTCTTGGAATTATCAATGTTTTCAGAGACCAACATGTTCATGATCTTGACACCGACATCGCTGGCACCCTCATCAAAGGCCTCTCCTTTTGTTTTCACTGGCACCCCTTCCCGAGTGTGCGAGTAACATGGACCATTTAGAAAGTCGTTGAGATCCTATCCGGTCAACTACCCTTGCTTTCTTCTCACGACAACTCGTTCTCCTTGAGGACCCGATGAACCAAGTCCATGATGGCAACAAAGTGGGACATGAGTGGGTTGTTGAAGATTACCGTCGGCTCCTGTGGCTGGCAAGATACCACACTGAAGAGCCGCATCTCGCCATGCGAGTTGGCTACGAATTCAAAATTCTTGCAGAAGAGAACCTGGTCCTCCTCAAGGGAACCAACAAGGCTAAGAATCCTCGTCGAGTCAAAGGAGGAAGCTTAGGGTGCCAAATAGAAAGATCCAAAACGAAGCATGAACGTCTTGATCAAAATTAGATCCCATATGGATTTGAGTTCCAATTAGTGCAACCTGTGCCTGGGGTGCCACTGTCGGAATAGAATTCGGCATGATCCTCAATAGGATGTTGCAGCTAGTCGGAACACCTAGATGGGAAACATGAGACATATTTACCCAAGTTCAGACCCTCACTCTAGAGGTAAAATCCTACTCTTTCTCGACTTTTATTGATTGATGAGGTATACAATTTACAGTGATGATAGTAGGTATTTCGAAGGGATGAAACTATGAGATTGTAAGCTTCCTAGAAGATGAACATATCATGCCTTATAAAGTGGGAAGAGGCCTAGGAATTACAAGAATCCTAGTCGGTTAAGGTTTACATTAGAGCATTCAAGAAGCTAAGTGATGCAGGCTGGGCGTCGTAGTGCCACCGCCAACAATGCGATTTCTCCGAGAACAGAGCAAGTGAAGATGGAGCACATGCTTCCAAAATCCAGTAGCGAACGCCATGTGCGCTAACCAAAAGTTATTGCATGTAGGCATCATGGTCGCATATGCATTTGAAACATGGGGCCACGGGTCAAAAGGTTGACATTGACCTATCAGGTGACCCAAGAGTCGGCGAAATGGTCAGGGGTGTGTGGGAGAGGCCAAACGCATGGCACCGCTGCCACTACCTTAGGCCACGCGAGGAGGCCCCGAGTTCCGATGAACGGGAACAAAACACGACCACAAGTGTGGCGACACCCAGAGGTGGAGAGCTTGAGCAGGGGTGAGCGTCGAAGAGGATGTACAGTGCAACGAAGCATGGGCTACCACACATGTGACCATGCGATAAGGGTGGGTGGATCTCACCATTGGGCACGATCCCTCGGTAAGGAGATGGGTGAGGAGCACTGCACTGGGGTGTTAGGAAGCCTATGGAGGACGAAGCCCACACAATGGGACCTAGAGCCATGCGTCATGAATCTGAGAGAAGGGTTGCTCGGTACTCACGCATGAGCCGCCATGGCTGATGCCAATGTGAGGATAATTGTGGCTAGTATATAGCCAAGGTATAGGGATGTGATATGCTTGTCGAGGGTTTTCGCTCCGGAGGAAAAAATATAGGCCAAATGGGGGCTTAGGGGTGACCCCACCTGTCCAGGCGGCTAGGGGGCATGACCTGCCCTTAGCCGCGCCCTCTGGTCTCCTGGACCAGGGGAAATCCCCCTCCAGGACTCCTTCTAGCTCCGTGGGGCTTTCGGTGAACTGGGATTTTTGGGAAAAAATCGGATATTTCTGAGAAATTTCATTTTTCACTATTTTCTACATAAAAACAGACATACATGCAACTCTGTTGAAAACATCGTTAGTCCCGGTTAGTTCCATTCAAATCATGGAAGACTGAGGCAACACAATAGCAAAAGTGTTTGGAAACGTAGATATAGAAACGTAGACACGTTTGGGACGTATCAGTCCATAGTACCTCTTACTATTTGATTGAATAGATTACAGATGTCGTTTGGCAGCATAAAAAACTAGACCACTAGAAGGGGAGCCCCTACGGCTTTCTAATTAAGAGACACAAAGCTCCAGCCGAGGTTCAAAGCTGCGTCAGCTGTGAGATGCGATCGTTGTTTGGCCATTGAGCTCTTAGGACATCCAGAAGATGACATGTTAATTGCAGATGGCCCGCACATCAGGCGGGATTTTACGCATGACTCAAGTGATAAATTACGATAGGATGGATCATGTTTTCGAATCAAATTTGTCTCGACTCACCTGATTACTCATTTTTATCGCATCTCTAGCTGAATATTGTGCGTATCACATCGAGCCACTAAGCTTATAAAAGTGATACCAAAATAGTGCGGTCGCGATATTCGCTGCCAACTAAGAAAAATAGCTAAAAGTACATCTTGTTGATGAATGGAAAATATTATTGTGTATATTTCACACGATGCTAAAACCAACTCGAGATAAATTACACTTGCTAAGAATTTTGGAATCTAGTCATGATTTCTCTACTAAAATGATACCTTTTTATTGTATGTTGAACATATATCAGTATGAACAAATGAACCATGAATTAAAAAGGATAAGTTCACAACATCTCTAACGATTTTATTGGTTGGATCAGAGGTATCGTTCAAAAACATTAGACCTTACACTTGCTGATGGAGATGAGACTCTCACGGTAAGGGATGATGTGATGAATGTAGAAGTTTGAGTCATCCTTCAAAACAATATCTTCTTTCAGGTCTAGAACTTCTTCCACATCTCCACTCTTCTCGTCGCACCAATATAGCTTTTGATCCCCATCGGAAACCATCACTAGAATCCTTCCCTCAACGGCCAAAAGCGGCAAGAAAGCATGGGAGCCGAAGCTAATATCGTGACCAACTGGCTCGATGCGACAACGCCGCAACCAGTGGGGTGGTAGTGTCCCGTCGTCCGCTAGCTGCCATACATCAAACGTTGTCTCCGAAGTGGCAAGATTGACGTAGCACAGCTTGCCATCAAGATCGGCCAAATGCTCGATGGCGGAGTTGTAGGAGAAATGAGGAGGGCATGGCACCAAGTCGAACGTTCTGTGGCGCATGCTAAAACGCATCAGCGAGCTTGGAAGGGGGTCTTCATTGGCGTCACACCCCCAATAGAAGGCATCACACGTGAACACTGGTGGTGTGCGACCAATAGCGTGCGGAGGGTCGACGGTGGGCTTCCAGGACCAGGAGTTGTCGCCCAGGGTGAAGATCTCGTGCCCGATGTCGTAGTCAAGCTTGTTGCTCGACTCGTTGCAGCACCGACGACGATAGAAGTACCTGGCGATGACGTATTGGTTCTGCCACCGGTCGAAGCCGATAACAGCAGATGGAGGCCTAATGGTGTCGATGTCGACATCCGGGGTGCCGAGCGGTAGCAAGACGAGCTCCTTGGTGGCAGGGTTGCATAGGAATACCTCATCCGTGCCGGTAGCGATGGCGACCAGACCGTCACAGTGCGTGACGGAGATCGTGTTTGTGATGCCTTCCGCTTCGGGTGGGCACGTCTTCTCCAGTATCAGCTCAACGTTGTCCTCGAAGCTGTCGGGCGTGTCTCCCGACCCAAGGCGGTAGAAACTGATATCCTCGGAGAGCTCTTCTTCTTCTTCCAAGTCATACTTGCGGGGGATGATGAGCATGGATGGCCGACTCGTGATGGAGCGGTCACGGTGGCAGCGGACGAAGTCGGCGTCCTCTATGCGGGCGCGCCAGTTGGGGCAAACGCATTTGCAGCATGCGAGCGATTTCACAGGAAGTCGCAATAGGACTTCCATGAAAAGTAGGTCATCGGGGAGGGTGATGAGATGACCGGAGCGTTTCTCCTTGCGCACATGATCCATGTTGGAATGTGTCTACTTGAGTTGGTGTGTTGGAATGCTGGTAGTACGGGTCATATATATATACCCAACCATGAATACTCAATTATCGTACTGTATTAATCAAATTTAAAATCATATCTTAGGAAATATTTTCCTTCCCGATTTGGTTAGGCAATATTTGGCTAGGTAGTATTTTCCTTCCTGATTTGGTTAGGAAATATTTTCCTTCCCGATTTGGTTTGTGGCAATCCTTACCACTAAGGGCATGGACAACGCCTTAGCTTGGACGGGATCTCCGCATTTCCACGTCAGACGAGAAGGTGCTGTGGAGTAGAAAGGGAAAAGGTAGCTGCTTTTTTTGAGGGGTTTTCCAAAACTTTACTGCTCACCGTCCACAACGATACTAATACAACTCAAGTCATGAAGGTTTATAAGCCACACGTGGCGACCCTTGGGTAACGATAGAGAGAATTTAGCTAAATTGTGCGGATCTAAATTTGACGAACGATTCTCAAAGAAAAAACTACAGCAAGAAAATAAGCTACAACGATGCAACACTTCCTTGATGATTGAGATATTATCACCTCCCACAGCACCATGGAGCTCCTCCACCACCGCCTTGCAGTCACTTGATATGATTAAGTTGTTCTTGTATAGGTCACTGATACGGTGAGAATAGTTCTCACTCCTCGTTGGTTACCCTAAGTGGAAGGTGAGATGTAGCGTAGCAGCAAATTTCCCCTATGTAGAGGATAGGGTTTGTCTCTCGTAGGACTCGCAGAGATACAAGAAGGTGGTAAAGTGAACAATGGCGCCGGTCCAAACCGAGGGTTGCTAACTTCACCTGGACCTGCACACAGATACAAATAACTTTGCTCCCAACGAGTACAGAGGAGTTGTCAATTCCTCCGGCCTTGCTGTTTACAAAGGATTAACACAAGAGATAATGATAGTGATAGCAACTGGAAAGTAAACTAAGGATGTAAATAGTAATATGAAGATGGACCGGGGTCCCGTGATTTTCACTAGTGATGTCTCTCTCCCAAAAGACGATAAAAGTGCAAGCGAGGTAAACAAATAACAGTTGGGCAATTGACAGGATTATGAAGGCACCGCAATGCTAACTATGCTGCAAAGAAAGGAAGGGCTCAAAATAAATGGGCAGTACGCCAAGGTAAGTAGACCGAAATCCATCTGCATCTACTACGAATCATCCACCTTGAGATATCTATCCAGAACATCTCGCTGGTATTAAGTTGCGAATCCCACCCAAAGTGTAAACTCAAAGCAACAGACAACTGCATTAAAAGAACTTTGCGTAAAGTAAACAATCCTTGCACCCGCGGGTACAAGCACCGTTGTTTCATCCCTGGTGGCAACAACACATCCCCTAGTCTCATGTTTCTGTCACTCAAGCTAGACATCAAGGGGATGAACCCACAATCAAGCATAACGCTCCCTCTTGGAGTTGCAACAAATCACTTGGCCAAAGTAAAATACGGCAACGGAGAACATGCAAGAATTTACTCAAGAACAAAATATAAAAGAGAAGAACCAAATATATTACTCATCACAATCTGAACATAGTCTCATAATCCATCAGATCCCAACAAACTTAGCATAGCAACGACAGAAAATTACAAAGGTGCCTCGATCAGGTGAGGCAGCTCACGAGGTCTCGAAAGTGGAGGCATAAAGAGGGGAGAGGAACATCACAGAGCTACTGGTCACGGACCCATGGTCCAAGGGGAACTACTCACTGTACATACGGGAGGTGTCCATGGCTATGGATGGTCTCCCGGAGGGGGTAGCTTCTCCCGGCAGGGTGCCGGAGCAGCTTCTCCAGGAAGCCTCGATCTTGAAGCGGCATCGGCGGCGGTACCGAGGCGAGATCGCGGAGAAGAGATCGATATTAGGGGTTTCCACACCGAGGGCTAAATATAGGCGGAGGGGGGTGTCGAGGGGACCCACCAGGCAGCTAGGAGGCCTCCTGGTGCGGCCTAGGTGGGGCCGCGCCAGGCACCCTCCTGGTCTCCTGGTGGTGGCCCCCTCCGCGGCCTTGGTTATTCCGGAGGATTCCGGGTCGCTGATTTTTATCTGATTTTTCTGGATTTTTTGGAGCACTTTTAATGGCCGGAAAACATGAAATACAAAAACAGCAGAAAACAGCAACTGGCAGCTGGGTTAATAGATTAGTCCAAATATGCTCAAAAGTGTATGAAAGTTCAAGCAAAACATGGCAAAGTCACACAAAACATGCATGGAGCAAGCAGAAATTATAGATACGTTTGAGACGTATCAACATCCCCAAGCTTAATTCCTGCTCTTCCTCGAGTAGGAAAATGATAACAAGCATAATTTCTGTGGTGACATGCCACACAACCATATAAGAACTTTGTAAGTAAAGCAATCAAAGCATGCAATTCAATTCAAGTCTTAACAAGCAAGAGTCTATATTAGCATTGACACAAGCAACAAAAGAACAAAAGGGGCAAGAGCTCTCGCTGTCTGTGACTCGAATGTCGCCAGATGGTGTTTGCGTGCAAGCAGGGAACTGGGAAAAAGAGAAAAAATGTTGTTGAGAACAACTATCTACTAAAGTTTCACACTTAGTCTCCTTTGGATTCTTATCTTGACCGTCCCTAGACCACTAGCCAGGTACAAGTCAAACTGATCCACTCCCTTTCGATATTTTGAGCACTCATGCAATGGATGAGCGTGCGCAAGAAAGTTGACACCTAAAGGCGAAATAGAAAGAAGGTGGAGGAGGAAGACAAAAAGGTGTGAAAGGCTCACATCAATGAGGACAATCATAGGCGAGAGAAGGCCATATGATAGATATGATGTGAGGAGTAGGGATTGCCATGCAACAGAAGCACATGTGAGCTAAAAGCTCTCCAAGGGAACTAGTGGGGGTGCATCTAACTTGCTTGCTCAAGAAGACCTAGAGCTCGTTTGAGGAGGATCATCATTGGAATATACAAGCCAAGTTCTATAGTGTGAAGGTCCCCACATAGCTATATGCATGATGATGATCTCTATGGAGTACAAAGGATAGAGGATGAAGTACTAGTGTGGATCTCTCAAAAGGAATAGTAGCATGCCCCCTTCTCTCTTTTTATTTTTCTTTTTCTCTTTTTTTTCTATTTGTTTTGTATTTTTTGGTGGCCTCAATGGCTCTTTCTATTTAACTCTCATTTGTCCTCTTTGGGATCTTTTGATTTTGTCCTCTTTGGAATCTTTTCCTCACTTCATGGGCAACACTTTATATTTTACAAGAATATAGGAGATCTTTCACACTTTAGAAAAGTACTCACATAAAGAAGATATAACTATCATGATGCAAAGGTATGACATGAAGATCAAGTCATGAAAAGGTGGATGTTGCATGGCAATTTATCTTGGAAAGGCTATGGAAATGCCTTGTAGGTAGGTATGGTGGCTGTTTTGAGGAAAGATATAAGGAGTCTTATGATGACAGAGCGTATCGTGCCAAGGGTTTGGATGCACCGGCGAAGTATGCGCCACCTCTCGAGGTGAGAAAGGGCAATGCACGGTACCGAAGAGGCTAGAAAAAGTATAGGTGGGTGGAAGTGTCAACTTTCGAATACTCACATTAGTCCGAAGAACTCATGCACTTATTATCGGTAACTCTCAATCTAATCAGGAGGTTCACAAAGAGACAAGTACCCCGAGGAGGAGTGTATGGGGGTTTGGTTATCCTTGCGCATCCTCGACTCATGGTACGTGAGTGTTCTCTAATATTCGAACCCTCCAGAGGTTAGTGATCCATCTAGTAGCTAGAGTTCTCAACAGGGGTTTTTGGTTTTCGAAAAACATACGGATTGCCCAAAATACGACATCTATCACTAATAGGCTCGAGCTCTTGACACCAAAAGTTCAAACATTACTCTAGTCAATACCTCAAAACTATTGCAAGTTACTACTATAAAGAGAACCACAACTTCAACTACCTACTTCTAGTCAAGACACAAAACTCAGTGCAACAGGAAAACTCTCTAACAAGATAAAACATGCAACCTATAGAAAGTTTAACCTAAAACAAAATAAAAGCTCTAGAAAAACTAAAGCACTACAACTAAACAGAGCAGCAGCTAAGAAAAGAAAAAGAACAACTCACAACTAAAAGAATAAGCATGCAAATCCTATGAGGAGTTCTAGTTCAATTGGAGCGTGTAATTCTCCCACACAAAAGAGTAAGCTGGGATCTAACTTGTTACTACAGCAAACAAATAAAAACAAACCTAAGAAAAGTAAAGAGCGAGACGCTCCAAGCATAGCACATAATGCATGAAGTGAGAAAAATATAGTGCAGCGAGGGACGAACTGATAGTTGTTGATGGAGAAGGGGCTGCACGGGGGCATCCCCAAGCTTAGACGCTTGAGTATCCTTGAATATTTCTTGGGGATGCATGAGGGCATCCCCAAGCTTGAGCTTTTGACACTCCAAGATCTTCTTTCATCATCTTTCATCGCGCACTTGAAAACTCCCTTCATACATAACTCATTGTAGACTGATTAGAGAGGTTAGTGCCCTACTAAAATAATTTTTCCTCTACTGGAAATAAAGATAAACTTGAAGATCTACTGTTTCTCAAGATTGAAAAAAAGTTTTTGCAAAGAAAAAGCAAGCTTAAGGCTTGCAAAAATAGAGAGAGACAAAACGTGGCAGAATCTGTGAAAAACAGAACAGCAGATAGAAAGGAATTTTTTAGGGGTACTTATGCAACTCAAATAAAAAAACTCAGAACATATGGAAGTTTCGTAATTGTATAGAGCACGCTGTGTAATAATTTCAGCTCAAAAAGATGAACTTGTCTTTTTCCATGATTTTTCTAGTCACGAGAACAGAATCTGTTTTCTGGACAGCATGTCACAACTTTTACTTCCCTTGCCGTATGAGGCTATAAAAGGCACAAAGCTTAAAAAGTAAAGATACAATGATGTTGCTACAGTAGTAACAATCATCAAGACCACTAAGAACAGGAAAGCAAAAAGAAAAACCTAAACTCGTTGCGGGCTGCCTCCCGAAAGCGCTTCTTTAGAGCCATTAGCTAGGCTTAAAGCAGAAGATCAAATTGTATCCATTGAACCATCATCACGATCATCAAAAAGCTCTTCAATAGTACAACTAGTCTTAATAGGTTTCTCAAATAAAGGACGAATGAATATGCTTCTTGGAATAAAATCGAAAGGAGGGAAATCAATTGGAGTTTCATTAAAGTTAAAGATAGGTGTCTCCTCCAAAGTTTTCACCGTTTCAACTTTCTTGGCAATGGGTGTGTTTGCTTTATCTCGAGGAACCTTGGGGACATACTTAGGTTCCTTCTTTGCTGGAGTTTCATCCTTTTTGGTTTTGATTGAGGAAAAGGTAGTTCCTAGAGTTTCAATAACTTCCTCAATCTTTTCTATCCTAGAAGACTTCTCATCAAGGGATTTGATAGTCTGCAAAATTTTGATAATTTTCTGCATGGAGTTATCTAATCTATTCAAATTCCCTTGAATCTTACGATCCAAATAATTCACCCTACCGATACTTGGCATCTCTAGCTCTAATTTTTCAAGTTTTCTCATAATGTGAGCTAAAGTAATGTCCTCCTTAATACTAACAACTGGGAGACTTCCAACAAGATTTTCAATAACATTAAGAGCTTCCCAAACTGGGGCCTCAATGAAGTTCCCATTGATAGCAGTGTCTAAAAGAAACCTATTACAAGAAGTGATCCCAACATAAAAATTTCTAAGCAAGATAGTAGTAGATTGCTTCTTGGTGGCTCTTTTTTGAGAATCATTAATTCTATACCAAGCATCTTTCAAACTTTCACCACCTCTTTGAGTAAAGGTAAGTACTTCTGCCTCACCAAAGGAAAAAGGACCAGCCATAGTGGTAACTACTGACAAGGTAACATGTATTTTTGGTATTTTTGATAAGGGATACAAAAGTAAAAACTAAAAGGTAAACTAACAAGACTAAAAAGAAAAGATAAAAGATAGTGTGCAACTCCCCTATCTTGTAGACTGGAGTGCCCGGCAACAGCGCCAGAAATTGGCTTGATACGGTGAGGATAGTTCTCACTCCTCGTTGGTTACCCCAAGTGGAAGGTGAGATGTAGCGTAGCAGAAAATTTCCCCTATGTAGAGGATAGGGTTTGTCTCCCGTAGGACTCGCAGAGATACAAGAAGGTGGTAAAGTGAACAATGGCGCCGTTCACAACCGAGGGTTGCTAACTTCACCTGGACCTGCACACAGATACAAATAGCTTTGTTCCCAACGAGTACAGAGGAGTTGTCAATTCCTCCGGCCTTGCTGTTTACAAAGGATTAACGCAAGAGATAATGATAGTGATAGCAACTGGAAAGTAAACTAAGGATGTAAGCTGTAATATGAAGATGGACCGGGGTCCCGTGATTTCCACTAGTGATGTCTCTCTCCCAAAAGACGATAAAAGTGCTAGCGAGGTAAACAAATAACAGTTGGGAAATTGACAGGATTATGAAGGCACCGCAATGCTAACTATGCTGCAAAGAAAGGAAGGGCTCAAAAGCAATGGGCAGTACGCCAAGGTAAGTAGACCGAAATCCATCTGCATCTACTACGAATCATCCACCTTGAGATATCTATCCAAAACATATCGCTGGTATTAAGTTGCGAATCCCACCCAAAGTGTAAACTCAAAGCAACAGACAACTGCATTAAAAGAACTTTGCGTAAAGTAAACAATCCTTGCACCCGCGGGTACAAGCACCGTTGTTTTATCCCTGGTGGCAATAGCACATCCCCTAGTCTCATGTTTCTGTCACTCAAGCTAGACATCAAGGGGATGAACCCACAATCAAGCATAACACTCCCTCTTGGAGTTGCAACAAATCACTTGGCCAAAGTAAAATACGGCAACGGAGAACATGCAAGAATTTACTCAAGAACAAAATATAAAAGATAAGAACCAAATATATTACTCATCACAATCTGAACATAGTCTCATAATCCATCAGATCCCAACAAATTCAGCATAGCAACGGAAGAAAATTACAAAGGTGCCTCGATCATGTGAGGCATCTCACGAGGTCTCGAAAGTGGAGGCACAAAGAGGGGAGAGGAACATCACATAGCTACTGGTCACAGACCCATGGTCCAAGGGGAACCACTCACGGTACATACGGGAGGTGTCCATGGCTATGGATGGTCTCCCAGAGGGGCTAGCTTCTCCCGGCAGGGTGCCGGAGCAGCTTCTCCAGGCAGCCCTGTTCTTCAAGCGGCGGCGGTACAGAGGCGAGATCGCGGAAAAGAGATCGATATTAGGGGTTTCCACCCCGAGGGCTAAATATAGGCGGAGGGGGGTGTCGAGGGGACCCACCAGGCAGCCAGGAGTCCTCCTGGCGCGGCCTAGGGTGGGGCCGCGCCAGGGACCCTCCTGGTCTCCTGGAGGTCGCCCCCTCCGCTGCCTTAGTTATTACGGAAGCTTCCGGGTCGCTGATATTTTATCTGATTTTTCCGGATTTTTTGGAGCACTTTTAATGCCGGAAAACCTGAAATTCAAAAACAGCAGAAAACAACAACTGGCAGCTGGGTGCACTTGGTTAATAGATTAGTCCAAATATGCTCAAAAGTGTATGAAAGTTCAAGCAAAACATGGCAAAGTCAGACAAAACATGCATGGAGCAAGCATAAACTATAGATACGTTTGGGACGTATCAACATCCCCTAGTCTCATGTTTGTGTCACTCAAGCTAGACAGCAGGGGGCTGAACCCACAATCAAGCATAACGCTCCCTCTTGGAGTTACAACAAATAACTTGGCCAAAGTAAAATACGGCAACGGAGAACATGCAAGAATTAACTCAAGAACACAAATATAAAAGAGAACCAAATATATTACTCATCACAATCTGAACATAGTCTCATAATCCATCAAATCCCAGCAAACTCAGCATAGCAACACAGAAAATTACAAAGGTGCCTCGATCATGTGAGGCAGCTCACGAGGTCTCGAAAGTGGAAGCAGAAAAAGGGGAGGAGAACATCACATAGCTACTGGTCATGGATCCATGGTCCAAGGGGGAGTACTCACGGTACATCCGGGAGGCGTCCATGGCGATGGATGGTCTCCCGAAGGGGGTTCCTCCTTCCGGCAGGGTGCCTGGGCAGCTTCTCCTGGCAGCCCCGATCTTGAAACGGTGGCGGAGGCGGTACATAGAGGAGAACGGTAATAGCAGATCGATCTTAGGGGTTTTCTCCGCGGGCACTAAATATAGGCCAAGGGGGCACCGAGGGGGGCCACAGGGCAGCCAGGAGGGTGCCCGGCGCGCCCTAGGGGGGGGGGCGCCAGGGACCCTCCTGGGGCCCTGGTGGGTCCACTCCCTTCCATCCTTGGTTCTTCGGGATGTTTCCGGGATGCTGATTTTTTATATAATTTTTCCGAAATTTATTTGGCACTTTTAATGGCCGGAAACCTGAAGTATAAAAATAGCAGAAATTAGGAACTGGCAACTGGGTGCACTGAGTTAATAGGTTAGTCCAAATATGATCCAAAGTGTATGAAAGTTCAAGCAAAACATGGCAAAGCCACACAAATCATGCATGGATCAAGCAGAAATTATAGATACGTTTGGGACGTATCAACATCCCCAAGCTTAATTCCTGCTCGTCATCGAGTAGGGAAATGATAACAAGCATAATTTCTGTGGCGACATGCCACAGAACCATATAAGGAATTTTAAGTAAAGCAATCAAAGCATGAAATTCAATTCAATTCTTACCAAGCAAGAGTCTATATTAGAATTGACACAAGCAACAAAATAACATAGGGTGCAAGAGCTCTCGTTGTCCGTGACTCGAATGTCTCCAGATGGTGTTTGCGTGCAAGCAGGGGACTAGGAAAAAGAGAGAAAAAATGTTGTTGAGAACTACTATCTACTAAAGTTTCACACTTAGTTTCCTTTGGATTCTTATCTTGACTCGTCCACAGACCGCTTGCCAGGTACAAGTCAAACTGATCCACTCCCTTTCGATATTTTGAGCACTCATGCAATGGATGAGCGTGAGCAAGAAAGTTGACACCTAAAAGGAGAAACAGAAAGAAGGTGGAGGAGGAAGAGAAAAAGGTGTGAAAGGCTCACATCAATGAGGACAACCATATGCGAGAGAAGGCCATATGATTGATATGTTGTGAGGAGTAGGGATTTCCATGCAATGGATGCACATGTGAGCTAAACGCTCTCCAAGGGAACTAGTGGGGGTGCATCCAACTTGCTTTCTCAAGAAGACCCAGAGCTCGTTTGAGGAGGCTCATGATACGTCCAAAACGTATCTATAATTTCTGCTTACTTCATGCTTCTTTTGTGTGATATTTCTATGGTATTGATACACTTTCATACACTTTTGATCATATTTGGACTAAGTTATTAACTCAGTGCACCCCAGTGCCAGTTCCTGTTTTCTGTTGTTTTTCTATTTCAGGTTTCCCCCATATTAAAAGTGATCCAAAAATTCAGGAAAAATCCAATAAAAAAATCAGCGCTTCGGAAGCTTCGGGAATCACCAAGGAGGGGCCAGAGGGGACCCACCAGGGCCCCAGGAGCCCTCCCGGCGCGCCCTAGGGTGGGGTCGCGCCAGGGGGCCTCCTGGACCCCTGGTGCCCCCCTGGCTGCCCCCCTTCGCCCATATATTCTCCGTGACGCGAAACCCCCGAAGCGAGAACCCTTTTTCGCGATCTCTCCTCTGTTCCGCCGCCGCCGCTCTTCCAAGATCGGGAGCACCAGGAGACCACTTCCCGGCACCCTGCCGGAGGGAGGAACCACCTCCGGGAGCTTCTCCACCACCATGGATGCTTCCCAGATGAACCGTGAGTAGTCCACCTTGGACCATGGGTCTATGATCAGTATCTATGTGATGTTCTCCTCCCCTCTTTATTCTTCATGGTTTAGACCTCGTAAGCTGCCCTACATGATCGAGGCACATATGTAATCTTTCTGCTGTTGCTATGCTGATTTTGCTGAGATCTGATGGATTATGAGACTATGTTCAGATTGTGTTTGAGTAATATATTTGATTCTCCTCTTTTATATTTATGTTCTTGAGTAATTCTTGCATGTTCTCCGTTGCTGTTTATTGCTTTGGCCAAGTAGCAGGTAGTGACTCCAAGAGGGAGCGTTATGCATGATTGTGGGTTCATGCCCCCTGATGACTAGCTTGAGTGACAGAAACATGAGTCTAGGGGATGTGTTGTTGCCACAAGGGAGAAAACAACGGTGCTTGTACTTGCAGGTGCAAGGATTGTTTACTTTACGCAAAGTTCTTTAATGCAGTTGTCTGTTGCTTTGAGTTTACACTTTGGGTGGGATTCACAACTTAATACCAACGAGATGTTCTGGATAGATATCTCAAGGTGGATGATTAGTAGGTAGATGCAGATGGATTTCGGTCTACTTGTCTTTGCGTACCGCCCATGCTTTTGAGCCTCTTCCTTTCTTTATAGCATAGTTAGCATTGGTTTGCGCACATAATCCTGTCAATTGCCCAGCTGTAATTTGTTTACCTCGCATGGATATTTTATCGTCTTTTGGGAGAGAGACATCACTAGTGAACATCATGGGACCCGGTCCATATTTCCAATACTGTTTACACCCACTATTTATTTTCTGATTTATTTACTTTCCGTTGCTATCACTATCATTATTATCCCATGCGTTTTATCCTTTGTAAACAACAATGCCGGAGGGATTGACAACCTATCTGAACTTGTTGGGAGCAAAGTTATCTATTGTGTGTGCAGGTCCACGTCAACCGCATAATTTCAGGCGCCGCTGTCACCTTCCTGTCGTTGCCGGAGTCCTACTGGAGACAAACCTTGGTATCTTCACCGAGGGAAATTTGCTGATGTCTACATCTCAAACCTTCCACTTTGGGTAAACAACGAGGGGCGAGAAGCCATTGAAGCAATTTCTGGCACTGTTGCCGGGGACGTAAGCAAAGCTATACCCGTCAACTCTCGCGACATCAAAGAAATTTCTGGCGCCGTTGCCGGGGACTCCGCACTTAAAGATAGGGGAGTTGCACACTATCTTTTATCTTTGCTTTTTAGTCTTGTTAGTTTATCTTTCAGTTCTTGCTTTAGTGTCCTTTATCAAAAATCAAAAAAATAGTTACCTTGCTTGCTGATACTATGGGTTCCTCCGAGAACACCAAGTTGTGTGACTTCACTAGTCATAACAACAGTGACTTTATCTGCACTCCTATTGCTACACCTGCCACTTCCGCACCTTCTTATGAGATTAAACCTGCTTTGCTGAACCTTGTTATGAAAGATAAATTCTCCGGTGCTGGAGATGATGCTGCTTTGCACTTAAATAATTTTGTTGAGCTCTGTGATATGCAAAAGTACAAAGAAGTAGATGGTGATATTGTTAAGCTTAAGATTTTTTCCTTTCTCATGGAGAGGAGGAGCTAAAATCTGGTTTCAATCCTGGCCTAGGAATAGCATAGATTCTTGGGATAAGTGCAAGGATGCTTTTATTGGGAAGTACTACCCCCTGCTAAGATTATCCAATTGAGGAGTAATATTATGAATTTTAAGCAATTGGATAATGAACACGTGGCCCAAGCTTGGGAACGTATGAAATCTCTTGTTAAGAATTGCCCTACGCATGGTTTGACTACTTGGATGGTTGTCCAAACTTTTTATGCAGGCTTGAACTTTACCTCGCGGAACTTGTTAGATTCGGTCGCGGGAGGAACCTTTATGTCAACAATGCTAGGTGCTGCCACAAAACTACTCGATGAGATGATGACCAACTATTCCCAATGGCACACCGAAAGAGCTCCAACAGGTAGGAAGGTAAACTCTGTCGAGGAGATCTCCTCCCTAAATGAAAAATTTGACTTGATTATGTCTTTACTTACCAAGCAATATCCTATTGATCCTCATGATGTTCCTTTAAATTCTTTGATTGCTCAAGGTCAAGTAGATGTGAACTTTATATCTAGAAACAACTTTAATAACAATGCTTATAGGAGTAATTTTGGTAGCAATCCTAGACCATTCCCCTCCAACAACTATGGGAACAACAATACTTATCCTAGCAACAAGAACTCCACTTCTGAACTAGAGAGTATGCTTAAATACTTCATCACTACCCAAAAAGCCTTCAACAAGAGTGTAGAGGAAAAACTAGACAAATTAGATAATCTCTCGTCGAAGGTAGACAATTTAGCCCATGAAGTAGAATTGCTTAAAATTAGAACTTCTCCTCTTGAGGAGAGGAAGGTCACTCCTATGAACGCTATTCAAGTGCAAATTAAGGAAAACATTAGGATGATGGCTAAACTTAAAGAGAGATGGGCTAGAGAAAATGAGGAAGAAGATAGAATTAAGAGCCTTCTTACACATCATACCGTTGCTACTATCCAAGTTGTTGAGGATATCCAAACTCTTAGCACCCAATGCACCCCTAGTCCCATAGGACCTATCAATGGTGATGCTATGACCTCAACCGTAGAAGAAGAAACTCCTACGACTATAGAATCTACCAAACAAGTGAGCCTAAAGGACACCACCACCACTTTAATTGATAATAGTGACCTTGATTTTGATAATTGCACCCTTTCTGAAGTTATTCGTTTCCTTCACAAGATGTCTAGAGACCCCCACACTAGCACACTCAATCTTGCCTTCACGGAGCATATCACTAATGCTCTCATTAAAACTAGGGAGGAGAAGCTTAGGATAGAAGCCTAAATACCTAGAAATCTAGAAGATGGTTGGGATCCTATGATTAAAATTAAGTTGAATAACTTCTCTTGCTATGCCTTATGTGATGTTGGAGCTAGTACCTCCGTTATGCCCAAAAGGATGTATGATATATTTGAATTGAAACCTTTTGATCCTTGTTCTTTTGGTGTTCGTCTTGTCGATTCTTCCGTAAAGAAACCTTTGGGGAAGATTGATGATGTTATTATCATTGTCAATGACAATTATGTTCCCATTGATTTTACTATTATGGACATTGAATGTGAACCTTCTTGTCCAATTATTTTGGGACGCCCTTTTCTTCGCACTGTGGGTGCTGTTATTGACATGAAAGAAGAGATTATAAAATTCCAATTCCCTCTCAAGAAAGGGATGGAACATTTCCCTAGAAGTAAGATTAAGTTACCTTTTGAGTCCGTCACACGGGCTAGTTATTTTCTTGAAAAGACTTGATCTATTGCATTATGCCTAGCTAATGGCTTTAAAGAAGCGCTTTCGGGAGGCAGCCCGCAACGAATTTAGGATTTAATTTTTGCTTTTCTTCTTCCTTTTTAGTGGTCTGGATGATTGTTACTACTGTAGCAACATCATTGTATCTTTACTTTGCAAGCTTTGTGCCAATTATAGCCTCTTATGACAAGGGAAGTGAAAGTTGTGACATGCTGTCCAGAAAACAGATTCTGTCCTCGTGACGGGAAACATCATAGAAAAATCCCAGTTTATCTTTTTGAGCTGAAATGTTTACACAGAATTGTCTATACAATCAAGGAACTTTCGTATGTTCTGAGTTTTTTGATTTGAGTTGCAGAAGTATCCCTAAAAAATTCTTTACTACCTGCTGGTCTGTTTTTCACAGATTCTGTCCTGTTTTGCCTTTCCTTCGTTTTGCAAACCTTAAGCTTGCTTTTTTCTTTGCAAAGTCTTTTTTGAGATCTTGAGAAACAGTAGCTCTTCAATAATATCCCTATTTCCAGTAGAGAAAAATATATTTTATTATGGGTACTAACCTCGCTAATCAGATTATGATGAGTTATGTATGAAGGGAGTTTTCAAGTGTGCAAGGGAAGATGATAAAAGAAGATTTAGGACTGTCAAACGCTCAAGCTTGGGGATGCCCCCGTGCACCCCCAATAAATATTCAAGGAGACTCAAGCGCCTAAGCTTTGGGATGCCCCCGTGCATCCCCTTCTCCATCAACAATTATCAGTTCGTCTTTCATTTCACTATATTTTTATCACTTCATGCGTTATGTGCTATGCTTGGAGCATCTTGCTCTTTATTTCCTTTTAGTTTTCTTTAGATTTTCTTGCTGTTTATAGAAAGTTAGAACCCAGATTTCTTTGTGTGGGAGAGAAACACGCTCCACTTCACCCTAGAACACAACATAGGATTTTCATGATTATCTTTGTTGTGTGTGTTCTTTATCTTTTTCATAGCTGCTGTCATGTTTAGCTCTTAGTTTTCATGCTTATCTTTTTAAGATATTTTGTTTAGTTTGTTGCTGGAACTCTCTTGAGTTTCATGTTTATCTTGTTTAGAGAGTTTGCCTGTTTCACTGAGTTTTGTGTCTTGACTCGGAGTAGGTAATTGAGGTTGCTATTCAATTGTAGTAGTAACTTGCAATAGTTTTGAGGTATTGCTTTGAGTAATGTTTTGGACTTTTGGTGTCAAGAGCTTTAGACTATTAGTGATAGATGTCGTATTTTGGGCAATCCGTGTTTGTTTTCAAAACTTACAAAATTAGTTGAGAACTTTAGCTACTAGATGGATCATTACTCTTTGGAGGGATCGAATATTAGAGTACACTCACGTACCATGAGTCGAGGATGCGCAAGGATAACCAAACCCCCATACACTCCTCCTTAGGGTACTCGTCTCTTTGAGAACCTCCTATTAGATTGAGAGTTACCGATAATAAGTGCGTGAGTTCTTCGGACTAATGTGAGTATTCGAAAGTTGACACTTCCACCTTCCCATATTTTTCTAGCCTCTCCTGTGCCGTGAATTTCTTTCTTCTCACTCCGAGAGTTGGCTTCCACCTTCGCCGGTACATCCAAATCCTTGGCACGATACGCTCTGTCATCATAAGCCTCATTATATCCTTCCTCAAAACAACCACCATACCTACCTATCAAGGAATTTCCATAGACTTTTCGAGATACATTTCCATGCAACATCCATATTCTCATGACTTGATCTTCATGTCATACATGCTACTTGCTTGATCGATGAGCCGCATGCTAGTTGGGCCTTGCCATAATCATTGCTACATGACGCGCTAGTATCAGTGCATATCCTGCTACACTGGCAGAGGCATACATTTGCATACTTCATGATAGTTTCATCTTCTTTATGATTTGAGTACTTTTGTAAAGTGTGAAAGATCTTCTATACTTCTTGTAATATATAGAGTGTTTCCCCTAAAGTGAGGAAAAGATCCCAAAGAGGACAAAATCAAAAGATCCCAAAGAGGGCAAATGAGAGTTAAATAGAAAGAGCCATTGAGGCCACCAAAAAAATAAAAAATAATAAAAAAAGGAGACAAAGAAATAAAAAGAGTGAAGGGGGCGCACTACTATTCCTTTTTGAGAGATCCACATTCGTACTCCATCTTATATCTTGTACTCCATAGAGATCATCATTCATGCATATAGCTATGTGGGGACCTTCACACTATAAAACTTGGCTTGTATATTCCAATGATGAGCCTCCTCAAATGAGCTCTAGGTCTTCTTGAGCAAGCAAGTTGGATGCACCCCCACTTGTTCCATTGGAGAGCTTACCTTAGCTCATATGTGCATCCGTTGCATGGCAATCCCTACTCCTCACATCATATCTATCAATTGGCTTTCTCTCGCCTATGATTGTCCTCATTGATGTGAGTCTTTCACACCTTTTTTGTCTTCCCCCTCCTTCATTCTTTCTCTCTTTTCCATCCTAACTGTCAACTTTCCTTGCTTACGCTCATCCATTGCATGAGTGCTCAAAATATCGAAAAGGAGTGGATCATTTTGACTTGTACCTGGCTAGTGGTCTGGGGATGAGTCAAGATAAGATTCCAAAGAAGACCAAGTGTGAAACTTTAGTAGATTGAGTTCTCAACATAAAAATACCTTTTTCTCTCGTAATCCCTATCCCCTTTCTTGCACGCAAACACCATTTGGAGACATTCGAGTCACGGACAGCGAGAGCTCTTGCACCTTTATGTTCTTATGTTACTTGTTTCAATGCTAATATAGACTCTTGCCTATTATGACTTGAATCGGATCACATGCCTTGATTGCTTTACTTAAAAGTTCTTATATGGTTTTTAGCACGTCACCACAGAAATTATGTTTGTTATCATTTACCTACTCGAGGACGAGCAGGAATTAAGCTTGGGGATGTTGATACGTCCAAAACGTATCTATAATTTCTGCTTGCTCCATGCTTCTTTTGTGTGATATTGCTATAGTATTGATACACTTTCATACACTTTTGATCATATTTGGACTAACTTATTAACTCAGTGCACCCCAATGCCATTTCCTGTTTTCTGCTGTTTTTCTATTTCAGGTTTCCCCCATATTACAAGTGCTCCAAAAATTCGGTAAAATCCAATAAAAAATCAGCGCAGCAGAAGCTTCGGGAATCACCAAGGAGGGGCCAGAGGGGACCCACCAGGGCCCCAGGCGCCCTCCCGACGCGCCCTAGGGTGGGGCCGCGCCAAGGGGCCGCCTGGACCCCTGGTGGCCCCCCTGGCTGCCCCCCTTCGCCCATATATTCTCCATGACGCGAAACCCCCGAAGCGAGAACCCTTTTTCGCGATCTCTCCTCTGTTCCGCCGCAACCGCGCTTCCAAGATCGGGAGCACCAGGAGACCTCTTCCCGGCACCCTGCCGGAGGGAGGAACCACCTCCGGGAGCTTCTCCACCACCATGGATGCTTCCCGGATGAACCGTGAGTAGTCCACCTTGGACCATGGGTCTATGATCAGTAGCTATGTGATGTTCTCCTCCCCTCTTTGTTCTTCATGGTTTAGACCTCGTGAGCTGCCCTACATGATCGAGGCACATATGTAATCTTTTTTCTGTTGCTATGCTGAGTTTGCTGGGATCTGATGGATTATGAGACTATGTTCAGATTGTGTTTTGAGTAATATATTTCATTCTCCTCTTTTATATTTACGTTCTTGAGTAATTCTTGCGTAGCAACGGCAGAAAATTACAAAGGTGCCTCGATCATGTGAGGCTGCTCACGAGGTCTCAAAAGTGGAGGCACAAAGAGGGGAGAGATAGATCACATAGCTACTGGTCACGGACCCATGGTCCAAGGGAAACCACTCACGGTACATACGGAAGGCGTCCATGGCTATGGATGGTCTCCCGGAGGGGGTAGCTTCTCCCGGCAGGGTGCCGGAGCAGCTTCTCCAGGCAGCCCCGATCTTGAAACGGCGGTGGCGGTGGTACAGAGGCGAGATCGCGAAAAATGGATTCTTCTTAGGGGTTTCCGTCACGGGGGGTAAATATAGGCGAAGGGGGGCACCGAGAGGGGCCACAGGGCATCCAGGAGGCTCCCTGGAGCGGCCTAGGTTGGGGCCGCGCCAGGGACCCTTCTGGAGTCCCTGTGGTGGCCCCCCTTCCCTCCTTTGGTGTTTCCGGAAGCTTCCGTGTCGCTGATTTTTTATCTGATTTTTCCGGATTTTTTAGAGCACTTTTAATGGCCGGAAAACCTGAAATACAAAAACAGCAACTGGCAGCTGGGTGCACTGGGTTAATAGATTAGTCCAAATATGCTCAAAAGTGTATGAAAGTTCAAGAAAATCATGGCAAAGTCACACAAAACATGCATGGAGCAAGCAGAAATGAGAGATACGTTTGGGACGTATCACATACTCTCTAGTTCAGAAGTGGAGTTTTTGGTGCTAGGGTAAGTGTTGTTGTTCCCATAGTTGTTGGATGGGAAAGGTCTAGGATTGTTGCTACCAAAATTACTCATATAAGCATTATTGTTGAAGTTGTTTCTAGAGATAAAGTTAACATCTACTTGTTCTTGAGCAACCAAGGAATTTAAACGAACATCCTGAGGATCAATAGGAGCTTGCTTGGTAAGTAGAGACATGATCAAGTCAACCTTTTCATTAAGAGAGGAGATCTCCTCGACAGAATTTAGCTTCTTACCAGTTGGAGATCGTTCGGTGTGACACTGAGAGTAGTTCAACATCACCTCATCAAGTAGCTTCGTGGTAGCACCAAGTGTGGTTGACATAAAGGTTCCTCCCGCGGCCGAGTCTAACAGATTCCGCGAGGAAAAGTTTAAGCCTGCATAAAAAGTCTGGATAACCATCCAAGTAGTAAAACCATGTGTAGGGCAGTTCTTAACAAGATATTTCATACGTTCCCAAGCTTGGGAAACGTTTGCATTATCCAATTGCCTAAAATTCATAATGTTACTTCTCAACTGGATAATTTTAGCAGGGGGGTAGTACTTCGCAATAAAAGCATCCTTACACTTGTCCCAAGAATCAATGCTATTCTTAGGTAAGGATTACAGCCACTCCTTGGCTCTTCCTCTCCAGGAGAAAGGAAAAAGCTTCATCTTGACGATGTCTCCATCTACTTCCTTGTACTTTTGCATATCACAAAGCTCAACAAAATTATTTAAGTGCAAGGAAGCATCCTCTCCAGCACCTGAGAATTGATATTTCATAACAAGATTCAACAAAGCAGGTTTAATTTCAAAAGAAGGTGTTGAAGTGGTAGGTGGAGCAATAGGAGTGCAGATAAAGTCACTGTTGTTATGACTAGTGAAGTCCCACAACTTGGTGTTTTCATTGGAACCCATAGTAGCAGCAGGTATTTTTGGTATTTTTGATAAGGGTCACAAAAGTAAAAAACTGAAAGATAAACTAACACGACTAAAAAGCATAGATAAAAGATAGTGTGCAACTCCCCTATCTTGTAGACTGGAGTCCCCGGCAACTGCGCCAGAAATTAGCTAGATACGGTGACGAACATAGTTCTCTCACTTCTCGTTCGTTACCCCAAGTGGCAGGTGAGATGTAGCGTAGTAGCAAATTTCCCTTAGCGAAGATGCTAAGGTTTAGATTGTCTCCAGTAGGACTCTGATACGTCAAAAACGTATCGATAATTTCTGCTTGCTCCATGCATGTTTTGTGTGATATTGCTATGATCTAGATACACTTTCATACATTTTTGATCATATTTGGACTAACCTACTAACTCAGTGCACCCCAGTGCCAGTTCCTGTTTTCTGCTGTTTTTCTATTTCAGTTTTCCCCCATATAAAAAGTGCCAGAAAAATTCGGGAAAATTCAGATAAAAAAATCAGCGTGACGGAAGCTTCGAGAAAAGCCTGGGAGGGGCCAGAGGGGGGCCAGGGGGGGCCCAGGCGGCCACCCGGCGCGGCCCTACCCCTGGCCGCGCCAGGGGGCGCCTAGGGCCCCTGGTCCACCTCTGGCTGCCCCCCTTCGCCTATTTATCCCCCGTCATGGGAAAACTCCAGAAGCAGAACCCTATTCCGCGAACTCGCCTCTGTTCCGCCGCCGCCGCGCTTCCAAGATCGGGAGCACCAGAAGACCTCTTCCCGGCACCCTGCCGGAGGGAGGATTGACCTCCGGGAGTCTCCTCTCCACCATGGATGCTCCCCGGATGTCTCGTGAGTAGTTTTCCTTGGACCATGGGTCCGTGATCAGTAGCTATGTGATGTTCTCCTCCCCTCTTTGATCTTCATTGTTTAGACCTCGTGAGCTGCTCTACATGATCGAGGCACCTTTGTAATATTTCTGCTATTGCTATGTTGAGTTTGATCGGATCTGATGGATTATGAGATTATGTTCAGATTGTGATAGAGTAATATATTTGGTTTTTATCTCTTATATTTTTGTTCCTAAGTAATTCTTGCATGCTCTCCATTGTTGTTTATTGCTTTGGCCAAGTAGTAGGTAGTGACTCCAAGAGGGAGCGTTGTGCTAGATTGTGGGTTCATGCCTCCCCGATGACATGCTTGAGTGACAGAAACATGAGTCTAGGGGATGTGCTGTTGCCAGAAGGGGGAGAACAACGGTGCTTGTGACCGCGGTTACAAGGATTGTTTACTTTACGCAAAGTTCTTTTTAATGCAGTTGTCTGTTGCTTTGGGTTTACACTTTGGGTGGGGCTCGCAACTTAATACCAGCGAGATGTTCTGGATAGATATCTCAAGGTGGATGATTAGTAGTAGATGCAGATGGATTTCGGTCTACTTACTTTGGCGTACTGCCCGTGCTTTTGAACCTCTTCCTTTCTTTTGTAGCATAGTTAGCATTGCGGTGTGTTCATAATCCTGACAATTACCTTTCTGTAATTTGTTTACCTCGCATAGCATTTTTATCGTCTTTTGGGAGAGAGAAATCACTAGCGAACATCACGTATCCCGGTCCATATCCTCATTATTGTTTCTGAGCTTTATTTACTTTTCTGCATTTACTTTCAAGTTGCTATCATTATCCCATTGCGGTTTATCATTTGTGAACAACAAGACCAGAGAGATTGACAACCTCTCTGAACTTCGTTGGGAGAAAATTTATCTCTGTCTGTGTGCAGGTCCGCGTCAGGTGCGCCGCTGACACCTACTTATCATCTCTGGAGTCCAACTGGAGACAAACCTTGGTATCTTTACTGAGGGAAAACTCGCTGCTGTACCGTATCACGCCTTCCACTTGGGGCCTACCAACGAAGGGCGAGAAGCTGTCATCAGACTCCAAGATATACAAGAAGGTGGCAAAGTGAACAATGGCGCCGTTCACAATCTAAAGATTGCTTACTTCACCTGGACCTGCACACACAGCAAAAAACTTTGCTCCCAACGAGTACAGAGGAGTTGTCAATTCCTCCGGCCTTGCTGTTTACAAAGGATCAACACAAGAGATAAAAGTGCAACTAAAAGTAAGAGCTGAAAGTAAATTGAGGGTGTTAACAATGGTGGAAATATGGACCGGGGTCCCATGACGTTCACTAGTGATGTCTCTCTCCCAAAAGACGATAAAATTGCTAGCGAGGTAAACAAATTACAGCTAGGCAATTGACATAATTATAAATGTTGGATATGTGCCCTAGAGGCAAATTAATAAAGATATTTGTCACATATCTGTTTGTTCATAATACGTTATAAATTGTGCTAGAACTGTATTAAGCGGAAACATTAATACACGTGTGATATATAACAACCTGGTCCCTAGTTAAACTCAGGCATACTAGCTCATTGGGCAATTGATGATCAAGGTTTCCTGATCATGAGAACATAATAGTCTATTGACAATGAGGTCATATCATTAGGAGAATGATGTGATGGACACACACCCACCTTAACCATTGCAGTGTGATCAAGTCACATAAGCTCAGCATTGCGATGACTTAATAACATAGTGACTGAATCCTTAGACTGTGATGATCATACATAATTGCTATCTATTAGGATGCTTTGAGTGCATTAACCGTTACACTGAAACATGGTAACTGAAAAGGTGTATCTTGGGTATTCCAAAGTAGATATGTTGAGGAGTATGAAATAGATCAGAGTGGGATTTGTCAATCCGAGTGACGGATAGGTACTCTGGACCCACTCGGTGGTGTTGCATCAATAGCTTGCAAGCAAGTGACTAGGTCACAAGAGATGTAATATTCACAGATGAGTAAACATGTTATGTCGTAGCTGAGGAAGAAATATGTATTGGATACCGACGATCATACCTCGGACAAACATAGTACCAAAGCACAAAGGGATCAAGTCATATTGTTAACGGTTCAACCGCGATGAAGTTTATTCGATGGAAGCGTAGGGGCACATCAAGGATTGTAACCAGATCCCACATGATAGTCATTGGTCAGAGAGTGTCTCGATCATGTCTATTGTTTCCCGGACCGTAGGGTGTCACACTTAAGGGCAATCGATGCATTAAGGATTGAATCGGGATCATCGGTGAAAAGAGAGAAAACATCGGAAATGTACCGGGAGGTGACGGAAGCTGTTCCGGATATTTTGAAAGGTTCAAAATAATATATATTAATGTTTAAATATGTTTTATTATTTAATTGACAGAATTAAATATTAAAATGATTTAAATAATTAATTAAAAAGGTGAAAAGGTATTTGGCCCTTAAAAGGCCCATGAGGGGAAGGGGGAGCCTCCCCCCTTGGGCTTGGCGCCAAGGGAGGGGCCCATCCCCCCTCCTAGCCGCACCACTCCCCCCCTTTGGGGGTTTAGTCCCACATGGGGGAAGGGGAGGGGGTGGAGCCCCTCCTTGGCCTATATAAGGAGGGGTGGGGGTGCCTTTTTCAACACAACATTGAGTTTCCTCTCTCTCTCTCTCTTTCTCCGACCTAGAGCGGACTCCCCTGGTTTGGAGTTTGCACCTGGTTGGGGGTTTCACCATCATACGGATGCCGTCGCGCTGCCGGAATCGGGATCCGAATCAATCTTCTTTCCGCTGCTCTTCTGGTTCGGAGCCCGGAGGGACGTCGGTTGCACCGTACGTGTGTAATCCCGCGAGGCACTACACGTGTGGTGCTACTTCATCGTCGGAGGTTCTTCAACACGACAGGGAGGTCGTACGTTTAGAGTCTACGCCAACCACGTTCGAGGAACGTTTCCCTCTTTCGGTCTTCAAAGGTATGAACACCGATTCCTTCCGTTACATACATCAGCATAGCATAGATCTTGGGTTCGGGACTCGTAGGTAGGAAATTTTTTGTTTTCTGCGCCGATCCCCAACAGTGGTAGATGTATTGTACGGGTAGAACACATCTAGGATGTGGGCATCAATTCTCCAATTGTTACCCTCCCACGTGTACTCGTTTAGCGTTGCGGCAATGTCCTGATGAAGCGGCCCCGACCAACCTTACGCGTTTACGCGAGACTGGTTCCACGCTTGACATATGGCTTGTACCATATAAGTGGATGGGGGGTGTCTGTCTCTCTAACATTAGTGAAGCGAAGACTGCAACGGAGGGCCCCGACAGGGGTGTAATAGAGACGATTGCAGGATTGGTGTTGTGGCTTGTTTTCGCAGGATAGAAAGCGGTTCTCTCTCGAAACCCCTTAGCAGCCACGTAAAACTTGCAAAAGATAAAGTAGAAGGCGTTTTAACTTTAATTTGCATGTAAGGGGGGATCATAGCTTGTATGATTTAAAGTTTTACTTCCTGTCTTGCTAATATGCTAGATATGCGACGGTAGCATGATAGGATAATCTCTCTCAATACCATGATTGTATTCTCCCTTAGTGGGCACCGCCTGGAAGGATCTCATTATGATAGGAAGGCCGTGACGATCGGGTGTCATACATACATTAGCGATCGCATGAGGTTGGGTTTGGCAAGCCTAGCATATGCAGATATGGCCTTGCTGAACAGCCATACACTAAGGTTCGACTGGCAGGCTTGACATATGTAGATATGAGCTTGGGATACGGATGACCGAAAGGTTAAGCATGATTCGTATAACGGATATGATTGGCATAATGGCCTACCTAGGGATATGTGTCATCGGCCGTGTGATATTCGAGGACGATCATTCAAACTAGGATTATGTTAATCACTTAGTAAATTTGGAGAGATGTTTAACAAAGTGGGAGTTTTAGAATTAATTAAAATTGAACTCCAATTATGAACAAAGTCTAAATATGTGTTTTGCAAATAACCATTGTAGATGGCCGCACCTCGCCCCTCATTCAACTTAGGGTCATTCCTAGACAAAGACAAACTGAAAATCGATGGGTCAAACTTCACCAACTGGTTCTGCACTCTGAGGATTCTCCTCGTTCCCCTCAAGATGGCATACGTACTAGAGGCCGTGTTAGGTGACGAACCACCAGCAGACGCTAGTCAGGATGAGAAGAATGTCTACCTCTCCAAGACGGATGATTACAACCTTGTCCAGAGTGGAATGCTTTACTCCATGGAGGCTGAGCTGCAGAAACGCTTTGAGAGGATGGATGCATATGAGATAATCACCGACCTCAAGGCCGTATTTGCACCCCAAGCTAGGGCTGAACGTTATGAGGCTTCTGAAGCTTTCTTCTCAGCAAAGATGGATGAGCATAACAATGTTAGTGAGCACGTGGTCAAGATGTCTGGCTACATTCAACGCTTGAATGCTCTGGAATGTCAGATTCCAGATGAACTTGCTGTTGATAGGGTGCTGCAGTCGCTGCCCCCTAGCTACAAAGGCTTTGTGTTGAACTACAACATGCAGGGGATGACTAAGACCCCTTCTGAGTTGTTCGCCATGCTGAAAACTGCTGAGGTTGAGATCAAGAAGGAGCATGCTGTATTCATGGTCAACAAGACCGTTGAATTCAAGAAGTCTGGCAAGAAGGAGAAGGGAAAGAAGGGAAGCCCAAAGAAGGGTGACAAGCCAGTTGTCACTCCTCGTAAGGCACCCAAACCTGGACCCAAGCCCGGCATTGAGTGCTTCTACTGCAAGGCTGATGGTCACTGGAAACGCAACTGCCCCAAGTACCTAGAGGATAAGAAGGCTGGAAAGATTGTCAGAAGAGACAAAGGTATATTTGATATACACGTTATTGATCTTTTCTTAACAAACGCTGGGAACAAATCCTGGATATTTGATACAGGATCTGTTGCTCATATTTATAACTCCTCTTAGGGGCTATGGAATAGGCGACGCTTGATGAAAGATGAAGTGACGATGCGCGTGGGAAACGGCTGCCGGATTGAAGTGGTGGCGGTCGGTACGAAGCATCTTAGTCTCCCTTCGGGATTAGTTTTGATTTTGAATAAGTGCTACTATGTACCCTCATTGAGTGTGAACATCGTTAGTGGTTCTTTCTTGAAGCGAGACCACTATTCTTTTAAGTCAAATACAATTGGTTGTGCGATTTATAAAGATGATGTATTTTATGGTCACGCACCGGAGAAAAATGGCTTATTCATTCTTAATCTCGATTGTGATATAATTCATATTGATAACATAGAGGCCAAAATATTAAAAACTAGTGGCGAAGAACACATGACGATGTGGGATTGTCGACTTGGTCATATTGGTGAAAAGCGCATGAAGAAGCTTCATGATGATGGACTTCTGGAGTCATTGGATTTCGGATCCCTTGACACATGTGAACCATGCCTTATGGGAAAGATGACAAGGACTCCATTCAATGGAATGTAGGAGATATGCCCTAGAGGCAATAATAAATGTTATTATTTATCTCCATGTTTGTAATTATGTTTATATTCCATGCTATAACTGCAATGGTTCTCGAGTCTGCAATAACCACGAGGCTCGGAGGAAGACTCATATGCACGTGTGGAATAATAAACGGATAAAATATATATTCCTAGTCTCGCCTCTAAGACTAGCTCAAGTGTTGCATGATGGTTCTGTTTTCCTGATCATGGGCATTACTATGCCGGCAACTTTGAGGGCACAATGTTAGAAGAACATTTGTGTTGAATCGACCCAGATTGATGTTATGCTATGAGATACATTCGTCACCAGTTAATGGATTATAACACAGAGAAAGTTGAGCGTTTGCATAATTCCTTAGACCATGAGAGTATCGAGTTCCTTCGTACTTGCTTCGTGAACTTTGGGGTTTGTTAAACGTCATCTGTAAAAGGGTGGCTATTACGGCGGCTTACGGGTTCACGGAAAAGTATGACCAGGAACTAGGTAGCTCAAGATTGGGATTTGCTCCTCCGTCGATGGAGAGATATTCTTCGGGCCCTCTCGGTGTTACAGTATCCACCATCGTCTGGCCAGACACAGTGTGATTTGATCACAGGGATGCCGGAACACGGGAACGAGAAAAGTGAACAATACCGGAAACGAGGTAACTGGCATAGTGGACAAGTTGTTGATTCACGGGGATGCCGATAAGTCTCACCTCGGGCGTTTGTAACATATCGCGAAGCAACAGGAATAGCACACGGCAACTGGAGGTTCACTCGAATATTTATTCGTGTGGGTATAGGGGTCAATATGGGTGTCCACGGCTCCGATGTTGATCATTGATCGGAAAGCGTTCTGGGTCATGTCTATACTTCACCGAACCTATAGGGTCACACGCTTAAGGGTCATCTATCTGCTGAATACTAGACAGGGAGTCTGAGAGAAAGTCACCGAAAAGGTTTCGGAGAAAACGGAAAAGTTCTGGAGAGAGAACACCGGAATAGTTTCGGTAAAACCGAAAAGTTGTTTCGGAGTAAACCACTAAGCCGAAAAGGTTTCGGTAAGCACCTGGTACTTTTGGAGGGTGCCAGAATTGTTCTGGTAACTTCTGGAATTTTTCTGGAGAAAAGAATAAAATATTTTTTTTCGGAAATATTTCGGAGCTGCCGGAAATGTTCGGGAGCTGCCGGAAATGCTTAGGTTGCTTTTCGCAGATGAAAATCACTAATCCGAAATTGTTTCGGAACGCGCCCAAAATCATTTTAGTGGGTATTGGAATTATTCTAAGACCCACAGAAATATTTTCGGATTTTTCGGACGCGAAAAAGTGGTGTCATGAATAGTAAAAAGTACTACTTGAAATATTTTTGGAAAGCCTTCTAGAAGGACTTGGGAGCCAAGAAAGCCCCCTTGGGTTTCCTATAAATAGAGGTGTGAGGGCAGCCCCATATCCTTGATCCAAGCTCTCCCTTGAGTTCAATACACAAGCCATGCATGATCTGGCATTCTCTCTCCCTCCCCGCGAAATAGTTTCGTAGAGCTGAAAGGCTGTCTGGGTTCCGGCAGGAACCAGTTCTGGACGGCGAAGCCCTGCCGGATAGCTGACACCGTATGTGTGCAACCCCGTAGAGAGGTCGTAGTTTCGATCTTTTGCCCGAGGGGCTGTTCGAGGGTCCTCCCGAAGGGCTGTACAAATTATCGTTCGAGTTTCAAGGGTCCTCTCGAAGGGCTGTCCGAGTTACCGATCGAGTTTCGAGGGGCCTCCCGAAGGGCTGTCCGTGACATCGTCCGAGGGACTGTCCGACCGCCTCCCTGAGCGCTGTCCGAGGAGCAGACGAGGGAATACATTCTCGCGGTTGGGAGGTTGTAAATCCTAGCTGCGGGGATCTGCACCGACGATCTACATCGACTCTACTTCCGCTGCGCTACGAGTCGGTAACGATCAGATCAAAACCTTGTATGCAGTCTCCATAGTGGTCCTGGGCTGTTCGTAGTGCGGAAATTTTTGTTTTCTGCCGCGTTCCCCTACAGTGGTATCAGAGCCGTGCTATGCGTAGATGCATGTTGCGATCTAGAATACATAGAGATGTATGGGTATTGCATAATATAATATTGGAGAAGATCAGATCTATTGCTGAAAATTATTTATGCGGGTGGCAGATGAAATCTGTTACCCGATGTTCTTGTTGCTTCCCTGGAATTTGTGTATTTCTGATCTCAATAACAGTATGGTGGAGTTTCAAAGTTCTGGCAATCTGCGATCCTGATTGATCAAAGAAGTGCTAACAGTTCGTTGAATTCCACCGTAGTTAGAGAAAGAAGAAATTCTGCAGACTAAAGGGCAATGCAGATATGATCTGCACGGGGATCACGCGTATGACGAAGTTCAGTATGGGGCTCGAGATTTTATTATCTCGTGTTTCATACACCCCGCAAAGTTAATCTAGCGACTTGAATAATCATGCTTGATGATAAACGTTGGTAGCTGCGGTTTAAGTCAAAACCTTAGAAGCCACGTAAAATAAAATTTTGCATAAACCGATTAGAGGCGTCTAACTTGGTTTTGCAAGATGTGCATGTGATGTGGTATAGCAAAGCTCATATTAATTTGATTATGTATGAGATGACTATATAATGTAAATTTATTAACATGACCTGCGTGTCATGATTCGGCATGATGGCTGGAGCCATATGATTGTCACTTTAATGACCTGCGAGTCAACCTTATGTAATGCACTTATTTTATTAGCTATAGAGATAGCAATATTATTTGGTGCATCGACAAGGTGGTGGCAAACTTCGCGAAGGTGAACTCCGACGCAAATGCCAAAGACGAAGAAATACTTGACTTCTCCGTCAGAAGGGGCTATACCATATCATGCAATTATGGATTACCTGAGATGTTTATCCCTTAAGTTGCACCCTTCTTGATTGCGCGGTAGTCGCTTTTTATTAGGGTGATCTCTCACTTAAAATATCAAGTAGTTAGTGTTCTCCCAAATGTAGCACCGTCACAGCATCTATCCTTTCGGGGTGCGCCATGGATGCATGGGTATGAACGACTGGAGAAATGTAAGGCGGGTGAGGTCAGACCTCGCAGCAAGATCACTTGGTTGTCTTGACGTTCATGGCAGGATCGTCCTGAGCTCGGAACACACGCATCGAAAGATGAACAAGAGTCACATAGAGATGTGATCGGCAAGTTGGCCTACCAAATCAAAATCCTCGTCATGAGATGATGATTCTATGGCGTTGTATTGATATTTGGATCTTGAATCACTCATAATCAATTTTGAGAGATATTGATTTGAGTGGGAGCGCATTTTAGAATTAACTTGTTTAATTCTGAGTGCAATTAATTATGAACACTGTCTAAGTATAATTTGCTAATAGTTGTAGAATAATGGCTCGCGTTTCCACCTTCCCTATTAAAATTGAATAAGCTGTTAAATATCTGGTTAAAACTTTACGGTTGGTAACGTAATGCGAGGATTGTCCTCAAGAGTGCCGAGAAGGATTTTGTCCTATCGCATGCTTTCGGTGTCCTCCCGCTAATGCTATGGATGATGTGACTCTCGCCCTTCGATCCAAAAGCTAGAATTCTATTGTGGTCAAGTACAATACGTTTGCTTCCATAAGACCCGAACTTCACAAGTTTGGGATAGTTATGTAATATTCATGGAACTGAAAATTGTTTTCAGATACATACAAAGGCTAAAAGATATGAGATATCCAAAGCAATATTTGTTTGCAAAGTATTAGTAAAGTGTTTACTGGGCATTTGACTGATAAGAGAGGGATCTAGAAGAACGCCTGTCATATGATGAAGGTGAATAAAACAAACAACTTAAAGAGAAATGAAATGTCCAAAGGGTGTTAGTATGACTCACACGCCTAGGAAGTCCGGGGCTAACGCCACTCTTAAAGTTGGGTGCTTCTTCTGAGAGTAGGAGAAATATATTTAAAGTTAAACTGTTAAAAGTATAAGGGCAAAAAGAAAGAAGACTGGAATGTCCAGCTCATGTATAAAAGTCATGAAAGTTATTGATGTATGGAAGGCTGGTCAAAAATAAATAGTTCTTGGGAATTGTGATTAAACAGTTAGTCCATAATTCTTGGGTATTATGATTAAAAGTTGATCACAGGAATACCCGCTCGATTGCATTCTGTTGCAACTCGATGCAAGAACCACTACGACCTAAAAGACTTGCCAGTAATGAGGTTTAGATACGCGCTGGGAACATAGTAAAAGTTACTATACCTTCCATCGGTGTATCACCATCTGTATTTATTTTCATAATTCGTTTTAGAGTTTTATACACTCTAGCCCATTGCATAAAGTATGTTGCAAGAAGGTTGTTCATAAAAGAACAATTGTTGTTTAGTATTATGAATAACATAAAGGGCCATGCTTCCATCGGGGATGGGATGTATGTTACGAATATTGATGGTAATATGATACATCCATAACAATGACGCTAAATGTCGAAAGACTAAAAGAATACCACATATGTGTGGCACTGCATTTGGTCACATTGGAGAAACCCGCATGGAGAAATTCCATAATGATGGATTTTGAAGTCATTTGATTATGAATCATCTCACACTTGCAACTTTCGTCCGAAAAGTTAAGTGACTGAAATACCGTTCACAGGCCATGAGGAACGAACAACAAACTTATTGGTGATCATACATTTGATGTGTGTAGTCCGATAAATGTTGTTAGTAGTGGATTTATCTATCTTCAGAAAAGACTCAAGTAGATATATGGATATTTACTTGATGAGACGTAAGTCTGGATCTTTTGAAATCATTCGAAAGGTTTTCAAAAATGAAGTGAAAGTTATTGTGACAAGAAAATTATGTTTCTACAATTCGATTGCAGAAAGGAATTTTTGAGTTACAAGTTTAGCCAATGTCTGATGAGTTGTGAAAAGGGTTTTCATAACTTGCACCTCCCGGAACACCACTGCAAGTGGAATGTCCTTGAAGATGTAATCAAACCATTTATGACATGGTAAGATCAAAGATGACATAAATCAATTTGCCATTATCCCTTTTAATGTAATGCTTTAGAGACTGCGGCTTTTACACTGAAAGGAGCGCCATCAGGTCTGTTGAAATGACGCCATGGTATGGTACGCCCAACCATGTTTTATCTTTTCTTAACATTTGGAATATGGGGATTGTGTAAACTGTTTACAAACCTATTCCAAATCAGACAAGTGCTACTTTGTAGGTTATCCCAAATTATTGGGAATTCCTCCACCACTATACCGAGGCAAAAGGTTTTGCCACAAAGAACGGTATGCTTTTAAAGAGAATGGTTCTTGCAAAAAGGTGAGTGGGAGGACAGTGCAACTCTACGAGATAACAGTATCTTCGTCATCAGATCAAAGGAAAGGAACCTTGGAAGTGATTCCAGAGTTTCCTACTGCAACTGATACGGAAGCCTCTACATGAGATGTATGGACTTCGGTCAAACTTGCAACTGAGCCACGTAGGCAAAACTCGTGCAAACCTCTCAGGTGCGCAAAGGAGATATTGTTGTTAGACAACAGCATACCTACGATAATCAAGGAAGCGATGATGGGCCCTGACTCCGGAATTGGCTAAATGCCAATACAAATCCGAGATAGTTTCCATATACGTAATTCAAGATTGTATCTTGATGGACCATTCGGAAGACTTAGAGTCTAACGAATATTAATGGAACTATAAACTGATACGGATAAAAATGTTTTATCCATAAAGCTCGACTTGTTGCTTATAACAATTTCAAGGAATTAACTACGGCGAGATTTTCTCTCCGTAGCGATGCTTAAAGTCGGTTCGGGTTAAACTAGATATTAATACGTATTTCATTCATGAGATATGAAACATGGATGACAAAAGGATTTCCATGAGATGGAAATACTGCCTTGGAGATACAGTCCAAGGTATTTTGTCAGTCCAGAGGATGCTAGTAAGTATGCAAACTTCAGAGTTCCTGCGATGGACAAAAGAGAGCATAATGGAGTTGGAATCTTCATTTTTGATGAAATAGTCAAAAGAGTTTGATTTCATCAATGGATGACGAAGATGCTTGTGATTGCAAGAAAGTAAGTGGGAGCATAATAATATTTCTAAAAACCTTGTGTGTGCTTGACACATTGTTAATTGGAAATAATATAAATTTCTTGACATGAATTAGGACTTCATTGAAAATAGTTTTTTGATGAAGTGCTTGGTCTAAGTAGCCTTGATATTAGGCATAATTATCTAAGAGATAGAATTGCCTAATAGGGCTAAGCCAAAATACATGCTGACAAGATGCCAAAACAATTTAGCATTAAAAACGACAAGGAGTGATTCTTGCCAAAGTCACATGGAAAGAGTTTTTGCAAGACTCAGTGTCCCAAAACACTGATGAGCAAATTACATAATGGAGATTCCACACACCTTCGTGTTGGGATTAATCATGTATTCCATGGTATGTAAAACAACCAGATATGTCCAATACTCCAAAGTTGTTGCGAGTATAGATACCAAAGTGATCAAAGTACTGATCATGGGACAAAAGTGAAAAATGTCATTGAGTACTAAAGTAGCACTGATGACATGTTTTCTCGCAAGAAGAGATTATGAAGTGCTTGTTGTAAGTAATTACATCAATGCTCCATGCGATTTTCGATCTAAGTTAAGGGTTTTTGTGTGATACACGATATAGTGGCACAGTAAGTTGGAATTGTTCCAAACAGGTTACTGTGGCAAATTCTATAACAAAGGCTGAGTATGATGACGCTTTAGAAGCGACAAAGAAGATGTTGAATCATATAGTTCATTCATGAACTTAGTATGGTTCCAAGATGGCTTTGGTCAATGGAACACTATTGAAGATAGTTGCTCCATAGCTCAGTCTGAGGAATCAAGGTTCGACCAGTGATTCACATATATACAAAGCCGAGTCCACACAAAATATGAATTTTGTGAAAGCGTGAAAACGCGAGGATATTCAAAGATACAGACGGAGCTAAAGTTGTCAGATCCGTTGGACATCAGGCTATACCACAAGCGGAGCATATTTTACACCAGTATGCCATAGGTGTAAAGTGCATTAGCATTGACTAGATTATTGACTCTAGTGCAAGTGGGAGTCTGTAGGAGATATGCCCTAGAGGCAATAATAAATGTTATTATTTATCTCCATGTTTGTAATTATGTTTATATTCCATGCTATAACTGCAATGGTTCTCGAGTCTGCAATAACCACGAGGCTCGGAGGAAGACTCATATGCACGTGTGGAATAATAAACGGATAAAATATATATTCCTAGTCTCGCCTCTAAGACTAGCTCAAGTGTTGCATGATGGTTCTGTTTTCCTGATCATGGGCATTACTATGCCGGCAACTTTGAGGGCACAATGTTAGAAGAACATTTGTGTTGAATCGACCCAGATTGATGTTATGCTATCAGATACATTCGTCACCAGTTAATGGATTATAACACAGAGAAAGTTGAGCGTTTGCATAATTCCTTAGACCATGAGAGTATCGAGTTCCTTCGTACTTGCTTCGTGAACTTTGGGGTTTGTTAAACGTCATTTGTAAAAGGGTGGCTATTACGGCGGCTTACGGGTTCACGGAAAAGTATGACCAGGAACTAGGTAGCTCAAGATTGGGATTTGCTCCTCCGTCGATGGAGAGATATTCTTCGGGCCCTCTCGGTGTTATAGTATCCACCATCGTCTGGCCAGACACAGTGTGATTTGATCACAAGCCGGAACACGGGAACGAGAAAAGAGAACAATACCGGAAACGAGGTAACTGGCATAGTGGACAAGTTGTTGATTCACGGGGATGCCGACAAGTCTCACCTCGGGCGTTTGTAACATATCGCGAAGCAACAGGAATAGCACACGGCAACTGGAGGTTCACTCGAATATTTATTCGTGTGGGTATAGGGGTCAATATGGGTGTCCACGGCTCCGATGTTGATCATTGATCGGAAAGCGTTCTGGGTCATGTCTATACTTCACCGAACCTATAGGGTCACACGCTTAAGGGTCATCTATCTGTTGAATACTAGACAGGGAGTTTGAGAGAAAGTCACCGAAAAGGTTTCGGAGAAAACGGAAAAGTTCTGGAGAGAGAACACCGGAATAGTTTCGGTAAAACCGAAAAGTTGTTTCGGAGTAAACCACTAAGCCGAAAAGGTTTCGGTAAGCACCTGGTACTTTTGGAGGGTGCCAGAATTGTTCTGGTAACTTCTGGAATTTTTCTGGAGAAAAGAATAAAATATTTTTTTTCGGAAATATTTCGGAGCTGCCGGAAATGTTCGGGAGCTGCCGGAAATGCTTAGGTTGCTTTTCGCAGATGAAAATCACTAATCCGAAATTGTTTCGGAACGCGCCCAAAATCATTTTAGTGGGTATTGGAATTATTCTAAGACCCACAGAAATATTTTTGGATTTTTCGGACGCGAAAAAGTGGTGTCATGAATAGTAAAAAGTAGTACTTGAGATATTTTTGGAAAGCCTTCTAGAAGGACTTGGGAGCCAAGAAAGCCCCCTTGGGTTTCCTATAAATAGAGGTGTGAGGGCAGCCCCATATCCTTGATCCAAGCTCTCCCTTGAGTTCAATACACAAGCCATGCATGATCTGACATTCTCTCTCCCTCCCCGCGAAATAGTTTCGTAGAGCTGAAAGGCTGTCTGGGTTCCGGCAGGAACCAGTTCTGGACGGCGAAGCCCTGCCGGATAGCTGACACCGTATGTGTGCAACCCCGTAGAGAGGTCGTAGTTTCGATCTTTTGGCCGAGGGGATGTTCGAGGGTCCTCCCGAAGGGCTGTCCAAATTATCGTTCGAGTTTCAAGGGTCCTCCCGAAGGGCTGTCCGAGTTACCGATCGAGTTTCGAGGGGCCTCCCAAAGGGCTGTCCGTCACATCGTCCGAGGGACTGTCCGACCGCCTCCCTGAGCGCTGTCCGAGGAGCAGACGAGGGAATACATTCTCGCGGTTGGGAGGTTGTAAATCCTAGCTGCGGGGATCTGCACCGACGATCTACATCGACTCTACTTCCGCTGCGCTACGAGTCGGTAACGATCAGATCAAAACCTTGTATGCAGTCTCCATAGTGGTCCTGGGCTGTTCGTAGTGCGGAAATTTTTGTTTTCTGCCGCGTTCCCCTACATGGAACAATGGAGCTAATAACAATGGAACAATTGTTCCCCTACATGTTTAGTGGCGCATTAGGGATGCGCCACTAACTACAAGCCACTAATAAGGGCTTAGTGGTGGCGCATTCTAGATGCGCCACCCCTAAGGCCCTTAGGCGTGGCGCATCTCAGAATGCGCCACCTCTAAGCTCTTAGGGGTGGCGCATTCTGGTATGCGCCACGCCTAAGGGCCTTAGGGGTGGCGCATTCACAGTGCGCCACTAAATCCTGAAAAAATGCGCCACTAAAGAATTACAGAAAACAAAAAAAAGAATTACAGAAAAGAATAAAATCATTACAGATATTTTTATTATATTACAGAAATGCAAAATACAATATAACAATGAGGCCAACAATTATTGATACAAAAGAATTGCATTATAATTCTTATTACAAAGATTTACAAAGGTTTAGAGGCCAACAAGATTCACAAGATTACATCCATCACAAAATTACAATGAGTCCAAAATTATTGAAAACCGAAAGCTACTTTCGTCATCATATCTTGTTTGCTCTTCAACCTGCACAAAACAAAGCTTTAGAGGTCACATCCATATGAATCATACCAAAGGAGAACAAAGCAATCTAGCATCTATTCTTATCAACAACTTAAATCAAGTCGATCAATGGCGAGAAGCATGCACATATGCATAAAAATGCATATGCAGTGACCTTTATACACAAAGAGCACCAAGAGTATTTGACACTACCATCTACTACACAAAGAGTACATCCAAATTACATCCAAATTACACAAAGAGTACATTCAATTGTTCTGACTCGGCTCGGGGAATGGGCGGCATCCTTCTTTCGTCATGAAAGGCCTTGTGTCACGCAGGGCCTTTAGGCGGACTTCTATCTCCCCATTGGATGGTGCAATGTTCGAGTGGAAGATCGACCCCCTCATTTGTACTTCATGACAGATGATAGTCGCCATCTGCGCTTGGATGTGAAAGAACTCCTCCTTCAGATTTGCATCGGCGATTTCCGCCTTCCTTTCGGCCCACGCTCTGAGATGACTTGGCAGCGTAAGGTTGCATTGTTCCTGTACAATCGCCCTCATGTGATGAAGGGCGTAGTACGCATCCCTCACACTGCCAGCCGGCTGCTTGACGCACGGGAACTGCGTTACGTGGTTGAACACGTTCACGCCAGGCTGATTTTCCTGAACTTGTGCTTCATGATCTTGCCTCCGGCTTTTATGTAGCCGACGCGAGCATCATCCAAAACTCTCATGATATACTTGTAATCTTTCCTCTTCACACTCCCCGAGTCTAAATACACGGCATGAGAGTATTGCGGTGAAAAGCAGATGAGCACGCAGTCTTGATCCTCACTGCATAATTAAAACAATCCAAAAGGAATGTTGGAAGAGGACAATGGAAAGCTAAGAAAGCATATATGCTACGGAGGCGAGCGAATGACTTACTTGGGAGAGTAGGTCATAAGAAATGAATCCTTGTCGGCATTCCGTAGCATAAAGTCTGTGATGTACCCCGCCGCGAGAGTCGCGTCCCCATCGTCCATCAAGATGCTTTCACACATGTAGAAGGGGTCCAATATCGCGACGCTCGGGGTCTTATCTCTCCTGATACTCATAGAAAGGCTGAGAGAGAACAGACGGATAAGGCTATGGTCCAGCCGCTTGAGATGGTACAAATTAAAGATCTCCGAAAATCGCAGGATTATCATATCCGCGGGGATAGTGTTGATGAAGCCCATGTTGAGTGGCACCTTGGCCATGAAAACCGGGTACGAGGGATTCTCTTCTCGAAGAAGAATCTTCTCTAATGCCATAATACTATGATGCACACTCTGCATATCCGAAGTTGCAAGGTCCATCATGTCCTTAGGTAGCATCGCCCTACCAGCCACATGGATTTCAAACGAGAGATCCTTGGGTCTTGGTGGCCCGTCCTGAGCCCGGATCGACATCGAAGGTTGGCTACTCGAAGTGATGCTCTTCTTTCTTTTCCGTCCCTTCTTCTTTTCTGATTTTGAGCAGTCACCAACCTTTATCTGCTCAGTGGCCGCCTTATGGAGTGTGGACGGGCTGAGAATAGATCTCCTTGTGGCATCTGCTTGAGGCTCGGTGAAGGCGCAAGCTGCTGGAGACATGTCCTGAGAAGCAGCGAAGAGACGCGTGGAGCAAGTAGGCTTCGCCCCAGGATCAGCTGGACCGCGAGCTTCCTCGTCATGCTGATAGGCTCCTTCAGCAAGAGGCATGAATAAGTCATCAGCATCATACAAAGTATTTATGAACTGGTCGGCGCTGATATCATCATCAAGATCATCGTTTTCTTGTTGTGCGCCGATGGGATCATGTGGCGCCGACACGATGACTAGCGGTGTTGTCCTAGGTGTGGTGCCCCTTTCCCCCGTCATTAAACGCATTTGGCTCTTCGGCCATAGGCATATTTGGTTGAAACAGTCACTGAGGACTGCCGGCTCGTCCTCATCGTATCCGGAGGGTTGAATGGGAGGTTCAACTCTCTCGTAGCCCGAAATCACGAGAGAGATTTGAACCCTATGCATCTCCGGTGCCATCGGCATATTGTGCATGATTCGATTTTGTGGTTGAATGATTTTACCTTTTCCAACATCCTTCAACTCGCCGTCCACGACTTGTAATAGAATGCATGGAGTGTCCTCCTGCGAAAGAGATATATATATGCATGTACGGCATCAGAGAGATTCCACTAAAAAAGGCAAGGAGATGAAGTCCTTGTTTGAGTTGCAGACGCTTATAGTTACCTTGAGGGCGTCGAGGTCGGCTAGTGAAGAGACCCCGCCGATGACGGGGGCATGAAAGAGACGGAGGGCGCGCTGCCTCCCGTGGCGTCGGTCGCCCTATTTGCGCTGCCGCCGGGTGCATTATTGTTATGCCCCGGTTGCTCGATCGTGGCTGGAGGAGTTACCATCACGTCCGGCGTCACCGCCGCGGTGTTGGCGGCCGGAGTCACCAATACGCCGGGAGTTGGTGCGGATGCCACCACTAAGGCCGGAGTCGGGACTGCAGGCGCCGCGGTGCCCGAGTTGCTGCCGACCATGCTGGGGACTGGTATGGGCCCTTGTCCACCACGCGCTTGCCAATTCGCGAGCGACTGCATCATATCTGGAAGGAGAGCGTTCATCGTCTTCGCCACTTCGTCTGGACAAGCTGCAGAAGCATGTTCACCTTCTCCTCCAGTCCACGAACATAAGCGGCATCTTCTTCGGTCCTTCTCGCCTTGCGCCCCCTTGAACCGGACTGCTCCGCCGATTTTCCATAATATTCGGACCAATTTAGGTCCGCACCAAAGCCGACCACACGGCCGGCTGACGATGGCTTCGCCGTCACGTCGTCAACCTACTTGACCTTGTTCAACGCCCTGTTAAAGGCGTTGTCCCACGGGCAGGCCGGCTTAACCGACGACTCCTGTGATGAGGCGATTTTCATTTCCGCTTGCTGCAAAATGAATGTGAAACGTTAAGAAATTGTGAACTTCACTCGAGAATTCAATCGACAAGGTCGCGTGGTAAACTACTTACCACGGCAGTCGTATACTCCTGAATCTTAGGATCGATAATTATTTTCGAGGTTGCTTTGTCCTTATAGCTCCGGGCCCTCACAAAGAATTTAGTCTGCGGGTCATCTTTGTATTGCTGGAAGGGGTTAGGTATGCCCGCAACGGCATACTCGGCATCCTCCTTGTCCCATTTAGGCTTGGAACTTTTGTAACCACCGGCTCCGAGACGGTGGTTACCTATGACCTGTGACCGCATGGCCTTGCCCTTTGCACTCGCGGCCTTGGCTTGCTCGGACTCACACCTAGCCTTGAAAAGGTTGTAGGTAGCTTCGTCGATCAACGACTCTTTCTCCTTGAGCTCCTCCCAGGTTTTGTTCTTTTCAAAAATTGCCCTCTTCACCCGGGTTTTCCAACTGGACAAGGCCTTGCTCATCTTCCTGAGGGCCCATGTGTTTACTTTGTTCCCTCTGAGTTTGGTGTTATCGTACGGCTCCGGAAACTTGTATCGTCCATGCAGCTTGTTGATAAGAAGATGACAATAATGAATATTCTCACGACTCCAGAGGTTAATCGTGGTGATCGGCACGGTGTTGCGGAGGATCGCCGCGACTTGACGGCCGTACCCTTCCGAAAAACGTTCGGGCTCTTTAGGAATCCCGACGGCGGTCACAACAGTAAACTCTTTCCTGATGACGCCGACCTTGGTCGGTTTCCGATTCCTCTTCTTCGAATGGGTACCATCTGTGTTGGAGCCACCGGTCCCATCATCCTCGCCGATGTTCCTCTCGCCGTCTGTCGTACCGGCCTCCTCCTCTAGGTCATCATCCGATGAGTCGGACTCCGACTCTATCTCCTCCTCATACTCCTCCTCGCCCGGAGGTACTTCCTCTTCTCTCTGCTCCTCGACCTCCTCCTGGGAGTATTCCCAAAATTGCTTCCTTTTTTCTCCCGGCTGAGAAGAAGGACCGGCGTTGGCTCCCGTCGACATGTTTGCACTAGTACAATATTAAGAAATGCAACTACTTAATTAATTAGCACAATAAATAAATGCAAATACTCTCATGTTAAGAAAAATAGCAAAGGTCATGCACAAATTCACGTAAAAATTCGGCATGACCTTTGCTCTTTTTCTTAACATGAGAGTGCCCCATTCTCAACCGAAACGGAAGTTAATCAACATTTCGGGAGAAAGGGGATAATAATTTGTACCTGCACAAAACAAATGCCTACATGTAGGCACAACAATGCACAAAAATAGATATTCAAACAGTAGATATTCAAGAAATATATATATAGGTAAATTTCATATGGTAAACAATGCATTGCAAATTCTGTATACTTGCAAATGGATAAAAAATGAGCTTGACTAAAACAACGGACAAACACGATGAGATAAACATGATGAGATCATGTAACAATGGCACATCAAAATATAAAACTATCGAAGAACAGATTCTACACTTTCTAGTTTCATCATTATGTTCATAAGAACAAATGCTTACCTACTGGTTTTTCTCCTCTCTCTTTTTTAATTTTTACTAAAGCATATTCCAACTTTCAAGCTTTGATGCATAAAAACAATAAGAGGTTCTCTGTCCAAGGGGAGGGGGGTCAATAACCTTAGTATAACTTTATAAGTGTTGTCTAATAGTGGTTCATAAGACAACCTATTTTGGATTTCAACATCAAATAATATGGAACCTTGTACAAGTTGTTAGGTGCAGATCTTAAACTAAATTCAGAAAATTCAGTTTCTTTGCACAAGGGGATTTTTCACTACTATTCCACACAAACTACAATGATCCCAACAGCTAGCTTTCAAATGCTACCTTATCAAATCCTTGGCACAAACAGCAAAAGGTTGCATATCTCCCACAAGCCAAACAACAAAAAATCATGCATACACTTATAATTTCTACCAGATGAGGACATTGTGTCATCCTGATGAACTCCAAGAACATGGGATTTTGTTGGGAGGCGGGCATGGCGGGGAGGAAGAAGGGGCGGTCGGGGGTGGGGAAGATACTGACCTAGGGAGCACGGCGGTCGGGGGCGCGGAGAGCTGCTGGTGAGGGGCGGCGTCGATGGGGCCCGGGCTCCCCCATGGTGGTGGCTCTGGTGGCGTCGAGGGAGGCTCCGGTGCCGGCGATGGGCGGCGTCGAGGGGCGGCGAGCGGCTCCTGTGGCGTCGAGCGGACCCTCCGTGGTGGTGTAGAGGAGCGGCTCCTCCGTGGTGGCGTCGAGGGGCGGCTCCGGCGTCGGCGGCGAGGACGGTGGCGGCTAGGGCTCGAGAGGGGATCGTGCTCGAATGGGTACTGTGACGAGCAAGGGGGAGGGGGCCGTGGAGGTTAAGGCTTAGGGGTGGTGCATTTTGCCAGAATGCGCCACCAAGAGGTTCCTTATGCGTGGCGCATTCCGCCGAAATGCGCCACGCATAAGAAACCTCTTGGTGGCGCATTCTGGCAAAATGCGCCACCCCTAAGCACATTTAGTGGCGCATTTATGAAAGATGCGCCACCCCTAAGAGTTTTTTTATTTTTTTTATTAATTGGACTAGCTATCTATCTGGTTTTTTATCGCTGCTAGTTTTTTTATCGCTACTAAATATTTTTAAGGAGTTAGGCATGATGCTTCAATTGTGAATAAAAGTGGTCAAACTTTATTAAGATTGACTTTGACCAAATCTTATATGCGGAGTAAAAAGAAACGGAGGGAGTACTTCGATTGTGATCATATCGATCCACGTACCATGCCTTAACCGTGTCGTCGCCGAACCAATTCCACAAACACAAGGTGTAGCGGCATTTGGAAACATAAGATTGTGATCATAAATTACAAAGTGCATATTAAATCCATGCATACACAAAGTGATCATGAATAAAATATTTTTCTTAAATTTGGAGCTAGCTATCTAGCTATCGTTTCCTCACAATCTTCTTCTTGCCCTTCTTTGTCGTGGTTGAATAATTTAGGCCCGGGACGCCTTCACTTTTCCTCTTGAACGGGAGGAGACCTTTCTTAGGTAGGGTTGTGGTGTATGTATCCTGAGCGGCGTAGTCATCCTCCATCTTCGGGTCGCCGTACTTGTCAAAGTCTTGCTCGTTGGCGACTCCATCCATTCCGATGATGTTTCTTTTGCCTCTCCTCACTACAACGCGGCTCGGCTTTGATGGGTCGGTAATGAAGAAGCATCGGTCCACTTGGCTAGCCAGTACCCATGGCTCATTTTTCGCGGTGACGTTTGTGCCCGCAGACTTGGATTTGGCTTCGGGTATAACCATGGTGGTGAAGTACCGGTCTTCTTTTACGACGCTCTTGGCCCATCTCACACGGAACATCGGCACCTTCTCTCCACAGTAGTCGAGCTCCCATATGTCCTCGATCCTTCCATAGAATCTTTCCTTGACGTCATCGGTGTAGAATATCCCCGTTACCCCTGAGTTCTGGTAATCGCAGTTATTGTCCTTTTCCTCCGTGTAAAATGTGTAGCCGTTGATATCATACGCTTGATAGGTCATCAGGTTGCGTGCGGCACCCTGTGACAAGATGAATACCATCTTTTCGTCCTCGGAAGCGTTCCTTCGCGAGGGATTAGCACGAAGCTCATCCCTGAACCAAGTCATGAAACCGGAGTTGTGCTCTTTCATTAGCCGTGGATCCCGGTCCGTTATCTGCAGGCCCTGGTCACTGTACTTCTTCCTGATTAAATCCTTGTGCTTTACTATCCAAGGATCGACCAGCTGGATGTGTTGTAGCGCGACTAGGCTTGCTCTTTCAAAGTCGATGTCTCGACCGTCAAAGTTGACATGCATTGCGCGGCTTCCCTCGTGGTGACCACACCCATCGGTCCTGCCAAAGTGCTTGCTGACAGCCAGACCAACAGGGTTCTCGGTGTTGAGATAATTCGTGCAAAAAGAGATGCACTCTTCGGTTAGAAAGCCCTTCGCTATGCTTGCATCTGGATGGGACCTGTTACGAACGTATTTTTTGATGTGTCCATTCATCCTTTCGAACAGCATCATGCTGCGCAGAAACGCAGGCCCGAGTTGGACGATATCCTCCACGACGTGGATCAGCAGATGCTCCATAATGTCGAAGAACGCGGGCGGGAAATAGATCTCAAGCTCGCATAGTATGAGCACGATCTCCTCCTGTAGCCTTTTGAGTTGCGTAGCGCAAATCGACTTCCGGGAGATGACGTCAAAAAAGTTGCAAAGGCCAAACAATGTTTTACGGACGTGCTCGTCCATTATCCCTCGCATCGCAACCGGGAGAATCTGCGTCATCAGCACAACACAGTCGTGAGATTTCATCCCGCTGAAACGCTGCTTCGCCTCGTCTAGGTATCTGCTTATCTTCCCCGCGTAGCCGTTCGGAAATTTTACTCCTATGAGGCAGTGGATAAACCGCTTGATCTCCTCCTCGCACAGAGTGAAGCATGCCAGGGGGTAGTGATCAATACCAGTCTTCTTCTTGGTCGTCTTTTTTCGTTTGCGAGCATTTTGCGTTTCCGTATCCTCTTCCTCCTCCGGCTTATCATCGTCGTCACTAGGGGGGTGAAGTTCCCTCCTGATGCCCATAAATTTCAAGACATTCCTTGCTTTTGGCCCGTCCTTGGTCTTCTCCGGCATGTTGAGCGGCGTGCCAAACAAGCTCTCGCACACGTTCTTTGTGATATGCATTAGATCAAGGCTATGAGGACTGCGGAGTAGACTCCAGTATTCCAAATCCCAGAAAACAGACCTCGCTTTCCATACCCTCATCAACGGCTGAGTCTTCTTTTTTTCTTTCCCGGCGCGGGGCACTCTTTCCAAGTTTTCAGCAAGTTGTCGATTTCTTTGCCGCTCCTTCGAGCTGGGGGTGCTCGGAGCTCCTCGCTTCCATCAAACAGATGTCCCTGTTTTCTCCACGCGTGTTTCTTGGGAAGCCACCTCCGAGACCCCTGTAACACGGTTTTTGAAGATCCGGGATCTTTTGGTAGCTGGCGGTATGTTGTATTATCCATGCACCTAACGCATGCACAGAATCCTTGGACCACCTTCCCTGAGAAATATCCGTATCCGAGATAGTCGTGCACCGTCGTGATCACCGCGGCTTTCATTGGGAAATATTCTTTTGCCGCGGCGTCCCACATATTGACTCTGTCTTTCCATAACGTTTCTAGCTCCTCTTTCAACCGCTGCAGATATAGATTGAGGTCCGTACCTGGTTGTTTCGGCCCTTGAACTAGCATACACATTGTTATGTACTTTTTCTTCATGCACTTCCAGGGGGGAAGGTTGTATATGCATACAAACACAGGCCAGGTATTGTGTGTGCTGCTCTGGCCGCCAAACGGATTGACTCCATCGGCGCTCACACCAATCCTGAGGTTCCTTGGTTCTTTCCCAAAATCTGGGTATACGAGGTCCAACGCAGTCCATTGGCTAGCATCTGAAGGGTGCCTCAGCATGTCCTCCTTTTCCAGATCATGGTTCGGGTCATCCTCTTTTAGCTTCTTTCTATCCGCGCGCCAGGTCATGAGCTTTGCTTCCTCAGGATCTATGAAATACCTCTGCAGACGAGGAGTGATCGGAAAGTACCATACCACTTTTCTAGGAACTTTCTTCCCTTTCTTGTATCGACTAACACCGCACACCGAACATGTGGTTTTATCTTCGTCCTCACCCCGATAGATCATGCAATCATTTATGCAGACGTGGTATTTAACGTGAGGAAGATCGAGAGGGCAAAGGACTTTCTTGGCCTCAGCGATACTAGTTGGGCATGTGTTGCCCTTCGGAAGACGATCGTGCCAGAATGCCATGTTATCATCGAAGCTTTCGTCGGTCCATTTGTGTTTTGCCTTCATCTCCATAGCCCCAAGTGTTACATTCAAGCGGGTATCCCCGTCGTTGCATCCTTCGTACAACTTCGTAATCGCGTCTTTCTCGAGTTGCGCCATCTTGGCTTTCTCTCTAGCTGCACCTCTTGCATTCAACGCCTCTTTGACAAGCAGCTCTTGAACATGAGGGTCCCGCACCCAGCTTGAATCTTCATCATGTCCGACATCTTGATATACATGATCCTCTTCGGCATCTTCTTCATGATCATGTACGGGATTCTCTTCATCTTCTCGCCCGCCGCTGTTTTCTGGTTGCCCTTCCTCATTTACTGGCGCCCCACCATTGACGTCCTCCTCCTCACCAGCTTCATCACTTATCCATCGTGTGTAGCCATCCATCAAACCATTACGCTTCAGGTGTCTTTGCAATATTCCGGAATCAGGCTCGGTCACGCACTACAGTTTGCATCTCCGACACAGACATCTTATATCCGACCTATTATTCCTTAGCATGTCGCTTGTCGCACATTGCATCCACCTAGCCACGGTGATATCGCTCAGCATCTCGAGGACCATGGTCGATCACCTGCGTGCATGGAGAGAGCAACACAATTATATATCACAGTCGTCGCCGGAAAAATTTGGCATGACCTTCCCTAATAATGCATGGGAGCATGCGGAGAGTGCGCCAGAAATTTGCCGAAACGGAAATGAATTGACATTTCCGCAAAACATTGGCCACTCAAGATACACATATACATCAAACCACCATAAGCTTCACATATACATCAAACCACCACAAGCTTCACATATACATCAAACCCAAGCTTCACATATACAACAAACCCCAAGCTAATAAAGGCAAGTATATGGGTCATAAATGGAACAAAAGAGTTTGGGAGGAGGTCCACTTACTTCAATATGAAACAAAATAGATGTAATGCCAAGTATCGATGGATAAATGGACGAAATGAGGTGGGGAGGAGGAGAAAAACGAATAGATCTAGGGTGAGAAGAGTGGATCTAGTTTGAGAATTGTGTGGAGTGAATGAGAGGTGGTAGGTGGGGTGGAGTAGATAAGGGCAGCTCTAGGCATTTAGTGGCGCATATGTAAAGTCAGTGGTGGCGCATTGGTGAAATGCGCCACCCCTAAGCTCTTATGGGTGGCGCATTAGAGCAATGCGCCACCCCTAAGGACCTTATGGATGGCGCATTCACAGAATGCGCCACCCCTAAGCTCTTAGGGGTGGCGCATTCCGTGTATGCGCCACCTATAAGGTTCTTAGGAGTGGCGCATATTGCTAGATGCGCCACGTATAAGATCATCCAGGCTGGCCCACTCTTAGGGGTGGCGCACTGAAAAGGTGTATCTTGGGTATTCCAAAGTAGATATGTTGAGGAGTATTAGTTCTTCTTAACCACCCACAAACGAGCAGGTGACTGAGAAGATGTTGAAGCCCTGGTTGAAGCAATATTAAATCGAACAGGAGTGTATTGCTTCGGTGTACCATCAAGAGCACCATAAATGTAAGTCCTCTGCGAATGGTTAGCATAAGAATGAGCATATGCAATCTTAGTATGATTATTATGAGGACGATACGTATGGCGACCAGTACGATAGTATTGCTTCTGCGGAACATTTGATTCGGGCACCAATGGATCATTTCTCGTCTCAAGAGAATAGAAATGATTCGGTGGTACCGAAGGCTTTCCCTCCATAGTATGGTTAGCAGGCAGTTTTTCCACAAGTGCTTTCTGCACCCATATCTGCCTCTTATAGAAGCCATTCTTTGGTGGAGTACCTACATACTCAGCTGTAACTTTTCCCTGTTCATCTTTCATGATTTTGTAGTCTGAATCAAGTGATTCATCCACAATGGCTTTGTTCATTTTGCAATCGGAACCTGAAAGGTTAGCAATATCAATGGGTTTCTCCTTCGCTAGAACCCAAACAGTCTTAGGATACTGCTCAGGCTCCCAATAGGTGCCATCAGGGTTTATCTTTCTCTCGAAACCAACACCCTCATTCCTGGGATTCCTGTGAAGGAGAGCCTTCCTCAGGATATCAAAGAGATATTGGTGTCCTTGCACACTTTTGAACATGCCTGTTTCAAATAAGTTTTTCAACCTGATGAGTTCCTCGGTAACAGCAGGATTTTCCTCATCAGAGGCATTAGTATCATCAATAACAATAGGAGCTTTCCCTTTGGAACCAGTTTTTCTTCGTTCCAAACAAGTTAAACAAGGTGATTCAGTTTTATGATTTGCTTCAGAACCTTGTTGAGCCATGAGAGAGAGATTGACATTTTCCAATTCTTCATGAGCCTCTTTCAGTTTTTCGAGAGCCATTTTCCTCTGAAGAAATTCATAGGTGAGCTTCTCATAATCAACTGAAAGAAGATCATGCCGAGAGGATAATTCTTCAAACTTCTCCTTAAGAGCAGCATGCTCATTAGTTAAAGTTTGACCTTTCTCAATCTCATCGATCAACAAAGTTTCTGATTTCTTAATGGTTTTGCTTAGTGAATCAAGTTCATCTTGTTGAATTGAAGCAGTTTTAGCAAGTTTAGCATAGCTTATCTTTGAATCACTTTCATATGAGGAACAATCAGAAGTATCATAGTTTGATTTGGATGAAGATACCTTAGCCTTGGCCATGAAGCAATATGCAGGAGTTTCATCTTCATTGCTGTTGTTGGTGAAGAATGAGCTCGAAGCATTGGTTGAAGCATCTGCCAAACCAGCAACACCATCTGATTCGGACCCAGACCCAGACCTTGAATCTTGTTCGGCTTCGGAACCAGAGGCTTCGTCTTCAGAGTTCATCTCCTTTCCCAGATAGGTCTTGGCACGGTGAGAGCTGCTTCGACGAGACGAGTGAGTCTTCGATGAAGAACCCTCACGCTTCTTATGATACTTCTTCCTCTTATCATCATCAGAATCTTTCTTCTTTTCTCTTCTCGAACTAGAATCATGTCTCTTTGACTCATGGCTTCTGGAGGATCTGTGAGACTTTGATGAAGAGTCTCTGAGCGAATGCTTCGATTTGTTCTCAGCTTCCCACAGAGGGCAATCAGCAATGTAGTGACCTGGTTTCTTGCACTTGTAGCAGCAATTGTCCTTTGATGGAGAACTTCTTGAGGATGAACGGTGAGAAGAATGACTTGAGCTTCTTGAGGATGAACGGTGAAGAAAGACCTTTTCTCTGAAAGCAATTGAAGCGTATCATGCTCAGTGCTAGATCTTTTCCAATGCTTGCAGGATCATCTGATTCGACACCTGAAGCAGAACTGACTTCGGGTGAAGAATGACGCGAAGATTTTGTTTTCAAGGCATGAGATCTTCTTCAAGAACCATTTATGTCACGTTTCTCATCTTCTTCCATCTCAAAGGTATTGAGTCTCTCAAGAATATCAGCGGCGACAAGACGTCTGAAATCGTCCTTTCCTTGATCATCAGCACAATGTGATCAAACGAATCATCCAATGAGCGAAGCAGAGTTCTAACAACTGAGTGAGGAGTAATGTCATCAACACCAAGTGACATCAATTCATTTGAAAGAGAAGTGAGTCTGCTGTAAATGGAGCTGACTTTTCACCCTCATTTCTCTTGAATCGATAGAAGTTGCTTCGAAGTGTGTCAATTCTGGCATCCTTCTGGGTAGAAACACCTTCACCAATCTTCTCAAGATAGTCCCAGACACCTTTGGCCGAAGGAATATTCTTCACTTCATGATACTTCTCTGGTGTCAAATGATTGGTGATGAAAACCCAGACTTCAGAATCAAGATCGATCAACTTTGCTTCTTCAGGAGTGATGGCGTTCTCGTCTGCAACTGTAACTCCATACAAGACAACTTTCCAGGCAGTTGAGTTGATAGCCATAATATTTCTCTTCATCTTGTCCTTCTAGTATGGATATTCCTTTCCATTGAACACGGGTATGGGTTCGCCGGAGCGAATGGCTGCGAAAGACATACTTGCAAAACACTCTAGGAGGTTAATCCAAATAAAGAGTGACTAGCTCTGATACCAATTGTAAGTCCAAGTATGTGATCAGAGGGGGAGGGGGTGAATGATCACTTCAAATTTTTGCATGAAACTATGAAGTGAAGCATAACTTAGCAGCAGAAGAGATTCAACAGAAAGGTAAACATTGAAGCAGAACAGGATTGAAGCATAACATAGCGAATCAAAAGCATCGAATCAATTGCATTGAAGCAAATCACTGAAGCAATTGATAAACTGAATGTAAGTGCGAAAAGTAAAACGAACTCTTGACTCGGCGATGTTTGTTCGACCAGTTCACACTCTGAAAAGTGCTACGTCTGGTTGGAGGGACTTGTGATTGAACACAGGAGCTAACCTCTCTCCGTCCGTATCTCCACTGCACCAATCTCCTTGAGCTTGGTCAGTTCTTCACTCGTGGTTGATTATTGAGGAAATCACCGAAACCTTTGACAAACTGGACTTCGAGGCGACAATAACTCTTCGCTCTCTGAAGAACAACTCTCTAACCGTCTAGGAGAATTGCAGTTCTCCAAGATAAAAAGGCTAGCAAACTTATTCCTAAGTCATAATGAATCAACTCAGATCAATAGGACTTAAGCTTCGGTGGATGGGTTTGTGGTTTGCTTCGGTGGGGTTGCTCTCTCTCTTCACTATAAGGAAATATTCTTGGAGTAGTCACCGGCCAAAGAGGGCGGGGGTGGCGTATTTATAGGTGGCAATCCCTAGGTGCGAAATGACTGAAGTGACCCGATGTGACAGTTTGACACCTGTCCCCAACGGTCATATTTCCAATCAAAAAAGCGCAACTTTACTTGCGGTCCAAGTAAAGCTGACTCACGGACTTGGTTCTGCTTTAGTAGCCGAAAGAACTAAGTCTTCGCTGGTGAAGCATTACCTAGTGCACATGAGATTTCTCAACTCTGGCTTCTCACTGGTTTGGATTCGATCTGAGTCTATTCACCAAAACCTTCGGAGTACATTTACTAAACCCCTCTTGATAGTACGGTTTTTCCTACGACTCAAAGAAGTGAAAAAAAACTACGCAAAAACCACTAAGTCTTGCGCCATCTTGGTCATCTCCTTCGATGAGACGAGCTTCAGAAATCCTTATCTTTTTAGGGGTCGACATCCGTGATGAGCTTCACTCCAGAGGATATGCGTCAGTAAATATGTAAATCTTCGTTGAAGCTTTATCACCATCCTATAACTTCAGGAACCTAACCATCTGTTTTACACTAGAAAACTTGTTAGTTCCTCTACTGTTTTGCCCAACAATATCCAAAACTCATAGAGGTATAACTTTGCTCTTACAGGTTCGACACTCTTACTTATCGAAAACGCTGCAATCGATCCCCTACGGTTGTGGGTCATCAAGTACCGTTTTCTGGCGCCGTTGCCGGGGAGCATATCGCTATTGGTAAGTGAAGCTGGTAAGGAAATTTTATATTGTTGTTTTAATTTTGATGTTGCTGCTCTTTGTCCATATGGACAATCTAGCTATTGGATCGTTGCTTGCGGGGAAACACCCCACATCTGTGGTGGTTATTCCTCCCCCTACTAAAATTCTGCCTTATAAAATACCAGCTGGTATTATCGATTTTGTTTTGGCTAATCGTTATGCAGGAGACAGACATCCGAGTGAACACTTGCTATATTTGTCACAACTATGTTCACTATTTAAGCTTGTAGGTGTATCAATGGATTTTTTCATGAGGAAATTGTTATCCGTATCTCTTATAGATAAAGCTTCAGATTGGTATAAGCTTCTTGATAATTCTCATTTGCTTGATTGGCAAGAGCTTATGTCTCTCTTTTATACCAAGTTTTATCCTCTTCATGAAATTCATCGAGACAAAAATTATATCTATAACTTTAGGTCTCGTGACGGAGAAAGCATCACTCAATATTGGGGGAGATTGAAATCCCTAATGCTCAAATGACCTATTCATGAGCTCCCCAAGAAAACTATACATACAAATTTTTATGCTAGACTTTCTCGTCAGGATAAGGAGATGTTGGATGCCTCCTCTAGTGGGATATTTAAGACGAAAAGCGTTGAAGAAATATGGGATCTCCTTGAAAGGATCCAGAAGAATACCGAAGATTGGGAAATAGATAAAGGTATTGAACCCACTATAAATTATGAGCATGATTATATAGAGAGCTATGTGAAAACTGATTACTTTAATACCTTTTGCTCTAAGATTGGTCTTGATTCCCATCTAATGATTGATTTTTGTAAGGACTTTGCCTCTCATATTGACTCTTCTAAGAAGAAGAAGGATCAGCATCATAAACCCTTCAAAGAATTACCTATTGATATTCATGTTGTTGACCCTATTTTGCCTGCAGTTATATATGAAAAGCCCCCTTTTCCCGCAAGGATAAGGGAGCACTCTTTTGTGATAGGCATAATAAATAAAAGTGAGAGAAGAATTGATGAGCCTGAGGACCAGATCAAGGTCAATCATCAAGTTGCACTGGTTAAGGATCTTTTTACTAATGATGCATTAGATTCCAATGTAAATTTTTGTGTTGTTTCTAAAAACCTTGTCACATCCAAGAATAAAGGCCCAATTTGAGGTACTCCATTAGTATCTGTTAAAATAGGAGATCACAATTATTATGGGCTATGTGATTTTGGATCGAGTGCTAGTGCTATCCCGTATTCACTTTATCAGGAGATCATGGGTGAGATTTCACATTGGGTACTTGAAGAAGTTGATTTTATTATTCATCTTGCAAATAGAGCAACTATCTCTCCTATCGGAATTTTGAGAGACGTTTAAGTCTTATGCGGAAAGGTAAAATATCCTACCGACTTTCTAGTGCTTGGTTCAGTAAGGGATAATTTTTGTCCTATTATTTTTGGTAGACCTTTTCTCAAAACTTGTGGAGCTATAATAGATTTCAAGAAAGGTAAAGTTTCTGTTGAATTCAATGGAGAGCCATATGAATTTAACTTTTCTAAGTTCTCTAAGCAGCCTCATGGTACTAATTTTCCTAGTAATGATAAGATTATTGAAGATATTGATTCCATTGCGATTCCTCCTATTGACCCTTTGCAGCAATATATGGAGGACCACGAGAATGATTTGCATATGCAGGAGAGAAATGAGTTGGACAAAATATTTTTAAGACAACCTGCTATCCTAAAGCACAACCTTCCAGTTGAGCCGTTGGGAATTTTATCGAAACCAAAAGAAGATCCAGTGTTTGATCTTAATCCTCTTCCTGATACGCTCAAATATGCTTGTTTAGATGAAAAGAAAGTATATCATGTTATTATAAATTCTAACCTTTCAGGGTATGAAGAAGAGCAACTATTGTAAGTACTTCACAAACATCGAGGTGCAATTGGCTATATCCTTGATGACCTTAAGGGGATTAGTCCATCTATTTGTCAACTGTCGGGGGATTGGTACCCGGGTAGGCTCACCCAAGCGGAAGCAACCTTTCAAGACAAGGATGGACCGATTGGGCTGCAGCTGGGCCGAGCTAGGCAACCATACCGAATTCCAGCAGTCGGCCCAGGCGCAACCGATCCATCCTATTGTCATCAATATCATCATCCGATTGGCCCGCAGCTGGGCGGAGGTGGGCGTTAGCACGGCCGATTGCCTAGAGAAATCGACCCTGCCAAGGGCCACCAGTCAGCCCAGGCGCAGTCGGTACGACCTACCACCTCTGGAGAAGTTGACCCCGAGACCAGTCGGAGGTCCAAGTACGGGGTCATAAATGCGCAATCCCGAGAGATCGGGATGCCAGAGAAGCAAAGTCACATCGAAGATCTGACAGAGATACGGTGTCGACCTCTCCGCCGATTCTGCGGACAGGACGACAAGACCGCACCTCCTAATGCCACTGTTCATCATCATGATCTACAAGTCCACAGCATGGGCCGCCGCTCGTAGGGTCCGGATCATCCGAAGAAGAGCATTCGGTGGGACCCAGCCGATTAGAGGATGACGGCTGGGCCTAATCGGTAGTGAAGTTACCGATTTACCCCGGGCTCATGCTATAAGAGCCCGGGGTACCCATCCTGCGTGGGGGACGATCCGCTCAGTAGCACCATTACTCATATTCTTCTCAGTTCATTCACTGCTAGTAGTTACTCCTCAGGGAAGCAGGAGAGAGCCCTGCCCACGGCGACGCTCACCTTCCCCTGAGAAGATAGAGGAGCAGTTATTGTAGTCCAGCTCATTGATATAGAAGAGACAAGCAGGAGTAGGGGTGTTATCTCTCCGAAGAGCCCCGAACCTGGGTACATCGTGGTGTCCTCCATAGTGTTTGTGCTCAACCCGTTTCCGGCACCATCGACATCTTCTTCCTCGCGTCTTCCCCTCACTTTAGCCATCCCCATGGCATCTGACGTCACATATCAACGAAAGTTGGCGCCCACCGTGGGGCAGACCAAGGCGTCGACTGGAGTAAAGATCCGGATGGGATTTTCCTCTGCATCAGGCGGTAGCCACGCCTCTGGCCTGATTCTTAGGCGTGGGGCAATTGATTATGTGGTGGATTACTCGGCGCGGTATGGGGCCGGCGCACCCCTGCCGCCCGGTGTGTCACTGCAGGTCGGCAGTCATCGCCTCTTCATCGGCAGCTTCCCCGAGGCATATCCCAGGGAGATTCGTGTCTTCTCGTGTGTTACAGATCCGCTCTCGACCAGGGGCTGCAGCGCAGCACCTGGCAGAGGGGATGGTCGAGTGCACGCTGCTGTCATGATTGCGGGGGCGTCTTCATCGAGCAACCGCGATGCAGCGAGTGTGGTTAGGAGAGCCAAGGAGGCAGCGGAGGCTGCAGAGAGAGTCGGCACCAGTGCGTTGCGGGATGTTTTGTACACACCCGTGAACAGGAATGGTGATCCCGATCAAGTGCACACCGAACTGGAAACGGCAAGGCTTGCTCTGGCTCGCAGGGCCGAGCAGGTGCTGGCAGAAGAGCGCAGGCTGGGAGCCATCACCAGAGAGTACAACGCAGCACATACGGGACCGCGCCGGCCGATTGAGCCCGCGGTCCTGGAAGATTTGAGAAGCCGAGGCAGAGCAGTCAATCAGCAGCTGTCGGGAGCTGAGCAGCCGGAGCGACCAAGGAGGCCGGTGCAACCGGAGCAACCGGCGCAATCGGCATTCATCCAGAGGCCGACATACAGCACACCGGACAAAAACCTGAGAGCAGTTGAGCAGATAGCACTCAAGCTAGAAGACCTGGAGGGAGATGAGCGGCGAGAGCAGTCGCGCCGAATGCGTGAGCTGCTGGCAGCCGCAAAGGAGCAGAGGCTCGCAACAATGGAAAATCAAGATGCATGACCTGGGGCGTCAAGAGGAACTGTGAGGCCGAATCCAGGAGCTAGCCAGCGACCGAATGCGTCGCGCCAGAACAGAGTGCAGCCTGCTCCATCTCGGCATGAGAGTAGGGTCAAAAGCAATCGGCCACCCCCAGCAGCAAGCAGAAGAATTGAAGAGCCAGCTGCTAACAGCAGGCGCAACGACATGCCTCAGCAGTCGGCACCAAGACCAACAATCAGCGCCCGACTTGGCCCTAGCCAGATCGGTCAGAATGATGCAAGGCATCGCATTGAGCTCCTGGAGAAGGAGGCTCAAGAGGATGAAGAAGGAGAGGCTGGCCCGTCGTGTTTCGGTCATCGCATTCGGACCGAGAAGTTTCCCAAAGGCTTCACGCTGCCGAGAGACACGCCCAAGTACAATGGTTCTGTGAAGCCAGAAGATTGGTTGTCCGATTACCTGACCGCGGTTCGCATCGCAGGAGGCAATCGGCGTGTAGCAGTCCGCTATGCACCTCTGATGCTGCAGGGATCAGCTCATACGTGGTTAAACAGTCTGCCCAAGGACAGTGTAAACTGCTGGGAAGATTTCACAAGTGCATTTATCCATAACTTCACAAGCACGTATGAGAGACCGAACCTCCCGAGGCAGTTGGCTCGTTGTGTGCAGGGCAAGGATGAACCCCTCCGAGATTATTTATCTCGGTGGATCAAGCTGAAGAACTCATGTGAAGGAGTCCATGAGATCCAGGCCATTCAGTACTTCACGGATGGATGCCTGGACGATTCAATGCTGAAGCACAAGTTGCTCCGCAAGGATTTCACATCGCTCGCCGAGCTCATGAAGGTGGCCAACGCGTTTGCTATGTCCAATTCTGCGATGCGCCCTATCCAGCTTGGTGTTGGAGGTGTAATCCAGTCACCAGGGGCTCCGCAGTCGGACACAGGGAACCAAGGCCTCAGTCGGAAGGAAAGGAGAGAGAACAACCGCAACAACAACAACAACAACAACAACAACAACAACAACAACAACCAGCAGAACAATGGCAAGCGCAAGGATGAGCAGCCTGATACTCAGTATGGCAGTCGGCAGGTGGCCGCTGTCCAGAACGAAGAAGATCCAGCGGCTGCAGGAGGCAGTCGGAAGATGAGACCAAATGTGAGGCCCCCGGGGCAGATGAAGCCCAAGTACACGTTTGATGATATGTTGGATGCACCATGCAAATTGCACAGCACACCTGGCAGGCCTTCCGCGCACACCACTCGGCAGTGTGATTTCATGAGAAGGATCGCGAAGGGAGAAGCTTTACCACCTCCACCCCCACCACCACCCCAGAACAGAGGACCACCTCAGCAGCAGAACCAGTTCCCGCAGCAAGACGCCGCCTACATGATTTTCACCAGTGAGTCCACGGACAAGGGCAGTCGGAGGGCCCAAGCTCAAGAGGTCAACGCCACTATGCCGCCGATTCCTCAGCTCATGCATTGGTCCGAGTGTCCTATATCCTGGGACAGAGCAGATCATCCCACCATCTTGCCGAATCCGAGCAATTATCCGCTTGTGGTTGATGCTCTGTTCGCAGGACCAAGGTTCTCATGCAAGTTCTCCCGAGTGCTCGTCGATGGAGGAAGTACAATCAACATTCTGTACAGGGACACATTGATAAAGCTAGGGCTCACAAAGAAGGATCTGGAGCGCAGTCAGACGACTTTCCACGGGATTGTCCCTGGTTTGTCTTGCACCCCCATGGGTCGCATTCGGCTGGATGTCATATTTGGCACAGAAGAAAACTTCAGGAGGGAGCCAATTTGGTTCGAAGTCGCCGACCTCAACAGTCCTTATCATGCTCTGTTGGGATTTCCCGCATTTGCCAAGTTCATGATCAACGCACAGCAGACTTACCTGAAGATGAAGATCCCAGGACCAAACGGCGTCATCACCGTCACCGTGGACTTCAGGAAGTCCCTCGAGTGCACGTCGGCGGGCAGCAGTTTGGCTGACTCTCAGGTGGTTGAGATGGAGAAGCGTCAGCTCAGCAAGGTGATTGCAATGGCGCAAGCACAGAGCAAGAATCCACTGCCAGTTGGCTCAGCCAAGAGAGCAGATGAGGAGTCGGCTTTTCAGTCGGCCAAGGAAAGCAAGAAGATCGCTCTAGATCCCTCCGACTCAACCAAGTTCGTTGTAGTCGGAGCTGGACTTAGCGACAAATAGGAAAGCGAGCTCGTCGAGTTTCTCCGTGAGAATCGGGACATCTTCGCATGGTCTCCACAAGACATGCCTGGTGTGCCGAGAGAACTCGTCGAGCACAAGATGCACATTCGGCCAAGCTCGAAGCCGGTCAAGCAACCCCTGAGACGTTTTTTCTGAAGACAAGAGAAGGGCAATCGGCGAAGAGATTGCGAAGCTGCAGGTTTCATCAAGGAAGTGTTTTACCCAGAGTGGCTGGCGAACCCAGTTCTCGTCATGAAGAAGAACAAGACCTGGCGCATGTGTATCGACTACACTTGCTTGAACAAGGCGTGCCCAAAGGACCCGTTTGCTCTGCCCCGTATTGATCAAGTGATTGATTCTACGGCCGGCTGCGAGCATTTGTCTTTTCTAGATGCCACAGCTGGCTATCACCAGATCAAACTTGCTATGGAGGCTCAAATAAAAGCTGCATTTATAACCCCTTTCGGGGCTTATTGTTATATCACCATGCCTTTTGGTTTGAAAAATGGAGGTGCCACTTATCAGCGCACAATTCAGAGGTGCACACACTCCCAACTCGGAAGAAATCTCCACATTTACGTGGACGATTTGGTGGTGAAGTCGGCAAAGGGAATCACACTTCTAGATGACCTCAGAGAGACAATTGCAAATTTGAGAACTTATCAGATCAAGCTCAATCCGAAGAAATGTGTTTTGGAGTCCAGGCCGGCAAGCTCTTGGGATTTCTCGTTTCTGAGTGAGGAATCGAATGCAATCCCGAGAAGATAGCCGCGATAGAGCGCATGGAACAACCAAAGAACCTGAAGCAAGTACAGAAGTTCACCGGTTGCCTCGCATCACTCAGCCAATTCCTCAGTTGGCTAGGCGAAAAAGCAATCCCGTTGTACCAACTGATGAAGAAGACGGAGAAGTTCACCTGGACCCCCAAGCAAGCGAAGCATTCCGAGAGCTCAAGCGCATGCTCTCCACCGCGCCGATTCTGGCTGCCCCGATTGAAAAGGAGCCAATGATGTTGTACATTGCGGCAACCAATCGGGTGATCAGTGCAGTTATGGTGGTGGAGCGACCCGAGAAGGACAAGGCGCAGCAGATTCAGCGACCTGTATATTACATCAGTGAAGTGCTCTCGGCATCCAAGCAGAACTACCCTCACTACCAGAAGATGTGCTATGGAGTATACATGGCAGCCAAGAGATTGAAGCCATATTTTCAAGCCCACTTGATCACCGTCGTCAGCTCGGCTCCATTGGCCGACATCATAGGAAGCAGAGATGCAACCGGAAGAGTGGCGAAGTGGGAAATCGAGATCGCCAACCATGGCATCCAGTATGAGCCAAGAACTGCAATCAAGTCGCAAGCATTGGCCGATTTCCTGGTGGACTGGGCTGAAACTCAATATATGCCGCAGCTCCCAGGATCGGATTTCTGGCGAATGCACTTTGACGGCTCCAAGATGAAGAGCGTCCTAGGGGCTGGCGTAGTACTTACTTCACCAAGAGGAGATCAACTGCAATATGTGCTCCAGATTCACTTTGCGGCATCAAACAACGTCGCCGAGTACGAGGCCCTTGTGCATGGTATCAAGCTTGCCAAGGAAATCGGCATTCGGAATATTGAGTGCTTTGGTGACTCCGACCTGGTAGTACAGCAATGCACAGGCACCTGGGATGCAAAGGATGCGAATATGGCAAGCTATCGTTTCCTGGTGCAGAAGATCAGTGGGTACTTTGAGGGATGCGAGTTCCACCATGTGCCGAGAGCAAACAACGAAGCAGCAAATGCGTTGTCCAAGCTCGGCTCAACAAGGCAAGCTATCCCACCAGGTGTGTCGCTGGAGCACATCAAGAAACCATCCATCACGCCATCCCCAGAGTCTGAGTCCATCTTCATCTCTGAGACCGACCTTGAAGCGTTGAAGAAGGCAAAAGAAGCTCAACCGGCAAAGATTCCAACCTTGAAGAAGCAGTCCAGCGCCCAAGGTGCTTCAGCAATAGCACCAGGGACCGCCGATTGCAAACCAGGGGCTGTCGATTGCAAGCCAGGGGCTGCCGAATGCCGCAAGAAGAGCAAGGTCAAAGAAAAGCAAGCAGAGGCAATGCCAGGTGGCACAGCCTCAGAAGAACCAATGATGTTAGAAACTGCTGATTGCAGCGAAGAAGTTCCAACTCCAGACGAGCAGTCACCACCAGGGGCTGCCGAATGCGCGCCAGGCGCCGCAATCGGCAGTTCAGAGGAAGAAGTTGAGATGACAGAAGTACAAGCGGCCGAGATCCAAGAGGCCAGTGGCCAAGAAATCGAGATCCAAGAAGAAGTCCCACCCCAGCATGCAGCAATAATGGTAGTTGTCAGTGCGCCATCATGGGCACAACCGATTAGGGATTTCCTAGCGGACGGAGTCCTCCCAGAAGACGAAGCAGAGTCAAGACAAATCAGCCGCAGATCTTGGGCATACACGATAATCAACAACGAGCTAGTGCGCAAAAGTGCGACTTGTGTCTTTCAGAGATGTGTAGAAGAGGACAGAGGCTTGGAATTGCTCAGAGACATTCATCAGGGTGAATGCGGTCATCATGCATCTGCAAAAACCATCGCCAGCAAAGCTTTCCGACACGGTTTCTACTGGCCGACTGCGCTTGAAGCAGCTGAGAATTTGGTGAAATATTGCAAGGGTTGCCAGCAGTTCAAGGCAAGAAGTCATCAGCCAACATCAGCATTGATGACAATCCCAATAGCATGGCCATTTGCAGTATGGGGTTTGGATATGGTTGGTCCATTCAAGAGGGCCCGGAGCGGCATGACACATCTCCTGGTTGCAGTGGACAAGTTTACCAAGTGGATTGAAGCTCGCCCGATCAAGAAGCTTGATGGCCCGACTGCGGTCCGGTTCGTGGCCGACATCGTGTGCAGATATGGTGTACCTCACAGCATCATCACCGACAACGGCACAAATTTTGCAAAGGGTGCACTGGCTCGATATGCATCTCAGCAGGGCATTCAGCTTGATCTCGCGTCTGTGGCGCACCCGCAGTCAAATGGTCAAGTAGAAAGAGCAAATGGCCTCATCCTCTCGGGTATCAGACCCCGATTGGTGGAGCCACTTGAGAGGGCACCCGGAGCATGGATTGAAGAGCTCCCTGAAGTACTGTTCAGTTTGAGGACCACACCGAACAGGTCGACTGGCTTCACTCCTTTCTTCCTGGTGTATGGTTCAGAAGCAATGATCCCATCCGACATCGAGTTCGATTCTCCTCGGCATGCCTTGTACACCGAAGAAGAAGCCAGGTTAGCACGAGAGGACGGCGTCGACCTCAAGGAAGAAGCCTGTTTGCTGGCCTTTTCCAGATCGGCAGTCTATCAGAAGAAGTTGCGGCACTACCATAGCAAGAAGATTCGTCCTCTCGCCTTCCGAGAGGGCGACATGGTGCTACGCCGAATTCAGAAGTCAGGCGGGCAGCACAAGCTATCCTCACCTTGGGAAGGACCATTCGTCATCAGTCGGGCACTCAAGAAAAACTCCTATTATTTGATCGACTGCACCAAGGGTACTCGGCATAAGGACACATCAGGAGTAGAAACGGAGCGGCCGTGGATCGCTGAGCTGCTATGTCCGTTCTATAGTTGAGCGGCAGAAATTTATGTTGGGCAAACAATCAGTAAAGCTATCATGCCTCTGAAAAAGAGCATTCGATTACCTTTGCGTAATTTCATTCAAAAAGCTAGCCCAAGTCGGCAACGCTTAGTCATACCCGAGAAATGGGTAACGCACTCGGGGACTGACCGACCACGAGGTCAGACGAATAGGCCATCGAGGCACGGGGACTGCGGGCTAGCACTCAACTTAGCACCTAACTCAAGCGCAAATCACAAAAGTGTTTGTGGCATTGAGAAGGGCAGCGGTTGGGGCAGTCAGCAGTACAAGTTCCCGAGAAACAACCCGAAACGCTCTACAAAGGGCATAGTCGATAAATCAAGTTACCGATTGCACCGCGAACCAAGGCATCGAGCTCGGTAGTGGGCAATCGGCTCCTAACATCGCAGAATCCTTTGCGTTAAACCTTGTCGTGTAAATATGAAAAGCTTATCGAACCTTGGCTGGAAATCTACCTTTGATCCGATTCCAGACCGCATGTCGGCAGCAATACAGACAAGGTAGACACCCCCAAGTGCAGACCGATAAAGGTAACCGACAAAGACGCAAAGTCGATCGCACAAGTAAAAACTAGAAATGAGCAATCGGATTGCATAAGAGATAGCAGGCCTAAGGCCGAATGAGTTCATTACATCGAAGGCACACCCAGTGGGTGTCGGCAGAATTAAAATCATGTCTTACAAGCAACTAGTCTGAAAGGAAAAACAAGATAAGGCCGATCTAATTTCGGCAAGCTACAGTAGGTGACGTCATCAGGCGGCTTGGCTCAGGAAGTCGGGGCAGTCGAGGGCGCAGAGCTGGCAGTAGGAGCAGTCGGATCGGCGTGCGCGGCAGCAACGTCTGGCTCCGACTGTGCATCATAAGACGTGGCCCCAGCACGCTTGGACCTTGGAGAGGTATGGGACGAGCCGCTGTCGGAAAGATCTTCGGCCAAGCCAGAGATAGAAGTTGCAGCCAGCGGGTTCCCTCCCTCGTCGAGATATGGAGTATATTCATAAGGAGAAAACCAGTTCACCATAGCGCTGGCGAGCTGATTCACTTCAGCGTAGGTCTTCTCGAGCACGTCGGCGGCGTTATCTCTGAGGGTATGGAGCTTGGAGAGTTTCACTTGTGGGTACCAGCTCAACACAGTTTGAAGAGCAATCTCAGCACCAGTCCGACCAGCAGAGTTAAGCAAGACGTCGATCCGACGAGGAATAGCCTTCAGAAGAATCTGAGTCTGCTCGGTGGTAGCATTCAGAGCATCTCCCTTGTCAGAGTCTTCTTCGTCTAGGGGAGCCGACATGGGGATCTCGGCAGAGGAGCTGGCAGCATGTTTCATCCTCTGAAGTCCAGTCTTGAGCTCGGCCGGCGACCATAGCAACTCAGCAATCTTCAGAATGCCAAATTTGAAGGACAAGGCAATCCCCTTGATGACGGGAATGCGAGCTGCTGTTCCAATCAAATACTCATGCCGAGTCCAGACGTTGTCATCATGCTGGCAAGACCCTCCGGCCGCGATGGTCTCCTCCCGAGATTTGGCTACGGCCGCATAGGCAGCTGCCTCAGATTCAGGCCAGGCCTCTGCATCATGAAGAAAAGTGTGAGTAATAGCGCAAAATAAGAGTGCAGTCGGAAAGGCACTCGGGGGCAAGAAGCACTTACCACTGAGAAGGGCGTCCATCTCGCTCATCGTGTCGCAGAGGCCCTTGGCCCGGCGGCGCATTTTGGTGGTGTCTTCATGGGTGTGTTTCTCTAGCTCCTCATATTTGGCGATATGTTCATCACGATCCTTTCGGATGGAGTCCCGCGCAGCAATCGCTTCGTCCCTCTCGGCTTGCAAGGCTTCTTGGGCAGCTACAGCGGCATCTCGTTCAGCAAGGAGCCCGTCACCAGCAGCGGTCACGGCAGCTATGTCAGCCAGATGTTTCTTTTCAAGGGCAGCCATCTCGGAATGGAGGCCTTGGATAGTCCGAGTGAGGTCGGTTTCCACCCCCTACAGTCGGGTCGCCTCTCCCTTGGCTGCGTCAGTCAGTTCAGCAATACGGCCCTGAAGGTCATCTACCATGGGAACAGAAACTAGAAGAGGACATGAAGATATCAGTACAAGAGAAATTGTCAATCAGAGAGAAGATAGAAATGATGTAGAAGTTACCTTTCAGCCTATTGATCTCGGCCGATTGATTTTAACCTCGAGCTGGGCTTGGGTGAGAGTTCGGAGGCTGGCAGTATAATCGTCGAGGAGTTTTTCGAAGACCTTGCATTTTTCTTCCATAACAGCCTGAGAAGAACGGCAAGATGAAATCTAGAGATACAGCAGATAAAAGAAGATCCGATTCGATTGCAAGCAATCGGCCCGTATCTCGGGGACTACACCCAGTGGGTGCGCTTGCGCGCACCAACTGGAAGAAAAGGCTTCCGATCGAAGGAAGGCGGGAGAAAAAGCAAAGAGCATAAAAGATCCGAACCGATTGCAAGCAATCGGCCCGAATCTCGGGGACTACACCCAGTGGGTGCGCTTGCGCGCACCTACTGGAAGAAAAGTCTTCCGATCGAAGGAAGGCGGGAGAAAAAGCAAAGAGCATAAAAGATCCGAACCGATTGCATGCAATCGGCCCGAATCTCGGGGACTACACCCAGTGGGTGCGCTTGCGCGCACCAACCGGAAGAAAAGCCTCCCGAGTGAGGGAAAATCATAAAGAAAAATTCGAGAGTTTACCACATGATGGCGGTCAAGCTGTTGGAGGTCCCGAGCAAGGGCGGCGGCAAAGTCGTTTACCCGACTGAAGGCTGTCGTCAGAGGTTCTTGAGGGCGATGAGGAGCATCAGGCTCGGTGCCAATATGATGGGTGCGAGAATACTCAGCCCGGAATTGGTCCACCGAGCGCATCAGAATCTCCGACGCGGAAGAAGTCGGCTGTGATGATGAAGCTTGCATCACGGCAGCAGAGGTGATAACGGTAGAGAGCGATGGCGCCAACGTCGCCAAAGGGTTGGAGGCACTCGGTCGTGGCTGTGGCGCAATCGGGAGAGATGAGGTCGAGGTGGTTGCCACAATCGGCGGAGTGGTTGTCATGATAGGTGAAGTGGTCATCATGATCAATGAGGTGGTTGCCGCAATCGGCGGGTTTGTCGTTATGATAGGCGAAGTGGTTGCCAGGATGGGCAAGGTGGTGGAAATGATGGTGGCAGAGACAGGATCGGAGCGTCGTGGCGGAGATGGAGCAATCGGATTGGTCGATTGCGCTTCTTCGTCACCAATAGCTCCCCGGTCAGTTGTCTTCTTGGAGGTCTTGGAGGCAGTGGCGGAAGTAGTAGTGGGCTTGGCTGCCGCAAGGCGGGCTTTCTTGGCGGCCCGCTCGGCATCCTTGGAGGTTCAATGTGGAGTGGGAGGCCGTTTTTGAGTTGTAGCAGCAGACGCGGCCGGGGAGATGACTGCGCCGACATGGGCAGGAATGTCGGCGTCGATATCATCAAGGCCAATCGGCTCCCTGAAAGAAGAAAAAGAGGTGAATCAGTACAAGGGAAAACAATGAAATTCAAGGCATGAAGACAGGGGCATACACGACTGTTCTCGGCGCGTCCGTGGGCATCCGACATCTCAGGGGGGCGACGTTCAGAGGCGCTTGGCCAATCGGGACCTGAGTGGTCCTGGCTTGGGGTTGTTTGCCCTTGGAAGCAGTCGGCGTCGCTTTTGCGGCCTTGCTAGAGGCAGCACCAGAAGAGGAGCTAGTCGCCGAGGCGCGTCTAGTCGGCACCTTCGGTGGCTTGGCACGAGGAGCTGCATCAGAATTATCGACCTTTGAGACACTATCGTCATCGCTCCATTCTGCCAGAAATTTCTCAAGGGAAGGGTCAGGCGTACCCCCTTGAGCCGCAGTTCGGGTTTCGGCGTTCTTGGGGTCGGCATCATCAGCAAGACCTTCGAAGTCGGAGGATTCCCCGGAGGATTCGCCGTCATCGGCGTCGTCATCATCGGATTCGGAAGGAGCCTCGCCGTTGTACTCGAAGTCCGCGGGGTCATCTTCCTCGCGGTCTGGAGCGTACATCCCAGCCACTTGGCCATCTTCCATCACGTTGGATTGAAGGAAATGCTGGGCAAAGAAGAAAATTGGCAGGAAAATCAGATACGGGCCAAAAGCAGTCGGAGAAGGGCTAAATCGGGACATACCACGGATGGTTTCTGTCGGCGGTGTAGGTACTCGAGGCCGAAGCGGAAGGGATCAGGCAAGGCGCTGGATGTGATAGCCTTCACCCTAGAGCAAAGGTCCTCGAGCTTCACCCGCCATGTGCAAAGCCGAGTGGGATCTCGGGGGCCCGACATATCGCACATACGATGCACTCGGCGCTGCAGAGGTAGCACTCGGGCTTGAAGCCAAGCGGCAACAAGAGCGGTTGATAGGACCCCTTCTTGCTCCAGTTGAGCAACTCGGGCAACTTGAGCGTCCAAGTCAAGGTCTCCAACACCATATTTCAACGACCATTGATGTTTTTCAGTCGGCCGGGCGAGGGAGAACTCGGGCAGGTTCAGGAGGTCGGGGCCTTGATCAGGTGACTTGACATAAAAGAAGGTGGTCTGCCAGTTCTTACAGGACTGGACGATCTCGGGACTCTTGTACGCTGGTTTGCCGGCTGCGACAAGGCAACTGCCGCAGTCGGTCATGTCAGTCGGATAGGTTGGCTCTCCACCTTCCGTAGCAGACAACACTACTGCTCCCGTCCGAGCATTATGAGCTCAGAGGTTGAAGAACCGCTTCCAGAGAGAAACACTTGGGCGGCAGTCGAGGTATCCTTCACACAGCGTGACGAAGCCGGAGAGGATCATGATGAAGTTCGCCGCGAGGTGATGTGGTTGCAGTCGGTGGAAGTCGAGGAAGTTGCGGAAGAAAGTGCTGGCGGGGATTCCGAATCCACGCTCGAAGTGAGCGAGGAAGACGACCCTCTCGCCAGCACGCGCGATGGGCACGATCTCGGCGCCGGGGATGCGCCACTGGACATCTGCCGGCATCTTGCGGGCGCGAACCAGAGCTTGGATGCTGTCCGCGGTGACCTTGGCCCCCTTCCAGCACCCGCGGCTGCCCTGAGAGGTGTCCCGACGGGGAGCCATGGAGCTCGTGGGCGGAGCGAGAAGAGGGACGAGAAGCTAGCGGCAAGAAAAGACGGCGGCGGCAGAGCAGAACGTGAGCGCGCGGCCGGAGTGGATCCCGTGCGCGGAAGCGGAGAGACGAGCGCCACGGGGAGCTTCAGGTGGAGCGGCAATGGCGCGCGTGAGCAGCAGGAGATGGAGGAAGAAGACGATGTATGGGAGAAGGAAGGGGCACAGGCCCTCCCCTGTGGCTTATAAGGGCGGCGGGGGAGGGGAGTGGGATCCGGTTGCGGCCGTGTGGCCTGGTGTGGCCTAGCCCACAGGAAGACCAACCGGCAGGCCGGCGCAAGAGATCCCAGCGTGGGAAGCGAGGCGTGCGACGTGGGGGTCGAGGCCTGCAGTTATGTCATGTCTCACGTGGGTCGTGGGCCACGATCCATTGATTCCATCCCGGAGAAATCGGAAGTAACCGTTGGAAGGCAATCAGCGAGGGATGCTATTCTCAAAAAGTGAAGGCAGAAATCAGAGATGATTCAAAACAGATCGGACGAAATCTTCGCCAGCCGAGTGTGAGCTCCGAGTCGGCCGACGACCTCGGAATGACGCACTTGATGAGGCCACAGCATTCGGAAGATATTGAAAAAAGATTGAAAACTGCAAAGGCCCCGCAGTCAAATGACCATGGGACCTTTACAGCTTTAGGGGCTACTGTCGGGGGATTGGTACCCGGGTAGGCTCACCCAAGCGGAAGCAACCTTTCAAGACAAGGATGGACCGATTGGGCTGCAGCTGGGCCGAGCTAGGCAACCGTACCGAATGCCAGCAGTCGGCCCAGGGGCAACCGATCCATCCTATTGTCATCAAGATCATCATCCGATTGGCCCGCAGCTGGGCGGTGGTGGGCGTTAGCACGGCCGATTGCCTAGCGCAATCGACCCTGCCAAGGGCCACCAGTCGGCCCAGGCGCAGTCGGTACGACCTACCACCTATGGAGAAGTTGACCCCGAGACCAGTCGGAGGTCCAAGTACGGGGTCATAAATGCGCAATCCCGAGAGATCGGGGTGGCAGAGAAGCCAAGTCACATCGAAGATCTGGCAGAGATACGGTGTCGACCTCTCCGCCGATTCCGCGGACAGGACGACAAGACCGCACCTCCTAGCGCCACTGTTCGTCATCATGATCTACAAGTCTACAGCATGGGCCGCCGCTCGTAGGGTCCGGATCATCCGGAGAAGAGCAGTCGGTGGGACTCAGCCGATTAGAGGATGACGGCTGGGCCCAATCGGCAGTGATGTTACCGATTTACCCCGGGCTCATGCTATAAGAGCCCGGGGTACCCCTCCTGCGTGGGGGACTATCCGCTCAGTAGCACCATTACTCATATTCTTCTCAGTTCATTCACTGCTAGTAGTTACTCCTCAAGGAAGCAGGAGAGAGCCCTGCCCATGGCGGCGCTCACCTTCCCCTGAGAAGATAGAGAAGCAGTTATTGTAGCCCGGCTCATTGATATAGAAGAGACAAGCAGGATTAGGGGTGTTGTCTCTCCGGAGAGCCCCGAACCTGGGTACATCGTGGTGTCCTCCACCGTGTTTGTGCTCAACCCGATTTCGGCACCATCGACATCTTCTTCCTCGCGTCTTCCCCTCACTTTAGCCATCCCCATGGCATCTGACGTCACATATCGACGACATCAACATACCATCAACCTTGAGCCTGATGCTAGACCCGTTGTTGATCATCAACGACGGTTGAATCCGAAGATGATGGATGTTGTAAGGACTGAGACTCTCAAGCTTCTACCCGCAGGTATTATCTACCCTATAGCTGATAGTAAGTGGGTAAGACCGGTTCATTGTGTTCTAAAGAAAGGAGGTACAACTGTGGTTCCTAATGGTAAGAATGAACTAATACCTCAGAGAATTATTATTGGATATAGAATGTGTATTGATTACAGGAACCTGAACAAGGAAACCAGGAAGGACCACTACCCGTTGTCGTTCATCGACCAAATGCTTGAAAGGTTATCCGAAAATACTCACTTTTTTTATCTTGATGGTTATTCTGGCTTCTCTCAAATTCATGTTAACACTGATGATCAAGAGAAGACCACTTTTACTTGTCCCTATGGTACTTATGCTTACAGGCGTATGCCTTTTGGTCTATGTAATGCCCCTGCTACTTTTCAAAGGTGTATGTCTGCTATCTTTCATGGTTTCTTGGAAGAAATTGTGGAGGTATTCATGGACGATTTCTCCGTCTATGGAACCTCTTTTGACCATTGTCTCCACAACCTTAATAAAGTTTTGCAGAGATGTGTGGAGAAAAGTTTGGTGCTTCACTGGGAGAAGTGCCACTTTATGGTCAACGAGGGAATTGTTCTTGGCCACAAGATTTCCGAGAGGGGAATTGAGGTGGATAGGGCCAAGATTGAAGCAATTGAAAGGATGCCCTATCCAAGGGACATCAAAGGTATTCGTAGTTTTCTTGGTCATGCTGGTTTCTATAGAAGATTTATTAAAAACTTTTCTAAGACTTTGAGACCCCTCACTAATCTTCTCCAGAAGGATGTTACTTTTGTTTTTGATGAAGATTGTAAGGAAGCCTTCGAAGTTCTTAAGAAAGCTTTAATGACCGCTCCTATAGTACAACCACCTGACTGGAATTTACCTTTTGAAATTATGTGTGACGCTAGTGATTTTGCTGTTGGAGCTGTTTTAGGGAAAAGGGTTGATAAGAAGTTGAATGTTATATATTATTCTAGCAAAACCGTTGATAGTGCTCAAAAGAATTATGCTACTACTGAGAAGGAATTCTTAGCATTAGTGTTTCCTTGTGATAAGTTTAGGCAGTATATTGTTGATTCTAGGATTATTATTCATACTGACCATACTTCCATTAAGTATCTTATGGAGAAGAAGGATGCCAAACCAAGACTCATCCGATGGGTACGCCTTCAAGAATTTGATTTGCAGATTGTCGATAGGAAAGGAGCAGACAATCCGGTGGCAGATAATCTTTCAAGGATGGAAGATATACCACATGATCCCATTCCAGTCAACGACAGTTTTCCAGATGAACAGCTAGCTGTTGTAAAAGTACAATCTCTCTCTGATCCTTGGTTTGCAGATTATGCTAACTTTATCGTTGCAAAGGCCTACATGTTTAACATTTCAGCATAGGAAGAAGTTCTTCCATGATTTGAGGCACTACTTTTGGGATGACCCACACCTTTTCAAAGAAGGTCCAGATGGGATCGTGAGGAGATGCATAACAGAACACGAGCAGAAAGACATTCTCAAACAATGCCACGATAGTCCATATGGAGAACATCACATAAGTCTCTTCAATCAGGTTTTTATTGTCCTACTCTCTTTAAGGATGCTAGAAGTTATGTTTTATCTTGTGATAAGTGTCAGAGAGTTGGTAATATTAGTACAAGGAATGAGATGCCTGTGAATCACTCTCTAGTGATTGAGCCTTTTGATTGCTGGGGTTTTGATTTTATGGGTCCTTTTCCTTCCTCGCACAAGTAGACTCACATTTTAGTTGCTGTTGATTATGTAACCAAGTGGGTAGAGAAAATCCCCACTGAAAGTGTTGATCACAAGACATCTTTGAAAATTCTCAAGGATGTAATTTTTCCTAGGTTTGGAGTACCCAGGTACCTCGAGACTGATGGGGGTTCACACTTTACGCATGGAGCTTTTAGAAAAGCTTTAGAAAATGATAACCCACAACTGCAGGGGATCGAGATAGTCTTCGCGGGTAAGAATAACCCAATTTATAGATTCGACTCAAGGGGAGCCAAAGAATATCCACAAGCTTTAACAGTGGAGTTGTCAATTCCACCGCACCTCAGATACACTTACTTGCGACAAGATATTAATAGCAACTGCGATATGGAAGTGATGATAGCAACGGTAATAGTAAAACAGTTAAAGTAAACAACTAGTAACCAGCAGAATTAAAAACACTATAGGCTAGGGAGATGGATGGTTGGGCGCTGCATGGATAAGACACATCATGTATTTAACTTGGGGCAAGGCACACAGAAAAGCATTGATCATCTAGGCATAAATCAAACATCAGGCATGTATCCCAAAGGTAGTTGTACGTGCTTGCAATAAGAACTTCCACAACATCTTTTGTCCTACCATCCCGCTACGAACGGGGCCAAAAGGAACTTATGGAGATTAAGGTGCTCCTGTCAAAGAGCACCGGAACAAAGCATTAACAATCAATGGATACATGGAATCCTCAAATTATAGTCCATCCCCTTTGGTGTCCCAAGTTGTCACCTTTGCGATCGCCGGTTCCAGACTATAACAGGTGCAAAAAACTCATAGATAGGATCAAGAACACAGGTATATTCATGAAAACACAAAGGGTTCAGATCTGAAATCATGGCACTCCGGCCCAAAGTGAAAAGTATTAAGAGCAACAAGTCGAAGCAAATATGATAAACACCAATCTAGATGATAGGAAACATGCCCCCAGCAATATGATAAACTATTACATGATCTAACTCATCCAATCCCTACCATCCCCTTTCCCTACAGCAGGGAATTACTCACACATGGATGGAGAAGTCATGGAGGGAGGATGGAATGGCGATGATGATGACGATGGCGATGATCTCCCCTCTCCGAAGGCCAAAACAGCCTCCAGATTAGCCCTCCCGGAGAAGAACAGAGGGTGGCGGCGGCTCCGCGACGAGAATTGGGAAAACGACTTTTGTTTCGGGGTTTCTCCGTCATGGGAATAAATAGGAGTCCTGGTAGGGCACTAGAGGAGGGGGGAGGCCCCCAGGCGGCCAGAGGGCGCGGCCCCACCCCTGGCCGCGCCAGGGGGCGCCTGGGGCCCCCTGGCTCCCCTCTGGTCCCACATATGGCATCTGGCTCCTTCGGGTGCGTGGATTTTGTTGGAATTATGCCCTAGAGGCAATAATAAATTGTATTATTATAATTCCAGGTTCATTATTAATGTTTATATGTCTGTGCTATAACTGCAATGGCTTATGCGGAGGTTTGCCAAGTAGCATGTTAACTGCCTCCGGAGGAAAACCCATATGCAGGTGTGGAGTATAAACACCAACTGTTCTTAGTCTGCCTCTAGGACTAACCCGTGTGTTATGGATGACATGTTTTCCTGTTCATAGGGCATTGGAAATGCCGGTAACACATGGGAGCACATTGTTGCCAGAACAAGGGTGCTGAACCGACCCAATTGTATGATTTACTTTGAGATCACATCGTTTCCATGTTATAAGTAAAATCATCTAAGTTAATATGCATCTGTCCCTCATGACCATAAGAATGTTTCGTAACTTCATACCGGAGGGTGGGTTTTGACACTGTCCCAACACCACCCGTAACAGGCGTGGCAATAACGGCTTTGATCACTCACACCCGAAAGTGTGTCAAGGGACTTAACGATTCGAGTTGGGAATTTGCTCCTCTAACGATGGAGAGATACTTCTGTGGGACCTCTCGGTATTACGGCATCCAATATCGTCTGGACAGACACTGTGAATTGATCACAAGGGATACCGGAATACTAAACGAGAAAATGGAACAAAACGAGAAGGAGGATGACTTGGTATAATGGTTAATGGTTAATCATGCGGATACCTAATAGATCTCAGCTCAGGTTTTGTATAGTATCGTGAAGAAAATAGGACTGGCATGTTAAGCTTGTGGTTCACTCGAATTTATATTCGTGTAGGTACGGGAACCGTTATGGGTGTCCATGGCTCCGCTATCGACTATTGTTCCGCGAGAAAGTCAGTTTCCGGATCATGTCCGTATCCTACCGAACCTATGGGGTCACACACTTAAAGGTAGATGATCTGTAGAGTACTAGAGTGATAGGAGCATGTATTTATCACACCACGAATGTCTCGGAGTGATCGGGTTATAATCAGTGAGAAAACCGGAACCGTTTCGGAGACCCGGTAAAGTACCGGGAAGAGTTTTGAGAAAACCGGGTAAAACCGGAGGGCCGGAAAAGTTCCGAGTTGGTCTAGATATATTTAATATTCATTTATTAAGTATTTTGAAAAGGTTTCGGAATTAAATTAATGAATTTAATATCAATGGGCTCCCTCTCACTTGGAAGGCCCAAGTGGAGAGGGAGCACTTGGGCCAAAGGTGGCCCGGGAGGGGAGGCGCCTTGGGGGAGTTTCCAGGAAGCTTCCCCCCCCTCCTTGGCGCTGCCCTAGGGGAGGGGAAACCCTAGGGCGCAGCCCCTAGGGCTTCCCCCTCCTCCAAGGTGGATCCCCTCCCCCTCCCCCTATAAATAGAGGAGGTGGGGGCACCCCTTCAACATACGATTGAAGTTGTTCTCTCCCGAAAGGCTGCCCCCTCTCTCTCCCTCTCATTAGATCCAATCTCATCCACCCCGAAGGGCTGCTCCTCCCTCCTCTCTACTCCGGTGGCGCCGAGCTCTGGACTGCGGAGCCCTGCCGGATCATCTACACTGTACGTGCGGATCAACCGTAGAGAGATCGTACGTTCGATCTTCGTTCGAGGGACTCCACGATGATTAGATCTGTTCGTGGGAGTGTTCATCTTTACGCTTCTCCGACTCTCCATCAACATCTTCCGCTGCGAGAGAAGTGCATCCGTTGAACGGTTGCAGGAAGGTAACAAGATCGATAACCTTGTCTGCATCTTCCTAGATCCGTTTTGGGTTTGGTTTTCGTAGTGCCGGAATTTTTTTTGTTTTCTACTCTGAATCCCAACAATGGTATCATGAGCTAGTCTAGTGCTAGATGCAGGTTCGATCTAGAGTTCATAAGTGATGAACGGGCATTGCACAAAATTTTCATTGTGGGCGGTTTTTTGATAATAGATCTAAATTGAATCTTCTAGTTGCTTCTCCTCTAATTGCACAAGTTGATCCCTCCTGCATTGCTTGATTTTGTTACAAACATCTTGCCCCTCGGGGTCCTTCTATGCTGCTCCTAAGTATGCTGGTCGCACGAAGATGATTTGGGTCTTGCTTTTGGTGTGGAGAAATTGTGTAACAAAAGGGGCATGTTAGAGTCTTGACCTAGCACAGGGATCACGCGTATTGACGATTGTTCAGTATGGGTCATGAGATTAAACTGTAGTCTCATGGTTCATACGCCCCGAGTGTTAATCTAGACACTTGAAGATTATGCTTTATGTGGTTACGTAGCTAGCAAAACGTTTTGCCTTGCAAACCCTAGCAGCCACGTAAAAGATGCAAAGAACGAGTAGAAGAACGTCTAACTTGTTTTTGCAGGAACATGTGATGTGGTATAGTCTTCGTCATGATAAAAGTTGTATGAGATGATTATACTTTGTACATGTTAAATTTTCATGACTTGCATGTCATGGTACGGCATGATGGCTGGAGCCATATGATTGTCATTTATTCGGCCTACGTGCCAAACTTCATGTAATTTTCTTTTAGTAGAATAGATGCTAGCAATAGTTGTAGTATCTACATGAAGATGATGATCATACGTCATGGTGCTTGACGACATGTCGTGCGTGGAGGTGATGCTCTCCGCCAAAAGAAGATGAAGAAAGAAAAGCATGGTGCTTGGAGTTTCTTGAAGAAAAGGGCTATACCATATCACATACTTTAAATTGCATGTGATGTTAATCCTTTTCATTGCCTGTTTTGATTGCACACTAGTTGTAATTTTAATAGGATGATCTCTCTTAAAATATCAAGAAGTTCGTGCTCTCCCAACGGTGCAACCATCTGTAATAAATGCCACCCGCACTACTAGGGAAAAGCTTATAGGTAGAGGCTTAACAGTAGCGCCCTTTAAAGACAGGCGCTACTGCTAATTAGCAGTAGCGCGCTATATGGACGCTCGCTATTGATATGCCTGTATCAGTAGCGCCTCATCTATGGACCCGCTACTGGTAAAGGTGGTCCCCATCAAACCCAGCTGACAAGTTTTAGTAGCAGCGCCCCCCCCCCCGGAAAGCCCGGTACTACTATCTACTTATCAGTAGCGCCCTTCCGTTACGCCCGCTGCTGCTAATGTGGACCCAACTTAACCCAGAGGCCCGCAAATAGCAGCAGCGCGTGATCTATTGGGTCGCTACTACTAAAAGAATAGCAGTAGCGTCGTAGCGGTACAGGCGCTACTGGTAAGGCGCAGCAGCCACCTTTCCACCAACCATCCCCCTCCCCCCTCCTCTCTCTCCCTCACTTGCTTCTTCCTCATTCCTTCTCCTACCTCTTGTCCATCTCCATTAATGCATTACACCATCTCCATTAATGCACTACACATCATCTTCATTAATGCAATATCTCTCTCTTTCCTTCTAATTTGCTCCTCCTCCACCACCACATATCATGCATAAATGCATCTAGCTATCTCTCTTTCTCACCTTTGCCTCCTTCCCCTCACTAGCTAGTGCAAGCTTCTCCCAAGTGTGATATTTTAACAAAAGGTATATATTTTCTCTCTCTCTCTCTTAATTAATTACTAGCTAGCTAGGTACGTGGATGCATGAGATGTGAGTAAAAAATTGTGCTTTGCATCAATGAAAATATTTGTGTGTGTGTGTATGGGTGTGTGATATGAGAGTTTGCCTATGTTTTTCCGAAATGTCGATTTACTTCCGTTTCGGCGAATTTCGGGCAAACTCTATATGTCCTATTTTTAGGAAGGTCATGCCGAATTTTTGTAGTACTTTGATATGCATATGCATGTCGTTATAATCTTTTGTTTGTATAACTCGTAGGCGACCATGAAGGTCTATGGAAGGATGGTGGATAGATACTTTCGATCCGCAGTGGACGACATGGTTGAAAAAAATGAAAAGGAGATTTTATGTCCTTATCGAAAATGCAAAGAAGGCGTCTGGCTGGACCCCTTTAAGGGTGGACGTTTGAAGGCGCACCTGCTTAGATATGGTTTCATGGATGGCTATACTCGATGGATAACTGAAGATGATGATGACGATATCGACGATGCAACCAATAACCCCATGGAATCGGATGAAGAGATGATTGATGGATCCGAAGACGAAGAGGGCGCTGGAAATGACGGCGGAGAAGAGGCCGCACATGGTAATGGCGGAGAAGATCAGACCGAACATGACAGATCCTTCGTCGCTACTAAATTCAATCGTGCGGGACCCTCATGTTCGAGACCTGCTTCGCAAGAAGACGACTAGCGACAGAGCTGGTTCTAGAGAGGAGGCCAAGTTGGAGCAACTGGAGGTAGACTCGAAGACTCCATTGTATGATGGTTGCACTCCTGAGGTGACCCGCTTGAGTTTCACGCTCGAACTTCTAAAGATGAAGGCTAAAAATTAATGGAGCGACAAAAGCCTCGATGATCATCTCAAGTATCTAAACAAGACAGTTCTTCCCCCGGGGAACCTTTGTCCTACTAGTGTCGATGAGGCCAAGAAGATTGTGTGCCCTCTTGATCTGCCGCACATTAGATACCATGCATGCATCAATGATTGCATCATTTATCGGAACGAGAACGCAGAAAAAACCAGTTGTCCGGTGTGCAATGCTGATAGATACAAGAAGGCCGGAAAGAAATATCCTCAGAAAGTTGTATGGTACTTTCCGATCATTCCTCGTCTGCAGCGTTATTTCGTAGATCCTAAGGAAGCTGAGCTCATGCGGTGGCACGCGGTCAGGAAGGTGCCCGATGATGGAGATGATCCGAAGATGAGACACCCTGTGGACGGAAGCCAGTGGTGAGCGTTGAACGCCGAATATGAATTTCATCTTGATCCAAGGAACGTCATGCTTGGCGTGAGTTCAGATGGCATGAATCCGTTTGGCAAGCAGAACACCAACCATAGCACATGGCCCGTGTTTGTATGGATGTACAACATTCCCCCGTGGAAGTACATGAAGACAAAGTACATACACATGAGCATTCTGATTCAAGGGCCGAAACAGCCGGGAAATAATATTAATCTATATCTCGAGCTATTGAAAGAGGAGCTAGAAATGTTATGGAAATCACCAGTCAAGACATGGGACGCTTTCAAAAAAGAATATTTCTATATGAAAGCCGCGGTGCTGACGACGGTGCACGATTATCTCGATTACGGATATGTATCAGGCCAGGTGTGCCATGGATATTGCGGATGCACGAGGTGCATGGATGATACAATGTCTCAGCAGCTAACGAAAGATGGTGGGTCTGCGAAAATCGTGTACATGGGGCATCGAAGATGGCTCGAGAAGAATGACCCGTGGAGAAACCGTGGAGATCTATTCAATGGTGAGACTGAGCATTGAGGACCTCCACGTAAGAGGAGCGGTGCCGAAATGGATGAGTTGTTGAAAAACTGGAAAGACTGCCCCGCGCCTGGAAAGATGAAAAAACCAGAGCCGCTGCTGAAGGTATGGAAAACAAGGTCTGTTTTCTGGGACTTGGAGTACTGGCCCAAACTCGATACACCTCATTGTCTTGATCAAATGCATATCACGAAGAATGTTCTCGAGAGTTTGCTTGGCACACTGATGAACATGCCGGAGAAGACCAAGGATGGGCCAAAGGCAAGAAGAGACTTGAAAGATTTGGAAATAAGGGCAGATCTCCACATGCCCCGTAAAACGGCCGAGACAAAGACGGAGACAGAGGCGGGGGACAGGAGGCGGGGCAAAAAAGTAAAGAAGAAGGAAGAGAAATATTTCCCCCCTTCTTGCTTCACCTTCAATACTAAGGAGATCGATCAATTTTTCAAGTGTCTTACCGGAATAAAAGTTAGTTCCGGTTACTGTGGGAAGATAAGCAGATATCTAGACATGCAGAAAAAAGGTTCGGCGGGATGAAGTCTCATGACTGTCACGTGATGATGACGCAGATACTACCGGTTGCCCTTAGAGGGATAATGGACAAGCACGTTCGTGACACGCTTACTGGTTTCTGTAATTTTTTCGATGTTATCTCTCGAAATTCGATCAGTTCGAAGCAGCTCACAAGGCTACAGGAAGAGATTGTTGTCATACTATGTGAGCTCGAGATGTACTTCCCGCCCACATTCTTTGACGTCATGGTGCATCTGTGTGTCCACATTGCGGACGACATCATCGACCTTGGCCCGTCATACCTGCACAACATGATGCCGTTCGAGAGGATGAATGGGGTCATCAAAGGATTCGTTCGTAACATGTCCCGACCAGATGGAAGCATCGTACAAGCCTATCTGACACAAGAGTGCATCTCTTTCTGCGAGAATTATCTAAGCAACGGAGACGACGACGTCCCTGTTGTTGGTTTGCCCGTTAACAAGCACCATGGGAGGCTCGGAGGAGAAGGTCACACCAACGGTCGGAGGGAACTGCATGTCGACCACTCGGATCTACGCAATGACTTTGACAGGGCAAACTTAGTAGTGCTACAACATCTTGACGTGGTAGACCCTTTCGTGACACTGCACAAAGAAACCATCGCCAAGAAGTACCATGACCAGGGCCTACGCAAGACGGACGCCGAAGTTACTAGAGAGAACAAATCCACTTTCTTGCCTTGGTTCAAAGAGCATGTTCTTGCCAATCCCCCGGAAGAGGGGTCTACAGACGCATTGCTCAAATACGCCTTAGCACATGGCCCTGCTGTCAAACTTCCTCACCTATCAAGCATACGATATAAACGGATACACGTTCTATACGGAGGCCAGAGATATGAAAAGTGATTTCCAGAACTCGGGGGTGATGATAGATTGCATGACTGACGACAACGGCTCAACGGAAAGATATTACGGAAGGGTCGAAGAGATCTGGGAGCTTAACTACTCTGGACTACACAATGCGACGATGTTCCGTGTCAGATGGGCTAAGAATGTCGAAAGAGAAAACCGGTATTTCACTACTATGTCTATACCCGACGCCAAGAGCGCTACCGTGAACGTCATCGCCAAAAATGAGCCATGGATACATGCTAAGCACATGACACAATGTTTCTACATAACCGACCCGAGCAATCCCAGCCGTGTTGTCGTGAGGAGAGGCAAAAGAAACATCGTCGGAATGGATGGAGTCGCCAACATAGAAGACTATGACCAGTACGGCAACCCGATGAGGGAAGATGACGACGACGATGAAGCATATGTCAAAAGAAGAATGAAGACTACATTACCTATGAAAGATCGTACTCCATGGAAAAGGAAAAGTCACAACGAGGGCCTAAATTATTCGGAAACGAACAAAAAAGGAAAGAAACTAATCACTAAGAAACGTCCTCGACGCTGAGAAACTAAATGTGTGTTGTAATCTATATAAGTATCTATTTTGTATACTTGCACTTTAACCGCGTTATCGATCGGTCAAATTATATATTGTCGCTTTTAAATATACATTATATAAATTGTATCGGTCGTTGTTCAGGAAAAAAATTAAAAAGGAAATGGAAAGAGGGAAAAAAATGCCAGAAATATCAGTAGCGGGCCCTGTCAGCGCGCGCTACTGCTAAGGTTTAGCAGTAGCGGGCCCTGTCAGAGCGGGCTACTGCTAAACTTAAGCGGGTCACCTCTAAGTTTTAGCAGTAGCGGGCCCTGTCAGAGCGCACTTAGCAGTAGCGCGCTCTGACAGGGCCCGCTACTGCTAAGTTTCACTTAAACCGGTCGGGCGGGTTCTTCTTTTCATTCCCCTCTATCTCATCTCCCTCTCGAACTTCTCCCCGGCCGCCGTCGTCGTCGCCGCGCCTCCCCGCCCTCGTCGCCTCGCCTCCCCGGTATGCCTGCAGGCCTCTATTATGCTTAGGCCAGTAGTGCTAGCATCATATTTTACTAACCAGTACTGCTAGCATCGTATGAAATTTTTAGCATCAAAGGCTCCTATAGTACACTGTACACACACACACACACACGCAAATACACACTCCAATTTTATTTATTTATTTTTTACATTGTATGGTACAGTACTGTACACACACAAATACACACTCCACTTTATTTATTTTTCATATTATATGGTAAGTAGGAGTACTATACACACAAATACACGCTCCACTTTATTTATTTTTCACATTGTATGGTACTGTGCCGGAAGCGTCCAGACAGGGAGATGAGATAGACAAGGAATCATCGAAAAACTACTAGTAATAAGTCAGCAGCAGGCAAAAGCAAATTCGCAACACCTCAATTTCATGCTAAAAATTGCATACGATGCTAGCAGTACTGGTTAGTAAAATACATAAAAATGTATGACTATATTGTTCTATTTTCTGTGTTGCAGTTGTTATTAGTTCCTCCTCTTACTTAATTGGTTTCAGTTGAGCTGTTAAGCTTGTTGGAAAGATGCTTTGATGGGACGTTGTAGCACAGTTGCTGTTGTGAATAACTCGGGATGTGCAGTGCAGTGCAGTTGTTATTTGAACTTTTGGAGTTGAAAATGCAAATGAAATGATACTGTGTATGAATTTTCTTCTTTTTTCCATATGCAGGGATCCGAGGGGCCTATGTTTTGCCGAAATGTTGATTTATTTCCGTTCCGGCAAATTTCAGGTTCCCGATATGTCCACTTTTTAGCAAAGGTCATGCCGAAATTTATCGTGAATTTTGACATGACTTGTGCTACAAAGTATGACATATCGAGTGCCCGGTATTTGATAGGACGTTATTTAGTCCTTTTTTATAGTTTGAGAATTAAACTTGGAGACTAAATATATCGTAGGAAACATGTCGACCAACGACGAAGCCGGTGCAAATGAAGATTTTGACTACCAGCAGCATGAACACGCCTTCCTCGACCATATGTCTTCTCAGCTACGAGACAAAGGTCCAAATGCCGCTAGTGCGACGGACGCCGAAATCGAGTCCGACAGCACTCCTGATGGCACCGATGGCACTGACACCGGCGCCACCGACACCGGCGGCGCTGAAGCCGCTAATGAACCACCAAATAAGAAGAAGGAGAGGGTACGAAAACCAAACAAGCTCGGCACCGACAAACTTCTAGTGACAGAGGTGCATCCTGGCAAATTCGAGCCAATAGCGTCGTCGAAAGCTCGCAAGTGCTACGGCAACCAAGTCGGATGCATCCTACGGGAAACCGCGAGCATCAACGACTATGACTTGAGGAGTATACCAAATATGGAACATTTACTCCTTACGAAGCTGCACAACAGATTCAAGTTCCCGGATCGGGATGAGAGCAAAACTCCGTGGGATGATGATGCCATGACTGACATAAACGCCGCCGCCATGGTCAAGTTCAGCAATGCATTGTCCGCGTGGAAAGTGAGGGTGAAACGATTGATTGAGAAGAACAAACCTTTGTCCAAGATTTTTGCGGAGAATCCATCACTTACGGAAGCTGAGTTCTTAAAATTCAAGGACACTTGCGCTACCGACGAAGCCAAGCTTAGGTCCGCGAAATTCAAGGGGCTTCAGAAAAGGAACACGGGGAAACACCGCCTCGGAAGCCGTGGTTACATTGGCAAAAGGCCCATATGGGACAAGGAGGACGTGGAACGTGAAGCCGCGGGGATCCCAGACCCCTTGGCGGAGTTCACCGACCCGCAGGAGTATGACTTCATCAGGGCCCGCTACAAGTGGGACTCGAAGAAAAAGGTTTGGTCCACGGACTAATATTTTTTTTCCACCTTATATTAGCTTCTCATCAAGTCAGAATACATGTTGTAGTAACATTTGTAAATGGTCCACGTTTCTTTCGCAGAAAGAGCAACACAAGCTTGATGCCGAAAGCGACTCATCGTCTCAGTCGACGATGAGGCCCAAGTGGGACACCCATCTCAACCGGGCCTTGAACATAATGAAGGGCCTCCCTTTGGACACTCGGCCGCAGCATGGACGTGTGCACGGCGTCGGAGACGGTGCCCAGTGGAAGCACTACTACCACGAGGACCCTGAGGCCAAAAGGCAAAGAAGGAAGTTTAGTCAGATCAACATCGACGAGAAGGTGAAGCTTGCGGTTGAGAAAAAAGCAGCTGAGACCGAACAAGTGACCAAACAAGAGATGATCAAGTCGGCAGTCAATGCAGCTCTAGCTGCCTGTAGAGATGAGTTCGCAGCTTCGGTTTCATCCTTGATCCCGGCTGTTATCGAGTGGACGAAGAAAAATCCATACAAAACGGCAGGGGATTTTCCCCGTACTAGCTTCGTCGGGAGCAACTCGGTGAACATCGCACCAGCAGGGCCTGCTCTCGCATCCGGACATGCTCCATTAGCCGCTCATAGCAGACCGTCCTCTGTCTCTGGCGTGCTAGGCGGGCCTTCGCCTTTGGCTGAGCTCGACGCCCTCACGGTAATTACGCGTCACACCAACATATCTATAATATATCCCTTTTTCGTTGCCTTTTGGATGTCTGACGCCGTAGACATGTTTCCGCAGGCCGAGAGAACCCCGTTGTCAGAACCCTCTGTTAGGTAATGTGCTAGGGTTAGCAAGTCTATTGCATCATGTTAAAATTTCAAAAGAAATCTTTGAAATCAAAATCAAAAGCAAAATGGGAGAAGGAAACCCCCCCCCAGATGAATTAATTCAAAAGGCCAGATAAAAATCTTCTCCAAAAATTCATGTTAGACTTTTGAAAAGTCTTATAAATGAGTGTGATCACATATCAAGTGATGTGGGACCCACCCCATGCTCATGGATTTTTCAAATAATCAAACAGTGCCTTGGAATTAATTAAAAACCCCTATTTGAGTTAAGATTCAAATTATTTGAATTTTAAGAAGTGCCAAACTTTATAAATGGCTAGTCTATATTATTATGAGGCCATATAAAAAGTTTCAGCATTTCAGAAAAGGGCTAGGTATTTATTTTTGCTAGCCAAGACAAATGTTAGAAAAGAAAAATAGAAAAAGAAGCAGAAAAGCTTACCTGGCGCCCAGGCGAGAGCAGCCCATCCAGCCCACCCGGCCCAGAGGGGCAGCAGGGTCTTATTCCCCGCCCCGCGCCTCCAACCTGCTCGGTGGAATGCCACCGAGCCAGCCGTGGACGACACGTCGCCGCCGAGCACCTTCCAGGCCTCCCCGTGCCTCCTTCTCGCGCCTGGAGACGTCTCTCGCTCGTCCCAATCCATCCCCCCCCTCTAGAGCTTCCTCCTCCTCCTCCCGTGCTCGTTTTTTGTCGCCGCCCGAGAACTCGCCGGAGCACCGAAGCGCCCCCGCGTGGCCATCGACGCCGAGGAGCCCGTCCAAGCTGTCCAGCGTGATCGCCGTCCTCGACTTCGACGACTACCAGCAGGAGACGCATCAATTCGGGCCAGACGGGACGCAAGCTTCACCGAGAACTCGCCGGACCCGCGAGCTCGCCGTCGTCGATTCGCCGCCGTTGAAGCCTCCCCGAGCTTGTTGTTGCTTCCGTCCGATCCGCGGTGAGCTCCTGAGAATTTACTCCAAGCTCCTAGCACCCCGTAGCCCCTCTAGCCAAATCCGCCATGAGAACCGAGCTCCTCGCCGCCATGGTTGAGCTAGAGCTCGCCCTCGTGCTCCTCGCGGCGCCCCAGTGCGCGCGTTTGACTCGCGGGCGTTCCAGCTTTCGAACGCGCGCAAGTTCAGCCCAAGCCGTGCACGCTAGCCTCTTCCCCCAACCTCGCCATCGTTCTGTTTCCGCCCAGCACATCGCCGTCGTCGCTCCCGACCTCCTCGTGACCCCCTGATGCCTTCTCTCGACGCGGACGACCTCCAGGAGCAAGCCCATGCCCTCCGTTTCCTCTTTCGTGGCCGGAAGCACATTCCGGCGAGACGCCGCCGTCCCCTGTGGTCGCCGCCGGTTAGCCGCCGGTGGGTTATCCCCTAAACCATGCTTAACCCCCCGAGAGCCGATGACAAGTGGGCCCAGGGCCCTTAATCCCCACTGGTTAAGCTAAACCAGCCGGGTTAATTAACCCAGCCACTGACAGGCCGACCCCACCAGTCAGACCCCTGCTGATGTCATGCTTGCATCAGCATGACGCAGTAAATGAATTTCCAGAATTAGAAATGAATTAAAGAAATTCCAGAAATTCCAGAAAATAGCCCAAACTTTCGAAATTCATAGAAAATTCATATTAACTCCAAATTGGACAAATAATATATGAAAAATGATCAGGAGAAAATAAGCTATCCAAATATCCAACTTTCAACTTTGTTTGAGTTGAATTTAAATTGGGATAAGTAGCATTTGCTATTTGATTTAAATGGAATTAAATCAAAATCAATTCAAAAGTTTTTGCAACTTGAACCATGGAAACATGCTACATTTCAACCACACATCAGAGGCATATCATACACATTCCAAAATGATTCAAATTGATCAAAAAATGTCACATGTAACTTGGCTAAGTTTGAATTCAAATTGGAGTTTGAATTTGCAATTCAATTTGCAATATACTCCATTTAAATTGAATTGCTTCACACATCAAAGCATATACATCAAGTTTCAACCTTCCATCATGTGATTGTGCATTGTATTTACTTTGCTACCTTGTTTGTTGTTTGTCGAGTAGAGGTGGAACCGGAGCAGGAGGCTGCCCCCTTCGTTGAAGACCCCGAACCCGAACCTCGTCAGCAAGGCAAGCAAACCCCCATTGATCATGTCGATAAAATCCCACTTCCCTCTCATGTCTCGCTTATGCATTGTATAGGATGATTACCATGCTACGTTTCTACCGCATAGATGAACCCATTCCTTTGCATGACCTATCATTTGTCACAGTAGTAGGCAAACCACAATCCTAGCAACTGTAGGAGTTGATTGATATCATGTGGCCCCTGCAATTGTTACTGCTTATTGCATGCTTAGAGTGATACCATGATGATACTTTTATGTGAGTCGGGATGGTAGTGATCATGATGATGATGGTAGAAAAGTGTTGGTGAATCTACCCTAATACAAGGTGAACGATGAGAGGTTGTGTAGGAGTACACGGTGGGTTGTCTCGTTGAACACCGCCCTAAGTCTGAGTTCTTGTGTAGTGATCCAAGATGAAGAGTAAAACCACACATTGGGCTCACTGACCCCTCTCAACTTATTAACTCATCCGTTTCGATGTCCAGATGTTGCAATAGTTCGGAGTTCTGGTAGGTCTGTGGCCTGGATGCTAAGTGAGAGAACGGCTCATCCGAGACCGGCTTATGCACCACGCACACATCACTTGGGTCCACTTCGGTAAACCGGCCGGGTTCACGATAGTGGTAGCCAACCCAAGTAGGCGGCTTTCTCGGACTAGATCGGCTATGAGGTAACAGTTGTGGTGAGCATCCTCGCCGACACTTCTTGAACGGTGTCGAGTACAAAGGCGGTAACCGATGATCATGTGTTTGTAGCGGTACACCCCTGCAGGGTTAACAAAACTATTCGAATAGCCGCGTCCGCGGTTATGGACTGCTTGGAAAGCTTAGCTTGATTATTAGACAACTTGAACTGGATACTTCTAAAACACACCAAGATAAGTGTGAGTGCTATAGTGTGCTTTCTCGTGGGGAAGTCGAGGAAGGCACCATAGTGTTGTAATTGGTTGGAGAAAGTAGTGGACTCGTGTACGCTTCTTACCTCAAAGTCTGGTACTCGTAGTTCAGGACTAGCCAAGTCAAAGCTGGCATTTCTGCAAGTGAAACCCCACCTCCCTTTACCTTGATACATGTGCATGAGTAGTATAGCTCCTATGTAATTCTTGCTGAGTACGACTTTGTACTCACGTTTGCTTAATCTATGTTTTAGATGAACCCACTGACCCCGAAGGTGGCTTCTTCATCGAGCTGGACGACTGAAGATCAAGCTAGTCTAGTCCCAGTCAGACGACTGGTTCCCTCGTGGAGGGCTTGTGTTAAAATAAGGCTTCTTAAGCCATTGGTTAAACTTGTCTGTACTCAGACATACTTTGCTTCCGCTTGTTGTTGTAATGTTGGATCACATGTTTGTGATCTCTGTGTGCACTCTATAAGAGTTATCAATAAAAATGTATACTTTGTAGAGAATTGCAATGATACCTACTGTTCATACAAGGCATGTGTGCTGCGTGTATGTTTATAACATGCATGTCTTTGTATGGGTTTTCGAGACCTTAGTTGTGATCTGGCTGGCGGTCTTTCATACACCAAGTGGCCCTTAGATGTGCGCAGCTTGGGGCATCGCGATGCGATTGTTCGAGACTCTGTCTCGTGCACACTTTGTGGTATGATCGAGCCCGCCCTAGACCCCAACTAAGTGATCGGGCTTGAGTAAGTCTATGCAAGAGTTATGAGATAGTCGATAGTATGGTTGAGGCGACTTGTCTTTGAATATGGGAGTTCATCACCCATATCATTAGACTTGTGTGCGGACGATGAGGACCCATCTCAGTTGATCATCCGGCCTGGATGGGATGCCCCTCACGTACGATGCTTTCCGAGAACGTTCTGTGCTTGGCCTTGTCTGCTTAGACAAGTGGGTACGGTTCTCGGCTCTCCATATGACTATGTCTTAGCTGGACTTGCATACGCTAACCCCGGGTCCCGACAGACTTGGTATCAGAGCAGGACTGACTGTAGGACTAGTAGCCTTGGCCGAAGTTGAGTCTAGCTTGCTATAGTTATATAGTTACTCTGGGTATATAAGGGAACAACGTAAGGCTTCTTTTTTCTCCTTACCCCCTTCGTTCTGAGTTCTGAGTCACCCTCATCTTATTCTACGGGAAGATAGGACTAGGCTCTCCTCTGTCTGATTAGAACATCTCGTTGTTTGCTTCCTTGTAGCCGTAGGAAAGTTGTGATCGGTTTGTTAGAGTGGTTATGCTTCCTGATTTCTTACATCGTATGTAAGTGTTGTTTCCATGTTGTAAGAAATTGTCTTTTTCTTGCAATTACAGCCGTTATGCTGTCCGAGTCATTCCAGGTTTATTTCATAATCTGATGCATTTGCAAACTCCTTCTTTCTGTTTCAGATGGCAGATCTTCCCCCTCAGCAGATTGTTCGTTTGACCAGGTGCCTCGGTGTGCGTGGCCATCCCGCCACGTTGATCGAGATGATGTCCTATGTGGGATATCGATGGTATCCTGAGTACACCATCGAGGAGCAGTTCCATGACTTCAACCAGACCCAGTTTCCACTGCATTGTTAGGATCTACCCGCACCACCTTCGAGTCACTCAGCCTATCCACTTTGGACATGGCATTGGCATGACCGAGAACATGGCTGTGCAGGATGCTGCATATTCATGTATTACACTGCTGAGAGAGGAGCACACTATGCTGAGAGAGACCACATTCCGCTATATCCCTGCTGCACTTCCAGGAGAAGAGGGATATTACACCGGACTCTACTCAGATCACTCTGCAGAAGATCCAGCACTTCAGATGACTGCTAGGTTTGCTAGTGATCGAGATCGTGATGCACGCGCTCTCCGTTTCGAGCTTCACGCCACTCGTGTTCGCCTGTATCGAGCACTGACACTCTTGGCACCCTTCGTGAGTGTTGGATCAGTCGAGTATGACGCTATCTACCCAGTGAGGACTCAGATGCCTTCTCGAGTTGCTTGGCCCGAGATTGGAGGCATTTTTCCACCCCGTCGTCCATTGCTTCCACCCTACACTGGACCTAGGCCCCATCCTTGCCCAAATGGATATCAAGGTCCACAGGCCTCCGTGTTTTCCGATGGTCACCTTCAGCTACCGGGATACGCGGGTAACTTTTACGAGGACTACTATGGAGATGGAGATGAGTGAGACCGCCTGTGGTCTTACTTACTGAGGATGTAGTAGTATCTTAGTATATTGTACGCAAGGTATCTAAGTTCCAGAGGCTTAGATAAATAATGTATAGGAATTCAGAGTGCCTCTGAAGGATGTATCATCTTCATCACGTTTGTATTAGCTTGGTGCTTGTACTAAAACGATGTATGGTTTGTATGACAGCTTGTGAATATATGGCTTGTATGCTTTTATCACCATGTTGTCAAGATGATTACTTCCTTTGCTCTGTAATCCTTCCAGTACTTCAATACCTCGATTAGAATCTTCAAAACAACTCTGTTTGACTTTGTTTTTTCACCTTCAGAATGTCTCAAGGAACCCGTGGCCAGCTTGGTCGTAACCAGGGTCGTGGAAATGACCAGGAGGAAGGAAACCTTCCACCCCCACCCACGATGGCTCAGGTTCTGATGGAGGTTGAGAGGAACCGCCGAGACTCTCACCATCTGCTGGAAGTCATTTCTCGCAACACCACTCAGCAGCGCAACGAGTTGGTGTCCCTGAACGACTTCATCCTGCTTCATCCCCCGGTTTTCAGTTACTCCACCGAGCCCCTTGACGCCGATGACTGGCTTCGCAGCATCGAGAGGAAGCTCCAAGAAGGCCATGTTGCAAATTGCGACAAGGTCAGCTATGCCACCTATCACCTTGAAGGTGCAGCTAGCTCTTGGTGGGAGAACTTCCTGAACATGCGTCCCGTTGGACCACCCGCATCTTGGGATGAATTCTGCACTTCCTTCCGTGAGCACCACATTCCCAAAGGTCTTATGGACCGCAAGCGTGAGGAGTTCTGCAACCTCACCCAAGGCAGAAGGACCGTTGACGAGTTTAGTCGTGAGTTCAACCGACTGGCTCGCTATGCTGCTGAAGAAGTCTCCGCCGACTCCAAGAAACAAGAAAGGTTCCGTCATGGACTCAATTCCGGACTCCGTCATGAGCTCAACCTACATGACTTTGCCACCTTCCAGGTCCTTGTCAACAAGGTCATCAAGGCAGAGGACATGAACACCCCCAACGACTTTCGCAAACACCCTAGAGACGATGGTTCATCCAATTACGGCTCTCAGAAGCGCAAGATCTGGATCCCCAACAGAATGTTCCGCCAGAACAACCCACCGAGGCCATCCTATGTGGCGCCTCGTCCACCAACTCAGTTCCACCCAGCTCCACCAAACAACCCAGCTCCACGCACTGTCTTTGGAGCCTGTTACAAATGTGGTCAGGCAGGCCACTACTCTTGTGATTGTCCCCAGAACCAGATCCAGAATCAGAATGCTCCACCCCGTGCCGGAGGCAACAACAATGGTCGTGGCAAGCCACCCCAGAAGGTCTACACCACCAAACCCGCTCCTCCCGCCACTCATGGACGTGTGAACCAGATTGCCGCCGAAGAGACTGACGACACCACTGACGTCATTCTTGGTATGCTCCCAGTCAATTATGTTCCTACTTCCGTTCTTTTCGACCCAGGAGCATCTCATTCATTCATGTCGGAAAGTTATGCACTTCGTCATGAGTTATCCTTTGTTGAATTATCCACCCCCATGATTATTCAAACTCCAGGGTCAAGATGGTAAACTAATGGAGTAAGCCATGGTAATCAAATTGCAATTGAGGGTTTAGTATTCCTTGCTTCACTCATAGCCCTCAAGTCTTCAGATATTGATGTCATCCTTGGCATGGATTCGCTATCAAGACAGAATGCCTATGTGGATTGCAAAGGCAAATACGATAAACTCACCCACCCTTCAGGCAAGACCGTCAACTATACCTCACCCAGAACAAGAACCCAAGTGCATTCCTTGAATGTACTTCCCCTTCCCGAACTTGAAGATATTCCGGTGGTTCGTGACTTCCCGGATGTCTTTCTTGAAGAGCTGCCGGGCATGCCACCCGACAGATGTGTAGAGTTTATAGTGGATCTTGTGCCAGGAACCGCACCAATTTCTAGACGCCCATACAAAATGGCCCCACGTGAGTTAGCTGAGCTTAAAACCCAACTGGAAGCTTTGTTGGAAAAAGGCTTCATCCGCCCTAGCTCATCGCCATGGGGTTGCCCCGTTCTGTTCGTAACGAAGAAAGATGGAACAGAAAGGATGTGCGTAGACTATCGCCCGCTAAATTTAGCGATTATAAAGAACAAGTACCCATTGCCCAGGATCAATGATCTTTATGATCAACTTGCAGGATCCTCTGTCTTCTCCAAGATGGATTTGAGATTAGGTTATCATCAAATCAAAATCCGAAACGAGGACATTCCCAGAACGGCTTTTACTACTCGTTATGGTCTTTACGAGTACACCGTCATGTCCTTTGGTTTAACCAATGCCCCCGCCACTTTCTCACGCATGATGAATTCGATCTTCATGGAGTACTTAGATAAATTTGTTGTGGTTTATCTCGATGACATTCTCATCTACTCGAAGAATGAAGAAGAACATGCCGAACACCTAAGGCTGGTATTGATGAAACATAGAGAGCATCGCCTGTATGCTAAATTCTCCAAGTGTGAATTTTGGCTACCAGAAGTGACCTACTTAGGCCACGTGATTTCTGCAAAAGGCATTGCTGTGAATCCCGAGAGAGTTCAGGCCGTCCTTGACTGGACTCCACCTGAATCGGTTAAGCAAGTTAGGAGTTTTCTTGGCCTAGCCAGCTACTATCGTCGCTTCGTCGAGAACGTTTCTAAAGTTGCAAAGCCTCTAACTGAACTCCTCAAGAAAGATAAGAAATTCCTATGGACTCCCAAGTGCGAGGAAAGCTTTCAAGAGCTAAAAAGAAGGTTGACTTCTGCAAGGATTTCGAGATCTATTGTGACGCATCACGGCAAGGGTTAGGATGCATACTTCTGCAAGATCGACATGTGGTAGCTTATGCTTCACGCCAGTTGCGGCCACATGAAGAGAACTATCCTACCCATGACCTTGAACTCGCTGTCGTAGTTCATGCCCTAACAACTTGGCGACATTACCTCCTTGGTAACCGTTGCGAAATCTATTCCGACTACCAAAGCCTCAAATACATTTCACCCAGCCAGATCTTAATCTCAGGCAAAGATGCTGGATTGAGTTGATAAAAGATTACGACGTAGGAATTTCTTACACCCCAGGCAAAGCCAATGTCATGGATGATGCACTAAGTCGTAAGTCGTATTGTAACAACCTCATGTTACAACAGTATCAACCACTTCTTCATGAGGAATTTCGCAAGCTCAATCTTGAGATTGTTCCTCATGGCTATCTTTCTACCTTGGTGGCGAAACCAACTCTTGAGGATCAAATCATAGTTGCCCAAAGGCGTGCATGAGGTGTTCGCCGGATCAAGTAGAACATTGTTAGCGGAGTTGCTAAATGTTTCTCCACAGATAGCAAGGGAACGGTATTCTTTGGAAATCGTTTGGTAGTACCTAAGAATAGGGAACTAAGGCAACTCATCCTCAAAGAAGCCCATGACACACCCCTCTCGATTCATCCCGGTAGCACAAAAATGTACCGACATCTACGCCAAATATTTTGGTGGACCAGGATTAAGAGAGACATTGCTCAATTTGTTGCCGAATGTGATGTTTGTCGTCGCATTAAGGCAGAACATCAAAGACCTGCTGGTACACTTCAACCTTTGTCTATTCCCGAGTGGAAATGGGACAAAGTCGGTATGGACTTCATCACTGGCTTTCCAAAAACCCAGAAAGGAAACAATGCCATCTTCGTTGTCATAGATAGGCTTTCCAAAGTTACTCACTTCCTTACAGTTCGCGAGTCTATAACTGCTAGCCAGTTAGCGGACTTGTACGTCTCTAGAATTGTATCCCTTCACGGTGTTCCTTTGGAAATCAATTCGGATCGTGGTAGCCTTTTTACCTCTAGATTCTGGGGAAGCTTTCAGAATGCTATGGGAACTCATCTCTCCTTTAGTACGGCTTTCCATCCTCAGTCTAGCGGTCAAGTCGAAAGGGTTAACCGAATTCTCACGGCCATGCTCAGAGCTTGTGTTATCTAATTCGGAAAGAATTGGGAGAAGTCTCTTCCATTCGCCGAATTTGCTTATAACAATAGTTTTCAATCTAGTCTGAACATGGCTCCTTTTGAACTCCTATATGGACGACGATGTCGAACACCTTTAAACTGGCCAGAAACCGGTGAAAGACAATTCTTTGGACCGGACATGATCAAGGAAGCAGAAGAGCAAGTTTGCATTGTTCGTGATCAATTGAAAGCAGCCCGGTCTCGTCAGAAAAGCTACTATGATCGTCATCATAGGCAAGAGAGCTACAATCTGGATGAGAAGGCTTACCTTCGGGTTACTCCTCTGAAGGGAACCCAACATTTCGGTATCAAAGGCAAGTTGGCCCCACGTTACATCGGACCTTTTCGCATTCTTGCCAAACGTGGAGAAGTTGCCTACCAACTTGAACTACCCCCGCACCTTTCTAGAGTACATGATGTCTTCCATGTGTCCCAACTCAGGCGTTGCTTCAAGGACCCCATCCGCGAAGTCGACCATGAAACGCTGGATCTCCAAGATGACCTTTCTTATCGAGAATACCCCATTCGTATTCTTGATTCCGCAGAGCGTGTCACTCGTCGTCAGAAGATTAGGTTTCTGAAAGTGCAATGGTCACACCACTCTCAGAGAGAAGCTACGTGGGAAAGAGAATACCGTTTCAGTGCCGAGTACCCCACCTTCCTCCCGCAGACTTCTGAATCTCGGGACGAGATTCTGTTGAGTGGGGGCGAGTTGTCAGAACCCTCTGTTAGGTAATGTGCTAGGGTTAGCAAGTCTCTTGCATCATGTTAAAATTTCAAAAGAAATCTTTGAAATCAAAATCAAAAGCAAAATGGGAGAAGGAACCCCCCCCCAGATGAATTAATTCAAAAGGCCAGATAAAAATCTTCTCCAAAAATTCATGTTAGATTTTTGAAAAGTGTTATAAATGAGTGTGATCACATATCAAGTGATGTTGGACCCACCCCATGCTCATGGATTTTTCAAATAATAAAACAGTGCCTTGGAATTAATTAAAAACCCCTATTTGAGTTAAGATTCAAATTATTTGAATTTTAAAAAGTGCCAAACTTTATAAATGGCTAGTCTATATTATTATGAGGCCATATAAAAAGTTTCAGCATTTTAGAAAATGGCTAGGTATTTAGTTTTGCTAGCCAAGACAAATGTCAGAAAAGAAAAACAGAAAAAGAAGCAGAAAAGCTTACCTGGCGCCAAGGCGAGAGCAGCCCATCCAGCCCACCCGGCCCAGAGGGGCAGCAGGGTCTTCTTCCCCGCCCCGCGCCTCCAAGCTGCTCGGTGGAATGCCACCGAGCCAGCCGTGGACGACACGTCGCCGCCGAGCACCTTCTAGGCCTCCCCGTGCCTCCTTCTCGCGCCTGGAGACGTCTCTCGCTCGTCCCAATCCATTCCCCCCCTCCAGAGCTTCCTCCTCCTCCCGTGCTCGTTTTTGTCGCCGCCCGAGAACTCGCCGGAGCACCGAAGCGCCCCCGCGTGGCCATCGACGCCGAGGAGCCCGTCCAAGCTGTCCAGCGTGATCGCCGTCCTCGACTTCGACGACTAGCAGCAGGAGACGCATCGATTCGGGCCAGACGGTACGCAAGCTTCACCGAGAACTCGCCGGACCCGCGAGCTCGCCGTCGTCGATTCGCTGTCGTTGAAGCCTCCCCGAGCTTGTTGTTGCTTCCGTCCGATCCGCGGTGAGCTCCTGAGAATTTCCCCCAAGCTCCTAGCACCCCGTAGCCCCTCTAGCCAAATCCGCAATGAGAACCGAGCTCCTCGCCGCCATGGTTGAGCTAGAGCTTGCCCTCGTGCTCCTCGCGGCGCCCCAGTGCGCGCGTTTGACTCGCGGGCGTTCCAGCTTTCGAACGCGCGCAAGTTCATCCCAAGCCGTGCATGCTAGCCTCTTCCCCCAACCTCGCCGTCGTTCTGTTTCCGCCCAACACGTCGTCGTCGTCGCTCCCGACCTCCCCGTGACCCCCTGATGCCTTCTCTCGACGCGGACGACCTCCAGGAGCACGCCCATGCCCTCCGTTTCCTCTTCCGTGGCCGGAAGCCCATTCCGGCGAGACGCCGCCGTCCCCTGTGGTCGCCGCCGGTTAGCCGCCGGTGGGTTATCCCCTAAACCATGCTTAACCCCCCCCCCCCCCCCAGAGCCGATGACAAGTGGGCCCAGGGCCCTTAATCCCCACTGGTTAAGGTAAACCAGCCGGGTTAATTAACCCAGCCACTGACAGGCCGACCCCACCAGTCAGACCCCTGCTGGTGTCATGCTTGCATCAGCATGACGCAGTAAATGAATTTCCAGAATTAGAAATGAATTAAAGAAATTCCAGAAAATCCAGAAAATAGCCCAAACTTTGGAAATTCATAGAAAATTCATATTAACTCCAAATTGGACAAATAATATATGAAAAATGATCAGGAGAAAATAAGCTATCCAAATATCCAACTTTCAACTTTGTTTGAGTTGAATTTAAATTGGGATCAGTAGCATTTGCTATTTGATTTAAATGGAATTAAATCAAAATCAATTCAAAAGTTTTTGCAACTTGAACCATGGCAACATGCTACATTTCAACCACACATCAGAGGCATATCATACACATTCCAAAATGATTCAAAATGATCAAACAATGTCACATGTAACTTGGCTAAGTTTGAATTCAAATTGGAGTTTGAATTTGCAATTCAATTTGCAATATTGTCACAACCCCAAGTTAGGTATGTGCTAGGATCAGAGGTACCTTGCATTCATGCAAAAATTTCAAATTGCAATTCAAAAATGGGGAAAAGAAAGCCCTGAGAAATTAAATCAAATAGCCAGAGAAAAATCTTTTTCCAAAAATTATTTGAGTATTTGGAAAATTCCTATAAATGGTGCTGATCATTTTAAAAATGGTTTGGGAGCAATCCCATGCTCATGGAATTTTCTAATATTCAAACAGTGTCTTTGGAAATTAAATAAAACCCTATTTGACTTAAAATTCAAATTATTTGAATTTCAAAAATGCCCAAAAGTTATGAGTGGCTAGCTCTCTATTTTATGAGGCCACATAAAAATTTGGGGCATTTAATAAAATCCCTAGGTATTTTGTTTTCTAGGAAGAACAAATAGAACAGAATTAAATAAAAAGAAAAGAGAAAGCAGAGAGCTTACCTCCTTGGCCTCGGCCCAGCCCACCGAGCCACCTTGTCTTCTTCCTCCCCGCCCCTCCAAGCACCTCGCTGGAGGGCAGAGCACGGCGACGACGCCACGGCGACGTCCAGGCCCTTCTAGACCTCCCCCTCCCTCTCTCTTGTGCCACGGAGTCGCGCAGAAGCCCCCCCCCCCGCACCGCAGCTCTCTCCCAGACCCTCTCCTTCCCCTCCGGCGACGAGAAACCGAGCACCCCCGAAGCACAGCCGGAGCGCGGCGACGCCCCGACGTGGCCACCGTGCCCCCCTTGCCGAGCCGAGCTGTCCAGTGCATCCGCTGTCGTCGTCTTCGTCATCTCCCGCACAGAATCGAACCGAGGAGCTCCCCAGGCGTCGCCCGTGTCTTCGAGTTGCAGCCGGCCGCCGACGACCCCCAAGTCGATTTCGACGCCGTGCTGCTTTCCCTGCCCCCTTCGTCCTCTCCATCGCCACTGGTGAGCTCCCAGCTCCATTTCCCCCCCCCCCCCCATCCGTGCGTCTCCCCGGGCTCTCTGTGCTAGTCCGCCATGGACAGTGTCTCCGGCCGCCGCCTCCCGACGTCGAAGCCATGGCCTGGAGCCTCCCCCTCGAACCCCTCCTAGTCCAGACGACGCGCGACGTCGCGGGCTTCGTCCCAGTGCCCCCAGCCTCCTCCCCGTGTCTCGTAACGCCGTTCCGGTAGAGCGCCGCCGCGCACTGGACGACGGCGGCTAACCGTCGGGCACTTAGGAGTTAACCCACCCCTAATCACCCCCTAATCCCACTGACTCGTGGGCCCAAGGCCACTAACTAACCCCTGGTTAGTTTAACTAACCGGGTTAATTAACCCCCCCCCCCACTAACAGCCCGGACCCACGCGTCAGCAGCCCCCTGACGTCACCCTGGCGTCAGGCGGACGCAGTAAATCAGTTAAATGGTTTATTTAATTCCAGAAATTCCAGAAAATACCCCAAACTTTGGAAATTCATAGAAAATTCATCCTAACTCCAAATATAGCAAATAATATGTCTAAAATTATCAGAAAAATACAAGGATTAAGAATATGCAATTTGTTTTCATGGTTGACCATTTTAAAATGGGTGAACAGTAGAAAACATGCATATGGACCCTTTTCAATTTCAAATTTGGGATGATTTTGCAAATGATTTTGCAACACCCTTATTTCCAATGCTTTCATCCACACCTCAGAAACATTACTTCAACTATACAACATCACTTCATGATCAAACTTTTCAGATGAACTTTCATGCATCCAAATGCATTTGAAATTCATCGATAAATCAACTGGAGTTTGAATTTGCATTTCAAATGCAATATACTCCTTTTAAATGGAATGCTCAACACATCAGTGCCTTGAACATCACCATTACAATCTTATTCATGTGATTGTGCATTGTACATTATGTTGGTCCTATGATTGTCATGTTGCTGATAGAAGTGGATTCGGAGCTCGAGATCACCCCCTTCGTTGAAGACTCCATTATCGAAACCTTGTCAGCAAGGCAAGCAAACCCCCATTGATCATGTCTATAAAATCCCACTTCCCTCTCATGTCTCGCTTATGCATTGTTTAGGATGATCACCATGATAACGTTTCTACCGCATAGTTGAACCCATATCCTTTGCATGACCTATCATCTTGTCACAGTAGTAAGCAAACCACAATCCTAGCAGATGTAGGAGTTGGTTGATATCATGTAGCCCCTGCAACTGTTACTGCTTATTGCATGCTTAGTGGTATAATGAGGTTGCTTATGATGTGAGTCGGGATGACAAACATGGTGTTGATGAAAGTGAAACGTGTTGGTGAATCTACCCTAATACAAGGTGAATGATGAGAGGCTGTGTAGGAGTACACAGTGGGTTGTCTCATTGAACACCGCCCTAAGCCCGAGTTCTTGTGTAGTGATCCAAGAAGAAGAGTACAACCACACATTGGGCTCACTGACCCCTCTCATCCTAGTACCTCACCCCGTTCGAACCCCAAGAGTCGCAGTAGTTCGGAGTTCTGGTAGGGCTGTGGCACGGTCTGCGAAGTGGATGAACGGCTTTTCAAGACCGGCTTGGGACCCTGCACACATCGTTTGAGGCTGTACTGGAACCTCGGCCGGACTTCCATACGGATCCCCCTCAGATAGGCGACTCTCTGGACTAGAACGGAGCTGTGGGCGAAGTGTTGTGGTGGCATCCTCGCTGTCACCTCTTGAACGGTGACACGCAAAAGGCGGTAACTGATGACACGTGTGTGTAGCGGTACACCCTTGCAAGGTTAACAAAACTATTCGAATAGCCGCGTTCGCGGTTAAGGACTGCTTGGAGAGCTGTGCTCGATTATTAGACAACTTGAACTGGATACTTCTAAAACTCGCAAGATGAGCGTGAGTGCTATGGTGTGCTTCTCGTGGGGAAGCCGAGGAAGTAACCATAGTGGTGTATTTGGTTGAAGAGATGTAGTGGACTCGTGTACGCTTCTTACCTCAAGTCTGGTACTCGTAGTTCAGGACTAGCCAAGTCAAAGCTGGCACTTCTGCAAGTGAAACCCCACCCCCTTTACCTTGATACATATGCATGAGTAGTATAGTTCCTATGTAAGTCTTGCTGAGTACGATTTTGTACTCACGTTTGCTTAATCTATGTTTTAGATGAACCCACCGACCCCGATGGTGGCTTCTAACCGAAGCTCGAAGAATGAAGACTCCGACCAAGACCAAGCTAGTGTAGTCCCAGTCAGACGACTGGTTCCCTCTTGGAGGGCTTGTTTTTAGATAAGGCTTCTCTAAGCCATTTGTTAAACTTGTCTGTACTCAGACCTACTTGCTTCCGCTTGTTTGTTGTAATGTTGGATCACATGCTTGTGATCTCTGTGTGCACTCTGTAAGAGTTATTAATAAAGATATATACTTTGTAGAGAATTGCAATGATACCTGCTGTTCATACAAGGCATGTGTGTTGCGTGTATGTTTATAACATGCATGTCTTTGTATGGGTTTTCGAGACCTTAGTTGTGATCTGGCTGGCGGTCTTTTATACACCAAGTGGCCCTTAGATGTGCGCAGCTTGGGGCATCGCGATGCGATTGTTCGAGACTCTGTCTCGTGCACACTTTGATGTATGATCGAGCCCTCCCTAGACCCCGACTAAGTGATCGGGCTGGAGTAAGTCTATGTAAGGGTTATAATACAATCGATAGTATGGTTGAGGCGACTTGTCTATGAGTATGGGAGTTCACCACCCATATCATTTAGACTTGTGTGTGGACGATGAGGACCCATTTCAGTTGATCATCCGGCCTGGATGGGACGCCCCTCACGTTCGATGCTTTCCGAGAACGTTCTGTGCTTGGCCTTGTCTGCTTAGACAAGTGGGTACGGTTCTCGGCTCTCCATATGATTGTGTTGTAGCGAGGCTTGCATACGATAACCCCGGGTCCCGACAGACTTGGTATCAGAGCAGGACTGACTGTAGGATTATCAGCCTTGGCCGAAGTCGAGTCTAGCCTTCTATAGTTATATAGTTACTATGGGTATATAAGGGAACAACGTAAGGCTTCTTTTTCTCCTTACCCTCATCGATCTGAGTTCTGAGTCACCCTCGTCTTATTCTACGGGAAGATAGGATTAGGCTCACCTCTGTCTTACTAGAACATCTCGTTGATTGCCTCCTTATAGCCGTAGGATGGTTATGGTTGTCCAGAGTCTTCGTATTTTGAGTTCCTTGAAGAAGTTATGTCCAATTTCTTTGAGGTTGTTTCATTTTCCATCGCAGTGTAGCCGTTATGCTGCCGGATTTTTTCCATGTTTCTTTGAATCATTGCCTTTGCATTATAGTCTTCTCCTTGTGAAATCATATCCTTTTATCCTTGACTCCATCGTACAACCTGTTCTGATTATTGATTTTTATCACACAGGATGTCAGGTGGAACTCGTAGTGCTGTTCTTCGGAATCGAGACCGTGATCGGAATCAAAATGATGATGAACCTCTACCATCGCCTTCTGCGGCAGAAATCATGATGGAAGCTGAGCGGAATAGACGTGATCAAACACGCCTTCTGGAGCTCATCGAGCAGAATACCGCCCACCATCGTAATGTGGTGGTCAGCATTCAGGACTTCATCCTCCTCAAGACACCGGTATTCCGATGTTCTTCTGAGCCCCTTGAAGCTGATGATTGGCTCCGTTCCATCGAGCGTAAGCTTGATACTGCACATGTTGCTCCCGATGACCGAGTTGTTTTCGCGGTATACTTCTTGGAATGTGCTGCTCTTGAGTGGTGGGAGAACTATGTTGCAATGCAGCCAGATGGTCACGTAGTGACTTGGCAGGAGTTCTGTGTTGCCTTTCGAGGGTACCACATTCTGGATGAGTTGATGGAGCGCAAGAAGGAAGAGTTCTGCAATCTGAATCAAGGAGAGATGTCCATCCATGAGTATGTGAGGGAATTCAACCGTCTTGCTCGGTATGCCCAAGATGAGATCACCACCGATGCCAGAAAGCAGGCAAGGTTCCGCAAGGGACTTAGCCCCATCCTTCGTCATGACCTCAACCTCATCGAATTTTCCACCTTTGAGGATTTAGTCAACAGATCCTTCAGAGCTGAGCATGGCAATGAAGTTTTCGAAAAGTCTCGCAAGCATGCTCTTGAGCTTGCCCCTTCTTCCAGTTCACGCCCTCAGAAGCGTATGATCTGGATTCCTAACAGTTTGATCCACCAAAACAACCCACCGAGGCCATCCCTTGTGCCGCCTCGTCCACCAGCTCCACCAAACAACCCAGCTCCCCGCACTATCTTTGGAGCCTGCTTTAGATGTGGCCAGCCTGGTCACTACTCTCGTGAGTGCCCCGTCAACCAAAATGCTCCACCCCATGCCAAAGGAAAACCCACTGTACGTGCCAAACCACCTCCAAAGGTTCCCACCGCTAATCCATCCACCTCAGAAAATCTTGGACGTGTGAACCAAATCTCAGCTGAGGAAACTGATGGTACTTCTGACGTCATTCTTGGCACACTCTTAGTCAATTTTGTTCCCACTTCTGTTCTTTTAGATCCAGGAGCTTCTCACTCATTCATGTCGGAAAGTTATGCACTTCGACATGATGTATCCTTTGAAGAAATGTTCACCCCTATGATCATTCAAACTCCTGGTTCCAAGTGGCAAACTAATAGAGTAAGCCATGGTAATCAAATTGCAATTGAGGGTTTAGTATTCCTTGCTTCACTCATAGCCCTCAAGTCTTCAGACATTGATGTCATCCTTGGTATGGATTGGTTATCAAGACAACATGCTTTTCTTGATTGTAAAGCCAAGTCAGTTAGACTTACACACCCTTCAGGCCAGACAATAGTTTACTCCTCACCAAGAACAAGAACCCAGGTGCATTCTTTGAATGTGCTTCCCCTTCCCGACCTTGAAGATGTTCCGGTGGTTCGTGACTTTCCGGATGTCTTTCCTGAAGAGCTACCGGGCATGCCACCCGACAGGTGTGTAGAGTTCATAGTGGATCTTGCCCCAGGCACAGCCCCAATTTCCAGACGCCCATACAAAATGGCCCCACGTGAGTTAGCTGAGCTTAAAACCCAACTGGAAGCTTTGTTGGAAAAAGGCTTCATCCGCCCTAGCTCATCGCCATGGGGTTGCCCCGTTCTGTTCGTAACGAAAAAAGATGGAACAGAAAGGATGTGCGTAGACTATCGCCCGCTAAATTTAGCGACGATAAAGAACAAATACCCACTGCCCAGGATCAACGATCTTTATGATCAACTTGCAGGATCCTCTATCTTCTCCAAGATGGATTTGAGATTAGGTTATCATCAAATCAAAATCCGAAACGAGGACATTCCCAAAACGGCTTTTACTACTCGTTATGGTCTTTACGAGTACACCGTCATGTCCTTCGGTTTAACCAATGCCCCCGCCACTTTCTCACGCATGATGAATTCGATCTTCATGGAGTATTTGGACCAGTTCGTCCTGGTTTACCTCGATGACATCCTTATATACTCGAAGAACGAAGAAGAACATGCCAAACACCTAAGGCTGGTATTGATGAAACTTAGAGAGCATCGCCTGTATGCTAAATTCTCCAAGTGTGAATTTTGGCTACCAGAAGTGACCTACTTAGGCCACGTGATTTCTGCAAAAGGCATTGCTGTGAATCCCGAGAGAGTTCAGGCCGTCCTTGACTGGACTCCACCTGAATCGGTTAAGCAAGTTAGGAGTTTTCTTGGCCTAGCCAGCTATTGTCGTCGCTTCGTCGAGAACTTTTCTAAAGTTGCAAAACCTCTGACTGAACTCCTCAAGAAAGATAAGAAATTCCTATGGACTCCCAAGTGCGAGGAAAGCTTTCAAGAGCTAAAAAGAAGATTGACTTATGCACCCGTACTTGCACCTCCAGACACCAAAAAGGATTTCGAAATCTATTGTGACGCATCACGGCAAGGGTTAGGATGCATACTTCTGCAAGATCGACATGTGGTAGCTTATGCTTCACGCCAGTTGCGGCCACATGAAGAGAACTATCCTACCCATGACCTTGAACTCGCTTCCGTAGTTCATGCCCTAACAACTTGGCGAAATTACCTCCTTGGTAATCGTTGTGAGATCTATTCCGACCACCAAAGCCTCAAATACATTTTCACCCAGCCAGATCTTAATCTCAGGCAAAGACGCTGGATTGAGTTGATAAAAGATTAGGACGTAGTAATTTCTTACACCCCAGGCAAAGCCAATGTCATGGCTGATGCACTAAGTCGTAAGTCGTATTGTAACAACCTCATGTTACAACAGTATCAACCACTTCTTCATGAGGAATTTCGAAAGCTTAATCTCGAGATTGTTCCTCGTGGATCTCTTTTCAACTTGGTGGCGAAACCAACCCTTGAGGATCAAATCATGGTTGCCCAAAGGCGTGCACGAGGTGTTCGCCGGATCAAGGAGAACATTGCTAGCGGAGTTGCTAAATGTTTCTCCACAGATAGTAAAGGAACGGTATTCTTTGGAAATCGTTTGGTAGTACCTAAGAATAGGGATCTAAGGCAACTCATCCTCAAAGAAGCCCATGACACACCCCTCTCAATTCATCCCGGTAGCACAAAAATGTACCGAGATCTACGCCAGAGATTTTGGTGGACTAGGATGAAGAGAGACATTGCTCAATTTATTGCCGAATGTGATGTTTGTCGTCGCATTAAGGCCGAACACCAAAGACCTGCTGGTACACTTCAACCTTTGCCTACTCCAGAGTGGAAATGGGACAAAGTCGGTATGGACTTCATCACCGGCTTTCCAAAAACCCAGAAAGGAAACGATGCCATCTTCGTTGTCATAGATAGGCTTTCCAAAGTTGCTCACTTCCTTCCAGTTTGCGAGTCTATAACTGCTAGCCAGTTAGCGGACTTGTATGTCTCTAGAATTGTGTCCCTTCATGGAGTTCCTTTGGAAATCAATTCTGATCGTGGTAGCCTTTTCACCTCTAGATTTTGGGGAAGCTTCCAACGTGCTATGGGAACTCATCTCTCCTTTAGTACAGCTTTCCATCCTCAGTCTAGTGGTCAAGTCGAAAGGGTTAACCAAATTCTTGAAGACATGCTCAGAGCTTGTGTTATATCTTTCGGAAAGAATTGGGAGAAGTCTCTTCCATTTGCCGAATTTGCTTATAACAATAGTTTTCAATCTAGTCTGAACATGGCTCCTTTTGAACTCCTTTATGGACGACGATGTCGAACACCCCTTAACTGGTCATAAACCGGCGAAAGACAATTCTTTGGACCGGATATGATCAAGGAAGCAGAAGAGCAAGTTCGCATTGTTCGTGATCAATTGAAAGCCGCACAGTCTCGTCAGAAAAGCTACTATGATCGTCATCATAGGCAGGAGAGCTACAATCTAGATGAGAAGGCTTACCTTCGGGTTACTCCTCTGAAGGGAACCCAACGTTTCGGTATCAAAGGCAAGTTGGCCCCACGTTACATCGGACCTTTCCGCATTATTGCTAAACGTGGAGAAGTTGCCTACCAACTTGAACTACCCCCGCACCTTTCCCGAGTACATGATGTATTCCATGTGTCACAACTCAGGCGTTGCTTCAAGGACCCCATCCGCGAAGTCGACCATGAAACGCTTGATCTCCAAGATGACCTTTCTTATCGAGAATCCCGTTCGTATTCTTGATTCGGCAGAGCGTGTCACTCGCCGAAAGAAGATCAAGTTTCTGAAAGTTCAGTGGTCACACCACTCAGAGAAAGAAGCCACGTGGGAAAGAGAAGACCGTCTCAGTGCCGAGTACCCCTCCTTCCTCCCGCAGACTTCTGAATCTCGGGACGAGATTCTTTTGAGTGGGGGCGAGTTTTCACAACCCCAAGTTAGGTATGTGCTAGGATCAGAGGTACCTTGCATTCATGCAAAAATTTCAAATTGCAATTCAAAAATGGGGAAAAGAAAGCCCTGAGAAATTAAATCAAATAGCCAGAGAAAAATCTTTTTCCAAAAATCATTTGAGTATTTGGAAAATTCCTATAAATGGTGCTGATCATTTTAAAAATGGTTTGGGAGCAATCCCATGCTCATGGAATTTTCTAATATTCAAACAGTGGCTTTGGAAATTAAATAAAACCCTATTTGACTTGAAATTCAAATTATTTGAATTTCAAAAATGCCCAAAAGTTATGAGTGGCTAGCTCTCTATTTTATGAGGCCACATAAAAATTTGGGGCATTTAATAAAATGCCTAGGTATTTTGTTTTGTAGGCAGAACAAATAGAACAGAATTAAATAAAAAGAAAAGAGAAAGCAGAGAGCTTACCTCTCGCACCAGGCGAGGCCCACCTCCTTGGCCTCGGCCCAGCCCACCGAGCCACCTTGTCTTCGTCCTCCCCGCCCCTCCAAGCACCTCGCTGGAGGGCAGAGCACGGCGACGACGCCACGGCGACGTCCAGGCCCTTCTAGACCTCCCCCTCCCTCTCTCTTGTGCCACGGAGTCGCGCAGAAGCCCCCCCCCCCGCACCCCAGCTCTCTCCCAGACCCTCTCCTTCCCCTCCGGCGACGAGAAACCGAGCACCCCCGAAGCACAGCCGGAGCGCGGCGACGCCCCGACGTGGCCACCGTGCCCCCCTCGCCGAGCCGAGCTGTCCAGTGCATCCGCTGCCGTCGTCTTCGTCATCTCCCGCACAGAATCGAACCGAGGAGCTCCCCAGGCGTCGCCCGTGTCTTCGAGTTGCAGCCGGCCGCCGACGACCCCCAAGTCGATTTCGACGCCGTGCTGCTTTCCCCGCCCCCTTCGTCCTCTCCATCGCCACTGGTGAGCTCCCAGCTCCATTTCCCCCCCATCCGTGCGTCTCCCCGGGCTCTCTCTGCTAGTCCGCCATGGACAGTGTCTCCGTCCGCCGCCTCCCGACATCGAAGACATGGCCTGGAGCCTCCCCCTCGAACCCCTCCTAGTCCAGACGACGCGCGACGTCGCGGGCTTCGTCCCAGTGCCCCCAGCCTCCTCCCCGTGTCCCGTAACGCCGTTCCGGTAGAGCGCCACCGCGCACTGGACGCCGGCGGCTAACCGCCGGGCACTTAGGAGTTAACCCACCCCTAATCACCCCCTAATCCCACTGACTCGTGGGCCCAAGGCCACTAACTAACCCCTGGTTAGTTTAACTAACCGGGTTAATTAACCCCCCCCCCACTGACAGCCCGGACCCACGCGTCAGCAGCCCCCTGACGTCACCCTGGCGTCAGGCTGACGCAGTAAATCAGTTAAATGGTTTATTTAATTCCAGAAATTCCAGAAAATACCCCAAACTTTGGAAATTCATAGAAAATTCATCCTAACTCAAAATATAGCAAATAATATGTCTAAAATTATCAGAAAAATACAAGGATTAAGAATATGCAATTTGTTTTCATGTTTGACCATTTTAAAATGGGTGAACAGTAGAAAACATGCATATGGACCCTTTTCAATTTCAAATTTGGGATGATTTTGCAAATGATTTTGCAACACCCTTATTTCCAATGGTTTCATCCACACCTCAGAAACATTACTTCAACTATACAACATCACTTCATGATCAAACTTTTCAGATGAACTTTCATGCATCCAAATGCATTTGAAATTCATCGATAAATCAACTGGAGTTTGAATTTGCATTTCAAATGCAATATACTCCTTTTAAATGGAATGCTCAACACATCAGTACCTTGAACATCACCATTACAATCTTATTCATGTGATTGTGCATTGTACATTATGTTGATCCTATGATTGTCATGTTGCTGATAGAAGTGGATTCGGAGCTCACCCCCTTCGTTGAAGACTCCATTATCGAAACCTTGTCAGCAAGGCAAGCAAACCCCCATTGATCATGTCTATAAAATCCCACTTCCCTCTCATGTCTCGCTTATGCATTGTTTAGGATGATCACCATGATAACATTTCTACCGCATAGTTGAACCCATATCCTTTGCATGACCTATCATCTTGTCACAGTAGTAAGCAAACCACAATCCTAGCAGATGTAGGAGTTGGTTGATATCATGTAGCCCCTGCAACTGTTACTGCTTATTGCATGCTTAGTGGTATAATGAGGTTGCTTATGATGTGAGTCGGGATGACAAACATGGTGTTGATGAAAGTGAAACGTGTTGGTGAATCTACCCTAATACAAGGTGAACGATGAGAGGTTGTGTAGGAGTACACAGTGGGTTGTCTCGTTGAACACCGCCCTAAGCCCGAGTTCTTGTGTAGTGATCCAAGAAGAAGAGTACAACCACACATTGGGCTCACTGACCCCTCTCATCCTAGTACCTCACCCCGTTCGAACCCCAAGAGTCGCAGTAGTTCGGAGTTCTGGTAGGGTTGTGGCACGGTCTGCGAAGTGGATGAACGGCTTTTCAAGACCGGCTTGGGACCCTGCACACATCGTTTGAGGCTGTACTGGAACCTCGGCCGGACTTCCATACGGATCCCCCTCAGATAGGCGACTCTCTGGACTAGAACGGAGCTGTGGGCGAAGTGTTGTGGTGGCATCCTCGCTGTCACCTCTTGAACGGTGACACACAAAAGGCGGTAACTGATGACACGTGTGTGTAGCGGTACACCCTTGCAAGGTTAACAAAACTATTCGAATAGCCGCGTCTGCGGTTAAGGACTGCTTGGAGAGCTGTGCTCGATTATTAGACAACTTGAACTGGATACTTCTAAAACTCGCAAGATAAGCGTGAGTGATATGGTGTGCTTCTCGTGGGGAAGCCGAGGAAGTAACCATAGTGGTGTATTTGGTTGAAGGACTAGCCAAGTCTGGTACTCGTAGTTCAGGACTAGCCAAGTCAAAGCTGGCACTTCTGCAAGTGAAACCCCACCCCCCTTTACCTTGATACATATGCATGAGTAGTATAGTTCCTATGTAAGTCTTGCTGAGTACGATTTTGTACTCACGTTTGCTTAATTTATGTTTTAGATGAACCCACCGACCCCGATGGTGGCTTCTAACCGAAGCTCGAAGAATGAAGACTCCGACCAAGACCAAGCTAGTGTAGTCCCAGTCAGAAGACTGGTTCCCTCGTGGAGGGCTTGTTTTTAGATAAGGCTTCTCTAAGCCATTTGTTAAACTTGTCTGTACTCAGACCTACTTGCTTCCGCTTGTTTGTTGTAATGTTGGATCACATGCTTGTGATCTCTGTGTGCACTCTGTAAGAGTTATTAATAAAGATATATACTTTGTAGAGAATTAAAATGATACCTGCTGTTCATACAAGGCATGTGTGCTGCGTGGATGTTTATAACATGCATGTCTTTGTATGGGTTTTCGAGACCTTAGTTGTGATCTGGCTGGCGGTCTTTTATACACCAAGTGGCCCTTAGATGTGCGCAGCTTGGGGCATCGCGATGCGATTGTTCGAGACTCTGTCTCGTGCACACTTTGATGTATGATCGAGCCCGCCCTAGACCCCGACTAAGTGATCGGGCTGGAGTAAGTCTATGTAAGGGTTATAATACAATCGATAGTATGGTTGAGGCGACTTGTCTATGAGTATGGGAGTTCACCACCCATATCATTTAGACTTGTGTGCGGACGATGAGGACCCATTTCAGTTGATCATCCGGCCTGGATGGGACGCCCCTCACGTTCGATGCTTTCCGAGAACGTTCTGTGCTTGGCCTTGTCTGCTTAGACAAGTGGGTACGTTTCTCGGCTCTCCATATGATTGTGTTGTAGCGAGGCTTGCATACGCTAACCCCGGGTCCCGACAAATATACTCCATTTAAATTGAATTGCTTCACACATCAAAGCATATACATCAAGTTTCAACCTTCCATCATGTGATTGTGCATTGTATTTACTTTGCTACCTTGTTTGTTGTTTGTCGAGTAGAGGTGGAACCGGAGCAGGAGGCTGCCCCCTTCGTTGAAGACCCCGAACCCGAACCTCGTCAGCAAGGCAAGCAAACCCCCATTGATCATGTCGATAAAATCCCAGTTCCCTCTCATGTCTCGCTTATGCATTGTATAGCATGATTACCATGCTACGTTTCTACCGCATAGATGAACCCATTCCTTTGCATGACCTATCATTTGTCACAGTAGTAGGCAAACCACAATCCTAGCAACTGTAGGAGTTGATTGATATCATGTGGCCCCTGCAATTGTTACTGCTTATTGCATGCTTAGAGTGATACCATGATGATACTTTTATGTGAGTCGGGATGGTAGTGATCATGATGATGATGGTAGAAAAGTGTTGGTGAATCTACCCTAATACAAGGTGAACGATGAGAGGTTGTGTAGGAGTACACGGTGGGTTGTCTCGTTGAACACCGCCCTAAGTCTGAGTTCTTGTGTAGTGATCCAAGATGAAGAGTAAAACCACACATTGGGCTCACTGACCCCTCTCAACTTATTAACTCATCCGTTTCGATGTCCAGATGTTGCAATAGTTCGGAGTTCTGGTAGGTCTGTGGCCTGGATGCTAAGTGAGAGAACGGCTCATCCGAGACCGGCTTATGCACCACGCACACATCACTTGGGTCCACGTCGGTAAACCGGCCGGGTTTACGATAGTGGTAGCCAACCCAAGTAGGCGGCTTTCTCGGACTAGATCGGCTATGAGGTAACAGTTGTGGTGAGCATCCTCGCCGACACTTCTTGAACGGTGTCGAGTACAAAGGCGGTAACCGATGATCATGTGTGTGTAGCGGTACACCCCTGCAGGGTTAACAAAACTATTCGAATAGCCGCGTCCGCGGTTATGGACTGCTTGGAAAGCTTAGCTTGATTATTAGACAACTTGAACTAGATACTTCTAAAACACACCAAGATAACTGTGAGTGCTATGGCGTGCTTTCTCGTGGGGAAGTCGAGGAAGGCACCATAGTGGTGTAATTGTTTGGAGAAAGTAGTGTACTCGTTTACGCTTCTTACCTCAAAGTCTGGTACTCGTAGTTCAGGACTAGCCAAGTCAAAGCTGGCATTTCTGCAAGTGAAACCCCACCTCCCTTTACCTTGATACATGTGCATGAGTAGTATAGCTCCTATGTAAGTCTTGCTGAGTACGACTTTGTACTCACGTTTGCTTAATCTATGTTTTAGATGAACCCACTGACCCCGAAGGTGGCTTCTTCATCGAGCTGGACGACTGAAGATCAAGCTAGTCTAGTCCCAGTCAGACGACTGGTTCCCTCGTGGAGGGCTTGTGTTTCAATAAGGCTTCTTAAGCCATTGGTTAAACTTGTCTGTACTCAGACATACTTTGCTTCCGCTTGTTGTTGTAATGTTGGATCACATGTTTGTGATCTCTGTGTGCACTCCATAAGAGTTATTAATAAAAATGTATACTTTGTAGAGAATTGCAATGATACCTGCTGTTCATACAAGGCATGTGTGCTGCGTGTATGTTTATAACATGCATGTCTTTGTATGGGTTTTCGAGACCTTAGTTGTGATCTGGTTGGCGGTCTTTCATACACCAAGTGGCCCTTCGATGTGCGCAGCTTGGGGCATCGCGATGCGATTGTTCGAGACTCTGTCTCGTGCACACTTTGTGGTATGATCGAGCCCGCCCTAGACCCCGACTAAGTGATCGGGCTGGAGTAAGTCTATGCAAGAGTTATGAGATAGTCGATAGTATGGTTGAGGCGACTTGTCTTTGAATATGGGAGTTCATCACCCATATCATTAGACTTGTGTGCGGACGATGTGGACCCATCTCAGTTGATCATCCGGCCTGGATGGGATGCCCCTCACGTACGATGCTTTCCGAGAACGTTCTGTGCTTGGCCTTGTATGCTTAGACAAGTGGGTACGGTTCTCGGCTCTCCATATGACTATGTCTTAGCTGGACTTGCATACGCTAACCCCGGGTCCCGACACCCGTGCAACTTACTATACATGATCAATGGCCAGACAGTGGATGTGGGAAAGGCAACGATAATAAATCCCACGGATCGGATGATCCACACCATGCAGATGCCCAATACCACTTTCAAGGTTTCCGTGGCGAGTGTCAAACCGGGCCACGAGGATTTGGCTCCTCCGGTACAACTCGGGGGAGAGGAAGACGAGACCCCTAACCGGCTTTCAGACTGCAAGGGCTATTTCATCCTATGGCCGAAGGGTCTTCTTCGTGTCGAGTCGGCCGCCGTGATGACCACACCAACGACAACACATCCCCAAGAAGGTATGAAAACCTCCACCCGCCTCCGCAATTATTCGCGCCGCCTTTTATGCTGGGTGAGAGCGGCGAGCGACGCGAGGAAGGCGGTCCAAGAAGAGTGGATTGTGATTTCTCCCCCGTGCTCCAGCAAGCAATGGATGATGACATGGACAACCCTATGAAATTCCTCAACACCGCCTTCATTAATCAGGAAGTAGAAATGATGAGTCAGCCATATGACTCGGCCAATAAGGAGCATGTGGACGAGGAGATGGATATTCTGTCGGAGCAGGAGCATCCTAGGTCTGAGTGCAAAAAGTCTCTCTTCGTGCAACCCTTGCAGGACACGCCTCCAGATGCCGCCTCAAACAAGCATGAGCAACCCTTGCTCAGCCCGTCAACACTTGGGTTGGCGATCAAGGGCGCTATGAAAGGCTCATCACAACCTCTCCCCCGGAAGAAGCCGAGGAAGAGACCGAATAGGAAAGACTTAGCTGCCAAAAAGGCTGTCAATGCTTCTAGCAGCAAGTCGGTTCCGCCAACCGGTTTTGCAGACCGTGTACCGATGAAAGGTACGGCGTTGATCCATGTCGCGGGCGAGCCGATCCTCCCGCCGAAACCGCTGGAGAGCATATCAGGGGATCTCAGGAGACTGCACGACCATGTACTGTCGACAGAGAAAAGCCTTATCGCGTCGAAGGATCCAGGATATCCACTTTATGCGGTGCGTGTGCCTCCGGGCATGGGCTACGTCGACACGGCGCCTGTGGAAGTATTCTTCCTGCGGTTTGATCACATCTTTGAGATGTTCCTCACTAGGCGGCTCGATTTTACGATCGTCCGCCTTTTTGCGCTCCATATGAGCTTTGTCAACAAAAGAGAGGAAATCTCGCAAATCGCGGTGGCAGATCCATACTACATGCATGAGTCCTTCTTGTCGCTCGGTGACTATGAACTTAAAACTTCTAGGGAGTACATCGAAAATTTCATGCTGATGAATAAGGAGAAGGAAATAGTTCTCGTGCCTTATCATCCAATGTAAGTCATTGCCCGATTGCCTTTACATTTCAATCATTCCTTTTCTCATATGGAGGCTAGCTAATTTGAGGTGCATTTATTTTGCGCAGCGAGGGGCACGCCGTCCTTATCGTTCTTTTCCCGCGAGTCTCCCATGCCGTGTATTTCGACTCGTCTAGGAACTTCAAAAGGAAGGACTACACCAAAGTAATGAGTCTTCTGGATTCCGCTCTCCAGGGCTTCGTCATGAGGGGTGGCCACATCGAGAAAAAGTCATGAAGGAAGGGTGCGCCGTGTTTCTCGCATAAAACCAACTTCTGCAGTATCCATCAACCGGAAGGAAGTACAAATGATGGATACTATGTCATCCATCTCATGATGGAGTTCACAAAGGATCAGCAACGTCTTCGCATGGCAAGCAAAGATGACAATCATATCATGATATGGGCAAAAAATTTAGCCGAACCGGATTATAAAGTAAGAGATGACTTCTTTCGCATCCTGAAGGATATTGCAACCATCATCATGAAAGAAGTCGTCGACAAGAAGGGGATGTTCTACCACGGCCCAATATCGCGAGCTGATGTTAAAACTCGCGTAGGAATGCAGCTTTTGGACATTACGCCGTTCAATAAGCTAGGGTGCGTCCTCCCAGATATGGATGGATGGAAGTTCTAGTGTATTGACTATGCCGATGATGATGTCTCGGTTGAATTTATACTTTTGGAAGCGATATGAAACCTTTGTGATGTAATTTAACGGTCATGTTGAACTACTTGCGTAACGCTTGCTAGCTAGTGAATTAGTTGGGGTACCATGAACAACGTGTGTATATTATATTATGTATGTTACTTTATGTTGCATCTATTCACTAACTTTTTGTCTTCGTGTTGCTCAAGTATATTTTGTTGTGTACTATTGTTGAATTCCTATAATGAATATGCATCTCTAATAGGTACATAGATCATCGATGGCGAAGAAGTGCTATGTCGTGTACATAGGGAAGGTTCCAGGAGTGTACGATGAGTGGCTAGAGTGTCAGTCCCAAGTGCACCGGTTCCCGGGCGGCAGCCAAGGAGGGTTCAATACCAGAGAGGAAGCGGAAGCTAGTTACTTGAGATTTACGCTAGCGCGAGAGGAAGATCGGAGGCGGCGCTTCATGAGCTACTACATAATTCAACTCTTCCTCATAGTGACCGCTCTTCTAGTATATATCATAGTTTAGATGGATGATGAAACTTGCTTGTAGTTGCATGTATTGAAGATATTGTGACAACTTCTATCGCTATTTTAGAGATGACATGATGAGAGACATCATTTGTGTTGGATATGAGAGATCATGATGATATATATATATGGTCATCAGATTATTGTATGTGTATGATATGATGAGATTTGTACTCTGTAGAAAACCTGTGTATGTGTATGAGACTATATTGTATAATACCTGTACAAATACAGCAAAAATACGATGGGAAAAAGAAACAGAAAATGAAAAATAAATACCAGTAGCGCCCTGTTACCTGTACGCACTACTGGTATTAGTAGTAGCGGGCTCTAAGGGGGGCGCTACTGGTGTAGTAGTAGCGGGTGCGTACGCGCGCTACTGCTACAAGTTAGCTGTAGCGTGCTAGCAGTAGCGCGCCCTAGGGCGCTACTGATAAGCCAAAAGGGGGCGCTACTACTAGCCTTTCTCCTAGTAGTGTCGTGGTGCGTCGTGTAACACGAGTACCAACGGAAAGGTAACAAATAGGCGGGTGGATTGAGTTGTCTCCACAGCAATAGCGCTTGGTTGTCTTGACGTTCTAGCTTATCAGATCTGAGCTCGGAGCACAAGTGTCGAAAGACTAATACAAGAATCATAAGTCGGTTATGATTGTTTTAGTTAGACCTACCGGGTTGATCATCTCCATGGCTGAGTGTTACACCGGTGGCAGGTGTATTGATCCGGATCTTGATTACCCTAAGATCAATTTTGAGAGATATTAGTTTTAGTGGGAGCATTAGATTAAACTTGTTAAGATTAATGCATTTAATTTTGGACCATGTCTAAATCAATCTGTTTATATCGTTGTAGAGAGATGGGCCGCAACAACAATGCTTTTAGCTTAGGACCGATGCTTGCAAAAGAAATGCTTGCTGCAAATAGAGGCAACTATGCGGACTGGTTCCGCAATTTGGGGTTGTCCTCAAAGTTGCTTAAAAGGACTATGTTCTCATAGCATCTCTTCCAGCAACTCCCATAGAGGATGCGTAGCAGGACGATAAGAACGTCTATGTCACTAAAGTGGATGACCACACCGCAGTACAATGCTTGATGCTGACATGCATGGATACTGAGCTTCAGAAACGTTTTGAGAAACTTCACCATTTTTGACATGGTGACACAACTGAACGCTCTGTATCTGAAGCAAGATAGGACTGAACATTACGAGATAATGAAGCAGTCGTGGGAATGCAAGATGGCAGAAAGTGGCTCAATAAGTGAGCACATGATCAAACTTGTTCGTTACGAACAGAGGCTAAGTGCTCTTGGATTTGTGATCCCTATGACACTCGTCACTGACATTATCCTTGCGTCATGCCCCCCATCTTACAACGGTTTTATCATGAATTATAAAATGAATGGGCTTGACAAGACCATAGACGAATTGTTCGCTATGCTTAAGACTGTGGAAGCATCTATGCAGAAGGATCCAAGCCACGTGTTGGCTGTGATAAACACTACCAGTTTCAAGAAGAAGGGCAAAGGCAGAAATGCCAAGAGAGGTGGTAAGACCAAAGCTCAGGTAAAGACTGAGAGTGGCCCAACTAAAGATTCTGAGTGTCACTACTGCAAGAACAAGGGGCACTGGAAGAGGAATTGCAAGAAGTATCTGGGAGATCTGAAAAGTGGTCTGATCACCATATGTATAAATAAGTTATACGAAGTTAATAGACAATTTCATTATTTCACCTTCATAGGTATATTTGATACCATATCGATTACACTTGTTTTGCAACTCGATACAGTGAATTATCAGAATTCGAAGGAGAAGAGTGAATGAAGTGCAAGTCCGCGTCGGAAGTGGTGCCCAAGTCACCCAAGACCGTCAGCGTTCGTCTATCAAGATTTATCTTATAGTTTAATAAATGTTATTTGATTCAGAGGTTGTGTAAAACATTAATATTGTATTATGTTGTCTACACGGTGGATATGTTATCCACGTTTTGAATAATGGTTGTTCGAAAATTATTACTCTCTGAATTTCACCCTTCGTGGTGAATTATTTAAGTTGAAATCTTTATGTTATGTCTATTTTCTTGATTTCTAAATAAATTAAGTTATGTGATGATAATGCCATTATTGTAATAGCATAAATGACTTAGTCGCATTAGAACAAAGCGCATGCGGAAGCTTCATATTGATGAAGTCATTCAATCTCTTGACTTTGAGTCATTTGACACAGCAATGTTTTTCTAATAGACAAAATCATTTATTAAATGAATTGTTCAAGTGTTTAGTAAACTATTGGTAATAACACATATCGATGTGTGGAAAACCAATAAACAGTACTTTACATAAAACTTTGTGATAATGACTTGTATAGATATAGCGATATTTAGACAAGACATAATATCTGAAATTTTGAATAAGTTCAAAACTGTTTCAACACAAAGAGAATCATCATCACACATAGATCAAATATTTGACGATCTGATCGTAAAATAAATGAGTTAAAGAATTTAGCAAACATCATCGAGTGTATGAAGTCAGTTCATAAACTAGCGTCACCTGAAATCCCGTATAGCTACGGAGTATCTTGACGCATAACCAAGCCCTATATGACTTATTGGAATTAAAATTGTTTTCTACCCTGAATTCCAGCATGACATGGTGAGGTCGGTGATGAACTTAAACCACACTCCCATTTACTATACTGCTTAACGCTTTTGAGAAACCACTTACGAACTAAATAGAGCGTCGTCATATGATTGTTGAAACAATGCCCTATAAGAATATGGCTTGGATAAGAACTCCAATTGTTGTTTCATAATTTCGGAGATGTATTTAGAATATACTCGATCCCGAATATAAGTATTGTAGAAACATCATGTTACAAACAACACTTCCACTACCATGCCGGGAAAAATGTTTATCACGGGACATGGGATTTTTTTGAGAAAATGGCTCTCTTGAAACAATTAAGTGGGAGTACTAATAGCTTGATAATGATTACATTCAATCATTTGGTTCTACGGAATGAAACTCAGAAACTCGTTCTAGAGATAAACTCTGTGACCAAACCAGAAATTCTTACATTTGATGAAAAGGAATGATGAAGCTCTGAAATGTGTTCACGAGATGAAATGATCAAGTCTTATGATGTATCACACAGCTTTGTAAGTTCAAGTTGGACCAAGGTGGTTCTATAGTGTGATAAACCTGTGAACTACAAGAAACCATGACGAGCACTAACTCCACTGTATGGCTTAAAACAATAAAAACTATATGAAAGCCGTCCAAATCAAGTTGAGAACTTGGTAAACCCTCCTAAGGATACCTGATCATTAGAGTGGATTTGACTTTCATAGATATGAACATAGACGATAGCTTAATCGTTGACATTGCTCAACTTATCGTAAAATAAGTTTTCCGATAGAGTTCAAAAAGGTTGGCTACAATATGTGTAGTGATGCAAATGTTCATATGGAAAATTACTGATAATCGCGGCATACTTCCGAAGTATGACATATAGATTTTTCTTCTGAGAAAATTAAACAAAGGGTGTATGCATGATACAACCTGAAAGGATTTAATGATCTATACGATATTAGTAAAAGTGAGAATGCTTGAAAAGATCAGTCTATGGTTGAAGCAAATATCACAGAGCTGGAGTAATAGTTTTTGATGAAGTTATAAAAGTTATTATTTCATCAATAATCATATAAGATATGGAATTAAGTGGGAGCACGATTCTAATCATATATGTGAATAACATATGAGTGATTGAGAATAAATATTTTAGCAAAATAAAGAACTAAGGTATTGGATGTCCTGAAAGTGCAACAAGCACCAAAGTAATCTAAATAGTAGATTAGTTCTATTGAAGTAGCTCAGATGAAAAAAGATTCTATGAGGAAAACTGAAGGGTTCATTACAAATAGATGAAAGAAAGTTTCATAATGATTTGTAATATTTTTAATCGGTCTATAGCTAAGTAGCAAAACAGGATGTTGAAAACTGTTTTTCAAGCAAAGGCACATAGCGGGATTTCTACAACGTAGACGTGAAACATGGCAACTCTAGTAGTTTCATAGGAGGGTATTTGGATCAGGAACACCATCATAGTGATTGGCATAGTTCCGAGCGCTTGATCTACAGAAACCATATTTTGATATGAGCATCATGATCAAAGGAAAGTACGATAAGAGCTCACTGTAGTCCAAACATGTTGAACGATAGTGCCCTATCCTCAAATACTTCATAAAGATGAAGGGTTACATTAAGATACGTAGGATTGAGACGAGCCTAAAAGCGTTAAGCTCCGTGACAAAGTCTATACCACAAGCGAGCATGAAGACCAAAGTGCCATTAGTCTGAGTAAACCATGCAACTAGATTATTATCTCTAGTGCAAGTGGGAGACTGTTTGAATTATTCCCTAGAGGCAATAATAAATTGTATTATTATAATTCCAGGTTCATTATTAATGTTTATATGTCTGTGCTATAACTGCAATGGCTTATGCGGAGGTTTTCCACGTAGCATGTTAACTGCCTCTGGAGGAAAACCAATATGCAGGTGTGGAGTATAAACACCAAGTGTTCTTAGTCTGCCTCTAGGACTAACCCGTGTGTTATGGATGACATGTTTTCCTGTTCATAGGGCATTGGAAATTCCGGTAACACATGGGAGCAGATTGTTGCCAGAACAAGGGTGCTGAACCGACCCAATTGTATGATTTACTTTGAGATCACATCGTTTCCATGTTATAAGTAAAATCATCTAAGTTAATATGCATGTGTCCTTCATGACCATAAGAATGTTTCGTAACTTCATACCGGAGGGTGGGTTTTGACACTGTCCCAACACCACCCGTAACAGGCGTGGCAATAACGGCTTTGATCACTCACACCTGAAAGTGTGTCAAGGGACTTAACGATTCGAGTTGGGAATTTTCTCTTCTAACGATGGAGAGATACTTCTATGGGCCCTCTCGGTATTACGGCATCTAATATCGTCTGGCCAGACACTGTGAATTGATCACAAGGGATACCGGAATACTAAACGAGAAAATGGAACAAAAAGAGAAGGAGGATGACTTGGTATAATGGTGTCGGGACCCGGGGTTAGCGTATGAAAGTATAGTTAAGACATAGTCATATGGAGAGCCGAGAACCGCACCCACTTGTCTAAGCAGACAAGGCCAAGCACTGAACATTCTCGGAAAGCATCGTACGTGAGGGGCATCCCATCCAGGCCGGATGATCAACTGTGATGGGTCCTCATCGTCCGCACACAAGTCTAATGATATGGGTGGTGAACTCCCATATTCAAAGACAAGTCGCCTCAACCATACTATCGACTATTTCAAAACTCTCACATAGACTTACTCCAGCCCGATCACTTAGTCGGGGTCTAGGGCGGGCTCGATCATACCACAAAGTGTGCACGAGACGGAGTCTCGAGAAATCGCATCGCGATGCCCCAAGCTGCGCACATCTAAGGGCCACTTGGTGTATGAAAGACCGCCAGCCAGAACACAACTAAGGTCTCGAAAACCCATACAAAGACATGCATGTTATAACCATACACGCAGCACACATGCCTTGTATGAACAGTAGGTACCATTGCAATTCTCTACAAAGTGTACATTTTATTTATAACTCTTATAGAGTACACACAGAGATCACATACATGTGATCTAACATTACAACATAAAGCGGAAGCAAATTATGTCTGAGTACAGACAAGTTTAACAAATTGGCTTAAGAAGCCTTATTTAAACATAAAGCCCTCCACGAGGGAACCAGTCTGCTGACTGGGACTAGACTAGCTTAACTTCAGTCGTCCAGCTCGATGAAGAAGCCACCTTCGGGGTCAGTGGTGTCATCTAAAATATAGATTAAGCAAACGTGAGTACAAAGGCGTACTCAGCAAGACTTACATAGGAGCTATACTACTCATGCATAGGTGTCAAGGTAAAAGGAGGTGGGGTTCACTTGCAGAAATGCCAGCTTTGACTTGGCTAATCCTGAACTACGATTACCAGACTTGAGGTAAGAAGCGTACACGAGTCCACTACTTTCACCAACCAATACACCACTATGGTGTCTTCCTCGACTTCCCCACGAGAAAGCACGCCATAGCACTCACACTTATCTTGGTGTATTTTAGAAGTATCCGGTTCAAGTTATCTAATAATCAAGCTAAGCTTTCCAAGTAGTTCATAACCGCGGACGCGGCTATTCGAATAGTTTTTTTAACCTTGCAAGGGTGTACCGCTACACACACATGATCATCATTTACCGCCTTTGATCTCGACACCATTCAAGGGGTGCCAGCGAGGATGCTCACCACAACTGTTACCTCATAGCCTATCTAGTCCAAGAAAGCCGCCTACTTGGGTTGGCTACCACAATCGTGAACCCGGCCGGTTTACCGAAGTGGACCCAAGCGATGTGTGCGTGGTGCATAAGCCGGTCTCGGTTGAGCCGTTCTCTCACTTAGCATCCAGGCCACAAGCCTACCAGAACTCCGAACTACTGCGGCATCTGGACATCGAAAGGGATGAGTTAATAAGTTGAGAGGGGTCAGTGAGCCCAATGTGTGGTTGTACTCTTCATCTTGGATCACCACACAAGAACTCGGACTTAGGGCGGTGTTCAACGAGACAACCCACCGTGTACTCCTACACAGCCTCTCATCGTTCACCTTGTATTAGGGTCTATTCACCAACACTTTTCTACCATCATCAACATGGTCACTACCATCCCGACTCACATCACAGTAACAACATGGTATCATACTAAGCATGCAATAAGCGATAACATTTGCAGGGGCCACATGATATCAAACAACTCCTACAGTTTCTAGGATTGTGATTTTCTTACTACTGTGACAAAATGATAGGTCATGCAAAGGAATGGGTTCATCTATGCGGTAGAAACGAAGCATGGTGATCATCCTAAACAATGCATAATCGAGACATGAGAGGGAAGTGGGATTTTATCGACATGATCAATGGGGTTTTGCTTGCCTTGCTGACGAGGTTCGGGTTCTGGATCTTCAGCGAAGGGGGTGACCTCTTGCTCCGGTTCCACCTCTACTCGACAAACAAAGCACGAAGTAGCAATCAATATGAATGCAATGCTCAAGCACATGATTGAATGTTAAAGCTTGAAGTATAAGTTTGGATGTGTGAGGCAATTCCATTTAAGTGGAATATATTGCATTTAAAATGCAAATTCAAACTCCACATTTGAATTCAACATTAACCAAGTTATATGTGATATAGTTTCATCATTTTGAATTATCTTCAAATGTGTATGATATGCCTCTGATGTGTAAGTGAAATGTAGCATGTTGCCATGGTTCAAGTTGCAAAATTATTTGAATTGAATTTGATTTAATTCCATTTAAATCAAATATAAAATGCTACTGATCACATTTTAAATTCAACTCAAACAGAGTTGAAAGTTGCATATTTGGAAAGATAATTTTCTCCTGATCATTTTTCATATATTATTTGTCCAATTTGGAGTTAATATGAATTTTCTATGAATTTCCAAAGTTTGGGGTATTTTCTGGAATTTCTGGAATTATTAAACCATTTTTCTTTTCTGGAAATTCATTTAATCGATTTACTGCGTCAGGCTGACGTCAAGCTGGCATCAGGGGGGGCTGACAAGGGGGTCCCACCTGTCATTGACTGGGTTCACTTAACCCGTGGGTTAAGTTAATCCAGTGGCTTAATTAAGCCACTGGGCCCACTGGTCAGTGACCCAGGGGTCACTTAATTGGTGAAAACAGGGGGGGTTTAGCACTGACACGCCGGCGGCTAAACGCCGGCGGCCTGGCCACGGCGGCGCAGCACGGGAACACGATTCCGGCCACGGGAGGGGAAACGGAGGGCACCGGATTGCTCCTGGAGGTTGTCCGCGTCTTCTGGAGGCCTCGGGGGTCCACGGGAAGCTCTGTAACGACGACGGCGACGACTCCGGCGGCAGCAGAACCACGGCGAGGTCGCAGTCATCGTTGTGGTGCATGGTTCGGGCTGATTTGTGGCGCATTCGAGTGCTGGCACACGCGGGAGTCAAACGCGTGCACTGGGGGTTCACGACAAGCACTGGAGCGAGGAGGACGACGACCATGGCGGCGAGGTGCTCGGGTTCCCATGGCGGATCCGGCTAGAGGAAGCAATCGAGGGGGAGAAGTGAGGGGTTTCACTCGCAAGCTCACCCTGAATCCAGCAGAGGTGGTGGCGAGGTCTGGGGTGGCTCAACGGCGGCGTAATCGACGAAGTCCTCCACGGCGGCCGGCGGGAGCTCGAGGAAGATTCCGGCGTCTACGCGGGATCCGGGCTCGATTCCTTCTGCAATTCGACGAAGTCGACGACGACAAAGCGCTGGGACACCTTGGTTCAAGCTCTAGGGCACGGTGGCCGCGAGTTCTTGCGACGGCGAGCAGCGGCTTCTCTCGGGGAAGAAGGGGAAAACGAGGAGAGGAAGGGAGAGCACGAGAGAGGAGGGGGAAATGATTCACGGCTTCACGGCGGTTCTCCAGGACACGAGAAGATGGCACGGGGCGGCCTGGAACGTCCTGGGCGTCGAGTTGGCGTCCACGGCGTCGACGCCGCGCCACCGAGCTGCCTGGCAGCGCGGGGTGGAAGACGACAGGGGAGTTCGGGTGGGCTGGGCAGGCTGGAGAGGTGGGCCTCGCCCCAGGTGAGAGGTAAGCCTTTTCTTTTTCTCTCTGTTTAATCTTTCCTTTCTTTTTCTGTAATTTGTTTTGGCTCTGATAAAAATACCAAACCATTTTATCAAATGCTGAAAACTTTTATGTGGCCTCATAATAATATGGACAAGCCACTCATAAACTTTCAACATTTTTAAAATTCAAATGATTTGAATTTTAAATCAAAAAGGGGTATTTCTTTAATTCCAAGGTACTGTTTGAATATTTGAAAAATCTATGAGCATGGGGTGGGTCCCACATCACTTGATATGTGATCACACTCATTTATAAGACTTTTCAAAACTCTAACATGAATTTTTGGAAAAGATTTTTATCTGGCCTTTTGAATTAATTCATCTGGGGGGTGTTCCTTCTCCCATTTGGATTTTGAATTTGATTTCCAAGATTTCTTTTTGAAATTTTGACATGAAGCAAAGGTACTAACTAACCCTAGCACATACCTAACAGAGGGATCTGACAAATGGTTAATGGTTAATCATGTGGATACCTAATAGATCTCACCTCAGGTTTTGTATAGTATCGTGAAGCAAATAGGACTAGCATGTTAAGCTTGTGTTTCACTCGAATTTATATTCGTGTAGGTACGGGAACCGTTATGGGTGTCCATGGCTCCGCTATCGGTTATTGTTCTGCGAGAAAGTCAGTTTCCGGATCATGTCCGTATCCTACCGAACCTATGGGGTCACACACTTAAAGGTAGATGATCTGTAGAGTACTAGACTGATAGGAGCATGTATTTATCACACCGCGAAAGTCTCGAAGTGATCGGGTTATAATCGATGAGAAAATCGGAACCGTTTCGGGGACCCGGTAAAGTACCGGGAAGAGTTTTGAGAAAACCGGGTAAAACCGGAGGGCCGGAAAAGTTCCGAGTTGGTCTAGATATATTTAATATTCATTTATTAAGTATTTCGAAAAGGTTTCGGAATTAAATTAACGAATTTAATATCAATGGGCTCCCTCTCACTTGGAAGGCCCAAGTGGAGAGGGAGCACTTGGGCCAAAGGTGGCCCAGGAGGGGAGGCGCCTTGGGGGGAGCTTCCAGGAAGCTTCCCCCCCCTCTCCTTGGCGCAGCCCTAGGGGAGGGGAAACCCTAGGGCGCAGCCCCTAGGGCTGCCCCCTCCTCCAAGGTGGCTCCCCGCCCCCTCCCCCTATAAATAGAGGAGGTGGGGCACCCCTTCAACACACGATTGAAGTTGTTCTCCCCCGAAGGGCTGCCCCCTCTCTCTCCCTCTCATTAGATCCAATCTCATCCACCCCGAAGGGCTGCTCCTCCCTCCTCTCTTCTCCGGTGGCGCCGAGCTCTGGACGGCGGAGCCCTGCCGGATCATCTACACTGTACGTGTGGATCAACCGTAGAGAGATCGTACGTTCGATCTTCGTTCGAGAGACTCCACGGTGATTAGATATATTCGTGGGAGTGTTCATCTTCAAGCTTCTCCGACTCTCCATCAACATCTTTCACTGCGACAGAAGTGCATCCGTTGAACGGTTGCAAGAAGGTAACAAGATCAATAACCTTGTCTGCATCTTCCTAGATCCGTTCTTGGGTTTGGTTTTCGTAGTGCCGGATTTTTTTTTTGTTTTCTACTCCGAATCCCAACAGATTTTCTGGTATTTTTCCGGGAATTTTCTGGGACGTCCAAAAATCCATTTTCCTGCGCACAATAAAACCATACAGGCACCTCTGCTGAAAATAGCGTTAGTTCGGGATAGTTTCATCCAAATCATGCAATAATGAGGGAAAAACAATAGCAAAAGTGTTTGGAAGAGTAGATACGTTTGAGACGTATCAACTCCCCCAAGCTTAGCATATTGCTTGTCCTCAAGCAATTCAGTACAACGAACTGAACGCGACAAAGAAAACTTTGACAAACCCTTTTGCTTCAATAGATGTATATAAGCATGTACTACGAAAAGAATTTAGCAAGTATCAAAACAATGCTATGAGGACAATGCACGAAGCAATCCTTCTTTCAAGTGATCAATCACAAACAACTATAAGAAAATAATATGCTACTGAAAATCAAGACAGGATTACAATGCACAAAGCTTGAACATACTAGAGTGGTATTTCGATAGCCTCCATGAGTGAAGCAAAACATAAATGCAGAAACTCCTCCGGAGTTTTAAAGGAGACTAGAACTAAGGATTTTAGAATAAATAATACCACAATCATGCGAAAGACAATGTAATACTTTGGGCAATGCACATTACACTCAGAATGACAATTATGCTCTCCTAGTTGGTGCTTTGAAGAAAGAAGGAGGAGACTCTCGAACCGTGGAGTTTGATGGAAAGGTTGAAAACCCGTGGATGGAAGCAAAGACTAAACATGTACCAGAGCTCATGGTTTTCAAAACAGAGATAAAAAGTGTTTTGGGAGGTGCATGCTTCGTCAACGAATGCTAGTAGACAACTCAATCGCCTCTTACGCTAGACATGTTTCGAGGAACGGCTCCCAATATGGAGACGATCACATCCCCTTAATCTCGTTTGTTTATCACTGCCAAAGTTTTTTGATTTCTCATAGAAAAAGCGTGAAGGAGGGTTTGTTGGTTGTGATTATCTTTTGTGAGCTGGGCGCACTCATGCCAGTCCCTCCTCGTATTAGGGGTTTGCAGATTAGACATGCAATCCCGAAATAAAACATGTCTAACATAAGATGGTCATGAATTACCTACTACTTCCTCATGAGCTAAACAGAGGCACAAAACAGGAGTGCTTTTGAATAATTTCGAGATGATACAGGAAAGTCTTCGTTAGGATGGCCGGTAAATGCCACATAGGAAGGTATGGTGGACTCAGATGGAAAACTGGTTTCAAGGATTTTGGATGCACAAGCATAAATCGGCTTAGTGCGAGCGAAGGTAGCGAAAGACTGGGAAGCGACCAACTAGAGAGCAATAACAGTCATAATCATGCAGAGCGACAAAGTAACATTGAATTGGGCATGAAAATGATATGACTATTCTGAAATTCAAAGATCATCAAGGCATAGTGGACTTTTCAGTCATAAACATGTGTAAGCATGTGCCAAGTCAATCCAAGAATTCTCCAAAGGGAAATACCACTTCAGTATGCCAAACCATGAACAATGCAATGCATGTAAATCATTTCAACAACACATTATGCACTCTAGCTATTTGAGATTAACCACAAGGAAAGCATGAACACTGGGCAAGCATTGTAAACATAGCACTATGTCGCTACAAGCTGGTCTCTAAATCATAAGTACAAACATATGTACAAAAGTAGAAACAAGAAGAGTTCATACCGGTTTTCCTTGTTGCATCCCTTTCGTCGATCTTTGTCATTACTGCCTTGTCGCTTGCACGGTAGGACGTAGGAAAATATAATCAAGTGCAAATGCCATCACGGACTCGAGCTGAACTCTACAACAAAGCAAACTAAAGAGAGAAAAGAAAATATTTTTGGATTTTTCAAAGGTTAAACGAAAGAAAAAGAAAAGAGAAATATTTTTGTTGTTTTTGCAAAATAAAAGAACAAAGAAGAACGGGCAAAAACTTCGAAAAGATCAAAGAAATAAAAAATAAAAAACGGATAATACAATGGAAAGGTGAGAAGGGCACGTACTCCACCAAGCTTAGGCTTTTGGCCTAAGTTTGTAGCAGCTACTACCCCCAGGAGCCTCCTGCTCCGGGGTAAGGGTAAGTCCAGGAGTCGTATGAGCCCTCCGGTGCGTACACCGAAGTCCTCGGATCCTCCCATGAGGAAGGTCCTGCGCTCCAAGCGGAAGAAGATCCCTCGCCATGCTCGGTGAAGGTCTCTCCCTGGAAAGGTGTGAACTCACCGTGCTCCTCCTCATTGGGCACAATCCCCTCCATTGGGTTATGCGGCTGGTAATTAGCCATGAAATCATCGAACTGAATTTTGTTGAAGGACCATCCGTTCTTGCGAGTGTTATCAAACAAAAGTGGTGCAGGTAGACGGATCTCACGAGTAATAGTCCTTTCAAACCTCAAAATATAATCAAGGTTACCAAACTGAGAAGTCGTGGTAACAAACTTATGCCTCTTCATAGCCGCAAGATCGAGACTCACGTATGAGAAGGGAACATCATCAGGATGCGGGGTGCGCTCAAGAGACCCAAGGATAAGTGTGGCGTAAACGCCACCATATAAATCGCCCTTGTTACTGTTCGTAACAAGACGCCGAGCAATCAAGGCACCCACATTATACTCATTCTTACCAGAGAGGGCGTTCGCATAAATAGCGAAGTCTGGTGCAGAACCATTGCTCGTGTTGTCACGAGCTAGCACCCCTCTAGCAACAAAATATGCAAAATACCTGAGGTGTGGAAACAAGATGCTGGAAATCTTCGTGCGCTGAATGTCGGTCTCCTCCTGGCAGCAAAGGGAGTTGAAGAGGGTCCTCAACCCGGAAGGCTGCATGGTCATCTTAGATGTCTGACCAACGCTTGGCACACCTATTATATCACAGAACTGTGCCAAAGACATGGTTATGAGATCATTATAAAGTTTGAACTCAACGGTTCCAGCATCATGAATATAACAAAAACTGTTGACAAAACAGGAGGTGAGCTTTTTGTATTGTACCACACGGCATAAAGTTAGCCATGTCAAACCTGCATTGGCACAAAGGCCGTAAAATTCCTCCTTGATTTCGGCAGCTGTAATAAAATCATCGCACGGATACATCATTGCACATGCTGGATTTGTGTCTTCCAACAACTCGAGGGGCACATGATCTTCATTGTACCTCACCCTAACTGCTGAGGGTGAAGCTACAGCTCTAGTGACTCGATCGGAGCGCTCGGGCTTCTTCTTCCTAAGCCACCCCTTTGCTTTTCCAAAGAAACTCATTTATGAAATTTTTAACAATTCACAAAAACAAGGATTTAAACAAAGTGAGTTGAGGCAAACTACTCTACTCACTTACCTAAGTCATAAACTTGCATCAAAACTTGGAAAATAAATTTCTACACATGCATGCAAGCTCATATGAACAACACCAAGAGCTACTAAATACTCACAATTGAGGCCACCAATCAAAAAACTAATTGGAGGGGTGAAGGAGTTACATACCAGGGAGTATTTTCCCAAAATCTCAGCTCAAATGATGGGTCGTAGAGAGAGATCAAAATTCTGGACGGAGAGCAGCAAGAACACAAGAACAAAGTGTAGAACTCGTGTTTTTGGAGAGAGAGAGGAAGGAGGAGGAAGAAGACTTACCTGGCTGGCTGCCCTGTGGGCCCCAGGCACCCTGTGGGTGCGGCCAGGGGCCAGGCCGCGCCAGCTGGACGCCTGGGCCACTGGTGCCCCCCCCCCCCTGGTCAGTCCCAGGTGACCCTGGGTCACTCCTGGCATTGAAATTTTTAATATAATTTTTCTGGAATTTTTCTGACAACTTCACTGTTGAAAAAATTTCAAAGTTCAAAAAGCTATGAAACTTTCTGAAAACTTGGAGCAGTGATTAGAGTTGTGAAGTTTCAAAAACATATAAACTTGGTATAGTGAGGAGAATAAAAGCTAAGGAAAATGAGAACATAACAAGCTCCACTTTTTACCTATATAAAACATGCTTACTAGCAAGGTTGATCAAGTCTTACCAACAAACCGGTGATATATAGAGCAAAAAGTCTCACCCCTTATGAAGTGATCATTGCACCTTTACTTTAATGGACATTGTCTCCACCATGATGGTTTTGTATTTGTGGTGCACATGTAGAGGACAATACCATTCTCCAATCTTCACGGTCTTGATATTCTCTATAGAGTTGAGGCCATGCCTCTTGTCAATTTTCTTCGGAAAATACACCGTGTGTTCCTTGTCATTCACATTGAAAGTAACCTTTCCTTTATTACAATCAACAATAGCACCTGCGGTGTTAAGAAAAGGTCTACCAAGAATCATAGACATGCTCCCATCCTCGGGCATGTCAAGCACAACAAAATCAGTAAGGATTAAACAATTAGCAACTTCAACGGGAATATCCTCACAAATACCTATGGGAACGGTTGTTGACTTGTCAGCCATCTGAAGAGAGATATCTGTAGGGATTAGTTTTTCTAAACATAATCTCTTGTAAAGAGAAAAGGACATAACACTCACTCCTGCTCCAAGATCACATAAAGCAGTCCTGACATAATTATTCTTTATGGAACAAGGAATGGTGGGTATACCTGGATCACCAAGCTTCTCAGGAATCTTGCCACTAAAAGAGTATTTAGCAAGCATAGTAGATATTGCTTCATTAGGAACTTTTATTTTATTAGTAACAATATCTTTCATATATCTCAAATAAGGAGGTAACTTAATAGCATCAGCCAAAGGAATTTGAAGAAAAAGAGGTTTCATCCACTCACAAAACTTATTCTAATGCTCTTCTTCTTTAGTTTTGAGAGAATTACCTGGAAAGGGCATGGGTTTCTGTACCCATGGTTCTCATTCCTTCCCATGTCTTCTTGAGATAAAATTTTCTCTAGTGTATTTATTGCGTTTGTCGGGTGCTTCTTCTTCTCGAAATTCGGGTGGATCATTCTTTTCATCATACTTTTCAGGCTCAGCACCGTCTTCAGTCTCAGCATCGGAAGTAGATATACTATTTGGATCATTGGAATTGTCAGCTTCTTTGTGCTTCTTCTTCTTCAGAGAGCTAACAATTTCTTCTTCCTGTATTTGAGAATCTTGCTCGATCCTCTTAGGATGCCCCTCCGGATAGAGAGGATCTTGAGTGCTAGTTCCCACTCGGGTTTTAATCCCGAAGGCCTGTATATCCTGTTTGGAATTATTAGCAAGCAAATCTTTTTGCACATTAGAAATTGGATCAAGCTGAGTTTGAACCATACGAAAATGCTTCACAAGACATTTAACATCATTAACTGTTCTACCTAGAACATCAAGCAAACTTTTGATAGCAAGGGAATTATCATGCAAATGAATTTGTATCCTTTCATTAAAGTGATTTTGATTCATAATAAAATTATCAAGCTCATCTAAACATTGATCAGGAGGCTTACCATGAGGAATGTCACTTGCATTGAAATCTAAGAGAGAGTGTACCTCTACCATAGGAGGGTGAGTGGTAGGCTCACACAACTTCTCGATGGGGGGTAGATTCTTTACGTCTTTCGTTTTAATACCCTTCTCTTTAATAGACTTCTTATCTTCTTGCATGTCTTTGGGGCTTAGTAAAAGCATGCCCCTCTTCTTTGGTGGTGGAGGTGGTTCAGGGACGGACCAATCTTCGTGGTTCTTGGCAATCTTGTCCATTAATTGTTCTGCATCGCCCGGTGTTCTTTTCCTGAAAACACAAACAGCACAACTGTCCAGGTAGGATCTAGATTCATCAGTTAGCCAGCATAAAATATATCAATTAATTCATTCTTAGGGACTCCATGTCCCGGTCTAGCCTGGATCAGACTGCAATACCTCCCCCAAGCTTCAGGGAGGTTCTCATCCTGCAACTGTTTAAAGTTATAAATTTTTCGTAAAGCAGCATGTTGCATATGAGCAGGAAAGTACTTTTCAACAAAAGATTGAGCTAAGTCTTGAGGACTTCTAATAGAACCGCATGGTAATGCATCGTACCATGCTTTAGCACCTTCCTTTAAAGAAAAAGGAAAAATCTTAGTAACATAGAAGTTTTGTATATTTTCATCTGTAGTAAACAAGCCACCCAACTCAGTGAGTTTGGTCAGGTGTGCGATAGCATCATCATTTTCTCTGCCATAAAAGGGGTCAGATTCAACCATAGATATAAGTGAAAGATCAACAAAGAAATTATAATCAGGATCATTGATGCATATAGGAGACGTAGCAAAAGTAGGATCAGGAACGGTCTTGTTCTTCAGGGAATGTTTTTCGAGAAGCTTCTTAATAGCATCAGAGTCAGAGTCGTCAAACTCTGTCAGCTCCCTGCATAAATCATTATCAAGTATAATATAATCATCATCAAGGAGTCTCTCCTTGAGTTTACTCAAATCGGGATAAGTGTAAGTTCCATCAAAAGGATAGCAAGTATCAGGAATTTCAATTCCAGATTTTTTTGCAGCAGCAGCGATCTATTTCTCAAGAGCGTGAATAAGTGAACCAATATCATCAAGAGTAGTAAAAGCATCATCAAAAGTATCGGACATAGTAACAGATTCAGTAGAGGCATCATGTGGTGGAGGTGAAGCAAACTTACTCATAACTGAAGGTGAATCAAGTGTAGCACTAGTGTTCAGAACAGTACCTTTTCTTGTACGGGATGGTAAGATCGGGACCTTGGGGTCTTCTTTCTTACCCATAGCGGATAAATTGCAGCAGGTAAAATACTTCAAGTAGACTTGTGAATAAAGCTATGCGCCCCGGCAACGGCGCCAGAAAACAGGCTTGATAACCCACAACTGCAGGGGATCGAGATAGTCTTCGCGGGTAAGAATAACCCAATTTATAGATTCGACTCAAGGGGAGCCAAAGAATATCCACAAGCTTTAACAGTGGAGTTAAAAATTCCACCGCACCTGAGATACACTTACTTGCGACAAGATATTAATAGCAACTGCGATATGGAAGTGATGATAGCAACGGTAATAGTAAAACAGCGAAAGTAAACAACTAGCAACCAGCAGAATTAAAAACACTGTAGGCTAGGGAGATGGATGGTTGGGCGCTGCATGGATAAGACACATCATGTATTTAACTTGGGGCAAGGCACACAGAAAAGCAATGATCATCTAGGCATAAATCAAACATCATGCATGTATCCCAAAGGTAGTTGTACGTGCTTGCAATAAGAACTTGCACAACATTTTTGTCCTACCATCCCGCTACAAACTGGGCCAAAAGGAACTTATGGAGATTAAGGTGCTCCTGTCAAAGAGCACCGGAACAAAGCATTAACAATCAATGGATACATAGAATCCTCAAATTATAGTCCATCCCCTTTGGTGTCCCAAGCTGTCACCTTTGGGATCGCCGATTCCAGACTATAACAGGTGCAAACAACTCATAGATAGGATCAAGGACACAAGTATATTCATGAAAACACAAAGGGTTCAGATCTGAAATCATGGCACTTGAGCCCAAAGTGACAAGCATTAAGATCAACAAGTCGAAGAAAAGATGATAAACACCAATCTAGATGATAGGCAACATGCCCCCAGCAATGTGATAAACTATTACATGATCTAACTCATCCAATCCCTACCATTCCCTTTGCCTACCGCAGGGAATTACTCACACATGGATGGAGAAGTCATGGAGGGAGGATGGAGTGGCGATGATGATGATGATGATGGCGATGATCTCCCCTCTCCGGAGGCCAAAACAGCCTCCAGATTAGCCCTCCCGGAGAAGAACAGAGGGTGGCGGCGGCTCCGCGACGAGAATTGGGAAAACGACTTCTGTTTCGGGGTTTCTCCGTCACGGGAATAAATAGGAGTCCTGGTAGGGCACCAGAGGAGGGGGGAGGCCCCCAGGCGGCCAGAGGGTGCGGCCCCACCCCTGGCCGCGCCAGGGGGTGCCTGAGGCCCCCTGGGATCCCCTCTGGTCCCATTTCTGGCATCTGGCTCCTTCGGGTGCGTGGATTTTCTGGTATTTTTCTGGGAATTTTCGGGTACGTCCAAAAATCCATTTTCCTGCGCACAATAAAACCATACAGGAAGCTCTTTTGAAAACAGCGTTAGTCCGGGTTAGTTTCATCCAAATCATGCAAGAATGAGGGCAAAACAATAGCAAAAGTGTTTGGAAAAGTAGATACGTTTGAGACGTATCAGCCAAGTACGATGTCAATCATAGAATTGCTTCACCATACCACCCTCAAATTAGTGGGTAAGTTGAGCTCACCAATAGAGAGATCAAGTTGATCTTGCAGAAGACAGTCAATAGAAATATAAAAGATTGGTCAAATAAGTTAGGAGATGCTTTGTGGGCGTATAGAAGTTCTTACAAAAACCCCATGGGCATGTCTCCCTATAAGATGGTCTATGGAAAGGCTTGCCATTTGCCATTAGAATTGGAACACAAAGCTTTCTGGGCTATTAGAGAGCTTAATGCTGACCCGAATTTAGCTGGTGAAAAGCGTATCATGAACTTGACTTCTCTAGATGAGTGGAGAAGTGAAACTTACGAGAGCGCTAAAATGTTCAAGGAAAAGTTAAAGAAGTGGCAAGATAGGAGGATTCTGAAACGTGAATTTAATATTGGTGATAAAGTTCTCTTGTTTAGATCCCGTTTCAGGTTTTCTCCAGGTAAACTACTTTCCAGGTGGGAAGGGCCATTTCATATTGAGGAAGTTTACCGCTCGGGTGCGATCAAGATTAACAATTTTGAAGGCACCAAACCTCAAGTTGTGAATGGGCAAAGACTTAAGCATTACATAGCAGGAGATCCTGTCAATGTTGATGTGGATTTGGTATACACAACAACTCATGAAGAACATGTTGCAGCCCTGTTTCAGACACCAGCAGAAGCAGAATAAGAAAAGGATCCTGGAGACGGGAATGTCCTTTGAGACTAGAGAACAGCTGCCATGGAAGGGCTTCGCCAAGGAGTACGTGATCAACAAGAACAAGGATGAGGAGTAAATCTCCTTGGGTAATGGCATCCCCATAGCTTGTTCCAAGCTTGGGGGAGTGCCCGGTATCTTTATCTTTATCTTTGTCTTTTAGAGTCAAGTAGAGTCGTATCATGTCTAGGGAAGTTATGTTATAAAATAGGTGTTTGCATTGAGGTCTATCACTCCTTTTTGGGAGAGTTATTTATCCGTGAGTGTGGAGTCGTCTATGATGGAATATTAATGAGAAGTCTATTGATCCCTTCGCTGCACTCGGTATTCTCTTCACACAATCGACCTTATGATGAATCTTATGGGGAGTATTGACCTTATATCAGGTATGGATTTGAAAACTTTATTTAATCTTGGCAAACATAGCTTTGGTCATAACAACAAGCATGATTTTCTCAAAGTAGCGACATAGCCAAAACCTTTTTGTTATTATGCTTGTAGTGTTATGTTGACAAGGAAGACAACTTGATGTGCTATGCTTATTTTAATGTTTATGCTTTATATTGCTTTGCATTCAAGTCATCATCATTTGTCTGTGCTCTCAAAGCCTTTACTAGCCAAACCTCTGTACTAAGCGTAATTCTGCTTGTAGATCCATACCCTGAAACTAGTATCATCCATATGAGTCCACCATACCTTCCTATTCGTGGTATTCCACTACCACTCCTAAAGTATAGAATTTTTGTGTTATCCTTAATTGTTCAAAATCTTCTATTTTGTGCCCCTGTTTTAGCTCATGAGGAAGTAGTAGTTAATTCATGATCTTCTTAAGTTGGACAAGTTTTATCCCGGGATTGCATGTCTAATCTGCAAACCCCTAATACGAGGAGGAACTGGCATGAGTGCGCCCAGCTCACAAAAGATAACACAACAAACAAACCCTCCTTCACGCTTTGTTCATGAGAAATCAGAAAACTTTGGCAGTGATAAACAAAGGAGATTGCGGGGATGTGATCGTCCCCGTGTGGGAGCCGTTCCTCGAAACTTGTCCAATCTGAGGAGTAATTGAGTTTTATATTAGCATTCGTTGACAAATCATGCACCTCTCAAAAATTGTTTTCATTCTGTTTGATTTAAGGATAGCACTTGAGTTTTCCCTGCTTGCCTTTAACAAGGCCTTTCTTTTACTTTTATGTTGAGTCAGTTTCCTACTTCTTCCTTCCCCAATGAGAACAAACACTTGATGTTGATAAGGATTCATCCATATAATGATGCATTAAGTTTTGCCATGCCATATGATTGTTGACATTATCTTTTGATAAGTAAGTTGTTTGCAAAAGCTTTTGCCAAGCAAACATCTTCCTTTGTGTTAACATTTTCACTTCATGACTAATAACATGTTCTTTCAAAAATTTCTAAATTGTCTCATCAAAATATAAAGAGAAAGAGCAAAAGTAAAATCTATTAGTTTGTCTCTGACCAAAGGACTTGTTTGCCATGATTTGATGAGTTTCCTTAGCCCTACTTTTGTTTATAATTGTTATTACTCTTTCATAAGGGCCTTATGAGTTGAAGATTGCTGTTGAGGATGTTTGAGTTTGGTAAAGAAATCATGATGCTTATTGTCCGTATTCTATTTATCGACACTTCACTCTCTAAACTTGTGGACAGGTTTACCGAGCTCAGTTTTCGCTTGGGGACAAGCGAGATCTAAGCTTGGGGGAGTTGATACGTCCAAAATGCATCACTATTTTGTATCATAATTCCTCTTTATTCGTTGACATATTTCACATTACGATGATGTTATTATGTTGTTTTGGCTTGTTTTACACAGTTTGCAACTTTCCGGTGCCGAAGCAGCAGACGCAGGATTCAGCGGTAAAAAGTGGACGCTGAGTTGCTGAAGAAGAATACATCCAAATTACCTGAAAATCGACGGAGGGTATTTTCCGAAGGATTAACGAAGACACGCCGAAGAGGGGCCACAAGGGCCCCAGGCGGCCACCTGGCGCGGCCCCACCCCTGGCCGCGCCGGGAGGGCGCCTCGAGCCCTGGGGCCACTCCCGGCTCCCCCCTATGGCATATATACTCCTCGTTACGCGAAAACCCTAAAAAGAAGAGATTTTATGGAGTTCCGTCGCCGCTCCGTGGCGGAAACCTACAGAGAAGAAAAGGGCTCTCCGGCGGGCAGATTCCGTCGTGGAGATCACCTCCCGGAAGGGGAGATCATCACCATCGTCACGGGCATCATCGAGATCATCATCAACATCATCCCCAACATCAGCACCATCTCCACCACCATCCAATCTCACCTCACAAGTTTATCTTGTGTTGTAATCCGTACTATCTATCCTCTCTACTCAACTGGTGTTGATTACTACTTTGTGGTGAATGCTATTGAGTTTTGTCGGAGAAATATCATTATGTCCAGATTGTTTATCATATATTTATCACCTCTGATCATGATCTCTTTTATGTCTTGTGAGTAGTTACTTTAGTTCTTGAGGACATGGGAGAAGTCTAGTTGTTAGTAGTCTTATGATGTTGAAGTAATATGTGTTGTTTGATATTTAAGTTGTGTTGTTATTTTCCTAGTGGTGTTGTGTGAGTCGAACACTCAACACTTCGCCTTATTAAGGACCTAGGGTAATACATTGTGTATAAAGAATGCTTATGGTGGGTTGCCGGAGTGACAGAAACCTGAACCCCAGTTTTCACACTTTTGCACAAGGGAATAATGGATCCTTGATCTTATTGTTGTGGTTAGGCTTTGCCTTAATTTCTATCTTGTATTTGCGGATGCTTGCAAGATGTTTAATCATAAGAGTGCACTTATCTTAGTCTAGAAGGTGTGCTAGCATAGATCCACCCACTCAACACTTATCAGCACAACACATGTTATCAATACAGAGTTTGGCGAAAGCACGTGACTACCTCTCCATGTGTCCTCAAGAACGCTTTAGTCTTTATAAGTTCAGTTGCCAGGCTTATCCTTTGCTCAAAAGTATTGGGCCACTTGCTGCTCCTCGGCGCTATTTACTTTACTTGCTTTTATCATATTGTTGCTTATATCGAAAACCCTTAAAAAGTTATCTTTCAGTGCTTGCAGTTATTCCTTGTCCCAAATCACTTATCAATACCTTTCGCTCCTCGTTCGGTTCGACACTCTTACTTATCGAAAACGCTGCAATAGATCCCCTACGGTTGTGGGTCATCAAGGATCCACCCGCAACTCATTTTTCAGAAGTCCACCGTGATCCAGACAAACCCAGGTCGGTTAGGCCACATATGTCAAGAGCATCGCGGAATCCTTCCATCTGACTTTGGCTCCTTGTTACTACCCCTTCGTATTCAGCATGTGATATCACCTCATTGAAATCACCCGGCACTACCCAAGGTTCACTATTGTGAGCAGCAAGGAGCTTCAACTGATCCCAAATTTTATATCTCTTAGGGGTCTGAGCTTCCCTGTAGACGCATGTCATCCTCTAAGGCACATCTCCCAGGTCTGATATTAGAGTATCGATATGATACTTAGACGAACTCAATACCTCTAATTTTATTTCTTCGTTCCAAAAAATTACAAGTCCACCACTGCGGCCAGAACTACTAACAGCAAAATACTTATTATAACCGAAAGACAAAGCCAGGAGTTCAGCGCGTGCCTTCTGTAACTGAGTTTCTACCAAGCATATCACCGCTGGAGCAAATTTATTCGTGAGTTCACGAACCTCTCGAACTGTCGCGGGGTTTCCCAAACCGCGGAAGTTCCAACAAAGGAGACTCATTGATCCCGGCGGTCTCCCCCGAGGGAGCCTCCGATGGATCATTGGTAGGGTTGACAGCATCACCTACGGGAGCTACTTGTGTGTTCTTGAAAGGATTGCCTGTATCGTCAACTTCTATGGTCACCTCTGAATTCGTTTGCTTCTTCTTATTCTCATTCTTTTGAGGGGTGTTTGATGGCTCCGACTCCTCATCTCCATTGTCAAATTTGCCAACTAGTGCCGCAACTACGGTACCCTTTACTGCAGGCACTAGCGCCAGGTTACCTCCTGTCTGCTGGACTCCTTCTTTTGGGTCTGCCACTGAGTCCTTCGCAAGCCTTTTGTGCCTCGACATCTCCTCTTCATCTGCAGCTAGTGCGAATTTCGCACTAAGATTAGTCACAGGAGGGGGTAACTGCTCCTGGAATACTGCGTTGAAACGCCAGGGTGGTGCCACTCCATCACATGCACGTCCTCTGCCTCTCCCAAAACCTTATGCCCTGCCCCTGCCCCCGCCCAAGAGGTTCATTATGATTTCCAAATTCATCATTACCAGGGTTTCCTCTACCCCTTCCTCTCCCAATTATTTGCCTATCTGCTAGAACAAAAGGGCCCCACTCAAAGGTTGTCGCATCATGTTCTCCCGAGCCGCACTCTTCATGTCAGTGTCCGAGAAGTCCACAATGGTAACAGAAGGTTGGAAGCTTCTCATATTGCACTTGGTACCAACTTTTCTTCAGATCTTTTGTGATTGAGACAAAATGCACTAGTTTCTTTGTGACACTGATTTTTGCCCTCACCCAGACAAACTCCACCGCATAGCCTGTCGGAAGAGTAGTTTGGACCTCTGTGATCTCACCCAGCGAATGACACATGCCTTTTATGATGCGATCATGCAGAAAGTTGTCTGGAAGATGTAAAACCCTAGCCCAAACAGCAATCTTGTCAAGCACCACTGTCTTCGGGTCCTCAAAACCATCATATTCTTCCATAATGAGTGCCTTATATCTGAAGAGCGATGGCCCCAAATTCATGTCCTGTTCCAATCTCCCAAACAATGAAATTGGGTAGTGAACAAATTTTGGTCAACCTTCCTCCACTTGACTTCCTTCGCTGGGTTCCAGGCCGATCGCATGTCGGTATAGAGCGCCGAGGGACTAAAACCCACCGAGGTGTGAACCCTGGCGATCGCGAGCCACTTCACGCCGGCGGTGGCTCAACCACTTCTTCTTCCAAAATGAAGCTATCGCCCTCCTCCTCCTGCAGATGCAATCGACCCAGAAGATCCTCTACTGGTTCCCGTCTTGCTTGCTTCTGGCTTTAACCTACCCCCGCCATGTTTCCCGAAAAAACTTCCGCGATCAGCAACACGCTCAACCCTAGCCCCCGCGAGGCGAGGCGCTCCGTCGAGGGGGAAGGAGTGCAGACAAAGGAGCACGGCTGGCCTTCTCAAACGCCGGTGGTACGCACCTGCTAAGCCTAAACAAGATCGAAACTCTCGGCGCCGCGCCAGAGGAAGAGAAACCCTAAGTCGCCGACTTGGGGAGAAAACTTTGTGTGATAAAAAGTGGCTGCTTGAAGAGAGAGACGAGCTCTTGCAGAAGAATCTGCTTCCTAAATGTAAAGTGGCAAGAAAAGGAGAAGAAAGGGAGAAAGAGAAATACAAGATGATGTACAAAATGAGCTTTTTCTTTTTCGCTCGGCCCATGAGGAGATGCTGCTTCTATTGGATAGGTAATTACCCATATTGTAGCCTCAGATTTTTTTTCCGTACATGGAGGTTAAGACCACACCATTCTAATGTCGAGAGTTCATGCACTAAAGCAGCTTGCTCCCACAAAATGTTACTTTTCCAAAATATCTACTGCAGATGACGTATGTGCGTCTTGGTTTTGACATGTTGAGTACTCCATCCGTTTCCAAATTAGATGACTTACATTTGTCCATATGTGTATATAGACGAGTATACAAATGAAAGTCATCTAATTTGGAACAGAAGGAGTACTTACCAGGCTGGCATCCATACTTGAAGCAAACTTCCGGATGCACAACTAGTAGGTTCTCTTGGCTAGTAACACACGTACCATAAGGCAGTTAGACTAAGCTAGCATACTGTTTGATGTATCTTTCGAAGTAAAAGGCACAAAACCACCATAATACATGCATTATTAGCAAAAAAATCATGACCATACATACAGTTGGTAGCAAAAATATTATAGTGAATGTATTGTCACTAATACATGCATTATTGGCAAAAAAATCATGACAATTTCTGATAAATGCGCCACGCGTAAAGGTCTTAGTAGTGGCGCATTCCTGATAAATTCGCCACAGCTTTTTTCTTCTTCTTTTTTGAGTTTTAAAGGCGGAAACATTACTAGTGGCGCATCTACAAACAGAGTGCCACTACATTTTTTTTTGAATTTTGAAGGTGGAACCATTAGTAGTGCGCATTACTGCAAAATGCGTCACTACTATCTCCATATTAGTGGCTCATATCAGAAATGCGCCACTACTATCTTCATAGTAGTGATGTGCTATGAAGATAGTAGTGGCGCATTTCTCATATGCGCCACTACTATGATAGAGAGTAGTGGCGCATTGTAACACCCATCGATTTTTGTGTTGTTATTCCTTCCTAGCTTTTTCCTCCCGATCTTTTTCCCCTGGAGTCTGGTTTATGACCAGAAGAATCCAGACAATCCTTGACCTTGCAACCCTTTTTCTCTGCCCTTTTCAAGGCAAGATCCCTCCCCAGACCCTCGACCCCGGATATGCAAGGATATTGCCGAGTCCGGTGCAATGTTCTTCATACCGGCTTAATTCCATTTGTGCCAATCGATGGAATTAAATCCCGGAAAATACCTGGACATCTCTAAAGGTTGTGTAAACTTGTGGAGTTGATATTGGTGATCCTCTTGACCTCTCCCAAAGTTATTGGCTATGATTGAATAAAGGAAATTGTGATTTTCTTTATAAATCCAATAATCCCCTTTTAGCCCATTTGCAAAGGAGTTGCCATTTTGCTTGTCCCATTTGTGCTCAAATGAATTGTGGAGCTCCTAGTATCTAACCAATGTCCATTTCTATCAAAACATGGGGTTCCATAGTTCAAAGTTTGAGCATAGCTTCCATTTCCAAATTCAGGGCAAAATATCATTTTCCAAAGGAAGTGTTATTTATATTTGCCCATTGCCTCCCAAACTTTTTGTGCCTTTTCCCCTGACCATGTCATGGTGTTGTGCCAAATTTGAGCCCTAATGGCCAAGCCAGTAATGCACAATAAATTCCCAAAGTTTCTGTCCAGCAGGCAACTTTGTGTAGGAAGTGCAAGCTAGCCTTGTCCACTTGAGCTAAAATTTGGTCTACATTCTAACACTAGTATATGATGAAGCTCTGCCAAATTTCAAGTCAAGTGGACTAGTGTTCTAGCCACACCACAGCACAAACACCTTCTACCTAGTTGGTGCATTTGTGAAGGAAGTGCTATGTACATTGATCCATTTGTGCTCAAACTTGGTGGAGATAATCATCTTAGTGTTAGACAGTTGTGACACAAGTTTGGGATCATTTCACCAGGTGTGCCTCCCCCAGGCCAGTACAAGCACATTGCTGCTTGGAGCTAGGTCAGGTCACTTTCAGTAGCTCCATTCCATGCATGCCCTTCCAAGTGAGTGATTCCACCTCCTGAGATGTCACCTCGCCATGTGGGCACGGTTCCTAGTCACAAGCATGAGCGGGACACGTGTTGACCTGGGTGACCACGCATGTGGCAGGTCCAGCTCACGTCCAGCAAGTGCTTGTACTGGATCCTCATCCACATCGTCCTCTTCCTCGTGTCTCTTCATGTCCATCATGCTCCCCAAGCTAGTCCAGACCACGCGTGCTCTCCCCGCCTTGTTTGGTAGCCCGTGGACGCTGGTGCCGACGCCGATGCTCCACGGCATGGCCGCCGCGTGGCCATGATCTGGGAGTTTCGAGCTCTCGCTCGTGCTCTCGCCCCTGGCTATAAGAGAGGAGCCACAGTCCGAGCCCTCCCAGCAAGCAGCAGCACCACGGCCTCCGCCCCCCCCCCCCCCCGAGCCCCTAGCCATCTCACCCCCCCATCGCTAGAGCCACCCCGGCCACGCCCGCCGTGACCTTGGCCTCGGCCTTGTCCTCTCGACCCCGCGCCCCTGCTCCCCGAGCTCAGCCCGGCCCGAACGGTGCCCAATAGGCCGCAGCGCCTCCTTCGCCGCGCCCTCACCGCTGGAAGCTCCGTCGGACCGAGCCAGCACAGGCCGCCCGCGGCCGCGCCCGCCGTGGCTTCGGCCCCGGCCCCGCACCGGCGCCCCCGTGCGTCCCCGCAAGCCAGGTGGCTCCGCCCCGGCGAGCCGCTCTCGGGGGAGCACGCCGGCGACCCCGCCCCGCCCAGCTCCGACGAATACCGCACCGGCCTCGGCCTTCCCCTGCAGCCGCGAGCCTCCCCTGCTCCCGTGACGCGAGCGAGATGGAAGCAGAGCAAGGAGAGAGGAGCCGCTGGCGCGTGGGACCCGCGCGTCAGCGTGATAACCCTGGGCCCGCGAGATCCAGTGGGAGGCGTACTTTCTAAGTACGTCTTCCTAGGCGGAAAACGTATTTTGTTACTGCGTCGGGTGAGAGTACGTTTTCCTGTGTTGAAAGCGTATTTTTGTTCTTCTACGTCTGGAAGTGAGCTTTATTAGCCAGGAATCGTATTTCTCTGTCCTGCGGGACTGAATACGCTTTCACTACTTCGAAAGCGTGTTTCTATTAGAAGACGTTTTCTCTCTCCAGATCTGAATCTGCCAAGTGGTGGACGTTCACCCGATAAGCTTGTTTTCCCGGCTATCGAACGAACGCCCGTAACTTCGCGACCGTGACTCCGATTGAGGTGATTCAAAAGCCCAGGTTCTCAGTTTTCCGAGCCCGTTCCGTCGGTGCAAGTTTCATGCTGTGTTTTCATTTTTAGGTTTACCCTTTTTCCCCCGGTTGTCGTTAGGCTTCGCCGGAGAACTGTCGGTCCCGTCAGATCTTTTCGGAGGGCGACCGCACGTCCGTCCGGTGGATTCATCGACACCCCCCCAGGCAAGCAAGCCATCTGATATATGCTCCAAGCATTGTGCCGTGTTGTTCTTGTGTGTTTAAAATGTGATCGCATCATGTTGCTTTAACGATGAACTAAACCCTGATCTGTTAACCTGACTTGATATTCTTATGCCATGATTACGTGATATGTTTATGTCGATCATGCTAGGTTCACTCGTAAGTATCATGCTTGTGTTGTTTATACATGTCTACCTGATATGATAATGCTAAAAGTGATCATGCCATGTTTACTGTTTAGTATCATGCCCATGTTGTTCATGTTAATTATATCATGCCTATGCCGGTAGTTTTACATGTGTTGACCTTATTCATGCTTTAATGTCCATGCTTACTAGATTCATGCCATGCTAGTGGTTGCACGTGTTTGGTGGTAGTGTTATGTTCATGCCATGTTGCCTTGTTCAATTTATGCTGCAACAGCTAATGCTAAAACTTGATGAACATAATATAACCGTTGACCAAGTGCCACCAAACCGAGCTTAACTGTGCAGCCACATTTGCTTGTATGGGCGGGCCTTAACTCGTGCTATCGTAGTGCCTTCTACGTATATCACCAAAGAGGGGAGGTTATGCACACACGCTACCCTGGCCAGGTAGGTGGTGATAACCTTGACATCCATAGTTTTTTACCCGGGAGTCCCCGTTGGGACAGTTTGCCACAAGGTGGCCGAGTGGTTCTGGTGGTAACGTGGACACCTAACCACAGGGATACCCAAGACCGTGTGTCGGTGAGTCCGTAGGGAGGTTACGCGGTAGTCGGGTTTCGTTGGAGAGGTCCTAGTCCACTCCTACGGTACGAGTTCCAAGGATCCTATGGGACAAGTACCGAGGTGCTCGATGGAGGAGGAACTCCATAGTGTGGGTAACATGCACAAACTCTGCAGAGTCAAAATCTATTCGAATAGTCGCGTCCTCGGTCATGGGACACAGTTCGTACTAGGTCACATTATGGTGAACACAAACCGGTATAATAATGGTGCTGAGTTGAGTGGTCATGCGATGACCGGAATGATTGGGTGGTAACATAAGGACACCTAATCCGTCGAGTGGTCATGCGATGACCCGTCACTTGAAGGTGGATTCGGTGATGACTCCGAGGTAAGCTGCATGGTCATGCGATGATCATGAGTGTTCCAGGTGTTGTTTGCACTAGTCTTAATCATGGTAGAATGCTCATTTCATTATGATGATATTGATCATTCCATGTGTTGATTGTTATTGCTCTGGTTTTTCTCTTAATAGTATGCTAGATTCGTCATGTTAATATTGTTCAGATTCATCATGTTAATATTTCTCATGCCATGATTATTAATATTTTTTAAACTGCTATGCCATGATAACTAATGTCACTCTAATAACTTAAGGCATACTTGAATACCATGGATTGCTTTGCTTGTTGTATATGTTACTTGGTTTGCTTGTTTGCGAGTACATTCAAACGTACTCACATGGCTTTCATCCCTGGCTATTCGCGTAGCCAGATTTTCAGGTTTATCTAAGGATCCGCTTTCCCTAGGAGGAGTCGAGTGTTTGCGAGCTAGGAAGAGTAACCCAGTCAGATCCATGTGGATTGGAGCCGCTCCAAGTCCGTGCTGCCGTAGACAGTTATTATTCCGCTGCCCCCATCTCTGTAATAAACCATCCATGGTGGTAATATATTGATTCAAGCCACTTTGGCTTATGAATCCTTTTACAGTTGTGCCTATGTTCTTGGTACGTGTTGTAAGCGCGCACACCAGAGTGATTCCTAGGCTGGTGTGTGGGCGACACTCGTCTGTGTATAGTGGTATTCAGGCGGGGTGTCACAAACATGGTATCAGAGCAGCCAGGCTGACTGTAGGTTACCCGTAGCTGGATTCATTGCCTTTTGCTCAGTAGAAAGCCCGGATGGATTTCAGCCATCTTTGCCAAGTCGGCACGGCTACTATTGATCAAAAGACAATGTCATAGGATTTCTCTCTCATCTATGCCCCGACTCTCATGGCATTCGTCTCCGGTGTGAAATTATCGCACTGGCAATGACCGTGAGCCTTTAAACCCCCTAGGTAAGCCAGATATCCTCACCCTTCTTGCTAACCGTGGTATATCTCTCCTTATATCTAGTTTCCTTTGGGAAACGACAGATCCATCTTTCCTCAAACAACCATAGACTAGTTGACTAATCCACCTTTGCTATGGTCATGCGGTGAGTTTGATGTTCTCCCTAAGGAAGTAGTAGAAGCTTTATGCCAATTGCTACCAGGAGCATTGTGCGATTTTGCTTCTAAATCCTTAGAGAGGCTTCGAGTGCGCTAAGTTAGTGTAGTTAGTGGATCTGCATCCGCGTTTGGATAGCTCGTAGATTTCAAGCTATGTTTGCTTCTTGGCGCCTTTTGTTTGTTGTTTGCTCCGTCTTTGTCGGTTTTATTGTTTGGATCTGAGTCGTCCCATCGGTAGGGAGACCGATAGCAAGCCCCATAGTATTGCCCTATCCCGTGGAATCCGGCATGGCCATTTTATATTAACAGTTGACGTAGTCGGATTTGACGCCTGCCTAACCAGTGGACCGACCATCTAGCTACCCTTGGATTGGACCCCAGCCAACCCTAGTTGTCTGTCGTGCCAGGCGTATCCTTTTCTTTGTCTGAGGCAATCTCCGCCATAACTGTGTGCCCCAGCCTTGCTGCCTATAAAACCCCGTCCTCCTTGCTGCAGCATTCCCCGCTCAGTAAGCCAGACCACCAGAGAACCCCAGCCAGTTTCCCCCTGGACACCATGTCCGGCTTTTTCAAAGCCCCCACCTTTCACAACAAGACCTCGGCGGTCAACCATGCTGGTTTTCCCCGCCTCCTTTGGGAAATGCTTTCCCAAGCCCTTGGTTGTGTTGTTAACCCCGATTACCAGGTGTTCCAATCCGAGCATGTCCCTCGCCTTTGCCGATATTGTGCAAAGGTGCTCATCCACCTTGGTCCCGATAAGATTGGAGAGCCCGTAGTCTTTGAGGGCAAGCCCATGCCCACTGCAGCGTTGGCCATCCAGACGGCTGCCGCAGAAGCTGTTAGTCGCCTCCGATTCAAGTTTCCACAGATCGGGAAGATGCGGGAGTTCCGCTACTTCCCGAATGTGTCCAGCTTTGGCTGCGAGCTTGCCGACACCGCCAAGGAAGCCAACCCGGCAATAGTTCGCCTGGTTCAGTTCAGCACCGCCCAGGGACTACTGCTCGGCGGCATTCTTGGGGAATTCAAAGCCATGGATAGTGGCATAACCCAAGCTGTTGGAGCCGCGTACCACGCAGGACGCCAAGGTTCTTCTCAAGCCGTCGATCCCCTTCTGCCAAACCCAGTGCTATCCTCTCTGGTCGTGCCACCCTCTCAAGTGGTGCTACCCTCCCAACCCGTGGACGAGTGCAACCTAGGCACTGTCTACGCCGACCCCACCAACCGAACCATCCTTCAGCTGTATCGGCAAGGTCTTCTCCAGCAAGATCCAGCCGTCGCCCCAGGAGTTGAGTCCCGATTAGCCGAGTTGCTCGACTTCGGGAAGCATCTCAGCCTGCGTCCTCCAGGAGAGCCCGAGCTAGACTAGTTCTTTAGATGTTCCCTAGTTGGTCTTCCGTCCTCGCCAGAGGATAGGGACCGTAGTCCCGAGTGAGTGGTTGTCGTAGAGTGCGTAGTCAGGTTGCGCTTGTTTCTATTTCTTGTGTTGCATGTCATGCTTGTATCGCCTGTATGTTGTAATGCTTTATGTATGCCGTGTTGTACATTTGTTGCGTCTGTACCCTGTTAAGAAGAAATGTTTAACAGAGCCGACAGTGGTTTTCCAAGATGTTTGTAATCAGTAGAGCACTTACACCCTTAAACTTGGACTCGTTCTTAGTCTCTGATAAATTCTAGCTGGTTCAGGTATATGTAGCCCCAGAGTACATATACCCACTGGCATTAAAACATCTTAGTGTGGTTTGATCTGATGTGTTTTCTTGTATTGCATGTATGCTGGTTTGAGTTTGCTGTTGGCACGTTGCACGCTCGCGCCCGCGCGAGATTCATTCCTCATGGGTACGATCACCCCAGTACCCGGATGGAATGCAAGTACACATCTCCCGCCCTTCTTTGCCTGCCCCGTTTTGCGAGACCTTTGACCCGGATTCAGAGGCAATTTTTCCCAGCCCCTGAACCCAGTCCCAGAGCCAGTCGCAATCTCAGATAAACTCTAAGAATTTTATTGCGGCAAAAGCCTTGCACCCTTCCAGTACAATTGCAGACCCGGATCCTACCCCGATGCCCGTCCATCCTGGTTGTCACTCGATGAGGAGCAACCAGAGGCGAGACCCTCGCGTTGCCAGAACCCCTCCAACCCCTCCAAGCCTCCGAGACAGTGGCGTCGCCGTCACCACTCTGCGTGACATCCGGTAGCCCGCTGCCCCGCCTCGCCGCAGCCCTGCTCATTCCGCCGGTCCGAAGCGACGGTGGAACAAGCCTAGAGGACCACCAGCCGCCGCGCCATCGCCGTCCCGCTCCCGAGCAGCCGCATCCCTGCCCTCTCTCTCGCGAGCTCGCTCCTGCCGGGTGACCACCCACAGCAAGAGCGACGAGCCGACCAGCGCAGCTAGCAGCCCAGCGAGCAAGCACCGTAGCAGCTCTAGGAACATGGCCTCGCCAGGAGACCGTGGCTCCAGCTCCTCCAAGCCGAAGAGGTAGTAGAGCGGCATGGCGTGCGCTACCAGTAGCCGCGTCGTCGTCTTTTATAGCCCCGAGCCCGGTGTACGGTGAACGAGGTCCAGGAGCCTCGCCGCCCGACCATCGGCATCCCCGAAGCGAATCCGTGAATAGTCGCCGCGTCGACCCGTGCCCGCCGCGCACTCCCGCCGTAGGGTCCCGAGTGCCCTATGGGCTAGGTGTGTGCCCAGCTCCGCCCGGAGCAGCACCACCGCAGGAGAAGCGGAGGTAGCCGGAGGAAGAAGAAGAAGAGGCTGACAGTGGGCCCTGGTCCCACATGTCAGCAGCAGAGCCACTGTTCATCGGGGTGCCTTTAGCATTTTTGGAGAAGAGAATTTGTAGCTTTTCTAAAAATGGTGACCCCTAGCAGTGGAGATGATCCCGCGATGTCCGTGTCTCGATCGTGATGCACCCGTGCATCGTTTTTCCCCAGCCCGGAAGTTTTCGAGGAGTAGGTGTGATTTTGAACTAACCCTACGAATCTCGAGGACGATATTCTTTTAATGGGGGAAGGTTTGTAACACCCCAAAAATCGGGTTATCGATTTTTGTGCTGTTATTCCTTCCTAGCTTTTTTCTCCCGATCTTTTTCCCCTGGAGTCTGGTTTATGACCAGAAGAATCCAGACAATCCTTGACCTTGCAACCCTTTTTCTCTGCCCTTTGCAAGGCAAGATCCCTCCCCAGACCCTCGACCCCGGATATGCAAGGATATTGCTGAGTCCGGTGCAATGTTCTTCATACCGGCTTAATTCCATTTGTGCCAATCGATGGAATTAAATCCCGGAAAATACCTGGACATCTCTAAAGGTTGTGTAAACTTGTGGAGTTGATCTTGGTGATCCTCTTGACCTCCATAGTTGTTTACCCGGGAGTCCCCGTTCGGACAGTTTGCCACAAGGTGGCCGAGTGGTTCTGGTGGTAACGTGGACACCTAACCACAGGGATACCCAAGACCGTGTGTCGGTGAGTCCGTAGGGAGGTTTCGCGGTAGTCGGGTTTCGTTGGAGAGGTCCTAGTCCACTCCTGCGGTACGAGTTCCAAGGATCCTATGGGACAAGTGCCGAGGTGCTGGATGGAGGAGGTACTCCATAGTGTGGGTAACGTGCACAAACTCTGCAGAGTCAAAATCTATTCGAATAGCCGCGTCCTCGGTCATGGGACACAGTCCGTACTAGGTCACACTATGGTCAACACAAACTGGTATAATAATGGTGCTGAGTTGAGTGGTCATGCGATGACCAGAATGATTGGGTGGTAACATAACGACACCTAATCCGTCAAGTGGTCATGCGATGACCCGTCACTTGAAGGTGGAGTCGGTGATGACTCCGAGGTAAGCTGCATGGTCATGCGATGATCATGAGTGTTCCAGGTGTTGTTTGCACTAGTCTTAATCATGGTAGAATGCATATTTCATTATGATGATATTGATCATTCCATGTGTTGATTGTTATTGCTCTGGTTTTGCTCTTAATAGTATGCTAGATTCATCATGTTAATATTATTCAGATTCATCATGTTAATATTGCTCATGCCATGATTATTAATATTGTTTAAACCGCTATGCCATGATAACTAATGTCACTCTAATAACTTAAGGTATGCTTGAATACCATGGATTGCTTTGCTTGTTGTATATGTTACTTGGTTTGCTTGTTTGCGAGTACATTCAAACGTACTCACATGGCTTTCATCCCTGGCTATTCGCGTAGCAAGATTTTTAGGTTTATCTAAGGATCCGCTTTCCCTAGGAGGAGTCGAGTGTTTGCGAGCTAGGAAGAGTAAACCAGTCAGATCCCTGTGGATTGGAGCCGCTCCAAGTCTGTGCTGCCGTAGACAGTTATTATTCCGCTGCCCCCATCTCTGTAATAAACCATCCATGGTGGTAGTATATTGATTCAAGCCACTTTGGCTTATGAATTCTTTTACAGTTGTGCCTATGTTCTTGGTACGTGTTGTAAGCGCGCACACCAGAGTGATTCCTGGGCTGGTGTGTGGGCGACACTCGTCTGTGTATAATGGTATTCAGGCGGGGTGTCACACGTATTTTGCAGTAATGTGCCACTACTATGACAGATAGTAGTGACGTATTTTCCCATATGTGCCACCGCTAAGAGGGTTCAGGCCAGCCAGCAGTAGGTGTGGCGTCTTTTTATTTTATGTGCCACTACTATGAAGTTAGTAGTGAAGTATTTTATTCGATACGACATACCTAGTTACTAGTGGCGCATTTTATGTTTAATATGTTACACATAGAAATATTACCTATAATTTTTTTCTAGTGGTACGAAGGGGGGGGTGGAGACCATAACGGAGGAGAATGGTGACCGCACATGGCATACATATATACTTCGCATTCAATAACACCATGCCAACTCAAAGAAAAAAGACTACACCAAGATTAATTAGTTGGAGTAGACTTGATGAGGGTCAACCATGGGTCCTCCTAATGTTCTTTTTACAAAATCTTGTACTACACTACTGCCTATCTTTTCTCCAGATCACTTGTATCACACTTTCTGTCGAAAAGCCTGATCTCAACAATGTATGATTCCTTCCTCGCAAAATGGAGATCGGGGTCTATATACGGTCAGTAGTCAAGCTAGACTATTCAGTGGCGAATGAACACATCGGCATTAGAAACATTTAGCACCACCCATCCATCCTTGCAACGATAACAGCTGAGTCAGGAATCCAAAAGTGTAAGTTCTCGTAGACTACAAGCTGGCCGGCCATTATTTTCAGTTGTTGATGCTCTTCTCCAGATACCGCAATCACAAGAAGTGTTAAGTAATGCGTCTTTACCAGAACAGCGACTAAAGCACAGATCATTAATTAGATGCCACAACGAATAATGGTCTCTGACGAGAAGATTAGATGCTACAATTTCTGCACACCTCGATCTCGATCCTTTGTAGAGCCCATGTTTGGTATAGATACCTCATACCTCAACTAATCCTTAAATTAATAGATCCATCGTTACCTTCCCATAGGAGTTTAAACTTTTTTTTGTTACGAGGTTCATCCGGCCCTAGCTTATCGACAATGCAACACTAATTACTGCTCCACTCACTTAATTAAACACTTGGAGCTCAGATACTGCCGAAAGTGCACTGCCTTTTAGCTAACACGTATAACCATTTGTTCTGTTATCGATTACGTTCTACCCATCGATTACTCTAAACCCCTATATAAGCTCATCCATCATTCTTGGAGAAGGTATAACCACTTCGTTACATTTCCAGTACTAGCTAACAGTCCACGTATAATAGATGCATACCGAGGCGTATGTCACCGACGGCAACAGCAGCGATGGTGTGGATAGCTGGAGAAACCCGCCGCGCCGCCGCCACCGCCGTGGCGATGTTCTGAAGCGCATTGTACGTGCCTTTTGCTGCTGGAACGCCTCCGTGAGCGAGTGAACCACCGTACGTACTAGTACTCGTATTTTAATTATCAGCGTATATGATGTAAGAGTTATCAGCATATGATGTAAGAGCCAGAACCTCTCATCATCAAAAATAAGAATGCCCCATGTAATACCCTACGATGCTGTACTCAAGAACTTGTACTGGTAGTTTCCATGATGTTTGGACTATGTTAAAAAACCTCAAAGTTGTGTTATTTCTGTGACTTGTGCGTTTGTATTGATGTACAATTTTCTCACGTGGCGTGTGACGGCGTCTGAAAGACCACAGCATATTCGCTTGTAATCTGTTTTATATTGCTTTAATCTGATGGATCTATTTAGTACATTCGCTTAGGTCTTTTGTGTAGAAGCTGGGTTTATTCAAAGGCACTAAGCGCTTTCGGTATCAATCAGTGGATAGCCTTGCATATCAGGAGCTCCCTTTTCTTTTCTGTAATAGCAGGAGCTTTCTATTTAAAGGAGATTCTTGCAGTGAAACTTTTGCTTGGATCCCGAGTCATGTTTTCTCCCTTAGGCCTCCTTTGTTTCACGTGGATTGAAAGGTTTTCGAAGGATTAACCTCGCGAGGCCCAAAAACCCCGCAAATCCTCCTAAGCCCATTTGTTTAACGTGGTTTTGCCAGCCCAATCTCTCCGAATCCCCTCGAACCCCCTCCTTTCCACGCGGCTTTCCAGCCTCGAGGGCGCAGGCAAGGAACGACCGAACGAAACCGCCGCCGCCACCAAGAGGAGGCGCGCCGCCGCCCGAGGTCTCGACGCCACCGGCGACCACCGCCTGCTAGGCGCCTGGAGGCTCGTCACGCTCGATGAGGCCCGCGCGCGGAACCCGACCATCGGCTACAGCGTGCTCCCCGGCGTCGAGGTAGAGGCGAGGCCTACCGCAGCAACGGCGAGCTGTCGGATCCTTTCTCGGACCTGGGCGGCGTTCTGATGGTGGCCGCGGACGCGGGGGTGGGCGGCGTCGACCTCGGCATGCTCGAATCTCAAGCACGGGAGGCCCACTGCGGACGCCGATGCCTGGGGCGCGAGGCCACCCGCCAAGCAGCCCAGGGCCGTCGGGGACGACGCCATGTCCGAGGCCGTCAAGGCGGCTGCGCGCCTGCGCCCTACCTGCTCGGCACCTGCAGCCCCGGGTACGTCCGCGAGAAGATGCTCAGCTTCTCGGCCTCCTTGCGCCCTCCTGCCCCTCTACTACGGCACGCCCGCTTCTTGCTCAGGTGGGGCTGCAGCCAGTGCTCCCTCCCGAACCTTTGCTTCTCTATAGTAGTATCTCAGTTACACTACTGTTTTGCTTGATTGCTACTGCTTGATTCATTCTGCTTTCTTTGGGATTCAGAGTTTGGAGAAGTATCATTTTCTCATGGAAAATTTCTGGTACTTGGGCCTTTGATTCTCACATCTTATCTCAATATGTAAACCCTCTCTACCAAATAGCAATTTTGCATGGAGAGAATTTTGGATGCAGGAATTTGGGAGGTTTCAAAGGGATTTGAGAGGATTGGGTGAAAGAGAGGGATTCACCAAATCCTCCCAAATCCCCTCCCCTTAAAACCTCTCTAATCCCCTTGTAACAAAGGGAGGCCTTAAGAAAACGTACCATTTGGATTTGTTATTTTGGTATCAACCAATTAGGAATAGTTTTAGGTAGTAATGGCAGACACCTACGCCCACGACTTCTCGCGACCCACAACCCGCCCAGCGCCGCCGCCCTAGACTCCAGCCATGTAAAGTGAGGAGCCAGAACTTGGGCTATCCAGACCGCGACACAACAAGAACATGTAAGCAGCAGCGGAGCTACGGAAATACAACGCCTAGGCAGCCTTTATTGATACATCGGCTACAGTAAGCTACAGTGTATACTGTGGCTACAGTGTACACATGACTCACAAAACAACCAACATCTCCAAATCCACCACCAAAGACGTCATGAGTAAACAAGACAACGCCTTCACAAAGGAGAGCGACATTGAGACATCACCGTCATTCGATCTGAAGATCCGAACCTACTAAGTTAGTAATGATTGTGGTTTTGTTAGTTTTGATATGTTTGAATAGTTCGTCTATTTTGTAAGAGCAAGTTTTGCCCCCGAAGGTTTTGGACATTGTTGGACAAAGCAGTAGTGGAACTAATATTGTTTTCGAGTATAAACAGATACTTAGGTTCCGAAAGAATGGAGTTTGCAAGTAGAAGGTCGAAGGACAACTCGCTGCAGTAAGGCTGCAGTTATCTACCGAAACCTTTGAAGGAAGACGACCCCTAAAAATGTCGTCGAAGGAGATGTTTCTCTCGAGCAAAAGCGCAACGAGGAGAAAGCTGAAGCTGGTCGAAGACTTAGTCTTTTTGCTAGTTTCTCTTTATTTCTTGAGTCGTAGGAAAAACCGTACTATTAAGAGGGGTTTGCTAGTTGAGATCTTTGTCGAAGTGAATTTGCTCTGCTCAACCAAAACCCACAAAATCCTACCGAGAGAAATCTCACCGAGTCGAGCGAATAGCTCGAAGGCAAAGTCATTGCACTTCGTGCCTTCGAGTGAGAACTCGTTCGGTCAGTCAGCTTACTTGTTCCTCAAGTAAAGTTGCGCAGTGATTGGAATCCGACCGTTGTGGACACGCGTCAAGCGGTTGCATCGGGTCACTTCAGTCATTTTACCCATCGGGATCGCCAACTATAAATACCCCGCACCTACCCGCCATTTCGGGTCGGCTGCTCCACTGAAGATTCTAAGACAGAAGTCTGTGAGCATCCCAAAGAGATCCATCGAGAGAAAACCTACACCCAAGTCTGAACTGAGTTGAGCAATTCACTATGACTTAGGTTGAGATTAGTCGATCTTTTTATCTTGGAGAACTGCAAGTCTCCTAGACGGTTAGGCGTCGCCTGTCAAGCAGTCGAAGAGTAATTGTCACTGCTGAAGGAAGGTTGTAAAGGTCTCGGAGATGTCCTGAATCATCTACCACGAGTGAAAACTGGACAAGCTCGAGGAGTTTGTTGCAGTGGAAAATAGGACGGAGAGAGTTTTGCTCCAGGTGTTTAATCACCAGTCCCTCCAACCAGACGTAGCACTTTGCAGAGTGTGAACTGGTTTACCAAACATCGTCGTGTCAGGCTCGTTTTCCTTCTAGCACTCACATCAAGTATTTACTCGTTGCCTGTTTGTCTTCGATGTTTTCCTTCGCTCACATTCCGCTCGAGCCGTACATAACTTTCGGTACTATATTTCCTTCGAGATGTCTTTAGTCCTTCTAAGTTTGTATGATTTCCTTCTAAGTTCCTTAGAATTTTTAGAAGTGATCATTCACCCCCTCCCCCTCTGATCATTCTTGAGCTTTCAATTGGTATCAGAGCTAGGCACTCCCTACGCTCTGCGTATTTTGGTCTAACAACCTGGAGTGTTGTCAAGAATGTCGTTTGCAGCTGTTCGCTCGGGGGAACCAATCCCTATTTTCAATGGGAAGGACTATCCCTATTGGAAGGACAAAATGAAGAGGAATATCATGGCTATCAACTCTGCCGCTTGGGAAGTTGTCAAGAATGGTGTAACTGTCAAGGACACTGATGCCATCACTCCTGAAGAGGCAAAGAAGATAGAGCTCGATGCTGAAGTCTGGGTATTCATCACAAATCATCTGATTCCTGAAAAATATCATGAGGTCAAGAATATTCCTTCGGCCAAAGGTGTTTGGGATTATCTCGAGAAGATTGGGGAAGGTGTCTCTACTCAGAAAGATGCTCGAATTGACACTCTTCGAAGCAAGTTCTATCGCTTCAAGAGGCACGAGGGAGAAAAAGTTTGTTCCATATACAGCAGACTCACTGCGCTGTCAAATGAACTGATTTCCCTCGGTGCAGATGTCAAATCGGATTATTGTCAGAACTTTGCTCCGTTCTCTTGATGATTCCTTCGATCACATTGTGCTGATGATTAAGGAAAGAACTGATTTCAAGGATATGGTTGCCGCTGATATTCTTGAAAGGCTTAATACTTTCGAGATGGAAGAAGATGACAAACGTGACGTCAATGGGAGTCGAAAGAAATCTCATGCACTCAAGGCCAGAGCTTCACATCACTCCTCTCCTGAAGCCAGTTCTGAATCTGCTGGTGCATCTGATGACCCCGAGAACATTGGAAAAGACCTTGCACTGATAATGAGAAGATTCAACCGCTTTCAGAAAAGAAATTCCTCTTCACCGAAGAAAAACTATTCTTCAAGACATTCAAGTAATTCATCTCAACATCGATCATCATCCAGAAACTCTTCAGCGAAAGATAACTGTTGCTATAAGTGCAAGAAGCCAGGTCACTTCATTGCTGATTGTCCTCTCTGGGAAATTGAACATAGATCAAAGCATTCTCACAGCAATTCTTCGAGCAAGTCTCACAGATCGAGCAAAAACCACGATTCGAAGAGATATGATTCAAGGTCCAGAAAAGACAAGAAAGATGGTTCTGATGATGACAAGAAGAAGAAGTATCACAAGCATCGAGAGGGTTATTCATCAAAATCTCATTCCTCTCGTCGACAGAATTCACACCGAGCCAAAGCCTATCTGGGTAAAGAGATGAACTCTGAAGATGAAGCTTCCGGTTCTGAAGCAGGATCAAAGTCAAGATCAGGTTCTGGTTCTGGTTCTGAATCTGATGGCGTTGCTGGGATAGCATTCGCCTCGAACAAGAATTCAAGTTCATTCTTCTCCAACCAGAGCAGTGAAGATGAATCTCCAGCTTACTGCTTCATGGCCAAGGCTAAGGTATCCTCGTCTAAGAAATCCTATGATACTTCTGATGGATCTGCTTATGAAAGTAACTCTAGGATAAGTTATGCCAAACTTGCCAAAATTGCTTCTATCCAACAAGATGAGCTAGATTCTCTAAGTGAAACCATTCAAAGATCTGAGACCTTGTTGATCGATGAGATTGAGAAGGGTCAAACTTTGACAAATGAGCATGTTGCTCTGAAGGAAAAGTATGATGAGCTTTCCTCTCGGCATGATCTTCTCTTAGTGGACTACGAGAAGCTAACCTATGAATTACTTCAAGGGAAAATGGCTCTCGAGAAACTGAGAGAAGCTAATGAAGAGTTGGAAAGTGTCAATCTCACGCTCATGGCTCAACAAGGCTCAGAAACTAAAAATGAATCTACTTCACCTTGCTTAACCTGTTTGGAACGAAGTAAAATTGAGTCTATTTCTGAGAGATCGAAAGGAAAGCAACCTATTGTTATCGATAATACTAACCCCTCGAACGAGGAAACAATTACCGAGGAACTCCTCAGGTTGAAAATTTTATTTGAAACAGGCATGTTCAAAAGTGTGCAGGGACACCAGTACTTATGTGATATCCTACGAAAGGCTCTTCTTCACAGAAATCCCCGAAACGAAGGAGTTGGCTTCGAAAGGAAAATCAATCCTGATGGAACCTACTGGGAACCCGAGCAGTATCCTAAGACTGTCTGGGTTCTTGCGAAAGAAAAGCCCATTGATATTGCTAACCTTTCAGGTTTCAGTTGCCAAATTGACAAAGCTATTGTTGATGAATCACTTGATTCTGACTACAAGCTTGTCAAAGATCAGGAAGGAAAGGTGTCAGCTGAATTCGTTGGTACTCCTCTGAAGAATGGTTTCTATAAGCGACAGATTTGGGTTCGCAAATCTCTCGTAGGAAAACTGCCCCCTAACCATTCTATGCAGGGAAAATCCTCGCTACCACCGAATCACTACTATTCTCTCGAGGATAGAAATGAACCCTTGGTGCCTGCTTCAAATGTTCCCCAGAAGGATTACTATCGAATAGATAGAAATGTTTATCGCCATCGTGACAATAGCACCAAAATTGCCATTACCCATCGTTACTCTAACCCCTCATCGAGGAATTATATTTATGGTGTGCTTGATGGTCCTGATCGACAATGCAATCCTGTTCGATACAATATTGCTGATCCATCTAGCTCTACCATGCCTTCTAAGTCACCTGCTCGTTTGTGGGTGGTTAAGAAGAACTAATTCTTCTGCAGGGCTATGTCTCCGGTGGATCCGAATGAGTCATGGATAGTGGATGTACAAATCATATGACCGGAGACAAAGATTTGTTCACCGAAGAAAAACTGTCTGAATCTTCACAGAAATACATTACCTTCTGTGACAACAAAAAAGGAAAAGTACTTGGTGTGGGTAAGGTTGCCATATCGAAAGACAAGCATATTGATAAGGTTTTGCTTGTACAATCTCTAGGATATAATCTTATGTCTATATCAAAACTTTGTGATATGGGTATGCTTGTACTGTTTTCTGCGTCTCGTTGTGTTGTCTTTTCACAGGATGATTATTCCTTCGTGTTCGAAGGATATCGCAAGGGTGATCTTTACGTCGTTGATTTTTCTTCGGGACCTGCAGTGTCCACATGTTTAATGGCCAAAGCCACTTCTGGTTGGTTATGGCACCGAAGACTTGGTCATGCAGGGATGAAAAGTCTTCAAACTCTTATCTCGAAGAAGAACATCGTTGGAATTGATAATGTGAAATTCGATAAAGATCGTCTATGCAGTGCCTGTGAAGCGGGAAAGATTGCCAAGAAACATCACTCAGCAAAAACCGTCATGACTACTACTCGTCCTCTTGAATTACTTCATATGGACTTATTCGGTCCTCAAAATTATGCTAGTCTTGGAGGTAACAAGTATGGTCTAGTTATTGTTGATGATTTCTCTCGATATACTTGGGTTTTCTTTCTAGATGACAAGAGCAAGGTTGTTGATATTTTAAAAACTTTCGCAAAGAGAGCTCAAACTGAATATGAATTATCTCTCAAGCATATCAGAAGTGATAATGGTACAGAATTCAAAAACACTCATATCGAAGATTTTCTTGATGAATATGGCTTTTATCATGAATTCTCGGCTGCCTATACACCGCAAAAAAATGGTGTGGTCGAGAGAAAGAATCGAACACTTATTGAAATGGCCAGAACAATGCTTGCTGAATACAAGACCCCTATCAGGTTCTGGGCTGAAGCTATCAACACTGCATGTCATATCATCAACAAGGTTTATCTGCATAAGTTTCTGAAGAAAACTTCACATGAACTCATCACTGGTAAAAAGCCAAATGTGTCTTATCTCAGGGTTTTTGGTGCTCCATGCTACATCAGAGACATGAATCACAACTCCAAGTTTGCCCCAAAGGCACACGAAGGTTTTCTCCTAGGTTATGGTTCAAATTCTCACACTTACAGAGTTTACAACTCACATCTTGGCAAAGTTGTAGAAACTGTAAATGTTCGATTTGATGAAACTAACGGCTCTCAAAAGGAGCAATTACCTCTTAACCTGGATGAACCACCTTTGGATGAAGTTATCAGGTACATGGCTATTGGAGATATTCGACCTGTCGATGGAAATGCTCAACAAGCAAACAGGGATGATGATGGTCCAATGTTCCCACACATAGCCCGGGGCGCTGGAGATCAACATCCTGAAGAAATTGATGCACAGGTCGAAGGAGAACGCATAAACGAAGAATATTCTCATCCCGAAGGACAAGCTGAACCAGAAGGAAATAATCCCGAAGGACAAGCTCATCCCGAAGGAGAAGCTGAACCCGAAGATCATCCTGATCCACAAGATGAAGAAACTTTTCCTCGTGTTCGAAGAAGAGTGGATGTCGACTCAATTCTCGAAGAAATTCGTTTACCAGGTCGACCCACCACTCGTTCTCGTACTCGATTAGCTAACTTCTGTGGAAATTTTTCGTTTGTATCCATGCTAGAACCATCAAAATTCGATGAAGCCATGAAGGACTCAGACTGGATGACTGCTATGCTCGAAGAACTTAACCAGTTCGAGAGAAATAAAGTCTGGTCCCTTGTCGATAGACCTGATCCCACGAAGCATAATATCATTGGTACAAAGTGGATCTTTCGCAACAAGCAAGATGAAGATTGCATAGTGGTAAGGAATAAAGCTCGACTGGTTGCACAAGGCTACACCCAAATCAAAGGTATTGATTTTGGTGAGACTTATGCCCCAGTTGCTCGTCTTGAATCCATTCGTGTCATGCTTGCTTTTGCCAATTACAATGGTATATTGCTATATCAAATGGATGTCAAAAGTGCATTTCTTAACGGTGAAATCGAAGAAGAAGTGTATGTTATGCAGCCACCAGGTTTTGAAGACCCGAAAAATCCTGATAAGGTGTACAGATTGCACAAGGCCCTATATGGGTTAAAGCAAGCACCTCGTGCTTGGTATGAAACTCTGAAGGATTTTCTTCTAAAGAAGGGCTTCAAACCAGGAACAACCGATCCGACTCTTTTTACTCGAGCATAAAAAACTGATCTTTTTGTGTGTCAAATTTATGTCGATGATATTATTTTTGGCTGTACTAACCCTGATATTAGCGAAGAATTTGCTCGCATGATGTCGAAGAAATATGAAATGTCTATGATGGGTGAATTGAAGTTCTTTCTCGGGCTTCAAATCCGTCAACAGAAGAATGGTACTTTCATTTCTCAAGAAAAGTATCTCAGAGATTGCCTGAAGAAGTTTGATCTTGTCAGTTGTAAAACTATCAAGACTCCAATGCCTACGAATGTTCATCTAGATGCAGATGAGAAGGGCAAACCTTTCGATCAGAAGAAATATCGCTCGATGATCGGTTCGCTTCTTTACCTTTGCGCATCTAGACCTGACATTATGCTATCAGTCTGTATGTGTGCTCGTTTTCAGGCAAATCCGAAAGAATCTCATCATATTGCTGTCAAGCGAATCCTTCGATATCTGGCTCACACACCAACCTTGAGTCTTTGGTATCCCAAGGGTGCCCAGTTTGATCTCATTGGATATTCTGATTCCGACTGGGCTGGTGATCGAGTCGACAGGAAATCTACCTCAGGCACATGTCATTTTCTCGGTAGATCTCTTGTCTATTGGGCGTCGAAGAAACAGAATTGCGTATCTATTTCTACGGCTGAAGCCGAATATATTGCTGCCGGTTCATGCTGTACTCAGATTCTGTGGCTCAAGCAAACGCTGAAAGATTATGGTATTCTTGTGAAGAAAATTCCATTGCTTTGTGATAATGAGAGTGCTATCAAAATTGCTCATAATCCAATGCAACACTCTCGAACGAAGCATATTGATATTCGTCATCATTTTCTTCGAGATCACGTTCAGCGAGAAGATATTATTATCAGTCATGTTCGCACCGAAGATCAATTGGCTGATATATTCACAAAGCCCTTGGATGAAAAGAGGTTTTGTACACTGAGGTGTGAGTTGAAAATCTTGGACTCACGCAATGTGCTGTAAGATCATAACTATAGGTACTATGTATCATACGTTGTTCTTGAAGTTTACTTTCGTTAATTTTCTATCGTGTTTCTTTTCCGTTTAGTTTGCTCGTTTTGTGTTGTCCTATACACTTATCACTCCGAGTCTTTATCGTTATTTTCTTTACCTCGGATTGACTAAGTATCGGACCCTGTTTTCCCTCTATTCTATCCCTACCCCTTCTATGCTTTTCTCTCGTGAACATGTATACTTTGTACTCGATCAAGATTCCCTTCGAATATCATTAATTCCGAAGGAAAATCTATCGAAGTCTTATCTACCTTTCACTCGATGTTCGATGAGTTTGGTCTCGGACGTGGAGCAACTATCTTTCGGTTCGTTGGGATTTCCCGCGATTACCGCCACAAAATCCGTCCGTTGAATGCGGAGAGACGCGAAATCTGCGCTGTTGGATCAGATCTAACAGCCCCCCCCCCTTATAAATACTGATCCACCCCACCGGCTTAGACATCGCTATTCCTTCGACTTCGTCTCTTCGCCTCCAGAAGCTCTCTCTCTCTCGCGCGCGCCGCCGTGCTGCCTCGTCGCCGTCGACTCCCTCGCCGCTTAGCTGCCGGAAGGAAGCCGCCGGAGACGTTCCCGTCGACGAAGATCATCATCTGCGTCGCAGTAGTCGCCTCACATCACCAAGTTAGGGTATGTGTGGCTCTGGATTCGATTCTATCTTGTCTGTTCATCGTTTCCAGTTTCTGTGTTGATTTCCTGTGATTTCTTTTAGGACTGCTTGATCCGGTTGGATCTTTGAAACTTGGGAAATCTGTTTCTAGCCTTTTCTGTCGATTCCCCATCTGACCTCGGTAAGAAATCCCTCGGATTCTCTCACTTAGGCAATTCCTACAGTATCGTTTCGATAGATTTAATCTTGTGCGAATTATTCATACAAGTTCTTAGTTAGATTTCCACCCGATGAAAATCTAGCCTAGCACTTTCATGAAAACTTGCGATAAGACAAAATCTCTCGATAAGATTGCTGCTTTCAAAATGTTTTTCCTCGAACTTGCTGGTATTTGTTCACAACTTTCCTATATTCCCTCGTACCTTTCTATTTCGCAGGAAAATGTCTGGCATCGAAGGAAATATTAGAGCACCCAAGCGTGTGGGTGGCAGAACAAGAATCACCAATAACTCTGAAGGTTTATCAGAGGATTTGATCATTGAGAAGAACTTGAGGACACCTTCAGGTTCTGAGGATGAACGTACGAGAGAAAATCGTCTGCAAGAGATACGAAGGCCTCAAGCTCTTCGTTGGTATGAGTACAAGTCTCTTATGCCACGCTGGGAGAGGCTGTTTGCTATGAAAAATCCTTGGTCTGATGTCAAATCGTTAAGGCCAAAGTGGACGAAAGATAATCGACCACCTCCTACTGCTGATGCTCACCCTTCTTCTCTCAAAACTCCTGCTGATTTTCAAGAGCTTGTTGAGGCTCGAGAAGCACGAGCTCAAAAGAGAAAGGAAGCTAAAGCGCGAAAGGCAGCTGCGGCTGCTGCTGAAGGTGCTGAGGAAGTTGGCCCTAGTGCCAAATCGAAGGGTGGCAAGAAGTCTGCCAAGCGACAGAAAAAGGTTGTAATTGTACCACCTCCTGATGCAAGCTCCGAAGGAGAAGCTAACTCCGATGATCAAGACCCTGGTACTGAGGCTGATGTCGAGGACATACCTCAGAAGAGAAAGCCGAGCAGTAAAGGCATAAGGATCCAGGAGCCAGCTCCACAGGCTCCTCGAGGAAATATTGACTTGACCAACTTGGTCACTGATCCGCCCATTTCTTCTGCTCCACCTGTTCCAGTTCGCCAATAAAAACCTTCGACAACATCGAAGGGAAAGCAAGCTCAAGTTTCTGAGGACGAAGAGACGCTCATTGAGCGAAAGGCAAGGCTGGAAACGCAAAAGGAACAAGAGGCAAAAGACTTGATTAATTCCAAGCTACTGAACTTTCACAGTCAGCCCGAGCATAAAAAGGCTCTGGTTGCTCAACAACTTGGTATTCTCCATTTGGTCAGTGAAAAATATCGAAGCCAGATTCCTGAAGGCACTATTCCTAGTGACCCGAAAGAAAAAGTCGTGGCCCCCAGTGCCACCGAGCAAGCTGTGACTCCCACAGTCACGAAGAAAAAGTTGTAGCCCCAAGTGCTGCGAAGAAGAATGCTGAGGCCCCTAGTGCCTCGAAGGATAAAGCAGTGGCCTCAAAACCCATTGTTGCTGTCAAGGCCACCAAGGAAGCCGAAAAGAAAGCCAAGGAGGCTAGACAGAAGGCGCAAGCTGCTCCAGTTCCTCGAGCTGCCCCAGCTCCTGCCCCTGCTGCACCAGTGGTTTCCGGCCCTCGTGCCGATGAAGAGAGTTCGAACGAAGGAGAATCAAATGCAAATGATCCTTGGGATGCTGCACATATTTCACACATTCTCTGGAAGATGGCTACTACACCGAGCAAAGTCACTGCCGAGGATGATGTTCCTGCTGAAATCCAAGAGCATGTTGCTCGATACATGATCCGCTGGGAAGGTTATATCACCCAGGATCGTAAAGATAAGGAACAAGTAAGGTTTTACTCCAGGCAACTCCAAGAGGAAACCGAGGACATTGAGTCCCGAAAGTTTTTCAAATCCAAGATTGCCTCTGCTGAAGCTTCCAAGAGGGCTCAGAAAGAAAATTTAACTGTTGTGTTTGACAAGGTTAAACAAGTTGTGTCTGCTGTTTGCAAAGAGCATAATGATGCTCTATTCCAAAGACAATCTCGAAAGAGAAAGTCTGCTGCCCCAACCTCTGTGCGTGGGACGCCAGAGATCGAGAAGACCGCCAAGAAGTCCAAGACCACCGAGGTCGTTGCTACCACAGAACGACAAGAAACTGAACCAAACCCCACCAAACAACCCTCGCCTCCCCGCAAGAAAACACCATCACCTCCTCGACAAACAACTCCACCCCCTCACCAAGCCACTCCTCCACCCCGACAACAAACACCACCACCTCCACCTCGTCAACCCTCACCACCAAAAGCCTCGTCACCACCTCCAAACCCACCATCACCACCTCACGTCATTCCATCGACCACCCCAGCCATCGAAACCCAAGTCCATGCCGAGACCGAGCAAGTTGCTCATGTCGAGCAAGAAATACAAGTCCCCATTTCATCTGCCCAGAAAGATTATTCTTCTGCCCAGACTCTGCATGAAGGAGAAGATGCTGATGTTGACATCACGACCGTTTCTTCTCGACAGGACCCTGTCGAAGGCAATTGTTCTGGAGATGATAGTTCAAGTGATAATTCTTCCTCCTCCTCTTCAAGTTCCTCGAACGAAGAAATGGTTGATGCTTTTGCACAACTAGATGAAGACTTGGAGGCCATGGAAAATGAAGAGGCCGCACAAATTGCTCAAACCGACGAAGGAGATGCCGTCGTAGCTCAGGCCGAGGAGAATGCTCCTGCAGTCATTCCAGCTCAGGATATCGTAAACATTCCATCATCTATCACTCGCCCTGCTGAACCTGTGTTCCAGATGCCAGATAACGCTGCTGAAGTTTTTCCAGTTGATGAGCTGCTTCACTCTGCTCATCCGAGAGAAATGCTACCTCTGTTCCGCTCAGATGTTCCTCGTGGAGGTCCCATCTTCAAACAGCGCGAACACAAGCCATTTTTCTTCGGTACCAATCCCTACGAGAAGCCCAGAAGTGCATATTCTCTTCGGTTTTGGACCCAAGAGCAAGCTATCTATTATACTCGTGTGTTGTACAACAAGGCAAGAGTTTTCCAGCATCAATACCTTGATATGCCTTCGGTGTACTCCACTGCTTGTTTCGAGAATGTTGCCGAAACAATTGATAGTCTGCATGCTCACAAGATGTTTGCTCTCGAGTGTGGTTACAATCCCGAGCTTATCAAGCAGTTTTATGCAACGCTTTATGTCTCTGGAGATCCGGAGAACTCGAAGACATGGAAATTTGATTATATGATTCAAGGCCAAGTTTTTCATATGACTGTCGACCAATTTCTGGCCATCATCAATTTACCTCGATTCGAAGGATTACCTCACAAGCTCCATGACTTACCTGCTGCAACTCCTGCTGAATTCTCTACGCTTATGGATCCTGATGTCGTAGGAGATCACTACCCCACTGAGCCGAAGCAAAGACACTTGGTGTTTGAAGCAAAGGCATGGTTTTATATTCTGTCGAAGACTTTGATGCCAATGCTCGATGTGCACGATGATTTTCCCATTCCAAATGATGTGCAACTTGCTCTGTTGAAGTTAGTCCACGGTCATCCCTTCGATTTTGAAGACTACTTCCTCAGAACTTTGGTGTCCTGTGCTGATGACCACAATTCCCACAAGCCATATGCACCATGGCTGATGGCAATTTGCAATTACTCTCGGGACGTGCCATTCCCCGTATCCATTTACCCGAAGATTTTCACTCCTCCTGTTCGTGAAGTATTGCAGGTTGTTGCTCAACCCAACGATCCTTTTGCTGAGCACACTGGCATCCGCGCCCACTCTACTGAGTGCAATATTCGCTCGAAGTTTATCAAGCCAGTGCATCATATGGAAGTTTCTCTTCGGTCCCAGCAAATGCTTCAACATCACATTGATCAAGATTTCATTCAGAAGCAAGCTATGATGGACGAGATCAATCATCTACGTAACATTTCCATGAACAATAATCAGATGCTGCGTGAATGCCTTCGCCGTGACTGGAAAGGTCTAAGGAAGTTCAATTCCCTCGGTCAACTTCAACGATGCGGGTTCAAAGAATATCCTCCCCATCTGAACAGAAATTGGACAAATGATGATCGAGTAGATCGCCCGGATCCCAATATCCCTCGTCTGCCGAAGAACAGAGATGTGCTCAATGTCGACGACTATTATCACATCACTATGGACACCCTCTCCTCTGACTCCGAGCAAGAACAAGCCCCTCCTAAGCGTCAACCGAGAGTTTACTCGCCTCATCCTCGAAGCCCCCGGACTCCGCCGGAATCGCAGCTGGAATCTTCTGGAGATCAACACTCCTTTCGCACGAAGATCACTCCTCCAGGCGCTCGTCCAATTCGTCGTGCTCCAACGCTCGCCGAATCTTCTCGTCGTCGCCGGAGCCAGCCTCGCGAGTAGGGATTTCTTTCGACCCTATTCTCTCGACTTTTTGTACGTTGTGACAAAAGGGGGGAGATGTAGTGGCATCGAAGAAATTAGTTTGCCTACGGGGTTAAGGGCTTTGTTTTTCATTCGATAAACTCTTGATTTTGAGGTTTCTGAGTAGTTTCAAAAAACTTTCGATTCTCATTCGATCTGGTTGTAACTAACTCTAAGTAGGACTGTGAACTGCTACTCTTTTCGTAAGATATCTATCTGCTGCTTGCAATACTTAACCATTTTGCAGGAAGTTATCTATCCCATAAGTTCACAGGCCATTCGAGGAGATTGCATATTTCTCATTGGACACTATCTGGAATGCAATTTCACTCGCTAAAATTACTGATGTTTTTCCCTCGACTCTTCTTGTCAAATATGCACTTCACAGGAAATTTTTATCTTACGTGCATACATCAAGGGGGAGTTCTTCATCAATCCTTAGCACTGGTTTATCATCGAAAACTCAAACTTTTTCAAATTATTTATCGATGCCTGTTTTGTCAACAATCGTCCAAAAAAGGGGAGATTGTAAGAGCAAGTTTTGCCCCCGAAGGTTTTGGACATTGTTGGACAAAGCAGTAGTGGAACTAATATTGTTTTCGAGTATAAACAGATACTTAGGTTCTGAAAGAATGGAGTTTGCAAGTAGAAGGTCGAAGGACAACTCGCTGCAGTAAGGCTGCAGTTATCTACCGAAACCTTTGAAGGAAGACGACCCCTAAAAATGTCGTCGAAGGAGATGTTTCTCTCGAGCAAAAGCGCAACGAGGAGAAAGCTGAAGCTGGTCGAAGACTTAGTCTTTTTGCTAGTTTCTCTTTATTTCTTGAGTCGTAGGAAAAACCGTACTATTAAGAGGGGTTTGCTAGTTGAGATCTTTGTCGAAGTGAATTTGCTCTGCTCAACCAAAACCCACAAAAGCCTACCGAGAGAAATCTCACCGAGTCGAGCGAATAGCTCGAAGGCAAAGTCATTGCACTTCGTGCCTTCGAGTGAGAACTCGTTCGGTGAGTCAGCTTACTTGTTCCTCAAGTAAAGTTGCGCAGTGATTGGAATCCGACCATTGTGGACACGCGTCAAGCGGTTGCATCGGGTCACTTCAGTCATTTTACCCATCGGGATCGCCAACTATAAATACCCCGCACCTACCCGCCATTTCGGGTCGGCTGCTCCACTGAAGATTCTAAGACAGAAGTCTGTGAGCATCCCAAAGAGATCCATCGAGAGAAAACCTACACCCAAGTCTGAACTGAGTTGAGCAATTCACTATGACTTAGGTTGAGATTAGCCGATCTTTTTATCTTGGAGAACTGCAAGTCTCCTAGACGGTTAGGCGTCGCCTGTCAAGCAGTCGAAGAGTAATTGTCACTGCTGAAGGAAGGTTGTAAAGGTCTCGGAGATGTCCTGAATCATCTACCACGAGTGAAAACTGGACATGCTCGAGGAGTTTGTTGCAGTGGAGAATAGGACGGAGAGAGTTTTGCTCCAGGTGTTTAATCACCAGTCCCTCCAACCAGACGTAGCACTTTGCAGAGTGTGAACTGGTTTACCAAACATCGTCGTGTCAGGCTCGTTTTCCTTCTAGCACTCACATCAAGTATTTACTCGTTGCCTGTTTGTCTTCGATGTTTTCCTTCGCTCACATTCCGCTCGAGCCGTACATAACTTTCGGTACTATATTTCCTTCGAGATGTCTTTAGTCCTTCTAAGTTTGTATGATTTCCTTCTAAGTTCCTTAGAATTTTTAGAAGTGATCATTCACCCCCTCCCCCTCTGATCATTCTTGAGCTTTCATATTTGAAATAGAAACTTGAAAGGAAACCAGACAATGCCGGCAAATTTCAGGTATTATAGAAATTTTAAGTCATAACAACAAAAGAAATTGTAGAAGTACCTTGAGAGATTCCGTTTCTTTTTACTCTGCATATATATAAGATTTGTCTGAAGTCAAACTTTATAAAGTTTGACCAACTTTGTTGAAAAAACTATTAACATTCACAATAAAAAATCATTATCATTTTTTTGCAGGGTAAAAATCAATATCATTAGACGTATCATAAAAAATCATAGTGTAGAACTTTGATATTGTATATGTTGATATTTTTAATGTAAAATTGATCAACCTTTATGAAGTTCGACTTCAAATAAATCTTATAGGCGGAGTAAAAAGAAACAGAGGGAATCTTTTGATACTTGTCCAAATTTGATTTTCGTCTACCTAGTCCAAATAGCCAGAGTAGCCAATCGCACCTCAGTACTAAATCATCCTCCTCCAACTTTAATAAATGTACAATGGTGTGCATTGTAAGGCTGGTCACAGTGGGAGTAACTTCAGCAGTAACATAGATGCCACCTAACAAAAAAGATGATGTGGCAGCTAATTAATGAGGAGAGAAACAAATAGAGTAACTTAGCTAGTTACCATCACATCACTATTCCTGAGATAGAATGAGTCTATAAGCTAATAAATAATGTCACTTATGTTACTACTTTGAAGTTACTTTGCATTGTGGAGGTAGTAACATAGACTAGTAACTTGAGCATGTTACTACTTTAAATTACTCCACATTGTGACCAGCTTAAGGATGCGGAGGCCAGGAATTATCTTTCTTTCTAAAAATTATGAGTATCTGGGTCTGAGCTCCAAGTGTTTAAATGAGTGGAGCAGTAAGGGCATCTCCAATGGTTATAAGATAGGTGTTGATAAATTTGCCACCTAGGATATATTGATGATGTGGTATGTAATAAATAAGGTGAGAGAGCATGGTTAATAATATAGCCAGTTGCTGGCTATAAGGAGATGTCATGTCATCTATAGCTAACCTTATAGTCAACAAGTATAATAACAAGGTTTAAACATGTACTACTTTAACAATATATGGCTCATATGTCTATCTCACAAAGTGCCTAGAAGCACGTGTTGCAGTTGGCTACTAATTAGTAGCCTGCTTCCCTTCTCTCTCCTCCAACTAAGCACAAATATATTATTTAATTTCTTATAGCCAGCTGACTAGGCACTATTGTACTTGTTTTTAACCAACAACTCTTGCACAAGCTCCAAGATAGAATAGAGAGCAACCACATTTATATTTTCACTTTTTTTAGATGACTTACATACAACCCATTGAAATACTTGTATGATAGTTTGTTGGTTGATGACATGGACATTTTACCAACAACACTTGCATACAAACTATTGAAGATGCTCTAACTAGTTCTGCATTATCGATAAGCTAGGGCCAGAGGAACCTCAGAACAAAAAAATTAAGCTCCCATGAGAAGGTAACGATGGATCTATTAATTTAAGGTTTAGTTAAGGTATGAGGTATCTATACCAAACATGGGTTCTAAATTGCGTCGAGGTGTGCCAGAGATTATAGCATCTAATCTTTCTGTTAAGAGACCATTATTCGTTGTGGTATCTAATGATCTGTGCCTTAGTCGCTGTAATGGTAAAGACGCATTACTTAACACTTCTTGTGATTGTTGTATCTGAAGAAGAGCATCAACAACTCAAAATGGCCGGCTAGCTTGTAGTCTACGAGAACTTGCACTTTTGGATCCCTGGCCAATTGTTATCGTTGCAAGGATGGATGGGTGACGCTAAAAGTTTTTTCTGATAATGCCGATGTTATCGTTCGCGGCCGAATAGTCTGCTTGACTACCTGCAACCAATGTTGAGGATATCGCTTATCGAGAACTTATCACTCGACCCAAGATAATAGTTAAATTGGACGATTTATCGGTATATCGGGCCATTTATCGGCCAATTTATTTTATCGGTGAGACGCCGAGAAGACATAAATCGAACGATTTTTCGGTATATCGGAAGATATTTGAAACAGTGCTGCAACAACAACAACAAAAAGAATAGTCTGCTTGACCACTGACCGTATATAGACGCTGATCTCCATTTTGCGAGGAAGGAATCATACATTGTTCAGATCACGCTTTTCGACAGAAAGTGTGATACAAATGATCTGGAGAAAAGATAGGCAGTATGTGATTTTCTATTAAGAACATAATGAGGACCCATGGTTGACCCTCATCGATCAAGTCTACTCCTACTAATTAATCTTCTTGTAGTTTTTTTGTTTATGTTTTGAGTTGGCATCGATCTGAAGAAATCAAGACATATTCCTCTCTTTTTTCATGTTTAGCTATATGCCTATATCCTTCATGATTCACCCGATTTTCCTGGAGGACATGTGATCTCCAAGTTGATTCATGATTTTTACTATATTTTTTTCGTGAATACGCAAATCTTGCATATCATTTTATCGATAGAAGAAGCAAGAGTGAGTACAATAGTCGATACAATGCATGACATAAATCCACAAAAGCGTAAACATAATGCTCGGAGCAGAACATGATATGCTCAGGCAAAAAAAAAACTAAACTCGCCTAGCCTAGACTCCGGCCATAATAGGCGAGGAGTCAGAACTCGGGGTACCCAGACCGCAACACAACGGAAACATGTACGCACCAACAAAGTCGTACATAGCGCCCTGATGCCCATGTCTTGAGAAGTAGCCCAGGCCAAACCCACAAGACGACCAACATCTTCAAATCCACCACCAAAGACGTCGCGAGCAAACAAGGCAGCACATTCGCGAAGGAGAACGACATTGAGACATCCTCACTGTTTGATCCGAACGAACGAAGGTAGAGTTTCCCCTGATGCTCGAAGAGGGGCACAGATAACGACCATGGAAGCCTATAAGAAAGAAACAACACCCACGGGCAATGGCGGATCCAGCGGCCTGGGCCTGGGGCGTGACTCCTATGATCCTGTGTTAACTGTAGCAATTAAGCTACTGTAGCAATACTTTACAAACCTGGGGCCCGGGGCCTGGCTAATTCCTGGCTCCGCCCCTGCCCACGGGTGTCGCCGCTGCCAGCATCAAAAAAAGCAAGCGGGTATTTTTGCCCTGGCCTGAATACGAGCAATCCTAAGCCATCAATGCAAGATGTGGAGAAGATGAGGTCAGGTCGTTGGCCAGAACCGCCTCTTCTAGCAGGGGAGCTACGCCCATCGCTAACAGAGGCACCTAACGTCGACGTACATGCGATCTACTAATATGCAAGAAGGCGGACAAGCACGAAGCTTGGCAGGGTTGGGAGGTTGGGCCAAAAGAGGTCAGGATACAACCCGTGGCGGAGGATAATGGGGACAATCTCGGGCATTGGCCCTCCCTTCCTAGAGAAAATATTACCACATAGGCTTATTTTTCCTCTAATCGCTCTACTAATCCTCCAGTCTCTCTAATCATTCTAGCTTTTTCTATATCATACACTCATTACTCATTCCCCCCTCTCTAATATCTTATTCATGCTCCGCCACTGGATACGACGGTGATCAGCGACACGGACAAGCCAAGATTTAAAGAAACATAGATCGAGGTCATTGTTACCCGGAGCCGCGGGTACGCAAGCAAGTCGAAAGAAATGGAAGAAGACACATCTCCCAATCCCGTCGGAGCCAGAGTCGTGTCAGGAAACCCTAGTTTACATCGCCACATTCCCCTACTCCCTTCCCCTTGTATCATCGTCGTCGATGGAGCAGTAGGTGAAGCCTGCACCTGCTCCCGGAAAGGTGGCGGAGGGGCATCTCACAGTTTTGCCGCCTTAGTGTTGCGACACCCCCTTCTCCTCGATTAGTGAAACAACCTCGGAGTGTGGTTGTTGTGCATGCTCCCTCCGACCCCCTCCCCCATGCATGCATGTGCGGCTCTGGCCCCAGCGGCCATTGGCTTGCGCCCCCACATGTCTTATGTCTGTGATTGTTCGATGCGGCTCCTTACCGGGCGTGCCCTTTGAGCCGTGTCTCCTTCTGGCTCGCTCAGCTTGCCGACATCTTGATAGATTCTTACGATGTTTTTGTCAAATGAATTTAGACTTTTAACGTTGAACCAAGCTTTTTTCTCTTGAATAATGAAGTTATTAATATCACGGTGGCCTGTATTTTTACATTACAAATGTGAAAATTGTTTGGATAATATATAATTTACAAGCATGTAGTAAAAAAAACTCCATATACATGGGCGGCAAAGGCATGACTTTGCTTATACTCCATCCCTACCAATGCATTGAGCATATTACGGAAATCAAATCTATACTTTTTATAAGACAAAACCCCACTATAAATCATTTAAGTTGTCTATCTCAACATGCAAACTATCCACATCATCTATTTTCTTTGCCAATCAATTATTCATGTCACCCACTTAGATTATTTAAATTGTCTCTCTTCACATGCAAGCTATCCACATCATCCATTTCTTAGCCAATCAATTGCCCATCTCATCTCAACTAATATATTTATTAATCTCTATATGCAATCTCCATATCAACCATATTTTAGTCATTTTATTGTCCACCCTAACAATTTTTAATATACACATGTTTATGTTGCATCTTCACTTAAATAACTTAATGTACCATACTTTTATACTTTTTATTTATGCATTTAGTTTTCATAGCAATTCCCGCAGCAACGCGCGGGCTATACTTCTACTTATCTGAAAACACTTAGGCGTTGTGCATTAACTTCCGACTCATTTCTTAATTTCTAATATAAATAGTACAAGAATCAACTAATACAAAATATGAGGCGTTAATGTTTTCAATGACTTAAAAATATTTAGCATGGCATGCAGTGGTCTTCACTGATATTAATCAGCAAACAAATATTAAATTATCTTATTTTCCCCACACCTCGATGGCCGTACACAATCTGAGATGAGAATGCACCGGTAAGAGAAAGTAAGGGCTTTCCCAATACATTGTTTCTTAACACAATATCATAGAAGCAATAAAAATTTAATATACAACTTCCATAATGCATTGTTTCTTAGATGTTGTATTTTATTTAATGATTTGAGCTTCATGCATAAATGTGATTGGTTTAACCATGCTTTTTGCATATGGCCACGTGTAAGGGTTGTATCTTAGCTAAGATACAATCTCCCTCTCTTTCTTCATTAAATACCATGCCACATAAGTAAAATGCATATAATTACGTGCTAAGATATAAGCATTGGGAGTGCCCTAACAGTTTTTTTTAAACACAGGAAGTAGTTAACATTTAACTCGGCATAATGGGCAGGTAGTTTTAGACTTCATCCACTTGTCGATGCAGTCCCGGTGGAACACGTGCCGGCACGCCGGCACCTCGCTGCAGACATCCCCCTTCACGAACACCTCGAGGCAGATGGCGCACACCAGCTTCTCCGACGCCCTCCTGCCCTCCATGGAGTACGGGAAGTAACCCAGCTTCACGGCCGGCGCCACCGGCGGCCTTCGCGCCGCGGCGGCCCGGGCCAGTGACACCGGCGGCCACATCACCACCATCGCCGGCGCAGCATATGCGGCGAGCTGCGCGGCCGTTCGGTCTGCGACGACCACGGTCTCTTCTTCCTCTGATTCTCCGCCGCAGCAGAGTACGATGGAAATCAGTGCGAATATCAGAATAATGCCCGCGAACGAGAAATATAGGCATACGACACCCACGATTGCTTCCGCGTCCGGGCTCATCGTTCGGATGCAAGCGGGGGTTAGTGGATGTGCTTAATTCTTTCTTGCAAGATATCAACAACAGCCGGTTCTATATAAAGTACTCCACTAAGTAATCCGTTGTAGTAGATCGAGTCGGACATGGACACGGTAAGCCAAGATTGCTTCCGCCTCCGGGCTCATCGTTCGGATGCAACCGGGGTTAGTGGATGTGCTTAATTTGATCGAGACGTGGAGATTTTTTTCTTGCAGGATATCAAGAGCACCCGGTTTTATTTAACGTAGTCCACTAAGTAATCTGTTGTACTCCCTTCGATCTATAATAAGGGTTGTTCATCTAATATTACCTTCGACCCATATTAGTGTACTTAACTTTGTCTAGATTCGTATGTATCTAGTTAAGTATTTAGACTAGATGCATGTATATCTAGACAAACTTAAGTACATTAATATGGATCGGAGGGAGTACAAAATTTGTACTAGCTTTATACAAAATGAGTGACATTTATTATGGATCGGAGAAAGTAACTTTTATTTGAAAAGGTAATCCCTTGTAAATAGAGGCGGACATGGTTGCATTATGTTTTCTTTTTTCTTGTTGGAGACCTTAACCGGGTAGAGATATGCATCACATCCCCTAACAATTTAAAAGGACGTGTCCAGATATTAATCGATTAAGACTTAATTAAGTCTCAGTTAAGTAGTAGAACATCTAAAAAAACAGTTTTTTTTTATGAATCTTCACACATGATCTCGCAAATATAACATTGACAGAGATTTTGTTAAATTTTAGTCGATTGAGGTTTAACAGTCTCCAATTTTAAAAGGGATATGTGTCACAAAGGAGAGGGCGCAAACAAAACAGTTCCGGTGATGCGGCTTCTGTGACGTAACGTCTAAAAAAAACGTGGCCGCCCACATGTCACGCCGGTCCAGGACCAGGATGTATTGCGAAGCAAACAAAAAAATTGCGGGACAATTCTTGTAATTACTCAAGATTTACAAACTACAATCACGACTCACCATGTCAAGGACTTCCTTTTTTGAAGACACATTCTTTGCTTTGGTTTGGATATTATAAACATTGGTCCCCGGTAGATTTTGGTTCAAAAAACAATAAGGGTCTGTACTGGGTCATGTACATGTACGTTCAAAAGAAAAATGTACATGTGATATATTCATGGTCACAAATTAGCTCAAAGAAACTACTAGCTTTAATTATTTATTTAATCACTTTTTTGTCGCACAGAAGAAAAAAAGCCCGAAAAGCTATGTTCCATCCGTTTTTTAGGCGCATTGCCAAGATGGACCAGCCCAAGAGTGCGGGAAGCAACAACCTCGTTTTCTATTTATTTTACTTTATTTGTTTTCTTAAAATATTACTATTTTAATTTTTGTTCTTGATTTAAAATTATATAAATAGATATATAAACAATAATTTATATAAAAATTAAAAAATTGTATTTGAGAATAAAAAATGTATATTGAAAAAAAAACTCATGTATACAAAAAATATATTATGTATGGAAGAATTCATTATATTTTTTAATGAATGTCAATCAAGAATTTGACAAACAACATGTGATTGGAATTAGTTTATCATATATACAAAAAATTAATAAAATATACGCAAATATTTTTTTTAAATGTTGATCCTGTATTAAAAATTGTTAAATATATATGAAAAAATTAATTATTTATTTTAAAAGTATATAAAAAACAGACAATCTGTTTGAGAAAATGTAGATCATGTATTTAACAAATGTTGATCAACTATATTAAAAATGTCAATAATCTATTTTAAAAATGTTATCATATATTTAAAAATACTAAAAATGTATGAAAAAACGTTGATCATGTGTTTCAATAAAATTTAACATGTCTGAAGAAATATTAAATGTCTATACAAAAATATACAAATGAAAATGAAAAAATGAAAAATTTGAAAAAAAAACAAAATACAGAATTAAAATAGAAAAGTAAAATCCGTAAAAAACGAAAAAGGAAATAAAAACAAAGAAAGTTGAAAGAAAAAAACTATGAGGAAACGAAGAAAATCAAAAGAACAAATAGGAAAGAAAAATGTTCCATTACTTTTGTGTTAAGAAAAAAATCAAAAAACCCCACCGTGGTGGAGTAAAATTACAAGAAAAAAGGAAAGGAAAATGTTTCATTACTGTTGTGTTAAGAATGTTGCAAGAATAATCTCAAACTATACAGAAAATGTGTATCTCATACTATATATTTTGTAAAAAATATATCTACTCTACAATTGTTACAAGAAAAAGGTATGTGTCCTATACACTACAGAAAGTTGAGAATTATAATGTGTCCCTGGGGAAGGTTGCAAAATTTAAGAAAAAATCACAATCATACCAAAAAATTACTACAATAAATGTAAAAAAGTATATTTTTATAATTTTATCGATCAAGCTTTCAGAATTGATCTGCCCTGGTTATTTATGTTTTTTTGGAAAAGGACTTTATTACTCAAAAGGTTTAAGTAAGTACACCCGGACTCTACATAGTTAAGATGCACACAGCCGCAAGTCACAAAAAGAAAAAAATAGTGTACGACAAGTTACAATGAAAGAACTATCGTCACTCAAGGTAGCTCTATGCGTAGATCACGCGGCCACCCATGTTGGATAAAAATATCCCTCGCCACCGCTTCTAGTCGTGCACACGCCTCCATAAAAAAGCCTCGATATTCCACCCGTTGTAAGATGGACCACGAACGAAGAATACCCGTGCATCGATAAAGAACCTGCAAATAAGTGAAATTTTTATCTTAAAGATCTTGCCATTTCTACATAGCTAGAGCGACCATATTACGGCAAGCGCTCCTATCCTAATAATGGTTTTAAGCTTATTATCTATCCCGTTAAGCCTATTGTCAAAGATATTAGCAACGGATGTGGGTTGATATAAGTTTGAAGCCATTTGGATAGCTGACCAAATAGAACGTGCAACCTTACAAGTGAAGAATAGATGTTTTATTGTCTCATCATGAGCACATGAAACACATTTCTTACTCCCTTGCCAGTTGCGCTTGACAAGATTATCTTTCGTTAGAATGACACCTTTTCGAAGATACCATGCAAAGACTTTAATCTTTAGAGGTATCTTCATTTGCCATATTTTATAATTATTATCGACTGGTATTTCAGGTTGGACAAGCGCCATATTCATAGAATCCATAAAAAATTTTCCATTAATATTGAGATTCCATCGAAATTCATCGTGGCCTTGTGACAGCTGCACTATCGCTAACCGCTCTAGCAAGGCATTCCAAGACGCTAGTCTAGGACCGATTAAGTATCTCTTGAATGCAATATTAGGGGGTGACTCTTGCATGACCGTGGCCAGCGTATCTCCCTTATGTCGCACAATGTTATATAGGGCCGGATATTGATCTCGGAGTGTGGCATTTCCTAGCCATATATGCTCCCAAAATCTTATCTCCGATCCGTCCTTAATCTTGAAAATCCCAAAGCGATAAAAGTCTTTCTTTGTCGCCATGAGACCAGCCCAAAAATGGCCATACAACCTGAGATAAATGCTTTTGTGCCGATGTATTTACTCCTAAGGAGCATTTTCCAGACACCATCCGAAGTCAGTAGATTATATAACCACTTACCAAGGAGAGCAGAGTTCTTGACCTGAAGGTCATGAATACCCAACCCCCCTTGGTCCTTCGGACGGCAAACGACATTCCACCTGTTCAGTCGATACTTCTTCTTCTCGTTATCCCCTTGCCAAATGAATCTCGATCAGAAATAATCCAATCTATGTAAGACCCTTTTAGGTAGCTGAAAGAATGATATCATATACAGTACCATGTTGGTTAAAACTGAATTTATGAGTACCAATCTTCCACCCAAGTACAACAACTTGCCTTTCCAGCTAGCTAGCTTATTTGCAAACGTTCTTTGACGTGCTTCCATTCCGCATTAGTCAGTCTTCTATAATGTATGGGTATCCCCAAATACTTAATAGGAAATTGAGCTTGCTCGCATCCGAATATCTCGACATATTGAGTTGCTGCATCCTGGGCCTCGCCGAAACAAAACAATTCACTTTTATGAAAATTAATCTTCAATCCGGATAACTGCTCGAATGCTGATAATATTAATTTTAGATTCGCTGTTTTATCTAGATCATGTTCCGTAAATAGAATTGTGTCGTCTGCATCTACTATATCTAAATAGGAGTACCCCACTACCTAATTCTCTTAACATGCAGCCTACCCACATCAGCAACAAGCATGCCGTCATCCACCTAAGCAAATACGCCACCTCAGCAAAAAAAACACTAAAAGAGTTGTGATTTAATCCTTTTATTAGTATACACATCGGTTCCTCTTCATCTTCTAAAATCAACGAAGAGCCTAGATGCACCCTTTGGTCTGCACGCACATCTCCTTCTCTCTTCCAGTCATAAATCTAGAAGCCTTCATTGAATATGGACAAAAAATACTAGCTTGCGTTGTCCCACTCGATGGTAGATGAGCCAGCACGAATGCCCTCTCTCCTTCTGCCTTCCACCGCTTATCTTCTTCCGCGCCGTCGGCCGGCGGCCGCTGCTCCACCGATCTGAGAGGGAGAGACGAGAGAAAGCTGGGGCCTGGGGAGCATGGGGGATTGTGACCACGATCGGTTCCTAATTTGCATTCGGTTTTTTTCATATTCCGATCACGGCGGCCATAGCCCACACGGAAGCGAAGGACCTTTGGTTGCAGCCTGCTGAAAAGGTTCTAACATATTTTTCTTTTCTTCTCCCAGATTGATTAGACGTCCCGTAAACAAGGATTGATTTGGAATTAGGAAATGAGGATTGCATCCTGGTTGGGACAATAATTTACTTCCTTTCTTTTTGGTCCAATAGGACAATGCCCGTGCGTTTCAACGGAAGAAAGTTTTTAATTTTATGATAAAATAACTATGATATACGTAAAATTAACTTTATAAATTTTAAAAAGGCACAAATGCATTTAAAAAAATACAAAATGTTAATACGTGTGAACATTTTTCGTGGGTTTTTTTGTGGGTAAACTTTCTCGTGAGTTAGCTACATGTAGGATTTTTGAACGAACGACACAAAAAATTAAAACCACGTGATTTTTTTCTGATATTTGAACAATATTTTTTAATAAAAAAAAATATTGCTTAAAACGACGGATTAAAATTTTAATATTATGATAAAATACTTATGATGTATGTAAAATTAAATTTATATGTTTAACAAGGCGCAAACACATTTAAAATAATATAAAATATTAAAACATGTGTATACTTTTCATGAGTTTTTTTGCGGATACACTTTTTCTTGAGTTAGATACATCTAGGATTTTGGAATGAATGACACAAAAAATTAATCACGTGAAGTTTTTTTTGTGATATTTTGAGCAATATTTTTTAATAAAAATAAATATTGCTTAAAATAATGGGAGACGATTTTAATCTTATGATAAAATACCTATGATGTACAAGAAATTAACTTTATATTTTTTTAAAGGCGTAAACGCATTTAAAATAATACAAAATTTAATACGTGACATTTTTCATGGGTTTTTTTGTGGGTGCACTTTTTCGTGAGTTAGCTACATGTAGGATTTTTCAAAGAATGATACAAAAAATTTAAATCATGTGAACATTTTTTTTCTGATATTTGGAGCAATATTTTTTAATAAAAATAAATATTGCTTAAAACAATGTGAATTGTTTTTAATATTATGATAAAATACCTATGATGTATGTATAATTAACTTTATATGTTTTAAAAAGGCGCAAATGCATTTAAAATAATACAATATAGTAAAACATGTGTAAATTTTTCGTCAGTTTTTTTTTCAACCGATATTGATATTTAGCGCACATAATATTTTATTGAGCCATTATGTCTCTTATTGTCACATCTTTTTAATATTTAGAGCACATATTTTTTATCTGGCCTTTATATCTCTTTTTTACTATCATAACCAATCATTGTAATAATATGAGAGACTAATTCCCTTTGTTTTTCTACTGTTTTCTTTATTTTAGAGGCTACTTTCTTTCTTTAGGAATACAAGTGGCTTGCTTATTTTCAGTTGACCCGTACATATGCATAAATTTTGACATAAAAATTGGTTTTTTAAGAAATTGTGTAAAATTGATTTAAAATAATGATGTTAATAGAGGCCAGCCTTGCTTTTAAGCACAAATATAAAAGCAGCCTGGGCTGAGGCCCATTGTAGCAACAGAAAAAAACAAAGCGTTGTGAGCGTCACATTGCAAAGAAGCTGCCTGGACCGAGGCCCAATGTAGCAACAGAAAAAACGAATCGTTTTCTCACTTAAAATAGGATCGCGGGTTGATTTTGTACAAAGGGAGGGGCTTTTTAGCAAAAACGCAAAAACGGACTAAGAAAGACGCCTCCTTTATTATTAGGTATAGATACTAGGAAAAGTAATAAGTTTTTATAGGATATGACTTACCCAGATTACTTCTGCAATATGATTTTTTCATGTTTTGCCATGTAATTAATTAGGAACATCTCAAAAAAAACTTATATGGATGTTTGTCAATGAAGATGGCAGTGGATTCACATGTACTCCTATCATACAACTTGGAATCTTTAAGTTAGAATGGAGCCAATTTTCAGGAATATGTGAAAGTTCAGATTGCTGGAATCTGTTCTGGAATGCTATTTTTGCTTTCTAACCTTTTTTGTTGGAAGCTACTAACTTGACGTTAATCTCTGATCGACCATTTCACGCAGCAACATGTCAGAATTGCGACAGAACGTTATATTTTTATTTTAGCTGTGCCAAAGTTTCAGGTGACAATTATATATGAACAAGCTTATATGTACGGAGAAGATAAGGCAAGGCCTGACTAAAGTTTAATACTTCATTTTTGTATATGATTCATTCCGCTTGAATTGTTGTCTCTAGAACTATCATTTAAGATTAATAATTATAGTTATGAGTAGCTCTTTTTTTGTAGCAAAAGAGGGGGATGGTTAGAAAGACTGATAATAGAAATATTTTGTTTAGCTGTACAATGGAGTCCACTTAAGCTATCAACTCATGTACTAACAATAATGTGTATTCAAAAAATTATATGTTCAATGTCGCTCCGTTGCATTCAAATTATTCAGATGTATGATTTATTGAAGATAAAGTATTTCAATTTTTGTATTGTCATGGATGACATGTGTTGAATGCTTAAAGAATGCCTATGTAGTTAATGCTTCATTTTCCGCAAGAAAAAGTAGCACTTCGTATTATAATTTAGAACTTCTCCACTTCCATATACATCAATTTGTTTCATGCTATATTTTTTAATTTTTAAATAAATAAATCAAGGAAAAATATACATTTTTCTTGCATGAGTTTTACTTGATTTCGTAGGACATATTTATATATTTTTTTAAAGTTCCCGCAGCAACACGCGGGGTATCATCTAATATTGAATAATAGATAATCCCCCATCCACTAGGTGTGGGACTACTCCTTCAATTTGGCCGTCTAGCTTGGCTCGTTCAATCATGATCGCTAACATATCAGCCACAATATTAAATAATATGGGCGATAAAGGATCACCTTGCCTTAATCCCTTTTTGGTTTGGAAGAAGCGTCCGATTTTATCATTGACGTTAACGGCAACACTTTCTCCCGAAACACAGCTATGGATCAAATCACACCACTTCTCTAAAAAACCTTTCATTCTCAGAGTTTGTTGGAGGAACGACCACTTCACTTTATCATAAGCCTTTTTAAAGTCAAGTTTGAAAATGACTCCGTTAAGTTTTTTAGTGTGCATCTCATGAACGGTCTCGTGTAAAATCACGACTCCGTCGAGGATATTCCTACCTTGCATAAAAGCTGTTTGTGTAGGTTTAACCACATGATCAGCCACCGAATTTAATCTAATGGTTGCGACCTTCGTGAAAATTTTGAAGCTAATGTTAAGGAGGCATATTGGTCTATACTGTTGTATCCTTTCTGCCTCCAAAACCTTAGGTAACAAAACAATTTTCCCAAAGTTAAGTCGGAACAATTCAAGTTGTCCAACATGCCAATATTAGAACAACTCAATAAGGTCCGTCTTAATGACATCCCAAAAGTGTTTATAAAACTCAGCAGGAAAGCCATCTGGCCCAGGAGCCTTATTATGCTCCATTTGGAAAACCACATTTTTAATCTCCTCTTCTGTGAAGGGGGATTTAAAAAGGTATTCTCCTCATTAGAGACCTGGGGTATGTCTTCCGTCTGAGTCTCATCCATGGACAAGATATCTTCAGTTGGAGCGCCGAACAATCATTTATAGTAGCTTGTAATATAAGCCTTAAGCTGTTCTTGATCTTCAATCATACCTTCATCATGGTTTAGAGCATGAATTTTTTTTTCTATGTCTGCCATTGGCAATATTCTGAAAATATTTCGTATTCGCATCTCCTTTCAGAATGAAGTTATATTTTGATCTTTGGTACCAGAAGTGTGAAGGACCAAAAGATTATGCCACTTAAATCATGCAGCCCAACAGCGATTTGATTGTTGCAGTTCGAAGTATGTACATTTCTTAAGTCGTGGATCTGGTTACAAGATCCATTGCAAACTCGAGTGACTTTGTGAGAAGCTAGAACTATTTTTTACCATTCGTGTTAATAGCACAAATACTCTTCCAAGTACTTCCGATTGCTAGGAGTTAATGGATGGCCCGGGCTTCTACTGTGATGAAAGACGGCGAGCTTTCAGTGAACACGTCGACACTTATCTCTGTCTGTGAAATTGGACGTTGCAAGTTAAGAACTGGCAAGGCATTTTTTTCTTGTGAGTTGTGACAGCTGCATACAAAACAACACTATTTTTTTCCATAGCTAACACAGCTGTTTAACAAGATGCACATGTCCATATCCTGAGCTCCTACATATTTCTTCTATTCCACTCTAAAGTGAGCATGTACATCTTGAATAGAGTAAGTCATTTTGCATTTTCTAAAATTTCCTGGGAAGTTTAATTATTTACTTCAAGTGTGCTGACTCAAGATTAAGCTGCTTAGGTTTCAACTGATGAAAGCGATTTTGTTGCGTTTTCCATCATAAAACTAGCATCAACACCTATATTTGTAATGGTTTATTGTATTATTGTATTAAAATTTCTTATGTATTCCGTCGAAGCAGTCACAGGTCATATTAATTTGGAAGAACATTTTCTAATTTGATGGTTTAATTATTGTTAGTCTAAAATTAAAATCCCAAACAAAAAATAGGCACAATTTGTATTTTATACATGAATAATGTATGTTTCAATCGCTAAATTTGAACTAAGATTTTAGAATAAATTGTGGTTTCTAAGCTTGTGTCATGTAGTTCATTAGCTAAATGCATTATTTTACCATGTCTAATTTTTAAGTGTAACCGACAGACAATTCTATTGATTTCAATTACCAATGTGAGTTGTACATTATTTATAATCTAAGTAAAAATTATATTTGATTTAAAGGTCATAATTTTATTTACTGTTGCAATGCACAGGACCCTTTTGCTAGTATATAATAAAATGAAATAAAACGGCGCGGCAAAGGCGCGACTTTGCTTCTACTTACTAGTTTTTTTTTCAGAAAAAAAAACTAGTTAACATTTAACTCTGCATAATGGGCAGGTAGTTTTAGATTTCATCCACTTGTCGACGCAGTCCCGGTGGAACACGTGCCGGCACGCCGGCACCTCGCTGCAGACATCCCCGTGCACGAACACCTCCAGGCAGATGGCGCACACCAGCTTCTCCGACGCCCTCCTGCCCTCCATGGAGTACGGGAAGTACCCCAGCTTCACGGCCGGCGCCACCGGCGGCCTGCGCGCGGCGGCGGCCCGGGCCAGTGACACCGGCGGCCACATCTCCACCATCGCCGGCGCATACGCCGCGAGTTGGGCGGCCGTTCGGTCTGCGACGACCACGGTCTCTTCTTCCTCTGATCCCCCGCCACAGCAGAGTACGCAGAAAATCACTAGGCCTATGAAAAGAAAGCACGAGAACGAGAAATATAGGCATACGAGACCCACGATTCTTTCCGCCTCCGGGCTCATCGTTCGGATGCAACCGGGGTTAGTGGATGTGCTTAATTTTGATCGGGACGTGGAGATCTCTTCTTGCAATATCAACAACAGCCGGGTTCTATATAACGAGTTGTAACTTAAAAAGGGTAATCCGTTGTAAATCGAGTCGGACATGGTCACATTATTGTTTTCTTTTGTCTTGTAGGAGACCTTAACCGGGTAGAGATATGCGTCACACCACTTAAAAATTTAAAAATAGACTAGCAAACATGCTCGTGCGTTGCTTAGGGACAAATACATTTTCGTATATCTAAACATAATGGTCATTCACAAATCTTTGTCTTTGATCCTTTTCATGTCCTCTACTCGTCGTCGATATCGCCGTCATCGTCGCCGATGAGGTGCATCAATGTGGCGCCCATGACACGCCTTGGGTCCAGTAGACCCGCGGGGGTGGCGACGGTGGGGGGCAGAGGTGGTGACGAAGGCGGCATCTGTGGCTTCAGCGGCCAGAACACAAACAACGACGCGTTGAAGGTCCAGACGGTCCTCATGAGATCGCGGATGACCTCGCAGATCTTGGTGTTGTGGTTGTCTATGGATGGTGATGGCAGCGAGGCCAGTGGTATATCCTCGTACCACGGCCTCGTTGGTGGCATCAGGGGCGATGGAGGCAGCGGGTGCACGTAGACGGCATCGTCGGGCTCCACGAACGTCACATCGAGCAAGTCTGTGAGCCCCGGCCACCGCTTGCACATTTGCACAAGAAAACTTCGTGGGTTCGATCCAGCGCAATATTTTTAGTGTTAATTGGCTTTGAGCACACGAGAGAACGGGGAAAATTCGTGGGTTTGATCCAGCGTAATATTATTTTGTTAATTGGCTTCGAGCCCATGAGAGAAGGCCCATTAGCAAAAGAAATTTGATCGATACAAAGCGTTTTTTAACGAAGAAACTTTTTTCACTTATAGATGGCATTGATGGTAATTTCTATCAACTTTTAGGGCAAATAAGATGGCGGACGGAAAAAAAAAGAAAAACGCATCTCCTTTTATTATTAGGGAAAGATATGTGTCACAAAGAAGGGCGCAAACAGGACAATTCCGGTGATAGACGGAATTAGGGCAACACTACACAGTTGCTTCATCCCTTCTTAACAATATTTAATGATGAAGCAATCGTGTGAACAAAGTGTCATCCAACACTGCAAACTGCCTCCTAGTGGATTCATCTTTAACTAAATATTTCATTTTCTTTCACTTTTGTGGGTTCTCTCTCACATCTTGCAGCTCTACGTCAGAAGGAACCGACCTCCTCTGCAAGAACCCGTCTTAGCATGCAAGCTACACCTTTGCTCATCTTGTTAGCACACAAGTCTACAAGGAGGGCTGAAGCACCCGTCCAGGGTGGAGCATTGGCCATGCCCTTATGGAGTCATCACCCTATCAGTGCCTCAGCTCTCCAACTAAGCAAAAAGTATTGGAACCACCGTATGCGAACGGAATTTGCCAACGGGGGCTGCGCCTAGGGGACCCCACGCCAACATTGTCTTTCTCCCAATCCCACTTCTCTCTCTTCTACCTTTCCCCTCCACCCCGCTCCTCTCTCTCATTTTTTAACTGTGCCACAATCTCTCACCTCCAAGAACCCGCCTCTTGCAGAAGCAGCACCTCCTGCGAAGCATCCTCTTTAATACCACGCTGGAATCCGAACCTAGTTGGCACCATAGGCATCATGCTGGGGCTACGCGTTGTACATGCCCTAAGGGCATGGACAACGGATTGCCCCATGGTGATGCCCTGCAGATCCAGCTAGGCTCAGAGCAACAAAAATAGGTTCGGGTGTTGCTTTGCACAAGAGGCCGTCTCCTGTAGAGGAGGTAGCTTCTCCATGGAAAAGGTAAGAAAAAAGAAGGAGAGAGAGGATGGAGAACGAATCAAGAACAAATAGATGAGAGAAAAGAATTGAAATAGGGTCTACCCAGATGAGTTCACCGTGTATGGCTGCCTTATTGAGTAAAAGAAAGTTCGTATGGTAGTCTCAATACTTTAAATATAAACAAAGCCATGGGGCAGCATCAACGTTCGAGCTGGCAATGGTTAACCGTTACCCGCATCCCCATGGGTAATTACTCTATTAGGGGGAGTAAATGGGTCGGATTCATTTCCCATGGGGAAGTTGATGGGTCAGATACTTTACCCATCATGTTAGACGAGGACGGGGATGGCATGGCATTACCTGTACCCGTTACCTGCCTTACCCATGAAGGCTATATTGTTGGCCCTAAAATTAGCAGACCCTAGGTAATTCTCACACATACCCACCTAAACTTCTACTCATTCTAGACGTTTGGCGCAAAAAGTCTAATAAAAACCCTAACATAGCCAGTACACATACCGCAAAAGGCCTTACATATTAAATTTTTTGTTGAAATAATGTTTTTTCTTCCAAAATATTGATTCACATAGTTGCTAATTGCGGGTATGGGTTTCCCCGCGGGGATGAAAAACTCGACGGGCATGGGGATGGGAAAACTTTTATCCCCGTGTGCGGGTATGGGGATGGGGATGGGCATGGGGACACTGTCACGGGGACGGGGATGGGAGTACAATACCCGCCTGGGTAATCCCCATTGCCAGGTTGAATTCAAGGTGATGCCTTCATAGTACATGCCCTAATACGACTTCTTTGACGTAACATCGGAAAAAAACATCACCGCCCACATGTTAGGCCGGTCCAAAACCAGGATGTATTACGAAGCAAATAAAAAAATTGTGGAACAATTCTTGTAATTTTCGAGATTTACAAACTACAATCGCGACTCACCATGTCAAGGACTTCCTTTTTTTCGAATTCCAAGGACTTCCTTTTTGAAGACACGTTCTTTGCTCTAGATCGAATCCATCCATGTTTTGGTTTGGATATCATTATCCTTGGTCCCCAATAGATTTGGGTTCCAAGAAACAATAAGGGGCTGTCCAGGGTTTATGTAGAAGTGATATATTCATGTTCACAAATTAGCTCATAAAAAATAACTTTGATTATTTGTTTATCCATTTTTTTCCCACAGAGAAAAAATAATCCGAAAAGCTATGTTCAACTCGTTTTTTAGGCGCGTTCCCAAGATGGGCCAGCCCAAGAGTGCGGCAAGCAACAACTTCGTTTTTTTATTTCATGTTATTTGTTTTTCCTTTTTATTTTCATATTTTTGTACTTTAAATAATATAGATAAACATTTAAATAATACCTTACATCAAATATTTAAATTAGTAACTGAAAATACTAAATGTATATATAAAAATGTTTTTATGTATGCAAAAAAACATTATGTATGAAACAATTCATTATATTATTTAATGAATATTAATCCAGAATTTCAAAAAATATTTAATGTGGGAATTAGTTTATCATATATAAGAAAAATGTATAAAATATATGCAAATATTTTAAAAAATGTTGAGCATCTATAAAAAATATTAATCATATATGGAAATAATGTGGATGATGTATTTCAATTTGCTAATCAACAAATGTGGAGTATTAAAAATATAGGTAATCTTTTTGAAAAAAATGTTGATCATGTATTTAACAAATGTTTATCAAATATTAAAAAATGTCAATCATCTATTTAAAAAATGCTATAGTCCATTTAAAAATACTAAAACTGTATGAAAAATGTTGATCATCTATTTCAAAAAACTTAAACGTGTCTGAATAAATATTAAAAATGTATGCAAAAATATAGAAAGGAAAATGAAAAAAATGAAAACATTGAAAAGGACACAAAAAACAAAAGACAAAAGGAAAATAGAAAAATAAATTCCGTATTAATGAAAACGGAAATAAAAACAAAGAAAACTGGAAAAAAAACTACGAGGAAACGAATAAAATCAACAGAACAAATAGGAAGAAAAAATCAAAAACATTTTTTTAAAACACATCGGTGGTGTAATATTATTGGAAAAAAGGGAAGAAAATGTTCTATTACTGTTTTGTTAAGAAAATTTAAAAAATTACAGAAAATGTGTATCTCATACTCTATATTTTTTAAAAGAAAAATATTTATCCTACTATTGTTACAAAAAAAGTTATGTCTCCTACACTACAAAAGGTAGAGAATTATATTGTTTCTATGGGGGAGGTTACAAAATTTAAGAAAAATCACAATCGTGCCAAAAAGAATTACTACAATAAATGTAAAAAATTATATTTTAAAATTGTATTGATCAAGATCACATACCAACTAAAGTTACCAGTCATCACTAGTAAGAAAGACTTTTGTCATCCAGTAATTCCCATTCACCAGCCATTCCAGGACACACCCGTTTAGGATGCATGAAAATAAGGTGTGGAAAGTGTTCTCGTACTCGCGACCATATATCGGGTATGTTACAACCACCTCTAGGTTCCTTCTCTTCTTGTTGTACCAACTAGACTGAGAATTTGTTCCAAGCCTCCAAGCAAACATGTTTGCACGGCGGAGCTTCCCCATTCATATCATTGTTAGATTCAAGCGTGCCAAAAAAGCTTGTTAAATCCACAAGTCCCTTGATACCACTATGTGAAGTATGATGGTGACTCTTTGATGTCATCTTAGAATTTCTCACGTAATTATTTAGGACAGTTCTTTCATTACCAGTGCATACTATAAATTGACCCAAGCATACCTGGGAATCATCTTGATTCTTCAATTGCTAATAATTTTCATGTGTCCTCCACAATTGATTATCTCAGATACTCTAGTCCAAAGACCTTCACCATAGTGTGTAAAAGTTGCACTACAGTATTGAAGTTTTTTTTCTCTCTCATACGGATCTCGATAGCAAGAGCATATGCAGATTTACCATAAGCAAACATCTTGATAGCAGTTAAACATTTCTACATAGTAGAGAAATGAAGATTACTAGAACGATCGTTCCTCAACTTGAAGTAGTCATCAACATCCACAACATTCACTATGCGCACGAACAAATATTTTCTTATTCGACAACGTTGATGAAAGAAACCTTCATGGTATGTTGGGTTTGGTTTCAAATGTTTAATGTAAAGAAGTCGTGCGCCAACGATCCTATTCGAAGAACAACTGTTCTTATCTTTATCGAACGCTTGAAATTCAATACATGCTCCGGAATGCTCATCGTCATAAACATGTTCTCACTCTCATCTGAATCCGATGAATCAGTTAACTTGGAAATAAAATCATCAAGATCATCACTATCTGCAATTGACAAAAAAATAAACTACTCAATTTTTTTATTGAACACATAGAGAGTGGGTGTATGACCGGAGGAGTTGCATGTACCATAGTGGGCTAGTGGTTAACAGTGGCGGCGAATTTGTCCGGAGGCGGAATGGGCATCGACGTTTTGAGCTGTTTTCCACCCCACGTGTGAGTATGGAAGGCTAGATGGTTGTGGTTCTTTCATAGATCTATTTTTTGTGAAACATTTCATCTCTTGAATCGATTATTGAAATCATGAATCATTTTCACAATTGTATTCCTCACGCCGAGATTTTTAAAACTGGATCTCATGTTGATGCGTTTTCACGAAAAAAAATTTGTTGCACCCACAGGAACATGCACAACCACAACCACAAAGTGCAGCCACATGTACAATCACAACCACGGACGCAGTGACGGGTGCAACCACAAGCAAGGGGGCGCAACGACATGTTAAACCACAGACACAATTATAATCACAAGGTGAACCACAACCATAGACGTAACCACAGATACAACCACAACCATGTGAACGCGATAACATGCACAACTACAACTACGGATGGAGCCATAACTTTTCATTTCCACGATTGCGACTAAAACATAATACACAACTGTTTATAAACGCATCAAAAATAACTTTTGCGGCTTTCCGAAGGGTGCCGTCAAGTATAGTTGGTCTCACAGTGGAGCGGAGCGGGACGGTGCACCGTGACGGCGGCGTACACGCATGCAGCCGCGGGGACGGACGCGATCGCACGGTGCAACAGTGAAGCGGGACGGTGCAGAGGGAGACCCCGCGAACGGCGACGTGACAAGGGAACCAAGAAGAATAATGTAACGCCGAGGGATGAGCCACATCAGTTTGTCGCATTGCCCGCAGCGTAACTCAGTCCTCTTGTGGGTCTGTTGCGGCCAGATCCGGATCGCCGCCGTAGCGTACAGATCTGTGCGTATCATATCAGATTATAGCCTTCTGGGCCCGGTCTCCTCCACAGATCTATCTATCGCCGCCTATACTACCACCTGCTCTCCTTTTTCAGTGCAAAAAATGTTTTATTTTTTGCGATATAATGTTCATTGTAACAATTTCCTATTCCCAGACAATCATTTCCGTCCTTGCAAAGCCATCCCGTAACTATTTCCTCCCAACTTTATGGACCAAAATGTTCGTGCTTTTACCCTCAAAAAAGTTGCACCAACCACATCAACGAACAATAGGGCACTGTTTCTTCTTCCCACAAGCGCGCTTGCGACGTTGCTGCGTGCATGGCCGATGATGGCAACCGCTGCTGCTACAATTACCCGGGCATTCCCGGTCAAATCCGGGCGCAGGGTGCACAAAAATGACTAATCACAAGCCCCAGATCGCTGCCTCCACTCCATGTGCCGTCACCTGCATGCCACCGCCGACATTGATATCCACACGAAATGCACCACCAAACAAACAATCCACGTCGCCTAGTAGGGCCGCAGCCCCGGCTCCTCGGCCTTGGGGGTCGTCGCCGTGGTCACCGCGCCCGCCGCCATGCCGACGGGCATCCTGCTGGTAGCAGCCCTGTGCTCCGTGCGCCCGAGCTGGCCCGGCCCCCCGCGTCCGGCGGTCGCCGCGGCCGCTGCCGCGCTGCGCATCCGGCCCTTGCCCAGGTGGTGCTCGCAGAGGGAGTAGCCCACCAGCGTCGGCTGGCTGCAGCGCCACCCGCGCCCGTTCACCCGGCTGCACCGCGACCCCTCCATCAGCACCGCCGGCCCGCGCCGTTTCTTGGTCCCGCCGCTGCCGTTCTTCTCCTCCTTCACGGCCGACGTCCCCGCCGGCGCCGCCGCCACGCCATTCGTCACGGGACCTTCCGCTTCCACCTTCACCGCGCGCTCTCCATTGGTGCCGACGTCCAGCTTTGAGCCCGCGCCGCCATGGCCGTTCACCAGACCGCTGCAAGAGCAAACAAACCCGGGATAATTATCAGCAACCGATCAAGACGTGACCGACGAAACAGGTAGGTGGCGAGGCATGATGGCAATGCGCACTGCACTAGAGGCCAAGGCTAGATCGCGGCGCAAGAAAACAAGAACCAAACCAAACCAACAGGCTGTGATCGATCGAGATCAGCAATCGAAATAAAACCAAGCAAACTAATCGACGACCGAGATGGCATGGCAACAAGAAGCGCCTATCTAAGTATGTATGGAATCATGGATTGGAGAACATGCCCACAGGGCCGATTTGTCTGACAGGTACCAGTGTGTGCACTAAAATAATCGTAGTCGGATCCGGCCATGCCTACTACTCCTACTGAACTCATGGGCCGTCAAGCTGGCATGGCCACTATGAAACAGTGGGACTAGAACGCAGACGAAGATACTAACAACAGAATGAAAGAAAAGGCAGTCCATTTCCATTTTCCAAGTCAGAATTCACAAAGATGTCATCTTTCAGCACTTGTTTAATGGAGTCCATACCTCCGGCGAGCACCGTCACCGGCTCCTCCCTGTTCTTCTGCACCCGGGCTGTCGACCGCGTTGTCCTGAAGAATACGAGGCAAAAAGAAAAAGGAAACAGATGTAACAAGGCGTCTCGTAGGCAGATCTAGGCACCCGCACCCAGGGTGCAAGATCGAACGAGCAGACCGGATCAAGAAACGCGGCGCACCTGCGGCAATGCGAGGCGCCGGGCGGCCGCGGGCTTGCGGCCGAGATCCGCATTGGCATGCAGATGCGGCGGCCTCGCCGCGCCCTCCTCCGCCTCGTTGGACGACCCCTCCGCCTTCCTCGGGGTAAGTTGGGCGGCGGATGTGGACGGATCTGCGAAGAACTGCTGGTGGTGCAGCAGGGAGGAGGGCTGGGGCCTCCTCCTGATCCTCATGGGACGGCCGGAGAGGAGGAGGGAGGAGGAGACGGAGGAGATTTGGGGAGGGTGCAAATTAAAGGAGGGGGGCTTTTGGAGGTGAGGGCTTGCTTTTTATGCCTCATCATGCCCGCATTTATTTATCTATCAATCCGGGGGTAAATAGAATAGTAGCCCGACGGTGCAGTTTTCAGCACTGCCCGCTGTCTGGCTTTGGCTCGGCATGCACCACGTGCCGCCCTCCGGTGCCGGCGACGGGCCGTCGGATCGCCGGAACCGGCGGACGGGATCGGTTGTTGTTGGTTGCCCGGGCGTGGGCCGATCTGGTCTTGATCGTGGCGTGCGTGGTGGATCGGATGGATGGATCGGCGGCGTGAGAATTCGTCGGGAAGGGGGTGGGTGTGGTGGTGCAACTGGGTTTGCAAATTGCGCGGGCGGGTTGGCGCATGTGAGGGTTTTGGACCCGTTCGGAGGTGTTTAATCTGGCCAGATGTATATAACATATTTTCTCTCAAAAAAAACATATTTTTTGTACAAATTGTTGGTAAAATACATATGCTCTTTTGCGAGAAAACAATGTGTTGCTTAAATGCATATGGCGTGTGATTTGATATCATTATAGATCTGATTAACTTCATAATTTCAACTATATCCCCTTTCGATTGGGCTCTCGGGTGATGAATACGTGTGCAGTCAAATGACAATAATAATGATGTATTTAGAGCTTGCATGAAAAAAATTATATAAACGGTTCAACTCCCTATATAACCCCGCATTTCAAACAGAAGTGACCGAGATAGATGGAAGATTGGCGTATGTTAGGCAACAAGCAAAATTGACACCACTAGTTACACTTTGATTCTTGCTACTTGGTCATAATTGGGAGCAATGTCAATGCGGTAACAAGTGGTCCAATTACCCCATCTTGTTACGCCAAAGAGGGGCATGCGTGGAGTAAGGTGGAGGATGGCCCCCTCGAGCACAAAGAGAGGAGACGTCTGTAACCTAGGGTTAGAGCACTATGTGCGAGGTGTGTGAGGAGAGATCACATGGAGATGAAGACGGAAAAAGTAGTTAAGTAAGTGTTTTTTTCTTATTTACAGTAAGCATTCGAAGCGGGTGGCACTGAGTGGTCGACACAAAAAGTTATGGGGCACCGAAAGAACCTAGGGACCTTACAGTTTATAGGGCGTGTCTTGGCAAAGGAGGCATAATGGTAACACGAGTTCATAAATGAGCCAACATGTGTAGTGAGAATTTCCGTTCCTTATGGGGCTTGTGATGAAAACCAAATTTGTAGATTTTTTTTAGTTATTTAGCAATTCTATAGAATTTCATTTTTCATACCTAGCATAAAAAATGTAATGCAGATAATGCTTACTACCATCTTCTTTCGGAAATAACCGTTGTGATTTTAGTTTAAATTTAAATTAAAGTCATATCACTTATTTGGACGGAAGGAGAAGAGAAGAATATTGTAGCAAAATATGAAACATCACTTTTTTCAAATATATCAGATAAAAAATTTCCTAGTTAACGGGGAGACAAAAACACACATTATTTTTTTAAATGATACGATCTCTTCACGATTAAGAGGTATCGTGTAGATATGTCACATGCTTGCTTATTACTATTAATCACCTTATATATTACCATATTAATGCAAATATTGATTACTACTACCCTTGTTCAAAAATATGTGACATGATTTTAGTTTAAATTTGAACTAAATTCATATCACTTATTTCAGAAAAGGGGAGTAAAGAAGAAGGTAGTAGCAAAAGATGAAACAACACTTTTTCCTAGTATGTCAGCTAAATGTATTGCCTAGTTATACGAGAGAGAGAAAATACGCACTATTTTGATAATGATTTTGTCTCTTCACGCTTAAGAGACACCGGTTAGAAATGTCACATGCTTGCTTATTACTGTTAATCACCATAGATTATAACAAAATTCAGGGGGGGGGGATCACCATAGATTACTTATCCCTGAATAAAAAAGATGCCCTTAGAGATTTACAAGGTATACCAAGGAGGAAAAAATGGACATCAAATGTAAGAAAATTTCATATCCGAATGAGGCTGAAATGAACGGGAATATTCGCTCTAGACAAGAGAACCGGGTTCGCTACGATCTCACCTTTAGTGCGACTTTGAACGACGCTTCAGTTGGGCGAACACAGGCTCAATTTCACCATAACTGATAAAAAATGAGAATAAAATTTTGTCATGAGAAGTTTGCCATGTAAAAGGTTCACATGGCAAATATATGTAACTACACAAAAAAAATCATCAAAAATGACGAAATTGCCTCGAGACTATATGAAACGCAAATTAAACATTACAAAAATGTTATTTGACCAAGGAAGATGCAATGGTAAATTAGTCATGATATTTTATGATTAGAAAAAACTATTATTTGTGAAATTTCCATGGTTCAAAAATAGATTTGCCATGGTCAAAACTGATGTTTTTCATGGTTCAAAAATAAAATTTGCCATGTTCCAGAACTAAAATTTCCATGATATTTTTTTTGTTGACATGTTCTAAAACTGCTATGATTTTTTTTGCCCTGATCCAACAATTAAAATTGTCATGTTGCAGAAACTAATTTGTCGTTGTCGAATATTTGTCATGGTTGAAAATAAAAATGCCATGGCCTACAAGTTAAAATTTCCATGGTTATATACAAAAGAATAAAAAAAAGAACATTACCATGTAACTAAACTTTTTTTACTGATTTTTGCCACTCAGTGAAAATAGAAAAAAGTGTTTTATTTTAAATTTGCCATGTAACTAAAACAATTTGTTTAAGTTTTTTTGTGTGTACTTTGCCTTCTCTTGTAAAAAATAGAAAAATAACTGAGATTTGATCCAAGTCTCCTGTCTTGAGGCGAGAAAAAAAATGCCACTGCGCTAGTCACATGCTCTCATAGAAAAGTGTTCGCACTCGAAAACACTTCAAAAAAAATCTAACGTCTCAATATTCTCTGCTTCGCATAGTTTTAAATAGCCGTTCGCTTTAGCCTTTTTGATCAAGATGCCGCTAAATTGTCCTCACTGCTATCCATGTACAATTGTTCGAAAATATTCTGAAATAGCCAGCTATAGCGAGGCTATAGCGCCGCTATAACTGATTTGGAGGACACCACTATTTAAAACAATGCTGCTTCGTGATCTATGTGAAGGATGGAATTATGAAGATCTGATCACCCCAAGTGGCAACTTTTCTCAGGTCAGGCTAAAACATTTATCCCCCGCAAAAAAACATTTACCAAAAATAATATCCTGCATTGTCCTAGGGACTGAGACAACATATGGCACACCTCACTCTTGCAGCACCGGCAGGGGCAGACGTCGGTGAAGGGAGAACAGGATCCCGGAGGCCAATAATCAAGGAAAGGATCTATGAAGAAAGAAGCACTGTAGTACAAGAGGGGGCGTTGGACGAGAGGAAAGCTCCAAAAGCAAGGGGTGGACAGAATCGCTGTGGATATGGATCGTGCATGGAAACGAAGCGTCAGATCAGATCAGTGGGGGCGGTGATTAGTCAGATTTAGCCAACAGGGGATAGAGAGGGATGTAAAGCGAGACTGAGACTAAGACTGGGTGGGGTTTTACGTCGTGGGGGAATGCGTGGTGGCTTTTGGCCAATCAGTTTGCAGCCTCTAAATATAAGCTCATGATACGCGTTCTCTGTGATGTGAAAGGGCCCTAATAATGTGCTTAGCTCTGCCATTTTAATGAGGTGGATTTTCTTCAGTTAATGGAATGTGTGTGGTGTGATGGATGGAGTGCCAAATCAGGGCCTGCCCAGCGATGCATGCACTCGGATTCCTCTGCAAATAGACCGAGTAGTAATGGACGATCCATGACCCATGAGCCAACCCGGAGACACAAGGGAGCAGAGTGACACTGTTCTGGCCTCGGTACTTCTTTTATCTCTCGGTAACTGTGAGCATCTACAGAGAGACTGAGAGACGTGACACCGACTTTACTCTGGCACATAGAATAATTTGTTTATCCTGGCATGCATGCAGAGTAATTTGTACTCAACACAGAGCAAGAAATGGAAAAAAAGTACTCAGAAAAATGACTGCTCATACTTTTAACAAAAAAAACCCATTAAATAGTTTTTTTTTGCAAAATATTTAATAGATGTAGACGCTCATAATATGTAAATATATTTATTTCTATGAAGGTATACACGTACAACCTGTTTTATGAGCACCTTTGAAAGATTGGTACCTTGAGAATTAGCAAAGTCACCACAAACGCCGCCTCGTTGATAGAAACATCTTCTCTCGCTGAAAGAATATTCATCATAATAAGATACCAAAGTGTTAAAAACCTGAGTTTGATTTGTAATGGGTTGAACATCACTATTCTTCTAACCATTCAACCATGGATTGGTTCTTATATTTCGTGTGAGCCATTTCTTGGAGTCAACTTAAGAGATTATTCAACTAAAAAAACTTAATATGTTATTTGTTGTATGAGTAACTTTATTATCCACTTTCAGTCAGTGCAACAAAATTTGCGTTTTGCTTCAGTACTTTTCCTTCAATTTTGAGCGAGTCTTAAAGTTACTTTTGAAAGAGGATGTACCAAAGAAATTTTAATACTCCCTCCGATCCATATTAATGGACTTAAGTTTGTCTAGATACATTTGCATCTAGTCTAAATACTTAACTAGACACATACGAATCTAGACAAAGTTGAGTCCATTAATTTGGATCGGAGGTAATATGATTTTAGTTATCAATCATTTTTTATTGAAAGATTAACTTTTAATATTCATTTAGATTTGCATTAAAATTTGCAAAGTTTTCTAGAAATGATATAGAGAAGTAAAGTTCATATGATTTCAGTTGCAAAGACGTATAAATAACCAGTTGCACCCTTCGACGTCTGAGTAATTTACCGGAAAAGAAACTAATAAATCATTGAGCTGTCAGGAGAAATGGAAAGAACAAATGGTCATCGAAAAGAAAAAGAAGAAGATTGAGGGCAGAAGAAATGGAAACGGTACAACAGACACAAGTAGACACAAGGTTTTCATGGGCTTTTGTACCCCAGAGGAGTTTCGTGGGCTTGTGAGTTTGCTGGCCGAACAATTTTGCAGGCCTGCGCAAATTCACTACACTTTGTCGATTGGTCTTTCTCTCTAACAAAAACCTTTGTCGATTGCTTGAGTTGCTGCATTACAGTCTGATGCTCAACTGCTCAAGACTCAAGTAGTCTATTTTTGAGCAACTGATGTTCAAGTGGTCAACCTTACGATTGATTAGCTGCAGAGTCAGGCCATCAGAGTTTACCTAGGCCTTCTTTGATTCATAAGATAAGAACAGAAAATTCATCGAAAATAAGATGTCATGTATCTTAATTTTTATAAAAAATGTATTATTTAATGCATAGGATAATATATTTTTTGACTTTCGACCATGCATTTTAAAACCATACTAAAAAATCATACCAAAGTAAATTGAACTGAACTAATTTTACAGTTTTTATGGTTTGTGATTTTTCACATGGTGTGAATTTTCATACCGTTTGAAATTCTAGGTTTTATGGTATATAGTGTAAAATTGAATGGTTTATCGTAATAAAATTAATAAAATGTACTCCCTCCAATCCATAATAAGTGTCGCTCATTTTGTACTAAGCTAGTACAAACTTTGTACTAGATGCGCGACACTTATTTTGGATCGGAGGGAGTATTTATATTCCTTGAGCGAACATTCATACAAGCAATCAATCATGCGTTAATTTGTTTACCTACATAAAATAGAAATATGTTCTTAGAAACAAAAAAAGCTACTCTCTCCGATCCATAAAAAATGTCGCTCATTTTGTACTAAATGAGCGACACTTTTTATGGATCGGAGGGAGTGTCATTCAGAGATCCTGTGATACTTGTCGCAACTATAAAGTTTTGGGTTAGTTTCTCACCCCGCGTGTGAGGATGGGAGGCCGATTATTTTTGTTTTTCTCGTTGATCTATTTTTTTCAAAACGATTTATCATTCGAATCGTACGTCTAAATCATGATCCGTTTTCACCGTTACAATTCCGACATCAAGATCTTTAAAAGTAGATTTCATGTGATAGGTTTCCACGAATTGTTTTGTGAAAAATCTACGGTTCAAAACTGTACTAAATTGTGCCTCAAAATTGTATTTTAAAAATGTATTAAACTTTGCTTCTCTTGGAGCCATTGTTTTTTTTAAGTACAAAAGCCATAATTTTTAAAATCAGAAGCATAGATTTGCTTTCATGAAATCACGGGTTTAGAGCCTGTTTGGGATTGATCCGGTCCCTAAAATTTTGCTCCGCTCTAAGAAACGCAAGCCAAACGGAATAACTTCATGATATGCTGCTCCGCAAATAAACTAGAATCTGGGGTACAACTTTCTGTTTTTTATGAAGCTCCTCAGGGGGTGTTCCAGATAAAATGTAGAAGTTGGAGTTAAAGGGAAATTACCCACCACTGCCACCAGTAAGTGGATACCCCTTCATCAACCAATCAAATAGATTTTTCCATCAATTTTTTAATTCTTAAAGCTGGAGCTAGTTGCAAGCCAAACATGATAAAACATTTTTTTTTGATAAATCTACAACTCCTACATAAAGCCGCTCTAAAATTAATTTTTTAGAGTAGAGCTAATTTTTATGAAGCAAAATAGTCCCAAACATGCCCTTACTTCTCATGCAGCTACAAATTTGTTCTCGTGTACTCCCTCCGTTCTGAAATAAATGTCCTCTCCGGACTCCGGTACTCCATCGCCCAAAAATGTGCTCCTGCACGCGGCAAGCAAACAGGCCACAGCGGCTGCCGGCAAGAGAGCTCATTTCAGGCCTTGCAAGTTGGCAATTTTGCTTGATTTGCACATGCCTGCATCACCAGTGGAAAACATGTCGGCAAACTCGCTCACCATGCACACCCGAATCTAGCCTCATGAAGTCGCAGGATCAAACAGCTATAACAGCTGCTGTGAATGCAATGTGCCTAACTGTCTCCAGCAGATGTGTTTTAAACCTTAACCAGATACCATGAATTTCATCCAGGACATATATCTGCTCGTGCTGGCAGACACTTTGTAAACACATTGTTTTTGTTTCTTCCGAGAGCACAAAGCCTTCTAGTAGTACACTTTTTTATTAGGAAAAGAAAATTTCAGAACAACATGTGAAGTACCTGTATTCCTTCTTTGACCAAAAAATGTCATCATATGTTTTCTTTAAGTATAACATATCTTATTGACCTAAACGCCTCATCAAGGCGTTACAACTGCAAACGAGTAAATATCAACTATTTTCAATCATAGAGTAGCAATTAAGCAGTTTAGGGGGCATACCAACTGAAAACCAAACCATGCAAGGGTCAAGTGGACAGTTCTTTGTTATGCAGCATGCGAGTCGTATTTTCCAGCTTATACAAAACAAAATTAGAATGCACCATGAGACAGTCTTAAGCACATGAGAACCGCAACAAACACAGAAACATCTATATATCATCTCATCTATACTACAATATCGTTTTCATGATTAGCGTAGGCATGAACTTTACAATATGAAGTTCTAGAAGCCTCTGACCGAAGAATGTGTGTGGGGTATTGATAGAACTCACCAGCCGCAGCTTTACTATCTACGTGGATCATCTTGATGATTCTTATCCTTGACAACGTTTCATATACAAGCATCCAGAGAACCTCAGTACTTGCATTTACTGTGTGAGCATTTGATGCTGACTGATCAAAAGTTGCGCGTAAACCAGCTCGTTCCAGGAGTCCGGTACCCCGGGGAGACACCAGTGGCTGCAGTCCTGGTATCTCTCAGGCGACCGCCTCTCCTCCTCACTCAGGTGTTGCTTGCGGTAGACCGAGGGGTGCGCATCCTTTCTATAGTCTGTCAATCTTGTTATGTTCAAGTAAACAACCGGAGTTCTCATCTTGTGGATCACATCCTCCAAAATGCTCATCTTTGGTGGGTAGGTTGAAAGGTATTGTTCGTTTTTTATTGGCTCGGTCTCCTTGTCACAACTGCCTCCTGAATTCCATTGCCCTCCACTGTATATTGAGATGCACAACAATATATTAGTTCAGTCAAGATCAAGTCAGACCAAACATAGCATGTAGGCAGTTCCCCTAACAAACATGCTACACACCTGAAATGAGATGCTGAGTAGCCTCTGAACATCACTGTGGTTTTCTTCGGATTTACGTTGGCATCAATCCACTTGGACCAGGTGACTAGAGCTTTATGAAAGGCATCCACGACATTTAACTCACTGTATATGTGACTACCTTCCTGGTAATAATCCTTCCTGTGGCACGTTGAACATACTTTCAGTGTTTAGGCATTCGAATGCATAGCAAGTGCTTAAGCAATAAGAATGAAATGTGGATGGTTGCCCAACAAGAGTGTAGTAAAAATAAGTTACCCTAGGGAAGTTTTTTCATGTGTCCACCAATGCCCAGTATTGAAAATGATGAAGTCTGCATCCTTGTACTTCGGTGATGATTGCTCGACAATGTCAAGCCTAAGAGTTTCCTTTTTATTTCCATTGCTGACTTGTGTCTCCCATTCTTGGACTAGGAAAGGGGAACGAAAGAACTCCACGCTGCAGTTATAGTCCTAAACAACAGAAATCCAACAAAGAAAATGTTCTAATTACTGAAATGGATGCAAAGTATGCAGTAGTGTACAACCGGTGTAAACTGGATATCATACATACCGTGAACAGGAAAGAGTATGAGCCCTCGGTCTTAAACTCGCGCCTACCAGAAGCCTCAAAAACCTTCCTCTTGTCCTTGACAGAATGCCTCAATATACAAACCAGGGATTCCCACATGTTCCTATTGAGTGAATCACCAACAAAGACTAGTCGTTTTCCCCTCAGCCTCTCCAACATATCTGTCGGATCCAATCTAATACAAAACAATAGAATTGTGTATGTTACAAATCAAGAATGAAATGAATTCACCTACATTTCATTGAGCTATTGTAGTAAGCCTTCCTCACCTTGGGATGCGGCATTCACTGGGTTTCCACCGGAGCTTCTGGTAAGCTCGGTCTGGCCGGCCATTGAGATGGCAATCGAAGGGCTCATCAATATGAGGACATGATCCTCCGGGGTAGAGAGGGTACGAGTCGTCCTGAACCCAATGTCCATGGAACATATCACAGCCGGCCATCTCCTTTATCCAGTCAACCTTCTTATTTCCACTGGTAGCACCAGCTTGTTTAGTTGAAGACCCAATCCCCTTGACCAAAACATCGCTGTGATTCCCACCTTTTGCGGTGATTGTTTGGGATGAATGATCCTTCAATGAACTTGCACTAACCAGGGGAGTTGTTTCCTTCTTATTCACAGCACTACTACCACTTCCAACAGAAGAAGCTCCACTGGTCTTGTTCTGTTTCGTCGCAGTTGGAGATGCTACTCGAGTCTGGTTCTTGATTGAAGATCCACCCTCTTTCTCCGTCGCGGACGCAGTTTGATGACTAGTTGATGCCACATTCCCACTCGATTTATCGTGCTGAATTCCGCCATCTTCGGCATCGCGCTTCACTGGACTAGCGCTTGGTGCTGATTTATTGGTTGCATCTCCATTTTTACTCCCTGACGGAGGATCGGACTCCTTACTCAGATCAGCTTTTGCAACTGTATCACTTCCGGCCGAGCCACTGCTCGCCGCACCAACTGCATCCTTTCCATCAGCCTTAGCTGTGGTGCTATTTCCAGCAGCAGAACCGCTGCTTGCCGTCACTGCCGCCTGGTTATCAGACCCAATTTCGGAATCGGCCTTCGCCGTGCTGCCATCTCCAGCAGGACTACCGCCGGAGACTCCAACTGAATCCTTGGTGTCAGCCTTCACCGCGCCGACATTTCCGGGAGCGCCGTTATTTGTCGGAGCTCCGCTGCCCGACTGCTTACCGGATCCATCACTCGCCCCTTCAGCCTTCGCCACGGTTCTTTCTCCGGCAGAATCACTGGTTGGGGATCCACCAGCATCCCCTGCCTGACTACTAGAACTACCTCCCGTGGTGTTACCTTTATTCCGATCTGCCGCACTAATCGGAGCACCGCCACTTGTGGCGGGGTTATTCGTCGGAGAGTCGCTCTTGGCGGCCGCCGTGCCAGTCGCCGCAGAAATTCCGGCCGGCGGTGCGCTGCCACCGCCGGCATTGCTGCTTGGTGGCGCACTACCTCCACTTCCCAACTGCTCATCAGACCCCCCGGCCGTGGCAGAATTGCTGCTCCCTGCTCCGCTTCCAACCTGCTTACTATCCACATCGCGATTCGCATCGCTGCCTACTTCGCTCGATCCGCCGGCCGCGCGGCCGCCGTCGCGGCGCAACGGTTGAGGTGAAGGGGCGGATGAGTTGGTGGGGAAGATGGAGGAGAAAAAGGTCGAGACCTGCGAGCGGTACGGCGCCGTGGAAGCGTACACGCCGTCGAACCACGAGGCTCTGTCCCCGCCGACGGCCGCGCCGGCGGGGGCCGCGGCAGGCGAGCAGAGCGCGATGTAGGCCGTCAATGCGGCGAAGGCCACCGCGAAGGCGTACACCACGAGCCTCGCGCGCCTGCGGGAGCGTCCCGGCCCGGCGCTGAGGTGGCCCACGTCGGCGCACGCCATGGCCGCCAGGCCGCTCTGCTTCCACAGGCCCTTCATCCCGCGCGACGGCGGCCGCGGCGCCGGGCTGGAGTTCGGCGGCTGTGGGCGGCTGCGGGGAATGCTCCGAGTGGGGGTGGTGGAGAAGCGACAGTGACAGTGGAGGGGGAGGAGGAGATGGCGAATGATTTTTGGGGAGGAAGCTTTCGGGAGCGGTGGAAGTTGCAGGGGAAGAAGGGGCGAGTGCGTGTACGCGGGTGGGGTGGCTTTGGGAAAATTTGGGGAGGCGAAATTAACGGAATCGCCGGTCTGTTTAGATTTCTCTTTGTTGGTTGGGTTCGTTGTTTAGTGAGGTTTGCCTTTTCTTTGTAGGGTCAAAGCAAGTCAAAGGGTGCATTTGAAAATTCTAAAACTACTTTTCTATAAGGAGAGACTCGGTTTGTTGTGTTGAAGTGTGATGTATTATGCTTGTTTTTCTAATCTAATGAGGAAGAGCACACAATAATAAGGGCATCTTCAACGCGATCCCCTAAAACAAACATTAAAAATATTTGTGACCGCATTCGTACGGGTTTGTGAACATGATACGATAGGCAGTCATTCAATCGTATTCATTAAATTCAGATAAAGATGAACCAAACAAAATTAAAGTGCATATTATATGGGATGTGTGTGATTGTTGGAAAGAGAGAGAAATGAGAAAGAGGAACCACGTGCTTGCTTTTGGTCAGCGAGTTGGACAAGCACATGTTCGAACTCCCGCAAAACCTTCCTAGCGTAGGTTTAGATTTACGAAAAATGGACATGCAGACGGATCCACGAGCGGATACAAAAACGCGTTGGATGGCAAAAATGGATCCAAAACCTTTAAAAAGGTTTGAGGAACCGCGTTGGAGATGCCCTAAGTAAATAAAAGCAGGTAATCAAACATTAAAATAGGGAAAAGAAGGGGAGACAAGTATGATTATGATTTTGAGCCATGTCAAGAAATCGACCGATTAACCATTTAGCTTGTCGATTACTCTAGGATCACCGTGTAGCCGATTAACGAATAAATTGATCAAATGTACGATTAACTGACGGATTAATCTCCTACTCGACAGCCAACCGAGCAGCTACCAGTAAATAAACACAACATAAATCCTTTGACGATCTAATCTAGGGGTCAATGCTCGATTTGTCTATTCAAAAATAAGAATATGGTGGGTTAACTAGATACCACATTGTCCTAATGTGGCTATTTTGTGCAAGTTTTGGGCCATGGAGATTGCTTCTATAGAACATAATTGAAAGGTCTTTTTGGTTAGCTCGTTTTAAAAATGATCATTGCACTCTGAATTCCACCATTCATCATTGATTCAATTACTCGATCAGTTTGAGTTGACAACTTCGACTTTAACCATTTTATTTGCATGCACCAAAATACACCCAAGGGACATTGCTTCTATGGTGTTCGGTTCTTCAAGAAAACAAACATATCTTTTGTAGGTACCATTTGGAACACAATGTTCAGTTTGAATTAACGTTGATCCTTCCATTGATAAGGTGAAACAAATCTTGCAAACAACGACAAGGGGGGTGACCAACCTTTTATCATGTGGGTCTTCCCTAAGAGAAATGTGATCTCTCCACCCATATCCTTGCCCTACCTCCCTTCCTAGATTCGCCTCTTTTAGCCCCTTCCTCCTCCCTCCAGCCTAGATGGCAATGATCAAGACGAGTGACCCTGTCGGGAGCCACCGACAATGTTGCCACCTTGCGAATGGCAATGGATGTTTGTGGTATGTCATGGACACGCCTACTTCGATGGATGGAGGCAACATGGAAGAAAATCCCTAAAAAAAACTCCTATGTTTAAGTCGGACACGTGTATCGTCCATATATCTTATATTTCCTCTAGACAACACGGTTGCTTCTATACCTTGGGAATGTCTTGTCCTTTAGACTTTAGAACATGGTTAGTAATATAGCTAACAATGAGCTATATGAAGTTGTCATGTTATTTATGGCCAAACTAACAACCCACCCGTACAATAATTATTCATATTATAATATGATATTAATATATGATCCATATATTTCTCTCACATATGTGTTGGAGCTTATGTCACAGACGACTGTACGCAATCCTACAACCTGCTCCTCTTCTCTATCTTTTTTTCTCCTTTTTACAATTAGGCGAAAAAAATATGGGGCAACTCTTATAATCTGCCCACATCACATTATTTTACTATTTTTTATTCATACTATGAGATCGCATAGAAATACTCCCTCCGTCCTAAAATAGTATTAGATAGATCTATTTGAATGACAAGTAATTCGAAACTGAAGGAGTATAAATGAGCTCAAGTTTTCGCAAAAAAAAAGAGCTCAAGTTTTTGTTTTTAAAGTGGGGCTCAAGTTTATTTTTTTTGGAACATATCATAGAGGGACTCAAGCTTAAAAATGAGAGAGACGGTTGTGGCGGCAAATATAAAACCCTACCGACTATGAACAAAGGGTCCGGTCGTCACATGATCTTTGCCGGTCTTTTCCCCGCGCCGCATAAGGGCTGTTTGATTCATAGGAATTTTATAGAATTTTATTTCATAGGATTTTTTCCTACGTTATTCATTTGATTTATATGAATTGTTTCTATAGGAATCAAGCCCTAAAATTCCGCGAGGCACCGCTGACACATGGGACCCAAAACGGGAGGCACGGACTACGCCGCGCAAAGCGCGTGCACGTCGCACGCACGCACAGCCCCTCCAGGCCTCCACCGGCACAATCATCCGGGCGACGACGTACGTACGCGTGCTCCTCTTCGGAAAAAAATCTGGTACGACCGGGGCGTTTGCATGCAGTCGTGAGACCACAACCAGCATATGACATCTGGCAGTACGAATCTTAAAGCTGGCTGCATCATCTTATCCCAAAACTGAAGCAAGCCTAATATCAAATCCCTAACCTCCAGCGCTCTCAAATCCTGCTGCATTGCCGCCGATGTGCTCTGTTCCGGCTGCTCTCCGCTTCGTCGCCGGTGTGCTTCGCTCCGGCTGCTCGCCGTTTCGTCGTTGGTGTGCTCGTCAACACTGGGCACAATTCTTCTGCTCGCTGGCGTGCGCGGCACCGCGCCACTACCCTTGCCCAGCCTCCGTCCATGGCGATGCTCGTCGGCCGGCCACACTCACGGCTCCATGGCGATGTACTATGGCAGAGCAATTTCATGTAAATACTTCTGAAGCTGAGATGATAGACTAATTGATAGGTGTGTTGGCCTGGGTTTTTTTTTGCAACTCACGTTCGATGGAATTGCCAGATGTCATACGCTGGTTGTGGTCTCACGGGTGTGTGCATACGACCCGGTCGTACCAGATTTTTTCCCCTCATCTTCCGGTGGCCTGCCTTTCACAGCGACGACGGCGATCGATAACCTAACCGAATCGGTTAACTCGAGTGCTCCGTGAAACATCATTAGCGTGTGTGTGCCACGCTGCCTTTGTTCGTTACTCATTGTTTAGATCCCGGTCGCATCTGCCTGCTTAATTACCCTCATGTACTGTCGCATCACTTTGCCAAACAGCAGTACAGGTTTCGAATAGACCGCACAAAGCTAACCAAATCTAGCAGAACTGGACAACCTACCTGTAATGGAATGGAGCACTGTGGTATCCCAATTCATGGAAGATCAAATCACATGTTTGATGCTTTGATATATCTCATTTAAAGCTGAATATTCATTCAGTGAGAGGAGGTGTTTTCGTCGACAGCGATGCGTATATGGTGACTTCGTTTAATTTTAAGACTCACCGACTTACAGATCAATCTCTCGAAGATGTTCATAGAGGTAGGATGTACGTATGTACGTCATAGAGATGAGTGTATGTGTGAATCTATGAGTGTCTGCGTCTGTACCGTCTTTCTAAAAAAAACTTGCAGAACTGTTATTTTTGAAAAATGGGCTACGTTCATGTAGACTTTTTTAAATTTCTAATAAATCTTCAAGACTCATGTGTAAATTGTAAACGGAGCTATAAAGTTTAGTTTCATACTGATAATGAAGAAGGTGTTATTGCATCTGTAACATATACTCTTAAATTGTTTGAGAACAAAATTTAAACTAAGCAGTCCAAACGTACTCTGTTATCCAACGTAATTTTGTATTTGTTCATAAACCGGATCCACGCTTTCGTTTTCACGTAAATTGAACACAAATTAAGAAAGGTTTGTTAGACTTTGGATGGTCGGCATGTATGCCTCTCACATCCCGGTCCACTAAAATCTATCTCTCGGATTACTTTTGTTTCACTCCATCTCTGCTTCCTTTTTGCTCTGCATCCATATTTTTCTTGTCCAATGTTATCGATGTATTCTTCGATCGCCGTCAAACTTTATCAAGTTTGCAGCCTCCACCAGCGCGCATGTCCGCAAGGACTATGTCGCGGTTCCCCGGATCTGTTCAGAACCAGATACCTTTCAACTCCTTGTCGACGCCGATGATTGATACCACGCCCAACGGGTGTTTGGTCAAATGCTATTGAGCTTTATTTTACCTTCTCGTCGTTTCTATTTTGAATACCATGACATGATACTCGGTGACGAAGATTAGCTACTTTGTGATATGTGATTGGCTGTATCTATGGACTTCGTAGGCATAAGGCAAGGACCACGACCTTCTAGAGGGTGTTTAGTTGAGCTTTTAACCAGCTTTCCACGCAAATAATCCAGCAGCCCAAGCAAACATATCTAACCAGTATGGCTGTGGCAGTTGTGCTGCAACTTTCACATACAGGAAAGGCGAAGAGATTTGCAAATTTATTTCATCACTCATCATTTATCTTGGTTGAAGAGATTTATAAATTAAACTCTACCAAAAAGGAGGAAGTATATCAGTACATAAATATCATCTCAACATCTTAGGGGTATTCCAAACATTTTACTTGAAGGGTACAATTCAGACAATCAATTTACAAAATGATAACACTGCTTACAACTTTTCTATAGCTCACAGTTCACACCTGCGTTTTCACAGCTTACGGTCCAACCGAACACCTTCTTAATAAGAGATGCATTCTCATTTCATGAGTACAAGCATGTCAGCACCACTGTGAAAGGTGGAACTCTGTTACCCAAACAGGTCTCCCTCTGTATAGTCCTAAAATGCTCTTACGCGGTGGTTTAATATTGGAAAGTGGAACATCATTTAACCCCCAAAAAAGCTATTAGTACTGATGCAGCGCTTTTTGCTTTTGCATTAGATGACTTCCCGTAACTTTCTTCCCACATGAGAGCAGTACTTTTGGAATCGTTAAGCTTCGTTTTCAGAAGGATTTTGTTTTTCTCTATTGGGGTCAGAACTAACGAACCATTACGTCCACATCCAAGCAGTAAAGGGCAGATAACGTACGTGATGAAAAAGAAGGCGCACCGGTCGAGTGAAAAGGGCCTGGAACAAAACTGCATTAGGTACGAACTCACTTAAATTCAGATGTTTGACTCCATCCACTGTACAAAGCACTGATCCACCACGACCACGCTGCAACTCCGGACTTGTAATTTGGTGGAGCAATTAGGCAGATTTTCACTACGTGCTTGCCTACCTATCTCCATTCCACATGGGAAATATGGCTCTTGGACTAAAAGCATTTTCAACAGACGCGCGTAGAACATTTTGTAAACCGAAAGAGATTTAGCGTGTGAGCAGGTACTTTAGCTTTAGCAGACATGATATATTTTGATGCGCTTCAACAGACATCAAAAAAATAATGCGTGCTTGCACAAATAAGATTTTCCGTCAAACTCAAACGTTCAAACATTTCACAAGTATCTCAAACCTAAAATATTTTATTTAAAAATAAATGAAAAACTACTTGTCGTCTTTGTTGGAGACATCGTCTTCGGTGTCGGAGATAACCTCCTCTAGCGCTCTCCAGTGGGGGTCGTCGACAGACCAGTTGGCGGCGCCTCTCGCCAGTTTCTCCTTCGTCGTCGTGTTTGTCAACCGCCGCTCCTTCCGCCATTCATGACGCTCGAACCGTCGCTTCACGCGCTCGTCCGCCAGCGTCGCCCATTGTTTAGCCTCCTCGTCGGCTTCACGTGGATGGCTCGCGTACCAGTTCTGCACGACGCGCTAGTCCCGCTCCGCGACGAGGCGGAACACTGCTCGGCGGCGATGGAGGCGGCGAACCTCATCGGTGACGAGGCGCGGCGCCGACGCCCTGTTCGCCGCCTGCCGCGCGTTGCGGCAGTCTCGAAGTTCATCTGCGAATGCGGGCGAACGAGCCTCCACACCGCCGCGTCGTAGATGCGGGCGGCCTCCTTTGTCGTGTCAAACGTGCCAAGCGACACACGCTCGTCGGTGCTCCGGATCTCCGTCGTGAAGGTGCCGGTCGGACACGCGCGGACGCCGCGGTAGCTAGATTGACTTCGGCGGCATGGTGGCGACGGTGCGAAAAGGGCGAGAGCATGGGTAAGAAGAGAAAATGGCGGTTGGCTTCGCGCGCCGCGCGCTTTTAAACCCGCGCGTTAGGCGACGGGCGGCAAATCTTCTGCGCGCGACGCTGCTTTGCCCTTTATTATTTTAGCAGGCCAAATTTTGGCATGTCTATTGAAACACGTTTTTTTGCCAGCACGGGCAATACGATTGATTTATAGCGCGTGACGTTTCTTTAACGCCCATGTTGAAGACTAGCAGGTAAAGGCACGGCGCGTGGGAAAGTCTGAGCTATTTTTCATTTTGATGAGAGAAGAGATGCTAAATGATTTGAGGCCGAGCTGATTGTTCCCCACAGGGTAGCTGGGTCGACATACAATCCAACTGAAGTCGAATAAAAAACTAATAAAGAACATAGAGTTGGACTATACTTGGACTTTTTAATATTTCCATGAATGATACATAAATAAACTAACACATATATATATATGAATGGGCCCTGAATCCGTTGTTTAAACACGTGAAATATAATCTTGTCTCTTACTGACTCAGTGAGATTAGTTAGTACAGTTCAACACTTTATTTTTTCTAGAACAACAAGTTAATCTACAACCCTTTTATACCCATGAATTCATCTTCACCAGGTTTCAGAAGCACGGATCCTTTATATAAGGAAATCAACAACCTTTCATTAAACTAAAAAACTGAGGAGTGCTTGATGCAATTGAAAGGATAAAAAGGAGATAAGTCTGCACTTGAAGTTTTCAATAGCTACTCTAGATATTTTGAGCAGCCTTCCAAGATTTAAACTGCTTACATTCATGCTATTTTTCTTGACAATGAACCTATCCTTGAAGTCGAAGATAGCAGGAATATTCAGTTAAGAGCAACTTGCTAGTCATTACCATCTATGTTATTCTGTCAGACTAAAATATGTGAAGATTGTCCATGTCTCCTTCCAATCTTGCTTGACAAATTGAAGCCTTTTTACATGAAGGCAGAAGTAATTATGATCATCAAGCATCTCAGTCAATGCCAAGACAACAAAGCGATCCGGATGACCTGGATTACCACCTTGTTCTTCAAAAGTGTTCAATCTGCAGGCTAGGTCATCATCGGAGTCAACAATATACAGTTAAGCAAATTTTGGAGACTCATTGTCCATGGGCAAGAGAGAACCAATCATGCGGTATACAGAACAACCCATTTTAAAACAAAGGAAGTAAAACAAAATATAGAATTGTAGCGCCTAATCAATTTCAAGAATTCCAATGAAGCCCCATCACCATTAAACCATAGCAAGTCCTTCGATGGAAATGTCCAGTAAGGAAATTTAGGCAACGACACTTTCCCAGTACATCAGCAACCATTATAAACCGGTAAATTATATCTCCCATTGTGAGATCCCTTAGAAAGCTCATGAAAAAATAAAATAACGCATGGCAGCTACCACAAATATACTCGAGGCCAGGAAAACAATAAAGAAAAAGAAAAACAAAGGCAAGCTACCTTTCAACAAAGAAACATGGTCCTTAGAAAAGGGAGGAGTCAATCTTGGAACTCTCAAGATAATCAAAATCATGGATAAAACAAATAAAAAGAAGAATACAAAGAAGAACGCAACAAATAAAGATAGAAAGTGCATACATTTCCTGTTGCCCGAACGGTAATTCAAAAGAAACTTTCGCTTCTTCCTATTAACGGCAGCCTGCTCAGAATGAACAAACTACAGAAAAAACACAGGAAGACAAATTATATTGATTCAGTACAGGCCAAAACTCAAACGGCACAAGAAAAAATAGATAGCTTATATATTTTTCTTGTCAAATAGCGTGATATATAGGCGCCCATGATGCTGATAGTGGTGTATTCTTCTTAGGTTACATGCTCATAGAACAAAATTTTCCAGTTCAATCATCGTAGCTTTGTACATGATATTAAAATAGCTAACTTAGTGTTTTTGCAAATTTTGCATTTTGTTTCAGTGGGTGAAAAGTTGCTCAGTTTATCTGTTTCTGGCTTTCAGACCTTTTGAAGAAAATAAAGCATCTATCTAATTTATGTGAGACCTTGCACTAAGTAAACATGCCATTTCTTACAATGCACTAATTCGGTTCTTTCAATCTTCATCTCTTTTTCAGATCCTATCATTCAGATCGTAAATGTTTTATTTTTGCGGTTATTCAGATTGTAAATGTTCAAAGAGACTAACAATGTTCAGCAAATATAATAGGTTGAGAAAAATAAAGGGACACATGTCAAGAATTATTGGCTAGATGAGTTGAAAGTGATTATACACAGCGCAACTCACCGCTCCGTATTTTTAAGGCATCTCTTAAATCTTCTTCCCCATCGACCTTTGCTACACATATATAGGTACTGATGGTGGTGCATTATTCTCACCAAATGTTACAGTCATATTGGTTGAGTATAGGTCAAATCTGAAACGACACAAACTTTCCCAGTACAATTACTCTTGCTTTCTATTTTTAAAAAGAAATAGGTTGGCTCATTTGAGACTGTTTCACTCGTATAGATTATGATAAAATTGTCAAATGTTTGAAGTGCATTTTAATGTACATAATATTCAACAGCTAGCTTGATGTATTTCAAGGGCACAATTAATATCATGCAACAAACTGAAATAGACAAAACTAATAAGCCTTGGAAACACAACTAATGGAGTCAGCTGACCACACACACGTTCCCATCACGGACCTATCGTCGGGGATGACGCACCTCAGCAGAACCCATCGGTCGATCTACGAAAAACAATGACAAAGAGAGGATCATCATAAAATTCTACAGGAAAAAAGAGAGGCCAAAACACAAGTGTCCACATGAATAAACAGAGGAAGAACACAACAGGGGTACAACATTGGACAAAAAGATAGTTGTAGCAGGAGAATAACCAGCCCCGTCACCACGTCCATGTCCAGACAAATCAACGGAAGCAGACCTTGCAACTAAATAAAAACTGAACTCGATTGAGACAGAGCAGCGCGGACAAAAATTGCACAACCACCTGCAGCGGCCGCCGCTCACTGCTTTCAACGTACTCATGCAGAAACACATCAGGTGGAACATCACTAACTTGAGGGCGTGTGTTCATGGTGGGGGTTTGCCAATTACCTGCAAGAGCAGATGCATGGTGTGTGGCTCGATGTGACGGCGCTGATCGGAAGTGTGCCGGAGTCGCAAGCAGAACTGGCGGCGTGACCTCCAGCAACCCACGTCACATGTCGTTGATACAGGTTTTCAGTGTCCTCGAGATAAAGAGAGGAGTGAAGGGGCACCTGAAGGAGGGGGGATGGAGAGCCGGGAGAGGGTAGGGGCGGCAGATGGGGGAAGACGACGGCGGCGAGCAGCCTTCTCCCCTTTCTCCTCTTTCTCATCGCCCCTCTTTCCATCGGAGAAAAAACAATGAAGAACCGAGAGAGGGGGGTTGTTGGTTGGGTCGTGTCCCAGAGTCTTCGATGGGTTCAGCGGTAATTCGTAAAGGAGTTAAAATAGCGTCAAAAAAGAGGAAAAATTAGACCAGCGCGTGTCAGCCGGAGAGAGAACGACCCAAAGCATTGAGAACTCATGAAATGGCCGATAGCTTAACCAGTTTGTTATATTAGTATATGCTCTAAGCAAACATAGATGCACATAGACTTGTGCATCGAGCTCTACAAACCATCCGTACCCATCAAACAATTCAATAATACGGAGTAGATGGATAATGTATGAGGCCTCGTCTCCTCGAGATCATGATCTGATGGAACATAATTATCGAGTGCAACAAGCGCAAAACCTAGAACATTCATTCCAGATCACATGCACCCCAAAATGGCCGGCCATCGTCTTCCTCGTGAGGGCCCATGCATGCCGCGTCCTGCTTCCCTTCAGCAATGAATGAGGACCCATGCATGCCATCACAAAAACTGTTGAGTGTGGGGTTTCTTCGCGAAGATCCGATCCGATTAACTTCCAAGTAGTACGTGCCACTCATGCTTGTCTAGATGGCTAGTCGTCTAGTTATTTTTGTCTTAATATGTCTATATCCTTTCTTTATTCACTGCTGAAATCATTTCAATTTTAACAGTTGTGACAACATTCCTACTTAGCTGAGCATTCCAAGAAGAATGTCGAGTACAGCTCGCCAAAAAAAAAGGAATGGTGGACTGCGATTGAAGCGAGCTACTAGGTAGTACGTGCGCTTTTTATCGTGGGTGGCTTTGCAAGTGTGGGTGTATTGTAAAGGGTGCTGAACTAAAGCAGCACGCAGCCGGCCGGCCTATATACGAGGCCTACGGACTCGTGTGATCATGCCCCCATGGAGCCGCTTTGCCTATTGTTGAACTGTTGAGGTATTGATCGATCCATCGCCGATGGTTTTACAAAGTGCTCCTCGGCTTCCATGTTCTCCAACGAAGACAATCGAATATTAAAACGTTTTAAAGCATCTTCAACGGTGATAATTAAAAATGGACGTTGCATCAGTTCGTGGATAAAGGGACCAGTTTGTAAACATGGATGCGGGAGTCGACCATTCAATATTGATCGCATCCACCTACGATCAGTTTAACAAAAATCCGATAAAATCACATTAATTCTGAACGGATTTCATTCATTACATTAAAATTCATTAAAATTCGGATATAATTACGATATCATCGGTTACCATGACACTAGAATAGTGTCATTTTTCGTTTTTGTTTTTGGCTCGGCGGTGTCGTCCATGAGATGGACTGGGCTATTGTCCATCTCACTTGTCATCTCCCCACCATTTCCCAAGTATATTGCATCGGCATTGATGGCGGGGAACACCGAAGGGGAGACAAAAAGAGCAGGTTCAGTGCGGAAAAACACCGCACGCCCACCAAACCTATAGATGGGCACAATCTTCCTCGTATCCAAGTATACTTGGTATACCTTGAATTTCCTTTTGCTTTAGAACCATTGCATTGACGATCCACAAGTATCAGCTTCCCGTCATTGCCCATCGGATGAACAATGTCCATCAAGAAAATCGATAGGTTCAACTTAATTAGCAGCGATGAACAGCCACGGCGGTTGATCTGGAATGGTCTCCACCACCATCACAGCCGCAATGATGGCGCAGTATAATCAATCGACGAAAGACATGGCTGGCAAAACCCAACTGCCTTGATCTCATAAAACAGACTTTCGCTTCGCTTTATAAATAAAGCAATATTCCGATACAAAGTTCATACAAGATCCAAGATCATACAGTAAATTTTGTGAGACAACAACACACACCGCCCATCAAACTCAGAAAATACAGGCAGATGAAGGACGGAGAGCCATCCCGAGCGCCTAGACTTCGAGTGAAGTAGTGGTAGGCTGGTAGCTCTCGCATGTGTCGTCGTTGTAGGCTGGTAGCCCTGGCATGTGTCGTCGTTGTGAGGGAGTTCATCAGACCACCCAGGTGATCCGATCTCTCCACTTAGCTAGCGGAGACCAACGCTACAGAAAATACAAAGATAAAAAAATGAAATTATTTATCCTACATATGAAGATCATCCGTTCAATCATCATCTTATTTCTAATAAACATCCACAAAATCTAGAACATGGGCGCCAACACTAACCAAAAGTGGTTGATCACAGCCCGGCTCGACAACTGTCCAATGCAGATCGCCTGGCTTGATGACAGCGAGCGCCTCAATCCATCTAAAATGGACGGCGACTGTGCAGTCGTCCACAAGGCCAGCGCCGGACACCTGCAACAAACCCCTTCTCATAGAGGTTTGCTTCAGATCACTCTGGGTCATCAGGGTGGTGGCCGGCGGGAGGTCAGCTGCCTGGCGGGTGAGCGGGTTCAGCAGGCGAACCACCCAGGTGGACCTGTCGAGGAGGACGAGGAGGCCCTCGGTGGTGGGGCCGAACACGTCGTGGCCGTCGAGCTCCGGCAGGTGCACGCACCTTGAGCTGCCGGTGTAGACGTTGAAGCATCGGCGGCGCGGAGAGGCTCCGGTTTCCCTGACCCTGAGCATGATCCACTGACGCGGGTGGAAGCGGCGGTCCAGGATGCCGTGCGCGCGCGGGTCCGTGCAGCAGAGCCGCCACGGACGGCAGACCGCGCGGAAGTTGATGTAGTCCGCTACGTCGCCGCCGGCGATAAGGCGTTCGGCGATCAGCCCCGCGGGCCCGTCCCCGAGGTCCGTCCAGTCCCGCATAGAAGCCGGGGAAAAATCGCGTCTGCGTGCTCGCTTCCATCTCCGGGTACGCGTCTGGATCCTGGAGCAGTGAACGTCCGGCGGGTCCTCAGAGGACCGAGAGGGTGCCCGGACATGGGAGGCTGTTCTTGAGATCCGGCGAGAGGAGCCGGAGAGTGTTGGATAGTCCGGAGCGGGAGGTTTCTTCTTCTTTGCCCGCCGGTGGGACGACGGTTGCTTCGGCATCTTGCCAGGCGAGCGGCAGCGGGAGGGAAGGCAAGGTGCTTAGGGGAGTTTTTAGCAAAATAAACTGATTTTTTTGTAGCACGAGTGCTTACTTTTATAGGAAAAATGCTTAATTAAGCGTCTGCCCTTTACATCTAGCTTAATTAATGCTTAGAAAATAATTTAATTTTTTTAAGCACCTTTTCTAAGCACCTTGCATTGTATATGGTCTTAGGACCTGCACAGTTGGACGACGGCTTACGGTTTGGGGATGATTCGGTTTTATCTTTGGTGCATCTGAAGTCTGAACCGACTCCTTCCTATCGCGTCTGCACAGCACGAGTACGACCCGACGTATACAAATTATATCGAGTACGTACATGTATGTCTCTAATTCAATTTTTATCTAGAGTTTTAGCTTTTTGATTTCACTTGCGCTGGATCCGAGATAGGGTCCGACCAACTCTAAGCAAAGCCATGTCATCCAAACAAATGGTGCATATGCGAATCAATTTGTAGTTGAATTGATTAAGTGGATAGCTGTATCCACAACTCATCAAAGTTCAAATCACTGATTTAACATTGATGCAAACACGATACGGGTCGGCCTTGCCCTCGCCCTGGCCGAGGTGGAACCGCCACACGCGGCCGCCGGGGGGCAGCCCGCCGTCCTGGTTGAAGAGGGCCAGGCCGACTTGCGCAGACAGCACGCCGTTGACGGCGGGCACTGACGGCCTTGTAGCTAGCGTCCAGGGTGTAGGGGAACGGTGGCGCCCGGAGATCCGGTGGCAGCTCAAGGGACGTTGCCACGGCCGCAATGGGTAAGGAGCGGCACAGGGCGCGGAGGAGAGACAACTCTTCCTGCTCGTTGCTGGCCCACACGTCCGTCACCTGTACCTTGGCCGCCAACATACTCACAAAAATCGGATCTTTCTCCCCCTTCATACTCCTTTGCTTTTTTTGGATCTCCTTCCTCCCTCCTTGCTGCTCGCTCAGTCTCCCTCCCCCATTTATTTACCACCGGGGCGGATCCAATCTGTATGGAACTCGACACGTCTTTTTTTAGTGGAACTCGGCATGGATTTGGTATCGTGCAAGTATTTACACCTCACCCCACTCTTTGGAGTTTGGACCAATTCTAAGGGCAATAAGACAGTTTTATATTCCTCTAGAAAAAAAATAGTTTTAACTTTAGATTATTAGATATGCCATGTAATTTAGATATAGCAAAAAAAGGTGTACAACGGATGGTGATATAGCTCTTTTACAAATCCGATCCTAAGATAGCCGACACACACATACTATCAGTAAAGAGCAACGATTAACCTAAACACAACCCCACGCTACATCCTAGTACACCTAGACACCACGACAACATCCTCAAGAAAGAAGGATGACACAAAGGGCCGTCGCTACCAAGTCCACTCGGATAATTGTCTTCACCCGGAGCCTTGACACGCAGAGAAGAACCACGATGACATTTTCAGGAAGAGCGTGACACCCGCAAGTGTCACCACCGGCAGTGCCAAGACACGAAGCTTTCGTTCGGTAACTCATCCGTGCCACCGATGCCGCTAGAGGAAGCGTGAGGAGGTCTAATCCTCAGATCCAGATCACAATATCTCCCGTACAAGAGAGGGTATGTTTGCTAGAGTTAACCAAGCATAACTTCTCTATATAATTCTAGCGCCTCATCCATGATCTTCGGTCTAGATAAAAACTGTGCTCTTCTTTTCCCTGGAGGGTGATAAATGTCATTTCTTTGCTTCTCAATGACCATAGGGGCTATGTGGGGATCGAAACCAGCAGCAACCATTAGCAGCATTCCGATGTGATCTGCCTCTATCTCCACCCTACATAGATAACATCATCAGAAGTGCCTCTAACATGAGATATTCTTATAAGTTTGATAATGCAAAAAGAAGGCAGAGAACTGTAGACCAAATAAAAAAAATAGTTAGAAACAACTTTGACAAAGGGGATATATACATATTGAACTTCACCATGACATAACAAAGAGTTCCATCTAGACAATACCAATGGCTTATGTTCTAATGAAGATGGTCAAAAAGCTACAACTTGATGAATTAATCACTACTTGCCTAAGAAAGGCTCTCTGTTGGAATTAAAACTGTTTATAGAAAAAATGGGAATAGATCTGTTGCACAACTCAGTTCCCAATTATATAAATACTTGAATGCAGTCAGAATTAGATTTTGATGAATGGCTTTGCCTAGTTAGCCTTGCACAATTGTGTAGAGAAATTAGGTTTGGATGAATGTGTTTTGGAAGATTTGAAATTAACATGGATTTTTAATGAATATATATTTGTATATGAAGTATTGCGCCAATTTTTTTTTCTTTGGGTACCATGACACATAAGATACCACCACTAGATATATCTATGAAAATCATTAGCAACAATATGGAAATCAATATCAACAAAATGAGACGCATAAGTGAATTTACCTTCTTAGAAAGTACACTTTCAGGGGGAAAGGAAACCACTTCTTGTAGACAATTAACTCTGACATATGTCTGGCAACCACGTGCGCAATCTATAAAAAAGACAAGTTAATAATAATAATAATAACAATAATAGAAAAGATAAATCCAATAATGTGGTAGACATACCTCGTGCGCAATAGCAGTAGCAATTTCTGCATCAGTCTCCAAATGTTTGAGCAATCCAGTGAACACTAATATCTTGCCATTAGGGTACGACATTGCACCGACATGCCGGTCATTTTTCACAACAATCACCTCCCAGTCAAGCCCATCAAGATGTGCTATTTCTGAGTGTGATCTGCATTGCTTGCTCTTAATCGCACGTCTATTATCCAAGTTTGGTTCTTTGCAAGAGGCATCACAAGTCTTGATTTCAAGGCTACGTTGAATAGCACAAACAAGTTTGGCTTTTATAAGATTGAGACGGACAGTGTCGGGATGTAGCGGACTAAGAATCTTGGAGGAGTGTTTTCCTTCACAAAAGATAAACACTTCTCACCATACTCACGGTCATCTTGGGGAGAGCGGACAACAAGGTGAGTCCGGTTGGTATATGGCACGGTCTCAAGGTTAAAAAAGCGGGTGCGGCTGGTGTATGGAACCGGAGCAAGATAAGTGTAACGGACAAATGATAAAGCAATGTTGATCAAAGCTGCTGCAACCGTGACCTTCCAAAGACACCCGAAATAACTACTACGAGCAAAATGCATCACTGCTCTCGATGTGGCTTTGCAATACTTCCTCGGATTAATGTGAGCGAAGAAGAATTCTCGGATGGGTCCCAAGATGAGTCGTCGTTGACATGGAGCGTTGAAATAGGACCGCCGAGGGAGAAAGATGCCGGGCGTAATGACTCGAAAAAGGAGTTTTGGAATAGATCCTATGTCCTTGAATTGCCGGGTTGCGGTGCAATAACGTCGAGGGAGCGGTGTCGCCTGTGGTGGTAATGTAGGCGGTTGACTATTGCGCGCGATGATGTTGCGAAACAAATGTCGACCTTGAGTTGAGGCCCCATGCCATGACACCGTCTTGTAGGGTCGAGAGAGGAGTGTCGTTCGTGCTACCACCGGCGGTTGACCAATGGTCTTGAAAATGTTGTGGAATAGATGTTGTTTTTGCGTCGATGCATGCCACGGGGCAGTGTAATAGTGCTGAGGGAGCTGCATCACCAGCGGCGATATATGAACCATGCCGGCAACCACGCTGCGTTGACATAAGAGTCCTTTGGCGGTGCCTAAGATCGCAGAGGATTGCTTTGGTTGTGGTTGTGGCTGCAGGAGGCGGAAGGCGGAGAGCTTGTAGAGGAACGAAGGCAATAGGACAGACGGCGACTTTCCCCTGCAGCTCATGTTCTTTGGTTTCAATTTCTACGGGAAGAATTTTGGCAGCGGCTTTCGTCTATACAGGATTGGTTGGATCCGCCAAGATGTACTCCAGTATATCTGAGCGATGGTGTTGGGCTTGTCGGAATCCGAGTAGGACTGTATGTTGTAATCCTTGACGGATTGGAATCCGTTTTTTCATAGGGGAAGAGGAATCCGGCCCAATCTCTTTTTAGGGTTAGATTACAGTAAGCACTTTTTGGCAACGTCACATCGATCAAAGGAAACTAATTAATCAACAAGGTTAAATTGATGAGTAACCCAATAGCGAACGAAGGGCCAGAGCACAAGTGTTTCTAGACCGATTTAAACATTTCCCCAACCAAAGTTTGTAAGCGCGTCCTTGACACAACAAAGCTTTCCTTTACGTTGAAAAAAAGTTTGTACGTACTCCCAAATATCATCCATAACATTCAAACTTCAATGATGTTGCGGTATACATCACAGCTTTGCTGGTACACGGAAGATGGTAATTTTCGCTAATACATGACAAATTTTACTGTTAATTGCCATCTATACACATCTATAATTATCATCTAAAAACGTCAGGGAGAAATTGCCTTCTGCCCTGTCGTTCGGCACTTATCATTTCCGAAGAAGAAAACACAATGCTATGAATTCTTGATTACAGTTCCAAATCTGACTGAACCTTGTACCGTTGTTTCGCCGGCCACGGAAGTTTGCAGGTGCATTGTTTCCGCTATCTACAGTTCCACTCCACACCGGCCCTTTCGCAAAGGAGGCTCAAAGCCAACGTACAGCTTTTAAGGCGAGGGAACAACCGGGAACGTCCGCGAAGACGAAAGGTGCACGGGTCCCAGATGGATGGACGCTGCATTTTAAGGGCACTTTGCCGATTTAGTCCGGCCTGGCCGAGTGGCGCCGGTGTGCCGGCGGGCTATGCATTGCCATGATCTCGATCGGAAAGGTGCCACGAACGCACTTAAATTCTGCCCCTCGCTGTCATGGCTGGGTCGCTCTTCTCGTTCGCCGCCGTCGGTGGATGTATAGAGTCGCCGGCCAGGTCTAGGGTTGCCATTGCCATACTGTTCAAGGACGTACGGAGTAGGAGCTATTGAGCTACTGTAATCTAGCAGCGTTTGGTTTGCCCTGTGAACTGTGAGCCTTGAGCGTTCCGGCCGGTGTTGCCGTGTTGGGCAACGGGGAGTAGGCCGGCCGGTGTACCGCCAATATCAGCTTCTACGGGCGGCAGGAGCATGTGGCCGGTTGATGGGAATGCATCATGCATGGGGATATAGTAGCTAGTGCATTTAGGTGCCTGCTAAGTTAGTGCGATGCTGGCCTTTGTATGGTACTAGAGGCTAGCTACTACGAGCACCTTTGTATGCTCTCTTTCACGGGAATGTATGTGGGACATGGCGCGCAGTTGCTCTATCCCTCTCTTTATAGGGACGTCTTTGATTGGATGCAGGTAAAGTGTTTGCAACAACTCGTAATAAGAGTTGTGGTAGTAGTTCAGTTTTCATATAAGTCAGAAATAATGATACACATTCTGCTTGGGACTTAATGGTGTTTTTTGTATGTTTTAAATTGTTTTTTTTTGCTGTGCTTGCCACATGGTTTGGACTTAATGGTGTTCATAACCTTAATTGGATTATTATTTTCTTGCTGCGGCCTGCGAGGATTCTACTTATACGTGAGAGAGCAGGAAGCATCTCCATTGCTGATTTGCTGAATTGCCATACTTCTGTGTTTTTTCGAAGATAGTACAACTGAAGGCAAGTTTTTTTTTTGAGATAAACTGAGAGCAAGATGGGCTGCCTGCCCAGCTCAGCAGTTCTATGAAATGTGTCCCATATAGAGATTGCGAAATTACTAGTGTTAGAGTACTCGTAGCAACGAACAACGCGTTTTCTCCGTGCGCGTCAAGTGACGCGCTCTGGAGCCTTTTCGTTTTTTCTGTTTTTAGAGGCACGAGTGCGTCTCGTGGATGCACGATAGTGCCTCTCGCGGAGGCACGAGGCACGACTCGTGCCTCCTGCGGAGGCAAGGTCTTGCCTCTTTTTTTTATTATTTTTTCCACCAAAATGTATAGAAAAAACGTGCAAAAACCGAGAAAGTAAAAAAAACCACCGAAAAAACCAATTTTAAACACCAAAAATACGTACACAAAATTTTAAAAATGAAATTCCGAGGAAACGTTGTGAGCACGACACGTAGCACTGTTCGCTGGACCAGACCAGACCGCGAACGAGTACTCTAGAACCAGTTGCTCTAGAGATTGCTGCTGTCTGGCCCAAAGCTCGACTTGGTTTAATGGGCCTGCCAATGTTGGCGGTCTCTTAAAAAAATGGCAGTCTCTTCTACCAAAAATAAACAGTGGAAAAAAAAATCTACGAAAATAAACACTGCATTTTCCAGTAACCAACCATACTGAACAGGCCAGCAACAGCTATCAAACACCGGTAAGGAGAAACAAGGGCAGGACTAGTTTTTTTTAAGTGAACTATGCATTGCAGTTAAATCATTACTATACAAGTATATGCTCCCTCCGTAAATTAATATAAGATTTTTTAAATTACTACCATAGTGATCTAAAACGGGATATTAAAAGATGAGCTCAGACTCATCTAGACTTGCGCAGTAGATCTTTGAAAAGACATTCAAAAAAATTTCAAAAAATTCTAAAATTTTTTGTGCTGAAAGATGCTTTCGGAGGAGATGTTCTTGTAAAAATTGAGATTTTTTTGACATCTATGGTGCCCGCGGCAAAAAAGACAAAGTCCGGCCCAAATAGTGTGTGAACAATGCCTTCGTGAGAAGCTGCAAATTTGTCTTTTTTGTCAGGTGTTCCTCTAGATGTTCGATCTTCTCAAAAATCTGCATGAACATCTCCTCCAAAATCATCTTCCACCACAAAAAAACTTAATTTTTTTGAGCTTTTTTGAATTTATTTTCATTTTTTTACTCTCACCGGGTGCAGATGCGTCCGGGATGCAGAAACGCCACTCTCGATTTAAAATATCTTATATTAGTTTACAGAGGAAGCACATACATAAACCTTTTTTACAGTCATTGTACAATACTTTTTTTTGAGGATAGTCATCGTACAATACTTTAGTAATAACAATCCCTATTAACCACAACTAAGAAACTAAGCAAAGCACAAGCACGCATCACTAAATCACTACTCGTATAATAGCTCAACACAATTAGTACAAGTGTACAACACTTTAACTAATCTGCCTTCCGGTCAGCATCAACGGTCTGCGGCGCAGGCGGAGACGTGGATGAGGATAAGCCGCCGTCGTCGGGGACGCCGACGGGGACGTCGGAGAAGGCCGCAAGCACGCGGCGGACGCTCATGCTCCGCATGGGGCGGAAGCTGAGGGACCTGGCCGCGCTGGCCGTGGAGAAGACGTCCGACGACTTGCGCAGGATGAGGTAGACCAGGCCCTGCACGAGTGCGAACACGGCCACCTTGGCCAGCGCGTCGCCGAGCTCCGGCGAGATCGCGGCCACCGCCTCCACCACGTTGCCCATTTCCAAAAGAACTAAGCCAACTCAAAGTGGTCGCCGATGACAGTCCTCGTGTAGCTTTCGATCGTAGAGAACGTGTTCGATTTGTGTCTTGTGTGCGATTGGTCGTTGCTTATATATAGAGCTGGCCGCCATATATGCAGCTTGCGTCAAGTTGCTTGGCCTGTACGTCCGTGTGAGCCTTGCACGCAAGCGGCGAAGGCGGTGGTGCAAGCCCCCACGGTTTTGCTTCCGCGTCTGAAGCTCATGGCCAGCCATGGCTCATCATCGTGTGCTCTGGAGGTTTTTGCAGATAACACCATTTGTTGGAATAGTTTATGCGCAGAACCATAATTATTGTTTCTTTTTGCAAAGAACACCATTATTTAAGGTAATTACTTGCACAAAACACATAAAACATTATTAATGCGTTTAACCTTAAATTAACAAGCTGGACCCATCCGTCAAGAAGTAACGGGCAGGGAGAATAGCTATCTGCCAACACTAGTGTGGTTAGTCTTTATCAAATATGCTTGACATCTTATTCAGCCTTATGTATATAGTCTTAAGCTTCCAAATTTTATATATTGTATGGTTTCTGATGGGATATTCAAAGATGAATCCAGGCTCAAAAAATCCTCAAAAAGACATATGAAAAAAGTTAAAAAAAATTCAAATTTTATCATGGTGAAACATCGGGAAGCTGCGAAGAACACACAAACCGGAAGCTGCGATTCGGTGCCCGGGTGCATCTGCACCCGAGGAGATTAAAAAAATTAAAAATATATGAGAAAAGCTCAAAAATTTCAATAAACAATTGTGGTAGGAGATGCTTACGTGCGAGATGTTCATGCAAATTTTGGTGAAGTTCGGACATCTGGAGAGCGCGCAACAAAAATGACAAATATGCAGTTTCTTTGAACGATAGTGTTCATACATTATTTCGGACTGAATTTGTCTTTTTTGCCGCGAGCTTCTTAGATGTCCAAAAAAGCTCAAATTTTACGCAAACATCTACCCCCTAAGGTTCTTTCACCATGATAAAATTTGGAATTTTTTGAACTTTTTTCATATGTCTTTTTAAGGATTTTTTGAGCCCGGAATCATCTTTGATTATCCCATCAGGAACCATACAATATATAGAATTTGAAAGCTTAAGACTATATACATAAGGCTTAATAAGATGTCAAGCATATTTGACAAAGACTAACCACACTAGTGTTGGCAGATAGCTACTGTCCCTGCCCGTTACTTCTTGACGGATGGGTTCAGCTTATTAATTTAGGGTTAAACGTACTAATAATGTTTTATGTGTTCTGTGCAAATAATTATCCTAAATAGTGGTGTTCTTTGCAAAAAAAAACAAGAGTTATGGTTTTGCGCAAAAACTGCCCCAACAAATGGTGTTATCTGCAAAAACCTCTGTGCTCTGTCACGTGGACTTGTGTCTGAATGAACTCTGAACGAACGGCCCGAGTTCCGTTTGGGAAGTGACTCGGCCACTTGCTTGCGGCTAAGGGCTAACCTAGATCGACTCGAAAAGGAAAAATGAAGGAAAAGTGAGATTAACGGGCAAACGTTGTCCATTTTCGGGCGCTTTTTCTTGCTTGCAGGGCCCTAATGGATAGAATTAACAGGGCGCCAACGAGAGGATAACGTGAGTTCACGTGGCGGCAAAAAAGAACAAGAGTTGTGGTTTTGCGCAAAAACTGCCCCAACAAATGGTGTTATCTGCAAAAACCTCTGTGCTCTGTCACGTGGACTTGTGTCTGAATGAACTCTGAACGAACGGCCCGAGTTCCGTTTGGGAAGTGACTCGGCCACTTGCTTGTGGCTAAGGGCTAACCTAGATCGACTCGAAAAGGAAAAATGAAGGAAAAGTGAGATTAACGGGCAAACGTTGTCCATTTTCGGGCGCTTTTTCTTGCTTGCAAGGCCCTAATGGATAGAATTAACAGGGCGCTAACGAGAGGATAACGTGAGTTCACGTGGCGGCCATGTTTTCCTCCCGCCCGGACGCGGTGGTGGTGGTGGCCGGTTCTTGCAAGCCAAGCAATTGCATGCTCGTCAGTGGTTCATGGCGTCCGGCCCCATGCGCGCTTGCTTCGCTCGCAAGTCCATTGCTTGCTTCTTGCCACAAGGCAGCTTAGCTGGCTGCAGCGTTGGCGTTTTGTTGCAGTGACCGGCGAGTCACCAGGAGTCAAGCCATGGTCCTCGTGAAAAAAAAACTATATTCGCCGAACGTTCGCTGGGAGTAAGGTCACAACGAAGGTCTCACATACCAGACATAAATATCATGGCATTCTACAAAACTGCCACCATCCCTACACATGAAAATGCCATGTGGGCGTTCACAGATGCCATGCCCCCTAATGAACGCTCACTGGGTAAACTATGCAAAGCGGTCAAATTTTGTCCGTTATTCAAGGAAATCAATAGTTTTGCTTTCTTGGTCTCAATCTCCTAAACTACTAAGGTCCGTCGAGAAGAAGCGTCTTGATGAATCTAAACTCGTAGTTTTTCTTGACAAGAGGCATCAGCATTTGGTCATAACACTTTCGTTTTCCTTCATAGCAGAGCTTTTCAGGATTGCCGTAGAACCCTTGGTGGGATGTCGCCGTTTAAATTTTAATGAACATGCAAAATTGCTCTTGCGCATCCTGGAGGCATGGTCAAGAAGTCTGACACTGTCAGAGTGATGCGTCGGTGATTTTATTACCATCATGGTGATGCCCAAGTGTCTAACACCGTCAGGGTGATGCCTTGTTATTTACATAACTATCATAGACGAAGTATGAAGTTTGATGTTATTAGAGTTATTGTTCTAATAAGTTAACCGTTGTCAGGGTGATGTCTTGACATCCGGGATTCCAAAGTTGATCAAAGCGATTGCGAGCGTACAACCCAAGTCTGGCTCAAACAAATTAGTCTGAGACCATTCCAAGTGTCTGGGGAGCTCGAAGAGTCACCTGGTATTCCTTGGATGAGCCAAACTTGGTCAAAGGAGCACGAAGAGATACATGATGTTGGTAGTTATCGCGCTTTCCCATTAACCTCATGGATCTTCGTGCATCATGGGTCGTTTCCAAGGGAAGGTGGGATACACGCCGAGCAGTCCGCGACTGGCATTGTAGAATCTTCGTCTATAAGGTAACAAAAGGGGTGATTTTACCATTTACCCACATTTTCTTCCATCTTACACGTGCTTGCCTCTACCACTTGCGACGCTCAAGCTCTGATCTCCACCCCACCACCCGTTCTATGCTCAGCTTCACTATAGCAATGGAAATGAGAGCTTCGACTGCGACATCAAATAAGACCGCCTCTAGGACTACCAGCAGGAGACAATTTCGTGAAAGGCACTTGACCTTGTGGACTTCATGGCGTCCAACTTCATGGAGACCCACGTCACCATCCACGACATCGACGAGCTTCATGTGAAGGGGCTCCTTCCGCCTGGGATCCTAGTGTCGTGGAGCGCCTTGACAGGGATTACCATCTCATCGCTTCACTCAGATGAGACATTCTTCTCCCCCGCCAGGTCGTACGCGACATGTCACATCACGTAAATAATTTCTTTCGTAGTCTATTCTTCTAAGTGTTAGAGTTGCATGACCTCAACCTCAACTTGACTCGATCTCCATGTGGCAATGTGTGTCATTCTCTTTTAATGCTTCATCGACATTCTCTCCCTCTTGAAATTGTGGAGGGTTGTCTTCTACGACAATCTGAATCCTCACATCGATCAATGGAATGTATGCGGCATCATTTGCTTCCTCGTCCTAAGGGATCTAGGGAATAAGAAGGCAAACATACAAATGCATTATTTAGAGTACACCCCTCACAAGGTTGTGAGGAACTATTAGGCGACCTGGTTCTACATAGCCAAATGTCCCGCTAGGCCTGCTAGAATTCACCATGAATTCTCCTTAGCCAAGGTCCCGCTAGAGCAACCGACCGAACCCATAGATGTTGGCTAATATCACCCTCACCCCCTCCTCAAACAAATCATCCGGCTTAAGGATAAGTGGTTGGACATCTATGTTTTTTTCAAGGTGTTTCTGCATCGCCAAATTCTTCCACTTAGGAGTCCAATGGGCTACATGTTTAAAGTACATTGGGCAGGAGGACCATAATCGTATGAGACCAGATCTGCTATGGACAAGGATAATATCGTCACTAGAATCAAGATCTTCCTGAATATCCCCCAAGGGGATTGTGGTCGCCTCTACACCCTGGGAGTGGGCTTTCCATGGTTCAACGCGTCGGCGGGCAAGTCTCTACCTTGAAAGATTTATTCTAGCGTATTTTGCTTCATCTTCCAGAACTCTTTTTTGAGTTGGCCTTTTATTTCATCTCATATATTCGAGGGGTTCACCATGGAGTTCCCTCTGTTGGAGAACTAGCCAAAGAATTATTCGTACTATGCCATGCCAGTTGGACCTCGCAGTGATGGTGGGAACACGTCTTTGAAGAGAGCAACACCTGACACAACGAACCCAGAGGGTGATGATGGGAATTAGCAGCCGCTGGGATTCGCATCAGGGATCCCATTGACCCTAAGTCGCTTCATGAAGCAAGATTCCATGAGTTAATTGATACGGTGAGCAAAATAGTTCTCTCACTTCTCGTTGGTTACCCCAAGTGGAAGGTGAGATGTAGCGTAGCAGCAAATTTCCCCTATGCAGAGGATAGGGTTTGTCTCCCGTAGGACTCGCAGAAATACAAGAAGGTGGTAAAGTGAACAGTGGCGCCGAGGTTGCTAACTTCACCTGGACCTACACACACAACAAGTAGCTTTGCTCCCAACGAGTACAGAGGAGTTGTCAATTCCTCCGGCCTTGATGTTTAAAAAGGATCAACGCAAGAGATAATAATAGTGGCAACGGAAAGTAAGAACTGGAAGTAAATTGAAGGTGTAAACAATGGTGGAAATATGGACCAGGGTCCCATGACGTTCACTAGTGATGTATCTCTCCCAAAAGACGATAAAAGTGCTAGCGAGGTAAACAAATCACAGCTAGGCAATTGACAGGATTATAAACACACCACAATGCTAACTATGCTATAAAAGAAAGGAAGAGGCTCAAAAGCAATGGGCAGTACGCCAAGGTAAGTAGACTAAAATGCATCTGCATCTACTACAAATCATCCACCTTGAGATATCTATCCAGAACATCTCGTTGGTATTAAGTTGCGAATCCCACCCAAAGTGTAAACTCAAAGCAACAAACAACTGCATTAAAAGAACTATGCGTAAAGTAAATAATCCTTGACCCGCAAGTACAAGCACCGTTGTTTTATCCCTGGTGGCAACATCACATCCCCTGGTCTCATGTTTCTGTCACTCAAGCTAGACATTAAGGGGCTGAACCCACAATCAAGCATACCGCTCCCTCTTGGAGTTGCAACAAATCAATTGGCCAAAGCAAAATACGGCAACGGAGAACATGCAAGAATTAACTAAAGAACACAAATATAAAAGAGAACCACAATCTAAACATAATTTCATAATCCATCAGATCCCAGCAAACTCAGCATAGCAACATAGAAAATTACAAAGGTGCCTCGATCATGTGAGGCAGCTCACGAGGTCTCGAAAGTGGAAGCACAAAGAGGGGAGGAGAACATCACATAGCTACTGGTCATGGACCCATGGTCCAAGGGGGACTACTCACAAGACATCCGGTAGGCGTCCATGGTGATGGGTGGTCTCCCGGAGGGGATTCCTCCTTCCGGCAGGGTGCCTGGGAAGCTTCTCCTGGCAGCCCCGATCTTGAAACGGCGGCGGCGGTACAGAGAGGAGAACGGGAATAGCAGATTGATATTAGGGGTTTCCTCCGCGGGGGCTAAATATAGGCCAAAGGGGGCACCGAGAGGGGCCACAGGGCAGCCAGGAGGCCTCCTGGCGCGCCCTAGGGTGGGGTCGCGCTAGGGACCCTCCCGGGGCCCTGGTGGGTCCACCCTTTTCCATCTTTGGTTCTTCGGGAAGCTTTCGGGTCGCTGATTTTTTATATAATTTTCCGGGATTTATTTGGCACTTTTAATGCCCGGAAAACCTGAAATATAAAAACAACAGAAAACAGGAACTGGCAACTGGGTGCACTAAGTTAATAGGTTAGTCCAAATATGATGAAAAGTGTATGAAAGTTCTAGTAAAACATGAAAAAGTCACACAAATCATGCATGGAGCAAACAAAAATCATAGATACGTTTGGGACGTATGAACATCCCCAAGCTTAATTCCCGCTCGTCCTCGAGTAGGGAAATGATAATAAGCATAATTTCTGTGGCGACATGCCACAGAACAATATAAGTACTTTTAATTAAAGCAATCAAAGCATGCAATTCAATTCAAGTCTTAACAAGCAAGAGTCTATATTAGCATTAACACAAGCAATAAAAGAACAAAGGGTGCAAGAGTTCTCACTGTCCGTGACTCGAATGTCTCCAGATGGTGTTTGCGTGCAAGAAGGGGGATATGGGAATACGAGATAAAAAAAATATTTGTTGAGAACTACTATCTACTAAAGTTTCACACTTAATCTCCTTTGGATTCTTATCTTGACTCGTCCCCAGACCACTAGTCAGGTACAAGTCAAACTGATCCACTCCCTTTCGATATTTTGAGCACTCATGCAATGGATGAGCGTGAGCAAGAAAGTTGACACCTAAAAGGCGAAACAGAAAGAAGGTGGAGGAGGAAGACAAAAAGGGTGTGAAAGGCTCAAATCAATGAGGACAACCATAGGCGAGAGAAGGCCATATGATAGATATGATGTGAGGAGTAGGGATTGCCATGCAATGGATGCACATGTGAGCTAAAAGCTCTCCAAGGGAACTAGTGGGGGTGCATCCAACTTGCTTGCTCAAGAAGACCTAGAGCTCATTTGAGGAGGCTCATCATTGGAATATACAAGCCAAATTCTATAGTGTGAAGGGTCCCCACATAGCTATATGCATGTATGATGATCTCTATGGAGTGCAAGGGATAGAGGATGAAGTACTAGTGCGGATCTCTCAAAAGGAATAGTAGTGTGTCCCCTTCTCTCTTTGTTTTCTTTTTTTATATTTTTTTCTATTTTTTTGGTGGCCTCAATGGCTCTTTCTATTTCTCTCATTTTTCCTCTTTGGGATCTATTGATTTTGTCCTCTTTGGGATCTTTTCCTCACTTTAGGGGCAACACTCTATATTTTACAAGAATATAGGAGATCTTTCACACTTTACAAGGGTACTCACATAAAGAATATGTAACTATCGTGATGCAAAAGTATGCCTCTACCAGGATAGCAGGATATGCAATGATACTAGCGCGTCACGTAGCAATGATTAGGGCAAGGCCCAACTAGCATGCGGCTCATCGATCAAGAAAGTAGCATGTATGACATGAAGATCAAGTCATGAGAAGGTGGATGTTGCATGACAATGTATCTCGGAAAGGCTATGGAAATGCTTTGATAGGTATGTATGGTGGATATAAGGAGGTTTATGATGACAGAGCATATCATGCCAAGGGTTTGGATGTACCGGTGAAGGTGGACGCCAACTCTCGGAGTGAGAAGGAGGCAATGCACGGCACAAGAGAGGCTTGAAAAACATGGGAGGTGGAAGTGTCAACTTTCGAATACTCACATTAGTCCGAAGAACTCATGCACTTATTATCTGTAACTCTCAATCTACTCAAGAGGTTCACAAAGAGACAAGTACCCCCGAGGAGGAGTGTATGGGGGTTTGGTTATCCTTGCACATCCTCGACTCATGGGACGTGAGTGTACTCTGATATTCGAACCCTCCAGAGGTAAGTGATCCATCTAGTAGCTAGAGTTCTCAACAGGGGTTTTGGTTTTCGAAAATAAACACGGTTTGCCCAAAATACAACATCTATCACTAATAGGCTAAATCTCTTGACACCACAAGTTCAAACATTACTCTAGTCAATACCTCAAAACAATTGCAAGTTACTAATGGTACGAATTAACGCCCCCTCGTTGGTTACCCAAAGTGGAAGGTTGAGATGTAGACAGCAGCAAGTTTCCCTTAGCGAAGATGCTAAGGTTTAGTATCGAACCAGTAGGACTGCAACAGATACAAGAAGGTGGTGAACTGAACAATGGCGCCGTTCACAACCTAAGGTTGCTTACTTCACCTGGACCTGCACACACAACAAATAACTTTGCTTCCCAACGAGTACAGAGGAGTTGTCAATTCCTCCGGCCTTGTTGTTTACAAAGGATAAAACGCACGGAATAATAATGATAGTGATAGCAACGGGAAAGTAAATACTGAAAGTAAATTGATAGTGTAAACAATGTTGGAAATATGGACCGGGGTCCTATGATGTTCACTAGTGATGTCTCTCTCCCAAAAGACGATAAAATAGCCATGCGAGGTAAACAAATTACAGCTGGGAAATTGACAGGATTATGTGCGCAAACCGATGCTAATTATGCTATAAAGAAAGGAAGAGGCTCAAAAGCATGGGCGGTACGCCAAGACAAGTAGACCGAAATCCATCTGCATCTACCTACTAATCATCCACCTTGAGATATCTATCCAGAACATCTCGCTGGTATTAAGTTGCGAATCCCACCCAAAGTGTAAACTCAAAGCAACGGACAACTGCATTAAAGAACTTTGCCTAAAGTAAACAATACTTGCACCCTCAAGTACAAGCACCGTTGGTTTCCCCCTTGTGGCAACAGCACCTCCCCTAGACTCATGTTTCTGTCACTCAAGCTAGTCATCAGGGGGCATGAACCCACAATCATGCATAACGCTCCCTCTTGGAGTCAATATCTACTACTTGGCCAAAGCAATAAATAGCAACGGAGAACATGCAAGAATTACTCAAGAACATAAATATAAAAGAGGAGAATCAGATATATTACTCAAACACAATCTGAACATAATCTCATAATACATCGGATCCCAGCAAACTCAGCATAGCAACAACAGAAATATTACATATGTGCCTCGATCATGTAGGGCAGCTCACGAGGTCTAATCCATGAAGAACAAAGAGGGGAGGAGAACATCACATAGCTACTGATCATAGACCCATGGTCCAAGGTGGACTACTCACGGCTCATCCGGGAAGCATCCATGGTTGTGGAGAAGCTCCCGGAGGTGGTTCCTCCCTCCGACAGGGTGCCGGGAAGAGGTCTTCTGGTGCTCCCGATCTTGGAAGCGCGGCGGCGGCGGAACAGAGGAGAGATCGCGAAAACGGGTTCCCGTCACGGGGGTTTCTCGTCACGAGGAATAAATAGGCGAAGGGGGGCAACCAGGGGGGCCACCAGGGGTCCAGGCGCCCCCCTGGCGCGGCTCCACCCTAGGGCGCGCCGGGAGGGCGCCTGGGGCCCTGGTGGGTCCCCTCTGCGCCCCTCGGTGATTCTTGAAGCTTCTTCTACGCTGATTTTTTATTGGATTTTTGCCGAATTTTTGGAGCACTTTTTATATGGGGGAAACCTGAAATAGAAAAACAGCAGAAAACAGGAACTGGCGCTGGGGTACACTGAGTTAATAGGTTACTTAAAATATGATCAAAAGTGTATGGAAGTTCATCAATATCATAGCAACATCACACAAAAGAGGCATGGAGCAAGCAGAAATTATAGATACATTTTGGACGTATCAACATCCCCAAGCTTAATTCCTGCTCGAACTCGAGTAGGTAAATGATAAAAGCATAATTTCGGTGGTGACATGCTAGCAACCATAAAATAACTTTTAAGTAAAGCAATCAAGGCATGTAATTCAATTCAAGTCATAACAGACAAGAGTCTATAGTTAGTATTGAAACAAGCAACATAAGAACATAAAGTTGCAAGAGCTCTCGCTGTCCGTGACTCGAATGTCTCCAAATGGTGTTTGCTTGCAAGAAAGGGGATAGGGATATACGAGAAAAAAGTATTTTTGTGTTGAGAACTCAATCTACTAAAGTTTCTCACTTGGTCTTCTTTGGAATCTTATCTTGACTCATCCCAAGACCACTAGCCAGGTACAAGTCAAAATGATCCACTCCTTTTCAAAATTTTGAGCACTCATGCAATGGATGAGCGTAAGCAAGAAAGTTTACACTTAGGATGGAAAAGAGAGAATATGGTGGAGGAGGAAGACAAAAAGGTGTGAAAGGCTCACATCAATGAGGACAATCATAGGCGAGAGAAAGCCAAATGATAGATATGATGTGAGGAGTAGGGATTGCCATGCAACGGATGCACATATGAGCTAAGAGCTCTCCAATGGAACTAGTGGGGGTGCATCCAACTTTCTTGCTCAAGAAGACCTAGAGCTCATGCCAGGAGGCTCATCATTGGAATATACAAGCCAAGTTCTATAGTTTGAAGGTCCCCACATAGCTATATGCATGAATGATAATCTCTATGGAGTACAAGATAGAGGATGAAGTACTAGTGTGGATCTCTCAAAAGGAATAGTAGTATGCCCCCTTCTCTCTTTTTATTTCTTTTTCTCTTTTTTTCTATTTTTTTTGTATTTTTGGAGGCCTCAATGGCTCTTTCTATTTCTCTCATTTGTCCTCTTTAGGATATTTTAATTTTGTCCTCTTTGGGATCTTTTAATTTGTCCATTTTGGGATCTTTTCCTCACTTTAGGAGAAACACTCTATATATTACAAAAAGTATAGAAGATCTTTCACGCTTTACAAGGTACTCATATGATAAATAAGATGTAACTATCATGATGTATGCAAATGTATGCCTCTGCCAGTGTAGCAGGATATGCAATGATACTAGTGCGTCATGTAGCAATGATTAGGGCAAGGACCAACTAGCATGCGGCTCATCGATCAAGCAAGTGGCATGTATGACATGATGATCAAGTCATGAGAAGATGGATGTTGCATGGCAATATATCTCGGAAAGGCTATGGAAATGCCTTGGTAGGTAGGTATGGTGGCTGTTTTGAGGAAGGATGTAAGGAGGTTTATGATGACAGAGCGTATCATGCCAAGGGTTTGGACGTACCGGCGAATGTGGACGCCAACTCTCGGAGTGAGAAGAAAGCAATGCACGACACAGGAGAGGCTAGAAAAATATGGGAAGGTGGAAGTGCCAACTTTCGAATACTCACATTAGTCCGAAGAACTCATGCACTTATTATCAGCAACTCTCAATCTAATAAGGAGGTTTCACAAAGAGACAAGTACCCTGAGGAGGAGTGTATGGGGGTTTGTTTATCCTTGCGCATCCTCGACTCATGGTACGTGAGTGTACTCTAATATTCGACCCCTCGGAAGAGTAGTGATCCATCTAGTAGCTAAAGTTCTCAACTAATTTTGTAAGTTTTGAAAATAAACACGGATTGCCCAAAATACGACATCTATCACTAATAGGCTAAAGCTCTTGACACCAAAATTCCAAACATTACTCAAAAAAATACCTCAAAACTATTGCAAGTTACTACTACGAAAGAAAAGCAACCTCAATTACCTACTTCAAGTCAAGACACAAAACTCAGTGCAACAGGCAAACTCTCTAAACAAGATAAACATGAAAACTCAAGAGAGTTCCAGCAACAAACTAAACAAAAGCTCTTTGAAAAGATAAACATGAAAAACTAAGAGCTAAATATGACAGTAGCTATGAAAAAGATAAAGAACACACACATCAAAAATAAGCATGAAAAGCCCTATGTTATGTTCTAGATTTTGGAAGTGGAGCGTGTTTCTCTCCCACACAAAGAGATCTGGGTTCTAACTTGTTATGAACAGCAAGAAAAGCTAAAGAAAACTAAAAATAAAACCTAAGAGCGAGACGCTCCAAGCATAGCACATAACGCATGAAGTGATAAAAAATATAGTGAGACGAGAGACGAACTGATAATTGTTGATGGAGAAGGAGATGCACGGGGGCATCCCCAAGCTTAGACGCTTGAGTCTCCTTGAAAATTTCTTGGGGATGCATGGGGGCATCCCCAAGCTTGAACGCTTGACACTCCTGAATCTTCTTTCATCATCTTCCCCCGCACAATTGAAAACTCCCTTCATACATAACTCATCATAATCTGATTAGCGAGGTTAGTACCCATAATAAAATAATTTTTCCTCTACTGGAAATACAGATAATATTGAAGAGCTACTGTTTCTCAAGAATGCCAAAAAGTTTTTTCAAAGAAAAACCAATCTTAAGGTTTGCAAAACGAAGAAAAGGCAAAACAGGACAGAATCTGTGAAAAACAGACCAGCAGGTAGTAAAGAATTTTTTAGGGATACTTCTGCAACTCAAATAAAAAAACTCAGAACATACGAAAGTTCCGTAATTGTATAGAGCATGCTGTGTAAACATTTCAGCTCAAAAAGAGGAACTGAGATTTTTCCATGATTTTTCTAGTCACGAGGACAGAATCTGTTTTCTGGACAGCATGTCACAACTTTCACTTCCCTTGTCATATGAGGCTATAAATGGCACAAAGCTTGAAAAGTAAAGATACAATGATGTTGCTACAGTAGTAACAAACATCAAGACCACTAAATACAGAAGTAAAAACCTCTTGGTTGCCTCCCAACAAGCGCTTTCTTTTAAGCCTTTAAGCTAGGCAAAAAGATTATAGAAGATGCTCTCACAAGAATAAGAATTTTGAAGCAAAAGAGAGCATCAAAAAGCAAATATGAAACACATTTAAGCCTAACCCACTTCCTATGCATAGGCATCTTGTAAGAAAATAAATCAAAGAAGCACAAAGAAACCAGCATAGGAAGGTGGAACAAGAACAACTTTAAAACTTTCAACATGAAGAGAGGAGTTTTAGTAATATGGAAATTTCTATAACCAAACTTCCCTCTCTCAAAATAATTTTCAGTAGTATCATGAACAACATCAAGAATATAACTATCACATAAATCATGTTGTTCATGACCTACATGCACACATGTATAGTTTTCAACACGGTCTTTAGGATTATAAGAAAAATGCAACCCATCACTTGAGCCTTGATAAGAGCACAATTCTCCGGAATATGAGTTGGAGATTTCAAAAGGATAATAGGACAATCAAGTGTGGGTGCAATAGAAAAAATTTCATGCTTAACGTGAGGAACTATAGCAAGTTCATCTCCGTAAGCATCATCCATAGTGGCATCACGGCCATAAGCATAGAAGGCATCAACTTTATCAAAAAGGGATATTTCAAAAGAATCCATAGGATCATAACACTCATATATGGTAAGATTCAAAGAGTTACTCTCATTAGAAGGTAGACATGGATGGATCCATTCTTCCTCCTTTTGTTCGTCACTCTCCTCCTCTTTTTCATCCAAGGATCTTTCGGTTTCATCAATTTCTTCTTTCATAGAGTCCTGCAAAACATTAGTCTCTTCCTTTGGGGGAGAGATTCTTTCAAGATGATCAATAATATAATAATTTCCATCATAATTTTCCAAACAATAGTTAAGTATAGCAAGACTCTCAGATTTATAAGGGGCATCATTAATATTTCTAAGAAGAGAAGTAATTTCATAGGCACCCTTATAAGCAACAAATTCTTCTATTCGCTCTGCATCATAAAAATCATAGTTTCCCTTAGCATAAGAAGCTAAGGTTTCATTATCATTGTACTCACATTGAAAAGAAAGGTGTTTGTGCCTCATAAAGCAATAAGATTCGTCCCTGCAGAAAGATATATTATATATTGAGCACAAGTTTCTAGCATACTCATACAACTGGTGTATTTGTTTCCATAAGTGTACCTCCTTTTGAGACAAGCGGTGTTCCTTGTACCACTTTTGTTGATCCTCGGTGAATCCTCCATGCCAATAAGATCTGGTTTCAAAGAAGTCAGACATTGATTGGCAAGTAAGGAACTAGACATACTATTTTTTTGATAAAGGACACAAAGACAAAAACTGAAAGGTAAACTAGCAAGACTAAAAAGCAAAGATAAAAGATAGTGTGCAACTCCCCTATCTTGAAGAGTGGAGTCCCCGGCAACGGCGTCAGAAATTGCTTTTGATGGTACGAATTAACGCCCCCTCGTTGGTTACTCAAAGTGGAAGGTTGAGATGTAGACAGCAACAAGTTTCCCTTAGCGAAGATGCTAAGGTTTAGTATCGAACCAGTAGAAATCCAACAGATACAAGAAGGTGGTGAAGTGAACAATGGCGCCGTTCTAACCTAAGGTTGCTTACTTCCCCTGGACCTGCACACACAACAAATAACTTTTCTTCCCAACGAGTACAGAGGAGTTGTCAATTCCTCCGGCCTTGTTTTTTACAAAGGATAAAACGCACGGGATAATAATGATAGTGATAGCAACGGAAAAGTAAATACCGAAAGTAAATTGATAGTGTAAACAGTGTTGGAAATATGGACCGGGGTCCTATGATGTTCACTAGTGATGTCTCTCTCCCAAAAGACGATAAAATAGCCATGCGAGGTAAAATTTTTACAGCTGGGCAATTGACAAGATTATGTGTGCAAACCAATGCTAATTATGCTATAAAGAAAGGAAGAGGCTCAAAAGCATGGGAGGTACGCCAAGACAAGTAGACCAAAATCCATCTGCATCTACCTACTAATCATCCACCTTGAGATATCTATCCAGAACATCTCGCTGGTATTAAGTTGCGAATCCCACCCAAAGTGTAAACTCAAAGCAACGGACAACTGCATTAAAGAACTTTGCATAAAGTAAACAATCCTTGCACCCGCAAGTACAAGCACCGTTGTTTCCCCCCTTGTGGCAACAACACATCTCCTAGACTCATGTTTCTGTCACTCAAGCTAGTCATCGGGGGGCATGAACCCACAATCATGCATAACGCTCCCTCTTGGAGTCACTACCTACTACTTGGCCAAAGCAATAAACAGCAACGATGAACATGCAAGAATTACTCAAGAACATAAATATAAAAGAGGAGAATCAAATATATTACTCAAACACAATCTGACAATAATCTCATAATCCATCGGATCCCAGCAAACTCAGCATAGCAACAGCAGAAATATTACATATGTGCCTCGATCATGTAGGGCAGCTCACGAGGTCTAATCCATGAAGAACAAAGTGTTGGATATGTGCCCTAGAGACAAATTAATAAAGATATTTGACACATATCCGTTTTGTTCATAATACGTTTTATACTGTGCTATAACTGTATTACTTGGAAATACTAATACAGGTGTAGTATAAAACATGGTCCGTAGTTTAACTCGGGTAAACTATCTCATTGGGCAATTGATTGATCAAGCTTTCCTGATCATGGCGACACTTAAGTCCATTGACAAGGAGGTCATATCATTAAGGGGAATGATGTGATGGACGTACACCCACCTAAAGTATTGCAATGTGATCGAGTCACATAGTTCATCGTTGCTATGACTTTGTAACGTATGGCTTAGTCCTTAGACCGTAATGATCATACGTAAGCACCATCTATGAGGAGACTTTGATTTGTATCCCACCGCCTGACTGAAATATGCTGGCTATAACGGAGCACTTTGGATATTCCGAAATAGATGGTTGATGAGTATATTAATAGATCAGAGCGGGATTTGTCAGTCCTTGTGACAGGACAGGTACTCTGGGCCCACTCGGTGATATTGCATCAACACCTTGCAAGGACGTGACTAGGTCACAAGAGATGCAATGATCATGGACGAGAGAAGTTGTTTGTTGTGAACGAGATGTGAACACGGTATGTGGGATACCGACGATCAAACCTCGGACAAACAAAGTACCGCAACACAAAGGGATTATGTCGTATCGTTAACGGTTTCCAAAAGCGATCGAAGTTCATTCGATGGAAGCGCAGGGGCTGTCAAGGATTGTAACCAGGTCCAACTGACTAGTCATTGGTCAATGAGAAGAGTCTCGACCATGTATGTTGTTTCCCGGACCGTTAGGGTGTTACACTTAAGGGCAATCGATGCATAGGACAGTTACGGGTTCAATCGGTGAAATAGGAGAAATCATCGGAATAGTTCCGGAGGAGGACGGAATGGTTTCCGGACATTTTGAATAGTTCAAAATAAAGTTTAATTGTTTTAATAATGTTTTTATTATTTAATTATCTGAATTAAATATTTAAAAACATATTAAATAAATTAAAAAAAATGGGAAAAGGCTATATGGGCCCATGGGGCCCATTAGGGGAGGAGGGGGTTTCCCCCCTTGGGCTTGGCGCCAAGGGTGGGGCCCATCCCCCCCTCTTTGCCGGCGCACCTCCCCCCTTTGGGGTTTAGTCCCACATGGGGGAGGGGAGGAGGATCACACCCCCCTTGGCCTATATAAGGAGGGGTAGACCCCCCTTTTCCCAAAACACACCAAAATCTCCTTCTTCCTCCTTCTCCTTCCCGGAAGTGGACTGCCCTTGTTTGGAGTCTGCACCAGGATTGGAGTTCTCCACCATAAGGCAGGCCTTCGCTCTGCTGGAGTCGGGATCCGTAGCCGTCTTTCTTCCGCTGCTCGCCTGGTTCGGGGCTCGGGAGGAACATCGATTGTACCGTACGTGTATAATCTCTTCGAGGCACTACACCTGTGGTGCTACTTCGTCGCTGGAGGTTTACCGGGAGTCATCCTCGCCGGTGGTGGTCTTCTACACGACAGGGAGGTCGTAACTCTGAGTCTACGCCAACCACGTTCGTAAGAACGTTTCCCTCTTTCGGTCTTCAAAGGTATGAACACCGATTCCCTCCGTTACTTTACATCGCCATAGCATAGATCTTGGGTTCGGGTACCGTAGGTGTGAAAAATTTGTGTTTTCTGCCCCGTATCCCAACAGTGGTATCATGAGCTAGCTATGCGTAGATGTATTGTACGGATAGAACACATCTAGGATGTGGGCATCGAATCTTCATTCGTTACCCTCCCACGTGTACTCATTTAGCATTGCGACAATGTTTGATGAAGCGGCCCCCGACCGACCTTACGCGTTTACTGAGACTGGTTCCACGCTTGACATATGGCTTGTACCATATAAAGTGGCTGGGGGGTGTCTGTCTCTCTGCATTAGCGATGCGAAGATGTTTGCAACGGAGGGCCCCGACAGGGGTGTAATAGAGACGGATGAGAGACGGTGTTGTGGCATGTTTTTCGCAGGATAGAAACGGTTCTCTCTCTCGAAACCCCTAGCAGCCACGTAAAACTTGCACAAGCCAAAGTAGAAAGGCGTTTAACTTTGCTTTGCATGAAAGGGGATCATAGGTTGTATGATTTACAGTTTTACTTCCTGTTTTATGCTAGTATGCTAGATATATCGACGGTAGCACGAAACAGGACCATCTCTCACAATACCAACATTGTGTTCTCCCTTGGTGGGCACCGCCTGGAAGGTTCTCCCATATGGCTTGATGCTCCGTACATACCGGAGTTGTCCTACATATTAAACGGAGTTCGCATGAGGTTGGGTTCAGCAAGCCTGGCATATGCAGATATGGCCTTGCCGAACAGCTAACATCAAGGTTCGATTGGCAGGCTTGACGTATGTAGATGCGGGCCTGGAACACAGGAGACCGAAAGGTCGAGCACGAGTCACATGCCTGATGTGATTGGCTTAGAGGCCTACCTGGTTCGCATACTGATGGCCGTAACGATCGGGGGCGGTATGGGGGCTGGGATTGTGTAATCACTTAGTTAAAATGAGAGGTGTTTATCTAAGTGGGAGCTTTCTAGAATTTTGAGATTAAATTGAAACTCCACATTATGAACAAAAGTCTAAATATGTATCCTTGTGAATCAAACCTTGTAGATGGCAGCACCACGCCCCTCGTTCAACTTAGGATCATTCCTAGAGAAAGATAAGCTAAAAACAGATGGGACAAACTTCACCAACTGGTTCCGCACCCTGAGGATTCTCCTCGTTCCCCTCAAAATGGCATACGTACTAGAGGACGCGTTAGGCGACGCACCAGCAGATGATGCCAGTTAAGACGAGAAGAATGTCTATCTCTCCAGGACTGATGATTACAACCTTGTCCAGAGTGGCATGCTCTACTCCATAGAGGCTGAGCTGCAGAAACGCTTTGAGAGGATGGGTGCATATGAGATTATCACCGACCTCAAGGCGGTCTTCGCACCTCAAGCCAGGGCTAAACGGTACGAGGCTTCTGAAGCCTTCTTCTCAGCAAAGATGGACGAGCACGGCAGCGTGAGTGAGCACGTAGTCAAAATGTCTGGCTACGTTCAGCGCTTGAATGCTCTGGAATGCCAGATTCCAGATGAACTTGCTGTTGATAGGGTGTTGCAGTCGCTTCCCCCTAGCTACAAAGGCTTTTTGCTGAACTACAACATGCAGGGGATGACCAAAACCCCTTCTGAGTTGTTCGCCATGCTGAAGAGCGCCGAGGTTGAGATCAAGAAGGAGCACGCCGTCTTCATGGTCAACAAGACCACTGACTTCAAGAAGTCAAGCAGGCGAGAGAAGGCCAAGAGAGGTGGCCCCAAGAGGGATGGCAAGTCAGTTGCTGCTCCTCCCAAGGCACCCAAGCCTAAACTCGGAGTGGAGTGCTTCTACTGCAAGGGTGAAGGTCACTGGAAACGCAACTGTCCCAAGTACCTAAAGGACAAGAAGGCTGGCAAGGTCGCCAAGAGAGACGAAGGTATATTTGATATACATATTGTTGATCTTCTCTTGACAAGCGCCGGGAACACATCCTGGATATTTGATACAGGATCTGTCGCTCATATTTCTAATTCCATTCAGGGACTAAGGAATAGGAGACGCTTGCTCAAGGATGAAGTGACGATGCGCGTGGGGAATGGCTGTCGGATTGAGGTCTTGGAGGTCGGCAGGAAGCATCTTAGTCTCCCTTCGGGATTGGTTTTAGTTCTGAATAATTGCTACTATGTACCCGCGTTGAGTGTGAACATCGTTAGTGGCTCTTGCTTGAAGCGAGACCACTATTCTTTTAAGTCTGATACAATTGGTTGTTCGATTTATAAGGATGAAATGTTTTATGTTCACGCACCGGAGTTGCATGGTTTATTCGTACTTGATCTCGATGGTGACGTGTGTCACATTAACAATATTGAGGCCAAAAGATTGAAGAATGATGAAGATCACATGATGATGTGGCATTGCCGACTTGGTCATATTGTTATAAAACGCATGGAGAAGCTCCATAAGGATGGACTTCTTGAGTCATTGGATTTTGGATCCCTTGATACATGTGAACAATGCCTCATGGGCAAAATGACAAGGACTCCATTCAATGGCGTAATGGAGCGTGCGGATGTCTTATTGGGGATCATACACTCGGATGTATGTGGACCCATGAACGTCCCCACTCGCAATGGTCTTCGTTACTTCGTGACCTTTACTGATGACTTGAGTAGATATGGGTATATTTACTTGAAGAAGCACAAGTCTGAAACCTTTGAAAGGTTCAAGGAATTTCAGAATGAGGTCGAAAATCAACTTGGAAGAAAAAATCAAGCACCTTCGATCGGATCGAGGTGGCGAGTATTTGAGTCACGAGTTTGGCAATCATCTGAAGTCTTGTGGCATAGTACCACAACTTACGCCGGCAGGCACACCTTAGAGAAACGGTGTGGCTGAGCGACGTAATCGAACCCTATTGGATAGTGTACGATCGATGATGTCTCATACTGATTTGCCTGTGTCATTCTGGGGGTATGCATTAGAAACTGCCGTTCATATTCTTAATAGGGCACCATCCAAATCCGTAAATACAAAACCATTTGAAGAATGGCATGGCACAAAACCTGAGTTGTCTCACCTGAAGATTTGGGGTTGTAAGGCTTATGTTAGGAAACTACAGCCTGCCAAACTTGAATCCAAGGCGGATAAGTGCATCTTTGTGGGCTATCCCAAGGAAACTTGTGGATACACCTTCTACAACAAGTCTGACAGCAAAACGTTTTTTTGCCAAGACGGGACACTTTCTTGAGAAGGACTTTCTCGCGAAAGAGTTGAGTGGGAGGAAAATAGACATCGATGAAGTGACTGACCAATCACTCCAATTGGAAGAAACGGCTACGGAAATTGTTCTGGAACCATCTTCCACAGTGGGAGCTGAAGAGAATGGCCAGAACGACATTCATAACGATCATGACATTAATGATGATCATGATGAGAATGAAGAGGAACTTTTTATGCCCCGTAGGTCATCAAGAGTCCGTCAACCTACTGAGTTTTACGGACAGCTTGTGAATGCAATCTCGGCTGATGAGTCGGATGAACCTACAAGTTACAAAGAAGCAATGGAGGGACCCGAGTCCGAGAAATGGCTTGAAGCCATGAAATACAAAATAGACTCCATGTACACCAACAAAGTATGGACTTTGGTGGATATTCCCGAGGACCGCAAGGCCGTCGAGAATAAATGGATTTTCAAGAAAAAGACTGACGCAGACGGAAACGTATCTGTCTACAAAGCTCAACTTGTCGCGAAGGGTTTCCGACAAATTCAAGGAGTTGACTACGAGGAGACGTTCTCTCCTGTAGCGATGATAAAGTCTATTCGGATCCTACTATCAATAGCTGCATATCATGATTACGAGATATGGCAGATGGATGTGAAAACTGCATTCCTAAATGGCAACATTGAGGAAGAGTTGTATATGATGCAACCAGAGGGGTTTGTCGATCCAAGGAACGCTGGTAAGGTTTGCAAGCTTCAACGGTCCATCTATGGGTTGAAGCAAGCATCTCGGAGCTGGAATCTTCGATTTGACGAGGTCATTAAAGCTTTTGGATTTGTCCAAAACGTCGAAGAGTTCTACGTCTATAAGAAACTGAGTGGGAGCTCTGTAGCATTCCTTGTGTTATATGTAGATGACATATTACTAATAGGGAACGATAAGAAATTATTAGAGGAAGTGAAGGAATATCTGAATGGACAATTTTCCATGAAGGACCTAGGTGAAGCTGCGTACATATTGGGGATTAAGATCTATAGAGATAGACCTAATCGACGGTTGGCCTTGAGTCAGACCACTTATATTGACAAGATATTGAAAAGGTTCAAAATGGATGACTCCAAGAGAGGTCTCTTATCAGTTATAAAAGGTGTCAAATTAAGCGTGACTCAATGCCCAACCACAGCAAAAGAGAAAGAGGAGATTTCCTCAAAGCCCTATGCCTCAGCCATAGGTTCTCTCATGTATGCTATGTTATGTACCAGACCGGATTTAGCGTTGGCCATTAGTATGACTAATCGCTACCAGAGTAACCCGGGAATGGCTCACTGGATAGCAGTAAAGAACATCCTTAAGTACTTAAGAAGAACCAAGGATCTCTTTCTCGTTTATGGAGGAGTTGATGAGGAGCTCACCGTAAAAGGTTACGTTGACGCAAGCCTCGGCTCAGACCTAGATGACTCGAAATCCCAGACGGGATATGTTTTCATGTTGAACGGTGGCGCGATTAGCTGGAGGAGCGGCAAACAGTCAGTCGTCGCTCAATCTTCAATGGAGTCGGAGTATATTGCCGCTTGCGAAGCGTCAAACAAGGAACTGTGGCTGAAGAAGTTCGTGATCGAGCTTGGCGTCTTTCCCAGTTGCACTGACCCCGTGGGGATCTTCTGCGACAACACGGGTGCCATTGCTAACGCGAAGGAGCCAAGAACTCACTCTACAGCCAAGCACATCCTCCGAAAGTTCCATGTGACGCGAGACTACATCAGGGATGGACACACTAGGATTCACAAGATACATACGGATCTGAACGCAGCAGACCCGATGACTAAACCTCTTCCATAGGGCAAGTTTGAAGAACACCGAGAGACCATTGGTGTTAGATACATACCTGATGTAAACTAGTGTAATTTGTACTCTAGTGCAAGTGGGAGACTGTTGGATATGTGCCCTAGAGACAAATTAATAAAGATATTTGTCACATATCCGTTTTGTTCATAATACGTTTTATACTGTGCTATAACTGTATTACTTGGAAATACTAATACAGGTGTAGTATAAAACATGGTCCGTAGTTTAACTCGGGTAAACTATCTCATTGGGCAATTGATTGATCAAGCTTTCCTGATCATGGCGACACTTAAGTCCATTGACAATGAGGTCATATCATTAAGGGGAATGATGTGATGGACGTACACCCACCTAAAGTATTGCAATGTGATCGAGTCACATAGTTCAGCGTTGCTATGACTTTGTAACGTATGGCTTAGTCCTTAGACCGTAATGATCATACGTAAGCACCATCTATGAGGAGACTTTGATTTGTATCCCACCGCCTGACTGAAATATGCTGGCTATAACAGAGCACTTTGGGTATTCCGAAATAGATGGTTGATGAGTATGTTAATAGATCAGAGCGGGATTTGTCAGTCCTTGTGACAGGACATGTACTCTGGGCCCACTCGGTGATATTGCACCAACACCTTGCAAGGACGTGACTAGGTCACAAGAGATGCAATGATCATGGACGAGAGAAGTTGTTTGTTGTGAACGAGATGTGAACACGGTATGTGGGATACCGACGATCAAACCTCGGACAAACAAAGTACCGCAGCACAAAGGGATTACGTCATATCGTTAACGGTTTCCAAAAGTGATCGAAGTTCATTCGATGGAAGCGCAGGGGCTGTCAAGGATTGTAACCAGGTCCAACTGACTAGTCATTGGTCAATGAGAAGAGTCTCGACCATGTCTGCGGTTTAACGGACCGTTAGGGTGTTACACTTAAGGGCAATCGATGCATAGGACAGTTGCGAGATCAATCGGTGAAATAGGAGAAATCACCGGAATAGTTCCGGAGGAGGACGGAATGGTTTCCGGACATTTTGAATAGTTCAAAATAAAGTTTAATTGTTTTAATAATGTTTTTATTATTTAATTATCTGAATTAAATATTTAAAAACATATTAAATAAATTAAAAAATGGGAAAAAGGCTATATGGGCCCATGGGGCCCATTAGGGGAGGAGGGGGTTTCCCCCCTTGGGCTTGGCGCCAAGGGTGGGGCCCATCCCTCCCTCTTGGCCGGCGCACCTCCCCCCCTTGGGGGTTTAGTCCCACATGGGGGAGGGGAGGAGGATCACACCCCCCTTGGCCTATATAAGGAGGGGTAGACCCCCCTTTTCCCAAAACACACCAAATCTCCTTCTTCCTCCTTCTCCTTCCCGGAAGTGGACTCCCCTTGTTTGGAGTCTGCACCAGGATTGGAGTTCTCCACCATAAGGCAGGCCGTCGCTCTGCTGTAGTCGGGATCCGTAGCCGTCTTTCTTCCGCTGCTCGCCTGGTTCGGGGCCCGGGAGGAACATCGATTGTACCGTACGTGTATAATCTCTTCGAGGCACTACACCTGTGGTGCTACTTCGTCGCTGGAGGTTTACCGGGAGTCATCCTCGCCGGTGGTGGTCTTCTACACGATAGGGAGGTCGTAGCTCTGAGTCTACGCCAACCACGTTCATAAGAACGTTTCCCTCTTTCGGTCTTCAAAGGTTTGAACACCGATTCCCTCCGTTACTTTACATCGCCATAGCATAGATCTTGGGTTCGGGTACCGTAGGTGTGAAAAATTTGTGTTTTCTGCCCCGTATCCCAACACAAAGAGGGGAGGAGAACATCACATAGCTACTGATCATAGACCCATGGTACAAGGTGGACTACTCACGGTTCATCCGGGAAGCATCCATGGTGGTGGAGAAGCTCCCGGAGGTGGTTCCTCCCTCCGGCAGGGTGTCGTGAAGAGGTCTTCTGGTGCTCCCGATCTTGGAAGCGCGGCGGCGGCGGAACAGAGGAGAAATCGCGAAAAAGGGTTCCCGTCACGGGGTTTCTCGTCACGAGGAATAAATAGGCAAAGGGGGAAGCCAGGGGGGCCACCAGGGGTCCAGGCGGCCCCCTGGCGCGGCCCCACCCTAGGGCGCGCCGGGAGGGCGCCTGGGGCCCTGGTGGGTCCCCTCTGCCCCCCCTTGGTGATTCCCGAAGCTTCTTCTACGCTGATTTTTTTATTGGATTTTCCCGAGTTTTTGGAGCACTTTTTATATGGGGGAAACCTGAAATAGAAAAACAGCAGAAAACAGGAACTGGCACTGGGGTGCACTGAGTTAATAGGTTAGTCCAAATATGATCAAAAGTGTATGGAAGTTCATCAATATCATAGCAATATTACACAAAAAGAGGCATGGATCAAGAAGAAATTATAGATACGTTTTGGACGTATCACTTACTACTACAAAGAGAATAGCAACTTCAACTACCTACTTTCTAGTCAAGACACAAACTTCAGTGCAACAGGAAAACTCTCTAAACAAGATAAAACATGCAGCCTATAGAAAGTTCAACCTAAGACACAAAAATCTCTAGAGGAAAACTAAAGCACTACAACTAAACAGGGCAACAACTAAGGAAAGCAATAGAACAACTCACAGCTAAGGAGATAAGCATGAACATTCTATGAGGAGTTTTAGTTCAAGCGGAGCGTGTTTCTCTCCCACACAAAAGAAATATGGGGTCTAACTTGTTACCACAGCAAAGAAAGCAAAAAAAAACCTAAGTAAAGTAAAGAGCGAGACGCTCCAAGCATAGCACATAACACATGAAGTGATAAAAATATAGTGCAACGAGGGACGAACTGATAATTGTTGATGAAGAAGGGGATGCACGGGGGCATCCCCAAGCTTAGACGCTTGAGTATACTTGAATATTTATTGAGGATGCATGGGTGCATCCCCAAGCTTGAGCGTTTGACACTCCAGGATCTTCTTTCATCATCTTCCATCGCACACTTGAAAACTCCCTTCATACATAACTCATTGTAAACTGATTAGAGAGGTTAGTACCCTATTAAAATAATTTTAATCTAATGCAAATAAAGATAATCTTGACGAGATACTGTTTCTCAAGATTTCCAAAAAGTTCTTGCAAAGAAAAAGCAAGCTTAAGGTTTGCAAAAGTTAGGAGAGACAAAACGTGGCAGAAAACAGAACAACAGGCGGTAAAGAATTTTTTAGGGGTACTTCTGCAACTCAAATCAAAAAACTCAGAACATAGGAAAGTTCCATGATTGTATAGAGCATGCTTTGTAAATAATTCAGCTCAAAAAGATGAACTGGTGATTTTCTATGATTTTTCCCGTCACGAGGACAGAATCTGTTTTCTGGACAACATGTCACAACTTTCACTTTCCTTGTCATATGAGGCTATATTTGGCACAAATCTTGAAAAATAAAGATACAATGATGTTGATACAGTCGTAACAATCATCAAGACCACTAAAACATAAGAAAAAGCATCTTGGGTTGCCTCCCAACAAGCGCTTTCTTTTACACCTTTAAGCTAGGCATAAAGATTATAGAAGATGCTCTCAGAAGAATACGAATTTTGAAGCCAAAGAGAGCATCAAGAAGCAAATATGAAACATATTTAGGCCTAACCCACTTCCTATGCATAGGCATCTTGTAAGAAAATAAATCAAAGAAGCACAAAGAGACAAGCATAGGAAAGTGGAATAGGAACAACTTTAAAACTTTCAACATAAAGAGAGGAGTTTTAGTAATATGGAAATTTCTACAACCAAATTTCCCTCTCTCAAAATAATTTTCAGTAGTATCATGAACAACATCAAGAATATAACTATCACATAAATCATGTTGTTCATGACCTACAAGCACACGTGTATAGTTTTCAACACGGTCTTTAGGATTATGAGATAAATGCAACCCATCACATTGAGCCTTGATAAGAGCACAATTCTCCGGAATATGAGTTTGAGATTTCAAAAGGATAATAGGAAAATCAAGTGTGGGTGCAATAGCAAAAATTTCATGCTTAACATGAGGAACTATAGAAAGTTCATCTCCGTAAGCATCATCCATAGTGGCATCACGACCATAAGCGTATAAGGCATCAACTTCATCAAAAAGGGATATTTCAAAAGAATCCATGGGATCATAACACTCATATAAGGTAAGAGTCAAAGAGTTACTCTCATTAGAAGGTAGACGTGGATGGCTCCATTCTTCCTCCTTTTGTTCGTCACTCTCCTCCTCTTTTTCATCCAAGGAGCTTTCAGGTTAAGCAATTTCTTCTTCCATAGAGTCTTGCAAATTTTAGTCTCTTCCTTTTGGGGGAGAGATTCTCTCAAGATGATCAGAAAGACTCTCAAATTTGTAAGGGGCATCATCAATATTTTTAAGAAGAGAAGTAATTTCATAGGCACCCTTATAAGCAACAAATTCTTCTATTTCCTCTAAATCATAAAAATCATAGTTTCTCTTAGCATAAGAAGCTAAGGTTTCATCATCATTGTACTCACATTAGAAAGCAAGGTGTTTGTGCCTCATAAAGCAACAAGATTCATCCTTGCAGAAAGATATATTATATATTGAGCACAAGTTTCTAGCATACTCATACAACTGATGTATTTGTTTCCATAAGTGTATCCCCTTTTGTGACAAGCAGTGTTTCTTATACCACTTTTGTTGATCCTCGGTGAATCCTCCATGCCAATAAGATCAGGTTTCAAAGAAGTCAGACATTGATTGGCAAGTAAGGAACTAGACATACTATTTTTATTTTTTTATTTTTGATAAAAGACACAAAGGTAAAAATTGAAAGATAAACTAACAAGACTAAAAAGAAAAGATAAAAGATAGTGTGCAACTCCCCTATCTTGTAGACTGGAGTCCCCGGCAATGGCACCAGAAATTGCTTGATACGGTGAGGAAGATAGTTCTCTCACTTCTCGTTGGTTACCCCAAGTGGAAGGTGAGATGTAGCGTAGGAGAAAATTTCTCCTATGCAGAGGATAGGGTTTGTCTCCCGTAGGACTCGCCGAGGTTGTTAACTTCACCTGGACCTGCACACACAACAAGTAGCTTTGCTCCCAACGAGTACAGAGGAGTTGTCAATTCCTCCGGCCTTTCTGTTTACAAAGGATCAACGCAAGAGATAATAATAGTGTCAACGGAAAGTAAGAACTGAAAGTAAATTGAAGGTGTAAACAATGGTGGAAATATGGACCGGGGTCCCATGACGTTCACTAGTGATGTCTCTCTCCCAAAAGACGATAAAAGTGCTAGCGAGGTAAACAAGTCACAGCTAGGCAATTGACAGGATTATAAACGCACCACAATGCTAACTATGCTATAAAAGAAAGGAAGAGGCTCAAAAGCAATGGGAAGTACACCAAGGGAAGTAGACCGAAATCCATCTGCATCTACTACGAATCATCCACCTTGAGATATCTATCCAGAACATCTCGCTGGTATTAAGTTGCGAATCCCACCCAAAGTGTAAACTCAAAGCAACAGACAACTGCATTAAAATAACTATGCGTAAAATAAACAATCCTTGCACCCGCAAGTACAAGCACCGTTGTTTTATCCCTGGTGGCAACATCACATCCCCTAGTCTCATGTTTCTGTCACTCAAGCTAGACATCAAGGGGCTGAACCCACAATCAAGCATAACGCCCCCTCTTGGAGTTGCAACAAATCACTTGGCCAAAGCAAAATACGGCAACGGAGAACATGCAAGAATTAACTAAAGAACACAAATATTAAAGAGAACCACAATCTGAACATAATCTCGTAATCCATCAGATGCCATCAAACTCAGCATGGCAACACAGAAAATTACAAAGGTGCCTCGATCATGTGAGGCAGCTCACGAGGTCTCGAAAGTGGAAGCACAAAGAGGGGAGGAGAACATCACATAGCTACTGGTCATGGACCCATGGTCCAAGGGGGACTACTCACAAGACATCCGGGAGGCGTCCATGGTGATGGATGGTCTCCCGGAGGGGATTCCTCCTTCCGGCAAGGTGCCGAGGCAGCTTCTCCTGGCAGCCCCGATCTTGAAACGGCGGCGGCGGCGGTACAAAGAGGAGAACGGGAATAGCAGATCATTATTAGGGGTTTCCTCTGCGGTGGCTAAATATAGGCCAAAGGGGGCACTGAGAGGGGCCACAGGGCAGCCAGGAGGCCTCCTGGCGCGCCCTAGGGTGGGGCCGCGCTAGGGACCCTCCTGGGGCCCTGGTGGGTCCACCCCCTTCCATATTTGGTTCTTCGGGAAGCTTCCGGGTCGCTGTTTTTTTATATAATTTTTCCGGGATTTATTTGGCACTTTTAATAGCCGGAAAACCTAAAACATAAAAACAGCAGAAAACAGGAACTGGCAACTGGGTGCACTGAGTTAATAGGTTAGTCCAAATATGATAAAAAGTGTATGAAAGTTCAAGTAAAACATGACAAAGTCACATAAATCATGCATGGAGCAAACAAAAATTATAGATACGTTTGAGACATATCATTAATGCATGAGCTAAATATCATCGACTCGATTAATCTGGGTTGATTGTTTTGCATATGCACATGATCTCAACTAGTATCTAGTTCAGATGTAGGCATATACGTACAGGGGACTGTAGTTCAACTCTTGAGCTATCCCATCCATACTAGTGCATAAATTAACCATATCTTTCACATTCGTCATTTAAGATTACACATGTTCTTCAAAGATGAATATTAAGTCTTGGGTTCAAGGTTCATAACTTCATGCTGCCAAATTAAATATAATCAAATATGATGGCTACGACCACCGCTATCCTTTTTAAGGAGGTTGGATCTTCATTTGGTTTTTATTTGAGTATTTTAGACATATATGTCACAATGCTAAAATATGATCACACATTCATCATTTGGGTTTTCTACTCGTTCTTGCAAAAATGAGGGCTTAAGATATCCATACATCCTTTTAGTGTGCTTCTTTCCTAAGCCTTCTCATCTAAAAGGTATGTTATTAATTTCCGACAAGTGTTCATTTTGGTAAAATTCCTAGTAGTATTTGACTTCATTGCGACAATGTCCAAAAGTGCGAGGGCTCTGCAACTTGAAACTAGGGGAGGGTGAACGAGACTTCCACTCCAGCGCCACTGCATGTAGAGGCCTCCAAATCCTCCGGATACTCCATGTGCACGGGGTTGTACCATGCGTAGGAGGCCCCATGCACACGGGGGTGTGGTTCTTGATGCGGGAGAAAAGGGAGAGTGACATGGTAATTCGGTATAGATTTTCAACTCAATCTTGTGGTACTCTCTATTATAAATAAGAAAAAGGAGAACCACGAAGGTTCTCAATTTTCAACTCAATCTTGTGTTCATATGTTTGATGATTTTATAGATTTATTGTTATCTCCGTCATGACACTACAAGAAATATGCTATCTTGTGACCCTTCATATTGGTCCCTGAAAGTTCATTGTTTATCATTTTGTGATTTGTTTGTGACCAAAATCAGTTGGTCAAAAGTCGAGGGTCGCAAAGCGGACACTGCGACTTTTTTTGTGAAATGGTCGTAGATCTTAACGACCAAAAAAAAGGTCGTAGCCTTTGTGACCTAATGGATTGGTCGTCAGATGTTTAGCCAGTCAACGTCAGATCCAACGTGGCAAGATGACATGGCAAAATAGCAACCAAATGAAAAGGTCGTAGATTGGAATCAGCCCGGTCCAATTCGGCCATCTATATGGGCCGAGCCGAATAATTCAGCCCATCTATTTTTTTCTGTCAATTCTGGTTGGCTGCTTTGGGCTTTTGCATTTCATATCAATTTTAGGCCTGGCCTTTTTGCATTCTAATTCTTTTTGGGTTGTATCATTATGAAAGCAGAAATATATCTGGTCCAATAGATAGTTCGGTCAGTTTTTTATTTGGTCCAATAGACATTTCGGCCAGTTTTTCATTTTGCCAGGCCTCTTTATTTCAAATACAATTTACAGCACAAACATAGAATCAACCGAAAGTCAATACCAATATATTCTCTTTTTGACCACTTTCAATCCAAGAATACATTTCAAGTGAACATAGAATAACATTCCAAGGATCTGTTCATAAATCCTAGCATTTGAAGCAACAGCTCCCAGGCGCCTCCACCTCTAGGTGCCTCCACCTCCAGGAAGAAGCAGCAACTCCCAGGCGCTCCACCTCCAGGCACCTCCACCTCCAGGCATCAGGGAGTAGCAGCAGCCCCCAGGCGCAACATCAGGGAGTAGCAGCAGTAGGCCGAGACAGTCCCAGTCCGCGGAACAATTTGATTGAAAAGTTAACCCAAGAAGATCGTCGTAATAGCAACAACTAGACAGAAGTAGAAACATGATAATTCAGAAGCAAATTCGGTTCAAAAGCAACTGGCAGAAGTAGCAACAAAAAGAAAAGGTTCTTTTAAGTTAAATTAAAGGTGCAGTTTCAGTTAATTAAAATTGAAGGATAATGTTTTTTTATTTTAAGTTAGATTAAAAGAACAGTTTTAGTTAATTTAAATTCAAGGAAAATGTTCCTTTAATTGAAAGAACAGTTCCAGTTAATTTAAATTAAAGGAAAAGCTTCATTTAATTTTAATTAATAGAAAATGTTCACTTAAATTAAATTAAAGGAAAAGGTCCATTTAATTAAAGGAAAAGGTTCAGCTAATGTATCCAGTACTGGACAAGTTATTTATAGACACTAAAATAAGCTATGAGTATATAGCACATCAAACAAGTTATTGACACACATGCCAAGAAAACATACTGTGAGCACACTGAATTTATACTCCACTAAATTGCAAACAACACTGTTGGAGTCAACAGAATCATCCCACTAAATTTATACTGAAGATGACAACGCTTTCAGTTTTAGTAGAAGTTCCAAATCAATAGCAAAATGAACGCGAAACAACACACACTACAGCAAGCTCCTAGAATTATATCGAGAAGGTGTCGCCGCAGTGGCGCTCAGGCTCCCCGTGGTGCTCCGGCTGCTCCTCGACGCTCCGGTTGCTCCAAATAAAGGAAAAAGTCCAGTTTCAGTTTCAGTAGCAATATTTGAACATGCAAAAGATTGCATTGCAAAATCAATCATCACTGAAGCTCCTCCTACTAGTCGATGTTCACAAAAACAAATGACACTACAGTTTCAGTTTCAGTACAACAAATCTTCTACTCTCTCATCACTTATTAAGGGTGGCTTGCAGTTTTGAGGCAATTTTAAAATTTCCGGCTATTGGAGATGAGAAGCCAGTACAAAACCCTATATCAATTTGAGTGAAATTTTGCACAGAGAGGCCACAAGAACACATGGATACATAGCAAAGTACCTAGGCCACAAATCAAAGGGATTGCATCAGGAAATCATACGAAATTGGCACAAACTCTAACCATGGCACTGGACAGAGCATAGGGGGAAGAAGAGGAATTCACCGAAGGAGTTGTAGTTGATGCCGAAGCTCAGCAGCGCCAGGGTTGCGCTGCCACACCGTCTAACCGGCGGGGAGCAGCCCCAGAGAAACGAGAGAACGTCCACGGCACCGCACAGATACACATGCGCATGGGTTGCGCCAGCGCACCATCCCGCCGACGCCACGACCGCCAGGAGGGAGTCGGTGAACAGGAGCACCACCAGGACGTCGGGGATGGCCGGAGAGAGCCATCGGAGCACACCGGCGACCACATCACCGCGCACACCCAAAACCCTAGCCGGAGAAATCGACCAGGGCGACGCGAGGAGGAGGCGAGGACCGAATCGACGCAGACCATGTCTATCATCAGCACACCGCGACGGCGGCTTCCCGAACACCGGTGTCTTGTGCTGGCACACCTAACAGAGAGGCGGCGGCCCGGGTGGCGCGGTTTTGGAGAGGGAGACGACCCCTAACCCTAGCACAGAAGGAGGAGGGGAACCCCATGGCCGTGCCTGGGCTGGTGGATCTGGGGGTTGAAGGCGAGGGGAGGGGGAGAGGGTGGGTGGTGGAGACGAGGTCGGCTGTGGGTGGTGGCCGCGGCGGTGGGAATCAGGGGTGGGAGACGAGACGAGGGAGACAGAGGTGGAGCAGTGGGGTGCCTCAATCGGATCTGGTGAGTGAGAGAGATTGAAAGGGTGGGTGCATGGTCAGGGTTTTGGTTTCTTGGGATATGCTCCTCCATTGGATGGGTGCGTGATGGATGGTTCAGATCGCGTCCAACTGAGTGATCCGTGTGAAGGCGGTTCCTTGCGTCTCATTGGCTGTCTGTCTCGCACTTGAATCTCAAAATTTGATCGCATTTTTAAATTGGCATATGGAACTCAAAAAAAATTCAAAACAAATGGAAAACCTCCGCGTTGTGTTAAGTTTATGTTATGAATCAAGGATCATAAATGCTGTTAAAGGGAGTTTTCATTTTCTTTGCACGAAAAAATTATTTTCCATTTTTCGAGTGCCCAAAATTAGTTTTTTTTGTGAAGGACCTACCATATATTTGTTGCAAAATTGGACCAAATATTTTTTCTAAAATATTAGGTCATATTTAATGTGCAATTGACCAAATAGTTGGGTGTCAAAAGGTTTTACCCACCTCTCGTGAAAAAGACAAATTTGCGCCAATTCAGTTGGAAGTGGGTCAAGTTTGAACTACATGTGCTTGATATTTTGCTTTTTATTTTTTCAAAAAATCATTTCTAGGTAAATAATTAGTCATTTAATTGGATATCCACCAAGAGTTTTTCAAGATTCCACCCCCTAGCTATCACCGGTCATGCCCCCTCCCTCGTTTTGACCGCATTTTGAAACCGGCTTAAACAATTCAAAAAAATGTAAAACATTCGCGTTATCCTAATTTATGTCTTATTAACCATACAAACCAATAAACTTGGAATAATGCAAATATCTTAAAATAGTCTTCTCAAAATGAGCTATTGAGTATGAAGGTTTGTGGCTTTCAAGCCAAATGACCGATGTTAGTGCTAGTTTCAAAGGATAGTTTCCCAAATGATCTAATATTGTGCAAATGTTTGCATATTGGAATGGGCAACAAGTTTGCCAAAGGAAGTTTTCATTTTCATTGTACGAAAAATCAATTTTTCATTTTCAGAGTGCCAAAAGTAGGGTTGTTTTGTGAAGAAGCTACAAAATATTTGGTGTGAATTTGAACCACTCCATTTTTTTAAAATACTAGACCATATTTTATTAAAAATTTACCAAATGTTTGCATGAGAAATGATTTTTATACACCTCTCCTGAAAAAGAAAATTTCCGCAGATTCAGCTGGAACGGGGTCAAATTTCAACTACATGTGCTTGATAGTTTGCTTTTTATTTTTTCAAAAAATCATTTATAGGTACAAAAATAGTCATTTAATCAGATAAACACCAAAAGTTTTCCAAGATTCCACCCCTAGCTAGCACCGGTTATGCCCCCTCACCCGTTTTGACCGCATTTTGAAACCGTCTTAAACAATTTAAAGAAAATAAAAAAATGTAAAACCTTCGCGTTGCATTCTAATTTATGTACTAGTAACCGTACAAACCAACAAACTTGGAATAATTCAAATGTCTTAAAAAAGTCTTCTCAAAATGAGCTATCGAGTATGATGGTTCGTGGCTTTCAAGCCAAATGATCAATCTTATGGCCACATTCATGGCATAGTTTGTTCAAATGATCTCATATTGTGCAGAAGTGTGCATCTTGGAATCGCAGACAATGTTGCCAAAGGGAGTTTTCATTTTCTTTGAATGAAAAATCCATTTTTCATTGTACGAAAAATCCTTTTTTCATTTTCCGAGTGCCAAAACTAGGGTTGTTTTGTGAAGAAGCTACCAAATATTTGGTGTGAATTTGAACCACTCCATTTTTGTAAAATACTAGACCATATTTTATTAACAATTGACAAAAAATTTGCATGATAATGATTTTTATACACCTTTCGTGAAAAAGACAAATTTCCGCCGATTCAGCTAGAAGCGGGTCAAGTTTGAACTACTTATGCCTCATAGTTTGCACATGATTTTTTCCAAATACAAAATTTAGGTACAAAAATATATATTTAATCAGAGAAACACCAAAAAATTTCGAAGATTCAACCACTAGCTAGGAACGGTCATGTTCGCCGTTTTGACCGCGTTTTGAAATGGGCATGAAAAATTAAAAAAATTCAAAACATTAGAAAACCTTCGCATTGTGCCATTGTATGGACCAAGTTACCAGGAAACATAGTAAACTTGTAATACGACAATTATTTTTAAAAAGTGTTCTAAAAAATGAGTTATCATGTGTGAATATTCATGGCTTTCAAGCCATATTTGATTTACAACTGATCAAATAGTTGGGTGTCAAAAGCTTTCATCCTATGCCTTTAATGGATAGGATGCTTATGGCTCTCTCCCCCTGATGAGTTGTTGTTTTATTTACCAACATATTTATTTTGGAATTAATAATTTCTTAAATCTTTTTATTTCAACTAGAAATTTATGGTTTTAATTTTCATAAATTCCTAATATTATTATAACTTTAATTTCAATCTTTTTATTATGATTTTAATCATTCATATTTTTTGTTTATTTATATTTTTTTGGAGAGTTTCTGTTTTTAACAGAATCAAAAGAAATATTGGCCTTGGGCCCACCTGGCAGTGGACTTAGGTCCCTGCCAGTGGCCTCTCTCTCTCTCTCACTTCTCTCCGCCCACCCCTAAAAAAACTTCTCTCCGCCCTCTCTCTCTCTCGAGAACCTGACGGCTCTCCTGTGATCCCCTTGTCGCTACCTCCGTCGCCGGTGGATTCCGGCGAGACCAGACAGTCCCCGCGGTGGTCGTTGGTGCCCACACGGCTCTAGCGTGCGATGACGCACACACTGGTCCGCGTCGATTCGGTCCTCGCGTCGTCCTGGTCGATTTCTCTGGCTAGGGTTTTGGGTGTGCGCGGCGATGCGGTCGCCGGCGTGCTCCGGTGGCTCCCTCCGGCCATACCCGGCGTCCTGGTGGTGCTCCTCTTCACCGAATCCTTCCTGGTGGTCGTGGCGTCGTCGGGACGATGCGCTGGCGCAACCCCGACGCCCGTGTCGCCGTGCGGTGACGTGGCCGTTCTCTCCTTCTTCTGGCGCTGCTGCTCCCCGCCGGCTGGACGGCGTGGCAGCGCAATCTTGGCGCTGTTGAGCTTTGGCATCGGCTACAACTCCTTCGATGAATTCCTCTTCTTACCCCTTTTCTCTGTCCAGTGCCATGGCTAGAGTTTGTGCCGATTTCCTATGAATTCCTGGTGGAATCCCTTTGATTTGTGGCCTAGGTACTTTTCTATGTATCCATGTGTGCTTGTGGCCTCTCTATGAAAAATTTCACTCAAATTGATCTAGGGTTTTGTATTGCCTGTTGTACTTTTGCATATCCATGTTCATATGTGTGCCTTGGGCATTTGATTATGCTAGTCAGTGCATCTTGGTGGTTTGTGTGCTCTGGTTTACTCCATGGCCAGTTTCGCCTGGGTTCTACTCTGGTTGTGATAATATGATAAGAACACATGCTTTGTTGATGTCCCTTTACTAAATAAGAATAGAGACTATGCTTGGCTGGTTTCATTCCTTTTTTTGTTGAGATCATTTGCTACACTAGGTTTCTGCTGGGCTCACTTAAACTGGTATGAACAGATACTATAGTTGAGCTTAGCTAGGCCAATGATGCTGGTCTGAGGCTCTATAGGATTTTATGGATGCATATAGAGCTACTGTACCCATTGATCCAATGATGCAACAGATTCTAGCAACTCTATAATGCTGAGGAAAATCCCTCTCCAATCCTACCTTAGGGTGCAGAGTAGCTTGGTCTTGTGTAATATGATATACCCTGCTTATTATGGTGAGCCTGCTCCTCCTAGCTGGTTCACAGCTTCTCACTTGTGAGTTTGGTCCTTCCCTGATTCTTGTTGCTTTTGCAACAAGTGTTTCTAGCTGTTCTTGTGAGTCTGTTCTCTGCCTTTGTAGCTGGGGCTGCCTCCCTTGCCTGGCTGGTTCATGTGTAGGTGGCCATGCACAGCAGCTGCTTGCTAGCTGTTGTCTTAGCTGCTGGGTGGCTAATTGGTGGTTACTTGTGCCATTTCGGCTGGCATGTGTATCCACAATATGCAAACTTTGATTTGGCTGGATTTAATCTAAAGGCCAAATCTTATTTTTTTAAAGGAAGATAATACATGGGGTTAGTGCTTATTAAACCTTGAATTGTGGCTTTGATCTATGCTTGATGGTCTCTATTTCCTTGGCTTATACTTGGCAGATTGGTGTTTTTTTGGTTGGTTGTCTACTGTTCCATTGCTTTGCTGGTACTGTTCATGATCAACTTAATTGAAATTATGGGCTTAGCTTATATATATAAGTACCTAAGTGCTAGCCCCTAATATAAATGCATTTCCCTACGGGGAATGCTATATTTTAATTCCCCCAAAACCATTTCTTTGTCTATGTTTTTATGCAGGTTGAAGATCAAAGATGGTAGCTAGGTTTAGTTTAGCCTTAGTTTAGGATTTACTTGTTGTAATTTCCTTTTCTTTGCAATAAGAATTGTAATATAATTCATTTGTAATAATATTTCTATTTGTTCAATTTCTTAATTCATTTGTAAATGATTATACCATTATTAATAAAATGTTTCCTTTATTCGTAATTGTCCTTTATTCTTTATTTTTTATCTTTTATTATTTATAGTTATGCATTTAAAACTATTTGTTTATTCTATTTTTAAATTGCGATCCAAATGATGATAAAAGTGCAAAGATCATGTCAAATTTTATATGGGTCATTACGGTTAAAGTGTGGGTCTCACATGCTAGTAGTAGATTTAAACCAAGTGCAACATAGACACGTAAGCGGAAATTGACACATGGACAGGACACATAGGAAAAAATTTGACACATGAACATGACACATAAGCAAAATTGATGATGTGGCGTCCAGTCATATTAATGCATCCACGTTTACAACGTCATGACCATCTAGATTGGTCGTGATCAGATAGAAATAAAACAGCAGATCAGTGTTGTCTGCTTTACGACCATTTCGTGTAAGGCAATTATGACCTTTCTGACTAAAATGGTCGTTATGTTTAAGGGTTTGGAGCCTACCAAACAACTTACAACCAATTGGATCGAAATGATCGTTGATTTACGACCATTTCTTCTAGAGTCACTGACAGAAGGTCACAAGTTAGCATATTTATTGTAGTGTTAATTTTGACTCGCAGACATTGTAATTTTCAATAGCAAATAATGTATGTACTATGACAAGGTAGGAAGTGTAAGAAAATTTATGATCTGGCAGGGAAATCTCAAGCCAATTTATTAACCACTCTATACTGATATACCAAATAATGAGAAGACAATATATAATTTAAAAATTAAGGACAAAAAAGCAAATAGATATAGATATTTTATTATAAGTTTAATAGAGTGAGCCTTTCATGTGTCTATCTTATTCTTAAGAGGGAAAGGCTTAGAAATTTTATGCTCACATAAGAAAAGTAAAATCTTTATAAATTTCCTTGTTACTCAATGAAAAAAAATTGGGAGCACCTGATTATCTAATTTTCTTAGATTAAGCATTGTGTCTGTATGTTTACATACTCTACAATTGATTATTCTTAGATCGAGAAGCTACAAATAAAATGGTAATGCACCATGAACTTGAGATTCTTGACTTACACTACTAGGGAATAGCCTTATGGTGGCGCACTGTTTTTGAGTTTAGTGGCGCATTAGGGATGCGCCACTAACTACAAGCCACTAATAAGGGCTTAGAGGTGGCGCATTCTGGATGCGCCACCCCTAAGGCCCTTAGGCGTGGCGCATCTCATAATGCGCCACCTCTAAGCTCTTAGGGGTGGCGCATTCTGGTATGCGCCACGCCTAAGGGCCTTAGGGGTGGCGCATTTGCAGTGCGCCACTAAGTCCTGACAATATGCGCCACTAAATAATTACACAAAACAAAAAAAAGAATCACATAAAAGAATAAAAGCATTACAGATATTTTTATTATATTACAGAAATGCAAAATACAATATAACAATGAGGCCAACAATTATTGATACAAAAGAATTGCAATATAATTTTTATTACAAAGGTTTAGAGGCCAACAAGATTCACAAGATTACATTCCATCACAAAATTACAATGATTCCAACAATTATTGAAAACCGAAAACTACTTTCGTCATCACTACTTGTTTGCTCTTCAACCTGCACAAAACAAAGCTTTAGAGGTCACATCCATATGAATCATACCAAAGGAGAACAAAGAAATCTAGCATCTATTCTTATCAACAACTTAAAGCAAGTCGATGAATGGTGAAAAGCATGCACATATGCATAAAAATGCATATGCAGTGCCCTTTATACACAAAGAGCACCAAGAGTATTTGACACTACCATCTACTACACAAAGAGTACATCCAAATTACATCCAAATTACACAAAGAGTACATTCAATTGTTCTGACTCGGCTCGGGGAATGGGCGGCATCCTTCTTTCGTCATGAAAGGCCTTGTGTCACGTAGGGCCTTTAGGCGGACTTCTATCTCCCCATTGGATGGTGCAATGTTCGAGTGGAAGATCGACCCCCTCATTTGTACTTCATGACAGATGATAGTCGCCATCTACGCTTGGATGTGAAAGAACTCCTCCTTCAGATTTTCATCGGCGATTTCCGCCTTCCTTTCGGCCCACGCTCTGAGATGACTTGGCAACGTAAGGTTGCGTTGTTCTTGTACAATCGCCCTCATGTGATGAAGGGCGTAGTACGCATCCCTCACACTGGCAACCGGCTGCTTGACGCACGGGAACCGCGTTACGTGGTTGAACACGTTCACGCCAGGCTAATTTTTCCTGAAATTGTGCTTCATGATCTTGCCTCCGGCTTTTATGTAGCCGACGAGAGCATCATCCAAAACTCTCATGATATACTTGTAATCTTTCTTGTTCACACTCCCCGAGTCTAAATACACGGCATGCGAGTGTTGCGGTGAAAAGCAGATGAGCACGCAGTCTTGATCCTCACTGCATAATTAAAACAATCCAAAAGGAATGTTGGAAGAGGACAATGGAAAGCTAAGAAAGCATATATGCTACGGAGGCAAGCGAATGACTTACTTGGGAGAGTAGGTCATAAGAAATGAATCTTTGTCGGCGTTCCATAGCATGAAGTCTGTGATGTATCCCGCCGCGAGAGCCGCGTCCCCTTCGTCCATCAAGATGCTTTCACGCATGTAGAAGGGGTCCAATATCGCGACGCTCGGGGTCTTATCTCTCCTGATACTCATAGAAAGGCTGAGAGAGAACAGACGGATAAGGCTATGGTCCAGCCGCTTGAGATGGTACAAATTGAAGATCTCCCAAAATCGCAGGATTATCATATCCGCGGGGATAGTGTTGATGAAGCCCATGTTGAGTGGCACATTGGCCATGAAAACCGGGTACGAGGGATTCTCTTCTCGAAGAAGAATCTTCTCTAATGCCATAATACTATGATGCACACTCTGCATATCCGAAATTGCAAGGTCCAGCATGTCCTTAGGTAGCATCGCCCTACCAGCCACATGGATTTCAAACGAGAGATCCTTGGGTCTTGGTGGCCCGTCCTGAGCCCGGATCGGCATCGAAGGTTGGCTACTAGAAGTGATGCTCTTCTTTCTTTTCCGTCCCTTCTTCTTTTCTGATTTTGAGCAGTCACCGGCCTTTATCTGCTCAGTGGCCGCCTTATGGAGTGTGGACGGGCTGAGAATAGATCTTGTGGCATCTGCTTGAGGCTCGGTGAAGGCGCAAGCTGCTGGAGACATGTTCTGAGAAGCAGCGAAGAGACGCGTGGAGCAAGCAGGCTTCGCCGCAGGATCAGCTGGACCGCGAGCTTCCTCGTCATGCTGATAGGCTCCTTCAGCAGGAGGCATGAATAAGTCATCATCATCATCATACAAAGTATTGATGAACTGGTCGGCGCTGATATCATCATCAAGATCATCGTCTTCTTGTTGTGCTCCGATGGGATCATGTGGCGCCGACACGATGACTAGCGGTGTTGTCCTAGGTGTGGTGCCCCTTTCCCCCGTCATTAAACGCATTTGGCTCTTCGGCCATAGGCATATTTGGTTGAAACAGTCACTGAGGACTGCCGGCTCGTCCTCATCGTATCCGGGGGTTTGAATGGGAGGTTCAACTCTCTCGTAGCCCGAAATCACGAGAGAGATTTGAACCCTATGCATCTCCGGTGCCATCGGCATATTGTGCATGATTCGATTTTGTGGTTGAATGATTTTACCTTTGGCAACATCCTTCAACTCGCCGTCCACGACTTGTAATAGAATTCATGGAGTGTCCTCCTGCGAAAGATATATATATATATATATATGCATGTACGGCATCAGAGAGATTCCACTAAAAAAGGCAAGGAGATGAAGTCCTCGTTTGAGTTGCAGACGCTTATAGTTACCTTGAGGGCGTCGAGGTCGGCTAGTGAAGAGACCCCGCCGATGACGGCGGGCATGCAAGAGACGGAGGGCGCACTACCTCCCGTGGCGTCGGTCGCCCTATTTGCGCTGCCGTCGGGTGCATTATTGTTATGCCCCGGTTGCTCGATCGTGGCCGGAGGAGTTACCATCACGTCCGGCGTCGCTGCCGCGGTGTTGGCGGCCGGAGTCACCAATACGCCGGGAGTCGGTGCGGGAGCCACCACTACGGCCGGAGTCGGGACTGCAGGCGCCGCGGGGCCCGAGTTGCTGCCGACCATGCCGGGGACTGGTATGGGCCCTTGTCCACCACACGCTTGCCAATTCGCGAGCGACTGCATCATATCTGGAAGGAGAGCGTTCATCTTCTTCGCCACTTCGTCCTGGACAAGCTGCGGAAGCATGTTCACCTTCTCCTCCAGTCCACGAACATAAGCGGCATCTTCTTCGGTCCTTCTCGCCTTGCGCCCCCTCAAACCGGACTGCTCCGCCAATTTTCCATAATATTCGGACCAATTTAGGTCCGCACCAAAGCCGACCACACGGCCGGCTGACGATGGCTTCGCCGTCACGTCGTCAACCTTCTTGACCTTATTCAACGCCCTGTTAAAGGCGTTGTCCCACGGGCCGGCCGGCTTAACCGACGACTCCTGCGATGAGGCGATTTTCATTTCCGCTTGCTGCAAAAAGAATGTGAAACGTTAAGAAATTGTGAACTTCACTCGAGAATTCAATCGACAAGGTCGCGTGGTAAACTACTTACCACGGCAGTCGTAAACTCCTAAATCTTAGGATCGATAATTATTTTCGAGGTTGCTTTGTCCTTATAGCTCCGGGCCCTCACAAAGAATTTGGTTGGCGGATCATCTTTGTATTGCTGGAAGGGGTTAGGTATGCCCGCAGCGGCGTACTCCGCATCCTCCTTGTACCATTTAGGCTTGGAACTTTTTTAACCACCGGCTCCGAGACGGTGGTTACCTATGACCTGCGACCGCATGGCCTTGCCCTTTGCACTCGCGACCTTGGCTTGCTCGGACTCACACCTAGCCTTGAAAAGGTTGTAGGTAGCTTCGTCGATCAACGGCTCTTTCTCCTTGAGCTCCTCCAGGTTTTGTTCTTTTCAAAAATTGCCCTCTTCACCCGGGTTTTCCAACTGGACAAGGCCTTGCTCATCTTCCTGAGGGCCCATGTGTTTACTTTGTTCCCTCTGAGTTTGGTGTTATCGTACGGCTTTGGAAACTTGTATCGTCCGTGCAGCTTGTTGATAAGAAGCTGACAATAATGAATATTCTCATGACTCCTGAGGTTAATCGTGGTGATCGGCACGGTGTTGCGGAGGATCGCCGCGACTTGAAGGCCGTACCCTTCCGAAAAACGTTCGGGCTCTTTAGGAATCCCGACGGCGGTCACAATAGTAAACTCTTGCCTGATGACGCCGACCTTGGTAGGTTTCCGATTCCTCTTCTTCGACTGGGTACCATCTGTGTTGGAGCCACCGGTCCCATCATCCTCGCCGATGTTCCTCTCGCCGTCTGTCGTACCGGCCTCCTCCTCCAAGTCATCATCCGATAAGTCGGTCTCCGACTCTATCTCCTCCTCATACTCCTCCTCGCCCGGAGGTACTTCCTCTTCTCTCTGCTCCTCGACCTCCTCCTGGGAGTATTCCCAAAATTGCTTCCTTTTTTCTCCCGGCTGAGAAGAAGGACCGGCGTCGGCTCCGGTCGACATGTTTGCACTAGTACAATATTAAGAAATGCAACTACTTAATTAATTAGCACAATAAATAAATGCAAATACTCTCATGTTAAGAAAAATAGCAAAGGTCATGCACGAATTCACGGAAAAATTCGGCATGACCTTTGCTCTTTTTCTTAACATGAGAGTGCCCCATTCTCAACCGAAACGGAAGTTAATCAATATTTCGGGAGAAAGGGGATAATGATTTGTACCTGCACAAAAAAATGCCTACGTGTAGGCACAACCAGCATATTTATAGATATTGAAACAATATTCAAAAACATAATACTCAATAAGAAATCTATTAACACCATAATATTCCAAAGATAACTGAAAACTGAAAATTGCTAGTACTTCTCACCATCATATTTATGCTAGCCTCCAACAACAAGTCTGTCAAGCAAGGTAAAAATAATAATCACATAAACAGTTTGGCACCCACATCACATAACATAGGCAACCATCTTATCATGTCAAGTTCTGCTGGCAGATTAATGCATTGCAAATTCTGTATACTTGCAAGTTGTACTTTGCAACACCTAAAAACAGAAAATTTGGACCTAGGGCATTGTCAAGAACTCAAAAAATTCAGACAAAGCACCATGGCACCTTTGCTAGTTGAAAATTCAGACAACTTGTTTTTTTTCCAGCAGGGGAGGGGGAGCAGGGCACCATTGCTATTTTTCAACTACTACCTCTATTGCTACCACTACAAACCTAATACAGAGTACTACTAGAACTAATTTTTACTTTTGAAATTAGAAGAACAGGGAGCCTACACTTCATTTAAAGCAGATGCAGTCCATGACAAGGTGAAGTGTATATACTTATTAGTTTGTACTTCTGCACTAAGCAACAAGCCTATCATTAATCCTAGCAATAAGCAATAATCCTAGCATTTTATCTGTCATGAAAAGCAAACGGAGAGTAACTACACATATCAATATATTTTTGTGCTATTATTTTTAGAGTAACCTCTCTTCATCAGTTTATTTCTTTTTCATATCAAATTGGGCTATCAGAAAAATTTTCATATCAGAAAATTTTTCAACAGCTCTCCCTCTATCTATCTTAAAACAGTGACCCTAAGAAATTTTTCAAATCAAAATTTGTACAAATCAAATCAAATCAAAAATTTAATTTTTATTTATACTAGCAATTGTACATGGCACATAACCAATTAATCCTAGCAATAATCCAAATCAACAACAATAATCCTAGCAATAATCAACAACAATAATCCTAGAAATAATCACTTCAAAAAATCAACAGCAATAATCCTAGCAATAATCAAAAATCAACAACAATAATCCTAGCAATAATCCTAACAATAATCCTAGCAATAATCCTAGAAATAATCCTAACAATAATCAGCAGCAGGAGGAGTGGGGGTTGGGGGCGGCGCCATGGCCACCACGACCGTCGTCGGAAGCCAGCAAGGGGAGGGAGGGGGGTAACGGCGGTGGAGGGGCGTCGCCTAGGTCGCCGTGGAGGGGTCGGGGCGGCTCCGGTGAACGGCGGGGGCGTCTGCGGTGGAGGCAGTCGGCGAGGAGGCTCCGTTGGCGGGAGGGGCTCCGGTGCGGGGAGGGGCTCCGGTGGCGCGAGGGGCTCCGGTGCGGGGAGGGGCTCCGGTGCGGCGGCGGCGCTAGGGGAATGGGACGAGCGAATGGGGAATGGGCACGGGAAAGGGGAAGGGCCCGATGGAGGTTAAGGCTTAGGGGTGGCGCATTTCGCCAGAATGTGCCACCAACAGGTTTCTTATGCGTGGCGCATCTCGGCAAAATGCTCCACGCATAAGGAACCTGTTGGTGGCGCATTTTGGCAAAATGCGCCACCCCTAAGAAAACTTAGTGGCGCATTTCAGCAATATGCGCCACCCCTAAGCCTTTTTTATTTTTTAATTAAAGTTTAAACAATTATTTATTTTTTAATTAAAGTGAAACCATTTAAAAATATTAATTATGGAGTACATTTTTTTGTAAAAGTGGTCAAACTTTATTAAGATTGACTTTGACCAAATCTTATATGCGGAGTAAAAAGAAACGGAGGGGCGGGGGGGGGGGGGGGCTCCGGTGGCGCGGGGGGGGGGGGGGGGCTGCAGTGTGGCGGCGAGGGCTCCGGTGAGTCGACGGCTAGGTGGGGGGGAATGGTTGCTGTGTGAGCATGGGAGGGGGTAGGTGGTTAGGTTAAGTCTTAGGGGTGGCGCACTTTGTAGAACTACGCCACCAAGTGTATCCTTATGCGTGGCGCATTCTATAGAAATGCGCCACGCATAAGGATACACTTGGTGGCGTAGTTCTACAAAGTGCGCCACCCCTAAGAACACTTAGTGTCACATTTAGGCTAAATGCGCCACCCCTAAGCACCATTTCATTTTTTTAAATAAAGTTTAACCATTTCATTATATTTGTTTGACCATTTCATTTTTTAAATTAAAGTTTCACCATTTAATTATATTTCTATAAAGTTGTCAAATTTTATTAAGATTGACTTTGACCAAATGTTATATGCGGAGTAAAAAGAAACGGAGGGAGTATATGAGAAGCCGAACCAAGATCCACAAACACAAGGTGTAGCGGCATTTGGAAACATAAGATTGTGATCATCAATTACAAAGTGCATATTAAATCCATGCATACACAAAGTGATCATGAATTACAAAATATTCTTCTTAAATTTGGAGCTAGCTATATCTAGCTATCGTTTCCTCACGATCTTCTTCTTGCCCTTCTTTGTCGTGGTTGAATAATTTAGGCCCGGGATGCCTTCACTTTTCCTCTTGAACGGGAGGAGACCTTTCTTCGGTAGGGTTGTGGTGTATGTATCCTGAGCGGCGTAGTCATCCTCCATCTTCGGGTCGCCGTACTTGTCAAAGTCTTGCTCATTGGCGACTCCATCCATTCCGATGATGTTTCTTTTGCCTCTCCTCACTACAACGCGGCTCGGCTTTGATGGGTCGGTAATGAAGAAGCATTGGTCCACTTGGCTAGCCAGTACCCATGGCTCATTTTTCGCGGTGACGTTTGCGCCCGCAGACTTGGATTTGGCTTCGGGTATAACCATGGTGGTGAAGTACCGGTCTTCTTTTACGACGCTCTTGGCCCATCTCACACGGAACATCGACACCTTCTCTCCACAGTAGTCGAGCTCCCATATGTCCTCGATCCTTCCATAGAATCTTTCCTTGACGTCATTGGTGTAGAATATCCCCGTTACCCCTGAGTTCTGGTAATCGCAGTTATTGTCCTTTTCCTCCGTGTAAAATGTGTAGCCGTTGATATCATACGCTTGATAGGTCATCAGGTTGCGTGCGGCACCCTGTGACAAGGTGAATATCATATTTTCGCCCTTGGAAGCGTTCCTTCGCGGGGGATTAGCACGAAGCTCGTCCCTGAACCAAGTCATGAAACCGGAGTTGTGCTCTTTGATTAGCCGTGGATCTCGGTCCGTTATCTGCAGGCCCTGGTCACTGTACTTCTTCCTGATTAAATCCTTGTGCTTTACAGTCCAAGGATCGACCAGCTGGATGTGTTGTAGCGCAACTAGGCTTGCTCTTTCAAAGTCGATGTCTCGACCGTCAAAGTTGACATGCATTGCGCGGCTTCCCTCGTGGTGACCACACCCATCGGTCCTGCCAAAGTGCTTGTTGACGGCCAGACCAACAGGGTTCTCGGTGTTGAGATAATTTGTGCAAAAAGAGATGCACTCTTCGGTTAGAAAGCCCTTCGCTATGCTTGCATCTGGACGGGACCTGTTACGAACGTATTTTTTGATGTGCCCATTCATCCTTTCGAACGGCATCATGCTGCGCAGAAACGCAGGCCCGAGTTGGACGATATCCTCCACGACGTGGATCAGCAGATGCACCATAATGTCGAAGAACGCGGGCGGGAAATAGATCTCAAGCTCGCATAGTATGAGCACGATCTCCTCCTGTAGCCTTTTGAGTTGCGTAGCACAAATCGACTTCCGGGAGATGACTTCAAAAAAGTTGCAAAGGCCAAACAACGTTTTACGGACGTGCTCGTCCATTATCCCTCGCATCGCAACCGGGAGAATCTGCGTCATCAGCACGAAACAGTCGTGAGATTTCATCCCGCTGAAACGCTGCTTCGCCTCGTCTAGGTATCTGCTTATCTTCCCCGCGTAGCCGTTTGGAAATTTTACTCCTATGAGGCAGTCGATAAACCGCTTGATCTCCTCCTCGCACAGAGTGAAGCATGCCGGGGGCAGTGATCAATACCGGTCTTCTTCTTGGTCGTCCTTTTTCGTTTGCGAGAGTTTTCCGTTTCCGTATCCTCTTCCTCCTCCGGCTCATCATCGTCGTCACTAGGGGGGTGAAGTTCCCTCCTGATGCCCATAAATTTCAAGTCATTCCTTGCTTTTGGCCCGTCCTTGGTCTTCTCCGGCATGTTGAGCAGCGTGCCAAACAAGCTCTCGCATACGTTCTTTGTGATATGCATTAGATCAAGGCTATGAGGACTGCGGAGTAGACTCCAGTATTGCAAATCCCAGAAAACAGACCTCGCTTTCCATACCCTCATCAACGGCTGAGTCTTCTTTTTTTTTCTTTCCCGGCGCGGGGCACTCTTTCCAAGTTTTCAGCAAGTTGTCGATTTCTTTGCCGCTCCTTCGAGCTGGGGGTGCTCGGAGCTCCTCGCTTCCATCGAACAGATGTCCCTGTTTTCTCCACGCGTGTTTCTTGGGAAGCCACCTCCGAGACCCCTGGAACACGGTTTTTGAAGATCCGGGATCTTTTGGTAGTTGGCGGTACGTTGTATTATCCATGCACCTAACGCATGCACAGAATCCTTGGACCACCTGCCCTGAGAAATATCCGTATCCGAGATAGTCGTGCACCGTCGTGATCACCGCGGCTTTCATTGGGAAATATTCTTTTGCCGCGGCGTCCCACGTATTGACTCCGTCTTTCCATAACGTTTCTAGCTCCTCTTTCAACAGCTGCAGATATAGATTGAGGTCCATACCTGGTTGTTTCGGCCCTTGAACTAGCATACACATTGTTATGTACTTTTTCTTCATGCACTTCCAAGGGGGAAGGTTGTATATGCATACAAACACGGGCCAGGTACTGTGTGTGCTGCTCTGGCCGCCAAACGGATTGACTCCATCGGCGCTCACACCAATCCTGAGGTTCCTTGGTTCTTTCCTAAAATCTGGGTATTCGAGGTCCAACGCAGTCCATTGGCTACCATCTGAAGGGTGCCTCGGCATGTCCTCCTTTTCCGGATCCGGATTCGGGTCATCCTCTTTTATCTTCTTTCTATCCGCGTGCCAGGTCATGAGCTTTGCTTCCTCGGGATCTACGAAATACCTCTGCAGACGAGGAGTGATCGGATAGTACCATACCACTTTTCTAGGAACTTTCTTCCCTCTCTTGTATCGACTAACACCGCACACCGAACATGGGGTTTTATCTTCGTCCTCACCCCGATAGATCATGCAATCATTTATGCAGACGTGGTATTTAACGTGCGGAAGATCGAGAGGGCAAAGGACTTTCTTGGCCTCAGCGATACTAGTTGGGCACGTGTTTCCCTTCGGAAGACGATCGTGCCAGAATGCCATGTTATCATCGAAGCTTTCGTCGGTCCATTTGTGTTTTGCCTTCATCTCCATAGCCCCAAGTGTTACATTCAAGCGGGTATCCCCGTCGTTGCATCCTTTGTAAAACTTCGTAATCGCGTCTTTCTCGAGTCGCGCCATCTTGGCTTTCTCTCTAGCTGCACCTCTTGCGTTCAACGCCTCTTTGACAAGCAGCTCTTGAACATGAGGGTCCCGCACCCAGCTTGAATCATCATGTCCGACATCTTGATCTTCATGTCCGGCATCTTGATCTACATGATCCGCTTCGGCATCTTCTTCATGATCATGTACGGGATGCTCTTCGTCATCTCGCCCGCCGCTGTTTATGGTTGCCCTTCCTCATTTACTGGCGCCCCACCATTGAGGTCCTCCTCCTCACCAGCTTCATCACTTATCCATCGTGTGTAGCCATCCATCAAACCATTATGCTTCAGGTGTCTTTGCAATATTCCGGAATCAGGCTCGATCATGCACTGCAGTTTGCATCTCCGACACGGACATCTTATATCCGACCTATTATTCCTTAGCATGTCGTTTGTCGCACATTGCATCCACCTAGCCACGGTGATATCGCTCAGCATATCGCGGACCATGGTCGATCACCTGCGTGCACGGAGAGAGCAACACAATTATATATCACAGTCGTCGCCGGAAAAAATGGCATGACCTTCCCTAATAATGCATGGGAGCATGCGGAGAGTGCGCTAGAAATTTGCCGAAACGGAAATGAATCGACATTTCGGAAAAATATTTGCCACTCAAGATACACATATACATCAAACCACCATAAGCTTCACATCTACATCAAACCACCACAAGCTTCACATATACATCAAACCCAAGCTTCACATATACAACAAACCCCAAGCTAATAAAGGCAAGTATATGGGTCATAAATGGGAAAAAAGAGTTTGGGAGGAGGTCCACTTACTTCAATATGAAACAAAATAGATGTAATGCCAAGTATCGATGGATAAATGGAAGAATGAGGTGTGGAGGAGGAAAAAACCGAATAGATCTAGGGTGAGAAGAGTGGATCTAGTTTGAGAATTGTGTGGAGTGAATGAGAGGTGGTAAGTGGGGTGGAGTAGATAAGGGCAGCTCTAGGCATTTAGTGGCGCATATAGGAAGTCAGTGGTGGCGCATCTGTGCAATGCGCCACCCCTAAGCTCTTATGGGTGGCGCATTACAACAATGCGCCACCCCTAATGACCTTATGGGTGGCGCATTCACTTAGGGGTGGCGCATTCTATAAATGCGTCACCTATAAGGTTCATAGGGGTGGCGCATATTGCTGGATGCGCCACGTATAAGATCCTCTAGGCTGGCCCACTCTTAGGGGTGGCGCACTGGAAAATAATGCGTCACCCATAAGGTCTTATGGGTGGCGCATTATTTTCCAGTGCGCCACCCCTAACAGATGGTGGCGCATGGCTTTCTATATGCGCCACTAATAAGCTTTCCATGTATAGCTATTTCCCTAGTAGTGTTAATCCATTGCATATTAAAGTCACAATATTTACAAAAAACAAGAAAATCCCACAAAATTGAATCAAGACATATGTGTGCTAATCTGATGCCCCCTTTTTTTATAGCATACCCGTATCACAACTAACATTGTGAAAAATGTATATCATTTCTGAAATATATTTGTAATCTTATTTTGTAGAAGCATGCTAATGTAAAAAAGAATGGTCAAATTGTATCATAAAGCCTTTGTCCATCACGTCTAAAATCATGTATTTCAAAATGTATATAAAGAGTTTGTAGCTTAGAATCTGACTTTACATACTAGTCCTGGAGACTTTAATTCATTTATAAATGTCTCTTTTAAAACCAGTATATGGGATCAACCTTTAGCCAATCTGCTAGAGTTGTTCTTAAAAATTTCGTTGATTTTATTTAAATTTTGCCTCATAAAAATGAGAAAAAAAATTATGGTTACAAGTGCATTGAACGTTCAAGTTTACTACCTAGATATAAATCCTCATGGGCCCGTGTGTCTTGGACTCAATATATCTAAGCCATTTTGTCAATGTATAGTTCCATGCACATTAGCTAGCGGATCTATATTTTGTAGTATGAATTTTTCAGTAATAAGAATTCGCCAAACTGTTTGGGAAAAAGACTACGGGGTTATAACACGGTGATGTTCGATATACTGAGCACAGTGACCGTGATGATGACACTGAAAATATATATGAGAAAGCATCATTTTTTTCTTCCAAATCAAACAAAATGGCATATACCATTGAAGTATTACTGGGCTGAGACCAAAAGGGATACTTGGAGCCTCTTGGTTTCACAAGCTGGGTTTTGAGTTGTAGCCTCGGAAATGGATGTTACAACACGGTGAGGTTCGATATAGTAAGCACAGTGACTGTGATGATGACACTCAAAAAATAGGAGAAAGCATCATTATTTTTTCAAATCTCCAAAATCAAAAAAATCAAAATGGTATAGGCCATTTTGTTTGGGCTGAGACCAAAAGGGATACTTGGAGCCTCTTGGTTTCACAAGCTGGGTTTTTAATTGTAGCCTCGGAAATGGATGTATGCAGCCGCTTTCCTTTGCAAAGTTACTCACACGCTGGCACGCATAGATGATTATCACATGACTGCTCACGCATGCAAAACAAAATCTGGTTTGGTTTAGCAACGCTGGCACGTATAAACTAGCTAAAAGTTCAACTTAAAGCACTAATGGTAACTTGATAAGAGAAGAAAAGGATGCCACATCAACCGTGACTGAAAAAGCTAGGCTTTGTCAGCGACAAATATCTCAATGCTTCCACACAAAGCCAGGTTGCATATATTTCCCTCCAAATTCGGTTCTAACAAATTCTAATTGAGTACACTCTAGCTCACCATAATCGTTATATAACGCAACAAATTCAGTTAATTGCTGCCACATCGACCTCTCTTACTTTCCACCGGTATATATGCAAGCAAGGGAGGTCGGTATTGCTTACAAAACCACCATTGTAGTAGTGCACAACCTCAAGAAATTACACCGGACCTAGCAAGAACAGTATGGCGTCCAAGTCCAACTTCAACCTCCTCCTCATGGCCGCCATCCTGGCGTCCATCTTTGCGGCCACCGCTGCCCTCTCTCCATTCCAATGCTACGCAGGGTTTGGCCTTCCGTTCAATCCGCTCGGAGGCTGCCGTGAGTACGTCGTGCAACAAGCCTGCGGCGTCGGCATCCCCGGGTCCCCGCCGCCGTCCACCCAGCCGGGGAACACCCCCATGGATCGGTGCTGCGAGGAGTATAGAAACATATCACAGTGGTGCTCGTGCGAGGCACTGCGCTACTTCATAGGGCGGAAGTCCAACCCTGATTCGAGCGTGCTCAAGGAGCTTCCCGGATGCCCCAAGGAGCCGCAAAGGGACTTCGCCAAGGTGCTCCCCATGCCGGGGCACTGCAACATAATGACCGTTCACAACGCTAAATACTGCCTCGGTATGGACGTGTAAAGATAAATCCATTGCGCTCGTGAATAAGCATGTTCCATCCATGGATGTGTTTTACATGCATATATGTAGGTTTCGTGCGCTTAACATGTGCGGTACTATCTACTATGCACAAGAATAAAGAGAATCATTTTGTGGTTCTTCAATTTCAACTCAATATTTTGTTCATATGCGTGGTGGTGGTTTCATAGCCTTCATTGAGATGTGTTTGCAAGGCAGTGCGCTACTTCATATGCCCAAGTGTTCAATATTCTGCTTCATCATCCGGTAGTAAGGGCAATATGGAATACGGTGAGCAGCTTACCCGTCTTTTGGCTTCAGCATATCGAGGGTGCACACCGATGTTTGATCGTATGATGGCCCTCCCCATGGTGGTGAAAGGAACACCAAATATGTCTGGTATTTATAATTTATAATACCTAAATAGTTTATTCTTACTATCTTATTTATCCTGACATACAAACATGTCACATCCTGGCATAATCTATAATACCTAAATAGTTCATCTCCACTAACCTATTTATCTTGGCATGCAAGCTATTCACATCATCAAGTTGGTCCACTATGTAAAAATTCTTTTCCACTAACTATGCATGCACATGATCCCATTAATTGCATGCACATGGAAACTAAATAAATAATATTTTTTATGCACTTAGCCTCACAATTTATAAGAGACTTTTTAATAAAAACTCAAATTATGAGTTATCTCATAATTTCTTTTTATATGCACATCTATACTTGATATTATTGCTTTAGGCTTAGCCAATGGTGGAGATATCTCCACTATCTCTATTCAATATCATTTTTGTCTCATATTGTTTCATCGACATATTATCAAGGTAATAAGTTAATAAAACAAAAACGATACTCATTTTTTGGTTTATTTTCTTAGATTTTTTATCTAAACAATATTGATTTCAAAGAAGAATTTATAATCAAATTATACTACACTTAATAATTTTTCTCATGTTTCAAAAAACAAATCTTATATTTTTACTCTAAATAATTCCTGCAGCAACGCGCGGGGTATCATCTAGTTATAAATAGCATAATGCCTACCGCAATATACAAATATGCATGAGACAAGACCAAAACCACCACATGCAACCATGCATGAAAAAATAGTTTTCATTATATTACTATATTTATATTCAATAAATATTTTATAACTATACATAATCAAATATAGTAAATTGTATGTATTTTAAAATTTTGGTTCATGTGTTATTAATCTAAATATTTAGAAGTCATATAATCAAATTTCATTGAAATATACAATAACTCATTCACGTAGCAACGCATGAATGGGATATCATCTTTTTTTTTGACATTTTAAAACTCCCTTTATTCCTTCTCTACCAAAGTAGCATCGTTTACAATGTAATCCAGAATAAGGTTAGGTGGGGGATTCTAGCCAAGTACAGGGGGAAGAGAACTTGGCTAGCTTTGCTAGCTCATGAGCTACACAATTGCTTTCTCTAAAACAGTGCTGGAACAGAACATGAGTAAACTCTTGCGACATGAAGAAGCAATCATCGAACATCGCACTTGCAGGGGAAGAAGAGCTCCCTGCCTTCAATGCTTCGATCACGTCTAAGTTATCAGATTCAATCTCCAGCTTCCCACACCCAACGGTTCGTGCCAAATTCATGCCAAACCGAACAGCCATTGCTTCCGCCATAAAAGAATCCATGGCGAAATCAATCTTCTCATTAGCTGTTGCAATAAACTGCCCTTTATGATCTCTCAGTATAGCCCCAACAGTACCCTTCAGAACATCATCATCAAAGCTTGCATCGATGTTCAGTTTCATATACTCTCTTCTCGGGCTTTTCCAGCAGTTCCTCTTCACTCTTGCTTTTGGCGTACATGAAATAACAAAGTTTTCCGCTAAGCCTCGCACAACAAGTGCGATCTGTGGGGCGTCCAACGGCTTCTCCCCATGTTTTCTCTTCCTCCATTCAAACCACAAGTACCACGCTGATGTCGCAATTGTTTCCCTCAGTTTCGGTTTCCCCAGAGCCGCGATCTCATCGTTCGAAAGGCATAGCAAGTGTTCAAGAACTGCTTCTCCCGCGCGGTCCACTAAACAAGCTTTCTTAACAATTTCATCAATTCCCAGAAGGTCCCAAACTGCCGACGCTATTGGGCATTCGAATAGCAAGTGTCGGATATTATCTGGACCGAGGTTACAAGTTGCACAGTGGGGTTTCACCTTGATATGTCTTCCAGCAAGGATAGCATGACATGGGATAGCTCCATGTAGAGCCCGCCAGATGAAGATTTTGACCTTAGGTGGGCACTTCAGATCCCATACTGATTTCCAGATGTCATTCCCCGATGAGCTATTTGCATGATCCCCTAGCTTTGCTCCATACTGATACTCCCATTCTTCATGGTATGCTGACCGGATCGAGAACAGTACGGTTTTTGAAGGGCTCCAGGCAATAAAGTCCTCCATCTCGAAGAGTGGCAGGGGGGTCGCTAGGACTCTAGCAGAATCAATAGGCATGAAAGTTTGGTTCACCAGTTGCTCATCCCAATCGCCAGTAGCAGGATCGATCAAGTCAGACACGTTAGATAGTAAGTTATTGCCTCTGGGGGTAAAGATCCGGCATGAGTTACCTGGTAGCCAAGGGTCATCCCAGATACGGACCTTCGAGCCATCTCCAATCCTCTAGATATATCCTCTGCGAATGGTTTGTACACCTGCCAATATACTTTTCCATGTATACGAGGATTTTATCTTCAGAGTTGCCTGCATAAGATCCCCATCTGGAAAATATTCCGCCTTCAGAATCGTTGCACACAGAGAGTCCGGGTTGTCAATCAGCCTCCATGCCTGTTTAGCCAACAAAGCTAGATTAAAGAAATGGATATCTCTGAACCCCATACCTCCTCTCTTCTTTGGGATGCACATCTTCCACCAGGAGAACCAATGCATTTTCCTTTGAGTTGCATCATCACCCCACCAATAACGCGCTATCGCATCCGTGATTCCTTTACAAGTTTTTTTAGGAATTTTGAAGACCGACATTGCGTATGTTGGTATTGCTTGTGCAACAGATTTAATAAGCACCTCCTTCCCTCCTGCCGAGAGACATTTCTCCCTCCAACCAGTCAATTTTTGGATTAACCTATCTATTAGGTACTGAAAATCATCACTCTTTTCTAGCCCCAGTGTTGCGGGGAGGCCCAGATATTTGTCATTCAGGGCTTCTGTTCTTATATCCAAGGTATCAAAAACTTTCCCCTTATCTTCCTCACTAGTATTTGGACTGAAAAATATACTTGATTTATTTGTGCTGACCAATTGTCCTGAAGCCGCACAATATAGGTCCAACACTTCCTTCAGAGTCCTTGCATTTGCTTCGTTGGCTTTCATCAGTATTAATGAATCATCTGCAAATAGCAAATTAGAAACCGCAGGCGCATCCTTGCATACCTTCACTCCCACTAGGGATCCGGATTGCTCGGCGTGAGAGAGCAATGTCGTCAGGCCTTCCGTGCATAAGAGGAAAAGGTATGGGGATAAAGGATCACCCTGACGGAGCCCTCTGGACGGGGATATCCTCTCGGTTTCCATGTCATTGAACGTCACGTTATACTCCACGGAGGAAACACACAACATGATCAACTTGACCCAATTACTGTCAAAACCTAGTTTTAGTAGAATGGCCTCCAGAAAGACCCACTCCACCCGATCATAGGCGTTATGCATATCCAATTTTACTGCACACCAGCCCTCCTTTCCTGATGTCTTTTGCTTTATAGCATGAAGGCTCTCATAGGCAATGAGAACATTATCAGTGATTAGTCTTCCCGGTACAAACGCACTTTGGGTAGGACTAATAATATCCGGGAGTAGGACTTTTAACCTTGCTGCCACCAGCTTGGATATCACATTATACACCACATTACAAAGGCTAATGGGTCTAAACTGAGTTAACATTTCTGGTGTTGGACTTTTGGGATCATTACAATTGTGGTCACTTTCCATCCCTCTGGCATCACCCGAGAGTTAACAACCTGCAATACCTCAGCGACCAAGTCCTGACCCAACATAGGCCAAAATCTTTTATAAAATACTGCATGGAGGCCGTCTGGCCCCGGCGCCTTGAAATCGCCTATTGAAAATAGTGCTTTTTAACCTCATCAGCTGTGTACGGCGCTAATAGTGCATCATTCATTGTTGGTGTTACCTTCACGTGTATTTTCTCCCGTACCTCCGAATTAGGCACTCCTATCTGGGCTTTAAACAGATCCTCAAAGTAGTTCTTGATCAGATCACAGAGATCCCTACTATCCTCTTTCCGAACACCAGAGTTATCCATCAATTTCTTGATGAAATTCCTCTTTTTCCTAGCAGTCGCCGCTCTGTGGAAGAAAGTTGTGTTTCTGTCGCCCTTTAACAGCCAATTGGCTCGTCCTCTTTGAAGCCATATGATTTCTTCTTGATCTAATAGGTTTTCTATCTGAAGTTGGATTTCCTTCATTTCTTGTCTTGCTTCTCTTGATAAATTCCTGCATCTTAGTTTCTCCAGTTTTTTCTGTAACTTGTGAACCCGTTTCTTTGGTCCTTGAAGAGTATTTCTGTCCCAAGAGAACAGGTCCTCTTTGATTGCTTTTGTTCGATCCGCCAGCTTTGGGCCTAGTCCTGAAGCTGCCGCGCGCTGCCATGCAGACGTAACAACAGATTCAACTGCTTCTTCACTCAGCCATCGGGCTTCAAATCTTCTCTCTCCCGTTTGATTCTGGTTCATAGCTTTTCTATAGTAGTCCGTGTCAACCACGATCGGTCTGTGGTCCGACTGTGTATGATGCTCATGTATTACCGCAGCATACGGAAACAACGTTGCCCAGTTCTCGTTGCAAACCGCCCTATCAAGTCTTTCCTTTATTTCTCCTCTGCTCCATGTGAACTCATCCCCAACAAACATAATTTCTTGCAGGCCGCAATCATCCAAGCAATCTCTGAAGTTCTGCATGAATTGTATGGGTCTTGGGTTCCCTCCTTCTTTTTCACTCAACAACAAAATTTCATTAAAGTCACCTAGTATCATCCACGGTGCATCCGATTGGTGTAGATCTCGGATCATCTCCCATGAACAAACCTTACGGTCCCATTTAGATTCACCATAGAACCCTGTCAGCCTCCATGCTACTCTGTCCCCCTCCATCACAAGCCCGTCTATATAATTCACATTCGAGAAGTTTAGGATGACTTCATTCGAGAGATTATAGAGAAAGACTAGCCCACCAGCTGTACCATTGCTTTCCACCACATGCATTTTGTCAAACTTTAACTTCAATCGGATGTCATTTTCCTTAGCTTTATTAAGATGTGATTCAGACAAGAAAATCACATCAGCTTTCACTCTCCCGTGGAGGTCCACGAGTTCTCGAACTGCCGTGGTCGAAAGCATACCACGACAGTTCCAGGCTAAGGTTTTCATTGCACCCGGCGGTCCTCCTCGAAGGAGGCCGTCGATCCATTTTCTAGTTCATTATCCACCTCAACCGCATCAACACTGAATAGGTTTTGGCGTTCCTCAACCTCCATCTTATCTTCCTCTTGCCTTTGTTTTTTCTTATTCTCGTTTTTCCGTGGGGTGTTATCCAGACCACTCACCCCATCAAATTTACCCACAAGGTTAGCCACAATTGTACTCTTTCCCACAGCCACATGGGTCAAGGGATCATTCTTGTCCTGGTTTGTAATCTGAGGGATTGTCACCGAATCTTCCGCTAATATTTTACGCTTAGAAGGGTCCTCCATGTCCTCATCTCCATCTTGTTTTTCCGTTTCCACGGCCTTTGGATCATATTGGGAAAATGCAGCATTGAAGCGCCATGGTGGAGCCACACCACGTCCTCTCCCACTTCCGTCATCACGTCCTCTACCACGGCCCCGAAATAGTTCATTACTATCAAAGGAGTCATCGTTCATCCCTCTTCCTCTACCCCTTCCACGACCCCCAGCAGGTCTCTCTGCTAGCACAAATGGGCCCCATTCAAAGCGTGTTGTATCATGCTCACCCGTACCACATTCTTCATGCCAGTGTCCCAGCAAACCACAATGGTAGCAGAACGTAGGCAGCTTCTCATATTGCACCTGGTACCAACTTTTCTTGAGATCTTTCGTGATCGAGACAAACCGGACCAGCTTTTTGTTCACATTTATCTTGACTCTTACTCGGACAAATTCACCTGCATAGCCTGCTAGTAGTTTTGTTTGAACCTCCGTTATCTCCCCCCATTGACCTTCATAGCCCTTTGATCACACGTTCATGCAAGAAATTGTCAGGCAGACATAGAACCCTAGCCCATACCATCAGCTTATCCAGCACTACTGTTTTTGGATCCTCAAATCCGTCGTACTCTTCTATCAGCACCGCTTTGTTCCGGAATAACCAAGGCCCCATGTTCATTGCCTTATTCTAGTCCGCCAAGCAATTAAACTGGCCGTGAACAAATTATCATCGATCTTTCTCCAAACAACATCTTTTGAGGGATTCCAAGCAAAACGCATGTCTGAGTAAAGCGCAGATGGACTAAACCCTGAATTTGTCAGTACCTTTGCTATAGCAAGCCACTTTGCCACCGGCGGCGGTTCCGTCACTTCCTCCTCCCACACAAACCCATCACCCTCCTCTTCCTGGAGATGTAATCTACCCAGAAGATCCTCAACTGGTTCTCTCCGTCCCTGCCTCTGGCTAGAACCCGCCATGTCCGCCATCTGGTCTAGATTAACCCGTCTTCAACTTTTCCGCCAACGAAACCCTAGCACGGATGGAAATCCTCCGTCTGGGGAGAAGGTATACAGCAAGATCACTCCGCGATCGTTCTCCGCGGTCGTCCAGGACGAATCAGGAGGGAGATCGAGGCAAACGCAGGAGAAACTCTCGGCTGGCCGCCGGAAGACAAAAAGACCCTAACCCTAGGGAACTCTCTCTGAATGGGATATCATCTAGTAGTATATAGTAGGAGCAATCAACCCATTTTATTAAACGGCTACTCATCAATGTGAAAACTGAAACAATCACTCAATCTCGCTAGTTCATCTTAGATGGTGTAGTTGTCCTTCAAGATGTTTTATGTCAATCTCATCATAGCAAGAGTATCTCCAGCCGGCACTCCAACAACCCCCCCCCCCCATCCCACCCCATCCCAAGAACGTTTTCTTTCCATCGACACACAAAAATTCGCCCAGTCGCGCCTCAGAAGGTCAAATTTCGCCGGATCAGGCCGAAAATAGCGTCGGCGGACCCAGGCCGAACCCAGCGCGCTGGGGCACCGAAGGAAAGAAATCTGGCGCAAAAATAAACCGCCCCAGATTCCGTCTCAATCGACCTGCCGAGTCAGCGATTGAAGCTTCGTCGTCCACACATCGCCTCGGCTCCCGCACGAATCAATGTTACCGCCAGTCAGCCTTCCGCTAGGACTGGCCGAGCAGTCCAATCGACCGCGCAACACAGTATTGGCCGCCGCCTTCGCGCATTCCTTCCCTTTCGCGCCACTCGTCTACACTGCTCCCGCCCTCTCGCTGCTATAAAAGCTAACCCTCGTCGCATACTCTTCTCGCCTTCTCTACTCCATCACCTTTATTGCCGCACACTCTTCTCGCCTTAATTCTCTTCTCCATCACCTTTTCTCGCCGAGCACATGGGGGAGCATTTTCCCGCGACGGGGAGGCGGCCAACGGCTTCGGCCGCCGCTGGCTGCACTAGTGGGAGGCATGCGTGCTGTAGGAGGCCAACTACCCCACGCCGGCCCAAAATGCGTGTCTCAGACGCATGGAGGCAGAGCGCCGGCGAGATTGAGGCCATCCGCGATGCCATGACGGCATATGCGCACGATGAAGCACGATACGCGGCGGTCAACCACGCGCTCTGGACGGCATATTTTGAGTAGCGCCACGCCGAGCAGCTGTCGTCCACCAACGGTTGCCCGGTGCCAAGGGGGCGCTAGAACTTCGATGGCCGCCGCCAATGGTGGGGCATGACCGGGTGGACGCTCTTCGCCGTCCTCGCACACATCGAGGGCGACAACTAGCCGCTGCTGGAGTACCCAGCGCAGTCTTTGTCGCGTTGCCGCAGGAGCTCGTGGCTGCCGAGGCGCATGGAATCAGCGACCTCGTCATCCTCCGGCTCTGGCTCCTGCTTCTCCGGGACGACACCGCCGCCGCCGCCCGTCACCGTCAAGCTCGAGCCGCAGGAGACGCCGATCCGTCTGTGCAACCGCGGCGGCGGCCTCGTCATAAACGAGGGCTGCCGCGTCCCTTTCCCCTCGCTCGGCCGCCTATGCCCGATGAATCCGAAGAAGGAGCCGGCGATTGTCGTGAAGAAAGAGCACGAGGTCATGGCCGCTGACCTCGACGAATCCCTCCTCTGGTCACGCGACGACTACATCGGGTAGGAGATGGAGCGCCAACGCCGCGCTTTGGAAGAGATCGCCGAGCGGCACCGCAGCCGCGAGCTAGGCGGCGTTGTCATCCTTGACCACAGCAACGAGGAGGTCATTTAGTGCTAGAAGGACGAGCCACTGAGCAACGATGACGGTGGCGGACAAGGCGGACAAGGTCATCCTTGACCACAGCAACATGAAAAAACCGTTTCACGGTGGCGGACAAGGCTGCGGCAGCAGCGTTGCCTGGAAGGACGAGCCACTGAGCAACGATGACGGTGGCGGTGACTACACCATCTTCTACTACCTGCTCGGCATACAACAGCCGTAGTTTTTTGAACTACTCCTTTCGATCGAAAATACTTATCATGGATATATCGGGCACTAATTTAGTGCTAGATACATTCATTTGAAGACAAGTATTTTCGATCGGAGAGAGTATGTTTTTCAATCCAGCAAAGTATCATTGAAATCGCCTATATTTCGTTCAAATTGATTAAATTTCGTTGAGTTAGGGAGTTTTAATTCTTTTTTGGCCTTGCCGTTGCGTTCGCGGCTGGGAACCGGATCCCCACATCTACGCCGAAAATATCGTCGGCGACGCCTCAAGCGGCGCTAATTTTGCCTGAAAAACGCCCTTGGGGGGGCGAACGACTGAAGATGCTCTAAAGAGGATGTTATTATTATTTTCTAATTGGACTTCAGAAAGGCAATTGACAACTTTAGTTCGAAATTCCTTGAGCGGTGTTGCTTGCTGAAGACGTTTATTGAAAGGGTTTGTCTAGGGCACATCTAGATGTGCCCTAAGATAAACAACATCTAAATTCTATACTATGGATTTTACATAAAGATTTGTTTAGATATTTTTTTAATGATTTTTTTCTTTCTAGTTTGATTGCATTTAGATGTGATTTATTTTAGGGCACATCTAGATGTGCCCTAGCAAATCTGTTATTTGAAAATAGCTTGACTGGATAATGGGCATAACGAAGAGCTAGGTCAATATTTTACTTGTATATGACGAACAATAGGCCTGAAAACAATGCCTTTTCGTTTATTTGCAGATGTTGCGCTGAATAGGCAGATCAGTTGCAATGTTCCAAATATTGGCCAGTTAGTCAGTTCCTCGATCAGTTAATCACAATTCGGTGGATCGCCGAATAGCTGATTACCTGATTTATTAGCAGATTAACTGTCCGTTTTACCTATTTACCCCTTCTCAGCACCCGACTGATATGATATCAGTTGCTGATATTCTGAACATTGATTAGTAGTCCAAAGAAGGGTACTTGACAAAATATTCTAACTGTACTAGTATTATATTTTTAGCCAATGATTTTATATGACAAGCAATCTAAATTTTATCATGTATACTGTTTTTAGATTATATCTGGCTTCGACATTAAATTAGTAAAAAAGAAGAGAAATGATCACTAAATGGGTGAGCGCTTGACTAGTTTTATTTGAACTACTATTATCAATGGCAGGCTGGTGAAGAAGTTCTTGCAGTAATAATGAATTCCAAGAAACAAGGGCACTTGGGCAACACTTCTACAGTCATCAGTGAAAACGCATTATAGTGTGAGTGGTTAAATTCACAAATAAATCACCACCAACAATTTTCTATAGATTCCGATACAAAGTTAGTTACTAACTGGGGTCCCTGAATTTTTGTTCCGCATAATTCTACTTTAAGCACCGATGGCAACTTGATAAAAGAAGAAAAGGATGCCACATCAACAGTGACTGAAAAAGCTAGGCTATGTCAGCTACAAATATCTCGATTCTTCCACACAAAGCTAGGTTTCATTTCCCTCCAAATTCGGTTCCAACAACTTCTAATTGAGTACACTCTAGCTCAGCATAATCATTACATAACACAACAAATTCAGTTAATTGCTGCCGTATCGGCCTCTCTTACTTTTCTCCCGTATATAATATGCAAGCAAGGGTGGTCGGTATTGCTTACCAACCACCATTGTAGTAGTGCACAACCTCAAGAAATTACACCTACAAACCGAACCTAGCTAGAATATCATGGCGTCCAGGTCCAACTGCAACATCCTCCTCATGGTGGCCATCTTGGCGTCCGTCTTTGCGGCTGCCGCTGCCACCAATCCATTCTCCTGCTACCGAGGGTTTGGCCTTCCGTTCAATCCGCTCGAAGGCTGCCGTGAGTACGTCGCGCAACAAGCCTGCGGCGTCGGCATCCCCGGGTCTCCGCCGCCGTCCACCCAGCCAGGGAACACCCCCATGGATCGGTGCTGCGAGGAGTTTAGAAAGGTATCACAGTGGTGCTCGTGCGAGGCAGTGCGCTACTTCATAGGGCGGAAGTCCAACCCTGATGAGAGCGTGCTCAAGGAGCTTCCCGGATGCCCCAAGGAGCCGCAAAGGGACTTCGCCAAGGTGCTCCCCATGCCGGGGCACTGCAACATAATGACCGTTCATAACGCTAAATACTGCCTCGGTATGGATGTGTAATGATAAAACCCATCGCTCGTGAATAAGCATGTTCCATCCATGGATGTGTTTTACATGCATATGTAGCTAGGTTTCGTGCGCTCAACATGTGCGGTACTATCTACTATGCACAAGAATAAAGATAATCATTTTGTGGTTCTTCAATTTCAACTCAATATTTTGTTCATATGCGTGGTGGTGGTTTCATAGCCTTCATTGAGATGTGTTTGCAAGGCAGTGCGCTACTTCATATGCCCAAGTGCTCAATATTCTGCTTCATCATCCGGTAGTACGGACAATTTGGAAAACGGTAAGCAGCTTACCCGTCTTTTGGCTTCAGCATATCGAGGGTGCACACCGGTGCTTGATCGTATGATGGCCCTCCCCATGGTGGTGAAAGGAACACCAAATCTGAAGTATGCGACCTTTTGCATATATATATATATATATATATATATATATATATATATATATATATATATAGTGAATGATGGCCCTTCCCATGGTATATATATATATATATATATATATAGGGTGGGTCTATTTTAACAACACCCCTTAAGAGTCTTATTCTAACAACATCTCTTATTCTAACAACACCTCCCCATCTAACCCACTTTCTAGCGCGGAGCGCCCGCCGCGACACTCCCACAAAATCAAAACGGAATCAAACCATCCACGCTAGATAAAAAAGAAAAAAAAAGGGTTGGCACCCCTAACCCCACGCATCCCGCACACTTCCCACAATTCTCCCAGCGTCGGCAACTTCCATCCCGCCCCGCCTCGAATTGCCTTTGCCCGGCCGCCGCCCGTCCTCCTCCACCTCACCCCCTCCGTCGCACCACCACCCGCGCCCAGCCCGACGCCGCACCACCACCTTCCTCCGCCGCGCGCCGCACCACCACCTCCCCCCGCCGCACGCCGCACCACCACCTCCCCCCGCCGCGCGCCGCACCCTCCTCTTGCCAGCCCGGCCCCCATCCCCTCTCCGACGTCGAGATCCAACCGGGGCGGGCTCTTACTACCTCCCTCTGGCGCCGGCAAGTGGCTACCGGATGCCCACACCGCCAGCCGAGATGGCTTCGGGGCAACGGCCGTCGCCCGCCCGGTCAAGCAGCTGCACGTGCTGGTCGCGGCCGGCACGGATCCGCTCAAGGCGGAGGTTGCCACGTCCGACGTCCACGCCCCGGCCAACTCCCGCCGGCCGCCCGTCCCCGCCCAAGCATCTCGCCCTGGTCCACCGCGCGGGACGCCTGCTGCCCGGCCACCTCGCGCCTTTCGCCCCGGCCCGATCAGGCAGCGCCCCGTTGTCCCCCGTGAAGGATCCGCCACGAGATCGAGCTGGCAGGTCAATGGCTTTGATTTCTGGTGATGGCGCCGCCTGCCTCGTGTCTTCCCAGCCCTCTGTGCAGATCCACAAAAGCTCCGGTAGCTCTTTAGTTGCCCACCTGACCAGCGCTTCATGTGCGTGCAGATTTTTTGGTGGTGCGATGCTGCTCTCTTCTCCATCCTTGAGCAGTTCGCCCCGCACCCCTGCATCACATCTTCTTCATGACCTTGATGGTTTCGTCGATCTTCTCGAAACCACCGGCAAAAAAGAGTTGCAGTTCGGTTGATGCGCGCGTGCATCGGCTCCGATGTGGTGTTTACTGTGTAGTATAAAAATCTGCGTACTGTAGGGTAGTTTTAGTATTTTTGTGGTTCAGATTTATTGTATTTTGCAGGATAAAACCCTCCTTTTTGAGCGGTCCAATATATTAATGTGGTTCACCTTTCTGTAGTGTTGTGGTTCTCTTTGGTCCATTTTTCTTGACAACAAGTTTGAGAAAAAAATACATAAATATCATATAGTTCGCCCGGCTGATGCAGTCCGGTTTTCAATATGATGCAACGCGGTTGACTCGTCAAATGACCTGTGATATGATAAAAACAAATGCAGTTCACTTGCCTCGTTATTGTGGTGCACGCTCGTTGATAAAAAATTACGTTAAAAGTTAAAAAAACATGTGCAGTTCTGTCAGTCGATAAATGAAACCGGTCTCTGAAGAATGCAGTTCGCTTCCCTCGATTTCGGATCCGCGAAAAACACGTGCAATTCCGGGTGCCCCGCAGATGCAGTTCACTCGCCAATTTTTTGTTCCACAAAAAACACGTGCGTTATGTCTGGCGATAATGCAGTGCGCTTGCCCGGCGAATGCAGTTCACCTCGTCGATTTTGGCTCCGCGAAGAACGAAGTTCCGCGATTTACTAAAATCGACACAACTTTTAAACCGTAAGGAATTAGAGGATGTGTTTTACATACAAATGGAGCGCCTCGACGAGAGCTATCCATCCGTGTATCAATTGCATCGATCGGACGAACGAATCGAAATTTTTTACGCAAAAACGTCTGCTGTCCACAAGAGGGCAGCGCCACCGTTTTCTAAATTGCTTCAATACGGTGCAGAATCTCAAAAAGTGTTCAACATATGGATTAATCTACTACTCCAAACGAATCCAACAGTGTATCATACGCATCGATCGGACAAGCGGTTAAAAAGTTCTACTCTCTACTAGATCCGAAAACGAAAAACAGAGTTGCTGCGGTTTTTTGCGGCTAGTTTCTCTCAAATCCGTAGCGAATTAGACAAAGTGTTCTACATATGAACGGAGCGCCTGATCGATATCTTTCCAACGGTATATCAGTTGCATCATTCCGATGAACGGTTTAAGAGAAATCGCGAAAATACGCCCGCTGCAAAAGTGGGTTGCTGCACTATTTTCGAAACTGCTCTTAATCCGTAAAGAATCGGGGGAAGTGTTCAACATACGGAAGATGCTCCTTTTCCATATGAATTCAACGGTCTATCATACGGTCAATTCCGATAAACGGTTAAAAAGATATCGCGAAAACGATGCGTGCGGTTCTGTTTTACTCGAACTGCAGTGCTCCGAATTCAGCAGTGCGATTCTCTTTTGCGATACGATGTAGTTCGGAATGTTGTCAGAATAGTTATTCTGACATCGATATCAGAATAGACCGTCTATAGGGATAGACTATTCGTCACCCTGGGTGAGGAATAGTTATTCTTCACCCCCTCTGATTTGACACTAATACACCGTAATTTTACATTTCTTAAATTTGATCTTATTTCATACGTAAAAAAAGAACGTAAACAAATATAATCACCATAAAATATATTTTATGTTACATAAAATTACAAACGTAAAAATAATACGGTAAAATATACATAAAATCTAAATGTTTTTGATCTTATGAGCTATATTTTTGTTTTTTATGTCAAAATTTATGTAGTGAATCCATATTAATGTAAATATTAGTATTACAAATGTAATTTTTTATGAAAGGTTCGTTAAATTACCTCGGGTGAAGAATAAATTATTCTGTACCCTGGGTGATGAATAGCTTCACTATATATATAGGGTGGGTCTATTCTAACAACACCCCTTAAGACCTTATTCTAACAACAAAATCTTATTCTGACAACACCCAGCACACCGAAAACCAACTGCAGCCCATCGAACCGAGCTGCGACACAGATAAAAAAACCTGCCCCCACCCACCCCACCTCCTCGTTCCCTTCTCCAGGACGTATACGCCCCCGGCCACCAACCCCCCCCCCCCCAACCCAGCTTCCTCCCGTGGCCGCCGCGCCGGGCCGCCGCGCACGGAAGCCGCTCCGCCGCCTTCTCGTGGCCACAGCGTCGGGACGCCGTGCCCTCCCCATGGCCACCGCATGGAGCCGCGACACGGCCGGCTCAACGGGATCCAAGGTCGCGCCGCCGCCCCCCGGGCCATCGGCGACGGGGTTGCCGCGCCCCCACCCCTCCCGCTTCCTGGCGCGGCAGCGCTCAAGGCCTGCGGCGACTCCCACCCCTCCCTCTTCCTGGCGCGGCTGCGCCCAAGGTTGATCCACTTCCTCCCGTGTGCACTGATACGTCCAAAACGTATCTATAATTTCTGCTTGCTCCATGCATGTTTTGTGTGATATTGCTATGATCTAGATACACTTTTATACACTTTTGATCATATTTGGACTAACCTATTAACTCAGTGCACCACAGTGCCAGTTCCTGTTTTCTGCTGTTTTTCTATTTCAGTTTTCCCCCATATAAAAAGTGCTCCAAAAATTCGGGAAAATCAGATAAAAAATCAGCGCAGAAGAACCTTCCGGAAGGACCTGAGTGGGGCCAGAGGGCCACCACCAGGGGCCCAGGCGCCCTGGTGGCGCGCCCCAGGGGCTGGCCGCACCAGGGGGGCGCTTGGACCCCTGGTGCCCCCCTAGCTTCCCCCCTTCGCCTATATATTCTCCGTGACGAGAAACCCTCGAAAGAAGAACCCTTTTTCGCGATCTCGCCTCTGTTCCGCCGCCGCCGCGCTTCCGAGATCGGGAGCACCAGCAGACTTCTTCCCGGCACCCTGCCGGAGGGAGGGCCGACCTCCGGGAGTCTCCTCTCCACCATGGATGCTTCCCGGATGTGTCGTGAGTAGTTTCCTTTGGACCATGGGTCCGTGATCAGTAGCTATGTGATTTTCTCCTCCCCTCTTTGTTCTTCATGGTTTAGACCTCGTGAGCTGCCCTACATGATCGAGGCACTTTTGTAATCTTTCTGCTGTTGCTATGCTGAGTTTGATGGGATCTGATGGATTATGAGATTATGTTCAGATTGTGATTGAGTAATATATTTGGTTCTTATCTCTTATATTTTTGTTCTTGAGTAATTCTTGCATGTTCTCCGTTGCTGTTTATTGCTTTGGCAAAGTAGTAGGTAGTAACCCCAAGAGGGAACGTTTTGCTTGATTGTGGGTTCATGCCCCCTGATGACACGCTTGAGTGACAGAAACATGAGTCTAGGGGATGTGCTGTTGACACAAGGGGGAAAACAACGGTGCTTGTAACCGCGGTTACAAGGATTGTTTACTTTACGCAAAGTGCTTTTTAATGCAGTTGTCTTTTGCTTTGGGTGGGGCTCGCAACTTAATACCAGCGAGATGTTCTGGATAGATATCTCAAGGTGGATGATTAGTAGTAGATGAAGTTTGATTTCGGTCTACTTATTTTGGCGTTCTGCCCATGCTTTTGAGCTTCTTCCTTTCTTTTGTAGCATAGTTAGCATTGCGGTGCGTTCATAATCCTGTCAATTGCTCTTCTGTAATTTGTTCACCTCGCATAGCAGTTTTATCGTCTTTTGGGAGAGAGACATCACTAGTGAACATCACGTATCCCGGTCCATATCCTCATCACTGTTTCCACGCTCATTTACTTTTCTTCTTTTACTTTCAGTTGCTATCGTTATTCCTTATGTTTGATCCTTTGTGAACAACAAGACCGGAGAGATTGACAACCTCTCTGAACTTCGTTGGGAACAAAGTTATTTGTGTTTGTGTGCAGGCCCGCGTCAGTTGCGCCGCTGACACCTACTTATCATCTCCGGAGTCCTACTGGAGACAAACCTTGGTATCTTTACTGAGGGAAATTTGCTGCTGTGCTACATCACACCTTCCACTTGGGGTTTACCAACGAAGGGCGAGAAATCACTATCATCACCTCGCACATCATGCACGAGCCCAGGGGCCGACGCCGCCCATCCCAGCGAGATCGAGCGCGGCTCGAGAACCACGCCGACGACGAGCAACAAGCCGAGGGAGGGACGCCGGATCCATCGCAGCGGTATACAAATCGCGAGCGCGGTGTGGGCAGATCGCTTCAATTGACGGTTGTTGCCTGCTCCCCTTCCCCCTTCCTCTCCAGGCCCATGGTGTTTGTGTGTGGGTGCCCCATCCCCAATGGCGGCGGCCACCAACGTCCGATGTGGCGCATCACGAACAGGCCGACGGCAGCGTCCCCATCTCAAGCTCGACCTCACCGTTCGCGTTCCTAATAGCCTTCAATACAGGACGGGACTGCAGCCGTGCAGTTCGAAATACACGGCTGTGCAGGTGGATGCGGTTTAGTTAATTTTTTCTTCATGTGAAAAATACGAACAAAATAAATTAGAGGAGAAAGTGCACTGCAATATGTTGTTTTCTTACGGTTCAGTTTACCCTTTTTTGATAAATTTGGGCAGTGCTGCAAGCGTGCAGCTCACTATCAGTTTCAATGCTTCATATGTGTGTGCGCTTCAGTGCTAGCCAAATTTGTGGATTGGCACAGCGAGCATGTGCGTTCCAAAAAATTTGGGGATGAAATTGGCCTGTTCGTTCTTACTGTGATTTGAAATTGGTTTGTCCATGCTCTTCGCTGCCGCTGCCCATAATACCAGAACATTCGGTCAGTACCAGTTGCTTGCAGTTCAGAATTCTCATGTCCACTTGGCTATCTCTCTGTCTGATTATTCTCCTACTTTCTCCAAGCAAGAGTCTTCAGAAAGAAGAAGAAGAAGAGGGATAAGAAGGTGCCAGTCGGTAGTCGGGCTGGCCAATAATTGCCAAGGTGGGGGCTAGCTACAAGAAACTTCTGCTCTGCTTCGTCTCCTTGAAATGGTATGCACGCACTTGCTAATTAGAGTACAATTAATGGCTACTCTTCCTCACTCTTGTCTTGTATTAGTTGATCACCCGGCCAATCATAGGAGTAGACTTTGTGGAGGCCCAGATTTTTTTTGGGAAGGAGAGAACTCAATCGAGCAGAGTAACCACACGCTGAGCTAAGCTGAGCTCTGGATTTTGTTTGGCATGCATTCGAGCTATTTCAGAGGGCGGCTGCATGAGCCTTCTTCTGCCGACGCCTCCCGGCCCGGTTACAGGAGGGACATGGGCGGGCGCAAGCGGCTAAGGGCGCATAAGAGGAAGGAGATCAAGGAGGCCTTCGATCTCTTCGACACCGATGGATCCAGCACCATTGATGCCAGGGAGCTCAACATTCCAATGAGGTCACTATTCACTAACTATTATGTCTTGATTGATCCCGGGATCGTCAATAACCTGTAGTACTCTACCTTAACCTTATTGAGATTCAACTAGTGAGTGAGTGAGTTCATCATTTTATAATTATGCAGCTTGGTTGTAACCCTTTTGTTCGTGTGAATTCTATAGTTTCAAGGCACTGGAGTTGGTCATCGGTCCTGTGCAAGGATGATTTTAAAAAAAATCACAAAGGCATGGATGATTGTTGCAGCGAAAGCAAAAAGACCGCGGCATGTGCATCTTGGCAGATTTCCGTGTGTTGTGAGATACTTTTATGGAAAAGAACAAGCATAATTTTACCTAATAAAAATAGAAGTGAAGTTCAGTGTCGGGCCTTCCCCAGTGCGGCTTGGTTGTCGCACAAGTGCATTTCTATTCTTAGACACAGGCTACACTTCTGAGATGCGACCGAGTTCACTGCATTTTTTTGTAGGGCCCGGTAAGAAAAGTGGATCCATAATGTAATGTAATTTGAAGGGTATTTGTTCCAATTACTAGAGCTTGATTTTAATAATATTCAATTGCCTACTTTTTGGGTGAAATACGTAGTAGAAGTCCACTTTGTAGAAACGAATTCTGTGATCTTAAAAAAGTAAACCCTTGGTGCTTCCGTGCTATGTGCTTGAAGAAATACGATGCGGTTCATTTCATAGTGGTTGGTGGTTCATTTTGTAAATAAAAAAAGAAATGTTGCAGTTCATTTTCATATTGTTCTGTTTAGATTTTAGAAAAAAAATTCAATGCAGTTCACATATCTCCATCATGCATTTTGACTCGATCTGTACCGTGGTTCGTTTTTCCTTAAAGTAAACTTCAACATTTTGAGTGAACAGAAAAAAATCACGTGCAAAAATTGTGCAGCTCACTTCATATTTACTCGCGATTACGCGCGAAAAATGCGATATTCTGATGAATGCATAAATGCAGTTCACTCGCCTCGTCCTTGCGATGCACGCTCGTTGATAAAAATATATGTTAAAAGTTACAAAAATAAGTGCAGTTCCCTCTGTCGATAAATGCAACCTATATCGGTCGAATGCAGTTCACTACGTCGATTCTGGGTCCGTGAAAATATACGCGTATTTCTCTTTGCCATGTGAAAAATCATGTGCAGTTCTTTCTGTTGACAAATGCAATCGGGTGCCCCGTGGATGCAGTTCACTCGCCGATTTTTTGTTCCGTGAAAAACACGTGCGTTCTGTCTGGCGATAATGCAGTGCGCTTGCCCGTCGGATGCGGTGCGGTTGCCCAGCGAATGCAGTTCACGTTGTCGATTCTGGATCCGCGAAGAACGGAGTACCGCGATTTACTAAAATCGACACAACTTTTAAACCGTAAGGATTAGAGGATGCGTTTTACATACAAATGGAGCGCCTCGACGATAGCTATCCAATGGTGTATCAATTGCATCAATCAGACGAACGAATCAAACGTATTTAAGCAAAAACTCCCGCTGTCCAAAAGAGGGCAGCAACACCGTTTTTCAAATTACTTCAAAACCATGTGTAATATGGAAAAGTGTTCAACATATGGATTAATCTACTACTCCAGGCGAATCCAACGGTGTATCATACGCATCGATCATACAAGCGGTTAAAAAGTTCTACTCTCTACAAGATCCGCCGGCGAAAAACAGAGTGTGCGCGTTTTTTTGCGGCTAGATTTCTCTCCAATCCGTAGCGAATTAGACAAAGTGTTCTACATATGGATGGAGCGCCTGATCGATATCTTTCCAACGGTATATCATTTGCATCATTCTGACGAACGGTTTAAGAGAAATTGCGAAAAAACTGGAGCTGTGAAAGTGGGTCGCCGCACCATTTTCAAAACTGCTCTTAATCCGTGAAGAATCGGGGGAAGTGTTCAACATACAGAAGATGCTCCTTTTACATATGAATCCAACGGTGTATCGCACGCTCAATTCCGACCAACGGTTAAAAAGTTATCGCAAAAATACTGCATGCGGTTCGTTTTTACCCGAGCTGCAGTTCTCCGAATTCAGCAGTGCGGTTTTCTTTTCGAAAATACTGCAGTTCAGAATGTTGTCAGAATATTTATTCTGACAACGATGTCAGAATAGACCGGCTGTATATATATATATATATATATATATATATATATATATATATATATATATATATATATATATATATATATACTTTCTTATTCTGCCAACATCCTATCTCACCCGTAGCTACAAACTAACCGGTAGAAAAAAACCAACCACATCCACCCACCTCTTCTCTCTCCCATCCGTACGAGTCAACTCCATCGTGACTCCTTCCCCCCAGCGGCACGGCGCCTCTTCTCTCCGCGCGGACGAGCCGCCTCCTCCACCGCGACGTTGAGATGCAGTCGGGGAAGGCTCCTAGCTCCTCCCTCCGCCGCCGGCAAGCGGCGGATCACTCCCGCCCCGCCCCGACCATATCCAGCAGCCGACCCGCCCAACCCCGACGCGGATGGAGCTACCACCTACCCAACCTCGGTGGCCTCCCCGCCCCGCCCCGACGCGGATCCAGCCGCCGGGCGAGGTGCCATGGGAACGGGCCTTCTGTCCTCGCTAGAGATCCGCGCGGCAGGATCAAAAATCATCCGAGCGTGGATCTGACCTAGAAACCATCCCCGACACGGTCCTGCTCACCTTCCCCTGCGTTGCGCCGCACTGGTCGATCTCACGACCCCTTCTGCCTATGGCGAGCCGCCCCTCATCCCCTTGCAGTCCGGGAAATTACCGAGGTTTTCTCGCGTTGCCAAGCGGTTGACGTCTCATGCAGTTCAGTGATTCACTCCATTATTATTTTTTAGTGTTCATTGCAATGCGCCTGGACTCTCGCGACGGCGCTGGTAGGCGAACAACATAGCCGGGGTAGGCCGTTGCATGTGCCGCTCGCGCCATGCCTTCAGTTCGCCGGCTACCTGATGTGCGAGGTGATGATAGTTATTTCTCGCCCTTCGTTGGTAAACCCCAAATGGAAGGTGTGATGTAGCACAGCAGAAAATTTCCCTCAGTAAAGATACCAAGGTTTGTCTCCAGTAGGACTCCAGAGATGATAAGTAGGTGTCAGCGGCGCAACTGACGCTGACCTGCACACAGACACAAATAACTTTGTTCCCAACGAAGTTCAGAGAGTTTTTCAATCTCTCCGGTCTTGTTGTTCACAAAGGATCAAACGCAAGGGATAATGATAGCAACTGAAAGTAAAAGAAGAAAAGTAAATGAGCGTGTAAACAGTGATGAGGATATGGACCGGGATACGTGATGTTCACTAGTGATGTCTCTCTGCCAAAAGACGATAAAACTTCTATGCGAGGTGAACAAATTACAGAAGGGCAATTGACAGGATTATGAACGCACCGCAATGCTAACTATGCTACAAAAGAAAGGAAGAGGCTCAAAAGCATGGGCAGAATGCCAAAATAAGTAGATCGAAATCCAACTGCATCTACTACTAATCATCCACATTGAGATATCTATCCAGAACATCTCGCTGGTATTAAGTTGCGAGCCCCACCTAAGGTGTAAACCCAAAGCAACAGACAACTGCATTAAAAAGTACTTTGCGTAAAGTAAACAATCCTTGTAACCGCGGTTAAAAGCACCGTTGTTTTCTCCCTTGTGGCAACAACACATCCCCTAGACTCATGTTTCTGTCACTCAAGCGTGTCATCAGGGGGCATGAACCCACAATCGAGCAAAACATTCCCTCTTGGGGTTACTACCTACTACTTGGCCAAAGCAGTAAATAGCAATGGAGAACATGCAAAAATTACTTAAGAACAAAAATATAAGAGATAGAACCAAATATATTACTCAATCACAATCTGAACATAATCTCATAATCCATCAGATCCCATCAAACTCAGCATAGCAACAGCAGAAAGATTACAAAAGTGCCTCGATCATGTAGGGCATCTCACGAGGTCTAAACCATGAAGAACAAAGAGGGGAGGAGAAAATCACATAGCTACTGATCACGGACCCATGGTCCAAAGGAAACTACTCACGACACATCCTGGAAGCATCCATGGTGGAGAGGAGACTCCCGGAGGTCGGCCCTCCCTCCGGCAGGGTGCCGGGAAGAAGTCTGCTGGTGCTCCCGATCTCGGAAGCGCGGCGGCGGCGGAACAGAGGCGAGATCGCGAAAAAGGGTTCTTCTTTCGAGGGTTTCTCGTCACGGAGAATATATAGGCGAAGGGGGGCAGCTAGGGGGGCACCAGGGGTCCAGGCGCCCCCCCTGGCGCGACCAGCCCCTGGGGCGCGCCACCAGGGCGCCTGGGCCCCTGGTGGTGGCCCTCTGGACCCACCCAGGTTCTTCCGGAAGGTTCTTCTGTGCTGTTTTTTATCTGAATTTTCCCGAATTTTTGAGCACTTTTTATATGTGGGAAAACTGAAATAGAAAAACAACAGAAAACAGGAACTGGCACTGTGGTGCACTGAGTTAATAGGTTAGTCCAAATATGATCAAAAGTGTATGAAAGTGTATCTAGATCATAGCAATATCACACAAAACATGCATGGAGCAAGCAGAAATTATAGATACGTTTTGGACGTATCAACATCCCCAAGCTTAATTCCTGCTCGTCCTCGAGTAGGTAAATGATAACGGCATAATTTCTGGGGTGACATGCTAGCAACCATATAAGAACTTTGAAAAGTAAAGCAATCAAGGTTAGAGATTCAATTCAAGTCATAACATGCAAGAGTCTATATCATCATTGAAACAAGTAACAAAAGAACATTAGGTGCAAGAGCTCTCGCTGTCCATGACTCGAATGTCTCCAAGTGGTGTTTGCGTGCAAGAAGGGGGATAGGTAATACGAGAAAAACATTTATTTGTTGAGAACTCAATCAACTAAAGTTTCACACTAGGTCTTTTTCTGGAATCTTATCTTGACTCGTCCCCAGACCACTAGCCAGGTACAAGTCAATTTGATCCACTCCTTTTTCAATATTTTGAGCACTCATGCAATGGATGAGCGTAAGCACGAGAGTTGACACTTAGGATGGCAAAGAGAGGAGTACGGAGGAGGAAGACAAAAAAGGATGAGAAAGGCTCACATCAATGAGGACAATCATAGGCAAGAGATGCCAAATGATAGATATGATGTGAGGAGTAGGGATTGCCATGCAACGGATGCACATACGAGCTAGGAAGCTCTCCAATGGAACTAGTGGGGGTCCATCTAACTTTCTCACTCATGAAGACCTAGAGCTCTTTTGAGGAGGCTCATCCTTGGAATATGCAAGCCAAGTTCTATAGTGTGAAGGTCCCCACATAGCTATATGCATGAATGATCATCTCTATGGAGTACAAGGATATAAAGGGAGTACTAGTGTGGATCTCTCAAAAGGATAGTAGTGTTGCCCCTTTCTCTCTTTTTATTTCTTTTTTCTCTTTTTTCTATTTTTTGTATTTTTGTTGTGGCCTGAATGGCTCTTTCTATTTAACTCTCATTTGTCCTCTTTGGGATCTTTTATTGTGTCCACTTTGGGACCTTTTACTCACTTAAGGGCAACACTCTATTTTACAAGAAGGTAAAGGAGATCTTTCACACTTTACAAGGTACTCAAAATCATAAAGAAGATGTAACTATCATGATGTATGCAATGTATGTCGCTGCTAGTGTAGCAGGAACATGTATGACATGAAGATCAAGTCATGAAGAGGTGGATGTTGCATGGCAATATATCTCGGAAAGGCTATGGAAATGCCTTGATAGGTAGATATGGTGGCTGTTTTGAGGAAAGATATAAGGAGGTTTATGATGACAGAGCGTATCATGCCAAGGGTTTGGATGTACCGGCGAAGGTGGACACCAACTCTCGGAGTGAGAAGAAGTCAATGCACGGCACGGGAGAGGCTAGCAAAACGAAGGTGGAAGTGTGAACTTTCAATACTTACATTAGTCTGAAGAACTCATGCACTTATTATCGGTAACTCTCAATCTAATAAGGAGATTCACAAAGAGACAAGTACCCCGAGGAGGAGTGTATGGGGGTTTGGTTATCCTTGCACATCCTCGACTCATGGTACGTGAGTGTACTCTAATATTCGATCCCTCCAAAGATAAGTGATCCATCTTGTAGCTAGAGTTCTCAACTAGTTTTGTAGGTTTTGAAAATACACACGGATTGCCCAAAATACGACACCTATCACTAATAGGCTAGAGCTCTTGACACAAAAAAGTTTAGACATTACTCAAATCAATACCTCAAAACTATTGCAAGTTACTACTAGAATTAAATAGCAACCTCAATTACCTACTTTCAAGACAAGACACTACTCAGTGCAACAACCAACTCTCTTTAACAAGATAAACATGATAACTAAAAAGAGTTTCAGCAACAAACTAAACAAAAGCCAAGGCTCTTGCCAAAGACAAACTAAGACTAAAACTAAACATGGCAGTAGCTACGAAAAGATAAAGAACACACAACGGCAAAAAGATAAGCAGGAAAAATCCTATGATGTGTTCTAGATTGGAGTGGAGCGTGTTTCTCTCCCACACAAAGTAAGAAGGGGTCTAACTTGTTATGACCAACAAGCAAAACTAAAGAAAACTAAAAATAAAACCTAAGAGCGAGACGCTCCAAGCATAGCACATAACGCATGAAGTGATAAAAATATAGTGATACGAAGGACGAACTGATGATTGTTGTAGAGAAGGGGATACAAGGGGGCACCCCCAAGCTTAGACGCTTGAGTCTCCTTGAATATTTATTGGGGATGCATGGGGGCATCCCCAAGCTTGAGAGCTTGACACTCCTGGATCTTCTTTCATCATCTTCCATCGCACACTTGAAAACTCCCTTCATACATAACTCATCATAAGCTGATTAGAGAGGTTAGTACCCTTAATAAAATAAAAAAATTCCACTGGATATAAAGATATTCTTGAAGAGCTACTGTTTCTCAAGAGTGCCAAAAAAATTGCAAAGAAAAAGCAAGCTTAAGGTTTGCAAAAGTGAAGAGAGGCAAAACGTGGCAGAATCTGTGAAAAACATAACAACAGGTAGTAGAGAATTTTTTTCGGGGTACTTCTGTAACTCAAATCAAAAAAATCAGAACAGACGAAAGTTTCACAATTGTATAGAGCATACTGTCAAAACAATTCAGATCAAAAAGATGATCTGGTGATTTTATTCGAATTTTTCTGTCCAGGGACAGAATCTGTTTTCTGGACAGCATGTCACAACTTTTGCTTCCCTTATCATAAGAGGCTATAACTTGGCACAAAGCTGAAAAATAAAGATACAATGATGTTGCTACAGTGGTAACAATCATCAAGACCACTAAGAACAGAACAAAATCAAAAATAAAAACTTAATTCGTTGCGGGCTGCCTCCCGAAAGCGCTTCTTTAGATCCATTAGCTAGGCTGAAAGATTATAGAAGATGCTCTCACAAGAATAAGAATTTTGAAGCAAAAGAGAGCATCAAGAAGAAAATATGAAACACATTTAAGCCTAACCCACTTCCTATGCATAGGCATCTCATAAGAAAATAAATCGAAGAAGCACAAAGTGACATGCATAGGAAGGTGGAACAAGAACGACTTAAAAACTTTCAACAAAAAGAGAGGTGTTTTTGTAACATGGAGGTTTCTACAATCATACTTTCCTCTCTCAAAGTAATTTTCAGTAGTATCATGAACAACATCAAGAGTGTAACTATCACATAAATCATATTGTTCATGACCTACAAGCACACGTGTATTGTTTTCAACACGGTTTTTAGGATCATAAGATAAATGCAACCCATCACATTGAGCTTTGATAAGAGGAAAATTCTTCGGAGTTGGAGATTTCAAAAGGATAATAGGACAATCAAGTGTGGGTGCAATAGCAACAATTTCATGCTTAACATAAGGAACTATAGAGAGTTCATTTTTGTTAGCATCATCTATAGTGGCATCATGGCCATCAACAAAGCAAGTATCAAAATCATCAGAAAGGGAAGTATCAAGTGAGTCCTCGGAATTATAAGATTCCTCTTCATAGCAATCATTAGCCTCTTCTTGGGCAGCAAGCATTTTATTTTTAAAATCCTTAATATAAGCATTGGAAGTATAATTCTCAAAGCAATAAGCAAGAACAACAAAGTTTTCGGACTTGTGAATAGTATCGTAAAACTTTTCAATCAAAGAAGAAATCTCATAAGCACCTTTAAAAGCAACAAACTCTTCAATATTTTCAACATCAAAGTAATCATAAACACCTTTGGCATAAGAAGATAGTATCTCATTTTCATTAAAATCACACTGAAAAGGAAGGTGTTTACGCTCTATATTAGAGCAGCAAGTAAAATCATAAATGTGGCATAAACACTCAACATAGCAATAAGAAGTTTGTATTTGGTCCCATAAGTGTTTCCCTTTCTGAGATAGGCGGTGCCGCGTGTAATGAGCATGCTCATCCAATGATTTTCCCTCAACCAAGTCGGTTGGGTTTTTAGCGCGAGCACAAATTGATCGAAGACGAGCCAAGTGAAACATGTCCATCCTTCCATATTTGGGTGGTTCAACACCCATGGTAAAGATAGCATCAGCAAGCAAGGTAACAGGTATTTTTGGTATTTTCGATAAGGACACAAAAGTAAAAACTGAAAGGTAAACTAACAAGACTAAAAAGCAAAGGTAAAAGATAGTGTGCAACTCCCCTATTTTAGCACTCGGAGTCCCCGGCAACGGCGCCAGAAATTTTGCTTGATGTGCTAGGTGATGATAGTAATTTCTCGCCCTTCGTTGGTAAACCCCAAGTGGAAGGCAGCGGAAAATTTCCCTCAGTAAAGATACCAAGGTTTGTCTCTAGTAGGACTCCAGAGATGATAAGTAGGTGTCAGCGGCGCAACTGACGCGGACCTGCTACAGACACAAATAACTTTGTTCCCAACGAAGTTCAGAGAGGTTTTCAATCTCTCCGGTCTTGTTGTTCACAAAGGATCAAACGCAAGGGATAATTATAGCAACTGAAAGTAAAAGCAGAAAAGTAAATGAGCGTGTAAACAGTGATAAGGATATGGACCGGGATACGTGATGTTCACTAGTGATGTCTCTCTCCCAAAAGACGATAAAACTGCTATGTGAGGTGAACAAATTACAGAAGGGCAATTGACAGGATTATGAACGCATCGCAATGCTAACTATGCTACAAAAGAAAGGAAGAGGCTCAAAAGCACGGGCAGAACGCCAAAATAATTAGACCGAAATCCAACTGCATCTACTACTATCATCCACCTTGAGATATCTATCCAAAACATCTCGCTGGTATTAAGTTGCGAGCCCCACTCAAAGTGTAAACCCAAAGCAACAGACAACTGCATTAAAAAGTACTTTGCGTAAATTAAACAATCCTTGTAACCACGGTTACAAGCACCGTTGTTTTCCCCCTTGTGGCAAGAACACATCCCCTAGACTCATGTTTCTGTCACTCAAGCTAGTCATCAGGGGGCATGAACCCACAATCGAGCAAAACGTTCCCTCTTGGGGTTACTACCTACTACTTGGCCAAAGCAATAAACAGCAACGGAGAACATGCAAAAATTACTTAAGAACAAAAATATAAGAGATAAGAACCAAATATATTACTCAATCACAATCTGAACATAATCTCATAATCCATCAGATCCCATCAAACTCAGCATAGCAACAGCAGAAAGATTACTAAAGTGCCTCGATCATGTAGGGCAGCTCACGAGGTCTAAACCATGAAGAATAAAGAGGGGAGGAGAACATCACACAGCTACTGATCACGGACCCATGGTCCAAAGGAAACTACTCACGAGACATCCGGGAAGCATCCATGGTGGAGAGGAGACTCCCGGAGGTCGACCCTCCCTCCGGCAGGGTGCCGGGAAGAGGTCTTCTGGTGCTCCCGATCTCAGAAGCGCGGCGGCGGCGGAACAGAGGCGAGATTGCGAAAAAGAGTTATGTCCTCGAGGGTTTCTTGTCACGGAGAATATATAGGCAAAGGGGGGCAGCCAGGGGGGCACCTGGGGTCCAGGCGCCCCCCTGGCGCGGCCAGGCCCTAGGGCGCGCCACCAGGGCGCCTGGGCCCTTGGTAGTGGCCCTCTGGCCCCACCCAGGTTCTTCCGGAAGGTTCTTCTGCGCTGATTTTTTATCTGAATTTTCCCGAATTTTTGGAGCACTTTTATATGGGGGAAAACTGAAATAGAAAAACAGCAGAAAACAGGAACTGGCACTGTGGTGCACTGAGTTAATAGGTTAGTCCAAATATGATCAAAAGTGTAGTGTATCTAGATCATAGAAATATCACACAAAACATGCATGGAGCAAGCAGAAATTATAGATACGTTTTGGACGTATCACTACCTCACATCCTTCTCCAGCCGAGGAGGAGGCCGCCCACTGAGCTCCGCCGTCCGTGCTTGTAGTACTACTCGGCTGTTGGTTGCTTCCTGTGCTCCTCTGCTTTTTTATTTTACCCAGGTCAATTCAGTTTAGCTTATCAATGTGTATCGATTGGTCGTACAGTTTTTCAATTGACACTTGATGCCTCTCCTTAATCTTGCTATACCCATCCAGGTTACGGGACACAAACTGGAGTGCTAGCTGTACTTGATTGCTATAGCCAGTTTATCTCCCTCCTCGAGTGGCGGTGTAGTGCACAACGACTGTGCATGCAGTGTAGATCGGGCATCACGCGTGGCTACAGTTCACTCTACGCGTCTGCATGTTCCATAAATTTTTTGAAATTCTTTTGCATTTCGTTCGCTTTGGCGCATGGTTCAGGCGCGCGTTCCTGTGCTTTGACATTTTCTTGTAGTGCGGCAAGTGTGTTTCTGCAGTGTGTTTGCAAGTTCTTTCTAGGGAAACACTGTATGTTTATGTGATCACTTTAATGTCTTATTTGTACGCGGTCCAGTAGATGACGGTTCGAGAGAAAAAAAGGCAAAAGTTATTTGTAATTATTAAAAAATCTGATGTGGTTATTTGAATGAAACCTTATGGTTCACCACTGTTGGGTAGCTATGAATTTAGCGTATCCCACTATTGTTTACTCTTATCTTTTGTGGTTCACTTTCTAAATCAAGAAAAAAGGGGTTAACTGTTTGGGAATAAAAAACAACAACAAAAATGCGGCCAGTCCTCTCTAACAAAACTGTAGTGCGGTTCACCATGGAAAGAAGCTCATCGAATGCAGTTCACTTGCAATTTGTTTGAATAAAAATATATTGCAAAAGGATAAAAAATCTGCAGTTCACTTGGTTGTGTGCCGTAATTCTTTGCTGACAATGCAGTGCGCTTGTTTGTCGATTGCAATTTAATGCGTACGATTCTCTAGTTAGAAAAAAACACAAAGAAAATGGCGTGGTTCACTTCGGTTGGTCCGGTGGTTCACTTTTCCCGAAGAAAACTACGACGGATTCATAAATAACAAGAAAAAGAGCATGCAGTGCTCTCTGTCGACATATGCGGTGCGGTTGCCCAGCGAATGCAGTTCACGTGGTCGATTTCGGGTCCGGGAAGAACACGTGCGCTCTGTTTGACGATAATGCAGTGCGCTTGACTGTCGGATGCAAACCAATGCAGTTCACTCGCCGATTTTTTGTTCCGCGAAAATAGTGACTCGCGTTTTAGTAAAATCGACGCTACTTTTAAACCGTAAGGAGTTAGAGAGAAACTTATACATTAAAATCGAGCGCCTCAACGAGAGCTACCCAACCGTGTATCAATTGCATCGATCGGACGAACGAATCGAATTTTTTTACGCGAAAACGCCCGCTGTCCACAAGAGGGCAGCGTCACCGTTTTCTAAATTCTTTCAAAACCGTGCAAATATGTAAAAGTTCTCAACATGTGAAGATGCTCCTACTCCATACGAATCCAACGGTGTATCCAACGCATCGTTTCGACAAACGGTTAAAAAGTTTGACTCTCTACGAGATTCGAAAACCAAAACCAGAGTGGCTACATTTTTTTCAATTTGAAATTCCTCTCCAACCGTGAGGAATTAGACAAAGTGTTCTACATATGGATGGAGCACCTGATCGATATCTTTCCAACGGTATATCATTTGCATCATTCCGACGAACGGTCTAAGAGAAATCGCGAAAATACGCCCGCTGCAAAAGTATGTCGCCGCACCGTTTTTGAAACTTCTCTTAATCCGTGAGGAATTAGAAGAAGTGTTCGACATACGAAAGATGATCCATTTCAATACGAATCCAACGGTGTATCATACGCTCAATTCCAACAAACGTTTAAAAGTTAAAGCGAAAACGATGCATGCGGTTCTGTTTTACCCGAGCTGCAGTGTTCCGAATTCAGCAGTGCGGTTCTCTTTGCGATACGATGCAGTTCGGAATGTTGACAGTAAATATTCTTCCAACATTCCGAACTGCAGTATTTTGGCAAAGAGAACCACACTGATGAATTCGGAGCACTGCAGTTCGGGTAAAAATGAACCGCATACACCGTTTTCGCGATAACTTTTTAATCGTTGGTCGGAATTAAGCGTGTGAAACAGCGTTGGATTCGTATGGAAAAGGAGCATCTTCCGTATGTTGAACACTTCCCCCGATTCTTCACGGATTAAGAGCAGTTTCGAAAATGGTGCGGCGACCCACTTTTGCAGCGGCCGTATTTTCGCTATTTCTCTTAAACCGTTCATCAGAATGATGGAAATGATATACCGTTGGAAAGATATCGATCAGGAGCTCCATCCATATGTAGAACACTTTGTCTAATTCGCTACGAATTTGAGAGAAATCTAGCCGCAAAAAAACGCAGCAGCTCTGTTTTTTGTTTTCGGATCTTGTAGAGAGTAGAACTTTTTAACCGCTTGTCCGATTGATGCGTATGATTCGTCTGGAGTAGTAGATTAATCCATATGTTGAACACTTTTCCATATTCCACACGGTTTTGAAGTAATTTGAAAAACGGTGTTGCTGCCCTCTTTTTGGACAGCAAGAGTTTTTGCTTAAATACGTTTGATTCGTTCATCCGATTGATGCAATTGATACACCATTGGATAGCTATCGTCGAGGCGCTCCATTTGTATGTAAAACACATCCTCTAATTGCTTACGGTTTAAAAGTTGTGTCGATTTTAGTAAATCGCGGAACTCCGTTCTTCGCGGACCCAGAATCGACGAGGTGAACTGCATTCGCCGGAAACCGCACCGCATCCGACAGTCAAGCGCACTGCATTATCGCCAAACAGAATTGGGCGTGTTTTTTCACGAATTCGAAATTGACGTAGTGAACTGCATTCTTCAGAGACCGATTGCATTTATCGACAGATAGAACTGCACTTGTTTTTTAACTTTTAACATAATTTTTTATCAACGAGCGTGCACCGCAAAGATGAGGCGAGTGAACTGCATTTATTTTTCATATCATTTTCTCGTGTTATCAAGCGAACCACAGATAAATTTACAGTGAACCACATACATATGAAAAATAATAGCAAAGAACTTTCTTATACAATCTTTTGTAAATAATGCACTGCACTTTTTAGTTCATAAAAAAATGCGTTGCATTTTTTTACACATTCCAAAGATGCACAGAACCCAAATTTAATTGCTCAAACATATACAAAGGGAACTGTATTTTTTTACAAAGAATAGCAAACTGCGACCACAATTACAAGCATACATGTATCACACAGTGCACGCCCCACACGGGCTGCATTACAAAACTTCTTGATATTTCTTTCTTTTTTTGCACTTTTTCCCTTAAAGTATAGTGAACTGCAAAAAAAAATCTAAAGCACAGTGAACTACAATTTTTCCTTGATGGGGTTCATAATGTGTTGGGGGAGGATGAAGGTGGGAGGAGAGGAGATTTTTTTGCCGCAGATGAGCCTGTCCACCACAGATGAGCCGCAGATGCCGCTGCGCTGCTTCTCGGCACACCTGTCCACCACAGACACGCGAACATAAGTCAGATTTAGCAATAGAAAACTTCAAGTAAGCGCTAGGGAGGGAGGCGGAGATCACAGTGCCTGCAAGCGGCGCCGCCGGAGCAGGGCACGGCGCAGCCGCACTTGTCGTCGCAGGACATGGTCGCTGCCGGGGCTACACGAGCCTTGGTTGCTTTCCTGCAGATTACCAGTCGTCTCTCAAAAATCTCTGATGAACAGGAGGGTGTGCCAGGAGAGCTCGCCGTTTAAGCGTGCCAGGAGAGGCGGACATGGGTGAACCTGGGCGGCGTGACATACTCGCGGTGGAGGTTGGGGAGGGGCGGGATCCGGGCGGCCGCAGATCCTCATCGTGGCGGTTGAGGGCAGGACCGGCGCCGATCCAGGGGCGAGCTTGGTGGAGGTTGGGACCCCGGAGGCGTGCTCGATTGAGGTTGAGGTTGAGGGCGAGCTCAGCGAGAGGCTGGGGCGCGCCGGGCGGTCCAGTGGTTGCTGATTTGCGCCGGGTGGTGACTAGGTCAGGTGGTGGCGTTACTCGGGCAGCCGCCGTTGCCAGATCTCCGGGCGGGGGGTGGGGGTGGGGGGTCGACAGTGTGCTCGGGACTTGGGGGGTCCGGCTGGGGGAGGCCTGATCTGGTGATGGAAGGTGGAGGGCGCCGCTGTGGGAGAGGGCGCCGGATCCATGGGCCGGCGGCTTGGGCGACGGGAGGGGGTGGGAGGAGGCGCGGGAGGAGGAAGAAGGTGGGGAGGAATCTGGTGGGCGTGCGTGTGTACCCCGGGGGTGGGCGTGGGTAGTGGAAAGGTGGGTTGGTTCGGGTTTTTTTTGCTGCGGTTCGGGCGGAGTGCGTGGTTTGGGTGTTGTTAGAATAAGAGTTGTTGTTAGAATAACACTCTTAAGGGGTGCTGTTAGAATATATATATATATATATATATATATATATAGTGAAAGAATTGCAAGAAACCACCACATTTAAGTGACCTTTTGCAGAAAACACTCTTTTACGATCTTTTTTATAGAAACCATTAATTTTTTGCCTAATTTTTTGCAGAAAACACTGATCGCACAATTAGCTTGAATTAAGTACGATTATGACATATGAGACCCACCTGTAAGATCCTTCCTTTTTGCAAAACACCCTAAAAAGATAAAAATAAAACAATCAGATCCACCCTGGTTCTTTCCACCTGCCCTCGCCGGACCAGCCTCCTCGCCCGACGCCGGTGAGACCCTGCAGCACCTCGGAGCAGACGAGCACATCGCGGCGACCTGAGCGCGCACTCCATGGACACCGCGCTCCCGCCGCCCCACGTCTCTGCTCTAGCTCGTCCCCATTCGCGCCCTCCTTTTCCGCGCCCGCGCTCCACCGCTGCTGGCCGTCCGCACCGCTAGACCGCTGCACGGCCGCCCGGGAGTTCGGAATTAAGGAGAGGTCGGAAGTCGGGCAGGACCGCGACTCGAGCAGCAACGCGACTGATACGTCCCAAACGTATCTATAATTTCTGCTTGCTCCATGCATGTTTTGTGTGACTTTGCCATGTTTTTCTTGAACTTTCATAACCTTTTGAACCTATTTGGACTAACCTATTAAATCAGTGTACCTAGTTGCCAGTTTCTGTTTTCTGCTGTTTTTGTATTTCAGATTTTCCGGCCATTAAAAGTGCTCCAAAAATTCCGGGAAATATATATAAAAAAATCAGCGACACGGAAGCTTCCGGAATCACCAAGGTAGCGGAGGGCGGCCACCACAGGGACTCCAGAAGGGTCCCTGGCGCGGCCCCATCCTAGGCCGCGCCAGGGGACCTCCTGGTTGCCCTGTGGGTCCCCTTGATGCCCCCCTCCGCCTATATTTAGCCCTCGGGGTGGAAACCCCTAATATCGATCTCTTTCTTGTGAACTCCCCTTTGTATCGCCGCCACCGCCGTTTCAAGATCGGGGCTTCCTGGAGAAGCTGCCCGGCACCCTGCCGGGATGAGGAACCCCCTCCGGGAGACCATCCATAGCCATGGACGCCTCCCGTATGTACCGTGAGTAGTTTCCCTTGGACCATGGGTCCGTGACCAGTAGCTATGTGATCTATCTCTCCCTCTTTTGTGCTTCCACTTTCGAGTCCTCGTGAGCTGCCTCACATGATCGAGGCATCTATGTAATTTCTGTTGTTGCTATGATGAGTTTGTTGGGATCTGATGGATTATGAGACTATGTTCAGATTATGATGAGTAATATATTTGGTTCTTCTCTTTTATATTTTGTTCTTTAGTAAATTCTTGCATGTTCTCCATTGCGGTATTTGCTTTGGCCAAGTATTTTATTTGCAACTCCAAGAGAGAGCGTTATGCTCGATTGTGGGTTCAGCCCCTTGATGTCTAGCTTGAGTGACAAAAACATGAGACTAGGGGATGTGATGTTGCCACCAGGGATAACACAACGGTGCTTGTACTTGCGAGTGCAAGGATTGTTTACTTTACGCAAAGTTCTTTTAATGCAGTTGTCTGTTGCTTTGAGTTTACACTTTGGGTGGGATTCGCAACTTAATACCAGCGAGATGTTCTGGATAGATATCTCAAGGTGGATGATTCGTAGTAGATGCAGATGGATTTCGGTCTACTTACCTTGGCGTACTGCCCATTGCTTTTGAGCCCTTCCTTTCTTTGCAGCATAGTTAGCATTGCGGTGCCTTCATAATCCTGTCAATTTCCCAACTGTGATTTGTTTACCTCGCTAGCAATTTTATCGTCTTTTGGAAGAGAGACATCACTAGTGAAAATCACGGGACCTCGGTCCATCTTCACATTATTGTTCACACCTTCAATTTACTTTCATATTTTACTTTCCTTTGCACCTTTTATCTCTTGCGTTGATCCTTTGTAAACGACAAGGCCGGAGGAATTGACAACTCCTCTGTACTCGTTGGGAGCAAAGTTATTTGTTGTTGTGTGCAGGTCCACGACAACACCCTAGTCAGGAAGCAATTTCTGGCGACGTTGTCACCTACTTGTATCTCCTGAGTGCTACTGGTTCGATAACCTTGGTATCTTCACCGAGGGAAACTTGCTGCTGCACTGCATCTCAAACCTTCCACTTGGGGTAACCAACGAGGGGCGAGAAGCCATCAGCGACCCTGACCCCGACTCAAGCAGCACCGCGCCCGCGTGCGCCCGCGGCTCGCGGGAGAGGGGAACAACGACGGGGAGAGGGGCGACTCGCGGGAGAGGCGAACGATGGCGGGGAGGGGAGGGAGGCGGCGGCTCGTGGAAGAGGGGAACGTCGACGGGGGAGGGGGGCGGCGGCTCGCCGTCGTGCTCGACGTAACGCATGATCTACACGCCACCCTCATCCCGATTCGAGCAGCACCGTGACCGCGTGTGCCGGCGGCTCGTGGGAGAGGGGAACGGCGGCGGGAAGGGGGGCGGCTCGCGGGATAGGTGAACGGCGGCGGGGAGAAGAGGGTGGCGGCTCGCGGAAGAGGGGAACGGTGGCGGGGAGGGGTGGGAATGGAGGCAGGGGTGTGATCTGTCCCAATTAGATCGGGATGGGAAAAGGGAAGGGCTATTTTCTTTGTTGGAGGAAGGGTTTTTTAAGTCAATTTTAACATGCCACGTCAATAAAATTGGGCTTCACCTGTCATAAACGCGTTTAAATCGCTCTAACTCGACGACTAGTGTTTTCTGCAAAAAATTAGCCACAAAATTAGTGGTTTCTGTAAAAAAAACGTAAAAGAGTGTTTTTTGTAAAAGGTCGCTTCAATATAGTGGTTTCTTGCAATTCACTCTTATATAGTAGGAGCAATCAGCAAGCCATTTCATTAAACGGCTACTCATCAATGTGAAAACTGAAACTATCACTCAATCTCACTAGTTCATCTCGGATGGTGTAGGTGTCCTTCAAGATGTTTTATGTCAATCTCATCGTAGTAAAGAGGATGTTATCATTTTTTCCAATTGGACTTTAGAAAAGCAAGTGACAAGTTTAATTCAAAATTCCTTGAGCAGTGTTGCTTGCTGAAGGCATTTATTAAAAATAGGTTGACTGGATAATGGGCGTAACGAAGGGCCATGTCAATATTTTAATTGTATATCGGAGCCTCCAACAGAGGCATTAAAAATAGCGCGGGCTGAAAACCCACTAATTTAGCACGCAAAAGAAAAAAATAATCTCCAACCATGCTGTAAAATTCAACGCGCTGGGAAAACCATCCAACGCGCTGGCAATTACTGCATACCATGCATTATATTTTGTGTGCGAGATGCACCGGGTAAAACGAAGATAACGCGAGAAGGACCAACTGCCCCGGAACATTCCCCGCGCGCAAGAAGCCGCCCCTGCCCTCTTCCTGCTCCGGCGACCTGGAACGGCGGCGACATGAGCGTCCGACAGGATCGACGAGGTCGCGCTCTGCCGACGACGAGCAGGGAGAGAGGCCGGCGAGGAGCAGGAGAATAGGGAGAGCGGTCGACGGCGAGCAAGCGCGCAGCCGATGGCGAGCAGGCGAGCAAGCGCACCAGGGCAGCGAGCAGGCGCGCAGCTGGCGGCAGGCAGGGCCAGCGAACGACGGGGATTGTGTGGGATTGTCGATTGTGGACTGACCCGATTTCTTTTCTAAAAAAAATCATAGGATCTTTTTTGTAAGTGTCTGAAGTTTTTCATAGGGTCTTTTTTGTAAGTGTCAGAGACCTGTTTGTTGGATAAATATGTTATTGGTGATCTATTTCAATGCGTCTGGTAAATTGACGTAGCATCCGCGCCAAATTTTAGCGCACCTGAAAAACTGATTTTGATCACGGAGCGCTAAAATGACGCTGTAAAAAAAGTTTGAGCGTGGCATTTTTAAGCCCCTGCTGGAGATGCTCTGACAAACAATGGGCCTGAATACAATGCATTTTCATTTATTTGCAGATGTTGCGCTAAATAGGCAGATCAGTAGCAATATTTCAAATATCGGCCAGTTAATTGGCATCTTTGTCAGTTAATCACTACTCGGTGGGTCGTTGAATAGCTGATTACTTGATTTACCTGCAGATTAACTATCCCTTTTTTTCCTATTTACCTCTACTCAGCATCCGACTGGTATGGTACGAATTACCGATATCATGAACAGTGATTAGTAGTTCAAAGAGCGGTACTTGGCGAAATATTTTAACCGTACTATTATGTTTTTAGCCAATGATTTTGATAGACAAGCAATCTAAATTTTATCTTGTATACTGTTGTTAGATTATATCTGGCCTCGACATCAATTATTAAAAAAGAAGTGAAATGATCACTAGGGTGAGCGCATGACTAGTTTTATTTGAACTACTATCATCAATGGCAGGCTTGTGAAGGAGTTCTTGCAGTAATAATGAATTCCAAGAAACAAGGACACTTGGGCAACACTTCTACAGTCATCAGTGAAAACGCATTATAGTGTGAGTGGTTAAATTAACAAATAAATCACCACCAACAATTGTAGATATTTAAAAAAAAATCATTTCTACAGATTCCGATATGTTGGAGATACAAAGTTAGTTACTAACTGGGGTCCCTGAATTTTGTTCCGCATAATTCTACTTTAAGCACCGATGGCAACTTGATAAAAGAAAAGGATGCCACATCAACCGTGACCGAAAAAGCTAGGCTTTGTCAGCTACAAATATCTCAATTCTTCCACACAAAGCTAGGTTTCATTTCCCTCCAAATTCGGTTCTAACAACCTCCAATTCAGTACACTCTAGCTCAGCATAATCGTTAATTGCTGCCGTATCGGCCTCTCTTACTTTTCTCCCGTATATAATATGCAAGCAAGGGTGGTCGGTATTGCTTACCAACCACCATTAATTGTAGTAGTGCACAACCTCAAGAAACTACACCAACAAACCGGACCTAGCTAGAACAGCATGGCGTCCAACTGCAACATCCTCCTCATGGTGGCCATCATGGCGTCCATCTTTGCGGCTGCCGCTGCCACCGGTGCGTACTGCTTCCCAGGGATGGGCCTTCCGATCAATCCGCTCGAAGGCTGCCGTGAGTATGTCGCACAACAAACCTGCGGCGTCAACATCACCGGGTCGCCGGTATCCACCGAGCCGGGGAACACCCCATGGGATCGGTGCTGCAAGGAACTTAGAGACGCATCGTGGTGGTGCCGGTGCGAGGCGGTGCGCTACTTCATAGGGCGGAAGTCCAACCCTAATTCGGGCGTGCTCAAGGAGCTTCCCGGATGCCCCAAGGAGCCGCAAAGGGACTTCGCCAAGGTGCTCGTCACGCCGAAGCACTGCAACATAATGACCGTTCACAACGCTCCATACTGCCTCGGTATGGACGTGTAAGGATAAAACCCATCGCTCGTGAATAAGCATGGTCCATCCATGGATGTGTTCTACATGCATATGTAGGTTTTGTGCGATCAGCATGAGTCGTACTATCTACTAATATCAATAAGAATAAAAAGAATCATCTTGTGGTTCTTGAATTTCACCTTAATATTTTCTTCATGAGTTTTCCTTTGGTACACCTCTCCAAAAAAGTTTACAGATTTTGATGCAGATAAAACGTAAAATCAAAAAGTTATCTCTTTAATCAAAAAGATTAGATTGTTCGAATCTTTTGTTTAATGCAATGGGAAAATAGATGTTAGAATTTATTAATTGTAAATGTACGAGATTAGATTGTTCGGGTCTCTTGTTTAATGCAAACTTTACATATTTCGGCTTGGGAGAATTTATTGACCAGTTTAAGAGGAGGCCACTGCCATAACATCAATACATAAAGGAGACCAAAACCTTGGAAGAGGATGAAGCCTACCAGGTTCGACACAACCATCATTTTTGAGAAAGACAAAAACCCTAGTGATCAATTGCACCTCACCTAGTTGCTCCATCATAATCATCGAGTTGTGTATCAACTCGTTAGGTCCACATTATAGCGAAAACTATACTCTTGTCTCATATATATAATCCAAGCAAAGTAGGAGTTGAGCTATACCCATCCCAAGAGGGATCAAACCTAGGTAAATCATTTTCTAGATTCCTTGTGACACGATAGGACATCGACATAATTATCCTAGCATACCTTTGTGATATAAAAAATCACCTGCAAATATTGTAATGCGATGGGACATCGATATAATTATCCTTGACATGTAGCAACTACTCCCTCCGTCCCGGTTTATTAGGCCCCAAGACCATTTATCTTATACCAAGGCACATAGTAATTTGCTCACATTAATCACTTCATTCCACTCCCAACGCACTCTCTTATATGCTAGCTCTGGCATGCAGCCAATGAAAAAATCTGCATGCAATGTATTTATTTTCTAGCAATGGGACTAGCAACAATAACTCTGTATGCAACCAATGAAGAGAATGCATGCATGCAACTTCCTAATACAAGGCCTTATAAAAAGGGACATGATTATGCCACTTTGGGGCCTAATAAACCGAGACGGAGGGAGTACATGAGAGTAAGAAAACTTTGGACAAGGTTATTCACTAGATGATCTAAATATCATCTAGCAATGCTTTTGTTGAACTCTTATTGTTACTTAGACCACAATACATAGAATATATTAATTGAATACCTAATAATGGCATCGACAATCCGGATGTCAACCCCCTATGATGTAATAAAATTAGATGAAAACTATGACCTACCTCACCAAAGGACTTCATTCTATATAATAATTTAATATCATGTACAAAAAACGCATGGTCATTATCTACAACAAACAACACGTATAATCATTACGATAAGAATTTGCATATACCATCATAAGTATTCGAGTAAATAGCAAAAATATACCACTTTCGGGGCTATGCAACAAAAAAATGCATGTTTTCTTTTTTTTTAAACTACCACTTTTTTGGTTCACTATTCCAAAAAACTCAAATCGCTCATCGGTTAAATTTTAAGCGCAGTTATGACAGCGTTGGCTCACCCGTCAGGTCTAACATGGCATAAAAGTCAAAAGTCAACACGAATGTTGCATAAAAGTCCCTACAAAAAAAAGAAAAACAATTAGGTCCCTCCCTACAAAAAAAGTTTTTATTTGCAAAAAATCACGTCAGACCCACATGTCAACATACAAAATCCCAAATACTTATTTTTCCAATGAAAATCCAAAATTTTCCCAAACACCAAATCCAGGGAAAAAAATTCGCACAAATAAAAAAATCTTGAAATAAATTATTATTTAGCCAAAAAATCCTGGGAAAAATAAAACATTCTCTAAAAAATGGTTTTATCCCCAAAAATAAAACAAATCCTAGGAATAGAATTTTTCTCGTAGAAAAACATTTTACCGAAATAAATTATTATTTATCCAACAAATGTCATTTTTACCCAAAAACAATTCCGGGAAACATAAAAAATATCTCTAAAAAACAGTTTTTACACCCAAAAAATCTATTTTCCCCACAAATTTTTTTTAAAAAACATACTCAGAAAAGAATTTTCTTTGGAAAACTTACTTCCTTGATATAAAAAAAATCTTTGGAAAAATATTTCAAGAAAAGAAAAAATTTCCCCAAAAAAATAAATTTTATCCCAAAAACAAATTTGGGAAAAGCATTTTATCCAAAAACATTTATTTCCAGAAATCAAAAGAATATATTTACCCCAAAAAAATCATATTTATCTAAAAAATATTGCAAACAAATCATTTTTATCTCGAGAAAAAAAACGAGAATGGATTTTATTTTCAGGGAAAATTACTTTTGCAGGTTTTTTTATTATTTTTTCGAGGAAAAATTGGTGCGCGGCATGTTTTTGTTCGGGAAAAATATAAAAATTGGGGTAAAAAAGTTTTTTTAAGGGCAAATGCTTTTTTCAGGAATATTTTATTGAGGTTGACATGTTGGTCCGATATGATTTTTTTGAAAAAAACATTTTTTGTAGGGACGGACCTAATTGGCTTTTCTTATTTTGTAGGAACTTTTATGTAACGTGTGTTTACTCTATGCCATCTTTAGACCTGACGAGTGGGCCAGCGCAGTTATAATTACACTTAAAATTTAACAAATGGGTGAGTAGATTTTTTTGGAACAACCAACCAAAAAAGTGGTGGTTTTCTAAAAAATTAGTAAAACGGACACTTTCTTGTGCCCTAGCCCTGAAAGTGATAGATTTTTTTTGCTATTTACTCTAATTATTCACACACATGTTGAAAATAATTAAAGATGTTAGCCACATACATGTCAATTCCTAATGATGGTACTATTAGAGGGGTGTATCCTTTGAACTTTGACAGACCAAGTCAACCGAAGAGTCTCTAGAAACCACGGTGTTGCATTGCACCAATCATTCTAGAGTAGACACAAGGATGCACATGCTATGTTCGGGGATTATGCTATTGCGGGTGATTTTTTCCTCGTGAGTCCCCTCGAAGATATTTGTCATGTTGCGCTATTAGCAAGCGAGGAGAAATTGAGAACGCGCATCGCCAACTCTCTTTCCACTATCCTGATTGTGCATCTAGTGGTAAAACCCTACTCGCATAGTCTACCCTAGCAGTATGATCTTGATTGCGCGGTAGAAATTTTAGTTGACGCTATAGTAGCGTTCCAGGTAACCCCAACATAAAGACCTTGATAACAATGATAAGAAATTTTCGATAATAAGAATCAACAAACTGATTGATAAAAAAAACTACGGGATTACAACACGACGAGGTTCGATATACTGAGCATAGTGACCGTGATGATGCCACTGAAAATAATATGAGAAAGTATCATTTTTTAATATCAAAAATCAAACAAAATGGGCTATATGCTATTGATGTATTACTGGGCTCAGACCAAAAGGGCTACTTGGAGCCTTTGTTTCACAAGTTGGGTCGAGTAGTAAGTTGTAGCCCATGGATGGATGGATATATGCAGACGCTTTCCTTCGCAAAGTTACACACACACGCACACATATTGAAAATAATTAAAGATGTTAGCCACATACATGTCAATTACTAATGATGTACTATTGGAGGGGGTATATCCTTTGAACTTTGATAGACCAAGTCAACCGAAGAGTCTCTAGACATCATGGTGTTGCATTGCACTAGTCATGCTAGATTAGACACCCGTAGGACACAAGGATGGAGATGCTACGTTCGGGGGTTAAGCTATTACGGGTGATATTTTCCTCGTGAGTCCCCTCGAAGATAGTTTTCATATTAGGTGTAGGGGTCAACATGTATAAAGTGTTGGAGATATGTCCTAGAGGCAATCATAAGATGATGTTATTTCCTTATGAATTCATGAGTTATGTGTATTGTTCTTGAACATCATCACTGATATATATATCAATAAATATGTGACTTGTTTGTAAGACTATATATTGGATGACGATTTTTCTAATGGTCCCTAGTTGATAAGGTTATGCGGACACATATCCTTTGACAAGTATACAATTTGTTCGATGACTATGTTTCATAAGTCATGGACATAGAGATGATAACCTGGTAGTATGGACTCGGTGATGGGATCGGTGAGTCGGACAGGAGCACTTTGAGACACAACGAGATATTATCATTTGTTAGTCTCAATACAATGTATATGCAATGTCCTATACCTGAGGTCCTCGTATGTTCTCCGGATGAGAACTGACTCGCTTAGGATCTATAAACACTACTCCTTAACTGAGTAGTTTATAAAGGTAGTTTTCGGTTCAGTTATAATACATGTCGCGAGACATAGTTGGCCAAGATGAGATTTGCCCCTCCAACTTAGAGAGATATTCTCTGAAACCCGTCGAGTGATAAGATTCAGAAAGCATGACCATGCGACATGGATTAAGTGTTAATTTATCTCAGGAATCTATATCACGGTTTTGAGAAAAGAGATAAAGCTACAAACAAGGGTGACAAGTACTTGCCTAGAGCTCAACAACATATATCGTGTCCATGTGTACGTGAACCTATAGGGTCGCGCGCTTAAGTGATGTGCTCCCATTCGGATGTGATCCGGGTGGAAATTGGGTGTAGATTTCAGATGGGCCTCAAGGTTTGAGCCCACCCCGGACGTCTATATAAGTGGTGGGGCGAGACTCCAAAGGGATCAGTTAAAACTCATGACCTAGCAACCACTTCCACATCCAAGTCGTGCGAGCGGACCTAGCAATCCGTCGCCCGACGTTCCTCGCTGCACGTGTGGATGCCTTGGAGGCATCGCACCTGTGGTGCTCGGATGAACCATTCGAGGGATTCACGAGGAGGAAACGAGAACGTGTATCACCAACTCTCTTTCCACTCGGATGGCCCTTGCCTAAAGTAGCGTTCCGCATACCCCAACATAAAGACCTCGATGGCCCTTGCCTAAGATCATCACCTTCCTCGAGACTACACTACCTACTTCTATGGATCAAATTTGTACTTTGTAAATGTTAATTAATGTAGGGATATTATCCATGAAACCATAAATCAACTCTTTAAACGTACTTAAGACATGAAAGATTAAATGTGATGCCTTCACGTTTGTGTGGGCCAGAATGCTAGTGTACGTAACCAAAGGGAAATAAATGACAGAGGCAAATTTTATTCCACTATGCTACAATTTCATGGAGCATTTTGTATGAATACAATAACATGTTTAATATTGATTGTAATCCCTACTACATATTTTTCCTTCTTTGTTTACCCGCTAAAATTATAACATTTTCGCCAAATTCCGCTGAATATCAAGGCAAGAATATCTTTCTTATCGATGAAAAGAAAACATGAAAACACAGGGTAGACATGCTATGTCCAGGGATTACGCTATAGGGGTAATCTTTTCCTCGTGAGCCCCCTCGAAGATAGTTGTTATGTTGCTAATAGGGGTCAACATGTATAAAGACCTCAATGGCACTTGCCTAAGATCACCACCTTCCTGTACTCTCAAAAAAGGATCAGCACCTTCCGCGAGACTATAACAAAGTGAACTGCTTTCTACGAATCCATATACAGTTTATAAATTTCAATTCATGTAGGGATATTATTTATGAAACCATGAATTAACTTTTTAAGCACACTTAATACGGCAAATAGTAAAGACCATGTATTCACCTGTGCGTGGGCCATAATGCCAGTGTATCCAAAGGGAAATAAATGTTAGAGGCATATTTTGTTGCACTATGCTACAAGTTCATGGAACATTTTGTTCGAATACAATAACATGTTAAATCTTGGTTGTCATCCTACTAATATATTTTTCCTTTTTTGTTTACCCACTGAACTCAACATTTTGGCTAATTTAAAAAAAATCAAGGCAAGAATGTCTTTTCCTATGGATGATCAGTGAAATGAAAACAAGAGAACCGAGCTAAGGTCGTTTGGCTACATGCTCGTTCACCCATATTGGAGGCACATACTCCATATGGTGCCTCACTTCCTTAAAAAGACTCTGGTGCCATTGACACATGAATTTTTGTCAAATGAAATCACCCTAGCGAATTCATTGTTAAAAGAGATCATCTTTGAAAATCAATGTCAAAAAAGACAATTTGACGACAACAACACGGTATGCAGCTGGCCTCGTCGTCAGAGCCAACGGCGGCACTCTGCCACGTGGGCACCTGCCGCCACGGCCCGGGGCGGTCCCCTTGCGCTGGCACCTGCCGCCATGGGCAAGGGCGGCACCTCGCTGCCCCTCCTGGCTCTGGGGCTGCTGCTGTCCACAAATTTTTGACAGAAGAGACCACCTGTCGAATATTATTGTCAAAAAAGACCACTTGTGAACACAATTGTCAAAACTGCACGGGCGGCAAGTTGGCGGCGCGACACGTGGCGGGTGCCTTCAACGGCAACGGCGGCACGTTACAGCAAACAGAATAAGCAATCAGGTACAGTGGTGGCAAGACAAGACATGGCATCCAGCCAGCACCAGCACCTATCTCTTTGCCGACAAGCCGCCGTGGAGGGTGGCGGCAAGTTGGCTCTCTCCAGTCCCTTCAGCTGCACTTGCCGCCGTTGTGCCCGGCAGCATGCCCACCATCTGTTCGCTGTAACGTGCCGCCCTTGCCAGCGGCGGCACCCGCGCCGCCAGCTTGCCGCCCGTGCAGTTTTGACAATTGTGTTCACGAGTGGTCTCTTTTGACAATAATATTCGACAGGTGGTCTCTTCTGTCAAAAAATCGATGTCCACCTCACTGGCCAGGATCAGAAGAGATTATGCAGGTTCAAGTTGAACATACACTCAGCATAGTATGTACAGAGCAGCAATAGCATAGTGGGAGTAGGTAGCAGTATGTTCTACTCGGATCGGCCGGTTTATTTAGCAGCAGCAGTGGACAGCAGTAGCGAGGGGGCCAGCGAGGTGCCCCCTCGCCCCTGGCGGCAGGTGCAGCGCAGGGGTGCCACCTTGGGCCGGGGCGGCAGGTGCCCACGTGGCAGGTGCCGCCGTTGGTTCTGTCGGCGGGACTTACTGCGTACCATGCAGTCGTTGCTAGATGGTCTTTTTTATATTGATTTTTAGAGATGATCTTTTTTAACAATGAATTTGTTAGGATGGTTTTTTTTACAACAATTCTTGACACAGGTTCATGGGTAGAGTGAAAGATTTTTTTTTTTACTAGTATCATGTCCGGCATTTCACCAGAACTTCATTTTTTGATTGAAAATAAAACTGCTTTTCTTGATTCAGAAAGACAAACAGGCAAATCCAATTCTTAATGGTGGAACCAACTTTACGAGAACCAACTTTATTAATTATTATTTTTACTGTTTCCACATTTACAATACAAAACAATAAGGCTACACCATAATGATGGAAATAGATACAAAGCCTCTTGTATACAAAAATAGAAAAAAAATATACAACATGAGCTCACTACTTTGGGGTAACTACCTATGTAAAATTATATTTCTGTAAACAACCTTTGAACCATCGCCAAGACTATTACAAGTTACAACAAGCTGAGGCTGTTTGTGCCCCCACATATCACCATCTTGTTATTTTTACCATGGATGTATGCTTCACCATTGCTTTCTTCTGTGGCTTTACAAGGTAGCCGCTTCATTAGATTTTACCAACTTTGCTTTCAGCTCTGCATTCTCCCTCTGTAACCGTTCAAGCTCAGACTTCAAAACTGCATTGTCATGCTGCAGCCTCTCAACCTCAGCTTGAGCCGTCGTATTTCCCCCCTAAAAGAAGCACATACAAGATGAAACGCCGATTAGAAGGAGAAAGTGTCGAGGTTGACATTAGAATATTCAAGAGAATGTTCGTGTTTTGACTAGATTGCTACTGCGTATCACCTACATTGTCCTGCCCTTGAGTCAATGGGGAAGCTGGGAACCGCCCGGTGTACGGAGCACCAAGCAAGACCTCCCTAATGACTTCGTGTGATGCCAAACTGTCAATGCCCATGTTCTCGTAACTCCAAAATGCACCTAGGGTTCCTAAGAATCCTTCATGGCACAGAAATGTCGTTTGAACTTCACCTTTGGACCTGGGATCAAAAGCAGAAGGAGAAAAGCAATTATCAACTGCCTGATCAGTGGAATCATTGTTCTCATGTTCCTGAATAGCTAAATTTTCTGAACGTTTCACAAGATATTTTTCACTGTATAAATTCCTTACCAATACTTGAGGGAACGAGAAATCTTGTCCATAGTCTTCTCATGACCACAGACATAAGCACCTCGAAAGAAAATTCTCTTTAGACCTGATAGATTAGCCACAAAGTAGGCTATCTAGAGAAGAAATAAGAACACATTAGAGGATACTTCATAATGGCGCCTGGTTGAGCAATTCTTATTCTCTCTTAATTAATAGATGTGGCAAAGCTTTTGCCACCGTTTCGAAGAAAAAAAATGGCGCCTGGTAGTTCCTATATCTGGAGAAAATACCTGTCCAATGTTGTAAGTGAACGAGTTGAGTACAGCTGCTGCAAGATCTTCTGCTTTGTAATCTGAAAGTTTGCTTGAGTTCACTTTTCCAAAGCTTGCCGCAGTAGTGGATGCTGGAAGACCAATCTGGCGTAAAGAGAGAATAATTCATGGGCATACTGATCGCCTGGTTACTAGAGTATATATTTTTTATGATAAGCATGTGAAAGCCCTAACACTAATCCTCATATCTGTACAACAGCAGGTGAGACGACTGTTCCATTTTGTAATAAATGTTAATACTATTATTATAGCAGAAATCTCACAGAAAAAAAAATCCACCAGAGTATAGATCAAATACCTTTGGATAACCACCCTCCCCATATATATCTCCAACAGTCAAATCAACAGCCAAATTATCACCCCTCCGGCTTAACTCCAAGAATTCCTCATAACTACAAGCCACAAGGAAAATTTAGAGAATGTTTAATCATGCATCACGGAACATTCCTACATTTTATAAGCACACAAGCTAAATCGATAGTACCTTGAACAGCCAGTTAAAAGCCTTGCAAGACCAAGGATAGTACCACCACCCAGATGTGATCCGATAATACGCTCGAACTTCCCCTTACCAATTACCTGATACAATTGATTTTTGCTGATACAAGTGCTAGTACACGAATAATAAAAAGGATGAAAGCAGTGTACTGGCGATTTGGAGAACCTCTATCATGCTGACTCCCGATCCAATATTAACAAGGAGATAAGGAAATATGTTGCTATCGTTATGTTCATCTGCTGGTGTCACATCAGTATGAGCTGCTGCCTCGTGACTGTTCTCCTACAGCAATGGGGAAAACCCACGATTAAGCTTGGAAAGATAAATCAACCTAACCACAATAACATTTATTTATTTCTGCATCGTGCTTATTCACAAGACTTGTATGCATAAAAATGATAGATGTGTTATTGTTGTGGCGTCCAAGCCACAACTATACAAATCTAGATCAGTCCTTTACTCCTGATTTACTTGAAAATGTGTGTAATTTGTTCGTACCGATGCACATTACGCACAAGCATTTTACTTAAACAAAACATGGTACTCAAACTTGTCTTGTTTCTTGTAGTGTGCAAGAAAATGATAAACATATAAAGGATATTATCATAGGAGCTCACCTTCTCTTGCGATTCCTCTAGGTTCAAGTTTTCATATCTGGGATCCCCGTAACTCATCAAGGCACCAAGGGCACCTAAATACCCTTCATGTTGCAAGAATGAAGCTTGCATTTGACTCTCTGACCTGAATGATACCTCAAATGTTAAGATTCAATGAGAAACCAAAAAGGCGTTTCTTTAGAATCCTCTTAAGGACCACAGACTGATACGTACTAAATACAAGCGTATACAAACTTCTCCATGATTTTTGTATGGAGAGATGCTAATCAAGAGAAATACATTTGGAAAATGTCAAATGCTTACCAGAAGTTTAAGGCATAAGAAATATTATCCATTGTGCTCTCGTGTCCACGTATGTATGATCCACCGAAAAAGACCCTTCTGAGGCCCAAGAGCGATGCAACAAGAAAAGAAATCTGCAGGACACATACCAAGGGTGTGGTATGAACCAATATTCCAAAAGACAACAATAGAGCAACACCAATAAAGGAAACCGTGAAAGTACCCTATAAAATTTACTTTCTTACAATGCTATTATTCCTATTAACATGCTCGAGACCATTTAAACAAAATCAAAATGGTTTTCTTAAACAATTTTTCTTAACATAAAAAGCACTTTATGGGACATAGAATGAGTAACTTATGCCTCTTTTCTCAAGTAAAAATCATTATACTACTATGCATTTCTTCTTCAAATCAACAAGTGTATCTTCTTAGTTTTTCTTTTCTTCCAATAAAACAAGGTTGAGTGCCATCCATGTAAGCAGCTGTGAGTAGCTGACACGATGAGTATAATCTAATAATATGCGGGAGCACATAATATAAACTCACTTGTGCAATGTTGTAAGTAAAGGCACTCAACAGTGCGGATGCAATGTCTTCAGGTTTGTAATCTGCTAGCTTTTTCATAGAAGTAATAACTTTTCCAAAGCTAGAAGCAAGAGTCGAAGTTGACAGTCCTTGCTGGTACATATTAGAAAAGGATAAATCAGTAATATATAAGGACCGATGCTCAGTCATGGCATGCAACAGGATTAACAATTTAATACAATATGAATATTGTGAACATATTGACTTCAATGTGCTTCATCAGTTATTTTAAACATAATGCTCCCTGTAGTTATATTGGTTTCCAAGCAACCTTGATAAATAGTTCACTCAAGGTAAGCATAAGTACTAATACCACTAAGTCATAACAGGATCATAACCAAGCAACAAAAAATCAATATTCTTCTAGCAAATGTTCAAGTTTGAAGAATTGACATATGGAGTACATGCTAGGGAACTACTGGCCTACCAAAACTAAAAGAAAAGAAAAGGCAAGTACATAGCGCAGCAACAACAGGGCAAGGAGGGAAACGGCAAACCTTCTGGCAAACAAGCTCCCCGCATATATCCTTCACAACTAAATCAAGTACAAAATTGTCCCCTTTCTGGCTTAATTGCAGGAATTCATCATAACTAGGAGAATGATAATATATTAGTGAGAAGAATATGTAAATCAACACATTTATGACACAAAAGGATTAAAGGATACACATTACCTCTTGCAGCCTGTTAATAGTTTTGCTAACCCAAACATAGTACCGCCACCAATATGTGTCCCAGTTACTCTTTCAAATTTTCTATTTCCAGTGACCTGCATTATACTTGATAAAACATGGTTATATGAGCTGCATTCTGCTGTATTCCCATATGAGTATCATGACGACGAAGAAGTGCAACCTTTAATATGCTAACTCCTGAGCCAATGTTGACAAGAAGGTAAGGAAACAAGTTATCTGGGGAAATATCAATCGAGTTCCTCTTTCCATTCATGTGTGTGAAGGCTGCGCCAGGAACATTCTGCAAGGAAGAACCAGTTAAATGGAAATCAGGTCTAAATGAGAACCAAATATCAGAACTTGTGGAAGGCAAGTTCCCTATGCGAAACTATAAAGAATGCAGCAATACCTTTACACAGTATTAACCGAGAAGAACCATATCTTAAGTAGTGTTACAGTGTGAAAGGATTTTTGAAAGTTCACAATCCAAATGAGAAGATATGTGGTATAATGAGAGCAGCTTATAACTCACCTGTAACAAGAAGTTTGCTCCAGAAACAACACTGTCCATTTCATCAAGCTTGTCAAGACTAACGCCTAATTTTTGCCGAAAATCATCACTAAATTTGTATGATCCACCACCTGTAGCCTGCAAATGATCTCCATTACTATTTTACAGTCCACCTCAGATAAAGGATACTGCTAACAATCAAACAAGACACAAAACGACAACGGTATGTGGTAAGCATTAAATAAGGCTGTAATACAAAAGGCAAACAGACAATGGTATGCTCCGCATTATCAAGCAAAGATATATTCAATAGGGCAATCAGAATTCACAAGTATGCATCATTCATCATTCTTGTGTTTGCAATTATTAATACTCGGGGCAGCTGAGTTGCCAAGGGTCTTGCCGCAGCTACAAGTATGCACAAGTTTCAACTCTACGGGCTGTTTCCTAATGCACCAAAAACATTAAAATTTGTCGCTTGGCGAAAAAACTTTGTTCCTGCAACTCTATAGGAGTATCTATTAGTGATATAGTGGGTCCATGAAAATTAATTTCAAGATTTTTTTTTACAAAAATAGTAACTGTAAGAATGATTTTGGTGGATGTTGACAGGAGCACGTAATAAAATATGGTAATGGATTCATTACAAACCCACGTAAACCGTCCAACGCAATGGTGCAGGATGAACGTGCCATTTGAAATTTTGCATTTTGTGTAAGAGAAAAGGTAAAGCATGACAAACAAGTTATGGAAAATAAATAAAGAAGAACTTTCAAGTTCCAACTGCATAAATGATCTCCATTTGTGTTAATGTATTCGTCTTTTGAGCCATAGGCCCATAAGGTCATTGCAACATGGTAACACAAGAAAAAACATACCTTCAGTGTCATATTTTCTTTGCTTGGCGCCATCGCTGTCCCTGGCATGAAAATTTGACAGTTTAACCAACAATAAAGATAATACTCCAAGACATGACTAAAACATGAAACAACAGAAGCTGAAACTTGACACAGTAAAAACAGAGTACTCTGTCCTCGCATAGGTAAACACTGCGTCTGCATCGCAGAAAAGAGCGATCCCAAATGCCGTTAATTTCTATATTCCCCCATTCCTAGAATTGATCATGAGCTACAAGTCGACAGCGTATACTTCTGAACGCTCTGAAGAACACGGTAGCAAAGGTAATGCAAAACGCAAACAGATAAAAGAGCAAGTAACTGCTGCTGAATGCTGGTCAAGCCTAGCATCTTGCCCTGCTATCCCCTCTCCTGGGAGCAGGGTCACCGAATTCTCCAATGTCCACATTGCATGATTAACCGTGGCAATTATTGAGACCAGGAAGCCAAATGAGCTAGAGAATCAATTGGTTTGGCGCAGGAGGCAGCGAGGGCAGCACGTACCGTTGTAGCCGAGGAGGCCTTCGGCCCGGACGAAGTCGAAGCACTGGTCCAGCCTCCGGCGCTCGAACTTGGCGAACCGCAGCTCCGCCTCGCCGCCGCAGCTCGCCGTGTACACCAGCTTTATCAGGGTCCCTGAGAGACCACAGCCCACAGCAGCGTAAAGACCAGCCAGACTAACACCATAATTCAGAAGCAGCGGGGGCTCGTTTATATGAATGAATCACCTCCGATGTCGAGGGCGAGGAGCGGGGCGGCGGCGGGCTGCTGTCGCGGGAGGAAGATGGGCGGGCTGCCGTCGCCGGGGTCGGCGCGGATCTCCGCGCCGGAGAGGTCGATCCGGCGGCCCATTGCGTGAGGGATCGCCGGGCCTGGCTCGGGGAGGATCACGCGCGCATTTGCTGCCCGCCGGCCGGCCGCCTCGGGTTTGACTGCCGCGCTGCGCTTGGACTTTGCTGGGGGTTGTGGGTGCAGTTGCGGAGGGGCTAGTAGTACAAGTAGGCGGCTGGCTGGCCGGCTGGGGGTGGTGCGATCGCAGCTGTGCGTTGGTGGGTGGTGGGTGGGCAGGGGGGAATTCAGAGTCAGCGGTGAAGAACAACACAAAGATAAGAGTAAACAGGATTTGGGTTGGGATTTGGCCGCTGGGCCTCTTCCTAGCATCTTCTTCCAACGGGACATCATTGCTTGTATTCCAAAAAAGACATGTTTTTTGGGCATTCTTTGACAGTAGGCTTTCTTCTGGTTCGAACGAAACTTTGGACATTGTTGGACGATCCAAACAAAAATGGCAACTTTTTATACCAATCTAAAAAGCATAATGGATCCCTGGCTTCCTGGAAGTTTTATTTAAATACTTTCTCTTTAAATTAATATAAAATGTTTGGATCCCTATTTTAATGATCTAAGATATCTTATATTTATAAACGGAGAGAGTATAATTCTTGTATTGCTCAATCAGGGATTACAATAACATCGGAAACAACCCCTGAACCTGATCCAAACCATACTGATGTTCGATCTTGAGATCTACCAAAATTTGCCAACACATGAGTAAAAGAAATCTAAGTACGTCGTATACTTGAGTAATACAAGAACTATGTTCAGACAACCGCTTGGTAGGAATGGTTTGCTATCTTAAAAAAGAATCAAGAACTACTGCATTGAGGCATGCTCTACTTAATCTTCTTATAAGGAAAGTGTACTTCGATCTATTGACATCTCCGCTTCTCATCATATTGATCGCTTTGAAACAGTCAGATTCAACATTAATAGGTAGGTCACTCCATTGCAAAGCCAGCGAAAGACCTATGATTGCCAAGATTTCAAATTTCATCACAACATTGCATAAGAAGAGGCGCCTACACGAACAAAAACGGATGCCATCAGAAGCATCCCCTAACATTAAGCTTAACACGAGCAACAACTGGAAGCTTCCAAGAACTGTGATCAATAGAAAACCTGCTATTACATGTCAGTATCACATGTGGAAAGCATGTATGTGCATGAAATTTTTCGTTTGCATGATTGTCATTCGGTTCAAATGCAATGTGTAGCATGGTAGGCACATACTTGATATGACCTTTGCAGACACGTCAACCGGCGGGGCTAGTTTTGAATGCACAGTCTCATTAATGACGTACCAAATCCGCTAGAGAAGAATAAGAAGCTGAATTCGAGACATATCATCCACCTCACAAACAAGATGTGCGAACCAGTCAAAGCAAGGCTTGATTTTGGCGAGTTTAGGTAGAGGCCACTTCAAAGATATGGCACACCATAGCGTTCTTGCATGAGTGCATCTACAGAAAGTATGAAATGAATCCTCCTCCTCGACGTTGCAGATAGTGTAAATGGCACATACCTCCAATTGTCGCTTTTTCTTGTTGCACCAAGTAGCCAACGAATCAATCGCCATGCAAAAGTGGTAACTTTCGGAGGAGCAAAGCTGGACCATATAGCCTTCCATACATCATGTCTGCCATCAGGATGGGACCTAGAGGAAGAGCGATCACCATTGTGCAGTTTATCTGATACCAAGTGAAAAGCATTGCATGCCATAAAGATAGACGTCCTGTTTTTCTGGATCCCAATCAATGAAATCTTCGCCAAGTCAGTGTGAATGTCGTATTTTGTAAATCTCACAAAAGTCAAGAGGGAGAAAGAACCGTTGAAGTTTTGTATGATCCCAATTACCGTTGTGGTCCATAAGCTGGGAGAGCCACTTAAATCTACATCATCACTTTGGTAAGATTATTCCATCAGTAGGCTCCTGAACAATACTGTGATCAAGCTAAATCCTAACGTTTTCCCATTGGGAATCCTCCAAATGAGTCCCTTTTCAAGAGTTTAAGCACACGAAAAATAGCCTGCCATCTAGGTGAAGGGTTACCAACAAAAATGGTGCCATCTAATCTACCATTTCGGTAATACTTTTGATGCGGTACATCTGCCAGATATCACCATGTCAAGTTCCCATTCTTTAAGATACATGTGTACCTTAACATCTTATATATAAAGGTGAATCTTCTTCTTTACACGTGTCTACTTGGTGATCTCAAGGATGGTATACTATTTGACCCTTCTCCTTTGGGCACATATAGGTTTGTACCCGATAACGAGTGTACAATGGATGAGGTCAAGCACAAGAGAATGACTACATCATCCGTGGGGGAAGCATGAAAGCGGAGGCGGAAGAGAGAATATTAAGGAGACATTGTGGTGCTACAGCATCCGAACATTTGGTGCTTATTGACGGATCGAACATCATACCAGAAACACGGTGCTAATGTTCACCCACATCAGTGTTGATTTGTCTGAGGCTATATCGTCACAGTGCAATCAATTTATAATGGAGGAAGTTTGATTTACCTAACTCCTTTTTTATAACAAGGAAAAACTCTCCAACCAGGCATTCAACGCTTACTGGATATTCGGTGTCTGCTTGCTCGCAGCTCGGCCCACGAGCCATGTATCCCCTCTCTCATCCCCCAATTACCCTTTCACCCCTAGGACTATATATACTTAATACCCTCCTCCTTTCTAGGGTTAGCTAAAATAGAACTCAAAACCATAGAGCTTAGCTCATATACCTTTCTTTGGGGGGATTCTCCTATATTGAGATCGCGACCTCTTGCGGGAGAGAAGGTTCCTCTGCGTTTGAGCCTTAGACCTCCATTTCTTAGAACTTAAGGGAAGATCCCTAGCGTGTTCCATCTCTCTCTCTCTCTCTCTTGTGGATGATTGGGATCAATGTGTATCTTGTGTTGCAACATGTGCGTTGACTTATGTAGGGTTTCCTTGCGATTCCTCGTGCTTTTCCTCCGTGTTCTTCATGTTCTTCCTCCAATCTACCTCCAATTCGTGAAGATCTAGCAAACCCCAAGGGCTGGGACTTAAATTGGACTTGGCCCCATATCATTTAGTATTAGAGCAAGGTTGCCAAAAAAATTGGAGCCCCCTCCCCCACTAGCTTAATTTTGTTGTGTTCTTGCTTAATTCAAAAATACCCACCAAAAATAGACATACCCAAATTCTTGGGATTTGGTGCGAATTGGTTGGTTTTGATATGTGGATCTCATGCTATAGTAGTTGATATATCTTCCTATATATTATACAATTAAGTTAATCGAGTTGTTGAAAGAATATGTTTGTTATTTTGCATGGGAATATCATGAAATGTCTAGCTTAAACGAGAGCTAGTAGAGCATCGCTTACCCATAAAGACCGACTTTAGACCTTATAATCAATCAACTAGAAAGTTCAATCTTAAAATGTATGACCGACTTAAGGAGAGATTAGTCGACTTCTCAAAGCTAATTTCATAAGACCATGCATATATTGGATTTCAAATATTATGCCAGTCGAAAATAAAGGATTCCACAAACTCCGAATGTGCATTGATTTTGAGATTTAAATAGAGCCACACCCAAATATGAGTATCCTATACCATAATAGTCATATGCTTATAAATGATGATTCTGGATATAAGGACATTATTTTATTGATGGAAATGTAGGTATAATCAAATCTTTATGGTCGAAGAGGACATGTTCAAAATAGATTTTCGCTGCCTCGGGTTCCCTGGTTTATTCGAGTGGACAATGATGACCATTGGTTTGAAGAATGTTGGTGGTTGATACATCGCAAACGTATCTTATTTTCCCAACACTTTTGCTATTGTTTCTTCTCTAATTTGCACATTTTGAATAGAACTAACGTTCAATTCTCATCATGGAGCCACTAGAACCCTCTATTCTTCATCAGAGAGTTAACCTAGAGGCTGAGTTCGGCCTCCAGAGAGGGAAGATCGTCACCATTATCATCACCGTCATCTCTTTATCAACCAACCATGATTTCCCTATGTGTGAGTAATTCCCTGCTGCAGACAAAGGGTATGGTAGGGATTGGATGAGATTGTTCATGGAATAGCTTGTCAGATTGTTGGGGCATGTTGCCTAGTATCCACTATATTGTTGTTTATCATCTTTGTTGCATCTTGGTGATCTTAGTGCTTGACACTCGGACCCGAGTGCCATGATTTCAGATCTAACCATGTTATATTTTCATGAATATATTTGTATTTATGATCCTATCTATAAGTTGTATACACATGTTATAGTCCAGAACCGGAGACCCAAAGTGATAGATTGGGATATCAAAGGGGAAGGGTTATAATTTGAGGATTTGACGTATCCATGGAGTGTTAATGCTTTGTTCTGGTGCTTTGTGAAAGGAGTGCCTGATGACCCTCAACTGTAGGGGATCGAGATAGTCTTCGCGGGAAAGATAATCCAATTTATTGATTCGACACAAGGGGAGCCAAAGAATATTTATAAGCTTTGAAAGTTTAGTTTTCAATTCAACCACACCTAAAATATACTTGCTTGCAACAAAATATTAATAGCAACTGTGATATGATAGTGATAGCGGCGACAGCGAAAGCAAAACAGCAAAAACAAACTACTAGTAACCAGCAGAATTAAAAACACTGTAGGCTAGGGAGATGGATGGTTGGGCGCCTGGGCCCCCTGGCTGCCTTCTGGCTCCCCTTCTGGCTTCGGGCTTCTTCGGGTGCGTGGATCTTTGTGATTTTTCTTGGAAAAAATTTCAAGACACCCTAAAAATCTATTTTCCTGCACATAAGAAAATCATACAGGCAACTCTCCTGAAAACAGCGTCAGTCCGGGTTAGTTCAGTTCAAATCATGCAAGAATGAGAGAAAAACAATAGCAAGTGTTTGGAAAAGTAGATACGTTTGAGACATATCAGTGCCTTAATTTCCATAAGTTTCATGATTGGCCCCGCTGAAACGGGATGACTGGACAAAATATGTTGTGCGAGTTCTTATGGAAAACACGTACAACTATATTCGGGATACATTTATATGTTTGATTTATTCTTGGATGCTCATTTACTTCTTTGTTTCCATGCCCTGTGTTATGACTAATACATGAATTACCTTATCCATGCAACGCCCGTTCATCCGTCTCTACGCCTACAGTGTTTTTAATCTTGTTGGTTACTGCTAAGCGGCTTCCCGCCCTTCGTTGGTGAGCCCCAAGTGGAAGGCGTGATGCAGTGTAGCAGCGAGTTTCCCTCAGTGAAGATACCAAGGTTTGTCTCCAGTAGGACTCCAGAGATGATAAGTAGGTGTCAGCGACGCGACTGACGTGGACCTGCACACAGACACAGATAACTTTGTTCCCAACGAAGTTCAGAGAGGTTGTCAATCTCTCCGGTCTTATTGTTCACAAAGGGTAAAACACAAGTGATAATGATAGCAAGTAAAAGCAGAAAAGTAAAGATAGCTTGGAAACAGTAATGAGGATATGGACCGGGATACGTGATGTTCGCTAGTGATGTCTCTCTCCCAAAAGACGATAAAACTGCTATGCGAGTTAAACAAATTACAGAAGGGCAATTGACAGGATTATGAACGCACCGCAATGCTAACTATGTTACAAAAGAAAGGAAGAGGTTCAAGTCAATTTGATCCACTCCTTTTCGATATTTTGAGCACTCATGCAATGGATGAGCGTAAGCACGAGAGTTGACACTTAGGATGGCAAAGAGAGAAATATGGTGGAGGAGGAAGACAAAAAGGATGAGAAAGGCTCACATCAATGAGGACAATCATAGGCAAGAGATACCAAATGATAGATATGATGTGAGGAGTAGGGATTGCCATGCAACAGATGCACATACGAGCTAGGAAGCTCTCCAAACTATATGCATAAAGATCATCTCTATGGAGTAAAAGGATATAAAGGGAGTACTAGTGTGGATCTCTCAAAAGGATAGTAGTGTTGCCCCTTTCTCTCTTTTTATTTCCTTTTTTTCTTTTTTCTTTTTTTTTGTATTTTTTGGTGGCCTCAATGGCTCTTTCTATTTAACTCTCATTTGTCCTCTTTGGGATCTTTTAATGTGTCCACTTTGGGATCTTTTCCTCACTTAAGGGCAACACTCTATTTTACAAGAAGGTAAAGGAGATCTTTCACACTTTACAAGGTACTCAAAACATAAAGAAGATGTAACTATCATGATGTATGCAATGTATGTCGCTGCCAGTGTAGCAGGAACATGTATGACATGAAGATCAAGTCATGAAGAGGTGGAAGTTGCATGGCAATGTAACTCGGAAAGGCTATGGAAATGCCTTGATAGGTAGGTATGGTGGCTGTTTTGAGGAAAGATAAAGGGAGGCTTATGATGACAGAGCATATCATGCCAAGGGTTTGGATGTACCGGCGAAGGTGGACACCAACTCTCGGAGTGAGAAGAAGGTAATGCACGACACAGGAAAGGCTAGCAAAATATGGGAAGGTGGAAGTGTCAACTCTCAATACTTACATTAGTCCGAAGAAGTCATGCACTTATTATCGGTAACTCTCAATCTAATGAGGAGGTTCAGAAAGAGACAAGTACCCCGAGGAGGAGTGTATGGGGGTTTGGTTATCCTTGCGCGTCCTCGACTCATGGTACGTGAGTGTACTCTAATATTCGACCCCTCAGAAGAGTAGTGATCCATCTAGTAGCTTGAGTTCTCAACTAGTTTTGTAGGTTTTGAAAATAAACACGGATTTCCCAAAATACGACACCTATCACTAATAGGCAAGAGCTCTTGACACCAAAAGTCCAAACATTACTCATAACAATACCTCAAAACTATTGCAAGCTACTACTAAAATTAAATAGCAACCTCAATTACCTACTTTCAAGACAAAACACAACTCAGTGCAACAACCAAATCTCTTTAACAAGATAAACATGAAAACTAAAAAGAGTTCCAGCAACAAACTAAACAAAAGCCAAGGCTCTTGCTAAAGACAAACTAAGACTAAAACTAAACATGGCAGTAGCTATGAAAAGATTAAGAACACACAACAGCAAAAAGATAGGCATGAAGAATCCTATGATGTGTTCTAGATTTTGAAAGTGGAGCGTGTCTCTCTCCCACACAAAGTAAGAAAGGATCTAACTTGTTATGAATAGCAAGGAAAGCTAAAGAAAACTAAAAACAAAACCTAAGAGCGAGACGCTCCAAGCATAGCACATAACACATGAAGTGATAAAAATATAGTGAGACGAAGGACGAACTGATGATTTGTTGATGGAGAAGGGGATGCACGGGGGCATCCCCAAGCTTAGACGCTTGAGTCTCCTTGAATATTTATTGGGGATGCATGGGGGCATCCCCAAGCTTGAGCGCTTGACACTCCTGGATCTTCTTCCATCATCTTCCATCGCACACTTGAAAACTCCCTTCATACATAACTCATCATAAGCTGATTAGAGAGGTTAGTACCCTTAATAAATAAATAAAATTCTCCAATGGATATAAAGATATTCTTGAATAGCTACTGTTTCTCAAGAGTGCCAAAAAGTTTTTTCAAATAAAAAGCAAGCTTAAGGTTTGCAAAAGTAAGGAGAGACAAAACGTGGCAGAATCTGTGAAAAAACAGAACAGCAGATAGTAAAGGATTTTTTAGGGGCACTTCTGCAACTCAAATCAAAAAACTCAGAACATACGGAAGTTTCGTAATTGTATAGAGCATACTGTGTAAAAAATTCATCTCAAAAAGATGAACTGGAATTTTTCTGGAATTTTTCTGGTCACGAGGACAGAATCTGTTTTCTGGACAGCATGTCACAACTTTTACTTCCCTTGCCGTAAGAGGCTAAAACTTGGCACAAAGCTGAAAAATAAAGATACAATGATGTTGCTACAGAAGTAAAAACCATCAAGACACAACAAAATAAAAAAGAAACACTTAAATTCGTTGCGGGTGTCTCCCGAAAGCGCTTATTTGAATCCATTAGCTAGGCATGATGCAAAAATAAGAATCAAGTTTTATCAAGAGAAAGAGAATAACTAGCCCGAGTAACAGACTCAAAAGGTAACTTGATTTTATTTCTAGGAAAGGGTTCCATCCCCTTTTTGAATGGGAATTGGAATTTTATATTCCCCTCTTTCATGTCAATAACCGCACCAACGGTGCGAAGAAAAGGACGTCCCAAAATAATTGGACATAAAGGTTCACACTCTATATCCATAACAATAAAATCCACGGGAACATAGTTGTCATTGACAATGATAAGAACATCGTTGATCTTCCCCAAAGGTTTCTTTATGGAAGAATCAACAAGACGAACACCAAAAGAACAAGGCTCAAGAGGCTTCAATTCAAACATATCAAATATTCTTTTGGGCATAACAGAGGTACTAGCTCCAACATCACATAAAGCATAGCAAGAGAAGTTATTCAATTTAATTTTGATCATAGGATCCCAACCATCATCTAGCTTCCTAGGTATGGAGGCTTTTACTCTAAGCTTCTCCTGCCTAGCTTTGATAAGAGCCTTTGTGATATGCTCCGTGAAGGCAAGATTAAGTGTGCTAGTGTGGGGGTCTCTAGAAATTTTGTGTAACAAGCTAATAACTTCTGAGAGGGTGCAACTATCAAAATCAATATCACTACTATCAAAGGTGGTAGTAGTGTCATCTAGGTTCACTTGTTTTAAACCCTCTATGTTCATAGGAGTTTCTTTTTCTACGGTTGAGGTATTAGCATCACCATTAATAGGTCCAACGGGACTAGGAGTACATTGGGTGCTAATAGTTTGAGTGTCCTCAACAATTTGGATAGTGGCAATTGTGTGGTGTGTAGGAAGGCTCTTAATTCTATCCTCTTCCTCTTTTTCTCTAGCCCATCTATTGGAAATATGCCCTAGAGGCAATAATAAAATGTTATTATATATATATTTCCACGTTCGTAATTAATGTTTATATTTCTGTGCTATAATTGCAATGACCCTGACTGTGAGATTCGGAAGAAAACTCATTTGCATGTGTGGAAATGTAAACACCAAGAGTTCCTGGTTTAGCCTCTAAGACCAGCTCATGTGCTAACTGATGATTACGTTTTCTTAATCATGGACATTGTTCTTGTAACAAGGATGTCAGTAGCAATGGGAACATATTGTTAGCAGAACAATGATGTTGAACCGACCCCAGTATTGAATGATATACTTAGAGATCACATCGTAACTACGTTATAAGTCATATCATGAAATGTTATCATATACTTAATTCCTTAGACCATGAGAGTATCGAGTTGCTTCACACAGGAAGACATGCTTTGGTTCTTAGATGAATCCTCCCGTAAATGGGAAGTAGTAAAATAAGTTCTGGGTATGTCAGATGGTGTGGCTAGTGACTGTGATAGTTCAAGAATGGGATTTGCTCCTTCACGATGAAGAAGATATTCACTTCGGGCCCACTCGGTATGACGGTATCCATTATAGTCTGGCCAGACGCATTGTGATTCAGTCACGGGGATACCGGAATACGATAACGAGAAAAGGGACAAACGAGCAAAGAGGATAACGAGTGGCTTGTGTTCAAAAGTTGTTACACATGGGTGCCAAACTTCTCTCCTCTAACTTTGTCATATATCGCGAAGCAAAGGGAATGGTACATGACTAAACATAATGGTTCACTCGAAGTTTCTTCGTGTATGTGCGGGAGTCAACATGGGTGTCCATGGCTCCGCTGTTGATTATTGGCTATTGACAAAAGGTTGTTGACCTATGTCCGGAAGATGTTCTGAGTCATGTCCGCATTATACCGAACCTATTGGGTCACACACTTAACGAGCAGTAGTCTGTTAGAATACTAGTATGGTAGAAGGTTTAGTGGAAGCAAAGCAGAATAGTTCATACGGGTACCGGAAGTAGTTCCGGAGATTTATGGAATTGTTCATAAGGGCACCAGAAGTAGTTCTGGGTATTTAAGGTTATGTCTGGATCACTCTGGAGTAGTCCCAGGTGGTTCCGGAACATATGAGAATGGTACTGGGGAAGTCCTGGATCAACCGGAATAGTTTCCGGATAATCGCTGGGCGTCCCGACAACCTTCGCGGTCATCGGGGTGGCTTAAACTGTAACTCGGATGGTCTTGGAAACTATCCGGATGGCTCAGGAACGTCCGAGAACGGTCCCGGAAGGTCCTGGAAGTGCTCCAGAAGTGTCCGGAATGTCCCGAAACGGTCCCGGTATGTCCCGGAAGGTCCTGGAAGCTTCTAGAAGGTCATGGAAGGTTCCGGAAGGTTCCGGGCTGTACCACCCACTCCCCTGCGCCCCTGGCCTTGGGGGGCAAGCCACCTAGGCTGCCCTGGCCGGCCAAAGGGGTGGGGGCACACCAAGGGGAAGGAATCCCCCTCCTGGTGGGAATACCAAAACCCATTATGGCAGGTTTCCGGTGGGAAGGTGTGGTAAGGTTTGGAAGGCTTGGGAGTCCAAGTTGGACTCCCAATCCTCCTTGAGCTGCGCCCCAAGGGCCTCTTGGCCACCTATATAATGTGGGGGAGGGGTGGGGGGCGCAACACAACTTATCCCCAAGGCCTATGCGCCACCCTCCCTCCTCTAAACCCCGTTGCTCCACAATTAGACCCCGGTTTAGACGTTGTTCTAGATCGGAATCCATTAGGGTTTTCTCCCTCTAGTTTTCTCGGTGGCGTTCATCTCTGGACGGCGGAGCGCTGCTGGATTGCTGCTACGGGATGTGTGGATACTAATGGAGGGGTCGTACCTTCGACCCTTCTTCGAGGAGCTTGTTCGCGGGACTTGTTCGTGGGATTGATCGAGGGACTGTTCGTGGGAGAACTTGCGAGATCTACTTCCACTACGTCCACGAGCTTCACCAACTCTACTTCCGCTACATAGGTTGGTGAGCCATGACCTAAAACCTTGTATGCAATCTTCTTGGATGATCTTGGGTTCTTGATTCGTAGGCCGAATTTTTTTGTTTTCTACTACGTTTCCCAACACCATCTTTCTTTAAGTTTAGCCATCATCCTAATGTTTTCATTGATTTGTAACTGGATAACATTAATAGGAGTGGCTTTATTCTCCTCAAGGGGAGAGGTTCTAATTTTAAGCATCTCAATATCAAGGGCTAAGCTTTCTAACTTCAGAGAGAGATTATCTATTTTAGATAACTTTTCCTCTACATTTTTGTTGAAGGCTTTTTGGGTAGTGATAAAGTCTCTAAGCATGCTTTCTAATTCAGAAGAGGGGTTCTTGTTGCTAGGGTAAGTGTTGTTGTTCCCATAGTTAGATGGAAACGGTCTAGGATTGCTAGCAAAATTTCCCCTATAAGCACTGTTGTTGAAGTTGTTTCTAGCAATAAAGTTCGCACCTACTTGTTCTTGAGCAACCAAAGAATTTAAAGGAACATCATGAGGATCAATAGAGGGTTGCTTGGTAAGTAGAGACATAACTAAGTCAGCTTTTTCATTGAGGGAGGTAATTTCCTCGACAGAATTTACCTTCCTACCTGTTGGAGCGCGTTCGGTGTGCCATTGGGAATAATTGGTCATCATCTCATCGAGAAGTTTTGTGGCAGCACCAAGTGTAGTTGACATAAAGGTTCCTCCCGCGGCCGAATCTAACAGGTTCCGCGAGGTAAAGTTCAAGCCTGCATAAAAAGTCTGGATAACCATCCAAGTAGTCAAACCATGTGTAGGGCATTTCTTCACAAGAGATTTCATTTGTTCCCAATCTTGGGCAACGTGTTCATTATCGAACTGCTTAAAATTCATAATATTACTCCTCAATTGGATAATCTTAGCAGGAGGGTAGTACTTTCCTATAAAAGCATCTTTGCACTTATCCCAAGAATATATGCTATTTCGAGGCGAAGATTGAAACCAGATTTTAGCATCTCCCCTTAAAGAGAAAGGAAAGAGCTTAATCTTAACAACATCACCTTCTACTTCTTTATACTTTTGCATATCACATAATTCAACAAAATTATTCAAGTGTAAAGCAGCATCATCTCCAGCACCAGAGAACTGATCTCTCATAACAAGGTTTAGCAAAGCAGGTTTAATTTCATAAGAGGTAGCTGAAGTGGCAGGTGTGGCAATGGGGGTGCAGATAAAGTCCTGGTTGTTGTGACTAGTGAAGTCACACAACTTGGTGTTTTCAGTGGAACCCATAGTAGCAGCAAGTGTGGCAGGTATTTTTGGTATTTTTGATAAAAGACACAAAGATAAAAACTGAAAGGTAAACTAACAAGACTAAAAAACAAAGGTAAAGGGTAGTGTGCAACTCCCCTATCTTAGCACTCGGAGTCCCCGGCAACAGCGCCAGAAATTCTCTTTGCTAAGCGGCTTCCCGCCCTTCGTTGGTGAGCCCCAAGTGGAAGGCGTGATGCAGTGTAGCAGCGAGTTTCCCTCAGTGAAGATACCAAGGTTTGTCTCCAGTAGGACTCCAGAGATGATAAGTAGGTGTCAGCGGCGCGACTGACGTGGACCTGCACATAGACACAGATAACTTTGTTCCCAACGAAGTTCAGAGAGGTTGTCAATCTCTCCGGTCTTGTTGTTCACAAATGGTAAACACAAGTGATAATGATAGCAAGTAAAAGCAGAAAAGTAAAGATAGCTTGGAAACAGTAATGAGGATATGGATCGGGATACGTGATGTTCGCTAGTGATGTCTCTCTCCCAAAATACGATAAAACTGCTATGCGAGGTAAACAAATTACAGAAGGGCAATTGACAGGATTATGAACGCACCGCAATGCTAACTATGTTACAAAAGAAAGGAAGAGGTTCAAAAGCACGGGCAGTACGCCAAAATAAGTAGACCGAAATCCATCTGCATCTACTACTAATCATCCACCTTGAGATATCTATCCAGAACATCTCGCTGGTATTAAGTTGCGAGCCCCACCCAAAGTGTAAACCCAAAGCAACAGACAACTGCAATAAAAGAACTTTGCGTAAAGTAAACAATCCTTGTGACAACAGCACACCCCCTAGACTCATGTTTCTGTCACTCAAGCATGTCATCGGGGGGGGGGGGGGGCATGAACCCACAATCTAGCACAACGCTCCCTCTTGGAGTCACTACCTACTACTTGGCCAAAGCAATAAACAGCAACGGAGAACATGCAAGAATTACTTAGGAACAAAAAATATAAAAGATAGAAAACTACTCACAAGACATCTGGGGAGCATCCATGGTGGAGAGGAGGCTCCCGGAGGTCAATCCTCCCTCCGGCAGGGTGCCGGGAAGAGGTCTTCTGGTGCTCCCGATCTTCGGAAGCGCGGCGGCGGCGGAACAGAGGCGAGTTCGCGGAATAGGGTTCTTGTTCTGGGGTTTTCCCGTGACGGAGGATAAATCGGCGAAAGGGGGCAGCCAGAGGTGGGCCAGGGGCCCCACGCGCCCTCCTGGCGCGGCGAGGGGTGGGGCCGCGCCGGGTGGCCGCCTGGGCCCCCCTGGCACCCCTCTGGCCCCTCCCGGGCTCTTCTCGAAGCTTCCGTCACGCTGATTTTTTATCTGAATTTTCCCGAAATTTTCCCGAAATACTTGTTTACTTTACTACTACTGTTACAATCACACTACTTCTACCATCATATCATTGCTACTAATAAATTATGTTGGGCAAGTATATTTCCAGCTGTGGCTGAATTGACAACTCAACTACCATGGCTTATAAGTATTCTTTGGCCCTCCCCTTGTATTGAATCAATAAATTGGGATGTACTACCCTCCAAGGTTGTTGCGATCGTCTACATTTGTGGGTCATCGGCGGCACATATCGAAGAGCTATGAATTTGATATTTTATTATATTCTTGATTTCACACTTGAAGTCTATATTGATGTTATTATTGTCAAATCATATTTTTTTTAGTTTCACTTAGCTGATTTGCGTTTAGATTTTGAAAGGGTAAAAAATATGGACTAAGAATGAATCCTTTCAAGTGTTCCTTTATTGTATCGGTTGGTAAGTTTTTGAGCTTCGTTATTCACTAATATGGCGTAGAAATTGATCCCAAAAGATAGAGGCTACACAAAGGGTGGAAGCCCCAACATGCCAAAGGAGATGCAGTAATTCCTTGGTAAAATCAATTATTTGAAGAGATTCATAGTCAATTTGTCAGGGAAAGTTGATGCATTTATTGCCATCCTTAGGTTGAAAAAAGATGATGATTCTACTTGAGGGGACAATAAGAAACTTTTGAGATGATCAAGTATTATTTGTGAACTCTCCTCCGGTATTGAAAGCACCCAAACATAGGGAGCCTTTTTGGCTTTATATTGCAGCATATGAGGGTCTTACTAGTGTTTCTTTGATTCAAGAAGCCGAAGTAAAGGAGAAACCCATTACTTATCTAAGAAGACGTCTTTTGAACACGAGGTAAGGTATAAGTTTATTGAGAACTTATTCATATGCTTATATTATGATTGCACAAAGTTGAGAAATTATTTGATTCCTAGTGCTTGCATAGTAACTTTTCAAACCAATTTCATTAAGTACATGTTGCATAGACCAATGCTTAGTGGTAGAATTGATAAATGTGCTTATGTTTTAATTGAGTATGATTTGTCCTATGAATCTCTAAAATCTGTGAAAGGCCAAATTGTTGGTAATTTCATTGTTGAGCATTGGATTAATGACAAGCATGATATTGATATAATTATCTTGTTAGCACCATGGAGGTTATAAAATGATAGTTCAAATTTTTAATCGTCATGCCACTTATAATGTTTGTGCCAAATAGTGAAGCTGAATATGAAACATTATTATTCAGTTTAGAGTTTTTACTTGCCATAGGCGCTACACATATTGAGGCGTTTGGTGATTTATTATTAGTAGTGCACCAAAAATCCAAGGCCTTTCAATTCTTGGACGAATCACTCAGTGTCTATCTTGCTAAGTGTATGGACTTAATTTCCACATTGAATTGCTTTTGCATTGCCCATATATCTAGACATGAAAATTGGAGAGTAATTGAGTTGGCAACATGAACCCAGCTATCATGTTGATCATGGCATGTTTCAAATATCTGAAAAGCCGATGAATAGCCTTGTCAGGAGAAGCCAAACTAGAGCTTGTCGCTTCGATCACTAATGAAAAATATGATATGAGTGGAAATCACGATTGGAGGAAACCATTATTGATTATTTGTATGATCCGAGTAAAACGGGGTCGTTTGATTTGGCTTTCAAGTATACATTGAGAGATGGCCATCTTTATCATCAAATGATTGATGATGTTATTTTGAAATTCTTGGGTGAAGATCAAACCCGAGTCTCTATGGGAGAAGTACATGATGGTTTATGCGGGACACATCAGCCAACTCACAAAATGAAGTGGGTGTTGGAGTGAGCCAGATTTAGTTGGTTGACGATGATGACCGATTGTTTATATACTACAAGGGACATGAAGCCTGCCAAAAATTTGAATATGTTCATTTAGCTCCAGTTGCTATGTTCAATCCTATCATAAAACCATGGTCTATCCAAGGGTGGACACTCTACTTTGACGGTATGATTCACGCGGCTTCGTCAAAAAGGCATCGATTCATGCTAGTGGAAACTGATTATTTCACCAAATGGTCTAAAATCGTACCTCTCCGGAATATGACCGAAAAGAAGGTAATCCAATCTATTATAGAGCATATTGTTCACCAATTCGGGATTTCACATACCTGCACAATAGACCAAGGCACATCTTTCATGGAAACGAGGTAAAAATATCAAATCATATGGTATTAAGATGCTCGACTCCTCCTCGTATTGTGCTCAAGCCAATGGACAAGTCGAGTCAGCAAATAAAATTCTCACTTGACTCATAAAAGTAGAAAATTGAAGATCATTCAAAGACCAAGGATGTGATCAGAGGGGGAGGGGGTGAATGATCACTTTAAATTTTTGGATGAAACTTTGAAGTGAATCAAAATTACAGCAAGGGAAGGACACAAAAACAAAGAACTAGGAAGCAAAACTAACAGCGAATCTAAACATAGCGAGTCAAATCGTAGTGAAGAATAACTCGGAAGCAAATGCAATACAGAATGTAAGTACAGGAAGTAAAACGAACTCTTGACTCGGCGATGTTTGTTCGACCAGTTCACGCTCTACAAAGCGCTACGTCTTGTTGGAGGGACTTGTGATTGAACACAGGAGCTAACTCTCTCCGTCTGTTGCTTCACTGCACCAATCTCCTTGAGCTTGGTCAGTTGTGACTCGGGGTAGATTATCAAGGAAATCTCCGAAACCTTTGACAAACTTGAACTTCGAGGCGACAATTACTCTTCGCTCTCTGAAGATGACTCTCTAACCGTCTAGGACAATTGCAGTCCTCCAAGATAACAAGGTTAGCAAACTTTCACCTAAGTCATAGTGAATCAACTCAGATCAATAGGACTTTGGATTCGGTGGTTTGGCTTTTCGTTTTTTCTTCGGTGGCGTTCTTGGGATGCTCTCTTCAGTCTCTCTTAGGGAATAATCTCAGAGAAGCCAACTGCAAATGGAGGCGGGGGCGGCGTATTTATAGGTGGCGATCCCAAGGTGCGAAATGACTGATTTGACCCGAAGTGACAGCTTGACGTGTGTCCACAACTTTCGGATTTGTCATCAATGCGCAACTTTACTTGAGGAACAAGTAAAGCTGACTCACAGACTTAGTTCTGCTTCCGAAGCCAAAGAACGAAGTCTTTGCTACCGAAACTTAACTCAGTGCACATGAGATTTCTTCTCTCTGGCTTCTCACTTGGTTTAGTTTTGATTTGAGCATATTCACAATAACTTCGGTGTCCGCATACTAAACCCCTCTTGATAGTACGGTTTTTCATATGACTCAAAGAATAGAAAAATAACTACACAAAAAACATCTTTGTCTTGCGTCGTCTTCTTCATTTTCTTCGATGAGTTCCGCTTCAGGGGACCATCATTTTTAGGGGTCATCCTCCGTGATAAAACTTCGCTCATCGGGTTATGCTTCGATAGCTTGTAAATCTTCCTTGAAACTTTATCACCTAGCTTGTCCTTCAGGAACCTAATCAACTGTTTACACTTGAAAACATTGTTACTTCCTCTACTAATTTGTCCAAAAATATCCAAAACACATGGGGGCAAAACTTTGCTCTTACAGCCATCGAAGATGATTGCATGAGGCGTTATCTAAAACGTTGGTGATTCATAGGATCTCAAGGCATGGTTCTACTAAAGTTATTCCATACTAATTAGTATACAAACAAATAGCTATGTTAGTGATTGAAGTAAATCTAACTACTTTGAGGTTTGAAAAATGGTTTATCAGCAAAGGACTGTTATGGTCTGATGATGGATAACATTGATGAAGTTGATGATATGCTCCTGATGACCTTAAAAGACATTGATAAAGATAAGTAGCAGGTAGCTAGACCTTACAATAAAAAGTCCGTCTGGAAAGCTTTCAAGTCGGTGACTTAGTTTTGAAGGTGATACTTCTAGTCGGTTCAAAGATTAAAAAAATTCTTCGTAAAAAGTATATCATAGCTTTAACGTGACATGTACATATATACCTAGTATGCTAGCTACATAGTTTTCTTCGTAAATTTTATCACACCTAAAATTTGTCGTGTGTGTGGCAAAAAAGCTTAAAATACAACTATGAACGATATATACTTATCACCCTTAGCATAGTTCGTTGATGGAATGTTAGTATCATCCTTAGACCAAAACCACATGCAATGTATTTTCTGGCATGCAAGCTCAAAACAAAGGGCATGTGTTTGCACTAGATCTTAGCACGTCGAAAAACATAATTAATATTTCCTTAGAAAAAGTTGTCTAAATAAAAAGTAATTGTATCGTTGATACAAACAACTTTAATTTTTGGATAATATCCATCCAAGACCATATGCAAATTGTGGTGCTAAAAGAAAGCTAGAAACAAGGGCTAGTGGAATCATGTCGGATAAACCCAACTGAAACCTCTATCGTATAATGACGGAAGTCTTTGTTGGACAAATTCGATTGGTAATATGTGACTTATAATAACCAAATTCAGTTGAAATGTCTATCGGGTAGTCCGACTAACCCCAAATTCGAGTGGATGGATAAATTCGACTAACTGATTTGTCGGATAATACGAGCTGGAACTGAAAATGGACCGTGGAGTCATCAAGATAGTCTTGAATCAAAAAGTGATCAACACGAAAGTTGTTCTTCTCGTTAAGGCGTACAAGTTTGATGTTTGGACCATCATGATCAAAGTTCATATGAGATCTCTATAGGCCAAAACGAGAAGTGGAACGGGAATATGGGTCATATCCAAATCGAGTCGAGTTAAAGCCAAGGGTAGAAAGAGACTCGCATGAACCAACATGGTCAAGGGAAATCTCATCTCAACATGAATATTTGATAGTTGCTTCGGCGTGGAAGGAAAGTCTATACTCAAGTTACCAGATATTCCTATATATGTTCTGAGAGATATTATGTTAAAAGGAGTATCTTTTAATTGGAAAAGGCAAGTTTTTTTGTCTGCTTTTTATTTCCTGCACCTCAGCATTTTATTATATGTGGCATTTCTAAGACATAACCTTTGTACATGCCCTTAATCGCCTTAATGCATATGGACAGAAGAGTATCACTCTCGCCAGTCTTAACTAACCGGATTACATTGGGCAACCTCTACTGCTCACCTCCCCGGCCTTTCCCAGTCATGAGCTTGGACTTGAGGGCACGACTAAAGTGCATCATTGGACGTGGCAAGCACAATAAAATCGAGACCAAATTCAGCCAGACCAGACAAAATCGACAGACACGCAAAGGGTATGGGTTCTGATGGTCGTAGCCCATGGCGCCCATCCCGCAATAACAAAATCGTGATTCTTTTTTTAACACAAAATCGTACGTGATTCGGGGAGAAGAGATGAGATACTGGCAATAGCGATTTGCAACACTGTACTAGTAATGGACTAATGACGTTTGTTAGCAGGTGGCAGTGAGCAGCAGTAAACACCAGTTGCGAGCTGGATTAAAAAAAAACACATTGCGAGTTGCAAACCTGTTTTTTTTCGAAATCATTAATTATAGAGTACTCGTATCAACGAACACGTTCACTTCTTTCGTGTTCGACAAGTGACGCTCCACGTGCGTCCCAAGTGGCGCAATCTGACGGTTCCCTTTTCCTTTTTTTTAGTCGGTTAGAAGCACGACTCGTGCGTTTTTTTAAGAAGCACAAATCGTGTCTCTTTTTTAGAGCCACGCGACGTGGCTCCCGCGGAAGTAAATTCGTACCTTTTTTTAGAGGCTTGACTCGTGCCTCCCGCAGAAACTAACTCGTGCCTTCCGCAGAGGCATTGTCGTACCTTTTTTTTAATATTAATTTTTTTACCAAGACGTAAAGAAAAAACATGCAAAAACTGTAAAAACCAAAAAAACATGAAAAAACCAATTTTAAACATCAAAAATACGTACACAAAAATTATAAATATGAAATTCCAAAGAAACATTGTGAACGCAACATGTGACGTGATGTAAGTCTAGTAAAGTGCTCGCTGGGCTGGGCCGTGAACGAATACTTTACAACTAGTTGATCTCCTTTCTTTCTTCCTTTTTAAAGATCAGCTTCTTTTTTTTACAATCTTTTAAGATCAGCTGAAACCCCTACTATTAGGCCCAGTTAGGTCGTTTTGACCTGGTGACTGTGTGGGCGGAACCTTTTTATCCGACTACTCTTGGCCTATTTTGTTTTACCATGACGTACATTTTTTGTATATATCAGATTTTTTTAATACGTGATTAACATATCTCAATTACATATTTAATTTAATTTTCTTTTCAAATATGTGTTTTGGTGTCTATTTTTATTTGTATATATTTTTCGTCTACATCAGGAACATTTATTTATACATGTTTAATATTTTTCAAATACATCATTAACAAATTTTCAAATACAGTTTTTTATGTCCATGTTTTTCATATAGATTGTAAATTTTTCGTATACATTGCATACATTTTATTATACATGTTTAAAATCTTTTAAATACCATGGTAAACATTTCGCATAGATATTTTTATATAATGATTAATTATTATTTTTAAACGTAACATACATTTTACGAATTGTACGAAATATTTTTTCTGAATTACATGAAAAAAAATCTACATTGTATAACATTTAAGAAAAAAAACAGCGTATGCATTTTAGAAATGAATGAACATTTTTAAAATATTCATACAGATTTTCAAATAATAGAAACATATCTAAAATTGGGTCGGACCATTGTTTTACACTATAGTTTACTAAAAGAATTCTAATATATGTATTTTATTTTATTTTGTAAATGTAAATAAAAGAAAAAATATGCATGATATCAGCATGGTGTCATCATGATAAGATCATGTTGTAATTGGACCGACTTACAACCGGATAATTGCACGCGATGCTTGCATATGGCTTGCTTCGGGTGGCACATAGTCTTTTGTTTATCTATTAGCTGGAAAAGGGATGCACCAAGACCGTTGCGCGCAGGTTATGAACCCTGCATCGCACACCAATCCTCTCACAGAATCCACCGGCCTACCAGTTGCCCCCGTCGTTCTCCTTCTCCTTCGTCCGCCTCTCCCCTCCGCTCTCGATCGATATCCCTCGTTGCCCCTTCCCCTCTACCTCTCTCGTCTCCTCCTGAGGCACCGCGGGCTAAGCCACATGGATACCAAGGACGGGGGTGATGGGGAGGTTGATGGCTTCTCGCCCTTCGCTGGTTACCCCAAGTGGAAGGTGGAGATGTAGCGCAGCAGCAAGTTTCCTTCGGTGAAGATACCAAGGTTTTTCTCCACTAGGACTCCGGAGATGATAAGTAGGTGTCAGCGGCGCAACTGACGTGGACCTGCACACAGACACAGATAACTTTGTTTCCAACGAAGTTCAGAGAGGTTGTCAATCTCTCCGGTCTTGTTGTTCACAAAGGGTAAAACACAAGGGATAATGATAGCAAGTAAAAGCGGTAAAGTAAAGATAGCGTGGAAATAATAATAAGGGTATAGACCGGGATACGTGATGTTCACTAGTGATGTCTCTCTCCCAAAAGACGATAAAACTGCTATGCGAGGTAAACAAATTACAGAAGGGCAATTGACAGGATTATAAACGCACCGCAATGCTAACTATGCTACAAAAGAAAGGAAGAGGCTCAAAAGCACGGGCAGTACGCCAAAGTAAGTAGACCGAAATTCATCTGCATCTACTACTAATCATCCACCTTGAGATATCTATCCAGAACATCTCGCTGGTATTAAGTTGCGAGCCCCACCCAAAGTGTAAACCCAAAGCAACAGACAACTACATTAAAAAGAACTTTGCGTAAAGTAAACAATCCTTGTAACCGCGGTTACAAGCACCGTTGTTTTCCCCCTTGTGGCAACAGCACATCCCCTAGACTCATGTTTCTGTCACTCAAGCGTGTCATCGGGGGGCATGAACCCACAATCGAGCACAACGTTCCCTCTAGGAGTCACTACCTACTACTTGACCAAAGCAATAAACAGCAACGGAGAACACGCAAGAATTACTTAGGAACAAAAATATAAGAGATAAAACCAAATATATTACTCTATCATAATCTGAACATAATCTCATAATCCATCAGATCCCATCAAACTCAGCATAGCAATAGCAGAAATATTACAAAGGTGCCTCGATCATGTAGGGCAGCTCACGAGGTCTAAACAATGAAGATCAAAGAGGGGAGGAGAACATCACATAGCTACTGATCACGGACCCATGGTCCAAGGAAAACTACTCACGAGGCATCCGGGGAGCATCCATGGTGGAGAGGAGACTCCCGGGGGTCAATCCTCCCTCCGACAGGGTGCCGGGAAGAGGTCTTCTGGTGCTCCCGATCTTCGGAAGCGCGGCGGCGGCGGAACAGAGGCGAGTTCGCGGAATAGGGTTCTTATTCTGGAGTTTTCCCATGACGGATAATAAATAGGCGAAGGGGTGCAGCCAGAGGTGGGCCAGGGGCCCCAGGCGCCCCCCTGGCGCGGCCAGGGGTGGGGCCGCGCCGGGTGGCCGCCTGGGGCCCCCTGGCTCCCCTCTGGCCCCACCAGGGCTCTTCGCGAAGCTTCCTTCACGCTGATTTTTTATCTGAATTTTCCCGAATTTTTCTGGCACTTTTTATATGGGGGAAAACTGAAATAGAAAAACAGCAGAAAACAGAAACTGGCATTGGGGTGCACTGAGTTAATAGGTTAGTCCAATTATGATCAAAAGTGTATGAAAGTGTACCTAGATCATAGCAATATCACACAAAACATGCACGGAGCAAGCAGAAATTATAGATACGTTTTGGACGTATCAGAGGTCCATGTGGTTGGTGGTGGGGCATGCATGTGTGCTCGAATCTGGTGGGAACCTGGATCGGGGGGCGACCGATCCATCGTGTTCGTCCAACCATTCCTGATCTGGATTAGGCACCTTCATTCTGCCCCGCTCGGTGTGCTCCTCCATACGGATCTGGGTTGCATGATTTGACGGTCCTAGATGGAGATGGGGCTAAAGGTGAGGATTCAGATTGGGAGAAATGCCTAGTAGTTATGGCCCAGCCACAATGGCGGCGACGCCCGAGGCGTTTTTTCTGTCCATGTAGACGTTCTCCGGATCACACCATTTGTCTCTCAGGTGAAAACCTTAGTTGCGGTGGGCAGTGACGATGTCTTCGATGCCATGCCCTTCTTGAAGGCGCCACCTTGAGAAATAGCTGGCCAAGGAAATTATCTTCCAGCTAGAACAAGCCATGGATAACCGTAATTTAACGGGCGAGGAGAGGTGGTTGAGGGCCGACTTGAAGAAGAAGTTGCTAGGCCTATGTTCCTTGCAGCGCACCATTGCTAGGCAGAAGTCTCGCATCATGCACATCAATGAGGGCGATGCAAACACTGCCTTCTTCCATCGCCAGGCAACGAGGAGGAGAGCCAAGAGTAGAATTTTCAAGTTGCGGTCGGGTGACCAGGCAGTTACCATTGACCAAACGGGCATGGAATCTGTTTCTTTTAATTATTTGTCAGAGGTTTTGGGTACGCCTGTGTAACAGCCCAGATTTCACAAAAATTAAAATTTTTGTTTTCGGTGTGAATTGTTTGATTGTCTGATTTGTTTGCGGTGTTTGCATCCCTGATTTATCGATCGGCGATTATTTTCCCCCCTCTTATCTCGTATCGGACGGAGACCGACCCTTGCCACCCTGACACTCGACCTTTGCGACACCGGGTTTCACCCGATCACCGTCGCGAAAACCGCACGAGACCAGCCGCAGCCAACGGAACAAAAAAAACCGGTTTAATAAGCAAACGGGATATTTTTATAGCGCGTCGGAAAGTTTTCTCGGAACGGTTCCAGCGCGAGGTGAACGCCGCCGGCTCGATGCGCTGAGCACGCAGTTCGAAGTTTTACCCGAATCGGAGGTACTGCGGACCCCCGGCGGTCAGAAACGTAAACACTGTGCGCGCGAGAGAAAAACCGGGGATGTTTTTGCAAACTGCCAGCCACCTGGGCTATATAAAGACCACCATTCTCCCACCCCTTTCTAGGGTTTCCCTAGCCACAAAATATCAGCCACCCCCCTGTTTTTGCCCCAAATCTGCCCAATAGACCCCCAATTTTAGCAAGCCTAGCCATCCTCAGATCTGGACCGTCAGATTGCCCGATCTGACGGCCAGGAACGCGCCACGTCAGCCCCTGCCTTTCACCCATCTCCTCTCTCCTCCCGCGCCCGAGCTCCACGCCGCATCGTCCGGCCGCGCCGCCGCGCGCCTCTGGCAGCCGCAGACCGCGTCTCCCCCCCCCCCCGCGGGTCCTCCTCCGCACGCCTCTCCTCCTCTCTCCCTCTCCTCTCACACCCCCTCCTTCTCCTCTGCAGCAGCCGACGACCGGAGCCGCCACTGCCACCATGGGCGTCGTCGGGATCCCGCGGCCCGAGCTCGCCGCCACCTGCCGTGGCGCCAACACGGAGCACGCCGCGCTGCCCCTTGATCCGCCGGCCGCCGGATCCGCCTCCACCGTCGCGCCCCGCTCCAGCCTCGTCCGCCGGGCCGCTCGCCGCCGGCCAGCAAGGTGGCCGCCACTGCCTCCCAGAGAGGGAATCGGGAGGAGCAGAAGACCCCGCAGCCGCTCGGGTGTGTGGCCACGTGGGCTGGCCCACCCCAGAGCTAGGCCAGCCTCGGCCCGAGGCCCACCGCGCCAGCCTCAGCCCAGCCGAGCCTCCAGCCACTTGGGCCTGGCCCATGGGTGAGGTTCTTTTTTTCCCTTTGTATTTTTTATTTTCCTCTGTGAATTTTTGCTAAGTCTGGAATAATGTGCTGCTGATTCATTTTTGCACTGTAATTTGCGAGTAATTCGTAGCCCGTATGACGTTGCGCCCAAAAGGAAAATTGTTTAGAATTGTGTGTACTTCAGTTCATCTTTTGTGAGAATTTTGATTTGAGGCCATCTTGATGTTGTTATTCTGTGTTGAAGTGGGCATCAGGCTGTTAAACTGCTACTAATTCCTGTTAGTGTGTTGCTGTTGTTATTTTATTACAAGTTTGCATGATGATTGTGACACATCCATGAGGCCTATTGCATTGATTCTTTTTGCATACTGTTAAGCATCATGTCTACTTCCATTACATGTATTGCATTGTCATGATATGCTTGCTGGTCATATAGTTATTGAGCTCCAAAGTTGCTATGCCATTGTTTTTTACAGCCACCTCTGTTTTTCTCTAAGTCTGTAACGTTCCGATGCCATGTTGTTTGCTTAATATCTTTTGATATGTGATGCCTATGACCTTGATTCTTGTTTGTACCTGATCATCATCGTGTCTAGTTCATGACCATATATTGCTATGTCATGTTCCTGCATTTTGCATATAGTTTTACCCCTGTTTATACAACATAAAAATAACAGTTTCTGCCATGTTTCTCTGATTTTCACTAAGTCCTAGACCAGTAATTTTTTATTGCATTTTGCATGGGCTATAACTAGTTGTGCATGATGCCTATTTGCATGATTCCTTTTGCCATGCCTTCCCTGCCATGTCTAATTTAGTTGCATATCATTTGTGAGCATGTTTGCATTCATTATCCTGTTTATGCATTGCTCTAAAGTGTGCTTCCTGATGTTTGGCAGATTGTGTTTCAAACTTGTTTTGCTTGTATCTTTTTAACCGTAACTCCGTTTGGGGCGTTCTTTATATGTAGCTTGATTAGTTTTTTGTGTACTTTGTGTTTATGCTATTGTTTGTTGTTGTTAACCAACCTAAAATATGGTTTAGGACAGAACAGTACCAAACACTTAATTTATCGTGGAGCACTTAGTGGAATGCCGTGTTTAGGTTGTGCCTCACTTAAATTGACTAGCATAGATAGTTTATCTTATGCTTCACCTCTTGCCATGTTTGTGTGCTATGCCATTCTTGAGTGATATGCCATGTTAACAACCTTTGTTGATAACCTGTAGCTAAACAACTTGAACCTTTCTAAATGTGCGGTATCGTCGTGTGTGACGAGTACTCCACTTAACCTATTAGTAACCGCTCTCGACGGTAAGTGTGATGTCTCGTGTTGCCTTCTTGTTGATGCTTGCTCGTGTTTGCCTCGTAGTAATATATGCTTTCTCGTCAATTGTCTTTTCCAGTGTTTCCGTCTTGTGTGCTTCCGCGGGTACCTTCGGAGACGATGCGAGCTTGCGATCAACTACACCTTCGGAATCCGACGTATCAACAGGAAAGGACTATACATTACTTATGATCCATTCTATTTCAACCAGCGGTTTGCATGCTAGTCTAGGATATGTTCGATGTTTGATCCTACCACATGTTTACAGTCTCTTTCAAACCGATACATCCATGTCCCCTCCCAGCAAACCATGTACTGCTATGTTACTATTGCTCGTTGATCATCCCCTGCTTAGTATGCATGCTTAGGATGCTACGATGTTACCCTGTTACTCCTTGGTTTGGGCTATCACATTATTATATTGTTGTTGATGATATGATTATTATAAATGTTTACTATATTCGACGTAGGATGGAAGGTCTAGGTTATCCCGCCCCGACGCTTTGTTCCATTCGAGTCACCTAGGACCCGAGTTCCGGGTATTGGTTTTAAGACTGAGCGTGCCTAACCGCGTGTGGGATTTTATGGGGTCCCATTTTCTTACCTACCTAGCTTCAAACATTTCTAGTGGTGGCCCAAGCTGATTTACCATTTGAAACCGTGTGTGTGCTGGTCGGCCGCCAGTAGTTTTCAAACCAACCTGGGCCAGCGGGGACATGGTTTCCTTGTTGGTCCACCTTGTCCGGCTGAGGACCCGGTTTCCCATGTGTGATCAACCGGCTATCCAAACCCGAGACAGATGGTAGAGACCGGCTTTTGAGTTGGGTGTCGACTCACCGGGGGCCACCCGGATTTGTTCGTTGTTAGCTAGAGGGACCTGTCGTTTCGGATCTCTTGGAACTAAATCATAAAATGGTTGCCTGTGATGGGTAGCAACTGAGAGAGATGGGCGTGCGTGCAGAGCCTTGTAATGGGCAGTTGGTACACCCCTGCAGGGTTAAATCTTTTCGAGAAGCCGTGTCCACGGTTATGGACGACTTGAGACCTACTCCTTGTTCATAGACAACAACAACTGAAATAATCTTAATATAACTTGATCAACGTGTGTGCGCCTTGACTGCTTCTTCTTCGTCGGGATGCGAAGAGGAGGACAAGGATAGGATAGGTGTTATGTTTGCCTAAGTAGTTGATAGCAAGACTTGTTGGAGGCGATTCCTCTTCGAATGCTTGGCTTCTTACCTTACTCTCTAGATCGTTAGCCACTTCATAAATGCTAGTGCGACAGCAACCTCACCACTTACCCCATCCTTACCGTAAACTACTAGTTGTCCTAGAATGATGAGTGATGAAGTCCTTGCTGGGTCAGTTGACCACTACAGTTGGATGATGAGTATTTTTGTACTCATGATACTAACCCCAAACTCTTTTCGGGGTTCTTGATCGACAAAAGGTATGGTGATCGACGTTTCACATGGAGACTCGACGACGACTAGTTAGGCGGATCCCTGCAGAGGGCCTGGACCCGTGTGGTTATGGGGACCGATGATTTTTTTTTTTTGCCAGTAGACATTTGATTGTAGTCTGTACTCAGACATATATCTTCCGCTGATGTATTGTATTTAAGGCAGTTGTATGTCGATTGTATGAGATGTTGTATCCTTGTATCTGTAATGTTGTGATATCATGTTGGAAATCCGGGGCATATGGCATTGCCATATGTCGCGGTGGGACAGATATGTGCTTCGTCCCCGGATCTGGATGAAAACATCTAGATCTGGAACAGTACCGCATATCGGGCCTTACAGCCTGTGATCCGGGAGACGACATTGGAGTTGAATCAGTTGGACCTCCCTGTCATAAGCCTCCCTGAGCTGGAGACAATCCTGTCCGAGGATGAAATCTGGCGTGCTATTAGGAGTTTGCTACCGGACAAGGCTCCAGGGCCGGACGGCTTCACGACGCAATTCTACCAGCGATGCTGGCATATCATCAAGCCAGATTTCTTGCGGGTTGTCGAACAGTTTTGCTGCGGGGACTGTAGTAACTTTCATGTCCTGAACCGAGCATACATTACCTTGCTTCCCAAGTCAGATGAGGCGGTGGATATAAAAGAGTATCGGCCAATCAGCCTTACTCATAGCGCGGCAAAGATAATTGTCAAGGCTTTAGCGAACAAGCTTGCGCCAAGAATGGATGAGATTGTGGCTAGGAACCAAAGCGCTTTCATTGGTGGTAGGTGCATCCAGGACAATTTTTCTCTAGTTCAGAGGGCTGTGAAGACTCTCCATCGACGGAAAATCGAGTCTCTTTTGTTGAAACTGGATGTGTCCAAGGCCTTCGACTCTGTGGCGTGGGCTTTTCTGATACAAGTACTCGAGGCCCGCGGTTTTGGGCCAAGGTGGCGAAGTTGGATCACCGCGATTCTCTCGTCTGCATCAACACAAGTCCTTGTAAATGGATGCCCAACGGATCGCATCTGCATGCTCGAGGACTAAGGCAGGGTGACCCAATCTCTCCCCTCCTATTCATCATCGTCATGGACGTCCTTAGCGCTGCGGTCAGACTAGTGTAGAACGCTGGGATCATATCCCCCATTGCAGATTGTGGAATCAAACACCGGTTGTCACTGTTCGCGGATGACATGGTCATGTTCGTCAGACCAAGGAGAGAGGAGCTTCGGGCCGCGGCCGAGATCCTAGGATTATTTGGAGAGGCCTCTGGTCTGAGGGTGAACGTGAGTAAGAGCTCAATAATTCCTATCAGTTGTGATGCCCTTGATCAGAACATATTCGTGGATCTTCCCTGCCCCATCGGTGTTTTCCCATGCACTTATCTGGGGTTGCCTCTGCGTATGGGTGCCTTGAGCGTACTCGACCTCCAGCAGATCGTGGACACGGTGGCAAACCATTTGCCGGCCTGGAAGGGAAACTTGCTGGGGGAAGGTGGAAGGACGATAATGATTCAGCCCGTCCTAACCGCTACTACTGTTTACCATATGCTCTCGTTTGATCTCCCGGCATGGGTGCTAAAGAGCATTGACAGAATATGTAGAAACTTCCTATGGAAAGGGTTCGAGACTGCCACTGGTGGAGACTGCAAAGTGGTTTGGGACATGGTATGTAGGCCTAAGGAATATGGCGGAGTGGGGATTCACAATTTGCGCATGTTGAACGCCGCCCTTAGAGTCCGATGGTTCTGGCTGGATAGGACGGATGAACAAAGGACGTGGCAGGGACTAACTGCGGCGCTATCGCCTGAGGCGACAAGCCTGGCACATGCATCCATCATATGCGATCCCGGCGATGGCAAATCGGCGCTGTTTTGGCAAGATCGGTGGATGAACGGGGAGGCGCCAAAAGACATAGCACCGGAAATCTACACAGCAATCCCCAAGAGGGACCGGCTCATGACGGTGGAAGAAGGGCTGGACAATAACAAATGGGCCGCGGACATCCCTGGAGAGTTCACGGTCGTCAGAATTTACCAATTTTGTACGCTCTGGGAGCGGGTGGAGCGCTCGAGGGGAGTTCTCACTGAGGGGTCGGCAAAGTTTCGATGGATATGGACGGAGTCTAGCAAATACAGTGCCAAGACGGCTTACCGCGCTCTTTTCACGGGAAGTACAAGACTACTGGGCGCTGAGCAGCTGTGGGCCTCTTCGGCACCACTTAGGTGCAAATTCTTTGGTTGATTAGTCTTGCACGACGGGTGTTGGACGTCGGATCGTCTCCAGCGTCTAGGTTTGCCCCACCAAGCTCTATGCACTCTCTGTGCTAGCGAGGAGGAGACGATGCAACACATAACGACGCAGTGCATTTTTTCCAAGAGGATTTGGAGTAGGGTGGCGAGTGAGTGTGCTTTCACAATTCCTCTCCCAGCAGGGAATCCTCCCATTGTGGATTGGTGGGCGCTTGTGAAGGATTCTAACCCAACACCAGGGCGGAGGAGGTTAAATGCTTTGGTCACCTTGGTGATGTTCCAGATTTGGAAGGAACGAAACAGCCGTACGTTCGATAAGGTAGCCACGATGGAGAAAGGTGTAGTCGATAGGATCCTGGCTGAGTGGGCTTTGTGGAACTTGGCTTGGGACGTGAGGAGAAGTAGAAACAGACCGGTAGCTCTCGTGGGAAGTGTGGATTTTCCTTTTTCTAGGTGGATCGGGCATCTTCTTGCCTTGTAATGAACCTCTCTTGTAACACCTTCTTTCTTAATGAAATAAACACGCAAAACTCATGCGTGTTCCTGTAAAAAAAGAGATAGCTGGCCGGTGGACATTGTTTGGTTGGTGTTGGCGATGATATGGATCATGAGGTGGTGATGTGTGCACCTACCGTATCAACGATGTCGGATCTATGTGGTGTGACGCAGAGGGGTCTCGTCAATGGATGTATATTAATGGACGGGCGCAGGTTGGGCGTCATGATGGTGTTGATGACAATTGGGTGTAACAAGATCAATGTGTGGATCTCTCCTTAAGTTAGGACGGTGGAAGATGGCAGTGGTGGATTTTGGAGTGGTCGCATGCGGTGCGCGCCGACGATCTGCCAAACCGGTTGATGATTTTGTCTCAACGTGGGGCGGATTGGTGAGGCCATCAGATTAGATGATGTGCGTTATGCGTGGCCAGGGCACATCATCATGCTAGTAGAGTAGGTGTAGTAACATTGATTTCCAGGAAGGTGGTTTTGGGTTGATCTGTGTGTTTATTTTTGTGAGAATGTTGAATAATTTGATAAAGATGATTGTGTACATAGCTCGATGCAAAGGCCGGGGTATATCCTTCTTTTTAAAAAAACCTAAAAGGGGATTTGGATATTTTATTGTTAATTAACTGAAGGAAAAAATCATCATTTGACAGAATATAATCATTTGCCGAATATCATTCTCATAATGTACCTGAATGACACTAGAATATTGGAAACTTTCATGGAGGCATAAAGCTACTTTTGGCCAACCATCAAGCAGAGCCGAAAGAGAATATAGATGGCTTCAAAAGTTCAAATCCTCGAGACCTTGACAGAAGGTGCTCCAAGATTCTTCCTGAATTTCTTGAGGCTATCATTGGCATGCACTCCACTTTTAGTAATAAAAAATGCATATATATATCTAGAGTAAGAAGATGAATCTTACATGAGAATTACCATTGTGTTTCATTTAAACATGTTCCTAGTAGGGTTATGCATCCAAAGCATCCAAATACGTACTTTATTTTTCCAGTTCTGCTAGCTCAGTTGCCTAGACCTTTTGTAAATCCCAGTCACCTCAAAATTCACACTACTAAGCTTAAGTAAACATGCACTATCTGAGATCTTTGAAACATGCAACTTTTGTATTATTAAAATGGTGTTATTATAATATAAATATTGGTTTGTAGTTGTATAAAAAGTGTGACTGGAGACGTGAATGAGCATATCAAAGGCTAGAAATGAAGCTGAGAGTTGATTTTATTTTCCCCTGCCAACTGATAAATTGAACTCTCTATTCCTTTTTCCCGTTTTGGCTGAGGAAAGTGTAACAAAACACTGAAATCTCAAGAACATTGATAGATGGTTCTTTTATCTATTGAGATGTGGTAAATGGAAAGTTTGACAAGAGATTCTAGATAAAGGAAAGGGATTTTGATCTATATAATAGGACATTCTCTGATCCTAGATCTGTAACTTTCTGTGATGCTCCTGGCACTGTAATCCTTTCTGTTGTGCATAACTAACGCCCATAAGGTCGACACCTTCGGAAAACCTTTAATTAACTCCTATCTATGTAGCTAATGGGTACGTACGTTTTCTGTAGAATTACATGTGGTTTGGGCACAGATCGGCATCACCACGAATGGGCAAATGACATGGTATGGACAGCCACGACGATATAAACAGCCACCATAAATATATGACTCATGAATTTTTCTTTGTATCTGAATCTGTTGAACCACTTCTTTGTAGCTGAATGCTAGGTGTTGTACGTGTTTAGATGCACGTGCCATGGGTGAATTACTTCTTTACATCTGAATTTTTTAAGTTAAAATACTAAGATAAAATACTGTGATACAAATAATTGATGTACCAAAATTCTGTAACCAAGAGCAAAAATACTATGTCTTTTTTTGTGATTCAATTTTTTTACTATATCTAAATAACAATAAAGAAATGTTCATTTTTTTTTGGTCATGTATTATATATTTTTTAGAACGAAACGAATATACGATTTTATTTTTCTGCTCGACCCGCTAGCGTAAAGAATAAAGAATTATTAGTAGTTGAATTTAAGGACTGCCATCTTTTTTACATGAAATCCTGAACATGAAAATCTAAATAAAATTGCATTTATTTTATTTTATACAAACATCCAAATATTTCAGTAATCGAGACAAGTAGGCCTTACCCATCACTTGTCTTGTCCCAAAAAAAGGGATCCAAATTTCATTAAAGCATCCACAATGTTTGGAGGCAGCAACGCCTCTAAGAGCATCCACAATGTTACCTTTTACCGCCTCTATGTCTGCCTCTATGGTCGTAAGCGCCGCCTCCATACATTGTGCGCAGCAGCCTCCAAAGAAAATTGCTTAGAGGCGCCTCTAAGCATAGAGGCCGATGCTAAGGATTTTTGTTGAGTAAAATAATCATTCAAGCCCACTTGCCAGGGCTATTCCCCATCGTTTGCAGGCCAGGACGCTCACCAAGTTGTGCAAACAAATATTTTTTATTAGAATGTGAGTCTTCTTAGAGGCCAAGGGATAGAGGTTGCACATTGTGAGAAAATTGATCAAAATAAGAGGCAGCTCATGGGACCCACCTTAGAGGCAAGGTAGCCTCTAAGCACTGTGGGTGCTCTAAGGTGGGCTCCACCGTGCTACCTCTAAGCACAATCAAAAAGCTTGCAATGTATGGTGTTAGCATAGCCTCTAAACATGCATGTCACATCAAATTTAAAATAATATATTTTCTTCAACAAGCGTGATGCAGCTAGCCTTCATCCATGGACACATGCATCTTCCTTTCCACCGGCAAGTAGGGACATCAAAGTATTTAATCAAAAAGAAAACTTAGAGGCTTCCTCTGACTCTGAGCTTGGAGGCGTAGCTAAGGTTTTCTAGCATAGAGGCGTGTATCACAATGTATAGCGTCGGTAGCTAAGAACTTAGAGGCAGCTATAGAGGCAGTAAAATGCAACAATGTGGGTGCCCTAAACATGGTAGCTAGACAACCTGCAAGAGAAGAACAAAGATTCCCAACAATGACATTGACGCATAGAATATGAAGATGGTACACACGTTGAATATATTTTTCATATCCAAAAACAAGAAGTTCTCAAGGTTCCCGGCAAAAAGAAGAGTTCTCAAGGTCGGACGACGAAGCAAGCCCAATATTAGGCTTCCTGCCAAGTTTTTTTGGAAGGACTAGTACTCCCTCCAATCGTCTTACTCCGCGTAAAAAAATTGTTTGAAGTCAAGCTTCGCAAAATTTAACCATATTTATATGAAAAAACATTAACACTTTAACACTAAAGTTATATAATATGAAAATTAAACTAATGATGCGTCTAATGATATTGATATAGTATTATGAATGTTGATATTATTTTTATAGTTTGGTTAAACTTACGAAATTTAACTTCAGACAAATCTTATATGCGAAGTAAAAATGACCGGAGGGAGTACTATGAAACAACACCATCCAGTTGGTAAGCATGCTTACTCGAACCATGTGCAGAAAAAACCAAGGAGGAAGCCCAGATGAACCGAGATGGCCGACTTGCAATGATGTGTGTAGAAGCAAGGGGCACGCATGGCAAGCGAGGATGTGAATTTACCATAATTAATAGGGTCAACTCCCTTCGCAGTTGTTGGATGGAGCACCAAACACTTGTTCGATTTCTATAGTATGACTTTAATTGCACTCGGTCCTCTTCAACTAGACCTTTATTGCAAATCACATTTGGCTCACCGTCGTGTCGTTGTTGTTATTGCAACAAAACTTCTGTTGCAAAATTTGATTGCAACAGAAACCTCATTGCCAGAGATGAATCCAAGGGGGGGCGAAGCCCCCCCCCCCTCCCTCTCCCTGTTGCCTGTTAACGTGAAAATGAAGCCCAATTCTTTAGTCACTAAAGCCCAAACCCATCAGTAGCAAGTCGAAATCAAGCATTAGTAGTCCACCATATAGTAAGACTAAACGATCACTCGCGATCTCGGTCGATCACGTTTAATTTGCAGGCATTGAAACATAACTAAGGGCCATTCCGTTGTCCACTTATGCTTGTGTTGACAGTATTACATGTCTTCTATTTTCCTTATAAAGAGAGAATATCCTCCAGTCTCTGCATCGGATGATGCACAAAGTTTTTCATGTGTCTTCTATAATTTTGTAATTTTGATGCTTATACTTATTGCCCCTCTATTTTCAATTTCTGGCTTCGTCATTAATTGTTACAAAATAACCCCATCAGCAAGACCCTCTTTGCAAACCTTTATTGCATAGGATCCTTCTTGAAAAAGCATCTCTTGCTCGTGGTCGTGCCCATTGGCATGCAACCCGCGACCAGCGATGCTTCTGAAGCGCTAGCGATGTTGCAATCCGTGAGAACCGTTGCCTCCTGTAGTGCAAGCGGCCATGCACCATTTCTTTGCATCTGCCCTCCTTTGCATCAGCGCTTGAGGAAGGTTGGTGAAGGCTTCGGCAGCAACGCTTGAAGGGTGCTCCATGTGCGTATTGCTACAAAGAGAAAGCAATCACCCACGGCCGACATGAGAGACGAATGAGAGAGTTTAGAGGGAAAATGGGATCATATTCAGAATTTCAGATAGGAAAGGGATGGTGACGGTGACAATATGCTTGCAACAATGCTTTGCAACAGCAGCACCCACAGAAGCAACCTGCTTGCAGCGGTGGTGATGGTGGTGGTGTGTCCTCGGAGCTGGATGGGGATTCAAGCAACGACGATGGTGGTGGCGTATCCCCGAAGCTGGATGTGGGATTGATTAAGGAGATGCGTACGTCGGAGAGGAAGGCGATGGTTGTATGTGGCTGGTAGGGAGTGTTGGCTGAAGGCAGCAGTGTGCACGCTTCAGTTAGCACCATCAAAACGGATTCAACGGTGACGGATGCGCGACTTGATCAAGCATTTCTCATATTTATTGTGTGCAGCCATGATGTCTGAACTAATTTTAACCAAATGATAAAATAGCCCGTTAAATGGCTGATATCTCAGCGATATAGCTATCAAGAAAGCTCGCCAATTATTATTTTTGTTGAATATCGGCAAATAGCGGGATATATCTGTGTTGTCAAATATCGGCAAAAATGTCCGACACTATATCACTTCTCCCACTATTTTAAACCATGGTTTTAACATTACGGTGTTGAACCGGATGTAACATACTCTAGTACAGACGAAGTGTCGATTTTCACATTCACTAGAGAAATAAATCCGCTTCATGTGTAGGAAAACCAGCAAAAACATCTAAATTTAGGGATTCACACGGCATTATAAAAGGCCATGCCATCCACGGCTAGCTCCTCCAACAATAGCAGAACAGAATGAGGAGACTGCCATGACCATCATCATGCAAGCAGCCACCATCATCCACGGTGTACCACATGCTTTCCTTCGACCTTCCATCATGGGTGCTAAAAAGCGTCGACACCATCTGTAGAAACTTCCTTTGGAAAGGCACGGAGCAGGCAAATGGCGGACATTGCAAGATAGCGTGGAGCACGGTGTGCAGGCCATTGGAATATGGTGGGCTGGGTATTCACAATCTTCGGTTGCTGAACATTGCGCTCCGAGTTCGCTGGGCATGGCTCGAGAAAATGGACGGGATGCGGCCATGGCAAGGCCTTGGGACTTCTCTGTCGCCAGAAGTAGTGGGGCTCATGCATGCCTCCTCTGTTTGCGCGATTGGCAATGGTCAGACGGCGCTCTTTTGGCACGATCGCTGGCTTCATGGAAATGCGCCAAAGGATATTGCTCCAGATCTGTTTGCTGCTACCTCGCCAGTCAATAGGCGCATCACGGTGGAGATTGGATTAACCGGGCACAGCTGGTTGAACCATATCTCGGGCGAGTTTTCGTTGGCTATGATCTTTCAGTTTTGTACCTTGTGGGAGTTGGTGGAGGGACAACGGGAATCCCTGTATGATTGCCCGGACAGTCACCGATGGATTTGGACGAATTCCGGCGAGTACAGTGCCAATTCTGCCTATCGCGCTTTGTTTTGCGGATTGACCAAGATGCCGGGTGCGGCGTTGTGGCATTCCAACGCTCCTCTACGCGCCAAGTTCTTTGGATGGCTGGTGCTTCATAATCACTGTTGGACTGCAGATCGGCTACGCAAGAGGGGCCTCGCTCACCTGCCAGTGTGCACCCTTTGCGCTGGAGAGGAGGAAACAATTGAACATTTGCTGATTCACTGTGCTTTTGCCAAGGAGGTCTGGCAACGGATTGCCCAGGCCGCTGACTGCTGTTTGACTTTCCCGCAGGGAACGTTATCCATTGCTGACTGGTGGACCCACATCCACTGCAACACCCCACGCAAGGATAGGAGGCGCACTAATTCTTTGATCATTCTGGTCATGTTTCACATCTGGAAGGAGAGAAATTGTCGCACCTTCGACAAGGTAGCCACAATGACAGCTGGTGTAGTTCATAGGATCTTAGCTGAGTGGAATCTTTGGGTCTTAGCTTGGAGTATTAAGAGTAGGCGGGTAGGTCTAGTAGGCAGCACGGAGACGTAGCTCTTAGTTCTGTCGGTGGAGTTGACGACAGGCTTCCTAGCCTGCTCATGTAACAAATTTGTACTATTCTTCCAATCTTAATGCAATAAACGCGCAAAGCTCTTGCGTGTTTCTGTAAAAAAATCATGCAAGCAGCCTAGCTCATGCACGTAGACGTGGCTCAATCTCATGCCGTCCATTCGCCGCTAGCTTCTCACGTCTCTCACCGGCCGCGCAGCGGGAACAAGCGCCACTCCTGGAATGAAGACTGGTACGAGACCAGCACCAGGACGAGCACGAGCGCCAGGGCCACGCCCCACGGCGACGATCCGCCGCCGTCCCAGCGGCCGTACGGCGCGCCGCCCTGGTACTGGTCCACCGGCGCCAGCTGCGAGACGAGGTACGCGAGGGCGCCGCCTCCGCCTCGCCCGTGGTCGCCGCCGGTCGCCACCCAGAGCTGCGCGGCGAGGATGAGCAGCAGCGGGGACAGGATGAGCAGCGGCCGGAGCTGCTGGAGCATGCTCTCCACCGCCGCCTCGCACATCGCGTACAGCGAGGTGACGGCCAGGAGGAGGAGCGTCGCGAGCAACAGGAATAGGTGGACCGGCGGGCGCGAGCCGCCGCCTCTTGCCGGCTGCTGCGCGTAGTAGTAGGGCGCGGCTGCCGGCTGGTAATAGGAGGAGTAGGAGCCGCCGTAGCCGCCGCTCGCCATGGTCGTCGTATCTGCAAGAGCTCTAATTCTTCTCTGGATGAATCTAAAGCTACTCCTGTTTTCTTGCTACATATGTGCTCGTGTCCGTGTAGAAGGGGGGCTTATATATATGGTAAGGGAAAAGAGAAGGTGTAGGACTTGAAGGCGATATGATGGGGACGCGCAAGAGGTAGCTTTACTTGGGACGAGAGGATTCCTCTCTTCCTTCCAATGAGTGATGCTGACTTGCCCCATATCATACCAAAAGCTGCCAAAACATTTCTTCAAGGACCACATGTGATGGCCGAATGAATATACAAGCATTGTTGCTAACAAGATTATTTTTTTCATTTCACATAATTAAAGAAAAACGAATCGTCCCGAAGCACATCTTCTAACCAACACCTTCAATAAGATAACGATGTTTGGCGTCCATGTTGCTTGATCAAGCTGAAAGGATATTACTATTTTTCACACGGCGAGAATACAACAGTGATGTCATCCGTCATAGTAACTATCCACAATTCGATTGATCTGCTCACACAAGACTAGCCGAGTAAAGGGGAAATCGACAAAAGGGAAGACAAAATCACATCGCTCCGGATCGCGGCCGCATCTTCGTAGCATCAATGGTTATCATGTGCTTCACAAGTCCACAACAACATCTAACAACCCCCATTGTAGGATGCGCCACCCAGATGCCATTATGCAAGGGCCCCGATCCGACTTGCGAATTGTTTTACTTGAAGGATGCATCAGTTATCTTCTTCCTTCTCAAGGTGCTCCTCATGCATCGCTGATTTTTTATGTTGCGTGGTTCAACATGTTGCGAGAATGTATTTTGTTTGTTGTTTACGCATGAGCTAGATGTTGCATGAATTTATGTTCAAAAAAAACATTGGTCCTTCATGTCACATGCACATGCAACCCCTCTTCTCTCTCACACACACATTTTTTTTCCTTTTTGCAACGAAATGAGGATTTGTTGCAATGCCCATACATTTGCTGTTGACTTGCCCAATACGAGCGTGCAGGCAATGGAGGAACGCCGCTGCCCGGTGCCGACCAGGCTAAGCTAGGCCGAGGAGGGGTCTCTGGATCAGATGGAAAGTGGCACCCATTAGTTCATGACCCATGTACCTCAGCGTCTCTGTCGCCCGTAGTGCTGCTTGGTGCCGCTAGGGTATACTTTAGGAGGTGATGGCAAAAGTCGGGGATCTTTTCTCACCGGATGTAGCTTTTGCATTGAGTTTTGATGATACCTTTGGGTGGTTGATCGTGGCACTCATTACGCCGTCTACACGTACGCACACCTATCATTCATTATCGTACGTACGTACGTGAAAAGGTCGATTATTATCATCTGAATTCCGTTGGTAGTAGTAGTACTTGAGAGAGTATTATTGTCGTCGTTGCGTAGCATACCGACTCCACTAATTCTTTCTTGCAATCATTTGGTGGCCTGGCCTCGTGAGGAGGTCGCTGGCCGGACGGCGAGCGCGCACGCACATGCACGCGACGACGTTCCACGCCGCGCGCGCGGCCCACCAACTTTGCTTGCATGATGGACGTATACGTGTATCTAAGAGACATTACAAAACCTGCAGTAACATGCATGGATAATACTGTAAGTAAGATCGGTTGAGCTGCCGTGGTTTCATACGCTATCCGGTGCAGTCTAGATCGGCTAAGATCTTGTTAAGCCTGGCCTGCAGGCTGCAGTTGCTCCGAAACGGACTGGTCGTCGAAAGCCAGAAACAGCAAGCACGCACAAAATGTACACGAAACCCCATTGCCACACACACACACACACACACACACACAAAATGCATGCGTACACGAACGGAACTGCATGCGAAGTTTGAAAATCGCTGCATGTTTCACGCACTGTTTGTTCTGCACGCGTCCCCGTCAGAGACGTTTGAAAAACGGAGCCACCACTGCAGCAAACTTGACTCGCAAAAAGCTGGCTGCGCCTGCGCCTCCCAGATCAGCGCAGCCACTCCTGTCAGCTCAAGACGTTACAGCACAGGACAAGGTCGCTTCGGGCGTGCACGCACGCGTCAACGGACCACAGCGGCGGCACGTAAGCCGGGCGTCCGAAAGCGAGACTTTCGGCGTGGATGGCTTGTCCATATACCCTTGTATTGTATTGTATGCACTCGCTGACGAGCTGGCCGGTGCCTGCTGCCTTGCAAAAGGAGGAGGAAGAGAAGGAAATCCGCGGTCCCTCCCTGCGATCTGACCGATCGCTGCCGCTTTCTCTTTTTCTGTTGGAGACTTCAGGGCCCATGCACCATGCACCATCAGCTCAGCCGACGACCTGGGAGAGAGATATCCAGCACCGTGGCCACACCACAACCAGAAAAGCATCTGGCAAAGGAGACATACCGTGTTCGTGTACGCTTCTTGCAACCAACAGGAAAACGAAACAGTTGCAAGCGGCACAGAGAAAATTAACGGGGATCGATGGACACAAGGATGCCATGCCATGACACACTGCAGCCATGTACTCACATGCTTCAACTTGAAGTCAATCGTAAGATATAACGCTGCATGCGCAACCGCATTCGATCGACGTGCTACCATATCATCGATCGTCAATGATCACAAGTTACAGAAAGTAATCAGACCCACACATTTCCACTGATACAATGCCCACTGATTTCCACTAAGAACCGAGTATTCGACGAATATACACCCCAACACACAATCATTCACACTGGGGGACACACACACACGCTTACAACATACAAAACCCCACAGGCCACAACCTGCAAGCACAACGCCGGCACCCAAAGTTCGGATGATCGATCAAATATCCAAATTACTATTTTCTACCATCGTCGATTGATCATCTCGGGGGCCCATGACTGGTGAGTCGTGATCCATAACAGGATCGTGTATGGCATCCGGATCATCTTCGTTACATCCCTTAGCCTTCCTCAGTTTTGCCACTAGAGCCCATATGTTTGCGAGCTCTCCCTCCAGGAATGCCTCTTTTTGCTTCGACTCCTCGATTTTCTTCTCCAGTTCAGCTTCTCTTCGGTCCTTCTCCGCAAGCATGCTCTCCAGAGCTGCTTGCTCCCTCTGGTGACCCGAGTTCATGTCCCTTTTACTGCCCGGTTCGTGTCGTTCAATGTGACTGTCTCTCCTGGATAACTTCGGGCTACTGGATGCCCTCGGGCTACTGTGGCTTACTCTCCGTTGGGTAGAGTTCCTCGCCGACGCCACCTCGCCAGCAAGCTTCTCGTTCTCCTTGATGAGTTTAGTCACTTCATCAGAAAGTGACTTCAGTTCGACACCCGCGGCTGAGGCCAGGCCTTTGGCGTATGTGCTTTCCTCGAGAAGTTCCTGGTTACGGACCTCGAGCTGAGCTTTGGTTTCAGTGAGTTCACACAATCTCTGCTTCAGTTCGTCGATCTCTGACTGAAGAGGAACACAAGTAACATAAGAGCACCATACTTTTGGTCATCCAATCAGATAAAGTAGCCATATGAGTATCGTAGAAACTGAAAGACTTAATGTGCCAAATTAGATAGTGGAACAGCATTGCCAAGGCCATATGAGTATCGTAGAAACTGAAAGACTTAATGTGCCAAATTAGATAGTGGAACAGCATTGCCAAGGCTAGAAAAATGTACTTGCACTAGAACAAAAAGGATGATGGACCAGAGTTCAGAGAAAAGGCAAACCTGTGATGTGTTTTCCAGTGGCTCTTCAGATACAACACCGGACAATGGATTGTCTTTATGAACTTGTGATCCCACGTCATCGCTGATGCCTGTTTTCTGCTGCAATCTGATGCTTTCTGCTAAAAACTCGTTAGCTTGAAGAGCTTGGAGTTCTTTCAAGTGAACAACTGTTTTTTGCAACTCTTCACATTCGATTTCCTGACAATGAAAGATTATAAGTAATAAACTTTTGCGCTTATTTCTAAACATACAGTCAGATATAACCTTTTGCTCTAGCTGGTCTTCCAGTATTCTGTTATCTGCTGTTTTCACCTGCAGTACATAAAGAAAATGACCTTGTAATAACCAAAGAGAAACTGACTATACAGCACATTTAACAGTATTCATTCAACATCCAAACTTTTTTGTAACCAGCCCCACATTTCAATAAGAGAGGAGCAGCACATGGCAGGGACAACTTAGATAAACAAAAGGGTTTAGGTGCAGCTCCTAGTGCACCATTCAAAAGTAATGAGTGAAACATTTTTCTGGTGCTACTGATATGTAGTACTGCTACTTACAACCGATTTTGCCTCTTTTCGTTTCTTGATGTGTCAATTAAAATTATATGACATGATAAATGAATCTTCTGTGAATGATGTCAAACAATTATTTTTAAACTGACTTTGTAAATGCAAGTAGTGCAGGAGTGCACCTAAGCTCCTTAATGCATACAGCACGTTGCCACATTTTGCTCTTAACTGTTTTTTTTATATATCTGAATTTGGCACTGCTCTCTTACGAAGGAAATGCAATTTTTGTTGAGAAAACATCAGTACATAACTGGAACCGCTGCATCATAGTAGTAGTTTCCAGTCTTGGTGCCCCTTTCAGCATGGTGTTACTATGGAAATTCAGAATATTTGATTTTCATCTATTTATTCCTTCTTTATTCAATTACCTATATACTAATGTGGACTGTTTTGTACCTCATAATTGCAAATTTCAGTTTCAAATACCTTAACCCTAGTGTTGATTCCGTTTTGGTGATACATTTTTTAGAACATGCATAAAAACTGCTCACATTTGCATTAAGAAGAGAATAAAAGAGAAACGCTTCAGTAGAACGCTCTGATGCCACAATGAGCATGTAGTTCACTTCCAAAAGGATGCACAGAGAAACAACAGTTTCCATACCTCAAGTTGAAAGGCTTTCTCATTTAGTTGAGCAAGTATCTCAGCGTAATGCTACAGAAACAGTGAAATACTCTGTTATGTATCATATTGAAAGAACAAGAAGGTCAGAACCGAATATAGTGCACATAAACATTACCGTCGAAGGTTCTGAAGTGTCAAGCTTCCCTCGACTGTCTGGCACTGAATGAGCAATCTGCCTTTCCAAAGATGAAATCTGCTGCTTGCATTTAATCTCGGCATTGACCACCTTCATTTCCATCTTCAGACAAAGGCACAATTTTGAAAAACAAGTGCACTGATAAAATAGCGACAAGTATACCAGGGAGAGGTTTACCTCAATCTGTTCGTTCATTCCGCCTCTTCCAGTTTTCTCTGTGAAGTGCTTTAGAACATTTGCGTGGAGCACGGCCTCCCCTGAGGAAATCTTCAAATGCTCCCTCAATATATCAACATCATCTAAGGTTTCACATTTTCTGCTAACCTGAACCATACAATAGAGCAGATTATGCAAAATGATAACATGTTTTTTAGGCTATATCTACGCACAAGCTTGCACTAGACTACTTATATCAGTTACTTGCTCTGAGTCTCATTCTGGTTAAGTTCACCTTCTGTTTTTCTCCTACTTTTCGTTTTGTATTTAGAACTGCAATACATTTTTTTTTCTTAAATGAATGCAAACAAAGGGAAAATGTGCTCACACTTTGTACCAACAGTGTTTCTTCTACGGGAGAACTGTCAGAAGAAAACTTTCCAAGATCAACACTCAAAAGATCAGATGGTACATTCTCGTTAAGCATAGAATTCCACGTCCTTTGTTCTGATGGAAAATTAATCCCATCCTTCAGAGGTGTTGAAGGAACGGTGACTGATTTGGTTAAACTAGAATTGCCACCATCAGAACATGTCATGGTAGCAGAACCAGTATCACGCTTCTGCATACAGTTAAAATATAAGGATTAGAATGAAGGAGAACTCTGACAAAGCAAATGGCTCATTTGTTCTGGTTTGGCTCCAAAAAAAACTAACCATACCCTTATCCATACTTAAAAAGTTATCATGAAATCAACATGTATCTTCATTCAGAAGAGATGACACATAATACAGCTATGCACATTACGTTGTGACGCACTACGTCCATACACCACACTGTCTAAAGTAACCATTCCCGTGAGACCATATTGCTTGGTATAGTTGGGGTCTGACAACTAATATAAAAAATAAACACAACTGTTCACTCTGCTAAATATAGTGTTTAAATGCAGTTATTAAAAAGTATCTGATTTTTCTACCCGAAGTTTGAACCAGTTAAGGAGTCCTTTACGATTTTGCTTCTCGTCCCTAGGAGACATTGCAAATGCTTCACCAAATCCTTCCATAGGAATAACCAACTCATTTCTTTCGCTATCCACGATAATATCTCTCCTTCTATGCGGGAGATATGTCAGCTGTAATTTTAGCAGACAAAGTTAAGAAAAATAAAGGCACAAGAACTAATGAAAAAACCATCATAGTAAAATATAAAATGCAAGCTGATAGAATTATACTATCATTATGTAAGATTAGCTGAACATTCAAACCTCTTCTTCACCAAAGGAATGACTGCGCCTTATGGCAGGATGTTGAGATAATCTAGTATTCTGGTTTGCTCTCGTGGAAACGAGGATTAGTTTTGTTAGACGTTGTATCCTTCCAAGCAGAGCAGCTTTGGCTTCTTCTTCTTGTTCCAGTCTAGATTGAAGCTTGACATTACCATCTTCTAGCTTTTCATAGGTGAATAACTTGTATTAGGACTTAGGATTCATTAGTGATGCACAGAAATATTCCTTCAAACATGATAGCTAAAGTGAAAGTCAACAAAACCATAAAGCCTAAACAAAGAAAAAAATGAGTTAAAGGGGGGAGGATCTCTCCCTTAACTGTCCGCTGTTAGGTAGGAATGAGATCTCTCCACAAATTAATGTGGATAGCACCCCTGCGGATTCCCCGTGGGGATTCGAATGCGGGTGGGTGGGTTCAACAACCTGAACACCAAGCACTGAGCTAGCACTAGGTTCTCATAAAGCACTAAACAAGGCAATAAGAAAAATTGTGTCACCTTCTGTTTCCAAAGAATGATATTATCTTCTGTGACATCTTTCAAAGGAGTGGCAGTAACGATCCCCCTTTTAAGTTGTTCTAGCTCTTCTTTTAGCCGACGAATTTCACTTTGGTATTTCTTTATTAGAGATTTCTCATCAATAATCTGCACACCATGAAAAAGTTACAAAAGGAAGTCAAATATAAAGGCAGAGAATCTGTTGAACAAGCATATCCACCTTGTTTTGTAAAGCTTGGATCTCAATGTGCTTTGAGCGGTGGGCAAATTTTAACGTGTTATGAGTTTCTTCAGAGTTGCTCGATGCTGGAGTAACCGTGCAAATCAGCTGCATAGAGTAAATACACAATGATTAGGATACCAAACTGGAAGAACTTTACTTTTAAGCAGTATCCTGAAGAACTCACAGAAACACGTCCTTGACCACTCAAGGATGACTGCAGCAAACGTGTTAACTTTGAATTTCGAAATGGAACATGAGTACCTTTTCCATCAGTCAATTTTGATATCACCTGGAATGCGGACACAAAATTCTTTCAGATAAGAAAATAAGAAAGTAAAACTAAGTCTTATATTCTCATGACTTGATCAACTTGCAAATAAATGTAATGAATTGGCTGCCATAAAACCACTAGGAAAAGTTATAAACAGTAAAAAAACTAAATACATATGAAGTGGAATAACACTGGTTCTGCTACATGTTTTAATAAATTGTCTTGTTTTCTCTGAGATGCTGTAACTTCAAGCCCATTCTAGTTTACTCGCAAATGCTTCTAGAAAGTGAAATAACTAATACGACATAGAGGGATGCAGAGTGGTGGCATTTGAGCATAGACAGGATTTAGGTTATAAACCCCAAAAGCAGAGTCCGCACATAAAATGCATAGCAACAACATCCAAAAGTTTACATAAGTTTAATATCATGAGCATAACATGTTTATAGCTCTATACGAATGCAAGACTTTTGTCATCAAATTGTGATTATAGGACTGAGGCCCCACCGTTCCAAGAGTCAGCAAACTTTTATTGATATAAGACCCTTCCTTCCGGCGGGTTCCTGTTGTTTCAGCCCTTGAACTCTCTGAACCTGCCAGATCGATGAGGTTCTGCAAATGAGTGACAAACTAAGAAATTATTCTGTTTTGGCTACATGAATGACACAAAGTTCAGATGCTGAAATAAATGACCTGAAGTATATGTTTATTCGGGTGGACATATGCACAATTAATTAGAGTAATCAGAGTGATGGTGAGGGGGGATGATCTCACCAGCTGCGAAAATGTTACTGTTTCTCCTTCATTAGACTCACAGCAGGGGCTGCTCTCTACTGTCTGTGTGAAACAAAAATGAAAAGGTAAAATACGTATTACAATGCCGAATATGACCAAAATATCGCAAAATCACATTTTGAGAAAGTTTCACATCCTGGTAAAGAAAACAGTTTGCACAGAGTACACATTCTTTGATTTGCCTATTGCAGAATCATTAGTTTATAAACATAAAGGAAACACTCATATTACCAGTGTGAAAATTGTGTGGCTTCTGCTACTTAGAAGATTAAAGTTAGTGGATCCAACATGCCTATGCTCTGAAAAAATAGAACAAACATGATAAAGTGCAAATCTGTAAGTATATTGATCCACATGTGCACTTCACTGAAAAAACAGCAGCAACTAACAAAGTCAGAGGTACCATATAATAACAAGTGCAATTGTGTGGTCATCATAGTGCATTTACTGAATCAACTTGGAATGTATGTTCGCAGTTAATTATTTAACTTATATGCAGCTTTGCTGCTAAGTAAACCTCCCTCCCAGAGTCTTACAAGAATAATTACATCTAGTAAATCAAGACAAGATATACTGTTCATCCAGAGCAGAAAATGAGCAAGTGGCATGTTTGCAATTCATATAAATTATGAAATACACTCATCCTTCTCTCCATGTGTTGATATATGACAAGCTAGACATATATCAGCCATCCACAAGATATTGTACAGTAGCTAGAAAGAACTATCTAAATGGTAGTTATCCACAGATTTACTATTATACAAAAGTAAACTTTGTTACATCATAGTTTGTTCTAAGTATATTACAGAATTACTGTTAGGTAAGAACTATCAGTCATAACTCAAAACTAACGTCAAATCATGGTGATATCCTGATATTCTTCATAGAACCATGCTGATAAAGCTACATCAAAGAGACAATAAAATAAATAAAAGGAACCTTCTCCAGCTGCAATAAGGGACAATGCGTGGGCAGGAGATGACACTACTTCTTCCTTTATGCCCTCAACAAATGTTCCCTGCGAGAATGAACTATAATCATGAAAATTCAGAAATATTGTTCAAAACAGTCGCATGCTGCATACACCATAAGCAATTGGCAACTTATTTGTGACCGTCCATGTAATAAGACTTGAGAATAATGTCATCATGGTCTTGCATCCATCAAACAGTTTTATATGTTGGGAAAAGAACTCTAGGAAGTATGCGAATTCATGTTCCAAATTAACTTAAACGTTTGAGTAGGAAAAAAGCGACCTGTAGTTAGACTAATAGTTAACAATCTGCATTCTTGTGCGCCATGGACAACACTATTTACAGAGACAACCAAAGAAACACCAGTAATAGTCCTCAAGAAATTCCAGTGTTCAGTTAGTTCAGATTAGTTTTCAGAAGTGTTTTAAAAAAGCTTTCAGAAGAATTATCTAATAAAAAGCAGTAGCCTTTTGAGTGTATGACTGTTTAACTAGAAGTGTACACAGATTGTGTGACAGAGACTCCTGTTACTTAAAAAAGAGATATTTCAGACCTGAAGATCCTCTCTAATTCGTAAATTCTTCGCTGCAGGATTTAGGAGATCGTTCACAACCTATAAAGGGTGAAGCTCACAATTAATACGACATAGAAGAATACAAAGTTAGTTGACTGTTCAGAATGAGTCATTCAGTTGAAAATAAAATTATGGAGAAATGATTTCAGAAAATCCTAGATGATAAAAGTGCAACTCCCTACAGTATGTGCAACAAATTACGGAACCAGGTCAGCATGAAAAGCCAAGTTTTACACTTGCATCAACCAATTTCTATCTTTCAGGAACTACTTTCTGTTGTTGCTTGCCAAAATTAAACTGGAATATAGTTCTACTTAGGATCCAAACGACATGGTTATGCTGATTTTCTCTTTTTGAAATTTACTCTTCAGTTGGGTTTCATCTCTAGCCTACCCTAACTTGCTTGGGGCAAACAACTTTGTTGTTGATTGATTGTTCATTGTAACTTATTCTTGAGTGATGATAATAAATAAAGGCGTTCAGTATAGCCTGTAGCGAAATAAAAGCTGAGGGCACTCTCATCTTAGATTAATGACCATTGGACATAAATGAGACTTAGGGCCCGCGACATGAAATTGTACTCTCTGCAAGGTAGCTACAACGAGTAACGCAGCCGCTACCACGGTTTTCAAGAGGAATGTTTACAAGGGGTGACAGTTATCATTAGTACAATTATAAGCAGCACTGATCAATGCATAATTATGCTGCTGGTTCATGTTATGCTAATACCAGTGCGACTACTATGACTTATATATATCATTAGCAACCCTGTTTCACATACTTCATAGTACTATAATCATATTCATAGCAGCTAAAAAAAAAATCATATTCGTAGTATTCCAAGTTAGTCTATAACCAAGAAGCAAAATAAATAGTGTTGAGATCCCAGAAAAAAACTGCCTTTACATGTGTTACATTCGTGTGCATTGCTTTATGGTTATCTAAACTGAAGTTATGTTATATTTACTGTGACACATGAACACTGGTTAGGTGCAGGTGTTATGAAAGAGTACAAACCTAAGTACTGACTATCATGGTTGCACAATATAATGCAGAACTGGTAAAAACCAACCTCATTATAAATTTCCATGTAAGATACACGAAGGAGAAACTCCCGATTCAGGGTCTACCAAGGAAGACATCAGTATAGGTGAAACAGTCAAATCAAAAAATAATCTGATTGAATCATCATGGTCATGGATTTGAACAATACCTCTTGTATTATACCAAATGCATCTTTCACAGCCAGAGGTATAATCCCTGGGGATCTTTGATGTCCCTGATTATAGCGTAAGTGTGTGTGAAGAAATTAAAACTGTTTAGCATGTAAACATTATAGTTCAATGTTTGTATAAAGAAAAAAAAATGGGTATCATCTCTGGTTATAATGAAATTGAAAGAAAAATTACATGCAACACATTTGATGTTTAGAACACTAAACACTACATCCCAATAAGAGGTGTATCTCAAACAATTCGGAATGCATAGCATTGCCCAAGCACAGGGCTGTAAGGTTCCATGATTTCTGAGAAATAACAGTATCAAAAACAAGTTCCTTGCTACAAATGTACGTACATGCATCGTATGTGTCTTCCCACTGCTTGTAACCCCGTATGCGAATATTGTGCCTGGCAGTAAAAACCAAAGGGAAGTTTGTAATTCCTCCCCACCAAATTATGAGCAATAATTCTGTGATGGTATCCTAATTTCAGCACTGAAGACTAGCATGAAAAAAAATGAATGTTCAGATGAATCAACAATTTATTGAATCCAACCTCACGGACTTCAATGATGTTCATAAGTATCACAAACATTTTGTACTCAGATAAACAAGTGTGATATTTAACAATTACCAAGAAAAGACCAGTAATTCCTCATTTACATAGTCCTACGAGATTGCTTTACAAAACATCAAGTAGAGGGATAAGAGAATACAGGATCAATACCATTTATTCCCTGCATCGCACCACTGACAACATGTTGAGCAGCAACATCATATACTTGCTGTGTTGTTGTAGTTGGTCCGAAAACACGGTCTGGATATAAATATCACATTAGCCATTTGGAAAGGAAAATTGAAACTGAAAACAGCACTTTGTTGTCACTTATGAATGCGCTTCCATAGTGACCTCAGGAAGAAACACTTTATCACTCCGTTGAATATTTTCCCTACACAATTATATATCTACATCGCTGTATCAGTTTATCCATCGCATTACTCCAGCATATGTGCTGAAGAACGAGAACTGTGTCCATGTTCAAAAGGCAGCAATTATAAGCAGCTATTGTTGGTCTATTGCTGCTTCCGGTCCACAAGCAATCCACTCATACCTCCAACACTTCAGATTCAGTAATTTCTAAACCATATTCCCAGTGAATTCGCAGAAATTCTCACCAGCATTGGCAGACAAGAGCAGATAACGCTGCAAATAACACAAGTGCGACAGAATGCAATCCACCACATCCCAAACCAGAACCGAACCGAGACGAACAGCTCCATACCGTAAGCGTAAGCAATGTTGGGATTGTGCTCGCTCCGCACGATGGTCTCGCTGTCCGCGTACCAAGCGATTTCTTCCCCCTGCCGAATCTCCCGCGGGCTTCCCCACACAAACAAACAAAGCCACACACCGGAGTCAGTTCGCAACTCCGCATTGCCCGAATCCAATCCAAGCCCAGCCAAATGCCCAATACTCGGAAGTCCAAGCCACGAAGCAAACCTGAGCGGCCGGAACCGGACGGTGGCGGTGACGCTCTCCGAGGCCGACGGCGCCTCCCCTCCCCACGGCCCGTCGAACGCCTCGGCCTCCTCCGCGAACCGCGACCGGGGCGTGGTGATGGTGTGCGCCGGCGAGTCCGACGACTGTGCCGCCGACGCCGCCCCATGGGAAGCATTCCGGCGCGGCGACGCCATGGCCACAACCGCGGCAGGCAGGCTCGGACCTAGCGGCGCGAGCGAATGGGGGTCGCCAATGGCGCTGGCGCGAGCGGCATTGGATCTATGCGGGTGGGGAAGCGACGCCGCGCGCGCGGCTTTGGCCGTTGGCGTGGGTGTGATTCGGTTTGATTTTGCTTGGCTTTGAAGCGATGCGGGGAGCAGGTAAAAAGATTTCTCCAAAGGGAAAAAGGTGAAAATGACGGCCACCTTTTGGTTAGATTTTCCAACCAACTTTTGCAAATTTTAATTCCGCTTTATTTTTTAGCTATTCAATATAAACTTTTTTCTTCAAAACACGGTACACACTAACATACTCGTCTCTAAAAACACAATCTTATTTTTATGAGCATCTGAACTCGCATGCATGAAATCATCACATGTGACGTATTTTTGTTGAGTTGCTGGTAAACTGATATGACTAGGGTTGGATGGTCGATTCCCACATCAGTGTTCACGGACTGGTCCACCTGACCGTGAATTGATGCGATATCTGTTTTAGGGATATAGTGCTGAAGATGCCCTTAATGCCCTATATATTTGCTCTCGTCTTCACCGAGCCTTGACTCTTAACAAACTCTTAACAATATCGAGTACCCTCACAAAAGCCGGCTCTTAATTCAGATCTTTTCTTAAGGGGCAATTCTGAATTTTGAATACATTGGTGTTATTTAAAACATTTAAACAAGATTCCAGGTGCTTCATGCACCATCGCATGGTCTGCTCAGAGAAAATATGAGTAAATAACGGGCCATAAAAATGACACAACATCTTTTACCTAGTTTGAGGAAAAAGAAGATAAGCGAGTTGTAGGATTATAGTCGGATGTATCACGGACTCCAACATATTTGTGAGAGAAAGAGATGGATCATATATTAATAATGATATATAACATACTAATATAAGTAACCACTGTACAAATAAACTATCAAGTTGATCATAAGAATGACATGATAATTTCATATAGGCAAAACCATGTTTTTAAAGATATATCTTGCCTGATCTGCAGTATGTTACACGGTAATTTCATCCCTCCCAAGCCGTCCAATCAAACACCGAGGAGGGACTGTTTGTCGTTGTCAGACGCCTTGACCTCTCCAAAACACAACAAAATACGCGCGGCTGACCGGTGCAGGAAACGAATGGTGGCCCAGGGTGATTTTGTCCTGACAGTTGACGCAAATCCGGACCGGACAGCAACCATCGTAGGCGTGGTGTGCATGTGCCGGCGGGGACCGGCGACTTCGCGTCCCATGAACATGCTGGTCCGTCGCTTCCGGCTCCGGGCAGCATGCGTGGTCGCGCCGTCTCTCTCCGGGTCGCCGTCTGCCTACAAAAACTGGCTAGCGTAGCGATCGACTGTCACGCGCTGACTCGACCTAAAAGAAAGAGAGCAGAAGTACCACTAGTTACCACTGCACAAAAAATTGGCGTGATGAATGGCGCTTCCTGTTCTTTTGATCCTTGGACAATCTCAACATGGGTCATTAACCGGTGTTATCAAATGTTTGCAGGCAACGTTTAAACTTGTACACAGACACTGATTAAGGAGCCATCTATATTACACTGGAGTCGCTAAAAGCCGTGAACACCGAATTTTCCATCCAATTTTAGGATATATTTTTTTACATTGCAGGAGGCCTTAAATAAAACAACATATTCTACTTCTCATTGTAGTGCATCACACCGCCGCGATCATCGATGGAGATGAGCACCGAACGGTTGGGCTCGTCGTCATTTCGACCCGGCGGGGACGAGATAGAGGTATCAGAGTGAGCTTGAATGGCAACATCGTCATGCCAGTAGTCTAGCGCATCGTTATAAATGACCCTATGCTCCTCGAAGAAGCGGTTGCGCTCCAGCTAGTTGACGCGTAACTGTGAGCGTGCGCGGAGGATGGTGTCAGCGTTGTTCACGTGATCAAGAACCGCCAGCTGCTCATCAACCATGATCGCTATGACAACTTTGGATGCGCATTCCGTGCCTAGCTAGTCCTCCGCCAACCGGTGCTTCAATATATATTTTTTGAACATAAAAGAGGAGGGTCTCGAAGACTCTCTGTTGCATTATATTAAATCATTGGTACACATTACAGACCAGCGCCTCTGAGAGTAAGAAATTATAGATTGGGAGAGGGCCCTAGAACTTTCTGGGGAAAAACAATCGGGTCCCTGACCACCGAAAACGCGTCTTTTCCGCCGCAGGTCACGGCCATCACCAAGATCGCCGAGGACTACACCACTTTGTACCAAGATGCCAAAGAATGCCGCACTCGCGGGGCTGTAAGGCCTCCCCTTAGGCACGTTGGCCGGGAGGTTTGTGGAGAACAGACGCCGACTCGCTGTCGGAGTCGATGAAGCACTGAAAGGTCGTCGTTCGGCCAGCAAAGTCGACGTCGGGTTGTCCCTAGGCCGACAAGGCACCGCCGAGGATGATCTCAAGAAGAACGCAACAATAGATCTGGGAGGAACCCCACCACGACACACATCCAAAAATCCCTTTTTTCCATCACCATGACAACCAAAAGGGAGAAGAGGATGCAGAAGACGCAGCGGAGCAGCCCACCTCGAGGAAGATAGGGCGATATTATTTCTTGGGGCCGTCCAGATCCGAGCCTCCGTCCACCATGGACGCCGAAAGACGAACAGGAGCAGCTCCACCCCTTCACCGCTCGTCGACGGCGAAAGAAAGCCAGACTGGAAAGAAAAGCTACCTACACGCGAGAACACCCCCCCTCCCCCCCCCACTCCACACCGACCGGCTACGCGGGCAGAGGGAGCAGAAGGGAGGGGGCCGTCGTCGAAAAGTCTTGCCGATGGGAACAAAGGAAGAGGAGAGGAGCGGTTTTAGAGCTATCGTATCCGTGTGTGTACAATTCAGCACGGCAGGAATGTTCACCAGTTATTCAATAAGAGATGGATATTGTATTGCCGCTCCTTGTGCAACAGTCATAACACGGATACTAATGACTCCTGCATTGGCGTGGGACCTGCTCCTCCTATGTTGTCACTCGGCTGTAGTATTACTTCGTCTGCAGCAGCTGAAACCGGCTTTAGCACGGACGCGGGCGCCTACTTCTCCTTCAACTTTGAGTCATCCAAGCTTCGATCTATAGAGAGCTCAAAGGTTATCCCACCGCAATGTGCTCCTGGCGTCAAGATTCCGCGGCACGTACTCGGTCGTGATTTTGTGGGCACTGCGATGATAGACACCTCCACCTCCCATGAGAGGTCACCACCATTGCGGCGATGAAGGACAAACGATTATGCGAACGAGTGGGGTGGTTGTCCAGGGGCTCGGGCGATGTGAAGGGGCGCAAATGGGGTAGGGTTTTGAGGCTGCCAATCGACTTTAAATAGCTCAGACAAGCAGAGCAGTGACGCTACGAAAAAAGACACCTTCATGACGTTTCCCTTTTGTCATAGTATGTCACATTTTTTGTTATTCATGATGTTGTCGTGACAAATCAAGATAGTCATGCATGTGTTGTCATAAATGTATTCCATGCCAATATTTAATTTTTTTACCATGGAAGTGTGCTTTTTCATGATAGAAAATGACACGCCATGGAAGTATTTCGTTAAGACTAATCGACATGTGACAACCATCATAACATGCCTTCGTTAAGCTATTGGGTGTCGGTTCTGGATCCAACATCGCTATTGAATCGTCTGAATGACGATTCTCCATGTGTGGACGATTCTCCATGTGTGGGTGTCCTAATGCCCCGAGTGCGCCACGTGTTGATTCTTCATTGCAACAAGTGACGTCCGTCTAATGGATGAGGGGCACTTTTAAATAAGTTAAAACCTAGCGGATTTGACCCGCTAAAATCCCTTTAACTATTTTCTTTCACATAGCCCATTTACGATCCGGATCCACACGACCCATTAGGACGACATGTCTAATTTCAGCATATTACTTGTTCATGGGCACTAGGCATTATTGGGGGTCGTTGATGCTTTCGGTGCATGTGTGGCCGGTCACCCTGTGCAAAACCGAATCGAAACCGAAAACCGAACGGAAAAAACCGAAATTTAGGTTTTAGCAGTTTTCGGTTTAGGTTTCAATTTCCAAAATACAAAACCATATGGAGTTCGGTTATTTAGGTTTTAAAACCGAAAAAACCGGTTAACCGATAAAAAAACGAAAGAAGCCCAGCCGGCCAGCCCAATGTCATTTCCACTCCACTCCTTAGGCAGGCCCAGCCCAACTTCAAGTCTCCAAGTACAACCCTAGTCTCACTCCTGTCCCGTACTCACACACTCATGCCTCAGCGCCTCGCCCCCGTCGGCCCTCACGCACGCAAAAAGCGGCAGTGTGCCCTGCTCCTGTGCTCCACCAGCGTCTAGCGCCCTACTGCTCAGGCACGGCGGTGCCCTACCTCAACCGCAGCAGCCGGGACCCAGGACCCTCGAGGAGTCGACGCCTCGCGCGGAGCATCTAGTCCGTCCGTCCGTCCGCCACCGCACCAGGCCGCCGGTGGGCTTGAGCTCGCCGCGCCGCGCCCGCTTCGGTCAACCCTGGACACCCCGTGCTCTCCCTGGGCACGCCCTTGCCTCGCCGTTGACACCACGCCCGTGCACAAGCACCTCTGGCCATTCTGGGCGCCACCACCCCGTTCCCTTCTCGGCTGCTGCCTTCAGTGCTACACTGCTATTGCCACTGCACAGTGCTACTGTGGCTGAATGTTGCTGCTTTACCCCCTCTGGCACCTACAAAACAGCAACAAATCTAAAAATGATATGACCCTAAAGTAGATGTATCAAGATTCAACTTGTTCCACAGGACAAACTCCAGTAGATGTAATAATTTTTTTGATGACTTCAAATTCGCGTCAACTTTGGTTAATTTGGTTATTACCGAAACCGAACCGATAACAAATGGTTATTACCGAAACCGAACCGTATCTATGTACAAAACCGTATAAACCGATGTATACAAACCGTATAAACTGAAAACCGTACAAACCGAACCGAACCGAAAAAACCGAATGCACAGGCTAAGTGGCCGGTGATGTCTTTCAACCCATATGTGACTCGTTGATTTTTGGCCCAATAATGGCATGTGGTACTTATGGACCATTTTAATCACATAGTACCTTTTCAGTCCATTGATGGCCCGTGGTGCTTATGGACCCATATTTAGCCCCTAGAACCTTTTAGTCTGCTAACGACCCATGGTGTTTCTAGGCACATTTGTAGCCCATGGTGCTCTTACGCCCACTAACAGCCCTTTCTGTCTCTTGGCCATTTCCCTCCCTTGATATCTATAGGCTCATTATTATGACCCATAAAGGCATTCAGCTCACTAACAACATGTCTTGTATCCGAGACCATTTTCGTCACCCGGTGCTTTCGACCAACTTATTGCCCATGTTATGGTTTGGCCCATAAGGCTTGACATTGTCTCAGCTAGTTAACATCCCACGCATGGATAAAAAGTTTATTTAAATATCTAACTACGAAAAATATCAGTTTTTTGGTAAAACAGACTAAAAAACCAGAAAAGAAAAATGAAAAACAAAAGATCCTGCTGCGAGTGGGCCGGCCCATTGGAACATTCCTTAAGCGAAAACACCTCTGTATGACGCCCACGAGCGTCATCATCATACAGAAGGTTTTCCAAAATTAGGTCCATGGATGTTGTTAACTCCTCATCGCCCAGCAGCAGGCTCACCAGTCGGCCCGTCGCTGCACCGGCTCACTCCGGTTAACACCGCAACGCATGTCCGTAGTATAGTAGCAGTAATTAGCGCTACTGCATAACGTACGGTCGATGCAGCTGCACCTGCACCTGCATGCCGTCCCCAACGTACTCACTCACGATCGAGTCCTGGCCAGCAGCAGCGCACGCGCCGGTATCCTAAACATATATGTAGGCGGTACACGCATCACCAACCAGTCCGCTGGAGCTGGACACTCACGCACGGTACCAGCAAGTTCACACGTTGCCAGTGTCGCTCACCAGTACACGTATTTACTCCGCATACCGGGGGTGGTCTGGCCTGGTTGGGCCAGCAGCACCGGTACCTTTTCCAGCCAAAGTACGTACTACGTCCGGGCATGCTCCGGTGGTGTGCAGCGCGGTACCACATCGGTGCTGTACACATGTTCTAGGCAGGCAGGGCCACACCCACACGCCATTGAAATTGAAGCCTTGTAGGGTCGGCTGGATCAAGTGCACCGTTTCGCTCGTCGATCGGAGGGAGGTTTTGTAGGTAGGGTAGGGTAGCTTTTGTGGAATGGACATGATTGATGAATGCATACGGACTGAGGGGCTCGTGTCAGGAGTTGCGACGACGGCGCCTCAACGAAGCTGGCGGGAAGTTCCTCTGCCACTTGCCCAGTGGATGCTAGAGTTACGTACGGCAGCCGCGTATGATGTATGAACCCTGACAACGAGACCAACTTTTCGACCGGAAACTCCATCCCACATTCCCACGGGTTTACTTACGCTGCATGTATCGTCTCTTGGAAGGAAAACTGAAGCAATCAACATGTTTGTCTATTTCATCGTGGAATCGAAACACCTTCTACATCGATTTGAATTGAAATGTCCAAACTACTTTTGCCCGCCGCTGTATCCGACCGCACGTCGTTTAATATGTGCATTTTTTCGCAAATCTTTCCAAATCAAAGAGGATTTGACGGGACTTCGACATGTCCGCACTCACATAAAATCGATGCGATGCTCGTGATTTTGTTGTCATCCTAACAAATTTCGCGCCAAAATCCATCATTTCCCATTTTCCTCACTCTCTTCGCCGCCCTCCTCCAACCCAATCTCCGTAGTTCTTGCTTTCGCCGTCGCATGAAGATTCAGGAAGAACAACCGAAGGTGAAGAATGCAACCAAAAAGGCCGCCCGAAAGATCATTTTAGCTTCACGGTAAATCTGACGTATCAAACAGGAAGATGCATTGCCAACCGAGCGAGGGCAGGGACGATCGACACCAGCAGTAAAACACGTACGTCGGGAAGCCGGGATCGTACACCAAACAACCGGGCCAGGAGGGGGCAAGGGGAACTATTGACAGGCAATGGGAAGAAGAATGGAGAGGCAAAGATTTTAACATGCAAGAGGAAGTGTGATTCTTGATTGACCTACGCACTGAATAGCTCATGACTAAAATAAAATGAAGAAAAATTACACTTATTCAAATTCAAAATGCATGTCGACCAAACTTGCATTCTAATTCAAGAAACAAACAAACGCCCTCGATTACAAATAGTAATTATATAAGTCTAAACATGGTGATGAATGACCTGAACAAGTAAAGCTTACCTAGACAATCAACGAACTACAGACATAGGTCCAAGCTTACAACACCCTCCTTCTGCCCCATCATTTCGGACCTACCGATCTCCGTTGGCGACCCGCCGGTGATGCACGACGGCAGCGACGTCACCACGCTCATCACCGTACCATTCTCATCCTTACTTGCCACACCTCCAGCGCCGGCCGCCGGTTCATCGTGCCGGAGGGCCGCACCAAAAGCACCAGTCCCCACCGGCGAGGGCCTCCACATCATCCCCGGCACGGGCATGCCGCCGTACGCCGCGGACCGCGGCACGCCTCCGTACATCCCCGGCAAAGCGCCTTGCCACACGGGGTACTGCGGCGGCGGCATGGGAGACATGGCGGCGGCGGCCTGGTGGTGGCCGTAGCCGCCGAAGAGGGCGCCGTAGATGTTGGCGCCGGCCGGGAGGTAGGCGGCGGCGAGGGAGGCCTCGAGGTGCGCCCGGCGCGCGTGCTGGCGCTCCCGCTTGTGCGCGTTCTGGTGTCCCCCGAGCGCCTGCGACGTCGGGAAGTTGCGGCAGCAGTAGTGGCACTCGAACTTGCGCGTCTCACCATCCCCGGCCACCGCCGCGGCCGCGGCAGCCCTCTCCTCCGAAGACAGGCCCTCCTCCCTGGTCAGCAGCGGGTCGGCGCCAGCGACGACGTCGTTGGAGAAGTCGCAGCCGAAGAGGCGGATGGTGGCGTCGGCCGGAGGCAGAGCGGCGGGGCGGACGACGAGCGGGAGGTGCGAGAACGAGTCGACACCGCCCCGGAGCACGATGCCATGCGGCGCGGCCATGGAGCTCGCTGGCTAGCTAGCTTCCTGAGCGGTGAACGACGTTGAGCTTGTGAGTTTGTGTGCCGGAACCGGGCAAGGGTGTGGCGTGGTTTTATGGTGGAACGACATGGAGGGAGGCGGCCGGGCGTTGCCGGGCGGGAGGAGGGGACAGGGGGACCGAAGTACGTAGGAGCCGGGCCGTTTATTGAAAGCTAACCAGCCATGTCGTCGTCACCCTCCAAGTACAGAAACCGGCGGTGTACCCGCACTGCCCGCCTGGCCCCGTGCCGTGCGCGTACATGCATGGCCACCAGTGAGACTATGTCTATGTGCTTCATCACCACTTCACCGGTGCTACGTACGTTGCTAGGTAGGAGAAGGACTAGTACGTACGTCACGTACGTGCATGCATACGTAATGTAGGATGATAGGGCAGGGTGCATCGTTCGTGCAACTCTGCTGCTGCCAAAAGTCACCCTCAGGCTTCAACACAGTGTTTAAAGCTTCAAGCTCACATGCAAACCTACCATGTGAAGATCTGTGATACTAACAAACATAATAAGCGAAATTTCTGAATGAACGTCATTAAGACCGTGCTCCATGGCCCTGCGAGCATGCATGCATATGCATGATGCATGCACTGAGCTTAGCCTGCTGGCTGCTGCTACGACGCTATAGCAGCAGCACTTGCAGCCGCATATGATTACCAGGCCGGCCGGCCCCTGCGTGCCAAAGTCTCGGCCTTTAACTGCATCGGCCGAACCGATCGCTCTCTGAATTCTCCAATTCCGAACGATCAATGGGTCTCATTCCGCCGGTCCGTCCTTTGGGCATGATTATGGACTTGGATGTGGCCTTTCCGGGTGGGATCTACTACACCTACACGCAGTACGTACGCGCCTGCATGCATGCATGCAATTGCTTTGCCTTTGCCGTTCGTGGATGTGGATGCATGCATGTCGTGGACAGCTTAGGGTCGTTCCAATAAGTCAGGTGACTTAAAACCAGTGACTTATAAGTCACACTTGTTTTGTTGTTAACTGACTTATAAGTTATCTGTTCACACCTTTCTATCCAAAAAAATGGTGGGACCCATGCAAAAGTAGAAGACTTATAAATTTTAAGTTGGGGTGGAGCAACTTATGACTTATAAGTTGAAGTGACTTATAAGTTGGGTCTGTTTGGTAAAATAAGTCATTTTTTTTATTTTTCGACTTATAAGTTGGTGACTTATTTGGAACATATGCTTAATTAAGCTTATCTTTCTAGCTTTTCCTGCATGCTCTTGCATGACTTTTCTCGGGCTTCGGACTACTTAATTAGTCAGTCGATGATGATACTAGCACTCCATGCCTATCGATCGATCCCCCGGCTTTATTTTGTGTTGTGCGATCCCGTCCGTCCGTCAATCGATGAACAGGGCGGTCGATAGAGCTCTACGATCGATCGTCAACTTGGTCGACCTGGACGCCAGCTGCCTCTGGACTCTGGAGTCTGCCGTGCCGGCCCTACGGGGAATTACTCTCATTTTGTCAGGCCGTTCTGAGTCGCCGGAAAAGAAGCTACTACGTACACACCACTGCCCAGTTATGATGGCTAGGCTAGCGGTTCTCTCTGTGAAGAGTCGTCATTGCATGCACGCCACTCTGTCGTCAGGCCGCAGAAAGGACGTTGAATTCGGACCAACTCATCTACATCTACTGCTGATGATCTCTACTCCTACTGCGCGGCCGGCCGGGCTGCGCGAGTCACGGTCATCATCACTTGCCGTTGCCGGTGACTTGTGAGCAGTGAGCACCAAAGGCCACCGTGCTCTATACTATAGCCTGCAGCCTACGTGTACCAGCCAGCTAGCCAGGCCTTCCATAGCTGCAAATATGGCAGGTACGTACCGGGCATGGCAACGCAGCGCGTCCGCCGTATACGTACTCGCCCGCGCGATATCCACGTTCGTGTGCATCAGCCAGCTCTGCGTACGCTCTCAATTGCTTTCCTTTCCTTTCTCAATCGTTGGATCTTGATCCAATAGGTGGTGCTTGTCTTCAACTTTCAAACTTTCTTTTTCATCTTCGACCTCCAAATATCGCCGATTTTTGTTGTTGTTGTTGTTGTTGTTGTTGTTGTTGTTGTTGTTGACAGCTTACCGCCCTTGCCGAGCGGTACCGTCGATTTAACCTAGCCCTAACTGCTTGCCACTGCCGCGAATAGCTAAAGTGCGAAGAAAAATATATTGGGTATCTATTCCACAAGTCGAAAAGCAAATCCTTAAAAACCAGGGGCAGCGCGCACACACACATGTTCAATTAAATTACCCCTGTTCCCGTGACCTAGGCCACCAATGGTGGCAAACGGTTTAGTACAACACGTTTAAGCTATATAATGTGGTGTCAGTTTTACGGTTAAGTGAATCAATGAATTGGTCAACATATAGAACAAGAATGAACAAGAACTTACGATCTTCATAGCTAAGGTGCCTGGTTACAACATACTATTCACTTGACTAACCGCACAATGGTATTTATTGATGGAGTTGAAGATATCGTAACACCAATGAGCTAGTGATTTGGCATTGCGATCATGGATCATGTGCAAGTCGTAGTATCCGTTGTGATTTTATTCGTAAAATGAAGAATGGACGTTTTGCCAAAATCTTGTGCCCCCCTTGTTTCCTGCCTAGGAAGTTCACAAACACGTACAACAAAGCATCGCACAAATGACTCATTCTCCATCATCGAGTATGCTGCCATTGTGATCTACAGGAACAATGGGACGGTTAAAAATACTTAATAACATTTAAGTGAACGCCTACCAAGCATGGTATCCACCATCAACAACGACGGCAAGGAAGCGTAGTGTACCTGATTGCGAACGAATCCTTGGTGGGCGACGATGTTGTACTAGGTGGTAGGCGTGTTTCTAGATGTTGTAGAGGTTCGACTATGCTGGGTGTCGACCGAAGAATACAGCAGCAGTGGGGCGAGGAGGGTGCAGATGCAGAGCAACGAGGGGGGGGGGGCAGGGGTGAAATGAGGGAAAATTGAGCCGAGAAGGGGACTTGAGTGGACCGGGGATGTCGGAATCCTTCGTGTCGGCGGTCCGGATTCTCGCAAAGTTCCCTAAAGTTTGATTCAAATTTGCGAAAAATGAATATGCGAACCAGCCCACAAACGGATACATCATTGTGTTGAATGACAAGAATGATCCGAACAACCTAATATGATCATCGGATACGGGAGATTTAAGGGTTAGCGTTGAGACATACCCTTGAATTGTGTTGGATGTTTCCCAAGGTACTCAACCTAGGGTTTTGTTGTCTATAAAATCAATGCGTACTATCGATGATGGATTGATTTGCCAGGCCAAGTAATTAGTTTGATTTTAATTTGGAAACGACTTCACATTTGTATGCAATCACCTATACTTAGTACGTACGATCATGATCGATCATCATATCTACTACAGTAGCTAGGTTGCAACCAATGGATTAGCTGTTTAGTACTGTAGTTAGCTGTCATTCTTCTGAATAACAGTCATCCAACTAACCCAACGTGGCCCTATTGATTCGGCATTCACTCGTATCTTCCCCTTCATGGCCAATAAGCTGTCATGACCAGCTCCAAAGTACGTAGGTACCGTCGAGAGACACCACGCCCTTGCATGGATCCCGGTACCGTACGTACGTGGGCGCGTCTCACTCAACTGCCGCTCTCTGGTAACATGGGGTAGAATTTCTCTACGAACAAACTCATTATCATGGTCCCGTGGTACATAGACACCAAAACATATACGCGTTCAGAAGTTAATACGATATGTGTTGGTAATGACTAATGAGCACTTACAAGACACATACTCCATCCGTTCCACAATAGATGACTTCTAAATAGATGTATCTAGACTATATTTAATTTAAGATACATCTATTTGTAAATCATCTAATATGGAACGGAGGGAGTACTTTGCATCATTTTTATGTGTGGAGGAGACCGACCGGAGTGTAATTCTGCGACAACTAGTATGAGCAAATGTCCATGGACAGTTTAAAAACGGTAAGAACAAGATGATTTTAGAGCAACTTCACTAGATACCCCATAAGTTGAAACGTAAAAATCAGTATGTGGATCGCCGCTAACAAAAATATAACACGGAATTGCGCGCAGCAAAATATATGTGCTAATTCATATGACATATTTGAAACTGAAAGTTTTTCATGAAGCAAATCGTGCTGAATCATCGCTGAAGTTTTATAAAAGATAAAAAAAACTCAATCTAATCACCGGATGTCACAGCCTCACTTCTTCTTCGGGCGATATAGGTAGTAGTCAAAGGAGTAGGTCTTCAAAACCTCCGCCAACTCCTTCTCATCCTTTACCGCGCAAAGCGCTCGACCACGCCCTCCTCACCGGCGTCAAACACCTCTTTTACGTCGATGAGTTCTCGCAGTGCCATGCGGTGGCCGTGCGTGGACGGCTCGAGGAACTTCCACAGTGCATGGGAGCGCACCCACGCGCTCGACCCGGTGCAGGAGAGGGCACCGCGGATGCGGGCTTGCGCAGAGCGACGGGGTTCAATCGGCAAAGAGGGGGAGGCGCTGCGCCGCGGGAGCTACCCGCTTCGTGGTCATTTCGGCCCCGCTTGATCGGCGGCTAAGAGCGGCGGCCATCGTAACGGTTCGATTCGCCGAAGGCCATCATGATTTCTCGCCGAACTTGGGATGTGAAGTGGCGGAGGGGGGAGTGGATGCGGTGGCGGGAGGCGAAATGGATGCGGGACAGGAATCCTAAATCCGCCGCCGCACCGTACATAAAGCGGTTGTTAGAGTATATTTGGTACATGTAATATTTGATAGTATAGGATACATATCTCTCTCCTACCTTATATCTACGAGGGTTTCTTGTCCTCCAAGACTTGTACACTATATATACTCCCCAACGGGGCTCGACAGTACATCAACTATTTTACCAAACCCTCTCTATCCTTCTACATGGTATCAGCCTAACCGATCCAATCCTAGCCGCCGCCCCCGTCGCTTCCGTCCCGCGTCGCCCCCGGACCCGATCTTCATGATCGCCGGCACCGGGGGCCATGCCACCCGTACCTAGGGTTCGCCGACGGTTCCCTAGACCGGCTGCCCTAGAGAGTCTTCTATTTCGATCTCTTGATCCGGCTTTTTCTATCTTCGTCGGTCGTCTTGATCGGCGCCGTTTTTGGTTTTTCGATCTAAGATCGGTTTGCGTCGCCCACCTCCGCCGTCGACACATGCCTCTACACCGACACCAGGTGTCACCACCCTGTCCCCGAGTTCAGCGCGCCGCTCCACCGATCGAGCAACGGGTTGTCGCTGTGTCGCCCCGTCGGGACGCAACACCGCCGCCCCGTGGTTCTCTCCGTGGCTACACCGATTCGATCCATCGTAGCGCCGCGACACGTGGTCTCCGCCACCGCCCTGAGGCCGTTTCCGTGGTTGGACCAACGCGTACGCTGCCGCTGTGTCGCCCCTTCGGGCCGTAATGCCACGACACACAGTCAAGCGCGGCCCCGAGGCCGTTCGCTCCAGGTTGTCCCCGAGGCTGCACCGACCCTTGCGCTGCCGCTGCATCGGGCCGTAGCGAGCGTGGCATGCGGTCCTTGCAACCACCCTGAAGTTTTCCCCGCCATCGTCCTGACCCACGCGTTGCCGCTTTGGGACGTAGCGTCGCGGCGCGCAGTCCACTCCGTCGTCTCCGTGTGTCGACTTCTACGTGGTATGCGTCGCGCCGCCTCCCCAGGCGCGGGAACGCCATCATCCGCGCCGGTCTTCGTCACGCTGTCGGGTTCTTCCTCACCTACTTCGAGCACCGTCGCCATCCGCAACACCGATTGATGAGCCGTCAGCTCGGGAGCGTTTGAGCGGTGCCTTCTTGGGGTCGGGATGCGAATCTGCACCGGAACCTCCAACCTTTGAGGCGCTGTTGTCATCACTCCATTCACCCAGAAATCGTTCGAAGGAGGAATCATGCATACTCCCTTGGTCGGCTGCACCGGCGTCGGCGGGGTTGTCCTCGGCGTCGGAATCGGAGGCGGAGGAGTCGTCGTATTCAAGATCGGTTGGGTCCTCCTCCTCGCGATCAGGGGCGAATTCGCCAGCAACTTGGCCGTCTTGCATCGCAGCCGTCGTGATAAAATACTGAAGAATGAGCAAAGCATCAGAAGAGCAAATGAGAAATCAAGCAATCAGGCGAAGTGAGAAAGCAATCGGAGCATACCTCTGGAGGATTAACTCCACGGTGAAGGCACTTCAGGCCGAATCGAAATGGTTTTGGCAAGGGAGTGGTGGTGAGTGCTTTCACTCGGAGGCGCAATGATCTGTTGCTCAGCTTCTTGGTGCAGATCCGAGTGGGATCCCTCCAAGTGGCCATGTCGCAGATGCGGTGCACTCGGCGCTGAAGCGGGAGTACTCGGACCTGGAGCCAGGTGGCCACGAGGTCGTACGCCTTAAGGCCATATTTCTCAAGCCGAGCAATCCGAGCTACCTGAGAGTCAATGTCGTAGTCGCCGACCCCAAGCTTGGTCGACCACTGGTATTTCTCCACTGGAGGAGCGAGCTGGAATTCAGGCAAGTTGATGAGGTCGGGGCCTTTGTCAGGAGATCGGACGTAGAAAAATGTGGTCTGCCAGTCCTTGACCGATTGGATGATGGCGGGGGACTCATAGCCCTGTTTTCTGGAGTAAAGGATGCAGCCGCCGCAGTCGTTCATGGCGGTCTCATGAATCGGCGCGTTATCTTCTCCGTCTGGACTCGGCAGCAGTCGCCCGGTCCGAGCCATGTGACCTCGGAGGTGGAAGAGGCGCTTCCACAACCCGATGCTCGGCCGGATGCCGAGATAGCCTTCGCAGAGGGTGACGAATCCCGACATCGTCACGATGAAGTTGGCGGAGAGATCGTGCGGTTGCAGTCGGTGGAAGTCCAAGAACTCTTGGAAAAAAGTGCTCACCGGCAACCCGAAGCCGCGTTCGAAGTGTGCCACAAAAACCACGCGCTCGCCGGCGCGCGGTTCTGGCACAATCTCCTCGCCGGGGGCACGCCATTGGATGCCAGCCGGCATCTTGTGCGCGTGGAGAAGTTGGCGGATCTCGTCGTCGTTGACGGTGGAGCCTTTCCACCGGCCGCGGCTGGCGGCGGATTTCTCGTCCGCGGCGGCCATGGCGTCTTCCAGGGCGATGGAGGATGAATCCGAAGAGAGGGCGAGAGGAATCCGGCAGCGGATGCTGGCGAATGGAGAAGCGGCGGCGGCGAAGGGCGCAAGCGGGTCGCAGAGAGGCGGTGCGGTGCGGTGGCGCCACGAGCACGCTAGGCCAAGGTCGCCGGAGCAGAAGCACTGCGGCGGCGCGAAGAGGAGAAAGAGAGCGAGGAAGAAGAAGTGGAGATGAGCCCAAGGAGCCCCTTCCTCCGGTGGCTTATATGGGCGGCAGGGGCGAGTGGGATCGCAGATGCGGCTCGTGTGGCCCGGTGTGGCCGCGTGTATCAAGAGAAAGTTGGGCGGTTTCGGCGCAAAAGATCGTGGCGCAAAAGGCGAGGCGTGCGCAGTAACGTCCCGTCGCGCGTGGGTCGTGGGACCCGGAGCATTAACTGCTCCGGGGAATCGGAAGCGGCATGCGACGTGGGTTGGTCAGAAGTTGGTCAAAAGTAACCGTTGGAGAAGCAATCGGTTGGGCTAGATCTCAGCTCGGCCAAAATGTGGCAATGGATATTTTTCAGAGAAGCACGAAAGCAATCGGCGAGATTGTAGTCGAGGTCGGAGAAGGTGTATCGAACTATTATTGGTCTGGTCGGTTGGGCAGAATCTCCGATCTGAGCGTACAGATCGGATTGAGAAGTCCGATGAGGCCAGAGCAGTCAAAGCACGAAGAGAAGAAAAGAAAAACTGCAAGGCCCCACAGTCAAGCAACCGTGGGACCCTTACAACTTTAGGGGCTAGTGTCGGGGGAATGATACCCGGGTAGGGTCACCCAGACGAAAGCAATATTTCAAGACAAGGAGGAGGCCGATTGGACTGCTGCTGGGCCGAGCTAGGCAGTCGCATGGCCGATTGCTCCTAAGCAATCGACCATGCCGAATGCGAGCAGTCGGCCTACTCCTCAATCTGCTCAAGAGTTGACCTTGTCCAGGTCAGACGCCTCTAGTACAAGGTCATAAATGCAGGATCCCAAGAGATCCGGGTGGAAGTAAGCTAAGTCACTTCGCTGATCTGTCAGAGGAATGTTGTCACCCTTTTCCTCTGAATCCGAAGACAGGACTATAAGACCAGAGGGCGTAGCTCCACTGTTCATCATCATTACCTAGAAGCTACAGCATGGGCAGCCGCTTGACAAGTCCGGATCAACCGGAGATTTGCAGTCGGTGGACCCCAGCCGACGAGAGGATGACAGCTGGGGCCAGCCCCCGACTGAAATGACCGTAGTACCCCGAGCTCACACTATAAGAGCCCGGGGTACCCCTCCTGTGAGAGGGACGCCCCATTCGTATTTACTTCCCATAGTAGTTCCCGTAGAGAAGCAGAGGAGATCCATGCCCACGACAGGTCTCTTCTTCCTCTGAGCAGCTCCATGAGCATTGATTGTAGTTCGTGAGATCATTTATAGCAAGCAGACAAGCAGGAGTAGGGGCGTTATCTCTCAGGAGAGCCCCGAATCTGGGTACATCGTGGTGTCCTTCACCGTGCTTGTGCCCAACCCGTTTCCAGCACCATCGACATAGTTCTCCCTCGAGTCTTCCCCTCTCTTTAGTCATCCCTATGACATCTGTTGTTACTAAACGACGACAGTGGTCATACTAATGGTATACCCTTAAGCATTGGAAACCAAGGGGTACCCTCAGTTCCTTGATCTCTCAAATACACCCAATAAAATAAATAAAACCGCAAAGAATACAGAGCTTTATCAAACTCAGAAACTTAATTAACAGTGTCTCCGAGTAACACGTTACTCGGAAGAGGAGATGGTCTCCGAGTAGTCAGTTAGTCGGAAAGCAAACAGGCTCTGAGTAGTCAGTTAGTCGAAAAGGGGAACCGACGATCTGTTCATTACTCAAAGGAAGAAGAGCAACGGGCGCGAAGCATTAAAGACCGTGGGCGTTTCTCCTCCTTAATTAGCAGTAATGAAGAGACCGTTTCTTGTATTAAGTATAGGTATTTACCCCTGTAATTAAGACCCGTTTACTGAGGCATTGAAGGGGCAGAGGCACACTCTATATAAGCCTCCCCCGGCCCTTGCCTCAGGAAGGGCTACGCGCAACTCTAATCCTCACACTTTTGAGAAAGAATATCCCAGTCAGCCTGGGACATGACTAAGGTTTTTATCTCTAAGGAGAGGCCTAACCTGTATAATTCTCCCTGCGTCAACCACTCTACGTACAGATTCATTTAGCTCCTATCACACCTCTATATCTATTGTCAGGATTATATCCACGACAGTTGGCGCCCACCGTGGGGCTGAGTTGATCAACAATCATAGAGATCGCGTTTTCTTCATCCTCCTCGTCGATGCGCGGCTCAGAGCTCGTCTGCAGCGAGATGTTTTACTTTGAGTCGTTGTCCTTTGTGGATGATGACTCCGCTTGGCTAGCGGATTCACCGCTCCAGACGCAGTTGTTGCCTTCAAGAGGCAACGTCCACTTCCGAGCTGACGAATCGGGAGCCCTGCACCTCCAGTTGTCGGCTCAACATCAAACACGGGCTCCCTTGTCCGTTCGCCACAAGAAGAAGCATTCGGGTCGTCCTCGCGCTCCTCATCGCAACAAACAAGTCAGGGTACAACAAGTGCCGGTCATCGACTCAGTAGAGTCAGCCCAGAGGGCCCTTGATGAACTGATCGCAAGAGAAGGCCCATCGGCATCCATTTTGCATCTCTTCAAATTGGCGGAAGACGAAGGCATGGTGATGTCTGGCCCTGAACTTGATGAAGAGAAAGAGGGTAGCAACGGCGTCCCAATCGCAGTTGCAGAAGTTTGCATGGCGGAAACACCACCACCACAACCGTCACTAGTCCAAGATGATCATGCCCGAAATGAAGCTAACAGTCCATCCGGGGCCGGTGGTCGAGAGCCATCTCGGCGCATGTCTGCCTTCCGGAGGTTAGAACTCGGAGGGCCAAGTCGGTAGCCCCGACCTCTTACTCGGGAAGAACAAGAAGGGGAAGAGGCGACTGAGCGACTGTTGAACACCCCCATCGACACGAGCACTCCGGAAGGACGAGACCTGGAGGAATCTAGGTTAACTAACCTGGCCGAGCGGGAGCGTTTGGTCGAGCTGGAAAACACCTTGGAGCATCAGGCTCGAGAGGTCGCTCGGCTCAAGCAGAGCAGAATAAGTCGGCAGTTGCGGGGGCACGGACGAGAAACCTTCCGAGCTATGGGGACTCTAGTAGAAAACCTCATAGCCGCGACTCGGGTTGCAAACTCTTTGCAGCCTAGTGGATCTGCGGTAGAGGGAATTCAACACTTGACATTCTTATTGCAAGCCGCAGTAGATCAAAATGCTGCAGTCAGTCAATCACAACAGTGGGTCCACTCTCAGGTTCCTCCCGCAGGAACATCACAGTCAGTGCATACGCCTTATGGCGAAGCGCGGAGAAACATGAACACCTCTCCTCGGCGCAGAATTGACCCCTGAGAAGATTACCACCAAGATCAGTATCGGCACGCAGAATACAGAAGACCAGATAACTATGAGGCTCACAGGTCTGGTCGAGGTGCTCCTCGAAGAGAAGATTTCCATCAACGCAGAGTTAGTCATCAATGCAACCGATATATTGATGTCAAAGACGATACCCGAAGTCATCTGGTGCAGAGCCGAGTTGATCGTGCTAGGTCTCATCGGCAAGATCAGGCTCGTCCCTCAATGGCTACAGGGCCAGTCTGCTTTAGCGAGAGAATCCGGTCTACCCCCATTCCTCCTCACTTCCGGATAGCTCAAGGAGTGGATAAGTACCGGGGTGATGCCAAACCCCAGACATGGTTGGATGATTACAGAATAGCCGTGCAAATCGGAGGGGGAGGAGATGAGATAGCTATGATGGATCTACCTTTGATGCTGGAGGGCTCAGCTCGGATATGGTTGAATCAACTCCCCCCCAGCAGTATCTGGATTTGGGAAGACCTCGAGAGAGTTTTTGTCAAGAACTTCGAAGGGACTTACAAGAGGCCTGGAGGGCTGACCGAGTTGCAACTGTGTGTGCAAGGAAATACCGAATCCACTCGGGATTATATCCAGAGATGGATCACGCTTCACAACTCGGTATAAGGGGTCTCTGAGTTCCAAGCTATCCATGCTTTCAAGTAGGGGGTTAAGTACAGAGAACCGAGTCTCAAGCTGGCAAGATCACCCCATGTTACCTCACTCGGAAGATTAATTGAGCTAGCAAATAAGTACGCCAATGGTGAAGAGGAGATTCGCCAGAAGACCCAGCAGCACCGAGGAGGCAACATCTCGACACCTAACCTGAAGCAGAAGACCGGAGGCAACAACAAGCGAAAAGCAGAAGATGGCCCAACAGATGCAGAGTTGGTTGCTGATACGGTGAGGATAGTTCTCACTCCTCGTTGGTTACCCAAAGTGGAAGGTGAGATGTAGCGTAGCAGAAAATTTCCCTCGGTGAAGATACCAAGGTTTGTCTCCAGTAGGACTCGCATAAATACAAGAAGGTGACAACGGCGCCAGAAATTACTTCGGGCTAACGACGTCAGAAATTGGGCGGTTGTCGTGACCTGCACACAGAAACAAATAACTTTGCTCCCAATGAGTACAGAGGAGTTGTCAATTCTCCGGCCTTGCTGTTTACAAAGGATTAACGCAAGAGATAATAGTGCAAATGAAATAAAATTGAAGGTGTAAACAATGGTGTGAATATGGACCGGGGTCCCGTGATGTTCACTAGTGATGTCTCTCTCCCAAAAGACGATAAAAGTGCTAGCAAGGTAAACAAATCACAGCTGGGCAATTGACAGGATTATAAACGCACCGCAATGCTAACTATGCTACAAAAGAAAGGAAGAGGCTCAAAAGCAATGGGCAGTTGATACGTCCAAAACATATCTATAATTTATGCTTGCTCCATGCTTCTTTTGTGTGATATTGCTATGATATTGATGCACTTCCATACACTTTTGATCATATTTGGACTAATCTATTAACTCAGTGCTCCCCAGTGCCAGTTCCTGTTTTCTGCTGTTTTTGTATTTCAGGTTTTCCCATTATTTAAAGTGCCAGAAAAATCCCGGGAAAAATATAGGAAAATCAGCGTACCAGAAGCTTCGCGAAGAGCCCTGGTGGGGCCAGAGACAGGGGTGGCCCAGGCGGCCACCTGGCGCGTCCACGCCTAGGTCGCGCTAGGCGGGCGCCTGGGGCCCCTGGTCCACCTCTGGCTGCCCCCTTCGCCTATTTATTCCCCGTGACGAGAAACCCTCGGTGACAGAACCCTTTTTCGCGATCTCTCCTCTGTTCCGCCGCCGCCGCGATTCCAAGATCGGGAGCACCATGAGCCCTCTTCCCGGCACCCTGCCGGAGGGAGGAACCACCTCCGGGAGCTTCTCCACCACCATGGATGCTTCCCGGATGAACCGTGAGTAGTCCCCATTGGACCATGGGTCTATGACCAGTAGCTATGTGATGTTCTCCTCCCCTCTTTGTTCTTCATGGTATAGACCTCGTGAGCTGCCCTACATGATCGAGGCACATATGTAATCTTTCTGCTGTTGCTATGCTGAGTTTGCTAGGATCCGATGGATTATGAGACTATGTTCAGATTGTGTTTGAGTAATATATTTGATTATCCTCTTTTATATTTATGTTCTTGAGTAATTCTTGCATGTTCTCCGTTGCTGTTTATTGCTTTGGCCAAGTAGTAGGTAGTGACTCCAAGAGGGAGCGTTATGCATGATTGTGGGTTCATGCCCCCTGAAGACTAGCTTGAGTGACAGAAACATGAGTCTAGGGGATGTGTTGTTTCCACAAGGGAGAAAACAACGGTGCTTGTACTTGCGGGTGCAAGGATTGTTTACTTTACGCAAAGTTCTTTAATGCAGTTGTCTGTTGCTTTGAGTTTACACTTTGGGTGGGATTCGCAACTTAATACCAGCGAGATGTTCTGGATAGATATCTCAAGGTGGATGATTAGTAGGTAGATGCAGATGGATTTCGGTCTACTTGTCTTGGCGTACCGCCCAAGCTTTTGAGCCTCTTCCTCTCTTTATAGCATAGTTAGCATTGGTTTGCGCACATAATCCTGTCAATTTCCCAGCTGTAATTTGTTTACCTCGCATGGATATTTTATCGTCTTTTCGGAGAGAGACATCACTATTGAACATCATGGGATCCCTGTCCATATTTCCAATACTGTTTACACCCACTATTTATTTTCTGCTTTATTTACTTTTCTGTTGCTATCACTATCATTATTATCCGTACGTTTGATCCTTTGTAAACAACAAGGCCGGATGGATTGACAACCTCTCTATACTCGTTGGGAGCAAAGTTATCTGTTGTGTGTGCAGGTCCACGTCAACCGCCTAATTGCTGGGGCCGTTGTCACCTTCCTGTCGTTGTCGGAGTCCTATTGGAGACAAACCTTGGTATCTTAACCGAGGGAAATTTGCTGCTGTCTACATCTCAACCTTCCACTTTGGGTAACCAACGAGGGGCGAGAAGCCATCAACAGTACACCAAGGTAAGTAGAGCGAAATCCATCTGCATCTACTACGAATCATCCACCTTGAGATATCTATCCAGAACATCTCGCTGGTATTAAGTTGCGAAACCCACCCAAAGTATAAACTCAAAGCAACAAACAACTGCATTAAAAGAACTATGCGTAAAGTAAACAATCTTTGCACCCGCAAGTACAAGCACCGTTGTTTTATCCCTGGTGGCAACAACACATCCCCTAGTCTCATGTTTCTGTCACTCAAGCTAGACATCAAGGGGCTGAACCCACAATCAAGCATAACGCTCCCTCTTGGAGTTGCAACAAATCACTTGGAAAAAGTAAAATACGGCAACGGAGAACATGCAAGAATTTACTAAAGAACAGAAATATAAAAGAGAACCAAATATATTACTCATCACAATCTGAACATAATCTCATAATCCATCAGATCCCAGCTAACTCAGCATAGCAACACAGAAAATGACAAAAGTGCCTCGATCATGTGAGGCAGCGCACGAGGTCTCGAAAGTGAAAGCACAAAGAGGGGAGGAGAACATCGCATAGCTATTGGTCACGGACCCATGGTCCAAGGGGGACTACTCACGGCACATCCGGGAGGCGTCCATGGTGATGGATGGTCCCCCGGAGAGGATTCCTCCTTCCGTCAGGGTGCCGGGGCAGCTTCTCCTGGCAGCCCCGATCTTGAAACAGCGGCGGCGGCGGTACAGAGAGGAGAACAGGAATAGCAGATCGCTTTTAGGGGTTTCCGTCACGGGGGGTAAATATAGGCCAAAGGGGGCACCGAGAGGGGCCACAGGGCAGCCAGGAGGGTGCCCGGCACGGCCTAGGGTGGGGCCGCGCCAGGGACCCTTCTGGAGTCCCCGTGGTGGCCCTCCCTTCCTTCCTTGGTGATTCCGGAGGCTTCCGGGACACTGATTTTTTATATAATTATTCCGGAATTTTTGGAGCACTTTTAATGGCTAGAAAACCTGAAATACAAAAACAACAGAAAACAGGAACTGACAACTAGGTGCACTGAGTTAATAGGTTAGTCCAAATATGCTCAAAAGTGTATGAAAGTTCAAGAAAAACATGGCAAAGTCACAGAAAACATGCATGGAGCAAGCAGAAATTATAGATACGTTTGGGACGTATCAACATCCCCAAGCTTAATTCCTGCTCGTCCTCGAGTAGGGAAATGATAACAAGCATAATTTCTATGGTGACATGCCACACAACCATATAAGGACTTTTAAGTAAAGCAATCAAAGCATGCAATTCAATTCAAGTCTTACCAAGCAAGAGTCTATATTAGCATTGACACAAGCAACAAAAGAACAAAAGGTGCAAGAGCTCTCGCTGTCCGTGACTCGAATGTCTCCAGATGGTGTTTGCGTGCAAGAAGGGGGATATGGGAATACGAGATAAAAAAATAGTTGTTGAGAACTACTATCTACTAAAGTTTCACACTTAGTCTCCTTTGGATTCTTATCTGGACTCTTCCCTAGACCACTAGTCAGGTACAAGTCAAACTGATCCACTCCATTTCGACATTTTGAGCACTCATGCAATGGATGATCGTGAGCAAGAAAGTTGACACCTAAAAGGCGAAACAGAAAGAAGGTGGAGGAGGAAGACAAAAAGGTGTGAAAGGCTCACATCAAAGAGGACAATCATAGGAGAGAGAAGGCCATATGATAGATATGATGTGAGGAGTAGGGATTGCCATGCAACGGATGCACATGTGAGCTAAAAGCGCTCCAAGGGAACTAGTGGGGGTGCATCTAACTTGCTTGCTCATGAAGACCTAGAGCTCTTTTGAGGAGGCTCATCATTGGAATATACAAGCCAAGTTCTATAGTGTGAAGGGTCCCCACATAGCTATATGCATGTATGATGATCTCTATAGAATACAAGGGACAGAGGATGAAGTACTAGTGTGGATCTCTAAAAAGGAATAGTAGTGTGCCCCCTTCTCTCTTTTTGTTTTTCTTTTTCTCCTTTTTTGTATTTTTTGGTGGCCTCAATGGCTCTTTCTATTTAACTCTCATTTGTCCTCTTTGGGTTCTTTTCCTCACTTTAGGGGCAATACTCTATATTTTACAAGAATATAGGAGATATTTCACACTTTACAAAGGTACTCACATAAAGAAGATGTAACTATCATGATGCAAATGTATGCCTCTGCCAGGGTAGCAGGATATGCAATGATAGTAGCGCGTCATTTAGCAATGATTAGGGCAAGGACCAACTAGCATGCGGCTCATCGATCAAGCTAGTAGCTTGTATGACATGAAGATCATGTCATGAGAAGGTGGATGTTGCATGGCAATGTATCTCGGAAAGGCTATGGAAATGCCTTGATAGGTAGGTATGGTGGCTGTTTTGAGGAAAGATATAAGGAGGTTTATGATGACAGAGCGTATCGTGCCAAGGGTTTGGATGTACCGGCCAACGTGGACGCCAACTCTCGGAGTGAGAAGAAGGCAATGCACGGCACAGAAGAGGCTAGCAAAAGTATAGGTGGGTGGAAGTGTGAACTTTCGAATACTCACATTAGTCCGAAGAACTCATGCACTTATTATCGGTAACTCTCAATCTAATCAGGAGATTCACAAAGAGACAAGTACCCCGAGGAGGAGTGTATGGGGGTTTGGTTATCCTTGCGCATCCTCGACTCATGGTACGTGAGTGTACTCTAATATTCGAACCCTCCAGAGGTTAGTGATCCATCTAGTAGCTAGAGTTCTCAACAGGTTTTTTTTGGTTTTCGAAAATCACACGGATTGCCCAAAATACGACATATATCACTAATAGGCTCGAGCTCTTGACACCAAAAGTTCAAACATTACTCTAGTCAATACCTCAAAACTATTGCAAGTTACTACTACAAAGAGAATAGCAACTTCAACTACCTACTTTCTAGTCAAGACACAAAACTCAGTGCAACAGGCAAACTCTCTAAACAAGATAAAACATGCAACATATAGAAAGTTCAACCTAAGACAAAACAAAACCTCTAGAAGAAAACTAAATCACAACTACTAAACAGGGAAGCAGCTAAGAAAAGAAAAAGAACAACTCACAACTAAGAGAATAAGCATGCAAATCCTATGAGGAGTTCTAGTTCAAGCGGAGCCTGTTTCTCTCCCACACAAAAGAAAGCTGAGATCTAACTTGTTACTACAGCAAACAAAGCAAAAAAAACCTAAGAAAATTAAAGAGCGAGACGCTCCAAGCATAGCGCATAACGCATGAAGTGATAAAAATATAGTGAAACGAGGGACGAACTGATAATTGTTGATGAAGAAGGGGATGCACGGAGGCATCCCAAGCTTAGACGCTTGAGTCTCCTTGAATATTTATTGGGGGTGCACATGGGCATCCCCAAGCTTGAGCGTTTGACACTCCAGGATCTTCTTTCATCATCTTCCATCGCACACTTGAAAACTCCCTTCATACATAACTCATCGTAAACTGATTAGAGAAGTTAGTACCCTATTAAAATAATTTTACTCTACTGCAAATAAAGATATTCTTGAAGAGCTACTGTTTCTCAAGATTTCCAAAAAGTTTTTTCAAAGAAAAAGCAAGCTTAAGGTTTGCAAAAGTTAGGAGAAATAAAACGTGGCAGAATCTGTGAAAAACAGAACAACATGTAGTAAAGAACTTTTTAGGGGTACTTCTGCAACTCAAATAAATAAAATCAGAACACACGAAAGTTCCATGATTGTATAGAGCACGCTGTGTAAAACATTCAACTCAAAAAGATGAACTGGTAATTTTCTACGATATTTTTTCGTCAAGAGGACAAAATCTGTTTTCTGGACAACATGTCACAACTTTCACTTCCCTTGTCATATGAGGCTATAATTGGCACAAATCTTGGAAAGTAAAGATACAACGATGCTGCTACAGTAGTAACAATCATCAAGACCACTAAGAACAGAAGAAAAACAAAAAGGAAAACCTAAATTCCTTGCGGGCTGCCTCCCGAAAGCGCTTCTTTAAATCCATTAGCTAGGCTTAAAGCAAAAGATCAAGTCTTATCAAGAAAATAACTAGCCCGTGTGACGAACTCAAAGGGAAACTTAATCTTTTTCCTAGGGAAATGTTCCATCCCTTTATTGAGATGGAATTGGAATTTGATATTCCCCTCTTTCATGTCAATAACAGCACCCACAGTGCGAAGAAAAGGGCGTCCAAAATAATTGGACAAGAGGGCTCACACTCAATGTCCATAATAGTAAAATCAACGGGAACATAATTGTCATTGACAATGATAAGAACATCGTCGATCTTCCCCAAAGGTTTCTTTACGGAAGAATCGACAAGACGAACACCAAAAGAACAAGGATCAAAAGGTTTCAATTCAAGCATATCATACATTCTTTTGGGCATAACGGAGGTACTAGCTCCAACATCACAAAGAGCAAAGCAAGAGAATTTATTCAATTTGATTTTTATCATAGGATCCCAACCATCTTCTAGCTTCCTAGGTATGGAGGCTTCTAGTATAAGATTCTCCTCCCTAAATTTGATTAGAGCATTGGTGATATGCTCTGTGAAGGCAAGATTAAGTGTGCTAGTGTGGGGGTCTCTAGACATTTTGTGTAGGAAACTAATAACTTCAGGTAAGGTGCAGTTGTCAAAGTCTAGATCACTACTATCTATCAAGGAGGTAGTGATATCATTTAGGCTCACTTGTTTGAAAGCCTCTATGTTCATAAAGGTTTCTTCATCTATGGTTGAGGTGGTAGCATCACCATTGATAGGTCCAGTGGGACTAGGGGTGTGATGGGTGCTAACAGTATGGACATCCTCAACAACTTGGATAGTAGCTACTGTGTGGTAGGTAGGAAGGCTCTTAACTCTCTCTTCTTCCTCCTTTTCGCTAGCCGTCTCTCTTTAAGTTTGCTGATGTCTACGCACGCTTCTATTCTTGTAGACTATGTTGGGCCTCCAAGAGCAGAGGTTTGTAGGACAGCAACAATTTCCCTCAAGTGGATGACCTAAGGTTTATCGAACTCAGGGAAGTAGAGGTTGAAGATGGTCTCTCTCAAGCAACCCTGCAATTAAGATACAAGAAGTCTCTTGTGTCCCCAACACACCTAATACAACTAGGAGTTGTATAGGTGCACTAGTTCTGCGAAGAGATGGTAAAATACGAGTGATAGGTGTGGCAAAGCAAGGTAATATAAATATGTAATAAAAAAGTGCAGCAATCAAACATGTGACAAAAGTGAGCACAAACGGTGTAACAATGGTGGAAACAAGGCCTAGGCTTCATACTTTCACTAGTGGCAACTCTCAACAACATTAACATAGTCTAATCACATGATATTTCCCATAAAACATGCAATGGAGACACACTCGGAGGTCATTCCTTTGTGGTCAAGAGAGGATGAGAATTATGTAGGGCTACAAAAGCACACCTCAAAGTTCGTAGTTCTCAATCTATGGATTTCCCAATGTCACCGCGGCCATCCAAAGAGAGTACCACAATCACCACAACATATCTCAAGGATAGTCAAAGACAAGCACCAAGAGACTCTCAATCTTCAACCAACACACAAAAGAGGAAATCACTCATGATAATATTCTTCTAACCCATGTCCAATAGACCGATGTCACCTTGGTCTCGGGGACTATACTAGATAAGATCAATTGAGTACATCAATACAATACATAGAGGAAGGGGAAATATCATGGGGTCACCCTAGATTAACATAGCCTATGATCACAACGAAGATCACATCATGGGAGAGAGAGAAGAACACATAGCTACTGGTAGAAACCTCAGCCCCGAGGGAGAACTACTCCCGCATCATGGAGGGAGGAAACAACGTCGATGGAGATCAATCCGGGGGCACTTCCCCGTCCCGACAGGGTGCCGACATAAGAATTCTGGTCCCCCGAAGCTTGTTGGCGATGGCGGCGGAGATCGGAATCGCTTCTGGAAAAAGTACTTCGATATTAGGGATTTCCTCCGCGGGGGCTAAATATAGGCCAAAGGAGGGGGCTAGGGGGGCCACAGGGCAGCCAGGAGGGCAGGTGGCGCGGCCTAGGGTGGACCCGCGCCAGGCACCCTCTTGCCATGTCTTGGTTATTTCGGAAGCTTCTAGGACGCTGATTTTTATATATTTTTCCAGAATTTTTGGAGCACTTTTAATGGCCAGAAAACCTGAAATACAAAAACAGCAGAAAATAGGAACTGGCAACTGGGTGCACTGAGTTAAAATGTTAGTCCAAATATGATCAAATGTGTATGAAAGTTCAAGCAAATCATGGCAAAGTCACACAAAACATGCATGGAGAAAGCAGAAATTATAGATACATTTGGGACGTATCAACATCCCCAAGCTTAATTCCTGCTCTTCCTTGAGTAGGTAAATGATAACAAGCATAATTTCTGTGGTGACATGCCACACAACCATATAAGGAATTTTAAGTAAAGCAATCAAAGCACGCAATTCAATTCAAGTCTTAACAAGCAAGAGTCTATATTAGCATTGACAGAAGCAACAAAAGAATAAAAGGTGCAAGAGCTCTCGCTGTCCGTGACTAGAATGTCTCCAGATGGTGTTTGCGTGCAAGCAGGGGACTGGAAAAAAAAGAGAAAAAAGGTTGTTGAGAACAACTATCTACTAAAGTTTCACACTTGGTCTCCTTTGGATTCTTATCTTGACGCGTCCCCAGACCACTAGCCAGGTAAAAGTCAAACTGATCCACTCCTTTTCGATATTTTGAGCACTCATGCAATGGATGAGCGCGAGCAAGAAAGTTGACACCTAAAAGGCGAAACAGAAAGAAGGTGGAGGAGGAAGACAAAAAGGTGTGAAAGGCTCACATCAATGAGGACAATCATAGGCGAGAGAAGGCCATATGATAGATATGATGTGAGGAGTAGGGATTGCCATGCAACGGATGCACATGTGAGCTAAAATCTCTCCAAGGGAACTAGTGGGGGTGCATCTAACTTTCTTGCTCAAGAAGACCTAGAGCTCGTTTGAGGAGGCTCATCATTGGAATATACAAGCCAAGTTCTATAGTGTGAAGGTCCCCACATAGCTATATGCATGATGATGATCTCTATGGAGTACAAGGGATAGAGGATGAAGTACTAGTGTGGATCTCTCAAAAGGAATAGTAGTGTGTCCCCTTCTCTCTTTTTATTTTTCTTTTTCTCTCTTTTATATATTTTTTGGATTTTTTTGGTGGCCTCAATGGCTCTCTCTATTTAACTCTCATTTGTCCTCTTTGGGATCTTTTGATTTTGTCCTCTTTGGGATCTTTTCCTCACGTTAGGGGCAACACTCTATATTTTACAAGAATATAGGAGATCTTTCACACTTTACAAATGTACTCACATGAAGAAGATATAACTATCATGATGCAAATGTATGCCTCTGCCAGGATAGCAGGATATGCAATGATACTAGCGCGTCCTGTAGCAATGATTAGGGCAAGGCCCAACTAGCATGCGGCTCATCGGTCAAGCAAGTAGCATGTATGAAATGAGGATCAAGTCATGAGAAGGTGGATGTTGCATGGCAATGTATCTCGGAAAGGCTATGGAAATGCCTTGTAGGTAGGTATGGTGGCTGTTTTGAGGAAAGATATAAGGAGGGTTATGATGACAGAGCGTATCATGCCAAGGGTTTGGATGCACCGGCGAAGTATGCGCCAACTCTCAAGGTGAGAAAGGGCAATGCACGGTACCGAAGAGGCTAGAAAAATTATAGGTGGGTGGAAGTGTCAACTTTCGAATACTCACATTAGTCCGAAGAACTCATGAACTTATTATCGGTAACTCTCAATCTAATCAGGAGGTTCACAAAGAGACAAGTACCCCGAGGAGGAGTGTATGGGGGTTTGGTTATCCTTGCGCATCCTCGACTCATGGTACGTGAGTGTACTCTAATATTCGAACCCTCCAGAGGTTAGTGATCCATCTAGTAGCTAGAGTTCTCAACAGGGGTTTTTGGTTTTCGAAAAACACACGGATTGCCCAAAATACGACACCTATCACTAATAGGCTCGAGCTCTTGACACCAAAAGTTCAAACATTACTCTAGTCAATACCTCAAAACTATTGCAAGTTACTACTACAAAGAGAATAACAACTTAAACTACCTACTTCCTAGTCAAGACACAAAACTCAGTGCAACAGGCAAAATCTCTAACAAGATAAAAAATGCAACCTATAGAAAGTTCAACCTAAAACAAAAGAAAAGCTCTAGAAGAAAACTAAAGCACTACAACTAAACAGGGCAACAGTTAAGAAAAGAAAAAGAACAACTCACAGCTAAGGAAATAAGCATGCAAATTCTATGAGGAGTTCTAGTTCAAGCGGAGCGTGTTTCTCTCCCACACAAAGTAAGACGGGATCTAACTTGTTATGAACAACAAGCAAAGCTAAAGAAAATTAAAAATAAAACCTAAGAGCGAGACGCTCCAAGCATAGCACATAACGCATGAAGTGATAAAAATATAGTGAGACGAAGGACGAACTGATGATTTTTTATGGAGAAGGGGATGCACGGGGGCATCCCCAAGCTTGAGCGCTTGACACTCCCAAATCTTCTTTCATCATCTTCCATCGCACACTTGAAAACTCCCTTCATACATAAATCATCATAAGCTGATTAGAGAAGTTAGTACCCTTAATAAATAATTTTTCCCACTGGATATAAAGATATTCTTGAAGAGCTACTATTTCTCAAGATTGCCAAAAAGTTTTTGCAAAGAAAAATCAAGCTTAAGGTTTGCAAAGGTTAGGAGAGACAAAACGTGGCAGAATATGTGAAAAAGCAGAACAACAGGCAGTAAAGAATTTTTTAGGGGTAATTCTGCAACTCGAATAAAAAAACTCAGAACATACGCTCGAAATTCAATTGTATGGAGCATGCTGTCAAAAAAATTCAGATAAAAAAGATGATCTGGTGATTTTAGGCTATTTTTTCCGTCGAACGACAGAATCTGTTTTCTGGACAGCATGTCACAACTTTTGAACTTTCTTGCAATCAGAGGCTAGACTTGGCACAAAGATTGAAAATAAAGATACAATGATGTTGCTACAGTAGTAACAATCATCAAGACCACTCAAAACTGAAAGTAAAAACTCGAACTAAAGATAACAAGGGTTGTCTCCCTAGAGCTCTTTCTTTATAGCCATAAAGATAGGCTTAAGATTTTAATGATGCTCTCATAGGAATAAGGAATAAGAGTTGAAGAACAAAAGAGAGCATCAAGAAGAAAATAACAAACACATTTAAGTCTAACATGATTCCTATGCAAAGGGATCTTGTAGAGAAATAACTCATGTAAGCATAAAGATATTAGCATAGGAAGCCAAAATAAGTGCAACTTCAAAACCTTCAACATAAAGAGAGGGAAATTGATATTATTGAAATATCTATAAGAATATGTTCCCTTCTCATAATAATAATTTCCAGTAGGATCATGAATAAACTCAACAATATAAGCATCACATAAAGCATTGTTACCATGATCCACATGCAAAAGGGTACTCTTACTCTCCACATAAGCATAATCTTTCTCATTGGTAATAGTGGGAGTAGGGCTATCATAAACAACTTGAACACTATAGATTAATTGTGTATTAGGAAGATGGTGTTCAACAAGGGAGTAATTCCCTCCATGATTATGACAAGTTTCATAAGGATAATTTCTCCTTATGTCATAGGTACCTTTATAATCACTAAAGATAGGAGTGATAACATCATCATAGTAGATAAGAACATTATCATTGCTAGAAACTATATTTGTAAACATGATGTCTTTATTCTTACTAGAAAAAGAATTATCAATTACCACAACACTAATGGGTAAAGGACTTGCAATCCTATCATCCCAAAGCTTAGAGCTTTCCATATCATCACTCTCAGAGTTAGTACCAAAAAGATTTTCAAGATCATAAGTAGCATTATCATCATTTTCCCAATCACTAAAAGTAACATGCATATCATAATCAAAATCATCTTCAATAGTGCCTACGGACTTAACATAAGGATAATAATGAATGCAATCAAGCTCACTGTCCTCCAAAAATTTATGTCCGTTAGGATAAAAATTGATGCGAGGAATATGCTCAGGCCAGGTTGATACCCATTCTTCTTCCTTCTTGCTCCTCTTCTTATTTTTCTTGTTATTTACCTTAGGAGGGAGTGGTTGGAGATGAAGCTTCTCCACATATCCTGGTTTATCATTATAAACAATAGGGGAAACTTGGGAGAAACTCTCCTTTTTATTAGTAGAGATATAAGAGACATTTTTATACTTTGGTAAAGTTCCCTCCTTTCTAATCTTACTTATGTAATCATTTTCATGGCAATTAACAACACAATAGAGATGGCAATTTTGCAAAGTGTTGCTAATTCCTAAGGCATTAACATCTAGCCAAGAAGTCTTTTCTGATAACTCTTCACACATCAAAAATAACATAAGTTCATTATAAAGATCAGAAGTGATCATGTTATCACACAACTGATTAACAGTTATGCTTTGAAAGTCCATGCATTGAAAATTAAAGTGACCCTCTATGCAGCAAAGTTCACAAGTAAAAGGATAAAGGTCACACAATTCTCTAGCAATTTCATTTAAATCTTTGACCCAAGTGATTGTTCTTTCATGCTTATGTTGCTTACAATACTTCTATTCTTCAATCATAGGCCTTTCACAAGGTCTATCCACTCCACAAAAATTAACATGCTTATATAAAACATTTTCAGGAATTGGATCATGCATGTTGCAATCATCATGAAAAATTTCATTTTCTTTGCAAATCTCTTTAAAAGGTTCATGATGCTTGATCCAATTATCCATAGGCATATTAAGATGTGAAGCAAAAGATTTGAGGAAATCAACAAGGAGTAGAGAATCAAGCCCAAACTTAGCACTAAACTTATTAAAACTTTCAGTTTCAACAAAGGACTTAATGCAATCATACTCATAATTTATACCTGACTCTTTACCTTTGTCGATCTCCCAATCTTCAGTATTGCGTTGAATTCTTTCAAGGAGTTCCCATTTAGCATCAGTCTTTTCGTTTGTGAAAGAACCCATAGAGGAAGCATTGAGCAAGTCTTTATCCTGTCGAGAGAGCCTCGCATAAAAATTAGTAATAATTATATCTTTGGGGAGCCCATGGTCAAAACATTTTAGCATTAAAGTTTCCAGTCTCCCCCAAGCTTGAGATATGCTCTCTCCATCATGAGGATAGAAATTATAAACATAATTCCTATTCTCATGAACTTCATGAAGAGGATAAAACTTGGAGTAAAAGAGAGACTGGATCTCTTCCAAATCCCGTAGGTGAGAATCATCTAGTAGCCTATACCATTCCAATGTTTTTCCTTTCAGTGACAAGGAAAATAATTTCTTCATGACTTCACCTCTTGTCAAACCTGAAATCTTAAATAACTCACAAAGTTCTGTAAGTTTCAACAAATGAATACTAGGATACATTGTCCCATCATAACAATCATTAATAATCATTTCAACTATCCCAAGTGGTATTTTGAACGGGATACATTCAGTAGGTGGAGGAGACTTCTCTACCACGGGTGTGGTAAAGCGGCCTTCCCCAAACAGCGAACTAAGAGTGCAGTTTTCCATAACAATAACTAGTGAAAAGTAAAAACAAACGAAAAGATTTAAATGCAAGATCTAAAGATATACCTTCAAACCTTACCTCCTCGGCAACGGCGCCGGAAATAGCTTGATGTCTACGCACGCTTCTATTCTTGTAGACTATGTTGGGCCTCCAAGCGCAGAGGTTTGTAGGACAGCAACAATTTCCCTCAAGTGGATGACCTAAGGTTTATCGAACTCAGGAAAGTAGAGGTTGAAGATGGTCTCTCTCAAGCAACCCTGCAATTAAGATACAAGAAGTCTCTTGTGTCCCCAACACACCTAATACAACTAGGAGTTGTATAGGTGCACTAGTTCTGCGAAGAGATGGTAAAATACGAGTGATAGGTGTGGCAAAGCAAGGTAATATAAATATGTAATAAAAAAGTGCAGCAAGCAAACATGTGACAAAAGTGAGCACAAACGGTGTAACAATGGTGGAAACAAGGCCTAGGCTTCATACTTTCACTAGTGGCAACTCTCAACAACATTAACATAGTCTAATCACACGATATTTCCCATAAAACATGCAATGGAGACGCACTCGAAGGTCATTCTTTTGTGGTCAAGAGAGGATGAGAATTATGTAGGGCTACAAAAGCACACCTCAAAGTTCGTAGTTCTCAATCTATGGATTTCCCAATGTCACCGCGGCCATCCAAAGAGAGTACCACAATCACCACAACATATCTCAAGGATAGTCAAAGACAAGCACCAAGAGACTCTCAATCTTCAATGAACACACAAAAGAGGAAATCACTCATGATAATATTCTTCTAACCCATGTCCAATAGACCGTTGTCACCTTGGTCTCGGGGATTATACTAGATAATATCAATTGAGTACATCAATCCAATACATAGAGGAAGGGGAAATATCATGGGATCACCCTAGATTAACATAGCCTATGATCACAACGAAGATCACATCATGGGAGAGAGAGAAGAACACATAGCTACTGGTAGAAACCTCAGCCCCGAGGGAGAACTACTCCCGTATCATGGAGGGAGGAAACAACGTCGATGGAGATGAATCCGGGGGCACTTCCCCGTCCCGGCAGGGTGCCGACACAGGAATTCTGGTCCCCCGAAGCTTGTTGGCGATGGCGGCGGAGATCGGAATCGCTTCTGGAAAAAGTACTTTGATATTAGGGATTTCCTCCGCGGGGGCTAAATATAGTCCAAAGGAGGGGGCCAGGGGGGCCACAGGGAAGCCAGGAGGGCAGGTGGCGCGGCCTAGGGTGGACCCGCGCCGGGCACCCTCCTAGGCCCCTAGTGGTGGCCCTCCTGCCATGTCTTGGTTATTCCGGAAGCTTCTGGGACGCTAATTTTTTATATAATTTTTCTGGAATTTTTGGAGCACTTTTAATGGCCGGAAAACCTGAAATACAAAAACAGCAGAAAACAGGAACTGTCAACTGGGTGCACTGAGTTAATAGGTTAGTCCAAATATGATCAAAAGTGTATGAAAGTTCAAGCAAATCATGGCAAAGTCACACAAAACATGCATGGAGCAAGCAGAAATTATAGATACGTTTGGGACGTATCATTTGCCCAACATCCTAATGTTCTCATTAATTTGCACTTGGATAGCATTCATAGGAGTGGTCTTCCTCTCCTCGGGGGGAGAAATTCTAATCTTAAGCATCTCAACATCATGGGCTATGTTGTCTACCTTCGAAGAGAGAATATCTAATTTGTCTAATTTCTCTTCTACACTCTTGTTGAAGGCCTTTTGGGTAGTGATAAAGTCTTTGAGCAAGGTTTCTAGTTCAGAGGTGGAGTTTTTTGTGCTAGGATAAGTGTTGTTGTTCCCATAGTTGTTGGATGGGAAAGGTCTAGGATTGTTGCTACCAAAATTACTCCTATAAGCATGATTGTTGAAGTTGTTTCTAGAGATAAAGTTCACATCTACTTGTTCTTGAGCAACCAAGGAATTTAAAAGAACATCCTGAGGATCAATAGGAGCTTGCTCAGTAAGTAGAGACATGATCAAGTCAACCTTTTCATTAAGAGAGGAGATCTCCTCGACAGAATTTACCTTCTTACCAGTTGGAGATCGTTCGGTGTGCCATTGAGAGTAGTTCAGCATCATCTCATCAAGTAGCTTCGTGGCAGCACCAAGTGTGGTTGACGTGAAAGTTCCTCCCGCGTTCGAGTCTAACAGATTCCGCGAGGTAAAGTTTGAGCCTGCGTAAAAAGTCTGGATAACCATCCAGGTAGTCAAACCATGTGTAGGGCAGTGATACGTCCCAAACGTATCTATAATTTCTGCTTGCTCCATGCATGTTTTGTGTGATATTGCTATGTTTTAGATACACTTTCATACACTTTTGATCATATTTGGACTAACCTATTAACTCAGTGCACCCCAGTGCCAGCTTCTGTTTTCTGCTGTTTTTGTATTTCAGGTTTTCCCATTATTAAAAGTGCTCAGAAAATTCTGGGAAAAATATATAAAAAATCAGCGCTCCCGAATCTTCCTTACGCCCTAAGGGGGGGCCAGAGGGGCCCCACCTGGTGCCTAGGCGGCCAGTAGGCACGGCCTAGGGGGTGGCCGCGCCGGGAGGCCGCCTAGACTCCAGCTGGCCCCCCTGTCTACCCCCCTTGGCCCTTATTTTTACTCGCGTCGCGAAAACCCTGATTCCGAACCCCTTTTCTTCAGAAGCAATTCCGATCTTCGCCGCCATCGCCGACAAGCTTCGGGGGACCAGAATTCCTGTGCCGGCACCCTGCCGGGACGGGGAAGTGCCCCCGGATTCATCTCCATCGACGTTGCTTCCTCCCTCCATGATGCGGGAGTAGTTCCTCCCCGGGGCTGAGGTTTCTACTAGTATCTATGTGGTCTTCTCTCTCTCCCATGATGTGATCTTGATTGTGATCATAGGCTATGTTAATCTAGGATGATCCCATGATGTTTCCCCTTCTTCTATGTATTGGATTGATGTAGTCACTTGATCTTATCTAGTATAATCCCCGAGACCATGGTGACAGCGGTCTATTGGAAATGGGTTAGAAGAATATTTTCATGAGTGATTTCCTCTTTTGTGTGTGGATTGAAGATTGAGAGTCTCTTGGTGCTTGTCTTTGACTATCCTTTAGATATATTGTGGTGATTGTGGTACTCTCTTTGGATGGCCGCGGTGACATTGGGAAATCCATAGATGAGAACTACAAACTCTGAGGTGTGCTTTTGTAGCCCTACACAATTCTCGTCCTCTCTTGACCACAAAGGAATGACCTCCGAGTACGTCTCCATTGCATGTTTTAGGGAAATATCATGTGATTAGAGTATGTTAATGTTGTTGGGAGTTTCCACTAGTGAAAGTATGAAGTCTAGGCCTTGTTTCCACCATTGTTACACCGTTTGTGCTCACTTTTGTTACATGTTTGCTTGCTGCACTTTTTATTACAGATTTATATTACTTTGTTTTGCCACACATATCATGTCAGAACCCCAACTAGGGTAAGTGCTAGGTTTGTTTGTGCCCTTTGCATCATGCAAAAATTCAAATGAAATTCAAAAATGGGGAAGCACAAAGCCCTGAGAAATTATTTGAAATGGCCAGATAAAAATCTTTTTCCAAAAATCATTTGAATGTTTGGAAAATTCCTAGAAATGTTGCTGATCATTTTAAAAGTGGTTTGGGATCAATCCCATGCACATGGAATTTTCTAATATTCAAACAGTGGCTTTGGAAATTAAACAAACCCCTATTTGATTTGGAATTCAAACTTATTGAATTTCAAAAATGTCCAAATTCTTTGTGTGGCTAGCTACTGGTCACCTAGGATTTATAAAATTATTTGGACATTTATTAAAAATGCCTAGCTAATTTAATTAGTGGGGCCAACCTATTTACAGAAAACATAAAAGAAATAAAAAGGGGAGAAGGCTTACCTCACGCCCAGGGGCGAAGCCCACTTCTCCACTGGCCTGGCCCAGCCCAGCCAGAGGCGTGTCGTCTACCTTCCCTCCCCCCGAAGCAGCTCGGTGGAGGGCAGGGAGGCAACGGCGACGCCACCTCGACGAGCCGCCTTCTAGGCTCTCCCCTGCCTCCCTCCTCACGCCACGCAGAGCCAGAGACCCCCCCCCCCCCCGAGCCTATCCCTCTCCTCTAGCTCACCCTCCTCCCCTCCTCCTCTCGTTTCCTTCGACGACAGAGAACTCGTCGGAGCACCACCGTGGAGAACCCGTGGCCAACGAGCTCCTCAGCCCTCGCCACCTTGCCCATTACGTTCAACGACGTCGTCTTCGTCGAAGCCCTCTTCGAATCGAGCCGCGCAAGCCCTGGAGTCGTTTTCCCCTTCACCGGATCGCCGCCGGCCGCCGAGATCTTCATCGCCGGAATTCGCTGGCTACAGACCTCCTCCGCCTTCGTCGACACCTGCGTCTGCATCAGGGTGAGCTACACCGTCGAGCGCCCCCTCTCTTGCTCTCTCTCGTGGTCGGGTTCGGGATTCCGGCGAGGTCAGTCCACGGCCGCCGCGCCTTTTGTCCTAGCCGTCGCCCTGGAGCTCGAGCTCGACCCCCTGCTACTCGGTCGTCTTCGGAAGCCCGCGAGGAGCACGCCCATACCACCCAAACCCCACTCCGTGCCCATTTTGGCAACTCCAGCGACACTCCGGCCATCTCTCCGGCGAGCTCGCCATTAACCGAGCCCTAATCCCTCCTCTCTCTCTCTGGACAGTGGGCCCAAGGCCATTAGCCAGCTAATCCCCTCCCCAGCCCAATCACAAGTGGGGCCAGCCCCCTTAACCTCTGTTTAAATTAAATCCAAACGAAAATTAACAGTGAGCCACTGACAAGCATGGCCCACATGACAGCCCTGCTGATGTCATGCTGAGGTCATGTTGACGCATTAAAACAATTTCCAGAGAATTAAAACATTTACAGAAATTCTAGAAAATCAGTTAAACTTTGGAAATCCATAACTAATTCATATCAACTCCAAATTGGACAAATAATATATGAAAAATGATCAGCATAAAATTCTCTATCCAAATATGCAACTTTCAACCATGTTTGAGTTGATTTTAAAATGGGACCAGTAGCTTTTTCTATTTGTCTTAATTGGAATTAATTCAAATTTATTCCAAATGCATTTCTAAATTGAACCAATACAATGCACATATGGTCACTTGTACTTCAGAAGCTTATCCCACACATGATGACATTGTTTACAATAACCAAACATTAGCAAATGCAAGATGACCTAATTTGAATAATATTTGGAGTTTGATTTTGAATTAACTTTTCAAATCAACTTCAATTAACATGTGGCAAATTGAACCTAGATCAAACCAATACCATTCACATCATGGACAACATAATCATGTGATTGTGCATTTCAATTCAATGCTGTTCCCCCTTGTTGATGATTGTTTCCGGTACCAGCTTTTCCGAGACGGTGATCACCCCGAAGGAGAAGACCACCGTTAAGAACCGTGTATCGTCAGCAAGGCAAGAAAACCCCATTGATCATGTCTATAAAATCCTACTTCCCTCTCAGTCTCGCTTATGCATGTTTAGGAGATCATCGAGACACGTTCTTTCGCATAGTTGAAACCATTCCGATGCATGACCTATCATTTTGCCACCGTATTAAGCAAACCACAATCCTAGCAGATTTAGGAGTTGATTTATGAGCATGTGGCCCCTACAACTGTTACTGCTTTTGCTGCTTAGTGATACAATGAGGATGTTTTGATTGTGAGTCGGGATGGAATGAACACAGTGGTGTTGATGAAAGTGAAACGTGTTGGTGAATCCACCCTAAACAAAGGTGAACGATGAGAGGCTGTGTAGGAGTACACAGTGGATTGTCTCGTTGAACACTACCCTAGGCCCCGAGTTCCTGTTTTGTGATCCAAGACAAAGAGTATGACCACATGTAGGGTTTATGGGAGCCCCGTTTGTCCTCTTTACGTACCCGATCCGGTCCAGGAGTCACAATAGATTCGGGCTTTCCATTTGGCATGTGCATAGAAAAAGAATGAAGAAAAGGTTGCATCATCCTAGATATGTGGGTGGACTTGTGAGGCAGTGAAACCATCTGGCAGAGGTGGCGTCTCGGTCCCTTACATTATCTGAGTCCATTTCGTGGAACCGGCCGGACTCTCGAGCGGTGCCAAACTCAGATAGTCGACTCCTGGATTAGAGAAGGTGATGTGAGATTAGTGCCTTGGTTTCATCCACGTCCGACCCCCGCTTGAAGGGTGCCAGGAACGAGGCGATAAGTGATGACACGCGTGTGAAGATGTACACCCCTGCAGGGTTAATGAACTATTCGAATAGCCGTGTCCGCGGTTATGGACTACTTGGAGACCTTTACTTGATCATAGATAACTTGAATGGATACTTATAAAATCTGCAAGATAAGCGTGAGTGCTATGGTGGGCTTCCTCGTGGGGAAGTCGAGGAAGTAACCATAGTGGTGTATTGGTTGGAGATGTAGTGGACTCGTGTACGCTTCTTACCTCAAGTCTGGTACTCGTAGTACAGGATTAGCTAAGTCAAAGCTGGCACTTCTGCATGTTGAACCCCACCTCCCCTTTACCTTGAAACTTGAGCATGAGTAGTTTAGTTCTGATGTAAGTCTTGCTGAGTACGACTTTGTACTCACGTTTGCTTATTCTATGTTTTAGATAAGAACCGGACCCCGATGGAGTCATCGACCTGAAGCTCGACGTTGACTAAGTTAGTATAGTCCCAGACAGCAGTCTGGTCCCTCGTGGAAGGGCATGTTTGTTTACAAGGCTTCTCTAAGCCATTTGTTAAACTTGTCTGTACTCAGACCTAATTTGCTTCCGTTGTATGATGTAATGTTGATCACATACATGTGATCTTTGTATGCTCTATGTGTATATCAATAAAGAGTACTTTGTAGAGTTATGTGATGATACCTGCTGTTCATACTAGGCATATGTGCTGCGTGTATGTTTATAACATGCATGTCTTAGTATGGGTTTTCGAGACCTTAGTTGTGATCTGGATGGCGTTCTTTTATACACCAAGTGGCCCTTAGTCGTGCGCAGCTTGGGGCATCGCGATGCGATTGTTCGTGACTCTGTCACGTGCACACTTTGTTGTATGATCGAGTCCGCCCTAGACCCCGACTAAGTGATCGGGCTGGAGTAAGTCTATGTAAGAGTTAAGGTTCAATCGATAACATGGTTGAGGCGACTTGTCTATGAGTATGGGATTCACCACCCATAAGCATTTAGACTTGTGAGCGGATGATGAGGACCCATCTCAGTTGATTATCCGGCCTGAATGGGATGCCCCTCACGTTCGATGCTTACCGAGAACGTTCTGTGCTTGGCCTTGTCTGCTTAGACAAGTGGGTACGGTTCTCGGCTCTCCATGTGATTGCATCGTGACTGGAATTACATACGCTAACCCCGGGTCCCGACATATCACCTATATTTTACCATCTCTTCGCCGAACTAGTGCACCTATACAATTTTCCATTGTATTAGGTGTGTTGGGGACACAAGAGACTTCTTGTATCTTAATTGCAGGGTTGCTTGAGAGAGACCATCTTCAACCTCTACTTCCCTGAGTTCGATAAAACTTAGGTCATCCACTTGAGGGAAATTGTTGCTGTCCTACAAACCTCTGCGCTTGGAGGCCCAACATAGTCTACAAGAATAGAAGCGTGCGTCGACATCAAGCTATTTCTGGCGCCGTTGCCGGGGAAGTAAGTGTTTGAAGGTATATCTTTAGATCTTTCAATTAAATCCTTTTGTTTCTTGTTTTTCTTTTCACTAGCTAGGCTTATGGAAAAAAAATGAGAGAGCTTTATGAGCTCTACCTTGAATTGGGACATGAAGTGTTTGAAGAGAAAATCAAAAAACCTATGGAACTTTATTTGTATTATATTCATGATTCTAATGTTACTAGCATGTCTTCTTTGAATACTTTTGATACTAATGATATGCAAAGCCATAAGCTTGGGGATGCTACGTTTTATGAAGATGATCTTTTTAGCCCCCCAAGTTTTGATGAGGAAATTTATTTTGATTATACTTTGCCTCCCATCTATGATGATTATTGTGATGACACTTATTCTATAAAGAATAAATTTTTACAAGTGCATCATGATAAGAATGATTCATGTGATAGCTATTTTGTTGAGTTTGCTCCCACTATTACTAATGAGATGGATTTTGCTTATGTGGGGAGTAACAAATTTTCTATGCTTGTGGATCATGATAAGAAAGTTTTATGTGATACTTATATTGTTGAGTTTATTCATGATCCCACTGAAAATTATTATGAGAGGGGAACATATGCTCATAGATATTTCAATAATATCAAATTCCCTCTCTTTATGTTGAAAGTTTTGAAGTTGCACTTGTTTTTCCTTCCTATGCTAATAGCTTTATGCTTCAATGAGTTATTCCTCTATAAGGTCCCTTTGCATAGGAAGCATGTTAGACTTAAATGTGTTTGGTATTTGCTTCTTGATGCTCTATTTTCTTCTTCAACTCTTATTGCTATGAGAGCATCATTAAAATCTTAAGCCAATCTTTATGGCTATAAAGAAAGAGCTCTAGGGAGACAACCCTTGTTATCTTTAGTTTGAGTTTTTTTCTTCTGTTTTTAGCGGTCTTGATGATTTTTACTACTGTAGAAACATCATTTTATCTTTAATTTTCAAGCTTTGTGCCATTTATAGCCTCATATGACAAGGGAAGTGAAAGTTGTGACATTCTGTCCAGAAAACAGATTCTGTCCTCGTGACGGGAAAAATCACAGAAAAATCCCAGTTCATCTTTTTGAGCTGAAATTTTTACACAGCGTGCTCTATAAACTTACGGAACTTTCGTATGTTCTGAGTTTTTTGATTTAAGTTGCAGAAGTATCCCTAAAAAATTCTTTACTACCTTCTGGTCTGTTTTTCACAAATTCTGTCCTGTTTTTCCTATTCTTCATTTTGCAAACCTTAAGCTTGCTTTTTCTTTGCAAAAACTTTTTGGCAATCTTGAGAAACAGTAGCTCTTCAAGAATATCCTTATTTACAGTAGAGAAAAAATTATTTTATTATGGGTACTAACCTCGCTAATCAGATTATAATGAGTTATGTATGAAGGGAGTTTTCAAGTGTGCGAGGGAAGATGATGAAAGAAGATTCAGGACTGTCAAGCGCTCAAGCTTGGGGATGCCCCCATGCATCCCCAAGAAATATTCAAGGAGACTCAAGCGTCTAAGCTTGGGGAGGCCCCCGTGCATCCCCTTCTCCATCAATAATTATCAGTTCGTCTTTCATTTCACTATATTTTTATCACTTCATGCGTTATGTGCTATGCTTGGAGCGTCTCACTCTTAGGTTTGATTTTTAGTTTTCCTTAGCTTTGCTTGCTGTTCATAACAAGTTAGACCCCAGCTTTCTTTGTGTGCGAGAGAAACACGCTCCACTTTCAAAATCTAGAGCACATCATAGGATTTTTCATGCCTATATCTTTGCTGTGAGTGTTCTTTATCTTTTTCATAGCTACTGTCATGTTTAGCTCTTAGTTTTCATGCTTATCTTTTTAAGAGATTTTGTTTAGTTTGTTGCTTGAACTCTCTTGAGTTTTCATGTTTATCTTGTTTAGAGAGTTTGCCTGTTGCACTGAGTTGTGTGTCTTGACTTGGAGTAGGTAATTGAGGTTGCTATTATTTTGTAGTAGTAACTTGCAATAGTTTTGAGGTATTGATGTGAGTAATGTTTGAACTTTTGGTGTCAAGAGCTTTAGCCTATTAGTGATAGATGTCGTATTTTCGGCAATCCGTGTTTATTTTCGAAAAACCTAGAAAAATTAGTTGAGAACGTTAGCTACTAGATGGATCACTAATCTTTGGAGGGATCGAATATTAGAGTAAACTCACGCACCATGAGTCGAGGATGCGCAAGGATAACCAAACCCCCGTACACTCCTCCTCGGGGTACTTGTCTCTTTGTGAACCCCCTAATTAGATTGAGAGTTACTGATAATAAGTGCATGAGTTCTTCGGACTAATGTGAGTATTCGAAAGTTGACACTTCCACCTTCCCATATTTTGCTAGCCTCTCCTGTGCCGTGCATTGCTTTCTTCTCACTGCGAGAGTTGGCGTCCACCTTCGCTGGTACATCCAAATCCTTGGCACGATACGCTCTGTCATCATAAACCTCATTATATCCTTCCTCAAAACAGCCACCATACCTACCTATCAAGGCATTTCCATAGCCTTTCCGAGATATATTGCCATGCAACATCCACCTTCTCATGACTTGATCTTCATTTCATACATGCTACTAGCTTGATCGATGAGCCACATGCTAGTTGGGCCTTTCCCTATTCATTGCTACATGACGCGCTAGTATCATTGCATATCCTGCTACACTAGCAAAGGCATACATTTGCATACTTCATGATAGTTTCATTTTCTTTATGATTTGAGTACCTTTGTAAAGTGTGAAAAATCTTCTATACTTGTAATATATAGAGTGTTTCCCCTAAAGTGAGGAAAAGATTCCAAAGAGGACAAAATAAAAAGATCCCAAAGAGGAAAAATGAGATAAATAGAAAGAGCCATTGAGGCCACCAAAAAAATAGAAAAAATAGAAAAAAGAGAAAAAGAAATAAAAAGAGAGAAGGGGCACACTACTATTACTTTTGAGAGATCCACACTCGTACTCCCTCTTATATCTTGTACTCCATAGAGATTATCATTCATGCATATAGCTATGTGGGGACCTTCACACTATAGAACTTGGCTTGTATATTCCAATGATAAGCCTCCTCAAATGAGCTCTAGGTCTTCTTGAGCAAGCAAGTTGGATGCACCCCCACTAGTTCCATTGGAGAGCTTACCTTAGCTCATATGTGCATCCGTTGCATGGCAATCCCTACTTCTCACATCATATCTATCATTTGGCTTTCTCTCGCCTATGATTGCCCTCATTGATGTGAGCCTTTCACACCTTTTTATCTTCCTCCTCCACCATATTCTCTCTTTGCCATCCTAAGTGTCAACTTTCTTGCTTACGCTCATCCATTGCATGAGCGCTCAAAATATCGAAAAGGAGTGGATCATTTTGACTTGTACCTGGCTAGTGGTCTGGGGATGAGTCAAGATAAGATTCCAAAGAAGACCAAGTGTGAAGCTTTAGTAGATTGAGTTCTCAACACAAAAAATACTTTTTTCTCGTATATCCCTATCCCCTTTCTTGCACGCAAACACCATTTGGAGACATTCGAGTCACGGACATCGAGAGATCTTGCACCTTTATGTTCTTATGTTGCTTGTTTCAATGCTAATATAGACTCTTGTCTGTTATGACTTGAATTGAATTACATGCCTTGATTGCTTTACTTACAAAGTTCTTATATGGTTGTTAGCATGTCACCACAGAAATTATGGTTGTTATCATTTACCTACTCGAGGACGAGCAGGAATTAAGCTTGGGGATGTTGATACGTCCCAAACGTATCTATAATTTCTGCTTGCTCCATGCATGTTTTGTGTGATATTGCTATGTTTTAGATACACTTTTGATCATATTTGGATTAACCTATTAACTCAGTGCACCCCAGTGCCAGTTTCTGTTTTCTGCTGTTTTTGTATTTCAGGTTTTCCCATTATTAAAAGTGCTCAGAAAATTCCGGGGAAAATATATAAAAAAATCAGCGTTCTAGAAGCTTCCTTACGCCCGAAGGGGGGGCCAGAGGGGCCCCACCTGGTTCCTAGGCGGCCAGTGGGCGCGGCCTAGGGGGTGGCTGCGCCGGGAGGCCTCCTAGTCTCCTGGTGGCCCCCCTAGCTGCCCCCTTGGCCCTTATTTTTACTCGCGTCGCGAAAACCCTGATTCCGAACCCCTTTTCTCCAGAAGAAATTCTGATCTGTCAGAACCCCAACTAGGGTAAGTGCTAGGGTTGTTTGATCCCTTTGCATCATGCAAAAATTCAACAGGAAAATTCAAAAATGGGGAAAACAGAAAGCCCTGAGAATTTAAATAAATGGCCAGATAAAAATCTTTTTCCAAAAATCATTTGAATGTTTGGAAAATTCCTAGAATTGTTGCTGATCATTGCAAAAGTGATTTGGGGATTTTCCCATGCCCATGGAATGTTCAAAAATTCAAAAGGTGCATTGGAAATTAAATTAAACTCCAATTTGAATTTAGATTCAAATTGTTTGAATTTCAAAAATCTCCAAAACTTGTGAGTGGCTAGCTATTTATGTTATAAGCCCACATAAAAGTTTTCATGATTTTTATAAAATGCCTTGCTATTTTTATTTGGGGCAAAACAAATTACAGAAAACAAAACAGAGAAGAAATAGAAAAAGGAAAAGACCCCCCTGGCCAATCTGGCCCAACTGAAGCCCCCACAGCCCAGGCCCATCCCTCCTCTTGTCGCCTTCCTCCCCGCCGAGCCAAGCAGCACGGTGGCGTGCATGCCGTGGCCGCCGACGCCGGCAGGGCCACACAGCTGCTCCCCGTGCCCTATCTCCTCGCCAGGGGAACCCCCTCGAAGCTCTGCGCCAGTTCCCCCTCTCTCTGGACCTCCTCCCCCTCTCCTCTTCACGAATCCAGCGCCGCCCGAAGCTCACGCCGGAGCACGCCACCGCACCAGCGTGGCCAACGGCGAAGAGGAGCCGCCCTGACTTGTCCAGAAGCCCCAGCATCGCCGTCCTCGTCTTCCCGCGGATCCAATCGAACCTCAGAGCCCTGGAGCAGACGCTGTCCTCGATTCCTCACCGCCGGCCGCCATTTATTCCGGCGAGGAATTCCTCCATGCCAGCCTCTCCCCGGCCACGCCGAGCTCCGCTTCGTGCTCAGGGTGAGCCTCCACTTCCTCCCAGCCTCTCCGTGCACCTACCCATGACCCCGTCGTCCTTTTCCACCAGAACCGATCCCAGCCGCCGCACGGGTTGACGCCGACGTGCTCTCCGGCCATCCCTTGCCCCCCCCCCGTGTGCACGGCTTGACGCGGACGTGCACGAGGTGCACTCCCGTGGTCTTCCCGTGCCAAATGGTGGCCGGGAGCTCAACTCCGGCGAGCCACCGCCGTCTGTTGAGGCCACCGGCGACTAGCCGGAGAGCTTACCCTAACCCCACCACTAATGACCCCCCTAAGCTAACCCTACACCCACTGACAGTGAGACCCACATCCCTTAAACCTCTGTTTAATTTAACTAAAACGGGGTTAACCCCCACTGAGACTGACATGGGGGCCCCAGCAGTCAGACCCCCCCACGTCATGCTGATGTCAGCATGACGCAATAAAGGTTTTTCCAGAGATTTAAAATAATCCAGAAAATTCCAGAAAAACATTTAAACTTTGGAAATTCATAGAAAATTCATATTAACTCCAAATTTAATAAATAATATGTCTAAAAATATCAGAAAAATCCAAGGATTATGAATATGGACTCTGTTTTCATGTTTGACCATTTTAAAATGGGTGAACAGTGCAAAACATCCATATGGCTTTAATTCAAATTCAAATTTGAAGCACATTTGCAAATGACTTTGCATTTGACTTCTTTTAAATGGAATTGTACCCACATTGTGACCAAGAACATCACAATTTCAATATTGATCATGTGTTTGAGCATTGCAAATAAATTTATACCTTGTTTGATTGTTTGCTCGATAGACGTGCAACCGGAACCGGAGGCCACCCCCTTCGTTGAAGACCCCGATTTCGAACCTCGTTAGCAAGGCAAGCAAACCCCATTGATCATGTCTATAAAATCCCAATTCCCTCTCAGTCTCGCTTATGCATGTTTAGGAGATCATCTTGTATCGATTCTACCGCATAGTTGAACCCATATCCGATGCATGACCTATCATCTTGTCACAGTAGTAAGCAAACCACAATCCTAGCTGACATAGGAGTTGTTTGATATCATGTGGCCCCTACAACTGTTACAGCTTATTGCATCCTTAGTGTTACAGTGAGGTTGCTTTTGATGTGAGTCGGGATGATGGTGAACATGGTGTTGATGAAAGTGAAACTGTGTCGGTGAATCCACCCTAATACAAGGTGAACGATGAGAGGTTGTGTAGGAGTACACAGTGGGTTGTCTCGTTGAACACCGCCTTAAGCATCGAGTTCTTGTATGGTAATCCAAGACAAAGAGTACAACCACACATTGGGCTCACTGACCCCTCTCGGCCTAGTACCTTGATCCGTGTCGACGTCCAGGAGTCACATTAGTTCGGGCTTTCCATTTGACATGTGCATAGAAAAAGAACGAAGGAAATGGTTGCATCATATAGATATGTGGGTGCACCTGTGAGGCAGGAAAACCATCTGCCAGAGGTGGCGTCTCGGTCACTTGCATTGTTTGAGTCCGTTTCGTTGATCCGGCCGGGCTCTCGAGCGGAGGCAAACTCAGATAGTCGACTCCTGGAATAGACCGGTTGTGAGCGAAGTGTCGTGGTGAACATCCTCGCTGTCACCTCTTGAACGGTGGCGAGACGTTGCGGTAACCGATGGTCATGTGTGTGTAGCTTACACCCTTGCAAGGTTAACAAAACTATTCGAATAGCCGCGTCCGCGGTTAAGGACTACTTGGAACCTGTACCTGATTATTAGACAACTTGAACTGGATACTTCTAAAATACACCAAGATAAGTGTGAGTGCTATGGTGTGCCTCCTCGTGGGGAAGTCGAGGAAGTAACCATAGTGGTGTATTGGTTGGAGATGTAGTGGACTCGTGTACGCTTCTTACCTCAAGTCTGGTATTCGTAGTTCAGGATTAGCCAAGTCAAAGCTGGCACTTCTGCATGATGAAACCCCACCTCCCTTTACCTTGATACTTGAGCATGAGTAGTATAGATCTGATGTAAGTCTTGCTGAGTACAACTTTGTACTCACGTTTGCTTATTCTATGTTTTAGATAAGAACCGAACCCCGATGGAGTCACCTTCGTGAAGCTCGACGTTGACTAAGTTAGCATAGTCCTAGACAGTAGTCTGGTCCCTCGTGGAAGGGCATGTTTGTTTTACAAGGCTTCTCTAAGCCATTTGTTAAACTTGTCTGTACTCAGACCTAATTTGCTTCCGTTGTATGATGTAATGTTGATCACAGACATGTGATCTTTGTATGCTCTATGTATATATCAATAAAGAGTACTTTGTAGAGTTATGTGATGATACCTGCTGTTCATACTAGGCATGTGTGCTGCGTGTATGTTTATAACATGCATGTCTTAGTATGGGTTTTCGAGACCTTAGTTGTGATCTGGATGGCGGTCTTTTATACACCAAGTGGCCCTTAGATGTGCGCAGCTTGGGGCATCACGATGCGATTGCTCGAGACTCCGTCTCGTGCACACTTTGATGTATGATCGAGCCCGCCCTAGACCCCGACTAAGTGATCAGGCTGGAGTAAGTCTATGTAAGGGTTATAATACAATCGATAGTATGGTTGAGGCGACTTGTCTATGAGTATGGGAGTTCACCACCCATATCATTTAGACTTGTGTGCGGACGATGAGGACCCATTTCAGTTGATCATCCGGCCTGGATGGGATGCCCCTCACGTTCGATGCTTTCCGAGAACGTTCTGTGCTTGGCCTTGTCTGCTTAGACAAGTGGGTACGGTTCTCGGCTCTCCATATGATTGTGTTGTAGCGAGGCTTGCATACGCTAACCTCGGGTCCCGACATGATCTCCGCCGCCATCGCCGACAAGCTTCGGGGGACCAGAATTCCTGTGCCGGCACCCTGCCGGGACGGGGAAGTGCCCCCGGATCATCCTCATCGACGTTGCTTCCTCCCTCCATGATGCAGGAGTAGTTCCTCACTGGGACTGAGGTTTCTACCAGTAGCTATGTGGTCTTCTCTCTCTCCCATGATGTGATCTTGATTGTGATCATAGGTTATGTTAATCTAGGATGATCCCATGATGTTTCCCCTTCTTCTATGTATTGGATTGATGTACTCACTTGATCTTATCTAGTATAATCCCCGAGACCATGGTGACAGTGGTCTATTGGACATGGGATAGAAGAATATTTTCATGAGTGATTTCCTCTTTTGTGTGTGGATTGAAGATTGAGAGTATCTTGGTGCTTGTCTTTGACTATCCTTTAGATATGTTGTGGTGATTGTGGTACTCTCTTTGGATGGCCGCGGTGACATTGGGAAATCCATAGATGAGAACTACGAACTCTGAGGTGTGCTTTTGTAGCCCTACACAATTCTCGTCCTCTCTTGACCACAAAGGAATGACCTCCGAGTACGTCTCCATTGCATGTTTTATGGAAATATCAAGTGATCAGAGTATGTTAATGTTGTTGTGAGTTCCCACTAGTGAAAGTATGAAGTCTAGGCCTTGTTTCCACCATTGTTACACCGTTTGTGCTCACTTTTGTTACATGTTTGCTTGCTGCAATTTTTATTACAGATTTATATTACTTTGTTTTGCCACACCTATCACCTATATTTTACGATCTCTTCGCCGAACTAGTGCACCTATACAATTTTCCATTGTATTAAGTGTGTTGGGGACACAAGAGACTTCTTGTATCTTAATTGCAGGGTTGCTTGAGAGAGACCATCTTCAACCTCTACTTCCCTGAGTTCGATAAACCTTAGGTCATCCACCTGAGGGAAATTGCTGCTGTCCTACGAACCTCTGCGCTTGGAGGCCCAACATAGTCTACAAGAATAGAAGCGTGCGTAGACATCAGGCAGTTCTTAACAAGAGATTTCATTCGTTCCCAAGCTTGGGCAACGTGTTCATTATCCAATTGCCTAAAATTCATAATGTTACTTCTCAACTGGATAATTTTAGCAGGGGGATAGTACTTCCCAATAAAAGCATCCTTACACTTGTCCCAAGAATCGATACTATTCTTAGGTAAGGATTGCAGCCACTCCTTGGCTCTTCCTCTCAAGGAGAAAGGAAAAAGCTTCAGCTTGACGATGTCTCCATCTACTTCCTATTACTTTTGAATATCACAAAGCTCAACAAAATTATTTAAGTGCAAGTCAGCATCCTCTCCAACACCTAAGGATGGATATTTCATAACAAGATTAAGAAAGCAGGTTTAATTTCATAAGAAGGTGCTGAAATGGCAGGTGGAGCAATAGGAGTGCGGATAAAGTCGCTGTTGTTGTGACTAGTGAAGTCAGACAACTTGGTGTTTTCATTGTAACCCATAGTAGAAGCAGGTATTTTTGGTATTTTTTATAAGGGACACAAAAGTAAAAACTGAAAGGTAAACTAACAAGACTAAAAATAAAATAAAAGATAGTGTGCAACTCCCCTATCTTGTAGACTGGAGTCCCCGGCAACGGCGCCAGAAATTGCTTTCTGTGTAGGGATTTGATGGAACCAGTATACTTGTTGTACCTTGGAGTACCCGGCAACGGCGCCAGAAATTGGCTTGATACGGTGAGGATAGTTCTCACTCCTCTTTGGTTACCCCAAGTGGAAGGTGAGATGTAGCGTAGCAGCAAATTCCCCTCGGTGAAGATACCAAGGTTTGTCTCCAGTAGGACTCGCATAAATACAAGAAGGTGACAACGGCGCCAGAAATTACTTCGGGCTAACGACGTCAGAAATTGGGCGGTTGTCGTGACGTGCACACAGAAATAAATAACTTTGCTCCCAATCAGTACAGAGGAGTTTTCAATTCCTATGGCCTTGCTGTTTACAAAGGATTAACGCAAGAAATAATAGTGCAACCGAAAGTAAGAACTGAAAGTAAATTGAAGGTGTAAAGAATGGTGTGAATATGGACCGGGGTCCCGTGATGTTTCACCAGTGATGTCTCTCTCCCAAAAGACGATAAAAGTGCTAGCGAGGTAAACAAATCACGGCTGGGAAATTGACAGGATTATAAACACACCGCAATGCTAACTATGCTACAAAAGAAAGGAAGAGGCTCAAAAGCAATGAGCAGTACGCCAAGGTAAGTAGACCGAAATCCATCTGCATCTACTACGAATCATCCACCTTGAGATATCTATCAAGAATATCTCGCTGGTATTAAGTTGTGAATCCCACCCAAAGTGTAAACTCAAAGCAACAGACAACTGCATTAAAAGAACTATGCGTAAAGTAAACAGTCCTTGCACCCCGCAAGTACAAGCACCGTTGTTTTATCCCTGGTGGCAAAAACACATCCCCTAGTCTCATGTTTCTATCACTCAAGCTAGACATCAAGGGGCTGAACCCACAATCAAGCATAACGCTCCCTCTTGGAGTTGCAAAAAATCACTTGGCCAAAGTAAAATACGGCAACGGAGAACATGCAAGAATTTACTAAAAAACACAAATATAAAAGAGAACCAAATATATTACTCATCACAATCTGAACATAATCTCATAATCCATCAGATCCCAGCAAACTCAGCATAGCAACACAGAAAATTACAAAAGTGCCTCGATCATGTGAGGAAGCTCACGAGGTCTCGAAAGTGAAAGCAGAAAGAGGGGAGGAGAACATCACATAGCTACTGGTCACAGACCCATGGTCCAAGGGGGACTACTCACGGCACATCCGGGAGGCGTCCATGGCGATGGATGGTCTCCCGGAGGGGATTCCTCCTTCCGGCAGGGTGCCGGGGCAGCTTCTCCTGGCAGCCCCGATCTTGAAAAGGCGGCGGCGGCGGTACAGAGAGGAGAACAGGAATATCAGATCGATATTAGGGGTTTCCGTCACGGGGGGTAAATATAGGCCAAAGGGGGCACCGAGAGGGGCCACATGGCAGCCAAGAGGGTGCCCGATGCGGCCTAGGGTGGGGCTGCGCCAGGGACCCTTCTGGAGTCCCTGTGGTGGCCCTCCCTTCCTTCCTTGGTGATTCCGGAGGCTTCCGGGACGCTGATTTTTATATAATTTTTCCGGAATTTTTGGAGCACTTTTAATGGCCGGAAAACCTGAAATACAAAAACAGCACAAAACAGGAACTGGCTACTGGGTGCACTGAGTTAATAGGTTAGTCCAAATATGCTCAAAAGTGTATGAAAGTTCAAGCAAAACATGGCAAAGTCACACAAAACATGCATGGAGCAAGCAGAAATTATAGATACGTTTGGGACGTATCAGTTGCAGCAACAAATGCCTCAGGGATTCATGGCAAAGGTCAGGCGTGAAAGGAGTGGCAGCCACGTCAAAAGAAGCCGTCAAATGACGATGAGGTCTTAGATCAGCCCTTTCCGCTTCATACAACCCGAGATGCTGAAGGAAACTTGATTCTCCCAAAGCATACAGCTCGGCAGTGTCGTCTGATCAGGAGAGCAACTCAGAATGCAAAGACAAAACCTCAGCAGGAAAAAGACACTGGCAAGAAGAAGGCAGCAAGCCCAGATCTGGACAACGAAGGTTTCCCAAGAGAAGACGGAGTGCTAGTCATTTTTGCAGGTCGGGAGTCTAATAGAGTTCAAAAGATACAGTTTAGAGAGGTTAACACGACAGCTCCATCAACTCCAAGTTACATGAAGTGGGCTCACACTCGATCACCTTTGACCAGTCGGATCACCCTTCCCATATCCCTCATCCAGGAAGGCATGCTCTGATTGTCGATCCTCTGGTAGAAACGGGGAATGGAATCTTTAGACTCAGAATTGTCCTGATGGATGGAGGCAGTGGTATAAACATTCTCTATGCCAGTACTCTGAAGAGTATGAACATTCCAATGTCCAAGCTTCGTAAAAGCTATCTGGAATTTCATGGAATCATCCCGGGAAAAAAGGCGCACTCACTCGGTATGATCTCCCTCAATGTGGTTTTCGGCACTCCGAGTAATTTCTGGAAAGAAAATATCACCTTTGAGGTAGTAGATTTTCCGAGTGCATACCATGCTCTACTCGGAAGGCCAGCCTATGCAAAGTTCATGGCCATACCATGCTACGTCTATCTGAAGTTGAAAATGCCTGGCCCACACGGCGTGATCACTTTCTCGGGAGATTACAAGCAGGACGAAGAATATTTGCAGAAAGGATCGTTGCTAGCTGACCAGCAAATGGCTGAGGTCGAGCTGGCCGAATACAAGAAAATGGTTGATTTGTCCGAGTTGCTGCAACCAAAGAAGACATCTTCGTTTTAGTCGGCAGGAGGAACCAAGAGGGTGCAGATACATCCTACCAATAAAGACATGTACACCAATATTGCAACCGACTTGGATCCCAAATAGGAACTCGAGCTCATCAACTTCCTCCGTGAGAATTGGGATATCTTCGCATGGAAGCCTGCTTATATGCCTGGAATCCCAAGGGGGTTGGCTGAGCACAAGTTACACATTGATCCAAAGTCGAGACCGGTGAAAGAGTCCCTTAGGCGTTTTTCTTCCGAGAAAAGAAAGGCTATAGGACAAGAAGTGGCAAGACTATTAGCGGCCTTATTCATTAGGGAAATTTTCCACTCTGAGTGGTTAGAAAATCCTGTAATGGTTTCGAAGAAAGATAAAACTTGGAGAACTTGTGTTGATTTCCTTCACATCAATAAAGTTTCTCCAAAAGATCATTTTCCTCTTCCTCGCATTGACCAAATTGTGGATTCCACATCGGGTTGCGAGGGATTATGTTTCCTTGATCCGTACTCGGGTTATCATCAAATCCGATTATATGAACGAGATGAACTTAAAACAACATTCATAACTCCATTCGGATGTTTCTGTTACACCACGATGCAATTTGGGCTTAAAATGCAGGAGCCACATATCAACGCATGATGCAGAACTGCTTAATTTGGCAAATCGGTAGAAACGTCGAAGTGTATGTGGATGATATTGTGATCAAGTCGGCCAAGTGAAGCAGCTTGTTGACCGACTTGGCCGAAACTTTCCAGAGCCTCCGAGCTTACAATATCAAGTTAAACCCCGAGAAAAGTGTCTTTGGTGTACCGGCAGGGAAGTTACTCGGATTCATGGTTTCCGAGCGAGGAATTGAAGCTAACCCGAAAAATATTGCACGAATCCAGAGTATGAAGCCATCTCATCAGCTCCGAGATGTCCAGAAGTTAACATGCTGCCTTGCAGCACTCAGCTGATTCATTTCCAGACTCGGAGAGAAAGCCCTACCTCTTTACCAGCTGATAAAAAATCGCCAAATTTCATTTGGACTGAAGAAGCTCAAGTGGCTTTCGAAGAACTGAAGAAGCCATTGTCAACTCCGCCAGTCCTTGCAGCACCTAAAGAAAAAGAACCACTCTTATTGTATATTGCAGCTACAAGCCGAGTTTTCAGTGAAGCTATAGTGGTAGAAAGAGAAGAAGAAGGGAAGGCACAGAAGGTACAAAGACCAGTTTACTTCATCTCCGAGGTCCTCACACCATCCAAGAAGAGATATCCTCACTACCAGAAGCTGGCAATGGGAATCTACTTGGCATCACAGAAGCTTGCACACTACTTTCAAGATAATTCCATCACAGTAGTATCAGAAGCTCTTCTCGCAGAAATCATGAATAATAGATATGCAACGGGAAGAATTGCAAAATGGAGTTTGGATTTGCTACCTTATGACATCCATTATCAAGCCAAAAAATCAATCAAGTCGCAAGCACTGGTGCATTTCTTGGCCGAGTGGATTGAAGTCCAAACCCCCCCCACAACTGATACATCCAAAATGTATATATAATTTCTGCTTGCTCCATGCTTATTTTGTGTGATATTGCTATGGTATTGATACACTTTCATACACTTTTGATCATATTTGGACTACCTTATTAACTCAGTGCACCCCAGTGTCAGTTCCTGTTTTCTGCTGTTTTTCTATTTCAGGTTTCCCCCATATTAAAAGTGCTCCAAAAATTTGGGAAGAATCCAATAAAAAAATCAGTGCTTCGGAAGCTTTGGGAATCACCAAGGAGGGGCCAGAGGGGACCCACCAGGGCCCTAGGCGCCCTCCAGGCGCGCCCTAGGGTGGGGCCGCGCCAGGGGGCCACCTGGACCCTTGGTGGCCCCCCTGGCTGGCCCCCTTCGCCCATATATTATCTGTGATGCGAAACCCCCGAAGACAGAACCCTTTTTCGCGATCTCTCCTCTGTTCCGCCGCCGTCGCGCTTCCAAGATCGGGAGCACCAGGAGACCTCTTCCCGGCACCCTGCCGGAGGGAGGAACCACCTCCGGGAGCTTCTCCACCACCATGGATGCTTCTCGGATGAACCGTGAGTAGTCCACCTTGGACCATGGGTCTATGATCAGTAGCTATTTGATGTTCTCCTCCCCTCTTTATTCTTCATGGTTTAGACCTCGTGAGCTTCCCTACATGATCGAGGCACATATGTAATCTTTCTGCTGCTGATATGCTGAGTTTGCTGGGATCTGATGGATTATGAGACTATGTTCAGATTGTGTTTGAGTAATATATTTGATTCTCCTCTTTTATATTTATGTTCTTGAGTAATTCTTGCATGTTCTCCGTTGTTGTTTATTGCTTTGTCCAAGTAGTAGGTAGTGACTCCAAGAGGGAGCGTTATGCATGATTGTGGGTTCATGCTCCCCGATGACTAGCTTGAGTGACAGAAACATGATTCTAGGGGATGTGTTGTTGCCACAAGGGAGAAAACAATGGTGCTTGTACTTGCGGGTGCAAGGACTGTTTACTTTACGCAAAGTTCTTTAATGCAGTTGTCCATTGCTTTGAGTTCACACTTTGGGTGGTATTCGCAACTTAATACCAGCGAGATGTTCTGGATAGATATCTCAAGGTGGATGATTAGTAGGTAGATGCAGATGGATTTCGGTCTACTTGTCTTGGCGTACCGCCTATGCTTTTGAGCCTCTTCCTTTCTTTATAGCATAGTTAGCATTGGTTCGCGCACATAATCCTGTCAATTGCCCAGTTGTAATTTGTTTACCTCGCATGGCTATTTTATCGTCTTTTGGGAGAGAGAAATCACTAGTGAACATCATAGGACCCCGGTCCATATTTCCAATACTGTTTACACCCACTATCAATTTACTTTCAGTATTTACTTTTCCATTGCTATCACTATCATTATTATCCCGTGTGTTTTATCCTTTGTAAACAACAAGGCCGGAGGAATTGACAACTCCTTTGTACTCGTTGGGAAGCAAAGTTATTTGCTGTGTGTGCAGGTCCATGTGAAGTAAGCAACCTTAGGTTGTGAACGGCGCCATTGTTCACTTCACCACCTACTTGTATCTGTTGGAGTCCTACTGGTTCGATACTAAACCTTAGCATCTTCGCTAAGTGAAACTTGCTGCTGTCTACATCTCAACCTTCCACTTTGGGTAACCAACAAGGGGCGAGAAGTAAAATCTCATGACATCACACACCAACTAAGCTCGCTCATTCATCTCCGGCCTCGTCCGACTCACTCATGACACCAGTCGACTCCACAAAGAAGTCCAGATCAGGCATCAGAGCAATCCGACTGCCAGTCTCGGCATACCGAGGAAGAATTGTGGTGCAGCTTTGTCCTTATTAAGGATCACCGCCACCAACCCGTTCAAGGTGATGAATCCTCTCAGTAAAATGGGCCTTGGTCAAAGCCAGTGCGTAGTTCGCACCACTCCGCGCAGCGGACCGCTTCCAGCGTGCCAATTGCTGAGGAGCTGCTTGGAGGGTGGGAACCACTGTATCAAGCTTCACCCGACTTCCCTCACCAGGAGATAGCTTGCTCTTCAGCGCCAGTGTAGCACCCATGACCTCCTCGGCGAACCTCTTAGCCTTAGCACATCTCATGGTCAGTAGGCCTCGAGCTAAAGCGAACTCTGTCGTCACTGGTGTATAATTATCTTTTTTTCATCAACTCGGCAAATTCTGCCATCCGAGCTTGCTCAGCATATGGATCGGTGTCGTATGCTGCAAAGAAACAAGTTAAAATGTCGAATGGACAAGCTAATCAACATGATCGAGAAAACCGTGTCATGACTCACCAGAAAAAGTCTCGCTGAACACAACAAATCGCCCAGCACAATACTCTTCGGCCTCATTCTCCTTCACAGCTTCCTTATAGTAATGCAAAGACTTCTCCAAAACCTTCTTCTCCTTGGCACGCTTCTCGGCCTGATCTATCTCCTTATTCATTTTGGCCAAAAAATCATCATTTTCCTTCACTTTCGCGTCGAAGGCTTTCTTGGCCGCCTCTGCATCAGAACAAGAAGCAAAGTCAAGATATGGGAACACAAAACAAAACTAAAGCCCTTTCAAAATCCGAGTCAGGTTAACTCACCATTATCCTCAGCATGTTGTTTCTTCAGCTTGTTGTGCTCTTCAAGCAGCACATCATACGCCTTCTTCGCGGCTGCATTCTCCTCTTGCAATTTTACAAAGGAAGAACCCAGCTTGCAAGCCTCCTACGTACAGGAGAAGAACCATAATAAAAACAAAGTCTCTTTACAAAAAGACTCTGAATAACTCTACAAAGTTACTCGGAGCCTTGGGGGCTACACCCAGTGGGTGCACTAAGAAGTGCTCGCACTGGAAGTTCATTAATCAGTAACATCACAAAAGACTCCGAATAACTTCCCAAAGTTACTCGGAGCCTTGGGGGCTACACCACTGGGTGCACTAAGAAGTGCTCCCACTACAAGTCCATTAATCTCTAAAGTCTCACTATAAAAGACTCCGAATAACTTCCGAAAGTTACTCGGAGCCTTGGGGGCTACACCCATTGGGTACACTAAGAAGTTCCCCCAGTGGAAGTTTCAAATCCACAAAATAACAGCAAGAAAGTCAGTCGGACACCCACTGGGTAGAAAACTTACATAAGTACTTACGTGCATGTTGGACTTCACCAGCTCGGCCTCGGAAGCTAACTCATGCAAGTGCAAATCAAACTGAGAAGCCTTCACCAAAGACTCTCTCAAGCCACTGATGATAGCATGCTCAAGTAGAGTGCTGATTGGAATTGAAGCTGAAGGAGCAGGCTCATCCCCTTGAGCAGCAGCTGGGGTAGAAGAGGTTTTTCCAGCAACCTTTTCAACAGGAGCCTCGGGTGCAGCAGGAGGAGTAGATGAACTGCTGGCAGCAGGACGAACGGACCCAAGCGGTACCTCTCCCCCAAGAATAATCACTTCAGGAGGAGTCACCTCAGCGGCAGTTGGCTCAATCACGGTCCGAGTTGGACCCTGAGAAGAATCAATGTCCATATTTGTAGAAGAAAAATGAAGACACAACAGACATAGTAAAAAAAGGGAAGCCACAATAACAAAGGCATCAAGAACATGATCAAAAACCCCACCGCCAGCTGCAACATCCTCGGGAATGGTATCCATAACAGAAAAGGCAGTCACCCCACAGGTGCTGACATCCTCATAAGCTTCCGCAGTCGGATCCTCGACCCCAGGAAGTGACTCGGAACCACTCGGGCGGACACTACAAAACGAAAGGGTTAAAAAGGCTGAAGAATTGATGAAATACCGAGTCGAAAAGAATGTGATAGCATTATTTGTGAGCAGTTTTCAGAGTACGCCTCGGGGGAGCCACGGTAACTTTAGCTGGACTGGCCCCCAGCTCCTTTGGCCTTCTCAGCAGCGGCATCCCCAAGGGGTTAATCTCCCTTCCGCCAAGAGTAACAAGCTTCTTCTTCTTTAGAGGTTCAACTTTCCCATGACTGGAACCCAGCGCTGGAAGCTTGCCGCTACCTTCCTCACCACTCGGAGGGTGAGACCTCTTGCGTGTCTGAGTAAGGCCTTCCCGCGCTGACTCACGGTCTTGGTTATTCTTTGAGCACTGCTCGGACGCCGCCTGAACACGAGCCACCTCGGACTCCAGTTCCTCTCCAGCCTCAACCCCAATCCCCGCGCCAGCAGTGCTATCTGCATCTTACTTGGCGGGATGTTGCGGGGCCAAGGGAATGTGGGAATGGAATCGGGAAACATCCTAGCACAGAAATACAAAAGATTCGAGTTAGAAACAGGCAGGCAAAACCCATCCCAAGATACATATGAAACAAGAGAACCTACCAAAGTCGGAGGATTCTCGCTACGAAGGTGTTTCACTCGGCCCACTTGTCGGGGGGGGTGGATCAGGCCCATAGACCCGGCATTAGAAACCTCTGGGCCGACTTTATATGAAGGCCCACAAAGAAGACCCGACCAGGAGTCTGACGTGCCAAGCGTGAAGATTGAAGCCCTAGAAGGAATTCGACTTTCCTTGTATAGCACGTAGCAAACTTGTAAAGTAGAATATAACTCCACATCGTGTAGGACTCGGACTCTAGGAATCCCGAGACCCGGCGCCTTTATAAGCCGAAGTCCACGGGAGCCAGAGGGGAACTTACCTCAACCCAGGATTAGACAACTCGCTCCATAGCCTAGATCCCCACGAGACTAAGGTTGCGAAACATCATCACTGTAATCGATACGATCGACTCTTCCTATTGAGGAGTCGATCCCCCTATAGTCAAAAAGCAGGAGTAGGTCTTTACCGCATCGACGGGGCCAAACCTGGGTAAACCTCCGAGTCCTATGTCCATGTCGACTCTCTCCTCGAATTCGCCTCGCAGCAAAGGTCCCATGATAAGTCCGACTCTACGGACATCTGCCGTGACTTTCCCACGACAGTTGGCGCCCACCGTGGGGCCTGCGCTCGCAGGTGTTGAGATTCTAAGGGGATATCTTCAAGGCATGGAAGGATTCGTGACCGGACGAATCACCAGGAGCCGGCCCGGAAAACTCTGCATCGAAGACTTGACTTGGGGTCCTGACGCCGATTCTGTCGAATCCGGTTATCGGGTCCCGATCGGATCTATTCATATCTTCATCGGGAAGACAGATGGATCTGAGCCAGAGCCGGATCCTGAAGTCCCCCTGGAAACCTCGAGTCGGCGACATGCCGGCTCAAGGCACACTTTTGCCGGGTTCATCGCTGGATCTCTGGAGTCGGCGCGCTCCATCGAGTCTCTGACGCCCAACACCACGGGAGAAACATGTGACGCTGACTCACACCCCAGTGAAACAAGCTTCTCAGATACTGGCTCCATCCGATCCGCAGGGAGCAACAGACTCGGCGCGGAAACATCTGAATACGACCCCGACTTTCCGCAGTACGAGCCACCATACTGCGTGACAGTGTTCATGGCAGGCACTGAAGAACAGTGAAGCCAGTCGGCTTAGGGTGCGGCGCAGAGCCGGAACGTAGAGACGGCTCACAACACGGCTCCTAATCCAGATAGGGAACAACCAGAAGTTCTCACGGGAGCAGAAGCCCTCACAGATGCCCTAAACGCCTTGGATGAAGCCTTAGCTGCACCGATGACCGCGGAAAACCAGCAAGCCTGGAAAACCAGGATCAATGGACTAAAGGCCCAGGTGATAATCATACGAAGGGAAATTAACTCCCAGAACGCCCAGATGGTGGAGAGAGAAACTCAACTTGCCCAAGAAACCAGGCGCTTGCGACACGAGTCGGAATTGATAGAAGCTCAGAAACTAAGTCTCGCCAACGCACGACCCGCGGGACCCACGAGCCGGATCCCTGCTGACCTCCCGGCCCGGAGGCTATTCCAGGATATGAATCAGTCGACTCCCCCAGGGTACACGCCACCAAGGCAACATGTCCCCTCGCCACGGTAGGAGCGGTTCCATAATCCCCCGGATCATTTCAATAATCCCAAGGCAAACGTAGTGGCAGCGACATGATACCTCGCCAGCGTGCCCGTACACGGAGACACTCCGGTGGACCAGGCCACTTGAGGGGCAATCGATCTGCTCAAAACCGCAATCACACAGCAGGCTCAGTACTCACAGGGATTCCAATATTTACTTGAAACCCCATATCAAAGTATGAGCCGGCAAGCAGATTCACCGGCTCCGGCCGGCTCGAGCAGCCTTCGCCAGCGCAGAGCTCCACCACCACTAGACCCGCCGGGGGCGATAAGGATCCAAGACATACCGTCTAGTTTCCACCCAGAACGACGGGTAGAATAGACGGTCCAATTTCCACCCCAAGATCAAGACGTCGAGTTCATCAGCAGATCCGTGGGCAATCGATGCTTGGTGTCGGCTCTCCGAAATACACGCTTGCCATCAGATTTCAAGGGCCCACGTAAGATCGCGAACTATACAGTTGATATGGACCCGACAGCTTGGATCGAAAGTTATGACCTAGCCATGGACATGTTGCAAGCCAGCGAAGGAGTTTGTGCCCGTTACCTCACAATTATGCTGGAAGGGTCGGCTCGCACATGGTTCAAAAACCTCCCAGAGAATTCCGTCACCTCCTGGACGGATCTCAAGGAAAAATTTATCCAAAACTTTCAAGGCACCTGCCGGCGATATACCACAATCGTCGACTTGGAGCATTGTGTCCAGAAGGAACGAGAGTCGACCCTGAGCTGGGCACGACGGGTTGCAGAAATAATCCACTCCTCGGACACCATCACTGCCCAAACAACCTTCATCGTCCTGGAACAAAACTGCAAGTTTGAGCCCCTAGTGCACAAAGTCGGCCGACTCAAGAGGACGGTCAAAGATATAGGAGAACTCATGAACGCAGTGATGTCACCACACGCTTCTATTCTTGTAGACTATGTTGGGCCTCCAAGCGCAGAGCTTTGTAGGACAACAACAATTTCCCTCAAGTGGATGACCTAAGGTTTATCGAACTCAGGGAAGTAGAGGTTGAAGATGGTCTCTCTCAAGGAATCCTGCAATTCAGAAACAAGAAGTCTCTTGTGTCCCCAACACACCTAATACAACTAGGAGTTGTATAGGTGCACTAGTTCGGCGAAGAGATGGTAAAATACGAGTGATAGGTGTGGCAAAGCAAGGTAATATAAATCTGTAATAAAAAGTGCAGCAAGCAAACATGTGACAAAAGTGAGCACAAACGGTGTAATAATGGTGGAAACAAGGCCTAGGCTTCATACTTTCACTAGTGGAAACTCTCAACAACATTAACATAGTCTAATCACATGATATTTCCCATAAAACATGCAATGGAGACGTACTCGGAGGTCATTCCTTTGTGGTTAAGAGAGGACGAGAATTGTGTAGGGCTACAAAAGCACACCTCAGAGTTCGTAGTTCTCAATCTATGGATTTCCCAATGTCACCGCGGCCATCCAAAGAGAGTACCACAATCACCACAATATATCTAAAGGATAGTCAAAGACAAGCACCAAAAGACTCTCAATCTTCAATCCACACACAAAAGAGGAAATCACTCATGAAAATATTCTTCTAATCCATGTGCAATAGACCAGCTGTCACCATGGTCTCGGGGATTATACTAGATAAGATCAATTGAGTATATCAATCCAATACATAGAAGAAGGGGAAACATCATGGGATCACCCTAGATTAACATTGCCTATGATCAAAATCAAGATCACATCATGGGAGAGAGAGAAGACCACATAGCTACTGGTAGAAACCTCAGCCCCGAGAGATAACTACTCCCGCTTCATGGAGGGAGGAAGCAACGTCGATGGAGATGAATCCGGGGGCACTTCCCCGTCCAGGCAGGGTGCCGACAAAGGAATTATGTCCCCCCGAAACTTGATGGAGATGGCGGCGGAGATCGGAATTGCTTCTGGAGAAAAGGGGTCTGGAATCAGGGTTTCCTCCGCGGGGGTAAAAATAGGGCCAAAGGGGGCACTAGGGGGGCCAGGAGGGTGCCCTGCGCGGCCTAGGGTGGGGCCGCGCCAGGGACCCTTCTGGAGTCCCTGTGGTGGCCCTCCCCTCCTTCCTTGGTGATCCCGGAAGCTTCCGGGACGCTGATTTTTTGTATAATTTTTCCAGAATTTTTGGAGCACTTTTAATGGTCGGAAAACCTGAAATAGAAAAACAGCAGAAAACAGCAACTGGCAGCTGGGTGCACTGGGTTAATAGATTAGTCCAAATATGCTCAAAAGTGTATGAAAGTTCAAACAAAACATGGCAAAGTCGCACAAAACATGCATGGAGCAAGCAGACATTATAGATACGTTTGGGACGTATCAACATCCCCAAGCTTAATTCCTTCTCGTCCTCGAGTAGGTAAATGATAACAAGCATAATTTCTGTGGTGACATGCCACACAACCATATAAGGACTTTGAAGTAAAGCAATTAAAGCATGCAATTCAATTCAAGTCTTAACAAGCAAGAGTCTATATTAGCATTGACACAAGCAACAAAAGAACAAAAGGTGCAAGAGCTCTCGCTGTCCGTGACTCGAATGTCTCCAGATGGTTTTTGCGTGCAAGCAGGGGACTGGGAAAAAGAGAGAAAAAAGGTTGTTGAGAACAACTATCTACTAAAGTTTCACACTTGGTCTCCTTTGGATTCTTATCTTGACTCGTCCCCAGACCACTAGCCAGGTACAAGTCAAACTGATCCACTCCCTTTCGAAATTTTGAGCACTCATGCAATGGATGAGCGTGAGCAAGAAAGTTGACACCTAAAATGCGAAACAGAAAGAAGGTGGAGGAGGAAGACAAAAAGGTGTGAAATGCTCACATCAATGAGTACAATCATAGGCGAGAGAAGGCCATATGATAGATATGATGTGAGGAGTAGGGATTCCCATGCAACGGATGCACATGTGAGCTAAAAGCTCTCCAGGGGAACTAGTGGGGGTGCATCTAACTTGCTTTCTCAAGAAGACCTAGAGCTCGTTTGAGGAGGCTCATCATTTGAATATACAAGCCAAGTTCCATAGTGTGAAGGTCCCCACATAGCTATATGCCCGAGATCTATCTAGCAGCTAGAGTTCTATCTAGTAGCTAGAGTTCTCAACAGGGGTTTTTGGTTTTCGAAAAACACACGGATTGCCCAAAATATGACATCTATCACTAATAGGCTCGAGATCTTGACACCAAAAGTTCAAACATTACTCTAGTCAATACCTCAAAACTATTGCAAGTTACTACTACAAAGAGAACATCAACTTTAACTACCTACTTTCTAGTCAAGACACAAAACTCGGTGCAACGGGAAAACTCTCTAACAAGATAAAACATGCAACCTATAGAAAGTTCAACCTGAGACAAAAGAAAAGCTCTAGAAGCAAACTAAAGCACTACAACTAAACAGGGCAACAACTAAGAAAAGAAAAAGAACAACTCACAGCTAAGGAAATAATCATGCAAATCCTATGAGGAGTTCTAGTTCAAACGGAGCGTGTTTCTCTCCCACACAAAGTAAGATGGGATCTAACTTGGTATGAACAGCAAGCAAAGCTAAAGAAAACTAAAAATAAAACCTAAGAGCGAGACGCTCCAAGCATAGCACCTAACGCATGAAGTGATAAAAATATAGTGAGACGAAGGACGAACTGATGATTGTTGATGGAGAAGGGGATGCACGGGGGCATCCCCAAGCTTAGACGCTTGAGTCCCTTTGAATATTTGTTGGGGATGCATGGGGCATCCCCAAGCTTGAGCGCTTGACACTCCTGAATCTTCTTTCATCATCTTCCATCGCACACTTGAAAACTCCCTTCATACATAACTCATCATAAGTTGATTAGATAGGTTAGTACCCTTAATAAATATTTTTTCCCACTGGATATAAAGATATTCTTGAAGATATACTGTTTCTCAAGATTGCCAAAAGGTTTTTGCAAAGAAAAAGCAAGCTTAAGGTTTGCAAACGTTAGGAGAGACAAAACGTGGCAGAATCTGTGAAAAACAGAACAGCAGGTAGTAAAGAATTTTTTAGGGATACTTCTGCAACTCGAATAAAAAAACCCAGAAAATACGCTCAAAATTCAATTTTATGGAGCATGCTGTCAAAAAAATTCAGATCAGAAAGATGATCTGGTGATTTTAGGCTAATTTTTTCGTCCAAGGACAGAATCTGTTTTCTGGACAGCATGTCACAACTTTTGAACTTTCTTGCAATCGGAGGCTAGACTTGGCACAAAGATTGAAAATAAAGATACAATGATGTTGCGACAGTAGTAAAAATCATCAAGACCACTAAAAACTGAAAGTAAAAACTCAAACTAAAGAAAACAAGGGTTGTCTCCCTAGAGCTCTTTATTTATAGCCATAAAGATAGGCTTAAGATTTTAATGATGCTCTCATAGGAATAAGGAATAAGAGTTGAAGAACAAAAGAGAGCATCAAGAAGAAAATACCAAATGCATTTAAGTCTAACATGCTTCCTATGCAAAGGGATCTTGTAGAGAAATAACTCATTGAAGCATAAAGATATTAGCATAGGAAGGAAAAATATGTGCAACTTCAAAACCTTCAACATAAAGAGAGGGAACTTGATATTATTGAAATATCTATAAGCATATGTTCCCCTCTCATAATAATTTTCAGTGGGATCATGAATAAACTCAACAATATAAGTAACACATAAAAAATTCTTATCATGATCCACAAGCATAGAAAATTTGTTACTCTCCACATAAGCAAAATCCTTCTCATTAGTAATACCGGGAGCAAACTCAAGAAAATAAATATCACATGAATCATTCTTATCATGATACACTTCCAAACATTCATTCTTTATAGCAAGTGTCATCACAATAATCATCATAGATAGGAGGCAAAGTATCATCAAAATAAATTTCCTCATCAAAACTTGTGGGGCTAAAAATATCATCTTCATAAAACGTAGCATCCCCAAGCTTATAGCTTTGCATATCATTAGCATCAAAATTATTCAAAGAAGACATGCTAATAACATTGCTACTAACATGAGTGTTATGCAAATAATAAAGATCCATTGGCTTTTTGATTTCCTCCTCAAACACTTCATGTCCTAACTCAAGATAGAGCTCATAAAGCTCTCTCATAATTTTGTTGTTGTTTTCCATAAAGCCTAACTAGTGAAAATAAAAACAAGAAACTAAAAGATTTAATTGCAAGATCTAAAGATATACCTTCAACGCTTACCTCCCCAACAACGGAGCCAGAAATAGCTTGATGTCTACGCACGCTTCTATTCTTGTAGACTATGTTGGGCCTCCAAGCGCAGAGGTTTGTAGGACAGCAGCAATTTCCCTCAAGTGGATGACCTAAGATTTATCGAACTCAGGGAAGTAGAGGTTGAAGATGGTCTCTCTCAAGCAATCCTTCAATTAAGAAACAAGAAGTCTCTTGTGTCCCCAACACACCTAATACAACTAGGAGCTGTATAGGTGCACTAGTTCGGCGAAGAGATGGTAAAATACGAGTGATAGGTGTGGCAAAGCAAGGTAATATAAATCTGTAATAAAAAGCAAACATGTGACAAAAGTGAACACAAAAGGTGTAACAATGGTGGAAACAAGGCCTAGGCTTCATACTTTCACTAGTGGCAACTCTCAACAACATTAACATAGTCTAATCACATGATATTTCCCATAAAACATGCAATGGAAACGTACTCGGAGGTCATTCCTTTGTGGTCAAGAGAGGACGAGAATTGTGTAGGGCTACAAAAGCACACCTCAGAGTTCGTAGTTCTCAATCTATGGATTTCCCAATGTCACCGCGACCATCCAAAGAGAGTACCACAATCACCACAACATATCTATAGGATAGTCAAAGACAAGCACCAAAAGACTCTCAATCTTCAATCCACACACAAAAGAGGAAATCACTCATGAAAATATTCTTCTAATCCATGTGCAATAGACCAGCTGTCACCATGCTCTCGGGGATTATACTAGATAAGATCAATTGATTATATCAATCCAATACATAGAAGAAGGGGAAACATCATGGGATCACCCTAGTTTAACATTGCCTATGATCACAATCAAGATCACATCATGGGAGAGAGAGAAGACCACATAGCTACTGGTAGAAACCTCATCCCCGAGGGAGAACTACTCCCGCTTCATGGAGGGAGAAGCAACATCGATGGAGATGAATCCGGGGGCACTTCCCCGTCCCGGCAGGGTGCCGGCACATGAATTCTGTCCCCCCCCCGAAACTTGATGGCGATGGCGGCGGAGATCGGAATTGCTTCTGGAGAAAAGGGGTCTGGAATCAGGGTTTCCTCCGTGGGGGTAAAAATAGGGCCAAAGGGGGGCACCAAGGGGGCCACAGGGCATCCAGGAGGGTGCCTGGCGCGGCCTAGGGTGGGGCCGCGCCAGGGACCCTTCTGGAGTCCCTGTGGTGGCCCTCCCCTCCTTTCTTGGTGATTCCGGAAGCTTCTGGGACACTGATTTTTTATATAATTTTTCCGAAATTTTTGGAGCACTTTTAATGGCCGGAAAACCTGAAATACAAAAACAGCAGAAAACAGCAACTGGTAGCTGGGTGCACTGGGTTAATAGATTAGTCCAAGTATGCTCAAAAGTGTATGAAAGTTCAAACAAAACATGGCAAAGTCGCACAAAACATGCATGGAGCAAGCAGAAATTATAGATACGTTTGGGACGTATCACGCAGTCATTAAATATATCGAGTCTAACAAAACCAAGGATACTGAACCTCAACAGGATAAATCCGGCCAGAACAAGAATGGTGGCCAAACATCCCAGAATCAGAGTCAGCAAACCAAGCGGCGGCTTGATCAGACTACTTCTGACTTGGTAGCCAACACAAATGTCGGCTCCCAAAGACAGAAGCAGGGGGGCAACAACTACCGCAAGCCGGAAGGAAATTTTCGCTCGAACAACTTTGAAGCAGCTATGAAGAGTCCTTGCCCGACCCATAGTAAACCCGGTCGCCCAGCCAACCACACCTGGGAATATTTCTATTTCATGAAAGAGTTTGCACGACGTGGGAACCAGGGACCTCCCCGGTCAGGTGCAGGAGCTGGCCAGAACGGCAACAACCAAAATCTCGACTACCAAGGAGCCGGGGCAATGCCTCAACACCAAGGACCCGGAGGAGGAGCCCAACAAAATCAGTCAGGGCTTGCTGGATTCCAAGAAAACCCGAAACAACTTCATGACCATGCAGCATATCATGTTTTCACTACCAGCAACTGCAGGAGGGATAGGAAGCTGCAACGAAGAGCCGCCATGGCTGTGACTACAGAGCCGACTTGGCCCAGGTGGCTCAATTGGTCAGAACAACCAATCACTTGGACAAGAGATGACCACCCCCCGGTGGTAGAGAACCCAAGGGCCCTGGATCTAGTAGTTTCTCCACAAATTGGAGGATATACACATGACAAAGTGCTCATGGACGGAGGAAGCAGCATCAACATCCTCTACTACGAAACCTTTCGCGGGATGGGGCTGACCCAAAAACAGCTGCAACCCTCCAGCACCGTTTTCCATGGAATAGCCCCAGGCAAGTCGGCACGTCCGATAGGCAAAATTCACCTGGAGACGGCTTTTGGAAACGTTGAGAATTTCCGCTCCGAGCTCATCCCCTTTGAAGTGGTAAAACTCGAGAGCCCATATCACGCCATTTTGGGCAGACCGGCTTACGCCAAATTCATGGCTCGGCCATGTTATGTCTACCTGAAACTAAAGATGCCGGGTCCTAATGGCCCAATCACCGTCGATGGAAGTCGGTCCAGGGCAGTGGAATGTGACGAACAACACGTCAAATTTTCCGAGTCGACACGCGCCAAAGAGGAATTGTCAGTATACCAAGAAAAGGTAGACCCAGCAGACCCCACAATCCTGAAGAAACCGACTCCCGACAACAACCCCAAGTTTCAACCGGCTCAGGATACAAAGAAAGTCGACTTTGTCCCTGGTGACTCTTCTTAGCAGTTCATCATCGGGGCGGAGTTATCTGATAAATAGGAAAGCGCGCTCATCGAGTTCCTCCATGAGAATCGGGACATCTTCGCCCGAAATCCTCTGATATGCCAGGTATCCCGAGGGAACTCGCTGAGCACCACCTAAATATAGATTCAAAGCTGAAGCCGGTCAAGCAATTCCTTCGCCGTTTCAACGACGAGAGGAGAAACTCTATTGGGGAAGAGATAGCCCGGCTCCTTGCCGCCGGGTTCATCATGGAAGTCTTCTATCCAGAATGGCTCGCAAACCCGGTCCTCGTTTTGAAAAAGAACGGGAGCTGGCGCATGTGCATTGACTACACAGACTTAAACAAAGCCTGCCCGAAGGATCCCTTCGCACTGCCTCGTATTGACCAAATCATAGACTCGACTACAGGATGTGAGCTCCTATGTTTCCTTGACGCCTACTCTGGTTATCACCAGATCAAGATGGCCCTTGAAGATCAAGAGAAAACGGCTTTCATCACCCCCTTTGGGATCTACTGTTACACTTCTATGCCCTTTGGCCTTAAGAATGCGGGAGCCACATATCAGCGAACAGTGCAGAGTTGCCTCAAAGAGCAGATTGGGCACAACGTACATGCTTATGTGGATGATATAGTGATCAAGTCCCGATTGGCTGACTCACTCATCAGTGACTTGACGGAAACCTTCAAAAATCTGCGCAAGTACCAGATGAAGCTAAACCGGGCCAAGTGCACCTTTGGGGTACCGGCAGGTAAACTCCTTGGATACATAGTATCAGAGAGAGGTATCGAGGCAAACCCAGAAAAAATCAACGCTGTCATGACTCTTCAGAAGCCGGCCTCAGTAAAGGGAGTTCAACGACTCACAGGATGTGTAGCCGCTCTGAGTCGGTTCATAAGCCGAGTTGGTGAAAAGGCAACCCCCCTGTATCGACTTCTGAGGAAATCAGAAACATTTGTCTGGGATGACGAAGCCGATCAGGCCCTAGAGTCATTAAAGAAGCAACTATCCCAGGCTCCAATCCTGGCAGCTCCCAAGCCTAAAGAACTTATGTTACTTTACATTGCATCCAACAATCGAGCGGTCAGCGATGTGGTTGTTGTTGAGCGTATGGAAGCCGGCAAAGAACACTCCCTGCAAAGGCCAGTTTATTACGTTAGTGAGGTTTTGACCTTATCAAAACAACGTTACCCTCACTGGCAGAAATTGGTTCTTGGTGTCTTCATGGCGAGTCAGAAACTTAAGCACTACTTTCAGGAGCACCCCATAACTGTGGCCAGCTCTTCATCACTTGCATATATCATCCAAAACCGGGAAGCAACGGGAAGGATTGCAAAGTGGGCCATAGATTTGGGGGCTTATCACATCAAATACAAGCCGCGAACGGCCATCAAGTCCCAGGCGTTAGCCGACTTCATCAATGACTGGACAGAAATCCAAACATCTCCGGATAAGCCAGTCACCAAATATTGGACGATGCACTTTGATGGGAGCCGGCAGCTCCAAGGTTCAGGAGCCGGCGTAGTTCTTACCTCACCTAAAGGGGAGAAATTCTGCTATGTTCTACAGCTGCAGTTCACATGTACCAACAATGCAGCAGAGTATGAAGCCTAGCTTCACGGACTACGGCTGGCTCGTGAGATGAACATAAGTTGGATCCAATGCTATGGCGACTCTGATCTCATTTCTCAACAAGTGTCAGGAAAATGGGATTCCAAAAATCCTATAATGGCAGCTTATCGACGAGAGGTGCAAAGACAAGCCAAATTTTCTGTTGGATACCAGGTGGATCACGTGGACCGTAGAGAAAACGAAGCAGCAGATGCCCTCTCCCGACTCGGCTCTCAACGAAAGCCGGTCCCTCCAAACGTATTTCTGGATGTCCTAACAAACCCGTTTGTACAACCACCAACAGAGCAAGACATAGCAGAGCCGGATCCAGAGTCGGTTTTGGTTGCTGCAATTCATGCTACACCCTCATGGGTCGTACCTTACTTGGATTACAAGACTCGAGGAATCCTTCCTCAAGATGAGATGTTGGACAGACAAATAGTCAGGAGAAGCCAATCCTTTATACTCATCAATGGTGAGTTACATCGGCGAAGTGCCGCAGATGTTTTTCAGAGATGTGTCTCACCAAAAGAAGGTAGATCCATCCTCAACGAAATACACTCTGGAGATTGCGGACACCATGCCGGCTCTCGTTCGCTTGTAGCTAAATCCTTTCGACACGGATTCTACTGGCTCACAGCTCATGCGGATGCAGAAGACATAGTCGAGAAATGTAATGGATGTCAGCGTTATGCAAAACAAGCCCACATGCCGGTTCAAGAACTCAGGATGATACTTATCACCTGGCCCTTTTGCAGTATGGGGACTTGATATGGTGGGACCTTTCAAAAGGTCAGCCAACAAGAATACCCACATATTAGTGGCAGTGGATAAATTCACCAAATGGGTTGAAGCAGAGCCGGTCAGCAAATGTGACATTGCGACAGCACTGAAATTCTTGAAAAAGATCATATACAGATTCGGCTACCCCCACAACATCATCACTGATAATGGTTCTAACCTATCAGAAGGGGTTATGCATCGATTCTGCCAGAACGAGCACATCCGACTCGACCTTGCATCAGTGGCACATCCACAGTCCAATGGACAAGCCGAGAGAGCCAACCAAGAGTTGCTCCGAGGCATTAAACCCCGACTCGTTGTCCCTTTGAAAAGGACGTCGGGTTGTTGGGAGGAGGAGTTAACCTCAGCACTATGGAGCATCCGGACGACTCCTAACAGGTCGACAGGCTATACGCCCTTCTTCCTAGTCTATGGAGCGGAAGCCATCCTCCCAAGTGATATACGTCACGACTCACCACGAGTCACTGCCTATGCGGAAGCCGAAAACGAGAAAGAACGACAAGATGCCTTGGATATTCTCGATGAAAAACGAGATTTGGCTGCAGCTCAGTCGGCTATCTACCAACAAGATCTACGACGCTACCATAGCCGTCGTATCAAAAGTCGGACTTTGCAGGAAGGTGATTTAGTGCTCTGACTCACACAGAAAAGAGATGGAATGCACAAGTTATCCTCTCCTTGGGAAGGACCGTTCATGGTCAGCAAGAACCTGTATAACAGATCCTACTACCTAGTGGATATACGCGAGAAGGCATACACGCGCACAAGCATGGAGGAGCCTCCCAGGACGTGAGACGTCGCACAACTCCGTCCATATTACACTTGAGTAGAAACAGGAACATTGCTCTACGCTTCACTAAGTCGACACACGTCGCACTGGCTTTCGCCATAATATATATATAAGCCGACATTCGTTATCGGGACCCGGGGTTAGCGTATGCAAGCCTCGCTACAACACAATCATATGGAGAGCCGAGAACCGTACCCACTTGTCTAAGCAGACAAGGCCAAGCACAGAACGTTCTCGGAAAGCATCGAACGTGAGGGGCATCCCATCCAGGCCGGATGATCAACTGAAATGGGTCCTCATTGTCCGCACACAAGTCTAACTGATATGGGTGATGAACTCCCATACTCATAGACAAGTCGCCTCAACCATATTATCGATCGTATTATAACCCTTACATAGACTTACTCCAGCCCGATCACTTAGTCGGGGTCTAGGGCGGGCTCGATCATACATCAAAGTGTGCACGAGACAGAGTCTCGAACAATCGCATCGCGATGCCCCAAGCTGCGCACATCTAAGGGCCACTTGGTGTATAAAAGACCGCCAGCCAGATCACAACTAAGGTCTCGAAAACCCATACTAAGACATGCATGTTATAAACATACACGCAGCACACATGCCTTGTATGAACAGCAGGTATCATTGCAATTCTCTACAAAGTATAAATCTTTATTAATAACTCTTACAGAGTGCACACAGAGATCACAAGCATGTGATCCAACATTACAACAGACAAGCGGAAGCAAAGTAGGTCTGAGTACAGACAAATTTAACAAATGGCTTAGAGAAGCCTTATCTAAAAACAAGCCCTCCACGAGGGAACCAGTCGTCTGACTGGGACTACACTAGCTTGATCTTGGTCTGAGTCTTCATTCTTCGAACTTCAGGTAGAAGCCACCATCGGAATCGGTGGGTTCATCTAAAACATAGATTAAGCAAATGTGAGTACAAAATCGTACTCAGCAAGACTTACATAGGAGCTATACTACTCATGCACATGTATCAAGGTAAAGGGAGGTGGGGTTTCACTTGCAGAAATGCCAGCTTTGACTTGGCTAATCCTGAACTACGAGTACCATACTTGAGGTAAGAAGCGTACACGAGTCCACTACATCTCTTCAACCAATTACACCACTATGGTTACTTCCTCGACTTCCCCACGAGAAGCACACCATAGCACTCACGCTTATCTTGGTGTATTTTAGAAGTATCCAGTTCAAGTTGTCTAATAATCAAGCACAGCTCTCCAAGCAGTCCTTAACCGCGGACGCGGCTATTCGAATAGTTTTGTTAACCCTGCAGGGGTGTACCGCTACACACACACACTCATCAGTTACCGCCTGGGAGTGGGACCCTTCAAGCGGGTATCGGCGAGGATGTTGCCACGACACTTCGCCCACAGCTCCGTTCTAGTCCAGAGAGTCGCCTATCTGAGGGGGATCCGTATGGAAGTCCGGCCGAGGTTCCAGTACAGCCTCAAACGATGTGTGCAGGGTCCCAAGCCGGTCTTGAAAAGCCGTTCATCCACTTCGCAGACCGTGCCACAGCCCTACCAGAACTCCGAACTACTGCGACTTCTGGGGTTCGAACGGGGTGAGGTACTAGGTCGAGAGGGGTCAGTGAGCCCAATGTGTGGTTGTACTCTTCTTCTTGGATCACCACACAAGAACTCGGACTTAAGGCGGTGTTCAACGAGACAACCCACTGTGTACTCCTATACAGCCTCTCATCGTTCACCTTGTATTAGGGTAGATTCACCAACACGTTTCACTTCCATCAACACCATGTTTATCATCATCCCGACTCACATCATAAGCAACCTCATTGTACCACTAAGCATGCAATAAGCAGTAATAGTTGCAGGGGTCACATGATATCAACCAACTCCTACATCTGCTAGGATTGTGGTTTGCTTACTACTGTGACAAGATGATAGGTCATGCAAAGGATATGGGTTCAACTATACGGTAGAAACGTTATCATGGTGATCATCCTAAACAATGCATAAGCGAGACATGAGAGGGAAGTGAGATTTTATCGACATGATCAATGGGGGTTTGCTTGCCTTGCTGACGAGGTTCAGTCACGGGGTCTTCAACGAAGGGGGTTGATCTCGGGTTCCGGCTCCACTTCTATCAGCAACATGACAATCATAGGATCAACATAATGTACAATGCACAATCACATGAATAAGATTGTAATGGTGATGTTCATGGTACTGATGTGTTGAGCATTCCATTTAAAAGGAGTATATTGCATTTGAAATGCAAATTCAAACTCCATTTGATTTATCGATGAATTTCAGATGCATTTGAATGCATCAAAGTTCATTTGAAAATGTTGATCATGAAGTTATGTGGTATAGTTGAAGTAATGTCTTTGATGTGTGGATGAATCCATTGGAATTAAGGGTGTTGCAAAATTAATTGCAAAAACACTCCAAATTTGAATTTGAAAAGGATCCATACGCATGTTTGCTACTGTTCACCCATTTTAAAATGGTCAAACATGAAAACAAATTGCATATTCATAAACCTTGTATTTTTCTGATAATGTTAGACATATTATTTGCTATATTTGGAGTTAGTATGAATTAATTATGAATTTCCAAAGTTTATTGCATTTTCTGGAATTTCTCTGATTTATTTAAATTATTTTTGATTTATTGCGTCAGCAGGGGGGCTGACCAGTCAAACTGACTAGGGGGGCCCACCTGTCAGCCACAGTGGGGGTTAATCCATCTGTTTAAACTAAACAGAGAGGGATTAGGGGGCTGGGGCCCCACCTGTCATGGTCTCTGGGGGTGGGCCAGGGTTTAGTTAAGATCGGTTTAAAGGCGCTAATGGAGGGGTCGTCGCCGGCGGCCACTGTAGACGCCGGAGACTCGCCGGCTTTGCGATTCAGAGCACGGGCAGCCAAGGGGAGGGCGCCGTTGCGTAGCTTGTGCTCCCGCGCGTCCAGTAGATCCATTGGGGGGTCACTGGCGTGCTCCAGAGCTCGAAGGCGACGGCAATGGCGACGGCTGGGCTCGGCCAACGACGAAAACGCGAGGGAGAGCACGAGGGGAGCCATGAGAGGGGGCAATCGAGGCAGGAGGCTCACCCACACGCGACGGTGAGCTCGACGGGGTTGGGGAAGAGCTGGAGGAGGCTGAATTTGCTGCCGGAGTCGCGGCGGCCGGCGGTGAAGAAGATGAAGGGGACGTCGCTTCCACCAGCTCCCGGCTCGAATTGAGACTGCAGCTAGACGAAGTCGACCTCGAGGAGCTCCATGGACATGCTGGCTCGAGCTTGCTTGGCCAGTAGCCGCGCCGGGGCACGATAGCGCTCTGCTAGGGTTTCGGCGGCGGTGTGATTTCTCGCCGGGAGGAAGAACGAAGCACAGAGGAGGGGGGGAAAGTGAGCGGGTCGTCTCCTGGCGTGCGTGGCGTCGAGAAGGATCAAGGGAGGGCTGCGGGGAGGCCACGGCGACAAGGGCGGCATGCCGGGCACGCAGCTGTGTGCTCGTGCCCGGAGGAAGACGACAGGAAGCCCCAGGTGGGCTGGGCCGGCTGGGCCTTCGCCCCTGGGCGCCAGGTAAGGTTTGTTGTTTTCTTTTCTTTTTATTTTTCTGTAAGTAGGTTGACCTAGCTAATAAAAATAGCTAGGCATTTTATAAAATGCCACAATTTTTTATATGGCCTCATAAAATAGAGAGCTAGCCACTTATAAAATTTGAGCATTTTTAAAATTCAAAACATTTGAATTTTAAACCAAATAGGGGTTTATTTGATTTTCCAAGGCACTGTTTGAAAATTAGAAAATTCCATGAGCATGGGATTGCTCCCAAACCATTTTTAAAATGATCAGCACCATTTATAGGAATTTTCCAAATGTTCAAATGATTTTTGGAAAAAGATTTTTATCTGGCCATTTGATTTAATTTCTCAGGGCTTTTCTTTTCCTCAATTTTGATTTTCTTTTTGAATTTTTCACATGATGCAAAGGAACACTTGATCCTAGCACATACCTAACTTGGGGTTGTGACATTCGTCGCGCTCGCTTTGGCCATCAAAATATACATAAGTCGACTCTTGTCGCACTGGCCCTCGCCATACATAACTAAGACGACTTTCGTCGCACCGGCTCTCGCCATATCGATTCCGCTTTACCTTTTTTCATGTCATTTATTTTTTGCATCATACATTGCATATATTGCAGTATTATATCTCAGAGACCTGGGGGCTTGATCTACCCCTCTATTGGTACTGAGCATGTATATTTCTTATTCAGGGGAATCGGGGAGCTTGATGACAATCATTGACTCTTTATCTGAAATCTCGGCATATATATGTAAAAATCACAATGTATAAGCTTATTCAGGGGAAGTAGGGGGGCTCGATGTCACTCATCGACTCTTATCCGAAGAAATCCTGGCATATACATGAACTGGAAAATCACGCCTTGGCCTGTATAGCTTAAACTCATACGATCTACGTGTACCCGGCTTATTCTACATACCTTGGGGGCTTACAACAATGCCTGTCGAGTCCAGTCTTAAGTACAAGGAGCACTAGTCATATGTAGCCGGCTTACAGAGAAGTCCTGACTCCTGGATAACCCAATAAATCTATCTCAAATACGAGAAGATGAGGCATGTTGAATCCAGAGTCAACTTCTATATGAGCCTTCATATTTTGTTTTTTGCAATCATTAGCATCATCACATACTCTTTTCATTTTCATCCAAAAGATATATCTTGAGCATTAACCTGTGTGACTCGGTATGACACTCGGTATGACACAAAAGATGCTCATACTGACTCATGGGGACTATAAAAAAATTCTCTGTGACTCGGTATGACACAAAAGATGCTCATACCGACTCATGAGGAATACACAATTTTCATTGCATCTTCTCCACATATAAAGTCGACTTCGGTCGCGATGGCTCTCGCCATACATATAAAGTCGACTCCGGTCGCGACGGCTCTTGCCATACATATGAATATCGACATTCGTCGAACCGTCCTTCGCCGACTTATTTGAAAACTGGGAACACAACACATCGTGTCAAATCTATGTGACTTGGCAGATCAAACAATAGACCTATGTGACTCGGCACTGCACACAGATGCACATACCGACTCATGGGGACTACACTTCAAGGTCTCTTCTCAAATAAAGACTCGGTACATCACCCAACTGAGTACACCGTCTCTTAGTGAGTAACACTTCAAAAAATTCTTCAGAAAATATGCAAGAAATTGTACGTCCCAGGCTGCTGCAGGCAAGACAACCCGACACTTGGGGGCTACATTACTTCGAAGAAAGTTTCATAAAAACAAAATTTTCTTTGATGAACCGGTACGGCACGTAAACGTGGCCACACCATCTCATGGGGGCTACAAGTCGACCTGTCCTCTGAGTCGATTACAGATACTAAACTATTCTGAATCGACTCAGGGGGGCTACAGATACATACACTATCATAAACAATTGGCTCTCATTCACTATGAGAAACATTTCAAATTAGGAATAAAACCGACTCATGGATTCATGGACTCATGGACTCAATGAAAGTTCATAAGTTTCATTCATCAAACCAACTGGGTCTTACATCAAAGGAGGCAACCTTACAAGCAAAAGCCAAACTTGGAAAACTTCTACTAAAAGGAAAACATCTACAGCTTTAGACATCTTCTTCAGAGTCGGCTTGAGCCTTTATTGAAGCTTCTTCTTCACTAAGGATTTCTTCATCGCTGGAGCTCTCCACACAACAGCAGGCTCGGTCTCCATCCGAGTCAAAGATCCTAGCCGACAAGGTGTCTTCACCATCAAATTTGAAGACAATGGTGTCTCCCCTTGAAATATTCCTGGAACGAAGAAAAGTTTTCCAACCTTTCTCAAAAAACATGGTGCCTTGGTTAGAAAAACTAACTATCACCCAGGCAGGCCCATGAGGACATCCATCAGATCGGAGCCAAAGGCCCGAAGGCGTCGAGTCAATCACAAGTTGAGAAAAAGACTCAGGAAGTTTGATCCAACGTCGAATCGTCTGGATATGAACCAAGAACTCACTCCTCTCAGGAGAAGAAGGGGGAGATTCAGAAGGAGAGGCAGCACGAGTACTTCTTCCTCTACCTCTGCCACGGCCACGACCTCTACCACGGCCACGACCACGACCACGGACGTGACCTCGAGTAATTGCACGGGGATCGGGCTCGTTAGATGCCAAAGGAGAAGAGGCTTCTAGCTTAGGTGCCATGGGGAAAACAGGAAGAGGAAGAAGAAGATGGATGCGCTTCAAAGATCAAACCATCCAAGGGATATTTATAGTAGATTCATGGAGAGTATCCATTAATGTCATAAATAATACGGGGTAACTACCCATGGTAGATAGCATTTATGGAAAGACTCCTCGATTCCCACTACAAACATCAATGCCTCTAACCGGCGTTTCGGGAAGAGTGATCATAAAAACCAAACCGGATCTTTCACCAAAGGTCAACAGAAAAATCTTCAAGAAAAAGGAAATGAGAAGCTAAAAAGAGTTGGCGTCGACTCTTAGTAAAGCATCAGATGATAGCTGACTCAACCAGAAGAGCCGACTTCATGGAGATAAAGGAGTTGGAGCAAGATTGAAGAGAGACGACTCCGACTCCCAATCAACGTCAAGTATAAAGTCAATCCTTGATCCATGACGAGCCGGCGGCAATGAAGAAAATAAAGAAGATTGTTGTGAAGACTAAAGCATCACAACAATCCTGGGGGCTAATGTCGGGTGGATGGATCAGGCCCATAGACCCGGCATTAGAACCCTCTGGGACGACTTTATATGGGCCCACAAAGAAGACCCGACCAGGAGTCTGACGTGCCAAGCGTGAAGATTGAAGCCCTAGAAGGAATTCGACTTTCCTTGTATAGCACATAGCAAACTTGTAAAGTATAATAGAACTCCACATCGTGTAGGAGTCGGACTCTAGGAATCTCGGGACCCGGCGCCTTTATAAGCCGAAGTCCACGGGAGCCAGAGGGGAACTTACCTCAAGCCAGGAGTAGGCAACTCGCTCCATAGCCTAGACCCCACGAGACTAAGGTTGCGAACCATCATCACTGTAATCGATACGACCGACTCTTCCTATTGAGGAGTCGACCCCTATAGTCAAAAAGCAGGAGTAGGTCTTTACCGCATCGACGGGGCCGAACCTGGGTAAATCTCCGAGTCCTATGTCCATGTCGACTCTCTCCTCGAATTCGCCTCGCAGCAAAGGTCCCATGATAAGTCCGACTCTACGGACATCTGCCGTGACTTTCCCACGACACCACTGGCTGCAGACGATGGGTCATGCTGGTGATGAACTTCATCTAGAGCTCAAACTCATCCATGGACATCTCAGATCTGTTATACCGAGTGTCATCCTCTAGCCCGGTGTACGTCCACATTCCCCGAGCCCTAGCTTGGAGAGGTTGGATCCTCCGAATAACAAAAGTGGCGATCAGATCCATGCCATCTAACCCGTTCTTCTTCAACCTTATGATATCGCGCATCAATGGAGAACCTTCTCGGCGTTAGTGAGTCGAGGATTCCAACCCTGGGAATTGGTCAGCCTCACGTCCGAGTAAAGGGGCAATGTGCGCACTCCTGGCTCCTCCGCCGCCTTACAATAAAACCAACTATTTTTCCAATTCTTTACGGAATCTGGCAAGCTGGAAGCAAAGTATTGGGTCCCTTGCTTTCGAGCCAAGAACAAACCTCTAGACAGGTGATTGAACTCCATACCACCATCCTCCCCGGATTTCTTAGCCTTCTGGGGCTTAATAGTGTATATGGTGCGAAAGAGATGCCAATGAGGCTCTATGCCCAAATAACCCTCACATAGGGTGAAAAAACTAGAGAGAAGAGTGATGGCATTGGGAACAATATGATGAAGTTGGGAACCCGTGAAAGACGAAAAAATCAAAAAGAAGGGATGCAGAGGAAGAGAAAACCACGATCCACGTGAGAGAGAAGTAGAACTCGCTCACCATCCCGAAGAAGAGGTTCGTCTTCCCCGGGAGCGGGAAGACGGCAGCCCTCGCGAGGAACCAGGCCGGAGTCTTGGTACCCCTGCAACATGTCCGCCGTCACGATCAACGGGAGCCATTCCCCGGTAGACATGGTCCCGGCGGCGGCGGCGTAGCGAGAAGAATGAACTCTCGGGGTGAAGCACGAGCAGCCGGCGAGGAAGAAGAAGAGCGCTCCGGCGACGGCGGTGGCAAGAATGTTAATGAGGGAGAGAGAAGAAGCTAGAGGGAACCGTCAAGGAGAAGAGACCCAGATCTGTTTTCGTCCACGGGGAGGGGGCTTTTATACCTCAGGGAGGCAACCGCCACGCGTCAGATCCGCAGCCCATTATGGGCGTGCCGGTTGCCTTCCCATAATTCGCTCCACCTCCCCATACAACGGTTAATGATTATCCTAAGAGACCGTCGCGGGAATCAAGGAGACAGGCCCGACAGCGTGTCCACTTACCTTGACGGGGAGATTCTCTGACAAGACAATATCCTCTTCATTTAAAACCGAATCAGATTTTGATTTGAGGCCCGAGACCGTACTGTCTACTCGGAAGGCATATAGCTCCGCACCGAGCAACGGCTTACTCAGAAGAATCTCTATCAACGTTTCAAGACCGAGTGCAATATCACTCGACAAATTTTTCCGAGTAAGTCACCACTCGGAAGAAATTATCGTACCTAAAACGACTGAGCAAGTTGTCACTCGGAACGCTAAGGAATGCAAACAGTGCTCCGTTAACTCGAAACAGCAGCAGGAGGGGAAACCACCTGGAGCTAAGTAAGCTAGTTGTGAAAGAGTTGCATTCTGAAGCACACTGCAAACGGAAAATCTTGTACTCACTAACTACTCAAGGAAAACTCTGAGTAGCTAACTCGCTAGTGGTCCGTCTCTGACGAAGAATGCCAGACCACTAGTATGACCAGGCGCAGGGGGTAAAGACTTGATATCCCACGTGGTATGATCTAGGGCTCGAATTTTGATGCCTCGGATTATCAACTTTAAAAATCTGGTTTATATGGAGTTTAAGGCCTTTTACTCCAAGACACGCCCTCCGGGGCCTCAGTCCACCTCTTCCGAAAGACGCTCGAGTGTCGCCAGATTTTTCGGTTAACTTTCCCAACCTACACTCGAGGGAAAAGTTCAAATGTCAATAAAGTCCTTTCGGGCCTCTTATTGAGTTTAACCTTCACGTACCTCATGAACTCTGACGATGTCAACTGCCTCAATCGCGAGTGCCCAAAAGCACTTGGGGGATACTGTCGTGGTCATACTAAAGGTATACAGCATTGGAAACCAAGGGGTACCCTCAGTTCCTTGATCTCTCAAATACACCCAATAAAATAAATAAAATCGTCAAAGAATACAGAGCTTTATCAAACTCAAAAACTTAATTCACAGTGTCTCCGAGTAACACGTTACTCGGAAGAGGAGATGGTCTCCGAGTAGTGAGTTACTCGGAAAGCAAACAGGCTCCGAGTAGTCAGTTACTCGGAAAAGGGAACCGGCGAGCTGTTTGTTACTCGGAGGAAGAAGAGCAACGGGCGCGAAGCATTAAAGACCGTGGGCGTTTCTCCTCCTTAATTATCAGTAATGAAGAAATTGTTTCTTGTATTAAGTATAGGTATTTACCCCTGTAATTAAGACTCATTTACTGAGGCATTGAAGGGGCATAGGCGCACTCTATATAAGCCTCCCCCCTCGCCCCAGGAAGGGCTACGTGCAACTCTAATCCTCACACTTTTGAGCAAGAACATCCCAGTCAGCCTGGGACAGGACTAAGGTTTTTATCTCTAAGGAGAGGCCTAACCTGTATAATTCTCCTTGCGTCAACCACTCTACGTGCAGATTCATTTAGCTCCTATCACACCCCTATATCTATTGTCAGGGTTATATCCACGACAGTCGACGCGCTTATGACCTAGTCGCCGCCTCCTCATCCTCCTCGGGCCGCCACCGCCGCTCTTCTTCCTGGTCCATGGCGACTACCTCGACACTGGCTACCCCGACTCGACATCGACCACGGCGTCCCTGGCACGGCTACCTCGACCACGGCTACGCCACCCTACGCTCTCAGCAACTTCGACATCGACACAAAGGGCTATCGCCTTGCTGAGCAACCTCGTCGGCTTCCACTCCAGCCACAACTTTCGTGATGCGTCGGCTGTTACGACTGTGGTGGGGATGTCCGTCGGCTCCGCCTTCGAATTCTTCTCCAGTCTTACCGTTTGCGTCGCTACCGTTGTGACTGTGGGGGGATGTTAGAGTATATTTGCTACATGTAATATTTGGTAGTATAGGATTCATATCTCTTTGCTGCCTTATCTCTATGAGGGCTTTTTATCCTCCAAAACTTGCGCACTATATATACTCTCTAACAGGGTTTGACAATACATTAAGGGCTTGTTTGATTCATAGGGTAGGAAAATCATAGGAATAGGAAAATCATAGGATTGCAATGGCATGTCGACTCCAATCCTATAGGATTTTGCTTGCACCAAAGTTTGTTTGATTCCATCAAAGGAATTGTAGAAAGAGGTTGGAGTGAATGTTAGGATTCCTATAGGAAGTAGTACAAAAATTCCTATGGGAAAAATTCCTATGGGAAAAATTCCTATAGGAACAATTCCTATGAACCAAATGAGTAAGGTAGGAAAAAATCCTATGGGATAAAATCCTACAAAAATCCTATGGAATTCCTATGAATCAAACAAGCCCTAACTATTCTATCAAACCCTCTCTATCCTTCTACTGCAGCCGCGTATAAATTATTTATAAATCGCAAGATTTTTAGCGCATTTGATCCGGTAAGATTTTACGTGTGTATTAAAAGAAAGCCATACATATACGGATCAACGATGGAATAACCGTATCTGTTAGAATTGTTCTTGATCAGTCTCTCCACGCAGCTTTTCCACACAGCACACACTAGTGGACAGACCCCCCCTTTCGTCCAGCCCAAAAAAGGCATCGCTCCCGGTTCATTTCAGAACCGGGACCGATGCCGGGCAACGGTCCCGGTTCGTCTGGAATGGGCAACGGTCCCGGTTCATGTGAGGCAACGGTCCCGGTTGTTGCCACAAACCGGGACCAATGCTCTGGCGACCAACACGTGGCGCACTGCGAGGCATTGGTCCCGGTTGTTGGCAAAAACCGGGACTGTTGCCCTGGCTATATAAGCCCCCAACCAGCACTTTGCCATTTTGCCTCAAAAAATTTCAGGATTGTGCTGGGGTGGGGTGGGTGCTAGAATTTTTTTCCTTTGATTGCACACCAGGTGTTCGACGAAATGTCCGAGCCACACTTAGGTCCTCAGAACACCGTATCCTCGGCCGAGGTTAGCAACCTTATCTTCTCCATCTGTAACTGATACAAAAATATTGCACGTGTGCATATATAGTGGTCTTTTAACTATTCACGAAGTAATTGTAATGGTTAATTATATGACGCAGATCGAAGCACGGATGCGATGGATGTACAGCGATCGACGCGGGTATGAGTTTATTACAAACCTGCATACATTTCTCAATGTGGCTAATGCAAACAAAGTGGATAATTTTATGCCTTGTCCCTGTGTTGACTGTCGGAACGTGGCGGAGTACTCTTCCTCGAGAACACTTCAAGGCCACCTGCTTCGGAGAGGTTTCATTCCCGGATATTATTGTTGGTCCAAGCACGGAGAAAGAGGGGTTAGGCAGGAAGACAATGAAGAAGAGGAGGATGATGATAGCTATCCTATGTCCCCTGAAGAATTCGGTGACACTGCAATGGAAGACAATGAAGAAGATGGAGCTCCTCGAGGTGACAATGAAGAAGAACAACGGGAATCGGATGAGACCGCTGATGGTCTTGGTCGGGTCATCTCTGATGCAAAGCGAGACTGTGAAACAGGAAAAGAGAAGGAGAAGTTGGAGACCATGCTAGAGGATCACAAAATGCCCTTGTACCCAAATTGCGAAGATGGCAGCACAAAGCTCGGTACCACACTGAAACTGTTGAAATGGAAGGCAGATTTTGGTTGTTCTGACACCGGATTTGAGAAGTTACTGCAAATAATGAAGTCGAAGCTTCCACCGGATAACGAATTGCCCGCGACAACACACGAAGCAAAGAAGGTTATCTGCCCTCTAGGATTAGATGTGCAGAAGATACATGCATGCATTAATGACTGCATCATGTACCGCGGTGAAAAGTACGAGAGTATGGATAAATGCCCGGTATGCACTGCGAGTCGGTACAAGATCAGACAAGATGACCCTGGTGATGCTGAGGGAGATGACGAGCCCCCGAGGAAGAGGGTTCCTGCTAAGGTTATGTGGTATGCTCCTATAATACCACGGTTGAAACGTCTGTTCAGAAACAAGGAGCATGCCAGGTTGCTGCGATGGCACAAAGAAGACCGTAAGAAAGACAGGAAGTTGAGACACCCCGCTGATGGGTCGCAGTGGAGAAAAATCGAGAGAGGCCACTCAGACTTTAAAAATGAAGCAAGAAACTTATGGTTTGGTCTAAGTACAGATGGCATGAACCCTTTTGGAGAGCAGAGCTGCAGTCACAGCACCTGGCCTGTGACTCTATGTATCTACAACCTTCCTCCTTGGGTGTGCCTGAAGCGGAAGTTCATCATGATGCCAGTGCTCATCCAAGGACCGAGGCAACCCGGCAACGACATTGATGTGTACATAAGGCCATTAGTCGATGAACTTTTGGAGCTGTGGGCCAAACCAGGTGTACGCGTGTGGGATGAGGACAAACAGGAGGAATTTGACCTGCGAGCGTTGCTTTTCGTAACCATCAATGATTGGCCTGCTCTTAGTAGCATTTCAGGACAGTCAAACAAGGGATACAATGCATGCACGCATTGTTTAGATAAGACTAAAGGTATATATTTGGATAAATGTAAGAAGGTTGTGTACCTCGGGTGTCGTCAATTTCTGCCGCCCAATCATATCGTGAGAAAGAAAGGCAAGCATTTCAACGGTGAGGCAGATCACCGGAAAAAGCCTAAGCTCCCTGAAGGTGCTGATGTATTTGGTATGGTGAATGACCTAGAAGTAATCTTTGGAAAGGGTCCTGGCAGTCAATCTGTTCCGAAAGACGCCGTTACCGGACACGCGGCCATGTGGAAGAAGAAATCTATATTTTGGGAGCTACCCTATTGGGTAGACCTAGAGGTCCGTTCTTCAATCGACGTGATGCACGTGACGAAGAATCTTTGCGTGAACCTGCTAGGGTTCCTGGGCGTGTATGGGAAGTCAAAAGATACACCAGAAGCACGGGAGGACCAGCAACGTATGAAAGACCCATACCACAGGCATACTGATAAAGGGCGTCTAAGCAGCTACGCTCTTACCAAAGCAGAGAAGGAAATCTTTTTTGAATGCCTTAGAAGTATCAAGGTCCCGGCAGGCTTCTCGTCAAATATAAAGAGAATAATAAATATGGCAGAGAAAAAATTCCAGAACCTCAAGTCTCATGATTGCCACGTGATTATGACGTAGTTGCTTCCGGTTGCATTGCGGGGGCTTCTACCAGAAAATGTTCGAGTAACCATTGTGAAGCTATGTGCATTTCTCAATGCAATATCTCAGAAGGTAATCGATCATGCAAGTCTGTAAAGGCTACAGAAGGATGTGGTCCAATGTCTCGTCAGTTTTGAGTTGGTGTTCCCCCCGTCCTTATTCAATATTATGACGCATCTGCTGGTTCACCTGGTCGACGAGATTGCCATTCTAGGTCTTGTATTTCTACACAATATGTTCCCCTTCGAGAGGTTCATGGGAGTTTTAAAGAAATATGTTCGTAACCGTGCAAGGCCAGAAGGAAGCATCTCCAAGGGCTATGGAACAGAGGAGGTCATTGAGTTCTGTGTTGACTTTATTCCTGACCTTAAGCCGATTGGTGTTCCTGAATCGCGGTATGAGGGGAGACTGAGTGGAAAAGGAACGCTAGGAAAGAAAGCAAAGATATTTCAGGACGGGCATTCTTTGACTCAAGCACACTACACAGTTCTACAAAGTTCTATCTTCGTCCAACCGTATATCGAGGAACACAAGAATGTTCTACGCTCCAAATTCCCGGGGGAGGATGACCAATGGATTCAATTCAAACACATGGAGACTTTCAGCACTTGGTTGCAATTACGTCTCATGCATGACACCACTATTGGAAATCAACTCTACTTGTTGGCCGCGACACCGTCTGAGACTGTATTGACTTTCCAAGGGTACGAGATAAATGGGAATACATTTTACACGGTCGCCCAAGATAAGAAGAGCACCAACCAAAACAGTGGTGTCCGCTTTGATGCAACAAACGAGGATGGTACAAAGGACACATACTATGGTTACATAGATGAGATATGGGAACTTGACTATGGACCTACTTTTAAGGTCCCTTTGTTTCGGTGCAGTTGGGTCAACATGAATGTAGATGGGGTAAAGGTCGACCAGCTGTACGGAATGACAACAGTGGATCTCAAGAATCTTGGTCACACAGACGACCCATTCGTCCTAGCCAAAGATGTGGCTCAGGTTTTCTATGTGAAGGACATGTCTTCTAGACCGAAAAAAAGGAAAAACAAGGATACGAATACATCAGACAATGAGCTCAGGCGTCACATAGTTCTTTCAGGAAAAAGAAACATCGTGGGAGTCGAGGACAAGACAGACATGTCCGAAGATTACGATAAGTTTCATGAAATTCCTCCATTCACAGTGAAAACTGACCAAACTATCCCATTAAGCAATGAAGATGCTCCGTGGTTACGGCCCAAGAAGCGATCATAAGAAATGTAGGAAACAAGTGGTGTGTAATAATGTATTGAACCATTGGTGATTTTTTGGCCATTTGGCTTGAAAGCAATGAACCTTCATACTCGATAGCCCATTTTGAGAAGACTTTTTAATAGTTTTGCATTATTCCAAGTTTGTTGGTTTGTATGGTTACTAGGACATAAATTAGGATGCAACGCAAAGGTTTTATATTTTTTTGATTTTTTTTGAATTGTTTAAGCACCGATTTCAAAATGCGGTCAAAACGGGGGAGGGGGCATGGCCGGTGATAGCTAGGTGTGGAATCTTGCAAAACTCTTTGTAGATCTCTGATGAAATGAGTACTTGTGCACTTGGAAATGTTTTTTTGAAAAAATAAAGAGCAATCTATCAAGCACTGGTAGTTCAAATTTCACCCCGTTCCAGCTGAATTGCCGGAAATTTGTCTTTTTCAGCAGAGGTGCATAAGAAACATTTTACATAGAAACTTTTGTAAATTGTTAATAAAATATGGTCTAGTATAATACAAAAATGGGTTGGTTCAAATTGACATCAAATATTTGGTAGATCCTTCACAAAAAGACCCTACTTTCGGCACTCGGAAAATGAAAAATGGATTTTTCGTGCAACGGAAATGAAAACTTCCTTTGGCAAACTTGTTGGCCATTCAAATATACACACATGAAAAATATGAGATCATTTGGGGAAACTATCATTTCAAATTAGCTATAACTTTGGCCATTTGGCTTGAAAGCCATGAAACTTCATACTCGATAGCCCATTTTGAGAAGACTTTATTAATAGTTTTGCATTATTCCAAGTTTGTTGGTTTGTATGGTTACTAGGACATAAATTAGGATGCAACCCAAAGGTTTTATATATTTTTGATTTTTTTTGAATTGTTTAAGCACCGATTTCAAAATGCGGTCAAAACGGGGGAGGAGGCATGGCCGGTGATAGCTAGGTGTGGAATCTTGCAAAACTCTTTGTAGATCTCTGATGAAATGAGTACTTGTGCACTTGGAAATGTTTTTTTAAATAAAGAGCAATCTATCAAGCACTGGTAGTTCAAATTTCACCCCGTTCCAGCTGAATTGGCGGCAATTTGTCTTTTTCAGCAGAGGTGCATAAGAAACATTTTGCATAGAAACTTTTGTAAATTGTTAATAAAATATGGTCTAGTATAATACAAAAATGGGTTGGTTCAAATTGACATCAAATATTTGGTAGATCCTTCACAAAAAGACCCTACTTTCGGCACTCGGAAAATGAAAAATGGATTTTTCGTGCAACGGAAATGAAAACTTCCTTTGGCAAACTTGTTGGCCATTCAAATATACACACATATGAAAAATATGAGATCATTTGGGGAAACTATCATTTCAAATTAGCTATAACTTTGGCCATTTGGCTTGAAAGCCATGAACCTTCATACTCGATAGCCCATTTTGAGAAGACTTTTTTAATAGTTTTGCATTATTCCAAGTTTGTTGGTTTGCATGGTTACTAGGACATAAATTAGGATGCAACGCAAAGGTTTTATATTTTTTTGATTTTTTTTGTTTGATTGGAAAAAAACAAAAAAAGTATAGCAATTTCATTATAGGACGTCAACGGAAGAATACTCCATATCCTGTACTCTGTCATGGTGAATTTCAGACGGTCCTCGCCTGGTTGGCAGATCTCGCAAGTCTACCGACCAGGCGGGAACCGTCTGTAATACCCGTACGGGATTTTCATCCCATACGGGTTTACAGACGGTCCCCGCCTCGTGGGCACATCTAAAAAATCTTCCAATCAAACGAGCTCCGTCCGAAATTTCCCCGGACAGAGTACAGGATACAGATGAATTTCTCTGTGTACGGCCTTTAGTGAACTTGTTATGCTACGATAAGTCCACGCGGACCTGTGCTTATAAACAGGTCTAACTCCACTTCGTCTAGCGAGGTGGTACTAATTTCCTGTGCTTATAAACAGGTCTAACGATCCCGGTTGGTAGCACCAACCGGGACCAAAGACTCAACGGTCCCGGTTGGTGCTACCAACCGGGATCGATGACCCTGGTGCGACGTGGCAGCACCAGGCCCCTCCCCGCCCAGGCCAACGGTCCCGGTTGGTAGCACCAACCGGGACCGTTGAGTCTTTGGTCCTGGTTGGTGCTACCAACCGGGATCGATGGCCCTTGCTATAATACCCCGCAACCTCTTCTTCCTCCCCCAACTCCACCAAATCCCCCAACCTCTTCTTCCCACGCGGAATTCGCCGTCGACGCTGGCAGGCTGCCCGCCGATTCGACGCACCGAGCCCCTCTCCGGCCTCCCCGAGCTCTTCGTCGCCTTCACCGTGAGCTGCTCGATGTTTTCCCCCTCCTAGCTCCCCTCCTCGTACTCTCCGTCGCCGATTGCCATGAGCAGGACCACGGCCGCCGCCGGGCTTGACGCTGCCGTCGCTCCCGTGCTCGTCTTGGTGCGTGGATAGCACCAGTGCACGCGGGTGAGCCAGGGCAACCCCCTGGTACCCTTCTCCCCCTCTCCCGTGCCTTGGAACCCAATTCCGGCGAGATCAGTAGCCGGGCCGCCGCCGTGTTCGACGCCATCGACGCCACAGAGCCTCCCTTGACCCCCGACTACTGCCAGCAGACGCGCGAGGTACCCAGCAACACGCCTGTGGTCTCCATTCCATCTCCCGTGGCCTAAATCGGGATCCCGACCAACTCCGGCGAGCTACAGAGCTCACCGGCGACGTGCCGACGTGGCCTGGTCATTAGGACCCTAAGTATACTAGTTGATTTAATCTGTTAAAAAACCTACTCTATGACATGTGGGCCCTGCCCAGTTAAAACCTAATTAAAATGTTTAGTTAATATATAAGTGACTTACATGTGGGTCCCCCACTGATTAATTAGATTTAATTAATTAATTTATTAACTGTGTCACTGACCAGTGGGACCCACTGGTCAGTTAATTAAAAATGATTATTAATTCATTTAATAATAAATAAAAGAATTAATAAATAGAAATTGATTTTAAAATGTTATAAACTTGTTTAATTAATATATTTTAATCCGTAACCCGGATTAAAAAAATTATACATGAAAGTTGCTCAGAAAAATTCAACGAATCCAAATACGGTATCCGTATGTCTACCACACCCCCCTAACATACCGAACATTGAACCGCCCCCCTTCGGACCGCCAGTCCGATGAATTTTCCGGTACTGCTACAGTACCCGGATCAATTTATTTCGAACACGAAAGTTGTTCGGAATAGATCAACTCACCCGGATACATAACCCACACGTGTGTCGGATGTCCACGACACCTTCGGCATCACCCCCCCTCCGGACACCCTGTCCGGTAATCACCCGGAGCCGGTAATCCATCCCCGGATGAATTTCCGCTCTGAGCTTATTGCATCGTACCACGTTAGAGTAACGTTTACAATTCATCTGTCTTGTCTTGCATTGATTTCTATTGCTTGATGTGTATTTACTATTTCTCCCCCATTTAATCTCCTGTAGACTTTGTGCTTTGCTAGTCATAGGTTAGCTAGCGGGCCGTGATCACTTTGGGAGTGATCGTGGAATTATATATATAAACTGTACAGGTACGTTCATTGCAGACACCGACATCGGTCCCCCCTAACACGGATCTGCCGAGTCACCTCAAGTGTGAGATATCGAGGAGAAATCCTCGGGGCTCCACTTGATGTCGACTCCGTAGCTCCGCCTTAGGGCCCCGAGACACGGATGTCCTTACAGGTAAGAAGTCGGGTGACCCAACGGTGCCCGCGCAGAGTATCTTAGCGGAACGGCGGGTCAGGTATATTCCACTGGTGTGCGGCGGGCCTGGTACTGTTCGTGGCCCATGAGCAGGAGTACCCCAGCGGAGCTTACTACGACGTCGAGTACCCGACTGACCAGGAGTAGTTTCGGTGGTTCCCAGGCGAGGTCACCATTAGCGCCGAGCTTATTGCATCGTTTTACGTTAGATCACCGATTGCATTTCATTTGTCATGCCTTGTATTGTTTGCTATGATTGTCGTGTATTTACTGTTTCTCCCCCCCCTCTTTAATCTCCGGTAGACTCTGCTGCTACCGTTGACTACACCGCTGCCGCCTACGATTTTCATTATAATAGCTTGCAATTCTTAATTTGCAGATACTATGGATCCAATATTTCATAGAGATGAAAATGAGGAAAACTTGCTTCACGATATGATCAACGACAATGAAGGTCAAGATGTCACCCGCCGATTTCTGAACGATTCCGGTGAGGGAGACGAGTCCCTCCACCGAGAAGAAGCATCGGACGGGAGACAAGTCGGCTCCGGCTCCGCCTCCGGCGGAACCTTTAATCTCGAAAACACCGGCGAGGTTGATTAAAATGTTGTTAATTAAAATGCAGCTGTATATGTACATGCATATATTAACACTCTTTCTTCTTTTAGCCCTCCGGATCCGGATCCGGCCATTCCTCCGCAAGACCGAAACGAGGCCCAACCAAAAAGTTGGCTGACAATGTGAGGTATAGGATCGAAGAGGTCGGTCCAGACGGCGAACCGTTAGCTCCGGATGATTTCAAGAAAAAATTTGTGAAGGCATGCGGAACTCTTGTGAGGGACAACATCCCGATCACCATTCGAGAATGGATGCAGCTAAAGGACCCTACAATCTCGTTTGTGTGCGACACCATGAAAGACAGGCTTTGGAACATGCTCATGCATAATTTTCTCCTGCGGATGCCAGAGGTGGATAATCCAGCTCAGGAGGTGGCAGCTAGACTGCAGCTAGAGGCTAGAGTCAAGAAGTTTGCTCTCAGCAAGATGGCCGAGCAATTCAAGAATTGGAAGAAAAACTTGTACCTAAAATTTGTCAAGTAAGACAAGAATCTGGATTTCGAACACGGCTATGGTAAGATAAGAGAGCAGTGGGATGATTTTGTGGCGTACAAGAAATCGGAGCACGCGCAGCAAAGGTCTGAAATAAATCAGACGAATGCCGCTAAGAAGATTTACCACCATAAAATGGGGCCTGCTGGCTACGCCGGTTGCATGCCTAGGTGGGAGGCAATTGAGGCCAAGTATTTTGATGCCGGGATCACTCAAGAGCCTACAACATGGAACGAACGGACAAGAAACTGGTTTTACGGCCATGGGGGCACGTTGGACCAAGATGGGAAGGCAATATATAACCAGTCACACATAGATGATCCCCTGCTGCCCATCGATGATATTAGAGATGCAGTACGTGATATTGAAGAGGGACGGTTCATTCCCGATAGAGAGGACGACGAGCTCACACGCGCCCTAAAAAATAAAGAACACCCAGGACGAGCACGAGGCACGCCAGGCTCCAAGTGTTGGAAACTTGCCTTCCCTTCGGAAAGCAAGAAATATCCAGATAAAAGCCATCAGAGGAGGAAGGAAAGGGAGGCAACTGATAAAGCGGCGGCTGAGAGAGAGAAAGTGGCGAATGAGGCTGAGAAAACGTCTACCAAAGAGCGGCTGCGTAATGTAGAAGAAGGCTTAAAGCGGGCGGAGGAGCTGATCGGCAGACTTAGCCAGCAAAGTGGCGGCCAACCTCAACAGCTCTTGTTAGAAACTGGATTCGATGCTACCGGCGCCCCATCGAATCGGAAAAGCTCCCAAGCTTCCACGCACCTCCAGCAGGATGATGATGATGCACTGACAACGGCTGCTCCTAAACGCTACCCAGTGGATTATATCACGGAGAGCACACGTTGTGAGCTTAAGGTGCAAGTGATGAACTTAAAGGTGACGGTGGCGGTCGGCATGGCCCTATCAATCCCGGAGAAACCAACTTATCATTGCAACCCGACTCCAGAAGGGTACGCTGTCGTCATGGTGGATGATGTGATGGATGATTATGAGGAGCTGAAGCTGGACCACCCTGCAGGTGAAGATGGGGAGCTGAAAGAACTAGGAGAAGCAAAAAAGGGGAGTGTTCTATGGCGAAAGAAGCACATGTGCTTCCAGATTATGTGCCGCCAAGGTCACCCACTCTTCAGAAGAGCAATCCACCTTCGCCGCCACGTGACCATTCTTCACCGCAACCATCGCCTTCACCGCCTCACCACTCTCCGGCTCAGCCGTCTCCACCGTCGCCTCAGCCGTCTCCATCTCCTGAGCCTCAGAGCCAGAAGCGGAAGCGTACCTATACTAGTAGGGGAAGCAAGAAATCACCGAAACGTAAGCGATCACCCCTCCCAAAAGTTCCTCATCAGAATATGAAGAAGCTACCCGGAGAGATGACACCTGAGGAACTGGAAGTGTCCGTAAAATTGTCTTATGAAAAGTGGAAGATTGATGTGGCCAACAAGAAGAAGCCGATAGATCCATTGTTCCCGCGCACCCCAAAAGATCACGCCGCGTGCGCGAAACTGAAGAAGAAGCTTCACAACCCCATACCGCTCACATCAGACTATGAACGCTCTATTACAAAGTCGGCTGAGGCAAAAGAGCGGAGAGTCGGAAAAGAGATTGCCCAGCTCGGACTACAGAAAGAACAATCGATCGAACCGCTCGAAGTGCACACTTGGCCGCGCCCCCAGCAGCATCAGGTCGATGCGTATGATCCTAACAAAGATCCGGAGTTTATAAGACAGTACGGAGCAAAAGCCCAGGCAGTAGGATTGTCTATTACTGATTACCTGAGCCGTCTAGATGAGTTCGGGAATGACGAGGAATTCGTACCGGCATACCAATACCAACACGGGTATCCTCTCGTCAAACCCGAGTTAGTCAAGGATCTACCAACAAAGATGCGAAAATTGCATGACTGGTACATGGAAAATTCTGCTAAATCCGAAAACTGGATCTATGCTAAATTTCAGAACGAGCATTACGGGCATGGACAAGGCTTCGATCTGATTGAATTCTCAGAATTATTTCAGTTTTACAATGGAGACGACATCGACAAATCTATCGTCAGTGCATATTGTCTGTAAGTACCATTAATTTCAGTGATCAAGCCTTTCTAGCTCAGTTCATTCGTTTCATGTACAATCTTACACTCATCACTAAACTAATTATATATGCAGAATGAAGATTCTCGAATGCAAGAAAGGACAAATCTATGACATTGGGTTCGTTGACTTCCAGCTCGTTCATGAAAGAACTCTCAAAGAGAAGCCCAACCAGACAGAGAACAACTTGTTGCAATCGTTGACGTATTTCGGCACAAGAAGGGAAATACTATTTCCTTACAACTTCGAGTGAGTGTTACTGTCACACACACATTCTATTTTGCTTGCTCGGTGTTAAGCGTATAATTGACTCTTTATGCGTGTGCAGCTTCCACTTTATTCTGTTGATCATTGTTTCGGACGAAGGAGTAGTAAAAGTCATGGACCCGGGACGCAGATCTATGAAATCATGGGAGGACATGCAAGCATGCCTCCAGAGGGTTTGGAAACGGTTCACCGCCAAAACACCGGGTCTTCCGGCAAAGCTTACATTTGAATCACTGAATGTAAGTACTACTTGCTAGATCCGTGCATCTTTTTTATTCTAGTTTCAGTATAATTATCATGCTGATTATAATATTCATTGATCTCCGTTCTCGTAAAGTGTTTGAGACAGGGACCCGGGAATAACTTATGTGGATATTATGTCTGCGAGTTCATTCGCCAGACGACCAAAGAGACGGCCGCAACCCGAAACATAAGGAAAATTGAAGTACGATAAACAACATTCAATACTTTAATTTATTGCGTTAAATTGTGTTTAGTTTCATTCATATATATTGATCCCTTTCTTTTAATTAGATCGAACGAATGCGGGACGGTCTTCTACCACGAGAACGCGTGCGAGCAATTCAAGAGGAAATCGCCGGATTCTTATTAGACCATGTCATAGCTCCGACCGGAGAGTTCTTTCACCCTCATTTTTTGGAAGACAAGCGGCCAAGGACCGATGTAAATTAGATCGAACTCGTGTGAGTACCGTTTGTGTAATACATGTTCGACCAAGCACGAGGAATGAGATGGTGTATATGATATATTCGTGACGATAATGTGTAATATATATTGTGGTTCCTTCATTGTTGCTTTAATATATATATATATATGGTACCATTTAATTGAATACAAAACAGGAAATAAATAAATGAAAAAAAATCAGAAAATAGGGTTAAAAAGGGGGGGCAGTGGAGTCTCTTCGGTCCCGGTTCTTCCTATCAACCGAGACCGATGACCGCTCCCCCCTCGCTGCGCGCCAGGCCACGTGGAGCCTCTTCGGTCCCGGGTCGTGGGCCAACCGGGATCATCATTGGTCCCGGCCGTGGAACCGGGACCGAAGGCCCATATGAACCGGGATAATATGGGGGTCTGTCCACTAGTGACACAGGACACATACTCTCCAACCGAAGCTAGTGCATGCATGCGTACGTACGTACCGCGCCGGTGAACCGTGAGCCAGAGGTAGGCGTGCGCAGGACAGGCAGGCCGGAGCGCTAGCCCAGCACAGAGATCTGATCCAAGCGAAGTACGCGTGTACGTGTACGCGCGCACACCCACGTGACGACTATCGCATGCCTACTCTATGAAAGCCGGGCCGCAACCGCTCCACGGCCGATGCATGTGTACGTACCCAAACGACGACCTTCGTAACAACAGCAGTGGCGTGCAATGATGACGCGCCGTGTGTATATACATACGTACGTACGCGATGTCTTTTTGGCCTACGCTACGCCCGTTACGTGTACCTCGCGGTCGTCGTACGTGCTTGCCGATCTCGACTCATTGCACTGCTACACACCACGTACGTGTACTGCCAAGGAGATCGGTCGGTCGAGATTATTGCGCATCAAACCAATGTTTGTACCAGTACCGTAAACAGTATTACCGGCCGCCGGTGTATGTAGCACGTTGGCTCACCTCACCACTCGGTAAAAAGGCTGGATGGAACTTGGAAGTTAACTCTAGTACCAACTACCGAAAGAGTGGGAGAGCGAGATCAAACATTGGCTTTGAAGCTTATGGTATGCTGCACGTACGTACTAGCTGCAGGCTGCCAAGTCAAGCTCTGATGGACAGATCTGACATAAACGGGCAACTAATTCCAACATGATGCCAGATTGACTGTTGCATGCATGCATGCATGCATCGGACATGTACGCGCGCCTTTTGTGTTTGTCGGACGGTCCGAGTGAGTTGGTGTGTGTCGTAACGATTCTAATCACGGCCGATAACGCATGTTACCTTGACTTTGGGCCTCGACCGACCACACCACCATCACCATCCACAGACTTGAAGGTCCAAATCGAGTGGTAGGTATACGGTACGGTACACATGACACCGGTTCCACCATTAATTTCATATATACGGACACATGCATGCAGCCTTTTGATAAGCTTAATTAACGCGTGGTACTGTGAACCAAAAACAAAATAATAAAAAACGCGTGGTACTGCAACAGCACCATGCAAAACGCGTTTTTGCCGCTAAGGCAGAAGAAGCATCAACTCATCGTAAATCTCTAATACGAAGAGTACAAGTGACAGCGAAATTTGGAAAGAAGATGATCCATTGGAAAAATGCTAAACGTACGGAGCTACCACAAGGTATCACGGGCCTTTCTTCAATAAATCATAACTGTCCATTCTGATTTTAACCCTGGGTGAGGCCATCCCTTTTCATTAGACAAATCACATCCCACTAAAAATGAAGGAAACACCCCGTAATCCTCTGTAAAAACCCGTGTATATAGCATTGTTCTGATCCATTGTGCGAAGAGATGGATGATTCCGTATTCTTCCGTGAGTCTAGCATTTTTGTTGTTGGTGTCCCGCCCGACCGGGAAAAGTGGAGAACCCGACCGACCGACCGGAGGAAGGAGGAGGACCCAAATAAGAGGCAGAGACGTGATCGGTCGGCGGACCGACCCGCACACGTGACGGAAAGCACCAGACACGAACCCGCCACCGACGTACGGGCTACTGCACCTACCCCTATAATAACAACGCCAGCGACTCCCGCCGCCAATCCGATACAGAGCAAACCGACCATGGCCACCGACGACGGCATCTACGCGTACTACTCCGACGATGACGACCAGGACGCCGTGAGATACGAGGAGCCAGCGCCGCTGCCGCTGCCGCTGCCGCTGGCGGCGAGAAGGAAGCAGGCCGCCGGCCGCAAGGCGCCGCGCGGGCCGCTGCGGTCGGTCAAGCGGCGCCCAGCGACGGCGCCTGGTGCCGGCCTTTGGGGCGGGAAGCGGCGGAGGGAGTTCATGATGTGGCGGCAGCGATGCGTGGACGAGCGGCGGTGGGCTAAGGAGAAGGCGCGGTGGTCCTGCGTCAGGGCGCCGCCGGGCCTGCTCGATCCCATCTTCCTGGGGCTGGAGATCGACTTCGGTGATGATTAACACTTGGTTCTGTTCTGTGTGGTTCATATTAACAAGGGCGATATAGTTAGTGGCTAGTTTCTTCTGTATCGCCTTCGCTTGCACTAAATTTAGGTTCCGATTCGGTGTCTCTCCATTCGCGAATGGTGAAAATGCTTTGACGGTGATGTAAATTACTTGTACTAGTTAACTCTGGTTCATTCATTTTGTGAGCCTACACGTGGTTTAGGTTCCAAGTTCATGCATTATAGTGGGTTATGAACTATTATTAGTACAAAGGAAGAAAAAAAAATATGAACTTGGTTGAATTTTTCTTGATTCTACTAAGATGTTTTAGATGTGTAATTCAAAAATTATAACAAACAGGCATCTTCTGTTAGCATAGTTTGAGTAATCATTTAGTAGCATAAGCACGCTACTGAAAATACCGTGATCAAAAACTGGTAAAGCGTTCCAATAACCAAACTGATTCAGCAAAACTAACTTTCACTTCACTGCAAGGTATGCCTAAAAATTATCTCGTATGCCATGGAGTTGCTTTTGTTGTAGTTGATCCTTTAAAGTTCATACTGAAATCGGCCCTCGAAGGCTTCAACAGTTCGTGCTGAAATTGGCAGAGTTGATACTCAGTTCCACCAATGGTTGTACACATTATACTTGCATTGTATGAAATTACATTCTGGATTCAGATCAATAATTTCAGATAACATTTCATCCAAACAAGCAAAAAGAATTACGGAGACCAAACAATTCGCTCTTAAACATGACATGAGTAGAAATTAGCTGTAATAATTAATTTACTTATGGTAGAACAGGTTTGAGCCTGGAACTCAGCAAAACTATCATACTGCTGCAACAAGGAGAAGTAGGGAGTGTCCGTATATACCATGTACATGGCATTCGCACCACACAAACTGATTGCAAGAAGGTAATCAAGATTTCTCATCGGTGCCTGATAAATGGGCCTTCTCGATCTGGCGCGTGATCTGTGAAATTGCGTAGTGAGAGGCACTTGATGCAGCATAATAGGATGTCACAGTGAGCTGCGCAAACGTTGGGAGAGCGTATGCTGTGGAAACAAAGTAGCAGATCATCAGACATTAGCTAATAAAGATATTCCAAGTCTACAGAGCCAACTGCCTGCATGACCTGATTTCAATTCTAAGCACGCTGCAAATCTTAAATAAGTCAATTCAATGCAGAAAATGAACCCATTTACTGCAGCAAAACATCATGTCTAAAAAATGAAATTCCCCTGACTACATGCTGCGTATGGCATTGAGTCTTCAGGAATACTTTTAAGTGTAGATATAACAGGCACAGGACTTGAAAGGAAATTACCATGGCACTCAGTTTACGGAAAAGACTAGCATCCAACAATTCTTCAGGCTAAGATTAGAAATAATTTTTGAGAGGAGCTTCCGAGATTGGGAATAAGCCAAGATTTATCATAGGCTCTAATCTAGCAGAGTATAGATATGTCAAATGGCGGTTCTAATGTCTCATAAAAATTGTTTGTTACCCACTTTTCTTTTGAGAACATGTCTAGGCCTAAGATATTTTAGGTTGGTAGAACTGGAAACAACAGGAAACAGGTCTTGTGACTTCGCTCAGCTGCCAATTTTTAGTTTTTTACATGGTTAGGATAACAGATATTGGCAAGGCATATATGATGCTTCAAGAACGCTAAAATGAACCATACCCCATGTCCAGTCCCACCCTGATCAAATAATTCCTTTCTATTGCACATAAAATCTCTATTTACTAGACGATTTCAAGTAAACGCTAGGCTGAGAACAATAGAAATATACAAGGGCGATGCTACGCGTCCGCCGGTAGATAGTATTAAAAGATCCGCCACCCGCGTAGCCGCACGATGGAATAATATGTAGCCGTAGGATCGTGTTCACCTGAAAACAAACGAGCTTTGCAACAAAGGTTTTGTTGCGGTTGGACCATTGCAACAGAGCCTTTGTTGCAAAGGGATCCAATCATTTTTTTTTCTGTGAAAGCGCACACATGAAAAAACGAGATTTGCAGCAGAGGCTCTGTTGCGGTTAGACCATTGCAACAAAGCCTCTGTTGCAAAGGAATCCAACCATTTTTTTTGTAAACACGCATATCTAAGACAACAAGATTTGCAACAGAGGTTATGTTGCAGTCGGATCATTGCAACGGAGGCTCTGTTGCAAAGAAATCCAACCATTTATTTTCATCATCTCTCGTTGCAACAGAGCTTTTGTTGCAAAGATCTCTCGTTGCAGCATCTCGCCGCCGGTGAGAACGTTGTAGGCGCGGCCACCTGTTTGCAGCGCGACAAGCGAATAGGGAGAGAGAGAAAGCCCGGCGAGCAAGCATCGAGGGCTTCGTAACACGAAAATCAGTGGTCGCCATAGCATGTATTTCCGGCCAGACGCTGCTGCTCATACGCCCACGCGACTTCCTACAGCTAGCATGCGTGGTTGTTCCTGCTACTTGCTGCTTCATGCTAGCTGCTGCTTGCTTGATACCTTCCATGGACACTCTCCATCCTAAGGCTTGGCGTGCGGAAGAGGGCCGAAGGATTGGGTAACGACGGCGAGCATAGGAAGAAGAAGGCGCTGGGGGGAGAATATGTGGATGGTAGTCGTCGGTGGAAAAGATAAGGCAATCGAACCAAGCGGTGATGGGTCCACGTGGGACACGCGTCGTCCGTAGGAGGAGGTCGAAGCGCTAGAAAAGATCAGCCGGCTGAAAGGAATCGTTTTCCAATATACAAGGTTTGCAGAGTTGAATCGGTCAAAAACTGTATCACTAAATAAAAAATGATGGTGGGTCACACTATATCCTATGGTCACTTTCTCCATGAAGCCGTAAGAAATGCAGACAGGCAATGAAGGTTCCCAATGATTAATGCATAAAAAATACTAGAAGAAAAAGAGCATATTTGATGTTTCAATTATAAATATGCAAATTTCTATACAAGGGAATATTTGGTCTAAATGGTAATTTCAAGAACCTTTGGAACTGCATTGCAAAAACTTACCCCCAAATAAAGCACTGGCACCAGAGAATAAGATCAAAGGAGGGACCTGCACAAATAAAATATCACCTTCAGTTAAATGAACATGGAACAACAATGTGAAACTAACAGATACAGAAACTGCTAAGAGTGCCAGACATCAAACAGATATATGGAAATCCATTGCCAGTTGTTGAAAACACGATACAAAAGCTAAGGCAAGTAAAATGATATACGGTAAAAGGCAAGTAATTAACACATACCCCAATCTCAATAGTCTAATAGATGTTGTAATGCTAGAAGATGTATGTAGTGAACGAGGTTATCCATCATTAGGTTTTTTTCTTTTCCGGGGAATCCATCATTAGTTAATCAGGTGAATCAGCGAAAGTTCGGCGCAAATCAAAACTAGTTCCTCTAGAAATAAATATAATCACATAAAACTCTATACACTTAAAGGCTGTTTGGTGTCTGCTCAAGGAATGATAAGTTAACCGAGAAAACTTCAGCCGTTCTATACAGATATAACACTATAAGAAATTAAGTGGCTAAACCTGTCTTTCAAGCACGATACAATTTTAAACATTGTTGTGTGTAGCATTTAAGAACAGGAGCAGGGTATTTTCTGAATTTAATAGGATCAAATGATATTTACTGAAATTTGAACAAACGATATAACAAAGGCACATAGTAAATTCCATCTCTCAAGGCATCTGTTGGAATGTGCGACTGGCTGGACAAGTTTATAATGGGGAAAAGGTTGAATTTAGGACCATAAGCATGGGATTTCTGTACTTTCAGCATTAGAAAAATCAACAATAACATAAGTTCTGGTTTGCTGCCATTACAAAATAGAGTTTTGGAGATGCAAAACTATGCATAAATCTTTTAGAAAACTAACCTGAGCAAACTGTAAATCTAACAATGAATATGACTGAAGCAAATCAAATGAACACCTGCATACTAACATCACATGAAGCAGAATCAAGACTTACCCCAACAAGTAAGTGCAGCCACTTGGGCCCCTTGACATGTTTCTGAACAAAAGGGATCCCTGTTCCAAAAGAAACTAAATATTCAATTTCTCATCCAGAGCACCTGGCTAACAGCTGAACAATGGAAGACAAAGCTAAATATAAAACTGCCGAAACCACGCAACTACGAACCTGTATTAAACCCGTGCACCGCACTGAGCATCGCGCCGGCGCCGGAACCAGTCTGCGGCAACAGGGCAGACATAAATAAGCACACAAGTTAGCGAGCAATCTCCACAATTACGGATCTCGGCGGAGAATTAAGCAGCAGCAAAGGGGGTAAGCAAAATCGCGTTACCACAGCGGTGGCGTCGTGGAGGACGGGGGTGATGGCCCAGTCGCCCTGTTGCTGCGCGGCCGGATAAGAGAAAAGCATAGAGATCCGGTCAGAACCAACCGTGGGGGTAGATGGAAGGAGGAAGGAAGGAGGGAGGGGGATTGAGGGATACGTACGGAGCTGGTTGTGGGGTTGAGGAGGGAGAGGCAGCGGGGGCAGCGGGCGGAGCCGAGGCCGGGGTTGATGGTGGGGTCGCGGTGGAGGTGCGCGCCGCTGCGGAGCTTCTCCTCGTACACCTCCCGCGTCCCCATGTTCGTTCGCCGGCGGCTGAGCTAGGCCTGCCTGACTTGGGGAGGGGACGTGGACGGTTCGGGGGAAGAACGTGCTGGACTCTAGAGGCTCTTTTCTTTTCGTTACCGCCGGGCTAGAGGCGTCCGCTTCTAGCTAGGTGTATCGGGCGGGCTCGGACGACCCCAGTCCCCAGGGCTCGTTTTTTTCTTCTTCTGAATATAACACCCATGAAACCTGGTCTCGCTTCGTTTCATAGATAAAGCATCAAATCTATATCTATATCTATATCTATACCTCTATACCTAATAATAAAGGGAGGTACGTTTCTCCCATTTTTTCGTCCGTCACGCATAATTTACAAAAAAGTCCCTGCAAATTTGGAAATTAACCCGCACTGCAATAATAAATGGAAAAAACGTTTTGCTCCTTTACTTGGGCCGGCCCGGCCTGCAATTTCAAAGAAATACGGCCCATCTAGGTTTGGTGCCTCACTACAGCAGGATAATATAAAACGCTTCGCTGCCACACTTGGACCTTGGCCCTTTCTCTAACTACTCGGCCAATTTGGTAATCGCGCTCACACGCAACATCATATCGTACAAAAAAATAAACTTCACACTTCAAAAAATAATTCGCACTTAGAAAAAATATATTATTTAATAATAATTCACACAGTAAAAAGTTTATGTGTGAACAATTTAACACATTTAAGTGTGCCAACATTTTAATGCATTTTGAAAGTGTGAACTATTTAAAAATGTGTTAATGGATTTCTATATTTTTTTATATATGATTTTTTTAAATATTATTTTTAGTGCAAACATCTTATAAAAGAGATGCAAAAAATAATACAAACAAATCAAAATGTTCCAAGGAGAGCAAATAGTTTTAAGTGCGTGTAATTTTTAAAATCTTACAAAATTTGACTCCGAATAGTTGGATTTTTATACATGATTTTTTTAAGTATTATTTTTAGTGCAAACATCTTATAAAAGTGATGCGAAAGAAGAATAAAAGGAAATTAAAATGTTCCAAGGAGAGGAAATAGTTTGAAGTGCGAGCATTTTTTAAAAGTTTACAAATTTGAGTGTGAATAGTTTTATAAAAATTTGCTACGATTTTTTTTAAATTGAACACATAAAACGTTTATTTAAAAAAATGAAACAAATAAAAAGGAAACAAAACAAAACTAAAAAGGAAATAAAATAAAATAGATCAGAGTGAGCGCGAGCTACTGCTCTAATGGGCCGACTCGATGTGTTTTAATATTCACTCAACCATTCCGATATGTATGGAATTTAGATCGGGATTCATTAGTTCAAGATGCAAATATAGGGATATTGATTTTGGGATTTAAATCACCGGACCCATAAAAAATTGTATCACCCATAAAAAAAGATAAATCATGTCGTGTGCATATTAAAAGGTTAATTTGACTATTAATTAGTTCCACCTTACTCCATAAGAAGAAATTTGTTCAATTTAAATATGCTTCTAAATTTCTTCAGTATCGGGAAGTAATATGAGATATTATAACAGATTAATTAAAAAACTAATTAAGTGTGATAAAGAAGGAAGGAATGAGGAAAAGAGGTTATCCAACTATGTTGCCAGCCGAGTTAAGTGTAATATCGTTTCATGCATGCAAAATGAGTCACGGAATGAATTAACTTCCAACTTGATTTGATGAGCGATTTGTGAGATTGAATGTGGAGCAATTTAAGGAACGATTCTTCAGAATTTAAGTGGCAAGTGGTATCCAGAACACATATGCGAAAATTATGTATCTGGCCCAGTTGAAATTAAAAATTCATTTCAACATTAAAAAAATAACAGGGTTATTGGCTAGCTGGTAGTATGTTGCTTCTAAACTAAAAAAATAATTTATTTCGATTACGAATAAGAAAATTAATTTATTCCCTATGTTATTCTTTCATTATTAGTTCTATAGATGATCATTCTACTATTCTTTTTGTAAGGACTTATGTTAAAAAAATAAAAACACCTGTGAGATGTGCCACATGAAAAATTGGTGGTCGACAGAGCCACCAATACCTACAATTGCATCATCACTTTGCACCTGGATACATGGATATGATGTAGCTCCTCTCAACGTCGAACTAGTCGATCGATGAGGCTACCAATAACGATAATTATATCATCACATAGGTTAGGCTCGACACATCCTAACATGATAGACTAGGAAGTAGAATTGAGGAGGAGTGGACCATGGTAAACAATACATTAGTTGGATTGCGGCTGGGTTGATCATCATGTATCTCATTCGTCTGGGCTCAACACATACAATACTATCGATATCAAATTGACATTATGTTTTCCGGTTGCAACGCACGGGCGCTTTTTCTAGTCAAATACAAAAAGCATGATTGGATTATGTAAAGTGATAAGATGATTCTTGTACAAACAGATCCTAAGATATATACATCACGTAGAACGCAAACGACTACGCTATCGGAAAAGCACACAAAAGATCTGAAAGCAATGCCACGTTGCACCCTCGGACACTTAAGTTCCTCGACAACACCCAACCGTATAAAATATCGTTGTTGCCTATCCATACGAAATAGGGTCTGCATCCAGAACATTGATGCGGAAAGGAGATCCACAAAGACGGCTTCAAAAAAAGAGCAACGCTCGTGAGCATCATCATTGTCGGCACAAAAACATAAAATTATGTACCGTGAATCAATAGTTAATAAATATGAGATTAAATATGAAGCATGATGGTAGATAACGATACTAAGATAGTAAAATTGGAAAGATAGTAAGAAAACAAAAAAAAATCTTGCAACAAGCACTGTTGAATATTGCGAATTTTTGAGAAGTAAAAGCATTTCTAAAGCTTTGGGCGGAAAAAACGAAATTTAAGATTCAAAAGACTATTTTTCAAAATCATTTTGAAGTGCTAATTTTTTTTTTCAGACATCCACAAATGTGATTACATCATAAAAACTTGAACGTAGAAAGAAAAATAAGCAATGATATAAAAAAAACTCAAGTTTACTGTTTGTATAATATCATTTGAGCTCGGGATTAGAAGGACACGTTACTATGACTATACCCTTTGTTGGCTATGTAAAAGTGATGATGCCATTTTTCTATATACTCACTTCGTTAATTATTTAAGATGTTTCAAACATTTTAATATAGACTACATACGAACCGAAATAAGTAAACAAACCCACTAAACATACTTCCCCAGTTCCGAAATGTAGGACATTTTTCCATATTTCCGATAGCATTTATTCGTGTAAAAGGACAACTCTACCCCCGCGATCTTCTTCCTCGATTCTTCCCTTAGTTCAAACCGGTAACAATGGTGTAGCTTCGTCACCGCACCCATGTACCTCGCTGCGCCCAGCACTCACGAGCGCGCTCGCCGCGCCCCTGTACCTCGCTTCCCCCAGCGCCCACTAGCTCGGGTGGGTGTCCCATGCACCTCGTCGTGCCCAGTGCCCACGATCTCATGTGGGAGTCCCCCTGCACCTCACCGACCCAGAATCTACAACCATGTCAAGAGTACCATCACTAAATTGTACACTAATAAGGATTGGACCTCGTCATGAGACTCGCACTCTTGACATGGCTGTAGATTTTGTGATCATGGATATAGTGTAGTCCAAGAGTGTCATGTCCCGTCACTTGGATCTTAGTGGCTGAAATAATTTACATGAACAACAATATGAGAAGGTATTTATCACTTGGAGATTTATATTTATCCCGAAATTGTCACACAGATAACTCACCTTGGTGTAGCCTTGAATAACATGATCAATTGATGGCACTGAAGTAGTGCTCCTCGTTGGCTACCCCAAGTGGAAGGTTGAGAAGTTGTCAGCAACAAGTTTTCCTCAGTGAAGATACCAATGTTTAATCGACCAATAGGACTCCAAGAGATACAAGTAGGTGACAAGAAAACAATGATGCCGTTTACAACCTTGAGGTTGCTTACTTGACCTGGATCTGCACACGACACAAATAAATTTGCTCCCAATGGGTTCAGAGAGGTTTTCAATCTCTCCGGCCTTGTCGTTTACAAAGGATCAAAACACAAGCGGGAATAATAATGGTGATTGCAATGGAAATGAAATAAAAGCAGTAAATAGTGGAGGTGTAAACAATGGTGGAAATATGGACCGAGGTCTCATGATCTTCACTAGTGATGTCTCTCTCCAAAAAGACGATAAATAACTATGTTGGGTGAAAAAATTACAGCCGGGCAATTGACAGACTTATAAACGCACAAATGCTAATTATGCTGCAAAGAAAGTTAAAGGCTCAAAAGTATGGGCAGTACGCCAAGACAAGTAGACCGAAATCCAACTGCATCTACTCACTAATCATCCATCTTGAGATATCTATCCAAAACATCTCGTTGGTATTAAGTTGCGAGCCCCACCCAAAGTACTCTTTTTGAACTATCCAAAGCGTAAATTCAAAGCAACAGACAACTGCATTAACAAACTATGCGTAAGGTAAACAATCCTTGCAACCGTAGTTACAAGCACCATTGTTTTCTCCCTGGAGGCAACATCACATCCCCTAGTCTCTTGTTTCTATCACTCAAGCTAGACATCGGGGGGCATGAACCCACAATCATGCATAACGCTCCCTCTTGGAGTTCCAATCTACTACTTGGCCAAAGCAATAAATAGCAACAGAGAACATGCAAAAATTACTCATAAAATATAAAAGGTAAACCAAATATATTACTCATCACAATCTTATCATAATCTCATAATACATCGGATCCCAGCAAACACAGCATAAGAGCATCTCCAAGAGCCTTTGCATAATGGATTTGTAAAAACTAGGTATAGCAAGAGGAGAGAGGGTTTACAAAGCCAATCAAGTTTTTGCTTTCACAACCTTTGTATATTGGATTGCTATATTTGCACAAAACACACAATGACATGTGGGCCCAAATTATCATACACACTACACACTACTATCCGTACATGTATATGTATACTATCACAATTCACCATACAATACACATACGTACATGTACACATACATATGCAACACACATGTACAACACACACATACACGTACACGTACAACACACATATACACGTACACGTACATCACACATACACACCCACATGTACAGCACACACATACACGTACACGTACATCACACATATACACGTACACGTACATCACACATACACACCCACACGTACAACACACACGTACATGTACACACATGCAGCACATACCACACACATGGCCCACCAGTCATTGAGACTAAAATATGGAGGGGACCATTTTAGAAGGCTTTGTAAAATTATAGCAAGTGGTCTCTCCAGTTTGCAAATATAGTAAGTGTGGGTGCAAGTATAGCAAGCTTTGTAAAAATTTCAGATGGGGGCCACTTATACAAAGGCTGTTGGAGAAGGTTTTTTGGTTAGGATTTGTATAATACAAATTGTGTGCAAATATACAAAGTCCGTTGGAGTTGCTCTAACAACAATATAACTAATACAAAGATGACTTGATAATGTAGGGCAGCTCACAAGGGCTAAGAATTGAGGCACACGATTGGAGTGAAAACATCACATAGTTATTGGCCATTGACCCATGGTCCAAGGTTGACTACTCACAGCACATCCGGGAAGCGCTCATGATGGTGGAGAAGCTCCCAGAGATCAATCCTCCCTCCGACAGAGTGCCGGGACAGGGTCTACTAGCGATCCCGATCTCGAGATCGCGGTAGCGGTGGAACAGTGGGGAAAATCGCGTCACAGAGAACCTCGCGGGTGTTTTTGGGTCGAGGGGTAAATATAGGCGGAAGGAGGGCACCGGGGGAGGCCTGGCCCCACCATGCGGGTCCCTGGCGCAGTGTAAGACCCGATATGCGGTACTGTTCCAGATCTAGATATTTCCATCCAGATCCGGGGACGAAGCACATATCGGTCCCACCGCGACATATGACAATGCCATATGCCCCGGATTTCCAACATGATATCACAACATTACAACTACATGGATACAACATCTCATACAATCGGCATACAACTGCCTTAATACAATACAACAACGGAAGATACATGTCTGAGTACAGACTACAATCAAATGCCTATTGGCAAAGAGAAAAACATCGACCCCCATAACCACACGGGTCTAGGCCCTCCGCCGAGATCCGCCTAACTAGTCGTCGTCAAGTCTCCACGTGAAACGTCGATCACCATACTTGTTGTCGATCAAGAACCCTGAAAAGAGTTTGGGGGTAGTATCATGAGTACAGAAGTACTCAGCATCCAACGGTAGTGGTCAACTGACCCAGCAAGGACTTCATCACTCGTCATTCTAGGACAACTAGTAGTTTACGGTAAGGATGGGGTAAGTGGTGAGGTTGCTGCCGCACTAGCATTTATGAAGTGGCTAACGATCTAGAGAGTAAGATAAGAAGCCAAGCATTCGATGAGGAATCGCCTCCAACAAGTCTTGATATCAACTACTTACGCCAACATAACACCTATCCTATCCTTGTCCTCCTCTTCGCATCCCGACGAAGAAGAAGCGGTGAAGGCACACACACGTTGATCAAGTTATATTAAAATTATCTCAGTTGTTGTTGTCTATGAACAAGGAGTAGGTCTCAAGTCGTCCATAACGGTGGACACGGCTTCTGATGTGCGAGGTGATGATAGTGATTTCTCGCCCTTCGTTGGTAAACCCCAAGTGGAAGGTGTGATGTAGCACAGAAGCAAATTTCCCTCAGTAAAGATACCAAGGTTTGTCTCCAGTAGGACTCCGGAGATGATAAGTAGGTGTCAGCGGCGCAACTGACGCGGACCTGCACACAGACACAAATAACTTTGTTCCCAACGAAGTTCAGAGAGGTTGTCAATCTCTCCGGTCTTGTTGTTCACAAAGGATCAAACACAAGGGATAATGATAGCAACTGAAAGTAAAAGCAGAAAAGTAAATGAGCGTGGAAACAGTAATGAGGATATGGACCGGGATACGTGATGTTCACTAGTGATGTCTCTCTCCCAAAAGACGATAAAACTGCTATGCGAGGTGAACAAATTACAGACGGGCAATTGACAGGATTATGAACGCACCGCAATGCTAACTATGCTACAAAAGAAAGGAAGAGGCTCAAAAGCATGGGCAGAACGCCAAAATAATTAGACCGAAATCCAACTACATCTACTACTAATCATCCACCTTGAGATATCTATCCAGAACATCTCGCTGGTATTAAGTTGCGAGCCCCACCCAAAGTGTAAACCCAAAGCAACAGACAACTGCATTAAAAAGCACTTTGCGTAAAGTAAACAATCCTTGCAACCGAGGTTACAAGCACCGTTGTTTTCCCCCTTGTGGCAACATCACATCCCCTAGACTCATGTTTCTGTCACTCAAGCGTGTCATCGGGGGGCATGAACCCACAATCAAGCATAACGTTCCCTCTTGGGGTTACTACCTACTACTTGGCCAAAGCAATAAACAGCAACGGAGAACATGCAAGAATTATTTCAGAACAAAAATATAAGAGATAATAACCAAATATATTACTCAATCACAATCTGAATATAATCTCATAATCCATCAGATCCCATCGAACTCAGCATAGCAACAGCAGAAAGATTACAAAAGTGCCTCGATCATGTAGGGCAGCTCACGAGGTCTAAACCATGAAGAACAAAGAGGGGAGGAGAACATCACATAGCTACTGATCACGGACCCATGGTCCAAAGGAAACTACTCACGAGACATCCGGGAAGCATCCATGGTGGAGAGGAGACTCCCGGAGGTCGGCCCTCCCTCCGGCAGGGTGCCGGGAAGAGGTCTGCTGGTGCTCCTAGGGGTTCTGTTTCCGAGGGTTTCTCGTCACGGATAATATATAGGCGAAGGGGGGCAGCCAGGGGGGCCACCAGGGGTCCAGGCGCCCCCCTGGCGCGGCCAGACCCTGGGGCGCGCCACCAGGGCGCCTGGGCCCCTGTGTCAGAACCCCAACTAGGGTAAGTGCTAGGGTTGTTTGATCCCTTTGCATCATGCAAAAATTTCAAAAGAAATTCAGTGGGGAAAAGAAAAGCCCTGAGAAATTTAAATCAAATGGCCAGACAAAAATCTCTTCCAAAATTTGCTCTGGTATTTTTGAAAAGTCTTATAAATAGGCATGATCACATTTAAAGTGAAGTGGGTCCCACTGCATGCACCAAGATTTTTCAAATATTCCAAATAGGGCTTGGAAATTAAATTAAACTCCAATTTGAATTTAAATTCAAATTGTTTGATTTTCAAAAATCACCAAAACTTATGAGTGGCTAGCTATATATGTTATAAGCCCACATAAAAGTTTTCATGGTTTTTAAAAATGCTCTGCTATTTTATTTGGGGCAAAACAAACAACAGAAAAGGAAAAACAGAAACAAAAATAGAAGAGAAGAAAAGAAACCTACCTCCACTTACCTTCTGGCCCACCTGGCCCATCTGCACCTGAAGACCAGCCCAGCCCACAGGGGGGCAGGGTCGTCTTCTTCCTCCTGCCAGGAGGATTCCACTGGCGCAGCGCGCGTGCACGCCGTCGTGCCACCTCCTGCTTCGACGTGGAGGCCTCCCCTCGACGTTATCCTGTGCCTGGAAGCCCCCCGAGCGTTTCCCTCCTATCCCTGGCCCCTCCTTCTTCTACTTCCTCTGTCCCGAGCCGCACCGAGCGCAAGCCGGAGCAACAGGCGAGCTCCAGCGCGGCCACCGGTGATCCCTCGCTGCTCCATCGTGCCCAGAAGGACCGGGGACGACGTCCTCGTCGATTCCCCTCATCAGATCGCGCCGGGATCCTCCAAGGACGACGCCTGTCTCAAGATTTCTCCGCCGGCAATCGCGAGCTCCGGCGAGCAATTTCCGCAACCTCGCCGCCTCTCCAACCTCCCCGACGTGCCCGGCGTAACCAGGGTGAGCTAACCGTTCACCCTTGCCCTCCAGTAATTCCCCTCGAGGCCCCAAGCGCCGGTTCAATGGAGACCGTGCTCCGGCCGCCGCGGGAGTTCCTCCCTGCCATGGCCTCCGGCCTCCTCCGGCGAGCGCGTGTGCTCCCCTCGAAGCGCACGTGTGCGGGGAGCATTTTGGTGGTACTCCCGCCGCCTCCCGTGGCCGGAGAGGGCCTTTCCAGTGGGCGCCGCCATGGAGTTTGGTCGCCGCCGGCCAACTCCGGCAGGCCCACGTGGCCGCACTAACTAGGGGGCTAATCCCCCTCCTAATTGACCCCATGGGTCAATGACAGGTGGGACCAGCCCCCCTAATTCAAGTTTAAACTTATTTAACAGGGGTTAACCCCCCTGTGACACTGACAGTGGTGGCCCACTGTCAGCCCCCCCTGTGACATCACCCTGACATCATGCTGACGCAATAATTCAATTCCAGAAAAATAGAAATGATTTAAAGATATTCCAGAAAATTTCAGAAAATCTTTTAAACTTTGGAAATTCATAACTAATTCATATGAACTCCAAATTGGACAAATAATATATGAAAAATGATCAGCATAAAATTCTCTATCCAAAAATGCAACTTTCAACCATGTTTGAGTTGATTTTAAAATGGAACCAGTAGCTTTTGCTATTTGGCTTAAATGGAATTAATTCAAATTTAATTCAAATCCAATTCAAATTTTAACCATTGCAATGCACATATGGTCACTTGTACTTCAGAAGCTTATCCCACACATGATAACATTGTTTACAATGATCAAACATTAGCAAATGCAAGTTGACCTAATTTGAATAACATTTGGAGTTTGAATTTGAATTAATTTTCAAATCAACTTCAATTAAAATGTGGCAAATTGAACCTAGATCAAACCAATACCATTCACATCATGGACAACATAATCATGTGATTGTGCATTTCAATTCAATGTTGTCCCCCTTTGTTGATGATTGTGCCGGTAACATCTTTGCCGAGACGGTGATCACCCCCGAAGAAGAAGACCACCGTTAAGACCCGTGTATCGTCAGCAAGGCAAGCAAACCCCATTGATCATGTCTATAAAATCCCAGTTCCCTCTCAGTCTCGCTTATGCATGTTTAGGAGATCATCTTGTATCGATTCTACCGCATAGTTGAACCCATATCCGATGCATGAACTATCATCTTGTCACAGTAGTAAGCAAACCACAATCCTAGCTGACATAGGAGTTGTTTGGTATCATGTGGCCCCTGCAACTGTTACAGCTTATTGCATGCTTAGTGTTACAGTGAGGTTACTTTTGATGTGAGTCGGGATGATAGTGAACATGGTGTTGATGAAAGTGAAACTGTGTCGGTGAATCCACCCTAATACAAGGTGAACGATGAGAGGCTGTGTAGGAGTACACAGTGGGTTGTCTCATTGAACACCGCCTTAAGCATCGAGTTCTTGTATGGTAATCCAAGACAAAGAGTACAACCACACATTGGGCTCACTGACCCCTCTCGGCCTAGTACCTTGATCCGTGTCGACGTCCAGGAGTCACATTAGTTCGGGCTTTCCATTTGACATGTGCATAGAAAAAGAACGAAGGAAATGGTTGCATCATATAGATATGTGAGTGCACCTGTGAGGCAGGAAAACCATCTGCCAGAGGTGGCGTCTCGGTCACCTACATTGTTTGAGTCCGTTTCGTTGATCCGGCCGGGCTCTCGAGCGGAGGCAAACTCAGATAGTCGACTCCTGGAATAGACCGGTTGTGAGCGAAGTGTCGTGGTGAACATCCTCGCTGTCACCTCTTGAATGGTGGCGAGACCTGGCGGTAACCGATGGTCATGTGTGTGTAGTTTACACCCTTGCAAGGTTAACAAAACTATTCGAATAGCCGCGTCCGCGGTTATGGACTACTTGGAACCTGTACCTGATTATTAGACAACTTGAACTGGATACTTCTAAAATACACCAAGATAAGTGTGAGTGCTATGGCGTGCTTTCTCGTGGGGAAGTCGAGGAAGGCACCATAGTGGTGTATTGGTTGGAGATGTAGTGGACTCGTGTACGCTTCTTACCTCAAGTCTGGTACTCGTAGTTCAGGACTAGCCAAGTCAAAGCTGGCACTTCTGCATGATGAACCCCACCTCCTTTTCCTTGATACTTGAGCATGAGTAGTGTAGTTCTGATGTAAGTCTTGCTGAGTACGACTTTGTACTCACGTTTGCTTATTCTATGTTTTAGATAAGAACCGGAATCCCGATGGAGTCACCTTCGTGAAGCTCGACGTTGACTAAGTTAGCATAGCCCCAGACAGCAGTCTGGTCCCTCGTGGAAGGGCATGTTTGTTCACAAGGCTTCTCTAAGCCATTTGTTAAACTTGTCTGTACTCAGACCTAATTTGCTTCCGTTGTATGATGTAATGTTGATCACAGACATGTGATCTTTGTATGCTCTATGTGTATATCAATAAAGATTACTTTGTAGAGTTATGTGATGATACTTGCTGTTAATACTAGGCATGTGTGTTGCGTGTATGTTTATAACATGCATGTCTTGGTATGGGTTTTCGAGACCTTAGTTGTGATCTGGCTGGCGGTCCTTTATACACCAAGTGGCCCTTAGATGTGCGCAGCTTGGGGCATCGCGATGCGATTGTTCGTGACTCTGTCACGTGCACACTTTGTTGTATGATCGAGCCCGCCCTAGACCCCGACTAAGTGATCGGGCTGGAGTAAGTTTATGTAAGAGTTAGGATCCAATCGATAACATGGTTGAGGCGACTTGTCTATGAGTATGGGATTCACCACCCATAAGCATTTAGACTTGTGAGCGGACGTTGAGGACCCATCTCAGTTGATCATCCGGCCTGAATGGGATGCCCCTCACGTTCGAGGCTTACCGAGAACGTTCTGTGCTTGGCCTTGTCTGCTTAGACAAGTGGGTACGGTTCTCGGCTCTCCATGTGATTGTATCGTGACTGGAATTACATACGCTAACCCCGGGTCCCGACACCCTAGTGGTGGCCCTCTGGCCCCACTCAGGTTCTTCTGCGCTGATTTTTATCTGAGTTTTCCCTAATTTTTGGAGCAGTTTTTATATGGAGGAAAACTGAAATAGAAAAACAGCAGAAAACAGGAACTGGCACTGTGGTGCACTGAGTTAATAGGTTAGTCCAAATATGATCAAAAGTGTATGAAAGTGTATCTAGATCATGGCAATATCACACAAAACATGCATGGAGCAAGCAGAAATTATAGATACGTTTTGGACGTATCAGCTTCTCAAAAATATTTAACCCTACAGGGGTGTACCAACTGCCCATTACAAGGCTCCGCACGCACGCCCATCTCTCTCAGTTTCTACCCATCATAGGCAACCATTTTATGATTTAGTTCTGAGAGATCCGAAATGACAGGTCCCTCTAACTAACAACACACAAATCCGGGTGGCCCCCCGGGAGTCGACACCTAATCCAAGAGCCGATCGCGCTCTCGGATCGGACTCTTCCGTATGGCCAAGGTCGGGGTTAGCCTCACCTGAACAGTAGGGGACTTCCCTAGCTCACCAGTGTGAACCAATAGAGAAACCATGTCTCCGCTGGCCCGGGTTGTTTAAAAACTGTGAGGGGATCCACCAAGCACACACACGGGGTTTCAAATGGTAAATCAGCTCGGGCCACCACTAGAAATGTTTGAAGCTAGGTAGGTAAGAAAAGGGGACCCCATAGTATCCCACACGCGGTTAGGCACGCTCGTCAAGAGACACAATACCCGGAACTCGGGTCCTAGGTGACTCGAATGGAACAAAGCGTCGGGGCGGGATAGCCTAGTGTTGGATATGTGCCCTAGAGACAAATTAATAAAGATATTTTTCACATATCCTTTTTGTTCATAATACGTTTTATACTGTGCTATAACTGTATTACTTGGAAATACTAATACAGGTGTAGTATAAAACATGGTCCGTAGTTTAACTCGGGTAAACTATCTCATTGGCCAATTGATTGGTCAAGCTTTCCTGATCATGGCGACACTTAAGTCCATTGACAATGAGGTCATATCGTTAAGGGGAATGATGTGATGGACGTACACCCACCTAAAGTATTGCAATGTGATCGAGTCACATAGTTCAGCGTTGCTATGACTTTGTAACGTATGGCTTAGTCCTTAGACCGTAATGATCATACATAATTGTCATCTATGAGGAGACTTTGATTTGTATCCCACCGCCTGACTGAAATATGTTGGCTATAACGGTGCACTTTGGGTATTCCGAAATAGATGCTTGATGAGTATGTTAATAGATCAGAGCGGGATTTGTCAGTCCTTGTGACAGGACAGGTACTCTGGGCCCACTCGGTGATATTGCATCAACACCTTGCAAGGACGTGACTAGGTCACAAGAGATGCAATGATCATGGACGAGAGAAGTTGTTTTTTGTGAACGAGATGTGAACACCGTATGTAGGATACCGACGATCAAACCTCGGACAAACAAAGTACCGCAGCACAAAGGGATTGCGTCGTATCGTAACGGTTTCCAAAAGCGATCGAAGTTCATTCGATGGAAGCGCAGGGGCTGTCAAGGATTGTAACCAGGTCCAACTGACTAGGCATTGTTCAATGAGAAGAGTCTCGACCATGTCTGCTGTTTCCCGGACCGTTAGGGTGTTACACTTAAGGGCAATCGATGCATAGGACAGTTACGGGATCAATCGGTGAAATAGGAGGAATCACCGGAATAGTTCCGGAGGAGGACGGAATGGTTTCCGGACATTTTGAATAGTTCAAAATAAAGTTTAATTGTTTTAATAATGTTTTATTATTTAATTATCCGAATTAAATATTTAAAACATATTAAATAAATTTAAAAAGGGAAAAAGGCTAAATGGGCCCATGGGGCCCATTAAGGGAGGAGGGGGTCTCCCCCCTTGGGCTTGGCGCCAAGGGTGGGGCCCACCACCCCCTTGGCCGGCGCACTCCCCCCCACCCTTGGGAGTTTAGTCCCACATGGGGGAGGGGAGGAGGATGACACCCCCCCTTGGCCTATATAAGGAGGGGTAGACCCCCCTTTTTCCAACACACCAATATCTCCTTCTTCCTCCTTCTCCTTCCCGGAAGTGGACTCCCCTTGTTTGGAGTCTGCACCTGGATTGGAGTTCTCCACCATAAGGCAGGCCGTCGTTCTGCTGGATTTGGGATCCGTAGCCGTCTTTCTTCCGCTGCTCGCCTGGTTCGGGGCCCGGGAGGAACATCGATTGTATCGTACGTGTATAATCTCTTCGAGGCACTACACCTGTGGTGCTACTTCGTCGCTGGAGGTTTACCGGGAGTCATCCTCGCCGGTGGTGGTCTTCTACACGACAGGGAGGTCGTAGTTCCGAGTCTACGCCAGCCACGTTCGCAAGAATGTTTCCCTCTTTCGGTCTTCAAAGGTATGAACACCGACTCCCTCTGTTACTTTACATCGTCATAGCATAGATCTTGGGTTCGGGTACCGTAGGTATGAAAAATTTGTGTTTTCTGCCCCGTATCCCAACAGTGGTATCATGAGCTAGCTATGCGTAGATGTATTGTACGGGTAGAACACATCTAGGATGTGGGCATCGAATCTTCATTCGTTACCCTCCCACGTGTACTCATTTAGCGTTGCGGCAATGTTTGATGAAGCGGCCCCTGACCGACCTTACGTGTTTACGCGAGACTGGTTCCACGCTTGACATATGGCTTGTACCATATAAAGTGGCTGGAGGGGGTGTCTGTCTCTCTGCATTAGCGATGCGAAGATGTTTGCAACGGAGGGCCCCGACAGGGGTGTAATAGATACGGATGGGTGACGGTGTTTTGGCATATTTTTCGCAGGATAGAAATGGTTCTCTCTCTCGAAACCCCTAGCAGACACGTAAAACTTGCACAAGCTAAAGTAGAAAGGTGTTTAACTTTGTTTTGCATGAAGGGGTATCATAGGTTGTATGATTTACAGTTTTACTTTCTGTTTTATGCTAGTATGCTAGTTATATCGACGGTAGCACGAAACAGTACCATCTCTCACAATACCAACATTGTGTTCTCCCTTGGTGGGCACCGCCTGGAAAGTTCTCCCATATGGCTTGATGCTCCGTACATACCGGAGTTGTCCTACATATTCAACGGAGTTCGCATGAGTTTGGATTCGGCAAGCCTGGCATATGCAGATATGACCTTGCTGAACAGCTAACATCAAGGTTCGATTGGCAGGCTTGACGTATGTAGATGCGGGCCTGGAACACAGGAGACCGAAAGGTCGAGCACGAGTCACATGCCTGATGTGATTGGCTTAGAGGCCTACCTGGTTCGCATACTTATGGCCGTGACGATCAGGGGAGGTATGGGGGCTGGGATTGTGTAATCACTTAGTTAAATTGAGAGGTGTTTTATCTAAGTGGGAGCTTTCTAGAATTTTGAGATTAAATTGAAACTCCACATTATGAACAAAAGTCTAAATATGTATCCTTGTCAATCAACCTTGTAGATGGCAGCACCTCGCCCCTCGTTCAACTTAGGATCATTCCTAGAGAAAGATAAGCTAAAAACAGATGGGACAAACTTCACCAACTGGTTCCGCACCCTGAGGATTCTCCTCGTTCCCCTCAAGATGGCATACGTACTAGAGGGCGCGTTAGGTGACGCATCAGCAGATGATGCCAGTCAGGACGAGAAGAATGTCTATCTCTCCAGGACTGATGATTACAACCTTGTCCAGAGTGGCATGCTCTACTCCATGGAGGCTGAGCTGCAGAAACGCTTTGAGAGGATGGGTGCATATGAGATTATCACCGACCTCAAGGCGGTCTTCGCACCTCAAGCCAGGGCTGAACGGTACGAGGCTTCTGAAGCCTTCTTCTCAGCAAAGATGAACGAGCATGGCAGCGTGAGTGAGCACGTAGTCAAAATGGCTGGCTACGTTCAGCGCTTGAATGCTCTAGAATGCCAGATTCCAGATGAACTTGCTGTTGATAGGGTGTTGCAGTCGCTTCCCCCTAGCTACAAAGGCTTTGTGCTGAACTACAACATGCAGGGGATGACCAAAACCCCTTCTGAGTTGTTCGCCATGCTGAAGAGCGCCGAGGTTGAGATCAAGAAGGAGCACGCCGTCTTCATGGTCAACAAGACCACTGACTTCAAGAAGTCAAGCAGGCGGGAGAAGGCCAAGAGAGGTGGCCCCAAGAGGGATGGCAAGTCAGTTGCCGCTCCTCCCAAGGCACCCAAGCCTAAACCCGGAGTGGAGTGCTTCTACTGCAAGGGTGAAGGTCACTGGAAACGCAACTTCCCCAACTACCTAAAGGACAAGAAGGCTGGCAAGGTCGCCAAGAGAGACGAAGGTATATTTGATATACATATTGTTGATCTTCTCTTGGAAAGCGCCGGGAACACATCCTGGATACTTGATACAGGATCTGTCGCTCATATTTCTTATTCCATTCAGGGACTAAGGAATAGGAGACGCTTGCTCAAGGATGAAGTGACGATGCGCGTGGGGAATGGCTGCCAAATTGAAGTCTTGGCGGTCGGCACGAAGCATCTTAGTCTCCCTTCGGGATTGGTTTTAGTTCTGGATAATTGCTACTATATACCCGCATTGAGTGTGAACATCGTTAGTGGCTCTTGCTTGAAGCGAGACCGCTATTATTTTAAGTCTGATACAATTGGTTGTTCGATTTATAAGGATGAAATGTTTTATGTTCACGCACCGGAGTTGCATGGTTAATTCGTACTTGATCTCGATGGTGACGTGTGTCACATTAACAATATTGAGGCCAAAAGATTGAAGAATGATGAAGATCACATGATGATGTGGCATTGCCGACTTGGTCATATTGGTATAAAACGCATGGAGAAGCTCCATAAGGATGGACTTCTTGAGTCATTGGATTTTGGATCCCTTGATACATGTGAACAATGCCTCATGGGCAAAATGACAAGGACTCCATTCAATGGCGTAATGGAGCGTGCGGATGTCTTATTGGGGATCATACACTCGGATGTATGTGGACCCATGAAAGTCCCCACTCGCAATGGTCTTCGTTACTTCGTGACCTTTACTGATGACTTGAGTATATATGGGTATATTTACTTGATGAAGCACAAGTCTGAAACCTTTGAAAAGTTCAAGGAATTTCAGAATGAGGTCGAAAATCAACTCGGAAGAAAAATCAAGCACCTTCGATTGGATCGTGGTGGCGAGTATTTCAGTCACGAGTTTGGAAATCATCTGAAGTCTTGTGGCATAGTACCACAGCTTACGCCGGCAGGCACACCTCAGAGAAACGGTGTGGCTGAGCGACGTAATCGAACCCTATTGGATAGTGTACGATCGATGATGTCTCATACTGATTTGCCTGTGTCATTCTGGGGGTATGCATTAGAAACTGTCGTTCATATTCTTAATAGGGCACCATCCAAATCCGTAAAGACAACACCATTTGAAGAATGGCATGGCACAAAACCTAAGTTGTCTCACCTGAAGATTTGGGATTGTGAGGCTTATGTAAGGAAACTACAGCCTGACAAACTTGAATCCAAGGCGGATATGTGCATCTTTGTGGGCTATCCCAAGGAAACTTGTGGATACACCTTCTACAACAAGTCTGACAGCAAAACGTTTGTTGCCAAGACGGGACACTTTCTTGAGAAGGAGTTTCTCGCGAAAGAGTTGAGTGGGAGGAAAATAGACCTCGATGAAGTGACTGACCAATCACTCCAATTGGAAGAAACGGCTACGGAAATTTTTCTGGAACCATCTTCCACAGTGGGAGCTGAAGAGAATGGCCAGAACGACATTCATAACGATTATGACATTAATGATGATCATGATGAGAATGAAGAGGAACCTTTTATGCCCCGTAGGTCATCAAGAGTCCGTCAACCTACTGAGTTTTATGGACAGCTTGTGAATGCAATCTCGGCTGATGAGTCGGATGAACCTACAAGTTACAAAGAAGCAATGGAGGGACCCGAGTCCGAGAAATGGCTTGAAGCCATGAAATCCGAAATAGACTCCATGTACACCAACAAAGTATGGACTTTGGTGTATATTCCCGAGGACCGCAAGTCCGTCAAGAATAAATGGATTTTCAAGAAAAAGACTGACGCGGACGGAAACGTATCTGTCTACAAAGCTCGACTTGTCGCGAAGGGTTTCCGACAAATTCAAGGAGTTGACTACGAGGAGACGTTCTCTCCTGTAGCGATGATAAAGTCTATTCGGATCCTACTAGCAATAGCTGCATATCATGATTACGAGATATGGCAGATGGATGTGAAAACTGCATTCCTAAATGGCAACATTGAGGAAGAGTTGTATATTATGCAACCAGAGGGGTTTGTCGATCCAAGGAACGCTGGTAAGGTTTGCAAGCTTCAACGGTCCATCTATGGGTTGAAGCAAGCATATCGGAGCTGGAATCTTCGATTTGATGAGGTCATTAAAGCTTTTGGATTTGTCCAAAACGTCGAAGAGTTCTGCGTCTATAAGAAACTGAGTGGGAGCTCTGTAGCATTCCTTGTGTTATATGTAGATGACATATTACTAATAGGGAACGATAAGAAATTCTTAGAGGAAGTGAAGGAATATCTGAATGGACAATTTTCCATGAAGGACCTAGGTGAAGCTGCGTACATATTGGGGATTAAGATCTATAGATATAGATCTAATCGACGGTTGGCCTTGAGTCAGAGCACTTATATTGAGAAGATATTGAAAAGGTTCAGTATGGGTAACTCCAAGAGAGGCCTCTTGCTAGTTATAAAAGGTGTCAAATTAAGCGTGACTCAATGCCCAACCACAGCAAAAGAGAAGGAGGAGATGTCCTCAAAGCCCTATGCCTCAGCCATAGGTTCTCTCATGTATGCTATGTTATGTACCAGACCGGATTTAGCGCTGGCCATTAGTATGACTAATCGCTACCAGAGTAACCCGGGAATGGCTCACTGGACAGCAGTAAAGAACATCCTTAAGTACTTGAGAAGAACCAAGGATCTCTTTCTCGTTTATGGAGGAGTTGATGAGGAGCTCATCGTAAAGGGTTACGTTGACGCAAGCCTCGGCTCAGATCTAGATGGGATATGTTTTCATGTTGAACGGTGGCGCAATTAGCTGGAGGAGCGGCAAACAGTCAGTCGTCGCCCAATCTACAATGGAGTCGGAGTATATTGCCGCTTGCGAAGCGTCAAACGAGGCGTTGTGGCTGAAGAAGTTCGTGATCGAGCTTGGCGTCTTTCCCAGCTGCACTGACCCCGTGGGAATCTTCTGCGACAACACGGGTGCCATTTCTAACGCGAAGGAGCCAAGAACTCACTCTACAGCCAAGCACATCCTCCGAAAGTTCCATGTGACGCGAGACTACGTCAGGGATGGACACACTAGGATTCACAAGATACATACGGATCTGAACGCAGCAGACCCGATGAGTAAACCTCTTCCACATGGCAAGTTTGAAGAACACCGAGAGACCATTGGTGTTAGATACATACCTGATGTAAACTAGTGTAATTTGTACTCTAGTGCAAGTGGGAGACTGTTGGATATGTGCCCTAGAGACAAATTAATAAAGATATTTGTCACATATCTGTTTTGTTCATAATACGTTTTATACTGTGCTATAACTGTATTACTTGGAAATACTAATACAGGTGTAGTATAAAACATGGTCCGTAGTTTAACTCGGGTAAACTATCTCATTGGGAAATTGATTGATCAAGCTTTCTTGATCATGGCGACACTTAATCCCATTGACAATGAGGTCATATCGTTAAGGGGAATGATGTGATGGACGTACACCCACCTAAAGTATTGCAATGTGATCGAGTCACATAGTTCAGCGTTGCTATGACTTTGTAACGTATGGCTTAGTCCTTAGACCGTAATGATCATACGTAATTGTCATCTATGAGGAGACTTTGATTTGTATCCCACCGCCTGACTGAAATATGCTGGCTATAACGGTGCACTTTGGGTATTCCGAAATAGATGGTTGATGAGTATGTTAATAGATCAGAGCGGGATTTGTCAGTCCTTCTGACAGGACAGGTACTCTGGGCCCACTCGATGATATTTCATCAACACCTTGCAAGGACGTGACTAGGTCACAAGAGATGCAATGATCATGGACGAGAGAAGTTGTTTGTTGTGAACGAGATGTGAACACGGTATGTAGGATACCGACGATCAAACCTCGGACAAACAAAGTACCGCGGCACAAAGGGATTGCGCCGTATCGTTAACGGTTTCCAAAAGCGATCGAAGTTCATTCGATGGAAGCGCAGGGGCTGTCAAGGATTGTAACCAGGTCCAACTGACTAGTCATTGGTCAATGAGAAGAGTCTCGACCATGTCTGTTGTTTCCCGGACCGTTAGGGTGTTACACTTAAGGGCAATCGATGCATAGGACAGTTACGGGATCAATCGGTGAAATAGGAGGAATCACCGGAATAGTTCCGGAGGAGGACGGAATGGTTTTCGGACATTTTGAATAGTTCAAAATAAAGTTTAATTGTTTTAATAATGTTTTATTATTTAATTATCTGAATTAAATATTTAAAACATATTAAATAAATTAAAAAATGGGAAAAGGCTAAATGGGTCCATGGGGCCCATTAAGGGAGGAGGGGGTCTCCCCCCTTGGGCTTGGCGCCAAGGGTGGGGCCCACCACCCCCCTTGGCCGGCGCACTCCCCCCCCTTGGGAGTTTAGTCCCACATGTGGGAGGGGAGGAGGATGACACCCCCCTTGGCCTATATAAGGGGGGTAGACCCCCCTTTTTCCAACACACCAATATCTCCTTCTTCCTCCTTCTCCTTCCCGGAAGTGGACTCCCCTTGTTTGGAGTCTGCAGCTGGATTGGAGTTCTCCACCATAAGGCAGGACGTCGTTCTGCTGAAGTCAGGATCCGTAGCCGTCTTTCTTCCGCTGCTCGCCTGGTTCGGGGCCCGGGAGGAACATCGATTGTACGATACGTGTATAATCTCTTCGAGGCACTACACATGTGGTGCTACTTTATCGCTGGAGGTTTACCGGGAGTCATCCTCGCCGGTGGTGGTCTTCTACACGACAGGGAGGTCGTAGTTCCGAGTCTACGCCAGCCACGTTCGCAAGAACGTTTCCCTCTTTCGGTCTTCAAAGGTATGAACACCGATTCCCTCTGTTACTTTACATCGCCATATCATAGATCTTGGGTTCGGGTACCGTAGGTATGAAAATTTTGTGTTTTCTGCCCCGTATCCCAACACCTAGACCTTCCATCCTTCGTCGAATATAATCAACATTATAATAATCATATCATCCACAACAATATAATAATGTGATAGCCCAAAACTAAGGAGTAACAGGAGGTAATTGTCGTAGCATCCTAAGCATGCATACTAAGCAGGGGCTGAGCAACGAGCAATAGTAACATAGCAGTACATGGTTTGCTGGGAGGGGACATGGCTGTATCGGTTTGAAAGAGGCTGTAAGCATGTGGTAGGATCAAACATCGAACCTATCCTATACTAGCATGCAAACCACTGGTTGAAATAGAATGGATCATAAGTAATGTATAGTCCTTGCCTGTTGATAAGTCGGGTTCCGAAGGTGTAGTTGATCGCAAGCTCGCATCGGCTCCGAAAGGTACCCGCAGAAGCACATAAGACGGTAAACACTGGAAAGCAATCAACGAGCAAGCATCTATTACTACGAGGCAACTACGAGAAAGCATCAACAAGAAGCAACACGAGACATCGCACCTACCGTCGAGAGCGGTTACTAACAATTTAAGTGGAGTACTCATCACACACGATGATACCGCACATTTAGAATCGGTTCAAGTTGTTTAGCTACACAAGGTGAGAAAAAGGTTGTTAACCTGGCATATCACTCAATCATGGCATAGCACACAAACATGGCAAGAGGTGAAGCATAAGATAATCTATCTATTCTAGTCAATTTAAGTGAGGCACAACCTAAACATGGCATATCACTAAGTGCCCCACGACAATTAAAACATTTGGTACTGTTCTGCCCTAAACCATATTTTAGGTTGGTTAACAGCAACAAACAATAGCATAAACACAAAGTACACGAAAATGTAATCAAGATACATATAAAGAACACTCCAAACGGAGTTACGGTTAAAAAGATATAAGCAAAACAAGTTTGGAACACAATTTGCCAACATCAGGAAGCAAACTTTAGAGCAATGCATAAACAGGATAATGGATGCAAACATGCTCACAAATGATATGCAACTAAAGTAGACATGGCAGGGAAAGCATGGCAAAAAGAATCATGCAAAAAGGCATCATGAACAACTAATTATAGCCCAAGAAAAATGCAATAAAACATTACTGGTCATGGACTTAGTGAAAATCAGAGAAACATGGCAGAAACTGTAATTTTTATGCTGTATAAACAGGAGCAAAGCTATAAGCAAAAGTGCAGCAACATGACATAGCAATATATGAGCATGAACTAAACATGATGGTGATCAGGTACAAACAAGAATCAAGGTAATAGGCATCACGGATCAAAAGATATTAAGCATGCAACATGGCATCGGAAAGTTACAGATTTAGAGAAAAATAGAGGTGGCTGTAAAAAACAGCAGCATAGCAACTTTGGAGCTAAACATATCTATGACCAAAAATTCAAACATGACAATACAATACATATAATGGAAGTAGACATGATGCTTAACAGTATGCAAAAAAGAATCAATGCAATAGGCCTCATGGATGTGTCACAATCATCAACCAAAGTTGCAATAAAATAACAGCAGCAGCACACTAATAGGAAATAATACCAATTAGCAGTCTTATGCCCACTTCAACACAGATTATCAACATCAAGATGGCCTCAAATCAAAAAGCTCACAAAAGGTGAACTTAAGTACACACAATTCTAAACAATTTTCCTTTTGGGCGCAACGCGATCCGGGCTACGGTTTACTCGCAATTATCGTTGCAAAATTGAATCAGCAGCAAAATTCCAGGGACTTGGTGAAATTCGCAGGGGTAAGCCAGGGAAAAAAGAAAAAAAAAGAAAAAGGCCTCACCACTGGGCCTTGGCCCATGAGGCCGCGGCTGGAGCTGGAGGGGCGCCTGGGCTGCGGTGGCTGGTGGCGTTGGGCCGGCCCACCTGCGGTGGCCGGTTGGTGGCGCTATGGATCGGGATCGTCCCGATCCGGACCGGACGGGACGGCGGCGCCGGCGGTGACCCTCGCGGCGGCGCGACGACGCGGGAGGCCGGGACGACCGGGCGGCGCACGAGGAGGCCAAGGGGCGGCCGGATCCAGAGGGGTCGGCGGCCACCGGCACGGGGCGAAAGACGGCGGCGCGGCGCTCGCGGGGCCGAGCTCCCATGGCGTGGCTGCTTCCGTCGGCGTCCATGGAGGTCGCGGGCTGGCTCGGGCGGCGCCGGCATCTGCGAGGGGAGGTGAGGGAGGCGGTGAGGAGTAGAGGAGGAAGAGGAGAGGAGGCGGGCACAGGGCAGGCTTACCGGCGCATGGTGGCTCGCCGGCCGGAGCGCAACGGCGGGTCAGGAGAGCGTTCGGGAGGAGCTCCCGTGGGCTGGCGGCGCGAGATCCGGGCTTCGCCGGCCCGCGGCGGCGGAGGAGGGGCCCGGCGCGGCCCGAATCCGGCTGGGGCGGCTGGCAGGTTGATGTGCGAGGTAATGATAGTGATTTCTCGCCCTTCATTGGTAAACCCCAAGTGGAAGGCGTGATGTAGCACAGCAGCAAATTTCCCTCAGTAAAGATACCAAGGTTTGTCTCCAGTAGGACTCCGGAGATGATAAGTAGGTGTCAGCGGCGCAACTGACGCGGACCTGCACACAGACACGATAACTTTGTTCCCAACGAAGTTCAGAGAGGTTGTCAATCTCTCCGGTCTTGTTGTTCACAAAGGATCAAACACAAGGGATAATGATAGCAATTGAAAGTAAAAGCAGAAAAGTAAATGAGCGTGTAAACAATGATGAGGATATGGACCAGGATACGTGATGTTCACTAGTGATGTCTCTCTCCCAAAAGACGATAAAACTGCTATGCGAGGTAAACAAATTACAGAAAGGCAATTGACAGGATTATGAACGCACCGCAATGCTAACTATGCTACAAAAGAAAGGAAGAGGTTCAAAAGCATGGGCAGTATGCCAAAATAAGTAGACCGAAATCCATCTGCATCTACTACTAATCATCCACCTTGAGATATCTATCCAGAACATCTCGCTGGTATTAAGTTGCGAGCCCCACCCAAAGTGTAAACCCAAAGCAACAGACAACTGCATTAAAAAGAACTTTGCGTAAAGTAAACAATCCTTGTAACCGCGGTTACAAGCACCGTTGTTTTCCCCCTTGTGGCAACAGCACATCCCCTAGACTCGTGTTTCTGTCACTCAAGCGTGTCATCGGGGGGGCATGAACCCATAATCGAGCAAAACGTTCCCTCTTGGAGTTACTACCTACTACTTGCACAAAGCAATAAACAGCAACGGAAAACATGCAAGAATTACTTAGGAACAAAAATATAAGAGATAAAAACCAAATATATTACTCAATCACAATCTGAACATAATCTCATAATCCATCAGATCCTATCTAACTCAGCATAGCAACAGCAGAAATATTACAAAAGTGCCTCGATCATGTAGGGCAGCTCACGAGGTCTAAACCATGAAGAACAAAGAGTTGAGGAGAACATCACATAGCTACTGATCACGGACCCATGGTCCAAGGGAAACTACTCACGAGACATCCGGGAAGCATCCATGGTGGAGAGGAGACTCCCGGAGGTCGGTCCTCCCTCCGGCAGGGTGCCGGGAAGAGGTCTTCTTGTGCTCCCGATCTCGGAAGCGCGGCGGCGGCGGAACAGAGGCGAGATCGCGAAATAGGGTTCTGTCTTCGAAGTTTCTCCGTGACGGAGAATAAATAGGCGAAGGGGGGCAGCCAGAGGTGGACCAGGGGCCCCAGGCGCCCCCCTGGCGCGGCCAGGGGTGGGGCCGCGCCGGGTGGCCGCCTGGGCCACCCCTGGCTCCCCTCTGGCCCTACTCGGGCTCTTCGCGAAGCTTCCTGTACGCTGATTTTTCCTGTATTTTTCCCAGAATTTTTCTGGCGCTTTTTATATGGGGGAAATTGAAATAGAAAAACAGCAGAAAACAGGAACTGGCACTGGGGTGCACTGAGTTAATAGGTTAGTCCAAATATGATCAAAAGTGTATGAAAGTGTATCTAGATCATAGCAATATCACACAAAACATGCATGGAGCAAGCAGAAATTATAGATACGTTTTGGACGTATCAACATCCCCAAGCTTAATTCCTGCTCGTCCTTGAGTAGGTAAATGATAACGGCATAATTTCTGTGGTGACATGCTAGCAAGCATAAAAGAACTTTGAAGAGTAAAGCAATCAAGGTTAGAAATTCATTTCAAGTCATAACATGCAAGAGTCTATATTAGCATTGAAACAAGTAACAAAAGAACATTAGGTGCAAGAGCTCTCGCTGTCCGTGACTCGAATGTCTCCAAATGGTGTTTGCGTGCAAGAAGGGGAATAGGGAATACGAGAAAAACATTTATTCTTTGAGAACTCAATCTACTAAAGTTTCACACTTGGTCCTCTATGGAATCTTATCTTGACTCATCCCCAGACCACTAGCCAGGTACAAGTCAATTTGATCCACTCCTTTTCGATATTTTGAGCACTCATGCAATGGATGAGCGTAAGCACGAGAGTTGACACTTAGGATGGCAAAGAGAGAAATGCGGAGGAGGAAGACAAAAAAAAGATGAGAAAGGCTCACATCAATGAGGACAATCATAGGCAAGAGATGCCAAATGATAGATATGATGTGAGGAGTAGGGATTGCCATGCAACGGATGCACATACGAGCTGAGAAGCTCTCCAACGGAACTAGTGGGGGTGCATCTACCTTGCTCGCTCATGAAGACCTAGAGCTCTTTTGAGGAGGCTCATCCTTGGAATATGCAAGCCAAGTTCTAAAGTGTGAAGGTCCCCACATAGCTATATGCATAATGATCATCTCTATGGAGTACAAGGATATAAAGGGAGTACTAGTGTGGATCTCTCATAAGGATAGTAGTGTTGCCCCTTTCTCTCTTTTTATTTCTTTTCTCTTTTTTCTATTTTTTTTTGGTGGCCTCAATTGTCACAACCCCAAGTTAGGTATGTGCTAGGATCAAGTGCTCCTTTGCATTCATGTAAAAATTTCAAAAAGAAATTGAAATGGGAGAAGGAACCCCCCCAGATGAATTAATTCAAAAGGCCAGAAATGAATCTTCTCCAAAAATTCCTTTTGTATTTTTGAAAAGTCCCATAAATGAGTGGGATCACATATAAAATGATGTGGTAGCAATCCCATGCTCATGTATTTTTCAAATATTCAAACCGGAGCATGGATTTAAATTTAAACCCCTATTTGAATTAAAGTTCAAATAATTTGAATTTTAAAAGTGCTCAAATTTTACAAGTGGCTAGCTCCATATTTTATGAGGCCACATAAAAATTTGGGGCGTTTAATAAAATGCCTAGGTATTTTTATCTAGGTAGAACAAATAGAACAGATTTAAATAAAAAGAAAAGAGCAGAGAACCACTTACCTCACGCCCTGGGCGAAGCCCACCTTTCCCAGCCGGCCCAGCCCACCAGGGGGGGCAGGCTCGTCTTCTTCCTCCTGCCAGGAGGACTCCTCCGACGGCGGCGACGTGCACGTCTCTGTGCCACGTCCTGCTTTCCCTCCCCCATGCTTATCCCCCGTCTTGAGGCCGTCCTCATCCTTTCCCCCTGGAGCCGTCTCCCTCTTCTTCTTCTTTCTTCGTCACCTCGAAAGAACCGGACCGCAGCCGGAGCACTGACGAGAGTTAGCGCGGCCACCGTGCCCCGTTTGATGCAGCGAGCTGTCTAGGAGGCTCCCCGGCGACGACAACTTCGCGAGGCGCCATCAATTTGTCCCGAGAGGCAACGGAGGCGACGACATCTTCGACGAGCCGCCGCGGCCGGCAGCCGAGGACTTCAGCGACAAATCGAGCTCCGTCCGCTCCTTCTCCGGCTTCCCCAAGCTCACCACTACATCCCTCGTGAGCCGCTCGTCGATTTCCCTCTCTCTGCACCCCTCCCTGTTCTCTCTGTCGCCGATTTTCCATGAACAGAACCACGACCTGTCGCCGAGCTCGATGCCGGCGTGGCCTGGGGCCTCTCCTCGATGCCTAGGTGGCACCAGTGGGTGCGGGCGAGCGAGAGGATCCCCCCGGTGCTCTCCATTGTCCTCCCCGTGGCCCCTAGCCGATTCCGGCGAGGGCGCCGCCGTGGCCAGGCCACCGGCGTCAAGCCGGCGCCATTAGAACCCTAACCCGAGCCTAACCCCCACTAATCACCCCCACAGCCTATGACAGTGGGCCCCAGCCCACTAAACTAACCCCTGTGCTAATCTAACCACAGCAATTAACCCCCTCTCAATGACAGGAGGGCCCCACTAGCAGGGTTGACTGGTCAGCCCCCCCCCCCCACGTCATGCTGACGTGGTGCTGACGCAGTAAATCGATAAACGATTTAATAATAATCCAGAAAAGGCAGAAAAGACTTTAAACTTCAAAAATTCATAGAAAATTCATTTTAACTCCAAATTGGACAAATAACATGTCTAAAATTATCAAAAAAATACAAGGATTATGAATATGGACTTTTTTTTGTATGTTTGACCAATTTAAATTGGGTGAACAGTGGCAAACATCCATATGGCTTTAATTTGAATTCGAATTTGGAGTGAATTTGCAAATGATTTTGCAACACACTTCTTTTAGATGGATTCATCCACACATCAGAGGCTTTACCTCACCTTTACAACATCACTTCATGCTCATACTTTTCAAATAAACATTCATGCATTCAAATGCATTTGAAATTCATCGATAAATCAAATGGAGTTTGAATTTGCAATTCAATTGCAATATACTCCTTTTAAATGGAATTTTCCACACAATGCAACCATGAACATCACCATTACAATCTTATTCATGTGATTGTGCATTGTACATTATGTTGATCCTATGATTGTCATGTTGCTTATAGAAGTGGAGCCGGAACCCGAGATCACCCCCTTCGTTGAAGACCCCGTGACTGAACCTCGTCAGCAAGGCAAGCAACCCCCCTTTGATCATGTCTATAAAATCTCAATTCCCTCTCAGTCTCGCTTATGCATGTTTAGGAGATCACCTTGTATCGATTCTACCGCATAGTTGAACCCATATCCGATGCATGACCTATCATCTTGTCACAGTAGTAAGCAAACCACAATCCTAGCTGACATAGGAGGTTATTCATATCATGTGACCCCTGCAACTGTTACTGCTTATTGCATGCTTAGTGGTACAATGAGGTTGCTTTTGATGTGAGGCGGGATGATGGTGAACATGGTGTTGATGAAAGTGAAACTGTGTTGGTGAATCTACCCTAATACAAGGTGAACGATGAGAGGCTGTGTAGGAGTACACAGTGGGTTGTCTCGTTGAACACCGCCTTAAGCCCGAGTTCTTGTGTGGTGATCCAAGAAGAAGAGTACAACCACACATTGGGCTCACTGACCCCTCTCATCCTAGTACCTCACCCCGTTTGAAACCCAGAAGTCGCAGTAGTTCGGAGTTCTGGTAGGGCTGTGGCATGGTCTGCGAAGTGGATGAACGGCTTTTCAAGACCGGCTTGGGACCATGCACACATCGTTTGAGGCTGTACTGGAACCTCGGCCGGACTTCCATACGGATCCCCCTCAGATAGGCGACTCTCTGGACTAGAACGGAGCTGTGGGCGAAGTGTTGTGGTGAACATCCTCGCTGACACCCCTTGAATGGTGTCGAGGCCAAAGGCGGTAACTGATGGTCATGTGTGTGTAGTAGTACACCCCTGCAGGGTTAACAAAACTATTCGAATAGCCGCGTCCGCGGTTAAGGACTGCTTGGAAAGCTTAGCTTGATTATTAGACAACTTGAACTGGATACTTCTAAAACTCGCAAGATAAGCGTGAGTGCTATGGTGTGCTCCTCGTGGGGAAGTCGAGGAAGTAACCATAGTGGTGTATTGGTTGGAGATGTAGTGGACTCGTGTACGCTTCTTACCTCAAGTATGGTACTCGTAGTTCAGGACTAGCCAAGTCAAAGCTGGCACTTCTGCAAGTGAAACCCCACCTCCCTTTACCTTGATACATGTGCATGAGTAGTATAGTTCCTACGTAAGTCTTGCTGAGTACGACTTTGTACTCACGTTTGCTTATTCTATGTTTTAGATGAACCCACCTACCTGATGGTGGCTTCTACCCGAAGCTCGAAGAATGAAGACTCAGACCAAGATCAAGCTAGTGTAGTCCCAGTCAGACGACTGGTTCTCTCGTGGAGGGCTTGTGTTTAAATAAGGCTTCTTAAGCCATTTGTTAAACTTGTCTGTACTCAGACCTACTTTGCTTCCGCTTGTCTGTTGTAATGTTGGATCACATGCTTGTGATCTCTGTGTGCACTCTGTAAGAGTTATCAATAAAGTTGTATACTTTGTAGATAATTGCAATGATACATGCTGTTCATACAGGACATGTGTGCTGCGTGTATGATTATAACATGCATGTCTTTGTATGGGTTTTCGAGACCTTAGTTGTGATCTGGCTGGCGGTCTTTTATACACCAAGTGGCCCTTAGATGTGCGCAGCTTGGGGCATCGCGATGCGATTGTTCGAGACTCTATCTCGTGCACACTTTGATGTATGATCGAGCCCGCCCTAGACCCCGACTAAGTGATCGGTCTGGAGTAAGTCTATGTAAGAGTTATGAGATAGTCGATAGTATGGTTGAGGCGACTTGTCTGTGAATATGGGAGTTCATCACCCATATAATTTAGACTTGTGTGCGGACGATGAGGACCCATCTCAGTTGATCATCCGGCCTGGATGGGATGCCCCTCACGTACGATGCTTTACGAGAACGTTCTGTGCTTGGCCTTGTCTTCTTAGACAAGTGGGTACGGTTCTCGGCTCTCCATATGACTATGTCGTAGCGGGACTTGCATACGCTAACCCCGGGTCCCGACAGACTTGGTATCAGAGCAGGACTGGCTGTAGGATTATCAGCCTTGGCCGAAGTCGAGTCTAGCCTTCTATAGTTATATAGTTACTCTGGGTATATAAGGGAACAACGTAAGGCTTCTTTTTTCTCCTTACCCTCATCGTTCTGAGTCACCCTTATCTTTTCTACGGGACGATAGGACTTGGCTCATCTATGTCTGACTAGAAAATCTCGTTGATTGCCTCCTTGTAGCCATAGGATTGTTGTGGTTGTCCAGGGTCTCCGTGTTTTGAGTTCCTTGAAGAAGTTCTGTCCAATTTCTTCGAGGTTGTTTCATTTTCCATCCCAGTATAGCCGTTATGATGCCATATTTGTTCTGTGTTTCTTTGAGTCATTTCCTTCGCATTATTATCCTTTCCGCCTAAATCATAACCTTTTATCCTTGCCTCCATCGTACAACCTGTTCTGATTGGTTATTTTTATCACACAGGATGTCAGGTGGAACTCGTAGTGCTGTTCTTCGGAATCGAGACCGTGATCGGAATCGAAATGATGATGAACCTCCACCACCGCCTTCTGCGGCGGAAATCATGATGGAAGCTGAGCGGAATAGACGTGATCAAACACGCCTTCTGGAGCTCATCGAGCAGAATACCGCCCACCATCGTAATGTGGTGGTCAGCATTCAGGAATTCATCTTCCTCAAGCCACCGGTATTCCGATGTTCCTCTGAGCCCCTCGAAGCTGATGATTGGCTCCGTTCCATCGAGCGTAAGCTTGATACAGCACATGTTGCTCCCGATGACCGAGTTATTTTCGCGGTATACTTCTTGGAAGGTGCTGATCTTCAGTGGTGGGAGAACTATGTTTCAATGCAGCCAGATGGTCACGTAGTGACTTGGCAAGAGTTCTGTTTTGCCTTTCGAGGGTACCACATTCTGGATGAGTTGATGGAGTGCAAGAAGGAAGAGTTATGCAATCTAAATCAAGGAGAGATGTCCATTCATGAGTATGTGAGGGAGTTCAACCGTCTTGCTCGTTATGCCCAAGATGAGATCACCACCGATGCCAGAAAGCAGGCAAGGTTCCACAAGGGACTTAGCCCCATCCTTCGTCATGATCTCAACCTCCTTGAGTTTGCCACCTTTGAGGATTTAGTCAACAGATCCTTCAGAGCTGAGCATGGCAATGAAGTTTTTGAGAAGTCTCGCAAGCATGCTCTTGAGCTTGCCCCTTCTTCCAGTTCACGCCCTCAGAAGCGCATGATCTGGATTCCTAACAGTTTGATCCACCAAAACAACCCACCGAGGCCATCCCTTGTGCCGCCTCGTCCACCAGCTCCACCAAACAACCCAGCTCCCCGCACTATCTTTGGAGCTTGCTTTATATGTGGCCAGCCTGGTCATTATTCTCGTGAGTGCCCCGTCAATCAGAATGCTCCACCCCATGCCAAAGGGAACCCCACTGTTCGTGCCAAACCACCCCCGAAGGTTCCCACCGCCAAGCCTTTCACTTCCAAAAATCTTGGACGTGTGAACCAAATCTCAGCTGAGGAAACTGATGGTACTTCTGACGTCATTCTTGGTACGCTCCCAGTCAATTTTGTCCCCACTTCTGTTCTTTTTGATCCAGGAGCATCTCACTCATTCATGTCGGAGAGTTATGCACTTCGGCATGATGTATCCTTTGAAGAAATGTTCACCCCTATGATCATTCAAACTCCTGGTTCCAAGTGGCAAACTAATAGAGTAAGCCATGGTAATCAAATTGCAATTGAGGGTTTAGTATTCCTTGCTTCACTCATAGCCCTCAAGTCTTCAGACATTGATGTCATCCTTGGTATGGATTGGTTATCAAGACAACATGCTTTTCTTGATTGTAAAGCCAAGTCAGTTAGACTTACACACCCTTCAGGCCAGACAATAGATTACTCCTCACCAAGAACAAGAACCCAGGTGCATTCTTTGAATGTGCTTCCCCTTCCCGACCTTGAAGATATTTCGGTGGTTCGTGACTTCCCGGATGTCTTTCTTGAAGGTGCTGCCGGGCATGCCACCCGACAGATGTGTAGAATTCATTGTAGATCTTGCCCTAGGAACCGCACCAATTTCCAGACGCCCATACAAAATGGCCCCACGTGAGTTAGCTGAGCTTAAAACCCAACTAGAAGCTTTGTTGGCAAAAGGCTTCATCCGCCCTAGCTCATCGCCATGGGGTTGCCCCGTTCTGTTCGTAACGAAGAAAGATGGAACAGAAAGGATGTGCGTAGACTATTGCCTGCTAAATCTAGCGACGATAAAGAACAAGTACCCACTGCCCAGGATCAATGATCTTTATGATCAACTTGCTGGATCCTCTGTCTTCTCCAAGATGGATTTGAGATTAGGTTATCATCAAATCAAAATCCGAAACGAGGACATTCCAAAAACGGCTTTCACTACTCGTTATGGTCTTTACGAGTACACCGTCATGTCCTTTGGTTTGACCAATTCCCCCGCCACTTTCTCACGCATGATGAATTCGATCTTCATGGAGTACCTAGATAAATTTGTTGTAGTTTATCTCGATGACATTCTCATCTACTCGAAGAACGAAGAAGAACATGCCAAACACCTAAGGCTGGTATTGATGAAACTTAGAGAGCATCGCCTGTATGCTAAATTCTCCAAGTGTGAATTTTGGCTACCAGAAGTGACCTACTTAGGCCACGTGATTTCTGCAAAAGGCATTGCTGTGAATCCCGAGAGAGTTCAGGCCTTCCTTGACTGGACTCCACCTGAATCAGTTAAGCAAGTTAGGAGTTTTCTTGGCCTAGCCAGCTATTGCCGTCGCTTCGTCGAGAACTTTTCTAAAGTTGCAAAGCCTCTAACTGAACTCCTCAAGAAAGATAAGAAATTCCTATGGACTCCCAAGTGCGAGGAAAGCTTTCAAGAGCTAAAAATAAGATTGACTTCTGCACCCGTACTTGCGCCTCCAGACACAAAAAAGGATTTCGAGATCTTTTGTGACGCATCACGGCAAGGGTTAGGATGCATACTTATGCAAGATAGACATGTGCTAGCTTATGCTTCACGCCAGTTGCGGCCACATGAAGAGAACTATCCTACCCATGACCTTGAACTCGCTGCCGTAGTTCATGCCCTGACAACTTGGCGACATTACCTCCTTGGTAATCGTTGTGAGATCTATTCCGACCACCAAAGCCTCAAATATATTTTCACCCAGCCAGATCTTAATCTCAGGAAAAGACGCTGGATTGAGTTGATAAAAGATTATGACTTAGGAATTTCTTACACCCCAGGAAAATCCAATGTCATGGCTGATGCACTAAGTCGTAAGTCGTATTGTAACAACCTCATGTTACAACAGTATCAACCACTTCTCCATGAGGAATTTCGAAAGCTCAATCTCGAGATTGTTCCTCGTGGATCTCTTTTCAACTTGGTGGCGAAACTAACCCTTGAGGATCAAATCATAGTTGCCCAAAGGCGTGCACGAGGTGTTCGCCGGATCAAGGAGAACATTGCTAGCGGAGTGGCTAAATGTTTCTCCACAGATAGTAAAGGAACGGTATTCTTTGGAAATCGTTTGGTAGTACCTAAGAATAGGGAACTAAGGCAAGTCATCCTCAAAGAAGCCCATGACACACCCCTCTCGATTCATCCCGGTAGCACAAAAATGTACCGAGATCTACGCCAGAGATTTTGGTGGACTAGGCTGAAAATAGACATTTCTCGATTTGTTGCCAAATGTGATGTTTGTCGTCGCATTAAGGCAGAACACCAAAGACCTGATGGTACACTTCAACCTTTGCCTATTCCAGAGTGGAAATGGGACAAAGTCGGTATGGACTTCATCACCGGCTTTCCAAAAACCAGAAAGTAAATGATGCCATCTTCGTTGTCATAGATAGGCTATCCAAAGTTGCTCACTTCCTGCCCGTTCGCGAGTCTATAACTGCTAGCCAGTTAGCGGACTTGTACGTCTCTAGAATTGTATCCCTTCACGGTGTTCCTTTGGAAATCAATTCTGATCGCGGTAGCCTTTTCACCTCTAGATTTTGGGGAAGATTTCAGAATGATATGGGAACTCATCTCTCCTTTAGTACAGCTTTCCATCCTCAATCTAGCGGTCAAGTCGAAAGGGTTAACCAAATTCTTGAAGACATGCTCAGAGCTTGTGTTATATCTTTCGGAAAGAATTGGGAGAAATCTCTTCCATTCGCAGAATTTGCTTATAACAATAGTTTCCAATCTAGTCTGAACATGGCTCCTTTTGAACTCCTTTATGAACGACGATGTCGAACACCCCTAAACTGGTCAGAAACCGGTGAAAGACAATTCTTTGGACCGGATATGATCATGGAAGCAGAAGAGCAAGTTCGCATTGTTCGTGGTCAATTGAAAGACGCCCAGTCTCGTTAGAAAAGCTACTATGATCGTCATCATAGGCAAGAGAGCTACAATCTGGACGAGAAGGCTTACCTTCGGGTTACTCCTCTGAAGGGAACCCAAAGATTCGGTATCAAAGGCAAATTGGCCCCACGTTACATCGGACCTTTCCGCATTCTTGCTAAACATGGAGAAGTTGCCTACCAACTTGAACTACCCCCGCACCTTTCCCGAGTACATGATGTATTCCATGTGTCACAACTCAGGCGTTGCTTCAAGGACCCCATCCGCGAAGTCGACCATGAAACGCTTGATCTACAAGATGACCTTTCTTATCGAGAATACCCTGTTCGTGTTCTTGATTCAGCAGAGCGTGTCACTCACCGAAAGAAGATCAAGTTTCTAAAAGTTCAGTGGCCACACCACTCTGAGAGAGAAGCCACGTGGGAAAGAGAAGACCGTCTCCGTGCCGAGTACCCCTCCTTCCTCCCACAGACTTCTAAATCTCGGGACGAGATTCTTTTGAGTGGGGGCGAGTTGTCACAACCCCAAGTTAGGTATGTGCTAGGATCAAGTGCTCCTTTGCATTCATGTAAAAATTTCAAAAAGAAATTGAAATGGGAGAAGGAACCCCCCCCCCAGATGAATTAATTCAAAAGGCCAGAAATAAATCTTCTCCAAAAATTCCTTTTGTATTTTTGAAAAGTCCCATAAATGTGTGGGATCACATATAAAATGATGTGGTAGCAATCCCATGCTCATGGATTTTTCAAATATTCAAACAGGAGCATGGATTTAAATTTAAACCCCTGTTTGAATTAAAGTTCAAATAATTTAAATTTTAAAAGTGCTCAAATTTTATAAGTGGCTAGCTCCATATTTTATGAGGCCACATAAAAATTTGGGGCATTTAATAAAATGCCTAGGTATTTTTATATAGGCAGAACAAATAGAACAGATTTAAATAAAAAGAAAAGAGCAGAGAACCACTTACCTCACGCCCTGGGCGAAGCCCACCTTTCCCAGCCGGCCCAGCCCACCAGGGGGGGCAGGCTCGTCTTCTTCCTCCTGCCAGGAGGACTCCTCCGACGGCGGCGACGTGCACGTCTCTGTGCCACGTCCTGCTTTCCCTCCCCCGTGCTTATCCCTGCGTCTGGAGTCGTCTTGAGGCCGTCCTCATCCTTTCCCCCTGGAGCCGTCTCCCTCTTCTTCTTCTTTCTTCGTCACCTCGAAAGAACCGGACCGCAGCCGGAGCACCGACGAGAGTTAGCGCGGCCACCGTGCCCCGTTTGATGCAGCGAGCTGTCTAGGAGGCTCCCCGGCGACGACCACTTCGCGAGGCGCCATCAATTTGTCCCGAGAGGCAACGGAGGCGACGACATCTTCGACGAGCCGTCGCGGCAGCCGAGGACTCCGGCGACAAATCGAGCTCCGTCCGCTCCTTCTCCGGCTTCCCCAAGCTCACCACTGCATCCCTCGTGAGCCGCTCGTCGATTTCCCTCTCTCTGCACCCCTCCCCGTTCTCTATGTCGCCGATTTGCCATGAACAGAGCCACGGCCTGCCGCCGAGCTCGATGCCGGCGTGGCCTGGGGCCTCTCGTCGATGCCTAGGTGGCACCAGTGGGTGCGGGCGAGCGAGAGGATCCCCCCGGTGCTCTCCATTGTCCTCCCCGTGGCCCCTAGCCGATTCCGGCGAGGGCGCCGCCGTGGCCAGGCCACCGGCGTCAAGCCGGCGCCATTAGAACCCTAACCCGAGCCTAACCCCCCACTAATCACCCCCATAGCCTATGACAGTGGGCCCCAGCCCACTAAACTAACCCCTGTGCTAATCTAACCACAGGAATTAAGCCCCTCTCAATGACAGGAGGGCCCCACTGGCAGGGTTGACTGGTCAGCCCCCCCCCCCCCACGTCATGTATACGTGGTGCTGACGCAGTAAATCGATAAACGATTTAATAATAATCCAGAAAAGGCAGAAAAGACTTTAAACTTCAAAAATTCATAGAAAATTCATTTTAACTCCAAATTGGACAAATAATATGTCTAAAATTATCAGAAAAATACAAGGATTATGAATATGGACTTTGTTTGTATGTTTGGCCAATTTAAATTGTGTGAACAGTGGCAAACATCCATATGGCTTTAATTTGAATTCAAATTTGGAGTGAATTTGCAAATGATTTTGCAACACACTTCTTTTAGATGGATTCATCCACACATCAGAGGCTTTACCTCACCTTTAAAACATCACTTCATGCTCATACTTTTCAAATAAACATTCATGCATTCAAATGCATTTGAAATTCATCGATAAATCAAATGGAGTTTGAATTTGCAATTCAATTGCAATATACTCCTTTTAAATGGAATTGTCCACACAATGCAACCATGAACATCACCATTACAATCTTATTCATGTGATTGTGCATTGTACATTATGTTGATCCTATGATTGTCATGTTGCTGATAGAAGTGGAGCCGGAACCCGAGATCACCCCCTTCGTTGAAGACCCCGTGACTGAACCTCGTCAGCAAGGCAAGCAACCCCCCATTGATCATGTCTATAAAATCCCAATTCCCTCTCAGTCTCGCTTATGCATGTTTAGGAGATCACCTTGTATCGATTCTACCGCATAGTTGAACCCATATCCGATGCATGACCTATCATCTTGTCACAGTAGTAAGCAAACCACAATCCTAGCTGACATAGGAGTTGATTCATATCATGTGACCCCTGCAACTGTTACTGCTTATTGCATGCTTAGTGGTACAATGAGGTTGCTTTTGATGTGAGTCGGGATGATGGTGAACATGGTGTTGATGAAAGTGAAACTGTGTTGGTGAATCTACCCTAATACAAGGTGAACGATGAGAGGTTGTGTAGGAGTACACAGTGGGTTGTCTCGTTGAACACCGCCTTAAGGCCGAGTTCTTGTGTGGTGATCCAAGAAGAAGAGTACAACCACACATTGGGCTCACTGACCCCTCTCATCCTAGTACCTCATCCCGTTCGAAACCCAGAAGTCGCAGTAGTTAGGAGTTCTGGTAGGGCTGTGGCACGGTCTGCGAAGTGGATGAACGGCTTTTCAAGACCGGCTTGGGACCCTGCACACATCGTTTGAGGTTGTACTGGAACCTCGGCCGGACTTCCATACGGATCCCCCTCAGATAGGCGACTCTCTAGACTAGAACGGAGCTGTGGGCGAAGTGTTGTGGTGAACATCCTCGTCGACACCCCTTGAATGGTGTCGAGGCCAAAGGCGGTAACTGATGGTCATGTGTGTGTAGTAGTACACCCCTGCAGGGTTAACAAAACTATTTGAATAGCCACGTCCGCGGTTAAGGACTGCTTGGAAAGCTTAGCTTGATTATTAGACAACTTGAACTGGATACTTCTAAAACTCGCAAGATAAGCGTGAGTGCTATGGTGTGCTCCTCGTGGGGAAGTCGAGGAAGTAACCATAGTGGTGTATTGGTTGGAGATGTAGTGGACTCGTGTACGCTTCTTACCTCAAGTCTGGTACTCGTAGTTCAAGACTAGCCAAGTCAAAGCTGGCACTTCTGCAAGTGAAACCCCACCTCCCTTTACCTTGATACATGTGCATGAGTAGTATAGTTCCTACGTAAGTCTTGCTGAGTACGACTTTGTACTCACGTTTGCTTATTCTATGTTTTAGATGAACCCACCTACCTGATGGTGGCTTCTACCCGAAGCTCGAAGAATGAAGACTCAGACCAAGACCAAGCTAGTGTAGTCCCAGTCAGACGACTGGTTCCCTCGTGGAGGGCTTGTGTTTAAATAAGGCTTCTTAAGCCATTTGTTAAACTTGTCTGTACTCAGACCTACTTTGCTTCCGCTTGTCTATTGTAATGTTGGATCACATGCTTGTGATCTCTGTGTGCACTCTGTAAGAGTTATCAATAAAGTTGTATACTTTGTAGAGAATTGCAATGATACCTGCTGTTCATACAGGACATGTGTGCTGCGTGTATGATTATAACATGCATGTCTTTGTATGGGTTTTCGAGACCTTAGTTGTGATCTGGCTGGCGGTCTTTTATACACCAAGTGGCCCTTAGATGTGCGCAGCTTGGGGCATCGTGATGCGATTGTTCGAGACCCTGTCTCGTGCACACTTTGATGTATGATCGAGCCCGCCCTAGACCCCGACTAAGTGATCGGGCTGGAGTAAGTCTATGTAAGAGTTATGAGATAGTCGATAGTATGGTTGAGGCGACTTGTCTGTGAATATGGGAGTTCATCACCCATATCATTTAGACTTGTGTGCGGACGATGAGGACCCATCTCAGTTGATCATCCGGCCTGGATGGGATGCCCCTCACGTACGATGCTTTCCGAGAACGTTCTATGCTTGGCCTTGTCTGCTTAGACAAGTGGGTACGGTTCTCGGCTCTCCATATGACTATGTCGTAGTGGGACTTGCATACGCTAACCCCGGGTCCCGACATCAATGGCTCTTTCTATTTAACTCTCATTTGTCCTCTTTGGGATCTTTTATTGTGTCCACTTTGGGATCTTTTCCTCACTTAAGGGCAACACTCTATTTTACAAGAAGGTAAAGGAGATCTGTCACACTTTACAAGGTACTCAAAATCATAAAGAAGAAGTAACTAACATGATGTATGCAATGTATGTCGTTGCCAGTGTAGAAGGAACATGTATGACATGAAGATCAAGTCATGAAGAGGTGGATGTTGCATGGCAATATATCTCGGCAAGGCTATGGAAATGCCTTGATAGGTAGGTATGCTGGCTGTTTTGAGAAAATATATAAGGAGGCTTATGATGACAGAGCGTATCATGCCAAGGGTTTGGATGTACCGGCGAAGGTGGACACCAACTCTCGGAGTGAGAAGAAGGCAATGCACGGCACGGGAGAGGCTAGCAAAATATGGGAAGGTGGAAGTGTCAACTTTCAATACTTACATTAGTCCGAAGAACTCATGCACTTTTTATCGGTAACTCTCAATCTAATAAGGAGGTTCACAAAGAGACAAGTACCCCGAGGAGGAGTGCATGGGGGTTTGGTTATCCTTGCGCATCCTCGACTCATGGTACGTGAGTGTTCTCTGATATTCGATCCCTCCAAAGATTAGTGATCCATCTAGTAGCTAGAGTTCTCAACTAGTTTTGTAGGTTTTCAAAATACACACGGATTGCCCAAAATACGACACCTATCACTAATAGGCTAGAGCTCTTGACACCAAAAGTTCAAACATTACTCACATCAATACCTCAAAACTATTGCAAGTTACTACTAGAATTAAATAGCAACCTCAATTACCTACTTTCAAGACAAGGCACAACTCAGTGCAACAACCAACTCTCTTTAACAAGATAAACATGAAAACTAAAAAGAGTTCCAGCAACAAACTAAACAAAAGCCAAGGCTCTTGCTAAAGACAAACTAAGACTAAAACTAAACAGGTCTAAACCATGAAGAACAAAGAGGGGAGGAGAACATCACATAGCTACTGATCACGGACCCATGGTCCAAGGGAAACTACTCACGAGACATCCGGGAAGCATCCATGGTGGAGAGGAGACTCCCGGAGGTCGGTCCTCCCTCCGGCAGGGTGCCGGGAAGAAGTCTTCTGGTGCTCCCCATCCCGGAAGCGCGGCGGCGGTGGAACAGAGGCGAGATCGCGAAGTAGGGTTCTGTCTTCGGAGTTTCCCTGTGACGGAGAATAAATAGGCAAAGGGGGGCAGCCAGAGGTGGACCAGGGGCCCCAGGCGCCCCCCTGGCGCGGCCAGGGGTGGTGCCGCACCGGGTGGCCTCCTGGAACACCCCTGGCTCCCCTCTGTCCCCACTCGGGCTCTTCGCGAAGCTTCCTGTACGCTGATTTTTCCTGTATTTTTCCCGGAATTTTTCTAGCACTTTTTATATGGGGGAAAACTGAAATAGAAAAACAGCAGAAAACAGGAACTGGCACTGGGGTGCACTGAGTTAATAGGTTAGTCCAAATATGATCAAAAGTGTATGAAAGTGTATCTAGATCATAGCAATATCACACAAAACTTGCATGGAGCAAGCAGAAATTATAGATACGTTTTGGACGTATCACAAGTGACATGGCAGCTCGGGAGCCTTCCGATCTGCGATTCGACGGCTCTGGGATGCCCAGGGGCTAGGGTTTCAGATTTTTGGGGGTATATTGGGAAAATTTAGGCAAAGTGGAGCGGGGTGGCTGCAATATTTGGCTAGGGAAACCCTAGAAGGGGTGGGAGTGTGGTGGTCTTTATATAGCCCAGGTGGCTGGCAGTTTGCAAAAACATCCCCGGGTTTTCTCTCGCGCGCGCGGTGTTTACGTTTCTGACCGCTGGGGGTCCGCAGGACCTCCGATTCGGGTAAAAATTTGAACTGCGCGATCAGCGCGTCGAGCCGGCGACGTTCACCTAGTGTTGGAACTGTTCCGAGAACACTTTCCGGTGCGCTATAAAAATATCCAGTTTACTTATTAAACGGGGTTTTCGTTCCATTGGCTTCGGCTGGTCTTGTGCCGGTTTTCGCAATGGTGATCGGGTGAAACCCGGTGTCGCAAAGGTCGAGTGTCTGGGTGGCAAGGGTCGGTCTCCGTCCGGTACGAGATAAGAGGGGGGAAATAATCGCCGATCAATAAATCGGGGATGCAAACACCGCACACAAATCAGACAATCAAATAATTCACAGCGAAAACAAAAATTTTAATTTTTGTGAAATCTGGGTTGTTACAATACAACACCACCAAAAAGGGATCTTGTCCCGAGATCCTGGTCGATCCGGGAGAGAGGGAAGGGGGAAAGAAGAGAGTCGACGATCTTCAACACTACCAACAAGGGACTTTGCTCCATGTCGAACGACGAACCTCCATCGAGAAACTTTCTGTAGAGATACGACATCGTCGAAAATACGAAACCATCGGTGTTAAGAGGAGGAACGACAACGAAAACCAGATCAAGGGATAGTGATTTTCGACGCAAGTCATAAAAACACTGGGCAAAAGGATGGATGGCAATGGATGACCCAGATGATACCCAAAATCGGAGAAGCTAATGTTGGATATGTGCCCTATAGACAAATTAATAAAGATATTTCTCACATATCCGTTTTTTTCATAATACGTTTTATACTGTGCTATAACTGTATTACTTGGAAATACTAATACAGGTGTAGTATAAAACATGGTCCGTAGTTTAACTCGGGTAAACTATCTCATTGGGCAATTGATTGATCAAGCTTTCCTGATCATGGCGACACTTAAGTCCATTGAAAATGAGGTCATATCATTAAGGGGAATGATGTGATGGACGTACACCCACCTAAAGTATTGCAATGTGATCGAGTCGCATAGTTCAGCGTTGCTATGACTTTGTAACGTATGGCTTAGTCCTTAGACCGTAATGATCATACGTAATTACCATCTATGAGGAGACTTTGATTTGTATCCCACCGCCTGACTGAAATATTCTGGCTATAATGGTGCACTTTGGGTATTCCGAAATAGATGGTTGATGAGTATGTTAATAGATCAGAGCGGGATTTGTCAGTCCTTGTGACAGGACAGGTACTCTGGGCCCACTCGGTGATATTGCATCAACACCTTGCAAGGATGTGACTAGGTCACAAGAGATGCAATGATCATGGACGAGAGAAGTTGTTTGTTGTGAACGAGATGTGAACACGGTATGTAGGATACCGATGATCAAACCTCGGACAAACAAAGTACCGCAGCACAAAGGGATTACGTCGTATCGTTAACGGTTTCCAAAAGCGATCGAAGTTCATTCGATGGAAGCGCAGGGGCTGTCAAGGATTGTAACCAGGTCCAACTGACTAGTCATTGGTCAATGAGAAGAGTCTCGACCATGTCTGCTATTTCCCGGACCGTTAGGGTGTTACACTTAAGGGCAATCGATGCATAGGACAGTTACGGGATCAATCGATGAAATAGGAGAAATCACCGGAATAGTTCCGGAGGAGGACGGAATGGTTTCCGGACATTTTGAATAGTTCAAAATAAAGTTTAATTGTTTTAATAATGTTTTATTATTTAATTATCTGAATTAAATATTTAAAACATATTAAATAAATTAAAAAATGGGAAAAGGCTATATGGGCCCATGGGGCCCATTAGGGGAGGAGGGGGTTTCCCCCCTTGGGCTTGGCGCCAAGGGTGGGGCCCATCCCCCCCCTATGGCCGGCGCACTCCCCCCCCTTGGGAGTTTAGTCCCACATGGGGTAGGGGAGGAGGATCACACCCCCCCTTGGCCTATATAAGGAGGGGTAGTCCCCCCCTTTTTCCAACACACCAATATCTCCTTCTTCCTCCTTCTCCTTCCCGAAAGTGGACTCCCCTTGTTTGGAGTCTGCACCAGGATTGGAGTTCTCCACCATAAGGCAGGCCGTCGCTCTGCTGGAGTCGGGATCCGTAGCCGTCTTTCTTCCGCTGCTCGCCTGGTTCGGGGCCCGGGAGGAACATCTATTGTACCGTACGTGTATAATCTCTTCGAGGCACTACACCTGTGGTGCTACTTCGTTGCTGGAGGTTTACCGGGAGTCATCCTCGCCGGTGGTGGTCTTCTACACGACAGGGAGGTCGTAGTTCTGAGTCTACGCCAACCACGTTCGCAAGAACGTTTCCCTCTTTCGGTCTTCAAAGGTATGAACACCGATAACCTCCGTTACTTTACATCGCCATAGCATAGATCTTGGGTTCGGGTACCGTAGGTATGAAAATTTTGTGTTTTCTGTCCCGTATCCCAACAGTGGTATCATGAGCTAGCTATGCGTAGATGTATTGTACGGGTAGAACACGTCTAGGATGTGGGCATCGAATCTTCATTTGTTACCCTCCCACATGTACTCATTTAGCGTTGCGGCAATGTTTGATGAAGCGGCCCCCGACCGACCTTACGCGTTTACGCGAGACTGGTTCCATGCTTGACATATGGCTTGTACCATATATAGTGGCTGGGGGGTGTCTGTCTCTCTGCATTAGCGATGCGAAGATGTTTACAACGGAGGGCCCCGACAGGGGTGTAATAGAGACGGATGGGAGATGGTGTTGTGGCATGTTTTTCGCAGGATAGAAACGGTTCTCTCTCTCGAAATCCCTAGCAGCCACGTAAAACTTTCACAAGCTAAATTAGAAAGGCGTTTAACTTTGCTTTGCATGAAGGGGGATCATAGGTTGTATGATTGATAGTTTTACTTCCTGTTTTATGCTAGTATGCTAGATATATCGACGGTAGCACGAAACAGGACCATCTCTCACAATACCAACATTGTGTTCTCCCTTGGTGGGCACCGCCTGGAAGGTTCTCCCATATGGCTTGATGCTCCATACATACCGGAGTTGTCCTACATGTTAAAAGGAGTTCGCATGAGGTTGGGTTCGGCAAGCCTGGCATATGCAGATATGGCCTTGCTGAACAGCTAACATCAAGGTTCCATTGGCAGGCTTGACGTATGTAGATGCGGGCCTGGAAAACAGGAGACCGAAAGGTCGAGCACGAGTCACATGCCTGATGTGATTGGCTTAGAGGCCTACCTGGTTCGCATACTGATGGCCGTGAAGATCGGGGGAGGTATGGGGGCTGGGATTGTGTAATCACTTAGTTAAATTGAGAGGTGTTTATCTAAGTGGGAGCTTTCTAGAATTTTGAGATTAAATAGAAACTCCACATTATGAACAAAAGTCTAAATATGTATCCTTGTGAATCAACCTTGTAGATGGCGGCACCTCGCCCCTCGTTCAACTTAGGATCATTCCTAGAGAAAGATAAGCTAAAAACAGATGGGACAAACTTCACCAACTGGTTCCGCACCCTGAGGATTCTCCTCGTTCCCCTCAAGATGGCATACGTACTAGAGGACGTGTTAGGTGACGCACTAGCAGATGATGCCAGTCAAGACGATAAGAATGTTTATCTCTCCAGGACTGTTGATTACAACCTTGTCCAGAGTGGCATGCTCTACTCCATGGAGGCTGAGCTGCAGAAACGCTTTGAGAGGATGGGTGCATATGAGATTATCACCGACCTCAAGGCGGTCTTCGCACCTCAAGCCAGGGCTGAACGGTACGAGGCTTCTGAAGCCTTCTTCTCAGCAAAGATGGACGAGCACGGCAGCGTGAGTGAGCACGTAGTCAAAATGTCTGGCTACGTTCAGCGCTTGAATGCTCTGGAATGCCAGATTCCAGATAAACTTGCTGTTGATAGGGTGTTGCAGTCGCTTCCCCCTAGCTACAAAGGTTTTGTGCTGAACTACAACATGCAGGGGATGACCAAAACCCCTTCTGAGTTGTTCGCCATGCTGAAGAGCGCCGAGGTTGAGATCAAGAAGGAGCACGCCGTCTTCATGGTCAACAAGACCACTGACTTCAAGAAGTCAAGCAGGCGGGAGAAGGCCAAGAGAGGTGGCCCCAAGAGGGATGGCAAGTCAGTTGCCGCTCCTCCCAAGGCACCCAAGCCTAAACCCGGAGTGGAGTGCTTCTACTTCAAGGGTGAAGGTCACTGGAAACGCAACTGTCCCAAGTACCTAAAGGACAAGAAGGCTGGCAAGGTCGCCAAGAGAGACGAAGGTATATTTGATATACATATTGTTGATCTTCTCTTGACAAGCGCCGGGAATACATCTTGGATATTTGATACAGGATCTGTCGCTCATATTTCTAATTCCATTCAGGGACTAAGGAATAGGAGATGCTTGCTCAAAGATGAAGTGACGATGCGCGTGGGGAATGGCTGTCAGATTGAGGTCTTGGCGGTCGGCACGAAGCATGTTGGTCTCCCTTCGGGATTGGTTTTAGTTCTGAATAATTGCTACTATGTACCCGCGTTGAGTGTGAACATCGTTAGTGGCTCTTGCTTGAAGCGACACCACTATTCTTTTAAGTCTGATACAATTGGTTGTTCGATTTATAAGGATGAAATGTTTTATGTTCACGCACCGGAGTTGCATGGTTAATTCGTACTTGATCTCGATGGTGACGTGTGTCACATTAACAATATTGAGGCCAAAATATTGAAGAATGATGAAGATCACATGATGATGTGGCATTGCCGACTTGGTCATATTGGTATAAAACGCATGGAGAAGCTCCATAAGGATGGACTTCTTGAGTCATTGGATTTTGGATCCCTTGATACATGTGAACAATGCCTCATGGGCAAAATGACAAGGACTCCATTCAATGGCGTAATGGAGCGTGCGGATGTCTTATTGGGGATCATACACTCGGATGTATGTGGACCCATGAAAGTCCCCACTCGCAATGGTCTTCGTTACTTCGTGACCTTTACTGATGACTTGAGTATATATGGGTATATTTACTTGATGAAGCACAAGTCTGAAACCTTTGAAAAGTTCAAGGAATTTCAGAATGAGGTCGAAAATCAACTCGGAAGAAAAATCAAGCACCTTCGATCGGATCGTGGTGGCGAGTATTTCAGTCACGAGTTTGGAAATCATCTGAAGTCTTGTGGCATAGTACCACAGCTTACGCCGGCAGGCACACCTCAGAGAAACGGTGTGGCTGAGCGACGTAATCGAACCCTATTGGATAGTGTACGATCGATGATGTCTCATACTGATTTGCCTGTGTCATTCTGGGGGTATGCATTAGAAACTGTCGTTCATATTCTTAATAGGGCACCATCCAAATCCGTAAAGACAACACCATTTGAAGAATGGCATGGCACAAAACCTAAGTTGTCTCACCTGAAGATTTGGGATTGTGAGGCTTATGTAAGGAAACTACAGCCTGACAAACTTGAATCCAAGGCGGATATGTGCATCTTTGTGGGCTATCCCAAGGAAACTTGTGGATACACCTTCTACAACAAGTCTGACAGCAAAACGTTTGTTGCCAAGACGGGACACTTTCTTGAGAAGGAGTTTCTCGCGAAAGAGTTGAGTGGGAGGAAAATAGACCTCGATGAAGTGACTGACCAATCACTCCAATTGGAAGAAACGGCTACGGAAATTTTTCTGGAACCATCTTCCACAGTGGGAGCTGAAGAGAATGGCCAGAACGACATTCATAACGATTATGACATTAATGATGATCATGATGAGAATGAAGAGGAACCTTTTATGCCCCGTAGGTCATCAAGAGTCCGTCAACCTACTGAGTTTTACGGACAGCTTGTGAATGCAATCTCGGCTGATGAGTCGGATGAACCTACAAGTTATAAAGAAGCAATGGAGGGACCCGAGTCCGAGAAATGGCTTGAAGCCATGAAATCCGAAATAGACTCCATGTACACCAACAAAGTATGGACTTTGGTGTATATTCCCGAGGACCGCAAGGCCGTCAAGAATAAATGGATTTTCAAGAAAAAGACTGACGCGGACGGAAACGTATCTGTCTACAAAGCTCGACTTGTCGCGAAGGGTTTCCGACAAATTCAAGGAGTTGACTACGAGGAGACGTTCTCTCCTGTAGCGATGATAAAGTCTATTCGGATCCTACTAGCAATAGCTGCATATCATGATTACGAGATATGGCAGATGGATGTGAAAACTGCATTCCTAAATGGCAACATTGAGGAAGAGTTGTATATTATGCAACCAGAGGGGTTTGTCGATCCAAGGAACGCTGGTAAGGTTTGCAAGCTTCAACGGTCCATCTATGGGTTGAAGCAAGCATATCGGAGCTGGAATCTTCGATTTGATGAGGTCATTAAAGCTTTTGGATTTGTCCAAAACGTCGAAGAGTTCTGCGTCTATAAGAAACTGAGTGGGAGCTCTGTAGCATTCCTTGTGTTATATGTAGATGACATATTACTAATAGGGAACGATAAGAAATTCTTAGAGGAAGTGAAGGAATATCTGAATGGACAATTTTCCATGAAGGACCTAGGTGAAGCTGCGTACATATTGGGGATTAAGATCTATAGAGATAGACCCAATCGACGATTGGCCTTGAGTCAGAACACTTATATTGACAAGATATTTAAAAGGTTCAAAATGGATGACTCCAAGAGAGGTCTCTTGCCAGTTTTAAAAGGTGTCAAATTAAGCGTGACTCAATGCCCAACCACAGCAAAAGAGAAGGAGGAGATGTCCTCAAATCCCTATGCCTCAGCCATAGGTTCTCTCATGTATGCTATGTTATGTACCAGACCGGATTTAGCGCTGGCCATTAGTATGACTAATCGCTACCAGAGTAACCCGGGAATGGCTCACTGGACAGCAGTAAAGAACATCCTTAAGTACTTAAGAAGAACCAAGGATCTCTTTCTCGTTTATGGAGGAGTTGATGAGGAGCTCACCGTAAAAGGTTACGTTGACGCAAGCCTCCGCTCGGATCTAGATGACTCGAAATCCCAGACGGGATATGTTTTCATGTTGAACGGTGGCGCAATTAGCTGGAGGAGCGGCAAACAGTCAGTCGTTGCGCAATCTACAATGGAGTCGGAGTATATTGCCGCTTGCGAAGCGTCAAACGAGGTGTTGTGGCTGAAGAAGTTCGTGATCGAGCTTGGCATCTTTCCCAGTTCCACTGACCCCGTGGGAATCTTCTGCGACAACACGGGTGCCATTGCTAACGCGAAGGAGCCAAGAACTCACTCTACAACCAAGCACCTCCTCCGAAAGTTCCATGTGACGCGAGACTACGTAAGAGATGGACACACTAGGATTCACAAGATACATACGGATCTTAACACAGCAGACCCGATGAATAAACCTCTTCCACAGGGCAAGTTTGAAGAACACCGAGAGACCATTGGTGTTAGATACATACCTCATGTAAACTAGTGTAATTTGTACTCTAGTGCAAGTGGGAGACTGTTGGATATGTGCCCTAGAGACAAATTAATAAAGATATTTGTCACATATCCGTTTTGTTCATAATACGTTTTATACTGTGTTATAACTGTATTACTTGGAAATACTAATACAGGTGTAGTATAAAACATGGTCCGTAGTTTAACTCGGGTAAACTATCTCATTGGGAAATTGATTGATCAAGCTTTCCTGATCATGGCGACACTTAAGTCCATTGACAATGAGGTCATATCATTAAGGGGAATGATGTGATGGACGTACACCCACCTAAAGTATTGCAATGTGATCAAGTCACATAGTTCAGCGTTCCTATGACTTTGTAACGTATGGCTTAGTCCTTAGACCGTAATGATCATACGTAATTACCATCTATGAGGAGACTTTGATTTGTATCCCACCGCCTGACTGAAATATGCTGGCTATAACGGTGCACTTTGCGTATTCCGAAATAGATGGTTGATGAGTATGTTAATAGATCAGAGCGGGATTTGTCAGTCCTTGTGACAGGACAGGTACTCTGGGCCCACTCGGTGATATTGCATCAACACCTTGCAAGGACGTGACTAGGTCACAAGAGATGCAATGATCATGGACGAGAGAAGTTGTTTGTTGTGAACGAGATGTGAACACGGTATGTAGGATACCGACGATCAAACCTCGGACAAACAAAGTACCGCAGCACAAAGGGATTACGTCGTATCGTTAACGGTTTCCAAAAGCGATCGAAGTTCATTCGATGGAAGCGCAGGGGCTGTCAAGGATTGTAACCAGGTCCAACTGACTAGTCATTGGTCAATGAGAAGAGTCTCGACCATGTCTGCTGTTTCCCCGGACCGTTAGGGTGTTACACTTAAGGGCAATCGATGCATAGGATAGTTACGGGATCAATCGGTGAAATAGGAGAAATCACCGGAATAGTTCCGGAGGAGGACGGAATGGTTTCCGGACATTTTGAATAGTTAAAAATAAAGTTTAATTGTTTTAATAATGTTTTATTATTTAATTATCTGAATTAAATATTTAAAACATATTAAATAAATTAAAAATGGGAAAAAGGCTATATGGGCCCATGGGGCCCATTAGGGGAGGAGGGGGTTCCCCCCTTGGGCTTGGCACCAATGCTGGGGCCCATCCCCCCCCCTATGGCCGGCGCACTCCCCCCCCCCTTGGGAGTTTAGTCCCACATGGGGGAGGGGAGGAGGATCACACCCCCCCCTTGGCCTATATAGGGAGGGGTAGTCCCCCCCTTTTTCCAACACACCAATATCTCCTTCTTCCTCCTTCTCCTTCCCGGAAGTGGACTCCCCTTGTGTGGAGTCTGCGCCAGGATTGGAGTTCTCCACCATAAGGCAGGCCGTCGCTCTGCTGGAGTCGGGATCCGTAGCCGTCTTTCTTCCGCTGCTCGCCTGGTTCGGGGCCCGGGAGGAACATCGATTGTACCGTACGTGTATAATCTCTTCGAGGCACTACACCTGTGGTGCTACTTCGTTGCTGGAGGTTTACCGGGAGTCATCCTCGCCGGTGGTGGTCTTCTACACGACAGGGAGGTCGTAGTTCTGAGTCTACGCCAACCACGTTCGCAAGAACGTTTCCCTCTTTCGGTCTTCAAAGGTATGAACACCGATTCCCTCCGTTACTTTACATCGCCATATCATAGATCTTGGGTTCGGGTACCGTAGGTATGAAAAATTTGTGTTTTCTGCCCCGTATCCCAACAGCTAAAGGGTAATACCGGAATTCCCAAACCTGAGATCGGAATCGAGACAATATGCTGCAAGCAAGGCATTGTAACTATTCCGAAACTCCACACTCATCGAGATCCTAAGGTTTGAAGGGGATAAGGCGAGAGTAAAACAATTACGGCACTTGTCCTGACCAGAGCAAGGGTAAGGAGTAAAAAGAATCCTACTCTCCGATAACTAACATAGTAACTACAAAATAGTTTTTGTCTAGACTCGACTTCGGCCAGAGAAGGGATCCTACGGTCGGTAAGGCTCTGATACCAAGTTGTAAGGCCCGATATGCGGTACTGCTCCAGATCTAGATATTTCCATCCAGATCCGGGGACGAAGCACATATCCGTCCCACCGCGACATATGACAATGCCATATGCCCCGGATTTCCAACATGATATCACAACATTACAGCTACATGGATACAACATCTCATACAATCGGAATACAACTGCCTTAATACAATACAACAGCGGAAGATACATGTCTGAGTACAGACTACAATCAAATGCCTACTGGCAAAGAGAAAAACATCGACCCCCATAACCACACGGGTCCAGGCCCTCTGCCGGGATCCGCCTAACTATTCGTCGTCAAGTCTCCACGTGAAACATCGATCACCATACATGTTGTCGATCAAGAACCCTGAAAAGAGTTTGGGGGTAGTATCATGAGTACAGAAGTACTCAGCATCCAACGGTAGTGGTCAACTGACCCAGCAAGGACTTCATCACTCGTTATTCTAGGACAACTAGTAGTTTACGGTAAGGATGGGGTAAGTGGTGAGGTTGCTGCCGCACTAGCATTTATGAAGTGGCTAAGGATCTAGAGAGTAAGATAAGAAGCCCAGCATTCGATGAGGAATCGCCTCCAACAAGTCTTGCTATCAACTACTTACGCCAACATAACACATATCCTATCCTTGTCCTCCTCTTCGCATCCCGACGAAGAAGAAGCAGTCAAGGCACACACACGTTGATCAAGTTATATTAAGATTATCTCAGTTGTTGTTGTCTATGAACAAGGAGTAGGTCTCAAGTCTTCCATCACCGTGGACACGGCTTCTCGAAAAGATTTAACCTTGCAGGGGTGTACCAACTGCCCATTACAAGGCTCCGCACGCACGCCCATCTCTCTCAGTTTCTACCCATCATAGGCAACCATTTTATGATTTAGTTCCGAGAGATCCGAAATGATAGGTCCCTCTAACTAACAACGCACAAATCCGGGTGGCCCCCGGGGAGTCGACACCCAATCCAAGAGCCAGTCGCGCTCTCGGATCGGACTCTTCCGTATGGCCAAGGTCGGGGTTAGCCTCACCTGAACAGTAGGGGACTTCCCTAGCTCACCGGTGTGGACCAACAGAGAAACCATGTCTCCGCTGGCCCGGGTTGTTTAAAAACTGCGAGGGGATCCACCAAGCACACACACGGGGTTTCAAATGGTAAATCAGCTCAGGCCACCACTAGAAATGTTTGAAGCTAGGTAGGTAAGAAAAGGGGATCCCATAGTATCCCACACGCGGTTAGGCACGCTCGTCAAGAGACACAATACCCGGAACTCGGGTCCTAGGTGACTCGAATGGAACAAAGCGTCGGGGCGGGATAGCCTAGACCTTCCATCCTCCGTCGAATATAATCAACATTATAATAATCATATCATCCACAACAATATAATAATGTGATAGCCCAAAACCAAGGAGTAACAGAAGGTAATAGTCGTAGCATCCTAAGCATGCATACTAAGCAGGGGCTGAGCAACGAGCAATAGTAACATAGTAGTACATGGTTTGCTGGGAGGGGACATGGTTGTATCGGTTTGAAAGAGGTTTTAAGCATGTGGTAGGATCAAACATCGAACCTATCCTATACTAGCATGCAAACCGATGGTTGAAATAGAATGGATCATAAGTAATGTATAGTCCTTGCCTGTTGATAAGTCGGGTTCCGAAGGTGTAGTTGATCGCAAGCTCGCATCGTCTCCGAAAGGTACCCGCGGAAGCACATAAGACGGTAAACACTGGAAAGCAATCAACGAGCAAGCATCTATTACTACGAGGCAAACACGAGCAAGCATCAACAAGAAGCAACACGAGACATCGCACCTACCGTCGAGATCGGTTACTAACAATTTAAGTGGAGTACTCGTCACACACGACGATACCGCACATTTAGAATCGGTTCAAGTTGTTTAGCTACACAAGGTGAGCAAAAGGTTGTTAACCTGGCATATCACTCAAGCATGGCATAACACACAAACATGGCAAGAGGTGAAGCATAAGATAATCTATCTATTCTAGTCAATTTAAGTGAGGCACAACCTAAACATGGCATATCACTAAGTGCCCCACGACAATTAAAACATTTGGTACTGTTCTGCCCTAAACCATATTTTAGGTTGGTTAATAGCAGCAAACACTAGCATAAACACAAATTACATGAAATTGTAATCAAGATACATATAAAGAACACTCCAAACGGAGTTACGGTGAAAAAGATATAAGTAAAACAAGTTTGGAACACAATTTGCCAACATCAGGAAGCACACTTTAGAGCAGTGCATAAACAGGATAATGGATGCAAACATGCTCACAAATGATATGCAACTAAAGTAGACATGGCAGGGAAGGCATGGCAAAAAGAATCATGCAAAAAGGCATCATGAACAACTAATTATAGCACAAGCAAAATGCAATAAAACATTACTGGTCAAGGACTTAGTGAAAATCAGAGAAACATGGCAGAAACTGTTATTTTTATGTTGTATAAACAGGATCAAATCTATATGCAAAAGTGCAGCAACATGACATAGAAATATATGAGCATGAACTAGACATGATGGTGATCAGGTACAAACAAGAATCAAGTTAATAGGCATCACGGATCAAAAGATATTAAGCATGCAACATGGCATCGAAAAGTTACAAACTTAGAGAAAAATAGAGGTGGCTGTCAAAAACAGCATCATAGCAACTTTGGAGCTAAACATATCTATGACCAGAAATGCAAACATGACGATACAATACATATAATGGAAGTAGACATGATGCTTAACAGTATGCAAAAAAGAATCAATGCAATAGGCCTCATGGATGTGTCACAATCATCAACCAAAGTTGCAATAAAATAACAGCAGCAGCACACTAACAGGAAATAAGAGCAATTAACAGCCTGATGCCCACTTCAACACAGATTATAAACATCAAGATGGCCTCAAACCAAAAAGCTCACAAAAGGTTAACTGAAGTACACACAATTCTAAACAATTTTCCTTTTGGGCGCAACGCGATCCGGGCTACGGTTTACTCGCAATTATCGTTGCAAAATTGAATCAGCAGCAAAATTCCAGGGACTTGGTGAAATTCGCAGGGGTAAGCCAGGGAAAAAAGAAAAAAAATAAAGAAAAAGAATAAAAAGGCCTCACCACTGGGCCTTGGCCCATGAGGCCGCGGCTGGAGCTGGAGGGGCGCCTGGGCTGCGGTGGCTGGTGGCGTTGGGCCGACCCACCTGCGGTGGCCGGTTGGTGGCGTTGTGGATCGGGATCCTCCCGATCCTAACCGGACGGGACGGCGGCACCGGCGGTGACCCTCGCGGCGGCGCGACGACGCGGGAGGCCGGGACGACCGGGCGGCGGACGAGGAGGCCAAGGGGCGGCCGGATTCAGAGGGGTCGGCGGCCACCGGCACGGGGCGAAAGACAGCGGCGCGGCGCTCGCGGGGCCGAGCTCCCATGGCGTGGCTGCTTCCGTCGGCGTCCATGGAGGTCGCGGGCTGGCTCGAGCGGCACCGGCATCTGCGAGGGGAGGCGAGGGAGGCGGTCAGGAGCAGAGGAGGAAGAGGAGAGGAGGCGGGCGCGTGGTGGCTCGCTGGCCGGAGCGCAGCGACGGGTCGGGAGAGCGCTCGGGAGGAGCTCCCGTGGGCAGGCGGCACGAGAGCCAGGCTTCGCGGGCCCGCGGCGGTGGTGTAGGAGATATGCCCTAGAGGCAATAATAAATGTTATTATTTATCCCCATGTTCCTAATTATGTTTATATTCCATGCTATAACTGCTATGGTTCTCGAGTCTGCAATAACCACGAGGCTCGGAGGAAGACTCATATGCACGTGTGGAATAATAAACGGATAAAAAATATATATTCCTAGTCTCGCCTCTAAGACTAGCTCAAGTGTTGCATGATGGTTCTGTTTTCCTGATCATGGGCATGACTATGCCGGCAATTTTGAGGGCACAATGTTAGAAGAACATTTGTGTTGAATCGACCCGAATTGATGTTATGCTATGAGATACATTCGTCACAAGTTAATGGTTAATAACACAGAGAAAGTTGTGCGTTTGCATAATTCCTTAGACCATGAGAGTATCGAGTTCCTTCGTACTTGCTTCGTGAACTTTGGGGTTTTGTTAAACGTCATCTGTAAAAGGGTGGCTATTACGGCAGCTTGCGGGTTCACGGAAAAGTATGACAAGGAACTAGGTAGCTCGAGATTGGGATTTGCTCCTCCGTCGTTGGAGAGATATTCTTAGGGCCCTCTCGGTGTTACGGTATCCACCATCGTCTGGCCAGACACAGTGTGATTTGATCACAGGGATGCCGGAACGCGGGAACGAGAAAAGAGAACAATACCAGGAACGAGGTAACTGGCATAGTGGACAAGTTGTTGATTCACGGGGATGCCAATAAGTCTCACCTCGGGTATTTGTAATATATCGCGAAGCAACAGGAATAGCACACAGCAACTAAAGGTTCACTCGAATAATTCTTCGTATGGGTATAGGGATCAATATGGATGTCCTCGGTTCCGCTATTGATCATTGATCGGAAAGTGTTCCAGTCATGTCTATACTTCATCGAACCTACAGGGTCACACGCTTAAGGGTCATCTATCTGTTGAATACTAGACAGGGAGTCTGAGATAAAGTCACCGGAAAGGTTTCGGAGACGGCGGAAAAGTTTCGAGAGAGAAAACCGAAAAGTTGTTTCGGGGTAAACCACTAAGCCGAAAAGGTTTCGGAGAGCACCTGGTAATTTTGGAGAGTGCCAGAATTGTTCTGGTAACTTCTGGAATTTTTCTGGAGAAAAGATTAAAATATTTTTTTCGGAAATATTTCGGAGCTGCCGGAAATGTTCCGGAGCTGCCGGAAATGCTTAGGTTGCTTTTCGCAGATGAAAATCACTAATCCGGAATTGTTTCGGAATGCGCCCAAAATCATTTTAGTGGGTGTTGGAATTATTCTAAGACCCACAGAAATATTTTCGGAATTTTCGGACGCGAAAAAGTGGTGTCATGAATAGTAAAAAGTACTACTTGAGATATTTTTGGAAAGCCTTCTAGAAGGACTTGGGAGCCAAGAAAGCCCCCTTGGGTTTCCTATAAATAGAGGTGTGAGGGAAGCCCCATATCCTTGATCCAAGCTCTCCCTTGAGTTCTATACAAATGCCATGCATGATCTGGCTTTCTCTCTCCCTCCCAGCGAAATAGTTTCGTAGAGCCGAAAGGCTGTCTAGGTTCCGGCAGGAACTAGTTCTGGACGGCGAAGCCCTGTCGGATAGCTGACACCGTATGTGTGCAACCCCGTAGAGAGGTCGTAGTTTCGATCTTTTGCCCGAAGGGCTGTCCAAATTATCGTTCGAGTTTCAAGGGTCCTCCCGAAGGGCTGTCCGAGTTACCGATCGAGTTTCGAGGGGCCTCCCGAAGGGCTGTCCGTGACACCGTCCGAGGGACTGTCTGACCGCCTCCCGGAGTGCTGTTCGAGGAGCAGACGAGGGAGAACATCCTCGCGGTTGGGAGGTTGTAAATCCTAGCTGCGGGGATCTGCACCGACGATCTACATCGACTCTACTTCCGCTGCGCTACGAGTCGGTAACGATCAGATCAAAACCTTGTATGCAGTCTCCATAGTGGTCCTGGGCGTGTTCGTAGTGCGGAAATTTTTGTTTTCTGTTGCGTTCCCCTACAGTGGCATCAGAGCCGTGCTATGCGTAGATGCATGTTGCGATCTAGAATACATAGAGATGTATGGGTATTGCATAATATAATTTTGGAGTAGATTAGATCTATTGCTGAAAATTATTTATGCGGGTGGCAGATGAAATCTGTTACTCGATGTTCTTGTTGCTTCCCTGGAATTTGTGTATTTCTGATCTCAATAACAGTATGGTGGAGTTTCAAAGTTCTGGCAATCTGCGATCCTGATTGATCAAAGAAGTGCTAACAGTTCGTTGAATTCCACCATAGTTAGAGAAAGAAGAAATTCTGCAGACTAAAGGGCAATGCAGATATGATCTGCACGGGGATCACGCGTATGACGAAGTTCAGTATGGGGCTCGAGATTTTATTATCTCGTGTTTCATACACCCCGCAAAGTTAATCTAGCGACTTGAATAATCATGCTTGATGATAAACGTTGGTAGCTGCGGTTTAAGTCAAAACCTTAGAAGCCACGTAAAATAAAAGTTTGCATAAACCGATTAGAGGCGTCTAACTTGGTTTTGCAGGATGTGCATGTGATGTGGTATAGCAAAGCTCATATTAATTTGATTATGTATGAGATGACTATATAATGTAAATTTATTAACATGACCTGCGTGTCATGATTCGGCATGATGGCTGGAGCCATATGATTGTCACTTTAATGACCTGCGAGTCAACCTTATGTAATGCACTTATTTTATTAGCTATAGAGATAGCAATATTATTTGGTGCATCGACAAGGTGGTGGCAAACTTCGCGAAGGTGAACTCCGACGCAAATGCCAAAGACGAAGAAAATACTTGACTTCTCCGTCAGAAGGGGCTATACCATATCATGCAATTATGAATTACCTGAGATGTTTATCCCTTAAGTTGCACCCTTCTTGATTGCGCGGTAGTCGCTTTTTATTAGGGTGATCTCTCACTTAAAATATCAAGTAGTTAGTGTTCTCCAAAATGTAGCACCGTCACAGCATCTATCCTTTCGGGGTGCGCCATGGATGCATGGGTACGAACGATTGGAGAAATGTAAGGCGGGTGAGGTCAGACCTCGCAGCAAGATCACTTGGTTGTCTTGACGTTCATGGCAGGATCGTCCTGAGCTCGGAACACACGCATCGAAAGATGAACAAGAGTCACATAGAGATGTGATCGGCAAGTTGGCCTACCAAATCAAAATCCTCGTCATGAGATGATGATTCTATGGCGTTGTATTGATATTTGGATCTTGAATCACTCATAATCAATTTTGAGAGATATTGATTTGAGTGGGAGCGCATTTTAGAATTAACTTGTTTAATTCTGAGTGCAATTAATTATGAACACTGTCTAAGTATAATTTGCTAATAGTTGTAGAATAATGGCTCGCGTTTCCACCTTCCCTATTAAAATTGAATAAGCTGTTAAATATCTGGTCAAAACTTTACGGTTGGTAACGTAATGTGAGGATTGTCCTCAAGAGTGCCGAGAAGGATTTTGTCCTATCGCATGCTTTCGGTGTCCTCCCGCTAATGCTATGGATGATGTGACTCTCATCCTTTGATCCAAAAGCTAGAATTCCATTGTGGTCAAGTGCAATACGTTTGCTTCCATAAAACCCGAACTTCACAAGTTTTGGGATAGTTATGTAATATTCATGGAACTGAAAATTGTTTTCAGATACAGACAAAGGTTAAAAGATATGAGATATCCAAAGCAACATTTGTTTGCAAAGTATTAGTAAAATGTTTACTGGGCATTTGACTGATAAGAGAGGGATCCAGAAGAACGCCTGTCATATGATGAAGGTGAATAAAACAAACAACTTAAAGAGAAAGGAAATGTCCCAAGGGTGTTAGTATGACTCACACGCCTAGGAAGTCCGGGACTAACGCCACTCTTAAAGTTGGGTGCTTCTTCTGAGAGTAGGAGAAATATATTGAAAGTTAAACTGTTAAAAGTATAAGGGCAAAAAGAAAGAAGACTGGAATGTCCAGCTCATGTATAAAAGTCATGAAAGTTATTGATGTATGGAAGGCTGGTCAAAAAATAAATAGTTCTTGGGAATTGTGATTAAACAGTTAGTCCATGATTCTTGGGTATTATGATTAAAAGTTGATCACAAGAATACCCGCTCGATTGCATTCTGTTGCAACTCGATGCAAGAACCAATACGGCCTAAAAGACTTGCCAGTAATGAGGTTTAGATACGCGCTGGGAACATAGTAAAAGTTACTATACCTTCCATCGGTGTATCACCATCTGTATTTATTTTCATAATTCGTTTTAGAGTTTTATACACTCTAGCCCATTGCATAAAGTATGTTGCAAGAAGGTTGTTCATAAAAGAACAATTGTTGTTCAGTATTATGAATAACATAAAGGGCCATGCTTCCATCGGGGATGGGATGTATGTTACGAATATTGATGGTAATATGATACATCCATAACAATGACGCTAAATGTCGAAAGACTAAAAGAATACCACATATGTGTGGCACTGCATTTGGTCACATTGGAGAAACCCGCATGGAGAAATTCCATAATGATGGATTTTGAAGTCATTTGATTATGAATCATCTCACACTTGCAACTTTCGTCCGAAAAGTTAAGTGACTGAAATACCGTTCACAGGCCATGAGGAACGAACAACAAACTTATTGGTGATCATACATTTGATGTGTGTAGTCCGATAAAGGTTGTTAGTAGTGGATTTATCTATCTTCAGAAAAGACTCAAGTAGATATATGGATATTTACTTGATGAGACGTAAGTCTGGATCTTTTGAAATCATTCGAAAGGTTTTCAAAAATGAAGTGAAAGTTATTGTGACAAGAAAATTATGTTTCTACAATTCGATTGCAGAAAGGAATTTTTTGAGTTACAAGTTTAGCCAATGTCTGATGAGTTGTGAAAAGAGTTTTCATAACTTGCACCTCCCGGAACACCACTGCAAGTGGAATGTCCTTGAAGATGTAATCAAACCATTTATGACATGGTAAGATCAAAGATGACATAAATCAATTTGCCATTATCCCTTTTAATGTAATGCTTTAGAGACTACGGCTTTTACACTGAAAGGAGCGCCATCAGGTCTGTTGAAATGACGCCATGGTATGGTACGCCCAACCATGTTTTATCTTTTCTTAACATTTGGAATATGGGGATTGTGTAAACTGTTTACAAACCTATTCCAAATCAGATAAGTGCTACTTTGTAGGTTATCCCAAATTATTGGGAATTCCTCCACCACTATACCGAGGCAAAAGGTTTTGCCACAAAGAACGGTATGCTTTTAAAGAGAATGGTTCTTGAAAAAAGGTGAGTGGGAGGACAGTGCAACTCGACGAGATAATAGTATCTTCGTCATCAGATCAAAGGAAAGGAACCTTGGAAGTGATTCCAGAGTTTCCTACTGCAACTGATACGGAAGCCTCTACATGAGATGTATGGAGTTCGGTCAAACTTGCAACTGAGCCACGTAGGAAAAACTCGTGCAAACCTCTCAGGTGCGCAAACGAGATATTGTTGTTAGACAACAGCATACCTACGATAATCAAGGAAGCGATGATGGGCCCTGACTCCGGAATTGGCTAAATGCCAATACAAATCCGAGATAGTTTCCATATACGTAATTCAAGATTGTATCTTGATGGACCATTCGGAAGACTTAGAGTCTAACGAATATTAATGGAACTATAAACTGATACGGATAAAAATGTTTTATCCATAAAGCTCGACTTGTTGCTTATAACAATTTCAAGGAATTAACTACGGCGAGATTGTCTCTCCGTAGCGATGCTTAAAGTCGGTTCGGGTTAAACTAGCAATTAATACGTATTTCATTCATGAGATATGAAACATGGATGCCAAAAGGATTTCCATGAGATGGAAATACTGCCTTGGAGATACAGTCCAAGGTATTTTGTCAGTCCAGAGGATGCTAGTAAGTATGCAAACTTCAGAGTTCCTGCGATGGACAAAAGAGAGCATAATGGAGTTGGAATCTTCGTTTTTGATGAAATAGTCAAAAGAGTTTGATTTCATCAATGGATAACGAAGATGCTTGTGATTGCAAGAAAGTAAGTGGGAGCATAATAATATTTCTAAAAACCTTGTGTGTGCTTGACACATTGTTAATTGGAAATAATATAAATTTCTTGACATGAATTAGGACTTCATTGAAAATAGTTTTTTGATGAAGTGCTTGGGTTAAGTAGCCTTGATATTAGGCATAATTATCTAAGAGATAGAATTGCCTAATAGGGCTAAGCCAAAATACATACTGACAAGATGCCAAAACAATTTAGCATTAAAAACGACAAGGAGTGATTCTTGCCAAAGTCACATGGAAAGAGTTTTTGCAAGACTCAGTGTCCCAAAACACTGATGAGCAAATTACATGATGGAGATTCCACACACCTTCGTGTTGGGATTAATCATGTATTCCATGGTATGTAAAACAACCAGATATATCCAATACTCCAAAGTTGTTGCGAGTATAGATACCAAAGTGATCAAAGAACTGATCGTGGGACAACAGTGAAAAATGTCATTGAGTACTAAAGTAACACTGATGACATGTTTTCTCGCAAGAAGAGATTATGAAGTACTTGTTGTAAGTAATTACATCGATACGGTCTTCATAAATGCTCCATGCGATTTTCGATTTGAGTTAAAGTTTTTTTGTGTGTAATACACAATATGGTGGCACAGTAAGTTGGAATTGTTCATAACAGGTTACTGTGGCGAAATTCTATAACAAATGGCTATGTATGTTGCTGCTTTAGAAGCAACAAAGAAAATGTTGAATCATATAGTTCATTCATGAACTTAGTATGGTTCCAATATGGCTTTGGTCAATGGAACACTATTGAAGATAGTTGCTCCATAGCTCAGTCTGAGGAATCAAGGTTCGACCAGTGATTCGCATATATACAAAGCCAAGTCCACACAAAATATGAATTTTGTGAAAGCGTGAAAACGCGAGGATATGCAAAGATACACACGGAGTTGAAATTGTCAGATCCGTTGGACATCAGGCTATACCACATGTGAAGCATATTTTACACCAGTATGCCGTAGGTGTAAAGTGCATTAGCATTGACTAGATTATTGACTCTAGTGCAAGTGGGAGTCTGTAGGAGATATGCCCTAGAGGCAATAATAAATGTTATTATTTATCCCCATGTTCCTAATTATGTTTATATTCCATGCTATAACTGCTATGGTTCTCGAGTCTGCAATAACCACGAGGCTCGGAGGAAGACTCATATGCACGTGTGGAATAATAAACGGATAAAAAATATATATTCCTAGTCTCGCCTCTAAGACTAGCTCAAGTGTTGCATGATGGTTCTGTTTTCCTGATCATGGGCATGACTATGCCGGCAATTTTGAGGGCACAATGTTAGAAGAACATTTGTGTTGAATCGACCCGAATTGATGTTATGCTATGAGATACATTCGTCACAAGTTAATGGTTAATAACACAGAGAAAGTTGTGCGTTTGCATAATTCCTTAGACCATGAGAGTATCGAGTTCCTTCGTACTTGCTTCGTGAACTTTGGGGTTTTGTTAAACGTCATCTGTAAAAGGGTGGCTATTACGGCAGCTTGCGGGTTCACGGAAAAGTATGACAAGGAACTAGGTAGCTCGAGATTGGGATTTGCTCCTCCGTCGTTGGAGAGATATTCTTAGGGCCCTCTCGGTGTTACGGTATCCACCATCGTCTGGCCAGACACAGTGTGATTTGATCACAGGGATGCCGGAACGCGGGAACGAGAAAAGAGAACAATACCAGGAACGAGGTAACTGGCATAGTGGACAAGTTGTTGATTCACGGGGATGCCAATAAGTCTCACCTCGGGTATTTGTAATATATCGCGAAGCAACAGGAATAGCACACAGCAACTAAAGGTTCACTCGAATAATTCTTCGTATGGGTATAGGGATCAATATGGATGTCCTCGGTTCCGCTATTGATCATTGATCGGAAAGTGTTCCAGTCATGTCTATACTTCATCGAACCTACAGGGTCACACGCTTAAGGGTCATCTATCTGTTGAATACTAGACAGGGAGTCTGAGATAAAGTCACCGGAAAGGTTTCGGAGACGGCGGAAAAGTTCCGAGAGAGAAAACCGAAAAGTTGTTTCGGGGTAAACCACTAAGCCGAAAAGGTTTCGGAGAGCACCTGGTAATTTTGGAGAGTGCCAGAATTGTTCTGGTAACTTCTGGAATTTTTCTGGAGAAAATATTAAAATATTTTTTTCGGAAATATTTCGGAGCTGCCGGAAATGTTCCGGAGCTGCCGGAAATGCTTAGGTTGCTTTTCGCAGATGAAAATCACTAATCCGGAATTGTTTCGGAATGCGCCCAAAATCATTTTAGTGGGTGTTGGAATTATTCTAAGACCCACAGAAATATTTTCGGAATTTTCGGACGCGAAAAAGTGGTGTCATGAATAGTAAAAAGTACTACTTGAGATATTTTTGGAAAGCCTTCTAGAAGGACTTGGGAGCCAAGAAAGCCCCCTTGGGTTTCCTATAAATAGAGGTGTGAGGGCAGCCCCATATCCTTGATCCAAGCTCTCCCTTGAGTTCTATACAAATGCCATGCATGATCTGGCTTTCTCTCTCCCTCCCAGCGAAATAGTTTCGTAGAGCCGAAAGGCTGTCTAGGTTCCGGCAGGAACTAGTTCTGGACGGCGAAGCCCTGTCGGATAGCTGACACCGTATGTGTGCAACCCCGTAGAGAGGTCGTAGTTTCGATCTTTTGCCCGAAGGGCTGTCCAAATTATCGTTCGAGTTTCAAGGGTCCTCCCGAAGGGCTGTCCGAGTTACCGATCGAGTTTCGAGGGGCCTCCCGAAGGGCTGTCCGTGACACCGTCCGAGGGACTGTCCGACCGCCTCCCGGAGTGCTGTTCGAGGAGCAGACGAGGGAGAACATCCTCGCGGTTGGGAGGTTGTAAATCCTAGCTGCGGGGATCTGCACCGACGATCTACATCGACTCTACTTCCGCTGCGCTACGAGTCGGTAACGATCAGATCAAAACCTTGTATGCAGTCTCCATAGTGGTCCTGGGCGTGTTCGTAGTGCGGAAATTTTTGTTTTCTGTTGCGTTCCCCTACAGGTGGAGGAGGGGCCTGGCGCGGCCCGAATCCGGCTGGGGCGGTTGGCAGGTGACGTGGCAGCTCGGGAGCCTTCCGATCTGCGATCCGACGGCTCTGGGCTGCCGAGGGGCTAGGGTTTCGGATTTTTGGGGGTATATTGGGAAATTTTGGGCAAAGTGGAGGGGGCTGGCTGCAATATTTGGCTAGGGAAACCCTAGAAGGGATGGGAGTGTGGTGTTCTTTATATAGCCCAGGTGGCTGGCAGTTTGCAAAAACATCCCCGGTTTTTCTCTCACACGCGTGGTGTTTACGTTTCTGACCGCCGGGGGTCCGCAGGACCTCCGATTCGGGTCAAAATTTGAACTGCGCGATCAACGCGTCGAGCCGGCGACGTTCACCTCGTGCTGGAACCGTTCCGAGAACACTTTCCGTCGCGCTATAAAAATATCATGTTTACTTATTAAACGGGGTTTTCGTTCCGTTGGCTTCGGCTGGTCTTGTGACGGTTGTCGCGATGGTGATCGGGTGAAACCCGGTGTCGCAAAGGTCGAGTGTCAGGGTGGAAAGGGTCGGTCTCCGTCCGGTACGAGATAAGACGGGGGAAAATAATCGCCGATCGATAAATCGGGGATGCAAACACCGCAAACAAATCAGACAATGAAACAATTCACACCGAAAAAAATGTGAAATCTGGGCTGTTACACGCAGCCTCTCCCTGGCGCCGCCTGGGAGGGGCCACCCCCTCCGGCTCTCGTTCGGTCTTCTGGATGCTTTCGGACTGCTGATTTTTTATATATTTTTTATGTATTTTTTCGAGCACTTTAAATATTGGGAAATACCTGCAATTAACGGACAACAGCAGACAGAAACTGGCACTAGGGGACTAAGTTAGTAGGTTAGTCCAAATGTGTGGAAAAGGTATGAAAATGTAGCAAACCATGTAGCAAAGTCACTCATATAAGCATGGAACAAGCATAAATTATAGATACGTTTGGGACGTATCATCAGTTACTTTTCTTGGATCATACCATGCATTACAAACACTCATTACATCAAATTTATCCATGATCAATCTCACCAATGAACAAAGTCAAATAAAGATAAGGTAAAGGAATGGATCCACACAATTTGCAGAAACGAGAATTGTGCATTTGGACGATTTAAATGCTCTTTAGAATTTAAATAAATTACTACACCAAACCATATTCAATGCCTAAGTTACACTAACAGAAGAAACATACAAGGTAATGTAACTAGAACTTTGCAGATCTGCCTTTGATATAATCACTTACTCAGAAGAAGATAATGTTGTAGGTCGCCAGAGTAGAAGTATGTACAACATATGAATAGTAGAAGCAAAGCTTTAGAGAACCCCAAGCAATTATCTTCAGTTCCTAGAGTAGATCAATTACTGAATTAAAATTGTACAATTACAATTTCATTTTAGAGTACTCCACTTTGTATTTTTTTTCTGTATATAATGGAATGCAACTGGAGTAACTAAATTGGTTGCATGCTCTTTTTAGGAACTTGTTCGAAGGAGAAGGAGTAGAAGATGGACTTTGACTTGAATTTCTCTCCAACTGAAGAAGAAGCGGATCAACCTATGGAAGAAGAAGAAGAAGAAGAAGAAGAAAAAGAGTAAGAAGAAGAAGAAGATGAACAACCTATGGTACAAAAAGAAGAGGATCAACCTATGGCAGAAGAAGACGAGGATCAACCTGGAGGAGGCGGAGGTGATCAACTTGGAGGTGTTCAGCAATTGCGGAGACAAAGAAAATCACTAACATATGAGGAGAGATATGATGCTTATATGGCAATGTGTGTCCTAAGTATGCAAAGAAAATGTCGGGACTTGAAAGGGGAGGATAAATAGGATGTGGTTGTATTGTTTGACGCAGACATCCAGCTTGTTCAAAGAATATGGAATATAGCAAAGAAACAAATAGCTCTTGGCCAGAAAATCAATGTGGCAAGTAAAAGAAAGGGAAATTGTGGCAAAAAAAGGAATTAATGAATTTCTATCACAAATCCCCACAATTCCACTGAATAGAAGGTCAAGCATTAGATCACTTGGTGTACTAGGTGTCAGTCGTACCACACTACACAGAAAATTCCACTTAAATGATAAGGATGCATTCAAACAACTTGAAGCCTGCTCTAAAAGAGAAGAATAAGAGAGAAAGGGTTCATTTCTGCATGTCAATGCTTTATCCGACAACCCTAGAGCATGAGAGAATTAGCTTCCAGAATATGCACAATATTGTCCATATAGATGACAAATGTTTATTATGACAAAAAAGAACATGGGTTACTATCTGGTGCCAAAGAAAAATGATCCTGTAAGGACTGTTCAGAACCAAAAATCTATTAGAAAATTTATGTTTCTCACAGCAATAACACAACCAAGGTATAGTATTGAAGGGAATGTCACATTGTCGTGAAAGGATTGGTGTCTGGCCTTTTGTCAAAGAAGTTACATACGTTAGAAAGAGTGATAACAAAGATAGAGGCACCATAGTGTCAGAACCCTCTGTTAGGTAATGTGCTAGGATCAAAGTAACCTTGCATCATGTCAAAATTTCAAAATAAATCTTTGAAATCAAAAATCAAAAGAAAATGGGAGAAGGAACCCCCCCCCCCAGATGAATTAATTCAAAAGGCCAGATAAAAATCTTCTCCAAAAATTCATGTTAGATTTTTGAAAAGTCTTATAAATGAGTGTGATCACATATCAAGTGATGTGGGACCCATCCCATGCTCATAGATTTTTCAAATATTCAAACAGTGCCTTGGAATTAAAGAAATACCCCTATTTGATTTAAGATTCAAATTATTTGAATTTTAAAAATGTTGAAACTTTATAAGTGGCTAGTCTATATTATTATGAGGCCACATAAAAGTTTTCAGCATTTAATAAAATGTTTAGCTATTTATTTTAGCTAAACAGAACAAATGGCAGAAAGAAAACAGAAAACAGAAAAGGAAAAAAAGGCTTACCTCTCGCCAGGGGCGAGGCCCACCTTTCCAGCCGGCCCAGCCCACCAGGGGAACTCCCATGTCGTCTTCCCCGGGCACGAGCACACAGCTGCGTGCCCGGCATGCCGTGGCCGTCGCGGTGGCAGCTCCACAGCGACCCCCCTGCCTCCTTCTCGCCGCCCGCGTGTTCTGGAGAAGCCCAGGTCACTTTCCCCTCCTTCCTCGCCCTCCAGTTCGTCCTCCCCACGAAGAACAGCGGCGCACCCGTAGCCTAGCCGGAGCGCAGCCGTGCGGACTCGCGGCCATCGACGTCGAGGAGCCAAGCCAAGGTGTCCAGGGAGTTCGTCGTCGTCGTCTTCATCGACCTGCGAAAGGAATCGGAGCCGGACGCCTCCACGAGCTCGCTAGCTTCGTCGTCTTCATCGCCGGCCGCCCTGGATCGACTTCGAATTCCGGCAACTCCAGCGCCTCCCCGAGCAAACCACCACTCCAGATAGATTCAGGGTGAGCTCGCAAGTGAAACCCCTCTTTCTCCCCCCTCGATTGCTTCCTCTAGACGGATCCGCCATGGGAACCCGAGCACCTCGCCGCCATGGTCGTCGTCCTCCTCGCTCCAGTGCTCGTCGTGAACCCCCAGTGCACGCGTTTGACTCCTGCACGTGCAAGCGTTCGAACAAGCCCCGAATCGACTCCAACCGTGCACCACAACGACGACTGCGACCTCGCCGTGGTTCTGTCGCCGCCAAGGTCGAAGCAGTCGACGAACGCGACCTCCCCGGCGACGTACAAGTGGTGCTTTCGACGCGGCTCTTCACGGGCTTTCGAACGGTGGTCTCGGCGCAGAGTTTGGAGGCCAGGAGAGGAAGAACGAGCAGCGCCGCCGTGACTCCAGTCGCCGGCGTTTAGCCGCCGGCGTGTCATCCCAAAGCCCCCCTGTTAATTACTCGGCTAATGACCCCCTGGGTCACTGACCAGTGGGCCCAGTGGCTTAATTAAGCCACTGGATTAACTTAACCCACCGGTTAAGTGAACCCAGCCACTGACAGGTGGGACCCCCTTGTTAGCCCCCCCCCTGACATCAGCACTTGCGCAATAAATCAGTTAAATGAATTTCCAGAGATTATTTGAATTTAAAGAATTCCAGAAATTCCAGAAAATACCCCAAACTTTGGAAATTCATAGAAATTTCATATTAACTCCAAATTGGACAAATAATATATGAAAAATGATCAGGAGAAAATTATCTTTCCAAATATGAAACTTTCAACTATGTTTGAGTTGAATTTAAATTGAGACCAGTAGCATATGTCATTTGGTTTATTTGAATTTAATTCAAATTCAAATCAAATGATCTTACTACTTGGACCATGGAATTAAGCTACAATTCAACCACACTTCAGAGGCATATCATACACATTTGAAGATGATTCAAAATGATCAAACCATGTCACATGTAACTTGGTAAATGTTGAATTCAAATGTGGAGTTTGAATTTGCAATTCAATTTGCAATATACTCCATTTAAATGGAATGCTCAACACATCAGTACCATGAACATCACCCTTTAAATCTTATTCATGTGATTGTGCATTGTACAATCTGTTGATCCTATGATTGTCATGTTGCTGATAGACGTGGAGCCGGAACCCGAGGTCACCCCCTACGTTGAAGACCCCGAAACCGAACCTCGTCAGCAAGGCAAGCAAACCCCCATTGATCATGTCGATAAAATCCCACTTCCCTCTCATGTCTCGCTTATGCATTGTTTAGGATGATCACCATGTTACGATTCTACCGCATAGATGAACCCATTCCTTTGCATGACCTATCATTTTGTCACAGTAGTAAGCAAACCACAATCCTAGCAAATGTAGGAGTTGGTTGATATCATGTAACCCCTGCAATGTTACTGCTTATTGCATGCTTAGTATGTTACCATGTTGTTACTGTGATGTGAGTCGGGATGGGAATGATCATGTTGATGTTGGTAGAAAAGTGTTGCTGAATCGACCCTAATACAAGGTGAACGATGAGAGGTTGTGTAGGAGTACACGGTGGGTTGTCTCGTTGAACACCGCCCTAGTACGAGTTCTTGTGTGGTGATCCAAGATGAAGAGTACAACCACACATTGGGCTCACTGACCCCTCTCAACTTACTAACTCATCCCTTTCGATGTCCAGATGTCGCAATAGTTCGGAGTTCTGGTAGGCTTGTGGCCTGGATGCTAAGTGAGAGAACGGCTCATCCGAGACCGGCTTATGCACCACGCACACATCACTTGGGTCCACTTCGTTAAACCGGCCGGGTTCACGATTGTGGTAACCAACCCAAGTAGGCGGCTTTCTCGGACTAGATCGGCTATGAGGTAACAGTTGTGGTGAGCATCCTCGCTGGCACCCCTTGAATGGTGTCGAGATCAAAGGCGGTAAATGATGATCATGTGTGTGTAGCGGTACACCCTTGCAAGGTTAACAAAACTATTCGAATAGCCGCGTCCGCGGTTATGGACTGCTTGGAAAGCTTAGCTTGATTATTAGATAACTTGAACCGGATACTTCTAAAACACACCAAGATAAGTGTGAGTGATATGGCGTGCTTCCTCGTGGGGAAGTCGAGGAAGGCACCATAGTGGTGTATTGGTTGGAGAAAGTAGTGGACTCGTGTACGCTTCTTACCTCAAAGTCTGGTACTCGTAGTTCAGGATTTAGCCAAGTCAGAGCTGGCATTTCTGCAAGTGAACCCCACCTCCCTTTACCTTGATACATGTGCATGAGTAGTATAGCTCCTATGTAAGTCTTGCTGAGTACGACTTTGTACTCATGTTTGCTTAATCTATGTTTTAGATGATGCCACTGACCCCGAAGGTGGCTTCTTCATCGAGCTGGACGACTGAAGACCAACTAGTCTAGTCACAGTCAGACGACTGGTTCCCTCGTGGAGGGCTTGTGTTTAAATAAGGCTTATTAAGCCATTTGTTAAACTTTTCTATACTCAGACATAATTTGCTTCCGTTTGTGTTGTAATGTTGGATCACATGTTTGTGATCTCTGTTTGCACTCTATAAGAGTTATCAATAAAATTGTATACTTTGTAGAGAATTGCAATGGTAACTGCTGTTCATACAAGGCATGTGTGCTGCGTGTACGTTTATAACATGCATGTCTTTGTATGGGTTTTCGAGACCTTAGTTGTGTTCTGGTTGGCGGTCTTTCATACACCAAGTGGCCCTTAGATGTGCGCAGCTTGGGGCATCGCGATGCGATTGTTCGAGACTCCGTCTCGTGCACATTTTGTGGTATGATCGAGCCCGCCCTAGACCCCGACTAAGTGATCGGGCTGGAGTAAGTCTATGTAAGAGTTTTGAGATAGTTGATAGTATGGTTGAGGCGACTTGTCTTTGAATATGGGAGTTCACCACCCATATCATTAGACTTGTGTGCGGACGATGAGGACCCATCTCAGTTGATCATCCGGCCTGGATGGGATGCCCCTCACGTACGATGCTTTCCGAGAACGTTCTGTGCTTGGCCTTGTCTGCTTAGACAAGTGGGTACGGTTCTCGGCTCTCCATATGACTATGTCTTAACTGTACTTGCATACGCTAACCCCGGGTCCCGACAGACTTGGTATCAGAGCAGGACTGACTGTAGGACTAGTAGCCTTGGCCGAAGTTGAGTCTAGCTTGCTATAGTTATATAGTTACTCTGGGTATATAAGAGAACAACGTAAGGCTTCTTTTTTCTCCTTACCCCCTTCGTTCTGAGTTCTGAGTCACCCTCATCTTGTTCTACGGGAAGATAGGACTAGGCTCTCCTCTGTCTGATTAGAACATCTCGTTGTTTGTTTCCTCATAGCCGTAGGAAAGTTGTTATCGGTTTGTTAGAGTGGTTATGCTCCCTGTTTCGTTACATCGTATGTAAGTGCTGTTTCCATGTTGTAAGAAATTGTCTTTTTCTTGCAATTACAGTCGTTATGCTGTCTGAGTCATTCCAGGTTTATCTCATAATCTGATGCATTTGCAAACTCCTTTCTGTTTCAGATGGCAGATCTTCCTCCTCGGCAGATTGTTCGTTTGACCAGGTGCCTCGGTGTGCGTGGCCATCCCGCCACGTTGATCGAGATGATGTCCTATGTGGGATATCGATGGTACCCTGAGTATACCGTCGAGGAGCAGTTCCACGACTTCAACCAGACGCAGTTCCACTGCATTGTCCGGATCTACCCGCACCACGTTGGAGTCACCCAGCCTATCCACTTTGGACATGGCATTGGCGTTACCGAGAACATGGCTGTGCAGGATGCTGCATATTCATGTATCACACTGCTGAGAGAGGAGCACACCATGCTGAGAGAGACTTCTTTCCGCTATATCCCTGCTGCACTTCCAGGAGAAGAGGGATATTACACCGGGCTCTACTCAGACCACTCTGCAGAGGATCCAGCACTTCAGGTGACTGCTAGGTTTGCTAGTGACAGAGATCGTGATGCACACGCTCTCTGTTTTGAGCTCCACGCTACTCGTGTTCGTCTGTACCGAGCACTGACGCTCTTGGCACCCTTTGTGAGCGTGGGATCAGTTGAGTTTGATGCGATCTACCCAGTGAGGACTCAGGTGCCTTCTCGAGTTGCTTGGCCCGAGATTGGAGGAATTTTTCCACCCCGTGGTCCTTTGCTTCCACCCTACGCTGGACCTAGGCCCCATCCTTTCCCAAATGGATATCAGGGTCCACAAGACTCCGTGTTTTCCGATGGTCACCTCCAGCTACCGGGATACGCGGGTAACTTTTATGAGGACTACTATGGAGATGGAGATGAGTGAGACCGCCTGTGGTCTTACTTAGTGATGATGTAGTAGTATCTTAGTGTATTGTACGCAAGGTGTCTAAGATTCCAGAGGCTTAGATAAATAATGTATAGGGAGTCAGAGTGCCTCTGAAGGATGTATCATCTTCATCACGTTTGTATTGGCTTGGTGCTTGTACTAAAACGATGTATGGTTTGTATGACAGCTTGTGAATATATGGCTTGTATGCTTTATCACCATGTTGTCAAGATGATTACTTCCTTTGCTCTGTAATCCTTCCAGTACTTCAATACCTTGTTTAGACTCTCCCAATCAACTCTGTTTGACTTTGGTTTTTCACCTTCAGGATGTCTCAAGGAACCCGTGGCCAGGTTGGTCGTAACCAGGGTCGTGGGAATGATCAGGAGGAAGGCAACCTTCCACCCCCACCCACAATGGCACAGGTTCTGATGGAAGTCGAGAGGAACCGCCGAGACTCTCACCACCTGCTGGAAGTCATTGCACGCAACACCACTCAGCAGCGCAATGAGCTGGTGTCCCTGAACGACTTCATCCGACTTCATCCCCCGGTTTTCAGTTACTCCACCGAGCCCCTTGACGCCGATGACTGGCTTCGCAGCATCGAGAGGAAGCTCCAAGCAGGCCGTGTTGCAACTGGCGACAAGGTCAGCTATGCCACCTATCACCTTGAAGGTGCAGCTAGCTCTTGGTGGGAGAACTTTCTGAATATGCGCCCCGTTGGACCACCTGCATCTTGGGAGGAGTTCTGCACGTCCTTCCGTGAGCACCACATTCCCAAGGGTCTTATGGACCGCAAGCGTGAGGAGTTCTGCAACCTCACCCAAGGCAGAAGGACAGTTGACGAGTTCAGTCGTGAGTTCAACCGACTTGCTCGTGATGCAACCGAAGAAGTCTCCACCGACTCCAAGAAATAAGAGAGGTTCCGTCGTGGCCTCAACACTGGACTCCGTCGTGAGCTCAATCTTCATGACTTTGCCACATTTCAGGTCCTTGTCAACAAGGCCATCAAAGCAGAGGACATGAACACCCCCAACGACTTTCGCAAACACCCCAGAGATGATGGTTCATCCAGTTCTAGCTCCCAGAAGCGCAAGATCTGGATTCCAAACAGCATGTTCCGCCAGAACAACCCCCCGAGGCCATCCTATGTGGCGCCTCGTCCACCAACCCAGTTCCACCCAGCTCCACCAAACAACCCAGCTCCACGCACTGTTTTCGGAGCCTGCTACAAGTGTGGTCAGGCAGGCCACTACTCTCGCGAGTGTCCCCAGAACCAGGTCCAGAACCAGAATGCTCCACCACGTGTCGGAGGCAACAACAACAACAATGGTCGTGGCAAGCCACCCCAGAAGGTCTACACCGCCAATCCCGCTCCTCCCGCCACTCGTGGACGTGTGAACCAGATCGCCGCCGAAGAGACTGACGACACCACTGACGTCATTCTTGGTACGCTCCCAGTCAATTATGTTCCTACTTCCGTTCTTTTCGACCCAGGAGCATCTCATTCATTCATGTCGGAAAGTTATGCACTTCGTCATGAGTTATATTTTGTTGAATTGTCCACCCCAATGATTATTCAAACTCCAGGGTCAAGATGGCAAACTAATAGAGTAAGCCATGGTAATCAGATTGCAATTGAGGGTTTAGTATTCCTTGCTTCACTCATAGCCCTCAAGTCTTTAGACATTGATGTCATCCTTGGCATGGATTGGCTATCAAGACAGAATGCCTACCTGGATTGCAAAGGCAAATCCGTGAAACTCACCCACCCTTCAGGCAAAACAGTCAACTATACCTCACCCAGAACAAGAACCCAAGTACATTCCTTGAATGTACTTCCCCTTCCCGAACTTAAAGATATTCCGGTGGTTCGTGACTTCCCGGATGTCTTTCCTGAAGAGCTGCCAGGAATGCCACCCGACAGATGTGTAGAGTTTATAGTGGATCTTGCCCCAGGAACCGCACCAATTTCTAGACGCCCATACAAAATGGCCCCACGTGAGTTAGCTGAGCTTAAAACCCAACTGGAAGCTTTGTTGGAGAAAGGCTTCATCCGCCCTAGCTCATCTCCATGGGGTTGCCCCGTTCTGTTCGTAACGAAGAAAGATGGAACAGAAAGGATGTGCGTAGACTATCGCCCGCTAAATTTAGCGACGATAAAGAACAAGTACCCACTGCCCAGGATCAATGATCGTTATGATCAACTTGCAGGATCCTCTGTCTTCTCCAAGATGGATTTGAGATTAGGTTATCATCAAATCAAAATCCGAAACGAGGACATTCCCAAAAACGGCTTTTACTACTCGTTATGGTCTTTACGAGTACACCGTCATGTCCTGTGGTTTAACCAATGCCCCCGCCACTTTCTCACGCATGATGAACTCGGTCTTCATGGAGTATTTGGACCAGTTCGTCGTGGTTTACCTCGATGACATCCTTATATACTCGAAGAACGAAGAAGAACATGCCGAACACCTAAGGCTGGTATTGATGAAACTTAGAGAGCATCGCCTATATGCTAAATTCTCCAAGTGTGAATTCTGGCTACCAGAAGTGACCTACTTAGGCCACGTGATTTCTGCAAAAGGCATTCCTGTGAATCCCGAGAGAGTTCAGGCCGTCCTTGACTGGACTCCACCTGAATCGGTTAAGCAAGTTAGGAGTTTTCTTGGCCTAGCCAGCTATTGTCGTCGCTTCGTCGAGAACTTTTCTAAAGTTGCAAAGCCTCTTACTGAACTCCTCAAGAAAGATAAGAAATTCCTATGGACTTCCAAGTGCGAGGAAAGCTTTCAAGAGCTAAAAAGAAGATTGACTTCTGCACCCGTACTTGCACCTCCAGACACCAAAAGGGATTTCGAGATCTATTGTGATGCATCACGACAAGGGTTAGGATGCATACTTCTTCAAGATCGACATGTGGTAGCTTATGCTTCACGCCAGTTGCGGCCACATGAAGAGAACTATCCTACCCATGACCTTGAACTCGCTGCCGTAGTTCATTCCCTAACAACTTGGCGACATTACCTCCTTGGTAACCGTTGCGAGATTTATTCTGACCACCAAAGCCTCAAATATATTTTCACCCAGCCAGATCTTAATCTCAGGCAAAGACGCTGGATTGAGTTGATAAAAGATTACAACGTAGGAATTTCTTACACCCCAGGAAAAGCCAATGTCATGGCTGATGCACTAAGTCGTAAGTCGTACTGTAATAACCTCATGTTACAGCAGTATCAACCACTTCTTCATGAGGACTTTCGCAAGCTCAACCTTGAGATTGTTCCTCATGGCTATGTTTCTACCTTGGTGGCTAAACCAACTCTTGAGGATCAAATTATAGTTGCCCAAAGGCGTGCACGAGGTGTTCGCCGGATCAAGGAGAACATTGCTAGCGGAGTTGCTAAATGTTTCTCCACAGATAGCAAGGGAACGGTTTTCTTTGGAAATCGTTTGGTAGTACCTAAGAATAGGGGACTAAGGCAACTCATCCTCAAGGAAGCCCATGACACACCCCTCTCAATTCATCCCGGTAGCACAAAAATGTACCGAGATCTACGCCAGAGACTTTGGTGGACTAGGATGAAGAGAGACATTGCTCAATTTGTTGCCGAATGTGATGTTTGTCGTCGCATTAAGGCAGAACATCAAAGACCTGCTGGTACACTTCAACCTTTTTCTATTCCCGAGTGGAAATGGGACAAAGTCGGTATGGACTTCATCACCGGCTTTCCAAGAACCCAGAAAGGAAACAATGCCATCTTCGTTGTCATAGATAGGCTTTCCAAAGTTGCTCACTTCCTTCCGGTTCGCGAGTCTATAACTGCTAGCCAGTTAGCAGACTTGTACGTCTCTAGAATTGTATCCCTTCATGGTGTTCCTTTGGAAATCAATTCTGATCGCGGTAGCCTTTTCACCTCTAGATTTTGGGGAAGCTTTCAGAATGCTATGGGAACTCATCTCTCCTTTAGTACGGCTTTCCATCCTCAGTCTAGCGGTCAAGTCGAAAGGGTTAACCAAATTCTTGAAGACATGCTCAGAGCTTGTGTTATCTCATTCGGAAAGAATTGGGAGAAGTCTCTTCCATTTGCCGAATTTGCTTATAACAATAGTTTTCAATCTAGTCTGAACATGGCTCCTTTTGAACTCATTTATGGACGACGATGTCGAACACCTTTAAACTGGTCAGAAACCGGTGAAAGACAATTCTTTGGACCGGACATGATCAAGGAAGCAGAAGAGCAAGTTCGCATTGTTCGTGATCAATTGAAAGCAGCCCAGTCTCGTCAGAAAAGCTACTATGATCGTCATCATAGGCAAGAGAGCTACAATCTGGATGAGAAGGCTTACCTTCGGGTTACTCCTCTGAAGGGAACCCAACGTTTCGGTATCAAAGGCAAGTTGGCCCCACGTTACATCGGACCTTTCCGCATTATTGCTAAACGTGGAGAAGTTGCCTACCAACTTGAACTACCTCCGCACCTCTCCCGAGTACATGATGTATTCCATGTGTCCCAACTATGGCGTTGCTTCAAGGACCCCATCCGCGAAGTCGACCATGAAACGCTTGATTTCCAAGATGACCTTTCTTATCGAGAATACCCCGTTCGTATTCTTGATTCCGCAGAGCGTGTCACTCGTCGTCAGAAGATTATGTTTCTGAAAGTGCAATGGTCACACCACTCTGAAAGAGAAGCTACGTGGGAAAGAGAAGACCGTCTCATTGCCGAGTACCCCACCTTCCTCCCGCAGACTTCTGAATCTCGGGACGAGATTCTGTTGAGTGGGGGCGAGTTGTCAGAACCCTCTGTTACGTAATGTGCTAGGATCAAAGTAACCTTGCATCATGTAAAAATTTCAAAAGAAATCTTTGAAATCAAAAATCAAAAGCAAATGGGAGAAGGAACACCCCCCAGATGAATTAATTCAAAAGGCCAGATAAAAATCTTCTCCAAAAATTCATGTTAGATTTTTGAAAAGTCTTATAAATGAGTGTGATCACATATCAAGTGATGTGGGACCCATCCCATGCTCATAGATTTTTCAAATATTCAAACAGTGCCTTGGAATTAAAGAAATACCCCTATTTGATTTAAGATTCAAATTATTTGAATTTTCAAAATGTTGAAACTTTATAAGTGGCTAGTCTATATTATTATGAGGCCACATAAAAGTTTTCAGCATTTAATAAAATGTTTAGCTATTTATTTTAGCTAAACAGAACAAATGGCAGAAAGAAAAACAGAAAATAGAAAAGGAAAAAAAGGCTTACCTCTCGCCAGGGGCAAGGCCCACCTTTCCAGCCGGCCCAGCCCACCAGGGGAACTCCCCTGTCGTCTTCCCCGGGCACGAGCACACAGCTGCGTGCCCGGCATGCCGTGGCCGTCGCGGTGGCAGCTCCACAGCGACCCCCTGCCTCCTTCTCGCCGCCCGCGTGTTCTGGAGAAGCCCAGGTCACTTTCCCCTCCTTCCTCGCCCTCCAGTTCGTCCTCCCCACGAAGAACAGCGGCGCACCCGTAGCCTAGCCGGAGCGCAGCCGTGCGGACTCGCGGCCATCGACATCGAGGAGCCAAGCCAAGGTGTCCAGGGAGTTCGTCGTCGTCGTCTTCATCGACCTGCGAAAGGAATCGGAGCCGGACGCCTCCACGAGTTCGCTAGCTTCGACGTCTTCATCGCCGGCCGTCGTGGATCGACTTCGAATTCCGGCAACTCCAGCGCCTCCCCGAGCAAGCCACCACTCCAGATAGATTCAGGGTGAGCTCGCAAGCGAAACCCCTCTTTCTCCCCCCTCGATTGCTTCCTCTAGCCGGATCCGCCATGGGAACCCGAGCACCTCGCCGCCATGGTCGTCGTCCTCCTCGCTCCAGTGCTCGTCGTGAACCCCCAGTGCACGCGTTTGACTCCTGCACGTGCTAGCGTTCGAACAAGCCCCGAATCGACTCCAACCGTGCACCACAACGACGACTGCGGCCTCGCCGTGGTTCTGTCGCCGCCAAGGTCGAAGCAGTCGACGAACGCGACCTCCCCGGCGACGTACAAGTGGTGCTTTCGACGCGGCTCTTCACGGGCTTTCGAACGGTGGTCTCGGCGCAGAGTTTGGAGGCCAGGAGAGGAAGAACGAGCAGCGCCGCCGTGACTCCAGTCGCCGGCGTTTAGCCGCCGGCGTGTCAGCCCAAAGCCCCCCTGTTAATTACTCGGCTAATGACCCCCTGGGTCACTGACTTGGGCCCAGTGGCTTAATTAAGCCACTGGATTAACTTAACCCACCGGTTAAGTGAACCCAGCCACTGACAGGTGGGACCCCCTTGTCAGCCCCCCCCTGACGTCAGCACTTGCGCAATAAATCTGTTAAATGAATTTCCAGAGATTATTTGAATTTAAAGAATTCCAGAAAATCCAGAAAATACCCCAAACTTTGGAAATTCATAGAAATTTCATATTAACTCCAAATTGGACAAATAATATATGAAGAATGATCAGGAGAAAATTATCTTTCCAAATATGCAACTTTCAACTATGTTTGAGTTGAATTTAAATTGAGACCAGTAGCATATGTCATTTGGTTTATTTGAATTTAATTCAAATTCAAATCAAATGATCTTACTACTTGGACCATGGAATTAAGCTACAATTCAACCACACTTCAGAGGCATATCATACACATTTGAAGATGATTCAAAATGATCAAACCATGTCACATGTAACTTGGTAAATGTTGAGTTCAAATGTGGAGTTTGAATTTGCAATTCAATTTGCAATATACTCCATTTAAATGGAATGCTCAACACATAAGTACCATGAACATCACCCTTTCAATCTTATTCATGTGATTGTGCATTGTACAATATGTTGATCCTATGATTGTCATGTTGCTGATAGACGTGGAGCCGGAACCCGAGGTCACCCCCTACGTTGAAGACCCCGAAACCGAACCTCGTCAGCAAGGCAAGCAAACCCCCATTGATCATGTCGATAAAATCCCACTTCCCTCTCATGTCTCGCTTATGCATTGTTTAGGATGATCACCATGTTACGATTCTACCGCATAGATGAACCCATTCCTTTACATGACCTATCATTTTGTCACAGTAGTAAGCAAACCACAATCCTAGCAAATGTAGGAGTTGGTTGATATCATGTAACGCCTGCAATGTTACTGCTTATTGCATGCTTAGTATGTTACCATGTTGTTACTGTGATGTGAGTCGGGATGGGAATGATCATGTTGATGTTGGTAGAAAAGTGTTGGTGAATCGACCCTAATACAAGGTGACCGATGAGAGGCTATGTAGGAGTACACGGTGGGTTGTCTCATTGAACACCTCCCTAGTACGAGTTCTTGTGTGGTGATCCAAGATGAAGAGTACAACCACACATTGGGCTCACTGACCCCTCTCAACTTACTAACTCATCCCTTTCGATGTCCAGATGTCGCAATAGTTCGGAGTTCTGGTAGGCTTGTGGCCTGGATGCTAAGTGAGAGAACGGCTCATCCGAGACCGGCTTATGCACCACGCACACATCACTTGGGTCCACTTCGGTAAACCGGCCGGGTTCACGATTGTGGTAACCAACCCAAGTAGGCGGCTTTCTCGGACTAGATCGGCTATGAGGTAACAGTTGTGGTGAGCATCCTCGCTGGCACCCCTTGAATGGTGTCGAGATCAAAGGCGGTAAATGATGATCATGTGTGTGTAGCGGTACACCCTTGCAAGGTTAACAAAACTATTCGAATAGCCGCGTCCGCGGTTATGGACTGCTTGGAAAGCTTAGCTTGATTATTAGATAACTTGAACCGGATACTTCTAAAACACACCAAGATAAGTGTGAATGCTATGGCGTGCTTCCTCGTGGGGAAGTCGAGGAAGGCACCATAGTGGTGTATTGGTTGGAGAAAGTAGTGGACTCGTGTACACTTCTTACCTCAAAGTCTGGTACTCGTAGTTCAGGATTTAGCCAAGTCAGAGCTGGCATTTCTGCAAGTGAACCCCACCTCCCTTTACCTTGATACATGTGCATGAGTAGTATAGCTCCTATGTAAGTCTTGCTGAGTACGACTTTGTACTCACGTTTGCTTAATCTATGTTTTAGATGATGCCACTGACCCCGAAGGTGGCTTCTTCATCGAGTTGGACGACTGAAGACCAACTAGTCTAGTCCCAGTCAGACGACTGGTTCCCTCGTGGAGGGCTTGTGTTTAAATAAGGCTTCTTAAGCCATTTGTTAAACTTGTTTGTACTCAGACATAATTTTCTTCCGTTTGTGTTGTAATGTTGGATCACATGTTTGTGATCTCTGTTTGCACTCTATAAGAGTTATCAATAAAATTGTATACTTTGTAGAGAATTGCAATGGTACCTGCTGTTCATACAAGGCATGTGTGTTGCGTGTATGTTTATAACATGCATGTCTTTGTATGGGTTTTCGAGACCTTAGTTGTGTTCTGGCTGGCGGTCTTTCATACACCAAGTGGCCCTTAGATGTGCGCAGCTTGGGGCATCGCGATGCGATTGTTCGAGACTCCGTCTCGTGCACACTTTGTGGTATGATCGAGCCCGCCCTAGACCCCGACTAAGTGATCGGGCTGGAGTAAGTCTATGTAAGAGTTTTGAGATAGTTGATAGTATGGTTGAGGCGACTTGTCTTTGAATATGGGAGTTCACCACCCATATCATTAGACTTGTGTGCGGACGATGAGGACCCATCTCAGTTGATCATCCGGCCTGGATGGGATGCCCCTCACGTACGATGCTTTCCGAGAACGTTCTGTGCTTGGCATTGTCTGCTTAGACAAGTGGGTACGGTTCTCGGCTCTCCATATGACTATGTCTTAACTGTACTTGCATACGCTAACCCCGGGTCCCGACACATAGAAACAAAGTCAATGATCGTGAATATAGAGGTGATGAGGCAATACATAATTGAGAAAATTATTCCATGAATAGCAGAAGAATGGCCTGTACATGACCTTCGACAAGCAATATTTATCCAGCAAGATAACGCGACGACACACATTAACCCCGAATTCAGAAAAACTTGTGATGAGGCTAGTTTAAAACATCCAACTAATGCAGAAACCTCGAAATTCTCTTGATTTGAACGCTCTTGACCTTGGGATATTCGGAGGCCAAGAGTCGCTAATGGACTGCAGAGCCCCCACTATAATCCCCGAGCTAATTCAAGGGGTCCAAGAAGAATTTGATGAGTACGAAGTTGGAAAATTCATTCCTAACCCCGCAAACCTGTATGGTGGAAGTGATGAATCATACAGGAGGAAATGCTCGCAAACTCCTAATACGTCCAAAACGTATCTATAATTTCTGCTTGCTCCATGCATGTTTTGTGTGATATTGCTATGATCTAGATACACTTTCATACACTTTTGATCATATTTGGACTAACCTATTAACTCAGTGCACCACAGTGCCAGTTCCTGTTTTCTGCTGTTTTTCTATTTCAGTTTTCCCCCATATAAAAAGTGCTCCAAAAATTCGGAAAAAATCAGATAAAAAATCAGCGCAGAAGAACCTTCCGGAAGGACCTGAGTGGGGCCAGAGGGCCACCACCAGGGGCCCAGGCGCCCTGGTGGCGCGCCCCAGGGGTTGGCGGCGCCAGGGGGCGCCTGGACCCCTGGTGGCCCCCCTGGTGCCCCACTTTGGCCCCTATTTATTCTCCCGTCGCGGAAACCCTGATTCCAGACCCCTTTTCTCCAGAAGCAATTCCGATCTCCGCCGCCATCGCCATCAAGTTTCGGGGGGACAGAATTCCTGTGCCGGCACCCTGCCGGGACGAGGAAGTGCCCCCGGATTCATCTCCATCGACGTTGCTTCCTCCCTCCATGAAGCGGGAGTAGTTCTCCCTCGGGGCTGAGGTTTCTACCAGTAGCTATGTGTTCTTCTCTCTCTCCCATGATGTGATCTTCGTTGTGATCATAGGCTATGTTAATCTAGGGTGATCCCATGATATTTCCCCTTCCTCTATGTATTGGATTGATGTACTCACTTGATCTTATCTAGTATAATCCCCGAGACCATGGTGACAGCGGTCTATTGGACATGGGTTAGAAGAATAATATCATGAGTGATTTCCTCTTTTGTGTGTGGATTGAAGATTGAGATTCTCTTGGTGCTTGTCTTTGACTATCCTTTAGATATGTTGTGGTGATTGTGGTACTCTCTTTGGATGGCCGCGGTGACATTGGGAAATCCATAGATTGAGAACTACGAACTATGAGGTGTGCTTTTGTAGCCATACACAATTCTCGTCCTCTCTTGACCACAAAGGAATGACCTCCGAGTACGTCTCCATTGCATGTTTTATGGTAAATATCATGTGATTAGACTATGTTAATGTTGTTGGGAGTTGCCACTAGTGAAAGTATGAAGCCTAGGCCTTGTTTCCATCATTGTTACACCGTTTTCACTCACTTTTGTTACTTGTTTCTTTGCTGCACTTTTTATTACAGATTTATATTACTTCGTTTTATCACACCTATCACCCGTATTTTACCATCTCTTCGCCGAACTAGTGCACCTATACAACTCCTAATTGTATTAGGTGTGTTGGGGACACAAAAGACTTCTTGTATCTTAATTGCAGGGTTGATTGAGAGAGACCATCTTCAACCTCTACTTCCCTGAGTTCGATAAACCTTAGGTCATCCACTTGAGGGAAATTGCTGCTGTCCTACAAACCTCTGCGCTTGGAGGCCCAACATAGCCTACAAGAATAGAAGCGTGCGTAGACATCAAGCTATTTCTGGCGCCGTTGCCGGGGAGGTGAGTGCTTGAAGGTATATCTTTAGATCTTGCAATTAAATCTTTTCGTTTCTTGTTTTTATTTTCACTAGTTAGGCCTTATGGAAAACAACAAAAATATTATGAGAGAGCTTTATGAGCTCTACCTTGAGTTGGGACATGAAGTGTTTGAAAAGAAAATCAAAAAGCCTATGGAGCTTTATTATTTTCATAACACTCATGATAGTAGTAATGTTATTTGCATGTCTTCTTTGAATACTTTTGATACTAATGATATGGAAAGCCATAAGTTTGGGGATGCTACATTTTATGAAGATGATCTTTTTAGCCCCCCAAGTTTTGATGAGGAAATTTATTTTGATGGTACTTTGCCTCCTATCTATGATGATTATTGTGATGACACTTATGCTATAAAGAATAAGTGTTTGCAAGTGTATCATGATAAGAATGATTCATGTGATAGCTATTTTCTTGAGTTTGCTCCCACTATTACTAATGAGAAGGATTTTTCTTATGTGGAGAGTAATAAATTTTCTATGCTTGTGGATCATGATAAGAATTTTTTATGTGATACTTATATTGTTGAGTTTATTCATGATCCCACTGAAAATTATTATGAGAGGGGAACATATGTTTATAGATATTCCAATAATATCAAGTTCCCTCTCTTTATGTTGAAGGTTTTGAAGTTGCATTTATTTTGCCTTCCTATGCTAATATCTTTATGCTTCAATGAGTTATTTCTCTACAAGATCCCTTTGCATAGGAAGCATGTTAGACTTAAATGTGTTTGGTATTTGCTTCTTTATTCTCTATTTTGTGCTTCAACTCTTATTCCTATGAGAGCAACATTAAAATCTTAAGCCTATCTTTATGGCTATAAAGAAAGAGCTCTAGGGAGACAACCCTTGTTATCTTTAGTTTGAGTTTTTACTTTCAGTTTTTAGTGGTCTTGATGATTGTTACTACTGTAGCAACATCATTGTATCTCTATTTTCAATCTTTGTGCCAAGTCTAGCCTCCGATTGCAAGAAAGTTCAAAAGTTGTGACATGCTGTCCAGAAAACAGATTCTGTCCTTGGACGGAAAAATTAGCCTAAAATGACCAGATCATCTTTTTGATCTGATTTTTTTTGACACCGTGCTCCATACAATTGAATTTCGAGCGTCTGTTCTGAGTTTTTTTATTCGAGTTGCAGAAGTACCCCTAAAAAATTCTTTACTACCTGCTGTTCTGTTTTTCACAGATTCTGCCACGTTTTGTCTCTCCTAACTTTTGCAAACCTTAAGCTTGCTTTTTCTTTGCAAAAACTTTTGGAAATCTTGAGAAACAGTAGCTCTTCAATAATATCTTTATATACAATGGGTAAAAATTATTTATTAAGAGTACTAACCTCTCTAATCAGCTTATGATGAGTTGTGTATGAAGGGAGTTTTCAAGTGTGCGATGGAAGATGATGAAAGAAGATCCAGGAGTGTCAAGCGCTCAAGCTTGGGGATGCCCCCATGCATCCCCAATAAATATTCAAGGAGACTCAAGCGTCTAAGCTTGGGGATGCCCTCGTGCATCCCCTTCTCCATCAACAATCATCAGTTCGTCCTTCGTCTCACTATATTTTTATCACTTCATGCGTTATGTGCTATGCTTGGAGCGTCTCGCTCTTAGGTTTTATTTTTAGTTTTATTTAGCTTTGCTTGCTGTTCATAACAAGTTAGATCATGTCTTACTTTGTGTGGGAGAGAAACACGCTCCACTTTCAAAATCTAGAACACATCATAGGATTCTTCATGCCTATCTTTTTGCTGTTGTGTGTTCTTTATCTTTCGTAGCTACTGTCATGTTTAGTTTTAGTTTTAGTTTGTCTTTAGCAAGAGCCTTGGCTTTTGTTTAGTTTGTTGCTGGAACTCTCTTTATTTTTCATGTTTATCTTGTTAAGAGAGTTGGTTGTTGCACTGAGTTGCGTCTTGTCTTGACAGTAGGTAATTGAGGTTGCTATTTAATTTTAGTAGTAACTTGCAATAGTTTTGAGGTATTGATGTGAGTAATATCTGAACTTTTGGTGTCAAGAGCTCTAGCCTATTAGTGATAGGTGTCGTATTTTGGGCAATCCGTGTGTATTTTCAAAACCTACAAAAACTAGTTGAGAACTCTAACTACTAGATGGATCACTAATCTTTGGAGGGATCGAATATTAGAGTACACTCACGTACCATGAGTCGAGGATGCGCAAGGATAACCAAACCCCCATACACTCCTCCTCGGGGTACTTGTCTCTTTGTGAACCTCCTTATTAGATTGAGAGTTACCGATAATAAGTGCATGAGTTCTTCGGACTAATGTAAGTATTGAAAGTTGACACTTCCACCTTCCCATATTTTGCTAGCCTCTCCCGTGCCGTGCATTGCCTTCTTCTCACTCCGAGAGTTGGTGTCCACCTTCGCCGGTACATCCAAACCCTTGGCATGATACGCTCTGTCATCATAAGCCTCCTTATATCTTTCCTCAAAACATCCACCATACCTACCTATCAAGGCATTTCCATAGCCTTTCCGAGATATATTGCCATGCAACATACACCTCTTCATGACTTGATCTTCATGTCTTACATGTTCCTGCTACATTGGCAGACGCATACATTGCATACATCATGATAGTTACATCTTCTTTATGATTTTGAGTACCTTGTAAAGTGTGAAAGATCTCCTTTACCTTCTTGTAAAATAGAGTGTTGCCCTTAAGTGAGGAAAAGATCCCAAAATGGACACAATAAAAGATCCCAAAGAGGACAAATGAGAGTTAAATAGAAAGAGCCATTGAGGCCACAAAATATACAAAAAAAAAAGAGAAAAAGAAATAAAAAGAGAGAAAGGGGCAACACTACTATCCTTTTGAGAGATCCACACTAGTACTCCCTTTGTATCCTTGTACTCCATAGAGATGATCATTATGCGTATAGCTATGTGCGGACCTTCACACTATAGAACTTGGCTTGCATATTCCAAGGATGAGCCTCCTCAAACAAGCTCTAGGTCTTCATGAGCGAGCAAGTTAGATGCACCCCCACTAGTTCCATTGGAGAGCTTCTTAGATCGTATGTGCATCCGTTGCATGGTAATACCTACTCCTCACATCATATCTATCATTTGGCATCTCTTGCCTATGATTGTCCTCATTGATGTGAGCCTTTCTCTTTCTTTTTTGTCTTCCTCCTCCTTTCTTTGCCATCCTAAGTGTCAACTCTCGTGCTTACGCTCATCCATTGCATGAGTGCTCAAAATATTGAAAAAGGAGTGGATCAAATTGACTTGTACCTGGCTAGTGGTCTGGGGACGAGTCAAGATAAGATTCCAGAAAAAGACCAAGTGTGAAACTTTAATAGATTGAGTTCTCAACAAATAAATATTTTTCCCGTATTCCCTATCCCCTTCTTGCACGCAAACACCATTTGGAGACATTCGAGTCACGGACAGCGAGAGCTCTTGCACCTAATGTTCTTTTGTTACTTGTTTCAATGCTAATATAGACTCTTGCATGTTATGACTTGATTTGAATCTCTAACCTTGATTGCTTTACTTTTCAAAGTTCTTATATGGTTGCTAGCATGTCACCACAGAAATTATGTTTTTGTCATTTACCTACTCGAGGACGAGCAGGAATTAAGCTTGGGGATGTTGATACGTCCAAAACGTATCTATAATTTCTGCTTGCTCCATGCCTGTTTTGTGTGATATTGCTATGATCTAGATACACTTTCATACACTTTTGATCATATTTGGACTAACCTATTAACTCAGTGCACCACAGTGCCAGTTCCTGTTTTCTGCTGTTTTTCTATTTCAGTTTTCCCCCATATAAAAAGTGCTCCAAAAATTCGGGAAAAATCAGATAAAAAATCAGCGCAGAAGAACCTTTCGGAAGGACCTGAGTGGGGCCAGAGGGCCACCACCAGGGGCCCAGGCGCCCTGGTGGCGCGCCCCAGGGGTTGGCGGCGCCAGGGGGCGCCTGGACCCCTGGTGGCCCCCCTGGTGCCCCACTTTGGCCCCTATTTATTCTCCCGTCGCGGAAACCCTGATTCCAGACCCCTTTTCTCCAGAAGCAATTCCGATCTCCGCCGCCATCGCCATCAAGTTTCTGGGGGACAGAATTCCTGTGACAGCACCCTGCCGGGACGGGGAAGTGCCCCCGGATTCATCTCCATCGACGTTGCTTCCTCCCTCCATGAAGCGGGACTAGTTCTCCCTCGGGGCTGAGGTTTCTACCAGTAGCTATGTGTTCTTCTCTCTCTCCCATGATGTGATCTTCATTGTGATCATAGGCTATGTTAATTTAGGGTGATCCCATGCTATTTCCCCTTCCTCTATGTATTGGATTGATGTACTCACTTGATCTTATCTAGTATAATCCCCGAGACCATGGTGACAGCGGTCTATTGGACATGGGTTAGAAGAATAATATCATGAGTGATTTCCTCTTTTTTGTGTGGATTGAAGATTGAGAGTCTCTTGGTGCTTGTCTTTGACTATCCTTTAGATATGTTGTGGTGATTGTGGTACTCTCTTTGGATGGCCGCGGTGACATTGGGAAATCCATAGATGAGAACTACGAACTCTGAGGTGTCCTTTTGTAGCCCTACACAATTCTCGTCCTCTCTTGACCACAAAGGAATGACCTCCGAGTACGTCTCCATTGCATGTTTTATGGGAAATATCATGTGATTAGACTATGTTAATGTTGTTGGGAGTTGCCACTAGTGAAAGTATGAAGCCTAGGCCTTGTTTCAATCATTGTTACACCGTTTGCACTCACTTTTGTTACTTGTTTCTTTGCTGCACTTTTTATTACAGATTTATATTACTTCGTTTATCACACCTATCACCCGTATTTTACCATCTCTTCGCCGAACTAGTGCACCTATACAACTCCTAGTTGTATTAGGTGTGTTGGGGACACAAGAGACTTCTTCTATCTTAATTGCAGGGTTGCTTCAGAGAGACCATCTTCAACCTCTACTTCCCTGAGTTCGATAAACCTTAGGTCATTCACTTGAGGGAAATTGCTGCTGTCCTACAAACCTCTGCGCTTGGAGGCCCAACATAGTCTACAAGAATAGAAGCGTGCGTAGACATCAACTCCTCATGTAAACAAGCTAGGATTTGAAAGGCAAGGAACAAGCTAGGATGAGAGGAGGAGTGGACAATGGTAAGTGTACAATCCATGCTTCTAAGCATGTTCTGAATTATGTTCACGTAATTAAATAAATCTAGTGCTCATGTTCAAGTAATTTGCAGAAACAACAACAAAATTTAAAATTCGATTTTAAACTAAAATCTAATTTCCATGGATCTATACAGGTCCTATTCCATGAACTAGAGAGAACAGGAACTTGACATGAATCGACTGTAATCTTCTATATCTAAATAGCTAGCCTCCACTAACATATTTCTCTTAACATGCAAGTATGTCACATCATCATCCACATGCATGAGAAGAGGCCCGGCTCAAGAGGCCACTATGCATATTAAAAAGCCATCCTAATATGCAACATGCATGCATGCATGAGAATTTCCATCATACTATTGTATTTTTTTTATTAAATTCACATATTGGTTCAAAAAATTATTGTTTCAAATATTCATGTTTCATCTAATCAAATATTTCATCTAAATATATTGCAAAAAATTCCTGCAACAACGTGCAGGGCATCATCTAGTATTTCAAGCAACAAGCCACAATTAAGCAACAATTTTACTCCAAGCAACAAGACACAACGCTGACGTCGAGTATGTGTGGATCTCACCATGGGAGTATGTAGACGAGGCCGAACTCAGTGGGTCGGTGTCGAGGGCTACCACTTCAAATCCAACGATGTTGGACGGCGTTAGATATGGCACAACGAGATGGCCCCATCACACGGCTTGCGGTTGTCCATCTTCGCTCGATGAAGACCATCTCCACGCTACCCTTAGCTAGCGCCTCCGCCACCACATTGTCGCGCCGCCCACGGGGGCCCTCCCACCACCGCCACCCTCAGCTTCCGCACACCGGGGAGCTTGGGGCGCGACGTCGTCGAGCGAGTCACGAGGAGTTGCGACCTCATGCCCCGGTCGACCGTGCCCGGCAAGAGAAAACGAGGAAAGTGGTTGGCGACTCCACTGCGAACCAAGAGATGGATGTGTCGTGGCTAGCTCAAGCTCGACGTGCGGAATGTTGGCTACTCCAGTGTTGTCGTCGTCGCTTCAAATATGCCGAAGTAAAAAGGGGATCTTTGGATGAAGGCCACAACACCGAAGGAAGAGATTCAAAGGAGGAATGGGTGAGCGAGGAGAGGCGGCGCATGAGGAGCCGACGAAAGGGAGGAGGGTGCCAACAAGAGAGAGGTGGCTGTCGCGAGCTAGGGATTTGGGAGAGAGGGAGGCGAACAAAGCTAGGGGGATTTGAGAAGAGAACAAGCGATTTGGGAAAGAGGTGAATGAGAGGAGAGAGTGAGCGATTTGGGAAATAGGTGAACAAGAAAATAGAAAAATTTCTCTACGATGGAGTATCAAGCTAGAAACTAATTTAGAAGCCTTTATAAATTTAGTGTGCAGCTTATTTCTTAAGCTGGAGAGAAGCAGCTTATTTTTTAAGCCGCACAAAGAAACTGACCTTAAGCATCATTCAGCCATGCTTTATGACCTTGAGCTATTTAAAGAAAGAATCGACCATCAGACAGTACCTTGCCAACAGTACCCAAAATTATTAACTAAAATAAGTCAAGAAGTTGCATAACACTATAAATATTAAAGATAAAGCTTACTGTATCCAATATCAACTTTCGGTTCTGCTGGTAAACCACTTACGTCAAAAGAAGTCGCAACAAGTACATCTTCAACTTCTACAGAAAACCTCATCCAAATTCTCCAGTAGTTCTGAGAAGATTAAAGACGGATATTTACAAATGTACTGTTCCGATCAATGAAATTATAGACATGTCAACTTATCATTCAGAAGATGGCAGAACTGTACCATGAGATAAGAGACCATATTTGTGCACACGCTGCACAACTTTACACATGCACAATATAAGAACGAAAAGGAACACGCTCAACGCATGCGCTCTTTGCAAGAACCTAGCTCAATGTTTAGCTCGCAATCTACATGATACCATACCAGTTCACATGGGAGAAAAGATAAGCAGTTCACAGGGAATATTGATTTCACATGTGGGAGGAAAGAAAAGCTAACAAAAACTTGTTAAACCTTAAAATAGATCAGACAGAGCTGCACTAAAAAGCAGAAGAGGTTCCTATTAAAAGGAGCCAATTGTTGTTACATTAAAGGCTCTTGTGACCACCCTAATTACAGATAATTAATAAACCTTTAAAAGTTGGGCTGTCTCCAGTTCATGTGACCAAGCTGCTGCTGTTGATAAGCCCCCACTTGGGGGCCTGGTGCAGCCACACCAACTCCAACGTTGGGACCAATGGCAGATGGGACCTGTTGATGCACCATGGGATGTGGGCTTACAATTGAGGGAGGCTGCTGCGGATGGTACATGCCTGGGAATTGTGCGTGAGAGGATTGGGCTGTAGCACTGAAAGATGCATTCCCAGGATTTGGCATATAGGCACCAGGTGTTGCTTGACCTGATAAGTTGTAATATGGGGGACACTGCAAAGTTGGGATCTCTCTGGGATTCTGAATCCAGATATCAGATGTCTCTACCTGCAAAAGATAACCAAATTATGAGATCAGAATGAATTCCCTAAATACAAGTAGAATCTTGTAACAAGCAGAAAATAAATTTCAGACTCAAAACATCCACGATTTGTACCTGTGGGGTTGGCGCATAAATGTTGTTATCCTTGTACTTCATCCTATTGACATCATCAACACCAACTCCAGCTCCAATGACACCAGGAGAACTAATTGTATAACCAGCTGGATGAGTGTAATTTCCATAACCAGAAGGGTTACCAGCTGGGACTGGTTTATATTGTGAAACCCCATACTTCACTTGGCCTGCCGTTAAATGTGAACCCCCACCGGCCATCTGAAGATAATTATTTCCATTTGCCGCATAAGGGACATTTGGTGAATAGTTTGGCATAGCCATGGGTGGTACATAAACTGGAGAATACAGAGGATGGCGATATGGCATGAAATTTGGATAATGCTGCACATGCATTGGAGGGTACATCTGCGCTGCTTGTTGTTGCTGGGACATATGTTGCTGTTGTGTAGACATTGCAATAGGGCTGCTGCTCGCAAGCTGTGAACTTAGGGTCTGCAGCAGCACAGCAGACAAAAGATATCATGAGATAATAGTACTTGCGATCAAGATATAACATTTAATCTAAATTGTTGCACGGGTTGGTTAAGTTGAAGAAACTAGTGTTTCAGGGAAAAGGCCTAAAAACGGGGCAAAAGCTCAAGCTCACAATCTTGTCTGACAGACAGGACAAAATTAAGTAAAAACCAAGATTAGCTTCTCACTTTATATTTTAAGTCAAGTATACAGGAGTTTCGCTTGGACAGAAAGAAGGCAGCAGAAAGCAAAGGGCGCAAAGTCCATAAATATCCCTAATGTGCAAGAAACATCACCCCACTTGACAAACACTAGGCAACAATATAGAAAAGCAACACATGTAAGAACCTAGCTGATGGGCTTGCTTGGCCCAAAATAGAGGAGAAAGTCAGTGGGTTAGTTATGTTTTCTTCCCTTCCCACAAACACAGCCACCAAACATATACCTAAAATGAACCAGGGGGAGACAAGGGTGAGGCAGAACCACAGCAGCAGTAGCAACGCCGCCAGTGAGGCGGTGACTAACCATCCCCGACGTTCCAGATCTGTTGCCTTGCTGCGCCTCATCTTTACGCCTAGGTGAGTGCCTTTGAACTTCTAAGCCTACATTAGTGTTTTTTGCACTTCCAGACCTAAGTGAGTGCTTTTAGCACCTTTGACTGTGCTGGTCTCCCAACACAGCCATCCAAAGTCCAGGATGCTGGCTCAAGTAGTTATCTCAGTCTGGCTTAACGATCCACAAAGAACCATATGAGTTCATTAGATGAGAGAGCAAATCAGAGTGGGATGACTGATATGGATTTATTTAGCCTGCCCAGCCAAATCAGCATGATGGTAAGTCAAAACTTCAAAGGGAAGAAATATGAGTCAAAACTGGTAGGTGTCGGGCTTTCCTCTGTGGTAACCAGCGTCCCGGCCTTAGGTAACAAGTAATGATCCTTGAAAGCTAATGCAGGAAAAGGTATGTTGGTCTAGGAAAACCTGGGTTCGTTAACCAATTGATAGCAAGGTGAATCTACCTCAGACGCAGAAGGGAGAACTTGTGAATGAACATTGGATTCTGGCATTCTGAATACTTGCACAGCATTATCTGCTCCTGGATTCACCGAGGCGTACCCCTGCTTACAGAGAGGGAGGGGGTGGTATCAGTAATATAGTACATTTCTTCCAGATTTTATCCACACAGGAGTCCCAAGATCAGCTAAACTCAACAGAACATCTACCTGAGAAGATGAAGCCAAGACTTGTTGGTGTACATTAGGCTCCACCAGCCCATATAACTGCGCCTCATTATTATGGTGCATATTAGGATCCTCATGACCATATGCCTGGGGGGAAATGTCGTAATTATCAATTTAATTCAACAACTTTTATCAATAATGCATCAAAACTTCCTGTCTACTAAATAACCTCAGAAAATAAATGACAAATGAAAAATAAGCTTCAATCATCCCAACATCACTGAACAAAAATAGCAACATTTAAGGAAACTTCACAATTGACTTACAGAAAAAGCAGTCAAACCAGAGGTGCTTTGAATATTATGGCCATCTGCTGCACCAAGTGGGGTATCACTCTGAACTAAGCCCAGTCCGTCATCATCCTCAACTTCTTGACCATTCATCTGTTCACTACCCTCAGATGGTGGTAAAGAACTCTCTGCCGCTGATGTGGATATGGTAGTGAGTTGTGATCCAACTTGCTCATCCACTTCGTCATCTTCAGCATCGAATTCATCCTCTTGGACAACCAGAACAGGTTCTTGTACACTACAAACAACAAACAGAACCGGAATCAGATAATGGAATATACACAAAACTCCATACCATCACATGGACAAGCCACAGCCTATAATTACCAATTGGAAAAGAACAAGAGCATACCATCATTACTATGCAAAAAGTTACAAAACCATCCTGATGTGATATGATTTGATAATATGAAGCCCTAAAGTTACAAGGTCTATCAGAAGAAGCTGGTTGTATGAGCTATACGGGCTTCCTACCACTACACTGGAACTTTTTAATGAAATTTTTTGATGTAAATCCCACAAAGCATGAACTAACTGCCGTATATAGTACAGCTCAATTCAATAATCTTTTAAGGGAACAGATAAACAGTACTCCCTCCGATCCATAATAAGTGTTGTCAATTTTGTACTAAGCTAGTACAAACTTTATACTAGATGAGCGACACTTATTATGGATCGGAGGAAGTACTTATTTTAGGTAAAACAGCATTCATATTGTCAAGTATCATCGATTCTTATAATTGGCAAGGTTCACCTAACTGTTCAGGTTGTTCCGGTTCTGGAGAAGTTGAAGTCGGTAATTCATCTGAATCAAACCCAGGAGTGAAACTGCCGAATCTTATTGTTGCCTGCTCATACTCTGGCGAATCAAACCCAGGAGTGAAACTGCCGAATCTTAATCTTGTCTGCTCATACTCTGGCACACGGAGATGTTCTGGGATAATCACATGCTCCATCTCATGCACGTTAGCATGAGAACTTTTGTCACACGGGCTGTTCACATCCAGCACATTAGCATTTTCTGCTTTGTTATCTAAAGGAGATGTTGCATCTGTCCCACTGTTATTAGCGTTGCGAGACTTATTTGTCGATTTTGGCTTCCATTCCTTAGCTGGTTGTACGACTGCAGAAAGAAAGAAAATGAGTAATCGATTTTGTCACCTCCAAGAAACAAAAGAGTAAAGCATCCCTTGACATTTCATTCTCAAGCTTGTAAACCTAAAGAACATTAGTGAGCAAAACACATACTAAGAAACAGATCACATAGCTTCCATAATATTTTTGGTACAAATAAGAGAACTAGTAATTCCAAACAATAAAACCTAGAAACTACAGGTATAGCCTGAATTTCTTGTGGAACACAACACAGTCTATATACAACTGGGCAATATGTGTAGTTCAGTCGAACAAGCAGTGGACACCTAGCTTACACATCAGATAAACCTATTGAAAAATATAAAAAAAACGGCTAGAAGATGAATTGGTAATATAGTACATGAAACATATTTGTGTTTACCCATCAAATATGAGGTACACCGCTAACTTTTACTCCCTTCGTTCAGAAATAGTTGGCGTGGCCTTGGTTCAAATTTGAACTAAGATTGAACTAAGACTATGTCAACTATTTCCCATAAATTTGCACAAATTTAACTTTTACTGGTTCTAAAGCTTATACACATAACCTGTTGGTGAAAAGAGAAAAATATGCTCGATTTCTTACAAATGGTGCTTTAGACTTGTGTACGCTTACTAAGGAAGCAAAGGAGATGATGACCCTAACCGTGTTAAGTTTATCTTTAGTTACTCCATTGATAAGTTTTCTCTCCTAATCAGCCCATCTCAGTCCTAGACTCATAGGGCAAGAGAAAGTAGCTCCTGTGATGGAGCAAAGCATAATAGAAGAAATGCTTTTATCTCAAAATGTAGAACATCATCCTTCTTAAAAGAACAAAACTTCTTCTATAGTATGTCATTCAGAAAATAACAGAGCAGAAGACTTCAACATACATTGCCAACCAAATGTACAACATTACATCACCAAGAATATTACCTTTTGGATTGCTAGCAGGACCCTGGTGATACCTGTTGTGATTTTGGTTACCAAAAGGTCTACCAACAGATCTGCCACGAGTTACTGGGTCTAATGCAGGTCTATGATTGGGTTGAGTGTTTCTAGAAATAAATGGTGGGCGACGAACAGAAGGCCCGTCTGAGGTAAAATTCCCCCTTTGAATATGTCCATGATAAGAATCATTTGGTGCATGCAACTGTGGACCTGGACGGCCAGAATACTGTCTCGGAGCATTAGCTACTCCAGCTTCACGTCGATTGGCTCGGAAAGATCCTCCGGCAGCATTATAATTGGATGATGCATGAGGTATGTCAGTATTAGGATACTGGTGTTCATTCTGAGAATTCTTCAAATATGGCCTTGCATGCCTCTGAGCAGTACCAGTACCCTGAGCCTCCCTCTTCGTCTGATGCATGTCAGAGTTGTAGCTGTTCTTTGCACTTTGATGTGTGATCTGACCTTCTGAGGTTGTATGTAGAGGGCGATTTCGATCAGATTGAACTACAACTCCACTAGAGAGAGAAAATCCAGTAAGCAAAGTAGTAGTTTGATGTTAACTTGTAAGAATCAAGCATGAAAAACAGCTAACGAATATAAATTTATGGCGTGTGCACCAGCTAGTGCGCTAAGGGGGCCCTTTATTGATCTAGCCAAGTGTTGTGTTTCATTTTTGTCTCTTAAGTTAATGGTAGACCAACTAATGTACACATAAATAACCAACAATTGCAGTATTAATGACTATAAACATGTGAGTGTCAAGATATAAAGACTCTGCACCATTTGGTGAACAAATAAGAACAGTACACTAACGAATATATGGACTGCGATCTGAAAGGTGAAGACCAGAAGTGTAAGAGCATGGTCATGCAGAAATGCCCAGAGAGAGACTAGTCTGTGCTCATGTCTACTGTAGAGTACAGGAAAGAAGAGTAATTTCAAGAGAAAGATAAGACAATTATACCTCCTATCAGACACTTGTATATATGTTGAACCTTTGTGTTGCTCTGATCCATTTTCCACCGCACCGTGCCTGTTGTCCCTCACTACCCGAAATTCTCGATTAGGTCCTGCATCAAGCCATATGTGTTACCAATTAGGGAGAACCCACTATATAGAACAAATGCAACAATACCACTACTGCAATATCAAACTACAAATGAACCTACATATATATTGGTGATCTTTCATGATAAGTGATAACATGATTTCTCATCTTGAAGACAGGAAACAATTGCAATATAAGCCTTCATAGCAATCAGATGAATACAATACTTTTCATATGAACCAAATGAAAAGCTCAAAAGAAGGGTTGTGGAAAAACAGGGAATCTTTAATATCTGCTTCAATCAAAAATAAAATAAATTATGGATTTTGTTATGCAATATAAGTTCAAAATGACTAAAATGCAAGGTACACCCGGAAGAAAACTCAGGTAAGTACTACAGCAGCCAATATGACTCCATGGGTACACGAGGAGATAGTAGAGAGCAATCTTGAAAAGGTAAATTTCACTTACGGTGGTAGAAAGCAGCAGTAAAGTAACAAAATCAAAATTTGGCAAGAACTATGTAAGAGCAGTTGCACTTTACACCGCAAAAAGGATTGGAAAAAATAGCAGTAAAAATAAAACACGTTTCTTATTTACACATGTTATGAAGAAACATATAAATGCTGAGTTTCAGCTATGGTACCATATGTCTGACCCCGGTTGTGCACTCTTCTTTGATCAATCTCAACCCTTTGAGTGTGTGGCTTTGTCCGTTGTGTGCTATGCTCACCTTGTGCTGTGGTCTCAGCAAGGTTCTTCTGGCCAGCACTCTGAAAAAACAACACAGACGCTTCAGCAAAAGAAAAATGTCTGTAGCAATACATGTATTTTAAACATAGGCGGTGAATTTCCAAAAAATAGTGGGTAGTAGAATGCATAATAGTTTCTCAAGTAGCGATCAATGTTTAAGTGTGGTCAAAGGAACAAAGATAGGCTAACAAGTAGCAACCAGATTTTAAGTTTTTAGGCTAGAAAATAGAAGTATAGGCATAAAGAATGTAAAATGGCAGCAAGTATTTATTCTGTAGGTTGTTTCAACCATCAGTCACAGGCCTTTAAGAGGGTAAAAGCAAAGCAAAGCAACAGTAAAGCTATGAGTTATATATGTACGAAATTATGGACAGGGCCTTAATGTTTCTCCTCTTATGCTCCGACTAATGTCACACAGCACAGCCTCTATTTTGCTGTCATCTCGGGCAATTAAAGAACTTAGCCCCTTGTGTGCAGCATTAGCCTTTCACTACGTTGGCAAAATAAGGTGTAAACGTATTAAGGCATAGCATATAATAACATCAGTATATCACATTAAAATGTTTCAAAGAATATTAAATATACCTCTTTTTTCTTGTCCCTTTTCCGTTTGACTTCATGAAATGGATCTGAAAGTGCAAACATTAGAAGAGCAGAGTAAGTAGGTTCCATGGAGTAATATAATTCACCTAAAAATCGACTTGGTAGACACATGTCAGTAATATTCACATAACTTAAATGACCCCAAAAACTGATAACCAGGTGTGTGGACAAAAGATATGAAAGTTATCATGATTATTGGCTTACGAAATAGACTACTTCTAAAGTAATTCATGGAAATAACATTGCACTAAGATTATACCAAGCAAACAACCCAACAAATGTCACTAGGTGCTACGATTTCAGACTAGCCTTCTTCTGGGATCACAGACCAAACTGAGAACTAAATGGTTAAATTGTCCTCGTTTCACTTGTACACAAAGCTCTTGTCACCGTTCCAATCGGATAAACAAGTCCAACCAAGCCTGCGGATATGCACGATATACACCTAGGAAACTCAATCTAACCAGCTGGCATAAAACGTGAAGTCACTGGCGGTACCACCGAAGCCGCATCAGATGGCTTGAGCTCCAAAACCCTAGCCGCGAATACCCAATTCCGCGCGGTCCGGTAAACTAGGCTAGCAACGGCTGCACCTACCCAATGCGGGGCGAGCGCACGAACGGCCCAAACCCTAGGTCTGAGCGCGTGGGACGAGATCGAGACGAGCAGATCGGGGGCGGGGAGGGGGAGCGGACCTTGGTTGAGGAGCTTCTGCGCCGTCTCGTTGGGGTCCATGTTGGACTCCTGGAGGGCGTGGTAGATGTCGTCTTCAGAGTGGCCGCCGACGACCTCCTTGATGGACTGGATGGTGGAGTCGATGGCCTTGTTCGGCGCGCGCGCCGACTTGTCGGAGGGGCGGGCCGCGCCGCCGCCGCCTGCCATGCCCGTCGGGAGAAGATCGCCGAACGCTACGCCGGGGGCGCGGGTGGAGGTGGGTTGGATCGCCGCCGGAATCGCATCAAACGACGCGCGGCCCTGGGTTTGGGTCTGGGTTTTGGTCGGGGTGAGGAGGGTGGGGGTGGTTGGGGTTGGGGTTGGGGGCCGGCTGGGCTCCTGCTGGGTGGGTGCGTGGTTCAAAAGGAAACGCTGGTAAACGCGAGATATTGAATGGAAAAATGAAAACGGAGACATTAGGGTCTGCGCGAGGGGTGGGGCTCGGTGGCTCGGTGCACGAGTTTTACGGCGGAGGCGGCGACCGGCGAAGAGGACGGACGTATCTACCCCTAGGCATCAAGAAGGAACATTTCAAACTAGACATCCCGGCAGTGGTGTTTTTTCAGCTTTGCCATCGGTTGATTATACTCCCTTCGATCCATAATAAAAGTATAAGTATCATATAAAATCTATACTAGCTTAATATAAAATAAAAATATTTATTACGGATCAAAGTAAGTATCGTGTTTTTTCAGCTTTGCCATCGGTTGGTTATACTCCCTTCGATCCATAATATTAGCTAAATATAAAATAAATAATATTTATTATGGATCGAAATAAGTATCATAATTTTTCTGTTTCAAAATAATTATTATATCACAAATTTGTTTAGATAAATCTACCACACTTATTTTAGAACGGAGGAAGTGTTACTCGATTTTGTTATACTAAAATTTTCACTTCTAAAGAATTCCATTGTTTCATCACATGCATGCTTTTTTTCACCGTTTAGACGTATGCTTGAAAGTATTATTTTTCATCATTATTGTCAGATCAAAGCAGTTGACCATGCTATATGATGGCAATAACCCATGATCCTGTTTTCCAATATCACACTCTCTCCGTACTGTGGATCCACTTACCATGGAGCAGAAGAAATATTATGATGAAGAACTATGTCACATGGTTCAAACCATTCAAAAAGACTCTGGCGAGCGCGCAGGGTAACAGTTCCAACCAACCCTATCTGAAGCAGCACAATGTTGTGGAGGAACAACTTCACCGTGTTGCTACAACGTGGACAGGACAAATGTTGAAGGAATCACTTCAACGTGTTGTGCTAGATATCGCTCTAGGGGCGTGGGCTGTCAAGAGCTCAATCCAAACTCTCAACACACAAGATCTAATCCAAGATCTTTAGGGCAGAACACAAAGTTCCCTTTTATTGGTAGGTAGTGGATACATAGTCTGGTTCCCTAGGTAGAGGTCTAGGCCTCTATTTATAGGATGCATGAGCCCTCACTATCTAGCTCTACTCACAACTATAACATTCCAGAGAACACTACTTAAAGCTAGGGAAAGGATATAAATATCCTGGTTACAAATTATAGCTAGAATACTCTATAACACACTACAACATATATGATAAAGGACCGAAATACCTAGAATATAGTAGAAGTGTGTAGAAGCCATAACTGATTAGACTTCTACTTTTATTTTATTTTCATTTTATCTACTGTCCCTCGTCATCCTCCCCTGGTTGTTTTGAACTCGACCACGAGTTATCTTCATAAAGTGCTTGCTCCGGATGATAAAGAGCCAAGTCTGCCACATTGAATGTGTTGGATATCCCCATCTCCGCTGGAAGATCTATCACATAAGCGTTATCGTTTATCTTCCTTAGAATATAGAAGGGTCCATACTTTCGTTGCCTTAGCTTTCCTTTAACGCCCAAAGGAAGTCTTTCTTTTCAGAGGTATACCATCACCTTATCACCAGCTTGGAATGATTTCAGCCTCCGTTTGCAATCATCCAATTTCTTGTACTTCTGATTTTGTGCCTCCAAGACATTACGAATTTCCTCAAATAGTTTTGTGTAGTTATCAGCAAAGGACATAGCTGCTTTTGAGCTTCCCTTTGATGGTAGCTTCACTAGATCCACCACGTGTGTTGGAACTTTAGTGTAGACAATAGAGAAAGGACTTCTTCCTGTTGATCTATGTTTGGAGTTATTGTAGGAGAACTCAGCAAGAGATAAAGCCAAATCCCATTGTCCCTTTCTATCTCCACAAATGCAATGGATCATATTACCTAAAGACTTGTTCACCACTTCCGTTTGTCCATCTGTTTGTGGATGAGTTATACTAGAAAATTTTAACTCAGTGTTGAATTGCTTCCACGAGGTCAGCCAAAATGCAGCAAGAAACTTGCTATCATGGTCTGAAATGATGGACCTTGGAACCCCATGAAGTCTGACCACTTCTCGGAAGAATAAATTCGCGACATGACGAGCATCTGTTGTCTTGCGGCATGGAATGAAATGAGCCATTTTGGAGAATCTGTACACCACCACAAACACAGCATCATACTCGCGCCTTGTTCTTCGCAAACCCAAGACGAAGTTCGTAGAGATATCCTCCCATGGAGCATTAGGAATAGGTAAAGGCATGTATAACCCCGTGTTCTGGACCTGGCCTTTGCATGTTTGACATACGGGGCATCGTTGAACAAACTTTCCAGCATCTCTCTTTAGTTGTGGCCAAAAGTAACGAGACTCTAGATTAGCGATAGTCTTGTCACGTCCGACATGGCGACTAAGATCACTTGAATGGAGCTCTCTAATCAACTTGTCACGTAGAGAACTTCTTGGGATGCACAACCGATCATTCTTGAAGAGATAGCCATCTTGCACTAAATAGTCGTCACCTAATGGTTGTCCGCTTATATGCTTTACCCAAACATGGCCAAAGTCTACGTCCTCTTCATACAACTCCTTTATTTGATCCATGCCCGGAAGTTCGGCCTCAAAAGAAGTCAAGAGGCATGCACGTCGGCTCAAAGCATCAGCTACTCTGTTGGTGGCTCCAGATTTATGCACAATGAGGCAGTTAAACCTTTATAAACTAGATGTTGCCCCGCACGTTGTTACGGAAATTATTTGCAAAATATTTCAATGAAAATATTTGGTTAAACGAAGCATATATATTTGAAACAATAATTTTTGAAATGATATATGGATTTAATATAAATAGAATAATAAAATAAAATATCCCATGCATGCATGTTGCATGTGGGTTTTTATTATGCATAGTATCATATTGAGATGGGTCTTTCTCATGCATGTTGGATGATGAGGTGGCATGCTTGCATGTTGAGAGAAATATGCTAGTGGAAGGTGATGTGGCATGCATGATGAGGTGGAGTGTGTGCATGTTGAGAGAATTGGTAATAGTGGGGAGCAACTTCTTAAGAATGTAAGATATGCTGCTTATCTTGCTAGCATGCGATCCACATGCTTTCGATTTCTAAAATGCTTCAATGATTGATGATCAGTGTAAACAATGAACTCTTTAGGCAACAAATAGACTTCTGATACGGTGAGGATAGTTCTCTTACTCCTCGTTGATTACCCCAAGTGGAAGGTGAGATGTAGCGTAGCAGCAAATTTCCCTCGGTGAAGATACCAAGGTTTGTCTCCAGTAGGACTCACAGAAATACAAGAGGGTGACAACGGCGCTAGCTTCTGACTAGGGAGTTGACAGGACCTGCACACAGAAACAAATAACTTTGCTCCCAACGAGTACAAAGGAGTTGTCAATTCCTCCAGCCTTGTTGTTTACAAAGGATCAACGCAAGAGATAATAATAGTGGCAACTGAAAGTAAAGGCTGAAAGTAAACTAAGGGTGTAAACAATAATGTGAAGATGGACCGGGGTCCCGTGATTTTCACTAGTGATGTCTCTCTCCCAAAAGACGATAAAAGTGCTAGCGAGGTAAACAAATCACAGTCGGGCAATTGAAAGAATTATGAAGGCACCGCAATGCTAACTATGCTGCAAAGAAAGGAAGGGCTCAAAAGCAATGGGCAGTACACCAAGGTAAGTAGAACGAAATCCAACTTCATCTACTACGAATCATCCACCTTGAGATATCTATCCAGAACATCTCGCTGGTATTAAGTTGTGAATCCCACCCAAAGTGTAAACTCAAAGCAACAGACAACTGCATTAAAAGAACTTTGCATAAAGTAAACAATCCTTGCACCCGCGGGTACAAGCACCGTTGTTTTATCCCTGGTGGCAACAGCACATCCCCTAGTCTCATGTTTCTGTCACTCAAGCTAGACATCAAGGGGATGAACCCACAATCAAGCATAACGCTCCCTCTTGGAGTTGCAAGCAAACTACTTGGTCAAAGCAAAATATTGCAACGACGAACATGCAAGAATTTACTCAAGAACAAAATATAAAAGAGAAGAACCAAATATATTACTGATCACAATCTGAACATAGTCTCATAATCCATCAGATCCCAGCAAACTCAGCATAGCAACATCAGAAATTACAAAAGTGCCTCGATCATGTGAGGCAGCTCACGAGGTCTCGAAAGTGGAAGCACAAAGAGGGAGATGTACATCACATAGCTATTGGTCACGGACCCATGGTCCAAGTGGGACTACTCACGGTACATCCGGGAGGCGTCCATGGCTATGGATGGTCTCCCGGAGGGGGTTCCTCCTCCTGGCAGGGTGCCGGGGCAGCTTCTCCAGGCAACCCCGATCTTGAAACGGCGGCGGCGGCGGTACAAAGGCGAGTTCGCGGAAAAGAGATCGATATTAGGGGTTTCCACCCCGAGGGCTAAATATAGGCGGAGGGGGTGTCGAGGGGACCCACAAGGCAGCCAGGAGCCCCCCTGGCGCGGCCTAGGGTGGGGCTGCGCCAGGGACCCTTCTGGAGTCCCTGTGGTGGGCCCCCTCCGCTACCTTGGTGATTCCGGAAGCTTCCGGGTCGCTGATTTTTTATCTGATTTTTCTGGATTTTTTGGAGCACTTTTAATGGCCGGAAAACCTGAAATACAAAAATAGCATAAAACAGCAACTGGCAGCTGGGTGCACTGGGTTAATAGATTAGTCCAAATATGCTCAAAAGTGTATGAAAGTTCAAGCAAATCATGGCAAAGTCACACAAAACATGCATGGAGCAAGCAGAAATTATAGATACGTTTGGGACGTATCAACATCCCCAAGCTTAATTCCTGCTCGTCCTCGAGTAGGTAAATGATAACAAGCATAATTTCTGTGGTGACATGCCACACAACCATATAAGGACTTTTAAGTAAAGTAATCAAAGCATGCAATTCAATTCAAGTCTTAACAAGCAAGAGTCTATATTAGCATTGACACAAGCAACAAAAGAACAAAAGGTGCAAGAGCTCTCGCTGTCTGTGACTCGAATGTCTCCAGATGGTGTTTGCGTGCAAGCAGGGGACTGGGAAAAAGAGAGAAAAAAGGTTGTTGAGAACAACTATCTACTAAAGTTTCACACTTAGTCTCCTTTGGATTCTTATCTTGACTCGTCCCCAGACCACTAGCCAGGTATGAGTCAAACTGATCCACTCCCTTTCGATATTTTGAGCACTTATGCAATGGATGAGCGTGATCAAGAAAGTTGACACTTAAAAGGCGAAACAGAAAGAAGGTGGAGGAGAAAGACAAAAAAGGTGTGAAAGGCTCACATCAATGAGGACAATCATAGGCGAGAGAAGGCCGTATGATAGATATGATGTGAGGAGTAGGGATTGCCATGCAACGGATGCACATGTGATCTAAAAGCTCTCCAAGGGAACTAGTGGGGGTGCATATAACTTGCTTGCTCAAGAAGACCTAGAGCTCGTTTGAGGAGGCTCATCATTGGAATATACAAGCCAAGTTCTATAGTGTAAAGGTCCCCACATAGCTATATGCATGATGATGATCTCTATGGAGTACAAGGGATCGAAGATGAAGTACTAGTGTGGATCTCTCAAAAGGAATAGTAGTGTGCCCCCTTCTCTCTTTTTATTTTTCTTTTTCTCTTTTTTATATTTTTTGTATTTTTTTGGTGGCCTCAATGGCTCTTTCTATTTAACTCTCATTTGTCCTCTTTGGGATCTTTTGATTTTGACCTTTTTGGGATCTTTTCCTCACTTTAGGGGCAACACTCTATATTTTACAAGAATATAGGAGATCTTTCACACTTTACAAAGGTACTCACATAAAGAAGATATAACTATCATGATGCAAATGTATGCCTCTGCCGGGATAGCAGGATATGCAATGATACTAGCGCGTCATGTAGCAATGATTAGGGCAAGGTCCAACTAGCATGCGGCTCATCGATCAAGCAAGTAGCATGTATGACATGAAGATCAAGTCATGATAAGATGGATGTTGCATGGCAATGTATCTCGGAAAGGCTATGGAAATGCCTTGTAGGTAGGTATGGTGGCTGTTTTGAGGAAAGATATAAGGAGGCTTATGATGACAGAGCGTATTGTGCCAAGGGTTTGGATGCACCGGCGAAGTATGCGCCAACTCTCAAGGTGAGAAAGGGCAATGCACGGTACCGAAGAGGCTAGAAAAAGTATAGGTGGGTGGAAGTGTCAACTTTCGAATACTCACATTAGTCTGAAGAACTCATGCACTTATTATCGGTAACTCTCAATCTAATCAGGAGGTTCACAAAGAGACAAGTACCCCGAGGAGGAGTGTATGGGGGTTTGGTTATCCTTGGCATCCTCGACTCATGGTACGTGAGTGTACTCTAATATTCGAACCCTCCAGAGGTTAGTGATCCATCTAGTAGCTAGAGTTCTCAACAGGGGTTTTTGGTTTTCGAAAAACACACGGATTGCCCAAAATACGACATCTATCACTAATAGGCTCGAGCTCTTGACACCAAAAGTTCAAACATTACTCTAGTCAATACCTCAAAACTATTGCAAGTTACTACTACAAAGAGAATAGCAACTTCAACTACCTACTTCTAGTCAAGACACAAAACTCAGTGCAACAGGCAAACTCTCTAACAAGATAAAACATGCAACCTATAGAAAGTTCAACCTAAAACAAAAGAAAATCTCTAGAAAAACTAAAGCACTACAACAAAACAGAGCAACAACTAATAAAAGAAAAGAACAACTCACGGCTAAAAGAATAAGCATGCAAATCCTATGAGGAGTTCTAGTTCAAGCGGAGCGTGTAATTCTCCCACACAAAAGAGTAAGCTGGGGTCTAACTTGTTACTACAACAAACAAAGCAAAAACAAACCTAGAAAAGTAAAGAGCGAGACGCTCCAAGCATAGCACACAACGCATGAAGTGATAAAAATATAGTGCAACGAGGGACAAACTGATAATTGTTGATGAAGAAGGGGATGCACGGGGGCATCCCCAAGCTTAGACGCTTGAGTCTCCTTGAATATTTATTGGGGTGCACATGGGCATCCCCAAGCTTGAGCGTTTGACACTCGAAGATCTTCTTTCATCATCTTCCATCGCGCATTTGAAAACTCCCTTCATACATAACTCATTGTAGACTGATTAGAGAGGTTAGTGCCCTACTAAAATAAAAAAAATTATCTACTGGAAATAAAGATAACCTTGAAGCACTACTGTTTCTCAAGATTGCCAAAAAGTTTTTGCAAAGAAAAAGCAAGCTTAAGGTTTGCAAAACGAAGAAAAGGCAAAACAGGACAGAATGTGTGAAAAACAGACCAGCAGGTAGAAACGAATTTTTTAGGGATACTTCTGCAACTCAAATCAAAAAACTCAGAACATACGAAAGTTTCGTAATTGTATAGAGCATGCTGTGTGAAAAACTCAGCTAAAAAAGATGAACTGGGATTTTTCTCTGATTTTTCTAGTCACGAGGACATAATCTGTTTTCTGGACGGCATGTCACAACTTTCGCTTCCCTTGTCGTATGAGGCTAAACTTGGCACAAAGCTTGAAAAGTAAAGATACGATGATGTTGCTACAGTATTAACAATCATCAAGACCACTAAGAACAGAAGAAAATCAAAAAGAAAAACCTAAATTCGTTGCGGGCTGCCTCCCGAAAGCGCTTCTTTAGAGCCATTAGCTAGGCTTAAAGTAGAAGATCAAAGTTCTCCAAAATCATCGGAAGGTTCACCAAGGATCTCAAAAGGGTTTTCAATAAGATCATCCTTGTTCTTCCGAGGGAAAAGGTACGTACCTTTTGCTTTACCACGCAAACGTATTTGTCCTTTACCTATATCGATGAAGCCTTTCATGGCTCGGAGGAAGTCCCTTCCAAGCACTATATTTCCTCGATTGGCCTTCATGATGAAGAATTCAATCTCCACACTTCTTTTAAGAAACATGACCTGGACATCTTTCAATCTTCCCTTATGTGCTTCAGAAATTCTGTCACATGCCTTCTTCATATTCTCCCCGTTCCTTTGGTGGAAATCCAAGACCTCGGATTCCCTCATAGTACCAACTCCTAACATACTTGGCCACACAAGAAAGGTAACAGGTATTTTTGGTATTTTTGATAAGGGACACAAAAGTAAAAACTGAAAGGTAAACTAACAAGACTAAAAAGCAAAGATAAAAGATAGTGTGCAACTCCCCTATCTTGTAGACTGGAGTCCCCGGCAACGGCGCCAGAAATTAGCTTGATACGGTGAGGATAGTTCTCTCACTCCTCGTTGGTTACCCCAAGTGGAAGGTGAGATGTAGCGTAGCAGCAAATTTCCCTCGGTGAAGATACCAAGGTTTGTCTCAAGTAGGACTCACAGAAATACAAGAAGGTGACAACGGCGCTAGCTTCTGACTAGGGAGTTGACAGGACCTGCACACAGAAACAAATAACTTTGCTCCCAACGAGTACACAGGAGTTGTCAATTCCTCCGGCCTTGCTGTTTACAAAGGATCAACGCAAGAGATAATAATAGTGGCAACTGAAAGTAAATACTGAAAGTAAACTAAGGGTGTAAACAATAATGTGAAGATGGACCGGGGTCCCATGATTTTCACTAGTGATGTCTCTCTCCCAAAAGACGATAAAAGTGCTAGCGAGGTAAACAAATCACAGTTGGGCAATTGACAGAATTATGAAGGCACCACAATGCTAACTATGGTGCAAAGAAAGGAAGGGCTCAAAAGCAATGGGCAGTACGCCAAGGTAAGTAGACCGAAATCCAACTTCATCTACTACGAATCATCCACCTTGAGATATCTATCCAGAACATCTCGCTGGTATTAAGTTGCGAATCCCACCCAAAGTGTAAACTCAAAGGAACAAACAACTGCATTAAAAGAACTTTGCGTAAAGTAAACAATCCTTGCACCCGCGGGTACAAGCACCGTTGTTTTATCCCTGGTGGCAACAACACATCCCCTAGTCTCATGTTTCTGTCACTCAAGCTAGACATCAAGGGGATGAACCCACAATCAAGCATAACACTCCCTCTTGGAGTTGCAAGCAAACTACTTGGCCAAAACAAAATACTGCAACGGAGAACATGCAAGAATTTACTCAAGAACAAAATATAAAAGAGAAGAACCAAATATATTACTCATCACAATCTGAACATAGTCTCATAATCCATCAGATCCCAGCAAACTCAGCATAGCAACAGCAGAAATTACAAAAGTGCCTCGATCATGTGAGGCAGCTCACGAGGTCTCGAAAGTGGAAGCACAAAGAGGGGAGAGGTACATCACATAGCTACTGGTCACGGACCCATGGTCCAAGGGGGACTACTCACGGTACATTCGGGAGGCATCCATGGCTATGGATGGTCTCCCGGAGGGGGTTCCTCCTCGTGGCAGGGTGTCGGGGCAGCTTCTCCAGGGAGCCCCGATCTTGAAACAGCGGCGGCGGCGGTACAGAGGCGAGTTCGCGGAAAAGAGATTGATATTAGGGGTTTCCACCCCGAGAGCTGAATATAGGCGGAGGGGGTGTTAAGGGGACCCACAGGGCAGCCAGGAGCCCCCCTGGCGCGGCCTAGGGTGGGGCCGCGCCAAGGACCCTTCTGGAGTCCCTGTGGTGGCCCCCCTCCGCTACCTTGGTGATTCCGAAAGCTTCCGGGTCGCTGATTTTTTATCTGATTTTCCAGATTTTTTGGAGCACTTTTAATGGCCGGAAAACCTGAACTAAAACAGTAGAAAAGAGCAACTGGCAACTGGGTGCACTGGGTTAATAGATTAGTCCAAATATGCTCAAAAGTGTATGAAAGTTCAAGCAAATCATGGCAAAGTCACACAAAACATGCATGGAGCAAGCAGAAAATAGATACGTTTGGGACGTATCAACTTCCCAAGTCTTTAAAGCCCTTAAAACAACATATAATTCTTGTTGATATGTGCTCCACTTTTGTCTTGCATCACTCAGCTTCTCACTAAGGAATGCAATGGGTTTTCGTTCTTGAGATAGAACAACCCCAATGCCTACTACACTTGCTTCACACTCCAGCTCAAAAGTCTTACTAAAATCAGGTAGTACCAAGACGGGGGCTTGTGAGAGTTTTTCCTTTATCTCCTTGAAAATAGCTTCAGCAGATTCATTCCATTGAAACTTCCCTTTCTTTAGGCATTCAGTGATCGGCGCCACGATGGTACTAAATTTTTTCACAAACCGCCTATAGAAAGTTGCGAGACCATGAAAACTCCTCACTTCTGAAATAGTCTTTGGAGTTGGCCATCCACTAATTGCTTCAACTTTTGCGTCATCAATATGAATGCCCTCACTTGTTATGAAAAACCCCAAGAAAACAAGTCGTGTTTGAAGGAAAACACATTTCTTCAAGTTGACATAGAGTTCGTTTTCCTTTAGTACCCATAGAACCTTACTGATGTGATCCAAGTGTTCGTCCTCATCCTTGCTATATATCAAGATGTCATCAAAGTAAACCACAACAAAGTGGGATAAGAAGGGTCGAAGTACCTGGTTCGTCAAGTGCACAAAGGTACTTGGTGCATTTGAGAGTCCAAATGGCATAACCAACCATTCAAACAACCCTTCCTTTGTCTTGAAAGTTGTTTTCCATTCATCCCCGTGTCTGATGCGGATTTGATGATATCCACTCTTTAAATCTAGCTTCGTGAACACTCTTGTGCCACTAAGCTGGTCTAGCATGTCATCCAAACGGGGAATGGAAAATTTGTACCTTATGGTGGTCTTGTTGATAGCTCTACTGTCCGTACACATGCGCCAAGATCCATCCTTCTTTGGCGTGATCAAAGTTGGTACGGCGCATGGACTAATACTCTCTCAAATGTGCCCTTTATGCAGCAATTCCTCCACCCTTTCTTTTAGTATGTCATGCTCTTCTGGGCTCATTCGGTAGTGTGGCAGATTAGTGTTGGGGTTCGGGGCAGAAAACACAAATTTTTCATAACCTACGATACACAATCCCAAGACCTATGCTACGGCGATGCAAGTAACGTATGGAATTAGATCACATACCAGTATGTAGCCGTTTAAGCGGGAAACGTTCCCGCGTGAACGTGGTTGGTGTAGTCGTACCGGCAATCCCCGATGCCGCGCAGCTCCACGATGACTCCGATAGCCACCCGGTCCTTGAGACCGATGACGGGATTACGTCCCCGTCGGAACGTTGTCGGTGAAGACGCCGCGATACGGCCACGATGATGAAGTAGCGCCACAAGTGTAGCGCCTCGCGGGATTACACACATACGGTGTACCCGACGTCCCTCCGGGCTCCGAACCAGAAGAGCAGCGGAAAGAAGATGGATTCGGATCCCGATTCCAGCAGCACAACGGCGTGCGTATCATGGAGAAATCTCCAACCTAGTGCAGACTCCATACAAGGGGAGTCCGCTCACAGGAAGGAGAAAGGAGGAAGAGAGAACTTCAATGTTATGAAGAAAAGGGCACCCCTACCCCTCCTTATATAGGCCAAGGAGGGGGGCAACCTCCATCCCTCTCCGAGGTGGGACTAATCCCACCAAGAGGGGGGGGGGGTGCGCCGGCCAAAGGGGGGTGGGCCCCTCCCTTGGCGCATGGCCGAAGGGGGGAGGAGGGCCTCTTTAGGACCATTTTCCTTTTCTTCCTTTATTAATTATATTTTAATATTTAATTCAGATAATTAAATAATAAAACATATTTAAACATTATTAAATAACATTTTGAACCTTTCAAACAATTCCCAGAACAATTTCTGGCCTCCATCGGAAACAATTCCGGTGTTCTCTCTTATTTCTCCGGTGATCCCGAATATATCCTTAATGCGTCGAATACCCTTAAGTGTGACACCCTACGGTCCGGGAAACAACAGACATGATCAAGACACTCTCTCGACCAATGACCATCGATCAGACCTGGTTACAATCCTAGATGGCCCCTGCGCTTCCACCGAATGAAACTTCATCGATGTTGGATCCGTTTAACTTTGAGCATTATCCCTTTGTCCTGTGGTACTTTGCTTGTCTGAGGTTTGATCGTCGGTATCCAATATACCTAGTTCATCCTCGTTACCGACAAACATGTTTACTCGTTCCCGTGATATTGCAACCCCGTGACCTAGTCACACGTTTGCAAACTTTATGATGCAATATCACCGAGTGGGCCCAGAGTACCTATCCGTCACTCGGATGGACAAATCCTGCATTGATCTATTTGCATACTCATTAACATATCTATTCGGAATACTTGAAGTACTCCTTTATGTCCGGCATATTTCAGTCAGGCGGTGGGTAGCAAATCAAGGCATCCTAATAGATAGTAATTATGTATGTTCATTACGGTCTAAGGATATGGTCACTACATTGTAGTTATCGCAATGTTGAACTCATGTGACTCGATCACATTGTAACACTTCTGGTGTGTGTGTGTCCATCATATCATTCTCCCAATGATACGACTCCATTGTCAACAGCTTAATTGCTCATGATCAGGAAACCTTGATCATCAATTGCCCAATGGACTAGTATACTATAGTTAACTAGGGACCTGGTTGTTTTATACCACACGTGTATTAATGTTTCCGCTTAATACAGTTATAGCACAATATAAAACTTATTATGGACTAATGGAATATGCTAATAAAACATAATTTATTTGCCTCTAGGGCACATTCCCAACAATCTCCCACTTGCACTAGAGTACAAATAATCTAGCTGCATTTTATGTGGATCATAACTCCATATCATCTATATGGTTATAGATCATGCTTGCTTGTGGAAAAGGTTGTATCAACGGTCTGGGTACCATTCAGATCCGTATGTCTTTTGCAAATCATTAATGCCACCTAGTTTGACATTACTTCATTATCCATTATAATGATGAGGTATATATATCTGGCGGTAGAGTGAGACTTCGTTTGTTGTGTTTCAGCAATGACATTCGGTGGGTCACGAGGACTTTGCCATAGTCATGCAAACTGAAACTCACTCAGTCAGAAGTCGAACTTCTTAGGCCAAAATATAACTCCTGCCACTTCTAAAGCAGCCACATCAATGTAGATTTAATCCTTAGTGCATTGTATGCAACTTTGATGTCTAACCATGTTTCTTTCAACTTAGGCATTCATCAATATGATATCTCAATTTTCTAGGTTAGTGTCACAACTTGATCCAGCATAACATTTATGGTCAAGTACACTATCCTTTACAAATTAGAGATGCATCCTCAGTTCTCTCCAGATACTGAAGGATAAACTTAACTCTTTGTTCAATGATTTACTCATAAATCATATCACAACATGTTCTTATTGCTAAGAACTTGGGTCACATTACGTCGAGTACATAACTCTGGTTTTATATGAAAGAACCTATGACAGAGGCATAGAGGATGTAGCACATCCATTTCTTTCCTTTATTTAACCATTGTTCTTGTACTGAGATCAACTCGATACTTCTCTTGGATATACAAGTAAGAACTACTTCTTGACTTGTCTCATTCTGAACTCCTTCAGAATCCTATCCAGGAAGTATTCCGACTCAATGTTTATCAAACACATTAATCTATCTTAATAGATTTTTCAATGCTCAACTTCATTCATGAAAGATTTTAGTAATCATTAATACCAACTACACCATTCTTAATATGTTATCCATATATGAGAATGTTGTCATGCTCCCACTCTAATATGTCATGCACATATGAAGTTCAGGATAACACTCACATAGCTCCCACTCAAATATGCCAGTCACATATAAGGTAAGGATAACATCCACATAGCTCCTACTCAAATATGTCAGGCACATATAAGACTAGGATAACACTCCCATAGCTCCCACTCAAAATATGTCGTCCACATATTAAGTTTAGGAAACTATTCAGCTCACACTCAGTTTCATTTGAATGCATGTTTCTCAATATTTTGGCTAAGTCCAAAAATCACTTTGATCATCCATCAAATTGAGAATACAGATTACGAGACACTAGTATCCATATGTTTTCAAAACCTTCTTGCGGTACCAATTACAACACTTCTTCAAACGCAGGATTTGAGGAAGTCACGGTATTGATAACAATTTGGATCAATCGTAGTGAATATCCCATTGACTCAAGCATCGCTACTTATTGTAGTCAACCTTTTGAATTTGTCAGAAACATACTTTATGACAAATCGATCTTGATGTCTTCGTTGATGTTCACATTTATTCCTTATAACTTTGAAGTCATTGAGGATATCAAGTAAACTCCTTACTTGATAAGATTCAAGCAATCTTAAATGTAATTCAATATGGGATTTCATGACTCGTAGTCATATCTCATACTTAGGTCCACCATCGCCTATTTGTAGTTCGTAGGTATGTCTTGTTCCATTAACTTGACAAATGAATCATGAATATTATTTTGCATAAGGGAAAATATGTATTCTTGAATCCTACTTTATTCAGTAAAAGCTTTCATCGAAACATCATGATCATTTATCATTAGTTTCTTCTCTAATTGTAGAGCTTTGCTTCTGGAACATATTCCGTTGCGTTACTCTGACATCTGGAGGCAAAGTCAATCACCTTGGTTGAACTTTCACTTTTCTTCCATTACCACATTTTATCAAGAACAATTCTTGACAAACACCAAACTTAGCAATACAAGTTTTGCTCCTTTGGCTCTAGTTATGAAAGACATATACATAGTTGTCTAAGGATACACTACAAAGACAATTTATCATATAAATTAAGCTTCCTAGAAACCATGACACACCATGTCATATATAGTGTTGGTTTCCACGAACTCAGATGGTTCCCTATACTGAAGTGAGTGTTTGCATATTAAATTAATAACTCTAAACAATAATAACACAACTTGGTAAGAGATAACTTAGACCGTACACTATTCAATAGAGTATGATTATAATGTTCAGGCACATCAACAATATTGAAGTGTTCCAAGCATTGTAATTTGTGGAACAACTTTCACACAAGTCCGTATGCCCAAGGCTAACTCAAAACATTTGTCACTTTGATCAGATCGTAGAGACTTGTTTTTCTTGTTAATTTAATACCCGTCTTCATTCTGAAATCCCTGTTATCATATCAAATTATTTCCAGACTATGTTTCATTAGTGAATACACATATTCATCTAAGTCCACATATGAAGTTCACGAAATAATGAAATTCACTACATGTTGAAATACGATACATCACTATGTATGATATTCAACAATCAGTACACACTTTGTTTTACCAGAACGTGAGGTTTTAGTCATCTCACCTAAAAGGGCATGGTTTGCATGTGTCAAGAGATCAAGTATCTCAAAACTCCATCATACCATTCATGACTTAAACGGTAGTGTCATTATTAAGTTCGGATAATTATTGGCATTGCAATATTTCTTATAAATGATCAAACTACTATCATAAATATAAGAATAACTCATTCATAACTGTAATGTGACCATAAAAGATATCATTCATAAAAGGAGAACAACTAACTTGTTTCTCACTAATATGAATAATTGTCTTCGCGAGATGAAAGACACACTAATAAAGTTCACATTCAAAGGATTATAAATTTATTCATATATTAATCAAATGATAGATGTAGAGGGAGAGTGTTGTCGACCATCAACTATCTTGATTATCGGCAGCACACATTGTCACCTCATCCCTTCCAAGACACTCTGTAAGCAGCATGTTCAGGCATCAAATACTTAATCATCCACAATTAGTATTTTGTGGGGAAAGACATTTATAACTCGTATATCAAATATACTTTCTCCGTCAATGACTATTCCTGCATTGGTTCTACCTTTAAAGTTCTCAACTTTGACTATGACCTCATGATAGGTGAACGATTCTCCTTCATGACATAGTCTAGACATGGTCTTTGTAGCTGGGAGGAAGCTGATGCAACTCTCCAGTTATCGCAAAGTAACCAGTCATTCAGTAGTCCAAGTTATACACAAGGTGTCCATGTATCTTATACAGTTTCCAAGTGACTTTCTCAGCAGGTTGTTCCTTCCACCATAGTTGAAAGAAACCCCGTCCATATACTCATATTCCATTACTCTGATTTGTGACCTAGTGCTTTCCAGTTCACCTAGCACGTCATACGTGTTGGTTGACATGCATTCACAATTCAGATTCCATAGAATGGAGTACGGTGTATTGGACAGTCATTCATAAGTGACTGTGAGTAATATACTCATCATCATCTTCCTTAATTACGGAGTTATCTGACGTATCTCCTAGCAGTTCTCGTATTATGTTTAGTAAGTCATTACTAACGAGTATGTCTCTAACGGGTTGGTAACAATCAATGAAGTAAGAACCATTTTCCTTAAGTTCTACATCACACTAAAAGAGCCATAGTTATAAACATCTCGGTATGACATTATCTACATTGATATTTGCTAAGACATGAAGATTAAGTTCATAATATGGAGTTCATGTTTTAAAACAATTCTGGAACTCCCACTCAGACAAACATCCCTCATGGTTTATTCTAAGTGATTACACAATCCTTGAGAACTATACCCCCCCCCCCCGTGTGACACGACCATCAGTATATTCTCAAGGTAGGCCATCATGCCAATCACATCATCCATGTGACTCGTGCTCGACCTTTCGGTCTCTTGTGTCCCGAGGCCATATCTGCATATGCCAGGTTCGCCACCACATCCTTTGTGATTTGTTGCTGTGTCATACAAGGCCATGCTTATGGGCATGCTAGGCTTGCTACACCCACCTCATTTGAACGTGAATATGTTTGACACCCATGTGACATGTGATGCCTCCATAATGTTGATCTTTCCAGGTGGTGCTCACTAGGGTAAGGACACTATGTTGGTTTAGTGAGGGATCATCCTATAATGCTACCGTCATATATCTAACATATTAGCAAAATAGGATGCAATGATATAAATCATACTAACTATGATTCCCCCCAACATGCAAATTGAAGTTAAAAACGCATTTCTACTTTATCTTTTGCAAGTTTTACGTGGCTGCTAGGGATTTCAAGAAAAGAACCATTTCTATCCTACAAAAACAAGCCACAACACCAATCCTGCAATTGTCTCTATTACACCCCTGTCGGGGCCCTCCGTTGCAAACGTCTTCGCAAAGCTAATGTTAGAGAGACAGACACCCCCAGCCACTTATATGGTACAAGCCATATGTCAAGCGTGGAACCAGTCTCGCGTAAACGCGTAAGGTCGGTCGGGGCCGCTTCATCAGGACATTGCCACAATGCTAAACGAGTACACGTGGGAGGGTAACAATTGGAGAATTGATGCCACAAACTAGATGTGTTCTATCCGTACAATACATCTACGCATAGCCTTGCTCTGATACCACTGTTGGGGTTCGGGGCAGAAAACATGAATTTTTCATAACCTACGATACCCAATCCCAAGACCTATGCTACGGCGATGCAAGTAACGGATGGAATTAGATCACATACCAGTATGCAGCCGTTTAAGCGGGAAACGTTTGATACGTCCAAAAAGCATCACTATTTTATATCGTAATTTCATCCTATTCATTGATATATTCCACTTTAAAGTATTGTTCTTATGTTGTTTTGGCTTGTTTTACACAGTTTAAAACTTTCCGGTGCCGAAGCAGCAGAACCAGAATTCAGCGGTGAAAAGTGGACACCAAGTTGCTGAATCAGATCAAGTCCAAATGCGATGAAAATTTATGGGGATAGTTTTTATGGGAATTGACTGGGGATCACCGAAGATGGAGGTGAGGGGACCCACCAGGCAGCCAGAAGGGTGCCTAGTGCGGCCCCCTCCTGGCCGCGCCAGGCACCCTCCTGGATGCCTAGTGGCCCCCCTCGGTGCCCCCTCTCGCCTATAAGCCCCCCTGGGGTGAAAAACCTAAATAGAGAAGAGTTTCCGTGTTTCGCCGCCGCCACGGGGCGGAAACCTACAGAGAAGAAAAGCCATCTCCGGTGGGCAGATTCCGCCGGGGAGATCACCTCCCGGAAGGGGAGATCGTCGCCATCATCATCATCATCGTCACGGGAATCATCGAGATCATCATCAACATCATCCCCAACATCAGCACCATCTCCATCCCCATCCCATCTCATCTCACAATTGCAACTTGTGTTGTAATCCGTACTATCTATCCTCTCTACTCTGTTGGTGTTGATTACTACTTTGTGGTGAATGCTATTGAGTTTTGTTGGAGAAATATCATTGTGTCCAGATTGTTTGCCACCCATCTATCACCTCTGATCATGATCTCTTTTATGTCTTGTGAGTAGTTACTTTAGTTCTTGAGAACATGGGAGAAGTCTAGTTGTTAGTAGTCATATGATGTTGAAGTATTATGTGTTGTTTGATACTTGAGTTGTGTTGTTATTTCTCTAGTGGTGTTATGTGAGTCGAACACTTAACACTTCACCTTTCATGGGCCTAGAGGAATACATTGTGCACAAAGGATGCTTATGGTGGGTTGTTGATACGTCCAAAACGTATCTATAATTTCTGCTTGCTCCATGCATGTTTTGTGTGATATTGCTATGATCTAGATACACTTTCATACACTTTTGATCATATTTGGACTAACCTATTAACTCAGTGCACCACAGTGCCAGTTCCTGTTTTCTGCTGTTTTTCTATTTCAGTTTTCCCCCATATAAAAGGTGCTCCAAAAATTCGGGAAAAATCATATAAAAAATCAGCGCAGAAGAACCTTTCGGAAGAACCTAAGTGGGGCCAGAGGGCCACCACCAGGGGCCCAGGCGCCCTGGTGGCACGCCCCAGGGGCTGGCCGCGCCAGGGGGGCGCCTGGACCCCTGGTGCCCCCCTGGCTGCCCCCTTCGCCTATATATTCTCCGTGACGAGAAACCCTCGAGGACAGAACCCTTTTTCGCGATCTCGTCTCTGTTCCGCCGCCGCCACGCTTCCGAGATCGGGAGCACCAGCAGACCTCTTCCCGGCACCCTGCCGGAGGGAGGGCCGACCTTCGGGAGTCTCCTCTCCACCATGGATGCTTCCCGGATGTATCGTGAGTAGTTTCCTTTGGACCATGGGTCCGTGATCAATAGCTATGTGATGTTCTCCTCCCCTCTTTGTTCTTCATGGTTTAGACCTCGTGAGCTGCCCTACATGATCGAGGCACTTTTGTAATCTTTCTGCTGTTGCTATGGTGAGTTTGATGGGATCGGATGGATTATGAGATTATGTTCAGATTGTGATTGAGTAATATATTTGGTTCTTATCTCTTATATTTTTGTTCTTAAGTAATTCTTGCATGTTCTTCGTTGTTGTTTATTGCTTTGGCCAAGTAGTAGGTAATAACCCCAAGAGGGAACGTTATGCTCGATTGTGGGTTCATGCCCCCTGATGACACGCTTGAGTGACAGAAACATGAGTCTAGGGGATGTGCTGTTGCCACAAGGGGGAAAACAACGATGCTTGTAACCACGGTTGCAAGGATTGTTTACTTTACGCAAAGTGCTTTTTAATGCAGTTGTCTGTTGCTTTGGGTTTACACTTTGGGTGGGGCTCGCAACTTAATACCAGCGAGATGTTCTAGATAGATATCTCAAGGTGGATGATTAGTAGTAGATGCAGTTGGATTTCGGTCTACTTATTTTGGCGTTCTGCCCATGCTTTTGAGCCTCTTCCTTTCTTTTGTAGCATAGTTAGCATTGCGGTGCGTTCATAATCCTGTCAATTGCCCTTCTGTAATTTGTTCACCTCGCATAGCAGTTTTATCGTCTTTTGGGAGAGACATCACTAGTGAACATCACGTATCCCGGTCCATATCCTCATTACTGTTTCCACGCTCATTTACTTTTCTGCTTTTACTTTCAGTTGCTATCATTATCCCTTGTGTTTGATCCTTTGTGAACAACAAGACCGGAGAGATTGACAACCTCTCTGAACTTCGTTGGGAACAAAGTTATTTGTGTCTGTGTGCAGGTCCGGAGTCCTACTAGAGACAAACCTTGGTATCTTTACCGAGGGAAATTTGCTTCTGTGCTACATCACACCTTCCACTTGGGGTTTACCAATGAAGGGCGAGAAATCACTATCATCACCTCGCACATCAAGCGAAATTTCTGGCGCCGTTGCCGGGGACTCCGAGTGCTAAGATAGGGGAGTTGCACACTACCCTTTACCTTTGTTTTTTAGTCTTGTTAGTTTACCTTTCAGTTTTTATCTTTGTGTCCTTTATCAAAAAATACCAAAAATACCTACTAATGCTATCTTCACCATGGGCGTGGAACCACCCAAATATGGTAGGATGGACATGTTTCACTTGGATCGTCTTCGATCAATTTGTGCTCGCGCTAAAAACCCAACCGACTTGGTTGAGGGAAAATCATTGGATGAGCATGCTCATTATACGCGGCACCGCCTATCTCAGAAAGGGAAACACTTATGGGATCAAATACAAGTTTCTTATTGCTATGCTGAGTGTTTATGCCACATTTATAATTTTACTTGTTGCTCTAATATAGAGCGTAAACACCTTCCTTTCCAATGTGAGTTTAATGAAAATGAGATCCTATCTTCTTATGCCAAAGGTGTTTATGATTACTTTGATGTTGAAAAGATTGAAGAGTTTGTTGCTTTTAAAGGTGCTTATGAGATTGCTTCGTTGATTGAAAAGTATTACGATACTATTCGCAAGTCTGAAAACTTTGCCGTTCTTGCTTATTGCTTTGAGAATTATACTTCCAATGCTTATATTGATGATTTTAAAAATAGAATGCTTGCTGCCCGAGAAGAGGCTAATGATTGCTATGATGAGGAGTCCTATGATTCCGAGGACTCACTTGATACATCCCTTTCTGAAGATCTTGATACTTGCTTTGTTGTTGGCCATGATGCCACTATGGATGATGCTTACAAAGATGAACTTGCTATAGTTCCTTATGTGAAGCATGAAATTGTTGCTATTGCACCCACACTTGATTGCCCTATTATTCTTTTGAAATCTCCAACTATTCCGGAGAATTTTGCTCTTATCAAGGCTCAATGTGATGGGTTGCATCTATGTTATCATCCTAAAGACCGTGTTGAAAACTATACACGTGTGCTTGTAGGTCATGAACAACATGATTTATGTGATAGTTATATTCTTGATGTTGTTCATGATGTTACTGAAAATTACTTTTCGAGAGGAAAGTTTGGTTGTAGAAACTTCCATGTTAGAAAAACACCTCTCTTCATGTTGAAAGTTTTGAAGTTGTTCTTGTTCTACCTTCCTATGCATGTCACTTTGTGCTTCTTTGATTTATTTTATTACAAGATGCCTATGCATAGGAAGTGGGTTAGGCTTAAATGTGTTTCACATTTTCTTCTTGATGCTCTCTTTTGCTTCAATTCTTATTCTCTTGTGAGCATATTTCATAATCTTTAAGCCTAGCTAATGGCTCTAAAGAAGCGCTTTTGGGAGGCATCCCACAACGAATTAGGTTTCTTTTTTGCTTTTGTTGTGTCTTGATGTTTGTTACTACTGTAGCAACATCATTGTATCTTTATTTTCAGCTTTGTGCCAAGTTATAGCCTCTTATGATAAGGGAAGCAAAAGTTGTGACATGCTGTCTAGAAAACAGATTCTGTCCTTGAACAGAAAAATTCGAATAAAACCACCATATCATCTTTTTGATCTGAATTGTTTTGACAACATGCTCTATACAATTGTGAAACTTTCGTATGTTCTGAGTTTTTTGATTTGAGTTGCAGAAGTGCCCCGAAAAAATTCTCTACTACCTGTTGTCCTGTTTTTCACAGATTCTGCCACGTTTTGCCCCTCTTCACTTTTGCAAACCTTAAGCTTGCTTTTTCTTTGAAAAAACCTTTTGGCACTCTTGAGAAACAGTATCTCTTCAAGAATATCTTTATATCCAGTGGGGAAAAATATTTTATTAAGGGTACTAACCTCTCTAATCAGCTTATGATGAGTTATGTATGAAGGGAGTTTTCAAGTGTGCGATGGAAGATGATGAAAGAAGATCCAAGAGTGTCAAGCTCTCAAGCTTGGGGATGCCCCCATGCATCCCCAATAAATATTCAAGGAGACTCAAGCGTCTAAGCTTGGGGTTGCCCCCGTGCATCCCCTTCTCCATCAACAATCATCAGTTCGTCCTTCGTCTCACTATATTTTTATCACTTCATGCGTTATGTGCTATGCTTAGAGCGTCTCGCTCTTAGGTTTTATTTTTAGTTTTCTTTAGTTTTGCTTGCTGGTCATAACAAGTTAGACCCCATCTTACTTTATGTGGGAGAGAAACACGCTCCACTCCAATCTATAACACATCATAGGATTTTTCCTGCTTATCTTTTTGCTGTTGTGTGTTCTTTATCTTTTCGTACCTGCTGCCATGTTTAGTTTTAGTCTTGGTTTGTCTTTAGCAAGAGCCTTGGCTTTTGTTTAGTTTGTTGCTGGAACTCTTTTTAGTTTTCATGTTTATCTTGTTAAATAAAGTTGGTTGTTGCACTGAGTAGTGTCTTGTCTTGAAAGTAGGTAATTGAGGTTGCTATTTAATTCTAGTAGTAACTTGCAATGGTTTTGAAGTATTGATGTGAGTAATGTCTGAACTTTTTGTGTCAAGAGCTTTAGCCTATTAGTGATAGGTGTCGTATTTTGGGCAATCCGTGTGTATTTTCAAAACCTACAAAACTAGTTGAGAACTCTAGCTCCTAGATGGATCACTAATCTTTGGAGGGATCGAATATTAGAGTACACTCATGTACCATGAGTCGAGGATGCGCAAGGATAACCAAACCCCCATACACTCCTCCTCGGGGTACTTGTCTCTTTGTTGAACCTCCTTATTAGAATGAGAGTTACCGATAATAAGTGCATGAGTTCTTCGGACTAATGTAAGTATTGAAAGTTGACACTTCCACCTTCCCATATTTTGCTAGCCTCTCCCGTGCCGTGCATTGCCTTCTTCTCACCCCGAGAGTTGGTGTCCACCTTCGCCGGTACATCCAAACCCTTGGCATGATACGCTCTGTCATCATAAGCCTCCTTATATCTTTCCTCAAAACAGCCACCATACCTACCTATCAAGGAATTTCCATAGCCTTTCCGAGATATATTGCCATGCAACATCCACCTCTTCATGACTTGATCTTCATGTCATACATGTTCCTGCTACACTGGCAGCGACATACATTGCATACATCATGATAGTTACATCTTCTTTATGATTTTGAGTACCTTGTAAAGTGTGAAAGATTTCCTTTACCTTCTTGTAAAATAGAGTGTTGCCCTTAAGTGAGTAAAAGATCCCAAAGTGGACACAATAAAAGATCCCAAAGAGGACACAATAAAAGATCCCAAAGAGGACAAATGAGAGTTGAATAGAAAGAGCCATTGAGGCCACAAAAAATACAAAAAAATAGAAAAAAGAGAGAAAAGAAATAAAAAGAGAGAAAGGGGCAACACTACTATCCTTTTGGAGATCCACACTAGTACTCCCTTTATATCCTTGTACTCCATAGAGATGATCATTATGCATATAGCTATGTGGGGACCTTCACACTATAGAACTTGGCTTGCATATTCCAAGGATGAGCCTCCTCAAACGAGCTCTAGGTCTTCATGAGCGAGCAAGTTAGATGCACCCCCACTAGTTCCATTAGAGAGCTTCCTAGCTCGTATGTGCATCCGTTGCATGGCAATCCCTACTCCTCACATCATATCTATCATTTGGCATCTCTTGCCTATGATTGTTCTCATTGATGTGAGCCTTTCTCATTCTTTTTTGTCTTCCTCCTCCTCTCTTTGCCATCCTAAGTGTCAACTCTCGTGCTTACGCTCATCCATTGCATGAGTGCTCAAAATATTGAAAAAGGAGTGGATCAAATTGACTTGTACCTGGCTAGTGGTCTGGGGACGAGTCAAGATAAGATTCCAGAAAAAGACCAAGTGTGAAACTTTAGTAGATTGAGTTCTCAACAAATAAATATTTTTCTCGTATTCCCTATCCCCTTCTTGCACGCAAACACCATTTGGAGACATTCGAGTCACGGACAGCGAGAGCTCTTGCACCTAATGTTCTTTTGTTACTTGTTTCAATGCTAATATAGACTCTTGCATGTTATGACTTGAATTGAATTTCTAACCTTGATTGCTTTACTTTTCAAAGTTCTTATATGGTTGCTAGCATGTCACCACAGAAATTATGCTATTATCATTTACCTACTCGAGGACGAGCAGGAATTAAGCTTGGGGATGTTGATACGTCCAAAACGTATCTATAATTTCTGCTTGCTCCATGCATGTTTTGTGTGATATTGCTATGATCTAGATACACTTTCATACACTTTTGATCATATTTGGACTAACCTATTAACTCAGTGCACCACAGTGCCAGTTCCTGTTTTCTGCTGTTTTTCTATTTCAGTTTTCCCCCATATAAAAAGTGCTCCAAAAATTCAGGAAAAATCAGATAAAAATCAGTGCAGAAGAACCTTTCGGAAGAACATGAGTGGGGCCAGAGGGCCACCACCAGGGGCCCAGGCGCCCTGGTGGTGCGCCCCAGGGGCTGGCTGCGCCAGGGGGCGCCTGGACCCCTGGTGGCCCCCCTGGCTGCCCCCTTCGCCTATATATTCTCCGTGATGAGAAACCCTCGAGGACATAACCCTTTTTCGCGATCTCGCCTCTCTTCCGCCGCCGCCGCGCTTCCGAGATCGGGAGCACCAGCAGCCCTCTTCCCGGCACCCTGCCGGAGGGAGGGCCGACCTTCGAGAGTCTCCTATCCACCATGGATGCTTCCCGGATGTATCGTGAGTAGTTTCCTTTGGACCATGGGTCCGTGATCAGTAGCTATGTGATGTTCTCCCCCCCTCTTTGTTCTTCATGGTTTAGACCTCGTGAGCTGCCCTACATGATCGAGGCACTTTTGTAATCTTTCTGTTGTTGCTATGCTGAGTTTGATGGGATCTGATGGATTATGAGATTATGTTCAGATTGCGATTGAGTAATATATTTGGTTCTTATCTCTTATATTTTTGTTCTTAAGTAATTCTTGCATGTTCTCCGTTGCTGTTTATTGCTTTGGCCAAGTAGTAGGTAGTAACCCCAAGAGGGAACATTATGCTCGATTGTGGGTTCATGCCCCCTGATGACATGCTTGAGTGACAGAAACATGAGTCTAGGGGATGTGTTGTTTCCACAAGGGGGAAAACAACGTTGCTTGTAACCGCGGTTGCAAGGATTGTTTACTTTACGCAAAGTGCTTTTTAATGCAGTTGTCTGTTGCTTTGGGTTTACACTTTGGGTGGGGCTCGCAACTTAATACCAGCGAGATGCTCTGGATAGATATCTCAAGGTGGATGATTAGTAGTAGATGCAGTTGGATTTCGGTCTACTAATTTTGGCGTTCTGCCCATGCTTTTGAGCCTCTTCCTTTCTTTTGTAGTATAGTTAGCATTGCGGTGCGTTCATAATCCTGTCAATTGCCCTTCTGTAATTTGTTCACCTCGCATAGCAGTTTTATCATCTTTTGGGAGAGAGACATCACTAGTGAACATCACGTATCCCGGTCCATATCCTCATTATTGTTTCCACGCTCATTTACTTTTCTGCTTTTACTTTCAGTTGCTATCATTATCCCTTGTGTTTGATCCTTTGTGAACAACAAGACCGGAGAGATTGACAACCTCTCTGAACTTCGTTGGGAACAAAGTTATTTGTGTCTGTGTGCAGGTCCGCGTCAGTTGCGCCGCTGACACCTACTTATCATCTCTGGAGTCCTACTGGAGACAAACCTTGGTATCTTTACTGAGGGAAATTTGCTTCTGTGCTACATCACACCTTCCACTTGGGTTTTACCAATGAAGTGCGAGAAATCACTATCATCACCTCGCACATCAGTTTTCGGAGTGACAGAAACCTGAACCCCAGTTCGCACACTTTTGCATAAGGGAATTATGGATCCTTGATCGTAATGCTATGGTTAGGCTTATACCTTAATTACTACCTTGTATTTTCGGATGCTTGCAAGGTGTGTAATCATAAGAGTACACTTATCTTAGTCTAGAAGGTGTACTAGCATTGATCCACCCACCGACACTTATCAACACAATACATATTACTTGGCGGAGTATGGTGAAAGTAACTTGGCGATCTTTCCCGTGTGTTCTCGAGAATGCTTTAGCTTTTATAAGTTTAGTTCCTAGGCTTATCCTTGTGAAAGGATTGGGCCACTTGCTACTCCTTAGTTACCCTGTTTACTTTGCTTGTGTTTTACTTTTCTGTTGCTTAAACCAAAACCCCCTAAATATTTACCTTTGAGTGTGTGCAGCCTTTCCTTATCCAGTGTCACTTATCAGCACCTTCTGCTCCTCGTGGGATCGACATCCTTATTTATCGAAAATCTACAATTGATCCCCTAGACTTGTGGGTTATCAAGAATCATTTATTGGCGCGGTTAACGGGGGAGGCAACCCAACTAAACCTATTAACTTCACCGCCATCAATGAGCTTTTCTGGCGCCGTTGCCGGGGAGTGTAGCGCTATTGGTAAGTTGCCGGTAAGGAAACCTTTATTTTCAGTTATTACTTTCAGTCCTTATGGACTCTTTTGCTGTTGGTTCGTTGCTGGTAAGGAGCCGCCCCACGACTGTGGTGGTCACTCCTACCCCTACTGAAATTGTGCCCTATAAAATACCACCTGGTATTATTGATCATGTCTTGTCTAATCGTTATACAGGAGAAGGACATCCGGGAGAACACCTGCTATATTTATCACAATTATGTTATTTATTTAAGCTTGCAGGTGTAACAATGGAGTTCGTCATCAAGAAACTATTCTCCGTATCACTCAAAGATAAAGCTTCAGATTGGTATAAGCTACTCGATAACTCTGATCTGCTTGAATGGCCAGAGCTTATGTCTCTCTTTTATGCAAAGTTTTATCCTCTTATTGAAATTCACCAAGAAAGGAACTACATCTACAACTTTCCATCTCGTGACGGAGAGAGCATCGCTCAAGCTTGGGGGAGACTGAAGTCCCTGATGCTCAAATGCCCAAACCATGAGCTCCCCAAGGAAATTATACTTACAAATTTCTATGCCAGTCTTTCTCGTCAGGACAAGGAGATGTTGGATGCCTCCTCTAGCGGGGTATTCCAGACCAGAAGTATGGAAGAAAAATGGGACCTCATGGTGAAGGTATTGAACCCGCTATAAACTATGAGCATGACTACATTGAGAGTTATGTGAAGACTGATTACTTTAATACCTTTTGATCTAAAATTGGTCTTGATTCCCAACTAATGGTTGACTTTTGCAAGGACTTTGCTTCTCATATTGATTCTTCTAAGAAGAAGGAGAGTCAACATCATAAACCTTTCAAGGAGTCACCTATTGCGATTAATGTTACTGATCCTGTTTTACCTGTAATTGTGTATGATCAGCCTCCTTATCCCTCAAGGATAAAGGAGAAATCTTTTGGTACAGATATTCTAAACAAAAACGGAAGGACCACTGACGAACCTGAGGACATGATCAAGGTCAAGCCTCAAGTTGCAATGGTCAAGGATCTGGTAACCAGTGATATTGAAGAATCCACTATTAGTTTTTGTGTTGTTTCCACTAACATTGTCACAACCAAGAACAAAGGCCCAATTTCAGGTACACCAGTTGTATCTGTCAAAATAGGAGATCAAAATTACTATGGGCTATGTGATTTGGGATCTAGCGTCAGCGCTATTCCCTTCACACTTTATCAAGAGATCATACACGAGATTCAGCCGTGTGAGATCAAGGACATTGATGTCACGATTCATCTTGCAAATAAACAAACAATCTCTCCAGTTGGGATTGTGAGAGATGTTGAAGTACTCTGCGGTAAGGTAAAATATCCTACTGACTTTCTTGTACTTGGTTCAGTGCAAGATAGTTTTTGCCCTATTATCTTTGGTAGGCCCTTCCTTAGCATTTGTGGAGCTATAATAGATTGCAAGAAAGGTAAAGTTTCTGTTGAATTCAACGGTGAGCCGTATGAATTTAATTTTTCTAAGTTTTCTAAGCAGCCTCGTGGTACTGACTTGTCAAGTAATGACAAAATTATTGAATAAATTGCTTCTATTGATATTCCTCCTAATGATACTTTGCAGCAATTTATGGAAGACCACGAGAATGACATGCATATGCAGGAGAGGGATGAACTAGAAGACATATTTTTAAGAAAAATTCCTATCCTGAAGCACAACCTACCGGTTGAACCTTTAGGACTCCTCTCGCAACCAAAAGAAGACCCGATGTTTGATCTAAAACCACTACCCAATACGCTCAGGTATGCTTATGTAGATGAAAAGAAAGTATATCCTATTATTATCAATTCTAACCTTTCAGGGTATGAAGAAGAGCGATTATTGGAGACACTCCGCAGACACCGAGGTGCTATTGGCTATACTCTTGATGATCTCAAGTGTATTAGTCCATCCATTTGCCAACATACTATCAATCTCGAGCCCGATGCAAAACCAGTTGTTGATCATCAACGACGGTTGAACCCAAGGATGAAGGACGTGGTTAGGACGGAAGTTCTCAAACTTCTAGCTGCAGGTATCATCTATCCTGTAGCTGATAGTAAGTGGGTAAGTCCCGTTCATTGTGTTCCTAAGAAAGGAGGTATAACTGTTGTTCCTAATGATAAAAATGAACTAATACCTCAGAGGACTATTATTGGATATAGAATGTGTATTGATTTCAGGAAGTTGAACAAGGCCACCAGGAAGGACCACTATCCTCTGCCCTTTATTGATCAGATGCTCGAGCGGATGTCTAAAAACACCCACTTCTGCTATCTTGATGGGTATTCTGGCTTCTCCCAGATTCACGTTAACACCGCGGATCAAGAGAAGACCACCTTTACGTGTCCTTACGGTACTTATGCTTATAGGCGTATGCCTTTTGGTTTGTGTAATGCACCTGCTACTTTTCAGAGGTGTATGTCTGCAATATTTCATGGTTTCTGTGAGGAGATTGTAGAAGTTTTCATGGACGATTTTTCCGTCTATGGAAACTCCTTTGACCACTGTATCCACAATCTTAATAAAATTTTGCAGAGATGTGAAGAAACGAATTTGGTGCTCAATTGGGAGAAGTGCCATTTCATTGTTAACGAAGGGATAGTTCTTGGATACAAGATTTCCGAAAGGGGAATTGAAGTGGACAAGGCAAAAATTGAAGCTATTGAAAGTATGCCCTATCCAAGGGACATCAAAGGTATTCGTAGTTTTCTAGGTCATGCTGGTTTCAATAGAAGATTTATCAAGGACTTTTCTAAGACCTCAAGACCCCTTACCAATCTTCTCCAGAAGGATTCTCCTTTTGTATTTGATGAAGATTGTAAGGAAGCTTTTGAAGTTCTTAAGAAAGCCTTGATAACCGCTCCTATAGTACAACTACCTGACTGGAATTTGCCCTTTGAAATTATGTGTGATGCTAGTGATTTTGCTGTTGGAGCTGTTTTAGGAAAAAGGGTTGACAAGAAGCTGAATGTCATCTACTATGCCAGCAACACACTTGATAGTGCTCAAAAGAATTATGCTACTACCGAGAAGGAATTCTTGGCAATGGTGTTTGCTTGTGATAAGTTTAGGCAGTATATTGTTGATTCTAAAGTTATTATCCATACTGACCATGCTGCCATTAAGTATCTTATGCAGAAAAAGGACGCCAAACCAAGACTCATTAGATGGGTACTACTTCTTCAAGAATTTGATTTGCAGATTCTCGATAGAAAATGAGAAGACAATCCGGTGGCGGATAATCTTTCAAGGATGGAAGATATTCCACACGATCCTATTCCAGTCAACGACAGTTTCCCAGATGAACATCTTGCTGTTGTAAAAGCAAAATCTCATTCTGACCCTTGGTTTGCAGATTATGCTAATTTTATCGTTGCAAAGTTTTTTCCTCCAGGTTTTACATTTCAGCAGAGGAAGAAATTCTTCACGGATTTGAGGCACTACTTTTGGGATGATCCACATCTTTTCAAAGAGGGTCCAGATGGGATCGTGAGAAGATGTATACCGGAGCACGAGCAGCAGGACATTCTTCGACAATGTCACGATAGTCCCTATGGAGGACATCATGCCGGTGAAAGGACCGCACATAAAGTTTTATAATCAGGTTTTTATTGGTCTACTCTTTTTAAGAACGCCCGAAGGTACGTTCTATCTTGTGATAAGTGTCAGAGAGTTGGTAACATTAGCAGGAGAAATGAGATGCCTATGAATTACTCACTAGTGATCGAACCTTTCGATTGCTGGGGTTTTGATTTTATGGGTCCTTTTCCTCCTTCACACAAGTACGCACACATCTTAGTTGCTGTTGATTATGTAACCAAGTGGGTTGAAGCAATCCCCACTGAGAGTGTTGATCACAAGACATCTTTGAAAATGCTCAAGGATGTAATTGTTCCTAGGTTTGGAGTACCAAGGTACCTCATGACAGATGGAGGGTCACACTTCACGCATGGAGCTTTTAGGAAAGCTCTAGCCAAGTACGATGTCAATCATAGGATTGCATCACCGTACCACCCTCAAACTAGTGGGGAAGTTGAGCTCACCAGTAGGGAGATCAAGTTGATCTTACAAAAGACAGTAAAAAGTTCTAGAAAGGACTGGTCAAAGAAGTTAGGAGATGCTTTGTGGGTGTATAGAACTGCTTACAAAAACCCCATGGGCATGTCTCCGTATAAAATGGTCTATGGCAAGGCTTGCCATTTACCATTAGAGTTAGAGCACAAGGCTTTCTGGGCTATCAGAGAGCTAAATGCTGCCCCAAAGTTAGCTGGTGAAAAGCGTCTCATGAACTTGACTTCTCTAGATGAGTGTAGGAGTGAAGCTTACGAGAGCGCTAAAATGTTCAAGGAAAAGGTAAAGAAGTGGCACGATAAAAGAATTCTGAAACGTGAATTTAATGTTGGTGATAAAGTTTTATTGTTTAGATCTCGTTTCAGGTTTTCTCCAGGTAAACTACTTTCCAGATGGGAAGGACCTTTTCATATCGAGGAAGTATATCGGTCTGGTGCAATCAAGATCAATAATTTCGAAGGCACCAAACCTCAAGTTGTGAATGGACAAAGACTCAAACATTATATGGCAGGTGATCCTATCAATGTGGATGTGAACATGATATATACAAGAACTCATGAAGAACATGTTGCAGCCCAGTTTCAGACACCGGCAGGAGCAGAATAAGAAAAGGTATGTATTACGGCAAGGAAACATCGCGAACGTCAATAAAAGTTTACTTTTCAAAGGTTTTGCAAAATTAGGAAAATTCCAAGCCCGAGTGGAGCCGGAGAGGAGCTCCAGGGGGCCCAGGAGGCCTCCTGGCGCGGCCCCCCTCCTGGCCGTGCCAGGCACCCTCCTGGGTGCCCTCGACTCCAAATCCGACTCCACCTAGGCTTGAAACCTTCCTTCTGTTGCAGAAATTTTTGCTATATATTTGCCCGGATAGTCCCGGCACCGTATCTCTCGATTTCGCGTGTTTTCTTTCTCGATCTGTTTCTGCCAGGGTGAAAAGCTGTTGCTAGAGATGTCTTCTTGTGGCTCGAGCGGAGAGGACTTCTTGGGATGGCGTCTACGTCAAGTTCAGAAGGATCTTAATCAAGGGAAGCACGTTGATTGGGCTACCGAAGAAGAAATTGCCGCAAGACAAACGGAGATGGATGTCGGGACCCAGAATATGCGTATGTAATTCCAGTCACAACTCAATCACATGGAGAGACGAGAGCTGTACCCACTTGTCTAAGCAGACAAGGCCAAGCACAGAACACTCTCGGAAAGCATCGTACGTGAGGGGCATCCCATCCAGGCCGGATGATCAACTGAGATGGGTCCTCATCACCCGCTTACAAGTCTAAATGATTATGGGTGGTGAAATCCCATACTCATAGACAAGTCGCCTCAACCATGTGATGACTCCCAAGTGCAGGAGATCAATTGTAGTACCTTTCGATAAGTATTTGAGTGTCGAACCCACGAGGAGCTGAAGGTAAGCTATATATTCTCTAAAGCCCTATAACCCTCTTATATGGCTGTTTATGCAAAGGAATAAGTTTGACTAAAAGGAACTAACTAATTAAAAGCAAGTGACGTGGAGTGTGGTTTGTCTAGTAACTAGTGAAGCAAGTTAAAAATGCAAGTAATCCTAGAGCAAGTTTCTAAAGCAAGTTTCTAAGCAAGTTTCACAAGTAGCAAGCAGCAAATATCTCAAGTATCTCAAGGGAGCAAGTGTTCTAGCAATAGGTGTTTCGTTCGTGTGGTTGTCACAATTAGTGAAGCACATGTTTTAGTCTTAGTTGTTTCTTCTAGGAAGGAGCCATGAATAGGTATAGTCAAGTAAATGATCTACAACCCCTTATGATGGATCATGTGGCCAAGTAAATGACTGCACAAGATTGATTAAGACATAAAGTCCCACCATAGCCTTACGTTCTAAGGTCCCCTATATATATATATCCCCCAATAACTTAACTTTGTGGCTCGGTCTCAGGTTATTGTCACTCCCAAGTCACCACCACTCCATTATGCTACCGGTGATCACCTTACATGCATTCCCCAACATATGCGTGCACTCATATATTGTACATAAAGACAATCATAGAAGATAACAAACTTGTATGCAACCAATCAACGAACTATTTCACCATTGCCAAGAACAATTCACTACTCAAACATAGACGGGGAGACACAATACATCAAGGGAATATAGTATTGCATCATACATCGTGTTTGCCAAGAGATTACAGTGGAGAGATGGAGCTGATCTTGCTGTAGATGTTGATGATGAACACGCCGGAGGGGGGTGGAGCCCTCCGAGGGTGATCCCGGCGGCGTTTCCCCCCTCCGATCTTCTCCGGCGGCAGCCTTCTGTCTCTCTGTTTCGTGGTTTCGTCTCTCGGCGCCGCCTCCTCCTCGAAAAGGCCAGGGGACCCTTTATATAGTCGTTTTTAGGTCACGAGACACTCGGGAGAAGAAAGATCGACGGCATCGGAGCCACGGGGGCAAAAAGGGGGCCTCTCACGCGGCCAAGGAATCTGGCCGCGTGGAGGGTCGTCTTTGCCACCTGGTTGGCCTTTTGGCCCTCTACTTTGGCCCATGGTCTTCGTCTCGAAAATTCTGAACCGTGCTCTTTGGCCTTGCCCTTTTTGGAGTCCCGAAGCTCCCGGAAAGTCTGAAACACTAAAAAGTATGTTTTCTGGAAAAACAGGGTTAGGACCAAAAGAAGGGGGATTGTTTAGAAAATCCCCCAAATCATTATAAAACATGAATATAAGTTGCTAATATGTAGGAAAAACAAGTAATAACATGCAAAGTTCATGTATGCATTTTACATGCATCAACATCCCCAAGCTTAACCCATGCTCGTCCTCGAGTATGAAGGTGATAAAACTAACATGGACTTTGCATATTGAAACAATCATGGGATATCAAGGAGGATTATTCATGCTACATATAATCAAATGATTAATACTAGAAATGGGTAGCAATATACAATTCATGTTGTAAGAAATATCAAATATGGAAGCAAAGATGCTTCATGAAAGTTCACAAAGTGTATAATGAAATAAAAGCACTATGGACCAAATGCATACACAAAATGAAAAATAAAATCCTATATTGGTCAAAGAATAGCATAATGGAGAATAGAAAATATGGTGGACACTTTGGAGAAAATTGAGTAGAGGTAAAACATGATCAAGTCTTATTTAGCCTCTAAATTATTCAACTAAAATTACTAATTGAAATGTGGTATCCATTGATCTAGGACTCTCATTGCCCCTTTATCACTAGCATCTTAAAATTGTGAGTATTGAAGTAATGAGAATGACAAGGTGGTTGAAAGCCTCATGCCCCGTGAGTGTGAAAACCTACTCCATGATTACTCAACTTAAGATTCCTAATAAGATTTGTACAATCATAATAAGTATTAATGACATCATAGAGAACCGCAAAGAGGTACCTCTTGCCCCATGACATGGAAACAAGCCCATGTTACAATGACAAGATGAACAAACGGAGTAGACTCATCATCCTTTTTATTTTCATTCACTATTATGCATAGCTTCTTATTTTATTGTAGGATGTGTTGTAGAGTCACTCAAGCTGTAAGTAAATTTCCACCATGATAAAGCATGGCTTGGGTTAGCGGCCCAATGCGTTTCTCTAGTCATATAGATACTTACTCATCAAAACTTACTATTCCTCTATTTCATTTCGGCATGGCAGGAGTCCAAAAACAAAAGTACATGATATCAACCAAATGTAAAAAAAAATTGTGCAATGTTGAAAGCTTTCCGGTGATACACGTTTATAGCTAGCCCCCAACCACACACTTGTCAAACGCAAAACTTGTGGCTCCCATTATTGGGTCATGTTTATTAGATGCATAAAAAGTAAAGTGTGCCTTCAAAAGTTCGTGAGAGTCCTATCCCAAGTTCAACCCATGACAATTAATAAAGTGAATATCTTAATTTAGAACATAAATAACACAATAACATGGTGAACATACTCGGAATAGCAATGAAGCTAATGGGAAGATATGGTGGACTCACTGGAAATACTTGGCTAAGGAGTGTTGGAAACAAGTTTTTACTTGTTGGAATTTTTAAATTTTTGGCTAGCAAGAGGGAGATAGTTGACCAGCTACTATGCATGCATATGTCCATAGAACTACTCATTTCATGACAAACTAAATAAACCAGCAATTAACATCAAGGACATGAATAAGAGATAGCTCAAGACAACATTATTGCAAATTTCTACACATAAAAAGTCTATAAATCATGCAAACATATGTAGCTCTTCGAATCAACCATGGCATACCTATTCCAAATCATAATACTAGCATCCAATACATTCCAACCCCAAACTCCAGTAGCTCAATCTCATATAAAATGATGGTGGTGGTCTTATCAAAACAAAAATAAAAACAAAAACTAGACGCTTCAAGTCTCTACGATAAATGCTTTGCTTAGAAAAACAGAAAGTAGACGTGTGCTAACCAAAAGAGTGTAGCTCCAGTGGGGTGTTCATCACATCCCCAAGATTATGGCTTTCACCATTCTTGGATGTCTTGAGGCGCAGCTCCTCTATTCCCTGTGAAAAAACTTCACAAAACATGTTTCTCCCATTCTTTTTCTGTGGGGTGAGATTAGCAAGGACAAACAAATCACATGCTTGCTGTGCAAAATTCCAAATCAAATGCTCCAGTAGATAGACAATAAGGTTCATTATGTTGTATGTTCACTCTCTTGCTTGAAAGAATCATGGAAATTCGATTCCCAAGCCCAAAGAGTGCATAAAACAAAAGAAGGCAGAATCTGTCCAGAAAAGCAACAGCAGAAAAACGAACGTTTTTCCCTAAGCTAGACTCGTCAAAAAATTAAGCCAATTTTTGTGCTTACAGAGGACGAAAAGTTGCAGAACATACTAAAAAATTAGCTCAATCCTACATACCAATAAAAAACGTAAAATCATACGGTGAGCAGACTCGTGCTGAAACAGAAATTTCATGCACTAGGATAGCAACTTATAAGTCCAAATGGGTTTGACTTGACTCTTTATTGAAAACTCCAGAATTAAAACAAAAAACCTAATCTCTTGAGACAGCAAGAGGACACTAGGAAAAACCAACTAATAACAACCGGGTTGCCTCCCGTAAAGCGCTTTATTGATAGCCGTATAGCTAGGCTTTTCTTACTTAACATCATGATGGTTGGAGTGAGGTGGCTCGGCATCCCCAAGCTTGGATTCTTGTACTTATTTGATACATGTAGGGTGAGCCCAGGGGTACATCCCCAAGCTTGATTGGTTGTCCCTCTTGATCTTTGTTCATCTCACTCAACTCTTCCTCCTGAAAAATTCTTCTTACACAAATCTCAACATAAAACTTGATTAGAGGGGTTAGTGCCTCCATAAATAAAATCCACATAGGTACAACAAAGACACATCATGAGTTGATTCTAAATATTAACTACTGTTACTACAGTTTTGCATTGCTCCTTGATCAAAAGAACCACACAAAACACAAGTAATGAGAGCAATGCAAAATAAAGACATAATCTGCCAAAAACTGAACAACCCGTAAAGAGTGTATTTTTAGAGGCACTTAAGTTGCTCAAATCAGAAAACTTAAAACTAATTAAATATGTAGTGATAACTAAATATTGCTGTCGTAAATTACCAGGTCAAAATTCCACTTCTGTGATTTTAAACATTTTTCGCAGTGAAGTTCAGGAATCTGTTTTCTGGACAGCTAATTATTATTGTTTAATCCTATCTCTCATATAAGATTATTCTTACCATTTAAGATGAGAAATAAGACAGATATGTGATGTTACAGTAGTGAACTAATATTTTTATTGTTTTTAGCTTTGGAAAAAGTTTTAATGATAGAGACTTTGCAATGGTTTCATTGGCATGAACAACACATGTTCAAGGTCGACCCCAACTTCTCCATTACTCATCCTTCTCATTTACTTTCCCAAATTTTTTATAAAATGAAAATCTTAAACTAAATGATACATAACAGTAGGTAAAGGTATTTTACATGTTGTAAAGACATAAATGTGTGCTCAAACCGAGTAGGAAATTAAAGCATAAGGAACACACCAAAAAAATATTAAACAATTTATTTTTAAGTCTAACCCATTTCCTATGCATTGGCATTTTGTAATGAAACAAATAAAAGAAGCACATAATAGCAAGCATAGAAAGGTAGATCAAGTGCAACTTCAATACTTTCAGCATAAAGAGGGGAAACTTAATATTGTTGAAATATGTGTAACCATGTTTCCCTCTCTCATAATAATTTTCAGTAGCATCATGAATAGATTCAACAATATGAATATCACATAAAACATTCTTATCATGAGCCACATGCATAAAAGAATCACTACTCTCCACATAAGTAAAATCCTCATTAGTGATAGTGGGAGTTAAACATTCATAATTTTCATTACAATCATCATATATAGGAAGCATAGTATCATCAAAGTGAATTTTCTCCTCCAAGCTTGGGGAACTAGAAATATCATGCTCATCAAAACCAACTTCCCCAAGCTTAAAACTTTCCATAGAATCAGCAAGTATATCATTTTTATCCTCAATAGTAGGGGGACTAAAAATATCATATTCATCAAGACAAACTTCCCCAAGCTCAAGGTTTTCCTTAGCAATAAAGGTGTTCAAAGAATTAGTACTACCACAAATATGATTGTTGTGCAAATAATTTTTCAATTTCTCCTCAAACACTTCATGTCCTAATTCAAGGTAGATATTATACAGTTCTAATATTGTGTTTTAGGTTTATATGTTAGTATGCAATGCAAGCAAGAATAAAAGCTTAGCACAACGCTCCCCGGCAACGGCGCCAGAAAAGTGCTTGATGACTCCCAAGTGCAGGAGATCAATTGTAGTACCTTTCGATAAGTATTTGAGTGTCGAACCCACGAGGAGCTGAAGGTAAGCTATCTATTCTCTAAAGCCCTATAACCCTCTTATATGGATGTTTATGCAAAGCAATAAGTTTGACTAAAAGGAACTAACTAATTAAAAGCAAGTGACGTGGAGTGTGGTTTGTCTAGTAACTAGTGAAGCAAGTTAAAAATGCAAGTAATCCTAGAGCAAGTTTCTAAAGCAAGTTTCTAAGCAAGTTTCACAAGTAGCAAGCAGCAAATATCTCAAGTATCTCAAGGGAGCAAGTGTTCTAGCAATAGGTGTTTCGTTCGTGTGGTTGTCACAATTAGTGAAGCACATGTTTTAGTCTTAGTTGTTTCTTCTAGGAAGGAGCCATGCATAGGTATAGTCAAGTAAATGATCTACAACCCCTTATGATGGATCATGTGGCCAAGTAAATGACTGCACAAGATTGATTAAGACATAAAGTCCCACCATAGCCTTACGTTCTAAGGTCCCCTATATATATCCCCCAATAACTTAACTTTGTGGCTCGGTCTCAGGTTACTGTCACTCCCAAGTCACCACCACTCCATTATGCTACCGGTGATCACCTTACATGCATTCCCCAACATATGCGTGCACTCATATATTGTACATAAAGACAATCATAGAAGATAACAAACTTGTATGCAACCAATCAACGAACTATTTCACCATTGCCAAGAACAATTCACTACTCAAACATAGACGGGGAGACACAATACATCAAGGGAATATAGTATTGCATCATACATCGTGTTTGCCAAGATATTACAGTGGAGAGATGGAGCTGATCTTGCTGTAGATGTTGATGATGAACACGCCGGAGGGGGGTGGAGCCCTCCGGGGGTGATCCCGGCGGCGTTTCCCCCCTCCGATCTTCTCCGGCGGCAGCCTTCTGTCTCTCTGTTTTGTGGTTTCGTCTCTCGGCGCCGCCTCCTCCTCGAAAAGGCCAGGGGACCCTTTATATAGTCGTTTTTAGGTCACGAGACACTCGGGAGAAGAAAGATCGACGGCATCGGAGCCACGGGGGCAAAAAGGGGGCCTCTCACGCGGCCAAGGAATCTGGCCGCATGGAGGGTCCTCTTTGCCACCTGGTTGGCCATTTGGCCCTCTACTTTGGCCCATGGTCTTCGTCTTGAAAATTCTGAACCGTGCTCTTTGGCCTTGCCCTTTTTGGAGTCCCGAAGCTCCCGGAAAGTCTGAAACACTAAAAAGTACGTTTTCTGGAAAAACAGGGTTAGAACCAAAAGAAGGGGGATTGTTTAGAAAATCCCCCAAATCATTATAAAACATGAATATAAGTTGCTAATATGTAGGCAAAACAAGTAATAACATGCAAAGTTCATGTATGCATTTTACATGCATCACCATGTTATCGATTGAATCATAACTCTTACATAAACAGACTCCAGCCCGATCACTTAGTCGGGGTCTAGGGCGGGCTCGATCATACAACAAAGTGTGCACGTGACAGAGTCACGAGCAATCGCATCATGATGCCCCAAGCCGCGCACATCTAAGGGCCACTTGGTGTATAAAAGACCGCCAGCCAGATCAAAACTAAGGTCTCGAAAACCCATACTAAGACATGCATGTTATAATCATACACGCAACACACATGTCTGGTATGAACAAGAGGTATCATCACATAACTCTACAAAGTACTTCTTTATTGACTTACACATAGAGCATACAAAGATCACATGTCTGTGATCAACATTACATCATACAACAGAAGCAAATTAGGTCTGAGTACAGACAAGTTTAACAAATGGCTTAGAGAAGCCTTGTAAACATACATGCCCTTCCACGAGGGACCAGACTGCTGTCTGGAACTATACTAGCTTAGTCAACGTCGAGCTTCAGGAAGGTGTCTCCATCAGGGTCTGGGTTTCCATCTAAAACATAGAATAAGCAAACGTGAGTACAAAGTCGTACTCAGCAAGACTTACATCAGAACTATACTACTCATGCTCAAGTTTCAAGGTGAAGGGAGGTGGGGTTTCATCATGCAGAAGTGCCAGCTTTGACTTGGCTAGTCCTGTTCTACGAGTACCAGACTTGAGGTAAGAAGCGTACACGAGTCCACTACCAAGTCTCCAACCAATGCACCACTATGGATACTTCCTCGACTTCCCCACGAGGAAGCACACCATAGCACTCACGCTTATCTTGCGAGTTTTAGAAGTATCCAATAAAGTTGTCTAATAATCAGGTACAACTTTCCAAGTAGTCTTTAACCGCGGACGCGGCTATTCGAATAGTTTTGTTAACCCTGCAGGGGTGTACCGCTACACATACATGACCATCAGTTACCGCCAGGTCTCGGCACCATTCAAGGGGTGTCGGCGAGGATGTTCACCACAACACTTCGCCCACAGCTTCGTTCTAGTCCAAGGAGTCAACTGTCTGAGTTCCAAACCCAACTGGAGTTCCGGCCGAGCTTCCAGCCAGGACTCAAACCATGTAGGCACGACTGACAAGCCCACCTCGACGGATGGTTCTCCGCTTGACAAGCCATGTTCTACAAGCCCTACCATGAATGCCACATTTCCTTTCCTTTATCTTTCTATGCATATGCCGAATGGAAATCCCGAACTAGGTGTGACTCCTGGACTTGGATCGGGGTGAGTTACTAGGTCGAGAGGGGTCGGTGAGCCCAATGTGCGGTTGCACTCTTTGTCTCGGATTACCATACAAGAACTCGGGCTTAAGGCGGTGTTCAATGAGACAACCCACTGTGTACTCCTACACAACCTCTCATCGTTCACCTTGTATTAGGGTAGATTCACCAACACAGTTTCACTTTCATCAACACCATGTTCACTATCATCCTGACTCACATCAAGAGCATCCTCATTGTAAACTCTAAGCATGCAATAAGCAGTAACAGTTGCAGGGGCCACATGATAACAATCAACTCCTATGTCAGCTAGGATTGTGGTTTGCTTACTACTGTGACAAGATGATAGGTCATGCATCGGATATGGGTTCAACTATGCGGTAGAATCGATAACAAGGTGATCTCCTAAACATGCATAAGCGAGACTGATAGGGAATTGGGATTTTATAGACATGATCAATGGGGTTTGCTTGCCTTGCTGACGAAACACTGGTTTAACGGTGGTCTTCTTCTTCTTCGGGGGTGATCACCGTCTCGGAAGCACTATTACCGGCACAATCATCAACAAAGGGGGGCAACATTGAATTTAAATGCACAATCACATGATAATGTTGTCCATGATGTGAATGGTGCTGGCTTGTGGTACATTTGATTTAAATGAAGTGTATTGCATTTGAAATGCAAATTCAAACTCCACATATGAATTTCAACTTAACCAAATTGCAATTGCTAATGATTGTTCTTTGAAAACCATGTGATCATGTGTGTAATATGTCTCTGATGTACAAGTGACCAAGTTTACATTGTACTGGTTCAAAGTGGAAAAGCATTTGAATTAAATTTGAATTAATTCCATTTAAACCAAATAGGAAAAGCTACTGGTCCCATTTTAAATTCAACTCAAACATAGCTGAAAGTTGTATATTTGGATAGATTATTTTCTGCTGATCATTTTTCATATATTATTTGTCCAAATTGGATTTAATATGAATTTTCTATGAATTTCCAAAGTTAGCTATTTTTCTGCAATTTATGGATTTTCTTTAATTATTTTAATCCCTTTTCTTTTTATTGCGTCAGGGTGACGTGGGGGGTGACGTCACAGGGCTCTGGCCAGTGGGTCCCTTAGGTTAGTGAGAGGGGGGGGTTAAAACCCCCGCTGTCAGCGAGTGCATTAGGGGGATTAGGGCGCTGGTTAAGGTCTAATGACCTGGGTGGCCGGCGGCTCGACGCCGGTGCCACTGGGCACGGCGGTGTCCTCGCCGGAGTTGCCTACAGGCCACGGGAAGGCTCGGGGAGACTACCAAAATGAAGCCTGCACACGTCTGCATCGCGCTGCACCCACGGGGAGGCCTAGGAGTGGCCGGAGCCTCGTCGGCGTCGTGCTCGGGCGGCGGTCGTGGCTCTGTGAAGACGAAGACGGCGTAGGAGGCTACGGGAAGGACCACGGGATGGTGGGAAAAGGTCGCAGCCTCACCGTGAATCCAGCGGAGGCGACGGTCTCCGGCGAGAAGTCGTGGTCCCATTCGCTGTCTTCGAAGCTCCCCAGCTTGCGGGCGTCGGCACGAAGATGAAGACGAGTGTGGCGGTGAGGAGTGACACGACGGTGCGGCGTCTTGCCGTCGTTGGCCGCGTGGGAACGGCGGAGCGCTCCGCGGCAGCTTCGGGCGGCGAAGAAAACGGCGAGGGGAGATGAGGGAAGCGAGCTCCAAGAGGGGGAAAGGAAGCGGGGTGAACTGGGCGTACTTGTGGCGCAAGAAGAGGGGCAGGGAAGCCTCCAGGCAGGCACACAGCTGCCGCCGGCGTCGGCATGCTCGCCACTGAGCAGCTTGCCGTCGCCGGGGTAGACGACAAGGGCGCTGGGTAGCCTGGGCCGTGGAAGGTAAGTTGGGCCTGAGGCCCAGGTAAGTGGGCTCGGTTCCCTTTTTCTATTTTTCTTCTGTTTTTCTCTATTTTCTTTTTTTGTAAATTGTTTTGCCCCAATTAAAAATAGCAAGGCATTTTATTAAATGCTTCAAAAATCTATGTGGACTTGTAATGCATATAGCTAGCCACTTACAAAGTTTGGGGATTTTTGAAATTCAAATAATTTGAATTTCAAATCAAATAGGGTATTTAATTAATTTCCAAGCCCTATTTGGAATTTTTGACAAATCTTGGTGCATGCAGTGGGACCCACTTCACTTTATATCTGATCATGCATATTTATAAGACTTTTCAAAAATACCAGAGGAGTTTTTGGAAGAAATTTTTGTCTGGCCATTTAATTAAATTCTTTAGGGCTTTTCTTTTCCCCATTTTTGAATTTCTTTTGAAATTTTCACATGATGCAAAGGGGCACTCAAACCCTAGCACTTACCCAAGTTGGGGTTCTAATAACTTGCCCCCACTCAAAAGAATCTCGTGCCGAGATTCAGAAGTCGTCGGGAGGAAGGTGGGGTACTCGGCACAGAGGCGGTCTTCTCTTTCCCATGTTGCTTCTTTCACGGAGTGATGTGACCATTGCACTTTGAGAAACTTGATCTTCTGACGACGAGTGACACACTCTGCGGAATCAAGAATACGAACGGGGTATTCTCGATAAGAAAGGTCATCTTGGAGATCAAGCGTTTCATGGTCGACTTCGCGGATGGGGTCCTTGAAGCAACGCCTGAGTTGTGACACATGGAATACATCATGTACTCAGGAAAGGTGCGGGGGTAGTTCAAGTTGGTAGGCAACTTCTCCACGTTTAGCAAGAATGCGGAAAGGTCCGATGTAACATGGGGCCAACTTGCCTTTGATACCGAATCGTTGGGTTCCCTTCAGAGGAGTAACCCGAAGGTAAGCCTTCTCATCCAGATTGTAGCTTTCTTGCCTATGATGACGATCGTAGTAGCTTTTCTGACGAGATTGGGCTGCTTTCAATCGATCGCGAACAATGCGAACTTGCTCTTATGCTTCCTTGATCATATCCGGTCCAAAGAATTGTCTTTCACCGGTTTCTGACCAGTTTAGGGGTGTTCGACATCGTCGTCCATAGAGGAGTTCAAAAGGATCCATGTTCAGACTAGATTGAAAACTATTGTTATAAGCAAATTCGGCAAATGGAAGAGATTTCTCCCAATTCTTTTCAAATGAGATAACACAAGCTCTGAGCATGTCTTCAAGAATCTGGTTAACCCTTTCAACTTGACCGCTAGACTGAGGATGGAAAGATGTGCTAAAGGAGAGATGAGTTCCCATAGCATTCTGGAAGCTTCCCCAGAATCTAGAGGTGAAAAGGCTACCACGATCAGAATTGATTTCCAAAGGAACACCATGAAGAGATACAATTCTAGAGACGTACAAGTCAACTAACTGGCTAGCAGTTATAGACTCGCGAACGGGAAGGAAGTGAGCAACTTTGGTAAGTCTATCAATGACCACGAAGATGGCATCATTTCTTTTCTGGGTTTTTGGAAAGCCGGTGATGAAGTCCATACCGACTTTGTCCCGTTTCCACTCGGGAATAGGCAAAGGTTGAAGTGTACCAGCAGGTCTTTGGTGTTCTGCCTTAATGCGACGACAAACATCACATTCAGCAACAAATCGAGCAATGTCTCTCTTCATCCTAGTCCACCAAAATCTCTGGCGTAGATCTCGGTACATTTTTGTGCTACCGGGATGAATTGAGAGGGGTGTATCATGGGATTCTTTGAGGATGAGTTACCTTAGCTCCCTATTCTTAGGTACTACCAAACTATTTCCAAAGAATACCGTTCCTTTACTATCTGTGGAGAAACATTTAGCAACTCCACTAGCAATGTTCTCCTTGATCCGGCGAAGACCTCGTGCACGCCTTTGGGCAACTATGATTTGATCCTCAAGAGTTGGTTTCGCCACCAAGTTGAAAAGAGATCCACGAGGAACAATCTCGAGGTTGAGCTTTCGAAATTCCTCATGAAGAAGTGGTTGATACTGTTGTAACATGAGGTTGTTACAATATGACTTACGACTTAGTGCATCAGCCATGACATTGGCCTTGCCTGGGGTGTAAGAAATTCCTAAGTCATAATATTTTATCAACTCTATCCAGCGTCTTTGCCTGAGATTAAGATCTGGCTGGGTGAATATGTATTTGAGGCTTTGGTGGTCGGAATAGATCTCACAACGATTACCAAGGAGGTAATGTCGCCAAGTTGTCAGGGCATGAACTACGGCAGCGAGTTCAAGATCATGGGTAGGATAGTTCTCTTCATGTGGACGCAACTGGCGTGAAGCATAAGCTACCACATGTCTATCTTGCATAAGTATGCATCCTAACCCTTGCCGTGAAGCATCACAAAAGATCTCGAAATCCCTTTTGGTGTCTGGAGGCGCAAGTACGGGTGCAGAAGTCAATCTTCTTTTTAGCTCTTGAAAGCTTTCCTCGCACTTGGGAGTCCATTCGAATTTCTTATCATTCTTGAGGAGTTCAGTCAGAGTCTTTGCAACTTTGGAGAAGTTCTCAACAAAGCGGCGACAATAGCTTGCTAGGCCGAGAAAACTCCTAACTTGCTTAACCGATTCAGGTGGAGTCCAGTCAAGGACGGCCTGAACTCTCTCGGGATTGACAGCAATGCCTTTGGCAGAAATCACGTGGCCTAAGTAGGTCACTTCTGGTAGCCAAAATTCGCACTTAGAGAACTTGGCATAAAGGCGATGCTCTCGAAGTTTCATCAATACCAGCCTAAGATGCTCGGCATGTTCTTCTTCGTTCTTCGAGTATATAAGGATGTCATCGAGGTAAACCACGACGAACTTTTCCAAATACTCCATGAAGATCGAGTTCATCATGCGTGAAAAAGTAGCAGTGGCATTGGTTAAGCCGAAGGACATGACTATGTACTCGTAAAGACCATAACGAGTAGTGAAAGCCGTTTTGGGAATGTCCTCGTTTCTGATTTTGATTTGATGATAGCCTAATCTCAAATCCATCTTGGAGAAGACCGAGGATCCAACAAGTTGATCATAAAGATCATTGATCCTGGGCAGTGGGTACTTGTTCTTTATCGTTGCTAGATTTAGCGGGCGATAATCTACGCACATCCTGTCTGTTCCATCTTTCTTCGTTACGAACAGAACGGGGCCACCCCATGGCGATGAGCTAGGGCGGATGAAGCCTTTTGCCAACAAAGCTTCAAGTTGGATTTTAAGCTCAGCTAACTTACGTGGGGCCATTTTGTATGGGCGTCTGGAAATTGGGGCGGTTCCTGGAATAAGATCCACTATGAATTCTACACATCTGTCGGGTGGCATGCCCGGCAGCTCTTCAGGAAAGACATCTGGGAAGTCACGAACCACCGGAATATCTTCAAGGTCAGGAAGGGGGAGCACATTCAAAGTATGCATCTGGATTCTAGAACTGGGTGATGTGTAGTCAATTGTCTGGCCTGAAGGATGGGTAAGTTTAACTGATTTGGCTTTACAATCAAGGAAAGCATTCTGTCTTGATAACCAATCCATTCCTAGGATGACATCAATGTCTGAAGACTTGAGGGCTATAAGAGAAGCAAGGAATACTAAACCCTCAATTGCAATTTGATTACCATGGCTTACTCTATTAGTTTGCCACTTTGAACCAGGAGTTTGGATGATCATTGGGGAAAACATTTCTTCAAAGGCGAACTCATGACGAAGTGCATAACTCTCCGACATGAATGAATGAGAAGCTCCTGTATCGAAAAGAACGGAGGCGGGAACATGATTGACTGGGAGCGTACCAAGGATGACGTTAGAAGTATCAATAGCTTCCTCAACTGAGATTTGGTTCACACAACCACCAACAGTGGCTAAGGACTTTGCTTGCAAGGATTTGGAGGTGGATTTCTGTGAAGACTTAGCTTTGGAAGACTTGGGTGGGGTGGCATCATGTCTTGGACGAGGATCAACTTTCACCGACAATGAACATTTCCGTGCGATGTGGCCAGGATGACCACACTTGTAGCAAACTCTGGTGTCAGGGGGTGGAGCAATGATGGCAGGCTCACTACCATAACTGTTGGGATTCATGTTTGGTGGAGGAGGTTGAGGCACCATGTAGGATGGTCTTGCAAAAAGGTGTGAAGGAATGGCACTAGTTGGAATCCAAATCCGGCGTTTCTGAGGGTCCGAACTAGAAGATGGAGCAAACTCACGAGCATGCTTGCGAGACTCTTCGAACACCTCATTGCCATACTCAGCTCTGAAGGACCTATTGACTAAATCCTAAAAGTTGAAAAACTCATGAAGATTGAGATCATGACGAATAACAGGGCTAAGTCCCTTGCGGAACCTTGCTTGCTTCCTGGCATCAGTGGATATCTCCTCTTGGGCATAACGAGCAAGATGGTTGAACTCAGTCATATACTCGTGGATGGACCTATCTCCGTGAGTTAGATTGCAAAACTCTTCCTTCTTTCTTTCCATCATCTCATCCAGAATGTGGTACCCTCGGAAGGCATCACGGAACTGCTGCCAAGTCACTACGTGACCATTAGGTTGCATTGCAACATAGTTCCCCCACCATTCACCAGCAGCACCTTCCAGGAAGTATACCGCAAACATCACACAATCATTGGGAGCAACATGCGCCGTCTCAAGCTTACGCTCGATGGAACGGAGCCAATCATCAGCTTCAAGGGGCTCGGAGGAACATCGAAATACCGGTGGCTTGAGGAGGATGAAATCCTGAATGCTGACAACCACATTGCGCTGACGAGCGGTATTCTGCTCAATGAGCTCCAGAAGGCGTGTTTGATCACGTCTATTCCGCTCAGCTTCCATCATGATTTCCGCCGCAAAAGGCGGTGGAGGAGGATCATCATCACTTCGATTCTGATCACGGTCTCGATTGCGACGAACAGCACTACGAGTTCCACCTGACATCCTGTGTGATAAAAATCAACAATCAGAACAGGTTTTACGATGGAATCAAAGATAAGAGGACATGACTAGAAGGAAAAGATTGTAATGCAAAGGCAAAGATTCCTAGAAACACGGAATAAATCGGGCAGCATAATGGCTACACCGAGATAGAAAATGAAACAACCTTGAGGAGATTGGACAGAACTTCCCCAAGGAACTCAACAACACGAAGACTCTGGATGACCACAACAATCCTACGGCTATAAAGAAGCAATCAACGAGATGTTCTAGTAAGACATAGATGAGCCTAGTCCTATCTTCCCGTAGAAAAGATGAGGGTGACTCAGAACTCAGATCGATGAGGGTAAGGAGAAAAAGAAGCCTTACGTTGTTCCCTTATACCCAAGTAACTATATAACTATAGAATGCTAGACTCGACTTCGACCAAGGGTTGAATAATCCTACAGATAGTCCTGCTCTGATACCAAGTCTGTCGGGACCCGGAATATGCGTATGTAATTCCAGTCACAACTCAATCACATGGAGAGCCGAGAGCTGTACCCACTTGTCTAAGCAGACAAGGCCAAGCACAGAACACTCTCGGAAAGCATCGTACGTGAGGGGCATCCCATCCAGGCCGGATGATCAACTGAGATGGGTCCTCATCGCCCGCTCACAAGTCTAAATGATTATGGGTGGTGAAATCCCATACTCATAGACAAGTCGCCTCAACCATTTTATCGATTGAATCATAACTCTTACATAAATAGACTCCAGCCCGATCACTTAGTCGGGGTCTAGGGCGGGCTCGATCATACAACAAAGTGTGCACGTGGCTGATAACCCACAAGTGTAGGGGATCGCAACAGTCTTCGCGGGTAAGAATAACCCAATTTATTGATTCGACACAAGGGGAGCCAAAGAATACTTATGAGCCTTAGTAGTTGAGTTGTCAATTCAACCACACCTGAAAAAGCACTAGAAAAGATATAAGTAGCAACGGTGTGTTGACGGGTGTAGCCTTTAAGACTTCCCCAATCACCAACACCACAAAGTAGTAACAAAGTAGTAGGAGCAGCAAAGAAAGTAAAAGTAACAACGAAGGTAATGAAGGTGAAAGATGGACCGGGGTTCAAGGTTTCACTAGTGGTACCTCTCTAGGCAAAAGAACAAGGTGCTGGGTGAACAAATTACAGTTGAGCAATTGACAGAATTGCACCAACTCTAGCCAAAGAACAAACTAGAGCATCCTAGTCTAAAAACCAAACGTAGGCATGTCTTCCGTATGTAGTTGTACGTGCTTGCAATAAGAACTTTGCAGAACATCTTTTGTCCTACCATCCCGCCACGAACGGGGCCACTTAAGGAACTTATGGAGATTAAGGTGCTGCTGCGCCGGAGCACCGGAACAAAGCATTAACACTCCATGAACACATGTGATCCTCAAATTATAGCCCATCCCCTTTGGTGTCCCAAGCTGTCACCATTGGGATCGCCGATTCCGGACTATAATAGGTGCATACAACCGTAGATAAGATCTAGAACAACAATTATAATCATGCAACCATAACGTGCTCAGATCTGAGATCATGCTACTCGTGCACTAGTAACAAGCATTAAGAACAACAAATTGCAGCAACAATAATTCATAAACCTCTTAGGACTGAACAAGGTAACAATTCGTCGGATCCCAACAAACACAACACCAATTACATCATATGGATCTCAATCATGTAGGGCAGCTCATGAGAACATTGTATTGAAGAACTAGGGGGAGATAATACCACATAGCTACTGCCTAGAACCCGTAGTCCAAGGAGGAACTACTCAAGAAGCATCATGGGGGAAGGAGAGTCGATGAAGATGGCCCCGGGGGCCAAGGCCCTCCCCGGCAGGGTGCCGGAGCAGGATCCTGGTGACCCCCGAAGCTAGTTTTCGATGGCGGCGGAGATCGGAATCGCTTCTGGAAAAAGTACTTCGATATTAGGGGTTTCCTCCTCGGGGGTAAAAATAGGGGCCAAAGGGGGCACCGAGAGGGGCCACGAGGCAGTCAGAAGGGTAGGTGGCGCGGCCTAGGGCTGGGCTGCGCCAGGCACCCTCCTGGCTGCCTGGTGGTGGCCCTCCCTTCCTTCCTTGGTGATTCCGGAAGCTTCCGGGACGCTGATTTTTTATATATTTTTTCCAGAATTTTTGGAGCACTTTTAATGGCCGGAAAACCTGAAATACAAAAACAGCAGAAAACAGGAACTGGCAACTGGGTGCACTGAGTTAATAGGTTAGCCCAAATAGGTTCAAAAGTGTATGAAAGTTCAAGCAAAACATGGCAAAGTCACACAAAACATGCATGGAGCAAGCAGAAATTATAGATACGTTTGGGACGTATCAGTGACAGAGTCACGAGCAATCGCATCGCGATGCCCCAAGCTGCGCACATCTAAGGGCCACTTGGTGTATAAAAGACCGCCAGCCAGATCACAACTAAGGTCTCGAAAACCCATACTAAGACATGCATGTTATAATCATACACGCAGCACACATGTCTGGTATGAACAGCAGGTATCATCACATAACTCTACAAAGTACTTCTTTATTGACTTACACATAGAGCATACAAAGATCACATGTCTGTGATCAACATTACATCATACAACGGAAGCAAACTAGGTCTGAGTACAGAAAAGTTTAACAAATGGCTTAGAGAAGCCTTGTAAACATACATGCCCTTCCACGAGGACCAGACTGCTGTCTGGAACTATACTAGCTTAGTCAACGTCGAGCTTCAGGAAGGTGTCTCCATCAGGGTTTGGGTTTCCATCTAAAACATAGAATAAGCAAACGTGAGTACAAAGTCGTACTCAACAAGACTTACATCAGAACTATACTACTCATGCTCAAGTTTCAAGGTAAAGGGAGGTGGGGTTTCATCATGCAGAAGTGCCAGCTTTGACTTGGCTAGTCCTGTTCTATGAGTACCAGACTTGAGGTAAGAAGCGTACATGAGTCCACTACCAAGTCTCCCACCAATACACCACTATGGATACTTCCTCGACTTCCCCACGAGGAAGCACACCATAGCACTCACGCTTATCTTGCGAGTTTTAGAAGTATCCAATCAAGTTGTCTAATAATCAGGTACAACTTTCCAAGTAGTCCTTAACCGCGGACGCGGCTATTCGAATAGTTTTGTTAACCCTGCAGGGGTGTACCGCTACACACACATGACCATCAGTTACCGCCAGGTCTCGGCACCATTCAAGGGGTGTCGGCGAGGATGTTCACCACAACACTTCGCCCACAGCTTCGTTCTAGTCCAAGGAGTCAACTGTCTGAGTTCCAAACCCAACTGGAGTTCCGGCCGAGCTTCCAGCCAGGACTCAAACCATGTAGGCACGACTGACAAGCCCACCTCGACGGATGGTTCTCCGCTTGACAAGCCATGTTCTACAAGCCCTACCATGAATGCCACATTTCCTTTCCTTTATCTTTCTATGCATATGCCGAATGGAAATCCCGAACTAGGTGTGACTCCTGGACTTGGATCGGGGTGAGTTACTAGGTCGAGAGGGGTCAGTGAGCCCAATGTGCGGTTGCACTCTTTGTCTCGGATTACCATACAAGAACTCGGGCTTAAGGTGGTGTTCAACGAGACAACCCACTGTGTACTCCTACACAACCTCTCATCGTTCACCTTGTATTAGGGTAGATTCACCAACACAGTTTCACTTTCATCAACACCATGTTCACTATCATCCCGACTCACATCAAGAGCATCCTCATTGTAAATTCTAAGCATGCAATAAGCAGTAACAGTTGCAGGGGCCACATGATAACAATCAACTCCTATGTCAGCTAGGATTGTGGTTTGCTTACCACTGTGACAAGATGATAGGTCATGCATCGGATATGGGTTCAACTATGCGGTAGAATCGATAACAAGGTGATCTCCTAAACATGCATAAGCGAGACCGAGAGGGAATTGGGATTTTATAGACATGATCAATGGGGTTTTCTTGCCTTGCTGACGAAACACTGGTTTAACGGTGGTCTTCTTCTTCTTCGGGGGTGATCACCGTCTCGGAAGCAATGTTACCGGCACAATCATCGAGAAAGGGGGGCAACATTGAATTAAATGCACAATCACATGATAATGTTGTCCATGATGTGAATGGTGCTGGTTTGTGGTACATTTGATTTAAATAAAGTGTATTGCATTTGAAATGCAAATTCAAACTCCACATATGAATTTCAACTTAACCAAATTGCAATTGCTAATGTTTGTTCTTTGAAAACCATGTGATCATGTGTGTAATATGTCTCTGATGTACAAGTGACCAAGTTTACATTGTACTGGTTCAAAGTGGAAAAGCATTTGAATTAAATTTGAACTAATTCCATTTAAACCAAATAGTAAAAGCTACTGGTCCCATTTTAAATTCAACTCAAACATAGCTGAAAGTTGTATATTTTGATAGATTAATTTCTGTTGATCATTTTTCATATATTATTTGTCCAAATTGGAGTTAATATGAATTTTCTATGAATTTCCAAAGTTTAGCTATTTTTCTGCAATTTCTGGATTTTCTTTAATTCTTTTTATCCCTTTTCTTTTTATTGCGTCAGGGTGACGTGGGGGTGACGTCACAGGGCTCTGGCCAGTGGGTCCCTGAGGTCAGTGAGAGGGGGCTTAAAACCCTATTAGTTATAAACTAACAGTGGTTAGTTAAGGGCTGGGGCCCACTGTCAGCGAGTGCATTAGGGGGATTAGGGCGGTGGTTAAGGTCTAATGACCTGGGCGGCCGGCGGGTCGACGCCGGTGCCACTGGTCACGGCGGTGTCCTCGCCGGAGTTGCCTACAGGCCACGGGAAGGCTTGGGGAGACTACCAAAATGAAGCCCGCACACGTCTGCATCGCGCTGCACCCACGGGGAGGCCTAGGAGTGGCCGGAGCCTCGCCGACGTCGTGCTCGGGCGGCGGCCATGGCTCTGTGAAGACGAAGACGGCGTAGGAGGCTACGGGAAGGAGCACGGGATGGTGGGAAAAGGTCGCAGCCTCACCGTGAATCCAGCGGAGGCGACGGAGAAGGATGGGAGGGCTCGATGGCGACGTATTTGACGGCGGCCTTCCTCGGCTCCGGCGAGAAGTCGTGGTCCGATTCGCTTTCTTCGAAGCTCCCCATCTTGTGGGCGTCGGCACGAAGACGAAGACGAGTGTGGCGGTGAGGAGTGACACGGCGGTGCGGCGTCTTGCCGTCGTTGGCCGCGTGGGAACGGCGGCGCGCTCCGCGGCAGCTTCGGGCGGCGAAGAAAACGACTAGGGGAGATAAGGGAAGCGAGATACGAGAGGGGGAAAGGAAGCGGGGTGAACTGGGCGTACTCGTGGCGCAAGAAGTGGGGCAGGGAAGCCTCCAGGCAGGCACACAGCTGCCGCCGGCGTCGGCATGCTCGCCACCGAGCAGCTTGCCGTCGCCGGGGTAGACGACAAGGGCGCTGGGTGGCCTGGGCCGTGGAAGGTAAGTTGGGCCCGAGGCCCAGGTAAGTGGGCTCGGTTCCATTTTTCTATTTTTCTTTTGTTTTTCTCTGTTTTATTTTTCTGTAAATTGTTTTGCCCCAATTAAAACTAGCAAGGCATTTTATTAAATGCTTCAAATTTTTATGTGGACTTGTAATGCATATAGCTAGCCACTTACAAAGTTTGGGGATTTTTGAAATTCAAATAATTTGAATTTCAAATAAAATAGGGTATTTAATTAATTTCCAAGCCCTATTTGGAATTTTTGACAAATCTTGGTGCATGCAGTGGGACCCACTTCACTTTATATGTGATCATGCATATTTATAAGACTTTTAAAAAATACCAGAGGAGTTTTTGGAAGAAATTTTTGTCTGGCCATTTAATTAAATTCTTTAGGGCTTTTCTTTTCCCCATTTTTGAATTTCTTTTGAAATTTTCACATGATGCAAAGGGGCACTCAAACCCTAGCACTTACCCAAGTTGGGGTTCTGACAATGGAGCGCTCCGTAAGAGAGGAAGTCAAGACTATCACTGCCCAACAACAAGGAAGTCCAAGCAATCCCATCATGGTGGGATCTTTCCAATCTCAATATGATCTTTCTCTTAACCTTTCAGGGCCCTCCACTTCACTTGAAGATCAACGCATGCTTTCCACCATCTCCGAGGCCTACCGCGTCACCAACCAACTCATTGAAGATTTCCGTGTACTGAAAATACAAGTGGAAGTCTTGGAGTTAGAGAACCGAACCCTTCGCCGTGTCATCAGGGATCTGAAGAAACAACCACAACAAGATGAGGAGTAAATCTCCTCAGGGTAATGGCATCCCCTTAGCTTTTTCCAAGCTTGGGGGAGTGCCGGGTATCTTTATCTTTATCTTTTTCTTTAGGAGTCAAGTAGAGTAGTATCATATCTAGGGAAGTTACTTTATGAAATAGGTGTTGCTTTGAGGTCTATCACTCCTTTTGTGGAGATCTTTGTATCTGCGAGTGTGGAGTTGTCTATGAAGGAATATTAATGAGAAGTCTATTGGTTTCTTCGCTGCACTCGGTATTCTCTTCACGCAATCGACATTATGAGCTGATTCTTATGGGGAGTATTGACCTTATATCAAGTATGGCTTCGAAAACTTTATTTAAATCTTGGCAAGTATAGCTTTGGTCGTGACAACAAGCATGTTTTTCTCAAAGTAGCGATATAGCCAAAACCTTTGTGTTATTATCCTTGAAGTGTTATGTTGACAAGGAAGACAACTTGATGTTTCATGCTAGTTTTAATGTTTATGCTTTGTATTGCTTGCATCTAAGTTGTCATCAATTGTCTGGTCTCTCAAAGCCTTGCTAGCCAAAACTCTGTACTAAGCAGAATTCTGCTTGTACTTCCATACCCTGAAACCAACATCTTCCATTTGAGTCCACCATACCTTCCTATTTGTGGTATTCCACTACCACTCCTAAAGTATATAATTTATGTGCTATCTCTAGATGTTCAAAATCTTCTGTTTTGTGCCACTAATTCAGCTCATGAGGAAGTGGTGGGTAACCCATGATCTTCTTAATTTGGACAAGTTTCATCTTGGGATTGCATGCCTAATCTGCAAACCCCTAATACGAGAAGGGACTGGCATGAGTGCCAGCTCGTAAAAGATAAATACTAACACACAAGTTCCTTCGCCCATTTATGAGTGATAAACAAAGGAATTTAAGGGGATGTGATCGTCCCCACATGAGAGCCGTTCCTTGAAACTTGTCCAAATCATGAAGTGAGTGAGTTATCCATCAGCAGTCGTTGACGGATCATGCACCTCCCAAAAGTCTGTTTTTTATTCTGTTTGATCTAAAGATGGCACATGAGTTTTCCCTGCTTACCCTTTTGCACGGGGTTTATCCTTTATTTTGTGCTGAGTCAGTCCTTCCTACTTCCTTCCTTCTTGAGAGAGAACAGACACTTGATGTTAATAAAGATTCTTGCATACAAAGCTGCATTGAAATTTAGCATGTTACATCTTTGTTGGCATTATCTTTTGATAAGTGAGTTGTTTGCAAAAGCTTATGCTGAGTAACCATCTTCCTTTGTGTTAACATGTGCAATTCTTGACTAATAACATGTTCTTTCCAAAGCTTCAACTGGTTCCATTATAAGTGAAACAACAAAAGTAAAAGTTATTAGTTGTTCCTTGACCAAGGCTATGTTTGCCATGATTTGATGAGTTTTCCAGGTCCTAGTTTGTTATAATTGTTACTACTTTCTCCTAAGGACCTTATGAGTTGAGGTCGCTGTTGAGGATGCTTCAGTTTGTTGAGAAATCTTGATGCTTCTTGTCCGTAATATTTTATCGACACTTCACTCTCTAAACTTGTGGACAGGTTTACCGAGCTCAGCAATCGCTTGGGGACAAGCGAGGTCTAAGCTTGGGGGAGTTGATACGTCCAAAAAGCATCACTATAAGTTTAGTTCCTAGGCTTATCCTTGTGAAAGGATTGAGCCACTTGCTACTCCTCAGTTACCCTGTTTACTTTGCTTGTCTTTTACTTTTCTGTTGCTTAAACTAAAAACCCCTAAATATTTTCCTGTGAGTGTGTGCAGCCTTTCCTTATCCAGTGTCACTTATCAGCACCTTCTGCTCCTCGTAGGATTGACATCCTTATTTATCGAAAAGCTACAATTGATCCCCTAGACTTGTGGGTTATCAAGAATCGTTTATTGGAGTGGTTAACGGGGGAGGCAACCCAACTAAACCTATTAACACCGCCATCAGCATTCCCGCGTGAACGTGGTTGGTGTAGTCGTACCGGCAATCCCCGATGCCGCGCAGCTCCACGATGACTCTGATAGCCACCCGGTCCTTGAGACCGATGACGGGATTACGTCCCCATCGGAACGTTGTCGGTGAAGACGCCGCGATACGGCCACGATGATGAAGTAGCACCACAAGTGTAGCGCCTTGCGGGATTACACACATACGGTGTACCCAACGTCCCTCCGGGCTCCGAACCAGAAGAGCAGCGGAAAGAAGATGGATTCGGATCCCGATTCCAGCAGCACGACGGTGTGCGTATGGTGGAGAAATCTCCAATCTAGTGCAGACTCCATACAAGGGGAGTCCGCTCACAGGAAGGAGAAAGGAGGAAGAGAGAGCTTCAATGTTATGAAGAAAAGGGCACCCCTACCCCTCCTTATATAGGCCAAGGAGGGGGGCAACCTCCATACCTCCCTGAGGTGGGACTAATCCCACCAAGGGGGGGGGGTGCGCCGGCCAAAGGGGGTGGGGCCCTCCCTTGCCGCATGGCCCATGGGGGAGGCTCCCTCCTCCCCTAATGGGCCTCTTTAGGCCCATTTGCCTTTTCTTCCTTTATTAGTTATATTTAATTATATTTTAATATTTAATTCAGATAATTAAATAATAAAACATATTTAAACATTATTAAATAACATTTTGAACCTTTCAAAAAATTCCCAGAACAATTTCTGGCCTCCACCGGAAACAATTTCGGTGTTCTCTCTTATTTCTCCGGTGATCTCGAATCTATCCTTAATGCGTCGAATACCCTTAAGTGTGACACCCTACGGTCAGGGAAACAACAGACATGATCAAGACACTCTCTTAATGACCATCGATCAGACCTGGTTACAATCCTAGATGGCCCCTGCGCTTCCGTCGAATGAAACTTCATCGTTGTTGGATCCGTTTAACGTTGAGCATTATCCCTTTGTCCTGTGGTACTTTGCTTGTCCGAGGTTTGATCGTTGGTATCCAATATACCTAGTTCATCCTCGTTACCGACAAACATGTTTACTCGTTCCCGTGATATTGCAACCCCGTGACCTAGTCACACGTTTGCAAACTTTATAATGCAATATCACCGAGTGGGCCAAGAGTACCTATCCGTCACTTGGATGGACAAATCCCACGTTGATCTATTTGCATACTCATTAACATATCTATTCGGAATACCTGAAGTACTCCTTTATGGCCAGCATATTTCAGTCAGGCGGTGGGTGGGTAGCAAATCAAGGCATCCTAATAGACATTAATTACGTATGATCATTACGGTCTAAGGATCTGGTCACTACGTTGTAGTTATCGCAATGTTGAACTCATGTGACTCGATCACATTGCAACACTTCTGGTGGGTGGGTGTCCATCATATCATTCTCCCAATGATACGACTCCATTGTCAACAGCTTAATTGCTCAAGATCAGGAAACCTTGATCATCAATTGCCCAATGGACTAGTATACTAGAGTTAACTAGGGACCTGGTTGTTTTATACCACACGTGTATTAATGTTTCCGCTTAATACAGTTATAGCACAGTATAAAACTTATTATGAACTAATGGAATATGCTAATAAAACATATTTTATTTGCCTCTAGGGCACATTCCCAACAATTAGGAAGACCTGCTCCCGGAATTAAGTCAATTCGATGTTGAATTCTTCTCATTGGTGGTAGACCTTGTGGTTCTCCAAGTATGCTCTGAAATTCAGCTAATAGGCCTTGTACCTTTGCTGGAATTTCAACCATCGGTTGATCTTCCCCTTTCACGATAAGTGCAACACACATATTTGCCTCCTTTAAGTCTTCCATAAACTCATTAGAGGTGTGAGAAATAGTTAACATGCTTTTCCCCCCTCCTTAGAGGTACTATGATCTGTTTGGTTTGGTAGAATGATAATCTTTCGCTTGTTCCAAATGAAAGAGTAGGAATTTTCCTTCCCCTTGTGTGTGGAATCCACATCAAATTGCTAAGGTCTCCCAAGAAGAACATGGCTGGCATCCATATCAACAACATCACCCAACACATTGGAGCGATAGTACTTACCCAAAGAGAGTAGCATGTTGCATTGTTTGGTGATCCTCATATTCACCCCTTTCTTGATCCATCCAATATGGTTGGGATTTCGGTCATCTTATGTCTCAAGTTTTAAATGGCTCACCAAATTCGGAGAGATAAGATTCTCGCAGCTGCAACTGTCAATCACTAGCTCGCATACCTTGCCATTCACTGTGCATTTGCTCTCAAATATTTTCTTTCGTTGTGTGTTGTCGGGTTGCGGAGTCGAGCACAAGAGACGTTGAATCACGCATACTACCGCTTCACCCTCTTCTTGTGACACCCCGCCTGAATACAACTGTACACAGACGAGTGTCGCCCACACACCAGCCCAGGAATCACTCTGGTGTGCGTGCTTACAACACGCACCAAGAACATAGGCACAACTGTAAAAGGATTCATAAGCTAAAGTGGCTTGAATCAATACATTACCACCATAGATGGTTCATTACAGAGATGAGGGCAGCGGAATAATAACTGTCTACGGCAGCACGGACTTGGAGCGGCTCCAATCCACAGGGATCTGACCGGGTTACTCTTCCTAGCTCGCAAACGCTCGACTCCTCCTAGGGAAAGCGGATCCTTAGATAAACCTGAAAATTTGGCTACGCGAATAGCCAGGGATGAAAGCCATGTGAGTACGTTTGAATGTACTCGCAAACAAGCAAACCAAGTAACATATACAACAAGCAAAGCAATCCATGGCATTCAAGCATGCCTTAGGTTATTAGAATGACATTAGTTATCATGGCTTAACAGTTTAAACCATATTAATAATCATGGCATAAGCAATATTAACATGATGAATCTGAAAAATATTAACATGATGAATCTAGCATGCTATTAAGATCACAACCAGAATAATAACAATCAACACATGGAATGATCAATACCACCATAATGAAATGAGCATTCTACCCTGATTAAGACTAGTGCAAACAACACATGAAACACTCATGATCATCGCATGACCATGCAACTTACCTCGGAGTCATCACCGACTCCACCTTCAAGTGACGGGTCATCACATGACCACTCAACGGATTAGGTGTCCTATGTTACCACCCAATCCTTCCATTCATCGTATGACCATTCAACGGGTTAGGTGTCCTCAGTTACCACCTTAACCAATCGCATGACCATCCACTTATTACCCAATCATTCCATGAACAACAACTCAACATTATTATTATACCGGTTTGTGTTGACCATAGTGTGACCTAGTACGAACTGTGTCCCATGACCGAGGACCCGGCTATTCGAATAGATTTTGACTCTGCAGAGTTTGTGCACGTTACCCACATCATGGAGTTCCTCCTCCATCCAGCACCTCGGTACTTGTCCCACAGGATCCTTGGAACTCGTACCGCAGGAGTGGACTAGGATATCTCCAACGAAACCCGACTACCGCGTAACCTCCCTACGGACTCACCGACACACGGTCTTGGGTATCCCTGTGGTTGGGTGTCCACGTTACCACCATCAACCACTCCGCCACCTTGTGGAAACTCGTCCCACCGGGACTCCCGGGTGAACACTATGGATGTCAAGGTTATCACCACCTACCGGGCCAGGGTAGCGTGCGTGCATAACCTCCCCTACTTGGTGATGTCCGTAGAAGGCACTACGATAGCCCGAGTCAAGGCCCGCCCATACAAGAAAATGTGGCTGCACGGATAAGCTCGGTTCGGTGGCACTAGGTCAATGGTTATTATGTTCACCAAGTTTTAGCATTACCTCTTGCAGCATGAATTAAACAATGCAACATGGCATGAACATAACACTACCACCAAACACGTGCAACCACTAGCATGACATGGTATGAATCTAGTAAGCATGGATATTAAAGCATGAATACGGTCAACACATGTAAAACAACCGGGATAAGCATGATATGAACAACATGGGCATGATACTAAACAGTAAACATGGCAGAATCATTTTTAGCATTATCATATCAGGTAGACATGTATGAACACCACAAGCATGATATTTATGAGTGAACATGGCATGATCAGCATAAACATATCACATAAGCATGGCATAAGCATATCAAGTCAAGTTAACGAATCGGTGTTTAGTTCATCGGTTAAGCAACACAATGTAATCATATTTTAAACACACGAGAACAACACGGCACAATGCTTAGAGCATATATTAGATGGCTTGCTTGCCTGGGGGGGGGGGTCGAACAATCCACCGGACGGACGTGCGGTCGCCCTCCGAAAAGATCCGACGGGACCGACGGTACTCCGGCGAAGCCTAACGACATCCGGGGGCAAAAGGGTAAATCTAACAATACAAACACAACATGAAACATGCACCAACGGAACAGGCTCGAAAAACTGAGAACCTGGGCTTTTGAATCACCTCGATTGGAGTTAGGGTCGCGAAGTTACGACCGTTCGTTCGATAAGCAGCAAACGGGGCTTATCGGGTGAACGTCCACAGCTTAGCAGTTCGGTCCGGAGAGAGAAAGCGCAGAGTCCGAAATACGCTTTCCTGTAGGGAAAACACATTTCCGCCCGCAGTAGCACGATAATACGCTTTCGCCTAAGGGAAACCGCACTCTGGCCCGAGGCAGAAATGGAATACGCTTTCGCGCAGCGAAGACGTATTCTACGGAATACGCTTCCGCTCGCAGCGCGCGGGCCAGGGGCTTATTACACCGACGGGTGGGGGCCGCCCGTCAGGCTCTTCTCTCTCCAACTCCTCTGTCTCCAATCCTCCTTCCTCTGTTCTTCTGCAGGCCGCGGCACGGGGCAGGGGAGGCCGGGCCGGCCAGGACGCGGCGGCCATCCGGCGCGGCACTCGCCGCCGGAGACGAGGGGCGGCGGAGGGTGTCGAAGGGCGACGGGGCTTGACGTCGAGGGGGGGCCGTGGCCGTGGGCCGAACGCGGGCGGCCGGGGCCGTGGCGGCTCCAGGCTAGGTCGGTGGCGGGCTCTGCCTCGGCTGGGAGCAGGCGCTGCAGCGGGCGCTTCTCCGAGGAGGCCCGGTGCCGCGGGCTGTGAGCGAGGGAGGGGATAGGAGCGGCAGCCACACAGGCGAGGTACGACGGCCGTGGGCAGCAAGGTCGGCCATGGTGGCTTCAGCTGCGGGGCGAGGTGGCTAGGGGCTCAGGGGAGGAGGCTGCTGGGGTGTTGCTGGAGGCTCGAGCTGCTCCATTTATAGCCAGGAGGGGGGAGCTCGTGCAAGTGCTCGAGGATTCCAGAGCATGGCCACGCGGCGGCCATGCCGTGGAGCATCAACGTCGGCACAAGCATCCAGTAGCTACAAGGCAAGGGGGAGAGCACTCCGTGGTCAGGATAAGCTTGAGCATCACGAAAGACATGAAGAAACACGAGGTAGAGGACGAGGGTGGTCAGTTCACAGTGCAAACACTTTACAGCTCATGCCACATGCGTGGTCACTAAGGCCAACACGTGTCCCAGGCGTGCATTTGGCATGGGACCATGTCCAGAGTGTGAGGTGACTCCTCAGGAGGTGGAATCATCCTCTTGGAATGGCATAAATGGCATGGAGCTCATGATAGTGACCTGACCTTGGTCCAAGCAGCAAGGTGTTTGTACTAGACTGGGGGAGGCACACCTGGTGAAATGAGCCCAAACTTGGCACAGCTCAATCTTATCCATAGATGATTACCTCCACCAAGTTTGAGCACAAATGGATCAATTTACATAGCACTTCCTTTACAAATGCACTAACTAGGCAGAAGGTGTTTGTGCTGTGGTGTGGCTAGCACACTAGTCCATTTGGCTTGAAATTTGTCAGAGCTTCATCATACACTAGTATAAGTACGTACACAATTTTTCAGCTCAAATGGACAAGTCTATCTTGCACTTCCTTCACAAAGTTGCCTGCTGGACAAAAACTTTGAGAATTTATTGTGCATTACTGGCTTGGCCATTGGGGCTCAAATTTGGTACAACACCATGACATGTTCAGAGGAAAAGGCACAAAAATTTTGGGAGGCAATGGTCAAAGATAAATAACACTTCCTTTAGAAAGTGTCATTCTGCCCAAAAATTGCAAACGGAAGCTATGCTCATATTTTGAACTATGGAACCCCATGTTTTGATATAAATGGCAATGGGTTGGATACTAGGAGCTCCACAATTCATTTGAGCACAAATGGGGCAACCAAAATGGTAGCTCCTTTGCAAATGGGCTAAAAGGGGATTATTGGCTTTATAAAGAAAATCACCATTTCCTTTATGCAATCATGGCCAATAACTTTGGGATAGGTCAAGAGGATAACCAAGATCATCTCCACAAGTTTACACAACCTTTAGAGATGTCCGAGTATTTTCCGGGATTTAATTCCATCGATTGGCACAAATGGAATTAAGCTGATATGAAGAACATTGCACCGGACTCGGCAATATCCTTGCATATCCCGGCTCGAGGGTCTGGGGAAGGATCTTTCCTTGCAAAGGGGCGGAGAAAAGGGTTGCAAGGTCAAGGATTGTCTGGATTCTTCTGGTCATAAACCAGACTCCAGGGGAAAAAGATCGGCAGAAAAAGCTAGGAAGGAATAACAGCACAAAAATCGATAACCCGATTTTTGGGATGTTACACTTCTTCACAAACATCTTTTCCTTCTACATTCTCAGATTCATACTCTTCATCATATGCATCATCATGGAAAGTTGTGTTGACGAACTTTCTTAGTGGCCAACCGCTGGATATGTGTCCCTCTTCACCACACTTATAACACTTTGGGCCTTCATTTACCTTACCCTTGCCTCTAGTTTGCTTCGGGATGGGTCGTTTCTCCTTTGGTGGAGCGGTCTTCTCTTCTACTCTATTAGGGTGACTCCTAGACGAACCTTCGGTATGAGGATATGGAGGATATGGAGCCTTACTTGCCTTTCTTGTCCTCACAAACCTTTCGGCCTTTAAGGCTAGAGCTTGTGCTTGATCAATGGACCAAATTTGTTGCATCATTGATGGCGGAGAAGCTGATAGGTTTAGTTGGGTTGCCTCCCCTGTCAACCGCGCCAATAAACGATTCTTGATAACCCACAAGTCTAGGGGATCAGTTGTAGCTTTTCGATAAATAAGGTTGTCGATCCCACGAGGAGCAGAAGGTGCTGATAAGTGACACTAGATAAGGAAAGGCTGCACACACTCAAAGGTAAATATTTAGGGGTTTTTGGTTTAAGCAACAGAAAAGTAAAAGACAAGCAAGATAAACAGGGTAACTAAGGAGTAGCAAGTGGCCCAATCCTTTCACAATGATAAGCCTAGGAACTAAACTTATAAAAGCTAACGCGTTCTCGAGACCACACGGGAGAGATAGCCAAGTTACTTTCACCATACTCCGCCAAGTAACATGTATTGTGTTGATAAGTGTTGGTGGGTGGATCAATGCTATTACACCTTCTAGACTAAGATAAGTGTACTCTTATGATTACACACCTTGCAAGCATCCACAAATACAAGGTAGTAATTAAGGCATAAGCCTAACCACAACATTACGATCAAGGATCCATAATTCCCTTGTGCAAAAGTGTGCGAACTAGGGTTCAGGTTTCTGTCACTCCGGCAACCCACCATAAGCATCCTTTGTGCACAATCTATTCCTCTAGGCCCATGAAAGGTGAAGTGTTAAGTGTTCGACTCACATAACACCACTAGATAAATAACAACACAACTTAAGTATCAAACAACACATACCACTTCAACATCATATGACTACTAACAACTAGACTTCTCCCATGTTCTCAAGAACTAAAGTAACTACTCACAAGACATAAAAGAGATCATGATCAGAGGTGATAGATGGGTGGAAAACAATCTGGACACAATGATATTTCTCCAACAAAACTCAATAGCATTCACCACAAACTAGTAATCAACACCAACAGAGTAGAGAGGATAGATAGTACGGATTACAACACAAGTTGCAATTGTGAGATGAGATGGGATGGAGATGGAGATTGTGCTGATGTTGGGGATGATGTTGATGATGATCTCGATGATGCCCGTGACGACGATGATGATGATGGCGACGATCTCCCCTTCCGGAAGGTGATCTCCCCGGCGGAATCTGCCCGCCGGAGATGGCTTTTCTCCTCTGTAGGTTTCCGCCCCGTGGCGGCGGCGAAACACAGAAACTCTTCTTCTTAGGGTTTTCACCCCAGGGGGGTCTTATAGGCGAGAGGGGGCACCGAGGGGGGCCACCAGGCATCCAGGAGGGTGCCTGGCGCGGCCAGGAGGGGGGCGCGCCAGGCACCCTTCTGGATGCCTGGTGGGTCCCCTCACCTCCATCTTCGGTGATCCCCACTCAATTCCCATAAAACTACTCCCCGTAAATTTTCATCGTATTTGGACTTGATCTGATTCAGCAACTTGGTGTCCACTTTTCACCGCTGAATTCTGGTTCTGCTGCTTGGGCACCGGAAAGTTGTAAACTGTGTACAAACAAGCCAAAACAACATAAGAACAATACTTTAAAGTGGAATATATCAATGAATAGGATAAAATTACAATATAAAATAGCGATGCATTTTGGACGTATCAACTCCCCCAAGCTTAGACCTCGCTTGTCCCCAAGCGATTGCTGAGCTCGGTAAACCTGTCCACAAGTTTAGAGAGTGAAGCGTCGATAAAAGAATACGGAGAAGAAGCATCAAGATTTCTCACCAAACTGAAGCATCCTCAACAGCAACCTCAACTCATAAGGTCCTTATGAGAAAGTAGTAACAATTATAACAAAGTAGGACCTGGAAAACTCATCAAATCATGGCAAAGATAGCCTTGGTCAAGGAACAACTAATAACTTTTACTTTTGCTCTTTTCACTTATAATGGAACCAGTTGAAGCTTTTGAAAGAACATGTTATTAGTCAAGAAGTGCACATGTTAACACAAAGGAAGATGTTTACTCAGCATAAGCTTTTGCAAACAACTCACTTATCAAAAGATAATGTCAACAAAGATGTAACATGCTAACTTTCAATGCAGCTTTGTATGCAAGAATCTTTATTAACATCAAGTGTCTGTTCTCTCTCAAGAAGGAAGGAAGTAGGAAGGACTGACTCAGCACAAAATAAAGGATAAACCCCGTGCAAAAGGGTAAGCAGGGAAAACTCATGTGCCATCTCTAGATCAAACAGAATAAAAACAGACTTTTGGGAGGTGCATGATCCATCAACGACTGCTGATGGATAACTCACTCACTTCATGATTTGGACAAGTTTCGAGGAACGGCTCCCATGTGGGGACGATCACATCCCCTTAAATTCCTTTGTTTATCACTCATAAATGGGCGAAGGAACTTGTGTGTTAGTATTTATCTTTTACGAGCTGGGCACTGATGTCTATGCACGCTTCTATTCTTGTAGACTATGTTGGGCCTCCAAGCGCAGAGGTTTGTAGGACAGCAGCAATTTCCCTCAAGTGGATGACCTAAGGTTTATCGAACACAGGGAAGTAGAGGTTGAAGATAGTCTCTCTCAAGCAACCCTGCAATTAAGATACAAGAAGTCTCTTGTGTCCCCAACACACCTAATACAACTAGGAGTTGTATAAGTGCACTAGTTCGGCGAAGAGATGGTAAAATACAAATGATAGGTGTGGCAAAACAAGGTAATATAAATCTGTAATAAAAAGTGCAGCAAGAAAACATGTGACAAAAGTGAGCACAAACGGTGTAACAATGGTGGAAACAAGGCCTAGGCTTCATACTTTCACTAGTGGCAACTCTCAACAACATTAACATAGTCTAATCACATGATATTTCCCATAAAACATGCAATGGAGACGCACTCGAAGGTCATTCCTTTGTGGTCAAGAGAGGATGAGAATTATGTAGGGCTACAAAAGCACACCTCAAAGTTCGTAGTTCTCAATCTATGGATTTCCCAATGTCACCACGGCCATCCAAAGAGAGTACCACAATCACCACAACATATCTCAAGGATAGTCAAAGACAAGCACCAAGAGACTCTCAATCTTCAATCAACACACAAAAGAGGAAATCACTCATGATAATATTCTTCTAACCCATGTCCAATAGACCGTTGTCACCTTGGTCTCGGTGATTATACTAGATAAGATCAATTGAGTACATCAATCCAATACATAGAAGAAGGGGAAACATCATGGGATCACCCTAGATTAACATTGCCTATGATCACAACGAAGATCACATCATGGGAGAGAGAGAAGAACACATAGCTACTGGTAGAAACCTCAGCCCCGAGGGAGAACTACTCCCGCTTCATGGAGGGAGGAAGCAACGTCGATGGAGATGAATCCGGGGGCACTTCCACGTCCCGGGAGGGTGCCGGCACAGGAATTCTGTCCCCCCGAAACTTGATGGCGATGGCGGCGGAGGTCGTAATTGCTTCTGGAGAAAAGGGGTCTGGAATCAGGGTTTCCTCCGCGGGGGTAAAAATAGGGCCAAAGGGGGGCACCAGGGGGGCCACAAGGCAGCCAGGAGGGTGCCCGGCGCGGCCTAGGGTGGGGCCGGGCAGGGACCCTTTTGGAGTCCCTGTGGTGGCCTTCCCCTCCTTCCTTGGTGATTCCGGAAGCTTCCGGGACGCTGATTTTTTATATAATTTTTCTGGAATTTTTGGAGCACTTTTAATGGCCGGAAAACCTGAAATACAAAAACATCAAAAAACAGGAACTGACAACTGGGTGCACTGAGTTAATAGGTTAGTCCAAATATGCTCAAAAGTGTATGAAAGTTCAAGCAAAACATGGCAAAGTCACACAAAACATGCATGGAACAAGCAGAAATTATAGATACGTTTTGGACGTATCAGGCACTCATGCCAGTCCCTTCTCGTATTAGGGGTTTGTAGATTAGACATGCAATCCCAAGATAAAACTTGTCCAAATTAAGAAGATCATGGGTTACCCACCACTTCCTCATGAGCTGAATCAGTGGCACAAAACAGAAGATTTTGAACATCTAGAGATAGCACATAAATTATATACTTTAGGAGTGGTAGTGGAATACCACAAATAGGAAGGTATGGTGGACTCAAGTGGAAGATGTTGGTTTCAAGGTATGGAAGTACAAGAAGAATTCCGCTTAGTACAGAGTTTTGGCTAGCAAGGCTTTGAGAGACCAGAAAATTGATGACAACTTAGATGCAAGCAATACAAAGCATAAACATTAAAACTAGCATGAAAATCAAGTTGTCTTCCTTGTCAACACAACACTTCAAGCATAATAACACAAAGGTTTTGGCTATGTCGCTACTTTGAGAAAAACATGCTTGTTGTTATGACCAAAGCTATACTTGCCAAGATTTAAATAAAGTTTTCAAAGCCATACCTGATATAAGGGCAATACTCCCCATAAGAATCAGCTCATAATGTCGATTGCGTGAAGAGAATACCGAGTGCAGCGAAGAAACCAATAGACTTCTAGTTAATATTCCTGCATAGACGACCCCACACTCACGGATACAAAGCTCTCCACAAAAGTAGTGATAGACCTCAATGCAACACCTATTTCATAAATTAACTTCCCTAGACATGATACGACTCTACTTGACTCCTAAAGAAAAAGAAAAAGATACCGGGCACTCCCCGAAGCTTGGAACAAGCTAAGGGGATGCCATTACCCGAGGAGATCTACTCCTCATTCTTGTTCTTGTCCGTCACGTACTCCTTGGCGAAGCGCTTCCATGGCAGCTGTTCTCCTGTCTCGAAGGACATTCCCGTCTCCAAGATCCTCCACTCAGCACCTAAACCCATGCGCAGAAACTTTAGTTCATACTCATAGTTCTGGTTCTGTAGAACATAGATATGTGCTTGGAGCCCATAAACTTTTTCTTCCAGTGCGGCCAGACTTGACCACATTTCCTTCATCTCTTTCTTGTGGGAAGCCTCGATCTCGTTCATGATGTCGAAGTTAGCTTCAACACCACGCTCCACCATCTTCTTAAACTTGAAGACCTCATGTTCCATCTCCTTCAGCCTCTCCTCGGTGCTCCCCTCCTTGACTGGTCCCTTCAGATCTTCCTTGTGGAGAACATCGTCCTCCACACGAAGGACCTGGGGGTGCTTCCTCACCTCTGCGAGGTAAGGGTTAATGACGTTGATGTCAAACTTGTCCTTGGGGGAACTTGCGGAAGCCATGGCACCTAGATCTGCTGAAAGTTTTCCTGGCAGAAACAGACCGAGAAAGAAAACACACGAAATCGCGAGATACGGTGTCGGGACTATCCGGGCAAATATATAGCAAAAATTTCTGCAATAGAAGGAAGGTTTCAAGCCTAGGTGGAGTCGGAGTCGGAGTCAAGGGCACCCAGGAGGGTGCGTGGCGCGGCCAGGAGGGGGGCAGCGCCAGGAGGCCTCCTGGGCCCCCTGGAGCTCCTCTCCGGCTCCACTTGGGCTTGGAATTTTCCTAATTTTGCAAAAACTTTGAAAAGTAGACTTTTATTGACGTTCAGGATGTTTCCTTACCGCAATACATACCTTTTCTTATTCTGCTCCTGCCGGAGTCTGAAACTGGGTTACAACATGCTCTTCATGGGTTCTTGTATATATCATGTTCACATCCACATTGATAGGATCACCTGCCATGTAATGTTTGAGTCTTTGTCCATTCACAACTTGAGGTTTGGTGCCTTCGAAATTATTGATCTTGATTGCACCAGACCAATATACTTCTTCGATATGAAAAGGTCCTTCCTATCCGGAAAGTAGTTTACCTGGAGAAAACCTGAAACGAGATCTAAACAACAAAACTTTATCACCAACATTAAATTCACGTTTCAGAATTCTTTTATCGTACCACTTCTTTACCTTTTCCTTGAACATTTTAGCGCTCTCGTAAGCTTCACTCCTCCACTCATCTAGAGAAGTCAAGTTCATGAGACGCTTTTCACCAGCTAACTTTGGGTCAGCATTTAGCTCTCTGACAGCCCAGAAAGCCTTGTGCTCTAACTCTAATGGTAAATGGCAAGCCTTGCCATAGACCATTTTATATGGAGACATGCCCATGGGGTTTTTGTAAGCAGTTCTATACGCCCATAAAGCATCTCCCAACTTCTTTGACCAGTCCTTTCTAGAACTGTTTACTGTCTTCTGTAAGATCAACTTGATCTCCCTATTGGTGAGCTCAACTTGCCCACTAGTTTGAGGGTGGTACGGTGATGCAATCCTATGATTAACATCGTACTTGGCTAAAGCTTTCCTAAAAGCTCCATGCGTGAAGTGTGACCCTCCATCTGTCATGAGGTACCTTGGTACTCCAAACCTAGGAAAAATTACATCCTTGAGCATTTTCAAAGATGTCTTGTGATAAGCACTCTCAGTGGGGATTGCTTCAACCCACTTGGTTACATAATCAACGGCAACTAAGATGTGTGTGTACTTGTGTGAAGGAGGAAAAGGACCCATAAAATCAAAACCCCAGCAATCGAAAGGTTCAATCACTAGTGAGTAATTCATAGGCATCTCATTTCTCCTGCTAATGTTACCAACTCTCTGACACTTATCACAAGATAGAACGTACCTTCGGGCGTCCTTAAAAAGAGTAGGCCAATAAAAACCTGATTGTAAAACTTTATGTGCGGTCCTTTCACCGGCATGATTTCCTCCATAGGGACTATCGTGACATTGTCGAAGAATGTCCTGCTGCTCGTGCTTCGGTATACACCTTCTTACGATCCCGTCCGCACCTTCTTTGAAAAGATGTGGGTCATCCCAAAAGTAGTGCCTTAAATCTGTGAAGAATTTCTTCCTCTACTGAAATTTAAAACCCGGAGGCAAAAACTTTGCAACGATAAAATTAGCATAATCTGCAAACCAAGGGTCGGAATGAGATTGTACTTTTACAACAGCAAGCTGTTCATCTGGGAAACTGTCGTTGACTGGAATAGGATCGTGCGGGATATCTTCCATCCTTGAAAGATTATCCGCCACCGGATTGTCTTCTCCTTTTCTATCGACAATCTGCAAATAAAATTCCTGAAGAAGGAGTACCCATCTAATGAGTCTTGGTTTGGCGTCCTTTTTCTGCATAAGATACTTAATGGCAGCATGGTCAGTATGAATAATAACTTTAGAATCAACAATATACCGCCTAAACTTATCACAAGCAAACACCACTGCCAAGAATTCCTTCTCGGTAGTAGCATAATTCTTTTGAGAACTATCAAGTGTCTTGCTGGCATAGTGGATGACATTCAACTTCTTGTCAACCCTTTGTCCTAAAACAGCTCCAACAGCAAAATCACTAGCATCACACATAATTTCAAAGGGCAAATTCCAGTCAGGTGGTTGTACTATAGGAGCGGTTATCAAGGATTTCTTAAGAACTTCAAAAGCTTCCTTACAATCTTCATCAAATACAAAAGGAGAATCCTTCTGGAGAAGATTGGTAAGGGGTCTCGAGGTCCTAGAAAAGTCCTTGATAAATCTTCTATAGAAACCAGCATGACCTAGAAAACTACGAATACCTTTGATGTCCCTTGGATAGGGCATCCTTTCAATAGCTTCAATTTTTGCCTTGTCCACTTCAATTCCCCTTTCGGAAATCTTGTGTCCAAGAACTATCCCTTCTTTAACCATGAAATGGCACTTCTCCCAATTGAGCACCAAATTCGTTTCTTCACATCTCTGCAAAACTTTATTAAGATTGTGGAGACAGTGGTCAAAGGAGTTTCCATAGACGGAAAAATCGTCAATGAAAACTTCTACAATCTCTTCACAGAAACCATGAAATATTGCAGACATACACCTCTGAAAAGTAGCAGGTGCATTACACAAACCAAAAGGCATACGCCTATAAGCATAAGTACCGTAAGGACACGTAAAGGTAGTCTTCTCTTGATCCGCGGTGTTAACGTGAATCTGGGAGAATCCAGAATACCCATCAAGATAGCAGAAGTGGGTGTTTTTAGACAGCCTCTCGAGCATCTGATCAATAAAGGGCAGAGGATAATGTTCCTTCCTGGTGGCCTTGTTCAACTTCCTGAAATCAATACACATTCTATATCCAATAATAGTCCTCTGAGGTATTAGTTCATTTTTATCATTAGGAACAACAGTCATACCTCCTTTATTAGGAACACAATGAACGGGACTTACCCACTTACTATCAGCTATAGGATAGATGATACCTGCGGCTAGAAGTTTGAGAACCTCCGTCCTAACCACGTCCTTCATCTTTGGGTTTAACCGTCATTGATGATCAACAACTGGTTTAGCATCGGGTTCGAGATTGATAGTATGTTGGCAAATGGATGGGCTAATACCCTTTAGATCATCAAGAGTATAGCCAATAGCACCTCAGTGTCTGCGGAGTGTCTCCAATAATCGCTCTTCTTCATACCCTGAAAACTTAGAATTGATAATAACATGATATACTTTCTTTTCATCTAAATAAGCGTACTTGAGCGTATCGGGTTGTGGTTTTAGATCAAACACCGGGTCTTCTTTTGGTTGCGAGAGGATTCCTAAAGGTTCAACCGGGAGGTTGTGCTTCTGGATAGGAGTTTGTCTTAAAAATAGGTCTTCTAGTTCATCCCTCTCTTGCATATGTATGTCATTCTCGTGGTCTTCTATAAATTGCTGGAAAGTATCATTAGGAGGAATAGCAATAGAAGCATTTTCTTCAATAATTTTGTCATTACTTGACAAGTCAGTACCACGAGGATGCTTAGAAAACTTAGAAAAATTAAATTCATACGGCTCACCGTTGAATTCAACAGAAACTTTACCTTTCTTGCAATCTATTATAGCTCCACAAGTGCTGAGGAAGGGCCTACCATAGATAATAGGGAAAAAACTATCTTCCACTGAACCAAGTACAAGAAAGTCAGTAGGATATTTTACCTTCCCGCAGAGTACTTCAACATCTCTCACAATCCCAACTGGAGAGATCGTTTATTTATTTGCAAGATGAATCGTGACATAAATGTCCTCGATCTCACACGGCTGAATCTCTTGCATGATCTCTTGATAAAGTGTGAAGGGAATAGCGCTGACGCTAGATCGCAAATCACATAGCCCATAGTAATTATGATCTCCTATTTTGACAGATACAACTGGTGTACCTGAAATTGGGCCTTTGTTCTTGGCTGTGACAATGTTAGTGGAAACAGCACAAAAACTAATAGTAGATTCTTCCATATCACTGGTTACCAGATCCTTGACCATTGCAACTTGAGGCTTGACCTTGATCATGTCCTCAGGTTCGTCAGTGGTCCTTCCGTTTTTGTTTAGAATACCTGTAACAAAAGAGTGCTCCTTTATCCTTGAGGGATAAGGAGGCTGTTCATACACAACTGCAGGTAAAACAGGATCAGTAACATTAATCTCAATAGGTGACTCCTTGAAAGGTTTATGATGTTGACTCTCCTTCTTCTTAGAAGAGTCAATATGAGAAGCAAAGTCCTTGCAAAATTCAACCATTAGCTGGGAATCAAGACCAATTTTAGAACAAAAGGTATTAAAGTAATCAGTCTTCACATAACTCTCAATGTAGTCATGCTCATAGTTTATAGCGGGTTCAATACCTTTATCAATTCCCAGTCTTCAGTGTTCTTCTGGATCCTTTCTATAAGATCCCATTTTTCTTCCATACTTCTGGTCTGGAATACCCCTCTAGAGGAGGCATCCAACATCTCCCTGTCCCGATGAGAAAGCCTGACATAAAAATTTGTAAGTATAATTTCCTTGGGGAGCTCATGGTTTGGTCATTTGAGCATCAGGGACTTCATTCTCCCCCAAGCTTGAGCGATGCTCTCTCTGCCGCGAGACCAAAAGTTGTAGATGTAGTTCATGTCTTGGTGAATTTCATGAAGAGGATAAAACTTTGCATAAAAGAGAGACATAAGCTCTGGCCATTCAAGAAGATCAGAGTTATCGAGTAGCTTATACCAATCTGAAGCTTTATCTTTGAGTGATACGGAGAATAGTTTCTTCATGACGAACTCCCTTGTTACACCTGCAAGCTTAAATAAAGAACATAATTGTGATAAATATAGCAGGTGTTCTCCCGGATGTCCTTCTCCTGTATAACGTTTAGCCAAGACATAATCAATAATACCAGATGGTATTTTATAGGGCACAATTTCAGTGGGGGTAGGAGTGACCACCACAGTCGCGGGGCGGCTCCTTACCAACAACGAACCAACAGTAGAAGAGTCCATAAGGACTGAAGGTAACAGCAGAAAATAAAGGTTTCCTTACTGGCTTCACTTACCAATAGCGCTACACTCCCCGGCAACGGCGCCAGAAAAGCTCGTTGATGGCGGAGAAGTTGATAGGTTTAGTTGGGTTGCCTCCCCTGTCAACCGCGCCAATAAACGATTCTTGATAACCCACAAGTCTAGGGGATCAGTTGTAGATTTTCGATAAATAAGGATGTCGATCCCACGAGGAGCAGAAGGTGTTGATAAGTGACACTGGATAAGGAAAGGCTGCACACACTCAAAGGTAAATATTTAGGGGTTTTTGGTTTAAGCAACAGAAAAGTAAAACACAAGCAAAGTAAACAGGGTAACTGAGGAGTAGCAAGTGGCCCAATCCTTTCACAAGGATAAGCCTAGGAACTAAACTTATAAAAGCTAAAGCGTTCTCGAGAACACACGGGAGAGATAGCCAAGTTACTTTCACCATACTCCGCCAAGTAATATGTATTGTTTTGATAAGTTTTGGTGGGTGGATCGATGCTAGTACACCTTCTAGACTAAGATAAGCGTACTCTTATGATTACACACCTTGCAAGCATCCGCAAATACAAGGTAGTAATTAAGGCATAAGCCTAACCACAACATTACGATCAAGGATCCATAATTCCCTTGTGCAAAAGTGTGCGAACTGGGGTTCATGTTTCTATCACTCCGGCAACCCACCATAAGCATCCTTTGTGCACAATGTATTCCTCTAGGCCCATGAAAGGTGAAGTGTTAAGTGTTCGACTGACATAACACCACTAGAGAAATAACAACACAACTTAAGTATCAAACAACACATAACACTTCAACATCATATGACTACTAACAACTAGACTTCTCCCATGTTCTCAAGAACTAAAGTAACTACTCACAAGACATAAAAGAGATCATGATCAGAGGTGATAGATGGGTGGCAAACAATCTGGACACAATGATATTTCTCCAACAAAACTCAATAGCATTCACCACAAAGTAGTAATCAACACCAACAGAGTAGAGAGGATAGATAGTACGGATTACAACACAAGTTGCAATTGTGAGATGAGATGGGATGGAGATGGAGATGGTGCTGATGTTGGGGATGATGTTGATGATGATCTCGATGATGCCCGTGACGACGACGATGATGATGGCGATGATCTCCCCTTCCGGGAGGTGATATCTCCGGCGGAATCTGCCCGCCGGAGATGGATTTTCTCCTCTGTAGGTTTCCGCCCCGTGGCGGCGGAAAAACACGGAAACTCTTCTATTCTTAGGGTTTTCACCCCAGGGGGGTCTTATAGGCAAGAGGGGGCACCGAGGGGGGCCACCAGGAATCCAGGAGGGTGCGTGGCGCGGCCAGGAGGGGGCTGCGCCAGGCACCCTTCTGGCTGCCTGGTGGGTCCCCTCACCTCCATCTTCGGTGATTCCCAGACAATTCCCATAAAACTACTCCCCGTAAATTTTCATCGTATTTGGACTTGATCTGATTCAGCAACTTGGTGTCCACTTTTCACCGCTGAATTCTGGTTCTGCTGCTTCGGCACCGGAAAGTTGTAAACTGTGTAAAACAAGCCAAAACAACATAAGAACAATTCTTTAAAGTAGAATATATCAATTAATAGGATAAAATTACAATATAAAATAGTGATGCATTTTGGACGTATCAATCATTAACCGATATTGAATAACATCATTGAGACCATTGATGTACCTTGCGACTTGTTGATCTTCAGTTTCGGCAAGGTTGCACCTCACTTGTAGCCTTAGAAACTCATCCATGTAATCTGAAACAGTCCTATTTCCTTGAGCACAATTTTGGAATTGGATAAATAGGATATGTTCATAATCAGCGGGTAAAAATCTCCCTTTCAAAAGACTTTTCATTTGCCGCCAAGTTCTCACACGAGGTTCTCCTCTCAGCCTGCGTTCTTTTTGAACAGGATTCCACCATGCACCGGCTCCTCCTTTCAGCTTGTATGCGACCAAAGGAACTCTACGATCTTCTGGAACCTCCATGACCTCAAAGAAAGTCTCCACTTCATATAACCAATCAAGACACCCTTCAATATCAACATTTCCATTAAAAGTTGGGATCTCAGCTTTCACCTTGTATGTATCCCTTCCAAATGTAGTGTTGGGTACTCTCCGATATGCATAGAGATCTGGTTCTTCAAGGGCATCATCATATTCTTCACCTCCAGAAGTTTCAACATGAGTTGTCCTTCTTGAAGTACGCTGAACTGCATGTTGTCGTGGTATTCTTGCTCCAAGATTGCCTTCCCTTATTCGTGGTTGAACATCTTCTTCTTCTTTAGACGAGACTTCTTCATTGGCAGCAGGGGAACACCCCTTCTTATCATCGCAACCAGCTGATCGAATCTCCTATTAAGATCTTCACGCAACTCTTTGATCTGATGTTCTGTAGCATCCATCCTCTTCTCCAATTGATCCATTGCTTGTTGCAGCTCACTCTCAAACAGAACGACGAGAACTGGTAGGGATCAACGAGGCTCTGATACCACCTGAAGCAGCACAATGTTGTGGAGGAACAACTCCACCGTGTTGCTACAACGTGGACAACACAAATGTTGAAGGAACCACTTCAACATGCTGTGCTAGATATCGCTCTAGGGGCGTGGGCTGTCAAGAGATCAATCCAAACTCTCAGCACACAAGATCTAATCCAAGATCTTTAGGGCAGAACACAAAGTTCCCTTTTATTGGTAGGTAGTGGATTGATACGTCCAAAACGTATCTATAATTTCTGCTTGCTCCATGCCTACTTTGTGTGATATTGCTATGATATTGATGAACTTCCATACACTTTCGATCATATTTGGACTAACCTATTAACTCAGTGCACCCCAGTGCCAGTTCCTGTTTTCTGCTGTTTTTCTATTTCAGGTTTCCCCCATATTAAAAGTGCTCCAAAAATTCGGGAAAAATCTAATAAAAAAAATCAGCGATACGGAAGCTTCGAGAATAACCGAGGGGGGGGGGGGGGCAGAGGGACCCACCAGGGCCCCAGGCGCCCTCCCGGCGCGCCCTAGGGTGGGGCCGCGCCAAGGGGCCGCCTGGACCCCTGGTGTCCCCCCTGGCTGCCCCCTTCGCCCATATATTCCTCGTGACGTGAAACCCCCGTGACGGGAACCCTTTTTTGCGATCTCTCCTCTGTTCCGCCGCCGCCGTGCTTCCAAGATCGGGTGCACCAGAAGACCTCTTCCCGGCACCCTGCCGGAGGGAGGAACCACCTCCAGGAGCTTCTCCACCACCATGGATGCTTCCCGGATGAACTGTGAGTAGTCCACCTTAGACCGTGGGTCTATGATCAGTAGCTATGTGATGTTCTCCTCCCCTCTTTGTTCTTCATGGATTAGACCTTGTGAGCTGCCCTACTTGATCGAGGCACATATGTAATCTTTCTGTTGTTGCTATGCTGCGTTTGCTGGGATCCGATGGATTATGAGATTATGTTCAGATTGTGTTTGAGTAATATATTTGATTCTCCTCTTTTATATTTATGTTCTAGAGTAATTCTTGCATGTTCTCCGTTGCTGTTTATTGCTTTGGCCAAGTAGTAGGTAGTGACTCCAAGAGGGAGCATTATGCATGATTGTGGGTTCATGCCCCCCGATGACTAGCTTGAGTGACAGAAACATGAGTCTAGGGGATGTGCTGTTGCCACAAGGGAGAAAACAACGGTGCTTGTACTTGCGGGTGCAAGGATTATTTACTTTACGCAAAGTTCTTTAATGCAGTTGTCCGTTGCTTTGAGTTTACACTTTGGGTGGGATTCGCTACTTAATACCAGCGAGATGTTCTGGATAGATATCTCAAGGTGGATGATTAGTAGGTAGATGCAGATGGATTTCAGTCTACTTGATTTGGCGTACCGCCCAAGCTTTTGAACCTCTTCCTTTCTTTGTAGCATAGTTAGCATTGGTTTGCGCACATAATCCTGTCAATTGCCCAGCTATAATTTGTTTACCTCGCATGGCTATTTTTATCGTCTTTTTGAAGAGAGACATCACTAGTGAACATCATAGGACCCCGATCCATATTTCCAATACTTTTTACATCCGCTATTAATTTACTGCTTTATTTACTTTTCCGTTGCTATCACTATCATTATTATCTCGTGCGTTTTATCCTTTGTAAACAACAAGGCCGGAGGAATTGACAACTCCTCTGTACTCGTTGGGAAGCAAAGTTATTTGTTGTGTGTGCAGGTCCAGGTGAAGTAAGCAACCCTGAGTTGTGAACGGTGCCATTGTTCACTTCACCACCTTCTTGTATCTGTTGGAGTCCTATTGGTTCGACATTCAACCTTAGCATCTTCGTTAAGGGAAATTTGGCGCTACGCTACATCTCAACCTTCCACTTTGAGTAAACCAACGAGAGACGAGAAGTAAACTCTCGTAACATCATGGATACATAGTCTGGTTCCCTAGGTAGAGGTCTAGGCCTCTATTTATAGGCTGCATGAGCCCTAACTATGTAGCTCTACTCACAACTAGAACATTCCAGAGAACACTACTTAAAGCTAGGGAAAGGATATACATATCATGGTTACAAATTATAGCTAGAATACTCTAGAACACACCACAACATATATAATAAAGGACCAAATTACCTAGAATATAGTAGAAGTGTGTAGAAGCCATAAGAGATTAGACTTCTACTTTTATTTTATTTTCATTTTATCTACTATCCCTCATCACTATCTTAAGTTCAGATATATGTTATATGAATATCTCGACCTAACTAATCTGACTCGACCCCGCCCGAGTGAACTCTATCATAATCCCCTCATCGGCCTGCTCGTACCAGTTTCCCCAACCATATCTACAATTCCTAGTCGTCGTCTGCCTAACTCCTCATGTGGCACCACCGACCGTAGTGTTGCTAGCCTAGCTTCGGCGCGCCTCAACTTGTCGAGGTGGTGGCGCCACCTGCCCAATGTCGGTGTGTTGCTCACCCATCATCGCTACCCCGATGTAGCTTTGGCACTGCTTCTCGCTCAACACCACCACTTGAGGCAGACAACTCTAACTCTTCTCCCGCATGGCTGTGTGGCTCCTCCCGCGTCCAGCTCCGCCATCTCCCTTTGATGTCTTGAAGTGAAGTTGTTCCACGACAATGGCGACGGAACATAGGCTCGAGCCGGAGAGTTGCGTCGGACACCTGACGTCCTTAGGTGCACATGTCATAGCCTTTGAAATTCCGGTAGGGTCAGAATGCTAATTCTTAGGGTGATTCGTGTGTGGTTCATAGTAGATTGTAGAGTTAGAAATTCTTCTGTATAATTTTTAGTACACATGATCGTTGCCTTATTGATAACGACGTGCAATTCGGTACATGTGTTCATTATGGTTAGGATGGATGCCGATATTGCTTGTATGCTAACAGTGAGGATGAAAACAAGTCGTTTGCTACAAGTGATATATTGATTGCTTTTGATTTTTCTAATTTCATATAATCTAGTATCACACACAAAACATTGCTGCACAAACTGTGTGATAGCTATCTGTTGGGGTGGTATGATTTCGTAGAGTTGAAGTGCTATAATAGGGATTACAAATGGGTTGATGATGCCACTTTTTTAAGTCTAGACTTTATTACTCGGATAAGGGCCATATAGTTTACAACTAAATTGAGAATAAAATATAGCATTTGAGCCTCCCAAAACCAAAGAACTACAGATCTAAGACAATGTTTTGGTATATAATCGGTAACTTCATTTTCTTCTCTTGAACAGAGAGTAAGGCTGAAGATAATGAAGTTTTACTTCGAACTATTACATTCAGCTAAGACCGCAATATCATGTCCATAGTAATCATGTATCTTGGATGGTTGGATAGTTCTTGAACAACTTCAGAGCAATCAAATTCAAACACCAGTTCGGAACAGACAATATTTGAAACCAATATCATGCCATTGAGTAAACAGTAATCTCACTACTCACATGTGATAACAACCAAGTCTCTATTCCAATGAAATTTCCATGGCTATCAAGCGATATTGCACTAGTTACACAAGTCATGGTTTCCTCCAGAAATGAGGAATTAGAGGAGAACAGACGGGATTTGCCGGGGTTCGGAGCCTCATGACGAGACTAAACCCTACTCCTGCTAGTTTTCGATTATATATGGTGTAGATCGCCTCGAAAGATGGGTTACAGTGTGTCTAGTACTTCCGAGATTGATGACAAGAGATCAATATGATCTCGACTCTCTTTTGGCCACGCTTTATATAGGGGTAGCGAGGCCTAGGGTTACATGGAGTAGCCGACATACAACTATGGAAACTAGATGATACCCCGCGCGTTGCTGCGGGAACTATTAACAAATACTTTAATGTTTAAAACATGAAAATTTTATGAAACATAATATAATTTGATTATGAATTCTTTTTTGAAAGAAAATGTTGTTTAGAGTACAAATCTAAGAAAATTTAGATGAAAATCTAAAATTTTGTGTGTGATCTTTTACTTTGTTAATTTATTACCTTGATAATATGTTGGTGAGATGATATGAGACGAAAAGAACATTGAGTAGAGGCAGTGGAAACATCTCCACCCTTGACTAAACTTACAACAATGATAGCAACTACAAATGTGCATTCATAAAAAAATTATTGCATAAAAATGTGAGGTAACTTATAATTTGATTTTCTATAAAGAAATCGATTATAAATAGTGGAGCCGAGTGCATTTTTATATTTATTTGTGATACTTGCATGCGCATGCATAATTAATGGGAGCATGTGCATGAAGAGTTGGTGGAAATTAATTTTTACATGATGGACCTACTTGATGATGTGGATAGCTTGCATGTCAAGATAAATAGGTTAGCGAGGATAACCTATTTAGGTATTATAGATAACAACGAGTCTTGTTCTCATGTGCCAAGCCTTGCGGTCTTCGGGAAGGTGGACTATGTGCTCCTCTCAAAGTCCTGCTATGGTACGCATCGTGGGGGCGCCTTGAGCCGTAGAGCCCGGCTAAACCCTGATGTGGGCCACCCCCGGTATAGCGCACCGTCAATAGCCATGAGCTTGTTTGGAGTTCAACCTTCCCCACGCACCCAACTTCTATCTTCAAGATGTGCGAAGTTCAGACGAGCTCTTTTAGTTGATCCTTCTGCAAGGTCCATGTTCTTCCATCAGTCGAGCTCCCTTTTGTCGTAGTAGAGGGGGCTCGGAGTACCAGAATTCTTGGCCTTCATCTTGATTGCGACCGTGTTGCGTGGTCCGGCCTTATATCAGAAAAATTATATCTTCATTCTTTGTATTTGTTTTCATATGCTAGGACGGACTCTAGCAACCCTTGTTTCCGCTTAATAGTGACGCGGAACGAGGCTGTCGTAAGCCTTTCTCACCTTCTTGTACCCTTTTTTGGGCTTTCTGTGCGTAGACGGGCTCTGTGGAGAGCCCTTGTAAGCCTTTGTCAACATATGAACCATTTGGGGTGCAGCCAACGCATAGCCGGTTCCATGGAAATCCCTTGTACACGCTTTAAGCGACTTGTGGAGCCTGATCATTGGAGATTTTTACCCATTGATGAGCTATTTCAAACCCAAGAAACGCGCAGTCGGGCTCCAAGAGGGAACAGTTGAACACATCTGAATGTTTGAATGTTCTTATTGGTGCGGAGCCGGGCTATAGGTTTCCATTGATCAACCAGTTTTTATCGCAATCAACGTTCATTGAGCATGCCACCTCAGCATAGGCCTCACAGGACCCAAAAAAGTGTCAAGAAAAAATCTAAAAAACCAGCACTATTATGCTAAGCATTTTAGGTTTTAATTATTTTTTCAAATGTATTAAAAGTGACAAGGAAAATACTTATTCAGCCCCTATTTGACAAAAACTTGACGTAAAATAAGTTTCTAGATTTTTATAAAAAAAACTAAAAAAATCCAACAATACCATACTAAGAATTATGGGAAAGCTTCAATTATTTTATCAAACATATTTAGAATTACAAGGAAAACATATATTCAACCCTAGTTGACAAAAAAACACGCCCATAACAATTGAAAAAAAAAACTAAAAAATTGACATTACTATACTAAGGATTTCGGGAAAGATTCAATTGTTCTTTCCCAACATATTAAAAATTACCGTGACAGTTCTTCTTCTCAATAATACATATTCATTGAGTAGGTATTTTCCTTGTAATTTTTTATATGTTTGGCAAAAGCAATTGAAACTTTCCTAGAATTTAGCATAGTGGTGTTGATTTTTGAGTTATTTTAAAAAACTAGACATTATTTTTTGGTCAATGTTTTGGTCAAATAGGGGTCCAATGGATATTTTCTTTGTTTTTTTTACCCAAATGATAAGTGCCACACGTCAGGTGCGAGGCACTCCTTCCCTGGCGGTTTTTTATGGAAATTCAAATCACGCCAGGATGACAACTTCCGATACACACGATAAGTTTTTGTAAAAAATAAACTGAAGCACCAAAGTTGCCTATCGTCACTAAACTAGCTGTACACAACGTTCAAAGTCGCCATGTGTTCGCATTTGAGGAGTTATACCCCCCTCAAACATTAACTTTTCAATTTTGAGGAGTTAAGAAAAAGTGGTTCCTAGTCCCCTACTCCTAAATTTAACTTCCTAAAAGTGTGTGCACATGATTTCATTTCAAACACAAACTGAAGCTTCTCCATTAAAAAAAGGTAGAACATAGGCATAACACAATTTTGGATTGTTCGAACAACATAATACTACATATCATATTAAACCACTCGGATTCCTCCAAGAGATTGGCCCAATCCACCTTGTCGTTGGAGTCGCCAGAGTCGAAGGAGATGGAGGAAATAGGGATCACTGAGGGTCCAGCCTCATCGACATTGTTGTTATTATATGCCTAGTAGCATGCAAGTTCCTCGATGACAAGCTACAAGTGCTTCTCTATCAACTCGACCATATAGGCCTCATCCATGCGGAAAATCTTCATCTGAGACGGGCGTCATCTGCACCTGGCACGAGTCAGATTTCTATTGGTCGATGTACTCGGGGACCACCACGCACTCAGCTGTATACATTGACGAAATCACACGTATAACAAGTATATAGAAGTTAAAAATATGTATGTTTCCACGTACCAGCACTGACATATCTGAACTAGCGGGGCCGGCTCCTTGACTTTCGAGCACCGAGTCGAAGTTGCTGGACAACTACCTTCCTGGACCACTCTACGTTAGGTTCTACAAGTGCCCACATCAGTTGGTAAGAATTTTCGTCATTAATCAAAAACACACCTTCAGTCAGTTTTCTAAATGTTCTTTTGATGCTGATTTTCAGGGAAAAAATTGCAGAGCTTATAGATTTGATAAAGAACCGGCAAAATATTAACAAAACTAAACATATTTGCAAAGCTTATAGAACTGACGATAAATTGATAAAGAATTGACAAAAAACTGATAAAAATTAATAAAGAACTGATAATAAAATAACAAAGAACTGACAACAATATATTTGCAAAGCTTATAAAACTAATAAAAAGTTAACAAAGAACTGATAAAAAAATATGTCTGCTCTTCCCATGACGTACACCGAATTCATATTCTATATCCCGCCAAAATAACACTAAAATAAATGTAGATACATCCGGTTGAGCAATAAATAATATGAATGAACATAGCATCATTTTTACATCACACTTTCAAAATGAATACGTCTAACACTAAAATACATCTAGATACATCCATTTAGCGAAATGTAAAACATAGATCAAACGTAATAACATTTTACTACCATAGTTGCAACATCTCAGTTTGTGAGTGCACCTATAATTGACTGACGCACAAAACGTTCCATCTTCTACTTTTTACCACGTCCACCTAACACACATAGTAGTAATTTTTATTAATCTAGAACACTTCGTGTAAGCTCTGTACTACACCCGGACAAAGGTAGTCTTCTACCACGATGTTAAGTATGTACGCAAACTCGTAGTTTAAGACTGAAATGTGTACGTACCGTACTACCTTTACCAACAAAATTTGCTAATTAGCACGTATGCATATCATCTTATTAATTAGCCTGCATGCACACAACTTGCTCGAAAAAGTCATGGCTTCACGTGTGAATCAGACACACATCACAATTAAAACGCATGTCCAGGGTACGAGACATGGCACGCACTCGGCCCCTTGTCGGACCCCTACCGTACTTGTGTCATGGCTTCATGTGTCAGTGTATTCGGCTGTATTGACGCATGAACAATGGTTTAGCTGAATAGCTGGCTCGGATCCCGAGCTAGTTACGTATGGTGAGATAGAAGTGATCAGATGTTGCCCAGATCAGGACGTCCGCCCTCTCATCCATGCACTCTACTTCGATATGCTCGAAGGCATCGCGATTCTCCCTCACCTAGTCACCTCGCGGTGGGAGCCACTTGAAGATCGACGACGACGACGTCTGGGATGCCACGACTATGTTCATGGTAAGAAAACAAATACAAGTGGGGGGAAACCCAACATCCAAATCCACCACAAGCACCATGTAATGTTTCATAGATGAACTTTCAGAAAGTTTTACAACACATCGTCAGACATCCCGAATCCCTGAATGTCCCGTCTCACTGAACCCAGCATGCGACCAACACACACGCGCGCTTCTTCAGCTCTCTGCATTTGCATCTCCTCGAGCAAGCTAGCCTGAACATTCCCTCTGGACATCGATCAATCTGTACAGATCCCCTCTGCCCTGCGTTTCCAAAGGGAGGCTCTCCCTGCACAGGTTTTTCCTCCACATATTCATGACCGATCACAAACAGAACACAGGCAAAATAATCAACTAGAAACAAAGAGGACATAATTTGTACTGTACCTTACAGCTTCGATCAAAGACAGGTCAATCTGGCCGACGACGGTTGCTTCCTCGTGCCCTGCCGCGGCAAGAACTTCACCGAACTAGGACAAAAAACGTGGATGCCACAAAGTTAGCTTCGACAGTTCGACCTTGGTTGCAGTCCAAGTTATCACAAGGAAGCAGAGCTCTGTTTCAGTGATGCGTGCGCGTGGTCTTACTGGTCCGATGAGGCTTGAGTGTCCCCAGACCACGAATTCTGACTCTGTGTTTGGGTCTCGCGCAGGTGAGCAGGTCGCCACGAACAGCTGAAATCAAGACAGTGAGGAACAGCTACAGGTCACAGTTAGTGCTCAATCTGTAAGGTTTAGTGCATGTGCTGGATGATGCTCACCTGATTGTCAACAGCCCTGAACGAGTAAAGTGAAGTGTGCAGATGCATGGGGTAGAAAAAAGGGAGAATTAGCTAACTATATGAATATTTTTTGTCAGATAAGTTGGAGAAGAGTGATAATGGAACCTGGACTTCTGCATGAGGTCCCAGAGGAGCTGCCCGGTGCTCATGTTGAACGCAGAAGGATAGCATATCAAGTGCGCACCTGCATGTTTGAGAAGGGACTGGATTTTCATTGGAACAGAGGCCTGTATTGCTTGGCATCGAGAACTAAGTTTTGTAATAAGGCATACCCCTTGATCGATATAACATTGCCAGTTCTGGGAAGCGGATATCGTGACAAATCCCAATACCAATCCGTCCAACATCTGTAATAGGACAACAGTACAGCGAGTTATGGTCATGCAAACATATGAGGACAGAATTTAAACTGTGAATAAACTTAAGTAAATTTACTAGCAATGGGGGTAAGCTGAAGATTTTTTAGTATATCTACTAACAACGGGGTAAACTTCAGTGAATAAACACTGAAAATGCAGCTAGCACTTGTTTTCAAGCTAAAACGTCACAGCAAATGTGACCCAGAATGTTCACGGACACACCTGTGTCAACCACGGTAGGTTCTTGCCCAGCAGTGAAGGTATCTGATTCCCTGAAAGTGATGTCTCCAGGGATGTCAATTCCAAACAGATGCAGCTGGAAATCATCCATTGAGCGTTTCACAGGTCAGCTCAGCCCAGTCAATCACTGTAAACTCATGCCAAAATTTCGATGCAGAACCAGAGAGGCTCCTGACCTTCCTATGCTTGGCCTTGATCTCTCCGTCAGGCCCGACCACGAAGCAGGTGTTGAACAGACGCCCGGAAGCCATCTCGGGTATGGATCCGCCGACGATAGTGATCTTTCTGGCGGCGGCCACCTCCGACAGCATGGAGACCGACGGCGACCGCCCGCCGTCGACGTCCTCGGCGTAGCTCGGCATGGTCTCCATCGCGTAGGGGCAGTTCCATATTTCCTGGAGCAGCAGAGAAACGTCGCCAAAGAAGCGAGCCTCGTGAGTGAGCTTCAGTCAATTCATGGCTGTTTCCTGGCGAATCTCAGTTCCGTGGCCAGTAACAGTAAGCAACAGGGGAGGAGGGGGACTTGCCGGGAGGACGACGAGCTTGGCGCCGGCGGCAGCGGCGGCCTCGATGCGGGCGCGCGCGCGGGCGATGTTGGCGTCCTTGTCCGGGGTGACCGGCAGCTGGCACAGCGCGATCTTGAACCGTGCCATGGCAGCAGATGAAGCAAGCAAGCACTGCAGCCTGGACCGAGGAGACAGTGAACCGGATTGAAAGGTTTGGGCAGGTCGACCGCGCTACTTTTGAGTCGGTCAGACGAACGCGGATCGTCTGACCTCCGCGATTTAACGGTTCAGATTCGCGTGTACCCTTTCGTTTTTACTGTAACATTTACGATATCTTTCCAACATTTGCGGTATTTTCGTAAAAAATTTGTACACGGATGCACATTTTTATTTTTTGTGTTTTTTGCAGCAAAAAATTTGTGGCTAATCACTTTATAACTTGTTCGTTGTAGCAAAAACTCTTAACGGTAGTAGCAAAAGCACACAACAGTGAAAGCAAAAATTTAAACGGTTGCAACATTGTGCGTAACAAAAGCATATAACGGTAGTAGCAAAAACATATAACGGTTGTAACATAAAAAGTAACTGTTGCAACAAAATTCATCGTCGCCGCCGTCGAGGTCGTAGCTCCGCAGTGGTGATGTAGCAAAAATCTTGACCGATAGTAGCAAAAACATAAAACAGTAGAAACAAAATGGTTCGCTGGTTGCAACATTGCATACTCAGATATTCCCTGTACGTTGTGCGTTGTAGCAAAAAACACCAGTTTATTCCTTTGTAGCAAATATATGATATGGTTGTAGCAAAAAAATGATATGATTGTAGCAAAAAAAATTAATGGTTGTGCACGGAGCTGTTCATGGCCGGCGACGTGGGGCACAGGGAGGTGCGGGCTCGCCGGAGGAAGACCGGGGCGGGCGCGGCTGGTCGGGGAGGCGCCGGATCTAGGCAGAGGAAGGACACCGACGAGATCCCGGAGCACGGCGGGGAGCTCCTCGAGCCATGGCCATGGCGGCGGCGGCGGCGCGTGGCCTCGAACATGGCGGCGGGCCGGCGACGCGAAAACGGCAGCCAGGACGACGGCCATGGCGGCAAGCAGCGAGGCGAGGCAAATGTTGCAGCGGTGTCGACGAAGGACACATCTGACCTAGGCACGCGGGGGAGGAAGGCGACCGGCCGAAAAGGCTAGGCCGGTCAGCCGTTCCCCATCATTAGCCTATTTATTTTGAAGATCTTCATGCCTGCTTTATTAACACTAGAGCATCTTCAACAGACGTGCTTCACCTCTGCACGCTATATATTTGATGGAAGCGACTAGAGCTTCATACGCATGTGACTTAGTTAAATAACATGCGTTGATGTTAAGTTGCATATTTTTTCTAATTGGGCTTTTGTTTATTTATTTGGTTTGTCTAGTGAGCTTCAATAGACAAAAAAAGTACGTGTAGTCGCAATATTTTTTAATTCGGATTGGGTTTTGTTGTACGTGTAGTCACATTTTAGTTTCTAATCCCTCCGTTCCTAGATATAGGGCGTATAGTTTTTGACACAAAAATTAAAGAATACACGTGGAGGAAAAACTACGTCAGGTTTAAAAGGGATTATCAATAGGTAATTGATGTGAGCAAATAGAGGGGTTTGCAAGAAATAAGAAAACATGATCAAATTTAAAAAAAAAATGTCTGAATGAGTGACGTAACACAATATACACCCTATATTTAAAACTTTTTCTCAAAAAAAAAACTATACGCCCTATATATAGGAACGGAGGGAGTATATATTTTGAAAATATTTTACTTGAATTTAATTTTAATTATTTTTTTGACAAGATAAATAATGAAAATTTAAGTGTTTTTATATTTTTATTGAAAATTTAATATTTCGGGTAGAAAAAAAATCGGAACCAGTTGCGACTCATTGGTGAACTTGTAACTAAGGAAAAAATTCGGACCCAGTTGCGACTCGTTACTGGTCTTGCAACTGAGAAAAAAAAATCAAACCCAGTTGCGACTCGTTGGTGGATTTACAAGTGAGAAAAAATCAAACCCAGTTGCGACTCGTTAATGGACTTGCAACTGAGAAAAAAAAATCGAATCCAGTTGTGACTCGTTGGTGGACTTGCAACTGAGAAAAAAAAGTCAGACCCAATTGCTACTCGTCGGTGGACTTGTAACTGAGAAAAAAATCAGACGCAGTTGCGACTCGTTGGTGGACTTACAACTGAAAAAAACAAGTCAGACCTAGTTGTGACTCGTTGGTGGACTTGAACTGAGAAAAAAAATTGAAACCAGTTGCGACTCGTTGATGAACTTGCAACTGAGAAAAAGAAATTGGACCCAGTTGCGACTCATTGGAGGACCTGAAACTAAGAAAAAAAAAGTAGGACCCAGTTGCGACTCGTTGTGGACTTGAAATTAAGAAGGAAAAAAAGTAGAACCCAGTTGTGACTCTTTGATGAACTTGCAACTAAGAAAATGAAGTAGGACCCAGTTGCGACTCGTTGGTGGACATGCAACTGAAAAAAAGTCAATGATTGACTATCAACTGGGTTTTGCGACATAAAACCTAGTTGCGATTCGATAAGCGACTTGCAACTGGGTTGGCGAAAAATTCTAGTTGCAACCCTCGATCACTCGTAGTTTTTAAAAACAGAAAAATCACACGGCAGAGAATTCATATGTAACTTCGATATTTCGCATGTACATGTGTTTTAGCAATTTTGTATTAAAAAACTATATTCTATGTTAAAAAATGTTTCGTGTCTATTAAAAATTATTTGTCATATAATGTAAAAAATTAGTAAATATAAAAAATGTTCGTTCTACATTAAATATTTTGAACTTATATAAAAAATCAATGTATATTTAAAAGTAGTTCAACATACTAAATTTATTTGAAGTATAATAAATATTCACCACATATCATGAAAAGTTATAAAAAATAAAAAAATGCATTAAAATTTGAAACTGAAAAAGAAAAATGAAACAACAGTAAAACCAAAAATATTGAAACAGAAAAAAGAGAAAAAAACATAAGCGAGAAATTATGTAGGCCGACCCATCTCTCTATGCTACGAAATCACATGCATTTTCCCAAATAAAACCATTGTAAGTACATTTGGTTTCCAACTTAAGGGAAAAAACAACTTACATGTGACTTAACTAATTCTCAAGTACATGAGAATTAGCAAAAACCGATATTTTATATATAGTGTCAAAAAAGCCTTTTTACGCGCGAAAGCGATGGAAAAGTTTTCCAGATGCATAAAAACACGACATTCAATCCGACGTTTCCATTCACAACCGTTTAGATTTGCCCAGCACATATAATCCGGCGCACAAAATATCCAGTGTGCGAAGAAGTTTTGCCCAGCGCGCTGCACAACTTTTATAGCGCGTTGTATTATGCAGGGCCTGTTGGAGGACTATTTTTAGCCCCGCGTGCTGCAAAACAACATTTTTTTGCCCATGTTGTATATATAGCGCCTCTGTTGAAGACGCTCTTAGATAACACTTACATCTTTGTTAATAAAAATAAGATAAAATCAAAGGGTGTTTTCATCCACGGAGAAGGAAGATCCACAATTTTTTTGGCTTCTATTCTCAAAAAAATTCCTAAATTGAAAACCCACTCTTTCTAGAGTGAGGCTACTGGAATTTCATTGATGACAACAAAAATGTTTCATAAGTGCATATTAATTAATAAAATTTATGTATAAAAACAGATTAGAATGCACACCATTTTATATTTATTGGTGGTTACTCTAAGAATTGTTGTTTCAATACAAACTACAAAGTACACACATTTTTATTAAAATTTATCCCTTGCTAGACACATTTGATCACAAAAAGATTAAAGAATGATGGCATTGACTCAGCTTATATTCTAAAAAAAATTACCAAATTTTTATATGTATAATTTTTTTGTTTCGGCCCGGAACCAAAAATTATTTTGCTTGTTTCATAACTAAAAATTGTACGAAAATATGAAACAGACCTAACTCTACTTGACTTAGTTCTTGAAATAATGATTCACTTTATTCTGTCTATTTTATAATTGGATGTGACTTCTAACGTGTTGATCATAGGTAATGGTGAGAACTCACCATTGCCTATCCATAAGCCAGCAGTGGCTATCCAGGTACCGGCAGAGGTAGATGAGAAGAAGTATGCAGAGAAAAATAAAAAGCATTATGCAGAGGGAGGTGCGAAGCAGCATACAAATGGTTATCGTACTTGCTCTTGTGATGATATTTAGTTATTGAGCAACAGGCTTATGGTATGTTCTGCCTTTAGTTATTGTTTGTGGTCTGATGTAGTGGTTCGAGATATTTATTTACTTATCATTAGTTGTTTCTATCTGTTTTGCAGATTTGCTATACAAGGACTATAACACAGGTCTGACGATGATATCTGATCGTAAAGTGCTTGACACTCTTGTGAGTTTGCTTGTTCAGCTTCTTTTGTGTGCCGAATAATTTTGCTTGCCCTTGTCTGACTTGTTTTGGTGTGTAAAAGGTTTAGTATTTGTCGGGGGAATAACCCCCGGTAGGGTCAAGCAGAAGGAATAATTTTTGAAAGCATCGGGTGCCGATTGCGCCCTCAGCTCAACTCGGCGGCTGCCGACTGCTCCCCCGCCGATCTGTCAGCTCGGACCGTCGACTGCCCACGCATCCCGGCCGACTGCTCGTCTGCCGGGTGCCGATTGCCCGCAGTTCGGCTGCCCGGAAGTCAACAGAAGCATCTCCAGCGGGTGGATAAGATCGTCTATCGTGTGCACCCCAAAATATCCAGCGAGTGGATAAAAACGCCACACATGCATGTACTTTCTTTTGTCTTATTCCCCTTGTCCTCATCCCCATGGAGCATCCTTGCCACCACTATATAAGGGGCAAGGCATGCCCATGGTGAGGGGATGATGGATTCCCTCTCATTTTCCCCCTTCACACACACCTTTCTCCCTCACTCACGGCTAGAAGGAGCAAGAGTAGTAGAGTGTAACAGCCCAGATTTCGCAAAAATTAAATTTTTTGTTTTCGGTGTGAATCGTTCGATTATCTGATTTGTTTGCGGTGTTTGCATCCCCGATTTATCGATCGGCAATTATTCCCCCCCTCTTATCTCGTATCGGACGGAGACCGAACCTTGCCACCCTGACACTCGACCTTTGCGACACCGGGTTTCACCCGATCACCGTCGCAAAACCCGCACGAGACCAGCCGTAGCCAATGGAACGAAATACCCCGTTTAATAATTAAACGAGATATTTAATAGCGCGCCGGAAAGTGTTCTCGGAACGGTTCCAGCGCGAGGTGAACGCCGCCAGCTCGACGCGCTGATCGCACAGTTCGAAGTTTTACCCGAATCGGAGGTCCTGCGGCCCCCCGGCGGTCAGAAACGTAAACACCACGCGCGCGAGAGAAAACCGGGGATGTTTTTGCAAACTGCCAGCCACCTGGGCTATATAAAGACCACCACTCTCCCACCCCTTTCTAGGGTTCCCCCTAGTACAAAATTGCAGCCACCCCCTCACAATTGCCCCAATTTTTCCCCCATTTTCGCACCAAACCCTAGCCAGATCTGGAAAATCAATCCCAGGCGATCTGGACCGTCGGATCGGCCGATCCAACAGCCCAGATGCGCCCAGCCTCCACCCACCTCTCTCCTCTCTCTCACGCCCGCATCGCCGCCTCCACACCCGCTCCGGCCAGCCGCCGGCCGGCGATCTGCCGGCGCCGCCACCCTCCTTCTCCTCCTCCCGCGCTCTCCTACTCTCCCTCCGCGCTCACCCCGTCGCCTCTCTCTCCGCAGGTCGCGCCACCAAGGGAGCAGCCCGCCGCCGCCGCTTTGCAACCGCGGCCGAGGAGCTCCACCTCGCCGCCGGCGCCTCAGAGGTCGCCGCAGCTGCCGTGGCCTCGCCCCCGACCGGCCTCGTGCCTCCCCGTCCTCCTCTGCAACGCCCGACCCACACTTCCTCCTCGCCGGAGCCATGGCGTCGCCGCGCCGCGACGAACCGCCGGCCGCCGCCTCGGTCGATCCGATCTGGATCGAGCCAGGCCGCCCTCGCCACGTGGGCCGGCGCGCCTGCGTGGTCCAGCTCGGCCAGGGCCCAGCTGGCCAGCCAAGCACCGAACCGGCCTCCCAGCCCAGCCTCCTTGGGGCGAGCCCACTGGGTGAGGCCCGAGCCATTTTTTTCCTTGCAAGTATTTTTCTTTTTCCAAATTTTTCTAAGTCCTGTGTAATTTGCTGCTGTTACGTTTTTGCGACGATTATTGCGAGTAAACCGTAGGCCGGATGACGTTGCGCCCAAAAGGAAAATTGCTAGATTTGTGTGTACTTCAATTCATCTTTTGTGAGCATTTTGATTTGAGTCCATCTAGATGTTGTTAATCTGTGTTGAAGTGGGCATCAGAATGTTAACTGCTGTTATTTCCTGTTAGTGTGCTGCTACTGTTATTTTATTGCAAGTTTGATTGATGATTGTGACACATCCATGAGGCCTATTGCGTTGATTCTTGTTGCAGACTGTTAAGCATCATGTTTACTTCCATTATATGTATTGCATTGTCATGTTTACATTACTGGTCATAGTTAATTTTAGCTCCAAAGTTGCTATGTTGTTGTTGTTGACAGCCACTTCTGTTTTTCTCTAAGTCTGTAACTTTCCAATGCCATGTTGCATGCTTAATATCTTTTGATCTGTTATGCCTATGACCTTGATTCTTGTTTGTACCTGATCATCATCATGCCTACTCCATGCTCATATATTTCTATGTCATGTTGCTGCACTTTTGCATATAGTTGTACTCCTGTTTATACAGCATGAAAATAACAGTTTCTGCCCTGTTTTCCTGATTTTTACGAAGTCCTAGACCAGTAATGTTTTATTGCATTTTGCTTGGGCTATAATTAATTGTTCATGATGCCTTTTTGCATGATTCCTTTTGCCATGCCTTCCCTGCCATGTCTACTTTAGTTGCATATCATTTGTGAGCATGTTTGCATTCATTATCCTGTTTATGCATTGCTCTAAAGTGTGCTTCCTGATGTTGACAGATTGTGTTCCAAACTTGTTTTGCTTGTATCTTTTTAACCGTAACTCCTTTTGGGGTGTTCTTTATATGTAACTTGATTAGTTTTTCGTGTACTTTATGTTTATGCTATTGTTTGCTATTGTTAACCCACCTAAAATATGGTTTAGGATAGAACAGTACCAAATGTTTTAATTGTCGTGCGACACTTAGTGGTATGTCATGTTTAGGTTGTGCCCCACTTAAATTGACTAGCATAGATAGTTTACTTTGTGCTTCACCTCTTGCCATGTTTGTATGCTATGTCATGCTTGAGTGAGATGCCATGTTAACAACCTTTGCTCACCTTGTGTAGCTAAACAACTTGAACATTTCTAAACGTGCGGTATCGTCGTGTGTGACGAGTACTCCACTTAACTCGACGGTAGGTGCGATGTCTCGTGTTGCCTTCTTGTTGATGCTTGCTCGTTTTTGCTTCGTAGTAATAGAGTGCTTGCTTGTTGATTGCTTTCCAGTGTTTACCATCTTGTGTGCTTCCGCGGGTACCTCTCAGAGACGATGCGAGCTTGCGATCAACTACACCTTCGGAACCCGACTTATCAACAGGCAAGGACTATACATTACTTATGATCCATTCTATTTCAACCAGCGGTTTGCATGCTAATTTATGATAGGTTCGATGTTTGATCCTACCACATGTTTACAACCTCTTTCAAACCGATACAGCCATGTCCCCTCCCAGCAAACCATGTACTGTTATGTTACTATTGCTCGTTGCTCAGCCCCTGCTTAGTATGCATGCTTAGGATGCTACAAGGTTACCTTGTTACTCCTTGGTTTGGGCTATCACATTATTGTTGGATATGTGCCCTAGAGACAAATTAATAAAGATATTTGTCACATATCCGTTTTGTTCATAATACGTTTTATACTGTGCTATAACTGTATTACTTGGAAATACTAATACAGGTGTAGTATAAAACATGGTCCGTAGTTTAACTCGGGTAAACTATCTCATTGGGCAATTGATTGATCAAGCTTTCCTGAGCATGGCGACACTTAAGTCCATTGACAATGAGGTCATATCGTTAAGGGGAATGATGTGATGGACGTACACCCACCTAAAGTATTGCAATGTGATCGAGTCACATAGTTCAACGTTGCTATGACTTTGTAACGTATGGCTTAGTCCTTAGACCGTAATGATCATACGTAATTGTCATCTATGAGGAGACTTTGATTTGTATCCCACCGCCTGACTGAAATATGCTGGCTATAACGGTGCACTTTGGGTATTCCGAAATAGATGGTTGATGAGTATGTTAATAGATCAGAGCGGGATTTGTCAGTCCTTGTGACAGGACAGGTACTCAGGGCCCACTCGGTGATATTGCATCAACACCTTGCAAGGACGTGACTAGGTCACAAGAGATGCAATGATCATGGACGAGAGAAGTTGTTTGTTGTGAACGAGATGTGAACACGGTATGTAGGATACCGACGATCAAACCTCGGACAAACAAAGTACCGCAGCACAAAGGGATTACGTCGTATCGTTAACGGTTTCCAAAAGCGATCGAAGTTCATTCGATGGAAGCGCAGGGGCTGTCAAGGATTGTAACCAGGTCCAACTGACTAGTCATTGGTCAATGAGAAGAGTCTCGACCATGTGTGATGTTTCCCGAACCGTTAGGGTGTTACAGTTAAGGACAATCGATGCATAGGACAGTTACGGGATCAATCGGTGAAATAGGAGAAATCACCGGAATAGTTCCGGAGGAGGACGGAATGGTTTCCAGACATTTTGAATAGTTCAAAATAAAGTTTAATTGTTTTAATAATGGTTTATTATTTAATTATCTTAATTAAATATTTAAAACATATTAAATAAACTAAAAAAATGGGAAAAGGCTATATGGGCCCATGGGGCCCATTAGGGGAGGAGGGGGTTTCCCCCCTTGGGCTTGGCGCCAAGGGTGGGGCCCACCTCCCCCCTTGGCCGGCGCACGCCCCCCCCTTGGGATTTTAGTCCCACATGGGGGAGGGGAGGAGGATAGCAACCCCCCCCCCCTTGGCCTATATAAGGAGGGGTAGCCCCCCCTTTTTCCAACACACCAATATCTCGTTCTTCCTCCTTCTCCTTCCCGGAAGTGTACTCCCCTTGTTTGGAGTCTGCACCAGGATTGGAGTTCTCCACCATAAGGCAGGCCGTCGTTCTGCTGGAGTCGGGATCCGTAGCCGTCTTTCTTCCGCTGCTCGCCTAGTTCGGGGCCCGGGAGGAACATCGATTGTACCGTACGTGTATAATCTCTTTGAGGCACTACACCTGTGGTGCTACTTCGTCGCTGGAGGTTTACTAGGAGTCATTCTCGCCGGTGGTGGTCTTCTACATGACAGGGAGGTCGTAGTTCCGAGTCTACGCCAGCCACGTTCGCAAGAACGTTTCCCTCTTTCGGTCTTCAAAGGTATGAACACCGATTCCCTCCGTTACTTTACATCGCCATAGCATAGATCTTGGGTTCGGGTACCGTAGGTATGAAAAATTTGTGTTTTCTGCCCCGTATCCCAACAATTATTATATTATTGTTGTTGATGATATGATTATTATAATGTTGACTATATTCGACGAAGGATGGAAGGTCTAGGCTATCCCTCCTCGACGCTTTGTTCCATTCGAGTCACCTAGGATCCGAGTTCCGGGTATTGGTTTTAATACTGAGCGTGCCTAACCGCGTGTGGGATGTTATGGGGTCCCTGTTGTGGTGATGAACCTAACAATAGATATAGGGGTAGTAACGGAGCTATGAAGATCTGTACACAAAGATGGTGACACCGGGAGGAATTATACAGGTTAGGCCTCTCCTCAGAGATAACAACCTTACTCCTGTCCCAAGTGTCTTGGGGTGTTTTTATCGTATTGTTCTCTCTAAGAATCCCCCTTCCTGGGGTGAAGGGATGGGCTTATATAGAGTGCGCCACGTCCCTTCACTGTCCGGAAATAGGTTTTGATTACAGGGTTAATGATGGCTATTATTACAATGAGAAACGTCTCCCCATTATTGTCATTCAAGTAGGGGTAACGCCTGTGGGTTTAATGTCTTGTAACTCCAGCTTCTCTTCTTCCTTGTCCGAATATCATGCAGCTCGGCCTTTCCTGCTTCCGAGTAGCCAGCTTACTCGGATAGTAACGCCTTGCTCCGAGTGACGTCTTACTCGAGAAGTGACCTTGTCCGAATAAGGTTCCTCCCGTAGTGGTGATGTCTTCCGAGTAAGCTAACCACTCGGAAGGGTTCGAATTCATCCGAGTAGTTCCTTACTCGGAAGGAAAAGAGGGGAAGGAATTCCATGTTTTTATTTTATGAGTATTTTCCAAGAGATGGTAGACCTAAGGATACCCCCTGATATAAGGCGCATGAGGGTATGCCTTAGGTATTACCACGACAGTAGCCCCCAAGTGCTTCTGGGTGCTCGCGTGAATTCATGAGGTATGCGGAGATCAAATTCGATGAGAGGCCCGGAAGGACTTTATCGATGTTTGCACTATCCCCTCGATTATATGTAGGGTGAGTCTTTTTTTGGAAGGATTCGGCGACACTCAAGCGTCTCTCGGAAGAGGTGGACTGAGGCCTCGGAAGGCGTGTCTTGGGGTAAAAGGCCTTAAACCCCATATGTAACCAAATCCGTAAAGTCTGATATTTAAAGCATCATCTAGCGAGCTTTAAACCGTGTCCCATAGGATATCAATTCTTTACCCCTCACACCAGATCGTGCGGATAACCTGGCAATCTACGTCAGAGACGGATTATCAGCGTATTAGTTATTGGGAACTTCCTCTTTAGTGCTTGCCGAATGAATCAGAAAACACGACGATCTCGTCCGAGTTAGGGCTTACTCGGAGAAGTTGTTCGTTTGAACTGTCTTCCGAGTTAAGGTTTACTCGGAGAAATTGTTGAGGGCATTTTTACTTCCGAGTTGTACTAACTTGGGGAAATTTTGCATGCTCTTCTAAGGGAGCGAATCTTTTTCCTGTCAGGGGATCTTTTCTGTCAGAGCGGCCCCTCGATTCCCGCGACAGTCAGTTACTTTATCATTAACTGCGCGCCTTTTAAGGAGGCTGGATTTGGGGGACCGTAACGGACGCCCTCATTAATTGCCTTGGTAACCGTGTGAACCGCCCCCCTGTACCTATAAATATAGCTTCCCCTTCTTCTCTTTCTTTTAAGCACAGCGTTTGCTCCTTCCTCTTCTCCGCCGGCGTCTCTCTAGATCGCGGATCCCTTCTCCCATTGGTGATCTTCGGGGCGCTCTTCATGCCCGCGGGGTTCCTGTCCATTCATCCTCTGGGCCTCATGTCTGCGGGGGAATGGTTACCCTCTGTCGTCACGGCGGAGAATCTCCGGCGCTACCAAGACGAGGGGTTACTCCCTCGCCATGGCTGCCGTCTTCCAGGCCCAGGTGAGGTCGAACCTCACCCTAGGGATGACGAGCGGGTTCTGCTTCTTTCCCATGTGGATAGGGGTTTTTCTCTTCCTCCTCATCCTTTCTTGCTTGATTTTCTTGCCTTCACGGGATCTCAATTGCATCACATCGTTCCTAATTCCATCACGCTTCTGTCTAGCTTTTTTTCTTTGTGTGAGGGTTTCCTTGGTATCGATCCTCATTGGAATCTTTTCCGCACCATTTACACCATAAAGCCCCAGAAGATAAAGAATTCTGGGGAGGCAGAGATAAATCATCTTTGTGGGGGGTTGTTTTTGGCGAAGAGGCAGGGCATTCAGTATTTTGCTTCTAGCTTGCCTGATTCTGTGAAGAATTGGCAAAATAGCTGGTTTTACTGTAAAGTAGAGACTGCTCCTGGTACTCGGACATTACCCCCTTAATCGGACGTCCGGCTGGCCGACTCCCGTGGTTGGAATCCCCGGTTGCTCGCTTCCGAGAAACAGCGGGTTCTACCACTGATGAGGGAAGTAGTGAGGATGAAGAAAACGGGATTGGACGCCATGGATCTTATTGCTCTTTTCGTCACTCGGAGAATTCAGCCCCTGCAAGCCCGAGCTAGGAGGATGTGGGAGTACACGGGAGTTGATGATAGGACCCGCTATAGTAACTCGACGATGTGTCAGAAGGAATTTGAGCAACTCATGAAGATTATTACCAGCGTAACTCATGGCGCGAAGATGGCTGGCCGAGTCAGACCCCTTGATATTAACCGTCCTCCGACTCTGGTGATTTGCTTTTATTTGGCCAGTCTTTTGAATGCTGCACTAGGTCCTGAATTTTAACTTGGTTATTCTTTTGTCTGTTCTTCATACAAACGTCGCTCCATCCCCGATTCCTTTGGCGCCACGAAATCCTGAAGACGAGGACGAGGACAGCAACAACGACGCAGGACTCGGGATCGAAGATGACGAAGAGACTGAATATGATGTAGTGCTACCCCGTACCACTGCCGAGCAGCGCTCCAAGAACAATCAGGATCGAGAGGCGGCTCGGGAGGGGTCCGTGCGGGGGACGAAGCGTCCCATGTCTCCGAGTAAAGGGGATAATAGCAGCAAAGCCGCCGCACTTAGCCCAAGCCATGGGAGGGTAGCTCCCATGAAGCAGCGAAAGACGCTTTCGACTCTTGGCGGGAGGAAAGTTAGTGCTCCGACAGATGCTGCCAAAACCCCCAAGAAGGCTTCCGAGTCAGGATCCTCTCAGGCTGCTCCTGCTGTTGCTCCCCCAAGACGAGCTCTTAAGATGGCTCGGAAGTAAGATCCGACAACTTTTCTCTTTTCCTTAGTAATTTTGCTGATTTAACATCCTTTATGTTGCAGTGTCCGTCCGAGTGGTTCCGAGTCACTTCCTGGTGTTGAGGTTCCTGATGCTGCGGCTTATGAAGATGTTAGCAACTGCGTTGTAACTGATTTTCAGGTGTTGGATTCTATTCCTGAACAAACTCCAATCGATGGTGAGTATATATCTTCTTGGTTTTAACTTTCATTTTTGCTCGAGGCTTTGCTTACATATTTTCTTTTGTTAGACATGGATATTGATCGTGACGCAAATCCGAGCCCAGCTGTAAATAAGACAGTTCTTTCTTCTCCCGACACACAGACTGCTCCGGGAGGCTTGACCAATCAGGAGGTCACCATTCCTGCAGCGACGATTCCTCCTACTACCTCGGGGGTGAAGCAAGCTGAGAAGAGTTCCACCATCTCTGTTGCTGACCCCGGAGGAGCTCGGGCCCCTCCTCCTTCAACCACGGTTGATACCTTGCTTAAGGATACCGTTCTGGATGGATTGAAGGGGTCTTTGGTGAAAGCTTCAGAAATCGAGCTGCGGCTACGTGAGATGACTTCTGATGCTGCCGCGATAAAGGCCAAAATGCATGTAAGCAAATGCGCGAATTTTCCACTCACTGGGTGGATGTATTTCCTAGTTGTAGCCCCAAGGCTCCGAGTAACTTCTTGGAGTTACTCGGAGTCTTATGCTGTAGGGACTATGAATTTGGAAATCTTCCAGTGGGGGCACTTCTTAGTGCACCCACTGGGTGTAGCCCCCAAGGCTCCGAGTAACTTCTTGGAGTTACTCGGAGTCTTATGCTGTAGGGACTATGAATTTGGAGATCTTCCAGTGGGGGCACTTCTTAGTGCACCCACTGGGTGTAGCCCCCAAGCCTCCGAGTAACTTCTTGGAGTTACTCGGAGTCTTATGCTGTAGAGACTTGGTCTTAAATAACTTTTCTTGTGTCAGGAGGCTTGCGAACTAGGCGCTGCGTTTGTGAAACTACAGGGAGAGCATGAGGCATTGAAGAAGAAACATGCTGAGGATAATGGTGAGGCTCCGCTTCTTGTATCTTGAGAAGAAATTCGAGATTTTACATCATATGAGTACTTCTGATTATTGAATTTACAGAAGCTGCGAAGAAAGCGTTTGATGTGAAGGTGAAAGGGAATGAAGAATTTGTGAACAAGATGAAGAAGGAGATTGAACAAGCCGAGAAGCGTGCAAAGCAAATGGATAGCCACAAGAAGGCTCTTGAGGAGAAGGAGACTGCTATCTCCAAGCTTCAGTCCGATCTGCAGAAACTTTCCGAGCTGCAGGCCAGAGATAAGGAGGAGCATGAAGCTGCGCTGGCTGCAGCTCTGGATTCCGTAAGAAGTGCTGAAGAGTATTGCACTGGGAGGTTTGCTGTGTTTAGCGAGATGCTGTCCAGTAAGACGCTGCTCTTTTCTGTGAATCCGACTTGTTTCTGCCTTGTGAATTTGATTTAATCTGTGCACCGTTGTTGTCTTTACAGTTTATTCTACCGATCCTGAAGAGGAAAAGACGCGTATGGACCAGTTTGCCGAGTTGATGCAGAAGGATAATTATACGCCCAAGACGACGGAATTTGCCTTATCCAGAGGTCTGCTGACCATGAGGTGCGCCAAAGTGAAGAAATACGCTGAAGAGACCATGGGTGCTGCCTTAGGGTTGAAGAATTACCTCTCGCCTGCTGAAGAAAGTCGCATGCATCTGGATACGGTTGTTCCTGTGCTTCAGGGTGCTCCGCAACAGATTGCTCGTTGGAAGAGGTCTTCAGCACGGAGTGCTGCAAATTATGCTCTGGCTCTGACTAAGGCTCATTTTTCTGAAAAAGTTCATAATCTGGAACGAGTCGGAGAAGGTGATCCTGAGCATGGTCCGAGCTGTACAACTTTGTTATCCCGGTATGCTGAGACCGCAAGTCGGATTGCGAAGATCCCAGATCTTGATTTCTTCGTGGAATCTGCTGGAGTTACCAGTGAGTCTGATGAGGCGAGTGATGCCTGATCGAGTTAAGGGAGAAACAGTTAAGTTTGCCTCGGGATGCCGAGTGATTTTGTAATAAACAGTTTATGTCCTGTTGCTGTGCCCTGGGTGCACAGTTTGTCTTAAAACTGCTGCCTTTTATTAAAAATGCCTGACTCGTATGCGTGGATTTTTTTGCTTCAGCTAGTTATCTGCAAGGATATAGACCTATGTTTCTGACATCATCGTTTTTCGTGTTGTTGAAGTGCTTGGGGAGCCACTTAGACTTTCGTCCGGGCTGCGTGCCGCTTGAGAAAAACTTAAATTTTTCGTAACGTTAAGTAGCCCCCAAGTTTTGATGAAGCTTGGTGGATCTCTTAGTTGAAAATTAGCTTAAGCTCTCGTCCGAGCTGCGTGCAGCTCGGATGAAGAACTTGATTTTATCACAACGTTAAGTAGCCCCCAAGTTTCGCTGAAGCTTGGTGGATCACTTAGTTGAAAATTAGCTTAAGCTCTTGTCCGAGCTGCGTGCAGCTCGGATGAAGAACTTGGTTTTATCAGAACGTTAAGTAGCCCCCAAGTTTTGATGAAGCTTGGTGGATCACTTAGTTTAAAATTAGCTTAAGCTCTCGTCCGAGCTGCATGCAGCTCGGATGAAGAACTTGATTTTATCACAACGTTAAGTAGCCCACAAGTGTCGATGAAGCTTGGTGGATCACTTAGTTTAAAATTAGCTTAAGCTCTTGTCCGACCTGCGTGCAGCTCGGATGAAGAACTTGATTTTATCACAACGTTAAGTAGCCCACAAGTGTCGATGAAGCTTGGTGGATCACTTAGTTTAAAATTAGCTTAAGCTCTTGTCCGAGCTGCGTGCAGCTCGGATGAAGAACTTGATTTTATCACAACGTTAAGTAGCCCTCAAGTTTTGATGAAGCTTGGTGGATCACTTAGTTTAAAATTAGCTTAAGCTCTTGTCCGAGCTGCGTGCAGCTCGGATGAAGAACTTGATTTTATCACAACGTTAAGTAGCCCACAAGTGTCGATGAAGCTTGGTGGATCACTTAGTTTAAAATTAGCTTAAGCTCTTGTCCGAGCTGCGTGCAGCTCGGATGAAGAACTTGATTTTATCACAACGTTAAGTAGCCCCCAAGTTTTGATGAAGCTTGGTGGATCACTTAGTTTAAAATTAGCTTAAGCTCTCGTCCGAGCTGCGTGCAGCTCGGATGAAGAACTTGATTTTATCACAACGTTAAGTAGCCCACAAGTGTCGATGAACCTTGGTGGATCACTTAGTTTAAAATTAGCTTAAGCTCTTGTCCGAGCTGCGTGCAGCTCGGATGAAGAACTTGATTTTATCACAACGTTAAGTAGCCCCCAAGTTTTGATGAAGCTTGGTGGATCACTTAGTTTAAAATTAGCTTAAGCTCTCGTCCGAGCTGCGTGCAGCTCGGATGAAGAACTTGATTTTATCACAACGTTAAGTAGCCCACAAGTGTCGATGAAGCTTGGTGGATCACTTAGTTTAAAATTAGCTTAAGCTCTCGTCCGAGCTGCGTGCAGCTCGGATGAAGAACTTGATTTTATCACAACGTTAAGTAGCCCCCAAGTGTCGATGAAGCTTGGTGGATCACTTAGTTTAAAATTAGCTTAAGCTCTCGTCCGAGCTGCGTGGAGCTCGGATGAAGAACTTGATTTTATCTTTTCTGAGTGAAAAATACTGGGAATGTAAAGGATGAAGGTAAAGACTCTTTATTGAATTCATCTTGTAAGAATCTCATGCATAAAAGCGCCGCAACATTTGGGCGTTCCAGGCATGTGGCTCTTCTATATTATTCGTTACATCATATAACCGATAAGCTCCATTGCCTAAAACTCGGGTTACAATATAAGGACCCTCCCAGGGGGGGGCTAGCTTGTGATCAGAGGCTTGTCTGACACGCAAAACCATGTCACCTTTCTGAAAGGAGCGAGTTTGGATATGCCGCTCGTGATATCGCCGAAGATCTTGCTGATAAAATGCTGAGCGTGTTAGGGCTAAGTTTCTTTCTTCTTCTAGGAGGTCAACACCGTCCTGCCGAGCTGTTTCGGCTTCTTCTTCAGTGTACTGGGTTATTCGGGGGGCGTTGTGCTTGAGGTCACTTGGGAGGACATCCTCTGACCCGTACACCAGAAAAAAGGGAGTTGCTCGAGTTGATCGGTTTGGAGTTGTTCTCAGTCCCCATAATACTGATGGGAGCTCTTGGACCCATGCTCCGGCTGCTTCCTTCAACTCCCGCATGAGACGCCGTTTGATTCCTTTCAAGTTAACCCATTTGCTCGTTCCACCTGTCTATTGGATTGAGGGTGTGCTACTGAGGCGAAGTTTACTCTGGTGCCCATGTTCCAGCAAAACTGCTTGAATTCGGCCGAATTGAAATTCGACCCGTTGTCGGTGATGATGTCATGAGGGACGCCAAAACGATGCACAATGCCTCGAATGAAGTTGACCGTTGTGGGAACCTTTGCATGACGCGCCTTCCTCAGGATGTGCGCTCTCTTTTCAGGATTGAGAATGACGACACAGCCTGGAGGTCTTTCGTCTACTTCTTCTGTCCAGGCCTGTTTGTATTCCCACCATACCTTTCCGCATCGTCCTTCTCTATTGGGGGCTCCCAACACCTCAGCCAATTCGTGCAGCATCTTATTCAGGATCTCGGTGCTCCCTTGGTTTTGCCTCTATCCATTTTGTAAACTTGTCCACGGCTACTAGGATATGCGTGAACCCGGATGTGCCTGTTTTCAGGGGCCCTATCATGTCCAACCCCCATGTAGAAAAAGGCCAAGCTAAGGGTATTGTTTTCAATTCGGAAGCTGGCTTGTGCGGCTGATTTGCATAGAACTGGCACCCCCTGCAATGATCAACGATGTTCTTGGCATCTCTTACAGCACTCGGCCAGAAGAATCCGGCTCGGAAGGCTTTGGCTACGAGTGTCCGACTTGACGCGTGGTGACCGCATTCACCAGAGTGTATGTCTTGTAAGATGAGTCGGCCTTCTTCTTCCGAGATGCATCGCTAGGGGAGCTTTGTGACACTGTTTCTGTACAGCTCGTTGTTTATCACCGAGTAAGATTTTTCTTTTCGCACTACTTGCTTGGCTTGCACTTCATCCTCGGGCAGCTCCTGCTTTTGCAAGTATCTCAAAATGGGCAAGGACCACTCGGGAGGAATTACTTCTATGTCAAAGACAACATCCACCACTGCAGGAATATCTTCTTTGTCTGGAATGTTCCCGTCTGGTAGCATGCTTGGATCAACTTCCGAGTAAGGGTCTTCCTTTACGGTTGGTGCGTGTATGCATTCCAGATAGATTCCTGAGGGGATTTGACCCCGAGTGGATCCTAGCTTGGCTAGGTCGTCCGCTGCTTGGTTTTGGGACCTTGGGATGTGATGGAGCTCCATCCCATCAAATTTTTTCTCCAGTTTTCTGACTGCTACACAGTAGGTTGTCATTGCTACGCTTCGTATATCCCATTCTTTCATGACCTGGTTAATCACTAGGTCGGAATCTCCAAAATCATCAACCTTCTGATTTCGAGCGAAATGGCCATCCGTAATCCATATAAAAGGGCCTCATACTCGGCTTGGTTATTTGTTGCGGGGAAATGGATTTGGAGGACAAATCTCATTTCATCCTTTCTTGGGGATACCAACACTACTCCTCCTCCTGCCCCATTTAACATCTTTGATCCATCAAAAAACATAGTCCAGTGCTCAGGGATTGGTTGTGGGATGCTTTGTGCTTCTGTCCACTCGGCCAAAATATCTACCAGAGCCTGTGATTTGATGGCTTTCTTGGGCTGGTACTGGATATCATAAGGTAAGAGGTCTAGTCCCCATTTTGCAATTCTGCCCGTGGCATATCTATTGTTCATTATCTCGGCCAAAGGAACTTCTGAGACTACTGTGACTGAGTGGTCTTCAAAGTAATGAGCCAGCTTTTGAGATGCCATATGAATTCCCATTGCCAACTTCTAGTAATGAGGATATCGTTGTTTGGATGGCGTGAGGACCTCGGAGATGAAATACACAGGCCTTTGAACCTTCTGTGCTTTTCCTTCCTCTTCTCTTTCCACCACTATAGCTATGCTAACGACTTGGCTTGTGGCGGCGATGTATAACAAGAGTGGCTCCTTATCCTTCGGTGCTGTGAGAACTGGCCGAGTTGACAGCTGTTTTTTCAATTCTTCGAAGGCCACTTGAGCTTCTTCGGTCCACTTGAAGTTTGTCGATTTTTTCATTAGCTGATAGAGGGGGAGTTCTTTCTCTCCAAGTCGGGAAATGAATCGACTGAGTGCTGCAAGACACCCTGTCAATTTTTGGACATCTCGGAGTTTCTGAGGGGGTTTCATGTTTTGAATTGCTGCTATCTTTTCAGGATTAGCTTCGATTCCTCTTTCAGAGAGAATGAATCCGAGTAGTTTTCCTGCTGGTACACCAAATACACACTTTTCTGGATTCAATTTGATGCTATAAGATCGCAGACTCTGAAAGGTTTCAACCAGATCGGCCAACAAGCTATTTCCTTCAGCTGACTTGATTACGATGTCATCAACATATACCTCAACATTTTTGCCAATCTGCCAAATCAAACAATTCTGCATCATGCGTTGATATGTCGCTCCTGCATTTTTAAGTCCGAATGGCATGGTGACATAGCAAAAACAGCCAAAAAGAGTTATAAATGCAGTTAGTATTTCGTCTCGTTCATATAATCGGATTTGATGATAGCCAAAAAGAGTCCGAATGGCATGTGTTGGGAATGTGCCCTAGAGGCAAATAAAATATGTTTTATTTAGCATATTCCATTAGTTCATAATACGTTTGATACTATGCTAAAACTGTATTAAGCGGAAACATTAATACAGGTGTGGTATACAAACAACCAGGTCCCTAGTTAACCCTAGTATACTAGTCCATTGGGCGATTGATGATCAAGGTTTCCTGATCATGAGACAATGGCGTCTGTTGACAATGGAGTCGTATCATTGGATAATGATATGATGGACATACACCCACCAGAAGTGTTGCGATGTGATCAAGTCACATAGTTCGACATTGCGATAACTATAACGTAGTGACCAGATCCTTTGACCGTAATGATCATACGTAATTGTCATCTATGAGGAGACTTTGATCTGTATCCCACCGCCTGACTGAAATATGCTGGCCATAACGGTGCACTTTGGGTATTCCGAAATAGATGGTTGATGAGTATGCAAATAGATCAAAGCGGGATTTGTCCATCCGTGTGACGGATAGGTACTCTGGGCCCACTCGGTGATATTGCATCATAAAGTTTGCAAACGTGTGACTAGGTCACGGAGTTGTAATATCACGGGAACGAGTAAACTTGTTTGTTGAGAACGAGGACGAACTAGGTATAGTGGATACCGATGATCAAACCTCGGACAAGCAAAGTACCATGGGACAAAGGGAACAGGCACACGGTTAACGGATCCAACAGCGATTGAAGTTCATTCGATGGGAGCGCAGGGGCTATCAAGGATTGTAACCAGGTCCAATTGATTAGTCATTGATCAATGAGAGTTGTCTCGATCATGTCTGCTGTTTCCCGGACCGTAGGGTGTTACACTTAAGGGTACTCGACGCAGTAAGGATTGATTCAGGATCACCGGAGAAATTGGAGAGAACACCGGAATTGTTCCGGTAATGACCGGAATTGTTCCGATGAAGGCCGGAAGTTGTTCTGGGTATTTTGAAAGGTTCAAAATATATTTAATAATATTTAATATATGTTTTATTATTTAATTATCTGAATTAAATATTAAAATATAATTAACTATAATTAAAAATGAATTAAAAGGCATATGGGCCTCATAGGGCCCATTAGGGGGAGAGGGAGTCCTTCCCCATGGGCCATGGCGCCATGGGGGCCCACCCCCCTTATTGGTGCGCCACCCCCCTCCCCTTGGGATTAGTCCCACATGGGAAGTTGAGGGGAGGTGGCACCCCTCCTTGGCCTATATAAGGAGGGGTAGGGGTGCCCTTTTAATCATGAATTTTTTGAGAAAAGTTTCTCATCTCTCTCCCTCCTTTCTCCTTCCTTTGAGCGGACTCCCCTTGTTTGGAGGCTGCTCTGGGTTGGGGATTTCTCCACTATACGCACGCCGTCGTGCTGCTGGAATCGGGAGCCAAATCCATCTTCTTTCCGTTGCTCTACTGGTTCGGAGCCCGGAGGGACGTCGGGTATACTGTATGTGTATAATCCCGCGAGGCACTACACTTGTGGTGCTACTTCATCGTCGTGGCCGGATCACGAGGTCTTCATCAGCAACGTTCCGACGGGGACGTAATCCCGTCATCGGTCCGCAAGGATCGGGTGGCTACGGGAGTCATCGTGGATCTGCGCGGCATCGGGGATTGCCGGTACGACTACACCAACCACGTTCATGCGGGAACGTTTCCCGCTTAACGGACTACATACTGGTATGTGATCTATTTCTGTCCGTTACTTGCATCAGCACAGCATAGGTCTTGGGATTGGGTATCGTAGGTAAAGGAAAAATTTGTGTTTTCTGCCCCGAACCCCAACAGTATGAAGAGGACAAGGCTGATTCAGGATGTCATCATCATTTGAAGGCTTCTTTTGATGAGGTTGCCACTCCTTCCTTGGCTGATTTTTGTTGTGGATGCCTACTGTATTTGCGGCTTCCACCAACTCGGCATCTGTCGGAGCCCCTTCTGCCTTTCGCTTACCGGTTCCACCTCCATTCTTTTGCTTGGGGTTGGAGGCCGAGCTGGTATTTCGATACTGCTGGGATTTTTGCCGAATTTCTTCTTCCCCATTAGCATACTTGTTTGCGATTTCCATCAATCTGCCCAGTGAAGTGACATCGGGAGACCACGCCAGCTTCAAGCTTAACTCTTTGTACTTGACACCTTGCTTAAAGGCATGAATAGCCTGGAACTCGGAGACTCCCTCCACCGAATTGTGGAGGGTGATCCATCTCTGAATGTATTCTCGAGTAGGCTCGTTATGACCTTGGATGCACAACTGTAATTCGGTCAACCCTCCTGGTCTCTTGTAGGTTCCTTCAAAGTTCTTGACGAAAACCCTGACTAAGTCCTCCCATGTCCAAATGCTGTTTGGTGGGAGCTGGTTTAGCCACGTTCGAGCTGAGCCTTCCAGCATCAGAGGAAGGTGCATCCTGGCTATCTCGTCTCCACCACCTCCTATCTGGACTGCTATTCTGTAGTCATCCAACCACGTTTGTGGTTTGGCATCACCCCGGTATTTTTCCACTCCTTGCGCTATCCTGAAGCGAGGAGGGATTGAGGTTGATCTGATTCTCTCGCTGAAACAGACAGGGCATGTAGCCATCGGATAACTAACTTGGTCTCGGCGATACATCCTCGCGCGATCTACTCGATTCTGTACCAGATAGCTTCGGGCGTCGTCTTCAATGTCTTGATATCTTTCCTCTCGATGATCCATTCGGTGCTGCTCTTGGTCTCTCCTCCGAGCTGCGAACTCTTCATCTCTTCTCCGAGCTGTGTATTCATCACCCCTTCTCCGAGCTGCGAACTCTTCATCTCTTCCCCGAGCTGTGTACTCATCACCTCTTCGGAACTCCGGATTGCGAAACTGCTCATGGCGATATTCATCATGAGGATTTCCCTTGTTCTGAGGTGAATGATTTCTGTTTTTCCGAGGGGTATAAACGGATTGAGAGGTGCCTGTCAGGGGCGGCTGAGAGTGAACTCGCAGTAGTGATTGACTGACTTCAGCGTTCTGCTCCACTGCCTTTTGCAACAAGAATGCTAAATGTTCTATTCCTTCAGCTGCTGAGCCGCTCGCCTGCAAGGAGTTTGCGATCCGAGTAGCTGCTATTAGATTCTCCATTGGGGTATCCAGAGCTCGGAAGGGTTGATTTTCACCAATCCCCCGTAGTTGCCGACTGGTTCTACTCTGCTTAAGACGAGCTACTTCACGAGCCTGGTGCTCCAATGTATTCTGTAACTCGGATAAACGTTGTCGCTCAGCTAAATTGGTTAACCTAGCCGCTTCCAAATGCTGCCCTTCCGGAGTTGAGGTATCTATAGGGGTTTGCAACACTCGCTCTGCTGCCTCGGCCGTCCCTTGTTCTTCCCGAGTAAGGGGCCGCCGACTCGAACCTCCGAGCTCTAGACGTCTGAAAGCAGATGTTCGTCGAAGTTCTCTTTCTCCGAGTGGAATCTCTTCATTGCCCCGAGCTGCTTCATTGGTCCTATCTCCTCCCTCTCTGGCCGGCGACGCCTGAGGTGGTGGAGTTCCAGCCATACAAACTTCTGCCATGGTAACGGGAGTACCATTGCTCCCTCCTTGTTCGCCTTCTGGTTCCGAATCTGACATCAGAAGGTCTTCATCGTCTCCAGAGTTGAAGATGTGCATTAGGGACGCCGTCGGGCCCTCCTTCGCGATCAGCTCACTGATGGCCTGCTGCGCCGACTCCACTGAGTCGATGACTGCCACCTGCTGGATCGGACGGGGCTTGTTTCGATAGGGAACACGCGGGAGGCCTGACCTCTTCTTCTTGCGATGAACAGGCAACATGGCTTGGGCTTGAGGAAAACCTGGTAACTGGAGGCGAAGAGTTCCCGATTCATCGGCTCGAAAGTGCACGCTGCCTCTTAAAGGCAACAACTGTGCTTGGAGTGGCGCATCCGCCAGCCAAGCAGAATCGTCAGCCACAAAGGCTAACGATCCAAAAGAAAACTTCTCGCCGCGGACGAGTTGAGGACCGCAGGATGACGAAGAAGACGAAAAGAATCCCATCTTTGCGGTTGCTGATCAGCTCAGCCCCACGGTGGGCGCCAATTGTTGTGGTGATGAACCTAACAATAGATATAGGGGTAGTAACGGAGCTATGAAGATCTGTACACAAAGATGGTGACACCGGGAGGAATTATACAGGTTAGGCCTCTCCTCAGAGATAACAACCTTACTCCTGTCCCAAGTGTCTTGGGGTGTTTTTCTCGTATTGTTCTCTCTAAGAATCCCCCTTCTTGGGGTGAAGGGATGGGCTTATATAGAGTGCGCCACGTCCCTTCACTGTCCAGAAATGGGTTTTGATTACAGGGTTAATGATGGCTATTATTACAATGAGAAACGTCTCCCCATTATTGTCATTCAAGTAGGGGTAACGCATGTGGGTTTAATGTCTTGTAACTCCAGCTTCTCTTCTTCCTTGTCCGAATATCATGCAGCTCGGCCTTTCCTGCTTCCGAGTAGCCAGCTTACTCGGATAGTAACGCCTTGCTCCGAGTGACGTCTTACTCGAGAAGTGACCTTGTCCGAATAAGGTTCCTCCCGTAGTGGTGATGTCTTCCGAGTAAGCTAACCACTCGGAAGGGTTCGAATTCATCCGAGTAGTTCCTTACTCGGAAGGAAAAGAGGGGAAGGAATTCCATGTTTTTATTTTATGAGTATTTTCCAAGAGATGGTAGACCTAAGGATACCCCCTGATATAAGGCGCATGAGGGTATGCCTTAGGTATTACCACGACAGTCCCCTATTCTTACCTACCTAGCTTCAAACATTTCTAGTGGTGGCCCAAGCTGATTTACCATTTGAAAACCATGCATATATGTCTGTCGGGTCGCTCCTAGCAGACCCGGACCAGTGAGGACTTTGTTTCCTTGTTGGTCCACCCTTGGCCGGCGAGGGCCCGGGACCTCACGTGAGGTGTCCCGGCAACCCAAACCCTGTTGAGACGGAAGAGGCCGATCCGAGGGCGCGGCCGGCTTTTGGATTGGATGTCTACTCCCTGGGGGCCACCCGGATTTGTTCGTCGTTAGCTAGAGGGACCTGTCGTTTCGGATCTCTCGGAACTAAATCATAAAATGGTTGCCTATGATGGGTAGCAACTGAGAGATATGGGCGTGCGTGCGAAGCCTTGTAATGGGCAGTTGGTACACCCCTGCAGGGTTAAATCTTTTCGAGAAGCCGTGTCCACGGTTATGGACGACTTGAGACCTACGTCTTGTTCATAGACAACATCAACTGAGATAATATTAATATAACTTGATCAACGTGTGTGTGCCTTGACTGCTTCTTCTTCGTCAGGATGCGAAGAGGAGGACAAGGATAGGATAGGTGTTATTTTTGCGTAAGTAGCTGATAGAAAGACTCGTTGGAGGCAATTCCTCATCGAATACTTGGCTTCTTATCTTACTCTCTAGATCGTTAGCCACTTCATAATGCTAGTGCGGCAGCAACCTCACCACTTACCCCATCCTTACCGTAAACTACTAGTTGTCCTAGAATGACGAGTGATGAAGTCCTTGCTGGGTCAGTTGACCACTACAGTTGGATGCTGAGTACTTATGTACTCATGATACTACCCCCAAACTCTTTTCAGGGTTCTTGATCGACAATAGTTATGGTGATCGACGTTTCAGTGGAGACTCGACGACGACTAGTTAGGCGGATCCTGGCGGAGGGCCTGGACCCGTGTGGTTATGGGAGCGATGTCTTTTTCTCTTTGCCACTAGGCATTTGTTTGTAGTCTGTACTCAGACATGTATCTTCCGCTGATGTATTGTATTAATGCAGTTGTATGCCGAATGTATGAGATGTTGTATCCTTGTATCTATAATGTTGTGATATCATGTTGGAAATCCGGGGCATATGGCAGTGTCATATGTCGCGGTGGGACCGATATGTGCTTCGTCCCCGGATCTGGATGGAAACGTCTAGATCTGGAACAGTACCGCATATCGGGCCTTACATAGAGTAGCAGTAGCTTAGCTAGCAGTAGCAAGTCAGCTCGGCTAGGAGCAAAGTAGCTAGCAGATTCATCTCAAGGAGAAACCTTGTATCAGATGTGCCTCATAGTCCAGACAGGTAGGAGTAGGGGTTTTATCTCTACCGAGAGCCCTGAACCTGGGTACATCGCAGTGTTCCCAATCTCGCCTCCGGCACCAGCGACTGATGGCTTCTCGCCCCTTCGTTGGTTTCCCCAAGTGTAAGGTTGAGATGTAGTGCAACAGCAGTTTTCCCTCGGTGAAGATACCAAGGTTTGTCTCCAGCAGGACTCCAGAGATGATAAGTAGGTGTCAGCGGCGCAACTGACGCGGACCTGCACACAGAAACAGGTAAATTTGTTTCCAACGAAGTTCAGAGAGGTTGTCAATCTCTCCGGTCTTGTTGTTTACAAAGGATAAACGCACGGGATAATGATAGCAAATAAAAGTGGTAAAGTAAATGTAGCGTGGAAACAGTGATAATGATATGGACCGGGATACGCGATGTTCGCTAGTGATGTCTCTCTCCCAAAAGACGATAAAATTGCTATGCGAGGTAAACAAATTACAGAAAGGCAATTGACAGGATTATGAACGCACCGCAATGCTAACTATGCTACAAAAGAAAGGAAGAGGTTCAAAAGCACGGGTAGTACGCAAAAGTAAGTAGACCGAAATCCATCTGCATCTAGTACTAATCATCTACCTTAAGATATCTATCCAGAACATCTCACTGGTATTAAGTTGCGAGCCCCACCCAAAGTGTAAACCCAAAGCAACAGACAACTGCATTAAAAAGAACTCTGCGTAAAGTAAACAATCCTTGTAACCGTGGTTACAAGCACCGTTGTTTTCCCCCTTGTGGCAACAACACATCCCCTAGACTCATGTTTCTATCACTCAAGCGTGTCATCAGGGAGGCATGAACCCACAATCTAGCACAATGCTCCCTCTTGGAGTTACTACCTACTACTTGGCCAAAGCAATAAACAGCAACGGAGAACATTCAAGAATTACTTAGGAACAAAAATATAAAAGATAGAAACCAAATATATTACTCTATCACAATCTGAACATAATCTCATAATCCATCATATCCGATCAAACTCAACATAGCAATAGCAGAAATATTACAAAGGTGCCTCGATCATGTAGGGCAGCTCACGAGGTCTAAACAATGAAGATCAAAGAGGGGTGGAGAACATCACATAGCTACTGATCACGGACCCATGGTCCAAGAAAGACTACTCACGGGACATCCGGGGAGCATCCATGGTGGAGAGGAGACTCCTGGAGGTCAATCCTCCCTCCGGCAGGGTGCCGGGAAGGGGTCTTCTGGTGCTCCCGATCTTGGAAGCGCGGCGGCGGCGGAACAGAGGCGAGTTCGCGGAATAGGGTTCTTGTTCTGGAGTTTTCCCGTGACGGGGGATAAATAGGCGAAAGGGGGCAGCCAGAGGCGGGCCAGGGGCCCCAAGCGCCCCCCTGGCGCGGCCAGGGGTGGGGCCGCGCCGGGTGGCCGCCTGGCCCCCCCTTGGCCCCCTCGGGCCCCTCCCGGGCTCTTCTGGAAGCTTCCTGTTCGCTGATTTTTCCTGTATTTTTCCCGGAATTTTTCTGGCATTTTTTATATGGGGGAAAACTGAAATAGAAAAACAGCAGAAAACAGGAACTGGCACTAGGGTGCACTGAGTTAATAGGTTAGTCCAAATATGATCAAAAGTGTATGAAAGTGTATCTAGATCATAGCAATATCACACAAAACATGCATGGAGCAAGCAGAAATTATAGATATGTTTTGGACGTATCAACATCCCCAAGCTTAATTCCTGCTCGTCCTCGAGTAGGTAAATGATAACAACATAATTTCTGTGGTGACATGCTAGCAACCATATAAGAACTTTGAAAAGTAAAGCAATCAAGGTTAGAGATTCAAATCAAGTCATAACATGCAAGAGTCTATATTAGCATCGAAACAAGTAACAAAAGAACATTAGGTGCAAGAGCTCTCGCTGTCTGTGATTCGAATGTCTCCAAATGGTGTTTGCGTGCAAGAAATAGGATAGGGAATACGAGAAAAAAGTATTTTTGTGTTGAGAACTCAATCTACTAAAGTGTCACACTTGGTCTTCTTTGGAATCTTATCTTGACTCGTCCCCAGACCACTAGCCAGGTACAAGTCAATTTGATCCACTCCTTTTCGATATTTTGAGCACTCATGCAATGGATGAGCGTAAGCACGAAAGTTGACACTTAGGATGGCAAAGAGAGAATATGGTGGAGAAGGAAGACAAAAAGGATGAGAAAGGCTCACATCAATGAGGACAATCATAGGCAAGAGATGCCAAATGATAGATATGATGTGAGGAGTAGGGATTGCCATGCAACGGATGCACATACGAGCTAAGAACCTCTCCAATAGCTATATGCATAATGATCATCTCTATGGAGTACAAGGATATAGAGGGAGTACTAGTGTGGATCTCTCAAAAGGATAGTAGTGTTGCCCCTTTCTCTCTTTTTATTTCTTTTTCTTTTTTTTCTTTTTTTTTGTATTTTTTTGTGGCCTCAATGGCTCTTTCTATTTAACTCTCATTTGTCCTCTTTGGGATCTTTTAATGTGTCCACTTTGGGATCTTTTCCTCACTTAAGGGCAACACTCTATTTTACAAGAAGGTAAAGGAGATCTTTCACACTTTACAAGGTACTCAAAACATAAAGAAGATGTAACTATCATGAAGTATGCAATGTATGCTTCTGCTAGTGTAGCAGGAACATGTATGACATGAAGATCAAGTCATGAAGAGGTGGAAGTTGCACGGCAATATAACTCGGAAAGGCTATGGAAATGCCTTGATAGGTAGGTATGGTGGCTGTTTTGAGGAAAGATAAAGGGAGGCTTATGATGACAGAGCGTATCATGCCAAGGGTTTGGATGTACCGGCGAAGGTGGACACCAGCTCTCGGAGTGAGAAGAAGGCAATGCACGGCACAGGAGAGGCTAGCAAAATATAGGAAGGTGGAAGTGTCAACTCTCAATACTTACATTAGTCCGAAGAACTCATGCACTTATTATCGGTAACTCTCAATCTAATGAGGAGGTTCACAAAGAGACAAGTACCCCGAGGAGGAGTGTATGGGGGTTTGATTATCCTTGCGCATCCTCGACTCATGGTACGTGAGTGTACTCTAATATTCGACTCCTCAGAAGAGTAGTGATCCATCTAGTAGTTAGAGTTCTCAACTAGTTTTGTAGGTTTTGAAAATAAACACGGATTGCCCAAAATATGACACCTATCACTAATAGGCAAGAGCTCTTGACACCAAAAGTTCAGACATTACTCACAACAATACCTTAAAACTATTGCAAGCTACTACTAAAATTAAATAGCAACCTCAATTACCTACTTTCAAGACAAAACACAACTCAGTGCAACAACCAACTCTCTTTAACAAGATAAAAATGAAGACTAAAAATAGTTCCAGCAACAAACTAAACAAAAGCCAAGGCTCTTGCTAAAGACAAACTAAGACTAAAACTAAACAAGGCAGTAGCTATGAAAAGATAAAGAACACACAACATCAAAAAGGTTGGCATGAACAATCCTATGATGTGTTCTAAATTTTGAAAGTGGAGCGTGTTTCTCTCCCACACAAAGTAAGAAAGGATCTAACTTGTTATGAACAGCAAGCAAAGCTAAAGAAAAAACAAAACCTAAGAGCGAGACGCTCCAAGCATAGCACATAACACATGAAGTGATAAAAATATAGTGAGACGAAGGACGAACCGATGATTGTTGATGGAGAAGGGGATGCACGGGGGCATCCCCAAGCTTAGACGCTTGAGTCTCCTTGAATATTTGTTGGGGATGCATGGGGGCATCCCCAAGCTTGAGCGCTTGAGACTCCTGGATCTTCTTTCATCATCTTCCATCGCACACTTGAAAACTCCCTTCATACATAACTCATCATAAGCTGATTAGAGAGGTTAGTACCCTTAATAAATAAATAAAAATCCACTGGATATAAAGATATTCTTGAAGAGCTACTGTTTCTCAAGAGTGCCAAAAAGTTTTTGCAAAGAAAAAGCAAGCTTAAGGTTTGCAAAAGTTAGGAGAGACAAAACGTGGCAGAATCTGTGAAAAACAGAACAACAGATAGTAAAGATTTTTTTAGGGGCACTTCTGCAACACAAATCAAAAAACTCAGAACATACGGAAGTTTCGTAATGGTATAGAGCATACTGTGTAAAAAATTCAGCTCAAAAATATGAACTGGGCTTTTTCTGGAATTTTTCTGGTCACGAGGACAGAATCTGTTTTCTGGACAGCATGTCACAACTTTTACTTCCTTTGCCGTAAGAGGCTATAACTTGGCACAAAGCTGAAAAATAAAGATACAATGATGTTTCTACAGTAGTAACAATCATCAAGACACAAGAAAAGCAAAAAGAAACACCTAAATTCGTTGCGGGATGCCTCCCGAAAGCGCTTCTTTAAAGCCATTAGCTAGGCATAATGCAAAAAGAAGAATCAAGTTTTATCAAGAGAAAGAGAATAACTAGCCCGAGTAACGGACTCAAAAGGTAACTTGATTTTCTTTCTAGGGAAGTGTTCCATCCCCTTTTTGAATGGGAATTGGAATTTTATATTCCCCTCTTTCATGTCAATAACCGCACCAACGGTGCGAAGAAAAGGACGTCCCAAAATAATTGGACATAAAGGTTCACACTCTATATCCATAACAATAAAATGAACGGGAACATAGTTGTCATTAACAATGATAAGAACATCGTCGATCTTCCCCAAAGGTTTATTTATGGAAGAATCAACAAGACGAACACCAAAAGAACAAGGCTCAAAAGGTTTCAATTCAAACATATCAAAAATTCTTTTGGGCATAACGGAGGTACTAGCTCCAACATCACATAAAGTATAGCAAGAGAAGTTATTCAATTTAATTTTGATCATAGGATCCCAACCATCATCTAGCTTCCTAGGTATGGAGGCTTCTACTCTAAGCTTCTCCTCCCTAGCTTTGATGAGAGCATTTGTGATATGCTCCGTGAAGGCAAGATTAAGTGTGCTAGTGTGGGGGTCTCTAGACATTTTGTGTAACAAGCTAATAACTTCTGAGAGGGTACAACTATCAAAATCAATATCACTACTATCAAAGGTGGTAGTAGTGTCATCTAGGCTCACTTGTTTGAAACCCTTTATGTTCATAGGAGTTTCTTTGCTTATGGTTGAGGTATTAGCATCACCATTAATAGGTCCAACGTGACTAGGAGTGCATTGGGTGCTAATAGTTTGAGTGTCCTCAACAATTTGGATAGTGGCAACTGTGTGGTGTGTTGGAATGCTCTTAATTCTATCCTCTTCCTCTTTTTCTCTAGCCCATCTTTCTTTGAGTTTAGCCATCATCCTAATATTTTCATTGATTTGTAACTGGATAGCATTAATAGGAGTGGTCTTATTCTCCTCAAGAGGGGAGGTTCTAATTTTAAGCATCTCAATATCAAGGGCTAAGCTTTCTACCTTCAAAGAGAGGTTATCTATTTTAGCTAATTTCTCTTCTACAGTTTTGTTGAAGGCTTTTTGGGTAGTGATAAAGTCTCTAAGCATGCTTTCCAATTCAGAAGAGGGGTTCTTGTTGCTAGGGTAAGTGTTGTTGTTCCCATAGTTGGATGGAAACGGTCTAGGATTGCTAGCAAAATTTCCCCTGTAAGCATTGTTGTTGAAGTTGTTTCTAGCAATAAAGTTCACATCTACTTGTTCTTGAGCAACCAAAGAACTTAAAGGGACATCATGAGGATCAATAGAGGGTTGCTTGGTAAGTAGAGACATAATTAAGTCAACTTTTTCATTGAGGGAGGTAATTTCCTCGACATAATTTACCTTCCTACCTGTTGGAGCGCGTTCGGTGTGCCATTGGGAATAATTGGTCATCATTTCGTCGAGAAGCTTCGTGGCAGCACCAAGTGTAGTTGACATAAAGGTTCCTCCCGCGGCCGAATCTAACAGGTTCCGCGAGGTAAAGTTCAAGCCTGCATAAAATGTCTGGATAACCATCCAAGTAGTCAAACCATGTGTAGGGCATTTCTTAACAAGAGATTTAATTAGTTCCCAAGCTTGGGCAACGTGTTCATTATCCAATTGCTTAAAATTCATAATATTACTCCTCAATTGGATAATCTTAGCAGGAGGGTAGTACTTCCCTATAAAAGCATCTTTGCACTTATCCCAAGAATCTATGCTATTTCTAGGCAAAGATTGAAACCAGATTTTAGCATCTCCCGTTAAAGAGAAAGGAAAGAGCTTGAGCTTAACAACATCACCTTCTACTTCTTTATACTTTTGCATATCACATAATTCAACAAAATTATTCAAGTGTAAAGCAGCATCATCTCCAGCACCAGAGAATTGATCTCTCATAACAAGGTTTAGCAAAGCAGGTTTTATTTCATAAGAGGTAGCTGAAGTGGCAGGTGTGGCAATGGGAGTGCAGATAAAGTTCTGGTTGTTATGACTAGTGAAGTCACACAACTTGGTGTTTTCAGTGGAACCCATAGTAGCAACAAGTGTGGCAGTTTTTTGGTATTTTTGATAAAAGACACAAAGATAAAAACTGAAAGATAAACTAACAAGACTAAAAAACAAAGGTAAAGGGTAGTGTGCAACTCCCCTATCTTAGCACTTGGAGTCCCCGGCAACGGCGCCAGAAAACTTGCTTGATGGCTTCTCGCCCCTTTGTTGGTTTCCCCAAGTGTAAGATTGAGATGTAGTGCAACAGCAGTTTTCCCTAGGTGAAGATACCAAGGTTTGTCTCCAGCAGGACTCCAGAGATGATAAGTAGGTGTCAGCGGCGCAACTGACGTGGACCTGCACACAGACACAGATAACTTTGTTCCCAACGAAGTTCAGAGAGGTTGTCAATCTCTCCGGTCTTGTTGTTTACAAAGAATAAACGCACGGGATAATGATAGCAAATAAAAGTGGTAAAGTAAATGTAGTGTGAAAACAGTGATAAAGATATGGATCGGGATACGTGATGTTCGCTAGTGATGTCTCTCTCCCAAAAGACGGTAAAATTGCTATGCGAGGTAAACAAATTACAGAAAGGCAATTGACAGGATTATGAACGCACCGCAATGCTAACTATGCTTCAAAAGAAAGGAAGAGGTTCAAAAGCACGGGCAGTACGCCAAAGTAAGTAGACCAAAATCCATCTGCATCTACTACTAATCATCCACCTTGAGATATCTATCCAGAACATCTCGCTGGTATTAAGTTGGGAGCCCCACCCAAAGTGTAAACCCAAAGTAACAGACAACTGCATTAAAAAGAACTCTGCGTAAAGTAAACAATCCCTGTAACCGTGGTTACAAGCACCGTTGTTTTCCCCCTTGTGGCAACAGCACATCCCCTAGACTCATGTTTCTTTCACTCAAGCGTGTAATCAGGGAGGCATGAACCCACAATCTAGCACAACGCTCCCTCTTGGAGTCACTACCTACTACTTGGCCAAAGCAATAAACAGCAACGGAGAACATGCAAGAATTACTTAGGAACAAAAATATAAAAGATAGAAACCAAATATATTACTCTATCACAATCTGAACATAATCTCATAATCCATCAGATCCCATCAAACTCAACATAGCAATAGCAGAAATATTACAAAGGTGCCTCGATCATGTAGGGCAGCTCACGAGGTCTAAACAATGAAGATCAAAGAGGGGAGGAGAACATCACATAGCTACTGATCACGGACCCATGGTCCAAGAAAGACTACTCACGGGACATCCGGGGAGCATCCATGGTGGAGAGGAGACTCCTGGAGGTCAATCCTCCCTCCGGCAGGGTGCCGGGAAGGGGTCTTCTGGTGCTCCCGATCTTGGAAGCGCGGCGGCGGCGGAACAGAGGCGAGTTCGCGGAATAGGGTTCTTGTTCTGGAGTTTTCCCGTGACGGGGGATAAATAGGCGAAAGGGGGCAGCCAGAGGTGGGCCAGGGGCCCCAAGCGCCCCCCTGGCGCGGCCAGGGGTGGGGCCGCGCCGGGTGGCCGCCTGGCCCCCCCTTGGCCCCCCTCTGGCCCCTCCCGGGCTCTTCTGGAAGCTCCCTGTTCGCTGCTTTTTTCTGTATTTTTCCCGGAATTTTTCTGGCATTTTTTGTATGGGAGAAAACTGAAATAAAAAAACAGCAGAAAACAGGAACTGGCACTGGGGTGCACTAAGTTAATAGGTTAGTCCAAATATGATCAAAAGTGTATGAAAGTGTATGTAGATCATAGCAATATCACACAAAACATGCATGGAGCAAGCAGAAATTATAGATACGTTTTGGACGTATCAGCGACACTCACCTCGGTCTGTCCTCCTCTTTAGCCATCCCATGGCATCTGTTGTTACATATCGACGACAGTTGGCGCCCACCGCGGGGCAGGCTGAGGCATCGATTGGAGTATTGATCCGGACGAGACCATTCTCTTCATCGACGGTTTCTTCTTCATCAGCAATTTTCTTCTGCGGCAACTTTTCTGGATCTGAAACGCGGTCAGGCGTGCTGGGTGCGCGGAGGCTGCATCCCGCACCCGGAGGCTGCATCCGGCTTCATCAGCACCACATGCGCACTCCGTTGTGGGTCCGGCCCCGAGTTAGTCAGTTCGGCCGGTGGGCTGAGTTTCATCTCCTAACTAGTCAAATTCACCTCCGAGCTGATCCATCGGGCACCCGAGCTCGTCGGTTCGACCGCCGAGCTGAATTTCCTCCCCGAGCTGAGTTCTTCCTTCCCGAGCTCCTTCGCCCTCCGAGCTCTCTACTCCGACTATGATGTGCTCCGCCCGAGCCGGCTCCGACCTGTGCCTCCGAGCTCTTCATTGCCGACTGCCCAGCTCGACTGCTGGTCGCATCCCCCTCCTGCTCGCCCTCCGACTGCCGCGCCCCTGGCATGCGCCCCCGAGCCCGACTGCTCTCCGGCCTCCGCCTGCCTCCAAGCCGCAGTTCGGCTGACCCCCGATCGCTCCAGCTTCCCTTTCGCGCCTGCGCGTCGCAGATCCTCCGAGCTCCCCCGCGGCTTGGCCACAGCTCCTCCGAGCTCCCCCGCGGCTTGGCCACAGCTCCTCCGAGCTCCCCGTAGCTCGGCTGCTGCCCGCGCCGGTTGTCGTCTGCCCGGAAGTTCATCCCCCGGGCCCTCTTCTCTGAGCTCGCCGCCCGAGCCGATTCCGTCCGCCGGCTGCATCCACCGGCCCTCAGGACGCCTCCTCCTCGAGCTCCCCTACGCCGCGTGTGGGCCTGGCCACCCGCGCGTCCGTCGGTCTCGTGCCTGCGTAGTCGTGGCCTCAGCCGTATGCGCCACGCCCCTCCGCCGGTTCTAGGCTGTCCGGCCTCCTCGGCCCTCGCGGTCCCCAGCCTAGCCGCCCGACCAGCTGCTACCGCCGTCGGGTGCGCTCGTCCTCGCCGGATGGCCTCCCTGGCCACCCTGCCTCGGATGGTTTATGTGCTCCGACTGCCCGGCACCTCTGTCGCTGGCCGTAGGGAAGATTCAGAGAGAAAGAAAATTCAGAAACAGAGACGAAGGTGAGACAGGAGTTCAGAAAAAGAAGAAAAAGGCGTCCGACCGTCGCCGATTGCTCCAGCCCCCAACTGTCGTCGGCCGGCTGTTCCGCGTTCGCCCACCCAGCCGTGCGTCCGTTGTGAAAAAAGTCCAGAGACAAACAGAGCAGGTTCGAAGAAAAATAGTACTCAGATGCTAGCAACACACTACCGGTACAATACCCTTGGTTAGTATATTTCCCAGATAATGGCTTTATATGCCTACTCATCGGGCCTTGTTTGGATACTCTAACTCGGTTAGAGGTTAGAGTTAGATTCTAACTCTAGACTAACCATGGACTAGCTCTAACCAAAAAGATGTTTGGTTGGTGGGGTTAGATTAGCAATAAATGTACCTTTTCCAATCATTTGACTACTTTATTTAAGATTTGTATGATGGAGGTAGAGGAAAAAGTAACTTTTTTTGAACCTCACCTAACTCTAACCCAAATAAGCACCTCTTGGATGGGTTAGATTTTTCGGAAAAGCTTAGAAGCTTCGCCGCAGATAATCAAACCCGTGCGGCGGCTTCATGCAAATTGCTTTGCATGCTACAGTGCTTTTGAAACAGCAGCGCTGGCACCTTTATGTAGTCGATGAAGTATGCGCACATGCAAACTCTCTCCTTTACTAGCAAAATGTGCTAGCTCTTCTAGTTTTAATTTTTTTTAAAGTTTTATCTTCCAAACCGGTAATTTAATTGAAGATCCGTTTTCACCATTAGCTTTCTCGGGACGAGATCTTCGAAACTAGATCCCATGTCAACATGTTTTAATAAAAAAAATCATCAGTACTTGCCACATTAGTGTTTGTCGTGGTAATACTAAAGGCATACCCCTAGGCGAGGGAAACCCAGGGGTATCCTTAAACCCAGGGTTTCCCCAAAGCACATCAAGCAAAATAAGACCAACAAAAAACACGAAGCATTGGCAGTCTCCGAGTAACATGTTACTCGGAGACCAGGAGTCGCTTCCGAGTACACAACTACTCGGAAGCCCAGCAAGATCCGAGTAGACCGATACTCGGAAGTAATCGGCAAGGCCCCTCTATTCGGAAGATGGGAAACACAACGGACGGGAGGAATTTAATGTTGTAGGCGTTTCTCCTCTTTTATTAGTAGTAATGGGCAGACCGTTTTTGTATTTAAGTACGTATTTAATCCTGTAATTAAGACCCATTTAAGCCAAGGTACTAAGGAGGCAGGGGCGCACTCTATATAAGCCACCCCCTCCCCTTCGGCATGGGCACACGCAACACTTTTCACTCCAGAATTCCTGAAGAAAGAACACCCCAGTCAGCCTGGGACAGGACTAAGGTTTTTATCTCTACGGAGAGGCCTAACCTGTATAACCCCCCTTGCGTCAACCATCTCTGCGTACATATTCATTTAGCTCCTTTCATACCCCTATATCTATTGTCAGGTTTACATCCTCGACAGTTGGCGCCCACCGTGGGGCTGAGTTGATCAGCAATCGTATAGATGGCGTTTTTCTCATCCTCTTCGTCGATCCGCGGCTCCGAGCTCATCGTCGGAGAGGTTTTCTGTTTCGGATCGTTGGCTTTCATAGCTGATGATTCGGCCTGGTTGGCGGATTCTCCGCTCCAGGCATAATTGCTGCCCTCGAGGGGCAGCGTCCACTTCCGAGATGACGAGTCGGGGGCCCTGCGCCTCCAGCTGTCGACCCATCGCCAAGCGCCCGCGCTGTTATCTGTCCGCCACAAGAAGAAGCGTTCGGGCCGCCCTCGAGCTCACCATCGCGAAAAATTGGTCAAAGTCCAGCAGGTGGCAGTCATCGACTCGGTGGAGTCAGCCCACAAGGCCCTCTTGCCTCTGTTCGATTTGGTTGAAGAAGAAGGCATGGCAGCATCTGACCCCGAGTCAGGTGCTGAGCAAGAAGGCAGCAGTGACGCCCCCGTCGCGGTTGCAGAAGTGTGCATGGCTGAGACTCCGCCCTCTCAGCCATCGCCAGCTCGGGACACTCACACTCGAGATGAGGCGAACAGCTCATCCAGGGCTGGCACTCGGGAGCCGACCCGACGTGTTTCCGCTTTCCGAAGGTTGGAGCTCGGAGAGTCAAGTCGGCAACCCCGCCCCCTTACTCGGGAAGAGCGGGAAGAAGCAGAAGTGGTCGAGTGACTGCTAAACACCCCCATTGACACAAGCACTCCAGAAGGGCGAGGCCTGGAGGCAGCCAGATTAACCAATTCGGCTGAGCGAGAACGCCTGGCTGAGCTAGAAAATACTCTCGAGCGTCAAGCTCGGGAGGTAGCTCGGCTCAGACAAAGCAGAACGAGTCGTCAAATGCGGGGCCCAGGTCGAGAGCCTTTCCGAGCTATGGGTACCCCAGTAGAAAATCTCATAGAGGCAACTCGGATTGAAAATTCTCTGCAGCCCAGTGGATCGGCGGCAGAAGATATTCAGCACCTGGCGTTTCTGTTACAAACCGCAGTCGATCAAAACGCTGCTATCAGTCAATCCCAGCAGCGGATCCATTCCCAAGTTCCCCCCGCAAGGACGTCACTGTCAGTACACACGCCTTACGGGGAAGCACGGAGGAACAGGAACAATTCGCCTCGGCGCAGAGATGAACCCCGAGGAGATCATCGCCAAGAGTAGTATCGGCATGAAGGTCTCAGGAGGACAGAGGCCCGTGGGACGGGTCGGCCCGCACCGCGGAGAGAGGAGTTCCCTCGGCACCGGGACGATCGTTATATTGATGTTGAAGACGACGCCCGCAGTCATCTCGTACCGAGCCGAGTCGACCGAGCCAGAACTCATCGTCAGGATCAGGCTCGGCCCTCGATGGCCACAGGGCCGGTTTGTTTCAGTGAAAGGATTCGATCTACCCCTATTCCGCCTCACTTCAGGATAGCTCAAGGGGTGGATAAATACCAAGGTGGTGCTAAACCCCAGACATGGCTGGACGATTACAGAATAGCCTTGCAAATCGGAGGGGGTGGTGACGAGATAGCCATGATGCACCTGCCACTGATGTTGGAGGGCTCAGCTCGGGCGTGGCTGAATCAGCTCCCCCCGAGTAGCATTTGGGTTTGGGAAGACCTCGAGAGAGTGTTCATCAAGAATTTTGAGGGGATCTACAAGAGTCCCGGAGGCCTGACCGAGATACAATTATGCGTCCAGGGCAACACCGAGACTACTCGGGACTACATCCAGAGATGGATCACACTCCACAACTCGGTGGAAGGCGTCTCCGAGTTCCAAGCCATTCACGCCTTCAAACAAGGGGTCAAGTACAGGGAGTTAAGTCTCAAGCTGGCCAGATCACCGCACATCACCTCACTCGGGAAGCTGATGGAGATAGCGAACAAGTATGACAATGGTGAAGAGGAGATTCGGCAGAAGAACCAGCAGCACAGAGGAGGTGGCAACTCGGCGCCAAACCCGAAGCAGAAGACCGCAAACAACAACAAGAGAAAGGCAGAAGACGCCCCAACGGACGAAGAGCTGGTGGCTGCGGCAAATGCTTCGGGCCTTCATGGCAAGGGTCAGGCAAGGAAGGAGTGGCAACCGCGGCAGAAAAATCCGTCCAATGACGATGAAGTTCTGGATCAGCCTTGTCCTCTCCACACCACCCGTGATGCCGAAGGAAAGTTGGTCATCCCAAAGCATACAGCTCGGCAGTGCCGCCTGATCAAGAGAGCAGCCCAGAACGCAAGAACAGGCCCTCAGCAAGACAAGGACACCGGGAAAAAGAAGGCGCCCAGCCCAGAACTGGACAACGAAGGTTTCCCAAGAGAAGACGGAGTGCTGGTCATCTTCGCAGGACGAGAGTCAAAGAGAGTAGAAAAGATAAGATTCAGAGAAGTCAACTCAGCAGCACCGGCAGTTCTGAGTTAAATGAAGTGGGCCGACGTCCCAATCACCTTTGATCAGTCGAATCACCCTCCTCACATTCCTCACCCGGGCAGGAACGCCCTAATCATGGATCCTTTGGTGGAAACAGGGAATGGGAACTTCAGGATCAGAAATGTCTTGATGGATGGTGGCAGTGGAATTAACATCCTATATGCAAGCACCCTGAAGAGCATGAATATTCCAATGTCCAAGCTCCGCAAAAGCTATCTGGAATTCCATGGGATAATCCCGGGGAAGAAGGCGTACTCACTCGGAATGATCTCCCTCAATGTGGTCTTCGGTACTCCGAGTAACTTCCGGAAAGAGAAGATCACCTTTGAAGTAGTGGACTTCCCGAGTGCATACCATGCTCTACTCGGAAGGTCGGCCTATGCGAAATTTATGGCCATCCCCTGCTATGTCTATCTGAAACTCAAGATGTCCGGCCCGCACGGCGTGATCACCGTTTCAGGAGACTACAAGCAACCAGAAGAACTGCTACAGAAGGGCTCCCTGATAGCTGATCAGAAAATGGCTGAGGTCGAGCTGGCCGAGTACAAAAAAGTCGCCGACTCGTCCGAGTTGTTGCAACCAAAGAAGACATCTTCATTCGAGTCGGCCGGAGAGACCAAGAGGGTACAGATACACCCCACAGATGAAGACAAATACACCAACATCGCCACCGATCTGGATCCCCAATAGGAACTTGAGCTCGTCAACTTCCTCCGTGAGAATTGGGACATCTTCGTGTGGAAGCCCGCCGATATGCCTGGAGTCCCAAGGGAGTTGGCCGAGCACAAGTTACACGTAGATCCGAAAGCGAGACCAGTGAAAGAGTCCCTCCGACGGTTTTCCTCTGAGAAAAGGAAGGCCATCGGGCAGGAGATAGCTAGACTGTTAGCAGCCGGATTCATTAGGGAAATCTTCCACTCCGAGTGGTTAGCAAATCCTGTAATGGTTCCGAAGAAAGATAAATCATGGAGAACTTGTGTTGATTTTCGTCATATCAATAAAGTTTGTCCAAAAGACCATTTCCCTCTTCCTCGTATTGACCAGATTGTGGACTCCACGTCAGGTTGCGAGAGATTATGTTTCCTCGATGCATACTCGGGTTACCATCAAATCCGACTATACGAGCGAGACGAGCTCAAAACAGCATTCATAACCCCATTCGGATGTTTCTGTTACGTCACGATGCCATTCGGACTGAGAAACGCAGGCGCCACGTACCAGCGCATGATGCAGAATTGTCTGATCTGGCAGATCGGCAGAAACGTGGAAGTCTATGTGGATGACATTGTGATCAAGTCGGCTAAAGGAAGTAGTTTACTAGCCGACCTAGCGGAAACTTTTCAGAGCCTCCGAGCCTACAGCATCAGGCTTAATCCTGAAAAATGCGTTTTTGGCGTGCCAGCAGGGAAGCTACTCGGATTCATGGTCTCCGAGCGAGGGATAGAGGCCAACCTAGAAAAAATCGCGGCAATTCAGAACATGAAGCCTCCCAAGCAGCTCTGAGACGTCCAAAAGTTAACAGCTTGCCTCGCAGCACTCAGCCGTTTCATCTCCAGATTGGGAGAGAAAGCCTTACCTCTCTACCAACTGATGAAAAAATCGCCGAATTTCGTCTGGGCAGAGGAAGCTCAAATGGCGTTTGAAGAACTCAAAAAGCAGCTGTCAACTCGGCCAGTCCTGGCAGCGCCCCAAGAAAAAGAGCCGCTGTTGTTATACATTGCAGCCACAAGCCGAGTTGTCAGCGTAGCCATAGTCGTGGAAAGGGAGGAAGAAGGAAAATCACAGAACGTACAAAGACCAGTGTACTACATCTCCGAAGTCCTCACCCCATCCAAGCAAAGATACCCCCACTACCAGAAGCTGGCAATGGGAATTTATCTGGCATCTTAGAAGCTTGCACATTACTTCCAGGATCATTAAATCATAGTAGTTTCTGAAGCTCCCCTGGCAAAAATTATGAATAACAGATACTCAACAGGCAGAATATCAAAATGGAGTCTGGACCTACTGCCCTTTGACCTCAGTTACCAAGCCAAAAAAGCAATCAAGTCACAAGCACTAGTGGACTTCCTGGCCGAGTGGATTAAGGTCCAGCATCCCCCACACCCAACGCCAGAGCATTGGACGATGTTCTTTGATGGATCCAAGATGTTACATGGCGCAGGGGAAGGGGTGGTATTAGTCTCACCAAGAAAGGATGAAATGAGATACGTCCTCCAGATTCATTTCCCAGCAACAAACAACAAAGCCGAGTATGAAGCTCTCCTGTACGGTATGCGAATGGCCATCTCACTCGGAATCAGGAGACGTATGGTATTCAGAGACTCAGACCTGGTAATCAACCAAGTAATGAAAGAGTGGGACATCAGAAGTCCAGCAATGACAACCTACTGCGTAGCAGTGAGAAAATTGGAGAAAAAATTTGATGGGCTTGAGCTCCATCACATTCCAAGGCTAAGAATTAGGCAACAAACGACCTAGCCAAATTAGGTTCCACTCGGGGTCAGATCCCACCAGGGATTTATTTGGAGCATTTGCATTCCCCAACAGTCAAGGAGGACCCTTTACTAGAAGCCGACCCAGATATGCTGCCTGACAAGAACATCCCCAACAAAGAGGATATACCCGAAGTAGTGGATCTAGTTTTTGATGTGGAGGTTATTCCCCCCGAGTGGACACTTCCAATCCTCGCTTACCTGCAAAAACAGGAGTTACCTGATGACGAGATAGAAGCCAAGCAGATCGTCCGCAAATCCAAGTCCAACTCGGTGATCAATGGGGAGCTGTACAGGAACAGCATCACTCATGTCCCACAGCGATGCATCTCCGAGGAAGAAGTCCGCTGCATCCTACATGACATCCACTCGGGAGATTGTGTCCATCATGCCTCAAGTCGTACGTTGGTGGCAAAAGCTTTTCGAGCTGGTTTCTTCTGGCCCGACGCCCTCAGCGATGCTCGGTACATCGTGGACCACTGCGAAGGCTGCCAGTTTTATGCCAACCAGCCCCGCAAACCTTCTTCCGAGCTGAAGACAATCCCCCTAGCCTGGCCATTTGCAGTCTGGGGACTGGATATGATCGGACCACTCCGAACGGGCAAGCATGGCTTCACCCACATTTTGGTCACCGTAGACAAGTTTACAAAATGGATAGAAGCAAAACCTATCAAGACCCAAGACTCCGCCACAGCAGTCAGCTTCATGCAAGACATCGTTCATCGGTTCGGTGTCCCGCATGACATCATTACTGACAATGGATCGAACTTCAACTCGGCTGAATTCAAGAATTTCTGCTGGTCCAATGGCATCCAGGTCAACTTCGCCTCAGTCGCACACCCACAGTCCAACGGCCAAGTCGAACGAGCCAACGGGCTAATACTCAAAGGAATCAGCCTCGGCTACTTTGGGAACTAAAGGAAGCAGCGGGCGCTTGGGTTGATGAACTCCCTTCAGTCTTGTGGGGATTGCGTACAACTCCCAATCGCTCAACTCGGTCAACCCCCTTCTTCCTCGTCTACAGTTCAGAAGAAGTCCTTCCGAGTGACCTCAAGCACAATGCTCCCCGTATAAGCCAGTACACATAAGCCGAAGCTGAAGAAGCACGACAAGACGGCGTTGATCTCTTGGAAGAGGAACGAAATTTAGCTCTCACCCGCTCGACGTTTTATCAGCAAGACCTTCGCCGATACCACGACCGGCACGTCCGAGCTCGCTCCTTCCAAGAGGGCGACATGGTACTTCGCTTCAAGCAAACTTCGTACCACAAACTCGCTCCCCCATGGGAAGGCCCATTTATCATCTCCAGAGTACTGCACAATGGAGCCTATCACATGTACGATGTAATTAATAAGATAGAAGAGCCTCATGCATGGAATGCCAAGTTACTGCGCCGCTTCTATGCATGAGCACGCTTGTACGATATGAATAAATATTACTTCATACGCATAGTGCGTCTCGCTCAATTTGTTTTCATAACTCAACAACTGGTTTTTTTCTGAGCTGTGCGCAGCTCGGACGAGAACTGTTAATCAGGTTTCCCATCCGAACTGCGAGCAGCTCGGACGAGAACTTAGAAAACTTATATTAAGTGCTCACCAACGCCCCAAAGGCTTGGGGAAACACAACATCATCTGCATTGAGGACCTTGTATACAAGATCTTCAGTAGAAATTTTTCCTAAGTACTCTCAAGTCTCAGGAGACTTGGGGGCTGCTTAAAGTTGTAAAAACAGGTTTTTCTCCGAGCTGTGCGCAACTCGGACGAGAACTGTTAATCAGGTTTCCCATCCGAACTGCGAACAGCTTGGACGAGAACTTAGAAAACTTATGTTAAGTGCTCACCAAAGCCCCAAATGCTTGGGGAAGCACAACATCATCTGCATTGAGGACCTTGTATACAAGATCTTCAATAGAAATTTTTCCTAAGTACTCTCAAGTCTCAGGAGACTTGGGGGCTGCTTAAAGTTGTAAAAACAGGTTTTTCTCCGAGCTGTGCGCAGCTCGGACGAGAACTGTTAATCAGGTTTCCCATCCGAACTGCGAGCAGCTCGGACGAGAACTTAGAAAACTTATGTTAAGTGGTCACCAACGCCCCAAAGGCTTGGGGAAGCACAACATCATCTGCATTGAGGACCTTGTATACAAGATCTTCAATAGAATTATTTTCCTAAGTACTCTCAAGTCTCAGGAGACTTGGGGGCTGCTTAAAGTTGTAAAAACAGGTTTTTCTCCGAGCTGTGCGCAGCTCGGACGAGAACTTTTAATCAGGTTTCCGATCCGAACTGCGAACAGCTCGGACGAGAACTTAGAAAACTTATGTTAAGTGCTCACCAACACCCCAAAGGCTTGGGGAAGCACAACATCATCTGCATTGAGGACCTTGTATACAAGATCTTCACTAGAATTTTTTCCTAAGTACTCTCAAGTCTCAGGAGACTTGGGGGCTGCTTAAAGTTGTAATAACAGGTTTTTCTCCGAGCTGTGCGCAGCTCGGACGAGAAGTGTTAATCAGGTTTCCCATCCGAACTGCGAGAAGCTCGGACGAGAACTTAGAAAACTTATGTTAAGTGCTCACCAACGCCTCAAAGGCTTGGGGAAGCACAACATCATCTGCATTGAGGACCTTGTATACAAGATCCTCAATAGAAATTTTTCCTAAGTACTCTCAAGTCCCAGGAGACTTGTGGGCTGCTTAAAGTTGTAAAAACAGGTTTTTCTCCGAGCTGTGCGCAGCTCGGACGAGAACTGTTAATCAGGTTTCCCATCCGAACTGCGAGCAGCTCGGACGAGAACTTAGAAAACTTATGTTAAGTGCTCACCAACGCCCCAAAGGCTTCGGGAAGCACAACATCATCTGCATTAAGGACCTTGTATACAAGATCTTCAATAGAATTTTTTCTAAGTACTTCCAAGTCTCAGGAGACTTGGGGGCTGCTTAAAGCGATAAAAACAGGTTCTCTTCCGAACTATGCGCAGCTCGAGTGAAAACTTAGAAAATTCATACAAAAAGAAAAGCAAGCATCGGAAGAAATATTCGTTTCCCACTAAGAAACAGAACAAGAGTTCATCAACCAAACGAAAGAGTGTCATGACACAATCACACAGTGCAACTTATTACAGATCCACTCGGCATCCCGAGGCAAATATCAAACCAGTGTCTTTTGCTGCGCTTCACTCATTCCTCGCCCGCCTCGTCCGACTCACTGGTCACGCCAGTCGACTGAACAAAGAAGTCCAAATCGGGCATCAGGGCAATTCGGCTAGCAGTTTCGGCATAGCGCGGCAGGAAGGAGGTGCAGCTCTGACCTTCTTTCGGATCTCCACCACCAACCCGCTCAAGATTATGGACCCGCTCCGGAAAATGCGCCTTGGTCAATGCCAGTGCGTAATTCGCACCGCTCCGTGCCGCTGAGCGTTTCCAGCGGGCCAGCTGATGGGGAGCCTCCTGGAGGACGGGTACAACAGTGTCCAATTTCACTTGGCTTCCCTCGTCAGGTGATAGCTTGCTCTTCAAGGCCAGGGTGGCACCCATAACCTCTTCAGCAAATTTCTTCGCTTTAGCGCACCTCATGGTCAGCAATCCCCGAGCCAGAGCAAATTCTGTGGTCACTGGCGTATAGTTATCTCTCTTCATGATTTCTGCAAAGTCGGCCATGCGCGCTTGCTCGGCATCTGGATCTGTCCCATATGCTGCACCAAGAGAGAAGATGAGTACACAATCTAAGACTGGGCAACAGGTCCCTACCACAGCTCGGACAGCCAAAAACTCACCAGACAAGGTCTCACTGAAAACAGCGAACCGCCCAGCGCAATACTCTTCAGCTACCTTCACCGCCTTCCGAGTGGTTTCCAACTCGGCTTGATGTTTCTTCGCATCTTCGGCGCGCAGCTCGAATAGTTTTTCCAAGTCAGACTCCAGCTTGGAGATGCAAGCCTCGTTCTCCTTCACTTCCTGTTTGTAATAATGAAGACTGGTCTCCAAAGCTTTGTGAGCCTTGGCTCATTTCTCAACCTGGTCTATTTCTTTCTTCATCTTAGCAACAAAATCATCATTCTCCTTGACTTTCGCATCAAAGGCTTTCTTCGCTGCCTCTGCAAGCACAACGTCAAACGGAAAAATAAGAAGACGAACAATGGTAGCTTAGAAACCCAAGAGCTTTTACCATTGTCCTCAGCATGTTGTTTCTTCAGTTTGTTGTGCTCCTCAAGCAGCACTTCATACGCACTCTGCGCAGCAGTTTTCTCCTCCTGCAACTTCACGAAGGACGACCCAAGCTTGCATGCCTCCTATGAAGACAAGAGGAATGCCATATTCAAATAAAACCTCCTAACAAAAGACTCCGAATAACTTCGCGAAGTTACTCGGAGCCTTGGGGGCTACACCCAGTGGGTGCACTAAGAAGTGCTCCCACTGGAAGTTAACTAAAATAAAACCTCCTATCAAAAGACTCCGAATAACTTCGCGAAGTTACTCGGAGCCTTGGGGGCTACACCCAATGGGTGCACTAAGAAGTGCTCCCGCTGGAAGTTAACTAAAATAAAAACCTCCTATCAAAAGACTCCGAATAACTTCACAAAGTTGCTCGGAGCCTTGGGGGATACACCCACTGGGTAATAAAACTTACGTAAGTACTTACGTGCATGTTGGACTTCACCAACTCAACCTCAGATGCTAGCTCCCACAGCCGCAGCTCAAACTGAGTCGCCTTCACCAAGGACTCCTTCAACCCACCAATAATAGCACTCTCCACTAGGGCTCCGACTGGAATGGCCCCCGAGCTAGCAGGCCCACCCCCTCGAGCAGCTGCCAAAGCGACAGGGGCCTCCTTAACAGCATCCCTAGCCGGAGCATCAGGTGCAGCAGCTCGGGAACCAGACCCAGAGGATACCGTCCCCTCAGGAACAATCACCTCAGGAGGAGTGACCCCAGCAGCGGTGGACTCGGCAACAATCCGAGCTGGATCAGCAGTAGGGTCAACATCCATGTCTGCAGCAGAAACAACAAACAATTAAAAGCGAAAAGACGACAGCGGCAAACGTCTCAACAAAGAAAACAACGAATAATTCCCACCAACACCCGCAGTATCTTCTGGAATAGTGTCCATTCCAAGAAAGTCAGTCACCTCGCAAGTGCTAACATCCTCCATAGCTTCGACCTCGGGATCCTCCTCGATCCCAGGCAACGTCTCAGAACCACTCAGACGAATACTGCAAAAAGAAACAGCTAAGGATGGGCCTGAGAAACTAACAGATCCTTAAAGCATACAATAACCAACAGCATTACGTGTGAACGGTCTTCAAGCTACGCCTCGGGGGAGCAACCCTGGCCGAACCAGATCCAGCCCCTTGGCCTTCTCAACAGCAGCACCCCCTGAGGGATTACCCTCTCGGCCCCAAGAGTGACAAGTTTTTTCTTCTTCATGGGCGCAACCTTCCCAGAGCTGAGGCCCAAGGGAGGAAGCTTCCCGCTATCCTCTTCGCCACTCGGAGTATGAGCCCTTTTACGGGTCCGAGTAAGCCCCTCCCGCGCCGACTCGCGGTCCTAGTTGTTCTTTGAGCGTTGCTCGGACGCTGCCTGAGCCCGAGCCACCTCGGACTCTAGCTCCTCCCCCGCCTCAACTCCAACCCCCGCACCAACAGTGCTATCTTCATCCTCCTCGGCAGGATGCTGCGGAGCCAGAGGAATAGGACAGCGGAATTGGGTAAAATCCTAGCAATAAACAAAGAGGTCCGAGTTAGAGCCAACAAATGAAGCACATTCAAGATACATATGGCACGAGTCAGCATACCAAGGTGGGAGGATTGTCGATGCTGAGGGGTCTCACTCGGCCAGTCGTCTGAAGACCCTGGGTCACGCTTGTTATTATCTGCATTTGAATTTCAAAGTCGTCCAAGGGCATCTCAGTGTTGCTATAGCGGGTGTCATCCTGCAACCCGGAATACGTCCACATCCCCCGAGTCCTGGCCTGAAGTGGTTGAATCCTCCGAATCACAAAGGCGGCTATCAGATCTATGGCATCTAGACCATTCTTCTTCAGCCGGATGACCTCATGCATCAAGGGGAGCACCTGCTCCTTATCGACATTAGTGAGTCGGGGGTTCCAGCCCTGAGAAGAAGTCAACCTAATGTCCGAGTAAGGAGGCAAGGTCCGCACCCCCGGCCCCTCGGCCACCTTGCAGTAGAACCAACTATTTTGCCAGTTCTTTACAGAATCAGGCACGCAAGAGGCAAAATACTGCACCCCCTGCTTCTTAGCGAAGAACAGGCCGCCGCAGAGATGATTGAACTCAACACCGCCACCCTCCCCGGACTTCTTCGCCTTCTGAGGCTTAATGGCGTATATACTATGGAAAATATGCCAGTGGGGATCTACGCCTAAGAACCTCTCACAAAGAGTGAAGAAACTAGATAGGAGGGCAATGACATTGGGGACAAGGTGGTGAAGTTGAGCACCCGTGAAAGCCAAAAAATCTAAAAAGAAGGGATGTGGGGGAAGAGAAAAGTCGCGATCCACGTGCGAAAGTAAGATAACTCTCTCACCGTCCCGCGGTGCAGGCTCGTCTTCCCCAGCCGCGGGAAGACGACAACCCTCGCGAGGAACCAGGCCGGCGTCCTGGTACCCCAGCAGCATGTCCTCCGTCACAATCGACGGAAGCCACTCCCCCGCAGACATGGTCGCGGCGGCGGCGGAGGGGCAGCGCGAATGGCGGCCTCCCATGGCGGAACTCGAGCAGCCGGCGGAGATGTCTGGGCGGCGAGATTGAGCGGGCAAGGAAGAGGCGAAGCGAGAGAGAGAAGTGGGAACCGCTGCGCAGGGGGGAAATGAGCGGATCTGCCCAAGCCGAAAGGTAGGGGTGCTTTTATAGCTCAAGTGGCGCCTGCCACGCGTCAGATCTGCACCCCACTAATAGGCTTGCCGGTTCCTCTCACCATAAAACCGCTCCACTTCCCCATAATCCCTCCCACTTCCCCGCATGCAGTTAATTATTACCCTATAAAACCGCCACGGGAATCGAGGAGACAGGCCCAAACAGTGCGCCCACTCATCTGGGCAAGAAGATTCTCTGACAAGGCAAAATCCTTTGTTAAAGACCAAATCAGACTTCGACCTGAAGCTCGGAACCACCCCAACTACTCGGAAGATGCGGAGCACAACGCACATCGATCAAACTCTCGGAGTACGCCATCACTCGAAAGAAATTGCAAAGCTCCCGCAGCGTCCGAGTAAGTCGCCACTCGGAGGCACCACGAGGAGAACCACTCGAAGGTTCCCCGCGAAGCGAAGAATCTCGCACTCGGTTACTCGGGTAGAAATCCGAGTAACCAGCTCGCTGGTGGCCCGTCTCTGACGTAGAATGCCAGGCCACCAGTAAGACCCGGCGCAGGGGGTAAAGAATCAATGTCCCACGTGGCATGGCCTAGGACTCGGCACGATGTCCTAGGGCCTTGAACTTTACGAATTTGGTTCATATGGAGTTTAAGGCCTTTTACTCCAAGACACGCCTTCCGAGGCCTCAGTCCACCTCTTCCAAGAGACGTTTGAGTGTCGCCAAATTTTTCCGCTAACCTACCCAACTTACGCTCGAGGGAAAAGTTCGAACATCAATGATACGTCCAAAACGTATCTATAATCTCTGCTTGCTCCATGCATGTTTTGTGTGATATTGCTATGATCTAGATACACTTTCATACACTTTTGATCATATTTGGACTAACCTATTAACTCAGTGCACCACAGTGCCAGTTCCTGTTTTCTGCTGTTTTTCTATTTCAGTTTTCCCCCATATAAAAAGTGCTCCAAAAATTCGGGAAAAATTAGATAAAAAATCAGCGCAGAAGAACCTTCTAGATGAACCTAGGTGGGGCCAGAGGGCCACCACCAGGGGCCTAGGCGCCCTGGTGGCGCGCCCTAGGGGCTGGACGCGCCAGGGGGGCGCCTGGACCCCTGGCTGCCCCCCTTTGCCTATATATTCTCCGTGACGAGAAACCCTCAGAAGAAGAACCCTTTTTCGTGATCTCGCCTCTGTTCCGCCGCCGCCGCGCTTCCGAGATCGGGAGCACCAGCAGACCTCTTCCCGGCACCCTGCCGGAGGGAGGGCCGACCTCCGGGAGTCTCCTCTCCACCATGGATGCTTCCCGGATGTGCCGTGAGTAGTTTCCTTTGGACCATGGGTCCGTGATCAGTAGCTATGTGATGTTCTCCTCCCCTCTTTGTTCTTCATGGTTTAGACCTCGTGAGCTGCCCTACATGATCGAGGGACTTTTGTAATCTTTCTGCTGTTGATATGCTGAGTTTGATGGGATCTGATGGATTATGAGATTATGATCAGATTGTGATTGAGTAATATATTTGGTTCTTATCTCTTATATTTCTGTTCTTAAGTAATTCTTGCATGTTCTCCATTGATGTTTATTGCTTTGGCCAAGTAGTAGGTAGTAACCCCAAGACGGAACGTTATGCTCGATTGTGGGTTCATGCCCCCTGATGACACGCTTGAGTGACAGAAACATGAGTCTAGGGGATGTGTTGTTGCCACAAGGGGGAAAACAACGGTGCTTGTAACCGCGGTTGCAAGGATTGTTTACTTTACGCAAAGTGCTTTTTAATGCAGTTGTCTGTTGCTTTGGGTTTACACTTTGGGTGGGGCTCGCAACTTAATACCAGCGAGATATTCTGGATAGATATCTCAAGGTGGATGATTAGTAGTAGATGCAGTTGGATTTCGTTCTACTTATTTTGGCGTTCTGCCCATGCTTTTGAGCCTCTTCCTTTCTTTTGTAGCATAGTTAGCATTGCGGTGCGTTCATAATCCTGTCAATTGCCCTTCTGTAATTTGTTCACCTCCCATAGCATTTTTATCGTCTTTTGGGAGAGAGACATCACTAGTGAACATCACGTATCCCGGTCCATATCTTCATCACTGTTTCCACGCTCATTTACTTTTTTACTTTTACTTTCAGTTGCTATCATTATCCCTTGTGTTTGATCCTTTGTAAACAACAAGATCGGAGAGATTGACAACCTCTATGAACTTCGTTGGGAAAAAATATCAACTTGGTTGCTAAAACTATTTTTTCATTAGTATTTTCCACATTACAATTCTACTTACCTGATAATTATTCATATAGTTGATACTCCTAGATTATACCATTTCCTCATTACTGTTTCCACGCTCATTTACTTTTCTGCTTTTACTTATAGTTGCTATCATTATCCCTTGTGTTTGATCCTTTGTGAACAACAAGACCGGAGAGATTGACAACCTCTCTGAACTTTGTTGGGAACAAAGTTATTTGTGTCTGTGTGCAGGTCCGCGTCAGTTGCGCCGCTGACACCTACTTATCATCTCTGGAGTCCTACTGGAGACAAAACTTGGTATCTTCACCGAGGGAAACTTGCTGCTGCATTGCATCACGCCTTCCACTTGGGGCTCACCAACGAAGGGGCGAGAAGCCATCACATCCGTTTGCGCCTGTTTGGCCATCTTACTGCAAAAAAAGTGTGCGGCTATGTCCCAGATGGCATGCCATCTGCCTGGAGCGCCCACAGGAGATAAGTGCCTGACTCATCGAGTCACCCGGAGGCTCGAAGGATGAGCCTGCCGAGTGTCCCGTCTACTATAACAACGGAAGATCCTCCGGATGACTCACCAAGTCAGCCGGAGGCTACACCTTCACCAAGTGGGTGTTCCAGCTACACCAAAGAATGCAATGTGAGTCCTCAATAAAATATAGCTTATCATAGCAAGCATGGCGGATGAACCTGCGTAGTCTTCGGGGGTTATCTCTGTGTTATTTATAGTTGGCTGCATGCTCGGCCCGGGATCGGCTGTCTCCGGGCAGACCGGATAACCCAAATCGTTATTTCCCATAGATGGATTAGTAGTGTGTAGGATACCAAACACTCAATTTTCGAGCCAGCTGCAGACCGCAGGTCGGCTGTAATGCTGGTAAGAGCAAAACCTGAAGGTCACCGCACATGAAAAAACATCCGAAGAGAGAACAGCTTGGTCGACCCCATCGTTTCCTGTTAGATGTCGGCTCGGTTGAGTTTGCTCCCCGAAGTCAAGTACTGTACACTCTATCTTGCGGCCCACTCTCGAGCCGGATGCAGACCGCATGTCGGCTGTAATGCTGGCGAGAGCGGAATCCAACGGGTGGAACGAACAGAAAAATGACCAAAGGGCTCGAGCTAAGCCGAATCGTCCTTCCGAGGCACAGTCTACACTTTAGAAAAATAATGAATATTTGATATGTCTTCACTGACCAACTCTATCTTATGCATGATCGTTTCCGGGGGAAAACTGCTGAGACCCTCGACGCCATCGACTGCAACAGAAGCAAAGAGAAGATCCGAGCCGACTGCAAGCTGTCGGCCCGAATCTCGGAGGCTACACCCAGTGGGTGCGCTGACGCGCCCCCACCGGAAAGAAGCTGCCCCAAGGGAAATCATCATCATCATCTACCCCGACAAGAAAGAAGACCCTTCGGATGACTCTGCGAGTCACCCAGAGGCTCGGAGGCTACTGTCGGGGGAATAACCCCCCGGTAGGGTCAAGCAGAAGGAATAATCTTCGAAAGCATCGGGTGCCGATTGCGCCCTCAGCTCAGCTCGGCGGCTGTCGACTTCTCCCCGCCGATCTGTCAGCTCGGACCGTCGACTGCCCACGCATCCCGGCCGACTGCTCGTCTGTCGGGTGCCGATTTCCCGCAGTTCGGCTGCCCGGAAGTCAACAGAAGCATCTCCAGCGGGTGGATAAGATCGTCTACGTGTGCACCCCAAAATATCTAGCGAGTGGATAAGAACGCTGATACGTCCAAAACGTTTCTATAATTTCTACTTGCTCCATGCTTCTTTTGTGTGATATTATTATGATATTGATACACTTTCATACACTTTTGATCATATTTGGACTAACCTATTAACTCAATGCACCCCAGTGCCAGTTCCTGTTTTCTGCTGTTTTTCTATTTCAGGTTTCCCCCATATTAAAAGTGCTCCAAAAAATCGGGAAAAATCAGATAAAAAATCAGCGTTCCGGAAGCTTCCGGATTCATCGAAGAAGGGCCAGACGGGCCCCACCTGGTGCCTAGGCGGTCAGTGGGCGCAGCCCAGGGCTTGGCCGCGCCGGGAGGCCGCCTAGGCGACTGGTGGCCCCCCTGGTGCCCCCCTTTGGCTCCTATATATTCTCCCATCCCAAAAACTCTGATTCCAGACCCCTTTTCTCCAGAAGCAATTCCGATCTCCGCCGCCATCGCCAGCAAGCTTCGGGGGACCAAAATTCCTGTGCCGGCACCCTGCCGGGACGGGGAAGTTCCCCCGGATTCATCTTCATCGACGTTGCTTCCTCCCTCCATGATGCGGGAGTAGTTCCTCCTCGGGGCTGAGGTTTTTACCAGTAGCTATGTGGTCTTCTCTCTCTCCCATGATGTGATCTTGATTGTGATCATAAGCTATGTTAATCTAGGATGATCCCATGATGTTTCCCCTTCTTCTATGTATTGGATTGATGTACTCACTTGATCTTATCTAGTATAATCCCGATACCATGGTGACAACGGTCTATTGGACATGGGTTAGAAGAATATTTTCATGAGTGATTTCCTCTTTTGTGTGTTGATTGAAGATTGAGAGTCTCTTGGTGATTTTCTTTGACTATCCTTTAGATATGTTGTGGTGATTGTGGTACTCTCTTTGGATGGCCGCGGTGACATTGGGAAATCCATAGATGAGAACTACGAACTCTGAGGTGTGCTTTTGTAGCCCTACACAATTCTCGTCCTCTCTTGACCACAAAGGAATGACCTCCGAGTACGTCTCCATTGCATGTTTTATGAGGAATATCATGTGATTAGACTATGTTAATGTTGTTGGGAGTTGCCACTAGTGAAAGTATGAAGCCTAGGCCTTGTTTCCACCATTGCAATACCGTTTGCGCTCACACTTACTACTTGTTTGCTTGCTGCACTTTTTATTACAGATTTATATTACCTTGCCTTGCTACACCTATCACCCATATTTTACCATCTCTTCGCTGAACTAGTGCACCTATACAACTCCTAGTTGTATTAGGTGTGTTGGGGACACAAGAGACTTCTTGTATCTTAATTGCAGGGTTGCTTGAGAGAGACCATCTTCAACCTCTACTTCCCTGAGTTCGATAAACCTTAGGCCATTCACTTGAGGGAAATTGATGTTGTCCTACAAACCTTTGCGCTTGGAGGCCCAACATAGTCTACAAGAATAGAAGCGTGCGTAGACATCAAGCTATTTCTGGCGCCGTTGCCGGGGAACTAAGTGTTTGAAGGTATATCTTTAGATCTTGCAATTAAATCTTTTCATTTCTTGTTTTTATTTTCACTTGTTATGTTTATGGAAAACCGCACTCTTAGTTCGTTGATTGGGGAAGGCCGCTTTACCACACCCGTGGTAGAGAAGTCTCCTCCACCTACTGAATGTATTCCATTCCAAATACCACTTGGGATAATTGAAATAATTAGGAATGATTGTTATGATGGAACAGACAATCCTAGTATTCATTTGTTGAAACTTACAGAACTTTGTGAGTTATTTAAGATTTCAGGTTTGACAAGAGATGCAGTCATGAGGAAATTATTTGCCTTGTCACTGAAAGGAAAAGCATTGGAATGGTATAGGCTACTAGATGATTCTCACCTGCTGGATTGGGAAGAGATACAGTCTCTCTTTTACTCCAAGTTTTATCCTCTTCATGAAGTCCATGAGAATAGGAATTATGTTTATAATTTCTATCCTCATGACGGAGAGAACATAGCTCAAGCTTGGGGGAGACTAAAAACTTTAATGATAAAATTTCCTAACCATGGGCTCCCCAAAGATATCATTATTACTAATTTTATGCAAGGCTCTCTCGACAGGATAAAGACTTGCTCGATGCTTCCTATATGGGTTCTTTCACAAACGAAAAGATTAATGCTAAATGGGAACTCCTTGAAAGAATTCAACGCAGCACTGAAGATTGGGAGATCGACAAAGGTAAAGAGTTAGGTATAATTTATGAGTATGATTGCATTAAGTCCTTTGTTGAAACTGCAAGTTTTAATAAGTTTAGTGCTAAGTTTGGGCTTGATTCTCAACTCCTTGTTGATTTCCTCAAATATTTTGCTTCACATCTTAATATGCCTAAGGAGGATTGGATAAAGCATCATGAACCTTTTAAAGAGATCTGCAAAGAAAATAAAATTGTTCATGATGATTGCAACATGCATGATCCAATTCCTGAAAATGAAGTTTTATATAAGCATGTTAATTTTTGTGGAGTGGATAGACCTTGTGAAAGGCCTATGATTGAAGAAGGGAAGTATTGTAAGCAACATAAGCATGAAAGAACAATCACTTGGGTCAAAGATTTAAATGAAATTGCTAGAGAATTGTGTGACCTTTATCCTTTTGCTTGTGAACTTTGTGGTATAGAGGGTCACTTTAATTTTCAATGCATGAACTTTCAAAACATAACTGTTAACCAGTTGTGTGATAACATGATCACCCCTGATCTTTATGATGAACTTATGTTATTTTTGATGTGTGAAGAGTTATCAGAAAAGACTTCTTGGCTAGATGTTAATGCCTTAGGAATAAAAAATATTTTGAAAAATTGTCATCTCTATTGTGTTGTTAATTGCCATGAAAATGATTACATAAGTAAGATTAGAAAGCAAGGAACTTTACCAAAGTATAAAAATGTCTCTTATATTTCTACTAATAAAAAGGAGAGTTTCTCCCAAGTTTCCCCTATTGTTTCTAATGATAAACCAGGATATATGGATAAACTTCATCTCCAACCACGCCCTCCTAAGGTGAAGAAGAAGAAGAAAAAGAAGAGGAGGAGGAAGAGGAGCAAGAAGGAAGAAGAATGGGTATCAACCTGGCCTGAGCATATTCCTCGCATCAATTTTTATCCTAACGGACATAAATTTATGGAGGATGGTGAGCTTGATTGCATTCATTATTATCCTGATGTTAAGTCCGTAGGCACTATTGAAGATGATTTTGATTATGATATGCATGTTACTTATTGTGATTGGGAAGATGATGATAATGCTACTTATGATCTTGAAAATCTTTTCGGTGCCAACTCTGAAAATGATGATATGGAAATCTCTAAGATTGGGGATGATAGGGTTGCAAGTCCTTTACCCATTAGTGATGTGGTAATTGATAATTATTTTGCTAGTAAGAATAAAGACAACATGTTTACAAATATAGTTGCTAGAAATGATAATACTCTTCTCTACTATGATGATGTTATAACTCCTATCTATAGTGATTGTAAATGTACCTATGACATAAGGAGAAATTATCCTTATGAAACTTGTCATAATCATGGAGGGGATTACTCCCTTGCTGAACACCATCTTCCTAATACACAATTAATCTATAGTGTTCAAGTTGTTTATGATAGTCCTACTCCCACTATTACCAATGAGAAAGATTATGCTTATGTGGAGAGTAAGAGTACCTTTTTGCATGTGGATCATGGTAACAATGCTTTATGTGATACTTATATTATTGAGTTTATTCATGATCCCACTGGAAATTATTATGAGAAGGGAACACATGCTTATAGATATTTAAATAATATCAAGTTCCCTCTCTTTATGTTGAAGGTTTTGAAGCAGCACTTGTTTTGCCTTCCTATGCTTATTGCTTTGTGCCTCAATGAATTATTCTATTGCAATATTCCTATGCATAGGAAGCATGTTAGGCGTAAATGTTTTTCGTATTTTCTTCTTGATGCTCTCTTTTGTTCTTCAACTCTTATTCCTGCGAGAGCATCATTAAAATCTTAAGTCTAGCTAATGGCTTTAAAGAAGCGCTTTCGTGAGGCAGCCCGCAACGAATTTAAGTTTTACTTTTTTTCCCTTATGTTTTTAGTGGTCTTGATGATTGTTACTACTGTAGCAACATCATTGTATCTTTAATTTTCAAGCTTTGTGCCAATTATAGCTTCTTATGACAAGTGAAGTGAAAGTTGTGACATGCTGTCCAGAAAATAGATTCTGTCCTCGTGACTAGAAAAATCATGGAAAAATCCCAGTTCATCTTTTTGAGCTGAAAATTTTACACAGCGTGCTCTATACAACTACGGAACTTCCGTAGGTTTTGAGTTTTTTTATTTCAGTTGCAGAAGTATCCCTAAAATATTCTTTACTACCTTCTGGTCTGTTTTTCACAGATTCTGTCATGTTCTGCCTTTTCTTCATTTTGCAAACCTTAATCTTGATTTTTCTTTGCAAAAACTTTTTGGCAATCTTGAGAAACAGTAGCTATTCAAGAATATCCTTATTTCCAGTAGAGAAAAAATTATTTTATTATGGGTACTAACCTCGCTAATCAGATTATGATGAGTTATGTATGAAGAAAGTTTTCAAGTGTGCGAGGGAAGATGATGAAAGAAGATTCATGAGTGTCAAACGCTCAAGCTTGGGGATGCCCCCATGCACCCCCAAGACATATTCAAGGAGACTCAAGCGTCTAAGCTTGGGGATGCCCCCGTGCATCCCCTTCTCCATCAAAAATTATCAGTTCGTCTTTCGTTTCACTATATTTTTATCACTTCATGCGTTATGTGCTATGCTTGGAGCGTCTTGCTCTTTATTTCCTTTTTAGTTTTCTTTAGCTTTGCTTGCTGTTCACAACAAGTTAGAACCCAGCTTTCTTTGTGTGGGAGAGAAACACGCTCCACTTTCAAAATCTAGAACACATCATAGGAGTTTTCATGCCTATTTCTTTGTTGTGAGTGTTCTTTATCTTTTTCATAGCTACTACCATGTTTAGCTCTTAGTTTTCATGCTTATATTTTTAAGATCTTTTGTTTAGTTTGCTTCTGGAACTCTCTTGAGTTTTCATGTTGATCTTGTTTAGAGAGTTTGCCTGTTGCACTGAGTTTTGTGTCTTGTCTTGAGAGTAGGTAATTGAGGTTGGTATTTAATTTTAGTAGTAACTTGCAATAGTTTTGAGGTATTGATGTGAGTAATGTTTGGACTTTTGGTGTCAAGAGCTTTAGCCTATTAGTGATAGATGTCGTATTTTGGGCAACCCGTGTTTATTTTCAAAACTTACAAAATTAGTTGAGAACTTTAGCTACTAGATGGATCACTACTCTTTGGAGGGATCGAATATTAGAGTACACTCACGTACCATGAGTCGAGGATGCGCAAGGATAACCAAACCCCCATACACTCCTCCTCGGAGTACTTGTCTCTTTGTGAACCTCCTTATTAGATTGAGAGTTACCGATAATAAGTGCATGAGTTCTTCGGACTAATGTGAGTATTCGAAAGTTGACACTTCCACCTACCCATATTTTTCTAGCCTCTCCTGTGTCGTGCATTGCTTTCTTCTCACTCTGAGAGTTGGCATCCACCTTCGCCGGTACATCCAAATCCTTGGCACGATACGCTCTGTTATCATAAACCTACTTATATCCTTCCTCAAAACAGCCACCATACCTACCTATCAAGGCATTTCCATAGCCTTTCCGAGATACATTGCCATGCAACATCCATCTTCTCATGACTTGATCTTCATGTCATACATGTTACTTTCTTGATCGATGAGCCGCATGCTAGTTGGGCCTTGCCCTAATCATTGCTACATGACGAGCTAGTACCATTGCATATCCTGCTACACTGGCAGAGGCATACATTTGCATACATCATGATAGATACATCTTCTTTATGATTTGAGTACCTTGTAAAGTGTGAAAGATCTTATATACTTCTTGTAATATATAGAGTGTTGCCCCTAAAGTGAGGAAAAGATCCCAAAGAGGACAAAATCAAAAGATCCCAAAGAGGACAAATGAGAGAAATAGAAAGAGCCATTGAGGCCACAAAAAAAATACAAAAAATAGAAAAAAGAGAAAAAGAAATAAAAAGAGAGAAGGGGGCACACTACTATTCCTTTTGAAAGATCCACACTCGTACTCCATCTTATATCTTGTACTCCATAGAGATTATCATTCATGCATATAGCTATGTGGGGACCTTCACACTATAAAACTTGGCTTGTATATTCCAATGATGAGTCTCCTCAAATGAGCTCTAGGTCTTCTTGAGCAAGCAAGTTGGATGCACCCCACTAGTTCCATCGTAGACCTTACCTTAGCTCACATGTGCATCCGTTGCATGGCAATCCCTACTCCTCACATCGTATCTATCATTTGGCTTTTTTTCGCCTATGATTTTCCTCATTGATATAAGCCTTTCACACCCTTTTTGTCTTCCTCCTCCACCATATTCTCTCTTTGTCATCCTAAGTGTCAAATTTCTTGCTTACGCTCATCAATTGCATGAGTGCTCAAAATATGGAGTGGATCATTTTGACTTGTACCTAGCTAGTAGTCTGGGGATGAGTCAAGATAAGATTCCAAAGAAGACCAAGTGTGTAGCTTTAGTAGATTGAGTTCTCAACACAAAAATACTTTTTTCTCGTATATCCCTATCCCCTTTCTTGCACGCAAACACCATTGGGAGACATTCGAGTCACAGACAGCGAGAGCTCTTGCACCTTTATGTTCTTATGTTGCTTGTTTCAATGCTAATATAGACTCTTGCCTGTTATGACTTGAATTGGATTACATGCCTTGATTGCTTTACTTAAAAGTTCTTATATGGTTGGTAGCATGTCACCACAGAAATTATGCTTGTTATCATTTACCTAATCGAGGACGAGCAGGAATTAAGCTTGGGATGTGTAACGACCCCTATCTTTGCATTAGTCTTTAACACTTAAGTATAATTAAGAAAATAATTAAAAAGAGTTCATTAATACATCTCAGATTTGTGTAACAAATACAAATGTCTCAATCAGAAACTTTATCCATATAATTGAAATAAATACATAGTACTTGAATATTACAATTCTTGGAAAAAAACATAGGAGACCATACTACAATATTTTACAACAAGGCTACTTTGACCACACAAAAATATCTGAGTCAACCAGGATTTCAAGGCACACTTGACACACACAAACCACCACCTCACGTGTGTAACACCCTCACTGTTAGTGAACAGTAATCAGGGTCACTGTTAATCTCTACTGTTCAAAACTTTTGTTTGATCAGCTGGTTCAGTTCAAATTCAAATTCTCCTTTGATATTGTTGCAAGCAAAATTAACCATGGACCTTGATCATCATTGGCCAACTAAAGTCCAAGCCATTTGAATTAAAATTCAAACAAACCCTAAAATGCCCTTTGATGAATATTAAAATTATGGTGACAATAAATCTTTTCCAAAAATCTTGGAACCACTTTTATAAAATCCCAAATAATCATTGGACCATGCCAATGTGGTCATGGGTATTTATTGTGCTACTGAAAAATTGTAAACAATTAATAACAGTAGAAATTCCAGGCCAATTGCTCATTTAATAATAAATTAAAAATGCAAAAGAATTTATAAAACTCCAAATCTTTTTGTGGCATCTCAATATTGTGCTACACTAATTTTGGACTATGTTACAAGTTTTACAAAAATGTTTAAGCAACTAAACAAAATGCAAACATAAGAGAAAACAGAAAAGAAAATACAGAAAAGGAATAAAGCAAAAGGAGCCCACCCCCTGTTTCCCCCGGCCCACCCGCGCAGTCCAACTGGCCCAGCCACGCCCCCTTCTTCAACCTCCGTACAGGGGAGGGCGTGGCAGGCATCCCCACTGCCACCGGCGACCCCCCCCCCCTCCGTGGAGCTCATCCATGGCTCCCCCAGGCGGATAAGAGCCCCCCGCGCCCCTCCCTCCCTCTGAAACCCTAGCCCATCCCCATTCCCCTCGCGTTCGCCCCCTGGTCGTCTTCAAGCTCCTGCCCGAGCCCGTCATGGGCACCACGGCGAACCACCGCGGCGACTCACCGTCCTAGCCTCCTCCAGCGTGTCCAATCGCCGCCTCGTGCCCGTCTTCATCACCTCGCGCGGCCAATCGACGCCACACGCCCGGGAGCCGACGCCAGTTTCGTCGTCTTCCTCCGACCACCACGGGATCCCGATGAGAAATTCGTCGCCGTCGCGCCCCCATTCACCTCGCCGCCTCCTCTTCCGCGTTCACTGTGAGCTCGCGCCCCTCCCCATCCTCTCCTTCCTCTCGCTCGTGCCCTGTGACCGCCGTTCCGCGATCCGTTGCTCCGGCTGCCGCTAATGGCGTCTCTGCCGCTGTTTCCCTCCACCCCACGGCCTCCCATTTGTCCAAGTTGGACGCGCCCGAGTGCCAGCTACGCGTAGAGCCCCCCCACACTTGCTCCCGTCGCCGGAGCTGGTCGGCAGCCTCGCCGCCGGGCCACTGGCCATGGTCGCCGCCGTGTCCGGCGGGGCTAATCCCCTGTTAGCGTTAGTCCCCCCCCTCTCTCTCACTGCAGATGGGCCCCGCCCCCACTAACTGCTATTAGCCCTCCCCTCTAATTAACATTGTTAATTAACAGAGATAAACCCCCTAGATATTTTTGGATTAAATTAAATGCAATTACTAAATGAGCCTATGACATGTGGGCCCTCTGGAATATTAGTTATAAGTAAAACATTTTTATTAAATACTGTGTATGACATGTGGGACCCACTGGTCAGTAGGCCCCACATGTCAGTTGACTGGTCAAACCCCTGTTCTGGATAATGTTTATTTATTTAATAAAAGAAATTCAGAAAATGATATAAAATGATTTAAATTTGGAAATTCAATATCTTTTAAACCGTAAGTCAGATTCAAAAACTTTATACATCAAAATTGATCCGAAAAATATAACGAATACGGATACGCTATCCGTATGTCTACCCCACCCCTCTAACACACCGATCATCGACACTCCCGCCCTCCGGGCTGTTTGTCGATAATTCCCGGTGCCGGTAAAAACATGTCGGATGAATTTACTCCGAACACGAAAGTTGTCCGGAATGGTTCAACTAACATGTATACACCCCCGTTATCATTGTCGGATGTCCACGACACCTCCGGCATGAACCCTTCCCCCTCCGGACACCCTGTCCGGTAATCACCCCGGAGCTGGCAGTTCATCCCCAGATGAATTCCCGCTCCGAGCAACGTACATTGCACTGCGTTATAACACCGATTAACATTGCATACGTCATGCTATTCATCTGTTTGCTATGATTGCTTTGTATTTACTGTTTCTCCCCCCCTTTATTCTCCGGTAGACCCCGCTGCTACCACCGACTACACCGCTGCCGGGTACGACTACTTCGTCGACGACCCTGCCCCTACCGTCGAGCTTCCAGGCAAGCAGAGCCATTCTCTTCCCCAGATATCGCCTACCTTTCCGTACTTTCTTGCACTAGGCATTGTTACTGCTGCTGCTACGATTACAATCCTATTCAATTGCATAGCCTGATTTTGTCGCCCCTTGATGTACCCCCTTTATCCTATGCTGCCTATTATATTTATGCATTATTCAGCAGTGAACCCTGCGCATTGTTAGCTAGGACTAGGTAGCGGGCCGTGATCACTCAGGGGGTGAACACGGATACAATATATACAACTACACAGGTACGGTACAAAGCAGACACCGCTAAAGGCCCCTATCTGGGTTATGCCTAGTCACCTCAAGTGTGAGCTATCAAGGAGTAATCCTTGTACTCCACCCGAGGCTGACTTTGTCTTGCCGCCATAGAGTCCTGAACAGCGGTTGTCCTTAAGGTAAGAAGTCAGGCGACCCAACGGTGCCCGCGAGCGATATATCGTCGGGAACGACAGGGAGGGTACGACCGACGTTACTGGCGTGCTTGGCCCCTGCTCGTATCTCGCGAGAGTTACCAAACCACGAAAGTCGAGCTCTACCAAGAGCAAACGCGAGACAAGGTAAGGAGACGGTTCACCTTGTTGGTAACCGCAGTGACTTGGTGGGACGACAGGGCAGGCACCGATTGTTGGATATGTGCCCTAGAGACAAATTAATAAAGATATTTGTCACATATCCGTTTTGTTCATAATACGTTTTATACGGTGCTATAACTGTATTACTTGGAAATACTAATACAGGTGTAGTATAAAACATGGTCCGTAGTTTAACTCGGGTAAACTATCTCATTGGGCAATTGATTGATCAAGCTTTCCTGATCATGGCGACACTTAAGTCCATTGACAATGAGGTCATATCATTAGGGGAATGATGTGATGGACAGACACCCACCTAAAGTAATGCAATGTGATCGAGTCACATAGTTCAGCGTTGCTATGACTTTGAAACGTATGGCTTAGTCCTTAGACCGTAATGATCATACGTAATCACGATCTATGAGGAGACTTTGATTTGTATCCCACCGCCTGACTGAAATATGCTGGCTATAACGGAGCACTTTGGGTATTCCGAAATAGATGGTTGATGAGTATGTTAATAGATCAAAGCGGGATTTGTCAGTCCTTGTGACAGGACAGGTACTCTGGGCCCACTCGGTGATATTGCATCAACCCCATGCAAGGACGTGACTAGGTCACAAGAGATGCAATGATCATGGACGAGAGAAGTTGTTTGTCGTGAACGAGATGTGAACACGGTATGTGGGATACCGACGATCAAACCTCGGACAAACAAAGTACCGCAGAACAAAGGGATTACGTCGTATCGTTAACGGTTTCCAAAAGCGATCGAAGCTCATTCGATGGAAGCGCAGGGGCTGTCAAGGATTGTAACCAGGTCCAACTGACTAGTCATTGGTCCATGAGAAGAGTCTCGACCATGTCTGTTGTTTCCCGGACCGTTAGGGTGTTACACTTAAGGGCAATCGATGCATAGGACAGTTACGGGATCAATCGGTGAAATAGGAGAAATCACCGGAATAGTTCCGGAGGAGGACGGAATGGTTTCCGGACATTTTGAATAGTTCAAAATAAAGTTTAATTGTTTTAATAATGTTTTTATTATTTCATTATCTGAATTAAATATTTAAAACTTATTAAATAATTAAAATAATGGAAAAAGGCTATATGGGCCTTAGAGGCCCATTAGGGGAGGAGGGGGTTCCCCCCCTTGGGCTTGGCGCCAAGGGGTGGGGCCCAACCCCCCCTTGGCCGGCGCACGCCTCCCCCCTTGGGGGTTTAGTCCCACATGGGGGAGGGAAGAGGGATCACACCCCCCCTTGGCCTTTATATAGAGGGGTAGACCCCCCTTTTTCCACACAACAATTGATCTCCTTTTTCTTCCTTCTCCTTTTCCGGAAGTGGACTCCCCTTGTTTGGAGTCTGCAGCAGGATTGGAGTTCTCTACCATAAGGCAGGTCGTCGCTCTGCCGGAGTCGGGATCCGTAGCCGTCTTTCTTCCGCTGCTCGCCTGGTTCGGAGCCCGGGAGGAACATCGATTGTGCCGTACGTGTATAATCCCTTCGAGGCATTACACCTGTGGTGCTGCTTCGTCGCTGGAGGTTTGCCGGGAGTCATCCTCGCCGGTGGTGGTCTTCTACACGACAGGGAGGTCGTAGTTCTGAGTCTACGCCAACCACGTTCGTAAGAACATTTCCTTCTTTCGGTCTTCAAAGGTATGAACACCGATTCCCTCCGTTACTTTACATCGCCATAGCATAGATCTTGGGTTCGGGTACCGTAGGTGTGAAAAATTTGTGTTTTCTGCCCCGTATCCCAACAGTGGTATCAGAGCTAGCTATGCGTAGATGTATTGTACGGATAGAACACATCTAGGATGTGGGCATCGAATCTTCATTCGTTACCCTCCCACGTGTACTCATTCAGCATTGCGGCAATGTTTGATGAAGCGGCCCCCGACCGACCTTACGCGTTTACGCGAGACTGGTTCCACGCTTGACATATGGCTTGTACCATATAAAGTGGCTGGGGGGGTGTCTGTCTCTCTGCATTAGCGATGCGAAGATGTTTGCAACGGAGGGCCCCGACAGGGGTGTAATAGAGACGAATAAGAGACGGTGTTGTGGCATGTTTTTTCGCAGGATAGAAATCGGTTCTCTCTCTCGAAACCCCTAGCAGCCACGTAAAACTTGCACAAGCTAAAGTAGAAAGGCGTTTTAACTTTGCTTTGCATGAAGGGGGATCATAGGTTGTATGATTTAAAGTTTTACTTCCTGTTTTATGCTAGTATGCTAGATATATCGACGGTAGCACGAAACAGGACCATCTCTCACAATACCAACATTATGTTCTCCCTTTTGATGGGCACCACCTGGAAGGTTCTCCCATATGGCTTGATGCTCCGTACATACCGGAGTTGTCCTACATATTCAACGGAGTTCGCATGAGGTTGGGTTCGGCAAGCCTGGCATATGCAGATATGGCCTTGCTGAACAGCTAACATCAAGGTTCGATTGGCAGGCTTGACGTATGTAGATGCGGGCCTGGAACACAGAAGACCGAAAGGTCGAGCACGAGTCACATGCCTGATGTGATTGGCTTAGAGGCCTACCTGGTTCGCATACTGGGCCGTACATATCGGGGGAGGTATGGGGGCTGGGATTGTGTAATCACTTAGTTAAATTGAGAGGTGTTTATCTAAGTGGGAGCTTTCTAGAATTTTAAGATTAAATTGAAACTCCACATTATGAACAAAAGTCTAAATATGTATCGTTGTGAATCCAACCTTGTAGATGGCAGCACCTCGCCCCTCGTTCAACTTAGGATCATTCCTAGAGAAAGATAAGCTAAAAACAGATGGGACAAACTTCACCAACTGGTTCCGCACCCTGAGGATTCTCCTCGTTCCCCTCAAAATGGCATACGTACTAGAGAACGCACTGTTGGGGTTCGGGGCAGAAAACACAAATTTTTCCTTGACCTACGATACCCAATCCCAAGACCTATGCTATGCTGATGCAAGTAACGAACATAAATAGATCACATACCAGTATGTAGTCCGTTAAGCGGGAAACGTTCCTGCATGAACGTGGTTGGTGTAGTCGTACCGGCAATCCCCGATGCCGCGCAGATCCACGATGACTCCTGTAGCCACCCGATCCTTGTGGACCGATGACGGGATTACGTCCCCGTCCGAACGTTGCTGATGAAGACCTCGTGATCCGGCCACGACGGTGAAGTAGCACCACAAGTGTAGTGCCTCGCGGGATTATACACATACAGTATACCCGACGTCCCTCCGGGCTCCGAACCAGTAGAGCAGCGGAAAGAAGATGGATTCGGATCCCGATTCCAGCAGCACGACGGCGTGCGTATAGTGGAGAAATCCCCAACCCAGAGCAGCCTCCAAACAAGGGGAGTCGCTCAAAGGCAGGAGAAAGGAGGGAGAGAGATGAGAAACTTTTCTCAAAAAATTCATGATTAAAAGGGCACCCCTAGCCCTCCTTATATAGGCCAAGGAGGGGTGACACCCCCCCTTCCCCTTCCGGGGTGGGACTAATCCCAAGGGGGGGTTATGGCGCACCAATAAGGGGGGTGGGCCCCCTCATGGCGCCATGGCTCATGGGGGAGGACTCCCTCTCCCCCTAATGGGCCCTATGAGGCCCATATGCCTTTTAATTCATTTTTAATTATATTTAAATACATTTTAATATTTAATTCAGATAATTAAATAATAAAACATATATTAAACATTATTAAATATATTTTGAACCTTTCAAAATACCCAGAACAACTTCCGGCCTTCATCGGAACAATTCCGGCCATCACCGGAACAATTCCGGTGTTCTCTCCAATTTCTCCGGTGATCCCGAATCAATCCTTACTGCGTCGAGTACCCTTAAGTGTAACACCCTACGGTCCGGGAAACAGCAGACATGATCGAGACAACTCTCATTGATCAATGACTAATCAATTGGACCTGGTTACAATCCTTGATAGCCCCTGCGCTTCCATCGAATGAACTTCAATCGCTGTTGGATCCGTTAACCGTGTGCCTGTTCCCTTTGTCCCATGGTACTTTGCTTGTCCGAGGTTTGATCATCGGTATCCAATATACCTAGTTCGTCCTCGTTCTCAACAAACAAGTTTACTCGTTCCCGTGATATTACAACTCCGTGACCTAGTCACATGTTTGCAAACTTTATTATGTAACATCACCGAGTGGGCCCAGAGTACCTATCCGTCACACGGATGGACAAATCCCGCTTTGATCTATTTGCATACTCATCAACCATCTATTTCGGAATACCCAAAGTGCACCGTTATAGCCAGCATATTTCAGTCAGGCGGTGGGATACAAATCAAAGTCTCCTCATAGATGACAATTACGTATGATCATTACGGTCAAAGGATCTGGTCACTACGTTATAGTTATCGCAATGTCGAACTATGTGACTTGATCACATCGCAACACTTCTGGTGGGTGTATGTCCATCATATCATTATCCAATGATACGACTCCATTGTCAACAGACGCCATTGTCTCATGATCAGGAAACCTTGATCATCAATCGCCCAATGGACTAGTATACTAGGGTTTACTAGGGACCTGGTTGTTTGTATACCACACCTGTATTAATGTTTCCGCTTAATACAGTTCTAGCATAGTATCAAACGTATTATGAACTAATGGAATATGCTTGATAAAACATATTTTATTTGCCTCTAGGGCACATTCCCAACAGTCTCTCACTTGCACTAGAGTACAAATAATCTAGTTGCATTTTCTCTGGATCATAACTCCTTATTGATCATGCTTGCCCGTGGAAGAGGTTGTATCAACGGTCTGGGTACCATTCAGAACCGTATGTCCTTTTGCAAATCATAATGTCACCTAATTTGACATTCCTTCATTATCCACTATAATGATGAGGTATATATATTTGGCGGTGAAATGAGACTTCGTTTGCTGTGTCATAGCAATGACATCCGGTGGGTCACGCGGACTTTCCCATAGTCATGCACACTTGAAACTCACTCAATCAGAAGTCGAACTTCTTCAGCCATAATATAACTCCTGCTACTTCTAAAGCAGCCACATCAATGTAGATTCAATCCTTAGTGCATTGTATTCAACTTTGATGTCTAACCATGTTTCTTTCAACTTAGGCATTCATTAGTATGATATCTCAATTTTCTAGGTTAGTGTCAAAACTTGAACCAGCACAACATTTATGGTCAAGTCCACTATCCTTTACAAATTTGAGATGTATCCTCAGTTCTCTCCAGACACTGAAGGATAAACTTAACTCTTTGTTCAATGATTTACTCATAAATCATATCACAACATGTTCTTACTACTAAGAACTTGGGTCACATTACGTCGAGTACATAACTCTGGTTTTATATGAAAGAACCTATGACAAAGGCATAGAGGATCCAGCACATCCATTTCTTTCATTAACCATTAACCATTGTTCTTGTACTGAGATTAACTCAATACTTCTCTTGGATATACAAGTAAGGACCACTTCTTGACTTGTCCCATTCTGAACTCCTTCAGAATCTTATCCAGGAAAGTATTACGACTCAATGTTATTAAACACATATCTATCTTAATAGATCTTCAATGCTTAATACTTTATTCATCTTCATTTATGAAAGATTCAAATAATCATTAACACCAACTGCACCATTTATAATATGTTATCCATATATGAGAATGTTATCATGCTCCCACTCAAATATGTCATGCACATATTAAGTTATAGGATAACACTCATATTGCTCCCACTCAAATATGTCAGCCACATATAAGACAAGGATAACATCCACATGGCTCCCACTTAGATATGTCAGACACATATTAAGTTCAGGATACTAACCACATGGCTCCTACTCAAATATGTCATTTACATATAAGGCTAGGATAATACTCCCATAGCTCCCACTCAAAATATGTCGTCTACATATATCAAGTTTCAGGAAACTATTCAGCTCCCACTCAGTTTCATGCAAATGCATGTTTCCTCGATATTTTGGCTAAGTCCAAAATCCTTTGATCATTCATCAAATCGAGAATTCAGTTTACGAGACACTAGTATCCATATGTTTTTCCAAAACCTTCTGGTTGTACCAATTACAACACTTCTTCAAATACAGGATTTGAGGAAGTCACAGTATTGATAACAATCCTGGATCAATCGTAGTGAATATCCCTTTGACTCAAGCATTGCTACACATTGTAGTCAACCCATTGAATTTGTCAGAAACAATCTTTGTGACAAACCAATCTTGACGTCCCTTTGATGTTCACATTTATTCCTCATAACTCTGAAGTTATTGTGAATATCAAGTAACCTCCTTACTTGATAAGATTCAAGCAATCTTAAATGTAACTCAACATAGGATTTCATGACTCATAGTCATATCTCGTACTTAGGTCCACCATCGCTTCTTTGTAGTTCGTAGGAATGTCTTGTTCCATTAACATGACAAGTGAATCATGAATATCATTTTGCACCAGGGGCAAATATATATTCTTGAATCCTACCTTTCTCAGTAAAAGCTCCCATCAGAAGGTCATGATCATTATCATTAGTTTCTCCTCTTATTGTAGAGTTTTGCTTTCAGAACATATTCCGTTGCACTACTCTGACATTTGGAGGCAAGGTCAATTACCTTGGTTGAACTTTCACTTTTCTTCCATTACCACATTTATCAAGAACAATTCTTGACAAACACCAAACATAGCAATACAAATTTTGCTCCTTTTGGTTCTAGTTGTGGAAGATGCATCCATAGTTGTCTAAGGATACACTACAAAGATAATTTATCTTACATAAATCAAGCTTCCTAGAAACCACAACACACCATGACATATATGGTGTTGGTTTCCATGAACTCAGATGGTTCCCCATGCTGAAGTGAGTGTTTGCATATTAAATTAATAACTCTAAACAATAATAACGTAACTTGGTAAGAGATAACTTAGACCATACACTTTTTCATAGAATACGATCACAATGTTCATGCACATCAATCATATTGAAGTGTCTCAAGACATTGCAATTTGTGGAACAACTTTCACACAAGTCTTTATGCCCAAGACTAACTCAAAACATTTGTCACTTTGATCAAATCGTAGAGACTTGTCTTTCTTGTTAATTTAATATCCATTTTTACTCTGAAATCCCTTTTGATCATATCAAACTATTTCAGACTCATGTTTCATTAGTGAATACAAATATTCATCTAAGTCCACATACGAAGTTCACGAAATAATGAAATTCACCACATGCTGACATACGATACATCACAATGTATGATACTCAACAATCAGTACACAATCTGTTTTACCAGAATGCGAGGTTTTAGTCATCTCACCTCAAAAGCATGGTTTGTATATGTCAAGAGATCAAGTATCTTAAGACATCATCATACCATTCATGACTTAAACTGTAGTGTCATTATTAAGCCTGGATATTTCTTGGCATTACAATATTTCTTATAAATGATCAAACAACTATCATCAATATAAGAATAACTCATTCATAATCGTAATGTGACCATAATAGATATCATTCATAAAAGGGGAACAACTGACTTGTTTCTCACTAATATGAATAATTGTCTTTGCGAGATGCAAGACACACTAATAAAGTCCTCATTCAAACGATCATAAAATTTATTCATATATTAATCAATTGATAGATGTAGAGGGAGAGTGTTGTCGACCATCAACTATCTTGATTGCCGTCAGCACACATTGTCACCTCATCCCTTCCAAGCCACTCTCAAGCAGTAAGTTCAAGCATCGAATACTTAATCAACCGCAATTAGTGTTTCGTGGGAAAGACATTTATAACTCGTATATCAAATATACCTTCTCCGTCAATGACCATTCCTGCATTGGTTCTACTCTTAAAGTTCTTAACTTTAACCATGACCTCATGACAGGTGAACGATTCTCCTTCATGACATAGTCCAGACATGGTCTTTGTAACTAGGAGGAAGCGGATGTAACTCCCTAGTTATCGCAAAGCAACCAGTCATTCAGTAGTCCAAGTTATACACAAGGTGTTCCATGTATCTTATACATTTTCCAAGTGACTTTCTCAGCAGGTTGTTCCTTCCACCATAGTTGAAAGAAACCCCGTCCATATACTCATATTCCATTTCTCTGATTTGTGACCAAGTGCTTTCAAGTTCACCTAGCACGTCATACGTGTTGGTTAACATGCATTCACAATTCAGACTCATAGAATGAAGTATGGTGTATTGGACAGTCATTCATAAGTGACGGTGAGTGCGATACTCATCATCATCTTCCTTGATTACGGAGTTGTCAGGTGTATCTCCTAGCAGTTCTTCGTATTATGTTTAGCAAGTCATTACTAATGAGTATGTCTCTAATGGTGTTGGTACACATCAATGAAGTAAGACCCATTTACCATAAGTTCTATCATACTAAAAGATCCATAGTTCTAAACATTGGTATGACGTTATCTACAATGATATTTGCAAAGACATGAAGATTAAGTTCATAATATGGAGTTCATGTTTCAAAAACAATTCTAGAACTCCCACTCAGACAAACATCCCTCATAGTTTATTCTAAGTAATTACACGATCCTTGAAGAACATACCTCCCCCGTGTGACACGACCATCAGTATGTTGTTCAAGGTAGGCCATCATGCCAATCACATCATCCATGTGACTCATGCTCGACCTTTCGGTCTCTTGTGTCCCGAGGCCATGTCTGCACATGCCAGGCTCGCCACAATAACCTTAGTGAGTATATGCTGCGTATGCAAGGCCATGTTTCTGGACATGCTAGGCTTGCTCCACCCATCTCTTGTGAACGTAAAAATGTTTGACACCCGTGTGACACGTGATGCCTCCATAATGAAGAACTTTCCAGATGGTGTTTCACTAAGGAAGGACACTTTGTTGGATTAGTGAGGGATCATCCTATTATGCTACCGTCGTATATCTAACATATTAGCAAAACAGGATGCAACAGTATAAATCATACAAGCTATGATTACCCCCGACATGCAAATTAAAGTTGAAAACGCCTTTCTACTTTATCTTTTGCAAGTTTTACGTGGCTGCTAGGGGTTTCGAGAAAAGAACCGCTTTCTATCCTGCGAAAACAAGCCACAACACCAATCCCGCAATTGTCTCTATTACACCCCTGTCGGGGCCCTCCGTTGCAAACATCTTTGCATCGCTAATGCAGAGAGACAGACACCCCCCCCAGCCACTTTATATGGTACAAGTCATATGTCAAGCGTGGAACCAGTCTCGCGTAAACGCGTAAGGTCGGTCGGGGGCCGCTTCATCAAACATTGCCGCAATGCTAAATGAGTACACGTGAGAGGGTAACAATTGAGAATTTATGCCCACATACTAGATGTGTTCTATCCGTACAATACATCTACACATAGCCTTGCTCTGATACCACTGTTGGGGTTCGGGGCAGAAAACACAAATTTTTCCTTGACCTACGATACCCAATCCCAAGACCTATGCTATGCTGATGCAAGTAACGGATAGAAATAGATCACATACTAGTATGTAGTCCGTTAAGCGGGAAACGTTCCCGCATGAACGTGGTTGGTGTCGTCGTACCGGCAATCCCCGATGCCGCGCAGATCCACGATGACTCCTGTAGCCACCCGATCCTTGTGGACCGATGACGGGATTACGTCCCCGTCGGAACGTTGCTGATGAAGACCTCGCGATCCGGCCACGACGGTGAAGTAGCACCACAAGTGTAGTGCCTCGCGGGATTATACACATACAGTATACCCGACGTCCCTCCGGGCTCCGAACCAGTAGAGCATCGGAAAGAAGATGGATTCGGATCCCGATTCCAGCAGCACGACGGCGTGCGTATAGTGGAGAAATCCCCAACCCAGAGCAGCCTCCAAACAAGGGGAGTCCGCTCAAAGGCAGGAGAAAGGAGGGAGAGAGATGAGAAACTTTTCTCAAAAAATTCATGATTAAAAGGGCACCCCTACCCCTCCTTATATAGGCCAAGGAGGGGTGACACCCCCCCTTCCCCTTCCGGGGTGGGACTAATCCCAAGGGGGGGGGGGTTATGGCGCACCAATAAGGGGGGTGGGCCCCCTCATGGCGCCATGGCCCATGGGGGAGGACTCCCTCTCCCCCTAATGGGCCCTATGAGGCCCATATGCCTTTTAATTCATTTTTAATTATATTTAAATACATTTTAATATTTAATTCAGATAATTAAATAATAAAACATATATTAAACATTATTAAATATATTTTGAACCTTTCAAAATACCCAGAACAACTTTCGGCCTTCATCGGAACAATTCCGTCCATCACCGGAACAATTCCGGTGTTCTCTCCAATTTCTCCGGTGATCCCGAATCAATCCTTACTGCGTCGAGTACCCTTAAGTGTAACACCCTACGGTCCGGGAAACAGCAGACATGATCGAGACAACTCTCATTGATCAATGACTAATCAATTGGACCTGGTTACAATCCTTGATAGCCCCTGCGCTTCCATCGAATGAACTTCAATCGCTGTTGGATCCGTTAACCGTGTGCCTGTTCCCTTTGTCCCATGGTACTTTGCTTGTCCGAGGTTTGATCATCGGTATCCAATATACCTAGTTCGTCCTCGTTCTCAACAAACAAGTTTACTCGTTCCCGTGATATTACAACTCCGTGACCTAGTCACATGTTTGCAAACTTTATGATGTAACATCACCGAGTGGGCCCAGAGTACCTATCCGTCACACGGATGGACAAATCCCGCTTTGATCTATTTGCATACTCATCAACCATCTATTTCGGAATACCCAAAGTGCACCGTTATAGCCAGCATATTTCAGTCAGGCGGTGGGATACAAATCAAAGTCTCCTCATAGATGACAATTACGTATGATCATTACGGTCAAAAGATCTGGTCACTACGTTATAGTTATCGCAATGTCGAACTATGTGACTTGATCACATCGCAACACTTCTGGTGGGTGTATGTCCATCATATCATTATCCAATGATACGACTCCATTGTCAACAGACGCCATTGTCTCATGATCAGGAAACCTTGATCATCAATCGCCCAATGGACTAGTATACTAGGGTTTACTAGGGACCTGGTTGTTTGTATACCACACCTGTATTAATGTTTCCGCTTAATACAGTTCTAGCATAGTATCAAACATATTATGAACTAATGGAATATGCTTGATAAAACATATTTTATTTGCCTCTAGGGCACATTCCCAACACGCACTAGGTGACGCACCAGCAGATGATGCCAGTCAGGACGAGAAGAATTTCTATCTCTCCAAGACTGATGATTACAACCTTGTCCAGAGTGGCATGCTCTACTCCATGGAGGCTGAGCTGCAGAAACGCTTTGAGAGGATGGGTGCATATGAGATTATCACCGACCTCAAGGCGGTCTTCGCACCTCAAGCCAGGGCTGAACGGTACGAGGCTTCTGAAGCCTTCTTCTCAGTAAGATGGATGAGCACGGCAGCGTGAGTGAGCACGTGGTCAAAATGTCTGGCTACGTTCAGCGCTTGAGTGCTCTGGAATGTCAGATTCTAGATGAACTTGCGGTTGATAGGGTGTTGCAGTCGCTTCCCCCTAGCTACAAAGGCTTTGTGCTGAACTACAACATACAGGGGATGACCAAAACCCCTTCTGAGTTGTTCGCCATGCTAAAGAGCGCTGAGGTTGACATCAAGAAGGAGCACGCCGTCTTCATGGTCAACAAGACCACTGACTTCAAGAAGTCAAGCAGACGGGAGAAGGCCAGAAGAGGTGGCCCTAAGAGGGATGGCAAGTCAGTTGCCGCTCATCCCAAGGCACCCAAGCCTAAACACGGAGTGGAGTGCTTCTACTGCAAGGGTGAAGGTCACTGGAAGCGCAACTGTCCCAAGTACCTAAAGGACAAGAAGGCTGGCAAGGTCGCCAAGAGAGACGAAGGTATATTTGATATACATATTGTTGATCTTCTCTTGACAAGCGCTGGGAACACATCCTGGATATTTGATACAGGGTCTGTCGCTCATATTTCTAATTCCATTCAGGGACTAAGGAATAGGAGACGCTTGGTCAAGGATGAAGTGACGATGCGCGTGGGGAATGGCTGCCAGATTGAAGTCTTGGCGGTCGGCACGAAGCATCTTAGTCTCCCTTCGGGATTGGTTTTAGTTCTGAATAAATGTTACTATGTACCCGCGTTGAGTGTGAACATCGTGAGTGGTTCTTGCTTGAAGCGAGACCACTATTATTTTAAGTCCGATACAATTGGTTGTTCGATTTATAAGGATGATATGTTTTATGTTCACGCACCGGAGTAGCATGGTTTATTCATACTTAATCTCGATGGTGACGTGAGTCACGTTAACAATATTGAGGCCAAAAGATTGAAGAATAATGAAGATCACATGATGATGTGGCATTGCCGACTTGGTCGTATTGGTGTAAAACGCATGGAGAAGCTCCATAAGGATGGACTTCTTGACTCATTGGATTTTGGATCCCTTGATACATGTGAACAATGCCTCATGGGCAAAATGACAAGGACTCCATTCAATGGTGTGATGGAGCGTGCGGATGTCTTATTGGGGATCATACACACGGATGTGTGTGGACCCATGAACGTCCCCACTCGCAATGATCTTTGTTACTTCGTGACCTTTACTGATGACTTGAGTAGATATGGGTATATTTACTTGATGAAGCACAAGTCTGAAACCTTTGAAAAGTTCAAGGAATTTCAGAATGAGGTCGAAAATCAACTCGGAAGGAAAATCAAGCACCTTCAATCGGATCGAGGTGGCGAGTATTTGAGTCACGAGTTTGGCAATCATCTGAAGTCTTGTGGCATAGTACCACAGCTTACGCCGGCAGGCACACCTCAGAGAAACGGTGTAGCTGAGCGACGTAATCGAACCCTATTGGATAGTGTACGATCGATGATGTCTCATACTGATTTGCCTGTGTCATTCTGGGGGTATGCATTAGAAACCGCCATTCATATTCTTAATAGGGCACCATCCAAATCCGTAAAGACAACACCATTTGAAGAATGGCATGGCACTAAACCTGAGTTGTCTCACCTGAAGATTTGGGGTTGTGAGGCTTATGTTAGGAAACTACAGCCTGACAAACTTGAATCCAAGGCGGATAAGTGCATCTTTGTGGGCTATCCCAAGGAAACTTGTGGGTACACCTTCTACAACAAGTCTGACAGCAAAACGTTTGTTGCCAAGACGGGACACTTTCTTGAGAAGGAGTTTCTCGCGAAAGAGTTGAGTGGGAGGAAAATAGACCTCGATGAAGTAACTGACCAATCACTCCAATTGGATGAAATGGCTACGGAATTTGTTCTGGAACCATCTTCCACAGTGGGAGTTGAAGAGAATGGCCAGAACGACATTCATAACGATCATGACATTCACGATGATCATGATGAGAATGAAGAGGAACCTTTTATGCCCCGTAGGTCATCAAGAGTCCGTCAACCTACTGAGTTTTACGGACAGCTTGTGAATGCAATCTCGGCTGTTGAGTCGGATGAACCTACGAGTTACAAAGAAGAAATGGAGGGACCCGAGTCCGAGAAATGGCTTGAAGCCATGAAATCCGAAATAGACTCCATGTACACCAACAAAGTATGGACTTTGGTGGATATTCCCGAGGACCGCAAGGCCGTCGAGAATAAATGGATTTTCAAGAAAAAGACTGACGCAGACGGAAACGTATCTGTCTACAAAGCTCGACTTGTCGCGAAGGGTTTCCGACAAATTCAAGGAGTTGACTACGAGGAGACGTTCTCTTCAGTAGCGATGATAAAGTCTATTCGGATCCTACTAGCAATAGCTGCATATCATGATTACGAGATATGGCAGATGGATGTGAAAACTGCATTCCTAAATGGCAACATTGAGGAAGAGTTGTATATGATGCAACCAGAGGGGTTTGTCGATCCAAGGAATGCTGGTAAGGTTTGCAAGCTTCAACGGTCCATCTATGGGTTGAAGCAAGCATCTCGGAGCTGGAATCTTCGATTTGACGAGGTCATTAAAGCTTTTGGATTTGTCCAAAACGTCGAAGAGTTTTGCGTCTATAAGAAACTGAGTGGGAGCTCTGTAGCATTCCTTGTGTTATATGTAGATGACATATTACTAATAGGGAACGATAAGAAATTCTTAGAGGAAGTGAAGGAATATCTGAATGGACAATTTTCCATGAAGGACCTAGGTGAAGCTGCGTACATACTGGGGATTAAGATCTATAGAGATAGACCTAATCGGAGGTTGGCCTTGAGTCAGAATACTTATATTGACAAGATTTTGAAAAGGTTCAAAATGGATGACTCCAAGAGAGGTCTCTTGCCAGTTATAAAAGGTGTCAAACTAAGCGTGACTCAATGCCCGACCACAGCTAAAGAGAAAGAGGAGATGTCCTCAAAGCCCTATGCCTCAGCCATAGGTTCTCTCATGTATGCTATGTTATGTACCAGACCGGATTTAGCGCTGGCCATTAGTATGACTAATCGCTACCAGAGTAATCTGGGAATGGCCCATTGGACAGCAGTGAAGAACATCCTTAAGTACTTGAGAAGAACCAAGGATCTCTTTCTTGTTTATGGAGGAGTTGATGAGGAGCTCACCGTAAAGGGTTACGTTGACGCAGGCCTCGGCTCAGACCTAGATGACTCGAAGTCCCAGACGGGATATGTTTTCATGTTGAACGGAGGCGTGATTAGCTGGAGGAGCGGCAAACAGTCAGTCGTCGCTCAATCTTCAATGGAGTCGGAGTATATTGCCGCTTGCGAAGCGTCAAACGAGGCGCTGTGGCTGAAGAAGTTCGTGATCGAGCTTGGCGTCTTTCCCAGTTGCACTGACCCCGTGGGAATCTTCTGCGACAACACGGGTGCCATTGCTAACGCGAAGGAGCCAAGAACTCACTCTACAGCCAAGCACATCCTCCGAAAGTTCCATGTGACGCGAGACTACGTCAGGGATGGACACACTAGGATTCACAAGATACATACGGATCTGAACGCAGCAGACCCGATGACTAAACCTCTTCCACAGGGCAAGTTTGAAGAACACCGAGAGACCATTGGTGTTAGATACATACCTGATGTAAACTAGTGTAATTTGTACTCTAGTGCAAGTGGGAGACTGTTGGATATGTGCCCTAGAGACAAATTAATAAAGATATTTTTCACATATCCGTTTTGTTCATAATACGTTTTATACGGTGCTATAACTGTATTACTTGGAAATACTAATACAGGTGTAGTATAAAACATGGTCCGTAGTTTAACTCGGGTAAACTATCTCATTGGGCAATTGATTGATCAAGCTTTCCTGATCATGGCGACACTTAAGTCCATTGACAATGAGGTCATATCATTAGGGGAATGATGTGATGGACAGACACCCACCTAAAGTAATGCAATGTGATCGAGTCACATAGTTCAGCGTTGCTATGACTTTGAAACGTATGGCTTAGTCCTTAGACCGTAATGATCATACGTAATCACGATCTATGAGGAGACTTTGATTTGTATCCCACCGCCTGACTGAAATATGCTGGCTATAACGGAGCACTTTGGGTATTCCGAAATAGATGGTTGATGAGTATGTTAATAGATCAAAGCGGGATTTGTCAGTCCTTGTGACAGGACAGGTACTCTGGGCCCACTCGGTGATATTGCATCAACCCCTTGCAAGGACGTGACTAGGTCACAAGAGATGCAATGATCATGGACGAGAGAAGTTGTTTGTCGTGAACGAGATGTGAACACGGTATGTGGGATACCGACGATCAAACCTCGGACAAACAAAGTACCGCAGAACAAAGGGATTACGTCGTATCGTTAACGGTTTCCAAAAGCGATCGAAGCTCATTCGATGGAAGCGCAGGGGCTGTCAAGGATTGTAACCAGGTCCAACTGACTAGTCATTGGTCCATGAGAAGAGTCTCGACCATGTCTGCTGTTTCCCGGACCGTTAGGGTGTTACACTTAAGGGCAATCGATGCATAGGACAGTTACGGGATCAATCGGTGAAATAGGAGAAATCACCGGAATAGTTCCGGAGGAGGACGGAATGGTTTCCGGACATTTTGAATAGTTCAAAATAAAGTTTAATTGTTTTAATAATGTTTTTATTATTTAATTATCTGAATTAAATATTTAAAACTTATTAAATAAATAAAATAATGGAAAAAAGGCTATATGGGCCTTAGAGGCCCATTAGGGGAGGAGGGGGTTCCCCCCCTTGGGCTTGGCGCCAAGGGGTGGGGCCCAACCCCCCCTTGGCCGGCGCACCCCTCCCCCCTTGGGGGTTTAGTCCCACATGGGGGAGGGAAGAGGGATCACACCCCCCCTTGGCCTTTATATAGAGGGGTAGACCCCCCCCCCCTTTTTCCACACAACAATTGATCTCCTTTTTCTTCCTTCTCCTTTTCCGGAAGTGGACTCCCCTTGTTTGGAGTATGCACCAGGATTGGAGTTCTCCACCATAAGGCAGGCCGTCGCTCTGCCGGAGTCGGGATCCGTAGCCGTCTTTCTTCCGCTGCTCGCCTGGTTCGGAGCCCGGGAGGAACATCGATTGTGTCGTACGTGTATAATCCCTTCGAGGCATTACACCTGTGGTGCTGCTTCGTCGCTGGAGGTTTGTCGGGAGTCATCCTCTCCGGTGGTGGTCTTCTACACGACAGGGAGGTCGTAGTTCTGAGTCTACGCCAACCACGTTCGTAAGAACGTTTCCTTCTTTCGGTCTTCAAAGGTATGAACACCGATTCCCTCCGTTACTTTACATCGCCATAGCATAGATCTTGGGTTCGGGTACCGTAGGTGTGAAAAATTTGTGTTTTCTGCCCCGTATCCCAACAGTGGTATCAGAGCTAGCTATGCGTAGATGTATTGTACGGATAGAACACATCTAGGATGTGGGCATCGAATCTTCATTCGTTGCCCTCCCACGTGTACTCATTCAGCATTGCGACAATGTTTGATGAAGCGGCCCCCAACCGACCTTACGCGTTTACGCGAGACTGGTTCCACGCTTGACATATGGCTTGTACCATATAAAGTGGCTGGGGGGGTGTCTGTCTCTCTGCATTAGCGATGCGAAGATGTTTGCAACGGAGGGCCCCGACAGGGGTGTAATAGAGACGAATAAGAGACGGTGTTGTGGCATGTTTTTTCGCAGGATAGAAATCGGTTCTCTCTCTCGAAACCCCTAGCAGCCACGTAAAACTTGCACAAGCTAAAGTAGAAAGGCGTTTTCTATCTTGCAGTCCACTATATACAGCCTCCCCTTTCCGTTGATACAAATGCATAATGCTTAGTAGCGGACGTAAGACTCGCGGGTATGCTAGATACTCACCTTTGCTTTATTTCCCCCTTTGTGTTTTGCCTGATCGGCCGCTGCAGTCGACTTTGGAGCCCAGGAGCAGGAGTACCCCGGAGGCGGATACTACTACGTCGAGACCCCCGCTGACCAGGACCAGGAGTAGTTTCGGAGGCTCCCAGGCAGGAGGCCTTGCCTTTTCGATCTGTATCTCTGATGTTATTTGTGCTAGCCTTCTGAAGGCAAAACTTGACTAACTATGTCTGTACTCAGATATTATGGCTTGTATAACTTATGCATTCGGGTCCGCGTGACCCCCTTTATTGTAGCATATTGGTTTATCCTTTTGTGTTTAGTGTTGTGCTGTGATATTCTCACCGTGGCACCCTAATCTCAGCCGTGTACCCTGCGTGTATGATTACTGTACACGGATTGATTTTAGGGGCGTCACAACGTGTAGAAAATATTAGTAGTCAACTAGGCTACAGCTAGTCTAAGCATGGGCTGCAACCTTTGGCCAATCAGAAGCCACCACATTTTAGAAGCACAGTGCAGCAGGGAGTGGGCAACCATACCAGTGATCTCATATTTAGAGGGGGAGGTGGGGAGTACGCACCACCAGACTTTCACCGCCTCCAACTCTTCTCCAAGAAGCCAGACCAAGTTTCCCTTTCTCAGTAGCACCCGTCTTCTGTCCACAACCAACAAATCCAAGATCAATAACTGAAGATGGTGACTTGAAGAAAATCATCACTTGGATGAAGGGGACAGACTGGAACAAAAACCAGCCTGCTAAAGGGGATTCTGGGAGTAGGAGAAGCACTAGCAGTACTAGCACCAGATCAAAAGAGTAAAGGTGAGTTCTTGCTCTAGCTTTAATTTTCCCCTCACACAAAGGTTACACAGGAGCACCACACTATTAAATCACAAAGATGCACAAAAATGCATAGTACACATTTATCCCAGATCTTGAGAATAAGTAGACAAGGGAGAAGAGTGGATTGAGATTTAAGCTAACTAAAATAAAATGGACCATGATGTGCATACAAGTTCACAGGGGCAACATCTCATAATGTGTACAGTGGGTTTCAGCTTCATAGCACTTGTGACACAGCAAAGGAAATCACAACTCTTAGAAGTTAGCATCAGGATGTACACAGAGGAGATACACCCCAAGTAAAATAAAATGGATCACAATATACAGGTAGCAGTAGTACATCCAAATCTTGCACAAGTTTGGGCTTGCTCACACACACACATAGGGGAAATTTAATTTACTAATACTGGAGCAAATCTTGAACACGAGAAAATTAAAAAGAGGGGATGAACACCACTCACCTTGCACTGGAGCTCTGTTCTGCGCCATCCAGCAGCACGGCCGCGACCTAAGCCGGCAGCTCCAGCGAGGAACACCACCCCAACCTGAGCCGAACCCGCAAACCAAAAGAAAGCAGAGGAGATTAGAGCGTTGGGGCTGAGATCCATGGGGAAAATATGGGAATAAAACTAGGGGAGAAGCAGGGTTAGGGATCCAGCGGCGGCATCCTTTTCGTCCAAGCGGCGTCCGGAAGGGGATCGATCTGGGCAAAGGGAAAGAAGAATGAGGAAGGAGAGGAGGCGTGTGCTAGCTGGACTAGTACTACTTGTGTGGCTCGGTTCAGAATTGGTACTAGCTGGTACGAGTACTACAAAAGAGAAAGAGACTCTAGCCTAATCCAAAACAACACGGGCACTTCCTGGCTACTAGTACTAATCACTTAGGTGCACATCTACTAATTATCACTCTAAATATATCTACAAAGGCTAGCTTAGTAAAAAGAAATACTAGATAAAATATAGGGAAATACAATTAATAGTAGGATGACCACACTGCATCGGTGTATTTATTTATTTAGTTTAGTTATTCTTTTGACTTAGTCTTGGTATATATATTCGTCGACCTGCAGGAAGCGAGCAAAATCTGGAGAAGAAGGAACTACAGAAGCAGATTGAGTCCGGGTTTGAGTATAAAAACTCAGGCAAGATTTTCATTGATCATGCTGAGTAGAATTATTTTCCCTAAGAAAACTATTTTCTACTATATCTTATCATCAACATGCATAAAATGATTTTGGAATAATTTATGTGTCGAATGGACTGATGGCGGGTTAACTGATGGAGCAGTTAATCTACCAGTTTTATTTTTTTATTTGTTGGGTAGAGGGTGCCCGAGATGGATATAATAGAAGATGGGACCCTCTACATATGGCTATCATATTAGGATAAATAAACTTTCACTTGTATTTGTTTACCGTATAAAAATCGTATCGACCACATGCCTTCCTAATAAATGGCAGGCAAGGCCTACTACTTATTTAGTCATTTTACTATCCACATGTAGTAGTAGGTTGGGTGATGAATTCCCAAGCTAATGTCGGATGGGTGCATTAGTGATGAGTGTCAAGTGTCTCTGCTTGATACAACGACTAGGGAACACCTAGCCGGGTGGAAGTACGATGTGCTAATGAGAAAAAGCTTTGAACTCTGACTAGGTCTCGCATACGATGAATTGTGAGAGCAATAAAAATCAGAGTTCATGTGGGTAAAGTGATACAGCCTGCGCAGTGCTAAACTAAATCATGATCATGCCCGTCTCTTGGATTGGGGACTACGGGAACCTATTGTTGGTTCATATTCGAAATATGAGTGATTTATATTCTTTCTTAAATTGAACTGGACTTTTCTACAACAAAACTTATTTCAAAAAGTGTTGAGTTGAAGTAGGACTTGTTGAATCATTGACACAGATTCATGAGTGTTTGCATTCCGTTATATATGCTTGCTGAGTACTTTGTACTCACTCTTGCTATTATCCCCCTTTTCTTAGAGCAAAGCTTGTATGAGATGCCTACTGGACCATGTGCAGAGAGCAATGATGATGGCTACTACTATACCGAAGATCTTAATGTGGAACCAACTAGTGATATGTATGACCTGGAGGCCACGTATGGTAGTTGGGACGAATAAATACCTTATGATCTAAAGCTATGTAATTCAGGAACTTCCTTAGCACCACCTGTCTAGTGTTGCTAGTTAAAAACTCCAGTATTAGGAGATGTAATAATTTGGCAGACTTGTGAGAAGCCTACTTGAGACTTATAGCCCTGCGTGGCAATTGTAATATAAATGACCATCTCTAGCTATTTCCCTGTTGCACATCTCTGACATGGATTATTATTTGACAAATGTGATTTTGTCAAGAAATAATCTAAGGACTAGTGTCATTACCCATTTGCTAATGACACGGGTCGTCACATGTTGATACGTCCAAAACGTATATATAATTTCTGCTTGCTCCATGCTTCTTTTGTGTGATATTGCTATGATATTGATACACTTTCATACACTTTTGATCATATTTGAACTAACCTATTAACTCAGTGCACCCCAGTGCCAGTTCCTGTTTTCTGCTGTTTTTTTATTTCAGGTTTCCCCCATATTAAAAGTGCTCCAAAAAATCGGGAAAAATCAGATAAAAATCAGAGGGGGCCCACCTGGTACCTAGGCGGACAGTGGGCGCGGCCCAGGGCTTGGCCGCGCCGGGAGGCCGCCTAGGCGACCAGTGGCCCCCCTGGTGCCCCCTTTGGCTCCTATTTATTCTCCCATCGCAAAAACCCTTATTCCAGACCCCTTTTCTCCAGAAGCAATTCCGATCTCCGCCGCCATCGCCAACAAGCTTCGGGGGACCAGAATTCCTGTGCCGGCACCCTGCCGGGACGGGGAAGTTCCCCCGGATTCATCTTCATCGACGTTGCTTCCTCCCTCCATGATGAGGCAGTAGTTCCTCCTCGGGGCTGAGGTTTTTACCAGTAGCTATGTGGTCTTCTCTCTCTCCCATGATCTGATCTTGATTGTGATCATAGGCTATGTTAATCTAGGATGATCCCATGATGTTTCCCCTTCTTCTATGTATTGGATTGATGTACTCACTTGATCTTATCTAGTATAATCCCCGAGACCATGGTGACAGCGGTCTATTGGACATGGGTTAGAAAAATATTTTCATGAGTGATTTCCTCTTTTGTGTGTTGATTGAAGATTGAGAGTCTCTTGGTGATTGTCTTTGATTATCCTTTAGATATGTTGTGGTGATTGTGGTACTCACTTTGGATGGCCGCGGTGACATTGAGAAATCCATAGATGAGAACTACGAACTCTGAGGTGTGCTTTTGTAGCCCTACACATTTCTCGTCCTCTCTTGACCACAAAGGAATGACCTCTGAGTACGTCTCCATTGCATGTTTTATGAGGAATATCATGTGATTAGACTATGTTAATGTTGTTGGGAGTTGCCACTAGTGAAAGTATGAAGCCTAGGCCTTGTTTCCACCATTGCAATACCGTTTGCGCTCACGTTTACTACTTGTTTGCTTGCTGTACTTTTTATTACAGATTTATATTACCTTGCCTTGCTACACCTATCACCCATATTTTACCATCTCTTCGTTGAACTAGTGCACCTATACAACTCCTAGTTGTATTAGGTGTGTTGGGGACACAAGAGACTTCTTGTATCTTAATTGCAGGGTTGCTTGAGAGAGACCATCTTCAACCTCTACTTCCCTGAGTTCGATAAACCTTAGGTCATCCACTTGAGGGAAATTTCTGCTGTCCTGCAAACCTCTGCGCTTGAAGGCCCAACATAGTCTACAAGAATAGAAGCGTGCGTAGACATCAAACGCCACACATGCATGTACTTTCTTTTGTCTTATTCCCCTTGTCCTCATCCCCATGGAGCATCCTTGCCACCACTATATAAGGGGCAAGGCATGCCCACGGTGAGCGGATGATGGGTTCCCTCTCATTTCCCCCCTTCACACACACCTCTCTCCTTCACTCACGACTAGGAGGAGAAGAGGAGGAGCAAGAGTAGTAGAGTAGCAGTAGCTTAGCTAGCAGTAGCAAGTCAGCTCGGCCAGGAGCAAAGTAGCTAGTAGATACAGCTCAAGGAGCAACCTTGTATCAGATGTGCCTCATAGTCCAGACAGGAAGGCGTAGGGGTTTTATCTCTACGGAGAGTCCTGAACCTGGGTACATCGCAGTGTTCCCAATCTCGCCTCCGGCACCAGCGACACTCACCTCGGCCTGTCCCCCTCTTTAGCCATCCCCATGGCATCTGCCGTTACATATCGACGGCAATATCTTATGTTCATTCGATGTGGCATTTCTTGATAACTAGTGAGCTGGCACGTCAGTCATTGACATATAATTTGTTTCAATCAGTTATAAGTTACTTCACCTTTGAGGTTGTTTTGTTCGATGGATCTAAGAAAATTGGAAAAAACATCTTTGGGTCTTGAGATGTAGGGGCTGTTTGGTTTGTGACTAAGTTTGCCACACCTAAGGTTAGGCAAGTTAGGTTAGTGTTTGGTTCAAGCCTTACCTTAGGCAAGATGCTTTTTGCCACACTAGGGCCCCACATTCCATACACACAAAAAGTGTGGCAAGATTCCCTTAGACTTGCCAACTTGTGGCTCTCATTTTGAAGAACTAACCTTAGGCAACTTTGGCAAGCAAGTGTGGCATGGCAAGGCTGGGAACCAAACAACCCCGTAGTCTGAGTATTGACACAAAGGCAAGTTATCTTTCATTGCCCCCATTTTCTATATCGTATATGGTAGATTGTTCAAACTCATTTATATTTCGTATCTTCAGCTTATTGAATTTACATTTGGTGATGCGCTGGGGTCTGGCTTGAAGGGAGTCCTGTCTATTCCTACTTCCTCCCACAGTACATCAAAGGTACTAACACCTCTCAGGTGGTTGTGTGTGAACTACGATAATTTCCTGGTGTGTAGATAATCAAGTTTTTTTTGTTAATTTAGCTGGATTTTCATTATCGTCACCTTGGTGTTTGTATAACTGGAAGTTCTGAGCTTCACGGATGGCCAATTATTTCCTTTTCTGCTCTGGTTGGCTCGAAAAACATAGCTTTTGGAGCTGATTTTTCGTTCATCACAAAGTCTCTTGATGCTTTCGTGGCAGTTGATTCCCTTGGGACCAAATCCCTCCAATTTCGCAAGCACACGTGTGGTCTGACTTTGTCTGACGTGAATGCGGCTTTCACAATGTGAGTCAGATATTTGTAGTTTTTGTATAACTTATACAAACTCATTGCAATTTAGTGATACTGACATTACCAATTTTCAATGATAGATAAAATGCCAACGTCTCACATCATCTTATCATCATAAGTTAGACGAGACAACATCAATTGTCGCCAAGGTGCAACGAATTATGTCTTCAAATGCCAACACCCTTACAGCGAGGGTTCTCTGATTCATTGGACTGTTGCACAACGGTGAAAGCAAAGCTTAGCAGTGATGGAATTGTAAGCGTCCTTCTCCATTACAATCCGAAGCTTAAATGCTAATTTTCCTTCTCAGCAGATTCTGATTCTCGGGCCCTTCGGAAGGAAATGAAGTTTGGCCTGTGTGCGGCACTAGGGGCCTGAATGTTTTAATTTTTTAGTTCTTGATTTTCGGTAGCATGTGATACTGTATTTGTTGTTGGGCAAACTGTCATGAGATGCTACTATCCCTCTGCAACTCTCATGCGCTGGTTTATGGAGTCTTGTGATTCAGAATTGTCGGTAATGTTCACCGCTAAATACTGCAATTCATCTTGGTCAGGCCAGATTTTGTAAATAGATGGTGATTGACTCATTGTGCTGCCGCAGATTCTTGCAAGATCCTCATCATCTTTTTTTTCTTGATTGTTTTGCATTTATTTTAAGATCAGTGTTTTCCCGAGGAAGTTTAAAAATTTCCAGGATGGTTCTGCAGTTTTACAGTTCCAGGACAACTTTTCAGACTCTTTTTTTTAAGTAAGAACTTTTGTGTTGTTGTACTTCATCGCTAAAGCTTCATTACATGTATCTTATCTATAATACCTAAATAGTTCATCCCACTATCTTATTTATCTTGACATGCAAGCATGTCACATCATTACACAATTATGGGTGGAATAAGGTCCACCTTAACATGCAACCATGCATGCAACAAGACCCACCACCACATGCAACTATGCATTAAAAATAGTTTTTATTCTATTATTATACTTATATTCAATACATATTGTGTAACTTATCTTATTTATCTTGACATGCAAGTATGCCACATCATCACACAATTATGGGTGGGAGAAGGTCCACCTCAACATGCAACCATGCATGCGACAAGACCCACCACCACATGTAACCATGTATTAAAAAATAGCTTTCATTCTATTACTATACTTATATTCAATAAATATTGTATAACTATACATAATCAAATATAATAAATTGTATGTATTTATTTTTTTGTTCATGTGTTATTAATCTAAATATTTAGAAGTCACATAAACAAATTCCGTTGAAATATACGGCAACGCGCGGGGTATCACCTAGTTGTTTATAAAGCTTGGCTGATACTTTTGTTGGACTACTGGTTGTTCAATGTCAATTTTTCTTTTTCTTTTTCTCGCCGATGGTGCAACATCAATTCAATTGCTCGCTCACCAAAAACGATCAACAATTTTTACAACAAATTTACATTCTTGTTTAGCACAATCCACAAGGCTTTATTGATTGATTGTCATAGGAATGCATATAGGATCATATGGTTGACCTAACCAAATATGTCTTCCATAATCTAATGAAGACATATGTCTAACTAAATTGTTTTTTGAAAGATCCAGTTATAGCCGGCTTTATAGATTAAGCAGAAAGCAGCGGGAAACCAGGGGTGATCAAGTGATCGGTGGGCTGCCTAAGAGGCAAAGGGAGAGATAAAGGAAAAAACATGGGGACTGATGGAGCTCGTGTCTCCATCTCCTAAGATTGGAAAATCTCTCAGCCTGGGTCCCCAAAAGGGGCTTCTAATGATCTTGCTCCGGCGAGGCGCCATTTCCCCAGGCTTTCCATGACAACGGTGATTACATGCGAGGTCGAGGGGATGCTCCCTCTAAACACACTTGCATTCCTAGCCTTCCATAGTTCCCAGCATATGAGCATGATCAGGGACCTGATTCCTTTCTTGAATTCCTATGGGGCGCTTCTTACTTTAGCCTTCTAGGCCTGCTCAGTGGTCGTAGGACCCGGAGAAACAACATGATCATAACACGTGCGTCGAAGTTTCAAGGTTGTGGACGGAGAACTGACAGAAATATATATGCTAACGAAAACGTTTCTGCTGAGTCGACGGGGACGTCGGTTCCTTTGAAGGGTGATGTATGTAACATTCCAGAATCTTAATAAAAATGATATACTCCCTCCGTTCCAAAATAATTGTCTCAACTTTGTACTAGCTCTAGTACAGCTAGTACAAAGTTGTACTAAGGCTACGACAGTTATTTTGGAACGGAGTGAGTACTTAATATCAATAAGGTGCACCTTTTTTTGTCAGGGAGCCCATCAGAAAAGAATCATCAGGTTACGCGTGTTAGGCTTGGAATAGTCTTGAGATTTATGACCGACTGGGAAATTGATCCCAATTGCGCACGAATGACGATAAAATGTGCAGGAAAGACTATTGTTGATATATGAGGACAATTTGAATCCTAGACGCATAGACCATGAAACCGGTGGTTAACTATTGGGTTTGATCGGGGCGTTACAGTACTATCAGGCCCTTAACGAAATAGGCGGTGTCGGGTGTCCACACACGTGTTCCGAGCCCACCAATATAAGCTTCAGATTTGTATGAGAAAGATTTTCATATGGCATAAGACTGCAAAGGAGTTGTTGAGGAGATCAAGACGTTGGCGGATTTTCCCTATGCGGAATTTTTTCATGAACTCGTAGACTTAGTACATGTAATCTATATCTTTTATAAAGCAAAACTCCACTATAAGATCACTTAAATTGTCTATCTCAACATATAAGCTATCCACATCATCCATTTTCTTAGCCAAACAATTGTCCATGTCACACACTTAGGTCATTTAAATTGTCTTTTTCACATGCAAGCTATCCACATCAGCCATTCTCTTAGCCAATCAATTGTCCATGTCATCTCAACTAATATATTTATTAATCTCTATATGCAATCTCCATATCAACCATCTTTTAATTATTTTATTGTCCATCCTAATATTTTTTTCATACACACATGTTTCGGTTGCATTTTCACTAAGACAATTTAATGTATACTTTTTATTTATGCATATAGTTTGTACAACAATTCCCGCAGCAACGCGCGGGCTATACTTCTAGTATTATTCATGAATTTAGGAGTTTGTTTGGTTCATTACCTTGAGATTACCTATCAAAATATTGGGCGTTAACCCAGCCTGGTTGTTTATTTAGATGAGAACCAAACAATTGGTGCGCCAACATCTCAACAGCAGTTTCAATTCAATTCTCATCCAACTTTTTGGTCAGGCGTGGGTGAGGAAATCCAGTGCCAATTATTTGGCAAGTCATAGATTTGCATGAACCGAACAGGCGAACAACCCCTAGGAGCTTGAATGTCGACGATCACAAACTCGTAAATTATGATTTTAGCACTGGACACCGATCGTCATGTTTGGTTAGATCACCCCGGGTGATCTTATTTTCACCCTTGTAAAACATTGTGACGGATCAATAAAAAGCTTCAGAGTTAAAGGTAACTTTCGGTGGGTTAAGCGTGATATGTGTCGCGTGCTCGGCACTCCCTCTTTTTTACGCCTTTTCAAAGTTTAGATGTTTTTAATTCTTTTTGGCTTTTTAATTTTCGTGCGATTTTTCATAGATTTTGAAGAAAGAAAAATTAAAAAAAAACACAGAAAAAATGTGTTTTTATTTTTTCACGAGAGGCACATATTTAGATTTTCTAGAGGCACAAGTTTGCTTTCGAGAGAGGCATTATTGTGCATGTCAGAAGGAGGAATGAGTTTTTTTTTGTGAGAGGCACATATATTTGATTCTGATGCCGCTTCGTTCGGTGCTGCTGAACTCGTCCGCATGCATGCTTCTCGCGCGTGGTTTTCAGGTCGCCTGCCTCGGTGTTAACCTGTTTACGATTTCCCTAAAAAATGATCCAAAAACTGAAAATATGAGATGTGTGAATGATAATAGAAGGGGCCGGGACTTGTAAAATAATTTCCGGAATCTACCATTTTATATGATCTATCCATTGCATGTTTTCTATCTATACTGTAAATCTGAATGGTTAACCATATTTTACGGGATCTACTAGAATTGGTCTAACAAGTGATTTCGACACAATGTGATTCCCTTATCTCTCCCCGAGTAGTTTTTCGAAAACAAAAAAATCTCTCCCCCAATTCGGGTGTAGGAAATCCGGTTAAAAACAGCAGAGCTGGCCAAAGAGGGAGAAAGAAAGACCCGGCATATTTGTGTAACGCATACTGTGTCGTGCAGCAGCACAAAGATGAGTAAACGAGGGCGGGCCAGTGAGTCCATGCCTAGCTCGTGGAAGTTTTTACAAATTTGACCCTTATTTGAATTTAAAACACAAAATAAACCTAAAATTTAAAAAATTCACAAACTAATCTTTTTTCATGGCGCCCGCCTATATGGCGTCATGCTAGACACCATGACGCCCTGTTAAAAGGCGCCATACAACTTGCCACGTCGGACCTGCTAGTGGGCCTGCCAGGACCATGGCGCCATTAGTAAAGGTGTCATGCTTTGTACCATGGCGCCTTTACTAAACGTGGCGCCTTTAGTAAAGGTGACATGGTACTTAACTCCATTTTGATACTTGGTACTTTAAACGGCCGCCGATTCTTCATACGAACTTCGATTTTGATGTTTTTGGACTCGTTGAACTCGTATTGACGAGGGCCTCATGTTAATATCATTGGATCTTTATTTAGAGCATTAAAAAATACCATTTTGACACTTTCCAAATAGCTAAGTCTGACATCGTAGGTCCTCCGGTGTGACTTCAATTTAATTGCTTTAAACATGCCAAGACCATGCACATGCCAACAAAACTGAAAATACATAAACATAAAAATGAAAATAAAGTTATGCAATAAAATTATAAAATGTAAAAATATGAAAAACTATGCATTATGGACAAGGAAAAATGGTTGGATATGATATGAGGGATTTTGGCATTATTATATCTTATAAAAATTATGTATAAACTCCATTCATCATGCATTCCAAAAACAAAATCTCAACCTATACAGAATTATAAGGGAAGCTTCAATATATCTCATTTTCTTAACATAAGAGATATGAAAGCTTCCCTATAATTGAAGAACATGAGAGATATGAAAGCTTCTCTATAATTGAAGAACATGAGACATATGAAAGCTTTCCTATGATTGAAGAACATGAGAGATATGAAAGCTCCCATGTAATTATGAAAATTTTAAGATTTTTCTTTTAGAAAATAAATATATAATTAAATAGATATAGAAAACTCTTCCATGTCACATGGATCTTGGTATAGTGCATCAGAGCAAACATATGAATTAAAGCATACATGTAGCATATGATTCTTACTTGAGAAAAATATTTACAACAAAATGAAATCATGATGTTAATGAGTGAGATGCATGACGAGTGAATTTTATACGTAATTTTCATAGCATGATGAGTGAGATACAATAATGAAGACCAATGACGCTATTTTGCTCTCCAATCATTTTCATCTTCAACACAACAGAGATGATATATCTCTCTCCCTTCGCTAGTGGACCCATTTAACCGTTTCCTCATTTGATTTGCTTGTAAATAACCTCGATCCCTGACTCTGTTGTTTTCTTCTTATGTTTGGTTTCTAAGGCTCCATTGGATCTGAATCTTATAGAGTTCTTAGCGCCTGAGCGGATTAGGAGCAAACCCTGAGTGAGATGCGTGATGAGTGAATTTTATGCGCAATTTTCATATCATATTTTGATGCCAAAATACCTCATATCATATCCAACCAATTTTTCTTGTCAATAATACCTCATGCCAGACTTAGCCATTTGGAAAGTGTCAAAATGTTTTTTTAAATGCTCTAAATAAAGATCCAATGATATTAACATGAGGCCCTCGTCAATACGAGTTCAACGAGTCCAAAAACATCAAAATCGAAGTTCGTATGAAGAATCGGCGGCCGTTTAAAGTACCAAGTATCAAAATGGAGTTAAGTACCATGTCACCTTTACTAAATGCGCCATGCTAGACACCATGGCGCCTTTAGTAAAGGCGCCATGATACAAAGCATGACATCTTTACTAATGACGCTATGGTCCTGGCAGACCCACTAGCAAGTCCGACGTGGCAAGTTGTATGGCGCCTTTTAACAGGGCGTCATGGTGTCTAGCATGACGCCATATAGGCGGACGCCATGAAAAAGGTTAGTTTGTGAATTTTTTAAATTTTAGGTTCATTTTGTGTTTTAAATTCAAATAAGGGTCGAATTTGTAAAAACTTCCCTAGCTCGTCGGTCACCACCACACCTCTGCATGCACGAGGACCCACCGGCACCACAGCAGTGCTGCCACGCACCCGCACCTGCCGCCTGCCTGCCACGAGCGCACGCGTCGGCACATGCGCCTTCTTTGAACCAGCACCACCGTCGCCGTGTTCCGCGGTGGCCCAGTGGGCACCAACGACGACCCCGTACGAGAGACGCCGATGAGATCCCGGGCGCTGTACTGCTCACTTCCCGCACGGCGGCGCTCGGGTTTTTGCTGGGGGGGACGGGCGGGAACCGTCGATGGGAACGCTGCGTGGTCTGCACGGACGTCGCTGTACTTATTGTGTTGATGGATGGATGGATGGATATCATGTCGTGGATCGTTCGTTCAGCGACCACCTTCTCCTCCTCGTCCGTCCCATTGCCATGCACGTGCAGCCGTATGTGCTCTACCCTCTATGTCGCTGCAGAGCTTAATAAATTCCTCAAACACCAGTGTCAGAATGGAGCAGAGAGATCTAGCAGTGCTAGTAGGAGTATTCAACTTGCGTTCTTCCACGTTAGGAAAGGAAGCTGTGTATGATTAAGTTTGGCTTGAGTGTGATCGAAACGACGGACCGTAGCAGTAGCACACCCGACAGGCCATCCGTGTTGGTGTTGGCAGGCACGCAGCTCAGTTACCGGCGCCAAGGTGGATCACGTCGGACGGGACAACGGCGCTGTTGTCACCGCCGAGAACCGCCATGCATGGCGCCTTGGCCTCGCTCAGCTATACGTCTTGCGTGCACGCAAAAGAGGTTCGAGGCCTTGATAACGCAGAAATTTGCGTTGAAATACGTAGCACGTTGGATATATCACTGGATTCCAAAACATACACCCGATTTCTTGGGCTGGTTATCGAAAGATCGACCAACCGTTGCTACTTGAAGTATAGAGAACGACCTTCACGATGCACAACATGACACGATCCACGTCCAAACGTTTCGTTTGTACCCAAAGGTGTGCTAGGGTTTTCGTACTAACTTTTTCCTTACTTCTGTGAGTTCGCAACACTCTTTCTGCATTCTAAGCCATGGCTTGGCTTGGGAACTAAAAAGAAATGCCATGGCTTGGGAGAACGAAAACGGCCAGTTGAACGAGCGAAGCAAAACGTACTTTGGGTGCTGAGTGTGACGACCAAACCAAACGAGTGAAAACCGGTGTCACCAGGTTTATTTTACTCTTTGGCGCGAATGCCGAGAACGGCGGCCACCCCGTCGGTCGTCGCCGCATCGCTCCCGAGAACCTGCCTGGTTCATCACGGTTGTCCGAGTGATCTCACCGGCAAGTGGAGCCACAAGCCCACAAGATTCATCACAGGGACAGGCAGCTCAAGTGACGTACGTGATGAGTGGCCTCTAAAAATATCGACTGAATGCAAAAAAAAAAAAAAACTGCCAAACCTCCCGGAGGGGGTAAACATGTCATATGTAACATAACCACATGAAGAGTGGTCTATATCATGTAGGAGTATTTCGAAATCACGTTTACCTGACCATGGCGTCCAACGCATAATCCCTTACACGAGTACGCAATGTGTTTGTGCTTACAAAAATTCCAAAGACCTCTGCAATATTTTGAAACGCACCTCTCGTGATGTACCCCTCTCTTCGCTAAAATAGATTTGTTTTTTCTTACCGACGCCATAAGCTCACATAACATGATATTACATATAGTATCATCCAAGTCTACTTTTGTCGTGTCATTAACTAGATGCAAGAGAAGTTTGCCATCTTATTCGACATTAACATCCTCCTCATGCGAACAAGAGGGTCTAAAATAGTTGAGAACTATAAAGCCACGGTAAATCAGAATATTCAATTTGGCTCTAGGATGCATATGCTCCTGCGTTCTAAAAATGATTTTATTAATTTTTTAAAAAATTACAAAAAAATTATATGTTTTCATTGTCACAACCAAGTGGTGCATGAAAATTTACAGGTGTAAAACTTAAGCATTTTGACCTATGTAAAAAAGACAAATCGAACGTTAAATGTTGCCTCTAAATGTCACACTTATTTTTTTTTCAACGACGAAGCACCACTATGCCATATGCCATCAAAATTGTCAATCACACTTGCCACTGTAATATGAACATCTACAAAAAATTTCAGATTTTTTTAAATTGTTTTGCTATTTATTTTGATTTTACTTTTCATTAGGAGTATATATGCTCCCCAGAGCCAAAACTCCACGTCCACGTCAGCCAGTCAAACTCTATTTACGACTCTATTTTTGTTAAGATTACTCGAGTCCAATTGAATGATGGGTATTAAATTTAATGATATGTATGCTGAATTGTGTGTGTGTGTGTGAGTGGGGGGGTCTCTGTGTTAAATATGGGTGATGTATACTCCCTCCGTTCCAAAATAACTGACTTAACTTTGTACTAGCTCTAGTACAAATTTGTACTAAAGCTACGACAGTTATTTTGGAACGGAGGGAATATAAAAAAACAGACAAGTGCAAGAAACGTTGTCCAGGTGGAAGACCCCTGAACCAAGATGACGTTCGACTAATTTGTTGAGCTAATGAAATAAACAGCAAACTAATCTGAGGACTCGATCCGATCGTCGTTTTGTACGTGGAAGAATGTGGCCACAACATCCTTGTCTACTTAAACTGGCATTATCTCTTCTACTTACTGGTGTCTGGTAACCCATCATCTAACATCACACTAATATTTTAGGTCTTCCGCGTTTCCATGGCGGTGGAGCGGAAGTCGCATCAAGTCATTTTCACGGGGCTTCATTTGTTTACCCATGACCATTTGGGGTTAGCTATCATCCATCCATCCAGTTTTCTGGCTGTCGCGTCTCACATGCGCCACGTTCTCCGAATCCGTAAATTGCCATAGTTTTTGAAGTTTCATACTGTACAGTGTACACTACAGTAGTGGCACTTGAATTGCCATAGTTGACCAACTGACCTGTATCTGCGACAGTTTTGTGCGCAGAGATTTTGATTTAATCGCCTCGTGTCCACAGGGTAACATATGGATTAGCAACGACACGTTGCTCGCATCAACTTTGTTGCACAACCGCACTGGACTCGTTACCATATCATGGATCACTGGACCTCGTTTTCTCTTATTGTTTTGAGAATATTTGATCAGTGGATTTGAGAAACCCAGGCTCAGTGGGGAGCAACGTTGTACTGGCGATAAAATGATTGATCAACTGCTCCCACTTCTTGGGTGATATAGAGAATGGCCGTTCCTTGGACAGAGACGTCGATCACTCGTGTCTAAAGTACACGAGCAATGGCGAGCAACTTTCTATCCTGATTTCAACCTGTCTACACGACGGCACTCTTTCGGCATTCCGAACCCTGACTAGACATAAACAAGAGAATATTGTTTGACTTTAGAACAACAATTTTTTTGTACCCCCTCTTTTTTGGAGAAAAAGAAGTACTCATTTGTTGAGATTTATATAACATTCAAGGTAATATAGGACGCGTTTGGTTTTCATCTTTTCCTTTGCTTGCATTACATAGACTGCTCAGCTTAATCTGATTGAGCCAATATAGGTTAAAATCCAACATCTACATATTGATTGATTGCCTGCATACACTCTAATCAAGCTGAAGGAAACGTGAGGCACACTGTTTGGTTGCTCACTTAGCCACGCCGAAACGCAAGGCAACGTGTTTGGTTACACTAGTAAGTTTGCACATGCAACACGTGTATTCATTAATAGGCACAAAATTAATGTGACTATCAATTTAAATTCCTATTTTTTTTGAAATACTCCATCCGGTCTGTATTAACTGTCGCTAAAATTGATGTATCTATCACTAAAATACATCTAGATACACCTATTTCTCCGACAGATAATATAGAATGGAGGGAGTATAGAATAAGGCATGACCATAAAGAATAACGCGGTATAGAATATGTTCTTTTAACATCAACTCATAAATAATGTACATGATTCAGAAACATAACATCAATTGAACATCAACAATCATGTCGCGGGTCGAGGGCATGGTCACCCCGTCGAAGAAGGACAACGACGCCGTGATGCCGATGGTGGCCATGCCGGAGAAGGCAGGCGACATCATCCATCTGAACGAAGAAGATGAAGACGTAAAGAAGGAAAACAGGATGGCTACCCCCCCAAACCCTGACGTGTTCAATCCCCTTTCAACACGCTCTAATCTAGTGCGCAAATCTAATCTACCGCGATTTGAAAGCAGTAAATCGAGAGGCAGAGTAAGGGTTTAGAGCATCTCCAGCCGCGCCCCCAAGAGGCCCCCAAGGCGGCGCTATTTGCGCCGGACGGACGAAATTCGCCCAGTCGCGCCCCCAAGGGCCCAAATAGCGCCGGAACGGGCCAAAATTGAGTCCCGCGATCCCACCCAAGCGAACCCGGCGCACTGGGGGTCGCTTGGGGGCGCCGAACGAAACAAAAAGAGCCAACTGGCCCACTGGCAGAGCAAACCGTCCCAAAAACGACCCCCTCTCCCCCACCACCCTTGTCGCCGTCGGTGCCGCGCCGCCGCAAGGTAGCCGTTGCGCCGCCACCAAACACGCCGTTGTTCCACCCCACCTCCCCCCTTCCAAGCTTGCCTAGTACAACGACGTTTGGCCGGCGCGACGCGAACAGCCGAGACCACCGGCGGCTGTTCGCGACCACACCACACCCCAGGTGTTCGACGAATTGTCGCGCCGAGATGGACTCCGACGACGAGGCGCTCTTCGCCGCGCTGATGGAGGAGGAAGAGTCCGCCGCCGGCTCCGGGGACGACGAACACCTGATGATGCTCGCCGCCTTGGCCGACCTGTTCGGCGCCAACACGGCGCCGCAGCGGGGCGGCTCCAAGATGCGCCGCCGAAAGGCAAAGGAGAGGCGCCGTTCGGAGAGCTATTGCTTGCTCTACTCCGAATACTTTGCCGATGTTCCCCTACACGGCGAGAAGACATTCCGGCGCCGGTACCGCATGGGACGAAAGCTCTTTCTTCGCATTGTCAATTCACTTCAAGAGTACGACAACTACTTCGTTTGCAAGAAAGATTGCACCGGCACAGTTGGATTCTCCACACTTCAGAAGTGCACAACGACAATGAGGATGCTTGCATACGGAGCTCCTGGTGATCAACGGGAAGACTATGCACGCATGGACGAGTCCACCGCCCTTGAGTGTATGTAGAAGTTTTGCAGAGTAGTGGTGGGCTGCTTTGGAGGACAGTACTTGCGAGCACCCAGTGCCGAAGACACTGCTCGGATCCTAGCAGGGAATGAAGCAAGAGGATTTCCTGGGATGCTTGGAAGCATCGATTGCATGCATTGGGAATGGAAGAACTGTCCATTTTCTTGGCAGGGGATGTACAAGGGCGCAAAAGGTCACTGCGGTGTGGTACTTGAGGCAGTTGCTACACATGATCTCTGGATTTGGCACTCCTTCTTTGGCATGCCAGGAACACACAATGACATCAACGTCCTGCAGTGCTCAAATGTCTTTGCCAGGCTTGTCGAAGGTCATGCTCCTCCGGTGAACTTCGAGGTCAATGGGCACCAGTACAACAAGGGATACTACCTAGCAGATGTCATCTATCCAAGATGGCCGGTATTTGTGAAGACTATCTCAAACCCTGTGTCAGGAGAGAAGTACTCCCACTTTGCCAAGTGTCGGGAGTCTTGCAAGAAGGATGTCGAGCAGGCTTTTGGGGTGCTCCAATCTCGATTTGCCGTTGTTCGGTACCCCGCTCAGACTTGGTCGAAAGATCAAATGTGGGAGGTGATGAATTGTTGTGTCATTTTGCACAACATGATCATTGAGAGCGAGAAAGAGGATCCAGTGTATGACACTGAACCATATCTCAACCAGGGGCCTCTTGCAGTTGTTGATCATGAGATACCAGCAGATTGGACAGCATATCTCAACATGCGCTAGGAGATCCGAGACCCGCACGTGCATCGTCAACTGCAGGAAGATCTAGTGTATCATCTGTGGCCGTGCAAAGGCAATGCCTAGTTTGATTTGTATTTGTGCCGAACTGTGCTGAATTGTGCCGAATTGTGCCGATGCCGAATTGTGACGACATTTGCGACGAATTGTGCCGAACTGCGATGAATTTGCGTCGAATTGTGTCGAATTTGTGTTTAAAAGTATCAATTTGCGCCGTTTTGCATCGAATTTGGGTTGAATCTGGACCGCAACCGCGGCCATTTGGGGGCCGCCTTGGGGTCGACCGTCCCAAACAAGTTTTGCCGTCCGAAGACCCCAAGGGGCGTTAAAATAGCGCCGAAAATCGGCTGGAGATGCTCTTACAACCATTATCGATGCGCTCATAGTACATTGGTTGCGTTGGATCCTTGACTTGAGATGTAGGCAAAGCTTGTCTTTATTTTTTTGAAGGGGCAAAGCTTGTTTTTGTCGAAAAAGAGAGAGAGAGACCTAGGGCAAAAAAGGTGTGGACGGCACGGTCTCGCGAAACCCGGTTCCGCGAGGTGCGCAGCGCACCAGCTGGGATCACCATCTCCGGTTTCATCAAGCCCGAATTTCGAGAGAGAAACGGCTACCGCCTGTCTTTTCCGTTCCCACACTCCGCCACTCCCCCCACAGCAGCCAGCTATAAGTCACCCCCGCACCGCCGCACCACTCCCCCATTCCCCCCTCCTCCGCCGCCGGCGCCGCCGCACAGTTCCCCGTCATCCATCCATCCTAAACCCGAAGCCCTAGCTCGCCAGCACCCAACCCCCGCGTCCACCGCCGCGTGCGCGCGGCGGCGGCGGTGCCCCCATGGATCCGGCCAACGCCAACGCCAACGCGAAGCCCCCGGCCGCCGCCAACGGCGACGTCGTCCTCATCATGCCGCCCGAACATCCGCAGCAGCAGCCCACGGCAGCCGACGCGCCCAAAACCCCCCCAAACCCCGAGAAGCCGCCGCCGCCGCCGCCGGCCACGCCCACGGCGCGCCCGCCGCTCCCGAACTCCGAGAAGCCGCCGCAGAGCCCCGCGCGCCCGCCCCTGCCCCCCTCCTCGGGCGCGCTCCTCCGCCGCCGCTCCTCGCTCTCCAAGCCCAAATCCCGCTTCGTGGAGCCGCCGACCCCTACGGCCCCCTCCACCCACCCGTCCCCGGCCCACCCGGGCTCCACCGCCCAGACCCCTCGCCCCGCCTCCACCCCGCAGACCCCGGGCGACGCCGACGACGAGGACGACATCTTCCGCAAGGACGGCGCGCCGGCCGCCGCCTCCGCGGCCAAGTGCCGCCGCAGGGCCTGCATCTCGCTCGAGCTCGCCGTGCTCGTGCTCTTCCTCGCGCTGCTCGTCGTCAGCCTCGTGGCGCGCCCGCTCAAGGGCTACTTCCTGTGGGGGCTGGAGATCTGGAAGTGGTGCGTCATGGTCATCACCGTCTTCTCCGGCCACCTCGTCAGCCACTGGGTCATCGCCTTCGCCGTCTTCCTCATCGAGCGCAACTTCCTGCTCCGCAACAAGGTGCTCTACTTCGTCTTCGGCCTCAAGAAGAGCGTGCAGGCCTGCCTCTGGGTCGGTCTCGTGCTCATCGCCTGGTCTCAGCTCTTCGACCAGGAGCAGCTGGGCCGCACGCCCAAGACTGCCAAGATCCTCAACTACGTCTCCAGATTCCTCGCCTCCGTGCTCATCGCTTCGGTTATCTGGGTGATCAAGACATTTATCATGAAGGCCATCGCGTCCACCTTCCACCGGAAGGCCTTCTTTGACCGGATCCAGGAGAGCCTGTTCCACCAGTACGTGCTGCAGACTCTCTCCGGCCCTCCATTGATGGAGCTAGCGGAGAATGTTGGGAGGGAGCCAAGCGGGCGGGTGAGCTTAAGCAGGGCCAAGGAGGAGAAAGGAACGCCCAAGGCCATCGATATCGTAAAACTGAGGATGATGAAGCAGGAGAAGATCTCAGCTTGGACGATGAAAGGCCTGATCACTGCAATCCATAGCTCAAGGCTTTCAACAATATCTCAAAGCATTGAGAGCTTTCATGAGTTTGATGAAACGGAACAAAAAGACAAGGAGATCAATAGTGAGTGGGAGGCAAAGGCAGCTGCCAATGCCATTTTCAAAAATGTTGCACGGCCCGGCTACAAGTGAGGATCACGATTGCCCATTCTTCTCTGGAAACATATTTCAATACGTGCCATTGACCATTGTTCATTTGTGCAGGCATATTGAGGAGCTGGATTTGCTGAAATTTTTCAACAGGGAGGAGGCAGCCTTGGTACTTCCGATGTTTGAAGGGGCATCAGAGACAGGGAAGATAAAAAGATCTGCTCTGAAGAATTGGGTGGTAATGGAAATTTTAAACGCACTCACAATTTTCATTGTAAATTTATTTCCGAAGTTATTAGGGGCATTTATCCTATGATATAGATTGATTCAAATGTTTCCTGTTTTGCCTTTCAGTTTTGACTTCAGCTGCAGCAGTCATAATTATGTAGATTCTGTAGCGTCTAACAAGTAACAAGTCGTGTTGTTCCTGTTATAAATCATTTAATTGCTCGAGAAAGGAAAGAAATACATGCTGCTGCAAAACAGCAAAATCTGTCGTGTATGTTACAGTTTGTTGCCTCGGCATTGATAAAGTTCAATATTTATTTTGATGTTTTTTGTTTCCTTGCTTGATCATTATTTTACTGCAGGTAACTGCATACCTCGACCGCAAATCGCTAGCACATTCTCTGAATGACACAAAAACTGCAGTTAGCCAACTTCACAGCCTCATCAGAATTCTTGTAATTATTATAATCATCATCATCACTCTGTTGTTGATGGGCATCGCCACGACCAAGATCCTTGTTGTCATCTCATCCCAGCTTCTAGTTGTGGTATTTATATTTGGAAATGCTTGCAAGACTGTATTTGAGGCCCTTATATTTGTTTTCATCATGCATCCGTTTGATGTTGGGGACCGCTGTGTCATTGATGGAATACAGGTCAACTTCTAGACTGCCCTGTTTTGAGTTCCCCATTTCACTGCTCTTCTGATTTTATTTTTTGATGCTGACATGTGTCTATGCTGATAATAGATGATTGTCGAAGAAATGAATATATTGACCACAGTGTTCTTGAAGAATGACAATGAGAAGGTATATTATCCAAACTCTGTGCTGTCTACAATGCCAATCAGCAACTTTTACCGAAGCCCTGACATGTATGACACCATCGACTTCGCCATTGATGTTAAAACTTCAATGGAGAGCATCGCAGCGCTGAAATCCAGAATCAAAGGGTACATTCTTAAGCTTCTTCTGCGTTTAATTTACTGCATCTTATTCTAGACATAATAGTTCTTGACAAATCTTTGGCCAATACTATGTATATGTAACTTCACTAAGAGGCAGATCTGCATATGGTGTGAATAAAAGATGAGTTATCCGAACTTGACATGGTTCTTTTGGGGTTTCAGGTACTTGGAGAGCAAACCTACACGCTGGCACCCTATCCACACGGTAAACCTGAAGGATATCCTGGACGTCAACAAGATCAACATGTCGCTGTCTGCCCAACACACGATGAACTTCCAGAACATCCGGGAGAAGAACATCAGGAGGTCCGAGCTTGTGATGGAGCTAAAGAGAATATTCGAGGAGATGTCCATTAGCTACCACCTTCTGCCTCAGAAAGTTGAGCTTAGCTATGTCGGCACAAGTCCGTTGCCGGTGAACATTTCTCAAGGCAGATAGAGCGTGGGGTAAGATTAACAACTGACCGATGATCCTACCTACCATCGATCCTTGGAGATTGACAACTGATGGCTAGTTCAGTTTTGCAGTCTGTACCGGAGCTTTTATCATCCCTGTACATGCTTAGCGAGTTGCGTTTTGATTTGTACTGTACTGGATTATGATGTATCAGCGTCAGCAGCGTCTTATGGGTTGAACTTAGAATTTAGGCCAAGTATTGTTCTCGTTCCAGCTACCTTTTGGCTTCACACATCCTGGTTCCCGATGGGGAAAGTCTAGGATGGACTTGTGGTGCATCTTGTTGTAACATTTGAGATCATTTGTCATTTCTGATACTGAGCTTGAAAGAGCGGCTCAACCAGAAGTGCCTTGTGCTGTGCAAGGACACGGTGTATTGGGTGGGTGGGGGTGGTGCGGATCGGCGGGTCATCGTGAATGATCATGGTGCAGAAGTGTCTTCAATAGATTTTCATGTAGGGCACAGCTAGAGCCCTGCCTGCCTTGGCTGAAGATATGCTCCCTTTGTCTTTTTTCAGTGGAGTGTGCTCCCTTTGTCATTGTGAGTGCTGACTGCTCAGTGTGGTCTGCGTCTGCCTGCGCTGAATTTGGTGGATGCTACTTTTTTTTTAACTTGTGGTGATGCTATCTTGGGTTTCAGGTCTGGTGATGTTGGTCTGTCTGGGTTGCAGCTATGTTTCAGACCTTTGCTTTCTAGTACTTCCTTCGATCCATATTATTTGTTTTAAAATGAATGTATCTAGCATTAAAACACCGATCCATATTATTTGTTTTAAAATGAATGTATCTAGCATTAAAATATATTTAGATACCAGATAGATTTACGATGGCACCAAGTCACTGCAGGGGTTGGTGAGGGTTGCAGCGGTGCTTCATGGCGAATTTACTCTAAAAATTGACGTGGGAGAATCAGGTTGCGTAGTTGATAGCAATGTAGTTGATTCTAGTGCATTTTAACATTTTATCATGTCTTGAGAACCAACCTGTATTTGGGTGGTTATAAGGTTAGTGGTATCCTCGGCTCACCAGAGAAAATACAACCTAGATTTAACATTTTGATGTCTCACAAATAACGAATACATTTTTAGTAAAGGGGCATACCAGTCATTCGAAGGTGCTTATAAGTGTAGAATGTGTGCGTGCGCACATTCATAAAAATGAATATATTTATGTAAACGTTCTCATCTTTACTATCTTTTTCTAAAGTAAACTTATTATATTTATTCGGTGTGTTTTAACTGTATAGAGTGTTTACTACTTTCTTCGTTCCTAAATATAGAACCTTTTAGATATTTCGATATGGATTACATACAGAGTAAAATGAGTGAATCTACATTTTAAAATATGTCTATATACATCCATATGTAATCCATATTGAAAACTATAAACAGGCTATACTTTTCCGTCTCAAAATAAGTGTTGTAAATTTATTTTGATATTGATGTATCTAGATATAAAACTAAATGATGTATACTTTTCCGTCTCAAAATAAGTGTTGTAAATTTATTTGGATATGGATGTATCTAGATGTAAAACTAAGTTTAGATACATCCGTATTCAAACAAATCTAAAACATTTATTTCAAACGAAGAAAGTACTACCTCCGTCACAGTTTACAGGGCCTGCGCGTACCCCTAGGTCGCCAATTTAACCAACGTAAATAAGATATATGTGATAAAAAATATATCATGATAAACTTCAGATGTTATACTTTCAAATGATATAATTTTTGTAACATATACCTTGTGTTATGTTGGTTAAATCGGCGACCTAGGGATACGCACGCGCCCTGTAAACCGTTTAAAAACTAAGGAAGTAATTAATAAGAAGTAAATATCTATTGCTGAGTCGTGCCCAAACACAAACGAGTAAACACATACCCAGTTAACAAAGCATGACACCACTCATGCAGGAGGAACACAACGCTAGCAATATTATTCAGCTCGGCAGGAAGACGCAGGCCAGGGGTGCCGGCCGGCCGGCCGGCTAGCCCACGACGGGGGTCCTGACGACGAGGCCCTGGGACTCCTTGGCGTCGAAGAAGACGCGGACGCGCTTGGCGTTGAACCCCTTGGACACCTTGACGCCGTCCGGGAGCACTTCGATGGCGACGTCGGACCTGTCGTGGTTGATCTTCATCACCGCCGGCGTCGCCGGGATGCCCACCACCTCCGGCCACGACGTCCTCGTGGGGTCAGCGCCGGCCATTTCAGCAAAGGAACTAAGAAACGATCGGTCAGTGAAAGATGTGCTCGACCTTGGAGACAAGTAGTGAAGTAGATGCTTATTGTTAAGATGGATGTAGGATATGTAAGGCCCTGATAGTTGCTTATATATGAATGCATCCCGTGCCGGAACTCCTCGAATTTGTCACCGAAAGCTAGCTCAGCTACTTGTTTGGTTATGTAATTGTACATCCGTCCAATAAACCCATAGGATTACGCCAAATCATATACCCTGCCGGCGAATTTCTCTCTTTACGAAATCACTAGTTTAAGAGTACTCGTTGCAACGAGTACCGTGTTTCCTCCGCGCGCGACACTTGGCGCTTCGCGCGCGCGCCAAGTGGCGCGCTCTGGTGCTTTTTCGTTTTTCCTGTTTTTTAGAGGCACGAGTGCCTCAAAAAAGGAGTCACGAACGCCTCAAAAAAGAGTCACGAGCGCCTCAAAAAAGGAGGCACGAGTGCCTTTTCACGTTTTTCCTGTTTTTAGAGACACGAGTGCATCAAAAAAGGAGGCACGGGTGCCTCTAAAAAGAAGACACGAGTGCCTCAAAAAAGACACGATAGTGCCTTTTCACGTATTTTTGTTTTTCCTGTTTTTTGAGGCACGAGTGCCTCAAAAAAGGAGGCACGAGTGCCTTTTTCGGAGGCACGAGGCACGAATCGTGCCTCCCGCAAAGGTAAGGTCGTGCCTCTTTTTTTTCGAATATTTTTTTTTCACCAAAACGTATAGAAAAAACGTGCGAAAACCGAAAAAGTCGAAAAAACCACCGAAAAAACCAATTTTAAACATCAAAAACGCGTACACAAAAATAAAAAAATGTAATCCAGAGGGATCGCTATGAGCGCGACACGTGGCGCTGTTCGCTGGAGCGGGCTGCGAACGAGTACTCCCTAGTTGCTCTCCTCTCTGTGACCCGGTCATTTCAGGCGATATGTTCTCTCTTCGGGGCAGACTGATAGCCCATTTTCTATTCCCTGGCCGGCCTTTTCTGCCCTTCTCAAAAGGCCCATTACTTGATGAATTGGGCTGATTACTAAGAGCAATTAATTTTCGAGTACTCACTCCATCGAAGCACCTCGTAAGGATCATTTTTGGTACGCTAAGAACGCGCCACGTATTGTTAGGTGAGCGCTTTTCTTGAGAACAAATTTCGTGTAAGCATTTTCTGTGTTTAGATAGATTTTTTTGGTTTTTCGGTTTCTGCACGATCTTTTACCTTATTGTGATTTTTTTTTAAAAAACTGAACAAAATATTTAAGTGAACAAATGTTTTTTTTACGAGAGGCACAATCATACCTTTCATGGAGGCACAGGTTCGCTTCCGTGATAGATACACCATGTGGCTCTAAAAAGAAAAAAAAACAGAAGCACGATCGTGCCTCTCGTGAAGGCACAGATTTGCTTCCACGAGAGGCACACCCCGTGTATTTAAAAGAAGGCACGATCGTACCTCTCATGAAGAGAAAATTTGTTTGTGTGGGAGGCACACACCGTGTCTCAAAAAAAGGAAAAAAAGAGAACCTCCAGATCATGACAATTTGTGCGTGTACAGTGTGCTACTTGTTAATTGCGGAAGGGCTAAACGTGTTCGCTATAACAAGTACTTCTTAATTAGTGATTTTGCTGACCATATGAACCTTGTTGAGGTGTAAGGAAATGATTTATGTTTTGTTTTTTCTAGAGTGACCTTCATGCACCAGGGTTATTTATTGCCCATAACGATTTTTATTAAGAGTCGCCTACAATCAGCGGCTATCAGACCGACTCAACATTTTAGCGTGATTTTTTCAAGTATTGTAGGATGGTTTTCTTTATTTTTATTTGATTTTACGTTTTATATTCTTCAATTCCTTTGTTTTTTCTTACTCCTTTTATCCACATTTTACTATTCATATTCTATATATTAAATATATATCAACTCCCTCCGACCCCTAACCCTAAACCGTTCCTGTGGGGTGCCGCCGCGCCGCGCCGCACCTGGGCGCCCCCTTCTACTCCTTCCCTCCATCTCCTGCCGTCGCCGGCTTGCGCCGCCGGGCAAAGCTCGCGCGACGTCGGCGTCAGCGGGCTTCTTCCTCCTTCTCTAGCCGAGGCGACGGTGTAGCGGCGCAGTTGCCGGTGCGTAGTGGTCCGTGACGGTGTGGCGGTACGACTGCCGGCGTGCAGTGGCCTGTTGCGGCGTGGCTGCCGGCGTGCAGCGGCCCGTTGTGGCATGGCTGGCGGCGGCCCGTGATGGCGTGGCCGTGACGGCGCAGCTGGCGGCATCCCACAACGGCGACCGCGGCGGGGTGCTGGTGGTGCACGACGACGTGCTTACGACGAACACGGAGATTGATGGAGAGTTCGACCATGGCGGCCGCAAGCTCATGGGTCAGATCTGGGCTAGGTGGGCCTAGATCTGGAGCCTATGGGTTGCGTGCATGGTTCGGGGCGTGGGGCGCGGCTTGTTGCGGTTTGATGGTGGCCTGCTCGTCGGAGCGACGACATGTCAAGCGTGGCTGCCCAAAGGCGACACACGAGGGGTTCGGGGCTTGGTGCCTGAATCTGACGGCCGCGGCGGCGGTTGCCGTTGTATGGGCGACGATAGAGGATTGTGCGGCGGTGGGTGCTCTCTATAGCGCCTGGAATCAGGGCGGCGGCCCCTCTTCTTCGACGGCGGAGGACTGCGGGGTCGTATGGGCGACTCGGAGTCCGGATCTCGGCGTGGTGGTGGAGGCATGGGACGTCCCCTCCATCAATAGATCGGGTTCGATTCAACTCGGTAGGTGGTACATGCATCTCCTTCGAAGCCTTCGTGTACGGGTTGTCGCCAGCAGGTGAAGCCATCGGTGGATGCGCCACCGGTGGATGCTATGCACGACGTCTATTGCGGGAGCGTCAAGTCATGCCTGCTATTGACACGAGTTGCACGTGGCTCTGTCAGAGTTCTCATGTCTAGCCTGTTGCTGCTGGATTGACGGTGGTGCGACAGTGGCGGAAGGAAGGCGGTATGGGACGTTTGTCTTTTCGTATCTTCTTAAGATGAATCCGGTTATCGAGGCGTCGGTAGCCGGATAAGGGCTGATGGTACACATGACTTCAACGGCGACTTTATACACTCAGGTGGAAACACAAGATCTCTGATCAGGCTATGTCGACGTGTGCCTGCGTTGTTTCCTTGCTGAAGGTGGTGGACTGAAGCTGGCTTCGGGGATCAAAATTCGGAGTTCAAACTTGTGTTGAACTCTCCACCATCGACGCACGTGCGACGGTTCCTTGTTTTTTTTTTGAAAGTAGGACCGCAGATGCTCTAATCCCATACGACGATTCCTTGTTGAAGACGTAGTCAAGGAGTTGTGTAACTATTGTTTTGATGTCGTCCTGTATCATAGGGTTTTATCTGGTGAAGTCATTGTTGTGAGGCATGCGGCCTCGGGTTTTATTTTTTCTTTATTTTCGAGTCGATGTTGTTCGGCTGCTGGATTTTGCATGCTTACTAATATATGGCCGCATGCGAAGCGATGCAGAGGCCGGGGATTATCCTTATTTTAAAAAATATATATTTGTTTTTAATATACATTGTATATTTTTGGTATATATTGAGAACATATTTTATATTACATGTTTTAAATTTTCTAAATACATAATTAACATTTTATTAAATATATGTTTTTGATGCATTTTTCTTTCATATTTGTTTTGCTTTTTTGTATACATTATTAAAATTTGTATACACGTTTAATATTTTTTTAAATATGTAATTGTTTTCCAATATATGTTGTTTTCTACCTTTTTGTACACACACGTTGTACATTTTGTTTACATCAAGAACAGTTTTTATACATGTTTAATATTTTTAAAGACATCAGTAAAATTTATTATAATATATTTTCGAATTTTATTTTATTTTGTCTATGTAATAAAATTTTATGTACATGGTAATATTATATATATATATATATATTTAACATTTTCTAAATACATTATTAACAATTTTCAATGCCTATTTTTTCATACACGTTATACTTTGGTTGTATACATCAAGAGCATTGTGTATACACATTTAATATTTTTTACATACATGTGTTTTTGGTTAAATGGCACCTACATTGTTTTGCTAGAAACACCTTTTAATCATATCAACATATTTTTTAAACCTGAACTAGATTTTTTTTTTAAGTAATCCCAAACTAAAAATTTTGTATCAATGGTGTAAGCATGACTCGAGTTTGCCGGCATAGCTCACGCGCGCATGCTGTGATTGGAGTGACATGCGTGACCGTATACATACCGAGCGGCCGGCCCCAAGCTTCTGCAGATTTTCTATCATCCGTGCGTAGACATGGCGTACAAATCTCTTTGTGCAAGATAGCTATCGAACAATACATACGCCTGTTGTTGTCAGCGTGGGCTGAACAAGGGACGACGAAACCAAGGTTCCGGCAATGGGCGGCATGCCCAATGCAACAGCCCCTGATCCAAGACCCATGCATGATGAGATCCACTGCCAATTCCAGCGCGTGTATATGAGCACACACGAGCCAATTAACTCCAGAACCACACACAAGTGAAGCACTTGTCTTTGCCGTGGTAAGTACGTACATCCTACTAGCAGCTACAGGTCGGTCGGCAATCGGCATCGATCTTCATCTACTAGCTAGGCACTTTGTTGCCCGCAGTTTGATTTCTTCACATCTCTTCCAAACCTCAGAGTGTGACCGTGATCTACCGTTTTTTGCAGACCAATCGAGCTTGGAAGTCTAGGGAGATCAAGGAGGATGCCGTGGAAAATGAGCGGCGATAAGACGTCTTGGCCGGAGGTTGTGGGCTGGCCGGCGACGCAGGCCGTCACGCAGATCAACGCCGACAGGCCCGACGTGGCCATCGAGGTGATCCCCAACGGCACCACCGTCGCCCCTGGGTACAACGCCGAGCGCGTCCGCGTCTTCTTTGACGCCGGCAACGCCAGCGGCCCCGTCGTGGGAACCCCCGCCGTCGGCTAGCTAGCGTCGACTTAGCTTGCCGCTAGTAGCTCAATGGCTGGCTGAAGCTCAAGAAAGAAAGATACTGCTTCCTTCTGTTTTTTGTACGCAAGTACTATGAAACTACACCTGAATAAAAGAAACTCATAGAGCAACAAGTACAATAACACATTAACACATCTCGTTTGCTTTTGGCTATTTGACAAGATAATCATACTGATGCCCCAAAAGGAATTCAAAGGCAAGCGCGGTTGAATCGTGACCATTTGCTCGAGACTCCAGAGGGCATCTTCAAGGGGATACCCGATTCTACCCCGCAACCCCCCCCCCCCCCCCCCCCCGACTCTGACCATTTATCCAAACCGACAATTCCGATAGAGAATTCATTTCCAAGGATATTATCCCAAATCTTGTCGAAACGTCTGTATTGTATGTTTTGGCTGAAATCTTCCCCAAATGTGAGAGAGAAATGAGCAGTTTGGACCGTTTGCCAAGTCGGTGCGGATGCGCGGGACCCATCGTTGAACCCTCGCATATCCTACTCATATCTTTCCTTATCCATTCCACCCCACCGTCGCCTCCCAAGCCCTCCTCTCGCCCTCACGGATCCAACCGCCGCCTCTCTCATCACCGTCGATGGGCCGCAAGAAGATATAGGATGAGCTGATGCGCTCCCATGCCGTGCGACAGTGTCCCCGCTAAGTAGGGTTGTAAATGGTACGGATAAATTCCGCTCCGAATCCGCATCCGCACCTATTTTTAAGGATATGGTATGCAATTATAAAAATTCGCAGGATAAGTATGCGGATACGGATATCGATCAACTGGATATCCGGCGGATATGGTGGCGCATATGGTATCTCTAGTATCCGGCGGATGTGGATAATCCGCTATTTTATCCGAGGAAAGCAAATCGGATTATCCGAGAAAATAAGGCCAGACGTCCCGGTGATTGACAGATTGTAAATTTCCTTTCCATTCATCCCATATAAGCTCTACGCCTGTACTACCATAATCTGCTACGCAATTACCGCATGCAAAATTGGTAGTGTAGCGACGACAGCGCGTACGTATCCTTTTATCCATCGCCATATATTCTTTCATTCGTGCTTCTCCCCGGCCGCCGTTTGCATCTCTGATCTCTCATCTCTCCGATAGTGTGGACGCTCAACGATGGGTAAAGATGCTCGCGGCCAATCAGCTGACCCCAACAACGGAGGTAAGTGAATTCCTAGATGTACAGAGTCATGCGCATGTTTAGAGCGCCGGTGATCTATGATCATGTCCGGCTGCTAGTAGACGCCGTGAGAAGTCGCACCAGGCACGCCAACATCATAGACCCTCGGCGTGCGTGGACGACGCTACTTTCGGCCGTGATCCGTAGTTCCATACACGACGACGATGGGCAACGACATCGCCATCGGCAGTCTGCATGGATCCGGCGTGGGTTTGCACCGATGTCGTCCGCCCCCTGTAACACGCAGATAGGAACTTGACTACTAGGCTACTAGCACGTACTCCCTTCGTAAAGTAATATAAGAGCGTTTAGATTACTACTTTAGTAATCTAAACGCTCTTCGTAAAGTAATATAAGAGCGTTTAGATTACTAAAAGTAGTAATCTAAACGCTCTTATATTACTTTACGAAGGGAGTACGTACGTACTCTCTATACTCAGCCGGTTGAAAGCAATGAATCAGCTAGCTCCAAAAATCAATCCATTTGATGTTTAATGTCTTACTTGCTGCAGTTTCTAAGATATTAATTCCTATCATCAGTAAAAAGTGACCGGCTACTTATCTATTGTTATTCTTTCTATAGATCGTCTGAAAAATATATTGGGGAAAAGATCAACATTTATGGGAGAGGCTAGCTATGCAAGTACGTCTGATTACCTCTTAATCATTACTGCTATTTTATTTTTGTAAAGTGACAACAATATTTGCATGCTGCTGGTACATAGGATAAGCAAGGAATGGATATTGAATAAGTCGTGATCAACTAGACAACTACATCAGGAGCAAGTAATTTAGGTATGCAGTTATACCAGAAATTTGCTCATGTATATTAATAGCACATATATATATATATATATTACCTAGTCTGTACCCTCTTTGCACATATGAATTAGTTTTACCAATATAATATGTGATGCCTCATGTTTCTCTTCTCTGTATATACACAAACGCTAATAATTATTTCTTATCATTCTCACAGGATGTTGCAAGTGGACTGGAAGAAACACCATGTTGATGTTGAAGAGAATTGAAGGATGTGCTATCGGCTTCTACTTGACGGACTACTTGCCTTTTATAATAAATAAGAACTTCAATGGAACTTTGAATCAAGTATTTCTTAAGTACGAGGGTGCGAATTTTGTCTTGGACGTGTGTACTGCTATCATCATTTTACCGGTACTGTTTATTATACTGTTTGCATAGTAGAAATATGATCATATTTCTTTGCACGTATTATCCGACATTTTTTGTCCGTTTTCGGTCCGAGTCCGCTCCGAATCCGTTCTGAATCCGTTGTCCGATATAACCCGCATTCGAATCCGCATCCGAACAATATCCGCTCCGCTCCGAATCCGACAAATAAATATGGTAAAGGATACGGTGAAAGCATTATCCGATCCGATCCGATCCGTTTACATCCCTACCGCTAAGGACATCTCACCTTGTCAATTTCTAACCTAGTGGGCTGGGTTGAGGACCCCTTGTTGGATTCAACCTGGATCACTTCTGGGCGGCTCACGATGGATAAGAGAAGGTTCCAGAAGACTTGGCATAGACGGCAAGTAGATGTCTCCCTAGGACACTTCAGTGTGCTATATAAGTTGAGGGGGCAGGCTCGTAGAAACATAATCATATCTCTCACTACTTTTTATTTTTGATACACTCCAACACAATAAAGCACAAACATGACGTAGGGTATTATCTTCTCGGGAGGGCCTAGACCCGGGTAAACTTTGTGTCCTTGTTACCATCACTCATAGATGCCTAGATTAGGATACCCTGCCGAGGGATCTCCTAGAATCATCTCCGACGGTGGTGGCCCATGTAGGTCATGCTAGGTGATCATCGCAGTTCGATGGGAGTTAGAATCAACGCTCTAATCGGCTTTGGTGTGTCGTTGTTTTCACCGGAGCAGATGTTTATCTTCGATGGTGTCACCTTCGTCGCCGGCCAACTCGAGTGGCCATCCCGGCCAGGTCGACCCCATGCTCTAGGTCGATTCGTGAGATTCAACGATAGGAAATACACAATTGATCTCCGCGAAGATCTATTCTTCACGGGTTTAGTTTTTGCTAGATCACCGGAGCAACACGAGCCACTCTCCTCGGGCTCGATGTCAGATCAAGACCCTAACGATCGTAAGAAATATTCATCTAGATAAATGTCGGATCAGGTATCGAAGTCTATCTCCTCAAGCACGATGTCTTATCGGCCCCATGAAGAACATGAGAAACCACTGTCGGGACCGATTTTGGTTTCTGATAACAACACTAAAAATGTTGAGATTCGTAGTAGAAAACAAAAAAAAATCCGGCACTATGAAACCAAGTCCCAAGACTGGATCTAGATAGATGCAAACAATGGTAGCGATCTTATTACCTTAACAACCGTTCAACGGTAGTTCTCTCGCAGCGGAAGAAGTTGATGGAGAGTTGGGGAAGCTTGACGTAGCGCAACCCCTCGAACAGATCTGATCCATTTGACTTCCCACGAACAGATCTAGAAGGCCCTCGAACGAAGATCGAACGTACGGTCTCTCTACGGTTGATCCACACGTACGGTGTAGTAGATCCGGCAGGGCTCCGCCGTCCAGATCTCGGCGCCGCTGGAGTAGAGAGGAGGAAGGATCAGCCCTTCGGCGTAAGGTGGAGTTTAGATCTAATGGAGAAGAGAGAGGAGGGGCAGCCCCGAGGCCAAAGAACAAACTTGTGTGTGCTTGGGGTGCCCCCTCCTCATCTATTTATAGTGGGAGGGGAGGGGAGGCCACCTTGGAGGAGGGGGCATCCCTAGGGGGCGCCCTAGGGTTTCCCTCCCTCTGGTGGGGCGCCAAGGAAGGGGGGAGGAAGCTTCCTCCTAGGTGCCTTCCCCATATGGGCCTCCTTGGTCCAAGTGCTCCCTCCCCACTTGGGCCTTCCAAGTGAGAGGGGGGCATTGATATTAAATCTATTTTATTAATTCCAAAACAATTTGGGAATTCTCAATAAATAAATATTAAACATATTTAGACCATCCCGGAACTTTTCCGGCTCTCCGGTTTTACCCGGTTTTCTCAAAACTCTTCCCGATGCCCCGAAACGATTCCGGTTTTCTCTCCGATTAAATCTCAATCACTCCGAAACTTTTCCGGTGTGTTATACTCGTGCTCCTATCACTCTAATACTCAACAAATCTACCACCCTTAAGTGTGTGACCCCATAGGTTCGGTAGAATACGTACATGAACCGGAAACTGACTTTCCTCAGATCAATAACCAATAGCGGAGCCATGGACACCCATAATGGTTCCCGCACCTACACGAATATGAATTTGATTGAACCTCTGGTTGACATGCCAATCCCTTTGCTTCGCGATACTTTACAAAACAGGAGGTGAGATTATATAGGTATCCGCATGATCAACTCATTAATCATTATACCAATTATCCTTATATCGGTTTTGTTCTTTTTCTCGTTCACGTATTCCGTATCCCATGTGATATATTCACAAAGTATCCGGCCGGATGTTGGTGAATACGTAATACCGAGAGGGCCCAAAGAATATCTCTCCTGAGAAGGAGGAGCAAATCCCAACAAGTCCCTAGACATACTTTCGAGTGTGAGTGAGCAAAGCCTTTATAGCCACGCCTGTTACGGGTGGTGTTTGGACAGAGTCAAAACCCACCCTCCGGTATGTAGGTACTTAACATTCTCATGGTCTATAAGGATACATGCAAATGTCAACTCATCTGATGATTTAACTCATAATACAATGATGATGAAATCTCAAAGCAAATCATACAATTGGGTCGGTTCAGCACCCTTGTTCTGGTAACAATGTGCTCCCATGTATTACCGGCATATTCAATGCCCTATGTCAGGAAAACATGACATCCATAATACACAGGTTAGTCCTAGAGTCAGACTAAGAACACTTTGTGTTTATACTCCACACCTGCATATGGGTTTTCCTCCGAATGCAGTTAACATGCACTTGGCAAACCTTCGCATAGGCCATTGCAGTTATAGCACAGACATATAAACATTAATAATGAACCTGGAATTATAATAATACATTTTATTATTGCCTCTAGGGCATAATTCCAACAAAAAAAATACAATTAAGAACAGAAATAAAAGAGGAAATAGAAACTTTAGCGATAACTCTAGTGCTAAGTGTAGTGACAAGATGCCTCGTGAGCAACGACATCATAAAAGATTGGTTGATGCCTTTTGAGATCCGGTTTGAACTCCAAGAAGGTTCACGTGCCTTTCCTAAGGGGCGACCTCGGGTTATCGAACCCACAAGAGGATGTGCACTAACAGAGAGATTCAAACAAGTAATAACTAGAGGATTAAATTCTAGTCTTTTTAAACCGAACCTTCAACCTTGTAACCAAAAACAAGCATGCGTACTAGGTATTACTTAATACAACCTTATACTTTTGCGCTGGAATCTCATCTTGATACTAGTTATTCATATGGAAGAAATCTGTTTTGATGTGCTTGCTACAGATGAAGTGGGGGATGTGTCCAAATAACAACTTGACTGCAATGCATCTTGCATTAAGAGTCAATTGTCCAACCACATGTGCTTCCTGTTACGTAGTAATCCCTTTTGTGATTTTTTTTGAAATAACGATCTATGTTCTCCTTGATTCTTGCCTTCTTCTTAATCGATCTATGATGTCTTGGGTACTTGCATGGCCTTAGAATGAGAAGAAGACAAGAGAAAACTTCATGACAAATTACACATGCATTAACACATATAAATAACATCAACATCAAAGTCATTCCAATGATCCTAAGCACAAAATACAAAGGATTGCAAGGACTTACCAAATTACTCACACATGACATAGGAACACAAGATGAACTAATAGATGAAGACATAAAGGTGAACTTGATTGATAATATTTCTTACAAGAGTTGATGGATGCGGTTTTCCAATTACAAGTATGACTAATAAGGAGAAGAGGGTAAGTATGGTGGTGGGGATGGATGCTATGGAGGTTAGATGGGAATTTTGGCGGCGGCCAGGATTGATGAAGCCTCTACTTCGTTTAAGATTCAGATGCTTCGTCTTATAAGAACAACAAGTATTTGATATAAGGATGTGTACCTATTTTATAGGATATTGTGTTACCCTGAGATAACGGGTACTTCAACATTTGTTACAGGAGTAATATGCACCTGCTCCCGGCGGCGTTTCTGGTGGATGGAACCGACGTACATGGTACAGTTTCTCGTGTCAAAACTGGAGCTGCAGGTTGCTCCAAGGCAGCCAATGCAGGTTACAACCCATTCAGATCGAGCATGAAATCTAAGTCTGCAAACGGCATCACGGGGCATGCAATTGAAGGAGAGACAATGCACGGGCCTATTTTCTGCTACAAAACACGCAAAGATGGCGACGCGGCGTCCGTACCTCCGGCGGGATGGAGCCATGCATGCCTTAACCATGCCGCATGCATACATACATACACAGGCCGGCCTACCGAGCTAACCGCCGTGCCGATTGACCAGTGGGCAGTGACCACATGAATGCAAACTTGGTGGCACTGGCACATGTGTTTTGGTTTATTTCGAGTTTTGACTTGTATGCAATGCACTGGCATCATGGACGATTATTTTTTGCCATGAAAGTTATATGGACCGTGTACGTGTACTTGAGTACGTACTATACGTGCTCCAGTACAGGACCACACACGAAAGGCTCACGGCTAACCAATGGCTTTGCTTCAGATTTCTTATCATGACACTGTGCGTGCTGAGGAAGACGGCCACGGGTGCATTTGTCCATTTTGTGCAAGTCCTATTCAGTTACAACGCATTTTGTACTTTATCTTCCAAAACAGCTTAAATGCCCGTGTCCCCCAGGCTATAGGTTTTGATGCATGAGTCAGAAGATTAACCTCTTCGTTGGAGATCGACTAATTAATTACATTTGGAATGAAATGGTCCTAAAATGGTACTATTCCTTTTATAAAATTACGCAAGAATTGATACGCACTATAGTGTTCCTTTTACGCACACTATGCTTGCATGTGGCTCCACTAAAGATAAGAACTTTTATTTTGAAAACATATGAAAAAAAAAACAAATTATTTTGTTGCAAACTTTGATAATTGTTTTCAGTGCTTGCAAAATTTCATTGTGGAATAAATTCCGTGAAAGTCTTGGCAAGAAAAACATAGCACTCCAAAATTTCTTTGAAAGTACTTTCTCTGTATCATAATATAAGATGTTTTAGTAAGCTAAAACAACTTGCTAAAACATTTTATAATATGGTACAAAGGGAGTAGCATTTTTGCAGCATCGGTCTTTTTTGTTTTTGCCATGACTTTGACAAATACCATTCCGCGATAAAAAATTGCAAGCACTCAAAATATTTATGAGTGTTAACCACACAAAAATTATTTTATTTTTACTATTTTTCATTGTATTATTCATTAGAAAGCATTTGAGCTGATAAGAAGATAGTTCATGTTTGTGTGGGCGTGCATGTATGCACCTTCTTATGTGAAGAAAACCGTGAGACAAAGTCTCCTTGCATTTCTTGGACCATGGAAGGTATCTATCTCTCCAATATAAAAAGTACTCAACGTTTTGCCGTCCGCCGGTTTATTTTCGTTTCAAAGATGGCCAAAACCTAGGGTTCATGCTCGGGCGGATCTGATGGAGACCAAGGCGGGTCACAACTCTCACTCTAGGTTGGCAATGGTGGGTTCGATCTGGGTAGTGCCCACGGGCATTGAGGTCCCTCTCCTCGCGGGTGCGATGGTCGATGGTAGTGGTCAGGACTTCCCTAGTTGGTCGTTCGGCGTCGTAGACCACAAACATCGCGTCGTGCGGGTGACCTCGTCGACGGCCATCCGTAGTCATAGGATTGTATCTCCCTGGTCCATCGGGATTGGTTGGAGGCGCAACCATAAACTCCTCCTACCGTGGAGGCGTCGAGCCATACCAGTGACTGATGCGGTGCTAGAAGTGAAATTAGCCATTTTTTGACCTTGTACCGTGGCAAGGGCACCATAATGTCCGCGATTGGTGGACTCGCTAATGCGCCTGAGGTACCGAAACGTGTTCCGCGCAGTTGGTTCTTCAGCGGTCACCATGAAGGCGATGGTGGCTTTCATCTTGGTCATGTGGGAGGTAAGAAGGCGGAGCGGTGGACATGTCAGGTGTTCTGAGTTCGATCTGGATATGGAATTCTGAACCCGTCACGGTGATACGTCCAAAATGCATCACTATTTTTTTAATCATAATTCACCACTATTCATTGATATATTTCACATTATGATGCTTTACTAATGTGTTTTGGCTTATTTGACACAGTTTACAACTTTTCGGTGCCGAAACAGCAGAACCGGGAACCAAAGTGGAAAAGTGCACATAGAGTGGGCATATCTGCGCAACTCCAAATGACCTAAAATTTTCAGGGATTGGTTTTCAGAAGAAAAGAAGAAGACACGCAGAACGGGTCTCGGAGGGGGCCACCAGGCACCAAGGCGCCCTGGTGGCGCCCCCCTGGTCGCGCCACCTGGCCGCCTGGGTGGGGGTTCCACCTCCCGGCTCCCCCTTCTGCTTACATATCCCCCGAAACCTAAAAATCGAGGGGCAGCTTAGATTAGAAGTTCCGCCGTCGCAGCGAGGAGGAAACCACCGGAGAAGAAAATACCTTTCCGGCGGGCAGATTCTGTCGGGGCAAAATCCTCCTGGAGGGGGAGTTCGTCATCATCGCCATCACCATCGCCACGAGCATCATGGAGATCATCATCACCATCATCCCCATCATCAACAAGTGGTGCTATGTGAACGTCAACTACATAACACTTCGCCTTATAAGGACCTAGTAGAAGGCATTGTGTATAAATAATGCTTACGGTGGGTTGCCAGAGTGACAGAAACCTGAACCCTAGTTTGCGTACTTTTGCACAAGGGAGTGTAGGATCCTAGAGTTTATTGTTACGGTTAGGTTTACCATAATTTCTCTCTTGTGTTTGCGGATGCTTGCAAAAGGTTTTATCGTAAGAGTGCACTTGTTTTAGTCTAGGCGGTGTGCTAGCATAGGTTCACCCACATGACACTTATCCAAGCAATAGATAGTACTAGACAGAATATGGCGAAAGTAACTTGACTACCTCTCCCGTGTGTCCTCATGAGCGCTTTAGCCCTTATAAGTAGAATCTTCCGGCTTATCCTTTGTGTTCAAAAGGATCGGGCCACTTGCTGCACTTCTTCATAATTTACTTTATTTTCCTTTTATTTATGTATCAAATATTACGAAAACCCATAAAAAATCACCTCTCAGCGCCTGCATTTATTCCTTGCTCAAGATCACTTGTCATTACCTTCTGCTCCTCATTGGGTTCGACAATCTTACTTATCGAAAAGGCTACGATAGATTCCCTACACTTGTGGGTCATCACACGGTTAGTGTCGTCCGGTCTGGATCCGGAGTTCTGAACACGTCACGGTTTTCCTAGAGACCTCATGGTGGCACGGGGGAGATGCCGAGCGAAAGATCTATGCTTTGTCGCCAACGATAGTGCCGCTTACGAGTGTTGCTCTTTTCTTGAAGATGTCTCCATATTGCTCCTCTTTGTGTCTGATTTCCAGGTGAAAACTTTTGTTTGCGTGGACTCGGCAGCAAAGATGCTTAGTGTTGTTCTCCCTCTTTGGGGGGCGTTGTCATGGAGTTTCAGTGTTCTAGGGCGTAGTGCGGCGACTTTTTTAGTTCTTATTGTGCTTCATTTTTTATAGCATAGTCTTTTTTTGAACGTTTTTTATACCGTAGTTGCGTGCATCTTGCGCGATCTGATTATCCTGGGATCGATATTGTATAAGGGTTATCTCATCATCATGTATTGTCTGACCGTGTATTTTGATATGTTGATATATACATATATATATATATATATATATATATATCTATTCTGACATCAATGTCAGAATAACTATTCTGACAACATTCCGAACTGCAATATTTTCGCAAAGAGAACCGCACTGCTGAATTCGGAGCACTGCAGCTCGGGTAAAACAGAACCGCATGCACCATTTTCGCGATAATTTTTTAACCGTTGGTCGGAATTGAGCGTATGATATACCGTTGGATTCGTATGGAAAATGAGCATCTTTCGTATGTTGAACACTTCCCCCGATTCTTCACGGATTAAGAGCAGTTTCAAAAATGGTGCGACGACCCACTTTCACAGCTGCAGTGTTTTCGCGATTTCTCTTAAACCGTTCATCGGAATGATGCAAATTATATACCGTTGGAAAGATATCGATCAGGAGCTCCATCCATATGTAGAACACTTTGTCTAATTCGCTACGGATTTGAGAGAAATCTAGTCGCAAAAAACGCAGCAACTCTGTTTTTCGTTTTCGGATCTTGTAGAGAGTATAACTTTTTAACCGCTTGTCCGATCGATGCGTATGATACACTGTTGGATTCGTCTAGAGTAGTAGATTAATCCATATGTTGAACACTTTTCCATATTCCACACGGTTTTGAAGTAATTTAGAAAACGGTGTTGCTGCCCTCTTTTGGACAGCGGGAGTATTTGCTGAAATTCGTTTGATTCGTTCGTCCGATCGCTTCAATTGTTACACCGTTGGATAGCTATCGTTGAGGTGCTCCATTTGTATGTGAAACACATCCTCTAATTCCTTACGGTTTAAAAGTAGCGTTGATTTTACTAAAACGCGGACTCACTTTTTTTCGCGGAACAAAAAATCAGCGAGTGAACTGCATTGGTTTGCATCCGGCAGTCAAGCGCACTGCATTATCGCCAAACAGAGCGCATGTGTTCGTCGCGGACCCGAAATCGACCAAGCGAACTGCATTCGTCGGGCGTCCGCACCGCATCCGACGTGCAAGCGCACTGCATTATCGGTAAACAGAAGTGTAATGTTTTTCTCGGATCCGAACACGACGACGCGAAATGCATTCGTCGGGGGCAACCGATTGCATTTGTCAACCGAGAGAACTACACTTGTGTTTTTAACTTGTAACATAATTTTTTATCAACGAGAGTGCATCGCAAGGACGAGGCAAGTGAACTGCATTTATTTTTATCATATCGCAGCACAACGGACTATGAGTTAACCACAACCAGTGAACTTCATTAGACGAAAAGCCGCACCACTTAGATAGAAAAGTGCACTACATCAAACTGACAAGCAAATTGCACGGTCTTTTTTTTAACGTGGAGTGAACCCTGACCAACAAACAATGTGCACTGCAATATAAACAAAAAATAGCATGGTCTGCTATATAAACAAAGTAAAGAAAACTTCATAAAATTTTTTATCATTTTTTCTCGCATTATCAATTGAACCACATATGTTTTCACATTGAACTGCATATACATCAAAATAGTAACAATCGCCTCTGACCAACAACTATGTGGAGAACGAATCACGACATGGCTACATGCACCGTGTCCTGTAGGTGCACTACACTGTGGAGAGCGGCACATCAAGAATGGGAAGGACCACTAGGTGCACGCCACGGAGGAAGTAGGGCAGGTGAGGCTGCGGGGGGAAGGGGGGCCAGGACGACGTCGAGAAGAGATCGATGGGGCGCCGGCGAGGTGGGCGGGATCGACGGAGAACGAAATCCACGGCGCTGCCTCGTCGAGATACACGGCGCCACCGCATGGAGCATCGCCCCGCCCGCCGAGATCCACATAGCCGCATGGATCCGCCGCCGACGGGGAGGATCGCGGCCTCCACGTGGGGAGACCAACTCGGCCTGGCAGGGATCGATTGCGACTCCCGTGCTGCCAACCGGCGACGAGCAGTAGACTGCGAGAGGAGCACCTGACGTCCCAACGGGATCCAAGGGGCGAGCTCGTCTGCTACTCCCCGCGAGGTAGTTGACCGGATCGGGGTCGCCCGCGGCGGCAACGTGCACCGGGAGGCCCGATCTGGGCAGGGGATTTGGAGGTGGCGGTGGGTGGGGCGGCAGTCGGGGCTGGGTGGGGCGGCAGTGGGGTGGGGCGGGGGTGGAGCGGCGGTGGGGTGGGGCTGCGGTCGGGGGCTGGGGTGGGGCGGGGTGGAACAGCGGTGGGCGAGGGTGGGGTAGGGTGGCGGTCGGGGCTGAGGTGGGGTGGGGCGGCGGTCGGGGCTGGCGGTGGTGGGGGCGTGATGCGTGAGGGGGTGGGGGATGAGTGAGGAAGAAGGTGGGGATGCAGGGGAGAACGTGCGGGGTGGGTTTTTTATCGGTGCGGTGCGGTTCCGTAGTCTCGGTTCGGTTTGGCGGGTGTTGTTAGAATAAGCCCATGTGTTGTTAGAATAAGGTCTTAAGGGGTGTTGTTAGAATAGACCCACCCTGCACGTTCTCCCCTGCATCCCCACCTTCTTCCTCACTCATCCCCCAACCCCTCACGCATCACGCCCCCACCGCCGCCAGCCCTGACCGCCGCCCCACCCCACCTCAGCCCCGAGGTTGAGTGGAGCGAGAGCCTATCATAATTATAAAACGTATGTTATCTCTTGCAGGCTATACCAAAAAAAAATCCCGGTCCAAATATAAGAAGTAGAAAGCCCTGTTTAATCAATGTATTTACTTTTTTTATGTACATCAATTACAAATATATATGTTCATAAAGTTTTACACTTGTTTGCCTGCAATTTTTTTTACACTTATTTATTATAAATATGTGTCTATGTCTATATGTTTTATAGCTTTTTAAAATGTAAAAACAACACTTTAACTAAAAATAAATAACAAGCATCCTGGAGCCTGCCCTCCAAAACGCCTCTCACTCATTTCTGTCTCTACTCTCGCCACATCTGGGCATCATCTCTCCCATTCTTGACCACTCAACCTCTTGTCAACGTCTCATGTCATGGCGGGTTGCTATAGCGTGGGTCCATGACTCTACCAACTAGGGTTAAAATACTATAATGCCTCTTTCTCTTTCACGGACACATCTTTTTTTATATAAATTTTGCGAGGTTTATGGATTTATTTATTTGTATTCATCTTTCAAACGTGACATGTTTTTCTTTGTGTGTATCATTTTTGTAATCGTATCAATTTTGTGAGTAATAATTCAGCACTGTAGCAACGGAGGCCTCGTCAACATGAGCTTTTAACCTGTCAGACATCATCAACGTCTCACGTCATCTTCTTCTCTACCAAGCCAGGCTCAAGTTCTAGTGCTCCGCTTAAACACCGGTGCGCTCACTGGGGATTTTGGAGGTTCGCTGATTTATCTATGGGCGTCCATCTTTCAAACGTGTCACATTTTTGTATTTTTTCCGTTTTAAATTAGATGATTTTCATTTGTATACATATTTAGATACACATATATACATGTGTATAAATGAAAGTCATCTAACTTAAAATGGAGGGAGTAATAAGTTAACAAAAAAACATCAGTTAGTACTGCTCATCTTCTCCACTTGCTGCTAGATGTGATGCCATTCACATCACGTGGACTGCCTACGGTTGCAAATGGGTAACTTTTAGGTTATTCTTGAATGATCTAAATTTGGACACAATATTCGTTCGTGAACTGATTTGACTTTAGTCATAGAAATTGTTATTGTTATTGATATAGAAGTCGGTCATTTAATCTTTAATACAAATATCCACCCGCAATTTAATAAAAGTCGATCAAATTCAAACAAAATTTTATATTTTTGGATGAAATTCGTTTCAATTCGTATAGTTTACATAAACGAACGTTTCACCTGTTGGTCCGTGGCTAGATAGTCGAGGGGCAACCCGACGATAAAGTGAGCGGTGCGCTAGTCCTGAAGCTCTGTCGAGATCTCACACCGGCGCACCGAAGTCAGCTCAACCTCCTCCTGTGTCGGCGCATTCTGCTCGGCTATGCGTCGAACCTCCATCTTCGCCAGGATCTCTGTGCGGCGCGTCGGCATCAACATCTTGTAGGTGACTCAACGACGGAGTAAGGCTTTCGGTTTTGTTGTGGATGGTAAGATTGAAGTTGGAAATAGCGGCGCAGATGGGTCGGAGCAGATGGAAATGAGGGGTGGTTATCACCATAAATATTCGTGGGCGAGTGAACGGGTGGGCAACCGACTTCAATATGGCATAGGTAGGTTTCTCGGTCGTTGTGTCCGCATTGATGCATCGATGTCCCTTCAATGTCATCTCGTCACTTCTCTTTGATAATGGACACGCGCACGGAGAAGGAGCAGTGATCAACATTGATGCATCGTCTTCTCTTCGACATCGTCCAATCACGTCTTTTCGGTATTGAATGTGCGCGCGGATGAAGCTCTAGCCGGTAATAAATTTGTAGCATTCACTTCGCGTGTAGATAATTTTTGGCGCATAAGGTTTTGGGTCGATCGAGGTGTGACACGGCGGCGGTTCAAACATCCACAAAGCCTCCTCTCCATTCCCCCTTGGTTTACGTTCGATTTGTGAAACAAACAGACACGAACTAATCCGCAAATATATACATATCTTAGTTGGATGGTAAAACACGCTTGAACAGTTTGATTAGAAAGGTTTACGAGCCACGCAAAAAAATGCTCGAAGTCCTCCTCGGAGTCCGGCTAGCTTATGTTGTCCACTTGCCGATATAGGCGTTAAGAATGGAGGGTGTGTTGATCTAGGTTGGCTTTGAGGTTGTGCTTCAAGATGCTGGACACGGATGTGAAGCGATTTATGTGCTCTGTGTCCTATCCCTTCGTCATCTATGACTCGGAATAGGACAAGGCGAGTTGTGTATTGACGTTGTTGTGGTGGATGTTGGTGCTAACCTCTTGGTGCAGCGTTGTGCCGAAAGGTGTTGTATCGATCATCTTGGCTTCTTCTTCTTCTATGAATATATGATACACATGTTTATGCGTGTTTTAGAGATAGAAAATAACTTCCGGTAACAATGACAATTACAACGCAAATTCAAAAACAAATATCAAAACAACAAGTACAATGCCCGGTGGCCCGTGTCTGCAGAAAACGACACCTGCGGAGAGCAGGAAGTACAGCGAGGAAATCTCAGTAGCATATGCCGCGGCGAAACACGTCTCCGCCGACACCGACGCCCATAGACTTTTTTCCTGTTCCGCTGTGGCACACATGTGACGAACGACGCTAGCCTACGTAATTTCTGAAGTAGCTCAAACAAAACGTAATTTCTGAAAAAACACGCTTACATATGATGATATGAACAGCTCAGTACACTGGCAACGTACGGGAGCTAGCCAGACCGCCATGTACGATCACATACGCTCGTGCGCGTACGTACATTTGTACGTATATACACGGTATACCTACGGTTTCCATTTGCAGAAGCGTATGTACAGCGGCACACCACGTACGTACGTATGTAGGAGTACATGTGACTGAGCTCGGTGGATCACGTGAGAGAGGTTAATTCGCCATGTGCAGAGACTTGAGCCATTCCTCGTCGGACTCGAGGAACGACGCCAGGGCTCTCACGTCCTCCATCCAGTCGCCGCCGCCCGACCCCGACGAGCACGGCTCCGCCGCCGGGAACCCCGACGACGTCTCCGAGCTGCTTCCGCTGATGGCGCAGTCGTCTCCCTCCTCTCCCCCGGCCTGCGTCTCCGCGGGCAGCTCGGGCGGCGATGATTCCCGGCGGAAGAAGAGGCCCCCGGTGCACCTCACGGGCTTGGGCGCCCACACGGCGGCGGCGGCAGACGACGAAGGCGCCGCGGCCTGCACGGCAGAAACTGACGTGGACAGCGCCGCCGCCGCAACGGTGTTCCCCGTGGAGCTGGAGGAGCCGGAGGCGGCGGGCGTGGCGACGGCGACGCTCCTTGGGGAGGCAATGGCGGGGCGGACGGGGAGCGCCTTCCTGCCGAGCGTGCTGTTCCAGTAGTTCTTGATTTCGTTGTCTGTTCGGCCGGGAAGCCTGCCCGCGATGAGGGACCACCTGTTGCCGAGGAGGCCGTGGAGCCTCACGATGAGCTCCTCCTCGTCGTCGGAGATGTTGCCCCGCTTGATGTTGGGCCGGAGGTAGTTCAGCCACCGCAGCCGGCAGCTCTTGCCGCACCGCCGCAGACCTGCAAATTCAGTCTAATTAGCTACCTCTCCATTGTCGTCTACAATGGTTCAGCTCATACACCTAGGTCCTAGGGGTTAGGATCTACGTACCGGCTCTCTGGGGGACCTCCCTCCACCGGCCTTCGCCATGGGCCTTGACGTAGGAAGCCAAGGTCTCGTCCTCCTTGCTCGTCCACGCGCCTCGCTTAACCCCTTCCTTGGCGCAGCACGCCCTCCTCCCCATTCTCGCTATCTTTCTCTCAACCTCTCGCCCTCCCTCGATATCTCTATCTCCCCGGCCGTGTGTGCTTTGTTAGAGAGGGAGTGTGGTCTGCGGGCAGCAGGGGTTGTTGGGGTATTTATACATCGGAGCGGCAACGTGGCCCGCTGAGCACCTTCAGCCCACGGTGTTTGGGAGCTACACTTTTCTACTATGTTAGATGGACCAAAAGGCTAGGAAGGCTCCATGTGTGCATGACCAGGGACGTACAGCGCGATCTTTCTTTCCGCCGACGTTGCAAATCGCTGGAAGGCGCGACGGTGCCCGTCCAAATTCGATGCCGGAGCGGAGCGCCGGCTCCGTATCTCGTCAGCGCGGCTTCGGGGCCGGCGTGGATGCCGGAGCTGTAAATGGTAGTACGCATTGGCTTCGATCGCTCGGGACCTCGTGTGGTGGTGTTGGCGGCTCGCTTGATCGGTGTGTGAATAATTTTCGTTTGTAAGTCAAAGCGGTGAATCGGGGAATTGTTGTAGGGTATCGATGCGGATCGCACGGGTGATAGAGCCGGCGGTTTGCCTTGTGCGCGGTCTTGGCATCGATGTAGATGCCGAAGCGGCCGTTTCGGTTTTGGTTGTAGGGTGTCGTTTTTGGGTCGCTCAGATAACGGAGTCATCGGCTTCCTTGGAGCATGGCCTCTGGATCAGCGTGTGTTGATGATGCTTTTTTGTGGGTGTGTTATGGCGATTTTCATTCAGATTTTTGTTAATTAATCAAATAATTTTTTAAATTAATGAATCAAGCTCTAAAGGATCGTGTTTTAAAAAAAAATCGGTGCCATATTTTTTATATAAATAATACTCCTTCTATCCATAATGTAAACTAGCTTACAAAAAGTTTTACATTGGGAAAAGGCTCCCCTAACATATTACATCCTGCAGTGAGATCGATGACAAGTGGATTAGCATGTTGGTAGGCTTTATCTATCAATGATCCAACTGCAGTGTGTAGAATGGCAGAGGATCCACACCCCTTACATTGAAGGAGTAAGTTCGATTTGGTATGGTATAACAAGCTTTGCTTTTTATGTCCACACAAGTGTTCAAGTGGCGGAAACACTTCTTTCGGGATTTCAGTATTATTGTAAGGTAAAATGATCGCTAACCTATTGCATCTATATAGTGATCTTGGGAATCGTATTCGTTGAACCAATTTTTTTCTACTACGAATCCCAACAGTCGTGCTTTTGCTGAATGTGGTGGATCGAAGCTTAGCTTTGGGAATGAAAATCCTAAGATCGACCTTGGGTTGGAGTCGTCATTATTGGTGCATGTGTGACAATTCCTTCTTGAAGGCTTATCCTAAGAGTTGTGTGTGTTTCGTTTTGTATCATAGGGTTAGTGGTTGTATGGTAAAGTTACTGCCGTGATGCATGCGGCGTCAACTTCTTTTATTTTTGGGTCGATATTGTTTGGCTTTTGGATTTTAAATAATTTATAATATATGACGGGTATGCATCATTCGATGCGGAGGCCGAGAATTATACTCCTTTTCTAGAAGAAGAAAACGGTATGAGAGCTTGGTGATAGTGGTGGTGGAATGTACACTCTTAAGGCACACGAGAGAGAGGGTGTTTACCTTCTCCCTCCGTTTTTTTAACTTCGCATATAAGCTTTGGTCAAAGTCAAACTTGATAAAGTTTAACCAAATTTATATTAAAAAGTATCAACATCTACAACATCAAAGTTATATCATATGAAAACTAATGTCATGATGCTTCTAATGATAGTGGTTTCATAGTGTGGATGTTAATAGTTTTTTCTATAAAAGTGATCAAACGTTATCAAGTTTTACTTTGACCAAATCTTATATGCGGAGTAAAAAGAAACGGAGGGACTACTTCTTTATATGATGATGCAATAGTTAATAAAGTACTCAATGTCAGAAACCATTACAAATTCAATTCCATTTGCCAGAACACATTGAGATTCTATTGTCAATTTCTATGAAAGGTAGTGTGAATATATATTGGTAAGTCAAACCTTGACACACACCTCAATTTTCATCTTCCTTTTCTAACCTCATACTTGGCCCTCCCTCTGAAGCATGGAGCGCACCTTGGAAAAAACGGCCCTGAGCGGAGCAGAAGGATCATGGAGGAGACCTTATAAAAAAAATCGATGATGCCGACGGGAAGACATGTCATGATGGCACGATCATTGAAGATGGTGTCTCTCAACATGGCCTTGAGAGGATTGGCTAGTTGCAGTACTTCTCGATAGGTCCGCCACGCTATCAAAGCATCCACATATTCGTCTCCAAGTGTCGCAGTTTTCCTGGAAGAGCCTCTGCAACTTCTACCAAACAACATTCACGGTGCCGCTAACCTTGGGAGGCAACCCGAAAAGCTCAGTGGAAATCCTGGTATAGATCTACTAGAGCATGATGAAGTCGCCCTTGATCCACAAAAGATCAGTGGTTGTTGGAGGGTTGGTGGCGATGATGTGGTAACGAAGGCCACAATGCCCGAGGTGGACAACGAATAGGTGCCTCCAACATAGTAATTGTGTTGTTGGAGATTAATGAACATGGGTATGAAGGGTTTGACATCGACAATGGTGTCGATAAACGATGTGGGGGCTAGCAATGGAAGAGGAGACGTTGAAGAGATTCGAGGAGGGAATAGTTGGGGGAGGTAGATGGCTGAGTGGGCATAGGGTTGTTGTGTCGTCGCCGCTGGTGGAATGCTCACAGATTTGCCTCATGTCGAAGAAGGGACGGCACGGGGAAGGGCAGCGAGGCATGTCGTCGTAGCTGAAGAAGAGGCCATGAAGTAAGCCGGAGGCGAGCAGTGGAGGAATGACTGTAGGAGGAAATAAAAATGAGTAAGAAAGGAAAGTCCAAATAAAATTTCAGACGACATATCTATAGTCGAACCCAAAATCTATATACGGGATAAATAATTGACTTGCTAGCTTTCGTTGAAGTTCTCAACAGGGATACACATAACTCAACTTGTAGCAGTTATGGAACCAGATGTGTACTGAATCGTGCATCGTGGGATAGTACAGGCTATTACCAAGTCACGTAATAACGGACTTGTTAAAACTCAGTCGACTGAGATTTAATTAGGTCTCAGTCGACTTTGCAGCATTTTCTTTCATCATTTGTAACATTTTTTTATATGGTTGCAACATCTATTTTATTGGTTGTAGCATATCATTTTTTATCGGTTGTAACACGTTATCACATCGGTTGCAACATTTATCATTCACAGTTGTAGCATTTTAGTCACACCGGTTGCAGCAACAGTTGTTATTGCTGGCAAAACCATCGCAACATTTTTATTGCTGGTTGTAGCATCTAGCGGTGCTGTTTACGGCAAAAAATCTACGTTGATGTCACTCGACTGATACTTTGTTAAGTCTCAGTCGACTGACTTCTAGACAGACCCATGAAGGTGGCAAGCTAATGTAACAGTACATGCTGAATCGATGTATACACCGTTAGACTTGGGACTAGTCTCCCGTGCATGCTTGTTCAGTGCAGTCCAGAGCTCTTGCTCATGCACAGCCATGGGCGAGCTCCAAACAATAAAGCCATGGAGAAGATCTCCGGTGGAGGGAGATGATGGGCGCTGGATGCACCGTGTGGCGGCCAGCGTGGAGAGGTCGACCTCAGCTTCAATTCTCTCCCGCCAAACATCTAGACGGGGCCACTGTCCCCATGCTGGATCTTGTCCGTGATTCCAATAAGGACTGCCCAGCTATCTCCCCTATAGAGACAATGCAAGAGCAAGCTGAGGACAAGGATAGTTATGACCTAATTTGTTCATCTGTAAACTCGCCAAGGCCAACCCAGAAGGGTCGGGGCAAAGCCGCAACAGGTCCCAACTTTAGTGATCTAAACGCTTACATTTTTTTACGGAGGGAATATGTTTTCGCAACAAAATAGCATCGCTCATCCAAATTTTTAGCGGATGTATCTCCGAGAGCATCACTCACTCAGTTCCCAATGATCTTACAACATCCAACTAAAAACAAGATCTTATAACATATTTTCCTCTCCAATAGACTCCATGAACATTGCATGAGCCCACCTATGTCATTTGATGTATTAACATGATTGTCTGATTTGTAGTCTATCTTTCAACTAGAGTTGAATGTAAAACCGTGCTCACCGTTTACAATATACCTTTAATAAACGTGTTGTGATATATCTAATATATTTAAATATTATTGTGCTGGCTAAACCAAAACATATGAGTTTTTTATGCTAAAAAAAGGTCCACGTCGTTATCTTTTTGTGGGCCCCTCGATATGTCAGGGCTTTGGAATTATCTTTTGCGTGTATTGGCTCTGTATTTGACAGCACCATTTACTCAGTTGAAGCAGGTGACACCATTTCTAGGCTCCTCCACCAGTTGTTTTATTTTCCTTTTTTATTTTTTTTATTTTTGGGGGAACCCTTTTTTTATAACCTTGAGTGGAACTTCCATGTGTTTTGGTTGTGTGCCACTTTGTATGCATGCTCAGGGTTAATTTTCAAAAATGTTAGAAAAATGATGATAGTTTTTTAAGCATGGAAAAATGAATGTTTTTATGATAATTTGTATTGTGGTGGGAATGATAAAAATTTTGAGCAAGCACGATAAAGTCTGGCAAAATACTGAATATGACGGTTTTGCCAGGATTTGACATGCTTGTTGAAAGAATTTTTCATCCTCTTGAAATTAAAAATTGTCATAAAATTATTTGTTTTGTCATGCTTTAAAAACTAATGTTCACTATAAATTGTTGTCCTAGATTTTCAGGATCTCTCCGCCCCACTTATAAACTTGGGTTGGGTTTTTATACAACTAAGGGATAATAACATATTTTCACACACAAAAAGGTAGATAGTAGACTAGAAGGTCAAAAGGGGTCTTGCTAACTCCAGCTCATGTGCTCTTTGATGATAAGTAAATTCAAAAAACAAAGAGTTATGAAAACAATTTATGACAAACTTTGAGAAATATTTTGGGTGATTGCAAAATTTCATCACCAAATGATAATTGTGGAAGTCACATTAAAATAAGATCACTCCAAAATGTGTTAAAAATAGCATTTTTTGGAGCATCGATTTTTTTTACTGTGACTTCCATGAATGTTATTTTACGGTGCAATTATGCAAGCACTCAAAACATTGGTCATGTTTTTTTTTCTAATTACTGTTTATCAAGGAGTACATGAGCTCGAGAACACATACTATAAGGCCCTCTTTCCAAGAGGTATGTTAGGCAACACTTTTCGGGAGTTGAAGGGGAAGGGGGGGGGGCTATGTTTTATTGCTAGATACAACCATTAGAAGTTAGAACGGATGGAACCTGATCAATCAATTGCAACCAGCACACGTACCTGTTTGGTTCAAGGCTAACTTTACCACGCCTATCAGCCACACTTGTGGCGAGCCAAAGAAACTGTGGCGAACAAAAAGATCGCCACACATTTGGCAAGAGTTTGTGTTGTAAAAGTTGTGGCAAGCCAAACTTTAATGTGAAACCAAACGCATGCCTAGGCAGTTGTGGCGCGCCGTACCCGTGGTGTGGCAAGCCACGACCGGCAACCAAACATGCCCGGCCTCAGGCCCTCTCCCCTGATCACCATGGACCTCACCGGCTAAGAATCTCCTGCTAATTTAGTCTTGCAATCTACTGCACATGACCGTGATTCGATGGGTCAGCTTAATCAGCTACTGTACATAAAAGTGTACATTCTTGCTGCTCCTTTAATTGACCCTCCACTCTCCCCCCGATTGCATGTAAGATATTTCGCGTACGGCGGGTATACTTTTCTCTGATGCTATGTTTGAATAAGGGGCACGTTGGAATTGAAAGCTACCCCGGAGACAATTGCTTAATGGTGATAAGCACGTGCATGTGTGGCTTGTGTCACAATTGCTTATAGCTGACAGGGATCCTCGTTCAATCGTACGCCATACAGGTGCGGCATCGGTGTAGAGTGCCATTGTCATGAGCAGAACTGCAACTTTACTTTTCACAATGAAAACAGTATAATCAGATTTGAATATGTATAGTTAGTGCTGAGTTATCTTTTTGTATCTCACAAACATAATAAACTCAAGTTTACACCATGCATTGGTTAAAAATTCACCCCAATGCTTCACAGCTTTTTATAATTCGGTAGAATCTTCTACATGTTGGTTGAACATGAGATCTTCAGAGACCAGCTGCACAGAACACCGATGCAGTGAATTCCCACGGCTGCTGCTACCTCAAAGTTTTTAGCAGGGTTTTTCTTTCGGAGGCACTTCCGCCCACACATTTTTAAATGGTAATTTTCGTTATGTATAGATGATAATTATGAGCCAAAGTTGTCATGTTGAAGCAAAAATTATCATATACTAACAAAAGTTGCCATCTCACATTTACTAAATTTGCCATCTAAAAACGTGTGGACGGAAGCGCTCCGCCCACACGTGTGACAGCTATCGGAGTCCTTTTCTTTATCCGGGAGTACACAAAACATGTACCACCACTGTGTTTTACTGTTTAGGATCTGCTTAACAAGCAAATGTTAGCTAAAAGCATGGCAATTGCAAACAATTTGCATGTCAACTTGTGTTGGCTGAGGATGATAAGTTTAGTTGGCAAGCATGACAAATCCATCCGAGTTCAGTTTGTTTGCCAGGGCTAGCCGTGCTTGCAAACCAAATTTGTCATCATACCGATAATATAAATTGCCATCCCCTCCCAACGAACACCAAATGAATAGAATTACAGGTCTACAAAAGCAAAGCAGCAGATAAGGCAGAGAAGCTCTCTCTTGTCGCCAAAGGACTACTTACAAGAAAGAGTGAACAACGAAAAGAAAAACATACTGCTCAAAAAGAGAAATATATCCCTCCTGCCCCAGCCAACGCCCATTACTGAAGCTTTAGATGTGGCCCATTTTGTCATTTTATTGGCACAAGTAGTCCTTTATGTAAGAAAAATCAGCAACTGTATCCCATATGTGACTTATTTTTGGAAGGGAATCATCTCATATAGTATAACTGAATTTTCTTCGCCAGCACAAGAGTGGGACGGGCCACTTGAAACGTGAGCTACCCAACTACTGTATCAGTCTACAGTTTTAAGCAGGCTTTATCACTCCTCGGTCCTAAAGAAATGGACACAGAGACATCAACGTGGATGGCAATTCTGCCGCGACGGCGCAACACTGCCCGGTTTACTAGTAAACCTCCACTAGTCCACTAGCAGCTACCCATGGGCAAGTGCACGAAACCACCTAATATAGATCCTGCCCAGTTGTACTAGCTCACTGCTAACATCAAAATGAATGAAACTCAACTGAAAAAATGAATGCAACTAATTATCCCGTGTTAATGACATGACCGTGACAAATATAAGAAGAAGAAGAAGAAGAAGAAGAAGAAGAAAGAGGACAATGCAATCCTTGGAAGAAAGATTAACAAGTAAGCATCTTGCTGCAGGGGCTGCAGACAAAGATAGAATAGCACAGCACCGTCTCCAAAATGATCTTGTTATTGCCATTGTGTTGGACATCATCAAGGTGCACTAAAGAGCTTTGGCTTCAAGCTCGATTCATTTGCTTACCCGATGACTGTCTTAATGACATGATCGTGATGTAATAATTGGAAGATGCAAAAAATAGATGACAGATCCCAGGGTCTAGAGAAGAAAATTCAAGTGAGCATCTCACAACAGACAAAAAGTTTTTAGCAACAAAAAAAAAAGACAAAACAGTTTTCTTTACAGCAATAGTAGCCGTAGAACAGCTCATCATTGTCAAAAATGTTTACCAGGCAGAAAAAGGACGTCTCAGATTTTCACTGCAGATGAACATGTGGAAAATGATCTTGCTTTTGCCTTTATACTGAATATCACGTGAACGAAAGAGCTTCCGTTTCAAACTCAGTTTGCAGTGCTTTACATACAGAGCCACGGAGAGTTACATTCCAGCAAATACACCTTTCAACCCCATGCCATGGATGATGCATAATTGACCACCAGCTGCCCATCGATCCCAAAGTTCTGCCATGTAAACACAAGTAAATTGTTTAACGACCATTACTCATGTAGTATCAAATTTCAATTGCTAGTACAATCAGATTAGGTAACTGAATAATCCCTACTAGTGCTTGGTTTGTCTACTCGGCTAGCATAACGTTTTTGTACTTATCTTAGAAGCTGATGAATAATCAGAATAGCTGAAGGCTATTTGCCAGTACATTTCAAGATATGTAACACTGAAGAGGGAACATTTAAGTAGAGTATTGGCTCTTACATTGTATAAATCCGATATCAACTCATCTGGGTTCGGGGAAAATGCACTATTCACATAGAGAAACTTTTGAAGAAACAGAGAGAGGTCATCAATATTATTTCCATATATGTTGACACTATGAACCACTCCAAATGAATTACAAACCGCGGTCTTACCACTGTGTCCTGGTGAATTTGACGGCGAAGAAATTCAATCACCCTCGCAAATTTCTCATTTCCACCAATCTGAAAGCGTACAAGGAGGTTAGAAAATATTATTAACCACAAAGGCACTGACTGGGAACACATTCTGTTTAGCTCGATGTTCAAATTGCATGAACCATAACAAAGTAGTTCATTAGTAGCATTTATTTATGTATTGAAATAAGGAGTACTGTAGCATAAAGTTCCATTAGATGGCGAACTTAAGGGCGCACTATTTACTCGTGAAACCAGGGCCTTCCATTACTTGAACACAAAAGGTCGTATCCGCAAAAATAACAAAAACGGATGCATCTAAAGCTATGATGGTTTCTAAAACTTAAAAATGTAACCCTCTACAGCCTACAGGGCATAAACACATGTTTCACACAAGGAAGCTCAAAGGTAAAAAAATTACAGACATCCACCAAAATTATCTGAAGGAAATTGTCTTGAGGCGACATTGTCGAAGCACATCAATTTTTTTTTTGGAAAACAACTTCTTTTAGAAGAAAACATTACTCAAACACAAATATTTATGAGTTTTTATAAAAGTATAAGTACATAAAGTTGGAACTGTTGAGGTATCTATCCAAGTGGGGAGAGTGAGGAAAGCTTCTAGAGGAGCACAACTGACATGGACATGTATGGCATATTGGCGATAGTAAGGGTCAAGATCCCTGATGCCTTTGGCACACACATGTTCCTTGTTGGTGCATGAACGACGCTGGTGAGATGACATCAATCGGAGACTTGATGAGCCGGAGCCAAGCAAGCCCTTCTCCATCACAACAATCTTTTTCTCCTGCTGGCTACAACCAAGGACACGTTGCTGCAATGGCCCCAACAAACAACAGACCAGTACGGCACTACCACTAAGCTACTGCGCTGTTGATTTGTCACCCCCAAATACTACTAGTAGTTGTATTTTTGCCCCCAAAATAGTCGATTTCTGTGGCTGCGGCTAACTGCTGATTTGATCGGGCCAGGCCAAAATTACCGCTCAAATCGAGCAAACCAGACAGGCCGGCAACCTGCGTTAATGCGAGATCTCTCACGGGATAGTAACCCGAGGTCGATTTTCTGAGCTTGGTAGTTGCGTGAGGAAAGCAATGGCGAGAAAAATGAGGCCCGCACCTTGAACTTGGACTGCCGCAGCTTCGGCGCGTTGGCGACGGACTGGAAGTTCACCACGACTGCGGATCGGGAGCCGTGAGAGGAGTTAGCGGAGAAGAGACGGAGGTGGAGGAGGAGGGCGGAGAGGAGAGCGGGCAAAGGATCGAACCTTTCTTCTGGTTGGGGTCGGCGGCCATCGCCGTAGGGGAACGGCACGACGGAGGAAGGAAGGAGGAAATTTGCGGCGAGGCCCTCGTGAGATGGACTCTGTAGGATGCGACCCTTGGAGACGGGTTTTTTTTTTCTTTTTTGATTGAGAGGGAGGGAGAGAGATTTTTTTTTGAATGGAGACCGGTTTGGTTGGCACCTTGGATTTTTTTTATTTTTTTTACTAGGACAATGCCCGTGCGTTGCAACGGGAGCATAATTTATATATTTATGGTATTTAAATACTCCCTCCGTCCAAAAATTCTTGACGCAAGTACAGTGTAATGGCTATTTTGCAAAAAAGCCCTTCAAATTTTAAAATCACTACGGACGGGTCCCTGTGTACATCTCCTTCCTCCGCTCGTCGCTCGCGCGTCGCCAGGGGCAGGCGCCGGACAGCGGAGGTCCTTCGTCGCCTTCCACGCCCTGATTAGTCGTCGCCGTCTAGGAAAGCAGCTGCGTCGCCCACGATCCCGCCAACGAACGGGATCTGCGCCGCCCACGAGGAGGACCTCCGCTGCCCGCCCACGACGGGGACCTCCTCCGCCCGTCCACGACGAGGACCTCCTCTGCCCGTCCACGATCTGGCGTGCTGGTTCACTTCGCTCAGGGCGGCCGCGCTGGCCCAAATCGCCCACAGCCGACCCGCTGGTGCGCTTCTGCCGCCGGCTGATTGTGGTGCTGGTGCTGCAACACCTCTGCTGCCGGCGCTGCTGCTGGTGGGCGCCGCCGCTGCGCTGGTCCGATCCCCACCCAGACCCCCAACGTCGACGCCTCTGGTATTCCCCTCTGTTCCTACGAAATTTTTCAGTTTACCCAAGTGAAACCTGAACCTGTTAGCAATCTTCAGTTAAACCTGAACCTTGTGTCTAAAACAGAGTAAACCTGAACCTGCAATAAATCAAAATGAATGCTCAGGTTCAGTGCAAATGAAAAGATTGCAATCTTCAGTTAAATTCAGGTTTCTGAACCTTGTAGTTTCTGAACCTGAACTTGTGTCTAGAACAACAGATCAACTAGTTGCATTTGTCAGTGCATTTCTTTTAAAGCAAATTGTTGCTCTGCTAACCTGCAAATTGTTGCTCGGTGTTGAACAATGAACCAGTAGCAATTGTCTTGTGTAATCCATCCTTGTACTGAAATCTCTGAACATCTCATAAAACACCAAACTGAAATCTCTGAAATAAAATCTCAGAGTTTCAGTTTTCTCTGCACCATGTCAATTGCAATTCAGTTTCAATTTTAGTTAACACTGAAGATTGCAATTTCAAGATAAGTTGAGAGCAAATGCTAGTGTAAATAAAACTAGAGGAAATTTCTCACTTGTTCTCATATCAATGTTCAGATAACCTGCTAACCTGCAAAACTTAAAACCGAATTGCATTGCATTGCATTGTTCATTTTCAGGTTTGCATTGCATTGCATTTTCAGGTCCTGACATTGATTCATGTAAATTCAGGTTCAAGGGAAGCTAGTGGTGCTACTACCTCACCATTGAGCAATGGATTTAAATATGATGCCTCAAGGTCAGGAAGTAGATGATCAAGATGTCGGAGCAATGGATTTAAATATGATGCCTCAAGGTCAGGAAGTAGATGATCAAGATGTCGGAGCAATCGATTTAAATATGATGCCTCAAGGTCAGGAAGAAGATGATCAAGATGTCGGAGCAATGGATTTAAATATGATGCCTCAAGGTCAGGAAGAAGATGATCAAGATGTCAGAGCAATCGATTTAAATATGATGCCTCAAGGTCAGGAAGAAGATGGACAAGGTCAGGAAGAAGATGGAGAAGGTCAAGAAGATGGAGATGCTCAAGGTGGTCAGAAAAGAAAAGATTTGTCCAATAAGGAGAGACATGCTGTTTACTTTGCGTTGCTAGTAGTAGAGCTCAGAAATGTTGTTGTTCAACCAGAGGACAAGTTCCTCGTGGAAACCCTATTGAACGTACACATCCGAACAGTTGAAAGAATTTGGGCAGAAGCCAAAAAACAGATTGCCTTAGGACAAGAAGTGGACGTCTCGAACAAGAAGAAAGGAAGAGCTGGTCGAAAGAGGAAAGAATTGGATTTGTCGAGGGCAGCAACAGTACCATTGAACAAAATAAGAACGATTAGGGCTCTAGCAAGGTCCCTTGGTATTCCCCGCTCGACCTTACATTGGAGGTTCAAGTTGGGTGAGCTAAAGCGACATACTAGCACGGTGAAGCCTTTCCAGAACCAGAAAATATGATCAAGCGATTGGAGTACTGCATATCTATGCTAGATCCGATCCGGATCTCACATCCCAATCCAATATTTAAGCTAATGGATGATATGATTCACATAGATGAGAAATGGTTCTATATGACAAAAAAAGAGTACCTACTATCTCTGCCCCGAAGAAGCTGAACCAGAGCGCAAAGTGCAGAACAAGAACAGTATCGGCAAAGTTATGTTTCTTAGCGTTGTCGCCAAGCCGAGATATGGTGATGATGGAGCTATCACGTTTGATGGGAAGATCGGAATTTGGGAATTTTTGAAAATGATTCCAGCGGCTAGAAGAAGTCAAAACAGACCGAGAGGAACACTTGAATTGAAATCAGAGAGGGTGACTCGAGATGTCATGAGGAAAATGCTATGCGAGAAATTAATCCCTGCTATTCAAGACAAGTGGACCGATGAAGACTATAAAAGAACCATCTTCATCCAACAGGATAATGCTAAACCGCATGTTCAGCCCACCGATCAGATCTTTCGAGACGCTGTAGAACAGACTGATCTTGATATTAGGCTGTTGCAGCAACCGCCAAACAGTCCCGAGACGAATGTTTTAGATCTGTCAATCTTCAACTCAATGCAGTCCTTGACAGATCGGCAGGCACCAAAAGATATCAAAGAATTGGTGGAAGGCGTGGAAGAAGAATTTCAAAACTATGAGCCCGACAAATTGTTTAGAAGTTTCTTGACTCTTCAGGCGGTTTTGGTTGAGATCATGAAAGACAAAGGAGGGAATAACTTCAAGCTCCCACACTTACACAAGGACCGTCGTGAGAACGAAGGAAGGCTACCTATTGCCCTATCTTGTGACACTCAGCTAGTTGCCGACACCATGGCACTCATACGAGAAGGGCACTCATAGGAGTAGTTCTTGTTTGTAAAATGTGTATGTCAAAGTCCTTGTAAATGTTTTTTTGTCAGTGTCGGGGTATCCAAATTATTGCCCCTTGTAAATTCTAGTCTAGATATTCAGTTTGAAACCTCTGAACTTAACAAATGTGAAACTAAAGGCTAAGCTGAAACCACAAACTGAAATGGAGTACTGAAAATGGAGTAAGTTTAAGCTACTGTATTTTCAAGTTTAAGCTACTGAAACTAAAGGCTAAGCTCATTATCAAGAACATTCATGGTAGGCAAAAATAGAGGTTTATCATAAGACTTATCAAAATAGCAAGGGCTATCATAAATAACAGTAGAAAAATCATCCTTGCAAGTCTCATTCATAGGGGCACCATGGCCACAAGCATCAATTTCATCAAAAAGGGATATTTCAAAAGATTCAATAGGATCATAGCAATCAATATAGCATTCAGCCTCCTTAGGTAAGCATGGAGGGCAATCATATAAAGTAAGAGTCAAAGAGTTACTCTCATTAGTTGGTAGAGATGGGTAGCTACTCCATTCTTCCTCCTTTTGTTCGTCACTCTCCTCCTCTTTTTCATCCAATGAGCTTTCAGTTTCAGCAATTTCTTCTGTAGAGTCCTGCAAAGCATTAGTCTCTTCCTCTTGTGGAGAGAACCTTTTGAGATAGTTAGTAATATAAGCATTATTAAGATTCCCAAAGCAATATTTAAGTATATCAAGACTCTCAGATTTGTAAGGGGCATCTTCAATATTTTCAACAAAGGAAGCAATTTCATAGGCACCCTTAAAAACAACAAATTCTTCTATTTGTGCTACATCAAAGAAATCATAATGTCCCTTAGTATAAGATACCAAGGTTTCATTATCATTACACCAAAATTGGAAAGGAAGGTGTTTAAAGGGCAAGCAGCAACAAGATTCATCACAGCAATAAGATATATCATAATCAGAGCATAAGTTTCTAGCATAGTGATATAAGTTTTGTATCAGTTTCCATATAAATATCCCCTTTTCAGACAAGCGGTATTCCTTATAATATTTTTGTTGATCCTCAGTGAATCCACCTTGCTAATAAGATCTAGTTTCAAAGAATTTAACCATTGTAAGCAAACAGAGTAATAAGATAAAGTGTACTTATCAAGTGAACTTATAAGTAGAGCTATGCTCCCCGGCAACGGCGCCAGAAAACATCCTTGATAACCCACACTGCAGGGGATCGAGATAGTCTTCGTGGGTAAGAATAACCCAATTTATAGATTCGACACAAGGGGATCCAAAGAATACTTATAATCCTTAGCAGTTGAGTTTTCAATTCAACCACACCTGAAAAAGCACTAGACAATATATTTTGTAGCAACGGTGTGTTGACGGGTGTAGTCTTAGAGACTTCCCCAATCACCAACACCACAAAGTAGTAACAAAGTATTAGCAGCAGTGATGAGAGCAATAGTAACAACGAAGGCAATAAAGATGAAAGATGGACCGGGGTTCAAGGTTTCACTAGTGGTAACTCTCCAAGCAAAAAGACACGTGTTGGGTGAACGAATTACAGTTGGGCAATTGAAAAAATTGCACAAACTCTAGCCAAACAAACTAGAGCAATCCTAATCTAAGAACCAAACGTAGGCATGTGTTCCGTATGTAGTTGTACGTGCTTGCAATAAGAACTTGCACAACATCTATTTTCCTACCGTCCCGCTATGAACGGGGCCAAAGGGAACTTACAGAGATTAAGGTGCTCCTGTCAAAGAGCACCGGAACAAAGAATTAGCACTCTATGAACACATGTGATCCTCAAATTATAGCCCATCCCCTTTGGTGTCCCAAGCTGTCACCATTGGGATCGCCGGTTCCGGACTATAATAGGTGCAACACAAACTACATCATATGGATCTCAATCATGTGGGGCAGCTCATGAGAACTTTGTATTTGAAGATCAAGGGGGAGAAGATACCAACAAGCTACTTCCAAGAACCCGTAGTCCAAGGAGGAACTACTCATGATCCATCATGGGGTGAAGAAGAGTTGATGAAGATGGCCCCGGGGGCCAAGGCCCTCTCCGACAGGGTGCCGGAGCAGGATCCTGGTGACCCCCGAAGCTAGGTTTCGATGGCGGCGGAGATCGGGAGAGCTTCTGGAGAAAAGGGTTCGATATCTCGGGTTTTTGCGTCACGGGAGATTTTATAGGCAAAGGGGGAGTCCGAGGCGGTGCCCAGGTCGCCCAGGCGGCCACCCCGCGCGGGTGGTCCCTGGCCGCGCCGGGAGGGCTCTTGGGGGCCACCTCCTGGCTCCGTCCTCCGGCTGGAGGACTCTTCCGATGTAGATATTTTTTGGTAATTTTTTGGAAATTTTCTGAGCAACTTCATTTTTGGACTTTTTTCTGCATTGCAAAGACAAAACAGACAGAAACTGGCACTGGGCTCTATATTAGTAGGTTAGTCCAATAAATGATTCAAAAGCATGGCAAAAAGATGTAGCAATGACACAAAAAGGGCATGGAATGAGCAAAAATTATAGATACGTTTGAGACGTAAAAGGTGCTGAAGTGGCAGCTGATACGTCTCAAACGTATCTACTTTTCCAAACACTTTTTCTATTGTTTTGCCCTCATTCTTGCATGATTTGGACGAAACTAACTCGGACTAACGCTGTTTTCAGCAGAGCTGCCTGTATGGTTTTATTGTGCGCAGGAAAATGGATTTTTGGACGTCTCAGAAAATTCCCAAAAAAATACCAGAAAATCCACGCACCTGAAGGAGCCAGAAGCCAGAAGTGGGACCAGAGGGGAGCCCAGGGGGCCCCAGGCGCCCCCTGGCGCGGCCATGGATGGGCCACGCCTCTGGCCGCCTGGGGGCCTCCCCCCTCCTCTGGTGCCCTACTGACGCTCCTATTTATTGCCGTGACGGAGAAACCCTAACAGAAGTCGTTTTTCCAATCCACGTCGCAGAGACGCCGCCACCCTCTGTTCTTCTCCGGGAGGGCTAATCTGGAGGCTGTTTTGGCCTACGGTGAGGGGAGATCATCGCCATCGTCATCATCATCACCACTCCATCCTCCCTCCATGACTTCTCCATCCATGTGTGAGTAATTCCCTGCTGTAGGCAAAGGGGATGGTAGGGATTGGATGAGTTAGATCATGTAATAGTTTATCAGATTGTTGGGGGCATGTTGCCTATCATCTAGATTGTTGTTATCATCTTTGCTTCAACTTGTTGCTCTTAATGCTTGTCACTTTGGGCCCGAGTGCCATGATTTCAGATCTGAACCCTATGTGTTTTCATGAATATATTTGTGTTCTTGATCTTATCTATGAGTTGTATGCACCTGTTATAGTCTGGAACCGGTGATCCCAAAGGTGACAACTTGGGACACCAAAGGGGATGGACTATAATTTGAGGATTCCATGTATCCATTGATTGTTAATTCTTTGTTCCAGTGCTCTTTGATAAGAGCACCTTTATTTCCATAAGTTCCTTTTGGCCCCGTTCGTAGCGGGATGGTAGGAGAAAAGATGTTGTGCAAGTTCTTATTGCAAGCACGTACAACTACCTATGGGGTACATGTTGGATATGTGCCCTAGAGACAAATTAATGAAATACTTGTCACATATACGTTTTGTTCATAATACGTTTTATACTGTGCTATAACTGTATTACTTGGAAATACTAATACAGGTGTAGTATAAAACATGGTCCGTAGTTTAACTCGGGTAAACTATCTCATTGGGCAATTGATTGATCAAGCTTTCCTGATCATGGCGACACTTAAGTCCATTGACAATGAGGTCATATCGTTAAGGGGAATGATGTGATGGACGTACACCCACCTAAAGTATTGCAATGTGATCGAGTCACATAGTTCAACGTTGCTATGACTTTGTAACGTATGGCTTAGTCCTTAGACCGTAACGATCATACGTAATTGTCATCTATGAGGAGACTTTGATTTGTATCCCACCGCCTGACTGAAATATGCTGGCTATAACGGTGCACTTTGGGTATTCCGAAATAGATGGTTGATGAGTATGTTAATAGACCAGAGCGGGATTTGTCAGTCCTTGTGACAGGACAGGTACTCTGGGCCCACTCGGTGGTATTGCATCAACACCTTGCAAGGACATGACTAGGTCACAAGAGATGCAATGGTCATGGACGAGAGAAGTTGTTTGTTGTGAACGAGATGTGAACACCGTATGTAGGATACCGACGATCAAACCTCGGACAAACAAAGTACCGTAGCACAAAGGGATTACGTTGTATCGTTAACGATTTCCAAAAACGATCGAAGTTCATTCGATGGAAGCGCAGGGGCTGTCAAGGATTGTAACCAGGTCCAACTGACTAGTCATTGGTCAATGAGAAGAGTCTCGACCATGTCTGCTGTTTCCCGGACCGTTAGGGTGTTACACTTAAGGGCAATCGATGCATAGGACAGTTACGGGATCAATCGGTGAAATAGGAGGAATCACCGGAATAGTTCCGGAGGAGGACGGAATGGTTTCCGGACATTTTGAATAGTTCAAAATAAAGTTTAATTGTTTTAATAATGTTTTATTATTTAATTATCTGAATTAAATATTTAAAACATATTAAATAAATTAAAAAAATGGGAAAAAGGCTAAATGGGCCCATGGGGCCCATTAAGGGAGGAGGGGGTCTCCCCCCTTGGGCTTGGCGCCAAGCGTGGGGCCCACCACCCCCCTTGGCCGGCGCACTCCCCCCCCTCTGGAGTTTAGTCCCACATGGGGGAGGGGAGGAGGATGGCACCCCCCGTTGGCCTATATAAGGTGGGGTAGACCCCACTTTTTCCAACACACCAATATCTCCTTCTTCCTCCTTCTCCTTCCCGGAAGTGGACTCCCCTTGTTTGGACTCTGCACCTGGATTGGAGTTCTCCACCATAAGGCAGGCCGTCGTTCTGCTGGAGTCGGGATCCGTAGCCGTGTTTCTTCCGCTGCTCGCCTGGTTCGGGGCCCGGGAGGAACATCGATTGTACCGTACGTGTATAATCTCTTCGAGAAACTACACCTGTGGTGCTACTTCGTCGCTGGAGGTTTACCGGGAGTCATCCTCGCCGGTAGTGGTCTTATACATGACAGGGAGGTCGTAGTTCCGAGTCTACGCCAGCCACGTTCGCAAGAACGTTTCCCTCTTTCGGTCTTCAAAGGTATGAACACCGATTCCCTCTGTTACTTTACATCGCCATAGCATAGATCTTGGGTTCGGGTACCGTAGGCAAGCTTTTAAATTGCGGGAAAAACGATTTCGCGGCGGCTGATTTGGGACGCTAAAAACGCAATTGCGTGAAATTGCGGCTGCAAAAGCATTTTGCGGCAAATCAATAAAACATGTAAAAAATAGCAATGAGCACTGATATGTCAACAGACATAGTTAATTTTGCAGTATAAAATGGTCTGACACACATTACATGATTACAAGCACCAAACTAAAGGTCTTACTCTTACACTCTTAGGCTAAACTTAAGTTCTCAGACTCACAAATGACATAACATTAACATGAATCATGATAGATAAGTTAAAGGTTCAGTCAAACAAACTGACCATCATCTCATTATCAAGCAAAAGGATCTAGTTCAGTCTTCACTCAATTAGAACCGGAACCTACAGAAGATGCAAAATCGAGTTCCATGTCATCTTCTGAACTAGAGGAGGCAGATAACAAATCTTGAGATGTTGTAATAGGGATCAGCTTTCTCTTCTTTTTCTTCTGAAAGTTCTGCCTCTCAAGTATTGGATTCCTTGCTGCTTTTGGCGATGGTTGTGGTATAGGTATTTCTTCTTGTAAATGGTCTTGTAAAACAACATCATCCACATTTCCATTGATCCATTCATTGTCAGCATCTTCTAAAACAACATCAGCTACCTCCCTCTCAATGGGGTCCCTTTTCTTGTGTTCTTTCTTGTTCTTCAATCTAGAGTTGAACTTGATGAAGACAAGGTCTCTCATCTTGTCATGCAGTAGCTTGCTGCGCCTTTTCGTGTGAATCTACAAAGCAACCAATGCAAAAATCAACCAATTGAAAAGAACAGTGGTGGAGCCTTGTGGTTCGAATGCAGAAATGAACCAATGCAGAAATTAACCAATTGAAATCAACCTTGCTAAGCATTTTGACCCAGTCCATTGGTGTATAATTATGTACGTGCAATCGAATTAATTGATACGTACTCTGTACTTGCAAAGCTAGCTAGCTACTAAATTAACTTGATTGATTTTACGTACAAAGTAGCTGTCAACTAGAATCAGGTTGAGTTGTATGAGCAGGTTCTGCTTGTTGTTGCATCTGCATGTATATGCTTTTATACTTCATTAGATGGATTAGGAGCTGAGGAGAATCTAGCAAACCTGATCAAAGACACTCCAATTCCTCTCACAAGCTGAGGAGCTGCAAGTCAAGCCAAGGATCCTTATTGCCAATGTCCTCAGATGTGGTGCGCTTTTCCCATGATTAAGCCACCATGTAGCTGCAATATAAAAGGCGAGAGGAGTTATGTGATGCAAATGATGTTTGAGAATTGAGTTAGGTATTTGTTTCATTTACAAGTTTTTGTTTCATTCACCTGGATCAAAGTATTTGTTTTTCCTCTGACGCACTGCAATTTCTCTTGCAAATGACCCTTGGCCTTCCATGTATATGTCAATGTCAGTGATCATTGCATCTTGTAAGTCAGGATCATCATACATCTTTGTAATGCAGTTTATGAGCCCATCTCTAAAAGTACCATCCATGTCAATTTCGACTTTGTTATCATAATAGTAGTATGGGTTCAAGTAATATCCAGACAAATGAAGCGGTGTCTTTAGTTTATTGTCCCACCTTTTGTCAATTATGTCATTCACTTCCTGAATACGACCCATATCATTTTCAAACCTGGTGGCAATGTCTTTCTTTGCTTCAATCATGCAACCATGTATGAAGCCCATTGCAGGTACATCACTGTCCATCCTACGCAACACATTGGCCATGGGTTCAAAGAAATTGACAGCAGTTTCTACTCCTTTCCAGAAAGCATCAGCTCGCACTATTTTAGCAGCACACTTCCCTTTTGCCTTCTTTAAGTACCCCCACTCATTCAGTTCCTCTGACCGAAATAACTTCTGCAGTGCACTCTTGTTGTCCAGCAGACTCCTCAAATTAAGATATGCAGTTGCAAATCTAGTTACTCCAGAGCGCACCAGATCCTTCCCTAAGACGTTCCTCATCAATGCCAACACTCTTGTGTGAGAATAAAGGAACACCGTCAAAGATCTACCCTTCAGAATTGTTCTCTCAACTATTGGCAATTTACCTACATCTTCAAGCATCAAATCGATAGTGTGGGCTGCGCATCCAGACCAAAAGATCTTGGGGCGCTTTGCTCTCAGCATAGCAGCTGCTGATAGATTAGCAGCTGCATTGTCAGTCACCACTTGAACCACATTTTTCTCACCAATGTCCTCTATGCACCTATCAATAAGCTCAAATATGTATTTTCCATCTTTCTTGACTTGTGAGCAATCCACTGAATCCAGAAACACCACTCCATAGCCACTATGCACCACCAGATTCATAACCCCCCTACCTCTTTTATCTGACCATGCATCTGTCATCACACTACAACCATTAATCTCCCATGCTTCTTTATGTCCAACAAATCCATCCTCCACCTTCTTCTTAGCCTTCTGCAAGAAAGGTCCACCAATTTCATATGGAGTTGGAGCTCTCAGGCCTCTCCCAAATGCTCCAATTGCTTCAACCATCAAATGAAAGCTTGGAAGCGTGGCTGCATTATGTGCAATAGTAGCATCATAGAAAAACTTGCATATGTACTCACAAGCAATAACCCTCTTAGCCTCTCTCTCCTGAGTGGTCACCTTGCTTTGCACATTTGAAGAATATCCCTTTGCATTCCTTGCTGCTAAAATCTCCTCTGGTGTTTTAGTGCAAAATTTATCCATACTGCCATAAACAGGTACTTTTCTACTAGAACTAGACCCTTCCAAACCAGAAAGTAGAATAACTGGATTGCTCAAGATATCACCCTCATCGCATGACCCATCAGAATTCCCCAATGTAACATCTTCTAGATTTTCAGCAGTAGCCCTAGTCCTCTTTTGCTTTGCCTCATCTTTTTTTGACAACAACTTTCGTATCTCCTCCTTTACATCAGCTGGAACATTATTGCAACAAACAGCGCCTTCCTTTTTGAGGCATGAAAGGTGGTGCTTCATTCTGGTTATACCACCTGTGCCCACATAGCTATAGAAATTGCATTTCAGATGTGCCTTCATATTTTTATCAGGCATTGTGCAATACTTCCATGCTGGGTCGGCTGATGGAGGTGCAACAGTAGGTGCTGCAGAATCAAATGTGCACCATTTCAGCATACAACATAGTAAACTGCAGAATCGCATTGGGAAATATGCACAAGCCAAAACAATCATGGGAAAGTCGCAAGTACAGAATCAAATCAAGCTAAAGTGCTAAACTAGCAAGTAGCAACTCAATCATACATGGGCAAACTCATCTCAGAATCGCATGTAGCCATGTACAGAATCAAATCAAGCTAAAGTGAACTAGCAACTCATTCAATCAGGGGAGACGGAAGGTGTCACTTGCCTGGCATTGTTGGCGCTGATGCATTGCCAACTGGGTCGGTGGAAGCTTGGGTGGAAGACATGGCCGAGCAGCCGCCGCGCCGTCTTCCCCTCGCCGAGTCCGAGCCGCCCTCCCCTCACCGAGAAACTGCCGCGCCGTTTTCCCCTCGACGAGTCCGAGCCGCACTCCCCTCGCCGAGCAGCAGCCGCGCCGTCTTCCCCTCGACTAGTCCGAGCCGCCGTCCCCTCGCCGTGCAGCCGCCGCGCCGCCCGCGCTGCCGTACCCCTCGCGGAGCAGCCGCCGCACCGCTAGGGTTCGTGTTCGTGTGGAATGGACGACTGCGGAAGAAATGAGCCAGGGTCGTTGTATCTCTAAGCATTTTGGGCCGAGACTCAGTGGGCTCCACTTTTGGGCCGAAATAAAGTGAACTCTCGCGAAAATACTGGGAACGAAATTGCGTTTCGCGGCATTTCGCGGCGCAATTGCGCCGTTTGCGGCAAAAATGCAAATAGGTGTTTCAAATTGCGTGACCTGCTCTTAGAAGCAATTGCGCCGCAATTGCGTCAGTTTCGCGCGCAATTTAAAACTTTGACCGTAGGTATGAAAAATTTGTGTTTTCTGCCCCGTATCCCAACAGTGGTATCAGAGCCAAGTTATGCGTAGATGTATTGTACGGGTAGAACACATCTAGGATGTGGGCATCAAATCTTCATTCGTTACCCTCCCACGTGTACTCATTTAGCGTTGCGGCAATGTTTGATGAAGCGGCCCCCGACCGAACTTACGCGTTTACGCGAGACTGGTTCCACGCTTGACATATGGTTTGTACCATATAAAGTGGCTGGGGGGGGGTGTCTGTCTCTCTGCATTAGCGATGCGAAGATGTTTGCAACGGAGGGCCCCGACAGGGGTGTAATAGAGACGGATGGGAGACGGTGTTGTGGCATGTTTTTCGCAGGATAGAAACGGTTCTCTCTCTCGAAACCCCTAGCAGCCATGTAAAACTTGCACAAGCTAAAGTAGAAAGGCGTTTAACTTTGCTTTGCATGAAGGGGGGGTCATAGGTTGTATGATTTACAGTTTTACTTCCTGTTTTATGCTAGCATGCCAGATATATCGACGGTAGCACGAAACAGGACCATCTCTCACAATACCAACATTGTGTTCTCCCTTGGTGGGCACCGCCTGGAAGGTTCTCCCATATGGCTTGATGCTCCGTACATACCGGAGTTGTCCTACATATTCAACGGAGTTCGCATGAGGTTGGGTTCAGCAAGCCTGGCATATGCAGATATGGCCTTGCTGAACAGCTAACATCAAGGTTCGATTGGCAGGCTTGATGTATGTAGATGCGGGCCTGGAACACAGGAGACCGAAAGGTCGAGCATGAGTCACATGCCTGATGTGATTGGCTTAGAGGCCTACCTGGTTCGCATACTGATGGTCGTGACGATCGGGGGAGGTATGGGGGCTGGGATTGTGTAATCACTTAGTTAAATTGAGAGGTGTTTATCTAAGTGGGAGCTTTCTAGAATTTTGAGATTAAATTGAAACTCCACATTATGAACAAAAGTCTAAATATGTATCCTTGTGAATCAACCTTGTAGATGGCAGCACCTCGCCCCTCGTTCAACTTAGGATCATTCCTAGAGAAAGATAAGCTAAAAACAGATGGGACAAACTTCACCAACTGGTTCCGCACCCTGAGGATTCTCCTCGTTCCCCTCAAGATGGCATACGTACTAGAGGGCGCGTTAGGTGACGCACCAGCAGATGATGCCAGCCAGGACGAGAAGAATGTCTATCTCTCCAGGACTGATGATTACAACCTTGTCCAGAGTGGCATGCTCTACTCCATGGAGGCTGAGCTGCAGAAACGCTTTGAGAGGATGGGTGCATATGAGATTATCACCGACCTCAAGGCGGTCTTCGCACCTCAAGCCAGGGCTGAACGGTACGAGGCTTCTGAAGCCTTCTTCTCAGAAAAGATGGACGAGCACGACAGCGTGAGTGAGCACGTAGTCAAAATTTCTGGCTACGTTCAGCGCTTGAATGCTCTGGAATGCGAGATTCCAGAAGAACTTGCTGTTGATAGGGTGTTGCAGTCGCTTCCCCCTAGCTACAAAGGCTTTGTGATGAACTACAACATGCAGGGGATGACCAAAATCCCTTCTGAGTTGTTCGCCATGCTGAAGAGCGCCGAGTTTGAGATCAAGAAGGAGCACGCCGTCTTCATGGTCAACAAGACCACTGACTTCAAGAAGTCAACACTACTGGAATTCACAAGTTTGCCATGAGTCAACCTCTTTGCCGTCTGTTTTTCATCGGGGCGGACGGCAAAGACATAGTTTGCCGTATGTTTCCCTAACCACAGACGGCAAACAATTCACTCACGGCAAACAAGTTGTTTGCCGTCTGTCCGCACATAGGCAGACGGCAAAGGTTCCTTTGCCGTCTATAGGCAGACGGCAAAGCTTAATGTGGGCCCGCCTAGCCCCTGCGACGAGTGAGGGTTGACGGCCAGGCGTTATGCCGTCTGCCAGCAGACGGCAAAACGTCTTTGCCGTCTGCTGGCAGACGGCATAACGCCTATCACCGTTAACCCAGCGTCGTGCCCTCTCCCCACCCACTGTCCTCACAACCTCTCTCTCCCACACGCCGCCGCCGCGCCCTACCCGTCGCCGCCGCCGCGCCGTCCCGCCCCCGCCGGATCCCGCCTTGCCCTCCTCCGCCCCGCCCTCCGTTGCCGATCCGGCACCCGCCCCCGCCCTCCTCCCGCCCATCCCTCCGCCGCCCGACCGCGGGATCTTGCCGCCGTCGACTCCCGGCGACGCTGCGCTCCTCCGCCACTCGCCATCACGTAGCCGCCCGCCTCCCGGCCTCCTCCTCCGGCCGCCACTCCGGTGAGGCCCCCTCCTCCTCTTTTTTTCTCTCTGTAGTTTCTATAGTTGTAGATATAGTTAGTTAGTGTTAGAATTTTAGTTAGTATTGTAGTTAGTTAGTTTTTAGTATTTTAGTAGTATTGTTAGGTTTTTCAGTTTTTTTAGTTAGTATTAGGTTTTCTGTTGTTTAGTTAGTATTACTATTAGTATTAGTTTGTAGAAAAAAATAGAACAAGAAGAAGATGAAAATAGAACAAGAAGAAGATGAAAAAAATTAGAAAAAAAAATTAGAAGAGGATAAGGAATAAGAAGAAGAATAGAACAAGAAGAAGATGAAAAAGAATAAGATGAGAAATAGAAGAAGAAAAAGAAGAAGAGGAGAAATAAGAAGAAAAATAATAGGAGAAACAAAAGAAGAAGAAGAAGAAGAGAAGTAGAATAAAAAAGGATAGGAGAAAGAAGAATAGGAAAATATGAAGATTTAGAAAAGGAAAATGGATTTTTGGACGTCTCAGAAAATTCCCAAAAAAATACCAGAAAATCCACGCACCTGAAGGAGCCAGAAGCCAGAAGTGGGACCAGAGGGGAGCCCAGGGGCCCCAGGCGCCCCCTGGCGCGGCCATGGATGGGGCCACGCCTCTGGCCGCCTGGGGGCCTCCCCCCTCCTCTGGTGCCCTACCAACGCTCCTATTTATTGCCGTGACGGAGAAACCCTAACAGAAGTCGTTTTTCCAATCCACGTCACAGAGCCGCCGCCACCCTCTGTTCTTCTCCGGGAGGGCTAATCTGGAGGCTGTTTTGGCCTACGGTGAGGGGAGATCATCGCCATCGTCATCATCATCACCACTCCATCCTCCCTCCATGACTTCTCCATCCATGTTTGATTAATTCCCTGCTGTAGGCAAAGGGGATGGTAGGGATTGGATGAGTTAGATCATGTAATAGTTTATCAGATTGTTGGGGGCATGTTGCCTATCATCTAGATTTTTGTTTATCATCTTTGGTTCAACTTGTTGCTCTTAATGCTTGTCACTTTGGGCCCGAGTGCCATGATTTCAGATCTGAACCCTATGTGTTTTCATGAATATATTTGTGTTCTTGGTCTTATCTATGAGTTGTATGCACCTGTTATAGTCTGGAACCGGTGATCCCAAAGGTGACAGCTTGGGACACCAAAGGGGATGGACTATAATTTGAGGATTCCATGTATCCATTGATTGTTAATGCTTTGTTCCAGTGCTCTTTGATAAGAGCACCTTTATCTCCATAAGTTCCTTTTGGCCCCGTTCGTAGCGAGATGGTAGGAGAAAAGATGTTGTGCAAGTTCTTATTGCAAGCACGTACAACTACCTATGGGGTACATGTTGGATATGTGTCCTAGAGACAAATTAATAAAGATATTTGCCACATATCCGTTTTGTTCATAATACGTTTTATACTGTGCTATAACTGTATTACTTGGAAATACTAATATAGGTGTAGTATAAAACATGGTCCGTAGTTTAACTCGGGTAAACTATCTCATTGGGCAATTGATTGATCAAGCTTTCCTGATCATGGCGACACTTAAGTCCATTGACCATGAGGTCATATCGTTAAGGGGAATGATGTGATGGACGTACACCCACCTAAAGTATTGCAATGTGATCGAGTCACATAGTTCAGCGTTGCTATGACTTTGTAACGTATGGCTTAGTCCTTAGACCGTAACGATCATACGTAATTGTCATCTATGAGGAGACTTTGATTTGTATCCCACCGCCTGACTGAAATATGCTGGCTATAACGGTGCACTTTGGGTATTCCGAAATAGATGGTTGATGAGTATGTTAATAGATCAGAGCGGGATTTGTCAGTCCTTGTGACATGACAGGTACTCTGGGCCCACTCGGTGATATTGCATCAACACCTTGCAAGGACATGACTAGGTCACAAGAGATGCAATGATCATGGACGAGAGAAGTTGTTTGTTGTGAACGAGATGTGAACACAGTATGTAGGATACCGACGATCAAACCTCGGACAAACAAAGTACCGCAGCACAAAGGGATTACGTCGTATCGTTAACGGTTTCCAAAAGCGATCGAAGTTCATTCGATGGAAGCGCAGGGGCTGTCAAGGATTGTAACCAGGTCCAACTGACTAGTCATTGGTCAATGAGAAGAGTCTCGACCATGTCTCCTGTTTCCCGGACCGTTAGGGTGTTACACTTAAGGGCAATCGATGCATAGGATAGTTACGGGATCAATCGGTGAAATAGGAGGAATCACCGGAATAGTTCCGGAGGAGGACGGAATGGTTTCCGGACATTTTGAATAGTTCAAAATAAAGTTTAATTGTTTTAATAATGTTTTATTATTTAATTATCTGAATTAAATATTTAAAACATATTAAATAAATTAAAAAAATGGGAAAAAGGCTAAATGGGCCCATGGGGCCCATTAAGGGAGGAGGGGGTCTCCCCCCTTGGGATTGGCGCCAAGGGTGGGGCCCACCACCCCCCTTGGCCGGCGCACTCCCCCCCCTTGGGAGTTTAGTCCCACATGGGGGAGGGGAGGAGGATGGCACCCCCTGTTGGCCTATATAAGGAGGGGTAGACCCCACTTTTTCCAACACACCAATATCTCCTTCTTCCTCCTTCTCCTTCCCGGAAGTGGACTCCCCTTGTTTGGACTCTGCACCTGGATTGGAGTTCTCCACCATAAGGCAGGCCGTCGTTCTGCTGGAGTCGGGATCCGTAGCCGTGTTTCTTCCGCTGCTCGCCTGGTTCGGGGCCCGGGAGGAACATCGATTGTACCGTACGTGTATAATCTCTTCGAGAAACTACACCTGTGGTGCTACTTCGTCGCTGGAGGTTTACCGGGAGTCATCCTCGCCGGTAGTGGTCTTATACATGACAGGGAGGTCGTAGTTCCGAGTCTACGCCAGCCACGTTCGCAAGAACGTTTCCCTCTTTCGGTCTTCAAAGGTATGAACACCGATTCCCTCTGTTACTTTACATCGCCATAGCATAGATCTTGGGTTCGGGTACCGTAGGTATGAAAAATTTGTGTTTTCTGCCCCGTATCCCAACAGTGGTATCAGAGCCAAGTTATGCGTAGATGTATTGTACGGGTAGAACACATCTAGGATGTGGGCATCGAATCTTCATTCGTTACCCTCCCACGTGTACTCATTTAGCGTTGCGGCAATGTTTGATGAAGCGGCCCCCGACCGAACTTACGCGTTTACGCGAGACTGGTTCCACGCTTGATATATGGTTTGTACCATATAAAGTGGCTGGGGGGGGTGTCTGTCTCTCTGCATTAGCGATGCGAAGATGTTTGCAACGGAGGGCCCCGACAGGGGTGTAATAGAGACGGATGGGAGACGGTGTTGTGGCATGTTTTTCGCAGGATAGAAACGGTTCTCTCTCTCGAAACCCCTAGCAGCCATGTAAAACTTGCACAAGCTAAAGTAGAAAGGCGTTTAACTTTGCTTTGCATGAAGGGGGGGTCATAGGTTGTATGATTTACAGTTTTACTTCCTGTTTTATGCTAGCATGCCAGATATATCGACGGTAGCACGAAACAGGACCATCTCTCACAATACCAACATTGTGTTCTCCCTTGGTGGGCACCGCCTGGAAGGTTCTCCCATATGGCTTGATGCTCCGTACATACCGGAGTTGTCCTACATATTCAACGGAGTTCGCATGAGGTTGGGTTCAGCAAGCCTGGCATATGCAGATATGGCCTTGCTGAACAGCTAACATCAAGGTTCGATTGGCAGGCTTGATGTATGTAGATGCGGGCCTGGAACACAGGAGACCGAAAGGTCGAGCATGAGTCACATGCCTGATGTGATTGGCTTAGAGGCCTACCTGGTTCGCATACTGATGGTCGTGACGATCGGGGGAGGTATGGGGGCTGGGATTGTGTAATCACTTAGTTAAATTGAGAGGTGTTTATCTAAGTGGGAGCTTTCTAGAATTTTGAGATTAAATTGAAACTCCACATTATGAACAAAAGTCTAAATATGTATCCTTGTGAATCAACCTTGTAGATGGCAGCACCTCGCCCCTCGTTCAACTTAGGATCATTCCTAGAGAAAGATAAGCTAAAAACAGATGGGACAAACTTCACCAACTGGTTCCGCACCCTGAGGATTCTCCTCGTTCCCCTCAAGATGGCATACGTACTAGAGGGCGCGTTAGGTGACGCACCAGCAGATGATGCCAGCCAGGACGAGAAGAATGTCTATCTCTCCAGGACTGATGATTACAACCTTGTCCAGAGTGGCATGCTCTATTCCATGGAGGCTGAGCTGCAGAAACGCTTTGAGAGGATGGGTGCATATGAGATTATCACCGACCTCAAGGCGGTCTTCGCACCTCAAGCCAGGGCTGAACGGTACGAGGCTTCTGAAGCCTTCTTCTCAACAAAGATGGACGAGCACGACAGCGTGAGTGAGCACGTAGTCAAAATTTCTGGCTACGTTCAACGCTTGAATGCTCTGGAATGCCAGATTCCAGAAGAACTTGCTGTTTATAGGGTGTTGCAGTCGCTTCCCCCTAGCTACAAAGGCTTTGTGCTGAACTACAACATGCAGGGGATGACCAAAATCCCTTCTGAGTTGTTCGCCATGCTGAAGAGCGCCGAGTTTGAGATCAAGAAGGAGCACGCCGTCTTCATGGTCAACAAGACCACTGACTTCAAGAAGTCAACACTACTGGAATTCACAAGTTTGCCATGAGTTAACCTCTTTGCTGTCTGTTTTTCATCGGGGCGGACGACAAAGACATAGTTTGCCGTATGTTGCCCTAACCACAAACGGCAAACAATTCACTCACAACAAACAAGTTGTTTGCCGTCCGTCCGCACATAGGCAGACGACAAAGGTTCCTTTGCCGTCTATAGGCAGACGACAAAGCTTAATGTGGGCCCGCCTAGCCCCTGCGACGAGTGAGGGTTAACGGCCAGGCGTTATGCCATCTGCCAGCAGACGGCAAAACGTCTTTGCCGTCTGCTGGCAGACGGCATAACGCCTATCACCGTTAACCCAGCGTCGTGCCCTCTCCCCACCCACTGTCCTCACAACCTCTCTCTCCCACACGCCGCCGCCGCGCCCTACCCGTCGCCGCCGCCGCACCGTCCTGCCCCCGCCGGATCCCGCCCTGCCCTCCTCCGCCCCGCCCTCCGTTGCCGATCCCGCACCGCCCCCGCCCTCCTCCCGCCCATCCCTCCGCCGCCCGACCGCGGGATCTTGCCGGGATCTTGCCGCCGTCGACTCCCGGCGACGCTTCCATCCTCCGCCCGCCATCACGCAGCCGCCCGCCTCCCGGCCTCCTCCTCTGGCCGCCACTCCGGTGAGGCCCCCTCCTCCTCTGTTTTTTTTTCTCTGTAGTTTCTATAGTTGTAGATATATTTATTTAGTGTTAGTTAGTTAGTGTTACGATTTTAGTTAGTATTGTAGTTAGTTAGTTTTTAGTATTTTAGTATTAGTATTGTTAGGTTTTTTAGTTTTTTTAGTTAGTATTAGGTTTTCTGTTGTTTAGTTAGTATTACTATTAGTATTAGTTTTTATAAAAAAAATAGAACAAGAAGAAGATGAAAAAGAATTAGAAAAAAAAATTAGAAGAGGATAAGGAATAAGAAGAAGAATAGAATAAGAAGAAGATGAAAAAGAATAAGATGATAAATATAAGAAGAAAAAGAAGAAGAGGAGAAATAAGAAGAAAAATAATAGGAAAACAAAAGAAGAAGAAGAAGAAGAAGAGAAGTAGAATAAAAAAGGATAGGAGAAAGAAGAATAGGAAAATATGAAGATTTAGAAAAGGAAAAGAAATAGATGAAGAAAAAAAAACAGAAAAGAAATAGAATAAAAAGAAGAAGAAGAAGAGGAAGAGAAGAAGAGGAGAAAGAAGAAGAGTTTATAGTATTGTAGTTAGTTAGTGTATATATTGTAGTATTATGGTTAGTTAAATTTAGTATTTGTTAGGAAAAATAAAATGTTAATGATCCCTCCCCTCGCCTATCACTAACGTATCCCTTACCGGACCCCTCCTCGCAGATCCTCACCGGTGACCCTAGCCTCTCTCGGCCCTCTCTCTCGTCACGAAGGCAGCAGGTAGCTAGATATCCTCTTCCCCCTTCATTTGCTTTGTTCCGGCCTTCGTGTCGATGACACTAGTAGCTAGGTAAATACAGTCGCATAACCAGTATGCGTCTCCCGTTCGAAAGGGTTACAGTTATAAATATGCATTAATTTGCATATTTATAATAGTGATTCTTTTGAATTGTCCAACGTTATCCATGGACAGCCCGAGTATGTATGTAGATTGGGTCGGTTTCCCATGCTTTGGTCCCGATCCGACGCGGTATTTCGTCAGCGCCTCCCTGTTGTTTTCCGGATACACAACCTCTCGGCTTGTTGTCGAGACGTGTATTAGGAGAACAGCGGGGAGGTGCTGCCGAAATACCCGGGTGGGATTAGGACCTATCTTTACCTATTAGTGTGTAGGTTAATTGCATATGACGTAGCTATGTATGATAAAAGCAATAAAAAGTGGACGTAATAAAATGGTATATTTGTTGTTTAGTAGCTAGCTGTAGCGACAAGATGAGCGATGATCGTGCGTGGATGTACACTGGTCGCCCTAATCAGAAAGAGATCAGCAATGAATGGGCAATGAAAACCAAGGACTTTCTGAGAGCGGCGTTTGCAAATGGGCAGAGAAAAACCTGGTGCCCCTGTGTTAGGTGCGACAATTATAAACAGGCGACAGAGGTGGATATGGGTATACACTTGCAGAAGTGGGGTTATAAGCCTGGTTATACGGTGTGGATCTTCCATGGCGAGTCTGGCGGACGACGGAGAGAGGAGGTGGTCCGTCAGCGCACGGATGAGTAAGGAACCGGGATCGAAGACATGGTGCAGGACTTTGACGATGCGCGGGATGAGGACGATGAGATGGAGGAATCTGCGAAGGCCTTCTATGAGATGTTGGAGTCTTTGAAACGTCCGCTGCATGCTCACACTGAGCTTTGTCAGCTCGATGCTATCGCACAGTTGATGGATTTGAAGGCACAATTCAACTTGGGCACAGATTGCTACAATGCGATCACGACCATAATTGGGCGGTTTCTACCAAAAGATCATGCTATGCCTGCAAACCTGTACCAATCGGATAAAATCCTCAAGGTACTTAAGATGCCCTATGAGCAGATACATGCTTGTGAAAATGGATGTGCTTTATTTAGGAAAGAGTATGCGGACGAAGACTATTGTCCCAAATGCAAGTCATCCAGGTATGTTGTGGTAGACAATGGTCAAGGTGAGAAGACGCAGACCAAAATACCCGTAAATGTTCTTCGGTATCTTCCAGTGATACCAAGAATTCAACGCCTTTACATGATAGATGGTTGATGAGTATGTTAATAGATCAGAGCGGGATTTGTCAGTCCTTGTGACAGGACAGGTACTCTGGGCCCACTCGGTGATATTGCATCAACACCTTGCAAGGACGTGACTAGGTCACAAGAGATGCAATGATCATGGACGAGAGAAGTTGTTTGTTGTGAACGAGATGTGAACACGGTATTTAGGATACCGACGATCAAACCTCGGACAAACAAAGTACCGCAGCATAAAGGGATTACGTCGTATCGTTAACGGTTTCCAAAAGCGATCGAAGTTCATTCGATGGAAGCGCAGGGGCTGTCAAGGATTGTAACCAGGTCCAACTGATTAGTCATTGGTCAATGAGAAGAGTCTCGACCATGTCTGCTGTTTCCCGGACCGTTAGGGTGTTACACTTAAGGGCAATCGATGCATAGGACAGTTACGGGATCAATCGGTGAAATAGGAGGAATCACCGGAATAGTTCCGGAGGAGGACGGAATGGTTTCCGGACATTTTGAATAGTTCAAAATAAAGTTTAATTGTTTTAATAATGTTTTATTATTTAATTATCGGAATTAAATATTTAAAACATATTAAATAAATTAAAAAATGGGGAAAAGGCTAAATGGGCCCATGGGGCCCATTAAGGGAGGAGGGGGTCTCCCCCCTTGGGCTTGGCGCCAAGGGTGGGGCCCACCCCCCCCCTTGGCCGGCAAACTCCCCCCCCCCCTTGGGAGTTTAGTCCCACATGGGGGAGGGGAGGAGGATGGCACCCCCCTTGGCCTATATAAGGAGGGGTAGACCCCCCTTTTTCCAACACACCAATATCTCCTTCTTCCTCCTTCTCCTTCCCGGAAGTGGAGTCCCCTTGTTTGGAGTCTGCACCTGGATTGGAGTTCTCCACCATAAGGCAGGTCGTCATTCTGCTGGAGTCGGGATCCGTAGCCGTCTTTCTTCCGCTGCTCGCCTGGTTCGGGGCCCGAGAGGAACATCGATTGTACCGTACGTGTATAATCTCTTCGAGGCACTACACCTGTGGTGCTACTTCGTCGCTGGAGGTTTACCGGGAGTCATCCTCGCCGGTGGTGGTCTTCTACACGACAGGGAGGTCCTAGTTCCGAGTCTACGCCAGCCACGTTCGCAAGAACGTTTCCCTCTTTCGGTCTTCAAAGGTATGAACACCGATTTCCTCCGTTACTTTACATCGCCATAGCATAGATCTTGGGTTCGGGTACCGTAGGTATGAAAAATTTGTGTTTTCTGCCCCGTATCCCAACAGTACATGCCTGATGTTGTATTTATGCCTAGATGATTATTGCTTTTCTGTGTGCCTTGCCCCAAGTTAAATACATGATGTGACTTATCCATGCAGCGCCCAACCATCCATCTCCCTAGCCTACAGTGTTTTTAATCCTGCTGGTTACTAGTTGTTTACTTTCGCTGTTTCACCACCACTATTACCGTTGCTATCATCACCTCCATACCGCAGTTGCTACTAATATCTTGTTGCAAGTAAGTGTATCTCAGGTGCGGTGGAAATGACAACTCCACCGTTAAAGCTTGTGGATATTCTTTGGCTCCCCTTGATTCGAATCTATAAATTGGGTTATTCTTACCCGCGAAGACTATCTCGATCCCCTGCAGTTGTGGGTTTTCAGCAGGTGTAGAAATAGGAGTGCAGATAAAATCACTGTTGTTATGACTAGTGAAGTCACACAACTTGGTGTTCTCGGAGGAACCCATAGTAGCAGCAAGCAAGGTAACTATTTTTTTCGATAAAGGATACTAAAGCAAAAACTGAAAGGTAAACTAACAAGACTAAAAAGCAAAGATAAAAGATAGTGTGCAACTCCCCTATCTTGAAGAGTGGAGTCCCCGGCAACGGCGCCAGAAATTTCTTTTATGTGACGAGATTTTACTTCTCGCCCCTCGTTGGTTACTCAAAGTGGAAGGTTGAGATGTAGCGTAGCAGCAAATTTCCCTTGGCAAATATACCAAGGTTGAGATCGAACCAGTAGGACGCCAAGGTCGACAAGTAGGTGGTAAAGTGAACAATGGCGCCGTTCAAAACCGAGGTTGCTTACTTTACCTGGACCTGCACACACAGCAAATAACTTTGCTCACAACGAGTACAGAGGAGTTTTCAATTCCTCCGGCCTTGTTGTTTACAAAGGATCAATCGCACGGGATAATAATGATAGTGATAGCAACGGAAAAGTAAATAAAGCAGTAAATTGATAGCGGGTGTAAAGAGTATTGGAAATATGGACCGGGGTCCTATGATGTTCACTAGTGATGTCTCTCTCCCAAAAGACTATAAAATAGCCATGCGAGGTAAACAAATTACAGCTGGGCAATTGACAGGATTATGTGCGCAAACCAATGCTAACTTTGCTATAAAGAAAGGCAGAGGCTCAAAATCTTGGGCGGTACGCCAAATCAAGTAGACCGAAATCCATCTGCATCTACCTACTAATCATCCACCTTGAGATATCTATCTAGAACATCTCGCTGGTATTAAGTTGTGAATCCCACCCAAAGTGTAAACTCAAAGCAAAAGACAACTGCATTAAAGAACTTTGCGTAAAGTAAACAATCCTTGCACCCGAAAGTACAAGCACCGTTGTTTTCTCCCTTGTGGCAACAACACATCCCCTAGACTCATGTTTCTGTCACTCAAGCTAGTCATCGGGGGGCATGAACCCACAATCATGCATAACGCTCCCTCTTGGAGTCACTACCTACTACTTGGCCAAAGCAATAAACAACAACGGAGAACATGCAAGAATTACTTAAGAACATAAATATAAAAGAGGGGAATCAAATATATTACTCAAACACAATCTGAACATAATCTCATAATCCATCGGATCCCAGCAAACTCAGCATAGCATTAGCAGAAAGATTACATATGTGCCTCGATCATGTCGGGCAACTCACGAGGTCTAATCCATGAAGAACAAAGAGGGGAAAAGAACATCACATAGCTACTGATCATAGACCCATAGTCCAAGGTGGACTACTCACGGTTCATCCGGGAAGAATCCATGGTGGTGGAGAAGCACCCGGAGGTGGTTCCTCCCTCCGGCAGGGTGCCGAGAAGAGGTCTCCTGGTGCTCCCGATCTTGGAAGCGCCTCGGCGGCGGAACAAAGGAAAGATTGCGAAAATGGGTTCTTGTCATGGGGGTTTTGCGTCACGGGGAATATATGGCCGAAGGGGGGCAACCAGGGGTCCAGGCGGTCCCCAGGCGCGGCCCCACCCTAGGGAACGCTGGGAGGGCGCCTGGGCCCCTGGTGGGTCCCCTCTGGCCCCCGTCGGTGATTCCCGAAGCTTCCATATCGCTGATTTTTATTGGATTTTCCCGAATTTTTGGAGCACTTTTAATATGGACGAAACCTGAAATAGAAAAACAACAGAAAACAAGAACTGGCACTAAGCTGCACTGAGTTAATAGGTTAGTCCAAATATGATCAAAAGTGTATGGAAGTTCATCAATATCATAGCAATATCACACAAAAGAGGCATGGAGCAAGCATAAATTATAGATACGTTTTGGACGTATCACCCTCTGGCCCCACTTTGGTGATTCCGGAACCTTCCGGTACGCTAATTTTTATTGGACTTTCCCGAATTTTTGGAGCACTTATAATATGGGGGAAACCTGAAATAGAAAAATAGCAGAAAATAGGAACTGGCACTAGGGTGCACTGAGTTAATAAGTTAGTCCAAATATGATCAAAAGTGTATGAAAGTGTATCTAGATCATAGCAATATCACACGAAACATGCATGGAGCAAGAAAAAATTATAGATACGTTTGGGATGTATCAACATCCCCAAGCTTAATTCCTGCTCGTCCTCGAGTAGGTAAATGATAACAAGCATAGTTTCTGTGGTGACATGCTAACAACCATATAAGAACTTTGAAAGTGAAGCAATCAAGGTATGTAAGTAAATTCAAGTCATAACAGGCAAGAGTCTATATTAGCATTGAAACAAACAACATAAGAACATAAAGGTGCAAGATCTCTCGCTGTCCGTGACTCAAATGTCTCTAGATGGTGTTTGCGTGTAAGAAGTGGTGATGTCACGAGAGTTTACTTCTCGCCCCTCGTTGGTTACCCAAAGTGGAAGGTTGAGATGTAGCGTAGCGGAAATTTCCCTCGGTGAAGATACCAAGGGTTGTTTCCAGTAGGAATCCGATAACGACAAGAAGGTGACAACGACGCCAGAGATTAGCGGTTGTTGTGGACCTGCACACACAACAGATAGCTTTGCTCCCAACGAGTACAAAGGGGTTTTCAATCCCTCCGGCCTTGTTGTTTACAAAGGATAAAATGCAAGGGATAATAATGATAGTGATAGCAACGGAAAAGGAGTAAATTGATAGAGGGTGTAAACAGTATTGGAAATATGGACCGGGGTCCTATGATGTTCACTAGTGCTGCCTCTCTCCCAAAAGACGATAAAATAGCCATGCGAGGTAAACAAATTACAACTGGGCAATTGACAGGATTATGTGCGCAAACCAATGCTAATTATGCTATAAAGAAAGGCAGAGGCTCAAAAGCTTGGGCGGTATGCCAAAACAAGTAGACCGAAATCCATTTGCATCTACCTACTAATCATCCACCTTGAGATATCTATCCAGAACATCTCGCTGTTATTAAGTTGCGAATCCCACCCAAAGTGTAAACTCAAAGCAACAGACAACTGCATTAAAGAACTTTGCGTAAAGTAAACAATCCTTGCACTCGCAAGTAAAAGCACCGTTGTTTCCCCCTTTGTGGCAACAACACATCCCCTAGACTCATGTTTCTGTCACTCAAGCTAGTCATCGGGGGGCATGAACCCACAATCATGCATAACGCTCCCTCTTGGAGTCACTACCTACTACTTGGCCAAAGAAATAAACATCAACGGAGAAAATGCAAGAATTACTCAAGAATATAAATATAAAAGAGGAGAATCAAATATATTACTCAAACACAATCTGAACATAATCTCATAATCCATCGGATCGCAGCAAACTCAACATAGCAACAACAGAAATATTAAATAAGTGCCTCGATCATGTAGGGCAGCTCACGAGGTCTAATCCATGAAGAACAAAGACGGAGGAGAACTTCACATAGCTACTGATCATAGACCCATGGTCCATGGTGGACTACTCACGGTTCATCCGGGAAGCATCCAAGGTGGTGGAGAAGCTCCCGGAGGTGATTCCTCCCTCCGGCAGGGTGTCAGGAAGAGGTCTTCTGGTGCTCCCGATCTTGGAAGCGCGGCGGCGGCGGAACAGAGGAGAGATCGCGAAAAAGGGTTCCCGTCTCGGGGTTTTTGCATCACGAGGAATAAATAGGCGAAGTGGGGCAGCCAGGGGGCCCACCAGGGGTCCAGGCGGCCCCCTGGCGCGACCCCACCCTGGGGCGCGCCGGGAGGGCACCTGGGGCCCTGTTGGGTCCCCTCTGGCCCCCCCTCGGTGATTCCGGAAGCTTCCTGATCGCTGATTCTTTATTGTATTTTTCCCAAATTTTTGGAGCACCTTTTATATGGGGGAAACCTGAAATAGAAAAACAGCAGAAAACAGGAACTCGCACCGGGGTGCACTGAGTTAATAGGTTAGTCCAAATATGATCAAAAGTGTTTGGAAGTTCATCAATATCATAGCAATATCACACAAAAGAGGCATGGAGCAAGCATAAATTATAGATACGTTTTGGACGTATCAACATCCCCAAGATTAATTCCTGCTCGTCCTCGAGTAGGTAAATGATAACATCATAATTTCTGTGGTGACATGCTAACAACCATATAAGAACTTTTAAGTAAAGCAATCAAGGCATGTAATTCAATTCAAGTCATAACAGGCAAGAGTCTATATTTAGCATTGAAACAAGCAACATCAGAACATAAAGGTGCAAGAGCTCTCGCTGTCCGTGACTCCATTCTCCGAATGGTGTTTGCTTGCAAGAAAGGGGATAGGGATATACGAGAAAAAAGTATTTTTGTGTTGAGAAATCAATCTACTAAAGCTTCACACTTGGTCTTCTTTGGAATCTTATCTTGACTCATCCCCAGACCACTAGCCAGGTACAAGTCAAAATGATCCACTCCTTTTCGATATTTTGAGCAGTCATGCAATGGATGAGCGTAAGAAAGAAATTTGACACTTATGATGGCAAAGAGAGAATATGGTGGATGAGGAAGACAAGAAGGGTGTGAAAGGCTCACATCAATGAGGACAATCATAGGCGAGAGAAAGCCAAATGATAGATATGATGTGAGGAGTAGGGATTGCCATGCAACGGATGCACGTATGAGCAAAGGTAAGCTCTCCAATGGAACTAGTGGGGGTGCATCCAACTTGCTTGCTCAAGAAGACCTAGATCTCATTTGAGGAGGCTCATTATTGGAATATACAAGCCAAGTTCTATAGTGTGAAGGTCCCCACATAGCTATATGCATGAATGATAATCTCTATGGAGTACAAGATATAAGAGGGAGTACGAGTGTGGATCTCTCAAAAGCAATAGTAGTGTGCCCCCTTTTCTCTTTTTATTTCTTTTTCTCTTTTTTCTATTTTTTTGTATTTTTTGGTGGCCTCAATGGCTCTTTCTATTTCTCTCATTTGTCCTCTTTGGGATCTTATTAATTTGTGTCCACTTTGGGATCTTTTCCTCACTTTAGGGGCAACACTCTATATATTACAAGAAGTATAGAACATCTTTCACACTTTACAAAACTACTCATATCATCAAGATGTAACAATCATGATGTATGAAAATGTATGCCTCTGCCAGTGTAGCAGGATATGCAATGATACTAGCGCGTCATGTAGAAATGATTAGGGCAAAGCCCAACTAGCGTGCGGCTCATCGATCAAGCAAGTAGCATGTATGGCATGAAGATCAAGTCATGAGAAGATGGATGTTCCATGGCAATATATCTCAGAAAGGCTATGAAAATGCCTTAATAGGTAGGTATGGTGGCTGTTTTGAGGAAGGATATAAGGAGGTTTATGATGACAGAGCGTATCATGCCAAGGGTTTGGATGTACCGGCGAAGGTGGACGCTAACTCTCGGAGTGAGAAGAAAGCAATGCACGCACAGGAGAGGCTAGCAAAATATGGGAAGGTGGAAGTGTCAACTTTCGAATACTCACATTAGTCCGAAGAACTCATGCACTTATTATCGGTAACTCTCAATCTAATAAGGAGGTTCACAAAGAGACAAGTACCCCGAGGAGGAGTGTATGGGGGTTTGGCTAACCTTGCGCATCCTCGACTCATGGTACGTGAGTGTACTCTAATATCCGACCCCTCAGAAGAGTAGTGATCCATCTAGTAGCTAAAGTTCTCAACTAATTTTGTAGGATTTGAAAATAAACACGGATTGCCCCAAAATACAACATCTATCACTAATAGGCTAAAGTTCTTGACACCAAAATTCCAAAAATTACTCAAAACAATACCTCAAAACTATTGCAAGTTACTACTACAAAAGAATAGCAACATTAATTACCTACTTCAAGTCAAGACACAAAACTCAGTGCAACAGGCAAACTCTCTAAACAAGATAGACATGAAAACTCAAGAGAGTTCCAGCAACAAACTAAACAAAAGATCTTTAAAAAAGATAAACATGAAAACTAAGAGCAAAACATGACAGTAGCTATGAAAAAGATAAAGAACACACACAACAAAGATAAGCATGAAAAGTCCTATGTTGTGTTCTAGATTTTGGAAGTGGAGCGTGTTTCTCTCGCACACAAAGAAAGCTGGGTTCTAACTTTTTATGAACAGCAAGCAAAGCTAAATAAAACTAAAAACAAAACTTATGAGCGAGACGCTCCAAGCATAGCATATAGCGCATGAAGTGATAAAAATATAGTGAAACGAGAGACGAACTGATATTTGTCGATGGAGAAGGGGATGCTCGGGGGCATCCCCAAGCTTAGACGCTTGAGTATCCTTGAATATTTCTTGGGGATGCATGGGGGCATCCCGAAGCTTGAGCGCTTGACACTCCTGAATCTTCTTTCATTATCTTCCCTCGCACACTTGAAAACTCCCTTCATACATAACTCATCATAATCTGATTAGCGAGGTTAGTACCCATAATGAAATAATTTTTTCTCTACTAGAAATAAGAATATTCTTGAAAAGCTACTGTTTCTCAAGATTGCCAAAAATGAAGAAAAGGCAAATCAGGACAGAATCTGTGAAAAAACAGACCAGCAGGTAGTAAATAATTTTTTAGGGATACTTCTGCAACTCAAATAAAAAAAACTCAGAACATAAGAAAGTTCCGCAATTGTATAGAGCACGCTGTGTAAAAAATTCAGCTCAAAAAGATGAACTGGGATTTCTTCATGATTTTTCTAGTTACGAGGACAGAATCTGTTTTCTGGACAGCATGTCACATTTTTCACTTCCCTTATCATAAGAGTCTTATAAATGGCACAAAGCTTGAAAAGTAAAGATACAATGATGTTTCTACAGTAGTAACAATCATCAAGACCACTAAAAATAGAAGAAAAACGAAAGGGAAATCCTAAATTCGTTGCGGGCTGCCTCCCGAAAGCGCTTCTTTAAAGCCATTAGCTAGGCTTAATGCAAATAGATCAAGTCTTTTCAAGAAAATAACTAGCCTGTGTGACGGACTCAAAAGGAAACTTAATCTTTTTCCTAGGGAAGTGTTCCATCCCTTTATTGAGAGGGAATTGGAATTTTATAATCCCTTCTTTCATATCAATAATAGCACCCACGGTACGAAGAAAAGGACATCCCAAAATAATTGGACAAGAAGGTTCACATTCAATGTCCATAATAGTAAAGTCAACGGGAACATAATTGTCATTAACAATGATAAGAACATCATCTATCTTCCCCAAAGGTTTCTTTACGGAAGAATCGACGAGACGAACACCAAAAGAACAAGGATCAAAAGGTTTCAATTCAAATATATCATACATTCTTTTGGGCATAGCGGAGGTACTAGCTCCCACATCACATAAAGCATAGCAAGAAAAGTTATTCAACTTAATTTTAATCATAGGATCCCAACCATCTTCTAGCTTTCTAGGTATGTAGGCTTATACCCTAAGCTTATCCTCCTAGCTTTGATGAGAGCATTAGTGATATGCTCCGTGAAGGCAAGATTAAGTGTGCTAGTGTGGGGGTCTCTAGTCATCTTGTAAAGGAAACGAATAACTTCAGAAATGGTGCAATTATCAAAATCAAGGTCACTACTATCAAGTAAAGTGGTAGTGGTGTCCTTTAGGCTCACTTGTTTGGTAGCTTCTGTAGTCATAGGAATTTCCTCTTCTACGGTTGAGGTCATAGCATCACCATTAATAGGTCCAATGGGACTAGGGGTGCATTGGGTGCTAAGAGTTTGGATATCCTCAACCACTTGGATAGTAGCAATGGTATGGTGTGTAGGAAGGCTCTTAATTCTATCTTCTTCCTCCTTTTCTCTAGCCCATCTCTCTTTGAGTTTAGCCATCATCCTAATGTTTTCATTAATTTGCACTTTGATAGCATTCATAGGAGTGGTCTTCCTCTCCTCAAGGGGAGAAGTTCTAATTTTAAGAAATTCTACTGCGTGGGCTAAATTGTCTACCTTCAACGTGAGGTTATCTAATTTGTCTAGTTTTTCCTCTACACTCTTGTTGAAGGCTTTTTGGGTAGTGATAAAGTCTTTAAGCATACTCTCTAATTAAAAAGTGGAGTTTTTGGTTCTAGGATAAGTGTTGTTGTTCCCATAGTTTTTGGAGGGGAACGGTCTAGGATTGCTACCAAAGTTACTCCTATAAGCATTGTTGTTGAAGTTGTTTATAGAGATAAAGTTCACATCTACTTGATCTTGAGCAATCAAATAATTTAAAGGAACATCTTGAGGATCAATAGGAGATTGCTTGGTAAGTAGAGACATAATCAAGTCCACTTTTTCATTTAGGGAGGAGATCTCCTCGACAGAGTTTACCTTCCTACCTGTTGGAGCTCTTTCGGTGTGCCATTGGGAATAGTTGGTCATCATCTCATCGAGACGTTTTGTGGCAGCACCAAGTGTAGTTGACATAAAGGTTCCTCCTGCGGCCGAATCTAGCAGGTTCCGCGAGGTAAAGTTCAAGCCTGCATAAAAAGTTTGGATAACCATCCAAGTACTCAAACCATGCGTAGGGCAATTCTTAACAAGAGATTTCATGCGTTCCCAAGCTTGGGCAACGTGTTCATTATCCAATTGATTAAAATTCATAATAAAGCTCCTCAACTGGATAATCTTAGCAGGGGGATAGTACTTCCCAATAAAAGCATCCTTGCACTTATCCCAAGAGTGTATGCTATTCTTCGGAAAGGATTGAAACCAGATTTTAGATTCATCTCTCAAGGAGAAAGGAAAAAGCTTAAGCTTAAAAATATCACCATCTACTTCCTTGTACTTTTGCATATCACAAAGCTCAATAAAATTATTTAAGTGCAAAGCAGCATCATCTCTAGCACCAGAGAATTAATCTTTCATAACAAGGTTCAGCAAAACAGGTTTAATCTCATAAGAAGGTGCTGAAGTACTAGGTGTAGCAATAGGAGTGCAGATAAAGTCACTGTTGTTGTGACTAGTGAAGTCACACAACTTGGTGTTCTCAGAGGAACCCATAGTGGCAGCAAGCAAGATAACTATGTTTTTTATTTTTGATAAAGGACACTAAAGAAAAAACTGAAAGGTAAACAAACAAGACTAAAAAGCAAAGGTAAAAGATAGTGTGCAACTCCCCTATCTTGAAGAGCGGAGTCCCCGACAACGGAGCCAGAAATTGCTTTGATGTCACGAGAGTTTACTTCTCGCCCCTCGTTGGTTACCCAAAGTGGAAGGTTGAGATGTAGCGTAGCGGCAATGTCCCTCTGTGAAGATACCAAGGTTTGTCTCCAGTAGGACTCTGATAACGACAAGAAGGTGACAATGGCGCCAGAGATTAGCGGTTGTCGTGGACCTGCACACACAACAGATAGCTTTGCTCCCAACGAGTACAAAGGGGTTGTCAATCCCTCCAGGCTTGTTGTTTACAAAGGATAAAACGCACAGGATAATAATGATAGTGATAGCAACGGAAAAGGAGTAAATTGATAGAGGGTGTAAACAGTATTGGAAATATGCACCGGGGTCCTATGATGTTCACTAGTGATGTCTCTCTCCCAAAAGACGATAAAATAGCCATGCGAGGTAAACAAATTACAGCTGGGCAATTGACAGGATTATGTGCGCAAACCAATGCTAATTATGCTATAAAGAAAGGCAGAGGCTCAAAAGCTTGGGCGGTATGCCAAAACAAGTAGACTGAAATCCATCTGCATCTACCTACTAATCATCCACCTTGAGATATCTATCCAGAACATCTCGCTATTATTAAGTTGCGAATCCCACCCAAAGTGTAAACTCAAAGCAACAGACAACTACATTAAAGAACTTTGCGTAAAGTAAACAATCCTTGCACCCGCAAGTACAAGCACCGTTGTTTTCTCCCTTGTGGCAACATCACATCCCCTAGACTCATGTTTCTATCACTCAAGCTAGTCATCGGGGGGCATGAACCCACAATCATGCATAACGCTCCCTCTTGGAGTCACTACCTACTATTGGCCAAAGCAATAAACAGCAACGGAGAACATGCAATAATTACTCAAGAACATAAATATAAAAGAGGAGAATCAAATATATTACTCAACCACAATCTGAACATAATCTCATAATCCATCGGATCCCAGCAAACTCAGCATAGCAACAGCAGAAATATTACATACGTGCCTCGATCATGTAGGGCAGCTCACGAGGTCTAATCCATGAAGAACAAAGAGGGGAGGAGAACATCACATAGCTACTGATCATAGACCCATGGTCCAAGGTGGACTACTCACGGTTCATCCAGGAAGCATCCATGGTGGTGGAGAAGCTCCCGGAGGTGATTCCTCCCTCCGGCAGGGTGCCGGGAAGAGGTCTTCTGGTGCTCCCGAACTTGGAAGCGCGGCGGCGGCGGAACAGAGGAGAGATCGCGAAAAAGGGTTCTTGTCTCGGGGTTTTTGCGTCACGGGGAATAAATAGGCGAAGGGGGCAGTCAGGGGGGCCACCAGGGGTCCAGGCGCCCCCCTGGCACGGCCCCACCCTGGGGCGCGCCGGGAGGGCGGCTGGGGCCCTAGTGGGTCCCCTCTGGTCCCCCCTCGGTGATCCCGGAAGCTTCCTGATCGCTGATTTTTATTGGATTTTTCCCGAATTTTTGGAGCATTTTTTATATGGGGGAAACCTGAAATAGAAAAACAGCAGAAAACAGGAACTGGCACTGGGGTGCACTGAGTTAATAGGTTAGTCGAAATATGATCAAAAGTGTATGGAAGTTCATCAATATCATAGCAATATCACAAAAAAGAGGCATGGAGCAAGCAGAAATTATAGATACATTTTGGACGTATCAAGTGGGAGACGGGAATACGAGAGAAAAATATGTTTTTGTTGAGAACTCAATCTACTAATGTTTCACACTTAGTCTTCTTTGGAATCTTATCTTGACTCGTCCCCAGACCACTAGCCAGGTACAAGTCAATTTGATCAACCCCCTTTCGATATTTTGAGCACTCATGCAATGGATGAGCGTAAGCATGAGAGTTGACACTTAGGATGGCAAAGAGAGATATGATGGAGGAGGAAGACAAAAAGGGTGAGAAAGTCTCACATCAATGAGGATAATCATAGGCGAGAAGGCCAAATGATAGATATGATGTAAGGAGTAGGGATTGCCATGCAACGGATGCACATATGAGCTAAGAAAAGCTCTCCAATGGAACTAGTGGGGGTGCACCCAACTTGCTCGCTCAAGAAGACCTAGAGCTCATTTGAGGCAGCTCATCCTTGGAATATGCAAGCCAAGTTTTATAGTGTGAAGGTCCCCACATAGCTATATGCATATATGATCATCTCTATGGAGTACAAGATATAGAGTGAGTACGAGTGTGGATCTTTCAAAAGGAATATTAGTGTTCCCCCTTTCTCACATTTTATTTCTTTTTTCTCTTTTTTATATATATTGTTTTGTATTTTTTTGGTGGAGTCAATGGTCTTTCTATTTAACTCTCATTTGTCCTCTTTGGGATCTTTTAATTTGTCCTCTTTGGGATCTTTTCCTCACTTGAGGACAACAGTCTATTTTACAAGAAGGTATAGAAGATCTTCACACTTTACAAAGTATTCAACATAAAGAAGATGTAGCTATCATGATGTATGCAAATGTATGCCTATGCGAGTGTAGCAGGAACATGTATGACATGAAGATCAAGTCATGAGAAGGTGGATGTTGCATGGCAATATATCTCGGAAAGGCTATGGAAATGCCTTGATAGGTAGGTATGGTGGCTGTTTTGAGGAAGGATATAAGGAGGTTTATGATGACAGAGCATATCATGCCAAGGATTTGGATGTACCGGTGAAGGTGGACGCTAACTCTCGGAGTGAGAAGAAAGCAATGCACGGCACAAGAGAGGCTAGCAAAATATGGGAAGGTGGAAGTGTCAACTTTCGAATACTCACATTAGTACGAAGAACTCATGCACTTATTATCGGTAACTCTCAATCTAATAAGGAGGTTCATAAAGAGACAAGTACCCCGAGGAGGAGTGTATGGGATCCTTGCGCATCCTCGACTCATGGTACATGAGTGTACTCTAATATTCGACCCCTCACAAGAGTAGTGATCCATCTAGTAGCTAAACTTCTCAACTAATTTTGTAGGATTTGAAAATAAATACGGATTGCCCGAAAATACGCCATCTATCACTAATAGGCTAAAGCTCTTGACACCAAAAGTCCAAACATTACTCAAAAACAATACCTCAAAACTATTGCAAGTTAGGTAGGTATGGAAATGCCTTGATAGGTAGGTATGGTGGCTGTTTTGAGGAAGGATATAAGGAGGTGTATGATGACAGAGCGTATCATGCCAAGGGTTTGGATGCACCGGCGAGGTGGACGCCAACTCTCGGAGTGAGAAGAGGGAAATGCACGGTACCGAAGAGGCTAGCAAATATGAGGAGGTGGAAGTGTCAACTTTCAATACTTACATTAGTCCGAAGAACTCATGCACTTATTATCGGTAACTCTCAATATAATAAGGAGGTTCACAAAGAGACAAGTACCCCGAGGAGGAGTGTATGGGGGTTTGGTTATCCTTGCGCATCCTTGACTCATGGTACGTGAGTGTACTCTAATATCTGATCCCTCCAAAGATTAGTGATCCATCTAGTAGCTAGAGTTCTCAACTAGTTTTTGTAGTTTTTTGAAAATAAACACAGATTTCCCAAAATACGACACCTATCACTAATAGGCTAGAGCACTTGACACCAAAAGTTCAAACATTACTCACAACAATACCTCAAAACTATTGAAGTTACTACTACAATTGAATAGCAACCTCAATTACCTACTTAAAGACAAGACACAACTCAATGCAACAACCAACTCTCTTAACAAGATAAACATGAAGACTAAAGAGAGTTCCAGCAACAAACTAAACAAAAGCTAAGGCTCTTGAAAAATATAAGCATGAAAACTAAGAGCTAAACATGGCAGCAGCTACGAAAAGATAAATAACACACAACAGAAGAAAGATAAGCATGAAAATCCTGTGATGTGTTCTAGTTTGAAGTGGAGCGTGTTTATATCCCACACAAAGTAATTTGGGTTATAACTTGTTATGAACAGAAAACAAAACTAAAGAAAACTAAAAAGGAAACCTAAGGGCGAGACGCTCCAAGCATAGCACATAACACATGAAGTGATAAAAATATAGTGAGACGGAGGACGAATTGATAATTGTTGATGGAGAAGGGGATGCACGGGGGCATCCCCAAGCGTAGACGCTTGAGTCTCCTTGAATGTTTATTGGGGATGCATGGGGGCATCCCCAAGCTTGAGCATTTGACACTCCCGGATCTTTTTTCATCATCTTTCCTCGCACACTTGAAAACTCCCTTCATACATAACTCATCATTAGCTGATTAGAGAGGTTAGTACCCTTAATAAAATATTTTTCCTCTACTGGAAATAAAGATATTCTTGAAGAGCTACTGTTTCTCAAGATTTCAAAAAACTTTTTGCAAAGAAAAAGCAAGCTTAAGGTTTGCAAAAGTCAGGAAAGGCAAAACGTGGCAGAATCTGTGGTAAACACAACAACAGGTAGTAAATAATTTTTCGGAGTACTTCTGCAACTCAAATCAAAAAACTTAGAACAAACGCTCGAAATTCAATTGTATGGAGCATACTGTCAAAAAAATTCAGATCAAAAAGATGATCTGGTGATTTTAGGCTAATTTTTTCGTCCAAGGACAGAATCTGTTTTCTGGACAGCATGTCACAACTTTTGAACTTTCTTGCAATCGGAGGCTAAACTTGGCACAAAGCTTGAAAATAAAGATACAATGATGTTGCTACAGTAGTAACAATCATCAAGACCACTAAAAACATAAGTAAAAACATCTTGGGTTTCCTCCCAAGAAGCACTTTCTTTTACGCCTTTAAGCTAGGCATAAAGCAAAAATAAGAATCAAAGATCCCCGAGATCATCGGAGTCATAAAAACCTTCAAATTTATTCTTATTTTTCCTAGGGAATAGGTACTTACCTTTTGCTTTACCACGTAAGCGTATGTTCCCCTTACCAATATCGATGAATCCCTTCATAGCTCGGAGGAAGTCCCTTCCAAGCACGATGTTACTTTGATTTGGCTCCATGACGAAGAAATCCATCGTTGCAATCCTATTAAGGAATGCAACTTGGACTTATTTTACCTTTCCCTTAATCTCTGAAATATCTCCATTAGCATGTTCATGATAAGATGACAAATTATCCATGTTTAGTTTCAAAGAATCATAAACTATTTTTTGGCATTGTAGAAACCATGGATCCAATATCACAAAATACAAGGAAGTCTTGATTTGAGATGCTAATCCTAAAAAAGGCTCCCAATCATCACCTAAATCCAATATTTATTTCTTGTTGGACTTAAGTTCCTCTACTTTTCTCAAGTCTAGAGCATCCATCCTCTTTTAAATAGTGGCAAGTCTATCTATACAGTATCAATACTACGATCATAAACAAAATAACTAGATAGACCATGCAAAATATCAAGAGCTCTAGCTTCATCACACTCTAAAAAGTCCCCTTCATCTATATTATAGAGAGAGTGTTTACACCACTTAAAAAGACCATGGTAAAAATTTCTAAGCACAATTTTTGTAGGTATCCAAGGCATAATTATCCTATGTGCTTCAGAAATTCTGTCCCATGCCTTCTTCATATTTTCTCCATCCCTTTGATTGAAATCTAGAACTTACGATTCCCTCAAAGCACAAAGTCCAAACATGTTCAACTAAACAAGAAGGACTACTAAAAGCAAGGTAATTTTTTTTTGTGATTTTTGATAAAGGACACTAAGATAAAAACTGAAAGGTAAACTAACAAGACTAAAAATAAAAGGTAAAAGATAGTGTGCAACTCCCTGATACGTCCAAAATGTATCTATAATTTCTGCTTGTTCCATGCCTCTTTTGTGTGATATTGCTATGATATTGATGAACTTCCATACACTTTTGATCATATTTGGACTAACCTATTAACTCAGTGCACCCCAGTGCTAGTTCCTGTTTTCTACTGTTTTTCTATTTCAGGTTTCCCCCATATTAAAAGTGCTCCAAAAATTCAGGAAAATCCAATAAAAAAAATCAGCGATAGAGAAGCTTCGGGAATCACCGAGGGGGGGGGGCATAGGGGACCCACTAGGGCCCTAGGCGCCCTCCCGGAGCGCCCTAGGGTGGGGCCGCGCCAGGGGGCCGCCTGGACCCCTGGTGGCCCCCCTGGCTGCCCCCCTTCGCCTATTTATTCCTCGTGACGAGAAACCCCCGTCACGGGAACCCTTTTTCGCTATCTCTCTTCTGTTTCGCCGCCGCCGCGCTTCCAAGATAGGGAGCACCGGAAGACCTCTTCCCGGCACCCTGCCGGAGGGAGGAATCACTTCCGGGAGCTTCTCCACCACCATGGATGCTTCCCGGATGAACCGTGAGTAGTCCACCTTGGACCATGGGTATATGATCAGTAGCTATGTGATGTTCTCCTCCCCTCTTTGTTCTTCATGGATTAGACCTCGTGAGCTGCCCTACATGATCGAGGCACATATGTAATATTTCTGCTGTTGCTATGCTGAGTTTGCTGGGATCCGATGGATTATGAGATTATGTTCAGATTCTGTTTGAGTAATATATTTGATTCTCCTCTTTTATATTTATGTTCTAGATTAATTCTAGCATGGTCTCCGTTGCTGTTTATTGCTTTGGCCAAGTAGTAGGTAGTTACTCCAATAGGGAGCGTTATGCATGATTGTGGGTTCATGCCCCCCGATGACTAGCTTGAGTGACAGAAACATGAGTCTAGGGGATGTGCTGTTGCCACAAGGGGGAAAACAACGGTGCTTGTACTTGCGGGTGCAAGGATTGTTTACCTTACGAAAAGTTATTTAATGCAGTTTTAGGTTGCTTTGAGTTTACACTTTGGGTGGGATTCGCAACTTAATACCAGCGAGATGTTCTACAAAGATATCTCAAGGTGGATGATTAGTAGTTAGATGCAAATGGATTTTGGTCTACTTGTCTTGGCGTACCGCCCATGCGTTTGAGCCTCTTCCTTTCTTTATAGCATAATTAGCATTGGTTTGCGCACATAATCCTGTCAATTTCCCAGCTGTAATTTGTTTACCTCGCATGGCTATTTTATCGTCTTTTGGGAGAGAGGCAGGACTAGTGAACATCATGGGATCCCGGTCCATATTTCCAATATTGTTTACACCCACTATTTATTTTCTTATTTATTTACTTTTCCGTTGCTATTACCATCATTATTATCCTTTGTAAACAACAAGGCCAGATAGATTGACAACCTCTCTGTACTCGTTGGGAGCAAAGTTATCTGGTGTGTGTGCAGGTCCACGCCAACTCTCACGCTATCAAAGCAATTTCTGGCGCCGTTGTCACCTTCCTGTGGTTGTCGGAGTCCTACTGGAGACAAACCTTGGTATCTTCACCGAGGGAAATTTGCTGCTGTCTACATTTCATACCTTCCACTTTGGGTAACCAACGAGGGGCGAGAAGCCATCACTCCCCTATCTTGTAGATTGGAGTCCCTGGCAACGACCCCAGAAATTTTCTTGATGTGCGACAGATGATAATGGCTTCTCGGCCTTCGTTGGTTACCCCAAGTGGAAGGTGAGATGTAGGATAACAGAAAATTTCCCCTATTTGGAGGATAGGATTTGTCTCCCGTAGGACTCCGAAAGCGACAAGTTGGTGACAACGACGCTAGAAATTAGGCGGTTGACGTGGACCAGCACACAGACACAAATAACTTTGCTCCCAACGAAGTTCAGAGAGGTTGTCAATCTCTCCGGCCTTGTTGTTCACAAAGGATCAAACGCAAGGGATAAAGGATAATGATAATTGCAACTAGAAAGTAAAAGAAGGAAATAAATTGAGCGTGTAAACAGTGATGAGAATATGGACCGGGGTCCCGTGATGTTCACTAGTGATGTCTCTCTCCCAAAAGTCGATAAAACTGCTATGCGGGGTAAACAAATCACAGCTGGGCAATTGATAGGATTAAAAACGCACCACAATTCTAACTATGCTACAAATAAAGGAAGAGGCTCAAAAGCATGGGTGGTACGCCAAAATAAGTAGACCGAAATCCAACTGCATCTACTACTAATCATCCACCTTGAGATATCTATCTAGAACATCTCGCTGGTATTAAGTTGCGAGCCCCATCCAAAGTGTAAACCCAAAGCAATAGACAACTGCATTAAAAGAACTATGCGTGAAGTAAACAATCCTTGCAACCACGGTTACAAGCACCGTTGTTTTCCCCCTTGTGGCAACAACACATCCCCTAGAATCATGTTTCTGTCACTCAAGCTAGTCATCAGGGGGCATGAACCCACAATCGAGCATAACGTTCCCTCTTGGAGTCACTACCTACTACTTGGCCAAAGCAATAAACAGCAACGGAGAACATGCAAGAATTACTCAAGAACAAAAATATAAAAGATAAGAACCAAATATATTACTCAATCACAAACTGAACATAGTCTCATAATCCATCATATCCCAGCAAACTCAGCATAGCAATAGCAGAAAGAATTACATATGTGCCTTGATCATGTAGGGCAACTCACAAGGTCTAGACCATGAAGAACAAAGAGGGGAGGAGAACATCACATAGCTACTGATCACGGACCCATGGTCCAAGGTAGACTACTCACAGATCATCCGGGAAGCTTCCATGGTGGAGGAGAGGCTCCCGGAGGTCAATCCTCCCTCCGGCAGGGTGCCGGGAAGAGTTCTGCTGGCGCTCCCGATCTTGGAAGCGCAGCGGTGAAACAGAGGCGAGATCGCAAAAAAGGGTTCTGTCCTCGGAAGAATCCTGTAACGGAGAATATATAGGCGAAGGGGGAAGCCAGGGGAACACCAGGGGTCCAGGCGGACCCTTGGCGCGGACCCACCCTAGGGCGCGTCGGGAGGGCGCCTGGGCACCTGGTGGCGGCCCTCTGGCCCCACTTTGGTTATTCCGGAAGCTTCTGTTACGCTGATTTTTTATTGGTTTTTTCCCGAATTTTTGGAGCACTTTTAATATGGGGGAAACGTGAAATAGAAAAACAGCAGAAAACAAGAACTGGCACTGGGGTGCACTGAGTTAATAAGTTAGTCCAAATATGATCAAAAGTGTATGAAAGTGTATCTAGATCATAGAAATATTACACAAAACATGCATGGCGCAAGAAGAAATTATAGATACATTTGGGACGTATCACGCGGTGGCTGTAAGGTTAATCGAATCCAGGAGGTGACATTGGGAAATCCATTAGATATGTTGTGGTGATTGTGGTACTCTCTTTGGATGGCCGCGGTGACATTGGGAAATCCATAGATGAGAACTACGAACTCTGAGGTGTGCTTTTGTAGCCCTACACAATTCTCGTCCTCTCTTGACCACAAAGGAATGACCTCCGAGTACGTCTCCATTACATGTTTTATGGGGAATATCATGTGATTAGATTATGTTAATGTTGTTGGGAGTTGCCACTAGTGAAAGTATGAAGCCTAGGACTTGTTTCCACCATTGCAATACCGTTTGCGCTCACGTTTACTACTTGTTTGCTTGCTGCACTTTTTATTATAGATTTATATTACTTCGTTTTTCCGCACCTATCACCCATATTTTACCATCTCTTCGCCGAACTAGTGCACCTATACAATTTCCCATTGTATTAGGTGTGTTGGGGACACAAGATACTTCTTGTATCTTAATTGCAGGGTTGCTTGAGAGAGACCATCTTCAACCTCTACTTCCCTGAGTTCGATAAACCTTAGGTCATCCACTTGAGGGAAATTGCTGCTGTCCTACAAACCTCTGCGCTTGGAGGCCCAACATAGTCTACAAGAATAGAAGCGTGCGTAGACATCAAGCTATTTCTGGCGTCGTTGCCAGGGAGGTAAGGCTTGAAGGTATATCTTTAGATCTTTCAATTAAATCTTTCGTTTCTTGTTTTTATTTTCACTAGTTAGGATTTATGGAAAACAACAAAAAATTTATGAGAGAGCTTTATGAGCTCTATCTTGAGTTAGGACATGCAGTGTTTGAGGAGGAGATCAAAAAGCCTATGGAGCTTTGTTATTTCCATAACACTCATGATAGTAGTATTGTTATTAGCATGTCTTCTTTGAATACCTTTGATGCTAGTGATATGCAAAGTTATAAGCTTGGGGATGCTATGTTTTATGAAGATGATCTTTTTAGCCCCCCAAGTTTTGATGAGGAAATTTATTTTGATGATACTTTGCCTCCTATCTATTGTGATTATTGTGATGAAACTTATGCTATAAGAAGAATAAATTTTTACAAGTGCACCATGATAAGAATGATTCATGTGATAGATATTTTGTTGAGTTTGCTCCCACTATTACTAATGAGAAGGATTTTGCTTATGTGGAGAGTAACAAATTTACTATGCTTATGGATCATGATGAGAATTTTTTATGTGATACTTATATTGTTGAGTTTATTCATGATCCCACTGGAAATTATTATGAGAGGGGAACATATGCTTATATATATTTCAATAATATCAAGTTCCCTCTCTTTATGTTGAAGGTTTTGAAGTTGCACATTTTTTGCCTTCCTATGCTAATATCTTTATGCTTCAATGAGTTATTTCTCTACAAGATCCCTTTGCATAGGAAGCATGTTAGACTTAAATGTGTTTTGGTCCTTCTTGATGCTATCTTTTGTTCTTCAACTCTTATTCTTGTGAGAGCATCTTCTATAATCTTTAAGCCTAGCTAATGGCTTTAAAGAAGCGCTTTCGGGAGGCAGCCCACAACGAATTTAGAATTTTCTTTTTGTTTTTCTTCTGTTTTTAGTGGTCTTGATGATTGTTACAACTGTAGCAACATCATTGTATCTTTACTTTTCAAGCTTTGTGCCATTTATAGTCTCATATGACAAGGGAAGTGAAAGTTGTGACATGCTGTCTAGAAAACAGATTCTGTCCTCGTGACTAGAAAAATCCTAGTTCATCTTTTTGAGATGAAATTTTTACACAGCGTGCTCTATTCAATTACGGAACTTTCATATGTTCTGAGTTTTTTTATTTGAGTTGCAGAAGTATCCCTAAAAAATTCTTTACTACCTGCTGGTCTGTTTTTCACAGATTCTGTCCTGTTTTGCCTTTTCTTCCTTTTGCAAACCTTAAGCTTGCTTTTTCTTTGTAAATTTTTTTTGGAAATCTTGAGAAACAGTGGCTCTTCAATAATATCCTTATTTCCAGTAGAGAAAAAATTATTTTATTATGGGTACCAACCTCGCTAATCAGATTATGATGAGTTATGTATGAAGGGAGTTTTCAAGTGTGCCAGGGAAGATGATGAAAGAAGATTCAGGAGTGTCAAACGCTCAAGCTTGGGGATGCCCCCATGCACTCCCAAGACATATTCAAGGAGACTCAAGCGTCTAAGCTTGGGGATGCCCCCGTGCATCCCCTTCTCCATCAACAATTATCAGTTCGTCTTTCGTTTCACTATATTTTTATCACTTCATGCGTTATGTGCTACGCTTGGAGCGTCTTGCTCTTTATTTCCTTTTTAGTTTTCTTTCGCTTTGCTTGCTGTTCACAACAAGTTAGAACCCAGATTTATTTGTGTGGGAGAGAAACACGCTCCACTTCCAAAATCTAGAACACATCATAGGATTTTTTTCATGCCTATATCTTTGCTGTGAGTGTTCTTTATCTTTTTCATAGCTACTGTCATGTTTAGCTCTTAGTTTTCATGCTTATCATTTTAAGAGCTTTTGTTTAGTTTGTTGCTGGAACTCTCTTGAATTTTCATGTTTATCTTGTTTAGAGAGTTTTCCTGTTGCACTGAGTTGTGTGTCTTGACTTGAAGTAGGTAATTGAGGTTGCTATTCAATTGTAGTAGTAACTTGCAATAGTTTTGAGGTATTGCTTTGACTAATGTTTGGACTTTTGGTGTCAAGAGCTTCAGCCTATTAGTGATAGATGTCGTATTTTGGGAAATCCGTGTTTATTTTCAAAACTTACAAAATTAGTTGAGAATTTTAGCTACTAGATGGATCACTACTCTTTGGAGGGATCGAATATTAGAGTACACTCACGTACCATGAGTCGAGGATGCGCAAGGATAACCAAACCCCCATACACTCCTCCTCGGGGTACTTGTCTCTTTGTGAATCTCCATATTAGATTGGGAGTTACCGATAATAAGTGCATGAGTTCTTCAGACTAATGTGAGTATTCAAAAGTTGACACTTCCACCTTCCCATATTTTGCTAACCTCTCCTGTGCCGTGCATTGCTTTCTTCTCACTCCAAGAGTTGGCTTCCACCTTCTCCGGTACATCTAAATCCTTGGAACGATATGCTCTGTCATCATAAACCTCATTATATCCTTCCTCAAAACAGCCACCATACCTACCTATCAAGGCATTTCCATAGCCTTTCCAAGATACATTGCCATGCAACATCCATCTTCTCATGACTTGATCTTCATGTCATACATGCTACTTGCTTGATCGATGAGCCGCATGCTAGTTGGGCCTTGCCCTATTCATTGCTACATGACGTGCTAGTATCATTGCATATCCTGCTACACTGGCAGAGGCATACATTTGCATACTTCATGATAGTTTCATTTTCTTTATGATTTGAGTACCTTTGTAAAGTGTGAAAGATCTTCTATACTTCTTGTAATATATAGAGTGTTGCCCCTAAAGTGAGGAAAAGATCCCGAAGAGGACAAAACCAAAAGATCCCAAAGAGGACAAATGAGAGAAATAGAAAGAGCCATTGAGGCCACCAAAAAAATACAAAAAATAGAAAAAAAGAGAAAAGGAAATAAAAAGAGAGAAGGGGGCACACTACTATTCCTTTTGAGAGATCCACACTCGTACTGCCTCTTATATCTTGTACTCCATAGCGATTATCATTCATGCATATAGCTATGTGGGGACCTTCACACTATAGAACTTGGCTTGTATATTCCAATGATGAGCCTCCTCAAATGAGCTCTAGGTATTATTGAGCAAGCAAGTTGGATGCACCCCCACTAGTTCCATTGGAGAGCTTACCTTAGCTCATATGTGCATCCTTTGCATGGAACTCCCTACTCCTCACATCATATCTATCATTTGGCTTTCTCTCTCCTATGATTGTCCTCATTGATGTGAGCCTTTCACACCCTTCTTGTCTTCCTCATCCACCATATTCTCTCTTTGCCATCATAAGTGTCAAATTTCTTTCTTACGCTCATCCATTGCATGACTGCTCAAAATATCGAAAAGGAGTGGATCATTTTGACTTGTACCTGGCTAGTGGTCTGGGGATGAGTCAAGATAAGATTCCAAAGAAGACCAAGTGTGAAGCTTTAGTAGATTGATTTCTCAACACAAAAATACTTTTTTCTCGTATATCCCTATCCCCTTTCTTGCAAGCAAACACCATTTGGAGAATGGAGTCACGGACAGCGAGAGCTCTTGCACCTTTATGTTCTGATGTTGCTTGTTTCAATGCTAAATATAGACTCTTGCCTGTTATGACTTGAATTGAATTGCATGCTTTGATTTATTTACTTACAAAGTTCTTATATGGTTGTTAGCATGTCACCACAGAAATTATGCTTGTTATCATTTACCTACTCGAGGACGAGTAGGAATTAAGCTTGGGGATGTTGATACGTCCCAAACGTATCTATAATTTCTGCTTGCTCCATGCAAGTTTTGTGTGATATTGCTATGTTTTAGATACACTTTCATACACTTTTGATCATATTTGGACTAACCTATTAACTCAGTGCACCCCAGTGCCAGTTTCTGTTTTCTGCTTTTTTTGTATTTCAAGTTTTCCCATTATTAAAAGTGCTCAGAAAATTCCGGGAAAAATATATAAAAAATCAGCGTTCCAGAAGCTTCCTTACGCCCGAAGGGGGGCCAGAGGGGCCCCACCTGGTGCCTAGGCGGCCAATGGGCGCGGCCTAGGGGGTGGCTGCGCCGGGAGGCCGCCTAGACTCCTGGTGCCCCCCCTGGCTGCCCCCCTTGGCTTTATTTTTACTCGCGTCGCGAAAACCCTGATTCTGAACCCCTTTTCTCCAGAAGGAATTCCGATCTCCGCTGCCATCGCCGACAAGCTTTGTGGGACCAGAATTCCTGTGTCGGCACCCTGCCGGGACGGGGAAGTGCCCCCGGATTCATCTCCATCGACGTTGCTTCCTCCCTCCATGATGCGGGAGTAGTTCCTCCCCGGGGCTGAGGTTTCTACCAGTAGCTATGTGGTCTTCTCTCTCTCCCATGATGTGATCTTGATTGTGATCATAAGCTATGTTAATATAGGATGATCCCATGATGTTTCCCCTTCTTCTATGTATTGGATTGATGTACTCACTTGATCTTATCTAGTATAATCCCCGAGACCATGGTGACAACGGTCTATTGGACATGGGTTAGAAGAATATTTTCATGAGTGATTTCCTCTTTTGTGTGTGGATTGAAGACTGAGAGTCTCTTGGTGCTTGTCTTTGACTATCCTTTAGATATGTTGTGGTGATTGTGGTACTCTCTTTGGATGGCCGCGGTGACATTGGGAAATCCATAGATGAGAACTACGAACTCTGAGGTGTGCTTTTGTAGCCCTACACAATTCTCGTCCTCTCTTGACCACAAAGGAATGACCTCCGAGTACGTTTCCATTACATGTTTTATGGGGAATATCATGTGATTAGATTATTTTAATGTTGTTGGGAGTTGCCACTAGTGAAAATATGAAGCCTAGGCCTTGTTTCCACCATTGCGATACCGTTTGCGCTCACGTTTACTACTTGTTTGCTTGCTGCACTTTTTATTACAGATTTATATTACTTCGTTTTGTTGCACCTATCACCCATATTTTACCATCTCTTCGCCGAACTAGTGCACCTATACAATTTCCCATTGTATTAGGTGTGTTGGGGACACAAGAGACTTCTCGTATCTTAATTGCAGGGTTGCTTGAGAGAGACCATCTTCAACCTCTACTTCCCTGAGTTCGATAAACCTTAGGTCATCCACTTGAGGGAAATTGCTGCTGTCCTACAGACCTCTGCGCTTGGAGGCCCAACATAGTCTACACGAATAGAAGCGTGCGTAGACATCATCCACCAACGAAGGTTCGTCATCAATGTCCATGGCTGCTTGCCCTTGCGCCTCTCGCCCTTGCATCTCTTGGCCTTGGTCTTGATCATCTTCACCATCTTGGCCTTGATTGTGGATTCCACTACCATGTACCATGTCGACCATGATGTCCAAGGGGTAGTCATAGTAGCTCGGATGCTTCGGCATATCCGCAAATATCTCGGTGGCATCGGCGTTGTTGGTCGTGCCCGATGGACGTTTGCCCCTCTGCTGCAATACAGGAAAATAGATGGTTACCGACATAACGTTGAGGTTGATGGATGCTCCACTCGAATGGTCGGCATGGAAGTGCCCACCTCCGGCAAGCCGTCCCGAAGTGAGTTGGGGAAACTATGTGTTGGCGGGTCGCAGCCTAGCAGCCTACCGGTACTTTGACACTAGTAGGAGGACCGTTTGCGGCCGAGCGTGCGAGGAGACCGAACTGATCGCCGCCACGGCAGTGGACAAGCTTGGCTTTTGGGTGTACCCAGGCAAAAGCATGGTCTGGAGGATGTTCGAGGCCACAACAGGTGGCTGCGCGGCCATAGCAGCGACGTCCTCCTTCCTTTTCTTCTTGGCACCAGCGATGGTCTACGCCTTATTCTTTGTCCTTTGCTTGCCGCGCTTGGTCGTCTAAATGGCCAGTGACGCTCGCTCTTCGAAGGTGCAGTCCTCTTCGGCTTCCAGGTTCCCACGATGCGAGAGGGATGGGGCGGGCCTCAGCTATGACGGGATGGCAGGAGGAGTGCCGACCATGGCGAGTCTGGTGGCGAAATCAGGGAGTGGAAGCAGCTAGAAGGAATATGGCATCAACAGGAAGGCTACTAAAGGACAAGGAAGGAACAACAAGGGCGTGTGAGTGGATCCAAACCTGCTCTAAATTTGGGTTCAAAATGGGTCACGTGCGGACCAAAAAACAGACAACGGTCCATTTGGATTCCTGTGTTGCGTCGCGTTTTTTGTTCGCTCTAACCCAAACGAACCAAAACTAGATATTTGGGTCTCCGTGTTGAAATTGCCCTAGAGAATGTTTAAAAGTATAGTCAATAATCAGCTATATGATGTCTCCATATCACTTATAACCAACCTTATAGCCCACTCATACAATAGTGAAGTGTACTACTATGTTATATCATTAATATGTGGCCAACTTTTTCTCTCACAGAGAATGTTGGAGCTCGTACTACACCTGGATGTAAGTTTGTAGCTTGTTTATCTTCTTTCTCCTCCCCTTTCTTCTTCAACTAGGATAAAATATGATGTGGCATCTCTTATAGCTCGGCCACATAACCCTATTATACTTGCTCTTAGGGCAACTTCAAGGGTGCGGCCCAAATGAACCCATCTTTGGTCCACCTTTTATCTGTTTGGGTCGCCAAACGGACTGATGTACGGACCATGTATCGTCTCACTATGTCGCTGCACCCGACGGGGAGGGGGGCGACGCAATTGGTCGGCGAGACCAATTTTTAGTCCCACACACCATTGAAGGGCCTCGTCGACTTGTTCATAAGGTGATGCGACGTAAACTCGATGTGAACATTATATTATAGCAAAACCAGAAACGTACGCTCTTGTGACGAGTTCCCTAGGTGAGAATCTAGCTCTTCCAAGGAGTTGAACTAAACTAAATATTTAGATTCATCTCATTGGAAGAGATAGATATTACCTATGCCAACTCCTCACCTGAGCGAACATTACTGCATTTACTATGTTTTTTATTTTTTTATATAAATCATGTCATTTTCATATGTGCATAAATTTTGATTATTTCAATACAATGATTGCATATTGTAGCACACAAAGTAAAAAAAACAACACATACAAACCATACATAGCATCAAATACATTGTATGAAATCATTTTATTACAAACCATACATTGTACCAAGTCATATATTTTACACAACAATGATTTGTAGCACATAAATGGTAGCGCGTATAGTTTTACAAACCACCGATGGTGTTCTAATCAAGTCCACATATGCTCGCAACCAAATTATTATAAAGTTGCACATGAGTTTCCCGATCAGGCATATCACGTTGAAATTGAAGGAATTGTACATATGATGCCACTCCTCCGTGTGCCACAACATTGTCACCCAGGTACTGCCACCTTTGATCAAAGATATTGTCATCACGTGCATACTCTATGATCATGTTGTGCATAATCACACATGCATTCATCACACCCCCCAAAGTCTCAACGCTCCAACATCTCGTACCGTGTTCAACAATAGCTAATGTGATTAGAGCACACCAAAAGCACACTCCACATCCTTCCTATCACTCTCTTATTCTTTGTAAACCTTGATCTCTTCTCTCCTTGAGGGTTGGAGATTGTCTTCACGAATGTTGACCACTAAGGATAGATACCATACGCTAGGTAATATCTTTTGTTGTACTGGTGGCCATTGACCTCAAAGTTCATCCCTCGGACATTGCCTTCCGCAAGCCTCGCAAACACCGGAGAGCACTGAAGCACATAGATGTCATTGTGAGAACATGTCTACCAAAAAAGTGCAAAACCCAAATATCCCGATATGCCATAGCCTCGAGGATCACGGTGCAGCCTTTGATATGTCCCTTGTACTACCCCACCCAAGAAAATGGGAAGTTCTTTCACTTCCAGTGCATGCAATTAATGCTACCAAGCATCTCTGGAAAGCTTATCTCAACATTGATCTCTAACAAATGGGATGTATCCTCAATATTTGGTTGCCTCCAGTACTCCGCGCCAAACAACTGAACCACAGCCAATCATAATCTTTACATTCACTCTAGACAAGTGGACTAGCTCATGCGCACATACTCATCAATGAGATCACCGGTAAATCCATATGCAAGCATCCGAATAGCCATTGTGCATTTCTGATGAGAGGACAACCCAACATTGTCAGTAGCATCATACTTGCATTTGAAATAATCATCATAAGTCGTTACTTCCCCGCAAATACGATTGAACAACAATCTAGCCGTTCGGAAGCGTCGCCAGAAAATATTCAGAGGGAAAAGTGTCCCGTGATGAAAGTAATCATCATACAATGAGAGATGACCACGCTATGTGTTTCAATTCAACACAGGAGCATGCCCCGACATTATATTTGTTGGGGTTCGGGGCAGAAAACACAAATTTTTCATAACCTACGAGACCCATACCCAAGACCTATGCTATGGCGATGCAAGTAACGGACAGAAATAGATCACATACCAGTATGTTGTCCGTTAAGCGGGAAACGTTCCCGCATGAACGTGGTTGGTGTAGTCGTACTGGCAATCCCCGATGCCGCGCAGATCCACGATGACTCCTGTAGCCACCCGATCCTTGTAGACCGATGACGGGATTACGTCCCCGTCGGAACGTTGCTGATGAAGACCTCGCGATACAACCACGACGATGAAGTAGCACCACAAGTGTAGTGCCTCGCGGGATTATACACATACAGTATACCCGACGTCCCTCCGGGCTCCGAACGAGTAGAGCAGCGGAAAGAAGATGGATTCGGATCCCGATTCCAGCAGCACGACGGCGTGCGTATAGTGGAGAAATCCCCAACCAAGTGTAGACTCCAAACAAGGGGAGTCCACTCGAGGAAGGAGAAAAGAGGGAGAGAGAGATGAGAACTTATCTCAAAAATATGATGAATAAAAGGGCACCTCTACCCCTCCTTATATAGGCCAAGGAGGGGTGCCACCCCCCCTCCACTTCCGGGGTGGGACTAATCCCAAGGGGGGGGGGTGTGGCGCACCTATTAAGGGGGGTGGGCCCCCTCATGGCGCCATGGCCCATGGGGGAGGACTCCCTCTCCCCCTAATGGGCCCTATGAGGCCCATGTGTCTTTTAATTCATTTTTAATTATATTTAAATACATTTTAATATTTAATTCAGATAATTAAATAATAAAACATATATTAAATATTATTAAATATATTTTGAACCTTTCTAAATACCCGGAACAACTTCCGGCCTTCATCGGAACATTTCCGGTGTTCTCTCCAATCTCTCCGGTGATCCCGAATCAATCCTTACTGCGTCGAGTACCCTTAAGTGTAACACCCTACGGTCCGGGAAACAGCAGACATGATCGACACAATTCTCATTGATCAATGACTAGTCAATTGGACCTGGTTACAATCCTTGATAGCCCCTGCGCTTCCATCGAATGAACTTCAATCGATGTTGGATCCGTTAACCGTGTGCCTGTTCCCTTTGTCCTGTGGTACTTTGCTTGTCCGAGGTTTGATCATCGGTATCCATTATACCTAGTTCGTCCTCGTTCTCAACAAACAAGTTTACTCATTCCCATGAACGAGCTTTGATCTATTTGCATACTCATTAACATATCTATTCGGAATACTTGAAGTACTCCTTTATGGCCAGCATATTTCAGTCAGGCGGTGGGTAGCAAATCAAGGCATCCTAATAGACAATAATTACGTATGATCATTACGGTCTAAGGATCTGGTCACTACGTTATAGTTATCGCAATGTCGAACTATGTGACTTGATCACATCGCAACACTTCTGGTGGGTGTATGTCCATCATATCATTATCCAATGATACGACTCCATTGTCAACAGACGCCATTGTCTCATGATCAGGAAACCTTGATCATCAATCGCCCAATGGACTAGTATACTAGGGTTGACTAGGGACCTGGTTGTTTGTATACCACACCTGTATTAATGTTTCCGCTTAATACAGTTATAGCATAGTATCAAACGTATTGTGAACTAATGGAATATGCTCGATAAAACATATTTTATTTGCCTCTAGGGCACATTCCCAACAATATTGAACCTTTGAACTTTGGCAGCTTCCTCGTAATGTCATCATTCACGAGAAGGGTAGAAAGCCAAAACATCAGTATCATCATCGAATGATTCGTTAGATGACGATGACTCGATAAAATTCGTGTAAAGGAACTCATGTGTACTATCGACCATGGTCGAATTCGTACCTCACACAGGGCGATCAATTGACCGAGCACCTTGTGGGTAGCGAAGCTCGATGAAGAGGCCGAGGCGATTTTGTGAGGACCTCGCTGAGGTAGTAGATTGGCCGTTGTATGCTCTGGGCTTTGCCTTCTTTCGTGTGCTCGACGACGAGCGCTATGCTGACTACGCTGCTGCGTGCCGCTATGTAGAGGTAGAGAGGTTCTCGCTCCTTGGGCACCACCAGGATTGGTGGGGTCGAGAGGGTCCTTTTTAGGTCCGCGAATGCGTTTCGGGGTTCTTCAGTCCACTCGAATTTCTCTCCTTTTCTGAGCAACTGCTAGAATGGTAGAGTCCTTTCTCCCAGCCTGCTGATTAAGCGGCTCAGTGTTGCGAGTCTTCCTGTGAGTTGATGTACGCCTTTGATGTTCACCGGCTCTTGCATCCTGGCGAGTGCTTGAACTTTTTTCGGGTTGGCTTCGACTCCTCGGGCAGAGACCATGTATCTGAGAAGTTTTCTGGCTGGGACACCGAACACGCACTTTTTTGGGTTGAACTTGATTCTGTATCTGTTGAGTGCTGCAAAGGTTTCGCGGAGGTCGTCGAGTAGCGTGTTCGCACTGTAAGTTTTTATGAAGATATCGTCGACGTAGACTTGGACGTCATAGGGTGTGATGAAGGGCATTTCTGCCGATTTCTGCCGATTTGGTCTCTTAGGCATGCTTGCATCATCCGCTGGTACGTGGATCCGGCGTTTTTCAGTCCGAAGGGCATTGTCCTGTAGCAGAATACGTCATAGGGTGTGATGAATGAGGTGTGCTCTTCGTCTTCTTCCTTCATCCTGATTTGGTTGTATCTTGAGTACGCGTCGAGGAAAGACAGGAGGTCGCACCCTGCTGTAGAGTCGATTATCTGGTATATCCTTGGCAGAGAGAAGTGGTCCTGTCACAACCCCAAGTTAGGTATGTGCTAGGATCAAGTGCTACTTTGCATCATGTGAAAAATTCAAAGAGAAAATCAAAATTGCGGGAAAAGAAAAGCCCTGAGAAATTAAATCAAATGGCCAGATAAAAATCTTTTTCCAAAAATCATTGGAACATTTGGAAAATTCCTATAAATGGTGCTGATCATTTTAAAAATGGTTTGGGAGCAATCCCATGCTCATGGAATTTTCTAATATTCAAACAGTGGCTTTGGAAATTAAATAAACCCCTATTTGAGTTGAAATTCAAATTATTTGAATTTCAAAATTTCCCAAAACTTGTGAGTGGCTAGTGTTATATCATGTAAGGTCACATAAAAGTTTTGAGGATTTTATAAAATGTTTTGGTATTTTTACCAGAGCAAAACAAAAGGCAGAAAAACAAAAACAGAAAGAAAAATAGAAAAGGAAAAAAAGGCCAGCCCAGCCCACATGGCCCAGCAGAGGCGGCCCAGCCCAAAGGGGCAGGGTCGTCTTCTCCACCAGGCCAGGTAGGCAGGCAGCTCGCCGCCGGCCGCGGCATGGCTGCGAGGCAGCTACCTGGCTGCTCCCCTGCCGCCTTCTAGCGCCGTGGAGACCCCGTGCACCCCCCTGCTTCTTTTCCCCTCCTCTCTGGAACTCCTCCCCCTCTCCCTTCGCCATTCTCGCCGCACCCGAGCGCACCTCCGTCGCCGCCGTCTTGCGCCACCGCGGCCACCAGCCGAGTTAGCCCGAGCCAGCATGTCCAGAAGCTTCGCAAGCATCGACTCCCTCGAGTAACGCCATGGAATCGAGCCCGAGGACGCCAGGGAGGACACCCCCTTCACCGAACTGCTACGGCCGTCACGGAACTCCGGCGAGGGATTCCTCACCGGACAGTACCTCCCCGACCTCGCCGTGCTCCCCTTCGCACTCCTGGTGAGCTGCTCCGCATCTGGACCCCCTCCGTTCACCTCCCCGCACCCTAGCCGCCGTTCTCGTCGAGGCCAGCACTCCGGCCGCCGCCGGGCTTGTCCTAGCCGACGACTCCGTGCTCCCCTTGGTGCCCTGATGGCACCAGTGGACGCGCGACGTCGCGAGGCACGTTCCCGTGCCCCCAGCCCTCTCCCCCGTGCCCGAAAACCACACTCCGGCGACCACGCCGCCGTGCCCGTGCCACCGGCGGCTAACCGCCGGGCAATCAGCCCTAAACCCACCCTAATCACACACCTAACCCCACTGACCACTGGGCCCCAGCCCCTAATCCCTCTGCTTAATTAAGTTAACCACGGGGTTAACCCTACAGAGGCTGACCAGTGGGGCCCCTTGTCAGTTTGACTCGGGTCAAACCCCCTGACGCCAGCATGACACCACAGTGACGCAATAAATCTTTTCCAGAATTAAAAGAATTAATTAAAACAGAGAAAATTCCAGAAAATAGGGTAAACTTTGGAAAATCATAATAAATTCATCCTAACTCCAAATATAGCAAATAATATATGAAAAATGATCAGGAGAAAATTATCTTTCCAAATATGCAACTTTCAACTTTGTTGGAGTTGATTTTAAAATGGGACCAGTAGCATATGTCATTTGGTTTATTTGAATTTAATTCAAATTCAAATCAATTGATTTTGCAACTTGGACCATGGAATTATGCTACCTTTCATCTACACTTCAGAAGCTTATCACACACATGATCATTTGGATTACAAAATACAAATGCTAGCAAATGCAACTTGGACCAATTTAAATACATTTGGAAATTGAATTTGAATTCACTTTCAAATCAACTTCAATTAACTTGTTGCAAATGGAACCTAGATCACATCAATGCAATTCACATCATTTGACAACATAATCATGTGCTTGAGCATTGCAACTTATTTATGCTTTGTTTATATTGTTTGCTCGGATAGAAGTGGATCCGGAGCTCGAGATCACCCCCTTCGTTGAAGGCTCCGTTATCGAAACCTCGTCAGCAAGGCAAGCAAAACCCCATTGATCATGTCGATAAAATCCCACTTCCCTCTTATGTCTCGCTTATGCATTGTTTAGGATGATCACCATGATAACATTTCTACTGCATAGTTGAACCCATATCCTTTGCATGACCTATCATCTTGTCACAGTAGTAAGCAAACCACAATCCTAGCAGATGTAGGAGTTGGTTTATATCATGTAGCCCCTGCAACTGTTACTGCTTATTGCATGCTTAGTGGTATAATGAGGTTGCTTATGATGTGAGTCGGGATGACAAACATGGTGTTGATGAAAGTGAAACGTGTTGGTAAATCTACCCTAATACAAGGTGAACGATGAGAGGCTGTGTAGGAGTACACAGTGGGTTGTCTCGTTGAACACTGCCTTAAGTCCGAGTTCTTGTGTGGTGATCCAAGAAGAAGAGTACAACCACACATTGGGCTCACTGACCCCTCTCATCCTAGTACCTCACCCCGTTCGAACCCCAAGAGTCGCAGTAGTTCGGAGTTCTGGTAGGGCTGTGGCACGGTCTGCGAAGTGGATGAACGGCTTTTCAAGACCGGCTTGGGACCCTGCACACATCGTTTGAGGCTGTACTGGAACCTCGGCCGGACTTCCATACGGATCCCCCTCAGATAGGCGACTCTCTGGACTAGAACGGAGCTGTGGGCGAAGTGTTGTGGTGGCATCCTCGCTGTCACCTCTTGAACGGTGACACGCAAAAGGCGGTAACTGATGACACGTGTGTGTAGCGGTACACCCTTGCAAGGTTAACAAAACTATTCGAATAGCCGCGTCCGCGGTTAAGGACTGCTTGGAGAGCTGTGCTCGATTATTAGACAACTTGAACTGGATAATTCTAAAACTCGCAAGATAAGCGTGAGTGCTATGGTGTGCTTCTCGTGGGGAAGCCGAGGAAGTAACCATAGTGGTGTATTTGGTTGAAGAGATGTAGTGGACTCGTGTACGCTTCTTACCTCAAGTCTGGTACTCGTAGTTCAGGACTAGCCAAGTCAAAGCTGGCACTTCTGCAAGTGAAACCCCACCTCCCTTTACCTTGATACATGTGCATGAGTAGTATAGCTCCTATGTAAGTCTTGCTGAGTATGACTTTGTACTCACGTTTGCTTAATCTATGTTTTAGATGAACCCACCGACCCCGATGGTGGCTTCTAACCGAAGCTCGAAAAATGAAGACTCCGACCAAGACCAAGCTAGTATAGTCCCAGTCAGACGACTGGTTCCCTCGTGGAGGGCTTGTTTTTAGATAAGGCTTCTCTAAGCCATTTGTTAAACTTGTCTGTACTCAGACCTACTTTGCTTCCGTTTGTCTGTTGTAATGTTGGATGACATGCTTGTGATCTCTGTGTGCACTCTGTAAGAGTTATTAAAGATATATACTTTGTAGAGAATTGCAATGATACCTGCTGTTCATACAAGGCATGTGTGCTGCGTGTATGTTTATAACATGCATGTCTTAGTATGGGTTTTCGAGACCTTAGTTGTGATCTGGCTGGCGGTCTTTTATACACCAAGTGGCCCTTAGATGTGCGCATCTTGGGGCATCGCAATGCGATTGTTCGAGACTCTGTCTCGTGCACACTTTGATGTATGATCGAGCCCGCCCTAGACCCCGACTAAGTGATCGGGCTGGAGTAAGTCTATGTAAGGGTTATAATACAATCGATAGTATGGTTGAGGCGACTTGTCTATGAGTATGGGAATTCACCACCCATATCAGTTAGACTTGTGTGCGGACGATGAGGACCCATCTCAGTGGATCATCCGACCTGAATGGGATGCCCCTCATGTTCGATGCTTTCCGAGAACGTTCTGTGCTTGGCCTTGTCTGCTTAGACAAGTGGGTACGGTTCTCGGCTCTCCATATGATTGTGTTGTAGCGAGGCTTATATACGCTAACCCCGGGTCCCGACAGACTTGGTATCAGAGCAGGACTGACTGTAGGATTATCAGCCTTGGCCGAAGTCGAGTCTAGCACTCTATAGTCATATAGTTACTCTGGGTATATAAGGGAACAACGTAAGGCTTCCTTTTCTCCTTACCCTCATCGATCTGAGTTCTGGTGTCAACCTTATCTTTTCTACGGGATGATAGGACTAGGCTCATCTATGTCTGATTAGAACATCTCGTTGATTGCCTCCTTATAGCCGTAGGATTGTTGTGGTTGTCCAGAGTCTCCGTGTTTTGAGTTCCTTGAGGAAGTTCTGTCCAAATTTCTTCGAGGTTGTTTCAATTTCCATCCCAGTGTAGCCGTTATGCTGCCGGATTTGTCCCGTGTTTCTTTGAATCATTGCCTTCGCATTATTATTCTTTCCTCCTTCATCATGTCTTGTTATCCTTGAATCCATCGTACAACCTGTTCTGATTGTTGGTTTTTTATCACACAGGATGTCAGGTGGAACTCGTAGTGCTGTTCTTCAGAATCGAGACCGTGATCGGAATCGAAATGATGATGAACCTCCAACCCCGCCTTCTGCGGCGGAAATCATGATGGAAGCCGAGCGGAATAGACGTGATCAAACACGCCTTCTGGAGCTCATCGAGCAGAATACCGCCCACCATCGTAATGTGGTGGTCAGCATTCAGGACTTCATCCTCCTCAAGCCACCGGTATTCCGATGTTCTTCTGAGCCCCTTGAAGCTGATGATTGGCTCCGTTCCATCGAGCGTAAGCTTGATACTGCACATGTTGCTCCCGATGACCGAGTTGTTTTCGCGGTATACTTCTTGGAATGTGCTGCTCTTGAGTGGTGGGAGAACTATGTTGCAATGCAGCCAGATGGTCACGTAGTGACTTGGCAAGAGTTTTGTGTTGCCTTTCGAGGGTACCATATTCTGGATGAGTTGATGGAGCGCAAGAAGGAAGAGTTCTGCAATCTGAATCAAGGAGAGATGTCCATCCATGAGTATGTGAGGGAATTCAACCGTCTTGCTCGGTATGCCCAAGATGAGATCACCACCGATGCCAGAAAGCAGGCAAGGTTCCGCAAGGGACTTAGCCCCATCCTTCTTCATGACCTCAACCTCATCGAATTTGCCACCTTTGAGGATTTAGTCAACAGATCCTTCAGAGCTGAGCATGGCAATGAAGTTTTCGAGAAGTCTCGCAAGCATGCTCTTGAGCTTGCCCCTTCTTCCAGTTCACGCCCTCAGAAGCGTATGATCTGGATTCCTAACAGTTTGATCCACCAAAACAACCCACCGAGGCCATCCCTTGTGCCGCCTCGCCCACCAGCTCCATCAAACAACACAGCTCCCCGCACTATCTTTGGAGCCTGCTTTAGATGTGGCCAGCCTGGTCACTACTCTCGTGAGTGCCCCGTCAACCAAAATGCTCCACCCCATGCCAAAGGAAAACCCACTGTACGTGCCAAACCACCTCCAAAGGTTACCACCGCTAATCCATCCACCTCAGAAAATCTTGGACGTGTGAACCAAATCTCAGCTGAGGAAACTGATGGTACTTCTGACGTCATTCTTGGTACACTCCCAGTCAATTTTGTTCCCACTTCTATACTTTTCGATCCAGGAGCATCTCACTCATTCATGTCGGAAAGTTATGCACTTCGACATGATTTATCCTTTGAAGAAATGTTCACCCCTATGATCATTCAAACTCCTGGTTCCAAGTGGCAAACTAATAGAGTAAGCCATGGCAATCAAATTGCAATTGAGGGTTTAGTATTCCTTGCTTCACTCATAGCCCTCAACTCTTCAGACATTGATGTCATCCTTGGTATGGATTGGTTATCAAGACAACATGCTTTCCTTGATTGTAAAGCCAAATCAGTTAGACTTACACATCCTTCAGGCCAGACAATAGTTTACTCCTCACCAAGAACAAGAACCCAGGTGCATTCTTTGAATGTGCTTCCCCTTCCCGACCTTGAAGATGTTCCGGTGGTTCGTGACTTTCCGGATGTCTTTCCTGAAGAGCTGCCGGGCATGCCACCCGACAGGTGTGTAGAATTCATAGTGGATCTTGCCCCAGGAACCGCACCCATTTCTAGACGCCCATACAAAATGGCCCCACGTGAGTTAGCTGAGCTTAAAACCCAACAGGAAGCTTTGTTGGAGAAAGGCTTCATCCTCCCTAGCTCATCGCCATGGGGTTGCCCCGTTCTGTTCGTAACGAAGAAAGATGGAACAGAAAGGATGTGCGTAGACTATCGTCCGCTAAATTTAGCGACGATAAAGAACAAATACCCACTGCCCAGGATCAACGATCTTTATGATCAACTTGCAGGATCCTCTGTCTTCTCCAAGATGGATTTGAGATTAGGTTATCATCAAATCAAAATCCGAAACGAGGACATTCCCAAAACGGCTTTTACTACTTGTTATGGTCTTTACGAGTACACCGTCATGTCCTTCGGTTTAACCAATGCCCCCGCCACTTTCTCACGCATGATGAATTCGATCTTCATGGAGTATTTGGACCAGTTCGTCGTGGTTTACCTCGATGACATCCTTATATACTCGAAGAACGAAGAAGAACATGCCAAACACCTAAGGCTGGTATTGATGAAACTTAGAGAGCATCGCCTGTATGCTAAATTCTCCAAGTGTGAATTTTGGCTACCAGAAGTGACCTACTTAGGCCACGTGATTTCTGCAAAAGGCATTGCTGTGAATCCCGAGAGAGTTCAGGCCATCCTTGACTGGACTCCACCTGAATCGGTTAAGCAAGTTAGGAGTTTTCTTGGCCTAGCCAGCTATTGCCGTCGCTTCGTCGAGAACTTTTCTAAAGTTGCAAAACCTCTGACTGAACTCCTCAAGAAAGATAAGAAATTCTTATGGACTCCCAAGTGCGAGGAAAGCTTTCAAGAGCTAAAAAGAAGATTGACTTCTGCACCCGTACTTGCACCTCCAGACACCAAAAAGGATTTCGAGATCTATTGTGACGCATCACGGCAAGGGTTAGGATGCATACTTCTGCAAGATCGACATGTGGTAGCTTATGCTTCACGCCAGTTGCGGCCACATGAAGAGAACTATCCTACCCATGACCTTGAACTCGCTGCCGTAGTTCATGCCCTAACAACTTGGCGACATTACCTCCTAGGTAATCGTTGTGAGATCTATTCCGACCACCAAAGCCTCAAATATATATTCACCCAGCCAGATCTTAATCTCAGGCAAAGACGCTGGATTGAGTTGATAAAAGATTACGACGTAGGAATTTCTTACACCCCAGGCAAAGCCAATGTCATGGCTGATGCACTAAGTCGTAAGTCGTATTGTAACAGCCTCATGTTACAACAGTATCAACCACTTCTTCATGAGGAATTTCGAAAGCTCAATCTTGAGATAGTTCCTCGTGGATCTCTTTTCAACTTGGTGGCGAAACCAACCCTTGAGGATCAAATTGTAGTTGCCCAAAGGCGTGCACGAGGTGTTCGCCGGATCAAGGAGAACATTGCTAGCGGAGTTGCTAAATGTTTCTCCACAGATAGTAAAGGAACGGTATTCTTTGGAAATCGTTTGGTAGTACCTAAGAATAGGGATCTAAGGCAACTCATCCTCAAAGAAGCCCATGACACACCCCTCTCAATTCATCCCGGTAGCACGAAAATGTACCGAGATCTACGCCAGAGATTTTGGTGGACTAGGATGAAGAGAGACATTGCTCAATTTATTGCTGAATGTGATGTTTGTCGTCGCATTAAGGCCGAACACCAAAGACCTGCTGGTACACTTCAACCTTTGCCTATTCCAGAGTGGAAATGGGACAAAGTCGGTATGGACTTCATCACCGGCTTTCCAAAAACCCAGAAAGGAAACGATGCCATCTTCGTTGTCATAGATAGGCTTTCCAAAGTTGCTCACTTCCTTCCAGTTCGCGAGTCTATAACTGCTAACCAGTTAGCGGACTTGTATGTCTCTAGAATTGTGTCCCTTCATGGTGTTCCTTTGGAAATCAATTCTGATCGTGGTAGCCTTTTCACCTCTAGATTTTGGGGAAGCTTCCAACGTGCTATGGGAACTCATCTCTCCTTTAGTACAGCTTTCCATCCTCAGTCTAGTGGTCAAGTCGAAAGGGTTAACCAAATTCTTGAAGACATGCTCAGAGCTTGTGTTATATCTTTCGGAAATAATTGGGAGAAGTCTCTTCCATTTGCCGAATTTGCTTATAACAATAGTTTTCAATCTAGTCTGAAGATGGCTCCTTTTGAACTCCTTTATGGACGACGATGTCGAACACCCCTTAACTGGTCAGAAACCGGCGAAAGACAATTCTTTGGACCGGATATGATCAAGGAAGCAGAAGAGCAAGTTCGCATTGTTCGTGATCAATTGAAAGCCACACAGTCTCGTCAGAAAAGCTACTATGATCGTCATCATAGGCAGGAGAGCTACAATCTGGATGAGAAGGCTTACCTTCGGGTTACTCCTCTAAAGGGAACCCAACGTTTCGGTATCAAAGGCAAGTTGGACCCACGTTACATTGGACCCACGAAGAAGGCCACCTGGGTCGCAAATCCAGTCTTAGTACCTAAAAAGGACACCAACGTACTACGCATGTGCGTTGACTACGGGCCCATCAACAAACACTGCCCAAAGGACCTGTCGGGACCCGGGGTTAGCGTATATAAGCCTCTCTACAACACAATCATATGGAGAGACGAGAACCGTACCCACTTGTCTAAGCAGACAAGGCCAAGCACAGAACGTTCTCGGAGAGCATCGTACGTGAGGGGCATACCATCCAGGCCGGATGATCTACTGAGATGGGTCCTCATCGTCCGCACACAAGTCTAATGATATGGGTGGTGAACTCCCATATTCAAAGACAAGTCGCCTCAACCATACTATCGACTCTCTCATAACTCTTACATAGACTTACTCCAGCCCGATCACTTAGTCGGGGTCTAGGGCGGGCTCGATCATACCACAAAGTGTGCACGAGACGGAGTCTCGAACAATCGCATCGCGATGCCCCAAGCTGCGCACATCTAAGGGCCACTTGGTTTATGAAAGACCGCCAGCCAGATCACAACTAAGGTCTCGAAAAACCATACAAAGACATGCATGTTATAAACATACACACAGCACACATGCCTTGTATGAACAGCAGGTATCATTGCAATTCTCTACAAAGTATACATTTTTATTGATAACTCTTATAGAGTGCACACAGAGATCACAAACATGTGATCCAACATTACAACAACAAGCGGAAGCAAAGTATGTCTGAGTACAGACAAGTTTAACAAATGGCTTAAGAAGCCTTATTTAAACACAAGCCCTCCACGAGGGAACCAGTCGTCTGACTGGGACTAGACTAGCTTAATCTTCAGTCGTCCAGCTCGATGAAGAAGCCACCTTCGGGGTCAGTGGGTTCATCTAAAACATAGATTAAGCAAACGTGAGTACAAAGTTGTACTCAGCAAGACTTACATAGGAGCTATACTACTCATGCACATGTATCAAGGTAAAGGTAGGTGGGGTTTCACTTGCAGAAGTGCCAGCTTTGACTTGGCTAGTCCTGAACTACGAGTACCAGACTTGAGGTAAGAAGCGTACACGAGTCCACTACTTTCTCCAACCAATTACACCACTATGCTGCCTTCCTCGACTTCCCCACGAGAAAGCACGCCATAGCACTCACACTTATCTTGGTGGGTTTTAGAAGTATCCAGTTCAAGTTGTGTAATAATCAAGCTAAGCTTTCCAAGCAGTCCATAACCGCGGACACGGCTATTCGAATAGTTTTGTTAACCCTGCAGGGGTGTACCGCTACACACACATGATCATCAGTTACCGCCTTTGATCTCGACACCATTCAAGGGGTGCCAGCGAGGATGCTCACCACAACTGTTACCTCATAGCCTATCTAGTCCGAGAAAGCCGCCTACCTGGGTTGGCTACCACTATCGTGAACCCGTGCGGTTTACCGAAGTGGACCCAAGTGTGTGTGCGTGGTGCATAAGTTGGTCTCGGGTGAGCCGTTCTCTCACTTAGCATCCAGGACACAAGCCTACTAGAACTCCGAACTATTGCGACATCTGGACATCGAAAGGGATGAGTTAGTAAGCTGAGAGGGGTCAGTGAGCCCAATGTGTGGTTGTACTCTTCATCTTGGATCACCACACAAAAACTCGGACTTAGGGCGGTGTTCAACGAGACAACCCACCGTGTACTCCTACACAGCCTCTCATCGTTCACCTTGTATTAGGGGTAGATTCACCAACACTTTTCTACCATCATCATCATGATCACTACCATCCCGACTCACATAACAGTATCAACATGGTATCACTCTAAGCATGCAATAAGCAGTAACAATTGCAGGGGCCACATGATATCAATCAACTCCTACAGTTGCTAGGATTGTGGTTTGCCTACTACTGTGACAAATGATAGGTCATGCAAAGGAATGGGTTCATCTATGCGATAGAAACATAGCATGGTAATCATCCTATACAATGCACAAGCGAGACATGAGAGGGAAGTGGGATTTTATCGACATGATCAATGGGGGTTTGCTTGCCTTGCTGACGAGGTTCGGGTTCAGGGTCTTCAACGAAGGGGGCAGCCTCCTGCTCCGGTTCCACCTCTACTCGACAAACAACAAACAAGGTAGCAAAGTAAATACAATGCACAATCACATGATGGAAGGTTGAAACTTGATGTATATGCTTTGATGTGTGAAGCAATTCAATTTAAATGGAGTATATTGCAAATTGAATTGCAAATTCAAACTCCAATTTGAATTCAAACTTAGCCAAGTTACATGTGACATTGTTTGATCAATTTGAATCATTTTGGAATGTGTATGATATGCCTCTGATGTGTGGTTGAAATGTAGCATGTTGCCATGGTTGAAGTTGCAAAAACTTTTGAATTGAATTTGATTTAATTCCATTTAAATCAAATAGCAAATGCTACTGATCCCAATTTAAATTCAACTCAAACATAGTTGAAAGTTGGAATTTTGGATAGCTTATTTTCTCCTGATCATTTTTCATATATTATTTGTCCAATTTGGAGTTGATATGAATTTTCTATGAATTTCCAAAGTTTGGGCTATTTTTTGGATTTTCTGGAATTCTTTAAATCATTTCTAATTTCTGGAAATTCATTTACTGCGTCAGCATGACCTCATGCTGGCGTCAGGGGGCCACTGAAAAGGGGGTCCCACCTGTAAGTGTCACTGTGTTAATTAAGTCGATTTAAAACGTTTTAAACTTAACCCAGGGTTAACCAGGGGGCTGGGCCCACATGTCATAGGCTGTGGGGGTCATTAGGGGGGGTGATTAGTCCGGGTCAGCCTGACAGGCCGCCGGCTAGCCGCCGGCGGTCCTGTACGGGGTCGCGCTCTGGACGTGCGTTTGGCACTCCAGAGGCACCAAACGACTGCTGGGAGGACGCCGCGTCGAATGGAGCCAGCCAGGGGGGCTGGAACTCACCGGAGCGTCGCCGGCGTCAAGCCCTAGCGGCGGTCGTGGCTCGGGCTCGAGGCAAAGCTCGCTGCGGTGCTCCACTTGAGCTGGTGATGTACACAAACGACGCAGAGGAGCATGGCGAAGACGAAGGACATGCGCTCGAGCTCGTTTGCGTTACGGGTGCTCGACTACGACGACCGTGGCGGCGAGGAACTTCGGCTTCCATGGCGGATCAACAACGAGACATCAAAAGGGGGCGGGGAGAGAGGGGTTTGAACCGCCTGCTCACCAGGAACTCGACGGAGGTGGCGGCGAAGGCTGAGGTGGCTCGACGGCGGCGAAATCGACGATGGCGTCCTTCGGGTCCCGCGACGGCTCGAGCTTGATTCCGGCGACTAGGAGGGATCCGGGTTCGATTTGCTGCATGGGGAGACGTAGACGACGGCGGGGAGGAGGATGGACACGGCGGTGGCGCTCGACAGGCTCACTGGCCACGCAGGTGCGGCGGCGCGCTCCGGCGTTCTTCACAGTTGTCGGTGGACTCGGCGAGGGAGACAGGGAGGGAGTTCGTGGAGAGGGGGAATGGAACGGGGAAGCCTCTGGGCGTCTCCGGGCGTGAAGAGGTGGCGCGGGGGAAGCAGGAGGTGGCCAGGGGCTCGTCGGCGGCCACGGCATGGTCGCCACACAGCAGTGCCCCTGCTTGAGAAGATGACAGGCGGGGGAGGTGGGCTTGGGCCGGCTGAGGAACGAGTTGGGCCAGATACCAGGTGAGCCTCTTTTCCTTTTCTGTTTTCTTTTTCTTTTCTGTAAATTTGTTTTGCTTAGCAAATAAATAGCTAGGCATTTTTATAAATGCTCAAATCTTTTATATGGCATTACATGACCAGTAGCTAGTCATATCCAGAGTTTGAACATTTTTGAAATTCAAAATATTTGAGTTCAAATTCAAATAGGGGTTTTTGATTAAATCCAAGGCACTGTTTGAATATTTGAAAAATCTATGAGCATGGGGTGGGTCCCACATCACTTGATATGTGATCACACTCATTTATAAGATTTTTCAAAAATCTAACATGAATTTTTGGAGAAGATTTTTATCTGGCCTTTTGAATTAATTCATCTGGGGGGGTTCCTTCTCCCATTTTGCTTTTGATTTTGATTTCAAAGACTTCTTTTGAAATTTTTAACATGATGCAAGTGACTTGCTAACCCTAGCACATTACCTAACAGAGGGTTCTGACACCGCCTCCCGGGTACTCCTGCTCCTGGGCTCCAACGTCGACCGGAGCGGCCGATCAGGCAAAACAAAAAGGGGAAATAAAGCAAAGGTGAGTATCTAGCATACCCGCGAGTCTTACGTCCGCTGCTAAGCATTTATGCATTTGTATCAAATGGAAAGGGGAGGATGTATATAGTGGACTGCAAGATAGAAATCAGAATAAGGGTAAGAAACTAGGCCTATCAAAGACTAGCATCTTCTGACGATGTCTTGCAGCATGAGAAGAGAAACAACAAACAGTTTATATAAAGCATAAAGTAATAATGAAGCAGAAGTTGCTGCAACATTGTATAATAGTAAGTTGTAATGATTAATAATAATAATGCCTCCGAGTTCCCCTCCTCGACTTCCCTGCGAGGAAGAAAACCCGGAACCATACAGTTTAATAGTAATAGTTTGTAGTGGTAAGATCCAGCTTCAGCATAAAGCGTCCTGTTACCGTGGACACGACTATTCGACTAGATTAAACTCCCTGCATGGGTGCACTACTGTTCATCCTGCACGCTCGGATCTCTAGGGTGGCGTGAACCTTGTTAGGGAATGCCCCACCGAGGCTATCCGACACATCGCAGTTCATCCTACGCTCAGCAGAGAGGCCATCCGCCGGACTATATCCTATGCACCAAGGGGTCTAGGTCCCTCACCCTTGCACGCTCCTGCACGGTACGAGACTGGCCGGTGAAGCAAAAGAAAATCCAAAACACACCTGCTGCAGCAAAGAAGACAAGACCGCTTCCCGGCTATCAGCCCGTGGTACTGCTAACGTCTGAAGAGCTTTCGGACAAACAACGACGCAGGGGAGCCCATAACTCCTTATCCCACATGAAGGTAGTGCGTACAGACCAACGGGTCTCTCAAGTCATCCGCCGAACCATTTGGCATTTTAATATTATCTCGCAGACAACCGTTATCGCTGTCTGACTAACAACACAACGGACAACGAACAGCAACAAGGCCCACCGGTAACGTCGGGGCCTGCCCTGTCGTCCCGTCAAAGCGCGCAGTTACCGACAAGGTGAACCGTCTCCTTACCTTGTCTCGCGTGTGCTCTTGGTAGAGCTCGAATTTTTCGTGGTTTCGTAACTCTCGCGAGATACGAGCAGGGGCCAAGCACGCCAGTAACGTCGGTCGTACCCTCCCTGTCGATCCCGACGCAATACCGCTCGCGGGCACAGTTGGGTCTCCCGACTTCTTACCTTAAGGACAACCGTGCTCAGGTACCTAGAGCGGCTATATAGAGTCATCAACGAGTGGAGTACAAGGATTACTCCTTGAAAGCTCACACTTGAAGGTGGCTCGGCAGAGCCGAGCTAGGGGGCCTTAGGCGGTGTCTGCATTGTACCGTACCTGTGCAGTTGTAATAAGTTGTATCCGCGTAACTCCCCTGAGTGGTCACGGCCCTCTATCTAATCCTAGCTAACAATGCGCAGGGCTCACTGCTGAATATAATATATAGATATAACATGCATCATAGGATAAGGAAGGTACAACAAGGGGCGACAAAATCAGGATATGCAATTGAATAGGATTGGAACGTAGCAGCGGTAGTAACAATGCCTAGTGCAAGAAAGTACGGAAAAGGTAGGCGATATCTGGGGAAGAGAATGGCTGTGCTTGCCTGGAAGCTCGACGGTAGGGGTAGGGTCGTCGACGAAGTAGTCGTACCCTGCGGTGGTGTAGTCGACGATGGCAGTGGGGTCTACTGGAGAATAAGGGGGATAAACACAGTAAATATAAAGCAATCATAGCAAACAAATACATGGCATGACGTATGCAAAGTTAACGATGTTCTAACGCAGTGCAATGCACGTTGCTCGGAGCGAGAATTCATCCGTGGATGAACTACCGGCTCCGGGTGATTACCGGACAGGGTGTCCAAATGGGGGGAAGGAATCATGCCAGAGGTGTCGTGGACATCCGACAAAGACAAGGGGGGTGTATCCGTGTTAGTTGAACCATTTCGGATAACTTTCGTGTTCGGAATAAATTCATCCGGCAGGTTTTTACCGGCACCGGGAACTATCGACAGACAACCCGAAGGTGGGGTAGACATACGGATAGCGTATCCGTATTCGTTATATTTTTCTGATCAATTTTCATGTATAAAGTTTTTGAATCTGACTTACGGTTTAAGGGTTAACTCCATTTAGTTTAAATGCAGATTAATTAAGGGGGCATGGCCCGCTTGTCAGTGGCACATTAGCCACTGGTTATCTACCTGACAGGGGGAAGCCCACAGCCAGTGGCTCCAGCCCGCACCGGCGACGAGCCGGGGTGCCGGCGACGAGCGAGCGCTCCGCACAGGTGACTGGAGGGGGCATGTGGGGGTTTAATCGGACGAGGAGGGTACCGCGGTTCGTTTGGTGGCGGTGGCGTCGTCGGACACTCTCCGGAGCGACGTCGGCGACGAGGGGTGGCGGCGGTGGTCTTCGGACCTGGACGGGGGGCGAGGCTACGGTGGAGTTCCGCGAACGTGCGGTGGCTAGGCGTGTGCGGGAGGAAACCAGGAGCACTCCCGTGCTATTGGCGCGCACTGGGACGGCCCGGAGCGACGGCTACTTCGAAGGCCGCGGCGGCCGGAGCTCGGCATGGTGGAGCCGGCGGTCTAGCAAGCTAAATCGACCGCGGCACGAGCGGAAAAGAAGAGGGGCTCATAGCGGTGCTTGGAGGGGAGGCAACGTGCTCGGGACGACTCGAGGTGGCCGAAATTTGGCGTCGTCGCCGGTGACCGCAGCGGAGGGGAATGGCACGATTCGAGACCTCCGGAGTGTGCCTACCCGAGCCAAAGCGCGGAGAGGAGGTAGCCGAGGCCCACGGTGCTGGGGGACATGGCAGCGCGGCTAGTCGTCGCCGATGGCCGCGGCAGTGCAAAGACGCGGCGACGACGTGCACACCGGCGGCTCGAGGAAGGAAGCAGGAGAGTGGGGAGGGGATCTGGAGCGTGCGGGTTAGGGTTAGGGCAAGGGGAGCGCAGCAGGGGGGTCGGCCCTCTTATAGACCGCCGGGAGCCGTGGATGAGCGCCACGGAGGGGGGCTCGCCGGTGGCAGCGGGGATGCCCGCCACGCCCTCCCCTGTACGGAGGTTGAAGAAGGGGGCGTGGCTGGGCCAGTTGGGCTGGCTAGGGGGGTAAGTGGGGTGGGGGTGGGCTTGGGCCAGGGCAGTAGATAGGCCTTTTTCTTTTCTTTCTTTTCTATTTTTGTTCTTTTCTTTTTGTATTTCTTTTTAGTTGCTTTTTACAATTTTGTAAAATATGGAACTTGATCCATAATTGGTATTGCACCATATTGAGATGCGACAAAAAGTTTGGTGGCAAAAGAAATTTATTTATCATTTCTTTTTAATATTCAACTGAGAATTGTTGCTGTTTTTCTACTGGTTTGAATTGTTTGAATTTTTCAGTGGCATGATAAATACCCAAAACCATATTGGCATGGTCCACTGATTATTAGTGATTTTACAAAATTGCTTTCACAATTTTTTTAACCAAGTTTTATTTCCACTTATTTTTAATATTCATCCAAAAGCATTTCAAGCTTTGCCTTGTTTGCAATTGGTTATGGGATTGGACTTGTGTTGAATTTTCATGATCAAGGCCCATGGTTCACATTGCTTAACAACATCAAAAGGGGAATTTGAATTTGAACTGAACCAAGTTGCTCAAAGAAATTTTTTGGAACAGTAGTGATCAACAGTAATGGGGATTACTGTTCTCTAACAGTGAGAGTGTTACAAATCTCCCCCACTACAGGAATTCTCGTCCCGAGAATCTATGTGGTAGAGGGGAAAAGATCAGGGTATTCCTCACGAAGACGATCTTCGCGTTCCCAAGTGGCTTCATCTTCAGAATGATTCGACCACTGAACTTTGAGGAACTTGGTTGTCTTGTTGCGGGTTTTGCGTTCCGTCTGATCGAGAATGCGGCTTGGATGTTCTTGATAAGTCAAGTCCTGCTGCAGCTCAATCAGATCATGTTCCACTTCACGAATAGGGTCTTTGAAGCAGTGTCGGAGTTGCGACACATGGAATACATCGTGGACTTGAGAGAGGTTCGGTGGAAATTCCAATCGGTATGCCACTGGTCCACTCCGGGAAAGAATACGGAACGGGCCAATGTAGCGAGGAGCCAATTTGCCTTTGATCCCGAAACGATGAGTGCCTCTCATCGGGGTGACACGGAGGTAAGCATATTCGCCAGGTTGATAGACCATTTCCTTGTGCTTGCGGTCATAGTTGCTCTTCTGGAGGGACTGAGCAGCCTTCAAGTGGTCACGGATAACGCGAACCTGATCTTCGGCATGTTGAATAATGTCCGGACCAATGAGAGTTCGTTCCCCAGTTTCTGACCAATTCAGAGGGGTTCGACACTTACGTCCATATAGAACTTCAAAGGGTGCCATCTTCAGACTAGCTTGATAGCTGTTGTTGTACGAGAATTCAGCAAATGGAAGAGATTCCTCCCATTTCTTACCGAATGAGATGACACAAGCTCGAAGCATATCTTCAAGCACTTGATTGACTCGTTCGACTTGTCCTTGCGACTGGGGGTGATAAGCGGTGCTGAAATTTAGGTGAGTGCCCATAGCTTCTTGGAAACTATCCCAGAACTTTGAGGTGAAAAGGCTACCTCGGTCAGAACTGATCTCCAACTGAATGCCATGGAGGGACAAAATTCTGGAAACATACAAGTCTGCTAACTGACTAGCAGATATCGTCTCCTTGACAGGCAGAAAATGGGCAACCTTGGAGAAGCGGTCGATGACGACAAAGATAGCATCATGACCCTTCTGTGATCGCGGAAAACCGGTGACGAAGTCCATCTCGATTTTGGCCCACTTCCATTCAGGAATAGAAAGTGGTTGCAGAGTTCCAGCAGGTCTTTGATGTTCTGCTTTCACGCGATGGAAAACGTCACACTCGTCAACATATCGAGCGATGTCTTGCTTCATGTTAGACCACCAGTACCGCTGACGAAGGTCTTGGTACATCTTGGTACTACCAGGGTGAATCGACAAATGAGTATCATGAGCTTCTTTCATGACGCGCGGGGTCAAGTTTAGATTGGGCTTACTCCTAGGGACCACTAAACGATTCTTGAAATACAACGTACCATCATTAGCAACAGTGAAGCATGATGGCTTTCCTCTAGCGATATACTTCTTGATCTTCTCGACATCAGAGTCACATGTTTGTATCCACTTGATGGCTCTGTCGAGGTCCAGCTCAACAACAAGGTTATTCACATGTCCCTGCGGAACAATTTCAAGGTTCAACTTGCGGAGCTCTTCATACAGAAGTGGCTGCTCTATCTGGACTTCGAGTTCAGAACAGTAGGCTTTGCGGCTTAAGGCATCGGCCACCACATTAGCTTTGCCAGGGGTGTAAGAAATTCCCATGTTGTAGTCGGCTATTGTCTCGAGCCATCTCTGTTGGTGGAGATTCAGGTCGGGCTGAGTAAACAGGTACTTCAGGCTTTGGTGGTCAGTGTAGATCTCGCAACGGTTACCAACGAGGTAATATCACCACAGCTTCAATGCATAAATTACCGCTGCCAATTCGAGATCATGAGTTGGATAGTTTTCTTCGTGAGCACGCAACTGACGAGAGCCATAAGCAATCACTTTGCGCTCTTGCATTAGGACACAGCCTAATCCTTGACGAGACGCGTCGCAATAAATCACGAAGTCCTTCTGAGTATCAGGCGGAGCAAGTACTGGGGGAGAAGTGAGCTTGTCCTTCAGAGCTTGAAAATTTTCTTGACATTTATCAGTCCACTCAAACTTGACACCTTTGTGAAGCAGATTAGTGAGAGGCTTGGCAATCTTGGAGAAGTTCTCGACGAAACGGAGGCAATAGCTAGCAAGGCCGAGGAAACTTCTGAATTTCTTGACGGTCCTGGGCGGATTCCAGTCAAGAATAGCCTGGATATGTTCGGGGTTGACGGCAACGCCATCCTTGGAAATCACATGACCAAGGTAGGTTACTTCGGGAAGCTAGAATTCACACTTAGAATACTTAGCATAGAGTTTGTGTTCTCGAAGCTTTTCCAGCACAAGGCGAAGATGTTCAGCATGTTCTGCATCGGTCTTGGAGTAAATCAATATATCATCTAGATAAACTACGACGAACTTGTCGAGGTATTCAATGAATATATAGTTCATCAATCGGGAGAAGGTGGCTGGTGCATTGGTCATGCCAAATGACATGACGGTGTACTCGTATGAACCATAGCGAGTAATGAATGCGGTCTTCGGGATGTCCTCATCACGGACCCGGATCTGATGGTAACCCAACCTAAAGTCGAGTTTTGAAAACACCGTGGATCCAGCAAGTTGATCATAAAGATCATTTATCCGAGGGAGGGGGTACTTTTTCTGTATCGTGGCATCACTCTTCTTGACAAAGAGCGAAGGTGCTCCCCAAGCAGAGGAACTTGGACGGATGAAGCCTTTCTCGAGGGCCGTGTCGATCTCCTTCTTCAATTCAAGGAGGTGGTGAGGTGGCATCTTATACGGGCGCTTGGCAATAGGGACGGTGTCGGGCTTCAAGTCGATGACGAATTCAACTTCTCTAATCGGGGGTATCCCCGGCAGTTCTTCTGGGAATATGTCGGTAAAATCACAAACGATTGGGACTTTCTCAATCCCTTCGAGAGGTGCAACATTCAAGGCATTTAGAGCATATATACGAGCTTCGGCATTCATCGACACAATGGCAGTGTGACTCACAATCGCGCCAGAACGATGAAAGAGTTGGATGACCTTGGTGCCACAATAAAGTGCGGCATCATGGGCTTTCAGCCAATCCATACCCAAGATAAGGTCAATAGTGGAGGTTTTCAAAATATGTGGGGATACAAGGAACTCAATCCTTTCGATCTCAACGATGATGTTAGGTGCTAGTATGTCAACGAGACACATGCCGCCGGGTGTTTTAACGGCCAAGGGGGTACACATCTTTTCGTGATATATGCCATCCTTAGATGCAAATGCTCCAGACATAAATGAATGCGATGCTCCTGTATCAAATAAAACAGTAGCAGGTATTGAGTTAACGAGGAGAGTACCCATCACTGTAGCGGGCTGTGCCTGAGCTGCTTCAACATCAATGTTGTAAGCATGACCACGAGCATGAGTATTTGACCCAGTATTATAGTTGAGGGTCCCATTGTTGCCACGGCCATTTCCGCGGCCACCAGGGTGAACTAACAGTTGATTCTGTCGCTGAGGACAGTCTCTGGAAATATGGCCTGGCTGACGGCACTTGAAACACAGGCCATCTTGAGGATGGAGGGGTGCAGTCTCAGCCTTCGGCTGTCTCGGCGGGGGCGGAGGCAGAAGGGGTGCAACATACGACGGCCTTGGTGCAGGGGCAGTTGGACGAAAGACACTATGTGGAAGCCAAACGCGTTGCTTCTGTGTTGTGCCCGAAGATGAGCCAGCATCATGGGGGCGCTTCGGCGAACCACCGAACTTAAGTTGAGCGGTCTCGAGAGTGCTAGTCTGGTTCACCATGGTGGCAAAGTCGGGGAAGACGTGCAAAGCCAGTGCAAGCTGGAGATCTGGGTTGAGCCCATCACGGAACTTCTCTTGCCTACTTGCATCATTTGGGAGGTCACTTGCAGCATAGCGGGAGAGGCGGAGGAATTCCCTCTGATATGCCTCGATAGTTTTTTTTCCCTGAACAAGGTTGCGAAACTCGGCCTTCATACGGTTCATAATCGCCTGGGGGACATAACGTGCACGGAAGGTAGTCTTGAAGTCATTCCAGGGGACGACGGTCCCTTCAGCTAGCGAGCCCTTGTAAGTGTCCCACCACTGAGCAGCGGGGCCACGCAGGAAATAGGACGCGAAGTTGACATAATCAGCAGGGCTCACATTAGCGAACTCCAACTGACGGTTGATATCACGGAGCCAATCATTGGCATCCAGCGGCTGTTCAGGTTGGTGGAAGAGAGGTGGATTGAGATGCATGAAATCCCGTAGAGTAATCACAGGCGGTTGGTTCTGGTGCTGGTTCTGGTTCTGATTCTGGTTCTGGAGCTGATCTATGACTCCTTCCATAAACACCTGGTTCATCTGAAACTGCTGCATCATCACGACCATGTAGTCCGGCGGCGGAGGTGGATCGTTGACACCACGACCACGACCACGACCACCATGACCAGCCATCCTGCTAGAACTTAACAGGGGTATTTCAGCGATGAGAATTTTAACGAGATACCGGAAACGGGTAAGAGGTAAAGCGACAACAAAGAGGAGGCGCGGTGTCGGGGGATTGGTACCCGGGTAGGCTAACCCAAGCGGAAGCAAGCTTTTAAGACAAGGATGGACCAATTGGGCTGCAGCTGGGCCGAGCTGACCATACCAAATGCCAGCAGTCGGCCCAGGCGCAATCGGGCCACCCTTCACCAAAGATGATCGTCCGATTGGTCCGCAGCTGGACCGAGGCCGATTCCTAGAAGGCCGATTGCCCAGAGCAATCGACCCTACCAGGAACCACCAGTCGGTCCAGGCGCAATCAGAGCAACCTACCACCCAGTCGGGGGTATGATTACGAGGTCATAAATGCCATATCCCGAGATATCTGGGTGGCAGGAAGGCCAGGTCACGTCGAGGATTTGCTGGAGATACGGTGTCGACCTCCCCGCCGATTCCGCGGACAGGCCGACAAGACCGCACCCCCTAGCTCCACTGTTCACTCCTAGGTTCTACGAGGTAGCAGCATGGGCCGCCGCTCGTAGGCTCCGGGTCACCCGGAGAGGAGCAGTCGGTGGGCCCAGGCCGGTTAGAGGATGACGGATGGGCCCATTCGGCGATGAAGTTACCATAGTACCCTGGACTCACACTATAAGAGCCAGGGTACCCCCTCCTGCGCGAGGGACGCTACACCTGAGATCTCATTAACTCACTCCCCCCTCAGTTCATTTACTGCCTGTAGTCACCCCTCAGGGAAGCAGGAGAGGACCTTGCCCACGGCGGCGGTGTACTCTTTCCCCTGAGAAGATAGAAGAGCAATTATTGTAGCCCTTTCATTGATATACAAGAGACAAGCAGGAGTAGGGGTGTTATCTCTCCGGAGAGCCCCGAACCTGGGTACATCGTGGTGTCTTCACCGTGCTTGTGCCCAACCCGATTCCGGCACCATCGACATTCTCTTCCTCGTGTCTTCCCCTCACTTTAGCCATCCCCATGGCATCTGCCGTCACATATCGACGACAATTGGCGCCCACCGTGGGGCAGACCGAGGCATCGACTGGAGTCAAGATCCGGACGGGATTTTCCTCTGCATCAGGCGGTAGCCATGCCTCCGGCCTGAATCTAAGGCGTGGGGCAATCGATTATGTAGTGGACTACTCGGCGCGGTACAGGGCTGGAGCACCCTTGCCGCCCTGAGTGTCGCTGCAAGTGGGAAGTCATCGCCTCTTCATTGGTAGCTTCCCCGAGGCATATCCCAGAGACATCCGCATCTTCTCGTGTGCTACAGATCCGCTCTCGACCAGGGGCTGCGTCGCAGCGCCTGGCTGAGAGGAGGGTTGACTGCACGCCGCTGTCATGATGGCGGGAGCTTCCTCGTCGACCAACCGTGATCCGGCAAGCGCAGCAAGGAAGGCCAAGGAAGCAGCTGATGCGGCAGAGCGAATCGGCACCAGTGCGTTGCGGGATGTGTTATACACACCCGTGAACAGGAATGGTGATCCGGAGCAGGTGCACACCGAGCTGGAAACAGCACGGCTCGCTCTGGCTCGCAGGGCTGAGCAAGTGCTGGCAGAAGAGCGTCGGCTGGGGGCCATCACAAGGGAGTACAATGCAGCACATGCAGGACCGCGTCGGCCGATTGAGCCCGCAGTCCTGGAAGACCTGAGAAGCCGAGGAAGAGCAGTCAACCAGCAGCTATCAGGAGCTGAGCAGCCGGAGCGTCCGAGAAGGCCGGTGCAACCGGAGCAACCAGCGCAGTCGGCATTCATCCAGAGGCCATCATATAGCACACCGGACAAGAACTTGAGAGCAGCCGAGCAGATAGCGCTCGAGCTGGAAGAATTGGAAGGAGATGAGCGGCGCGAGCAGTCGCGCCGAATGCGTGAGCTGATAGCGGCCGCAAAAGAGCAGAGGCTTGTAGCAATGGACAATCAAAATGCTGAGCCAGAGGCATCAAGAGGAACTGTGAGGCCGAATGTGGGAGCTAGCCAGCGACCGATTGCATCGCGCCAGAACAGGCATCAACCTGCACCATCTCGGCAAGACAGCAAGGTCAGAAGCAATCGGCCACCGCCAGCAGCAAGCAGAAGAATGGAAGAGCCAGCTGTTAACAGCAGGCGTCATGACATGCCGCAGCAGTCGGCGCCAAGACCAGCAGTCAGCACCCGACTTGGCCCTCGCCAAATCGGCCAGAACGACGCAAGGCATCGCATTGAGCTCCTGGAGAAGGAAGCTCAGGAAGATGAAGAAGGAGAAGCTGGCCCGTCCTGTTTCGGCCATCGCATTCGGACGGAGAGATTCCCCAAAGGCTTCACGTTGCCGAGAGACACTCCCAAGTACAATGGCTCGGTGAAACCGGAAGATTGGCTGTCCGATTACCTGAAGGCAGTCCGCATTGCAGGAGGCAATCGGCGTGTAGCAGTCCGCTATGCACCTCTCATGCTGCAGGGCTCAGCGCGGACGTGGTTGAACAGTTTGCCCAAGGACAGTGTGAATTGCTGGGAGGATTTCACGACCGCGTTCATCCACAACTTCACAAGCACGTATGAGAGGCCCAACCTCCCGCGGCAGTTAGCTTTGTGTGTGCAAGGCAAGGACGAGCCCCTCCGAGATTACCTATCTCGGTGGATCAAGCTGAAGAATTCATGCGAAGGAGTCCATGAGATCCAGGCCATTCAGTATTTTACTGATGGATGCCTGGCTGATTCAATGTTGAAGCACAAGCTGCTCCGTAAAGACTTCACGTCGCTCGCTGAGCTCATGAAGGTGGAAAATGCGTTCGCTATGTCCGATTATGCGATGCGCCCTATCCAACTCGGAGTTGGAGGTGTGATCCAATCACCAGGGGCTCCGCAGTCGGACACAGGGAACCAAGGCCTCAGTCGGAAGGAGAGAAGAGAGAACAATTGCAACAACAACAACAACAACCAGCAGAACAATGGCAAGCGCAAGGACGAACAACCTGATACTCAGTATGGCAGTCGGCAGGTGGCCGCTGTTCAAAATGAGGAAGATCCAGCGGCTGCAGGAGGCAGTCGGAAGATGAGACCAAATGTGAGACCCCCAGGGCAGATGAAGCCCAAGTACACGTTCGAGGATATGTTGGACGCACCATGCAAGTTGCACAGCACGCCTGGGAGGCCGTCTGCGCACACCACTCGGCAGTGTGACTTCGTGAGAAGGATTGCAAAGGGAGAAGCTTTACCACCACCACCACCACCACCCCAGAACAGAGGACCACCTCAGCAGCAGAACCAGTACCCGCAGCAAGATGCGGCTTACATGATTTTTACCAGCGAGTCCACAGACAAGGGCAGTCGAAGAGCCCGAGCCCAAGAAGTTAATGCCACTATGCCGCCGATTCCCTAATTCATGCACTGGTCCGAGTGTCCGATATCCTGGGACAGAGCAGATCATCCCACCATTTTGCCGAATCCAGGCAATTATCCGCTGGTGGTGGACGCTCTGGTTGCAGGACCAAGATTTTCATGCAAGTTTTCTCGAGTGCTAGTTGATGGAGGAAGCACAATGAACATGTACAGAGATACAATGCTCAAGCTAGGGCTCACAGAGCGGGATCTGGAACGCAGTCGGACGACATTCCATGGGATTGTTCCTGGATTGTCTTGCACTCCCATGGGTCGCATTCGGCTGGATGTCATATTTGGCACGGAAGAAAATTTCAGGAGAGAGCCGATTTGGTTTGAGGTGGCCGACCTCAGCAGTCCTTACCATGCTCTATTGGGGTTACCAGCATTTGCCAAGTTCATGATCAATGCACAGCAGACATACCTGAAGATGGAGATCCCGGGGCCGAACGGCGTCATCACAGTCACCGGAGACTTCAGGAAGTCCCTCGAGTGCACATCCGCTGGCAGCAGTTTGGCTGAATCTCTAGTGGTGGAGACGGAGAAGCGCCAGCTCGGCAAAGTCATTGCAATGGCGCAGGCACAAAGCAAAAATCCACTTCCGGTTGGCCCAGCAAAGAGAGTAGATGAGGAGTCGGCTTTTCAGTCGGCCAAGGACAGCAAGAAGATCGCTCTAGATCCCTCCGACTCAACCAAGTTCGTTGTAGTCGGAGCTGGACTTAGCGATAAATAGGAAAGCGAGCTCGTCGAGTTTCTCCGTGAGAATCGGGACATCTTTGCATGGTCTCCACAAGACATGCCTGGTGTTCCGAGAGAACTCGCCGAGCACAAGCTGCACATTCGGCCAGGCTCGAAGCCGGTCAAGCAACCCCTGAGACGTTTTTCTGAGGACAAGAGAAGGGCAATCGGCGAAGAGATTGCGAAGCTGCAAGCGGCAGGTTTCATCATGGAGGTGTTTTACCCCGAGTGGCTGGCGAATCCAGTCCTCGTCATGAAGAAGAACAAGACTTGGCGTATGTGTATAGATTATACTTGCCTGAACAAGGCATGCCCGAAAGATCCGTTTGCTCTGCCCCGTATTGATCAAGTGATTGATTCTATGGCCGGCTGCGAGCTGTTGTCCTTTCTGGATGCTACTGCTGGATATCACCAGATCAAGTTGGTTGTGGAAGATTAGATCAAAACTGCATTCATAACCCCTTTTGGGGCCTATTGTTATATCACCATGCCTTTTGGTCTGAAGAACGGAGGAGACACTTATCAGCGCACAATTCAGAGGTGCACACATTCTCAGCTCGGCAGGAATCTCCATGTGTACGTGGACGATTTGGTGGTGAAGTCGGCAAAGGGGATCACATTGCTAGATGATCTCAGAGAAACATTCGCGAATTTGAGAACTTATCAGATCAAGCTCAACCCGGAGAAGTGTGTGTTTGGAGTCCAAGCTGGCAAGCTTTTGGGGTTTCTCGTTTCCGAGAGAGGAATTGAATGAAACCCCTAAAAGATAGCCGCAATAGAGCACATGGAGCAGCCCAAGACCCTGAAGCAGGTGCAGAAATTCACCGGTTGCCTCGCGTCTCTCAGCCGATTCCTCAGTCGGCTGGGTGAGAAGGCAATCCCATTGTACCAGTTAATGAAGAAGACCGAGAAGTTCACGTGGACCCCTCAAGCAAACGAAGCATTCCGAGAACTCAAGCGCATGCTCTCCACGGCACCAATCCTGGCTGCCCCGATTGAGAAGGAGCCAATGATGTTATACATTGCGGCAACCAATCGGGTGATCAGTGCAGTCATGGTGGTGGAGCGGCCCGAGAAGGACAAGGCACAGCAAATCCAGCGTCCGGTGTACTACATCAGCGAAGTGCTCTCGGCATCCAAGCAGAACTACCCTCACTATCAGAAGATGTGCTATGGAGTGTACATGGCAGCCAAGAGATTGAAGCCGTACTTTCAAGCTCACCTGATCACAGTTGTCAGCTCGGCTCCATTAGCCGACATCATGGGAAGCAGAGATGCAACCGGAAGAGTGGCAAAATGGGCAATTGAAGTCGCCAGTCACGGCATCCAGTATGAACCTAGGACTGCAATCAAGTCGCAAGCACTGGCCGATTTCCTGGTGGACTGGGCTGAAACTCAGTACATGCCGCAGCTCCCAATGTCGGATTGCTGGCGAATGCACTTTGATGGCTCCAAGATGAAGAATGGCCTAGGGGTTGGGGTGGTACTCACTTCCCCAAGAGGAGATCAGTTGCAGTACGTGCTTCAGATTCACTTCGCATCATCAAACAATGTCGCCGAGTACGAAGCCCTTGTGCATGGTATCAAGCTTGCCAAGGAAATCGGTATTCGGAACATCGAGTGCTTTGGTGATTTTGACCTGGTGGTACAGCAGTGCTCGGGCACCTGGGATGCAAAAGATGCTAACATGGCAAGCTATCGATTCCTAGTGCAGCAGATCAGCGGATATTTTGAAGGTTGCGAGTTCCATCATGTGCCGAGAGCAAACAACGAGGCAGCAGATGCATTGTCCAAGCTAGGCTCTACAAGGCAATCAATTCCACCAGGTGTATCTCTGGAGCATATCAAGAAGCCATCTATCATTCCATCCCCAGAGTCCGAGTCCATTTTTATCTCGGAGACCGATCTTGAGGCACTAAGAAAGGCAAAAGAAGTTCAACCGGCCAAACCTGCAACTGTGAAGAAGCAGTCCAGCGCCCAGGGTGTCTCGGCAACAACACCAGGGGCTGCTGATTGTGAGCCAGGGGCTGCAGAGGAGAAGATGAAGAGCAAAGGGAAGAAAGCAGGGGCTGCACTAGAAGGCACAACCTCTGAAGAGACAATGACATCAGAAATGGCCGAGTGCAATGATGAAGCTCCAGCCCCAGATGAGAAGTCGGCACCAGGGGCTGCCAAATGCGGGCCAGGCGCCGCAGTCGGCAGTTCAAAAGCAGAGATAGAAATGACAAACGTCCAAGTGACCGAGATCGAGGAGGCCAGTGTTCAAGAGGCCGAGATCCAAGAGGAAGTCCCACTTCAGCATGCGGCCGTAATGGCGGTCGTCAGTGCGCCGTCATGGGCACAACCGATTAGAGATTTCTTAGCAGATGGGATCCTCACACCAGATTTAGCAGAGTCCAGACAGATCAGTTGTCGATCTTGGGCATATACAATAATCAACAATGAGCTGATGCGCAAGAGTGCAACTGGTATCCTCCAGAGGTGTGTTGAAGAGGACAGAGGCTTGGAGCTGCTCAGAGACATCCATCAAGGGGAATGTGGTCATCACGCGTCAGCAAAGGCAATCGCCGACAAAGCTTTCCGACATGGTTTCTACTGGCCAACTGCACTTGCAGCGGCGGAGAGTCTGGTGAAGCACTGCAAGGGTTGTCAGCGATTCAAGGCAAAAAGTCATCAGCCAGCATTGGCACTGAAGACCATCCCAATAGCTTGGTCGTTTGAAGTTTGGGGTTTGGATATGGTCGGACCATTCAAGAGAGCTCGGAGTGGCATGACACATCTCCTAGTGGCAGTCGACAAGTTTACCAAGTGGATTGAAGCAAGACCAATCAAAAAGTTGGATGGGCCGACTGCGGTACGGTTTGTGGCCGACATCGTATGCAGATACGGTGTACCTAACAGCATCATCACCGACAACGGCACGAACTTTGCAAAGGGGGCGCTGGCCCGATATGCATCTCAGCAAGGCATTCGGCTCGATCTGGCATCCGTGGCACACCCACAGTCCAATGGTCAAGTCGAAAGGGCAAATGGACTAATCCTATCGGGTATCAGGCCCAGATTGGTAGAGCCACTTGAGAGGGCACCCGGAGCATGGATTGACGAACTTCCAGCAGTACTGTTCAGCTTGAGGACCACTCCAAACAGGTCGACTAGATTCACTCCTTTCTTCCTGGTGTATGGCTCAGAAGCAGTCATCCCTTCCGACATTGAGTTTGATTCACCTCGGCACGCCCTATACACAGAAGAAGAAGGAAGACTGGCAAGAGAAGACGGCATCGACCTCAAAGAAGAAGCTTGTCTGTTGGCCTTGTCTAGGTCAGCAGTCTATCAGCAGAAGTTGCGGCACTACCACAGCAAGAAGATTCGTCCTCTCGCTTTCCGAGAGGGAGACATGGTGCTACGCCGAATCCAGAAGTCAGAAGGGCAGCACAAGCTATCCTAACCATGGGAAGGGCCATTTGTTGTCAGCAGAGCGCTCAAGAACAACTCCTATTATCTGATCGACTGCACCAAGGGCACTCGGCACAAGGACACGTCAGGAGTAGAGACGGAGCGGCCGTGGAACGCCGAGTTGTTGTGTCCGTTCTATAGTTGAGCAGCCGAAATTTATGTAAGCCATTCGGCGAAAATCAGTAAAATTTATCATGTCTGTGAAAATGAGCATTCGAGTACTTTTGTATAATTTCAGTCGAAGAGCTAGCCTCAATCGGCAACGCTCAGTCATACCCGAGATGTGCATAGCACACTCGGGGACTGGCCGACCGCGAGGTCAAGTAAATAAGCCATCGAGGCACGGAGACTGCAGGCTGGCCTTCAATCGAACACTTAGCTCGAGCGCAAATCACAAAGGTTTGTGGCATTGAGGAGGGTGGCGATTGAGGCAGTCGGTAGTACAAATTCCCGGGAAACAATTTGAAAGAGGCCACCAAGAGCAGTTGACAGGACGGAGTCACCGATTACGCCGCAAATCAGGACATCGGACCTTGTAGCGAGCAATCGGCGCTTGGTATTGCAGAATCCTTTGCGGTAAAAATCTTGTCGTGTAAAAAATGAAAACATATTGAACCTTGGCCGGATGTCTACTGTTGATCCGATTGCAGACCGCATGACGGCAGCAAGGTCGACACAGCAGACATCCCCAAGTGTAGCCGATAAAGGAAACCGACAAAGACGCAAAGTCGATCGCACATGCAAAAGTAATAAACAAGCAATCGGATTGCATCAAAAGTAACAGGCCCAAGGCCGAATAATGTCATTACATCCAAGTCACACCCAGTAGGTGTCGACAGAATTAAAAATATGTCTTACAAGCGGACAGTCGGAATACAAATTAAAGATAACATAGCTTAAGCAGTCGGAGGCACTGAGCTAGAAGGCGGAGCAGACGGGTCCGATTGAGCTTCAGAAGTCGCAGCACCAGTCTGTTTAGACTTCGGAGACGTCTGAGATGAGCCGCTATCGGAGAGCTCCTCGGCCAGGCCAGAGATGGTAGAGGCAGGGAGCGGTTTCCCTCCCTGGTCGAGATACGGAGTATACTCGTAGGGAGAAAACCAATTCACCATCGTGCTGGCTAGCCGATTGACTTCAACGTAGGTTTTCTCAAGAAGGTCAGAGGCATTGTCTCAAAGGCTGTACAATCGGGAGAGCTTCACTTGAGGGTACCAAGACAACACAGTCTGAAGAGCGGTCTCCGCACCAGTCCTTCCGGCAGAATTCAGCAGAACGTCGATCCGACGTGGGATAGCCTTAAGGAGAAGCCGAGTCTTCTCAGTGGTGGCATTCGGAGTGTCCCCTTTGTCAGAATCCTCTTCATCTTGAGTGTCTGCCTTACGGGTCTCGGCGGAGGAGTCGGCAGCATTCTTCATCTTCTGGAGTCCGGCCTTGAGCTCAGTCGGCGACCACAGTGCTTCAGCAATCTTTAGAATTCTGAGCTTGAAGGATAGGGCAACTCCCTGGATAATAGGAATGCGGGCTTGGGTGCCGATCAGATATTCATGCTGGGTCCAGACGTTATCTGCACGGTCACAGGTCCCTCCAGCGGCGATGGTATCCTCTCGGGACTTGGCGACAGCTGCATAAGCAGCCGCTTCAGATTCGGGCCAAGCTTCTGCATCAAGAAGGAAGAGCATGAGTAATAAGATAAGAGAAGAAAGCAACCGGAAAGTGCACTCGGCAACAAGGAAGACTCACGGCCAAGGAGGAGGTCCATTTCGGTCAATGTATCGCAAAAGCCCTTGGCTCAGCGGCGCATTCAGGTGGTCTCCTCATAGCTGCGCTTCTCCAGTTCTTCGAACTTGGCGACGAGCTTGTCATGATCTTGGCGAAGGGAGTCTCGGGCAGAAATTGCTTCATCCCTTTCAGTTTGCAGAGCAACTCGGGCGGCGACGGCAGCATCCCGTTCAGCAAGAAGCCCATCACCAGTAGCTGTCACTGCGGCGATGTCGGCCAGATGTTTCTTCTCAAGAGCAGCCATTTCAGATTGGAGGCCTTGAATAGTCCGATTCAAATCTTTCTCTATCCCCTGCAGCCGAGTTACTTCTCCGGTGGCTTGGTCAAGAGCTGGACCTTGTTGGCTAAGTTCTGCAGTCAATTCAGCAATTCGGCCTTGAAGATCATCTACCATAGGAATAGAAGCTACAAGAGAGCGCGAAGATTTCAGTACCAGAGCAGTTGTCAAATGAAGAAAAGACAGCGGTGAGATAGAGGATACCTCTTAGTTTAGCGATCTCAGCCGATTGGTTATTAACCTGCAGCTGGGCTTGGGCGAGGGTTCGAAGGCTGGCAGTATAAGCTTCCAGGAGTTTTTCGAAGACACCTCGTTTCTCTTCCATGACAGCCTGAGAAGAACAGCAAGACGGAGTCAGACATAAAGCAACAGTGAAAAAGATCCGAACCGATTGTGAACAATCGGCCCGAATCTCGGGGACTACACCCAGTGGGTGCGCTTGCGCGCACCCACCGGAAGAAAGTCTACCGATTGAGGAAGGCAAACGATAAAGCAAAAAACGCTAAAGATCCAAACCGATTGTGAACAATCGGCCCGAATCTCAGGGACTACACCCAGTGGGTGCGCTTGCGCGCACCCATCGGAAGAAAGTCTACCGATTGAGGAAGCCAACCGATAAAGCAAAAAACGCTAAAGATCCGAACCGATTGTAACCAATCGGCTCGAATCTTGGGGACTACACCCATTTGGGTGCGCTTGCGCGCACCCACTGGAAGAAAGTCTACCGATTGAGGAAGGCAAGTGATAAAGCAAAAAATGCTAAAGATCCGAACCGATTGTAACCAATCGGCCCGAATCTCGGGGACTACACCCAGTGGGTACGCTTGCGCGCACCCACCGGAAGAAAAATTGCCAAAGTAAAACAGAGGCACAGAAGGAAAAGTTAAGGAGTTTACCGCATGGTGAGAGGTCAGCTGTTGAAGGTCCCGAGCAAGGGCTTCGGCGAATTCGTTCACCCGGCTTAGAGCGCTCGTCACGGGGTCCCGAGGACGATGCGGAGCATCAGGCTCAGCGCCGACATGACGGGCGCGAGAGTACTCGGCTCAGAATTGATCCACCGAGCGCATAAGAATCTCTGAGGGAGAAGAAATCGGCAGTGGCACCGGAGTGGGAATGATGGTGAAAGTTGCAGTGGTGAGGACTGGTGGCACGGACGTTGGTGAAGGACCGGATTCACCCGACTGCGGCGGCGGCGCAACCGGGTGAGTCGGAGCAGAGGTGGTAGCGATGACTGGCGGCGAGATCGTCGTAGTCGGTGGATCAGATAGTACAGCAGGCGGAACTGTGGAGGTAACCGGCGGTGCCGACACCAAAATCGGCGATGGGGTCGTCACCACCGGCGTATCAGATGCGGTCATTGCAGCAGGGGAAGTTGCGGCAGGCGAAGCTGGGTTGGAGCGGCGCGGTGGAGACGGGGCAATCGGGTCAACCGGTTGCGTTCCTCCACCACCAGGAGCCACCCGGTCCGCTGCGTCCTTGAGAGTTGGGGAGGCAAGGGTGGAAGAAGAGGTCTTCGAAGTCGCCACAAGACGGGCCTTCTTGGCAGCACGCTCGGCGTCCTTGGAGGAGCGATGAGCGGGTACCGCCCGCTTGTGGACGGCAGCAGCAGAGGCAGCGGGCGAGATGACGGGTCTGGCACGGACGGGAATGTCGGTGTCAACGTCATCAAGCCCAATCGGCTCCCTGAAAGAAGAAAGGGAGAAGAATCAGTAGAAGCAAAGATAATGAAGTAGGAGGCATGAAGACAAAAGTATACCCGATTGTCCTGGGTGCGCCAGTGGGCATTCGGCAGCGAAGTGGAGCGACGTTCAGCGGCGCCTGGACGGTCGGCCTCCGAGTTGTCGTCTCTTGGACTTGTTTGCCCTTGCTGGCAGTCGGCTTGGCCTTGGCAACTTGGCTGGAAGCCACACCAGAGGAGGAGCCGGCGGCCGAGGTGCGCTTGGCTGGCACCTTTGGAGGTTTGGCTCGAGGAGCTGCATCGGAACCATTACCCTTTGAGACACTATCATCATCACTCCATTCAGCCAAAAATTGCTCAAGGGAAGGGTCAGGCGTACCCACTTGATCTGGCGGTCGAGTGTGGGTCTTCGGAGGGTTGGCGCGCTCGGCGTCATCATCATCGGCATCCATGGGGTCGGAGGATTCTCCGGAAGACTCGTCATCGTCTTCATCATCCCCACTGGACTCGGCGGAAGGAGTCTCGCCGTTATACTCGAGGTCGGTGGGGTCCTCTTCCGTGCGGTCAGGGGCATACACGCCAGCTTCCTGGCCGTCTTCCATGAGGTTGGACTGAATAAAGTGCTGAGAAGGAGGTATAAGCAATCAGAGCAATCGGAAGAGAAAGCAATCGGAAGAGCATGCAATCGGAAGAAAAAGTAATCGGAGCATACCACAGGCGGCTTTCGCTGGCGAATGAGATAATCAAGCCCGAAGCGGAAGGGGTCAGGCAATGCGCTAGATGTGATGGCCTTCACTCGGGCGCAAAGATCTTCTGTCTTCACCCGCCACGTGCAGAGCCGAGTGGGATCTCGAGGTCCCGACATGTCGCAGAGGCGGTGCACTCGGCGCTGCAGGGGAAGAATCCGAGCGTGAAGCCAAGCAGCTACCATGTCGGTTGGGAGGAGTCCCTCCTGCTCCAGCTGGGTGACCCTGGCAGCCTGGGCATCGACATCGCAATCTCCGACGCCGTACTTCAGCAATCATTGATGCTTCTCAACCGGCCGGGCGAGAGAGAACTCGGGCAGGTTGAGGAGATCGGGGCCGTTGTCAGGTGATTTGACGTAGAAGAACGAGGTCTGCCAATTCTTGCAGGATTGGACAATCTCGGGGCTCGTGTACTTCGACTTGCCGGCTGCGACAAGGCAACTGCCGCAGTCGGTCATGTCAGTCGGGTACGTTGGCTTGCCGCCTTCGATGGCGGAGGCCACCACAGCACCTGTCCGAGCGTTGTGAGCTCGGAGGTTGAAGAAGCGCTTCCAAAGGGCGACGCTTGGACGGCAGCCGAGGTACCCTTCACAGAGAGTCACGAACCCGGAGAGGATCATGATAAAGTTGGCTGCGAGGTGGTGAGGCTGTAGTCGGTGGAAATCGAGAAATTCGCGGAAAAAGGCGCTAGCGGGAAGGCCGAATCCACGCTCGAAGTGAGCGAGGAACACGACCCTCTCGCCGGTGCGCACGCTGGGGACGACCTCGGCCTCGTTGGGAATACGCCATTCGACTTCCGCGGGCATCTTCCGGGCGCGAACGAGGGACTCGACGGCGGCGGCGGTGGCCTGAGAGCCCTTCCAGCACCTGCGGCTCGCCTGCGACACATCTCGTCGAGGCGCCATGGTCTTCGCCGGCGAGGAGCGGAGGAGAGAAAAGAGGGAGGCGGAGAACGAGAGCTGCGGAGAAGAGTGGCTGCGGTGGCGGCGGAAGCAGCGGAGAGCACGAGCCCGTGGCCGGAGCAAGCGCGAGATGCAGACGCCGGCGGCGGGGAGATTCGCGTGGAGTGGCGAGGGCGCAAGAGGAGAGAAGGCTGGAGGTCGAAGGAGGTGTTTGGGAGAAGGAAGAGGCGAAGCCCCCCCCCCCCCGGTGGCTTATATGGGCGGCGGGGGAGGGGAGTGGGATGACCCTGCGGCTGTGTGGCCCGGTGTGGCCTAGGGCACAGGGAGGCCAACCGGCAGACCAGCGCAAAGGATCCTGGCGCAAGAGGCGAGGCGTGCGACGTGGGGGTCAGACCCTGCAGTTATGTCACGTCACGCGTGGGTCGTGGGTCCCAGCTCATTGATCACGTCGCGGGCGAATCGGAAGTCACCGTTGGAGGGAAATCGGAGAAAGAGATCTTTCTCAAAAAAGTGAAGACATGAATTAAGAGAGAACCACGTCCAATCGGATGGAAATTTGGTCAACCGAGTGTGATCTCCGACTCGGCCGACGAACTTGGAATGACGCACTCGAAGAGGCCACAGCAGTCGGAGAACGTCAAGGCAGAGATTGAAAAACTGCAAAGGCCCCGCGGTCAAGCGACCGTGGGACCTTTACAGCTTTAGGGGCTACTGTCGGGGGATTGGTACCCGGGTGGGCTAACCCAAGCGGAAGCAAGCTTTTAAGACAAGGATGGACCAATTGGGCTGCAGCTGGGCCGAGCTGGGCAGAGGTACGACCGATTGCTCCAAGGCAATCGACCGTACCAAATGCCAGCAGTCGGCCCAGGCGCAATCGGGCCACCCTTCACCAAAGATGATCGTCCGATTGGTCCGCAGCTGGACCGAGGCCGATTCCTAGAAGGCCGATTGCCCAGAGCAATCGACCCTACCAGGAACCACCAGTCGGTCCAGGCGCAATCGGAGCAACCTACCACCCAGTTGGGGGTATGATTACGAGGTCATAAATGCCATATCCCGAGATATCTGGGTGGCAGGAAGGTCAGGTCACGTCAAGGATTTGCTGGAGATACGGTGTCGACCTCCCCGCCGATTCCGCGGACAGGACGACAAGACCGCACCCCCTAGCTCCACTGTTCACTCCTAGGTTCTACGAGGTAGCAGCATGGGCCGCCACTCGTAGGCTCCGGGTCACCCGGAGAGGAGCAGTCGGTGGGCCCAGGCCGGTTAGAGGATGACGGATGGGCCCATTCGGCGATGAAGTTCCCATAGTACCCTGGACTCACACTATAAGAGCCAGGGTACCCCCTCCTGCGCGAGGGACGCTACACCTGAGATCTCATTAACTTCATCCACACTTAGAGTCAACCGGAAAACCGGGCAGCGTCACGTCGTAGAAATTAAGGAAAAAAGACTCACTAGGCGGCGCGCAGACCGCGGTAAGGATTACACGACGCAACATAGATTCCACTATGTCAATCACGCCGCAAGAAAACTGTTGGCCACAGGAGTTAATGCCAGAGGACGCACGGCCTGCCCAGAATGAGAATGGGATCCGCGGTCCGGGACCTGGGGTAGAACTCCTGCGACACGACTCAATCAATGAGGAAGCACCAAAACGCCGGGTGGAATCAAGAGAACGTGATCCTAATGTCAGAGTTTATAAAACTTACCAGCAAGGACAAGAGAGCAGATTCCCAGAGCATAGGTAAGGAGAAAAGGATCCTAATACCATAGATATCACACGTAGTGACATCGATGTGGGCCCGTAAGCCAAACATTAAGTTAGCAAAATAGTTTTTCAAAGTCTAGACTCAACTTCGACCAGGTAGTGGTGGGGTGGCTTCCTACAGGCAGTCGGCTCTGATACCAACTTGTGACGCCCCCAAAATCAATCCGTGTACAGTAATCATACACGCAGGGTACACGGCTGAGATTAGGGTGCCACGGTGAGAATATCATAGCATAACACTAAACACAAAAGGATAAACCAATATGTTACAATAAAGGGGGGTCACGCGGACCCGAATACATAAGTTATACAAGCCATAATATCTGAGTACACACATAGTTAGTCAAGTTTTTCCTTAAGAAGGCTAGCACAAATAACATCAGAGATACAGATCGAAAAGGCAAGGCCTCCTTCCTGGGAGCCTCCGAAACTACTCCTGGTCCTGGTCACCGGCGGTCTCGACGTAGTAGTATCCGCCTCTGGGGTACTCCTGCTCCTGGGCTCCAACGTCGACTGCAGCGGCCGATCAGGCAAAACAAAAAGGGGAAATAAAGCAAAGGTGAGTATCTAGCATACCCGCGAGTCTTACGTCCGCTACTAAGCATTTATGCATTTGTATCAAATGGAAAGGGGAGGCTGTATATAGTGGACTGCAAGATAGAAATCAGAATAAGGGTAAGAAGCTAGGCCTATCGAAGACTAGCATCTTCTGCCGATGTCTTGCAGCATGAGAAGAGAAACAACCAACAATTTATATAAAGAATAAAGTAACAATGAAGCATAAGTTGCTGCAACATTGTATAATAGTAAGTTGTAATGATTAATAATAATAATGCCTCCGAGTTCCCCTCCTCGACTTCCCTGCGAGGAAGAAAACCCGGAACCATACAGTTTAATAGTAATAGTTTGTAGTGGTAAGATCCAGCTTCAGCATAAAGCGTCCTGTTACCGTGGACACGACTATTCGACTAGATTAAACTCCCTGCATGGGTGCACTACTGTTCATCCTGCACGCTCGGATCTCTAGGGTGGCGTGAACCTTGTTAGGGAATGCCCCACCGAGGCTATCCGACACATCGCAGTTCATCCTACGCTCAGCAGAGAGGCCATCCGCCGGACTATATCCTATGCACCAAGGGGTCTAGGTCCCTCACCCTTGCACGCTCCTGCACGGTACGAGACTGGCCGGTGAAGCAAAAGAAAATCCAAAACACACCTGCTGCAGCAAAGAAGACAAGAACGCTTCGGGCTATCAGCCCGTGGTACTGCTGACGTCTAAAGGGCTTCCGGACAAACAATGACGCAGGGGAGCCCATAACTCCTTATCCCACGTGAAGGTAGTGCGTACAGACCAACGGGTATCTCAAGACATCCGCCGAACCATTTGGCATTTTAATATTATCTCGCAGACAACCGTTATCGTTGTCTGACTAACAACACAACGGACAACGAACAGCAACAAGGCCCACCGGTAACGTCGGGGCCTGCTCTGTCGTCCCGTCAAAGCGCGCAGTTACCGACAAGATGAACCGTCTCCTTACCTTGTCTCGCGTGTGCTCTTGGTAGATCTCGACTTTTTCGTGGTTTGGTAACTCTCGTGTGATACAAGCAGGGGCCAAGCACGCCAGTAACGTCGGTCGTACCCTCCCTGTCGTTCCCGACCAAATACCGCTCACGGGCACCGTTGGGTCGCCCGACTTCTTACCTTAAGGATAACTGTGCTCATGTACCTAGAGCGGCTATAAAGATTCATCAACGAGTGGAGTACAAGGATTACTCCTTGATAGCTCACACTTGAAGGTGGCTCGGCAGAGCCGAGCTAGGGGGCCTTAGGCGGTGTCTGCATTGTACCGTACCTGTGCAGTTTTAATAAGTTGGATCCGCGTCACTCTCCTGAGTGGTCACGGCCCGCTATCTAATCCTAGCTAACAATGCACAGGGCTCACTGCTGAATATAATATATAGATATAACAGGCAGCATAGGATAAGGAAGGTACAACAAGGGGCGACAAAATCAGGCTATGCAATTGAATAGGATTGAAACGTAGCAGCAGCAGTAACAATGCCTAGTGCAAGAAAGTACAGAAAAGGTAGGCGATATCTGGGGAAGAGAATGGCTCTGCTTGCCTGGAAGCTCGACGGTAGGGTTAGGGTCGTCGACGAAGTAGTCGTACCCGGCGGCGGTGTAGTCGACGACGGCAGTGGGGTCTACCGGAGAATAAGTGGGATAAACATAGTAAATACAAAGCAATCATAGCAAAAAAATACATGGCATGACGTATGCAAAGTTAACGGTGTTCTAACGCAGTGCAATGCACGTTGCTCGGAGCGAGAATTCATCCGGGGATGAACTACCGGCTCCGGGTGATTACCGGACAGGGTGTCCAGAGGGGGAAGGTATCATGCCGGAGGTGTCGTGGACATACGACAAAGACAAGGGGGGTGTATCCGTGTTAGTTGAATCATTCTGGACAACTTTCGTGTTCGGAATAAATTCATCCGGCAGGTTATTACCGGCACCGGGAATTATCGACAGACAACCCGGCTAGGGGAATGTCGATGATCGATGTGTTAGGGGGGTGGGTAGACATACGGATAGCGTATCCGTATTCGTTATATTTTTCTGATCAATTTTCATGTATAAAGTTTTTGAATCTGACTTACGGTTTAAAAGATATTTAATTTGAAAATTTAAATCAATTTAAAAGATTTTCTGGAATAATTTTATTATTAAAACAGTAACATTATACACAACAGGGTTGACTGGTCAAACCTGACCAGTGGGTCCCACATGTCATAGAGACATTTTATAAATATCAATTTTAATTAAGCCAGGGGGTTAATTAAAGGGTTGGGCCCACATGTCATACTCTCAGGTTTTAATTAACTTAGATAAATACCAGAGATTAAGATAATGGCCTTGGGCCCACCTGTCAATGGCTCAAGGATTAACTCGATTTAGTTTAAATGCAGATTAATTAAGGGGGCATGGACGCTTGTCAGTGGCACATTAGCCACTGGTTATCTACCTGACAGGGGGAAGCCCACTGCCAGTGGCTCCAACCCGCACTGGCGACGAGCCGGGGTGCCGGCGACGAGCGAGCGCTCCGCACAGGTGACGGGAGGGGGCGTGTGGGGGCTTAATCGGACGAGGAGGCTACCGCGGTTCGTTTGGTGGCGGTGGCGTCGTCGGAGACTCGCCGGAGCGACGTCGGCGACGAGGGGTGGCGGCGGTGGTCTTCGGACCTGGACGGGGGGCGAGGCTACAGTGGAGTCCGGTGAACGTGTGGTGGCTAGGCGTGTGCGGGAGGAAACCAGGAGCACTCCCGTGCTATTGGCGCGCACTAGGACGGCCCGGAGCGACGACTACTTCGAAGGCCGCGGCGGCCGGAGCTCGGCATGGTGGAGCCGGCGTTCTAGCAAGCTAAATCGACCGCGGCGTGAGGGGAAAAGCAGAGGGCCTCACGACAATGCTTGGAGGGGAGGCAACGTGCTCGGGGACGACTCGAGGTGGCCAGAATTTGGCGTCGTCGCCGGTGACCGCAGCGGAGGGGAACGTCATGATTCGCGACCTCCGGAGTGTGCCTACCCGAGCCAAAGCGCGGAGAGGAGGTAGCCGAGGCCCACGTTGCTGGGGGACATGGCAGCGCGGCTAGTCGTCGCCGATGGCCGCGGCAGTGCAAAGACACGGCGACGGCGTGCACACCGGTGGCTCGAGGAAGGAAGTAGGAGAGTGGGGAGGGGATCTGGAGCGTGCGGGTTAGTGTTAGGTCAAGGGGAGCGCAGCAGGGGGGTTGGCCCTCTTGTCGACCGCCGGGAGCCGTGGATGAGCGCCACGGAGGGGGGGATCGCCGGTGGCAGCGGGGATGCCCGCCACGCCCTCCCCTGTACGGAGGTTGAAGAAGGGGGCGTGGCTGGGCCAGTTGGGCTGGCTAGGGGGGTAAGTGGGGTGGGGGTGGGCTTGGGCCAGGGCAGTAGATATGCCTTTTTCTTTTATTTCTTTTCTATTTCTGTTCTTTTCTTTTTGTATTTATTTTTAGTTGCTTTTTACAATTTTGTAAAATATGGAACTTGATCCATAATTGGTATTCGACCATATTGATATGCCACAAAAAGTTTGGTGGCAAAAGAAAATTATTTATCATTTCTTTTTAATATTCAACTGAGAATTGTTGTTGTTTAGCCACTGGTTTGAATTGTTTGAATTTTTCAGTGGCATGATAAATACACAAAACCATATTGGCATGGTCCACTGATTATTAGTGATTTTACAAAATTGTTTTCACAATTTTTTTAAACCAAGTTTTATTTCTACTTATTTTTAATATTCATCCAAAAGCATTTCAAGCTTTGCCTTGTTTGCAATTGGTTATGGGATTGGACTTGTGTTGAATTTTCATGATCAAGGACCATGGTTCACATTTCTTAACAACATCAAAAGGGGAATTTGAATTTGAACTGAACCAAGTTGCTCAAAGAAATTTTTTGGAACAGTAGTGATCAACATTAATGGTGATTACTGTTCTCTGACAGTGAGAGTGTTACATCTTAGAGTTGTGGAAGCATTGGTCCATCTTGGGTGATGAATTGATGTTGGTGGCAGTCATGTTCATGTTACTTGTGATGAAAAAGGGTGTGGTGAATTTGACCTAAACAAGGTGAACGGTGAGAGGCTGTGTAGGAGTACACAGTGGGTTCTCTCGTTGAACACTGCCCTAGGCCCCGAGTTCATGTGTTGTGATCCAAGACAAAGATTGCTAACACGTGTAGGGTTTATGGGAGCCACGTTTGGCCTATTAACTCACCCCCGATCAAGTTCAGGAGTCACACTAGTTCGGGATTTCCTTTTGGCATATGCATAGAAAAAGAATGAATGAGAGGTTGCATCATTTAGATATGTGGGTGGACCTGTGAGGCAGTAAAACCATCTTCCAGGATGGCGTCTCGGTCGCCTGCATTGTCTGGGTCCGTATCGTGAACCGGCCGAACTCTCGAGTGGGGTCTAACTCAGATAGTCGACTCCTGGATTAGAGAAGTTGATGTGAGGTAAGTGCCTTGGTGATTATCCTCGTCCGACATCCGCTTGAAGGATGACGATTCCTGGGTGGTAAGTGATGACACGCATGTGAAGAAGTACACCCCTGCAGGGTTAACAAAACTATTCGAATAGCCGTGTCCGTGGTCATGGACTACTTGGAGACCTATGCTTGATTATTAGACAACTTGAATGGATACTCTAAAACTCACAAGATAAGCGTGAGTGCTATGGCGTGCTTCCTCACGGGGAAGTCGAGGAAGTATCCATAGTGGTGTATTGGTTGGAGACTTGGTAGTGGACTCGTGTACGCTTCTTACCTCAATCTGGTAATCGTAGTACAGGACTATCCAAGTCAAAGCTGGCACTTCTGCATTGAAACCCCACCTACCTTTACCTTGAAACTTGAGCATGAGTAGTATAGTTCTGATGTAAGTCTTGCTGAGTACGACTTTGTACTCACGTTTGCTTATTCTATGTTTTAGATGAGAACCAAGACCCCGATGGAGCCACCTTCCTGAAGCTCGACGTTGACCATTGTAGTATAGTTCCAGACAGCAGTCTGGTCCCTCGTGGAAGGGCTATGTATGTTGAACAAGGCTTCTCTAAGCCATTTGTTAATCTTGTTTGTACTCAGACCTAATTTGCTTCCGTTGTTTGATGTAATGATGGATCATAGTCATATGATCTTTGTGTACTCTATGTGTAAGTCAATAAAGATATACTTTGTAGAGTTCATGCAATGTGTACCTGCTGTTTACACTAGACATGTATGTTGCGTGTATGATTATAACATGCATCTCTTAGTGTGGGGTTCGATAGCTTAGTTGTGTTCTTGCCGGCGGTCTTTTATACACCAAGTGGCCCTTAGATGTGCGCAGCTTGGGGCATCGCGATGCGATTGCTCGTGACTCTGACACGTGGCACACTTTGTTGTATGATTGAGCCCGCCCGAGATCTCGACTAGGTGATCGGGCTGGAGTCTATTTATGTAAGTGTTATAATTCAATCGATAATATGGTTGAGGCGACTTGTCTATGAGTATGGGATTTCACCACCCATAATCATTTAGACTTGTGAGCGGACGATGAGGACCCATATCAGTTGATCATCCGGCCTGGATGGGATTCCCCTCACGTTCGATGCTTTCCGAGAGTGTTTTGTGCTTGGCCTTGTCTGCTTAGACAAGTGGGTACAGCTCTCGGCTCTCCATATGATTGAGTTGTGACTGTAATTACATATGCATATTCCGGGTCCCGACATGTTTGTAGGATAGCAGAAATTTCCCTCAAGTGGATGACCTAAGGTTTACCAAACTCAGGAAAGTAGAGGTTCAAGATGGTCTCACTAGTTTGGCGAAGAGATGGTAAAATACGAGTGATAGGTGTGGCAAAGAAAGGTAATATAAATCTTTAATAAAAAGTGCAACAAGCAAACATGTGACAAAAGTGAGCACAAGCGGTGTAACAATGGTGGAAACAAGGCCTAGGCTTCATACTTTCACTAGTGGCAACTCCAAACAACATTAACATAGTCTAATCACATGATATTTCCCATAAAACATGCAATGGAGACACACTCGGAGGTCATTCATTTGTGGTCAAGAGAGGACAAGAATTATGTAGGGCTACAAAAGCACACCTCAAAGTTCGTAGTTCTCAATCTATGGATTTCCCTATTTCACCGCGGCCATCCAAAGAGAGTACCACAATCACCACAACATATCTCAAGGATAGTCAAAGACAAGCACCAAGAGACTCTCAATCTTCAATCAACAAACAAAAGAGGAAATCACTCATGAAAATATTCTTCTAACCCATGTCCAATAGACCGCTGTCACCTTGGTCTCGGGGATTATACTAGATAAAGACAAATGAGTACATCAATCCAATACATAGAAGAAGGGGAAATATCATGGGATCACCCTAGATTAACATAGACTATGATCACAACGAAGATCACATCATGGGAGAGAGAATTGACCACATAGCTACTGGTAGAAACCTTAGCCCCGAGGAGAACTACTCACACATAGACATAGTGAGAAACAGAGAGATGTTGATGGAGAGGTGCGGCCAGGAGGAGGTGAAGGAGACGGCGGCGGCCGCGGCCACGGCCACGCCGGCGTCGGCCACGACCCTTGGGGGCAGCGGCCCTTGGCCCCCTTATTCTTCATTGGAGATGGCGCTGGTTTTTATATGGATCTCCCCCTCAAGACGGCTGCCAAGGGGAAGGAATTTTCGTGGTGCCCTTTGACTAGGTTTTCTCTCTTTATATAGACTCTCGGATTTCCGTTATCCAAATTACGTCTTCGGTATTTCGGGGCTCCAGGGAGCATCCGAACTCCGATTGATCCCAATTTTAAGTATAGATCCACCGGAAAAAAATTCCCTACAACTTTGTAGTTTTAAGTTTTTCAGTTTGAGGCCGTCTCCTAGTGTTTCCGAGGCGATATTTAAAACCTGGCTGACGGGGACAGATTTCGGTAGAGTTAGAGTTCAACTCCTACAAGGCTTCTTTTTGTGATTTTTCCTTTATCCAAGTAATTCCTACACATAAAGTACAAAAAACAAGAACTTGTGCACTTTTGCAACCATTAATAGGTTAGTTCTAAAATATGTTATAAAAAGATATGAAAGTGTATCAAAAGCATAACAATATCACACAAAACATGCATGGAGCAAGCAGAAATTATAGATACGTTTGGGACGTATCAGTAGTCGATTGACTTCTTCTCCAACAGCTCTGCGCTTGGTTTCAGAAAATCTGCGCAACACCCGCTTCACTAGTTTGGTGTTTGAATGTATACGTAGTGCGTGCTCTGCGAACTCTCGTGGTATTCCGGGCATGTCGGCCGGGCACCAGGAAAAAAAATCCACTCCTCGCGGAGGAAGGCCGTAAGGGCAATTGCTTGTTCTTCTGGGAGATGAGCGTAGATTCAGACTGTCTTGTCCAGATCCGTTGGGTGCACCTGATGGGTGACTGTGTCGTTGTCGACGCTGAAACCGCGAGTAAACCCTTTTGATTCGCTTCTGCTTGCCAGTGGGAAAATGCTCTTGTCTGTCACCATGGTTATCTCTTCGAGCTGCTGCTGAGCTTCGAACGTGTCGGAAACTTCATAAAAGTCTCGGTTGCATTGGTCTGATTTGATAAAACTCCCGTTGACCGTGATGACCCCTGAGGGTCCTGGCATCTTGAGCTTCAGGTACGCGTAGTGCGGGGCCGCCATAAATTGAGCGAATGCGGGCCGCCCGAGTATGGCGTGGTACTGGGATTGCCAGTCGAGTACTTCGAACTCGAGGACTTTTCTTGCAAAATTTCCCTTTCCGCCGAAGACGACATCGAGCTCGATTGTTCTGAGGGAGGAGGCTGCTTCACCTAGAACTACGCCGTAGAGTGTAACGCCTGACTTTTTCCAGACTGATCGTGGAATCAGCATCTTGCGCAAAGTGCTGGTGAAGATTATGTTTAAACTGCTGCCCCCGTCCATGAAAACTCTGTCCATGTCATAACCGCCGATTTGAGCTTTGAGGACCAATGGTGCGTGCCCTGGCCTTGGGATGCAGGTGGTTGATCGCTTTGTAATAAAGTAATGTTGGTCTCTGCGCCGTACAAATGATAGATTTCTGCTGCTTTTAGGTCCTCGGCTGCTCAAGTTTGCAGGGTGTGGGCGTCCTGTTTTGCTTTTGAGGGTCGTCCTTCTTGGATCATGCAGACCCGTCCATGAGACGGAGGGTATTGCTCTTCTGCATTGGGTGCTGGCGGCTGCGCGGTTCCTCGAGCCCGTTTGGCTTCACGTTGCTTCTCTTCCTTGAGTCTGTTGGAGAGTTCGGTGAACAAACGACAACTTCTCGGGGTGTGGCCTGCTCTAAGGCGCTCCCAGTCGTCTTTGAAACAGTGGATTGTGCAGGGCCCATCCAGCTGTTCTTTGGATGTGAGCTTGCTGGAGCCAGCGTGCCTTCTTCTTCTTGCGATGAGGAACGATTGCGAGTGGTCTTACGAACGGGAGTGGAACCTTGGGTCGAGCCCTGTTCCGTCGTTGATCGAGTGGTTCCGAATCATCTTGGCGAACTCATCTGGTCTTCGATCTGGGTCGTATTACTCGCCGGACTTGGTTTCGCATTCGCCGTCATGTCCCGCGGCAGGTGCCCGGGTGGCGGTGGGTGTTCGAGTGGTGGACAAAGCTGATGCGACACGTTGCGGCTCCTCGAGTGAGATTTCTATGCAGACTTCTTGTACTTGCTCCAATATCCTGGCTGGCTTCATGGTCGCGGCTTGCGCTTGCCTTCTAGATCGTCGAGTTCTTTTTCGCCGGTCACGAGTTTGGTAGTTGCCAAATATCGAACTTGGCCTAGTTGCGGGCCGAGCGATCTTGGTGGTGCGATGAACTTGAGTTCTTCGAGTGGATTGGGTCTTGCTCGAGTCCTTGAGTTGTGACTTGCTGATGAAAGGACCGCCGAGGTCGTGATTCCAACCTGCGTAGTCCCCACGGTCGGCGCCAAGTGACGAGGATCGACCTCGGCAAATCCCATGGTCAGAGACCCTGGGTTGGATCGTAGAGTGGATGAGCAGGTTGGCGATAATCGTCGGCTCACAGGAGACAGTACTGATGTCACGAGAGTTTACTTCTCGCCCCTCGTTGGTTACCCAAAGTGTAAGGTTGAGATATAGACATCAGCAAATTTCCCTCGGTGAAGATACCAAGGTTTGTCTCCAGTAGGACTCCGATAACGACAAGAAGGTGACAACGGCGCCAGAGATTGGCGAGGTAAACAAATTACAGCTGGGAAATTTACAGGATTATGTGCGCAAACCAATGCTAATTATGCTATAAAGAAAGGAAGAGGCTCAAAAGCACGGGCGGTACGCCAATACAAGTAGACCGAAATCCATCTGCATCTACCTACTAATCATCCACCTTGAGATATCTATCCAGAACATCTCGCTGGTATTAAGTTGCGAATCCCACCCAAAGTGTAAACTCAAAGCAACAGACAACTGCATTAAAGAACTTTGCGTAAAGTAAACAATCCTTCACCCGCAAGTACAAGCACCGTTGTTTTCCCCCTTGTGGCAACAGCACGTCCCCTAGACTCATGTTTCTGTCACTCAAGCTAGTCATCGGGGGGCATGAACCCACAATCATGCATAACGTTCCCGCTTGGAGTCACTACCTACTACTTTGCCAAAGCAATAAACAACAACGGAGAACATGCAAGAATTACTTAAGAACATAAATATAAAAGAGGAGAATCAAATATATTACTCAAACACAATCTGAACATAATCTCATAATCCATCGGATCCCAGCAAACTCAGCATAGCAATAGTAGAAATATTACATAAGTGCCTCGATCATGTAGGGCAGCTCACGAGGTCTAATCCATGAAGAACAAAGAGGGGAGGAGAACATCACATAGCTACTGATCATAGACCCATGGTCCAAGGTGGACTACTCACGGTTCATCCGGTAAGCATCCATGGTGGTGGAGAAGCTCCCGGAGGTGATTCCTCCCTCTGGCACGGTGCCGGGAAGAGGTCTTCTGGTGCTCCCGATCTTGGAAGCGCGGCGGCGGCGGAACAGAGGAGAGATCGCAAAAAAGGGTTCCCGTCTCGGGGTTTTTGCGTCACGGGGAATAAATAGGCGTAGGGGGGCAGCCAGGAGGGCTACCAGGGGTCCAGGCGGCCCCCTGGCGCGGCCCCACCCTGGGGCGCCTGGGGCCCTGGTGGGTCCCCTCTGGCCCCCCCTCGGTGATTCCGGAAGCTTCCTGATCGCTGATTTTTTCTTGGATTTTTCTCGAATTTTTGTAGCACTTTTAATATGGGGGAAACCTGAAATAGAAAAACAGCAGAAAACAAGAACTGGCATTGGGGTGCACTGAGTTAATAGGTTAGTCCAAATATGATCAAAAGTGTATGGAAGTTCATCAATATCATAGCAATATCACACAAAAGAGGCATGGAGCAAGCAGAAATTATAGATACGTTTTGGACGTATCAACATCCCCAAGCTTAATTCCTGCTCGTCCTCGAGTAGGTAAATGATAACAGCATAATTTCTGTGGTGACATGCTAACAACCATATAAGAACTTTTTAGTAAAGCAATCAAGGCATGTAATTAAATTCAAGTCATAACAGGCAAGAGTCTATATCTAGCATTGAAACAAGCAACATAAGAACATAAAGGTGCAAGAGCTCTCGCTGTCCGTGACTCGAATGTCTCCAAATGGTGTTTGCGTGCAAGAAAGGGGATATGGATATACGAGAAAAAGTATTTTTGTGTTGAGAACTCAATCTACTATAGTTTCACACTTGGTCTTCTTTGGAATCTTATCTTGACTCATCCCCAGACCACTAGCCAGGTACAAGTCAAAATGATCCACTCCTTTTTGACATTTTGAGCACTAATGCAATGGATGAGCGTAAGCAAGAAAGTTGACACTTAGGATGGCAAAGAGAGAATATGGTGGAGGAGGAAGACAAAAAGGTGTGAAAGGCTCACATCAATGAGGACAATCATAGGCGAGAGAAAGCCAAATGATAGATATGATGTGAGGAGTAGGGATTGCCATGCAACAGATGCACATATGAGCTAAGGTAAGCTCTCCAATGGAACTAGTGGGGGTGCATCCAACTTGCTTGCTCAAGAAGACCTAGAGCTCATTTGAGGAGGCTCATCATTGGAATATACAAGCCAAGTTCTATAGTGTGAAGGTCCCCACATAGCTATATGCATGAATGATAATCTCTATGGAGTACAAGATATAAGAGGGAGTACGAGTGTGGATCTCTCAAAAGGAATAGTAGTGTGTCCCCTTCTCTCTTTTTATTTCTTTTTCTCTTTTTTTTATTTTTTTTATATTTTTGGTGGCCTCAATGGCTCTTTATATTTCTCTCATTTTTCCTCTTTGGGATGTTTTAATTTGTGTCCACTTTGGGATCTTTTCCTCACTTTAGGGGCAACACTCTATATATTACAGAAAGTATAGAAGATCTTTCACACTTTACAAAGTACTCAAATCATAAAGAAGATGTAACTATCATGATGTATGCAAATGTATGCCTCTGCCAGTGTAGCAGGATATGCAATGATACTAGCGCGTCATGTAGCAATGATTAGGGCAAGGCCCAACTAGCATGCGGCTCATCGATCAAGCAAGTAGCATGTATGACATGAAGATCAAGTCATGAGAAGATGGATGTTGCATGGCAATATATCTCGGAAAGGCTATGGAAATGCCTTGATAGGTAGGTATGGTGGCTGTTTTGAGGAAGGATATAAGGAGATTTATGATGACAGAGCGTATCATGCCAAGGGTTTGGATGTACCGGCGAAGGTGGACGCCAACTCTCGGAGTGAGAAGAAAGCAATGCACGGCACAGGAGAGGCTAGAAAAATATGGGAAGGTGGAAGTGTCAACTTTTGAATACTCACATTAGTCCGAAGACCTCAAGCACTTATTATCGGTAACTCTCAATCTAATAAGGAGGTTTCACAAAGAGACAAGTACCCCGAGGAGGAGTGTATGGGGTTTTGGTTATCCTTGCGCATCCTCGACTCATGGTACGTGAGTGTACTCTAATATTCGACCACTCAGAAGAGTAGTGATCCATCTAGTAGCTAAAGTTCTCAACTAATTTTGTAAGTTTTGAAAATAACATGGATTGCCAAAAATACGACATCTATCACTAATAGGCTAAAGCTCTTGACACCAAAAGTCCAAACATTAGTCAAAGCAATACCTCAAAACTATTGCAAGTTACTACTACAAAAGAATAGCAACCTCAATTACCTACTTCAAGTCAAGACACAAAACTTAGGGCAACAGGTAAAATCTCTAAACAAGATAAACATGCAAACTCAAGAGAGTTCCAGCAAAAAACTAAACAAAAGCTCTTTGAAAAGATAAACATGAAAACTAAGAGCAAAACATGACAGCAGCTATGAAAAGATAAAGAACACACACAACAAAGATAAGCATGAAAAATCCTATGTTGTGTTCTAGAATTTGGAAGTGGAGCGTCTTTCTCTCCCACACAATGAAATCTGGGTTCTAACTTGTTATGAACAGCAAGTAAAGCTAAAGAAAAATAAAACCTAAGAGCGAGACGCTCCAAGCATAGCACATAATGCATGAAGTGATAAAAATATAGTGAGACGAGAGACGAACTGATAATTGTTGATGGAGAAGGGAATGCACGGGGGCATCCCCAAGCTTAGACTCTTGATTCTCCTTGAATATTTCTTGGGGATGCATGGGGGCATCCCCAAGCTTGACCGCTTGACACTCCTGAGTCTTCTTTCATCATCTTCCCTCGCTCACTTGAAAACTCCCTTCATACATAACTCATCATAATCTGATTAGCGAGGTTAGTACCCATAATAAAATAATTTTTTCTCTACTGGAAATAAATATATTCTTGAAGAGATACTGTTTCTCAAGATTTCCAAAAAGTTTTTGCAAAGAAAAAGCAAGCTTAAGGTTTGCAAAACGAAGGAAAGGCAAAACAGGACAGAATCTGTGAAAAACAGACCAGCAGGTAGAAAAGAATTTTTTAGGGATACTTCTGCAACTCAACTCAAAAAACTCAGAACATATGAAAGTTATGTAATTGTATATAGCTCACTGTGTAAAAAATTCAGCTCAAACTGATGAACTGGGATTTTTCTCTGATTTTTCTAGTCACGAGGACAGAATCTGTTTTCTGGACAGCATGTCACAACTTTCACTTCCCTTGTCATATGAGGCTATAAATGGCACAAAGCTTGAAAAGTAAAGATACAATGATGTTTCTATAGTATTAACAATCATCAAGACCACTAAAAACAGAAGAAAAACAAAAAGGAAATCCTAAATTCGTTGCGGGCTGCCTCCCGAAAGCGCTTCTTTAAAGCCATTAGCTAGGCTTAAAGCAAATAGATCAAGTCTTTTCAAGAAAATAACTAGCCCGTGTGACGGACTCAAAAGGCAACTTAATCTTTTTCCTAGGGAAGTGTTCAATCCCTTTCTTGAGAGGGAATTGTAATTTTATACTCCCTTCTTTCATATCAATAATAGCACCCACGGTGTGAAGAAAAGGACGTCCCAAAATAATTGGACAAGAAGGTTCACATTCAATGTCCATTATAGTAAAATCAACGGGAACATAATTGTCATTGACAATGATAAGAACATCATCTATCTTCCCCAAAGGTTTCTTTACGGAAGAATAGACAACACGAACACCAAAAGAACAAGGATCAAAAGGTTTTAATTCAAATATATCATACATTCTTTTGGGCATAACAAAGGTACTAGCTCCAACATCACATAAATCATAGCAAGAAAAGTTATTCAACTTAATTTTAATCATAGGATCTCAACCATCTTCTTGCTTCCTAGGTATGGAGGCTTCTACCCTAAGCTTCTCCTCCCTAGCTTTGATGAGAGCATTAGTGATATGCTCCGTGAAGGCAAGGTTAAGTGCGCTAGTGTGGGGGTCTCTAGACATCTTGTGAAGAAAACGAATAACTTCAGAAAGGGTGCAATTATCAAAATCAAGGTCACTACTATCAAGTAAAGTGGTAGTGGTGTCCTTTAGGCTCACTTGTTTGGTAGCTTCTATAGTCATAGGAATTTCTTCTTCTACGGTTGAGGTCATAGCATCACCATTAATAGGTCCTATGGTACTAGGGGTGCATTGGGTGCTAAGAGTTTGGATATCCTCAACCACTTGGATAGTAGCAATAGTATGGTGTGTAGGAAGGCTCTTAATTATATCTTCTTCTTCCTTTTCTCTAGCCCATCTCTCTTTGAGTTTAGCCATCATCCTAATGTTTTCATTAATTTGCAATTGGATAGCATTCATAGGAGTGACTTTCCTCTCCTCAAGAGGAGAAGTTCTAATTGTAAGCAATTCTACTTCATGGGCTAAATTTTCTACCTTCGACGAGAGGTTATCTAATTTGTCTAGTTTTTCCTCTACACTCTTGTTGAAGGCTTTTTGGGTAGTGATAAAGTCTTTAAGCATACTCTCTAATTCAAAAGTGGAGTTTTTGGTGCTAGGATAAGTATTGTTGTTCCCATAGTTGTTGGAAGGGAACGGTCTAGGATTGCTACCAAAGTTACTCCTATAAGCATTGTTGTTGAAGTTGTTTCTAGAGATAAGGATCACATCTACTTGATCTTGAGCAATCAAAGAATTTAAAGGAACATCTTGAGGATCAATAGGAGATTGCTTGGTAAGTAGAGACATAATCAAGTCAACTTTTTCATTTAGAGAGGAGATTTCCTCGACAGAGTTTACCTTCCTACCTGTTGGAGCTCTTTCGGTGTGCCATTGGGAATAGTTGGTCATCATCTCATCGAGAAGTTTTGTGGCAGCACCAAGTGTAGTTGACATAAAGGTTCCTCTCGCGACCGAATCTAGCAGGTTCCGCGAGGTAAAGTTCAAGCATGCATAAAAAGTTTGGATAACCATCCAAGTAGTCAAACCATACGTAGGGAAATTCTTAACAAGAGATTTCATGCGTTCCCAAGCTTGGGCAACGTGTTCATTATCCAATTGCCTAAAATTCATAAAGCTCCTCAATTGGATAATCTTAGCAGGGGGTAGTACTTCCCAATAAAAGCATCCTAGCACTTATCCCAAGAGTCTATGCTATCCTTAGGCAAGGATTGAAACCAGATTTTAGCTTCATCTCTCAAGGGGAAAGGAAAAAGCTTAAGCTTAACAATATCACCATCTACTTCTTTGTACTTTTGCATATCACAAAGCTCAATAAAATTATTTAAGTGCAAAGCAGCATCATCTCTAGCACCAGAGAATTGATCTTTCATAACAAGGTTCAGAAAAGCAGGTTTAATCTCATAAGAAGGTGCTGAAGTAGCAGGTGTAGCAATAGGAGTGTAGATAAAGTCACTGTTGTTGTGACTAGTGAAGTCACACAACTTGGTGTTCTCAGAGGAACCCATAGTAGCAGCAAGCAAGATAACTATTTTTTTGATTTTTGATAAAGGACACTAAAGCAAAAACTGAAAGGTAAACAAACAAGACTAAAAAGCAAAGATAAAAGATAGTGTGCAACTCCCCTATCTTGAAGAGCGGAGCCCCGGCAACGGCGCCAGCAATTTCTTTGATGTCATGAGAGTTTACTTCTCGCCCCTCGTTGGTTACCCAAAGTGGAAGGTTGAGATGTAGACTGCAGCAAATTTCCCTCGGTGAAGATACCAAGGTTTGTCTCCAGTAGGACTTCGATAACGACAATAAGGTGACAACGACGCCAGAGATTAGAGGTTGTCGTGGAAGTGCACACACACCAGATAGCTTTGCTCCCCACGAGTACAAAGGGGTTGTCAATCACTCCGGCCTTGTTGTTTACAAAGGATAAAACACACGGGATAATAATGATAGAGATAGCAACCGAAAAGTAGTAAATTGATAGAGGGTGTAAACAATATTTGAAATATGGACCGGGGTCCTATGATGTTCACTAGTGATGTCTCTCTCCCAAAGACGATAAAACAGCCATGCGAGGTAAACAAATTACAGGTGGGTAATTGACAGGATTATGTGCGCAAACCAATGCTAATTATGCTATAAAGAAAGGAAGAGGCTCAAAAGCACGGGCGGTACGCCAAGACAAGTAGACTGAAATCCATCTGCATCTACCTACTAATCATCCACCTTGAGATATATATCCAGAACATCTCGCTGGTATTAAGTTGTGAATCCCACCCAAAGTGTAAACTCAAAGCAACAGACAACTGCATTAAAGAACTTTGCGTAAAGTAAACAATCCTTGCACCCACAAGTACAAGCACCGTTGTTTTCCCCCTTGTCGCAACAACACATCCCCTAGACTCATGTTTCTGTCACTCAAGCTAGTCATCGGGGGGCATAAACCCACAATCATGCATAACGCTCCCTCTTGGAGTCACTACCTACTACTTGGCCAAAGCAATAAACAGCAACGGAGAATATGCAAGAATTACTGAAGAACATAAATATAAAAGAGGAGAATCAAATATATTACTAAAACACAATCTGAACATAATCTCATAATCCATCGGATCCCAGCAAACTCAGCATAGCAACAACAGAAATATTACATAAGTGCCTCGATCATGTAGGGCAGCACATGAGGTCTAATCCATGAAAAACAAAGAGGGGAGGAGAACATTACATAGCTACTGATCATAGACCCATGGTCCAAGGTGGAATACTCACGGTTCATCCGGGAAGCATCCATGGTGGTGGAGAAGCTCCCGGAGGTGATTCCTCCCTCCGGAAGGGTGCCGGGAAGAGGTCTTTTGGTGCTCCCGATCTTGGAAGCGCGGCGGCGGCGGAATAGAGGAGAGATCGCGAAAAATGGTTCCCGTCTCGGGGTTTTTGCGTCACGGGGAATAAATAGGCGAAGGGGGGCAGCCAGGGGTCCAGGCGGCCCCTTGGGGCGCGCCGGGAGGGCGCCTGGGGGCCTGGTGGGTCCCCTCTGCCCCTCCCCCTCCTCGGTGATTCCGGAAGCTTCCTGATCGCTGATTTTTTATTGGATTTTTCCCGAATTTTTGGAGCACTTTTAATATGGGGGGAACCTGAAATAGAAAAATAGCAGAAAACAGGAACTGGCACTGGGGTGCACTGAGTTAATATGTTAGTCCAAATATGATCAAAAGTGTATGGAAGTTCATCAATATCATAGCAATATCACACAAAAGAGGCATGGAGCAAGCAGAAATTATATATACGTTTTGGACGTATCAAGTACTTCCTGCTCGATTGTATTATGCGGGAGGTGATTACAGTGGCGGTCGAGGCGAGTTCGCTAAAGACCGGAGGTGTTGATTGAAGATTGGATGTCCTGAGTCGTCACCCCTTCCAGCCTTTATATACTAGGCTAGGTTTTGGGGAGTCCGTCTCATGTTACACAGACGATTACCTAATCTAGATTTGCCTTGGACGTCAAGTCTTGACTTCCATGTTGGTCGCGGACTCCTACGTCGGTGCCTTAAGTGGGCCAGTCGTGGGCCTGTCGAGGCTTCCAACAGGCCTTCTGTCTTCATATGCACCACGTATCCTCACACGCAGGAGTCGTGTGGTCACCCCCTCGTCAGCGGTGTGCTTGGGGTAGATGAAGCATGGCCGTCGACCGCAACGTGCTCAGGGCTGCGGTGGTGGCTATAGGGATCCTCCTCCGGGTGTCCACGACGGTGTCCTCCTCCCTTCGGTTACCACCGACGACGGCCTCGTCCTTCCGGTTGGCTGCCTTTGTGATTGGATTGGGTGGCGGGAGTGATGGCGATCGTTGCCTACGATGTCACTGGTAGCGGCGGGGGTGGAAACGGGGCGCGCGCGGTGGCGGCGACAGCGGCGTTGATGCATATGGGAGGTCAAAGTCGAGGATGCACGGATGGTGTATGTGGGGACAGGCATCCGCCGCATGTTCGCGGGGATCCAATGGAATCGTTTGAATCTCGCGCCGACCGTGCTCTCAAAGTTAAGTCTTTTTTACCCTATATAACTCAAAGAAGAATACCCGCAAAAAAAGGATGTGTCTAGATCTGAATCTATGAAGATTTAAAGAGGTTTCAAACAAATGGTAGAACATTTAAAAAATACTCCCTCCATTTCTAATTATAAGGTGTATAATTTTTTTTAAAAGTCAAATTTAGTTAACTTTGACCATATTTGTTGATAAATATATAAATATGAACTTTACCAAACCAGTATCATCAGACTCATCTTGAATTATATTTTTATATTGCATTTATTAAATATCATAGAAGTTGATATTTTTTTCCTATAAATTTGGTCAAAATTCAAAAAGGTTGAGTTGTTAAAGAAAACTTTACACCTTATATCAAGGAACGAAAGGAGTAGTTTTTTACGCGATATGATTACACGAATATAGCATTAACTGAGAGTTGATTAATTTTTAATCGACAGAAAATTTAAAAACATCAAAGAAGAAGAAAACCAGTTCGTGGCCTAGTGGCTTCCGTTCCAATGGCACCCGGAAAGCTGAACAGGAAGAGCAAAGAGCATCTGCCGTGCTAGCCGATGACTGACCCGTCCCGGGTCGCGCTGACCAGCCCATTTCCCACCGCCCCTCCCTTCAAAGTTCTCTCGCCCAGCCTGCTGCTGCGCCTGCTCGCACGGCACCGGCAGCAGAGCAGAACCCCTCCACCGCGCCCGAGTGGTTTCTTTCCTCACCCACGCGCGCGGCAGCGGCAGCGTCAGGTGCCAGCGCCAGCGGCCTGTGATGAGATGAGATGAGCGAGCGTGAGCAGCCTGCGCCGCTGCCGCTGCCGCTGCTCCCACTGCCCCTGCAGGCAGGCAGGCCGCGGCATGCAGGCTCTGCGCCCTGCCCCTGACCTCAACACTGGCCGAAGTGACCCATCCTCTGCGCCACCACCTCACCTTAATTCCCAGCAGACCCCACTCCCACGCCCTCCCCTCCCTCATATGTGTCACCGCTCTCAGTCCTCCTGACACACGCACATAGCTGAGCTGCAGTAGTCGCGCCCAGCATTAACACCCCTCCCTCACCTCACTCACTCACTCCCATCATCACTCTGCCTCTATCTACCTCGAGCTTAAAGCCTAGAACCACTTGCCCACCATGCTCAGTCCGTCCTCAGTCCTCAGTGAGTGAGCTCTTTTCTTTGCTTTGCTGTGGTGTAAACACTTCGTGGTGTGGTTGGTGCCTGGAGAGATGATGCTGGGAGGGCATGGCGGCGGCGGCGGCGGCGGGAGGTGCCTCTTCACGGCGTCGCAGTGGCGGGAGCTGGAGCACCAGGCGCTCATCTACAAGTACATGGCAGCCGGCTCGCAGGTGCCCCACGAGCTCGTCCTCCCGCTCCGCCACCGTGACGCCGCCTTCGCCAACGTCGACACCGCTCCCTCCCTCGCCTGCTTCCCTCCTCCGCAGCCCTCCCGTACGTATCCATCCCATCCCATCTTCCCTCGTTTCCTTCGTTCTTTTGACTGTGATGCCATGGTTTGACTGACTGTGATTCCATGCATGGTGCTTGCGTGCGTGCGTGCAGTGGGTTGGGGCCTCTACGGGGCGGGGGCGCAGTACCCGAGGAAGCCGGAGGACCCGGAGCCGGGGCGGTGCCGGCGGACGGACGGCAAGAAGTGGCGCTGCTCCAGGGAGGCGTACGGGGAGTCCAAGTACTGCGACAGGCACATGCACCGCGGCAAGAACCGTTCAAGAAAGCCTGTGGAACCGATGTCCTCCTCCTCCTCCACCGTCACCTCCCCCGCCGCCTCCTACCGCCAGACCGCGCTCTCCATGTCGCCCCCGACGCCGGCCGACACGCCCACCTACGGCCACGACCACCTTCGTGCTGCTGCTCAGAGCCAGATGATAAACCCTCTGCAGCTCCACCTGGACGCCCCGTCGCCCCCGCCTTCCTACCACAGGTACGCGCCGTCGCAGCAGTACGGAGGCTCCTTCTACCCCAGCAGGCAGCAGGTGCAGGAGGAGGCGGACGCAGAGGCGAGGCGGCGGCAGCACTTCCTGGCTCTCGGCGCCGACCTGAGCCTGGAGAAGCCGGACGCCACCACCTTGGCCTCCTCGACAACAACCGAAGAGAAGCCCCTGCGGCGCTTCTTCGACGAGTGGCCGCGCGAGGGGAGCAGCGGCGACGGGAGGCCGTGGAACACGGGCCACAGGGACGAGACGCAGCTCTCCATGTCCATCCCCACTACGGCGGCCTCGCACCCGGACCTCTACCGCCGCCACAACGGTACGTGAATGATCAATGATCTCGACGGATCTATCTATCCACTCGCGTCATTGTTCTGATTGCATTTTTCTGCACGAGCAGATGAATAATCATTCAACCGGCGTATCCCGTTGCTGCGTCTCCAGTCCAGTCCAGTCCTCCGTCAGAGGATGTGAAGTGATGAAGGAACCCTAGCTAGCGGTAGGGTGGTAGTAGTGGTTACCTGGTTTGATATTGTATCCGATCGATCGATGTTAGGGCCGTTTGTTTCCGTGTAATCTTTCCGTTCCAACGTCCAAAGCATTTGCTCCCCCAAGTTTGTAGCACGAGTATCATGTCCTGTACTCCTACCTGGTTTGATACTGTATTGTACTGTCCTCACTCACTGCTGCCATTTCCTTTCGTTAGCTTGCTTGCACGCTTCAGCCTGCCTGCTGCGGCGATCAGTGCGACTGGTCGCCGCTTCATCTTCTCTGCCGCCCATGGCTTGTCAAGTCTGCAGATTCGTCTCCTGCACAGTTTTTTTTTTGTAGTTTTTTTCCTTGCAGCGCATGATCTATCTGGTTGCTCAGAAATGCGAGCCTAGCTTTCGTGCGAGCAGGCAAACGACGAGAGCCTGTGACTGCGGCTCTGCGAGTGGAGAAAAGAACAAAGGCGAGGCCCGTTCGAGCTTGAAGTCGTGCGCGTGCTTGCTCTGGCGAGGTGCACGTGAGGGATCTCTATATCTCGCTGACGACGCCACGGCGTGGTTGCCGCTGTCGGGGCGCGGCATGGCAATGGCGCAGGGTCAAAAAGCCGGGCTTGCCTTGCGCAGGTGAGGCCATTATTCCACTGCCAATGAATGATGCTCAACAGGCAGCAGGCAGCCTGCATGCAGCCTGACGACGCCGGGTGCCTCGATCGCCATCACCTACGTACTTGTCTTGTCTGGACGCCTCGCGCTCTCGTGCGCGACTGTAGAGATACAGCAGGCGATTTGATACCCCTTGGGCAGAATATGTACGCTCAAAGATGGGGATTGCTAAATTTCAATCAATTAAGACTTAAGGAAGTCTTAATTAATGCTATATTAGTAAGATTGTGTGTGAAAATTTATGTAAAGAAAACTGATTTTGTTTTTTACATGTTTTATTATTTGACTGAGATTTTGTTAAATTTTAGTCGACTGAGATCAAGGGTCAGGCTGCAGGTGGGACTGCCCGTGGGCATCCCACCTCAACCCACTTGATCTCAATACTAATTGTTTGAAGAAACTGGGTAATCCAACATGACTAGCACACATTATGTAGGCACAAGTTAGATGAAAGTTTTATGGAAGCACACATTAGGGCATCTTCAAAGCGGTTGCTGAGACCATGCTGCTTGCTTTTGGTTAGGCATGTGTATGTTTGGATTTACTCAAATCTTCCTGAGTTTAGTTTGGATTTGTCGGAAAACAAATATGCAAACGGATCCGTAGCCCGATACAACCACTACGGTAGATGAAAAAAATGATCCAGACGTTTGATTTGAATCTTATCAATAGGTTTACAAGATCGTGTTGGAAATGCCATTATATTGACGAAATTTGGATGAAAGTTTCATGGAAGATATCCCACAATTATATGCGGAAGAGAATGAGGTTTTTCGTTTCCAATGATATTTTCATGAAATTAGAAGTATTTAAGATCTTTAAGTCAATTCCAACACGATGATATAAAGGAACACACGTTTTTGTCCGAATTTTATCCACTTAGATGGTTAAACGAATATGTGTTTGTCCCATGTTCGTGTGTTCCACGCCATTACATCCAATTGACCAAATCATTTGATCCATTCAGTTCATAACTTAGGCATGTTTTCGCAAAATTAACACAATTTCATCTTAAATTAAACATAACAAATATGCAACAAATACCGTATCGACATCTTAAATTAAATATAGCAAAATACATAGCAAAATGTTATGTCGACCTAGTTCAAGATCATCGGTCATTAGTCATATCATCATCACGCTTAATCATGAACTTTCGCTCATCCTCGTTATAGGATTATGTACTCACGTTATGTCACCTCCTTTGTTAATGGTTTATTGGATGAGTTCATTCTCGAACAATGTAGCTTCCCATCGTCGCTGGCCTCTTGTGTTTTTTTTGGCCTTGAGCATCTTGATCTTGGACCTATTGATCTTGAGCATCTTGGCCTTGATCATTGGACACCTCATAGTACCTCTCCTCGTTCAGCTTCAGGGTCGATATATCCTCAAACAGGTTGCGAGCCTCCGGTAAAATTTGCTTTCACATCGCCAGTGGCGGCTTCCTTTGCCTCCCGCCGGACTGGCCGGCGATCGGCTCGGCATTGAGGTCAATGTCGGCACAATGGGGATGACGGGCACTGAATCACCCATTTCTAGCGAGCATGTTGTCGTGGTGGTATTAGGATTCTTTGGTGTTTCCTTCGGGATATAAACATTCTTGAGTATGGGCACCTTCCCTAGTGCAAACATAGACGTCAAGATGTTTAGCAGGTTTATTCATACCACGTAATAGATCATATTGAGCACTCATCACTTGTTTTAGTGGAACCTGGATTGTATTACAATGCTTAACAATTCCTTTAACATCCTGACCTATTCTTTCTAGATTCTCTAGTAGGTATTTATTAAAAACATCATTATTGTTTAACGGGGTTTGCATGTCCACGTTAAAGTGGTGTTATTCATCAAGGAAGTGATGGCTTCTCGCCCCCTCGTTGGTTACCCCAAGTGAAAGGTTGAGATGTAGGATAGCAGAAAATTTCCCCTAACGTAGAGGATAGGGTTTTTCTCTCCCGTAGGACTCCGACGACGACAAGTAGGTGGTTCGACAAGTGATGCGTCGTTGAAAATCACTTGCTTAGCCTGGACCTGCACACACAACAAGTAACTTAGCTCCCAACGAGTACAGAGGGTTTGTCAATCCCTCTGGCCTTGTTGTTTACAAAGGATCAAATACAAGAGATAGTGGTAGTGATAAATGCAACTGAAAGAAAAAGCAGTAAATAAAGTGGAGGTGTAAACATTGGTGGAAATATGGATCGGGGTCCCATGATGTTCACTAGTTATGTCTCTCTCCCAAAAGACGATAAACAACTAAGCTGGGTGAACAAATTACAGCTGGGTAATTGACAGAATTATAAACACACTGCAATGCTAATTATGCTACTTGAAAGTAAGAGTGCTCTAAAGTATGGGCAGTACGCCAAGACAAGTAGACCAAAATCCATCTGCATCTACTCACTAATCATCCACCTTGAGATATATACACAGAACATCTCACTGGTATTAAGTTGCGAGCCCCACCCAAAGTGTAAACTCAAAGCAACAGACAATTGCATTAACAATCTATGCGTAAGGTAAACAATCCTTGCAACCGCAGTTACAAGCACTGTTGTTTTCTCCCTGGTGGCAACAACACATCCCCTAGTCTCATGTTTCTGTCACTCAAGCTAGACATCGGGGGGAATGAGCCCACAATCATGCATAACGCTCCCTCTTGGAGTTGCTATCTACTACTTGTCCAAAGCAATAAAAACCAACAGATAACATGCAAGAATTACTAAGAACAAAATATAAAAGGTAAACCAAATATGTAACTCATCACGATCTGAACATAATCTCATAATCAATCGCATCCCAGCAAACACAACATAGCAACAGCAGGAAAATTACATTGGTGCCTTGATCATGTAGGGCAGCTCACAAGGTCTAAACATTGAAGAACAAAGGTGGAGAGAAGACATCACAGAGCTACTGATCACGGACCCATGTTCCAAGGGGGACTACTCACGGCACATTCGAGAGGCGTCCGTGGTGGTGGAGAGGCTCCCGGAGGTCAATCCTCCCTCCGACAGGGTGCCGGGAAGGGGTCTTCTGGTGCTCCCGATCTTCGGAGCGTGGCGGCGGCGGAACATATAGGTAACTCGCGATGCGGGCTTCTCCTCGAGGGTTTCCTAGACGAGGGGTAAAAATAGGCCGAAGGGGGGCACCAGAGGTGGGCCCCACCTCCCAGGCGCCCTGGTGGCGCGGCCAGGGGTGGGGCCGCATCACCTGGCCGCCTGGGAGGGGGGTAGCCCACCTCCGGCTCCCCTTCGATGGTTCCGGAAGCTTCCTCCATGCTGATTTTTATTCTGATTTTTCAAGAATTTTTCTAGCATTTTAAATTGGCAAAAAAATCACTGCAACTAAAGATATCAGCAGACAGGAACTGGCACTGGGTGCACTGAGTTAGTAGGTTAGTCCAAATATGTGTAAAATGATATAAAATTATAGCAAAACATGTAGCAATGTCACATAAAATGCATAAAATAAGCATAAATTATAGATATGTTTGGGACGTATCAGCATCCCCAAGCTTAATTCCCGCTCGTCCTCGAGTAGGTAAATGGTAGCACATATAATTTATGTGGTGACATGCTAACAACACATATAAGAACTTCAAATTAAAGCAAGTAAGATATGAAATTCAAGTCAAGACAACAACAATCAAGAGTCTTAGCATTAATTCTAGCAAAGTATAAACATAAAGGTGCAAGAGCTCTCGCTGTCCGTGACTCAAATGTCTCCAAATGATGTTTGCTTGCAAGCAATGGGAGATGGGATTAAGATAATCAAACTATATATAGTTTAATTGAGAACTCAATCTACTAAATTTTCACACTTGGTATCCTTCGGGATCTTATTTTGACTCATCCCCAGACCACTAGTCAGGTACAAGTCAAACTGGTCCTCTCTCTTTCGACTTTGAGACTCATGCAATGGATGAGCACGAGCAAGATACGTTGACACTTAGGATGAGAAAGAGGGAAATGATGGGGAAGGAAGACAAAAAAGATGTGAAAGGCTTACATCAATGAGGACAATCATAGGCGAGAGAAAGCCAAATGATATATATGATGTGAGGAGTAGGGATTGCCATGCAACGGATGCACATGTGAGCTAAGTTAAGCTCTCTAATGGAACTAGTGGGGGTGCATCCAACTTGCTTGCTCATGAAGACCTAGAGCTCATTTGAGGAAGCTCATCCTTGGATTATGCAAGCCAAGCTCTATAGTGTAAGGGTCCCCACATACTTATGCATGAATGATAATCTCTATGGAGTACAAATATAGCAATGGAGTACGAGTGTGGATCTTTCAAAAGGAATAGTAGTGTTGCCCCCTTCTCTCTTTTTATTTCCTTCTCTTTTTTCTCTTTTTTTCTATTTTTTTGGCCTCTTTGCCTCTTTCTATTTATCTCTCATTTGTCCTTTTTGGATCTTTTAATTTGTCCTCTCTGGGATCTTTTCCTCAATTAAGGGCAACACCCTATATTTTACAAGAATATAGAAGATCTTCACACTTTACAAGAAGTACTCAAACATAAAGAAATAATGAAAACTATCATGATGTATGCAAATGTATGCCTCTGCCAGTGTAGCATGATATGCAATGATATCAGTGCGTCATGTAGCAATAATAAGGGAAAGCCCAACTATCATGCGGCTCCTCGATCAAGCAAAAGCATGTATGAAATGAAGATCAAGTCATGAGATGGTGGATGTTGCATGGCAATGTATCTTGGAAAGGCTATGGAAATGCCTTGATAGGTAGGTATGGTGGCTGTTTTGAGGAAGATATAAGGAGTTTTATGATGACTGAGCGCATCGTGCCAAGGGCTTGGATGCATTGGCAAAGTATGCACCAACTCTCAAGGTGAGAGAGGGAAATGCACGGTACCGAAGAGGCTAGCAAAATATGGGAAGGTGGAAGTGCCAAAAATCGAATACTCGCATTAGTCCAAAGAACTCATGCACTTATTATCGGTAACTCTCTATCTAATCAGGAGGTTAACAAGGAGACGAATACCCCAAGGAGGAGTGTATGGGGGTTTGGTTATCTTTGCGCATCCTCGACCCATGGTACGTGAGGGTACTCTATATATTCCAACCCCTCCAGAGGTTAGCGATCCTTCAGGTGAGTCTTCTTCCTCTCTCCTTCTTTCCTCCAAAAAACACGAGTTCTGCACCTGGAACTTGCGTTCTTGCTGCTCTCCGTCCAGAATTTCGATCTCTCTCTACGACCCATCATTTGAGCTGAGATTTTGGGAAAATACTCCCTGGTATGTAACTCCTCCACCCCTGCAAATAGATTTTTGATTGGTGGCTTCATTCGTGAGTATTTAGTAGTTCTTGGTGCTGTTTAGATGAGATTGCATGCATGTGTAGAAATTTATTTTCCAAGTTTTGATGCAAGTTTATGCCTTAGGTAAGTGAGTAGAGTAGTTTGCCTCAACTCACTTTGTTTAAATCCTTGTTTTTATGAATTTTCAAAAATTTCAGAAATGAGTTTGCTAGGAAAAGCAAAGGGGTGGCCTGTGAAGAAGAAGCCCGAGCGCTCCGATCGAGTCACTAGAGCATGCACAATGATGTATCCGTGCGATGATTGTCTTACAGCTGCAGGAATTAAGGAGGAATTCTATGGGCTTTGTGCCAATACAGGTTTGCCACGGCTAGCATTATGCCGTGTGGTACAATACATGAAGCTCACCTCCTGCTTTGTTAACAATTTTTGTTATAACCATGATGCTGGAACCGTTGAGTTCAAACTTTATAATGATGTCATAACCATGCCTTTGGCACAATTTTTTGATATAATAGGTGTGCAGAACGCTGGTCAGACGGAAAAGATGACCACTCAGCCTTCCGAGTTGAGGACCCTCTTCAACTCCCTTTGTTACCAGGAGGAGACTGACATTCGTCGACGAAGATTTCCAGCATTTTGTTTCCCCACCTCAGGTATTTTGTGTATTTTGTTGCTAGAGGGGTGTTGGCTCGTGACAACACGAGCAGTGGTTCTGCGTCAGATTTCGCTATTTATGCGAACACCCTCTTTGATAAGAATGATTATAATGTGGGTGCCTTAATTGCTCGGCGCCTTGTTACGAACAGTAACAAGGGCGATTTATATGGTGGTGTTTACGCCACACTTATCCTTGAGTCTCTTGAGCGCACATCGCATCTTGATGATGTTCCCTTTTCATACGCAAGTCTCGATCTTGCTGCTATGAAGAGGCATAAGTTTGTTACCATGACTTCCCAGTTTTGTAACTTTGTTTATATTTTGAGGTTTGAGAGGACCATTACTCGTGAGATCCGTCTACCTGCACCACTTTTGTTTGATAACAATCGCAGGAACGGATGGTCCTTGAACGATATTCAGTTCGATGAGTTCATGCCTCATTACCAGCCGCATAACCCCATGGAGGGGGTTGTGACCGACGAGGAGGATCATGGTGAGTTCCCACCTTTCTAGGGAGAGACCTTCACTGAGCATGGCGAGGGGTCTTCTTCCGCTTGGAGCGCATGACCTTCCTCATGGGAGGACCCGAGGACTTCGGTGTACGCACCGGAGGGCTCATACGACTCCTGGAATTACCATTACCCCGGAGCAGGAGGCTCCTAGGGCAGTAGCTGCTACCAACTTAGGCCAAAAGCCTAAGCTTGGGGGAGTACGTGCCCTTCTCACCTTTCCATTGTATTATCCATTTTTATTTTATTTGCTTTGATCTTTTTCGAAGTTTTTGCCCGTTCTTCTTTGTTCTTTTATTTTGCAAAAAACAACAAAAAGATTTCTCTTTTCTTTTTCTTTTGGAAAACCCTTTAAAAACCCAAAAAGATTTCCTTTCTCTCTTTAGTTTGCTTTGTTTTCAGAGTTCAGCTCGAGTCCGTGATGGCATTTGATTATATATTTCCCACGTTCGGTCGTGCAAGTGACAAGGCAGTATCGGTATGAACTCTTATTGTTTCTACTTTTGTACATATGCCTGTACTTATGACTTCGAGACCAGCTTGTAGCGACATAGTTCTATGTTTACAATGCTTTCCCAGTGTTCATGCTTTCCTTGTGGCTGATCTCAAATAGCTAGGGTGCATAATATGTTGTTGGAATGATTTACATGCATTGCATTGTTCATGGTTTGGCATATTGAAGTGGTATTTCCCTTCGGAGAATTCTTGGATTGACTTGGCACATGTTCACACATGTTTATGACTGATATGTCTATCATGCCTTGATGACCTTTTTATTTCAGAATAGTCATATCACTTTCATGTCCGATTCAATGTTGCTTTGTCGCTCTGCATGATTATGACAATTATTGCTCTCTAGTTGGTCGCTTCCCAGTCTTTTGCTAGCCTTCACTCGCACTAAGCGGATTTCTTCTTGTGTATCCAAACCCCTTTTCAAACCAGTTATTCCACTTGAGTCCACCATACCTACCTATATGTGGTATTTACCGGCCACTCCTAACTTAGACTTTCTTGTGCCATCTCGAAATTTATTCAATAGCTTCCCTTATGTAACCGTACAAGCTCATGGTGCGGTGAGGGAAAATCAGTATCTACCATGCCAAAAATATTTTGACGGAAGTTTTAACTAGTCAATAAAAAAAGAGTTACACCTCCCCCATACTTGATGATGGAATGAAATGGACCAAATGCTGCTAATGATAGATGGAACGACACCCTCCTTCCATACTTGAGGAAAAATAAAAGGCTCCATAGACCATCAAAGGATTTATGGATAAGTGAACATGTGTAAGCAAAAGGCATTAATATAGTTGGAATGAGAGATATTGAGAGACCTTTACCGTTCACCGTTGACTATAAAGTTGCACTTCTCAAAAGAATTTGATATCTGTTTTCAAAACCAAGAGCTCTGGCACATGTTTAGTCTTTGCTTCCTTTCAAGGGTTTTCAATCTTTCCATAAAAAAAAATCCACGGTTCGAGAGTCTCACTACTAGAGAAAGGGCTTATGGTGGCGCCCTGTTTTAGCCTTTAGTGGCGCATTATGGATGTGCCACTAAGGACAAGCCACTAATAAGGTCTTAGGGGTGGCGCATTCTGGATGCGCCACCCCTAAGACCCTTATGGGTGGCGCATTTTGAAATGCGCCACCCCTAAGACCATATGGGTGGCGCATTTCAGAATGCGCCACCCATAAGGTTCCTTAGGGGTGGCGCATTGCAGATGCGCCACTAACTGTACAGGAGATGCGCCACCAAATATTTATTACAGAAAACAAAAAAATCAATTTACAGAAAAAGAAAACAAAATACAGAAACAATTACATAAATGGAATCACAGAAATTATTACATAAATAGAAGCATTACAGAACTAGAGAAAGCATTACATGTTTCTGAGTATTGTTTACAAGTATCGAATACAAGTTATTACTCCCTCCGTAACGAAATATAAGAGCATTTAGAATACTAAAATAGTAATCTAAACACTCTTATATTTGTTTACGGAGGGAGTACAAATGAAATAAAAGAAAACCCTAAAACTAATATTCGAGTATTGTTTTCTTCACCCCATCTTGATAATGTTGATCATTTTGATCGATCTGTTGCAGCAAACAAGTGAGTGTGAATGACAATGGCATCAATGACCACATTTATCGTTTAAGCATATAGGAAGATACATACACACAACACAACTTTAATAATAACTGTTCAGCTAAACTAGTAGCATAGCCAAAATTATGCATGATACATTTATACAAAGATGGAAAAGTGTTTGTGCAATAGAGATAAAGTTATTTAGAACACAAATCATCAATATTGTTCGGAACTAACAACGCTAATCATTAAACAATGTAGCATGAAATTCACATCGATCGTCATCACTTGTGACCCGGCTCAAGGAATGGGCGGCATCCTTCTTTCGTCATGAAAGGCCTTTTGTCACGCAAGGCCTTTAGGCGGACTTCTATCTCCCCATTGGATGGTGCAATGTTGGAGTGGAAGATCGACCCCTTCATCTGTACTTCATGACGGATGATAGTCGCCATATCCCCTTGGATGTGAAAGAACTCCTGCCTAAGATTTGCATCGGCGATTGCCGCCTTCCTTTCGGCCCACTCTTTCAGATGACTTGGCAGCGTAAGGTTGCGCTCTTCCTGTACAATCGCCCGCATGTGATGGAGGGTGTAGTACGCATCCCTCACACTGCCAGCCGGCTGCTTGACGCACGGGAACCGCGTCACGTGGTTGAACACGCTCACGCCGGGCTGATTCTTCCTGTACTTGTGCTTCACAATCTTGCCTCCGGCTTCTTTGTAGCCGGCGAGAGCATCATCCAAAACTCTCATGATATACTTGTAATCTTTCTTCTTCACACTCCCCGAGTCTAAATACACGGCATGCGAGTGTTGCGGTGAAAAGAAGATGAACACGCAGTCTTGATCCTCACTGGATAATTAAAACAATCCAAAAGGAATGTTGGAAGAGGACAATGGCAGAAAGCTAAGAAAGCATATATTCTACGGCGGCGAGCGAATGACTTACTTGGGAGAGTAGGTCATGAGAAATGAATCCTTGTCGGCGTTCTGTAGCATGAATTCTCTGATGTACCCCGCCGCAAGAGTCGCGTCCCCATCGTCCATCAAGATGCTTTCACGCATGTAGAAGGGCTCCAATATCGCAACGCTCGGGGTCTTATCTGTCCTGATACTCATAGAAAGACTGAGCGAGAACAGACGGATAAGGCTATGGTCCAGCCTCTTGAGATGAAACAAATTGAAGATCTCTGAGAACCGCAGGATTATCATATCCGCGGGGACATTGTTGATGAAGCCCATGTTGAGTGGCACCTTGGCCATGAAAACTAGGTACGAGGGATTCTTCTCTCGAAGAAGCATCTTCTCTAATGCCATAACACTATGATGCACACTCTGCATATCCGAAGTTGCAAGGTCGAGCATGTCATTAGGTAGCATCGCCCTACCCGCCACATGGATTTCAAACGAGAGATCCTTGGGTCTCGGTGGCCCGTCCTGAGCCCTGATCGGCATCGGAGGTTGGCTGCTCGAAGCGCCCTTCTTTCTTTTCCGTCCCTTCTTCTTTTCTGATTTCGAGCAGTCTGCACCGGCCTTTATCTGCTCAGTGGCCGCCTTATGGAGTGTGGACGGGCCGAGAATAGATCCCATTGTGGCATCTACTTAAGGCTCGGTGAAGGCGCAAGCTGCTGGAGACATCTCCTGAGAAGCAGCGAAGAGACGCGTAGAGCAAGCAGGCTTCACCGCAGGATCAGCTAGACCGCGAGCTTCCTGGTCATGTTGATAGGCTCCTTCAGCACGAGGCATGAATAAGTCATCAGCATCATACAAAGTATTGATGAACTGGTCGGCGTTGATATCATCGGTGGTTACCTATGACCTGTGCCCGCATCGCCTTGCCCTTTGCACTCGCGGCCTTGGCGTCCTCGGACTCACACCTAGCCTTGAAAAGGTCGTAGGTAGCTTCGTCGATCATCGGCTCTTTCTCCTTGAGTGCCTCCCAGGATTTTCTGTGCTCCATAATGTTGGGAAACGTAGTAGAAAACAAAAAAATTCGGCCTACGAATCAAGAACCCAAGATCATCCAAGAAGATTGCATACAAGGTTTTAGGTCATGGCTCACCAACCGATGTAGCGGAAGTAGAGTTGGTGAAGACCGTCGGTGCAGATTCCCGCAGCTAGGAATTTCAATGACCTCCCAACCGCGAGGATATCGATCCCTCGAACCGTCCCGCGATCTAGTCCCACGAACAAGCTCCTCGAAGAAGGGTCGAAGGTACGACCCCTCCATTAGTATCCACACATCCCGTAGCAGAAATCCAGCAGCGCTCCGCCGTCCAGAGATGAACGCCACCGAGAAAACTAGAGGGAGAAAACCCTAACGGATTCCGATCTAGAACAGCGTCTAAACCGGGGTCTAATTGTGGAGCAACGGGGTTTAGAGGGAGGGAGGGTGGTGCATAGTGCTTGGGGACAAGTTGTGTGCTGCACCCCCACCCCCTCCCCTCATTATATAGGTGGCCAGGAGGCCCTTGGGGCGCAATAAGGGGGGTGGGGAGTCCAACTTGGACTCCCAAACCTCCCAAACCTTCCCACCGGAAACCTGCCATATTGGAGAGTTGGACTTCCCACCTGGAGGGGGATTCCTTCCCCTTGGTGCGCCCCCACCCCTTGGCCGGCCAGGGCAGCCTAGGTGGCTTGCCCCCCAAGGCTAGGGGCGTGGGGTAGTGGGTGGTACTGCCCGGAAACTTTCGGAACCTTCCAAAAGCTTCCAGGACCTTCCGGGATCGTTTCGGGACATTTCGGAACCTTCTGGAGCACTTCCAGGACCTTCCGGGACCGTTCTCGGATGTTCCGGAGCCATCCGAATAGTTTCCAAGACCATCCGAGTTACAGTTTAAACCACCCGATGATCGCGAAGGTTGTCGGGACGCCCAACAATTATCCGGAAACTATTTCGGTTGATCCAGGACTTCCCCAGTATCATTCTCATATGTACCGGAACCACTTGGGACTACTCCAGAGTGATCCGGACATATCCTTAAATACCCAGAACTACTTCTGGTGCCCTCATGAACTATTCCATAAATCCCCGGAACTACTTCCGGTACCCGTATGAACTATTATGCTTTGCATCCACTAAACCTTCTACCAATCCAGCATTCTAACAGACTACTGCTCGTTAAGTGTGTGACCAAAAAGGTTCGGTATAATGCGGACATGACTCAGAACATCTTCCGGACATAGGTCAACAGCCTTTTGTCAATAGCCAATAATCAACAGCGGAGCCATGGACACCCATGTTGACTCCCGCACATACACGAAGAAACTTTGAGTGAACCATTATGTTTAGTCATGTACCATTCCCTTTGCTTCGTGATATATGACAAAGTTAGAGGAGAGAAGTTTGGCACCCATGTGTAACAACTTTTGAACACAAGCCACTCGTTATCCTCTTTGCTTGTTTGTCCCTTTTCTCGTTATCGTATTCCGGTATCCCCATGACTGAATCACAATGCGTCTGGCCAGACTATAATGGATATCGTCATACCGAGTGGGCCCGAAGTGAATATCTTCTTCATCGTGAAGGATAAAATCCCATTCTTGAACTATCACAGTCACTAGCCACACCATCTGACATACCCAAAACTTATTTTACTACTTCCCATTTACGGGAGGATTCATCTAAGAACCAAATCATGTCTTCCTGTGTGAAGCAACTCGAAACTCTCATGGTCTCACGAATTACGTATATGATAACATTTCATGATATGACTTATAACGTAGTTACGATGTGATCTCTAAGTATATCATTCAATACTGGGGTCGGTTCAACATCATTGTTCTGCTAATAATATGTTCCCATTGCTACTGACATCCTTGTTACAAGAAAAATGTCCATGATTAAGAAAACGTAATCATCAGTTAGCACATGAGCTGGTCTTAGAGGCTAAACCAGGAACTCTTGGTGTTTACATTTCCACACATGCAAATGAGTTTTCTTCTGAATCTCACAGTCAGGGTCATTGTAATTATAGTACAGAAATATAAACATTAATTACGAACGTGGAAATATATATAATAACATTTTATTATTGCCTGTAGGGAATATTTCCAATAGTCTCCCACTTGCACTAGAGTCAATAATATTTTCAGTGCTTGAGCACTTTGCACCTATGGCATACCGGTGTAAGAAATGCTTCATTTGTGGTATAGACCTCATCTTCGGATCTGACGTTTCAGGCCCGTTTGTATCTTGCATATCTTCGCGTTTTCACGCTATCATAAAATTCACTAATTTTATTATTTTAGATTTGTATATGTTTGAATCATTTGGCAGGACCTTGGTTCTTTAGAATAAGTCATGAAATCATTCATCAATGTTCCATGAGCTTCAAGCATCTAGGAAACCATACCATGTTCATAAATGAATTTATGATTCAAAATACCCTCCTTGTTACTTCTTTAAGCAACAATATACTTAGCCTCTGTTATAGAATTCTCCACAGTATCGAACTTGACATAGTTCCTCCATACTGTGCCACCCTTACGTATGAAACACATAATCCCAATTATAATCGAAAATCGATCAGAGTAAATGAAGACTGAATTGGTGTAACTGTTTACATCAAAATTCAGCTGGTGTAACTTGTTACAACGAGCTCTTCATTATCTCCATTTTCCGAGAAACATATCTTATCTTTCATAAGATTAACTTTTCACTGTTTGTCCAATGATCAACATGTTGATCACTTTGGTATCTTGCTCACAACCTTTTGGAGCACTGGACATATCTGGCCGTTTTACATATTATGGTGTACATGATTAATCCAAACACACATGTGAGTGAAATTCAATTCATGTGTTTTTATTATCTGTGTTCATGAACACTGATTTCCGCAAGCAAATTTTCACCGTGACCTCGGCAAGAACATCCTTCCTGGCGATTTCATACTAAACTACTTTAGTATCATGTCAACATGTAATGTTGGCTTTAGCATGATCAAGCACTTACTATCTGCATAGATCACTGTGCTCAATACAAATGCTATATTAGCCCAAGTTCTTCAACTGAAAACTATTTCCAATGAAGTCCTTATTCGTGTCAAGAAATTTATATAATTTCCAATCAACAATATGTCATCTACATAAGATTTTAGAAATATGATTCAGCTCCCACTTACTTTCTTGAACATTCAAGCATCTTCGTTATTCCTGATGAAAACTAACTCTTTTGGCAATTTCATCACAACGAAAATTCCAACTCCATTATGCTAGCTTCAGTCCATCACTGGATATCCAAGGCTTGCATCTATTTTAGCATCCTTTGAATCGATAAAACATTCCGGTCGTATCAAGTATACGTCCTTTGTTATATTTCCGTGTAGGAACTTTGTTTTGACATTCATTCTACCATATCCTATAAATGAGATATGTAGTAATTTCTAGTATAACCCGAACTGACTAAAGCATTTCTACGGTCGACACTATTTCGCCGTAGTCAACTTTTGAACTTGCTAGAAAACAATTTTCCAACGAGTTGAGCTTTATGGATAAAACAATTTCATCCGAATCAATTATAGATCCATATATATATTCTTCAGACTTTTAGTATTTCGGAGGGTCTACCAAGTTCAAAACTTGACTTACTTCCATGGATACTATCTCGGATTATTTGGCATTTAGCCAAATCCCAGAGTCAGGGCCCATCAACGCTTCTTTGTATATCACAGGTTTATCGTTGTCGAACAACAATATCTCGTTTACATAAAAATGTTTGTACGAGTTTTTTCTAACCTGTGTGGTTCAGCTGCGCACTTCTCTGAAGATTAAACAATCTTTGTCAAGTTGCACTTTCCTCCCACTCACTCTTTTGTAAGAAACTATTTTTCTTCAAAACACACCGTTCTTAACAACAAACAGTTTTGCTTTTGTGTAGTGATAGAGGAATACCAAAACTTTTGGCATAACCTTAACAAAATAGCACTTATCTGATTTGGGGTTTTGAGTCTGTCAAACATATGCCTCATGTACCCAAATTTTAAGAAAAGACAACATAGTTTTAACATTCTATTCCACATCTAATATGGTGTCATTTCAACAGATTTGATGGTGCTCTTTTCAGTGTAAAAGCCGTAGTCACTAACGCATAACTTTAATAAGTATAATGGCAAATTGATAAACGTCATATTTGATCTTACCGTGTCATACATGGCTTGATTACATCTCTCGAACACTTTACTCATAGTGGTGTTCCGGAAGACGCAAGTTATGACACTTCTTCACAACTCATCAGACGTTCGCTAAACTTGTAACTCAAATATTACTTTCTACAATCTAATTTTTAGAAGCTTTATATTCTTGTTACAATGAATTTCTATTTCACTCTAAAATTCCTTAAACATTTCAAAGAATTTAGACGTATGTCTCTATTGAACAGATATTCACATATCTACTTCAACTCATGAGTGAAGATAGGGAATCCACTGCACACAACTACACTTATTGGACTACACACATCATCATGTATGATTACCAATGGTTTAGTTGCCCGTTCATGTATGGCCTATCAACGGTGTTTTAGTCACATTACTTCGAGACAAAGTTCGCAAGCGTCAATTGATTCATAATCATATGACTCGAAAGTCCATCACTTATGGAAATTCTTCATGCATGTTATGTCACTTGTGATAAACGGCAGTGCCACATCTATGTGGTATGTCTGTCAGTCTTGCGACGTTTAGCGTCAGTGTTATGGATGTTTAGTATTATTATCAAGATTCATAACATACAACCTATTCATAATGGAAGTATGGCCTTTACGTTATTCATAGCTTTGAACAACTCTCTTGCAACAAACATGATTCAAAATGATGTTTTGCAACAAGGCTAAAGTGTAGTAACAATTTACTCAACTCTAAAATGAATTGTGAAGATAATCATAGAGCCAACACACGGTATAGTAAACCTTTTACCGTGTTCCCAAGCGTGTCAAAACTCATCATTAGCTAGTCATAAAGGCCATAGTATTTCTTGCATCGAGTTGCAACAATATGCAATCGATGTGATATTCTAGTGATCAACTTGTTTAATCACAATACCTAGAATCGACAATTAACTACTTAGTCATGATTCCCAAGAATTACATATTTTGACCAACAATGAATTCATCTATAACTTTGTATGACTTTCATTTCTGAGCTGGATATTCCAGTCTTCTTTCGTTTTGCCTTTATACCTATCATAGTTCTATTTCCAATGTCACTCCTACTCACAGAAGATCACACATGATCAAGGGTGGCGCAGGCCATGGACTTTCCGGCGTGTAAGTCTTACTAACACCCTATGGAACTTCCTTTCCCTTAATCCTAATCATCATATGATCAATGTTCTTCTGGATCCCACACTTATCAATTTCGTTAGAGCATAATGAACATTTTCACTAATGCTTACAATCAGACATTGTACTAGATATCTTATATCCTACATCAATTGTCTTATCACTGAAAACAATTTTTCAGTTCCATGAATATAACATAACTATCCCAAACATTTCGAAGTTCGGGTTTCATGGTGATTACGACAATACACTTAGCTGCGGTGGAATTCTAGCCTTTTGGATTATGGATGTAAGTCACATCCTCCATAGCATTAGCGGGAGAGCATAAAATTTTTGCGATAGGACAAGCTCCTTCTCGACATTATTGAGGATAGTCCTCACAATACGGTACCAATCGTAAAGTTTTTACCAGATAATACAGTTAATCAAAATCAATTGGGAAGGTGGTAACGCGAGCCATTATTCTACAACGATAATGCAAATACTTAGATTTTGTTCATAATTAAGTTGCACTTGTGATTAATCAATTTAATTACTTAGTGCACTCCCACTCAAATCAATATCTCTCGTAATCGATGCTGGAGTGATTCAAGATCCAACCCAATCGTCCGCCAGTGACATCACTGATGACTTAGACTGGACCGGTAGGGAAACTTGCCAATCACGCCAAAGGTGATTCTTGTTCATCTTTCAATGGGCGTGTTCCGGTAGCAAACTTTTATCCAAACCGTCAAGACAACCAAGTGTAATTGCAGTGTGTTCTTAACACACCCGCCTTTTATGCGTCACACCGTGTGCACCCATGTGACATGACCTGCTCCGATGTGAAACATAGTATAGACGGTGCTATAGTTGGAAGAACACTATCAACTTGATATTGTTTTGCGAGAGATCACCCTAATAAAATACGACTACCACGCATCAAACAAGGGTGCAACAAAGGGATAAACATCACAGGCAGTTCATAAAATTATGTGATATAATATAGCCCTTTTATTCGTGAAGTCTTCGTTGTCTTCACGTCGTCGTGGTAGAAGTCATCGTGTCCACCAACTTTGTCCTTGGCGCCGGGAACATCACCACGGCTTCCGACATGTGCGTCGGGGTCCACCTCCGCATCGTAGATCATCACCTTGCATCTATCTATTGCTTTGCCTCGAGCTAATAAACAGTTCTGACACGTAGGCCATAATTAAGTGACAATCATATGACTCCAGTCATCATGCGGTACTACGACACGCAGGTCGCGAATAAATATTACATCATATAGCATCTCATACAAACACAGTGCAAATCTTGAAGGCTATACCACATCACATGCATACTCTGCAAAAACAAGTTAGATCGCTATCTACACGGGTTGTTGCAAATTTTATCGTGGTTGATTAGCAGGTTACATGCAAACGTTGTTACCTATACAAACCAAACACAATACTTCATTGTTGCTAGTTTAACGTTCGGGGTGCGTGTAGCAACTAATGCCACAAGCCAAACTTCGTTCAACGCGTGACCCCCGTGTGGATTTGAGTTCATAAAATCAACAAGCCCCTCCATGTTAAATCTTCTATTGCGAGATTAAGATGAGACCCAAGGAGTTTGATGTAGACCATGATCAAGGCAACCAGCATACTGAAAGCAGCATAGAGGGATCGATGGAAAACTCAATCCTTGTAGCAAAACCTCAACTTGCCGTCAAGCATAAAAAAAATCACATGACAGGGAAGCAACAAGAAAATCAATGCCTCATATCACACATATGATCTAGACCGAAACATGCATCTAATCAAGGATCGCTCTGATACCACTGTTGGGAAACGTAGTAGAAAACAAAAAAAATCGGCCTACGAATCAAGAACCCAAGATCATCCAAGAAGATTGCATACAAGGTTTTAGGTCATGGCTCACCAACCGATGTAGAGGAAGTAGAGTTGGTGAAGACCGTCGGTGCAGATCCCCGCAGCTAGGAATTTCAATGACCTCCCAACCGCGAGGATATCGATCCCTCGAACCGCCCCGCGATCTAGTCCCACGGACAAGTCCCACGAACAAGCTCCTCGAAGAAGGGTCTAAGGTTCGACCCCTCCATTATTATCCACACATCCCGTAGAAGCAATCCAGCAGAGCTCCGCCGTCCAGAGATGAACGCCACCGAGAAAACTAGAGGGATAAAACCCTAACGGATTCCGATCTAGAACAGTGTCTAAACCGGGGTCTAATTGTGGAGCAACGGGGTTTAGAGGGAGGGAGGGTGGCGCATAGGCCTTGGGGACAAGTTGTGTGCTGTGCCCCCACCCCCTCCCCTCATTATATAGGTGGCCAGGAGTCCCTTGGGGCGCAATAAGGGGGGGTGGGGAGTCCAACTTGGACTCCCAAACCTCCCAAACCTTCCCACCGGAAACCTGCCATATTGGAGAGTTGGACTTCCCACCTGGAGGGGGATTCCTTCCCCTTGGTGCGCCCCCATACCTTGGCCGGCCAGGGCAGCCTAGGTGGATTTCTCCCCAAGGCTAGGGGCGTGGGGTAGTGGGTGGTACTGCCCGGAAACTTCCGGAACCTTCCAAAAGCTTCCAGGACCTTCCGAGACCTTCCGGGATCGTTTCGGGACATTCCGGAACTTTCTGGAGCACTTCCAGGACCTTTCGGGACCGTTCTCGGATGTTCCGGAGCCATCCGGATAGTTTCCAAGACCATCCGAGTTATAGTTTAAGCCATCGGATGCCCGCGAAGGTTGTCGGGACGCCCAACAATTATCCGGAAACTTTCCGGTTGATCCAGGACTTCCCCAGTACCATTCTCATATGTTCCGGAACCACCTGGGACTAATCCAGAGTGATCGGGACATATCCTTAAATACCCAGAACTACTTCTGGTGCCCTCATGAACTATTCCATAAATCCTCGGAACTACTTCCAGTACCCGTATGAACTATTCTGCTTTGCTTCGACTAAACCTTCTTGTTGGAAATATGCCCTAGAGGTAATAATAAAATGTTATTATATATATATTTCCACGTTTGTAATTAATGTTTATATTTCTGTGCTATAATTGCAATGACCCTGACTGTGATATTCAGAAGAAAACTCATTTGCATGTGTGGAAATGTAAACACCAAGAGTTCCTGGTTTAGCCTCTAAGACCAGCTCATGTGCTAAGTGATGATTACATTTTCTTAATCATGGACATTGTTCTTGTAACAAGGATGTCAGTAGCAATGGGAACATATTGTTAGCAGAACAATGATGTTGAACCGACCCCAGTATTGAATGATATACTTAGAGATCACATCGTAACTACGTTATAAGTCATATCATGAAATGTTGTCATATACATAATTCCTTAGACCATGAGAGTATCGAGTTGCTTCACACAGGAAGACATGCTTTGGTTCTGAGATGAATCCTCCCGTAAATGGGAAGTAGTAAAATAAGTTCTGGGTATGTCAGATGGTGTGGCTAGTGACTGTGATAGTTCAAGAATGGGATTTGCTCCTTCACGATGAAGAAGATATTCACTTCGGGCCCACTCGGTATGACGGTATCCATTATAGTCTGGCCAGACGCATTGTGATTCAGTCACGGGGATACCGGAATACGATAACGAGAAAATGGACAAACGAGCAAAGAGGATAACGAGTGGCTTGTGTTCAAGAAGTTGTTACACATGGGTGCCAAACATCTCTCCTCTAACTTTGTCATATATCGCTAAGCAAAGGGAATGGTACATGACTAAACATAATGGTTCACTCGAAGTTTCTTCGTGTATGTGCGGGAGTCAACATGGGTGTCCATGGCTCCGCTGTTGATTATTGGCTATTGACAAAAGGCTGTTGACCTATGTCCGGAAGATGTTCTGAGTCATGTCCGCATTATACCGAACCTATTGGGTCACACACTTAACGAGCAATAGTCTGTTAGAATACTAGTATGGTAGAAGGTTTAGTGGAAGCAAAGCAGAATAGTTCATACGGGTACCGGAAGTAGTTCCGGAGATTTATGGAATTGTTCATAAGGGCACCAGAAGTAGTTCTGGGTATTTAAGGATATTTCTGGATCACTCTGGAGTAGTCCCAGGTGGTTTCGAATCATATGAGAATGGTACTGGGGAAGTCCTGGATCAACCGGAATAGTTTCTGGATAATCGCTGGGCGTCCCGACAACCTTCGCGGTCATCGGGTGGCTTAAACTGTAACTCGGATGGTCTTGGAAACTATCCGGATGGCTCCGGAACGTCCGAGAACGGTCTCGGAAGGTCCTGGAAGTGCTCCAGAAGTGTCCGGAATGTCCCGAAACGGTCCCGGTATGTCCCGGAAGGTCCCGGAAGCTTCTAGAAGGTCATGGAAGGTTCCGGAAGGTTCCGGGCTGTACCACCCACTCCCCTGCGCCCCTAGCCTTGGGGGGCAAGCCACCTAGGCTGCCCTGGCCGGCCAAGGGGTGGGGGGCGCACCAAGGGGAAGGAATCCTCCTCCAGGTGGAAAGTCCAACTCTCCAATATGGCAGGTTTCCGGTGGGAAGGTTTGGGAGGTTTGGGAGTCCAAGTTGGACTCCCCACCCCCCTTATTGCGCCCCAAGGGCCTCTTGGCCACCTATATAATGTGGGGGAGGGGTGGGGGCGCAGAACAACTTGTCCCCAAGGTCTATGCGCCACCCTCCCTCCTCTAAACCCCGTTGCTCCACTTTTAGACCCCGGTTTAGACGCTGTTCTAGATCGGAATCCGTTAGGGTTTTCTCCCTCTAGTTTTCTCGGTGGCGTTCATCTCTGGATGGCGGAGCGCTGCTGGATTGCTGCTACGGGATGTGTGGATACTAATGGAGGGGTCGTACCTTCGACCCTTCTTCGAGGAGCTTGTTCATGGGACTTGTCCGTGGGACTAGATCGCGGGACTTGTTCGTGGGATTGATCAAGGGACTGTTCGTGGGAGAACTTGCGAGATCTAATTCCACTACATCCACGAGCTTCACCAACTCTACTTCCGCTACATCGGTTGGTGAGCCATGACCTAAAACCTTGTATGCAATCTTCTTGGATGATCTTGGGTTCTTGATTCGTAGGCCGAAATTTTTTGTTTTCTACTACGTTTCCCAACAGTGGTATCATGAGCGATCCTTGATTAGATGCATGTTAAGGTCTAGATCATATGTGTGATATGAGGCATTGATTTTCTTGTTGCTTCCCTGTCATGTGATTTTTTCTATGCTTGATGGCAAGTTGAGGTTTTGCTACAAGGATTGAGTTTTCCATCGATCCCTCTATGCTGCTTTCAGTATGCTGGTTGCCTTGATCATGGTCTACATCAAACTCCTTGGATCTCATCTTAATCTCGCAATAGAAGATTTAACATGGAGGGGCTTGTGGATTTTATGAACTCAAATCCACACGGGGGTCACGCGTTTAACGAAGTTTGGCTTGTGGCATTAGTTGCTGCACGCACCCCGTATGTTAAACTAGCAACAAAAGAAGTATCGTGTTTTTTTTTATCTAGGGTTTCTCGTTTGCCTTGTAAACCTGCTTAACAACCACGATAAAAGTTGCAACAACCCGTGTAGATGGCGATCTAACTTGTTTTTGCAGAGTATGCATGTGATGTGGTATAGCCTTCAAGATTTGCAATGTGTTTGTATGAGATGCTATATGTTATGTAATATTTATTCGCGACCTCCGTGTCGTGGTACGGCATGATGACTGGAGTCATATGATTGTCACTTAATTATGGCCTGCGTGCCAGAACTGTTTATTAGCTCGAGGAAAAGCAATAGATAGATGCAAAGGTGATGATCTACGATGCGGAGGTGGACCCCGACGCACATGCCGGAAGCCGTGGTGATGTTCCCGGCGCCAAGGACAAAGCCGTTGGTTTCCGATTCCGCTTCCTCGACTGGCTACCGTCTGTGTTTGATCCACCGTCATGATCATCCTCGTCGGCGGTGTTCCTCTCCCCTTCTGCACCCTCCTCCTCCATGTCATCATCCTCCAATGAGTCGGACTCCGACTCTATCTCCTCCTCATACTCCTCCTCGCCCGGAGGTACTTCCTCTTCTCTCTGCTCGTCAACCTCTTCCTGGGAGTATTCCCAAAATTGCTTCCTTTTTTCCCCGGCTGAGAAGAAGGACCGGCGTCGGCTCCGGTCGACATGTTTGCACTAGTACAATATTAAGAAATGCAACTACTTAATTAATTAGCAAAATAAATAAATGAAACTACTCTCATGTTAAGAAAAATAGCAAAGGTCATGCACGAATTCACGAAAAAATTCGGCATGACCTTTTCTATTTTTCTTAACATGAGAGTGCCCCATTCTCAACCGAAACGGAAGTTAATCAACATTTCGGGAGAAATGGGATAATGATTTGTACCTGCACAAAAAATGCCTACATATAGGCACAAGCAACATAAAAATATTCTAGCAATGCACTAAACAGTGAATAAAAATATTGATAAGAAAACCATCTTGTCAATGCACTAAAAACATCATTTAAAAACAATAACAGATCATTGCTTCCTTTTCTCTCTTCTAAATTTATTAAAACAGAGCCTACACAGATCTTGTATGTGCTAAGTGGCCTGGTGTAACAGCCCAGTTTTTGCAAAAATTAAAAATTTTGTTTTCGGTGTGAATTGTTTGATTGTCTGATTTGTTTGCTGTGTTTGCATCCCCGATTTATCGATCGGCGATTATTTTTCCCTCTCTTATCTCGTACCGGACGGAGACCGACCCTTGCCACCCTGACACTCGACCGTTGCGACACCGGGTTTCACCCGATCACCATCGCGAAAACCGCACGAGACCAGCCGCAGCCAACGGAACAAAAAACCCCGTTTAATAATTAAATGGGATATTTTTATAGCGCGCCGGAAAGTGTTTTCGGAACGGTTCCAGCGTGAGGTGAACGCCTCCGGCTCGACGCGCTGATCGCGCAGTTCGAAGTTTTACCCGAATCGGAGGTACTGCGGACCCCCGGCGGTCAGAAACGTGAGCACCGCGCGCGCGAGACGAAAACCGGAGATGTTTTTGCAAACCGCCAGCCATCAGGGCTATAAATAGACCACCCCACCACTTAGGGTTTCCCTAAGCCACTAGCCAGCCCCCAGATCTGATATTTTAACCCTAATTTTCGCAGCAAACCCTAAATTTTCAGATCTGAGATCAGCCCAATCATTTTTGAACCGTCAGATCGACAGATCCGACGGCCCCGGAAGCCGCCACGTCACCCCCTAGCCTCCTCCTCCCTGCCTCTCCACCGCACCACCCGTGGAGGCAGCCGCCGCCTCCACTCCGGCCGGAGCCGCCGCAGCCGGCGAGCCAACCCGGCGCCCCTCTCCTCTGTCGCGCCCCTCATCTCCTTTCTCCTTCCTCTCTCTTCTTCTCCCTCTCACCTCCCCTTCTTCTCTTTCTCGCAGGACCAACCGTCCATGGCTACCCCGAGCCGAGCTCGAAGAGCCGCCTCGCCGTCGGCCGGGACCCCGCCGCCTCTGGCCGCCTGTCGCCTGCGCCCCCTCGTCGACCAGCCCGCCGCCTCGCCGCCGGTGGCCGACGAGCCACCAGATAGCCGCCGCCGCCCTCCTGCCGGCGGGAGAAGGAGGCTCCCGCAACCGTGGCCACCTCCAGCCGGGTAGGCCGGCCTCTGTCCCCGAGGCCCACCGCGCCAGATCCAGGCCCAGGCGCCTCTAGGCCCAAGGCCCTCTCCAGATCCGCCGGCCAGATGGGCCCATGGTGAGCTCGGGCCCAAGAAGTTTTTTTCCTAAGCTGTGAAAACGACTAAGTCAGAGAGATAATTGCTGCTGATCTGTTTTTGCGATTAGATCTGCGATTCAACCGTAGCCCGGATGAACGTGCCCCCAAAATGAAAGTTGCTCAGTTTTGCGTGCTCTAGCATTCGTATGTAGAAATTTTTTCCGTTTGAGGTCGTCTTGATTGTGTAATTGTGTGCTAAAGTGGGCATTAGGCTGTTAAACTTCTACTAATTCCTGTTTAGTGTTGCTGTTATTATTTGTTGCAACTTTGCATGATGATTGTGACTCATCCATGAGGCCTATTGCATTTATTCTTTCTCCTATGTGTTAAGCATCATGTGTACTTCAATTCCGTGCTTTAACTTGCCATGTTTGGGTGCTTTAGCTGTATTAATTCTTGCTCCAAAGTGGTGATCCTGATGTTATTGTGCTGCTGGTGCTGAAACTGTTATTTTGTTGCAACTTCGGTCGACGAGTGTGTCGCGACCGTTTATCGGATTTGAGTGATTCCAATTGCATATTGTTAAGCATCATGTCTACTTTCATCCCATGTATTGCATTGCCATGATATTCTTGCTGTTCATATAGTTATTGAGCTCCAAAGTTGCTATGCTCCTGTTTTTGCCAGCCACCTCTGTTTTTCTCTAAGTCTGTTACTTTGCGATGCCATGTTGTTTGCTTAATATCTTTTGATCTATGATACCTTTTTGCATGATTCTTTTGCCATGCCTTACCTGTCATGTCTAGTTTAATTTCATATCATTTGTGAGCATGTTTGCATTGATTAATCTGTTTGTGCATTGCTCTAAAGTATGCTTCGTGATGTTGGCAGTTTGTGCCCGTAACTTGTTTTGCTTGTATCTTTTTAACCGTAACTCTGTTTGGAGTGTGCCTTATATGTAACTTGATTATTTTTTCGTGTACTTTGTGTTTATGCTATTGTTTTCTGCTGTTAACCAATCTAAAATATGGTTTAGTGCAGAACAGTACCAAATCTTTTAATCATCGTGCGACACTTAGTGTTATGCCATGTCTAGGTTGTGCCCCACTTAAATTGACTAGGATAGATAGTTTACTTTGTGCTTCACCTCTTGACTTGTTTGTGTGCTATGCCATGCTTGCTTGAGTTGCCATGTTAATAACTGTTGTTTGATAACCTGTAGCTAAGCAACTTGAACCTTTCTAAATGTGCGGTATCGTCGTGTGTGACGAGTACTCCACTTAAATCGTTAGTAACCGCTCTCGATGGTAGGTGAGATGTCTCGTGTTACTTCTTGTTGATGCTTGCTCGTGTTTGCTTCGTAGTAATAGATGCTTGCTCGTTGATTGCTTTCCAGTGTTTATCGTCTTGTGTGCTTCCGCGGGTACCTTCGGAGACGATGCGAGCTTGCGATCGACTACACCTTCGGAACCCGACTTATCAACAGGCAAGGACTATACATTACTTATGATCCATTCTATTTCAACCATCGGTTTTCATGCTAGTATAGGTTAGGTTCGATGTTTGATCCTACCACATGTTTACAGCCTCTTTCAAAACCAATACAGCCATGTCCCTTGCCAGCAAACCTTGTACTGCTATGTTACTATTGCTCGTTGCTCAGCCCCTGCTTAGTATGCATGCTTAGGATGCTACGATGTTACCCTGTTACTCCTGGGTTTGGGATATCACATTATTACTATTGTTGTTAATGATATGATTATTATAATGTTGACTATATTCGACGTAGGATGGAAGGTCTAGGCTATCCCGCCCCGACGCTTTGTTCCATTCGAGTCACCTAGGATCCGAGTTCCGGGTATTGGTTTTAAGACTGAGCGTGCCTAACCGCTTGCGGGATTTTATGGGGTCCCCTTTTCTTACCTACCTAGCTTCAAACATTTCTAGTGGTGGCCCAAGCTGATTTACCATTTGAAACCGTGTGTGTGCTGGTCAGCTGCCAGTTGTTTACAAACCAACCCGGACCAGTGAGGACTTAGTTCCCTTGCTGGCCCACCTTGTCCGGCTGAGGACCTGGTGTCCCATGTGTGATTAACCGGCTATCCAAACCTGCGACAGACGGTTGAGACCAGATCGAGAGCGCGGCCGGCTCCTGAGATGGATGTCGACTCACCGGGGGCCACCCGGATTTGTTCGTTGTTAGCTATTGGGACCTGTCGTTTCGGATCTCTTGGAACTAAATCATAAAATGGTTGCCTGTGATGGGTAGCAACTGAGAGTGATGGACGTGCGTGCGGAGCCTCGTAATGGGCAGTTGGTACACCCCTACAGGGTTAAATCTTTTCGAGAAGCCGTGCCCACGGTTATGGACGACTTGAGACCTACTCCTTGTTCATAGACAACAACAACTGAGATAATCTTAATATCACTTGATCAACGTGTGTGTGCCTTGACTGCTTCTTCTTCGTCGGGATGTGAAGAGGAGGACAAGGATAGGATAGGTGTTATGTTTGCGTATGTAGGTGGATAGCAGACTTGTTGGAGGCGATTCCTCATCGAATGCTTGGCTTCTTACCTTACTCTCTAGATCGTTAGCCATTTCATAAATGCTAGTGCGGCATCAACCTCACCACTTACCCCTTCCTTACCGTAAACTACTAGTTGTCCTAGAATGACGAGTGATGAAGTCCTTGCTGGGTCAGATGACCACTACAGTTGGATGCTGAGTACCTCTGTACTCATGATACTACCCCCAAACTCTTTTCAGGGTTCTTGATCGACAACAGGTATGGTGATCGACGTTTCACGTGGAGACTCGACGACGACTAGTTAGGCGGATCCCGGTGGAGGGCCTGGACCCGTGTGGTTATGGGATCGATGTTTTTCTCTTTGCCACTAGGCATTTGCTTGTAGTCTGTAATCAGACATGTACCTTCCGCTGTTGTATTGTATTTGAGGCAGTTGTATGCCGATTGTATGAGATGTTGTATCCTGTATCTGTAATGTTGTGATATCATGTTGGAAATCCGGGGCATATGGCTTTGTCATATGTCGCGGTGGGACTGATATGTGCTTCGTCCCCGGATCTGGATGGAAACATATAGATCTGGAATAGTACCGCATATCGGGCCTTACAACTTGGTATCAGAGCCTTACCGACCGTAGGATCCCTTCTCTGGCCGAAGTCGAGTCTAGACAAAAATTATGTTGTAGTTATTAAGTTAGTTATCGGAGAGTAGGAATCTTTTTACTCCTTACCCTTGCTCTGGTTAGGACAAGTGTCGTAAGTGTTTTATTCTCGACTTATCCCCCTTCAAACTCTAGGATCTCGAGTGTGTGGAGTATCGGAACCGTTAGCTTGCAGCGTATTGTCTCGATTCCGATCTCAGGTTTGGGAAATCCTGTAGTACCTTTAGTTCTTTCGACTCTTGGTAAATATCTTGGTCGTCTGTTGACTTCAGTCCTCTTGCCCAGTATCCTTACGATTTCAGTGAGAGTACTTCCCTTGATCGTCTCTTTGAAGTGTCGTTCTTCCCCTTGATCGCCTGATTGTTTCGTTTTTCGACGTTGCCGTCTCTCTGCGGAAATTTATCTCGACAGAAGTTCGACGTCGACATGTAGCAGAGTCCCTTGTTGGTGGTGTTGAAGATCGTCGACCCTCTCTTATCTCTTCCCCCCTCTCCCCCGGATCGTCCTGGATCTCGGGACGAGATCCCTTGTTGGTGGTGTTGTATTGTAACAACCCAGTTTTTGCAAAAAATAAAAAATTTGTTTTTTGTGTGAATTGTTTGATTGTCTGATTTGTTTGCGGTGTTTGCATCCCCGATTTATCGATCGGTGATTATTTTTCCCCCTCTTATCTCATACCGGACGGAGAACGACCCTTGCCACCCTGACACTCGACCGTTGCGACACCGGGTTTCACCCGATCACCGTCGCGAAAACCGCACGAGATCAGCCGCAGCCAACGGAACGAAAAACCCCGTTTAATAATTAAACGGGATATTTTTATAGCGCGCCGGAAAGTGTTTTCGGAACGGTTCCAGCGCGAGGTGAACGCCTCCGGCTCGACGCGCTGATCGCGCAGTTCGAAGTTTTACCCGAATCGGAGGTACTGCGGACCCCCGGCGGTCAGAAACGTGAGCACCGCGCGCGCGAGACGAAAACCGGAGATGTTTTTGCAAACTGCCAGCCATCTGGGCTATAAATAGACCACCCCACCACTTAGGGTTTCCCTAAGCCACTAGCCAGCCCCCAGATCTGATATTTTAACCCCATTTTTCGCAGCAAACCCTAAATTTTCAGATCTGAGATCAGCCCAATCAGTTTTGAACTGTCAGATCGACAGATCCGACGGCCCCGGAAGCCGCCACGTCACCCCCTAGCCTCCTCCTCCCTGCCTCTCCACCGCGCCACCCGTGGAGGCAGCCGCCGCCTCCACTCCGGCCGGAGCCGCCGCAGCCGGCGAGCCAGCCTGGCGCCCCTCTCCTCTGTCGCGCCCCTCCTCTCCTTTCTCCTTCCTCTCTCTTCTTCTCGCTCTCACCTCCCCTTCTTCTCTTTCTCGCAGGACCAGCCGGCCATGGCTACCCCGAGCCGAGCTCGAAGAGCCGCCTCGCCATCGGCCGGGACCCCGCCGCCTCTGGCCGCCTGTCGCCTGCGCCCCCTCGTCGACCAGCCCGCCGCCTCGCCGCCGGTGGCCGGCGAGCCACCGGACAGCCGCCGCCGCCCTCCTGCCGGCGGGAGCAGGAGTCTCCCGCAACCGTGGCCACCTCCAGCCGGGTGGGCCGGCCTCTGTTCCCGAGGCCCACCGCGGCAGATCCAGGCCCAAGGCCCTCTCCAGATCCGCCGGCCAGATGGGCCCATGGTGAGCTCGGGCCCAAGACGTTTTTTTCCTAAGCTGTGAAAATGACTAAGTCAGAGAGATAATTGCTGCTGATCTGCTTTTGCGATTAGATCTGCGATTGAACCGTAGCCCGGATGAACGTGCCCCCAAAATGAAAGTTGCTCAGTTTTGCGTGCTCTAGCATTCGTATGTTGAAAGTTTTTCCGTTTGAGGTCATCTTGATTGTGTAATTGTGTGCTAAAGTGGGCATCAGGCCGTTAAACTGCTACTAATTCCTGTTCAGTGCTGCTGTTGTTATTTGTTGCAACTTTGCATGATGATTGTGACTCATCCATGAGGCCTATTGCATTGATTCTTTCTCCTATGTGTTAAGCATCATGTGTACTTCAATTCCATGCTTTAACTTGCCATGTTTGGGTGCTTTAGATGTATTAAATCTTGCTCCAAAGTGGTGATCCTTTTGTTATTGTGCTGCTGTTTCTGAAACTGTTATTTTGTTGCAACTTCGGTCGACGAGTGTGTCGCTACCGTTTATTGGAATTGAGTGATTCCAATTGCATATTGTTAAGCATCATGTCTACTTTCATCCCATGTATTGCATTGCCATGATATTCTTGCTGGTCATATAGTTATTGAGCTCCAAAGTTGCTATGCTGCTGTTTTTGACAGCCACCTCTGTTTTTCTCTAAGTCTGTTACTTTGCGATGCCATGTTGTTTGCTTAATATCTTTTGATCTATGATGCCTTTTTGCATGATTCTTTTTCCATGCCTTCCCTGTCATGTCTAGTTTAATTTCATATCATTTGTGAGCATGTTTGCATTGATTAATCTGTTTGTGCATTGCTCTAAAGTATGCTTCGTGATGTTGGCAGTTTGTGCCCGTAACTTGTTTTGCTTGTATCTTTTTAACCGTAACTCCGTTTGGAGTGTGTCTTATATGTAACTTGATTAGTTTTTCGTGTACTTTGTGTTTATGCTATTGTTTGCTTCTGTTAACCAACCTAAAATATGGTTTAGGGCAGAACAGTACCAAATCTTTTAATCATCGTGCGTCACTTAGTGTTATGCCATGTCTAGGTTGTGCCCCACTTAAATTGACTAGGATAGATAGTTTACTTTGTGCTTCACCTCTTGACTTGTTTGTGTGCTATGCCATGCTTGCTTGAGTTTCCATGTTAATAACTGTTGTTTGATCACCTGTAGCGAAGCAACTTGAACCTTTCTAAATGTGCGGTATCGTCGTGTGTGACGAGTACTCCACTTAAATCGTTAGTAACCGCTCTCGACGGTAGGTGCGATGTCTCGTGTTACTTCTTGTTGATGCTTGCTCGTGTTTGCTTCGTAGTAATAGATGCTTGCTCGTTGATTGCTTTCCAGTGTTTATCGTCTTGTGTGCTTCCGCGGGTACCTTCGGAGACGATGCGAGCTTGCGATCGACTACACCTTCGGAATCCGACTTATCAACTGGCAAGGACTATACATTACTTATGATCCATTCTATTTCAACCAGCGGTTTGCATGCTAGTATAGGTTAGGTTCGATGTTTGATCCTACCACATGTTTACAGCCTCTTTCAAAACCAATACAGCCATGTCCCTTCCCAGCAAACCTTGTACTGCTATGTTACTATTGCTCGTTGCTCAGCCCCTGCTTAGTATGCAAGCTTAGGATGCTACGATGTTACCCTGTTACTCCTGGGTTTGGGATATCACATTATTACAATTGAATTTGATGATATGATTATTATAATGTTGACTATATTCGACGAAGGATGGAAGGTCTAGGCTATCCCGCCCCGACGCTTTGTTCCATTCGAGTCACCTAGGATCCGAGTTCCGGGTATTGGTTTTAAGACTGAGCGTGCTTAACCGCGTGTGGGATTTTATGGGGTCCCCTTTTCTTACGTACCTAGCTTCAAACATTTCTAGTGGTGGCCCAAGCTGATTTACCATTTGAAACCGTGTGTGTGCTGGTCAGCTGCCAGTTGTTTACAAACCAACCCGGACCAGTGAGGACTTAGTTCCCTTGCTGGCCCACCTTGTCCGGCTGAGGACCCGGTGTCCCATGTGTGATTAACCGGCTATCAAAACCTGCGACAGACGGTTGAGACCAGATCGAGAGCGCGGCCGGCTCCTGAGATGGATGTCGACTCACCGGGGGCCACCCGGATTTGTTCGTTGTTAGCTAGAGGGACCTGTCGTTTCGGATCTCTTGGAACTAAATCATAAAATGGTTGCCTGTGATGGGTAGCAACTGAGAGTGATGGACGTGCGTGCGGAGCCTCGTAATGGGCAGTTGGTACACCCCTGCAGGGTTAAATCTTTTCGAGAAGCCGTGTCCACGGTTATGGACGACTTGAGACCTACTCCTTGTTCATAGACAACAACAACTGAGATAATCTTAATATCACTTGATCAACGTGTGTGTGCCTTGACTGCTTCTTCTTCGTCGGTATGTGAAGAGGAGGACAAGGATAGGATAGGTGTTATGTTTGCGTATGTAGGTGGATAGCAGACTTGTTGGAGGCGATTCCTCATCGAATGCTTGGCTTCTTACCTTACTCTCTAGATCGTTAGCCACTTCATAAATTCTAGTGCGGCAGCAACCTCACCACTTACCCCTTCCTTACCGTAAACTACTAGTTGTCCTAGAATGACGAGTGATGAAGTCCTTGATGGGTCAGATGACCACTACAGTTGGATGATGAGTACCTCTGTACTCATGATACTACCCCCAAACTCTTTTCAGGGTTCTTGATCGACAACAGGTATGGTGATCGACGTTTCACGTGGAGACTCGACGACGACTAGTTAGGCGGATCCCGGCGGAGGGCCTGGACCCGTGTGGTTATGGGATCGATGTTTTTCTCTTTGCCACTAGGCATTTGCTTGTAGTCTGTACTCAGACATGTACCATCCGCTGTTGTATTGTATTTGAGGCAGCTGTATGCCGATTGTATGAGATGTTGTATCCTGTATCTGTAATGTTGTGATATCATGTTGGAAATCCGGGGCATATGGATTTGTCATATGTCGCGGTGGGACTGATATGTGTTTCGTCCCCGGATCTGGATGGAAACATCTAGATCTGGAACAATACCGCATATCGGGCCTTACACCTGGTTCATATTATTGCTATGGACAATATTTCCTTTCCAGAACATATGCTATGCTTGCTAAGAAATGGCAGAGGGCAACATATATATGCAATTGTATCACACAAGTACCCACTTGATACAAATATTCTTATCAAATTTTAAATATTCTTATCTCTCTATATATCTATCTATCTATCATTGTTAAAACAATGATCATTGCTTCCATCCTGGGTGAACCAATAACAAGTTTTGCTACACATAGTCATCAGTAGACAGGCTACACATGTGTTTTGCTATACATATTTAGTTTTGAAATGTAAATCATTTTAATTTCAAATTTCCATCTCAGCATTGTAAATGTAAATCATTTTAACAATTCAGTACTTGCACTTGCATGGATCAGAAAAAATAGAGTTGCATATCAATAAGAAACCTAATAACTACTTAGTTCTTTTTTTAGTATTAAATCTTTAATTCAATTCTACTAAAGACCATCTAATGGAGGAATAGAAGTGTTGGCTCTTGGAATTTCTACTAAATGAGCTGTAGAACAGAGCATATAATCTCTTAAAATTAAATCTAGTGAGCACAAATTCCATGTTATTGATCATCAAAGGCAAACTTTGATTTCTCTAAGCAACAATTAGCATAATCAAGATCAAATCCCCTCTGTTCTATAGGTTTTGCACATGAGAAACAACAACATCGAGCAGCTTCGAGCGAGTGGGGGTTGAGGGCGGCCATGGCCACCACGGGCGCCATCGGAAGCCAACAAGGGCGAGGCAAAGATGGAGGGGAGGGGGGGCCAGGGGAGGAGGTATGTACCTAGACGGAGGCGACCACTCGAACGGCAGGGGCGGGGCCATCGTCGAGGTAGAGGCGGCGCGGTGGAGGGGCGTCGCCTAGGTCACCGTGGAGGGGTTGGGGCGGCTCCGATGGTCGACGATGAGGAGCGGCTCCAGTGGTCGAAGGCGACGAGACAGGGGGGCTCCTCCGGTGAAGCCCGGTGGCGGCTAGGGCTCGAGTAGTGTGTGTGGGGAATGGTTGCTGTGCACGGGCAAGGAGAGGGGCCCGATGGAGATTAAGGATTAGGGGTGGCGCATTTCGCCAGAATGCGCCACCAAGAGGTTTCTTATGCGTGGCGCATTCTTTCAAAATGTGCCATGCATAAGAAACCTCTTGGTGGCGCATTCTGGCGAAATGCGCCACCCCTAAGCACACTTAGTGGCGCATTCGTACAAAATGCGCTATCTGGATTTTTTTATCACTACTAGTTCTTTTATCGCTACTAGTTTTTTTATCGCTACTAAATATCTAGTTTTTTAGCGAGGCCATGGCCTTCCTTCCCATCGGTGTGTTACTCATCCTATCGATCCACGTACCATGCTAACCGTGTCATCGCCGCACCAAGATCCACAAACACAAGGTGTAGCGGCATTTGGAAACATAAGAGTGTGATCGTCAATTACAAGGTGTAGCTGGACATTTCATCTTTTGGAAGGAGTTAGTCATGATGCTTCAATTGCGTATCGTCAACGTTCATACACTTCAAACTATATGATCCAAACCTAGCTACACAAAGTGCAGAGTAAATCCATGCATACACAAAGTGATCATGAATTACAAAATATTTTTCTTAAATTTGGAGCTAGCTATCTAGCTATCGTTTCCTCACGATCTTCTTCTTGCCCTTTTTTGTCGTGGTTGAATAATTTAGGCCTGGGACGCCTTCACTTTTCCTCTTGAACGGGAGACCTTTCTTCGGTAGGGTTGTGGTGTATGTATCCTGAGCGGCATAGTCATCTTCCATCTTCGGGTCGCCGTACTTGTCAAAGTATTGCTCGTTGGCGACTCCATCCATTCCGATGATGTTTCTTTTGCCTCTCCTCACTACAACGCGGCTCGGCTTTGATGGGTCGGTAATGAAGAAGCATTGGTCCACTTGGCTAGCCAGTACCCATGGCTCATTTTTCGCGGTGACGTTTGCGCCCGCAGACTTGGATTTGGCTTCGGGTATAACCATGGTGGTGAAGTAACGGTCTTATTCTACGACGCTCTTGGCCCATCTCACACGGAACATCGACACCTTCTTGATACGTCAAAAATGTATCTATAATTTCTGCTTTCTCCATGCTTGTTTTGTGTGATATTGCTATGATATTGATACACTTTCATACACTTTTGATCATATTTGGACTAACCTATTAACTCAGTGCACCCCAGTGCCAGTTCCTGTTTTCTGCTGTTTTTCTATTTCAGGTTTCCCCCATATTAAAAATGCTCCAAAATATCGGGAAAAATCAGATAAAAAATATGCGTTCCTGATGCTTTCGGATTCACCGAAGAAGGGCCAGAGGGGCCCCACCTGGTGCCTAGGCGGCCAGTGAGCGCGGCCCAGGGCTTGGCCACGCCGGGAGGCCGCTTAGGCGACTGGTGGCCCCCCTAGTGCCCCCCTTTGACTCCTATTTATTCTCCTGTCGGGAAAACCCTGATTCCAGACCCCTTTTCTCCAGAAGCAATTCCGATCTCCGCCGCCATCGCCGACAAGCTTCGGAGGACCAGAATTCCTGTGCCGGCACCCTGCCGGGACGGGGAAGTTCCCCCGAATTCATCTTCATCAACGTTGCTTCCTCCCTCCATGATGCGGGAGTAGTTCTTCCCCGGGGCTGCGGTTTCTACCAGTAGCTATGTGGTCTTCTCTCTCTCCCATGATGTGATCTTGATTGTGATCATAGGCTATGTTAATCTAGGATGATCCCATGATGTTTCCCCTTCTTCTATGTATTGGATTGATGTACTCACTTGATCTTATCTAGTATAATCCCCGATACCATGGTGACAGCGGTCTATTGGACATGGGTTAGAAGAATATTTTCATGAATGATTTGCTCTTTTGTGTGTGGATTGACGATTGAGAGTCTCTTGGTGCTTGTCTTTGACTATCCTTTAGATATGTTGTGGTGATTGTGGTACTCTCTTTGGATGGCCGCGGTGACATTGGGAAATCCATAGATGAGAACTACGAACTCTGAGGTGTGCTTTTGTAGCCCTACACAATTCTCGTCCTCTCTTGACCACAAAGGATTGACCTCCGAGTACGTCTCCATTGCATGATTTATGAGGAATATCATGTGATTAGACTATATTAATGTTGCTGGGAGTTGCCACTAGTGAAAGTATGAAGCCTAGGCCTTATTTCCACCATTGCAATTCCGTTTGTGCTCACGTTTATCATTTGTTTGCTTGCTGCACTTTTTATTACAGATTTATATTACTTTGTTTTGCCACACCTATCACCCATATTTTATCATCTCTTCGCCGAACTAGTGCACCTATACAACTCCTAGTTGTATTAGGTGTGTTGGGGACACAAAATACTTCTTGTATCTTAATTGCAGGGTTGCTTGAGAGAGACCATCTTCAACCTCTACTTCCCTGAGTTCGATAAACCTTAGGTCACCCACTTGAGGGAAATTGTTGTTGTCCTACAAACCTCTGCGCTGGAGGCCCAACATAGTCTACAAGAATAGAAGCGTGCGTAGACATCACTTCTCACCACATTAGTCGAGCTCCCATATGTCCTCGATCCTTCCATAGAATCTTTCCTTGACGTCATCGGTGTAGAATATCCCCGTTACCCCTGAGTTCTGGTAATCGCAGTTATTGTCCTTTTCCTCCATGTAGAATGTGTAGCCGTTGATATCATACGCTTGATAGGTCATCAGGTTGCGTGCGGCACCCTGTGACAAGGTGAATATCATCTATGCGGCTACCATCTGAAGGGTGCCTCAGCATGTCCTCCTTTTCTGGATCCGGGTTCGGGTCATCCTCTTTTAGCTTCTTTCTATCTGCGTGCCAGGTCATGAGCTTTGCTTCCTCGGGATCTACGAAATACCTCTGCAGACGAGGAGTGATCGGAAAGTACCATACCACTTTTCTAGGAACTTTCTTCCCTCTCTTGTATCGACTAACATCGCACACCGAACATGTGGTTTTATCTTCGTCCTCACCCCGATAGATCATGCAATCATTTGTGCAGACGTGGTATTTAACGTGTGGAAGATCGAGAGGGAAAGGACTTTCTTGGCCTCATCTATACTAGTTGGGCACGTGTTGCCCTTCGGAAGACGATCGTTCCAGAATGCCATGTTATCATCGAAGCTTTCGTCGGTCCATTTGTGTTTTGCCTTCATCTCCATAGCCCCAAGTGTTACATTCAACCGGGTATCCCCGTCGTTGCATCCTTCGTACAACTTCGTAATCGCGTCTTTCTCGAGTTGCGCCATCTTGGCCTTCTCTATAGCCGCACCTCTTGCATACACCACCTCGTTGACAAGCAGCTCTTGAACATGAGGGTATCGCACCCATCTTGAATCCTCATATCCGGCATCTTGATCTTCATGATCTGCTTCGGCATTTTCTTCATGATCATGTACGGGATGCTCTTCGTCTTCTCGCCCGCCATTGTTGTCTGGTTGCCCTTCCTCATTTACTAGCGCATTGACGTCCTCCTCCTCACCAGCTTCATCACTTATCCATCGTGTGTAGCCATCCATCAAACCATTACGCTTCAGGTGTCTTTCCAATATTCCGGAATCTGGCTCTGTCACGCACTGCAGTTTTCATCTCCGGCACGGACATCTTATATCCGTCCTATTATTCCGTAGCATGTCGTTTGTCACACATTGCATCCACCTAGTCACGCTGATATCGCTCAGCATCTCGCGGACCATGATTGCCTGCGTGTACAGAGAGAGCAACACAATTATATATCACGGTCGTCGCCTGAAAAATTTGGCATGACCTTCCTAATAATGCATGGGAGCATGCGGAGAGTGTGCCAGAAATTTGCCGAAACGGAAATGAATCAACATTTCGGCAAAACATTGGCAACTAAAGATTCACATATATATCAAACCACCATAATCTTCACATATACACTTCACATATACATCAAACCACCATAAGCTTCACATATACGTCAAACCACCTCAAGCTTTCACATATACACCAAACTACCTCAAGCTTTCACATATACCTCAAACCACCACAAGCTTCACATATACACTTCACATATACATCAAACTCAAGATTCACATATACATGAAACCCCAAGCTAAGAAAGGCAATTATGAGTGATAAATGGAAGAAAAGAGTTGGGGAGGAGGCTCACTTACTTTAGTATGAAACAAAGTAGATTTTAAGCCAAGTATGGATGGATAAATGGAAGAAATGAGGTGGGGAGGAGGACAAAACCGAATAGATGTACGTGAGAATAGTAGATCTAGTTTGAGAAGTGTGTGGAGTGAATGAGAGGGGGTACGAGGACAAAACCGAATAGATGTAGGTGAGAAGTGTGTGGAGTGAAAGAGTAGACCACGGTTTGAGAGTCTCACCTTCTTTCTTCAAAGCACCAACTATTGAGAGAATAATTGTCATTCTTAGTGTAACATGCATTGTCCCAAAGTATTACATTGTCTTCTGCATGCTTGTGATATTACTAGTCTGAAATTCTTAGTTCTAGTCTCCTTTAAAACTCCGAAGGAGTTTCTGCATTTATGTTTTGCTTCACTCATGGAGGCTAGCGAGATACCACTCTGATATGTTTAGGCTATGTGCATTGTGATCTTGTTTTGATTTTCAGCAGCATATTATTCACTTTAGGTTGTTTGTGATTGATCACTTGAAAGAAGGATTGCTTCGTGCATTTTCCTCATAGCATTGTTTTGATACTTGCTAAACTGTTTTTGTAGTACCGGCTTATATACATCTTATGAAGCAAAAGAGTTTGTCAAAGTTTTCTTTGTCGCGTCCAGTTCGTTGAACTGAATTGCTTGAGGACAAGCAATAGGCTAAGCTTGGGGGAGTTGATACGTCTCAAACGTATCTACTTTTCCAAACACTTTTGCTATTGTTTTGCCCTCATTCTTGCATGATTTAAACTAAACTAACCCGAACTGACGCTGTTTTCAGCAGAGCTGCCTGTATGGTTTTATTTAGCGCAGGAAAATGGATTTTTGGACATCTCAGAAAATTCCCAGAAAAATACCAAAAAATCCACGCACCGGAAGGAGTCCGGAGCCAGAAGGGGGGCCAGAGGGCAGCCAGGGGGCCCAGGCGCCCTGTGGGCGTGGCCATGGGTGGGGCCGCACCGGGAGGTCGCCTGGGCGACTCCCCCCTCCCCTGGTGCCCTACTTTGACTCCTATTTATTCCCATGACGGGGAAAATCCAAAACAGAAGTCTATTTTCCAGAACCCGTCACGGAGCCGCCGCCAACCTCTGCTCTTCCTCGGGAGGGCTAATCTGGAGGCTGATTTGGCCTCCGGAGAGGGGATATCATCGCCATCACCATCAGCAATCCATCCTTCCTCCATGACTTATCTTCACATGTGTGAGTAATTCCCTACTGTAGGCAAAGGGGATGGTAGGGATTGGATGAGATTGATCATGTAATAGTTCGTCATATTGTTGGGGGCATGTTGCCTATCATCTACTTTGGTGTTTATCATCTTTGCTACAACTTGTTGTTCTTAATGCTTGTCACTTTGGGCCCGAGTGCCATGTTTTCAGCTCTGAACCACTTATGTTTTCATGAGTTTATCTATGTTCAAGATCCTATCTATGAGTTGTATGCAGCTATTATGGTCCGGAACCGGCGATCCCAAAGGTGACAGCTTGGGACACCAAAGGGTATGGTCCATAATTTGAGGATTCCACGTATCCATTGAGTTTATTGCTTTGTTCCGGTGCTCTTTGACAGGAGCAACTTAATCTCCATAAGTTCCTTTTGGCCCCGTTCGTAGCGGGATGGTAGGACAAAAGATGTTGTGCAAGTTCTTATTGCAAGCACCCACAACTACCTATGGGATACATGCCTAGTGTTTGATATTTGCCTAGATGATCATTACTTTTCTGTGTGCCTTTCCCCGTGTTAGAATCTATTACATGTTCATTCTTATTCATGCAGCGCCCGACCATCCATCTCCCTAGCCTACAGTATTTTAATCCTGCCGTTCACTAGCTGTTACTTTTCGTTGTTTCGCTATTGCTATCATACCATAGTTGCTATTAACACCCTGTTGCAAGCAAGTATATTTCAGGTGTGGTTGAATTGACAACTCAACTGTCAAAGCTTATAAATACTCTTTGTGTCCCCTTGTGTCAAATCAATAAATTGGGTTAACTTACCCGCGAGAACACTACAATCGATCCCTTACAGTTGAGGGTGATCAAGTACTGTTTTCTGGCGCCGTTGCTGAGGAACATAGCAATATTTACAAGTCTACTTGAAGTATCCTTCCTGCCACACTTCATCCACTATGGGTAAAAAAGGATACCCCAAGGTTCCGAACCTACCATCCACTACAAGAAAAGGTACCGTTCTGAGTACCAGTGCTACGCTTGATTCACCTTCCTTTATAAGTAAGTTTGCCTCACCGCTACCACCACATGCTACTTCTACTGAATCTGTTACTATGTCCAATACTTTTGATGATGCTTCCAATATTCTTGATGATAATTTTCTTGGTCACTATATTGAAACTCAGACTGCGAAGGCTATAGCAGAACCCGAGACCGAGACTCCTGCTACCTATATTCCTACTTGCAAAACCTTTGGTTATGCAACCTTAGATGAACTCAAGGAGATACTCCTTGATGATGATTATATTACTATTGATGATGATCTTTGCAGGGAACTCAGAGAGTCTACCGACTCTGACCCTGATGCTATTAAGGAGCTCCTCGAGAAGCACTCGATGAAGAACAAGAATATTCCTGATCCTAACTTTGCCACATCTCCTATATGCATCACTGATCCTGATTATGATTTCTCTGTTGATCTTTCACTTATATCTAAAGTCGAGGCTGACCCCTTTTATTGCAGAGAAAATGATGATGCTATAGCGCACCTAACCAAGCTCGCTGAGTTAGGTGACCTATTTACTACTGATGAGAAGATACGAAATTTCTATGTGGCCAAGCCTTTTCCTTTCTCTTTAAAGGAAGACGCTAAATCCTGGTACGATGCACTAACCTATGGTTCCATTGAGAGTCCTCAGGACTTAGTTCAATTTTTCGTTGATAAATATTTTCCTGCTCATATGCAACATGCTGCTTTGCAAAGAATCTATAACTTTAAACAGTTGCAGGATGAGCACCTCCCTAAAGCTTGGGGGAGGTATTGTGACTTAATTAAGGCTAGACCGGGACATGAAGTGCCAAAGAATGAATTACTTGACATATTTTATGCTGGTCTAACCGATGAATCCAGGTCCTATCTGGATAGTTATGTTGGTTGTGTTTTTAGGGAAAGAACACCGGCCGATCCTGAAGAATTAATGGGCAAGATCGCAAAGAACCACGAAGATTGGTCCGTCCCTGAACCACCTCCACCACCAAAGAAGAGGGGCATGCTGTTCTGAGCCCCGAAGATATGCAAGAAGTGAAGAAGTCTATAAAGGATAAATTTATTAAAGCCGAAGACGTGAAGAATATACCTCCTATCGAGAAGTTGTGTGAGCCTACTACTCACCCCCCTTGGTAGAGGTACACTCTCTGTTAGTCTTTACTGAAAGTGACATCCCTAAAGGTAAGCCTCCCGAAAAATGCTTAGATGAGCTTGATAATTTTATTATTAAGCAAGAAAATTTTCATAGGAGGATACAAAGTCAGTTGCATGATAATTCTCTTGCTATCAAAAGTTTACTTGGTGTTCTTGAAAGAACAGTTAATGATGTTAAATGTCTTGTTAAGAATTTTCATATGGTTCAAACTCAGCTTGAACAAATTTCTAATGTGCAAAAAGATTTGCTTGCTAACAATGCCAAACAGGACATACAAGCTTATGGCATCAAGACCGGGGGTGGAACACACACCCAGGACCCACTCTATCCTGAGGGGCGTTCGAAGAGGATCGAGCAATATTATCAAGTGCAAGTAGAAGACGAGATTGTTAGCTCTCCAAAGAAGAAAAAGAAGAAGAAGAAACACAATGAAGCTGACAACTCCAATGATCCTGTTACAAGTGAAGAACCTGCTGTTGATCCCAACAGCACATCTACCTCTGATGCTGAAACTAAAGACGGTGCCGAGCCCGAAGAAAATGATAAGGAGAAGAATGATCCTCCCGAGGTGCGAGAAGAAGAAGCACCGGATAAACTCAAGAAGTACACAAGAGAAGACTTCATAGCAAGAAGACATGGGAAGGAAAGAGAACCATGGGGACAAAAACCCATGCCCTTTCCAGGTAAGTCTCTCAAATCTAAAGAAGAAGAGCATTATAATAATTTTTGTGAATGGATGAGACCTCTTTTTCTGCAAATTCCTTTGAATGATGCTATCAAGTTGCCTCCTTATTCCAAATACATGAAAGATATTGTCACCAACAAAAGAAAAGTTCCTAATGAGGCAATATCTACTATGCTTGCTAATTACTCTTTCAGAGGAAAGATTCCTGAGAAGCTTGGTGATCCATGTATAGCCACCATTACTTGTTCCATAAAAAATAATTATGTTAAGACTGCCTTATGTGATCTCGGAGAAGGGGTGAGTGTTATGCCTTTTTCTCTTTATAAAAGGCTATGTTTAGAGAAGCTAATCCCTGCAGATATCTCTCTTTAGATGGCTGACAAGTCAACAGCCGTCCTGATAGGTATTTGTGAGGATGTTCCAGTTGAAGTTGCTAATTGTTTGATTCTTACAGATTTTGTTGTGCTTGACATGCCAGAGGATGGGAGGATGTCCATTATTCTTGGTAGACCTTTCCTTAACACCGCAGGTTCCATTATTAATTGCAATAAAGGAAAGGTCACTTTCAACATAGACGATAAAGAACACAGGGTGTATTTTCCAAAGAAGATCGACAAAAGGCATGGCCTTAACTCAATAGAGAATATCGAGACCGTGAAGATTGGACAATGGTATTGTCCTTTACACGTGCACCACAAATACAAAACCATCATGGTGGGGACAAAGTCCATTAAAGTAAAGGTGCAATGATCACTTCATAAGAGGTGAGACTTTTTGTTCTATATATCGCCGGTTCGTTGGTAAGACTTGATCAACCTTGCTAGTGGGCATGTTTTATATAGGTAACAAGTGGAGCTTGTTATGTTTTCATTTTCATTAGCTTTTATTCTCCTTGTTGTACGAAGTTTATATTTTTTTGAAGCTTCACAATTCTAATCACTGCTTCAAGTTTTCAGAAAGTTTTGCAGCTGTTTGAACTCCGGAAAATTTTCAACAGTGAAGTTTTCAGAAAAATTCCAGAAAAATTATATTAAAAATTTCCATGCCGGGAATGACCCAAAGGAACCTGGGCTGACCAGGGGGGGCCAACAGTGCCCCAGGCGGCCAGCTGGCGCGGCCAGCCCCCTGGCCGCGCCCACAGGGCGCCTGGGTCCCACAGGACCCACCTTCAGGTGAGTCTTCTTCCTCTCTCCATCTTTCCTCCCAAAAACACGAGTTCTGCACCTGGAACTTGCGTTCTTGCTGATCTCCATCCAGAATTTCGATCTCTCTCTACGACCCATCATTTGAGCTGAGATTTTGGGCAAATACTCCCTGGTATGTAACTCCTCCACCCCTCCAAATAGATTTTTGATTGGTGGCTTCATTTTTGAGTATTTAGTAGTTCTTGGTGCTATTTGGATGAGCTTGCATGCATGTGTAGAAATTTATTTTCCAAGTTTTGATGCAAGTTTATGCCTTAGGTAAGTGAGGAGAGTAGTTTGCCTCAACTCACTTTGTCTATTTCCTTGTTTTTGTAAATTGTCAAAAATTTCAGAAATGAGTCTGCTAGGAAAAGAAAAGGGGTGGCTTGGGAAGAAGAAGCCCGAGCGCTCCGATCGAGTCACTAGAGGTGCAGCTTCACCCTCAGCGGTTAGGGTGAGCTACAATGAAGATCGTGTGCCCCTGGAGTTGTTGGAAGAAACAAGTCCAGCAAGCGCAATGATGTATCCGTGCGATGATTTTCTTACAGCTGCAGGAATTAAGGAGGAATTCTATGGGCTTTGTGCCGATGCAGGTTTGACACGGCTAGCATTATGTCGTGTGGTACAATACAGGAAGCTCACCTCCTGCTTTGTTAAAAAATTTCGTTATAACCATGATGTTGGAACCGTTGAGTTCAAACTTTATAATGATATCATAACCATGCCTTTGGCATAGTTTTGTGATATAATAGGTGTGCCGAACGCTGGTCAGACGGAAAAGATGACCACTCAGACTTCCGAGTTGAGGACCCTCTTCAACTCCCTTTGTTACCAGGAGGAGACCGACATTCGTCGCACGAAGATTTCCAACATTTTGTTTCCCCACCTTAGATATTTTGCGTATTTTGTTGCTGGAGGGGTGTTGGCTCGTGACAACACGAGTAGTGGTTCTTCGCCAGATTTTGCTATTTATGCGAACGCCCTCTCTGATAAGAATGATTATAATGTGGGTGCCTTAATTGCTCGGCGCCTTGTTACGAACAATAACAAGGGCGATTTATATGGTGGTGTTTACGCCACACTTATCCTTGAGTCTCTTGAGCACACCCCGCATCCTGATGATGTTCCCTGTTCATACGCAAGTCTCGATCTTGCTGCTATGAAGAGGCATAAGTTTGTTACCATGACTTCCCAGTTTGGTCACCTTGTTTATATTTTGAGGTTTGAGAGGACCATTACTCGTGAGATCCGTCTACCTGCACCACTTTTGTTTGATAACACTTGCAGGAACGGATGGTCCTTCAACGATATTCAATTCGATGAGTTCATGGCTCATTACCAGCCACGTAACCCCATGGAGGGGGTTGTGACCGACGAGGAGGAGCATGGTGAGTTCCCACCTTTCCAGGGAGAGACCTTCACTAAGCATGAAGAGGGGTCTTCTTCCGCTTGGAGCGCAGGACCTTCCTCATGGGAGGACCCGAGGACTTCGGTGTACGCACCGGAGGGCTCATACAATTCCTGGACTTACAATTACCTCGGAGCAGGAGGCTCTTGGGGGAAGTAGATGCTACCAACTTAGGCCAAAATCCTAAGCTTGGGGGAGTACATGCCCTTCTCACCTTTCCATTGGATTATCAATTTTTATTTTATTTGCTTTGATCTTTTTCGAAGTTTTTGCCCGCTCTTCTTTGTTCTTTTATTTTTCAAAAACAACAAAAAGATTTCTCTTTTCTTTTTCTTTTGAAAAACCCTTTAAAAACCCAAAAAGATTTCCTTTCTCTCTTTAGTTTTCTTTGTTTTCAGAGTTCAACTCAAGTCCGTGATGGCATTTGATTATATATTTCCCACGTTCGGTCATGCAAGTGATAAGGTAGTAATGACGAAGATCGACGAAAGGGAAGCAACAAGAAAAACCGGTATGAACTCTTCTTGTTTCTACTTTTGTACATATGTCTGTACTTATGACTTAGAGACCAGCTTGTAGCGACATAGTGCTATGTTTACAATGCTTTCCCAGTGTTCATGCTTTCCTTGTGGCTGATCTCAAATAGCTAGGGTGCATAATATGTTGTTAGAATGATTCACATGCATTGCATTGTTCATGGTTTGGCATATTTAAGTGGTATTTCCCTTAGGAGAATTCTTGGATTGACTTGGCACATGTTCACACATGTTTATGACTGATATGTCTATCATGCCTTGATGACCTTTTTATTTCAGAATAGTCATATCACTTTCATGCCCGATTCAATGTTGCTTTGTCGCTCTGCATGATTATGACAATTATTGCTCTCTAGTTGGTCGCTTCCCAGTCTTTTGCTAGCCTTCACTCGCACTAAGCGGATTTATGCTTGTGTATCCAAATCCCTTTTCAAACCAGTTATTCCAGTTGAGTCCACCATACCTACCTATATGTGGTATTTACCGGCCACTCCTAACTTAGACTTTCTTGTGCCATCTCGAAATTTATTCAAAAGCTTCCCTTTTGTAACCGTACAAGCTCATGGTGCGGTGAGGGAAAATTAGTATCTACCATGCCAAAAATATTTTGAAGGAAGTTTTAACTAGTCAATAAAAAAAAAGAGAGTTACACCTCCCCCATACTTGATGATGGAATGAAATGGACCAAATACTGCTAATGATAGATGGAACGACACCCTCCTTCCATACTTGAGGCAAAATAAAAGGTTCCGTAGACCATCAAAGGAGTTATGGATAAGGGAACATGTGTAAGCAAAAGGCATTAATATAGTTGGCATGGGAGATATTGAGAGACCTTTACCGTTCACCATTGACAGGAAAGTTTCACTTCTCAAAAGCATTTGATCTCTGTTTTCAAAACCAAGAGCTCTGGCACATGTTTAGTCTTTGCTTCGTTTCACGGGTTTTCAATCTTGCCATAAAAATTCCACGGTTTGAGAGTCTCACCTTCTTTCTTCAAGGCACCAACTATTGAGAGCATAATTGTCATTCTTAGTGTAACATGCATTGTCCCAAAGTATTACGTTGTCTTCTGCATGCTTGTGATATTACTAGTCTAAAATTCTTAGTTCTAGTCTCCTTTAAAACTCCGGAGGAGGTTCTGCATTTATATTTTGCTTCACTCATGGAGGCTAGCGAGATACCACTCTCATATGTTCAGGCTATGTGCATTGTGATCTTGTTTTGATTTTCAGCAGCATATTATTCACTTTAGGTTGTTTGTGATTGATCACTTGAAAGAAGGATTTCTTCGTGCATTGTCCTCATAGCATTGTTTTGATACTTGCTAAACTATTTTCGTAGTACCGGCTTATATACATCTTATGAAGCAAAAGAGTTTGTCAAAGTTTTTTTTGTTGCGTCCAGTTCGTTGAACTGGATTGCTTGAGGACAAGCAATAGGCTAAGCTTGGGGGAGTTGATACGTCTCAAACGTATCTACTTTTCCAAACACTTTTGCTATTGTTTTGCCCTCATTCTTGCATGATTTGAACTAAACTAACCTGGACTAACGCTGTTTTCAAAAGAGCTGCCTGTATGGTTTTATTGAGCGCAGGAAAATGGATTTTTGGACATCTTAGAAAATTCCCAGAAAAATACCAAAAAAATCCACGCACCGGAAGGAGCCCGGAGCCAGAAGGGGGGCCAGAGGGCAGCCAGGGGGCCCCAGGCGCCCTGTGGGTGCGGACAGGGGTGGGGCCGCGCTGGGAGACCGCCTGGGCGACTCCCCCTCCCCTGGTGCCCTACTTTGACTCCTATTTATTACCGTGACGGGGAAACTCCAAAACAGAAGCCGATTTTCTAGAACCTGTCGCGAAGCTGCCGCCAACCTCTGTTCTTCCTCGGGACGGCTAATTTGGAAGCTGATTTGGCCTCCGGAGAAGGGAGATTGTCGCCATCGCCATCACCATATGATACGGTGAGGATAGTTCTCTCACTCCTCGTTGGTTACCCCAAGTGGAAGGTGAGATGTAGCGTAGCAGCAAATTTCCCTCGGTGAAGATACCAAGGTTTGTCTCCAGTAGGACTCACGGAAATACAAGTAGGTGTCACGGCGCTTGACGTGGACCTGCACACAGCAACAAATAACTTTGCTCCCAACGAGTACAGAGGTGTTGTCAATTCCTCCGGCCTTGTTGTTTACAAAGGATGAACACAAGAGATAATAATAGTGGCAACTGAAAGTAAAGACTGAAAGTAAACTAGGGATGTAAACAGTAATGTGAAGATCGACCAGGGTCCCATGATTTTCACTAGTGACGTCTCTCTCCCAAAAGGCGATAAAAGTTCTAGCGAGGTAAACAAATCACAGCTGGGCAATTGACAGAATTATGAAGGCACCGCAATGCTAACTATGTTGAAAAGAAAGGAAGGGATCAAAAGCAATGGGCAGTACGCCAAGGTAAGTAGACCGAAATCCAACTGCATCTACTACGAATCATCCACCTTGAGACATCTATCCAGAACATCTCGCTGGTATTAAGTTGCGAATCCCACCCAAAGTGTAAACTCAAAGCAACAGACAACTACATTAAAAGAACTTTGCGTAAAGTAAACAATCCTTGCACCCGCGGGTACAAGCACCGTTGTTTTATCCCTGGTGGCAAAAACACATCCAGTAGTCTCATGTTTCTGTCACTCAAGCTAGACATCAAGGGGCTGAACCCATAATCAAGCATAACGCTCCCTCTTGGAGTTGTAATAAACTACTTGGCCAAAGTAAAATACTGCAACGGAGAACATGCAAGAATTTACTCAAGAACAAAATATAAAACAGAAGAACCAAATATATTACTCATCACAATATGAACATAGTCTCATAATCCATCAGATCCCAGCAAACTCAGCATAGCAACAACAGAAATTACAAAAGTGCATCGATCATGTGAGGCAGCTCACGAGGTCTCGAAAGTGGAAGCACAAAGAGGAGAGAAGTACATCACATAACTACTGGTCACGGACCCATGGTCCAAGGGGGACTACTCACGGTACATCCGGGAGGCGTCCATGGCCATGGATGGTCTCCCGGAGCGGGTTCCTCCTCCCGGCAGGGTGCCGGGGCATCTTCTCCAGGAAGCCCCGATCTAGAAACGGCGGCGGCGGCGGTACAGAGGCGAGTTCGCGGAAAAGAGATCGATATTAGGGGTTTCCACCCTGAGGGCTAAATATAGGCGGAGGGGGTGTCGAGGGGACCCACAGGGCAGCTAGGAGGCCCCTGGCGCGACCTAGGGTGGGGCCGCGCCAGGGACCCTTCTGGAGTCCCTGTGGTGGCCCCCCTCTGCTGCCTTGGTGATTCCGGAAGCTTCTGGGTCACTGATTTTTTATCTGATTTTGCCGGATTTTTTGGAGCACTTTAATGGCCAAAAAACCTGAAATACAAAAACAGCAGAAAACAGCAACTGGCAGCTGGGTGCACTGGGTTAATAGATTAGTCCAAATATGCTCAAAAGTGTATAAAAGTTCAAGAAAATCATGGCAAAGTCACACAAAAGATGGCTCGTCCTCAAGCTTAATTCTTGCTCTTCCTCGAGTAGGTAAATGATAACAAGCATAATTTCTGTGGTGACATGCCACACAACCAGATAAGGACTTTTAAGTAAAGCAATCAAAGTATTCAATTCAAGTCTTAACAAGCAAGAGTCTATATTAGCATTGACACAAGCAACAAAAGAACAAAAGGTGCAAGAGCTCTCGTTGTCCGTGACTTGAATGTCTCTAGATGGTGTTTGCGTGCAAGCAGGGGACTGGGAAAAAGAGAGAAAAAGGTTGTTGAGAACAACTATCTACTAAAGTTTCACACTTAGTCTCCTTTGGATTCTTATCTTGACTCGTCCCCAGACCACTAGTCAGGTACAAGTCAAACTGATCCACTCCCTTTTGATATTTTGAGCACTCATGCAATGGATGAGCGTGAGCAAGAAAGTTGACACCTAAAAGGCTAAATAGAAATAAGGTGGAGGAGGAAGACAAAAAATGTGTGAAAGGCTCACATCAATGAGGAAAATCATAGGCGAAAGAAGGCCATATGTTAGATATGATGTGAGGAGTAGGGATTGCCATGCAACGGATGCACATGTGAGCTAAAAGCTCTCCAAGGGAACTAGTGGGGGTGCATCTAACTTGCTTGCTCAAGAAGACTTAGAGCTCGTTTGAGGAGGCTCATCATTGGAATATACAAGCCAAGTTCTATAGTGTGAAGGTCCCCACATAGCTATATGCATGATGATGATCTCTATGGAGTACAAGGGATAGAGGATGAAGTACTAGTGTGGATCTATCAAAAGGTATATTAGTGTGCCCCTTTTCTCTTTTTATTTTTCTTTTTCTCTTTTTTCTATTTTTTGTATTTTTTTGGTGGCCTCAATGGCTCTTTCTATTTAACTCTCATTTGTCCTCTTTGGGATCTTTTGATTTTGTTCTCTTTGGGATCTTTTCCTCACTTTAGGGGCAACACTCTATATTTTACAAGAATATAGATCTTTCACACTTTACAAAGGTACTCACATAAAGAAGATATAACTATCATGATGCAAATGTATGCCTCTGCCAGGATAGCAGGATATGCAATGATACTAGAGCGTCATGTAGCAATGATTAGGGCAAGGCCCAACTAGCATGCGGCTCATCGATCAAGAAAGTAGCATGTATGACATGAAGATCAAGTCATGAGAAGGTGGATGTTGCATGGCAATGTATCTCGGAAAGGCTATGGAAATGCCTTGTAGGTAGGTATGGTGGCTGTTTTGAGGAAAGATATAAGGAGGCTTATGATGATCGAGCGTATGTAACGACCCGGTTCCTCACAAACCGGAGTCTCTGTGCATTCTGTACTAGTCCCTGGATCAATAGCTAGCACACACAGTACACGATGTAATATCAAGAATAAACCACATGTCAGAAATATTACATCGAAGATCCAGTATTTCAATAAAGCATACCTGCATAGCTCAAGGCTAGCTTACAAATAAAATACAGCGGAAAATAATAAAGAGCTTCGTGGCGTCCATCAACTCCACCGGCATAGTTGAGTATAGCATCATAACCCTACAACGTAACACTTACTCGTCGTATATAATCCTGCAACACCGAAGGTTACAGCCCGACAACGGGTCAGTACATCTGATTTGTACGGCAAGTCACACGAAAAAGTATATAGCAGACCTACATCTACATGCAAGGATAAGTCAAAGGAAAGGCTTATGGTTTTATTTAGCAGAACGCTGATTTTTCTGTCAGAAGCCTCTGTTAGGTAAAGTGCTAGGATCAAAGTCACCTTGCATCATGTTAAAATTTTCAAAAGAACTCATTTGAAATCAAAATCAAACTCAAATGGGAGAAGGAACACCCCCCGAGATGAATTAATTCAAATGGCCAGAAATAAAGTTGCTCCAAAAATTCATGTTTGATTTTTGAAAAGTCTTATAAATGAGTGTGATCACATATCAAGTGATGTGGGACCCACCCCATGCTCATGGATTTTTCAAATATTCAAACAGGACCTTGGAATTAATCAAAAACCCCTATTTGATTTAAAGTTCAAATAATTTGAAATTTAAAAATGTTCAAACTTTACAAGTGGCTGGCCTAGTATATTGTGAAGCCACATAAAAAGTTTCAACATTTAATAAAATACCTAGCTATTTATTTAGCACAGCAAAACAAAAAGGCAGAAAATAAAATAGAAAGGAAAAAGGAAAAAGAGCTTACCTGGCCATTTTGGCCCAACTCATCGCCCCCCTGGCCCAAGCCCACCTGGACCCCCTTGTCTTCTTCCAGCGCGGCGGCAAGCTCCTCGGTGGCGAGCATGCCGTGGACGCCACGCCACCAGGCTGCCTGGAGGCCTCCCAGGCGTCCTTATCGCGCCAAGAGACGTCCCGTGGACGCCCGCCTCACTTCCCCCTCTTCTCCACTGCTCTCGCGATCCCCTTTGCTTGATTTCGTCGCTGACAGGAAGCTCACCGGAGCGCATCGCCATGGACAACGTGGCCACCATGCCCTAGAGCTCAAGCTGTTATGTCCCTCGTACTCGTCGTCGTCGACTTCCTCTCCCCGAAGCAGATGGAGCCGTGATTTTGACTCAAGCCGCCGCAATCGCCCTCGAGCCCTCGCCGGATCCGCGACTCGTCGACTACCTCGTCGTGTTACCTGTAGCCTGGTGAGCGTTTCCCCCAAGCTCACAGCGCCCCTCCCTCTTTCAAGCCCGATTCGCCATGGGAGCCGTGGCTCCTCGTCGCCGGTGTGCTCGTCAGCTAGCACCCGTGAAGCAAACGAACTCGAGAACTTGTCCGTCATCTTCAATGTGACCTCACGCGTCGAATGAGCTAGCGCTTGCATGTTTTGGTGCACTGTGGCAATGTTTGTCTCTTCGCCGGGCTTCTGTTGCCGCCGGCGAGGTCGCCGTCGTCACTATGGTCATCACCTTGGACGCCTGCGTGCACCAGGCGACGTGCGAGAGCATGGGCTACGTCCCATGTGGTCTTAGCGCTTCGAATGGTGGCCAGGAGAGGAGGAGAGCAGAGCACCGCCGCGGATTTGGTCGCCGGCGTTGAGCCGCCGACAAGGCTGACGTGTCCGGCTTGGTTAGCTGCTAATCCACCCCCTAATCCACCCCTAGTGAGGCTGACAGTGGGTCCCAGGCCCCCTAATCCTCTCTGTTTAATTAAACAGAGAGGGGATTAGCCCCTGAGTCAATTACAGGTAGGGCCCCCATGTCAGTTCGACTAGGTAAAAACCCCCTGATGTCATGCTGACTCAGTGCTGACGCAGTAATTGATTTTTTCTAGATTAAAAGAAATCAGAGAAATTCCAGAAAAAGTCTTAAAATTTGGAAATTCATAGAAAATTCATATTAACTCCAAATTTGACAAATAATATATGAAAAATGATCAGGAGAAAATAATCTATCCAAATATCCAACTTTCAACCATGTTTGAGTTGAATTTAAAATGTGACCAGTAGCATTTTCTATTTGGATTAATTGGAATTAAATCAAATTCTTTTCAAATGCTTTTGCAATTTGAACCATAGCAACATACCACATTATACTTGAACTTCAGAGGCATATCATACACATTTCAAAATGGTTTAACTTGATCAAACAATGTCATATGCAACTTGGCTAAATTGGAAATCATATGTGGAGTTTAAATTTGCAAATTCAATTTCAAATACCCCATTTAAGTGGAATTGCTTCACACATCAAAGCATAAACATCAAGTTTCAACCTTCAACCATGTGATTGTGCATTGTATTTACTTTGCTACCTTGCTTGTTGTTTGTCGAGTAGAGGTGGAACCGGAACAGGAGGCTGCCCCCTTCGTTGAAGACCCTGAACCCGAACCTCGTCAGCAAGGCAAGCAAACCCCCTTTGATCATGTCGATAAAATCCCACTTCCCTCTCATGTCTCGCTTATGCATTGTTTAGGATGATTACCATGCTACGTTTCTACCGCATAGCTGAACCCATTCCTTTGCATGACCTATCATTTGTCACAGTAGTAAGCAAACCACAATCCTAGCAAATGTAGGAGTTGATTGATATCATGTGGCCCCTGCAATTGTTACTGCTTATTGCATGCTTAGAGTGATACAGTGATGTTAGTGTTATGTGAGTCGAGATGGTAGCAATCATGTTGATGATGGTGAAATGTTTTGGTGAATCAACCCTCATACAAGGTGAACGATGAGAGGCTGTGTAGGAGTACACAATGGGTTGTCTCGTTGAACACCGCCCTATGTCCGAGTTCTTGTGTGGTGATCCAAGATGAAGAGTACAACCACACATTGGGCTCACTGACCCCTCTCAACCTATTAACTCATCCCTTTCGATATCCAGATGTCGCAATAGTTCGGAGTTCTGGTAGGTTTGTGGCCTGGCTGCTAAGTGAGAGAATGGCTCATCCGAGACCGGCTTATGCACCACGCACACATCATCTGGGTCCACTTCGGTAAACCGTCCGGGTTCACGATAGTGGTAGCCAACCCATGTAGGCGGATTTCTTGGACTAGATCGGCTATGAGGTAACAGTTGTGGTGAGAATCCTTGCCGACACTTCTTGAACGGTGTCGAGTACAAAGGCGGTAACTGATGATCATGTGTGTGTAGCGGTACACCCCTGCAGGGTTAACAAAACTATTCGAATGGTCGCGTCCGCGGTTAAGGAATGCTTGGAAAGCTTAGCTTGATTATTAGACGACTTGAACTAGATACTTATAAAACTTACCAAGATAAGTGTGAGTGCTATGGCGTGCTTTCTCGTGGGGAAGTCGAGGAAGGCACCATAGTGGTGTAAGTGGTTGGAGACTGTAGTGGACTCGTGTACGCTTCTTACCTCAAAGTCTGGTACTCGTAGTTCACGACTAGCCAAGTCAAAGCTGGCACTTCTGCATTTGAACCCCACCTCCCTTTACCTTGATACATGTGCATGAGTAGTATAGCTCCTATGTAAGTCTTGCTGAGTACGACTTTGTACTCACGTTTGCTTATTCTATGTTTTAGATGAACCCACTTACCCCGAAGGTGGCTTCTTCATCGAGCTCGACGACTGAAGACCAAGCTAGTGTAGTCCCAGTCAGACGACTGGTTCCCTCGTGGAGGGCTTGTGTTTAAATAAGGCTTCTTAAGCCATTTGTTAAACTTGTGTGTACTCAGACCTACTTTGCTTCCGCTTGTCTGTTGTAATGTTAGATCACATACTTGTGATCTCTGTGTGCACTCTGTGAGAGTTATCAATAAAAATGTATACTTTGTAGAGAATTGCAATGATACCTGCTGTTCATACAAGGCATGTGTGCTGCGTGTATGTTTATAACATGCATGTCTTTGTATGGGTTTTCGAGACCTTAGTTGTGATCTGGCTGGCGGTCTTTTATACACCAAGTGGCCCTTAGATGTGCGCAGCTTGGGGCATCGCGATGCGATTGTTCGAGACCCTGTCTCGTGCACAGTTTGATGTATGATCGAGCCCGCCCTAGACCCCGACTTAGTGATCGGGCTGGAGTAAGTCTATGTAAGTGTTATAATACAATCGATAGTATGGTTGAGGCAACTTGTCTATGAATATGGGAGTTCACCACCCATATCATTTAGACTTGTGTGCGGATGATGAGGACCCATCTCAGTGGATCATCCGGCCTGAATGGGATGCCCCTCACATTCGATGCTTTCCGAGAACGTTCTGTGCTTGGCCTTGTCTGCTTAGACAAGTTGGTACGGTTCTCGGCTCTCCATATGATTGTGTTGTAGCGAGGCTTGCATACGCTAACCCCGGGTCCCGACATTTTCCCTCACATACTACAACTAATCAAATTTTAATTTATCTTGCTAGTCCTAAGTATGGTTGAATCGGGCTACACCAATTCCAACCATCCCTTTATTAAAAGTTCCCACTCAAATTCTTATTAAGGTGAAATATCTGTCAAGACCATCCAACAAAAATAATGCCCAGTTGCTCAAAGTTGTCCGGAACCGTGGACACGGCTAATCATGATCAGTTTTTACACTCTGCAGAGGTTTGTACACTTTCCCCACTGGACTCAACCCGAAGATTGAGACATAGTCTTTCAGAAGAGGTTGCCTCCACCATTTTGTAGCCGGTACACCTATCATATCTACATCAGCTAGCTACCAGGGCCAGGTTCCCCACAACTTACTCATCTAAGCCAGAGCCCATATAGCCAGTGGTTGTACATGGAAGCTACTAGTCACACTGTCTGTCCAATCTTTTTGAGTCTGGACGGCGCCCACTGCGTCAGAGGGTACTCGCCATGACGCACCCGGTTCACCACCAAAACAACCATTCGGAAAGCATTTAGCCCTGGTCCGGCACGAGCCCGAGGATGCATTCCCTGCCCGTCCAGAGGTTATTTCTATTTAAGTTTGCTAGTCAAGTCAGTAATCCTCACATAGCTCCATGATAGCTCAACCAATCCCCGTGTACAAAGCATTAGCAATAAATAACAACCACGATCCTAGGGCGACAATGAAATACAAGGTCAGAACATATGGCTATCCTACTAGGTTTAAAGCATAACTACTATATATTCCTACACATGCATAGAGTGATAATTTGCTACATGCATAATAGAAAATATAGGTTGAGGTATGGTCAAAGTGTAACTTGCCTTTTCCATTCGGTGAAGTTCTTCGCTCTCACGGTCCAGTCAACTCTATTCGTCACACTCCGAGAATCTATCGCAACGAAGGAACTCAAATAAGCAATCACATCACAAGGACAAACAAAAGATCAACAAAACAAACACAAAGGTTTTAGCAACAAAACAAGCGGCTTGACACGGTACAAGTGTCGATGTGCTCGAAGGTGATCGGTGGAACGTGAACTTGAGAGAGTCAACGGACAAAGAATTGTCGATACAAGATTATGATGAAGGCATCATGACATCAAGGTAAAGATCATAGCAATATGAATGGTTTGTGGATATTGCCGATAGGATGTCTCATATGATTCAATATGCAAAAAGAATCACGTGAAACGGAATACTACAACGCAGGTCATAGCAAGTGCAAAAATTGAATTGAATTTAAATTTAAACAGACCAAGAAACTTGTGAATTTTTGTGTACACATGGTATATACATAAAGTACATGGAACGAGTGATCCAACGCAAAAAGAATCACTCGATTTGGATCAACGGTTTAAAAGATACGGCCTCCGGAATTTTAATTTGAATTTGAAATAAATTCAAATTCAAAAGTGTGCAAAGTGTGCAAAAATTTATACCATGCTAAAGTACAGAACAACACAAGCGCTTAGGAAAAAGTTTCACCTCGATCCGACTTACGGTGTGGGAGATATTGCACGTGCGGCGCAAATAAAGTTTTTTGCAAAAAAGAAGTCGGGTCCCTGGAGGCAGTTTGACCGGATCTGGCTCCGACGAACTCCGGCGAGGTGCGCTGCTCCGGCGAACTCCGGTGGGGTGGAGGCGGCGCGCGCGGTAGAGGCAGTGGCCGGCGAGGTGGAGACGGGGCGCGGCGGCGCCGGTGTGGAGGAGGCGGCGGCTCGCGCGGCGTGGGGCGGGCTTTGCCGGCCGGCTCGGCGTCACGGCCGGCGGCTCGGTGGAGGCCGGCGAGCTCGGCTGTCAGGACGTGGTGGCCGGGCGCGGGCGGGAGGCGCGGGCGGTGGTGCGGCCGTGGGCTGGCGGCGGCTTCGGTTCGATAAGAGGGGCCCGGCGGCGGCGATGGTAGGGCCCGCGGGGCCCGGCGGCTAGGGTTTCGAAATTCCAAAAAAAAAAGAAAACGAAAAAAAGAAATCCAGAAGCAATTTATAAACAGAGAAGAACAGAAAAAAACGTAATGGGCTCTAGTTGCGCTCGCGAGCGGAAAAAAAGTTACCGGGCCACGAATTTCTTTTTCTTTTTATTTAAAACCGTAAATTCAAACAATAAAATAAAATCAACCGTAACTCCGAAAAATATGAAATAAAATTCTAAATTCTTCCAATAGTCTAAAGAAAAATATTTAATGAGTACATTTTCCAACAAGTAAAATAAAAATATTTTTTTTTTCTAAATGCTTTATTTAAATATAAAATACTTTTCATAAATCAAATAAAATCCAATAAATTATGAAAAACATTTTTATTTGGTCAAAAGCATTGACAAACCATTTCTAAATAATAAAATATAAATTTTAAAATTGGCACAAATAAATAATTTGGTAAAATAAAGATATCCCATTGGAATATTTTTTCAACTCTTTTAAAATATTTAATAAATCATTTCAATGAAATAAAAAATCTCTTAGCATTATAAAACCCCTAAATTATTTTAGAGTTATTTATAATACTCAAAATAAATTTCAAAAACTTTAAAGTAATATTCTAAATATTTCCCAACTTTATTAAAAAGGGGATAAGTCATTTTATATCCTCTCAAATTAATTTCCTTGAGTTGAAAAATGTTTTGAATATTCCGAAGAATTCCAACATTGATTTAAAACATTTCCCAACCTTTTAATATGTTGAAGGAGTCATATTACCTTCTCTCATTTCGTTTTGTTGGTTTTGTTTTAAATTATAAATTCCAAAATACCAATTATGAATATTAGGGAAAGTCCTTTTATTCCCTCTTTTTTTTAATATTCAATAAAATCGAAAATGTTTTTAATCCCGGAGAAAGTCAACACATCAATAAAACAATCGTTATCTATTTAAATTTTATTAACATTCCAAAATTCTGAGAATTTTGGGATGTTACACACTACCACCCTTAAAAGGAATCTCGTCCTCGAGATTCGAGAAGGCTAGAAAGAAAGGTTAGGGTTCGGGTATTCATGAGAGTCCATCGATCCTCCGATGAGCTAGGGTGCTACCACCCTTAAAAGGAATGCGACGTGGTCTTCGAAAATCTTGATCCATCGATGACGTCCTTCATAGAGATTTCACCAACTCCTTTGAGGTCTTGAATGCTTAGTAAAAGAGGAGTCTTCCATACACCGAACCTTCTTGGCTGACGGTCAGACGCCAATACCAAGCAACTATCGACTACTCATGGTGGTCATCAAGAATACTTTTACGGGATACATGCAGGAAACGGTCTTGGTCTATACTCACCGTACAACACAAACGGTAAACTTCTACTGGGGTCACACACCGTACCATTCTATGGTTTAGGCTTAACATCGTCGTCTCTCTGCTATAGGTAAGTCACTCAAGACTTACTATCCCGCATAGCAAGAGAGAATAATAAGGGTAGTCGTCATGGTGATCAATCCATTCCGCACCCAAATCATTACCTTGTATATGGTTTAGCGAATCTCGCAATCTATCACTCGGTCATCCTCACAAGAATTGCAGAAGTCCTCCTTATCTTGAACTGGGTCCAGATAAATCCATGGTTCTGCAAGCCAACCAAAACATCTATCGTTTCTTCATTACACTCAGGTTTTTCGCAAACTGCTATAAACGTGTACTGGTGGACTACAACTTCTTCGAGGGTTCTCCCTCCAGCAAGATTGTGCTTGCTTGTTGTAAGATCCTGGCACACGGGGTTGTCCTTGACTCAGCATTAAGTTGCAGCCATCTTTATCCTTTGTCTTGACTTTAGCAGCCATTGTAGTAGCTTCTTCAGTTTAGAGATAAGGATGAGGGGGAATAGAATGTAGATAGCGAGGTAGAGAGAGAGATAGAGAGAGATACCCATACAAACATCACACTAGTTTTGTAAATAAGTTTTGATGTGTAGCTGTCGGTAAAACAAGAAATGACAGCTCACAGAAACGATCTAACGGTAGAAACTTGAATCTTCCAGGTCTTCAAGTCTTCAATGACGGCAGCTTCAGTGTTGCAATGTCGAAACAATCATCATATCATTGAGTCATTTGTCAAGTTATTCTCCTTGTTGATGGGTCTTTTTCAGTCTTGAAGCATACTAAATAGATAAGGGGTCTAATGAAACGTAAACTTATTCTACTCGCGAAGAAGAACCACAAAGCACAACACATCACATCAATCAAACACATATCAGGGCCACAGGGCACAAGACAAAACTTGACAAAACAAATCATGACATAACACATCTAATCAATCCATAGCAAACATGCATCGATCCACAACTCCAGCTAAAAATGAAAAGGTAACAACGTACACTTAGTGCACACCTATGTACGTCCTCCAATTGCCAAACATAAGCTTCTTCGAGTCAGCATCCTTGCTTCCACGTTCACAACTTCTCCTTCCCCTTCAATTCTGGACACATATTGCTGTAGTGTCCCATGTTCCTGCACCGGAAACACTGACTTTGGCTAAGGTCCTTGTTTTTCTTCTTCACGGGTGCTTCCCTGAATTCTTGGATAATTTTCTCCATTCCTTCCTTTTGATGCTGAGATACTTGTTGTGTCATGATGAAAATTGACACTGAGCCGGGTAATGATTATTTCCTTCACACACGAAACATGAGACTTGTGCAGTGGGGCATTCTTCCCCCAAGTGAATTTCCTCACAGTAGGGACATCCATCTTGGTGTCCTTCATAGGAGTGTCCTGTTTCTCCGCAAATTGTACAGGCACGGATCCTCTTAAGGGTTACCGTCCTTTGCATCGGGGTGACGAGGCGGGATCCCAAAAAAATCTTTGTAAATTCCTTCCAAGTAATCTTCCTTTGTGATTCGTCAATCGCTTGATGCATTCTCCACCATGTAGCAGCCTCTTCTACCAAGTACTCAACAGCATAGGGGACCATGTCCTCACTTCCAACCTTGTTTATCTTCATGTGCTCCTCCATATTACGAATCCATTGCTCCACCTTCAGTCTCGACATCGCCCCAGAAAAGGCGAGTCCTACTTCATACTCCATCTATTAAACCCATACGACAAGGGTTAGGGAAAAGATATAGCACCGATAAGACAACGACTAAAGATAACACCAAACATATGCACTCAAACAAGAAAGAGGAAAAAACACCTACGTTCAACAGCAACACATAACAACAAACAATACAGTCACAAAAGTCAAAACACACAAACAACACCTAGAGTAAGGTCATATGTGCAAGACATACGATCTCATCATACTACGCGAAATTCGTTCATCTAACTTCACCTAAAAGGTGGTGGTCTGATTCTAAGCTTCATCATTCTCAGCTAAGCTGATCTTAAAGATTCCTCTCGTAGTGTAAACACTAATCCTTATTAAAATCCATAGGATACTCCTCCTAATTCTGACAGCTGTAACTTCAATTGATCCACGAGGTTGATGATGTACTTCTCAAAAGTCATGTCTTCAGGGGTATGCAACTCAGAGGGGTATTTACAGTAAAACAAGATGAGAAGTTTTAGAAGGTGAATAATAGATGAGAGATACTAGTGGAGAGAGTAAGTAATCAAAGAGTGATAAAATATTTTTGTTCCTATGGCTTTTCCTATCCATTTTCTAGGGTCACGACCTACAGTCAACATGGGCTCTGATACCATCTGTAACGACCCGGTTCCTCACAAACCGGAGTCTCTGTGCATTCTGTGCTAGTCCCAGGATCAATAGCTAGCACACACAGTACACGATGTAATATCAAGAATAAACCACATGTCAGAAATATTACATCGAAGATCCAGTATTACAATAAAGCATACCAGCATAGTTCAAGGCTAGCTTACAAATAAAATACAGCGGAAAATAATAAAGAGCTTCGTGGCGTCCATCAACTCCATCGGCATAGTTGAGTATAACATTGTAACCCTACAACGTAACACTTACTCGTCGTATATAATCCTGCAACACCGAAGGTTACAGCCCGACAACGGGTCAGTACATTTGATTTGTACGGCAAGTCACACGAAAAAGTATATAGCAGACCTACATCTACATGCAAGGATAAGTCAAAGGAAAGGCTTATGATTTTATTTTGTAGAAAGCTGATTTTTCCCTCACATACTACAACTAATCAAATTTTAATTTATCTTGCTAGTCCTAAGTATGGTTGAATCGGGCTACACCAATTCCAACCATCCCTTTATTAAAAGTTCCCACTCAAATTCTTATTAAGGTGAAATATCTGTCAAGACCATCCAACAACAATAATGCCCAGTTGCTCAAAGTTGTCCGTAACCGTGGACACGGCTAATCATGATTAGTTTTTACACTCTGCAGAGGTTTGTACACTTTCCCCACTGGACTCAACCCGAAGATTGAGACATAGTCTTTCAGAAGAGGTTGCCTCCACCCTTTTGTAGCCGGTACACCTATCATATCTACATCAGCTAGCTACCAGGGCTAGGTTCCCCACAACTTACTCATCTAAGCAGAGCCCATATAGCAAGTGGTTGTACATGGAAGCTACTAGTCACACTGTCTGTCTAATCTTTTTGAGTCTGGACGGTGCCCACTGCGTCACAGGGTACTCGCCATGACGCACCCGGTTCACCACCAAAACAACCATTCGGAAAGAATTTAGCCCTGGTCTGGCACGAGTCCCAGGATGCATTCCCTGCCCGTCCAGAGGTGATTTCTATTTAAGTTTTCTAGTCAACTCATTAATCCTCACATAGCTCCATGATAGCTCAACCAATCCCCGTCTACAAAGCATTAGCAATAAATAACAACCACGATCCTAGGGCGACAATGAAATACAAGGTCAGAACATATGGCTATCCTACTAGGTTAAAAGCATAACAAGTATATATTCCTACACATGCATAGAGTGATAATTTTCTACATGCATAAAAGAAAATATAGGTTGAGGTATGGTCAAAGTGTAACTTTCCTTTTCCATTCGGTGAAGTTCTTCGCTCTCACGGTCCAGTCAACTCTATTCGTCACACTCCGAGAATGTATCGCAACGAAGGAACTCAAATAAGCAATCACATCACAAGGACAAACAAAAGATCAACAAAACAAACATAAAGGTTTTAGCAACAAAACAAGCGGCTTGACACGGTAGAAGTGTCGATGTGCTCGAAGGTGATCGGTGGAACGTGAACTCGAGAGAGTCAACGGACAAAGAATTGTCGATACAAGATTATGATCAAGGCATCATGAAATCAAGGTAAATATCATAGCAATATGAATGGTGTGTGGATATTGCCGATAGGATGTCTCATATGATTCAATATGCAAAAAGAATCACGTGAAACGGAATACTACAACGCAGGTCATAGCAAGTGCAAAAATTGAATTGAATTTGAATTTAAACAGATCAAGAAACTTGTGAATTTTTGTGTACACATGGTATATACAGAAAGTACATGGAACGACTGATCCAACGCAAAAAGAATCACTCGATTTGGATCAACGGTTTAAAAGATACGACCTCCGGAATTTGAATTTGAATTTGAAATAAATTCAAATTCAAAAGTGTGCAAAGTGTGCAAAAATTTATACCATGCTAAAGTACAGAACAACACAAGTGCGTAGGAAAAAGTTTCACCTCGATCCGACTTACGGTGTGGGAGATATTGCACGTGCGGCGCCGGGGTGTTTTCTGCCAACAGGGACCTGTTCGCAAAAAAAGTTTTTTTGCAAAAAAGCAATCGGGTCCCTGGAGGCAGTTTGACCGGATCTGGCACCGGCGAACTCCGGCGAGGTGCGCTGCTCCGGCGAACTCCGGTGGGGTGGAGGCGGCGCGCGCGGGAGAGGCAGTGGTCGGCGAGGTGGAGACGGGGCGCGGCGGCGCCGGTGTGGAGGAGGCGGCGGCTCGCGCGGCGTGGGGCGGGCTTGGCTGGCCAGCTAGGCGCGGGCTCGGCGCCACGGCCGGCGGCTCGGTGGAGGCCGGCGAGCTCGGCTGCCGGGGCGCGGTGGCCGGGCGCGGGCGGCGGCGGCGCTGGCCGCGCGCGGGAGGCGCGGGCGGTGGTGCGTCCGTGGGCTGGCGGCGTGGCGCCCGCCGGCGGCGGTAGGGCCCGCGGGGCCCGGCGGCTAGGGTTTCGAAATTCCAAAAAAAAGAAAACGAAAAAAAGAAATCCAGATGCAATTTATAAACAGAGAAGAAGAAAAAAAAACGTAATGGGATCTAGTTGCGCTCGCGAGCGGAAAAAAAGTTACCGGGCCGGGCTACGGATTTTTTTCTTCTTTTTATTTAAAACCGTAACTTCAAACAATAAAATAAAATCAACCGTAACTCCGAAAAATATGAAATAAAATTCTAAATTCTTCAAATAGTCTAAAGAAAAATATTTAATGAATACATTTTCTAAAAAGTAAAATAAAAATAAAAATATTTTCTAAATGCTTTATTTAAATTTAAAATACTTTTCATAAATCAAATAAAATCCAATAAATTATTAAAAATATTTTATTTGGTCAAAAGCATTGACAAACCATTTCTAAATAATAAAATATAAATTTTAAAATTGTCACAAATAAATAATTTGGTAAAATAAAGATATCCCATTGGAATATTTTTTCAAATCTTTTAAAATATTTAATAAATCATTTCAATGAAATAAAAACTCTCTTAGCATTATAAAACCCTAAAATAATTTTAGAGTTATTTATAATACTCAAAATAAATTTCAAAAACTTTAAAGTAATATTCTAAATATTTCCCAACTTTATTAAAAAGGGGATAAGTCATTTTATATCCTCTCAAATGAATTTCCTTGAGTTGAAAAATGTTTTGAATATTCCGAAGAATTCCAACATTGATTTAAAACATTTCCCAACCTTTTAATATGTTGAAGGAGTCATATTACCTTCTGTCATTTTGTTTTGTTGGTTTTGTTTTAAATAATAAATTCCGAAACACCAATTATGAATATTAGGGAAAGTCCTTTTATTTCCTCTTTTTTTAATATTCAATAAACTCCAAAAAGTTTTAAATCCCAGAGAAAGTCAACACATCAATCAAACAATCGTTATCTATTTAAATTTTATTAACACTCCAAAATTCGGAGAATTTTGGGATGTTACAGCGTATCGTCCCAAGGGTTTGGATGCACCGGCGAAGTATGCGCCAACTCTCAAGGTGAGAAAGGGAAATGCACGGTACCGAATAGGCTAGAAAAAGTATATGTGGGTGGAAGTGTCAACTTTCGAATACTCACATTAGTCCGAAGAACTCATGCACTTATTATCGGTAACTCTCAATCTAATCAGGAGGTTCACAAAGAGACAGGTACCCCGAGGAGGAGTGTATGGGGGTTTGGTTATCCTTACACATCCTCGACTCATGGTACCTGAGTGTACTCTAATATCCGAAACCTCCAGAGGTTAGTGATCCATCTAGTAGCTAGAGTTCTCAACAGGGGTTTTTGGTTTTCGGAAAACACACGGATTGCCCAAAATACGACATCTATCACCAATAGGCTCGAGCTCTTGACACCAAAAGTTCAAACATTACTCTAGTCAATACCTTAAAACTATTGCAAGTTACTACTACAAAGAGAATAGCAACTTCAACTACCTCCTTTCTAGTCAAGAAACAAAACTCAGTGCAACAGGAAAACTGTCTAACAAGATAAAACATGCAACCTATAGAAAGTTCAACCTAAAACAAAAGAAAAGCTCTAGAAAAACTAAAGCACTACAACTAAACAGAGCAATAGCTAAGAAAAGAAAAAGAACAACTCACAGCTAAAAGAATAAGCATGCAAATCATATGAGGAGTTCTAGTTCAAGCGGAGCGTGTATCTCTCCCACCCAAAAGAGTAAGCTGGGTTCTAACTTGTTACTACAGCAAACAAAGCAAAAACAAACCTAAGAAAAGTAAAGAGCTAGACGCGCCAAGCATAGCACACAACGCATGAAGTGATAAAAATATAGTGCAACGAGAGACGAACTGATAATTGTTGATGAAGAAGGGGATGCACGGGGGCATCCCCAAGCTTAGACGCTTGAGTCTCCTTGAATATTTATTGGGGGTGCACATGTGCATCCCCAAGCTTGAGCGTTTGACACTCCAAGATCTTCTTTCATCATCTTCCATCACGCACTTGAAAACTCCCTTCATACATAACTCATTGTAGACGGATTAGAGAGGTTAGTGCCCTACTAAAATAATTTTTCCTCTACTGTAAATAAAGATAGACTTGAAGAGCTACTGTTACTCAAGATTTCCAAAATGTTTTTGCAAAGAAAAAGCAAGCTTAAGGTTTGCAAAAGAAGAAAAGGCAAAACAGGACAGAATCTGTGAAAAACAGACCAGAAGGTAGAAACGAATTTTTTAGGGGTACTTCTGCAACTCAAATCAAAAAACTCAGAACATACGAAAGTTTCGTAATTGTATAGCGCACTGTGTGTAAACTATTCAGCTCAAAAAGATGAACTGGGATTTTTCTGTGATTTTTCTAGTCACGAGGACAGAATCTGTTTTCTGGACAGCATGTCACAACTTTCACTTTCCTTGTCGTATGAGGCTATAAAAGGCACAAAGCTTGATAAAATAAAGATACAATGATGTTGCTACAGTAGTAACAATCATCAAGACCACTAAGAACAGAATAAAAGCAAAAAGAAAAACCTAAATTCGTTGCGGGCCGCCTCCCGAAAGCGCTTCTTTCGAGCCATTAGCTAGGCTTAAAGCAGAAGATCAAGTCTTTTCAAGAGAATAACTAGCCCGTGTGACGGACTCAAAAGGTAACTTAATATTTTTCCTAGGGAAATGTTCCATCCCTTTCTTGAGAGGGAACTGGAATTTGATATTCCCCTCTTTCATGTTAATAACAACACCAACTGTGCAAAGAAAAGGACGTCCCAAAATAATTGGACAAGAGGGCTCACACTCAATGTCCATAATAGTGAAATCAACGGGAACATAATTGTCATTGACAATGATAAGAACATCGTCGATCTTCCCCAAAGGCTTCTTTACGGAAGAATCAACAAGACAAACACCAAAAGAACAGGGATCAAAAGGTTTCAATTCAAGCATATCATACATTCTTTTGGGCATAACAGAGGTACTTGCTCCAACATCACAAAGAGCATAACAAGAGATGTTATTCAATTTGACTTTTATCATAGGATCCCAACCATCTTCTAGCTTCCTAGGTATGGAGGCTTCTAGTCTAAGATTCTCCACCCTAACTTTGATTAGAGCATTGGTGATATGCTCTGTGAAGGCAAGATTAAGTGTGCTAGTGTGGGTGTCTCTAGACATCTTGTGTAGGAAACCAATAACTTCAGGTAAAGTGCAGTTGTCAAACACTACAAGAAATAGTTCAACTTGTGACCTTCTGTCAGTGACCCTGCATGAAATGGTCGTAAATGTACGACCATTTGATACCAATTGTTGAGAAGTTGTTTGGGTGGCTCCAAACCCTAAACCATAACGACCATTTTGTACAGAAAGGTCGTAATTTCCTTACACGAAATGGTCGTAAAGCAAATAGCACCGGTTCATTGCCTTATTTATAGCTGATCACGACCAATATACATGGTCATAGCCTTGTAAATTGTGGTGCATTGATATGACTAGGCGCCACGTCATCAGTTTTGCCTATGTGTCATGTCCATGTGTCAATTTTTGCCCTAGGTTGTGAAGCAGCCTACATTTCTATCATTCCCAAAATCCCCAAAAAAATCTCATAAATTCTTCGGATCATATCTTCCTCAAATATGTCAAAAACCTTCCTTGCCTAGTTCAAAAATAATTAAGAAATATTCATTTTCCTATGTTGTTCAGAACAACACTTTGTGAAGTAAGCGTTATTTATATTTTCTTGATTGCCCTCAAAAATTTTAGGCACTCTTTCCTATCCATATCATTGCCTCATGAAGAAATTCAGGTCCATTTTCATAGTAAATCTTCCTCAGCAAATTTCCAAAATTTTCCGTTCAACTAGAAGCTTTGTGAAGGAAGTACTAGATAGGCATATCCTAATGAGTTGAATTTTTTCCACGTCTTCTATATGCCCAAATAATAGCTCTCCACAAAATTTGAGCCTCATCTAACAATCCATGTGAGCTCACCATCCAATCTTTATTTTTGGTAATATTTTCAGTTTGTGAAGCAACTATATTTTATATTGATTTATAATTGCTACAAATTTACGAGGACATGACCCTGCCCATATAACCTCCATCCACCAAATTTTAGCTCATTTAATTTAGCCAATTTCCCTCAATATTGTTCCCAATTTTCTGTTTAGTGGAGAGCATTGTGAAGGAAGTACCATATTTATTTATCCAAATAGTATGAAACTTTTATAGTGCCTTCATATGCCCAAATTATCATCCTCCTCCAAATTGCAGCTCAAACCAATCATCTATGTGAGACTAGCTTCAATTTCTATTTTCTGGCCAGATTAGCACATTGCAAAGCAAGTGCAATCTAGACCCCTCCTATTCCAATTTTGTTGGTTTTTATGGTTACTAGGACATAAATTAGGATGCAACACGAAGGTTTTACATTTTTTTTTATTTTTTTTGATTTTTTAAGCACTGATTTCAAAATGCGGTCAAAACGGGGGAGGGGGGCATGGCCGATGATAGCTAGGGGTGGAATCTTGCACAACTCTGGTAGATCTCTGATGAAATGAGTACTTGTGCACCTAGAAATGATTTTTAAAAAAATAAAGAGCAAACTATCAAGCACTTGTAGTTCAAATTTCACCCCGTTTCAACTGAATCAGCGACAATTTGTCTTTTTCAGGAGAGGTGTATAAGAAACATTTTACATGGAAAGTTTGGTCAATTGTTAATAAAATATGGTCTATTATATTAAAAAAATGGATTGGTTCAAATTTACGCCAAATATTTGGTAGTTCCTTCACAAAAAGACCCTACTTTCGACGCTCGAAAAATGATTAATGGTTTTTTCGTGCAGCGAAAATGAAAACATCCTTTGTCAAACTTGTTGCCCATTCCAATGTGCACACATATGAAAAAAAATGAGATCATTAGGGAAACTATCCTTTGAAACTGGCACTAATATCGGTCATTTGGATTGAAAGCTACGAACCTTCATACTCGATAACTCATTTTGAGAAGACTTTTTTAAGATATCTGCATTATTCCAAGTTTGTTGGTTTTTATGGTTACTAGGACATAAATTAGGATGCAACGCGAAGGTTTTACATTTTTTTTGATTTGTTTTGATTTTTAAGCACTGATTTCAAAATGCGGTCAAAACGGGGGAGGGGGCATGGCCGGTGATAGCTAGGGGTGGAATCTTGCAAAACTCTTGGTAGATCTCTAATGAAGTGAGTACTTGTGCACCTAGAAATGATTTTTTGAAAAAATAAAGAGCAAACTATCAAGCACTTGTAGTTCAAATTTCACCCCGTTCCAACTGAATCGGCGACAATTTGTCTTTTTCAGGAGAGGTGTATAAGAAACATTTTACATGGAAAGTTTGGTCAATTGTTAATAAAAATATGGTCTAGTATATTACAAAAATGGATTGGTGCAAATTTACACCAAAAATTTCGTAGTTCCTTCACAAAAAGACCCTACTTTCGACACTCGGAACCATTTGGTCAATTGTACATTAAATATGGCCTAATATTTTAGAAAACTAATTTGGTCCAATTTTGCAACAAATATATGGTAGATCCTTCACAAATAGACTAATATTTAGCACTCGAAAAATGAAAAATAATTTTTTCGTGCAAAGAAAATGAAAACTCTCTTTAGCAACATTGATGCTCCTTGATTCATAACATAAACTTAACACAACGTGAAGATTTTCTATTTTTTTAATTTTTTTAATTTAATATCCTAATTTAAAAATGCGGTCAAATTTCAAGATTCAAGTGCGAGACAGACAACCAATGAGACGCGAGGAACCGCCTCCACGCGGATCACCCAGTTGGACTCGATCTGAGCCATCCATCACACACCCATCCAACGGAGGAGCATCCCCAAGAAACCAAAACCCTAGTCACCCACCCACCCTTTCAATCTCTCTCACTCTCCAGATCCGATCGAGGCACCCGCCCCACCTCCGTCTCCCTCGTCTCGTCTCCCACCGCCGCCGCCACCACCCACTACCAACCTCGTCTCCACCACCCACCCTCTCCCCCTCCCCTCGCCTTCACCCCCCAGATCCACTGCCCTCATCTGCCCAGCGACCATGGCGCTCCATCAAGCTGTCCGGACCGCGGCGCGCTTGGCCTACCTAGGGTTTGCGGTGGCGGCGCTACACGCCGGCCACCAGGAAGGCGACGGCGACGACCTCCTCGCAGCTGTGACAGAACCCCCTCCACTGCTCCTCCATGTCTCTCTCTTTCCCCTCACTCTCTCGGTTTCCCTCTCTTATTCTCTCTCTCCCCGCAAATCCCATCACCCGCACGGTGCCACCACGGATGCCGGAGGGGCCTCGCCTTCGGAAGCGCAGTTGTCCCGGCGCTCCTGTCGGGGGATTGGTACCCGGGTAGGCTAACCCAAGCGGAAGCAACCTTTCAAGACAAGGATGGACCGATTGGGCCGCAGCTGGGCCGAGCTGGGCAGATGTACGGCCGATTGCTCCAAGGCAATCAGTCGTACCGAATGCCAGCAGTCGGCCCAGGCTTAATCGGTCCACCCTTCCTTCACCAAGATGATCGTCCGGTTGGTCCGCAGCTGGGCCGAGATAGGCACTTGGAAGGCCGATTGCCCAGAGCAATCGACCTTACCAAGAACTAACAGTCGGCCCAGGCGCAATCGGAACAACCTATTACCCTTGGAGGAAGTCGACCCCGACACCAGTCGGGGGTATGATTACGAGGTCATAAATACCATATCCCGAGATATCTGGGTGGCAGGAAGGCCAAGTCATGTCGAAGATCTGGTGGAGATACGGTGTCGACCTCTCCGCCGATTCCGCGGACAAGGCGACAAGACCGCACCTCCAAGCTCCACTGTTCAGCCCTAGGCCCTACGGGTCTACAGCATGGGCCGCCGCTCGTAGGCTCCGGATCACCCGGAGAGGAGCAGTCGGGTGACAGCTGGGCCCATTCGGCAATGAAGTTACCTGGGCTCACACTATAAGAGCCAGGGTACCCCTCCTGCGTGAGGGACGACCCGCTCTAGATCACCATTACTCACCTTCCCCTCAGTTCATTCACTGCTTGTAGTTACTCCTCAGGGACGCAGGAGAGAGCCTTGCCCACGGCGGCGGCGCACACCTTCCCCTGAGAAGATAGAGAAGCAGTTATTTTAGCCAGAGCATTGATATATAAGAGACAAGCAGGAGTAGGGGTGTTATCTCTCCGGAGAGCCCCGAACCTGGGTACATCGTGGTGTCCTCCACCGTGTTTGTGCCCAACCCGATTCCGGCACCATCGGCATTCTCTCCCTCGCGTCTTCCCCTCACTTTAGCCATCCCATGGCATCTGACGTCACATATCGACGACAGTTGGCGCCCACCGTGGGGCAGACCGAGGCGTCGACTGGAGTAAAGATCCGGACGGGATTTTCCTCTGCATCGGGCGGGAGCCACGCCTCTGGCCTAATTCTAAGGCGTGGGGCAATCGATTATGTGGTGGACTACTCGGCGCGGTACAGCGCTGGAGCACCCCTGCCGCCCGGTGTGTCGCTGCAGGTCGGCAGTCATCGCCTCTTCATCAGCAGCTTCCCCGAGGCATATCCCAGAGATATTCGCATCTTCTCGTGTGCTACGGACCCGCTCTCGACCAGGGGCTGCAGAGCCGCGCCTGGCAGAGAGGAGGGCCGAGTGCACGCCGCCGTCATGATAGCGGGAGCATCCTCATCAACCAACCGCGACCCTGCGAGTGCAGCTAGAAAGGCCAAGGAGGTAGCTGACGCTGCAGAGCGAATCGGCACCAGTGCGTTGCGGGATGTGTTATACACACCCGTGAACAGGAATGGTGATCCGGAGCAAGTGCACACGGAGCTGGAAACAGCACGGCTCGCTCTGGCTCGCAGGGCTGAGCAAGTGCTGGCAGAAGAGCGTAGGCTGGGAGCCATCACAAGGGAATACAATGCAGCGCATGCAGGACCGCGCCGGCCGATTGAGCCCGCAGTCCTGGAAGATCTGAGAAGCCGAGGCAGGGCAGTCAACCAGCAGCTATCGGGGGCCGAGCAGCCGGAGCGTCCGAGGAGGCCGGTGCAACCGGAGCAACCGGCGCAGTCAGCGTTCGTCCAGAGGCCGACGTATAGCACGCCGGACAAGAACCTGAGAGCAGCCGAGCAGATAGCCCTTGAGTTAGAAGACCTGGAAGGAGATGAGCGGCGCGAGCAGTCGCGCCGAATGCGCGAGCTGTTGGCAGCCGCAAAGGAGCAGAGGATCGTTGCAATGGATCATCAAAATGCAGAACCTGGGGTGTCAAGAGGGACTGTGCGGCCGAATGCGGGAGCTAGCCAGCGACCAAATGCATCGCGCCCGAACAGGCATCAGCCCGCTCCATCTCGGCACGAGAGCAAGGTCAACAGCAATCGGCCACCCCCAGCAGCAAGCAGAAGAATGGAAGAGCCAGCGATTAACAGCAGGCGCAATGACATGCCACAGCAGTCGGCACCAAGACCAGCAATCAGCGCTCGACTTGGCCCTCGTCAAATCGGTCAGAACGATGCAAGGCATCGCATTGAGCTCCTGGAGAAGGAGGCTCAGGAGGATGAAGAAGGAGAAGCTGGCCCATCATGTTTTGGTCATCGCATTCGGACGGAAAAGTTTCCCATAGGCTTCACGCTGCCGAGAGACACTCCCAAGTACAATGGTTCTGTGAAGCCTGAAGACTGGCTGTCCGATTACCTGACGGCGGTTCGCATTGCAGGAGGCAAACGGCGGGTAGCAGTCCGCTATGCACCCTTGATGCTGCAGGGTTCAGCTCGGACGTGGTTGAATAGTTTTCCCAAGGACAGTGTGAACTGCTGGGAGGACTTCACGAGTGCATTCATCCACAACTTCACAAGCACGTATGAGAGGCCCAACCTCCCGCGGCAGCTAGCTCTGTGTGTGCAAGGCAAAGATGAGCCCCTCCGAGATTATTTATCTCGGTGTATCAAGCTGAAGAATTCATGCGAAGGAGTCCATGAGATCCAGGCCATTCAGTACTTCAGAGATGGATGCCTGGCCGATTCAATGTTGAAGCACAAGCTTCTACGCAAAGACTTCACATCGCTCGCCGAGCTCATGAAGGTGGCAAATGCGTTCGCTATGTCCGATTCTGCGATGCGCCCTATCCAGCTCAGAGTTGGAGGTGTGATTCAGTCACCAGGGGCTCCGCAGTCGGACACAGGGAACCAAGGCCTTAGTCAGAAGGAAAGGAGAGAGAACAACTGCAACAACAACAACAACAACAACAACCACAACCAGCAGAACAATGGCAAGCGCAAGGACGAACAGCCCGATACCCAGTATGGCAGTCAGCAGGTGGCCGCTGTCCAGAATGAAGAAGATCCAGCGGCTGTAGGAGGCAGTCGGAAGATGAGACCAAATGTGAGACCCCCGGGGCAGATGAAGCCCAAGTACACGTTCGAGGATATGCTGGACGCGCCGTGCAAGTTGCATAGCACGCCTGGCAGGCCGTCTGCGCACACCACTCGGCAGTGTGACTTTGTGAGAAGGATTGCGAAGGGAGAAGCTTTACCACCTCCACCTCAGAACAGAGGACCACCTCAGCAGCAAAACCAGTTCCCACAACAAGATGCCGCCTACATGATTTTCACCAGCGAGTCCACGGACAAGGGCAGTCGGAGAGCTCGAGCTCAGGAGGTTAATGCCACTATGCCACCAGTTCCCCAGTTTATGCATTGGTCCGAGTGTCCCATATCCTGGGACAGAGCAGATCATCCCACCATTTTGCCGAATCCGGGCCACTATCCGCTGGTGGTGGACGCTCTGTTCGCAGGGCCAAGGTTTTCATGCAAGTTCTCTAGAGTGCTCGTTGATGGAGGGAGCACAATCAACATTCTGTACAGAGATACAATGGTCAAGTTAGGGCTCACAGAGAGGGACCTGGAGCACAGTCGGACGACTTTCCATGGGATTGTTCCTGGATTGTCTTGCACCCCCATGGGTCGCATTCGGCTGGATGTTATATTTGGCACAGAAGAAAATTTCAGGAGGGAGCCGATTTGGTTTGAGGTCGCCAACCTCAGTAGTCCTTACCATGCTCTGTTGGGATTGCCGGCGTTTGCCAAGTTCATGATCAATGCACAGCAGACATACCTGAAGATGAAGATCCCAGGACCAAACGGCGTCATCACTGTCACCGGGGACTTCAGGAAGTCCCTCGAGTGCACATCCGCTGGCAGCAGTTTGGCTGATTCGTTAGTGGTTGAGACGGAGAAGCGTCAGCTCAGCAAGGTGATTGCAATGGCGCAAGCACAGAACAAGAATCCACTTCCAGTCGGCCCAGCAAAGAGAGTAGATGAGGAATCGGCTTTTCAGTTGGCCAAGGACAGCAAGAAAATCGCTCTAGATCCCTCCGACTCAACCAAGTTTGTTGTAGTCGGAGCTGGACTTAGCGATAAATAGGAAAGCGAGCTCGTCGAGTTTCTCCGTGAGAATCGGGACATCTTTGCATGGTCTCCACAGGACATGCCTGGTGTGCCGAGAGAACTCGCCGAGCACAAGCTGCACATTCGGTCAGGCTCGAAGCCGGTCAAGCAACCCCTGAGACGTTTTTCTGAAGACAAGAGAAGGGCAATCGGTGAAGAGATTGCGAAGCTGCAAGCTGCAGGTTTCATCATGGAAGTATTTTACCCCGAGTGGCTGGCGAATCCAGTCCTCGTCATGAAGAAGAACAAGACCTGGCGCATGTGTATAGATTACACCTGCCTGAACAAGGCGTGCCCAAAAGATCCGTTTGCTCTGCCCCGTATTGATCAAGTGATTGATTCTACGGCCGGCTGCGAGATGTTGTCTTTTCTGGATGCTACTGCTGGCTATCACCAGATCAAACTTGCTATGGAGGATCAGATAAAAACTGCATTTATAACCCCTTTCGGGGCTTACTGCTATATCACCATGCCGTTTGGTTTGAAGAATGGAGGTGCCACTTATCAGCGCACAATTCAGAGATGCACACACTCCCAGCTCGGCAGAAATCTCCACGTCTACGTGGATGACCTAGTGGTGAAACCGGCAAAAGGAGTCACGCTGTTGGATGACCTCAGGGAAACATTTGCAAACTTGAGAACTTATCAGATCAAGCTCAACCCGGAGAAGTGCGTGTTTGGAGTCCAAGCTGGCAAGCTCTTGGGATTTCTCGTTTCCGAGAGAGGAATCGAATGCAATCCTGAGAAGATAGCGGCAATAGAGCGCATGGAACAACCCAAGACCCTGAAGCAAGTATAGAAGTTCACTGGTTGCCCCGCATCACTCAGCCGATTCCTCAGTCGGCTGGGTGAAAAAGCAATCCCGTTGTACCAATTGATGAAGAAGACAGAGAAGTTCACCTGGACCCCCCAAGCAAATGAAGCATTCCGAGAGCTCAAGCGCATGCTCTCCACAGCACCGATTCTGGCTGCCTCGATTGAGAAGGAGCCAATGATGTTATACATTGCGGCAACCAATCGGGTGATCAGTGCAGTTATGGTGGTGGAGCGGCCTGAGAAGGACAAGGCACAGCAAATTCAGCGTCCAGTGTATTACATCAGCGAAGTGCTCTCAGCATCCAAGCAGAACTACCCTCACTATCAGAAGATGTGCTATGGAGTGTACATGGCAGCCAAGAGATTGAAGCCATACTTTCAAGCTCACTTGATCACAGTCGTCAGCTCGGCTCCGCTGGACGACATCATGGGAAGCAGAGATGCAACCGGAAGAGTGGCAAAATGGGCAATCGAAGTTGCTAGCCATGGCATCCAGTATGAGCCGAGAACAACAATCAAGTCACAAGCGTTAGCCGATTTCCTGGTGGACTGGGCTGAAACTCAGTACATGCCGCAGCTACCAGTGTCGGATTTTGGCGAATGCACTTTGACGGCACCAAGATGAAGAGTGGCCTAGGGGTTGATGTGGTACTGACTTCACCAAGAGGAGATCAACTGCAATATGTGCTCCAGATTCACTTTGCAGCATCAAACAATGTCGCTGAGTACGAAGCCCTTGTGCATGGTATCAAGCTTGCTAAGGAAATCGGTATTCGGAATATTGAGTGCTTTGGTGACTCCGACCTGGTTGTACAGCAATGCTCAGGCACCTGGGATGCAAAGGACGCAAACATGGCAAGCTATCGCTTCTTGGTGCAGCAAATCAGCGGGTACTTTGAAGGTTGCGAGTTCCATCATGTGCCAAGAGCATATAATGAGGCAGCAGATGCATTGTCCAAGCTCGGATCAACAAGGCAAGTTATCCCACCAGGTGTGTCTTTGGAGCACATCAAGAAGCCATCCATCATACCATCCCCAGAGTCTGAGTCCATTTTTATCTCGGAGACCGACCTTGAAGCATTGAAGAAGGAAAAAGAAGCTCAACCGGCAAAACTTGCAACCGTGAAGAAGCAGTCCAGCGCCCAAGGTATCTCGGCAGCAGCACCAGGGGCTGTCGAGTGCGAGCCAGGGGCTGCCAAAGGATGTGAGAAGAGCAAAGCTTTTGGGAAGCAAGCAGAGGCCGCGCCAGAAGGCACAACCTCCGAAGAACCAATGATATCAGAAGTTGCCGATTGTAATGATGAAGCTCCAGCTCTGAATGAGAAGTCGACACCAGGGGCTGCCGAATGCGTGACAGGCGCCGCAATCGGCAGTTTAGGGGCAGAAGCAGAAATGATAGAAGTCCAAGAGGCCGAGATCCAGGAGGCCAATGGCCAAGGAACTGTGATCCAAGAAGAAGTCCCACCCCAGCATGCAGTGGTAATGGCAGTCGTCAGCGCGCCATCATGGGCACAGCCGATCAGAGATTTCCTAGAAGACGGAGTCCTCCCAGAAGACAAAGCAGAGTCACGGCAAATCAGCCGCCGATCTTGGGCGTACACAATAATCAACAATGAGCTAGTGCGCAAGAGTGCAACTGGTATCCTTCAGAGATGTAAGAGGACAGAGGCTTGGAGCTGCTCAGAGACATTCATCAAGGTGAATGCGGTCATCATGCATCAGCAAAGGCAATCGCCAGCAAAGCTTTCCGACATGGTTTTTACTAGCCGACTGCGCTTGCAGCGGCTGAGAATTTGGTGAAGTACTGCAAGGGCTGTCAGCGGTTCAAGGCAAGAAGTCATCAACCAGCATCGGCGCTGAAGACAATCCCAATAGCATGGCCGTTTGCAGTATGGGGTTTGGACATGGTCGGACCATTCAAGAGAGCTCGAAGTGGCATGACACATCTTCTAGTCGTAGTGGACAAGTTTACCAAGTGGATTGAAGCCAGACCGATCAAGAAGTTGGTTGGTCCGACTGCGGTTCGGTTTGTGGCCGACATTGTGTGCAGATATGGTGTGCCTAACAGCATCATCACCGACAACGGCACAAATTTTGCGAAGGGTGCACTGGCTCGATATGCATCTCAGCAGGGCATTCGGCTTGATCTGGCATCTGTGGCGCACCCGCAATCAAACAGTCAAGTCAAAAGGGAAAATGGACTAATCCTATCGGGTATCAGGCCCAGATTGGTAGAGCCACTTGAGAGGGCACCCGGAGCATGGATTGAAGAGCTCCCCGCAGTATTGTTCAGTTTAAGGACCACACCAAACAGGTCGACTGGATTCACTCCTTTCTTCCTGGTGTATGGTTCAGAAGTAGTCATCTCATCCGACATTGAGTTTGATTCACCTCGGCATGCCCTGTACACCGAAGAAGAAGCCAGATTGGCACGAGAAGATGGCATCGACCTCAAAGAAGAAGCTTGTCTGTTGGCCTTGTCCAGGTCAGCAGTCTATCAGCAGAAGTTGCGGCACTACCACAGCAAGAAGATTCGTCCTCTCGCTTTCCGAGAGGGAGACATGGTGCTACGCCGAATTCAGAAGTCAGACGGGCAGCACAAGCTATCCTCACCTTGGGAAGGGCCATTTGTCATCAGCAGAGCGCTCAAGAACAACTCCTACTATCTGATCGACTGCACCAAGGGCACTAAGCACAAGGACACGTCAGGAGCAGAGACGGAGCGGCCGTGGAACGCCGAGTTGTTATGTCCGTTCTATAGTTGAGCGGCAGAGACTTATCTAAGCCATTCGGCAAAACAATCAGTAAAAGTTATCATGCCTCTGAAAATGAGCATTCGATTACCTTTGTATAATTTCATTCGAAGAGCTAGCCTCAATCGGCGACGCTCAGTCATACCCGAGACGTGTATAACACACCCGGGGACTGACCGACCACGAGGTCAAGCGAATAGGACATCGAGGCACGGGGACTGCGGGCTGGCACTCAATTCGGCACCTAGCTCAAGCGCAAATCACTAAAAGGTTTGTGGCATTGAGAAGGGTTGCGATTGGGGCAGTCGGTAGTACAAATCCCCGGGAAACAATTCGAGACGCACCACCAGAGGGCACATTCGATAAGACAAAGTTACCGATTGCGGCGCAAACCAGGGCATCGAGCCTGGTAGCGAGCAATCGGCGCTTACTGTCGCAGAATCCTTTGCGTTAAATCTTGTCGTGTAAAAAATGAAAAACTTATCGAACCTTGGCTGGTAATCTACCGTTGATCCGATTGCAGACCGCACGATGGCAGCAAGTTTGACACGGTAGACATCCCCAAGTGCAGCCGATAAAGGAAACCGACAAAGACGCAAAGTTGATCGTACAAGTAAAAGCAAAGACCAAGCAATCGGATTGCATCACAAATAACAGGCCCAAGGCCGAATAAGTTCGTTACACCGGAGTTACACCCAGTGGGTGTCGACAGAATTAAAATTATATCTTACAAGCAGATAGTCGGAAGACAAAATAAGATAAAACCGATTCAGTATCGGCAAGCTACAGCAAGGAACATAGTTGGCGGCATGGCTCAGGAAGTTGGAGGCACGGAGCTAGAAGACGGAGCAGTCGGATCCGATTGCGCTTCAGAAGAGGTGGCACCAGTCCGCTTGGATCTCGGAGATGTTTGAGATGAGCCGCTATCAGAAAGCTCCTCGGCCAGGCCAGAGATTGAAGGTGCAGCGAGCGGATTCCCTCCCTCGTCGAGATACGGAGTGTACTCGTAAGGAGAAAACCAGTTCACCATAGTGCTGGCTAGCCGATTCACTTCGGTATAGGTCTTCTCAAGCAGATCGGAGGCATTTTTTCGGAGGCTGTAGAGTTGGGAGAGCTTCACGTGAGGGTACCAGCTCAACACAGTCTGAAGGGCGGTTTCCGCGCCAGTCCGACCTGCAGAATTCAGCAAGACGTCGATCCGACGGGGGATGGCCTTCAGGAGAGTCTGAGTCTGTTCAGTGGTAGCATTCAGAGCTTCCCCCTTGTCAGAGTCTTCTTCATCTTGTGTGTCAGCCTTGGGGGTCCCGGCGGAGGAGCCAACAGCGTTTTTCATCTTCCGAAGGCCGACCTTAAGTTCAGTCGGCGACCACAGTGATTCAGCAATTTTCAGGATTCCGAGCTTGAATGACAGGGCAACTCCCTTGATAACAGGAATGCGGGCTTCGGTGCCAATCGGGTATTTGTGCCGTGTCCAGACGTTGTCTTCAAGTTGGCAGGTCCCTCCGGCGGCAACGGTTTCTTCTCGGGATTTGGCTACGGCCGCATAGGCAGCTGCTTCAGACTCGGGCCAAGCTTCTGGGTCACAAAAGAAAGTATGAGCAACAAGATAAAGGAGGAAAGCACTCGGACGCAGGAAACACTCACCGCTAAGGAGGACGTCCATCTCGGTCATTGTCTCGCAGAAGCCTTTGGCTCGGCGGCGCAGTCGGGTGGTCTCTTCGTAGCTGCGTTTCTCCAGTTCTTCAAATTTGGCGACGTGTTCATCACGATCTCGCCGAATGGAATCGCGTGCAGCCACCGCTTCATCCCTCTCAGCTTGCAAGGCTTCTTGGGCGGCGACGGCGGCATCTCGTTCGGCAAGGAGACCATCACCAGTAGCCGTCACGGCAGCTATGTCGGCCAGATGTTTTCTTTCGAGGGCTGCCATCTCAGAGCGAAGGCTTTGGATAGTCTGATTTAGACCAGTTTCTACCCCCTGCAGTCGGGTCGCTTCTTCCTTGGCTTTGGCGAGTGCTGGGCCATGTTGGTTGAGTTCTGCAGTCAATTCAGCAATTCGGCCCTGAAGGTCATCTACCATGGGAATAGAAGCTAGAGGAGAGCATAAAAGATATGAGTGCAAGAGTAATTGTTAATCGGAGAGGAGACAGAAATGGTATAGAGGTTACCTCTCAGTTTAGTGATCTCGGCCGATTGATTGTTGACCTGCAGCTGGGCCTGGGCGAGAGTTCGGAGGCTGGCAGTGTAAGCATCAAGAAGCTTTTCGAAGACTTCGCACTTTTCGTCCATAACAGCCTGAGAAGAATAGTAAGAAGGAGTAGAGATACAACAGTCAGCAGAAGAACCGATTCGATTGCAAGCAATCGGCCCGAATCTCGGGGACTACACCCAGTGGGTGCGCTTGCGCGCACCCACCGGAAGAAAAGTCTCCCGAGTGAAGGGAGGCAGAAGATAAAGAAAAAAGTAAGAAAGGTCCGAACCGATTGCAACCAATCGGCCCGAATCTCGGGGACTACACCCAGTGGGTGCGCTTGCGCGCACCCACCGGAAGAAAGGCCTCCTGAGTAAAGGAAAGACACAAAAAGAAAGTCAAGAAGTTACCGTGTGATGAGAGGTGAGCTGTTGGAGGTCCCGAGCAAGGGCATCAGCGAACTCATTCACCCGACTGAGAGTGGTCGTTAGAGGGTCCTGAGGGCGGTGTGAAGCGTCAGGCTCGGCGCCGACATGACGAGCGCGAGAGTATTCGGCCCAGAACTGGTCCACCGAGCGCATAAGAATTTCCGACGCAGAGGAGGTCGGCGTTGGCACTAAAGCTTGAGAGGCGGTGGAAGCAGCAGCGGGGATGGCTAGTGGCACCGGCGTCACCTGAGGGCCAGAAGTACTCGGTTGTGGTGGCGGCGCAGTCGGATGAGCTGAATCGGAGGTGATAATTGCGACTGGCGGCAAGGTCGTCGTCGTCGGTGGCACGGGCAGAACAACCGGTGGCACAGTTGTGGCAGTCAGTGGCGCCGACACCACGATTGGCGGCGGGCTTGTCACCATCGGTGGCTCGAATGTGGCAGTCAGAGCAGGTATAGTCGCGACAGTGGAGACCGGGTCGGAGCGGCGTGGTGGAGATGGGGCAATCGGATCGACCGATTGTGTTCCTCTTTCGCCAGGAGCTCCCCGATCAGCTGCGCTCTTGGAAGTCTTGGAGGCAACAGAAGAGGAAAAAGTCTTCTTAGTCGTCTCCAGGCGGGCCTTCTTGGCAGCGCGCTCGGCGTCCTTGGAGGTGCGATGAGAAGCAGGCGACCGTTTGTGGACGGCAGCGGCGGATGCGGCAGGAGAGATGACGACGCTGGTATGGACAGGAACGCCAGCGTCGACGTCGTCAAGCCCAATCGGTTCCCTGAAAGAAGAAAGAGGAAGTGAATCAGTATAAAGAGGGAAAGTAAAATGCAAGGCGTGAAGATAAAAGCATACCCGACTGTTCTTGGTGCTCCAGAGGGGATCCGGCATCTCAGCGGGGCGACATCCAGCGGCGCCTGGGAAGTCGGCCTTCGGGTGGTCGTCACCTGGGGGTGTTTGCCTTTGCTGGCATTCGGCGTGGCTTTAGAAACCTTGCTGGGAGCAGTACCAGCGGAGGAGCTGGTGGTCGAGGTGCGCTTAGCCGGCACCTTCGGAGGTTTGGCACGAGGAGCTGCATCAGAACCATCAGCCTTTGAGACACTATCATCATCACTCCATTTGGCCAAAAATTGCTCAAGGGAAGGGTCAGGCGTACCCCCTTGAGCTGGCGGTTGGGTGTCGGTCCTCGGAGGGTCGGCGGCTCCGGCATCAGCGAAGTCGGCATTCATGGAGTCGGAGGATTCTCCGGAAGACTCGTCGTCGTCATCATCATCATCACCGGACTCGGCGGAAGGAACCTCGCCGTTATACTCAAAGTCAGCGGGGTCATCCTTCGCGCGGTCGGGGGCATACACGCCAGCTTCCTGGCCGTCTTCCATCAGGTCGGACTGAATAAAATGCTGGAAAGAAGATAAAAGTAATCAGAGAAACTGAGATAAAAAGCAATCGGAAGAAGAGGGCAATCGGAGCATACCACAGGCGGTTTCTGCTGGCGAGTGAGGCAGTCAAGCCCGAAGCGGAAAGGGTCGGGCAAAGGGCTAGATGTAATAGCCCTCACTCTGGCGCAGAGGTCTTCCTTCTTCACCCGCCACGTGCAGAGCCGAGTGGGATCTCGAGGACCCGACATATCGCACAGGCGGTGCACTCGGCGCTGCAGGGGGAGAATCCGAGCTGGAAGCCAAGCGGCTACCAGGTCGGTCGGGAGAAGTCCTTCTTGCTCTAGCTGGGCGACCCTGACGACCTGGGCATCGACATCGCAATCTCCGACGCCATGCTTCAGCGACCACTGGTGCTTGTCAGTCGGCCGGGCGAGGGAGAACTCGGGCAGATTCAGGAGATCGGGCCCTTGGTCAGGTGACTTGACGTAGAAGAATGAGGTCTGCCAATTCTTGCATGATTGGACGATCTCGGGACTCTTGTACTTCGGCTTGCCGGCTGCGACAAGGCAACTGCCGCAGTTTGTCATGTCAGTCGGGTACATCGGTTCGCCGCCTTCGATGGTGGAGGGCACCACAGCTCCCGTCCGAGCATTGTGATCTCGGAGATTGAAGAATCGCTTCCAGAGAGCGATGCTTGGACGGTAGCCGAGATACCCTTCGCAGAGTGTCACGAAACCGGAAAGAATCATGATGAAGTTGGCTCCGAGGTGGTGAGGCTGCAATCGGTGGAAGTCGAGGAACCCGCGGAAGAAGGTGCTGTGCTGGCGGGAAGGCCGAATCCACGCTCGAAGTGAGCGAGGAATACAACCCTCTCGCCAGCACGCGCGTTGGGCACGACCTCGGCGCCGGGAATGCGCCATTCGATCTCCGCGGGCATCTTCCGGGCGCGAATTAGGGACTGAACGGCGCCGGCGGTGGCCTGAGAGCCTTTCCAGCACCCGCGGTTCACCTGTGAGACGTCTCGCCGTGGCGCCATGGCGTTCGCGGGCGGAGAGAAGACGAGGGACGAGGAGCGCGAGAGCAAAGGAGAAGAGTTACCGCGGAGGCAGCGGAGCGCACGGGTCCGTGGCTGGAGCGGATCTGAAGCGCAGAGGTTGGGTCGCAGGAGCGGCAGAGAGCTTCGAGCTAGAGCGGAAATGGCGCAGAGGAGCGAGAGTTGGAGGTTGAAGATGGCGTTTGGGAGAAGGAAGAGGCGAAGGCCCTCCCCTGTGGCTTATATGGGCGGCGGGGGAGGGGAGTGGGATGCAGCTGCGGCTGTGTGGCTTGGTGTGGCCTAGGGCACAGGAAGGGCAACCGGCAAACCAGCGCAAAGAATCCTGGCGCAAAAGGCGAGGCGTGCGACGTGGGGGTCAAGACCTGCAGTTATGTCAAGTCACGCATGGGTCGTGGGACCCGGCTCATTGATCACATCCCGGAAGAATCGGAGGTAACCGTTGGAATGAAATCGGCGAAAGATGTCTTTTTCGAAAAAGTGAAGACACGAATTGGGAGCGAACCAAATCCAATCGGACGAAAATTTGGCCAGCCAAGTGTGATCTCCGAGTCGGTCGACGAACTCGGAATGACGCACTCAATGAGGCCATAGCAGTCGGAGGATATCAAGAGAGAGATTAAAAACTACAAAGGCCCCGCGGTCAAATGACCGTGGGACCTTTACAGCTTTAGGGGCTACTGTCGGGGGATTGGTACCCGGGTAGGCTAACCCAAGCGGAAGCAACCTTTCAAGACAAGGATGGACCGATTGGGCCGCAGCTGGGCCGAGCTGGGCAGATGTACGACCGATTGCTCCAAGGCAATCAGCCGTACCGAATGCCAGCAGTCGGCCCAGGCGTAATCGGTCCACCCTTCCTTCACCAAGATGATCGTCCGGTTGGTCCGCAGCCGGGCCGAGATAGGCACTTGGAAGGCCGATTGCCCAGAGCAATCGACCTTACCAAGAACTAACAGTCGGCCCAGGCACAATCGGAACAACCTATTACCCTTGGAGGAAGTCGACCCCGACACCAGTCGGGGGTATGATTACGAGGTCATAAATACCATATCCCGAGATATCTGGGTGGCAGGAAGGCCAAGTCATGTCGAAGATCTGGTGGAGATACGGTGTCGACCTCTCCGCCGATTCCGCGGACAGGGCGACAAGACCGCACCTCCTAGCTCCACTGTTCATCCCTAGGCCCTACGGGTCTACATCATGGGCCGCCGCTCGTAGGCTCCGGATCACCCGGAGATAAGCAGTCGGTGGGCCCAGACCGATTAGAGGATGACAGCTGGGCCCATTCGGCAATGAAGTTACCTAAGTACCCTGGGCACACACTATAAGAGCCAGGGTACCCCTCCTGCGTGAGGGACGACCCGCTCTAGATCACCATTACTCACCTTCCCCTCAGTTCATTCACTGCTTGTAGTTACTCCTCAGGGACGCAGGAGAGAGCCTTGCCCACGGCGGCGGCGCACACCTTCCCCTGAGAAGATAGAGAAGCAGTTATTGTAGCCAGAGCATTGATATATAAGAGACAAGCAGGAGTAGGGGTGTTATCTCTCCGGAGAGCCCCGAACCTGGGTACATCGTGGTGTCCTCCACCGTGTTTGTGCCCAACCCGATTCCGGCACCATCGGCATTCTCTCCCTCGCGTCTTCCCCTCACTTTAGCCATCCCTTGGCATCTGACGTCACATATCGACGGCATCTCCCTTCCCACCCGCCGCCGATGGACCGGGAAGAAGGTAAGGCAGCAGTGACGGTGAGCCCGCCGGATTTGGGAGCGACCGTGGCTAATTCCGGGGAGGATTCCCGTTGGTGGTGTGCAGTGATGGAGTTCCTCAGCCAGGTGCCCCTCCTGCAGTCCCTCCCCGGCTCCTCCATCCACCGGATTTCCCGACGCCGTCCAGCTGAAGCACTACGGTCAGTCGATCCATCGCTAATATTACCCATCATATGCTAGACTTGACAGATCCTTTTGAACTTGTGTAGTAAATTGAGTGTTGGAAATATGCCCTAGAGGCAATAATAAAATGTTATTATATATATAATTCCACGTTCATAATTAATGTTTATATTTCTGTGCTATAATTGCAATGACCCTGACTGTGAGATTCAGAAGAAAACTCATTTGCATGTGTGGAAATGTAAACACCAAGAGTTCCTGGTTTAGCCTCTAAGACCAGCTCATGTGCTAACTGATGATTACGTTTTCTTAATCATGGACATTGTTCTTGTAACAAGGATGTCAGTAGCAATGGGAACATATTGTTAGCAGAACAATGATGTTGAACCGACCCCAGTATTGAATGATATACTTAGAGATCACATCGTAACTACGTTATAAGTCATATCATGAAATGTTTTCATATACGTAATTCCTTAGCCCATGAGAGTATCGAGTTGCTTCACACAGGAAGACATGCTTTGGTTCTTAGATGAATCCTCCCGTAAATGGGAAGTAGTAAAATAAGTTCTGGGTATGTCAGATGGTGTGGCTAGTGACTGTGATAGTTCAAGAATGGGATTTGCTCCTTCACGATGAAGAAGATATTCACTTCGGGCCCACTCGGTATGACGGTATCCATTATAGTCTGGCCAGACGCATTGTGATTCAGTCACGGGGATACCGGAATACGATAACGAGAAAATGGACAAACGAGCAAAGAGGATAACGAGTGGCTTGTGTACAAAAGTTGTTACACATGGGTGCCAAACTTCTCTCCTCTAACTTTGTCATATATCGCGAAGCAAAGGGAATGGTACATGACTAAACATAATGGTTCACTCGAAGTTTCTTCGTGTATGTGCGGGAGTCAACATGGGTGTCCATGGCTCCGCTGTTGATTATTGGCTATTGACAAAAGGCTGTTGACCTATGTCCGGAAGATGTTCTGAGTCATGTCCGCATTATACCGAACCTATTGGGTCACACACTTAACGAGCAGTAGTCTGTTAGAATACTAGAATGGTAGAAGGTTTAGTGGAAGCAAAGCAGAATAGTTCATACGGGTACCGGAAGTAGTTCTGGGGATTTATGAAATAGTTCATAAGGGCACCAAAAGTAGTTTTGGGTATTTAAGGATATGTCCGGATCACTCTGGAGTAGTCCCAGGTGGTTCCGGAACATATGAAAATGGTAATGGGAAAGTTTACGATCAACCAGAATAGTTTCGGTGATCGGTGGACAGCTTAAACAATATGTTGTGTTCACCGGACATAATAACCTTTGCCCGGATGGCTCCGAAACCCATTTAGATGGCTCCGGAACATTCGTTAGAGGTTCCAGAAGGTATTGGAAGTGCTCCAAAAGTGTCCGGAATGTCCCGAAACAGTCCCGGTAGGTCCCGGAAGGTCCTGGAAGCTTCTAGAAGGTTCCGGAAGGTTCCGGGCAGTACCACACACTGCCCTGCGCCCCTGGCCTTGGGGAGCAAGCCACCTAGGCTGCCCTGGCCGGCCAGGTGGTGGGGGCACACCAAAAAGGGGTGGGAGATCCTCCAGGTGGGATTTCCAAATACCATTATGGAAGGTTTCCGGTGGGAAGGTATGTGTAGGTTTGGAAGGCTTGGGAGTCCAAGTTGGACTCCCAAACCTCCTTGGGCTGCGCCCTAGGCCCCTTGGCCACCTATATAAGGTGAGCCAAGGGTGGGGGAAGACATACACAATCAATCCCCATGGCCTATGCGCCACCCTCCCTCCTCTGAACCCAGTTGCTCCACTTTTAGACCCCGGTTTAGACGCTGTTCTAGATCGGAATCCGTTAGGGTTTTCTCCCTCTAGTTTTCTCGGTGGCGTTCATCTCTGGACGGCGGAGCGCTGCTGGATTGCTGCTACGGGATGTGTGGATACTAATGGAGGGGTCGTACCTTTGACCCTTCTTCGAGGAGCTTGTTCATGGAACTTGTCCGTGGGACTAGATCGCGGGACTTGTTCGTGGGATTGATCGAGGGACTGTTCGTGGGAGAACTTGCGAGATCTACTTCCACTACGTCCACGAGCTTCACCAACTCTTCTTCCGCTGCAACCGTTGGTGAGCAAAGACCTAAACCTTGTATGCAATCTATCTTGGATGATCTTGGGTGCTTGTTACGTAGGCCGAAATTTTGTATTCTACTACGTTTCCCAACAGTGGTATCATGAGCGATCCTTGATTAGATGCATGTTTAGGTAGATCATATGTTGATATGAGGCATTGATTTTCTTGTTTGCTTCCCTATCATGTGATCATTTCTTTGCTCGACGGCATAATGTGATTTTGCTACAAGGTTTGAGTTTTGCCATGATCCCTCTATGCTGCTCTTAGTATGATGGTTGCCTTGATCATGGACTACATCAAATTCCTTGGATCTCATCCTAGTCTTGCTATAGAAAATTTTACATGAACGGGCTTGTGGATTTTATGAACTCAAATCCACACGGGGGTCACGCGTTTAACGAAGTTTGGCTTGTGGCATTAGTTGCTACACGCACCCCGTATGTTAAACTAGCAACAAAAGAAGTATCGTGTTTTTGTTTTGTCTAGGGTTTCTCGTTTGCCTTGTAAACCTGCTTAACAACCACGATAAAAGTTGCAACAACCCGTGTAGATGGCGATCTAACTCGTTTTTGCAGAGTATGCATGTGATGTGGTATAGCCTTCAGGATTTGCAATGTGTTTGTATGAGATGCTATATGTTATGTAATATTTATTCGCGACCTGCGTGTCGTGGTACGGCATGATGACTGGAATCATATGATTGTCACTTAATTATGGCCTGCGTGCCAGAACTGTTTATTAGCTCAAGGCAAAGCAATAGATAGATGCAAGGTGATGATCTACGATGCGGAGGTGGACCCCGACGCACATGCCGGAAGCCGTGGTGTTGGTCCCGGCACCAAGGACAAAGTTGGTGGACACGGTGACTTCAACCACGACGACGTGAAGATAATGAAGACTTCACGAAGCAAAGGGCTATATCATATCACATAATTTTATGAACTGCCTGTGATGTTTATCCCTTTGATGCACCCTTGTTTGATGCGCGGTAGTCGTGTTTTATTAGGGTGATCTCTCGCAAAACAATATCAAGTTGATAGTGTTCTCCCAACTGTAGCACCGTCTATACTATGTTTCACAACGGAGCAGGTCATGTCACATGGGTGCACACGGTGTGACGCATAAAAGACGGGTGTGTTAAAAGAACACACAGCACATTACACTTGGTTATCTTGACGGTTTGGATAAAAGTTTGCTACCGGAACACGCCCATCGAAAGATGAACAAGAATCACCTTTGGCGTGATTGGCAAGTTGGCCTACCGGTCCAGTCTAAGTCATCAGTGATGTCACATCAATGGCGGACGATTGGGTTGGATCTTGAATCACTCCAGCATCAATTATGAGAGATATTGATCTGAGTGGGAGCGCACTAAGTAATTAAATTGTTTAATCACAAGTGCAACTTAATTATGAACAAAGTCTTAGTATTTGCATTATCGTTGTAGAATAATGGCTCGCGTTACCACCTTCCCAATTGATTTTGATTAACTGTTTTATCTGGTAAAAACTTTACGATTGGTACCGTATTGTGAGGACTATCCTCAATAGTGTCGAGAAGGAGCTTGTCCTATCGCAAATTTTTGATGCTCTCCCGCTGATGCTATGGATGATGTGACTTATGTCCATAATCCAAAATGCTAGAATTCCACGACAGCTAAGTGCATTGTCTTCACCACCATGAAACCCGAACTTCGAAAAGTTTGGGATAGTTATGTTATATTGATGGAACTGAAAAATAAGTTTTCAGTAGTAAGACAATTAATGTTGGATGTAAGATATCTAGTACAATGTATGATTGTAAGCATTAGTGAAAATGTTCATTGTGCTCTAAACAAAACTAATGTGTGGGATCCAGAAGAACAATGATCATATGATGATGAGGATTAAGGGAAAGGAAGTTCCATAGGGTGTTAGTAAGACTTACACGCCGGAAAGTCCATGGCCTGCGCCACCCTTGATCATGTGTGATCTTCTGTGAGTAGGAGTGACATTGGAAATAGAACTATGATACGTATAAAGGCAAAACGAAAGAAGACTGGAATAACCAGCTCAGAAATGAAAGTCATACGAAGTTATAGATGAATTCATTGCTGGTCAAGAGATGTAATTCTTGGGAATCATGATTAAGCAGTTAATGGTGGATTCTGTATATTGTGATTAAACTGTTGATCACCGGAATATCACATCGATTGCATATTGTTGCAACTCGATGCAAGAAATACTATGGCCTTATGACTAGCTAATGATGAGTTTTGACACGCTCGGGAACACGGTAAAAGGTTTACTATACCGTGTGTTGACTCTATGATTATCTTCATAATTCATTTTAGAGTTGAGTAAATTGTTACTACACTTTAGCCTTGTTGCAAAACATCATTTTGAATCATGTTTGTTGCAAGAGAGTTGTTCAAAGCTATGAATAACGTAAAGGCCATACTTCCATTATGAATAGGGTGTATGTTATGAATCTTGATAATAATACTAAACATTCATAACACTGACGCTAAACGTCGCAAGACTAACAGAAATACCACATAGATGTGGCACTGCCGTTTATCACAAGTGACATAACATGCATGAAGAATTTCCATAAGTGATGGACTTTCGAGTCATATGATTATGAATCACTTGACGCTTGCGATCTTTGTCTCGAATTAATGTGACTAAAACACCGTTAATAGGCCATACATGAACGGGCAACTAAACCATTGGTATACATGATGATGTGTGTAGTCCAATAAGTGTAGTTGTGTGCAGTGGATTCCCTATCTTCACTCATGAGTTGAAGTAGATATGTGGATATCTGTTCAATAGAGACATACGTCTGAAATCTTTGAAATGTTCAAGGAATTTTAGAGTGAAATAGAAATTCATTGTAACAAGAAAATAAAGCTTCTGCAAATTAGATTGTAGAAAGTAATATTTGAGTTACAAGTTTAGCGAACGTCTGATGAGTTGTGAAGAAGTGTCATAACTTGCGTCTCCCGGAACACCACTATGAGTAAAGTGTTCGAGAGATGTAATCAATCCATGTATGACACGGTAAGATCAAATATGACATTTATCAATTTGCCATTATACTTATTAAAGTTATGCGTTAGTGACTACGGCTTTTACACTGAAAAGAGCACCATCAAATCTGTTGAAATGACACCATATTAGATGTGGTATGGACTGTTAAAACCATGTTGTCTTTTCTTAAAATTTGGGTATATGAGGCATATGTTTGACATACTCAAAAACCCCAAATCAGATAAGTGCTACTTTGTTAAGGTTATGCCAAAAGTTTTGGTATTCCTCTATCACTACACAAAAGAAAAACTGTTTGCTGTTAAGAACAATGTGTTTTGAAGAAAATGGTTTCTTGCAAAAGAGTGAGTGGGAGGACAGTGCAACTTGTTAAAGATTGTTGAATCTTCAAATAAGTGCGCAGCTGAACCACACAGGTTAGACAAAACTCGTACAAACATTCATGATATGTAAGACGAGATATTATTGTTCGACAATGATAAACCTGTGATATACAAAGAAGCGTTGATGGGCCCTGACTCCGGGATTTGGCTAAATGCCAAATAATCCGAGATAGTATCCATGGAAGTAAGTCAAGTTTTGAACTTGGTAGACCCTCTGAAAGACTAAAAGTCTAGAGAATATATATATGGATCTATAATTGATTCGGATGAAATTGTTTTATCCATAAAGCTCAACTCGTTGGAAAAATTGTTTTCTAGCAAGTTCAAAGGTTGACTAAGGAGAAATAGTTTCGACCGTAGAGATGCTTTAGTCAGTTCGGGTTATATTAGCAATTACTACATATCTCATTTATAGGATATGGTAGAATGAACGTCAAAACAAAGTTCCTACACGGAAATATAACAAAGGATGTATATGTGATACGACCGGAATGTTTTGTCGATTCAAAGGATGCTAAAATAGATGCAAGCCTTGGATATCCAGTGATGGACTGAAGCTAGCATAATGGAGTTGGAATTTTTGTTGTGATGAAATTGCCAAAAGAGTTTGTTTTCATCAGGAATAACGAAGATGCTTGAATATTCAAGAAAGTAAGTGGGAGCTGAATAACATTTCTAAAACCTTATGTAGATGACATATTGTTGATTAGAAATGATATAAATTTCTTGACACGAATAAGGACTTCATTGGAAATGGTTTTCGGTTGAAGAACTTGGGCTAATATAGCATTAGTATTGAGCACAGTGATCTATGTAGATAGTAAGTGCCTGATCATGCTAAAGCCAACATTACATGTTGACATGATACTAAAGTAGTTTAGTATGAATACGCCAAGAAGGATGTTCTTGCCGAGGTCACGGTGAAAAGTTGTTTGCGGAAATCGGTGTTCATGAACACAGATAAGAAAAAACACGTGAATTGAATTCCACTCACCTGTGTGTTTGGATTAATCATGTACACCATAATATGTAAAACGACCAGATATGTCCAACGCTACAAAAGGTTGTGAGCAAGATACCAAAGTGATCAATATGTTGATCATTGGACAAACAGTGAAAAGTTAAACTTATGATAGATAAGATATGTTTCTCAGAAAATGGAGATAATGAAGAGCTCGTTGTAACAAGTTACACCAGCTGAATTTTGATGTAAACAGTTACACCAATTCAGTCTTCATACTTACTCCGATCGATTTTCGATTTTAATTGGGATTATGTGTTTCACACGTAAGGGTGGCACAGTATGGAGGAACTATGTCAAGTTCGATACTGTGGCGAATTCTATAACAGAGGCTAAGTATATTGTTGCTTAAAGAAGTAACAAGGAGGGTATTTTGAATCATAAATTCATTTATGAACATGGTATGGTTTCCTAGATGCTTGAAGCTCATGGAACATTGAAGAATGATTTCATGACTTATTCTAAAGGAACCAAGGTCCTGCCAAATGATTCAAACATATACAAAGCTAAACTGATAAAATTAGTGAATTTTATGATAGCGTGAAAACGCGAAGATATGCAAGATACAAACGGGCCTGAAACGTCAGATCCGAAGATGAGGTCTATACCACAAATGAAGCATTTCTTACACCGGTATGCCATAGGTGTAAAGTGCTCAAGCACTGACAATATTATTGACTCTAGTGCAAGTGGGAGACTGTTGGAAATATGCTCTAGAGGCAATAATAAAATGTTATTATATATATATTTCCACGTTCATAATTAATGTTTATATTTCTGTGCTATAATTGCAATGACCCTGACTGTGAGATTCAGAAGAAAACTCATTTGCATGTGTGGAAATGTAAACACCAAGAGTTCCTGGTTTAGCCTCTAAGACCAGCTCATGTGCTAACTGATGATTACGTTTTCTTAATCATGGACATTGTTTTTGTAACAAGGATGTCAGTAGCAATGGGAACATATTGTTAGCAGAACAATGATGTTGAACCGACCCCAGTATTGAATGATATACTTAGAGATCACATTGTAACTACGTTATAAGTCATATCATGAAATGTTTTCATATACGTAATTCCTTAGACCATGAGAGTATCGAATTGCTTCACACAGGAAGACATGCTTTGGTTCTTAGATGAATCCTCCCGTAAATGGGAAGTAGTAAAATAAGTTCTGGGTATGTCAGATGGTGTGGCTAGTGACTGTGATAGTTCAAGAATGGGATTTGCTCCTTCACGATGAAGAAGATATTCACTTCGGGCCCACTCGGTATGACGGTATCCATTATAGTCTGGCCAGACGCATTGTGATTCAGTCACGGGGATACCGGAATACGATAACGAGAAAATGGACAAACGAGCAAAGAGGATAACGAGTGGCTTGTGTACAAAAGTTGTTACACATGGGTGCCAAACTTCTCTCCTCTAACTTTGTCATATATCGCGAAGCAAAGGGAATGGTACATGACTAAACATAATGGTTCACTCGAAGTTTCTTCGTGTATGTGCGGGAGTCAACATGGGTGTCCATGGCTCCGCTGTTGATTATTGGCTATTGACAAAAGGCTGTTGACCTATGTCCGGAAGATGTTCTGAGTCATGTCCGCATTATACCGAACCTATTGGGTCACACACTTAACGAGCAGTAGTCTGTTAGAATACTAGAATGGTAGAAGGTTTAGTGGAAGCAAAGCAGAATAGTTCATACGGGTACCAGAAGTAGTTCCGGGGATTTATGAAATAGTTCATAAGGGCACCAAAAGTAGTTTTGGGTATTTAAGGATATGTCCGGATCACTCTGGAGTAGTCCCAGGTGGTTCCGGAACATATGAAAATGGTAATGGGAAAGTTTACGATCAACCAGAATAGTTTCGGTGATCGGTGGACAGCTTAAACAATATGTTGTGTTCACCGGACATAATAACCTTTGCCCGGATGGCTCCGAAACCCATTTAGATGGCTCCGGAACATTCGTTAGAGGTTCCGGAAGGTATTGGAAGTGCTCCAAAAGTGTCCGGAATGTCCCGAAACAGTCCCGGTAGGTCCCGGAAGGTCCTGGAAGCTTCTAGAAGGTTCCGGAAGGTTCCGGGCAGTACCACCCACTGCCCTGCGCCCCTGGCCTTGGGGAGCAAGCCACCTAGGCTGCCCTGGCCGGCCAGGTGGTGGGGGCGCACCAAAAAGGGGTGGGAGATCCTCTAGGTGGGATTTCCAAATACCATTATGGAAGGTTTCCGGTGGGAAGGTATGTGTAGGTTTGGAAGGCTTGGGAGTCCAAGTTGGACTCCCAAACCTCCTTGAGCTGCGCCCTAGGCCCCTTGGCCACCTATATAAGGTGAGCCAAGGGTGGGGGAAGACATACACAATCAATCCCCAAGGCCTATGCGCCACCCTCCCTCCTCTGAACCCAGTTGCTCCACTTTTAGACCCCGGTTTAGACGCTGTTCTAGATCGGAATCCGTTAGGGTTTTCTCCCTCTAGTTTTCTCGGTGGCGTTCATCTCTGGACGGCGGAGCGCTGCTGGATTGCTGCTACGGGATGTGTGGATACTAATGGAGGGGTCGTACCTTCGACCCTTCTTCGAGGAGCTTGTTCATGGAACTTGTCCGTGGGACTAGATCGCGGGACTTGTTCGTGGGATTGATCGAGGGACTGTTCGTGGGAGAACTTGCGAGATCTACTTCCACTACGTCCACGAGCTTCACCAACTCTTCTTCCGCTGCAACCGTTGGTGAGAAAAGACCTAAACCTTGTATGCAATCTATCTTGGATGATCTTGGGTGCTTGTTACGTAGGCCGAAATTTTGTATTCTACTACGTTTCCCAACATTGAGTTAGCAGTAACTATTTTGTTGCGCGGTTAGCAGATAGAGATGCCGACAGCACCACTCTTTTCACAAGTGCAAGCCCCCTGATTTTCATGGTTGGGGTTTCATTTTTTCTGAAAAGCCCTTCCAGTTTAATATGAATGTAAGACATTTTATTATGTTAACTGGGCTAAGTTGCGCCTGAATTTGGTTTCTGTTTTTTAAGTGTCCCAGTGAATGATGGATTAGAAGCAAATGTTGTTGTGATGTACCACTCTTCCATTGATTCTTGGAGTGCTTTAGGGTGGCTGGCAGTGGCACACCTTGTGCACACTCGCGCCTCCCCCTAGACAACAGCCTAAATCCATCTTGGGTCAGTTAAGAGTAGTCTTTGCTGTGATGTAGAGGCCGTGGTACACCTCCTTTTCCAAAGAAATAGATGGCATCTAGTGATTTTTCCTGCAGATAAGCATGCCGTTTGTTTGTCTGTGTGATTCTTCGTTGAACTGAAACTACCGATCATTGAGAATGTTAGATAGATGCACATTTGGTATGCTGCTAGTTTTGATGTTTCCCGTAGCTTCTACAAGAGCTTTTGTCTCTATTGTATGGGGATTATATGGATATTAGATGTCCTTGAGAGCTTCTGTAGAAAAGCATATCATTGCGAGCTTCTGTAGAAAAACATATCGGCAACTATTCATCTATTGTTTGAGGTAAAGAATCCTCAAAAGTAGTCCTGATATGTTTGGATATTAGACGGATCATGCATATTTCCGTCCACTTCTAGAATTAGTGTATTACCAAAATTCTAAAACTAGTTATGCAGTATATCCAGATGCATCATGGATTTCTGTAATCTCTTTCACATTCAGCCTGCAGATGCTTCACCACTTCCTGTACCAATTCGTGTAGACGGCATTGTGAATACGAAACTGAATCCAGCACTTCTCCTTTTTTGCATTTCGATTTGGAAAATTACAAGCCTATAGAAAAAAGTAGTCTGCAAGCAAGAGATCTTTGGTACTAGTGGTTTTGTCTGCGGATAAGCATGTCCTTTCTTCATCCGTGATTTGTCCTTGAACTCTTAATACTCATGATGAGTAAGAATGTTAAATAGATACGCACACAGTTTATTTGCTTCTGGTAGTTTTGACTCACATTTTTTCTGCAGATAAGCATGTTGTTCGTTCGTTTGTGTGATTCGTCCTTGAACTCTTAAAACTCCTGTTCGGTAAGAATGTTCAATAGATGCACACACATTTTATCTGCTCCTGGTAGTTTTGACTCACATTTTGTCTAAGCATGTCGCTCGTTCATTTGTGTGATTTGTCGTTGAACTCCTGATCATTGAGAATGTTAGATACATGCACATTTGGTCTGCTTCTGCTAGTTTTGATGTTCCCATTCTTCCGTTTTCGCAGCTTCTATGAGATATAAGACATTTTAGCAAGCTAATTTATGATCATGATGATACTTACTCCCTCTGTTTTTTAATATAATCATGATGATACTTACTACCTCCGTTTTTTAATATAAGACATTTTAGCAAGCTAATTTAGCTAGCTAAAACGTCTTATATTAATTAACAGAGATGTACTTTTTTGTGTGCCTTATTTTTTTAATCCTTGATCAATATCTTGCAGCTCTTAAACATGTGTCTGTTTCTTTTACAGGAGAACCAGGCCGAAGAAAGTTGAAGTGCCAAGCCCAGTGTGCGAAGCCCGCCCTACTCAGCAAAGAGTGCATATTATATATTGTAATAGTAGGCATATCTGGTTTGTAATAGAATAAGATTACGATAGACTAGTTTAGGGTTATTTGATGAATTTCACATGTTTTTTCTGCTCTGTATGAAATATTGATAAATTATGTGATTTGAATATGTGTGAAATGGAAATCTGGCCAGGGGATCCACTTATAAAAAAAATATAAATAATTTTCGAGTTTTTGATGGTGGGACCCATTATGAGATGAATATGTCAAGTGGGACCTATCTGACTAGTGGGGCCTGCACCAAAATATAATTGCTGAAAATAGAAAATCAGTTGCTTAAAAAGGCCAAGGCCCAAAAATAGAAAGGCTAAAATGTTGGGCTTGGCCCATATAACTGATCAAACTTGAAAGGAAAAAATATATTAGAAGTGTTGAATTGTTCGGCTAGGCCCATTTGGACGACTCAATTGGACCGGGCTGATTCTAATCTTCAACCATTCAATTTGGTCACAAAATCTACCACGTCAGCTTGCCACGTTGGATCTGACGTGGACTGGACAAACAAGCAACGACCAAACCAATTGGTCATAAAATCTATGACCTTTTATTTAGGTCATTAAGTTCTACGACCATTTCAAACAAAAGGTCGCAGTGTCCGCTTTGCGACCCTCAGCTTTTGACCAACCGATTTTGGTCACAAAAAGGTCACAAAATGATAAACAGTGACCTTTAAGAGACCAATATGAAGGGTCATAAGATAGCATATTTCTTGTAGTGAAAGTCTAGGTCACTACTATCTATCAAGGAGGTAGTGATATCATTTAGGATCACTTGTTTGAAATCCTCTATGTTCATAGAGGTTTCTTCATCTATGGTTGAGGTGGTAGCATCACCATTGATAGGTCCAGTGGGACTAGGGATGTGATGGGTGCTAACTGTTTGGACACACTCAACTACTTGGATAGTGGCTAATGTGTGGTAGGTGGGAAGGCTCTTAATTCTATCCTCTTCCTCTTTTTCTCTAGCCCATCTTTCTTTGAGTTTAGCCATCATCCTAATATTTTCATTGATTTGTAACTGGATAGCATTAATAGGAGTGACCTTACTCTCCTCAAGGGGAGAGGTTCTAATTTCTAACATCTCAACATCAAGGGCTAAGTTGTCTACCTTCAAACAAAGATTATCTAATTTAGCTAGTTTTTCTTCCACATTCTTGTTGAAGGCTTTTTGGGTAGTGATAAAGTCTCTAAGCATACTCTCTAGTTCAGAAGTGGAGTTCTTGGTTCTAGGATAAATGTTGTTGTTCCCATAGTTGTTGGATGGGAAAGGTCTAGGATTGCTACCAAAATTACTCCTATAAGCATTATTGTTGAAGTTGTTTCTAGAGATAAAGTTCACATCTACTTGTTCTTGAGCAACCAAAGAATTTAAAGGAACATCCTGAGGATCAATAGGAGCTTTCTTGGTAAGTAGAGACATGATAAGGTCTACCTTTTCATTTAGAGAGGAGATCTCCTCGACAGAATTTACCTTCTTACCAGTTGGAGATCTTTCGGTGTGCCACTGAGAGTAGTTCAACATCATCTCATCAAGTAGCTTTGTGGTAGCACCAAGTGTGGTTGACATAAAAGTTCCTCCCGCGGCCGAATCTAACAGGTTCCGCGAGGTAAAGTTCAAGCCCGCGTAAAAAGTCTGGATAACCATCCAGGTAGTCAGTTCATGTGTGGGGCAGTTCTTGAAAAGCGTCTTCATACGTTCCCATGCCTGGGCAACGTGTTCATTATCCAATTGCCTAAACTTCATAATGTTACTCCTCAATTGAATAATTTTAGCAGGGGGGTAGTACTTCCCTATAAAAGCATCTTTGCATTTACTCCAAGAATCGATACTATTCTTGGGTAAGGATTGCAGCCACTCCTTGGCTCTTCCTCTCACAGAGAAAGGAAAAAGCTTCAGCTTGACGATGTCTCCATCCACTTCCTTGTACTTTGGCATATCACAGAGCTCGATAAAATTGTTTAAGTGCAAGGCAGTGTCCTCTCCAGCACCTGAGAATTGATCTTTCATAACAAGATTAAGCAGAGCAGGTTTAATTTCATAAGAAGGTGCTGAAGTGGAAAGTGGAGCAATAGGAGTGCAGACAAAGTCACTGTTGTTGTGACTAGTGAAGTCACACAACTTGGTGTTTTCATTGGAACCCATAGTAGCAGCAGGTATTTTTGGTATTTTTTATAAGGGACACAAAAGTAAAAACTGAAAGGTAAACTAACAAGACTAAAAAGCAAAGATAAAAGATAGTGTGCAACTCCCCTATCTTGTAGACTGGAGCCCCCTGCAACGGCGCCAAAAATTGTCTTGATATAGTGAGGATAGTTCTCTCACTCCTCGTTGGTTACCCCAAGTGGACGGTGAGATGTAGCGTAGCAGAAAATTTCCCTCGGTGAAGATACCAAGCTTTGTCTCCAGTAGGACTCACAGAAATACAAGTAGGTTTCACGGCGCTTGACGTGGACCTGCACACAGCAACAAATAACTTTGCTCCCAACGAGTACAGAGGAGTTGTCAATTCCTCCGGCCTTGTTGTTTACAAAGGATCAATGCAAGAGATAATAACAGTGGTAACTGAAAGTAAAGACTGAAAGTAAACTAATGATGTAAACAGTAATGTGAAGATGGACCAGGGTCCCGTGATTTTCACTAGTGATATCTCTCTCCCAAAAGACGATAAAAGTGCTAGCGAGGTAAACAAATCACATCTGGGAAATTGACAGAATTATGAAGGAACCGCAATGCTAACTATGCTGCAAAGAAAGGAAGGGCTCAAAAGCAATGGGCAGTAGGCCAAGGTAAGTAGAACGAAATCCAACTGCATCTACTACGAATCATCCACCTTGAGATATCTATCCATAACATCTCACTAGTATTAAGTTGCGAATCCCACCCAAAGTGTAAACTCAAAGCAACAGACAACTACATTAAAAGAACTTTGTGTAAAGTAAACAATCCTTGCACCCGCGGGTACAAGCACCTTTTTTTTATCCCTGGTGGCAACAACACATCCCCTTGTGTCATGTTTCTATCACTCAAGCTAGACATCAAGGGGATGAACCCACAATCAAGCATAACGCTCCCTCTTGGAGTTGCAACAAACTACTTGTCCAAAGTAAAATACTGCAACGGAGAACATGCAAGAATTTACTCAAGAACAAAATATAAAAGAGAAGAACCAAATATATTACTCATCACAATCTGAACATAGTCTCATAATCCATCAGATCCCAGCAAACTCAGCATAGCAACAGCAGAAATTACAAAAGTGCCTCGATCATGTGAGGCAGCTCAGGAGGTCTCGAAAGTGGAAGCACAAAGAGGAGAGAAGTAAATCACATAGCTACTGGTCACGGGCCCATGGTCCAAGGGGGACTACTCACGGTACATCCGGTAGCCGTCCATGGCCATGGATGGTCTCCCGGAGGGGGTTCCTCCTGCCGGCAGGGTGCCGGGGCAGCTTCTCCAGGCAGCCCCGATCTAGAAACGGCGCCGGCAGCGGTACAGAGGCGAGTTCACGGAAAACAGATTGATATTAGGGGTTTCCACCCCGAGGGATAAATATAGGCGGAGGGGGCGTGTCAAGGGGACCCACAGGGCAGCCAGGAGGCCCCTTCTGGAGTCCCTGTGGTGTCCCCCCTCCGCTGCCTTGGTGATTCCGGAAACTTCCGGGTCGCTGATTTTTTATCTGATCTTTCCGGATTTTTTGGAGCACTTTTAATGGCCGAAAAACCTGAAATACAAAAACAACAGAAAACAACAACTGGCAGCTGGGTGCACTGGGTTAATAGATTAGTCCAAATATGATCAAAAGTGTATAAAACTTCAAGAAAATCATGGCAAAGTCACACAAAACATGCATGGAGCAAGAAAAAATTATAGATACGTTTGGGACGTATCACCATCACCACTCCATCCTTCCTCCATGACTTCTCTTCACATGTGTGTGTAATTCCCTGTTGTAGGCAAAGGGGATGGTAGGGATTGGATGAGATTGATCATGTAATAATTCGTCAGATTGTTGGGGGCATGTTGCCTATCATCTACTTTGGCGTTTATCATCTTTGCTACAACTTGTTTTTCTTAATGCTTTTCACTTTGGGTCCGAGTGCCATGTTTTCAGATCTGAACCACTTATGTTTTCATGAGTTTATCAATGTTCAAGATCCTATCTATGAGTTGTATGCACCTATTATGGTCCGGAACCGACGATCCCAAAGGTGACAGCTTGGGACACCAAAGGGGATGGTCCATAATTTGAGGATTCCATGTATCCATTAAGTTTATTGCTTTGTTCCGGTGCTCTTTGACAGGAGCTGCTTAATCTCCATAAGTTCCTTTTGGCCCCGTTCGTAGCGGGATGGTAGGACAAAAGATGTTGTGCAAGTTCTTATTGCAAGCACGCACAACTACCTATGGGATACATGCCTAGTGTTTGATATTTGCCTAGATGATCATTACTTTTCTGTGTGCCTTTCCCCGTGTTAGAATCTATTACATGTTCATTCTTATTCATGCAGCGCCCAACCATCCATCTCCCTAGCCTACATTATTTTAATCTTGCTGGTCACTAGTTGTTACTTTTTGTTGTTTCGCTATTGCTATCATACCACAGTTGCTATTAACACCCTGTTGCAAGCAAGTATATTTCAGGTGCGGTTGAATTGACAACTCAACTGTCAAAGCTTATAAATACTCTTTGTGTCCCCTTGTGTCGAATCAATAAATTGGGTTAACTTACCTGCGAGAACAGTACAATCGACCCCCTACAGTTGAGGGTCATCAATTACCTACTCATGCAAGACACACAACTCAGTGCAACAAGCCAACTCTCTAAAAAAGATAAACAGGAAGGCTAAGAGAGTTTCTAGAACAACCTAACAAAAGCTCTTAAAAAGATAAGCATGAAAACTAAGAGCTAAGCATGACAGCAGCTATGAAAAGATAAAGAACACACACAAAAAGAAAGATAAGCATGCAAGCCTATGTTGTGTTCTACGGTGGAGTGGAGCGTGTTTCTCTCCCAAATAATGAAGGCTAGGATCGAACTGGCTATGAACAGCAAGAAAAACTAAAACAAACTAAAAAGTAAAGAGCAAGACGCTCCAAGTCTAGTATATAACATATGAAGCAATAAAAATATAGCATGGAGAAGGACGAACCGATGATTGTTGATGGAGAAGGGGATGCACGGGGGGCATCCCCAAGCTTAGATGCTTGAGTCTCCTTGGATATTTCTTGGGGGAGCATGGGGGCATCCCCAAGCTTGAGCGCTTGACACTCCCGAATCTTCTTTCATAATCTTACTTCGCATACTTGAAAACTTCCTTCATACGAAACTCATCATAAGCTGATTAGAGTTGTTAGTACCCATGATAAAATAATTTTCTCTACTGGAAATAAAGATAATCTTGAAGAGCTACTGTTTCTCAAGATTGCCAAAAAGATTTTGCAAAGAAAAAGCAAGCTTAAGGTTTGCAAAACGAAGAAAAGGAAAACGTGGCAGAATCTGTGAAAAACAGACTAACGGGTAGTAGATAATTTTTTCGGGGTACTTCTGCAACTCAAATCAAAAAACTCATAACGGACGCATGAAAGACAATTGTATAGAGCACACTGTCAAAGAAATTCAAATCAAAAAGATGATCTGGTGATTTTATCTAAATGTTTCCGTCAAGTGGACAGAATCTGTTTCTGGACAGCATGTCACAACTTTTGAACTTTCTTGCAATCGGAGGCTAAAACTTGGCATAAAGCTTGAAAATAAAGATGCAATGATGTTGCTACAGTAGTAACAAACATCAAGACCACTAAAACTGAAATTAAAAACATCTTGGGTTGCCTCCCAAGAAGCGCTTTCTTTTATGCCTTTTAGCTAGGCATGATACAAGAAAATCAAGTTTTATCAATATCGAAATAATAGCTTGCGCGTGTAAGGACTCATAAGGTAACTTAATTTCCTTTCGAGGGGACTGTTCCATCTCCCTTTTGAGGGGGAACTGAAATCTAATGGTCCCCTCTTTCATGTCAATGATAACACCAACGGTGCAAAGAAAAAGGCGTCCAAAAATAATTGGACATGAGGGATTACACTCAATGTCCAAGATAAAAAAATCAACGGGAACATAGTTATCATTGACAACATTGAGCACATCATCAATAATTCCTAAACTTTTCTTTACGAAGAATAAACAAGACGAACACCAAAATAACAAGTATCAAAAGGTTTTAAATTAAGCATATCATATATTCTTTTGGGCATAACGGAGGCACAAGCTCCAACATCACATAAAGAATAGCAAGAGAAGTTATTTAATTTAATTTTGACTATAGGATCCCAACCATCTTCTAGCTTCCTAGGGATGGAAGTCTCAAGCTTGAGCTTCTCCTCCCTAGCTTTGATAAGATCATTGGTAATATGCTCGATAAAGGCAATGTTAAGTGTGCAAGTGTGGGGGTCTTTAGCCATTCTTTGCAGAAAGGTGATAACTTCTGAGAGACTACAATTATAAAAATCAAGATTACTACCATTAATTAAAGTGGTGGTGATGTCATCTAAGCTCATAGGTTTGGTAGCCTCTGGATTGATAGGAACTTCTTGTTCTATGGTTGAGGTTTTAGCATCACCATTAATAGCTCCAGTGGGACTAGGGATGTGTTGGGTGATAAAAGTTTTGAGATCCTCAACAACTTGTATAATGGAAACATTAGTTGATGACCCTCAACTATAGGGGATTGAGATAGTCTTCGCGGGTAAGAATAACCCAATTTACAGATTCGACTCAAGGGGAGACAAATAATATTCACAAGATTTGATAGTTGAGTTTTCAATTCAATCGCACCTGAAATACACTTTCTTGCAATGAGATATTAATAGCAACGATGATATGAAAGTGACGGTGGCAACGGAAATAGTGGAGGTGAAACAGCGAAAGTAAAACAACAAAAGTAAACGACTAATAACTAGCAGGATTGAAACACTGTAGGCTAGGGAGATGGATGGTTGAGCGCTGCTTGGATGAGAGTGAACATGTAATAGATTCTAACATGGGGCAAGGCACACAGAAAAGCAAGGATCATCTAGGAAATATCAAACATTAGGCATGCATCCCGTAGGTAGTTGTATGTGCTTGCAATAAGAACTTGCAAGACATCTTTTGTCCTACCGTCCCTCTACAAACGGGGCCAAAAGGAACTTATGGAGATTAAGGTGCTCATGTCAAAGAGCACCGGAACAAAGCATTAACACTCAATGGATACATGAAATCCTCAAATTATAGTCCATCCTCTTTGGTGTCCCAAGTTGTCACCTTCAGGATCGCCGGTTCCGGACCATAATAGGTGCATACAACTCATAGATAGGATCAAGAACACAAATAAACTCATGAAAACAAAAATGGTTCAGATCTGAAAACATGGCACTCGGGCCAAGAGTGACAAGCATTAAGATCAACAAGTTGTAGAAAAGATGATAAACACCGAACTAGATGATAGGCAACATGCCCCCAACAATCTGACGAACTATTACATGGTCTAACTCATCCAATCCCTACCATCCCCTTTGCCTACAACAAGGAATTACTCACACATGAAAGGAGAAGTCGTGGAGCGATGATAGAGTGGTGATGATGATGATGATGATGGCGATGATCTCCCCTCACCGGAGGCCAAAATAGCCTTCAGATTAGCCCTCCCGGAGAAGAACAGAGGGTGGCGGCGGCTCCGCGACGAGAATTGGAAAAGCGACTTCTGTTCTGTGGTTTCCTCACGACGGGTAAAAATAGGAGTCCTGGTAGGGCACCAGAGGAGGTGGGACCCACCCAGGCGGCCTCCCGGCGCGGCCAGGGGGTGGCCACGCCAGCATGGCGCCTGGGGCCCCTCTGGCTTCCCTTTGGCCCCCCTTCTGGCTCTAGTTCCCTCCGGGTGCGTGGATTTTCTGTATTTTTTCTGGTAATTTTCTGAGGTGCCTAAAAATCTATATTCCTGCACACAAGAAGACCATACAGGCAGCTCTGCTAAAAACAACTTCAGTCTGGGTTAGTTTCGTTCAAATCATGCAAGAATGAGGCCAAAACAGTAGCAAAAGTGTTTGGAAAAGTAGATACATTTGAGATGTATCAACTCCCCCGAGCTTAGCTTATTGCTTGTCCTCAAGCAATTCAATTCAAAGAACTGGACGCGAGAAAGAAAAATTTGACAAACTCTTTTGCTTCATTATATGTATATAAGCATGCACTACGAAAAGAGTTTACAAAGTATTGAAACAATGCTACAAGGACAATGCACAAAGCAATCCTTCTTTCATGTGACCAATCACAAACAACCAAGAGTAAATAATATGTTGCTGAAAATCAAGACAAGATCGTAATGCACATAGCTTGAACATACTAGAGTGATATCTCGCTAGGCTCCATGAGTGAAGCAAAACATAAATGCAGAAGCTCCTCCGGAGTTTTAAAGGAGACTAGAACTAAGAATTTCAGAACAAGTAACATCACAATCATGCAGAAGACAATGTGGTACTTTGGGACAATGCACATTACACTCAGAATGACAATTATGCTCTCAATAGTTGGTGCTTTGGAGGAAGAAGGTGGAGACTCTCTAACCGTGGCTTTTGATGGCAAGGTTGAAAACCCATGGCTGGAAGCAAAGACTAAATATGTACTAGAGCTCGTGGTTTTGAAAACAGAAATAAAACGTTTTTGAGAATGTAAATTTCCAGTCAACGGTAGAGGTAAAGTTCTCTCAATATCTCCCATACCAACCATATTAATGGCGGTTCCCATGCTATTTGATTACACTTATGTTCCCTTATCCATCTATGACTTGATAGTGTCTATGGTGCCTTTTATTTTTCCTCAAGCATGGAAGGAAAGTTTCTCGTTCCATCTACCATTAGCAGCATTTGGCCCATTTCATTCCATCATCAAGTATGGGGGAAGTGTATTTTTTTATAAATTGTGAAACAAGTGAGAACTGGGCATTCTCCAGACCGGCCTCTGCCTCATAAATTTGACTAGTTAAAACTTTGTCAAGGAGTAAATCATTTTTGGCATGGAAGATACTAATTTTCCCTCACCGCACCATGAGCATGTACGGCTACGAAAAGGAAACTTTTAAATAAAATTTGAGATGGTACAATAAAGTCTTCGTTAGGGATGGCAGGTAAATACCATATATAAGAAGGTATGGTGGACTCATATCGAATAATGATACGTCCCAAACATATCTATAATTTTTTCTTGCTCCATGCACGTTTTGTGTGATATTGCTATGATCTAGATACAGTTTCATACACTTTTGATCATATTTGGACTAACTTATTAACTAAGTGCACCACAGTACCAGTTCCTGTTTTCTGCTGTTTTTCTATTCCAGGTTTCCCCCATATTAAAAATGGTCCAAAAATTCGGGAAAAATCGGATAAAAAATCAGTGCAACGGAAGCTTCCGGAATCACCAAAGTGGGGCCAGAGGGCCACCACCAGGGACCCAGGCGGCCACCTTGCGTGGCCTAGGGCTTGGCCGTGCCTAGACCCCTGGTGGCTTCCCTGACTGCCCCCCTTTCGCCTATTTATTTCCCGTGACGCAAAACCTCAAAAGACATAACCCTTTTTCGTGATCTCGCCTCTGTTCCACCGCCGCCGCGATTCCAAGATCGGGAGCGCCAGCAGCCCTCTTCCCGGCACCCTGCCGGAGGGAGGATTGACCTCTGGGAGCTTCCCCTCCACCATGGACACTTCCCGGATGTGCCGTGAGTAGCTATGTGATATTCACCTCCCCTCTTTGTTCTTCATGGTTTAGACCTCATGAGCTGCCCTACATGATCGAGGCACATACGTAATTTTCTGTTGTTGCTATGCTAAGTTTGCTGGGATCTGATGGATTATGAGACTATTTTCAGATTGTGATTGAGTAATATATTTGGTTCTTATCTTTTATATTTTTGTTCCTTAGTAATTCTTGCATGTTCTTTGTTGCTATTTATTGCTTTGGCAAAGTAGTAGGTAGTGACTCCAAGAGGGAACGTTATGCTCGATTGTGGGTTCATGCCTCCCGATGACACGCTTCAGTCACAGAAACCTGAGTCTAGGGAATGTGTTGTTGCCACAAGGGGGAATACAACGGTGCTTCTATCTGCGGTTGCAAGGATTGTTTACTTTATGCAAAGTGTTTTTTAATGCAGTCACAACTTAATACCAGCGAGATGTTCTGGATAGATATCTCAAGGTGGATGATTAGTAGTAGATGCAGTTCGATGTTGGTCTACTTATTTTGGCGTACCGCCCATGCTTTTGAGCCTCGTCCTTTCTTTGTAGCATAGTTAGCATTGCGGTCCCAGCTGTGATTTGTTTACCTCGCATAACTAGTGAACATCATGGGACCCCGGTCCATATTCTCATCACTGTTTACACGCACTTTTATTTTCCTGCTTTTACTTTATAGCTGTTATCATTATCCCTTGCATTTGATCCTTTGTGAACAATGATAAGCCTCAACTGTAGGGGATCGAGATAGTCTTCGCGGGCAAGATAACCCAATTTATTGATTCGACACTTGGGGACACAAAGAATACGTACAGTCTTTGACAATTGAGTTGTCAGTTCAACCGCACCTGAAATAAACACTTTCTTGCACAAAATTATTAGTAGCAACGGTAATATGGTAGTGGTAGTGCGGTGATAATAGTGGTGATAGTGGTGGTGAAACAGCAAAAGTAAAACAGCGAAAGTAAACAACTAATAACCAGCGGAAAGAAACACTGTAGGCTAGGGAGATGGATGGTTGGGCGCTGCTTGGATGAGAACAAACATGTAATAGATTCTAACACGGGCAAGGCTCACAGAAAAGAAAGGATCATCTAGGAAAATATCAAACATCAGGCATGTATCCCAAGGTAGTTGTATGTGCTTGCAATAAGAACTTTGCACAACATCTTTTGTCCTACCCTCCCACTACGAACGGGGCCAAAAGGAACTTAGGGAGATTAAGGTACTCCTGTCAAAGAGCACTGGAACAAAGCATTAACACTTCATGGATACACGAAATCCTCAAATTATAGTCCATCCCCTTTGGTGTCCCAAGCTGTCACCATTGGGATCGCCGGTTCCGGACTATAATAGGTGCATACAACTCATAGATAGGATCAAGAACACCAAAAAACTCAAGAAAAAAAGGGTGATCAGATCTGAAATCATGGCACTCGGCCCCAAAGTGACAAGCATTAAGAGCAACAAGTTGTAACAGAGATGATAAACACCAAGTAGATGATAGGAAACATGCCCCCAACGATCTGATTAACTATTACACGATCAAACTCATCCATTCCCTACCATATTGTTTGCCTACAGCAGGGAATTACTCACACATGAGAGAAGAAGTCATGGAGGGGTGATGGAGAGGTGATGGTGATGACGATGGCGATGATGTCCCCTCACCGGAGGCCAAAACAGCCTCCAGATTATCTCTCCCGGAGAAGAACAAAGGTTGGCGGCGGCTCTGCGACGTAGATTGGAAAAGCTACTTCTGTTCTGGGGTTTCCTCGCGGGGGGTAAAAATAGGGCGAAGGTAGGTCACCAGGGGGTGTGGGACCTACCCAGGAGGGCAGGTGGCACGGCCAGGGGCTGGGCCGCGCCACACACCCTTCTGGGTGCCCCCTGGCTGCTCTGTGGCCCCCCTTTGTCCTTGTCGAAAATTCGGGAACGCTGATTTTTTATATAATTTTTGTGGATTTTTCCAGCGTACCTAAATATCCAGAAACCTGCAGAATATAAAACAGCACTAGTAGCTCTGCTGAAAACAACGTCAGTCCGGGTTAGTTTCGGCCAAATCATGCAAGAATTAAGCCAAAACAATAGCAAAAGTGTTTGGAAAAGTAGATACGTTTGAGACGTATCAACTCCCCCAAGCTTAGCTATTGCTTGTCCTCAAGCAATTCAGTTCAACGAACTGGACGCGACCAAGAAAACTTTGACAAACTCTTTTGCTTCATTAGATGTATATAAGCATGTACTACGTAAGAGTTTAGCAAGTTTTTACACCATGCTACGAAGACAATGCACGAAGCAATCCTTTATTCACGTGATCAGTCACAAACAAACAAAAGAAAATAATATGCTGCTGAAAATCAATTCAAGATCACAATGCACATAGCATGAACTTTTTGGAGTGGTATCTCGCTAGCCTCCATGAGTGAAGCAAAACATAAATGCAGAAACTCCTCCGGAGTTTTAAAGGAGGCTAGAAATAAGAATTTCAGACTAGCAATATAACAAGCATGCAGAAGACAATGTAGTACTTTGGGACAATGCATGTTACACTAAGAATGACAATTATGCTCTCAATAGTTGGTGCTTTGAAGAAAGAAGGTGAGACTCTCAAACCGTGGATTTTGATGGCAAGGTTGAAAACCCGTGAAAGGAAGCGAAGAATAAACATGTGCCAGAGCTCTTGGTTTTGACAACAAAGATAAAACTCTTTTGAGAAGTGCAACTTTCCAGTCAACGGTGAACGGTAAAGGTCTCTCAATATCTCCCAAGCCAACCATATTAATGCCTTTTGCTTACACTTGTTCCCTTATCCATAAATCCTTAGATGTTCTACGGAACCTTTTATTTTGCCTCAAGTATGGAAGGAGGGTATCGTTCCATCTATCATAAGCAGCATTTGGTCCATTTCATTCCATCATCAACTATGGGGGAGGTGTAACTCTTATTTTTTTATTGACTAGTTAAAACCTCCGTCAAAATATTTTTGGCATGACAGATACTGATTTTCCCTTACCGCACCATGAGCTTGTACGGTTACAAAAGGGAAGCTTTTGAATAAATTTCGAGATGGCAGAAGAAAGTCTAAGTTAGGAGTGGCCGGTAAATACCACATATAGGTAGGTATGGTGGACTCAAATGGAACAACTAGGTTGAAAAGGAGTTTGGATGCACAAGTAGAATTCCGCTTGGTGCGAGTGAAGGCTAGCAAAAGACTGGGAAGCAACCAACTAGAGAGCAATAATTGTCATAATCATGCAGAACGACAAAGTAACATTGAATCGGGCATGAAAGTGATATATATAACTATTCTGAAATAAAAAGGTCATCAAGGCAGAACAGACTTTTTAGTCTTAACATGCGTGAACATGTGCCAAGTCAATCCAAGAATTCTCCGAAGGGAAATACCACTTCAATATGCCAAACCATGAACAATGCAATGCATGGCAATCAATTCAAGCAACACATTATGAACTCTAGCTATTTGAGACTAACCACAAAGAAAGCATGAACCACTTGGAAAGCATTGTAAACATAGCACTATGTCGCTACAAGCTGGTCTCTAAGCATAAGTACATGCGTATGTACAAAAGTAGAAACAAAAAGAGTCCATACCAGCTTTCCTTGTTGCATCCCTTCCGTCGATCCTTGTCATTACTGCCTTGTCACTTGCACAATCGAACGTAGGAAATATATAATCAAATGCCATCACGGACTCGAGCTGAACTCTGAAAACAAAGCAAACTAAAGAGAGAAAGAAAATCTTTTTGGGGGTTTTCAAAGGTTAGAATAAAAGAAAAAGAAAAGAGAAATCTTTTTGTTGTTTTTGCAAAATAAAAGAACAAAGAAGAACGGGAAAAAACTTCGAAAAGATCAAAGCGAACAAAACGGAAGATACAATGGAAGGGGAGGAGAGTACGTACTCCCCCAAGCTTAGGCTTTTGGCCTAAGTTGGGCTCGTCTACTGCGGTCCCGAGGAGCCTCCTGCTCCGGGGTAATGGTAAGTCCAAGGGTTGTATGAGCCCTCCGGTGCGTACACTAAAGTCCTCGGATCCTCCCATGAGGAAGGTCCCTAATCCCAACCAGAGGAAGACCCTCCATCCCATGGGGCGACGGTCTCCTCCTGGACGGGTGGATACACCACGCTCTCCTCCTCATCTGGCGCAACCCCCTCCGTGGGGGTCGTGAAACTGGTATCTCCCCATGATCTCATCAAACTGGGTATCTGAAAAGCGGTATCCGTACCTGCGAGAAAAATCAAACACAAGTGGTGCAGGTAGACGGATGATGCGTTCCACATCGCCCTCAAACCGCAAAATATAATCAAGTGCATATCGTTCAGAGGCCCTAGTAACAAAAGAAATGCCTCTTCATGGAAACTAAATCAAGACTAACAAAAGGAAAAACTGTATCGTCTGGGCGCGGTTCTCCTTTGAGAAACTGCAAAAGAAGTGTGGCATAGACGCTACCAAAGAGATCCCCCTTGTTGCTATTAGCAGCAAGGCGTCTAGCAATCAGTGTGCCCACATGATACTCGTGATTCCCTGAGAGGGTGTTCTCCATGATAGCTGTATCAGGCGAGGAAGTGCTGCTCGTGTTGTCTCGAGCCAACACCCCTCTAGCAATATAATACGCGAAATACCTGAGATGAGGAAACAAAATATTGGAGATATTCTGACGGTTAGTGTTCCTCACTTCAGTGTTGCACAACGAGTCAAGAAGGGTCTTGAGTGCAGCAGTTTCAGAATTTTTCCTCCTCTTCTCTCCTCTGTCGGGAAAACCTAAAGCTTCACTAAAGGTACTCATAGGCATGGTTAGTAACCTTTCATAAATCTGAAATACAACAGCATCACTTTCAGGATAAAATCTGAAACTGTTAATAAATATAGGAGTGAGTGTTTCGTACTATGGCACACGGCTCGTCACAATCCATGTCAAACCTGCTCTGGCACACAGGGCGTCGAACTCCTCCTGTATGCTGGCATCCGCCATGAAATCTCTGCATGGAAATGCCATGGCCTTTGCGGGTGATGCGTCCAAAAACACCAAAGGTACGATTTCTTCATTTTAGCTCACCCTCGTAGCCGAAGGTGAAGCTGTGGACCGCGCAAGACGGCTAGAGTGCTCAGGTTTCTTCTTCCCAAGACACCTTCCTAGCATATCCATTTCAAGGAGTATTTGTTCCAAAGTTCAGCTCAAACGAGTGGCTGTAGAGGAAGATCGAAGTTCCGTGCTCAAGAACAGCAAGAACACGAAACCAGAGCAAGAACGCGAGTTTTTGGGAAGAAAGAGAGAGAGTGGAAGAAGAGATGCCAGCAGGGGGTGCATGTGGGCCCCAAGAGGGTGTGTGGTGCGGCTAGGGGCTGGGCCGCGCCACCTGTCCTCCTGGGCCAGGGGTGGACCCCCCTGGTCAGCCTCAGGTGCTCCCCGATGGCTTTTTACTTGAAATTTTTTATTTTGAATTTTCTGGAATTTTCTGGGCAACTTCACTGTAGAGAATTTTTCAAAGTTCAAAAAGTTGCAAAAACTTTCGTGAACTTGAGACAAAAGTTAGAACAAGTGAAGCTTTAATCAAAAACTTTGGGTACAGCAAGTAGAATAAAAGCTAAATGAAATGAAAACATAACAAGCTCAGCTTTTTGCTTATATAAAACATGCTAGTTAGCAAGGTTGATCAAGTCTTACCAACATACCGGCGATATATAGAGCAGAAAGTCTCGCCTCTTATGACGTGCTCATTGCACTGTCACTTTGATGGACATTGTCCCTACCATAATTGTTTTGTATTTGTGGTATACATGTAGCGGAAAATCCCATTCTCCAATCTTCACGGTCTCGATATTCTCAATGGAGTTAAGGCCATGCCTTTTGTCGATCTTTTTTGGAAAATACACCGTGTGTTCTTTGTCATTCACGTTGAAGGTAACCTTCCCTTTATTCCAATCAATAATGGCACCTGCGGTGTTAAGAAAAGGTCTACCAAGAATAATGGACATGCTCCCATCCTCGAGCATGTCAAGCACAACAAAATCAGTAAGTATTAAGAAATTGGCAACTTCAACAGGAACATCCTCACAAATACCGATCGGGACGGCTGTGGACTTGTTGGCCATCTGAAGAGAGATATCTGTAGGAATTAGTTTCTCTAAAGAAATCCTTTTGTAGAGAGAAAAGGGCATAATACTAACTCCTACACCAAGATCACATAGGGCAGTTCTAACATAATTATTCTTTATGGAGCAAGGAATGGTGGGTATACCAGGATCACCGAGCTTCTCAGGAATCTTGCCACTGAAAGAGTAGTTAGCAAGCATAGTAGATATTGCCTCATTAGGAACTTTTCTTTTATTAGTAACAATATCTTTCATATATTTAGAGTAAGGAGGTAACTTAATAGCATCAGTCAAAGGAATTTGAAGAAAAAGAGGTTTCATCCACTCACAAAACTTGTTGTAGTGCTCTTTTTCTTTGGTTTTGACAGACTTACCTGGAAAGAGCATGGATTTCTGTACCCATGGTTCTCGTTCCTTCCCATGTCTTCTTGCGATGAAGTATTCTCTAGTGTACTTCTTGCACTTATCAGGTGCTTCTTCTTCTCGAACCTCAGGTGGATCATTCTTTTCAACATCTTTTTCAGGTTCAGCACCGTCTTCAGTCTCAGCATCGGAGGTAGATATGTTGTTTGGATCAACATCATGTTCTTCTTCTTCTATAGGATCATTGGAATGGTCAGCTTCCTTGTGTTTCTTTTTCTTCTTCTTCTTCTTCTTTGGAGAGCTAACAATTTCTTCTTACTGCACTTGAGAATCTTGCTCGATCCTCTTCGGATGCCTCTCTGGATAGAGAGGGTCCTGGGTGTGTGTTCCACCCCGGGTCTGTATACCATAAGCCTGTAAATTGTCCTGTTTGGCATTGTTAGCAAGCAAATATTTTTGCACATTAGAAATTTGTTTAAGCTGAGTTTGAACCATATGAAAATGCTTCACAAGACATTTAAGATCATTAACTGTTTCTCCTAGAACATCAAGAAAACTTTTGATAGCAAGAGTATTATCATGCAACCGACCTTTTATCTTTTCCTTGAAGTGACTTTGCTTCATAATAAAGTTATCAAGCTCATCTAAACATTTGTCAGGAGGCTTACCTTTAGGAATGTCACTTGCATTGAAATCTAAAAGAGAGTGTACCTCTACAATAGGTGGGTGAGTGGTAGGCTCACATAGCTTCTTAATTGGAGGTAGATTCTTCACGTCTTTAGCTTTAATACCTTTCTCTTTTATAGACTTCTTTGCTTCTTGCATATCTTCGGGGCTTAGGACAAGCATGCCCCTCTTCTTTGGTGGTGGAGGTGGTTCAGGGACGGACCAATCTTCGTGGTTTTAGGAAATCTTCCCCATCAATTCTTCTGCATCGTCCGGTGTTCTTTGCCTGAAAACACAACCAGCACAACTATCTAGATAGGATTTAGATTTATCGGTTAGATCAGCATAAAATATATCAAGTAGTTCATTCTTAGGGATCTCATGTGCCGATCTAGCCTTCAGCAAACTGCAAAATCTCCCCCAAGCTTTAGGGAGATGCCCATCCTGCAACTGTTTAAAGTTATAAATTCTTTGTAAAGCAGCATGTTGCATATGAGCAGGAAAATACTTATCAACGAAAGATATAGCCATATCTTGAGGACTTCGAATGGAACCACATGTTAGTGCATCGTACCATGCTATAGCATCTCCTTTCAAGGAAAAATGAAGAAGCTTGGTCACATAAAAGTTATGGATCCTTTCATCAGTAGTAAACAAGCTACCCAACTCGGTGAGTTTGGTCAGGTGCTCGATAGCATCATCATTTTCTCTGCCATAAAAGGGATCAGCTTCAACTGTGGATATAACTGAAAGGTCAACAGAGAAATCATAATCAGGATCGGTGATGCATATAGGAGACGTAGCAAAAGTAGGATCAGGAGTAAACTTGTTCTTCAAGGAGTGATTTGCTAGCAACTTCTTTATAGCAGCAGGGTCGGAATCAGCACATTCATTAAGCTCCCTGCATAAATCATCATCAAGTATAACATAATCATCCTCAAGGAGTTTCTCCTTAAGGCCAGTAAGATCATGAGTTTTTCCAATAGGGGTTTTGGTAACAGGAATTTCAACTCCCGAGAATCGGGCAACAACAGCAATATGTTCTTCAATAAAAGAACCAAGTGAACCAGTAGTTTCAAAGGTAGTAGAAGCATCATCAAAAGTGTGTGACATATTGCCAGACTCAACAGAAGTAGCATGTAACTGAGGTGAATCAAACTTACTCATAACTGAAGGTGAATCAAGTTTAACACTAGTGCTAAGAGTAGTACCTCGTCTTGTACGGGACGGTAAGATCGGAACCTTGGGGTCTCCTTTCTTACCCATAGTGGATAACGTGCAGCAGGCAGGATACTTCAAGTAGATCTGTAAATAAAGCTATGGTCCCCGGCAACGGCGCTAGAAAATAGTACTTGATAACCCTCAACTGTAGGGGATCGAGATAGTCTTCGCGGGAAAGATAACCCAATTTATTGATTCGACACTTGGGGACACAAAGAATACGTACATGCTTTGATGATTGAGTTGTCAGTTCAACCGCACCTGAAATAAACAATGGCTTGCACAAAAGTATTAGTAGCAACGGTAATATAGTAGTGGTACTATGGGTGATAATAGTGGTGATAGTGGTGGTGAAACAACAAAAGTAAAACAGCGAAAGTAAACAACTAATAACCAGCGGAAAGAAACACTGTAGGCTAGGGAGATGGATGGTTCGGTGCTGCTTGGATGAGAACAAACATGTAATAGATTCTAACACGGGCAAGGCTCACAGAAAAGAAAGGATCATCTAGGTAAATATCAAACATCAGGCATGTATCCCAAGGTAGTTGTACGTGCTTGCAATAAGAACTTTGCACAACATCTTTTGTCCTACCCTCCCGCTACGAACGGGGCCAAAAGAAACTTAGGGAGATTAAGGTACTCCTATCAAAGAGCATCAGAACAAAGCATTAACACTTCATGGATACACGAAATCCTCAAATTATAGTCCATCCCCTTTGGTGTCCCAAGCTTTCACCATTTGGATCGCCGGTTCCGGACTACAATAGGTCCATACAACTCATATATAGGATCAAAAACACCAACAAACTCAAGAAACAAAAGGGTCATCAGATCTGAAATCATGGCACTCGGGCCCAAAGTCAGAAGCATTAAGAGCAACAAGTTGTAACAGAGATGATAAACACCAAGTAGATGATAGGCAACATGCCTCCAATAATCTGACAAACTATTACATGATCTAAATCATCCAATCCCTACCGTCCCCTTTGCCTACAGCAAGGAATTACTCACACATGAGAGAAGAAGTCATGGAGGGGTGATGGTGATGACGATGGCGATGATGTCCCCTCACCGGAGGCCAAAACAGCCTCCAGATTAGCTCTCCCGGAGAATAACAGAGGTTGGCAGCGGCTCCGCGACGTAGATTGGAAAGCGACTTCTGTTCTGGGGTTTCCTCGCGGGGGGTAAAAATAGGGCGAAGGTAGGGCACCAGGGGGTGTGGGACCCACCCAGGAGGGCGGGTGGAGCGACCAGGGGCTGGGCCGCGCCACACACCCTTCTGGGTGCCCCATGGCTGCTCTGTGGCCCCCTTTCGCCTTGTCGAAGCTTCGGGGACACTGATTTTTTATATAATTTTGTGGTTTTTTCCAGCGTACCTAAATATCCAGAAACTTGCAGAATATAAAACAACACTGGTAGCTCTGCTGAAAACAGCGCCAGTCCGGGTTAGTTTCGTCCAAACATCCGAGAATGAAGCCAAAACAATAGCAAAGTGTTTGTAAAAGTAGATATGTTTGAGATGTATCAAACAAAAAGACCGGAGAGATTGACAACCTCTCTGTACTCATTGGGAAGAAAATTTATTTGTATTGTGTGCAGGTCCACGTCAATTGTGCCGTTGACACCTACTTATCATTTCCGGAGTCCTACGGGAGACAAACCCTATCCTCTACATAGGGGAAATTTGCCGCTACACCACATCTAACCTTCCACTTGGGGTAACCAAAGAGGATAGAGTATCAATCATCGCCATCGTCATCACCATCGCTACTCCATCATCCCTCCATGACTTCTCCTTTCATTTGTGAGTAATTCCCTGCTGTAGGCAACGGGGATCGTAGGGATTGGTGAGTTAGATCATGTAATAGTTCGTCAGATTGTTGGGGGCATGTTGCCTATCATCTACTTTGGTGTTATATCATCTTTGCAACAACTTGTTTCTCTTAATGCTTGTCACTTTGGGCCCGAGTGCCATGTTTTCAGATCTGAACCACTTGTGTTTTCATGAGTTTATTTGTGTTCTTGATCCTATCTATGAGTTGTATGCGCCTATTATGGTTCGGAACCGGCAATCTCAAAGGTGACGGCTTGGGACACCAAAGGGGATGGACTATAATTTGAGGATTTCATGTATCCATTGAGTGTTAATGCTTTGTTCCGGTGCTCTTTGACAGGAGCACCTTAATCTCCATAAGTTCCTTTTGGCCCCGTTCGTAGCGGGATGGTAGGACAAAAGATGTTGTGCAACTTCTTATTGCAAGCAAACACAACTACCAACGGGATACATGCCTAATGTCTGATATTTTCCTAGATGATCCTTGCTTTTCTGTGTGCCTTTCCCCGTGTTAGAATCTATTACATGTTCATTCGCATCCAAGCAGCGCCCAACCATCCATCTCACTAGCCTACAATGTTTCAATCCTACTGGTTATTAGTTGTTTACTTTTGCTATTTTACTTTCGTTGTTGCCACGATCACTATCATATCACCGTTGCTATTAATATTTTGTTGCAAGCAAGCATATTTCAGGTGCGATTGAATTGACAACTCAACTATTAAAGCTTCTAAATATTCTTTGGATCCCCTTGTGTCGAATCAATAAATTGGGTTATCTTACCTGCAAAGACTATCTCGATCCCCTACAGTTGAGGGTCATCGCACGTCAATATTCCAAGCCATGAACAATGCAATGCATGTAAATCATTTCAACAACACATTATGCACTCTAGCTATTTGAGATTAGCCACAAGAAAGCATGAACCACTGGGAAAGCATTGTAAACATAGCACTATCTCGCTAGAAGCTGGTCTCTAGTTCATAAGTACATGCATATGTACAAAAGTAGAAAAAAAGAGTTCATACCAGTTTTCCTTGTTGCATCCCTGATGTCTACACACGCTTATATTCTTGTAGACTATGTTGGGCCTCCAAGCACAGAGGTTTGTAGGACAGCAGCAGTTTCCCTTAAGTGGATGACCTAAGGTTTATCTAACTCAGGGAAGTAGAGGTTGAAGATGGTCTCTCTCAAGCAACCCTGCAATTAAGATACAACAAGTCGGTTGTGTCCCCAACACACCTAATACAACTAGGAGTTGTATAGGTGCACTAGTTAGGCGAAGAGATGGTAAAATATGGGTGATAGGTGTGGCAAAGCAAGGTAATATAAATTTGTAATAAAAAGTGCAGCAAGCAAACATGTGACAAAAGTGAGCACAAACGGTGTAACAATGGTGGAAATAAGGCCTAGGCTTCATACTTTCATTAGTGGAAACTGTCAACAACATTAACATAGTCTAATCACATGATATTTCCCATAAAACATGCAATGGAGACACACTCGGAGGTCATTCCTTTGTGGTCGACAGAGGACGAGAATTATGTAGGGCTACAAAAGCACACCTCAAAGTTCATAGTTCTCAATCTATGGATTTCCCAATGTCACCACGACAATCCAAAGAGAGTACCACAGTCACCACAACATATCTCAAGGATAGTCAAAGACAAGCACACGGAGACTCTCAATCTTCAATCAACACACAAAAGAGGAAATCACTCATGAAAATATTCTTCTAATCCATGTCCAATAGACCGCTGTCACCTTGGTCTCGAGGATTATACTAGATAAGATCAAGTGAGTACATCAATCCAATACATAGAGGAAGGGGAAATATCATGGGATCACCCTAGATTAACATAGCCTATGATCACAACGAAGATCACATCATGGGAGAGAGAATTGACCACATAGCTACTGGTAGAAACCTCAGCCCCGAGGAGGGACTACTCCCGCATCATGGAGGGAGGAAGCAACCTCGATGGAGATGAATCCGGGGGCACTTCCCCGTCTCGGCAGGGTACCGACACAGGAATTCTGGTCCCCCGAAACTTGTTGGCGATGGCGGCGGAGATCGGAATTGCTTCTGGAGAAAAAGGGTCTGGAATCAGGGTTTTCGCCACACGAGTATAAATAAGGGCCAAAGGGGGGCACCGGGGGAGGTCCCAGTCGCACAGGCGGCCACCCGGCGCGGGTGGGCCCCTGGCCGCGCCAGGGGGCGCCTGGGGGCTGTGGGCCACCCCAGGGCTCCATCCTCCGGCAGGAGGACTCTTCTAGAACGCTGATTTTTATATATTTTTCCTGGAATTTTCTAAGCACTTTTAATAATGGGAAAACCAGAAATACAAAAACAGCAGAAAACAGAAACTGGCACTGGGGTGCACTGAGTTAATAGGTTAGTCCAAATATGATCAAAAGTGTATCTAAAACATAGCAATTTCACACAAAACATGCATGGAGAAAGCAGAAAATATAGATATGTTTGGGACGTAACAACATCCCCAAGCTTAATTCCTGCTCGTCCTCGAATAGATAAATGATAACAAGCATAATTTCTGTGGTGACATGCTAACAACCATATAAGAACTTTGAAATCAAAGCAATCAAGTTATGTAATTCAATTCAAGTCATAACATGCAAGAGTCTATATTAGCATTGAAACAATCAACGAAAGAACATTAGATGCAAGAGCTCTCGCTGTCCGTGACTCGAAAATGTCTCCAAATGGTGTTTGCGTGCAAGAAGAGGGATAGGGAATACGAGAAAAAAGTGTTTTTGTTGAGAAATCAATCTACTAAAGTTTCACACTAGGTCTTCTTTGGAATCTTATCTCGACTCGTCCCCAGACCACTAGCCAGGTACAAGTCAATTTGATCCACTCCTTTTCGATATTTTGAGCACTCATGCAATGGATGAGTGTAAGAACGAGAGTTGACACTTAGGATGGCAAAGAGAGAGATATGGAGGAGGAAGACAAAGAGGGTGAGAAAGGCTCACATCAACGAGGACAATCATAGGCGAGAAGGCCCAATGATATATATTATGTGAGGAGTAGCGATTGCCATGCCACGGATGCACATATGAGATGGAAAGCTCTCCAATGGAACTAGTGGGGGTGCATCTAAATTGCTCGCTCATGAAGACCTAGATCTCTTTTGAGGAGGCTCATCCTTGGAATATGCAAGCCAAGTTCTATAGTGTGAAGGTCCCCACATAGCTATATGCATGAATGATCATCTCTATGGAGTACAAGGATAAGAGGGAGTACTAGTATGGATCTTTCAAAAGGATAGTTGTGTTGCCCCTTTCTCTCTTTTTATTTCTTTTTCTCTTTTTTGTATTTTTTGGTGGCCTCAATGGCTCTTTTTAACTCTCATTTTTCCTCTTTGGGATCTTTTATTTTTTCCACTTTGGGATCTTTTCCTCACTTAAGGGCAACACTCTAATTTACAAGAGGGTATAGAAGATCTTTCACACCTTACAAGGTACTCAAATCATAAAGAAGATTTAGCAATCATGATGTATGCAATGTATGCCGCTGCAAGTGTAGCAGGAACATGTATGACATGAAGATCAAGTCATGAAGAGGTGGATGTTGCATGGCAATATATCTTGGAAAGGCTATGGAAATGCCTTGATAGGTAGGTATGGTGGCTGTTTTGAGGAAGGATATAAGGAGGTTTATGATGACAGAGCGTATCATGCCAAGGGTTTGGATGTACCGGCGAAGGTGGACGCCAACTCTCGGAGTGAGAAGCAGGCAATACACGGCACGGGAAAGGCTAGCAAATATGAGGAGGTGGAAGTGTCAACTTTCAATACTTACATTAGTCCGAAGAACTCATGAACTTATTATCGGTAACTCTCAATCTAATAAGGAGGTTCACAAAGAGACAAGTACCCCGAGGAGGAGTGTATGGGAGTTTGGTTATCCTTGCGCTTCCTCGACTCATGGTACGTGAGTGTACTCTAATATCCGATCCCTCCAAATATTAGCGATCCATCTAGTAGCTAGAGTTCTCAACTAGTTTTGTAGGTTTTTGAAAATAAACACGGATTACCCAAAATACGACACCTATCACTAATAGGCTAGCGCTCTTGACACCAAAAGTTCAAACATTACTCACATCAATAACTCAAAACTATTGCAAGTTACTACTAAAATTAAATAGCAACCTCAATTACCTACTCTCAAGAAAAGACGCAACTCAGTGCAACAACCAACTCTCTTAACAAGATAAACATGAAAACAAAAGAGAGTTCCAGCAAAAAAACTAAAAAAATGCCAAGGCTCTTGCTAAGGACAAACTAAAACTAAAACTAAACATGGCAGTAGCTATGAAAAGATAAAGAACACATAACAGCAAAAAGATAGGCATGAAGAATCCTATGATGTGTTCTAGATATTGAAAGTGGAGCGTGTTTCTCTCCCACACAAAGTAAGACGGGCTCCAACTTGTTAAGAGCAGCAAGCAAGGCTAAAAAAATCTAAACAAAAAACCTAAGAGCGAGACGCTCTAAGCATAGCACATAACGCATGAAGTGATAAAAATATAGTGAGAAGAAGGGATGAACTGATGATTGTTGATGGAGAAGGGGATGCACTGGGGCATCCCCAAGCTTAGATTCTTGAGTCTCCTTGAATATTTATTGGGGATGCATGGGGGCATCCACAAGCTTGAGCGCTTGACACTCCCGAATCTTCTTTCATCATCTTCCATCACACACTTGAAAACTCCCTTCATACATAACTCATCATAAGCTGATTAGAGAGGTTAGTACCCTTAATAAAATAATTTTCCCCACTGTATATAAAGATATTCTTGAAGAGCTACTGTTTATCAAGATTGAAAAACGTTTTTTGCAAAGAAAAAGCAAGCTTAAGGTTGCAAAAGTAAGGAGAGACAAAACGTGACAGAATCTGTGAAAAACAGAACAATAGGTAGTAGAGAATTTTTTTTGGGGTACTTCTGCAACTCAAATCAAAACACTCATAACATATGAAAGTTCCGCAATTGTATAGGGCACGATGTGTAAAAAATTCAGCTCAAAAAGATGAACTGGTGATTTGATCCGATTTTCCCCGTCACGAAGACAGAATCTGTTTTCTGGACAGCATGTCACAACTTTTGCTTCCCTTGTCATATGAGGCTATAACTTGGCCAAAGCTTGAAAATAAAGATACAATGATGTTGCTACAGTAGTAACAATCACAAAGACCACTAAGAACAGAAGTAAAAACTTAAACTAAAGATAACAAGGGTTGTCTCCCTAGAGCTCTTCCTTTATAGCCATAAAGATAAGCTTAAGATTTTAATGATTCTCTCATAGGAATTAGGAATAAGAGTTCAAGAACAAAAGAGAGCATCAAGAAGCAAATAAGAAACACATTTAAGTCTAACATGCTTCCTATGCAAAGGGATCTTGTAGAGAAATAACTCATTGAAGCATAAAGATATTAGCACAGGAAGGCAAAATAAGTGCAACTTGAAAACCTTCAACATAAAGAGAGGGAACTTGATATTATTGAAATATCTATAAGAATATGTTCCCTTCTCATAATAATTTCCATTAGGATCATGAATAAACTAAACAATATAATTATCACATAAAGCATTGTTACCATGATCCACATGCAAAAGGGTACTCTTACTCTCCACATAAGCATAATCTTTCTCACTGGTAATAGTGGGAGTAGGACTATCATAAACAACTTGAGCACTATAGATTAATTGTGTATTAGGAAGCATGGAGCAAGCAAAAATTATAGATATGTTTGGGACGTATCAATCCCTTCATTCGATCTTCATCATCACTGCCTTGTCACTTGCACGATTGAACGTAGGAAAATATAATCAAAGGCCATCACGGACTCGAGCTGAACTCTGCAAACAAAGCAACTAAAGAGAGAAAGGAAATATTTTTGGGTTTTAAAGCAAAAGAAAGGATAAATATTTTTGTGGTTTTTGCAAATTAAGAGAACAAAGAAGAACAAGCAAAAACTTTGAAAAGATCAAATTGAACAACATAAAACGGATAATACAATGGAAAGGGGAGAAGGACACGTACTCCCCCAATCTTAGGCTTTTGGCCTAAGTTGGTGTCGGCTACTGCGGTCCCCAGGAGCCTCCAGCTCCGGGGTAATATGGGTGCGTCCATGGGTCGTACGAGGCTTCAGGTGCGTACACCGAAGTCCTGGGATCCTCCCATGAGGAAGGTGTAACACCCTCAGATGCTTGTAACAGTAATCATCATCACTGTTGACTATCACTGTTTGCTAATCACTGTTATCCCCTGTCCCTGTTCAAACTTTGCTTCTGCTCTTTTCAGACCATGCTGGTTGGTAATCAAACACAAAGCCCAATGCATTTTGTTCATCATGAAATCAAACCCTAGATGAAACAACCTCAATTGGAAAATAAAACAAAAGTGCTGAAATAAAGTTGTTCCAAAAATCATGGAACTATTTTTGTAAATTGCCTAAAAACATTATAACCATGTTGGAACAACTTTGGTAATTTTTGGAGTTACAGAAAATTCCAAACAATTCAAACAGTAGGTTAAAATCCCTACTTTGGGCATTTAATATTTAAAAGAAATACCTAATGAATTTATTTTGCTGCACAACTTTTTGTGGCACCTCAGTAATATATTAAACTAATTTACAAACACCAATTATATTTTTCAAAAATGCCAGGGTTAACAAATCAATTACAGAAAGGAATTTGGATAAACCAAAAACCAGAAAATGCAAAAGCGCAATAAATCGCCTGGGGCGATGGCCCAGCCCACCCCGGCCGTCTCCCACCTCCCACCTGCCCCCGTCCCGTCCGCCACCTGCTCGACGCCGTGGCGCCGCCGTGGCCACGGACGCCCTGTAGCCCCCCTCCCTCCACCTGCTCCCTCCCGCCCTGGACACGATAAGGGCGAGGCCCCCTCCCTCCTGGACACCCCCGCAACCCCTTTCCTCTCCTCCTCCTCTCGCCGACGTCGGGGAAAGTTTCCACCCGAGCCGCCGTCGCCATGGCCGTGAGCTCACGCGGCCAGTGAGCTCGCGTCGCCACCCCCGCCGTGTCCAGCGTGCTCCTCGTCGACGTCCTCGTCTCCGGGCGCAAGGAATCGAGCCGTGGAGCCCGACAGCGACGACTACGCCCCCGTTCCCCTCCGGCGCCGCCGCGACCTCGCCGTCGAATTCCCGCGTCGTCGAGCCTTCCCCGAGCCTGCTGCCCTCCTCTACGCGATCCTAGTGAGCTTACCGTTCGTCGCCAGGTGCCCGTTGATGCCCGCTAGGTCCCCGTGCAGAAACCCCCGTTGAGCTGCTCCGGCCGCCGTGGCACGTCGTCGTAGACGTCGATGTGGTTCGTCCCAGCCCGCGATATGTGCACCAGTAGGTTCCCCGTGTTGCGTGTGCTCGATTTGGACCAGTAGCTAGCTCGAGTTCGACCCGTACATGCATTCGCCATTGGAGCCCGACGACCTTCGCCGCCATTGATGAAGATGAGCTCACCTCCGTTTGCCCCAGCTCGCGAGTCCACTCCAGATCGACGCGGATTCGAGCTCTCCGTCGACTGCCACCAGCGGCGCCTCAAACGGTGCTCTGTATCGTGGGCTAGCCCGACCTCGCCGCCGGCGAGCCTCCGGTGAGCACTCCGGTGAGGCTGACCGGTGGGCCCCCGGTGTCAGCCAGTTGATTAGGGGTTAATCTCCCCCTAATAGCCCACTGACATGTGGGTCCCATCCCACTTAAGCGTATGTTAAAAATAACAAAACTGTTAATAAAAGTTTAGGTCACTGACAGGTGGGTCCCTTCTAATTAATTAACTTAATGATTTAGGTTAATCCAATTAATTAAAATTTAGTCACTGACATGTGGGTCCAGAGGCAATTTCTGATTTTATAAATTGTTTTATACATAACAGAGGCTGACATGGGGGTCCCACATGTCAGCACTGTTCTGGATAATGTTGTGGATAATGTTTTGGATAATGTTTAAATAAATAATAAAAGAAATCCAGAAAAATCATTTAAAATGATTTAAACTTTGAAATTCAATAACTTTTAAACCGTAACTCGGATTCAAAAACTTTATACATGAAAATTGATCAGAAAAATATAACGAATACGAATACGCAATCCATATGTCTACCACCCCCCTCTAACACCACGAACATCGAACATTCCCCCTCCGGACCGTCTGTCCGATAAATTGTCCGGTACTGTTAGAGTGCCCGGATGAATTTATTCCGAACACGAAAGTTGTCCGGAATGGTTCAAATAGCACGGATACACCCCCCCTTATGTTGTTCCGGTAACCACGACACCTCCGGTTTGATCCTTCCCCCTCCGGACACCCTGTCCGGTAATCACCCGGAGCCGGCAGTTCATCCTCAGATGAATTCCCGCTCCGAGCATATTGCATTACATTGCGATAGAACCCCGTTTACATTTCATCTGTTATGTCTTGCATTTGTATTGCCATTATTGTTGTGTATTTATTGTTTCTTCCCCCTTTTTAATCTCCGGTAGACCCCGCTGCTGCCGTCGACTACACCGCTGCTGAGTACGACTACGTCGTCGACGACCCTACTACTACCGTCGAGCTTGCAGGCAAGCAGAGCCATTCTCTTCCCCAGATATCGCCTATCCTTCCGTACATTTCTTGCACTAGGCATTGTTACTGCTGCTGCTACGTTTACAATCCTATTCAATTGCATAGCCTGATTTTGTCGCCCCTTGATGTGCCTTCCTTTGTCCTATGCTGCCTATTATTATTGTGCATTATTCAGCAGTGAGCCCTGCGCATTGTTAGCTAGGATTAGGTAGAGGGCCGTGATCACTCCGGGGAGTGAAAGCGGATGCAAATATTATAACTGCACAGGTACGGTACAATGCAGACGCCGTCGAAGACCCCTATCTGGGTTATGCCTAGTCACCACAAGTGTGAGCTATCAAGGAGTAGTCTTTGTACTCCACTCGCGGCTGACTTTGTCTTACCACCATAGGGTCTTGACAACGGTTGTCCTAAAGGTAAGAAGTCGGGCGACCCAACGGTGCCTGCGAGAGGTATTGCGACGGGACGACAGGGAGGGCACGACCAGTGTACCGGTGTGCTTGGCCCCTGATCGTTGGCCGCGAGAGTTACCAACCCACGAAAGTCGAGCTCCTCCCGGAGCACACGCGAGACAAGGTAAGGAGACAGTTCACCTTGTTGGTAACCGCAGTGACTTGGTGGGACGACGGGGCAGGCACCGATGTACTGGTGGTCCTGGCTGCTGTCGTTGTCCGCGGGTCAGTTAAGTCGAGGCAACGATAACGGTTGTCACGCAGGTTAATTGAAATGCTAAATGGTTCAGCGAATGTCTTGAGTTGGCTATATGCCATGTACGCACTACCTACCCGTGGGAACTACGAGTTATGGGCTCCTCCGCTTTTTAGTGTCGTCCGAGGACTCTTCAGACGTCAGCAGTACCGCGGCCTGCGCCGGGAAGTGGTGTTGTCTTTTTGCTTGAGCGGTGTGTCTTATTTGGATTTGCTTTAACTTCACCGGCCAGCCACGCACCGTGCAGGAGTACGTTCGGGTTGGGGTCCAAGGCCCGTCGTACTTAGGATTTAGACCGCCGGATGACCTCTCTGTTGAGTTTGAAAGATGGGCTAGGAAGTGTCGGATAGCCTCGGTGGAGCGTTCCCTAACAAGGTTCCCGCCACCCTGGAGATCCGTGCGTGTAGCGTAACACAAGTGCACCCCTGCAGGGAAGATTAATCTATCGATAGCCGTGTCCACGGTAACAGGACGCTTTATGCTGAAGCTGGATCTTACCACTAGAAACTATTACTATTAAACTGTATGGTTCCGGGTTCTTTTCCTCGCGGGGATGTCGAGGAGGTGAACTCGGAGGCTTTGTTAATTATTACAACTTATTATTATTCAATGTTGCAGCAACTTCTGCTTCATTGTTACTTTACTGCTTTATATCAACTGTTGGCTGATTCTTACCTCATGCTGCAAGACATCGTCGGAAGATGCTAGTCTTCGTTAGGCCTAGCTTCTTACCCTTGCTCTAAATTTCTGTCTTCAGTCCACTATATACAGCCTCTTCATTCCGTTGATACAATGCATAATGCTTAGTAGCGGACGTAAGACTCGCGGGTATACTAGATACTCACCTGCTTTATTTCCTTTACTGTTTTGCCTGATCGGCCGCTGCAGCCGACGTTGGAGCCCAGGAGCAGGAGTACCCCGGAGGCGCCTACTACGACGTCGAGTTCCCCGTTGACCAGGAGTAGTACTGTGGATCCCAGGCAGGAGGCCTCGCCTTTTCGTTCTGTATCTCTGATGTGATTTGTGCTAGCCTTCTTAAGGCAAAACTTGACTAACTATGTCTGTACTCAGATATTATGGCTTGTATGACTTATATATTCGGGTCCGCGTGACCCCCCCCCTCTATTGTAATATATTTGTTTATCCTTTTGTGTTTAGTGTTGTGCTGTGATATTATCACCGTGGCACCCTAATCTCAGTCGTGTACCCTGTGTGTATGATTACTGTACACGGTCTGATTTTGGGGGCGTCACAAGTTGGTATCAGAGCCAGGTTTCGATCCTGGGACCTGTGGGTTATGGGCCCACATCGATGTCACTACGTGTGATATCTATGGTATTAGGATCCTTTTCTCCTTACCTATGCTCTGGGAATCTGCTCTCTTATCCTTGCTGGTAAGTTTTACAAAAGCTGACATTAGGATCACGTTCTCTTGATTCCACCCGGCATTTTCTAGTGCATCCCCCATTGATTGAGTCGTGTTGCAGGCGTCGTACGCCAGATCCCAGACCGCGGATCCCATTCTCATTCTGGGCAGGCCGCGCGTTCTCTGGCATCAACTCCTGTGACCAATAGTTTTCTTGCGGCGTGATTGACATAGTGGAATCTATGTCGCGTCGTGTAATCCTTACCGCGGTCTGCGCGCCGCCTAGAGAGTCCTTTTTCCTTAATTTCTACGACGTTACGCCGCCCGATTTTCGATTGATTCGGTGCGCGCATGTGTATGTCTTATATGACTACTCCGTTATATATCTGCGCCTCCTTTACGTTGTCATTTTACTTCAGGCTTAATTCCGGTATCTCGTTAAATTTTCATCGCTGTAATACCCCTGTTAAATTCTAGCAGGATGGCTGGTCGTGGTGGTCGTGGTCGTGGTCGTGCTGCCAACGACCCACCTCCGCCGCCGGATTACATGGCCGCGATGATGCAACAGTTCGAGATGAACCGTCAGTTCATGCAGAATATCATGGCTCAGTTCCCCCAGCCGAATCAGAATGGGCACCACCATCAGCATGCCACCGTGACTCTGCACGACTTCACCCGCCTCAACCCCACTATGTTCCGCAACACTGTTCAGCCGCTGGATGCTGATGACTGGCTTCGCGACATCACTCACGAGCTGGAGTCTGCTAATGTCGATCCAGCCGACTATGTGAACTTTGCGTCTTATCATCTGAAAGGCGCAGCTGCTCAGTGGTGGAGCACCCACAAGCGTTCCCTGCCAGTCGAAGAAGTCATCACTTGGGATGAATTTCAGTCTGCTTTCCGCGCCCGCTACATTCCTCAGGGGATCATGGATCGTAAGGCGGAAGAATTCCGTAACCTCACTCAGGGGGATATGACTGTTGAAGCCTATCAGCGCGAGTTCCTCAACCTCTCTCGCTATGCGGAAGGAGAGATCACCACTGATGCTCGCAGGCAGCAGAAGTTCCGTCGTGGCCTCAACCCAGAACTTAGGCTCGCTCTTGCCGTTCATGATTTCGCCAACTTCGCCACCATGGTGAACAAGGCTATCACCGTCGAGACTGCCCAGATGGAGCACAAGACCTCTCTGAAGCGTTATCGTGACGTTGGCTCATCTTCGGGCGCAACGCAGAAGCGTCGCATCTGGCTCCCTACCAGTGTGACCCATTCAGCTGTCCCTGCTCCAAGGCCGTCTTATGCTGCACCCCGTCTGCCTCCACCACCACAGTTGCCAAGAGCTCTGCCGGCACCACCCAACGCTACCCCACTTCGTCCTCAGGATGGATTATGCTTCACGTGTCGTCAACCTGGGCATTTTTCCAAGGAGTGTCCCCTGAAACAGAAGCAACTGGTAGTTCACCCCGCTGGCCGTGGAAATGGTCGTGGCAACAACAGGACCCCCAACTATAATACTGGGTCTGCTGCTCATGCTCGTGGTCATGCGAACAACATCACTGTTGATGACGCTCAGCAACAACCCGCTACCGTGACGGGTACCCTTCTCGTTAATTCCGTACCTGCTACTGTTCTATTTGATACAGGAGCATCGCATTCATTCATGTCGGAAGCATTTGCATTGTCGCATAACTTCGCATTGGAAAAGATGAACCCACCGATGGTTGTCCGCACCCCGATAGGCCAATGCCGAACCACCAAGATCGTGCCCGGAACCATTGTTGAAATTGAAGGAATTGAATTCCATGCTTCCCCCATAATCCTGATGTCTTCCACCATAGACCTAATTCTCGGAATGGACTGGTTGAAGTTCCACGATGCCGCACTTTATTGTGGCACCAAGTCTGTCCAGCTTTTTCACCCCTCCGGTGGGATTGTCAACCACACCGCCCGAGTTACCCGTAATGCTGAAACACAGATCTTTATGGTGAATGCTTTGAATGTCTCACCTTTGAAATACATCGAGAACGTTCCGGTCGTTCGCGATTTTCCCGACGTCTTCCCAGAAGAACTGCCGGGAATACCCCCAATCAGAGAAGTTGAATTCGTCATCGACTTGAAGCCAGGCACTGTTCCTATTGCCAAGCGTCCTTACAAGATGCCGCCACATGAACTCCTTGAACTTAAGGAGGAAATCGACAAGGCACTTCAGAAAGGATTCATTCGCCCCAGTTCCTCAGCTTGGGGAGCACCTTCGCTCTTTGTCAAGAAGAGCGATGGGACAAACCGATTGGTCCAAGATTATCGACCCATTAACCAAGCCACCATCCAGAACAAATACCCACTTCCCCGGATCAATGATCTGTATGATCAACTTGCCGGATCCAAGGTGTTTTCTAAACTCGACTTGAGGTTGGGTTATCACCAAATCCGAGTCCGTGATGAGGACATTCCGAAGACTGCCTTCATTACTCGCTACGGTTCATACGAGTACACCGTCATGTCCTTTGGGTTAACCAATGCTCCAGCCACCTTCTCCAGATTGATGAATTATATTTTCATGGAGTACCTCGACCAGTTCGTCGTGGTTTATCTGGATGATATTTTGATATATTCCAAGAATGCAGAAGAACATGCTGAACATCTTCGTCTTATACTGGAGAAGCTTCAAGAACACAAACTCTACGCTAAGTTTTCTAAGTGTGAGTTCTGGCTTCCCGAAGTAACCTACCTTGGACATGTGATTTCCAAGGATGGCATTGCCGTCACCCCAGAACGTATCCAGGCTATTCTTGACTGGACTCCTCCCAAGACCGTCAAGCAAGTCCGCAGTTTCCTCGGACTCGCTAGCTATTGCCGCCGTTTCGTCGAGAATTTTTCCAAGATTGCCAGGCCTCTGACTAATCTGCTTCACAAAGGCGTCAAGTTTGAGTGGACAGATAAATGTCAAGAAAGTTTTCAAGCCCTCAAGGACAAGCTAACTTCTCCCCCGGTGCTTGCTCCCCCTGATACTCAGAAGGACTTCGTGATATATTGCGACGCGTCTCGTCAAGGATTAGGCTGTGTCCTAATGCAAGAGCGCAAAGTGATTGCTTATGGCTCTCGTCAGTTGCGTGCTCACGAAGACAAATATCCAACACATGATCTCGAATTGGCAGCAGTAATTTATGCATTGAAGCTGTGGCGACATTACCTCGTTGGTAATCGTTGCGAGATCTACACCGACCACCAAAGCCTGAAATACTTGTTTACTCAGCCCGACCTGAATCTCCGCCAACAGAGATGGCTCGAGACAATAGCCGATTTTAACATGGATATTCATTACACCCCTGGCAAAGCTAATGTGATGGCTGATGCCCTGAGCCGTAAAGCTTACTGTAGTGAACTTGAGGTGCAGCTAGAACAACCGCCTCTGTATGAAGATTTTCAAAAGTTGAACCTCGAGATTGTTCCTCAAGGTTGTGTAAATAACCTGGTCATTGAAACGGATCTCGTCAAATCCGTCAAGTGTATACAGTTCTATGATGATTTCGTACGCAAGATTAAGCGCGATATCTCCAATGGGAGACCCTCACCCTTCACCGTTGATAGTAATGGTGCGGCGTTCTACCAGCACCGTTTAGTGGTTACTCACAGCAAGGGCAGGCATGAGAACCTGGATATGACCCCGAAGGTCATGAAAGCGGCACACGATACCCCGTTGTCCATTCATCCTGGAAGCACCAAGATGTACCAAGACATTCGTCAGCAATTCTGGTGGCCTAACATGAAGCAAGACATTGCCCGATATGTTTCTGAATGTGACGTTTGTCGTCGCGTCAAGGGGGAACATCAAAAACCCTCTGGAAAACTACAACCACCTGAAATCCCTGTATGGAAGTGGGACAAAGTTCAGATGGACTTCGTCACCGGTTTTCCCCGATCCCAGAAAGGTAACGATGCATGAATGATCATCTCTATGGAGTACAAGGATAAGAGGGAGTACTAGTATGGATCTTTCAAAAGGATAGTTGTGTTGCCCCTTTCTCTCTTTTTATTTCTTTTTCTCTTTTTTGTATTTTTTGGTGGCCTCAATGGCTCTTTTTAACTCTCATTTTTCCTCTTTGGGATCTTTTATTTTTCCACTTCGGGATCTTTTCCTCACTTAAGGGCAACACTCTAATTTACAAGAGGGTATAGAAGATCTTTCACACCTTACAAGGTACTCAAATCATAAAGAAGATTTAGCAATCATGATGTATGCAATGTATGCCGCTGCAAGTGTAGCAGGAACATGTATGACATGAAGATCAAGTCATGAAGAGGTGGATGTTGCATGGCAATATATCTTGGAAAGGCTATGGAAATGCCTTGATAGGTAGGTATGGTGGCTGTTTTGAGGAAGGATATAAGGAGGTTTATGATGACAGAGCGTATCATGCCAAGGGTTTGGATGTACCGGCGAAGGTGGACGCCAACTCTCGGAGTGAGAAGCAGGCAATACACGGCACGGGAAAGGCTAGCAAATATGAGGAGGTGGAAGTGTCAACTTTCAATACTTACATTAGTCCGAAGAACTCATGAACTTATTATCGGTAACTCTCAATCTAATAAGGAGGTTCACAAAGAGACAAGTACCCCGAGGAGGAGTGTATGGGAGTTTGGTTATCCTTGCGCATCCTCGACTCATGGTACGTGAGTGTACTCTAATATCCGATCCCTCCAAATATTAGCGATCCATCTAGTAGCTAGAGTTCTCAACTAGTTTTGTAGGTTTTTGAAAATAAACACGGATTACCCAAAATACGACACCTATCACTAATAGGCTAGCGCTCTTGACACCAAAAGTTCAAACATTACTCACATCAATAACTCAAAACTATTGCAAGTTACTACTAAAATTAAATAGCAACCTCAATTACCTACTCTCAAGAAAAGACGCAACTCAGTGCAACAACCAACTCTCTTAACAAGATAAACATGAAAACAAAAGAGAGTTCCAGCAAAAAAACTAAAAAAATGCCAAGGCTCTTGCTAAGGACAAACTAAAACTAAAACTAAACATGGCAGTAGCTATGAAAAGATAAAGAACACATAACAGCAAAAAGATAGGCATGAAGAATCCTATGATGTGTTCTAGATATTGAAAGTGGAGCGTGTTTCTCTCCCACACAAAGTAAGACGGGCTCCAACTTGTTAAGAGCAGCAAGCAAGGCTAAAAAAATCTAAACAAAAAACCTAAGAGCGAGACGCTCTAAGCATAGCACATAACGCATGAAGTGATAAAAATATAGTGAGAAGAAGGGATGAACTGATGATTGTTGATGGAGAAGGGGATGCACTGGGGCATCCCCAAGCTTAGATTCTTGAGTCTCCTTGAATATTTATTGGGGATGCATGGGGGCATCCACAAGCTTGAGCGCTTGACACTCCCGAATCTTCTTTCATCATCTTCCATCACACACTTGAAAACTCCCTTCATACATAACTCATCATAAGCTGATTAGAGAGGTTAGTACCCTTAATAAAATAATTTTCCCCACTGTATATAAAGATATTCTTGAAGAGCTACTGTTTATCAAGATTGAAAAACGTTTTTTGCAAAGAAAAAGCAAGCTTAAGGTTGCAAAAGTAAGGAGAGACAAAACGTGACAGAATCTGTGAAAAACAGAACAATAGGTAGTAGAGAATTTTTTTTGGGGTACTTCTGCAACTCAAATCAAAACACTCATAACATATGAAAGTTCCGCAATTGTATAGGGCACGATGTGTAAAAAATTCAGCTCAAAAAGATGAACTGGTGATTTGATCCAATTTTCCCCGTCACGAAGACAGAATCTGTTTTCTGGACAGCATGTCACAACTTTTGCTTCCCTTGTCATATGAGGCTATAACTTGGCCAAAGCTTGAAAATAAAGATACAATGATGTTGCTACAGTAGTAACAATCACAAAGACCACTAAGAACAGAAGTAAAAACTTAAACTAAAGATAACAAGGGTTGTCTCCCTAGAGCTCTTCCTTTATAGCCATAAAGATAAGCTTAAGATTTTAATGATTCTCTCATAGGAATTAGGAATAAGAGTTCAAGAACAAAAGAGAGCATCAAGAAGCAAATAAGAAACACATTTAAGTCTAACATGCTTCCTATGCAAAGGGATCTTGTAGAGAAATAACTCATTGAAGCATAAAGATATTAGCACAGGAAGGCAAAATAAGTGCAACTTGAAAACCTTCAACATAAAGAGAGGGAACTTGATATTATTGAAATATCTATAAGAATATGTTCCCTTCTCATAATAATTTCCATTAGGATCATGAATAAACTAAACAATATAATTATCACATAAAGCATTGTTACCATGATCCACATGCAAAAGGGTACTCTTACTCTCCACATAAGCATAATCTTTCTCACTGGTAATAGTGGGAGTAGGACTATCATAAACAACTTGAGCACTATAGATTAATTGTGTATTAGGAAGCATGGAGCAAGCAAAAATTATAGATATGTTTGGGACGTATCAATCCCTTCATTCGATCTTCATCATCACTGCCTTGTCACTTGCACGATTGAACGTAGGAAAATATAATCAAAGGCCATCACGGACTCGAGCTGAACTCTGCAAACAAAGCAACTAAAGAGAGAAAGGAAATATTTTTGGGTGTTAAAGCAAAAGAAAGGATAAATATTTTTGTGGTTTTTGCAAATTAAGAGAACAAAGAAGAACGAGCAAAAACTTTGAAAAGATCAAATTGAACAACATAAAACGGATAATACAATGGAAAGGGGAGAAGGACACGTACTCCCCCAATCTTAGGCTTTTGGCCTAAGTTGGTGTCGGCTACTGCGGTCCCCAGGAGCCTCCAGCTCCGGGGTAATATGGGTGCGTCCATGGGTCGTACGAGGCTTCAGGTGCGTACACCGAAGTCCTGGGATCCTCCCATGAGGAAGGTGTAACACCCTCAGATGCTTGTAACAGTAATCATCATCACTGTTGACTATCACTGTTTGCTAATCACTGTTATCCCCTGTCCCTGTTCAAACTTTGCTTCTGCTCTTTTCAGACCATGCTGGTTGGTAATCAAACACAAAGCCCAATGCATTTTGTTCATCATGAAATCAAACCCTAGATGAAACAACCTCAATTGGAAAATAAAACAAAAGTGCTGAAATAAAGTTGTTCCAAAAATCATGGAACTATTTTTGTAAATTGCCTAAAAACATTATAACCATGTTGGAACAACTTTGGTAATTTTTGGAGTTACAGAAAATTCCAAACAATTCAAACAGTAGGTTAAAATCCCTACTTTGGGCATTTAATATTTAAAAGAAATACCTAATGAATTTATTTTGCTGCACAACTTTTTGTGGCACCTCAGTAATATATTAAACTAATTTACAAACACCAATTATATTTTTCAAAAATGCCAGGGTTAACAAATCAATTACAGAAAGGAATTTGGATAAACCAAAAACCAGAAAATGCAAAAGCGCAATAAATCGCCTGGGGCGATGGCCCAGCCCACCCCGGCCGTCTCCCACCTCCCACCTGCCCCCGTCCCGTCCGCCACCTGCTCGACGCCGTGGCGCCGCCGTGGCCACGGACGCCCTGTAGCCCCCCTCCCTCCACCTGCTCCCTCCCGCCCTGGACACGATAAGGGCGAGGCCCCCTCCCTCCTGGACACCCCCGCAACCCCTTTCCTCTCCTCCTCCTCTCGCCGACGTCGGGGAAAGTTTCCACCCGAGCCGCCGTCGCCATGGCCGTGAGCTCACGCGGCCAGTGAGCTCGCGTCGCCACCCCGCCGTGTCCAGCGTGCTCCTCGTCGACGTCCTCGTCTCCGGGCGCAAGGAATCGAGCCGTGGAGCCCGACAGCGACGACTACGCCCCCGTTCCCCTCCGGCGCCGCCGCGACCTCGCCGTCGAATTCCCGCGTCGTCGAGCCTTCCCCGAGCCTGCTGCCCTCCTCTACGTGATCCTGGTGAGCTTACCGTTCGTCGCCAGGTGCCCGGGTATGCCCGCTAGGTCCCCGTGCAGAAACCCCCGTTGAGCTGCTCCGGCCGCCGTGGCACGTCGTCGTAGACGTCGATGTGGTTCGTCCCAGCCCGCGATATGTGCACCAGTAGGTTCCCCGTGTTGCGTGTGCTCGATTTGGACCAGTAGCTAGCTCGAGTTCGACCCGTACATGCATTCGCCATTGGAGCCCGACGACCTTCGCCGCCATTGATGAAGATGAGCTCACCTCCGTGCGCCCCAGCTCGCGACTCCACTCCAGATCGACGCGGATTCGAGCTCTCCGTCGACTGCCACCAGCGGCGCCTCAAACGGTGCTCTGTATCGTGGGCTAGCCCGACCTCGCCGCCGGCGAGCCTCCGGTGAGCACTCCGGTGAGGCTGACCGGTGGGCCCCCGGTGTCAGCCAGTTGATTAGGGGTTAATCTCCCCCTAATAGCCCACTGACATGTGGGTCCCATCCCACTTAAGCGTATGTTAAAAATAACAAAACTGTTAATAAAAGTTTAGGTCACTGACAGGTGGGTCCCTTCTAATTAATTAACTTAATGATTTAGGTTAATCCAATTAATTAAAATTTAGTCACTGACATGTGGGTCCAGAGGCAATTTCTGATTTTATAAATTGTTTTATAAATAACAGAGGCTGACATGGGGGTCCCACATGTCAGCACTGTTCTGGATAATGTTGTGGATAATGTTTTGGATAATGTTTAAATAAATAATAAAAGAAATCCAGAAAAATCATTTAAAATGATTTAAACTTTGAAATTCAATAACTTTTAAACCGTAACTCGGATTCAAAAACTTTATACATGAAAATTGATCAGAAAAATATAACGAATACGAATACGCAATCCGTATGTCTACCACCCCCCTCTAACACCACGAACATCGAACATTCCCCCTCCGGACCGTCTGTCCGATAAATTGTCCGGTACTGTTAGAGTGCCCGGATGAATTTATTCCGAACACGAAAGTTGTCCGGAATGGTTCAAATAGCACGGATACACCCCCCCTTATGTTGTTCCGGTAACCACGACACCTCCGGTTTGATCCTTCCCCCTCCGGACACCCTGTCCGGTAATCACCCGGAGCCGGCAGTTCATCCTCAGATGAATTCCCGCTCCGAGCATATTGCATTACATTGCGATAGAACCCCGTTTACATTTCATCTGTTATGTCTTGCATTTGTATTGCCATTATTGTTGTGTATTTATTGTTTCTTCCCCCTTTTTAATCTCCGGTAGACCCCGCTGCTGCCGTCGACTACACCGCTGCTGAGTACGACTACGTCGTCGACGACCCTACTACTACCGTCGAGCTTGCAGGCAAGCAGAGCCATTCTCTTCCCCAGATATCGCCTATCCTTCCGTACATTTCTTGCACTAGGCATTGTTACTGCTGCTGCTACGTTTACAATCCTATTCAATTGCATAGCCTGATTTTGTCGCCCCTTGATGTGCCTTCCTTTATCCTATGCTGCCTATTATTATTGTGCATTATTCAGCAGTGAGCCCTGCGCATTGTTAGCTAGGATTAGGTAGAGGGCCGTGATCACTCCGGGGAGTGAAAGCGGATGCAAATATTATAACTGCACAGGTACGGTACAATGCAGACGCCGTCGAAGACCCCTATCTGGGTTATGCCTAGTCACCACAAGTGTGAGCTATCAAGGAGTAGTCTTTGTACTCCACTCGCGGCTGACTTTGTCTTACCACCATAGGGTCTTGACAACGGTTGTCCTAAAGGTAAGAAGTCGGGCGACCCAACGGTGCCTGCGGGAGGTATTGCGACGGGACGACAGGGAGGGCACGACCAGTGTACCGGTGTGCTTGGCCCCTGATCGTTGGCCGCGAGAGTTACCAACCCACGAAAGTCGAGCTCCTCCCGGAGCACACGCGAGACAAGGTAAGGAGACAGTTCACCTTGTTGGTAACCGCAGTGACTTGGTGGGACGACGGGGCAGGCACCGATGTACTGGTGGTCCTGGCTGCTGTCGTTGTCCGCGGGTCAGTTAAGTCGAGGCAACGATAACGGTTGTCACGCAGGTTAATTGAAATGCTAAATGGTTCAGCGAATGTCTTGAGTTGGCTATATGCCATGTACGCACTACCTACCCGTGGGAACTACGAGTTATGGGCTCCTCCGCTTTTTAGTGTCGTCCGAGGACTCTTCAGACGTCAGCAGTACCGCGGCCTGCGCCGGGAAGTGGTGTTGTCTTTTTGCTTGAGCGGTGTGTCTTATTTGGATTTGCTTTAACTTCACCGGCCAGCCACGCACCGTGCAGGAGTACGTTCGGGTTGGGGTCCAAGGCCCGTCGTACTTAGGATTTAGACCGCCGGATGACCTCTCTGTTGAGTTTGAAAGATGGGCTAGGAAGTGTCGGATAGCCTCGGTGGAGCGTTCCCTAACAAGGTTCCCGCCACCCTGGAGATCCGTGCGTGTAGCGTAACACAAGTGCACCCCTGCAGGGAAGATTAATCTATCGATAGCCGTGTCCACGGTAACAGGACGCTTTATGCTGAAGCTGGATCTTACCACTAGAAACTATTACTATTAAACTGTATGGTTCCGGGTTCTTTTCCTCGCGGGGATGTCGAGGAGGTGAACTCGGAGGCTTTGTTAATTATTACAACTTATTATTATTCAATGTTGCAGCAACTTCTGCTTCATTGTTACTTTACTGCTTTATATCAACTGTTGGCTGATTCTTACCTCATGCTGCAAGACATCGTCGGAAGATGCTAGTCTTCGTTAGGCCTAGCTTCTTACCCTTGCTCTAAATTTCTGTCTTCAGTCCACTATATACAGCCTCTTCATTCCGTTGATACAATGCATAATGCTTAGTAGCGGACGTAAGACTCGCGGGTATACTAGATACTCACCTGCTTTATTTAATTTACTGTTTTGCCTGATCGGCCGCTGCAGCCGACGTTGGAGCCCAGGAGCAGGAGTACCCCGGAGGCGCCTACTACGACGTCGAGTTCCCCGTTGACCAGGAGTAGTACTGTGGATCCCAGGCAGGAGGCCTCGCCTTTTCGTTCTGTATCTCTGATGTGATTTGTGCTAGCCTTCTTAAGGCAAAACTTGACTAACTATGTCTGTACTCAGATATTATGGCTTGTATGACTTATATATTCGGGTCCGCGTGACCCCCCCCCCTCTATTGTAATATATTTGTTTATCCTTTTGTGTTTAGTGTTGTGCTGTGATATTATCACCGTGGCACCCTAATCTCAGTCGTGTACCCTGTGTGTATGATTACTGTACACGGTCTGATTTTGGGGGCGTCACAGAAGGCTCCGCGCTCGAAGCAGAAGAAGACCCTTCAACCCACTGGGTAACGGGCTCCTCCTCGTCAGGCACAACCCCCTCCGTGGGGTTATGAAACTGCTGCTGGGCCACGAATTCATCAAACTGGGTAACGTTGAAGGACCATCTGTTCTAGCGAGTAGAGTAAAACAAAAGAGGTGCAGGTAGACGAATCTCCCGAATAGTGGTCAGTCCAAACCTCAGAATATAATTAAGGTTACCAAACTCGGAAGTTCTGGTAACAAACTCATGCCTCTTCATGGCATCAAGGTCAAAGCTTAAATAAGTAAAAGGGTCATCATCAGGATGTGCGGCGCGCTCAAGAGACTCAAGAATAAGTGTGGCATAAACGCCACCATAGGGATCTCCCTTGTTGCTATTAGCATAAATACGACGAGCAATCAAGGCACCCACATTATACTTACACTCCCCTGAGAGGGCGCTCGCCAGGATAGCAGCATCCGGCGCAGAACTGTTGCTCGTGTTGTCACAAGCTAACACCCCTCTAGCAATAAAATGGACGAAATTCCTGAAATGGGGAAACAAGATGCTAAAACATAGCAATATCACACAAAACATGCATGGAGCAAGTAGAATTATTATAGATACGTTTGGGACGTATCAACATCCCCAATCTTAATTCCTACTCGTCCTCGAGTAGGTAAATGATAACAAGCATAATTTCTGTGGTGACATGCTAACAACTATATAAGAACTTTTAAGTAAAGTAATCAAGGTATGTAATTCAATTCAATTCATAACAAGCAAGAGTCTATATTAGCATTGAAACAAGAAACAAAAGAACATTAAGGTGCAAGAACTCTTGCTGTTCGTGACTCGAATGTCTCCAGATGGTGTTTGCATGCAAGAAGTGGGAGATGGGAATACGAGAGAAAAATATTTATTTGTTGAGAACTCAATCTACTAAATTTTCAGACTTAGTCTTCTTTGGAATCTTATCTTGACTCGTCCCCAGACCACTAGCCAGGAACAAGTCAATTTGATCCACTCCCTTTCGATATTTTGAGCACCCATGCAATGGATGAGCGTAAGCACGAAAGTTGACACTTAGGATGGCGAAGAGAGAGATATGGTGGAGGAGGAAGACAAAAAATGTGTGAAAGGCTCACATCAATGAGGACAATCATAGGAGAGAGAAGGCCATATGATAGATATGATGTGAGGAGTAGGGATTGCCATGCAACGGATGCACATACAAGCTAAAGTAATCTCTCCAATAGAACTAGTGGGGGTGCATCCAACTTGCTCGCTCAAGAAGACCTAGAGCTCATTTGAGGAGGCTCATCATTGGAATATACAAGCCAAGTTCTAAAGTGTGAAGGTCCCCACATAGCTATATGCATATATGATCATCTCTATGGAGTACAAGGTATAGAGGGAGTACGAGCGTGGATCTTTCAAAAGGAATAGTAGTGTTGCCCCTTTCTCCCTTTTTATTTTCTTTTTCTATTTTTTCTATTTTTTGAATTTTTTGGTGGCCTCAATGGCTCTTTCTATTTAATTCTCATTTGTCGTCTTTGGGATCTTTTAAATTTGTCCTCTTTGGGATCTTTTCCTCACTTAAGGGCAACACTCTATTTTAGAAGGAGTATAGAAGATCTTTCATACTTTACAAGGTACTCAACATAAATAAGATCTAGCTATCATGATGTATGCAAATGTATGCCTCTGCTAGTGTAGCAGGAACATGTATGACATGAAGATCAAGTCATGAGAAGGTGGATGTTGCATGGCAATATATCTCGGAAAGTATATGGAAATGCCTTGATAGGTAGGTATGGTGGCTGTTTTGAGGAAAGATATGAGTAGGTTTATGATGATAGAGCGTATCATGCCAAAGGTTTGGATGCACCAGCGAGGTGGACGCCAACTCTCGGAGTGAGAAGAGGGCAATGCATGGTACCGAAGAGGCTAGCAAATATGAGGAGGTGGAAGTGGGAACTTTCAATACTTACATTAGTCCGAAGAACTCATGCACTTATTATCGGTAACTCTCAATCTAATTAGGAGGTTCACAAAGAGAGAAGTACCCGAGGAGGAGTGTATGGGGGTTTGGTTATCCTTGCGCATCCTCGACTCATGGTACGTGAGTGTACTATAATATCCGATCCCTCCAAAGATTATTGATCCATCTAGTAGCTAGAGTTCTCAACTAGTTTTTGTAGGTTTTGAAAATAAGCACGGATTGCCCAAAATACAACACCTATCACTAATAGGCTAGAGCTCTTGACACCAAATGTACAAACATTACTCACAACAATACCTCAAAACTATTGCAAGTTACTACAACAATTGAATAGCAACCTCAATTACCTACTTAAAGTCAAGACACAACTCAGTGCAACAACCAACTCTCTTAACAGGATAAACATGAAAATTAAAGAGAGTTCTAGAAACAAACTAAACTAAAGCTCTTGAAAAAGATACGCATGAAAACTAGGAGCTAAACATGACAGCAGCTACGAAAAGATAAAGAACACACAACAAAAGAAAGATAAGCATGAAAATCCTATGATATGTTCTTGTTTGAAGTGGAGCGTGTTTCTCTCCCACACAAAGAAATCTGGGTTCTAACTTGTTATGAACAACAAAGAAAGCTAAAGAAATCTAAAGGGCGAGACGCTCCAAGCATAGCACATAACGCATGAAGTGATAAAAATATAGTGAGACGAAGGACGAACTGATAATTGTTGATTAAGAAGGGGATGCAAGGGGGCATCCCCAAGCTTAGAAGCTTGAGTCTCCTTGGATATTTATTGGGGATGCATGGGGGTATCACCAAGCTTGACCGTTTGACACTCCCGGATCTTCTTTCATCATCTTCCCTCGCACACTTGAAAATTCCCTTCATACATAACTCATCATAAGCTGATTAGAGAGGTTAGCACCCTTAATAAAATAATTTGAATATACTGGAAATAAAAAATTTCTTGAAGGGCTACCTTTTCTCAAGATTGCCAAAAAGTTTTTGCAAAGAAAACGGTAGGGCAGGACTTGAAAAAGTGAGGAAAGGAAAATCGTGGCAGAATCTGTGAAAAACAGACCAGCAGGTAGTAAATAATTTTTTCGGGGACTTCTAAAACTAAAATAAAAAAACTCAGAACAGACGCTCGAAAGACAATTGTATAGAGCACGCTTTCAAAACAATTCAAACCAAAAAGATGATCTGGTGATTTATCGTGAATTTTTTCGTCCAAGGATTGAATCTGTTTTCTGGACAACATTCACAACTCTTGAACTTTCTTGCGATCGGCGGCTAAACTTGGCACAAAGCTTGAACATAAAGATACAATGATGTTGCTACAGTAGTGACAATCATCAAGACCACTAAAAATAGAAGTAAAAACATCTTGGGTTGCCTCCCAAAAAGCACTTTCTTTTACGCCTTTGAGCTAGGCACGATCGATTATAAAGATGCTCTCACAAGAGAATAGGAGTTGAAGCAAACGAGAGCATCAAAAAGAAAATGTGAAACACATTTACGCCTAACCCACTTTCTATGCATAGGCATCTTGTAAGAAAATAAATCAAAGAAGAACAAAGTGACATGCATAGGAAGGTGGAACAAGAACAACTTCAAAACTTTCAATATGAAGAGAGGTGTTTTTGTAACATGAAAGTTTTTATAACCAAGCTTTCCTCTCTCAAAATAATTTTCAGTAGCATCATGAACAACTTCAAGAATATAACTATCACATAAAGCATGTTGTTCATGACATACAAGCACACGTGTATAGTTTTCAACATGGTCTTTAGGAACATAAGATAAATGCAACCCATCATATTGAGCCTTAATAAGAGAACAATTCTCCGGAATATGAGTTGGAGATTTCCAAAGGATAATAGGACAATCAAGTGTGGGTGCAATAGCAACAATTTCATGCTTAACATAAGGAACTATATCAAGTTCATCTTAGCAAGCATATCCATATTGGCATCATGGCCATCAACAAAGCAAGTATCAAATTCTTCAGAAAGGGGTGTATCAAGTGAGTCCTCGGAATCATAGGATTCCTCTTCATAGCAATCTTTAGCCTCTTCTTGGGCAGCAAACATTTTGTTTTTGAAATCCTCAATATAATCATTGAATACATAATTCTCAAAGCAATAAGCAAGAACTGCAAAGTTTTCAGACTTGTGAATAGTATCGTAATACTTTTCAATCAAAGAAGCAATCTCATAAGCACCCTTAAAATCAACAAAATCTTCAATCTTTTCAACATCAAAGTAATCAAAAACACCTTTAGTATAAGAAGATAGGATCTCATTCTCATTAAACTCACATTGGAAAGGAAGGTGTTTACGATCTATATTAGAGAAGCAAGTAAAATGATAAATGTGGCATAAACACTCAGCATAGAAATAAGAAGTTTGTATTTGGTCCCATAAGTGTTTCCCTTTCTGAGATAGGCGATGCCGTGTATAATTAGCATGCTCATCCAATGATTTTCCCTCAACCAAGTCGCTTGGGTTTTTAGGCGAGGACAAATTGATTGAAGACGATCCAAGTGGAACATGTCCATCCTACAATATTTGGGTGGTTCCCCACCCATGGTGAAGATAGGATCAGTAAGCAGACAAAGACCAAGACAAAAAGTAGCAACTATTTTTTTGGTTTTTCATATAAGACACAAAAGCAAAAACTTGAAAGTAAACTAACAAGACTAAAAAGCAAAGATAAAAGATAGCGTGCAACTCCCCTATCTTGTACATTGGAGTCCCCGGCAACGGCGCCAGAAATTGCTTGATGCTAGCGAGGAAATACTTCTCGACCCTCGTTAGTTACCCCAAGTGGATGATTGAGATGTAGTGTAGAAGCAAGATTTCCCTTGGCAAAGATTCGAAGGTTGAGGTCAGCCCAGTACGACTCCAAGGTCGACAAGTAGGTGGTAAAGTGAACAATGGAGCCGTTGACAACTCAAGGTTGCTTACTTTACCTGGACCTGCACACACAACAAATAACTTTGCTCCCAACGAAGTTCAGAGAGGTTGTAAATATCTCCGGCCCTGCTTTTTACAAAGGATCAACGCAACAGATAATAGACAGTGATAATGGCAACTAGAAAGTAAAAGCAAGAAGTAAATTGAGGGTGTAATAGTGGTGGAAAGATGGACTAGGGTCCCATGATGTTCACTAGTGATGTCTCTCTCCCAAAATACGATAAAACTGTTATGCGAGGTTAACAAATCACAGCTGGGCAATTGACAGGATTACGAGCGCAAACCAATGCTAACTATGCTACAGAGAAAGGAAGAGGCTCGAAAGCATGGGCGGTACACTGATGACCCTCAACTGTAGGGGATCGTTTGTAGCGTTTTCGATAAATAAGAGTATCGAACCCAACGAGGAGCAGAAGGTATTGGTAAGTGACTTGGTAAAGAAATAGCTGCAGGAACTGAAAGATAAATTTTTAGGGGGTTTTGATATAGGCAACAAGAAAGGTAAAAGCGATCAAAGTAAAAGGCACTGATGAGTAACAAGTAGCCCAATCCTTTTGAGCAAAGGATAGGCTTAGCACCTAAACTTATAAAGGCTAAAGTGTTTTTGAGGACAAATGGGAGAGATAGTCACGTGCTTTCGCCATACTCCGCATCGGTAATATGTGTTGCGTTGATAAGTGTTGAGTGGGTGGATCTATGCTAGTACACCCTCTAGACTAAGATAAGTGCACTCTTATGATTAAACACCTTGCAAGCATCCGCAAATAAAAGATAGTAATTAAGGCAAAACCCTAAACATAGCAATACGATCGATGATCCATTGTTCCCTTGTCCAAAAGCGTGTGAACTGAGATTCAGGTTTCTGTCACTCCGGCAACCCACCGTAAGCATTCTTTATACACAATGCATTTCCCTAGGTCCTCAATAAGGCGAAGTGTTGAGTGTTCGACTCACACAACACCACTATGAAAATAACAACACAACTTAAATATCAAACGACACATATTACTTCAACATCATATGACTACTAACAACTAGACTTCTCCCATGTACTCAAGAACTAAAGTAACTACTCACAAGACATAAAAGAGATCATGATCAGAGGGGATAAATAGATGATAAAAAATATGGACACAATGATATTTATCCAACAAAACTCAATAGCATTCATCACACGGTAGTAATCAACACCGGTAGAGTAGAGAGGATAGATAGTACGGATTACAACACAAGTTGAACTTGTGAGGTGATATTGGGTGTTGATGTTGGGGATGATGTTGATGATGATCTCGATGATGCCCGTGATGATGGTGATGACGAAGGCGACGATCTCCCCTTCCGGGAGGTGTTCTCCTCGGCGGAATCTGCCCTCCGGAGATGTCTTTTCTCCTCTGTTGGTTTCCGCCATGGAGCGGCGGCGGAACTCGCGAAAACTCTCTCTTTTAGGGTTTTTGGAAGATGTGTGATATATAGGCCAGAGGGGGGAGCCGGGAGTGTCCCCAGGGGTCCAGGGACCCTATGGCCCCCCTCTGGCCCCTCTTCGGTGTGTCTACGTCATTCTTCTGAAAAATACCCTCCGTCGATTTTCAGGTAATTTGGAGGTATTCTTCTTCAGCAACTCAGCGTCCACTTTTTACCGCTGAATCCTGCGTCTGCTGCTTCGGCATTGGAAAGTTGCAAACTGTGTAAATTAAACCAAAACAACATAAGAACAGCATCATATCATGAAATATATCAATGAATAAGGAAGAATTACAATATAAAATAGTGATGCATTTTGGACGTATCAACTCCCCAAGCTTAGACATCGCTTGTCCCCAAGCGAATACTGAGCTCGGTAAACCTGTCCACAAGTTTAGAGAGTGAAGTGTCGATAAATGGAATACAGACACGAAGCATCAAGGTTTCTCCATCAAACTCAAGCATCCTCAACAGCAACCTCAACTCATAAGGTCCTTATGAGAAAGTAATAAAAATTATAATCAAAAGTAGGGCTGAGAGAACTCATCAAATTATGGCAAACATATCCTTGGTCAAAGGACAACTAACAACTTTTACTTTTGCTCTTTCTAATTAATAATGAAACAATTTGAAGATTTGAAAACACATGTTATTAGTCATGAAGTGCAAATGCTAACACAAAGGAAGATGTTTGCTTGGCAAAAGCTTTCGCAAAACAACTTACTCATCAAAAAGATAATGTCAACAATGATGTGGCATGGCAAAACTTAATGCATCATTATATGAATGAATCCTCATCGACATCAAGTGGCTGTTCTCTTTGGGAAAAGAAAGAAGTAGGAAAACTGACTCAACATAAAAGTAAAGGAAAGGCCTTGTTAAAGGCAAGCAGGGAAAACTCATGTGCTATCCTTAAATCAAACAGATTGAAAATAAATTTGGGGGGGGGGTGCATAGTTTGTCAACGAATGCTAATAGATAGCTCAATTACTTCTCAAGATGGACAAGTTTTGAGGAACGGCTCCCAAGTGGGGACGATCACATCCCCTTAATCTCCTGTGTTTATCACTGCCAAAGTTTCTGATTTCTCATAGACCAAGCGTGAAGGAGGGTTTGTTTGTTATATTATCTTTTGAGCTGGGCGCACTCATGCCAGTTCCTCCTTGTATTATGGGTTTGCAGATTAGACATGCAATCCCGGGGTAAAACTTGTCCAGGTTAAGAAGATCATAAATTACCTACTACTTCCTCATGAGCTAAACAAGAGGCACAAAACAGAAGATTTGGAACATTTAAGGATAACACATAAATTCTATACCTTTAGAAGTGGTAGGGAAATACCACGAATAGGAAGGTATGGTGGACTCAAATGGAAGATATTGGTTTCAGGGTATAGATGCACAAGCAGAAATCTACTTGGCAAAGAGTTTGGCTAGCAAAGGCTTTGAGAGAACAGACAATTGATGCTAATTTAGATGCAAAACATATAAAGCATAAACATGAAGGTAAGAATAACACATCAACGTCCTAATCCTTTTGCCGCCGCAAGGCCGGCTAATCGTACGCAGCAGGAGCAAGGCCGAACATCCCACTTAAGAGCAGTCTCACCACCTGTTATTAGATCATAGACCACCATAGTCTCCTTTCTTCCTTGTCAACATTACACTTCAAGCATAATAACATAAAGGTTTTGGCTATGTCTCTACTTGGAAAAATATGCATGTTGTCAAGACCAAAGCTATGTTTTCTAAAATTAAATAAAGTTTTCAAAGCCATACCCGATATAAGGTCAATACTCCCCATAAGAATCATCATATAAGGTTAATTGCATGAAGAGAATACCGAGTGCAGCGAAGGAACCAATAGACTTCTCATTAATATTCCATCATAGACGACTCCACACTCATGGATATAAACTCTCCACATAAGGAGTGATAGACCTCAATGCAAACATCTATTTCATATAATAACTTCCCTAAACATGATACGACTCTACTTGACTCTAAAAGACTAAGATAAAGATAAAGATACCGGGAACTCCCCCAAGCTTGGAACAAGCTGAGGGGGTGCCATTACCCAAGGAGATTTACTCCTCATTCTTGTTGTTGTTGTTGTTGTTGTTTCTGTTGTTGTTGTTTTTTATGTATTTATGGACGAAGCGCTTCCATGGTAGAGGTTCCCCGGTTCCGTGAGAGGCTTTAGTCTCCAAGATCCTGCTTCCAGCACCTAAACCCATGCGAATAAACTTTAATTCATACTCACAGTTCTAGTTGTGCAGATCATAGATCTGCCCTTGGAGATCATCAATTCTTTCTTCTGCCGCGGTGATGCTTGACCATATCCCCCTCATCTCCTTCTTGTAAAACGTCTTTAGCTCGTTGATGAGGTTGTAGTTGGCTTCAACACCCCGCTCAACCAACTTCTTGTACTTGTAGACTTCTTGCTCCATCTCTTCTAGCCTGGCCTCGACGCTCCCCTCCTTGGCAGGTTCCTTCAGATCTTCTTGGTGGAGGACACCATCCTCTAACTGGACGGTTCGAGGATGGTTCTTCACCTGAGCGAGGTAAGGGTTGATGAGGTTGACGACGAACTTGTCCTTGGGGGAGCTTGGGGAAGCCATGGCACCTCTGTCGGGGGATTGGTACCCGGGTAGGCTCACCCAAGCGAAAGCAACCTTTCAAGACAAGGATGGACCGATTGGGCCGCAGCTGGGCCGAGCCGGGCAGGCGTACGGCCGATTGCTCCAAAGCAATCAGCCATACCGAATGCCAGCAGTCGGCCCAGGCGCAACCGGTCCACCCTTTCATCACCAAGACAATTATCCGATTGGCCCGCAGCTGGGCCGAGGTGGGCATCAGCATAGCCGATTGCCCAGAGCAATCGACCTTGCCCGGAACCATCAGTCGGCCCAGGCGCAATCGGTACAACCTACTACCCCTGGACAAGTTGACCCAGAGATCAGACGAGGGTACAAGTACAAGGTCATAAATGCGCAATCCCGAGAGATCGGGGTGGCAGAGAAGCCAAGTCACATCGAAGATCTGGCAGAGATGCGGTGTCGACCTCTCCGCCGATTCCGCGGACAGGACGACAAGACCGCACCTCCTAGCTCCACTGTTCACCATCATGCCCTACGAGTCTACAGCATGGGCCGCCGCTCGTCGGGTCCGGATCACCCGGAGAGAAGCAGTCGGTGGGCCCCAGCCGATTAGAGGATGACAGCTGGGCCCAATCGGCAGTGAAGTTACCGATTTACCCCGGGCTCAGGCTATAAGAGCCTGGGGTACCCCTCCTGCGTGGGGGACGATCCGCTCATTCGCACCATTACTCACAAGCCACTCAGTTCATTCACTACTTGTAGTTAATCCTCAGGGAAGCAGGAGAGAGCCATGCCCACAACGGCGCTCACCTTCCCCTGAGTAGATAGAGAACAAGTTATTGTAGCTCAGTTCCGTTGATATATAAGAGACAAGCCGGAGTAGGGGTGTTATCTCTCCGGAGAGCCCCGAACCTGAGTACACCGTGGTGTCCGACGCCGTGTTTGTACCCAACCCGATTCCGGCACCATCGACATCTTTCTTCCTCGCGTCTTCCCCTCACCTTAGCCATCCCCATGGCATCTGCCGTCACATATCGACGACAACCTCGGTCTCGCTAAAAGATCTCCTGGCAGAAACATCTCGAAAAGAAAACACATGAAATCGCGAGATACGGTGTCGGGACTATCCGGGCATATATATAGCAAAAATTTCTACAACAATAGGAAGGTAACGAGCCAAAGTGGAGTCGAAGAAGGGCTCCGGGGTGCCCAGGCGGCCACCCGACGCGGACAGGACGTAGGCCGCGCCAGGTGGGCACCTGGGGCCCCTGGAGCTCCTCTCCGGCTCCAATTAGGCTCTGAATTTTCTATATTTTGCAAAAACTCGCAATCTGGAACTTTTATGGCGGTTCGCGATGTTTCCTTACCGTAATACATACCTTTTCTTATTCTGCTTCTGCTGGTGTCTGCAACGGGGCTGCAACATATTCTTCATGAGTTGTTGTGTGTATTATATTTACATCAACGTTGACGGGATCTCCCGCCATGTAATGCTTGAGTCTTTCCCATTCACAACTGGAGAAAAACTGATTGGAGAACCTTATGTGCGTTCATCTCGCCAGCGCGATGTCCTCCATAGGGACTGTCGTGACATTGCTTGAGAATGTCCTTCTGCTCATGTTCCGGTATACATCTTCTCACGATCCCGTCTGGACCTTCTTTGAAAAGATGAGGGTCATCTCAAAAGTAGTGCCTCAAATCATGGAAGAACTTCTTCCGTTGCTGAAATGTTAAACCTGGAGGCAAATACTTTGCAACGATAAAATTAGCATAATCTGCAAACCAAGGATCGGAAAGAGATTGTACTTTTACAACGGCAAGTTATTCGTTTGGAAAATTGTCGTTGACTGGGATGGGGTCATGCGGTATATCTTCCAACCTTGAAAGGTTGTTCGCCACCGGATTGTCTGCTCCTTTTCTATCAACAATCTGTAAATCAAATTCTTGAAGGAGTACCCACCTGATGAGTCTTGGTTTGGCATCCTTATTCGTCATAAGGTACTTAAGAGCAACATGGTCAGTATGAATAATAACTTTTGAATCAACAATATAAGGTCTAAACTTATCACAAGCAAATACTACTGCTAAGAATTCCATCTCAGTAGTAGCATAATTCTTCTTAGCACTATCAAGAGTTTTGCTAGCATAATGTATAACATTTAATTTCTTATCAACCCTTTGTCCTAAAACAGCTCCAACAACAAAATCACTAGCATCACACATAATTTCAAAGGGAAAATTCCAGTCAGGTGGTTGTACTATAGGAGCAGTTATCAAAGCTTTCTTAAGAACTTTGAAAGCCTCCTTACAATCTTCATCAAATACAAAAGGAACATCCTTCTGGAGAAGAGGTCTTAGAAAAGTCTTTAAGAAATCTTCTATAGAAACCAACATGACCAAGAAAACTATGAATACCTTTAATGTCCCTTGGATAAGGCATCCTTTCAATAGCTTCAATCTTCGCCTTGTCCACTTCAATTCCCCTCTCGGAAAGCTTGTGACCAAGCACGATCCCTTCGTTAACCATGAAGTGGCATTTTTCCCAGTTTAAAACTAGGTTTGTGTCCTTGCATCTCTGCAAAACTTTATTAAAATTGTGGAGACAGTGGTCAAAGGAAGTTCCATAGACGGAGATATCGTCCATGAAGACTTCCACAATCTCCTCACAGAAACCATGAAAAATAGCAGACATACATCTCTCAAAAGTAGCAGGTGCATTGCATAAAACAAAAGACATACGCCTGTAAGCATAGGTACCGTAAGGACATGTGAAAGTGGTCTTCTCTTGATCGGTAGTTGATGTCCACGCACACTTCTATTCTTGTAGACTATGTTGGGCCTCCAAGCGCAGAGGTTTCTAGGACAACAGAAATTTCCCTCAAGTGGATGACCTAAGGTTTATCGAACTCAGGGAAGTAGAGGTTGAAGATGGTCTCTTTCAAGCAACCCTGCAATTAAGATACAAGAATTCTCTTGTGTCCCCAACACACCTAATACAACTAGGAGTTGTATAGGTGCACTAGTTCGGCGAAGAGATGGTAAAATACGAGTGATAGGTGTGGCAAAGCAAGGTAATATAAATCTGTAATAAAAAGTGCAGCAAGCAAACATGTGACAAAAGTGAGCCCAAACGGTGTAATAATGGTGGAAACAAGGCCTAGGCTTCATACTTTCACTAGTGGAAACTCTCAACAACATTAACATAGTATAATCACATGATATTTCCCATAAAACATGCAATGGAGACGCACTCGGAGGTCATTCCTTTGTGGTCAAGAGAGGATGAGAATTATGTAGGGCTACAAAAGCACACCTCAAAGTTCGTAGTTCTCAATCTATGGATTTCCCAATGTCACCGCGGCCATCCAAAGAGAGTACCACAATCACCACAACATATCTCAAGGATAGTCAAAGACAAGCACCAAGAGACTCTCAATCTTCAATCAACACACAAAAGAGGAAATCACTCGTGATAATATTCTTCTAACCCATGTCCAATAGACCGCTGTCACCTTGGTCTCGGGGATTATACTAGCTAAGATCAATTGAGTACATCAATCCAATACATAGAGGAAGGGGAAATATCATGGGATCACCCTAGATTAACATAGCCTATGATCACAACGAAGATCACATCATGGGAGAGAGAGAAGAACACATAGCTACTGGTAGAAACCTCAGCCCCGGGGAAGAACTACTCCCGCTTCATGGAGGAAGGAAGCAACGTCGATGGAGATGAATCCGGGGGCACTTCCCCGTCCTGGCAGGGTGCCGGCACAGGAATTCTGGTCCCCCGAAGCTTGTTGGCGATGGAGGCGGAGATTGGAATCGCTTCTGGAAAAAGTACTTCGATATTAGGGGTTTCCACCCCGAGGGCTAAATATAGGCGGAGGGGGGTGTCGAGGGGACCCACCAGGCAGCCAGGAGGCCTCCTGGTCTCCTGGTGGTGGCCCCCCTCCGCTACCTTGGTGATTCCGGAAGCTTCCGGGTCGCTGATTTTTTATCTTATTTTTCCAGATTTTTTGGAGTACTTTTAATGGCCGGAAAACCTGAAATACAAAAACAGCAGAAAACAACAACTTTCATCTGGGTGCACTGGGTTAATAGATTAGTCCAAATATGCTCAAAAGTGTATGAAAGTTCAAGAAAATCATGGCAAAGTCACACAAAACATGCATGGAGCAAGCATAAATTATAGATACGTTTGGGACGTATCAACATCCCCAAGCTTAATTCCTGCTCGTCCTCGAGTAGGTAAATGATAACAAGCATAATTTCTGTGGTGACATGCCACACAACCATATAAGGACTTTTAAGTAAAGCAATCAAAGCATGCAATTCAATACAAGTCTTAACAAGCAAGAGTCTATATTAGCATTGACACAAGCAACAGAAGAACAAAAGGTGCAAGAGCTCTCGCTGTCTGTGACTCGAATGGTAGAAGGTGTTTGCGTGCAAGTAGGGGACTGGGAAAAAGAGAGAAAAAAGGTTGTTGAGAACAACTATCTACTAAAGTTTCACACTTAGTCTCATTTGGATTCTTATCTTGACTCGTCCCCATACCACTAGCCAGGTACAAGTCAAACTGATCCACTCCCTTTCGATATTTTGAGCACTCATGCAATGGATGAGCGTGATCAAGAAAGTTGACACCTAAAAGGCGAAACAGAAAGAAGGTGGAGGAGGAAGACAAAAAGGTGTGAAAGGCTCACATCAATGAGGACAATCATAGGAGAGAGAAGGCCATATGATAGATATGATGTGAGGAGTAGGGATTTCCATGCAACGGATGCACATGTGAGCTAAAAGCTCTCCAAGGGAACTAGTGGGGGTGCATCTAACTTGCTTGCTCAAGAATACCTAGAGCTCGTTTGAGGAGGCTCATCATTGGAATATACAAGCCAAGTTCTATAGTGTGAAAGTCCCCACATAGCTATATGCATGATGATGATCTCTATGGAGTGCAAGGGATAGAGTATGAAGTACTAGTGTGGATCTCTCAAAAGGAATAGTAGTGTGACCCCTTCTCTCTTTTTATTTTTCTTTTTCTCTTTTTTCTATTTTTTTGTATTTTTTTTGGTGGCCTCAATGGCTCTTTCTATTTCTCTCATTTTTCCTCTTTGGGATCTTTTTATTTTGTCCTCTTTGGGATCTTTTCCTCACTTTAGGGGCACACTCTATATTTTACAAGAATATTGGAGATATTTCACACTTTACAAGGGTACTCACATAAATACGATGTAACTATCATGATTCAAATGTATGCCTCTGCCAGGGTAGAAGGATATGCAATGATACTAGCGAGTCATGTAGAAATGATTAGGGCAAGGCCCAACTAGCATCCGGCTCATCGATCAAGCAAGTAGCATGTATGACATGAGGATCAAGTCATGAGAAGATGGATGTTGCATGGCAATATATCTCGGAAAGGCTATGGAAATGCCTTGGTAGGTAGGTATGGTGGCTGTTTTGAGGAAGGATATAAGGAGGTTTATGATGACAGAGCGTATCATGCCAAGGGTTTGGATGCACCGGCGAAGTATGCGCCAACTCTCAAGGTGAGAAAGGGCAATGCACGGTACCGAAGAGGCTAGAAAAAGTATAGGTGGGTGGAAGTGTCAACTTTCAAATACTCATATTTGTCCGAAGAACTCATGCACTTATTATCGGTAAATCTCAATCTAATCAGGAGGTCCACAAAGAGACAAGTACCCCGAGGAGGAGTGTATGGGGGTTTGGTTATCCTTGCGCATCCTCGACTCATGGTACGTGAGTGTACTCTAATATTCGAACCCTCCAGAGGTTAGTGATCCATCTAGTAGCTAGAGTTCTCAACTAGTTTTGTAGGTTTTGAAAATAAACACGGATTTCCCAAAATACGACATCTATCACTAATAGGCTCGAGCTCTTGACACCAAAAGTTCAAACATTACTCTAGTCAATACCTCAAAACTATTGCAAGTTACTACTACAAAGAGAATAGCAACTTCAACTACCTACTTTCTAGTCAAGACACAAAACTCAGTGCAACAGGCAAATTCTCTAACAAGATAAAACATGCAACCTATATAAAGTTCAACCTAAGACAAAAGAAAAGCTCTAGAAAAACTAAAGCACTACAACTAAACAGAGCAGCAACTAAGAAAAGAAAAAGAACAACTCACAGCTAAAAAAATAAGCATGCAAATCTTATGAGGAGTTCTAGTTCAAACGGAGCATGTTTCTCTCCCACACAAAGTAAGACAGGATCTAACTTGTTATGAACAGCAAGCAAAGCTAAAGAAAATTAAAAATAAAACCTAAGAGTGAGACGCTCCAAGCATAGAACATAACGCATGAAGTGATAAAAATATAGTGAGACGAAGGACGAACTGATGATTGTTGATGGAGAAGGGGATGCACGGGGGCATCCCCAAGCTTAGACGCTTGAGTCTCCTTGAATATTTTTTGAGGATGCATGGGGGCATCCCCAAGCTTGAGAGCTTGAAACTCCCGAATCTTCTTTCATCATCTTCCATCGCACACTTGAAAACTCCCTTCATACATAACTCATCATAAGCTGATTAGAGAAGTTAGTACCCTTAATAAATAATTTTTCCCATTGGATATAAAGATATTCTTGAAAATATATTGTTTCTCAAGATTGCCAAAAGATTTTTGCAAAGAAAAAGCAAGCTTAAGGTTTGCAAACGTTAGGAGATACAAAACGTGGCAGAATCTGTGAAAAACAGAACAGCAGGTAGTAAAGAATTTTTTATGGGTACTTCTGCGACTCAAATAAAAAAAACTCCGAACAGACACTCGAAAGTCAATTGTATGGAGCACGCTGTCAAAAAAATCAGATCAAAAAGATGATCTGGTGATTTTAGGCTAATTTTTCCGTCCAAGGATAGAATCTATTTTCTGGACAGCATGTCACAACTTTTGAACTTTCTTGCAACCGGAGGCTAGACTTGGCACAAAGCTTGAAAATAAAGATACAATGATGTTGATACAGTAGTAACAATCATCAAGACCACTAAAAACAGAAAGTAAAAAACTCAAAGTAAAGATAACAAGGGCTGTCTCCCTAGATCTCTTTCTTTATAGCCATAAAGATAGGCTTAAGATTTTAGTGATGCTCTCGTAGTAATAAGAGTTGAAGCACAAAAGAGAGCATAAAGAAGCAAAAAGCAAACATATTTAAGTCTAACATGCTTCCCATGCAAAGGGATCTTGTAGAGAAATAACTCATTGAAGCATAAAGATATTAGCATAGGAAGCAAAAATAAGTGCAACTTCAAAACCTTCAACATAAAGAGAGGGAACTTGATATTATTGAAATATCTATAAGCATATGTTCCCCTCTCATAATAATTTTCAGTGGGATCATGAATAAACTCAACAATATAAGTATGACATAAAAAATTCTTATCATGATCCAAAAGCATAGAAAATATATTACTCCCCACATAAGAAAAATCCTTCTCATTAGTAATAGTGGGAGCAAACTCAAGAAAATAGCTATCACATGAATCATTCTTATCATGATACACTTGCAAACATTTATTCTTTATAGCATAAGTGTCATCACAATAATCATCATATATAGGAGGCAAAGTATCATCAAAATAAATTTCATCATCAAAACTTGGGGGGCTAAAAAGAACATCTTCATAAAACGTAGCATCCCCAAGCTTATAGCTTTGCATATCATTAGGATCAAAGGTATTCAATGAAGACATACTAATAACATTGCTACTATCATGAGTGTTGTGCAACTAGTAAAGCTCCATAGGCTTTTTGATTTTCTCTTCAAACACTTCATGTCCCAACTTAAGGTAGAGCTCATAAAGCTCGCTCATAATATTTTTGTTGTTTTCCATAAGGCCTAACTAGTGAAAATAAAAACAAGAAACGAAAAGATTTAATTGCAAGATCTAAAGATATACCTTCAACACTTACCTCCCTGGCAACGGCGCCAGAAATAGCTTGATGTCTACGCACGCTTCTATTCTTGTAGACTATATTGGGCCTCCAAGCGCAGAGGTTTCTAGGACAGCAGCAATTTCTCTCAAGTGGATGACCTAAGGTTTATCGAACTCAAGGAAGTAGAGGTTGAAGATGGTCTCTCTCAAGCAACCCTGCAATTAAGATACAAGAAGTCTCTTGTGTCCCCAACACACCTAATACAACTAGGAGTTGTATAGGTGCACTAGTTCGGCGAAGAGATGGTAAAATACGAGTGATAGGTGTGGCAAAGCAAGGTAATATAAATCTGTAATAAAAAGTGCAACAAGAAAACATGTAGCAAAAGTGAGCACAAACGGTGTAACAATGGTGGAAACAAGGCCTAGGCTTCATACTTTCACTAGTGGCAACTCTCAACAACATTAACATAGTCTAATCACATGATATTTCCCATAAAACATGCAATGGAGACGCACTCGGAGGTCATTCCTTTGTGGTCAAGAGAGCATGAGAATTATGTAGGGCTACAAAAGCACACCTCAAAGTTCGTAGTTCTCAATCTATGGATTTCGCAATGTCACCGCGGCCATCCAAAGAGAGTACCACAATCACCACAACATATCTCAAGGATAGTCAAAGACAAGCACCAAGAGACTCCCAATCTTCAATCAACACACAAAAGAGGAAATCACTCATGATAATATTCTTCTAACCCATGTCCAATAGACCGCTGTCACCTTGGTCTCGGGGATTATACTAGATAAGATCAATTGAGTACATCAATCCAATAAATAGAGGAAGGGGAAATATCATGGGATCACCCTAGATTAACATAGCCTATGATCACAACGAAGATCACATCATGGGAGAGAGAGAAGAACACATAGCTAATGGTAGAAATCTCAGCGCCGAGGGAGAACTACTCCCGCTTCATGGAGGGAGGAAGCAACGTCGATGGAGATGAATCCGGGGGCACTTCCCTATCCCGGCAGGGTGCCGACACAGGAATTCTGGTCCCCCGAAGCTTGTTGGCGATGGCGGCGGAGATCGGAATCGCTTCTGGAAAAAGTACTTCGATATTAGGGGTTTCCACCCCGAGGGCTAAATATAGGCGGAGGGGGTGTCGGGGACCCACCAAGCAGCCAGGAGGCCTCCTGGCGCGGCCTAGGGTGGGGCCGCGCCAGGGACCTTCCTGGTCTCCTGGTGGTGGCCCCCCTCCGCTACATTGGTGATTCCAGAAGCTTCCGGGTCGCTGATTTTTTATCTGATTTTTCAGGATTTTTTGGAGCACTTTTAATGGCCGGAAAACCTGAAATACAAAAACAGTAGAAAACAGCACCTGGCAGCTGGGTGCACTGGGTTAATAGATTAGTCCAAATATGCTCAAAAGTGTATGAAAGTTCAAGAAAATCATGGCAAAGTCACACAAAACATGCATGGAGCAAGCAGAAATTATAGATACATTTGGGACGTATCAGCAGTGTTGACATGAATTTCAGAGAAGCCATAGTATCCATCAAGATAGCAAAAGTGGGTGTTTTTAGACAACCTCTCTAGCATGTGATCAATAAAGGGCAGAAGGTAGTGATCCTTCCTAGTTGCCTTATTCAACTTCCTGTAATCAATACACATTCTATATCCAATAACAACTCTTTGAGGTATTAGTTCATTTTTATCATTAGGAACAACAGTCATACCTCCTTTCTTAGGAACATAATGAACTGGACTTACCCACCTACTATCAGCTATAGGATAGATGATACCATCGGCTAGAAGCTTCAGAATCTCCGTCCTAACCACATCTTTCATCTTTGGGTTCAACCGTCGTTGATGATCAAAAACTGGCTTAGCATCGGGCTCGAGATTGATAGTGTGTTGGCAAATCGATGGACTAATCCCCTTAAGGTCATCAAGGGTATAGCCCAAGGCACCACGGTGTGTGCGAAGTGTCTCCAATAATCTCTCTTCAAATCCTAAAAGGTTAGCATTGATAATGACATGATATATTTTCTTTTCATCTAAATAGGCATACTTGAGCGTATCAGGCAATGGTTTGAGGTCAAACACCGGGTCTTCTTTTGGTTGTGCTAGGATCCCCAAAGGCTCAACTGGAAAGTTGTGCTTCAGGATAGAAGCTTGTCTTGCAAATATTTCGTCTAACTCATTTCTTTCCTGCATATACATGTCATTCTCGTGGTCTTCCATATATTGTTGCAAAGGATCATTAGCCGGAATAGCAATAGAAGCAATATTTTCAATAATTTTATCATCACTAAGTAAATCAGTACCTCGAGGTTGCTTGGAGAATTTAGAAAATTTAAATTCATATGTCTCACCATTGAATTCAACAGAAACTTTACCTTTTTTACAATCTATAATATCACCACAAGTGCTGAGGAAAGGCCTACCAAAAATAATAGGGCAAAACTATCTTGCACTGAACCAAGTACGAGAAAGTCGGTAGGATACTTTACCTTTCCACATAGGACTTCAACATCTCTCACAATTCCAATGGGAGAGATGGTTTCTTTGTTTGCTAAATAAATAGTAACATCAACGTCTTCAAGTTCACAGGGTGAAATCTCACCCATGATCTCCGGATAAAGTGAATAAGGAATAGCGCTAGCACTGGACCCAGATCGCAAAGCCCGTAATAGTTGTGATCTCCTATTTGGACAGATACAAATGGTGTACCTGAAATTGGGCTCTTATTCTTGGCTGTAACAATGTCAGTTGAAACAACACAAAAATTTATCTTGGAATCTGAAACATCATTAGTAACTAAATCTTTAACCATCACAACTTGAGGATCGACCTTGATCAAGTCCTCGGGTTCGTTGGTTCTTCTCCCACTTTTATTTACTATGCCTGTCACAAAAGAGTGCTCCCTCATCCTTGTGGGAAAAGGGGGATTTTCATAAAAAATTGCTGGCAGAATAGGGCCAGAAACATGAATATCAATAGGTAACTCTTTAAAGGGTTTATGATACTGATCCTTCTCCTCCTTAGAAGAGTCAATATGAGAAGCAAAGTTCTTACAAAAATCAATCATAAGCTGGGAATAAAGACCAATCTTAGAACAAAAGGTATTAAAATAATAAATTTTCACATAGCTCTTAATGTAATCATGCTCATAATTTATAGGGGGTTCAATACCTTTATCGATTTCCCAGTCTTCAGTATTCTTCTGGATCCTCTCAATGAGATACCACTTTTCTTCGATGCTTCTTATTTGGAATACCCCGCTAGAGGAGTCATCCAACATCTCCTTATCCTGACGTGAAAGCCTGGCCTAAAAATTTGTAATTATAATATCTTTGGGGAGTTCATGGATTGGACATTTGAACATTAGGGATTTAAGTCTCCCCCAAGCTTGAGCGATGCTCTCTCCGTCACGAGACCAAAATTTATAGATGTAGTTCCTGTCTCGATGAATTTCATGAAGAGGATAAAACTTTGTGTAAAAGACATAAGATCTTCCCAATTAAGTAGATGTGAGTTATCAAGGAGCTTATAACAATATGAAGCTTTACCTATAAGTGATATGGAGAATAATTTCTTCATGATGAATTCCAGCGACACTCCTGCAAGCTTAAATAATGAACACCGTTGTGTTAAATATAGCAATTGTTCACCTGGATGTTTGTCTCCTGCATAACGATTAGATAAGACATAATTGATAATACCAGACGGTATTTTGTAAGGCACAATTTCAGTAGGGATAGGAGTGACCACCACAGTTGTGTGGCGTTTCCCCATAAACAACGAACCAAGAGTAGAGGTGTCCATAAGGACAAAGAGCAGCCAAGGCAAAATAAAAACAGAAAGAATAATAAAATCTTCCTTACCAGCTTCACTTACTAATAGCGCTACGCTCCCCGGCAATGGCGCCAGAAAATAGTACTTGATGACCCTCAACTGTAGGATATCGTTTGTAGTGTTTTCGATAAATAAGAGTGCCTAACCCAACGAGGAGTTGAAGGTATTGCTAAGTGACTTGGTAAAGAAATAGCTGCAGGAACTGAAAGATAACTTTTTAGGGGTTTTTGATATAGGCAACAAGAAAGGTAAAAGCGAGCAAAGTAAAAGGCACTAAGGAGTAACAAGTAGCCCAATACTTTTGAGAAAAGGAGAGGCTTAGCAACTGAACTTATAAAGGCTAAAGCGTTGTTGAGGACACACGGGAGAGATAGTCACGTGCTTTTGCCATACTCCGCAGCGGTAATATGTGCTGCGTTAATAAGTGTTGAGTGGGTGGATCTATGCTAGTACACCCTCTAGACTAAGATAAGTGCACTCTTATGATTAAACACCTTGCAAGCATCCTCAAATACAAGATAGTAATTAAGGAAAAAGCCTAACCATAACAATACGATCGATGATCCATTGTTCCCTTGTGCAAAACCGTGCGAACTGGGGTTCAGGTTTCTGTCACTCTGGCAACCCACCGTAAGCATTCTTTATACACAATGCATTCCCCTAGGTCCTCAATAAGGCAAAGTGTTGATTGTTCGACTCACACAACACCACTAGGAAAATAACAACACAACTTAAATATCAAACAACACATATTACTTCAACATCATATGACTACTAACAACTAGACTTCTCCCATGTCCTCAAGAACTAAAGTAACTACTCACAAGACATAAAAGAGATCATGATCAGAGGGGATAAATAGATGATAAACAATCTGGACACAATGATATTTCTCCAACAAAACTCAATAGCATTCATCACACGGTAGTAATCAACACCAGTAGAGTAGAGAGGATAGATAGTACGGATTACAACATAAGTTGAACTTGTGAGGTGAGATTGGATGAAGATGAAGATGGTGCTGATTTTGGGGATGATGTTGATGATGATCTCGATGATGCCCGTGACGATGGTGATGACGAAGGCGACGATATCCCCTTCCAGGAGGTATTATCCCCGGCGGAATCTGCCCGCCGGAGATGTATTTTCTCCAATGTTGGTTTCCACCACCTAGCGGCGGCGGAACTCGCGAAAACTCTCCTCTTTTAGGGTTTTTGGACGATTGATGACCCTCAACGTAAAGGGATCTATTGTAGCGTTTTCGATAAGTAAGAGTGTCGAACCCAACAAGGAGCGAAAGGTATTGATAGGTGATAGTGGGCAAGGAATAACTGCAAACACTGAAAGGTAACTTTTTAGGGGGTTTTCGATATAAGCAACGATAAGATAAAAGAAAGCAAAGTAAGTAGCACTGAGGAGCATCAAGTGGCCCAATCCTTTTGTGCAGAGGATAAGCCTGACAACTGAAATTATAAATACTAAAGCGTTCTTGAGGACACATGGAAAGGTAGTCACGTGCTTTCGCCATACTCCGTGTCGATAACAAGTGTTGTGCTGATAAGTGTTGAGTGGGTGGATCTATGCTAGCACACCTTCTAGACTTCTCCCATGTCCTCAAGAAATAAAGTAACTACTCACAACACATAAAAGAGATCATGATCATAGGTGATAAATATATGATAAGCAATCTGGACATAATGGTATTTCTCCAACAAAACTCAATAGCATTCACCACAAAGGAGTAATCAACACCGGAAGAGTAGAGAGGATAGATAGTATGGATTACAACACAAGATGAACTTTTGAGGTGAGATTGGATGGTGGTGGAGATGGTGCTGATGTTGGGGATGATGTTGATGATGATCTCGATGATGCCCGTGACGATGGTGATGATGATGGCGATGATCTCCCCCTCCGGCAGGTAATCTCCTCGGCGGAATCTGACCGCCGGAGAGCCCTTTTCTTCTCTGTAGGTTTCCGCCATGGAGCGGCGGCGGAACTCCGTGATGGCTTATCTTTTTAGGGTTTTCGCGTAACGAGGAGTATATAGGCCAGAGGGTGGAGCCGGGAGTGTCCCCAGGGCTCCAGGCGCCCTCCCGGCGCGGCCAGGGGTGGGGCCGCGCTAGGTGGCCACCTAGGGCTCCTGTGGCCCCCCTCTGGCCCCTCTTCGGCGAGTCTTCGTTATTCTTCTGGAAAATACCCCCCGTCTATTTTCAGGTAATTTGGAGGTATTATTCTTCAGCAACTCAGCGTCCACTTTTTACCGCTGAATCCTGCATCTGCTGCTTCGGCACCGGAAAGTTGCAAACTATGTAAAATAAGCCAAAACAACATAAGAACAACGTCGTAACATGAAATATATCAATGAATAAGGATGAATTACGATATAAAATAGTGATGCATTTTGGACGTATCAACGCCCCCAAGCTTAGACCTCGCTTGTCCCCAAGCGAAAGATGAGCTCGGTAAACCTGTCCACAAGTTTAGAGAGTGAAGTGTCGATAAATAAAATACGGACAAGAAGCATCATGATCTTTTCACAAAACTCAAACATCCTGAACAGCAATCTCCAACTCATAAAGCCCTTATGAAGGAGTAATAAGTTTTATAATCAAAAGTAGGGCTAAGGAAACTCATCAAATCATGGCAAACAAGTCCTTTGGTCAAGGGACAACTAAAAGCTTTTACCTTTGCTCTTTCTCTTTTTCTTTTGAAGTGATGATTTGGAACTTTTTGAAAGAACAAGCTATTAGTCATGAAAAGTAAATGCTAACACAAAGGAAGATGTTTTCTTGGCAAAGGCTTTTACAAACAACTTACTTATCAAGAGATAATGTCAACAATGATATGGCATGGCAAAACTTTAATGCGGCATTATATTGATGAATCTTCATCAGCATCAAGTGTCTGTTCTCTTTTGGAAAGGAGGAAGTAGGGAAAACTGACTCAACATTAAAGTAAAGGAACTACAGCCTTGTTAAAGGCAAGCAGGGAAAACTCAAGTGCTATCCTTAGATCAAACATAATGAACACAAGTTTTGAGAGGTGCATGATTTGTCAACGAATGCTAATAGATAACTCAATTGCTTCTCAGATTGGACAAGTTTCGAGGAACGGCTCCCAAACGGGGACGATCACATCCCCGCAATCTCCTTTGTTTATCACTGCCAAAGTTTTCTGATTTCGCATGTACAAAGCGTGAAGGAGGGTTGTTGGTTGTGATTATATTTTGTGAGCTGGGCGCACTCATGCCAGTTCCTCCTCGTATTAGGGGTTTGCAGATTAGACATGCAATCCCGGGGTAAAACTTGTCCAACTTAAGAAGGTCATGAGTTAACTACTACTTCCTCATGAGCTAAAACAGGGGCACAAAACAGAAGATTTTGAGAGAACAGACAAATGATGATGACTTGGATGCAAAGCAATATAAAGCATAAACAATAAAACAAGCATAACACATCAAGTTGTCTTCCTTGTCAACATAACACTACAAGAATAATAACACAGAGGGTGTTGGCTATGTCGCTACTTTGAGAAAAATAACATGCTTGTTGTTATGACCAAAGCTATGTTTTCCAAGATTAAATAAAGTTTTCAAATCCATACCTGATATAAGGTCAATACTCCCCATAAGAATCATCACGAGGTCGATTACGTGAAGAGAATACCGAGTGCAACGAAGGAACAATAGACTTCTCATTAATATTCCATCATAGAAGACTCCACACTCACGGATACATAACTCTCCAGAAAGGAGTGATAGACCTCAAAGCAAACACCTATTTTATAAGATAACTTCCCTAGACATGATATGACTCTACTTGACTCTTAAAAGACAAAGATAAAGATAAAGATAAAAATACCGGGCACTCCCCCAAGTTTGGAACAAGCTAAGGGGATACCAATACCCAAGGAGATTTACTCCTCATTCTTGTTCTTGTCGGTCACATACTCCTTGGCGAAGCGCTTCCATGGCATCTGCTCTCCGGCCTCAAAGGACATTCCCGTCTGCAAGATCCTACACTCAACACCCAAACCCATGTGCAGAAACTTTAGTTCATACTCACAGTTCTGGTTCTGCAGATCATAGATCTGTGCTTGGAGCCCATAAACTTTTTCTTCTAGTGCGGTCAAACTTGACCACATCTCCTTCATCTCCTTATTGTGGGAAGCCTTGATCTCGTTCATGATGTCGAAGTTAGCTTCAACACCACACTCCACCATCTTCTTGAACTTGAAGACCTCATGTTCCATCTCCTTCAGCCGCTCCTCGGTGCTCCCCTCATTGACTGTTCCCTTCAGATCCTCCTTGTGGAGGTCACCTTCCTCCACATGAAGGATCTAGGGGTGCTTCTTCACCTCAGCGAGGTAAGGGTTGATGACGTTGACGACGAACTTGTCCTTCAGGGAACTTCGGGAAGCCATGGCACCTAGGTCTAGCTGAAAGTTTTCCTGGCAGAAACAACTCGAAAAGAAAACACACGAAATCGCAAGGTACGCTGCCGGAACGATCCGGGCAAATATATAGCAAAAATTTCTGCACAGAAAGGAAGGTAACAGGTCAAAGCGGACTCAGAGACGGGATCCGGGGTGCCCAGGCGGCCTCCCGGCGCGGCCAGGGGTGGGGCCGCGCCAGGTGGGCGCCTGGGCCCCCGGGAGCTGGTCTCCGGCTCCACTTAGGCCTCAAATTTTCTATATTTTGCAAAAACTCATAATTTGGAACTTTCATGACGGTTTCGCGATGTTTCCTTACCGTAATACATACCTTTCCTTATTCTGCTTCTGCTGGTGTCTGAAACAGGGCTGCTACATGTTCTTCATGAGATTTTGTGTATACCAAATCCACATCAACATTGACAGGATCTCCTGCTATGTAATGCTTAAGTCTTTGCCCATTCACCACTTGAGGTTTGGTGCCTTCGAAATTGTTAATCTTGATCGCACCCGAGCAGTAGACTTCCTCAATATGAAATGGCCCTTCCCACCTGGAAAGTAGTTTACCTGGAGAAAACCTGAAACGGGATCTAAACAACAAAACTTTATCACCAACATTAAATTCACGTTTCAAAATCCTCCTATCATGCCACTTCTTTACCTTTACCTTGAACATTTTAGCGCTCTCGTAGGATTCACTTCTCCACTCCTCTAGAGAAGTCAAGTTCATGAGACGCTTTTCACCAGCTAATTTCGGGTCAGCATTAAGCTCTCTAATAGCCTAGAAAGCTTTGTGTTCTAATTCTAATGGCAAATGGCAAGCCATGCCATAGACCATCTTATAGGGAGACATGCCCATGGGTTTTTTTTAAGCAGTTATATACGCCCACAAAGCATCTCCTAACTTATTTGACCAATCATTTCTATTTCTATTGACTTTCTTCTGTAAGATCAACTTGATCTCTCTATTAGTGAGCTCAACTTGCCCACTAGTTTGGGGATGGTACGGTGAAGCAATTCTATGATTGACATCGTACTTGGCTAAGGCTTTTCTAAAAGCTCCATGTGTAAAGTGTGAACCCCCATCAGTCATGAGGTACCTGGGTACTCCAAACCTAGGAAAAATTACATCCTTGAGCATTTGCAAAGATGTCTTGTGATCAGCACTTTCAGTGGGGATTGCTTCTACCCACTTGCTTACATAATCAACAGCAACTAAAATGTGAGTGTACTTGTGTGAGGAAGGAAAAGGACCCATAAAATCAAAACCCCAGCAATCAAAAGGCTCAATCACTAGAGAGTAATTCATAGGTATCTCATTCCTCCTACTAATATTACCAACTCTCTGACACTTATCACAGGATAAAACATAATTTCTAGCATCCTTAAAGAGAGTAGGCCAATAAAAACCTGATTGAAGAACCTTATGTGCGGTCCTCTCACCAGCATGATGACCTCCATATGGACTATCGTGACATTGTTTGATAATGTCCTTCTGTTCGTGCTCCGGTACGCATCTTCTCACGATCCCATCTGGACCTTCTTTGAAAATATGTGGGTCATCCCAAAAGTAATTCCTCAAATCATGAAAGAACTTCTTCCTTTTATGAAATGTTAAACCTGGAGGCAAAAACTTTGCAACGATAAAATTAGCATAATCTGCAAACCAAGGATCAGAGAGAGATTGTACTTTAACAACAGCTAGCTGTTCGTCTGGGAAACTGTCGTTGACTGGAATGGAATCATGCGGTATATCTTCCATCCTTGAAAGATTATCAGCCACCGGATTCTCTGCTCCTTTTCTATCGATAATCTACAAATCAAATTCTTGAAGAAGGAGTACCCATCAGATGAGCCTTGGTTTGGCATCCTTCTTCTTCATGAGATATTTAATGGCAGCATGATCAGTATGAAAAATAATCTTAGAATCAACAATATATTGCCTACACTTATCACAAGCAAACACTACTACCAAAAATTCCTTCTCAGTAGTAGCATAATTATTTTGAGCACTATCAAGGGTTTTGCTAGCATAAGATATAACATTCAACTTCTTATCCACCCTTTGTCCTAAAACAGCTCCAACAGCAAAATCACTAGCACCACACATAATTTCAAAAGGTAAATTCCAATCAGGTGGTTGTACTATAGGAGCAGTTATTAAAGCTTTCTTAAGAACTTCGAAGGCTTCCTTACAATCTTCATCAAAAACAAAAGGAATGTCCTTCTGGAGAAGATTATTGAGGGGTCTCGAAGTCTTAGAAAAGTCTTTAATAAATCTTCTATAGAAACCAGCATGACCGAGAAAACTACGAATACCTTTGGTGTCCCGTGGATAGGGCATCCTTTCAATTTCTTCGATCTTGGCTTTGTCCACTTCAATTCCCCTCTCGGAAATATTGTGGCCAAGAACAATTCCCTCGTTGACCATAAAGTGGCACTTCTCCCAGTTAAGCACCCGATTTGTCTCCTCACATCTCTGCAAAACTTTATTAAGGTTGTGGAGACAATGGTCAAAAGAGGTTCCATAGACGGAGAAATCATCCATGAATACCTCCACAATTTCTTCACAACAACCATGAAAGATAGCAGACATACACCTTTGAAAAGTAGCAGGGGCAGTACATAAACCAAAAAGCATACGTCAGTAAGCATAAATATCATAGGGACAAGTAAAAGTGGTCTTCTCTTGATCAGCAATGTTAACATGAATTTGAGAGAAGCCAGAATAACCATCTAGATAGCAAAAGTGAGTGTTTTTGGATAACCTTTCAAGCATTTGGTCGATGAACGGCAACGGGTAGTGGTCTTTCCTTGTTGCCTTGTTCAACTTCCTGTAATCAATACACATTCTATATCCAATAATAATTCTCTGAGGTATTAGTTCATTCTTATCATTAGGAACTACAGTTGTTCCTCCTTTCTTTGGAACACAATGAACTTGGCTTACCCACTTACTATCAGCTATAGGATAGATAATACATGCGGCTAGAAGCTTGAGAATCTCAGTCCTTACAACGTCCATCATTTTCGGATTCAACCGTCGTTGATGATCAACAACTGGTTTAGCATCAGGTTCAAGGTTGATGGTATGTTGACAAATAGATGGACTAATCCCCTTAAGGTCATCAAGGGTATAGCCAATTGCACCTTGATGTTTGCGAAGTACTTCCAATAAACGCTCCTCTTCATATCCTCAAAGGTTAGAAATGACAATAACAGGATATACTTTCTTTTCATCTAAATAAGCATATTTGAGCGTATAGGGGAGAGGTTTAAGATCAAACACCGAATCTTCTTTTGGTTGCGACAAAATTCCCAAAGACTCAACTGGAAGGTTGTGCTTTAGGATAGCAGGTTGTCTTAGGAATATTTCTTCCAGCTCATTTCTCTCCTGCATGTGCAAATCATTCTCGCGGTCCTCCATATATTGCTGCAAGGGATCGTTAGGAGGGATAGCAATGGAAGCAATATCTTCAATAATCTTATCATTACTAGGCAAATCAGTGCCACGAGGCTGCTTAGAGAACTTACAAAAGTTAAATTCATATGGCTCACCATTGAATTCAACAGAAACTTTACCTTTCTTGCAATCTATTATAGCTCCACAAGTTCTGAGAAAAGGTCTACCGAAAATAATGGGACAAAAATTATCCCTTACCGAACCAAGTACTAGAAAGTCGGTAGGATACTTTACCTTTCCGCATCAGACTTCAACGTCTCTCACAATTCCGATGGGAGAGATAGTTGCTCTATTTGCAAGATGAATAGTGACATCAACTTCTTCAAGTTCGCAAGGTGAAATTTCATCCATGATCTCTTGATAAAGTGAATACGGGATAGCACTGGCACTCGATCCCAAATCGCATAGCCCATAATAATTATGATCTCCTATTTTGACAGATACTACTGGAGTACCTGAAATTGGGCCCTTATTCTTGGCTGTGACAAGGTTAGTGGAAAAAGCACAAAAATTTATATTGGAATCTAAAGCCTCATTAGTAATAAGATCCTTAACCAATGCAACTCGAGGATAGACCTTGATCCGGCCCTCGGGTTCATCGATTCTTCTCTCACTCTTATTCATTATGCCTGTCACAAAAGAGTGCTCCCTTATTCTTACGGGAAAAGGGGCTTTTCATATATAACTGCAGGCACAATAGGGTCAGCAACATGAATATCAATAGATGATTCTTTGAAGGGTTTATAATGCTGAATCTTCTTCTTCTTAGAACAGTCAATATGAGAGGCAAAGTCCTTACAAAAATCAATCATTAGACGGGAATCAAGACCAATATTAGAGCAAAAGGCATTAAAGGAATCAGTTTTCACATAGCTCTCTATATAATCATGCTCATAATTTATAGTGGGTTCAATACCTTTATCTATTTCCCAATCTTCGGTATTCTTCTGGATCCTTTCAAGTAGATCCCATCTTTCTTCAACGCTTTTTGACTGAAATACCCCACTAGAGGAGGCATCCAACATCTCCTTATCCTGACGAGAAAGTCTGTCATAAAAGTTTGTAAGTATAGTTTCCTTGGGGAGCTCATGAATAGGACATTTGAGCATTAGAGATTTCAATCTCCCCCAAGCTTGAGCGATGCTTTCTCCATCACGAGACCAAAAGTTATAGATATAATTCATGTCTCGATGAATTTCATGAAGAGGATAAAACTTGCATAAAAGAGAGACATAAGTTCATGCCAATCAAGCAAATGAGAGTTATCGAGAAGCTTATACCAATTAGAAGCTTTATCTATAAGTGATACGGAGAACAATTTCTGCATGACAAACTCTTTTGATACACCTGCAAGCTTAAATAGCGAACATAGTTGTGATAGATATAGCAAGTGTTCACTCGGGTGTCTATCTCCTGCATAACGATTAGCCAAGACAGAATCGATAATACCAGCTGGTATTTTATAAGGCATAATTTCAGTAGGGGGAGGTACAACCACCATAGATGTGGGGCGTTTCCCCATAAGCAACGATCCAATAGCTAGGTTGTCCATACGGACAAAGAACAGCAACAGCAAAATAAAAGCAACGATATAAAAATTCCTTACCGGCTTCACTTACCAATAGAGCCATACTCCCCGGCAACGGCGCCAGATAACGTAGCTTTATGACCCTCAACGTAACGGGATCTTTTTTAGCGTTTTCGATAAGTAAGAGTGTCGAACCCAACAAGGAGCGAAAGGTATTGATAGGTGATAGTGGGCAAGGAATAAATGCAAACACTGAAAGGTAACTTTTTATGGTTTTTCGATATAAGCAACGATAAGATAAAAGCAAGCAAAGTAAGTAGCATTGAGGAGCAGCAAGTGGCCCAATCCAATTGTGCAAAGGATAAGCCTGACAACTGAACTTATAAAGACTAAAGCGTTCTGGAGGACACATGGAAAGGTAGTCACGTGCTTTCGCCATACTCCGTGTCGATAACAAGTGTTGTGCTGATAAGTGTTGAGTGGGTGGATCTATGCTAGCACACCTTCTAGACTAAGATAATTGCACTCTTATGATTAAACATCTTGCAAGCATCCGCAAATACAAGATAGAAATTAAGGCAAAGCCTAACCACAGCAATAAGATCAAGGATTGTCTAAGCAGACAAGACCAAGAGCCACAGCGTATGTAATTCTAGTCACGATACAATCACATGGAGAGCCGAGAGCCGTACCCACTTGTCTAAGCAGACAAGGCCAAGCACAGAACGCTCTCGGAAAGCATCAAACGTGAGGGGCATCCCATCCAGGCCGGATGATCAACTGAGATGGGTCTTCAACGTCCGCTCACAAGTCTAAATGCTTATGGGTGGTGAATCCCATACTCATAGACAAGTCGCCTCAACCATGTTACCGATTGGATCCTAACTCTTACATAGACTTACTCCAGCCCGATCACTTAGTTGGGGTCTAGGGCGGGCTCGATCATACAACAAAGTGTGCACGTGACAGAGTCACGAGCAATCGCATCGCGATGCCCCAAGCTGCGCACATCTAAGGGCCACTTGGTGTATAAAAGACCGCCAGCCAGATCACAACTAAGGTCTCGAAAACCCATACTAAGACATGCATGTTATAAACATACACGCAGCACACATGCCTAGTATGAACAGCAGGTATCATCACATAACTCTACAAAGTACTCTTTATTGATATACACATAGAGCATACAAAGATCACATGTCTGTGATCGCATTACATCATACAACGGAAGCAAATTAGGTCTGAGTACGGACAAGTTTAACAAATGGCTTAGAGAAGCCTTGTAAACAAACATGCCCTTCCACGAGGGACCAGACTGCAGTCTGGGACTATACTACCAAGGTCAACGTCGAGCTTCACGAAGGTAACTCCATCGGGGTCCGGGTTCTCATCTAAAACATAGAGTAAGCAAACATGAGTACAAAGTCGTACTCTGCAAGACTTACATCAGATCTATACTACTCATGCTCAAGTATCAAGGTAAAGGGAGGTGGGGTTTCATCATGCAGAAGTGCCAGCTTTGACTTGGCTAATCCTGAACTACGAATACCAGACTTGAGGTAAGAAGCGTACACGAGTCCACTACATCTCCAACCAATACACCACTATGGTGCCTTCCTCGACTTCCCCACGAGAAAGCACGCCATAGCACTCACACTTATCTTGGTGTATTTTAGAAGTATCCAGTTCAAGTTGTCTAATAATCAGGTACGGGTTCCAAGTAGTCCTTAACCGCGGACGCGGCTATTCGAATAGTTTTGTTAACCTTGCAAGGGTGTAAGATACACACACATGACCATCGGTTACCGCCAGGTCTCGCCACCGTTCAAGAGGTGACAGCGAGGATGTTCACCACGACACTTCGCTCACAACCGGTCTATTCCAGGAGTCGACTATCTGAGTTTGCCTCCGCTCGAGAGCCCGGCCGGATCAACGAAACGGACTCAAACAATGCAGGTGACCGAGACGCCACCTCTGGCAGATGGTTTTCCTGCCTCACAGGTGCACCCACATATCTATATGATGCAACCATTTCCTTTGTTCTTTTTCTATGCACATGTCAAATGGAAATCCCGAACTAATGTGACTCCTGGACGTCGACACGGATCAAGGTACTAGGCCGAGAGGGGTCAGTGAGCCCAATGTGTGGTTGTACTCTTTGTCTTGGATTACCATACAAGAACTCGGTGCTTAAGGCGGTGTTCAACGAGACAACCCACTGTGTACTCCTACACAGCCTCTCATCGTTCACCTTGTATTAGGGTGGATTCACCAACAGAGTTTCCTTTTCATCAACACCATGTTTACCATCATCCCGACTCACATCAAAAGCAACCTCACTGTAACACTAAGCATGCAATAAGCTATAACAGTTTCAGGGGCCACATGATATCAACCAACTCCTATGTCAGCTAGGATTGTGGTTTTCTTACTACTGTGACAAGATGATAGGTCATGCATCGGATATGGGTTCAACTATGCGGTAGAATCGATACAAAGTGATCTCCTAAACATGCATAAGAGAGACTGAGAGGGAATTGGGATTTTATAGACATGATCAATGGGGTTTGCTTGCCTTGCTGACGAGGTTCGATATCGGGGTCTTCAACGAAGGGCGTGGCCTCCGGTTCCGGTTGCACGTCTATCGAGCAAACAATCAAACAAGGTACAAATTTATTTGCAATGCTCAAACACATGATCAATATTGAAATGGTGATGTTCTTGGTCACAATGTGGGTACAATTTCATTTAAAAGAAGTCAAATGAAAAGTCATTTGCAAATGTGCTTCAAATTTGAATTTGAAATAAAGCCATATGGATGTTTTGCACTGTTCACCAATTTTAAATGGTCAAACATGAAAACAGTGCCCATATTCATAAACCTTGGATTTTTCTGATAATTTTAGACATATTATATGTCCAATTTGGAGTTCATATGAATTAGTTATGATTTTCCAAAGTTTATTCAATTTTCTGTAATTTCTGTAATTACTTTAATTCATTTCTATTTTGTGGAAAGTCTTTATTGCATCATGCTGAGGTCAGGGTGACGTCACAAGGGGGGGGGCTGACGGGTGGGGTCGGCTTGTCAGTGGAAGAGGGGTTTAAACCCGGTTTAGTTTAATTGAACAGGGTTATTAGGGGGGCCAGGGCCCACCAATCAGTGACCCAAGGGTCACTAACAGGGGATTAGCCCCCTAAGCTAATCGGGCCGCCGGCGGTTAGCCGCCGGTGACTAACCCGTGCGGCGGCGCCCGTTGCGGACGGCGGTTCCGGGCATGTCTGGGCACGGGGAAGCTACCAGGGGGTAGCCCGTGCTCGCCCGCTTCGAGCTGTGCCACTGGGGTCTCAAGGGGAGGTCTGGGAGCGCGCCGGGGACGAAGAGCAGCGGCGGCGCAGCTCTGTCTTCGGCGATATCAGTGGTTAGGGCACGGGGAGGAGAAGGGAGTAGGGCAAAACGACGAGCTGCTCACCCTGAGCGTGAAGAGGAACTCGGGGAAGCCGGAGGAGGCGAGACGGCGGCGTATTTCTCGCCGGAGCTTCACGGCGGCCGGAGAGGAACGGTGATGAAGGCGTTGGCTCCAGAGCTCCCAGGCTCGATTAATTTCATGGCTTGACGAAGACGATGCTGGCGGAGCTTCTGGACAGCTTGCGGCGGCGAGTGGGGGCACGGTGGCCGCGAGTTCTACGGCGGCGTGCTCCGGCTGGGCTTCGGGTCCGTGCGAAAACTCGACGAAGAGCGACGGGGAGGAAGCAGCGATGGGGGCAAAAGGTGTGGCGGCTCCTGGCGGGTGTGGTGGCGCGAGGAGAAGCCTCGGGGGGGCCTAGAAGGTGCTCGCCGTCGAGGTGGCGGTCGTCGGCCCCCGGCATGCTCGACAGCGAGCTGCTTGCGGTAGACGACAAGCTCGTCTGGTGGGCTGGGCCGAGGCCTAAGGTAAGTTGGGCCAGATGGCCAGGGGGTTCCTCTTTTCTATTTCTTTCTGTTTTTCCTTTTCTGTAAATCTGTTTTGCCCTGAATAAAATAGCAAGGCATTTTATAAAATCATGAAAACTTTTATGTGGGCTTATAACATAAATAGCTAGCCACTCTTAAGTTTTGGTGACTTTTAAAAATCAAACAATTTGAATTTAAATTCAAAATGAAGTTTAATTTAATTTCCAATGCACCTTTTGAATTTTTGAATATTCCATGGGCATGGGAAAATTCCCAAACCACTTTTGCAATGATCAGCAACAATTCTATGAATTTTCCAAACATTCAAATGATTTTTGGAAAAAGATTTTTTTCTGGCCATTTATTTAAATTCTCAGGGCTTTCTGTTTTCCCCATTTTTTTGAATTTCTTTTGAAATTTCCCATGATGCAAAGGGACAAGCAAACCCTATCACTTACCCTAGTTGGGGTTCTGACAAGGATCCATTACTCCCTTGTGCAAAAGTGTGCAAACTGAGGTTCAGGTTTCTGTCACTCCGGAAACCCACCGTAAGCATTCTTAATACACAATGTATTCCCCTAGGTCCTTAAGAAGGCAAAATGTTGAGTGTTCGACTCACACAACACCACTAGGAAAATAACAACACAACTTAAATATCAAACAACACGAATTACTTCAACATCATATGACTACTACCAACTAGACTTCTCCCATCTCCTCAAGAACTAAAGTAACTACTCACAGGACATAAAAGATCATGGTCAGAGGTGATACATATATGATAAACAATATGGACATAATGGTATTTCTCCAACAAAACTCAATAGCATTCACCACAAAGGAGTAATCAACACCGGTAGAGTAGAGAGGATAGATAGTACGGATTATAACACAAGATGAACCTGTGAGGTGAGATTGTATGGTGGTGGAGATGGTGCTGATGTTGGGGATGATGTTGATGATGATCTCGATGATGCTCGTGACGATGGTGATGATGATGGTGATGATCTCCTTTTCCGGGAGGTAATATCCTCGGCGGAATCTGCCCGCCGGAGAGCCCTTTTCTTCTCTGTAGGTTTCCGCCACGGAGCGGCGGCGGAACTCCGTGATGGCTTCTCTTTTAGGGTTTTCGCGTAACGAGAAGTATATAGGCCAAAGGGGGGAGCCGGGAGTGGCCCCAGGGGGGAGCCGGCGAGTGACCGAGAAGGACTCGATGCGTCGGGCAGGATCCTTCGATTGCTCGTTGGGTGATGTCGTTGTAGCGGCGCGAGTCGATGTATAAACCTTGGCGAGTCGTCCATGGCATGTCGAGTTGGAGTAGAAGCCTTGCGGGTCAAGATTGAACCCGAATTCGCAATTGGAAATTCGCGATCTCGCGTAGATCCAAAATTGCGTTGCAGTCCGAGAGCCGCTGACGGAGATCTAACCGTTGGAATTTTCTGAAAGTTTTTGTGCTGATGGGGTATTTAAGCCCGCAACTTTTCACCGGAGGTATCTTCAAGTTGGTGTCCGAGCTAATGTCAGGAATTTATTTGCTGGAGTCGCGCGGAGTTCCGTCAGATTCCGAGAGTGATTCAGTGCGCGGGTCGCCGAGGGAGATCCATCCGTTGGAATTTGCTGAAATTTTCACAGATTTTCGAAAATTGAATTTCGAATAATTTCACCGAAGGGATCGTCGATGTGAGCTCCGATTCGCCGTCGCAAGTGCCCGCAACACAGACGGTTTTTTTCCTATAGGCTGCGCGTGAGCGCTTTTGTTGATGCCGATCTTCGAGTGTCGCGTTCGGAAATTTTCTTGATTTCTCCGTGAGCTTGATGTAGATCTTGATGTAGTTGTTGAAGAATCCCTTGAGTTGTGACTTGCTGGAGACGGGACCGCCGAGATCGTGATTGCAACCTGTGTAGTTCCCACAGACGGCGCCAATTGACGAGGATCGGCCTCGGCAAATCCTAGGGTTAGGTACCTAGGTTTCGTGTACGAGGAAAGGGAGCGACGTGGCCTGCGCGTTCGTAGGATTCGGAGGTGACAAGCGACACATGGGGCACGATTTACCCAGCTTCAGGCCCCCGGAGGGAAAACCCTACATGCTGCTTGTCTGATCTTGTATTGATGATCGTGTACATATGTGCCGTGAGGGCTTTGGTGGAGAGAGATCTGTCTAGTCCTATACGTGGGGGTTGAGGCCATGTCTAGAGAGGTGCCCCTGCCTCACTTTATATAGATAGCCAGGTAGGGTTTACAAGATTCCTGGTCGACTACAAGTAAGAGTCCTTGTCTTGCGCCTCAAGTCTTCGGCTTCACGTCATATTCCATCATGTCGGTTTCCACGAGTGGGCCCCTAGTGGGCCGCCAGCCATGACACGCACCAGGTACTCTCACGTAGAGGAGTCGTGGGGTCACCCCCTCGTCACCAGGGCTCCAGGCGCCCTCCCGGCGCGGTCAGTGGTGGGGCCGCGCCAGGTGGCCGCCTGGGGCTCTTGTGGCCCCCCTCTGGCCCCTCTTCGGCGAGTCTTTCTTATTCTTCTGGAAAATACCCCTCGTCGATTTTCAGGTAATTTGGAGGTATTCTTCTTCAGCTACTCAGCGTCCGCTTTTTACCGTTGAATACTGCGTTTGTTGCTTCGGCACCGGAAAGTTGAAAATTGTGTAAAATAAGCCAAAACAACATAAGAACATCATCGTAACATGAAATATATCAATGAATAAGTATGAATTACGATATAAAATAGTGATGAATTTTGGACTTATCAACGAAGTGTGATATATAGGCCAAATGGGGGAGCCGGGAGTGGCCCCAGGGGTCCAGGCGCCCTCCCGGCGCGGCCAGGGTGGGGGTCGTGCCAGGTGGCCGCCTGGGCACCCTGTGGCCCCCCTTTGGCCCCTCTTCAGCGTGTCTTCGTCATTCTTCTGAAAAATACCCTCCGTCGATTTTTCAGGTAATTTGGAGGTATTCTTCTTCAGCCACTCAACGTCCACTTTTTACCGTTGAATCCTACGTCTACTGCTTCGGCATCAGAAAGTTGCAAACTGTGTAAATTAAGCCAAAACAACATAAGAACAACATCATATCATGAAATATATCAATGAATAAGGAAGAATTACTATATAAAATAGTGATGCATTTTGGACGTATCATACGCCAAAATAAGTAGACCGAAATGCATCTGCATCTACTACTAATCATCCACCTTGAGATATCTATCCAGAACATCTCGCTGGTATTAAGTTGTGAGCCCCACCCAAAGTGTAAACCCAAAGCAACAGACAACTATATTAAAAGAACTTTGCGTAAAGTAAACAATCCTTGAAACCACGGTTACAAGCACCGTTGTTTTCCCCCTTGTGGCAACAGCACATCCCCTAGACTCATGTTTCTGTCACTCAAGCTAGTCATCAGGGGGCATGAACCCACAGTCATGCATAACGCTCCCTCTTGGAGTGACTACCTACTACTTGGCCAAAGCAATAAGCAACAATGGAGAACATAGAAAAATTACTCAAGAACAAAAATATAAAAGATAAGAACCAAATATATTACTCAATCACAATCTGAACATAGTCTCATAATCCATCAGATCCCAGCAAACTCAGCATAGCAACAACAGAAAGAATTACATATGTGCCATGATTATGTAGGGTAGCTCACCAGGTCTAATCCATCAAGAACAAAGTGGGGAGGAGAACATCACATAGCTACTGATCATGGACCCATGGTCCAAGGTGGACTACTCACGGATCATCCGAGAAGGGTCCACGGTGGTGGAGAAGCTCCCGGAGGTCAATCCTCCCTCCGGCAGGGTGCTGGGAAGAGATCTTTTGGCGCTCCCGATCTTGGAAGCGTGGCGGCGGAACAGAGGCGAGATCGCGAAAAAGGGTTCTGTCCTCGAGGGTTTCGGAGAATGATGTAAATATGGGCGAAGGGGGAAGCCAGGGGGGCTACCAGGTGTCCAGGCGGCCCCCTGGCGCGGCCGCACTCCATGTCGCGCAGGGAGGGCTTCTGGGTCCCTAGTGGGTCCCCTCTGTCCCTCCTTCGGGACTTGATACGTCCCAAACGTATCTATAATTTCTGCTTGCTCCATGCATGTTTTGTGTGATATTGCTATGATCTAGATATACTTTCATACAATGTTGATCATATTTGGACTTACCTATTAACTCAGTGCACCATAGTGCCAGTTCCTATTTTCTGTTGTTTTTCTATTTCAGGTTTCCCCCATATTAAAAGTGCTCCAAAAATTCGGGAAAAATCAGATAAAAAATCAGCGTGAAGGAACCTTCCAGAATCACCAAGGTGGGGCCAGAGGGCCACAACCAGGGGCCCAGGCGCCCTGGTGGCGCGCCCTAGGGGTTGACCGCGCTAGTGGGTGCCATGACCCCTGGTGTGCCCCCTGGCTGACCCCCTTCGCCTATATATTCTCTGTGACGGGATTCTTTCGAAGACAGAACCCTTTTTCGCGATCTCGCCTCTGCTCCGCCGCCGCCGCGCTTCCAAGATCGGGAGCGCCAGCAGACCTCTTGCCGGCACCCTGCCGGAGGGTGGATCAACCTCCGGGAGCCTCTCCTCCACCATGGACGCTTCCCGGATGATTCGTGAGTAGTCTACCTTGGACCATGGGTCCGCGATCAGTAGCTATGTGATGTTCTGCTCCCCTCTTGTTCTTCATGGATTAGACCTCATGAGCTGCCCTACATGATCGATGCACATATGTAATTTTCTGTTGTTGCTATGCTGAGTTTTCTGGGATCTGATGGATTATGAGACTATGTTCAGTTTGTGATTGAGTAATATATTTGGTTCTTATTTTTTAGATTTATGTTCTTGAGTAATTCATGCATGTTCTCCGTTGCTGTTTATTCCTTTGGCCAATTAGTAGGTAGTGACTCCAAGAGGGAACGTTATGCTCGATTGTGGGTTCATGCCCCCTGATGACACGCTTGAGTGACAGAAACATTAGTCTAGGGGATGTGTTGTTGCCACAAGGGGGAAAACAACTGTGCTTGTAACGGCGGTTGGAAGTATTGTTTACTTTACGCAAAGTGCTTTTTAATGCAGTTGTCTGTTGCTTTGGGTTTACACTTTGGGTGGGGCTCGCAACTTAATACCAGCGAGATATTCTGGATAGATATCTCAAGGTGGATGATTAGTAGTAGATGCAGTTGGCTTTCGGTCTACTTATTTTGGCCTACCTCCCATGCTTTTGAGCCTCGTCCTTTCTTTGTAGCAGAGTTAGCATTGGTTTGCGCCCGTAATCCTGTCAATTGCTCATTTGTGATTTGTTTACCTCGCATAGCAGTTGTATCGTCTTTTGGGAGAGAGAATTCACTAGTGAACATCACGGGACCCCCCCCCTTCTCTTTTATATTTTGTTCTTGAGTAAATTCTTGCCTGTTCTCCGTTGCGGTATTTTCTTTGGCCAATTATTTTATTCGCAACTCCAAGAGAGAGCGTTATGCTCGATTGTGGGTTCAGCCCCTCGATGTCTAGCTTGAGTGACAGAAACATGAGACTCGGGGATGTGTTGTTGCCACCAGGGATAAAACAACGGTGCTTGTACTTGCGGGTGCAAGGATTGTTTAGTTTACGCAAAGTTCTTTTAATGCAGTTGTCTGTTGCTTTGAGTTTACGCTTTGGGTGGGATTCGCAACTTAATACCAGCGAGATGTTCTAGATAGATATCTCAAGGTGGATTATTCGTAGTAGATGCAGATGGATTTCGGTCTACTTACCTTGGCGTACTGCCCATTGCTTTTGAGCCATTCCTTTCTTTGCAGCATAGTTAGCATTGCGGTGCCTTCATAATCCTGTCAATTGCCCAACTGTGATTTGTTTACCTCGCTAGCAATTTTATCGTCTTTTGAGAGAGACATCACTAGTGAAAATCACGGGACCCCGGTCCATCTTCACATTATTGTTCACACTACCAATTTACTTTCAGTATTTACTTTTCTGTTCCTATCACTATCATTATTATCTCTTGCGTTAATCTTTTGTAAACAGCAAGGCCGGAGGAATTGACAACTCCTCTGAACTCGTTGGGAGCAAAGTTATTTGTATCTGTGTGTAGGTCCAGGTGAAGTTAGCAACCTAGGTTGTGAACGGCGCCATTGTTCACTTTACCACCTACTTGTATCTCTTGAGTCCTACTGGAGACAATCCAAACCTTAGCATCTTCGCTAAGGGAAACTTGACGTTGTGCTACATCAAACCTTCCACTTGGGGTAACCAACGAGGAGCGAGAAGCCATCAAGAAAATTTCTGGCGCCGTTGCCGGGGACTCAAGTCTACAAGATAGGGGAGTTGCACACTATCTTTTACCTTTGCTTTTTAGTCTTGTTAGTTTACCTTTCAGTTTTTGCTTTAGTGTCTTTTATCAAAAATCAAAAAAATAGTTACCCTGCTAATAGTTATCAGTATGTTTGGCCCTTTTGCCTTTGGTGAGTCAGAAGTACTCACCTTTAAACAAAGAGGTGTTGAAAGTTTGAAAGATGCTTGGTATAGAATTAATGATACTCAAAAAAGAGCCACCAAGAAGCAATCCACTACTATCCTTCTTAGAAATTTTTATGTTGGGATTAATTCTTGGAATAGGTTTCTTTTAGACACTGCTATCAATGGGAACTTCATAGAGGCCCCAGTTTGGGAAGCCCTTAATGTTATTGAAAATCTTGTTGGAAGTCTCCCCATTGTTAGTATTAAGGAGAACATTACTTTAGCTCACATTATGAGAAAAATTGAAAAAATAGAGCTAGAGATGCCAAGTATCGATATGGTGAATTAGTTGGATCGTAAGATTCAAGGGAACTTGAATAGGCTAGATAATTCCATGCAGAAAATTGTCAAAACTTTGGAGACTATTAAATCCCTTGATGAAAAGTCTTCTAGGATAGAAAAGATTGAGGAAGTTATAGAAACTTACGGAACTACCTTTTCCTCACTCAAAACCAAAAAGGATGAAACTCCAACAAAGAAGGAACCTAAGTCCGTTTACGTACCCAAGGTTCCCCGAGCTAAAGCTAGCACACCCAGTGCCAAGAGAGTTGAAACGGTGAAAACTTTGGAGGAGACACTTATCTTTAACTTTAATGAAACTCCAATTGATTTCCCTCCTTTTGATTTTATTCCAAGATGCATTTTCATTCGTCCTTTATTTGAGAAACCCATTCAGACTAGTTGTACTATTGAAGAGTTTTTTGATGAGCATGATAATGGTTCAATAGATGCAACTTGATCTTCTGCTTGAAGCCTAGCTAATCGCTCTAAAGAAGCGCTTTCGGGAGGCAGCCCGCAACGAATTTAGGTTTTTATTTTTTCTTTTGTTCTGTTCTTAGTGGTCTTGATGATTGTTACTACTGTAGCAACATCATTGTATCTTTATTTTTCAAGCTTTGTGCCAAGTTTAGCCTCATACGGCAAGGGAAGTAAAAGTCGTGTCATGCTGTCCAGAAAACAGATTCTTTCCTCGTGACTAGAAAAATTACAGGAAAATCCCAGTTCATCTTTTTGAGCTGAAAGTTTTACACAGCATGCTCTATAAACTTACGAAACTTTCGTATGTTCTGAGTTTTTTTATTTGAGTTGCATAAGTACCCCTAAAAAATTCATTTCTCTCTGCTGTTCTGTTTTTCACAGATTCTGCCACGTTTTGTCTCTCCGTACTTATGCAAACCTTAAGCTTGCTTTTTCTTTGCAAAAACTTTTTGGCAATTTCGAGAAACAGTAGATCTTCCTGTAAATTCTTATTAGCAGTAGAGGAAAAATTATTTTATTAGGGTACTAACCTCTCTAATCAGTCTACAATGAGTTTTGTATGAAGGCAGTTTTCAAGTGTGTGATGGAAGATGATGAAAGAAGATTCGGGAGTGTCAAGCGCTCAAGCTTGGGGATGCCCCCATGCATCCCCAACAAATATTCAAGGAGACTCAAGCGTCTAAGCTTGGGGATGCCCCCGTGCATCCCCTTCTTCATCAACAATCATCAGTTTGTCCCTCGTTGCACTCTATTTTTATCACTTCATGCGTTATGTGCTTTTCTTGGAGCGTCTCGCTCTTAGGTTTTGTTTCGTTTTTAGTTTTATTTAGCCTTGTTTGCTGTAGTAACAAGTTAGATCCCATCTTACTTACTCTTTTGTGTGGGAGAGATTCACGCTCCGCTTGAACTAGAACTCCTCATAGGATTTGCATGCTTATTCTTTTATCTGTGAGTTGTTCTTTTTCTTTTCTTAGCTGTTGTTCTGTTTAGTTGTAGTGCTTTAGTTTTTTTTCTAGAGAATTTATTTTTTCTTAGGTTGAACTTTCTATAGGTTGCATGTTTTATCTTGTTAGAGAGTTCGCCTGTTTCACTTAGTTATGTGTCTTGACTGAAAGTCGGTAGTTAAAGTTGTTGTTCTCTTTGTAGTAGTAACTTGCAATAGTTTTGAGGTATTGACTAGAGTAATGGTTGAACTTATGGTGTCAAGACCTCTTGCCTATTAGTGATAGATGTCGTATTTTGGGCAATCCGTGTGTTTTTCGAAAACCAAAAAAACCCCTGTTGAGAACTCTAGCTACTAGATGGATCACTAACCTCTCGAGGGTTCGAATATTAGAGTACACTCACGTACCATGAGTCGAGGATGCGCAAGGATAACCAAACCCCCATACACTCCTCCTCGGGGTACCTGTCTCTCTGTGAACCTCCTGATTAGATTGAGAGTTACCGATAATAAGTGCATGAGTTCTTCGGACTAATGTGAGTATTCGAAAGTTGACACTTCCACCCACCTATACTTTTTCTAGCCTCTTCGGTACCGTGCATTGCCCTTTATCACCTCGAGAGTTGGCGCATACTTCGCCGGTGTATCCAAACCCTTGGCACGATACGCTCTCTCATCATAAGCCTCCTTATATATTTCCTCAAAACATCCACCATACCTACCTACAAGGCATTTCCATAGCCTTTCCGAGATACATTGCCATACAACATCCACCTTCTCATGACTTGATCTTCATGTCATACATGCTACTTTCTTGATCGATGAGCCGCATGCTAGTTGGGCCTTTCCCTAAACATTGCTACATGACGTGCTAGTATCATTGCATATCCTGCTACAATGGCCGAGGCATACATTTGCATACTTCATGATAGTTACATTTTCTTTATGTGAGTACCTTTGTAAAGTGTGAAAGATCTCCTATATTCTTGTAAAATATAGAGTATTGCCCCTAAAGTGAGGAAAATATCCCAAAGAGGACAAAATCAAAAGATCCCAAAGAGGACAAAATCAAAAGATCCCAAAGAGGACAAAATTAAAAGATCCTAAAGAGGACAAATGAGAGTTAAATAGAAAGAGCCATTGAGGCCACCAAAAAATAGAAAAAATAGAAAAAAAAGAGAAAAGAAAAATAAAAAGAGAGAAGGGGGCATACTACTATTCTTTTTGAGAGATCCACACTAGTACTTCATCTTCTATCCCTTGTACTCCATAGAGATCATCATCATGCATATAGCTATGTGGGGACCTTCACACTACAGAACTTGGCTTGTATATTCCAACGATGAGCCTCCTCAAATGAGCTCTAGGTCTTCTTGAGCAAGCAAGTTGGATGCACCCCCACTAGTTCAATTGGAGAGCTTACCTTAGCTCACATGTGCATCCGTTGTATGGCAATCCTACTCCTCACATCATATCTATCATACGGCTTTCTTTCGCCTATGATTGTCCTCATTGATGTGAGACTTTCACACCTTTTTGTCTTCCTCCTCCACCTTCTTTCTGTTTCGCCTTTTAGGTGTCAACTTTCTTGCTCACGCTCATCCATTGCATGAGTGCTCAAACTATCGAAAGGGAGTGGATCAGTTTGACTTGTACCTGACTAGTGGTTTGGGGACGAGTCCAGATAAGAATCCAAAGGAGACCAAGTGTGAAACTTTTAGTAGATAGTTGTTCTCAACAACATTTTTTCTCTTTCTTCCCAGTCCCTTGCTTGCACGCAAACACCATTTGGAGACATTCGAGTCACGGACAGCAAGAGCTCTTGCACCTTTTGTTCTTTTGTTGCTTATGTCAATGCTAATATAGACTCTTGCTTGTTAAGACTTGAATTGAATTGCATGCTTTGATTGCTTTACTTAAAATTCCTTATTTGGTTGTGTGGCATATCACCATAGAAATTATGCTTGTTATCATTTACCTACTCGAGGACGAGCAGGAATTAATCTTGGGGATGTTGATACATCCCAAACGTATCTATAATTTCTGCTTGCTCCATGCATGTTTCGTGTGACTTTGCCATGTTTTGCTTGAACTTTCATACACTTTTGAACATATTTGGACTAATCTATTAACCCAGTGCACCCAGCTGCCAGTTGTTCTTTTCTGCTGTTTTTGTATTTCAGGTTTTCCGGCCATTTAAAGTGCTCCAAAAAATCCAGGAAAATCAGATAAAAAATCAGTGTCGCGGAAGCTTCCGGAAACACAAAAGCAGCGAAGGGGGGCCACCACCAGGGAGCCAGGAGGGTCCCTGGCGCGGCCCCAACCTAGGCCGCGTCAGGAGGCCTCCTGGCTGCCTGGTGGGTCCCCTCGACGCCTCCCTTCGCCTATATTTACCCCCCGTGACGGAAACCCCTAAGACGAACTCATTTTTCGCGATCTCGCCTCTGTTCCGCCGCCGCCGCCGTTTCAAGATCGAGGCTTCCTGGAGAAGCTGCTCCGGCACCCTTCCGGGAGAAGCTACCCCCTCCGGGAGACCATCCATAGACATGGACGTCTCCCGTATGTACCGTGAGTAGTTCCCCTTGGACCATGGGTCCGTGACCAGTAGCTATGTGATCTATCTCTCCCTCTTTTGTGCTTCCACTTTCGAGTCCTCGTGAGCTGCCTCACATGATCGAGGCATCTATGTAATTTCTGCTCTTGCTATGCTGAGTTTGTTGGGATCTGATGGATTATGAGACTATGTTCAGATTGTGATGAGTAATATATTTGGTTCTTCTCTTTTATATTTTGTTGTTGAGTAAATTCTTGCATGTTCTCCGTTGCGGTATTTGCTTTGGCCAAGTATTTTATTTGCAACTCCAAGAGAGAGCATTATGCTCGATTGTGGGTTCAGCCCCTCGATGTCTAGCTTGAGTGACAGAAACATGAGACTAGGGGATGTGCTGTTGCCACCAGGGATAAAAAACGGTGCTTGTACTTGCGGGTGCAAGGATTGTTTACTTTACGCAAAGTTCTTTTAATTCAGTTGTCTGTTGCTTTGAGTTTACACTTTGGGTGGGATTCGCAACTTAATACCAGCGAGATGCTCTGGATAGATATCTCAAGGTGGATGATTCGTAGTAGATGCAGATGGATTTCGGTCTACTTACCTGTGCGTACTGCCCATTGCTTTTGAGCCCTTCCTTTCTTTGTAGCATAGTTAGCATTACGGTGCCTTCATAATCCTTTCAATTTCCCAACTGTGATTTGTTTACCTCGCTAGAACTTTTATCGTCTTTTGGGAGAGAGACATCACTAGTGAAAATCACGGGACCCCGGTCCATCTTCACATTATTGTTCACACTACCAATTTACTTTTAGTATTTACTTTTTCGTTGCTATCACTACCATTATTATCTCTTGCGTTAATCCTTTGTAAACAGCAAGGCCGGAGGAATTGACGACAACTCTGAACTCGTTGGGAGCAAAGTTATCTGTATCTGTGTGCACGTCCAGGTGAAGTTAGCAACCTAGGTTGTGAACGGCGCTATTGTTCACTTTACCACCTACTTGTATCTCTTGAGTCCTACTGGAGACAATCTAAACCTTAGCATCTTCGCTAAGGGAAACTTGCTGTTGTGCTACATCAAACCTTCCACTTGGGGTAACCAACGAGGGGCGAGAAGCCATCACTCGCCTACCCTACCTCGTCGGTCCGCGTCGCCGGCTGCCACGCCAGCCCCACCTCGCCGGCCTGTGACGCCGGTTGCCCCGCCACCTCGACTGCCCCGTCTCACCGGCACACGTGGCTGACTGTCCCGCCACCTCGTCTACCCTGCTTCATCGGCCCGGGCTGCTCTACCTCGTCTCGTGCCTTGTGCCGCCAGTCATTGTTGGTTGCTGCCCCGTTTCCGGTGTCCCTCGCGGCCTCGCTAATGAACAAACCAGAACAGAACGGGGGTAGGGGCAAGAACCAGAACACGAACGAAGCAATTTTTTTGTAATTGAAAAAAATACTTTGTCATCTGCTTAAAGTATTATAGGGTTATCGGATCCACCTGTGAACAAAAATGTGTAACTACCACTTTGCCGTCTGCCAGGATAAACACCTCATGGCAAAGTGCTTTTACATCCGTTGATATTAATCAGCCGGCAAAGCGCCTCTTTGCCGAAGAAATGGTTGACGATTGCTTTGTCGTTCGCTGGTAGACGACAAAGGGCTTTGCCGTCCTCTTTTCTTATGTTTGCCAACTGCCATGGCAGATGGCAAACGAAAGAATTCCAGTAGTGGTTCCACTGAAAACACCAAGTTGTGTGACTTCACTAGTCACAACAACAAAGACTTTATCTGCACTCCTATTGCCACACCTGCCACTTCAGCTACCTCTTATGAAATTAAACCCGCCTTGCTAAACCTTGTTATGAGAGATAAATTCTCTGGTGCTGGAGATGCTGCTGCTTTACACTTGAACAATTTTGTTGAGCTATGTGATATGCAAAAGTATAAAGAAGTAGAAGGTGATGTTGTTAAGCTTAAGCTTTTTCCTTTCTCTTTGAGGAGAGAAGCTAAAATCTAGTTTCAATCTTTTCCTAGGAATATAATAGATTCTTGGGATAAGTGCAAAGATGATTTTATTGGGAAGTACTACCCACCTGCTAAAATTATACTATTGAGGAGTAACATTATGAATTTTAAGCAATTGGATAATGAACACGTTGCCCAAGCTTGGGAATGAATGAAATTTCTTGTTAAGAAATGCCCTACACATGGTTTGACTACTTGGATGGTTATCCAGACTTTTTATGCAGGCTTGAACTTTACCTCGCGGAACCTGTTAGATTCGACCGCGAGAGGAACATTTATGTCAACTACACTTGGTGTTTCCACAAAACTTCTCGATCAGATGATGACCAACTATTCCCAATGGCACACCGAATGCGCTCCAACAGGTAGGAAGGTAAACTCTGTCGAGGAGATTACCTCCCTAAATGAAAAGGTTGACTTGATCATGTCTCTACTTACCAAGCAACCCTCTATTGATCCCAAGGATGTCCCTTTAAATTCTTTGGTTGCTCAGCAACAAGTAGATGTGAACTTTATTGCTAGAAACAACTTCAACAACAATGCTTATAGGGGTAATTTTGCTAGCAATCCTAGACCGTTTCCATCCAACTATGGGAACAACAACACTTATCCTAGCAACAAGAACCCCACTTCTGAATTAGAAAGCATGCTTAGAGACTTTATCACTACCCAAAAAGCCTTCAACAAGAGTGTAGAAGAGAAATTAGACAAATTAGATAATCTCTCTTTGAAGGTAGATAGCTTAGCCCTTGATGTATAAATGCTTAAAATTAGAACCTCCCCCCTTGAGGAGAGGAAGGCCACTCCTATTAATGCTATCCAATTGCAAATTAATGAAAATATTAGGATGATGGCTAAACATAAAGAAATATGTGCTAGAGATAAAGAGGAAGAGGATAGAATTAAGAGCCTTCCTACACACCACAATGTTGCTACTATCCAAATTTTTGAGGACACCCAACACACTCCTAGTCCCATTGGACCTATTAATGGTGATGCTAATACCTCAATCATAGAAGAAGAAACTCCTATGAACGTAGAGGGTTTCAAAAAAGTGAGCCTAGATGACACCACTACCACCTTTCATAGTAGTGATATTGATTTTGATAGTTTTACCCTTTCAGAAATTATTAGCTTGGTGCACAAAATGTCTAGAGACCCCCACACTAGCACACTAAATCTTGCCTTCACGGAGCATATCACTAATGCTCTCATCAAAGCTTGGGAGGAGAAGCTTAGAATAGAAGCCTCCATACCTAGGTAGCTAGATGATGGTTGGGATCCTATGCTTAAAATTAAATTGAATAACTTTTCTTGCTTTACTTTATGTGATGTTGGAGCTAGTACCTCCGTTATGCCCAAATAAATGTATGATATGTTTGAACTGAAGCCGTTTGATCCTTGTTCTTTTGGTGTTCGTCTCATTAATTATTCCGGAAAGAAACCTTTGGGTAAGATCGACTATATTCTTATCATTGTCAATGATAATTATGTTCCCGTTGATTTTACTATTATGGACATAGAGTGTGAATCTTTATGTTCAATTATTTTGGGACATCCTTTTCTTCGCACCGTTGGTGCTGCTATTGACATGAAAGAGGGGAATATAAAATTTCAATTCCCTCTCAAAAAGGGGATAGAACACTTCCCTAGAAAGAAAATCAAGTTACCTTTTGAGTCCGTTACGCGGGCTAGCTATTCTCTCTCTCTTGATAAAACTTGATTCTTCTTTTGCTTTATGCCTAGCTTAAAGGTGTAAAAGACAGCGCTTGTTGGGAGGCAACCCAAGATGTTTTTACTTCTATTTTTAGTGGTCTTGATGATTGTTACTACTATAGCAACATCATTGTATCTTTATTTTTAATCTTTGTGCCAAGGTTTAGCCTCCTATGATAAGGGAAGCAAAAGTTGTGACATGCTGTCCAGAAAACAGATTATGTCTGCTTGACGGAAAAATTCAAAACAAATCACTAGTTCATCTTTTTGAGCTGAATTTTTTACACAGAATTATCTATACAATTGTGAAACTTTCATATGTTCTGAGTTTTTTTATTTGAGTTGCATAAGTACCCCCGAAAAAATTATTTACCACCTGCTGTTCTGTTTTTCACAGATTCTACCACATTTTGCCTTTCTTCACTTTTGCAAACATTAAGCTTGCTTTTTCTTTGCAAAAACTTTTTGGAAATCTTGAGAAACAGTATCTCTTCAATAATATCTTTTCTTCCAGTAGAGGAAATTATTTTATTAAGGGTACTAACCTCTCCAATCATCTTATAACGAGTTATGTATGAAGGGAGTTTTCAAGTGTGCGAGGGAACATGATGAAAGAAGATCCGGGAGTGTCAACGCTCAAGCTTGGGGATGCCCCCATGCATCCCCAATAAATAATCAAGGAGACTCAAGCATCTAAGCTTGGGGATGCCCCCCGTGCATCCCCTTCTCCATCAACAATCATCAGTTCGTCCTCCGTCTCACTATATTTTTATCACTTCATGCGTTATGTGCTATGCTTGGAGCGTCTCGCTCTTAGGTTTCCTTTTTTGTTTCTTTAGCTTTGCTTGATGTTCATAACAAGTTAGAACCCAGCTTACTTTGTGTGGGAGAGAAACACACTCCACTTCAATTTAGAACACATCATAGGATTTTTCATGCTTATCTTTCTTCTGTTGTGTGTTCTTTATCTTTTCATAGCTGCTGCCATGTTTAGCTCTTAGTTTTCATGTTTATCTTTTTCCAGAACTTTAGTTTTAGTTTAGATTAGTTTGTTGCTGGAACTCTCTTTAGTTTTCATATTTATCTTGTTAAGAGAGTTGGTTGTTGCACTGAGTTGTGTCTTGTCTTAAAGTAGGTAATTGAGGTTGTTATTTAATTGTAGTAGTAACTTGCAATAGTTTTGAGGTATTGTTGTGAGTAATGTTTGAAATTTTGGTGTCAAGAGCTCTAGCCTATTAGTGATAGGTGTCGTATTTTGGGAAATCCGTGTTTATTTTCAAAACCTACAAAACTAGTTGAGAACACTAGCTACTAGATGGATCACTAATCTTTTGAGGGATCGGATATTATAGTACGCTCACGTACCACGAGTCGAGGATGCGTAAGGATGATACGTCCCAAACGTATCTATAATTTCTGCTTTCTCCATGCATGTTTTGTGTGATATTGCTATGATCTATATACACTTTCATAAACATTTGATCATATTTGGACTAACTTATTAACTCAGTGCACCACAGTGTCAGTTCCTGTTTTCTGCTATTTTTCTATTTTAGGTTTCCCCCATATTAAAAGTGCTCCAAAAATACAGGAAAAATCAGATAAAAAATCAGCGCACCGGAAGCTTCCGAAACCCCGAAGGAGTGCCGGAGGGGGCCCACCAAGGCCCCAGGCGGCCACCTGGCGCGACCTAGGGCTTGGCTGCGCCAGGGGGGCGGCTGGACCCCTGGTGTCCCCCTGGCTGCCCCCCTTCACCTATTCAATCTCTGTGACGTGAAACCCCTGAACACAGAAACCTTTTTCACGATCTCGCCTCTGTTCCGCCGCCGCCGCGCTTCCAAGATCGGGAGCGCCATCAGACTTCTTCCCGGCACCCTGCCGGAGGGAGGATTGACCTTCGGGATCTTCCCCTCCACCATGGACGTTTCCCGGATGTGTCGTGAGTAGTTTCCCTTGGACCATGGGTCCGTGATCAGGCACTATGTGATGTTTTCCTCCCCTCTTTGTTCTTCATGGTTTAGTCCTCGTGAGCTTCCCTACATGATCGAGGCACTTATGTAATTTTCTGTTGTTGCTATGCTGAGTTTGCTGGGATCTGATGGATTATGAGATTATGTTTAGATTGTGATAGAGTAATATATTTGGTTCTTATGTTTTATATTTTTGTTCCTAAGTAATTCTTGCATGTTCTTCGTTGCTGTTTATTGCTTTGGTCAAGTTGTAGGTAGTGACTCCAAGAGGGAATGTTATGCTCGATTGTGGGTTCATGCCCCCCGATGACACGCTTGAGTGACAGAAACATGAGTCTATGGGATGTGCTATTGCCACAAGGGGGAAAACAACGGTGCTTGTAATCGCGGTTGCAAGGATTGTTTACTTTACGCAAAGTGCTTTTTAATGCAGTTGTCTGTTGCTTTGGGTTTACACTTTGGGTGGGGCTCGCAAATTAATACCAGCGAGATGTTCTGGATAGATATCGCAAGGAGGATGATTAGTAGTAGATGTAGTTGGATTTCGGTCTACTTATTTTGGCGTACTGCCCATGCTTTTGAGCCTCGTCCTTTCTTTATAGCATAGTTAGTATTGCGGTGCGTTTATAATCCTGCCAATTGCCCAGTTATAATTTGTTTACCTCGCATAGCAGTTTTATCGTCTTTTGGGAGAGAGACATCACTAGTGAACATCACGGGACCCCGGTCCATATTCTCATCATTGTTTAAACGCTCATTTATTTTCTTCTTTTACTTTCTAGATGCTACCATTATCATTATCCCTTGCGTTTGATCCTTTGTAAACAACAAGACCGGAGAGATGGACAACCTCTCTGAACTTCGTTGGGAGCAAAGTTATTTATTTCTGTGTGCAGGTCCAGGTTGAGAGAGCAATATCTCAAACGGCGCGTTTCTCGCTTCACCACCTACTTATCACTATCGGAGTCCTACTGGTTCGATACTCAACCTCGGTATCTTCACTGAGGGAAATTTTCTTCTATCCTACATCTCACCTTCCACTTGGGGTAACCAACGAAGGGCGAGAAGCCATTATCCTCTCTCGCGTATCAAGAAAATTTCTGGCGCCGTTGTCGGGGACTCCGAGTGCTAAGATAGGGGAGTTGCCCACTACCTTTTACCTTTGCTTTTTAGTCTTGTTAGTTTACCTTTCTGTTTTTATCTTTGTTTCTTATATCAAAAATCACAAAAAAATCTGGCTTTTAGTTGTCCACCTTGTTTAGATGAACATGTTAGGACTTGGTGCTTTGCGGGAATCGGAAGTTCTTGATTTCCGTCAAAGGGATGGAGAAAATATGAAGAAGGCATTGGACAGAAATTCTGAAGCACATAAAAGAATTATGCATTGGATACCTATAAAAAATTGTGCTTAGAAACTTTTACCATGGTCTTTTTAAGTGGTGTAAACACTCTCTTGATATTATAGCTGAAGGAGACTTTTTAGAGTGTGATGAAGGTAGAGCTCTTGATATTTTTGCATGGTCTATCTAGTTATTTTGTTTATGATCGTAGTATTGATACTGTTATAGATAGACTTGCCACTATTGAAAATAGGATGGATGCTCTAGACTTTAGAAAAGTAGAGGAAATTATGTCCAACAAGAAAGAAATGTTGGAAATAGATGATGATTGGGAACCCTTTGTTAGGATTAGCATCTCTAACCAACACTTGCTTGCTTTTTGTGATCTTGGATCCATAGTTTCTACCATGCCAAAAATAGTTTATGATTCTTTGAAACTAGATATGGATAAATTGTCATCTTATCATGAACATTCTAATGGAGATATTTCAGAGGTTAAGGGAAAGGTAAAAGAAGTCCAAGTTGCATTCCTTCATAGGGTTGCACTGATGGATTTCTTCATCATGGAGCCAAACCAAAGTAACATCGTGCTTAGAAGGGACTTCCTCCGAGCTATGAAAGGCATCATTGATATTGGTAATGGGCACATACGCTTACGCGGTAAGGCGAAAGGTAAGTACTTCTTTCGTAGGAAGAAGAAGAATGAGCTTGTTGAAAATCAATTTGAAGGTTTTTATGACTCCGATGATCTTGGAGACCTTTGATTCTTCTTTTGCCTTATGCCTACCTTAAAGGCGTAAAAGAAAGCGCTTGTTGGGATTCAACCCAAGATGTTTTTACTTCTGTTTTTAGTGGTCTTGATGATTGTTACTACTGTAGCAACATCATTGTATCTTTATTTTCAAGATTTGTGATAAGTTATAGCCTCTTATGATAAGGGAAGCAAAAGTTGTGACATGTTGTCCAGAAAACAGATTCTGTCTGCTTGACGGAAAAATCGAAACAAATCACAAGTTCATCTTTTTGAGCTGAATTTTTTACACATAATGCTCTATACAATAGTGAAACTTTCGTATGTTCTGAGTTTTTTTATTTGAGTTGCATAAGTGCTCCGAAAAAATTCTCTAATACATGTTGTTCTATTTTTAACAGATTCTGCCACGTTTTGCCTTTTCTTACTTTTGCAAACTTTAAGCTTGCTTTTTCTTTGAAATAACCTTTTGGAAATCTTGAGAAACATTAGCTCTTCAATAATATATTTATATCCAGTGGGGAAAATATATTTTATTAAGGGTACTAACCTCTCTAATCAGCTTATGATGAGTTATGTATGAAGGGAGTTTTCAAGTGTGCAAGGGAAGATGCTGAAAGAATATCCGGGAGTGTCAAGCGCTCAAGCTTGGGGATGCCCCCATGCATCCCCAATAAATATTCAAGGAGGTTCAAGCTTCTAAGCTTGGGTATGCCCCCGTGCATCCCCTTCTCCATCAACAATCACCAGTCCGTCCTTCGTCTCACTATATTTTTATCACTTCATGTGTTATGTGCTATGCTTGGAGCGTCTTGCTCTTAGGTTTGCTTTTTAGTTTTCTTTAGCTTTTCTTGCTGTTCATAACAATTTAGACCCCAGATTACTTTGTGTGGGAGAGAAACATGCTCCACTTCAATCTAGAACACATCATAGGATTTTCATGCCTATCTTTTTACTGTTGTGTGTTCTTTATCTTTTCTTACCTACTGCCATGTTTAGTTTTAGTTTTAGTTTGTCTTTAGCAAGAGTCTTGGATTTTGTTTAGTCTGGTGCTGGTACTCTCTTTATTTTTCATGTTTATCTAGTTAAGATAGTTGGTTGTTGCACTGAGTTGTGTCTTATCTTGAGAGTAGGTAATTGAGGTTGCTATTTAATTTTAGTAGTAACTTGCAATAGTTTTGAGGTATTATTGTGAGTAATGTTTGAACTTTTGGTGTCGAGAGCTCTAGCCTATTAGTGATAGGTGTTGTATTTTGGGCAATCCGTGTTTATTTTCAAAACCTACAAAAACTAGTTGAGAACTCTAGCTACTAGATGGATCACTAATCTTTTGAGGGATCGGATATTAGAGTACACTCACGTACCATGAGTCGAGGATGCGCAAGGATAACCAAACACCTATACACTCCGCCTCGGGGTACTTGTCTCTTTGTGAACCTCCTCATTAGATTGAGAGTGACCGATAATAAGTGCATGAGTTCTTCGGACTAATGGAAGTATTGAAATTTGACACTTCCACCTCCTCATATTTGCTAGCCTCTTATGTACCGTGCATTGCCCTCTTCTCACTCCGAGAGTTGGCGTCCACCTTCGCTGGTGCATCCAAACCCTTGGCATGATATACTCTGTCATCATAAACCTCCTTATATCTTTCCACAAAAAAGACACCATACCTACCTATCAAGGCATTTCCATAGCCTCTCCGAGATATATTGCCATGCAACATCCACCTCTTCATGACTTGATCTTCATGTCATACATGTTCCTGCTACACTGGCAGAGGCATACATTGCATACATCATGATAGCAACATCTTCTTTATGTTTTGAGTACCTCGTAAAGTGTGAAAGATCTTCTATACTTTCTTGTATAATAGAGTGTTGCCCTTAAGTGAGGAAAAGATCCCAAAGTGGACAAATAAAATATCCCAAAGAGGACAAATGAGAGTTAAATAGAAAGAGCCATTGAGGCCACCAAAAATAGAAAAAAGAGAAAAAAGAGAAAAAATAAAAAGAAAGAAATGGGCAACCCTACTATCATTTTGAAATATCCACACTAGTACTCCCTCTTATACGTTTACTCCATAGAGATGATCATTTATGCATATAGCTATGTGGGGACCTCCACACTATAGAACTTGGCTTACATATTCCAAGGATAAGCCTCCTCAAACGAGATCTAGGTCTTCATGAGCGAGCAAGTTAGATGCACCCCCACTAGTTCCATTGGAGAGCTTTTCCTAGCTCATATGTGCATCCGATGCATGGCAATCCCTACTCCTCACATCATATCTATCATTTGGCCTTCTCTCCTATGATTTTCCACATTGATGTGAGCCCTTCTCACCCTTTTTGTCTTCCTCCTCCACCATATCTCTCTCTTTGCCATCCTAAGTGTCAACTCTCGTGCTTACGCTCATCCATTGCATGTGTGATCAAAATATCGAAAGGGAGTGGATCAAATTGACTTGTACCTAGCTAGTGGTCTGGGGACGAGTCAATATAAGATTCCAAAGAAGACCAAGTGAGAAAATTTAGTAGATTGAGTTCTCAACAAATATATGTTTCTCGTATTCCCATATCCCCTTTCTTGCACGCAGACACCATTTGGAGACATTTGAGTCACGGACAACGAGAGCTCTTGCACCTTATGTTCTTTTGTTGCTTGTTTCAATGCTAATATAGACTCTTGCATGTTATGACTTGAATTGAATCACATACCTTGATTGCTTTACTTTTCAAAAAGTTCTTATATGGTTGCTAGCATGTCACCACAGAAATTATGCTTGTTATCATTTACCTACACGAGGACGAGAAGGAATTAAGCTTGGGGATCACTAGTAGAAAAAGGCCCATTTATCCCGGTTCCAGAGGCCCATTTGTCCCGGTTCCGGAACCGGGACTAAAGGGTCGTTACTAATGCCCAAAACCTTTAGTCCCAGTTTTCCCACGAACCGGGACAGACGGGCCTCCACGTGGCCGTTGTGGCTTGCCCAGGCGGGAGGCCCTTTTGTCCCGGTTGGTGCCACCAACCGGGGCCAAAGGACATCCACGCGGCAGCATTTCAGTGGCTGGGTTTTGTTTTTTTTAAAGGGGGCGGGGGGTTTAGGGGGTTTTGCAGGGTTAATTTAGGGGTTTCATATATTGTTTTAGCTAGCTAATAAAGAGAGGTTTGTACTCTCTTATCTTCGTGCTTGGTCGACGCTACATACTATACGTATAGAGAGGACTCGACACGCTAGCTATTAAGCAAATGAAGAAACCATAAATATAAGTATAGAAGATCGATAATCGTCATGAACATATATATACAGAGAGAAGTGATCGACACCTCTCCTTCCCCGAGAGATTGGTCGAGCAACAAGTTTTCGGATATCTATCCCTAGCTAACATCTGAACTCAATTTCCACAACTGAAATTAAGTTCCGTATAGTATTGTCCTTTCTTATCAAGGACGTGCTCAAGAAAGAATCCCGCCAATTCCTCTTGAATTGCTTTTATGCGATCTTCTGGTAGGAGTTGTTCCTGAAGCTCCCAAAGCTAATTTGAAGAAGGCGGTCAATACATGCATATTATATGAATGAAACTCAAAAAAAAATTTGTGAATACAGTGTTGCTTACGCACATCAAAATCTTTTTTAGGGTGGAGGCCTTTCTTAGAGAACGTCTCATTGTAGATGTACTCGCAAATGTAGTATCCACAAAGATTAGTCCCTTCTGGTTGCAACATCCACTTTACGAGAAATAGAGTTCAATTAATCAAACTGATAATCAAGCATTATAAATGGTATTGATGAAACGACTAGCTAGAATCAATGGGAGATGCGCGGAACTAGCTATAGTAGTACTTACTTTCGGGTATGCAATTTTCAGTTCCTTCGGAATTGTTTGGGTGAACTGTTTCCAAACCCTGCCATATACAAAGAAAATAATTATTACCTGATATCAGGAAATGAACAAAGTTGCCGATATATGATCGATTGAACTTACTTCGTGAGCATTTCAATGATCTCCGCATACTCATTGCGTTCTTTTCGTCTTGAGTCTAAGACAGTTACTACTCCGTTCTCAACATCAATCTCTAGGAGAATATAGTGGAAGTTGTGCACGCATGCATAACTCGTCAATTACATTAATATAACCTCGAGTATTAAGGAAAACCGAATATGCACAAGACAGTATAACACTCACTTGAAGTTGTAAGGAAAGAGTATTTTCTGTTTGTTTTGATGTTGAAACAAAGATTTTAGCAAGTTGGACTCGAGTATTGCGGGTTCATTTATAACCGCGAATGGATCAAATATATTTAAGTTAATGAACCCAATATTGTCGAATCCTTTTTTCTTGCATTCGACGATCTTCAATCTGCATGCATGATATAGAGGATAAATTATTTATACATGATGAAAGAGCTGAGCTGTATATATATAGAGACTTAATTAAAGAAGTAGGAACTTACATACAGTAGCAATTGACAATTACTTTATCGATGGCCATTTCATTGTAAAGATGGAATAATTCCTCAAATTGAACAGGCACCAGCCCAATTGCAATGAGGTCGTCCTGATTCTCTTTAACCATAACGAACAAATTATCAAAACCGCCAGACGACTTGCAGCAATCCAGGTACCAATTATGGAGTCTTCGCATCATAGTTGTTAGAGGTGTACCAGGTTTGACGAGAGGATGCCCGTACTGGTATGTTTATACTTCCTCCATTGATTCAAACTGTATATCAGCGGGCATGTCATCACCAATTTTAGTACTGTGCGCCATCCCCTCGACGTCGATGATATCGTCGCTAAACACCTTCAAAGGGGCTAATGATTGTTTCGCCTGTTCGCCGAGTTGGGGAACTTTTTTCACTTTTTTTGTTACTCTCCTTTTGTCAGTTGTAGTGGTTCTAGTCTTTTGCGCTTCTCTCACTGTCTTTTTAAAAATGCGGACATTGTTGTCATCCAGCGGAGGCGCTGGTGGTCATATCAGGTTATCCACAGTGCACTTCACTATCTCTGGATCTAACATCATCTTCTTCGGAGGTGCATTTTTTTCTTATTGAAAAATGCATCTACTGCTCCTTTAATGATCTTCTCGTTTTCCTCCACGCTCCTATCGTATGGCCGCGGTTCAAGAGGCTTGAGAGATGTTGGACCGTATTGGTGTTTCCTCCCGGCGGTGCTGGATGTACCGCTAGACGTCGGAGCAGCCGGAGCGGCGACGGTTGTCTTTCTTTGTTGCTTATTACGCGCCGGAGCAGCCGGAGCGGGGGGGGGGGGGGGCAGCTCTCTTCTTCCCTTGCTGACGCGCCGAAGGAGGCGAAGGAGGCGGAGGAGGAGGCGGGTTGATGAGACGCGCTGGCGCGGGCGAAGGAGGAGGCGGGTTGATGGGACGCGCCGGCGCGGGCGAAGGAGGCGGAGGAGGAGGCGGGTTGATGGGACGCGTCGGTGCAGGCGAAGAAGCAAGCGGACTGATGGGACGTGCCGGCGCAGACGAAGAAGGAGGCAGTACCTGATGATCACGCGTCGTCCAGTTCGGAAGCTTGATTAATTCCTTCCGCCATAGACATGTAGTCTTCAGAGCCTAACTCAGGCGACTGTCCCCATCACCGGTAGGGTAGTCAAGCTCGAGCTCCTCATATCCCTCAACTATTTCATCGACCATCACAACGGCATAGCCTTGTGGAATCGTACAAGAGTGAAAAGTTCCTCCGCGAGGATGTAGAACATTGGCGATAGCCGCCTTGGGTGTGAGGTGCGCGAATTTCGCCAGAAGTTGGCAATCTTGAGTCTCCGTGATAGCATCCACAGGGTTGCTGGTGGGAGCCGTCCACTCAGGTTGCGCAACAACAAGCTCGGTGGAAGCCACGCTGCTTCTCCGCTGAGATGGCGGGGTAGCTTCTTGGGTAGCTTCGTCAACTCGATGCCTCTCCTCTAGCGCTTTTACTCTTGCATTCAGTTGCTGCATTTCGCTGAGCTCCTTTTTCCTCTTCCTTTCCCGTCTTTTGTAACTGCCTGCGTCAGGAAATCCATACTTCCACGGAACGGAGCCTGCCATGCCCCGTGTTCGTCCTAGGTGCTCCGGATTACCGAGGGCCTCTGTGAGCTCATCGTTCTCTCTGTCGGGAACGAACGTCCCTTTCGCCGATTTGGCAAAATATTCCCGAAGCATTTCTACCTTTGCGTCCAATTTTTTGTCCTTCCAAGCACACTTCCCTGTTTCGGGGTCCAATGATCCCCCAGCCCCGAAGAACCAAGTCTTTGCACGCGGTGACCAGAACCATGTCTCTAGTGTGATCCCTCTTTCAATCAGGTCATGCTCAGCCTTGTCCCACGACGGGCTTGCTTTGAGGTAGCCACCTGATGGTGAAGCTGCTTCTTTGCAGCATTTAGCTTGTTTGTCTCTGACATCTTCTTACTCTTCTGCGATTTCCTGTGGGCCACAATTGTGTCCCAGTGATCTTTTATCTTATCATATTGACAGGTAATTATTGGAGTCTCATTTTTGTCGACAAACTTTTTTTTCAAGTCATTCTTCCACCTCCTGAATAGTTCTGCCATCTTATTAAGAGCATGAGTCTTGATCAATGGCTCTATAACTGGCTTTTCCTGATCCTCCTCTGGCGGTAGGATGAAATTTTCCTTCAGCGTGTTCCAAAGTTCATCTTTCTGTCTATCGGTGACAAAAGACACTTCAGGGTCTTCGCTCTTCGGCTTATTCCATTGGTGGATGCTGATCGGGATAAAGTCCCTAACGAGGACCCCACACTGAGTAGCAAATGTGTCATTGGTCCGTCTGGGTTCAATCGGTTCGTCATCATTCCTGATCCCGGTGATTGTGAACTTTTCATCCGGGCCCAACCTTTTTTTCGGGCCTCGTCTCCTTACCGAACTTTGGCTCGATCCGGATACGGAGGGCTAGAAAAGAATAAAGAAGAGAGTTAATATATATGTCTACATACCAAAACAATTAATTCATCAATTCAATTAGCTAGTCTCATCAGCACAGGCTATATATACTAATATATATACCTCGCCGGACTTTGCAACAGCTCCTTCCTCTGTTCTCTCATCGTAGTCGTCATCACGGTCTACTTCTTCATCCTCGGAGCCTGCTTCACTCTCTCCTTCCAGACCATCGGTGTCGTTCAGAAACGACAAGGTCACATCACCTTCCTGGATGTCGTCGCCCATCGACGGTCCCGATCCTTGTTGGATGTCGTCGCCCACCGAAAGTCCTTCTGCTCCTTCGCGGATGATTTCACCCATAACGTCTTCTTCTTCTAAGTTTCTTCGACCATCGTCCATAGTTTCTGCAAAATATTACAACATATGACACTTAATATACAAACATGAGATAGCTAGCCATGGATTTGGATCGAAAACTTCGCACAATGCATCCTCTCTCGACCCGCCTTGGCGTTCCTCGACCCTCGACCGCTGGACGACCCTCGAACCCTCTCTCTGCGACCCCTCGACGACTCGAGACCTCGATCTCTCGATGATCCTCTCGACCCCTCGACGACCCTCGAATCCTCGACCACTTCTCGACCCTCGCACCCTCTGCGACCCCTCGAGGACTCGACCCACGACCTCTCTCGGTGATGACCCTGTCGACCCCTCGACGACCCTTGAACCAACGCGTATAGTTCCCGATCCTCGACCATCGAGCTATAACGACCTCTATCGGTTACCCTCGATCGACCGTCTATGTACCGACGTGTATAGTTCCCGATCCTCGACCCGCACGGCGATCCTCGACACCCTCTCGTTCTCGATTTTCAAAAAATAGGATTCTATCTTTTCTTCTTCTCCTCTTATTTTTTTCTTCTTACTCATCTTCTTCTCCTCCTTCCTCTTCTTATTTTTCTTTTTCCCTCTCCTTCTTTTTCTTTTTCCTTCTCTTCCTCTTTTCTTATCCAACACTAGAACAGTTTAACTTAGTAAAATTAAGACAAATTATAAAACAGAAAAAAATAAGATGAACAAAAAAATTATTTTCCATTTTCTTTTTCTCCTCTTTTTTGTCTTCCTCTATCCCTCTTCTTCTCCTCTTCTTATTTTTCTTTTTACCTCTCCTTTTTCTTTTTCCTTTTTCCTTCCATCTTTTTTCTTTCTTCCCCCCCCCCCAACACTAACTTAGTAAATTGAGACTTATAAAACAGAAAAAAATTGAGAGAACAAAAAAAATCCCCCCCACTGCTGCAGCCATCCATGGCACGCACGCCATGGCCGTGCCCATGGACGTCAGCCGGCGGCGAGGGCGGCGAGGGGCAGACGGCCAGAGCGGCGAGGAGCGGCGAGGGGCGGCCGACGGTTCCCTTCTAGCCATGGAGGCGCACAGGAGGAACTCCCCTCTCGGCCATGGCGCGGCGCGGCGGCAGGTTTGGGCGCAATGCAAGAGAGGAGAGGGGGGATGGCGAGACGCTCATAGCAGGGGTGGCGCCGACGAGGTCGTCGACATCGTCGGGGGCGGTGCGCGGCGGTGCGGCGCGGCAGTTGGGCAGCCTGACGGCGTCGGTTTCAACTCCGGCGTCGTCACGGGCAAATGGCGAGATGAGAACTGAAAAATCCTAAGTGCCAGTTATATACCAGGAACATTGGTCCCGGTTGGTGGCACAAACCGGTACCAATGCTAACCTTTGGTACCGGTTCATGTCACCAACCGGTACGAAAGGTCTTTTTCAGCAGCCCAATTGACGGGAAAGAGAGACCTTTGGTACCGGTTGGTGGCATGAACCGGAACCAAAGGGGACCTTTCGTACCGGTTGGTGGCACGAACCGGAATCAAAGGTCTCCTTTCATTCCGGTTCGTGCCACCAACCGGGACAAAACTTGCGCTGCCGCGGTGCGGTGGGATGTTTAGTCCCAGCTCGCTAGTCGAGTGACAGCCGGAGTGGTTTATAAGGGCTGATGCGCGTACAACTTCGAGCTCCTCTCAACCGCAGGCTTTTGGGCCTACTCTGTTACTGCTTGCCTGTGGGCCTTCTGGGTCTGCTACGGGCCTGGATCCTGGCCCATTAGTGGGTTTCTAGTTGTATCCAGGCCGTGTCAGCCCAGTAGGTGGCATTATTTTTCTCTGAAAAAGGACCTTTAGTCCCGGTTGGTGCCTCCAACCGGTACTAAAGATTTCTCCCACCGTAATTAACCACTAACTAACTCTTTAGTACCGGTTGGTGCCTAGAACCGTTACTAAAGGTCCCTTGTAACCAACTAAAATTAGTACCACCTCGCTAGCCGAAGTGGAGTTAGACCTGTTTATCAGCACAGGTCCGCGTGGACTTATCGTAGCATAACAAGCTCACTAAAGGCCGTACACGGAGGAATTCATCTGTATCCGGTACTCTGTCAGCGAGAAATGCGGACGGACCTTGGTTGGTTGGCAGATTTGCCAGATGTGCCCACGAGGTGTGGCCCGTTTGAGAACCCGTAGGGGACGAAAATCCCGTACGGGTATTTCAGACGGTCCACGCCTGGTCGGTAGACTTGCCGGTTCTGTCAACCAGGCGAGGACCGTCTGCAATTCGCTTTGATGGTGTACAGGATGTGGAGTATTCTTCCGTTGACGTCCTATAATGAAATTGCTATACTTTTTTGTTTTTGTTTTCCAATCAAACAAAACACAAGGTTTTCCCTACATACAGCCGGACGGTGGCTCATGAGTGCAAGCATATCAAATGCACCGTCGGACGTATGCAGGGAATCCGAATGATTTGTATTTAGTCGATGAAGTGAAAGATTTCTAACTAGATATATATAAGATCAACAAAACACACGATTTCGCCTGCATACAGCCCAACGGTGGCTCATGAGTGCAAGCATATCAAATGCACCGTCGAACGTATGCAGGCGAATCCGAATGGTTTGTATTCGACCGATGAACTGAGTGTCGAACATGTCCTAGAGGTGGGCTATATATATAGGCAACGACAAGCCTGATCCAACGGCTCAGAAGTTTGATCCAACGACTCACACGCGTTTGAAAGAAACACGCGATCCATGTGCTTCTAAACTTATTTCAACTCAAGACTTTTTTTATATCCAACATGCAACATTCAAAGCCACATACTAAAATTTCAACCCTTTCTGACTTCATTTTCTATTTTTCATGCATTTAATGATTTATTTTGAGCTAAATGACCCTGTAATTGGAAAGCACTACAACCGAACTCAGAAAAAGTTGAAACTTAGCATGGTATCATCATTTAACCCACATAGCATGTGTGCAAAAGTTGAGAGGATTACGGCAAAAACTGGACGCACTTCTTGTACAAACTGGACCATCTCTTTCAAAGTACGAGGGTTTCAAACGAAAACACATCTGTTTCAAAACGCATTTCATTTTTATAAACTTATTTCAACTCAAGAGTTTTTTTGCATCCAACATGGAACATTCAAAGCCACATACTAAAATTTCAACCCTTTCTGACTTCATTTGCTATTTTTCATGCATTTAATGATTTATTTTGAGCTAAATGACCCTGTAATATGAAAGCACTACACCTGAACTCAGAAAAACTTGAAACTTGGCATTGTATCATAATTTGACCCACATAGCATGTGTGCAAAAGTTGAGAGGATTACGACAAAAACTGGATGCACTTCGTGTACAAACTGGACCATCTCTTTCAAAGTACGAGGGTTTCAGATGAAAACACATCTGTTTGAAAGGCATTTCATTTTTCTAAACTTATTTCAAATCAAGACTTTTTTTCATACAACATGCAACATTCAAAGACACATACTAAAATTTCAACCCTTTCTGACTTCATTTGCTATTTTTCATGCATTTAATGATTTATTTTGAACTAAATGACCCTGTAATTGGAAAGCACTACAACTGAACTCAGAAAAGGTTGAAACTTGGCATGGTATCATCATTTGACCCACATAGCATGTGTGCAAAAGTTGAGAGGATTACGGCAAAAACTGGATGCACTTCGTGTACAAACTGGACCATCTCTTTCAAAGTACGAGGGTTTCAGACGAAAGCACATCTGTTTCAAAGGCATTTCATTTTTCTAAACTTATTTCAACTCAAGACTTTTTTTGCATCCAACATGCAACATTCAAAGCCACATACTAAAATTTCAACCATTTCTGACTTCATATGCTTTTTTTCATGCATTTAATGATTTATTTTGAGTTAAATGACCCTATGGCATTATTTTTCTCTGAAAAAGGACCTTTTGTCCCGGGTTGTGCCTCTAACCGGTACTAAAGGCTTCTCCCACCGTAATTAACCACTAACTAACCCTTTAGTACCGGTTGGTGCCCAGCACCGGTACTAAAGGTCCCCTGTAACCAACTAAATTAGTACCACCTCGCTAGCCGAAGTGGAGTTAGACCTGTTTATAAGCAAAGGTCCACGTGGACTTATCATAGCATAACAAGTTCATTAAAGGACGTCAATGGAGAAATTCATCTTTATCCTGTACTCTGTCCGGGGTAAATTCGGACGGACCTCGTTTGGTTGGCAGATTTGCCAGATGTGCCCACGAGGCGGGGACCGTTTGTAAACCCGTATGGGATGAAAATCCCGTACAGGTATTACAGACGATCCCCGCCTGGTCGGTAGACTTGCCGGATTTGTCAACCAGTTGAGGACCGTCTGAAATTTGCCTTGACGGTGTACAAGATGTGGAGTATTCTTCCGTTGACGTCCTATAATGAAATTGCTATACTTTTTGTTTTTGTTTTCCAATCAAACAAAACACAAGGTTTCCCCTGCATACAGCCCGACGGTAGCTCATGAGTGCAAGCATATCAAATGCACCGTCGGACGTATGCAGGGAATCCGAATGATTTGTATTTGGTCGATGAAGTGAAAGATTTCTAACTAGATATATATAAGATCAACAAAACACACGGTTTCGTCTGGTTACAGCCCGACGGTGTGGCTCATGAGTGCCCACATATCAAAAGCACCGTCGGACCGCAACCAGGCGAATCTGAATGATTTGTATTCGGCCGATGAAATGAGTGTCGAACATGTCCGAGAGGTGGGCTATATATAGGCAACGACAAGCCTGATCCAACGGCTGACAAGCCTGATCCAACGACTCACAAAGCGCTTGAAAGAAAAACGTGATCCATGTGCTTCTTCCTGATTGGTCGAGGTGAGCTGAAAGAAACAAAGCGCTTGAAGTACCGGTTTGTGGTTGAAACCGGTGCTAAAGACCTTTCTGACTTCATTTGCTATTTTTTGAACTCAGAAAAGGTTGAAACTTGGCATGGTATCATCATTTTACCATAACATGTGTGCAAAAGTTGAGAGGGTTATGACAAAAACTGGATGCACTTCGTGTACAAACTGGACCATCTCTTTCAAAGTACGAGGGTTTCAGACGAAAACTCATCTGTTTCAAAGGCATTTCATTTTTCTAAAATTATTTCAACTCAAAACTTTTTTTTCATCCAACATGTAACATTCAAAGCCACATACTAAAATTTCAACCCTTTCTGACTTCATTTGCTATTTTTCATGCATTTGATGATTTATTTTGAGCTAAATGACCATGTAATTGGAAAGCACTACAACTGAACTCAGAAAAGGTTGAAACTTGGCATGGTATCATCATTTGACCCACATAGCATGAGTGCAAAAGTTGAGAGGATTACGGCAAAAACTGGATGCACTTCGTGTACAAACTGGACCATCTCTTTCAAAGTACGAGGGTTTCAGACGAAAACACATCTGTTTCAAAGGCATTTCATTTTTCTAAACTTATTTCAACTCAAGACTTTTTTTGCATCCAACATGCAACATTCAAAGCCACATACTAAAATTTCAACCCTTTTTGACTTCATTTGCTATTTTTCGTGCATTTAATGATTTATTTTGAGCTAAATGACCCTGTAATTGGAAAGCACTACAACTGAACTCAGAAAATGTTGAAACTTGGCATGGTATCATCATTTGACCCACATAGCATGTGTGCAAAAGTTGAGAGGATTACGGCAAAAACTGGATGCACTAGAGGTGGCTATATATATAGGCAACGACAAGCCTGATCCAACGGCTCACAAGCCTGATCCAACGACTCACAAGCGCTTGAAAGAAACACGCAATCCGTGTGCTTCTTCCTGATAGGTTGGATCCAACGGCTCAGAAGCCTAATCCAACGACTCACAAGCGCTTGAAAGAAACACGCGATCCGTGTGCTTCTTCCTGATTGGTTGGATTCAAAATCATGTACGGTTAAAAGCGCGTGAAAGAGGACTCCATGCAACACCAGTCGCCACTAGTTCTTCTGTCGTGCACTCTTTCCTCTCCGCGCCACCGCCACCATGCCGCCCCGCCGCCGCCCACCAAGCTACCACGACGTCCGTGAGCGCTCGGACGGCACATTCATGGCGATGATCACTTGCGCCAACAACGAGCGTGTGTGTCTCGGCAGGTTCTGGCATGAATATTTAGCCGCCCGTGCGTATGATGTTGCGGCGTGGAGGCTCGACCGCCCGCGTGCGGAGATGAAAAAATGCCACTGTCGCATCTTGGAAGAGGCGGAGGACATGGCAGATCCACCGCTCCTCCTCACTGAAGAGGACCATCGCCTCCATCGTCGACAAGCGGTGCTCGGCCTCGCCTCAGAGCAGGACTAACGTGCCGTGCAGGATTGGTACGCGAGCCATCCCCGTGAAGCCTCGGAGGAGGCGAAACACTAGACGAGGCTGGCGGCCGAGAGCGCGGAGCGGCGACAGGAGCGTCATGAATGGCGGGAGGAGCGGTGGCCGGCCAAGGCGATGGCGGAGGAGGAACTGGCGAGAGGCGCCGCCAACTGGCCCCTCGGTGGCCCCCGCTGGATAGCGCTGGAGGATGACATCAGCTCCGTCACCGAAGACGAGGAGGAGTGGGTTTTTTATGTTCTAGGTTTGAGATGTTAAGTTGTTGAATGTTTTAAGTTTGCCGCGTCGCCGCCACCATGCCACCATATGTTATAAGTTTCCCGCCACCATTCAATGATTTATTTTGGGCTTCAACCCTTTCTGACTTCATTTGCTATTTTTCATGCATTTAATGATTTATTTTGTGCTAAATGACCCTGAAATTGGAAAGCACTACAACTAAACTCAGAAAAGGTTGAAAGTTTGCATGGCATCATCATTTGACCCACATAACATGTGTGCAAAAGTTGAGAGGGTTACGGAAAAAGATGGATGCACTTCGTGTACAAACTAGACCATCTCTTTCGAAGTACGAGGTTTTCAGACGAAAACTCATCTGTTACAAAGGCATTTCATTTTTCTAAACTTATTTGAACTCAATACTTTTTGTGCGTTCAATATGCATCATTCAAAGCCACATACTAAAATTTCAACCCTTTCTGACTTCATGTGCTCTTTTTATGCATTTAATGATTTATTTTGAGCTAAATGACCTTGAAATTGGACTAATGCTTGTGGGTGAGCCTTTAGTCCCGGGTCAAGCCACAAAACGGGACTAATGCTTGTGGGCCAGGAGCGAGGTGCATTGGTCCCGGTTCTTGGCTGGAACCGGGACATATGCCCCCAGAAGAACCGGGACCAATGTCGCACGAGGCCCGGCCGGCCCCCTGGGCACACGAACCGGGACGTATGCCCCCATAGGTCTCGGTTCGTGGCACAACCGGGACTAATGGGCTGGAGAGGCCTGAACCAAAGCCTTGTTTTCTACTAGTGGATATTAATCCGTCCCAAACGTATCTATAATTTCTGCTTGCTCCATGCATGTTTTGTTTGATATTTCTATGATCTACATACACTTTCATACAATTTTGATCATATTTGGACTAACTTATTAACTCAGTGCACAATAGTGTCAGTTCCTATTTTCTGCTGTTTTCCTATTTCAGGTTTCCCCCATATTAAAAGTACTCCAAAAATTCGGGAAAAATTGGATAAAAAATCAGCGCAACGGAAGCTTTCGGAGTCTCTAAGGAGGGCCAGAGGGGCCCCACCTGGTGCCCTAGTGGCCAGATGGCGCGGCCTAGGGCTTGGCCGCGCTAGGGGGGCGCCTGGACACCTGGTGGCCCCCCTGGATGCCCCCCTTCGCCTATATATTCTCCATGATGCAAAACCTCCAAAGACAGAACCCTTTTTCTCCATCTCGCCTCTGTTCCGCCGCCGCCACGCTTCCAAGATCGGGAGCGCTAGCAGACCTCTTCCCAGCACCCTACCGGAGGGAGGATTAACCTCCGGGATCTTCCCCTCCGCCATGGACGATTCCCGGATGATCCGTGAGTAGTCTACCTTGGACCATGGGTCCGTGATTAGTAGCTATGTTATGTTCTCCTCCCCCCTTTGTTCTTCATGGTTTAGACCTCGTGAGCTGCGCTACATGATCGAGGCACATATGTAATTTTCTGTTGTTGCTATGCTGAGTTTGCTGGGATCTGATGGATTATGAGACTATGTTCAGTTTGTGATTGAGTAATATATTTGGTTCTTATCTTTTATATTTTTGTTCCTAAGTAATTCTTGCATGTTCTCTGTTATTGTTTATTGCTTTGGCCAAGTAGTAGGTAGTGACTCCAAGAGGGAAAGTTATGCTCGATTGTGGGTTCATGCCCCCTGATGACACGCTTGAGTGACAGAAACATGATTCTAGGGGATGTGTTGTTGCCACAAGGGGTAAAACAACAGTGCTTGTAACCGCGGTTGCAAGGATTGTTACTTTACGCAATGTGCTTTTTAATGCAGTTGTCTGTTGCTTTGGGTTTACACTTTGGGTGGGGCTCGCAACTTAATACCAGCGAGATGTTTTGAATAGATATCTCAAGGTGGATGATTAGTAGTAGATGCAGTTGGATTTCAGTCTACTTATTTTGGCGTACCGCCCATGCTTTTGAGCCTCTTCCTTTCTTTGTAGCATAGTTAGCATTCGGTGCGTTTTTAATCCTGTCAATTGCCCAGCTGTTATTTGTTTACCTCGCATAGCAGTTTTATCGTCTTCTGGGAGAGAGACATCACTAGTGAACATCATGGGACCCCGGTCCATATCTCCACCACTGTTTACACCTTCAATTTACTTCTTGTTTTTACTTTCCAGTTGCAATTATCACTATCTTTTATCTGTTGCGTTTGATCCTTTGTAAATGGCAAGGACGGAGAGATTGGCAACCTCTCTTTAATCATTGGGAGCAAAGTTATTTGTTGTGTGTGCAGGTCCAGGTAAAGTAAGCAACCTTGAGTTGTGAACGGTGCCATTGTTCACTTTACCACCTACTTATCGACCTTTGAGTCCTACTGGTCAAACTAAACCTTGGCATCTTGGCCAAGGGAATTTTGTTGCTAGGCTAAATCCAACCTTCCACTTGGGGTAACCAACGAGGAGCACTACTTCAGTGCCATCAAGTAAATTTATGGCGCCGTTGCCGGGGACTCCAGTCTACAAGATAGGGGAGTTGCACACTATCTTTTACCTTTGCTTTTTAGTCTGGTTAGTTTACCTTTCAGTTCTTGCTTTAGTGTCCTTTATCAAAAACCACAAAAAAATTACCTTGCTTTTAGTAGTCCTTATTGTTTAGTTAAGCATGTTAGGACTTGGTGCTTTGAGGGAATCGAAATTTCTAGATTTCCATCAAAGGGATGGAGAGAATATGAAGAAGGCATGGGACAGAATTTCTGAAGCACATAGTGGAATTATGCCTTGGATACCTATAAAAATTGTGCTTAGAAATTTCTACCATGGTCTTTTTAAGTGGTGTAAACACTCTCTTGATATTATAGCTGAAGGAGACTTTTTAGAGTGTGATGAAGCTAGAGTTCATGATATTTTACATGGTCTATCTAGTTATTTTGTTTATGACCGTAGTTTTGATACTATTATAGATAGACTTTCTACCATTGAAAAGAGGATGGGTGCTCTAGACTTGAGGAAGGTAGAGTAACTTAATCCCAACAAGAAATAAATGTTGGAGATAGATGATGATTGGGAGGTTATACGTCCAAAACGTATCTATAATTTCTGCTTGATCCATGCATGTTTTGTGTGATATTGCTATGTTCTAGATACACTTTCATACACTTTTGATCATATTTGGACTAACCTATGAACTCAGTGCACCCCAGTGCCAGTTTCTATTTTCTGCTGTTTTTGTGTTTCAGGTTTTCCCATTATTAAAAGTGCTCAGAAAATTCCAGGAAAAATATATATATAAATTAGCATTCCAGAAGCTTCCTTACGCCTGAAGGGGGCCAGAGGGTCCCCACCTGGTGCCTAGGCGGCCAGTGGGCGCGGCCTAGGGGGTGGCCGCGCCGGGAGGCCGCCTAGACTCCTGGTGGGCCCCCTAGCTGCCCCCCTTGGCCCTTATTTTTACTCGCGACGCGAAAACCCTGATTCCGGACCCCTTTTCTCGAGAACCAATTCCGATATCCGCCGCCATCACCAACAAGCTTCGGGGGACCAGAATTCCTGTGTCGGCACCCTACCGGGACGGGGAAGTGCCCCCGGATTCATCTCCATCGACGTTGCTTCCTCCCTTCATGATGCGGGAGTAGTTCCTCCTCGGGGCTGAGGTTTCTACTAGTAGCTATGTGGTCTTCTCTCTCTCTCCCTTGATGTGATCTTGATTTTGATAATAGGCTATGTCAATCTAGGATGATCCCATGATGTTTCCCCTTCTTCTATGTATTGGATTGATGTACTCAATTGATTTTATCTAGTATAATCCCCGAAACCATGGTGACAGCGGTCTATTGGACACGGGTTAGAAGAATATTTTCATGAGTGATTTCCTCTTTTATGTGTGGATTGAAGATTGAGAGTCTCTTGATGCTTGTCTTTGACTATCCTTTAGATATGTTGTGGTGATTGTGGTACTCTCTTTGGATGGTGATACGTCCCAAACGTATCTATAATTTATGCTTGCTCCATGCATGTTTTGTGTGACTTTGCCATGTTTTGCTTGAACTTTCATACACTTTTGAGCATATTTGGACTAATCTATTAACCCAGCGCACCCAGCTGCCAGTTGTTGTTTTCTGCTGTTTTGTATTTCAGGTTTTACGGCCATTAAAAGTGCTCCAAAAATCCAGAAAAATCAGATAAAAAATCAGCGACCCGGAAGCTTCCGAAATCACCAAGGTAGCGGAGGGGGGCCACCACCAGGAGACCAGGAGGGTCCCTGGCGCAGCCCCACCCTAGGCCACGCCAGGAGGCCTCCTGGCTTCCTGGTGGGTCCCCTCGACACCCCCCTCCGCCTATATTTAGCCCTCGGGGTGAAAACCCCTAATATCGATCTCTTTTCCGCGAAGTCGCCTCTGTACTGCCGCCGCCGCCGTTTCAAGATCGGGGCTGCCTGGAGAAGCTGCCCCGGCACCCTGCCGGTAGGAGAAACCCCCTCCGGGAGACCATCCATAGCCATGGACGCCTCCCGGATGTACCTTGAGTAGTTCCCCTTGGACCATGGGTCCGTGACCAGTAGCTATGTGATGTACTTCTCTCCTCTTTGTGCTTCCACTTTCGAGACCTCGTGAGCTGCCTCACATGATCAAGGCACTTTTGTAATTTCTGTTGTTGCTATGCTGAGTTTGCTGGGATCTGATGGATTATTAGACTATGTTCAGATTGCGATGAGTAATATATTTGGTTCTTCTCTTTTATATTTTGTTCTTGAGTAAATTCTTGCATGTTCTCCCTTGCAGTATTTTACTTTGGCCAAGTAGTTTGTTGCAACTCCAAGAGGGAGCGTTATGCTTGATTGTGGGTTCAGCCCCTTGATGTCTAGCTTGAGTGACAGAAACATGAGACTAGGGGATGTGATTTTGCCACCAGGGATAAAACAACGGTGCTTGTACCCGCGGGTGCAAGGATTGTTTACTTTACGCAAAGTTCTTTTAATGCAGTTGTCTGTTGGTTTGAGTTTACACTTTGGGTGGGATTCGCAACTTAATACCAGCGAGATGTTCTGGATAGATATCTCAAGGTGGATGATTCGTAGTAGATGCAGTTGGATTTCGGTCTACTTATCTTGGCGTACTGCCCATTGCTTTTGAGCCCTTCCTTTCTTTGCAGTATAGTTAGCATTGCGGTTCCTTCATAATTCTGTCAATTGCCCAGCTGTGATTTGATTACCTTGCTAGCACTTTTATCATCTTTTGGGAGAGAGACATCACTAGTGAAAATCACGGGACCCCGGTCCATCTTCACATTACTGTTTACATCCTTAGGGGACTTGCACACTATCTTTTATCTTTGCTTTTTAGTCTTGTTAGTTTACCTTTCAGTTTTTACTTTTGTGTCCCTTATCAAAAATACCAAAAATACTTGCTGTTACTATGGGTTCCAATGAAAACACCAAGTTGTGTGACTTCACTAGTAACAACAACAGTGACTTTATCTGCACTCCTATTGCTCCACCTGCCACTTCAGCACCTTCTTATGAAATTAAACCTGCTCTGCTTAATCTTGTTATGAAAGATCAATTCTCAGGTGCTGGAGAGGACGCTGCCTTGTACTTAAACAATTTTATCGAGCTCTGTGATATGCAAATGTACAAGGAAGTGGATGGAGACATTTTCAAGCTGAAGATTTTTCCTTTCTCTCTGCGAGGAAGAGCCAAGGAGTGGCTGCAATCCTTACCCAAGAATAGTATCGATTGTTGGAGCAAATGCAAAGATGCTTTTATAGGGAAGTACTACCCCCTGCTAAAATTATTCAATTGAGGAGTAACATTATGAATTTCAGGCAATTGGATAATGAACACGTTGCTCAGGCATGGGAACGTATGAAGACGCTTGTCAAGAACTGCCCCACACATGGACTGACTACCTGGATGGTTATCCAGAGTTTTTATGCAGGCTTAAACTTTACCTCGCGGAACCTGTTAGATTCGGCCGCGGGAGGAACTTTTATGTCAACCACACTTGGTGCTGCCACAAAGCTACTTGGTGAGATGATGCTGAACTACTCTCAGTGGCACACCGAAAGATCTCCAACTGGTAAGAAGGTAAATTCTGTCGAGGAGATCTCCTCTCTAAACGAAAAGGTTGACCTTATCATGTCTCTACTTACCAAGCAAGCTCCTATTGATCCTCAGGATGTTCCTCTAAATTCTTTGGTTGCTCAAGAACAAGTAGATGTGAACTTTATCTCTAGAAACAACTTCAACAATAATGCGTATAGGAGAAATTTTGGTAGCAACAACCCTAGGCCTTTCCCATCCAACAACTATGGGAACGGTAATAGCAACTCCTACAGCCAGAATTATAGGGAAAGAGACCTGCCCAGCTATGAGAAACTTATAGAAATAGAAAAAGGCACCAAAAGTTATATGCACACACAGTTTGAACAAAACATGGCCTTTTCCAGACAGTTAGATGAGCACTCCTCTATCCTACAAAACATTAGCAAACAACTTGAGAGCTTGAATAGTGACATTTCCAGCCTCCAAGCTAGACTCACTGCCATTGAGACCTATGTTTCAAACATGTCTCACACCCAATCTACCTTGATAAACCAGATGGCAGACAAACCAAGAGTCATTCCCAAGGAAGAAGAAATAATTAAGAGCCTTCCCACCTACCACACAGTAGACACTATCCAAGTAGTTGAGGATGTCCAAACTGTTAGCACCCATCACACCCCTAGTCCCACTGGACCTATCAATGGTGATGCTACCACCTCAACCATAGATGAAGAAACCTCTATGAATATAGAGGCTTTCAAACAAGTGAGCCTAAATGATATCACTACCTCCTTGATAGATAGTAGTGATCTAGACTTTGACAACTCCACTTTACCTGAAGTTATTGGTTTCCTACACAAGATGTCTAGAGACCCCCACACTAGCACACTTAATCTTGCCTTCACAGAGCATATCACCAATGCTCTAATCAAAGTTAGGGAGGAGACGCTTAGACTAGAATCCTCCATACCTAGGAAGCTAGAAGATGGTTGGTATCCTATGATAAAAATCAAATTGAATAACTTCTCTTGTTATGCTCTTTGTGATGTTGGAGCAAGTACCTCTGTTATGCCCAAAAGAATGTATGATATGCTTGAATTGAAACCTTTTGATCCATGTTCTTTTGGTGTTCGTCTTGTTGATTCTTCCGTAAAGAAGCCTTTGGGGAAGATCGACGATGTTCTTATCATTGTCAATGAAAATTATGTTCCCGTTGATTTCACTATTATGGACATTGAGTGTGAGCCCTCTTGTCCAATTATTTTGGGACGTCCTTTTCTTCGCACGGTTGGTGTTGTTATTGACATGAAAGAGGGGAATATCAAATTCCAATTCCCTCTCAAGAAAGGGATGGAACATTTCCCTATGAAAAATATTAAGTTACCTTATGAGTCCGTCACATGGGCTAGTTATTCTCTTGAAAAGACTTGATCTTCTGCTTTATGCCTAGCTAATGGCTCTAAAGAAGCGCTTTCGGGAGGCAGTCCGCAACGAATTTAGGTTTTTATTTTTGCTTTTCTTCTGTTCTGAGTGGTCTTGATGATTGTTACTACTGTAGCAACATCATTGTATCTTTATTTTTCAAGCTTTGTTCCTTTTATAGCCTCATACGACAAGGGAAGTGAAAGTTGTGACATGCTGTCCAGAAAACAGATTCTGTCCTCGTGACTAGAAAAATCACAGAAAAATACAAGTTCATCTTTTTGAGCTGAATATTTTACACAGAGTGATCTATACAATTATGAAACTTTCGTATGTTCTGAGTTTTTTAATTTGAGTTGCAGAAGTACCCCTAAAAAAAAAATTTGTACCTTCTGGTCTGTTTTCACAGATTCTGTCCTGTTTTGCCTTTTCTTCGTTTTGCAAACCTTAAGCTTGCTTTTTCTTTGCAAAAACATTTTCGAAATCTTGAGTAACATTATCTCTTCAAGGTTATCTTTATTTACAGTAGAGGAAAAATTATTTTAGTAGGGCACTAACCTCTATAATCAGTCTACAATGAGTTATGTATGAAGGGAGTTTTCAAGTGCGCGATGGAAGATGATGAAAGAAGATCTTGGAGTGTCAAACGCTCAAGCTTGGGGATTCCCATGTGCATCCCCAATAAATATTCAAGGAGACTCAAGCGTCTAAGCTTGGGGATGCCCCCGTGCATCCCCTTCTTCATCAACAATTATCAGTTTGTCTCTCGTTGCACTATATTTTTATCACTTCATGCGTTGTGTGCTATGCTTGGAGCGTCTAGCTCTTTACTTTTCTTAGGTTTGTTTTTGATTTGTTTGCTGTAGTAAAAAGTTAGACCCCAGCTTACTCTTTTGTGTGGGAGAGATACACGCTCCGCTTGAACTAGAACTCCTCATAGGATTTGCATGCTTATTCTTTTAGCTGTGAGTTGTTCTTTTTCTTTTCTTAGCTGCTGCTCTGTTTAGTTGCAGTGCTTTATTTTTCTAGAGCTTTTCTTTTTTTTAGGTTGAACTTTCTATAGGTTGCATGTTTTATCTTGTTAGAGAGTTTGCATGTTGCACTGAGTTTTGTGTCTTGACTAGAAGTAGGTAGTTGAAGTTGCTATTCTCTTTGTAGTAGTAACTTGCAATAGTTTTGAGGTATTGACTAGAGTAATGTTTGAACTTTTGGTGTCAAGAGCTCGAGCCTATTAGTGATAGATGTCGTATTTTGGGAAATCCGTGTGTTTTTCGAAAACCAAAAACCCATGTTGAGAACTCTAGCTACTAGATGGATCACTAACCTCTGGAGGGTTCGGATATTAGAGTACACTCACGTACCATGAGTCGAGGATGCGCAAGGATAACAAAAACCCCATACACTCTTCCTCGGGGTACTTGTCTCTTTGTGAACCTCCTGATTAGATTGAGAGTTAGCGATAATAAGTGCATGAGTTCTTCGGACTAATGTGAGTATTCAAAAGTTGAAACTTCCACCCACCTATACTTTTTCTAGCCTCTTCGGTACCGTGCATTGCCCTTTCTCACCTTGAGAGTTGGCGCATACTTCACCGGTGCATCCAAACCATTGGCACGATACACTCTGTCATCATAAGCCTCCTTATATCTTTCCTCAAAACAGCCACCATACCTACCTACAAGGCATTTCCATAGCCTTTCCGAGATACATTGCCATGCAACATCCACCTTCTCATGACTTCATCTTCATGTCATACATGCTACTTGTTTGATCGATGAGCCGCATGCTAGTTGGGCCTTGCCCTAATCATTGCTACATGACGCGCTAGTATCATTGCATATCCTGCTATCCTGTCAGAAGCATACATTTTCATCATGATAGTTAAATTTTCTTTATGTGAGTACCTTTGTAAAGTGTGAAAGATCTCCTATATTCTTGTAAAATATAGAGTGTTGCCCCTAAAGTGAGGAAAAGATCCCAAAGAGGACAAAATCAAAAGATCCCAAAGAGGACAAATGAGAGTTAAATAGAAAGAGCCATTGAGGCCACCAAAAAAATAGAAAAAAGAGAAAAAGAAAAATAAAAAGAGAGAAGGGGGCACACTACTATTCCTTTTGAGAGATCCACACTAGTACTTCATCCTCTATCCCTTGTACTCCATAGAGATCATCATCATGCATATAGCTATGTGGGGACCTTCACACTATAGAACTTGGATTGTATATTCTAATGATGAGCCTCCTCAAACGAGCTCTAGGTCTTCTTGAGCAAGCAAGTTAGATGCACCCCCACTAGTTCCCTTGGAGAGCTTTTAGCTCACATGTGCATCCGTTGCATGGAAATCCCTACTCCTCAAATCATATCTATCATATGGCCTTCTCTCGCCTATGATTGTCCTCATTGATGTGAGCCTTTCACACCTTTTTATCTTCCTCCTCCACCTTCTTTCTGTTTCGCCTTTTAGGTGTCAACTTTCTTGCTCACGCTCATCCATTGCATGAGTGCTCAAAATATAGAAAGGGAGTGGATCAGTTTGACTTGTACCTGGCTAGTGGTCTGGGGACGAGTCAAGATAAGAATCCAAAGGAGACCAAGTGTGAAACTTTAGTAGATAGTTGTTCTCAACAACATTTTCTCTCTCTTTTTCCCAGTCCCCTGCTTGCACGCAAACACCATCTGGAGACATTCGAGTCACGGATAGCGAGAGCTCTTGCACCTTTTGTTCTTTTGTTGCTTGTGTCAATGGTAATATAGACTCTTGCTTGTTAAGACTTGAATTGAATAGCATTCTTTGATTGCTTTACTTAAAAGTCCTTATATGGTTGTGTGGCATGTCACCACAGAAATTATGCTTGTTATCATTTACCTACTCGAGGACGAGCAGGAATTAAGCTTGGGGATGTTGATACGTCCCAAACGTATCTATAATTTCTTCTTGCTCCATGCATCTTTTGTGTGACTTTGCCATTTTTTCCTTGAACTTTCATATACTTTTGAGCATATTTGGACTAATCTATTAACCCAGTGCACCCAGCTGCCAGTTGTTGTTTTCTGCTGTTTTTGTATTTCAGGTTTTCCGGCCATTTAAAGTGCTCCAAAAAATCCGGAAAAATCAGATAAAAAATCAGCGACCCGGATGCTTCCGGAATCACCAAGGTAGCGGAGGGGGGCCACCACCAGGAGGGTCCCTGGCTCGGCCCCAACCTAGGCTGCGCTAGGAGGCCTCCTGGCTGCCTGGTGGGTCCCCTCAACAACCCCCTCCGCCTATATTTAGCCCTCGGTGTGGAAACCCCTAATATCGATCTCTTTTCCGCGAACTCGCCTCTGTATCGCCGCCGCCGCCGTTTCAAGATCGGGGTTGCCTAGAGAAGCTGCCCCGGCACCCTGCCGGGAGGAGAAACCCCCTCCGGGAGACCATCCATAGCCATGGACGCCTCCCAGATGTACTGTGAGTAGTTCCCCTTGGACCATGGGTCCGTGACCAGTAGCTATGTGATGTACTTCTCTCTTCTTTGGGCTTCCACTTTTGAGACCTTGTGAGCTGCCTCACATGGTCGAGGCACTTTTGTAATTTCTGCTGTTGCTATGCTGAGTTTGCTGGGATCTGATGGATTATGAGACTATGTTCTGATTGTGATGAGTAATATATTTGGTTCGTCTCTTTTATATTTTGTTCTTGAGTAAATTCTTGCATGTTCTCCGTTGCAGTATTTTACTTTGGCCAAGTAGTTTGTTGCAACTCCAAGAGGGAGCGTTATGCTTGATTGTGAGTTCAGCCCCTTGATGTCTAGCTTGAGTGATAGAAACATGAGACTAGGGGATGTGTTGTTTCCACCAGGGATAAAACAACGGTGCTTGTACCCACGGGTGCAAGGATTATTTACTTTACACAAAGTTCTTTTAATGCAGTTGTCTGTTGCTTTGAGTTTACACTTTGGGTGGGATTCGCAACTTAATACCAGTGAGATGTTCTGGATAGATATCTCAAGGTGGATGATTCATAGTAGATGAAGTTGGATTTCGGTCTACTTATCTTGGCGTACTGCCCATTGCTTTTGAGCCCTTCCTTTCTTTGCAGCATAGTTAGCATTGCGGTGCCTTCATAATTCTGTCAATTTCCCAGCTGTGATTTGTTTACCTCGCTAGCACTTTTATCGTCTTTTGGGAGAGAGACATCACTAGTGAAAATCACGGGACCCCGGTCCACCTTCACATTACTGTTTACATCCTTAGTTTACATTCAGTCTTTACTTTCAGTTGCCACTATTATTATCTCTTGCGTTGATCCTTTGTAAACAGCAAGGCCGGAGGAATTGACAACTCCTCTGTACTCGTTGGGAGCAAAGTTATTTGTTGTTGTGTGCAGGTCCACGTCAAGCGCCGTGACACCTTCTTGTATTTCTGTGAGTCCTACTAGAGACAAACCTTGGTATCTTCACCGAGGGAAATTTGCTGCTACGCTACATCTCACCTTCCACTTGGGGTAACCAACGAGGAGTGAGAGAACTATCCTCACCGTATCATATGGCCGCGGTGACATTGGGAAATCCATAGATGAGAACTACGAACTCTGAGGTGTGCTTTTGTAGCCCTACACAATTCTCGTCCTCTCTTGACCACAAAGGAATGATCTCCGAGTACGTCTCCATTGCATGTTTTATGGGGAATATCATGTGATTAGACTATGTTAATGTTGTTGGGAGTTGCCACTAGTGAAAGTATGAAGCCTAGGCCTTGTTTCCACCATTGCAATACCGTTTGCGTTCACGTTTACTACTTGTTTGCTTTTTGCACTTTTTATTACAGATTTATATTACCTTGATTTGCTACACCTATCACCCATATTTAACCATCTCTTCGCCGAACTAGTGCACCTATACAACTCCTAGTTGTATTACGTGTGTTGGGGACACAAGAGACTTCTTGTATCTTAATTGCAGGGTTGCTTGAGAGAGACCATCTTCAACCTCTACTTCCCTGAGTTTGATAAACCTTAGGTCGTCCACTAGAGGGAAATTGATGCTTTCTTACAAACCTCTGTGCTTGGAGGCCCAACATAGTCTACAAGAACAGAAGCGTGCGTAGACATCAAGCTATTTCTGGCGTCGTTGCCGGGGAAGTAAGTGTTTGAAGGTATATCTTTAGATCTTGCAATTAAATCTTTTCGTTTCTTGTTTTTATTTTCACTAGTTATGTTTATGGAAAACTGCACTCTTAGCTTGTTGCTTGGGGAAGGCCGCTTTACCACACCCGTGGTAGAGAAGTCTCCTCCACGTAGTGAATGTATCCCATTCCAAATACCACTTGGGATAATTTAAATAATTAGGAATGATTTTTATGATGGAACAGTCAATCCTAGTATTCATTTGTTGAAACTTACAGAACTTTGTGAGTTGTTTAAGATTTCAGGTTTGACAAGAGGTGAAGTCATGAAGAAATTATTTTCCTTGTCACTAAAAGGAAAAGCATTGGAATGGTATAGGCTACTAGATGATTCTCACCTACGGGATTGGGAAGAGATCCAGTCTCTCTTTTACTCCAAGTTTTATCCTCTTCATGAAGTTCATGAGAATAGTAATTATGTTTATAATTTCTATCCTCATGACGGAGAGAGCATAGCTCAAGCTTGGGGGAGACTGAAAACTTTAATGCTAAAATGTCCTAACCATGGGCTCCCCAAAGATATAATTATTACTAATTTTTATGCAAGGCTCTCTCAACAGGATAAAGACTTTCTCGATGCTTCCTCTATGGGTTCTTTCACAAACGAAAGGATTGATGCTAAATGGGAACTCCTTGAAAGATTTCAACGCAACACTGAAAATTGGGAGATCGACAAAGGTAAAGAGTTGGGTATAATTTATGAGTATGATTGCATTAAGTCCTTTGTTGAAACTGCAAGTTTTAATGAGTTTAGTGCTAAGTTTGGGCTTGATTCTCAACTCCTTATTGATTTCCTCAAATCTTTTGTTTCACATCTTAATATGCCTAAGGAGGATTGGATCAAGCATCATGAACCTTCTAAAGAGATTTGCAAAGAAAATAAAATTGTTCATGATGATTGCAACATGCATGATCCAATTCCTGAAAATGAAGTTTTATATAAGCATGTTAATTTTCGTGGAGTGGATAGACCTTGTGAAAGGCCTATGATTGAAGAAGAGAAGTATTGTAAGCAACATAAGCATGAAAGAACAATCACTTGGGTCAAAGATTTAAATGAAATTGCTAGAGAATTGTGTGACCTTTATCCTTTTACTTGTGAACTTTGTGGTATAGAGGGTCACTTTAATTTTCAATGCATAAACTTTCCAAAAATAACTGTTAACCAGTTGTGTGATAACATGATCACCCCTGATATTTATGATGAACTTATGTTATTTTTTATGTGTGAAGAGTTATCAGAAAAGACTTCTTGGCTAGATGTTAATGCCTTAGGAATAAACAACACTTTGCAAAATTTCCATCTCTATTGTGTTGTTAATTGCCATGAAAATGATTACATAAGTAAGATTAGAAAGGAGGGAACTTTACCAAAGTATAAAAATGTCTCTTATATTTCTACGAATAAAAAGGAGAGTTTCTCCCAAGTTTCCCCTATTGTTTATGATGATAAACCAAGATATATGAAGAAACTTCATCTCCAACCACTCCCTCCTAAGGTGAAGAAGAAGAAAAAGAAGAGGAGGAGGAAGGAAGAAGAATGGGTATCAACCTGGCCTGAGCATATTCCTCGCATCAATTTTTATCCTAATGGACATAAATTTATGGAGGATGGTGAGCTTGATTGCATTCATTATTATCCTGATGTTAAGTCCGTAGGAACTATTGAAGATGATTTTGATTATGATATGCATGTTACTTATTGTGATTGGGAAGATGATGACAATGCTACTTATGATCTTGAAAATCTTTTTGGTGCCAACTCTGAAAATGATGATATGTAAAGCTCTAAGCTTGGGGATGATAGGATTGCAAGTCCTTTACCCATTAGTGATGTGATAACTGATAATTATTTTGCTAGTAAGAATAAAGACAACATGTTTACAAATATAGTTGCTAGCAATGATAATGCTCTTCTCTACTATGATGATGTTATAACTCCTATCTACAGTGATTGTAAAGGTACCTATGACATAAGGAGAAATTATCCTTATGAAACTTGTCATAATCATGGAGGGAATTACTCCCTTACTGAACACCATCTTCCCAATAAACAAATTAATCTATAGTGTTCAAGTTGTTTATGATAGTCCTACTCCCACTATTACCAATGAGAAAGATTATGCTTATGTGGAGAGTAAGAGTACCTTTTTGCATGGATCATGGTAACAATGCTTTATGTGATACTTATATTGTTGAGTTTATTCAGGATCCCACTGGAAATTATTATGAGAAGGGAACACATGCTTATAGATATTTCAATAATATCAAGTTCCCTCTCTTTATGTTGAAGGTTTTGAAGCTGCACTTTTTTTGCCTTCCTATGCTTATTGCTTTGTGCTTCAATGAATTATTCTATTGCAATATTCCTATGCATAGGAAGCATGTTAGGCTTAAATGTATTTCGTATTTGCTTCTTGACGCTCTCTTTTGTTCTTCAACTCTTATTCCTGCGAGAGCATCATTAAAATCTTAAGCCTAGCTAATGGCTTTAAAGAAGCGCTTTCGTGAGGCAGCCCGCAACAAATTTAGGCTTTCCTTTTTACTTTTCTTTTGTTTTTAGTGGTCTTGATGATTGCTATTACTGTAGCAACATCATTGTATCTTTACTTTTCAAGCTTTGTGCCATTTATAGCCTCATATGACAAGGGAAGTGAAAGTTGTGACATGCTGTCCAGAAAATAGATTCTATCCTCGTGACGGGAAAAATCATAGAAAAATCCCAGTTCATCTTTTTGAGCTGAATTTTCTACACAGCGTGCTCTATACAATCACGGAACTTTCGTATGTTTTGAGTTTTTTATTTGAGTTGCATAAGTATCCCTAAAAAATTCTTTACTACCTGCTGGTCCGTTTTTCACAGATTCTGTCCTGTTTTTCCTTTTCTTCGTTTTGCAAACCTTAAGCTTGCTTTTTCTTTGCAAAACCTTTTTGGAAATCTTGAGAAATAGTAGCTCTTCAATAATATCTTTATTTCCAGTAGAGAAAAATATTTTATTATGGGTACTAACCTCGCTAATCAGATTATGATGAGTTATGTATGAAGGGAGTTTTCAAGTAAGCGAGGGAAGATAATGAAAGAAGATTCAGGAGTGTCAAGCGCTCAAGCTTGGGGATTCCCCCATGAATCCCCAAGAAATATTCAAGGAGAATCAAGCGTCTAAGCTTGGGGATGCCCCCGTGCATCCCCTTCTCCATCAACAATTATCAGTTCGTCTCTCGTTTCACTATATTTTTATCACTTCATGCGTTATGTGCTATGCTTGGAGCGTCTCGCTCTTAGGTTTTATTTTTAGTTTTCTTTAGCTTTGCTTGTTGTTCATAACAAGTTAGAACCTAGCTTTCTTTGTGTGAGAGAGAAACACGCTCCACTTTCAAAATCTAGAGCACATCATAGGATTTTTCATGCCTATTTCTTTGCTATAAGTGTTCTTTATCTTTTTCATAGCTACTATCATGTTTAGCTCTTAGTTTTCATGCTTATATTTTTAAAGAGCTTTTGTTTAGTTTGTTGCTGGAACTCTCTTGATTTTTCATGTTTATCTTGTTTAGAGAGTTTGCCTGTTGCACTGAGTTTTGTGTCTTGACTTGAAGTAGGTAATTGAGGTTGCTATTATTTTGTAGTAGTAACTTGCAACAGTTTTGAGGTATTGTTTTCAGTAATGTTTGGACTTTTGGTGTCAAGAACTTTAGCCTATTAGTGATTGATGTCGTATTTGGGGCAACCGTGTTTATTTTCAAAACTTACAAAATTAGTTGAGAATGTTAGCTACTAGATGGATCACTACTCTTCTGAGGGGTCGAATATTAGAGTACACTCACGTACCATGAGTCGAGGATGCGCAAGGATAACCAAACCCCCATACACTCCTCCTCGGGGTACTTGTCTCTTTGTGAACCTCCTTATTAGATTGAAAGTTACCGATAATAAGTGCATGAGTTCTTCGGACTAATGTGAGTATTCGAAAGTTGACACTTCCACCTTCCCATATTTTTCTAGCCTCTCCCGTGCCGTGCATTGCTTTCTTCTCACTACGAGAGTTGGCGTCCACCTTCGCCGGTACATCCATACCCTTGGCACGATACGCTCTGTCATCATAAACCTCCTTATATCCTTCCTCAAAACAGCCACCATACCTACCTACCAAGGCATTTCCATTGCCTTTCCGATATATATTTCCATGCAACATCCACCTTCTCATGACTTGATCTTCATGTCATACATGCTACTTGCTTGATCGATGAGCCGCATGCTAGTTGGGCCTTTCCCTAATCATTGCTACATGACGCGCTAGTATCATTGCATATCCTGCTACACTGGCAGAGGCATACATTTGCATACATCATGATAGTTACATCTTCTTTATGATTTGAGTACTTTTCTAAAGTGTGAAAGATCTTCTATACTTCTTGTAATATATAGAGTGTTGCCCCTAAAGTGAGGACAATATCCCAAAGTGGACAAAATAAAAGATCCCAAGAGGACAAATGAGAGTTAAATAGAAAGATCCATTGACGCCACCAAAAAAATACAAAAAAGAGAAAAAAGAAATAAAAATAGAGAAGGGGGCACACTACTATTCCTTTTGAGAGATCCACACTCGTACTCCCTCTTATATCTTGTACTCCATAGAGATTATCATTTATGCATATAGCTATGTGGGGACCTTCACACTATAGAACTTGGCTTGTATATTCCAATGATGAGCCTCCTCAAATGAGCTCTAGGTCTTCTTGAGCAAGCAAGTTGGATGCACCCCCACTAGTTCCATTGGAGAGCTTACCTTAGCTAATATGTGCATTCGTTGCATGGCAATCCCTACTCCTCACATCATATCTATCATTTGGCTTTCTCTCGCCTATGATTGTCCTCATTGATGTGAGCCCTTCACACCCTTTTTGTCTTCCTCCTCCACCATATTCTCTCTTTGCCATCCTGAGTGTCAACTTTCTTTCTTACGCTCATCCATTGCATGAGTGCTCAAAATGTCGAAAAGAAGTGGATCATTTTGACTTGTACCTGGCTAGTGGTCTGGGATGAGTCAAGATAAGATTCCAAAGAAGACCAAGTGTGAAACTTTAGTAGATTGAGTTCTCAACACAAAAATACTTTTTCTCGTCTATCCCTATCCCCTTTCTTGCACGCAAACACAATTTGGAGACATTCGAGTCATGGACAGCGCGAGCTCTTGCACCTTTATGTTCTTATGTTGCTTGTTTCAATGCTAAATATAGACTCTTCCCTGTTATGACTTGAATTGAATTATATGCCTTGATTACTTTACTTAAAAGTTCTTATATGTTTGTTAGCATGTCACCACATAAATTATGCTTTTATCATTTACCTACTCGAGGACGAGCAGGAATTAAGCTTGGGGATGTTGATACGTCCAAAACGTATCTATAACTTCTGCTTGCTCCATGCATGTTTTGTGTGATATTGCTATGTTCTAGATACACTTTCATACACTCTTGATCATATTTGGACTAACCTATTAACTCAGTGCACCCCAGTGCCAGTTTCTGTTTTCTGTTGTTTTTGTATTTCAGGTTTTCCCATTATTAAAAGTGCTCAGAAAATTCCCGGAAAATATATAAAAAATCAGTGTTCCAGAAGCTTCCTTACGCTCGAAGGGGGGCCAGAGGGGCCCCACCTGGTGCCTAGGCGGCCAGTGGGCGCAGCCTAGGGGTGGCCGTGCCGGGAGGCCGCCTAGACTCCTGGTGGCCCCCCTGGCTGCCCCCCTTGGCCCTTATTTTTACTCGCGACGCAAAAACCCTGATTCCGGACCCCTTTTCTCGAGAACCAATTCCGATCTCCGCCGCCATCGCCAACAAGCTTCGAGGGACCAGAATTCTTGTGCCGGCACCCTGCCGGGACGGGGAAGTGCCTCCGGATTCATCTCCATCGACGTTGCTTCCTCCCTCCATGATGCGGGAGTAGTTCCTCCTCGGGGCTTATGTTTATACCAGTAGTTATGTGGTCTTCTCTCTCTCCCTTGATGTGATCTTGATTGTGATCGTAGGCTATGTTAATCTAGGATGATCCCATGATGTTTCCCCTTCTTCTATGTATTGGATTGATGTACTCACTTGATTTTATCTAGTATAATCCCCGAGACCATGCTGACAGCGGTCTATTGGACATGGGTTAGAAGAATATTTTCATGAGTGATTTCCTCTTTTGTGTGTGGATTGAAGATTGAGAGTCTCTTGGTGCTTGTCTTTGACTATCCTTTAGATATGTTGTGGTGATTGTGGTACTCTCTTTGGATGGCCGCGGTGACAATGGGAAATCCTTAGATGAGAACTACGAACTCTGAGGTGCGCTTTTGTAGCCCTACACAATTCTCGTCCTCTCTTGACCACAAAGGAATGATCTCTGAGTACGTCTCCATTGCATGTTTTATGGGGAATATCATGTGATTAGACTATGTTAATGTTTTTGGGAGTTGCCACTAGTGAAAGTATGAAGCCTAGACCTTGTTTCCACCATTTCAATACCGTTTGCAGTCACGTTTACTACTTGTTTGCTTGCTGCACTTTTTATTACAGATTTATATTACCTTGGTTTGCTACATCTATCACCCATATTTTACCATCTCTTCGCCAAACTAGTGCACCTATACAACTCCTAGTTGTATTAGGTGTGTTGGGGACACAAGAGACTTCTTGTATCTTAATTGCAGGGTTGCTTGAGAGAGACCATCTTCAACCTCTACTTCCATGAGTTCGATAAACCTTAGGTCATCCACTTGAGGGAAATTGCTGCTGTCCTACAAACCTCTGCGCTTGGAGGTCCAACAGAGTCTACAAGAATAGAAGCGTGCATAGACATCAGGAGCCTTTTGATAGAATTAGCATCTCTAACCAAGACTTCCTCGCTTTTTGTGATATTGGATCCATGGTTTCTACAATGCCAAAAATAGTTTGCGATTCTTTGAAACTAAGTATGGATAATTTACCATCTTATCATGAACGTACTAATGGAGATATTTCTGAGATCCAGGGAAATGTAAAAGAAGTCCAAGTTACATTCCTTAAAAGGGTTGCAACGGTGGATTTCTTCATCATGGAGCCAAACCAAAGTAACATCGTACTTGGAAGGGACTTCCTCTGAGCTATGAAAGGCTTCATTGATATTGGTAAGGGGCACATATGCTTACGTGGTAAAGAAAAAGTTAAGTACCTCTTCCCTAGGAAAAAGAAGAATGAACTTGTTGAAAATCAATTTGAAGGTTTTTATGACTCCGATGATCTCGGAGACCTTTGATTCTTCTTTTTGCTTCTTGCCTAGCTTAAAGGCGTAAAAGAAAGCACTTGTTGGGAGGCAACACAAGATGTTTTTACTTATGTTTTTAGCGGTCTTGATGATTTTTACTACTGTAGCAACATCATTGTATCTTTATTTGTAAGCTTTGTGCCAAGGTTAGCCTCTGATTGCAAGAAAGTTCAAGAGTTGCGACATGCTGTCCAGAAAAAATATTCTGTCCTTGGAAGTAAAAAAATCACGATAAATCACCAGATCATCTTTTTGATCTGATCTTTCTTGACAGCGTGCTCCATACAATTGGCTTTCGAGCCTCTGTTCTGAATTTTTTTATTTGAGTTGCAGAAGTACCCCGAAAAAAAATATTTACTACCGTTTGGTCTGTTTTTCACAGATTCTGCCATGTTTTGCCTTTCCTCACTTTTCCATGTCTTGCGCTAGCTTTTTCTTTACAAAGTCTTTTTGGAAATCTTGAGAAACGGTAGCCCTTCAAGAAAATCTTTATTTCCAGTAGAGGAAAATTATTTTATTAAGGGTACTAACCTCTCTAATCAGCTTATGATGAGTTATGTATGAAGGGAGTTTTCAAGTGTGCGAGGGAAGATGATGAAAGAAGATCCGGGAGTGTCAAACGCTCAAGCTTGGGGATGCCCCCATTGTAACGGCCCAGATTTTGCAAAAAAAAATTACAAATTTTGTTTCCGGTGTGAATTGTTTGGTTGTCTGATTTGTTTGCGGTGTTTGCATCCCCGATCTATCGATCGGCGATTATTTTCCCCCTCTTATCTCGTACCGGACGGAGACCGACCCTTGCCACCCTGACACTCGACCTTTGCGACACCGGGTTTCACCCGATCACCGTCGCGAAAACCGCACCAGACCAGCTGCACCCAACAGAACGAAAAACCCCGTTTGATAATTAAATGGGTTATTTTTATAGAGCGTCGGAAAGAGTTTTCAGAACGGTTCCAGCGCGAGGTGAACGTCGCCGGCTCGACGCGCTGATCGCGCAGTTCGAAGTTTTACCCGAATCGGAGGTCATGCGAACACCCGGAGGTCAAAAACGTAAATATCGCGCTCGCGAGAGAAAAACCGGGGATGTTTTTCAAACTGCCAGCCACCTGGGCTATATAATGACCACCACACTCCCACCCCTTTCTAGGGTTTCCCTAGCCACAAAATTGCAGCCACCCCCTCCACTTTGCCCCAAAATTAGCCGCAATTCCGTCCAAACCCTAGCCCAGATCTGGGATTCCATCCCAGGCGTTCTGGACCGTCAGATCGGCCGATCTAATGGCCAGGAGTGCGCCACGTCATCCCTCCAGCCTCTCCTCTCTCCTCCATGCCGCCAGCCCGCCCGTGGAAGCCGACGCGCCGCCGCGCTCGCCGGCGACCTCCGTCCTTCCGCGCGCCACCACAGCAAGGAGCCAGCCGCCCCGCGCTGCACCTCCCTTCCCTCCTCACCTTTCCTCTCCCTCTCTCCCGCAGGCCCGTCGCGCCGCCACTGTAGCCATGGCCGGCCCGAGCCAGAGCTCATGCTGCGCCGCCCCATGGCCTCCCTTTGCTGCTGGACCTGGCGGATCCGGCGAGCCCTGCGCTGCCGCACGTCGTCCCGGCCTTCCCGCGTCGCCGCGCTCTCCCACCTCGCCGGGAGTCGGCAGCCTCCGCTGCCATCCGTGCGGGATCGATCCCGATCCGGCGGCGCCTCCAACCTCCAGCCGGCTGGGCCGGCCTGCACCGCAGCCTCCCCAAGGCCCGGCCCAGCACACCCCCAAGCGGCCCACCGAGCCCCAGCGGCCAGATGGGTTGAGCCCATGGGTGAGGCCCATTTATTTATTTTTAAGTTTACCCCCCTGCGAATTTTTTCTAAGTCTGGTAAAATTTTGTCTTCTGTCCTGTTTTGCAACGTTAATTCCCGTTGACTCGTAAGTCCAAAAGAAGTGATTCTTTTTTTGTTTGGTTGTGCTTTGTGTGCTCTAGAGTTCATCTTTAGGAAGTTATTTATTTTGAGGTTATCTTGAATATGTAATTGTGTGTTGAACAGGAAACCAGATCGTTAAGTTGCTAATCTGCTGTTAACTACTGCTGTTGTTATTTTGTTCAAACTTTGGGTGATGCTTCTGTCAAATCCATGAGGTCTATTGCATTGATTCTTTTTCCTATGTGTTAAGCATCATGTGTACTTCATTCCCATGATTTAACTTGTCATGTTTTGGTGCTTTAGCTATATTAAATCTTGCTCCAAATTGGTGACCCTGATGTTAATGTGCTGCTGTGCTGAAAACTGTTAATTTGTTGCAACTTCGGGTGACGGTTGCGCCGCAACCGTTTATCGGAATTGAGAGATTCCAATTGCATATTGTTAAGCATCATGTCTACTTACATTATATGTATTGCATTGTCATGATATGCTTGCTGGTCATATAGTTATTGAGCTCCAAAGTTGCTATCCCGCTGTTTTTGACATCCACCTCTGTTTTTCTCTAAGTCTGTAACGTTCCGATGCCATGTTGCATGCTTAATATCTTTTGATCTATGATGCCTATGACCTTGATTCTTGTTTGTACCTGATAACCATCATGTCTACTTCACGCTCATATATTGCTATGTCATGTTGCTGCACTTTTTCATATAGTTTTACCCTTGTTTATACAGCATAAAATAACAGTTTCTGCCATGTTTTCCTGATTCTCACTAAGTCCTAGACCAGTAATGTTTTATTGCATTTTGCATGAGCTATAATTAGTTGTTCATGATGCCTTTTTGCATGATTCTTTTTGCCATGCCTTCCTTGTCATGTCTACTTTAGTTGCATATCATTTGTGAGCATGTTTGCATTGATTATCCTGTTTATGAATTTCTCTAAAGTGTGCTTCCCGATGTTGGCAGATTGTGTTCCAAACTTGTTTTGCTTGTATCTTTTTAACCGTAACTCCGTTTGGGTGTTCTTTATATGTAACTTGATTAGTTTTTCGTGTACTTTGTGTTTATGCTATTTTTTGCTGTTGTTAACTAACCTAAAATATGGTTTAGGGCAGAACAGTACCAAATACTTAAATTGTCGTGGGGCACTTAGTGTATGCCATGTTTAGGGTGTTGCCTCACTTAAAATGACTAGCGTAGATGGTTTATCTTATGCTTCACCTCTTGCCATGTTTGTGTGCTATGCCATGCTTGAGTGAGATGCCATGTTAACAACCTTTGTTGATCACCTATAGCTAAACAACTTGAACCCTTGTAAATGTGGGGTATCGTCGTGTGTGACGAGTACTCCACTTAACCTGTTAGTAATCGCTCTGGACGGTAGGTGCATTGTCTCGTGTTGTCTTCTTGTTGATGCTTGCTCATGATTGCTTCGTAGTAATAGATACTTGCTCGTTGATTGCTTTCTAGTGTTTACTCTCTTGTGTGCTTCCGTGGGTACCTTTCGGAGATGATGCGAGCTTGCGATCAACTACACCTTCGGAACCCGACTTATCAACAGGCAAGGACTATACATTACTTATGATCCATTCTATTTCAACCAACGGTTTGCATACTAGTCTAGGTTAGGTTCGATGTTTGATCCTACCACATGTTTGCATCCTCTTTCAAACCGATACAACCATGTCCCCTCCCAGCAAACCTTGTACTGCTATGTTACTATTGCTCGTTGCTCAGCCCCTGCTTAGTATGCATGCTTAGGATACTACGATGTTACCCTGTTACTCCTTGGTTTGGGCTATCATATTATTATATTGCTGTTGATGATATGATTATCATGATGTTGACTATATTCGACGAAGGATGGAAGGTCTAGGCTATCCCGCCCTGACGCTTTGTTCCATTCGAGTCACCTAGGATCCGAGTTCCGGGTATTGGTTTTAAGACTGAGCGTGCCTAACGGCGTGTGGGATGCTATGGGGTCCCCTCTTCTTACCTATCTAGCTTCAAACATTTCTATTGGTGGCCCAAGCTGGTTTTACCTTTTGCAAAACGTGTGTGTGCGAGTGTCGACCTCGCAGATTTTCAAAAACTCGGGCCAGCGGAGACATGGTTTCTTTGTTGGTCCACACCTGGAAGCTTGGGTGCTGCCCACATCTGTTTGGGTAGCTAACCCGACCTCGTCCAGAAGGTAGAGGCCGATTCGAGAGCGCGGCCGGCTTTTGAGTTGGATGTCGACTCACCGGGGGCCACCCGGATTTGTGCGTTGTTAGTTAGAGGGACCTGTCGTTCCAGATCTCTTGGTACTAAATCATAAAATGGTTGCCTATCATGGGTAGCAACTGAGAGAGATGGGCGTGCGTGCGGAGCCTCGTAATGGGCAGTTGGTACACCCCTGCAGGGTTAAATCTTTTCGAGAAGCCGTGTCCACGGTTATGGACGACTTGAGACCTACTCCTTGTTCATAGACAACAACAACTGAGATAATCTTAATATAACTTGATCAACGTGTGTGTGCCTTGACCGCTTCTTCTTCGTCGGGATGCGAAGAGGAGTACAAGGATAGGATAGGTGTTATGATTGCGTAAGTAGTTGATAGAAAGACTTGTTGGAGGCGATTCCTCATCGAATGCTTGGCTTCTTATCTTACTCTCTAGATCGTTAGCCACTTCATAAATGCTAGTGCGGCAGCAACCTCACCACTTACCCCATCTTTCCCGTAAACTACTAGTTGTCCTAGAATGACGACTGATGAAGTCCTTGTTGGGTCAGATGACCACTACAGTTGGATGCTGAGTACTTCTGTACTCATGATACTACCCCCAAACTCTTTTCAGGGTTCTTGATCGACGACAGGTATGGTGACCGACGTTTCACGTGGAGACTCGACGACGACTAGTTAGGCGGATCCCGACGGAGGGCCTGGACCCGTGTGGTTATGGAGATCGATGTTTTTCTCTTGCCAGTAGGAATTTGATTGTAGTATGTACCCAGACATGTATCTTCCGCTGATGTATTGTATTAAGGCAGTTGTATGCCGATTGTATGAGATGTTGTATCCTTGTATCTGTACTGTTGTGATATCATGTTGGACATCCAGGGCATATGGCATTGTCATATGTCGCGGTGGGACCGATATATGTTTCGTCCCCGGATCTGGATGGAAACATCTAGATCTGGAACAGTACCGCATATCGGGCCTTACAACTTGGTATCAGAGACTTACCGACCGTAGGATCCCTTCTCTGGCCGAAGTCGAGTCTAGACAAAAATTATTTTGTAGTTACTAAGTTAGTCATCGGAGAGTAGGAAACTTTTTACTCCTTACCCTTACTCCGGTCAGGACAAGTGTCGTAAGTGTTTATTCTCGACTTATACCCTTTCAAACTTTAGGATCTCGAGTGTGTGGAGTTTCAGAATAGTTACAATGCCTTGCTTGCAGCGTATTGTCTCGATTCCGAGCTCAGGTGGGAATTCTTGTAGTACCTTTAGCTTCTCCGATTTTGGGTATCATCTGGGTCGTCCATTGCCATCCCTCCTTTTACCGGTGTCTTTACGACTTGCGTCGAAAACACTATCCTTTGATCCGGTTATCGTTGTCGTTCTTCCTCTTGATCTCCCGATGGTTTCGTTTTCCGACGTTGCCGTCTCTCTGCGGAAATTTATCTCGACAGAAGTTCGACGTCGACATGGATCAGAGTCCCTTGTTGGTGGTGTTGAAGATTGTCGACTCTATTTTCTCTTCCCCCCTTTCCCCGGATCGTCCTAGATCTCGGGACGAGATCCCTTGTTGGTGGTGTTGTATTGTAACAGCCCAGATTTTGCAAAAAATTAAAAATTTTGTTTTCGGTGTGAATTATTTGGTTGTCTGATTTGTTTGCGGTGTTTGCATCCCCGATCTATCGATCGGCGATTATTTTCCCACCTCTTATCTCGTACCGTACGGAGACCGGCCCTGGCCACCCTGACACTCGACCTTTGCGACACCGGGTTTCACCCGATCGCCGTCGCGAAAACCGCACCAGACCAGCTGCAGCCAACAGAACGAAAAACCTCGTTTGATAATTAAACGGGTTATTTTTATAGAGCGCCGGAAAGTGTTTTTGGAACGGTTCCAGCGCGAGGTGAACGTCGCCGGCTCGACGCGCTGATCACGCAGTTCGAAGTTTTACCCGAATCAGAGGTCCTGCGGACACCCGGCGGTCAGAAACGTAAATATCGCGCGCATGAGAGAAAAACCGGGGATGTTTTTGCAAACTTCCAGCCACCTGGGCTATATAAAGACCACCACACTCCCACCCCTTCTAGGGTTTCCCTAGCCACAAAATTGCAGCCACCCCCTCCACTTTGCCCCAAAATTAGCCGCAATTTCGTCCAAACCCTAGCCCAGATCTGGGATTCCATCCCAGGCGTTCTGGACCGTCAGGTCGGCCGATCTAATGGCCAGGAGTGCGCCACGTAATCCCTCCAGCCTCTCCTCTCTCCTCCACGCCGCCATCCCGCCCGTGGAAGCCGACGCGCCGCCGCGCTCGCCGGCGACCTCCGTCCTGCCGCGCGCCACCACAGCAAGGAGCCAGCCGCCCCGCGCTGCACCTCCCTTCCCTCCTCACCTTGTCTCTCCCTCTCTCCCGCAGGCCCGTCGCGCCGCCACCGTAGCCATGGCCGGCCCGAGCCGGAGGTCATGCTACGCCGCCCCATGGCCTCCCCCTGCTGCTGGACCTGGCGGATCCGGCAAGCCCTGCGCTGCCGCACGTCGTCCCGGTCTTCCCGCGTCGCCACGCTCTCCCACCTCGCCGGGAGTCGGCAGCCTCCGCTGCCATCCGTGCGGGATCGATCCCGATCCGGCGGCGCCTCTAGCCTCCAGCCGGCTAGGCCGGCCTGCACCGCAGCCTCCCCAAGGCCCGGCCCAGCACACCCCCAAGCGGCCCACCGAGCCCTAGCGGCCAGATGGGCTGAGCCCATGGGTGAGGCCCATTTATTTTTTTTAAATTTACCCCCCTGCGAATTTTTTCCAAGTCTGGTAAAAATTTGTCTGCTATCCTGTTTTGCAACGTTAATTCCCGTTGACTCATAGGTCCAAAAGAAGTGATTCTTTTTTTGTTTGGTTGTGCTTTGTGTGCTCTAGAGTTCATCTTTAGGAAGTTATTTATTTTGAGGTCATCTTTAATATGTAATTCTGTGTTGAACAGGGCACCAGATCGTTAAGTTGCTAATCTGTTGTTAACTACTGCTGCTGTTATTTTGTTCAAACTTTGGGTGATGCTTGTGTCAAATCCATGAGTCCTATTGCATTGATTCTCTTTCCTATGTGTTAAGCATCATGTGTACTTCATTCCCATGATTTAACTTGTCTTGTTTGGGTGCTTTAGCTATATTAAATCTTGCTCCAAAGTGGTGACCCTGATGTTAATGTGTTGTTGTGCTGAAAACTGTTAATTTGTTGCAACTTCGGGTGACGGTTGCGTCGCAACCGTTTATCGGAATTGAGTGATTACAATTGCATATTGTTAAGCATCATGTCTACTTCCATTATATGTATTGCATTGTCATGATATGCTTGCTGGTCATATAGTTATTGAGTTCCAAAGTTGCTATCCCGCTGTTTTTGACAGCCACCTCTGTTTTTCTCGTCTGTAACGTTCTGATGCCATGTTTCATGCTTAATATCTTTTGATCTATGATGCCTATGAACTTGATTCTTTTTTGTACCTGATAACCATCATGTCTACTTCATGCTCATATATTGCTATGTCATGTTGCTGCAATTTTCATATAGTTTTACCCCTGTTTATACAGCATAAAATAACAGTTTCTACCATGTTTTATGATTTTCACTAAGTCCTAGACCGGTAATGTTTTATTGCATTTTGCATGAGCTATAATTAGTTGTTCATGATGCCTTTTTGCATGATTCTTTTTGCCATGCCTTCCTTGTCATGTCTACTTTAGTTGCATATCATTTGTGAGCATGTTTGCATTGATTATCCTATTTATTCATTGCTCTAAAGTGATACGTCTCAAACGTATCTACTTTTCCAAACACTTTTGCTATTGTTCTGCCCTCATTTTTGCATGATTTGGACGAAACTAACCTGGACTAATGATGTTTTCAGCAGAGCTGTCTGTATGGTTTTATTGTGTGCAGGAAAATTGATTTTTAGGTGTCTCGGAAAATTCCAGGAAAAATCACAGAAAATCCACGCACCCGAAGGACTAATGTGCCAGAAGTGGGGCCAGAGGGCAGCCATGGGGGCCCTAGGCGCCCTGCTGGCGCGGCCCCACCCCTGGCCACACCAGGAGGCCGGCTGGGAGGGCCCTCCCCCTCTGGTGCCCTACTTCATCTCCTATTTATTCTCGTGGCGAGAAAACCCCAGAACAGAAGTTGTTTTCCCAATTCTCGTCGTGGAGCCGCCGCCACCCTCTGTTCTTCTCCGGGAGGGCTAATGTGGAGGCTGTTTTGGCCTCCGGTGAGGGGAGTTCATCGCCATCATCACCATCATCATCACCACTCCATCCTCCCTCCATGACTTCTCCTTTCATGTGTGAGTAATCCCCTGTTGTAGGCAAAGGGGATGGTAGGGATTGGATGAGTTAGATCATGTAATAGTTTATCAGTTTGTTGGGGGCATGTTGCCTATCATCTAGATTGGTATTTATCATATTTGCTTCAACTTGTTGCTCTTAATGCTTGTCACTTTGGGCCTGAGTGCCATGTTTTCAGATCTGAACCCTTTGAGTTTGCATGAATATATTTGTGTTCTTGATCCTATCTACAAGTTGTATGCACCTGTTATAGTCCGGAACCGGCGATCCCAAAGGTGACAGCTTGGGACACCAAAGGGGATGGACTATAGTTTGAGGATTCCGTGTATCCATTGATTGTTAATGCTTTGTTCCGGTGCTCTTTGACAGGAGCACCTTAATCTCCATAAGTTCCTTTTGGCCCCGTTCGTAGCGGGATGGTAGGACAAAAGATGTTGTGCAAGTTCTTATTGCAAGCACGTACAACTACCTGTGGGGTACATGCCTAATGTTTGATATTTTCCTAGATGATCATTGCTTTTCTGTGTGCCTTGCCCCAAGTTAAATACATGATGCATCTTATCCATGCAGAACCCAACCATCCATCTCCCTGGCCTACAGTGTTTTTAATTCTGCTAGTTACTAGTTGTTTGATTTTGTTGCTTTACTTTCGCTGTTTCACCGCCACTATTTTCGTTGCCACCATCACTTCCATATCGCAGTTACTATTAATATCTTGTTGCAAGTAAGTGTATCTCAGGTGCGGGGGAATTGACAACTCCACTATCAAAGCTTGTGGGTATTCTTTGGCTCCCCTTGAGTCGAATCTATAAATTGGGTTATTCTTACCCGCGAAGACTATCTCGATCCCCGGCAGTTGTGGGTTATCAAGGCTGTTTTCCAGAGCCGTTGCCGGGGAGCATAGCTTTATTCACAAGTCTACCTGAAGTATTTCACCTGCTGCAATTTATCCGCTATGGGTAAGAAAGAAGACCCCAAGGTCCCGATCTTACCATCCCGTACAAGAAAAGGTATTGTTCTGAACACTAGTGCTACACTTGATTCACCTTCAGTTATGAGTAAGTCTGCTTCACCTCCACCACATGATGCTTCTACTGAATCCATTACTATGTCTGATACTTTTGATGATGCTTCTACTACTCTTGATGATATTGGTTCACTTGGTGATGTCTACGCACGCTTCTATTCTTTTAGACTATGTTGGGCCTCCAAGCGCAGAGGTTTGTAGGACAACAGCAATTTCCCTCAAGTGGATGACCTAAGGTTTATCGAACTCAGGCAAGTAGAGGTTGAAGAGGGTCTCTCTCAAGCAACCCTGCAATTAAGATACAAGAAGTCTCTTGTGTCCCCAACACACCTAATACAACTAGGAGTTGTATAGGTGCACTAGTTCGGCGAAGAGATGGTAAAATACGAGTGATAGGTGTGGAAAAGCAAGGTAATATAAATCTGTAATAAAAAGTGCAGCAAGCAAACATGTAACAAAAGTGAGTGCAAACGGTGTAACAATGGTGGAAACAAGGCCTAGGCTTCATACTTTCACTAGTGGCAACTCTCAACAACATTAACATAATCTAATCACATGATATTTCCACTAAAACATGCAATGGAGACGCACTCGGAGGTCATTCCTTTGTGGTCAAGAGAGGATGAGAATTATGTAGGGATCCAAAAGCACACCTCAAAGTTTGTAGTTCTCAATCTATGGATTTCCCAATGTCACCGCGGCCATCCAAAGAGAGTACCACAATCACCACAACATATCTCAAGGATAGTCAAAGACAAGCACCAAGAGACTCTCAATCTTCAATCAACACACAAAAGAGGAAATCACTCATGATAATATTCTTCTAACCCATGTCCAATAGACCGCTGTCACCTTGGTCTCGGGGATTATACTAGATAAGATCAATTGAGTACATCAATCCAATACATAGAGGAAGGGGAAATATCATGGGATCACCCTAGATTAACATAGCCTATGATCACAACGAAGATCACATCATGTGAGAGAGAGAAGAACACATAGCTACTGGTAGAAACCTCAGCCCTAAGGGAGAACTACTCCCGCTTCATGGAGGGAGGAAGCAACGTCGATGGAGATGAATCCGGGGGCACTTCCCCGTCCCGGCAGGGTGCCGGCACAGGAATTTTGTCCCCCCGAAACTTGATGGCGATGGCGGCGGAGATCGGAACTGCTTTTGGAGAAAAGGGGTCTGGAATCAGGGTTTCCTCCGCGGGGGTAAAAATAGGGCCAAAGGGGGGCACCAGGGGGGCCACAGGGCAGCCAGGGGGGTGCCCGGCGCGGCCTAGGGTGGGGCCGCGCCAAGGACCCTTCTGGAGTCCCTGTGGTGGCCCTACCCTCCTTCCTTGGTGATTCCGGAAGCTTCCGGGACGCTGATTTTTTATATAATTTTTCCGGAATTTTTGGAGCACTTTTAATGGCCGGAAAACCTGAAATAAAAAAATAGCAGAAAACAGGAACTGGCAACTTGGTGCACTGAGTTAATAGATTAATCCAAATATGATCAAAAGTGTATGAAAGTTCAAGAAAAACATGGCAAAGTCACACAAATCATGCATGGAGCAAGCAGAAATTATAGATACGTTTGGGACGTATCAACATCCCCAAGCTTAATTCCTGCTCGTCCTAGAGTAGGGAATTGATAACAAGCATAATTTCTGTGGTGACATGCCACACAACCATATAAGGACTTTTAAGTAAAGCAATCAAAGAATGCAATTAAATTCAAGTCATAACATGCAAGAGTCTATATTAGCATTGACACAAGCAACAAAAGAACAAAGGGTGCAAGATCTCTCGCTGTCCGTGACTCGAATGTCTCCAGATGGTGTTTGCGTGCAAGTAGGGGACTGGGAAAAAGAGAGAGAAAATGTTGTTGAGAACAACTATCTACTAAAGTTTCACACTTGGTCTCCTTTGGATTCTTATCTTGACTCGTCCCCAGACCACTAGCCAGGTACAAGTCAAACTGATCCACTCCATTTCGATATTTTGAGCACTCATGCAATGGATGAGCGTGAGCAAGAAAGTTGACAACTAAAAGGAGAAACAGAAAGAAGGTGGAGGAGGAAGACAAAAAAGGTGTGAAAGGCTCACATCAATGAGGACAATCATAGGCGAGAGAAGGCCATATGATAGATATGATGTGAGGAGTAGGGATTGCCATGCAACGGATGCACATGTGAGCTAAAAGCTCTCCAAGGGAACTAGTGTGGGTGCATCTAACTTGCTTGCTCAAGAAGACCTAGAGCTCGTTTGAGGAGGCTCATCATTGGAATATACAAGCCAAGTTCTATAGTGTGAAGGTCCCCACATAGCTATATGCATGATGATGATCTCTATGGAGTACAAGGGATAGAGGATGAAGTACTAGTGTGTATCTCTCAAAAGGAATAGTAGTGTGCCCCTTCTCTCTTTTTATTTTTCTTTTTCTCTTTTTTCTATTTTTTTGTATATTTTTGGTGGCCTCAATAGCTCTTTCTATTTAACTCTCATTTGTCCTCTTTGGGATCTTTTGATTTTGTCCTCTTTGGGATCTTTTCCTCACTTTAGGGGCAACACTCTATATTTTACAAGAATATAGGAGATCTTTCACACTTTACAAAGGTACTCACATAAAGAAGATATAACTATCATGATGCAAATGTATGCCTCTGCCAGGATAGCAGGATATGCAATGATACTAGCGCGTCATGTAGCAATGATTAGGGCAAGGCCCAACTAGCATGCGGCTCATCGATCAAGCAAGTAGCATGTATGACATGAAGATCAAGTCATGAGAAGGTGGATGTTGCATGGCAATGTATCTCGGAAAGGCTATGGAAATGCCTTGTAGGTAGGTATGGTGGTTGTTTTGAGGAAAGATATAAGGAGGCTTATGATGACAGAGCGTATCGTGCCAAGGGTTTGGATGCACCGGCGAAGTATGCGCCAACTCTCAAGGTGAGAAAGGGCAATGCACGGTACCGAAGAGGCTAGAAAAAGTATAGGTGGGTGGAAGTGTCAACTTTCGAATACTCACATTAGTCCGAAGAAATCATGCACTTATTATCTGTAGCTCTCAATCTAATCAGGAGGTTCACAAAGAGACAAGTACCCCGAGGAGGAGTGTATGGGGGTTTGGTTATCCTTGCGCATCCTCGACTCATGGTACGTGAGTGTACTCTAATATTCAAACCCTCCAGAGGTTAGTGATCCATCTAGTAGCTAGAGTTCTCAACAGGGTTTTTGGTTTTCAAAAATCACACGGATTGCCAAAAATACGACATCTATCACTAATAGGCTTGAGCTCTTGACACCAAAAGTTCAAACATTACTCTAGTCAACACCTCAAAACTTATTGCAAGTTACTACTACAAAGAGAATAGCAACTTCAACTACCTACTTCCTAGTCAAGACACAAAACTCAGTGCAACAGGAAAACTCTCTAACAAGATAAAACATGCAACCTATAGAAAGTTCAACCTAAAACAAAAGAAAAGATCTAGAAAAACTAAAGCACTACAACTAAACAGAGCAGCAGCTAAGAAAAGAAAAAGAACAACTCACAGCTAAAAGAATAAGCATGCAAATCCTATGAGGAGTTCTAGTTCAAGCGGAGCGTGTATCTCTCCCACACAAAGTAATACGGGATCCAACTTGTTATGAACAGCAAGAAAAGTTAAAGAAAACTAAAAATAAAACCTAAGAGCGAGACGCTCCAAGCATAGCACATAATGCATGAAGTGATAAAAATATAGTGAGACGAAGGACGAACTGATGATTGTTGATGGAGAAGGGGATGCACGGGGGCATCCCCAAGCTTAGACGCTTGAGTCTCCTTGAATATTTGTTGGGGATGCATGGGGGAATCCCCAAGCTTGAGCGCCTGACACTCCCGAATCTTCTTTCATCATCTTCCATCGCACACTTGAAAACTCCCTTCATACATAACTCATCATAAGCTGATTAGAGAGGTTAGTACCCTTAATAAAATAAAATAAAATTCCACTGGATATAAAGATATTATTGAAGAGCTACTGTTTCTCAAGATTTCCAAAAAAAATTGCAAAGAAAAACCAAGCTTAAGGTTTGCAAAAGTTAGGAGAGACAAAACGTGGCAGAATCTGTGAAAAACAGAACAGCAGGTAGTAAAGAATTTTTTAGGGGTACTTCTGCAACTCGAATCAAATAACTCAGAACAGACGCTCGAAATTCAATTGTATGGAGCACGCTGTCAAAAAAATTCAGATCAAAAAGATGATCTGGTGATTTTATTCTAATTTTTCCGTCCAAGGACAGAATCTGTTTTCTGGACAGCATGTCACAACTTTTGAACTTTCTTGCAATCGGAGGCTAGACTTGGCACAAAGATTGAAAATAAAGATACAATGATGTTGCTACAGTAGTAACAATCATCAACACCACTAAAAACTGAAAGTAAAAACTCAAACTAAAGATAACAAGGGTTGTCTCCCTAGAGCTCTTTCTTTATAGCCATAAAGATAGGCTTAAGATTTTAATGATGCTCTCATAGGAGTAAGGAATAAGAGTTGAAGAACAAAAGAGAGAATCAAGAAGCAAATAACAAACACATTTAAGTCTAACATGCTTCCTATGCAAAGGGATCTTGTAGAGGAAAAACTTATGGAAGCATAAAGATATTAGCATAGGTAGCCAAAATAAGTGAAACTTCAAAACCTTCAACATAAAGAGAGGGAACTTGATATTATTGAAATATTTATAAGCATATGTTCCCCTCTCATAATAATTTTCAGTGGGATCATGAATAAACTCAACAATATAGGTATCACATAAAAAAATCTTATCATGATCCACAAGCATAGAAATATTGTTACTCTCCACATAAGCAAAATCCTTCTCATTAGTAATAGTGGGAGCAAACGCAACAAAATAGCTATCACATGAATCATTCTTATAATGATGCACTTGTAAAAATTTATTCTTTATAGCATAAGTGTCATCACAATAATCATCATAGATAGGAGTCAAAGTGTCATCAAAATAAATTTCCTCATCAAAACTTGGGGAGCTAGAAAGATCATCTTCATAAAACTTAGCATCCCCAAGCTTATGGCTTTGCATATCATTAGAATCAAAAGTATTCAAAGAAGACATGCTAATAACATTACTACTATCATGAGTGTTGTTCAAATAATAAAGCTCCATAGGCTTTTTGATTTTCTCTTCAAACACTTCATGTCCCAACTCAAGGTAGAGCTCATAAAGCTCTCTCATAATATTTTTGTTGTTTTCCATAAGCCTAACTAGTGAAAATAAAAACAAGAAAAGAAAAGATTTAATTGCAAGATCTAAAGATATACCTTCAAACCTTACCTCCCCGGCAACGGCGCCAGAAATAGCTTGATGTCTACGCACGCTTCTATTCTTGTAGACTATGTTGGGCCTCCAAGCGCAGAGGTTTGTAGGACAGCAGCAATTTCCCTCAAGTGGATGACCTAAGGTTTATCGAACTCAGGGAAGTAGAGGTTAAAGATGGTCTCTCTCAAGCAACCCTGCAATTAAGATACAATAAGTCTCTTGTGTCCCCAACACACCTAATACAACTAAGAGTTGTATAGGTGCACTAGTTCGGCGAAGAGATGGTAAAATACGAGTGATAGGTGTGGCAAAGCAAGGTAATATAAATCTGTAATAAAAAGTGCAGCAAGCAAACATGTAACAAAAGTGAGTGCAAACGGTGTAACAATGGTGGAAACAAGGCCTAGTCTTCATACTTTCACTAGTGGCAACTCTCAACAACATTAACATAGTCTAATCACATGATATTTCCACTAAAACATGCAATGGAGACGCACTCGGAGGTCATTCCTTTGTGGTCAAGAGAGGATGAGAATTATGTAGGGCTACAAAAGCACACCTCAAAGTTCGTAGTTCTCAATCTATGGATTTCCCAATGCCACCGCGGCCATCCAAAGAGAGTACCACAATCACCACAACATATCTCAAGGATAGTCAAAGACAAGCACCAAGAGACTCTCAATCTTCAATCAACACACAAAAGAGGAAATCACTCATGATAATATTCTTCTAACCCATGTCCAATAGACCGCTGTCACCTTGGTCTCGGGGATTATACTAGATAAGATCAATTGAGTACATCAATCCAATACATAGAGGAAGGGGAAATATCATGGGATCACCCTAGATTAACATAGCCTATGATCACAACGAAGATCACATCATGGGAGGGAGAGAAGAACACATAGCTACTGGTAGAAACCTCAGCCCTAAGGGAGAACTACTCCCGCTTCATGGAGGGAGGAAGCAACGTCGATGGAGATGAATCCGGGGGCACTTCCCCGTCCCGGCAGGGTGCCGGCACAGGAATTTTGTCCCCCCGAAACTTGATGGCGATGGCGGCGAAGATCGTAATTGCTTCTGGAGAAAAGGGGTCTGGAATTAGGGTTTCCTCCGCGGGGTTAAAAATAGGGCCAAAGGGGCACCAGGGGGGCCACAGGGCAGCCAGAAGGGTGCCCGGCGCGGCCTAGGGTGGGGCCGCGCCAGGGACCCTTCTGGATTCCCTGTGGTGGCCCTCCCCTCCTTCCTTGGTGATTCCGGAAGCTTCCGGGACGCTGATTTTTTATATAATTTTTCCGGAATTTTGGGAGCACTTTTAATGGCCGAAAAACCTGAAATACAAAAACAGCAGAAAACAGGAACTGGCAACTGGGTGCACTGAGTTAATAGGTTAATCCAAATATGATCAAAAGTGTATGAAAGTTCAAGAAAAACAGGGCAAAGTCACACAAATCATGCATGGAGCAAGCAGAAATTATAGATACGTTGGGGACGTATCACTTGGTTACGCTCTATTGAGAAGAATCTACCCCCTATTGAGAAGTTGTGTTAGCCTACCACTCACCCGCCTATGTTAGAGGTACACTCTCTTTTAGATTTCAATGAAAGTGACATCCCTCTTGGTAAGCCTCCCGATTAATGTTTAGATGAGCTTGATAATTTTATTATGAAGCAAAATCACTTTAATGAGAGGATACAAAGTCAGTTACATGATAATTACATTGCTATAAAAAGCTTGCTTGATGTTCTAGGTAGAACAGTTAATGATGTTAAATGTCTTGTGAAGCATTTTCATATGGTTCAAACTCAGCTTGAACAAATTTCTAATGTGCAAAAATATTTGCTTGCTAACAATTCCAAATAGGATATACAGGCCTTCGGGATTAAAACCCGGGGTGGAATTAGCACTCAAGATCCTCTCTATCCAGAGGGGCATCCGAAGAGGATCGAGCAAGATTCTCAAATGCAGGAAGAAGAAATTGTTAGTTCTACAAAGAAGAAGAAAAAGAAGCACAAAGAAGCTGACAATTCCAATGATCCAATTGCAAGTGAAGAGCTTGTTATTGATCCAAATAGTATATCTACCTCTGATGCTGAGACTGAAGACGGTGCTGAGCCTCAAAAGGATGGTGAAAAGAATGATCCACCCGAAGCTCGAGAAGAAGAAGCACCCGACAAACGGAAGAAATACACTAGAGAAGACTTCATCGCAAGAAGACATGGGAAGGAAAGAGAACCATGGGTATAGAAACCCATGCCCTTTCTAGGTAAGTCTCTCAAAACTAAAGAAGAAGAGCATTACAATAAGTTTTGTGAGTGGATGAAACCTCTTTTTCTTCAAATCCCTTTGACTGATGCTATTAACTTACCTCCTTATTCGAGATATATGAAAGATATTGTTACTAATAAAAGAAAAGTTCCTAATGAAGCAATATCTACAATGCTTGCTAACTACTCTTTTAGTGGCAAGATTCCTGAGAAGCTTGGTGATCCAGGTATACCGACCATTCCTTGCTCCATAAAGAATAATTATGTCAAGACTGCTTTATGCCTTTCTCTCTTTACAAAAGTCTTTGTTTAGAGAAACTAATCCCTACAGATATCTCTCTTCAGATGGCTGACAAGTCAACAGCCGTTCCCATTGGTATTTGTGAGGATATTCCCGTTGAAATTGCTAATTGTTTGATCCTTACTGATTTTGTTGTGCTTGACATGCCCGAGGATGGGAGCATGTCTATTATTCTTGGTAGACCTTTTCTTAACACCGCAGGTGCTATTATTGATTGCAATAAAGGAAAGGTTACTTTTAATGTGAATGATAAAGAACACACGGTGTATTTTCTGAAGAAGATTGACAAAAGGCATGGCCTAAACTCTATGGAGAATATCGAGACCGTGAAGATTGGTGATTGGGATTGTCCTCTACATGTGCACCACAAATACAAAATCATTATGGTGGGGACAATATCCATTAAAGTGAAGGTACCATGAATGCTTCATAGTAAGTGAAACTTTTTGCTCTATGTATTGCTTGTTTAGTAGTAGGACTTGATCAACCTTGCTATTAGGTGATTTTTATATAAGTAAAAAGTAGAGGTTGTTATGTTTGCATTTCTTTTAGCTTTTATCTTTCTTGCTGGTCCAAAGTTTATATTTTTGAAGATTCACGTAGCTAACCACTATTTCAAGTTTTCATAAAGTTTTGCAGCTTTTGAACCTCGAAAAATTTTCAACAGTGAAGTTGTCAGAAAAAATCCAAAAAAATAAAAATAAAAATTTCCATGCCGGGAGTGACCCAGAGGCACCTGGGGCTGACCAGGGGGGGCACCAGTGGCCCAGGCGGCCAGCTGGCGCGGCCTCCCCCCTGGCCGCGCCCACAAGGCGCTTAGGGCCCACAGGCCCCATCTCTAGGTGAGTCTTCTTCCTCTCTCTCTCTCTCTCTCTCTGTCTCTCCAAAAACACGAGTTCTGCACTTGTTCTTGCGTTCTTGCTGTTCTTGGAGGCGATTTTCGATCTCTCTCTACAGCCCATCATTCGAGCTGAGATTTTGAGCAAATACTCCCTGGTATGTGACTCCTCCACCCCTCCAATTAGATATTTGATTGGTGGCTTCATTAGTGAGTATTTAGTAGCTCTTGGTGTTGTTCATATGAGCTTTCAAGCATGTGTAGAAATTTATTTTCCAAGGTTTTGATGCAAGTTTATGACTTAGAGAAGTGAGTAGAGTAGTTTGCCCCAACTCATTTTTCTTAAATCCTTGTTTTTGTGAATTGTCAAAAATTTCAGAAATGAGTTTCTTAGGAAAAGCAAAAGGATGGCTTGGGAAGAAGAAGCCCGAGAATACTGATAGAGTAACTAGAGTTGCAGCTTCATCCTCAGCTGCTAGGGTGAGCTACAATGAAGATGTTGTGCCCCTGGAGTTGCTGGAAGATATAATTCCAACACGGGCAATGATGTTTCCGTGCAACCATTTTCTTGAAGCGGCAGGTATTAGGGAGGAGTTTGATAACCTTTGTGCTAATGCAGGTTTGACACGACTTGCAACATGCCGTGTTACTCAATATCGTAAACTCACCTCCTGTTTTATTAACAGTTTTGGATATAACCATGATGCTGGTCTTATTGAGTTTAAAATTTACAATGATCCTTTGACCATGTCTTTGGAAAGATTTTGTGAAATAATAGGTGTGCCGAACGTTGGGCGGACGGCAAAGATGAACACTCAGCCCACCGAGCTGAGAACGCTCTTCAACTCTCTTTGCAGTCAAGATACAATGGATATACGACGTTCAAAAAAATTCAGCATCTTGTTTCCCCAGCTCAGGTATTTTGCATATTATATTGCTAGAGGGGTATTAGCCCGAGACAACACGAGCAACATTTCTGCGCCGGATATTGCTATCCTAGCAAATGCCCTCTCAGGGGAAACTACGTATAATGTGGGTGCCTTGATTACTCGTCGACTTTTCCTTAATGGCAACAAGGGAGATATCTTTGGTGGCGTTTACGCCACACTTATTCTTGAGTCTCTTGGGCGCACCCCACATCCTGATGATGAGCCTTTTCCTTTTATAAGCTTTTAACTTGTTGCTATGAAGAGGCATGAGTTTGTTACCAGGACTTCCAAGTTTGGTAACCTTATTTATATTCTGAGGTTTGGACTAATCGATATTCGGGAGATCCGTCTACCTGCTCCATTTTGGTTTGATTCTACTCGCAGGAACGGATGGTCCTTCAACGTCATCCAGTTCGATGAGTTCGTGGCCTAGCAATAGTTCCATAACCCCATGGAGGGGGTTGTGCATGATGAGGATGAGGAGCCCGTTACCCAGTGGGGTGAAGGGTCTTCTTCCGCTTGGAGCGCGGAGCCTTCTTCGTGGGAGGATCCCAAGACTTCGGTCTATGCACCTGAAGCCCCGTACGACCCATGGACACACCAGTACTACCCTGGAGCTTGAGGCTCCTGGGACCACAGTAGCAGATACCAACTTAGGCCAAAAGCCTAAGCTTGGGGGAGTACGTGTCCTTCTCACTTTTTCCATCGTATTATCCGTTTTATGTTTTTTTATCTTTTCGAAGTTTTTGCATGTTCTTCTTTGATTCTTTCTTTGCAAAAACAACAAAAAGATTTTCTCTTTCTTTTTCTTTCGTTTAACCTTTGAAAAATACAAAAAGATTTCTTTTCTCTCTTTAGTTTGCTTTGTTGCAGAGTTCAGCTCGAGTCCGTGATGGCATTTGCACTTGATTATATTTTCCTGCGTTCAATCGTGCAAGCGACAAGGCAGTGATGACGAAGATCGACGAAAGGGATGCAACAAGGAAAACCGGTATGAACTATTTTTGTTTCTACTTTTGTAGATATGCTTGTACTTATGATTTAGAGACCAGCTTGTAGCGACATGGTGCTATGTTTACAATGCTTTCCCAGTGGTTCATGCTCTCCTTGTGACTAATCTCAAATAGCTAGGGTACATAATGTGTTGTTGAAATTATTTACATGCATTGCATTGTTCATGGTTTGGCATATTGAAGTGGTATTTCCCTTTGGAGAATTTTTGGATTGACTTGGCACATGCTTACACATGTTTAAGACTAAAAAGTCTACTATGCCTTGATGATCTTTGAATTTCAGAATAGTTATATTATTTTCATGCCCAATTCAATGTTGCTTTGTCACTCAGCATGATTATGATTGTTATTGCTCTCTAGTTGGTCGCTTCCCAGTCTTTTTCTAGCCTTCGCTCGCACTAAGCGGAATTCTGCTTGTACATCCAAAATCCTTGAAACCAGTTGTTCCATATGAGTCCACCATACCTTCCTATGTGGTATTTACCAGCCATCCTAACGAAGACTTTCTTGTACCATCTCGAAATTATTCAAAAACACTCATGTGTTGTGCTTCTGCTTTAGCTCATGAGGAAGTAGTAGGTACTTCATGACCTTCTTATGTTAGACATGTTTTATCCCGGGATTGCATGTCTAATCTGAAAACCCCTAATACGAGGAGGGACTGGCATGAGTGCGCCCAGCTCACAAAAGATAATCACAACCAACAAACCCTCCTTCACGCTTTGTTTATGAGAAATCAGAAAACTTTGGTAGTGATAAACAAAGGAGATTAAGGGGATGTGATCGTCCCCATCTTGGGAGCCGTTCCTTGAAACATGTCTAGCATAAGAGGTGATTGAGTTGTCTACTAGCATTCGTTGACGAATCATGCACCTCCCAAAAAAAATTTATCTCTGTTTTCAAAACCAAGAGCTCTGGTACATGTTTAGTCTTTGCTTCCAACCACGGGTTTTCAACCTTGCCATCAAAATCCAAGGTTCGAGAGTCTCCACTTTTTTTCTTCAAAGCACCAACTATGAGAGCATAATTGTCATTCTGAGTGTAATCTGCATTGTCCCAAAGTACTACATTATCTTCTGCATGATTGTGTGATAACCCACAACTGCAGGGGATCGAGATAGTCTTCGCGGGTAAGATAACCCAATTTATTGATTCGACTCAAGGGGAGCCAAAGAATATTCACAAGCTTTAACAGTGGAGTTGTCAGTTCAACCGCACCTGAGATACACTTACTTGCAACAAGATATTAATAGCAACTGCGATAACAGTAGTAGTGACGATAGCAACGGTAATAGTAACAGCAAAAGTAAACAACTAGTAACCAGAAGAATTGAAACACTGTAGGCTAGGGAGATGGATGGTTAGGCGCTGCATGGATAAGACACATCATGTAATCAACTTGGGGAAAGACACACAAAAAAACAAAGATCATCTAGGCATAAATCAAACATCAGGCATGTATCCCACAGGTAGTTATACGTGCTTGCAATAAGAACTTGCACAAAATCTTTTGTCCTACCATCCCGCTACGAACGGGGCCAAAAGGAACTTATGGAGATTAAGGTGCTCATGTCAAAGAGCACCGGAACAAAGCATTAACAATCAATGGATACATGGAATCCCCAAATTATAATCCATCCCCTTTGGTGTCCCAAGCTGTCACCTTTGGGATCGCCGGTTCCGGACCATAACAGGTGCAAAAAACTCATAGGTAGGATCAAGAACACAAATATATTCATGAAAACATAAAGGGTTCAGATCTCAAATCATGGCACTCGAGACCAAAGTGACAATCATTAAGAACAACAAGTTGAAGCAAAGATGATAAACACCAATCTAGATAAAGGCAACATGCCCCCAACAATATGATAAACTATTACATGATATAACTCATCCAATCCCTACCATCCCCTTTGCCTACAGCAGGAAATTACTCACACATGGATGGAGAAGTCATGGAGGGAGGATGGAGTGGTGATGAAGATGACGATGGTGATGATATCCCCTCAGTGGAGGCCAAAACAGCCTCCAAATTATCCCTCCCGGAGAAGAACAGAGGGTGGCGGCGGCGGCTCCGCAATGAGAATTGGTAAAACGACTTCTGTTCTGGGGTTTTCGCGCCACGGGAATAAATAAGAGCATCGGTAGGGCACCAGAGGAGGGGGAGGCCCCCAGGCGGCCAGAGGGCGCGGCCCCACCCCTGGCCGTGCCAGGGGGGCGCCTGGGGGCCCCTGGATTCCCCTCTGGTCGCACTTCTGGCATCTGGCTCCTTCGGGTGTGTGGATTTTCTGGGAACTTTCCGGGATGTCCAAAAATCCATTTTCCTGGGCACAATAAAACCATACAGACAGCTCTGCTGAAAACAGCGTTAGTCCGGGTTAGTTTCGTCCAAATCATGCAAGAATGAGGGAAAAACAATAGCAAAAGTGTTTGGAAAAGTAGTTACGTTTGAGACGTATCAACCACCCCCCCCCCAAGCTTAGCATATTGCTTGTCCTCAAGCAACTCAGTACAACAAACTGAACGCGACAAAGAAAACTTTGACAAACTCTTTTGCTTCAATAAATGTATATAAGCCTGTACTACGAAAAGAATTTAGCAAGTATCAAAACAATGCTATGAGGACAATGCACGAAGCAATCCTTCTTTCAAGTGATCAGTCTCAAACAACTAAAAGCAAATAATATGCTACTGAAAATCAAGACAGGATTACAATGCACAAAGTTTGAACATACTAGAGTGGTATTTCGCTAGCCTCCATGAGTGAAGCAAAACATAAATGCAGAAGCTCCTCCGGAGTTTTAAAGGAGACTAGAACTAAGAAATTTCAGAATAAATAATACCACAATCATGCAAAAGACAATGTAATACTTTGGGACAATGCACATTACACTCAGAATGACAATTATGCTCTCCTCGTTGGTGCTTTGAAGAAAGAAGGCGGAGACTCTCGAACCGTGGAATTTGATGGAAAGGTTGAAAACCCGTGGAAGGAAGCAAAGACTAAACTTGTACCAGAGCTCTTGGTTTTGAAAACAAAGATAAAAAAGTGTTTTTGGAGGTGCATGCTTTGTCAACGAATGCTAGTAGACAACTCAATCGCCTCTTACGCTAGACATGTTTCGAGGAACGGCTCCCAAGATGGAGACGCTCACATCCCCTTAATCTCCTTTGTTTATCACTGCCAAAGTTTTCTGATTTCTCATAGACAAAGCGTGAAGGAGGGTTTGTTGGTTGTGATTATCTTTTGTGAGCTGGGCGCACTCATGCCAGTCCCTCCTCGTATTGGGGTTTGCATATTAGACATGCAATCCCGGAATAAAACATGTCTAACATAAGACGGTCATGAATTACCTACTACTTCCTCATGAGCTAAAACAGAGGCACAAAACAGGAATGCTTTTGAATAATTTCGAGATGGTACAAGAAAGTCTTTGTTAGGACGGCCGATAAATACCACATAGGAAGGTATGGTGGACTCATATGGAAAAACTGGTTTCAAGGATTTTGGATGCACAAGCAGAAATCTGCTTAGTGCGAGCGAAGGCTAGCAAAATACTGGGAAGCGACCAACTAGAGAGCAATAACAGTCATAATCATGCAGAGCGACAAAGTAACATTGAATTAGGCATGAAGATGATATGTCTATTCTAAAATTCAAAGATCATCAAAGCATAGTAGACTTTCCAGTCATAAACATGTGTAAGCATGTGCCAAGTCAATCCAAGAATTCTCCAAAGGGAAATACCACTTCAGCATGCCAAACCATGAACAATGCAATGCATGTAAATCATTTCAACAACACATTATGCACTCTAGCTACTTGGGATTGACCACAAAGGAAGCATGAACACTGGGAAAGCATTGTAAACATAGAACTATGTCGCTACAAGCTGGTCTCTAATTCATAAGTACAAGCATATGTACAAAAGTAGAAACAAAAAGAGTTCATACCAGTTTTCCTTGTTGCATCCCTTTCGTCGATCTTCGTCATTACTGCCTTGTCACTTGCACGACCGAACGTGGGAAATGTAATCAAATGCCATCACGGACTCGGGCTGAACTCTGCAACAAAGCAAACTAAAGAGAGAAAATAAAATCTTTTTGGATTTTTCAAAGATTTAGCGAAAGAAAAAGAAAAGATAAATCTTTTTGTTGTTTTTGCAAAATAAAAGAACAAAGAAGAACGGGCAAAAACTTCTAAAGATCAAAGCAAACAACAACAAATAAAAACGGATAATACAATGGAAAGGTGAGAAGGAAACGTTCGGCACACCTATTATATCACAAAACTGTGCCAAAGACATGGTTATGAGATCATTATAAAGTTTGAACTCGACGTTCCAGCATCATGGTTATAAAAAAACTGTTGACAAAACAGGAGGTAAGCTTTTTGTATTGTACCACACGGCATAGAGCTATCCGTGTCAAACCTTCATTGGCACAAAGGCCATAAAATTCCTCCTTAATTCCGGCAGCTGTAAGAAAATCATCGCACGGATACATCATTGCGCATGCTTGATTTGTGTCTTCCAACAACTCGAGGGGCACATGATCTTCATTGTAGCTCACCCTAACTGCTGAGGGTGCAGCTGCAGCTCTAGTGACTCGATCGGAGCGCTCGGGCTTCTTCTTCCCAAGCCACCCCTTTGCTTTTCCAAAGAAACTCATTTCTGAATTTTTTTACAATTCACAAAGACAAGGATTTAAACAAAGTGAGTTGAGGCAAACTATTCTACTCACTTACTTAAGTCATAAACTTGCATCAAAAACTTGGAAAATAAATTTCTACACATGCATGCAAGCTCATAAGAACAGCACCAAGAGCTACTAAATACTCACAAATGAAGCCACCAATCAAAAATCTAATTGGAGGGGTGAAGGAGTTACATACCAAGGAGTATTTGCCCAAAATCTCAGCTCAAACGGTGGGTTGTAGAGAGAGATCGAAAATCGCCTCCAAGAACACCAAGAACGCAAGAACAAAGTGCAGAACTCGTGTTTTTGGAGAGAGAGGAAGGAGGAGGAAGAAAACTTACCTAGCTGGCTGCCCTGTGGGCGCGGCCAGGGGCCAGGTCACGCCAGCTGGCCACCTGGGCCACTAGTGGCCCCCCTGGTCAGCCCCAGGTGCCCCTGGGTCACTCCCGGCATGAAAATTTTTAATATATTTTTTTGGATTTTTTCTGACAACTTCACTATTGAAAAAAATTCGAAGTTCAAAAAGCTGCGAAACTCTCTGAAAACTTGAAGCAGTGATTAGAATTGTGAAGTTTCAAAAACATATAAACTTGGTACAACAAGGAGAATAAAATCTAAAGCAAATGAACACATAACAAGCTCCACTTTTTACCTATATAAAACATGCTTACTATCAAGGTTGATCAAGTCTTACCAACAAACCGGTGATACATAGAGCAAAAAGCCTCACCTCTGATGAAGTGATCATTGCACTTTTACTTTAATGGACATTGTCCCTACCATGATGGTTTTTTATTTATGGTGCACATGTAAAGGACAATCCCATTCTCCAATCTTCACGGTCTCGATATTCTCTATAGAGTTGAGGCCATGCTCCCATCCTCGGGCATGTCAAGCACAACAAAATCAATAAGTATTAAACAATTAGCAATTTCAACGGGAACATCCTCACAAATACCTATGGGAACATTTGTTGACTTGTCAGCCATCTGAAGAGAGATATCTGTAGGGATTAGTTTTTCTAAACATAATCTCTTGTAAAGAGAAAAGGGCATAACACTCACTCCTGCTCCAAGATCAGATAAAGCAGTCCTGACATAATTATTCTTTATGGGGCAAGGAATGGTGGGTATACCTGGATCACCAAGCTTCTCAGGAATCTTGCCACTAAAAGAGTAGTTAGCAAGCATAGTAGATATTTCTTAGTTAGGAACTTTTCTTTTATTAGTAACAATATCTTTCATATATCTCGAATAGGGAGGTAACTTAATAGCATCAGTCAAAGGAATTTGAAGAAAAAGAGGTTTCATCCACTCACAAAACTTATTGTAATGTTCTTCTTCTTTGGTTTTGAGAGACTTACCTGGAAAGGGCATAGGTTTCTGTACCCATGGTTCTCGTTCCTTCCCATGTCCTCTTGCGATGAAGTATTCTCTAGTGTATTTCTTGCGTTTGTCGGGTGCTTCCTCGTCTCGAGCCTCGGGTGGATCATTCTTTTCACCATCTCCTTCAGGCTCAGCACCGTCTTCAGTCTCAGCATCGGAAGTACATATACTATTTGGATCATTGGAATTGTCAGCTTCTTTGTGTTTTTTCTTCTTCGGAGAGATAACAATTTCTTCTTCCTGGATTTGAGAATCTTGCTCGATCCTCTTAGGATGCCCCTCCGGGTAGGGAGGATCTTGAGTGCTAGTTCCCCCTCGGGTTTTAATCCTGAAGGCCTGTATATCCTGTTTGGCATTATTAGCGAGCAAATCTTTTTGCACATTAGAAATTTGATCAAGCTGAGTTAGAACCATATGAAAATGCTTCACAAGACATTTAACATCATTAACTGTTCTACCTAGAACATCAAGCAAACTTTTGATAGCAAGGGAATTATCATGCAACTGACTTTGTATCTTCTCACTAAAGTGATTCTGCTTCATAATAAAATTATCAAGCTCATCTAAACATTGATTGTCGGGACCCGGGGTTAGCGTATGCAAGACTCGCTACAACACAATCATATGGAGAGCCGAGAACCGTACCCACTTGTGTAAGCAGACAAGGCCAAGCACGGAACGTTCTCGGAAAGCATCGAACGTGAGGGGCATCCCATCCAGGCCGGATGATCAACTGAAATGGGTCCTCATCGTCCGCACACAAGTCTAATTGATATTGGTGGTGAACTCCCATACTCATAGACAAGTCGCCTCAACCATACTATCGATTGTATTATAACCCTTACATAGACTTACTCCAGCCCGATCACTTAGTCGGTGTCAGAACCCCAACTTGGGTAAGTGCTAGGGTTGCTTGCGTTCTTTGCATCATGTGAAAATTTCAAAAGAAATTCAAAAATGGGGAAAAGAAAAGCCCTAAAGAATTTATTTCAAATGGCCAGATAAAAATATTTTCCAAAAATCATTTGAATAGTTGAAAAATTCCTATAAATGATGGTGATCATTTCAAAAGTGGTTTGGGTTCATTCCCACACTCAAGGAATTTTCTACAATTCAAACAGTGCCTTGGAAAATTAAAAGAACCCCTATTTGAATTGAGATTCAAATTTATTGAATTTCAAAAATGCCCAAAAGTCATAAGTGGTTTGCTACTGACCACCTAGGGTTTTTAAAATTATTTGGGCGTTTTATTAAATTGCCTAGATATTTATTTCTAAGGCAAAACAAAATAACAGAAAAATTAAAAGAAAAAGGAAAGGAAAAGAACCCCTTGGCCAATCTGGCCCAACTGAAGCCCCCCAGCCTCCTGGCCCAGCCCAGCCCACCTAGGGAGGGCACATGCGTCTTCCTCCCCAGGACAGGCAGGCAGCACGCCGGCGACCGCCGTGGGCGTGCCAGGCAGCTACCTGCCTCCCTCTCTCTTCCCGTGGCGCCTGGAGACGCCTGGAAGGCCACCGCGTCCACTCCCCCTCTCGCCATTTCCTCCCTACCTCTCCTCCTCGCCGTTCTTGCGCCACCCGAAGCTCACGCCGGAGCACGCCGCCGCACCAGCGTGGCCCTCGACGTCGAGAAGCCTAGCCACCGTGTCCAGAAGCACTGGCACCGCCGTCTTCGTCTTCCCGCGGATCAAATTGAGCCTCAGAGCCCCTGGAGCTGACGCCATCCTCGATTCCTCGCCGCCGGCCGCCATTTATTCCGGCGAGGAATTCCTCCACGCCAGCCTCTCCCCGGCCACGCCGAGCTCCGCTTCATGCTCAGGGTGAGCCTCCCCTTCCTCCGTGCACCTCCCCGTGCCCTAGCCGCTGATCTCGCCGAGGACAGAGCTGCGCCGCCGCCATACTCAACGCCGGCAACGCTCTAGTGCCCCTGGAGACCCCCCCCCGATGGCATCCCTATACGCGGGAGCACGTGGGCTTCAATTTGGTGCTCGCCCCGAGCCCTCCCGTGGCATGTAGCGCAACTCCGGCGGAGCGCCGCCGCGTGCAGAGCCCATTAGGCCCCCTAACCCGCGTGCTAATCACCCCCTAACCCCCTCCCACGGCCAATGACAGGTGGGGCCCTGCCCTAATTAACCCCTCGGGTTAATTATAAACAGGGGATTAACCCCCACTGAGACTGACAGGCCGACCCCACTGGCCAGAGCCCACCCATGTCATGCTGATGTCACCATGACGCAGTAAATCAATTTCTGATTTAAAAGAAATTATAGAAATTCAAGAAATTCATTTAAACTTTGAAAAATCATAGAAAATTCATTTTAACTCCAAATTGGACAAATAATATGTCTAAAATTATCAGAAAAATATAAGGATTCTGAATATGGACTTTGTTTGTATGTTTGACCAATTTAAATTGGGTGAATAGTGGCAAACATCCATATGACTTTAAATTGAATTCAATTTTGGAGTGAATTTGCAAATGACTTTGCAACACACTTATTTTAGATGGATTCATCCACACATCAGAGACATTGTTCCAACTATACAACATCACTTCATGATCAACCTTTTCAAATGAACTTTCATGCATTCAACTTCATTTGAAATTCATCGATAAATCAAATGGAGTTTGAATTTGCATTTCAAATGCAATATACTCCTTTTAAATGAAATTCTCAACACATCAGTACCATGAACATCACCATTACAATCTTATTCATGTGATTGTGCATTGTACATTATGTTGATCCTATGATTGTCATGTTGCTGATAGAAGTGGAGCCGGAACCTGAGATCACCCCTTCGTTGAAGACCCCGTGACTGAACCCCGTCAGCAAGGCAAGCAAACCCCCATTGATCATGTCTATAAAATCCCACTTCCCTCTCGGTCTCGCTTATGCATGTTTAGGAGATCACCTTGTATCGATTCTACCGCATAGTTGAACCCATATCCTTTGCATGACCTATCATCTTGTCACCGTAGTAAGCAATACACAATCCTAGCAGATGTAGGAGTTGTTTGATATCATGTGGCCCCTGCAACTGTTACTGCTTATTGCATGCTTAGTGGTACAATGAGGTTGCTTTTGATGTGAGTCGGGATGATGGTAAACATGGTGTTGAGGAAAGTGAAACTGTGTTGGTGAATCCACCCTAATACAAGGTGAACGATGAGAGGCTGTGTAGGAGTACACAGTGGGTTGTCTCGTTGAACACCGCCTTAAGTCCGAGTTCTTGTGTGGTGATCCAAGAAGAAGAGTACAACCACACATTGGGCTCACTAACCCCTCTCATCCTAGTACCTCACCCCGTTTGAACCCCAGAAGTCGCAGTAGTTCGGAGTTCTGGTAGGGCTGTGGCACGTCTGCGAAGTGGATGAACGGCTTTTCAAGACCGGCTTGGGACCCTGCACACATCGTTTGAGGCTGTACTGGAACCTCGGCCGGACTTCCATACGGATCCCCCTTAGATAGGCGACTCTCTGGACTAGAACGGAGCTGTGGGCGAAGTGTTGTGGTGGCATCCTCGCTGTCACCTCTTGAACGGTGACACGCAAAAGGCGGTAACTCATGACACGTGTGTGTAGCGGTACACCCCTGCAGGGTTAAAAAAAACTATTTGAATAGCCGCGTCCGCGGTTAAGGACTGCTTGGAAAGCTTAGCTTGATTATTAGACAACTTGAACTGGATACTTCTAAAACTCGCAAGATAAGCGTGAGTGCTATGGTGTGCTCCTCGTGGGGAAGTCGAGGAAGTAACCATAGTGGTGTATTGGTTGGAGATGTAGTGGACTTGTGTACGCTTCTTACCTCAAGTCTGGTACTCGTAGTTCAGGACTAGCCAAGTCAAAGCTGGCACTTCTGCAAGTGAACCCCACCTCCCTTTACCTTGATACATGTGCATGAGTAGTATAGCTCCTACGTAAGTCTTGCTGAGTACGACTTTTTACTCACGTTTGCTTATTCTATGTTTTAGATGAACCCATTGACCCCGAAGGTGGATTCTTCATCGAGCTCGACGACTGAAGACCAAGCTAGTGTAGTCCCAGTCAGACGACTGTTCCCTCGTGGAAGGGCTTGTTTATAGATAAGGCTTCTCTAAGCCATTTGTTAAACTTGTCTGTACTCAGACCTACTTTGCTTCCGCATGTTTGATGTAATGTTGGATCACAGACTTGTGATCTCTGTGTGCACTCAGTAAGAGTTATTAATAAAGATGTATACATTGTAGAGAATTGCAATGATACCTGATGTTCATACTAGACATGTGTGTTGCGTGTATGTTTATAACATGCATGTCTTAGTATGGGTTTTCGAGACCTTAGTTGTGATCTGGCTGGCGGTCTTTTATACACCAAGTGGCCCTTAGATGTGCGCAGCTTGGGGCATCGCGATGCGATTGTTCGAGACTCTGTCTCGTGCACATTTTGATGTATGATCGAGCCCGCCCTAGACCCCGACTAAGTGATCGGGCTGGAGTAAGTCTATGTATGAGTTATGAGATAGTCGATAGTATGGTTGAGGCGACTTGTCTGCGAATATGGGAGTTCATCAACCATATCATTAGACTTGTGTGCGGACGATGAGGACCCATCTCAGATGATCATCCGGCCTGAATGGGATGCCCCTCACGTACGATGCTTTCCGAGAACGTTTTGTGCTTGGCCTTGTCTGCTTAGACAAGTGGGTACGGTTCTCGGCTCTCCATACGACTATGTCATAGCGGGACTTGCATATGCTAACCCCGGGTCCCGACAGACTTGGTATCAGAGCAGGACTGATTGTAGGATTATCAGCCTTGGCCGAAGTCGAGTCTAGCCTTCTATAGTTATATAGTTACTCTGGGTATATAAGGGAACAACGTAAGGCTTCTTTTTTCTCCTTACCTCCTTCGTTCTGAGTTCTGAGTCACCCTTACCTCTTCTACGGGAAGATAGGACTAGGCTCATCTTTGTCTTACTAGAACATCTCGTTGTTTGCTTCCTTGTAGCCGTAGGAAGGTTGTGTTCGTTTTGTTTTGAGTTGTTACGCTTCCTGATTTCTTACATCGTATGTAAGTGTTGTTTCTACATTGCAAGAAAAGACATTTCTTACAATTACAGCCGTTATGCTGTCCGAGTCCTTCCAGGTTTCTTCATAATCTGATGCATTTGCAAAATCCTTCTATCTTTTCGGTTGTCTTTCCAGAGAATATGTTAGGTGGCATTCCCGACAGTTCCATAGACTTTGTTGTAGGTTTTCTTCTAGAAACCTATTTTGAGGCAATTGCAGTTCTTCCTCCCACTTTAGATGTCTTCTAGCCAGAAGAACCACACTAACCTTCGTGTTGGGGTACTTTGCTACTCTGACATATCCATTGTAGCCCCTAGTACGCCTTGGTCATCCTCTAGCAAACAATCTAGTGACCCAACCCTTAAATCTAGCCACCCGACAGATGTGTAGAATTCATGGTGGATCTTATACCAGGCACAGCCCCAATTTCCAGACGTCCATATAGAATGGCCCCACATGAGCTAGCTGAGCTAAAAACCCAACTTGATGCTTCGTTGGCAAAAGGCTTCATCCGCCCTAGCTCATCGCCATGGGGTTGCCCCGTTCTGTTCGTAACGAAGAAAGATGGAACAGAAAGGATGTGCGTAGACTATCGCCCGCTAAATCTAGCGACGATAAAGAAAAAGCACCCACTGCCCAAGATCAATGATCTTTATGATCAACTTGCTGGATCCTCTGTCTTCTCCAAGATGGATTTGAGATTAGGCTATCATCAAATCAAAATCCGAAACGAGGACATTCCCAAAACGGCTTTTACTACTCGTTATGGTCTTTACGAGTACACCGTCATGTCCTTTGGTTTAACCAATGCCCCCGCCACTTTCTCACGCATGATGAATTCGATCTTCATGGAGTACCTAGATAAATTTGTTGTAGTTTATCTCGATGACATTCTCATCTACTCGAAGAACGAAGAAGAACATGCCGAACACCTAAGGCTGGTATTGATGAAACTTAGAGAGCATCGCCTGTATGCTAAATTCTCCAAGTGTGAATTTTGGATACCAGAAGTGACCTACTTAGGCCACGTGATTTCTGCAAAAGGCATTGCTGTGAATCCCGAGGGAGTTCAGGCCGTCCTTGACTGGACTCCACCTGAATCGGTTAAGCAAGTTAGGAGTTTTCTTGGCCTAGCCAGCTATTGTCGCCGCTTCATCGAGAACTTTTCTAAAGTTGCAAAGCCTCTAACTGAACTCCTCAAGAAAGATAAGAAATTCCTATGGACTCCCAAGTGCGAGGAAAGCTTTCAAGAGCTAAAAAGAAGATTGACTTCTGCACCCGTACTTGCACCTCCAGACACCAAAAAGGATTTCGAGATCTTTTGTGACGCCTCACGGCAAGGGTTAGGATGCATACTTATGCAAGATAGACATGTGGTAGCTTATGCTTCACGCCAGTTGCGTCCACATGAAGAGAACTATCCAACCCATGACCTTGAACTCGCTGTCGTAGTTCATGCCCTAACAACTTGGCGACATTACCTCCTTGGTAATCGTTGTGAGATCTATTCCGACCACCAAAGCCTCAAATATATATTCACCCAGCCAGATCTTAATCTCAGGAAAAGACGCTGGATTGAGTTGATAAAAGATTATGACTTAGGAATTTCTTACACCCCAGGCAAAGCCAATGTCATGGCTGATGCACTAAGTCGTAAGTCGTATTGTAACAACCTCATGTTACAACAGTATCAACCACTTCTTCATGAGGAATTTCGAAAGCTCAATCTTGAGATTGTTCCTCATGGCTATCTTTCTACCTTGGTGGCGAAACCAACTCTTGAGGATCAAATCATAGTTGCCCAAAGGCGTGCACGAGGTGTTCGCCGGATCAAGGAGAACATTGCTAGCGGAGTTGCTAAATGTTTCTCCACAGATAGTAAAAGAACGGTATTCTTTGGAAATCGTTTTGTAGTACCTAAGAATAGGGAACTGAGGCAACTCATCCTCAAGGAAGCCCATGACACACCCCTCTCGATTCATCCCGGTAGCACAAAAATGTACCGATATCTACGCCAGAGATTTTGGTGGACTAGGATGAAGAGAGACATTGCTCGATTTGTTGTTGAATGTGATGTTTGTCGTCGCATTAAGGCAGAACACCAAAGACCTGCTGGTACACTTCAACCTTTGCCTATTCCAGAGTGGAAATGGGACAAAGTCGGTATGGACTTCATCACCGGCTTTCCAAAAACCCAGAAAGGAAACGATGCCATCTTTGTTGTCATAGATAGGCTTTCCAAAGTTGCTCACTTCCTTCCAGTTCGCGAGTCTATAACTGCTAGTCAGTTGGCGGAATTGTACGTCTCTAGAATTTTATCCCTTCACGGTGTTCCTTTGGAAATCAATTCTGACCGTGGTAGCCTTTTCACCTCTAGATTCTGGGGAAGCTTTCAGAATGCTATGGGAACTCATCTCTCCTTTAGTACAGCTTTCCATCCTCAGTCTAGCGGTCAAGTCGAAAGGGTTAACCAAATTCTTGAAGACATGCTCAGAGCTTGTGTTATCTCATTCGGAAAGAATTGGGAGAAGTCTCTTCCATTCGCCGAATTTGCTTATAACAATAGCTTCCAATCTAGTCTGAACACGGCTCCTTTTGAACTCCTTTATTGACGACGATGTCGAACACCCCTTAACTGGTCAGAAACTGGTGAAAGACAATTCTTTGGACCGGACATGATCATGGAAGCAGAAGAGCAAGTTCGCATTGTTCGTGATCAATTGAAAGCAGCCCAGTCTCGTCAGAAAAGCTACTATGATCGTCATCATCGGCAAAAAAGCTACAATCTGGATGAGAAGGCTTACCTTCGGGTTACTCCTCTGAAGGGAACCCAAAGATTCGGTATGACAGGCAAGTTGGCCCCACGTTACATCGGACCTTTCCGCATTCTCGCTAAACGTGGAGAAGTTGCCTACCAACTTGAGCTACCCCCTCACCTTTCCCGAGTACATGATGTATTCCATGTGTCACAACTCAGGCGTTACTTCAAGGACCCCATCCGCGAAGTTGACCATGAAACGCTTGATCTCCAAGATGACATTTCTTATCGAGAGTACCCTGTTCGTATTCTTGATTCAGCAGAGCGTGTCACTCGCCGAAAGATGATCAAGTTTCTGAAAGTTCAGTGGTCACACCACTCCGAGAAAGAAGCCACGTGGGAAAGAGAAGACCGTCTCAGTGCCGAGTACCCCTCCTTCCTCCCGCAGACTTCTGAATCTCGGGACAATATTCTTTTGAGTGGGGGCGAGTTGTCAGAACCACAACTTGGGTAAGTGCTAGGGTTGCTTGTGTTCTTTGCATCATGTGAAAATTTCAAAAGAAATTCAAAAATGGGGAAAAGAAAAGCCCTAAAGAATTTATTTCAAATGGCCAGATAAAAATCTTTTTCCAAAAATCATTTGAATAGTTGAAAAATCCTATAAATGATGGTGATCATTTCAAAAGTGGTTTGGGTTCATTCCCACACTCAAGGAATTTTCTACAATTCAAACAGTGCCTTGGAAAATTAAAAGAACCCCTATTTGAATTGAGATTCAAATTTATTGAATTTCAAAAATGCCCAAAAGTCATAAGTGGTTTGCTACTGACCGCCTAGGGTTTTTAAAATTATTTGGGCATTTTATTAAATTTCCTAGATATTTATTTCTAAGGCAAAACAAAATAAGAGAAAAATTAAAAGAAAAAGGAAAGGAAAAGAACCCCCTGGCCAATCTGGCCCAACTGAAGCCCCCCAGCCTCCTGGCCCAGCCCAGCCCACCTGGGGAGGGCACATGCGTCTTCCTCCCTAGGACAAGCAGGCAGGCAGCACGCCGGCGACCGCCGTGGGCGTGCCAGGCAGCTACATTCCTCCCTCTCTCTTCCCGTGGCGCCTGGAGACGCCTGGAAGGCCACCGTGTCCACTCCCCCTCTCGCCATTTTCTCTCTACCTCTCCTCCTCGCCGTTCTTGCGCCACCCGAAGCTCACGCCGGAGCACGCCGCCGCACCAGCGTGGCCCTCAACGTCGAGAAGCCTAGCCACCATGTCCAGAAGCACTGGCACTGCCGTCTTCGTCTTCCCGCGGATCCAATTGAGCCTCAGAGCCCCTGGAGCAGACGCCATCCTCGATTCCTCACCGCCGACCGCCATTTATTCCGGCGAGGAATTCCTCCACGCCTGCCTCTCCCCGGCCACGCCGAGCTCCGCTTCATGCTCAAGGTGAGCCTCCCCTTCCTCCCAGCCTCTCCGTGCACCTCCCCGTGCCCTAGCCGCTGATCTCGCCGAGGACAGAGCTGCGCCACCGCCATACTCAACGCCGGCAATGCTCTAGTGCCCCTGGAGACCCCCCGATGGCATCCCTATACGCGGGAGCACGTGGGCTTCAATTTGGTGCTCGCCCCGAGCCCTCTCGTGGCCTGTAGCGCAACTCCGGCGGAGCGCCGCCGCGTGCAGAGCCGTCGGCGTCAAGCCGGCCATTAGGCCCCCTAACCCGCGTGCTAATCACCCCCTAACCCCTTCCCACGGCCAATGACAGGTGGGGCCCTGCCCTAATTAACCCCTCGGGTTAATTATAAACAAGGGATTAACCCCCACTGAGACTGACAGGCCGACCCCACTGGCCAGAGCCCACCCACGTCATGCTGATGTCAGCATGACGCGGTAAATCAATTTCTGATTTAAAAGAAATTATATAAATTCCAGAAATTCATTTAAACTTTGAAAAATCATAGAAAAATCATTTTAACTCCAAATTGGACAAATAATATGTCTAAAATTATCAGAAAAATATAAGGATTCTTAATATGGACTTTGTTTGTATGTTTGACCAATTTAAATTGGGTGAATAGTGGCAAACATCCATATGACTCTAAATTGAATTCAATTTTGGAGTGAATTTGCAAATGACTTTGCAACACACTTATTTTAGATGGATTCATCCACACATCAGAGACATTGTTCCAACTATACAACATCACTTCATGATCAACCTTTTCAAATGAACTTTCATGCATTAAACTGCATTTGAAATTCATCGATAAATCAAATGGAGTTTGAATTTGCATTTCAAATGCAATATACTCCTTTTAAATGAAATTCTCAACACATCAGTACCATGAACATCACCATTACAATCTTATTCATGTGATTGTGCATTGTACATTATGTTGATCCTATGATTGTCATGTTGCTGATAGAAGTGGAGCCGGAACCCGAGATCACCCCCTTCGTTGAAGACCCCGTGACTGAACCCCGTCAGCAAGGCAAGCAAACCCCCATTGATCATGTCTATAAAATCCCACTTCCCTCTCGGTCTCGCTTATGCATGTTTAGGAGATCACCTTGTATCGATTCTACCGCATAGTTGAACCCATATCCTTTGCATGACCTATCATCTTGTCACGGTAGTAAGCAATACACAATCCTAGCAGATGTAGGAGTTGTTTGATATCATGTGGCCCCTGCAACTGTTACTGCTTATTGCATGCTTAGTGGTACAATGAGGTTGCTTTTGATGTGAGTCGGGATGATGGTAAACATGGTGTTGAGGAAAGTGAAACTGTGTTGGTGAATCCACCCTAATACAAGGTGAACGATGAGAGGCTGTGTAGGAGTACACAGTGGGTTGTCTCGTTGAACACCGCCTTAAGTCCGAGTTATTGTGTGGTGATCCAAGAAGAAGAGTACAACCACACATTGGGCTCACTGACCCCTCTCATCCTAGTACCTCACCCCGTTCGAACCCCAGAAGTCGAAGTAGTTCGGAGTTCTGGTAGGGTTGTGGCACGGTCTGCGAAGTGGATGAACGGCTTTTCAAGACCGGCTTGGGACCCTGCACACATCGTTTGAGGCTGTACTGGAACCTCGGCCGGACTTCCATACGGATCCCCCTCAGATAGGCGACTCTCTGGACTAGAACGGAGCTATGGGCGAAGTGTTGTGGTGGCATCCTCGCTGTCACCTCTTGAACGGTGACACGCAAAAGGCGGTAACTGATGACACGTGTGTGTAGCGGTACACCCCTGCAGGGTTAACAAAACTATTCGAATAGCCGCGTCCGCGGTTAAGGACTTCTTGGAAAGCTTAGCTTGATTATTAGACAACTTGAACTGGATACTTCTAAAACTCGCAAGATAAGCGTGATTGCTATGGTGTGCTCCTCGTGGGGAAGTCGAGGAAGTAACCATAGTGGTGTATTGGTAGGAGATGTGGTGGACTTGTGTACGCTTCTTACCTCAAGTCTGGTACTCGTAGTTCAGGACTAGCCAAGTCAAAGCTGGCACTTCTGCAAGTGAACCCCACCTCCCTTTACCTTGATACATGTGCATGAGTAGTATAGCTCCTACGTAAGTCTTGCTGAGTACGACTTTGTACTCACGTTTGCTTATTCTATGTTTTAGATGAACCCACTGACCCCGAAGGTGGATTCTTCATCGAGCTCGACGACTGAAGACCAAGCTAGTGTAGTCCCAGTCAGACGACTGTTCCCTCGTGGAAGGGCTTGTTTATAGATAAGGCTTTTATAAGCCATTTGTTAAACTTGTCTGTACTCAGACCTACTTTCCTTCCGTATGTTTGATGTAATGTTGGATCACAGACTTGTGATCTCTATGTGCACTCTGTAAGAGTTATTAATAAAGATGTATACATTGTAGAGAATTGAAATGATACGTGCTGTTCATACTAGACATGTGTGCTGCGTGTATGTTTATAACATGCATGTCTTAGTATGGGTTTTTGAGACCTTAATTGTGGTATGATTGGCGGTCTTTTATACACCAAGTGGCCCTTAGATGTGCGCAGCTTGGGGCATCGCGATGTGATTGTTCGAGACTCTGTCTCGTGCACATTTTAATGTATGATCGAGCCCGCCCTAGACCCAGACTAAGTGATCGGGCTGCAGTAAGTCTATGTAAGAGTTATGAGATAGTCGATAGTATGGTTGAGGCGACTTGTCTGCGAATATGGGAGTTCATCAACCATATCATTAGACTTGTGTGCGGACGATGAGGACCCATCTCAGATGATCATCCGGCCTGAATGGGATGCCCCTCACGTACGATGCTTTCCGAGAACGTTCTGTGCTTGGCCTTGTTTGCTTAGACAAGTGGGTACGGTTCTCGGCTCTCCATACGACTATGTCGTAGCGGGACTTGCATACGCTAACCCCGGGTCCCGACAGTCGGGGTCTAGGGCGGGCTCGATCATACATCAAAGTGTGCACGTGACGGAGTCACGAGCAATCGCATTGCGATGCCCCAAGAAGCGCACATCTAAGGGCCACTTGGTGTATAAAAGACCGCCAGCCAGATCACAACTAAGGTCTCGAAAACCCATACTAAGACATGCATGTTATAATCATACACGCAGCACACATGTCTAGTATGAACAGCAGGTATCATTGCAATTCTCTACAAAGTATACAACTTTATTGATAACTCTTACAGAGTGCACACAGAGATCACGAGACCGTGATCCAACATTACAACAAGCATGGAGAAGCAAAGTAGGTCTGAGTACAGAGAAGTTTAACAAATGGCTTAGAGAAGCCTTATCTATAAACAAGCCCTTCCACGAGGGACCAGTCGTCTGACTGGGACTACACTAGCTTTATCAGTCGTCGAGCTCCAGGAAGAATCCACCTTCGTGGTCAGTGGGTTCATCTAAAACATAGAATAAGCAAACGTGAGTACAAAGTCGTACTCAGCAAGACTTACGTAGGAACTATACTACTCATGCACATGTATCAAGGTAAAAGGAGGTGGGGTTCATAAGCAGAAGTGTCAGCTTTGACTTGGCTAGTCCTGAACTACGAGTACCAGACTGGAGGTAAGAAGCATACACGAGTCCACTATATCTCCAAACAATTACACCACTATGGTGCCTTCCTCGACTTCCCCACGAGAAGGCACGCCATAGCACTCACGCTTATCTTGGCAAGTTTTATAAATATCCAGTTCAAGTTGTCTAATAATCAAGCTAAGCTTTCCAAGCAGTCCATAACCGCCGACGCGGCTATTAGAATAGTTTTGTTAACCCTGCAGGGGTGTACCGCTACACACACATGACCATCAGTTACCGCCTTTGGCCTCGACACCATTCAAGGGGTGTCGGCGAGGATGTTCACCACAACACTTCGCCCACAACTCCGTTCTAGTCCAGAGAGTCGCCTATCTGAGGGGGATCCGTATGGAAGTCCGGCCGAGGTTCCAGTACAGCCTCAAACGATGTGTGTAGGGTCCCAAGCCGGTCTTGAAAAGCCGTTCATCCACTTCGCAGACCGTGCCACAGCCCTACCAGAACTCCAAACTACTGCGACTTCTAGGGTTCGAACGGGGTGAGGTACTAGGTCGAGAGGGGTCAGTGAGCCCAATGTGTGGTTGTACTCTTCTTCTTGGATCACCACACAAGTACTCGGACTTAAGGCGGTGTTCAACGAGACAACCCACTGTGTACTCCTACACAGCCTCTCATCGTTCACCTTGTATTAGGGTAGATTCACCAACACATTTCCACCATCATCAACATGATCACTACCATCCCGACTCACAAAAGAGTAACCTCATTGTAACTCTAAGCATGCAATAAGCAGTAACAGTTGCAGGGGCCACATGATATCAATCAACTCCTACATTTGCTAGGATTGTGGTTTGCTTACTATTGTGACAAATGATAGGTCATGCAAAGGAATGGGTTCATCTATGCGGTAGAAACGTAGCATGGTAATCATCCTAAACAATGCATAAGCGAGACTGAGAGGGAAGTGGGATTTTATCGACATGATCAATGGGGGTTTGCTTGCCTTGCTGACGAGGTTCAATTACGGTGAAAGTGTCTTCAACGAAGGGGGTGGCCTCCGGTTTCGGCTCCACTTCTATCCGGACAAACAAAGCATGAAGTAGCAATCAATATGAATGCAATGCTCAAGCACATGATCAAATGTTATAACATGGTGTAAGGGGTGATGATGTGTTGTCAATTCCATTTAAATGGAGTGTATTGCATTTGAGTTGCAAATTCAAACTCCATATGATTTATCGATGAATTTCAAATGCATTTGAAACCATGAATGTTCATTTGAAATGTTTGGTCATGAAGTGATCTTGTAAAGGTGAGGTAAAGTCTCTGATGTGTGGATGAAACCATTTAAAAGAAGTGTGTTGCAAAGTCATTTACAAATTCACTCCAAATTTGAATTCAAAAGAATGACATATGCATGTTTGCTACTGTACACCCATTTTAAAATGGTCAAACATAGAAACAAGTTGCATATTCAGAATCCTTGTATTTTTCTGATAATTTTAGACATATTATTTGTCCAATTTGGAGTTAAAATGAATTAGTTATGATTTTCTAAAGATTTGCCTATTTTCTGGATTTTCTGGAATTAGATTAAATCATTTAATTGCTTTACTGCGTCAGCATGACGTCAAGATGACGTGGGGGGGTCTGACGTGTGGGGTCGGCCTGTCAGTGTCTCAGGGGGTTAAACCCCTCTGTTTAAATTAACCCACTGGTTAATTAGTGGGCTAGGGCCCACTGTTAGTGACACTGGAGGGGGGTTAGTGTGTGGGTTAGGGTTAATTAAGCCGGGCCCGCCGGAGTGATGTCTCCGGCGACATTTGGCACGGCGGAGGGGCTCGCCCGAGTCGTTTTCGGCCACTTCTTAGCACGGGGAGGCCACTGGGAGGTGCCCCGTGCACACCCGCATCGCGTAGAGCACGAGGGGGTCACAAGGGAGCTCCACGGCCACGCCGGCGTCAACTTGCGCGGCGGCCGGAGATCGGACGTGGTGAGGAACGGCGACGGGGCACAAGGAGGAGAAAGAGGAGGGGGAACCAACGCGGCTGCTCACCCTGGGCGCAACGGAGAGGTCGAGGGCGACAGAGGAGCTACCACGACGACGAATCAGGCAATGGCGCGCGGCGGCCGGCGGCGAACCTGAGGAAGGGGGCGACGTCCAGGGAGCTTCTTGGCTCGATTCCTTCAAGTAGGAGACGAAGACGACAACGGCAAGCTTGAGGGACACGACGGTGCGGCGGTTTGTCGTCGTTGGCCGCGCGGATACACGACGGTGAGCAGCGGCGCTCTCGGTTGGCTGCGAAAAACGATGAGGGAACGAGGGAGAGGTGAGCTGCGAGAGGAGGGAAGTGGCAGGGGCCTCTCTGGGCATCTCCGTGGCGTGTAGATGAGGGCCCGGGAGGCCTAGAAGCGCCTCGGTGGCGTGCGCGGCGGCGAGCTCGCCACCGAGCTGCTTGCCGGCGTGGGAGAAGACGACAAGAGTGTCGGGTGGGCTTGGGCTGCGGGAAGGTAAGTTGGGCCGAGAGGCCCAGGTAGGTGGGATTCTGTCTTCTTTTTCTTTTCTTCTATGTTTTCTTCTGATATTTGTTTTGGTACTGCTAAATAAAATAGCAAACCATTTTATAAAATGCTGAAACTTTTTACATGGCCTCATCATACATTAGGCTAGCCACTTACAAAGTTTGGCACTTTTTAAAATTCAAATCATTTGAATTTTAAATCAAATAGGGGTTTTTGGTTAATTCCAAGGTCCTGTTTGAATATTTGAAAAATCCATGAGCATGGGAATGCTACCACATAACTTGATATGTGATCACACTCATTTATGGGACTTTTCCAAAATGCAAAAGGAATTTTTGGAGCAACTTTATTTCTGGTCATTTGAATTAAATTCATCTGCGGGGGTTTCTTCTCCCATTTCAATTTCTTTTGCAATTTTTATCATGATGCAAAGTGACTCTTGATCCTAGAACATACCTAACTTGGGGTTGTGACATTGATCAGGAGGCTTACCATGAGGAATGCCACTTGCATTGAAATCTAAACGAGAGTGTACCTCTACCATAGGAGGGTGAGTGGTAGGCTCACACAACTTCTCACTAGGGGGTAGATTCCTCACGTCTTTAGTTTTAATACCCTTCTCTTTAATAGACTTCTTAGCTTCTTGCATGTCTTCGGGGCTTAGGACAAGCATGCACATCTTCTTTGGTGGTGGAGGTGGTTCAGGGACGGACCAATCTTCGTGGTTCTTGGCAATCTTGCCCATTAATTCTTCTGCATCGTCCGGTGTTCTTTTCCTGAAAACACAACCAGCACAACTATCCAAGTAGGATCTAGATTCATCAGTTAGACCAGCATAAAATATATCAATTAATTCATTCTTAGGGACTCCATGTCCCGGTCTAGCCTAGATCAGACTACAATACCTCCCCCAAGCTTTAGGGAGGTTCTCATCCTGCAACTGTATAAAGTTATAAATTTTTCGTAAAGCAGCATGTTGCATATGAGCTGGAAAATACTTATCAACAAAAGACTGAGCTAAGTCTTGAGGACTCCTAATAGAACCACATGGTAGTGCATCGTACCATGCTTTAGCACTTTCCTTTAAAGAGAAAGAAAAAAAGCTTAGTAACATAGAAGTTTCGTATCTTCTCATCTGTAGTAAACAAGCCACCTAACTCAGTGAGTTTGGTCAGGTGTGCAATAGCATCATCATTTTCTTTGCCATAAAAGGGGTCAGCTTCAACCATAGATATAAGTGAAACATCAACAGAGAAATTATAATCAGGATCATTGATGCATATAGGAGACGTAGCAAAAGTAGGATCAGGTACGGTCTTGTTCTTCAAAGAATGTTTCTCGAGCAGCTTCTTAATAGCATCAGGGTCAGATCGTTAAACTCTGTAGCTCCCTGCATAAATCATCATCAAGGAGTCTCTCCTTGAGTTTATTCAGATCGGGATAAGTGTAAGTCCCATCAAAAGGATAGCAAGTATCAGGAATTTCAATCCCAGATTTCTTGGCAGCGCAGCAATCTGTTTCTCAAGAGCGTGACTAAGCGAACCAATATCATCAAGAGTAGTAGAAGCATCATCAAAAGTGTCGGACATAGTAACAAATTCAAAAGAAGCATCATGTGGTGGCGGTGAAGCAAACTTACTCATAACTGAAGCTGAATCAAGTGTAGCACTAGTGTTCAGAACAGTACTTTTTCTTGTACGGGATGGCAAGATCGGGACCTTGGGGTCTTCTTTCTTACCCATAGCGGATAAATTGCAGCAGGTAAAATACTTCAAGTAGACTTGTGAATAAAGCTATGCTCCCCGGCAACGGCACCAGAAAACAGGCTTGATAACCCACAACTGCAGGGGATCGAGATAGTCTTCGCGGGTAAGATAACCCAATTTATTGATTCGACTCAAGGGGAGCCAAAGAATATCCACAAGCTTTAACAGTGGAGTTGTCAGTTCCACCGCACCTGAGATACACTTACTTGCAACAAGATATTAATAGCAACTGCGATAATAGTAGTAGGGACGATAGCAATGGTAATAGTAACAGCAAAAGTAAACAACTAGTAACCAGCAGAACTGAAACACTGTAGGCTAGGGAGATGGATGGTTGGGCGCTGCATGGATAAGACACATCATGTAATCAACTTGGGGCAAGGCACACAGAAAAACAAAGATCATCTAGGCATAAATCAAACATCAGGCATGTATCCCACAGGTAGTTGTACGTGCTTGCAATAAGAACTTGCACAACATCTTTTATCCTACCATCCCGCTACAAACGGGGCCAAAAGGAACTTATGGAGATTAAGGCGCTCCTATCAAAGAGCACCGGAACAAAGCATTAACAATCAACGGATACATGGAATCCCCAAATTATAATCCATCCCCTTTTCTGTCCCAAGCTGTCACCTTTAGGATCGCCGGTTCCGGACCATAACAGGTGCAAACAACTCATAGGTAGGATCAAGAACACAAATATATTCATGAAAACATAAAGGGTTCATATCTGAAATCATGGCACTCGGGCCCAAAGTGACAAGCATTAAGAACAACAAGTTGAAGCAAAGATGATAAACACCAATCTAGATGAAAGGCAACATGCCCCCAACAATCTGATAAACTATTACATGATATAACTCATCCAATCCCTACCATCCCCTTTGCCTACATCAGGGAATTACTCACACATGGATGGAGAAGTCATGGAGGGAGGATGGAGTGGTGATGACGATGATGATGGCGATGATCTCCCCTCACCGGAGGACAAAAAAGCCTCCAGATTAGCCCTCCCGGAGAAGAACAGAGGGTGGTGGCGGCTCCGCGACGAGAATTGGGAAAACGACTTCTGTTCTAGGTTTTTCGCGTCACGGGAATAAATAGGAGCATCGGTAGGGCACCAGAGGAGGGGGGAGGCCCCCAGGTGGCCAGAGGGCGCGGCCCCACCCCTGGCCGCGCCAGGGGTGCGCCTGGGGCCCCCAGGACTCCCCTCTGGTCCCACTTCTGGCATCTGGCTCCTTCGGGTGCGTGGATTTTCTAGTATTTTTCTGGGAATTTTCCGGGATGTCCAAAAATCCATTTTCCTGCACACAATAAAACCATACATACAGCTCTGCTGAAAACAGTGTTAGTCCGGGTTAGTTTCGTCCAAATCATGCAAGAATGAGGGCAAAACAATAGCAAAAGTGTTTGGAAAAGTAGATACGTTTGAGACGTATCATTGTGGTATTACTTATTCTGAAGTTCTTAGTTCTAGTCTCCTTTAAAACTCCGGAGGAGTTTCTGCATTTATGTTTTGCTTCACTCATGGAGGCTAGCGAGATACCACTCCAATATGTTCAAGCTATGTGCATTGTAATCTTGATTTTATTTTCAGTAGCATATTATTTACTTTTAGTTGTTTGTGATTGTTCACATGAAAGAAGGATTGCTTCGTGCATTGTCCTCATAGCATTGTTTCAATACCTTCTAGACTCTTTTCATAGTACATGCTTATATACATATAATGAAGCAAAAGAGTTTGTCAAAGTTCTCTTTGTCGCGTTCAGTTCGTTGAACTGAATTGCTTGAGGACAAGCAATATGCTAAGCTTGGGGGAGTTGATACGTCTCAAACGTATCTACTTTTGTAAACACTTTTGCTATTGTTTTGCCCTCATACGTCCAAAACGCATCCATAATTTCTGCTTGCTCCATGCCTCTTTTGTGTGATATTGCTATGATATTGATGAACTTCCATACACTTTTGATCATATTTGGACTAACCTATTAAATCAGTGCACCCCAGTGTCAGTTCCTGTCTTCTGCTGTTTTTCTATTTCAGGTTCCCCCCTTATTTGAAGTGCCAGAAAAATTCTGGGAAAAATATAGGAAAAATCAGCGTACGGGAACCTTCCAGAAGAGCCAAAGTGGGGGCCGAGGGGGCCAGGGGGACCCAGGCGGCCAGAGGGCGCGGCCCCACCCCTGGCCGCGCCAGGGGGGGGCGCCTAGAGCCCCTGGCGCACCTCTGGCTGCCCCCTTTTGCCTATTTATTCCCCGTAACGAGAAACCCTCGGGGACGGAACCATTTTCACGATCTGTCCTCTGTTCCGCCACCGTCGCGCTTCCAAGATCGGGAGCACCAGAAGACCTCTTCCCGGCACCCTGTCGGAGGGAGGAATCACCTCCGGGAGCTTCTCCACCACCATGGATGCTTCCCGGATGAACCGTGAGTAGTCCACCTTGGACCATGGGTCTATGATCAGTAGCTATGTGATGTTCTCCTCCCCTCTTTGTTCTTCATGGATTAGACCTCGTGAGCTGCCCTACATGATCGAGGCACTTATGTAATCTTTTTGCTGTTGCTATGCTGAGTTTGCTGGGATCCAATGGATTATGAGATTATGTTCAGATTGTGTTTGAGTTATATATTTGATTCTCTTCTTTTATATTTATGTTCTTGAGTAATTATTGCATGTTCTCCGTTGCTGTTTATTGCTTTGGCCAAGTAGTAGGTAGTGACTCCAAGAGGGAGCGTTATGCATGATTGTGGGTTCATGCCCCCCGATGAGTAGCTTGAGTGACAGAAACGTGAGTCTAGGGGATGTGTTGTTGCCACAAGGGGGAAAACAACGGTGCTTGTACTTGCGGGTGCAAGGATTGTTTACTTTACGCAAAGTTCTTTAATACAGTTGTCCATTGATTTGAGTTTACACTTTGGGTGGGATTCGCAAATTAATACCAGCGAGATGTTCTGGATAGATATCTCAAGGTGGATGATTAGTAGGTAGATGCAGATGGATTTCGGTCTACTTGGCTTGGCGTACCGCCCATGCTTTTGAGCATCTTCCTTTCTTTCTAGCATAATTAGCATTGGTTTGCGCACATAATCCTGTCAGTTGCCCGTCTGTAATTTGTTTACCTCGCATGGCTATTTTATCGTCTTTTGGGAGAGTGATATCACTAGTGAACATCATAGGACCCCGGTCCATATTCCCAATACTGTTTACACCTTCAATTTACTTTCAGTATTTACTTTTCCGTAGCTATCACTATCATTAGTATTCCGTGCGTTTTATCCTTTGTAAACAACAAGGCCGGAGGAATTGATAACTCCTATGTATTCATTGGGAGCAAAGCTATCTGTTGTGTGTGCAGGTCCAGGTGAAGTTAGCAACCTAGGTTGTAAACGGCGCCATTGTTCACTTCATCACCTACTTGTCGATCTTGGAGTCCTACTGGAGACAATCTAAACCTTAGCATCTTTGCTAAGGGAAATTGCCGCTACGCTACATCTCACCTTCCACTTGGGGTAACCAACGAGGGGCGAGTATTATCTCGTGTATCACCTCATTCTTGCATGATTTGGACGAAACTAAACCGGACTAACGATGTTTTCAGCAGAGCTGTCTGTATGGTTTTATTGTGTGTAGGAAAATGGATTTTTAGGTGTCTCAGAAAATTCCAGGAAAAAACACAGAAACTCCACGCACCCGAAGGACCAATGTGCCAGAAGTGGGGCCAGAGGGCAGCCAGGGGGCCCCAGGCGCCCTGCTGGCGTGGCCCCACCCCTGGCCGCGCCAGGAGGGCGCCTGGAGGGCCCTCCCCCCTCTGGTGCCCTACTTCGTTTCCTATTTATTCCCGTGGTGAGAAAACCCCAGAACATAAGTCGTTTTCCCAATTCTGGTCGCGGGGCCGCCGCCACCCTCTGTTCTTCTCTGGGAGGGCTAATCTGGAGGTTGTTTTGGCCTCCGGTGAGGGGAGATCATCGCCATCGTCGTCATCATCACCACTCCATCCTCCCTCCATGACTTCTCCTTTCATGTGTGAGTAATTCCCTACTGTAGGCAAAGGGGATGGTAGGGATTGGATGAGTTAGATCATGTAATAGTTTATCAGATTGTTGGGGGCATGTTGCCTATCATCTAGATTGGTGTTTATCATCTTTGCTTCAACTTGTTGCTCTTAATGCTTGTCACTTTGGGCCCAAGTGCCATGTTTTCAGATCTGAACCTTATGTGTTTGCATGAATATATTTGTGTTCTTGATCCTATCTACAATTTGTATGCACCTGTTATATTCCGGAACCGGCGATCCCAAAGGTGACAGCTTGGGACAACAAAGGGGATGGACTATAGTTTGAGGATTCCGTGTATCCATTGATTGTTAATGGTTTGTTCCGGTGCTCTTTGACAAGAGCACGCTAATCTCCATAAGTTCCTTTTGGCCCCGTTCGTAGCGGGATGGTAGGACAAAAGATGTTGTGCAAGTTCTTATTGCAAGCACGTACAACTACCTGTGGGGTACATGCCTAATGTTTGATATTAGCCTAGATGATCATTTCTTTTCTGTGTGCCTTGCCCCAAGTTAAATACATGATGCATCTTATCCATGCAGCACCCAACCATCCATCTCCCTAGCCTACAGTGTTTTTAATTCTGCTGGTTACTAGTTGTTTGCTTTTGCTGTTTTACTTTCGCTGTTTCACCGCCACTATTTCCGTTGCAACCATCACTTCCATATCGCAGTTACTATTAATATCTTGTTGCAAGTAAGTGTATCTCAGGTGCGGGGGAATTGACAAATCCACGTTCAAAGCTTGTGGGTATTCTTTGGCTCCCCTTGAGTCGAATCTATAAATTGGGTTATTCTTACCCGCGAAGACTATCTCGATCCCCTGCAGTTGCTGGTTATCAACGAGCAGAAATTAAGCTTGGGGATGTTGATACGTCCCAAACATATCTATAATTTCTGCTTGCTCCATGCATGTTTTGTATGATATTGCTATGATCTAGATACACTTTCATACACTTTTGATCATATTTGGACTAACTTATTAACTCAGTGCACCACAGTGATAGTTCCTGTTCTCTGCTGTTTTTCTATTTCAGGTTTCCCCCATATTAAGAATGCTAAAAAAGTCAGGAAAATCAGATAAAAAATCAGCGCAACGGAAGCTTCTGGAATCACCAAATTGAGGCCAGAGGGCCACCACCAGGGACCCAGGCGGCCACCTGGCGCGGCCTAGGGCTTGGCCGCGCCAGGGGGGCGCCTGGACCCCTGGTGGCCCCCCTGGATTGCCCCCCTTCGCCTATATATTCCCCGTGACGCGAAACCTCCAAAGACATAACCCCTTTTCGCGATCTCGCCTCTGTTCCGCCGCCGCCGCGCTTCCAAGATCGGGAGCGCCAACAAAACTCTTCTCGGCACCCTGCCGGAGGGAGGATTGACCTCCGGGAGCTTCCTCTCCAGCATGCAAGCTTCTCGGATGATCCGTGAGTAGTCTCCCTTGGACCATGGGTCCGTGATCAGTAGCTATGTGATGTTCCCCTCCCCTCTTTGGTCTTCATGGTTTAGACCTCGTGAGCTGCCCTACATGATCGAGGCACATATGTAATTTTCTGTTGTTGCTATGCTGAGTTTGCTGGGATCTGATGGATTATGAGACTATGTTCAGATTGTAATTGAGTAATATATTTGGTTCTTATTTTTTATATTTATGTTCTTGAGTAATTCTTGCATGTTCTCCATTGCTGTTTATTGCTTTGGCCAAGTAGTAGGTAGTGACTCCAAGAGGGAACGTTATGCTCGATTGTGGTTTCATGCCCCCTGATGACACGCTTGAGTGACAGAAACATGAGTCTAGGGGATGTGTTGTTGCCACAAGGGGGAAAACAACGGTGCTTGTAACCGCGGTTGCAAGGATTGTTTACTTTACGCAAAGTGCTTTTTAATGCAGTTGTCTGCATCTTTGGGTTTACACTTTGGGTGGGACTCACAACTTAATACCAGCGAGATGTTCTGGATAGATATCTCAAGGTGGATGATTAGTAGTAGATGCAGTTGGATTTCGGTCTACTTATTTTGGAGTACCGCCCATGCTTTTGAGCCTCGTCCTTTCTTTGTAGCATAGTTAGCATTGCGGTGCGTTTTTAATCCTGTCAATTGCTCAGCTGTGATTTGTTTACCTTGCATAGCAGTTTTATCGTCTTTTGGGAGAGAGACATCACTAGTGAACATCACGGAACCCCGGTCCATATTCTCATCACTGTTTACACGCTCTTTTCTTTTCCTGCTTTTACTTTCTAGCTGTTATGATTATCCCTTGTGTTTGATCCTTTCTGAACAACAAGGCCTGAGAGATTGACAACCTCTCTGTACTCATTGGGAAGCAAAGTTATTTGTATTGTGTGCAGGTCCACGTCAATTGCGTCGTTGGCACCTACTTATCATTGCCGGAGTCCTACGGGAGACAAACCATATCCTCTACATAGGGGAAATTTGCCGCTACACCACATCTAACCTTCCACTTGGGGTAACCAACAAGGATAGAGTATCAACTACTAATCATCCACCATGAGACATCTATCTAGAACATCTCGTTGGTATTAAGTTGCGAGCCCCACCCAAAGTGTAAACCCAAAGCAACAGACAACTGCATTAAACGAACTTTGCGTAAAGTAAACAATCCTTGCAATCGCGGTTACAAGCATCGTTGTTTTCCCCCTTGTGGCAACAACACATCCCCTAGACTCATGTTTCTGTCACTCAAGCTAGTCATCGGGGGGCATGAACCCACAATCAAGAATAACGCTCCCTCTTTGACTCACTACCTACTACTTGTCCAAAGCAATAAACAGCAACGAAGAACATGCAAGAATTACTCAAGAACAAAAATATAAAAGATAAGAACCAAATATATAACTCAATCACAAACTGAACATAGTCTCATAATCCATCAGATCCCAGCAAACTCAGCATAGCAACAGTAGAAAGAATTACATATGTGCCTTGATCATGTAGGGAAGCTCACAAGGTCTAATCCATGAAGAACAAAGAGGGGAGAAGAACATCACATAGCTACTGATCATGGACCCATGGTCCAAGGTGGACTACTCACAGATCATCCGGGAAGCGTCCATGGTGGTGGAGAAGCTCCCGGAGGTCAATCCTCCATCCGGCAGGGTGCCGGGAAGATGTCTTCTGGTGTTCTCGATCTTGGAAGCGCGGCGGCGGCGGAACAGAGGTGCGATCACGAAAAAGGGTTCTGTCCTCGAGGGTTTCGGAGAACGGAGAATATATAGGAGAAGGGGGGCATCCAGGGGGCCACCAAGGGTCCAAGCGCCCCCTGGCGCGGCCCCACTCCAGGCCACGCCGGGAGGGGGCCTGGGCCCCTGGTTGGTCCCCTCCGCCCCCTTCGGGACTCTGGAAGGTTCCCTTAAGCTGCTTTTTCATTGGATTTTCTAGAATTTTTGGAGCACCTTTAATACGGGGGAAACCTGAAATAAGAAAAATGGCAGAAAACAGGAACTGGCACTGAGGTGCACTGAGTTAATAGGTTAGTCCAAATATGACCAAAAGTGTATGAAAGTGTAGCAAAAGCATAGCAATATCACACAAAACATGCATGGAGCAAGCAGAAATTATAGATACGTTTGGGACGTATCAACATCCTCGCAAATACCAATTGGAACGGTTGTTGACTTGTCAGTCATTTGAAGAGAGATATTTGTAGGGATTATTTTATCTAAAAAAAGCCTCTTGTAAAGAGAGAAAGGCATAACACTCGCTCCTGCACCAAGATCACATAAAGCAGTTTTGACATAATTATTCTGTATGGAGCAAGGAATGGTGGGTATACCTGGATCACCAAGGTTCTAAGGAATCTTGCCACTGAAAGAGTATTTAGCAAGCATAGTAGATATTGCCTCATTAGGGACAGTAACAATATATTTCATATATCTCGAATAAGGAGGTAATTTAATAGCATCAGTCAAAGGAATTTTAAGAAAAAGAGGTTTCCTCCATTCCCAAAACTTATTGTAGTGCTCTTCTTCTTTGGTTTTGAGAGACTTGCCTGGAAAGGGCATGGGTTTCTGAACTCATGGTTCTCTTTCCTTCCCATGTATTCTTGCAATGAAATCTTCTCTCGTGTATTTCTTGCGTTTGTCGGGTGCTTCTTCTTCTCGCACCTCGGGAGGATCATTCTTGTCCTTATCTTTTTCTGGCTCAACACCGTCTTCAGTTTCAGCATCGGAGGTAGATATACTATTTGGATTAACAACAGGCTCTTCGCTTGCAATAGGGTCATTGGAATTGTCATCTTCCTTGTGTTTCTTCTTCTTCTTCAGAGAGCTAACAATTTCTTCTTCCTGCGCTTAAGAATCTTGCTCGATCCTCTTAGGATGCCCCTCTGGATAGAGAGGGTCATGGGTGTGTGTTCCACCCCGAGTCTTTATACCATAAGCGTGTAAATTATCTTGTTTGGCATTGTTAGCAAGCAAATATTTTTGCACATCAGAAATTTGTTCAAGCTGAGTTTGAACCATATGAAAATGCTTAACAAGACATTTAACATCATTAACTATTCTACCTAGAACATCAAGCAGACTTTTGATAGCAAGAGTATTATCATGCAACTGACTTTGTATCCTCTCATTAAAGTGATTTTGCTTCATAATAAAATTATCAAGCTCATCTAAACATTGGTCAGGAGGCTTACCTTGAGTGATGTCACTTGCATTGAAATATAAAAGAGAGTGTACCTCTACCATAGGGGTGAGAAGTGGGCTCACACAACTTCTCGATAGGAGGTAGATTTCTTCACGTCTTCAGCTTTAATTCCTCTCTCTTTTATAGACTTCCTCGCTTCTTCCATATCTTCGAGGCTTAGGACAAGCATGCCCCTCTTCTTTGGTGGTGGAGGTGGTTCAGGGACAGACCAATCTTCGTGGTTCTTGGCAATCTTTCCCATTAGTTCTTCAGCATCGTCCAGTGTTCTTTCCCTGAAAACACAACCAGCACAACTATCCAAATAGGATCTAGATTCATCGGTTAGACCAGCATAAAATATATCAAGTAATTCATTCTTAGGGACTCCATGTCCCAGTCTAGCCTTGATCAAACTGCAATACCTCCCCCAAGATTTAGGGAGGTGCTCATCCTGAACTGTTTAAAGTTATAAATTTTTTGTAAAGCAGCATGTTGCATGTGAGCAGGAAAGTACATATCAACAAAAGATTGAGCCAAGTCTTGAGGACTCTTAATGGAACCATACGGTAGTTCATCATACCATGCTTTAGCACCATCCTTCAAAGAGAAAGGAAGAAGCTTAGTCACATAAAAGTTTTGTATCTTCTTATCGGTAGTAAACAAGCCACCCAACTTAGTGAGTTTGGTCAGGTGTGCAATAGCATCATCATTTTCTCTGCCATAAAAGGGGTCAACTTCAACTGTAGATATAAGTGAAAGATCGACAGAGAAATCAAAATCAGGATCATTGATGCATACAGGAGATGTGGCAAATACAGGATCAGGAGTAATCTTGTTCTTCATGGAGTGTTTTTCAAGAAGCTTCTTAACAACACCAGGGTCAGAGTCAGCACACTCTGTAAGTTCCCTACATAAATCATCATCAAGAATAATATAATCATCCTCAAGGAGTCTCTCCTTGAGTTTGTCCAAGTCTGGGTAACCAAAGGATTTGCAAGTGGGGTAATGTGTAGCAGGAGTTTCAGTCTCGGATTGTTCTGCAACCTTGGCCATTTGAGATTCAAGATAGCGACCAAGAAAACCAATTTCATCAAGAGTAGTGGAAGCATCATAAAAATATCAGACATAGTAGCAGACTCATTAGAAGTAGCATGTGGTGGAGGTGAAGCAAACTTACTTATAACTAAAGGTGAATCAAGTGTAGCACTAGTGCTCAGAACATTACCTTTTCTTGTAGTGGATGGTAAGATCGGAACCTTGGGGTCTCCTTTCTTACCCATAGCGGATAAAGAGCAGCAGGCAAAATACTTCAAGTAGACTTGTAAATAAAGCTATGTTCCCCGGCAACGGCGCCCAAAAACAGTACTTGATGACCCTCAACTGTGGGGGATCGAGATAGTCTTCGCGGGTAAGAATAACCCAATTTATAGATTCGACTCAAGGGGAGCCAAAGAATATTCACAAGCTTTGACAGTTGAGTTGTCAATTCAACCGAACCTGAAATACACTTGCTTGCAACGAGATATTAATAGCAACGGTGATATGGAAGTGATGGTGGCAACAGAAATAGTGGCGGTGAAACAACGGAAGTAAAATAGCAAAAGTAAACGACTAATAACCAGCAGGATTGAAACACTGTAGGCTAGGGAGATGGATGGTTGGGCACTGCTTGGATGAGAGTGAGCATGTAATAGATTCTAACACATGGCAAGGCACACAGAAAAGCAAGGATCATCTAGGCAATATCAAACATTAGGCATGCATCCCGTAGGTAGTTGTACGTGCTTGCAATAAGAACTTGCACAACATCTTTTGTCCTGCCATCCCGCTACAAACGGGGCCAAAAGGAACTTATAAAGATTAAGGTGCTCCAGTCAAAGAGCAAAGGAACAAACATTATCACTCAATGGATACATGAAATCCACAAATTATAGTTCATCCCCTTTGGTGTCCCAAGGTGTCACCTTTGGGATCGCCGGTACCGGACCATAATAGGTGCATACAACTCATAGATAGGATCAAGAACACAAATAAACTCATGGAAACACAAGTGGTTCAGATCTGAAAACATGGCACTCGGGCCCAAAGTGACAAGCATTAAGAGCAAAAAGTTGTAGCAAAGATGATAAATAGCAAACTAGATGATAGACAACATGCCCCCAACAATCTGACGAACTATTACATGATCTAACTCATCCAATCCCTACCATCCCCTTTGCATATAGCAGGGAATTACTCACACATGGAAGGAGAAGTCATGGAGGGATGATGGAGTGGTGATGATGATGACGATGGCGATGATCACCCCTCACCGGAGGCCAAAACAGCCTCCAGATTAGCCCTCCCGAAGAAGAACAGAGGGTGGCGGCGGCTCCGCGACGAGAATTGGAAAAGTGACTTCTGTTCTGGGGTTTCCTCACGACGGGTAAAAATAGGACTCCTGGTAGGGCACCAGAGGGGATGGGACCCACCCAGGCGGCCTCCCGACGCGGCCAGGGGGTGGCCGCGCCAACAGGGCGCCTGGGGGCCCTCTGTCTACCCTCTGGCTCTGGGTCCCTCCGGGTGCGTGGATTTTCTGTATTTTTTTTGGGAATTTTCTGAGGTACCTAAAAATCCATATTCCCGCACACAAGAAAACCATACAGGCAGCTTTGCTGAAAACAGCATCAGTCCGGGTTAGTTTCGTTCAAATCATGCAAGAATGAGGCCAAAACAATAGCAAAAGTGTTTGGAAAAGTAGATACGTTTGAGACGTATCAGTAGTATGTGTAGGAAGTCTCTTAATTCTATCTTCCTCTTCCTTTTCTCTAGCCCATCTATCTTTAATTTTGGCTAGCATTCTAATATTCTCATTAATTTGGACTTGGATAGCATTCATGGGTTTGGTTTTTCTCTCCTCTAGGGGAGAAGTTCTAATTTTAAGCAATTCTACCTCATGATCTATATTGTCTACCTCCGAAGAGAGACTATCTAGTTTCTCTAATTTCTCTTCTACACTCTTGTTGAAGGCCTTTTGAGAAGTGATAAAGTCCTTAAGCATGCTCTCTAATTCAGAAGTGGAGTTTTTGGTGCTAGGATAAGTGGTGTTGTTCCCATAGTTGTTGGATGGGAACGGTCTACGATTGCTACCAAAATTACTCCTATAAGCATTATTATTAAAGTTGTCCCTAGAAATTAAATGAACATCAACTTTCTCTTGAGCAACCAAAGAATTCAAAGGAACATCATGAGGATCAATAGGAGCTTGCTTAGTAAGTAAGTTCATGATCATGTCAAATTTTTCATTTAGGGAGGAGATCTCCTTGACAGAGCTTACCTTCCTACCTGTTGGAGCTCTTTCGGTGTGCCTTTGCGAATAGTTTGTCATCATCTCATCTAATAGCTTTGTGGCAGCACCAAGTGTTGTTGACATAAAGGTTCCTCCCGCGGCCGAATCTAACAGATTCTGCGAGGTAGTTCAAGCCTGCATAAAAAGTCTGGATAACCATCCAAGTAGTCAAACCATGTGTAGGGCAGTTTTTAACAAGAGATTTCATGCGTTCCCAAGCTTGGGCAACGTGTTCATTATCCAATTGCTTAAAATTCATAATATTACTCCTCAATTGGATAATTTTAGCAGGTGGGTAGTACTTCCCAATAAAAGCATCCTTGAACTTATCCCAAGAATCTATGCTATTCCTAGGCAAGGATTGAAACCAGATTTTAGCTCCTCCTCTCAAGAAGAAAGGAAAAGGCTTAAGCTTAACAATATCTCCTTCTACTTCTTTATACTTTTCCATATCACAAAGTTCAACAAAATTGTTCAAGTGTAAAGCAGCATCATCTCCAGCACCAGAGAATTGTTCTTTCACAACAAGAGTAAGCAAAGCAGGTTTAATTTCATAAGAAGATGCAAAAGTATGGCAGGTGTAGCAATAGGAGTGCAGATAAAGTCATTGTTGTTGTGACTAGTGAAGTCACACAACTTAGTGTTTTCAGTGGTACCCATAATAGCAAGCAAGAACAAGACAACCAATTTTTTGTGATTTTTGATAAAGGACACTAAGATAAAAAAGATAAGGTAAACTAACAAGAATAAAAAGCAAAGATAAAAGATAGTGTGCAACTCCCCTATCTTGAAGATTGGAGTCCCCGACAACGGCGCCAGAAATTAGCTTGATGGCTTCTCGCCCCTCGTTGGTTACCCCAAGTGGAAGGTTGAGATGTAGGATAGCAGTAAATTTCCCCTAACGTAGAGGATAGTGTTTATGTCTCCCATAGGACTCCGACGATGACAAGTAGGTGGTTCGACAAGTGATGCGTCGTTGAAAATCACTTGCTTAGCCTGGACCTGCACACACAACAAGTAACTTTGCTCCCAACGAGTACAGAGGGGTTTTCAATCCCTCCGGCTTTGCTGTTTACAAAGGATCAAACGCAAGATATAATGGTAGATATAATTGCAACAAAAGTAAAAACAGTAAAATAAAGTGGAGGACAAGTAGACCGAAATCCATCTGCATCTACTACTAATCATCCACCTTGAGATATCTATCCAGAACATCTCGCTGGTATTAAGTTGCGAGCCCCACCCAAAGTGTAAACTCAAAGCAACAGACAATTGCATTAACAATCTATGCGTAAGGTAAACAATACTTGCAACCGCGGTTACAAGCACCGTTGTTTTCTCCCTGGTGGCAACAGCACATCCCCTAGTCTCATGTTTCTGTCACTCAAGGTAGACATCGGGGGACATAAACCCACAATCATGCATAACGCTCCCTCTTGGAGTTTCTATCTACTACTTGGCCAAAGCAATAAAAAACAATGAAGAACATGCAAGAATTACTAAGAACAAAATATAAAAGGTAAACCAAATATATAACTCATCACGATCTAAACATAATCTCATAATCCATCGGATCCCAGAAAACACATCATAGCAACAACAGGAAAATTACATAGGTGGCGTAATCATGTAGGGCAGCTCACAAGGTCTAAACATTGAAGAACAAAGGTGGAGAGAAGACATCACATAGCTACTGATCACGGACCCATGGTCCAACGGGGACTACTCACGGCACATCCGGGAGGTGTCCATGATGGTGGAGAGGCTCCCGGAGGTCAATCCTCCCTCCGACAGGGTGCCGGGAAGGGGTCTTCTGGTGTTCCCGATCTTCGGAGCGCGGCGGCGGAACAGAGAGGTAATTCACGATGCGGGCTTCTCCTCGAGGGTTTCCTGGACGAGGGGTAAAAATAGGACGAAGCGTGGCACCAGAGGTGGGCCCACCTCCCAGGCGCCCTGGTGGCACGGCCAGGGGTGGGGTCGCGCCACCTGGCCGCCTGGGAGGGGGGTAGCCCCCCTCCGGCTCTCCTTCGGTGGTCCCGGAAGCTTCCTCCATGCTTATTTTTATTCTGATTTTTCCAGAATTTCTCTGTCATTTTAAATTGGCGAAAAATCACTGCAACTAAAGACATCAGTAGACAGGAACTGGCACTGGGTGCACTGAGTTAGTATGTTAGTCCAAATATGTGTAAAAGGATATAAAAGTGTAGTGAAACATGTAGTAATGTCACATAAAAGTGCATGGAACAAGCAAAAATTATAGATACGTTTGGGACGTATCAGGAAGTTATCAATTTTAGCAAAGCATTGATCAGGGGGTTTCTTGTAAGGGATATCATCTTCATCAAACATGTAGAGAGAATGTACCTCATTCATAGGACTAGGAGTTAGGCTCACCTAATGCTTCAATAGGTGGTAAAAAAATTAACATCTTCAACTTTAATGCCTTTCTCGATGACACATTTTTATGCCTCCTTCATATCTCCAGGACATAAATGGATAATATCTCTTTTTATTGAGATATGATTGTTGAGCTTCAAGAATAGTCCAATCATCATGATTTTTAGCGATATTTTCTAATAACTCAATTGCTTCTTTAAGCACCTCCCTATAGACATTTCCTGCACAACTATCTAGATATGTTTTAGACTCATAAGTTAGTCTAGCATAAAAGATATCAAGTAATTCATGTTCCTCAATGAGGTGATTGAGAGCGTTCCGAATGAGGGCACAAAACATCCCCCAAGCTTGAGGGATATGATCTTCCTAAGTTGGGTGAGATTATGGATATCCTCCAAAGCTGCAAATCTCACATGCAAAGGATAGTATTGGTTTATGAAAGTATACATGATATGGCTGATGGACGTCAAAACAACTTTCCTCGATGGACGTCTAGACGAAGATGTTGGAATTATGCCCTATAATCAATAATAAAATATATTTATTATAATTTCAGGTTCATTATTAATGTTTTTATTTATGTGTTATAACTACTATGGTATTATACATAGGTTTGCAAAAGTGCATGATAACTACCTTAAGAGGAAAACCCATTTTCAGGTGTGGAGTATCAACACTAAGTGTTCCTAGTCTTGCCTCTAAGACTATCCCGTATGTTTCTGATGGTCATGTTTTCCTGAATATGGACATTAAGTATGTCGGTAACATATAGGAGCATGTTGTTATCAGAACAAGGATGCTGAACCGACCCAATTGTATGATTTACTTTGAGATCACATCTATTCATTTAGGACAGTATAATCGAACCTAAAGCGAGATCTCATAGCGATTCGCATTTTTGGACGTTCGTTTGTGTGATTAATTAGTTTCTGGTCGTCTGATGCGTAGTGGGCCAATTGTCCTTAGGGGGCGACAATATAACTGTACCTAAAGCGAGCTCTCGCAGCGATTCGCGTTTTCGGCCATAAGTTCAATTCGTGTAAAACATGGAATGATAAGGTGTGGGTTAATTGTATTCATGTTATGAGTAAAATCATCTAAAGTTAATATGCACGTGTCCTTAATGACCATGATAATGTTTCCTAATTTCATACCGGAAGGTGGGCTTTGACTCTATCCAAACCCCATCCGTGACAGACGTGGCTATAACATCTTTGATTCCGCACACCTGAAAGTATGTCAAGGGACATAACGATTCAAGTTGGGAATTTGCTCATCCAACGATGGAGAGATACTTTGTGGGCCCTCTTGGTATTACGGTATCCAACATCATTGGGCCAGACACTTCAAATTGATCACAAGGGATACCAGAATAGTTGACAAGAAAAGAAAATAAAACTAGAAACAAGATAACTTGGTATAGTGGTTAATAGTTAATTAGGTGGATACCTAAAAGGTCTCGCCTCAGGTTTTGTATAGACTATAGTATCGTGAAGCAAATAGGATTGGCATATGTTAAGCTTACAGTTCACTCGAATTTATATTTGTGTAGGTGCGGGAACCTTTAGGGGTGTTCATAGATCCGCTATACACGAGAAAAGAAAGTTTATGGTTCATGTATGTATCCTACCGAACCTATGGGGTCACACACTTAAGGTTGGTTGATTTGTTGAGTACTAGAGTGATAGTAGGATGTATGTATCACACCGGGAAAGGCTCGGTGATATGATCGGCGAGAAAACCGAAATCGTTTCGGGACACCGCTAAAGCACGGGGAAGAGTTTTAAGAAAACCGGGCAAACCGGAGGGGTAGAAAAGTTCTGGGATTATCTAAATATGTTTAGTATTTAATTATTTTGAATCCTCGGATTTTATGAAATTATTAAAAGTGTTATAACATAAATGCCCCCTCCCACTTGGAAGGACCAAGTGAGTGGGTGGGGGGAGCCACTTGAGCCAAAGAGGCCCTTTGGGGGAGGCGCCTCCACCCCCTTGGTCGCCGCCAAGAGGGGAGGGGAACCCTATGCGCAGCCCTAGGGTTGCCCCTCCTCCAAGATGGCATCCCCTCCCACTATCAACAGAGGTGGATGGGGCAGCCCCAAGGGCACAATAGATTGTTTCTTGCCTCTGGGCTGCCCCTCCCTCTCTCTTTAGATCTAAACACCGTTATACCCCGAAGGGCTGCTCCTTCCTCTTCTCTACTTCGGTGGCCTCGAGCTCTGGACGGTGAAGCCCTACCAGATCATTTGCACTGTACGTGTGGATTAACCATAGAAAGATCGGTGTTCGATCTTTCGTTCGAGGGACTTCTTATGGATTAGACTATTCGAGGGACTGCTCTTCTACACGCTTCCTCAACTCTCCATCTTTTTCTTTCGTTGCGAGAGAACATCCTTTGAATGGTTGTAAAGGTAATTAGATCGCGAACCTTGTATGCATTTAGCTAGATCTACTTGGGACTTGGTTTCGTAATGCCGATATTTTTTGTTTTCTACTCCGAATCCCAACAGAAGAGACAAACGATTAGCAATCTGATTAATGACGAAGAGATGAAGCAGTCGTACGACAATTGGGCCTAGGCGATCTCGTTCGCTTCCTTCCTTGTTTTTCATCTAAATTTTTGTTGTGCTATACTATACCTACATACCAGATCGTGGACCCCCTCCAAGCGTGGGCCCTCGATCGGCCATACACTAGAGTTGGTCTAGCGGCGACAAGGAGAAGAATCCCGATCGACTGGAGCGACCAACAATGGTTGACGTCTAGAAGAAGAGACAAGCGATTAACGATCTGATTAATGACGAAGAGATGAAGCAACCGTGCGACAATCGGACCTAGGTGGTGGTAGAGTTAACATGATCGGAGGTGGGGGTAAACGTGGTCAGGGACGAGGTACTCGAAGACGAGGGAGATCGCCGAGAGGAGCAAATCATAGTCGCCGGCTAGGGGAACCAAGGTGTTTCTAGTTTACCTGCTCTATTTCGAAGAAGATGCTTGGATTCGTGGTTTCGTTGATGAAATGAAATCGAAAAAAGGCTTCCTGTTTATAAAAAATAACATGGCATTTTAGGGGGAAATTAACATGGGACGCAGCTACCTAGCGCACGCGCGCCTAGACGTTTGATCGAGCGGCCCTTCCCAATAAAGAATGGACCATCCATGCGCTGTTCTCTCAGACTAAAAAGGAAACTTTCTGCCACTACTGTTTCCACATACTAGTTTGCGCCAGAACCTGCACGTGCATTTATTTCGGATTTCACAAACTTCAAAAAGCCGTAACTTTTGAACCAAGTAATAAAATTCAGTTCCGTTTTCACCGCTGGGTTTTTTGCGGCGAGTTCTTCAAAACTAGACCCCATATGGATAGGTTTCGACGAATTTTGTTTTTTGAGCAACTTCAGTGCTATAAGTAAGCAACTCTCTTTGTTTGTCTATTATGACTTCCTATCAGCTTGGTTTGTGTAAAAATCAAGAAAATGGCACAAAATATGATGCATCTTTACTGCTAAATACAAGCAACTTTATTGTGTTATGTGCATCAATGAATTTTATCAACATTACCTCAACCTTCCTATCATAAATGTCTAATTGCCTAACATTAATGGTCAGTTGCCTATAAATGTTCGAGCAAGATCCAAAAACAATTGTCCCTAGCAAAAAATAATCTTATAAGATCCAAGCAACACTATTACCAAAAACATAATGAAAAAAAATTGTAGCAGAAACAAGAATCTATCATAGCAAAAAAAACATATGTCCTAGCAAAAACTGAGCAACTCTCTTATCAAAACTAAGCAAGTGTCCTATCTAATTCAAGCAACTATATTATAAAAAATACCAAATTTCCTATCAAAACTAAGGAATTTCCTATCAAAACCAAGCAACTATCCTAGCAAATTCAAGCAACTGTATTATAAGAAACACGGTACAAAATTGTCCTAGCAAAACTAAGCAACACTCATATTAAAATCAAGCAACCGTCCTAGCAAAATTCAAGCAACTTCATTATAAAAACACAATACAAAGTTGTCTTAGAAAAATCAAGCAACTGTATTACCAAGCCACAATGCAAAAATTGTCCAAGAGTGAAGGTCCGATCACTGGCGAGATAAAGTAGAACATGGACACGCAAAACTAAGCAACTATCCTATCAAAACCAAGCAACTGTCCTAGCAAAATCAAGCAATTGTGTTGGTAAATCAAGCAACTAAAATATCAAAAAAGACAATGCAAGATAATCCTAGCAAACTAAGCAATTGTTCTAATAAAACCAAGCAACTATCCTAATAAAACTAAGCAACTATAATAGCAAATCAAACAACTGTCCTTGCAAAAACCAGACAACTATTCTATCAAAACCAAGCAACTGTCCTAACAATGCAAAATGGTGTCAACAAAATACATTGCCATCACCAAAGTTACCTACATATGATGCTTAATTGCCTATATATGATGAAACATTATTTGCCATGATCTATAAGTGACCGATGATATAGTTGCTTGATAAATTCATTAGTATGTATAATGTGCGAAAGTTGCTCGTATTTAACACTAAAGTTGCTTTTTTATAAAAATTGTTGAAACATGTTCATATGGGATATAGTTTTAAAGATCTTGTCGCGAAAAACCTAACGGTGAAAACGGATCTTCGTTTTGAGGCTTGGTTCAAAAGTTATAGCTTATTAAAACAAATGAAATGGAATAAATAAGTGATGTCAGGACATGCACGCGCGTATAATTATTTTTATCCATATGTACATGCGCGGTCCCACAGTTAATGCTGATTTGTTGTCTTCTGCTTTGTCTGTTACTGCATGCGTTTGAGATACTGGTGCGCTCGCTCACGCTAACCAGCGCAGCGGCACTTTTAAGTATTTAGGATTAACATGTGCATATGACTTGGCAAGAGCGGAACAAGCATGTAGACATGCCTATCGTGTACATACAGTTCAGAAAGTTTTGGAAACGGACACGCGTATCCGCGTGTTTCCATTGGTAGGTGCGCGTCAACATCCGAGAAAAGGATTCTCTCAAAATAAAAATAAAAATAAACATCGCTGAACAGCTGCCCTCCCTCTGGAATGAAAAGTCCGAAAAAAAACACCTCCAGGACAGGTGCCGGCCACTCAAGGGCCCTCCCGTCCCGTGCGTTGCACTCAAAAAGCTGTGGGCCCCCGAGCCGACCTGACTGACGGGGGCGCCCTCGTGTCGAATATACTCGTCCCACGCCATCGGATTCCCGACTCCCCTCTCCTCGCCTCCTCGCACCGCATCGCGATCCGGCCTCCCGACCCTTCCAGAACCTTCGCGAACCCTCCCAAACCCCTCCCTCCACCTCCGGAGCCCCCCCCCCCCCTCCCCGCCGCCGCACTCACCGGGAACCACCGCCTCGCCGCGGCGGAAGTGAGCGGAGATGGGGTACATCGGCGCGCACGGCGTGGAGACGCTGAAGCGCTACAGGTACAGCGGCCAGGACCACTCGGTGCTCGCCAAGTACGTGCTCCAGCCCTTCTGGACCCGCTGCGTCACCCTCTTCCCGCTCTGGATGCCGTGAGTCCCCCTTCCCACTCCGCTCCTCTGAAGCTTTTATGGATTAGTATTACTGGTTAGAGTAGGCGGCTGTGGTTTAGTTCGTCGGAGAGTATATGCTCGATTTTGGGGGGGGGGGGGGGGGGTGGTGGATGCGGCCGACGCTCCACAAGCAAGCTGTTCGGAACAAAGCCACTTTGTAGGAGCATTTCAGAAGACACAGGCGGTTAACTCAATGAGAGGCAGGAATGCAGGATAGTATGACTGAAGCCCTGATGCTATCTCAAACCCCCTAAAACTGCATGGATTGGCAATTTAACCTGCCATTTCATCAGTAGTCAGTGGTTTCCTGTGCCAGTTGCGCTAGACAAATGAAGTGTGGTCACATACCTGCCTAGTGCAGAGTGTCGCGCATTTCTGTACCTCATTACCTGTAAATTATACTTGATTCGTTGACTCACTTGTATGACCAATGGCCAAATGGTTGGGCTTGATTATTGCCCCCAACCGGTTCCCGTGCCTCTATAGAAACAGAAGGGTTTCATGTTCTTTCATCGATTGGGTATTCCTCTCCTTTTGCATCTCTTTATCCAATTTTGGTCTTGATTAGTTCACAAGATTGAATGGCCAAGTCATGGAAAAGCCGTTATTCCATTGTTTTAAAAGAATGTTGAGCCAGCCCCGGGTATGTAAGTTCAGCGATGTACAAGAGCCAGATGATGATAAATTCTCATATCCTGTTCCTTTGGGAACGGGTGACAAAACAAGCAGAATTGATATTCCTGTTTTCATCTTGTGGATTAATAACTATCGAGACTTATTTTCTGTATTACAAGTAACAGCCAAATGACGCAACCACCATGGGTGCTGCCGGTAGAAACTGAGCAAAACACCAAAAAATCTACTGTAGTTTTTTTAAAGCTAACTAGGAGCAAAACTACAGAGCTAAGGGTGACTAGGGATGCGGTCACGAGGGCGGAGGGCATGCATGGCACTGCTACGAGCTCATTGGCGGCTGCCAACCGCTACTGATCTGCCTCAGTGAAGATCTTGATGACCAGGTTCTGGCATGAAGGGGACCCTTTACTGCCCATATCTCTGCTGCCATAGTCTCAATATCGTTAGGATGACCAGCGAACTGAGATCTTACACCTTCTTAGTGCTACATATCAACATTATATAATCAACAGAAATTTATCTGCAGTCTTGTGCACACAGAAAATAAATGCTTTCCGTTTTATTCTTTTCATCAGAACTCTTGAACTAATTTGTATTTTTCTGTATTTGCATGTATGGACCAACGTATAGACCAAATATGGTAAGAGATTGATCAGCAAATTGTCAATTCTTCCTTGTATCCATTTCATTTCGAGCAGTCTGTGTTGATCCTTTCCAAAAATTTCAGATCACACTCATGGGGTTTATGTTTCTACTTACATCTGCGCTGCTTAGCTATGTGAGTGTCTTTCTTAACTTATTCTGTTCTTATTTCAAAGAGCTATTAAATATGTGGCTGCTAATTTCCTGATGTTGTCACCTTATGATGCATTCCACGTTTTAGTTAATGTCTTATTTTCCACTTATGACTCAAATTTCACAGATTTATTCACCCCACCTTGACACAGCTCCCCCTCGGTGGGTCCATCTTGCCCATGGAATACTTCTCTTCTTGTACCAGGTATGTGAAACTAAGCTTGAGATTCCAAATAAATAACTATTCCTTCAATGTTATTGCTTGTCCTGTTTGGTCACTAAAGAGCATTATGTTGCTTAAGCAAGAGTGTTCAGTGTGATAATTTCTATAATGTTTTTTTTCTTGCCTATCTGCCGGTTTAATTTCTTACTATGACATGACCTGTACAATCTACAGCAAACAAGGAATTTGCTTTGTTGTACATATTACGATTATGTATACATTCATGGCTGATTTCTTAGAAACAACCCATCGTCACCTAATGATATAAGTGTAATTTTACTAAGTGGTTGAATCTGGAGCTATAGGCCAATCTACCAAGGAATAGTTTAGCTTAATCTCTTTATTTCTGAGACTCTTAGTGGGCAGTTCTGATTAGAATTAAGGCAGAATTTATTATTTTGTTGTAAAGATGTGCTATACATATTAGTAGGTGAGAGTTTGAAGTACGTTCTTTCTAAGAGCGCGCGCGCGCGGGGGGCGCGGGGGGGGGGGGGGGGGGCTGAGCTACCCCCTTTCCCCCATGCTCCAACTCTCACTTCCATGCCTCTAGGTGTACATGGTTTAGTGAGTGATTGTAATCCCATGCTGTAAACTCTTTTTCTGTCAATGAAAAGATACACATCCTTACCGTATTCGCGAAAAAAAACCCATTACCCCCATGTAAATCAATATGCGCAAGTAAACTCATCGAGTTCACTGGTCTGAATTGATACTATTGTATTGTACCTGCCAGACTTTTGATGCCGTTGATGGTAAACAAGCGAGGCGCACCAGCTCATCAAGTCCTCTAGGAGAACTCTTTGATCATGGTATAATTTTCCTGTTCTCTCTCTCTCTCTCTCTCTCTCTCTCTCTCTCTCTCTCTCTCAACGTGTCAATCTTACAGTATGCAAATTTTTCATTTGGCAGGATGTGACGCCCTTGCCTGTGCTGTAAGGATTTTTGTTCAAGGCCTTTCACCTTGTCCTCGTCCTTCACTAAAGAAATGTGTCTTTATTTTATCTTGACTGGGTTCGTCCTTATACTGTGGTTAGTTTGAAGCCTTGGCCCTTGGAAGCACCTTGATGTGTGGAAGGTTGACATTCTGTTACTGGGTGGTTGCTGCTGTTCCATTTTATCTGGCAACATGGGAACAGTAAGGCCTTTAGAACTCAATTGTTTTGTTCATATCCCGTATATCTGCAAAACAAAATGCTTTTCTCTTGTCTGAAATATTTATTTTTTTGTCATTTCAATTGTGATATTCTTTCTTCTGTAATAATGGGTTTAGACCCGGTGCATGCTGCAGCTTCTGGTGCAGCATAAACATCGATTTAGTGGCACGATACAGCTGAATCTTTTCTGTGTGAACTCTGTCTATATCAACTGAATGTGTGAGTTACATGTCAACCGAATGTAGGAGTTACATGTGGGTAAACCTCACTGAGTCATTACAGAAAGGTTTGGTACCATAAAAGGGTAGTTTTCTAGCCTGGAGTTTTGAACAACTAGCTCATAATGTTTCTAATATTAGACTATGTTTTGTCTTTGTGTTGACCATACATGAGTGTAACTGGCACCTTATCGGTAATTTTTGTCATAGTTGAGTAAAAGATTGGCATGTTACATGCATACATTTGCTTATGACTCACTTTGTCCTATTTTTTCTTCTAGTTCTGTAAATTCTTCTGGTGACTACTGTTTTCACATAAGAAACTTAGCGGCCCAGCTCAACATTTGCTTCCAGAACTGTCTTTATATTTAGTTTTTCACATTTGCTAATGCATTGATTTCTTGGTAGCTCCAACATTTATTGACAGTTGTGTTTATCATGCTGCCAGCTACTTTACAAATACTCTTATTCTTCCTGTAATAAATGGACCAACAGAAGGCCTGATGCTGATCTATGTCTCCCACCTTTTTACCTTTTTTACTGGTAATTTTCCTAGGCAAGATTTGATGTTGAAATAACCTTCTGTTTCTTTAACTTTTATTACATTATTAAGCAATTCTACTCCCAAATTTAGGTGCTGAATGGTGGGCGCAAGATTTTCGGAAATCTCTCCCCCTTATTAGTTTGGTTCCACTTCCATTTGTTCCAGGTATGTTACTTACTGTAGGAACCATTTATTTTTTGTATTATTTCCTCTAGTTTGATAATGATTGCTGGCATAGGTATGTACAATTTGCTTTACTCTTTTTCTGGTGGACTGCGGGTTACAATTTACATTGGCAACATAGCAGTGCACAAATACTTGGTGCGACTATTAGCAGGAACTATTTCTGATTTGTTGCTTTCGCTTGTGACAGAAATCCCCTTGTATGTTATCGTGCTGATTCTGATGATCCTGTTTGCGGTAATCCCAACAGTTGGATCCAAGTGAGTTTAAATCCCTTTGTATTTTAAATTTTGAAAACCTGTTTTCACAGCTCCATGCATGAAGTTAACAAATGACTGATTCCTATGCCCACTGTGCAATCGTTCTCTCCGTTTAATGCCCAAAATTGCTGTGAAATTGCTCGCAAATAATTGATTCTTCATTGTTCCACGAATCAGTGCCTCACAAGTGATCTGTTTGTGGCATTTACCGCATGTTCACTAAACTGTTCCTGAGCAATTAGCCAATAAACAACAATGTGCTACGTATCTCTTGCTGATATTTCTTGCTCACACATGACCGATTCTCCTGTCTTGCAGTATTGGTAATGTCCAAAAAGTAGTTGATGCACGAAAAGGAAGCATGGAATTGGCATTAGCAATGGTAAGTTTTTGGAATTTTCTGTATGTAAAATAGTTAAAAACTTGTGATTTTCAAAGTTTTAGATTTCTGGACTAGAGTGCTTTTGAAAACACTAGGCCATCCATCCATTTGAAACGTCAAGAAGCAAGCGATTTTTTTGAATATTTGAGATGTAGTCTTGAGTTTGTTTTTATGTGCATATGAATATTTGTCTGTCATCAAGCTTGTATTTTTTTTGACCGGAAAGCTGTAGGGAAGGCCCTGATGGTGAAATTTTATTGATAAAATATGTACTCCTAGAGATCTTTGGCCCTGATGGTATGTTTGGACAACAAAATTACAAAAGCTAAACATTGTATAAACAACTAGTTCGTCCCAAAAATTATAATCCCTAGAGCATCTAAGATGGCAAAGTCAGGTCTTAGCTTTTGGGTTAATTTATAGGCATTACTTTATCTGGACAGGCGCAACCTTTTAAATATTCTGCATTCGAACAGTCCAAGTTCCATGTGATTATTTTTTAAGATATAATTCATCCTAGAAGGCTGAAACCTGGTTTACATGAACAAACACCGAATCTTCGCTTTATCTTGCTACATTCTGTGCACTTTTAATGCTTGTATTTTACATTTTGGTTGCAGCTCCTTCCATTTATTGCGCTGTTATCTGGAGTTGCTGTCTGGTATGGGATCAGAAAGTCAGTTATTCTTAATTGTACAAAATATAATTCTCTGAATGGAACACTTGTTTTATTTATCTTGTTGTGCAGGTGTTATCTTTCTCCTTCAGATATCATGAAGAACCAGCCACATCTGCTTGTGATTGGAACTGGTTCTGCTTTTGGATATTTGGTTGTAAGTTCCTTTTCTACTGTTGGGTTCCTTGATGCTGACTTGTTGAGTAGTTAGTAATATGCAATAATGTGCTTTTCATATTTATATGACATTGGTCCCACTAAATTGCATTGTTGCTGTCTTTGTTTTCCTTCTAAAACACAGTATGTTGCATATATACAATTATGCATTGTGAAAAAAAATGTTGGGGTTCACTACGTTTGTGGGATGTAGACCCGATGACCACAAGATCCCTTATTTTGTCCCTGGCAGGAATTTAACTCTTACCTGACTAAGCATTGAAACATCCAGATGCAATGATTCTCGTGTTATCCGGTAGTTCTGGTTGCTACTAGAAGTGACTACACACCTTCAACATCTGCCACCTACTGCAATCTTATTAGTGTTCTGATTAAAAATAAAGTACTATATAGCTTTATACATCAGACAAATGTTTAAATGTAAGCTCTTGCCACATCTTAAAACCATTGATTTCAGTAAGAATGTAAGGTATAATTTTGATTTCAACGTAAATTTGTCTAAAATATCGATTTGTATAAATATGATGTAGTATCACTTGAATGGATATCCATTATCCACCTGGACATATGGAAGACAAAAGTACTTAATGGCTTGGGTACGGCACGTGGGCAAGCAAATCACCTTACAACTAACATAAACCACAGATAACTCATGTGCTGTTCTGCATGCAATGGCTCTCCATTTTCTGATTAAGCATCTAATGGCACTCAGTTCCTCCATGTTATTTGTGCTACTGCTTGTTGCTTTTCCGAGATGAAGCAGGTTTTTATGGATTGACTTGGAAGTCGCATGCGTAGCGCATAAACTAACCTATGACCATTCTTATTTTGTCTGGAATCGCTACTTATTTTTCTCATATTATAAATGAACTTGCTATGCATGTACAGGGAAGGATGATACTTGCTCATTTATGTGATGAGCCCAAAGGTCTAAAAACAGGAATGTGCATGGTATGTCTATGTTCTGTAGTGCCATGTCTTCGCTCTGCTACATACAAAAGTGTAAGAATAATTCAAAATAGTGATTAAATTTCTCTTATTTCAGGCTCTGGTGTTTCTTCCTTTTGCCATTGCAAACGCTCTCACTGCAAAGATCAACAATGGGTAATTTTTTTTATGTTTGCTGCATCTAGTAATGCTAACATGTAACATCGGGACTGTACCTATGTGCAGTTAAGCTAAACAATGCATCATTTATATTGACAGGACTCCTTTAGCTGACGAGCTTCTGGTTATTCTTCTGTATTGTGCATCCTCAGGTGAAGTACTCCACTCCCAACATTTAGTTTGAAATGTCGAAAGCTCAAGCTTTTGACCATCTCCGTTCAATAGCTTTGCATCTTTATTTGCAACCTTAAGTATAGGTGCCAAATCTACCAGCTGCTTGCATGTCTGGTCACTTCAGATACTTACCTCTCATGTCTTATTCAATTGTAACAGTGGGCCTTTACATGCATCTCGCAATTTCGGTTTGTCATGAAATCAAGGATGCTCTTGGAATCTATTGCTTCAGGTCTGGAAATCTTATGTTTTCTTTTCGAGACGATGAAATTTCATGTGTTATCATTACTATTCTAAAAAATTACCATATCTCAACACCTTCTTTACTGTTCTGGTAGGATAACAAGGAAAGAGGCTTGAATACCTAGCATGGGAAGCATTCAACAGCCTTCCAGATACTGTCTGCCATTTACAAGCCTAATGTTACAACGACTCATCGCCGTGCATGCTAGAAGAATCCAGTCTTCTCTCAAACAGCATGGCCTGCAGTTATTCAGCATGCTAAATGCAGACAGATAGATCTTGCTTGGACTGTAACGTGGATGTGTTATTGGTAAATGTACATGTTGTACGGTCGGTGTTATGTACATCATGGTTGACAGAGATGCGGAAGCAGTAGCTTTTGTCAACTTAAACTAAACTAGATGGTGGGATGGCCATCGTTTGTAAGATATGTGTTGGACTCATGCTGTTAGATGTATTATTTTGGGTGAAAAGCCTTGTCGCGCCATTTTCTTCTTCTCCCGAAATAGGTGGCAGTCTGCTAGGTTGCACACCTGGGACAAATTTGATGATGAACGGAATAGATTGGTGCAAAGAAATGGCTGGTGACTGTAAGGTTCTTCATCATTGGCTTCTTAATTTATTGGATATATTATCGCTTAAATATTGGCATTCATGATGTGTGCTTGTCCAGATCCAGCATGATGAACCGAATAAATTGGTGAAATGAATTGGCTGGTGACGACGTAGTATTCTTTGAACAAACCCCAATTGGCCCATGCATCAGGAGTCTGGCTCATCCATCGGATGAACTAATTTGAAAATTTTAGGCTACTGGAATTTTGAGCCTCTATAACATAAGGCGTCTCGGTGATGAATGTAGAATTTGTTTTATACCATTTGTGTATTCCTGAAAAAAGTTGGAGGAAAGATTTGGCTATTTGACATGATGATAAACCAAGAAACATTTTATCGTTGTCACTGAAATATCAAATATGTCATGTATGTTCTGAATCACACACCAAGCAATTCACAGAACATACCTACACCCCTCTTCACTAAACAATCTGCTATCCCTGAGTTCTACTATCTTCAGGAACACTTGCTGCGCGACCGGATTCTCAGAGGCCATCATCTTCTCTTGTCGTGGGAATGACCCCCCGGGTAGGGTCACCCAGAAGAAACATTACTTCAAAGCAAAGATCACCGATCTAATGATCGCTGATCTAAGTGAGGCCGAGCTAAGTTGGGCCGGCCTGAAGATGATCATTCGGAGAAAGGCCGATCTAGTCAAGGCCGACCTAAAGATCACCGATCTAGAAGACCAAAGACCTCCAAAGGGCCGAGTTGATTAGGTCGGAGGCCGGTGCTCCAGGAGATCACAATCGGCCTCACCTAAGTTCATTCGGCCGAAGAGGACACAACTCCATCCGAGCTAACACCAAGAGTTGACTTCATCCAGGTCGGACACCTGGTATAAGTTCATCAATGCGCAATCCCAAAGGATCTGGGCTGTCAGGGGCGTGTTGTCGCCTCCAGCACCGACCACGTGGACAGGCTGACAAGACCAAGCTCCCAACTCCACTGTTTAGTACTTCGGACCACTGTTCAGTACTCCGGATCACTGTTCAGTACGCAGGGGCACTATTCACTACGCAAGACCTACAAGCCAACGGTGTGGAGAGCCGCAAGTCTACTCCGGGTCATCCGGAGAGCATACGTCATGAGGGTCCCAACTCTAGTCCGAGGCTGACAGCTGGGTCCTCCCCTATTGTACATTTACCTTTGTACCCGGGCTCGGCGTATAAGAGCCCCAGGTACCCCTCCTGTGTGAGGGACGACGACGGAGCATTTACTACACTTCACCCACCAGAGAGAGCCAGGAGGGAGTTGTGCCTAGAGCCCTCTTATCCTTCCTCTCATATAGCTCAAGGAGCATTTATTGTAGCCAGAGTTATTGCTATAGCTAGCTCGGCAGGACTAGAGGTGTTATCTCTACGGAGAGCCCCGAACCCGGGTACATCGCGGTGTCTCACTGTGTTTGTCTCTACTCTCGATTCTGACACCATCGACACTCACCTCGGTTTGTCCCCCTCTTTATCCATCCCCGTGGCATCTGCCATTACCAAACGACGACAGTTGGCGCCCACCATGGGGCAGGCCGAGGCGTTGACTGGAGTTCTGATCCGGACAGGACCCTCATCTGCATCGAGCGCGCACTTCGCGTCCGGCCTAGTTCTCAGGTACGGGGCATGGGACTACGTCATCGACAACGCCTCGCGGTTTGGGGCAGGAATGCCTCTGCCGCGTGGCGTCATTGTTCCATTTGGTAGCCACCGCGTTTTTGTTGCGGCTCTTCCAGAGGCATATCCTAGGGAGGTACGGGTGTTCTCTGAGCTCACAAAACCGCTTCCGTTCGGGGCGGGAGCTGTGGATTCAGAGAGCACGACTTCAAACATATGTGCGGAGGTCATGATGGTGGGAGCATCGAGTCGCCACAGTTCCACCCCATCAACCAGCAGCGTCCACCATCGTCCCACAACTCGCATAAAGCTCTCCTGTGAAGAACACGAGAGCTGCCGAGCAAATCGCCCATGAGTTGGAGCATTTGGAGGGAGATGAGCTGCGAGAGAGGACGCGCCGAATGCGCGATCTTCTAGCGGCAGCAAGTCAGCAGCGAAGGCGGCCACCGAGCAACAAGGTCCCGTGGTGTCAAAATCAGTTCGGCCAACTGCAGGTGTGAACCAGCCGAATGTGCCACCTCGGCAGCAGAGGCAGGCATCTTCGCCACATGGGAGTCAGCACCTGATACGTCCCAAACGTATCTATAATTTCTGCTTGCTCCATGCATGTTTTGTGTGATATTGCTATGTTTAGATACACTTTCATACACTATTGATCATATTTGGACTAACCTATTAACTTAGTGCACCCCAATGTCAGTTTCTGTTTTCTGCTGTTTTTGTATTTTAGGTTTTCCGATTACTTAAAGTGCCAGAAAAACTCCGGGAAAAAAATCAGCGTACAGGAAGCTTCCAGGCGCCCGAAGGGGGGGCCCAGAGGGGCCCCACCAGGAGTCTAGGCGGCCAGGTGGCGCGGCCTAGGGTGGGGCCGCGTCGGGAGGCCGCCTGGACTCCCTGGTGGCCCCTGGATGCCCCCTTTGGCTCCTATTTATTCTCCCGTCGCGAAAACCCTGATTCCAGAACCCTTTTCTCCAGAAGAAATTCCGATCTCCGCTGCCATCGCCAACAAGCTTCGGGGGACCAGATTCCTTTGCCGGCACCCTGTCGGGACGGGGAAGTGCCCACGGATTCATCTCCATCGACGTTGCTTCCTCCCTCCATAATGCGGGAGTAGTTCCTCCTTGGGTCTGAGGTTTCTACAACAGCTATGTGGTCAATTCTCTCTCCCATGATGTGATCTTCGTTGTGATCATAGGCTATGTTAATCTAGGGTGATCCCATGATATTTACCCTTCCTCTATGTATTGGATTGATGTAATCACTTGATCTTATCTAGTATAATCCCCGAGACCATGGTGACAGCGGTCTATTGGACATGGGTTAGAAGAATATTATCATGAGTGATTTCCTCTTTTGTGAACTGATTGAAGATTGAGAGTCTCTTGGTGCTTGTCTTTGACTATCCTTGAGATATGTTATGGTAATTGTGGTACTCTCTTTGGATGGCCGCGGTGACATTGGGAAATCCATAGATGAGAACGACGAACTCTGAGGTGTGCTTTTGTATCCCTACATAATTCTCGTCCTCTTTTGATCACAAAGGAATGAACTCCAAGTACGTCTTCAATGCATGTTTTAGTGGAAATATCATGTGCTTAGACTATGTTAATGTTGTTGAGAGTTGCCACTAGTGAAAGTATGAAGCCTAGGCCTTGTTTCCACCATTGCAATACCGTTTGTGCTCACGTTTACCACTTGTTTGCTTGCTTTACTTTTTATTACAGATTTTTAGTACTTTGCTTTGCCATACCTATCACCCATATTTTACCATCTCTTCGCCGAACTAGTGCACCTATACAATTTTCCATTGTATTAGGTGTGTTAGGGACACAAGAGACTTCTTGTATCTTAATTGCAGGGTTGCTTGAGAGAGACCATCTTCAACCTCTACTTCCCTGAGTTTGATAAACCTTAGGTCATCCACTTGAGGGAATTTGTTGATGTCCTAAAAACCTCTGCGCTTGGAGGCCCAACATAGTCTACAAGAATAGAAGCGTGCGTAGACATCAGCACCACAGTCGGAGAAATCAAGGGGCTGCAGGAGGAAGTCGGAAGGACGAGCCAACAGTGAACAGCAGGCATCAAGAGCAACCGGCGGCAACAGCTCGGCCGGCAATGAGTCAGCGTCTGGGTCCCCGAGCAATCGCGGGCAATGATGCTAGGCACCGCATCGAGCAGTTGCAGCAAGATCAGCAGCCAGATGACGATGTACCAGCGGGTCCGGCGTGTTTTGGGTCGCGCATTCGGCAAGAGCAGTTCCCCAAAGGTTTCACATTGCCCAGGGACACCCTCAAGTACAATGGATCAGTCAAGCCAGAGGATTGGCTGGTCGATTATATGACCGCAGTCGGCATCGCGGGAGGCAGTCGGCATGTGGCAGTTCGCTATGCACCACTCATGTTGCAAGGTTCAACTCGGTCCTGGTTGAACAGCTTTCCCTGCAACAACATCAACTGTTTGGCGGATTTTGATGATGCGTTTGTTCGCAACTTCACTGGCACGTATGAGCGCCCAGGTCTGCCACGGCACCTGGCGTTGTGTGTACAAGGAAAGGACGAGCCCCTTCGCGATTACCTTCAGCGGTGGATCAAACTCAGAAACACTTGCGAGGGAGTTCATGAGATCCAAGCCATCCAGTACTTCACTGACGACGGCTTGGATGGGTCAATGCTGAAGCACAATCTCCCACGCAAGGAGATCACATCTTTGGTCGATCTGATGAAGATAGCCAATTCGTTCGCCGCTTATGATGTTGCAATGCGCCCGATCTATTTGAGTGACAATGGCCTCATCCAAGGACAGTCCTCCGGACAACAGCAGCAGCAGCAATCGGTGCGAGAGGCGCGAGATGCAGTGCAACAACAACACCACCCCCTACTTCAACAACAACACCCCCAACAACAACTTCAACAACAACAACAACACTGGTTTCAACAAAAGGAAAGATGAGCAGTCGGATGCTCAGTACGACAATCGGCAGGTGGCAGTAGTCCATCAGCAAGATGAACCAGGGGCTGCGGGAGGCAGTCGGAGGCAGAAACCTGCAGAAAGACTACAGGGCCCGATCCGCCCCCCATACACCTTTGAGGACATGATGAACCAGCCATGCAAGATGCACAGTGGAGTCGGCAAGCCAGCATCCCATACCACTTGGCAATGCGTCTGGGTAAAACGTATGTCGGAAGGAGGAGCAGGAAACGTCCCACCACCTCCACCCCCACTCCCAGGTCCACCACCACCGAATGCGCGTCAGCAGTTCCCGCGCCAAGATGCAGCTTATATGATTTTCACCAGTGAGTCAGACGACAAGGGAAGTCGGAGAGCCCGAGAGCAGGCAGTCAATGCCACCATGCCAGCAGTCCGCCAGTTCATGAACTGGTCGGACAGTATCATCATATGGAGCAGAGAGGACCACCCAGGCTTGATGTCGAACCCAGGCAGCTACGCACTGGTGGTAGATGCAGTTGTGGCAGCGCCCAAGTATTCATGCAGATTCACCAGAACTCTCATTGATGGAGGTAGCTCCATCAACATTCTGTACCGCGATACGATGATCAAGCTCGGCATCAGTGAGAGCGAGCTGCAGCCCAGTCGGACCATCTTTCATGGTATTGTGCCCGACCTTTCATGCACTCCGTTGGGCCGCATTCGGCTGGATGTGGTGTTCGGTTCGGAGGAAAATTTTCGTCGCGAGCTGATCTGGTTCGAGGCAGCCGATCTGAGAAGTCCATACCATCTTCTGCTCGGAGCGCCCGCAATCTCCAAGTTCATGTTCAATGTGTTCCAGCCGTACTTGAAGATGAACCTTTCGAGGCCGAATGTTCCCATCACTGTGTGCGGCGACTACAAGAAGTCCCTAGAGTGTTCATCCGCCGGCTCCAAGCTGGCCGATTCCCTGGTCATTGATGCAGAATGGCGCCAACTCAACAAGGTCGTAGCAATGGCCCAAGCTCAGATGAAGGCACCCCTGCCGAGCACGAAGACCAAGAGATCAGATGATGAGACTGCATTCCAAGCAGCCAAGGACATCAAGAGGATTGCTCTGGACCCCTCCGACCCAAGCAAGTGCGTGATCGTGGGAGCTGGACTCAGCAGCAAATAGGAAGGCGAGCTCGTCGAGTTCCTCCGTAAGAATAGGGACATCTTTGCATGGTCTCCACAAGACATGTCTGGAGTACCGAGGGAACTCGCCGAGCACAAACTTCACATCCGACCTGGATCCAAGCCGATCAAGCAGCCATTCCGGCGCATTTCAGATGACAAGAGAAGAGAAATCGGTGACGAGATCGCCAAGTTGCTCGCAACATGATTCATCATGGAAGTGTTCTATCCAGACTGATTAGCAAACCCAGTTCTGGTTATGAACAAGAATGGAACTTGGTGCATGTGTATAGATTACACTTGCCTGAATAAGGCCTGCCCCAAGGATCCTTTTGCTTTGCCCCGTATCGATCAAGTGATTGATTCTACGGCTGGTTGTCAGCTCTTATGTTTTCTGGATGACACAGCTGGCTATCACCAGATCAAACTTGTTGTAGGAGATCAAATAAAAACTGCATTTATCACCTCTTTTGGGGCTTATTGCTATATAACCATGCCATGTGGCCTGAAAAATGGCGGCGCGACTTATCAGCGTACTATGAAGCGATGTGCCTGACCTCAGCTCGGCCGGAACATTCATGTATATGTAGATGACCTTGTGGTCAAGTCAGTCCAAGGGTCAACCTTGCTGGAAGATCTCCGAGAAACATTCGCAAATTTGCGCAGTTACAAGATCAAGCTCAATCCAGAGAAGTGTGTGTTCGGCGTTCCAGCCAGCAATCTGCTCGGATTCTTAGTGTCTGAGAGAGGAATTGAGTGTAATCCCGAGAAGATTGCAGCAATCGAGCGGATGAACAAGCCCAGAAACCTCAAAGATGTCCAGAAGTTCACCGGATGCCTGGCATCGCTCAACCGATTCCTCAGTCGGCTGGGAGAGAAAGCAATTCCCCCGTACCAGCTGATGAAGAAGACAGACAAGTTCACATGGACTCCGAAAGCAGACGAAGCATTCAAAGAGCTCAAACGTATGCTATCCACTGCTCCAGTGCTAGCAACCCCGATTGAGAAAGAGCCAATGATGTTGTACATCGCAGCTACCACTCGGGTGATCAGTATTGTCATGGTGGTCGAACATCCTAAAAAGGATAGAGCACAGCCGGTCCAAAGGCCAGTATACTATGTCAGTGAAGTGCTCTCGACTTCCAAGAAAAACTACCCCCATTACCAGAAGATGTGCTATGGTGTGTACATGGCGGCAAAGAGACTGAAGCCCTATTTCCAATCGCATTCAATCACAGTTGTCATCTCGGCACCACTGGAAGAAAACATAGACAATTGGGATGCATCTGGTAGGGTGGAAAAATGGTCCATTGAGATTGCAAACCATGGTATCAAGTATGAGCCGCGCACTTCAATCATATCCCAAGCCATGGAAGATTTCCTTGTTGATTGGGCAGAAAGCCAATATGAGCCCCCCTGTACGGATTCACAGTTCTGGAAAATGCATTTTGATGGTTCCAAGATGATGACCGGACTAGGGGTTGGCATCGTTCTCACTTCTCCAAAGGGTGATCAGCTCAGATATGTGTTGCAGGTCCATTTCTCTTCATCGAATAATGTGGCCGAGTATGAAGCACTGGTGCACGACATCCAATTGGCCAAAGAGATCGGCATTCATTGGATTTTATGTTATGGAGACTCCGATCTGGTGGTGCAGCAATGCACTGGCACTTGGGACGCAAAGGACGCAAACATGGCAAGCTATAGATTCCTTGTGCAACAGCTATCTGGTTTCTTTGAGGGGTGTGAGTTCCATCACATTCCCCGAGCCAACAATGAAGCAGTAGACGCACTATCAAAACTGGGATCCACCAGAAAGGAAATTCCAGCAGGCATTTCTTTGGAAAACATTCAGAATCCATCTATGAAGCCTTCCCCAGAATCAGATTCCATCTTTATTCCGGCCGGCCTGAAGATGGCAAAAGTTGAAGCACAAAGATCAGCCAAGAAGCAAAAGCTGGCGGAGAAGTCGGCCACACCAGGGGCTACCGATTGCGAACCAGGGGCTGATGTCGTCAGATCGGGGACTGATGTGGTCATGCCAGATGCAATTGGCTCCACCTCCTCCGAGCTACCATTAGCAGAAGCCGAACAACAAGAATCAGAGACAGTTGCGGTAATGGTGATTGTCACTGCACCCTCATGGGCAGAGCCTTTCCGCGATTTCTTGGTCGATGGCATTTTACCAGTGGATGAAGTGGAAGCTCGGCAAATCGAGTGCCGATCTGGAGCATACACCATCATCAACAATGAGTTAGTGCATCGCAGTGCGACTGGAGTTCTCCAGCGTTGTGTTGAAGAGGAAAAGGGGCTGGAACTGCTGCGGGATATCCACCAAGGAGAGTGTGGTCATCACGCATCAGCCACAACAATAGTTGCCAAGGCTTTCCGCCATGGTTTCTACTGGCCGACTGCGAAAGCAGCGGCAGAAGAGCTAGTGAAACATTGTAATGGCTTCCAAAGATTCAAAGCCAAGAGCCACCTACCAGCCTCAGCACTTAAGACCATTCCGATCACATGGCCATTCGCAGTTTGGGGACTGGATATGGTCGGACCGTTCAAAACAGCCAGAGGTGGCATGACACATCTGTTGGTGGCAGTGGACACGTTCACCAAGTGGATCGAGGCAAGGCCGATCAAGAAGCTAGATGGGCTGACTGCAGTCAAGTTCATAGCAGATATCGCAACCAGATATGGACTGCCACACAGCATCATCACGGACAATGGAACAAACTTCGCAAAAGGGGCATTAGCTCGGTATGCATCCGAGAAGGGCATTCGGCTAGACTTAGCATCAGTAGCTCACCCACAATCAAATGGTCAAGCAGAGCGAGCAAATGACCTCATTTTATCTGGGATCAAGCCAAGATTGGTCGAGCCACTGGAGAGAGCACTCGGAGCATGGATTGACGAGCTGCTAGCGGTGCTCTGGAGTTTGCGCACCACACCAAACCTCTCAACTGGATTCACTCCATTCTTCCTCATATATGGCGCGGAGGCAATCATTACCTCTGATATTGAGTTCGACTCACCTCGTCACGCCATGTACACAGAGGCAGAAGCCAAGGGAGCTCGAGAGGACGGCGTACATCTAAGAGAAGAAGCATGTCTCTTGGCCCTGTCCAGGTCGGCAATATACCAGCAGAAGTTGTGCCAGTACCACAACAAGAAGATCCGTCCCCTAGCTTTTCGTGAGGGTGATTTGGTGCTTCGCAGAATCCATAAATTGGCGGGCCAGCACAAGTTAACCTCTCCTTGGGAAGGTCCATTCATCGTCAGTCGGGCGCTCAAGAACAATGCATTCTACCTCATCGACTGCAGAAAGCCGACCCGATATGTGGACACTTCAGGACAAGAAATGGAGCATCCCTGGAACGCCGAGAAATTGTGCCCGTTTTATAGTTGAGCGGTATTGTTGTATTTTCCCTTTCCAATGTTATCAATGAGAATCGTCGTGCGTCCATGAGACTGCATTCGGCAGGAGTTAAAAGATGAAATTTGTGCATTCATTCCCAGTCCCAAGGTCGGCAAAAGCGAAACCGAGGACTGGTCGGTTGCCCCGAAACGGGTATACTTGAGAAAAGAACAAGAGGAGCGATGGGTTTGTGTGTGTCAGTTCGAACCGAATGCAGACCGCAGGTCGGCTGTAATGTCGGGTGAACGTGGTCGAGCAGAACCGTCAATCGGAAAGTTCATACTCTAAAGTATATTTAGTTCGGGCCTAGCCGACAGCAGACACAACCGATTGTGACCAGATCGACTGGCCAACAGTCGGCGGGTTGCAATCGGCTCGTCCGCAAACCCTTACCTTTACGCAAGAGCCGAGAACCTAGAAGTACTTTTCGAATTTCCTTCGAGGTATATTCTCTGATCCAACCGGAGACCGCAGGTCGGCTGTATGGTGGGCAGGAATATCGACTAAGGAAGAAAAGAGGCAAAGAAAAAGGCAATCGGCTTGAAAACACAAAGGAAAGAGAGCATTTCATAACTAACAAGAACAAAAAGCTTCAAAAAACTAACAAGAACAAAGTTCACAATCAAACATGGTCGATTGGTTGAATGTTGATTATTACGTGAAATTGTCCCTCAGTGGGCGCACTTGAGTTTGACCGAACTATTTGAAAGTAAAGCAGGTAAATAAAGCAAGCCGAACTTAGGCAGTCGGCGCATCTCGAGCAGTCGGGGCACTGGTAGAAGGTCCAGTTGCCTCTAGTGCAGGGGTAGATGAAGCAGTTGGGGTAGCGCTTCCTGGAGCTGAAGTAGCAGTGGCTTCGGGCTGGGTGATCGGGGGCTCTTAAGCTGTGCTCTTCGATTGCTCTTCTTACGAATCTTCACCCTCTTCACTGGTTCGAGCATAGAGTGAGGAGTTGGAGGTAGTGCTCCGCCGACGAGCAAGCCGAGCTAGAGTGCCCTCTTCACTGGTGGTGTAGAGAAGCTCACTGAGCAATGCTTGCGGGATCGGAGAACCATCGTCATCAAGATAGGGAGTGTGCTCCAAAGGATCGATGGCAACTACAAGCTCCTCAGCGATTTTGCAGATTTGCGGCCAGATCGCACCAACATTGGCCTCCGACCCAGTCCGCAGAGCCTGCAGCAAGTTCAGGTCCACGCCAGGATGCGAGCTCATAACAATGGAGAGAGCAGCCTGTACTCCAGATCGGACGACAGAGTCAAGCATCACTTCAAGTTTCCGAGGCACGGCCTTGAGGTTCCGAGCTACGTCGGTAGTCGTCTCACCGGCAATCGGCTTCACCCGTGACTTCCAGAGCATGTCATTCAGCTTCTCGACTCTAGTCTTAAAGGTGCAGAGAGCACCCTTCACTAGAGGCAATCGGGCGTCCAGAACTACGACAAAGTCTTCGGGGACCCACCCTGCACCAGTGTCAACTTCCACACCTTTAGTTCGCCTCAGTTCGGTTACAGCTTCAGTGGCAGGAGCTGTGGAATTGGGCCAAGCATATGAAAATGAGCAATCAGAGAGAAAATGAGGTCGAAGGACAAGAAAATCAGATCGGAGAATAAAGAATAAGCAGAAAGAAAAGATACCAGCAAGGGCGATGTCGACTCAGTGCAGGAAAGAAAGTGCCAGATCGACTTGACCTTGGGCAGTTTGGAGTTCCTTTTGATGGTGGATGGCGGCCTCCTCGGCGCTCTTCATAGCTACATATCTTTCCTTCATTAGTTCGCCCTCTGTCTCGATCCAAGCATCCAGCAACTGATACGTCTCAAACGTATCTACTTTACCACACACTTTTGCTATTGTTTTGCCCTCATTCTTGCATGATTTGGACGAAACTAACCCGGACTAACGATGTTTTCAGCAGAGCTGTCTGTATGGTTTTATTGTGTCCAGGAAAATAGATTTTTAGGTGTCTCAGAAAATTCCAGGAAAAATCACAGAAAATCCACGCACCCAAAGGACCATTGTGCCAGAAGTGGGGCCAGAGGGCAGCCAGGGGGACCTAGGCGCCCTGCTGGCGCGGCCCCACCCCTGGCCGCGCCAGGAGGCCGCCTGGGAGGGTCCACCCCCCTCCGGTGCCCTACTTCGACTCCTATTTATTCCCGTGGCGAGAAAACCCTAAAACAAAAGTCGTTTTCACTTGGGGTTCAATCGTGTCGTCTGGTGTCCGTGATGGCATTTGCACTTGATTATATTTCCCAACGCTCAATCGTGCAAGAGAAAAGGCAGTGATGACAAAGATCGACGAAAGGGATGCAACAAGGAAAACCGGTATGAACTCTTTTTGTTTCTACTTTTGTACATATGCTTGTACTTATGATTTAGAGACCAGCTTGTAGCGACATAGTGTTATGTTTACAATGCTTTCCCAGTGGTTCATGCTTTCTTTGTGGCTAATCTCAAATAGCTAGGGTACATAATTTGTTGTTGAGATGATTTACATGCATTGTATTGTTCATGGTTTGTCATACTGAAGTGGTATTTCCCTTTGGGGAATTCCTGGATTGACTTGGCACATGCTTACACATGTTTAAGACTAAAAAGTCTACTATGCCTTGATGATCTTTGAATTTCAGAATAGTTATATCACTTTCATGCCCAATTCAATGTTGTGTTGTCGCTCCGCATGATTATGACTGTTATTGCTCTCTAGTTGGTCGCTTCCCAGTCTTTTGCTAGCCTTCGCTCGCACTAAGCGGAATTCTTCTTGTGCATCCAAAATCCTTGAAACCAGTTATTCCATATGATTCCACCATACCTTCCTATGTGGTATTTATCGGCCATCTTAACAAAGACTTTCTTGTACCATCTCGAAATTATTCAAAAACACTCATGTGTTGTGCCTCTGCTTTATCTCATGAGGAAGTAGTAGGTAATTCTTGATCTTCTTATGTTAGACATGTTTTATTCCGGGATTGCATGTCTAATCTGCAAACCCCTAATACGAGGAGGGACTGGCATGAGTGCGCCCAGCTCACAAAATATAATCACAACCATCAAACCCTCCTTCACGCTTTGTTTATGAGAATCAGAAAACTTTGGTAGTGATAAACAAAGGAGATTAAGGGGATGTGATCGTCCCCATCTTGGGAGCCGTTCCTCGAAACATGTCTAGCATAAGGGGTGATTGGGTTGTCTAATAGCATTCATTGACGAATCATGCACCTCCCAAAAACTTTTTACCTCTGTTTTCAAAACCAAGAGCTTGGTACATGTTTAGTCTTTGCTTCCAGCCACGGGTTTCCAACCTTGCCATCAAAATCCACGGTTCGAGAGTCTCCACCTTCTTTCGTCAAAGCACCAACTATGAGAGCATAATTGTCATTCTGAGTGTAATGTGCATTATCCCAAAGTACTACATTGTCTTCTGCATGATTGTGGTATTACTTGTTTTGAAGTTCTTAGTTCTAGTCTCCTTTAAAACTCAGGTGGAGTTTCTGCATTTATGTTTTGCTTCACTCATGGAGGCTAGCGAGATACCACTCTGATATGATCAAGCTATGTGCATTGTAGTCTTGTCTTGATTTTCAGTAGCATATTATTTAATTTTAGTTGTTTGTGATTGTTCACATGAAAGAAGGATTTCTTCGTGCATTGTCCTTATAGCATTGGTTCAATACCTTCTAGACTCTTTTCATAGTACATGCTTATATACATCTAATGAAGCAAAAGAGTTTGTCAAAGTTTTCTTTATCGCGTTCAGTTCTTTGAACTGAATTGCTTGAGGACAAGAAATATCCTAAGCTTGGGGGAGTTGATACGTCTCAAACGTATCTACTTTTCCAAACACTTTTGCTATTGTTTTGCCCTCATTCTTGCATGATTTGGACGAAACTAGCCCAGACTAACGATGTTTTCAGCAGAGCTGTCTGTATGGTTTTATTGTGTGCAGGAAAACGAATTTTTAGGTGTCTCAGAAAATTCCAGGAAAAATCACAGAAAATCCACGCACCCGAAGGACCATTGTGCCAGAAGTGGGGCCAGAGGGCAGCCAGGAGACCCCAAGCGCCCTGCTGGCGCGGCCCCACCCCTTGCCGCGCCAGGAGGCCTCCTGGGAGGGTCCACCCCCCTCTGGTGCCCTACTTCGACTCCTATTTATTCCCGTGGCAAGAAAAACCCAGAACAGAAGTCGTTTTCACTTGGGGTTCAATCATGCCCTCTGGTGTCCGTGATGGCATTTGCACTTGATTCTATATTTCCCTACATTCAATCGTGCAAGAGACAAGGCAGTGATGAAAAAGATCGACGAAAGGGATGCAACAAGGAAAACCGGTATGAACTCTTTTTGTTTCTACTTTTGTACATATGCTTGTACTTATGATTTAGAGACCAGCTTGTAGCGACATAGTGCTATGTTTACAATGCTTTCCCAGTGGTTCATGCTTTCTTTGTGGCTAATCTCAAATAGCTAGGGTACATAATTTGTTGTTGAGATGATTTACATGCATTGTATTGTTCATGGTTTGTCATACTGAAGTGGTATTTCCCTTTGGGGAATTCTTGGATTGACTTGGCACATGCTTACACATGTTTAAGACTAAAAAGTCTACTATGCCTTGATGACCTTTGAATTTCAGACTAGTTATATAACTTTCATGCCCAATTCAATGTTGCTTTCTCGCTCTGCATGATTATGACTGTTATTGCTCTCTAGTTAGTCGCTTCCCAGTCTTTTGCTAGCCTTCGCTCGCACTAAGCGGAATTCTGCTTGTGCATCCAAAATCCTTGAAACCAGTTATTCCATATGAGTCCACCATACCTTCCTATGTGGTATTTACCGGCCTTCTTAACAAAAACTTTCTGGTACCATGTCAGAACCCCAACTAGGGTAAGTGCTAGGGTTTGTTTGTGCCTTTGCATCATGCAAAAATTCAAATGGAATTCAAAAATGGGGAAGCAGAAAGCCCTGAGAAATTATTTGAAATGGCCAGATAAAAATATTTTTCCAAAAATCATTTGAATGATTGGAAAATTCCTAGAAATGTTACTGATCATTTTAAAAGTGGTTTGGGATCAATCCCATGCACATGGAATTTTCAAATATTCAAACAGTGGCTTAGGAAATTAAAATAACCCTATTTGGATTGAAATTCAAAATATATTGAATTTCAAAAATGCTCAAATTCTATAAGTGACTTGCTACTGGTCACCTAGGATTTATAAAAATGTTTGGGCATTTAACAAAATTGCCTAGCTATTTATTTCAGGGCAAAACATATTTACAGAAAAAGAAAAATAGAAGAGAAATTAAAAGAAAAAGAAAAAGGAAAGGAACCCACCCCAGCCAGGCCGCAGGCCCAACTAGCCGAACCCCGGCCCAAGCCCACGAGGGGCTTGTCGTCTACCCCAAGCAGCTCGCTGCCGAGCATGCCGGGGGCCGACGACCGCCACCTCGACGGCGAGCACCTTCTAGGCCCCCCCGAGGCTTCTCCTTGCGCCACCACACTCGCCAGGAGCCGCCACACCTTCTCCCCCCTCCTCTGCTTCCTCCCCGTCGCTCTCCGGTGAGATCCCAACCGCAACCGAGCGCGGCCGGAGTTCACCATCGAGCACCACCGTGGCCAGAAGCCACACCTCGCCCCCCCAGCTTGTCCTTCGTCCTCCCCGACGTCGACTCCTTCAAGCCGCCGCGCCAATTTAGCCCGAGCCGCACCGGAGGAGACGCAGGCTTCAAGTTCTTCGTCGCCGGAGCCGCGCGTCACCGTCATCGATTCGCCGCCTGCAGTGCTCCCTCGGCCCCGCCGTGGACGCCATCGTCCTCCTAGCGCTCCGGTGAGCAGAACCCCCCTATCCCCGGCCCTTCTCGCACTCGAATTCGCCGACTCCCTCTTCACCAGTGGCGGCCGCCGCCATTGATGTCGTAGCCGAGCTCCGCAGCGTCCCCGTGAGCCCCAGTTCGTGCTGGAAGACGCAGACGAGCACGGGCTTCCTCCCAGTGCCCTCCCCTCCTTCTCCCCTGGCCGGAAGCCCACTCCGGCGAGCCATCCGCCGTGCCTGTGGCTGCCGCCGGTTAGCCGCCGGCCATTAGCACCTAATGACCCTGCTTAACCCCCCCCTAGCCCAATGACAGGTGGGCCCTGCCCCTAATTAATCCTCTGCTAAGTTAATTCAACCGGGGATTAACCCCCTGAGGCTGACAGAAGGGACCCACAGGTCAGGAGCCCCCACACGTCATGCTGAGGTCAGCATGACGCAATAAACCAATTTTCCAGTTTTAAAAGAATTAATTAAAACAGAGAAAATTCCAGAAAATGAGTTAAACTTGGAAAATTCATAACTAATTCATAGTAACTCCAAATATAGCAAATAATATGTCTAAAAATATCAGAAAAATCCAAGGATTATGAATATGGGCTCTGTTTTCATGTTTGACCATTTTAAAATGGGTGAACAGTGCAAAACATCCATATGGCTTTATTTCAAGTTCAAATTTGAAGCACATTTGCAAATGACTTTGCATTTGACTTCTTTTAAATGGAATTGTACCCACCTTGTGACCAAGAACATCACCATTTCAATATTGATCATGTGTTTTTGAGCATTGCAAATAAATTTATACCTTGTTTGATTGTTTGCTCGATAGACGTGCAACCGGAACCGGAGGCCACCCCCTTCGTTGAAGACCCCGATATCGAACCTCGTCAGCAAGGCAAGCAAACCCCATTGATCATGTCTATAAAATCCCAATTCCCTCTCAATCTCGCTTATGCATGTTTAGGAGATCATCTTGTATCGATTCTACCACATAGTTGAACCCATATCCGATGCATGGCCTATCATCTTGTCACAGTATTAAGCAAACCACAATCCTAGCTGACATAGGAGTTGTATGATATCATGAAGCCCCTGCAACTGTTATAGCTTATTGCATGCTTAGTGTTACATGAGGTTGCTTTTGATGTGAGTCGGGATGATGGTGAACATGGTGTTGATGAAAGTGAAACTGTGTCGGTGAATCCACCCTAATACAAGGTGAACGATGAGAGGTTGTGTAGGAGTACACAGTGGGTTGTCTCGTTGAACACCGCCTTAAGCATCGAGTTCTTGTATGGTAATCCAAGACAAAGAGTACAACCACACATTGGGCTCACTGACCCATCTCGACCTAGTACCTTGATCCGTGTCGACGTCCAGGAGTCACATTAGTTCGGGCTTTCCATTTGGCATATGCATAGAAAAAGAATGAAGGAATGGCTGCATCATCCTAGATATGTGGGTGCACCTGTGAGGCAGGAAAACCATCTGCTAAAGGTGGCGTCTCGGTCACTTACATTGTCTGAGTCCGTTTCGTTGATCCGGCCGGGCTCTCGAGCGGTAGCAACTCAGGTAGTCGACTCCTGGAATAGACCGGTTGTGAGAGAAGTGTCGTGGTGAACATCCTCGCTGTCACCTCTTGAACGGTGGCGAGCAAAAGGCGGTAACCGATGGTCATGTGTGTGTATTTTACACCCTTGCAAGGTTAACAAAACTATTCGAATAGCCGCGTCCGCGGTTAAGGACTACTTGGAACCTGTACCTGATTATTAGACAACTTGAACTGGATACTTCTAAAATACACCAAGATAAGTGTGAGTGCTATGGTGTGCCTCCTCGTGGGAAAGTCGAGGAAGTAACCATAGTGGTGTATTGGTTGGAGACTTGGATAGTGGACTCGTGTACGCTTCTTATCTCAAGTCTGGTATTCGTAGTTCAGGATTAGCCAAGTCAAAGCTGGCACTTCTGCATGATGAAACCCCACCTCCTTTTACCTTGATACTTGAGCATGAGTAGTATAGATCTGATGTAAGTCTTGCTGAGTACAACTTTGTACTCACGTTTGCTTATTCTATGTTTTAGATAAGAACCGGATCCCGATGGAGTCACCTTCGTGAAGCTCGACGTTGACTAAGTTAGCATAGTCCCAGACGGCAGTCTGGTCCCTCGTGGAAGGGCATGTTTGTTGTACAAGGCTTCTCTAAGCCATTTGTTAAACTTGTCTGTACTCAGACCTAATTTTCTTCCGTTGTATTGATGTAATGTTGATCACAGACATGTGATCTTTGTATGCTCTATGTGTATATCAATAAAGAATACTTTGTAGAGTTATGTGATGATACCTGCTGTTCATACTAGGCATGTGTGCTGCGTGTATGTTTATAACATGCATGTCTTAGTATGGGTTTTCAAGACCTTAGTTGTGATCTGGCTGGCGGTCTTTTATACACCAAGTGGCCCTTAGATGCGCGCAGCTTGGGGCATCGCGATGCGATTGCTCGTGACTATGTCACGTGCACACTTTGTTGTATGATCGAGCCCGCCCTAGACCCCGACTAAGTGATCGGGCTGGAGTAAGTTTATGTAAGAGTTAGGATCCAATCGATAACATGGTTGAGGCGACTTGTCTATGAGTATGGGATTCACCACCCATAAGCATTTAGACTTGTGAGAGGACGTTGAGGACCCATCTCAGTTGATCATCCGGCCTGAATGGGATGCCCCTCACGTTCGATGCTTACCGAGAACGTTCTGTGCTTGGCCTTGTCTGCTTAGACAAGTGGGTACGGTTCTCGGCTCTCCATGTGATTGCATCATGACTGGAATTACATACGCTAACCCCGGGTCCCGACAGACTTGGTATCAGAGCAGGACTGTCTGTAGGATTATCAAACCCTTGGTCGAAGTCGAGTCTAGCATTCTATAGTTATATAGTTACTCTGGGTATAAGGGAATAACGTAAGGCTTCTTTTTCTCCTTACCCTCATCGATCTGAGTTCCGGGTCACCTTATCTTTTCTACGGGATGATAGGACTAGGCTCATCTATGTCTTACTAGAACATCTCGCTGAGTGCTTCCTTTTAGCCGTAGGGCAGTCTTGGTCGTCCAGAGTCTTCATGTTTTGAGTTCCTTGAGGAAGTTCTGTCCAATCTCCTCGAGGTTGTCTTGTTTTCCATCCCGGTGTAGCCGTTATGCTGCCGGATTTGTTCCAAGTTTCTGTGGATCTTTGCCTTCGCATTATAATCTTTTCCGCCTTCATCATGTCTTGTTATCCTTGAATCCATCATTCAACCTGTTCTGATTGTTGATTTTTATCACACAGGATGTCAGGTGGAACTCGTAGTGCTGTTCGTCGGAATCGAGACCGTGTTCGGAATCGAAATGATGATGCACCTCTACCACCGCCTTCTGCGGCGGAAATCATGATGGAAGCTGAGAAGAATCAACGTGATCAAACACGCCTACTGGAGCTCATCGAGCAGAATACCTCACGTCATTGCAATGTGGTTGTGAGCATTCAGGACTTCATCCTCCTCAAGCCACCGGTATTCCGATGTTCTTCTGAGCCCCTTGAAGCTGATGATTGGCTCCGTTCCATCGAGCGTAAGCTTGATACTGCACATGTTGCTCCCGATGATCGAGTTATATTCGCGGCATACTTTTTGGAAGGTGCTGCTGCTGAATGGTGGGAGAACTATGTTGCTATGCAGCCAGGTGGTCACCTAGTGACTTGGCAGGAGTTCTGTGTTGCCTTTCGAGGGTACCACCTTCTAGATGAGTTGATGGAGCGCAAGAAGGAAGAGTTTTGCAACCTGACTCAAGGAGAGATGTCCATCCATGAGTATGTGAGAGAGTTCAACCGTCTTGCCCGGTATGCCCAAGATGAGATCACCACCGATGCCAGAAAGCAGGCAAGGTTCCGTAAGGGACTTAGCCCCATCCTTCGTCATGATCTCAACCTCATCGAATTTGCCACCTTTGAGGATTTAGTCAACAGATCCTTCAGAGCTGAGCATGGGAATGAGATTTTCGAGGAGTCCCGCAAGCATGCTCTTGAGCTTGCTTCTTCTTCCGGTTCAGCCCCTCAGAAACGCCGAATTTGGATTCCAACCCGTGCCATACCTCAAAACCTTCTCCAGAGACCACCACCAAATATATGCCATCCACCCCGACACATTATTCCACCCCGGAATGATGGTGTGCAGCCAAGTAATCCCACTCCCAGCAATTCGGACAGGGTATGCTTTAAGTGTGGTCTTCCAGGCCACTACTATCGTCAATGCCCTCAGGTCTTGATGGCACCACGTCATTCTCGACCTAAGCCTCCAAAGAAAGCAACCACCAAAACCATCCCAGCAAAGCTTTCAGCCACAAGTAGTGGTTGTGTGAACCAAATCTCAGTTGAGGACACCACTGATGCTTCTGACGTCATTCTTGGCACACTCCCAGTCAATCATGTTCCCGCCTCCATTCTTTTCGATCCATGAGCTTCTCATTCATTCATGTCGGAGAGTTATGCACTTCGTCATGAGTTTCCTTTTGAAGAAATGTTTTCTCCAATGATCATTCAAACTCCTGGTTCAAAGTGGCAAACTAATAGAGTAAGCCATGGCAATCAAATTGCAATTGAGGGTTTAGTATTCCTTGCTTCTCTTATAGCCCTCAAATCTTCTGACATTGATGTCATCCTAGGAATGGATTGGTTATCAAGGCAAAATGCTTTCCTTGATTGTAAAGCCAAATCAGTCAAACTCACCCATCCTTCAGGCCAGACCATTGACTACACATCACCCAGCTCTAGAATCCAGGTGCAGACTTTGAATGTGCTTCCACTTCCAGACCTTGAAGATGTTCCGGTGGTTCGTGAATTTCCGGATGTCTTTTCTGAAGAGCTGCCGGGAATGCCACCCGACAGGTGTGTAGAATTCATAGTGGATCTTATACCAGGCACAGCCCCAATTTCCAGACGTCCATATAGAATGGCCCCACATGAGTTAGCTGAGCTAAAAACCTAACTTGATGCGTCGTTGGCAAAAGGCTTCATCCGCCCTAGCTCATCGCCATGGGGTTGCCCCGTTCTGTTCGTAACGAAGAAAGATGGAACAGAAAGGATGTGCGTAGACTATCGCCCACTAAATCTAGCGACGATAAAGAACAAGTACCCACTGCCCAGGATCAATGATCTTTATGATCAACTTGAAGGATCCTCTGTCTTCTCCAAGATGGATTTGAGATTAGGCTATCATCAAATCAAAATCCGAAATGAGGACATTCCCAAAACAGCTTTCACTACTCGTTATGGTCTTTACGAGTATACCGTCATGTCCTTTGGTTTAACCAATGCCCCCGCCACATTCTCGCGCTTAATGAATTCGATCTTCATGGAGTACCTAGATAAATTTGTTGTGGTTTATCTTGATGACATTCTCATCTACTCGAAGAACGAAGAAGAGCACGCAGAACATCTTAGGTTGGTATTGATGAAACTTAGAGAGCATCGCCTTTATGCCAAGTTCTCCAAGTGTGAATTTTGGCTACCAGAAGTGACCTACTTAGGCCACGTGATTTCTGCCAAAGGTGTTGCAGTCAATCCCGAGAGAGTTCAGGCCTTCCTTGACTGGACTCCACCTGAATCGGTTAAGAAAGTTAGGATTTTTCTTGGCTTAGCAAGCTATTGCCGCCGCTTTGTCGAGAACTTTTCTAAAGTTGCAAAGCCTCTTACTGAACTCCTCAAGAAAGATAAGAAATTCCAATGGACCCCCAAGTGCGAGGAAAGCTTTCAAGAGCTAAAAAGAAGATTGACTTCTGCACCCGTACTTGCACCTCCAGACACAAAAAGGGATTTCGAGATCTATTGTGATGCTTCATGGCAAGGGTTAGGATGCATACTTATGCAAGATCGACATGTGGTAGCTTATGCTTCACGCCAGTTGCGGCCACACGAAGAGAACTATCCTACCCATGATCTTGAACTCGCTGCCGTAGTTCATGCCCTGAAGACTTGGCGACATTACCTCCTTGGTAATCGTTGTGAGGTTTATTCTGATCACCAAAGCCTCAAATACATATTCACCCAGCCAGATCTTAATCTCAGGCAAAGACGTTGGATAGAGTTGATAAAAGATTATGACTTAGGAATTTCTTACACCCCAGGCAAGGCCAATGTCATGGCTGATGCACTAAGTCGTAAGTCGTATTGTAACAACCTCATGTTACAACAGTATCAACCACTTCTTCATGAGGAATTTCGAAAGCTCAATCTCGAGATTGTTCCTCGTGGATCTCTTTTCAACTTGGTGGCGAAACCAACCCTTGAGGATCAAATCAGAGTTGCCCAAAGGCGTGCACGAGGTGTTCGCCGGATCAAGGAGAACATTGCTAGCGGAGTTGCTAAATGTTTCTCCACAGATAGTAAAGGAACGGTATTCGTTGAAAATCGTTTTGTAGTACCTAAGAATAAGGATCTACGGCAACTCATCCTCAAAGAAGCCCATGACACACCCCTCTCAATTCATCCTGGTAGCACCAAAATGTACCGAGATCTACGCCAGAGATTTTGGTGGACCAGGATGAAGAGAGACATTGCTCAATTTGTTGCCGAATGTGATGTTTGTCGTTGCATTAAGGCACAACACCAAAGGCCTGCTGGTACACTTCAACCTTTGCCTATTCCAGAGTGGAAATGGGACAAAGTCGGTATGGACTTCATCACCGGCTTTCCAAAAACCCAGAAAGGAAATGATGCCATCTTCGTGGTCATTGATAGACTTTCCAAAGTTGCTCACTTCCTTCCCGTTCGCGAGTCCATAACTGCTAGTCAGTTAGCAGACTTATACGTCTCTAGAATTGTGTCTCTTCACGGTGTTCCTTTGGTGATCAATTCTGATCGTGCTAGCCTTTTCACCTCTAGATTCTGGGGAAGCTTTCAGAGTGCTATGGGAACTCATCTCTCCTTTAGTACAGCTTTCCATCCTCAGTCTAGCGGTCAATTTGAAAGGGTTAATCAAATCTTGGAAGACATGCTCAGAGCTTGTGTTATCTCTTTCGGAAAGAATTGGGAGAAATCTCTTCCCTTCACCGAATTTGCTTATAACAATAGCTATCAATCTAGTCTGAACATGGCTCCTTTTGAACTCCTATACGGACGACGATGCCCAACACCCCTTAACTGGTCAGAAACCGGTGAAAGACAACTCTTTGGACCGGATATGATCAAGGAAGCAGAAGAGCAAGTTCGCATTGTTCGTGATCGTTTGAAAGCCGCTCAGTCTCGTCAAAAGAGCTACTATGATCGTCATCATAGAGAGGAGAGCTACAATATTGATGAGAAGGCTTACCTTCGGGTTACTCCTCTGAAGGGAACCCAAAGATTCGGTATCAAAGGCATGTTGGCCCCACGTTACATCGGACCTTTCCGCATTCTAGATAAATGTGGAGAAGTTGCCTACCAACTTGAACTACCCCCTCACCTTTCCCGAGTACATGATGTATTCCATGTGTCACAACTCAGGCGTTGCTTCAAGGACCCCATCCGCGAAGTCGACCATGAAACGCTTGATCTCCAAGATGACCTTTCTTATCGAGAGCACCCTGTTCGTATTCTTGATTCAGCAGAGCGTATCACTCGTCGTCAGAAGATCAAGTTCTTCAAAGTGCAATGGTCACATCACTCCGAGAAAGAAGCAACGTGGGAAAGAGAAGACCGCCTCCGTGCCGAATACCCCACCTTCCTCCCGACGACTTCTGAATCTCGGGACGAGATTCTTTTGAGTGGGGGCGAGTTGTCAGAACCCCAACTAGGGTAAGTGCTAGGGTTTGTTTGTGCCTTTGCATCATGCAAAAATTCAAATGGAATTAAAAAATGGGGAAGCAGAAAGCCCTGAGAAATTATTTGAAATGGCCAGATAAAAATATTTTTCCAAAAATCATTTGAATGATTGGAAAATTCCTAGAAATGTTATTGATCATTTTAAAAGTGGTTTGGGATCAATCCCATGCACATGGAATTTTCAAATATTCAAACAGTGGCTTTGGAAATTAAAATAACCCTATTTGGATTGAAATTCAAAATATATTGAATTTAAAAAATGCTCAAATTCTATAAGTGACTTGCTACTGGTCACCTAGGATTTAAAAAAATGTTTGGGCATTTAACAAAATTGCCTAGCTATTTATTTCAGGGCAAAACATATTTACAGAAAAAGAAAAACAGAAGAGAAATTAAAAGAAAAAAAAAAGGAAAGCAACCCACCCCAGCCAGGCCGCAGGCCCAACTAGCCGAACCACGGCCCAAGCCCACGAGGGGCTTGTTGTCTACCCCAAGCAGCTCGCTGTCGAGCATGCCGGGGGCCGACGACCGCCACCTCGACGGCGAGCACCTTCTAGGCCCCCCCCGAGGCTTCTCCTTGCGCCACCACACTCGCCAGGAGCCGCCACACCTTCTCCCCCCTCCGCTGCTTCCTCCCCGTCGCTCTCCGGTGAGATCCCAACCGCAACCGAGCGCGGCCGGAGTTCACCATCGAGCACCACCGTGGCCAGAAGCCACACCTCGCCCCCCCCATCTTGTCCTTCGTCCTCCCCGACGTCGACTCCTTCAAGCCGCCGCGCCAATTTAGCCCGAGCCGCACCGGAGGAGACGCAGGCTTCAAGTTCTTCGTCGCCGGAGCCGCGCGTCACCGTCGTCGATTCGCCGCCTGCAGTGCTCCCTCGGCCCCGCCGTGGACGCCATCGTCCTCCTAGCGCTACGGTGAGCAGAACCCCCCTATCCCCGGCCCTTCTCGCGCTCGAATTCGCCGAATCCCTCTTCACCAGTGGCGGCCGCCGCCATTGACGTCGTAGCCGAGCTCCGCAGCGTCCCCGTGAGCCCCAGTTCGTGCTGGAAGACGCAGACGAGCACGGGCTTCCTCCCAGTGCCCTCCCCTCCTTCTCCCGTGGCCGGAAGCCCACTCCGGCGAGCCATCCGCCGTGCCTGTGGCTGCCTCCGGTTAGCCGCCGGCCATTAGCACCTAATGACCCTGCTTAACCCCCCCCCCCCTAGCCCAATGACAGGTGGGCCCTGCCCCTAATTAATCCTCTGCTAAGTTAATTCAACCGGGGATTAACCCCCTGAGGCTGACAGAAGGGACCCACAGGTCAGGAGCCCCCACACGTCATGCTGAGGTCAGCATGACGCAATAAACCAATTTTCCAGTTTTAAAAGAATTAATTAAAACAGAGAAAATTCCAGAAAATGAGTTAAACTTGGAAAATTCATAACTAATTCATATTAACTCCAAATATAGCAAATAATATGTCTAAAAATATCAGAAAAATCCAAGGATTATGAATATGGGCTCTGTTTTCATGTTTGACCATTTTAAAATGGGTGAACAGTGCAAAACATCCATATGGCTTTATTTCAAATTCAAATTTGAAGCACATTTGCAAATGACTTTGCATTTGACTTCTTTTAAATGGAATTGTACCCACCTTGTGACCAAGAACATCACCATTTCAATATTGATCATGTGTTTGAGCATTGCAAATAAATTTATACCTTGTTTGATTGTTTGCTCGATAGACGTGCAACCGGAACCGGAGGCCACCCCCTTCGTTGAAGACCCCGATATCGAACCTCGTCAGCAAGGAAAGCAAACCCCATTGATCATGTCTATAAAATCCCAATTCCCTCTCAGTCTCGCTTATGCATGTTTAGGAGATCATCTTGTATCGATTCTACCGCATAGTTGAACCCATATCCGATGCATGGCCTATCATCTTGTCACAGTATTAAGCAAACCACAATCCTAGCTGACATAGGAGTTGTATGATATCATGAAGCCCCTGCAACTGTTATAGCTTATTGCATGCTTAGTGTTACATGAGGTTGCTTTTGATGTGAGTCGGGATGATGGTGAACATGGTGTTGATGAAAGTGAAACTGTGTCGGTGAATCCACCCTAATACAAGGTGAACGATGAGAGGCTGTGTAGGAGTACACAGTGGGTTGTCTCGTTGAACACCGCCTTAAGCATCGAGTTCTTGTATGGTAATCCAAGACAAAGAGTACAACCACACATTGGGCTCACTGACCCCTCTCGGCCTAGTACCTTGATCCGTGTCGACGTCCAGGAGTCACATTAGTTCGGGCTTTCCATTTGGCATATGCATAGAAAAAGAATGAAGGAATGGCTGCATCATCCTAGATATGTGGGTGCACCTGTGAGGCAGGAAAACCATCTGCTAAAGGTGGCGTCTCGGTCACTTACATTGTCTGAGTCCGTTTCGTTGATCCGGCCGGGCTCTCGAGCGGTAGCAACTCAGGTAGTCGACTCCTGGAATAGACCGGTTGTGAGCGAAGTGTCGTGGTGAACATCCTCGATGTCACCTCTTGAACAGTGGCGAGCAAAAGGCGGTAACCGATGGTCATGTGTGTGTAGTTTACACCCTTGCAAGGTTAACAAAACTATTCGAATAGCCGCGTCCGCGGTTAAGGACTACTTGGAACCTGTACCTGATTATTAGACAACTTGAACTGGATACTTCTAAAATACACCAAGATAAGTGTGAGTGCTATGGTGTGCCTCCTCGTGGGAAAGTCGAGGAAGTAACCATAGTGGTGTATTGGTTGGAGACTTGGATAGTGGACTCGTGTACGCTTCTTATCTCAAGTCTGGTATTCGTAGTTCAGGATTAGCCAAGTCAAAGCTGGCACTTCTGCATGATGAAACCCCACCTCCTTTTACCTTGATACTTGAGCATGAGTAGTATAGATCTGATGTAAGTCTTGCTGAGTACAACTTTGTACTCACGTTTGCTTATTCTATGTTTTAGATAAGAACCGGATCCCGATGGAGTCACCTTCGTGAAGCTCGACGTTGACTAAGTTAGCATAGTCCCAGACAGCAGTCTGGTCCCTCGTGGAAGGGCATGTTTGTTGTACAAGGCTTCTCTAAGCCATTTGTTAAACTTGTCTGTACTCAGACCTAATTTGCTTCCGTTGTATTGATGTAATGTTGATCACAGACATGTGATCTTTGTATGCTCTATGTGTATATCAATAAAGAATACTTTGTAGAGTTATGTGATGATACCTGCTGTTCATACTAGGCATGTGTGCTGCGTGTATGTTTATAACATGCATGTCTTAGTATGGGTTTTCGAGACCTTAGTTGTGATCTGGCTGGTGGTCTTTTATACACCAAGTGGCCCTTAGATGCACGCAGCTTGGGGCATCGCGATGCGATTGCTCGTGACTATGTCAAGTGCACACTTTGTTGTATGATCGAGCCCGCCCTAGACCCCGACTAAGTGATCGGGCTGGAGTAAGTTTATGTAAGAGTTAGGATCCAATCGATAACATGGTTGAGGCGACTTGTCTATGAGTATGGGATTCACCACCCATAAGCATTTAGACTTGTGAGCGGACGTTGAGGACCCATCTCAGTTGATCATCCGGCCTGAATGGGATGCCCCTCACGTTCGATGCTTACCGAGAACGTTCTGTGCTTGGCCTTGTCTGCTTAGACAAGTGGGTACGGTTCTCGGCTCTCCATGTGATTGCATCATGACTGGAATTACATACGCTAACCCCGGGTCCTGACATACCATCTCGAAATTATTCAAAAACACTCCTGTGTTGTGCCTCCGCTTTATCTCATGAGGAAGTAGTAGGTAATTCTTGATCTTCTTATGTTAGACATGTTTTATTCAGGGATTGCAAGTCTAATCTGCAAACCCCTAATACGAGGAGGGACTGGCATGAGTGTGCCCAGCTCACAAAAGATAATCACAACCAACAAACCCTCCTTCACGCTTTGTTTATGAGAAATCAGAAAACTTTGGTAGTGATAAACAAAGGAGATTAAGGGGATGTGATCGTCCCCATCTTGGGAGCCGTTCCTCGAAACATGTCTAGCATAAGGGGTGATTAGGTTGTCTACTAGCATTCGTTGATGAATCATGCACCTCCCAAAAACTTTTTACCTCTGTTTTCAAAACCAAGAGCTTTGGTACATGTTTAGTCTTTGCTTCCAGCCACGGGTTTCCAACCTTGCCATCAAAATCCACAGTTCGAGAGTCTCCACCTTCTTTCTTCAAAGCACCAACTATGAGAGCATAATTGTCATTCTGAGTGTAATGTGCATTATCCCAAAGTACTACATTGTCTTCTGCATGATTGTGGTATTACTTGTTTTGAAGTTCTTAGTTCTAGTCTCCTTTAAAACTCAGGAGGAGTTTCTGCATTTATGTTTTGCTTCACTCATGGAGGCTAGCGAGATACCACTCTGATATGATCAAGCTATGTGCATTGTAGTCTTGTCTTGATTTTCAGTAGCATATTATTTAATTTTAGTTGTTTGTGATTGTTCACATGAAAGAAGGATTTCTTCGTGCATTGTCCTTATAGCATTGTTTCAATACCTTCTAGACTCTTTTCATAGTACATGCTTATATACATCTAATGAAGCAAAAGAGTTTGTCAAAGTTTTCTTTATCGCGTTCAGTTCTTTGAACTGAATTGCTTGAGGACAAGAAATATCCTAAGCTTGGGGGAGTTGATACGTCTCAAACGTATCTACTTTTCCAAACACTTTTGCTATTGTTTTGCCCTCATTCTTGCATGATTTGGACGAAACTAGCCCGGACTAACGATGTTTTCAGCAGAGCTGTCTGTATGGTTTTATTGTGTGCAGGAAAACGAATTTTTAGGTGTCTCAGAAAATTCCAGGAAAAATCACAGAAATTCCACGCACCCGAAGGACCATTGTGCCAGAAGTGGGGCCAGAGGGCAGCCAGGGGACCCCAAGCGCCCTGCTGGCGCGGCCCCACCCCTGGCCGCACCAGGAGGCCGCCTGGGAGGGTCCACCCCCCTCTGGTGCCCTACTTCGACTCCTATTTATTCCCGTGGCGAGAAAACCCCAGAACAGAAGTTGTTTTCCCAATTCTCGTCGCGGAGCCGCCGCCACCCTCTGTTCTTCTCTGGGAGGGCTAATCTGGAGGCTGTTTTAGCCTCCGGTGAGGGGAGATCATCCCCATCGTCATCATCATCACCACTCCATCCTCCCTCCATGACTTCTCCTTTCATGTGTGAGTAATTCCCTAATGTAGGCAAAGGGGATGGTAGGGATTGGATGAGTTAGATCATGTAATAGTTTATCAGATTGTTGGGGCCATGTTGCCTATCATCTAGATTGGTGTTTATCATCTTTGCTTCAACTTGTTGCTCTTAATGCTTGTCACTTTGGGCCCGAGTGCCATGTTTTCAGATCTGAACCCTATGTGTTTGCATGAATATATTTGTGTTCTTGATTCTATCTACACGTTGTATGCACCTGTTATAGTCCGGAACCGGCGATCCCAAAGGTGACAGCTTTGGATATCAAAGGGGATGGACTATGGTTTGAGGATTCCGTGTATCCATTGATTGTTAATGCTTTGTTCCGGTGCTCTTTGACAGGAGCACCTTAATCTCCATAAGTTGCTTTTGGCCCCGTTCGTAGCGGGATGGTAGGACAAAAGATGTTGTGCAAGTTTGAAAGGGCATGTGCCCTTATGTTTGGTTTTGGTAATTGATGACAATATTTATGGACTAATGGTTTCCTTGAGTTGTACTTTAAGGTTTGTCCATAGGCAACGCTTGAAGATCATATGGTGGCTTCAAGGTTGTAAGATGAATATTACGTGTTGACCAAGGTGTTCTTCATGGAGCTATCCAAAGATTGGCCAAGTGGATGTGTGCAAGGTCAAGAGGAGCATCACGAAGATATCGTATGCTTGGAGCTTGCCGACCATTTGGTGATAATGGTCGTGTGAAGATGTGCCTAAAAGAGGCTCACCCATAATGGAGTATGGGGGAGCTATCTACAAGTCTTCATCGAGCTGGAGTAATCAAGGAAGATGTTCCAACTTGAGGCGGGCATGATCGTCATCATCAAGATCAAGTGGATTATGCGCAAGACAAAGGTTTGACTAGATAGGTGTCTAGTTTACCGGTCTCTTGGTAGTAGTTAGGAGACCGTGTTATAGGCTAGGCCGAGTCGTTCGTGGAGAGCTCAAACCTTTTGCATCCTTGGCATCATATTTATTGGTTCTTGTTTGGCTTTTCTCCGTGTGAGTTTTGGAGCTTGTGGTCTTGTTCATGACAAGCTCTTGTTCATCGAAAACGGATTTCATATGCGTCTTCTCGGATTTCAAAACGGGATTCGTGGGGGACTATAAAAGGGGGTCTTGTTCTTCCTTTGTCCCCACTGGTTTTGTGCAAGTTCTTCCCCCCATTGTTGACCTATTTGAGCTTGCTTACTCCCTTTCCCTCCCATGATTCTTGCTCCTTTTTGAGGGAAAAGAGAGAGGAGGTCTAGATCCACATTCTCCACCAAGCCATCTCTCCTCTAAGTGAGGGGAACCTTGTGGATCTAGATCTTGGAGTTCTTGGTGTTCTCCTTGTTCTTCCTCTCATATTCCTCCATAGCTTTTGTTGCTTTGGTGGGATTTGAGAGTTGGGGACTTGAGCACTTCGTGTGCTCTTGCCATTGCATTTGGTGCATCGGTTTGAGTTCACTCCGAGGATTCTTTGTAGTGAGTGAAGTTGAGAAGATAGCTACTCTTGAGTGCTTTGGCACTCTAGAGCTTGTACCTCGTGGGTGCGTTGGCACCTAGAGGATTGTTGTTGCGGAGCTCAATCATTGTGGTGGAAAGCTTCGGGACGCTACGGGAGCCTCCAATTCGGTTGTGGAGATTGCCCCGAGCATTTGCACGGGTTCGGTGACCGCCCCCAAGGGTTGCCATTTGTACGGGTTCGGTGACCGCCCTCAAGTGTCCTAATAGTGGAATCACGGCATCTTGCATTGGTAAGAGCGTGAGGAGAAATAGGGTGGCGCTCATTGGCTTCGTGTGAGCATTGTGCTCCTCACCCTCTCCAAACGGAGACGTACTTCTCGCAAGAGAAGGAACTTCGGTAACAAATCCTTGTCTCCATCGTCTCCACTTGCGGTTATCTCTACCCTTACTTTGAGCAAGCTTATTACATTGTTCATCTTATGCTTGCTCATATTATTGTGCATTGCTTGTCCCATAGGTTGTTCATCTAGTCAACCTATTTACTTGTGCACCTACTTTGCGATAGCCTTAGTGCTCTTGTTATATATCTTGCTATCACATAGTTTTTTATCTTGCTTAGTATAAGTTGTTGGTGCACATAGTTGAGCCTAGCTTATTTAGGTTTCTTGCTTGGCAAAGTAAACGTTAAGTTTTATTCCGCATTTGTTCAAGCCTAAACCGTAATTATTTTAAGCGCCTATTCACCCCCCTCTAGGCGACATCCACGTCCTTTCAAAGTTCTTATTGCAAGCACGTACAACTACCTGTGGGGTACATGCCTAATGTTTACTTTATGCCTAGATGATCATTGCTTTTCTGTGTGCCTTGACCCAAGTTAAATACATGATGTGTCTTATCCATGAAGCACCCAACCATCCATCTCCCTTGCCTACAGTGTTTTTAATTCCGCTGGTTACTAGTTGTTTGCTTTCGCTGTTTTACTGTCGCTGTTTCACCACCACTATTTCCGTTGCTACCATCACTTCCATATCGCAGTTACTATTAACATCTTGTTGCAAGTAAGTGTATCTCAGGTGCGGTGAAATTGACAACTCCATTGTCAAAGCTTGTGGGTATTCTTTGGCTCCCCTTGAGTCGAATCTATAAATTGGGTTATTCTTACCCGCGAAGACTATCTCGATCCCCTGCAGTTGTGGGTTATCAAGGCTGTTTTCTGGCGCCGTTGCCGGGGAGCATAGTTTTATTCACAAGTCTACCTGAAGTATTTTACCTACTGCAATTTATCCGCTATGGGTAAGAAAGAAGACCCCAAGGTCCCGATCTTACCATCCCGTACAAGAAAAGGTACTGTTCTGAACACTAGTGCTACACTTGATTCACCATCAGTTATGAGTAAGTTTGCTTCACCTCCACCACATGATGCTTCTACTGAGTCTGTTACTATGTCTGATACTTTTGATGATGCTTGTACTAATCTTGATGATATTGGTTCACTTGGTTACGCTCTTGAGAAACAGATCGCTGCTGCAAAAAAAATCTGGAATTGAAATTCCTGTTACTCGCTACCCTATTGGTGGAACTTACAATTATCCTGATTTGAGTGAACTCAAGGAGAGACTCCTTGAGGACGATTATATTATGCTTGGTGATGATTTATGCAGGGATCTAACAGAGTTTGTCGACTCTGACCCCGGTGCTATTAAGAAGCTTCTCGAAAAACACTCCCTGAAGAACAAGACCGTTCCTGATCCTGAATTTGCTACATCTCCTATATGCATCAATGATCCTGATTATAATTTCTCTGTTGATCTTTCACTTATATCTATGGTTGAAGCTGACCCCTTTTATGGCAGAGAAAATGATGATGTTATTGCACACCTGACCAAACTCACTAAGTTGGTGGCCTGTTTACTACGGATGAGAAGATACGAAACTTTTATGTTACTAAACTTCTTCCTTTCTCTTTGAAGGAAGGTGCTAAAGCATGGCATGATGCACTACCATGTGGTTTCATTAAGAGTCCTCAAGACTTAGCTCACTCTTTCTTTGATAAGTACTTTCCTGCTCATATGCAACATGCTGATTTACAAAGAATTTATAACTTTAAACAGTTGCAGGATGAGCACCTCCCTAAAGCTTGGGGGAGGTATTGCAGTCTGATCCAGGCTAGACCGGGACATGGAGTCCCTAAGAATGAATTAATTGATATATTCTATGTTGGTCTAACTGATGAATCCAGATCCTATTTGGACAGTTGTGCTGGTTGTGTTTTCAGGAAAAGAACACCGGACGATGCAGAAGAATTAATGGGCAAGATTGCCAAGAACCACGAAGATTGGTCCGTCCCTGAACCACCTCCACCACCAAAAAAGAGGGGCATGCTCGTCCTAAGCCCCGAAGATATGCAAGAAGCAAAGAAGTCTATTAAAGAGAAGGGTATTAAAACTAAAGATGTGAAGAATCTACCCCTATTGAGAAGTTGTGTGAGCCTACCACTCACCCTCCTATGGTAGAGGTACACTCTCTTTTAGATTTCAATGCACGTGACATCCCTCATGGTAAGCCTCCTAATCAATGTTTAGATGAGCTTGATAATTTTATTATGAAGCAAAGTTACTTTAATGAGAGGATACAAAGTCAGTTGCATGATAATTCCCTTGCTATCAAAAGTCTGCTTGATGTTCTAGGTAGAACAGTTAATGATGTTAAATGTCTTGTGAAGCATTTTCATATGGTTCAAACTCAGCTTGAACAAATTTCTAATGTGCAAAAAGATTTGCTTGCTAACAATGCCAAACAGGATATACAGGTCTTCGGGATTAAAATCCGAGGTGGAACTAGCACTCAAGATCCTCTCTATCCAGAGGGGCATCCGAAGAGAATCGAGCAAGATTCTCAAATGCAGGAAGAAGAAATTGTTAGTCCTCCGAAGAAGAAGAAGAAGAAGAAGCACAAAGAAGCTGACAATTCCAATGATCCAATTGCAATTGAAGAGCTTGTTATTGATCCAAATAGTATATCTACCTCCGATGCTGAGACTGAAGACGGTGTTGAGCCTGAAAAGGATGGTGAAAAGAATGATCCACCCGAAGTTCGAGAAGAAGAAGCACCCGACAAAAACAAGAATACATGGGAAGCAAAGAGAACCATGGGTACAGAAACCCATGCCCTTTCCAGGTAAGTCTCTCAAAACTAAAGAAGAAGAGCATTACAATAAGTTTTGTGAGTGGATGAAACCTCTTTTTCTTCAAATCCCTTTGACTGATGCTATTAAGTTACCTCCCTATTCGAGATATATGAAAGATATTGTTACCAAGCTTTTAAATTGCGGGAAAAACGATTTCGCGGCGGCTGATTTGGGACGCTAAAAACGCAATTGCGTGAAATTGCGGCTGCAAAAGCATTTTGCGGCAAATCAATAAAACATGTAAAAAATAGCAATGAGCACTGATATGTCAACAGACATAGTTAATTTTGCAGTATAAAATGGTCTGACACACATTACATGATTACAAGCACCAAACTAAAGGTCTTACTCTTACACTCTTAGGCTAAACTTAAGTTCTCAGACTCACAAATGACATAACATTAACATGAATCATGATAGATAAGTTAAAGGTTCAGTCAAACAAACTAACCATCATCTCATTATCAAGCAAAAGGATCTAGTTCAGTCTTCACTCAATTAGAACCGGAACCTACAGAAGATGCAAAATCGAGTTCCATGTCATCTTCTGAACCAGAGGAGGCAGATAACAAATCTTGAGATGTTGTAATAGGGATCAGCTTTCTCTTCTTTTTCTTCTGAAAGTTCTGCCTCTCAAGTATTGGATTCCTTGCTGCTTTTGGCGATGGTTGTGGTATAGGTATTTCTTCTTGTAAATGGTCTTGTAAAACAACATCATCCACATTTCCATTGATCCATTCATTGTCAGCATCTTCTAAAACAACATCAGCTACCTCCCTCTCAATGGGGTCCCTTTTCTTGTGTTCTTTCTTGTTCTTCAATCTAGAGTTGAACTTGATGAAGACAAGGTCTCTCATCTTGTCATGCAGTAGCTTGCTGCGCCTTTTCGTGTGAATCTACAAAGCAACCAATGCAAAAATCAACCAATTGAAAAGAACAGTGGTGGAGCCTTGTGGTTCGAATGCAGAAATGAACCAATGCAGAAATTAACCAATTGAAATCAACCTTGCTAAGCATTTTGACCCAGTCCATTGGTGTATAATTATGTACGTGCAATCGAATTAATTGATACGTACTCTGTACTTGCAAAGCTAGCTAGCTACTAAATTAACTTGATTGATTTTACGTCCAAAGTAGCTGTCAACTAGAATCAGGTTGAGTTGTATGAGCAGGTTCTGCTTGTTGTTGCATCTGCATGTATATGCTTTTATACTTCATTAGATGGATTAGGAGCTGAGGAGAATCTAGCAAACCTGATCAAAGACACTCCAATTCCTCTCACAAGCTGAGGAGCTGCAAGTCAAGCCAAGGATCCTTATTGCCAATGTCCTCAGATGTGGTGCGCTTTTCCCATGATTAAGCCACCATGTAGCTGCAATATAAAAGGCGAGAGGAGTTATGTGATGCAAATGATGTTTGAGAATTGAGTTAGGTATTTGTTTCATTTACAAGTTTTTGTTTCATTCACCTGGATCAAAGTATTTGTTTTTCCTCTGACGCACTGCAATTTCTCTTGCAAATGACCCTTGGCCTTCCATGTATATGTCAATGTCAGTGATCATTGCATCTTGTAAGTCAGGATCATCATACATCTTTGTAATGCAGTTTATGAGCCCATCTCTAAAAGTACCATCCATCTCAATTTCGACTTTGTTATCATAATAGTAGTATGGGTTCAAGTAATATCCAGACAAATGAAGCGGTGTCTTTAGTTTATTGTCCCACCTTTTGTCAATTATGTCATTCACTTCCTGAATACGACCCATATCATTTTCAAACCTGGTGGCAATGTCTTTCTTTGCTTCAATCATGCAACCATGTATGAAGCCCATTGCAGGTACATCACTGTCCATCCTACGCAACACATTGGCCATGGGTTCAAAGAAATTGACAGCAGTTTCTACTCCTTTCCAGAAAGCATCAGCTCGCACTATTTTAGCAGCACACTTCCCTTTTGCCTTCTTTAAGTACCCCCACTCATTCAGTTCCTCTGACCGAAATAACTTCTGCAGTGCACTCTTGTTGTCCAGCAGACTCCTCAAATTAAGATATGCAGTTGCAAATCTAGTTACTCCAGAGCGCACCAGATCCTTCCCTAAGACGTTCCTCATCAATGCCAACACTCTTGTGTGAGAATAAAGGAACACCGTCAAAGATCTACCCTTCAGAATTGTTCTCTCAACTATTGGCAATTTACCTACATCTTCAAGCATCAAATCGATAGTGTGGGCTGCGCATCCAGACCAAAAGATCTTGGGGCGCTTTGCTCTCAGCATAGCAGCTGCTGATAGATTAGCAGTTGCATTGTCAGTCACCACTTGAACCACATTTTTCTCACCAATGTCCTCTATGCACCTATCAATAAGCTCAAATATGTATTTTCCATCTTTCTTGACTTGTGAGCAATCCACTGAATCCAGAAACACCACTCCATAGCCACTATGCACCACCAGATTCATAACCCCCCTACCTCTTTTATCTGACCATGCATCTGTCATCACACTACAACCATTAATCTCCCATGCTTCTTTATGTCCAACAAATCCATCCTCCACCTTCTTCTTAGCCTTCTGCAAGAAAGGTCCACCAATTTCATATGGAGTTGGAGCTCTCAGGCCTCTCCCAAATGCTCCAATTGCTTCAACCATCAAATGAAAGCTTGGAAGCGTGGCTGCATTATGTGCAATAGTAGCATCATAGAAAAACTTGCATATGTACTCACAAGCAATAACCCTCTTAGCCTCTCTCTCCTGAGTGGTCACCTTGCTTTGCACATTTGAAGAATATCCCTTTGCATTCCTTGCTGCTAAAATCTCCTCTGGTGTTTTAGTGCAAAATTTATCCATGCTGCCATAAACAGGTACTTTTCTACTAGAACTAGACCCTTCCAAACCAGAAAGTAGAATAACTGGATTGCTCAAGATATCACCCTCATCGCATGACCCATCAGAATTCCCCAATGTAACATCTTCTAGATTTTCAGCAGTAGCCCTAGTCCTCTTTTGCTTTGCCTCATCTTTTTTTGACAACAACTTTCGTATCTCCTCCTTTACATCAGCTGGAACATTATTGCAACAAACATCGCTTTCCTTTTTGAGGCATGAAAGGTGGTGCTTCATTCTGGTTATACCACCTGTGCCCACATAGCTACAGAAATTGCATTTCAGATGTGCCTTCATATTTTTATCAGGCATTGTGCAATACTTCCATGCTGGGTCGGCTGATGGAGGTGCAACAGTAGGTGCTGCAGAATCAAATGTGCACCATTTCAGCATACAACATAGTAAACTGCAGAATCGCATTGGGAAATATGCACAAGCCAAAACAATCATGGGAAAGTCGCAAGTACAGAATCAAATCAAGCTAAAGTGCTAAACTAGCAAGTAGCAACTCAATCATACATGGGCAAACTCATCTCAGAATCGCATGTAGCCATGTACAGAATCAAATCAAGCTAAAGTGAACTAGCAACTCATTCAATCAGGGGAGACGGAAGGTGTCACTTGCCTGGCATTGTTGGCGCTGATGCATTGCCAACTGGGTCGGTGGAAGCTTGGGTGGAAGACATGGCCGAGCAGCCGCCGCGCCGTCTTCCCCTCGCCGAGTCCGAGCCGCCCTCCCCTCGCCGAGAAACTGCCGCGCCGTTTTCCCCTCGACGAGTCCGAGCCGCCCTCCCCTCGCCGAGCAGCAGCCGCGCCGTCTTCCCCTCGACTAGTCCGAGCCGCCGTCCCCTCGCCGTGCAGCCGCCGCACCGCTAGGGTTCGTGTTCGTGTGGAATGGACGACTGCGGAAGAAATGAGCCAGGGTCGTTGTATCTCTAAGCATTTTGGGCCGAGACTCAGTGGGCTCCACTTTTGGGCCGAAATAAAGTGAACTCTCGCGAAAATACTGGGAACGAAATTGCGTTTCGCGGCATTTCGCGGCGCAATTGCGCCGTTTGCGGCAAAAACGCAAATAGGTGTTTCAAATTGCGTGACCTGCTCTTAGAAGCAATTGCGCCGCAATTGCGTCAGTTTCGCGCGCAATTTAAAACTTTGATTGTTACTAATAAAAGAAAAGTTCCTAATGAAGTAATATCTACTATGCTTGCTAACTACTCTTTTAGTGGCAAGATTCCTAAGAAGCTTGGTGATCCAGGTATACCCACCATTCCTTGCTCCATAAAAAATAATTATGTCAAGACTTCTTTATGTGATCTTGGAGCAGGAGTGAGTGTTATGCCTTTCTCTCTTTACAAGAGGCTTTGTTTAGAGAAACTAATCCCTACAGATATCTCTCTTCAGATGGCTGACAAGTCAACAGCCGTACCCTTTGGTATTTGTGAGGATGTTCCCGTTGAAGTTGCTAATTGTTTGATCCTTACTGATTTTGTTGTGCTTGACATGCCCGAGGATGGGAGCATGTCTATTATTCCTGGTAGAAATTTTCTTAACACCGTAGGTGCTATCATTGATTGCAATAAAGGAAAGGTTACTTTTAATGTGAATGATAAAGAACACGCGGTGTATTTTCCGAAGAAGATGGACAAAAGGCATGGCCTCAACTCTATAGAGAATATCGAGACCGTGAAGATTGGTGATTGGGATTGTCCTCTACATGTGCACCACAAATACAAAAACATTATGGTGGAGACAATATCCATTAAAGTAAAGGTACCATGAATGCTTCATAGTAAGTGAAACTTTTTTGCTCTATGTATTGCTAGTTTGGTAGTAGGACTTGATCAACCTTGCTATTAAATAAGTTTTATATAAGTAAAAAGTAGAGGTTGTTATGTTTACATTTCTTTTAGCTTTATCTTTCTTGTTGGTCCAAAGTTTTATATTTTTGAAGCTTCACGTAGCTAACCACTATTGCAAGTCTTCAGAAAGTTTTGCAGCTTTTTGAACCTCGAAAAAATTTCAACAGTGAAGTTGTCAAAAAATTCCAGAAAAATAAAAATAAAAATTTCCATGCCGGGAGTGACCCAGAGGCACCTGGGGCTGACCAGGGGCCCACCAGTGGCCCAGGAGGCCAGCTGGCGCGGCCTACCCTCTGGGCGCCTGGGGCCCACAGGCCCCACCTGCAGGTATTTCTTCTTCCTCTATCTCTCTCTTTCTCTCCAAAAACACGAGTTCTACACTTGTTCTTGCGTTCTTGCTATTCTTGGAGGCGATTTTAGATCTCTCTCTTCAGCCCATCATTCGAGCTGAGATTTTGAGCAAATACTCCCTGGTATGTGACTCCTCCACCCCTCCAATTAGATATTTAATTGGTGGCTTCATTGCTGAGTATTTAGTAGCTCTTGGTGTTGTTCATATGAGCTTGCAAGCATGTGTAGAAATTTATTTTACAAGTTTTGATGCAAGTTTATGACTTAGGGAAGTGAGTAGAGTAGTTTGCCCCCAACTCATTTTTCTTAAAATCTTGTTTTTGTGAATTGTCAAAAATTTCAGAAATGAGTTTCTTTGGAAAAGCAAAAGGATGGCTTGGGAAGAAGAAGCCCGAGCATACTGATAGAGTAACTAGAGCTGCAGCTTCATCGCCAGCTGCTAGGGTGAGCTACAATGAAGATGTTGTGCCCCTGGAGTTGCTGGAAGATACAAGTCCAGCACGGCCAATGACGTTTTCGTGCAACGATTTTCTTGAAGCGGCAGGTATTAAGGAGGAGTTTGATAACCTTTGTGCTAATGCAGGTTTGACACGGCTTGCAACATGTCGTGTTACTCAATACCATAAACTCACCTCCTGTTTTATTAACAGTTTTGGATATAACCATGATGCTGGTCTTATTGAGTTTAAAATTTACAATGATCCTTTGACCATGTCTTTGGAAATATTTCGTGAAATAATAGGTGTGCTGAACGTTGGACGGACGTCAAAGATGAACACTCAGCCCACTGAGCTAAGAACGCTCTTCAACTCTCTTTGCAGTCAGGATACAAGGGATATCGGACGTTCAAAAATTTCCAGCATCTTGTTTCCCCAGCTCAGGTATTTTGCATATTATATTGCTAGAGGGGTATTAGCTCGTGATAACACGAGCAACATTTATGCGCCGGATATTGCTATCCTGGCAAATGCCCTCTCTGGGGAAACTACATATAATGTGGGTGCCTTGATTGCTCGCTGACTTGCCCTTAATGGAAACAAGGGAGATCTCTTTGGTGGCGTTTACGCCACACTTATTCTTGAGTCTCTTGAGCACCCCGCATCCTAATGATGAGCCTTTTCCTTTTATAAGCTTTGACCTTGTCGCTATGAAGAGGCATGAGTTTGTTACCAGGACTTCCGAGTTTGGTAACCTTATTTATATTCTGAGGTTTGGACTAATCGATATTCGGGAGATCCATCTACCTGCTACTTTTTGGTTTGATTCTACTCGCAGGAACGGATGGTCCTTCAACGTCATCTAGTTCGATGAGTTCGTGGCCAGACAGCAGTTCCATAACCCCATGGAGGGGGTTGTGCATGATGAGGAGGAGGAGCACGTTACCCAGTGGGGTGAAGGATCTTCTTCCTCTTGGAGTGCGGAGCCTTCTTCGTGGGAGGATCCCAGGACTTCGGTCTATGCACCTGAAGCCTTGTACGACCCATGGACACACTACCCTGGAGCTGGAGGTTCCTGGGGACCACAGTAGCAGATACCAACTTAGGCCAAAAGCCTAAGCTTGGGGGAGTACGTGTCCTTCTCACTTTTTCCATTGTATTATCCGTTTTATGATTGTTCGTTTTGATCTTTTCGAAGTTTTTTCCTGTTCTTCTTCGATTCTTTCTTTGCAAAAACAACAAAAAGATTTTCTCTTTCTTTTTCTTTCGTTTAACCTTTGAAAAATCCAAAAAAAAGATTTCTTTTCTCTCTTTAGTTTGCTTTGTTGCAGAGTTCAGCTCGAGTCCTTGATGGCATTTGCACTTGATTATATTTCCCTACGTTCAATCGTGCAAGAGACAAGGCAGTGATGACGAAGATCGTCGAAAGGGATGCAACAAGGAAAACCGGTATGAACTCTTTTTATTTCTACTTTTGTACATATGCTTGTACTTATGATTTAGAGACCATCTTGTAGCGACATAGTGCTATGTTTACAATGCTTTCCCAGTGGTTCATGCTTTCTTTGTGGCTAATCTCAAATAGCTAGGGTACATAATTTGTTGTTGAGATGATTTACATGCATTGCATTGTTCATGGTTTGGCATACTGAAGTGGTATTTCCCTTTGGGGAATTCTTGGATTGACTTGGCACATGCCTACACATGTTTAATACTAAAAAGTCTACTATGCCTTGATGATCTTTGAATTTCAGAATAGTTATATCACTTCCATGCCCAATTCAATGTTGCTTTGTCGCTCTGCATGATTATGACTGTTATTGCTCTCTAGTTGGTCGCTTCCCAGTCTTTTGCTAGCCTTCGCTTGCACTAAGCGGAATTCTTCTTGTGCATCCAAACTCCTTGAAACCAGTTATTCCTTATGAGTCCACCAAACCTTCCTATGTGGTATTAACCGGCCATCTTAACAAATACTTTCTTGTACCATCTCGAAATTATTCAAAAACACTCCTGTGATGTGCCTCTGCTTTAGCTCATGAGGAAGTAGTAGGTAATTCTTGATATTCTTATGTTAGACATGTTTAATTCCGGGATTGCATGTCTAATCTGCAATCCCCTAATACGAGGAGGGACTGGCATGAGTGCGCCCAGCTCACAAAAGATAATCACAACCAACAAACCCTCCTTCACGCTTTGTTTATGAGAAATCAGAAAACTTTGGTAGTGATAAACAAAGGAGATTAAGGGGATGTGATCGTCCCCATCTTGGGAGCCCTTCCTCGAAACATGTCTAGCATAAGGGGTGATTGGGTTTTCTACTAGCATTCGTTGACGAATCATGCACCTCCCAAAAAAATTTACCTCTGTTTTCGAAACCAAGAGCTCTGGTACATGTTTAGTCTTTGCTTCCAGCCACGGGTTTCCAACCTTGCCATCAAAATCCACAGTTAGAGAGTCTCCACCTTGTTTCTTCAAAGCACCAACTATGAGAGCATAATTGTCATTCTGAGTGTAATGTGCATTGTCCCAGAGTACTACATTGTCTTCTGCATGATTGCGGTATTACTTGTTCTGAAGTTCTTAGTTCTAGTCTCCTTTAAAACTCCGGAGGAGTTTCTGCATTTATGTTTTGCTTCACTCATGGAGGCTAGCGAGATACCACTCTGATATGATCAAGCTATTTGCATTATAGTCTTGTCTTGATTTTCAGTAGCATATTATTTACTTTTAGTTGTTTGTGATTGTTCACATGAAAGAAGGATTGCTTCGTGCATTGTCCTTATAGCGTTGTTTCAATACCTTCTAGACTCTTTTCATAGTACATGCTTATATACATCTAATGAAGCAAAAGAGTTTGTCAAAGTTTTCTTTGTCGCATTCAGTTCGTTGAACTGAATTGCTTGAGGACAAGCAATATGCTAAGCTTGGGGGAGTTGATACGTCTCAAACGTATCTACTTTTCCAAACACTTTTGCTATTGTTTTGCCCTCATTCTTGCATGATTTGGACGAAACTAACCCGGACTAACAATGTTTTCAGCAAAGCTATCTGTATGGTTTTATTGTGTGCAAGAAAATGGATTTTTAGGTGTCTCGGAAAATTCTAGGAAAATCACAGAAAATCCATGCACCCGAAGGACCATTGTGCCAGAAGTGGGGCCAGAGGGCAGCCAGGGGGGCCCCAGGCGCCCTGCTGGCGCGGCCCCACCCCTGGCCGCGCCAGGAGGCCGCCTGGGAGGGTCCACCCCCCTCTGGTGCCCTACTTCGACTCCTATTTATTCCCGTGGCGAGAAAACCCCAGAACAGAAGTCGTTTTCACAATTCTCGTCGCGGAGCCGCCGCCACCCTCTGTTCTTCTCCGGGAGGGCTAATCTGGAGGCTGTTTTGGCCTCCGGTGAGGGGAGATCATCGCCATCGTCATCATCATCACCACTCCATCCTCCCTCCATGACTTCTCCTTTCATGTGTGAGTAATTCCCTGCTGTAGGCAAAGGGGGTGGTAGGGATTGGATGAGTTAGATCATGTAATAGTTTATCAGATTGTTGGGGGCATGTTGCCTATCATCTAGATTGGTGTTTATCATCTTTGCTTCAACTTGTTGCTCTTAATGCTTGTCACTTTGGGCCCGAGTGCCATGTTTTCAGATCTGAACCTTATGTGTTTGCATGAATATATTTGTGTTCTTGATTCTATCTACAAGTTGTATGCACCTGTTATAGTCCGGAACCGACGATCCCAAAGGTGACAGCTTGGGACACCAAAGGGGATGGACTATGGTTTGAGGATTCCGTGTATCCATTGATTGTTAATGCTTTGTTCCGGTGCTCTTTGACAGGAGCACCTTAAGCTCCATAAGTTCCTTTTGGCCCCGTTCGTAGCGGGATGGTAGGACAAAAGATGGTGTGCAAGTTCCTATTGCAAGCACGTACAACTACCTGTGGGGTACATGCCTAACGTTTGATTTATGCCTAGATGATCATTGCTTTTCTGTGTGCTTTGCTCCAAGTTAAATACATGATGTGTCTTATCCATGCAGCACCCAACCATCCATATCCCTAGCCTACAGTGTTTTTAATTCTGCTGGTTAGTAGTTGTTTGCTTTCGCTGTTTTACTATCGTTGTTTCACCACCACTATTTCCGTTGCTACCATCACTTCCATATCGCAGTTACTATTAACATCTTGTTGCAAGTAAGTGTATCTCAGGTGCGGTGGAATTGACAACTCCATTGTCAAAGCTTGTGGGTATTCTTTGGCTCCCCTTGAGTCGAATCTATAAATTGGGTTATTCTTACCCGCGAAGACTATCTCGATCCCCTGCAGTTATGGGTTATCATCAACCTCTGCATGTCACCAGCATGAGCAGCCTTGAGAGCAGCGAGATCACTTGTCATTTTCTGGGCCTTGGCTTGCAGTTCGGCCTCGACAGCAGCCAATCGGTTGCGCTCTTTTTCAGCATTTGCGAGTTGGACATTCCTCTCACCGAGCTGAGCTTCCATCTCGGCGATCTTCTTCTGGGCCGTTTCCAGCTCGGAGGCATGAGCAGAAGCAGCTAAGGACAAAGCACAATAATGTCAGAAAGCAGTTGCAATCAGAAATAACCAAGTAACAAGCAAAGTTCACCTGTCAGTTCGTGGATCTGGGCAGCCTGGGCATCTGATTTCTTCTTCAAGGTAACAAGAGTTTTCTGGCCCGCTGAATAAGCGGCCAGCAGTCGTTAAAAACATCTTGACGTCTCTCACAGACGGCCTAAAAATGGCATGGTCAGATCCAAAGAGCAGCAAACAAAAAGATAAGATCCGAGCTGATTGCAAGCAATCGGCCCGAATCTCGGGGACTACACCCAGTCGGTGCGCTAACGCGCCCCCACAGGAAGATAAACTTACCACGGCGGAATGATCAGTGGCGAGGACTTGGGAAAGGGCTCCAGGGGAAAAGTCCTTGATTCGGGTGGCAAGGCCACCCAATCGTTGCTGAATGTGGGCAGGGACTTGGTCCTGGGACCCAGCAGGAGGAGGAGCGGTGGAATCGGACGGAGGTTGAACCGGCGCAACATCAAGTTTTCCAGTGTACGCCAGCCGAAACCGATCGAACCGCGAGAGACGACGGTCCGTGGAAGGAGGCTGGGGCACAACGGCGCTGGAGGACTGGGGCACATCAGTACTAACCTGAGCAGGAATGTGGGAGGCAATCGGGTATGACACTTGGGGGCCTTCAGGAGGAGGAGCAGTCGGGTTGGCGGGGCAGCAGCGGCGCCCTCTGATCTGGCTGCAGGAGCTACGACTTTAGGAATAGTGGCCCGGACTGGAGAAGTCCCGGGAGAATCATCACCTGCATCAGTCAAGTCCATGATCGGCACATCGGAGCGCACGATCCCGGACTGATCAATCAGAATGGGAGTAGTAGTGGCAGCCACGGCAGGAGCAGCCGATTGCGAGCCGGCAGTCGGACCTGTAGCAGCTGCGAAGCTCGGAAGGGAAGCAGTCTGCTTCGTTTGCTTCGCAGCAGCAGCGGCCTTCTGTTTCTTTGTGCGCTCGGCCTTGGAGGTATCGGCGGCAGCAGCCCTTTTATGAGAAACCACTGGTTTGGAGGAAGCCGCGGAAGCAACAGGGCGAGGGGCCGGAGCATCTCCGGGCACCACAGCAGCAACAGATCGGACATCCCTACAGTCCGAGGAGCACAAGTTAAGGGAGCAATCGGACAATACAAATAAAGCAAGAAGGAACATAAGGAAATACCCAGCAGCTCAGGGCAGATTGGCAGCAAAGTATGCAATGGTGAAGCGCGGGGGAGCAATGTTCAAGGGTGTTGCGACCAGTGCAAGGCCAGATGGCCTAGGAGCAGTCGGAGGAGGACGCTGCCGATTGTAGACCATCATCCCAAACTTGAAGGGATCAACAAGATCGGCGTTATTTTGCAGGCGCATTCGCCGGACAAGTTCTTCTTCGTTTGTTTTAAAGGAGAAGATCCGATTCGGATCTCGCCAATTGCCCAGGTCACAAATCCTGTGGCATCAGCGCTGCAGGGGAAGCACTCGGGCGCAGAGCCAAGCCGCGACCAGATCGGTGGGGCGAAGTCCTTTAGTCATCAGCTCGGCGATCCGAGTCACTTGGGCATCTAGATTGGTGTCACCATGCCCAGGCTTCTCCGACCAGTTATGTTTGGTCGGGGGCGGCAAGGAAAATTCCGGCAGGTTCAAAAGGTCATCCTTGCCCTCCGGTGTCGAGACATAGAAGAACCCCATATGCCAGTCCTTGATGGACTGCGGTGGCTGAGGATGGGGGTATGATCCAGATCGGCGAACATAGATAACGGTGGCTCCGCACTCGGCCATCACCCTCACTTCTTTGTCGGACCCACCCTCTGGATCGGGTTCGTACACTCCAGTGCCCACTTGAAAGGAGCGCAGATGGAAGAGTCGTACCCACAGTCCAACAGTTAGCCGCACCCCAAGGTAGCCCTCTCACAAAGTGACGAAGGCCGAGAGAAGCATCACAGTGTTACAAGAGAAAGAAGTCGATAAAGTCGCGGAGGAATTTGCTTACAGGAAGCCTGAACCCGCGGTCGAAGTGCGCGAGGAAGAAGACGCGCTCGCCGGCGTGGGGAGAAGGAACCAGCTCATCCCCGGGGACGCGGAAATCAAGGTCCGTCGGGATCTTGCGCGTGCGGCGGAGGAGGAGAATATCCATCTCCCGGACGTTGGAGCCTTTCCAGGCGCCACGCATGCCGGAAGCAGCGGCGTCGTCCCTCATTGATGCGTCGGAAGCCGTGGTGGAGGACGAGGAAGACGAAGACGGCGGCGGCGGCGGGCACCGAGACCCGCGTCCACCAATGACGACGGTGAAAGTTGGCGGTGGCGGCGGTGAGCAGCAAAGAGCATAGGGAGGTGGCTGTTGGGGAAAATCTCGGCCTCAGCAGCAGCGGCGGCGGCAGCAAGGTGCGCGTCACGGCGGCGGCAGAGGCGGAGGAGGAGAGTGCGAGCAAGAGGATGAAATGGGCGGAGGTGATACGCGAGAGATGATAATAGCATCTCGCCCTTCGTTGGTTACCCCAAGTGGAAGTTGAGATGTAGGACAGCAGCAAATTTTCCCTATGTAGAGGATAGGGTTTGTCTCCCGTAGGACTCCGGCAATGATAAGTAGGTCACAGCGGCGCAACTAACGTGGACTTGCACACAACACAATTAACTTGCTCCCAACGAAGTTCAGAGAGGTTGTCAATCTCTCCGGTCTTGTTGTTTACAAAGGATCAAAAACACGGGATAATGATAATGATAGCAACTGAAAGTAAATACTAAAAAGGAAATAAGCTTGTAAACAGTGATGAGAATATGGACCGGGGTCCCGTGATGTTCACTAGTGATGTCTCTCTCCCAAAACACGATAAAACTGCTATGCGAGGTAAACATATTACAGAGGGGCAATTGACAGGATTATAAACGCACCGCAATGCTAACTATGCTACAAAAGAACGGAAGAGGCTCATAAGCATGAGAAGTACGCCAAAAATAAGTAGACCGAAATCCATCTGCATCTACTACTAATCATCCACCTTGAGATATCTATCCAGAACATCTCGCTGGTATTAAGTTGCGAGCCCCACCCAAAGTGTAAACCCAAAGCAACAGACAACTGCATTAAAAAGAACTTTGCGTAAAGTAAACAATCCTTGCAACCGTGGTTACAAGCACAGTTGTTTTCCCCCTTGTGGACACAGCACATCCCCTAGACTCATGTTTCTGTCACTCAAGCGTGTCATCAGGGGGCATGTACCCACAATCGAGCATAACGTTCCCTCTTGGGGTCACTACCTACTACTTGGCCAAAGCAATAAACATCAACGGAGAACATGCAAGAATTACATAGGAACAAAAATATAAGAGATAAAAACCAAATATATTACTCTATCACAATCTGAACATAATCTCATAATCCATCAGATCCCATCAAACTCAGCATAGCAACAGCAGAAGAATTACATATTTGCCTCGATCATGTAGGGCATCTCACGGGGTCTAAACCATGAAGGACAAAGAGGGGAAGAGAACATCACATAGCTATTGTTCACGGACCCATGGTCCAAGGTAGACTACTCACGGCACATCCGGGAAGCGTCCATGCTGCAGGAGAAGCTCTCGGAGGTCGATCCTCCCTCCGGCAGGGTGCCGGGAAGGGTCCTGACGGTGCTCCCGATCTTGGAAACACGGCGGTGGCGGAACAGAGGCGAGTTTGCGAAATAGGGTTCTATCTTCAGAAGTTTCCCGTGGCGGAGAATAAATAGGCGAAGGGGGGCAGCCAGGGGGGCCACCAGGGGTCCAGGCCCCCCCTGCGCGGCCAGGCCCCTGGCCGCGCAAGGTGGCCGCCTGGGCACCTGGTGGTGGCCCCCTGGCCCTCCTACTGGGTTCTGGAGCCTTCCGGTACGTTGATTTTTTATCTGAATTTTCCCGGATTTTTGGAGCACTTTTTATATGGGGGAAAACTGAAATAGAAGAACAGCAGAAAACAGAAACTGGCACTAAGGTGCACTGAGTTCATAGGTTAGTCCAAATATGATCAAAAGTGTATGAAAGTCTATCTAGATCATAGCAATATCACACAAAACATGCATGGAACGAGCAGAAATTATCGATACGTTTGGGACGTATCAGGAGGCGAGCCACATCTCCACCCCCGGGCTATATATTGGGCCGCGGGGTGGTGGTGGTATCCGGCGTGGCCACTCTGTGGCCGGTGTGGCCTCGTGTATCGCCCAAGCAGCATTAGATCGGAGCACAGAAGATCCAATGGACGGGGCGGGACGGGCGTGCGTGGCCCAAGGTGGCAGTTATGTCACGTTCATTGTGGCACGTCGCTCCATATTCTGCGGAGAATTCGAAGCGGCAAGTTTTCGGTCAACATTTTGGTCAAACAAACCGCTGGCCAGATCGGCTGAGTGGAAGAAGCAATCGACAAAAGTCACAAGAGTAATCGTCCGAGCATGACTTGCAATCGGTCGGTTGATAAACGTCTGAACTAAACGAGAGCAATCGGCCAATTGAGAGCAATCGGTCAGAAAATCAAAGCAGATATAGCAAGATTCAAGAGAAGTATGGGAGGAACCTGTGCAGGCCCCGCTATCACTCAGTTCGGCGGGACCTCCGCAGCTTTAGGAGCTACTGTCGTGGGAATGACCCCTGGATAGGGTCACCCAGGAGAAAAATTACTTCAAATCAAATATCACTGATCTAAGTGAGGCCGAGCTAAGTTGGGCCGGCCTGAAGATCATCATTCGGAGAAAGGACGATCTAGTCAAGGCCGACCTGAAGATCGCCGATCTAAGGATCACCGATCTAGAAGACCAAAGATCTCCAAAGGGACGAGTTGATTAGGTCGGAGGCCGGTTGCTCCAGGAGATCGCAATCAGCCTCACCTAAGTTCATTCGGCCGAAGAGGACACAACTCCATCCAAGCTAACACCAAGAGTTGACTTCATCCCAGGTCCGACACCTGGTACAAGTTCATCAATGCGCAATCCCAGAGGATCTGGGCTGTTAGGGGCATGTTGTCCCCTCCAGCGCCGATCACGCGGACAGACCGACAAGACCAAGCTCCCAACTCCACTGTTCAATACTCCGGACCACCTGTCAGTACTTCGGATCACTGTTCAGTATGCAGGGGCACTATTCACTACGCAAGACCTACAAGCCAACGGTGTGCAGAGCCGCAAGTCTACTCCGGGTCATCCGGAGAGCATACGTCATGAGGGTCCCAACTCTAGTCCGAGGCTGACAGCTGGGTCCTCCCCTATTGTACATTTACCTTTGTACCTCGGGCTCGTCCTATAAGAGCCCCTGGTACCCCTCCTGCGTGAGGGACGACGACGACAGAGCATTCACTACAGTTCACCCACCAGAGAGAACCAGGAGAGTGTTGTTCCTAGAGCCCTCTTCTCCTTCCTCTCATACAGCTCAAGGAGCATTCATTGTAGCCAGAGTTATTGCTATAGCTAGCTCGGCAGGACTAGGGTTGTTATCTCTACGGAGAACCCCGAACCTGGGTACATCGCGGTGTCTCACTGTGTTTGTCCCTACTCCCGATTCCGGCACCATCGACACTCACCTTGGACGATCTAATTTGATAAATAAAAGAACAACTAGAAGGCAGACCATCAAAATAACCATTTGAGATGAGACGATGGATAGTCTGGCAGAAGGTGAGGGCCGGGGTTGCGTCTTATAGTGAGACATGGCGCAACCTACTACTTCCTTCGATCCATAATAAATGTCGCTTATTTTTTTATAATCGAGTATAAACTTTGTACTAGATGAGCGACATTTATTATGCATCGGAGGAAGTACTATAGCAACACCGAATAAGCCAGCCCAACGGAGACAACATGCCTCTGGTGTATTTTTCTTACTTTTCTTTTTTCATATTTGGCTTTGTTTTTCAGGGTTTTTTCTTATGCTTTAAAATAGTGTATTACCTCTAAATTTAAATTCATTTATGCACATTTAGTACAACTCTATAAATAAGTATATCACAAAGAACACTCTACAAAAATGTTGATTATGTAAGAAAATGTTCCTTACACGTAAGGAAAATGTATAGAAATAATATACAATATGTGCGACAAAAGTTGATTGTGTAATTAAAATATATTCAAATGTGTAATGAAAAAATGTTGATTATGTATTGTTTTTTAAAGTTAAATATGTACACGAGGTGGGTGTCTTCTTCTTGAGGCGTGGTGAGATAAAACATTTCCGATTTTACATGGGCTTCAAGGAAGAATTAATCGACTGAGCCTATTATGAGAGGGCAAAGTTAAAGAGTACTTTTATGTAGCCCATGTAACGAATATTCTAAGAGCTCGCCATGTGTTGCATTCTCACGTTTCCCACATTTTTTAGTTTTTTATTTTTGTGTATGCATATTTGGTGTTTAAAAATGGGGTTTATGGTTTTTTTTTCCAATTTTTCTGGTTTTCACGTGTTTTTCCTTACATTTTGATGAAAAAATAACTTTATTTAAAAAAACGGCAACATCGTTCATCTCTTGGAGACACGAATCTGCTTCGGTGAGAGGCTTCTCGTGTGCCTCTAAAAAAGTGGCACAACATGTGCCTCTAAAAAAGGCTCAAATTTACATGTACGATCGTGACTTCATGGGAGGCACGAATTTAATTATAAGAAAGGTACATCGCGTGTCTTTCAAAAGAACGCATCCCGTGTGCCTCTAAAAAACAGGCGCGAATGCGCTTCGCTTGGAGGCACAAATCTACTTTCGTGAAAAACATGTCGTGTGCCTCTAAAAAAGGAAAATGGGGAACGTCCACAGCGCGACAAGTGACGTGCATAAAGAGCGTTACTTGTCACGCGTATAAAGGGTTGACATATTCTTGGAAGGAGAATTCACTAATTAGTGATTTCGCTATTATGATGGTTGTCTTTGCTTATAACTAAGTCCAACCGTTTGTTCTCCTCAAGCACACCCCAAAATGGGTTGGCCATTGCAGGAGTGGTGTTGGGTCTCTAGAGCATTTTTTCCCTTTCTGCAATTTTACTTTATTTTGAAGCGGAAAATAATATGAATTAAATTCCAAAATGTTCACAAAAATGTTAATGTGATATTAAATAAATATTATGAAAGATTTTAAAAAGTTGGTAATATTTTAAAAATATCCATGACATTTAAAATAGTTTTTTGTTTTTTTTAATAATTTATGTAGCATTTTAAAATATATTTTACATCATCATAAAATAACCGCATATTTAAAAAAATGTTTCATATTATTCGGAAAAACATAAGTGCCAATTAACATAATATTTATGCATTGTCAAGAAATGTTCGCGTCTTTGAAAAATATTTTGTATCATTCAAAAAAATCACATGTTTAAGAGTTGTGTTCATGATATTTTTAGAAAATGTTTGTATAATATAAAATATCATGTAGCTGAAAAAGATTATGCCATATCAATAAAAAAATATTCAAAAGAAATAAGAACAATTAAGACATATCCTAGTTTTTAGATAAATATCTATTTATATAAATTTTTAATAGATAACAAAATTTATATCATAAATATTAAACATTAATTATGTACCCCCCATTCCAAATTAGATAAATTTAATTTATTCACTTGTGTATCTAAATATGTATACAAATTAAAGTCATTTAATTTAAAACGGAGCAAGTATTAAATCTGGACTCGCAGAAGGGGAGGAGATGGGTATTGGGTAAGGGAGCAACTAATTAGCGGGTACCCTCCCGCATGCTCTTCCGCAGAGGTCACTTTTCGCGCGCTCCGGTGTCGCCACGTGGCACGTTTTGAACGTACAACGCGCAACTACAACGCATGTCAGATCCAGCCACAGTTTTCCGCGCAGCGACAGTCCTGCCACGGTTCAGTTTTTCAGCCACAGCCTCTGCTAAAAGCCATAGTTTTTTCAGCCACAACTCCCTGCCACAGCCCAGTTTTCAGCCAGAGACATAGTTTTTTCAGCCACGGCCACCGTTTTTTAAGCCACAACTCCCTGCCAAAGCCACAGTTTTTTCAGTAAAAACAAGAGTTTTTTCAGCCACAGCCCTGCCGCAGTCCAAGCCACAGGTCCGCGCACTGCCAAGAAGATTCCGTGCGCAGCCATAGTTACTATTCACGCGGGACACCGTAAAAATACGACACGTATCGGATCCAAAAAACGTCAAAAGTGATCTCCGCGGGGGGCGCGCGAAAGGGTGCCCGTTAATTAATGATTGACATTGGGTAAGCAACAGTGTTGTTATCATGGGCTCAAAGGGTGCACTGGATGAGCCCGTATCCGTGGTGTCAATAATGCGGCCCTTTTAAACTTCAAAAAACGAATAATTAACGCGACCCCTTTGGATGAGCCGGCAAAGTAGATCCGTCAGTACAGTAGTCTACGAGTTGGCCGTGGACACTGGATGGATACTGGACATTTCACCAAGAACTGGCGAGCGAGCACAGTCAAAAAGGCATTTTTCACCATCCACATTTCACCGCAAGCTGTACGTGACGATGACGAGCTGCTACGCCCGTACCTCCCTGCCGGCCGGCGGGGCCGATAGACCGTCACCGCTGCATCCGCACTGCATGGATGCCGACGAAGGGAAGGAAAGGAACAAGGAGGCCGTGCTAACTAAAGGCATGGATCGAGGCCGCCAAAGCCAAGCCCAAAGGCGCCGAAAGCGACGGGTGAGAGCGAGAGAGCTAGCTCGCCCCCGGCGCGTCTGCAGTAATATGACTCCGCTTGCCGCCACCGTCGCCTGGGGCCACGCCCACGGCTTCGCCTCCGGCCGGGACCCGCCGCCGCGTACCTCGCCAGGGACCCCTGCACATTGACAAACCGCGAAAGCAGAAGCTCCTCTCTCTTTTACTGCACGGTGAATAACGCAGAACCCAAAACCACCGCGCCACTGTGCCGCCAGAGCCACGGTTTGGCTTTGTATCAGTGCCGCTGTGCCCCGGCCCGGCGGTGCCACACCGTCAATGCACGGCGAATGGCGCCGCTCCTCGCCGGCGTCGCAGCCTCGCAGGTAGCGTGCCGTCGAGCCGCTCCGCTACTACTGTTTCTTCTGTTGGAGTCCATCTCCGGCCCATCTCGCTCTGAACGGGCCATGCCGGTGCCACTCCACTGCGCGCGCCCAGCCTGCGTGCATGAGAGCAGCTCGCGCCATGCCAGCGTCACACACGCACTGTACACGTATACATGCGGCTGCAACGTAACAAAAGAGGCCAAACGGGGGGCATGGGCCAACGGCCGCGGAGCAAATGCTGCTGCCTGGCTAATCTAGTGCAACACTGCACTGTACACGCTGCAGCAGCGCGCCAGAACCAGCAGCTAAACCTACGTACTCTAGCAGACGTACGTACGAACAGTAGAGGTCTCAGTCTCACTGTGCCACGCCACAGGCTCGGTTTACCCACGCACAGAAAGAAATTTCAACCCGTAGCTTACTTGTGGAGTAGAGTACCATTCATTTTCTTTTATTTCCCGCTTCTTCTTTTTCAGCCTGCACGCAGAGCTGCCGGTACACTGCAACCATTTACTGCGCTTGCATTGCATTGCATGTCTGTTTTCTTATATATATTTTTCTCTCTAAAAAAAGAGAGAAATGGGTAGTGTCGAGTGGGGTGGGGTCTGGCATTTATGAGATGAGGCATTGTGCTCTCTCCGATCCGATCCGGCCGCCCCAATAATTCCCCCGCCGGCACGAGGAACGTCTGAGCTCCCAGCTTCTTCCTTCAAAGCCTCGTTCCATTGGCTTCCTTGCTAGCAAGCTCATTGTCGAGTGTCGACGACGTCTCACCCAACCAACCATAGCGGGAGTATTTAAGATCCGTTTTAGCCGTGGATTTGACCAGAATTGATCGCTTGTCACGGGCCAAACATGCGTCGAGCTAAGCCGTGGTATGTTAGGGGTAGGACCATGCATGTGTACCGGTCTTTTTTTTTTCTTTTTTTTTTTTGAGGAAATGTGTACCGGTCTTGACGTAGTAGTACGGTACGGTTGTCTGTTGAGATTTGCGTGTACCGACACGCAGCATGTTGCGTCAGTTTAATTCTTCTAGACTGGTACTCGGTGCCGGCCAGTCAGTCTACCCCCACACAAGTAAAACCAGTAGACACGTCTCGTTGAATTTTGTAAGAACTTATGGTTGAATTTTAATTGTAAGAACATGTATGTAGTACGTAGCATTTTTTGTGGATGCAAGCAAAATAAATACAATAAGAAATGAATCTTTCGGTCATTTTGTAGGTCACAGACCGGTCCTGTTTCAAACTGGCCTAGCCGCGCCAAAAAGAAGGTCTGAACGGGACTGCCCGAGGCGGTCGAGCAGTAGTAGCAATAGTATAACCAAGCGTGTCGGCCAAGACAGTGGCGCAACACATCCTTTTTGCCAAGTGTTCCATTCTTCCAATCCACATCCTTTCAGGCAGCAGCAGCACGACGACCGCACGAAACCCGGCTCCATCGCTTCCCCCCTGTGATCAAATCCGATGTGACGCACGGGGGTTGGATCAAACAGGGATCCGGCGGTGACAACTCGGCCGCGGTACGTACGAGTACTACGTGGCTCCGTGAACCTGCGCCATGAGCAAAGAGCAAAGGCAAAGCTCCGTCCCATGAGTTGAGTTGACTTATCCCTGACCGGGGTGGCGAGGCGACGTGCTCACGCTACGCTGCAAGTACCGATGCACGGCCCAGAGATGATACGTACTCTGGGCCGGCCTGGGTGCGCTTCCCTGCATGCATGCAACGCTCCTGCCGTCACGCTACACCTCCTCACGTGCCTCTCAACTTTAAGTCACTAACAGTGTCAAAAACAATCTTAAACTACAGTGTCAAAGTGAAGACTAACCACACCTCGGGTCTTATAAAAATGCGATTCGGTGATACGTACTGATCCCATAGTGCGTTTCGGGGGCCGGCTTATCCAGGAAAGCGGCGTGATGGTGATGATTAGGCCGTGGAACACTGGTATGTAGTGGTAGTACGTGAGCATGGTGGCGGGTCTTTTTAAAATCATGGGTGGGTGATGGAGTGCTTGCAGTGGCACTATCCTATACCCACCTACGCGATCGCTATCTCTATCTATCTGCTTTTCTCCTCGCGATCTTCATCGTCTCGTCGTCCACATGGGTTAACGGAAAGGCGGCCTCTGCTCTCTTGCTCCCCAAAGAGGTAAAGTACCATCATCAGGCCACTGCCCACTCGTTTCCATTACGCCAAGTTATTAATTACTGATGGCCTTTTCGGGTGTGTTGGTATCTGGGGAGCGCTGCCGATCACCGGACCAGATTACCGACGCCGTAACGCTTTTCCGCGACAGATATCCTCCTTCGTCTGCCTTGACATGGATGGGGGATAACCATCTCGTGGTCGCACGTGAGCTTCCGGCATGGAGATTTTTGCCTCTTCATCCTCCACACCATCGTCGTCTTCTAAGAAAACTACGTACCCCACTATTATGCCTAGGCATCTGCATCATGTTTATTGTCGTGGTCTTGTAGTGAGCACCTCCTGCTTATTTTGTACCTTCATCCCATAATATAAAACGTTTTTTGCAAACTAGTTTATCTTATAAAAACGTCTTATGTTATGGAATAAGTGGAGTATCTGACATCGACGAAGCATGGTGACTTCTTTCAATATATCAGGGTAATTTTAACGTGGTGGTCCATTTCGTTTGCTTTCATCCGTCACTGTTATTTTGGGTTCGCGCGGATAAAAAAAGTGGCATAACGTTAACTCAAATTTGAAGGTGGTACCGTGACGGTAGTATGTTCGTGGCAATAATCCCTCTTGTGACTGGTAGTATGTCCGGTGGTACCCCGATAGTTCCGCTCGCTTGGGAGGAGCAGTACTAGCGGTTAACCAACCGGTACTGCCGGTCCGTGGCCAGCTATACAATGCCAACGAGACAGAGCGGTACAACCGCTCTATCGAGTCGGTACAACCAGACAACACTTTTCAGTGGCACCTTGCTTGATTTCCTCGCTCTCGATTGCTTCAGAAGATGTCTTGGGTGATGATTTGATGTGCTCGATGACCCACACACCAAAGTCTTCCCACGGGACCCTCTCGATAGTGCGGGACTCCAACGCACAAAGGAATAAACACGTCGGATATGTCCTCTTCAAAATTTTCCAGAGGGGTTACTAATGTATAGCTAATGCATACGACTAGACCGCAAATGTGCATTGTCATCAACACCTGAACATTTAAGGCAAGAAATTCCCTTTCAGGATGTGGACTCACTCATGCGTACGTACTCATCAGCCAGGTCACTCAAAACTCCATATGTGTCGGCCCATTAAGAACTGGGATACCCTGGGCCGTACTTTGGGCTCAAGATGCGAGGCAAGTTCCCACCGAGCAAGAGTATTGTTCTGGAAGCCTTGCACTAAGGAGGGCTGCACCCCCTGGTCTTCCCAAAGACATTGCACGACAAAACCTAGAGACTGCAAGCCCTTCGCAAGCCCCTCAACACTCTTGAAGATTCCCGCCATCCAAGCACCTCTGGAAGCGTTCCCTGATGCAGAAGCCAATCACCTCAAGACGAAGCAAAGCCCAAAAATAGCAACCACCGAGCTAGCACCATTTTAGCAAAGGCATGTAGCTCTATTCAGGATAAAAACAAGACCTATCACCATCACCAAAGGCCTTATGTGGCATACCTTTCCACCAGGCTGTGGGGCAAGAGGACCAAGGCACCTATATAAATACCAACTAGGGCACCGTATAAGGGATCAGCCATATTTCAGATCTCAAACTTGCAGCTCTTCATGTTCATCTTCATTGGAGCAATCCCAGACAAGCATGAAGTAGGCTTTACACCACAATGGCGGCCTAAACCTGGGCAACCCCTTGTGTCTCCGTTGTGTTGCATGCTTGACTCACTGCATATTCGGCCATCTTCAACATCGTGATTGTCGAGATCGTGAAGTTAAGCCCCCTGTGTTCGAACTAAGGTTTTGATGGATTCCCTTCAAACAATTATCTCTGACAATATACAAGCACTCGAATAGCCGCGATGCATTTCTTGTAGGAGGTGAAGCCTACCCTTTCAAGAGCATCATACATGCATTTGAAGTAATCATCATAATCCATCATTCTCTACCGACCGAACACTTTGTGCACGATCGTGTGGAACCTCGGTCACTGAAGCACCCTTTCTCAACAGTTGAATAGCCCTTTCACTGGCGAACCCCGCATCCTTCGACGATGATCGTGGAGGTAACGATGGCGTGTCGAGGGTAGTGGGAGCCGGTGTTGGAGACCTCGTGCTACAAGATGGCCAATGCACTCCAACGTTGACCGAGGGGCAGTGATGGATGCGAGGAAGAAGACCAAGCTACAAGATGGCCTAGAGGGGTTCGTTGGAAATTTAGATGGTGATGGCGCGAGGCGACGATGACGCGGGGGTTGTACTCGTCTTGCATGAGGTTGAGAGGAAGAAGATTGGCATGTGTGCCACTGATTAGCGAGCCAAAATAAATAAAGAAAAAACGCAGTGGTCATTCGCATTGTATCTGCGTGGACTTAAATCCAATTTAAATTTAAACGAAAATAAATGCACACATTGAATTGTGTTCTTTTGTCAGTAGAAACCCAAACCAACGCTCATGGAGTGATGGATAAAATGACTCGACGCCCCTCGATTCGGGGGGGGGGGGGGTGACGGCGAGTTGAGATGCCCACCTACCGGTGCGAGTGCGACAGCGTTTTTCTCCGCGACAAACCCGGTATATTCGGGACGTACACCCGCCGGTCATTCGCGGGTCGCCTGCTGTCCACGAAAAACAAAAACACAGTACACTCCACGCCATGGCGTAGCGTACGTGCCTCGTCGGACCCATCCAGCCACGGCCGCCATGGTTCGGCGCACCGCGCACGCGTGACAGACGGCCATGGTCCATCCATCATAGGTGGAGGCATAGGGGTATAGGGTGGTGGCGCCTCGCGTCCGAATCCTGTGCGCGCGCGCGTACCTCCGGGAGGGATCCCGGCGCGCCGGCCGCCCGATCGCCGCCCGGGGGCCGGGACGACTCGCCCGGACAGCCGGGACAGCGACACCGACACGCGCGCCGAGCGGCGGAGTACGTACAAACGAATCGGCCATGGCGATCTTCGCACCACCCGAGGCCGTGTCGCCCAGAGCATTGATTGATTTCTGGCCGTGGTGTGACCTCCTCGCATATTTTTTTGTTCCTCACAAATTCTATCTACTCTGGTGCTCGTACGTCCGCAATTTTTACTACGTGCCTTCCCTGGTTTTCTTTTCATTCACATGCCGCCTGACCCATTTCACTTGTCTTCCCGGCCACGCCACGTAACGTGGGCGAGGGTAGCAAACGACTGCGTTCAGTACGAACTCGTCCTGTTCCCCATCCATCCATCCATCCATGCTGATCACTGAGTTCGATCAAGTGATCAACGGCCAAGCCAGCCGGAGAAACAGGAAGGCGTGCATGTGAGCAACGATGATGAAGTGAACCGAAGCGAGCCATGTCGTTAAGCAACGCGCCCATCCGCGTCGCGTGTGTCAGAAGCGCCCCATGCCATGCCCCGCAGAAAGCACTGCGAAGGTGGCAGGGGATGGAAGAACACTCTGCACTGGGCTGCGCTGCGAGTGCGAGGAATCCGGCCACGCAAACGCCAAGCGAGCTGGGAGACAAGCGAGAGGAAAACGAAGGAGAGAAGTGAAGAAAGCAATAACTGCGTACGTGGAAAAGAAGGGAAAGGGTGGTGCAGTAGTACGTAGTAGTGGTAATGAATGGAGGCCGCTGGGCGCCATGGTTGAGTGCTGCTGCCATCCCTGAAAAGGCCCTGTCCTCGCAACCGCATCCGCATCCGCACATCCCCATCCATCACTCACCTCTCTCTCTCTCTCTCTCTCTCCGGCCATGCAGTGGAGCAGTGCAGCTGCTATGGCGATGGCTACGGCTATGGCCAGGCGCGCAGGGGAAAAGCCGGGTTGTCACGTGGAGAGAGAGATATGAGACCTCGCGGTAAAGCTGGCACAGTTCCAAACCTCAAACATCAGGAGAGGAGATGATGCTTCCTTCCTTCCCCATCAACAGCAGCATCGCTGCTTTGGTTTCTGCTGCTAGGATAGGATTGTCGATTAGCATGACTAAGCAAGATCCTTGGTCCTAGGTTCCGTTATAACATTACTACACTTTATGTATGAGCCGGGAAAGTTGTCATTCAGATTCTGCCTAGTATACGTATATGTATGAGCACGAGCGCTTGCTGCTGCGCCGTTGTACGTACGTACGGCATGCATGGATGGCTGAGCTGGTGCGCACTCCTGCTCTGGGATTCTGGCTTCTCCTGCGTGCCAAGCGGCGATTACTACATGTGCTCTTGTGGCTGCTGAAGGATGCGCTCGCCCTCGTACGTCCCAGCGAGAATCTATTGCCCAGACGAATAGGCCAGAGCTGTGCCTCGTGCTCGTGCTCGTGCTCGTGCTCGTGGGGTTTCCGTCAGCCCTCCAGAGCCGCGTCGGACCTCCAGGTCCAGCCTGCCGGCCATGCGTGCGTTGCATTGTTTCAGACCTGCACTGCTCACCCGGCTCAAGCGTGCCACTGCAAACCAGCTAGGAGTACTACTACTACCACGAGTCTACGATCAGCTTCATGGACCTTCACAAGTGCACGAGGCCAAGGCGTCAGGGAAACGCAACAGGGGACCCTGGAGCCGGAGAACCGGTGAGGGTCAGCCAAAGCACTGCACTGCACCAGCGCACGGACCGGCTCTAAAACTGACGGGGCAGCGCACGCACCCGCTCGAGCCGCGACTCTCGAAATATAGCAGCAGCGGCAGGGCGGGCCCTGGCTCCTTTCGGGCCGCTGCCGTGCGCACAGTGGAAGCTGGGTTCGTCGGGGAGAGCGGCTGGGCTGCCACTCCACTGGCAGGGAAGGTGCGCGCGTGCGTGACCGGCCGTTGGTTCTGAGGGGAGCGGGGGAGCGGCGAACGGCCCGGCGTAGCTTCGATTCCTTGGTAGGGAGGAGGAAGGCCTGAGACGCCACAAATGCCTAGCCTAACTTTGCAGTTTATGTCTCTCTGTCTATGTATCTATCTACGTGTTGCTATCTCTTTCTGTGTTGTGTCTGCGGGACAGGATCACGTGGGGATTAATAACGGGACTTGCGATCGTGGTCTGAAAAGCTCGTTACGTTTCTTGGGCGATCAGGGTGCGGTTTTACTACTACGGATCGCAATGTGTTCAATAATAAATGTGGGCATGTGAGATTGTGAGTGCATGTACTGCGTGAATGCAAGCAAGATCCGTCGGAGGGGCTCGTCGGCTTGTACCCCCTTCGATTTTTGTATTTTTAGTCTTCAATTCAGCTACGTACGTTTTATTTTCATATTTTTTTGGGAGAAACAGATGTTTTATTCAATGATCGAAGGGTTGTAATCGTGAGGCAGTAGTTCCTCGATACATGGGGCTATGGCCAAGCCATACCGTAGTACGGTAGTAGTACACTCGATGCGAATATAGTTAGTGAGATGTTTTGTTTTCTTTGAATCTTTGAGGGAATAAACACCCTAATCAAAGCCATTGATCGGTCTATAAGACGACCGATCTACACAAGATGAAGAGAAGGAGGACAAGGCTTTCGACAAGTCTGACTGCACGATGAGTGTAACAGCCCAAATATAATAAATCTGAATGACATTATATTTTCATGTTCTTTTGCTACATCTCCTATGTAGGCGCCTTGGCATGGATATTATGCGATTTATATCATATTATAATAAATTATTAGAAATATTTATTTCTCTTTTGTAGATTTTATAAGGGCTCCTCCAATGCATTGTTTCTTAGCACAATATCATAGGAACAATACAAATTTAAAATACAACCCTCACAATGCATTGTTTCTTAGAGATTGTATCTTATTTAATGATTTTAACTCCATGCATAAGTGTGATTGGTTTAACCATGCTTTTTGCATATGGTCACGTGCAAATGTTGTATCTTAACTAAGATACAACCTCCCTCTCTTTCTTCATTAAATAGTATGCCACATAAGAAAAATGCCTATGATTACGTGCTAAGATACAAGCATTGGGGGTGCCCTAATGTTGCATCTATGTTATTCAAGTAGCATCTTTCTCATTTTCCTCATGTATGTCAATCATCCCCTAAACTAGCCCTTTGGCCTACTGGAATCTTTCATCTTGGCAAGTCATTTCCCCAAAGCTCATAATTTCTCTCTTCGTGAAAAATATGGCTAAAGTTCAAATCATATTTGGATTAATTCAAATTGGTTTGAAAAAACTTTAGTCTAATTAGTTCAAACCAAATTTACATAATCGCATTAAATCCAAGGTCTCCAAAACATATTTTGTTCCATTTTTATTCCACTTAAAAAAATTCATTCATGCATTTTCTTTGTATGTCTTTGATAAAATGGAAAATAACCTAATTAATTCATAGGAGCCCCTCTTGGCCTCCCCCGTTCCTCCATCATGCAACCCATCCGCCTAAGTAGTGCGGATAGCGCGCGCGTCGTTTGATCTCCAATTGACGACTAGAATAGCATGTTCTATCAATGCAGTGGAGCTCACCCCTCACGCCAATGGCGTGAGCCGAGCGGATAAACGTGCCCCCTCTGTGACGCTCCCAAAATCGGATCGTGTACAGTAATCATACACGGAAAGTACACGACCGAGATCAATGACTCACGGCAAGATATCACAACGCAACTCTAATAACAAAAATAATATAAACTATTTAATACAAGCCAGGGGCCACGAGAGCTCGAATACAACAACTCGAGAGCTCAAAGTTAGCGGAAGCAATAGTATCTGAGTACAGACACAAGGTACACATGATCTGCCTTAAGAAGGCTAGCACAAAAACAACAACGATCGAAAAGGCGAGGCCTCCTGCTTGGGAACCTCCAAACTACTCCTGGTCGTCGGTGATCTCCATGTCGTAGCAGGCATCGGGGATCTTCACGTTGCGGTGGTCGGCCTCGGGGATCTTCTGCTCCCGGACGCCTCACGCCTGATTTCCGCAATCCGAGTATATAAAACAAAGATATAAAAGCAAGAGGGGGTGAGTATCTAACATACCCGCGAGTCTTACGTCCGTCTACTAAGCATTTATGCATTTGTATCAATGGAAAGGGGAGGCTATATAGTTGACTGAATTGCAGAAAACCAGAATAAGGATGAAAAGCTGGGCCTATCGAAGACTAGCATCTTCACACGGTTCTTGCAACATGAGAAGAGAATAGCCAACAATTTATATAAAGCATAAAGTAACAATGCAGCAGAAGTTGCTGCAACATTGTTGAAAGGGCATGTGCCCTTATGTTTGGTTTTGGTAATTGATGACAATCTTTATGGACTAATGGTTTCCTTGAGTTATACTTTAAGGTTTGTCCATAGGCAACGCTTAAAGATCATATGGTGGCTTCAAGGTTGTAGGATGAAGATTTCGTGTGGACGAAGGTGTTCTTCATGGAGCTATCCAAAGATTGGTTAAGGTGATGTGTGCAAGGTCAAGAGGAGCATCACGAAGATATCGTATGCTTGGAGCTTGCCGACCATTTGGTGATAATGGTCGTGTGAAGATGTGCCTAAAAGAGGCTCACCCATAATGGAGTATGGGGGAGCTATCTACAAGTCTTCATCGAGCCGGCGGAATCAAGGAAGATGTTCCAACTTGAGGCGGGCATGATCGTCATCATCAAGCTCAAGTGGATTATGCGCAAGACAAAGGTTTGACTAGATAGGTGTCTAGTTTACCGGTCTCTTGGTAGTAGTTATGAGACCGTGTTATAGGCTAGGCCGAGTCATTCGTGGAGAGCTCAAACCTTTTGCATCCTTGGCATCATCTTTATTGGTTCTTGTTTGGCTTTTCTCCGTGTGAGTTTTGGATCTTGTGGTCTTCTTCATGACAAGCTCTTGTTCATCAAAAACGGATTTCATATGCGTCTTCTCGTATGTTTTTTGATGTGGGAGATTTGTCGGGTCGTCTCGGTTAGAGGTTTCACACCTTTATTTGTTTGACATTTCTCCCTTGCCACTTCTGTTCGTTACCTTTCCATCAAGCGTGAGTTTGCCTTAATCGGAGTTCATTTGCAGAAGTTGTGGCAGTTCAGGGTTTGCCTGTTTCATTTGGGGTTCATCTGTTGTGTGGCCTGGGCTCCCTGGTTCTGCCAGGGCGGTAGTACCGCTCTTTAAGCGGTAGTACCGCGCCACGGTAGTATCGTGGGCGAGTACCGCACTCACTACCGTAAGTCCACTGGACTCTGCGGTATTGGGCACGGTACTGGCCCCCGGTAGTACCATGCCACGTTAGTACCGCGGGCAAGTACCGCACTCACTACCGTAAGTCCACTGGACTCTGCGGTAGTGGGCACGAAACTGGGCTTCAGTAGTACCGTGGGGCGGTAGTACCGCTCTCCGAGCGGTAGTACCGTGGTTGGTGGGCTGTCAACGGGTTCCAACGGCTGGATTCGTGGGGGACTATAAAAGGGGGTCTTCTTCCTCCTTTGTCTCCACCGGTTTTGTGCAAGTTCTTCCCCCCATTGTTGACCTCTTTGAGCTTGCTTACTCTCTTCCCCTCCTATGATTCCTGCTCCTTTTTGAGGGAAAAGAGAGAGGAGGTCTAGATCCACATTCTCCACCAAGCCATCTCTCCTCTAAGTGAGGGGAACCTTGTGGATATAGATCTTGGAGTTCTTTGTGTTATCCTTGTTCTTCCTCTCATATTCCTCCATAGCTTTTGTTGCTTTGGTGGGATTTGAGAGTTGGGGACTTGGGCACTTTGTGTGCTCTTGCCATTGCATTTGGTGCATCGGTTTGAGTTCTCTCCGAGGATTCGTTGTAGAAGTGAAGTTAAGAAGATAGCGACTCTTGAGTGCTTTGACACTCTAGAGCTTGTACCTCGTGGGTGCATTGGCACCTAGAGGCTTGTTGTTGCGGAGCTCAATCATTGTGGTGGAAAGCTTCGGGACGCTACGGGAGCCTCCAATTCGGTTGTGGAGATTGCCCCGAGCATTTGTACGGGTTCGGTGACCGCCCCCAAGGGTTTCCATTTGTACGGGTTCGGTGACCGCCCTCAAGTGTCCTAATAGTAGAATCACGGCATCTTGCATTGGTAAGAGCGTGAGGAGAAATAGGGTGGCCCTCGTTGGCTTCGTGTGAGCATTGTGCTCCTCACCCTCTCCAAACGGAGACGTACTTCTTGCAAGAGAAGGAACTTCGGTAACAAATTCTTGTCTCCATCGGCTCCACTTGCGGTTATCTCTACCTTTACTTTGAGCAAGCTTATTACATTATTTATCTTGTGCTTGCTCACATTATTGTACATTGCTTGTCCCATAGGTTGTTCTTCTAGTCAACCTATTTACTTGTGCGCCTACTTTGTGATAGCCATAGTGCTCTTGTCATATATCTTGCTATCACATAGTTGTTTATCTTGCTTAGTATAAGTTGTTGGTGCACATAGTTGAGCCTAGCTTATTTAGGTTTCTTGCTTGGAAAATTAAACGTTAAGTTTTATTCCGCATTTGTTCAAGCCGAAACTGTAATTATTTTAAGCGCATATTCACCCCCCCTCTAGGCGACATCCACGTCCTTTCAATTGTATAATAGTAAGTTGTAATAATTATCAATGACTCCAAGATCACTTCCTCGACTTCCCTGCGAGGAAGAAAACCCGGAACCAACAGTTTAGTAATGTATTAGTTTGTAGTAGTAGGATCTGGCTTCAGTATAAAGCGTCTTGTTACCGTGGACACGACTATCGGAATAGATTTTCATCCTTACATGGGATGCACTACTGTTACCCTGCACGCTCGGATCTTCAGGGTGGCATACACCTTGTTAGGGAATGCCCCACCGAGGCTATCCGATACGCCGAAGTCCATCCTTCAAGCTCAACAGAGAGGCCATCCGTTGGTCTAAATTCTAAGCACAAAGGGACTTTGGACGCCTGCCCTTTTTACTCCTGCGCGGTGCGTGCGTGTCCGGTGAAGCAGACCCACCTCCCACTACCGGAGTAGGCGGTCCAATCCCGGCAATCAGGCGACGATACTGCTGACGTCTGAAGATCCATCAAACGAGGCTACAACGCAGAGGGCCCACAACGTATTCCCATGTGGAGGTAGCGCGTATAAGGCACGACGTCCCACTCAAGTGATCCACCGAACCATTAGTCATTTTATTATCTCGTGGACAACCGTTATCGTTGCCCGACTAGTTAACACAACGGATAACAAACAACAGCTTGATGACCCTCAACTGTAGGGGATCGATTGTAGTGTTCTCGCGGGCAAGTTAACCCAATTTATTGATTCAACACAAGGGGAACCAATTTATTAGTAACAATATCTTTCATATATTTGGAATAAGGAGGTAACTTGATAGCATCAGTCAGGAGAATTTGAAGAAAAAGAGGCTTCATCCATTCACAAAATTTATTATAATGCTCTTCTTCTTGAGTTTTGAGAGACTTACCTGGAAACGGCTTGGGTTTTTGTACCCACGGTTCTCTTTCCTTCCCGTGTCTTCTTGCGATGAAGTCTTCTCTAGTATAGTTCTTGCGTGTATCGGGTGCTTCTTCTTCTCGAACCTCGGAAGGATCATTCTTCTCCTTATCCTTTTCTTCGGGCTCAGCACCGTCTTCAGTTTCAGCATCGGAGTTAGATATGCTGTTAGGATCAACAACAGGTTCTTCATTTGTAATAGGATCGTTGGAGTTGTCGGTTTCCTTGTTTTTCTTCTTCTTATTCTTTTTCTTCTTTGGAGAGCTAACAATTTCGTCTTCTACTTGTACTTGAGTATCTTGCTCGATCCTCTTCGGATGCCCCTTAGGATAGAGTGGGTCCTGGGTGTGTGTTCCACCCCTGGTTTTGATGCCATAAGCTTGTATGTCCTGTTTGGCATTGTTAGCAAACAAATATTTTTGCACATTAGAAATTTGTTCAAGCTGAGTTTGAACCATATGAAAATGCTTAACAAGACATTTAACATCATTAACCGTTCTTTCAAGAACACCAAGTAGACTTTTGATAGCAAGAGAATTATCATGCAACTGACTTTGTATCCTCCTATTAAAATTGCCTTGCTTAATAATAAAATTATCAAGCTCATCTAAGCATTGGTCGGGAGGCTTACCTTTAGGGATGTCACTTTCAGTAAATCTAATAGAGAGTGTACCTCTACCAAGGGAGGGTGAGTAGGCTCACAGAACTTCTCGATAGGCGATAGATTCTTCACGTCTTCGGCTTTAATGCACTTCTCTTTAATAGACTTCTTCGCTTCTTGCATATCTTCGGGGCTCAGAACAAGCATGCCCCTCTTCTTTGGTGGAGTAGGCGGTTCAGGGACGGACCAATCTTCATGGTTCTTGGCAATCCTGCCCATTAGTTCTTCGGCCTCGTCCAGTGTTCTTTCCCTGAAAACACAACAACCACAACTATCCAAATAGGATCTAGATTCATGGGTTAGACCAACATAAAATATATCAAGTAATTCATTCTTTGGGTCTTCATGTCCCGGTCTAGCCTTGATTAAGTCACAATACTTCCCCCAAGCTTTAGGAGGTGCTCATCCTGCAATTGTTTAAAGTTATAGATTCTTTGCAAAGCAACATGTTGCATATGAGCAGGAAGATATTTATCAACAAAAAATTGAACTAAGTCCTGAGGACTCTCAATGGAACCATAGGGTAGTGCATCGTACCATGATTTAGCGTCTTCCTTCAAAGAAAAAGGAAAAAAGCTTGGCCACATAGAAGTTTCGTATCTTTTCATCAGTAGTAAATAGGTCACCTAACTCAGCGAGTTTGGTCAGGTGTGCTATAACATCATCATTTTCTCTGCCATAAAAAGGGTCAGCCTCGACTGTAGATATAAGTGAAAGATCATCAGAGAAATCATAATTAGGATCAAAGATGCATATAGGAGATGTGGCAAAATTAGGACCAGGAGTAATCTTGTTCTTCATGGAGTGCTTTTCGAGCAACTCCTTAACAACATCAGGGTCAGAGTCGGCACACTCTCTGAGTTCCCTGCAAAAATCATCATCAAGAGTAATATAATCATCATCAAGGATCATCTCCTCGATTTCATCTAAGTCTGGGTAACCAAAGGTTTTGCAAGTTGGAATATAGGTAGCAGGAGTCTCGGCCTTGGATTCTGCTGCAACCTTAGCAGTCTGAGTTTCAATGTAGTGACCAAGAAAACTAGTATCATCAAGAGTAGTGGAAGCATCATCAAAAGTATCAGTCATAGTAATAGACTCAGTAGAAGTAGCATGTGGTGGTAGCAGTAAAGCAAACTTACTTATAACGAAAGGTGAATCAAGCGTAGCACTGGTACTTAGAACGGTACCTTTTCTTGTAGTAGATGGTAAGATCGGAACCTTGGGGTCTCCTTTCTTACCCATGGCCGATGAAGTGTGGCAGGCAGAATACTTCAAGTAGACTTGTAAATAATTCTATGCTCCCCGGCAGCGGCGCCAGAAAACAGTACTTGAGGACCCTCAACTGTAGGGGATCGAGATAGTCTTCGTGGGTAAGATAACCCAATTTATTGATTCGACACAAGGGGAGCCAAAGAATATTTATAAGCTTTGACAGTTGAGTTGTCAATTCAAACGCACCTGAAATATACTTGCTTGCAACAAAGTGTTAATAGCAACTGTGATATGATAGCGATAGTGATAACAGAAAAAGTAAAACAACGGAAATAAACTAGCAGTGACCAGCAGGATTAAAGAACTGTAGGCTAGGGAGATGGATGGTCGGGTGCTGCATGAATAAGAATGAACATGTAATAGATTCTAACACGGGGAAAGGCACACAGAAAAGCAATGATCATCTAGGCAAATATCAAACATTAGGCATGTATCCCGTAGGTAGTTGTGCGTGCTTGCAATAAGAACTTGCACAACATCTTTTGTCCTACCATCCCGCTACGAACGGGGCCAAAGGGAACTTACGGAGATTAAGGTGCTCCTGTCAAAGAGCACCGGAACAAAGCAATAAACTCAATGGATACATGGAATCCTCAAATTTGGACCATCACCTTTGGTGTCCCAAGCTGTCACCTTTGGGATCGTCGGTTCCGGACCATAATAGGTGCATACAACTCATAGATAGGATCTCAAACATAAATATACTCATGAAAACATAATTGGTTCAGATCTGAAAACATGGCACTCGGGCCCTGATGTCTACGCACGCTTCTATTCTTGTATACTATGTTGGGCCTCCAAGCACAGAGGTTTGTAGGACAACAACAATTTCCCTCAAGTGGATGACCTAAGGTTTATCGAACTCAGGGAAGTAGAGGTTGAACATGGTCTCTCTCAAGCAACCCTGCAATTAAGATACAAGAAGTCTCTTGTGTTCCCAACACACCTAATACAACTAGGAGTTGTATAGGTGCACTAGTTCGACGAAGAGATGGTAAAATATGGGTGTTAGGTGCGGCAAAACAAAGTAATATAAATCTGTAATAAAAAGTGCAGAAAGCAAACATGTGACAAAAGTGAGCACAAATGGTGTAACAGTGGTGGAAACAAGGCATAGGCTTCATACTTTCACTAGTGGCAACTCTCAACAACATTAACATAGTCTAATCACATGATATTTCCCATAAAACATGCAATGTAGACGCACTCGGAGGTCATTCCTTTGTGGTCAAGAGAGGACGAGAATTATGTAGGGCTAAAAAAGCACACCTCAAAGTTCGTAGTTCTCAATCTATGGATTTCCTAATGTCACCGCGGCCATCAAAAGAGAGTACCATAATCACCACACATATCTCAAGGATAGTCAAAGACAAGCACCAAGAGACTCTCAATCTTCAATCAACACACAAAAGAGGAAATTACTCATGAAAATCTTCTTCTAATCCATGTCCAATAGACAGCTGTCACCATGGTCTCGGGGATTATACTAGATAAGATCAAGTGAGTACATCAATCCAATACATAGAGGAAGGGGAAATATCATGGGATCACCCTAGATTAACATAGCCTATGATCACAACGAAGATCACATCATGGGAGAGAGAATTGACCACACAGCTACTGGTAGAAACCTTAGCCCCGAGGAGGAACTACTCCCGCTTCATGGAGGGAGGAAGCAACATCGATGGAGATGAATCCAGGGGCACTTCCCCGTCCCGACAAGGTGCCGCTACAGGAATTATGGTCCCCCGAAGCTTGTGGGCGAGATCGGAATTGCTTCTGGAAAAAAGGGGTTTGGAATCAGGGTTTTTGCGACGGGGAGAATAAATAGGATTCAAAGGGGGGCACCAGGGGGGCCACCAGTCGCCCACGAGGCCACCCGGCGCGGCCAAGCCCTGGGCCGCGCCCACTGGCCGCCTAGGCACCAGGTGGGGCCCCTCTGTCCTTTCTTCGGTGAATCCTGAAGCTTCCGGTACGCTGATTTTTTATCTGATTTTCCCGAATTTTTGGAGCGCTTTTAATATGGGGGAAAACTGAAATAGAAAAACAGCAGAAAACACGAACTGGCACTGGGGTGCACTGTGTTAATAAGTTAGTCCAAATATGATCAAAAGTGTATGAAAGTGTATCTAGATAATAGCAATATCACACAAAACATGCATGGAGCGAGCATAAATTATCGATACGTTTGAGACGTATCAACATCCCCAAGCTTAATTCATGCTCGTCCTCGAGTAGGTAAATGATAACAAGCATAATTTTTGTGGTGACATGCTAACAACCATATAGGAACTTTGAAAGTAAAGCAATCAAGGTATGTAATTCAATTCAAGTCATAACAGTCAAGAGTCTATATTAGCATTGAAACAAGCAACATAATAACATTAGGTGCAAGAGCTCTTAGCTGTCCGTGACTCGAATGTCTCCAAATGGTGTTTGCGTGTAAGAAGGGGGATATGGGAATACGAGAGAAAAAAATATTTTTGTTGAGAACTCAATCTACTAAAGTTTCACACTTGGTCTTCTTTGGAATCTTATCTTGACTCGTCCCCAGACCACTAGCCAGGTACAAGTCAATTTGATCCACTCATTTTCGATATTTTGAGCACTCATGCAATGGATGAGCGTAAGCACGAGAGTTGATTCTTAGGATGGAAAAGAGAGAGATATGGTGGAGGAGGAAGACAAAAAGGGTGTGAAAGGCTCACATCAATGAGGACAATCATAGGCGAGAAGGCCAAATGATAGATATGACGTGAGGAGTAGGGATTGCCATGCAACGGATGTACATATGAGCTGAAAAGTTCTCCAATGGAACTAGTGGGGGTGCATCTAACGTGCTCGCTCATGAAGACCTAGAGCTCTTTTGAGGAGGCTCATCCTTGGAATATGTAAGCCAAGTTCTATAGTGTGAAGGTCCCCACATAGCTATATGCATGAATGATCATCTCGATGGAGTACAAGGATAAGAGGGAGTACGAGTGTGGATCTTTCAAAAGGAATAGTAGTGTTGCCCCTTTCTCTCTTTTTATTTCTTTTCTCTTTTTTCTCTTTTTTTGTATTTTTTGGTGGCCTCAATGGCTCTTTCTATTTAACTCTCATTTGTTCTCTTTGGGATCTTTTATTTTGTCCACTTTGGGATCTTTTCCTCACTTAAGGGCAACACTCTAATTTTTACAAGAGGGTATAGAAGATCTTTCACACTTTACAAGGTACTCAAATCATAAAGAAGATGTAGCTATCATGATGTATGCAATGTATGCCGCTGCCAGTGTAGCAGGAACATGTATGACATGAAGATCAAGTCATGAAGAGGTGGATGTTGCATGGCAATATATCTCAGAAAGGATACGGAAATGCCTTGGTAGGTAGGTATGATGGATGTTTTGAGGAAAGATATAGGGAGGTTTATGATGACAGAGCGTATCATGCCAAGGGTTTGGATGAACCAGCGAAGGTGGACGCCAACTCTTGGAGTGGGAAGAGGGCAATGCACGGCACGAGAAGGCTAGCAAATATGAGGAGGTGGAAGTGTCAACTTTCAATACTTACATTAGTCCGAAGAACTCATGCACTTATTATCGGTAACTCTCAATCTAATAAGGAGGTTCACAAAGAGACAAGTACCCCGAGGAGGAGTGTATGGGGGTTTGGTTATCCTTGCGCATCCTCGACTCATGGTACGTGAGTGTACTATAATATCCGATCCCTCCAAAGATTAGCGATCCATCTAGTAGCTAGAGTTCTCAACTAGTTTTGTCGGTATTTGAAAATAAACACGGATTGCCCAAAATACGACACCTATCACTAATAGGCTAGAGTTCTTGACACCAAAAGTTCAAACATTACTCACATCAATACCTCAAAACTATTGCAAGTTAGTACTAAAATTAAATAGCAACCTCAATTACCAGTTTCAAGACAAGACACAACTCAGTGCAACAACCAACTCTCTTAACAAGATAAACATGACAACTAAAGGGAGTTCCAGCAACAAACTATACAAAAGTCAAGGCTCTTGCTAAAGACAAACTAAGACTAAAACTAAACATGGGAGTAGCTACGAAAAGATAAAGAACACACAACAGCAAAAAGATAGGCATGAAGAATCCTATGATGTGTTCTAGATTTTGAAAGTGGAGCGTGTTTCTCTCCCACACAAAGAATGATGGGGTCTAACTTGTTATGAACAGCAAGCAAAGCTAAAGAAAAATAAAAATAAAAGCTAAGAGCGAGACGCTCCAAGCATAGCACATAACGCATGAACTGACAAAAATATAGTGAGACGAAGGACGAACTGATGATTGTTCATGGAGAAGGGGATGCACGGGGGCATCCCCAAGCTTAGACGCTTGAGTCTCCTTGAATATTTATTGGGGATGCATGGGGGATTCCCCAAGCTTGAGCGCTTGACACTCCCGAATCTTCTTTCATCATCTTCCATCGCACACTTGAAAACTCCCTTCATACATAACTCATCATAAGCTGATTAGAGAGGTTAGTACCCTTAATAAAATAATTTTTTCCCACTGCATATAAAGATATTCTTGAAGAGATACTGTTTCTCAAGATTGCCAAAAGATTTTCGCAAAGAAAAAGCAAGCTTAAGGTTTGCAAAAGTAAGGAGAGACAAAACGTGGCAGAATCTGTGAAAAACAGAACAACAGGTAGTAGAGAATTTTTTTGGGGTACTTCTGCAACTCTAATAAAAAAACTCAGAACAGGCGCTCGAAATTCAATTGTATGGAGCACGCTGTCAAAAAAATTATCTGGTGATTTTAGGCTAATTTTTCCGTCCAAGAACATAATCTGTTTTCTGGACAGCATGTCACAACTTTTGAACTTTCTTGCAATCGGAGGCTAGACTTGGCACAAAGCTTGAAAATAAAGATGCAATGATGTTGCTATAGTAGTAATAATCATCAAGACCACTAAAAACTGAAAGTAAAAACTCAAAATAAAGATAATAAGGGTTGTCTCCCTAGAGCTCTTTCTTTATAGCCATAAAGATAGGCTTAAATTTTTAATGATGCTCTCGTAGGAATAAGAGTTGAAGCACAAAAGAGAGCATAAAGAAGAAAATACCAAACACATTTACGTCTAACATGCTTCCTATGCAAAGGGATCTTGTATAGAAATAACTCATTGAAGCATAAAGATATTAGCATAGGAAGGCAAAACAAGTGCAAATTCAAAACCTTCAACATCAAGAGAGGGAACTTGATATTATTGAAATATCTATGAGCATATGTTCCCCTCTCATAATAATTTTCAGTGGGATCATGAATAAACTTTACAATATAAGTATCACATAAAACTTTCTTATCATGATCCACAAGCATAGAAAATTTATTACTCTCCACATAAGCAAAATCCTTCTCATTAGTAATAGTGGGAGCAAACTCAAGAAGATAGCAATCACATGAATCATTCTTATCATGATACACTTCCAAATATTTATTCTTTATGGCATAAGTGTCATCACAATAATCATCGTAGATAGGAGGCAAAGTATCATCAAAATAAATTTCCTCATCACAAATTGGGGGGGGGGGCTAAAAAGATCAACTTCATCGAACGTAACATCCCCAAGCTTATAACTTTGCATATCATCAACATCAAAGGTATTCAAATAAGACAAACTAATGACATTGCTACTATCATAAGTGTTGTGCAAATAATAAAGCTCCATAGGCTTTTTGATTTTATCTTCAAACACTTCATGTCCCAACTCAAGGTAGAGCTCATAAAGCTCTCTCATAATATTTTTGTTGTTTTCCATAAGCCTAACTAGTGAAAATAAAAACAATAAACAAAAAGATTTAATTGAAAGATATAAAGATATACCTTCAAACCTTACCTCCTTGACAACGACGCCAGAAATAGCTTGATGTCTACGCACGCTTCTATTCTTGTAGACTATGTTGGGCCTCCAAGCGCAGAGGTTTGTAGGACAGCAACAATTTCCCTCAAGTGGATGACCTAAGGTTTATCAAACTCAGGGAAATAGAGGTTGAACATGGTCTCTCTCAAGCAACCCTGCAATTAAGATACAAGAAGTCTCTTGTGCCCCCAACACACCTAATACAACTAGGAGTTGTATAGGTGCACTAGTTCGGCTAAGAGATGGTAAAATATGGGCGATAGGTGCGGCAAAACAAAGTAATATAAATCTGTAATAAAAAGTGCAGCAAGCAAACGTGTGACAAAAGTGAGCACAAACGGTGTAACAATGGTGGAAACAAGGCCTAGGCTTCATACTTTCACTAGTGGCAACTCTCAACAACATTAACATAGTCTAATCACATGATATTTCCCATAAAACATGCAATGGAGACAAACTCGGAGGTCATTCCTTTGTGGTCAAGAGAGGACGAGAATTATGTAGGGCTACAAAAGCACACCTCAAAGTTCGTAGTTCTCAATCTATGGATTTCCTAATGTCACCGCGGCCATCCAAAGAGAGTACCACAATCACCACAACATATCTCAAGGATAGTCAAAGACAAGCACCAATAGACTCTCAATCTTCAATCAACACACAGAAGAGGAAATTACTCATGAAAATATTCTTCTAATCCATGTCCAATAGACCGCTGTCACCATGGTCTCGGGGATTATACTAGATAAGATCAAGTGAGTACATCAATCCAATACATAGAGGAAGGGGAAATATCATGGGATCACCCTAGATTAACATAGCCTATAATCACAACGAAGATCACATCATGGGAGAGAGAATTGACCATATAGATACTGGTAGAAACCTTAGCCCCGAGGAGGAACTACTCCCGCTTCACGGAGGGAGGAAGCAACGTCGATGGAGATGAATCCGGGGGCACTTCCTCGTACCGGCAGGGTGCCAACACAGGAATTCTGGTCCCCCGAAGCTTGTCGGCGATGGCGGCGGAGATCGGAATTGCTTCTGGAGAAAAGGGGTATGGAATCAGGGTTTTTGCAATGGGAGAATAAATAGGAGCCAAAGGGGGGCACCGGGAGGCCACCAGTGACCCACGAGGCCACTCGGCGGGGCCAAGCCCTGGGCCGCGCCCACTGGCCGCCTAGGCACCATGTGGGGCCCCTGTGGCCCTTCTTCGGTTAACCTGGAAGCTTCCAGAACGCTGATTTTTTATCTGATTTTCCCAAATTTTTGGAGCACTTTTAATATGGGGGGAAACTGAAATAGAAAAACAACAGAAAACAGGAACTGGCACTAGGGTGCACTGAGTTAACAAGTTAGTTCAAATATGATCAAAAGTGTATGAAAGTGTATCTAGATCATAGCAATATCACACAAAACATGCATGGAGCGAGCAGAAATTATTGATACGTTTGAGACGTATCAGGCCCAAAGTGACAAGCATTATGAGTACCAAATTGTAGCAAAGATGATAAACACCAAAGTAGATGATAGGCAACAAGCCCCCAACAATCTGACGAACTATTACATGATCAATCTCATCCAATCCCTACCACCCCCTTTGCCTACAGCAGAGAATTACTCACACATGTGAAGAGAAGTCATGGAGGGAGGATGGAGTGGTGATGGTGATGACGATGCCGACGATCTCCCCTCTCCGGAGGCCAAATCAGCCTCCAGATTAGCCCTCCCGAAGAATAACAGAGGTTGGCGGCGGCTCCGCGATGGGTTCTGGAAAAGAGACTTCTGTTTCGGAGTTTCCCCGTCACGAGAATAAATAGGGGCCAAGGTAGATCAACAAAGGGGCTGGTGTTGGGGTTCGGGGCAGAAAACACAAATTTTTCCTTGACCTACGATACCCAATCCCAAGACCTATGCTATGCTGATGCAAGTAACAGACAGAAATAGATCACATACCAGTATGTAGTCCGTTAAGCGGGAAACGTTCCCGCATGAATGTGGTTGGTGTAGTCGTACCGGCAATCCCCGATGCCGCGCAGATCCACGATGACTCCTGTAGCCACCCGATCCTTGTGGACCGATGACGGGATTACGTCCCCGTCGGAACGTTGCTGATGAAGACCTCGCGAAACGACCACGACGATGAAGTAGCACCACAAGTGTAGTGCCTTGCGGGATTATACACATACAGTATACCCGACGTCCCTCCGGGCTCCGAACCAGTAGAGTAGCGGAAAGAAGATGGATTCGGATCCCGATTCCAGCAGCACGACGGCGTGCGTATAGTGGAGAAATCCCCAACCCAGAGCAGCCTCCAAACAAGGGGAGTCCACTCATAGGAAGGAGAAAGGAGGGAGAGAGATGAGAAACTTTTCTCAAAAAATTCATGATTAAAAGGGCACCCCTACCCCTCCTTATATAGGCCAAGGAGGGGTGCCACCCCCCCTTCCCCTTCCGGGGTGGGACTAATCCCAAGGGGGGGGTGTGGCGCACCAAATAGGGGGGTGGGCCCCCTCATGGTGCCATGGCCCATGGGGGAGGACTCCCTCTCCCCCTAATGGGCCCTATGAGGCCCATATGCCTTTTAATTCATTTTTAATTATATTTAATTATATTTTAATATTTAATTCAGATAATTAAATAATAAAACATATATTAAATATTATTAAATATATTTGGAACCTTTCAAAATACCCAGAACAACTTCCGGCCTTCATTGGAACAATTCCGGTCAGCACCGGAACAATTCCGGTGTTCTCTCCAATTTCTCCGGTGATCCCGAATCAATCCTTACTGCGTCGAGTACCCTTAAGTGTAACACCCTACGGTCCGGGAAACAGCAGACATGATCGAGAAAATTCTCATTTGATCAATGACTAATCAATTGGACCTGGTTACAATCCTTGATAGCCCCTGCGCTTCCATCGAATGAACTTCAATCGCTGTTGGATCCGTTAACCGTGTGCCTGTTCCCTTTGTCCCATGGTACTTTGCTTGTCCGAGGTTTGATCATCGGTATCCAATATACCTAGTCCGTCCTCGTTCTCAACAAACAAGTTTACTCGTTCCCGTGATATTACAACTCCGTGACCTAGTCACACGTTTGCAAACTTTATGATGTAACATCACCGAGTGGGCCCAGAGTACCTATCCGTCACACGGATGGACAAATCCCGCTTTGATCTATTTGCATACTCATCAACCATCTATTTCGGAATACCCAAAGTGCACCGTTATGGCCAGCATATTTCAGTCAGGCGGTGGGATACAAATCAAAGCATCCTAATAGATCGTAATTACGTATGATCATTACGGTCAAAGGATCTGGTCACTACGTTATAGTTATCTCAATGTCGAACTATGTGACTTGATCACATCGCAACACTTCTGGTGGGTGTATGTCCATCATATCATTATCCAATGATACGACTCCATTGTCAACAGACGCCATTGTCTCATGATCAGGAAACCTTGATCATCAATCGCCCAATGGACTAGTATACTAGGGTTAACTAGGGACCTGGTTGTTTGTATACCACACCTGTATTAATGTTTCCGCTTAATACAGTTCTAGCATAGTATCAAACGTATTATGAACTAATGGAATATGCTCGATAAAACATATTATATTTGCCTCTAGGGCACATTCCCAACAGTCTCCCACTTGCACTAGAGTACAAATAATCTAGTTGCATTTTCTCTGGATCATAACTCCTTATTGATCATGCTTTCCCGTGGAAGAGGTTGTATCAACGGTCTGGGAACCATTCAGAACCGTATGTCCTTTTGCAAATCATTATGTCACCTAATTTGACATTCCTTCATTATCCACTATAATGATGAGGTATATATATTTGGCGGTGAAGTGAGACTTCGTTTGCTGTGTCATAGCAATGACATTCGGTGGGTCACGCGGACTTTCCCATAGTCATGCACACTTGAAACTCACTCAATCAGAAGTCGAACTTCTTAAGCCATAATATAACTCCTGCTACTTCTAAAGCAGCCACATCAATGTAGATTCAATCCTTAGTGCATTGTATGCAACTTTGATGTCTAACCACGTTTCTTTCAACTTAGGCATTTCATTAGTGTGATATCTCAATTTTCTAGGTTAGTGTCAAAACTTGAACCAACATAACATTTATGGTCAAGTCCACTATCCTTTACAAATTTGAGATGTATCCTCAGTTCTCTTCAGACACTGAAGGATAAACTTAACTCTTTGTTCAATGATTTACTCATAAATCATATCACAACATGTTCTTACTACTAAGAACTTGGGTCACATTACGTCGAGTACATAACTCTGGTTTTATATGAAAGAACCTATGACAAAGGCATAGAGGATCCAACACATCCATTTCTTTCATTAACCATTAACCATTGTTATTGTACTGAGATTAACTCAACACTTCTCTTGGATATACAAGTAAGGACCACTTCTTGACTTGTCCCATTCTGAACTCCTTCAGAATCTTATCCAGGAAAGTATTACGACTCAATGTTATTAAACACATATCTATCTTAATAGATCTTCAATGTTTAATACTTATTCATCTTCATTTATGAAAGATTCAAATAATCATTAACACCAACTGCACCATTCATAATATGTTATCCATATATGAGAATGTTATCATGCTCCCACTCAAATATGTCATGCACATATTAAGTTATAGGATAACACTCATATTGCTCCCACTCAAATATGTCAGCCACATATAAGACAAGGATAACATCCACATGGCTCCCACTTAGATATGTCAGACACATATTAAGTTCAGGATACTAACCACATGGCTCCTACTCAAATATGTCATTTACATATAAGTCTAGGATAATACTCCCATAGCTCCCACTCAAAATATGTCGTCTACATATATCAAGTTTCAGGAAACTATTCAGCTCCCACTCAGTTTCATGCAAATGCATGTTTCCTCGATATTTTGGCTAAGTCCAAAATCCTTTGATCATTCATCAAATCGAGAATTCAGTTTACGAGACACTAGTATCCATATGTTTTTCCAAAACCTTCTGGTTGTACCAATTACAACACTTCTTCAAATACAGGATTTGAGGAAGTCACGGTATTGATAACAATCCTGGATCAATCGTAGTGAATATCCCTTTGACTCAAGCATTGCTACACATTGTAGTCAACCCATTGAATTTGTCAGAAACAATCTTTGTGACAAACCAATCTTGACGTCCCTTTGATGTTCACATTTATTCCTCATAACTCTGAAGTTATTGTGAATATCAAGTAACCTCCTTACTTGATAAGATTCAAGCAATCTTAAATGTAACTCAACATAGGATTTTATGACTCATAGTCATATCTCGTACTTAGGTCCACCATCGCTTCTTTGTAGTTCGTAGGAATGTCTTGTTCCATTAACATGACAAGTGAATCATGAATATCATTTTGCATCAAGGGCAAATATATATTCTTGAATCCTACCTTTCTCAGTAAAATCTCCCATCAGAAAAATCATGATCATTATCATTAGTTTCTCCTCTTATTGTAGAGTTTTGCTTTCAGAACATATTCCGTTGCACTACTCTGACATTTGGAGGCAAGGTCAATTACCTTGGTTGAACTTTCACTTTTCTTCCATTACCACATTTATCAAGAACAATTCTTGACAAACACCAAACATAGCAATACAAGTTTTGCTCCTTTTGGTTCTAGTTGTGGAAGATGCATCCATAGTTGTCTAAGGATACACTACAAAGATAATTTATCTTACATAAATCAAGCTTCCTAGAAACCACAACACACCATGACATATATAGTGTTGGTTTCCACGAACTCAGATGGTTCCCTATGCTGAAGTGAGTGTTTGCATATTAATAACTCTAAACAATAATAACGTAACTTGGTAAGAGATAACTTAGACCATACACTTTTCGATAGAATATGATCACAATGTTCACGCACGTCAATCATATTGAAGTGTCTCAAGACATTGCAATTTGTGGAACAACTTTCACACAAGTCTTTATGCCCAAGACTAACTCAAAACATTTGTCACTTTGATCAAATCGTAGAGACTTGTCTTTCTTGTTAATTTAATATCCATCTTTACTCTGAAATCCCTTTTGATCATATCAAATTATTTCAGACTCATGTTTCATTAGTGAATACCAATATTCATCTAAGTCCACACATGAAGTTCACAAAATAATGAAATTCACTACATGCTGATATACAATACATCACGATGTATGATATTCAACAATCAGTACACATTCTGTTTACCAGAATGCGAGGTTTTAGTCATCTCACCTAAAAGGCATGGTTTGTATGTGTCAAGAGATCAAGTATCTTAAGACATCATCATACCATTCATGACTTAAACTGTAGTGTCATTATCAAGCCTGGATATTTCTTGGCTTTACAATATTTCTTATAAATGATCAAACAGCTATCATCAATATAAGAATAACTCATTCATAATCGTAATGTGACCATAAGAGATATCATTCATAAAAGGAGAACAACTGACTTGTTTCTCACTAATATGAATAATTGTCTTCGAGAGATGCAAGACACACTAATAAAGTCCTCATTCAAACGATCATAAAATTTATTCATATATTAATCAATTGATAGATGTAGAGGGAGAGTGTTGTCGACCATCAACTATCTTGATTGCCGTCAGCACACATTGTCACCTCATCCCTTCCAAGTCACTCTCAAGCAGTAAGTTCAAGCATCGAATACTTAATCAACCGCAATTAGTGTTTCGTGGGAAAGACATTTATAACTCGTATATCAAATATACCTTCTCCGTCAATGACCATTCCTGCATTGGTTCTACTCTTAAAGTTCTCAACTTTAACCATGACCTCATGACAGGTGAACGATTCTCCTTCATGACATAGTCCAGACATGGTCTTTTTAACTGGAAGGAAGCGGATGCAACTCCCCAGTTATCGCAAAGTAACCAGTCATTCAGTAGTCCAAGTTATACACAAGGTGTTCCATGTATCTTATACATTTTCCAAGTGACTTTCTCAGCAGGTTGTTCCTTCCACCATAGTTGAAAGAAACCCCGTCCATATACTCATATTCCATTACTCTGATTTGTGACCAAGTGCTTTTCAAGTTCACCTAGCACGTCATACGTGTTGGTTAACATGCATTCACAATTCAGACTCATAGAATGAAGTATGGTGTATTGGACAGTCATTCATAAGTGACGGTGAGTACGATACTCATCATCATCTTCCTTGAATACGGAGTTAACAGGTGTATCTCCTAGCAGTTTTCGTATTATGTTTAGCAAGTCATTACTAACGAGTATGTCTCTAATGGTGTTGGTACACATCAATGAAGTAAGACCCATTTACCTTAAGTTCTATCATACTAAAAGAGCCATAGTTCTAAACATTGGTATGACGTTATCTACGATGATATTTGCAAAGACATGAAGATTAAGTTCATAATGTGGAGTTTCAATTTGATTTCAAAATTCTAGAAAGCTCCCACTTAGATAAACACCTCTCAATTTAACTAAGTGATTACACAATCCCGGCCCCCATACCTCCCCCGATATGTACGGCCCAGTATGCGAACCAGGTAGGCCTCTAAGCCAATCACATCAGGCATGTGACTCCTGCTCGACCTTTCGGTCTCCTGTGTTCCAGGCCCGCATCTACATACGTCAAGCCTGCCAATCGAACCTTGATGTTAGCTGTTCAGCAAGGCCATATCTGCATATGCCAGGCTTGCCGAACCCAACCTCATGCGAGCTCCGTTTAATATGTAGGAAAACTCCGGTATGTACGGAGCATCAGCCATATGGGAGAACCTTCCAGGCGGTGCCCACCAAGGGAGAACACAATGTTGGTATTGTGAGAGATGGTCCTGTTTCGTGCTACCGTCGATATATCTAGCATACTAGCATAAAACAGGAAGTAAAACTGTAAATCATACAATCTATGATTCCCCCTTACATGCAAATTAAAGTTATAAACGCCTTTCTACTTTATCTTTTGCAAGTTTTACGTGGCTGCTAGGGGTTTCGAGAAAAGAACCGTTTCTATCCTACGAAAAACAAGCCACAACACCAATCCCGCAATTGTCTCTATTACACCTCTGTCGGGGCCCTCCGTTGCAAACATCTTCGCATCGCTAATGCAGAGAGACAGACACCCCCCCAGCCACTTTATATGGTACAAGCCATATGTCAAGCGTGGAACCAGTCTCGCGTAAACGCGTAAGGTCGGTCGGGGGCCGCTTCATCAAACATTGCCGCAATGCTAAATGAGTACACGTGAGAGGGTAAAAATTGAGAATTTATGCCCACATACTAGATGTGTTCTATCCGTACAATACATCTACGCATAGCCTTGCTCATGATACCACTGTTGGGGTTCGGGGCAGAAAACACAAATTTTTCCTTGACCTACGATACCCAATCCCAAGACCTATGCTATGCTGATGCAAGTAACAGACAGAAATAGATCACATACCAGTATGTAGTCCGTTAAGCGGGAAACGTTCCCGCATGAATGTGGTTGGTGTAGTCGTACCGGCAATCCCCGATGCCGCGCAGATCCACGATGACTCCTGTAGCCACCCGATCCTTGTGGACCGATGACGGGATTACGTCCCCGTCGGAACGTTGCTGATGAAGACCTCGCGAAACGACCACGACGATGAAGTAGCACCACAAGTGTAGTGCCTCGCGGGATTATACACATACAGTATACCCGACGTCCCTCCGGGCTCCGAACCAGTAGAGCAGCGGAAAGAAGATGGATTCGGATCCCGATTCCAGCAGCACGATGGCGTGCGTATAGTGGAGAAATCCCCAACCCAGAGCAGCCTCCAAACAAGGGGAGTCCACTCATAGGAAGGAGAAAGGAGGGAGAGAGATGAGAAACTTTTCTCAAAAAATTCATGATTAAAAGGGCACCCCTACCCCTCCTTATATAGGCCAAGGAGGGGTGCCACCCCCCCTTCCCCTTCCGGGGTGGGACTAATCCCAAGGGGGGGGTGTGGCGCACCAAATAGGGGGGTGGGCCCCCTCATGGCGCCATGGCCCATGGGGGAGGACTCCCTCTCCCCCTAATGGGCCCTATGAGGCCCATATGCCTTTTAATTCATTTTTGATTATATTTAATTATATTTTAATATTTAATTCAGATAATTAAATGATAAAACATATATTAAATATTATTAAATATATTTTGAACCTTTCAAAATACCCAGAACAACTTCCGGCCTTCATCGGAACAATTCCGGTCAGCACCGGAACAATTCCGGTGTTCTCTCCAATTTCTCCGGTGATCCCGAATCAATCCTTACTGCGTCGAGTACCCTTAAGTGTAACACCCTACGGTCCGGGAAACAGCAGACATGATCGAGACAATTCTCATTTGATCAATGACTAATCAATTGGACCTGGTTACAATCCTTGATAGCCCCTGCGCTTCCATCGAATGAACTTCAATCGTTGTTGGATCCGTTAACCGTGTGCCTGTTCCCTTTGTCCCATGGTACTTTGCTTGTCCGAGGTTTGATCATCGGTATCCAATATACCTAGTCCGTCCTCGTTCTCAACAAACAAGTTTACTCGTTCCCGTGATATTACAACTCCGTGACCTAGTCACACGTTTGCAAACTTTATGATGTAACATCACCGAGTGGGCCCAGAGTACCTATCCGTCACACGGATGGACAAATCCCGCTTTGATCTATTTGCATACTCATCAACCATCTATTTCGGAATACCCAAAGTGCACCGTTATGGCCAGCATATTTCAGTCAGGCGGTGGGATACAAATCAAAGCATCCTAATAGATCGTAATTACGTATGATCATTACGGTCAAAGGATCTGGTCACTACGTTATAGTTATCTCAATGTCGAACTATGTGACTTGATCACATCGCAACACTTCTGGTGGGTGTATGTCCATCATATCATTATCCAATGATACGACTCCATTGTCAACAGACGCCATTGTCTCATGATCAGGAAACCTTGATCATCAATCGCCCAATGGACTAGTATACTAGGGTTAACTAGGGACCTGGTTGTTTGTATACCACACCTGTATTAATGTTTCCGCTTAATACAGTTCTAGCATAGTATCAAACGTATTATGAACTAATGGAATATGCTCGATAAAACATATTATATTTGCCTCTAGGGCACATTCCCAACAGGTGGGACCCACCCAGGCGCCCTGTGGGCGTGGCCAGGGAGTTGGCCGGGCCAGCTAGGTGCCTGGGCCCCCCCGGCTCCCCTCTGGCCCACCATCTGGTCCTGGGTCCCTCCGGGTGAGTGGATTTTCTGTATTTTTTCTGGGAATTTTCTAAGATGTCTAAAATTCCATTTTCCTGCACACAATAAAACAATATAGGCAGCTCTGCTGAAAACAACGTCAGTCCGGGTTAGTTTAGCTCAAATCATGCAAGAATGAGGGAAAAAAAGTAGAAAAAGTGTTTGGAAAAGTAGATACGTTTGAGACGTATCAACTCCCCCAAGCTTAGCCTATTGCTTGTCCTCAAGCAATTCAGTTCAACGAACTGGACGCGACAAAGAAAACTTTGACAAACTCTTTTGCTTCATAAGATTTATATAAGGTGGTACTAAGAAAAGAGTTTAGCAAGTATCAAAACAATGTTATGAGGACAATGCACGAAGCAATCCTTCTTTCAAGTGATCAATCACAAACAACCAAAAGTAAACAATATGTTGCCGAAAATCAAGACAAGATCACAATGCACATAGCCTGAACATATCATAGTGGTATCTCGCTAGCCTCCATAAGTGAAGCAAAACATAAATGCAGAAACTCCTCCGGAGTTTTAAAGGATACTAGAACTAAGAATTTCAGACTAGCAATATCACAAGCATGCAGAAGAAAATGTGATACTTTTGGACAATGCATGTTACACTAAGAATGACAATTATTCTCTCAATAGTTGGTGCTTTGAAGAAAAAGGGAGAGACTCTCGAACCGTGCCTTTTTGATGGCAAGATTGAAAACCCGTGATTTGAAGCAAAGACTAAACATGTGCCAAAGCTCTTGGTTTTGAAAACAGAGATAAAATCTTTTGAGAAGTGCAACTTTCCAGTCAACGGTGAACGGTAAAGCTCTCTCAATATCTCCCATGCCAACCATATTAATTATTTTTTGCTTACACTTTTGTTCCCTTATCCATCCATCGTTTGACGGTCTACGAAACCTTTTATTTTGCCTCAAGGATGGAAGGAGGTTTCCATCTATCATTAGCAACATTTGGTCCATTTCATTCCATCATCAAGTATGGGGGAAGGTGTAACTCTCTATATTCTTTTTATAAATTTGACTAGTTAAAACTTCTGTCAAAATATTTTTGGCATGGTAGATATTGATTTTCCCTCACCGCACCATGAGCTTGTACGGTTACAAAAAGGGAAGCTTTTGAATAAATTTCGAGATGCCACAAGAAAGTCTAAGTTAGGGGTGGCCGGTAAATACCACATATAGGTAGGTATGGTGGAATCAAGTGGAATAACTAGTTTGAAAAGGAGTTTGGATACACAAGAAGAATTCCGCTTAGTGTGAGCGAAAGCTAGCAAAAGACTGGGAAGTGACCAACTAGAGAGCAATAATAGTCATAATCATGTAGAGCGACAAAGTAACATTGAATCGGGCATGAAAGTGATATGACTATTCTAAAATAAAAAGGTCATCAAGGCATGATAGACATTTTAGTCATAAACATGTGTGAACATGTGCCAAGTCAATCCAAGAATTCTCTGAAAGGAAATACCACTTCAATATGTCAAACCATGAACAATGCAATGCATGTAAATCATTTCAACAACACATTATGCACTCTAGCTATTTGAGATCAGCCACAAAGAAAGCATGAACACTGGGAAAGCATTGTAAACATAGCACTATGTCGCTACAAGCTGGTCTCTAGAACATAAGTACATGCATATGTATAAAATTAGAAACAAGAAGAGTTCATACCGGTTTTCCTTGTTGCTTCCCTTTCGTCTATCTTCGTCATTACTGCCTTGTCACTTGCACGACCGAACGTGGGAGATATAATCAAATGCCATCACGGACTCGAGCTGAACTCTGAAAACAAATCAAACTAAAGAGAGAAAGGAAATCTTTTTGTTTTTTTAAGGTTTAACGAAAGAAAAATAAAAGAGAAATCTTTTTGTTGTTTTTGTAAATTAAAAGAACAAAGAAGAACGGGCAAAAACTTTGAAAAGATCAAAGCGAACAAAATAAAAATGGATAATACAATGGAAAGGTGAGAAGGGCACGTACTCCCCCAAGCTTAGGCTTTTCACCTAAGTTGGTAGCAGCTACTGCCCCCAGGAGCCTCCTGCTCCGGGGTAATGGTAAGTCCATGGGTTGTATGAGTCCTCCGGCGCGTACACCGAAGTCCTCGGGTCCTCCCATGAGGAAGGTCCCGTGTCCCAAGCAGAAGAAGACCCATCACCCTGCTGGGTGAAGGTCTCCCCTGGAAAGGTGGGAACTCACCATGCTCCTCCTCGTCAGGCACAACCCTCTCCATGGGGTTATGCAGCCGATACTGGTCCATGAACTCATCGAATTGGACATCATTGAAGGACCATCCGTTCCTGCGAGTGTGATCACACAAAAGTGGTGCAGGTAGACGGATCTCACGAGTAATGGTCTTTCAAACCTCAAAATATAAACAAGGTTACCAAACTGGGAAGTCATGGTAACAAACTTATGCCTCTTCATAGCAGCAAGATCAAGACTTGCATAAGAAAAGGGAACATCATCAGGATGCGGGGTGCAGTTAAGAGACTCAAGGATAAGTGTGGCGTAAACACCACCAAATAAACCACCCTCGTAACAAGGCGTCGAGCAATTAAGGCACCCACATTATAATCATTCCTATCAGAGAGGGCGTTCGCATAGATAACGAAATCTGGTGCAGAACCGTTGCTCGAGTTGTCACGAGCCAACACCCCTCTAGCAATAAAGTACGCAAAATACCTGATGTGGGGGAATAAAATGCTGGAAACCTTTGTACGCCGGATGTCGCTCTCCTCCTGGCTACAAAGGGAGTTGAAGTGGGTCCTCAACTCGGAGGGCTGAGTGTTCATCCTCGCCGTCTGACTAGCGTTCGTCACACCTATTATTTCACAAGACTGTGCCAAAGACATGGTTATAAGATTATTATAAATTTTGAACTCGACGGTTCCAACAATATGGTTGTAACAAAAGTTGTTAACAAAGCAGGAGGTGAGACTCTTATATTGCACCACACGACATAGTGCTAGCCGTGTCAAACCTGCATTGCCTCAAAGGCCATAAAAATCCTCATTGATCCCTGCAGCTTCAAGAAAATCATCGCACGGATACAACATCGCGCATGTTGGACTTGTGTCTTCCAGCAACTCCAGGGGTACATGATCTTCATTGTAGCTCACCCTAGCAGCTGAGGGTGAAGCTGCAGCTCTAGTAACTCGATCGGAGCGCTCGGGCTTCTTCTTCCCAAGCCACTCCTTTGTTTTTCCTAGCAAACTCATTTCAGGGAGTATTTGCTCAAAATCTCAGCTCAAATGGTGGGTTGTAGAGAGAGATCGAAAATCGCCTCCAATAACATCAAGAACGCAAGAACTGAAGCAGAACTCGTGTTTTTCGAGAGAGAGAGGAAGGAGGAGGAAGAAGAAATACCTACAGGTGGGGCCTGTGGGCCCCGGGCGCCCTGTGGGCGCGGCCAGGGGGCTGGACGCCTGGGCCACTGTTCAGCCCCAGGCACCTTTGGTTCACTCCTGGCATGGAAATTTTTATTCTATTTTTTCTGATTTTTTTTGAAAACTTCATTGTTGAAAAATTTCCGGAGTTCAAAAAGCTACGAAACTTTCTGAAAACTTGAAGCAGTGATTAGAAATGTGAAGCTTCAAAAACGTATAAACTTGGTACAACAAAGAGAATAAAAGCTAAAGCAAATGAAAACATAACAAGCTCTACCTTTTATCTATATAAAACATGTCCACTAGCAAGGTTGATCAAGTCTTACCAACGAACCGGCGATATATAGAACAAAAAGTCTCACCTCTTATGAAGTGATCATTGCACCCTTACTTTAATGGACATTGTCCCCACCATAATGGTTTTATATTTGTGGTGCACATGTAGAGGACAATCCGATTCTCCAATCTTCACGGTGTCGATATTCTCTATTGAGTTAAGGCCATGCCTTTTGTCAATCTTCTTCGGAAAATACACCGTGTGTTCTTTATTATCTACGTTGAAGGTGACCTTTCCTTTATTGCAATCAATAATGGCACCTGCGGTGTTTAGAAAAGGTCTACCAAGAATAATGGACATGCTCCCATCCTCGGGCATGTTAAGCACAACAAAGTTTGTAAGAATTAAGCAATTAGAAACTTCAACGGGAACATCCTCACAAATACCTATCGGGACGGCTGTTGACTTGTCAGCCATCTGAAGAGAGATACCTATAGGTATTAGCTTATCTAAAAATAACCTTTTATAAAGAGAAAAAGGCATCACTCACCCCTGCTCCGAGATCACATAAGGCGGTTTTGACATAATTCTTTTTTATGGAGCAAGGAATGGTGGGTATACGTGGATCACCAAGCTTCTCAGGAATCTTGCCACTGAAAGAGTAGTTCGCAAGCATGGTAGATATTGCCTCATTAGGAACTTTTCTTTTATTAGTAACAATATATTTCATATATTTGGAATAAGGAGGTAACTTGTAGCATCAGTTAGGGGAATTTGAAGAAAAGAGGCTTCATCCATTCACAAAATTTATTATAATGCTCTTCTTCTTTAGTTTTGAGAGACTTACCTAGAAAGGGCATGGGTTTTTGTACCCACGGTTCTCTTTCCTTCCCGTGTCTTCTTGCGATGAAGTCTTCTCTAGTATACTTCTTGCTTGTATGGGGTGCTTATTCTTCTCGAACCTCGGGAGGATCATTCTTCTCCTTATCCTTTTCTTCGGGCTCAACACTGTCTTCAGTTTCAGCATCGGAGGTAGATATGCTGTTAGGAACAACAGCGTGTTCTTCACTTGTAATAGGATCGGTGGAGTTGTCAACTTCCTTGTGTTTCTTCTTCTTCTTCTTTTTCTTCTTTGGAGAGCTAACAATTTCGTCTTCTACTTGTACTTGAGAATATTGCTCGATCCTCTTCGGATGCCCCTCAGGATAGAGTGGGTCCTGGGTGTGTGTTCCACCCCTGGTTTTGATGCCATAAGCTTGTATGTCTTGTTTGACATTGTTAGCAAACAAATCTTTTTGCACATTAGAAATTTGTTCAAGCTGAGTTTGAACCATATGAAAATGCTTAACAAGACATTTAACATCATTAACTGTTCTTTCAAGAACACCAAGTAGACTTTTGATAGCAAGAGAATTATCATGCAACTGACTTTGTATCCTCCTATTAAAATTGTCTTGCTTAATAATACAATTATCAAGCTCATCTAAGCATGTGTCGGGAGGATTACCTTTGGGGATGTCACTTTCAGTAAATTCTAATAGAGAGCGTACCTCTACCAAGGGAGGGTGAGTAGGCTCACACAACTTCTCGATAGGCGGTAGATTCTTCACGTCTTCGGCTTTAATGAATTTCTCCTTAATAGACTTCTTCGCTTCTTGCATATCTTCGGGGCTCAGAACAAGGATGCCCCTCTTCTTTGGTGGTGGGGGTGGTTCAGGGACGGACCAATCTTCATGGTTCTTGGCAATATTTCTCATTAGTTCTTCGGCCTCGTCCGGTGTTCTTTCCCTGAAAACACAACCAGCACAACTATCCAGATAGGATGTAAATTCATCGGTTAGACCAGCATAAAATATATCAAGTAATTCATTCTTTGGGACTTCATGTCCCGGTCTAGTCTTGATTAAGTCACAATACCTCCCCCAAGCTTTAGGGAGGTGCTCATCCTGCAATTGTTTAAAGTTATAGATTCTTTGCAAAGCATCATGTTGCATACGTGGAGGAAAATATTTATCAACGAAAAATTGAACTAAGTGCTGAGGACTCTCAATGGAACCATGTGTAGTGCATCGTACCATGATTTAGCATCTTCCTTCAAAGAAAAAAGAAAAAGCTAGGCCACATAGAAGTTTCATATCTTTTCATCAGTAGTAAATAGGTCACCTAACTCAGCGAGTGATAACCCACAACTGCAGGGGATCGAGATAGTCTTCGCGGGTAAGATAACCCAATTTATTGATTCGACTCAAGGGGAGCCAAAGAATATCCACAAGCTTTAACAGTGGAGTTGTCAATTCCACCGCACCTGAGATACACTTACTTGCAACAATATATTAATAGCAACTGCGATATGGTAGTGATGATAGCAACGGTAATAGCAAACAACAAAAGTAAACAACTAGTAACCAGCAGAATTAAAACACTGTAGGCTAGGGAGATGGATGGTTGGGCGCTGCATGGATAAGACACATCATGAAATCAACTTGGGGCAAGGCACACAGAAAAGCAAAGATCATCTAGGCATAAATCAAACATTAGGCATGTATCCCACAGGTAGTTGTACGTTCTTGCAATAAGAACTTGCACAACATCTTTTGTCCTACCATCCCGCTACGAACGGGGCCAAAATGAACTTATGGAGATTAAGGTGCTCCTGTCAAAAAGCACCGGAACAAAGCATTAACAATCAATGGATACATGGAAACCTCAAATTATAGTCTATCCCCTTTGGTACCCCAAGCTGTCACCTTTTGGATCGCCGGTTCCGGACTATAACAGGTGCAAACAACTCATAGATAGGATCAAGAACACAAATATATTCATGAAAACACAAAGGGTTCAGATCTGAAATCATGGCACTCGGGCCCAAAGTGACAAGCATTAAGAGTAACAAGTTGAAGCAAAGATGATAAACACCATTCTAGATGATAGGCAACATGCCCCCAACAATCTGATAAACTATTACATGATCTAACTCATCCAATCCCTGCCATACCCTTTGCCTACAGCAGGGAATTACTCACACATGGATGGAGAAGTCATGGAGGGATGATGGAGTGGTGATGGCGATGACGATGGCGATGATCTCCCCTCTCCGGAGGCCAAAACAGCCTCCAGATTAGCCCTCCCGGAGAAGAACAGAGGGTGGCGGCGGCTCCGCGACGAGAATTGGGAAAACGACTTCTGTTCTGGGGTTTTCACGTCATGGGAATAAATAGGAGCATCGGTAGGGCACCAAAGGAGGGGGAGCCCCCCAGGCGGCCAGAGGGCGCAGCCCCACCCCTGGCCGCGCCAGGGGGGCGCCTGGGCCCCCCTGGGCTCCCCTCTGGTCCCACTTCTGGCATCTGGCTCCTTAGGGTGCGTGGATTTTCTTGTATTTTTCTGGGAATTTCCTGGGACGTCCAAAAATCCATCTTCCTGCGCACAATAAAACCATACAGACAGCTCTGCTGAAAACATCGTTAGTCCATGTTAGTTTCGTCCAAAACAATAGCAAAAGTGTTTGGAAAAGTAGATACGTTTGAGACGTATCAACCCCCCCAAGCTTAGCATATTTCTTGTCCTCAAGCAATTCAGTACAACGAACTGAACGCAACAAAGAAAACTTTGACAAACTCCTTTGCTTCAATAAATGTATATAAGCATGTACTACGAAAGGAATTTAGCAAGTATCAAAACAATGTTATGAAGACAATGCACGAAGGAATCCTTCTTTCCAGTGATCAATCTCAAACAACTAAAAGCAAATAATATGCTACTGAAAATCAAGACAGGATTACAATGCACAAAGCTTGAAGATACTAGAGTGGTATTTCTCTAGCCTCCAAGAGTGAAGCAAAACATAAATGCAGAAACTCCTCTGGAGTTTTAAAGGAGACTAGAACTAAGAACTTCAGAATAAATAATACCACAATCATGCAAAAGACAATGTAATACTTTGGGGCAATGCACATTACACTCAGAATGACAATTATGCTCTCCTAGTTGGTGCTTTGAAGAAGGAAGGTGGAGACTCTCGAACCGTGGAGTTTGATGGAAAGGTTGAAAACCCGTGAATGGAAGCAAAGACTAAACTTGTACCAGAGCTCTTGGTTTTGAAAACAGAGATAAAAAGGTGTTTTGGGATATGCATGGTTTGTGAACGAATGCTAGTAGACAACTCAACTGCCTCTTACGCTAGACATGTTTTGAGGAACGGCTCCCAAGATGGAGACGATCACATCCCCTTAATCTCCTTTGTTTATCACTGCCAAAGTTTTCTGATTTCTCATAGACAAAGCGTGAAGGAGGGTTTGTTGGTTGTGATTATCTTTTGTGAGCTGGGCGCACTCATGCCAGTCCCTCCTCGTATTGGGGTTTGCAGATTAGACATGCAATCCCGGAATAAAACATGTATAACATAAGACGGTCATGAATTACCTACTACTTCATCATGAGCTAAAACAGAGGCACAAAACAAGAATGCTTTTGAATAATTTCGAGATGGTACAAGAAAGTCTTCGTTAGGATGGCCGGTAAATACCACATAGGAATGTATGGTGGACTCATATGGAAAAACTGGTTTCAAGGATTTTGGATGCACAAGAAGAAATCCGCTTAGTGTGAGCGAAGGCTAGCAAAAGACTGGGAAGCGACCAACTAGAGAGCAATAACAGTCATAAGCATGCAGAGCGACAAAGTAACATTGAATCATGCATGAAAATGATATGACTATTCTGAAATTCAAAGATCATCAAGGCATAGTAGACTTTTCAGTTATAAACATGTGTAAGCATGTGCCAAGTCAATCCAAGAATTCTCCAAAGGGAAATACCACTTCAGTATGCCAAACCATGAACAATGCAATGCATGTAAATCATTTCAACAACACATTATGTACTCCAGCTATTTGGGATTAGCCACAAGGAAAGCATGAACACTGGGAAAGCATTGTAAACACAACACTATGTCGCTACAAGCTGGTCTCTAATTCATAAGTACAAGCATATGTACAAAAGTAGAAACAAAAAGAGTTCATACCGGTTTTCCTTGTTGCATCCTTTTCGTCGACCTTCGTCATTACTGCCTTGTCACTTGCACGACCAAACGTGGGAATAATATAATCAAATGCCAATGCCATCACGGACTCGAGCTGAACTCTGCAACAAAGCAAACTAAAGAGAGACAAGAAAATATTTTTGGATTTTTCAAAGGTTAAACGAAAGAAAAAGAAAAGAGAAATCTTGTTTTTGTTTTTGCGAAATAAAAGAACAAAGAAGAACGGGAAAAAACTTTAAAAACATCAAAGAGAACAAAATAAAAATGGATAATACAATGGAAATGTGAGAAGGGCACGTACTCCCCCAAGCTTAGGCTTTTGGCCTAAGTTGGTAGCAGCTACTGCCCCCAGGAGCCTCCTGCTCCGGGGTAAGGGTAAGTCCAGGTGTCGTATGAGCCCTCCAGTGCGTACACCGAGGTCCTCAGATCCTCCCAAGAGGAAGGTCCTGCGCTCCAAGCGGAAGAAGATCCCTCGCCATGCTCGGTGAAGGGTTCTCCCTGGAAAGGTGGGAACTCACCATGCTCCTCCTCGTCGGGCACAACCCCCTCCATGGGGTTATGCGGCTGGTAATTAGCCATGAACTCATCTAACTGAATTTCGTTGAACGACCATCCGTTCCTGCGAGTGTTATCAAACAAAAGTGGTGCAGGTAGACGGACCTCACGAGTAATAGTCCTTTCAAACCTCAAAATATAATCAAGGTTACCAAACTGAGAAGTCATGGTAACAAACTTATGCCTCTTCATAGCCGCAAGATCGAGACTCGCGTATGAAAAGGGAACATCATCAGGATGCGGGGTGCGCTCAAGAGACTCAAGGATAAGTGTGGCGTAAACGCCACCATATAAATCTCCCTTGTTATTGTTCGTAACAAGACGCCGAGCAATCAAGTCACCCACATTATACTCAATCTTACCAGAGAGGGCGTTCGCATAAATGGCGAAGTCCGGTGCAGAACCGTTGCTCGTGTTGTCACGAGCCAACACCCCTCTAGCAACAAAATACGCAAAATACCTGAGGTGTGGAAACAAGATGCTGGAAATCTTTGTGCGCCGAATACCGGTCTCCTCTTGGCAGCAAAGGGAGTTGAAGAGGGTCCTCAACCCGGAAGGCTGCATGGTCATCTTAGCTGTCTGACCAACGTTCGACACACCTATTATATCACAAAACTGTGCCAAAGACATGGTTATGAGATCATTATAAAGTTTGAACTCGACGGTTCCAGCATCGTGGTTATAGCAAAAACTGTTAACAAAACAGGAGGTAAGCTTTTTGTATTGCACCACACGGCATAAAGCTAGCCGTGTCAAACCTGCATTGGCACAAAGGCCGTAAAATTCCTCCTAAATTCCTGCAGCTGTAAGTAAATCATCGCACTGATACATCATTGCGCATGCTGGATTTGTTTCTTCCAACAGCTCCAGGGGCACATGATCTTCATTGTAGCTCACCCTAACTGCTGAGGGTGAAGCTGCAGCTCTAGTGACTCGATCGGAGCGCTCGGGTTTCTTCTTCCCAAGCCACCCCTTTGCTTTTCCAAAGAGACTCATTTCTGAAATTTTTTACAATTCACAAAAACAAGAATTTAAGCAAAGTGAGTTGAGGCAAACTACTCTACTCACTTACTATAGGCATAAACTTGCATCAAAACTTGGAAAATAAATTTCTACACATGCATGCAAGCTCATATGAACAGCACCAAGAGCTACTAAGTACTCAAAAATGAGGCCACCAATCAAAAATCTAATTGGAGGGGTGAAGGAGTTACATACCAGGGAGTATTTGCCCAAAATCTTAGCTCAAATGATGGGTCAATGAGAGAGATCGAAATTCTGGACGGAGGGCAGCAAGAACGCAAGAACAAAGTGCAGAACTCGTGTTTTTGGAGAGAGAGAAGGGAGGAGGAAGAAGACTTACCTGGCTGGCTGCCCTGTGGGCCCCAGGCGCCCTGTGGGCGCGGCCAGGGGCCATGCCGCGCCAGTAAGAATTTTTTTAATATAATTTTTTTGGAATTTTCCTGACAACTTCACTGTTGAGAATTTTTCGAAGTCCAAAAAGCTGCAAAACTTTCTGAAAACTTGAAACAGTGATTAGAGTTGTGAAGTTTCAAAAACATATAAACTTGGTACATCAAGGAGAATAAAAGCTAAAGAAAATGAAAACATAACAAGCTACACTTTTTGCCTGTATAAAACATGCTTACTAGCAAGGTTGATCAAGTCTTACCAACAAACCGGCGATATATAGAGCAAAAAGTCTCACCTCTCATGAAGTGATCATTGCACCTTTACTTTAATGGACATTGTCCCCACCATGATGGTTTTGTGTTTGTGGTGCACATGTAAATGACAATCCCATTCTCCAATCTTTACGGACTCAATATTCTCTATAGATTTGAGGCCATGCCTCTTGTCAATCTTCTTCGGAAAATACACCGTGTGTTCTTTGTCATTCACGTTGAAAGTAACCTTTCCTTTATTGCAATCAATAATAGCACCTGCGGTGTTAAGAAAAGGTTTACCAAGAATAATAGACATGCTCCTATCCTCGGGCAAGTCAAGCACAAAAAAATCAGTAAGGATTAAACAATGAGCAACTTCAACGGGAACATCCTCACAAATACCTATGGGAACGACTGTTGACTTGTCAGCCATCTGAAGAGAGATATCTGTAGGGATTAGTTTTTCTCAATGTTCACGAAATCGGTAATCGGTAACGGCTCGGTCAGCCGGGGAGTAGGGATGAATCGTGAATCGGCCGATTAATCGGAATTAATCGGTCGACCATTAATCGGTCAACTTTTTTTATAAAACTTAAAATCTCAGTTTTGACATCAAATTTTGGCCACTGAAAAATGTAATAACCTTGTTGTTCATCAGTGCATATGTTTGGTACATTGTTGTTCCAGTATTTTGGCTTTCAATATGACCTTAAATGAACAAATAATCAACATGAAAGTTCTTCGTATCAGAAAAATGAACAACTTTCGTGTTTTTACTTTTTGATCCAAGGTCATATGACCTCTGAATTCAAAAAACTGCATTGTGTTCATCAGTGCATATGTCGATACATTTCTGTTCTAGTATTCTGGACGTCAATATGACCATAAATAAAAAAATGATTAACATGAAAGTTCTTCTTATCGAACAAACTAACAATTTTCATGTTTTGAATTTTGTGATCCGGCGTCATATGTGACCTCTGAATTTAAAAAAACTGCACTATGGTCATCGGTGCATATGTCTTATACATTGTTGTTCTAGTGTTCTAGCCTTCAATATGACCTTAAATGGAAACATGATTAATAGGACAGTTCTTCGTATCGAAAAAACGAACAACTTTCATGTTTTGGCATTTTTTATCCGAGGTCATATGTGACCTCTGAATTCAAAAAATTGCACCGTGTTACCCCTTAAGAGTTTGCGATTAATCATTTTATGGCTGATTAATCGGTCTGGCAACGATTAATCGGCCGATTAATCGTCAGAACGAGTAACATGAACGATTAGGTGTAATCTTCAAGGTGAGGGACCGAGTAGCAATTAATCGGATGATTAATCGCTGACTCGGCCGATTTTTTGAACATTGGTTTTTCTAAACATAATCTCTTGTAAAGAGAAAAGGGCATGACACTCACTCCTGCTCCAAGATCACATAAAGCAGTCCTGACATAATTATTCTTTTTGGAACAAGGAATGATGGGTATACCTGGATCACCAAGCTTCTCAGGAATCTTGCCACTGAAAGAGTAGTTAGCAAGCATAGTAGATATTGCTTCATTAGGATCTTTTATTTTATTTGTAACAATATCTTTCATATATCTCGAATAAGGAGGTAACTTAATAGCATCAGTCAAAGGAATTTGAAGAAAAAGAGGTTTCATCCAGTCACCAAACTTATTGTAATGCTCTTCTTCTTTAGTTTTGAGAGATTTACCTGGAAAGGGCATGGGTTTCTGCAGCCATGGTTCTCGTTCCTTCCCATGTCTTCTTGCGATAAAATCTTCTCTAGTGTATTTCTTGCGTTTGTTGGGTGCTTCTTCTTCTCGAAATTTAGGTGGATCATTCTTTTCACCATCCTTTTCAGGCTCAGCACCGTCTTCAGTCTCAGCATCGGAGGTAGATATACTATTTGGATCAATGGAATTATCAGCCTCTTTGTGCTTCTTCGTCTTCTTCGGAGAGCTAACAATGTATTCCTCCTATATTTGAGAATCTTGCTCGATCCTCTTAGGATGCCCCTCCGGATAGAGAGGATCTTGATTGCTAGTTCTCCCTCGGGTTTTAATCCCGAAGGCCTGTATATCCTGTTTGGCATTATTAGCAAGCAAATCTTTTTGCACATTAGAAATTTGATCAAGTTGAGTTTGCACCATATGCAAATGCTTCACAAGACATTTAACATCATTAACTGTTCTACCTAGAACATCAAGCAAACTTTTGATAGCAAGGGAATTATCATGCAACTGACTTTGTATCCTCTCATTAAAGTGATTTTGCTTCATAATGAAATTATCAAGCTCATCTAAACATTGATCAGGAGGCTTACCATGAGGAATGTGATACAGAGTGGCAACTCTCCTCGTTGGTTACCCCCAGTGGAAGGTGAGATGCAGTGTAGCAGCAAGTTTCCCTTAGCAAAGATGCTAAGGTTCAGTATCGAACCAGTAGGACTCCAAGAGATACAAGTAGGTGTCACGGTGCTTGACATGGACCTGCACACAGATACAATAACTTTGCTCCCAACGAGTACAGAGGAGTTGTCAATTCCTCCGGCCTTGCTGTTTACAAAGGATCAACGCAAGAGATAAAAGTGGAACTAAAAGTAAAGACTGAAAGTAAACTAAGGGTGTAAACAATAATGTGAAGATGGACCGGGGTCCCGTGATTTTCACTAGTGATGTCTCTCTCACAAAAGACGATAGTGCTAGCGAGGAAAAAAATCACAGCTGGGCAATTAACAGAATTATGAAGGCACCACAATGATAACTATGCTGCAAAGAAAGGAAGGGCTCAAAAGCAATGGGCAGTATGCCAAGGTAAGTATACCGAAATCCAACTGCATCTACTACGAATCATCCACCTTGAGATATCTATCCAGAACATCTCGCTGGTATTAAGTTGTGAATCCCACCCAAAGTGTAAACTCAAAGCGCAATAGACAAGTGCATTAAAAGAACTTTGCGTAAAGTAAACAATCCTTGCACCCGCGGGTACAAGCACCGTTGTTTTATCCCTGGTGGCAACAACACATCCCCTAGTCTCCTGTTTCTGTCACTCAAGCTAGACATCAGGGGGTTGAACCCACAGTCAAGCATAACGCTCCCTCTTGGAGTTGCAAGCAAACTACTTGGCCAAAGCAAAATACTGCAACGGAGAACATGCAAGAATTTACTCAAGAACAAAATATAAAATAGAAGAACCAAATATATTACTCATCACAATTTGAACATAGTCTCATAATCCATCAGATCCTAGCAAACTCAGCATCAACAGCAGAAATTACAAAAGTGCCTCGATCATGTGAGGCAGCTCACGAGGTCTCGAAAGTGGAAGCACAAAGAGGGGAGAGGTACATCACATAGCTACTGGTCACGGACCCATGGTCCAAAGGGGACTACTCACAGCACATACGGGAGGCGTTCATGGCTATGGATGGTCTCCCGGAGGGGGTTCCTCCACCCGGCAGGGTGCCGGGGCAGCTTCTCCAGGCAGCCCCGATCTTGAAACGGCGGCGGCGGCGGTACAGAGGTGAGTTCGCGGAAAAGAGATCGATATTAGGGGTTTCCACCCCGAGGGCTAAATATAGGCGGAGGGGGGTGTCGAGAGGACCCACCAGGCAGCCAGGAGGCCTCCTGGCGCGGCCTAGGGTGGGGCCGCGCCAGTGACCCTCCTAGTCTCCTGGTGGTGGCCCGCCTCCGCTACCTTGGTGATTCCGGAAACTTCCGGGTCGCTGATTTTTTATCTGTTTTTTCCGGATTTTTTGGAGCACTTTTAATGGCCGAAAGCCTGAAATCCAAAAACAGCAGAAAACAGCAACTGGAAGCTGGGTGCACTGGGTTAATATATTAGTCCAAATATGCTCAAAAGTGTATGAAACTTCAAGCAAATCATGGCAAAGTCACACAAAACATGCATGGAGCAAACATAAATTATAGATACGTTTGGGACGTATCAACATCCCCAAGCTTAATTCCTGCTCGTCCTCGAGTAGGTAAATGATAACAAGCATAATTTCTGTGGTGACATGCCACACAACCATTTAAGGACTTTTAAGTAAAGCAATCAAAGCATGCAATTCAATTCAAGTCTTAACAAGGTAGAGTCTATATTAGCATTGACACAAGCAACAAAAGAACAAAAGGTGCAAGAGCTCTCGCTGTCCGTGACTCGAATGTCTCCAGATGGTGTTTGCATGCAAGCTGGGGACTGGGAAAAAGAGAGAAAAAAGGTTGTTGAGAACAAATATCTACTAAAGTTTCAGACTTAGTCTCCTTTGGATTCTTATCTTGACTCGTCCCCAGACCACTAGCCAGGTACATGTCAAACTGATCCACTCCCTTTCGATATTTTGAGCACTCATGCAATGGATGAGCGTGAGCAAGAAAGTAGACACCTAAAAGGCGAAACAGAAAGAAGGTGGAGGAGGAAGACAAAAAGGTGTGAAAGGCTCACATCAATGAGGACAATCATAGGCGAGAGAAGGCCATATGATAGATATGATGTGAGGAGTAGGGATTGCCATGCCACGGCTGCACATGTGAGCTAAAAACTCTCCAAGGGAACTAGTGGGGGTGCATCTAACTTTCTTGCTCAAGAAGACCTAGAGCTCGTTTGAGGAGGCTCATCATTGGAATATACAAGCCAAATTCTATAGTGTGAAGGTCCCCACATAGCTATATGCATGATGATGATATCTATGGAGTACAAGGGATAGAGGATGAAGTAGTAGTGTGGATCTCTCAAAAGGAATAGTAGTGTGCCCCCTTTCTCTCTTTTTATTTTTCTTTTTCTCTTTTTTCTATTTTTTGTATTTTTTGGTGGCCTCAATGGCTCTTTCTATTTCTCTCATTTGTCCTCTTTGGGATCTTTTGATTTTGTCTTCTTTGGGATATTTTCCTCACTTTAGGGGCAACACTCTATATTTTACAAGCATATAGGAGATCTTTCACACTTTACAAAGGTACTCACATAAAGAAGATATAACTATCATGATGCAAATGTATGCCTCTGCCAGGATAGCAGGATATGCAATGATACCAGCGCGTCATGTAGCAATGATTAGGGAAAGGCCCAACTGGCATGCGACTCATCGATCAAGCAAGTAGTATGTATGACATGAGCATCAAGTCATGAGAAGGTGGATGTTGCATGGAAATGTATCTCGGAAAGGCTATGGAAATGCCTTGTAGGTAGGTATGGTGGCTGTTTTGAGGAAAGATATAAGGAGGCTTATGATGACAGGGCGTATCGTGCCAAGGGTTTGGATGCACCGGCGAAGTATGCGCCAACTCTCAAGGTGAGAAATGGCAATGCACGGTACCGAAGAGGCTAGAAAAACTATAGGTGGGTGGAAGTGTCAACTTTCGAATACTCACATTAGTCCGAAGAACTCATGCACTTATTATCGGTAACACTCAATCTAATCAGGAGGTTCACAAAGAGACAAGTACCCCGAGGAGGAGTGTATGGTGGTTTGGTTATCCTTGCGCATCCTCGACTCATGGTACGTGAGTGTACTCTAATATTCGAACCCTCCAGAGGTTGGTGATCCATCTAGTAGCTAGAGTTCTCAACAGGGGTTTTTGGTTTTCGAAAATCACACGGATTGCCCAAAATACGACATCTATCACTAATAGGCTCGAGCTCTTGACACCAAAAGTTCAAACATTACTCTAGTCAATACCTCAAAACTATTGCAAGTTACTACTACAAAGAGAATAGCAACTTCAACTACCTACTTCTAGTCAAGACACAAAACTCAGTGCAACAGGCAAACTCTCTAACAAGATAAAACATGCAACCTATAGAAATTTCAACCTAAAAAAAAATAAAAGCTCTAGAAAGACTAAAGCACTACAACTAAACAGAGCAGCAGCTAAGAAAAGAAAAAGAACAACTCAGAGCTAAAAGAATAAGCATGCAAATCCTATGAGGAGTTCTAGTTCAAGCGGAGCGTGTATCTCTCCCACACAAAAGAGTAAGCTGGGGTCTAACTTGTTACTACAGCAAACAAAGCAAAAACAAACCTAGAAAAGTAAAGAGCGAGATGCTCCAAGCATAGCACACAACGCATGAAGTGATAAAAAATATAGTACAACGAGGGACGAACTGATAATTGTTGATGAAGAAGGGGATGCACGGGGGCATCCCCAAGCTTAGACTCTTGAGTCTCCTTTAATATTTATTGGGGGTGCACATGGGCATCCCCAAGGTTGAGCGTTTGACACTCCAAGATCTTCTTTCATCATCTTCCATCGCGCACTTGAAAACTCCCTTCAAACATAACTCATTGTAGACTGATTAGAGAGGTTAGTGCCCTACTAAAATAATTCTTTTCTCTACTGAAAATAAAGATAATCTTGAAGATCTACTGTTTTTATAGAGTGCCAAAAGGTTTTTGTAAATAAAAAGCAAGCTTAAGGTTTGCAAAACGAAGAAAAGGCAAAACAGGACAGAACCTGTGAAAAAAAGACCAGCAGGTAGAAATATTTCTTTAGGGATACTTCTGCAACTCAAATAAAAAAACTCAGAACATACGAAAGTTTCGTAATTTTGTAGAGCACGCTGTGTAAAAAATTCAGCTCAAAAATATGAACTGGGATTTTTCGCTGATTTTTCCCGTCACTAGGACAGAATCTGTTTTCTGGACATCATGTCACAACTTTCACTTCCCTTGTTGTATGAGGCTATAAAAGGCACAAAGCTTGAAAAGTAAAGATACAATGATGTGGCTACAGTAGTAACAATTATCAAGACCACTAAGAACAGAAGAAAAGAAAAAATAAAAACCTAAATTCGTTGCGGGCTGCCTCCCGAAAGCGATTCTTTAGAGTCATTAGCTAGGCTTAAAGCAGAAGATCAAGTCTTTTCAAGAGAATAACTAGCCCGTGTGACAGACTCAAAAGGTAACTTAATCTTTTTCGTAGTGAAATGTTCCATCCCTTTCTTGAGAGGGAATTGGAATTTGATATGCCCCTCTTTCATGTCAATAACATCACCAACTGTGCAAAGAAAAGGACGTCCCAAAATAATTGGACAAGAGGGCTCACACTCAATGTCCATAATAGTGAAGTCAATGGGAACATAATTGTCATTGACAATGATAAGAACATCTTCAATCTTCCCCAAAGGCTTCTTTACGGAAGAATCAACAAGACGAACACCAAAAGAATTGGGATCAAAAGATTTCAATTCAAGCATATCATACATTCTTTTGGGCATAACAGAGGTACTTGCTCCAACATCACAAAGAGCATAACAAGAGAAGCTATTCAATTTGATTTTTATCATAGGATCCCAACCATCTTCTAGCTTCCTAGGTATGGAGGCTTCTAGTCTAAGCTTCTCCTCCCTAACTTTGATTAGAGCATTGGTGATATGCTCTGTGAAGGCAAGAATAAGTGTGCTAGTGTGGGGGTCTCTAGACATCTTGTGTAGGAAACCAATAACTTCAGGTAAAGCGCAGTTGTCAAAGTCTAGGTCACTACTATCTATCAAGGAGGTAGTGATATCATTTAGGTTCACTTGTTTGAAAGACTCTATGTTCTTAGAGGTTTCTTCATCTATGGTTGAGGTGGTATCATCACCATTGGTAGGTCCAGTGGGACTAGGGGTGTGATGGGTGCTAACAATTTGGACATCCTCAACTACTTGGATAGTGGCTACTGTGTGGTAGGTAGTAAGGCTCTTAATTCTCTCTTCTTCCTCCCTTTCTCTGGCCCATATCTCTTTTAGTTGTCCCAACATCCTAATGTTTTCATTAATTTGGACTTGGATGGCATTCATAGGAGTGGTCTTCCTCTCCTCGGGGGGAGAAGTTCTAATCTTCAGCATCTCTACATCATGGGCTATGTTGTCTACCTTCGAAGAGAGGATATCTAATTTATCTAATTTCTCTTCCACACTCTTGTTCAAGGCTTATTGGGTAGTGATAAAGTCTTTGAGCAAGGTCTCTAGTTCAAAGGTGGAGTTTTTGGTGCCAGGATAAGTGTTGTTGTTCCCATAGTTGTTGGATGGGAAAGGCCTAGGGTTGTTGCTACCAAAATTACTCCTATAAGCATTATTGTTGAAGTTGTTTCTAGAGACAAAGTTCACATCTACTTGTTCTTGAGCAACCAAAGAATTTAAAGGAACATCCTGAGGATCAACAGGAGCTTGCTTGGTAAGTAGAGACATGATAAGGTCAACCTTTTCATTTAGAGAGGAGATCTCCTCGACAGAATTTACCTTCTTACCAGTTGGAGATCTTTCGGTGTGCCACTGAGAGTAGTTCAACATCATCTCATCAAGTAGCTTTGTGGCAGCACCAAGTGTGGTTGACATAAAAGTTCCTCCCGCGGCCGAATCTAACAGGTTCCGCGAGGTAAAGTTCAAGCCTACATAAAAAGTCTGGATAACCATCCAGGTAGTCAGTCCATGTGTGGGGCAGTTCTTGACAAGCGTCTTCATACGTTCCCATGCCTAGGCAACGTGTTCATTATCCAATTGCCTGAAATTCATAATGTTACTCCTCAATTGAATAATTTTAGCAGGGGGATAGTACTTCCCTATAAAAGCATCTATGCATTTACTCCAAGAATCGATACTGTTCTTGGGTAAGGATTGCAGCCACTCCTTGGCTCTTCTTCTCAAAGAGAAAGGAAAAAGCTTCAGCTTGACGATGTCTCCATCCACTTCCTTGTACTATTGCATATCACAGAGCTCGATAAAACTGTTTAAGTGCTGATACGTCCAAAACGTATCTATAATTTCTGCTTGCTCCATGCATGTTTTGTGTGTTATTGCTATGATCTAGATACACTTTCATACACTTTTGATCATATTTGGACTAACCTATTCACTCAGTGCACCACAGTGCCAGTTCCTGTTTTCTGTTGTTTTTCTATTTCAGTTTTCCCCCATATAAAAAGTGCTCCAAAAATTCGGGAAAATTCAGATAAAAAATCAGCGTGAAGGAACCTTCCGGAAGAACCTGGGTGGGGCCAGAGGGCCACCACCAGGGGCCCAGGCGCCCTGGTGGCGTGCCCTAGGGCTTGGCCGCGCCAGGGGGGCGCCTGGACCCCTGGTGGCCCCCCTGGCTGCCCCCCTTCGCCTATATATTCTCCGTCACGGGAAACTTCCGAGAAAATAACCCTTTTTCGCGATCTCGCCTCTGTTCCGCCGCCGCCGCGCTTCCGAGATCGGGAGAACCAGAAGACCTCTTCCCGGCACCCCGCTGGAGGGAGGGTTGACCTCCGGAAGTCTCCTCTCCACCATGGATGCTTCCCGGATGTCTTGTGAGTAGTTTTCCTTGGACCATGGGTCCGTGATCAGTAGCTATGTGATGTTCTCCTCCCCTCTTTGTTCTTCATGGTTTAGACCTCGTGAGCTACCCTACATGATCGAGGCACTTTTGTAATCTTTCTGCTATTGCTATGCTGAGTTTGATGGGATTTGATGGATTATGAGATTATGTTCAGATTGTGATTGAGTAATATATTTGCTTCTTATCTCTTATATTTTTGTTCCTAAGTAATTCTTGCATGTTCTCCGTTGCTGTTTATTGCTTTGGCCAAGTAGTAGGTTGTAACTCCAAGAGGGAACGTTATGCTCGATTGTGGGTTCATGCCCCTCGATGACACGCTTGAGTGACAAAAACATGAGTCTAGGGGATGTGCTGTTGCCACAAGGGGGAAAACAACGGTGCTTGTAACCGCGGTTGCAGGGATTGTTTACTTTACGCAAAGTGCTTTTTAATGCAGTTGTCTGTTGCTTTGGGTTTACACTTTGGGTGGGGCTCGCAACTTAATACCAGCGAGATGTTCTGGATAGATATCTCAAGGTGGATGATTAGTAGTAGATGCAGTTGGATTTCGGTCTACTTATTTTGGCGTACTGCTCGTGCTTTTGAGCCTCTTCCTTTCTTTTGTAGCATAGTTAGCATTGCGGTGCGTTCATAATCCTGTCAATTGCCCTTCTCTAATTTGTTCACCTCGCATAGTAGTTTTATCGTCTGTTGGGAGAGAGACATCACTAGTGAACATCACGTATCCCGGTCCATATCCTCATTACTGTTTACACGCTCATTTACTTTTCTGCTTTTACTTTCAGTTGCTATCATTATCCTTTGTGTTTGATCCTTTGTGAACAACAAGACCGGAGAGATTGAAAACCTCTCTGAACTTCGTTGGGAACAAAGTTATTTGTGTCTGTGTGCAGGTCCGCGTCAGTTGCGCCGCTGACACCTACTTATCATCTCCGGAGTCCTACTGGAGACAAACCTTGGTATCTTTACTGAGGGAAATTTGCTATTGTGCTACATCACGCCTTCCACTTGGGGCTCACCAACGAAGGGCGAGAAATCACTATCATTACCTCGCACATTAAGCCAAATTTCCGGCGCCGTTGCCGGGGACTCCGAGTGCTAAGTTAGGGGAGTTGCACACTACCCTTTACCTTTGTTTTTTTAGTCTTGTTAGTTTACCTTTCAGTTTTTATCTTTGTGTCTTATATCAAAAATCACAAAAAAATTGTTTATCTTGCTAGTAGTTATCATTATGTCTGGCCCTTTTGCCTTTGTTTAGACAGAGGTTCTCACCTTTAAACAAAAAGGTGGTGAAAGTTTAAAACATGCTTGGTATAGAATTAATGATTCTCAAAAAAGAGCCACCAAGAAGCAATCCACTACTATCCTGCTTAGAAATTTTTATGTCGGGATTACTCCTTGGAATAGGTTCATATTAGATACTGCTATCAATGGGAATTTTCTAGAAGCCCCGATTTGGGAGTCTCTTAATGTGATTGAAAATCTTGTTGGAAATCTCCCTATTGCTAGCGTACAAGAAAATATAGCTCTAGCTCACATTATGAAGAAACTTGAAAAGATAGAGTTAGAAATACCAAGTATAACTAGGATAAATGAGTTGGATCGCAAGATTCAAGGGAATTTGAATAGGCTTGATTGTAGGGGAACGCGGCAGAAAACAAAAAAAATTCCGCACTACGAACAGCCCAGGACCACTATGGAGACTGCATACAAGGTTTTGATCTGATCGTTACCGACTCGTAGCGCAGCGGAAGTAGAGTCGATGTAGATCGTTGGTGCAGACCCCCGCAGCTAGGATTTACAACCTCCCAACCGCGAGGATGTTCTCCCTCGTCTGCTCCTCGGACAGCGCTCCGAGAGGCGGTCGGACAGTCCCTCGGACGATGTCACGGACAGCCCTTCGGGAGGACCCTCGAAACTTGAACGGTAACTCGGACAGCCCTTCGGGAGGACCCTCGAACAGTCCCTCGGGCAAAATATCGAAACTACGACCTCTCTACGGGGTTGCACACATACGGTGTCATCTATCCGGCAGGGCTTCGCCGTCCAGAACTAGTTCCTGCCGGAACCCAGCAGCCTTTCGGCTCTACGAAACTATTTCGTGGGAGGGAGAGAAGAAAGCCAGATCATGCAATGGCACTTGTTGAGAGTTCAAGTGAGAACTTGGATCCTCTTTGAGAGACCCCTCTCCACCCCTATTTATAGGGTGAGAGGCTATGGGGAAAAACCCAAAATGCCCTCCAAACTGCATCATTGCCTGCATCATCATGCAAGCTGCATCATCGCCTGCATCATCATGCAAGCTGCATCATCGCCTGCATCATCATGCAAGCTGCATCATCGCCTGCATCATCAAGCAAGCTGCATCATCGCCTGCATCATCGCCTGCATCATCATGCAAGCTGCATCATCGCCTGCATCATCATGAATAGTGTATCCACTATTCATGAAGACATTTATCTGCGACCGTAAAATCCAAAACTTTTCTGTAGGTCTTAGAAAAATTCCAGTACCCACTAAAAGGATTTTGGACGCGTTCCGAAACAATTCCGGATTAGTGATTTTCATCTGCGAAAAGCAACCAAAGCGCTTCCGGCAGCTCCGGAACATTTCCGGTTTTTTCTCTCTGAAAAAATCCCAGAAGTTCCCAGAACAATTCTGGCACCCTCCAAGAATTTCCAAGCATGTGCCGAAACCATTTTGACTTAATGATATATTCCGAAACAACTTTTCGGTTTTACCGAAATTATTCCGGTGTTCTCTTTCCGGAACTTTTCCGTTTTCTCCGAAACCTTTCCGGTGACTTTCTCTCAGACTCCCTGTCTAGTATTCAGCAGATAGATGACCCTTAAGCGTGTGACCCTATAGGTTCGGTGAAGTATAGACATGACCCGAAACACTTTCCGATCAATGATCAACATCGGAGCCGTGGACACCCATATTGACCCCTATACCCACACGAATAAATATTCGAGTGAACCTCCAGTTGCCGTGTGCTATTCCTGTTGCTTCGCGATATGTTACAAATACCCGAGGTGAGACTTATCGGCATCCCCTTGGATCAACACTTGTCCACTATGCCAGTTACCTCGTTACTGGTATTGTTCTCTTTTCTCGTTCCCGCGTTCCAGCATCCCTGTGATCAAATCACACTGTGTCTGGCCAGACGATGGTGGATACCGTAACACCGAGAGGGCCCGAAGAATATCTCTCCATCGACGGAGGAGCAAATCCCAATCTTGAGCTACCTAGTTCCTTGTCATACTTTTCCGTGAACCCGTAAGCCGCCGTAATAGCCACCCTTTTACAGATGACGTTTAACAAACCCCAAAGTTCACGAAGCAAGTACGAAGAAACTCGATACTCTCATGGTCTAAGGAATTATGCAAACGCTCAACTTTCTCTGTGTTATAATCCATTAACTGGCGACGAATATATCTCATAGCATAACATCAATCTGGGTCGATTCAACACAAATGTTCTTCTAACATTGTGCCCTCAAAATTGCCGGCATAGTCATGCCCATGATCAGGAAAACAGAACCATCATGCAACACTTGAGCTAGTCTTAGAGGCGAGACTAGGAATATATATTTTATCCGTTTATTATTCCACACGTGCATATGAGTCTTCCTCCGAGCCTCGTGGTTATTGCAGACTCGAGAACCATAGCAGTTATAGCATGGAATATAAACATAATTAGGAACATGGGGATAAATAATAACATTTATTATTGCCTCTAGGGCATATCTCCTACATTGATAGCTCCATGCTTAAAATTATTAAAACTTTGGAGGTCATCAAATCCCGTGATACGGATCTTTCTAGGATTGATAAGATTGAGGAAATCATTAATACTCTAGGAACTACATTTTCCTCAATCAAACCAAAAAAGGTAGAGACTTCAGCAAGAAGGGAACCTAAGTTCAATTATGTCCCTAGGCCACCCCGACCTAAAAGGAAACCACCCATTGCCAAAGAAGTTGTAACCGTGAAAACTTTGGAAGAAATACCTCTCTTTGATAATTTTATAAATGAATCTTCCATTGATTTTCCGCCTTTTGGTTTTCTCCCTAAAAGTATCTTCATTAGGCCTTTATTTGAAAGACCTCTTAAGACTAGTTGTACAATTGAGGTGCTTTTTGATGATCTTCATAATGATTCGATTGATACAACTTGATCTTTTGCATTATGCGTAGCTTAGAGGCATAAAAGAAAGCGCTTTCGGGAGGCAGCCCGCAACGAATTTAGGTTTTTATTTTTTCTTTTGTTGTGTCTTTATGTCTGTTACTACTGTAGCAACATCATTGTATCTTTATTTTTCATCTTTGTGCCAAGTTATAGCCTCTTACGATAAGGGAAGCAAAAGTTGTGACATGCTGTCCAGAAAATTGATTCTGTCCCTTGAAAAAAAATTCGAATCAAATCACCAGATCATCTTTTTGATCTGAATTTTTTTGACAGCGTGCTCTATACAATTGTGAAACTTTCGTATGTTCTGAGTTTTTTTATTTGAGTTGCATAAGTGCCCCCAAAATATTCTTTACTACCTGCTGTTCTGTTTTTCACAGATTCTGCCACGTTTTGCCTCTCTTCACTTTTGCAAACCTTAAGCTTGCTTTTTCTTTGGAAAAACCTTTTGGCACTCTTGAGAAACAGTAGCTCTTCAAGAATATCTTTATATCCAGTGGGAATTTTTTTTATTTTATTAAGGATACTAACCTCTCTAATCAGCTTATGATGAGTTGTGTATGAAGGGAGTTTTCAAGTGTGCGATGGAAGATGATGAAAGAAGATCCAGGAGTGTCAAGCGCTCAAGCTTGGGGATGCCCCCATGCATCCCCAATAAATATTCAAGGAGACTCAAGCGTCTAATCTTGGGGATGCCCCCGTGCATCCCCTTCTCCATCAACAATCATCAGTTCGTCCTTCGTCTCACTATATTTTTATCACTTCATGCGTTATGTGCTATGCTTGGAGCGTCTCGCTCTTAAGTTTTATTTTTAGTTTTCTTTAGCTTTTCTTGCTGTTCATAACAAGTTAGATCCCGTCTTACTTTGTGTGGGAGAGAAACACGCTCCACTTTCAAAATCTAGAACACGTCATAGGATTTTTTCCTGCCTATCTTTTTGTTGTTGTGTGTTCTTTATCTTTTCATAGCTACTGCCATGTTTAGTCTTAGTCTTAGTCTTAGTTTGTATTTAGCAAGAGCCTTGGCTTTTGTTTAGTTTTTTTCTGGAACTCTTTTTAGTTTTCATGCTTATCTTGTTAAAGAGAGTTGGTTGTTGCACTGAGTTGTGTCTTGTCTTGAAGGTAGGTAATTGAGGTTGCTATTTAATTCTAGTAGTAACTTGCAATAGTTTTGAGGTATTGTTGTGAGTAATGTTTGAACTTTTGGTGTCAAGAGCTCTAGCCTATTAGTGATAGGGGTCGTATTTTGGGAAATCCATGTTTATTTTCAAAACCTACAAAACCAGTTGAGAACTCTAGCTACTAGATGGATCACTAATCTTTGGAGGGATCGAATATTAGAGAACACTCACGTACCATGAGTCGAGGATGCGCAAGGATAACCAAACCCCCATACACTCCTCCTCGGGGTACTTGTCTCTTTGTGAACCTCCTTATTAGATTGAGAGTTACCGATAATAAGTGCATGAGTTCTTCGGACTAATGTAAGTATTGAAAGTTGACACTTCCACCTTCCCATATTTTGCTAGCCTCTCCCGTGCCGTGCATTTCCTTCTTCTCACTCCGAGAGTTGGTGTCCACCTTCGCCGGTACATCCAAACCCTTGGCATGATACACTCTGTCATCATAAACCCCCTTATATCTTTCCTCAAAACAGCCACCATACCTACCTATCAAGGCATTTCCATAGCCTTTCCGAGATATATTGCCATGCAACATCCACCTCTTCATGACTTGATCTTCATGTCATACATGTTCCTGCTACACTGGCAGCGACATACATTGCATACATCATGATAGTTACATCTTCTTTATGATTTTGAGTACCTTGTAAAGTGTGAAAGATCTCCTTTACCTTCTTGTAAAATAGAGTGTTGCCCTTAAGTGAGGAAAAGATCCCAAAGTGGACACAATAAAAGATCCCAAAGAGGACAAATGAGAGTTAAATAGAAAGAGCCATTGAGGCCACAAAAAAATACAAAAAATACAAAAAAGGAAAAAAGAAATAAAAAGAGAGAAAGGGGCAACACTACTATCCTTTTGATAGATCCACACTAGTACTCCCTTTATATCCTTGTACTACATAGAGATGATCATTATGCACATAGCTATGTGGGGACCTTCACACTATAGAACTTGGCTTGCATATTCCAAGGATGAGCCTCCTCAAACGAGCTCTAGGTCTTCATGAGCGAGCAAGTTAGATGCACCCCCACTAGTTCCATTAGAGAGCTTCCTAGCTCGTATGTGCATCCGTTGCATGGCAATCCCTACTCCTCACATCATATCTATCATTTGGCATCTCTTGCCTATGATTGTCCTCATTGATGGGAGCCTTTCTCATTCTTTTTGTCTTCCTCCACCACACTTCTCTCTTTGCCATCCCAAGTGTCAACTCTCGTGCTTACGCTCATCCATTGCATGAGTGCTCAAAATATTGAAAAAGGAGTGGATCAAATTGACTTGTACCTGGCTAGTGGTCTGGGGACGAGTCAAGATAAGATTCCAGAAAAAGACCAAGTGTGAAACTTTAGTAGATTGAGTTCTCAACACAAAAATATTTTTTCTCGTATATCCCTATCCCCTTTCTTGTACGCAAACACCATTTGGAGACATTCGAGTCACGGACAGCGAGAGCTCTTGCACCTAATGTTCTTTTGTTACTTGTTTCAATGCTAATATAGACTCTTGCATGTTATGACTTGAATTGAATCTCTAACCTTGATTGCTTTACTTTTTAAAGTTCTTATATGGTTGCTAGCATGTCACCACAGAAATTATGCTGTTATCATTTACCTACTCGAGGACGAGCAGGAATTAAGCTTGGGGATGTTGATACATCCAAAACGTATCTATAATTTCTGCTTGTTCCATGCATGTTTTGTGTGATATTGCTATGATCTAGATACACTTTCGTACACTTTCGATCATATTTGGACTAACCTATTAACTCAGTGCACCACAGTGCAAGTTCCTGTTTTCTGCTGTTTTTCTATTTCAGTTTTCCCCCATATAAAAAGTGCTCCAAAAATTTGGGAAAATTCAGATAAAAAATCAGCGTGAAGGAACCTTCCGGAAGAACCTGGGTGGGGCCAGAGGGCCACCACCAGGGGCCCAGGCGCCCTGGTGATACGTCCAAAACGTATCTATAATTTATGCTTGCTCCATGCATGTTTTGTGTGATATTGCTATGATCTATATACACTTTCATACACTTTTGATCATATTTGGACTAATCTATTAACTCAGTGCACCCCAGTGCCTGTTCCTGTTTTCTGCTGTTTTTCTATTTCAGTTTTCCCCCATATAAAAAGTGCCAGAAAAATTCTGGGAAAAATACAGGAAAAATCAGCGTACAGGAAGCTTCGCGAAGAGCCCGAGAGGGGCCAGAGGGGATCCAGGGGGGCCCAGGCAGCCACCCGGCGCGGCCCCACCCCTGGCCGCGCCAGAGGGGCGCCTGGGGCCCCTGGTCCACCTCTGGCTGCCCCCCTTCGCCTATTTATTCTCCGTCATGGGGAAACTCCGAAGACAGAACCCTATTTCGCAAAGTCGCCTCTGTTCCACCGCCACCGCGCTTCCAAGATCGGGTGCACCAGAAGACCTCTTCCCGGCACCCTGCCGGAGGGAGGGCCGACCTCCGGGAGTCTCCTCTCCACCATGGATGCTCCCCAGATGTCTCGTGAGTAGTTTTCCTTGGACCATGGGTCCGTGATCAGTAGCTATGTGATATTCTCCTCCCCTCTTTGTTCTTCATGGTTTAGACCTCGTGAGCTGCCTTACACGATCGAGGCACTTTTGTAATCTTTCTGGTATTGCTATGCTGAGTTTGATGGGATTTGATGGATTATGAGATTATGTTCAGATTGTGATAGAGTAATATATTTAGTTTTTATCTCTTATATTTTTGTTCCTAAGTAATGCTTGCATGTTCTCCGTTGCTGTTTATTGCTTTGGCCAAGTAGTAGGTAGTGACTCCAAGAGGGAACGTTATGCTCGATTGTGGGTTCATGCCCCCCGATGACACGCTTGAGTAACAGAAACATCAGTCTAGGGGATGTGATGTTGCCACAAGGGGGAAAACAACGGTGCTTGTAACCGCGGTTGCAAGGATTGTTTACTTTACGCAAAGTTCTTTTTAATGCAGTTGTCTGTTGCTTTGGGTTTACACTTTGGGTGTGGCTCACAACTTAATACCAGCGAGATGTTCTGGATAGATATCTCAAGGTGGATGATTAGTAGTAGATGCAGTTGGATTACGGTCTACTTATTTTGGCGTACTGCCCGTGCTTTTGAGCCTCTTCCTTTCTTTTGTAGCATAGTTAGCATTGCGATGCGTTTATAATCCTGTCAATTGCCCTTCTGTAATTTGTTTACCTCGCATAGAAGTTTTATCATCTTTTGGGAGAGAGACATCACTAGCGAACATCACGTATCCCGGTCCATATCCTTATTACTGTTTCCACGCTATCTTTACTTTCCTGCTTTTTACTTTCAATTGCTACCATTATCCCTTGTGTTTTACCCTTTGTGAACAACAAGACCGGAGAGATTGACAACCTCTCTGAACTTCGTTGGTAACAAAGTTATCTATATCTGTGTGCAGGTCCATGTCAGTTGCGCCGCTGACACCTACTTATCATCTCTGGAGTCCTACTGGAGACAAACCTTTGTATCTTCAACGAGGGAAACTTGCTGTTGTGTTGCATCACGCCTTCCACTTGGGGCTCACCAACGAAGGGCGAGAAGCCATCACCTGGTGGCGCGCCTTAGGGCTTGGCCGCGCCAGGGGGGCGCCTAGACCCCTGGTGGCCCGCCTGGCTGCCCCCCTTCGCCTGTATATTCTCCGTCACGGGAAACTTCCGAGAACAGAACCCTTTTTCGCGATCTCGCCTCTGTTCCGCCGCCGCCGCGCTTCCGAGATCGGGAGCACCAGAAGACCTCTTCCCGGCACCCTGCCGGAGGGAGGGTTCACCTCCGGGAGTCTCCTCTCCACCATGGATGCTTCCCGGATGTCTTGTGAGCGGTTTTCCTTGGACCATGGATCCGTGATCAGTAGCTATGTGATGTTCTCCTCCCCTCTGTGTTCTTCATGGTTTAGACCTCGTGAGCTGCCCTACATGATCGAGGCACTTATGTAATCTTTGTGCTATTGCTATGCTGAGTTTGATGGGATCTGATGGATTATGGGATTATGTTCAGATTGTGATTGAGTAATATATTTGGTTCTTATCTCTTATATTTTTGTTCCTAAGTAATTCTTGCATGTTCTCCATTGTTGTTTATTGCTTTGGCCAAGTAGTAGGTAGTAACTCCAAGAGGGAACGTTATGCTCGATTGTGGGTTCATGCCCCCCGATGACACGCTTGAGTGACAGAAACATGAGTCTAGGGGATGTGTTGTTGCCACAAGGGGGAAAACAACGGTGCTTGTAACCGCGGTTGCAGGGATTGTTTACTTTACGCAAAGTGATTTTTAATGCAGTTGTCTGTTGCTTGGGTTTACACTTGGGGTGGGGCTCGCAACTTAATACCAGCGAGATGTTCTGGATAGATATCTCAAGGTGGATGATTAGTAGTAGATGCAGTTGGATTTCGGTCTACTTATTTTGGCGTACTGCCCGTGCTTTTGAGCCTCTTCCTTTCTTTTGTAGCATAGTTAGCATTGCGGTGCGTTCATAATCCTGTCAATTTCCCTTCTGTAATTTGTTCACCTCGCATAGTAGTTTTATCGTCTTTTGGGTTAAGACATCACTAGTGAACATCACATATCCCGGTCCATATCCTCATTACTGTTTACACGCTCATTTACTTTTCTGCTTTTACTTTCAGTTGCTATCATTATCCTTTGTGGTTGATCCTTTGTGAACAACAAGACCGGAGAGATTGACAACCTCTCTGAACTTCGTTGGGAACAAAGTTATTTGTGTCCGTGTGCAGGTCCGCGTCAATTGCGCCGCTGACACCTACTTATCATCTCCGAAGTCCTACTGGAGACAAACCTTGGTATCTTTACTGAGGGAAATTTGCTGCTGTGCTACATCACGCCTTCCACTTGGGGCTCACCAACGAAGGGCGAGAAATCACTATCATTACCTCGCACATCAAGTGCAAGGCAGCGTCCTCTCCAGCACCTGAGAATTGATCTTTCATAACAAGATTAAGCAGAGCAGGTTTAATTTCATAAGAAGGTGCTGAAGTGGCAGGTGGAGCAATAGGAGTGCAGATAAAGGCACTGTTGTTGTGACTAGTGAAGTCACACAACTTGGTGTTTTCATTGGAACCCATAGTAGCAGCAGGTATTTTTGGTATTTTTGATAAGGGACACAAAAGTAAAAACTGAAAGGTAAACTAACAAGACTAAAAAGCAAAGATAAAAGATAGTGTGCAACTCCACAATGTTGTAGACTGGAGTCCCCGGCAACGGCGCCAGAAATTCGCTTGATACAGAGTGGCAACTCTCCTCGTTGGTTACCCCAAGTGGAAGGTGAGATGCAGTGTAGCAGCAAGTTTCCCTTAGCAAAGATGCTAAGGTTGAGTATCGAACCAGTAGGACTCCTAGAGATACAAGTAGGTGTCACGGCGCTTGACGTGGACCTGCACACAGATACAAATAACATTTCTCCCAACGAGTATAGAGGAGTTGTCAATTCCTCCGGCCCTGCTATTTACAAAGGATCAACGCAAGGGATAAACGTGGAACTGAAAGTAAAGACTAAAAGTAAACTAAGGGTGTAAACAATAATGTTAAGATGGATCGGGGTCCCGTGGTTTTCACTAGTGATGTCTCTCTCCCAAAAGACGATAAAAGTGCTAGCGAGGTAAACAAATCACAGCTGGGCAATTGACAGAATTATGAAGGCACCGCAATGCTAACTATGTTGCAAAGAAAGGAAGGGCTCAAAAGCAATGGGCAGTACGCCAAGGTAAGTAGACCGAAATCCAACTGCATCTACTACGAATCATCCACCTTGAGATATCTATCCAGAACATCTCGCTGGTATTAAGTTGCGAATCCCACCCAAAGTGTAAACTCAAAGCAACAGACAACTGCATTAAAAGAACTTTGCGTAAAGTAAACAATCCTTGCACCCGCGGGTACAAGCACCATTGTTTTATCCCTTGTGGCAACAACACATCCCCTAGTCTCATGTTTCTGTCACTCAAGCTAGACATCAGGGGGTTGAACCCACATTCAAGCATAACGCTCCCTCTTGGAGTTGCAAGCAAACTACTTGGCCAAAGAAAAATACTGCAACGGAGAACATGCAAGAATTTACTCAAGAACAAAATATAAAAGAGAAGAACCAAATATATTACTCATCACAATTTGAACATAGTCTCATAATCCATCAGATCCTAGAAAACTCAGCATAGCAACAACAGAAATTAAAAAAGTGTCTCGATCATGTGAGGCAGCTCACGAGGTCTCGAAAGTGGAAGCACAAAGAGGGGAGAGGTACATCACATAGATACTGGTCACGGACCCATGGTCCAAGGGGGACTACTCACAGCACATACGGGAGGCGTTCATGGCTATGGATGGTCTCCCGGAGGGGGTTCCTCCACCCGACAGGGTGCCGGGGCAGCTTCTCCAGGCAGCCCCGATCTTGAAACGGCGGCGGCGGCGGTACAGAGGCGAGTTCACGGAAAAGAGATCGATATTAGGGGTTTCCACCCCGAGGGCTAAATATAGGCGGAGGGGGTGTCGAGGAGACCCACCAGGCAGCCAGGAGGCCTCCTGGCGCGGCCTAGTGTGGGGCCGCGCCAGGGACCCTCCTGGTCTCCTAGTGGTGGCCCCCTCCGCTACCTTGGTGATTCCGGAAGCTTCCGGGTCGCTGATTTTTTATCTGATTTTTCCGGATTTTTTGGAGCACTTTTAATGGCCGGAAAACCTGAAATACAAAAACAGCAACTGGCAGCTGGGTGCACTGGGTTAATAGATTAGTCCAAATATGCTCAAAAGTGTATGAAAGTTCAAGAAAATCATGGCAAAGTCACACAAAACATGCATGGAGCAAACAAAAATTATAGATGCGTTTGGGACGTATCAGAATTGCACTTGTATTGAAATCTAAAAGAGAGTGTACCTCTACCATAGGAGGGTGAGTAGTAGTCTCACACAACTTCTCAATATGGGGTAGATTCTTCACGTCTTTAGTTTTAATAACTTTCTCTTTAATAGACTTCTTAGCTTCTTGCATGTCTTCGGGGCTCAGGACAAGCATGCCCCTCTTCTTTGGTGGTGGAGGTGGTTCAGGGCGGACCAATCTTCGTGGTTCTTGGCAATCTTGCCCATTAGTTCTTCTGCATCGTCCGGTGTTCTTTTCCTGAAAACACAACCAGCACAACTGTCCAAGTAGGATCTAGATTCATCAGTTAGACCAGCATAAAATATATCAATTAATTCATTATTAGGGACTCCATGTCCCGGTCTAGCCTGGATCAGACTGCAATACCTCCCCCAAGCTTTAGGAAGGTTCTCATCCTGCAACTGTTTAAAGTTATAAATTTTTCGTAAAGCAGGATGTTGCATATGAGCAGGAAAATACTTATCAACAAAATACTGAGCTAAGTCCTGAGGAATCCTAATAGAACCACATGGTAGTGCATCGTACCATGCTTTAGCACCTTCCATTAAAGAAAAAGGAAAAAGTTTAGTAACATAGAAGTTTCGTATCTTCTCATCTGTAGTAAACAATCCACCTAACTCAGTGAGTTTAGTCAGATGTGCAATAGCGTCATCATTTTCTCTGCCATAAAAGGGGTCAGCCTCAACCATAGATATAAATGAAAGATCAACAGAGAAATTATAATCATGATCATTGATGCATATAGGCGACGTAGAAAAAGTAGGATCAGGTACGGTCTTGTTCTTCAAAGAATGTTTCTTGAGCAGCTTCTTAATAGCATCAGGGTCAGAGTCGTTAAACTTTGTTAGCTCCCTACATAAATCATCATCAAGTATAATATAATCATCATCTAGGAGTCTCTCCTTGAGTTTACTCAGATCAGGATAAGTGTAGGTCCCATCAAAAGTATAGCAATTATCGGGAATTTCAATCCCAGATTTCTTGGCAGCAGCAGCAATCTGTTTCTCAAGAGCGTGACTAAGAGAACCAATATCATCAAGAGTAGTAGAAGCATCATCAAAAGTATCGGACATGGTGACAGATTCAGTAGAGGCATCATGTGGTGGTGGTGAAGCAAACTTGCTCATAACTGAAGGTGAATCAAGTGTAGAACTAGTGTTCAGAACGGTACCTTTTCTCGTACGGGATGGTAAGATCGGGACCTTGGAGTCTTCTTTCTTACCCATAGCGGATAAATTGCAGCAGGTAAAATACTTCAAGTAGACTTGTGAATAAAGCTATGCTCCCCGGCAACGGCGCCAGAAAACGGTCTTGATAACCCACAACTGCAGGGGATCGAGATAGTCTTCACGGGTAAGATAACCCAATTTATTGATTCGACTCAAGGGGAGCCAAAGAATATCCACAAGCTTTAACAGTGGAGTTGTCAATTCCACCGCACGTGAGATACACTTACTTACAAGAATATATTAATAGCAACTGCGATATGGTAGTGATGATAGCAACGGTAATAGCAAACAGAAAAAGTAAACAACTAGTAACCAGCAGAATTAAAACAATGTAGGCTAGGGAGATGGATGGTTGGGCGCTGCATGGATAAGACACATCATGAAATCAACTTGGGGCAAGGCACACAGAAAAGCAAAGATCATCTAGGCATAACTCAAACATCAGGCATGTATCCCACAGGTAGTTGTACGTGCATGCAATAAGAACTTGCACAACATCTTTTGTCCTACCATCCGCTACAAACGGGGCCAGAAGGAACTTATGGAGATTAAGGTGCTCCTATCAAAGAGCACCGGAACAAAGCATTAACAATCAATGGATACATGGAATCCTCAAATTATAGTCTATCCCCTTTGGTGTCCCAAGTTGTCACCTTTGGGATCGCCGGTTCCGGACTATAACAGGTGCAAACAACTCATAGATAGGATCAAGAACACAAATATATTCATGAAAACACAAAGGGTTCAGATCTGAAATCATGGCACTCGGGCCCAAAGTGACAAGCATTAAGAGTAACAAGTTGAAGAAAAGATGATATACACCAATCTAGATGATAGGCAACATGCCCCCAACAATATGATAAACTATTACATGATCTAACTCATCCAATCCCTACCATTCCCTTTGCCTACAGTAGGGAATTACTCACACATGGATGGAGAAGTCATGGAGGGATGATGGAGTGGTGATGGCGATGACGATGGCGACGATCTCCCCTCTCCGGAGGCCAAAACAGCTTCCATATTAGCCCTCCTGGAGAAGAACAGAGGGTGGCGGCGGCTCCGCGGCGAGAATTGGGAAACCGACTTCTGTTCTGGGGTTTTCTCATCACGGGAATAAATAGGAGCATCGGTAGGGCACCAGAGGAGGGGGGAGGCCCCCAGGAGGCCAGAGGGCTTGGCCCCACCCCTGGTCGCGCCAGGGGGGCGCTTGGGGCCCCCTGGGCTCCCCTCTGGTCCCACTTCTGGCATCTGGCTCCTTCGTGTGCGTGGATTTTCTGGTATTTTTTTGGGAATTTCCTGGGACGTCCAAAAATCCATTTTCCTGCGCACAATAAAACCATGCAGACAGCTCTGCTGAAAACAGTGTTAGTCCGGGTTAGTTTCGTCCAAATCATGCAAGAATGAGGGCAAAACAATAGCAAAAGTGTTTGGAAAAGTAGATACGTTTGAGACGTATCAGCGAGTTTGGTCAGGTGTGCTATAGCATCATCATTTTCTCTGCCATAAAAAGGGCCAACCTCGACTGTAGATATAAGTGAAAGATCAACAAAGAAATCATAATCAGGATCAGAGATGCATATAGGAGATGTGGAAAATTTAGGATGAGGAGTAATCATTTTCTTCATGGAGTGCTTTTCGAGCAACTCCTTAACAGCGTCAGGGTCAGAGTCGACACACTATCTGAGTTCCCTGCAAAAATCATCATCAAGAGTAATATAATCATCATCAAGGATCATCTCCTTGAGTTCATATAAGTCTGGGTAACCAAAGGTTTTGCAAGTAGGAATATAGGTAGCATGAGTCTTGGCCTTGGATTCTGCTGCAACCTTAGCAGCCTGAGTTTCAGTGTAGCGACCAAGAAAACTAGTATCATCAAGAGTAGTTGAAGCATCATCAAAAGTATCAAACATAGTAACAGACTCGGTAGGAGTAGCATGTGGTGGTAGCAGTGAAGCAAACTTACTTATAACGGAAGGTGAATCAAGCGTAGCACTGGTACTTAGAACGGTACCTTTTCTTGTAGTAGATGGTAAGATCAGAACCTTGGGGTATCCTTTCTTACCCATGGTGGATGAAGTGTGGCAGGCAAAATACTTCAAGTAGACTTGTAAGTATTGCTATGCTCCACGGCAACGGTGCCAGAAAACAGTACTTGATGACCCTCAACTGTAGGGGATCGATTGTAGTGTTCTCCCGGGTAAGTTAACCCAATTTATTGATTCGACACAAGGGGAGCCAAAGAGTATTTATAAGCGTTGACAGTTGAGTTGTCAATTCAACCGCACCTGAAATATACTTGCTTGCAACAAAGTATTAATAGCAACTGTGATATGATAGCGATAGTAATAACAGCAAAAGTAAAACAACGGAAATAAACTAGTAGTGATCAACTGGATTAAAGAACTGTAGGCTAGGGAGATGGATGGTCGGGCGATGCATGAATAAGAATGAACATGTAATAGATTCTAACACGGGGCAAGGCACACAAAAAAGCAATGATCATCTAGGCAAATATCAAACATTAGGCATGTATCCCATAGGTAGTTGTGCGTGCTTGCAATAAGAACTTGCACAACATCTTTTGTCCTACCATCCCGCTACGAACGGGGCCAAAGGGAACTTATGGAGATTAAGGTGCTCCTGTCAAAGAGCACCAGAACAAAGCAATAAACTCAATGGATACATGGAATCCTCAAATTATGGACCTTCCCCTTTGGTGTCCCAAGCTGTCACCTTTGGGATCGCCGGTTCCGGATCATAATAGGTGCATACAACTCATAGATAGGATCTCAAACAAAAATATACTCATGAAAACATAAGTGGTTCAGATCTGAAAACATGGCACTCGGGCCCAAAGTGACAAGCATTAAGAGCAACAAGTTGTAGCAAAGATGATAAACACCAAAGTAGATGATAGGCAACATGCCCCCAACAATCTGACGAACTATTAGATGATCAATCTCATCCAATCCCTACCATCCCCTTTGCCTACAGCAGGGAATTACTCACACATGTGAAGAGAAGTCATGGAGGGAGGATGGAGTGGTGATGGTGATGACGATGGCGACGATCTCCCCTCTCCGGAGGCCAATTCAGCCTCCAGATTAGCCCTCCTGAAGAATAACAGAGGCTGGCGGCGGCTCCGCGATAGGTTCTGGAAAAGTGACTTCTGTTTCGGAGTTTCCTCATCACGAGAATAAATAGGAGCCAAGGTAGGTCACTAGAGGGGGTGGGACCCACCCAGGCGCCCTGTGGGCGCGTCCAGGGGGTTGGCCGCGTCAGCTAGGCGCCTGGGGCCCCCATGGCTCCCCTTTGGCCTACCTTTTGGTCCTGGGTCCCTCCGGATGCGTGGATTTTCTGTATTTTTTCTGGGAATTTTCTGAGATGTCTAAAAATCCATTTTCATGCGCACAATAAAACCATACAGGCAGCTCTACTGAAAACGGCGTCATTCCGGGTTAGTTTAGCTCAAATCATGCAAGAATGAGGGCAAAAGAATAGAAAAAGTGTTTGGAAAAGTAGATACGTTTGAGACGTATCAGTGCCTGCCTTGTCGTCCCTTCAAAGGACGTGGTTACCAAAGGGTGAACCGTCTCCTTACCTTGTCTCGCGTGTGCTCCTGGAGAAGCTCGACTTTCGTGGGTTGGTATCTCACGGCTAACGAGCAAGGACCAGGCCCACGATGGTATCCGCCTGTCCTACTATCCCGATACAATACCTCTCGCGGGCACCGTTGTGTCAGCCGACTACTTACCTTTAAGGACACCAGTTGATTCAGGTGCCTACCATCAAGTGAAACCAAGAGGAATCACCCTCAATGGTACACTTGAATTGGTTCGACCGAGACATCAGCGGGAATGAACTAAAGTTGAATATCCTCGTATCACCTCGGTGATGCTAAGCTACCGAGCCGGCGACGAGAGTGAAATACGAGTCAATCCACTCGTAAGTCAAACTTGAAGCGACTCGGCCGAGTCTCGCCGTTGTAGTTTCCTGATGTGCGAGAGATGATAATGGATTCTCTCCCTTCGTTGGTTACCCCAAGTGGAAGGTGAAATGTAGGATAGCAACAAATTTCCCCTATGTCGAGGATAGAGTTTGTCTCCCGTGGGACTCAAAAGCGGCAATGTAGGTGACAACATCGCTAGAAATTTAGCGGTTGACGTGGACCTCCACACGCAATAAATAACTTTGCTCCCAACGAAGTTCAGATAGGTTGTCATTCTCTCCAGTTTTGTTGTTTACAAAGGATCAAACAGAAGGGATAATGATAATGGTGATAGCAACTAGAAAGTAAAAGCGGAAAATAAAAGAGCGTGTAAACAGTGATGAGAATATGGCCGGGGTCCCGTGATGTTCACTAGTGATGTCTCTCTCCCAAAAGACGATAAAACTGCTATGCAAGGTAAACAAATCACAACTGGGCAATTGACATGATTACGGGCGCAAATAAATGCTAACTATGCTACAAAGAAAGGACGAGGCTCAAAGCATGGGCGGTACGCCAAAATAAGTAGACCAAAATCCAACTGCATCTAATACTAATCATCCACCTTGAGATATCTATCCAGAACATCTCGCTGGTATTAATTTGCGAGCCCCACCCAAAGTGTAAACCCAAAGCAACAGACAACTGCATTAAAAAGCACTTTGCGTAAAGTAAACAATACTTGCAACCGCGGTTACAAGCATCGTTGTTTTCCTCCTTGTGGCAACAGCACATCCCCTATACTCATGTTTCTGTCACTCAAGCGTGTCAACAGGGGGCATGAACCCACAATCGAGCATAACGTTCCCTCTTGGAGTCACTACCTACTACTTGGCCAAAGCAATAAAAAGCAATGGAGAACATGCAACAATTACTCAAGAACATAAATATAAAAGATAAGAACCAAATATATTACTCAATCACAAACTGAACATAGTCTCATAATCCATCAGATCCTAGAAAACTCAGCATAGCAACAGCAGAAAATTACATATATGCCTCGATCATGAATACCTAGAGCTCGTTTGAGGAGGCTAACCGTTGGAATATGCAAGCCAAGTTCTATAGTGTGAAGGTCCCCACATAGCTATATGCATAAATGATCATCTCTATGGAGCACAAGGTATAGAGGGAGTACGAGTGTGGATCTTTCAAAAGGATAGAAGTGTTGCCCATTTCTCTCTTTTTATTTATTTTTCTCTTTTTTCTATTTTTTGTATTTTTTGGGTGGCCTCAATGGCTCTTTCTATTTCACTCTCATTTTTCCTCATTCGGATCTTTTAAATTTTGTCCACTCTGGGATATTTTCCTCACTTAAGGGCAACACTCTATTTTACAAGTAGGTAAAGAAGATCTTCATACTTTACAAGGTACTCAACATAAAGAAGATGTAGCTATCATGATGTATGCATATGTATGCCTCTTCCAGTGTAGCAGGAACATGTATGACATGAAGATCAAGTCATGAAGAGGTGGATGTTGCATGGCAATATATCTCGGAAAGGCTATGGAAATGCCTTGATAGGTAGGTATGGTGGCTGTTTTGAGGAAAGATATAAGGAGGAATATGATGACAGAGCGTATCATGCCAAGGGTTTGGATGCACCGACGAGGTGGACGCCAACTCTCGGAGTTAGAAGAGGGCAATGCACAGTACCGAAGAGGCTAGCAAATATGAGGAGGTGGAAGTGTCAACTTTCAATACTTACATTAGTCCGAAGAACTCGTGCACTTATTATCGGTAACTCTCAATCTAATGAGGAGGTTCACAAAGAGACAAGTTCCCCGAGGAGGAGTGTATGGGGGTTTGGTTATCCTTGCGCATCCTCGACTCATGGTACGTGAGTGTACTCTAATATCCGATCCCTCCAAAGATTAGTGACCCAACTAGTAGCTAGAGTTCTCAACTAGTTTTTGTAGGTTTTGAAAATAAATATGGATTGCCCAAAATACGACACCTATCACTAATAGGCTAGAGCTCTTGACACCAAAAGTTCAAATATTACTCGCAAAAATACCTCAAAACTATTGCAAGTTACTACTACAATTAAATAGCAATCTCAATTACCTACTTGCCAAGACAAGACACAACTTAGTGCAACAACCAACTCTGTTAACAAGATAAACATGAAAACTAAAGAGAGTTCCAGCAACAAACTAAAAAAAATCTAAGGATCTTGGAAAAGATAAACATGAAAACTAAGAGCTTAACATGGCAGCAGCTACGAAATGATAAAGAACACACAACAAAGAAACATAAGCATGAAAATCCTATGATGTGTTATAGTTTGAAGTGGAGCATGTTTCTCTCCCACACAAAGTAAGATGGGGTCTAACTTGTTATGAACAGCAAGCAAAGCTAAAGAAAACTAAAAAGGAAACCTAAGAGCGAGACGCTCCAAGCATAGCATATAACGCATGAAGTGATCAAAATATAGTGAGGAAGAACTGATGATTGTTGGTGGGGAAGGGGATGCACGGGGGCATCCCCAAGCTTAGACGCTTGAGTCTCCTTGAATATTTATTGGGGATGCATGGGGGCATCCACAAGCTTGAGCGTTTGACACTCCCGGATCTTCTTTCATCATCTTCCCTCGCACACTTGAAAACTCCCTTCGTACATAACTCATCATAAGCTGATTAGAGAGGTTAGTACCTGATGGCTTCTCGCCCCTCGTTGGTTACCCAAAGTGGAAGGTTGAGATGTAGACAACAACAAATTTCCCTCGGTGAAGATACCAAGGTTTGTCGCCAGTAGGACTCCGACAACGACAGGAAGGTGACAACGGCGCCAGCAATTAGGCGGTTGACTTGGGCCTGCACACACAACAGATAACTTTGGTCCCAACGAGTTCAGAGAGGTTGTCAATCCCTCCGGCCTTGTTGTTTACAAAGTATCAAACGCATGGGATGATAATGATAGCGATAGCAACGGAAAAGGAAATAAAGCAGAAAATAAATAGCGGGTAAACAATGGTGGAAATATGGACCGGGGTCCCATGATGTTCACTAGTGATGGCTCTCTCCCAAAAGACGATAAAATAGCCATGCGAGGTAAACAAATTACAGCTGGGCAATTGACAAGATTATGTGCGCAAACCAATGCTAACTATGCTATAAAGAAAGGAAGAGGCTCAAAACCATGGGCGGTACGCCAAGACAAGTACCGAAATCCATCTGCATCTACCTACTAATCATCCACCTTGAGATATCTATCCAGAACATCTCGCTGGTATTAAGTTGTGAATCCCACCCAAAGTGTAAACTCAAAGAAACAGACAACCGCATTAAAGAATTTTTCGTAAAGTAAACAATCCTTGCACCCGCAAGTACAAGCACTGTTGTTTTCTCCCTTGTGGCAACATCACATCCCCTAGACTCATGTTTCTGTCACTCAAGCTAGTCATCAAGGGGCATGAACCCGCAATCATGCATAACGCTCCCTCTTGGAGTCACTACCTACTACTTGGCCAAAGCAATAAACAGCAACGGAGAACATGAGAGAATTACTCGAGACATAAATATAAAAGAGGAGAATCAAATATATTACTCAAACACAATCTAAACATAGTCTCATAATCCATCAGATCCCAGCAAACTCAGCATAGCAACAGCAGAAAGATTACATATGTGCCTCGATCATGTAGGGCAGCTCACGAGGTCTAAACCATGAAGCACAAAGAGACTACTCACGGTTCATCCGTGAAGCATCCATGGTGGTGGAGAAGCTCCCGGAGGTGGTTCCTCCCTCCGGCAGGGTGCCGGGAAGAGTGCTCTCGATCTTGGAAGCGCAGCGGCGGCGGAACGGAGGAGAGATCGCGAAAAAGGGTTCTGTCCTCGAGGGTTTCGGGACGAGAGGGATATATAGGCGAAGGGGGGCAGCCAAAGGTGGACCAAGGGCCTGAGGCACCCCCCAGGCGCGGTCTAGGGGGTGGCCGCGCCAAGTGGCCGCCTGGGCCACCCCTGGCTGCCCTCTGGCCCCACTTGGGCTCTTCCCGAAGCTTCCTGTACGCTGATTTTTCCTATATTTTTCCGGAATTTTTCTGGCACTTTAAGTAATGGGAAAACCTGAAATACAAAAACAGCAGAAAACAGGAACTGGCACTGGGGTGCACTGAGTTAATAGGTTAGTCCAAATATGATCAAAAGTGTATGGAAGTTCATCAATATCATAGCAATATCACACAAAAGAAGCATGGAGCAAGCAGAAATTATAGATACGTTTTGGACGTATCAACATCCCCAAGCTTAATTCCTGCTCGTCCTCGAGTAGGTAAATGATAACAAGCATAATTTCTGTGGTGACATGCTAGCAACCATATAAGAACTTTTAAGTAAAGCAATCAAGGCATGTAATTCAATTCAAGTCATAACAGGCAAGAGTCTATATTAGCATTGAAACAAGCAACATAAGAACATAAAGGTGCAAGAGCTCTCGCTGTCCGTGAGTCGAATGTATCCAAATGATGTTTTCGTGCAAGAAAGGGGATAGGGATATACGAGATAGTAAAACATAGTTTTTATTGTTGAGAACTTAATCTACTAAAGTTTCACACTTGGTCTTCTTTGGGATCTTATCTTGACTCATCCCCAAACCACTAGCCAGGTACAAGTCAAAATGATCCACTCCTTTTCGATATTTTGAGCACTCATGCAATGGATGAGCCTAAACAAGAAAGTTGACACTTGGGATGGCAAAGAGAGAAAAAATGATGGGGGAGGAAGACAAAAAAGGTGTGAAAGGCTCACATCAAAGAGGACAATCATTGGCGAGAGAAAGCCAAATGATAGATATGATGTGAGGAGTAGGGATTGCCATGCAACAGATTCACATATGAGCTAAGGTAAGCTCTCCAATGGAACTAGTGGGGGTGAATCCAACTTGCTTGCTCAAGAAGACCTAGAGCTCATTTGAGGAGGCTCATCATTGGAATATACAAGCCAAGTTCTATAGTGTGAAGGTCCCCACATAGCTATATGCATGAATGATAATCTCTATGGAGTACAAGATACAAGAGGGAGTACGAGTGTGGATCTCTCAAAAGGAATAGTAGTGTGCCCCCTTCTCCCTTTTTATTTCTTTTTCTCTTTTTTGTATTTTTTTGTGGCCTCAATGGCTCTTTCTATTTCTCTCATTTGTCCTCTTTGGGATCTTTTGATTTTGTCCTCTTTGGGATCTTTTGATTTTGTCCCCTTTGGGATCTTTTCCTCACTTTAGGGGAAACACTCTATATATTACAAGAAGTATAGAAGATCTTTCACAGTTTACAAAAGTACTTAACATAAAGAAAATGAAACAATCAGGAAGTATGCAAATGTATGCCTCTGCCAGTGTAGCAGGATATGCAATGATACTAGCGCGTCATGTAGTAATGATTAGGGCAAGGTCCAACTAGCATGCGTCTCATCGGTCAAGCAAAAGCATGTAAGACACGAAGATCAAGTCATGAGAAGGTGGATGTTTCATGACAATGTATCTCGGAAAGGCTGTGGAAATACCTTGATAGGTAGGTATGGTGGCTGTTTTGAGGAAGGATATAAGGAGGTTTATGATGACAGAGCGTATCATGCCAAGGATTTGGATGCACCGGCGAAGGTGGACGCCAACTCTCGGAGTGAGAAGGAGGCAATGCACGACACATGAGAGGCTAGAAAAATATGGGTAGGTGGAAGTGTCAACTTTCGAATACTCACATTAGTTCGAAGAACTCATGCACTTATTATCGGTAACTCTCAATCTAATTAGGAGGTTCACAAAGAGACAAGTACCCCTAGGAGGTGTGTATGGGGATTTGGTTATCCTTGCGCATCCTCGACTCATGGTACGTGAGTGTACTCTAATATTCGATCCCTCCAAAGATTAGTGATCCATCTAGTAGCTAAAGTTCTCAACTAATTTTGTAAGTTTTTCGAAAATAAACACGGATTGCCCAAAATACGACATCTATCACTAATAGGCTAAAGCTCTTGATACCAAAAGTTCAAACATTACTCATGGAAATACCTCAAAACTATTGCAAGTTACTACTACAATCGAATAGCAACCTCAATTACCAGAAAATGCTAATGTAGCCCGAGCTACATGTATCTCATTTTTTTTGAAAAAATAAAAAAGAATACTTAAACAGTTCAAAAAATTCTGAATTTTTTTATAGATATACATACACATGTATAGGACATTTGTGCAAAGTTTCATACAATTATACTTTAATGCGCCACGGGAAACAATTTGACAAATATTTGATTTTAAATGGGTTTTTTTCTTTTTCTTTTTGGGCCAAAATTTTGTTATTTTTGTGCAGAATGCATATTACAATATTTTTGAACCAAAATTTACATGTTTGTGTGGTATTCATGTAAGTTACCACAGAAAAAAATTCAATTTTTTTGGAAACTTTTAAATATTTTTTTTGAATTTTTCAAAATAAAGGGCTACATGTAGCTCGAGCTACATAAATTCGCACTCCGTCAATTACCTACTCCAAGTCAAGACACAAAACTCAGTGCAACAGGAAAACTCTCTAAACAAGATAAACATTAAAACTCAAGAGAGTTCTAGCAACAAACTAAACAAAAGGTCTTAAAAATATAAGCATGAAAACTAAGAGCTAAACATGACAGTAGCTATGAAAAAGATAAAGAACACACACACCAAAGATAAGCATGAAAATCCTATGTTGTGTTCTAGGGAGAAGTGGAGCGTGTTTCTCTCCCACACAAACAAAGCTGGGTTCTAACTTGTTATGAACAGAAAGCAAAGCTAAGGAAAACTAAAAAGGAAATAAAGAGAAAGACGCTCCAAGCATAGCACATAACGCATGAAGTGATAAAAATAAAGTGGAACGAAAGGTGAACTGATAATTGTTGATGGAGAAGGGGATGCATGGGGGCATCCCCAAGCTTAGACGCTTGAGTCTTCCTGAATATTTCTTGGGGGTGCACGGGGACATCCCCAAGCTTGAGCATTTGACCCTCCTGAATCTTCTTTTATCATCTTCCCTCGCACACTTGAAAACTCCCTTCATACATAACTCATCATAATCTGATTAGCGAGGTTAGTACCCATAATAAAATATTTTTTCCCTACTGGAAATAAGTATATTCTTGAAGAGCTACTGTTTCTCAAGATCTCCAAAAAGTTTTTTCAAAGAAAAAGCAAGCTTAAGGTTTGCAAAACGAAGGAAAAGCAAAACAGGACATAATCTGTGAAAAACAGACCAGCAGGTAGTAAAGAATTTTTTAGGGATACTTTTGCAACTCAAATAAAAAAACTCAGAACATACGAAAGTTCCGTGATTGTATAGATCACTCTGTGTAAAAAATTCAGCTAAAAAAGTTGAACTGGGATTTTTCTATGATTTTTCACTCACGAGGACATAATGTGTTTCCTGGACAGCATGTCACAACTTTCACTTCCCTTGTCATACGAGGCTATAAATGGCACAAAGCTTGAAAAGTAAAGATACAATGATGTTGCTACAGTAGTAACAATCATCAATACCACTGAAAACAGAAGAAAAGCAAAAAGGAAAATCTAAATTCGTTGCGGGCTGCCTACCGAAAGCGCTTCTTTAAAGCCATTAGCTAGGCTTGATGCAAAAAGATCAAGTCTTATCAAGAAAATAACTAGACCGTGTGACGGACTCAAAAGGCAACTTAATCTTATTTCTAGGTAAGTGTTCCATCCCTTTCTTGAGTGGGAATTGTAATTTTATAATCCCTTCTTCCATATCAATAACAGCACCCACGGTGCGATGAAAAGGACGTCCCAAAATAATTGGACAAGAAGGTTCACATTCAATGTCCCTAATGGTAAAATCAACGGGAACATAATTGTCATTGACAATGATAAGAACATCATCGATCTTCCCCAAAGTTTTCTTTACGGAAGAGTCAACAAGACGAACACCAAAAGAACAAGGATCAAAAGGTTTCAATTCAAATATATCATACATTCTTTTGGGCATAACGGAGGTACTAGCTCCAACATCACATAAAGCATAGCAAGAGAAGTTATTCAACTTAATTTTAATCATAGGATCCCAACCATCTTCTAGCTTTCTAGGTATGGAGGCTTCTACCCTAAGCTTCTCCTCCCTAGCTTTAATGAGAGCATTAGTGATATGCTCCGTGAAGGCAAGATTAAGTGTGCTAGTGTGGGGATCTCTAGACATCTTGTGAAAGAAATGAATAACTTCAGAAAGGGTGCAATTATCAAAATCAAGGTCACTACTATCAAGTAAAGTGGTAGTGGTGTCCTTTAGGCTAACTTGTTTGGTAGCTTCTATTGTCATAGGAGTTTCTTCTTCTACGGTTGAGGTCATAGCAACACCATTAATAGGTCCTATGGGACTAGGTGTGCATTGGATGCTAAGAGTTTGGATATACTCAACAAGTTGGATAGTAGCAACGGTATGGTGTGTAGGAAGGCTCTTAATTCTATCTTCTTCCTCCTTTTCTCTAGCCCATCTCTCTTTAAGTTTAGCCATCATCCTAATGTTTTCATTAATTTGCACATGAATATCGTTCATAGGAGTGACCTTCCTCTCCTCAAGAGGAGAAGTTCTAATTTTAAGAAATTCTACTTCATGGGCTAAATTGTCTACCTTAGACGAGAGATTATGTAATTTGTCTAGTTTTTCCTCTACACTTTTGTTGAAGGATTTTTGGATAGTGATGAAGTCTTTAATCATACTCTCTAATTCAGAAGTGGAGTTCTTGGTGCTAGGATAAGTGTTGTTGTTCCAATAGTTGTTGGAGGGGAACGGTCTAGGATTGCTCCCAAAATTACTCCTATAAGCATTGTTATTGAAGTTGTTTCTAGAGATAAAGTTCACATCTACTTGATCTTGAGCAATCAAAGAATTTAAAGGAACATCATGAGGATCGATAGGAGATTGCTTGGTAAGTAGAGACATAATCAAGTCAACTTTTTCATTTAGGGAGGAGATCTCCTCGACAGAGTTTACCTTCCTACTTGTTGGATCTCTTTCGGTGTGCCATTGGCAATAGTTGGTCATCATCTTATCGAGTAGTTTTGTGGCAGCACCAAGCGTTGTTGACATAAAGGTTCCTCCCTGATACGCCCAAAACGTATCTATAATTTCTGCTTGCTCCATGCTTGTTTTGTGTGATATTGCTATGTTTTAGATACACTTTCATACACTTTTGATCATATTTGGACTAACCTATTAACTCAGTGCACCCCAGTGCCAGTTTCTGTTTTCTGCTATTTTTGTATTTCAGGTTTTCCCATTATTAAAAAAGCTCAGAAAATTCTGGGAAAAATATATAAAAATTAGCGTTCCAGAAGCTTCCTTACGCCCAAAGAGGGGCCAGTGGGCGCGGCCTAGGGGTTGGTCGCGCCGGGAGGCCGCCTAGACTCCTGGTTGTCCCCCTGGCTGCCCTCCCTTGGCCCATATTTTTACTCGCGTCGCGAAAACCCTGATTCGGATCCCTTTTCTCCAGAAGCAATTCCGATCTCCGCCGCCATCGCCGACAAGCTTCGGGGGACCAGAATTCCTATGTCGGCACCCTGCCGGGACGGGGAAGTGCCCCCGGATTCATCTTCATCGACGTTGCTTCCTCCCTCCATGATGCGGGAGTAGTTCCTCCCCGGGGCTGAGGTTTCTACCAGTAGCTATGTTGTCTTCTCTCTCTCCCATGATGTGATCATGATTGTGATCATAGGCTATGTTAATCTATGATGATCCCATGATGTTTCCCCTTCTTCTATGTATTGGATTGATGTACTCACTTGATCTTATCTAGTATAATTCCCAGACCATGGTGAAAACAGTCTATTGGACATGGGTTAGAAGAATATTTTCATGAGTGATTTCCTCTTTTGTGTGTGGATTGAAGATTGAGAGTCTCTTGGTGCTTGTCTTTGACTATCCTTTAGATATGTTGTGGTGATTGTGGTACTCTCTTTGGATGTTCGCATGACATTGGGAAATCCATAGATGAGAACTACGAACTCTGAGGTGTGCTTTTGTAGCCCTACACAATTCTCTTCCTCTCTTGACCACAAAGGAATGGCCTCCGAGTACGTCTCCATTGCATGTTTTATGAGGAATATCATGTGAATAGACCATGTTAATGTTGTTGAGAGTTGTCACTAGTGAAAGTATGAAGCCTAGGCCTTGTTTCCACCATTGTCACACCGTTTGTGCTCACTTTTATTACATGTTTTCTTGCTACACTTTTTATTACAAATTTATATTACCTTGTTTTGCCACACCTATCACCCATATTTTGTCATCTCTTCGCCGAACTAGTGCACCTATATAACTCCTAGTTGTATTAGGTGTGTTGGGGACACAAGAGACTTCTTGTATCTTAATTGCAGGGTTGCTTGAGAGAGACCATCTTCAACCTCTACTTCCCTGAGTTCGATAAACCTTAGGTCATCCACTTGAGGGGAATTGCTACTGTCCTACAAACCTCTGCGCTTGGAGGCCCAACATAGTCTACAAGAATAGAAGTGTGCGTAGACATCAAGCTACTTCTGGCGCCGTTGTCGGGGAGGTAAGCATTGAAGGTATATCTTTAGAACTTGCAATTAAATCTTTTTGTTTCTTGTTTTTATTTTCACTAGTTAGGCTTATGGAAAACAACAAAAATATTATGAGAGAGCTTTATGAGCTCTACCTTGAGTTGGGACATGAAGTGTTTGAAGAGAAAATCAAAAATCCTATGGAGCTTCATTATTTGCACAACACTCATGTTAGTAGCAGTGTTATTAGTATGTCTTCTTTGAATACCTTTGATCCTAATGATATGCAAAGCTATAAGCTTGGGATGCTACGTTTTATGAAGATGATCTTTTTAGCCCCCCAAGTTTTGATGAGGAAATTTATTTTGATGACACTTTTTCTCCTATCTATGATGATTGTTGTGATGAGACTTATGCTATAAATAATACTATTTTGCAAGTGCATCATGATAAGAATGATTCATGTGATAGCTGTTTTGTTGAGTTTGCTCCCACTATTACTAATGAGAATGATTTTGCTTATGTGGGGAGTAAAAAATTTTCTATGCTTGTGGATCAAGATAAGAAAGTTTTATGTGATACTTATATTGTTGAGTTTATTCATGATCCCACTAAAATTATTATGAGAGGAGAACATATGATCATAGATATTTCAATAATATCAAATTCCCTCTCTTTATGTTGAAAGTTTTGAAGTTGCACTTGTTTTGCCTTCCTATGCTAATATCTTTATGCTTCAATGAGTTATTCTTCTATAAGATCCCTATGCATATGAAGCATGTTAGGCTTAAATGTGTTTCTTATTTGATTCTTGATGATCTCTTTTGTTCTTCAACTCTTATTCCTGCGAGAGCATCATTAAAATCTTAAGCCTAGCTAATGGCTTTACATAAGCGCTTTCGGGAGGCAGCCCGCAATGAATTTAGGTTTTCCTCTTTGTTTTTATTCTGTTTTTAGTGGTCTTGATGATTGTTACTACTGTAGCAACATCATTGTATCTTTACTTTTCAAGCTTTGTGCCAATTATAGCCTCTTATGACAAGGGAAGTGAAAGTTGTCCAGAAAACAGATTCTGTCCTCGTGACGGGAAAAATCATAGAAAAATACCAAATCATCTTTTTGAGACGAATTTTTTACACAAGGTGCTCTATAAAATCACGGAACTTTCTTATGTTATGAGTTTTTTTAATTGAGTTGCACAAGTATCCCTAAAAATTTCTTTACTACCTGCTGGTCTGTTTTTCACAGATTCTGTCCTGTTTTTCCTTTTCTTTGTTTTGCAAACCTTAAGCTTGCTTTTTCTTTGCAAAACCTTTTTGGAGATCTTGAGAAACAGTATCTCTTCAAGAATATCCTTATTTCCAGTAGAAATTTTTTTATTTTATTATGGGTACTAACCTTGCTAATCAGATTATGATGAGTTATGTATGAAGGGAGTTTTCAAGTGTGCGAGGGAAGATGATGAAAGCAGATTCAGGAGTGTCAACCGCTCAAGCTTGGGGATGCCCCCATGCATCCTCAAGAAATATTCAAGGAGACTCAAGCGTCTAAGCTTGGGGATGCCTCCGTGCATCCCCTTCTCCATAAAAAATTATCAGTTCGTCTCTCGTTTCACTATATTTTTATCACTTCATGCGTTATGTGCTATGCTTGGAGCGTCTCGCTCTTAGGTTTTATTTTTAGTTTTCTTTAGCTTTGCTGGCTGTTCATAACAAGTTAGAACCCAGATTTCTTTCTGTGGGAGAGAAACACGCTCCACTTTCAAAATCTAGAACACAACATAGGATTCTTCATGCTTATCTTTGTTGTGTGTGTTCTTTATCTTTTCATAGCTACTGCCATGTTTAGCTCTTAGTTTTCATGCTTACCTTTTTAAGAGCTTTTGTTTAGTTTATTTCTGGAACTCTCTTGAGTTTTCATGTTTATCTTGTATAGAGAGTTTGCCTGTTGCACTGAGTTTTGTGTCTTGACTTGAAGTAGGTAATTGAGGTTGCTATTCTTTTGTAGTAGTAACTTGCAATAGTTTTGAGGTATTGTTTTGAGTAATGTTTGGACTTTTGGTGTCAAGAGCTTTAGACTATTGGTGATAGATGTCGTATTTTGGGAAATCCGTGTTTATTTTAAAAACTTGCAAAATTAGTTGAGAACTTTAGCTACTAGATGGATCACTACTCTTTGGAGGGATCGAATATTAGAGTACACTCACATACCATGAGTCGAGGATGCACAAGGATAACCAAACCCCCATACACTCCTCCTCGGGGTACTTGTCTCTTTGTGAACCTCCTAATTAGATTGAGAGTTACCGATAATAAGTGCATGAGTTCTTCCGACTAATGTGAGTATTCGAAAGTTGACACTTCCACCTTCCCATATTTTTCTAGCCTCTCCTGTGTCGTGCATTTCTTTCTTCTCACTCCGAGAGTTGGCTTCCACCTTCGCCGGTACATCCAAACGCTTGGCACGATACGCTCTGTCATCATAAACCTCATTATATCCTTCCTCAAAACATCCACCATACCTACCTATCAAGGCATTTTCATAGCCTCTCCGAGATACATTGCCATGCAACATCCACCTTCTCATGATCTCATCTTCATGTCATACATGCTACTTGCTTGATCGATGAGCCGCATGCTAGTTGGGACTTTCCCTAATCATTGCTAGATGACGCGCTATTATCATTGCATATCCTGCTACACTGGCAGGGGCATACATTTGCATACTTCATGATAGTTACATCTTCTTTATGATTTGAGTACTTTTGTAAAGTGTGAAAGATCTTCTATACTTCTTGTAATTTATAGAGTGTCGCCCCTAAACTGAGGAAAAGATCCCAAAGAGGACAAAATCAAAAGATCCCAAAGAGGACAAAATTAAAAGATCCCAAAGAGGACAAATGAGAGGAATAGAAAGAGTCATTGAGGCCACCAAAAAATACAAAAAATAGAAAAGTGAGAAACAGAAATAAAAAGAGAGAAGGGGGCACACTACTATTCCTTTTGAGAGATCCACACTCGTACTCCCTCTTATATCTTGTACTCCATAGAGATTATCATTCATGCATATAGCTATGTGGGGACCTTCACACTATAGAACTTGGCTTGTATATTCCAATGATGAGTCTCCTCAAATGAGCTCTAGGTCTTCTTGAGCAAGCAAGTTGGATGCACCCCCACTAGTTCCCTTGGAGAGCTTTTAGCTCACATGTGCATCCGTTGCATGGCAATCCCTACTCCTCACATCATATCTATCATTTGGCTTTCTCTCGCCTATGATTGTCCTCATTGATGTGAGCCTTTCACACCCTTTTTGTCTTCATCCTCCACCATATTCTCCCTTTGCCATCCTAAGTGTCAACTTTCTTGCTTACGCTCATCCATTGCATGAGTGCTCAAAATGTCGACAAGGAGTGGATCATTTTGACTTGTACCTGGCTAGTGGTCTGGGGATGAGTCAAGATAAGATTCCAAAGAAGACCAAGTGTAAACTTTAGTAAATTGAGTTCTCAACACAAAAATACTTTTTTCTCTCGTAATCCCTATCCCCTTTCTTGCACGCAAACACCATTTGGAGACATTCGATTCACAGACAGCGAGAGCTCTTGCACCTTTACCAGAGCCTTGGCTTTTGTTTAGTCTGTTGCTGGAACTCTTTTAGTTTTCATGTTTATCTTGTTAAAGAGAGTTGGTTGTTGCACTAAGTTGTGTTTTGTCTTGGAAGTAGGTAATTCAGGTTGCTATTTAATTCTAGTAGTAACTTGCAATAGTTTTGAAGTTTTGATGTGAGTAATGTTTGAACTTTTGGTGTCAAGAGCTCTAGCCTATTAGTGATAGGTGTCGTATTTTGGGCAATCCGTGTGTATTTTAAAAACCAACAAAACTAGTTGAGAACTCTAGCTACTAGATGGATCACTAATCTTTGGAGGGATCGAATATTAGAGTACACTCGCGTACCATGAGTCGAGGATGCGCAAGGATAACCAAACCCCCATACACTCCTCCTCGGGGTACTTGTCTCTTTGTGAACCTCCTTATTAGATTGAGAGTTACCGATAATAAGTGCATGAGTTCTTCGGACTAATGTAAGTATTGAAAGTTGACACTTCCACCTTCCCATATTTTGCTAGCCTCTCCCGTGTCGTGCATTGCCTTCTTCTCACTCCGAGAGTTGGTGTCCACCTTCGCCGGTACATCCAAACCCTTGGCATGATACACTCTGTCATCATAAACCTCGTTATATCTTTCCTCAAAACAGCCACCATACCTACCTATCAAGGCATTTCCATAGCCTTTCCGAGATATATTGCCATGCAACATCCACCTCTTCATGACTTGATATTCATGTCATACATGTTCCTGCTACACTGGCAGCGACATACATTGCATACATCATGATAGTTACATCTTCTTTATGATTTTGAGTACCTTGTAAAGTGTATTAGATCTCCTTTACCTTCTTGTAAAATAGAGTGTTGCCCAAAAGTGAGGAAAAGATCCCAAAGTGGACACAATAAAAGATCCCAAAGAGGACAAATGAGAGTTATATAGAAAGAGCCATTGAGGCCACAAAAAATACAAAAAAATAGAAAAAGGAGAAAAAGAAATAAAAAGAGAGAAAGGGGAAACACTACTATCCTTTTGAGAGATCCACACTAGCACTCCCTTTATACCCTTTTACTCCATAGAGATGATCATTATGCATATAGCTATGTGGGGACATTCACACTATAGAACTTGGTTTGCATATTCCAAGGATGAGCCTCCTCATACGAGCTCTAGGTCTTCATGAGCGAGCAAGTTAGATGCACCCCCACTAGTTCCATTGGAGAGATTCCTAGCTCGTATGTGCATCCGTTGCATGGCAATCCCTACTCCTCACATCGTATCTATCATTTGGCATCTCTTGCCTATAATTGTCCTCATTGATGTGAGCCTTTCTCACCCTTTTTGTCTTACTCCTCCACATTATTTCTCTCTTTTCCATCCAAAGTGTCAACTGTCGTGCTTACGCTCATCCATTGCATGAGTGCTCAAATTGAAAAAGGAGTGGATCAAATTGACTTGTACCTGGCTAGTGGTCTGTGGACGAGTCAAGATAAGATTCCAGAAAAAGACCAAGTGTGAAACTTTAGTAGATTGAGTTCTCAACAAATAAATGTTTTTCTCGTATTCCCTATCCCCCTTCTTGCACGCAAACACCATTTGGAGACATTCGAGTCACGGACAGCGAGAGCTCTTGCACCTAATGTTCTTTTTGTTACTTGTTTCAATGCTAATATAGACTCTTGCATGTTATGACTTGAATTGAATCTCTAACCTTGATTGCTTTACTTTTCAAAGTTCTTATATGGTTGCTAGCATGTCACCACAGAAATTATGCCATTATCATTTACCTACTCGAGGACGAGCAGGAATTAAGCTTGGGGATGTTGATACATCCAAAACGTATCTATAATTTCTGCTTGCTACATGCATGTTTTGTTGGATATTGCTATGATCTGGATACACTTTCATACACTTTTGATCATATTTGGACTAACCTATTAACTCAGTGCACCACAGTGCCAGTTCCTGTTTTCTGCTGTTTTTCTATTTCAGTTTTCCCCCATATAAAAAGTGCCAGAAAAATTCCGAGAAAAATATAGGAAAAATCAGCGTACAGGAAGCTTCGTGAGGAGCCCGAGTGGGGCCAGAGGGATCCAGGGGTGGCCCAGGCGGCCACCCGGCGCGGCCACCCCCTGGGCCGCGCCAAGGGGGCGCCTGGGGCCCCAGGTCCACCTCTGGCTGCCCCCCTTCGCCTATATATTCCCCGTGACGTGAAACCCTCGAGGACAGAACCCTTTTTCGCAATCTCTCCTCTGTTCCTCCGCCGCCGCGCTTCCGAGATCGGGAGCACCAGAAGACCTCTTCCCGGCACCCTGCCGGAGGGAGGGTTGACCTCCGGGAGTCTCCTCTCCACCATGGATGCTTCCCGGATGTCTTGTGAGTAGTTTTCCTTGGACCATGGGTCCGTGATCAGTAGCTATGTGATGTTCTCCTCCCCTCTTTGTTCTTCATGGTTTAGACCTCGTGAGCTGCCCTACATGATCGAGGCACTTTTGTAATCTTTCTGTTGTTGCTATGCTGAGTATGATGGGATCTGATGGATTATGAGATTATGTTCAGATTGTGATTGAGTAATATATTTGGTTCTTATCTCTTATATTTTATGTTCCTAAGTAATTCTTGCATGTTCTCCGTTGTTGTTTATTGCTTTGGCCAAGTAGTAGGTAGTAACCCCAAGAGGGAACGTTTTGCTCGATTGTGGGTTCATGCCCCCCGATGACACGCTTGAGGGACAGAAACATGAGTCTAGGGGATGTGCTGTTGCCACAAGGGGGAAAACAACGGTGCTTGTAACCGCGGTTGCAAGGATTGTTTACTTTACGCAAAGTGCTTTTTAATGCAGTTGTCTGTTGCTTTGGGTTTACACTTTGGGTGGGGCTCGCAACTTAATACCAGCGAGATGTTCTGGATAGATATCTCAAGGTCGATGATTAGTAGTAGATGCAGTTGGATTTTGGTCTACTTATTTTGGCATACTGCCCATGCTTTTGAGCCTCTTCCTTTCTTTTGTAGCATAGTTAGCATTGCGGTGCGTTCATAATCCTGTCAATTGCCCTTCTGTAATTTGTTCACCTCGCATAGCAGTTTTATCGTCTTTTGGGAGAGAGACATCACTAGTGAACATCACGTATCCCGGTCCATATCCTCATTACTGTTTACACGCTCATTTAATTTTCTGTTTTTACTTTCAGTTGCTATCATTATCCCTTGCGTTTGATCCTTTGTGAACAACAAGACCGGAGAGATTGACAACCTCTCTGAACTTCGTTGGGAACAAAGTTATTTGTGTCTGTGTGCAGGTCCGCTTCAGTTGCGCCGCTGACACCTACTTATCATCTCTGGAGTCCTACTGGAGACAAACCTTGGTATCTTTACTGAGGGAAATTTGCTATTGTGCTACATCACGCCTTCCACTTGGGGTTAACCAACGAAGGGCGAGAAATCACTATCATTACCTCGCACATCAAGCCAAATTTCTGGCGACGTTGCCGGGGACTCTGAGTGCTAAGATAGGGGAGTTGCACACTACCCTTTACCTTTGTTTTTTTGTCTTGTTAGTTGACCTTTCAGTTTTTATCTTTGAGTCTTATATCAAAAATCACAATCAAATCTGCCACACTTGCTGCTTCTATGGGTTCCACTGAAAACACCAAGTTGTGTGACTTCACTAGTCACAACAACCAAGACTTTATCTGCACCCCCATTGCCACACCTGCCACTTCAGCTACCTCTTATGAAATTAAACCTGCCTTGCTAAACCTTGTTATGAGAGATCAATTCTCTGGTGCTGGAGATGATGCTGCTTTACACTTGAACAATTTTGTTGAATTATGTGATATGCAAAAGTATAAAGAAGTAGAAGGTGATATTGTTAAGCTCAAGCTCTTTCCTTTCTCTTTAAGGGGAGACGCTAAAATCTGGTTTCAATCTTTGCCTAGGAATAGCATAGATTCTTGGGATAAATGCAAAGATGCTTTTATAGTGAAGTACTACCCACCTACTAAAATTATCCAATTGAGGAGTAACATTATGAATTTTATGAAATTGGATAATGAACACGTTGCCCAAGCTTGGGAACGAATAAAATCTCTTGTTAAGAAATGCCCTACACATGGTTTGACTACCTGGATGGTTATCCAGACTTTTTATGCAGGCTTGAACTTTACCTCGCGGAACCTATTAGATTCGGCCGCGGGAGGAACCTTTATGTCAACTACACTTGGTGCTGCCACGAAGCTTCTCGATGAGATGATGACCAATTATTCCCAATGGCACACTGAACGCGCTCCAACAGGTAGGAAGGTAAACTCTGTCGACGAAATTACCTCCCTCAATGAAAAAGTTGACTTAATTATGTCTCTACTTACCAAGCAACCCTCTATTGATCCTCGTGATGTCCCTTTAAATTCTTTGGTTGCCCAAGAACAAGTAGATGTGAACTTTATTTCTAGAAACAACTTCAACAACAATGCTTATAGGGGTAATTTTGCTAGCAATCCTAGACCGTTTCCATCCAACTATGGGAACAACAACACCTCCTATAATCCTGCTTATACGAAAAGAGACCTACCTAGCTATGAGAAATTGGTAGAAATAGAGAAAGCTACTAAGAACTATATGCACACCCAGTTTGAACAAAACAAAGCCTTCTCTAAGCAAATAGGTGAGCATACTGCCATTCTGCAAAACATTAGTGAACAGCTTGATAGCCTGAACAGTGAGATTTCTAATCTCCAGGCTAGACTTACCGTCACCGAAACTCATGTTTCGAATATGTCCCACACCCAATCTAATTTGATAAATCAAATGGCAGCCAAACCGGAAGTTATCCCTATGGAAGAGGATAGAATTAAGAGCCTTCCTACACACCACACAGTTGCCACTATCCAAATTGTTGAGGACACCCAAACTATTAGCACCCAATGCACTCCTAGTCCCGTTGGACCTATTAATGGTGATGCTAATACCTCAACCGAAGATGAAGAAACTCCTATGAACATAGAGGGTTTCAAACAAGTGAGCCTAGACGACACTACTACCACCTTTGATAGTAGTGATATTGATTTTGATAGTTGCACCCTCTCAGAAGTTATTAGCTTGCTACACAAAATGTCTAGAGACCCCCACACTAGCACACCTAATCTTGCCTTCACGGAGCATATCACAAATGCTCTCATCAAAGCTAGGGAGGAGAAGCTTAGAGTAGAAGCCTCCATACCTAGGAAGCTAGATGATGGTTGGGACCCTATGATCAAGATTAAATTAAATAACTTATCTTGCTATGCTTTATGTGATGTTGGAGCTAGTACCTCCGTTATGCCCAAAAGAATATTTGATATGTTTGAATTGAAGTCCTTTGAGCCTTGTTCTTTTGGTGTTCGTCTTTTTGATTCTTCCGTAAAGAAACCTTTGGGGAAGATCGACGATGTTATTATCATTGTCAATGACAACTATGTTCCCGTTGATTTTATTGTTATGGATATAGAGTGTGAACCTTTGTGTCCAATTATTTTGGGACGTCCTTTTCTTCGCACTGTTGGTGCGGTTATTGACATGAAAGAGGGGAATATAAAATTCCAATTCCCATTCAAAAAGGGGATGGAATACTTCCCTAGAAAGAAAATCAAGTTACCTTTTGAGTCCGTTACACGGGCTAGTTATTCTCTTTCTCTTGATAAAACTTGATTCTTCTTTTGCATCATGCCTAGCTTAAAGGCATAAAAGAAAGCGCTTTCGGGAGGCAGCCCGCAACGAATTTAGGTTTTTCTTTTTTTTTGTTTTTGTTTTGTCTTGATGTTTGTTACTACTGTAGCAACATCATTGTATCTTTATTTTTTAGCTTTGTGCCAAGTTATAGCCTCTTATGATAAGGGAAGCAAAAGTTGTGACATGCTGTCCAGAAAACAGATTCTGTTCCTTGACAGAAAAATTCGAATCAAATCACCAGATCATCTTTTTGATCTTAATTTTTTTGAAAGCGTGCTCTATACAATTTTGAAACTTTCGTATGTTCTGAGTTTTTTGATTTGAGTTGCATAAGTGCCCCTAAAAAATTCTTTACTACCTGCTGTTCTGTTTTTCACAGATTCTGCCACGTTTTGTCTCTCCTAACTTTTGTAAACCTTAATCTTGCTTTTTCTTTGCAAAAACTTTTTGGCATTCTTGAGAAACAGTAGCTCTTCAAGAATATCTTTATATCCAGTGGGGGAAAATTATTTTATTAAGGGTACTAACCTCTCGAATCAGCTTATGATGAGTTATGTATGAAGGGAGTTTTCAAGTGTGCGATGGAAGATGATGAAAGAAGATCCAGGAGTGTCAAGCGCTCAAGCTTGGGGATGCCCCATGCATACCCAATAAATATTCAAGAAGACTCAAGCGTCTAATCTTGGGGATGCCCCCGTGCATTCCCTTCTCCATCAAAAATCATCAGTTCGTCCTTCGTCTCACTATATTTTTATCACTTCATGCGTTATTTGGTATGCTTGGAGCGTCTCGCTCTTAGGTTTTATTTTTAGTTTTCTTTAGTTTTGCTTGATGTTCATAACAAGTTATACCCCGTCTTACTTTGTGTGGGAGAGAAACACGCTCCACTTTCAAAATCTAGAACACATCATAGGATTTTTCCTGCTTATCTTTTTGCTGTTGTGTGTTCTTTATCTTTTCATAGCTGCTGCCATGTTTAATTTTAGTCTTAGTTTGTCTTTAGCAAGAGCCTTGGCTTTTGTTTAGTCTGTTGCTGGAAATCTTTTTAGTTTTCATGTTTATCTTGTTAAAGAGAGTTGGTTGTTGTACTGAGTTGTGTTTTGTCTTGGAAGTAGGTAATTGAGGTTGCTATTTAATTCTAGTAGTAACTTGCAATAGTTTTGAAGTTTTGATGTGAGTAATATTTGAACTTTTGGTGTCAAGAGCTCTATCCTATTAGTGATAGGTGTCGTATTTTGGGCAATCCGTGTGTATTTTCAAAACCTACAAAACTAGTTGAGAACTCTAGCTACTAGATGGATCACTAATCTTTGGAGGGATCGAATATTAGAGTACACTCACGTACCATGAGTCGAGGATGCGCAAGGATAACCAAACCCGCATACACTCCTCCTCGGGGCACTTGTCTCTTTGTGAACCTCCTTATTAGATTGAGAGTTACCGATAATAAGTGCATGAGTTCTTCAGACTAATGTAAGTATTGAAAGTTGACACTTCCTGTAGGAGATATGCCCTAGAGGCAGTAATAACAGTTATTTTGTATCTCCGAGTTTGTAATGAATGTTTATGTTCCATGCTATAACTGCAATGATTCTCGAGTCTGCAATATCCACGAGGCTCGGAGGGAAACTCATGTGCACGTGTGGTATAATAAACAGTAAAATGTATTCCTAGTCATGCCTCTAAGACTGGCTCATGTATTGCATAATGATCCTGTTTTCCTGATCATGGGCATGTCTATGCCGGCAATTTTGAGGGCACAATGTTAGAAGAACATTTGTGTTGAATCGACCCGAATTGATGTTATGCTATGAGATACATTCGTCACAAGTTAATGGTTAATAACACAGAGAAAGTTGTGCGTTTGCATAATTCCTTAGACCATGAGAGTATCGAGTTCCTTCGTACTTGCTTCGTGAACTTTGGGGTTTTGTTAAACGTCATCTGTAAAAGGGTGGCTATTACGGCAGCTTGCGGGTTCACGGAAAAGTATGACAAGGAACTAGGTAGCTCGAGATTGGGATTTGCTCCTCCGTCGTTGGAGAGATATTCTTAGGGCCCTCTCGGTGTTACGGTATCCACCATCATCTGGCCAGACACAGTGTGATTTGATCACAGGGATGCCGGAACGCGGGAACGAGAAAAGAGAACAATACCAGGAACGAGGTAACTGGCATAGTGGACAGGTTGTTGATTCACGGGGATGCCAATAAGTCTCACCTCGGGTATTTGTAATATATCGCGAAGCAACAGGAATAGCACACAGCAACTAAAGGTTCACTCGAATAATTCTTCGTATGGGTATAGGGATCAATATGGATGTCCTCGGTTCCGCTATTGATCATTGATCGGAAAGTGTTCCGGTCATGTCTATACTTCATCGAACCTACAGGGTCACACGCTTAAGGGTCATCTATCTGTTGAATACTAGACAGGGAGTCTGAGATAAAGTCACCGGAAAGGTTTCAGAGACGGCGGAAAAGTTCCGAGAGAGAAAACCGAAAAGTTGTTTCGGGGTAAACCACTAAGCCGAAAAGGTTTCGGAGAGCACCTGGTAATTTTGGAGAGTGCCAGAATTGTTCTGGTAACTTCTGGAATTTTTTTGGAGAAAAGATTAAAAATATTTTTTTCGGAAATATTTCGGAGCTGCCGGAAATGTTCCGGAGCTGCCGGAAATGCTTAGGTTGCTTTTCGCAGATGAAAATCACTAATCCGGAATTGTTTCGGAATGCGCCCAAAATCATTTTAGTGGGTGTTGGAATTATTCTAAGACCCACAGAAATATTTTCGGAATTTTCGGACGCGAAAAAGTGGTGTCATGAATAGTAAAAAGTACTACTTGAGATATTTTTGGAAAGACTTCTAGAAGGACTTGGGAGCCAAGAAAGCCCCCTTGGGTTTCCTATAAATAGAGGTGTGAGGGCAGCCCCATATCCTTGATCCAAGCTCTCACTTGAGTTCTCAACACATGCCATGCAATTATCTGGCTTCTTCTCTCTCTCACACGAAAGAGTTTCGTAGAGCCGAAAGGCTGTCTGGGTTCCGGCAGGAACTAGTTCTGGACGGCGAAGCCCTGCTGGATAGCTGACACCGTATGTGTGCAACTTGGTAGAGAGGTCGTTGTTTCGATCTTAGTTCGAGTGTGCCTCCCGGAGGGCTGTCCGAGTTACAGATCGAGTTTCGAGGGTCCTCCCGAAGGGCTGTCCGTGACATCGTCCGAGGGACTGTCCGACCGCCTCCCGGAGCGCTGTTCGTGGGGCAGACGAGGGAATACATTCTCGCGGTTGGGAGGTTGTAAATCCTAGCTGCGGGGATCTGCACCGACGATCTTCATCGACTCTACTTCCCGCTGCGCTACGAGTCGGTAACGATCAGATCAAAACCTTGTATGCGTCTCCATAGTGGTCCTGGGCGTGCTCGCTATACCGAAATTTTTTATTTTCTGTTGTGTTCCCCTACAGTGGTATCAGAGTCGTGCTATGCGTAGATGCATGTTATGATCTAGAATACATGGAGATGTATGGGTATTGCATAATATAATTTTGGAGTAGATCAGATCTATTGCTGAAAATTATTTATGCGGGTGGCAGATGAAATCTGTTACCCGATATTCTTGTTGCTTCCCTAGAATTTGCGTATTTCTGATCTCGAGACAGCATGGTGGAATTTTACAAAGTTCTGGCAATCCGCGATCCTGATTGATCAACGAAGTGCTATCAGTTATTTGGGTTCCGCCATAGTCAAAAGAAAGATGAAATTCGCAGACTAAAGGGCAATGCAGATATGATCTGCACGGGGATCACGCGTATGACGAAGTTCAGTATGGGGTTCGAGATTTTATTATCTCGTGCTTCATACACCCCGCAATGTTAATCTAGTGACTTGAATAATCATACTTGATGATAAAACGTTGGTAGTTGCGGTTTAAGTCAAAACCTTAGAAGCCACGTAAAATAAAATTTTGCATAAACCGGTTTAGAGGCGTCTAACTTGTTTTTGCAGGATGTGCATGTGATGTGGTATAGCAAAGCTCATATTAATTCGATTATGTATGAGATGACTATATAATGTAAATTTATTAACATGACCTGCGTGTCATGATTCAGCATGATGGCTGGAGCCATATGATTGTCACTTTAATGACCTGCGTGTCAACCTTAGGTAATGCACTTATTCATTTGCTATAAAGATAGCAATATTATTTGGTGCATCGACAAGGTGGTGGAAATCTTCGCGAAGGTGAACTCCGACGCAAATGCCAAAGACGAAGAAATACTTGACTTCTCCGTCAGAAGGGGCTATACCATATCATGCTATTATGAATTGCATGGGATGTTTATCCCTTATGTTGCACCCTTCTTGATTGCGCGGTAGTCGCTTTTTATTAGGGTAATCTCTCACTTAAAATATCAAGTAGTTAGTGTTCTCCCAAGTGTAGCGCCGTCACAGCATCTATACTCTCGGGGTGCGCCACGGATGCATGGGTACGAACGATTGGAGAAATGTAAGGCGGGTGAGGTCAGACCTCGCAGCAAGATCACTTGGTTGTCTTGACGTTCATGGCAGGATCATCCCTGAGCTCGGAACACACGCATCGAAAGATGAACAAGAGTCACATAGAGATGTGATCGGCAAGTTGGCCTACCAAATCAAAATCCTCGTCATGAGATGATGATTCTATGGCGTTGTATTGATATTTGGATCTTGAATCACTCATAATCAATTTTGAGAGATATTGATTTAAGTGGGAGCACACTTTAGAATAAAATTGTTTATTCACTAGTGCAAAAATCATTATGAACAAAGTCTAAGTGAAACTTGTGTTTACCGTTGTAGATCAAATGGCTCGCAACACCGCTTTCAACTTGTTGCCATTGTTAGAGAAAGAAAAGTTAGCTGCGACTGGAAACAACTATGCCGACTGGGTCCGTAACCTGAGGATTGTCCTCAGGAGCGCTAAGAAAATCTATGTGCTTGAAAAAGCTCTTCCAGCTAAACCGGCGGCAGGTGCCTCGGAAGATGAACAAAATGTCTGGGCCACTCAGGATGATGATCACAACGTAGTACAGTGCCTCATACTAGCTTGCATGAGTCCAGAGCTCCAAAAACGTTTTGAATTCCATAAACCCCGTGATATGATCCGGGAATTGGATGCTCTGTACAAGGAAACCGCAAGGTCTGAACATTTTGATATCATGAATATCTTGATGAATTTAAAGATGGCTGAGGGCGGTTCAGTTGGAGAACACATAGTCAAAATGATTGGCTATGCTGAAAGGCTTAAAACCCTGGAATTTCCAATTCCAGCATCCCATATGATGGACATGATGCTTTCTTCACTCCCCCCGTCTTACAACGGTTTTGTCATGAATTACAACATGAGTGGGATGGAGAAAACACCAGAAGAGGTGCTCGCCATGCTGAAAACTGTGGAAGAAGGACTGCGGAAAAATCACAAGCAAGTGTTGCTTGTGAATAAAACCGCCAGTTTCAAAAAGAAAGGCAAGCCAAAGAAGGGCAAGGGTGCCGGTAAGACCGGCTCCCAAAGAAACTCTAAGGGCGGAGCCAAGAATGAAACTGAGTGCTTCTACTGCAAGGGCACAGGACACTGGAAGAGAAACTGCAAGAAGTATCTGGCCGATAAGAAGTCCGGGAAAACCGGAAAAGGTATAATTGTTATACAAGTTAATGTCATTGATGTTTTGCTTGCTAGCGAAAATTCTAAGTCTTGGGTATTTGATACCGGATCGGTTGCTCACATTTGCAACTCGATACAGGGACTGCAGAAGGTCCGCAAGCTAGCAAAGAATGAAGTCATGATGCGCGTCGGGAACAGCGCTGGGATCGCCGCTCAAGCCGTCGGCATTATGCCTCTACGTCTCCCTTCAGGATTTATCTTAGAGCTAAATAAATGTTATTTTGTTCCACTATTGTGTAGAAACATTATCTCTGGATCATGTTTAGTACACGATGGGTATTCGTACAAGTCTGAGAACAATGGTTGTTCACTTTATTGTAAGGATATGTTTTATGGATTTGCACCCATTGTTGGGGGCCTTTTCATACTAAATCTTGAATGTGAAAATGATGTCTTTAACATGAATGCTAAACGCCTTAAGAAGGTTGATACCACAACCACTTATTTGTGGCACTGTCGGCTTGGCCACATCGGAAAGAAACGCATGCAAAGACTCCAAAGAGATGGAGTTTTACCGTCCTTTGATTTTGAATCATTTGACACATGTGAAGCTTGTCTAATGGGAAAAATGACCAAGATGCCGTTCAAGGGTCATCCTGAACGGGCGGGTGAATTATTGGAAATAATACATAGTGATGTATGTGGTCCAATGAGCACAGCCGCACGAGGTGGGTATTTCTACTTCGTGACTTTTACTGATGATTTAAGTCGGTATGGCTACATCTACTTGATGAAGCATAAGTCGGAAACCTTTGAAAAGTTCAAGGAATTTCAGAATGAGGTAGAAAATCATCGTGACAAAAAGATTAAGTTTCTGCAGTCCGATCGCGGAGGTGAATACCTTAGTCATGAGTTTGGCCAACATCTAAGTGACCGTGGAATCGTTTCACAGCTTACGCCTCCCGGAACTCCACAGCGAAATGGAGTATCGGAAAGACGTAACCGAACCTTGTTAGACATGGTAAGGTCGATGATGTCTCTTACAGATCTGCCGATATCTTTTTGGGGTCACGCACTAGAAACTGCCGCTCACACACTAAACAGAGCACCGTCTAAGTCTGTTGAAACGACACCACATGAGATGTGGAATGGGAAGAAACCCAGTTTGTCGCACCTTAAAATTTGGGGATGTGAGGTACTTGTAAAACGTTTACAACCAACCAAACTCGATCCCAGATCAGACAAATGTAACTTTGTAGGTTATCCAAAAGAAACAATTGGGTATTCCTTCTACCTACCCTCCGAGCACAAAGTGTTTGTCGCTAAAAGCGGAGTCTTTCTTGAGAAAGAGTTTCTCGCCAAAGAAGTAAGTGGGAGGACAGTACAACTTAATGAGATTAGTGAATCTTCGGCGACCGTTGCTATGGCTAAAGAACCGGAAGTAATTCCGCAAATTATCCCTACAACCGAGCCGGAAGTTGTCGCATATAATGCAAAAACTTCAGACAATGTTGTAACTGAACCGCGTAGATCAGGTAGGGCTGTCCAGCCACCTGAGTGGTTTCATGATGAAATCTTCATTCTTGAAGACGATGAACCTGCGCACTACAAAGAAGCGATGGCGGGGCCCAGCTCAAGGGAATGGCACAGAGCCATGAAATCCGAGATGGAATCCATGTACGAAAGCCAAGTTTGGAACTTGGAAGAACTTCCAAAAGGCGTAAAGCCCATTGGTTGTAAATGGATTTTCAAAAGAAAGACGGACGCGGATGGTAACATTACTATCCACAAAGCTAGACTTGTCGCGAAAGGGTTCACGCAAGTTCCAGGAGTGGACTACGACGAGACGTTCTCGCCAGTAGCTATGCTTAGGTCTGTACGGATATTACTAGCAATTGCTGCTTATTTCGACTATGAAATATGGCAGATGGACGTCAAAACGGCTTTCCTAAATGGAAACCTCAAAGAGGATGTATACATGATACAGCCAGAAGGTTTTGTCATTCATAAGGATGCTAAAAAGGTATGCAAGCTTCAGAAAGCCATTTATGGTCTGAAGCAAGCATCAAGGAGCTGGAACATTCATTTTGATGAAGTAGTCAAACGGTTTGGCTTCATCAGGAATGACGAAGAATCTTGTGTTTACAAGAAGTTTAGTGGGAGCGCAAAAGCATTTCTAATCTTGTATGTGGATGACATATTGTTGATTGGAAATGATGTGAATTTCCTTAGCGAAATAAAAGACTCGTTGAAAAGGAGTTTTTCAATGAAAGACTTAGGCGAAGCGGCATATGTATTGGGCATTAGGATCTATAGAGATAGATCAAGACGCCTGATAGCGCTTAGCCAAAGCACGTACATTGACAAGGTGTTGAAAAGGTTCAACATGGAGAACTCCAAGAAAGGCCTACTCCCCATGTCACCTGGCACAGTGCTTTGCAAGAATCAGTGTCCTCGGACTCTCGATGAGCGAGTACAAATGAATGATGTTCCATATGCCTCGGCAGTTGGTTCTATTATGTATGCCATGCTATGTACAAGACCGGACGTTTCCTATGCGCTAAGTGTTAGCAGCCGGTACCAAAGTGATCCAGGATTGGAACACTGGGCCGCAGTCAAGGGTATTCTTAAGTACCTCAAACGGACCAAGGATTTACTCCTTGTGTACGGAGGTGATGAAGAGCTCATTGTAAGTGGTTACACTGATGCAGGCTTCATGACTGACCCAGATGACTTCAAATCTCAATCAGGCTATGTTTTCATATTGAACGGCGGCGCAGTTGATTGGAAAAGTTCCAAACAAAAGACTGTGGCGGATTCTACGACAGAGGCGGAATATGTTGCTGCTTCAGAAGCCTCCAAAGAGGCGGTATGGATCAAGCAATTTCTTGAAGACCTTGGTGTGGTTCCAAGTGCTCTGGACCCGGTGGAGATCTATTGTGATAATAGTGGCGCCGTGGCTCAGGCAAGGGAGCCAAGTTCGCACCATAAGACAAGACATATTGAACGCAAATATAAACTCATTCGACATCATGTCGAAGCGGGTTTAGTGAAAGTACGCAAAGTTCACACGGATCTGAACGTGTCAGACCCGATGACAAAGCCTCTACCACGAGCAAAGCATGAGCAACACCGGATAGCCATTGGTGTTAGGGAAGCCATGTAACTGGATTATGACTCTAGTGCAAGTGGGAGTCTGTAGGAGATATGCCCTAGAGGCAGTAATAACAGTTATTTTGTATCTCCGAGTTTGTAATGAATGTTTATGTTCCATGCTATAACTGCAATGATTCTCGAGTCTGCAATATCCACGAGGCTCGGAGGGAAACTCATGTGCACGTGTGGTATAATAAACAGTAAAATGTATTCCTAGTCATGCCTCTAAGACTGGCTCATGTATTGCATGATGATCCTGTTTTCCTGATCATGGGCATGTCTATGCCGGCAATTTTGAGGGCACAATGTTAGAAGAACATTTGTGTTGAATCGACCCGAATTGATGTTATGCTATGAGATACATTCGTCACAAGTTAATGGTTAATAACACAGAGAAAGTTGTGCGTTTGCATAATTCCTTAGACCATGAGAGTATCGAGTTCCTTCGTACTTGCTTCGTGAACTTTGGGGTTTTGTTAAACGTCATCTGTAAAAGGGTGGCTATTACGGCAGCTTGCGGGTTCACGGAAAAGTATGACAAGGAACTAGGTAGCTCGAGATTGGGATTTGCTCCTCCGTCGTTGGAAAGATATTCTTAGGGCCCTCTCGGTGTTACGGTATCCACCATCGTCTGGCCAGACACAGTGTGATTTGATCACAGGGATGCCGGAACGCGGGAACGAGAAAAGAGAACAATACCAGGAACGAGGTAACTGGCATAGTGGACAAGTTGTTGATTCACGGGGATGCCAATAAGTCTCACCTCGGGTATTTGTAATATATCGCGAAGCAACAGGAATAGCACACAGCAACTAAAGGTTCACTCGAATAATTCTTCGTATGGGTATAGGGATCAATATGGATGTCCTCGGTTCCGCTATTGATCATTGATCGGAAAGTGTTCCGGTCATGTCTATACTTCATCGAACCTACAGGGTCACACGCTTAAGGGTCATCTATCTGTTGAATACTAGACAGGGAGTCTGAGATAAAGTCACCGGAAAGGTTTCGGAGACGGCGGAAAAGTTCCGAGAGAGAAACCGAAAAGTTGTTTCGGGGTAAACCACTAAGCCGAAAAGGTTTCGGAGAGCACCTGGTAATTTTGGAGAGTGCCAGAATTGTTCTGGTAACTTCTGGAATTTTTCTGGAGAAAAGATTAAAATATTTTTTTAGGAAATATTTCGGAGCTGCCGGAAATGTTCCGGAGCTGCCGGAAATGCTTAGGTTGCTTTTCGCAGATGAAAATCACTAATCCGGAATTGTTTCGGAATGCGCCCAAAATCATTTTAGTGGGTGTTGGAATTATTCTAAGACCCACAGAAATATTTTCGGAATTTTCGGACGCGAAAAAGTGGTGTCATGAATAGTAAAAAGTACTACTTGAGATATTTTTGGAAAGCCTTCTAGAAGGACTTGGGAGCCAAGAAAGCCCCCTTGGGTTTCCTATAAATAGAGGTGTGAGGGCAGCCCCATATCCTTGATCCAAGCTCTCACTTGAGTTCTCAACACATGCCATGCAATTATCTGGCTTCTTCTCTCCCTCACACGAAAGAGTTTCGTAGAGCCGAAAGGCTGTCTGGGTTCCGGCAAGAACTAGTTCTGGACGGCGAAGCCCTGCTGGATAGCTGACACCGTATGTGTGCAACTTGGTAGAGAGGTCGTTGTTTCGATCTTAGTTCGAGTGTGCCTCCCGGAGGGCTGTCCGAGTTACAGATCGAGTTTCGAGGGTCCTCCCGAAGGGCTGTCCGTGACATCGTCCGAGGGACTGTCCGACCGCCTCCCGGAGCGTTGTTCGTGGGGCAGACGAGGGAATACATTCTCGCGGTTGGGAGGTTGTAAATCCTAGCTGCGGGGATCTGCACCGACGATCTTCATCGACTCTACTTCCCGCTGCGCTACGAGTCGGTAAAGATCAGATCAAAACCTTGTATGCGTCTCCATAGTGGTCCTGGGCGAGCTCGCTATACCGAAAATTTTTGTTTTCTGTTGCGTTCCCCTACACTTCCACCTTCCCATATTTTGCTAGCCTCTCCCGTGTCGTGCATTGCCTTCTTCTCACTCCGAGATTTGGTTTCCACCTTCGCCGGTACATCCAAACCCTTGGCATGATACACTCTTTCATCATAAACCTCTTTATATCTTTCCTCAAAACAGCCACCATACCTACCTATCAAGGCATTTCCATAGCCTTTCCGAGATATATTGCCATGCAACATCCACCTCTTCATGACTTGATATTCATGTCATACATGTTCCTGCTACACTGGCAGCGACATACATTGCATACATCATGATAGTTACATCTTCTTTATGATTTTGAGTACCTTGTAAAGTGTAAAAGATCTCCTTTACCTTCTTGTAAAATAGAGTGTTGCCCAAAAGTGAGGAAAAGATCCCAAAGTGGACACAATAAAAGATCCCAAAGAGGACAAATGAGAGTTATATAGAAAGAGCCATTGAGGCCACAAAAAAATACAAAAAAATAGAAAAAAGATAAAAAGAAATAAAAGGAGAGAAAGGGGAACACTACTATCCTTTTGAGAGATCCACACTAGTACTCCCTTTATATCCTTGTACTCCATAGAGATAGATGATCATTATGCATATAGCTATGTGGGGACCTTCACACTATAGAACTTGGCTTGCATATTCCAAGGATGAGCCTCCTCAAATGAGCTCTAGGTCTTCATGAGCGAGCAAGTTAGATGCACCCCCACTAGTTCCATTGGAGAGCTTCCTAGCTCGTATGTGCATCCGTTGCATGGCAATCCCTACTCCTCACATCATATCTATCATTTGGCATCTCTTGCCTATGATTGACCTCATTGATGTGAGCCTTTCTCACCCTTTTTGTCTTCCTCCTCCACACTATTTCTCTCTTTGCCATCCAAAGTGTCAACTCTCGTGCTTACGCTCATCCACTGCATGAGTGCTCAAAATATTGAAAAAGGAGTGGATCAAATTGACTTGTACCTGGCTAGTGGTCTGGGGACGAGTCAAGATAAGATTCCAGAAAAAGACCAAGTGTGAAACTTTAGTAGATTGAGTTCTCAATAATAAAAACTATGTTTTAATCTCTCGTATATCCCTATCCCCTTTCTTGCACGAAAACATCATTTGGATACATTCGACTCACGGACAGCGAGAGCTCTTGCACCTTTATGTTCTTATGTTACTTATTTCAATGCAAATATAGACTCTTGCATGTTATGACCTGAATTGAATCTCTAACCTTGATTGCTTTACTTTTCAAAGTTCTTATATGGTTGCTAGCATGTCACCACATAAATTATGTCGTTATCATTTACCTACTCGAGGACGAGCAGGAATTAAGCTTGGGGATGTTGATATGTCCAAGACGTATCTATAATTTCTGCTTGCTCCATGCATGTTTTGTGTGATATTGCTATGATCTGGATACATTTTCATACACTTTTGATCATATTTGGACTAACCTATTAACTCAGTGCACCATAGTGCCAGTTCCTGTTTTCTGCTGTTTTTCTATTTCAGTTTTCCCCCATATAAAAAGTGCCAGAAAAATTTCGGGAAAAATATAGGAAAACTCAGCGTATAGGAAGCTTCGCGAAGAGCCCGAGTGGGGCCAAAGGGGAGCCAGGGGTGGCCCAGGCGGCCACCCCCTGGGCCGCGCCAGGGGGGCGCCTGGGGCCCCTGGTCCACCTCTGGCTGCCCCTCTTCGCCTATATACTCCCCGAGACGTGAAACCCTCGAGGACAGAACCCTTTTTCAGGATCTCGCCTCTGTTCCGCCGCCGCCGAGCTTCCGAGATTGGGAGCACCAGAAGACCTCTTCCCGGCACCCTGCCGGAGGGAGGGTTGACCTCCGGGAGTCTCCTCTCCACCATGGATGCTTCCCGGATGTCTTGTGAGTAGTTTTCCTTGGACCATGGGTCCGTGATCAATAGCTATGTGATGTTCTCCTCCCCTCTTTGTTCTTCATGGTTTAGACCTCGTGAGCTTCCCTACATGATCGAGGCACTTTTTTAATCTTTCTGCTGTTGCTATGCTGAGTTTGATGGGATCTGATGGATTATTAGATTATGTTCAGATTGTGATTGAGTAATATATTTGGTTCTTATCTCTTATATTTTTTTTCCTAAGTAATTCTTGCATGTTCTCCATTGCTGTTTATTGATTTGGCCAAGTAGTAGGTAGTAACCCCAAGAGGGAACGTTTTTCTCGATTGTGGGTTCATGCCCGACACGCTTGAGTGACAAAAATATGAGTCTAGGGGATGTGTTGTTGCCACAAGGGGGAAAACAATGGTGCTTGTAACCGCGGTTGCAAGGATTGTTTACTTTACGCAAAGTGCTTTTTAATGCACTTGTCTGTTGCTTTGGGTTTACACTTTGGGTGGGGCTCGCAACTTAATACCAGCGAGATGTTCTGGATAGATATCTCAAGGTGGATGATTAGTAGTAGATGCAGTTGGATTTCTGTCTACTTATTTTGGCGTACTGCCCATGCTTTTGAGCCTCTTCCTTTCTTTTGTAGCATAGTTAGCATTGCGGTGCGTTCATAATCCTGTCAATTGCCCTTCTGTAATTTGTTCACCTCGCATAGCAGTTTTATCGTCTTTTGGGAGAGAGACATCACTAGTGAACATCACGTATCCCGGTCCATATCCTCATTACTGTTTACACGATCATTTACTTTTCTGTTTTTACTTTCAGTTGCTATCATTATCCCTTGCGTTTGATCCTTTGTGAACAACAAAACCGGAGAGATTGACAACCTCTCTGAACTTCGTTGGGAACAAAGTTATTTGTGTCTGTGTGCAGGTCCGCGTCAGTTGCGCCGCTGACACCTACTTATCATCTCTGGAGTCTTACTGGAGACAAACTTTGGTATCTTTACTGAGGGAAATTTGTTGTTGTGCTACATCACGCCTTCCACTTGGGGTTTACCAACGAAGGGCGAGAAATCACTATCATTACCTCGCACATCACTATGGAGAGCAGGGGAGCAGCGAGGCTGCGACTGCTCACTACGTGGGCGCCTAGGGTGTCCAGGAGTGACTGGGGGCGTGGCCAGGGCGCGCTGGGCGCGGGGCCGAGGCGCGGTGAGCGCGCGCTGATACGTCCCAAACGTACCTATAATTTATGCTTGCTCCATGCATGTTTTGTGTGATATTGCTATGATGTAGATACACTTTCATACACTTTTGATCATATTTGGACTAACCTACTAACTCAGTGCATCCCAGTGTCAGTTTCTGTTTTCTGCTGTTTTGTATTTCAGTTTTCCCCCATATTAAAAGTGCTCCAAAAATTCGGGAAAATCAGATAAAAAATCAGCGTGAAGGAACCTTCCGGAGTCCCAAAGGAGGACCAGGTGGGACCCACCAGGGCCCCAGGCGTCCACCTAGCACGGCCTAGGGCTTGGACGCGCCAAGGGGCGCCTGGACCGCTGGTGGGCCCCTTGCTGCCCCCCTTCGCCTATTTATTTCCCGCGACGTGAAACTTCCACAGAGAGAACCCTTTTTCGCGATCTCGCCTCTGTTCCGCCGCCGACGCGCTTACAAGATTGGGAGCGCCATTAGACCTCTTCCCGGCACCCTGCCGGAGGGATGATCGACCTCCGGGAGCTTCCCCTCCACCATGGACGCATCGCGGATGTGTCGTGAGTAGTTGATACGTCCCAAACATATCTATAATTTCTGCTTGCTCAATGCATGTTTTATGTGACTTTGCCATGTTTTGCTTGAACTTTCATACACTTTTTATCATATTTTGACTAACCTATTAACTCAGTGCACCCAGTTGCCAGTTCCTGATTTTCTGTTGTTTTGTATTTCAGGTTTTCCGGCCATTAAAAGTGCCAAATAAATCCCGGAAAAAATATATAAAAATCAGCGTCACGGAATCTTTCGGAATAACCAAGATATGGCAGGAGGGCCACCACCAGGGGCCCAGGAGGGTCCCTGGCGCGGCCTCACCCTAGGCCGCGCTAGGAGGCCACCTGGCTGCCTGGTGGCCTCCCTCGGTGCCCCCTTCGCCTATATTTACCCTCCGTGACGGAAACCCCTAATATCGATCTGATATTCCCGTTCTCCTCTCTGTTCCGCCGCCACCGCCGTTTCAAGATCGGGGCTGCCAGGAGAAGCTGCCCCGGCACCCCGCCGGAAGGAGGAATCCCCTCCGGGAGACCATCCATCACCATGGAAGCCTCTCGGATGTGCCGTGAGTAGTCCCCCTTGGACCATGGGTCCGTGACCAGTAGCTATGTGATGTACTCCTCCCCTCTTTGTGCTTCCACTTTCGAGACCTCGTGAGCTTCCTCACATGATCGAGGCACCTTTGCAGTTTTCTATATTGCTATGCTGAGTTTGCAGGGATCTGATGGATTATGAGATTATGTTCAGATTGTGAGGAGTAATATATTTGGTTCTCTTTTATATTTGTGTTCTTTAGTAAATTCTTGCATGATTATCCATTTCCGTATTTTACTTTGGCCAAGTGATTTGTTGCAACTCCAAGAGGGAGCGTTATGCTTGATTGTGGGTTCAGCCCCTTGATGTCTAGCTTGAGTGACAGAAACATGAGACTAGGGGATGTGTTGTTTCCACCAGGGATAAAACAACGGTGCTTGTACTTGCGGGTGCAAGGATTGTTTACTTTACACATAGTTCTTTTAATGCAGTTGTCCGTTGCTTTGAGTTTACACTTTGGGTGGGATTTGCAACTTAATACCAGCGAGATGTTCTGGATAGATATGTCAAGGTGGATGATTCGTAGTAGATGCAGATGGATTTCGGTCTACTTACCTTGGCGTACTGCCCATTGCTTTTGAGCCTCTTCCTTTCTTTTGTAGCATAGTTAGCATTGCCGGTGCATTTATAATCCTGTCAATTGCCCAGCTGTGATTTGTTTACCTCGCTAGCACCTTTATCGTCTTTTGAGAGATAGACATCACTAGTGAACATCATGGGACCCCGGTCCAAATTCACACCATTGTTTACACCTTCACTTTACTCTCAGTTCTTACTTTCCGTTATCATTATCATTATCTCTTGCGTTGATGCGTTGTAAACAGCAAGGCAGTAGGAATTGTAAACTCCTCTGTACTCGTTGAGAGCAAAGTTATTTGTTGTGTGTGCAGGTCCAGGTGAAGTTAGCAACCTCGGCGCCACTGTTCACTTTACCAACTTCTTGTATCTCCGTGAGTCCTACGGGAGACAAACCCTATCCTCTACATAGGGGAAATTTGCTGCTACGCTACTGATACGTCCAAAATGCATCACTATTTTATATTGTAATTTCATCCTATTCATTGATATATTCCACTTTAAAGTATTGTTCTTATGTTGTTTTGGCTTGTTTTACACAGTTTACAACTTTCCGGTGCCGAAGCAGCAGAACCAGAATTCAGCGGTGAAAAGTGGACACCAAGTTGCTCAATCAGATCAAGTCCAAATGCGATGAAAATTTATGGGGAGTGTTTTTACGAAGATTGACTGGGTATCACCGAGGATGGAGGTGAGGGGACCCACCAAGCAGCCAGAAGGGTTCCTGGCGCGGCCCCCCTCCTGGTCGCGCCAGGCACCCTCCTGGATGCCTGGTGGCCCCCCTCGGTGCCCCCTCTCGCCTATAAGACCCCCCTGGGTTAGAAACCCTAAAAGGAGAAGAGTTTCCGTGTTTCGCCGCCGCCACGGGGCGAAAACCTACAGAGGAGAAAAGCCATCTCCGGCGGGCAGATTCCGCCGGGGAGATCACCTCCCGGAAGGGGAGATCGTCGCCATCATCATCATCATCGTCATGGGCATCATCGAGATCATCATCAACATCATCCCCAACATCAGCACCATCTCCATCTCAATCACATCTCATCTCACAATTGCAACTTGTGTTGTAATCCGTACTATCTATCCTCTCTACTCTGTTGGTGTTGATTACTACATTGTGGTGAATGCTATTGAGTTTTGTTGGAGAAATATCATTGTGTCCAGATTTTTTGCCACCCATCTATCACCTCTGATCATGATCTCTTTTATGTCTTGTGAGTAGTTACTTTAGTTCTTGAGAACATGGGAGAAGTCTAGTTGTTAGTAGTCATATGATGTCGAAGTGTTATGTGTTGTTTGATACTTAAGTTGTGTTGTTATTTCTCTAGTGGTGTTATGTGAGTCGAACACTTAACACTTCACCTTTCATGGGCCTAGAGGAATACATTTTGCACAAAGGATGCTTATGGTGGTTTGCCGGAGTGACAGAAACCTGAACCCCAGTTCGCACACTTTTGCACAAGGGAGTTATGGATCCTTGATCGTAATGCTATGGTTAGGCTTATGCCTTAATTACTACCTTGTATTTGCGGATGCTTGCAAGGTGTGTAATCATAAGAGTACACTTATCTTAGTCTAGAAGGTGTACTAGCATTGATCCACCCACCAACACTTATCAACACAATACATATTACTTGGCGGAGTATGGTGAAAGTAACTTGGCTATCTCTCCCTTGTGTTCTCGAGAACGTTTTAGATTTTAGAAGTTTAGTTCCTAGGCTTATCCTTGTGAAAGGATTGGGCCACTTGCTACTCCTCAGTTACCCTGTTTACTTTGCTTGTCTTTTATTTTTCTGTTGCTTAAACCAAAAACCCCTAAATATTTACCTTTGAGTGTGTGCAGCCTTTCCTTATCCAGTGTCACTTATCAGCACCTTCTGCTCCTCGTTGGGTTCGACACTCTTATTTATCTAAAAGCTACAATTGATCCCCTAGACATGTGGGTTATCAAGAATCGTTTATTGGCGCGGTTAACAGGGGAGGCAATCCCACCAAACCTATTAACTTCACCGAGGAGATCTCCTCTCTTAATGAAAAGGTTGACTTGATCATGTCTCTACTTACCAAGCAAGCTCCTATTGATCCTGAGGATGTTCCTTTAAATTCCTTGGTTGCTCAAGAACAAGTAGATGTGAACTTTATCTCTAGAAACAACTTCAACAATAATGCTTATAGGAGTAATTTTGGTAGCAACAATCCTAGACCTTTCCCATCCAACTATGGGAACAACAACACTTATCCTAGCACCAAAAACTCCACTTATGAACTAGAGAGTATGCTTAAGGACTTTATCACTACCCAAAAAGCCTTCAACAAGAGTGTAGAAGAGAAATTAGACAAACTAGATACCCTCTCTTCGAAGGTAGACAACATAGCACATGATGTTGAGATGCTTAAGATTAGAACTTCTCCCTCGAGGAGAGGCAAACCACTCCTATGAATGCTATCCAAGTGCAAATTAATGAAAACATTAGGATGTTGGGCAAACTTAAAGAGAGATGGGCTAGAGAAAAGGAGGAAGAAGAGATAATTAAGAGCCTTCCTACCTACCACACCATAGCTACTATCCAAGTTGTTGAGGATGTCCAAACCGTTAGCACACATCACACCCCTAGTCCCACTGGACCTATCAATGGTGATGCTACCACCTCAACCATAGATGCAGAAACCTCTATGAACATAGAGGCTTTCAAACAAGTGAGCCTTAATGATATCACTACCTCCTTGATAGATAGTAGTGATCTAGACTTTGATAACTGCACCTTACCTGAAGTTATTGGTTTCCTACATAAGATGTCTAGAGACCCCCACACTACCACACTTAATCTTGCCTTCACAGAGCATATCACCAATGCTCTAATCAAAGTTAGGGAGGAGAAGCTTAGACTAGAAGCCTCCATACCTAGGAAGCTAGAAGATGGTTGGGATCCTATGATAAAAATCAAATTTAATAACTTCTCTTGCTTTGCTCTTTGTGATGTTGGAGCTAGTACCTCCGTTATGCCCAAAAGAATGTATGATATGCTTGAATTGAAACCTTTTGATCCTTGTTCCTTTGGTGTTCGTCTTGTCGATTATTCCGTAAAGAAACCTTTGGGGAAGATCGACGATGTTCTTATCATTATCAATGACAACTATGTTCCCGTGGATTTTACTATTATGGACATTGAGTGTGAGCCCTCTTGTACAATTATTTTGGGACGCCCTTTTCTTCGCACCATTGCTGTTGTTATTGACATGAAAGAGGTGAATATCAAATTCCAATTCCCTCTCAAGAAAGGGATGGAACATCTCCCTAGGAAAAATATTAAGTTGCCTTTTGAGTTCGTCACACGGGCTAGTTATTTTCTTGATAAGACTTGATCTTTTGCTTTAAGCCTAGCTAATGGCTTTAAAGAAGCGCTTTCGGGAGGCAGCCCGCAACGAATTTAGGTTTTCCTTTTTGTTTTTTTTTCTGTTCTTAGTGGTCTTGATGATTGTTACTATTGTAGCAACATCATTAAATCTTTACTTTTCAAGATTTATGCCAATTATAGCCTCATATGACAAGGGAAGTGAAAGTTGTGACATGCTGTTCAGAAAACAGATTCTGTCCTCGTGACGGGAAAAATCATAGAAAACTCCCAGCTCATCTTTTTGAGCTTAATTTTTTACACAGCGTGCTCTATGCAATCATAGAACTTTTGTATGTTATGAGTTTTTTCGATTTAAGTTGCAGAAGTGCCCCTAAAAATTCTTTACTACCTGCTGTTTTGTTTTTCACAGATTCTGCCACGTTTTGTCTCTCCTAACTTTTGCAAACCTTAAGCTTGCTTTTTCTTTGCAAAAACTTTTTGGCAATCTTGAGAAACAGTAGCTCTTCTAGAATATCTTTATTTCCAGTAAGGGAAAATTTTATTTTAATAGGGTACTAACCTCTCTAATCAGTTTACAATGAGTTATGTATGAAGGGAGTTTTCAAGTGTGCGATAGAAGATGATGAAAGAAGATCATGGAGTGTCAAACGCTCAAGCTTTGGGATGCCCATGTGCACCCCCAATAAATATTCAAGGTGACTCAAGCGTATAGGCTTGGGGATGCCCCCGTGCATCCCCTTCTTCATCAACAATTATTAGTTCATCCCTCGTTGCACTATTTTTTTATCACTTCATGCGTTATGTGCTCTGCTTGGAGCATCTCGCTCTTTACTTTTCTTAGGTTTGTTTTTGCTTTGTTTTCTATTATAAAAAGTTAGATTCCAGCTTTCTTTTGTGTGGGAGAGAAACACGCTCTGTTTGAACTAGAACTCCTCATAGGATTTGCATGCTTATTCTTTTAGCTGTGAGTTGTTCTTTTTCTTTTCTTAGTTGCTGCCCTGTTTAGTTTTTATGCTTTAGTTTTCTTCTAGAGCTTTTGTTTTGTCTTAGGTTGAACTTTCTATAGGTTGCATGTTTTATCTTGTTAGAGAGTTTGCCTGTTGCACTGAGTTTTGTGTCTTGACTAGAAAGTAGGTAATTGAAGTTGCTATTCTCTTTGTAGTAGTGACTTGCAATAGTTTTGAGGTATTGATTGGATTAATGTTTGAACTTTTGGTGTCAAGAGCTCGAGCCTATTAGTGATAGATGTCGTATTTTGGGCAATCCGTGTGATTTCAAAAACCAAAACCCATGTTGAGAACTCTAGCTACTAGATGGATCACTAACCTGTGGAGGGTTCGAATATTAGAGTACACTCACGTTCCATGAGTCGAGGATGCGCAAGGATAACCAAACCCCCATACACTCCTCCTCGGGGTACTTGTCTCTTTGAGAACCTCCTGATTAGATTGAGAGTTACCCATTATAAGTGCATCAGTTCTTCGGACCAATGTGAGTATTCTAAAGTTGACACTTCCACCTTCCCATATTTTGCTAGCCACTCCTGTGTCGTGCATTGCCTCCTTCTCACTCCGAGAGTTGGCGTCCACCTTCGCCGGTACATCCAAACCCTTGGCATGATACGCTCTGTCATCATAAACCTCCTTATATCTTTCCTCAAAACAACCACCATACCTACCTATCAAGGCATTTCCATAGCCTTTCCGAGATACATTGCCATGCAACATCCACCTTCTCATGACTTGATCTTCATGTCATACATGCTACTTGCTTGATCGATGAGCCGCATGCAAGCTGAGCCTTGCCCTAATTATTGCTACATGACGTGCTAGTATCATTGCATATCCTGCTACCCTGGCAGAGGCATACATTTGCATCATGATAGTTACATCTTCTTTATGTGAGTGCCTTTGTAAAGTGTGAAAGATCTCCTATTTTCTTGTAAAATATAGAGTGTTTCCCCTGAAGTGAGGGAAAGATCCCAAAGAGGACAAAATCAAAAGATCCCAAAGAGGACAAATGAGAGAAATAGAAAGAGCCATTGAGCCCACCAAAAAAATACAAAAAATAGAAAAAAGAGAAAAAGGAAATAAAAAGAGAGAAGGGGGCACACTACTGATACGTCCAAAACGTATCTATAATTTCTGCTTGCTCCATGCCTCTTTTGTGTGATATTGCTATGATATTGATGAACTTCCATACACTTTTGATCATATTTGGACTAACCTATTAACTCAGTGCACCCCAGTGCCAGTTCCTGTTTTCTGCTGTTTTTCTATTTCAGGTTTCCCCCTTATTAAAAGTACCAGAAAAATTCCAGGAAAAATATAGGAAAAATCAGCGTACCAGAAGCTTCACGAAGAGCCCAGGAGGGGCTAGAGGGGAGCCAGGGGGCCCAGGCGGCCAGAGGGCGCGGCCAGGGGCGCCAGAGGGGCGCCTGAAGCCCCTGGCCCACCTCTGGCTGCCCCTTTCGCCTATTTATTCCCCGTGACGAGAAACCCTCGGGGACGGTACCCTTTTTCGCGATCTCTGCTCTGTTCCGCCGTCACCGCACTTCCAAGATCGGGAGCACCAGAAGACCTCTTCCCGGTACCCTGCCGGAGGGAGGAATCACCTCCGGGAGCTTCTCCACCACCATGGATGCTTCCCGGATGAACCGTGAGTAGTCCACCTTGGACCATGGGTCCATGATCAGTAGCTATGTGATGTTCTCCTCCCCTCTTTGTTCTTCATGGATTAGACCTCGTGAGCTTCCCTACATGATCGAGGCACATATGTAATATTTCTGTTGTTGCTATGCTGAGTTTGCTGGGATCCGATGGATTATGAGATTATGTTCAGATTGTGATTGAGTTATATATTTGATTCTCTTCTTTTATATTTATGTTCTTGAGTAACTCTTGCATGTTCTCCGTTGCTGTTTATTGCTTTGGCCAAGTAGTAGGTAGTGACTCCAAGAGGGAGCGTTATGCATGATTGTGGGTTCATTCCCCCCGATGACTAGCTTGAGTGACAGAAACATGAGTCTAGGGGATGTGTTGTTGCCACAAGGGGGAAAACAACAGTGCTTGTACTTGCGGGTGCAAGGATTGTTTACTTTACGCAAAGTTCTTTAATGCAGTTGTTCGTTGCTTTGAGTTTACACTTTGGGTGGGATTTGCGACTTAATACCAGCGAGATGTTCTGGATAGATATCTCAAGGTGGATGATTAGTGGATAGATGCAGATGGATTTCAGTCTACTTATCTTGGCGTACCATCCGTGCTTTTGAGCCTCTTCCTTTCTATTTTTCATAATTAGCATTGGTTTGCGCACATAATCCTGTCAATTGCCCAGTTGTAATTTGTTTACCTCGCATGGCTATTTTATCGTCTTTTGGGAGAGAGACATCACTAGTGAACATCATGAGATCCATTCCACCACTGTTTACGCTATCAGTTTACTTTCAGTATTTACTTTTCAGTTGCTATCACTATCTATCATTATTATCCCGTGCGTTTTATCCTTCGTAAACAACAAGGCCGGAGGAATTGACAACTCCTCTGTACTCGTTGGGAAGCGAAGCTATCTGTGTGTGTGCAGGTCCAGGTGAAGTTAGCAATCCTTAGATTGTCAACGGCGCCAGTTGTTCACTTCACCACCTACTTGTTGACCCAGGAGTCCTACGGGTTCGATACTTTAAACCTTAGCATCTTTGCTAAGCAAAACTTGCTGCTACACTACATCTCACCTTCCACTTGGGGTAACCAACGAGGGTCGAGAAGCTATCTCGTGTACCAAGCAAATTTCGGGCGCCGTTGCCGGGGACTCCACTCTTCAAGATAGGGGAGTTGCACACTAACTTTTATCTTTGCTTTTTAGTCTTGTCAGTTTACCTTTCAGTTTTTATCTTCGTGTCCTTTATCAAAAAAAATAGTATGTCTAGGTCCTTACTTGCCTATCAATGTCCGACTTCTTTGAAACCAGATCTTATTGGCATGGAGGATTCACCGAGGATCAACAAAAGAGGTACAAGGAACACCGCTTGTCTGAAAAGGGGATACATTTATGGAAACAAATACATCAGTTGTATGAGTATGCTAGAAATGTGTGCTCAATATATAACATATCTTTCTGCAGGGATGAATCTTGTTGCTTCATGAGGCACAAACACCTTGCTTTCCAATGTGAGTACAATGATGATGAAACCTTAGCTTCTTATGCTAAGAGAAATTATGATTTTGATGATGCAGAGCAAATAGAAGAATTTGTTGCTTATAAGGGTGCCTATGAAATTACTTCTCTTCTTAAAAATATTGATGATGCCCCTTACAAATCTGAGAGTCTTGCTATACTTAACTATTGTTTGGAAAATTACGATGCAAATTACTATATTACTGATCATCTTGAGAGAATCTCTCCTCCAAAGGAAGAGACTAATGTTTTGTAGGACTCTATGAAAGAAGAAATTACTGAACCTGAAAGCTCCTTGGATGAAAAAGAGGAGAGTGACGAACAAGAGGAGGAAGAATGGAGCCATCCATGTCTACCTTCTAATGAGAGTAACTCTTTGACTCTTACCTTATATGAGTGCTATGATCCTATGGATTCTTTTGAAATGTCCCTTTTTGATGAAGTTGATGCCTTCTATGCTTATGGCCGTGATGCCAATATGGATGATGCTTACGGAGATGAACTTGCTATAGTTCCTCATGTTAAGCATGAAATTTTTGCTATTGCACCCACACTTGATTGTCCTATTATCCTTTTGAAATCTCCAACTTCTATTACGGAGAATTTTGCTCTTATCAAGGCTCAATGTGATGGGTTGCATTTATCTTATGATCCTAAAGACCGTGTTGAAAACTATACACGTGTGCTTGAAGGTCATGATCAACATGATTTATGTGATAGTTATATTCTTGATGTTGTTCATGATACTACTGAAAATTACTTTGAGAGAGGAAAGTTTGGTTATAGAAACTTCCATGTTACAAAAGCACCTCTCTCTCAGTTGAAACTTTTGAAATTGTTCTTGTTCCACCTTCCTATGCATGTCACTTTGTGCTTCTTTGATTTATTTTCTTACAAGATGCCTATGAATAGGAAGTGGGTTAGGCTTAAATAAGTTTCATATTTGCTTCTTGATGCTCTCTTTTGCTTCAAATTCTTATTCTTATGAGAGCACCTTTTATAATCCTTATGCCTGGCTTAAAGGCGTAAAAGAAAGCGCTTTTGGGAGGCAGCCCACAACGAATTAGGTTTATTTTGCTTTTTGTTGTGTCTTGATGTTTGTTACTACTGTAGCAACATCGTTGTATCTTTATATTTCAAGCTTTGTGCCTTTTATAGCCTCATACGACAAGGGAAGTGAAAGTTGTGACATACTGTCCAGAAAACAGATTATGTCCTCGTGACTAGAAATATCAGAGAAAACTCCCAGTTCTTCTTTTTGAGCTGAATTTTTTACACACCGTGCTCTATACAATTACGAAACTTTCGTATGTTCTGAGTTTTTTTATTTGATTTGCAGAAGTACCCCTAAAAAATTCTTTTTTACCTGCTGGTCTGTTTTTGACAGATTATGTCCTGTTTTGCCTTTTCTTCGTTTTACAAACCTTAAGCTTGCTTTTTATTTGCAAAAAACTTGTTGGCAATCTTGAGAAACAGTAGCTCTTCAAGGTTATCTTTATTTCCAGTAGAGAAAAATATATTTTATTATGGGTACTAACCTCGCTAATCAGATTATGATGAGTTATGTATGAAGGAAGTTTTCAAGTGTGCGAGGGAAGATGATGAAAGAAGATTAAGAAGTGTCAAGCGTTCAAGCTTGGGGATGCCCCCATGAATCCCCAAGAAATATTCAAGGAGACTCAAACGTCTAAGCTTGGGGATGCCCCCGTGCATCCCCTTCTCCATCGACAATTATCAGTTCGTCTCTCGTTTCACTATATTTTTATCACTTCATGCGTTATGTGCTATTCTTGGAGCGTCTCTCTCTTAGTTTTGTTTTTAGTTTTCTTTAGCTTTGCTTGCTGTTCATAACAAGTTAGAGCCCAGCTTTCTTTTTGTGGGAGAGAAACACGCTCCACTTCCAAAATTTAGAACACAACATAGGACTTTTCCTGCTTATCTTTGCTGTGTTTGTTCTTTATCTTTCCGTAGCTGCTGTCATGCTTTGCTCTTAGATTTCTTGTTTATATTTTCAAAGAGCTTTTTTTTAGTTTGTTGCTGGAACTCTCTTGAGTTTTCATGTTTATCTTCTTTAGAGAGTTTGCCTTTTGCACTGAGTTTTGTGTCTTGACTTGAAGTAGGTAATTGAGTTTGTTATTCTTTTTGTAGTAGTAATTTGCAAAAGTTTTGAGGTATTGTTTTGAGTAATGTTTGGACTTTTGGTGTCAAGAGCTTTAGCCTATTAGTGATAGATGTCGTATTTTGGGAAATTTGTGTTTATTTTTAAAAACCTACAAACTAGTTGAGAACTCTAGCTGCTAGTTGGATCACTACTCTTCTGAGGGGTCGGATATTAGAGTACACTCACGTAGCATGAGTCAAGGATGCGCAAGGATAACCAAACCCCCATACACTCCTCCTCGTGGTACCTGTCTCTTTGTGAACCTCCTTATTAGATTGAGAGTTACCGATAATAAGTACATGAGTTCTTCGGAGTAATGTGAGTATTCGAAAGTTGACACTTCCACCTTCCCATATTTTGCTAGCCTTCCCTGTGCCGTGCATTGCTTTCCTCTCACTCCGAGAGTTAGCGTCCACCTTTGCCGGTACATCAAAACCCTTGGCATGATACGCTCTGTCATCATAAGCCTCCTTATATCCTTCCTCAAAACAGCCACCATACCTACCTATCAAGGCATTTCCATAGCCATTCCGAGATATATTGCCATGCAACATCCACCTTCTCATGACTTGATCTTCATGTCATACATGCTACTTTCTTGATCGATGAGCCGCATGCTAGTTGGGCCTTGCCCTAATCATTGCTACATGACGCGCTACTATCATTGCATATCCTGCTACACTGGCAGAGGCATATATTTGCATACATCATGATGTTTACATTTTCTTTATGATTCGAGTACTTTGTAAAGTGTGAAAGATCTTCTTACTTTTTGTAATATATAGAGTGTTGCCCCTAAAGTGAGGAAAAGATCCCAAAGAGGAAAAATTAAAAGATCCCAAAGAGGACAAATTAAAAGATCCCAAAGAAGACAAATGATAGTTAAATAGAAAGAGCCATTGAGGCCACCAAAAATACAAAAAAAATATAAAAAAAAAAGAAAAAGAGAGAGAAGGGGGCACACTACTATTATTTTTGAGAAGATCCACACTCGTACTCTATCTTGTATCTTGTACTCCATAGAGATTATCATTCATGCATATAACTATGTGGGGACCTTCACACTATAGAACTTGGCTTGTATATTCCAACAATGAGCCTCCTCAAATTAGCTCTAGGTCTTCTTGAGCAAGCAAGTTGGATGTACCCCCACTAGTTCCATTGGAGAGCTTTTAGCTGACATGTGCATCCATTGCATGGCAATCCCTACTCCTCACATCATATCTATCATTTAGCTTTCTCTCGCCTATGATTGTCCTCATTGATGTGAGCCTTTCACACCTTTTTGTCTTCCTCCTCCACCATATTCTCTTTGACATCCTAAGTGTCAACTTTCTTGCTTACGCTCATCCATTGCATGAGTGCTCAAAATGTCGAAAAGGAGTGGATCATTTTGACTTGTACCTGGCTAGTGGTCTGGGGATGAGTCAAGATAAGATTCCAAAGAAGACCAAGTGTGACACCTTAGTAGATTGAGTTCTCAACAATAAAAATACTTTTTATCGTATATCCCTGTCCCCTTTTCTTGCACGCAAACACCATTTGGAGACATTCGAGTCACGGACAGCGAGAGCTCTTGCACCTTTATGTTCTTATGTTGCTTGTTTCAATACTAGATATAGACTCTTGCCTGTTATGACTTGAATTGAATTGCATGCTTTGATTGCTTTACTTACAAAGTTCTTATATGGTTGTTAGCATGTCACCACAGAAATTATGCTTGTTATCATTTACCTACTCGAGGACGAGCAGGAATTAAGCTCGGGGATGTTGATACGTCCAAAACGTATCTATAATTTCTGCTTGCTCCATGCCTCTTTTGTGTGATATTGTTGTGATATTGATGAACTTCCATACACTTTTGATCATATTTGGACTAACCTATTAACTCAGTGCACCCCAATGTCGGTTCATGTTTTCTGTTGTTTTTCTATTTCAGGTTTCCCCCTTATTGAAAGTACCAGAAAAATTCCGGGAAAAATATAGGAAAAATCAGCGTACCGAAAGCTTCACGAAGAGCCCAGGAGGGGCCAGAGGGGAGACAGGGGGTCCCAGGCAGACAGAGGGCGCGGCCAGGCCCCTGGCCGCGCGAGGGGGGCCCCTGGAGCCCCTGGCCCACCTCTGGCTGCCCCCTTTCGCCTATTTATTCCCCGTGACGAGAAACCCTCGGGGACGGAACCCTTTTTCACGATCTCTCCTCTGTTCCACCGCCGCCGCGCTTCCAAGATCGGGAGCACCAGAAGACCTCTTCCCGGCACCCTACCGGAGGGAGGAATCACCTCCGGGAGCTTCTCCACCACCATGGATGCTTCCTGGATGAACCGTGAGTAGTCCACCTTGGACCATGGGTCCATGATCAGTAGCTATGTGATGTTCTCCTCCCCTCTTTGTTCTTCATGGATTATACCTCGTGAGCTTCCCTACATGATCGAGGCACATATGTAATCTTTCTGCTGTTGCTATGCTGAGTTTGCTAGGATCCGATGGATTATGAGATTATGTTCAGATTGTGATTGAGTTATATATTTGATTCTCTTCTTTTATATTTATGTTCTTGAGTAACTCTTGCATGTTCTCCGTTGCTGTTTATTGCTTTGGCCAAGTAGTAGGTAGTGACTCCAAGAGGGAGTGTTATGCATGATTGTGGGTTCATGCCCCCCGATGACTAGCTTGAGTGACAGAAACATGAGTCTAGGGGATGTGCTGTTGCCACAAGGGGGAAAAAAGGTGCTTGTACTTGCGGGTGCAAGGATTGTTTACTTTACGAAAATTTCTTTAATGCAGTTGTCCGTTGCTTTGAGTTTACCCTTTGGGTGGGATTCGCAACTTAATACCAGCGAGATGTTCTGGATAGATATCTGAAGGTGGATGATTAGTGGGTAGATGCAGATGGATTTCGGTCTACCTGTCTTGGCGTACCTCCCGTGCTTTTGAGCCTCTTCCTTTCTGTTTTGCATAATTAGCATTGGTTTGCGCACATAATCCTGTCAATTTCCCAGTTGTAATTTGTTTACCTCGCATGGCTATTTTATCGTCTTTTGGGAGAGAGACATCACTAGTGAACATCATGAGATCCCGGTCCATACTTCCACCACTGTTTACGCTATCATTTTACTTTCAGTATTTACTTTTCAGTTGCTATCACTATCTATCATTATTATCCCGTGCGTTTTATCCTTCGTAAACAACAAGGCCGAAGGAATTGACAACTCCTCTGTACTCGTTGGGAAGCGAAGCTATCTGTGTGTGTGCAGGTCCAGGTGAAGTTAGCAATCCTTAGATTGTCAACGGCGCCAGTTTTTCACTTCACCACCTACTTGTTGACCCAGGAGTCCTACGGGTTCGATACTTTAAACCTTAGCATCTTTGCTAAGGGAAAGTTGCTGCTATACTACATCTCACCTTCCACTTGGGGTAACCAACGAGGGACGAGAAGTGTCAGATCCCTCTGTTAGGTATGTGCTAGGGTTAGCTAGTACCTTTGCATCATGTCAAAATTTCAAAAGAAATCTTGGAAATCAAATTCAAAATCAAAATGGGAGAAGGAACACCCCCCAGATGAATTATTTCAAAAGGCCAGATAAAAATATTTTCCAAAAATTCATGTTAGAGTTTTGAAAAGTCTGATAAATGAGTGTGATCACATATCAAGTGATGTGGGACCCACCCCATGCTCATAGATTTTTCAAATATTCAAACAATACCTTGGAATTAAAGAAATCCCCCTATTTGATTTAAAATTCAAATCATTTGAATTTTAAAAATGTTGAAAGTTTATGAGTGGCTAGTCTATATTATTATTAGGCCACATAAAAGTTTTCAGCATTTAATAAAATGGTTTGGTATTTTTATCAGAGCCAAAACAAATTACAGAAAAAGAAAGGAAAGATTAAACAGAGGAAAAAGGAAAAAAAACTTACCTCCCGCCAGGGGCGAGGCCCACCTCTCCAGCCGGCCCAGCCCACCTGGACCCTCCCCTGTCGTCTTCCTCCCCGCGCCCCCAAGGTGCTCGGTGGAAAGCCACCGACGCCACCGACGCCACCGCGACGCCCCGCAGCCCTCCACCTGCCTCCCCGGCCGCCTTCTAGCGTCGTGGAGAACCCCCGTGCTCATCCACTTCTTTCCCCCCCTGGAACCCTCTTCCTCCTCTCTTCCGTGCGAAACCAGCGAAGACCCGAGCGCCCCGTAGCTCGCCGCCGTGCGCCACCGCGGCCACTGGCCTCCACTCGTCGCCCCAGCTTGTCCAGGACGTCCGCCATCGCCGTCTTCATCACCGTGGCCGATCAATTGGACCGAGGAGCCCCCGTGGACGACGCCAGCCTCACCGAGAGCTCGCCGGACCCGTGAGTCACCGTCGTCAAATTCTCCGGCTACACAGCGTCCCCGGCCTCACCGTCTTCTCCATTAGCTTCAGGGTGAGCTTCCTCACCTTTCCCCTAAGTTTGTAGCGCCTCGTTTTCCCCACAACCGATTCCGCCATGGATCCCGAACAAGGTCGCCGCCATGGTCGTCGACCTCCTCGCTCCAGTGCTTGTCATGGACTCCCAGTCCACGCGTTTGACTTCCGCGTGTGCCAGCTTGCGAACGCAACCAAGAACGCCTCAAACCGTGCTCCCTAGCCTCGGCTACGACCTCGCCGCCGTTCTGCTGCCGCCGGAGTCGTCGCCGTCGTCGCTCTCGACCACCCCGAGGACCCCCGTTGCCTCCAGACGATGCGCGAGACGTTGCTGAGTCGAATGGACTTCTCCCCGTGCTCTCCCGTGGCCTCTAGCTCACTCCGGCGACCACGCCGCCGTGCCCGTGCCACCGGCGGCTAACCGCCGGCGAGTTAACCCTAACCCACCCCTAATCACACCCTAAACCCACTGACTACTGGGCCCCAGCCCCTAATCCCTCTGTTAATTAAATTTTAACCACGGGTTTAACCCTACAGAGGCTGACCAGTGGGATCCCTTGTCAGTTTGACTCGGGTCAAACCCCCTGACGTCATGCTGATGTCACAGTGACGCAGTAAATGAATTTCCAGAAAAGAAAAATAGTTTAATAAATCCAGAAATTCCAGAAAATACCCCAAACTTTGGAAATTCATAGAAAATTCATATTAACTCCAAATTGGACAAATAATATATGAAAAATGATCAGGAGAAAATTATCTTTCCAAATATGCAACTTTCAACTCTGTTTGAGTTGAATTTAAAATGGGACCAGTAGCATATGTCATTTGCTTTATTTGAATTTAATTCAAATTCAAACCAAATGATTTTGCCACTTGGACCATGGATTTATGATGCAAATCAACCACACTTCAGAGGCATATCATACACATTTGAAGTTAATTCAAATTGATCAAACTATATCATATATAACTTGATTAAGGTTGAATTCAAATGTGGAATTTGAATTTGCATTTAAAAATGCAATATATTCCACTTAAATGGAATTGCCTCACACATCAAAACTTATACTTCAAGCTTTAACATTCAATCATGTGCTTGAGCATTGCATTCATATTGATTGCTACTTTGTGCTTTGTTTGACGAGTAGAGGTGGAACCGGAGCAAGAGGTCACCCCCTTCGCTGAAGATCCAGAACCCGAACCTCGTCAGCAAGGCAAGCAAACCCCCATTGATCATGTCGATAAAATCCCACTTCCCTCTCATGTCTCGCTTATGCATTGTTTAGGATGATCACCATGTTACGATTCTACCGCATAGATGAACCCATTCCTTTGCATGACCTATCATTTTGTCACAGTAGTAAGCAAACCACAATCCTAGCAACTGTAGGAGTTGTTTGATATCATGTGGCCCCTGCAATGTTACGGCTTATTGCATGCTTAGTATGATACCATGTTGTTACTGTGATGTGAGTCGGGATGGGAGTGATCATGTTGATGATGGTAGAAAAGTGTTGGTGAATCGACCCTAATACAAGGTGAACGATGAGAGGCTGTGTAGGAGTACACGGTGGGTTGTCTCGTTGAACACCGCCCTAAGTCCGAGTTCTTGTGTGGTGATCCAAGATGAAGAGTACAACCACACATTGGGCTCACTGACCCCTCTCGACTTATTAACTCATCCCTTTCGATGTCCAGATGTCGCAGTAGTTCGGAGTTCTGGTAGGCTTGTGGCCTGGATGCTAAGTGAGAGAACGGCTCATCCGAGACCGGCTTATGCACCACGCACACATCGCTTGGGTCCACTTCGGTAAACCGGCCGGGTTCACGATAGTGGTAGCCAACCCAAGTAGGCGGCTTTCTTGGACTAGATAGTCTATGAGGTAACAGTTGTGGTGAGCATCCTCGCTGGCACCCCTTGAATGGTGTCGAGATCAAAGGCGGTAAATGATGGTCATGTGTGTGTAGCGGTACACCCTTGCAAGGTTAACAAAACTATTCGAATAGCCGCGTCCGCGGTTATGGACTACTTGGAAAGCTTAGCTTGTTTATTAGATAACTTGAACCGGATACTTCTAAAACACACCAAGCTAAGTGTGAGTGCTATGGCGTGCTTTCTCGTAGGGAAGTCGAGGAAGGCACCATAGTGGTGTAATTGGTTGGTGAAAGTAGTGGACTCGTGTACGCTTCTTACCTCAAGTCTGGTACTCGTAGTTCAGGACTAGCCAAGTCAAAGCTGGCTTTTCTGCAAGTGAACCCCACCCCCTTTACCTTGATACATGTGCATGAGTAGTATAGCTCCTATGTAAGTCTTGCTGAGTACGCCTTTGTACTCATGTTTGCTTAATCTATGTTTTAGATGACGCCACTGACCCCGAAGGTGGTTTCTTCATCGAGCTGGACGACTAAAGTTAAGCTAGTATAGTCCCAGTCAGCAGACTGGTTCCCGCGTGGAGGGCTTTATGTTGAATAAGGCTTCTTAAGCCAAGTTGTTAAACTTGTCTGTACTCAGACATAATTTGCTTCCGCTTTATGTTGTAATGTTGGATCACATGTATGTGATCTCTGTGTGTACTCTATAAGAGTTAAATAAAATGTACACTTTGTAGAGAATTGCAATGGTACCTGCTGTTCATACAAGGCATGTGTGATGCGTGTATGTTTATAACATGCATGTCTTTGTATGGGTTTTCGAGACCTTAGTTGTGTTCTGGCTGGCGGTCTTTCATACACCAAGTGGCCCTTACATGTGCGCAGCTTGGGGCATCGCGATGCGATTGCTCGAGACTCCGTCTCGTGCACACTTTGTGGTATGATCGAGCCCGCCCTAGACCCCGACTAAGTGATCGGGCTGGAGTAAGTCTATGTGAGAGTTTTGAGATAGTCGATAATATGGTTGAGGCGACTTGTCTTTGAATATGGGAGTTCACCACCCATATCTTTAGACTTGTGTGCGGACGATGAGGACCCATCTCAGTTGATCATCCGGCCTGGATGGGATGCCCCTCACGTACGATGCTTTCCGAGAATGTTCAGTGCTTGGCCTTGTCTGCTTAGACAAGTGGGTGCGGTTCTCGGCTCTCCATATGACTATGTCTTAGCTGTACTTGCATACGCTAACCCCGGGTCCCGACAGACTTGGTATCAGAGCAGGACTGACGGTAGGACTAGTAGCCTTGGCCGAAGTTGAGTCTAGCTTGCTATAGTTATATAGTTACTCTGGGTATATAAGGGAACAACGTAAGGCTTCATTTTTCTCCTTACCCCCTTCGTTCTGAGTTCTGAGTCACCCTCATCTTACTCTACGGGAAGATAGGACTAGGCTCTCCTCTGTCTGTTTAGCACATCTCGTTGATTGCTTCCTTAAAGCCGTAGGAAAGTTGTGTCCAGGTTCTCCTAGCATTGTTGTAATGCTGATTTCTTACATCGTATTATGTAAGTGTTGTTTGCATATTGAAAGAAATTGTCATTTCTTACAATTACAGCCGTTATGCTGTCCGAGTCATTCCAGGTTTATCTCATAATCTGATGCATTTGCAAACTCCTTTCTGTTTCAGATGGCAGATCTTCCCCCTCGACAGGTTGTTCGTTTGACCAGGTGCCTCGGTGTGCGTGGCCATCCCGCCACGTTGATCGAGATGATGTCCTATGTGGGATATCGATGGTACCCTGAGTACACCATCGAGGAGCAGTTCCACGACTTCAACCAGACGCAGTTCCACTGCATTGTCCGGATCTACCCGCACCACGTTGGAGTCACCCAGCCTATCCACTTTGGACATGGCATCGGCGTTACCGAGAACATGGCTGTGCAGGATGCTGCATATTCATGTATTACACTGCTGAGAGAGGAGCACACCATGCTGAGAGAGACTTCTTTCCGCTATATCCCTGTTGCACTTCCAGGAGAAGAGGGATATTACACCGGACTCTACTCAGATCACTCCGCAGAGGATCCAGCACTCCAGGTGACTGCTAGGTTTGCTAGTGACAGATATCGTGATGCACGCGCTCTCCGTTTTGAGCTCCACGCTACTCGTGTTCGTATGTACCGAGCACTGACGGTCTTGGCACCCTTTGTGAGTGTAGGATCAGTGGAGTACGATGCGATCTATCCAGTGAGGACCCAGATGCCTTCTCGAGTTGCTTGGCCCGAGATTGGAGGAATTTTTCCACCCCGTGGTCCTTTGCTTCCACCCTACACTGGACCTAGGCCCCATCCTTGCCCAAATGGATATCAGGGTCCACAAGCCTCCGTGTTTTCCGATGGTCACCTCCAGCTACCGGGATACGCGGGTAACTTCTATGAGGATTACTATGGAGATGGAGATGAGTGAGACCGCCTGTGGTCTTACTTAGTGAGGATGTAGTAGTATCCTAGTATATTGTAAGCAAGGTGTCTAAGTTCCAGAGGCTTAGATAAATAATGTATAGGAAGTCAGAGTGCCTCTGAAGGATGTATCATCTTCATCACGTTTGTATTAGCTTAGTGCTTGTACTAAAACGATGTATGGTTTGTATGACAGCTTGTGAATATATGGCTTGTATGCTTTATCACCATGTTGTCAAGATGATTACTTCCTTTGCTCTGTAATCCTTCCAGTACTTCAATACCTTGATTAGTCTCTTGAAATCAACTCTGTTTGACTTTGGATTTTTCACCTTCAGGATGTCTCAAGGAACCCGTGGCCAGGTTGGTCGTAACCAAGGTCGTGGGAACAACCAGGAGGAAGACAACCTTCCACCCCCACCCACGATGGCCCAAGTTCTGATGGAGGTCGAGAGGAACCGCCGTGACTCTCACCACCTGCTGGAAGTCATCGCACGCAACACCACTCAACAGCGCAATGAGATGGTGTCTCTGAACGACTTCATCCGGCTTCATCCTCCGGTTTTAAGTTACTCCACCGAACCCCTTGACGCCGATGACTGGCTTCGCAGCATCGAGAGGAAGCTCCAAGCAGGCCATGTTGCAAATGGCGACAAGGTCAGCTATGCCACCTATCACCTTGAAGGTGCAGCAAGCTCTTGGTGGGAGAATTTTCTGAATATGCGCCCCGTTGGACCACCAGCATCTTGGGAGGAATTCTGCACGTCTTTCCGCGAGCACCACATCCCCAAAGGTCTCATGGACCGCAAACGTGAGGAATTCTGTAACCTCACATGATCGAGGCACCTTTGCAGTTTTCTATATTGCTATGCTGAGTTTGCTGGGATCTGATGGATTATGAGATTATGTTCAGATTGTGATGAGTGATATATTTGGTTCTCTTTTATATTTGTGTTCTTTAGTAAATTCTTGCATGATTCTCCGTTGTCGTATTTTACTTTGGCCAAGTGATTTGTTGCAACTCCAAGAGGGAGCGTTATGCTTGATTGTGGGTTCAGCCCCTTGATGTCTAGCTTGAGTGACAGAAACATTAGACTAGGGTATGTGTTGTTGCCACCAGGGATAAAACAACGGTGCTTGTACTTGCGGGTGCAAGGATTGTTTACTTTACGCATAGTTCTTTTAATGCAGTTGTCTGTTGCTTTGAGTTTACACTTTGGGTGGGATTTGCAACTTAATACCAGCGAGATGTTCTGGATAGATATCTCAAGGTGGATGATTCGTAGTAGATGCAGATGGATTTCGGTCTACTTACCATGGCGTACTACCCATTGCTTTTGAGCCTCTTCCTTTCTTTTGTAGCATAGTTAGCATTGCGGTGCGTTTATAATCCTGTCAATTGCTCAGTTGTGATTTGTTTACCTCACTAGCACCTTTATCGTCTTTTTCGAGAGAGACATCACTAGTGAACATCTCGGGACCCCGGTCCATATTCACACCATTTTTTACACCTTCACTTTACTTTCAGATCTTACTTTCCGTTATCATTATCATTATCTCTTGCGTTGATCCTTTGTAAAAAGCAAGGCCGGAGGAATTGACAACTCCTCTGTACTCGTTGGGAGCAAAGTTATTTGTTGTGTGTGCAGGTCCAGGCGAAGTTAGCAACCTCGGCGCCACTGTTCACTTTACCACCTTCTTGTATCTCTACGAGTCCTACGGGAGACAAATTGACGGGGATCAACCCCGACAAATCCCATGGGCAGGGACCCTGGGTTAGTCATGAGAGGCACAGGTTGGACGATAGCTCGTCGGCAAACAGGAGGACACGTTCCTGCTCGATATTATTGATGAGGGAGATGTGATTACAGTGGATGCCAAGGCTGGAGCGCTCAAGGATAGGGTTACAGATGATATTAGATGCCTTTGGCGTCGCCCCTCCTAGCCCTTATATACTGGGCTAGGTCTCGGGGAGTTCATCTACGTTTACAGGTAAGCTTTCCTAACCCTAGCTTGCTCCTTGTGAGTCGCAGACTCCTGCGTCGGTGCCGACTAGCGGGCCAAAGCGGGTCTTCATGGGCCTTCTACCTTTAGGGACACCGGGTAGGCTTGTCTGCAGGAGTCGTGAGGTCACCCCCTCGTCAGTAGCCCCCGACTGCCTGGGGGACTCGAAGAGTCGCGCAGGGACTCGAGTACATCCATTTGTCGGTCGTTTGTATGCGCGGTACAACCGCGGGTCGCTGGCAGTCTGTTGGCCATGACAAAACCTGTTTCGAGGGATGCTAAGCTGAAAGGGCCCAAGGAGTCGACTGGTCGAGCCTTGGTGAATTGCGCTAGTGGAAAATACCGCAGTAGCCCAATCAAACCCACGTCCCTCGACGTGAGCTTGGAACACTGGTGTCAAGAAAAAGTCCTGCCGCTTCAGGTCTTACGGTGTTCATTTGCCGCCAGTAATGTGCATAGCCTAAGGCGCGTCCGCCCGGCTTTTTCTATCATGCGCAGCGCATGGAAAAGGTTGGGAGTGAAATCGCTCTTCGGCAAGTCCCAGCCCGGCCGAAATTCGCAGCGGGGTCTTACCTACACGCTAATCTTGCGTGGCATCTGGGCACAGTGTGTCGTGTTCCAGGAATGTGAATTTTTGAGGCATGGAGCCTAATAGTATTGCACCCGCTTGGAACAAAACAACAAGCGAGTTGTTCACTTATTCACCCGCGGAGCTTGTTTCGAGTACTCCGGCAAGGGGTTCTTCGCGATTGGTTACTCGAATGCCGTTTCGGCTCTTGAGGTGAGGGAGCACCTCAGACTCTTAGCGCCGTATGATCTTGGCGAATGCATGTTTGTCTTGTGTCGGCTTGAGGGAGGACCCGAGACTCTCTTGAGTGCGAGTGGTCACTCAAGCACATTGCTGACTTTTAGGCGGCTGCTCACCTGAGGCTCGGTTTTGAGCGGGTATGCTCCCGATGGGAGTTTAAATATATTTGAAAACATGTGTTTAAGAAATCATTCTGGATGTTTGCTGGTATTTTTCACCGCTTGTCAGGATAACGATGCCTCTGTTTGATGGCTCTCAGGGATGCTCCGCCAGTGAACCGTCACGTCTTCATGACCGGTCACAATGATGACCGTTGTGGCGTACGGCAGGCGCTGGTTGAGTTTCCGATACGCGCGTTGGAAACGCGCGTGAATTGACGCGTCTCACGCACAGTGCGTCCCGTGGGAAAGCATCTTGGTCTTGGAATCTGAGACGTCCGCGACGTTTGGTCTTTGAATTAATTGCTGCTGTCGTCTTGGCTTCACTGTGCCGGGAGATTTTTGTTCTATAAATAAGCCTTTCTCTTCCACAGCGTTTCGCCTCTATCCAGCTTGCTGCTTTGCCTCTTCCTTCTTCTCTTCTTCCTCTCATGGTTCCTAGGCGAGGTGTTGGCCGTGGCCGTGTTCGTCGTGGCCGTGGTGGCCGTACACCACGCTCATGTCGTGGTGGTCGCCATGGTACGGCGCCAATGCCTTCCTCCTCTCCCATGGAGGAGGGATTCTGGCGCTATGATTTTATTTTACGCGTTCGTGGCCAGAGCGCCAATCGCGTTTGTAAGGCCCGATATGCGGTATTGTTCCAGATCTAGATGTTTCCATCCAGATCCGGGGACGAAGCACATATCGGTCCCACCGCGACATATGACATAGCCATATGCCCCGGATTTCCAACATGATATCACAACATTACAGATACAGGATACAACATCTCATACAATCGGCATACAACTGCCTCAAATACAATACAACAGCGGAAGGTACATGTCTGAGTACAGACTACAAACAAATGCCTACTGGCAAAGAGAAAAGCATCGATCCCATAACCACACGGGTCCAGGCCCTCCGCCGGGATCCGCCTAACTAGTCGTCGTCGAGTCTCCACGTGAAACGTCGATCACCATACCTGTTGTCGATCAAGGACCCTGAAAAGAGTTTGGGGGTAGTATCATGAGTACAGAGGTACTCAGCATCCAACTGTAGTGGTCATCTGACCCAGCAAGGACTTCACCACTCGTCATTCTAGGACAACTAGTAGTTTACGGTAAGGATGGGGTAAGTGGTGAGGTTGCTGCCGCACTAGCATTTATGAAGTGGCTAACGATCTAGAGAGTAAGATAAGAAGCCAAGCATTCGATGAGGAATCGCCTCCAACAAGTCTGCTATCCACCTACTACGCAAACATAACACCTATCCTATCCTTGTCCTCCTCTTCGCATCCCGACGAAGAAGAAGCAGTCAAGGCACACACACACACGTTGATCAAGTTATATTAAGATTATCTCAGTTGTTGTTGTCTATGAACAAGGAGTAGGTCTCAAGTCGTCCATAACCGTGGACACGGCTTCTCGAAAAGATTTAACCCTGCAGGGGTGTACCAACTGCCCATTACGAGGCTCCGCACGCACGTCCATCTCTCTTAGTTGCTACCCATCACAGGCAACCATTTTATGATTTAGTTCCAAGAGATCCGAAACGACAAGTACCTCTAGCTAACGACGAACAAATCCGGGTGGCCCCCGGTGAGACGACATCCAACTCAGGAGCCGGCCGCGCTCTCGATCTGGTCTCTACCGTATGACTCCAGGTTTGGATTGCCGGTTAATCACACATGGGACAACCGGGTCCTCAGCCGGTCATGATGGGCCAGCAAGGGAACTAAGTCCTCACTGGTCCGGGTTGTTTTAAATAATATCTGCCAGGAGCTACCCGACAGACACACACACGGTTTTCAAATGGTAAATCAGCTTGGGCCACCACTAGAAATGTTTGAAGCTAGGTAGGTAAGAAAAGGGGACCCCATAAAATCCCACACGCGGTTAGGCACGCTCAGTCTTAAAACCAATACCCGGAACTCGGGTCCTAGGTGACTCGAATGGAACAAAGCGTCGGGGCGGGATAGCCTAGACCTTCCATCCTTCGTCGAATATAGTCAACATTATAATAATCATACCATCAACAATAATATAATAATCAGGTGATATCCCAACCCAAAGAGTAACAGGGTAACATCGTAGCATCCTAAGCATGCATACTAAGCAGGGGCTGAGCAACGAGCAATAGTAACATAGCAGTACAAGGTTTGCTGGGAGGGGACATGGCTGTATCGGTTTGAAAGAGGCTGTAAACATGTGGTAGGATCAAACATCGAACCTAACCTATACTAGCATGCAAACCGCTGGTTGAAATAGAATGGATCATAAGTAATGTATAGTCCTTGCCTGTTGAAAAGTCGGGTTCCGAAGGTGTAGTCGATCGCAAGCTCGCATCGTCTCCGAGAGGTACCCGCGGGAGCACACAAGAAGTAAACATTGGAAAGCAATCAACGGTGCACCACTATTACTACGGAGCAATACAAGATCAAAGAGACAACACAAGGCACGGCAACGCGATACGGATCTATCGTCGAGGACGGTTACTAACGATTTAAGTGGAGTACTCGTCACACACGACGATACCGCACGTTTACGGTGGTTCAAATTGCTTAGCTACAGGTGATCAACCAACGGTTGTTAACATGGCAACTCAAGCAAGCATGGCAAAGCACACAAACATGGCAAGAGGTGAAGCACAAATTAAACTATCTATGCTAGTCAATTTAAGTGAGGCACAACCTAAACATGGCATAACACTAAGTGTCGCACGATGATTAAAACATTTGGTACTGTTCTGCCCTAAACCATATTTTAGGTTGGTTAACAACAGAAAGCAATAGCATAAACACAAAGTACACGAAAAACTAATCAAGTTACATATAAAGAACACCCCAAACGGAGTTACGGTTAAAAAGATATAAGCAAGACAAGCTATGCACACATGCTGTGTAAACAGGGGTAACTCTATATGAAAAAGTGCAGCAACATGACATAGCAATACATGGGATGAAAGTAGACATGATGATTAACAAAATGCAATTGGAATCACTCAATTCCGATAAACGGTCGCGACACATTCGTCGACCGAAATTGCAACAAAATAACAGTTTCAGCAATAGCAGCACAATAACATCAGGATAGCTACTTTGGAGCAAGATATAAACATGATGCAGCAAGCAAATATGGCAAGTGAATGCATGAAACTGAATTAGAAACATTGCTTAACGCAACGCAAAAGGAATCAATGCAATAGGCCTCATGGATTTGTTACAATCATCATGCAAAGTTGCAACAAAATAATAACAGCAGCTCATAACAGGAAAAGTAGCAGTTTAACGGCGTGATGCCCTGTTCAGTACACAATTACACAATCAAGATGAGTTCAAATGCAAATGCTATCAAAAGATGAATGAAAGTACACGCAATTCTGAGCAACTTTTGTTTTGGGGGCACGTTCATCGGAGCTATAGATTACTCACAATTATCGTCGCAAAAACATATCAGCAGCAATAATCCTGGGACTTAGCAAAAAAAAAACAGAGCTAGGAAAAAAATAAAAAGAGGCACGGGCTGGCTCACCCAGTGGGCTCGGCCCACTGGCCGTGGCTGGCTTGGCCTTGGCGCCTGGGCCTGGCTTGGGCTGGGGGCTGTGGTGGCCTGGGCTGGGCCGGCCATGGCCCACCTGCTGGCGGTTGGAGCGCAGCGAGCGGCTGGGGCTGCGCTCGTCCCCGACAAGGACAGCAGGCGGCGGCGGTTTGCCCGGTGGCGCGCCGGCCACCAGTGCTGGCGGCGGAGGGGGCTGGAGGCGAGGAGGCGCCGGGACCGGGCGCGGCAGGGATCCGGAGGGGCGCGGGGCTCCGGCGGCGGGCTTCTGGCCGCAGCGCCTCCGAGCTCCACGTGAGACGGCCATGGCGCGGCAAGCTTCGGCTTGCTCCATGGTGGCGGCGGCGGCCTGCGAGGACAGAGGAGAGGAGGGTGAGCACGGGAGGAGAGGGAGGAGAGGAGATGGGGAGAGAAGGGGGGCTCGCCGGGGCTGCTGCCGGCGACGTGCTCGCAGCGAGCGGCGGCTCCACGGGCAGGGAGGCGGCTGGAGGGAGAGAGGAGATCCAGGGGCGACGTGGCAGCCTCCGGGGCCGTCAGATCTTCGGATCTGACGGTCCAGGATGGATTGGGCGAAATCCAGATCTGAAATTTAGGGTTTGGACGAAAATTGAGGTGTTTTTCTAGATCTGGGGGGGCTAGTGGCTTAGGGAAACCCTAAGTGGTGGGGTGGTCTATATATAGCCCCGGTGGCTGGCAGTTTGCAAAAACATCATCAGTTTTTATCTCGCGCGCGCGGTGCTCACGTTTCTGACCGCCGGGGGTCCGCGGTACCTCCGATTCGGGTAAAACTTCGAACTGCGGGATCAGTGCGTCAAACCGGCGGCGTTCACCTCGCGCTGGAACCGTTCCGAAAACACTTTCCGGCGCGCTATAAAAATATCCCGTTTAGTTATTAAACGGGGTTTTTCGTTCCGTTGGCTGCGGCTGGTCTCGTGCGGTTTTCGCGACGGTGATCGGGTGAAACCCGGTGTCGCAAAGGTCAAGTGCCAGGGTGGCAAGGGTCGGTCTCCGTCTGATACGAGATAAGAGGGGGGAAAATAATCGCTGATCGATAAATTGGGGATGCAAACACCGCAAACAACTCAGACAATCAAACAACTCACACCGAAAACAAATTTTTTAATTTTTGTGAAAACTGGGCTGTTACAGCGTTCTTCTTCCCTCCGCTTTTTACTCCATTGTCTCTGAACGTGGCTTAGATGGCTTGCTTCTGCACCTTCAAGAGAGTTGTCGATCTTCTTCTTATGTTGACTTGGAGGTTGATAGCTCCCGCTTGATTTTTCTTGGCTCTGGTTGGAATTTGTTTGCTCGGCGGTTGAATTTGTGAGATGGAGATATGCTCTGCTGTCGTTTTGACGGCGAAAGCACTGTCACTGTCCGTGCATTCGACCCGAGCGGCAACAGCATGGATCCGCACTGGAAGGAGTCGATCAGCGACAGCTCCACAAGGTCGACGAGTCCTACGCCTGCATCTTCTACAGCTCCGTCATCTGGCGACTCCTCAGGTGGTGATGTCGTCTCCCTCAGCTCCAAAGAGGACATCGATGTCAAGCCGTCGATCAAGCGGGCGCGCCAAGCGACCTTATAGAACTGGAGGTGGCCTCATCTTCGCCGGCAACTCGGAGAAGAAACTGTAAAGCCGGAGAAGAAGGCGTGCAGCTGCAGCTGGAGAAGAAGCTGGTGGAGCAGGAGAAAAAGCTGGTGGAGCATCGACAAATAAATCGAGCTTCACCCTTTTGTTATGTCATTGACATCCTCTGCTAGCTTCCTTTTTTTCCCTTTGTCTTTGGTGATGCCCTTGTACTAGAGTCGATTACCCCTCATGGGCACACATGTAGAAGTCGTAATTCCTTGGGTAATTCCCTCTTGTAACAGGAGCTGCCTTCTATCCAAATGTAGTTGAGTCCTTTTATACCTTTAAGGTTGAATTTCAAGCTGTGGTTGAGATCTTGCAATAAACTGTGTTTTCGACTGCTGTGATGCACTGTCTTCGACTCCTTTCTGATGGCGCAGAATGTCTTCGATTCCATCTGATAGTGTGAGATGTCTTCGACTCCATCTGATAGCGTGAAATGTATTAGACTCCTCCCGTGATGCTCCGACTTTAACTTTCTGGTGTGTTCTATCAAGTGCGCGACAGCGCTCCCGATGGGAGTAGCCCCCGAGGCTACGTTTTAGTTGTAGAGTCAAACGTAGGCTTAAAACTTTTCATACTCTAGAGTAGTCCCCGAGTCTTGGTTGTTTGTCGTCTGGGTGAAGACTTGAAGATTGCTAACCTGGTGTTTTTTAATAGGGCCGCAGCGTGTCTCGGGGAATGCTTATGCCTGAGCCCCCGAGTTTTTAAGGTGAGCTCGCGTAGGTGGTGATAGCGTCTTTCGGGGGGATTTTTTGTGCTTAAGCCCCCGAGTGCTTTGGTGAAGATCGCTTGAGTGGCGATAGCGTCTCTCGCGGGGATTTTATGCTTAAGCCCCTGAGTTCTTTGGTGAAGATCGCTTAAGTGGCGATAGCGTCTCTCGGGGGGATTTTATGCTTAAGCCCCCGAGTGCTTTGGTTAAGATCGCGTAGGCGATAGCGTCTCTCGGGGGGATTTTATTCTTAAGCCCCCGAGTGCTTTGGTTAAGATCGCGTAGGCGATAGCGTCTCTCGGGGGGATTTTTGTTCTTAAGCCCCCGAGTGCTTTGGTTAAGATCGCGTAGGCGATAGCGTCTCTCGGGGGGATTTTATTCTTAAGCCCCCGAGTGCTTTGGTTAAGATCGCGTAGGTGATAGCGTCTCTCGGGGGGATTTTATTCTTAAGCCCCTGAGTGCTTTGGTTAAGATCGCGTAGGCGATAGCGTCTCTCGGGGGGATTTTTGTTCTTAAGCCCCCGAGTGCTTTGGTTAAGATCGCGTAGGCGATAGCGTCTCTCGGGGGGATTTTATTCTTACCCCCGAGTGCTTTGGTTAAGATCGCGTAGGCGATAGCGTCTCTCAGGGGGATTTTATTCTTAAGCCCCCGAGTGCTTTGGTTAAGATCGCGTAGGCGATGATAGCGTCTCTCGGGGGGAGTGGGTGCTCGAGCCCCCGAGTGCTTTGAGATGGAAGTATTTGGGCAACATTTATTTTTATTGCGGTCGAGCGGCTACATGAGTTGCCAGTCATGTCTGCCCGATAGGGACTATGGATAAAACAGTCGCAAGTTTGCGACGTTCCATGGGTTACCCACGTCCTCGTCTGTCTTCGGGTTCTTCAGCCGGTAGGCGCCACCTCCGATGACTTCTGAGACTATAAATGGTCCTTCCCATTGGGGGGCAAGTTTATGGACCTTCTCTTGTATCAGCCGTAGGACTAGGTCACCTTTGTTGAAGGTTCTAGTGCGCAAGCGACTGCTTTGGTAGGTGCGTAGCTTGTCTTGGTACCCCTCTGATTTTTTCAGGACTGTATCTCTTGCTTCGTCAGCTGTATCTTTGTCATCTTGTAATGCTTCTTCTGCTTCTTCTTCTTCGTACCCGGTGACCCGAGGTGCTCCGAACTTGAGGTCATGTGGTAGTACTGCCTCTGCCCCGTACACCATCAAGAAGGGTGTGTACTGGGTCGCGGTGTTTGGTGTAGTTCGTAGGCTACATAGTACCGCGGGCAGTTCTTCTACCCAGTTGCCGGCGTCTTGCTCGAGTGGTGCGAGGAGCCGCTTCTTGATTCCCCCGCATACAAGGCCGTTTGCTTTTTCCACTTGGCCGTTGGACTGCGGGTGCGCGACTGATGCATAATTGATTTTGATGCCCAGTTCGTCGCAAAAGCTCTGGAATTCTGCGGCTGTGAAGTTCGTGCCGTTGTCCCTGATGATGTTGTGTGGCACTCCGAACCTGAAGATGATCGATTTGATGAAGTTGACAGCCGTGAGGGCTGTGGAGCTGGTGATGGGCACTGCTTCGATCCATTTAGTGAACTTTTCGACCGCGACGAGCAGGTGTGTCCTTCCGCCCTTTGATGATTTCTTGAGTGGGCCCACCATGTCGAGTCCCCAGGTGGCGAACAGCCAGGATAGTGGTATGGTCTTGAGCTCTGAGGCGGGAGCGTATGGCCTGTTGACGAATTTCTGGCAGGCGACACAACGTCGCACGATTTCCTCTGCGTTTTTCATGGCAGTGGGCCAATAGAACCCGGCTCGGAATGCTTTGGACACGAGTACTCGACTGCTCGCATGGTGCCCGCAGGTGCCTTCGTGGATTTCGAGCAGTAGGGCTTTGCCATCTTCTTTGTCGATGCACCTTTGGAGTATCTGGGTGATGCTGCGCTTGTATAGTTGTTTGTTGATCACCGTGAACGCCTTGGATCGTCGGCTGATGCGTCGTGCTTCGGCCACGTCTTGCGGTAGCGTACCTTCGATTAGGAATCGGAGGAACGGTTTTGCCCAGACAGGTCCTTCGAGCTCCGTCGGAGTTGTGCTGTCGGGTGTGCTGGTGCTTGTGCCTTCTGATGGGCTTGCTGCTGCCACCTGCGCCAGGTCTGTTGCGTACTCGCCGTCCACGACTGCTTAAGGTGCTGCTGCCTATATCTTGATGGATCTCTGGCTGATGCTTTCGAGAAAAACGCCGGGTGGTACTGGTCCTCGGGTCGAACCAATGTTCGCGAGTTCGTCAGCTTCTGTGTTGTTGGCCCTGGTGATGTAGTTGAGCTCGCAACCGTCGAAACTTCCTTCGAGTGCGTTGTAGAGCTTCTGGTAGGCCTCAATGTTGTCGGCTATTGCGTCGTAGTTTCTCATCGTCTGCTGGACGACGAGATTGGAGTCCCCGTAGATTATGAGGCGAGTGGCTCCGCACGTTTTGGCCATGCGCATGCCATGGAGGAGTGCCTCGTATTCTGCTTCGTTGTTGAAGGCATGACTGAAGTTGATCTGGAGGACATATTTTAGCTTTGTTCCTTTAGGGGAGATGAGAACAACTCCTGCCCCGGCTCCTTGTTGTCTCTTGGACCCATCGAAGAACATTAACCATGAACTTGATAGGTCTGGGGGGCCTGGTGTCTGAACCTCCGTCCCATCGACCAGGAAATCTGGGAGTACTTGGGCTTTGATGGTTGTTGGGTGCTTGAACTGCAAGTCCCGTGGGCTGAGCTCAATGTTCCACTCGGCGACTCGTCCAGTCGCTCCAGGGTTATTGAGTATGTCAGCGAGTGGTGCGCTGCTCACGGTTGTGATAGGGTGCTCGTCGAAGTAGTGGGACACCTTTCTTGAGGTCATGATGATGGCCAGTAGTAGTTTCTGATAATGCGGGTACCGCTGCTGGGATTTGGTCAGGAGCATGTTGAGGTAGTAGATTGGTCTCTGGATGCTCTGGACCTTGCCTTCTTCTGTGCGTTCGACAACGAGCGTTGTGCTTACTACACTGTTGCGTGCTGCCACGTAGAGGTATATCTTCTCTCGTTCCTTGGGTACCTCCAGGATTGGTGGGGTCGAGAGTTTCTTTTTCAGGTCCACGAATGCTTGGCGGGCTTCCTCTGTCCACTCGAAATTCTTTCCTTTCCTGAGCAGCTGATAGAAAGGCAGCATGCGTTCTCCCAGCCTGCTGATGAAGCGGCTTAGGGCTGCGAGTTTTCCAGTGAGCTTTTGTACTCCTTTGACGTCGGTTGGTTCTTGCATTCGGGCGATGGCTTGGAATTTCTCAGGGTTTGCTTCGATTCCTCGGACAGAGACCATATAGCCGAGCAGCTTCCCCGCCGGTACGCCGAATGCGCACTTCTTTGGGTTGAGTTTGATTCTGTATTTGTTGAGCGCTGCGAAGGTTTCGCGCAGGTCGTCGAGTAGTGTGGATGCTTTGTAAGTCTTGATGACGATGTCGTCCACATAGACTTGCACATTTCTTCCGATTTGCTCTTTCAGGCGGGCCTGCATCATTCGCTGGTATGTGGCACCTGCGTTCTTGAGCCCGAAGGGCATGGTCCTGTAGTAGAATACGCCATAGGGGGTGATAAACGATGTGTGCTCTTCGTCTTCTTCCTTCATCCTGATCTGGTTGTATCCTGAGTAGGCATCAAGAAAGGAAAGTAGATCGCACCCTGCTGTCGAGTCGATTATCTGATCGATTCTAGGCAGGGGGAAGTGGTCCTTTGGGCAATGCTTGTTGACTGGTCCGTAGTCGACACACATGCGCAGCACGGTCGTGTCTTTCTTGGGCACCAGCACTGGATTGGCTATCCAGGTGGCTTTCTTTGTTTCTCGGATGAACTGGGCGTCGAGTAACCGGTTGACTTCCTCTCCGATTGCTCTGCGCTTCGGCTCCAAGAATCGTCTCAGAGCTTGCTTCACCGGCTTCGTGTTATGCTTGATGCGTAGGGCGTGCTCCACGAATTCGTGTGGTATTCCAGGCATGTCGGCTGGGCACCAGGCGAATATTTCCCACTCATCTCGAAGGAAAGCGACGAGAGTCGTCGCCTACTCCTCTAGTAGGTGGGCGTACACGCGGACTGTTTTGTCCGGGTCCGTCGGGTGCACTTGGTGAGTGACTGTGTCGCTGTCGATGCTGAAGTCGCGTCCATACTCCTTAGATTCGCTTCGGCTCACCAATGGGAAGGTACTCTTGTCCGTCACCATAGCTATTTCTCTGAGTTCTTGTTCGGCTCCGAATGTGTCGGAGATTTTGTGAAAGTCACGGTCACATTGATCTGATTTGATGAAGCTTCCGTTGATCGTGAGGACTCCCGTTGATCTTGGCATCTTGAGCTTGAGGTAGGCGTAATGTGGAACCGCCATGAACTGCGCGAATGCTGGCCGTCCCAATATGGCGTGATACTGCGATTGCCAGTCGAGTACTTCGAACTTGAGGACGTGCTTTGCGAAGTTGCGTTGGTTGCCGAAGACGACTTCGAGTTCGACGACTCCGAGGGATGTGGCTGCTTCTCCTGGGACTCTTATCTTTTATATTTTTGTTCCTAAGTAATTCTTGCATGTTCTCCATTGCTGTTTATTGCTTTGGCCAAGTAGTAGGTAGTAACTCCAAGAGGGAACGTTATGCTCGATCGTGGGTTCATGCCCCCCGATGACACGCTTGAATGATAGAAACATGAGTCTAGGGGATGTGTTGTTGCCACAAGGGGAAACAACGGTGCTTGTAACCGCGGTTGCAAGGATTGTTTACTTTACGCAAAGTGCTTTTTAATGCAGTTGTCTGTTGCTTTGGGTTTACACTTTGGGTGGGGCTCGCAACTTAATACCAGCGAGATGTTCTGGATATATATCTCAAGGTGGATGATTAGTAGTAGATGCAGTTGGATTTTGGTCTACTTATTTATGCGTACTACCCATGCTTTTGAGCCTCTTCCTTTCTTTGTAGCATAGTTAGCATTGCGGTTCGTTTATAATCCTGTTAATTGCCCATCTGTAATTTGTTCACCTCGATAGCAGTTTTATTGATTTTTGGGAGAGAGACGTCACCAGTGAACATCACGGGATCCCGGTTCATATTTTCATCATTGTTTACGTGCTTGTTTACTTTTCTGCTTTTACTTTCAGTTGCTATCATTATCATTATCTCTTGTGTTTTGATCATTTGTAAACAACAAGACCGGAGAGATTGACAACCTCTCTGAACTTCGTTGGTAGGAAAGTTATTTGTCTCTGCGTGTAGGTGCAGGTCAAGGAAGCAACTTTTGTCTAAAACGGTGCCATTGTTTCCTTGCCACCTACTTATCATCATCGGAGTCCTATTGGTCGATACTCTCAACCTTTGGTATCTTCACCAAGGGAAACTTGCCGCTACGCTGCATCTCACCTTCCACTTGGGGTAACCAACGAAGGGTGAGAAGCAATTATCATCTCTCGCGTATCACGCGCCCAACCATGGCGGCCCAGCGGTGACCGGTATGGGGTGGAGGGGGCTACGGCGAGGATATGGGGGGGCGGAGACAGAGCTCACGGTGAATCTCGCGAGAGGCTTGTGGAGCGCGGGGGTGGCCGGGGCAGTGCAGAAAGCGGCGAGGAAGATGGCGGCCGTGGCGGTCCAGACGGCTCGACGGTGAGCTTGCGGCGGATGCAGCGAGAGGAGGAAGACGATGGCAACGTCGGCAGCGACTCCCGGCTCCAAACAAGCGGTGCAGGCAACGAAGAGGACCACTTGCGACCTCCTGGACACGGTGGGGTGGAGGGGCACGGCCTGTGGCCGCGATGGCGACGCTGGCCGGGGGGAGCGCGGCCTCGCTGCGCGCTATGGGGAAGAGGACGGCGTGAGAGGGGGAGGGGAAACAGCGACTTGGGTTAGGGAGGGCATGGGGTCTCGGGGGATGACCTTATCCCAGCCGGCGACGATAGGATGGCCGACGCGTGGCCACGACCGTGGGATGGCCTCCACGGCTTCCCCAGCCTCCCACTGTAGCGAGAGGTGGAAGAAGCAGGGGAGGGGAGAATGGGCTGGGCCAATAGGCCATAGTTGCCTAGGGCGCTAGATAGGGCTTTTTTCATTTTCTATTTTGTTGTTGTTTTCGGTTTCCTTTTATTTTAAGTTTCTATTTTATTTAATCACCATTTGGTTTTTGTAAAATATTAAACCAACACCAATATTCGTATTACTCCTAAATATGTTGTTACAAAACGGTTTGAGCTTTTTATAAATTCATTTGAATTTTGTTTAAATAATAATTGATTAAAAGGGACTCTTTTGGCTACCGTTTGAATTGTTTAAAATATTTAAAATATTATAATAAATTCCCATTGATATAGTAACTTGACCTAATGACTTTTAGGCATTTAATAAAATTGTTTGCACAAATTTTGGTTGAACATTAACTGCCACTTTGTTTTGGAATTTTTAATTGGGTTGAATTTGAATTGAGATAGGATCCAATGTGATCAAGCACTGTAATTCAAAATGACTTATCTTAATCATGAGGATTACTGTAGCCTGACACCCGGGGTGTTACACCCTCGATGCCTACTTATAAGTGCAGGCACTCTGTGAACCTCCCTCTTTCGAAACCTAGCCGAAGTATTCCTTCTTTCTCTTTCCTCGGGCCGCCATCCCTCCCTTGTTCCGCCATGGCCGAGAGTTGGTGAGATCGAATTCGTCATCGTTAGAGGTTGTCGTCGTCGTCCAGGAGCTCAATTGTCAGGTATTCTTCCTCGTCAGTGCCTTCCCCGCCAAGCAATTGGAGTCGAAAGGAATGGGATTGACACCATCGTCTTCTTCCTTTTCTTCAAGCCATTGACATCGTGTTCTTCCTTCACGGTTTCATCTTATTCAACGTAATCATCGATGGCAACCATCTCTGTATGAGTGATTTATCCTTTCCCTTTTGTTTTCCTCCCATGCGTAGCATCGCAGGCATTTGAGGACATCGTCGTCCTCTTCTGTGTCCCAATGTGTGTTGTCCTCGGCATGCCCTCTCCATGTTCGGGGATGCACGCACATGACCAAGTGGTAGAAGAGCACATATATGTTAGCAAAGTGCTTGCCTTTGTGCACCCCCCCTACGTGGCAGCGTCTCATCATCGTCGTGTTTCCGTCAGGTTCAGCAAAGTTTCACTTTTCATCACTTTAGCCAGTAGGCGTTGGAGATGGTAGTTCAGGTTTCAAACATGTTAAGTGACGAGCAAACGTGTAGTAGCGCAGTGGCAGCGTCACTTTCAATTAAGCGCAAGCTAGCGGGATCAAATCTTGGTAGCGAAAATCCTCACCCCTCTTCCAATCTCCGTAGAGGCATACAGAGGGACCCGAATGTCAGTGGCACATGCCACCATGGCCCCATGGGCTCGGCCCAGGAGTGTGCAGGTTGTTTATTTGATCCCGCCACCATGCCTCCATCCAACGTACCAGGGGTGGCGCGGTCATGTCTTTGTATGATTTCAAAGCAGGGGAGGCGAAGGTGGCAGAGGAGCCATGGCACGAGAGTCATGAAAGTGGGACGACACTATGGGAGAGTGAGTGTAAGTGCAATGTGTAGAAGATAGCAGGATCGCTGATGAAGGGCTATGCATCACGCCTCCTTATAAAGGTGGGAGAGTACTTGCGATGGTCTTGTGGTAAATGGTCGGGCTCACCTCCTCATGTCGTACGATTAGGCGATTGTATGGCACGACATCATTTCCCTTTTGAAAATGAAGCAACCATCCAATTATAGCTCGCACTTTAGGTACTGCACCCAGAGTTTGATGAATCGATGAACTGTCATGGTTTTTGTGGCTCACTGACTTGCCGTGCCCCTTCGGGGTCATCGCTAGTTAGCTGGGGGCGGGTATACTGTGATCAATACGGAGGATGCCGATTGAACATGATGGGTCATTATGACAGTCAATGGGCATTGGTTGGCGATGTGATACGTCTTCAACTGATGTGATACGTCTTCAACGTATCTATTTATTTTAATTGTTTGATGCTATTATGTTATCACTTCAATTTATAATTAACATTATTTTATTTTATTTTATTTTATCAAACTAATCGATTAACCCAATGCTTAAGCCAATTGTTATTCTGTCCATCTTTTTATGTTTTACAGGAAAAAAAAATTGGCTGTTAAAAAGGGTCGGGAAATTTTCCTATCTTTTTCTGAAGTAGAAAAGGCCACAGGCTATAGGGGGCCACCGGGAAGGGTCCAAGGTGGCCACACGATCACCCCACTGACCTGGGACACCACCTGGTCATGTGCTCCCCCCTCACACCCCCTTAACTTGATTATTTCGCTTAAATTGATTATAAATTCCGAAACCCCATAATCTCTAGAAAAATGTATTTCTCCATCGTCACACACTCCTGAACCTCGATGAACCAATTTGAAGGTTGTTTCTAATGTGTTGTCAGGGTGGTGATCGATAAGCGGAGACTCTACATCATCCTTGCTGCCTCCATGGTGACGGTTTGAGTAGTTCTTTATCAAACCTACAGTTCCATGGATGTAACGTCCTATTTTTTGGATTTTTTGAGTTATAGAAGCATTATATATTATTTAATCTCTACACTCTGTCCTTGTCGGGGGGATGACCCCCGATTGGGCCAAGGAAGCGGAATAACCTTTTAAGACAAACGGAGTGGTCCTGCTCCGTCAATCGACTGACCATGGGTTGGCAACTTCTTTATTAAACTTGTCAAACAACTCTTTAATAAAATCATCTTTGACCACATCCTATGACTTGAGCAAAAATCATTTTCGAGCACATTCAATTTGTTAAACTCTTTTAAACATTTTATCACAAAAATTATATTGAGAAAAATCTTGAACGATATACTTTTTGAACCATATTATTTTGATAAAAGAGGGATTCCCCTCCGATTTCATTTATAGAAGTCACATGTCTCTTACAAACTACTACCTATATACAACGAGCCAACATGAAATTTAAAAAAAGATCATCCATCTAGCCTATCTAGTGTGTCATAGGACCACACTTACCAGGCAATCTTGGGCACTGGATACTCACAACTTCGAGTTCTCCGGTCACATCAGGAATCCAAAAGCTTCACTTAAATAGGGCACCATACAGGAGAACTTAGCAGTCTAGATATTCTTCTTGCACCATATATCTTATGTTTCCTTTTCCTTTGTCATATAAATGGTCAAAGTTTGACCTAAAACATGACTGACCTTGATAAACCTGCATAATCACAGAAGTAATCAAAATTAAACCAAAAATACGAAAGAGCCTAAGGCCCTGTTTGTTTCAGCTTTAGGAAGTAGATTCCCGTGGAAAAAAAACTAAAGCTGAAACAAACAACTATTAGGAATCAGCTTTACCAGTGAAGCTGAAGCTGGATTCAGACCATTTTTAGTGCAATTGTCTGAAGCACGTTCAAGTGCACTTCAGTGGTAAAGCTGATTCGCAGAATCAACTTTGTTAGTGAAGTGAAGCTGTAGGTGATTTGAAGCTAGCTAAAGCTGAAATAAACTGTTAAGCATTGTTTGTTTCAGCTTTAGCTAGCTTCAAATCACCTGCAACTTCACTTTACTGAAATGGTTTGAATTCAGCTTCAGCTTTACCGGCAAAGCTGATTTCTAATAGTTGTTTGTTTCAACTTCAGTTTTTTTTCACGAGAATCCGCTTCCTAAATCTGAAACAAACTGGACCTAAGAGCATCTCCAGCCGCGGCCCCAAGAGGCCCCCAAGACGCCTTTTTCCGCGCCGAGCGGACGAAAGTCGCCCAACCGCGCCCCCAATAGTCCGTTTAGCTCCGGATTGGGCCAAAAGTGGATCCGGCGATCCCAGGCCAAACCCAGCGCCCCGGGGGTCCCTTGGGGGCGCCGGATGAAACGAAACGACGCGTGGGGCCGCTCTGTCGGTGTGATAGGCCTTTCTCTCCCGCCGTTTTCTCCCCTCCCCCCCCTCCATTTGCCCCGGCTCCCGCCATTTCCCCCAGATCTCCCCCATGGCGCCGAAGAAGAAATACAAGGCCCCTCGACGCGTTGAAGGCGCACCAGTTCCGCCGACCAAGCAGCCCAGGAAGCCGAGAGCGCCGTCACCAAGTCCGGGGGGCTTTACGGACGCCGAGTGGCTCGCCGACGAACAGCGCCTCTCGTTTTCCACAACCGACCGGCGCAACCGCCTCTTGAGCCAGAAGTCCCGGGAGATCATGAAGGCCACGCAGGAGGCGGCGGCGAAGAAGCTGGAGGCGACGGACGCCGCGCCGGCCGCGGCGAGGCGTGAGCTCCAGGACACACTCGCGTAGACTGCGGCGGCCAAGGAGGCAATTGCGGCGGCGGCGGCTCTCCGCTCCGGCAGGGTTCTGTTCCCTCTTCCAACTCAGCAGAGCGTCACCTCCCCCACCGGCAACTTCTCGCCTTCTACGCCGTCGGCATGGGCGGCGTCGCCTGACCACAGCGGCTTCAAACCCAACCTCGCCTTCCCCCACATGCCTCTGTCGCGGAAACCTCGGCGTCCTGCTCGCCGGTCTACTCGCCGGCCTACGCGACTACATCTGCCCCGCCGTCCTTGCTGCGCCGAGAATCCATCCTGTTTTCCACGGAGATGGAGGACATCATCGCCGTCGGTTCAGAGGCCTTCTTCGCCGAGGACACCGACTTCGCCCAGCGCGCCGACGAGGAGTCGCAAGACTTTGAGGTGCACGCCGACGAAGAAGAGACCCAGGAAGCGCCGGAGGAGTTGGCCGGCAAAGGGAAGAAGAAGAGGAAGAGCGGCGAGCCGCCCTTGAACCGATACAAGTGGACGGCCAAGGAGGACGAGTGCCTCGCCGAGTCATGGAAGATGGTGAGCTTGGACCCCATCACTGGCTCCAACCAAAACGACGAAACGTACTGGAAGAGGATCAAGGCGGCTTTCGACGAGCGCAAGATGGTCGACCCCAAATTCAAAGACGTCCACATGGAGCGCGGCGCGAAAGCCATGTCAAACCACTGGGCGTCGGTGCAGACGGCGTGCAACAAGTGGCACGACATCCAGGAGGAGGTGAACTCCCGACCGAAAAGCGGCGCCAGCGCCGATCAAAAGGTATGATCTCGACGCGAACTCGCCGCAATCTCGCCGTTCGCACGCCTATACTGACATCTGTTTGGTAGTACGCGCGCATGTTCACCATGTATCGAGATGACACCGGCACCGAATTCAAGTTCATCCACGTCTTCCCGCTGATCGAGATGTGCGACAAATGGGCGGAATGCCGTGTGTTGCTCGCCAAGACCAAGAACGGCGTCTACGACCCAGGCGCGCCGGCGTCCGAAGGGCGCCCCGCCGAGGGCAACAAGAAGGCCAAGGTGGTGAAGGCCGCGGCGCCGGCTGTCGAGCGGCTGCAGTCGGCCATCGAGAAATGCATCGCCGACGCCGCAAGCAACGCCGCGATCAGGGAGGAGACGTCCAAGGCGAGGTGGGCCGAGCTTTTGGGCAAGCATGACGCCAAGCTTGACCTCCTGAGGAACACCGCCGCCGCCAAGAAGAGGAACACCGATCTCGCCTTCCTGTCGACAATGACGACGATGGATTTGGGATCGGTGGACGCGCAGATGAGGGCCTGGCTTGTCTCCGAGCGCGACAAGATCTTGCCCCAGATGGCGCCGCCCGTTGTCACGCCGCCAGCGCCCCCCACAACCCCGCCTGAGCTGGGCGTGCCTACCTCGCCCAAGAGCACGCCGTCGACTCCGGACACGCCGTCCACGCCAGTTGAGACATTCGGCGAGTCACTGGCTTCTGCGGTCGAGCTGGACGGCCCGCTTTGAGCTGCCGACCGGCCTAGTTTTTTGTTCCCCGCGTAGATCACGCCGCCTGTGGCATGTTTGATCGCCGAACCATGACGTGTTGGTCGCCGAACTTTGCTGTTTTTTGAAGCGGAAAAAAAACTATTCAAACTTGTGTGCGCGTAGCCGTTTTCTTGGGTTCGTCCTTGGGGACGCGGCTGGGAGAAAACACGCTCCAAGCGTTATCGCCGCCCGAGCGCCCTCCAAGCGGCGCTGAAAATAACGCTGAAAGTCGTCTTGGGAGGCGAACGGCTGGAGATGCTCTAAGAAACCCGAAGCAAGTCGAACTGTAATATTTGCAGAAAACCGGTGAACCGGCAAGAGCAAGACGGATACATGTCATCTCCAACGCATCTCGCTGATCCTACACTCCACAGTGCACACTGTACAACCACGCAATACAGCGTACGCTGCAACAGATGAACAGAAGGCCAATGCATGGGGGCCTGAAACCTCCACCTTCAGAGGTGACACCTTCACATGGCATGCACGCCGCTGCCATCCCACACCACCCCACCATGTTTAGCAGCCATGAACGCACCACACCAAGCCTCTCTCTCTCGCTGCCACCACTGCTAAACACCTCCACAACAGTACAGTACAGATCGCATCCACTTCACACTGCCCAGTACACTGTGCACATCGCAAAATTACAACGGATTTCTGGCGTTTTTGTCGTGGTGATCCTTTTACAGTGGATTTCTTCACACCACAAAGGTTTCTTCTGAAACTAATCCACAGAAGAGAGGTAGATAAAGATGAGCAAGGGATAAAATAAAAGGCAAAATTAAAAAAAGGTCGAATGTGATAAAGGAAGGAAAGCGGCCCTGACAATATGCTGCGGCAGCCTGCTAAACATCACGTTTCGTGTTGGATCAATCATGGAGCACTGACATGTGGGGGCGGCGTCTTGGAAGCGGAGGACCCCACGTCGTTAGCTGGCTTTTGCTTCGGCTCAACTGTTTGGGTTTCTTTCAAGCCACGTGCTTGCCAAATTCAATCTTTTTCGAAAAACATCCTACTATTATGGGACGGAGGGAGTATCTATTCCCTCACTTCAAAATTAATTGATACTGAAATAAATGTATCTAGCATCAAAATATATTTTAATATTTAGATACGTCCGTTTTAGTAACATCTAATTCTGGATGGAGGAAGTATTTGTCAATCTTCATCACCATCATCACGGTTCCTCCATTATCAAAATCAAAAGAAACTTGTTGTAGTAGACAATATCGTTGGCGTGTTAACATCGGCATCGCCCTCCTTCATCAAAGCCGGACAATGGCTAAGCTCTAATCTAGATCTAGTGGCTTGTGCTTATCGCGGTGTTCTAGGTGACTCATGATGGTAGACCTGGAAGGGTGGCCATGGCGACATATGCACGACCACACCACTACCATCCCCATTGTCACGCGGAGACGATATCACACAGATGGCCTCCCAGAAGGAGGGGTCCTTGACGCTGACACCGTCTGGGGGAAGGTCAACCCGAACACAGTCGATCTCGATGAAGGTGCCGTGAAGTGGTGTGAGGAGGTCGGGGCGAAAGAAGTAGGCTGTGCGACAGTTGAGAGAGACAGAGGTAGAGCGCCTAGGCATATGTCGGGCAGGGATGGTTTGGGCTTCAAGCTAGCTCGAGCAAAGCCTGCAGTCGAAAATCAAACATCGAGTCCACCCCGGCCCGGGCAAAAAGCCCGGCGGGCCGTGGGCCACGATCCTTCCCTAAATAGCATAAATGCAAGACCTGAGCTCCGTTCGGGTCCATACCATGTTTTCAAGGCCTAGACCCAAGAATTTTGGGCCGAACTCGAGAGGGCCGTAGGGGTCAAGCTTTTAATCCCTAGATCTACGTGAAGGCATGGGTGAATTGTTGAGAGAAAACTCCACTCTTTAGCGCCTACGAATGCAGTGCTCGATGGTGCCATTTTTTTTCCTTGAGGACAAAGTTGTGCTTATCCTCTTCGTGCTTGGGTTTCAGTTGAAGATCCTAGTCCGTTTAAACTCTGCAGCGATGACGCTTAGTGCCGCCCCTCTTTCGAGAGCATTGTTGAAAAGCTTAGGTGCTCGTCCCCCTTCCGATAGCGTTGTCGAAAAGTTTAGGTCCCTTAGAGCGCGTCGTGGCGTTGCATTCAAGTTCGCCTATATTATTTCATGGGTATGTAGCGGTGTGTGGTTATTTCGGGATTTACCTTGTAAAAAGTTATCTTTATTTTCTTGTATCGTTCGATCGTGCATCTTATTTTATAATTTATATCTATGAACAAGGTATTCATTTTGAGAGACTGTAAACAATACTCCCTCTGATCCATAATAAGTGTCGTTCTTATTATGGATCGGAGGGAGTATCATATTCTAAGAGATTTATGTGGAGAAACATTTTGAAGAAATGATATCTAACTTTGAATAAAAAATGCAGTTACTGAAATTTTAAATTTGAAACGAGTTGGCCGAAGATATCTATCTTGGGAGGATGCCGTGGCCCCTATTTTGCAGGATTAACCCCAGTGAGCATTGATCCTCCCGGGCACACATGTCATGGAGGATCCACTCCACACCGCCATGCCCTCCACTCCACTGTGCGACTCGAGTCCTACTACTCCTCCAGCTCTAGCTAGACCAACCAGATAGAGAGAGAAAAAACCACGACAGCGACGTGACCTCACAGTGTCCATCCCTCTCTCCACAAGGAACCTCCTCTCCAAACTCTTTCTCTAATCTCTAGACCTCCGAGCGCGCATATAGCTAGCTAGGCCTGCCACTCTACTCCCCAGCCATACGGCCACTCGCTGTCACTGAGCCGGCAGCTGCACCAGCGGCCGCGCCCAAGCTCCCTCTCTCCCTCTCCATCTCCCTCTCCAGAACGGAGCCCGAGAAACCAACCAGAACTCACTCACTCCTCCCCTCCCCCACTCCATTAAGGCGCACTTCACTCCCCCCACCAGTCGCAACAGCGCCGCGCGAGCTGAGCTGAGCTTCTCACTCCGTACTCGCCCCTCTCCCGGCGTCTCTCCCGCGGTAAATGCCACTGCCCGGACGGTGACTCGCAGCTCGGTACCGGCCATGCCGACGACCACGACGCCGGCGGCGGCGGCGTACGGCGCCCTCATTGCCTCCCTCCTCCTCCTCCTGCTCCTCGCCGCCGGCGCCGCCGCGGACGACGGTTGGTTCCTTTCCCGTCCGCATCTTATTTAATCTGTTGGTTCTTTTCCGGTGTGGTTGTTTGGGTTGGGCGCCGGGGAGCAGAGGCTCGATCAGGGGGATTTGGTTTGGTTTGTTCGGATAGGATTAGCACTAGGAGTATATTTTAATAGCGCATCAAGTACTATAAGCTTTTGGGATCCTCCGGTGCTTCGGCTGCATTCTTTATTGCCGTAAGTAAGCCAGGTCTAAGTACTTAACTAATCACAGTGACCAGTGCCCCCTTCTTCTCCTACCACCCCTTCCCTTTTTTGATGCTAGTACTATTTTGGAGTGGTAGCCACTACTCTAACAGCATAGTTCACCAGGTGTTTCAAAATGAGTCCTTTTTCCTATTTTGCTCTGTTCTGTTTTAGCCTGCCTTGTTCTTCTGCTGTTGTTCATTCACAAGAGCAAAATGGTTTGAAGTTTGAACAAACATTCTTTGCTTTGTTGTGTGTTTGTTTTGGGGGAAATGTTTCTTGCCGAGCTGACAAGCACATTGCTAACCACCAGAAATAATCCTAGTACTTCTCGCTTTATTCTTCACCGCTGTCCTGTTTTTTCTCCTTTCCAAATCCGATGTTCTTGTGCCGAGAGGCTTTTCTTGCCTTGAAGACGAAGAAAGATCATTGCTACCATCTTGGGCAACTCCTCTTTTTCGTTCATTTCTTTTGGGGGAGGGGAAGAAAAACCATCTCTTCGGATTCTTATGATCTTTTTAACACGCGGCGAGCTTGGTTATCTATCATCACCAGAAAATAAAAAAAGATTCTTCTCATCGTTAATCTGTTTTTATGGTGATTTTCTTCTGCTAATGTGGCCATGGTTTCATCAAATCTCTGCAGGGGCGGCGCTGCTGGAGGTGAAGAAGTCCTTCCGCAACGTCGGCAACGTGCTCTACGACTGGTCCGGCGACGACCACTGCTCCTGGCGCGGCGTCCTCTGCGACAACGTCACCTTCGCCGTCGCCGCGCTGTAAGATCGATACCGCCGCCGCCCATTTTAAACTCTGCTCCTTTCTCTCTACCCACCGCCGTGATGTCTCCGGTCGCTAACGCCGCATCTGACGCAATGCAGCAACCTCTCCGGGCTCAACCTGGAGGGCGAAATCTCGCCGGCGGTCGGCAGCCTCAAGAGCCTCGTCTCGATGTAAGGACGCTTCCCGCCTTCCTGTATTTTCCTTATCCTTTTTGCGGTTGACCCTCCTTAACCTGATGGATTTGGGCGTATCCCTGCAGTGATTTAAAGTCGAATGGGCTGACCGGCCAGATCCCGGATGAGATTGGGGATTGTTCGTCGATTAAAACACTGTGAGTGGTCGTTTGGAAAAAAAAATGCTGGTCTAATGATTAGGTCTGTGAAAGTGTTCATGATCTAGCATTGTTCTTGATGTAGAGATCTGTCCTTCAACAACTTGGATGGCGACATACCATTCTCGGTGTCGAAGCTCAAGCACCTTGAAACTTTGTAAGGCCTGCTCCTGCTGAAATGTGTTTAGTTAGCAAATAGCACTTGAATGTTGTGAGTGATTATGTGTGGTGCACATGATTTCCTAGGATATTGAAGAACAACCAGCTGGTCGGTGCGATCCCGTCGACGCTGTCGCAGCTCCCAAATTTGAAGATTCTGTAAGTTGCATCTTGATTCTGAAGTTGTGGCTCTGTTAGTTATTTTCAGACTTTCTAATGTGATGCACTCCTTAGGGACTTGGCTCAAAACAAACTGAGTGGGGAGATACCAAGGCTAATCTATTGGAATGAGGTTCTTCAATACCTGTAAGTCATTCTTAATTTTGTGTCCCTTACAAAGATTGGTACTAGTACTACTGCAGAGCTGCAGTTGCTGTATAAGTATATTTATTGACCAGGGTTAAGCTGTTAAAAATCATTCTATGATTAGAAAAATCATTATGGAAAGACACCTCCATTTTGTGGACATGGAGTAGTGTCCAATGCTGTTTTCTTTTCTTCTATTGGCTAAATTGAGTTTTCTTGCTCAGGGGTTTGCGAGGCAACCAATTGGAAGGAACCCTCTCCCCGGATTTGTGCCAGTTGACAGGCCTTTGGTACTTGTAAGTATGCCGCTTACCAATCTTGAACCACATTACCTTATGGATCCTGTTTCTGCTGCTAACGCTACACCCACTTGACCAGTGATGTGAAGAACAATAGCTTGACTGGGGAGATACCGGAGACCATTGGGAACTGTACAAGTTTTCAGGTCTTGTACGTATTTACGCTCTTGCCCCTCTGATATGATATTTTATTTCTTCTTCCATGTGAAGTTTTTCTAACATTTTGTATTGGTAGGGATTTATCTTACAATCATTTTACTGGACCAATCCCATTCAACATTGGTTTCCTTCAAGTTGCTACACTGTATGTCGTCATTATGTTAATTGAACATAAACTTCTTAAATTACACACTTTACAGAGCTAACACTAATCTGCAAAATTATGCATATCATCTGTATCAGATCGTTGCAAGGGAACAAATTCACCGGTCCTATTCCATCAGTTATTGGCCTGATGCAGGCTCTTGCTGTGCTGTAAGTCCTATGATGAGCTCTCTATGTTCTACATTATAGTTCGACCAATAAATAAATGGTTGCCTCTTTGTTGTTGGTGCAATAAATATAACTGATATGCCCTTTAACCATTCCAGAGATCTGAGTTACAACCAATTATCTGGCCCTATACCGTCGATACTGGGAAACTTGACATACACTGAGAAACTGTAAGTTTCCTTTGTCTGCTTAAGAATCCTGATTGACAATTCACTTTAATCAATGTTTTCTGCAAGAATATTTAATCAATGTTTTCTGCAAGAATATTTCCAAGGCACTAATATGATATATCTTGGGCTTGTAGGTACATGCAAGGCAACAGGTTAACAGGGACAATACCACCAGAGCTCGGGAATATGTCAACGCTTCATTACCTGTATGTGGCATCTTTTTTGTTGTTCTTTATCTTATGTGTTCTAATTCAGGTTATCTCACATTTTTTTTGGTGATGAATATCTACTTTCAGAGAACTAAATGATAATCAACTTACGGGGACTATTCCGTCGGAGCTGGGAAAGCTTACAGGCTTGTATGACTTGTAAGTCCCTTCTTAGGCATTCTTGAAAGCTGTTATGACTTTTGAGCGTGGTAGTGAAACAACGAGCTTAATTTCTTTACTCATGTCTCACAGGAACCTTGCAAACAACAGCCTAGAAGGACCAATTCCCAACAATATAAGTTCTTGTGTGAATCTCAATAGCTTGTAAGAATCTCTACTTATTCTTGATGGGACACACGGTTTTGCAGAAATATATATGTAATGTGCTGTTTTTCATTTACAGCAATGCTTATGGCAACAAGTTAAATGGGACCATTCCTCGATCATTGTGTAAACTTGAGAGCATGACCTCTTTGTAAGTTATTGCTTTGTAGAGCAAGTTATAATGGATTTCCTCCTTAAATAGTGCCATGAGAAAGTTGAATAAATTCAAATTGTTCCCATTCTAGTTTAATTTGTTTGATATGCATAGTGCGTAATGATCTCCAACCTTGTTCACTTATTCATTGTCGTCTTGTGTTCACCTGTTAATTCAGGAATTTGTCTTCAAACCGTTTGAGTGGTCCTATTCCTATTGAGCTGTCGAGAATCAACAATTTGGACATCCTGTAAGTCCAATTATCTAATATGTTCTTGATAATATTCTTTTGATGATATGACCTATATAATGAATGTACATGTATCAGGGATTTATCACGTAACATGATTACTGGCCCAATTCCATCAGCCATCGGTAGCTTGGAGCATCTATTGAAGCTGTAAGTCTTCGCCATTATGATGATTAGTTTGTTTCCAGCATCACATGCTAATGCTTCTAACTCTTTCTCTAGTAACCTGAGCAAGAATGCTCTTGTCGGATTCATTCCTGCGGAGTTTGGGAACTTGAGGAGTATCATGGAGATGTAAGTAACTGGTGATCTGATGGTGAATTATTTCGATGATTAAATTCCTTGAACGCTCCATTGAAAAACTTGGGTCTTATTTCAGTGATATGTCCAACAACCAACTTGGTGGGCTGATTCCTCAAGAACTTGGAATGCTGCAAAATCTGATGTTGCTGTGAGTCGTATAGCTTTTCATGTCACATAGTTTTCCTAGATCCATATGTTCAGTTGATGGTCAGTGTGTAGTCTTCAATTGATTATTAATCCATCTCTCTTTATTCGCTCCTGCAGAAAACTAGAATATAACAATATAACTGGGGATGTCTCTTCACTGATGAACTGTTTCAGCCTAAATACCTTGTAAGTTACTAAAGAAATTAAGGGCATCTTTGGATGTTTCGTTTCGCTGACATGATCTGTTTGCTCATGGAACAGAAATATATCATACAATAATTTGGCAGGTGTTGTCCCTACTGACAACAACTTTTCACGGTTTTCGCCTGATAGGTAGTGTGCTCCATCAATTCAATCACTGTTTCTTTTTTCTTTTGCGATAATTCAATCACTGTTTCATTCTTACTATCAGATTTGGGAATAGTAAACTAACGATCTGCTCCTTCAGCTTCTTGGGTAATCCTGGACTTTGTGGATATTGGCTTGCCTCATGCCGTTCCTCCAGCCACCAAGTGAAACGTAAAGATGCTGTTTCATTATCATCTCCATTGAAGTATATATACTTTCTCCACTGATGCCTCTGCCCTGGATTTTCTATGCAGCACCAATCTCGAAAGCGGCAATACTCAGCATTGCTGTAGGTGGGCTTGTTATCCTCCTGATGATTTTAGTAGCTGTTTGCAGGCCTCACAGCCCGCCTGTTTTCAAAGATGTCTCTATTAGCAAACCAGGTAATGCATCTACAGGAGTTTTAAACCTATCGTTTCAGTATATCTGTTGTTTACCTTATTTGCAAGATATGTTGATATAAATTGATGGCAAAATGTCTTATATTAAACTATAACACCTTGATTGCCCACTCATAGACCATGGTTTATTCCTTGAACAGTATCAGTCTGTTCTAATAAATTTGCATGTTGTTGCAGTGAGCAATGTCCCCCCCAAGCTAGTGATACTTAATATGAACATGGCCCTCCATGTATATGAAGACATAATGAGGATGACTGAGAACTTGAATGAGAAATACATCATTGGGTATGGGGCATCGAGCACGGTTTACAAATGTGTTCTAAAGAACTGCAGACCGGTGGCAATCAAAAAGCTGTATGCCCAGTACCCGCAAAGCCTGAAGGAATTTCAGACTGAGCTTGAGACTGTTGGCAGTATCAAACACCGGAATTTAGTCAGCCTTCAAGGGTACTCCCTATCCCCTGTTGGGAATCTTCTCTTCTACGAGTACATGGAAAATGGCAGCCTCTGGGATGTTTTACATGGTAAGTGCACACCGGCAACTCATTGCAAATGATATCAATAGTTTAGTACCAGTGCTCAATAGCACTGATATGTTGTTTTAATTTCGATAGTCTTTGTTTGTTCATCTGTCACTCAAAATAGTTGGATGTTTTGACACACTTGTAGTCCTGTTTATTTACTGCTCACTAATAGTTGGAGAACTATTATCGTATCATAACACTGCTTATTTATTTTATTTCCAGAAGGTGCACCCAAGAAGAAAAAACTGGATTGGGAGACTCGCCTTCGGATTGCTCTCGGTGCTGCTCAAGGCCTCGCTTACCTTCATCATGACTGCAGTCCACGGATAATCCACAGGGATGTAAAATCGAAAAATATCCTCCTTGACAAAGATTACGAGCCACACCTTACGGACTTCGGCATTGCCAAGAGCTTGTGTGTTTCAAAGACTCACACGTCCACCTATGTCATGGGAACTATTGGCTACATTGATCCTGAGTACGCGCGCACTTCCCGGCTCAATGAGAAGTCTGATGTCTACAGCTATGGGATTGTTCTGCTCGAGCTGCTGACCGGCAAAAAGCCCGTGGACAACGAGTGCAATCTCCATCACTCGGTAACTACCTTTCCCTCTCTTGCAGTTCCTTCAGGTTGATGTGTCATTTTCTTCAGCCTATTTAGCTTTGGATTCTGGCAGTGCCAATAATTAGGCTTATGTTCATCCAAGGGGACCAGCAACATGAAACCTATTATCATGTGAGTAGATCTATCTGCACTGTGGACCTGTGGTGTGGACTCTGATCCATCGCATATGGCCATTGAAAGCTCTATTATAGGTTGCAGTGTTGCGTCCTCTAAAGCCTGCCATTTTTGTCCCCCCGGTTGTCAATCATGTGGATGGAAAGCTAAATGCAAATCGCACTGTCATTCACACCAAATATCATCAACTTTTCATTTCGTCCCCTACCATTTAGCATTTAGCTTGCTTTTGATTCAGACCAGATTCTTATGATACGAAATCAGGATAAGTTTCACTTTTTATCAGGATAACTTGTGGTGTGAAAACTATGATGATGATTCTTCTGTACCGTTGCATTGCAATGCAGATCCTATCGAAGACGGCGAGCAACGCGGTGATGGAGACGGTGGACCCCGACATCGCGGACACGTGCCAGGACCTCGGCGAGGTGAAGAAGGTCTTCCAGCTTGCGCTCCTCTGCACCAAGAAGCAGCCGTCGGACCGGCCGACGATGCACGAGGTGGTGCGAGTCCTGGACTGCCTGGTGCACCCCGACCCGCCGCCGAAGGCCGCCCAGCCGCTGTCCTCGCCGCAGCAGCCCTCCGGCACCGGCCCGAGGTACGCCAACGAGTACGTGAGCCTGCGTGGCACCGGCGCGCTGTCCTGCGCCACCTCGTCGAGCACGTCGGACGCGGAGCTGTTCCTCAAGTTCGGCCAGGCCATCTCCCACAACAACACGGAGTAGACCGGCGCGGATGCTGGTAGTAGGCAGTCAGTCAGTCGGTGAGTCGAGTAGCAGCAGGAGCGAGCTTAGGTAGTAGCCCACATTTTGTCTAAATATGACGCGTCGGTGCCCGGAGGTTATAACCCAAAAGAAGACTCTGAATCGATGGCGTTCTTCCCCCTGTAAAAAGGCCATGTGTAATCCTCCCTTTTATCCCTAACCCTAGTAGGATGTAATGGATCTCTCTTCTTCTCTGTGACGACCGTTCTAGAATTATTGCCTGATGATCTACGAGGAGTAGGAATGTCTTGCAAGGTTAAATCAGCTGGAATGTCTTCTCTGCTCCCACTGACTGTTTGCAACGGCATTGTGTTTCTCAGTATCCGGTGAACCTGATCTGAATTCTGTCCGGTATCCAGGCTCCCGGCATTGCAGCTGTGTGATTGTACCGTGCAGGTGTCGCGTAGCTCATGGTGGTGTGGCTTTGCTTTGTTGTCCGGAACATCTCTGCGGCGGTATAAATGAATGATGCAGGTAGCCACTTGCTTGGCCTCTGTGAATGAATCTTTGATGAGGTGATGAGTGGGTGGGCCGAGGTGGGGGCGGGGCGGTGGCGATGAGGAGGAGGCGCGGCCCTCGTGAACGCCGGTACTACTGATGAAGAAACTGAGCTCAACTGGGGCCTGGCTACGTGGGGATCAGTTTGGGGGAAGAGCCGACGCCATGGATGGAGAGGGCAGGGTGCAGGAGGAGTAATAATGGCGGAGGAGGGCAGCTTAGTTTTCCTTGTCGACATTCAGGTTAAATGCAAAGATTATATATTTTGTATACCATAGGCTTTGTATTATGATGTCCAGAAACCCCAAATTTCGGAGTAATGGATTTCTTTTTTTGCTTTTCCATCGCATGCGGCACTTTAAAATTTTCAGGCTCAGTTTATGTTTCTTACACTATGTTATATTGAGCTTATATTACAATCTTTTTGGAGAAAGTTGGTACAATGGTTGATAAGACTGTTTTATCTTAGCTTCGCCACGTAATTTAGATAGGTATGACAAAAAATGGTATATAATGGATTATATCTTAGATTTAGATAGGTATGACAAAAAAAATGATATACAACCGGTTCCTTTTTTATTTTGAGAACTTCTTTTTTGTAGCTTAAGATAAGTATTAGTATTCTATCTAACCCAGAAAACAATAGAGGTACTTGTATTGATCCTTATTAATGCTAATCAAATGTTACTGCTGACCACATCACTAACCATTGTTCTTAATTGAGTGTTAGGTTTTGAACTAGATTAGGAGAGAAAACTGCACTAAATAGCATATCAAGTGAATTTTCAATTTGATTCAGGGAGATTGTCACCTGTGTCACTTGCACTGGGTTCTGTGAGGCACAAGGTCCGAAACACTAAGGGCAACTCCAACGCGTCGACGCAAAACACATTTTTCTGTCCGTTTTGGTCCGGATGCGTCGGCGCGGACAGAAAACGCGGCCCAACGCGCCGGCGCAAACGGACGCCCGTCCGTTTTCTTGTCCGTCCTGACCCATTTCCGGCCCAAATTTGGGCCTGGTTTGCGTCGGCGCGGACACGCTGCGGACTTCCGCGCCGCGTCAACTCCTTCTCCCCTGGCCCGCTCGTCATTGGGGAAAACATTCCGTCTCCACACAGGTCGCGCCGCCAGCTCCATCCGCTTGCTGTCGCCGCCGGCATCTCCTCCTCCAGCTCCTTCCATCCGCTTGTAGCAGTCGCCGCCGCGACAACGGGGCAGTTCGTGCGCTTGTTCTCCCTTGCCGGGCAGTCGCCGGACTTGCGCGGCTGCTGCGCCCCTTCCCCCGTGCTGCGCCCTTCCCCGCCCCCGGCGCCGCAGTCCCTCGTCGGCAACGACTGCCTCTGCGTTGTGCGGCGCTGTGGAAGGCGCGCAATCGCTCCGGCGCGCGTCGCTGCTGCCGCCTCAGCCACCGCTTCACCGCGCCTGCAAGGTGTTCGACGCTTTGCCCACAAGGTACAATGGACAGTGGTGATGAGTTTTTCTTCGAGCATTTCTTTTGTTCGTCGGATGAGTCTAGTGATGATGAAGAATTGGTGATGGCGACTTTGATCGTAAACAATCACATTGAAAATCAGCGGCCATTGTTTAGAGGCTCGATTGTAGGACATGAACCTACTTTGAATCGCAACCGAGTGACTGGGCATATGCTGCTATGGGATGATTACTTTAAGGTGCCAAAACCATTGTTTGGTCCTAAATATTTTCGGCGTCGGTTTAGAATGGCTAAGCATGTGTTCAATCGCATTAGGGAAGGAGTGGTAGAATATGATGACTACTTCAGATGCAAAAAAGATGCCCTAGGCAATGTTGGGTTTTCTTCTTATCAGAAGTGTACTGCTGCCATCCGAATGCTTGCATATGGAGTTCCTGGTGATCTCATAGACGAGTATGTTCGGATGAGTGAATCCACGTGCCTTGCATCACTTTACAAATTTTGCAAGGTTGTGGTAGCAGTGTTCGGTCCAGAGTACTTGAGAGAACCAAATGAGGCCGATACTGCTCGATTGTTAGCTATCAATGCCGAGAGAGGGTTTTCGGGAATGCTCGGCAGCATAGATTGCATGCATTGGGAGTGGAAAAACTGTCCATTTGCTTGGCAAGGACAGTACAAAGGTCATGTGAAAGCTTGCACGGTCATACTTGAGGCGGTGGCATCTCAGGATCTTTGGATATGACATTCTTTTTTTGGGATGGCCGGTTCTCATAATGACATCAATGTGCTTCAGAGATCTCCTGTGTTTGCTAGACTAGCTGAAGGGCATAGCTCCGAGGTTAACTTTGAGGTCAATGGTCATCAGTACAACAAGGGGTACTATCTTGCAGATGGCATCTATCCTCAATGGGCAACCCTTGTGAAGACAATCTCAAACCCCCAAGGAGAGAAGAGGGCTAGGTTTGCTCAAGCACAAGAGAGTGCAAGAAAGGATGTGGAGCGTGCATTTGGTGTGCTTCAGTCTCATTGGGCCATTGTTCGGCATCCTGCTAGAATATGGAGCTCAAAGAAAATGTGGGAGGTGATGACTACTTGTGTGATCATGCACAACATGATCGTAGAGGATGAGCGTCCAGAGGATCTTGCCCAACAGGGCTTCCAGTACCAGGGCACAAATGTTGTGCCTCAGCATGCACCCGCTACGTTCGCACAGTTCACCTAGTTTCATAACGAGATGCGAGATTATCAGACACATATTCAGCTCCAGGATGATTTGGTTGAGCATATGTGGACACATGTTGGCAACCAGTAGCTGTATCAACTTTTATTAATTTCGATTTGGTTGTAATAAAGTATTTGAGACTATGTTTATTTGGGCTTGTAAAACTATTTATTTGATGTGTTTGATGAAATTTGAGACTATGTTTGATGAAATTTGATCGAAAAGTATGTATATTTGGGTGCCAACGCGCGGACAGCGCCCAAATGCGTTCGCGCGTTGGCCAAAGTGACCAGAAAAGCGCGGACGCGCGCGGACACCGTCGCTCCAGCCGACGCAAACGGACTAAATCCGGACAAATCGCGCGTCCGTTTGCGTTGGCGCGTTGGAGTTACCCTAACATTGCACCTTGCACAATGTCTCAGAAAAACATATTCGAAAATATCTGAAAATTCCAGTTTTTTACTGACATTTGAAAAAAATATTAGGGAATGTGACATGTGAAATAAGAGCCAACCAAATATATTTTCCATTGTTGTGTATTCCCTCCGTTCATAAATATAAGACGTTTTAGATCACTAAAGTAATGATTTAAAACGTCTTATATTAATTTACAGAGGAATACCAACAAGAAGAACCCTAGCAGGGTAGCACTATACAAAACCACCACTGAACCTTGTAATAAGAGCATGTCACTGAATATGGGCACCAAGTAGCCACCAGATTCCGCAGTCTAAAATGGACACCAGTGGTTGACCGATGAACATACCGACAAACCTTCTTTGCTAATTCTTCCTGCGCTTTTCCCTAGGAGAAACCACATCAGTCGATGCCCCCACGTCTTGCTGACCAAACGTTGAAACTGAGATCAGTTGAGTTTGAAGGGCAACAGGTGGAGAGGGAAATGCACTCATGTCACCCAATTTTCTCTGCAGGCGATGACAAGGCATGTTGTTACAGCAGTCATGCTCATCTTCATTCCTGCACTTGCATGGAGAACCGCTTGTAGCAGCTGGAGACGATGGCGTCCTGCACTTCGTTGGGCTGTCGTTGATATCTGCAACAGGGCTTAGATCTTTGCTCTGCGACTCATTCTGGTCGATACTGAATGGAAGAGGACCCTTGCGCTTCTTAGGGGATGGGTTTTCAGGATTAGCAAGGCCTTTGAAAGATTGAGGTGAGAGCACAACAACATCCCCAGCATTTGCCAAAGAACTGGACTTAGTATCGTAGATTTTTGACGCCTCTCTCCTATAATAAAAGCAAATTAAAATGGGTCACGAGTTCTTTGCACAAGACAAGTCAATATCCTAGGATCTGCTACTAGCAAATACTGAGAAAAATAACAAGTTCCAAGCAGCTGTGATAAATAGGGAAAAACTTGAGGTTACCGGGCAGGAAAAACATATCACTGTTTGGATGCGCAATATCGAATATGGATAGTCTTCCAGAGATGGAAGTTACCATTCATTCATAGGGAACAATCTCTATGAAGGCTTTAGGATTTAGCACCTTGATTAGATCGATCCCAATACACGGGAATAAATAGTACAAGAGTGTGTCGTATACCAATAGGCTAAGGATTACAATCCAGCCCGGGTACTATCAGCTATGCAAAACTGAATTGATTTGGGAATCCTTCCCGTATCTGATTGGTGGTCTAAAACTATGTGCCATTCTTTATGGGTGCATTTACGCGATTAGGACACTACATTATTGGCCGGGACAAAAATTCAAGCATGAAGCCATGGTTATAAACCAGGTAAAGAAAAAAAAAATCTTCTCATCTACGTAGCTGATTGGCTACACCATCTTGTATAATCTTTCATTCCCTTTTTCTTCTAGATAAATTTTTAATTTTAATAGATGCAGTAGGACACTCCTACTGTCTGCCTACAAAATGCGGATTGACTTGACTCCTTATAATTTAAGAAGAAATAACTTAGGTCAATCTTAACACGAGAACATACACACAGTTATAAACAGCAAAGAGGTACTCTAGCAGAAAAAAAGGAGTTACTCCTGCCAAAAGAAAAACTGCATGCATATATCCTTGAAACCTATTAGTAAGCTCATTATGATGGGAATAAGTAATAACTTAGCTTAATCTGGATGATACAAATGATATTGAACAATGCCTAGTGAATTAGAATGTATACCATGAGTATTTCAGCTGTGGTTGTGGATAGAAAAGTTCCTAGCAAACTTAGTTCTTCATGTTCTCTTAAGGTTGATTGAACCAGAAAAAGCTAGTACATGTTTCCTTAAACATGAGTACGGAATATATCACTGAAAAGGACAGCTAGAACTGCAGATTTACACACATTAAAGATCAAAAGCTCAACTAAGGTTCATGGACAAATAGCTTCACGGAAAACAAACATAGGGCAACAACGAATTGCTTCAGCTAGCACTATTATGTGCAGCTGCAGCGACAAACATTTGCATTCTGTTTGGAAACAGATTTGACATTTTACATATCTAGATTAACACATGCTGAATTTCTGATAGATAGTTTGGATTTTTATTTATTTATGTGTAAACAACTTACTTACATATATTTTTCACAAAATTACCTCGTAGACTAATGCTTAAAAGAGCACTGCAGTGCTTTAGTGATTGTTTATTGCTGGTTACCATTTTAATTCGGCCAGAACAAACTAGTGTTGAAAGTTGGAACTAACGGTTATACTTACCAGTGTCCGATTTAGGAAACCACAACCAACAGAAGTTCTGGACTCCTGGGCTTACAGAGAAATATAGCATACTTATTTATTATGCATGCCATGAGGTATTCTCCGGGTCAATGCAAAGAAAAGCATAGCATGCTTATAAAAGAGCAGGAGACGAAACTAACAACCAAAACAGAAGTCTTGACCAAAACATGCATTCTGATGCTACAAGCCTGTGAAATACTAGCTGTCAACCAACCAACAATCCCCAAGCTAAAGCATGACTCCACGAGAGGAAATTCATCATGGATCACAGCTACTAACAAACTTCTTTTGCAACTGCAAGTTCCTCGCATGACTAGCACTGACCAAGGTTTCAAGCTTCCCAACCACATTGTCTGTTTGGCACTGAATACTGCGAGTACTAAGTAGTAAGTACTAACTACCAATAATAGAATATTTCTTAAAGATCCTCCAATGCCAAACACGGTTGGTAGGCGTAGGCCACGGATGATCACATTGCACAACCCTTCCGCCGACAAAATAGATGAAGAACTGAACTTTCTAACGCAAATTATCAAGCTCAGTTCCTCTATAACGCCAATCCACTTGCACATTGCAGTGTTTTATGCATACCAAATACCCCCACCTCATGGCTTCGGAAGGTTCTGTTCACCCAAGAAATCACCATACTTGGTAACAGAACAATCACCCCAAGTGTGAAAAGCTTAATCAGCAAGAGGCTGCTACTTTTTCCACATAATTCCACTGCGCTACTCAAATCACCTGAAATTCCACCTGAATGACGCACCCAGCATTGCTCCATAGCATCGAATGAATCACAAAAATCCTAACGCGATAATTTCCAAACGATCCGCTCATGAATTAATCCCCAAAATAAACCTGCCGAATAATGATTAAGGCGCAACTGCCCAACGAAGGGCGATGAAGGCGTGACCTTTCCGGTGGATTAGGGGGGACTGACCTGCGGGGCAGGGCTTCCTGGAGCGCGTCCATGGTGTCGAAGGGTCCTCTGAGCGAGCTCTGCACCTCCCCCTCGCTCTCTTCCGACTCCTCGATGTGCACCGCCTCCGCCCGGCTGCCGCTGCCCCGCCCAGCCGAAGAGGAGCCGCCGCACGCCGCCGGCACCCCGTGGCCGAACCGCGCGCCGCTCTCCAGCGCGATCGGCATTGCTCTCTCCAATCGCATCCGCGGCGAGCGGTGCCTGGAGGTCAGGAGAGTAGAGGGTGGCGGCGGAGGGAAGCCGGGGCCCCGTCCCCCGTGCGCCGGCGTCGCGTGGTTCTTGCGTTGCCTTCGCAGTTGCAGCAGGTTGTTGGGGGAGAGTGGGGGGTTTGGCCGCCGGCTTTTGTTCGGATGACGTGTGGGCCCGGGTTCATGTCCCAATGCAGGTTTGGCTGGCACGGTGGATGCAGGTTTCCGCGCATCCTACCCGTCCGTTGTCCGACCTGGTAGATCCTGACCGTTGACGCACATATTGCTTTTCTTAACCACTTTGACCTCTTTCCTCTTTGTTTCACGAAATAGGCTTGCGCCTCCCTTCATTTTGCGAACAACGATTGCGTCATTTACGGAACAAGGAAGAAACTAAGAAGGTGGTTGTACCATGATGCACATGTTGCCTAGATAGTTAATGAAGGTAGTTGAACATGAACGGATGCAAATCTACGTGTTGTATTTGACTTTTCTAAACGGTTTGGCTAATTCTCATGTACATGAGAATTAGTTATGTCACATGTACTTTATTCTTTTTCTTTTTCTTCAAAATAACAGGCACGTACTTTTTTTTTGACACAAACGTACGTACATATACAAAGATCGTTAATGGGTAGCTCACAGCATGTTAGCCAGGTGGGCTGGCGCACTTTTTTTTCTTTTATATTTTTTCAGTTTCCTTTTTTCCTGTTTCGATTTTTTAAGTTTTTATTTTATTTTTTATTTTCGATTTACAATTTTTAATATATTTTTTACATCTTTCTATAACTTTTCAAGATATACGGTGATTGTTTTGATATAAGGTGAAAATTTATTAAATACTTAAATAACTTTTCTAACATGATGAAGTACTTTTAAATATGAATTGATTTTTAATATAAGTTGAACATATTTAATATAGAATAAATTTTTTAATATACACTAACATTTTTATATTATATTATAAATATTTATTAGTACACATTGAACATTTTTAATAAGGAATACTTTTTTAATACGAAATTCCTAAAACACATGGACATGTGAAATATCGATGATACATATGAATCTGCTCTCATGTGATTTTTCATCTTTAAAAACTGTGCGGGAGTTGATCGAGTGTTGATTTAGGTTGTTTGTCGTGCGGGAGATGAGGGCAAGTTGTTTTAATCTTATTGGGTGTTTTGTTCTCGTTTTTTATCAAGCTCGCCGTCCTTTTTTTTGTCGATGCTCCCTCGTATTTTTAATCTTTTTATACTTGCAAGACTAATCTTTAATCGCAATTGGGTTCAACAGTTTTATTCACCACCAACTCATAACTGGGCTCGACTTTTTTTCCGCCCAATTGCAAACACACCACTCACTCGTTATTGACCTGATTTTTTTTCTTGTAGCAGTTGCTAGTTCACCACCGACTTGCAACTAGGCCCGACTTATTTTTACTGTCTCAGTTGCAAGTCAAACCATCAACTTTCAACTGGTCCCCTTTTTTTCTGCTCCAGTTGCAAGCCCACCATCGACTTGCAACTAGGCTCGATACTTTTTTTGTACCAGTTGCAAGTCCACCATCGACTTGCAACTGGGCTCGATCTTTTTTTTTTGTACTAGTTGCAAGTCCACCACCGACTTGCAACTCGACCCGACCTTTTATAGCCACCCCAATTGCAAGTCCACCACTGACTTGCAACTTGGTCCTTTTTTCCGCCTCAGTTGCAAGTCCACCACCGACTCGCAACTGGGCTCGACTTTTTCCCCACTCAGTTGCAACTCCCACCATCGGGTTTTTTCTGCCCAGTTGCAAGTTCACCATCGACTCGCAACTTGGCTCGACTTTCTTTCCGCCCAGTTACAAGCACACCACTGACTCGCTATTGGCATGAATTTTTTTTTCTTGTACGAGTTGCAAGTTCACCACCGACTTGCAACTGGACCCGACTTATTTTTACTATCCCTGTTGCAAGTCGACCACCGACTTGCAACTTGGTCCTTCTTTCCCGCCCCAGTTGCAAGTCCATCACCGACTTGCAACTGGGTTCACCTTTTTTCCCACCCAAGTTACAAGTCAATCAATGATTTGCAACTTGGGTCCGGCTCTTTTTCCACCAGTTGCAAGTCCAAAACTGACTCGCAACTTGCCTCGACTTTGTTTTTTTTCTGACCTAGTTGCAACTTTCACCATCGACTCTTTTCCGCCCAGTTGCAAATCCACCACCAACTCGCAACTGGGCTCGAATTTTTCCCCACTAAGTTGCAACTCTCATCATCGGTTTTTTTGCCGAGTTGCAAGTTCACCACCGACTCGCAACTGGGCTCGACTTTTTTTTCTCACCCAGTTGCAAGCACACCACTGACTCGCTACTGTCCTGACTTGTTTTTCTCGTACGAGTTGCAAGTTCACCATCGACTTGTAACTAGACTCGACTTATTTTTACTGTTCCAGTTGCAAGTTCATCACCAAATTGTAACTGGTTTCATTTTCTCCGCTCCAGTTGCAAGTCCACCATCGACTTGCAAGTGGGCTCAAACTTTTTTCTTTCATTAGTTGAAAGTCCACCACCGACTTGCAACTTGGCCCGACTTTTTTTAGCCATCCCAGTTGCAAGTCCACCATGGACTTGCAACTGGGTACATTTTTTTGCCTCCAGTTGCAAGTGCACCACCGACTTGCAACCGGACTCGTCTTTTTTCCCCATCCAAGTTACACGTTTAAAATTTTCTAAATATACGATCGATGTTTTTTCATATATTTTGTGCATTTTTTAAATATATGAAATAACATTTTTTCAATGCTTGATCAACATGTTTTAAATATATGATCAATTTTTTTTCATACAGATTGTATAATTTTTCTATATACATCTTAAATACATGATCAACATTTCTTCATATATGGTTTAACAGTTTTTAATACATGCCTAGCAATTTTAAATACATCATCAATTTTTTTCCATATATGATTAATACTTTTCTAATATGTGATAAACATTTTTTCTCAAATATTTGTACATGTTTTATACATTTTTCGGATATATGATTAACGAAGTCCACACATATTTAATATTTTTTTCAAATGCTTTATTAACATTTCTTAAATAACATAATGATTTTCTTGTATACATGAGAACATTTTTCTATATGCATTCAATATTTTCTTGAATAATATTTTAACAAAATATGCCATTTAAAAATATTTATTTAGATTATTTCAAAGTACAAAAAAACAAATAACATTTAATAAACAAAAAACGAGGCTGTGTCCTCCCGCACAGTTGGGCCGACCCATATTAATAATGCGCCTAGAAAAAAGGGCGAACAGTAGCTTCTTGGGCTGCTTCACGGGCTGTTTTTTTCTTTCTGTGCGACAAATAAACAAAAAAAACCTTGACAAACAATTAATTAAAGATAATTTTTGTAGGCTAATTTGTGATAAAATCAGAGTACATGTGACTATGTCACATGTACATGAGCCTTAGACAGACCCTTTTCTAAAAGCAAACTTCAATGTATCATGGTGCTGAGAAATCATGATTGTACTTCCTTGTATCAAAATGTAAGATATTTTTTAAACTAAACTAGCCTACAAACATATCTTATATTTTGATGCAGAGGTAGTAACACACAAGATCATTTTTTAGATATTTAAGTATTGGCTAGATAGTTAATGTAGATGGTTAAGCACGTACAAACAATATGTTTGTGCTACTATGCATGTGTAGATGTACGTGTTGTATTTGAGTTTCTGAAAACAAACATCAACATGTTCAGAAAAACATGTCCAAACTTAGTATAGTGGAGTAACATGCTAGAGCATGTTAATTAGTGTGTCAACTATTGATTAAACAGTTAATGGAGGTGATTGAACTTGTACTACGCTAAAAAACAAACTAAGCACACACAATGTAAGGGCATCTATGTCATGATGTGCGAGTAAATCTATACAGTGTATTTGATATTTTCAAAAAAAAATGTCAACATGTTGTGATATCGTGAAGTTATAATTGTAATATGCATAAACATGTTTAAGAATCAAGTGTCACATGTTTAGAATCAAGTGTCACGGCCCTTGGCCTCTCCGATCATGGTTAGTCACCCGCCTCTCTCCGCCCTTCTCCGCCATGGCTGCGATGAAAGATCAGCCGTCTAATCGCCTCGCGTTGACCGCCAAATGGGCGGCCAGTTTTCGTGTTGACCTTCAAATGAAGAAGTTCTCTGTTTATCAAGGAGAGATTGTTCTCTTCCCTTCTGGTCGTATTGCTTTGGTGAACACAAATCAGCGAACCGTTGATGCCCGTTCCCTTCGTGTTGGGGAATCCATTGCCACCGGCGACGAGGTATCCTTTCCTTGTTTCATTGCAGTTGTGGTTCGTTGTTCTACGTCTGAACCCATGATGCATGAACCTGCACCTTCTCCCGCTTCTGCTCCTGTTCATCCTGGTGTTGTGTTAAACCTGAAGCTGGGTATTGAAATCCAAAGAATAATTTGGCAGAAATTCAAATCTCTGGTGGCTTCTAAGCATGCAAGAGTGCTCGAGAATTTTTCATGGTGGCTTCGTTCAAAAGGCATAAGCACCATCGTAATTGTGATTCGGTCAGCGAGTACCTTCATTAATGTCTATGAGGAATTGGCAAAGATATTAGAGTTGCTCATCTACGGGATCACATATTTAGGTTTTATTTTTCTCCATACAAGTGGGTTTCTTTGTGCAAGGTTTGAAGAGCTTCAAGGCCCTAACTTTGTCAAAGAATTCCACAAATGGGAAGATGGGGAGCTTAATTCATGGAATTTTATGGGAAAATAGAGCAAGCCGAATAACAATCCAAGGAATGCTATGGATCAACCCCTTTTTGGTGCTAATCACACTTTGTTGGGTTCGAGGCCTACCTACAAAGATATGCTTATGATCAAGCCTCCACAATTTTCTGAATCAGCCTTGGGTCTGCACAAGTCTATCTTTCTAAGCAAGCTCTCCTCTCAGAAGAATGATGATCTCTTCGGGATTATTGTTTATGGTTTTGACTTTTATTCAATTCAGAAATACTTTCGATTGGCTTACAAAAGATCTGCATTGGACTCATTCTCCAAGGAGGAAGAGCAAGATCTCAAATTCATGATATCTGCCAAACTCTCACGTGAGCATGTTGAACATTTTTTTAGAGGTCATCCCATGCATGCTAAAGTTCCATCCTCTTCGGTGTTCGCTGGGCTTCGGAATGATTTAACAGTTCAAACCTCCATGCATGCTCCTAGTGGTACACGCATATCTGTTTTTGACCGTCTACAAGCTCCCGGTGATGCTCCTACTGTTCGAGCCTCCGTCTTTGACCGTATCCAATGGCCCACTCAGTAGGGTGCACCCACAAAGCGTGTCAATTCTTTCAGGCAAGATCAAACCAATATGCATTGCCCCTGATGTGTAATCCCTGGGCACTCCAGACAGCAATGCACCAACCGTATCAAGTGCCATCCTTGCTCCTACTTTGGTCATATCAGTAGGGATTATCTCCTCTTTGGTCAGGTTAACTCTGCTGCTTCCCCTGCGGCTCCAATTAGCAACATAGGTAGGTGGGTCCCTAAGGCTACAACTGGGTGTCCATCGAATTTTCTTTCTAATCTTCAGAAAAATCCCACCATTCAACATCAACATATTTTGGGTAACTCTCAATCTTGTTCCACAAATGAGGAAGGTATTCATCTCAATCATCATCTCTTTAATTCTAAGACCCAGTATCTAGCACATTTTGATCTCAATGCCACACATGATTCTTCCTTCAATGACTTACCGGCTTCAATCGTCCACTTGTCGAATAGTTTACTATTATCTTTGGGTAATGATCCTCCTCTTGCCAAGCTAGTTGATTTGACACAAGGTATTATTGCAGCAGCGCCCCAACCAGAGAAAGCGCTAATCTTCCTTCCGTTCCAGTTTCCCTCTCCACAGTAGCTCCTCCCCTTCCAAGCCACACTCTCATGGAGGCTTTCCCTATGGATCCTATGTCATTCCTGCTTGGCAGGTATACTACCATTAAGGTAGATGGTCGGCCTGCGTTCAGTCGGTACCATGAGAGCACCACAGTGTCGGCCAAACACGAGGATGTCGCCATCGTCTCCATCACGCCAACCCCCAATGTGCAAGTTCCTTTCAGTTAGGTTAGATATTTGTTACATGCTTTCATTGAGTACCATGATAGGTTCTCTCTACTCCTGGCTCAGTGCACACCTCTTGGATCTACTTTGATTAAGCTCGATTCGGCTACAGATCGGTACTGGTTGGTTGAGCATTCACCACTTAATTTTCAGAATCGTCATTTGGTTTTTGTTAGGCACAATCAAGGTATCAATCATCATAGTTTTAACAGTGCTTTTGATTAAGCTCAATGGTTTTTGATTAAGATATGTTAGATTCTCCTGTTGATATGTGGGAGTTTCAGCACATTAAGGGCACCATTAGGATTTTGCTAAATTGGTGCTATGGGAAAAAGAGGCTAGTGATTTTTCAAGGATTACTATCAAGGTTCTCGATGCTGATGTGTCACTTATCCCTCATAGTTGCATTGTGTCTGCTGGTTCTGAACATCATGCATAATAGTTCTCAAATATGTTTTAAAAAGTTATGAAAGTGCATAAAAAAATATAGCAAAGTCACACAAATGAGCATGGAACAAGAAAAAATTATAGATACATTTGGGAAGTATCAACATGCCCATGATTAATTCCTGCTTGTCCTCGAGTAGGTAAATGACAACAAAGATAAATTTTTGTGCTACCAACATAGTAAGAACAACAAGTAAGGCAATCAAGACGTATAAATGGAAACAAAATAATATACATCAAGAGTCTATATCTAGTATTGAAACAAGTAAAGTAAGAACATAAAGGTAATAGAGCTCTTGCTGTCCGTGAATTGAATGTCTCCAAATGGTGATCCCGTGCAAAGCGAGCAAGGTTAAGAGTTTAAAAATATTGAATAGTTGTTGAGAACTTTGTCTACTAACTTTCACACATGGTCTCTTTGGGATCTTATTATGACTCATCCCTAGACCGTCGGTCAGGTACAAGACAATCTGATTATCTCCCTTTTGCCTTTGATCAAATCATGCAATGAATGATTGCAAGCAAGATTAATGGCACTTACGATGGCGAAGAGAATAATGATGGGAATAGGAAGTCAAAAAAGTGAGAAAGGATCACACCAATGAGGACAACCATTAGGCGAGAAAAAGACTTATGATAGATATGGTGTGAGGAGTAGGAATTATCATGCAACATATGCACATAGAGCTATGCGTGTATGAAAGCTCTCCAATGGAACTAGTGGGGGTGCATCCAACTTGCTTGATCAATAAGTCCTAGAGCTCTTTTGAGGAGGCTCGTCATTGGAATATACAAGCCAAGTTTTATATTGTAAAGGTCCCCACATAGTTATGCAACAATAACAGAAAACTCTTTATAAACTGAAGTACAAGTGCTGTTATGCAACAATAACAGAAAACTCTTTATAAACTGAAGTACAAGTGCTACTTCAAAGCACAAGTGTGGATTTAAAGGATAGTAGTGTTGTCCCCTCTTTTTTGTGTGTGTGGACTCCATTGCTCTTTTCTTTTTCTCTCATTTGTCCTCTTTGGGATCTTTTCTTATATATATATATTTTCCCACTTTGGGATTTTTTTCCTCACTGGTAAGGGCAACACTCTATATAAATGAACATCATCAAAACACTTTTACAAGGTACTCATAACTCAAGCTGCAACTATATCATGATGTATGCAATGTATGCCTTTGCCAGTGTAGCAAGATATGCAATGAGACTAGCGCGACATCTGACAAAAGTATGAATGAGGGCAAAGCCCAAACTATCATGCGGCTGTATGATCATGCAAAAAGAAATATGAAAATTAATAATAACATCAAGTCTCGGAATGGCTAAGGAAATGTCATAATAGGTAGGTATGGTGGATGTTTTGAGAAAGATATAACGAGGCTTATGTATGAGAGATCGTATCATCCCAAGGATTTGGATGCATTGGCAAAGTTTGTATCAACTCTCAGGATGAAATAGGGCAATGCACGGTACCGAAGAGGCTAGAAATATATAAGGATAGGTGGAAGTGCCAAGAATCGAATACTTGCATTAGTCAAAAAGAATGCATCCACTTATTATCGGTAATTCACCGTCTTCTCAATAGAACACAAACAGTCAAGAACCCTAAGAGGAGTGTATGGGGTTTGGTTAACCTTGCGCATCGTGACCCATGATACGTGAGGGTACTCAACCCCGCAAAGATTAGGATCCACTTAGTAGTCAAGAGTTCTCGACTAATTTTTGTATTTTTCAAAAATAATCACATGATACGTCCCAAACGTATCTATAATTTTTGCTTGTTCCATGCTTATTTGGTTGACATTGTTACATGTTTTGATGCACTTTCAAGTCTTTTACAACATACTATGGAATTAACCTATTAACCCAGTGTTGGTTTCTGTCTGTTTTGTTTGTGCATTGCAGAAATAGGTCAAAAAATAAAGTGCTCAGAAAAATCCAGAAAAATACCAAAATTATTATTCATCAGAAGAGACCTCCAGCTGGACAATGAGCTCTGGGGGTTAAGGATGGCAATGGGTAGGGTATGGGCAGGGTATGGGCAGGGTAGAGCAATACCAAACCCATACCCATATAGTTCATGGGTACAAAATTCTACCCATACCCTTACCCGTGGGTATAAAACTATACCCACACCCATACCCGGTGGATACCCGTACCCATCGGGTATCCATTGGGTAGATCAAATAGTACATTATTTTCATCTTTTTACATTCATTGGTAGCGCATTAGCAAACAAATATTGACAACTCAATAGAAGGTAGATGAATACATGAAAATTAACTATATAGGCTATAGGTACCCACTTAGTAGATAAAATAGTATATAGTATATATACACATTGAATTGGTCAAATAGTACATCATTATACATGGGTAGGGTATGGGTATACCCATGGGTACAAAGCTATACCCGTGCCCTACCCACGACTTGATGGGTAGGGTATGGGTACTACCCATGGGTATAAAAATGTACCCATACCCTACCCATGCGGGTAGGGTACCCGTACCCATGGGTAAAATTTCCATCCTTACTAGGGGTGCCCACAGCCCCCAGGCGGCCAGAGGGCGTGCCCAGGTCATGCCCGCGCCCCCTGGTCGCTGATACATCCCAAACGTATCTATAATTTCTACTTGTTCCATGCTCTTTTAGGTGACATTGCTATGTGTTTTGTTACAATTTCATATGTTTCTACACATATTTGGAATAACCTACTAACTCAGTGCACCCAGTGCCAGTTTCTGTCTGCTGATGTCTGTAAGTTGCGGGTTTTTATCCATATTTACAGAGCTCCAAAAATTCCATAAAAATCAGATAAAGAATTAGGAGGACGGAAGCTTTCGGATCACCGAAGGAGAGCCGGAGGGGAGCCAGGGCCCACCCAAGCGTCCACCTGACGCGGCCCCCTCCTGGTCGCGCCACCAGGGCGACTGGGGGGAGGGGTCCACCCCCTAGTGCCCCCCTTAGGCCTATATTTACTCCTCGCTCAAAAACCCTCGGAGAGAGCCCCGCATCGCGATTTTCACCTCTGTTCCGCCGCCGCTGCGCTTCCAAGATCGGGAGCACCGGAAGACCTCTTCCTGGCACCCTGCCGGAGGGAGGATTGACCTCCGGGAGCTTCTCCACCACAATGAGCATTTCCCGGATGTGCCGTGAGTAGTCTCCCTTGGACCATGTGTCCATGACCAGTAGCTATGTGATGTCTTCTCTCTAATCTTATGCTTCAATTCTTAGCCCTTGTGAGCCGCCCTACATGATCAAGGCATCTATGTAATTCTTTCTGCTGTTGCTATGCTGAGTTTGCTGGGATCCGATGGATTATGAGATTATGTTCACATTGTGATGAGTCATATATTTGGTTCTCCTTTTATATTTTGTTCTTGAGTAATTCTTTCATGTTCTCCGTTGCTTTTTATTGCTTTTGCCAAGTAGTAGATAGTAACTCCAAGAGGGGGCATTATGCTTGATTGCGGGTTCATGACCCCCGATGTCTAGCTTGAGTGACAGAAACATGAGACTAGGGGATGTGATGTTTCCACCAAGGAGAAAACAACGGTGCTTGTAACCATGGTTGCAAGGATTGTTTACCTTACGCAAAGTTTGTTAATACAGTTGTCTGTTGCTTTGAGTTTACACTTTGGGTGGGGCTCGCAACTTAATACCAGCGAGATGTTCTGGATAGATATCTCAAGGTGGATGATTAGTGAGTAGATGCAGTTGGATTTCAGTCTAATTGTCTTGGCATACTGCCCATACTTTTGAGCCTCTAACTTTCTTTGCAGCATAATTAGCATTACGGTGCATTTATAATTCTGTCAATTGCCCAGCTGTAATTTGTTTACCGAGCTTAGCTATTTTATCGTCTTTTGGGAGAGACATCACTAGTGAACATCACGGGACCCCGGCCCATATTTCCACCACTGTTTACACCTCACTTTATTTACTGCTTTATTTTCTTTTCGTTGAAATCACCACTATTTTTCCCGCTTGTGTTTGATACTTTGTAAACAACAAGGCCAAAGAGATTGACAACCTCTCCGAACTCGTTGGGAGCAAAGTTATTTGCTTTTGTGTGCAGGTCCACGACAACTCCCTAGCTAGAGTAATTTCTGGCATTGTTTCCACCTACTTGCATAATTTGGAGTCCTACTGGATTGATAACCTTGGTATCTTCATTAAGGGAAATTTGCTGCTACGCTACATCTCAAACTTCCACTTGGGGTAACCAACGAGGGCGAGAAGCCATCAAGCTAATTTCTGGTGCCGTTGCCGGGGACTCCAATCTTCAAGAAAGGGGAGTTTCACACTATCTTTTATCTTTTTTTTTAGTCTTGTTAGTTTACTTTCTAGTTTTTGATTGTGTGTCTTATATAAAAAACCAAAAAAAAATAGTTGCTACCTTTTGTCTTTGTCTTTGTCTGCCTACTGATGCTATCTTTACCATGGGTGTGGAATCACCCAAATATGGTAGGATGGACATGTTTCACTTGGATCGTCTTCGATCAATTTGTGCTCAAACTAAAAACCCAACTAACTTGGTTGAGGGAAAATCATTGGATGAGCATGCTCATTATACGCGGCCCCATTTATCTCAGAAAGGTAAACACTTATGGGATCAAATACAAACTTCTCATTGCTATGCTGAATCTTTGTGCCACATTTATGATTTCAATTGCTGCTCTAAAATAGATCGTAAACACCTTCCTTTCCAATGTGAGTTTAATGAGAATGAGATCCTATCGTCTTATGCTAAAGGTGTTTATGATTACTTTGATGTTCAAAAGATTGAAGAGTTTGTTGCTTTTAAGGGTGCTTATGAGATTGCTTCTTTGATTGAAAAGTATTACAATACTATTCACAAATCTGAAAACTTTGCAGTCCTTGCTTATTGCCTTGAGAATTATATTTGCAATGATTATATTAAGGATTTTAAAAACAAAATGTTTTCTGCCCAAGAAGAGGCTAATGATTTCTATGATGAGGAGTCCTATGATTCTGAGGAATCAATTGATACACCCCTTTTTGAAGATCTTGATACTTGCTTTGTTGATGGCCATGATGCCACTATGGATGATGCTGATGAAGATGAACTTGCTATAGTTCCTTATGTTAAGCATGAAATTATTTCTATTGCATCCACACTTGATTGTCCTATTATCCTTTTGAAATCTCCAACTCATATTCCGGAGAATTGTGCTCTTATTGAGGCCTAATGTGATGGGATGCATTTATCTTATGATCCTAAAAACCGTGTTGAAAACTATACACGTGTGCTCGTAGTTCATGAACAACATGCTTTATGTGATAGTTATATTCTTGATGTTGTTCATGATGATGCTGAAAATTATTTTAAGAGAGTAAAGTTTGGTTGTAGAAACTTCCATGTTACAAAAACACCTCTCTTTATGATGCAAGTTTTGAAGTTCTTCTTCTTTTACCTTCCTATGCTTGTTACTTTGTGCTTTCATAATTTATTTATTTACAAGGTTCCTAGGCATAGGAAGTGGGTTAGACTAAAATGTGTTTCATATTTTCCTCTTGATGTTCTCTTTTGATTCAATTCTAATTCTTGTGAGAGCATCTTCTATAATCATCATGTCTAGCTAAAAGGCATAAAAGAAAGCGCTTATTGGGAGGCAACCCAAGATGTTTTTTACTTTGAGTTTTAGTGGTCTTGATATTTGTTACTACTGTATCAACATCATTGTATCTTTATTTTCAAGCTTTGTGCCAAGTTTTAGCTTCCGATTGCAAGAAAGTTCAAAAGTTGTGACATGCCTGTCCAGAAACAGATTCTGTCTGCTTGACGAAAAAATTCACGATAAATCACCAGATCATCTTTTTGATCTATTTTTTTTGACAGTATGATCTATACAATTAGCTTTCTGGCGTATGTTTTGAGTTTTTTGATTTGAGTTGCAGAAGTACCCCAAAAAATATTTACTACCTGCTGGTCTGTTTTTCACAGATTCTGGCACGTTTTGCGTTTTCATCGTTTTGCAAATCTTAAGCTTGCTTTTTCTTTGCAAAAACTTTTTGGAAATAATTGGAAACAGTAGATATTCATGAAAATCTTTATTTACAGTGGAGAAGAGTTATTTATTTATGGGTACTAACCCCTCTAATCAGCTCATGATGAGTTTCGTATGAAGGGAGTTTTCAAGTATGCGACAGAAGATGATGAAAGAAGATTCGGGAGTGTCAAGCGCTGAAGCTTGGGGATTCCCCCATGCGCCGACAAGAAATATCCAATGAGACTCAAGCGTCTAAGCTTGGGGATGCCCCTGTGCATCCCTTTCTCCATCAACAATCATCAGTTCGTCCTTCTCCATGCTATATTTTTATCTCTTCATGTGTTATGTGTTAAACTTGGAGCATCTCGCTCTTTACTTTTTAGTTTTTTTTAGTTTTGTTTGCTGTTCATAACAAGTTGGACCCTAGCCTTCATTATTTGGGAGATAAACACGCTCCACTCCACCCTAGAACACAACATAGGCTTGCATGCTTATCTTTCTTTTTGTGTGTGTTCTTTATCTTTTCATAGCCGCTGTCATGCTGATGGCGTGGAAGTGATAATGGCTTCTCGCCCTTCGTTGGTTACCCCAAGTGGAAGGTGAGATGTAGGATAGCAGCAAATTTCCCTCAGTGAAGATAATGAGGTTTATGTCTCTAGTAGGACTCCGATAGTGATAAGTAGGTGGTTCGGCAAGTGATGCGCCGTCTGAAAAGAATCACTTGCTTCTCCTGGACCTGCACACGACACAAATAACTTTGCTCCCAACGAAGTTCAGAGAGGTTGTCAATCTCTCCGGCCTTGTTGTTTACAAATGATCAAACACAAGAGATAATGATAATGGTGATAGCATCTAGAAAGTAAAATCATGAAATAAATTGAGCGTGTAAACAGTGATGAGAATATGGACCGGGGTCCCGTGATGTTCACTAGTGATATCTCTCTCCCAAAAGACAATAAAACTGCTATGCGAGGTAAACAAATCACAGCCGGGCAATTGACAGGATTAAAAATGCATTGCAATGCTAACTATGCTACAAAGAAAGGACGAGGCTAAAAAGCATGGGTGGTACACCAAAATAAGAAGACCGAAATCCAACTGCATCTACTACTAATCATCCACCTTGAGATATCTATCCAGAACATCTCGCTGGTATTAAGTTGCGAGCCCCACCCAAAGTGTAAACCCAAAGCAACAGACAACTACATTAAAAGAACTTTGCGTAAAGTAAACAATCCTTGCAACCGCGGTTACAAGAACCATTGTTTTCCCCTTGTGGCAACAACACATCCCCTAGACTCATGTTTCTGTCACTCAAGCTAGTCATCAGGGGGCATGAACCCACAATCGAGCATAACATTTCCTCTTGGAGTCACTACTTACTACTTGGCCAAAGCAATAAACAACAACGGAGAACCTGCAAGAATTACTCAAGAACATAAATATAAAAGATAAGAACCAAATATATTAGTCAATCACAAACTGAACATAGTCTCATAATCCATCAGATCCCAGCAAACTCAGCATAGAAACAGCAGAAAATTACATATGTGCCTCGATCATGTAGGGCAGCTCACAAGGTGTAATCCATGAAGAACAAAGAGGGGAGGAGAACATCACATAGCTACTGATCACGGACCCATGGTCCAAGGTAGACTACTCACGGATCATCCGGGAAGCGTCCATGGGGGAGGAGAGGCTCCCGGAGGTCAATCCTCCCTCCGGCAGGGTGCTGGGAAGAGGTCTGCTGGCGCTCCCGATCTTGGAAGCGCGGCGGCGGCGGAACAGAGGCGAGATCGAAAAAAAGGTTCTGTCTTCGGAAGAATCCCGTCACGGGGAATAAATAGGCGAAGGGGGCAGCCAGGGGGGCCACCAGGTGTCCAGGCGCCCCCCTAGCGCGGCCACCAGGTGTCCAGGCGCCCCCCTAGCGCGGCCAAGCCCTAGGCCGCGCCACCAGGGCGCCTGGACCCCTGGTGGTGGCCCTCTAGCCCCACCCAGGTGATTCCAAGAGAAAAAATATTTTTGTTGAGAACTCAATCTACTAAAGTTTCACACTTGGTCTTCTTTGGAATCTTATCTTGACTCGTCCCCACACCACTAGCCAGGTACAAGTCAATTTGATCCACTCCCTTTCGATATTTTGAGCACTCATGCAATGGATGAGCGTAAGCATGAGAGTTGACACTTAGGATGGCAAAGAGAGAAATTTGGTGGAGGAGGAAGACAAAAAGGGAGAGAAAGGCTCACATCAATGAGGACAATTATAGGAGAGGAAGCCAAATGATAGATATGATGTGAGGAGTAGGGATTGCCATGCAACGAATGCACATATGAGCTAAGAAAAGCTCTCCAATGGAACTAGTGGGGGTGCATCCAACTTGCTCTCTCATGAAGACCTAGAGCTCGTTTGAGGAGGCTCATCCTTGGAATATGCAAGCCAAGTTCTATAGTGTGAAGGTCCCCACATAACTATATGCATAAATGATCATCTCTATAGAGCACAAAGATATAGAGGGAGTATGAGTGCGGATCTTTGAAAAGGAATAGTAGTGTTGCCCCTTTCTCTCTTTTTATTTTCTTTTTCTCCCTTTTCTATTTTTTTGTATTTTTTTTGGTGGCCTCAATGGCTCTTTCTATTTAACTCTCATTTGTCCTCTTTGTGATCTTTTAAATTTGTCCACTTTGGGATCTTTTCCTCACTTAAGGGCAACGCTTTATTTTACAAGAAGGTAAAGAAGATCTTCACACTTTACAAGGTACTCTACATAAAGAAGATGTAACTATCATGATGTATGCAAATGTATGCCTCTGCCAGTGTAGCAGGAACATGTATGACATGAAGATCAAGTCATGAAGAGGTGGATGTTGCATGGCAATATATCTCGGAAAGGCTATAGAAATGCCTTGATAGGTAGGTATGGTGGTTGTTTTGAGGAAAGATATAAGGAGGTTTATTATGACAGAGCGTATCATACCAAGGGTTTGGATGCACCGGCGAGGTGGACGCCAATTCTCGGAGTGAGAAGAGGGCAATGCACGGTACCGAAGAGGCTAGAAAATATGAGAAGGTGGAAGGGGTGCCGCTGGACTACCGCAACACCCAAAATCTGACTGAAGCCATTAACACCTTTGGTAAGTTCTATTCTTGGAACTCCGAGGACCCCTATTTGGTGCGTTCGGTGATTCATGCATCTTTCCCCTCTACTACACTTGTTCCACGGGACATTGTCTTTGGAGATTATGCGGAATGGGGTGGTCATAGAGTGAACTGGACTGCGACATGCTATGTGCTGGGAGCAGATTGGGAAAACCAAATGCCGCAAGATGAGGATCAGATGCCCCTCAATGGCAATCCTCATCCCTTGCCGGGGCAGTTTCAGCCGGACAATCTTCCTTGGGTGCTGCCTATGTTTCCTGAGATTGGTTGGAATGATGTGCCTGCTCCCCCTCCTGTGAATCAACAAAACGATCACAATGAGGCACCTGGCTGGGGATATGCTGTATGGGGGGACGATGCCCCAAATGTTGAAGATCAGCAGGAGCAACAAGGTGTACCAGATCAAGACCAGCAGTCTATGGTGCTTGATCACCCTGAATTGTCTGATTCAGTGGAGCAACCCGTTCTAGAAGTGATTCATATTCCTGACGATGTGGAGCAGGCTCATGCCCTGCTCAGGACGAACCCAACATGGCTCTGGTGGTCTATCAGCCACCACCAATCCCACAGCAGCAGATTTTTGTTGGAATGATCAATATTGTGGCGGGCCCTCCTCTTCCACCGGATATGATCTGGAGCAGAGCTTTCTCGGAGATGATCTGGAGTAGAGCTTTCTCCAGGTTGCTCCCTGAGATAAGTGTCATGCATATCCCTCAGCCACTATCATTCTCTACTGTACTGCCTTTGCTTTTCTCCAAGTGTTCTTGGGTGATGGATTTTGATGAGGAAAACATGGAGCTTTCCATTTCGTATATTGAGGAGGATACTAACCTGGTGACACCTGCTTTTGCTCCTGATCTACCTCTTGACGATGTGCCGCAAGTCACATGTTTTGCCAGCCCTCCTCTGCAAAAGGTCTGCAACAACTCGACGCAAGAAGAAGAGCACTCCGGTGGTAGAGACCTCTGTTCGACGTTGCACCAGAAGCACTATCAAGAGGGATGGTTTCAAGGCGGGAAGCTTTGCTGAACTTCCAATGGCCCCTAAAAAGAAAAAGCCCAAGACCAAGCCCATTCAACTGGTGCTTGAAGAACCTGTCGAAGAACCAGCCCAAGGCCCAGCACAATAGGAGATGCCATCTGTGCCACCTACGCCTGTCAGGGTCATCCAGGCCATTGGGGCCGATCTTCAAATTGATCCATCCCTGCTTACTAAAGAGAAGCTTATGGCGACCTCTTCTGCGGATGCGACCTCCGGCAATGATGCAAATGTTTAATGCATCTTTCTATATTTGGGTTTGGCAAGCCCCTAAATTGGCCAGTTGTTATGAAACCTTGGGGCAATACTTTTCTGGGCATAGCCCCTGTTTTTGTGGGTTGTTAGCTGTAATGTTTACAGTTAATATTATTTACTGCTGTTGGGTTTTCTATGGATAGTACAACAACTCGCAATTGGAATGTTCTTTGTTGGAATGTTCGAGGTCTCAATTCTGATGCGCGACAAAGAGCAGTTAGAGCGAAAGTTGAGGAAAGTCAGTGTGCCATCATCTTCTTACAAGAAACTAAATGTCCCACAATTGATAAAAAGCTTATTCATGCGCTTTGTCCTCGCCGGTTTGATCAATTTGCTTTTGTTCCATCCAGGGGAGCTTCTGGGGGTATTCTAACAATTTGGAACTCCAGCATGTTTGAGGGGTTACTTGTGGAGTCGCAGGACTTTGGATTGGTGATTAATTTCGCTTCCAAACATAATGCAGAGACATGGACTTTGGTCAATGTTTATGGTCCTTGTGAGCAACATAGCAGGGATAATTTTGTCAACTGGCTTTATCATTTATCTATTCCTTTTGATGCTAACTGGATGATACTTGGTGATTTCAACTTCATCAGATCTATGGAGAACATGAATCTGCCTGGAGGGGACATGAATGACACGTTCATTTTTAATGAAATCATTGGTCATCTTGGCCTCCTTGAGCTGCCTTTAAAGGGTAGAAGGTTCACTTGGTCTAATATGCAGGATAATCCACTCTTGGAGCAGCTTGATTGGTTTTTTACTTCCTCCAATTGGATTACATGTTATCCCTCATCTCAAGTGCTTCCTTTGGCGAAAACCGCATCTGATCATGTGCTCTGTTTGGTTGTCATCAATACATCCATTCCTAAGGCCAATATTTTCAGATTTGAGAATTACTGGGTGGAGATGACTGGTTTTATGGACTGTGTGAAAAACTCATGGGAGATTCCTTCTTCTAAATGCCATGCTGTGGCCATCATAGTGGACAAGTTCAAAAGGCTAAGGAAGGCTTTGAAGTACTAGCAAAGGGGACTCTCCTCCCTTAAAACGTTGATTTCCAAATGCAATAGAGTGATATTCATTTTGGATTGTTTGGAGGACTTTAGACCCCTATATGTTCCTGAAGCCAATTTCAGGAAGATTGTGAAATGGCATCTAGAGAAAATATTGTTCTGGCAACACCTGTACTGGAAAAAAAGATGTACTCAAATATATGTGAAAGTGGGGCAGGAAAACTCTAAATTCTTCCATGCAATGGCTTCAGAAAGGCACAGGAGGAATTCCATTGCATCTTTGAACTTGTCTGATGGAACTGTTTGTGATCAACATGATGCAATTGCTGCAACTTTCTGGTCTGCTTTCAAGAACAGGATGGGGGTGGCTAAAGGCATTGTCATGAGATGTGATCTGCCTGCCCTATTGCATCAGGTGGAGGATTTGGATTCCCTTGTGGATCCTTTTGGTAAAAAGGAGATGGATGACACTGTACATTCCATGCCTACTGATAAATCACCTGGGCCTGATGGCTTCAATGGTAAATTCCTTAAAACCTGCTGGCCTATCATCTGCAATGATTTCTATAACTTGGCTGCTGAGTTCCATACTGGCACTGCTCATTTGGAGGGTCTCAATGGTTCTTACATCACCCTAATTCCTAAGAAAGCTAGTCCTAAAACGGTGAATGATTTCAGACCTATTTCCCTCACTAGTGTTGGTATCAAGTTCATCACTAAGATGGCTGCAAATAGGTTGAAAAGGGATATTAGAAGGTGCATTCACAAAAACCAATATGGCTTTATCAAGGACAGGTCTATTCAGGACTGCATTGCATGGACTCTAGAGTATCTACATCAGTGCCACCAATCTAAGAGACCACTGCTGCTGCTCAAAATTGACTTTGAAAAGGCTTTTGATTCCATTGAGCACTCTGCTATCCTTGAGATTCTCGAATATAAAGGGTTTCCTCAAAAGTGGAGGATTTGGGTGCAGCAGCTTTTGGAGAGTGGGTCTTCATTTGTCCTGCTGAATGGAATTACTGGGAGACAGTTTAAATGCAGAAGGGGAGTTAGGCAGGGTGATCCTCTGTCACCACTTATTTTTGTCCTTGCTGCTGACTTGCTGCAATCAGTGATCAATGACCTTCTCCAAAAGGGCCTCCTCAGCCTACCCATTCCATGCCATGACACTGATTTTCCTGTAGTGTAGTATGCTGATGATACCATCCTGGTGCTGCCTGCTGATATCCAACAAGTTTTGGTGTTGAAGGAGGCTCTTCAGAAATTTTCTGAGACCACTGGCCTGGAGATCAACTACAATAAATCATCAATGATCCCCATTAACATTGATGAGGTTAATCTCTCCCAATTGGCTGCTGCTTTTGGGTGTCAAGTAGGGAAATTTCCCTTTACTTATCTGGGGCTACCAGTGGGAACCACAAGACCTAAAATGGTGGATCTTCTGCCTCTGGTTGACTGCATGGAGAGAAGGCTTACTGCTAGTTCTTGCTTTCTCTCTCAGGGAGGAAAGTTACAGTTATTAAACTCAGTTATTTCCTCTTTGCCCATATACTTCCTTTGCTCTCTGAATATACCCATTGGTATAATTAAGCAACTTGAAAGGATACAGAGGCAGTGCCGGTGGAGGAAATATGGTCAGGACTCCGGTAAATCTCTGGCTGCTTGGGATCTGGTTTGCAGACCCAAAAACAAAGGGGGACTGGGAATCTTAAATTTGCAGCTGCAGAATCAGGCCTTACTTATGAAGCACCTAAAGAAATTCTATAACAAAGAGGAGGTGCCCTAGGTGACTCTTATCTGGAACTCATATTAACATCAAAGAGTACCCCATGCAACTGAGCTCTGTGGCTCTTTCTGGTGGAGGGATGTAGCCAAATACATGGATAGTTTTGTGGTTGTCTCCAAGATTCAGATTGGCCCTGGGGATTCTGTTCTGTTATGGCAGGATCAATGGATTGAAAAGATGAATAGACCTCTAGCTAAATTTTTTGCTAGATTGTTTTCATATGCTAAAGATCCTTTGATTTCTGTCCAGGAGGTCTTGGGTACAACTGAGCTCACTGAAATGTTTAATCTCCCACTTTCTGCTCGAGCATATGAGGAGCTCATGGAACTTACCTTGATACTCCAGACTCACACTTCATAGCTGGCTTCAGATTGCTGGACCTGGAGGCATAGTTCTAAGGAGACTTACACTGCAAAGAAATTTTATACCATGGTTCATGCTCCTATGCAATCCAACCCTCTGCTAAATTGGATCTGGAAATCTTGTTGCATCCTCAAAACTAAGGTCTTTGCATGGCTAGTGATTATGGATCGTCTGAACACCAAGGACATGATCATTAGAAGACACTGACATATTGAGGATGGGCCAGAATGTGTGTTATGCCCCACTCAACACCTGGAGACCCGAGACCACCTGTTCTTTCATTGTAACTTCAGTGCTCGGATATGGACATATCTTCAAATTGATTGGTCTTTGGGGACTGATATGGTGCAGGTTGCAACACAAGCTAGAGAGGCGTTTCAGAAACCTTTCTTTGTTGAGGTTGTGTTCACTTCCTGGTGGAATATTTGGATGGTCAGGAATGCCAAATGCTTCAAACATGAGAGGCCATGCTTTGCAAAGTGGAAAATGGGCTTCATCCATGATCTCACCTTGCTTAGTTACAGGATCAAACCTAGGTTTAACGAGGAGCTACTTAGATGGATTGACTTTTTGCCACCTTGAGGGCATATTTTTTTGAAGCTTTGTTGTAAATTCTGTAAATATTGTGGGCCTTTAATAAAATGTTGGGGGGTGTGATACCCTTCAGTTTTAAAGCTTCAAAAAAAAGTGTCAACTTTCAATACTTACATTAGTCCGAAATACTCATGCACTTATTATCGGTAACTCTCAATCTAATGAGGAGGTTCACAAAGAGACAAGTACCCTGAGGAGGAGTGTATGGGGGTTTGGTTATCCTTGCGCATCCTCGACTCATGGGACGTGAGTGTACTCTAATATCTGATCCCTCAAAAGATTAGTGATCCATCTAGTTCCTAGAGTTCTCAACTAGTTTTTGTAGGTTTTGAAAATAAACACGGATTGCCCAAAATACGACACCTATCACTAATAAGCTAGAGCTCTTGACACCAAAATTTCAAACATTACTCACAACAATACCTCAAAACTATTGCAAGTTAGTACTACAATTTAATAGCAACCTCAATTACCTACTTCAAGACAAGACACAACTCAGTGCAACAATCAACTCTCTTAACAAGATAAACATGAAAACTAAAGAGAGTTCTAGCAACAAACTAAACTAAACTAAAGCTAAAGCTCTTGAAAAAGATAAACATGAAAACTAAGAGCTAATCATGGCAACAGCTACGAAAAGATAAAGAACACACAACAGAGAAAAGATAAGCTTGAAAAATCCTATGATGTGTTCTAGATTGAAATGGAGCGTGTTTCTCTCCCACACAAAGTAAGCTGGGGTCTAACTTATTATAAACAACAAGCAAAGCAAAAGATAACTAAAAAGGAAACCTAAGAGCGAGACGCTCCAAGCATAGCACATAACACATGAAGTGATAAAAATATAGTGAGACGAAGGACGAACTGATGATTGTTGATGGAGAAGGGGATGCACGGGGGCATCTGATACGTCTCAAACGTATCGATAATTTTTGCTCGCTCCATGCATGTTTTTGGTGATATTGCTATGATCTAGATACACTTTCATACATTTTTGATCATATTTGGACTAACCTACTAAGTCAGTGCAACCCAGTGCCAATTCCTGTTTTCTACTGTTTTTCTATTTCAGTTTTTCCCCATATAAAAAGTGCTCCAAAAATCCGGCAAAAAATCAGATAAAAAAATCAGCGTGTCGGAAGCCTCCAGAACCCCGAAGGAGGGCCAGGGGGCCACCACCAGGTGCCCAGGCGGCCACCTGGCGCGTCCAGGGGCCTGGCCGCGCCAGGGGGGCGCCTGGACCCCTGGCGCCACCCCTGGCTTCCCCCCTTCACCTATTTATTCTCCGCCACGGGAAACTTCCGAGGACGGAACCCTATTTTTGCAATCTTGCCTCTGTTCCTCCACCGCCACGCTTCCAAGATTAGTAGCACCGTCAGGACCCTTCCCGGCACCCTGCCGGAGTGGGGATCAACCTCCGGGAGCTTCTCCTCCACCATGGACGCTTCCCGGATGTGCCGTGAGTAATCTACCTTGGACCATGGGTCCGTGATCCGTAGCTATGTGATGTTCTCCTCCCTTCTTTGTTCTTCATGGTTTAGACCTCGTGAGCTGCCCTACATGATCGAGGCACATATGTAATTCTTCTGCTGTTGCTATGCTGAGTTTGATGGGATCTGATGGATTATGAGATTATGTTCAGATCGTGATAGAGTAATATATTTGGTTTTTATCTCTTATATTTTTGTTCCTAAGTAATTCTTGCATGATCTCCGTTGCTGTTTATTGCTTTGGCCAAGTGCTAGGTAGTGACTCCAAGAGGGAACGTTATGCTCGATTGTGGGTACATGCCCCCTGATGACACGTTGATACGTCCAAAACGTATCTATAATTTCTGCTTGCTCCATGCATGTTTTGTGTGATATTGCTATGATCTAGATACACTTTCATACATTTTTGATCATATTTGGACTAACCTATTAACTCAGTGCACCCCAGTGCCAGTTCCTGTTTTTTGCTGTTTTCTATTTCAGTTTTCCCCCATATAAAAAGTGCCAGAAAAATTCAGGAGAATTCAGATAAAAAATCAGCGTGAAGAAAGCTTCGCGAAGAGCCCTGGCCGCGCCATGGGGGCGCCTGGGGACCCTGGTCCACCTCTGGCTGCCCCCTTTCGCCTATTTATTCTCCGTCACGGGAAAACTCCAGAAGAAGAACCCTATTCCGCAAACTCGCCTCTGTTCCGCCGCCGCCGCGCTTCCGAGATCGGGAGCACCAGAAGACCTCTTCCCGGCACCCTGTCGGAGGGAGGATTGACCTCTGGGAGTCTCCTCTCCACCATGGATGCTCCCCGGATGTCTCGTGAGTAGTTTTCCTTGGACCATGGGTCCGTGATCAGTAGCTATGTGATGTTCTCCTCCCCTCTTTGATCTTCATTGTTTAGACCTCGTGAGCTTCCCTACATGATCGGGGCAATTTTGTAATATTTCTGCTATTGCTATGCTGAGTTTGATGGGATCTGATGGATTATGAGATTATGTTCAGATTGTGATAGAGTAATATATTTGGTTTTTATCTCTTATATTTTTGTTCCTAAGTAATTCTTGCATGTTCTCCATTGCTGTTTATTGCTTTGGCCAAGTAGTAGGTAGTGACTCCAAGAGGGAACGTTGTGCTAGATTGTGGGTTCATGCCCCCCGATGACATGCTTGAGTGACAGAAACATGAGTCTAGGGTATGTGTTGTTGCCACAAGGGGGAAAACAACGGTGATTGTAACCGCGGTTACAAGGATTGTTTACTTTACGCAGTGTTCTTTTTAATGCAGTTGTCTGTTGCTTTGGGTTTACACTTTGGGTGGGGCTCGCAACTTAATACCAGCGAGATGTTCTGGATAGATATCTGAAGGTGGATGATTAGTAGTAGATTTAGTTGGATTACGGTCTACTTATTTTGGCGTACAGCCCGTGCTTTTGAGCCTCTTCCTTTCTTTTGTAGCATAGTTAGCATTGCGGTGCGTTTATAATCCTGTCAATTGCCCTTCTGTAATTTGTTTACCTCGCATAGCAGTTTTATCGTCTTTTGGGAGAGAGACATCACTAGTGAACATCACGTATCCCGGTCCATATCCTTATTATTATTTCCACACTATATTTACTTTACTGCTTTTATTTGCTATCATTATCCCTTGCGTTTTACCCTTTGCGAACAACAAGACCGGAGAGATTGACAACCTATCTGAACTTCGTTGGGAACAATGTTATCTGTGTCTGTGTGCAGGTCCACGTCAGTTGCGCCGCTGACACCTACTTATCATCTCCGGAGTCCTACTGGAGACAAACCTTGGTATCTTCACCGAGGGAAATTTGCTGCTGCGCTACATCTCCACCTTCCACTTGGGGTAACCAACGAAGGGCGAGAAGCCATCAAGCGAATTTCTGGCGCCGTTGCCGGGGACTCCGAGTGCTAAGATAGGGGAGTTGCACACTACCCTTTACCTTTGTTTTTTAGTCTTGTTAGTTTACCTTTCAGTTTTTATCTCAGTGTCCTTTATGAAAAACCACAAAAATAGTTGCTACCTTTTGCCTTTGTCTTGATTTGCCTATTTATGCTATCCTCACCATGGGTGATGAACCACCCAAATATGGTAGGATGGACATGTTTCACTTGGATCGTCTTCGATCAATTTGTGCTTGCGCTAAAAACCCGACCGACTTGGTTGAGGGAAAATCATTGGATGAGCATGCTCATTATACGCGGCACCGCCTATCTCAGAAAGGGAAACACTTATGGGATCAAATACATGTTTCTTATTGCCATGCTAAACTTTTGTGCCACATTTATGATTTCACTTGCTGTTCTAATATAGATCATAAACACCTCCCTTTCCAATGTGAGTTTAATGAAAATGAGATCTTATCTTCTTATGCTAAAGGTGTTTATGATTACTTTGATGTTGAAAAGATTGAAGAGTTTGTTGCTTTTAAAGGTGCCTATGAGATTGCTTCTTTGATTGAAAAGTATCATGATACTATTTTCGAGTCTGAAAACTTTGCAGTTCTGGCTTATTGCTTCGAGAATTATACTTCCAATTATTATATTGAGGATTTTAAAAATAAAATGCTTGCTGCCCAAGAAGAGGCCAATGATTGCTTTGAGGAGGAATCCCATGATTCCGAGGACTCACTTTAAATATCCCTTTCTGAAAATTTTGATACTTGCTTTGTTGATGGCCAAGATGCCACTATGGATGATGCCTACGAAGATGAACTTGCTATAGTTCCTTATGTTAAGCATGAAATTATTGTTGTTGCACCCACACTTGATCGCCCTATTATCCTTTTGAAGTCTCCAACTATTCCGGAGAATTTTGCTCTTATCAAGGCTCAATGTGATGGGTTGCATCTATCTTATCATCCTAAAAACCGTGTTGAAAACAATACACGTGTGCTTGTAGGTCATGAACAACATGATTTATGTGATAGTTATATTCTTGATGTTGTTCATGATGCTACTGAAAATTACTTTGAGAGAGGAAAGTTTGGTTGTAGAAACTTCCATGTTACAAAAACACCTCTCTTCAGGTTGAAAATTTTGAAGTTACTCTTGTTCTACCTTCCTATGGATGTCACTTTGTGCTTCTTTGATTTATTTTCTTATAAGATGCCTATGCATAGGAAGTGGGTTAGGCTTAAATGTGTTTCATATTTGCTTCTTGATGCTCTCTTTTGCTTCAAAATTCTTATTCTTGTGAGAGCATCTTCTATAATCTTTAAGCCTAGCTAATGGCTCTAAAGAAGCGCTTTCGGGAGGCAGCCCGCAACGAATATAGGTTTTTCTTTTTGCTTTTGTTGTGTCTTGATGATTTTTACTACTGTAGCAACATCATTGTATCTTTATTTTTCAACTTTGTGCCAAGTTATAGCCTCTTACGGCAAGGGAAGTAAAAGTTGTGACATGCTGTCCAGAAAACAGATTCTGTCCTCGTGACCTGAAAAATTCCAGAAAAATCCCAGTTCATCTTTTTGAGCTGAAATTTTTACACAGTATGCTCTATACAATTACTAAACTTCCGTATGTTCTGAGTTTTTTGATTTGAGTTGCAGAAGTGCCCCTAAACAATTCTTTACTACCTGCTGTTCTGTTTTTCACAGATTCTGCCACGTTTTGTCTCTCCTAACTTTTGCAAACCTTAAGCTTGCTTTTTCTTTGCAAAAACTTTTTGGCACTCTTGAGAAACAGTAGATCTTCAAGAATATCTTTATGTCCAGTGGGGAAAAATTATTTTATTAAGGGTACTAACCTCTCTAATCAGCTTATGATGAGCTATGTATGAAGGGAGTTTTCAAGTGTGCGATAGAAGATGATGAAAGAAGATCCAGGAGTGTCAAGCGCTCAAACTTGGGGATGCCCCATGCATCCCCAACAAATATTCAAGGATACTCAAGCGTCTAAGCTTGGGGATGCCCCCGTGCATCCCCTTCTCCATCAACAATCATCAGTTTGTCCTTCGTCTCACTATATTTTTATCACTTCATGCGTTATGTGCTATGCTTGGAGCGTCTCGCTCTTAGTTTTTGTTTTTAGTTTTCTTTAGCTTTGCTTGCTGTTCATAACAAGTTAGATCCCTTCTTACATTGTGTGGGAGAGAAACACGCTCCACTTTCAAAATCTAGAACACATCATAGGATTTTTCATGCCTATCTTTCTCTGTTGTGTGTTCCTTATCTTTTCATAGCTACTGCCATGTTTAGTTTTAGCTTTAGTTTGTATTTAGCAAGAGCCTTGGCTTTTGTTTAAGTTTGTTGCTGGAACTCTTTTTAGTTTTCATGTTTATCTTGTTAAAGAGAGTTGGTTGTTGCACTGAGTTGTGTCTTGTCTTGAAAGTAGGTGATTGAGGTTGCTATTTAATTTTAGTAGTAACTTGCAATGGTTTTGAGGTATTGATGTGAGTAATGTTTGAACTTTTGGTGTCAAGAGATCTAGCCTATTAGTGATAGGTGTCGTATTTTTGGCAATCCGTGTTTATTTTCAAAACCTACAAAAACTAGTTGAGAACTCTAGCTACTAGATGGATCACTAATCTTTGGAGGGATCGAATATTAGAGAAAACTCACGTACCATGAGTCGAGGATGCGCAAGGATAACCAAACCCCCATACACTCCTCCTCGGGGTACTTGTCTCTTTGTGAACCTCCTTATTAGATTGAGAGTTACCGATAATAAGTGCATGAGTTCTTCGGACTAATGTAAGTATTGAAAGTTGACACTTCCACCTTCCCATATTTTGCTAGCCTCTCCCGTGCCGTGCATTGCCTTCTTCTCACTCCGAGAGTTGGTGTCCACCTTCGCCGGTACATCCAAACCCTTGGCATGATACGCTCTGTCATCATAAACCCCCTTATATCTTTCCTCAAAACAGCCACCATACCTGCCTATCAAGGCATTTCCATAGCCTTTCCGAGATATATTGCCATGCAACATCCACCTCTTCATGACTTGATCTTCATGTCATCCATGTTCCTGATACACTGGCAGCGACATACTTTGCATACATCATGATAGTTACATCTTCTTTATGATTTTGAGTACCTTGTAAAGTGTGAAAGATCTCCTTTACCTTCTTGTAAAATAGAGTGTTGCCGTTAAGTGAGGAAAATATCCCAAAGTGGACACAATAAAAGATCCCAAAGAGGACAAATGAGAGTTAAATGAAAGAGCCATTGAGGCCACAAAAAAATACAAAAAAGGAAAAAATAAATAAAAAGAGAGAAAGGGGCAACACTACTATCCTTTTGAGAGATCCACACTAGTACTCCCTTTATATCCTTGTACTCCATAGAGATGATCATTATGCATATAGCTATGTGGGGACCTTCACACTATAGAACTTGGCTTGCATATTCCAAGGATGAGCCTCCTCAAACGAGCTCTAGGTCTTCATGAGCGAGCAAGTTAGATGCACCCCCACTAGTTCCATTAGAGAGCTTCCTAGCTCGTATGTGCATCCGTTGCATGGCAATCCCTACTCCTCACATCATATCTATCATTTGGCATCTCTTGCCTATGATTGTCCTCATTGATGTGAGCCTTTCTCATCCTTTTTGTCTTCCTCCTCCGCACTTCTCTCTTTGCCATCCCAAGTGTCAACTCTCGTGCTTACGCTCATCCATTGCATGAGTGCTCAAAATATTGAAAAAGGAGTGGATCAAATTGACTTGTACCTGGCTAGTGGTCTGGGGACGAGTCAAGATAAGAGTCCAAAGAAGACCAAGTGTGAAACTTTAGTAGATTGAGTTCTCAACACAAAAATTACTTTTTCTCGTATTCCCTATCCCCCTTCTTGCACGCAAACACCATTTGGAGACATTCGAGTCACGGACAGCGAGAGCTCTTGCACCCTTTGTTCTTTTGTTGCTTGTTTCAGTCCTAATATAGACTCTTGCATGTTATGACTTGAATTGAATCTCTAACCTTGATTGCTTTACTTTTCAAAGTTCTTATATGGTTGCTAGCATGTCACCACAGAAATCATGCTGTTATCATTTACCTACTCGAGGACGAGCAGGAATTAAGCTTGGGGATGTTGATATGTCCAAAACGTATCTATAATTTCTGCTTGCTCCATGCATATTTTGTGTGATATTGCTATGATCTAGATACACTTTCATATACTTTTGATCATATTTGGACTAACCTATTAACTCAGTGCACCCCAGTGCCAGTTCCTGTTTTCTGCTGTTTTTCTATTTCAGTTTTCCCCCATATAAAAAGTGCCAGAAAAATTCAGGAAAATTCAGATAAAAAATCAGCGTGAAGGAAGCTTCGCGAAGAGCCCTGGTGGGGCCAGAGGGGAGCCAGGGAGGCCCAGGCGGCCACCCGGCGCGGCCCCACCCCTGGCCGCGCTAGGGGGGGCGGCTGGGGCCCCTGGTCCACCTCTGGCTGCCCCCCTTCGCCTATTTATTCTCCGTCACGGGGAAACTCCGAAGACAGAACCCTATTTCGCAAACTCGCCTCTGTTCCGCCGCCGCCGCGCTTCCGAGATCGGGAGCACCAGAAGACCTCTTCCCGGCACCCTGCCGGAGGGAGGATTGACCTCCGGGAGTCTCCTCTCTACCATGGATGCTCCCCGGATGTCTCGTGGGTAGTTTTCCTTGGACCATGGCTCCGTGATCAGTAGCTATGTGATGTTCTCCTCCCCTCTTTGATCTTCATTGTTTAGACCTCGTGAGCTGCCCTACATGATCGAGGCACCTTTGTAATATTTCTGCTATTGCTATGTTGAGTTTGATGGGATCTGATGGATTATGAGATTATGTTCAGATTGTGATAGAGTAATATATTTGTTTTTTATCCCTTATATTTTTATTCCTAAGTAATTCTTGCATGTTCTCCGTTGTTGTTTATTGCTTTGGCCAAGTAGTAGGTAGTGACTCCAAGAGGGAACGTTGTGCTATATTGTGGGTTCATGCCCCCCGATGACATGCTTGAGTGACAGAAACATGAGTCTAGGGGATGTGCTGTTGCCACAAGGGGGAAACAACGGTGCTTGTAACCGCGGTTACAAGGATTGTTTACTTTACGCAGTGTTCTTTTTAATGCAGTTGTCTGTTGCTTTGGGTTTACACTTTGGGTGGGGCTCGCAACTTAATACCAGCGAGATGTTCTGGATAGATATCTGAAGGTGGATGATTAGTAGTAGATGCAGTTGGATTACGGTCTACTTATTTTGGCGTACTGCCCGTGCTTTTGAGCCTCTTCCTTTCTTTTGTAGCATAGTTAGCATTGCGGTGCGTTTATAATCCTGTCAATTGCCCTTCTGTAATTTGTTTACCTCGCATAGCAGTTTTATCGTCTTTTGAGAGAGAGACATCAGTAGTGAACATCACGTATCCCGGTCCATATCCTTATTATTATTTCCACACTATATTTACTTTACTGCTTTTATTTACTATCATTATCCCTTGCGTTTTACCCTTTGCGAACAACAAGACCGGAGAGATTGACAACCTCTCTGAACTTCGTTGGGACAAAGTTATCTGTGTCTGTGTGCAGGTCCACGTCAGTTGCGCCGCTGACACCTACTTATCATCTCCGGAGTCCTACCGGAGACAAACCTTGGTATCTTCACCGAGGGAAACTTGCTGCTGCGCTACATCTCCACCTTCCACTTGGGGTAACCAACGAAGGGCGAGAAGCCATCACACGCTTGAGTGACAGAAACATGAGTCTAGGGGATGTGTTGTTGCAACAAGGGGGAAAACAACGGTTCTTGTAACCGCGGTTGCAAGGATTGTTTACTTTACGCAAAGTTCTTTTAATGCAGTTGTCTGTTGCTTTGGGTTTACACTTTGGGTGGGGCTCGCAACTTAATACCGGCGAGATGTTCTGGATAGATATCTCAAGGTGGATGATTAGTAGTAGATGCAGATGGATTTCGGTCTACTTATTTTGCCGTACTGCCCATGGTTATGAGCCTCTTCCTTTCTTTTGTAGCATAGTTAGCATTGCGGTGCGTTTATAATCCTGTCAATTGCCCATCTGTAATTTGTTTACCTCGCATAGCAGTTTTATCATCTTTTGGGAGAGAGACATCACTAGTGAACATCACGGGACCCCGGTCCATATTCTCATCACTGTTTACAAGCTTACTTACTTTTCAGCATTTACTTTCAGTTGCTACCATTATCATTATCCCTTGTGTGTTTGACCCTTTGTAAACAACAAGACCGGAGAGATTGAAAACCTCTCTGAACTTCGTTGGGAGCAAAGTTAATTGTATTGTGTGCAGGTCCGCGTCAGGTGCGCCGCTGACACCTACTTATCATCGCCGGAGTCCTACGGGAGACAAACCCTATCCTCTACATAGGGGAAATTTGTTGCTATCCTACATCTCACCTTCCACTTGGGGTAACCAACGGAGGGCGAGAAGCCATTAACACTTCCACGCCATCAGCATCCCCAAGCTTAGACGCTTGAGTCTCGTTGAATATTTATTGGGGATTCATGGGGGAATCCCCAAGCTTGAGCGTTTGACACTCCTGGATCTTCTTTCATCATCTTCCCTCGCCCACTTGAAAACTCCCTTCATACATAATTCATCATAAGCTGATTAGATAGGTTAGTACCCTTAATAAAATAATTTTTCTCCACTGGAAATAAATATATTCTTGAAGAGCTACTGTTTCTCAAGATTGCCAAAAAGTTTTTCCAAAGAAAAAGCAAGCTTAAGGTTTGCAAAAGTGAAGAAAGGCAAAACGTGGCAGAATCTGTGAAAAACAGAACAGCATGTAGTAAATGATTTTTTCGGGGTACTTCTGCAACTCAAATAAAAAAACTCAGAACGTATAAAAGTTTCAGAATTGTATAGAGCATGCTGTGTAAAAAATTCAGCTCAAAAATATGAACTGGTGATTTGTTTTGATTTTTTCCGTGAAGCAGACATAATCTGTTTTCTGGACAGCATGTCACAACTTTTGCTTCCCTTATCATAAGAGGCTAGAACTTGGCACAAAGCTTGAAAATAAAGATACAATGATGTTGCTACAGTAGTAACAATTATCAAGAACACGAAAAACAGAAGTAAAAACATCTTGGGTTGCCTCCCAACAAGCGCTTTCTTTTACGCCTTTAAGCTAGGCATAAAGCAAAAGAAGAACCAAATTTTATCAAGAGAGAGTGAATAGCTAGCCCGTGTAACGGACTCAAAAGGTAACTTGATTTTCTTTCTAGGGAAGTGTTCCATCCCCTTTTTGAGAGGGAATTGAAATTTTATATTCCCCTCTTTCATGTCAATAACAACACCAACGGTGCGAAGAAAAGGGCGTCCCAAAATAATTGGACATAAAGGTTCACACCTCTATGTCCATAATAGTAAAATCAACGGGAACATAATTGTCATTGACGATGATAAGAACATCGTCGATCTTCCCCAAAGGTTTCTTTACGGAAGAATCAACGAGACGAACACTAAAAGAACAAGGATCAAAAGGTTTCAATTCAAACATATCATACATTCTTTTGGGCATAACGGAGGTACTAGCTCCAACATCACATAAAGCATTGCAAGAGAAGTTATTCAATTTATTTTTATCATAGGATACCAACCATCATCTAGCTTCCTAGGTATGGAGGCTTCTATTCTAAGCTTCTCCTCCCTAGTTTTGATGAGAACATTAGTGATATGCTCCGTGAAGACAAGATTTAGTGTGCTAGTGTGGGGGTCTCTAGACATTTTGTGCAGCAAGCTAATAACTTCTGAAAGGGTACAACTATAAAAATCAATATCACTATTATCAAAGGTAGTAGTGGTGTCATCTATGCTCACTTGTTTGAAACCCTCTATGTTCATAGGAGTTTCTTCTTCTATGGTTGAGGTATTAGCATCACCATTAATACGTCCAATGGGACTAGGAGTGTGTTGGGTGCTAATAGTTTGGGTGTCCTCAACAATTTGGATAGTAGCAACTTTGTGGTGTGTAGGAAGGCTCTTAATTCTATCATCTTCCATAGGGATAACTTCTGGTTTGGCTGCCATTTGATTTATGAAAGTAGATTGGGTGTGGGACATATTTGAAACATAGGTTTCGGTACCTGTAAGTCTAGTTTGGAGATTAGAAATCTCACTGTTCAGGCTCTCAAGTTGCTTACTAATGTTTTGGAAAATGGAAGTGTGCTCACCTAATTGTATAGAGAAGGCTTTGTTTTGTTCAAACTGGGTGTGCATATAATTCTTAGTAGCCTTCTCTATTTCTACCAGTTTCTCATAACTAGGTAGGTCTCTTATAATTCTTAGTAGCCTTCTCTATTTCTTAGTAGCCTTCTCTTGTAAGTTGGATTATAGGAGTTGTTGCCAGGATAAGTGTTGTTGTTCCCATAGTTGGATGGAAACGGTCTAGGATTGCTAGCAAAATTACCCCTATAAGCATTGTTGTTGAAGTGGTTTCTAGCAATAAAGTTCACATCTACTTGTTCCGGAGCAACCAAAGAATTTAAAGGGACATCATGAGGATCAATAGAGGGTTGCTTGGTAAGTAGAGACATAATTAAGTCAACCTTTTCATTTAGGGAGGTAATCTCCTCGACAGAGTTTACCTTCCTACCTGTTGGAGCGCGTTCGGTGTGCAATTGGGAATAGTTGGTCATCATCTCATCTAGAAGTTTAGTGGCAGCACCAAGTGTTGTTGGCATAGAGGTTCCTTCCGCGGCCGAATCTAACAGGTTCCCCGAGGTAAAGTTCAAGCCTGCATAAAAAGTCTGGATAACCATCCAAGTAGTCAAACCATGTATAGGGAATTTCTTAACAAGAGATTTCATTCGTTCCCAAGCTTGGGCAACGTGTTCATTATACAATTGATTAAAATTCATAATGTTAATCCTCAATTGGATAATTTTAGCAGGTGGGTAGTACTTCCCAATAAAATCATCTTTGCACTTATCCCAAGAATCTATGCTATTCCAAGGCAAAGATTGAAACCAGATTTTAGCTTCTCCCCTCAAAGAGAAAGGAAAAATCTTAAGCTTAACAACATCACCTTCTACTTCTTTATACTTTTGCATATCACATAGCTCAACAAAATTATTCAAGTGTAAAGCAACATCATCTCCAGCACCAGAGAATTGATATCTCATAACAAGGTTTAGCAAGGCAGGTTTAATTTCATAAGAGGTAGCTGAAGTGGCAGGTGTGGAAATAGGAGTGCAGATAAAGTCATTGTTGTTGTGACTAGTGAAGTCACACAACTTGGTGTTTTTGGTGGAACCCATAGCTGCAGCAAGTGTGGCAGATTTTTTTGTGATTTTTGATATAGGACACAAAGATAAAAACTAAAAGGTAAACTAACAAGACTAAAAAGCAAAGGTGAAAGATAGTGTGCAACTCCCCTATCTTGGAACTCATAGTCCACGACAACGGCGCCAGAAATTTTCTTGATGGCGTGGAAGTGATAATGGCTTCTCGCCCTTCGTTGGTTACCCCAAGTGGAAGGTGAGATGTAGGATAGCATGAAATTTCCCTCAGTGAAGATACTGAGGTTTATGTCTCCATTAGGACTCCAATAGTGATGAGTAGGTGCTTCGGCAAGTGATGCGCCGTCTGAAAAGAATCACTTGCTTCTCCTGGACCTGCACACGACACAAATAACTTTGCTCCCAACGAAGTTCAGAGAGGTTGTCAATCTTTCTGGGCTTGTTGCTTACAAAGGATCAAACGCAAGGGATAATGATAATGGTGATAGCAGATAGAAAGTAAAAGCATGAAATAAATTGAGCGTGTAAATAGTGATGAGAATATGGACCGGGGTCCCGTGATGTTCACCAGTGATGTCTCTCTCCCAAAAGATGATAAAACTGCTATGTGAGGTAAACAAATCACAGCTGGGCAATTGATAGGATTAAAAACGCACCGCAATGCTAACTATGCTACAGAGAAAGGACGAGGCTCAAAAGCATGGGTTGTACGCCAAAATAAGTAGACCTAAATCCAACTGCATCTACTACTAATCATCCACCTTGAGATATCTACCCAGAACATCATGCTGGTATTAAGTTGCGAGCCCGACCCAAAGTGTAAACCCAAAGCAATAGACAACTGCATTAAAAGAACTTTGCGTAAACTAAACAATCCCTACAACCGCGGTTTCAAGCACCGTTGTTTTCCCCCTTGTGGCAACAACACATCCCCTAGACTCATGTTTCTGTCACTCAAGCTAGTCATCAGGGGGGCATGAACCCACAATCGAGCATAACGTTCCCTCTTGGAGTCACTACCTACTAATTGGCCAAAGCAATAAACAACAACGGAGAACATGCAAGAATTACTCAAGAACATAAATATAAAAGATAAGAACCAAATATATTACTCAAACACAAACTGAACATAGTCTCATAATCCATCAGATCCCAGCAAACTCAGCATAGCAACAACAGGAAATTACATATGTGCCTCGATCATGTAGGGCAACTCACGAGGTCTAATCCATGAACAACAAAGAGGAGAGGAGAACATCACATATCTACTGATCACAGACCCATGGTCCAAGGTAGACTACTCACGGAGCATCCGGGAAGCGTCCATGGTGGAGGAGAGGCTCCCGGAGGTCAATCCTCCCTCCGGCAGGGTGCCGGGAAGAGGTCTGCTGGTGCTCCCGATCTTGGAAGCGCGGCAGCGGCGGAACAGAGGCGAGTGTCGGGACCCGGGGTCCGCTATAACACAATCATATGGAGAGCCGAGAACCGTACCCACATGTCTAAGCAGACAAGGCCAAGCACAAAACATTCTCGGAAAGCATCGAACATGAGGGGCATCCCATCCCGGCCGGATGATCAACTGAGATGGGTCCTCATCGTCCGCACACAAGTCTAAATGATATGGGTGGTGAAGTCCCATATACGTAGACATGTCGCCTCAACCATACTATCGATTGTATTACAACCCTTACATAGACTTACTCCAGCCCGATCACTTAGTTGGGGTCCAGGGCGGGCTCGATCATACGACAAAGTGTGCCACGTGACAGAGTCACGAGAAATCGCATCGCGGTGCCCCAAGCTGTGCACATCTAAGGGCCACTTGGTGTATAAAAGACCGCCAGCCAGATCACAACTAAGGTCTCGAAAACCCATACTAAGACATGCATGTTATAATCATACACGCAACACACATGTCTAGTATGAACAACAGGTATCATTGCAATTCTCTACAAAGTTTAAAACTTTATTGATAACTCTTATAGAGTGCACACAGAGATCACAAGTCTGTGATCCAACATTACATCAAACATGCGGAAGCAAAGTAGGTCTGAGTACAAACAAGTTTAAAAAATGGCTTAGAGAAGCCTTATTTATAAACAAGCCCTTCCACGAGGGACCAGTCGTCTGACTGGGACTACACTAGATTGGCTTCAGTCGTCGAGCTCAAGGAAGAATCCACCTTCGGGGTCAGTGGGTTCATCTAAAACATAGAATAAGCAAACGTGATTACAAAGTCGTACCCAACAAAACTTACGTAGGAGCTATACTACTCATGCACATGTATAAAGGTAAAGGGAGGTGGGGTTCTGATACAGAGTGGCAACTCTCCTGTTGGTTACCCCAAGTGGAAGGTGAGACGCAGCGTAGCAGCAAGTTTCCCTTAGCAAAGATGCTAAGGTTGAGTATCGAACCAGTAGGACTCCAAGAGATACAAGTAGGTGTCACGACGCTTGACGTGGACCTGCACACAGATACAAATAACTTTGCTCCCAACGAGTACAGAGGAGTTGTCAATTCTTCCGGCCTTTCTGTTTACAAAGGATCAACGCAAGAGATAAAAGTGGAACTAAAAGTAAAGACTGAAAGTAAACTAAGGGTGTAAACAATAATGTGAAGATGGACCGGGGTCCCGTGATTTTCACTAGTGATGTCTCTCTCCCGAAAGACGATAAAAGTGCTAGCGAGGTAAACAAATCACAGCTGGGCAATTGACAGAATTATGAAGGCACCGCAATGCTAACTATGCTGCAAAGAAACGAAGGGCTCAAAAGCAATGGGTAGTACGCCAACGTAAGTAGACCGAAACCCAACTGCATCTACTACGAATCATCCACCTTGAGATATCTATCCAGAACATCTCGCTGGTATTAAGTTGCAAATCCCACCCAAAGTGTAAACTCAAAGCAACAGACAACTGCATTAAAAGTGTTGGGGTTCGCAGCAGAAAACACAAAATTTCTAACTAGCGTTCCCATAACCCAAGATCTAGCTAGCCGTATTACCGTAACGGAAAGGAGTGCGGAAATAACATACCTCGGGGTGTAGTCCGTTGCGCGGGAAACGTTCCCGCAAACGTGGTTGATGTAGCCGATCAAGTTTCACAGACCCCTGGCTGTGTTGAGCACCAGGATGGGTGTAGTGCCACATGTGTAGCACCTCGAAGTACTCGCGTACGTACGAGACTCGATGACGACCTCCGTTCTCCGATCCAGCGAAGGTGGCGGAAGTAGACCTCCGTACGGAGCTTCGGCAGCACGACGGCCTCCGATTCTAGCAGAGAAGCCTCAATTCCACTATAGGCTCACACTAGGGAGCTCACCTTGAAATAGACAACAGAAGGGAGAAGACCGGAGAAAACCGATCTCAATTCGGAGTAAATACTAATTTAATCCGATTTATTATGTATTTGGCTTAATTAAATATGTGCACCATGACCCTCTTTATATAGGGGTAGGGGAGGGAGTCAACCCCCCTCCCTTAGCAATGTGGGACTATTCCACATGCTAGGGGGGGGCGCCGACCAAGGGGGGAGAGGGGAAGCCACCCTCATGGGCCCTAGGGCCCATGGCGCCTCCCCCCACTCCCTTTTTTTCCTTTTTCTTTTTCCCTTTTATTTCTTCCCCTAATGGGCCTTTTTTCTCCACTAAGGCCCATTGCACATATTAATTATAAATAAAATGATTTTATTTATTAATTCAATTAATTAATAACTAAAACATAATATTCCATCTCCCGGTGCTCCGGAACACCTTCCGGTTCACTCCGAACTTGTTCGGTTCAACACGGTACTTCTCCGATGTTGTTTCCTTTATTCTCTGGTTACTCCGATGGTTCCGAAAAAAGTCTCCGATTTCATCGAGCCTTTAAGTGTGTTACCCTACGGTCCGAGAACACTCCAGTCATGACCGAGATGAGGCTACGGTCAATGATCATCAGCGGGACCTAGATGCCCATAATGACCCCTGTGCATTCCGGATATCAAACACCGATTGGACCTTACGCCGTATAGCATTCCCTTTGTCAGCGATACTGGATTGTTCCGAGATTCGATCAATGACATCCTATGTCTGGTTCAACCTCGTTCCGAACTAATCCTCATTCACTCGTTCCCGTGATATTTATCCCCGTGACCTAGTCACACGCTGCAGCTTTATGGATGGAATCTCACCGAGTGGGCCCCGAGTATCTATCCATTATATGGATTGACAAATCCCTCTCTTGTAACAATACTCCTCAACATATCTCCACGGAATACCCAAGATACATGTAACAACCCAGTTTTCACAAAAATTAAAAATTTTGTTTTCGGCGTGAATTGTTTGATTGTCTGATTTGTTTGCGGTGTTTGCATCCCCGATTTATCGATCGGCGATTATTTTTCCCCTCTTATCTCGTATCGGACGGAGACCAACCCTTGCCACCCTGACACTCGACCTTGCGACACCGGGTTTCACCCGATCACGTCGTGAAACCGCACGAGACCAGCCGCAGCCAACGGAATGAAAAACCCCGTTTAATAATTAAACGGATTATTTTATGGGGCGCCGAAAAATGTTGTCGGAATGTCACCGCAGTGAGGTACGATTGACGGGCTCGACGCGCTGAGCGCGTGGTTCAAGATTTCGTCGGAATCGGAGTCCGTACGGAGTCTCGGCGGTCACGAACGCGATCACCGGACGCGAGAGAGAGGTACCGGGGGCATTTGCGTAAACTGGACAGCCAACCCTGCCCTATATATAGACCACCACACTTCCCTAAGCCATCTAGGGTTTCCACCATGTAAAACTTGCAGCCACCCCCCTGAAAAAATCCCCCAAATTCCCCCAGATCCTCCAAAATCCTGAAACCCTAACCTCTCAGATGATCCCAACCGTCAGATCCCCAGATCAACGTCCCAGAGGTGTCCACGTCGCCCATCTGGAGCCAGCAGAGCCAGATCCGACGAACCGGGCCCTGCAGGGCCCAGCCGCCGCCGCCGTCGGGCCCGACCGGGCCTGGAAGCCCGCGTCGCCTGTCTCCTCCGCCTCCACGCCGTGCAGCCTCGCCATCTGCGCTCCTCCGGCGAGTCGCCGGCAGCCGGCGCCGCCCCGCGCCCCGGGAAGCCGCCGCCGCGGCCTTCCCTCCTCCTCCGCCGCCGCAGGAACCCGTCATAGGCCGCGCCGGAGCCGCCATGGCCGTAGATCGGACAGAGCCCGAGCTCCTCGCCGCCGGTCCACGGGATCCCGACGACCGCGCCTCACCGCCGCCTCCAACTCCGGATCCGCCTCCACCGCACCTCCCGCGCTCCTCACCGACGCCTTGCGCCGCCCGCACTCGCCGGCGTGGCTGCCGGAGCCGCCACCACGGCCGCTGCCCGATCCGATCGGGAGCGAGCTCGGGCGAGCAACCGCCACCGCTCCGTGGGCCGGCCTGCCCCGAGCGGCCCAGCAGCAGCCAGGCCAGGGTCGGCCTGCCACACCTCCAAGGCCCAGACAGGCCGGATCCAGGACAGATGGGCCGGGCCAAACGTGAGCCCCTCGTATTTTTTTTAATGTGGAGACCCCTGCGAATTTCTGCTAAGTCTGGAAAATTGTGTGTTGTATTCATTTTTGCGATGCTTTTTCCCGTTGATCCGTAGCTCCGATGAATGTGCCCCCAAAACGAAAGGTTCTCAGTTTTGCGTGCTCTAGCATTCGTATGTAGAAAGTTTTTGAATTTGAGGTCATCTTGATTGTGTAATTGTTTGCTGAAGTGGGCATCAAGCCGTTAAACTGCTACAAATTGCTATTATGTGCTGCTGTTATTATTTTGTTGCAACTTTGCATGATGATTGTAACAAATCCATGAGGCCTATTGCATTGATTCTTTTTCCTATGTGTTAAGCATGATGTGTACTTCATTTCCATGCTTTAAATTGTCATTTTTGGGTGATCTAGATATATTAAATCTTGCTCCAAAGTGGTGATCCTGCTGTTATTGTGCTGCTGTTGCTGAAACTGTTATTTTGTTGCAACTTCGGTCGACGAGTGTGTCGCGACCGTTTATCGGATTTGAGTGATTCCAATTGCATATTGTTAAGCATCATGTCTACTTCATGCCCATGTATTGCTATGTCATGTTGCGGCACTTTTGCATATAGATTTACCCCTATTTATACAACATGTGTGCATAGCTTGTTTTGCTTATATCTTTTTAACCGTAACTCTGTTGGGAGTGTTATTTATATGTAACTTGATTAGTTTTTCGTGTACTTTGTGTTTATGCTATTGTTTGATGTTGTTAACCAACCTAAAATGTGGTTTATTACAGAACAGTACCAAATCCTTTAATCATCGTGCAACACTTAGTGTTATGCCATGTTTAGGTTGTGCCTCACTTAAATTGACTAGCATAAATATTTTACTTTGTGCTTCACCTCTTGACATGTTTGTGTGATATGCCTTGCTTGCTTGAGTTTCCATGTTAATAACCGTTGGTTGATCACCTGTAGCTAAGCAACTTGAATCACCGTAAACGTGCGGTATTCGTCGTGTGTGACCGATACCCCACTTAAATTGTTAGTAACCGTTCTCGACGATAGATCCGTATTGCGTTGCCGTGTCGTGTGATGTCTCCTTGATCTTGTGTTGCCTCGTAGTAATAGATGCTTGCTCGTTGATTGCTTTCCAATGTTTATCGTCTTGTGTGCTTCCGCGGGTACCTCTCGGAGACGATGCGAGCGTGCGATCGACTTCACCTTTGGAACCCGACTTATCAACAGGCAAGGACTATACATTACTTATGGTCCATTCTATTTTAACCAGCGGTTTGCATGCTAGTCTAGGTTAGGTTCGATGTTTGATCCTAGCACATGTTTACAACCTCTTTCAAACCGATACAGCCATGTCCCCTCCCAGCAAACCTTGTACTGCTATGTTACTATTGCTCGTTGCTCAGCCCCTGCTTATTATGCATGCTTAGGATGCTACGATGTTACCCAGTTACTCCTTGGTTTGGGATATCACATTATTATTATTGTTGTTGATGATATGATTATTATAAATGTTGACTATATTCGGCGAAGGATGGAAGGTCTAGGCTATCCCGCCCCGACGCTTTGTTCCATTCGAGTCACCTAGGATCCGAGTTCCGGGTATTGGTTTTAAGACTGAGCGTGCCTAACCGCGTGTGGGATTTTATGGGGTCCCCTTTTCTTACCTATCTAGCTTCAAACATTTCTAGTGGTGGCCCAAGCTGGTTTTACCTTTTGCAACGTGTGTGTGTTGGTTGGCGCCCCAGCTGTTTTCGAAACAACTCGGGCCAGCGGAGACATAGTTTTTCTGTTGTTCCAAACCTGGAAGCTAGGGGGCTGCCCACACCTGTTTGGGTAGCTAACCCGACCTCGTCCAGACGGTAGAGGCCGATTCGAGAGCGCGGCCGGCTTTTGAGTTGGATGTCGACTCACCGGGGGCCACCCGGATTTGTGCGTTGTTAGTTAGAGGGACCTGTCGTTTCAGATCTCTTGGTACGAAATCATAAAATGGTTTCCTGTGATGGGTAGCAACTGAGAGAGATGGACGTGCGTGCGGAGCCTTGTAATGGACAGTTGGTACACCCCTGCAGGGTTAAATCTTTTCGAGAAGTCGTGTCCACGGTTATGGACGACTTGAGACCTACTCCTTGTTCATAGACAACAACAACTGAGATAATCTTAACACCTTGATCAACGTGTGTGTGTGCCTTGATTACTTCTTCTTCGTCGGGATGCGAAGAGGAGGACAAGGATAGGATAGGTGTTATGATTGCGTAAGTAGTTGATAGCAAGACTTGTTGGAGGCGATTCCTCATCGAATGCTTGGCTTCTTATCTTCCTCTCTAGATCGTTAGCCACTTCATAAATGCTAGTGCGGCAGCAACCTCACCACTTACCCCATCCTTACTGTAAACTACTAGTTGTCCTAGAATGACGAGTGATGAAGTCCTTGCTGGGTCAGATGACCACTACAGTTGGATGCTGAGTACCTCTGTACTCATGATACTACCCCCAAACTCTTTTCAGGGTTCTGATCGACAACATGTATGGTGATCGACGTTTCACGTGGAGACTCGACGATGACTAGTTAGGCGGATCCCGGCGGAGGGCCTGGACCCGTGTGGTTAGGGGATCGATGTTTTTCTCTTTGCCACTAGGCATTTGCTTGTAGTCTGTACCCAGACATGTATCTTCCGCTGTTGTATTATATCTGAGGCAGTTGTATGCCGATTGTATGAGATGTTGTATCCTGTATCTGTAATGTTGTGATATCATGTTGGAAATCCGGGGCATATGGCTTTGTCATATGTCGCGATGGGACCGATATGTGCTTCATCCTCGGATCTGGGTGGAAACACCTAGATCTGGAACAGTACCGCATATCGGGCCTTACAACTTGGTATCAGAGCCTTACCGACCGTAGGATCCCCACTCTGGACGAAGTCGAGTCTAGACAAAAACTATTTTGTAGTTATTAAGTTAGTTATCAGAGAGTAGGAATCTTTTTACTTCTTACCTTTGAACTGGTCAGGACAACTGTCGTAAGTGTTTTAATTCTTGCCTTATCCCCTTCAAACTCTAGGATCTCGAGTGTGTGGAGTATCGAAATCGTTACAATGCTTTGCTTGGGAAGTATTGTCTCGATTCCGAGCTCAGGTGGGAATTCCTGTAGTACCTTTAGCTTCTCCGATTCTGGATATCATCTGGGTCATCCATTGCCATCCCTCCTTTTACCGATGTTTTTACGACTTGCGTCGAAAATCACTATCCCTTGATCTGGTTTTCGCGATCGTTCTCCTCTTGTCACTGACGGTTTCGTTTTTCCGGCGATGTCGTCTCTCTGCGGAAATTTATCTCAACCGAAGTTCGACGTCGACCTGGAGCAGAGTCCCTTGTTGGTGGTGTTGAAGATCGTCGTCTCTCTTATTTTCCCCTTCCCCTCTCCCCCGGATCGTCCTGGATCTCGGGACGAGATCCCTTGTTGATGGTGTTGTAATTTAACAACCCAGTTTTCACAAAAATTAAAATTTTTGTTTTCGGCGTGAATTGTTTGATTGTCTGATTTGTTTGCGGTGTTTGCATCCCCGATTTATCGATCGACGATTATTTTCCCCCTCTTATCTCGTATCGGACGGAGACCGACCCTTGCCACCCTGACACTCGACCTTGCGACACCGGGTTTCACCCGATCACGTCGTGAAACCGCACGAGACCAGCCGCAACCAACGGAACGAAAAACCCCGTTTAATAATTAAACGGATTATTCTATGGGGCGCCGAAAAATGTTGTCGGAATGTCACCGCAGTGAGGTACGATTGACGGGCTCGATGCGCTGAGCGCGTGGTTCGAGATTTCGTCGGAATCGGAGTCCGTACGGAGTCTCGGCGGTCACGAACGCGATCACCGGACGCGAGAGAGAGGTACCAAGGGCATTTGCGTAAACTGGACAGCCAACCCTGCCCTATATATAGACCACCACACTTCCCTAGGACTTCTAGGGTTTCCCCCATGTAAAACTTGCAGCCACCCCCCTGAAAAATCCCCCAAATTGCCCCAGATCCTCCAAAATCCCGAAACCCTAACCTCTCAGATGATCCCAACCGTCAGATCCCCAGATCAACGTCCCAGAGGTGTCCACGTCGCCCATCTGGAGCCAGCACAGCCAGATCCGACGAACCGGGCCCCGCAGGGCCCAGCCGCCGCTGCCGTCGGGCCCGACCGGGCCTGGAAGCCCGCGTCGCCCGTCTCCTCCGCCTCCACGCCGTGGAGCCTCGCCATCTGCGCTCCTCCGGCGAGTCGCCGGCAGCCGGCGCCGCCCCGCGCCCCGGTAAGCCGCCGCCGCGGCCTTCCCTCCTCTTCCCATCTCCTGACCTCCTCCTCCGCCGCCGCAGGAACCCGGCATCGGCCGCGCCGGAGCCGCCATGGCTGCAGCTCGGACAGAGCCCGAGCTCCTCGCCGCCGGTCCATGGGATCCCGACGACCGCGCCTCACCGCCGCCTACAACTCCGGATCCGCCTCCACCGCACCTCCCACGCTCCTCACCGACGCCTTGCGCCGCCCTCCCTCGCCGGCGTGGCTGCCGGAGCCGCCACCACGGCCGCTGCCCGATCCGATCGGGAGCGAGCTCGGGCGAGCAACCGCCACCGCTCCGTGGGCCGGCCTGCCCCGAGCGGCCCAGCAGCAGCCAGGCCAGGCTCGGCCTGCCACACCTCCAAGGCCCAGCCAGGCCGGATCCAGGCCAGATGGGTCGGCCCAAACGTGAGCCCCTCGTATTTTTTTTCTGTGGAGACCCCTGCGAATTTCTGCTAAGTCTGGAAAATTGTGTGTTGTATTCATTTTTGCGATGCTTTTTCCCGTTGATCCGTAGCTCCGATGAACGTGCCCCCAAAACGATAGTTGCTCAGTTTTGCGTGCTCTAGCATTCGTACGTAGAAAGTTTTTGCATTTGAGGTCATCTTGATTGTGTAATTTTTTGCTGAAGTGGGCATCAGGCCGTTAAACTGCTACAAATTGCTATTATGTGCTGCTGTTATTATTTTGTTGCAACTTTGCATGATGATTGTAACAAATACATGAGGCCTATTGCATTGATTCTTTTTACTATGTGTTAAGCATCATGTGTACTTCATTTCCATGCTTTAACTTGTCATGTTTGGGTGCTCTAGCTATATTAAATCTTGCTCCAAAGTGGTGATCCTGATGTTATTGTGCTGCTGTTGCTGAAACTGTTATTTTGTTGCAACTTCGGTCGACGAGTGTGTCGCGACTGTTTATCGGATTTGAGTGATTCCAATTGCATATTGTTAAGCATCATGTCTACTTAATGCCCATGTATTGCTATGTCATGTTGCTGCACTTTTGCATATAGATTTACCCTTTTTTATACAACATGTGTGCATAGCTTGTTTTGCTTATATCTTTTTAACCGTAACTCCGTTGGGAGTGTTATTTATATGTAACTTGATTAGTTTTTCGTGTACTTTGTGTTTATGCTATTGTTTGATGTTGTTAACCAACCTAAAATGTGGTTTATTACAGAACAGTACCAAATCCTTTAATCATCGTGCAACACTTAGTGTTATGCCATGTTTAGGTTGTGCCTCACTTAAATTGACTAGCATAAATATTTTACTTTGTGCTTCACCTCTTGACATGTTTGTGTGATATGCCTTGCTTGCTTGAGTTTCCATGTTAATAACCGTTGGTTGATCACCTGTAGCTAAGCAACTTGAATCACCGTAAACGTGCGGTATTCGTCGTGTGTGACCGATACCCCACTTAAATTGTTAGTAACCGTTCTCGACGATAGATCCGTATTGCGTTGCCGTGTCGTGTGATGTCTCCTTGATCTTGTGTTGCCTCGTAGTAATAGATGCTTGCTCGTTGATTGCTTTCCAATGTTTATCGTCTTGTGTGCTTCCGCGGGTACCTCTCGGAGACGATGCGAGCGTGCGATCGACTTCACCTTTGGAACCCGACTTATCAACATGCAATGACTATACATTACTTATGATCCATTCTATTTTAACCAGCGGTTTGCATGCTAGTCTAGGTTAGGTTTGATGTTTGATCCTACCACATGTTTACAGCCTCTTTCAAACCAATACAACCATGTCCCCTCCCAGCAAACCTTGTACTGCTATGTTACTATTGCTCGTTTCTCAGCCCCTGCTTAGTATGCATGCTTAGGATGCTACGATGTTACCCAGTTACTCCTTGGTTTGGGATATCACATTATTATTATTGTTTTTGATGATATGATTATTATAAATGTTGACTATATTCGACGAAGGATGGAAGGTCTAGGCTATCCCGCCCCGACGCTTTGTTCCATTCGAGTCACCTAGGATCCGAGTTTCGGGTATTGGTTTTAAGACTGAGCGTGCCTAACCGCGTGTGGGATTTTATGGGGTCCCCTTTTCTTACCTATCTAGCTTCAAACATTTCTAGTGGTGGCCCAACCTGGTTTTACCTTTTGCAACGTGTGTGTGTTGGTTGGCGCCCCAACTGTTTTCGAAACACCTCGGGCCAACGGAGACATAGTTTTTCTGTTGTTCCAAACCTGGAAGCTAGGGGGCTGCCCACACCTGTTTGGGTAGCTAACCCGACCTCGTCTAGACGGTAGAGGCCGATTCGAGAGCGCGACCGACTTTTGAGTTGGATGTCGACTCACCGGGGGCCACCCGGATTTGTGCGTTGTTAGTTAGAGGGACCTGTCGTTTCGGATCTCTTGGTACTAAATCATAAAATGGTTGCCTGTGATGGGTAGCAACTGAGAGAGATGGACATGCGTGCGGAGCCTTGTAATGGACAGTTGGTACACCCCTGCAGGGTTAAATCTTTTCGAGAAGTCGTGTCCACGGTTATGGACGACTTGAGACCTACTCCTTGTTCATAGACACCAACAACTGAGATAATCTTAACAACTTGATCAACGTGTGTGTGTGCCTTGATTGCTTCTTCTTCGTCGGGATGCGAAGAGGAGGACAAGGATAGGATAGGTGTTATGATTGCGTAAGTAGTTGATAGCAAGACTTGTTGGAGGCGATTCCTCATCGAATGCTTGGCTTCTTATCTTACTCTCTAGATCGTTAGCCACTTCATAAATGCTAGTGCGGCAGCAACCTCACCACTTACCCCATCCTTACCTTAAACTACTAGTTGTCCTAGAATGACGAGTGATGAAGTCCTTGCTGGGTCAGATGACCACTACAGTTGGATGCTGAGTACCTCTGTACTCATGATACTACCCCCAAAATCTTTTCAGGGTTCTGATCGACAACAGGTATGGTGATCGACGTTTCACGTGGAGACTCGACAACGACTAGTTAGGCGGATCCCGGCGGAGGGCCTGGACCCGTGTGGTTAGGGGATCGATGTTTTGCTCTTTGCCACTAGGCATTTGCTTGTAGTCTGTACCCAGACATGTATCTTCCGCTGTTGTATTATATCTGAGGCAGTTGTATGCCGATTGTATGAGATGTTGTATCCTGTATCTGTAATGTTGTGATATCATGTTGGAAATCCGGGGCATATGGCTTTGTCATAAGTCGCGATGGGACCGATATGTGCTTCGTCCCCGGATCTGGGTGGAAACACCTAGATCTGGAACAGTACCGCATATCGGGCCTTACAATACAACCGTTATGACCCGCATATTTCAGTCAGGTGGTGGGATGTAGGTCAAAGCATCCGGGAAGATAGCAATTATGCACGTACTCACGGTCAAAGGAACGGTCTACCACGTTCTGTAATTACAACACTGAACCTTCACAAGATTTGATCATGCTGTAATGCTTACTTTGGGTAATGTTCATCACGTCACTGAACCAGTGAGGTGACCTCATAGTCAAGAGACTTAATTGTCCATGATCGCGAAACCACGACCATCATGTTGACCATGAACTAGTTATCAATGTAGAGGCTAACTAGGAACTCTGTGGGTTTCTATACCACACCTGTATCATTGTTTCACTGACACAGTTCTAGCACGGTACGAAACTGGTTATGAACTTTCGTAGATATATTGGAATAATCATATATTATTTGCCTCTAGAGCATATATCCAACAATCTCCCACTTGCACTAGAGTGCTAATAATCTAGCCGCATTTTTCCGATCATAATCATCTTATCACATAAGTGTTCATTGATCATGCATGCTCATGGAAGAGGTTTCGTCAACGAACTGCACCAATTCAGATTCGTATGTTTCCTTTGCAACTGGTATAGGTCAAAAAATCTTTTGACATACCACAATGCATATTATATGGTAGAATCATATGTCAAGAACATATAAGATCACATGTCCAGTACATGGTGCATCTCTATTCTTCCATCAAGACATTGCTTGTGATATTCAGATTTCATCCATTATATAATTTCTAGGCACAAGAACCTGTTTCTTGTCTTAGAAGATTATTCCAACCTTCACTTCGTTTCATTATCCGTATCTTAATCTACTCATATAGATTTCAACGTGTAATGTGTTGGTATTTCACATAAAAGAAGATTCTTGCAATCTTGTATTTTATTTGCCTTATGCTCTATATATATCATAATGCACATATGTATATAAGATGATTCTCTATATACGCAATCAATGCATATCCATATATATACATATGAGATCATTCTTCACACATATCAATGCATATATGTTTGAGACAATGATCATGCTCCCACTCAAATATATCCATCATATACTCATATATTTGTGGTTCAGCTTTCATCAAGTCATTTTATTGTTCACTATGTCTCATATAATGACAATGCTTCCAAAGCTCCCACTCAGAAAATTCCCTCTGCATTCCAAGTTTCCGGGAAGTCTTCAAAGCTCCCACTCAGTTTCATGAAACTGCAGGCCCACTCAATATTTTGGTCATCACAAAATCACTTGATCAAATCTAGGTTGAGGGTTCCTGTCTTGAGGTACTATAGTCCATCCTTTTAACGAAATAACCTTCGTCATGCCCATTGCAATTCTCTTTCAAATCCCAAATTTGACTGAGATGCAATTTCAGGCTATGGTCCATCGTAGTGTAAATGAAATATTTTATTGATTAAAGCATTCCTACGTTTCCGTAGTCAATCACCATTAAACTTTGGTCATAACCAAATAATGCCTTATGCCCATTACATTATTCTCAATAACTCTCCAGCTTGTCGAGAATATGAAATAGCCGATTTATTTCACGGGACGTTAGCCATCCTATATGTAACTCAATATTATTTCAGTTCTCCTCGTGTTCTAGGCTACCATCATTCCTTTGTGTCTCAAGCAATGTTATTCTTTATTGTTTTATTAAGAAGACTCATGATTATTGTTCTGTACAGAACGTATTCATGACAACCTTCTAAATTCAACAATGGCTTCAATTCATATACCAAGATCAATCATCTATCGCATATCCTTCCTTATACAGTGTCATTACAGCGGAACATGCTTCCGTTGCAATACTCTGATATTCTGAAGGCAAGGTCCAATACCCCGGTCAAAGTTTCCATTATATCCCATTGGATCCGTGTCGAGAGACTTCTTCTCGCATTACCAATCAAGCAACACACATTTTTATATTCGGGGAGAATATGTAATTTCAATTGCTTGTAGTTTTATTACAAAGAAATTCTTTCTTTTAAGAAACCTTATAACACCATCAATTATGGAGCTATCTTGTCTCATTAGATTCGGGATAGTTTCCTAATCATGAAGTGGGTGTTTTAACTTAATGAATTAAACAACCTTATTCGACAATAACTATAGTGCTAGGGGAAAGAACGTTTAGACCATACTACGGTTTAGTATGACTACGAATGGTTTAAGTAGTCTAGTACTTTCAACTTCCATCGTAGTTTGTGGTACAACTTCCACAAGTCTCCCATTATGTCAATATCAATACTTATCATTTCGGATCGTAGCGTAGTGATATGTATCCTTGTATTCTCACTTCTCACTGTGATTCCTTAATCTCAGTTTTTATGATCTCAATTGAATACAACTTTCAATTAATCATATGAAGTCTTTAATGATAACTCACGTGCCCATTTAGTACATCATTTATGTATAATGATTGGCACAAGTTCTACTTGCCAGAACCTTGTCATGGTTGTATTTATTGCAGAGGTTCATAGATCGTGTATCTAATCCATCTCATGCAATCAAGTTATGACTTTCATTCGATAATGAACTCACAAGTTAATAGATCATACATTTAATGAATTCATCAGTTATGAAGTCACCTCATGCAATCAAATCTTTGACTTGTTGTAATCAAGACAACTTTATCATTAAACATTGAGTATTTCTTGACAATAATATCAGTATTATAAATGTTTTCTATCATATCATAAATCAAGACGTAATCAAAGTATAAGCACACTTTTATTCATAAAGATGGAACAACTGACTTGTCTCATTACATGAATAACTTTGTCTCGCGAGATGCAAGACACACAAGTAAGTGTTCATACTATAATGATTACATAAGATTTATCTAATACTCTAAGTATCTCCTATGATAGATGTCTCGGCGGAATCCATGCTGGCCATCAACTGACTTGATATCCATCAATCCTCGATTTCACCTCTTCCCGTCCATGCAACGGCAGGTCCTGTTTTCGTAAAACAGAATAAGTATCAGATACTCATTTACTGCAAATGTTGTATAAGGGAGTAAACATTTATAAAGTATATCAAGTATATACCTTCTCCATCAACAACTTCTCCTTCAATGGGTTCAACCTCCAGGTACTGAAGTCTATCCATGAAGTCAGAGAACTCGAGGCTTTCACCTCTGCCGACATAGCCATGGACATTGTCTGTATAGCTCGGTGGAAGCGAGTGTAACACCGTGTATATCGCAGACTCATCAGTGGTCCCATAGTCAAAGTCATCTACGAGGCTCAGATGTATCTCATGCATCTTGGCCAAGTGTGCCTTCAGGCAAGAGCTTTCTTCCATCTTTGTAGAGAGAAACTCACTTTCTAACTCAAATCTGGCAACTCTAAACCGATGCAAGTTTGATGACTTCAGATAATCGATCATATCATATGTATCCAAATCAGCATACTCCTCACGCAAAGGTTGCGGAATGCTGGTTTCTATGTGTTGGATATATGCTCTAGAGGCAAATAATATATGATTATTCCAATATATCTAAGCAAGTTCATAACCAGTTTCATACCGTGCTAGAACTGCATCAGTGAAACAATGATGCAGGTGTGGTATAGAAACCCCAGAGTTCCTAGTTAGCCTCTACATCGATAACTAGTTCATGGTCAACATGATGGTCGTGGTTTCGCGATCATGGACAATTAAGTCTCTTGACTATGAGGTCACCTCACGGGTTAAGTGACGTGATGAACATTACCCAAAGTAAGCATTACAGCATGATCAAATCTTATGAAGGTTCAGTGTTGTAATTACAGAACGTGGTAGACCGTTCCTTTGACCGTGAGTACGTGCATAATCACTATCTTCCCGGATGCTTTGACTTACATCCCACCACCTGACTGAAATATGCGGGTCATAACGGTTGTATCTTAGGTATTCCGTGGAGATACGTTGAGGAGTATTGTTTACAAGAGCGGGATTTGTCAATCCATATAATGGATAGATACTCAGGGCCCACTCGGTGAGATTCCATCCATGAAGCTGCGCAGCGTGTGACTAGGTCACGGGGATGAATATCACGGGAACGAGTGAATGAGGATTAGTTCGGAACGAGGTTGAACCAGACATAGGATGTCATTGATCGAATCTCGGAACAATCCAGTATCGCTGACAAAGGGAATGCTATACGGCGTAAGGTCCAATCGGTGTTGATATCCGGAATGCACAGGGGTCATTATGGGCATCCAGGTCCCGCTGATGATCATTGACTGTTGCCTCTGATCGGTCATGACTGGAGTGTTCTCGGACCGTAGGGTAACACACTTAAGGGCTCGATGAAATCGGAGACCTTTTCGGAACCATCGGAGCAACCAGAGAATAAGGGAGACAATATCGGAGGAGTACCGTATTGAACCGAAACAAGTTCGGAGTGAGCCGGAAGTGTTTCCGGAGCACCGGGAGATGAAATAATATGTTTTAGTTATTAATTAATTGAATTAATAATTAAAATCATTTTATTTCTAATTAATATGTGCTATGGGCCTTAGTGAAGAAAAAGGCCCATTAAGGAATTAAAGGGAAAAGAAAAAAGAAAAGAAAAAGGGGGGGAGGCGCCATGGGCCCTAGGGCCCATGAGGGGTGCGCCCCCTCTCCCCCCTTGGCCGGCCACCCCCTAGCAAGGGACTTTAGTCCCACATTGCTAGGGGAGGTGGGTTGACTCCCTTCCCTAGCCTATATAAAGACAGGCAGGGTGCACATAATTAATACACAGAAATTCGTGAGAAAATAAATATAACTCCGAATTGAGATCGGTTTTCTCCGGTCTCCTCCCCTCTCTGGTCTCTTCCACGGTGGGCTCCCTAGTGTGAGCCTGTAGTGGAACTGAGACCTCTCTGCTAGAATCGGAGGCCTTCGTGCTGCCGAAGCTCCGTCCGGAGGTCTGCTTCCGCCCCCTCCGCTGGATCGGAGAACGGAGGTCGTCATCGAGTCTCGTACGTGTGCGAGTACTACGAGGTGCTGCACGTGTGGCACTACACCCATCCGGGTGCTCAACACAGCCAGGGGGCTGTGAAACTTGATCGGCTACATCAACCACGTTTGCGGGAACGTTTCCCGCGCAACGGACTACACCCCGAGGTATGTTATTTCCGCACTACTATCTGTTACGGTAATACGGCTAGCTAGATCTTGGGTTAAGGGAACGCCAGTTAGGAAAAATTTGTGTTTTCTGCTGCGAACCCCAACAGTGGTATCATGAGCTAGGTCTATGCTTAGTATTACTGTACGGATAGAACACATCGGGGATGTGGGTGTTGATTGTATGATTGTTACCCTCTCACGTGCACTTGTTCATATCTGCGGCATTGTTTGATGAAGCGGCCCCTGACCGACTTTACGCGTACTCTTACGCGAGACTGGTTCCACGCTTGACATACGGCTTGTACCGTATAAAGTGGCTAGGGGGGTGTCTGTCTCTCTACTTTAGCGGATGTGGCATTTGCAACGGAGGGCCCCGTGCGGGGTGTAATAGAGACAATCGTATGGTTGACGTTGTGGTTGACTCGTATGTTAAAACCTGTTTAACTATGAAAGCCCTAGCAGCCACGTAAAACTTGCAATATACAACTAGACCGTCTAAACCTTGTATTGCAAAGTGGGGGCTATCGTTTGTTTGTTTGTGATGTAGTGATAGCTTTTGCTATGTGTTACTAATAAGTAGTAATCGTCATCATAAAACAAACTAAAATGGAGACACTGTAGACTTAGTGTTGCCATAGCCCAGACATCTTAAAACTTGCTAGTATAAGATACACGACGGTAGCATGTGATAAGATGATCCCTTAACAAAGCCAAACACAAGTATTCTACCGAAGTGTGCACCACCTGGAAGGTTCTCCCATATGGCTTGATTCTCCGTACATACCGGAGTTGTCCTACATATTCAATGGAGTTCGCATGAGGTTGGGTTCGGCAAGCCTGGCATATGCAAATATGGCCTTGCTGAGCAGCATATAACATGGAGGTTAATTTGGCGAGCCTAGCATATGCAGATATGGCCTCAGAATACTAGAGATCGAAAGATCGAGCATGAGTCACAGTATATATAAGATAATGTGATCGCACAAGTTGTTGTCTACCTTTGAAACTGACCCGTCGGCCGTGTGATATTCGAGGTCGGGCAGTGAATCTGGATCATGTAATCACTAAAACTTCCTAGGGATGAAATGTTTTAGTGCGAGCTCATATGATTATATGAACTCATTGTTGTGAACTAGTCTTAATTGTGTTCCTTGCAATTATGTTTGTAGAAAATGAATGCACTAGAGCAACGTGAACTATCTTTCTTCATGGAAGGTGAAAGACTTAGAGAAAATGGGTCAAACTTTGCTGATTGGTACTCACGCCTTAGGACGTCGCTCAAGAGAGCAGACATCTTGTTTACAATAGAAATGCATGTGGAAGAACATCCGGACGATGATGTTGGCGATCAAGAGATACTTGATCATTATGCTCGCCGACAGAAATGCTCCGTAGTCAGGAATGTCATGTTCTTCAGCATGTCAGAGGAGTTGGGCATACAGTTACAGGACACTGGCCCATATGACATGATGGACACGCTAAAGACAATGTTCGTACGTGAGTTCAGAATTTCCAGATTTGAGTTAGAAAGCAAGTTTCTATCTACAAAGATGGAAGAACACACAAGCCTTGATGATCACTTAGACAGGATGCATGAGATGTACCTGACCCTAGTGGAGGACTATGAATATTGGACAATGAACGAAAGCACCACGGAAGAGTTTGCAATAAATACGTTATTGCACTCACTCCCTCCGAGTTATGGTGATTATGTTCATAGCTATGTCGGAAGAGGAGCTAATATGAGTCTCCAGAACTTCATGACTGATCTCTTGACCACGGACATTTCTCCTTTCGAGGATGCAGAAGTCATCGATGGATAAGGTATATACTTGATATACTTTATAAATGTTTACTCCCTTATACAACAGATGCAGTAAATGAGTATTTGATACTTATTCTGTTTTATGAAAACAGGACCTGCTGTTGCATGGACGGGAAGAGGTGAAATCGAGGATTGATGGATATCAAGTCAGTTGATGGCCAGCATGGATTCCACCGAGACATCTATCATAGGAGATACTTAGAGTATTAGATAAATCTTATGTAATCATTATAGTATGAACACTTAGTTGTGTGTCTTGCATCTCGCGAGACAAAGTTATTCATGTAATGAGACAAGTCAGTTGTTCCATCTTTATGAATAAAAGTGTGCTTATACTTTGATTACGTCTTGATTTATGATATGATAGAAAGCATTTATAATACTACTATTATTGTCAAGAAATATTCAATGTTTAATGATAAAGTTGTCTTGATTATAACAAGTCAAAGATCTGATTGCATGAGGTGACTTCATAACTGATGAATTCATTAAATGTATGATCTATTAACTTGTGAGTTCATTATCGAATGAAAAAAATAACTTGATTGCATGAGATGGATTAGATACTCGATCTATGAACCTCTGCAATAAATATAATCGTGACAAGGTTCTAGCAAGTAGAACTTGTGCCAATCATTATACATAAATGATGTAGAATGGGCATGTGAGTTATCATTAAAGACTTCATATGATTAATTGAAAGTTGTATTCAATTGAGATCATAAAACTGAGATTCAGGAATCACAGTGAGAAGTGAGAATACAAGGATACACATCACTACGCTACGATCCGAAGTGATAAGTATTGATGTTGACATAATGGGAGACTTGTGGAAGTTGTACCACAAACTACGATGGAAGTTGAAAGTGCTAGACTACTTAAACCATTCGTAGTCATACTAAACCGTAGTATGGTCTAAACGTTCTTTCCCTTAGCACTATAGTTATTGTTGAATAAGTTGTTTAAACTCATTAAGTTAAAACACCCACTTCATGAATAGGAAACCATCCTGAATCTAACGAGACATGATAGCTCCATAACTGATGGTGTTATAAGGTTTCTTAAAAGAAAGAATTTCTTTGTAATAAAACTACGAGCAATTGAAATTACATATTCTCCCCGAATAGCAAAATTTGTGTTGCTTTATTGGTAATACGAGAAAAGTATCTCGACACAGATCCAATTGGGAGATAATGAAAACTTTGACCGGGGTATTGGACCTTGCCTTCAGAATATCAGAGTATTGCAACGGAAGCATGTTCCGCTGTAATGACACTGCATAAGGAAGGATATGCCAAAGATGATTGATCTTGGTATATGAGTTGAAGCCATTGTTGAATTTAGAAGGTTATCATGAATACGTTCTGTATAGAACAATAATCATGAGTCTTCTTAATAAAACAATAGGGAATAATATTGCTTGAAGACACAAAGGAATGATGGTAGCCTAGAACACGAGGAGAAATGAAATAATATTGAGTTACATTAAGGATGGCTCACGTCCCGTGAAATAAATCGGTTATTTCATATTCTCGACAAACTGGAGAGTTATTGAGAATAATGTAATGGACATAAGGCATTATTTGGTTATGACCAAAGTTCAATGGTGATTGACTACGGAAACGTAGGAATACTTTAATCAATAATTTTTTTCATTTACACTACGATGGACCATAGCCTGAAATTGCATCTCAGTCAAATTTGGATTTGAAAGGGAATTGTAATGGGCAAGACGAAGGTTACTTCGTTAAAAGGATGGACTATAGTACCTCAAGACAGGAACCCTCAATCTTGATTTGATCAAGTGATTTTGTGATGACCAAAATATTGAGTGGGCCTGCAGTTTCATGAAACTGAGTGGGAGCTTTGAAGACTTCCCTGAAACTTGGAATGCAGAGGGCATTTTCTGAGTGGGAGCTTTGGAAGCATTTTCATTATGTGAGACATAGTGAACAATAAAATGACTTGATGAAAGCTGAACCACAAATATATGAGTATATGATGGATATATTTGAGTGGGAGCAGGATCATTGTCTCAAACATATATGCATTGATATGTGTGAAGAATGATCTCATATGTATATATATGGATATGCATTGATTGTGTATATAGAGAATCATCTCATATACATATGTGCATTATGATATATATAGAGCATAAGGCAAATAAAATACAAGATTACAAGAATCTTCTTTTATATGAAATACCAACACATTACACGTTGAAATCTATATGAGTAGATTAAGATACGGATAATGAAACGAAGTGAAGGTTGGAATAATTTTCTAGACAAGAAACAGGTTCTTGTGGATAGAAATTATATAATGGATGAAATCCAAATATCACAAGCAATGTCTTGATGGAAGAATAGAGATGCACCATGTACTGGACATGTGATCTTATATGTTCTTGACATATGATTCTACCATATAAACATGCGTTGTGAATCCAACAACAGAATGACTGAAAAGTTCTTGGTAGAAGAACAGATTCCGATGTGCTTTAGGAGTAAAACACAGAATCTGAATAAAGTCCATGCATTCAGTATAGAGAGGGATACTGAGGACTATTCTCTAAAATATAGAAAGGATAATAGACTTGAATGTAATGCAAGATTACAATTGCAAGCCATATTATGGGTCTATATGGAATTAGAGACATCACCAAAGACATGAAAAGAATGTGAGCAAAATTCACGGTACTACAAACATAATTCTACTTAAGAAAGTAGACGTATGGATAAAAGTTTAGCGTTAGAAGTATTGGACTTCTGGCTGAGTGTATTTCCCAGTATATATGACTAAGGATGAGTCTTCTAAAGACTGAACCAAGAGATCATTGGAGGATACTGTGAAATAATAGTCTCACTCTCCCGCGAAACCTATATCCAACCATTATATGATAATGAGTGGTATGTCAAAAGAGTTTTTGACCTATACCAGTTGCAAAGGAAACATACGAATCTGAATTGGTGCAGTTCGTTGACGAACCCTCTTCCATGAGCGTGCATGATTAATGAACACTTATGTGATAAGATGATTATGATCGGAAAAATGCGGCTAGATAATTAGCACTCTAGTGCAAGTGGGAGACTGTTGGATATATGCTCTAGAGGCAAATAATATATGATTATTCCAATATATCTAAGCAAGTTCATAACCAGTTTCATACCGTGCTAGAACTATGTCAGTGAAACAATGATGCAGGTGTGGTATAGAAACCCCAGAGTTCCTAGTTAGCCTCTACATCGATAACTAGTTCATGGTCAACATGATGGTCGTGGTTTCGCGATCATGGACAATTAAGTCTCTTGACTATGAGGTCACCTCACGGGTTAAGTGACGTGATGAACATTACCCAAAGTAAGCATTACAGCATGATCAAATCTTATGAAGGTTCAGTGTTGTAATTACAGAACGTGGTAGACCGTTCCTTTGACCGTGAGTACGTGCATAATCACTATCTTCCCGGATGCTTTGACTTACATCCCACCACCTGACTGAAATATGCGGGTCATAACGGTTGTATCTTAGGTATTCCGTGGAGATACGTTGAGGAGTATTGTTTACAAGAGCGGGATTTGTCAATCCATATAATGGATAGATACTCAGGGCCCACTCGGTGAGATTCCATCCATGAAGCTGCGCAGCGTGTGACTAGGTCACGGGGATGAATATCACGGGAACGAGTGAATGAGGATTAGTTCGGAACGAGGTTGAACCAGACATAGGATGTCATTGATCGAATCTCGGAACAATCCAGTATCGCTGACAAAGGGAATGCTATACGGCGTAAGGTCCAATCGGTGTTGATATCCGGAATGCACAGGGGTCATTATGGGCAACCAGGTCCCGCTGATGATCATTGACTGTTGCCTCTGCTCGGTCATGACTGGAGTGTTCTCGGACCGTAGGGTAACACACTTAAGGGCTCGATGAAATCGGAGACCTTTTCGGAACCATCGGAGCAACCAGAGAATAAGGGAGACAATATCGGAGGAGTACCGTATTGAACCGAAACTAGTTCGGAGTGAGCCGGAAGTGTTTCCGGAGCACCGGGAGATGAAATAATATGTTTTAGTTATTAATTAATTGAATTAATAATTAAAATCATTTTATTTCTAATTAATATGTGCTATGGGCCTTAGTGGAGAAAAAGGCCCATTAAGGAATTAAAGGGAAAAGAAAAAAGAAAAGAAAAAGGGGGGGGGGGGAGGCGCCATGGGCCTTAGGGCCCATGAGGGGTGCGCCCCCTCTCCCCCCTTGGCCGGCCACCCCCTAGCAAGGGACTTTAGTCCCACATTGCTAGGGGAGGTGGGTTGACTCCCTTCCCCAGCCTATATAAAGACAGGCAGGGTGCACATAATTAATACACAGAAATTCGTGAGAAAATAAATATAACTCCGAATTGAGATCGGTTTTCTCCGGTCTCCTCCCCTCTCTGGTCTCTTCCACGGTGGGCTCCCTAGTGTGAGCCTGTAGTGGAATTGAGACCTCTCTGCTAGAATCGGAGGCCGTCGTGCTGCCGAAGCTCCGTCCGGAGGTCTGCTTCCGCCCCCTCCGCTGGATCGGAGAACGGAGGTCGTCATCGAGTCTCGTACGTGTGCGAGTACTACGAGGTGCTGCACGTGTGGCACTACACCCATCCGGGTGCTCAACACAGCCAGGGGGCTGTGAAACTTGATCGGCTACATCAACCACGTTTGCGGGAACGTTTCCCGCGCAACGGACTACACCCCGAGGTATGTTATTTCCGCACTACTATCTGTTACGGTAATACGGCTAGCTAGATCTTGGGTTAAGGGAACGCCAGTTAGGAAAAATTTGTGTTTTCTGCTGCGAACCCCAACACTATGATACCCTTAGCTATGGCATATGTCCTTCGACGATACTGATAATCAATCGCCGCTTGTGCATCCATGTCGTTTGCTGGAGGGTTTCCCACATGATCTTTAGTTAAGAATGAAAGGTTGATTCTCTTGAGCACAGCTCTAAGGCGTAAGTACCAACTAATGAAGTTTGACCCATTTTCTTTAAGTCTTTCACCATGTAAGAAGGAAACCATTTCAAGGTACTGGGTACTATTCATTTTCTACAAACATAATTGCAAGGAACACAATTAAGACTAGTTCACAACAATGAGTTCATATAATCATATTATAAATGAGCTCGCACTAAAACAATTCATCCCTAGGAAGTTTTAGTGATTACATGATCCCAATTCACTGCCCGACCTCGAATATCACACGGCCGACGGGTCAGTTTCAAAGGTAGACAACAACTTGTGTGATCACATTACCTTATATGTACTGTGACTCATGCTCGATCTTTCGATCTCTAGTATTCCGAGGCCATATATGCATATGCTAGGCTCGCCAAATTAACCTCCATGTTATATGCTGCTCAGCAAGGCCATATCTGCATATGCCAGGCTTGCCGAACCCAACCTCATGCGAACTCCATTGAATATGTAGGACAACTCCGGTATGTACAGAGCATCAAGCCATATGGGAGAACCTTCCAGGTGGTGCACACTTCGGTAGAATACTTGTGTTTGGCTTTGTTAAGGGATCATCTTATCACATGCTACCGTCGTGTATCCTATACTATCAAGTTTTAAGATGTCTGAGCTATGGCAACACTAAGTCTACAGTGTCTCCATTTTAGTTTGTTTTATGATGACGATTACTACTTACTAGTAACACATAGCAAAGCTATCGCTACATCACAAACAAAAAAATGATAGCCCCCACTTAGCAATACAAGGTTTAGACGGTCTAGTTGTATATTGCAAGTTTTACGTGGCTGCTAGGGTTTTCATAGTTAAACAGGTTTTAACCTACGAGTCAACCACAACGTCAACCATACGATTGTCTCTATTACACCCCGCACGGGGCCCTCCGTTGCAAATGCCACATCCGCTAAAGTAGAGAGACAGACACCCCCCAGCCACTTTATACGGTACAAGCCATATGTCAAGCGTGGAACCAGTCTCGCGTAAGCGTACGCGTAAGGTCGGTCGGGGGCCGCTTCATCAAACAATGCCGCAGATGTGAACAAGTACACGTGGGAGGGTAACAATCATACAATCAACGCCCACATCCCCGATGTGTTATATCCGTACAGTAATACTAAGAATAGACGTAGCTCATGATACCACTGTTGGGGTTCGCAGCAGAAAACACAAATTTTTCTAACTAGCGTTCCCATAATCCAAGATCTAGCTAGCCGTATTACCGTAACGGAAAGGAGTGCGGAAATAACATACCTCGGGGTGTAGTCCGTTGCGCGGGAAACGTTCCCGCAAACGTGGTTGATGTAGCCAATCAAGTTTGAAAGCCCCCTGGCTGTGTTGAGCACCCGGATGGGTGTAGTGCCAAACGTGTAGCACCTCGTAGTACTCGCACATGTACGAGACTCGATGACGACCTCCGTTCTCTGATCCAACGAAGGTGGCGGAAGCAGACCTCCGGACGGAGCTTCGGCAGCACGACGGCCTCCGATTCTAGCAAAGAAGCCTCAATTCCACTATAGGCTCACACTAGGGAGCCCACCGTGAAAGAGACAAGGGAAGGGAGAAGACAGGAGAAAACCGATCTCAATTCGGAGTAAATACTAATTTAATCTGATTAATTGTGTATTTGGCTTAATTAAATATGTGCACCATGGCCCTCTTTATATAGGGTAGGGGAGGGAGTCAACCCCCCTCCCCTAGCAATGTGGGATTATCCCACATGCTAGGGGGGGGGGGCGCCGGCCAAGGGGGGAGAGGGGGCGCCACCCTCATGGACCCTAGGGCCCATGGCGCCTCCCCCCACTCCCTTTTTTTCCTTTTTCTTTTCCCTTTTATTTCTTCCCCTAATGGTCCTTTTTCTCCACTAAGGCCCATTGCACATATTAATTAGAAATAAAATGATTTTAATTATTAATTCAATTAATTAATAACTAAAACATAATATTCCATCTCCCGGTGCTCCGGAACACCTCCGGTTCACTCCGAACTTGTTCGGTTCAACACGGTACTTCTCCGATGTTGTTTCCTTTATTCTCTGGTTACTCCGATGGTTCCAAAAAAAAGTCTCCGATTTCATCGAGCCCTTAAGCGTGTTACCCTATGGTCCGAGAACACTCCAGTCATGACCGAGATGAGGCTACGGTCAATGATCATCAGCGGGACCTGGATGCCCATAATGACCCCTGTGCATTCCGGATATCAAACACCGATTGGACCTTACGCCGTATAGCATTCCCTTTGTCAGCGATACTGGATTGTTCCGAGATTCGATCAATGACATCCTATGTCTAGGTCAACCTCGTTCTGAACTAATCCTCATTCACTCGTTCCCGTGATATTCATCCCCGTGACCTAATCACACGCTGCAGCTTTATGGATGGAATCTCACCGAGTGGGCCCCGAGTATCTATCCATTATATGGATTGAAAAATCCCGCTCTTGTAACAATACTCCTCAACATATGTCCACGGAATACCCAAGATACAACCGTTATGACCCGCATATTTCAGTCAGGTGGTGGGATGTAGGTCAAAGCATCCGGGAAGATAGCAATTATGCACGTACTCACGGTCAAAGGAACGGTCTACCACGTTCTGTAATTACAACACTGAACCTTCACAAGATTTGATCATGCTGTAATGCTTACTTTGGGTAATGTTCATCACGTCACTTAACCAGTGAGGTGACCTCATAGTCAAGAGACTTAATTGTCCATGATCGCGAAACCACGACCATCATGTTGACCATGAACTAGTTATCGATGTAGAGGCTAACTAGGAACTCTGGGGGTTTCTATACCACACCTGTATCATTGTTTCACTGACACAGTTCTAGCACGGTATGAAACTGGTTATGAACTTGCTTAGATATATTGGAATAATCATATATTATTTGCCTCTAGGGCATATATCCAATAGTCTCCCACTTGCACTAGAGTGCTAATAATCTAGCCGCATTTTTCCGATCATAATCATCTTATCACATAAGTGTTCATTGATCATGCATGCTCATGGAAGAGGTTTCGTCAACGAACTGCACCAATTCAGATTCGTATATTTCCTTTGCAACTGGTACAGGTCAAAAGCTCTTTTGACATACCACTCATTATCATATAATGGTTGGGTATAAGTTTCGCGGGATAGTGAGACTATTATTTCACAGTATCCTCCAATGATCTCTTGGTTCAGTCTTTAGATGACTCATCCTTAGTCATATATACTGGGAAATACACTCAACCAGAAGTCCAATACTTCTAAAGCTAAACTTTTATCCATACGTCTACTTTCTTAAGTAGTATTATGTTTGTAGTGCCGTGAATTTTGCTCACATTTATTTCATGTCTTTGGTGATGTCTCTAATTCCATATAGACCCATAATATGGCTTGCAATTGTACTCTTGCATTACATTCAAGTCTATTATCCTTTCTATATTTTAGAGAATAGTCCTCAGTATTCCTCATATACTGAATGCATGGACTTTATTCAGATTCTGTGTTTTACTCCTAAAGCACATCAGAATCTGTTCTTCTTCCAAGAACTTTTGAGTCATTCTGTTGTTGGATTCACAATGCATATTATATGGTAGAATCATATGTCAAGAACATATAATATCACATGTCCAGTACATGGTGCATCTCTATTCTTCCATCAAGACATTGCTTGTGATATTTGCATTTCATCCATTATAACATTTCTAGCCACAAGAACCTGTTTCTTGTCTTAGAAGATTATTCCAACCTTCACTTCGTTTCATTATCCGTATCTTAATCTACTCATATAGATTTCAACGTGTAATGTGTTGGTATTTCACATAAAACAAGATTCTTGCAATCTTGTATTTTATTTGCCTTATGCTCTATATATATCATAATGCACATATGTATATACGACGATTCTCTATATACACAATCAATGCATATCCATATATATACATATGCGATCATTCTTCACACCTATCAATGCATATATGTTTGAGACAATGCTCATGCTCCCACTCAAATATATCCATCATATACTCATATATTTTTGGTTCAGCTTTCATCAAGTCATTTTATCGTTCACTATGTCTCACATAATGACAATGCTTCCAAAGCTCCCACTCAAAAAATGCCCTCTGCATTCCAAGTTTCCGGGAAGTCTTCAAAGCTCCCACTCAGTTTCATGAAACTGCAGGCCCACTCAATATTTTGGTCATCACAAAATCACTTGATCAAATCAAGGTTGAGGGTTCCTGTCTTGAGGTACTATAGTCCATCCTTTTAACGAAATAACCTTCGTCATGCCCATTGCAATTCTCTTTCAAATCCCAAATTTGACTGAGATTCAATTTCAGGCTATGGTCCATCGTAGTGTAAATGAAATATTTTATTGATTAAAGCATTCCTACGTTTCCGTAGTCAATCACCATTAAACTTTTGTCATAACCAAATAATGCCTTATGACCATTACATTATTCTCAATAACTCTCCAGTTTGTCGAGAATATGAAATAACCGATTTATTTCACGGGACGTGAGCCATCCTATATGTAGCTCAATATTATTTCATTTCTCCTCGTGTTCTAGGCTACGACCATTCCTTTGTGTCTCAAGCAATGTTATTCTTTATTGTTTTATTAAGAAGACTATGATTATTGTTCTGTAAAGAACGTATTCATGACAACCTTCTAAATTCAACAATGGCTTCAATTCATATACAGAAATCAATCATCTATGGCATATCCTTCCTTATACAGTGTCATTACAGCGGAACATGCTTCCGTTGCAATACTCTGATATTCTGAAGGCAAGGCCCAATACCCCGGTCAAAGTTTCCATTATCTCCCATTGGATCCGTGTCTAGAGACTTCTTCTAGCAATTAAAGCATGCAATTCAATTCAAGTCTTAACAAGCAAGAGTCTATATTAGCATTGACACAACCAACAAAAGAACAAAAGGTGCAAGAGCTCTTGCTGTCCGTGACTCGAATGTCTCCAGATGGTGTTTGCGTGCAAGCAAGGGACTGGGAAAAAGAGAAAAAAAGGTTGTTGAGAACAACTATCTACTAAAGTTTCACACTTAGTCTCATTTGGATTCTTATCTTGTCAGATCCCTCTGTTAGGTATGTGCTAGGGTTAGCTAGTGCCTTTGCATCATGTCAAAATTTCAAGAAGAAATCTTGGAAATCAAATTCAAATTCAAAATGGGAGAAGGAACACCCCCCAGATGAATTAATTCAAAAGGCCAGATAAAAATCTTTTCCAAAAATTCATGTTAGAGTTTTGAAAAGTCTTATAAATGAGTGTGATCACATATCAAGTGAAGTGGGACCCACCCCATGCTCATAGATTTTTCAAATATTCAAACAGTACCTTGGAATTAAAGAAATCCCCCTATTTGATTTAAAATTCAAATCATTTGAATTTTAAAAATGTTGAAAGTTTATGAGTGGCTAGTCTATATTATTATGAGGCCATGTAAAAGTTTTCAGCATTTAATAAAATGGTTTGGTATTTTTATCAGAGCCAAAACAAATTACAGAAAAAGAAAGGAAAGATTAAACAGAGAGAAAAAGAAAAAGGCTTACCTCTCGCCTGGGGCGAGGCCCACCTCTCCAGCCGGCCCAGCCCACCCGAACCGTTCTGTCTTCTTCCACCCCGCGCTGCCAAGCAGCTCCGTGGCAGGGCGCCGACGCCGTGGACGCCACCTCGACGCCCAGGACGTTCCAGGCCGCCCCGTGCCACCTTATCCTGTCCTGGAGAACCGCCGTGAAGCCGTGCTTCATTTCCCCCTCCCCTCTCGTGCTCTCCCTTCCTCTCCTCGCTTTCCCCTTTTCCCCCGAGAGCAGCCGCCGTTCACCGTCGACGAGAACCGTAGCCAGCGCCGGAGAGAAGCCTGAAGGCCGTGTCCATCGTGCGCGCAGTCGTCGACTTCCTCTTCACGTAGCAGACGGAGCTGTGATTTGGACTCAAGCCGCCGGAATCGAGCTCGAGCCGCCGCCGGACCCGCAAGTCGCCGACGTCGAATTCGCCGCCACCACGACCTCCCCGACCTCCCTGACCCCCCTGCTAGCATCACGGTGAGCTCGCGGTTCGAATGAGCCATTCCTTCGTCTCCCTCCTCCTCTCTAGCCGGATCAGCCATGGACGCCGGAGCTCCTCGCCGCCACGGTCGTCGTAGTCGAGTGTACGTAACGCAAACGATCTCAGGAGCATGTCTTTCGTCTTCACCTTGATCCTCTACGTCGATTGCGAGCGTCCCCGGTTCAAATGGAGCACCACATCAAGTTTTGCCACAAGACCGAGTCACGGCCTCCGCTAGGTCTTGATGCCGACGACACTCCGGCGAGTTCCAGCCCCCCCTGGCTGGCTCCATTCGACGCGGGCGTCCACGGCAACCCCCTCCTCGTGCAGCGCCGCCGCATTGGTGGCCACCGGCGGCTAGCCGCCGGTGAGGCCACTGTCATTAGGGGCCCCAGGTCAATGACAGGTGGGGCCCCCAGGCACTTAACCCCCTGGTTAAGTTTAAATCGGTTTAATTAACCCTTGTGACACTGACAAACCTGGCCCACCAGTTAGACCCCCCCCACGTCAGCATGACTACATGCTGATGCAATAAAAGAGTTTAAATGAATTTCCAGAAAAGAAAAATAGTTTAATAATTCCAGAAATTCCAGAAAATACCCCAAACTTTGGAAATTCATAGAAAATTCATATTAACTCCAAATTGGACAAATAATATATGAAAAATGATCAGGAGAAAATTATCTTTCCAAATATGCAACTTTCAACTCTGTTTGAGTTGAATTTAAAATGTGATCAGTAGCATTTGCTATTTGATTTAAATGGAATTAAATCAAATTCAATTCAAATATTTTGGCAACTTGAACCATGGCAACATGCTACATTTCACTTACACATCAGAGGCATATCATACACATTTGAAGATAATTTAAAATGATCAAACTATATCACATATAACTTGGTTAATGTTGAATTCAAATGTGGAGTTTGAATTTGCATTTTAAATGCAATATATTCCACTTAAATGGAATTGCCTCACACATCAAAACTTGTACTTCAAGCTTTAACATTCAATCATGTGCTTGAGCATTGCATTCATATTGATTTCTACTTCGTGCTTTGTTTGTCGAGTAGAGGTGGAACCGGAGCAAGAGGTCACCCCCTTCGCTGAAGATCCAGAACCCGAACCTCGTCAGACGGGCAAGCAAAACCCCATTGATCATGTCGATAAAATCCCACTTCCCTCTCATGTCTCGCTTATGCATTGTATAGGATGATCACCATGTTACGATTCTACCGCTTAGATGAACCCATTCCTTTGCATGACCTATCTTTTGTCACAGTAGTAAGAAAACCACAATCCTAGCAAATGTAGGAGTTGAATGATATCATGTGGCCCCTACAAATGTTACCGCTTATTGCATGCTTAGTATGATACCATGTTGTTATTGTGATGTGAGTCGGGATGGTAGTGATCATGTTGATGATGGTAGAAAAGTGTTGGTGAATCGACACTAATACAAGGTGAACGATGAGAGGCTGTGTAGGAGTACACAGTGGGTTGTCTCGTTGAACACCGCCCTAAGTCCGAGTTCTTGTGTGGTGATCCAAGATGAAGAGTACAACCACACATTGGGCTCACTGACCCCTCTCAACTTATTAACTCATCCCTTTCGATGTCCAGATGTCGCAGTAGTTCGGAGTTCTGGTAGGCTTGTGGCCTGGATGCTAAGTGAGAGAACGGCTCACCCGAGACTGGCTTATGCACCACGCACACATCGCTTGGGTCCACTTCGGTAAACCGGCCGGGTTCACGATAGTGGTAGCCAACCCAAGTAGGCGGCTTTCTTGGACTAGATAGGCTATGAGGTAACAGTTGTGGTGAGCATCCTCGCTGGCACCCCTTGAATGGTGTCGAGATCAAAGGCGGTAAATGATGGTCATGTGTGTGTAGTGGTACACCCTTGCAAGGTTATCAAAACTATTCGAATAGCCGCGTCCGCGGTTATGGACTGCTTGGAAAGCTTAGCTTGATTATTAGATAACTTGAACCGGATACTTCTAAAACACACCAAGATAAGTGTGAGTGCTATGGCGTGCCTTCTCGTGGGGAAGTCGAGGAAGGAACCATAGTGGTGTATTGGTTGGAGAAAGTAGTGGACTCGTGTACGCTTCTTACCTCAAAGTCTGGTACTCGTAGTTCAGGATTAGCCAAGTCAAAGCTGGCATTTCTGCAAGTGAACCCCACCTCCCTTTACCTTGATACATGTGCATGAGTAGTATAGCTCCTATGTAAGTCTTGCTGAGTACGACTTTGTACTCTCGTTTGCTTAATATATGTTTTAGATGACGCCACTGACCCCGAAGGTGGCTTCTTCATCGAGCTGGACGACTGAAGTTAAACTAGTCTAGTCCCAGTCAGCAGACTGGTTCCCTCGTGGAGGGCTTTATGTTTGAATAAGGCTTCTTAAGCCAATTTTTTAAACTTGTCTGTACTCAGACATAATTTGCTTCCGCTTTATGCTGTAATGTTGGATCACATGTTTGTGATCTCTGTGTGTACTCTATAAGAGTTATAAATAAAATGTACACTTTGTAGAGAATTGCAATGGTACCTACTGTTCATACAAGGCATGTGTGTTGCGTGTATGGTTATAACATGCATGTTTTTGTATGGGTTTTCGAGACCTTAGTTGTGTTCTGGCTGGCGGTCTTTCATACACCAAGTGGCCCTTAGATGTGCGCAGCTTGGGGCATCGCGATGCGATTGCTCGAGACTCCGTCTCGTGCACACTTTGTGGTATGATCGAGCCCGCCCTAGACCCCGACTAAGTGATCGGGCTGGAGTAAGTCTATGTAAGAGTTTTGAGATAGTCGGTAGTATGGTTGAGGCGACTTGTCTTTGAATATGGGAGTTCACCACCCATATCATTTGACTGGTGTGCGGACGATGAGGACCCATCTCAGTTGATCATCCGGCCTGGATGGGATGCCCCTCACGTACGATGCTTTCCGAGAATGTTCAGTGCTTGGCCTTGTCTGCTTAGACAAGTGGGTGCGGTTCTCGGCTCTCCATATGACTATGTCTTAACTGTACTTGCATACGCAAACCCCGGGTCCCGACAGACTTGCTATCAGAGCAGGACTGACTGTAGGACTAGTAGCCTTGGCCGAAGTCGAGTCTAGCATTCTATAGTTATATAGTTACTCTGGGTATATAAGGGAACAACGTAAGGCTTCTTTTTCTCCTTACCCCCTTCGTTCTGAGTTCTGAGTCACCCTCATCTTGTTCTACGGGAAGATAGGACTAGGCTCTCCTCTGTCTGATTAGCACATCTCGTTGTTTGCTTCCCTATAGCCATAGGAAAGTTGTGTCAGGTTTTCCTAGCATTGTTATAATGCTGATTTCTTACATCGTATTATGTAAGTGCTGTTTCTCATGATTGAAAGAAATTGTCATTTCTTACAATTACAGCCGTTATGCTGTCCGAGTCATTCCAGGTTTATCTCATAATCTGATGCATTTGCAAACTCCTTTCTGTTTCAGATGGCAGATCTTCCCCCTCGGCAGATTGTTCGTTTGACCAGGTGCCTCGGTGTGCGTGTCCATCCCGCCACGTTGATCGAGATGATTTCCTATGTGGGATATCGATGGTACCCCGAGTACACCATCGAGGAGCAGTTCCACGACTTCAACCAGACGCAGTTCCACTGCATTGTCCGGATCTACGCGCACCACGTTGGATTCACCCAGCCTATCCACTTTGGACATGGCATAGGCGTTACCGAGAACATGGCTGTGCGGGATGCTGCATATTCATGTATTACACTGCTGAGAGAGGAGCACACCATGCTGAGAGAGACCTCATTCCGCTATATCCCTGCTGCACTTCCAGGAGAAGAGGGATATTACACCGGACTCTACTCAGATCACTCCGCAGAGGATCGAGCACTCCAGGTGACTGCTAGGTTTGCTAGTGACAGAGATCGTGATGCACGTGCTCTCCGTTTTGAGCTCCACTCTACTCGAGTTTGTTTGTACCGAGCACTGACGCTCTTGGCACCTTTTGTGAGCGTGGGATCAGTGGAGTACGATGCGATCTATCCAGTGAGGATCCAGATGCCTTCTCGAGTTGCTTGGCCCGAGATTGGAGGAATTTTTCCACCCCGTGGTCCTTTGCTTCCACCCTACACTGGACCTAGGCCCCATCCTTGCCCAAATGTATATCAGGGTCCACAAGCCTCCGTGTTTTCCGATGGTCACCTCCAGCTACCGGGATACGCGGGTAACTTTTATGAGGACTACTATGGAGATGGAGATGAGTGAGACCGCCTGTGGTCTTACTTAGTGAGGATGTAGTAGTATCTTAGTGTATTGTAAGCAAGGTGTGTAAGTTCCAGAGGCTTAGATAAATAATGTATAGGAAGTCAGAGTGCCTCTGAAGGATGTATCATCTTCATCACGTTTGTATTAGCTTAGTGCTTGTACTAAAACGATGTATGGTTTGTATGACAGCTTGTGAATATATGGCTTGTATGCTTTATCACCATGTTGTCAAGATGATTACTTCCTTTGCTCTGTAATCCTTCCAGTACTTCAATACCTTGATTAGACTCTTCAAATCAACTCTGTTTGACTTTGGTTTTTCTCCTTCAGGATGTCTCAAGGAACACGTGGCCAGATTGGTCGTAACCAAGGTCGTGCGAATGACCAGGTGGAAGGCAACCTTCCACCCCCACCCACGATGGCCCAAGTTCTGATGGAGGTCGAGAGGAACCGCCGTGACTCTCACCACCTGCTGGAAGTCATCGCACGCAACACCACTCAACAGCGCAATGAGCTGGTGTCTCTGAACGACTTCATCCGGCTTCATCCCCCGGTTTTCAGTTACTCCACCGAGCCCCTTGACGCCGATGACTGGCTTCGCAGCATCGAGAGGAAGCTCCAAGCAGGCCATGTTGCAGATGGCGACAAGGTCAACTATGCCACCTATCACCTTGAAGGTGCAGCAAGCTCTTGGTGGGAGAATTTTCTGAATATGCGCCCAGTTGGACCACCTGCATCTTGGGAGGAATTCTGCACCTCTTTCCGCGAGCACCACATCCCCAAGGGTCTTATGGACCGCAAGCGTGAGTAGTTCTGTAACCTCACTCAAGGCAGGAGATCCGTGGACGAGTTTAGTCGTGAGTTCAACCGACTTGCTCGTTATGCCACTGAAGAAGTCTCCACCGACTCCAAGAAACAAGAGAGGTTCCGTCGTGGCCTCAACAGTGGACTCCGTCGCGAGCTCAACCTTCATGACTTTGCCACATTCCAGGTCCTTGTCAACAAAGCCATCAAGGCAGAGGACATGAACACCCCCAATGATTTCCGCAAACACCCTAGAGAGGAAGGTTCATCCAGCTCTGGTTCCCAGAAACGCAAGATCTGGATCCCAAACAGCATGTTCCGCCAGAACAACCCACCGAGGCCATCCTATGTGGCGCCTCGTCCACCCACCCAGTTCCACCCAGCTCCACCAAACAACCCAGCCCCACGCACTGTTTTCGGAGCTTGCTACAAGTGTGGTCAGGCAGGCCACTACTCTTGCGAGTGCCCCCAGAACCAGATCCAGCACCAGAATGCTCCACCACGTGCCGGAGGCAACAACAACAACAATGGTCGTGGCAAGCCACCCCAGAAGGTCTACACCGCCAAAACCGCTCCTCCCGCCACTCGTGGACGTCTGAACCAGATTGCCGCCGAAGAGACTGACGACACCACTGACGTCATTCTTGGTACGCTCCCAGTCAATTTTGTTCCTACTTCCGTTCTTTTCGACCCAGGAGCATCTCATTCATTCATGTCGGAAAGTTATGCACTTCGTCATGAGTTACCCTTTGTTGAATTGTCCACCCCAATGGTTATTCAAACTCCAGGGTCAAGATGGCAAACTAATAGAGTAAGCCATGGTAATCAAATTGCAATTGAGGGTTTAGTGTTCCTTGCTTCACTCATAGCCCTCAAGTCTTCAGACATTGATGTCATCCTTGGCATGGATTGGCTATCAAGACAGAATGCCTATCTGGATTGCAAAGGCAAATCCGTGAAACTCACCCACCCTTCGGGCAAAACCATCAACTATACCTCACCCAGAACAAGAACCCAAGTGCATTCCTTGAATGTACTTCCCCTTCCCGAACTTGAAGATATTCCGGTGGTTTGTGACTTCCCGGATGTCTTTCCTGAAGAGCTGCCGGGCATGCCACCCGACAGATGTGTAGAATTTATAGTGGATCTTATTCCAGGAACCGCACCAATTTCCAAACGCCCATATAAAATGGCCCCACATGAGTTAGCTGAGCTAAAAACCCAACTTGATGCTTCGTTGGCAAAAGGCTTCATCCGCCCTAGCTCATCGCCATGGGGTTGCCCCGTTCTGTTCGTAAAGAAGAAAGATGGAACAGAAAGGATGTGCGTAGATTATCGCCCGCTAAATTTAGCGACGATAAAGAACAAATACCCACTACCCAGGATAAATGATCTTTATGATCAACTTGCAGGATCCGCTGTCTTCTCCAAGATGGATTTGAGATTAGGTTATCATCAGATCAGAATCCGAAACGAGGACATTCCCAAAACGGATTTTACTACTCGTTATGGTCTTTACGAGTACACCGTCATGTCCTTTGGTTTAACCAATGCCCCCGCCACATTCTCACGCTTGATGAATTCGATCTTCATGGAGTACCTAGATAAATTTGTTGTGGTTTATCTTGATGATATTCTCATCTACTCGAAGAACGAAGAAGATCATGCTGAACACTTAAGGCTGGTATTGATGAAGCTTAGAGAGCATCGCCTGTACGCTAAATTCTCCAAGTGTGAATTCTGGCTACCAGAAGTGACCTACTTAGGCCACGTAATTTCTGCAAAAGGCATTGCTGTGAATCCCGAGAGAGTTCAGGCCGTCCTTGACTGGACTCCACCTGAATCGGTTAAGCAAGTTAGGAGTTTTCTTGGCCTAGCCAGCTATTGCCGTCGCTTCGTCGAGAACTTTTCTAAAGTTGCAAAGCCTCTAACTGAACTCCTCAAGAAAGATAAGAAATTCTTATGGACTCCCAAGTGCGAGGAAAGCTTTCAAGAGATAAAAAGAAGATTGACTTCTGCACCCGTGCTTGCACCTCCAGACACCAAAAGGGATTTCGAAATCTATTGTGATGCATCACGGCAAGGGTTAGGATGCATACTTCTGCAAGATCGACATGTGGTAGCTTATGCTTCACGCCAAGTGCGGCCACATGAAGAGAACTACCCTACCCATGACCTTGAACTCGCTGCCGTAGTTCATGCTCTAACAACTTGGCGACATTACCTCCTTGGTAATCGTTGTGAGATTTATTCTGACCACCAAAGCCTCAAATATATTTTCACCCAGCCAGATCTTAATCTCAGGCAAAGACGCTGGATTGAGTTGATAAAAGATTACGACGTAGCAATTTCTTACACCCCAGGCAAAGCCAATGTCATGGCTGATGCACTAAGTCGTAAGTCGTACTGTAACAACCTCATGTTGCAGCAGTATCAACCACTTCTTCATGAGGACTTTCGCAAGCTCAATCTTGAAATTGTTCCTCATGGCTATCTTTCTACCTTGGTGGCGAAACCAACTCTTGAGGATCAAATCATAGTTGCCCAAAGGCGTGCACGAGGTGTTCGCCGGATCAAGGAGAACATTGCTAGCGGAGTAGCTAAATGTTTCTCCACAGATAGCAAAGGAACGGTATTCTTTGAAAATCGTTTGGTAGTACCTAAGAATAAGGAACTAAGGCAACTCATCCTCAAGGAAGCCCATGACACACCCCTCTCAATTCATCCCGGTAGCACGAAAATGTACCGAGATCTACGCCAGAGATTTTGGTGGACTAGGATGAAGAGAGACATTGCTCAATTTGTTGCCGAATGTGATGTTTGTCGTTGTTGGGAAACGTAGCAGAAAACAAAAATTTTGGCCTACGAATCAAGAACCCAAGATCATCCAAGAAGATTGCATACAAGGTTTTAGGTCATGGCTCACCAACCTATGTAGCGGAAGTAGAGTTGGTGAAGCTCGTGGACGTAGTGGAAGTATATCTCGCAAGTTCTCCCACGAACAGTCCCTCGATCAATCCCACGAACAAGTCCAGCGATCTAGTCCCACGGACAAGTCCCATGAACAAGCTCCTCGAAGAAGGGTCGAAGGTACAACCCCTCCATTAGTATCCACACATCCCGTAGCAGCAATCCAGCAGCGCTCCGCCGTCCAGAGATGAACGCCACCGAGAAAACTAGAGGGAGAAAACCCTAACGGATTCCGATCTAGAACAGCGTCTAAACCGGGGTCTAAAAGTGGAGCAACGGGGTTTAGAGGAGGGAGGGTGGCGCATAGGCCTTGGGGATTGATTGTGTGTTTCTCCCCCTCCCCCTGGCTCACCTTATATAGGTGGCCAGGAGGTCTAGGGCGCAGCCCAAGGAGGATTGGGAGTACAACTTGGACTCCCAAGCCTTCCAAACCTTCCCACACCTTCCCACCGGAAACCTGCCATAATGGGTTTTGGTATTCCCACCTGGAGGGGGATTCCTTCCCCTTGGTGCGCCCCCCACCCCTTGGCCGGCCAGGGCAGCCTAGGTGGCTTGCCCCCAAAGGCTAGGGGCGCAGGGGAGTGGGTGGTACTGCCCGGAACCTTCCGGAACCTTCCATGACCTTCTAGAAGCTTCTAGGACCTTCCGGGACATATCGGGACCGTTTCGGGACATTCCAGACACTTCTGGAGCAATTCCAGGACCTTCCGGGACCGTTCTCGGACGTTCTGGAGCCATCCGGATAGTTTACAAAACCATCCGAGTTACAATTTAAGCCACCCGATGACCGCGAAGGTTGTCAGGACGCCCAGCGATTATCCAGAAACTATTCCGGTTGATCCAGGACTTCCCCAGTACCATTCTCATATGATTCGGAACCACCTGGGACTACTCCAGAGTGATCCGGACATATCCTTAAATACCCAGAACTACTTCTGGTGCCCTTATGAACAATTCCATAAATCTCCGGAACTACTTCCGGTACCCGTATGAACTATTCTGCTTTGCTTCCACTAAACCTTCTACCATACTAGTATTCTAACAGACTACTGCTCGTTAAGTGTGTGACCCAATAGGTTCGGTATAATGCGGACATGACTCAGAACATCTTCCGGACATAGGTCAACAACCTTTTGTCAATAGACAATAATCAACAGCGGAGCCATGGACACCCATGTTGACTCCCGCACATACACGAAGAAACTTCGAGTGAACCATTATGTTTATTCATGTACCATTCCCTTTGCTTCGTGATATATGACAAAGTTAGAGGAGAGATGTTTGGCACCCATGTGTAACAACTTCTTGATCACAAGCCACTCGTTATCCTCTTTGCTCGTTTGTCCATTTTCTCGTTATCGTATTCCGGTATCCCCGTGACTGAATCACAATGCGTCTGGCCAGACTATAATGGATACCGTCATACCGAGTGGGCCCGAAGTGAATATCTTCTTCATCGTGAAGGAGCAATCCCATTCTTGAACTATCACAGTCACTAGCCACACCATCTGACATACCCAGAACTTATTTTACTACTTCCCATTTACGGGAGGATTCATCTAAGAACCAAAGCATGTCTTCCTGTGTGAAGCAACTCGATACTCTCATGGTCTAAGGAATTACGTATATGATAACATTTCATGATATGACTTATAACGTAGTTACGATGTGATCTCTAAGTATATCATTCAATACTGGGGTCGGTTCAACATCATTGTTCTGCTAACAATATGTTCCCATTGCTACTGACATCCTTGTTACAAGAACAATGTCCATGATTAAGAAAACGTAATCATCAGTTAGCACATGAGCTGGTCTTAGAGGCTAAACCAGGAACTCTTGGTGTTTACATTTCCACACATGCAAATGAGTTTTCTTCTGAATCTCACAGTCAGGGTCATTGCAATTATAGCACAGAAATATAAACATTAATTACGAACGTGGAAATATATATATAATAACATTTTATTATTGCCTCTAGGGCATATTTCCAACAGTCGTCGCATTAAGGCAGAACATCAAAGACCTGCTGGTACACTTCAACCTTTGTCTATTCCCGAGTGGAAATGGGACAAAGTCGGTATGGATTTCATCACCGGCTTTCCAAGAACCCAGAAAGGAAACAATGCCATCTTCGTTGTCATAGATAGGCTTTCCAAAGTTGCTCACTTCCTTCCGGTTCGCGAGTCTATAACTGCTAGCCAGTTAGCAGACTTGTACATCTACAGAATTGTATCCCTTCATGGTGTTCCTTTGGAAATCAATTCTGATCGCGGTAGCCTTTTCACCTCTAGATTTTGGGGAAGCTTCCAACGTTCTATGGGAACTCATCTCTCCTTTAGTACAGCTTTTCATCCTCAGTCTAGCGGTCAAGTCGAAAGGGTTAACCAAATTCTTGAAGACATGCTCAGAGCTTGTGTTATCTCATTCGGAAAGAATTGGGAGAATTCTCTTCCATTTGCCGAATTTGTTTATAACAATAGTTTTCAATCTAGTCTGAACATGGCTCCTTTTGAACTCCTTTATGGACGACGATGTCGAACACCACTAAACTGGTCTGAAACCGGTGAAAGACAATTCTTTGGACCGGATATGATCAAGGAAGCAGAAGAGCAAGTTCGCATTGTTCGTGATCAATGGAAAGCAGCCCAGTCTCGTCAGAAAAGCTATTATGATCGTCATCATAGGCAAGAGAGCTACAATCTGGATGAGAAGGCTTACCTTCGGGTTACTCCTCTGAAGGGAACCCAACGTTTCGGTATCAAAGGCAAGTTGGCCCCACGTTACATCGGACCTTTCCGCATTATTGCTAAACGTGGAGAAGTTGCCTACCAACTTGAACTACCTCCGCACCTTTCCCGAGTACACAATGTATTCCATGTGTCCCAACTCAGGCGTTGCTTACAGGACCCCATCCGCGAAGTCGACCATGAAACGCTTGATCTCCAAGATGACCTTTCTTATCGAGAATACCCCGTTCGTGTTCTTGATTCCGCAGAGCGTGTCACTCGTCGTCAGAAGATTAGGTTTCTGAAAGTGCAATGGTCACACCACTCTGAAAGAGAAGCCACGTGGGAGAGAGAAGATCGTCTCAGTGCCGAGTACCCCACCTTCCTCCCGCAGACTTCTGAAACTCGGGACGAGATTATTTTGAGTGGGGGCGAGTTGTCAGATCCCTCTGTTAGGTATGTGCTAGGGTTAGCTAGTGCCTTTGCATCATGTCAAAATTTCAAGAAGAAATCTTGGAAATCAAATTCAAATTCAAAATGGGAGAAGGAATACCCCCCAGATGAATTAATTCAAAAGGCCAGATAAAAATCTTTTCCAAAAATTCATGTTAGAGTTTTGAAAAGTCTTATAAATGAGTGTGATCACATATCAAGTGAAGTGGGACCCACCCCATGCTCATAGATTTTTCAAATATTCAAACAGTACCTTGGAATTAAAGAAATCCCCCTATTTGATTTAAAATTCAAATCATTTGAATTTATAAATGTTGAAAGTTTATGAGTGGCTAGTCTATATTATTATGAGGCCATGTAAAAGTTTTCAGCATTTAATAAAATGGTTTGGTATTTTTATCAGAGCCAAAACAAATTACAGAAAAAGAAAGGAAAGATTAAACAGAGAGAAAAAGAAAAGGCTTACCTCTCGCCTGGGGCGAGGCCCACCTCTCCAGCCGGCCCAGCCCACCCGAACCGTTCTGTCTTCTTCCACCCCGCGCTGCCAAGCAGCTCCGTGGCAGGGCGCCGACGCCGTGGACGCCACCTCGACGCCCAGGACGTTCCAGGCCGCCCCGTGCCACCTTATCCTGTCCTGGAGAACCGCCGTGAAGCCGTGCTTCATTTCCCCCTCCCCTCTCGTGCTCTCCCTTCCTCTCCTCGCTTTCCCCTTTTCCCCCGAGAGCAGCCGCCGTTCACCGTCGACGAGAACCGTAGCCAGCGGCAGAGAGAAGCCTGAAGGCCGTGTCCATCGTGCGCGCAGTCGTCGACTTCCTCTTCACGCAGCAGACGGAGCTGTGATTTGGACTCAAGCCGCCGGAATCGAGCTCGAGCCGCCGCCGGACCCGCAAGTCGCCGACGTCGAATTCGCCGCCACCACGACCTCCCCGACCTCCCTGACCCCCCTGCTAGCATCACGGTGAGCTCGCGGTTCGAATGAGCCATTCCTTCGTCTCCCTCCTCCTCTCTAGCCGGATCCGCCATGGACGCCGGAGCTCCTCGCCGCCACGGTCGTCGTAGTCGAGTGTACGTAACGCAAATGATCTCAGGAGCATGTCTTTCGTCTTCACCTTGATCCTCTACGTCGATTGCGAGCGTCCCCGGTTCAAATGGAGCACCACATCAAGTTTTGCCACAAGCGCGAGTCACGGCCGCCGCTAGGGCTTGACGCCGACGACACTCCGGCGAGTTCCAGCCCCCCTGGCTGGCTCCATTCGACGCGGGCGTCCATGGGTTGTCGATTGATGCCTCCCGCGCATCAAATGGCCCCCGGCAGCCCCCTCCCCGTGCAGCGCCGCCGCACTGGTGGCCACCGGTGGCTAGCCGCCGGTGAGGCCACTGTCATTAGGGGTTAACCCCCCTACTAATTGACCCCAGGTCAATGACAGGTGGGGCCCCCAGGCACTTAACCCCCTGGTTAAGTTTAAACCGGCTTAATTAACCCTTGTGACACTGACAAACCTGGCCCACCAGTCAGACCCCCCCCACGTCAGCATGACCACATGCTGATGCAATAAAAGAGTTTAAATGAATTTCCAGAAAAGAAAAATAGTTTAATAATTCCAGAAATTCCAGAAAATACCCCAAACTTTGGAAATTCATAGAAAATTCATATTAACTCCAAATTGGACAAATAATATATGAAAAATGATCAGGAGAAAATTATCTTTCCAAATATGCAACTTTCAACTCTGTTTGAGTTGAATTTAAAATGTGATCAGTAGCATTTGCTATTTGATTTAAATGGAATTAAATCAAATTCAATTCAAATATTTTGGCAACTTGAACCATGGCAACATGCTACATTTCACTTACACATCAGAGGCATATCATACACATTTGAAGATAATTTAAAATGATCAAACTATATCACATATAACTTGGTTAATGTTGAATTCAAATGTGGAGTTTGAATTTACATTTTAAATGCAATATATTCCACTTAAATGGAATTGCCTCACACATCAAAACTTGTAATTCAAGCTTTAACATTCAATCATGTGCTTGAGCATTGCATTCATATTGATTGCTACTTCGTGCTTTGTTTGTCGAGTAGAGGTGGAACCGGAGCAAGAGGTCACCCCCTTCGCTGAAGATCCAGAACCCGAACCTCGTCAGCAAGGCAAGCAAAACCCCATTGATCATGTCGATAAAATCCCACTTCCCTCTCATGTCTCGCTTATGCATTGTATAGGATGATCACCATGTTACGATTCTACCGCTTAGATGAACCCATTCCTTTGCATGACCTATCTTTTGTCACAGTAGTAAGAAAACCACAATCCTAGCAAATGTAGGAGTTGAATGATATCATGTGGCCCCTGCAAATGTTACCGCTTATTGCATGCTTAGTATGATACCATGTTGTTACTGTGATGTGAGTCGGGATGGTAGTGATCATGTTGATGATGGTAGAAAAGTGTTGGTGAATCGACCCTAATACAAGGTGAACGATGAGAGGCTGTGTAGGAGTACATAGTGGGTTGTCTCGTTGAACACCGCCCTAAGTCCGAGTTCTTGTGTGGTGATCCAAGATGAAGAGTACAACCACACATTGGGCTCACTGACCCCTCTCAACTTATTAACTCATCCCTTTCGATGTCCAGATGTCGCAGTAGTTCGGAGTTCTGGTAGGCTTGTGGCCTGGATGCTAAGTGAGAGAACGGCTCACCCGAGACCGGCTTATGCACCACGCACACATCGCTTGGGTCCACTTCGGTAAACCGGCCGGGTTCACGATAGTGGTAGCCAACCCAAGTAGGCGGCTTTCTTGGACTAGATAGGCTATGAGGTAACAGTTGTGGTGAGCATCCTCGCTGGCACCCCTTGAATGGTGTCAAGATCAAAGGCGGTAAATGATGGTCATGTGTGTGTAGCGATACACCCTTGCAAGGTTATCAAAACTATTCGAATAGCCGCGTCCGCGGTTATGGACTTCTTGGAAAGCTTAGCTTGATTATTAGATAACTTGAACCGGATACTTCTAAAACACACCAAGATAAGTGTGAGTGCTATGGCGTGCCTTCTCGTGGGGAAGTCGAGGAAGGAACCATAGTGGTGTATTGGTTGGAGAAAGTAGTGGACTCGTGTACGCTTCTTACCTCAAAGTCTGGTACTCGTAGTTCAGGATTAGCCAAGTCAAAGCTGGCATTTCTGCAAGTGAACCCCACCTCCCTTTACCTTGATACATGTGCATGAGTAGTATAGCTCCTATGTAAGTCTTGCTGAGTACGACTTTGTACTCACGTTTGCTTAATATATGTTTTAGATGACGCCACTGACCCCGAAGGTGGCTTCTTCATCGAGCTGGACGACTGAAGTTAAACTAGTCTAGTCCCAGTCAGCAGACTGGTTCCCTCGTGGAGGGCTTTATGTTTGAATAAGGCTTCTTAAGCCAATTTGTTAAACTTGTCTGTACTCAGACATAATTTGCTTCCGCTTTATGCTGTAATGTTGGATCACATGTTTGTGATATCTGTGTGTACTCTATAAGAGTTATAAATAAAATGTACACTTTGTAGAGAATTGCAATGGTACCTACTGTTCATACAAGGCATGTGTGCTGCGTGTATGGTTATAACATGCATGTTTTTGTATGGGTTTTCGAGACCTTAGTTGTGTTCTGGCTGGCGGTCTTTCATACACCAAGTGGCCCTTAGATGTGCGCAGCTTGGGGCATCGCGATGCGATTGCTCGAGACTCCGTCTCCTGCACACTTTGTGGTATGATCGAGCCCGCCCTAGACCACGACTAAGTGATCGGGCTGGGGTAAGTCTATGTAAGAGTTTTGAGATAGTCGGTAGTATGGTTGAGGCGACTTGTCTTTGAATATGGGAGTTCACCACCCATATCATTTGACTTGTGTGCGGACGATGAGGACCCATCTCAGTTGATCATCCGGCCTGGATGGGATGCCCCTCACGTACGATGCTTTCCGAGAATGTTCAGTGCTTGGCCTTGTCTGCTTAGACAAGTGGGTGCGGTTCTCGGCTCTCCATATGACTATTTCTTAACTGTACTTGCATACGCAAACCCCGGGTCCCGACATATCTTGACTCGTCCCTAGACCACTAGCCAGGTACAAGTCAAACTGATCCACTCCCTTTCGATATTTTGAGCACTCATGCAATGAATGAGCGTGAGCAAGAAAGTTGACACCTAAAAGGCGAAACAGAAAGAAAGTGGATGAGGAAGACAAAAAGGTGTGAAAGGCTCACATCAATGAGGACAATCATAGGCGAGAGAAGGCCATATGATAGATATGACGTGAGGAGTAGGGATTGCCATGCAACGGATGCACATGTGAGCTAAAAGCTCTCCAAGGAAACTAGTGGGGGTGCATCTAACTTGCTTGCTCAAGAAGACCTAGAGCTCGTTTGAGGAGGCTCCTCATTGGAATATACAAGCCAAGTTCTATAGTGTGAAGGTCCCCACATAGCTATATGCATGATGATGATCTCTATGGACTACAAGGGATAGAGGATGAAGTACTAGTGTGGATCTCTCAAAAGGAATAGTAGTGTGCTCCCTTCTCTCTTTTTATTATTTATTTTTCTCTTTTTTCTATTTTTTTGTATTTTTTGGTGGCCTCAATGGCTCTTTCTATTTAACTCTCATTTGTCCTCTTTGGGATCTTTTGATTTTGTCCTCTTTGGGATCTTTTTCTCACTTTAGGGGCAACACTCTATATTTTACAAGAATATAAGAGATCTTTCACACTTTACAAAGGTACTCACATAAAGAAGATATAACTATCATGATGCAAATGTATGCCTCTACCAGGATAGCACGATATGCAATGATACTAGCGCGTCATGTAGAAATGATTAGGGCAAGGACCAACTAGCATGCGGCTCATCTATCAAGCAAGTAGCATGGATGACATGAAGATCAAGTCATGAGAAGGTGGATGTTGCATGGCAATGTATCTCGGAAAGGCTATGGAAATGCCTTGTAGGTAGGTATGGTGGCTGTTTTGAGGAAAGATATAAGGAGGCTTATGATGACAGAGCATATCGTGCCAAGGGTTTGGATGCACCGGCGAAGTATGCGCCGACTCTCAAGGTGAGAAAGGGCAATGCACGGTACCAAAGAGGCTGGAAAAAGTATAGGTGGGTGGAAGTGTCAACTTTCGAATACTCACATTAGTCCGAAGAACTCATGCACTTATTATCGGTAGCTCTCAATCTAATCAGGAGGTTCACAAAGAGACAAGTACCCCGAGGAGGAGTGTATGGGGGTTTGGTTATCCTTGCGCATCCTCGACTCATGGTACGTGAGTGTACTCTAATATTCGAACCCTCCAGAGGTTAGTGATCCATCTAGTAGCTAGAGTTCTCAACAGGGGTTTTTGGTTTTCGAAAATCACACGGATTGCCCAAAATACGACATCTATCACTAATAGGCTCGAGCTCTTGACACCAAAAGTTCAAACATTACTCTAGTCAATACCTCAAAACTATTGCAAGTTACTACTACAAAGAGAATAGCAACTTCAACTACCTACTTCTAGTCAAGACAAAAAACTCAGTGCAACATGCAAACTCTCTAACAAGATAAAACATGCAACCTATGGAAAGTTCAACCTAAAACAAAAGAAAAGCTCTAGAAAAACTGATCGTCTGAAAAACCTGCAACACCGAAGGTTACAGCCCGACAACGGGTCAGTACATCTGATTTGTACGGAAAGTGACACGGAAAAGTTTATATAAAGGACCTACAACTACATGCAAGGTAAGTCAAAGGAAAGGCTTATGATTTTGTTTTGCTGAAAGCCAATTTTCTCCTGAACTAAACTAGTCAAAGTTTTAAGGTGAATTCTACCTGAAACACACAGCAACCCATGCTACTCTTGTCCCAACCAAATTATTATTAAGTGTTCATCTGTCAAGATCATTCATCAATAGTACTGACTAGTTGCTCAAAGTTCGTCCGTAACCGTGGACACGGCTAATCATGATCAGTTTATACACTCTGCAGAGGTTGTACACGTTCCCCACTAGACTCAACCCGAAGATTGAGACAAAGACTTTCTGAAGAGGTTGCCTCCACCCGTTGGTAGCCGGTACACCTAACACACATCTACATCAGCTAGCTACCAGGGCCAGGTTCCCCACAACGTACTCGTGCTAAGCCAGAGCCCATATAGCCAGTGGCTGTACACGGAAGCTACTAGTAATATTGCATGTCTGATCTTTTTGAGCCTGGACGACGCCCACTGCGTCAGAGGGTAGACACCATGTCGCACCCGGTTCACCACCAAAACAACCATTGGGTGCATTTAACCCCGGCACTGTCCTTAGACAAGGCACAACTACCGGGATGCAACCCGCCCGTCCAGAAGTGATTTCTATTATTATAAAGTTGCTACACAGTTTATTAAATAGATCACATGCACTCCATGAATTCTCACAACCCAAACCACATCTACAGAGCATAGCAATAAAGCAACAACACGGCTAGGTTGATCTACGGTAGACAAGACAAGACATGTGGCTATCCTAACTGGTTTTGCAGCAACAGTAAAGTAAACTACCTATCATGCAATAGGGTGATATTTCTTAACATAATGCATATAGAAAATATAGTTATGAGTATGGTCAAAGTATCACTTGCCATCTTGCTGGTCCTGACGGTCACAATCCTCACAATACGAGGCGGCACACTCCGGACAATCTATACGAGCAAACATAGCACCAATCAACATATGTTCAATACAAATATGCTCAAACAGTAATAAACATTCAAAGAACAGTAGAAAAACTTGTCTAACAGTATCTAAACTTAAAGTACTTGTCAAAATAAAACCAACGCAAAAAGAAACGACGCAAACGGGCGCACCGGTAAAAAGTTACGGCTGCTGGAAGTTCAAATTTGGATCAGCTTGGGATTCAAATTTGAAAACTTCAAACTTCTTTAAAACTTGGTCTACTGGCTAGAGAATTTCTACACGGTCGCAACCCAACTGGAATCTCCCAATTCCGAGTTACGGTTAAAAAGTAGCCGCGAAAACGGTATCGGGGTGACACCGGGGGTACCGGGGTCCTCTACCGTAAAAAGGACCCGGACGTAAATATTTTTTTTCCGAAAAACGCGATCAGGTCCTCGGGCGGTTTGGATCCAGATCTGGATTTTTTTTTGAAAACGAAACTAACTTTTTTTTCTCAGAGTTCTCTCTCTCCCGCACGGGCACAAGGCCATGGCCATGGCTGCCGAGGTCGGCTCGGCTTGGCTCCGGCCGGCGGCCAACTCCGGCCGAGGCCGGCGGCGGGGGCGGGGCGGCCAGGGGCGTGGCGGCCGGCGCGGGTCGCGGGCGCGGCGGCGGCGCGACGACGCTAGGGAACGGGGAACGGCGGCTATGGTTGCGGGCGGCGCGGCTAGGACGGCGGGGTCGGCGGCTATACGGCGGCTCCGGAGAATACCTCGAAAAACGGCGAAAAACGCGACTCCGACGAACTTTCCGGCGAAACTCCGGCGAGATTCCGGCGAAACTCCGGCGATGACGTCGCCGATGATGTCGGCGGCGGCGGGTCCCGCGGATTAGTGTAGGGCTAATCTGAAAACGCTAAACGAAAATAATCTAGCCCTAATCGGGGCTATTTATAGACAGCCTCTAAACCTTTTTTTTAAATCCGAGATAAATACAAAATCGGTCTGCGAAAAAAAAAAAACAGAACAGACACATTAGGCCCAAAACAATATTAGAAAAATCACGGAAATTTATTTTAAAATTCCATCTTCGCCAATATTTTTAAAATAATAAAACTGAATTTTCTGCTTTACCAAAATATTAAATAAAAATAAAAACTTTTCAACTTATTTTTAAATATTTTTAAATACTTTTCTCGCATTTTAAAAATACCGAAAACTCTGAAAATTGATTTAAAAACTTTACCGGAGCATAAATAAATTCCCAAAATAATTTTAGAAAATATTTATAACTCCAAAGTAAAATTAAAAAGTCTTCCAAAATATTTTAAACTATTTTTCAAAAAATTAAAAATGGGGATAAGTCTTTTTATATCCTCTCCAGCGAACTGCCATGTGTTGAAAAATGTTTAAAAATATTTTAAAACTCCAGAAAAATGCGGAAGCAGCATGAGATGCATATGATGATCTATTAACATCCGAATTTAAAAAATTGGGATGTTACAAACCTACCCCCCTTAATATGAATCTCGTCCTCGAGATTCGGGCTGGCTAGCAAAGAGATGCGGGTGGTCTTGCTTCAGATCTTCTTCATGCTCCCAAGTTGCCTCCTCTTTGGTGTGATGATCCCACTGAACCTTGCATAGTGTGATCGTCTTGGTGCGGGTAACTCTTTCTGCAGTCTCCAGAATCTTCACAGGTTTCTCCTCATAAGTCAAGTCACTCTCCAACTGAATTGCCTCAAGTGGCACTGTATCTCTCAAAGGAATATCTGCCATCTCTGCATGACACTTCTTCAGCTGGGATACGTGAAACACATCATGAACTCCTGACAAAGCTTCTGGCAACTCCAACTGATAAGCTACCTCTCCTCTGCGCTCCAAGATCTTGTAAGGCCCCAGAAAACGTGGTGCTAACTTGCCCTTGATTCGAAACCTCTTGATTCCGCGAATTGGTGAAACTCTGAGATAAGCACGGTCTCCAACCTCATAGGTTACATCCTTGCGCTTCGCATCTGCATAACTCTTTTGCCTGGACTGTGCTATCTTCAGCCTATCACGGATCAACTTGACTTTCTCCTCAGCATCTCTGATCAGGTCTGGTCCAAACAACTGACGTTCTCCTACCTCATCCCACATTAACGGAGTCCTGCACTTCCTGCCATACAGTAACTCGAATGGTGCCATCTGAAGACTAGCCTGGTAACTGTTGTTGTATGAGAACTCAGCATACGGTAAGTTGTCATCCCAACTCGAACCATAATCCAACTCACAATCCCTCAACATATCCTCCAAGATCTGATTGACTCTCTCGGTCTGCCTATCTGTCTGAGGATGGAACGCTGTACTGAACTCCAGCCTAGTGCCCAAGGTCTCATGCAACTGACGCCAAAACTTCGAAGTAAACTGACTACCTCTATCAGACACAACCTTGCTTGGAACTCCATGCAAGCACACGATCCTGGACATATAAATCTTGGCACTGTTGTAAGTTTTCTTCACTGGAATGAAGTGAGCAACCTTGGTCAAACAATCAACAATCACCCAAATAGAATCATATCCTGACCGAGTCCTGGGTAACCCAGTAATAAAGTCCATAACTATCTGATCCTACTTCCAATCTGGTATAGGCAAAGGCTGCAACAATCCTGCTGGCTTCTGATGCTCAGCCTTGACCCTCTGGCAAACATCACACAAAGCAATATACTGGGCTATCTCTCGCTTCAGGCTAGGCCACCAAAATCTCTCCCTCAAATCCAAATACATCTTGGTATTCCCGGGGTGAATAGAATAAGGTGAATCATGTGCCTCCTGAAGAATCAACTTCCTGATCTCTGCATCTTGCGGTACACAAATGCGCTTCTCAAACCAAATGGCTCCATGCTCATCCTCACGGAAACCCTCTGCTTTCCCTCTAGTCATATTCACTTTTATCTCATCAATTTCTGCATCACTCTTCTGAGCTTCTCTGATTCTTTCCAACAGATTGGGCTTCACTTCCAATGTTGCCACATATCCCTTAGGAACTATATCCAACCTGAGATTCTTGAACTGCTCACATAACTCACGTGGCATATCCTCAACATTAGCAACATTGACATGACTCTTACGACTCAATGCATCAGCAACCACATTCGCTTTACCAGGATGATACTGCACATTCAAATCATAATCCTTAATAAGCTCCAGCCATCTGCTCTGCCTGAGATTCAAATCCTTCTGGGTAAAGATATACTTCAGACTCTTCTGATCAGTAAAAACATCACAATGATTACCAACAAGATATTGCGTCCATGTTTTCAATGCATGAACAACTGCAGCTAACTCCAAATCATGTGTAGGATAGTTCTGCTCATGGTTCTTAAGCTGACGTGAAGCATAAGCAACAAATCTACCTCCTTGCATCAAAACACATCCAAGTCCTCGATGAGATGCATCACAATATACTTGGAAATCCTTATGTATATCAGGCAAACATAAAACAGGTGCAGTTACTAACCGTTTCTTCAACTCCTGAAAGCTGGCTTCACATGCCTCACTCCAAACAAACTTATTCTCTTTCTTCAACAGCTCGGTCATTGGTTTTGCAAGCTTGGAGAAATTTTCAATGAACCTCCTATAATATCCTGCAAGACCCAAGAAACTGCGAATGTCCCCAACTGTTGCGGGTGTCTCCCATTCTGTAACTGTTGAAACCTTGGATGGGTCCACAGCTACTCCTTCTCCTGACACAACATGTCCAAGGAATCCGACCTCCTTCAACCAAAACTCACACTTGCTGAACTTGGCATACAACTTGTGCTCCCTGAGCTTCTCCAATACCAAACGCAAATGTGCCTCATGCTCTTGCTCATTCTTGGAATACACCAATATATCATCAATGAACACCACAACGAATTTATCCAAGAACTCCATAAACACCTTGTTCATCATATTCATGAAGTATGCAGGAGCATTAGTCAATCCAAATGACATAACAGTATACTCATACAACCCATACCTTGTAGTAAAAGCAGTCTTCGGAATATCCTTCTCCCGAATCTTCACTTGATGATAACCAGAACGAAGATCAATCTTAGAGAATACATAAGCTCCCTCCAACTGGTCAAATAGATCATTAATCACAGGTAAAGGATACTTGTTCTTGATAGTAACATCATTCAGAGAACGGTAATCCACACACATCCTCTGGGTTCCATCCTTCTTCTCAACAAACAACACTGGAGATCCCCAAGGTGACGAGCTTGGGCGAATGAACCCCTTTGCCTGCAACTCTCTGATCTGTTCCTTCAACTCTGCAAGTTCATTAGCGGACATCCTATACGGTCTCTTAGCAATAGGCCCCGTTCCTGGTATTAAATCAATAAGGAACTCAATCTCCCTATCCGGTGGCATACCTGGCAACTCCTCTGGAAACACATCCGAATACTCCCTCACAACACGCACATCATCCAGGCTACCCCCTTAAGGGAATTCACCTGCGCGTGCTGATGCTTATACTTGGACACATATCTGATCTTCTGTCCACTCGGTGTACTGAGAGTGATAGACCGACTGGCACAATCAATAACACCTTGGTACTTGGCTAGCCAATCCATGCCCAAAATAATATCCAAACCTTGTGACTTCAACACAATCAAATTTGTAGGAAAAACATGCTTCCCTATGGCTAGGCTCAACTGATAGCATCCCAAACTAGCTGACATCTCCGCTCCCGGTGAACTTATGAGCATAGATGACTTAAGAACTACGGTAGGTAACTCATGCTTATCCACAAATACCCTCGATATGAAAGAATGCGATGCACCAGAATAAAAAAGAACAAGTGCGGGTACTGAATTGATAAAGAACTTACCAATCACAGCATCAGGCTCATCATAGATCTCCTCCACGTTGACATGGTTCACATGCCCCTTGCTGAAACGATTGGGCTTGACGACTCCATTCCCATTGGACTCTGGGCAGTCTGTGGCGTAGTGTCCCATGTTCTTGCACCTGAAGCACTGGATGTGACTCAAGTCCTTTGGTGCCTGGCCATTCTGACGGTTGTTTCCATTGCCTCCATTGGCTCCATTGCTTCTCCCATTGTTCCTTCCATTGACATTGCCATTGCCATTCTTGTTACCATTGTGGTGGTTGTGGCCATTATGGTTGTGACCATTCCCACCATGATGGTTGTGTCCTCCACTGTGAACATGGCCATTCCCACCATTGTGGTTATGCCCATGGTTATGTCCTCCATTGCCAGCATAGGAATTGCGTGGCTTCTGATGCGGTCCAGAGTTATACTTGCCACCATTGTTGTTGTTGTACTTCCTCTTGCGGTTCTCAATGGCCTGCTTCTTGCCTTCCAACACAATAGCTTTGTCTATGAGCGCCTGGCAGTTAGCAAAAGTAGCCACTGTCAACTGAACTCCCAACTCATCATTCAGCCCCTCCAAGAACTTCTCCTGCCTTGCAGCATCATTCCTGACATCATCTGGAGCATATCTGGCAAGCCTGTTTAACACCTCAACATACTCGTCCACTGAACGGCCTCCCTGACGCAAACTGCGAAACTCCTTCTTCTTCAAGCTCATGGCGCCTGCTGAAACGTGTGCGACGGGAAAGGCAGATTGGAACTGCGCCCAAGTGATGGTGTCAATGGGGTAAGTCAGCAAGTAGTTGTCCCACCAAGCAGCGGCAGGACCCACCAGCAAATGTGAGGCAAACCTCACTCTCTCTGCCTCTGTGTAGCCAACTGTCTCCATATTCCGACCCACTGAACGAAGCCAGTCATTCGCCACTATGGGCTCAGAATGCTAGAGAACCTCTAAGGATTCAACCTCAGGAGCCTTGCAAGCGTGTCCACAGGTGGTGGTGGTGGCGCATTGTTGCTGTTCTCATGTTCTGAGTGAGCAACTGGATCAGCTGAGCTTGTCCTTGAAGTAACTGCTGCATGTAAGCTGGCACTCCATTGTTGTTGTTGTTGTTCTCATTCCCCGTGGGATCACGTCTCGGCGGCATCTGTTGGGTAAGAATAGGTAAGATGTAGACAGAAAGTAGCTAGGGAAATATACTCCTACCCATATGCTTATGATGACCATGACAAACATTATATATACAATACATATATCACCAATCAACTTCACCAACCAATATCACCATAGCATGAAACATATAACAATCATCAACCAATGCACTCATACGGAAAACCATCACATATCACACCATATAGTTTAAAATATATTTTATAACTCATATAAGATCCTCAACAACTACGGGTAATATAAGATCCTCAACACAACCACGAATAACCTAAGAGTATATCAAGCAACCTAGTATTGCCACACCGAATAAGTCGACATGGTCAAATACACTAACACGATAACGATAGTAACCTAATAGCCGGTGAAGTAATTCTTAATGCTGTCTTTAATAAACAGCATGCGGTATTCGCGCTCGCTAATGCGGTTGCGCCTTTTGGGACTCGGCTCCTCTTCTTCTGCCGAGGTCTCTACTTCTGGCTCCTCTTCTGGTTCTTCAATTCCATTTGCCTTCATTTTCTCCTTCAGCCTTGTCATCTCCGCTTGCATCTCCAACTTCTCCTTCTTCAGCTTGTTGTTGTCCCTCTTGAGCCTGGTCTTCTTCAGCTGCAACTCAGTAATGGTGTAGAGGTCTGACTGAGTGCACTTCTCCAGGCAATGGATGTGCTTCTCCAGGCTTTGGATGATGTAGCTGGTTGTACCCGGCCAAATGGAATAAAATAATTTTCCTCTACTGCAAATAAAGATTTCCAGGAAGAGCGACTGTTTCTCTTGTCTGCCCAAAAAAGTTTGCAAAGAAAAAGCAAGCTTAAGGATTGCAAAACTGCGAAAAGAAAAACCGGGGCAGAAGCTGAGAAAAATAGAACAGCAGAGAAAGGAGAAATTTTTTCGAGGTACTTCTGCAACTCAAATCAAAAAACTTTGAACAGACGCCTGAAAGGTAATTGTATGGAGCATGCTGTCAAAAAAATTCAGATCAAAAAGATGATCTGGTGATTTATCCCGAATTTTTCCGTCAAGCAGGCAGAATCTGTTTCTGGACAACAAGCACCAACTTTTGACCTTTCTTGCAATCTGAGGCTAAACTTGGCACAAAGCTTGAAAAGTAAAGATACAATGATGTTGCTACAGTAATAACAATCATCAAGACCACTAAGAACAGAACAAAAGCAAAAAAGAAAAACCTAAATTCGTTGCGGGCTGCCTCCCGAAAGCGCTTCTTTAGATCCATTAGCTAGGCTTAAAGCAGAAGATCAAGTATTTTCAAGAGAATAACTAGCCCGTGTGACGGACTCAAAAGGTAACTTAATATTTTTTCTAGGGAAATGTTCCATCCCTTTCTTGAGAGGGAATTGGAATTTGATAGTTCCCTCTTTCATGTCAATGATAGCACCAACTATGCGAAGAAAAGGACGTCCCAAAATAATTGGACAAGAGGGCTCACACTCAATGTCCATAATAGTGAAATCAACGGGAAAATAATTATCATCGACAATGATAAGAACATCGTCAATCTTCCCCAAAGGTTTCTTTACGAATAATCAACAAGACGAACACCAAAAGAATAAGGATCAAAAGGTTTCAATTCAAGCATATCATACATTCTTTTGGGCATAACAGAGGTACTTGCTCCAACATCACAAAGAGCATAACAAGAGAAGTTATTCAATTTAATTTTTATTATAGGATCCCCACCATCTTCTAGCTTCCTAGGTATGGAGGCTTCTAGTCTAAGCTTCTCCTCCCTAACTTTGATTAGAGCATTGGTGATATGCTCTGTGAAGGCAAGATTGAGTGTGCTAGTGTGGGGGTCTCTAGACATCTTGTGTAGGAAACCAATAACTTCTGGTAAAGTGCAGTTGTCAAAGTCTAAGTCACTACTATCTACCAAGGAAGTAGTGATATCATTTAAGCTCACTTGTTTGAAAGCCTCTACGTTCATAGAGGTTTCCTCTTCTAAGGTTGAGGTGGTAGCTTCACCATTGATAGGTCCAGTGGGACTAGGGGTGTGATGGGTGCTAACAGTTTGGACATCCTCAACTACTTGGATAGTGGCTACTGTGTGATAGGTAGGAAGGCTCTTAATTCTCTCTTCTTCCTCCTTTTCTCTAGCCCATCTCTCTTTAAGTTTTCCCAACATCCTAATGTTTTCATTAATTTGGACTTGGATGGCATTCATAGGAGTGGTCTTCCTCTCATCGGGGGGAGAGGTTCTAATCTTCAGCATCTCTACATCATGGGCTATGTTGTCTACCTTCGAAAAGAGGATATCTAATTTTTCTAATTTCTCTTCCACACTCTTGTTGAAGGCTTTCTGGGTAGTGATAAAGTCTTTAAGCAAGGTCTCTAGCTCTGAAGTGGAGTTTATGGTGGTAGGATAAGTGTTGTTCCCATAGTTGTTGGATGGGAAAGGCCTAGGATTGTTGCTACCAAAGTTACTCCTATAAGCATTATTGTTGAAGTTGTTTCTAGAGACAAAATTAACATGTACTTGCTCCTGAGCAACCAAATAATTTAAAGGAACATCTTGAGGATCAATAGAGGGTTGCTTGGTAGGTAGAGACATGATAAGGTCAACCTTTTAATTTAAAGAGGAGATCTCCTCGACAGAGTTTACCTTCTTACCGGTTGGAGATCTCTCGGTGTGCCATTGCGAGTAGTTCAGCATCATCTCATCAAGTAGCTTTGTGGCAGCACCAAGCGTGGTTGACATAAAAGTTCCTCCCGCGGCCGAATCTAACAGGTTCCGCGAGGTGAAGTTCAAGCCTGCATAAAAAGTCTGGATAACCATCCAGGTAGTCAGTCCATGTGTGGGGCAGTTCTTGACAAGCGTCTTCATACATTACCAAGCCGGGGCAACGTGTTCATTATCCAATTGCCTGAAATTCACAATGTTACTCCTCAATTGAATAATTTTAGCAGGGGGATAATACTTCCCTATAAAAGCATCTTTGCATTTACTCCAAGAATCGATACTGTTCTTGGGCAAAGATTGTAGCCACTCCTTGGCTCTTCCTCTCAAAGAGAAAGGAAAAAGCTTCAGCTTGACGATGTATCCATCCACTTCCTTATACTTCTGCATGTCGCAAAGCTCGATAAAGTTGTTGAGGTACAAGGCAACATCTTCTCCTGCTCCTGAGAATTGATCTTTCATAAAAAGGTTAAGCAGAGCAGGTTTAATCTCATAAGAAGGTGCTGAAGTGGCAGGTGGAGCAATAGGAGTGCAGATAAAGTCACTGTTGTTGTGACTAGTGAAGTCACACAACTTAGTGTTTTCATTGGAACCCATAGTAGCAGCAGGTATTTTTGGTATTTTTGATTAGGGACACAAAAGTAAAAAACTGAAAGGTAAACTAACAAGACTAAAAAGCAAAGGTAAAAGATAGTGTGCAACTCCCCTATCTTGTAGACTTGCGTCCCCGGCAACGGCGCCAGAAATTTTCTTGATGGCTTCTCGCCCCTCGTTGGTTACCCCAAGTGGAAGGTTTGAGATGCAGTGCAGCAGCAAGTTTCCCTCGGTGAAGATACCAAGGTTATCAAACCAGTAGGACTCAGGAGATACAATTAGGTGGCAACGTCGCCAGAAATTGCTTCCTGACTAGGGTGTTGTCGTGGACCTGCACACATCAACAAATAACTTTGCTCCCAACGAGTACAGAGGAGTTGTCAATTCCTCCGGCCTTGTCGTTTACAAAGGATCAACGCAAGAGATAAAAGGTGCAAAGGAAAGTAAAAGCTGAAAGTAAATTGAGGGTGTGAACAATAATGTGAAGATGGAGCGGGATCCCATGATTTTCACTAGTGATGTCTCTCTCCAAAAAGACGATAAAAGTGCTAGCGAGGTAAACAAATTACAGTTGGGAAATTGACAGGATTATGAAGGCACCGCAATGCTAACTATGCTGCAAAGAAAGGAAGGTCTCAAAAGCAATGGGAAGTACGCCAAGGTAAGTAGACCGAAATCCATCCTCATCTACTACGAATCATCCACCTTGAGATATCTATCCAGAACATCACTGGTATTAAGTTGTGAATCCCAGCCAAAGTGTAAACTCAAAGCAACAGACAACTGCATTAAAAGAACTTTGCGTAAAGTAAACAATCCTTGCACCCGCAGGTACAAGCATCGTTGTTTTATCCCTGGTGGCAACAGCACATCCCCTAGTCTCATGTTTCTGTCACTCAAGCTAGACATCAAGGGGCTGAACCCACAATCGAGCATAACGCTCTCTCTTGGAGTTGCAAATAAAATACTTGGCCAAAGCAAAGACCGCAACGGAGAACATGCAAGAATTTACTCAAGAACAAAATATAAAAGAGAAGAACGAAATATATTACTCATCACAATCTGAACATAGTCTCATAATCCATCAGATCCCAATAAAGTCAGCATAGCAACAACAGAAATTACATAGATGCCTCGATCATGTGAGGCAGCTCACGAGGACTTGAAAGTGGAAGAACAAAAGGGGGAGAGATTCATCACATAGCTACTGGTCACGGACCCATGGTCCAAGGGGGACTACTCAAGGCACATCCGGGAGGCGTCCATGGCTATGGATGGTCTCCCGGAGGGGGTTCCTCCTTCCGTCAGGGTGCCGGGGAAGCTTCTCCAGGAAGACCCGATCTTGAAACGGCAGTGGCGGCGGTACAGAGGGGAGTTCGCGAGAAAGAGATTGATATTAGGGGTTTCCACACCGAGGGCTAAATATAGGCGAAGGGGGGCATCGAGGGGACCGACGAGGCAGTCAGGAGGGTCCCTGGCGCGGCCTAGGGTGGGGCCGCGCCACCTGCCCTCCTGGTTGCCTGGTGGTGGCCCCCCTTCCCTCTCTTGGTGATTCCGGAAGCTTCTGTTGCGCTGTTTTTTTATATATTTTTTCCGGAATTTTTGGAGCACTTTTAATGGCCGGAAAACCTGAAATACAAAAACAGCAGAAAACAGAAACTGGCAACTGGGTGCACTGAGTTAATAAGTTAGTCGAAATAGGTTCAAAAGTGTATGAAAGTTCAAGCAAAACATGGCAAAGTCACACAAATCATGCATGGAGCAAGCAGAAATTATAGATACGTTTGGGACGTATCAGCAGCACCAAGTGTGGTTGACATAAAAGTTCCTCCCGCAGCTGAATCTAACAGGTTCCGCGAGGTAAAGTTCAAGCCTGCATAAAAAGTCTGGATAACCATCCAGGTAGTCAGTCCATGTGTGGGGCAGTTCTTCACAAGCGTCTTCATACGTTCCCATGCCTGGGCAACATGTTCATTATCCAATTGCCTGAATTTCATAATGTTACTCCTCAATTGAATAATTTTAGCAGGGGGGTAGTACTTCCCTATAAAAGAATCTTTTCATTTACTCCAAGAATCGATACTGTTCTTGGGTAAGGATGGCAGTCACTCATTGGCTCTTCCTCTCAAAGAGAAAGGAAAAAGCTTCAGCTTGACGATGTCTCCATCCACTTCCTTGTACTTTTGCATATCACAGAGCTCGATAAAATTGTTTAAGTGTAAGGCAACGTCCTCTCCAGCACCTGAGAATTGATCTTTCATAACAAGATTAAGCAGAGCAGGTTTAATTTCATAAGAAGGTGCTGAAGTGGCAGGTGGTGCAATAGGAGTATAAATAAAGTCACTGTTGTTGTGACTAGTGAAGTCACACAACTTGGTGTTTTCATTGGAACCCATAGTAGCAGCAGGTATTTTTGATAAGGGACACAAATGTAAAAACTGAAAGGTAAACTAACAAGACTAAAAAGAAAAGATAAAAGATAGTGTGCAACTCCCCTAACTTGTAGACTGGAGTCCCGGGCAACGGCGCCAGAAATTCTCTTGATACAGAGTGGCAACTCTCCTCGTTGGTTACCCCAAGTGGAAGGTGAGATGCAGTGTAGCAGCAAGTTTCCCTTAGCAAAGATGCTAAGGTTGAGTATCGAACCAGTAGGACTCCAAGAGATACAAGTAGGTGTCACGACGCTTGACGTGGACCTGCACACATATACAAATAACTTTGCTCCCAACGAGTACAGACGAGTTGTCAACTCCTCCGGCTTTGCTGTTTACAAAGGATCAACACGAGAGATAAAAGTGGAAATGATAGTAAAGACTGAAAGTAAATTAAGGGTGTAAACAATAATGTGAAGATGGATCGGGGTCCCGTGATTTTCACTAGTGATGTCTCTCTCCCAAAAGACGATAAAAGTGCTAGCGAGGTAAACAAATCACAACTAGGCAATTGACAGAATTATGAAGGCACCGCAATGCTAACTATGCTGCAAAGAAAGGAAGGGCTCAAAAGCAATGGGCATTACGCCAAGGTAAGTAGACCAAAACCCAACTGCATCTACTACGAATCATCCACCTTGAGATATCTATCTAGAACATCTCGCTGGTATTAAGTTGCGAATCCCACCCAAAGTGTAAACTCAAAGCAACATACAACTGCATTAAAAGAACTTTATGTAAAGTAAACAATCCTTGCACCCGCGGGTACAAGCACCGTTGTTTTATCCCTGGTGGCAACAACACATCCCCTAGTCTCATGTTTCTGTCACTCAAGCTAGACATCAGGGGGCTGAACCCACAATCAAGCATAACGCTCCCTCTTGGAGTTGCAAGCAAACTACTTGGCCAAAGCAAAATACTGCAACGTAGAACATGCAAGAATTCACTCAAGAACAAAATATAAAAGAAAAGAACCAAATATATTACTCATCACAATCTGAACAGAGTCTCATAATCCATCAGATCCCAGCAAACTCAGCATAGCAACAACAGAAATTAAAAAAGTGCCTCGATCATGTGAGGCAGCTCATGAGGTCTCGAAGGTGGAAGCACAAAGTGTTGGGATACGGGGCAGAAAACACAATTTTTTCATACCTACGGTACCAGAACCCAAGATCTATGCTATGGCGATGCAAAGTAACGGAGGGAATCGGTGTTCATACCTTTGAAGACCGAAAGAGGGAAACGTTCTTGCGAACGTGGCTGGCGTAGACTCGGAACTACGACCTCCCTGTCGTGTAGAAGACCACCACCGGCGAGGATGACTCCCGGTAAACCTCCAGCAACGAAGTAGCACCACAGGTGTAGTGCCTCGAAGAGATTATACACGTACGGTACAATCAATGTTCCTCCCGGGCCCCGAACCAGGCGAGCAGCGGAAGAAAGACGGCTACGGATCCCGACTCCAGCAGAACGACGGCCTGCCTTATGGTGGAGAACTCCAATCCTGGTGCAGACTCCAAACAAGGGGAGTCCACTTCCGGGAAGGAGAAGGAGGAAGAAGGAGATATTGGTGTGTTGGAAAAAGGGGGGTCTACCCCTCCTTATATAGGCCAAGGGGGGGTGCCATGCTCCTCCCCTCCCCCATGTGGGACTAAACTCCCAAGGGGGGGGAGGGCGCCGGCCAAGGGGGGTGGTGGGCCCCACCCTTGGCGCCAAGCCCAAGGGGGAGACCCCCTCCTCCCTTAATGGGCCCCATGGGCCCATTTAGCCTTTTCCCATTTTTTAATTTATTTAATATGTTTTAAATATTTAATTCAGATAATTAAATAATAAAACATTATTAAAACAATTAAACTTTATTTTGAACTATTCAAAATGTCCGGAAACCATTCCGTCCTCCTCCGGAACTATTCCGGTGATTCCTCCTATTTCACCGATTGATCCCGTAACTGTCCTATGTATCGATTGCCCTTAAGTGTAACAGCCTAACGGTCCGGGAAACAGCAGACATGGTCGAGACTCTTCTCATTGACCAATGACTAGTCAGTTGGACCTGGTTACAATCCTTGACAGCCCCTGCGCTTCCATGGAATGAACTTCGATCGCTTTTGGAAACCGTTAACGATACAACGTAATCCCTGTGTGCTGCGGTACTTTGTTTGTCCGAGGTTTGATCGTCGGTACGCTACATACCGTGTTCACATCTCGTTCAAAACAAACAACTTCTCTCGTCCATGATCATTGCATCTCTTGTGACCTAGTCACGTCCTTGCAAGGTGTTGATGCAATATCACCGAGTGGGCCCAGAGTACCTGTCCTGTCACAAGGACTGACAAATCCCGCTCTGATCTATTAACATACTCATCAACCATCTATTTCGGAATACCCAAAGTGCACCGTTATAGCTAGCATATTTCAGTCAGGAGGTGGGATACAAATCAAAGTCTCCTCATAGATGACAATTACGTATGATCATTACGGTCTAAGGACTAAGCCATATGTTACAAAGTCATAGCAACGCTGAACTATGTGACTCGATCACATTGCAATTAGGTGGGTGTACGTCCATCACATCATTCCCCTTAACGATATGACCTCATTGTCAATGGACTTAAGTGTCGCCATGATCAGGAAAGCTTGATCAATCAATTTCCCAATGATATAGTTTACCCGAGTTAAACTACGAACCATGTTTTATACTACACCTGTATTAGTATTTCCAAGTAATACAGTTATAGCACAGTATAAAACGTATTATGAATAAAACGGATATGTGACAAATATCTTTATTAATTTGTCTCTAGGGCACATATCCAACAGTCTCCCACTTGCACTAGAGTAAAAATTACACTAGTTTACATCAGGTATGTATCTAACACCAATGGTCTCTTGGTTTTCTTCAAACTTGCCCTGTGGAAGAGGTTTAGTCATCGGGTTTGCTGCGTTCAGATCCGTATGTATCTTGTGAATCCTAGTGTGTCCATCCCTGACGTAGTCTCGCGTCACATGGAACTTTCGGAGGATGTGCTTGGCTGTAGAGTGAGTTCTTAGCTCCTTCGCGTTAGCAATGGCACCTGTGTTATCGCAAAAGATTCCCACAGGGTCAGTGCAGCTGGGAAAAATGCCAAGCTCGATCACGAACTTCTTCAGCCACAGCGCCTCGTTTGACGCTTCGCAAGCGGCAATATACTCCGACTCCATTGTAGATTGGGCGATGACTGACTGTTTGCCGCTCCTCCAGCTAATTGCGCCACCGTTCAACATGAAAACATATCCCGTCTGGGATTTCGAGTCATCTAGATCTGAGCTGAGGCTTGCGTCAACGTAACCCTTTACGGTGAGCTCCTCATCAACTCCTCCATAAACGAGAAAGAGATCCTTGGTACTTCTCAAGTACTGAAGGATGTTCTTTACTTCTGTCCAGTGAGCCATTCCCGGGTTACTCTGGTAGCGATTAGTCATACTAATGGCCAGCGCTAAATCCGGTCTGGTACATAACATAGCATACATGAGAGAACCTATGGCTGAGGCATAGGGCTTTGAGGACATCTCCTCCTTCTCTTTTGCTGTGGTTGGGCATTGAGTCACGCTTAATTTGATACCTTTTATAACTGGCAAGAGGCCTCGCTTGGAGTTACCGATACTGAACCTTTTTAATATCTTGTCAATATAAGTGCTCTGACTCAAGGCCAACCGTCGGTTAGGTCTATCTCTATAGATCCTAATCCCCAATATGTACGCAGCTTCACCTAGGTCCTTCATGGAAAATTGTCCATTTAGATATTCCTTCACTTCCTCTAAGAATTTCTTATCGTTCCCTATTAGTAATATGTCATCTACATATAACACAAGGAATGCTACAGAGCTCCCACTCAGTTTCTTATAGACGCAGAACTCTTGGACGTTTTGGACAAATCCAAAAGCTTTAATGATCTCATCAAATCGAAGATTCCAACTCCGAGATGCTTGCTTCAACCCATAGATGGACCGTTGAAGCTTGCACACCTTACCAGCATTCCTTGGATCGACAAACCCCTATGGTTGCATCATATACAACTCTTCCTCAATGTTGCCATTTAGGAATGCAGTTTTCACATCCATCTGCCATATCTCGTAATCATGATATGCAGCTATTGCTAGTAGGATCCGAATAGACTTTATCATCGCTACAGGAGAGAACGCTCCTCGTTGTCAACTCCTTGAATTTGTCGGAACCCCTTCGCGACAAGTCGAGCTTTGTAGACAAATACGTTTCCGTCTGCGCCAGTCTTTTTCTTGAAAATCCATTTATTCTCGACGGCCTTGCGGTCCTCGGGAATATCCACCAAAGTCCATACTTTGTTGGTGTACATGGAGTCTATTTCGGATTTCATGGCTTCAAGCCATTTCTTGGACTCGGGTCCCTCCATTGCTTCTTTGTAACTTGTAGGTTCATCCGACTCATCAGCCGAGATTGCATTCACAAGCTGTCCGTAAAACTCAATAGGTTGACGGACTCTTGATGACCTACGGGGCATAAAAGTTTCCTCTTCATTCTCATCATGATCATCATCAATGTCATGATCGTTATGAATGTCGTTCTGGCCATTCTCTTCAGCTCCCACTGTGGAAGATGGTTCCAGAACAATTTCCGTAGCCGTTTCTTCCAATTGGAGTGATTGGTCAGTCACTTCATCGAGGTCTATTTTCCTCCCACTCAACTCTTTCGCGAGAAACTCCTTCTCAAGAAAGTTTCCCGCCTTGGCAACAAACGTTTTTCTTTCAGACTTGTTGTAGAAGGTGTATCCACAAGTTTCCTTGGGATAGCCCACAAAGATGCACTTATCCGCCTTGGATTCAAGTTTGTCAGGCTGTAGTATCCTAACATAAGCCTCACAACCCCAAATCTTCAGGTGAGACAACTTAGGTTTCGTGCCATGCCATTCTTCAAATGGTGTTGTCTTTACGATTTGGATGGTGCCCTATTAAGAATATGAGCGGCGGTTTCTAATGCATACCCCTAGAATGACACAGGCAAATCAATATGAGACATCATCGATCGTACGCTATCCAATAGGGTTCTATTACGTCGCTCATCCATAACGTTTCTCTGAGGTGTGCCTACCGGCGTAAGCTGTGGTACTATGCCACAAGACTTCAGATGATTGCCAAACCCGTGACTCAAATACTCGCCACCTCGATCCGATCGAAGGTGCTTGATTTTCTTTCCGAGTTGATTTTCGGCCTCATTCTGAAATTCCTTGAACTTTTCAAAGGTTTCAGACTTGTGCTTCTGTCACAACCCCAAGTTAGGTATGTGCTAGGTTTAGGAATTCCCTTTGCATCATGTGAAAATTTCAACAAGAAATTCAAAAATGGGGAAAAGAAAAGCCCTGAGAAATTAATTCAAAAGGCCAGATAAAAATCTTCTCCAAAAATTCATGTTAGAATTTTGAAAAGTCTTATAAATGAGTGTGATCCCATACCAAGTGATGTGGGACCCACCCCATGCTCATGGATTTTTCAAATATTCAAACAGTGCCTTGGAATTAATTAAAAACTCCTATTTGAATTAAAGTTCAAATTATTTGAATTTTAAAAGTGCTCAAATTTTATAAGTGGCTAGCTCTATATATATTGAGGCCACATAAAAATTTGTAGCATTTTAGAAAATGTCTAGCTATTTTTTTAGCTAAGACAAAACAATTACAGAAAAGAAAAGGAAACAGAAAATAGAAAAGGGACCTACCTGGGATTCAGCCCAACTTGTTCCCCAGTTGGCCCAGGCCCACCTACCTCCCGTGTCGTCTTCTTCAAGCAGCTCGCTGTCGAGCCGAGGGCGTGGTCGATGCCACCGCGACGTCCAGGGACTTCCAGGCCGCCCCGTGCCCTTTCTTTGTGTCCTGGAGGATCGCCTCGCAACCGTGACCCCTTTCCCCCTCTCCAGCGCCATCTCTTCTCCCTCCCTCGCTCGATTTCGCCATGGTCAGAGAGATCGCCGGAGCACACCGCCATGGCAGACGCGGCCACCGTGCCCTAGAGACCGAACCAGCGTGTCCCCTGTTCTCCTCATCAACGACTTCGTCACCCTGCAGAAGCTGGCGAGCCAATTCGGCCCCAAGACAACGCAAGCCTCCTCAACTCGCCGCCGACAGCCGAAGATCGTCGACGTCGATTCGCCGCCGACAGCCGAAGATCGTCGACGTCGATTCGCCGCCGTTGAGGTCTCCCGGAGCCCACTGGCTGCATCATCGCGCTCGTGGTGAGCTCTCGATCCTTTCCCCTAAACCCACGGCGCCCCGTTCATCCCCTAGCCACCTCTGCCATGAGAGCCGAGCCTCGCCGCCGCCATGGCCGGTGAGGTACTTGCTCCCGTGCGCCTTTGACTCGCCTGACTAGCCCATCGCCTTCCTGACGTCCCCAGCATCATTTCTCACTAGGCCGTGGTCAAAAACCCACACCAGAACGCAAACCCGACGTCGCCGAACTTCTGTCTCCACCATTCGTCGTCTCCGGCGTGGCCTCGGTGCACCTCTTGGTCCTCCGTTTGCACGAGTCGATGCGGGCGAGCGAGAGGAACCCCCCTGTGCGCCCCGTTGTCCTTCCCGTGGCCCGTAGCCGATTCCGGCGAGGCGCCGCCATGGCCAGAGGCACCGGCGTCAAGCCGGCGCCATTAAGGCCCTTAACCACGAGCTAATCACCCCCACTAACCACCCCAGCAGCCACTGACTGTGGGCCCTGGCTCCCCTAATGGCCTCTGTTATTTTTAATCCAACCGGGGTTAATCCCTGAGAGACTGACATGGGGCCCCCAGCAATCAGACCCCCCCCCCCCTGACGTCACTGTGACGCAGGGATGACGCAGTAAATCAGTTTCTGTTTTAAAAGGAATTAAAAGAAATCAGAAAAATCCAGAAAATAGCCCAAACTTTGGAAATTCATAGAAAATTCATATCAACTCCAAATTTAACAAATAATATATGAAAAATGATCAGGAGAAAATAACCTATCCAAATATCCAACTTTCAACTTTGTTTGAGTTGAATTTAAAATGTGATCAGTCGCATTTGCTATTTGATTTAAATGGAATTAAATCAAATTCAATTCAAAAGTTTTTGCAACTTGAACCATGGCAACATGCTACATTTCACTTACACATCAGAGGCATATCATACACATTTCCAAAATGATTCAAATTGATCAATCAATGTCACATGTAACTTGGCTAAGTTCGAATTCAAATTGGAGTTTGAATTTGCAATTCAATTTGCAATATACTCCATTTAAATGGAATTGCTTCACACATCAAAGCATATACATCAAGTTTCAACCTTCCATCATGTGATTGTGCATTCTATTTACTTTGCTAGCTTGTTTGTTGTTTGTCGAGTAGAGGTGGAACCGGAGCAGGAGCCTGCCCCCTTCGTTGAAGACCCCGAACCCGAACCTCGTCAGCAAGGCAAGCAAACCCTATTGATCATGTCGATAAAATCCCAATTCCCTTTCATGTCTCGCTTATGCATTGTATAGGATGATTACCATGATGCGTTTCTACCGCATAGATGAACCAATCCTTTGCATGACCTATCATTTTGTCACAGTAGTAAGCAAACCACAATCCTAGCAAATGCAGGAGTTGATTGATATCATGTGGCCCCTGCAATTGTTACTGCTTATTGCATGCTTAGAGTGATACCATGTTGATACTGTTATGTGAGTCGGGATGGTAGTGATCATGATGATGATGGTAGAAAAGTGTTGGTGAATCTACCCTAATACAAGGTGAACGATGAGAGGCTGTGTAGGAGTACACGGTGGGTTGTCTCGTTGAACACCGCCCTAAGTCCGAGTTCTTGTGTGGTGATCCAAGATGAAGAGTACAACCACACATTGGGCTCACTGACCCCTCTCAGCTTACTAACTCATCCCCTTCGATGTCCGGATGTCGCAGTAGTTCGGATTTCTGTAGGTATTGTGGCCTGGTAGCCAAGTGAGAGAACGGCTCATCCGAGACCGGCTTTCGCACCACGCACACATCGTCTGGGTCCACTTCGGTAAACCGGCCGGGTTCACGATAGTGGAAGACAACCCAGATAGGCGGCTTTCATGGACTAGATCGGCTATGAGGTAACAGTTGTGGTGGCATCCTCGCTGTCATCTCTTGAACGGTGACACGCAAAAGGAGGTAACTGATGATCATGTGTGTGTAGTGGTACACCCCTGCAGGGTTAACAAAACTATTCGAATAGCCGCGTCCGCGGTTATGGACTTCTTGGAAAGCTTAGCTTGATTATTAGACAACTTGAACTGGATACTTCTAAAACACACCAAGATAAGTGTGAGTGCTATGGCGTGCTTTCTCGTGGGGAAGTCGAGGAAGGCATCATAGTGGTGTAATTGGTTGAAGAGATGTAGTGGACTCGTGTACGCTTCTTACCTCAAGTCTGGTACTCGTAGTTCAGGACTAGCCAAGTCAAAGCTGGCACTTCTGCAAATGAAACCCCACCTACCTTTACCTTGATACATGTGCATGAGTAGTATAGCTCCTATGTAAGTCTTGCTGAGTACGATTTTGTACTCACGTTTGCTTAATCTATGTTATAGATGAACCCACCGACCCCGATGGTGACTTCTACCTGAAGTTCGAAGAATGAAGACTCAGACCAAGACCAAGCTAGTGTAGTCCCAGTCAGACGAGTTTTTAGATAAGGATTCTCTAAGCCATTTGTTAAACTTGTCTGTACTCAGACCTACTTTGCTTCCGCTTGTCTGTTGTAATGTTGGATCACATGCTTGTGATCTCTGTGTGCACTCTGTAAGAGTTATCAATAAAGTTGTATACATTGTAGAGAATTGAAATGATACCTGCTGTTCATACCAGATATGTGTGCTGCGTGTATGTTTATAACATGCATGTCTTAGTATGGGTTTTCGAGACCTTAGTTGTGATCTGGCTGGCGGTCTTTTATACACCAAGTGGCCCTTAGATGTGCGCAGCTTGGGGCATCGCGATGCGATTGTTCGAGACTCCGTCTCGTGCACACTTTGATGTATGATCGAGCCCTCCCTAGACCCCGACTAAGTGATCGGGCTGGAGTAAGTCTATGTAAGGGTTATAATACAATCGATAGTATGGTTGAGGCGACTTGTCTATGAGTATGGGAGTTCACCACCCATATCATTTATACTTGTGTGCGGACGATGAGGACCCATTTCAGTTGATCATCCGGCCTGGATGGGATGCCCCTCACGTTCGATGCTTTCCGAGAACGTTCTGTGCTTGGCCTTGTCTGCTTAGACAAGTGGGTACGGTTATCGGCTCTCCATATGATTGTGTTGTAGCGAGGCTTGCATACGCTAACCTCGGGTCCCGACAGCTTCATCAAGTAAATATACCCATATCTACTCAAGTCATCAGTAAAGGTCACGAAGTAACGAAGACCATTGCGAGTGGGGACGTTCATGGGTCCACATACATCCGTGTGTATGATCCCCAATAAGTCATCCGCACGCTCCATTATCCCATTGAATGGAGTCCTTGTCATTTTTCCCATGAGGCATGGTTCACATGTATCAAGGGATCCAAAATCCAATGACTCAAGAAGTCCATCCTTATGGAGCTTCTCCATGCGCTTTATACCAATATGACCAAGTCGGCAATGCCACATCTTCATGTGATCTTCATCATTCTTCAATCTTTTGGCCTCAATATTGTTAATGTGACACACGTCACCATCGAGATCAAGTACGAATAAACCATGAAACTCCGGTGCGTGAACATAAAACATTTCATCCTTATAAATCGAACAACCAATTGTATCAGACTTAAAAGAATAGCGGTCTCGCTTCAAGCAAGAGCCACTAACGATGTTCACACTCAACGCGGGTACATAGTAGCAATTATTCAGAACTAAAACCAATCCCGAAGGGAGACTAAGATGCTTCGTGTCGACCGCCAAGACTTCAATTTGACAGCCATTCCCCACGCGCATCGTCACTTCATCCTTGAGCAAGCGTCTCATATTCCTTAGTCCCTGAATGGAATTAGAAATATGAGCGACATATCTTGTATCAAGTATCCAGGATGTGTTCCCGACGCTTGTCAAGAGAAGATCAACAATATGTATATCAAATATACCTTCGTCTCTCTTGGCGACCTTGCCAGCCTTCTTGTCCTTTAGGTACTTGGGGCAGTTGCGTTTCCATTGACCTTCACCCTTGCAGTAGAAGCACTCCACTCCGGGTTTAGGCTTGGGTGCCTTGGGAGGAGCGGCAACTGACTTGCCATCCCTCTTGGGGCCACCTCTCTTGGCCTTCTCCCGCCTGCTTGACTTCTTGAAGTCAGTGGTCTTGTTGACCATGAAGACGGCGTGCTCCTTCTTGATCTCAACCTCGGCGCTCTTCAGCATGGAGAACAACTCAGAAGGGGTTTTGGTCATCCTCTGCATGTTGTAGTTCAGCACAAAGCCTTTGTAGCTAGGGGAAGCGACTGCAACACCCTATCAACAGCAAGTTCATCTAGAATCTGGCATTCCAGAGCATTCAAGCGTTGAACGTAGCCAGACATTTTGACTACGTGCTCACTCACGCTGCCGTGCTCGTCCATCTTTGCTGAGAAGAAGGCTTCAGAAGCCTCGTACCGTTCAGCCCTGGCTTGATGTGCGAAGACCGCCTTGAGGTCGGTGATAATCTCATATGCACCCATCCTCTCAAAGCGTTTCTGCAGCTCAGCCTCCATGGAGTAGAGCATGCCACTCTGGACAAGGTTGTAATCATCAGTCCTGGAGAGATAGACATTCTTCTCGTCCTGACTGGCATCATCTGCTGGTGCGTCAACTAACGCGCCCTCTAGTACGTATGCCATCTTGAGGGGAATGAGGAGAATCCTCAGGGTGCGGAACCAGTTGGTGAAGTTTGTCCCATCTGTTTTTAGCTTATCTTTCTCTAGGAATGATCCTAAGTTGAACGAGGGGCGAGGTGCTGCCATCTACAAGGTTGATTCACAAGGATACATATTTAGACTTTTGTTCATAATGTGGAGTTTCAATTTAATCTCAAAATTCTAGAAAGCTCCCACTTAGATAAACACCTCTCAATTTAACTAAGTGATTACACAATCCCAGCCCCCATACCTCCCCCGATCGTCACGGCCATTAGTATGCGAACCAGGTAGGCCTCTAAGACAATCACATCAGGCATGTGACTCGTGCTCGACCTTTCGGTCTCATGTGTTCCAGGCCCGCATCTACATACGTCAAGCCTGCCAATCGAACCTTGATGTTAGCTGTTCAGCAAGGCCATATCTACATATGCCAGGCTTGCCGAACCCAACCTCATGCGAACTCCGTTGAATATGTAGGACAACTCCGGTATGTACGGAGAATCAAGCCATATGGGAGAACCTTCCAGGCGGTGCCCACCAAGGGAGAACACAATGTTGGTATTGTGAGAGATGGTCCTATTTCGTGCTACCGTCGATATATCTAGCATACTAGCATAAAACAGAAAGTAAAACTGTAAATCATACAACCTATGATCCCCCTTCATGCAAAGCAAAGTTAAACGCCTTTCTACTTTAGCTTGTGCAAGTTTTACGTGGCTGCTAGGGGTTTCGAGAGAGAGTACCGTTTCTATCCTGCGAAAAAACATGCCACAACACCGTCTCCCATCCGTCTCTATTACACCCCTGTCGAGGCCCTCCGTTGCAAACATCTTCGCATCGCTAATGCAGAGAGACAGACACCCCCAGCCACTTTATATGGTACAAGCCATATGTCAAGCGTGGAACCAGTCTCGCGTAAACGCGTAAGGTCGGTCGGGGGCCAGTTCATCAAACATTGCCGCAACGCTAAATGAGTACACGTGGGAGGGTAACGAATGAAGATTCGATGCCCACATCCTAGATGTGTTCTACCCGTACAATACATCTACGCATAGCTACCTCAAGATACCACTGTTGGGATACGGGGCAGAAAACACAAATTTTTCATACCTACGGTACCCGAACCCAAGATCTATGCTATGGCGATGTAAAGTAACAGAGGGAATCGGTGTCCATACCTTTGAAGACCAAAAGAGGGAAAAGTTCTTCCGAACGCGGCTGGCGTAGACTCGGAACTACGACCTCCCTGTCGTGTAGAAGACCACCACCGGCGAGGATGACTCCCGGTAAACCTCCAGCGACGAAGTAGCACCACAGGTGTAGTGCCTCGAAGAGATTATACACGTACGGTACAATCAATGTTCCTCCCGGGCCCCGAACCAGGCGAGCAGCGGAAGAAAGACGGCTACGGATCCCGACTCCAGCAGAACGACGGCCTGCCTTATGGTGGAGAACTCCAATCCTGGTGCAGACTCCAAACAAGGGGAGTCCACTTCCGGGAAGGAGAAGGAGGAAGAAGGAGATATTGGTGTGTTGGAAAAAGGGGGGGGGGGGGTCTACCCCTCCTTATATAGGCCAAGGGGGGGGTGCCATCCTCGTCCCCTCCCCCATGTGGGACTAAACTCCCAAGGGGGGGGGAGTGCGCCGGCCAAGGGGGGTGGTGGGCCCCACCCTTGGCGCCAAGCCCAAGGGGGGAGACCCCCTCCTCCCTTAATGGGCCCCATGGGCCCATTTAGCCTTTTCCCCATTTTTTTAATTTATTTAATATGTTTTAAATATTTAATTCAGATAATTAAATAATAAAACATTATTAAAACAATTAAACTTTATTTTGAACTATTCAAAATGTTCGGAAACCATTCCGTCCTCCTCCGGAACTATTCCGGTGATTCCTCCTATTTCACCGATTGATCCCGTAACTGTCCTATGCATCGATTGCCCTTAAGTGTAACACCCTAATGGTCTGGGAAACAGCAGACATGGTCGAGGCTCTTCTCATTGACCAATGACTAGTCAGTTGGACCTGGTTACAATCCTTGAAAGCCCCTGCGGTTCCATCGAATGAACTTCGATCGCTTTTGGAAACCGTTAACGATACAACGTAATCCCTTTGTGCTGCGGTACTTTGTTTGTCCGAGGTTTGATTGTCGGTATCCTACTCTCCGTGTTCACATCTCGTTCACAACAAACAACTTCTCTCGTCCATGATCATTGCATCTCTTGTGACCTAGTCACGTCCTTGCAAGGTGTTGATGCCATATCACCGAGTGGGCCCAGAGTACCTGTCCTGTCACAAGGACTGACAAATCCCGCTTTGATCTATTAACATACTCATCAACCATCTATTTAGGAATACCCAAAGTGCACCGTTATAGCCAGCATATTTCAGTCAGGCGGTGGAATACAAATCAAAGTCTCCTCATAGATGACAATTACGTATGATCATTACGGTCTAAGGACTAAGCCATATGTTACAAAGTCATAGAAACGCTGAACTATGTGACTCGATCACATTGCAATACTTTAGGTGGGTGTACGTCCATCACATCATTTCCCTTAATGATATGACCTGATTGTCAATGGACTTAAGTGTCGCCATGATCAGGAAAGCTTGATCAATCAATTTCCCAATGAGATAGTTTACCCGAGTTAAACTACGGACCATGTTTTATACTACACCTATATTAGTATTTCCAAGTAATATAGTTATAGCACAGTATAAAACGTATTATGAACAAAACGGATATGTGACAAATATCTTTATTAATTTGTCTCTAGGGCACATATCCAACACAAAGAGGGGAGAGGTACATCACATAGCTACTGGTCACGGACCCATGGTCCAAGGGGGACTACTCACGGCACATCTGGGAGGCGTCCAAGGCTATGGATGGTCTCCCGGAGGGGGTTCCTCCTCCCGGCAGGGTGCCAGGGCAGCTTCTCCAGGCAGCCCCGATCTTGAAACGGCGGCGGCGGCGGTACAGAGGCGAGTTCGCGGAAAAGAGATCGATATTAAGGGTTTCCACCCCGAGGGCTAAATATAGGCGGAGGGGGGTGTCGAGGGGACCCACCAGGTAGCCAGGAGGCTTCTTGGCGCGGCCTAGGGTGGAGCCGCGCCAGGGACCCTCCTGGTCTCCTGGTGGTGGCCCCCCTCCGCTACCTTGGTGATTCCGTAAGCTTCCGGGTCGCTGATTTTTTATCTGATTTTTCTGGATTTTTTGGAGCAATTTTAATGGCCGCAAAACCTGAAATACAAAAACAGCAGAAAACAACAACTGGCATCTGGGTGCACTGGGTTAATAGATTAGTCCAAATATGCTCAAAAGTGTATGAAAGTTCAAGCAACACATGGCAAACTCACACAAAACATGCATGGAGCAAGCGGAAATTATAGATACGTTTGGGACGTATCAGGTTCAAAAGCAGAAGTGCCAGCTTTGACTTGGATAGTCCTGAACTACGAGTACCAGACTTGAGGTAAGAAGCGTACATGAGTCCACTACATGTCTCCAACCAATTACACCACTATGTTGCCTTCCTCGACTCCCCACGAGAAAGCACGCCATATCACTCACGCTTATCTTGGCAAGTGTTATAAGTATCCAGTTCAAGTTGTCTAATAATGAGGCACAGCTTTCCAATTAGTCCCTTACCGCGGACGCGACTATTCGAATAGTTTATTAACCCTGCAGGGGTGTACTGCTACACACATGAAACTATCAGTTACCGCCGGAATCTCGTCACCCTTCAAGCGGGTGTCGGCGAGGATAATTTCCACAACTTTTACCTTACAGCCAACTCAGGTTCAATGAAGACGCCTATCTGGGATGGTTTCCACATTCGTAACCCGGCCGGTTTACCGAAGGGGTCCCAGAAGATGTGTGCGTGGTGCATAAGCCGGTCTCGGTTGAGTTGTTCTCTCACTTTGCTGCCAGGCCACAAACCTACCAGAACTCCAAACCACTGCGACTCATTGAACTGAGGAGGGGTGAGTTAGTAGGTTGAGCGGGGGTCCATGTGCCCAACATGTGGTAGTACTCTTCGTCTTGGATCACCACACAAGAACTCGGGCTTAGGGCGGTGTTCAACGAGACAACCCACTGTGTACTCCTACACAACCTCTCATCGTTCACCTTGTATTAGGCTAGATTCACCAACACATTTCCACCATCATCAACATGATTACTACCATCCCGACTCACATAACAGTATCAACATTGTATCACTCTAAGCATGCAATAAGCAGTAACAGTTGCAGGGGCCACATGATATCAATCAACTCCTACATCTGCTAGGATTGTGGTTTGCTTACTACTGTGAGAAATGATAGGTCATGCAAAGGAATGGGTTTATCTATGAGGTAGAAACGTAGCATGGTAATCGTCCTAAACAATGCATAAGCGAGACTGAGAGGGAAGTGGGATTTTATCGACATGATCAAAGGGGGTCTGCTTGCCTTGCTGACGAGGGTCGTACACGGTATCTTCAACGGAGGGGGTGATCTCGGGTTCCGGCTCCACCTCTATTTGACAAACAACACAAACATCGAAACAATAATAAGACAATGCTCAAACACAGGAGTTGAAGGTTGAAACTTGATGTATGTGTCACTGATGTGTGAGTTATTCCAATTAAAAGGAGTGTATTGCATTTGCAATGCAAAATCAAACTCCAATTGAATTTCCATAAGGGTTCATATGCAATGTTGCCACTGTTCACCCAATTTGATTTGGTAAAACATGAAAACAGATTGCATATTCAGAATCCTTGCATTTTTCTGGTAATTTTACATATATTCTATGTTTAATTTGGAGTTAAAATGAATTAGTTATGAAATTCCAAAGTTTAATTCAATTTCTGGAATTTCTGATAATTCTTTAAATAGGAAAAATGATTTAATGCGTCAGCATGATGTCAAAGTGACGTGGGGGGGGGGGTGCTGACAGTTGGGGCTACCTTGTTAGTGTCTGGGTTAATTAACCCGTCTGGTTTAAATTAGCCAGTGGCTAATTGAGCCACTGGGGCCCAGTGTCAATGGGTGCTTAGTGGGGGGATTAACTTAAGTTAATCCCTGCCACGTTGGCACGCCGGCGGCGAGTCACCGGTGACTCTAGTGCGCGGCAGCGCTACTCGGGACGGAGCTCTAGGGGGCTAAACTTTCCGCCGAGTCCATCTTCTTGAAGCCCTGGACGACGCGCGTTGATCTGGACCAAGAACAGAGGCGGGGGAGGCACGGACTCGTCGTCAGCGACGAGACCTAGCGGCGGCGGAGCTACTGGCTTGGGGTGGAACTTGCTGTGGTGCACCATTGGAGCCACGGATGGGCGCGTTCGAAGCAGCGTAGCAAGGTGAACATGATAGACATGGGCTCGAGCTCGACTACTTCACGGTGGCTCGCCGACGAGCACCGCGGCGGCGCTGATCTACGGCTCCCATGGCAGATCGCGACAGAGGCAGCAACAGGGGCGGGAAGAGATGGGTTTGAACTGCCTGCTCACCAGGAGTTCAAAGGCGGTGACGGCTTGAGCTGGGGTGGCTTGACGGCGTCGCAATCGTCGTCGATCTTCCCCGGCTCCGGCGAGGGCTCGGGCTCAAATTTGGCGGTTACGGAGGCTCCGGTCTCGTCATCTTCTGCAGATCGATGAAGGGCTCAACGCTGGACACGGGGGACAACTTGGCTGGGCTCCTCAACGTCGATGGCCACGCGGGGGTGCGTTGGTGCTCCGGCGATCTCTCCTGTCGACGACGAACACAGTGAGGGAGGAGGGGGAAACTGCGCTGGAGGGGGAGGAATGGATAGGGACGTCTCCCAGACGTCTCCAGACGAGGGGATAACCCCTGGGGATGCAGGCAGCTGCCTGGCGTGCCCACGGCGCTCGCGGGCGACCTGCTTGCCTGCCTGGAGGGGGAAGAAGATGCATGTACCCCCCTGGGCTGGGCTGGGCTGCTGCTAGGACATGTACGGCTAGTTGGGCCCGAGGCCAGGTAAGTACTCGTTTTGTTTTTCTGTTTCTTTTTCTTTTCTGTATTTTGTTTTTCCTTGCTAAGTAAAATAGCTAGGCATTTGATAAATGCTCCAAATTTTTATGTGGACTTGTAGTGCATATAGATAGCCACTCATAAAGTTTGGGCATTTTTAAAATTCAAATAATTTGAACTTTAATTCAAATAGGGGTTTAAATTTAAATCCATGCTCCTTTTTGAATATTTGAAAAATCCATGAGCATGGGATTGGTTCCACATCACTTGATATGTGATCACACTCATTTATGAGACTTTTAAAAAATGCAAAAGGAATTGTTGGAGCAACTTTTATTCTGGCCATTTGAATTAAATTCATCTAGGGGGTGTTCTCTCTCCCATTTCATTTTCTTTTTGAAAATTTTCCATGATGCAAAGTGAGACTTGATCCTAGCACATACCTAACAGAGGGTTCTGACAACTCGCCCCCTCTCAAAAGAATCTCGTACCGAGATTCAGAAGTCATCAGGAGGAAGGAGGGGTACTCGGCACTAAGACGGTCTTCTCTTTCCCACGTGGCTTCTTTCTCAGAGTGGTGTGACCATTGCACCTTCAGGAACTTAATCTTCTGACGACGAGTGACACGCTCTGCGGAATCAAGAATATGAACGGGGTACTCTCGATAAGAAAGGTCATCTTGGAGATCAAGCGTTTCATGGTCGACTTCGCGGATGGGGTCCTTGAAGTAACGCCTGAGTTGTGACACATGGAATACATCATGTACTCGGGAAAGGTGCGGGGGTAGTTCAAGTTGGTAGGCAACTTCTCCACGTTTAGCAAGAATGCGGAAAGGTCCAATGTAACGTGGGGCGAACTTACCTTTAATACCGAAGCGTTGGGTTCCCTTTAGAGGAGTAACCCGAAGGTAAGCCTTCTCATCCAGATTGTAGCTTTCTTGCCTATGATGACGATCATAGTAGCTTTTCTAACGAGACTGGGCTGCTTTCAATTGATCACGAACAATGCGAACTTGCTCTTCTGCTTCCATGATCATATCCGGTCCAAAGAATTGTATGTCACCGGTTTCTGACCAGTTAAGGGGTGTTCGACATCTTCATCCATAAAGGAGTTCAAAAGGAGCCATGTTCAGACTAGATTGGAAACTATTGTTATAAGCAAATTCAGCGAATGGAAGAGAGTTCTCCCAATTCTTTCCGAATGAGATAACACAAGCTCTGAGCATGTCCTCAAGAATTTGGTTAACCCTTTCGACTTGACCACTAGACTGTGGATGGAAAGCTGTACTAAAGGAGAGATGAGTTCCCATAGCATTCTGAAAACTTCCCCAGAATCTAGAGGTGAAAAGGCTACCACGATCAGAATTGATTTCCAAAGGAACACCATCAAGAGACACAATTCTAGAGACATACAAGTCCGCTAGCTGGCTCGCAGTTATGGACTCGCGAACGGGAAGGAAGTGAGCGACTTTGGAAAGTCTATCCACAACAACGAAGATGGCATCATTTCCTTTCTGGGTTTTTGGAAATCTGGTGATGAAGTCCATACCGACTTTGTCCCATTTCCACTCTGGAATAGGCAAAGGTTGAAGAGTACCAGCAGGTCTTTGGTGTTCGGCCTTAATGCGACGAGAAACATCACATTCAGCAACATACTGAGAAATTTTTCGTTTCATCCTAGTCCACCAAAATCTCTGGCGTAGGTCTCGGTACGTCTTTGTCCTACCAGGATGAATCGAAAGGGGAGAATCATGAGCCTCATTAAGAATTATCCTCCTAAGATTGTGTTTTCGTGGTACAACCAATCGAGTGCCAAAGAAAACGACACCTTGATCATTTATGGAGAAACATTTAGCAACTCCGCTAGCAATGTTCTTCTTGATCTCTCGAATACCACTATCACATTTCTGGGCGGCTATGATTTTATCCTCAAGGGTTGGTTTCGCCACAAAGGTAGAAAGATAGCCATGAGGAACAATCTCAAGATTGAGCTTGCGAAATTCCTCATGAAGAAGTGGTTGACACTGTTGTAACATGAGGTTGTTACAATAGGACTTACGACTTAGTGCATCAGCCATGACATTGGCTTTTCCTGGGGTGTAATAAATTCCTAAGTCATAATATTTTATCAACTCAATCTAGCGTCTTTGCCTGAGATTAAGATCTGGCTGGGTGAATATGTATTTGAGGCTTTGGTGGTCGGAATAGATCTCACAACGATTACCAAGGAGTTAATGTCGCCAAGTTGTGAGGGCATGAACTACGGCAGCGAGTTCAAGATCATGGGTAGGATAGTTCTCTTCATGTGGACGCAACTGGCGTGAAGCATAAGCTACCACAAGTCTATCTTGCATAAGTATGCGTCCTAACCCTTGCCGTGAGGCGTCACAAAAGATCTCAAAATCCTTTTTGGTGTCTGGAGGCCCAAGTATGGGTGCAGAAGTCAATCTTCTTTTTAGATCTTGAAAGCTTTCCTCGCACTTGGGAGTCCATTCGAATTTCTTCTCTTTCTTGAGGAGTTCAGTTAGAGGCTTTGCAACTTTAGAAAAGTTCTCGACGAAGCGGCGGAAATAGATTGCTACGCCAAGAAAACTCCTAACTTGCTTAACCGATTCAGGTGGAGTCCAGTCAAGGACGGCCTGAATTCTCTCAGGATTCACAGCAATGCCTTTGGCAGAAATCACGTGGCCTAAGTAGGCCACTTCTGGTAGCCAAAATTCACACTTGGAGAATTTAGCATACATGCGATGCTCTCGAAGTTTCATCAATACCAACCTAAGATGTTCGACATGTTCTTCTTCGTTCTTCGAGTAGATGAGAATGTCATCAAGATAAACTACAACAAATTTATCCAAGTACTCCATGAAGATCGAATTCATCATGCGCGAGAAAGTGGCGGGGGCATTGGTTAAGCTTAAGGACATGACGGTGTACTCGTAAAGACCATAACGAGTAGTGAAAGCCGTTTTTGGAATGTCCTCGTTTCGGATTTTGATTTGATGATAACCTAATCTCAAATCCATCTTGGAGAAGACAGAGGATCCAGCAAGTTGATCATAAAGATCATTGATCCTGGGAAGTGGGTACTTGTTCTTTATCGTCGCTAGATTTAGCGGGCGATAGTCTACGCACATCCTTTCTGTTCCATCTTTCTTCGTTACGAACAGAACGGGGCAACCCCATGGCGATGAGCTAGGGAGGATGAAGCCTTTTGCCAACAAAGCTTCAAGTTGGATTTTAAGCTCAGCTAACTCACGTGGGACCATTTTGTATGGGCGTCTGGAAATTGGTGCGGTTCCTGGCATAAGATCCACTATGAACTCTACACATCTGTCGGGTGGCATGCCCAGCAGCTCTTCAGGAAAGACATCCGAGAAGTCACGAACCACCGTAATATCGTCAAGGTCGGGAAGGGGAAGCACATTCAAAGAATGTATCTGGGTTCTCGATCTTGGTGAGGAATAATCGATTGTCTGGCCTGAAGGATGGGTGAGTCTAACTGACTTGGCTTTACAATCAAGAAAAGCATTTTGTCTTGATAACCAATCCATACCAAGGATGACATCAATGTCTGAAGACTTGAGGGCTATAAGTGAAGCAAGGAATACTAAACCCTCAATTGCAATTTGATTACCATGGCTTACTCTATTAGTTTGCCATCTTGACCTTGGAGTTTGAATTATCATTGGGGTGGACAATTCAACAAAGGACAACTCATGACGAAGTGCATAACTTTCCGACATGAATGAATGAGATGCTGCTGGGTCGAAAAGAACGGAAGTAGGAACATAATTGACTGGGAGCGTACCAAGGATGACGTCAGAAGTGTCGTCAGTCTCTTCAACTGAGATCTGGTTCACACGTCCACGATTGGCGGGAGGAGCGGGTTTGGTGGTGAAGACCTTCGGGGGTGGCTTGCCACGACCATTGTTGTTACCTCGGCACAAGGTGGAGCATTCTGATTCTGGAGCTGGTTCTGGGGACACTCGCGGGAATAGTGGCCTGCCTGACCACACTTGTAGCAGGCTCCAAAGACAGTGCGGGGAGCTGGGTTGTTAGGTGGAGCTGGGTGGAACAAAGCTGGTGGACGAGGCGCCACATAGGATGGCCTCGGTGGGTTGTTCTGGCGGAACATGCTGTTGGGGATCCAGATCTTGCGCTTCTGAGAGCCTGAACTGGATGAACCATCATCTCTAGGGTGCTTGCGGAAATCATTGGGGGTGTTCATGTGATCCTCCTTGATGGCCTTGTTGACAAGGACCTGGAAGGTGGCGAAGTCATGTAGGTTGAGCTCACGACGGAGTCCAGAATTGAGTCCACGACGGAACCTCTCTTGCTTCTTGGCGTCGGTGGAGACCTCTTCAGTAGGATACCGAGCCAGTCGGTTGAACTCACGACTAAACTCGTCAAAAGTCCTCCTGCCTTGGGTGAGGTTGCAGAACTCCTCACGCTTGCGGTCCATAAGACCCTTTGGAATGTGGTGCTGATGGCTTCTCGCCCTTCGTTGGTTACCCCAAGTGGAAGGTGGAGATGTAGCGCAGCAGCATGTTTCCCCCGGTGAAGATACCAAGGTTTGTCTCCAGTAGGACTCCAGAGATGATAAGTAGGTGTCAGCGGCGCGACTGACGTGGACCTGCACACAGACACAGATAACTTTGTTCCCAACGAAGTTCAGAGAGGTTGTCAATCTCTCCGGTATTGTTGTTCACAAAGGGTAAAACACAAGGGATAATGCTAGCAAGTAAAAGCAGTAAAGTAAAGAAAGCGTGGAAACAGTAATAAGGATATGGACCGGGATACGTGATGTTCACTAGTGATGTCTCTCTCCCAAAAGACGATAAAACTGCTATGCGAGGTAAAAAAATTACAGAATGGCAATTGACAGGATTATGAACGCACCGCAATGCTAACTATGCTACAAAAGAAAAGAAGAGGTTCAAAAGCACAGGAAGTACGCCAAAATAAGTAGACCGAAATCCAACTCCATCTACTACTAATCATCCACCTTGAGATATCTATCCAGAACATCTCGCTGGTATTAAGTTGCGAGCCCCACCCAAAGTGTAAACCCAAAGCAACAGACAACTGCATTAAAAAGCACTTTGCGTAAAGTAAACAATCCTTGTAACCGCGGTTACAAGCACCGTTGTTTTCCCCCTTGTGGCAACAGCACATCCCCTAGACTCATGTTTCTGTGACTCAAGCGTGTTATCGGGGGGCATGAACCCACAATCGAGCACAACGTTCCCTCTTGGAGTCACTACCTACTACTTGGCCAAAGCAAGAAACAGCAACGGAGAACATGCAAGAATTACTTAGGAACAAAAATATAAGAGATAAAAACCAAATATATTACTCTATCACAATCTGAACATAATCTCATAATCCATCAGATCCCATCAAACTCAACATAGCAATAGCAGAAATATTACAAAGGTGCCTCGATCATGTAGGGCAGCTCACGAGGTCTAAACAATGAAGATCAAAGAGGGGAGGAGAACATCACATAGCTACTGATCACGGACCCATGGTCCAAGGAAAACTACTCAAGAGACATCCGGGGAGCATCCATGGTGGAGAGGAGACTCCCGGAGGTCAATCCTCCCTCCGGCAGGGTGCCGGGAAGAGGTATTCTGGTGCTCCCGATCTCGGAAGCGCGGCGGCGGCGGAACAGAGGAGAGTTTGCAAAATAGGGTTCTGTCTTCGGAGTTTCCCCGTGACGGAGAATAAATAGGCGAAGGGGGGCAGCCAGAGGTGGACCAGGGGCCCCAGGCGCCCCCCTGGCACAGCCAGGGGTGGGGCCGCGCAGGGTGGCTGCCTGGGCCCCCTGGCTCCCCTCTGGCCCCAACAAGGCTCTTCGCGAAGCTTCCTTCACGCTGATTTTTTATCTGAATTTTCCCGAATTTTTCTGGAACTTTTTATATGGGGGAAAGCTGAAATAGAAAAATAGCAGAAAACTGGAACTGGCACTGGGGTGCACTGAGTTAATAGGTTAGTCCAAATATGATCAAAAGTATATGAAAGTGTATCTAGATCATAGCAATATCACACAAAACATGCATGGAGCAAGCAGAAATTATAGATACGTTTTGGACGTATCAACATCCCCAAGATTAATTCCTGCTCGTCCTCGAGTAGGTAAATGGTAACAACATAATTTATGTGGTGACATGCTAGCAACCATATAAGAACTTTGAAAAGTAAAGCGATCAAGGTTAGAGATTCAATTCAAGGCATAACATGCAAGAGTCTATATTAGCATTGAAACAAGTAACAAAAGAACATTAGGTGCAAGATCTCTCGCTGTCCGTGACTCGAATGTCTCCAAATGGTGTTTGCGTGCAAGAAGGGGGATAGGGAATACGAGAAAAAGGTATTTTTGTGTTGAGAACTCAATCTACTAAAGTTTCACACTTGGTCTTCTTTGGAATCTTATCTTGACTCGTCCCCAGACCACTAGCCAGGTACAAGTCAATTTGATCCACTCCTTTTCGATATTTTGAGCACTCATGCAATGGATGAGCGTAAGCACGAGAGTTGACACTTAGGATGGCAAAGAGAGAAATATGGTGGAGGAGGAAGACAAAAAGGATGAGAAAGGCTCACATCAATGAGGACAATCATAGGCAGGAGATGCCAAATGATAGATATGATGCGAGGAGTAGGGATTGCCATGCAACGGATGCACATACGAGCTAAGAAGCTCTCCAAAGGAACTAGTGGGGGTGCATCTAACTTTCTCGCTCATGAAGACATAGAGCTCGTTTGAGGAGGCTCATCCTTGGAATATGCAAGACAAGTTCTATAGTGTGAATGTCCCCACATAGCTATATGCATGAAGATCATCTCTATGGAGTACAAGGATAAAAAGGGAGTACTAGTGTGGATCTCTCAAAAGGATAGTAGTGTTGCCCCTTTCTCTCTTTTTATTTCTTTTTCTCTTTTTTCTATTTTTTGTATTTTTTGTGGCCTCAATGGCTCTTTCTATTGAACTCTCATTTGTCCTCTTTGGGATCTTTTAATGTGTCCACTTTGGGATCTTTTCCTCACTTAAGGGAAACACTCTAATTTACAAGAAGATAAAGGAGATCTTTCACACTTTACAAGGTACTCAAAATCATCAAGAAGATGTAACTAACATGATGAATGCAAGGTATGTCGCTGCCAGTGTAGCAGGAACATGTATGACATGAAGATCAAGTCATGAAGAGGTGGATGTTGCATGGCAATGTAACTCGGAAAGGCTATGGAAATGCCTTGATAGGTAGGTATGGTGGATGTTTTGAGGAAAGATATAAGGAGGCTTATGATGACAGAGCGTATCATGCCAAGGGTTTGGAAGTACCGGCGAAGGTGGACACCAACTCTCGGAGTGAGAAGAAGGCAATGCACGGCACGGGAGAGGCTAGCAAAATATGGGAATTGGAAGTGTCAACTTTCAATACTTACATTAGTCCGAAGAACTCATGCACTTATTATTGGTAACTCTCAATCTAATAAGGAGGTTCACAAAGAGACAAGTACCCCGAGGAGGAGTGTATGGGGGTTTGGTTATCCTTGCGCATCCTCGACTCATGGTACGTGAGTGTTCTCTGATATTCGACCCCTCAGAAGAGTAGTGATCCATCTTGTAGCTAGAGTTCTCAACTAGTTTTGTAGGTTGTGAAAATACACATGGATTGCCCAAAATACGACACCTATCACTAATAGGCTAGAGCTCTTGACACCAAAAGTTCAAACATTACTCACATCAATATCTCAAAACCATTGCAAGTTACTACTAGAATTAAATAGCAACCTCAATCACCTACTTTCAAGACAAGACACAACTCAGTGCAACAACCAACTCTCTTTAACAAGATAAACATGAAAACTAAAAAGATTTCCAGCAACAAACTAAACAAAAGACAAGGCTCTTGCTAAAGACAAACTAAAACTAAAACTAAACATGGCAGTAGCTATGAAAAGATAAAGAACACACAACAGCAGAAAGATAAGCAGGAAAAATCCTATGATGTGTTCTAAATTCTGAAAGTGGAGCGTGTTTCTCTCCCACACAAAGGAAGACGGGATCTAACTTGTTATGAACAGCAAGAAAGCTAAAGAAAACTAAAAACAAAACCTAAGAGCGAGACGCTCCAAGCATAGCACATAACGCATGAAGTGATAAAAATATAGTGAGACGAAGGACGAACTGATGATTGTTGATGGAGAAGGGGATGCACGGGGGAATCCCCAAGCTTAGACGCTTGAGTCTCCTTGAATATTTATTGGGGATGCATGGGGGCATCCCCAAGCTTGAGCACTTGACACTCGTGGATCTTCTTTCATCATCTTCCATCGCACACTTGAGAACTCCCTTCATACATAACTCATCATAAGCTGATTAGAGAGGTTAGTACCCTTAATAAATAATTTTTCCCCACTGGATATAATGATATTCTTGAAGAGCTACTGTTTCTCAAGAGTGCTAAAATGTTTTTGCAAAGAAAAAGCAATCTTAAGGTTTGCAAAAGTAAGGAGAGACAAAACGCGGCAGAATCTGTGAAAAACAGAACAGCAGGTAGTAAAGAATTTTTTAGGGGAACTTCTGCAACTCAAATAAAAAAACTCAGAACATACGGAAGTTTCGTAATTGTATAGAGAATACTTTGTAAAAATATCAGATCAAAAAGATGAACTGGGATTTTTATGGAATTTTTCTGGTCACGAGGACAGAATCCATTTTCTGGACAGTATGTCACAACTTTTACTTCCCTTGCCGTAAGAGGCTATAACTTGGCACAAAGTTGAAAAATAAAGATACAATGATGTTGCTACAGTAGTAGCAATCATCAAGTCACAACAAAAGCAAAAAGAAACACCTAAATTTGTCGCGGGCTGCCTCCCGAAAGCGCTTTCTTTTATGCCTTTGAGCTAGGCATGAAGCAAAAGAAGAATCAAGTTTTATCAAGAGAAAGAGAATAACTAGCCCATGTAATGGACTCAAAAGGTAACTTGATTTTCTTTCTAGGGAAGTGTTCCATCCCCTTTTTAAATTGGAATTGAAATTTTATATTCCCCTCTTTCATGTCAATAACCGCACCAACGGTGCGAAGAAATGGACGTCCCAAAATAATTGGAAATAAAGGTTCACACTCTATATCCATAACAATAAAATCAACGGGAACATAGTTTTCATTGACAATGATAAGAACATCGTCGATCTTCCCCAAAGGTTTCTTTACGGAAGAATCAACAAGACGAACAGCAAAAGAACAAGGCTCAAAAGGCTTCAATTCAAACATATCAATATTCTTTTGGGCATAACGGAGGTACTAGCTCCAACATCACATAAAGCATAGCAAGAGAAGTTATTTAATTTAATTTTGATCATAGGGTCCCAACCATCATCTAGCTTCCTAGGTATGGAGGCTTCTACTCTAAGCTTATCCTCCCTAGCTTTGATGAGAGCATTTGTGATATGCTCCGTGAAGGCAAGATTAAGTGTGCTAGTGTGGGGGTATCTAGACATTTTGTGTAGCAAGCTAATAACTTCTGAGAGGGTGCAACTATCAAAATGTCGGGACCCGGGGTTAGCGTATGCAAGTACAGTTAAGACATAGTCATATGGAGAGCCGAGAACCGCACCCACTTGTCTAAGCAGACAAGGCCAAGCACTGAACATTCTCGGAAAGCATCGTACGTGAGGGGCATCCCATCCAGGCCGGATGATCAACTGTAATGGGTCCTCATCGTACGCACACAAGTCTACTGATATGGGTGGTGAACTCCCATATTCAAAGACAAGTCGCCTCAACCATATTATCGACTATCTCAAAACTCTTACATAGACTTACTCCAGCCCGATCACTTAGTCGGGATCTAGGGCGGGCTCGATCATACCACAAAGTGTGCACGAGACAGAGTCTCAAGCAATCGCATCGCGATGCCCCAAGCTGCGCACATCTAAGGGCCACTTGGTGTATAAAAGACCGCCAGCCAGAACACAACTAAGGTCTCGAAAACCCATACAAAGACATGCATGTTATAAACATACACGCAGCACACATGCCTTGTATGAACAGTAGGTACCATTGCAATTCTCTACAAAGTGTACATTTTATTTATAACTCTTATAGAGTACACACAGAGATCACATACATGTGATCCAACATTACATCACGAAGCGGAAGCAAATTATGTCTGAGTACAGACAAGTTTAACAAATGGCTTAAGAAGCCTTATTCAAACACAAAGCCCTCCACTAGGGAACCAGTCTGCTGACTGGGACTGGACTAGCTTAACTTCAGTCGTCCAGCTCGATGAAGAAGCCACCTTCGGGGTCAGTGGCGTCATCTAAAACATATATTAAGCAAACGTGAGTACAAAGGCGTACTCAACAAGACTTACATAGGAGCTATACTACTCATGCACATGTATCAAGGTAAAGGGAGGTGGGGTTCACTTGCAGAAATGCCAGCTTTGACTTGGCTAATCCTGAACTACGAGTACCAGACTTTGAGGTAAGAAGCGTACACGAGTCCACTACTTTCACCAACCAATACACCACTATGGTGCCTTCCTCGACTTCCCCACGAGGAAGCACGCCATAGCACTCACACTTATCTTGGTGTGTTTTAGAAGTATCCGGTTCAAGTTATCTAATAATCAAGCTAAGCTTTCCAAGTAGTCCATAACCGCGGACGCGGCTATTCGATCAGTTTTGTTAACCTTGCAAGGGTGTACCGCTACACACACATGATCATCATTTACCGCCTTTGATCTCGACACCATTCAAGGGGTGCCAGCGAGGATGCTCACCACAACTGTTACCTCATAGCCTATCTAGTCCAAGAAAGCCGCCTACTTGGGTTGGCTACCACAATCGTGAACCCGGCCGGTTTACCGAAGTGGACCCAAGCGATGTGTGCGTGGTGCATAAGCCGGTCTCGGATGAGCCGTTCTCTCACTTAGCATCCAGGCCACAAGCCTACCAGAACTCCGAACTACTGCGACATCTGGACATCGAAAGGGATGAGTTAATAGGTTGAGAGGGGTCAGTGAGCCCAATGTGTGGTTGTACTCTTCATCTTGGATCACCACACAAGAACTCGGACTTAGGGCGGTGTTCAACGAGACAACCCACCGTGTACTCCTACACAGCCTCTCATCGTTCACCTTGTATTAGGGTCGATTCACCAACACTTTTCTACCAACAACAACATGATCATTCCCATCCCGACTCACATCACAGTAACAACATGGTATCATACTAAGCATGCAATAAGCAGTAACATTGCAGGGGCCACATGATATCAAACAACTCCTACAGTTGCTAGGATTGTGGTTTGCTTACTACTGTGACAAAATGATGGGTCATGCAAAGGAATGGGTTCATCTAAGCGGTAGAATCGTAACATGGTGATCATCCTATACAATGCATAAGCGAGACATGAGAGGGAAGTGGGATTTTATCGACATGATCAATGGGGTTTTGCTTGCCTTGCTGACGAGGTTCGGGCTCTGGATCTTCAGCGAAGGGGGTGATCTCTTGCTCCGGTTCCACCTCTACTCGACAAACAAAGCACGAAGTAGCAATCAATATGAATGCAATGCTCAAGCACATGATTGAATGTTGAAGCTTGAAGTATAAGTGTTGATGTGTGAGACAATTCCATTTAAGTGGAATATATTGCATTTTTAAATGCAAATTCAAATTCCACATTTGAATTCAACCTTAATCAAGTTATATATGATATAGTTTGATCAATTTTGAATTAACTTCAAATGTGTATGATATGCCTCTGAAGTGTGGTTGATTTGCATCATAAATCCTTGGTCCAAGTGGCAAAATCATTTGGTTTGAATTTGAATTAAATTCAAATAAACCAAATGACATATGCTACTGGTCCCATTTTAAAATCAACTCAAACAGATTTGAAAGTTGCATATTTGGAAAGATAATTTTCTCCTGATCATTTTTCATATATTATTTGTCCAATTTGGAGTTATTATGAATTTTCTATGAATTTCCAAAGTTTGGGGTATTTTCTGGACTTTCTGGATTTAAATAAATCGATTTAAGGCATTACTGCGTCAGCCTGGCGCAGTGCTGACGTCAGGGGGGAGTTGACCCGAGTCAAACTGACAATGGGCCCCACTGGTCAGCCTCTGTGGGTTTAATCCCCTGTTAGTTTAACACTAACAGTGCGATTAGGGACTGGGGCCCAGTGGTCAGTGGGGTTAGGGGGTGTTTAGGGGGTCATTAGGGCTGATTGCCCGGCGGCTAACCGCCGGCGACCACGGCACGGCGGCGCTCGGCCGGGGAGTGGTTTCCGGGCACGGGGAAGAAGGCTGGGGGCACGGGCGTGTAGCTGGGGCTCGTCCTCATCGGCTAGGGCTAGCTGGGGCTCGCCGGGAGGCCTCTGGCTACGGCAACCCCAACATCGGCGGCGACCGGAGCACGGTGCTCGTCGGGAAAAGGTTCCAGGGCACGGGAGAAAGAACGGGGAGCACTGGGAGGTGCCTCTTCGTCTTGCGCATCGCCTGGCGTAGGAGGGGTTCAAAGGCACGGTCTGTGGCGACGACAGCGTCAACCGCGGCGGCGGTCCGGCCACTGTCCTCGCCGGAACTACGCGAGAGGGCACGAGAGGAGGTGGGGAAGGGGGCAAACTGACGAGCGGCTCACCCTGGATCGAATGGAGAGGACGGCGGGGTCAGGGGTCTCTCGACGGCGACGAATTTGGAGCTCCTTCTCTCGGCGGCCAGCGGCGGATCCTTGGGGCTGGCGTCGTCCTTGGTGCAGTTTGGTTCGATTTCTTGATCGTGAAGACGTAGTCGACGCCGCTGGAGAGACTGGACAAGGTGCAGCGGCGTGAGGAGCACGGTGGCCGCGTGCGGGCACGACGTCGGCGAGGTCGAGCTCTCGGTTCCTCACGGGATCGCACGGGAGAGAAGGAAAAGAGGGTTCCAGAGGGGGGAAAGAACTGGGAGCTTCCCAGGCGTGCGTGGCGAGAGAGAGAAGGAGGGGGAAGGCCTAGAAGGCGCGGCATCGTCGTGGCGTCGTCGCCGCGCTCCCGGCTCCAGCGAACTGCTTGGAGCCGCGGGGAGGAAGACGACACGGGAGGGTCCTGGTGGGCTGGGCCGGCCAGGTAAGTGGGCCTCGCCTGAGGCAACAGGTAAGCTCTGCCTGCCTTTTTCTTTTTATTCTTTTCTGTTTCATTTGTTTTGCCTAGATTCAAATTAGCTAGGCATTTTTAATAAATGTCCAAATACTTTTATAAATCCTAGGTGACCAGTAGCTAGTCACATAAATAAATTGGACATTTTTGAAATTCAAAACATTTGAATTTCAACTCAAATAGGGGTAAACTTTAATTTCCAGAGCACCTTTTGAATATTAGAAAATTCCATGTGCATGGGATTGATCCCAAACCATTTTTAAAATGATCAACACCATTTATAAGAATTTACCAAATGTTCAAATGATTTTTGGAAAGAGATTTTTATCTGGCCATTTGATTTAATTTCTCAGGGCTTTTCTATTCCCCATTTTTGATTTTGAATTTGAAATTCTTGCATGAATGCAAGGTAGCACTTGATCCTAGCACATACCTAACTTGGGGTTGTGACAACTCGCCCCCACTCAAAAGAATCTCGTCCCGAGATTCAGAAGTCTGCGGGAGGAAGGAGGGGTACTCGGTAAGGAGACGGTCTTCTCTTTCCCACGTAGCTTCTCTTTCAGAGTGGTGTGACCATTGCACTTTCAGAAACCTAATCTTCTGACGACGAGTAACACGCTCTGTGGAATCAAGAATACGAACGGGGTATTCTCGATAAGAAAGGTCATCTTGGAGATCAAGCGTTTCATGGTCGACTTCGCGGATGGGGTCCTTGAAGCAACGCCTGAGTTGGGACACATGGAATACATCGTGTACTCGGGAAAGGTGCGGAGGTAGTTCAAGTTGGTAGGCAACTTCTCCACGTTTAGCTAGAATGCGGAAAGGTCCGATGTAACGTGGGGCCAACTTGCCTTTGATACCGAAACGTTGGGTTCCCTTCAGAGGAGTAACCCGAAGGTAAGCCTTCTCATCCAGATTGTAGCTCTCTTGCCTATGATGACGATCATAGTAGCTTTTCTGACGAGACTGGGCTGCTTTCAATTGATCACGAACAATGCGAACTTGCTCTTCTGCTTCCTTGATCATATCCGGTCCAAAGAATTGTCTTTCACCGGTTTCAGACCAGTTTAGTGGTGTTCGACATCGTCGTCCATAAAGGAGTTCAAAAGGAGCCATGTTCAGACTAGATTGAAAACTATTGTTATAAGCAAATTCGGCATATGGAAGAGAATTCTCCCAATTCTTTCCGAATGAGATAACACAAGCTCTGAGCATGTCTTCAAGAATTTGGTTAACCCTTTCGACTTGACCGCTAGATTGAGGATGGAAAGCCGTACTAAAGGAGAGATGAGTTCCCAGAGCACGTTGGAAGCTTCCCCAAAATCTAGAGGTGAAAAGGCTACCACGATCAGAATTGATTTCCAAAGGAACACCGTGAAGGGATACAATTCTGGAGATGTACAAGTCTGCTAACTGGCTAGCAGTTATAGACTCGCGAACCGGAAGGAAGTGAGCAACTTTGGAAAGCCTATCTATGACAACGAAGATGGCATTGTTTCCTTTTTGGGTTCTTGGAAAGCCGGTGATGAAATCCATACCGACTTTGTCCCATTTCCACTCAGGAATGGACAAAGGTTGAAGTGTACCAGCAGGTCTTTGATGTTCTGCCTTAATGCGACGACAAACATCGCATTCGGCGACAAATTGAGCAATGTCTCTCTTCATCCTAGTCCACCAAAATCTCTGGCGTAGATCTCGGTACATTTTCGTGCTACCGGGATGAATTGAGAGGGGTGTGTCATGGGCTTCTTTGAGGATGAGTTGCCTTAGTTCCTTATTCTTAGGTACTACTAAACGATTTTCAAAGAATACCGTTCCTTTACTATCTGTGGAGAAACATTTAGCAACTCCGCTAGCAATGTTCTCCTTGATCCGACGAACACCTCGTGCACGCCTTTGGGCAACTATGATTTGATCCTCAAGATTTGGTTTCGCCACCAAGGTAGAAAGATAGCCATGAGGAACAATTTCAAGGTTGAGCTTGCGAAAGTCCTCATGAAGAAGTGGTTGATACTGCTGTAACATTAGGTTGTTACAGTACGACTTACGACTTAGTGCATCAGCCATGACATTGGCTTTGCCTGGGGTGTAAGAAATTGCTACGTCGTAATCTTTTATCAACTCAATCCAGCGTCTTTGCCTGAGATTAAGATCTGGCTGGGTGAAAATATATTTGAGGCTTTGGTGGTCGGAATAAATCTCACAACGATTACCAAGGAGGTAATGTCGCCAAGTTGTTAGGGCATGAACTACGGCAGCGAGTTCAAGGTCATGGGTAGGATAGTTCTCTTCATGTGGCCGCAATTGGCGTGAAGCATAAGCTACCACATGTCTATCTTGCAGAAGTATGCATCCTAACCCTTGCCGTGATGCATCACAATAGATTTCGAAATCCCTTTTGGTGTCTGGAGGTGCAAGTACGGGTGCGGAAGTCAATCTTCTTTTTAGCTCCTGGAAGCTTTCCTCGCACTTGGGAGTCCATAAGAATTTCTTATCTTTCTTGAGGATTTCAGTTAGAGGCTTTGCAACTTTAGAAAAGTTCTCGACGAAGTGACGGCAATAGCTGGCTAGGCCAAGAAAACTTCTAACTTGCTTAACCGATTCAGGTGGAGTCCAGTCAAGGACGGCCTGAACTCTCTCGGGATTCACAGCAATGCCTTTTGCAGAAATCACGTGGCCTAAGTAGGTCACTTCTGGTAGCCAGAATTCACACTTGGAGAATTTAGCGTACAGGCGATGCTCTCTAAGTTTCATCAATACCAGCCTTAAGTGTTCGGCATGATCTTCTTCGTTCTTCGAGTAGATGAGAATATCATCAAGATAAACCACAACAAATTTATCTAGGTACTCCATGAAGATCGAATTCATCAAGCGTGAGAATGTGGCGGGGGCATTGGTTAAACCAAAGGACATGACGGTGTACTCGTAAAGACCATAACGAGTAGTGAAAGCCGTTTTGGGAATGTCCTCGTTTCGGATTCGGATCTGATGATAACCTAATCTTAAATCCATCTTTGAGAAGACGGCGGATCCTACAAGTTGATCATAAAGATCATTGATCCTGGGCAGTGGGTATTTGTTCTTTATCGTCGCTAAATTTAGCGGGCGATAGTCTACGCACATCCTTTCTGTTCCATCTTTCTTCTTCACGAACAGAACGGGGCAACCCCATGGCGATGAGCTAGGGCGGATGAAGCCTTTTGCCAACGAAGCATCCAGTTGGATTTTTAGCTCAGCTAACTCATGTGGGGCCATTTTATATGGGCTTTTGGAAATTGGTGCGGTTCCTGGAACAAGATCCACTATAAACTCTACACATCTGTCGGGTGGCATACCCGGCAGCTCTTCAGGAAAGACATCCGGGAAGTCACGAACCACCGGAATATCTTCAAGTTCGGGAAGGGGAAGTACATTCAAGGAATGCACTTGGTTTCTTGTTCTGGGTGAGGTATAGTTGATGGTTTTGCCTGAAGGGTGGGTAAGTTTCACGGATTTGCCTTTGCAATCCAGATAGGCATTCTGTCTTGATAGCCAATCCATGCCAAGGATGACATCAATGTCTGAAGACTTGAGGGCTATGAGTGAAGCAAGAAATACTAAACCCTCAATTGAAATTTGATTGCCATGGCTCACTCTATTAGTTTGCCATCTTGACCCTGGAGTTTGAATAATCATTGGGGTGGACAATTCAACAAAGGGTAACTCATGACGAAGTGCATAACTTTCCGACATGAATGAATGAGATGCTCCTGGGTCGAAAAGAACGGAAGTAGGAACAAAATTGACTGGGAGCGTACCAAGAATGACGTCAGTGGTGTCGTCAGTCTCTTCAGCTGCAATCTGGTTCAGACGTCCACGATTGGCGGGAGGTGCGGGTTTGGCGGTGAATACCTTCTGGGGTGGCTTGCCACGACCATTGTTGTTGTTGTTGTTGCCTCCGGCACGTGGTGGAGTATTCTGGTTCTGGACCTGGTTCTGGGGGCACTCGCGAGAGTAGTGGCCTGCCTGACCACACTTGTAGCAAGCTCCGAAAACAGTGCGTGGAGCTGGGTGGTTTGGTGGGGCTGGGTGGAACTGGGTGGGTGGACGAGGCGCCGTATAGGATGGCCTCGGTGGGTTGTTCTGGCGGAACATGCTATTGGGAATCCAGATCTTGCGCTTCTGGGAGCCAGAACTGGATGAACCTTCCTCTCTAGGGTGTTTGCGAAAGTCATTGGGGGTGTTCATGTCCTCTGCCTTGATGGCCTTATTGACAAGGACCTGGAAGGTGGCAAAGTCATGAAGGTTGAGCTCGCGACGGAGTCCACTGTTGAGGCCACGACGGAACCTCTCTTGTTTCTTGGAGTCGGTGGAGACTTCTTCAGTTGCATAACGAGCAAGTCGGTTGAACTCACGACTGAACTCGTCAACGGTCCTCCTACCTTGGGTGAGGTTACAGAATTCCTCACGTTTGCGGTCCATGAGACCCTTGGGGATGTGGTGCTCGCGGAAAGAAGTGCAGAACTCATTCCAAGATGCAGGTGGTCCAGCTGGGCGCATATTCAGAAAATTCTCCCACCAAGAACTTGCTGCACCTTCAAGGTGATAGGTGGCATAATTGACCTTGTCGCCATCTGCGACATGGCCGGCTTGGAGCTTCCTCTCGATGCTGCGAAGCCAGTCATCGGCGTCAAGGGGCTCGGTGGAGTAACTGAATACCGGGGGATGAAGCCGGATGAAGTCATTCAGAGACACCAGCTCATTGCGCTGCTGAGTGGTGTTGCGTGCGATGACTTCCAGCAGGTGGTGAGAGTCACGGCGGTTCCTCTCGACCTCCATCAGAACTTGGGCCATCGTGGGTGGGGGTGGAAGGTTGTCTTCCTCTTGGTTGTTACCACGACCTTGGTTACGACCAATCTGGCCACGTGTTCCTTGAGACATCCTGAAGGTGAAAAATCCAAAGTCAAACAGAGTTGATTTGAAGAGACTAATCAAGGTATTGAAGTACTGGAAGGTTTACAGAGCAAAGGAAGTAATCATCTGGACAACATGGTGATAAAAGCATACAAGCCATATATTCACAAGCTGTCATACAAACCATACATCGTTTTAGTACAAGCACCAAGCTAATACAAACGTGATGAAGATGATACATCCTTCGGAGGCACTCTGACTTCCTATACATTATTTATCTAAGCCTCTGGAACTTAGACACCTTGCTTACAATATACTAGGATACTACTACATCCTCACTAAGTAAGACCACAGGCGGTCTCACTCATCTCCATCTCCATAGTAGTCCTCGTAAAAGTTACCCGCGTATCCCGGTAGCTGGAGGTGACCATCGGAAAACACGGAGGCTTGTGGACCCTGATATCCATTTGGGCAAGGATGGGGCCTAGGTCCAGTGTAGGGTGGAAGCAAAGGACCACGGGGTGGAAAGACTCCTCCAATCTCGGGCCAAGCAACTCGAGAAGGCATCTGGGTCCTCACTGGATAGATCGCATCGTACTCCACTGATCCCACGCTCACAAAGGGTGCCAAGAGCGTCAGTGCCCGGTACAGACGAACACGAGTAGCGTGGAGCTCAAAACGGAGAGCACGTGCATCACGGTCTCTGTCACTAGCAAACCTAGCAGTCATCTGAAGTGCTGGATCCTCTGCGGAGTGATCTGAGTAGAGTCCGGTGTAATATCCCTCCTCTCCTGGAAGTGCAGCAGGGATATAGCGGAATGAAGTCTCTCTCAGTAGGGTGTGCTCCTCTCTCAGCAGTGTGATACATGAGTATGCAGCATCCTGCACAGCCATGTTCTCGGTAACGCCGATGCCATGTCCAAAGTGGATAGGCTGGGTGACTCCAACGTGGTGTGGGTAAATCCGCACAATGCAGTGGAACTGCGTCTGGTTGAAGTCGTGGAACTGCTCCTCGATGGTGTACTCAGGGTACCATCGATATCCCACATAGGACATCATCTCGATCAACGTGGCGGGATGGCCACGCACACCGAGGCACCTGGTCAAACGAACAATCTGCCGAGGGGGAAGATTTTCCATCTGAAACAGAAAGCAAGAGTTTGCAAATGCATCAGATTATATGATAAACCTGGAATGACTCGGACAGCATAACGGCTGTAATTGTAAGAAATGACAATTTCTTTCAATCATGAAAACAGCACTTACATAATACGATGTAAGAAATCAGCATTATAACAATGCTAGGAAAACCTGACACAACTTTCCTACGGCTATAAGGAAGCAATCAACGAGATGTGCTAATCAGACAGAGAAGAGCCTAGTCCTATCTTCCCGTAGAACAAGATGAGGGTGACTCAGAACTCAGAACGAAGGGGGTAAGGAGAAAAATGAAGCCTTACGTTGTTCCCTTATATACCCAGAGTAACTATATAACTATAGCAAGCTAGACTCGACTTCGGCCAAGGCTACTAGTCCTACAGTCAGTCCTGCTCTGATACCAAGTCTGTCGGGACCCGGGGTTAGCGTATGCAAGTACAGTTAAGACATAGTCATATGGAGAGCCGAGAACCGCACCCACTTGTCTAAGCAGACAAGGCCAAGCACTGAACATTCTCGGAAAGCATCGTACGTGAGGGGCATCCCATCCAGGCCGGATGATCAACTGTAATGGGTCCTCATCGTACGCACACAATTCTACTGATATGGGTGGTGAACTCCCATATTCAAAGACAAGTCGCCTCAACCATATTATCGACTATCTCAAAACTCTTACATAGACTTACTCCAGCCCGATCACTTAGTCGGGATCTAGGGCGGGCTCGATCATACCACAAAGTGTGCACGAGACAGAGTCTCAAGCAATCGCATCGCGATGCCCCAAGCTGCGCACATCTAAGGGCCACTTGGTGTATAAAAGACCGCCAGCCAGAACACAACTAAGGTCTCGAAAACCCATACAAAGACATGCATGTTATAAACATACACGCAGCACACATGCCTTGTATGAACAGTAGGTACCATTGCAATTCTCTACAAAGTGTACATTTTATTTATAACTCTTATAGAGTACACACAGAGATCACATACATGTGATCCAACATTACATCACGAAGCGGAAGCAAATTATGTCTGAGTACAGACAAGTTTAACAAATGGCTTAAGAAGCCTTATTCAAACACAAAGCCCTCCACGAGGGAACCAGTCTGCTGACTGGGACTAGACTAGCTTAACTTCAGTCGTCCAGCTCGATGAAGAAGCCACCTTCGGGGTCAGTGGCGTCATCTAAAACATATATTAAGCAAACGTGAGTTCAAAGGCGTACTCAACAAGACTTACATAGGAGCTATACTACTCATGCACATGTATCAAGGTAAAGGGAGGTGGGGTTCACTTGCAGAAATGCCAGCTTTGACTTGGCTAATCCTGAACTACGAGTACCAGACTTTGAGGTAAGAAGCGTACACGAGTCCACTACTTTCACCAACCAATACACCACTATGGTGCCTTCCTCGACTTCCCCACGAGGAAGCACGCCATAGCACTCACACTTAGCTTGGTGTGTTTTAGAAGTATCCGGTTCAAGTTATCTAATAATCAAGCTAAGCTTTCCAAGTAGTCCATAACCGCGGACGCGGCTATTCGAATAGTTTTGTTAACCTTGCAAGGGTGTACCGCTACACACACATGATCATCATTTACCGCCTTTGATCTCGACACCATTCAAGGGGTGCCAGCGAGGATGCTCACCACAACTGTTACCTCATAGCCTATCTAGTCCAAGAAAGCCGCCTACTTGGGTTGGCTACCACAATCGTGAACCCGGCCGGTTTACCGAAGTGGACCCAAGCGATGTGTGCGTGGTGCATAAGCCGGTCTCGGATGAGCCGTTCTCTCACTTAGCATCCAGGCCACAAGCCTACCAGAACTCCGAACTACTGCGACATCTGGACATCGAAAGGGATGAGTTAATAGGTTGAGAGGGGTCAGTGAGCCCAATGTGTGGTTGTACTCTTCATCTTGGATCACCACACAAGAACTCGGACTTAGGGCGGTGTTCAACGAGACAACCCACCGTGTACTCCTACACAGCCTCTCATCGTTCACCTTGTATTAGGGTCGATTCACCAACACTTTTCTACCAACAACAACATGATCATTCCCATCCCGACTCACATCACAGTAACAACATGGTATCATACTAAGCATGCAATAAGCAGTAACATTGCAGGGGCCACATGATATCAAACAACTCCTACAGTTGCTAGGATTGTGGTTTGCTTACTACTGTGACAAAATGATGGGTCATGCAAAGGAATGGGTTCATCTAAGCGGTAGAATCGTAACATGGTGATCATCCTATACAATGCATAAGCGAGACATGAGAGGGAAGTGGGATTTTATCGACATGATCAATGGGGTTTTGCTTGCCTTGCTGACGAGGTTCGGGCTCTGGATCTTCAGCGAAGGGGGTGATCTCTTGCTCCGGTTCCACCTCTACTCGACAAACAAAGCACGAAGTAGCAATCAATATGAATGCAATGCTCAAGCACATGATTGAATGTTGAAGCTTGAAGTATAAGTGTTGATGTGTGAGACAATTCCATTTAAGTGGAATATATTGCATTTTTAAATGCAAATTCAAATTCCACATTTGAATTCAACCTTAATCAAGTTATATATGATATAGTTTGATCAATTTTGAATTAACTTCAAATGTGTATGATATGCCTCTGAAGTGTGGTTGATTTGCATCATAAATCCTTGGTCCAAGTGGCAAAATCATTTGGTTTGAATTTGAATTAAATTCAAATAAACCAAATGACATATGCTACTGGTCCCATTTTAAAATCAACTCAAACAGATTTGAAAGTTGCATATTTGGAAAGATAATTTTCTCCTGATCATTTTTCATATATTATTTGTCCAATTTGGAGTTATTATGAATTTTCTATGAATTTCCAAAGTTTGGGGTATTTTCTGGACTTTCTGGATTTAAATAAATCGATTTAAGGCATTACTGCGTCAGCCTGGCGCAGTGCTGACGTCAGGGGGGAGTTGACCCGAGTCAAACTGACAATGGGCCCCACTGGTCAGCCTCTGTGGGTTTAATCCCCTGTTAGTTTAACACTAACAGTGCGATTAGGGACTGGGGCCCAGTGGTCAGTGGGGTTAGGGGGTGTTTAGGGGGTCATTAGGGCTGATTGCCCGGCGGCTAACCGCCGGCGACCACGGCACGGCGGCGCTCGGCCGGGGAGTGGTTTCCGGGCACGGGGAAGAAGGCTGGGGGCACGGGCGTGTAGCTGGGGCTCGTCCTCATCGGCTAGGGCTAGCTGGGGCTCGCCGGGAGGCCTCTGGCTACGGCAACCCCAACATCGGCGGCGACCGGAGCACGGTGCTCGTCGGGAAAAGGTTCCAGGGCACGGGAGAAAGAACGGGGAGCACTGGGAGGTGCCTCTTCGTCTTGCGCATCGCCTGGCGTAGGAGGGGTTCAAAGGCACGGTCTGTGGCGACGACAGCGTCAACCGCGGCGGCGGTCCGGCCACTGTCCTCGCCGGAACTACGCGAGAGGGCACGAGAGGAGGTGGGGAAGGGGGCAAACTGACGAGCGGCTCACCCTGGATCGAATGGAGAGGACGGCGGGGTCAGGGGTCTCTCGACGGCGACGAATTTGGAGCTCCTTCTCTCGGCGGCCAGCGGCGGATCCTTGGGGCTGGCGTCGTCCTTGGTGCAGTTTGGTTCGATTTCTTGATCGTGAAGACGTAGTCGACGCCGCTGGAGAGACTGGACAAGGTGCAGCGGCGTGAGGAGCACGGTGGCCGCGTGCGGGCACGACGTCGGCGAGGTCGAGCTCTCGGTTCCTCACGGGATCGCACGGGAGAGAAGGAAAAGAGGGTTCCAGAGGGGGGAAAAGAACTGGGAGCTTCCCAGGCGTGCGTGGTGAGAGAGAGAAGGAGGGGGAAGGCCTAGAAGGCGCGGCATCGTCGTGGCGTCGTCGCCGCGCTCCCGGCTCCAGCGAACTGCTTGGAGCCGCGGGGAGGAAGACGACACGGGAGGGTCCTGGTGGGCTGGGCCGGCCAGGTAAGTGGGCCTCGCCTGAGGCAACAGGTAAGCTCTGCCTGCCTTTTTCTTTTTATTCTTTTCTGTTTCATTTGTTTTGCCTAGATTCAAATTAGCTAGGCATTTTTAATAAATGTCCAAATACTTTTATAAATCCTAGGTGACCAGTAGCTAGTCACATAAATAAATTGGACATTTTTGAAATTCAAAACATTTGAATTTCAACTCAAATAGGGGTAAACTTTAATTTCCAGAGCACCTTTTGAATATTAGAAAATTCCATGTGCATGGGATTGATCCCAAACCATTTTTAAAATGATCAGCACCATTTATAAGAATTTACCAAATGTTCAAATGATTTTTGGAAAAAGATTTTTATCTGGCCATTTGATTTAATTTCTCAGGGCTTTTCTATTCCCCATTTTTGATTTTGAATTTGAAATTCTTGCATGAATGCAAGGTAGCACTTGATCCTAGCACATACCTAACTTGGGGTTGTGACACAAAATCAATATCACTACTATCAAAGGTGGTAGTAGTGTCATTTAGGCTCACTTGTTTGAAACCCTCTATGTTCATAGGAGTTTCTTTATCTACGATTGAGGTATTAGCATCACCATTAATAGGTCAAACGGAACTAGGAGTGCATTGGGTGCTAATAGTTTGGGTGTCCTCAACAATTTGGATAGTGGCAACTGTGTGGTGTGTAGGAAGGCTCTTAATTCTATCCTCTTCCATAGGGATAACTTCCGGTTTGGCTGTCATTTGATTTATCAAAGTAGATTGGGTGTGGGACATATTCGAAACATGGGTTTCGGTGGCGGTAAGTCTAGCCTGGAGATTAGAAATCTCACTGTTCAGGCTATCAAGCTGTTCACTAATGTTTTGCAGAATTGCAGTATGCTCACCTATATGCTTAGAGAAAGCTTTGTTTTGTTCAAACTGGGTGTGCATATAGTTCTTAGTAGCTTTCTCTATTTCTACCAATTTCTCATAGCTAGGTAGGTCTCTTTTCGTATAAGCAGGATTATAGGAGTTGTTGCTAGGGTAGGTATTGTTGTTCCCGTAGTTGGATGGAAACGGTCTAGGATTGCTAGCAAAATTTCCCCTATAAGCATTGTTGTTGAAGTTGTTTCTAGCAATAAAGTTCACATCTAGTTGTTCTTGAGCAACCAAAGAATTTAAAGGAACATCATGAGGATCAATAGAGGGTTGCTTGGTAAGTAGAGACATAATTAAGTCAAATTTTTCATTGAGGGAGGTAAGGCGAGAAGCCATCAAGCGAATTTCTGGCGCTGTTGCCGGGGACTCCGAGTTCTAAGATAGGGGAGTTGCACACTACCCTTTACCTTAGAACTCGGAGTCCTCGGCAACGGCGCCAGAAATTCGCTTGATGGCTTCTCGCCCTTCGTTGGTTACCCCAAGTGGAAGGTGGAGATGTAGCGCGGCATCAAGTTTCCCTCGGTGAAGATACCAAGGTTTGTCTCCAGTAGGACTCCAGAGATGATAAGTAGGTGTCAGCGGCGCGACTGACGTGGACCTGCACACAGACACATATAACTTTGTTCCCAACGAAGTTCAGAGAGGTTGTCAATCTCTCCGGTCTTGTTGTTCACAAAGGGTAAAACACAAGGGATAATGATAGCAAGTAAAAGCAATAAAGTAAAGAAAGCGTGGAAACAGTAATAAGGATATGGACCGGGATACGTGATGTTCACTAGTGATGTCTCTCTCCCAAAAGACGATAAAACTGCTATGCGAGGTAAACAAATTAAAGAAGGGCAATTGACAGGATTATGAATGCACCGCAATGCTAACTATGCTACAAAAGAAAGGAAGAGGTTCAAAAGCACATGCAGTACGCCAAAATAAGTAGACCGAAATCCAACTCCATCTACTACTAATCATCCACCTTGAGATATCTATCTAGAACATCTCGCTGGTATTAAGTTGCGAGCCCCACCCAAAGTGTAAACCCAAAGCAATAGACAACTGCATTAAAAAGCACTTTGCGTAAAGTAAACAATCCTTGTAACCGCGGTTACAAGCACCGTTGTTTTCCCCCTTGTGGCAACAGCACATCCCCTAGACTCATGTTTCTGTGACTCAAGCGTGTTATCGGGGGGCATGAACCCACAATCGAGCACAACGTTCCCTCTTGGAGTCACTACCTACTACTTGGCCAAAGCAATAAACAGCAACGAAGAACATGCAAGAATTACTTAGGAACAAAAATATAAGAGATAAAAACCAAATATATTACTCTATCACAATATGAACATAATCTCATAATCCATCAGATCCCATCAAACTCAACATAGCAATAGCAGAAATATTACAAAGGTGCCTCGATCATGTAGGGCAGCTCACGAGGTCTAAACAATGAAGATCAAAGAGGGGAGGAGAACATCACATAGCTACTAATCACGGACCCATGGTCCAAGGAAAACTACTCACGAGACATCCGGGGAGAATCCATGGTGGAGAGGAGACTCCCGGAGGTCAATCCTCCCTCCGGCAAGGTGCCAGGCAGAGGTCTTCTGGTGCTCCCGATCTCGGAAGCGCGGCGGAGGCGGAACAGAGGTGAGTTTGCGAAATAGGGTTCTGTCTTCGGAGTTTCCCCGTGACGGAGAATAAATAGGCGAAGGGGGGCAGCCAGAGGTGGACCAGGGGCCCCAGGCGCCTCCCTGGCGCGGCCAGGGGTGGGGCCGCGCCGGGTGGCCGCCTGGGCCCCCCTGGCTCCCCTCTGGCCCCACCAGGGCTCTTCGCGAAGCTTCCTTCACGCTGATTTTTTATCTGAATTTTCCCGAATTTTTCTGGCACTTTTTATATGGGGGAAACTAAAATAGAAAAACAGCAGAAAACAGGAACTAGCACTGGGGTGCACTGAGTTAATAGGTTAGTCCAAATATGATCAAAAGTATATGAAAGTGTATCTAGATCATAGCAATATCACACAAAACATGCATGGAGCAAGCAGAAATTATAGATACGTTTTGGACGTATCAGGTGCTCATGGAATGAAGTGCAAAACTTATCCCAAGTTGTGGGCGGGCCAGCGGGACGCATGTTCAGGAAATTCTCCCACCAAGAGCTAGCTGCACCCTCGAGGTGGTAGGTGGCATAGCTGACCTTGTCACCATCTGCAACATGGCCCGCCTGGAGCTTCCTCTCGATGCAGCGAAGCCAGTCATCGGTGTCAAGGGGCTCGGTGGAGTAGCTGAAAACCGGGGGATGAAGCCGGATGAAGTCATTCAAAGACACCAACTCATTGCGCTGCTGAGTGGTGTTGCGGGCAATGACCTCCAGTGTTGGATATGTGCCCTAGAGACAAATTAATAAAGATATTTGTCACATATCCATTTTGTTCATAATACGTTTTATACTGTGCTATAACTGTATTACTTGGAAATACTAATACAGGTGTAGTATAAAACATGGTCCGTAGTTTAACTCGGGTAAACTATCTCATTGGGCAATTGATTGATCAAGCTTTCCTGATCATGGCGACACTTAAGTCCATTGACAATGAGGTCATATCGTTAAGGGGAATGATGTGATGGACGTACACCCACCTAAAGTATTGCAATGTGATCGAGTCACATAGTTCAGCGTTGCTATGACTTTGTAACGTATGGCTTAGTCCTTAGACCGTAACGATCATACGTAATTGTCATCTATGAGGAGACTTTGATTTGTATCCCACCGCCTGACTGAAATATGCTGGCTATAACGGTGCACTTTGGGTATTCCGAAATAGATGGTTGATGAGTATGTTACTAGATCAGAGCGGGATTTGTCAGTCCTTGTGACAGGACAGGTACTCTGGGCCCACTCGGTGATATTACATCAACACCTTGCAAGGACATGACTAGGTCACAAGAGATGCAATGATCATGGACGAGATAAGTTGTTTGTTGTGAAAGAGATGTGAACACGGTATGTAGGATACCGACGATCAAACCTCGGACAAACAAAGTACCGCAGCACAAAGAGATTACGTCATATCGTTAACGGTTTCCAAAAGCGATCGAAGTTCATTCGATGGAAGCGCAGGGGCTGTCAAGGATTGTAACCAGGTCCATTTGACTAGTCATTGGTCAATGAGAAGAGTCTCGACCATGTGTGTTGTTTCCCGGACCGTTAGGGTGTTACACTTAAGGGAAATCGATGCATAGGATAGTTACGGGATCCATCGGTGAAATAGGAGGAATCACTGGAATAGTTCCGGAGGAGTACGGAATGGTTTCCGGACATTTTGAATAGTTCAAAATAAAGTTTAATTGTTTTAATAATGTTTTATTATTTAATTATCTGAGTTAAATATTTAAAACATATTAAATAAATTAAAAAATTGGGAAAAAGGCTAAATGGGCCCATGGGGCCCATTAAGGGAGGAGGGGGTCTCCCCCCTTGGGCTTGGCGCCAAGGGTGGGACCCACCACCCCCCTTGGCCGACGCACTCCCCCCCCTTGGGAGTTTAGTCCCACATGGGGGAGGGGAGGAGGATGGCACCCCCCCTTGGCCTATATAAGGAGGGGTAGACCCCCCTTTTTCCAACACACCAATATCTCCTTCTTCCTCCTTCTCCTTCCTGGAAGGGGACTCCCGTTGTTTGGAGTCGTCACCTGGATTGGAGTTCTCCACCATAAGGCAGACCATCGTTCTGCTGGAGTCGGGATCCGTAGCCGTCTTTCTTCCGCTGCTCGCCTTGTTCGGGGCCCGGGAGGAACATCGATTGTACCGTACGTGTATAATCTCTTCGAGGCACTACACCTATGGTGCTACTTCGTCGTTGGAGGTTTACCGGGAGTCATCCTCGCCGGTGGTGGTATTCTACACGACAGGGAGTTCGTAGTTCCGAGTCTACGCCAGCCACGTTCGCAAGAACGTTTCCCTCTTTCGGTCTTCAAAGGTATGAACGCCGATTCCCTCCGTTACTTTACGTCGCATAGCATAGATCTTGGGTTCGGGTACCGTAGGTATGAAAATTTTGTGTTTTCTGCCCCGTATCCCAACAGTGGTATCATGAGCTAGCTATGCGTAGATGTATTGTACGGGTAGAACACATCTAGGATGTGGGCATCGAATCTTCATTCGTTACCCTCCACGTGTACTCATTTAGCGTTGCGGGAATGTTTGATGAAGCGGCCCCCGACCGACCTTACGCGTTTACGCGAGACTGGTTCCACGCTTGACATATGGCTTGTACCATATAAAGTGGCTGGGGGGTGTCTGTCTCTTGCATTAGCGATGCGAAGATTTTTGCAACGGAGGGCCCCGACAGGGGTGTAATAGAGACGTATGGGAGACGGTGTTGTGGCATGTTTTTCGCAGGATAGAAACGGTTCTCTCTCCGGAAAACCCTAGCAGCCACGTAAAACTTGCACAAGCTAAAGTAGAAAGGCGTTTAACTTTGCTTTGCATGAAGGGGGATCATAGGTTGTATGATTTACAGTTTTACTTTCTGTTTTATGCTAGTATGCTAGATATATTGACGGTAGCACGAAACAGGACCATCTCTCACAATACCAACATTGTGTTCTCCCTTGGTGGGCACCGCCTGGAAGGTTCTTGAAGGGTTCGTAGCAAGGAAAACAAAAAAAATTCCTACGCATAAACAACCAAGAAGCCAAGATCTAATCTAGGAGATGTAAGCAACGAGTAGGATGTCATAGAAGAACTCACCCTCGAAGACTTAAAACGTTACGAGATTAAATCTCGTGGATGATGTAGTGGTTCACTTGCCGATCTCAAGATCGCGATGATGTACGCTGAGCGTCTCCGTGCTTGGTCACACGTACATCTTGATGACGACCTCCATTCCCTCGATCCAGCGGGGCAGCGGAAGTAGAGGATCCCCGGAAATCCAGCAGCACAACAACGTGATGCGGTGAAGAATCCCACGGTCAGGGCTTCTCCAAGCAGAAGACCATGGTATGGAGCAGCGGGTGGAGAGGAAGGGAGGTGAGGCAAGTGTATGGGAGGGGAAGCCCTCACCCTCCTTTTATAGGGGAGGAGTGGGCAGCCCAAGAGGGGGGTGCGGCCAACTCATGGTGCCTCCACCTCTTCCCCTCTTGATGTGAGTGGAAGCCACACTCACACCCACCCATGCTCCCTTAATTGTCCACTTGGAAAATCCAAAGATTTTCTTTAATAAATAAATAAACATTTCTATTTCTTTATTTAATATTTGTTAATCCTATTAAGAAACATTTTCACATTGCACCTCGAATCATTTGTTAATTCTATTAACAACCATCCGACAAAAAACCCCTTGAACTATTTCAATTTTACCCGAAACAATTTTGGTGCTGTCCAAAACATTCTTCAATATTCCTTATCCTCTCAAAATGCATCATCAAACCTTAAGTGTGTCACCCTACGATTCGCGAATAATACAGACATGATTGAGACACCTCTCCGATCAATAATCAACAGCGGGATCTAGAGATCCGTGATGACTCCTATATATTCAACGATGAATCTTGTGATCGTGTGAACCATCAACGTCATAACTAATTCCCTTTGTCTCGCGATATTTTACTTGTCCGAGATCCGATCATCGGTATCAACCATACCTTGTTCGATCTCGTTTCCGACAAGTACTCTTTTACTCGTTCTGTGATATGACATTCTTGTGACCTAGTCACGTGCTTGCAAGCGGTGTCAATGTGATATCACCGAGAGGGCCCAGAGTATATATCTCTCCGTCATTTTGGATGGACAAATCCAATTCTTAATCCATGACCCTCAACTAATACTTTCCGAATACCTAACACCACCTTTATAGTCACCCTGTTACGGTGTGACGTTTGATGTCATTAAAGTATTCTTTCGGTATTAGTGATTGACATGATCTCATGGTCTAAGGAACAAGATTACTTCGAATGCAAGATATAACAATATAAACTAAATGACTTGATCGTATTGTTATACTTAGTTTGGGTATATATTCATCACATCATTCTCCTAATGATATGATCCCGTTATTAACAACATCCAATGTTCATGATCAGGAAACCTTGATCATCTGTTAATCGACGAGCTAGTTAAAAGAGAGGCTTTACTAGGAACCATTGTTTGTTTATTAAACACACATGTATCAACGTTTCCGGTTAATACAATTCTAGCATGAGAAATAAACGTTTATCATAAACAAGGAATAATATAATAAACACTTTATTACTGCCTCTCGGGCATATTCCCTTCAGTCTCCCACTTGCACTAGGGGCAATAATCTATATTACATAGTAATGAATCTAACACCCATTGAGTTCTGGTGTTTATCATGTTTTGCCTTTGGGAGAGTTTTAGTCAACGGATCTGCCACATTCAGATCTGTGTGTACTTTGCAAATCTTCACATCCCCATCCTTGACATACTCACGGATGGAGTGAAAACGGCGCTTGATATGCTTGGAATTCTTGTGAGACCTTGGTTCCTTAGCATTGGCAATGGCATCATTGTTGTCACAATAGATAACCATTGGATCCAAAGCACTCGGAACCACACCTAGTTCGAATATGAACTCCTTCATCCAAACTGCTTCATGTGTTGCCTCTGAGGCAGCAACATATTCCGCTTCTGTTGATGATCCCGCTACCACAGATTGCTTGGAACTCCTCGAGCTTACTGCTCCTCCATTCATAATAAATACGTATCTGGATTGTGACTTAGAGTCATCTGGATCAGTGACGAAGCTAGCATCAACGTAACCTCTTGCGACGAGCTCTTCTTCACCGCCATACACGAGAAACATATCCTTAGTTCTTCTCAAGTACTTAAGGATATTCTTGACCGCTGCCCAGTGTTCCAAACCTGGATCGGATTGGTACCTGCTAGTCAAACTAACAGCATGTGCCACATCTGGTCTTGTACATAGCATAGCATACATGACAGAACCTATGGCTGAAGCATAGGGAATCTTATTCATTTCCTCTCTATCTTCTGCTGTAACTGGACATTGAGTCTTACTCAACGTCTTGCCTTGCAACATTGGTAAGAACCCCTTCTTACTTTTATCCATTCTGAACTTCTTCAAAATCTTGTCAATGTATGTACTTTGCGAAAGTCCAATTAAGCGTCTTGATCTATCCCTGTAGATTTTGATGCCTAATATATAAGCTGCTTCACCAAGGTCTTTCATAAAAAAACTACTGTTCAAATAATCTTTTACACCTTTTAACAATTCTATATCATTTCCAATCAACAATATGTCATCCACATACAGTACTAGAAATGCTACAGAGCTCCCACTCACTTTCTTGTAGATACAAGCTTCTCCGTACATTTGATCAAATCCAAACTCTTTGATCACCTTACCAAAACGGAGGTTCCAACTCCGGGATTCTTGCTTCAGTCCATAAATGGAACGTTGAAGCTTGCATACCTTGTCAGCATCCTTAGGATCAATAAAACCTTTGGGTTGCATCATATACAACTCTTCCTCAATGTCACCATTCAGGAATGCCGTTTTGACATCCATCTGCCAGATTTCATTATCGAAAAATGCAGCAATTGCTAACATAATCCTAACTGACTTTAGCATCGCTACTGGTGAGAAGGTCTCATCGTAGTCAACTCCTTGAATTTGTCGAAAACCTTTTGCGACAAGTCGAGCTTTATAGACGGTCACATTACCATCAGCATCAGTTTTCTTTTTAAAAATCCATTTGTTCTCAACGGCCTTACGGTCATCGGGTAAGTCCACCAAAGTACAAACTTGGTTTTCGTACATGGATCCCATTTCGGATTTCATGGCTTCAAGCCATTTGTTGGAATCTGGGCTCATCATTGCTTCATCATACGTCGCAGGGTCATCACTTCCATCTACCATGAAGTTTAAGACGGGATTCCCATACAGTTCAGGAGCTGTACGTTCCCTAGTTGACCTGCGAAGCACGGTAGTTTCCTCTTCTGGAGTTTCATGATCTTGATCATTAGTTCCCTCTTCAATTGACGGAGTCGGCACTGGAACAACTTCCGGTGCCGCGCTACTCGCCATTCCAAGAAGAGAAGGTTCAATAACCTCATCGAGTTCTACCTTCCTACTATTCACACCTTTCGAGAGAAACTCCTTCTCTAAAAAGGATCCATTCTTGGCAACGAAAATCTTGCCTTCGGATCTGTGATAGAAGGTGTACCCTATTGTTTCCTTAGGGTATCCTATGAAGATGCATTTTTCCGCTTTGGGTTCGAGTTTATCAGGTTGAAGCTTCTGCACATAAACATCGCAACCCCAAACTTTTAGAAATGACAGCTTAGGTTTGTTTCCAAACCATAATTCATACGGTGTCGTTTCAACGGATTTAGATGGTGCCCTATTTAAAGTGAATGCAGCGGTCTCTAGTGCATAACCCCAAAATGACAGTGGAAAATCTGTAAGAGACATCATAGATCGAACCATATCCAATAAAGTACGATTACGACGTTCGGAAACACCATTACGCTGTGGTGTTCCGGCAGGTGTGAGTTGTGAAACTATTCCACATTGTTTCATATGCATGCCAAACTCGTAACTTAAATATTCACCTCCACTATCAGATCGTAGAAATTTAATCTTTCTGTTACGATGATTTTCAACTTCACACTGAAATTCTTTGAACTTTTCAAATGTCTCAGATTTGTGTTTCATTAAGTAAATATATCCATATCTACTCAAATCATCTGTGAAAGTGACAAAATAACGATATCCACCGCGCGCCGATACACTCATTGGTCCACACACATCAGTATGTATGATTTCCAGTAAGTCTGTCGCCCGTTCCATAGAACCTGAAAACGGGGTTCTAGTCATCTTGCCCATAAGGCATGGTTCACACGTTTCAAATGATTCATAATCAAGTGATTCTAAGAGTCCATCAGAATGGAGCTTCTTCATGCGTTTAACACCAATATGACCTAAGCGGCAATGCCACATGTAAGTGGCAATATCATCATTTAACTTGATTCTTTTGGCATTCACACTATGAATATGTGTATCAATACTATCAAGATTCAAATGAAATAAACCATTCTTCTCAGGTGCGTGACCATAAAAGATATTATTCATATAAATCGAACAACCATTGTTCTCGGACTTAAAGGAATAACCACTCTGCATTAAGCAAGATCCAGAATGATGTTCATGCTCAACACAGGCACCAGATAACATTTATTCAGGTTTATAACCAATCCAGACGGTAAACGAAGAGGTAGGGTGCCGACGGCGATCACATCAACTCTTGATCCATTGCCGACGCGCATCTTCACATCATCCTTTGCTAGTGGTCGCTTATTCTGCAGTTCCTGTTTCGAGTTACATATGTGAGCAACCGAAACAGTATCAAATACCCAGGCGCTACTGCGAGTACTAGTAAGGTAAACATCAATAACATGTATATCACATATACCTTTGTTCACTTTGCCGGCCTTCTTATCTGCCAGATATTTGGGGCAGTTTCGTTCCAGTGGCCAGTGCCCTTGCAATAGAAGCACTCAGTCTCAGGCTTAGGACCATTCTTGGTTTTCTTCTCAGGTGTAGAAACATACTTGCCAACCTTCTTGAAGTTGCCCTTTGGCTTGCCTTTCTTGCCTTTCTTGAAACTAGTGGTCTTATTGATCATCAACACTTGATGCTCTTTCTTGATCTCCACTTCAGTAGTTTTAAGCATCGAGAGAAGCTCAGGAAGAGACTTCTTCATGCCTTTCATATTATAGTTCATCACAAAGTTCTTGTAACTAGGTGGCAGAGATTGAAGAACACGATGTATCCCTAGCTCATTGGGAATCGTTATTCCCAAGGCTATGAGCTTATCAGCGTACGCAGACATTTTGAGTACGTGCTCACTGACGGAGCTGTTCTCTTCCATCATGCAGCTAAAGAACTTTTCTGAAGCATCATAACTCTCAACTGCAGCATGGGTATCGAAAATCATTTTCAATTCTCCCATTGTAGCATAAGCAGTGCTGTTCTCGAAACGTTTTCGCAGCTCTGGTTCTAATCCATAAAGGATGCCGCAATGAACTATATTGTGGTCTTCTTTTTGAGTCAGATAAACATTTTTATCTTCATCAGAAGCATCATCAGTGGGCTGGTCACCTAGCGGTGCATCAAGCACATAGAGCTTCTTGCAAGCGGTGAGGAGAATCCTCAGGTTAAGTGCCCAGTTGGTAAAGTTGCTACCATTGTTTGCTAGCTTTTCTTTCTCCATGAACATATTGAAATTGAAGGTAGGTGCAGCCATGATCTACAACATATTTGCAAAGACTATTTAGACTAATTTTATGATAAATTAAGTTCAAGTTAATTCAAAAAATTATCCCATGAACTCCCACTCAAAAACAACATCCCTCTTAGTCGTTTTGGTGATTACACAAACCAAATTCACTACACCAAAACCGATCATCACGTGAGATGATGTAGCTGCAAAGGCGAACATCGACATGTTCATCATATCATCCATATGACTTATGCTTTACCTTTCGGTTCGTGTTCCGAGGCCATGTCTGTACATGCTAGGCTCTCCAAGTAGAACCATTGTATTGCGTGTATTTCAAGGCCATGTCTGTACATGCTAGGCTTGAAAACACCCGTTGTATGCGAACGCAGAGTCTATCACACCCGATCATCACGTGGTGTCTCGAAACGACGAACTTTCTTAACGGTGCATACTAAGGAAGAACACATTATTATCTTGATATTAATTGAGAGGGATCATCTTATAATGCTACCGTCGCGGTCTAAGAAAAATAAGATGCATAAAAGGATTAACATCACATGCATGGATAATGTGATATGATATGGTCCTTCTTGCACTTGATCTCCATCTTGTGCATCATGGTATGATCTTCATCATCCCACCGGCGTGGCACCAAGGTCCATGGCACCTCCATCTTGATTGTCCATCAAATTACCACATATCACATGGATATGATATACAGCACGCAGGCCATAAATAATAAGACAACCATATGGCTCCTGCCGGTATGTCAATAACTTACAAAATGGATCATCTCATACATCAAATTTGTAACATTGACCATATCACATCACATGCCCTGCAAAAACAAGTTAGACGTCTCTAATTTATTTTTGCATATTTTACGTGGCTTGGGCTTACGAAGATAGAACCGTTCATACCTACGAACATAAACCACAACGTTGATAAAACATATTTTTAACAACCCGTTGTAGATTAGGTCCTAACTATAGTGAGAGAGACAGACACCCGCCAGCCACTTATGCAATACAAGTTGCATGTCAGTCGTGGAACAAGTCTCATGTACGCGGACATGTAAGGTTAGTCCTTGCCGCTTCATCCCACTATGCCACTAGGATCCAAAATACAAAAGGAGGCAAAACCATGATCATCAACGCCCGCATCCATATGTGTTCTACTCGTACAAACCATCTACGCATAGACGAGGCTCTGATACCACTGAAGGGTTCGTAGCAACGAAAACAAAAAAATTCCTACGCATAAACAACCAACAAGCCAAGATCTAATCTAGGAGATGTAAGCAACGAGTAGGATGTCATAGAAGAACTCACCCTCTAAGACTTAAAACGTTACGAGATCAAATCTCGTGGATGATGTAGTGGTTCACTTGCCGATCTCAAGATCGCGATGATGTACGCTGAGCGTCTCCGTGCTCGGTCACACGCACAGCTTGATGACGACCTCCGTTCCCTCGATCCAGCGGGGCAGCGGAAGTAGAGGATCCCCGGAAATCCAGCAGCACAACAAAGTGATGCGGTGAAGAATCCCACGGTCAGGGCTTCGCCAAGCGGAAGACCATGGTATGGAGCAACGGGTGGAGAGGAAGGGAGGTGAGGCAAGTGTATGGGAGGGGAAGCCCTCACCCTCCTTTTATAGGGGAGGAGTGGGCAGCCCAAGAGGGGGGTGCGGCGAACTCATGGTGCCTCCACCTCTTCCCCTCTTGATGTGAGTGGAAGCCACACTCACACCCACCCATGCTCCCTTAATTGTCCACTTGGAAAATCCAAAGGTTTTCTTTAATAAATAAATAAAAAATTTCTATTTCTTTATTTAATATTTGTTAATCCTATTAACAAACATTTGCACATTGCACCTCGAATCATTTGTTAATTCTATTAACAACCATCCGACAAAAAACCCCTTGAACTATTTCAATTTTACCCGAAACAATTTCGGTGCTGTCCAAAACATTCTTCAATATTCCTTATCCTCTCAAAATGCATCATCAAACCTTAAGTGTGTCACCCTACGGTTCGCGAATAATACAGACATGATTGAGACACCTCTCCGATCAATAATCAACAGCGGGATCTGGAGATCCGTGATGACTCCTATATATTCAACGATGAATCTTGTGATCGTATGAACCATCAACATCATAACTAATTCCCTTTGTCTTGCGATATTTTACTTGTCCGAGATCCGATCATCGGTATCAACCATACCTTGTTCGATCTCGTTTCCGACAAGTACTCTTTTACTCGTTCTGTGATATGACATTCTTGTGACCTAGTCACGTGCTTGCAAGCGGTGTCAATGTGATATCACCGAGAGGGCCCAGAGTATATCTCTCCGTCATTTTGGATGGACAAATCCCATTCTTGATCCATGAGCCTCAACTATTACTTTCCGAATACCTAACACCACCTTTATAGTCACCCTTTTACGGTGTGACGTTTGATGTCATTAAAGTATTCGTTCGGCATTAGTGATTGACATGATCTCATGATCTAAGGAACAAGATTACTTCGAATGCAAGATATAACAATATAAACTAAATGACTTGATCGTATTGTTATACTTAGTTTGGGTATATATTCATCACATCATTCTCCTAATGATATGATCCCGTTATTAACAACATCCAATGTTCATGATCAGGAAACCTTGATCATCTGTTAATCGACGAGCTAGTTAAAAGAGAGGCTTTACTAGGAACCATTGTTTGTTTATTAAACACACATGTATCAACGTTTCTGGTTAATACAATTCTAGCATGAGAAATAAACGTTTATCATAAACAAGGAATAATATAATAAACACTTTATTATTGCCTCTCGGGCATATTCCCTTCAGTTCTCCCATATGGCTTGATGCTCCGTACATACCGGAGTTGTCCTACATATTCAACGGAGTTCGCATGAGGTTGGGTTCGGCAAGCCTGGCATATGCAGATATGGCCTTGCTAAACAGCGAACATCAAGGTTCGATTGGAAGGCTTGACGTATGTAGATGCGGGCCTGGAACACAGGAGACCGAAAGGTCGAGCACGAGTCACATGCCTGATGTGATTGGCTTAGAGGCCTACCTGGTTCGCATACTGATGGCCGTGACGATCGGGGGAGGTATGGGGGCTGGGATTGTGTAATCACTTAGTTAAATTGAGAGGTGCTTATCTAAGTGGGAGCTTTCTAGAATTTTGAGATTAAATTGAAACTCCACATTATGAACAAAAGTCTAAATATGTATCCTTGTGAATCAACCTTGTAGATGGCAGAACCTCGTCCCTCGTTCAACTTAGGATCATTCCTAGAGAAAGATAAGCTAAAAACAGATGGGAAAAACTTCACCAACTGGTTCCGCACCCTGAGGATTCTCCTCGTTCCCCTCAAGATGGCATACGTACTAGAGGGCGCGTTAGGTGACGCACCAGCAGATGATGCCTGTCAGGACGAGAAGAATGTCTATCTCTCCAGGACTGATGATTACAACCTTGTCCAGAGTGGCATGCTCTACTCCATGGAGGCTGAGCTGCAGAAACGCTTTGAGAGGATGGGTGCATATGAGATTATCACCGACCTCAAGGCGGTCTTCGCACCTCAAGCCAGGGCTGAATGGTATGAGGCTTCTGAAGCCTTCTTCTCAGCAAAGATGGACGAGCACGGCAGCGTGAGTGAGCACGTAGTCAAAATGTCTGGCTACGTTCAGCGCTTGAATGCTCTGGAATGCCAGATTCCAGATGAACTTGCTGTTGATAGGGTGTTGCAGTCGCTTCCCACTAGCTACAAAGGATTTGTGCTGAACTACAACATGCAGGGGATGACCAAAACCCCTTCTGAGTTGTTCGCCATGCTGAAGAGCGCAGAGGTTGAGATCAAGAAGGAGCACGCCGTCTTCATGGTCAAAAGGACCACTGACTTCAAGAAGTCAAGCAGGCGGGAGAAGGCCAAGAGAGGTGGCCCCAAGAGGGATGGCAAGTCAGTTGCCGCTCCTCCCAAGGCACCCAAGCCTAAACCCGGAGTGGAGTGCTTCTACTGCAAGGGTGAAGGTCACTGGAAACGCAACTGCCCCAAGTACCTAAAGGACAAGAAGGCTGGCAAGGTCGCCAAGAGAGACGAAGGTATATTTGATATACGTATTGTTGATCTTCTCTTGAAAAGCGCCGGGAACACATCCTTGATACTTGATACAAGATTTGTCGCTCATATTTCTAATTCCATTCAGGGACTAAGGAATAGGAGACGCTTGCTCAAGGATGAAGTGACGATGCGCGTGGGGAATGGCTGTCAAATTGAAGTCTTGGCGGTCGGCACGAAGAATCTTAGTCTCCCTTCGGGATTGGTTTTAGTTCAGAATAATTGCTACTATGTACCCGCGTTGAGTGTGAACATCGTTAGTGGCTCTTGCTTGAAGAGAGACCGCTATTCTTTTAAGTCTGATACAATTGGTTGTTTGATTTATAAGGATGAAATGTTTAATGTTCACGCACCAGAGTTGCATGGTTTATTCGTACTTGATCTCAATGGTGACGTGTGTCACATTAACAATATTGAGGCCAAAAGATTGAAGAATGATGAAGATCACATGAAGATGTGGCATTGCCGACTTGGTCATATTGGTATAAAGCGCATGGAGAAGCTCCATAAGGATGGACTTCTTGAGTCATTGGATTTTGGATCCCTTGATACATGTGAACCATGCCTCATGGGCACAATGACAAGGACTCCATTCAATGGGATAATGGAGCGTGCGGATGACTTATTGGGGATCATACACACGGATGTTTGTGGACCCATGAACGTCCCCACTCGCAATGGCCTTCGTTACTTCGTGACCTTTACTGATGACTTGAGTAGATATGGGTATATTTACTTGATGAAGCTGTAACATCCCAATTTTTGTAAAAAATTTGGATGTTCATAGAATCATTTGTGCATATCATTTTTTTCCATTTGCATATTGGATCTTTTGGATTTTCTTTCCAATTTATTTTAACCCAAAAAAAAAATCAAGAGAGAAGATAACATGACTTCTTCATCATAAAAAGGGTTAAGAAAATATTGGAGCATTTATTTTATTTTAATAAAGCATTTCGGGAATTTAATAAATCCTAAAATTCCTTTTGGGAATTTATTAAATTTTCCAAAATGAATTTATTAATTTTTTTTTTATAAATTTGCATTGAGCTAGGAATTTTATCCTAGACTTTATAAAAAAATATATACACATATATATATATATATTTGTTGAGGTTTTATTAGAGTTTTATTAAACTTATTTTTGAAATATATTTTCTATAGTATTTTATTTTGACAAGGAAATTTACAATATATTTTCTTATATATTTACAAGATTTTAGAAATTTATTACGTATTTTTTTAGAGGTATTTTCATTTTTGTAAAAAAAAAAAAAAAACAAATTTTGGCCGCCAGGCCGGCCGGCCCAGCAGCCACCACCCCAGCGCCTCCTCTCCTTCTCCCGTACGTGCATGCGTACGTGCGTATGCACAGCACGCAGCTCGCAACGCAGCACGCGCTGCTGCGCCATGAGCGCAGCCGGCCATGCCGCCCTCCGTTCTTTCCTTCCTTCCTTCCTTCCCCGCATACCCCGCATACCCCGCACCTTCCTTCTCCGTCCCGACACCATTAAAGCCCCCATTAATCCCCCATTAAAGAGTTCGCCGGAATTTCGCACTTGCCGGTTTTCGTCGCCGGGAGCACGAATCTGGACACCCCCTCCCACTATATAAACCACCCCTGCGTGCCCCTCCTCCCACTCGTCCAAAGCCCCCAAAAATCTTGCCCAAAGCCGCACCGTAGCTCGCGTATTTGCTCGCCGAAGTTCGCCGGTCAAGCTCCGCCTCGGCGTCGATCACGTCGCCGGTAAGCCGTCTTGACACCCCAAACTCTAGAAATCGGTTGCCCTCGTCGTTGCGCACCTCATGGACAAACTTTTGTCTCTTCTCGTGCACCACAGCAGCGTCCCGGAGCTCGCGCGTCCACCGGAGTTCGCCGGAGTTCGCCGCCGCCCCGCCACGTCGTAGCCACGCCGGAGACCGCCGCCACCACCCCGCGCTTCCCCACGCCGAGCCGCCCCTCCCCGACACCTCCCTCGCCGCCAATCCCCACCGGAGCCACCTCCCCACGAAGAAGACGCCGGCGACCACGTACAGTACGTGTACGTTTCTTCATGTGTAGAAGAAGATGAAAAAAAAAACGTTTTAGTTATTTAGTTATTTATTTATTTATTTTAGCGCTTTCACTATATTAGAATTTTAGCCCTAGTATTGTTCTAGCTATATTATTTTACTCGTATATTAGTTTTTAATATTTTACTCGTATATTAGTTTTAGACGAAACCAAATCCCGCGTTTATTATTATTTTTTTCATCCCGCTATCGCGTGGAACGTATTTTTAGAAATTTTGGAAGTTTAAAAATATGAGTTTGAATGTATTTAAATTCAAACTTCGGTTGACTATAATTTTATATCCGTAGCTCGGTTTTGACCGATTATTTTTTTGCAAATCGAAAACCCTAAATTATCTATATCACTTAGGACTTTCATCAACAAGTTTCATACAGATTTTGTTCCGTTTTACAAAACCTTTTTCATTTTTTTTCAAGATTTGTCGAAACTTTGTTTTCGTTTCTTTTGTATTATGTTTTGATTGGATGCACTTGTTTGTTTGCGATAGATTGCCCCGAGTGCGAAGCGGAATATTTTCAGTCCTTAGAGTTTGACCAGCAGCAGCCACGCAAGTCTACCTTTGATCATTTTCCACCTTACCTATGTTTTATTGCATGTAGTACCCCTTTCTTAGAATGCATAAGTAGAAGTTTACTTTCTCGCAAACCCCGTAGTTCAATTTGTGGTAGGTTTAACTTGTCACCATCGTGTAGGAAATTGTAGTGCTATGCTATTGTAGACGTGGATTGGGGAGTGAAGTCACGATGAGATGAGTGACTTTGTAGTAAATCAGGACCAAGTTAAACTCAATGAACTACCTGGGTGGAATGGTTGGAGGCACCCTGGAGGAACCAGTGGAGATGCCTAAGTGACCTGGAGATGGCCAGGGATCACTGCGGAAAGCCACCCAGGCTTAAAGAGATTTTATCATATTGTCATTTTCTAGAAGCTTACGTGTGCAGCCACAAGCCATTATGGGCTCTGGCTTGGTTAATTAGTAGTAGTGACTCTTGCTATGTGGTGCTACGAACGTAGTGTTGGTAGGTGGGATGGGCACCGCCAGAGTAAGGGAAACTCTTCTAAAAGACCATGTCTCGACCTTCCCGTTTCCATACAAGGTGTAGTGTGGCAAATACCAATGGAGGTGGTCGAGTCTTGTGGGAAAAAGTGCACAAACCTCTGCAGAGCGTATAAATCTAATCGATTAGCCGAGTCCCCGGTATTGGACAATTTGAGCGTCTAGCTATGGTAATTTTGAGAAAATCTCATCACCTTTAATTAATCATTTGGGCATAATTACCATGGGTTGTCTTGTGCTTTATTGAGATTATTTTTAGGAACACTTATTCTATAGGGAAAAATTTAGCTTTATGCAAATTGAAACGTAGAAGCTCCACCAGCCAAATGCATGTATTGTAGGAATTCATTTTCTTCTCCTTGGTATGACTTGCCGTACATTCAAAGTACTGACCCTATTTGGGCTGTACGATTGTTGCAGATTACTCTGACGGTGATTGAGGTGCGAATAGGTTATTGTCCTATACTCAACGTTTTGCCGTGGAGTCGGATGGACCACTACTACTACTATTGCTTCCGCAGTTTTGATGGCCTTAAGCCATACTATTGTAATTTTCTTTATTTTGAACTCTCCGATGTAATAAAATACATGTGATTTATTCTGTTATTCATCAAGTACTGTGTGTGCCAGCAAATTGATCCAGGGACTGGCACAGATCACAGAGACTTGGTCCCATTAGGGATCGGGTCGTTACAAGATGGTATCAGAGCACATGTTGACTGTAGGACGTGACCTTAGAAATGGAAAAAGCCATAGGACAAAATTTTATTTTGCAAACCTTCTACTTTTCGTTGTTCTCGTATCCTTGTCTATTCAAATCTAACTTCTCTCTTTTAAAAATATAGATGTCGGCTACCATGACCCGGTTCACCCAGCCCGATGAGACCATGCCTTTTGGGAGACGCCTGACGAAGATCACCAAGTACCTGAACATCGGCCTGCCCAGTTTTACTGGAACCCTCAGGACCTCGACGCCAGAAGATAGATGCTGGAGGATCAACGTCCACATTCCAGGACGCACCTTCGGGAAGAACATCAAGCCTATTGACTTCTTCTTGGAGGCACCAACTTGGAGTTTGGGCCAGAGCATCGCAGCACACACCTCCCTTGGACGCATTCGTGAGGAATACAAAGAGGATCTCAAGGGAACCACCTTCATGGCATGTGGACGTCGGGATCACCATGGAGAGATTGTGCGCACCGTTGAGGACGACACTATATCATCCTATATCCAAGACCTGGAGGAGCACATCCGCAGCTTGGAGAAGGTGATGCGCCGTGGCATGAAGACCTCCAGGAAGATGGCCATCCGTCAAGAGGAGCTGGAGGAGGAACTCAAGGAAACTCGTGAAGGGTACGAGGATGAAATCGACACGCTACTGAAGAAGCATGAAGAAGTGAAGCTCCTTCTAGAAGAAGCCGAAGAGAAGCTTGACCATGGAGAAAACATCCAGGACGACAACTCTGATGGAGATTTTGTCAGCCAGGATAAGGATCATGAGGGGTCACAGGACGTTGAGATGAGCGAGTCTTCAACCGACTCGAATTAGTTACGGACCACCATCATAGATGATTATCCTTAGCTACTCGAGTAGAGTTTCGATCTTTCGATTTTTTTTTGTTACCATGTCGACTTTGTGACATGGATTATCTTAGGTTGCTTGTTTGAAACTTGATTTGAGTGAATTGAATTGAAACTTTGCCATCATTTTTGCATATGGGTAGTGTTTTCCCCTTAGGCCCTTTTCTCCCTCTATATCTCATCTATTCTAACCCAACAGATGCCGCCAAGAAGGGACCCTTCCGGAAGTGGATCAGGGAGTGGAATCCCCGGCCTAGAGCAGCTGCTTCAAACCCAAAACCAGTTGATGCAGCTTCTGATGCAGAACATGAACACCACCAACAACAACGCACCACCACCTCCACCACCACCGCCTCCGGTGGATAGTCTCACCCGTTTCCTGAGATTGAACCCACCATCGTTCTCAAGCAGCCCAGAGCCGATTGTTGCTGATGATTGGCTTCGTAATATGGGAAGGAAGCTGGCAACCGCTGGATGCACTGATGGAGAGAAAGTGAGGTTCGCCTCGCACCAGCTTGATGGACCTGCAGCCGCATGGTGGGATAACTATACCACCACATACCCCATGGCTAATGTGACTTGGGATCAGTTCCAGCAGGCCTTCCGCACGGCTCATGTTTCAGCTGGAGCTATGAGTCTCAAGAAGAGGGAATTCCGCAACTTACGCCAAGGAGGTCGTTCAGTGGCAGAATATGTGGAGGAGTTCAACAAGCTGTCCCGTTATGCTCCAGGAGATGTGGCCTCGGATGCCGCTAAACAAGAGAAGTTTCTGGAGGGACTAAATGATGAGCTTGGCGTTCAACTGACGGTGGCAAATTTTTCTAATTATCAAGAGATGGTGGACAAGGCTATCATTCTTGAAGGCAAGCATCAGATAATGGAGAATCGCAAGAGGAAGTACGGTCAGGGAAAGTTTCACTCTGGAGCTCAGCAGAAGCCCCGTCCCGCACCATTCTCAGGATATGGTGGATCAGGACACAACAAGTTTGGAGGACACAACCATCATAACCATGGAGGCCATTCTCAGCATGGGAACCATGGAAACAATCATGGTGGCCCTAGGAATGGAAATGGAGGAAATGGAAATCAACACCGTCCCAACAATACTGCACCAGTGAGGAAGGATCTGAGTCAGATCACCTGCTTCAAGTGCAACAATAAAGGACACTATTCAACAGATTGTCGTGAGAACAAGAATGGGAATGGCAATGGAAATTCTGGAAACAAGAAGCCAAATCCTTTCGCCAAGGGACAAGTGAACCATGTCAATGTGGAGGAAGTCTATGAACAGCCAGATGCAGTGTTTGGTAAGTTTCTCCTAAACTCTCATCCGGTATTAGTTCTTTTTGATACTGGTGCATCACATTCATTCATATCAAGGGTAGTTGTGGATAAGTATGGATTTCCTACCAAGACCCTTAGTATGCCCATTATGGTGAGTTCCCCGGGAGCCGAGATGGCGGCAGGTTTAGGTTGTCCCCAGTTGAACCTCGCCATTGGCAGGCATGTTTTCCCCACAGACCTGATCATCCTGAAGTCACAAGGATTAGATGTCATTCTAGGCATGGATTGGATGTCGAAGTATGAAGGCAACATTGACTGTCTTAGAAGATCGATTTCTCTCACCACTCCAGAGGGAAAGAGGATCAACTATGTGTCCAAGCATAAGCCTAGAAAGGTCCAAGTATACTCACTTAAGGGGGTTAGCCTGGAGGAAGTGTCGATAGTCAAGGAGTACCCTGATGTATTCCCGGAGGAATTGCCCGGAATGCCACCGGATCGAGACATTGAGTTCTTGATTGAGTTGTTGCCAGGCACCGGACCAATATCCAAGAGACCGTATAGAATGCCCGCAAACGACCTGGAAGAAATTAAGAAACAGATTGAGGAGTTGTTGGAGAAAGGGTATATACGTCCGAGTTCATCACCTTGGGGAGCCCCAGTGCTCTTAGTGGCGAAGAAAGACGGAACCCTAAGAATGGTGGTGGATTATCGCTCATTGAATGAGGTGACTATCAAGAACAAGTATCCACTACCAATGATCAATGATTTGTTTGATCAACTGGAAGGAGCTAGTGTTTTCTCCAAGATCGATCTTCGATCTGGATACCACCAGTTGAAGATTCGAGAACAAGATATACCCAAGACCGTTTTCACCACCAGATATGGACTTTATGAGTATACAGTCATGTCATTTGGTTTGACCAATGCCCCTGCATATTTCATGAGTATGATGAACAAGATATTCATGGATTTTTTGGACAAGTTTGTTGTGGTATTCATAGATGATATCTTGATCTACTCCAAGAATGAAGAGGAGCATGAAGAACATCTGCGCTTAGTTTTGGAGAAGCTTAGAGAACATCAACTCTATGCCAAGTTCAGTAAATGTGAGTTTTGGTTGAAGGAGGTGGGATTTCTTGGGCACGTTGTGTCAGGTGAAGGCATAGCAGTGGACCCTTCCAAGGTTGAAGCAGTCACGGAATGGATTGCACCCACATCAGTCACTGAGATCCGTAGTTTCCTTGGGCTTGCGGGATATTACCGGAGATTCATTGAGAGTTTCTCCAAGATCGCCAAGCCCATGACAGAGTTGTTGAAGAAGGAAACCAAGTTCGTGTGGACAGAAGAATGTGAGGCTAGTTTTCAAGAATTGAAGAAAAGGTTGGTTACAGCCCCAGTGCTGATTTTGCCCAATATACACAAGGAATTTCAAGTGTATTGTGATGCCTCTCGTCAAGGACTTGGAGGTGTCCTTATGCAAGACGGAAAGGTCGTAGCTTACACCTCACGTCAGCTTCGACCTCATGAGGTGAACTATGCCACACATGATCTAGAGTTAGCAGCCGTAGTGCATGCACTCAAGACCTGGAGACATTTCCTTGTTGGGAATAGTTGTGATGTGTACACTGATCATAAGAGTTTGAAATATATCTTCACTCAGAAGGAGTTGAACCTTAGGCAGAGGAGGTGGTTAGAGCTCATTAAAGATTATGATATGAGATTGCACTATCATCCAGGAAAGGCCAATGTGGTGGCTGATGCTTTGAGCCGGAAGAGTTATGTCAATACTCTCATAGCAGGAGGTTTACCTCAAGATGTATGCGATGACTTCAGAGATCTTCGATTGGAGATTGTTCCTCAAGGATTTATCGCCACTCTGGAGATTCAATCCACATTGTTGGAAAAGATCCGCGAGGCTCAGAAGACGGACAAAGGCATTGCTGAGATAAAGGAAAGTATGGGCAAAGGAAAGGCCAAAGGATTTCGTGAGGATGAACATGGAACCTTATGGTTTGAACAACGTATTTACGTGCCCAATAACCCAGAGATCAGAAAGCTGATTCTTCAGGAAGCTCATGATTCGCCTTACTCCATACACCCAGGAAACACCAAGATGTATCTGGACTTGAAGGAAAAATTCTGGTGGACCGGTATGAAGAAGGATATTGCGGAATATGTAGCAGTGTGTGATGTATGTCAGAGAGTGAAGGCTGAACATCAGAAACCGGCCGGGTTACTTCAGCCTTTGCCGATACCCGATTGGAAATGGGACAAACTTGGCATGGATTTCATCACTGGATTACCCCGGACTCGATCAGGATATGATTCTATCTGGGTAGTGGTGGATCGTTTGACTAAGGTAGCTCACTTCATCCCCGTGAAAACCACCTATACGAGTGCAAAGCTGGCAAAGATATATATGTCGAGAATTGTATGTTTGCATGGAGTCCCGAAGAAGATTGTGTCAGATAGAGGCACTCAGTTCACCTCAAAATTCTGGCACCAGTTGCATGAAACCTTGGGAACCAGACTGGAATTCAGCACGGCTTTTCACCCGCAGACAGATGGGCAGACAGAGAGAGTGAATCAAATTCTGGAAGACATGTTGAGAGCTTGTGCACTAGATTATGGATCCAGTTGGGATGATAATTTACCGTATGCAGAGTTCTCATACAACAACAGTTACCAAACTAGTTTGAAGATGGCCCCGTTTGAAGCCCTCTATGGAAGAAGGTGTAGAACACCGTTAATGTGGGATGAAGTTGGAGATCGTCAATTGTTTGGACCAGACTTGATTAAGGATTCCGAAGAGAAGGTTAAATTGATCCGTGATAGATTGAAGATAGCCCAGTCCAGGCAGAAGAGTTACGCAGATGCAAAACGCAAGGAGTTAATATACGAAGTGGGAGATCGAGCATATCTTCGTGTGTCCCCACTTCGAGGAATCAAGAGATTTGGAGTCAAAGGGAAACTAGCACCACGGTTTGTGGGGCCATACAAAATAGTGGAACGCAAGGGAGAGGTTGCATACAAGTTGGAATTGCCAGAAGCATTATCTGGAGTTCACGATGTGTTTCACGTATCCCAGCTGAAGAAGTGTCATGCAGAGATGGAGGATATCCCATTGAGAGACACGGTACCCTTGGAAGCAATTCAACTAGGGAGTGACTTGACCTACGAAGAGAAGCCGGTTAAAATTCTTGACACCAAGGACAGAGTCACTCGTACCAAGGTTATCAAGTTCTGCAAGGTTCAGTGGAGTCACCACACTGAGGAAGAAGCCACTTGGGAGCGAGAAGAAGAACTCAAGCAGGATCACCCACACCTTTTTGCTGGCCAACCCGAATCTCGAGGGCGAGATTCATCTTAAGGGGGGTAGGTTTGTAACATCCCAATTTTTGTAAAAAATTTGGATGTTCATAGAATCATTTGTGCATATCATTTTTTTCCATTTGCATATTGGATCTTTTGGATTTTCTTTCCAATTTATTTTAACCCAAAAAAAAAAATCAAGAGAGAAGATAACATGACTTCTTCATCATAAAAAGGGTTAAGAAAATATTGGAGCATTTATTTTATTTTAATAAAGCATTTCGGGAATTTAATAAATCCTAAAATTCCTTTTGGGAATTTATTAAATTTTCCAAAATGAATTTATTAAATTTTTTTTATAAATTTGCATTGAGCTAGGAATTTTATCCTAGACTTTATAAAAAAATATATACACATATATATATATATTTGTTGAGGTTTTATTAGAGTTTTATTAAACTTATTTTTGAAATATATTTTCTATAGTATTTTATTTTGACAAGGAAATTTACAATATATTTTCTTATATATTTACAAGATTTTAGAAATTTATTACGTATTTTTTTAGAGGTATTTTCATTTTTGTAAAAAAAAAAAAAAAAAAAAAACAAATTTTGGCCGCCAGGCCGGCCGGCCCAGCAGCCACCACCCCAGCGCCTCCTCTCCTTCTCCCGTACGTGCATGCGTACGTGCGTATGCACAGCACGCAGCTCGCAACGCAGCACGCGCTGCTGCGCCATGAGCGCAGCCGGCCATGCCGCCCTCCGTTCTTTCCTTCCTTCCTTCCTTCCCCGCATACCCCGCATACCCCGCACCTTCCTTCTCCGTCCCGACACCATTAAAGCCCCCATTAATCCCCCATTAAAGAGTTCGCCGGAATTTCGCACTTGCCGGTTTTCGTCGCCGGGAGCACGAATCTGGACACCCCCTCCCACTATATAAACCACCCCTGCGTGCCCCTCCTCCCACTCGTCCAAAGCCCCCAAAAATCTTGCCCAAAGCCGCACCGTAGCTCGCGTATTTGCTCGCCGAAGTTCGCCGGTCAAGCTCCGCCTCGGCGTCGATCACGTCGCCGGTAAGCCGTCTTGACACCCCAAACTCTAGAAATCGGTTGCCCTCGTCGTTGCGCACCTCATGGACAAACTTTTGTCTCTTCTCGTGCACCACAGCAGCGTCCCGGAGCTCGCGCGTCCACCGGAGTTCGCCGGAGTTCGCCGCCGCCCCGCCACGTCGTAGCCACGCCGGAGACCGCCGCCACCACCCCGCGCTTCCCCACGCCGAGCCGCCCCTCCCCGACACCTCCCTCGCCGCCAATCCCCACCGGAGCCACCTCCCCACGAAGAAGACGCCGGCGACCACGTACAGTACGTGTACGTTTCTTCATGTGTAGAAGAAGATGAAAAAAAAACATTTTAGTTATTTAGTTATTTATTTATTTATTTTAGCGCTTTCACTATATTAGAATTTTAGCCCTAGTATTGTTCTAGCTATATTATTTTACTCGTATATTAGTTTTTAATATTTTACTCGTATATTAGTTTTAGACGAAACCAAATCCCGCGTTTATTATTATTTTTTTCATCCCGCTATCGCGTGGAACGTATTTTTAGAAATTTTGGAAGTTTAAAAATATGAGTTTGAATGTATTTAAATTCAAACTTCGGTTGACTATAATTTTATATCCGTAGCTCGGTTTTGACCGATTATTTTTTTGCAAATCGAAAACCCTAAATTATCTATATCACTTAGGACTTTCATCAACAAGTTTCATACAGATTTTGTTCCGTTTTACAAAACCTTTTTCATTTTTTTTCAAGATTTGTCGAAACTTTGTTTCGTTTCTTTTGTATTATGTTTTGATTGGATGCACTTGTTTGTTTGCGATAGATTGCCCCGAGTGCGAAGCGGAATATTTTCAGTCCTTAGAGTTTGACCAGCAGCAGCCAGGCAAGTCTACCTTTGATCATTTTCCACCTTACCTATGTTTTATTGCATGTAGTACCCCTTTCTTAGAATGCATAAGTAGAAGTTTACTTTCTCGCAAACCCAGTAGTTCAATTTGTGGTAGGTTTAACTTGTCACCATCGTGTAGGAAATTGTAGTGCTATGCTATTGTAGACGTGGATTGGGGAGTGAATTCACGATGAGATGAGTGACTTTGTAGTAAATCAGGACCAAGTTAAACTCAATGAACTACCTGGGTGGAATGGTTGGAGGCACCCTGGAGGAACCAGTGGAGATGCCTAAGTGACCTGGAGATGGCCAGGGATCACTGCGGAAAGCCACCCAGGCTTAAAGAGATTTTATCATATTGTCATTTTCTAGAAGCTTACGTGTGCAGCCACAAGCCATTATGGGCTCTGGCTTGGTTAATTAGTAGTAGTGACTCTTGCTAGGTGGTGCTACGAACGTAGTGTTGGTAGGTGGGATGGGCACCGCCAGAGTAAGGGAAACTCTTCTAAAAGACCATGTCTCGACCTTCCCGTTTCCATACAAGGTGTAGTGTGGCAAATACCAATGGAGGTGGTCGAGTCTTGTGGGGAAAAGTGCACAAACCTCTGCAGAGCGTATAAATCTAATCGATTAGCCGAGTCCCCGGTATTGGACAATTTGAGCGTCTAGCTATGGTAATTTTGAGAAAATCTCATCACCTTTAATTAATCATTTGGGCATAATTACCATGGGTTGTCTTGTGCTTTATTGAGATTATTTTTAGGAACACTTATTCTATAGGGAAAAATTTAGCTTTATGCAAATTGAAACGTAGAAGCTCCACCAGCCAAATGCATGTATTGTAGGAATTCATTTTCTTCTCCTTGGTATGACTTGCCGTACATTCAAAGTACTGACCCTATTTGGGCTGTACGATTGTTGCAGATTACTCTGACGGTGATTGAGGTGCGAATAGGTTATTGTCCTATACTCAACGTTTTGCCGTGGAGTCGGATGGACCACTACTACTACTATTGCTTCCGCAGTTTTGATGGCCTTAAGCCATACTATTGTAATTTTCTTTATTTTGAACTCTCCGATGTAATAAAATACATGTGATTTATTCTGTTATTCATCAAGTACTGTGTGTGCCAGCAAATTGATCCAGGGACTGGCACAGATCACAGAGACTTGGTCCCATTAGGGATCGGGTCGTTACAGAAGCACAAGTCTGAAACCTTTGAAAAGTTCAAGGAATTTCAGAATGAGGTCGAAAATCAACTCGGAAAGAAAATCAAGCACCTTCGATCGGATCAAGGTGGCGAGTATTTGAGTCACGAGTTTGGCAATCGTCTGAAGTCTTGTGGCATAGTACCACAACTTATGCCGGCAGGCACACCTCAGAGAAACGGTGTGGCTGAGCGACGTAATCGAACCCTATTGGATAGCGTGCGATCGATGATGTCTCATACTGATTTGCCTATGTCATTCTGGGGGTATGCATTAGAAACTGCCGCTCATATTCTTAATTGGGCACCATCCAAATCCGTAAAGACAACACCATTTGAAGAATGGCATGGCAGAAACCTAAGTTGTCTCACCTGAAGATTTGGGGTTGTGAAGCTTATGTTAGGAAACTACAGCCTGACAAACTTGAATCCAAGGCGGAAAAGTGCATCTTTGTGGGCTATCCCAAGGAAACTTGTGGATACACCTTCTACAACAAGTCTGACAGCAAAATGTTTGTTGCCAAGACGGGACACTTTCTTGAGAAGGAGTTTCTCGCAAAAGAGTTGAGTAGGAGGAAAATAGACCTCGATGAAGTGACTGGCCAATCACTCCAATTGGAAGAAACGGCTACGGAAATTGTTCTGGAACCATCTTCCACAGTGGGAGCTGAAGAGAATGGCCAGAACGATATTCATAACGATCATGACATTGATGATGATCATGATGAGAATGAAGAGGAACCTTTTATGCCCCGTAGGTCATCAAGAGTTCGTCAACCTACTGAGTTTTACGGACAACTTGTGAATGCAATCTCGGCTGATGAGTCGGATGAACCTACAAGTTACAAAGAAGCAATGGAGGGACCCGAGTCCGAGAAATGGCTTGAAGCCATGAAATCCGAAATAGACTCCATGTACACCAACAAAGTATGGACTTTGGTGGATATTCCCGAGGACCGCAAGGCCGTCGAGAATAAATGGATTTTCAAGAAAAAGACTGACGCAGACGGAAACGTATCTGTCTACAAAGCTCGACTTGTCGCGAAGGGGTTCCGACAAATTCAAGGAGTTGACTACGAGGAGACATTCTCTCATGTAGCGATGATAAAGTCTATTCGGATCCTACTAGCAATAGCTGCATATCATGATTACGAGATATGGCAGATGGATGTGAAAACTGCATTCTTAAATGGCAACATTGAGGAAGAGTTGTATATGATGCAACCAGAGGGGTTTGTCGATCCAAGGAACGCTGGTAAGGTGTGCAAGCTTCAACGGTCCATCTATGGGTTGAAGCAAGCATCTCGGAGCTGGAATATTCGATTTGATGAGGTCATTAAAGCTTTTGGATTTGTCCAAAACTTCGAAGAGTTCTGCGTCTATAAGAAACTGAGTGGGAGCTCTGTAGAATTCCCTGTGTTATATGTAAATGACATATTACTAATAGGGAACGATAAGAAATTCTTAGAGGAAGTGAAGGAATATCTGAATGGACAATTTTCCATGAAGGACCTAGGTGAAGCTGCATACATATTGGGGATTAAGATCTATAGAGATAGACCTAATCGACGGTTGGCCTTGAGTCAGAGCACTTATATTGAAAAGATATTGAAAAGGTTCAGTATGGGTAACTCCAAGAGAGGCCTCTTTCCAGTTATAAAAGGTGTCAAATTAAGCGTGACTCAATGCACAACCACAACAAAAGAGAAGGAGGAGATGTCCTCAAAGCCCTATGCCTCAGCCATAGGTTCTCTCATGTATGCTATGTTATGTACTAGACCGGATTTAGCGCTGGCCATTAGTATGACTAATCGCTACCAGAGTAACCCGGGAATGGCTCACTGGACAGCAGTAAAGAACATCCTTAAGTACTTGAGAAGAACCAATGATCTCTTTCTCGTTTATGGAGGAGTTGATGAGTGTAACACCCTCAGTTGCCTGTAACAGTAATCACTTTTACTGTGGACTAATCACTGTTGCTAATCACTATGCAAACCTTGCCATGACCCACTTTGCTTTTGATCATATTCAGAAATGCCTTTTGGTTGCTATGAAAAATATGTTGCAATTATACTTTGCCCAAAAATCATGGGACCACTTTTATAAAATCACTAATAATCATTGGGTCATGCCCATGTGGTTATAGCATTTTATTTTTCCACTGGAAAATTCAAACAATTCAAACACCAAGCAAAACAGCCCCATTTGACAATTGAATATTATAAAGAAATAGTAAATGGTTTTATTGTAAGCCTAAACTTTTTGTGGCACTCTGGAAATATACACTCCTAATTATGGGCCAGGTCACACATTTTAAAAAAATGTTAAAGCAATTAAAACCAATACAAAAGGAAAAGAACAGAATGATTAAAGCTCGCCTGGGGCGAGGCCCACCTCAGCCCAGCCCACCCCCCATCCCTTGTCTTCTTCCCCAACCACCCCGCACCTGCTCCCGTACAGCCGAGCTCGCCGACGACGCTGGCGAGCTGGCCCCGCCTCCTCCTGCTCCCTGCCGACGACGACGGGATAAGGCCACCCCGGTCGACCCCCTGGACAACCCCGCATACCCATTCCCCTCCTCCTCGCCTCGCACGCCTCGGGGACAATCCTCCCGAGCCGCCGCCGTTCACTGTCGTGGCCAACCGCGGCCACTCGACGAACTAGCCCAAGCCATCGTGTCCATCACACTCGCCGCCGTCGACCCCGTCTTCCAGTGCAGCCCGTTACTGCCGGGAGCCACCACAGCACTCGGAATCTTCGTCGTCTTAAAGCTCCAGCCGCCGAGATCGGCGACCGATTCCGGCCGCCTCAGCCCCTCCCCGAGCCCGCTGCCAACCCCGACGCGTTCGTGGTGAGCACCTCTGTCATCGCCAACTATCCGTAGGTGCTCGATAAGCCCGTAGCCTTTTCCCCCAATTCTCTTGCTCCGGCCGCCGTGGCACGTCGTCGTAGCCGTCGACTTGGTCCGTCCCAGCCCGCGCTAAGTGCACCAGTAGGACCCTTGTGATGCGTGCGTTCGATTTGGACCGGTAGTTAGCTCGATTTCGTAGCGTGTCGTAGTTCACCATTGGAGCCCGAGCGGCTGCTCTGCCATTTTTGAAGCAGAGCTCGACCTGGACCGCCCCATCACACTCCCCCACCCCAGATCGACGCGGGTCACTCTACTCGATCGAATGCAAAAGGAATCGCGCAATATGGCCCAGTAAATCGAGCTCCAGCTCGAGTTCGCCGGAGTCCAGTCACCGGCGCGACTCCGGCGGACCTCCCAGTCGCTGCCATGGGGGGGCCCCTGGTCAGATACGTGCTTAGCACTAATCCCCCTCGGATAAGTCACTGATAGTGGGCCCCCTGGGCTGTTTAATTAAATTAAACTTGATAATTACCTTTGTGACACTGACAACTGGGCCCCAGCTGTAAGTCATTTAGAAATAAATAAAATTATAAAAACTAGTCACTGACATGTGGGCCCAGAGGCATTTCTGATTTATTAAAATGTTTTATAAATAAATAGAGGCTGACATGTGGGTCCCACATGTCAGGCTCTGTTTTGGATATTGTTTTGGATAATGTTCTGGATAATGTTGAATAAATAATAAAAGAAATTCAGAAAATCATTTAAATGATTTAAAACTTTGAAATTCAATAACTTCTAAACCGTAACTCGGATTCAAAAACTTTATACATGAAAATTGATCAGAAAAATATAACGAATACGAATACGCTATCTGTATGCCTATCACACCCCTCTAACACAATGAACATCGAACCGTTCCCTCTCCGGACCGGCAGTCCGATAAATTGTCCAGTACTGTTAGATTGCCCGGATGAATTTATTCCGAACACGAATGTTTCTCGGAATAGATCAACTAGCACGGATACACCTCCCTTATGTTTGTCCGGTAACCACGACACCTCCGGCTTGATCCTTCCCCCTCCGGTCACCCTGTCCGGTAATCATCCGGAGCCGGTAGTTCATCCTCAGATGAATTTCCGTTCCGAGCAATGTGCATTGCACTGTGTTAGAATATCGTTAACATTTCATCTGTCATGTCATGCATCTGTTTGTATATGCTTGCTGTGTGTTTACTGTTTTCTTCCCCCCCTTAATCTCCGGTAGACCCCGCTGCTGCCGTCGACTACACCGCTGCTGAGTACGACTACTTCGTCGACGACCCTACTACTACCGTCGAGCTTGCAGGCAAGCAGAGCCATTCTCTTCCCGAGATATCGCCTATCTTTCCGTACATTTCTTGCACTAGGCATTGTTACTGCTGCTGCTACGTTGCTTACCTATTCAATTGCATAACCTCTCATTGTCACCCCTTGATGTGCCTTCCTCTATCCTATGCTTCCTATTATTATTATTATGCATTATTCAGCAGTGAGCCCTGCGCATTGTTAGCTAGGATTAGATAGAGGGCCGTGATCACTCAGGGGAGTGAACGCGGGTAAAAATATTATAACTGCACAGGTACGGTACAAAGCAGACACCGCCAAAGGCCCCTATCTGGGTTATGCCTAGTCACCTCAAGTGTGAGCTATCAAGGAGTAATCCTTGTACTCCCCTCGAGGCTGACTTTGTCTTACCGCCTTAGGGTCCTGAACAACGGTTGTCCTTCAGGTAAGAAGTCGGGCGACCCAACGGTGCCCGCGAGAGGTATTGCGACGGGACGACAGGGAGGGTACGACCAGTGTACCGGTGTGCTTGGCCCCTGATCGTTGGCCGCGAGAGTTACCAAACCACGAGAGTAGAGCTCCTCCAGGAGCACACGCGAGACAAGGTAAGGAGAAGGTTCACCTTGTTGGTAACCGCAGTGACTTGGTGGGACGACAGGGCAGGCACCGATGTACTGGTGGTCCTGGCTGCTGTCGTTGTCCGCGGGTCAGTTAAGTCGAGGCAACGATAACGGTTGTCACGCCGGTTAAATAAATGCTAAATGGTTCAATGAATGTCTTGAGTTGGCTATATGCCATGTACGCACTACCTACCCGTGGGAATTACGAGTTATGGGCTCCTCTGCTTCGTAGTGTCGTCCGAGGACTCTTCAGATGTCAGCAGTACCGCGGCCTGCGCCGGGAAGTGGTGTTGTCTTATTTGCCGCGGCAGTGGGATTTGTATTTGATTTGATTTAACTTCACCGGCCAGCCTCGCACCGTGCAGGAGTACGTCGGGGTTAGGGTCCAAAGCCCCGCGTACATAGGATATAGTCCGGCGGATGACCTCTCTGTTGAGTTTGAAAGATGGGCTATGAAGTGTCGAATAGCCTCGGTGGAGCGTTGCCTAACAAGGTTCCCGCCACCCTGGAGATCCGTGCGTGTAGCGTAACACAAGTGTACCCCTGCAGGGAAGATTAATCTATTCGAATAGCCGTGTCCACAGTAACATGACGCTTTATGCTGAAGCTGGATCTTACCACTACAACTATTATTATTAAACTGTATGGTTCCGGGTTTTCTTCCTCGCGGGGATGTCGAGGAGGTGAACTCGGAGGAATTGTTAATTATTACAACTTATTATTATACAATGCTGCAGCAACTTCTGCTGCATTGTTACTTTATGCTTTATATAAACTGTTGGATAATTCTTACCTCATGCTGCAAGACATCGTCGGAAGATGCTAGTCTTCGATAGGCCTAGCTTCTTACCCTTGCTCTGGATTTCTGTCTTTCAGTCCACTATATACGGCCTCTTCTTTCCGTTGATACAATGCATAATGCTTAGTAGCGGACGTAAGACTCGCGGGTATACTAGATACTCACCTGCTTTATTTCCTTTACTGTTTTGCCTGATCGGCCGCTGCAGCCGACGTTGGAGCCCAGGAGCAGGAGTACCCCGGAGGCGCCTACTACGACGTCGAGTTCCCCGTTGACCAGGAGTAGTTCGGTGGATCCCAGGCAGGAGGCCTCGCCTTTTCGATCTGTATCTCTGATGTGATTTGTGCTAGCCTTCTTAAGGCAAAACTTGACTAACTATGTCTGTACTCAGATATTATGGCTTGTATGACTTATGTATTCGGGTCCGCGTGACCCCCTCTATTGTAACATATTTGTTTATCCTTTTGTGTTTAGTGTTGTGCTGTGATATTATCACCGTGGCACCCTAATCTCAGCCGTGTACCCTCTGTGTATGATTACTGTACACGGATTGATTTTGGGGGCTTCACAAGTTGGTATCAGAGCCGACTGCCTGTAGGAAGCCACCCCACCACTACTTGGTCGAAGTTGAGTCTAGACTTTGAAAAACTATTTTGCTAACTTAATATTTGGCTTACGGGCCCACATCGATGTCACTACGTGTGATATCTATGGTATTAGGATCCTTTTCTCCTTACCTATGCTCTGGGAATATGCTCTCTTATCCTTGCTGGTAAGTTTTACAAAATCTGACATTAGGATCACGTTCTCTTGATTCCACCCGGCGTTTTTGGTGCTTCCCCCATTGATTGAGTCGTGTCGCAGGAGTCATACCCCTGGTCCCGGACCGCGGATCCCATTCTCATTCTGGGCAGGCCGCGCGTTCTCTGGCATTAACTCTTGTGGCCAACAGTTTTCTTGCGGCGTGATTGACATAGTGGAATCTATGTCGCGTCGTGTAATCCTAACCGCGGTCTGCGCGCCGCCTAGTGAGTCCTTTTTCCTTAATTTCTACGACATTACGCTGCCCGATTTTCGATTGACTCTGTGTGTGAATGTGTATGTCTTATATGACTACTCCTATATATATCTGCGCCTCCTTTTCGTTGTCGTTTTACTTCAGGCTTGATTCCGGTATCTCGTTAAATTTTCATCGCTGAAATACCCCTGTTAAATTCTAGCAGGATGGCTGGTCGTGGTCGTGGTCGTGGTCGTGGTGGCAACGACCCACCTCCGCCGCCGGATTACATGGCCGCGATGATGCAGCAGTTCGAGATGAACCGTCAGTTCATGCAGAATATCATGGCTCAGTTCCCCCAGCCGAATCAGAATGGGCACCACCATCAACATGCCACCGTGACTCTGCACGACTTCACCCGCCTCAACCCCACTATGTTCCGCAACATTGTTCAGCCGTTGGATGCTGATGACTGGCTTCGCGACATCACTCACGAGCTGGAGTCTGCTAATGTTGATCCAGCCGACTATGTGAACTTTGCGTCTTACCATCTGAAAGGCGCCGCTGCTCAGTGGTGGAGCACCCACAAGCGTTCCCTGCCAGTTGAAGAAGTCATCACTTGGGATGAATTTCAGTCTGCCTTCCGCGCCCACTACATTCCTCAGGGGATCATGGATCGTAAGGCGGAAGAATTCCGTAACCTCACTCAGGGCGACATGACTGTTGAAGCCTATCAGCGTGAGTTCCTCAACCTCTCTCGCTATGCGGAAGGAGAGATCACCACTGATGCTCGCAGGCAGCAGAAGTTCCGTCGTGGCCTCAACCCAGACCTCAGGATCGCTCTTGCCGTTCATGATTTCGCCAACTTCGCCACCATGGTGAACAAGGCTATCACCGTCGAGACTGCCCAGATGGAGCACAAGAACTCTCTGAAGCGTTATCATGACGTTGGCTCATCTTCGGGCGCAACGCAGAAGCGTCGTATCTGGCTCCCTACCAGTGTGACCCATTCAGCTGTCCCTGCTCCAAGGCCGTCTTATGCTGCACCCCGTCTGCCTCCGCCACCACAGTTGCCAAGAGCTCTGCCTGCACCACCCAATGCTTCACCCCTTCGTCCTCAGGATGGATTATGCTTCACGTGACGCCAACCTGGGCATTTTACCAGAGAGTGCCCCCAGAAACAGAAGCAACTGGTAGTTCACCCCGCTGGCCGCGGAAATGGTCGTGGAAACCACAGGACCCCCAACTATAATACTGGGTCTGCTGCTTAGCCTCGTGGACATGCTAACAACGTCAATGTTGAAGAAGCTCTGCAGCAACCCGCTACCGTGATGGGTACCCTTCTCGTTAATTCCGTACCTGCTACTGTTTTATTTGATACAGGAGCATCGCATTCATTCATGTCGGAAGCATTTGCATTTTCGCATAACTTCAAGTACGAAACGATGAAACCACCGATGGTTGTTCGCACCCCGATTGGCCAATGCCGAACCACCATGATAGTGCCAAACACCACCATTGGAATCGAAGGAGTTGAATTCTTTGCTTCGCCCATCCTCCTGAAGTCTTCCACCATAGACCTCATCCTGGGAATGGATTGGTTGAAATTTCACGTTGCCGCACTCTATTGTGGCACCAAGTCTGTCCAACTTTTTCACCCCTCCGGCGAGATTGTTAACCACACCCCCCGAGTTACCCGTAATGCAGAAACGCAGATCTTTATGATGAATGCTTTGAATATCTCACCTCTGGAAGGAATTGAGAACGTTCCGGTCGTCCGCGACTTTCCCGACGTCTTCCCCGAAGAACTGCCGGGAATACCCCCGATCAGAGAAGTTGAATTCATCATCTACTTGAAGCCAGGCACTGTTCCTATTGCCAAGCGTCCTTACAAGATGCCGCCACATGAACTCCTTGAACTTAAGGAGGAAATTGACAAGGCACTTCAGAAAGGATTCATTCGCCCCAGTTCCTCAGCTTGGGGAGCACCTTCGCTCTTTGTCAAGAAGAGCGATGGGACAAACCGATTGGTCCAAGATTATCGGCCCATTAACCAAGCCACCATCCAGAACAAATACCCACTTCCCCGGATCAACGATCTGTATGATCAACTTGCCGGATCCAAGGTGTTTTCTAAACTCGACTTGAGGTTGGGTTATCACCAAATCCGAGTCCGTGATGAGGACATTCCGAAGATTGCCTTCATTACTCGCTATGGTTCATACGAGTACACTGTCATGTCCTTTGGCTTAACCAATGCTCCAGCCACCTTCTCCAGATTGATGAATTATATTTTCATGGAGTACCTCGACCAGTTCGTCGTGGTTTATCTGGATGATATATTGATATATTCCAAGAATGAAGAAGAACATGCTGAACATCTTCCTCTTATACTAGAGAAGCTTCGAGAACACAAACTCTACGCTAAGTATTCTAAGTGTGAGTTCTGGCTTCCCGAAGTAACCTACCTTGGGCATGTGATTTCCAAGGATGGCATTGCCGTCACCCCCGAACGTATCCAGGCTATTCTTGACTGGACTCCTCCCAAGACCATCAAGCAAGTCCGCAGTTTCCTCGGGCTCGCTAGCTATTGCCGCCGTTTCGTCGAGAATTTCTCCAAGATTGCCAGGCCTCTGACTAATCTTCTTCACAAAGGCGTCAAGTTTGAGTGGACAGATAAATGTCAAGAAAGTTTTCAAGCACTCAAGGAAAAGCTAACTTCTCCCCCGGTGCTCGCTCCCCCTGATACTCAGAAGGACTTCGTGATATATTGCGACGCGTCTCGTCAAGGATTAGTCTATGTCCTATTGCAAGAGCGCAAGGTGATTGCTTATGGCTCTCGTCAGTTGCGTACTCACAAAGACAAATACCCAACACATGATCTCGAATTGGCAGCAGTAATTTATGCATTGAAGCTGTGGCGACATTACCTCGTCGGTAATCGTTGCGAGGTCTACACCGATCACAAAAGTCTGAAGTACCTGTTTACTCAGCCAGACCTGAATCTTCGTCAACAACGATGGCTCGAGACAATAGCTGACTTCAACATGGATATTTCTTATACCCCGGGCAAGGCTAATGTGATGGCTGATGCCTTGAGCCGCAAAGCTTACTGTTCTGAACTTGAGGTTCAGGTGCAGCAACCACTTCTGTATGAAGAGTTTCGCAAGTTGAACCTCGAGATTGTTCCTCAAGGTTACGTCAATAACCTGGTTCTCGAGTCAAAACTCGACGCCATCATCAAGAGTAGGCAATCTCTGGCCCCTAACATTGTGAAGATCAAGCAGGACATCGCAGGAGGAAAGCCCTCCTCTTTTACCGTTGATGCCAATGATGGTGATACTGTGTACTTCAAGGGCCGCTTAGTAGTTCCTGTGAGCCCGACCATCATTAACTGTGGTCCGGATATCATGGAAGAAGCCCATAATTCTCCCTTGTCTATCCACCCTGGAAGTACCAAGATGTATAAAGACCTTCGTCAACGGTACTGGTGGCCTTACATGAAGCAAGATATCGCTCGCTTTGTTTCCAAATGTGACGTTTGCAGTCGCGTCAAAGCCGGCATCAGAAACCTGCTGGTTGGTTGCAACCACTCCCTCCTCCTGATTGGAAGTGGGAAAAAGTCGAGATGGACTTCGTCACCGGTTTTCCTAAGTCACAGAAAGGTAACGATGCCATCTTTGTCGTCATCGACCGATTTTCCAAGATTGCTCAGTTCCTGCCGGTCAAGGAGACGATCACTGCTAGTCAGCTTGCAGCCTTGTATATCTCCCGAATTGTGTCACTCCATGGTATTCCGCTGGAGATCAGTTCAGACTGTGGCAGCATTTTCACCTCACGATACTGGACGAGTTTCATGGAAGCCTTCGGGACTCGTCTGAATCTCAGCTCCGCTTATCACCCCCAGTCTCAAGGCCAAGTTGAACGAGTTAATCAAGTGCTGGAAGACATGCTTCGCGCTTGTGTCCTTTCTTTCGGCATGAAATGGGAGGATGCCCTCCCGTACGCGGAATTCTCGTACAACAATAGCTATCAGGCTAGCTTGAAGATGGCCCCCTTCGAAGTTCTATATGGACATAAATGTCGAACCCCCTGAATTGGTCAAGAACTGGGGAACGACCCTACTTCGGACCGGATCTTGTCCAACAAGCTGAAGATCAGGTTCGCATTGTGCAAGAAAATCTCAAGGCCGCCCAGTCTTGTCAGAAGAGCAACTATGACCGCAAACACCGTGAAATGGAGTATCAACCTGGTGAATACGCTTACCTCCGTGTCACTCCCATGAGGGGCACTCATCGCTTCGGTATCAAGGGCAAGTTGGCTCCTCGCTACATTGGCCCGTTCCGTATCCTTTCCAGGAGTGGACCCGTGGCATACCGGTTGGAATTGCCACCGAACCTCTCCCAAGTCCACGATGTCTTCCACGTGTCGCAACTCCGTCGCTGCTTCAAGGATCCTATCCGCGAAGTGGAGCATGATATGATCGAGCTGCAACAAGACTTGACTTATCGAGAACATCCGAGCCGCATTCTCGACCAGTCTGAACGTCGAACCCGCAACAAGACCGTCAAGTTCCTCAAGGTTCAGTGGTCGAATCATTCTGAAGATGAAGCCACTTGGGAACGCGAAGATCGCCTTCGCGATGAATACCCCGATCTTTTCCTCGCTACCACTTAAATTCTCGGGACGAGAATACTTGTAGTGGGGGAGAATTGTAACACCCTCAGTTGCCTGTAACAGTAATCACTTTTATTGTGGACTAATCACTGTTGCTAATCACTATGCAAACCTTGCCATGACCCACTTTGCTTTTGATCATATTCAGAAATGCCTTTTGGTTGCTATGAAAAATATGTTGCAATTATACTTTGCCCAAAAATCATGGGACCACTTTTATAAAATCACTAATAATCATTGGGTCATGCCCATGTGGTTATAGCATTTTATTTTTCCACTGGAAAATTCAAACAATTCAAACACCAAGCAAAACAGCCCCATTTGACAATTGAATATTATAAAGAAATAGTAAATGGTTTTATTTTAAGCCTAAACTTTTCGTGGCACTCTGGAAATATACACTCCTAATTATGGGCCAGGTCACAAATTTTAAAAAAATGTTAAAGCAATTAAAACCAATACAAAAGGAAAAGAACAGAATGGAAAATAAGAAGAAAAAGGAAAATGATTAAAGCTCGCCTGGGGCGAGGCCCACCTCAGCCCTGCCCACCCCCCATCCCTTGTCTTCTTCCCCAACCACCCACCCACCTGCTCCCGTACGGCCGAGCTCGCCGACGACGCTGGCGAGCTGGCCCCGCCTCCACCTGCTCCCTCCCGACGCCGACGGGATAAGGCCACCCCGGTCGACCCCCTGGACAACCCCGCATCCCCATTCCCCTCCTCCTCGCCTCACACGCCTCGGGGAAAATCCTCCCGAGCCGCCGCCGTTCACTGTCGTGGCCAACCGCGGCCACTCGACGAACTAGCCCAAGCCATCGTGTCCATCACACTCGCCGCCGTCGACCCCGTCTTCCAGTGCAGCCCGTTGCTGCCGGGAGCCACCACAACACTCAGAATCTTCGTCGTCTTCAAGCTCCAGCCGTCGAGATCGGCGACCGATTCCGGCCGCCTCAGCCCCTCCCCGAGCCCGCTGTCAACCCCGACGCGTTCGTGGTGAGCACCTCTGTCATCGCCAACTATCCGTAGGTGCTCGATAAGCCCGTAGCCTTTTCCCCCAATTCTCTTGCTCCGGCCGCCGTGGCACGTCGTCGTAGCCGTCGACTTGGTCCGTCCCAGCCTGTGCTAAGTGCACCAGTAGGACCCTTGTGATGCGTGTGTTCGATTTGGACCGGTAGTTAGCTCGATTTCGTAGCGTGTCGTAGTTCACCATTGGAGCCCGAGCGGCTGCTCCGCCATTTTTGAAGCAGAGCTCGACCTGGACCGCCCCATCACTCTCCCCCACCCCAGATCGACGCGGGTCACTCTACTCGATCGAATGCAAAAGGAATCGCGCAATATGGCCCAGTAAATCGAGCTCCAGCTCTAGTTTGCCGGAGTCCAGTCGCCGGCGCGACTCCGGCGGACCTCCCAGTCGCTGCCATGCGGGGCCCCCTGGTCAGATACGTGCTTAGCACTAATCCCCCTCGGATAAGTCACTGACAGTTGGCCCCCCTGGGCTGTTTAATTAAATTAAACTTGATAATTACCTTTGTGACACTGACAACTGGGCCCCAGCTGTAAGTCATTTAGAAATAAATAAAATTATAAAAACTAGTCACTGACATATGGGCCTAGAGGCATTTCTGATTTATTAAAATGGTTTATAAATAAAAAGAGGCTGACATGTGGGTCCCACATGTCAGGCACTGTTTTGGATATTGTTTTGGATAATGTTCTGGATAATGTTGAATAAATAATAAAAGAAATTCAGAAAGTCATTTAAATGATTTAAAACTTTGAAATTCAATAACTTTTAAACCGTAACTCGGATTCAAAAACTTTATACATGAAAATTGATCAGAAAAATATAACGAATACGAATATTCTATCTGTATGCCTATCACACCCCTCTAACACAACGAACATCGAACCGTTCCCCCTCCGGACCGGCAGTCCGATAAATTGTCTGGTACTGTTAGAGTGCCCGGATGAATTTATTCCGAACACGAATGTTTCTCGGAATAGATCAACTAGCACGGATACACCTCCCTTATGTTTGTCCGGTAACCACGACACCTCCGGCTTGATCCTTCCCCCTCCGGTCACCCTGTCCGGTAATCATCCGGAGCCGGTAGTTCATCCTCAGATGAATTTCCGTTCTGAGCAATTTGCATTGCACTGCGTTAGAATACCATTAACATTTCATCTGTCATGTCATGCATCTATTTGTATATGCTTGCTGTGTGTTTACTGTTTTCTTCCCCCCCTTAATCTCCGGTAGACCCCGCTGCTGCCGTCGACTACACCGCTGCTGAGTACGACTACTTCGTCGACGACCCTACTACTACCGTCGAGCTTGCAGGCAAGCAGAGCCATTCTCTTCCCCAGATATCGCCTATCTTTCCGTACATTTCTTGCACTAGGCATTGTTATTGCTGCTGCTACGTTGCTTACCTATTCAATTGCATAACCTATCATTGTCACCCCTTGATGTGCCTTCGTCTATCCTATGCTGCCTATTATTATTATTATGCATTATTCAGCAGTGAGCCCTGCGCATTGTTAGCTAGGATTAGATAGAGGGCCGTGATCACTCAGGGGAGTGAACGCGGGTACAAATATTATAACTGCACAGGTACGGTACAAAGCAGACACCGCCAAAGGCCCCTATCTGGGTTATGCCTAGTCACCTCAAGTGTGAGCTATCAAGGAGTAATCCTTGTACTCCCCTCAAGGCTGACTTTGTCTTACCGCCTTAGGGTCCTCAACAACGGTTGTCCTTCAGGTAAGAAGTCGGGCGACCCAACGGTGCCCGCGAGAGGTATTGCGACGGGACGACAGGGAGGGTACGACCAGTGTACCGGTGTGCTTGGCCCCTGATCGTTGGCCGCGAGAGTTACCAAACCACGAGAGTCGAGCTCCTCCAGGAGCACACGCGAGACAAGGTAAGGAGACGGTTCACCTTGTTGGTAACCGCAATGACTTGGTGGGACGACGGGGCAGGCACCGATGTACTGGTGGTCCTGGCTGCTGTCGTTGTCCGCGGGTCAGTTAAGTCGAGGCAACGATAATGGTTGTCACGCCGGTTAATTAAAATGCTAAATGGTTCAGTGAATGTCTTGAGTTGGCTATATGCCATGTACGCACTACCTACCCGTGGGAATTACAAGTTATGGGCTCCTCTGCTTCGTAGTGTCGTCCGAGGACTCTTCAGACGTCAGCAGTACCGCGGCCTACGCCGGGAAGTGGTGTTGTCTTATTTGCCGCGGCAGTGGGATTTGTATTTGCTTTTATTTAACTTCACCGGCCAGCCTCGCACCGTGCAGGAGTACGTCGGGGTTAGGGTCCAAAGCCCCGCGTACATATGATATAGTCCGGCGGATGACCTCTCTGTTGAGTTTGAAAGATGGTCTATGAAGTGTCGGATAGCCTCGGTGGAGCGTTCCCTAACAAGGTTCCCGCCACCCTGGAGATCCGTGCGTGTAGCGTAACACAAGTGCACCCCTGCAGGGAAGATTAATCTATTCGAATAGCCGTGTCCACGGTAACATGACGCTTTATGCTGAAGCTGGATCTTACCACTATAACTATTATTATTAAACTGTATGGTTCCGGGTTTTCTTCCTCGCGGGGATGTCGAGGAGGTGAACTCGGAGGCATTGTTAATTATTACAACTTATTATTATACAATGCTGTAGCAACTTCTGCTGCATTGTTACTTTATGATTTATATAAACTGTTGGTTGATTCTTACCTCATGCTGCAAGACATCGTCGGAAGATGCTAGTCTTCGATAGGACTAGCTTCTTACCCTTGCTCTGGATTTCTGTCTGTCAGTCCACTATATACAACCTCTTCTTTCCGTTGATACAATGCATAATGCTTAGTAGCGGACGTAAGACTCGCGGGTATACTAGATACTCACCTGCTTTATTTCCTTTACTGTTTTGCCTGATCGGCCGCTGCAGCCGACGTTGGAGCCTAGGAGCAGGAGTACCCCGGAGGCGCCTACTACGACGTCGAGTTCCCCGTTGACTAGGAGTAGTTCGGTGGATCCCAGGCAGGAGGCCTCGCCTTTTCGATCTGTATCTCTGATGTGATTTGTGCTAGCCTTCTTAAGGCAAAACTTGACTAACTATGTCTGTACTCAGATATTATGTCTTGTATGACTTATGTATTCGGGTCCGCGTTACCCCCTCTATTGTAACATATTTGTTTATCCTTTTGTGTTTAGTGTTGTGCTGTGATATTATCACCGTGGCACCCTAATCTCAGCCGTGTACCCTGTGTGTATGATTACTGTACACGGATTGATTTTGGGGGCGTCACAATGAGGAGCTCACCGTAAAGGGTTACGTTGACGCAAGCCTCGGCTCAGATCTAGATGACTCGAAATCACAGACGGGATATGTTTTCATGTTGAACAGTGGCGCAATTAGTTGAAGGAGAGGCAAACAGTCAGTCGTCGCCCAATCTACAATGGAGTCGGAGTATATTGCCGCTTGCGAAGCGTCAAACAAGGCATTGTGGCTGAAGAAGTTCGTGATCGAGCTTGGCATTTTTCCCAGCTGCACTGACCCCGTGGGAATCTTCTGCGACAACACGGGTGCCATTGCTAACGCGAAGGAGCCAAGAACTCACTCTACAGCGAAGCACATCCTCCGAAAGTTCCATGTGACGCGAGACTACGCCAGGGATGGACACACTAGGATTCACAAGATACATACGGATCTGAATGCAGCAGACCCGATGACAAAACCACTTCCACAGGGCAAGTTTGAAGAACACCGAGAGACCATTGGTGTTAGATACATACCTGATGTAAACTAGTCTAATTTTTACTCTAGTGCAAGTGGGAGACTGTTGGATATGTGCCCAAGAGACAAATTAATAAAGATATTTTTCACATATCCATTTTGTTCATAATACGTTTTATACTATGCTATAACTGTATTACATGGAAATACTAATACAGGTGTAGTATAAAACATGGTCTGTAGTTTAACTCGGGTAAACTATCTCATTGGGCAATTGATTGATCAAGCTTTCCTGATCATGGCGACACTTAAGTCCATTGACAATGAGGTCATATCGTTAAGGGGAATGATGTGATGGACGTACACCCACCTAAAGTATTGCAATGTGATCGAGTCACATAGTTCAGCGTTGCTATGAATTTGTAACGTATGGCTTAGTCCTTAGACCGTAACGATCATACATAATTGTCATCTATGAGGAGACTTTGATTTGTATCCCACCGCCTGACTGAAATATGCTGGCTATAACGGTGCACTTTGGGTATTCCAAAATAGATGGTTGATGAGTATGTTAATATATCAGAGCGGGATTTGGCAGTCCTTGTGACAGGACAGGTACTCTGGGCCCACTCGGTGATATTGCATCAACACCTTGCAAGGACGTGACTAGGTCACAAGAGATGCAATGATCATGGACGAGAGAAGTTGTTTGTTGTGAACGAGATGTGAACACGGTATGTAGGATACCGACGATCAAACCTCGGACAAACAAAGTACCGCAGCACAAAGGGATTACGTCGTATCGTTAACGGTTTCCAAAAGCGATCGAAGTTCATTCGATGGAAGCGCAAGGGCTGTCAAGGATAGTAACCAGGTCCAACTGACTAGTCATTGGTCAATGAGAAGAGTCTCGACCATGTCTGCTGTTTCCCGGACCGTTAGGGTGTTACACTTAAGGGCAATCGATGCATAGGACAGTTACGGGATCCATCGGTGAAATAGGAGGAATCACCGGAATAGTTCCGGAGGAGGACGGAATGGTTTCCGGACATTTTAAATAGTTCAAAATAAAGTTTAATTGTTTTAATAATGTTTTATTATTTAATTATCTGAATTAAATATTTAAAACATATTAAATAAATTAAAAAAATGGGAAAAAGGCTAAATGGGCCCATGGGGCCCATTAAGGGAGGAGGGGGTCTCCCCCCTTGGGCTTGGCGCCAAGGGTGGGGCCCACCACCCCCCTTGGCCGGCGCACTCCCCCCTCCTTGGGAGTTTAGTCCCACATGGGGGAGGGGAGGAGGATGGCAGCCCCCTTCGCCTATATAAGGAGGGGTAGACCCCCCTTTTTCCAACACACCAATATCTCCTTCTTCCTCCTTCTCCTTCCCGGAAGTGGACTCCCCTTGTTTGGAGTCTGCACCTGGATTGGAGTTCTCCACCATAAGGCAGGCCGTCGTTCTGCTGGAGTCGGGATCCGTAGCCGTCTTTCTTCCGCTGCTCGCCTGGTTCGGGGCCCAGGAGGAACATTGATTGTACCGTACGTGTATAATCTCTTCGAGGCACTACACCTGTGGTGCTACTTCGTCGCTGGAGGTTTACCAAGAGTCATCCTCGCCGGTGGTGGTCTTCTACACGACAAGGAGGTCGTAGTTCCGAGTCTACGCCAGCCACGTTCGCAAGAACGTTTCCCTCTTTCGGTCTTCAAAGGTATGAACACCGATTCCCTCCATTACTTTACATCGCCATAGCATAGATCTTGGGTTCGGGTACCGTAGGTATGAAAAATTTGTGTTTTCTGCCCCGTATCCCAACATCCAGCAACTGGTGAGAGTCTCGGCGGTTCCTCTCAACCTCCATCAGAACCTGAGCCATCGTGGGTGGCGGTGGAAGATTGCCTTCCTCCGGTTCATTCCCACGACCATGGGCACGACCAAGCTGGCCACGGGTTCCTTGAGACATCCTGAAGGTTAAAACCAAGTCAAACAGAGTCGATTGGAAAAGTGTATACAAGGTATTGAAGGTACTGGAAGAATCACAGAGCAAAGGAAGTAATCATCTTGACAACATGGTGGTAAAAGCATACAAGCCATATATTCACAAGCTGTCATACAAACCATACATCGTTTTAGTACAAGCTCCAAGCTAATACAAACGTGATGAAGATGATACATCCTTCATAGGCACTCGGACTTCCTATACATTATTTATCTAAGCCTCTGGAACTTAGAACACCTTGCGTACAACATACTAAAGATACTACTACCTCCTCACTAGAGAAAGACCATAGGCGGTCTCACTCATCTCCATCTCCATAGTAATCCTCGTAAAAGTTACCCACGTAACCCGGTAGCTGAAGGTGACCATCGGAAAACACGGAGGCCTGTGGACCCTGATATCCATTTGGGCAAGGATGGGGCCTAGGTCCAGCGTAGGGTGGAAGCAGAGGACCACGGGGTGGAAAATGCCTCCAATCTCGGGCCAAGCAACTCGAGAAGGCATCTGTGTCCTGACTGGGTAGATATCATCATACTCCACTAAGCCAACACTCACAAAAGGATCCAGGAGTGTAAGTGCTTGATACAAGCGGACACGGGAGGCGTGAAGCTCAAAACGAAGGGCACGTGCATCACGATCTCTATCACAAGCATGCCGAGCAGTGATCTGAAGAAAAGGATCCTCCAAGGAGTGATCTGAGTACAATCCGGTGTAATATCCCTCTTCTCCTGGAAGTGCGGCAGCGATATAGCAGAAAGGTGACCCACTAAGCATTGCATGCTCCTCTCTCAGCAGGGTAATACATGAGTATGCAGCATCCTCCAAGGCCATGTTCTCAGTCGCACCAATGCCATGTCCAAATAGGATAGGCTGAGGAACTCCGATGTGGTGCGGGTAGATCCTGACAGTGCAGTGGAACTGAGTCTGGTTGAAGTCAAGGAACTGCTCCTCAACGGTGTACTCAGGATACCATCGATAGCCAATGAAGGACATCATCTCGGTGAGCATGGCTGGATGTGTTGGATATATGCTCTAGAGGCAAATAATATATGATTATTCCAATATATCTAAGCAAGTTCATAACCAGTTTCATACCGTGCTAGAACTGTGTCAGTGAAACAATGATACAGGTGTGGTATTGAAACCCCCAGAGTTCCTAGTTAGCCTCTACCTCGATAACTAGTTCATGGTCAACATGATGGTCGTGGTTTCGCGATCATGGACAATTAAGTCTCTTGACTATGAGGTCACCTCACTGGTTAAGTGACGTGATGAACATTACCCAAAGTAAGCATTACAGCATGATCAAATCTTGTGAAGGTTCAGTGTTGTAATTACAGAACGTGGTAGACCGTTCCTTTGACCGTGAGTACGTGCATAATTGCTGCCTTCCCCGATGCTTTGACCTACAACCCACCACCTGACTGAAATATGCGGGTCATAACGGTTGTATCTTGGGTATTCCGTGGAGATCTGTTGAGGAGTATTTTTACAAGAGCGGGATTTGTCAATCCATATAATGGATAGATACTCGGGGCCCACTCGGTGAGATTCCATCCATAAAGCTGCAGAGTGTGACTAGGTCACGGGGATGAATATCACGGGAACGAGTGAATGAGGATTAGTTCAGAACGAGGTTGAACCAGACATAGGATGTCATTGATCGAATCTCGGAACAATCCAGTATCGCTGACAAAGGGAATGCTATAAGGCGTAAGGTCCAATCTGTATTGATATCCGGAATGCACAGGGGTCATTATGGGCATCCAGGCCCCGCTGATGATCATTGACCGTATCCTCATCTCGGTCATGACTAGAGTGTTCTCGGACCGTAGGGTAACACACTTAAGGGCTCGATGAAATCGGAGACCTTTTCGGAACTATCAGAGTTACCGGAGAATAAAGGACCGTATCCTCATCTCGGTCATGACTAGAGTGTTCTCGGACCGTAGGGTAACACACTTAAGGGCTCGATGAAATCGGAGACCTTTTCGGAACTATCAGAGTTACTGGAGAATAAAGGAAGCAGCACCGGAAAAGTTCCATGTTGACCCGAAGGAGTTTCGGAGTGAGCCGGAAGGTGTTCCGGAGCACCGGGAGAAGGAATAATATTTTTAGTTATTAATTTATTGAACTAATAATTAAAAACATTTTATTTATAATTAAAAAGTGCTATGGGCCTTATTTATGAAAGAGGCCCAGTAGGGGAAATAAAAGGGAAAAAGAAAAAGGAAAGAGGGGGGAGGCGCCATGGGCCCTAGGGCCCATGAGGGGTGCGCCCCCTCCCCCCCCTTGGCCGGCCACCCCCTTAGCAAAGGGACTTTAGTCCCACATTGCTAAGGGAGAGGGCTTGACTCCCTCCCCTCTGCCTATATATAGATGGGCAGGGTGCACATATTTGATACACAGAAATTCGTGAGAAAATAAATATTACTCCGAATTGAGATCGGTTTTCTCCGGTCTTCTCCCCTTCCTTGTCTCTTTCACAGTGGGCTCCCTAGTGTGAGCCTATAGTGGAATTGAGGCTTCTCTGCTAGAATCGGAGGCCGTCGTGCTGCCGAAGCTCCGTCCGGAGGTATGCTTCCGCCACCTTCGCTGGATCGGAGAACGGAGGTCTTCATCGAGTCTCGTAAGTGTGCGAGTACTACGAGGTGCTACACGTGTGGCACTCCACCCATCCGGGTGCTCAACACATCCAGGGGGCTGTGAAACTTGATCGGCTACATCAACCACGTTTGCGGGAACGTTTCCCGCGCAACAGACTACACCCCGAGGTATGTTATTTCCGCACTCCTTTCCGTTACGGTAATACGGCTAGCTAGATCTTGGGTTATGGGAATGCTAGTTAGAAAATTTTGTGTTTTCTGCTGCGAACCCCAATAGTGGTATCATGAGCTAGGTCTATTCTTAGTATTACTGTACGGATAGAACACATCGGGGATGTGGGCGTTGATTGTATGATTGTTACCCTCCCACGTGTACTTGTTCACATCTGCAGCATTGTTTGATGAAGCGGCCCCCGACCGACCTTACGCGTACGCTTACGCGAGACTGGTTCCACGCTTGACATACGGCTTGTACCGTATAAAGTGGCTGGGGGGGTGTCTGTCTCTCTACTTTAGCGGATGTGGAATTTGCAACGGAGGGCCCCGTGCGGGGTGTAATAGAGACAATCGTATGGTTGACGTTGTGGTTGACTCGTAGGTTAAAACCTGTTTAACTATGAAAGCCCTAGCAGCCACGTAAAACTTGCAATATACAACTAGACCGTCTAAACCTTGTATTGCTAAGTGGGGGCTATCATTCGTTTGTTTGTGATGTAGCGATAGCTTTGCTATGTGTTACTAGTAAGTAGTAATCGTCATCATAAAACAAACTAAAATGGAGACACTGTAGACTTAGTATTGCCATAGCTCAGACATCTTAAAACTTGCTAGTATAGGATACACGACGGTAGCATGTGATAAGATGATCCCTTAACAAAGCCAAACACAAGTATTCTACCGAAGTGTGCACCGCCTGGAAGGTTCTCCCATATGGCTTGATGCTCCGTACATACCGGAGTTGTCCTACATATTCAATGGAGTTAGCATGAGGTTGGGTTCGGCAAGCCTGGCATATGCAGATATGGCCTTGCTGAGCAGCATATAACATGGAGGTTAATTTGGCGAGCCTAGCATATGTAGATATGGCCTCAGAATACTAGAGATCGAAAGATCGAGCATGAGTCACAGTACATATAAGATAATGTGATCGCACAAGTTGTTGTCTACCTTTGAAACTGAACCGTCGGCCGTGTGATATTCGAGGTCGTGCAGTGAATCTGGATCATGTAATCATTAAAACTTCCTAGGGATGAATTGTTTTAGTGCGAGCTCATTTATAATATGATTATATGAACTCATTGTTGTGAACTAGTCTTAATTGTGTTCCTTGTAATTATGTTTGTAGAAAATGAATGCACTAGAGCAACGTGAACTATCTTTCTTCATGGAAGGTGAAAGACTTAGAGAAAATGGGTCAAACTTCATTAGTTGGTACTTACGCCTTAGGACGTCGCTCAAGAGAGCAAACATCTTGTTTACAATAGAAGTGCATGTGGAAGAACATCCGGACGATCATGTTGGCGATCAAGGGATACTTGATCATTATGCTCGCTGACAGAAATGCTCCGTAGTCAGGAATGTCATGATCTTCAGCATGTCAGAGGTTTTGGGCATACAGTTTCAGGACACTGGCTCATATGACATGATGGACACGCTAAAAACAATGTTCGTACATGAGTTTAGAGTTGCCAGTTTTGAGTTAGAAAGCAAGTTTCTATCTACAAAGATGGAAGAACGCACAAGCCTTGGTGATCACTTGGATAGGATGCATGAGATGTACCTGACCCTGGTGGAGGACTATGAATATTGGACAATGAACGAAAGCACCACAGAAGAGTTTGCAATAAACACGTTATTGCACTCACTCCCTCCGAGTTATGGTGATTATGTTCATAGATATGTCAGAAGAGGAGCTAATATGAGTCTCCAGAACTTCATCACTGATCTCTTGGCCGCGGACATTGCTCCTATCGAGGATGCAAAAGTCGTGGATGGAGAAGGAATATACTTGATATACTTTATAAATGTTTACTCCCGTATACAACATTTGCAGTAAATGAGTATCTGATACTTATTCTGTTTTATGAAAACAGGACTTGCCGTTGCATGGACGGGAAGAGGTGAAATCGAGGATTGATGGATATCAAGTCAGTTGATGGCCAACATGGATTCCACCAAGACATCTATCATAGGAGATACTTAGAGTATTAGATAAATCTTATGTAATCCTTATAGTATGAACACTTAGTTGTGTGTCTTGCATCTCGCGAGACAAAGTTATTCATGTAATGAGACAAGTTAGTTGTTCCATCTTTATGAATAAAAGTGTGCTTATACTTTGATTACGTCTTGATTTATGATATGATAGAAAGCATTTATAATACTGCTATTATTTTCAAGAAATATTCAATGTTTAATGATAAAGTTGTCTTGATTATAACAACTCAAAGATTTGATTGCATGAGGTGACTTCATAACTGATGAATTCATTAAATGTATGATCTATTAACTTGTGAGTTCATTATCGAATGAAAGTCATAACTTGATTGCATGAGATGGATTAGATACACGATCTATGAACCTCTGCAATAAATACAACCATGACAAGGTTCTAGCAAGTAGAACTTGTGCCAATCATTATACATAAATGATGTACTAAATGGGCACGTGAGTTATCATTAAAGACTTCATATGATTAATTGAAGGTTGTATTCAATTGAGATCATAAAAACTGAGATTAAGGAATCACAGTGAGAAGTGAGAATACAAGGATACATATCACTACGCTACGATCCGAAATGATAAGTATTGATATTGACATAATGGGAGACTTGTGGAAGTTGTTCCACAAACTACGATGGAAGATGAAAGTGCTAGACTACTTAAACCAGTCGTAGTCATACTAAACCGTAGTATGGTCTAAACGTTCTTTCCCCTAGCACTATAGTTATTGTCGAATAAGGTTGTTTAATTCATGAAATTAAAACACCCACTTCATGAATAGGAAACCATCCTAAATCTAACGAGACATGATAGCTCCATAACTAATGGTGTTATAAGGTTTCTTAAAAGAAAGAATTTCTTTGTAATAAAACTACAAGAAATTGAAATTACATATTCTCCCCGAATAGCAAAATGTGTGTTGCTTGATTGGTAATGCGAGAAGAAGTCTCTCGACACGGATCCAATGGGAGATAATGGAAACTTTGACCAGGGTATTGGACCTTGCCTTCAGAATATCAGAGTATTGCAACGGAAGCATGTTTCGCTGTAATGACACTGTATAAGGAAGGATATGCCATAGATGATTGATCTTGGTATATGAATTGAAGCCATTGTTGAATTTAGAAGGTTGTCATGAATACGTTCTGTACGAAACAATAATCATGAGTCTTCTTAATAAAACAATAAAGAATAACATTGCTTGAGACACAAAGGAATGATGGTAGCCTAGAACACGAGGAGAAATGAAATAATATTGAGTTACATATAGGATGGCTCACGTCCCATGAAATAAATCGGTTATTTCATATTCTCGACAAACTGGAAAGTTATTGAGAATAATGTAATGGGCATAAGGCATTATTTGGTTATGACCAAAGTTCAATGGTGATTGACTACGGAAACGTAGGAATGCTTTAATCAATAAAATATTTCATTTACACTACGATGGACCATAGCCTGAAATTGCATCTCAGTCAAATTTGGGATTTGAAAGAGAATTTCAATGGGCATGACGAAGGTTATTTCGTTAAAAGGATGGACTATAGTACCTCAAGACAGGAACCCTCAACCTTGATTTGATCAAGTGATTTTGTGATGACCAAAATATTGAGTGGGCCTGCAGTTTCATGAAACTGAGTGGGAGCTTTGAAGACTTCCCGGAAACTTGGAATGCAGAGGGCATTTTCTGAGTGGGATCTTTGGAAGCATTGTCATTATGTGTGACATAGTGAACAATAAAATGACTTGATGAAAGCTGAACCACAAATATATGAGTATATGATGGATATATTTGAGTGGGAGCATGATCATTGTCTCAAACATATATGCATTGATATGTGTGAAGAATGATCTCATATGTATATATATGGATATGCATTGATTGTGTATATAGAGAATCGTCTTATATACATATGTGCATTATGATATATATAGAGCATAAGGCAAATAAAATACAAGATTGCAAGAATCTTCTTTTATGTGAAATACCAACACATTACACGTTGAAATCTATATGAGTAGATTAAGATACGGATAATGAAATGAAGTGAAGGTTGGAATAATCTTCGAAGACAAGAAACACGTTCTTGTGGCTAGAAATTATATAATGGATGAAATCCAAATATCACAAGAAATGTCTTGATGGAAGAATAGAGATGCACCATGTACTGTACATGTGATCTTATATGTTCTTGACATATGATTCTACCATATAACATGCATTGTGAATCCAACAACAGAATGACTCAAAAGTTCTTGGAAGAAGAACAGATTCCGATGTGCTTTAGGAGTAAAACACAGAATCTGAATAAAGTCCATGCATTCAGTATATGAGGAATACTGAGGACTATTCTCTAAAATATAGAAAGGATAATAGACTTCAATGTAATGCAAGATTACAATTGGAAGCCATATTATGGGTCTATATGGAATTAGAGACATCACCAAAGACATGAAAGAGATGTGAGAAAAATTCACCGCACTACAAACATAATACTACTTAAGAAAGTAGACGTATGGATAGAAGTTTAGCGTTAGAAGTATTGGACTTCTGGTTGAGTGTATTTCCCAGTATATATGACTAAGGATGAGTCTTCTAAAGACTGAACCAAGAGATCATTGGAGGATACTGTGAAATAATAGTCTCACTCTCCCGCGAAACTTATATCCAACCATTATATGATAATGAGTGGTATGTCAAAAGAGCTTTTGACCTGTACCAGTTGCAAAGGAAACATACGAATCTGAATTGGTGCAGTTCGTTGACGAAACCTCTTCCATGAGCATGCATGATCAATGAACACTTATGTGATAAGATGATTATGATCGGAAAAATGCGGCTAGATTATTAGCACTCTAGTGCAAGTGGGAGACTGTTGTGTGACGCCCCCAAAATCAAGTCATGTACAATAAACATACACCCAAGGTACACAATCGAGATCAGGGACTCACGGTGAGATATCACAACACAACTATACAAATAAAAATAATACAAGCTATTTAATACAAGCCAGGGGCCACGAAGGCTCGAATACAATAGCTCAAGAGCACAAAGTTAGCGAAAGAAAAAGTATCTGAGTACAGACACAAGGTACAAGTTTGCCTTAAGAAGGCTAGCACAAAAACAACACGATCGAAAAGGCGAGGCCTCCTGCCTGGGAACCTCCAAACTACTCCTGGTCAAAGGGAAACTCGACGTCGCAGAAGGCATCGGGGATCTTCATGTTGCGGTGGTCGGCATCGGGGATCTTCCGCTCCTAGGCTCCAACGTCGACTGCAGCGGCCGATCAGGCAAAACAAAAAGGGGGAAATAAAGCAAGGGTGAGTATCTAGCATACCCGCGAGTCTTACGTCCGCTACTAAGCATTTATGCATGTATCAAATGGAAAGGGGAGGCTATATATAGTGGACTGCAAGATAGAAATCAGAATAAGGGTAAGAAGCTAGGCCTAACGAAGACTAGCATCTTCGGACGAGTCTTGAAGCACAAGAAGAGAATCAGCCAACAGTTTATATAAAGCATAAAGTAACAATGCAACAGAAGTTGCTGCAGCATTGTATAATAATAAGTTTTAATAATTAATAATTATATATGCCTCCGAGATCCCCTCCTCGACTTCCCTGCGAGGAAAAGAAACCGGAACCAACAGTTTAATAGTAGTAGTTTGTAGTAGTAGGATCTGGCTTCAGCATAAAGCGCCCTGTTACCGTGGACACGGCTATCCGAATAGATTATCATCCCTGCAGGGGCTGCACTACTTTTACCCTACACGCTCGGATCTCCAGGGTGGCGTACACCTTGTTAGGGAATGCCCCACCGAGGCTAACCGATACGCCGAAGTCCATCCTTCGAGCTCAACAGAGAGGCCATCCGCCGGTCTAAATCCTAAGCACAAAGGAACTTTGGACCCCTGTCCTTTGTACTCATGCACGGTACGCGACTGGCCGGTGAAGCAGACCCACCTCCCACTACCGGAGTAGGCGGTCCAAGCCCGGCAATCAGCTTGAGGTAAAGCTGACGTCTGAAGAGCCCTCGAACGAGGCTACAACGCAGAGGGCCCACACCATAATCCCACGTGGAGGTAGTGCGTAAAGGGCACGATGACCCACTCAAGTCATCCACCTGACCCATTAAGCATTTTAATTATTATCTGTCGGAACAACCGTTATCGTTGTCCTTATTTAGGTGAGTCTCGGACAACGACAACAGTCAGGTCCACCCCCATTACCGGAGCCAGTGGCCGCCTGCCCTGTCGTCCCACCAACTCGTGCGGTTACCAACAAGGTGAACCGTCTCCTTACCTTGTCTCGCGTTTGCTCCGAAGAGCTCGACTTTCGTACAACAGGATGTCTGTCGGCCACGAACAGTACCAGGCCCGCCGCACACCGGTGGAATACACCTGACCCGTCGTTCCGCTAAAATACCCTACGCGGGCACCGTTGGGTCACCCGACTCGTTAACTTTTAAGGACACCAGTTGATTCGAGTGCCTACCATCAAGTGAAACCAGGAGGAATCACCCTCGATGGTACACTTGAGATGGCTCGACAGAGAAATCAGCGAAATGAACTAAAGAGGAATATTCTCGTATCACCCCGGTGGTGCCGAGACACCAGCGGAATGAACTAAAGAGGTAAACCTCGTATCATCCCGGTGATGCTACGCTACTGAGCCGACAAGAGTGAAATACGAGTCCGTCCACTCGTAAGTCAAACTCGAAGCGACTCGGCAGAGTCTCGCCGTTGTAGGTCCTCTAGGGCGTCTGCATTGATCCGTACCTGTTGCAGTTATAATATTTGATAATCCGCGTTCACTCACTAGAGTGATCACGGCCCGCTATTCTAAACCTATCTAACAATGCTCAGGGTTTACTGCTGAATATTATATATATTTATAGGCAGCATAGGGTAAAGGAAGGTACATCAAGGGGCGACAAAAATAGGCTATGCAATTGAATAGGATTGTAACGTAGCAGCAGCAGTAACAATGCCTAGTGCAAGAAAAGTACGGAAAGATAGGCGATATCTGGGGAAGGAAAATGGCTCTGCTTGCCTGTAAGCCCGACGGTAGAGGTACAGTCGTCGACGAAGTAGTCGTACTCAGCGGCGGTGTAGTCGGCGTCAGCAGCGGGGTCTACTGGAGAATAAGGGGGGGGGAGAAACAGTAATATAAAGCAGACATAGCAATCAATGCATGACATGACAGATGAAATGTTATCGGTGCTCTAACGTAGTACGAAGCAATATGCTCGAAGCGGGAATTCATCCGTGGATGAACTGCCAGCTCCGGGTGATTACCGGACAGGGTGTCCGAAGGGGGAAGGGATCATGCCGGAGGTGTCGTGGACATCCGACAAACGTATGGGTGGGGTATCCGAGTTAGTTGAACTATTCGGAACAACTTTCGTGTTCGGAATAAACTCATCCGAAAAGTTTTACCGGCTCCGGTCGTCTGACAGACAAATGAACCGGAGGAGAAATGTTCCATGTTCGGTATGTTAGAGGGGTGCGGTGGATATACGGGTAACGTATTCTTATCCATTGTATTTTTCTGATCAAGATTGATGTATAAATTATTTTGACCCGACTTACGGTTTAAAAGATATTAATTTATTAAGTTTAATTCATTTTAATCATTTTTTTATTTATATTTATTATTTAAATCAAACATTATTCATAAGTGGTTTGACTGGTCAAACAGACAGGTGAGACCCAACTGTCAGTGACTAGCCAATTTAATCAGTGTATTAAGTTTGTTTAAAGAAATAATTATTCAGTGGGCTTCACATGTCAGTTTTCTGAAATTTCTCAAAGTCTAGAAATCTGCATATTATCTCACTTAGCTGTATTCGAAGGGCTACGGTTCAACGTTCAGCTCATCCGCCGAGTTAGTGCCATATATCAAGTCGAACAATTTTCTGTGATCTCGAATCTGGTACGGACGCCAAATTTATCAGGGTTCATTTACTTAATTAAAACTTTGACCGAAAAGTGCTACTTGATGTTAATTACACAAACTGTTAAAATATACTAACTTTTCTTGATGATTGGCATTGATCTATAGTTCATATGGAGATACATCCTATACATGTTTTGCACTAAAATATGTGTACTATCATGCCATGCCCTTAAATGGCATGAAAAATCCATGTAGTGTGTTTATCTACAGCTCCAAAGTAGCAATGGTGATATAACAGTTTTGCTTTTAACATAAATCTGCATTTTGCGATTTTTATAGGAATTAATCTATGCATTATTTGGAATTGGTCCAATGGAACAATCTGGAGCTGGGTAAGTGTACTCTTAACCCATATAATTTTTAGCTACTTTCGGATGTGTTTTGTGGCTGTTTTTCTGCTGTAAAAAGTGGTACAGCAGCAGTTGTAACTTGAGCAACAACAGTTTCAGTTAGCAATGGCAGCAACACTGGAGTAATCAGCAGCCACAGAAGTGCAGAGCACCACGGGACACACCAGCGCACACACACATCGCATGGACCTAGCCATGGCCGTGGCCAATGGCCAGCGTCGGGCACGCCTGCCGGCCGACCGTGGCCACAATCAGCAGCAAGCGCAGGGCCGTGGCCCCACACACCACGCATGCACACTCGGCAGTCAGCACGCACACACACTACACCACGCACAGCACGGAGACACGGCCATGGCCGGCCCGGGAAGCTCAGCGTCGACGGGGAGGTTCTACAGTGGCGGATTCGAACGGGAGAAGTGAGGAATCAGACGAGATGCTCACGGGGATGCTCAAGGACGTCTCGTGGAGGCCGAGGAGGCGCCGGAGCAGCGGCACGGCGACGAGAGTCGCGGAGGCAGTGGAGCAGGGCGGCGCGATTCGGGCGAGGTCGTGGTCTCCGGCTCGAGGTCGAGGGTGGGGGCGAGCTGGAGGAGCAAGGAGACCCTCCCGGACTTGCTCCTGGCCGAAGAGGAGGCCGGTGGCCACGCAGACGGCTCCGGCGCGGCGGCAGCCATGGCGACTCCGGCGCAGGACAGGGGGCAGAGCGCGAGGGGAGGAAGGGGATGGGAAAAGGGGGCGGCTAGGGTTTCCTGGAGAAGGGGGCGCATTGCAGGGATCTTATCCCCGGCGGCGGCCTCCTGATGGTCGCCACGGGGATGGCCGGCGGCGTGGCGAGGCTGGATGGGTGCCACGCACCGCGGTGAACAGGGGGAAGGGGGGAGACAGTTGGGGTTGGGCCGTGGGCTGGGTGGCCCAGGGGGAGAGGGGGGGTTGGGCTAGGGGGAGAGCAGTAGATTAGGTTCCCTATTTTTTTATATTTCTTTTAATTCTTTACTGTTGTATTTAATTTTATTGCTTAGGCATTTTTGTAAAATTTGAGAGTTGCTCCAATATTATTGTCATGTAATATAAAATTGCTACAAAAAGTTTGATCAGCAATTAAATTCATTTGTATCACATTTAATTATTTAAATGATTAAATGGGGTTATTTTACTACTGTTTTCATTTGTTTCAATTATTAAAACATTGTGATAAATATCCACTTCCCTAATATCATCACCTACATAGTTTTATGCAATTTATAAAATTGTTTGCACAAATTTTGAATCAAGTTCAATTTCCACTTCTATTTAATTTTCTCGGGACAATTTAGTAATGCTAACATATTGATCAAAATCTATAATAGCCGATGGGTTCTTTGCAAGGTTATGGACCTTCAGTTTTATCATCTTTAAAATTTTGATGACCATATTGTGTTGGAATTTTTATACGGGTTGAAATTGAACAAGTCATGATTAAGAATGATCATCACATGCTTAACCACAGTGATTGGTGTTAATCAAAATTGATTACTGTTACAACCAAGGTGATTACTGTAGCGTGACACCCGGGGTGTTACATGTTGGATATATGCTCTAGAGGCAAATAATATATGATTATTCCAATATATCTAAGCAAGTTCATAACCAGTTTCATACCGTGCTAGAACTGTGTCAGTGAAACAATGATATAGGTGTTGTATATAAACCCCCAGAGTTCCTAGTTAGCCTCTACCCCGATAACTAGTTCATGGTCAACATGATGGTCGTGGTTTTGCGATCATGGACAATTAAGTCTCTTGAATATGAGGTCACCTCACTGGTTAAGTGACGTGATGAACATTACCCAAAGTAAGAATTACAGCATGATCAAATCTTGTGAAGGTTCAGTGTTGTAATTACAGAACGTGGTAGACCGTTCCTTTGACCGTGAGTACGTGCATAATTGCTATCTTCCCGGATGCTTTGACCTACATCCCACCACCTGACTGAAATATGCGGGTCATAACGGTTGTATCTTGGGTATTCCGTGGAGATATGTTGAGGAGTATTGTTACAAGAGCGGGATTTGTCAATCCATATAATGGATAGATACTCAGGGCCCACTCGGTGAGATTCCATCCATAAAGCTGCAGCGTGTGACTAGGTCATGGGGATGAATATCACGGGAACGAGTGAATGAGGATTAGTTCAGAACGAGGTTGAACCAGACATAGGATGTCATTGATCGAATCTCGGAACAATCCAGTATCGCTGACAAAGGGAATGCTATACGGCATAAGGTCCAATCGGTATTGATATCCGGAATGCACAGGGGTCATTGTGGGCATCCAGGTCCTGCTGATGATCATTGACCGTATCCTCATCTCGGTCATGACTGGAGTGTTCCCGGACCGTAGGGTAACACACTTAATGGCTCGATGAAATCGGAGACCTTTTTGGAACTATCGGAGTTACCGGAGAATAAAGGAAGCAGCACCGGAAAAGTTCCGTGTTGACCCGAAGGAGTTTCGGAGTGAGTCGGAAGGTGTTCTGGAGCACCGGGAAAAGGAATAATATGTTATAGTTATTAATTAATTGAATTAATAATTAAAAACATTTTATTTATAATTAAAAAGTGCTATGGGCCTTATTTATGAAAGAGGCCCATTAGGGGAAATAAAAGGGAAAAAGAAAAAGGAAAGAGGGGGGAGGCGCCATGGGCCCTAGGGCCCATGAGGGGTGCGCCTCCTCCCCCCTTGGCCGGCCACCCCCTTAGCAAAGGGACTTTAGTCCCACATTGCTAAGGGAGAAGGGTTGACTCCCTCCCCTCTGCCTATATATAGATGGGCAGGGTGCACATATTTGATACACAGAAATTCGTGAGAAAATAAATATTACTCCGAATTGAGATCGGTTTTCTCCGGTCTTCTCCCCTTCCTTGTCTCTTTCACGGTGGGATCCCTAGTGTGAGCCTATAGTGGAATTGAGGCTTCTCTGCTATAATCGGAGGCCGTCGTGCTACCGAAGCTCCGTCCGGAGGTCTGCTTCCGCCACCTTCGCTGGATCGGAGAACGGAGGTCGTCATCGAGTCTCGTACGTGTGTGAGTACTACGAGGTGCTACACGTGTGGCACTCCACCCATCCGGGTGCTCAACACAGCCAGGGGGCTGTGAAACTTGATCGGCTACATCAACCACGTTTTCGGGAACGTTTCTCGCGCAACGGACTACACCCCGAGGTATGTTATTTCCGCACTCCTTTCCGTTACGGTAATACGGCTAGCTAGATCTTGGGTTATGGGAACGCTAGTTAGAAAATTTTGTGTTTTCTGCTGCGAACCCCAACAGGATGCCCACGCACATCGAGGCACCTAGTCAAACGAACAATCTGCCGAGGGGGAAGATCCACCATCTGAAACAGAAAGAAGGAGTTTGCAAATGCATCAGATTATGAAGAAACTTGGAATGAGTCGGACAACATAACTAATGTAATTGCAAGAAAAGAGAATTTCTTACAACATGGAAACAACACTTACATACGATGTAAGAAATCAGGAAGCATAACAACTCTAGCAAACCAAACACAACTCTCCTACGGCTACAAGGAAGCAAACAACGAGATGTTCTAGTAAGACATAGATGAGCCTAGTCCTATCTTCCCGTAGAAAAGATGAGGGTGACTCAGAACTCAGAACGATGAGGGTAAGGAGAAAAAAGAAGCCTTACGTTGTTCCCTTATATACCCAGAGTAACTATATAACTATAGAAGGCTAGACTCAACTTCGACCAAGGCTGCTAATCCTACAGCCAGTCCTGCTCGGATACCAAGTCTGTCGGGTCCCGGGGTTAGCGTATGCAAGTTCCGCTATAACACAATCATATGGAGAGCCGAGAACCGTACCCACTTGTCTAAGCAGACAAGGCCAAGCAAAGAACGTTCTCGGAAAGCATCGAACGTGAGGGGCATCCCAGGCCGGATGATCAACTGAGATGGGTCCTCATCGTCCGCACACAAGTCTAAATGATATGGGTGGTGAAGTCCCATATACATAGACAAGTCGCATCAACCATACTATCGATTGTATTACAACCCTTACATAGACTTACTCCAGCCCGATCACTTAGTCGGGATCCAGGGCGGGCTCGATCATACAACAAAGTGTGCCACGTGGCAGAGTCACGAGCAATCGCATCGCGGTGCCCCAAGCTGCGCACATCTAAGGGCCACTTGGTGTATAGAAGACCGCCAACCAGATCACAACTAAGGTCTCGAAAACCCATACTAAGACATGCATGTTATAATCATACACGCAGCACACATGTCTAGTATGAACAACAGGTATCATTGCAATTCTCTAAAAAAATTACAACTTTCTTGATAACTCTTACAGAGTGCACACAGAGATCACAAGTTTGTGATCCAACATTACATCAAACATGCGGAAGCAAAGTAGGTCTGAGTACAGACAAGTTTAACAAATGGCTTAGAGAAGCCTTATTTAGAAACAAGCCCTTCCACAAGGGACCAGTCGTCTGACTGGGACTACACTAGCTTGGCTTCAGTCGTCGAGCTCCAGGAAGAATCCACCTTCGGGGTCAGTGGGTTCATCTAAAACATAGAATAAGAAAACGTGAGTACAAAGTCGTACTCAGCAAGACTTACGTAGGAGCTATACTACTCATGCACATGTATCAAGGTAAAGGGAGGTGGGGTTCAAATGCAAAAGTGCCAGCTTTGACTTGGCTAGTCCTGAACTACGAGTGCCGGACTTGAGGTAAGAAGCGTACACGAGTCCACTACATGTCTCCAACCAATTACACCACTATGTTGCCTTCCTCGACTCCCCACGAGAAAGCACGCCATAGCACTCACGCTTATCTTGGCAAGTTTTATAAGTATCCAGTTCAAGTTGTCTAATAATGATGCACAGCTTTCCAAGTAGTCCCTTACCGTGGACGCGACTATTCGAATAGTTTATTAACCCTGCTGGGGTGTACTGCTACACACATGAAACTATCAGTTACCACCGGAATCTCTTCACCCTTCAAGCGGGTGTCGGCGAGGATAATTTCCACAAATTTTACCTCACAGCCAACTCAGGTTCAATGAAGACGCCTATCTGGGATGGTTTCCACATTCGTAACCCGTCCGGTTTACCGAAGTGGTCCCAGAAGATGTGTGCGTGGTGCATAAGCCGGTCTCGGTTGAGCCGTTCTCTCACTTTGCAGCCAGGCCACAAACCTACCAGAACTCCAAACCACTGCGACTCATTGAACTGAGGAGGGGTGAGTTAGTAGGTTGAGCGGGGGTCCATGTGCCCAACATGTGGTAGTACTCTTCGTCTTGGATCACCACACAAGAACTCGGGCTTAGGGCGGTGTTCAACGAGACAACCCACTGTGTACTCCTACACAGCCTCTCATCGTTCACCTTGTATTAGGGTAGATTCACCAACACATTTCCACCATCATCAACATGATTACTACCATCCCGACTCACATAAAAGTATCAACATTGTATCACTCTAAGCATGCAATAAGCAGTAACAGTTGCAGGGGCCACATGATATCAATCAACTCCTACATCTGCTAGGTTTGTGGTTTTCTTACTATTGTGACAAATGATAGGTCATGCAAAGGAATGGGTTTATCTATGCGGTAGAAACGTAGCATGGTAATCGTCCTAAACAATGCATAAGAGAGACTGAGAGGGAAGTGGGATTTTATCGACATGATCAAAGGGGGTTTGCTTGCCTTGCTGACGAGGGTCGTACACGGTATCTTCAACGGAGGGGGTGATCTCGGGTTCTGGCTCCACCTCTATTCGACAAACAACACAAACATCGAAACAATAATAAGACAATGCTCAAACACATGAGTTGAAGGTTGAAACTTGATGTATGTGTCACTGATGTGTGAGTTATTCCAATTAAAAGGAGTGTATTACATTTGCAATGCAAAATCAAACTCCAATTGAATTTCCATAAGGGTTCATATGCAATGTTGCCACTGTTCACCCAATTTGATTTGGTAAAACATGAAAACAGATTGCATATTCAGAATCCTTGCATTTTTCTGGTAATTTTACATATATTATATGTTTAATTTGGAGTTAAAATGAATTAGTTATGAATTTCCAAAGTTTAATTCAATTTCTGGAATTTCTGATAATTCTTTAAATAGGAAAAACGATTTAATGCGTCAGCATGATGTCAAAGTGACATGGGGGGGTGCTGACAGGTGGGGCCACCTTGTCAGTGTCTGGGTTAATTAACCCGTCTGGTTTAAATTAGCCAGTGGCTAATTGAGCCACTGGGGCCCAGTGTCAGTGGGTGCTTAGTGGGGGGATTAACTTAAGTTAATCCCTGCCACGTTGGCACGCCGGCGGCGAGTCACCGGTGACTCTAGTGCGCGGCGGCGCAACTCGGGACGACGCTCTAGGGGGCTAAACTTTGCGCCGAGGCCATCTTCTTGAAGCCCTGGACGACGCTCGTTGATCTGGACCAAGAACAGAGGCGGGGGAGGCATGGACTCGTCGTCGGCGACGAGACCTAGCGGCGGCGGAGCTACTGGCTCGGGGTGGAACTTGCTGTGGTGCACCATTGGAGCCACGGATGGGAGCGTTCGAAGCAGCGTAGCAAGGTGAACATGATAGACATGGGCTCGAGCTCGACTACTTCACGGTGGCTCGCCGACGAGCACCGCGGCGGCGCTGATCTACGGCTCCCATGGCAGATCGCGACAGAGGCAGCAACAAGGGGCGGGAAGAGAGGGGTTTGAACCGCCTTCTCACCAGAAGTTCAAAGGCGGTAACGGCTTGAGATGGGGTGGCTTGACGGCGTCGCAATTGTCATCGATCTTCTTCGGCTCCGGCGAGGGCTCGGGCTCAAATTCGGCGGCTACGGAGGCTCCGGTCTCGTCATCTTCTGCAGATCGACGAAGGGCTCAACGCTGGACACAGGGGAAAACTTGGCTGGGCTCCTCGACGTCAATGACCACGCGGGGGTGCGTCGGTGCTCTGGCGATCTCTCCTGTCGACGACGAACACGGCGAGGGACGAAGGGGAAACTGCGCTGGAGGGGGAGGAATGGATAGGGACGTCTCCCAGACGTCTCCAGACGAGGGGATAACCCCTGGGGAGGCAGGCAGCTGCCTGGCGCGCCCACGGCGCTCGCCGGCGACCTGCTTGCCTGCCTGGAGGGGGAAGAAGACGCATGTACCCCCCCTAGGCTGGGCTGGGCTGCTGCTGGGCCAGGTACGGCTAGTTGGGCCCGAGGCCAGGTAAGTACTCGTTTTGTTTTTCTGTTTCTTTTTCTTTTCTGTATTTTGTTTTGCCTTGCTAAGTAAAATAGCTAGGCATTTTATAAAATGCTCCAAATTTTTATGTGGACTTGTAATGCATATAGCTAGCCACTCATAAAGTTTGGGCATTTTTAAAATTCAAATAATTTGAACTTTAATTCAAATATGGGTTTAAATTTAAATCCATGCTCCTTTTTGAATATTTGAAAAATCCATGAGCATGGGATTGGTTCCACATCACTTGATATGTGATCACACTCATTTATGATACTTTTCAAAAATGCAAAAGGAATTTTTGGACATCCTTTTATTCTGGCCATTTGAATTAAATTCATCCGGGGGTGTTCTCTCTCCTATTTCATTTTCTTTTTGAAATTTTTCCATGATGCAAAGTGAGACTTGATCCTAGCACATACCTAACAGAGGGTTCTGACAGCGAGATCCCAAAAAAGGGTTCTGTCTTAAGAAGAATCCCGTCACGGGGAATAAATAGGCGAAGGGGGGCAACCAGGGGGGCACCAGGTGTCCAAGCGGCCCCCTGGCGTGACCAAGCCCTAGGTCGCGACACCAGGGCGCCTGGACCCCTGGTGGTGGCCCTCTGGCCCCACCCAGGTGATTCCGGAAGGTTCTTCTGCGCTGATTTTTTATTTGATTTTTGGGGCACTTTTAATATGGGGGAAACCTGAAATAGAAAAACAGCAGAAAACAGGAACTGGCACTATGGTGCATTGAGTTAATAAGTTAGTCCTAACATGATCAAAATTGTATGAAAGTGTATCTAGATCATAGCAATATCACACAAAACATGCATGGAGCAAGCAGAAATTATAGATACGTTTGGGATGTATCACATGCTTAGATCTTAGTTTTCATGCTTATCTTTTTAAGAGTTTTTATTTAGGTTGCTTTTAGGAACTTCCTTGAGTTATCATGCTTATCTTGTTTAGTGAGTTGGCTTGTTGCACTGAGTTGTGTGTCTTGCATGAATAGGTAATTAAGGTTGCTGTTATAAGTGTAGTAGTAACTTGCAATAGTTTTGAGATATTGATTTGAGTAATGTTTGGACTTTTGGTGCCAAGAGATTGAGCCTATTAATGATAGGTGTCGTATTTTGGGCAATAAGTGCTTATTTTCGAAAACTACAAAAAAATAGTTGAGAACTCTAGCGACTAGATGGATTGCTAACCTATGGAGGGGTTGGAATATATAGAGTACCCTCACGTACCATGGGTCGAGGATGCGCAAGGATAACCAAACACCCATACACTCCTCCTTGGGGTACTTGCCTCTTTGTGAACCTCCTGATTAGATAGAGAGTTACCGATAATAAGTTCATGAGTTCTTCAGACTAATGCGAGTATTCGATTGTTGGTACTTCCACCTCCCATATTTTGCTAGCCTCTTCGGTACCGTGCATTGCCCTTTCTCATCTTGAGAGTTGGTGCATACTTCGTCGGTGCATCCAAACCCTTGGCATGATACGCTCTGTCATCATAAACCTACTTATATCCTCCTCAAAACAGCCACCATACCTACCTATCAAGGCATTTCCTTAGCCTTTTTGAGATACATTGCCATGCAACATCCACCATCTCATGACTTAATCTTCATGTCATACATGCTTTTGCTTGATCGAGGAGCCGCATGCTAGTTGGGCCTTGCCCTTATCATTGCTACATGACACGCTAGTATCATTGCATATCCTGCTACATTGGCAAAGGCATACATTTGCATACATCATGATAGTTTTCATTTTTCTCTATGTTGAGTACTTCTTGTAATGTGTGAAGATCTTCTTTTATGTTCTTGTAAAATATAGAGTGTTTCCCTTAAGTGAGGAAAACATCCGAAAGAGGACAAAATAAAAGATCCCAAAACAGGACAAATTAAAAGATCCCAAAGAGGACAAATGAGAGATAAATAAAAGGAGCCAATGAGGCCACAAAAATACAAAAAATAGAGAAAAATAGAAAAAAGAAATAAAAATAGAGAAGGGGCTACACTACTATTTCTTTTGGAAGATCCACACTCGTACTCCTATGTCATATTTGTACTCCGTAGAGATAATCATTCATGCATTACTATGTGGGGATCCTTACACTATAGAAAAGGCTATGGAAAGGCCTTGATAGGTAGGTATGGCGGCTGTTTTGAGGAAAGATATAAGGAGGTTTATGATGACAGAGCGTATCATGCCAAGGGTTTGGATGCACCGGCGAGGTGGACGCCAACTCTCGAAGTGAGAAGAGGGCAATGCACGGTACCGAAGAGGCTAGAAAATATGAGGAGGTGGAAATGTCAACTTTCAATACTTACATTAGTCCGAAGAACTCATGCACTTATTATCGGTAACTCTCAATCTAATAAGGAGGTTCACAAGTACCCCGAGGAGGAGTGTATGGGGGTTTGGTTATCCTTGCGCATCCTTGACTCATGGTACGTGAGTGTACTCTAATATCCGATCCCTCCAAAGATTAGTGATCCATTTAGTACCTAGAGTTCTCAACTAGTTTGGTAGTTTTTGAAAATAAACACGGTTGCCCAAAATACGACACCTATCACTAATAGGCTAGATCTCTTGACACCAAAAGTTAAAACATTACTCACAACAATACCTCAAAACTATTGCAAGTTACTACTACACTTGAATAGCAACCTCAATTACCTACTTCAAGACAAGACACAACTCAGTGCAACAACCAACTCTCTTAACAAGATAAACATGAAAACTAAAGAGAGCTCCAGAAACAACCTAAACTAAAACTAAAGCTCTTGAAAAAGATAGACATGAAAACTAAGAGCTAAACATGGCAGCAGCTACGAAAAGATAAAGAGCACACAACAGAAGAAAGATAAGCATGAAAATCCTATGATGTGTTCTAGTTTGAAGTGGAGCATGTTTCTCTCCCACACAAAGTAAGATGGGTTCTAACTTGTTATTAAGACCAAGAAAAGCTAAAGAAAATTAAAAAATTAAATCTAAGAGTGAGACGCTCCAAGCATAGCACATAATGTATGAAGTGATAAAAATATAATGAGACAGAGGACGAACTGATGATTGTTGATGGAGAAGGGGATGCACGTGGGCATCCCCAAGCTTGAGCGTTTGACACTCCCGGATATTCTTTCATCATCTTCCCTAGCACATTTGAAAACTCCCTTTATACATAACTCATCATAAGCTGATTAGAGAGGTTAGTACACTTAATAAATTATCATTTCTCTACTGGATATAAAGATATTCTTGAAGAGCTACTGTTTCTCAAGATTGCCAAAAAGTTTTTGCAAACAAAAAGCAAGCTTAAGGTTTGCAAAAGTGAGGAAAGGCAAAACGTGGCAGAATCTGTGAAAAACAGAACATCATGTAGTAAATAAATTTTTCGGGGTACTCCTGCAACTCAAATCAAAAAACTCAGAACAGACGCTCGAAAATCAATTGTATGGAGCACGCTCTAAAAACAATTCAGATCAAAAAGATGATCTGGTGATTTTAGGCTAATTTTTTCGTCCAAGGACAGAATCTGTTTTCTGGACAGCATGTCACAACTTTTGAACTTTCTTGCAATCGGAGGCTAAACTTGGCACAAAACTTGAAAATAAAGATACAATGATGTTGCTACTGTAGTAACAATCATCAAGACCACTAAAAACAGAAGTAAAAACATATTGGGTTGCCTCCCAACAAGCGCTTTCTTTTACGCCTTTGAGCTAGGTATGATGGATTATAAGGATGCTCTCACAAGAGAATAAGAGTTGAAGCAGAAGAGAGCATCAAGAAGCAAATATGAAAAAAATTTAAGCCTAACACACTTCCTATGCATAGGAATCTTGTAAGAAAATAAATCAAAGAAGCACAAAGTGTCATGCATAGGAAGGTGGAACAAGAACAACTTCAAAACTTTCATCATAAATAGAGGTGTTTTTGTAACATGGAGGTTTCTACAACCAAACTTCCCTCTCTCAAAATAATTTTCAGTAGTATCATGAACAACATCAAGAATATAACTATCACATAAATCATGTTGTTCATGACCTACAAGCACACGTGTATAGTTTTCAACACGGTCTTTAGGATCATAAGATAAATGAAACCCATCACATTGAACCTTGATAAAAGAAAAATTCTCCGGAATATGAGTTGGAGATTTCAAAAGGATAATAGGACAATCAAGTGTAGGTGCAATAGAAAAAATTTCATGCTTAACATAAGGAACTATAACAAGTTCATCTTCGCAAGCATAATCCATATTGGCATCATGGCCATCAACAAAGCAAGTATCAAGATCTTCAGAAAGGGATGTATCAAGTGAGTCCTCAGAATCATAGGATTCCTCATCAAAGCAATCATTGGCCTCTTCTTGGGCATCAAGCATTTTATTTTTAAAATCTTAAATATACGCATTGGAAGTATAATTCTTGAAGCAATAAGCAAGAACTGCAAAGTTTTTGGACTTGTGAATAGTATCGTAATACTTTTCAATCAAAGAAGCAATCTCATAAGCACCCTTAAAAGCAATAAACTCGTCAATCTTTTCAACATCAAAGTAATCATAAACACCTTTAGCATAAGAAGATAAGATCTCATTGTCATTATATTGACATTGGAAAGGAAGGTGTTTATGATCTATATTAGAGCAGCAAGTAAAATCATAAATGTGGCATAAACACTCAGCATAGCAATAAGAAGTTTGTATTTGTCCCATAAGTCTTTCCCTTTCTGAGATAAACGGTATCGAGTATAATGATCATGCTCATCCAATGATTTTCCCTCAACCAAGTCGGTTGGGTTTTTAGTGCGAGCACAAATAGATCGAAGATGGTCCAAGTGAAACATGTCCATCCTACCATATTTGGGTGGTTCCACACCCATGGTGAGGATAGCATTAGTAGGAAGACAAAGAAAAAGAAAAAGAAAAAATGTAGCAACTATTTTTTTGGTTTTTCATAAAGACAAACAAGCAAAAACTAAAACTAAAAAGTAAACTAACAAGACTAAAAAGCAAAGGTAAAAGATAGTGTGCAACTCCCCTATCTTGAAGATTGGAGTCCCCGGAAACGGGGCCAAAAATTTGCTTGATGCGCGAGAGATGATAATGGCTTCTCGCCCTTCGTTGGTTACCCCAAGTGGAAGGTGAGATGTAGGATAGCAGAAAATTTCCCTCGGTGAAGATACCAAGGTTATCGAACCACTAGGACTCCAAGGTCGACAAGTAGGTGGCAACGGCGCTAGAAATTAGGCGGTTGACATGGACCTGCACACAGATACAAATAACGTTGCTCCCAACGAAGTTCAGAGAGGTTGCAATCTCTCCGGCCTTGTTGTTTACAAAGGATCAAACGCAAGGTATAAAAGATGATAGTGACTGCAACTAGAAAGTAAAATAAGGAAATAATTGAGCGTGTAAACAGTAATGAGAATATGGACCGGGGTCCCATGATGTTCACTAGTGATGTCTCTCTCCCAAAAGACGATAAAACTGCTATGTGAGGTAAACAAATCACAGCTGGGCAATTGACAGGATTAAGACTTCACCGCAATGCTAACTATGCTACAAAGAAAGGAAGAGGCTCAAAAGCATGGGCGGTACGCAAAAATAAGTAGACTGAAATCCAACTGCATCTACTACTAATCATGCACCTTGAGATATCTATCCAGAACATCTCGCTGGTATTAAGTTGTGAGCCCCACCCAAAGTGTAAACCCAAAGCAACAGACAACTGCATTAAAAGCACTTTGCGTAAAGTAAACAATCCTTGGAACCGCGGTTACAAGCACCGTTGTTTTCCCCCTTGTGGCAACAACACATCCCCTAGACTCATATTGTTGTCACTCAAGCGTGTCATCAGGGGGCATGAACCCATAATCGAGCATACGTTCCCTCTTGGAGTCACTACCTACGACTTTGCCAAAGCAATAAACAGCAACGGAGAACATGCAAGAATTACTTAGGAACAAAAATATAAGAGATAAGAACCAAATATATTACTCAATCACAATCTGAACATAGTATCATAATCCATCAGATCCCAGCAAACTCAGCATAGCAACAACAGAAAAAAATTGCATATGTGCCTTGATCATGTAGGGCAGCTCACAAGTTCTAATCTATGAAGAACAAAGAGGGGAGGAGAACATCACATAGCTACTGATCATGGACCCATGGTCCAAGGTAGACTACTCACGGGTCATCCCGAAAGCGTCCATGGTGCAGGAGAAGCTCCCAGAGGTCAATCCTCCCTCCGGCAGGGTGCCGAGAAGAGGTCTGCTGGCGCTCCCGATCTTGGAAGCACGGTGGCGGCGGAACAGAGGCGAGATCGTGAAAAAGGGTTCTGTCTTCTGAGGTTTCCCGTCACGGAGTATATATAGGCGAAGGGGGGCAGCCAGTGGGGCCACCAGGGGTCCAGAAGGCCCCTAGTGCGGCCCCACCCCAGGGCGCGTCGGGAGGGCGCCTGGGGCCCTAGTGGTGTCCCTCTGGCCCCACTTTGGCTCTTTCGGAAGCTTACGTTACGCTGATTTTTTATTGTATTTTTCCGGAATTTTTGGAGCAATTTTAATACGGGGGAAACCTGAAATAGAAAAACAGCAGAACACAAGAACTGGCACTGGGGTGTACTGAGTTAATAGGTTAGTCCAAATATGATCAAAAGTGTATGAAAGTGTATCTAAAACATAGCAATATCACACAAAACATGCATGGAGCAAACAAAAATTATAGATACGTTTGGGACGTATCACTCTCCTCCACCGGACTCCGCATTTTATCGCTCCATCGTCGTGATTTGCAGTATGTTGTGCAGCAGGTGTGCCTTCACAAGCACGCTCCACGTGATTCCCATTGTACCTTGGTGAAGCGCATCCTCCGGTATATTCGCGGCACCATGGATCTTGGCCTCACATTGACGACGTCCTCCTCCATCATCTTGTTGCATACTTGGATGCTGACTGGGATGGTTGTCCGAACACTCGACGTTCTACCTCTGGATATTGCGTCTACCTCGGGCCTTAGCATATTTCGTGGTCGTCTAAATGACAACCCACCGTCTCCCGCTCGAGTGCTGAGGCGGAGTATCGGGTAGTGGCTAACGCTGTTGCCGAGTGCTCCTGACTTCGTCAGCTTCTTCAGGAGTTACTTTGTGACGTTCCCAAGGCCACGATTGTCTATTGTAACAATGTCTCCTCCATCTACCTCCGCCAAACCAGTTCATCATCGACGAACGAAGCACATTGAGCTCGATACTCACTTTGTTCGTGAACAGGTGGCTCTTGGACGCATTCGAGTCTTACATGTTTCTACATCACAACAATTCGCCGATGTTATGACTAAGGGGCTTCCGACTACCACCTTCGAGGAGTTTCGGTCCAGCCTCTGCGCCGCTCACGACGTTTTGACTGGGGGGTGTTGAACATGCATTTTATTGTGTATACATATGTATGGTAGGGCCTTATATTTAGCCTTCTTTTCTCCTATGTAAATCTTGTAGTTGTCTTGAGAGACAAGTAGATGCTATGCATTGTACCTATATATGTGCATCTGCACACATCAATGAATCATTGTCTGTGCAAATCTCTTCTATAAAGATCACATCATGGGAGAGAGAATTAAGAAAATAGATCAAGGTACAAGCCTCAGCCCCGAGGGGAACTACTCAAACATAGACATGGTGAGAAAGAGAGAGTTGTTGATGAAGAGGTGCCACTAGTAGAAAACAGGGCTTTGGTTCAGGCCTCTCCAGCCCATTAGACCCGGTTGTGCCACGAATCGAGACCCATGGGGGCATACATCCCGGTTCGTGCGCCCAGGGGGCCGGCCGGGCCTCGTGCGGCATCGGTCCCGGTTCTTTTGGGGGCATATGTCCCGGTTCCAGCCAAGAACCGGGACCAATGCACCTTGCTCCTGGCCCAAAAGCATTAGTCCCGGTTTGTGGCTCAACCCGAGACTAAAGGCTCGCCCACAAGCATTAGTCCAATTTCAAGGTCATTTAGCTCAAAATAAATCATTAAATGCATGAAAAAGAGCAAATGAAGTCAGAAAGGGTTGAAATTTTAGTATGTGGCTTTGGATGATGCATATTGAATGCACAATAAGTCTTGAGTTCAAATAAGTTTAGAAAAATGAAATACCTTTGTAACAGATGAGTTTTCGTCTGAAACCCTCGTACTTCGAAAGAGATGGTCCAGTTTGTACACGAAGTGCATCCATCTTTTGTCGTAACCCTCTCAACTTTTGCACACATGTTATGTGGGTCAAATGATGATACCATGCCAAGTTTCAACCTTTTCTGAGTTTAGTTGTAGTGCTTTCCAATTTCAGGGTCATTTAGCCCAAAATAAATCATTAAATGCATGAAAAATAGCAAATGAAGTCAGAAAGGGTTGAAGCCCAAAATAAATCATTGAATGGTGGCGGGAAACTTATAACATATGTTGGCATGGTGGCGGCGACGCGGCAAACTTAAAACATTCAACAACTTAACATCTCAAACCTAGAACATAAAAAAACTACTCCTCCTCGTCGTCGGAGAAATCGTCTTCACTGACGGAGCTGATGTCATCCTCCAGCGCTATCCAGCGGGGGTCATCGAGGGGCCAGTTGGCGGCGCCTCTCGCCAGTTCCTCCTCCGCCATCGCCTTGGCCGCCCGCCACTCCTCCCGCCATTCATGACGCTCCTATCGCCGCTCCGCGCTCTCGGCCGCCAGCCTCGTCCAGTGTTCCGCCTCCTCCGAGGCTTCACGGGGATGGCTCGCGTACCAATCCTGCACGGCACGCTGGTCCTGCTCCGAGGCGAGGCTGAGCACCGCTCGTCGATGATGGAGGCGGTGGTCCTCTTCAGTGAGGAGGAGCGGCGGATCTGCCATGTCCTCCGCCTCTTCCAAGCTGCGATAGTGGCGGTTATTCATCTTCGCGCGCGGGCGGCCGAGCCTCCACGCCGCAACGTCGTACGCGCGGGCGGCTAAGTATTCATGCCAGAACCTGTCGAGACACACACGCTCGTTGTTGGCGCAAGTGATCACCGCCATGAATGTGTCGTCCGAGCGCTCGCGGACGCCGTGGTAGCTTGGTGGGCGGCGGCGGGGCGGCATGGTAGCGGTGCCATGGAAGGGGAAAGAGTGCACGAGAAAAGAACTAGTAGCGACTGGCGTTGTGTGGAGTCCCTTCCACGCGCTTTGAACCGTACACGATTTTGAATCCAACCAATCAGGAAGAAGCACACGGATCGCGTGTTTCTATCAAGCGCTTCTGAGTCGTTGGATAAGGCTTCTGAGCCGTTGGATCCAACCAATCAGGAAGAAGCACACGGATTGCGTGTTTCTTTCAAGCGCTTGTGAGTCGTTGGATCAGGCTTGTGAGTCGTTGGATCAGGCTTGTCGTTGCCTATATATATAGCCCACCTCTAGTGCATCCAGTTTTTGCCGTAATCCTCTCAACTTTTGCACACATGCTATGTGGGGCAAATGATGATACCATGCCAAGTTTCAACTTTTTCTGAGTTCAGTTGTAGTTCTTTCCAATTACAGGGTCATTTAGCTCAAAATAAATCATTAAATGCATGAAAAATAGCAAATGAAGTCAGAAAGGGTTGAAATTTTAGTATGTGGCTTTGAATGTTGCATGTTGGATGAAAAAAAAGTCTTGAGTTGAAATAAGTTTAGAAAAATGAAATGCCTTTGAAACAGATGTGTTTTCGTCTGAAACCCTCGTACTTTGAAAGAGATGGTCCAGTTTGTACATGAAGTGCATCCAGTTTTTTCCGTAATCCTCTCAACTTTTTCACACATGCTATGTGGGTCAAATGATGATACCATGCCAAGTTTCAACCTTTTCTGAGTTCAGTTGTAGTGCTTTCCAATTACAGGGTCATTTAACTCAAAATAAATCATTAAATGCATGAAAAATAGCATATGAAGTCACAAAGGGTTGAAATTTTAGTATGTGGCTCTGAATGTTGCATGTTGGATGCAAAAAAGTCTTGAGTTGAAATAAGTTTAGAAAAATGAAATGCCTTTGAAACAGATTAGTTTTCGTCTAAAACCCTCGTACTTTGAAAGAGATGGTCCAGTTTGTACACGAAGTGCATCCAATTTTTGCCGTAATACTCTCAACTTTTGCACACATGCTATGTGGGTCAAATGATGATACCATGCCAAGTTTCAAATTTTTTTGAGTTCAGTTGTAGTGCTTTCCAATTACAGGGTCATTTAGCTCAAAATAAATCATTAAATGCATGAAAAATAGAAAATGAAGTGAGAAAGGGTTGAAATTTTAGTATGTGGCTTTGAATGTTGCATGTTGGATGCAAAAAAAGTCTTGAGTTGTCAGAACCCTCTGTTAGGTAATGTGCTAGGGTTAGTAAGTCTCTTGCATCATGTTAAAATTTCAAAAGAAATCTTTGAAATCAAAATCAAAAGCAAAATGGGAGAAGGAACCCCCCCAGATGAATTAATTCAAAAGGCCAGATAAAAATCTTCTTCAAAAATTCATGTTAGATTTTTGAAAAGTCTTATAAATGAGTGTGATCACATATGAAGTGATGTGGGACCCATCCCATACTCATGGATTTTTCAAATATTCAAACGGTGCCTTGGAATTAATCAAAAACCCCTATTTGAGTTAAGATTCAAATTATTTGAATTTTAAAAATGTTCAAACTTTATGAGTGGCTAGTCTATATTATTATGAGGCCATATAAAAAGTTTCAACATTTTATAAAATGGTTTGGTATTTTTATCAGAGCCAAAACAAAATTACAGAAAAAGAAAGGAAAGATTAAACAGAGAGAAAAAGAAAAGGGAGCTTACCTGGCCATTCGGCCCAACTCGTCGCCCGCGGCCCAGCAAGCCAGCCCAGCCCACAGCCCCCCGTTTGTCTTCTTCCCCGGCACGGCAAGCAGCTCGCTGGAGCGCATGCCAACGCCGGCGGCAGCAACCTGCCTGCCTGGAGGCCTCCTAGGCGTCCTTATCGCGCCAGGAGACGTCCCGTGGACGCCCGCTTCAGTTCCCCCTCTTCTCCACTGCTCTCGCGATCCCCTTCGTTTGATTTCGTCGCCGACAGGAATCTCACCGGAGCACACCGCCGTGGAAGACGTGGCCACCGTGCCCTAGAGCTCAAGCTGTTGTGTCCCTCGTACTCGCCGTCGTTGACTTCCTCTTCCCAAAGCAGGCGGAGTCATGATTTGGACTCAAGCCACCGCAATCGTCCTCGAGCCCTCGCCGGATCCGCGACTCGTCGTCGTCAAATACTCCGGCTACGTTCCCTCCCCGACTCCATCGACTGCACCGTTGCACTCCCCGCGTCTCGGTGAGATTTTCACCTCAAGCCACGACACCTCTCGCCTCCTCTAGCTCTTTCCGCCATGGACGCCGGAGCACAGAGCCGCCATGCTCGTCGTCGACGAGCCTACGCAAAGCTTTCGACCCTGTCACCCTGTCCGTTGTCACCACAGAGCTCCTCTGGTTCGATCCAGGTTAAAACCGCCCCAAATGGTGCCCCGTAGCCGAGTTCACCTCGAGCCAACAGCTCCGCCGCCGCTAGGGCTCGTCGTCGCCGTCAAACCAGTGCCTCCCAGGCCCCCCCCCCACTTGGTTCCATTCGATGCGCAGCACCAAGAGCGAAGTCTCGGTGGTTGCGGCGCTCGATTTGGACCATGGGAGCGCCTTTCCGTATAGCGCCGCCGCGGTTCTGGTCACCGGCGGCTAGCCGCCGGCAAGTCCAACGTGGCCGGGGTGGTTAGCCCTAATCCACCCCCCTAATGACCCCCAGAGCCGATGACATGTGGGCCCAGCCCCTGACTAAACACTGGATTAAGTTTAAATCGCTTTAATTAAACAGTGAGAGGCTGACCAGTGGGTCCCAGCAGTCAGTGGCCCCCTGACGCCAGCATGAAGTCATGCTGACGCCATAAATGAATTTCCAGAATAAATTGAATTAAAGAAATTCCAGAAAATCTAGAAAATAGCCCAAACTTTGGAAATTCATAGAAAATTCATATCAACTCCAAATTGGACAAATAATATATGAAAATGATCAGGAGAAAATAAGCTATCCAAATATCCAACTTTCAACTTTGTTTGAGTTGAATTTAAAATGTGATCAGTAGCATTTGCTATTTGATTTAAATGGAATTTATTCAAATTTAATTGAAATGGTTTTGCAACTTGGACCATGGAGACATGCTACATTTGAACCACACTTCAGAGGCATATCATACACATTTCAAAATGATTCAAATTGATCAAACAATGTCACATGTAACTTGGCTAAGTTTGAATTCAAATTGGAGTTTGAATTTGCAATTCAATTTGCAATATACTCCATTTAAATGGAATTGCTTCACACATCAAAGCATATACATCAAGTTTCAACCTTCCATCATGTGATTGTACAATGTATTTACTTTGCTACCTTGTTTGTTGTTTGTCGAGTAGAGGTGGAACCGGAACAGGAGGCTGCCTCCTTCGTTGAAGACCCCCTTGAATGGTGTCGAGATCAAAGGCGGTAAATGGTGATCATGTGTGTGTAGCGGTACACCCCTGCAGGGTTAACAAAACTATTCGAATAGCCGCGTCCGCGGTTAAGGACTGCTTGGAAAGCTTAGCTTGATTATTAGACAACTTGAACTGGATACTTCTAAAACACACCAAGATAAGTGTGAGTGCTATGGCATGCTTTCTCGTGGGGAAGTCGAGGAAGGCACCATAGTGGAGTAATTGGTTGGAGAAAGTAGTGGACTCGTGTACGCTTCTTACCTCAAAGTCTGGTACTCGTAGTTCAGGACTAGCCAAGTCAAAGCTGGCATTTCTGCAAGTGAAACCCCACCTCTCTTTACCTTGATACATATGCGTGAGTAGTATAGCTCCTATGTAAGTCTTGCTGAGTACGAGTTTGTACTCACGTTTGCTTAATCTATGTTTTAGATGAAACCACTGACCCCGAAGGTGGCTTCTTCATCGAGCTGGACGACTGAAGATCAAGCTAGTCTAGTCCCAGTCAGACGACTGGTTCCCTCGTGGAGGGCTTGTGTTTAAATAAGGCTTCTTAAGCCATTTGTTAAACTTGTCTGTACTCAGACATAATTTTCTTCCGCTTGTGTTGTAATGTTGGATCACATGTTTGTGATCTCTGTGTGCACTCTATAAGAGTTATCAATAAAAATGTATACTTTGTAGAGAATTGCAATGATACCTACTGTTCATACAAGGCATGTGTGTTGCGTGTATGTTTATAACATGCATGTCTTTGTATGGGTTTTCGAGACCTTAGTTGTGATCTGGCTGGCGGTCTTTCATACACCAAGTGGACCTTAGATGTGCGCAGCTTGGGGCATCGCGATGTGATTGTTCGAGACTCTGTCTCGTGCACACTTTGTGGTATGATCGAGCCCGCCCTAGACCCCGACTAAGTGATCGGGCTGGAGTAAGTCTATGTAAAAGTTATGAGATAGTCGATAGTATGGTTGAGGCAACTTGTCTTTGAATATGGGAGTTCACCACCCATATCATTAGACTTGTGTGCGGACGATGAGGACCCATCTCAGTTGATCATCCCGCCTGGATGGGATGCCCCTCACGTACGATGCTCTCCGAGAACGTTCTGTGCTTGGCCTTGTCTGCTTAGACAAGTGGGTACGGTTCTTGGCTCTCCATATGACTATGTCTTAATTGGACTTGCATACGCTAACCCCGGGTCCCGACAGACTTGGTATCAGAGCAGGACTGACTGTAGGACTAGCAGCCTTGGCCGAAGTCGAGTCTAGCCTTCTATAGTTATATAGTTACTCTGGGTATATAAGGGAACAACGTAAGGCTTCTTTTTTTTCCTTACCCCCTTCGTTCTGAGTTCTGAGTCACCCTCATTTTATTCTACGGGAAGATAGGACTAGGCTCTCCTCTGTCTGACTAGAACATCTCGTTGTTTGCTTCCTTGTAGCCGTAGGAAAGTTGTGATCGGTTTGTTAGAGTGGTTATGCTTCCTGATTTATTACATCTTATGTAAGTGTTGTTTCTATGTTGTAAGAAATTGTCTTTTTCTTGCAATTACAGCCGTTATATTGTCCGGATCATTCCAGGTTTATCTCATAATCTGATGCATTTGCAAACTCCTTCTTTCTGTTTCAGATGGCAGATCTTCCCCCTCGGCAGATTGTTCGATTGACTAGGTGCCTCAGTGTGCGTGGCCATCCCGCCACGTTGATCGAGATGATGTCCTATGTGGGATATCGATGGTATCCTGAGTACACCGTCGAGGAGCAGTTCCACAACTTCAACCAGACGCGGTTCCACTGCATTGTCCGGATCTACCCGCACCACATTGGAGTCACTCAGCCTATCCACTTTGGACATGGCATTGGCATGACAGAGAACATGGCTGTGCAGGATGCTGCATACTCATGTATTACACTGCTGAGAGAGGAGCACACTATGCTGAGAGAGACCTCTTTCCGCTATATCCCTGCTGCACTTCCATGAGAAGAGGGATATTACACCGGACTCTACTCAGATCACTCTGCAGAAGATCCCGCACTTCAGGTGACTGCTAGGTTTGCTAGTGATCGAGATCGTGATACACGCGCTCTCCGTTTTGAGCTTCACGCCACTCGTGTTCGTCTGTATCGAGCACTGACCCTTTTGGCACCCTTCGTGAGCGTTGGATCAGTTGAGTATGATGCTATCTACCCAGTGAGGACTCAGATGCCTTCTCGAGTTGCTTGGCCCGAGATTGGAGGCATTTTTCCACCCCGTGGTCCTTTGCTTCCACCCTACGCTGGACCTAGGCCCCATCCTTTCCCAAATGGATATCAGGGTCCACAGGCCTCCGTGTTTTCCGATGGTCACCTTTAGCTACCGGGATACGCGGGTAACTTTTACGAGGACTACTATGGAGATGGAGATGAGTGAGACCGCCTGTGGTCTTACTTAGTGAGGATGTAGTAGTATCTTAGTATATTGTATGCAAGGTGTCTAAGTTCCAGAGGCTTAGATAAATAATGTATAGGAAGTCAGAGTGCCTCTGAAGGATGTATCATCTTCATCACGTTTGTATTAGCTTGGCGCTTGTACTAAAACGATGTATGGTTTGTATGACAGCTTGTGAATATATGGCTTGTATGCTTTATCACCATGTTGTCAAGATGATTACTTCCTTTGCTCTGTAATCCTTCCAGTACTTCAATACCTTGTTTAGACTCTCCAAATCAACTCTTTTTGACTTTGGTTTTCAACCTTCAGGATGTCTCAAGGAACCCGTGGCCAGCTTGGTCGTAACCAGGGTCGTGGGAATGACCAGGAGGAAGGAAACCTTCCACCCCCACCCACGATGGCTCGGGTTCTGATGGAGGTTGAGAGGAACCGCCGAGACTCTCACCATCTGCTGGAAGTCATTGCTCGCAACACCACTCAGCAGCGCAACGAGTTGGTTTCCCTGAACGACTTCATCCGGCTTCATCCCCCAGTTTTCAGTTACTCCACCGAGCCCCTTGACGTCGATGACTGGCTTCGCAGCATCGAGAGGAAGCTCCAAGCAGGCCATGTTGCAAATGGCGACAAGGTCAGCTATGCCACCTATCACCTTGAAGGTGCAGCTAGCTCTTGGTGGGAGAACTTCATGAATATGCGTCCCGTTGGACCCCCCGCATCTTGGGATGAATTCTGCACTTCCTTCCGTGAGCACCACATTCCCAAGGGTCTTATGGACCGCAAGCGTGAGGAGTTCTGCAACCTCACCCAAGGCAGAAGGACTGTTGACGAGTTTAGTCGTGAGTTCAACCGACTTGCTCGTTATGCTACCGAAGAAGTCTCCACCGACTCCAAGAAACAAGAAAGGTTCCGTCGTGTCCTAAACTCTGGACTCCGTCGTGAGCTCAACCTACATGACTTTTCCACCTTCCAGGTCCTTGTCAACAAGGCCATCAAGGCAGAGGACATGAACACCCCGAACGACTTCCGCAAACACCCTAGAGACGATGGTTCATCACGTTCAGGCTCCCAGAAGCGCAAGATCTGGATCCCCAACAGTATGTTCCGCCAGAACAACCCACCGAGGCCATCCTATGTGGCGCCTCGTCCACCAACTCAGTTCCACCCAGCTCCACCAAACAACCCAGCTCCCCGCACTGTTTTTGGAGCCTGTTACAAATGTGGTCAGGCAGGCCACTACTCTCGTGATTGTCCCCAGAACCAACTCCAGAATCAAAATGCTCCACCCCGTGCCGGAGGCAACAACAATGGTCGTGGCAAGCCACCCCAGAAGGTCTACACCACCAAACCAGCTCCTCCCGCCACTCGTGGACGTGTGAACCAGATTGCCGCCGAAGAGACTGACGACACCACTGACGCCATTCTTGGTACGCTCCCAGTCAATTATGTTCCTACTTCCGTTCTTTTCGACCCAGGAGCATCTCATTCATTCATGTCGGAAAGTTATGCACTTCGTCATGAGTTATCCTTTGTTGAATTGTCCACCCCAATGATTATTCAAACTCCAGGGTCAAGATGGCAAACTAATAGAGTAAGCCATGATAATCAAATTGCAATTGAGGGTTTAGTATTCCTTGCTTCACTCATAGCCCTCAAGTCTTCAGATATTGATGTCATCCTTGGCATGGTTTGGCTATCAAGACAAAATGCCTACCTGGATTACAAAGGCAAATCCGTGAAACTCACCCACCCTTCAGGCAAGACCGTCATCTATACCTCACCCAGAACAAGAACCCAAGTGCATTCCTTGAATGTACTTCCCCTTCCCGAACTTGAAGATATTCCGGTGGTTCATGACTTCCCGGATGTCTTTCCTGAAGAGCTGCCGGGTATGCCACCCAACAGATGTGTAGAGTTTATATTGGATCTTGCCCCAGGAACCGCACCAATTTCTAGACGCCCATACAAAATGGCCCCACGTGAGTTAGCTGAGCTTAAAACCCAACTGGAAGCTTTGTTGGAAAAAGGCTTCATCCGCCCTAGCTCATCGCCATGGGGTTGCCCTGTTCTGTTCGTAACGAAGAAAGATGGAACAGAAAGGATGTGCGTAGACTATCGCCCGCTAAATTTAGCGACGATAAAGAACAAGTACCCATTGCCCAGGATCAATGATCTTTATGATCAACTTGCAGGATCCTCTGTCTTCTCCAAGATGGATTTGAGATTAGGGTATCATCAAATCAAAATCCGAAACGAGGACATTCCCAAAACAGCTTTTACTACTCGTTATGGTCTTTACGAGTACACCGTCATGTCCTTTGGTTTAACCAATGCCCCCGCCACTTTCTCACGCATGATGAATTCGATCTTCATGGAGTACTTAGATAAATTTGTTGTAGTTTATCTTGATGACATTCTCATCTACTCTAAGAACGAAGAAGAACATGCCGAACACCTAAGGCTGGTATTGATGAAACTTAGAGAGCATCGCCTGTATGCTAAATTCTCCAAGTGTGAATTTTGGCTACCAGAAGTGACCTACTTAGGCCACGTGATTTCTGCAAAAGGCATTGCTGTGAATCCCGAGAGAGTTCAGGCCGTCCTTGACTGGACTCCACCTGAATCGGTTAAGCAAGTTAGGAGTTTTCTTGGCCTAGCCAGCTATTGCCGTCGCTTCGTCAAGAACTTTTCTAAAGTTGCAAAGCTTCTAACTGAACTCCTCAAGAAAGATAAGAAATTCCTATGGACTCCCAAGTGCGAGGAAAGCTTTCAAGAGCTAAAAAGAAGGTTGACATCTGCACCCGTACTTGCACCTCCAGACACTAAAAAGGATTTCGAGATCTATTGTGACGCATCACGGCAAGGGTTAGGATGCATACTTCTGCAAGATCGACATGTGGTAGCTTATGCTTCACGCCAGTTGCGGCCACATGAAGAGAACTATCCTACCCATGACCTTGAACTCGCTGCCGTAGTTCATGCCCTAATAACTTGGCGACATTACCTCCTTGGTAACCGTTGCGAGATCTATTCCGACCACCAAAGCCTCAAATACATTTTCACCCAGCCAGATCTTAATCTCAGGCAAAGACGCTGGATTGAGTTGATAAAAGATTACGACGTAGGAATTTCTTACACCCCAGGCAAAGCCAATGTCATGGCTGATGCACTAAGTCGTAAGTCGTATTGTAACAACCTCATGTTACAACAGTATCAACCACTTCTTCATGAGGAATTTCGCAAGCTTAATCTTGAGATTGTTCCTCATGGCTATCTTTCTACCTTGGTGGCGAAACCAACTCTTGAGGATCAAATCATAGTTGCCCAAAGGCGTGCACGAGGTGTTCGCCGGATCAAGGAGAACATTGTTAGCGGAGTTGCTAAATGTTTCTCCACAGATAGCAAAGGAACGGTATTCTTTGAAAATTGTTTGGTAGTACCTAAGAATAGGGAACTAAGGCAACTCATCCTCAAGGAAGCCCATGACACACCCCTCTCAATTCATCCCGGTAGCACAAAAATGTACCGAGATCTACGCCAGAGATTTTGGTGGACTAGGATGAAGAGAGACATTGCTCAATTTGTTGCCGAATGTGATGTTTGTCATCGCATTAAGGCAGAACATCAAAGACCTGCTGGTACACTTCAACCTTTGTCTATTCCCGAGTGGAAATGGGACAAAGTCGGTATGGACTTCATCACCGGCTTTCCAAAAACCCAGAAAGGAAACAATGCCATCTTCGTTATCATAGATAGGCTTTCCAAAGTTGCTCACTTCCTTCCAGTTCGCGAGTCTATAACTGCTGGCCAGTTAGCAGACTTGTACGTCTCTAGAATTGTATCCCTTCACGGTGTTCCTTTGGAAATCAATTCTGATCGCGGTAGCCTTTTCACCTCTAGATTTTGGGGAAGCTTTCAGAATGCTATGGGAACTCATCTCTCCTTTAGTACAGCTTTCCATCCTCAGTCTAGCGGTCAAGTCGAAAGGGTTAACCAAATTCTTGAAGACATGCTCAGAGCTTGTGTTATCTCATTCGGAAAGAATTGGGAGAAGTCTCTTCCATTCGCCGAATTTGCTTATAACAATAGTTTTCAATCTAGTCTGAACATGGCTCCTTTTGAACTCCTTTATGGACGACGATGTCGAACACCACTAAACTGGTCAGAAACCGGTGAAAGACAATTCTTTGGACCGGACATGATCAAGGAAGCAAAAGAGAAAGTTCGCATTGTTCATGATCAATTGAAAGCAGCCCAGTCTCGTCAGAAAAGCTACTATAATCGTCATCATAGGCAAGAGAGCTACAATCTGGATGAGAAGGCTTACCTTCGGGTTACTCCTATGAAGGGGACCCAATGTTTCGGTATCAAAGGCAAGTTGGCCCCACGTTACATCGGACCTTTCCGCATTCTTGCTAAACGTGGAGAAGTTGCCTACCAACTTGAACTACACCCGCACCTCTCCCGAGTACATGATGTATTCCATGTGTCCCAACTCAGGCGTTGCTTCAAGGACCCCATCCGCGAAGTCGACCATGAAACGCTTGATCTCCAAGATGACCTTTCTTATCGAGAATACCCCATTCGTATTCTTGATTCCGCAGAGCGTGTCACTCGTCGTCAGAAGATTAGGTTTCTGAAAGTGCAATGGTCACACCACTCTGAGAGAGAAGCTACGTGGGAAAGAGAAGACCGTCTCAATGCCGAGTACCCCTCCTTCCTCCCGCAGACTTCTGAATCTCGGGACGAGATTCTGTTGAGTGGGGGCGAGTTGTCAGAACCCTCTGGTAGGTAATGTGCTAGGGTTAGTAAGTCTCTTGCATCATGTTAAAATTTCAAAAGAAATCTTTGAAATCAAAATCAAAAGCAAAATGGGAGAAGGAACCCCCCCAGATGAATTAATTCAAAAGGCCAGATAAAAATCTTCTCCAAAAATTCATGTTAGATTTTTGAAAAGTCTTATAAATGAGTGTGATCACATATCAAGTGATGTGGGACCCATCCCATACTCATGGATTTTTCAAATATTCAAACAGTGCCTTGGAATTAATCAAAAACCCCTATTTGAGTTTAGATTCAAATTATTTGAATTTTAAAAATGTTCAAACTTTATGAGTGGCTAGTCTATATTATTATGAGGCCATATAAAAAGTTTCAACATTTTATAAAATGGTTTGGTATTTTTATCAGAGCCAAAACAAAATTACAGAAAAAGAAAGAAAGATTAAACAGAGAGAAAAAGAAAAGGGAGCTTACCTGGCCATTCGGCCCAACTCGTCGCCCGCGGCCCAGCAAGCCAGCCCAGCCCGCAGCCCCCCATTTGTCTTCTTCCCCGACGCGGCAAGCAGCTCGCTGGAGCGCATGCCGACGCCGGAGGCAGCAGCCTGCCTGCCTGGAGGCCTCCCAGGCGTCCTTATCGCGCCAGGAGACGTCCCGTGGACGCCCGCTTCACTTCCCCCTCTTCTCCACTGCTCTCGCGATCCCCTTCGTTTGATTTCGTCGCCGACAGGAAGCTCACCGGAGCGCACCGCCGTGGAAGACGTGGCCACCGTGCCCTAGAGCTCAAGCTGTTGTGTCCCTCGTACTCGCCGTCGTCGACTTACTCTTCCCGAAGTAGGCGGAGCCGTGATTTGGACTCAAGCCACCGCAATCGTCCTCGAGCCCTCGCTGGATCCACGACTCGTCGTCGTCAAATACTCCGGCTACGTTCCCTCCCCGACTCCATCGACTGCACCGTTGCACTCCCCGCGTCTCGGTGAGATTTTCACCTCAAGCCACGACACCTCTCGCCTCCTCTAGCTCTTTCCGCCATGGACGCCGGAGCACAGAGCCGCCATGCTCGTCGTGGACGGGCCTACGCAAAGCTTTCGACCCTGTCACCCTGTCCGTTGTCACCACAGAGCTCCTCTGATTCGATCCAGCCTAAAACCGCCCCAAATGGTGCCCCGTAGCCAAGTTCACCTCGAGCCAACAGCTCCGCCGCCGCTAGGGCTCGTTGTCGCCGTCAAACCAGTGCCTCCCAGGCCCCCCACTTGGTTCCATTCGATGCGCAGCACCAAGAACGAAGTCTCGGTGGTTGCGGCGCTCGATTTGGACAACGGGAGCACCTTTCCGTACAGCGTCGCCGCGGTTCTGGTCACCGGCAGCTAGCCGCCGGCAAGTCCGACGTGTCCGGGGTGGTTAGCCCTAATCCACCCCCCTAATGACCCCGAGAGCCGATGACATGTGGGCCCAACCCCTGACTAAACACTGGATTAAGTTTAAATCGCTTTAATTAAACAGTGAGAGGCTGACCAGTGGGTCCCAGCAGTCAGTGGCCCCCTGACGCCAGCATGAAGTCATGCTGACGCCATAAATGAATTTCCAGAATAAATTGAATTAAAGAAATTCCAGAAAATCCAGAAAATAGCCCAAACTTTGGAAATTCATAGAAAATTCATATCAACTCCAAATTGGAAAAATAATATATGAAAAATGATCAGGAGAAAATAAGCTATCCAAATATCCAACTTTAAACTTTGTTTGAGTTGAATTTAAAATGTGATCAATAGCATTTGCTATTTGATTTAAATGGAATTTATTCAAATTTAATTGAAATGCTTTTGCAACTTGGACCATGGAGACATGCTACATTTCAACCACACTTCAGAGGCATATCATACACATTTCAAAATGATTCAAATTGATCAAACAATGTCACATGCAAGTTGGCTAAGTTTGAATTCAAATTGGAGTTTGAATTTGCAATTCAATTTGCAATATACTCCATTTAAATGGAATTGCTTCACACATCAAAGCATATACATCAAGTTTCAACCTTCCATCATGTGATTGTACAATGTATTTACTTTGCTACCTTGTTTGTTGTTTGTCGAGTAGAGGTGGAACCGGAACAGGAGGCTTCCCCCTTCGTTGAAGACCCCAAACCCGAACCTCGTCAGCAAGGCAAGCAAACCCCCAATTATCATGTCGATAAAATCCCACTTCCCTCTCATGTCTCGCTTATGCATTGTTTAGGATGATTACCATGATGCGTTTCTACCGCATAGATGAACCCATTTCTTTGCATGACCTATCATTTTGTCACAGTAGTAAGCAAACCACAATCCTAGAAAATGTAGGAGTTGATTGATATCATGTGGCCCCTACAATTGTTACTGCTTATTGCATGCTTAGAGTGATACCATGATGATACTGTTATGTGAGTCGGGATGGTAGTGATCATGATGATGATGGTAGAAAAGTGTTGGTGAATCTACCCTAATACAAGGTGAACGATGAGAGGCTGTGTAGGAGTACACGGTGGGTTGTCTCGTTGAACACCGCCCTAAGTCCGAGTTCTTGTGTGGTGATCCAAGATGAAGAGTACAACCACACATTGGGCTCACTGACCCCTCTCAGCTTACTAACTCATCCCTTTCGATGTCTAGATGTCGCAATAGTTCGGAGTTCTGGTAGGCTTGTGGCCTGGATGCTAAGTGAGAGAACAGCTCACCCGAGACCGGCTTATGCACCACGCACACATCACTTGGGTCCACTTCGGTAAACCGGCCGGGTTCACGATAGTGGTAGCCAACCCAAGTAGGCGGCTTTCTCGGACTAGATCGGCTATGAGGTAACAGTTGTGGTGAGCATCCTCGCTGGCACCCCTTGAATGGTCTCGAGATCAAAGGCGGTAAATGATGATCATGTGTGTGTAGCGGTACACCCCTGCAGGGTTAACAAAACTATTCGAATAGCCGCGTCCGCGGTTAAGGACTACTTGGAAAGCTTAGCTTGATTATTAGACAACTTGAACTGGATACTTCTAAAACACACCAAGATAAGTGTGAGTGCTATGGCGTGCTTTCTCGTGGGGAAGTCGAGGAAGGCACCATAGTGGAGTAATTGGTTGGAGAAAGTAGTGGACTCGTGTACGCTTCTTACCTCAAAGTCTGGTACTCGTAGTTCAGGACTAGCCAAGTCAAAGCTGGCATTTCTGCAAGTGAAACCCCACCTCCCTTTACCTTGATACATATGCATGAGTAGTATAGCTCCTATGTAAGTCTTGCTAAGTACGAATTTGTACTCACGTTTGCTTAATCTATGTTTTAGATGAAACCACTGACCCCGAAGGTGGCTTCTTCATCGAGCTGGACGACTGAAGATCAAGCTAGTCTAGTCCCAGTCAGACGACTGGTTCCCTCGTGGAGGGCTTGTGTTTAAATAAGGCTTCTTAAGCCATTTGTTAAACTTGACTGTACTCAGACATAATTTGCTTCCACTTGTGTTGTAATGTTGGATCACATGTTTGTGATCTCTGTGTGCACTCTATAAGAGTTATCAATAAAAATGTATACTTTGTAGAGAATTGCAATGATACCTACTGTTCATACAAGGCATGTGTGCTACGTGTATGTTTATAACATGCATGTCTTTGTATGGGTTTTCGAGACCTTAGTTGTGATCTGGCTGGCGGTCTTTCATACACCAAGTGGCCCTTAGATGTGCGCAGCTTGGGGCATCGCGATGCGATTGTTCGAGACTCTGTCTCGTGCACACTTTGTGGTATGATCGAGCCCGCCCTAGACCCCGACTAAGTGATCGGGCTGGAGTAAGTCTATATAAGAGTTATGAGATAGTCGATAGTATGGTTGATGCGACTTGTCTTTGAATATGGGAGTTCACCACCCATATCATTAGACTTGTGTGCGGACGATGAGGACCCATCTCAGTTGATCATCCGGCCTGGATGGGATGCCCCTCACGTACGATGCTCTCCGAGAACGTTCTGTGCTTGGCCTTGTCTGCTTAGACAAGTGGGTACGGTTCTCGGCTCTCCATATGACTATGTCTTAATTGGACTTGCATACGCTAACCCCGGGTCCCGACATGCGTTGAAATAAGTTTATAAAAATGAAATGCCTTTGAAACAGATGTGTTTTCGTCTGAAACCCTCGTACTTTGAAAGAGATGGTCCAGTTTTTTTCCGTAATCCTCTCAACTTTTGCACACATGCTATGTCGGTCAAATGATGATACCATGCCAAGTTTCAACCTTTTCTGAGTTCAATTGTAGTGCTTTCCAATTACAGGGTCATTTAGCTCAAAATAAATCATTAAATGCATGAAAAATAGCAAATGAAGTCAGAAAGGGTTGAAATTTTAGTATGTGGCTTTGAATGTTGCATGTTGGATGCAAAAAAAAGTATTGAGTTGAAATAAGTTTAGAAAAATGAAATGCCTTTGAAACAGATGAGTATTCGTCTGAAACCCTCGTACTTTGAAAGAGATGCATGCAACTCAGAGGAGATGAAGGAGACGACGACGACGGCCACGACCCTTGGGGGCAGTAGCCCTTGCCCCCTTCTTCTTCCTTGGACCCATCACAATCTGAACATAATCTCATAATCCATCGGATCTCAGCAAACTCAGAATAGAAACAACAGAAAGAATTACATAGATGCCTTGATCATGTAGGGCAGCTCACAAGGTCTAAGAATTGAAGCACAAGATTGGAGAGAAGGCATCACATAGCTCATGGTCCAAGGGGGACTACTCACGACAAATTCGGGAAGCGCTCATGGTGGTGGAGAAGCTCCCGGAGGTGAATCCTCCCTCCGGCAGGGTGCCGGGAAGAGGTCTTCTGGTGCTCCCGATCTTGGAAGCGCGGCGACAGCTGAACAGAGGTGAAAATCCTGATGCGGGGATCTCCGCGAGGGTTTTTGGAGCGAGGAATAAATATAGGCCGAAGGGGAGCACTAGGGGGTGTACCCTCCCCCCAGGCGCCCTGGTGGCGCGGCCTAGGATGGGGCCACGCCCCTTGGCCGCCCAGGAGGGGGGGCTGGCCCCCTCCGGCCCTCCTTCAGTAATCCGAAATCTTCCGTCCTGCTGATTTTTTATCTGATTTTTGTGGAATTTTTGGAGCTCTATAAATATGGGTAAAAACCTGCAACTTACAGACATCAGCAGACAAAAACCAGCACTGGGTGCACTAAGTTAGTAGGTTAGTCCAAATAAGTGTAAAAAGGTATGAAAGTGTACCAAAACACATAGCAATGTCACCAAAAAGAGCATGGAACAAGCAGAAATTATAGATACGTTTGTGAAATATCAGCATGTTGTGCAGACATGATAAAGTGATACCTCGCTTTCCCCCTTTAGTGAACAAAAACATAAATGCAGGAGCATCTCTAAAGTTTAAGTGATGCCTAGATATAATGATTTCTGAATAAGTGGTATCACAATCATGCAGAAGACAATGGTACTTTGGGACAATCCACAGTACACTCAGAATGACAATCATTCTCTCCCAGTCGATGCTTTTCTGAAAGCATAAGATGGAGACTCTCGAACCGTGGATTTTTAAGGCAAATTGATAGTCCGTGAAAGGAAGCAAAGTCTTAACATCTACCAGAGCTCGTTGTTTTGAATTCAAAGATAAATTGATTTTTTAGAGTGTAGCTTTCCAGTCAACGGTTAATGATAAAAGTTTCCGATATCTTCCATGCCAACTATGTTAATGGCGGGTCCCATGCCTTTTTTGAAATATGCCTACACTTGTGTTCCCTATCCACCAATCATACACGGTCTATGGCCAACAATGATTGCTTGGTGCCCTTCATTCTGTCACAAGTATGGAAGGAATGTATAAACTTCTTGCACCAATCATCAACAGTCTTTGGTCAACATAAGTTGCCTTCATTTCGTCTCAAGTATGGAGGGGAAAGTGTAAGTATATATCAATTTTGAAAAAAGTGAGAAGTGGGCATTCTCCAGACTGGCCTCTGCCTCATAAATTTGACTAGATTAAACTTTGTCAAGGAGTAAAACATCGTTATCATGGAAGATAATGATTACCCCTACCGCCCCATGAGCTTGTACGGGTACAAAAAGGAAGTTTATTTTAAAAAAAATTGAGGTGGTACATTAAAGTCTTCGTTAGAAATGGTAGGTAAATACCATAAATAGGAAGATATGGTGGACTCATATGGCATAACTGGTTTCAAGGATTTTGGATGCACAAGCAGTCAGTCCACTTAGTACAGGCGAAGGCTAGCAAAAGACTGGGAGCGACCAACTAAGAGAGCAATGACGGCCATAATCATGTAGAGCGACAAAGCAAAATTAAATTGGGCATGGGAGTTATATCACTACTCAGAAATTAAAGATCATCAAGGTTAGACTTTCTTTACAATCTTAAATATGCGTGAGCATATGCCAAGTAAATCTAAATAAATTCTTGGAGGAAGATATCACTAAACCATACCACATCATAGGCACACAAATCATGTTGGTATTTCAATAACACATTAAGAACTCTCAGCTATTTTAGACTAACCATAAGAAAACATGAACTGCTAAGCAACATTATGCACATAGCATTTTTATCATAGACATAACAACCAGTGCCACAAAAGCCAACTCTCTTTTTAAAATAGGATGAAACACAAGAGAGTCCTAAAATTCTAATTCTTAGCACATAGAAAGAAATTAACATGAAGAACAAGAGTTAATCAAGACACAGCTAGAAATAAAATGAACATTAAAAAAGATAGGAGTGAAAACTATGAGCATTGTAGGCAAAAGTGGAGCGTGTCTCTCTCCCAATCAAGGATTCTAATGTCTCACAAGATATGACCGGCAAACAAAACTAAACAAAGCAAACTAAAAAGTAAATGCAAGACGCTCCAAGAATAGCACATAACACATGAAGTGACAAAAATATAGTGTGCAAAAGGAAGAACTCATAATTGTTGATGACGAAGGGGATGCACGGTGGCACCCCCAAGCTTAGACGCTTGTGTCTCCTTGAATATTTATTGGGGGTGCATGGGGCATGCCCAAGCTTGATCTTTTGACACTCTCAGATCTTCTTTCATCATCTTCCTTCGCACACTTGAAAACTCCCTTCATACGAAACTCATCATAAGCTGATTAGAGAGGTTAGTTCCCATAATAAAATAATTTTACTCTACTAGAAATAAGGATTTTCAAGAAGTTCTACTGTTTCTCAAGATTGCCAAATAGTTTTTGCAAACAAAAAGCAAGATTAAGATTTGAAAAATTGTGAGAACATAAAACAGGGCAGAATCTGTGAAAAACATAACAATAGATAAAAAATAATTTTTAGGTGCACTTATGCAACTCAAATTCAAAAAAACTCAAAACATGTTGTAGCTTCTCAATTGCATAGAGCATACTGTCAAAACAATTCAGATAAAAAAGATGACCTCCTGATTTTAGGCGATTCTTTCCATCAAGCAGACATATTCTGTTTTCTGGACAGCATGTCACAACTTTTGATACACTTGCAACCGGAGGCTAAAACTTGCCACAAAGCTTGAAAATAAAGATACAATGATGTTGCTACAATAGTAACAAACGTCAAGACCACTAAAAACTAAAAGTAAAAACTCAAAGTAAAGATAACAAGGGTTGTCTCCCTAGAGCTCTTTCTTTATAGCCATACAGATAGGCTTAAGATTTTAATGATGCTCTCGTAGGAATAAGAGTTGAAGAACAAAATAGAGAATCAAGAAGAAAATACCAGACACATTTAAGTCTAACATGCTTCCTATGCAAAGGGATCTTGTAGATAAATAACTCATTGAAGCATAAAGATATTAGCATAGGAAGGTAAGACAAGTGCAACTTCAAAACCTTCAACATAAAGAGAGGAACTTGATATTATTGAAATATCTATAAGAACATGTTCCTCTCTCGTAATAGTTTTCAATGGGATCATGAATAACTCAACAATATAAGTATCACATAAAAATTTCTTATCACAATGCACAAGCATAGAAAATTTATTACTCCCCACATAAGCAAAATCATCAATAGTAGTGGGAGAAAACTCAATAAAATAGCTATCACATGAATCATTCCTATCATGATCCACTTGCAAACATTTATTCTTTATAGCATAAGTGTCATCACAATAATCATCATAGATAGGAGGTAAAGTATCATCAAAATAAATTTCCTCATCAAAACTCGGGGGGCTAAAAAGATCATCTTCATCAAACGTAGCATCCCCAAGCTTATAACTTTTCATATCATTAGCATTAAAGGTATTCAAAGAAGACATACTAGTAATATTGCAATCATGAAGAGTGTGCAAATAAAGTTCCATAGGTTTTTTTATTTTCTCTTCAAACACTTCATGTTCTAATTCAAGGTAGATCTCATAAAGCTCTCTCATTTTTTTGTTATCCATAAGCCTAACTAGTGAAAATAAAAACAAGAAATGAAAAGATTTAATTGAAAGATCTAAATATATATACCTTCAAGCCCTCACTCCCCACAATAAATAGCTTCCTTGCAGGTGTGTGTGTGTGCCTCTTACCTTACTTCCCTGGCAATGGTGCCAGAAATATCTTGATGTCTACACGCGCTTCTATTCTTGTAGACTATGTTGGGCCTCCAAGCGCAGAGGTTTGTAGGACAACATCAATTTCCCTCAAGTGGATGGCCTAAGGTTTATCGAACTCAGATAAGTAGAGGTTGAAGATGGTCTCTCTCAAGCAACCCTGCAATTAAGAAGCAAGAAGTCTCTTGTGTCCCCAACACACCTAATACAATGGAAAATTGTATAGATGCACTAGTTCGACAAAGAGATGGTAAAATATGAGTGATACGTGTGGAAAAGCAAGGTAATATAAATCTGTAATAACAACTATAGCAAGGTAGAAAGTGACAAAAGTGAGCACAAACAGTGTAAAAATGGTGAGAAACAAGGCCTAGGCTTCATACTTTCACTAGTGGCAACTCCCAACAACATTAACATAGTGTAATCACATGATAATTTCACTAAAACATGCAATGGAGACGTACCCGGAGGTCATTCCTTTGTGATCAAGAGAGGATGAGCATTGCGTAGGGCTACAAAAGCACACCTTAGAGTTCATAGTTCTCATCTATGTATTTCCCAATGTCACCGCGGTCATCCAAAGAGAGTACTATAATCACCATAATATATCTCAAGGATAGTCAAAGGCAAGCATCAAGAGGCTCTGAAATTCTCAATCAATTCATAATAGAAGAAACCACTCATGAAAATATTCTTCTAATCTATGTCTAATAGACCCGTTGTCACCGTGGTCTCGGAGATTATACTAGATATAGACAAGTGAGTACATCAAATCCAATATATAGAAGGGGAAACATCATGGGATCACCCTAGATTAACATAGTCTATGATCACAATCAAGATCACATCATGAGATAGAGAATTAACCACATAGATCAAGGTACAAGCCTTAGCCTCGAGTGGAATTACTCACACATAGACATGGTGATAAATAAAGAGTTGTTGATGGAGAGGTGCAGCTCGTAGGAGAGAAGGAGACGGCGACGGCGGTGGCCACATTCCTTTCCCCCTTATTCTTCCTGGAAATGGTACTGGTTTGTAGATGGATCTCCCCCTCAAGACGGATGCCAAGGGGGTTGGAAATTTCGTGGTGCCTTTTAACCTAGGTTTCCTCTCTTTATAAAGACTCTTGGATTCCCGTCATTCAGATTACTTCTTCAGTATTTCAGGGATAGATGGATCATACGAACTCCGATTGGGACGAATGTTATATCTAGAAACATCGGAAAAAAATTATCTACAACTTTATAGTTTTAAGTTTTTCTGTTTGAGGTTGTCTTCTGGAGTTTCCAAGGCGATCTCTAAAACCTGTCTGATGGGGACATATTTTGAGAGAGTTGGAGTCCAATTCCAACAAGGCTTCTTTCGTGATTTTTTCCTTTATCCAAGTAATTACTACACATAAAGTACAAAAACAAGAACCTATGCACTCTTGCAACCATTAATAGGTTAGTTCCCAAATATGTTATACAAAGATATGGAAATGCATCAAAACATATAGCAAAGTCACCAAAAGAAGCATGGGACAAGGAAAAATTATAGATACGTTTGGGACCTATCAGATGGTAAGATCGGAACTATGGGGTCTCCTTCATTACCCATAGTGGATAAATCGCACCAAGCAAAATAACTCCAAGTGGACTTGTAAATAAAGCTATGCTCCTCGGCAACGGCGCCAGAAAACAGTCTTGATGGTCCACAAGTGTAGGGGATCGCAACAGTCTTCGTGGGTAAGAATAACCCAATTTATTGATTCGACACAAGGGGGGGCAAAAAATATTTATAAGATTTGAAATTTGAGTTGTCAATTCAACCACACTTGGAAGATACTTGATTGACAACAATTTATTAGTAGTAACGGTGTAATGGAAGTGATGGTGGCAACGGAAATAGTGGTGGCAAAGCAACAAAAGTAAAAATAGCAAAGTAAAGCAACTTGTAACAAGCAGGATTAAAACATTGTAGGCTAGGGAAATGCATGGTTGGGCGCTGCATGGATGAGAGATAACATGTAATTAACATGGGGCAAGACACACAGAAAAATAATAATCATCTAGGCAAATATCAAACATTAGGCATGTATCCCAAGGTTAGTTGTGCGTGCTTGTAACGCCCCGGCCACAGCCACCGGTTCCCGGCGTACGCCTGGCGGGATCTAGACTGTCCCCACAGACCAACACTAGTCTTTCCTGCGCACTTTGTCCTCACTCATGCGCACCTGGGAGCTACTTCCCAGTCGGTCACCCATCCTCAAATTGCTCCAAGTCAAGCACGCTTAACTTTGGAGTTCTTTGAAGATGTGCTTCCGGAAAAGAAGGTGCACCTTGTTGATATGAGTAGTCTATCATTCCTATTAAGCCAGGATGTCACATACACCCCCACTCAAAGGAACCGATGTCCTCATAGGCCCACAGGAACGTTCCCCCTTGGCACACGTCTGTGTGTCCAGTGCCGACACATGTCCCACATGTTCGCGCAACTGACCCACACACGCCCGTGTAACCGCGAGGGTCGGCTCTGATACCATTTGTAACGCCCCGGCCACAGCCACCGGTTCCCGGCGTACGCCTGGCGGGATCTAGACTGTCCCCACAGACCAACACTAGTCTTTCCTGCGCACTTTGTCCTCACTCGTGCGCACCTGGGAGCTACTTCCCAGTCGGTCACCCATCCTCAAATTGCTCCAAGCCAAGCACGCTTAACTTTGGAGTTCTTTGAAGATGTGCTTCCGGAAAAGAAGGTGCACCTTGTTGATATGAGTAGTCTATCATTCCTATTAAGCCAGGATGTCATAGTGCTTGCAATAAGAACTTGCACAACATCTTTTGTCCTACCATCCCGCTACCAACAGGGCCAAAAGGAACTTATGGAGATTAAGGTGATCCTGTCAAAGAGCACCGGAACAAAGCATTAACAATCAATGGATACACAGAATCCTCAAATTATAGTCCATCCCTTTGGTGTCCCAAGCTGTCACCATTGGGATCGCCGGTTCCAGACTATAATAGTTGCATACAACTTGTATATAGGATCAAGAACACAAATATATTCATGAAAACATAAAGGGTCCAGATCTGAAATCATGGCACTCGGCCCCAAAGTGACAAGCATGAAGAGCAACAAGTAGTAGCAAAGATGATAAACATCATAGTAGATGATAAGCAACATGCCCCCAATAATCTGATGAACTATTACATGATTTAACTCATCCAACCCCTACCATCCCTTCGCCTATAGCAGGAAATTACTCACACGTGGATTGGGGAGACATGGAAGGATGATGGAGTGGCGATGGTGATGACGATGGCGTCGATTTCTCCTCATCGGAGGACAAAACAGCCTCCAGATTAGCTCTCCCGGTGAAGAACAAAGGTGGTGGAGGCTCCGCGACGAGAATTGGATTATCTACTTCTGTTTCAAGGTTTCCTCGTCGGGAGTAGAAATACCAGTCGAAGGGGGGCTTGGGGGGAAGTGCCACTGGACCAGGCCCCTGGTGGCGTGTCCAATAGGGAGGCCGCACCACCTGGCAGCCTGGGCCAGGGGTGTCCTTCATCCGTCCCATATTCTGGCTCCAGGGCTCTTCTATTGCGTGGATTTTCTGGGAATTTTATTGGAATTTTTTGAGATGCTTAAATTTCCCTTTTCCTGCACATAAACAAGTCATGCGGGCAGCTGTGCTGAAAATAGCGTCAGTCCGGGTCAGTTTCATTCAAATATGCAAGAATGAGGTCAAAAAAATAGCAAAAGTGTTTGGAAAAGTTTATACATTTGAGACGTATCAGCACATAACATGTGAAGCAATAAAAATTTAGTGCTAAGAAAGATGAACTGATAATTATTGATGAAAAAAGGATGCATGGGGGCATCCCCAAGATTAGACGCTTGAGTCTCCATGAATATTTATTGAGGGTGTTGGGGGCATCCCCAAGCTTAAGCTTTTGGCACTCCTTAATCTTCTTTCATCATTTTCCTTCATAACAGTTGAAAAATTCCTTGAGACAAAACTTCTCATAAACTTGATTAGAGTGGTTAGTGCCAAATAAAATAAAGTTTCACATAGGTACTGTAGATACACGTTAAAGCACTCAAATTAAACATTATCTATTGTTCCCCAACTTTGTTTAAGGTTCTTCCCCAAAGAACCAAGAGCAAAGCTCACAAATGAAGCAAATGCAATTACAAGGCAGAAATCTGGGAAAACAGGATAGTCTATAGCACTTGAATTTTTGGAGGCACTTTTGTAACTCAAATAGAAAAACTCAAAACTAATGAAAGCTTGGGAATTGTGTAAATCTTGTTTTGTAAAAATTTCAGATCAAAAAGACAATCTGGTGATTTTTAGGAATTTCTGCATTGAAGCCTACATAACCTGTTTTCTGGACCACAAACAATAACTTTCACTTCCCCCAACATTAGAGGCTAAAACTTGGCACAAAACATGAAAATAAAGATACTATGGAGTTTCTACAGTAGTAAGAAACCCCAAGACACACTAAAACAAAAAGGAAAACCGAGAGTAAAAACATTTTGGGTTGCCTCCCGACAAGCGCTTTTTATTGACTTTTAGTTAGGCACAAGGATTATAGAAGATGCTCACATAAGAATAAGAGTTCAAACACAATAGAGAGCATCAAGAAGCAAATACTAAACACAGTTAAGTCTAACCCACTTCCTATGCATAAGGATGTTGCAAGCAAATAATTTATTGAAGCACAAAGCAACTAGCATAGGAAACAAACAAGTGCAACTTGAACATATTGAGAGGAAGCTTAATATTATTAAGATAAATGAAACCATATATCCATCTCTCATAATAATTTTCAGTAGCATCATGAATAAATTTAACAATATAAGTATCACGTAAAGCTTTGTTATCATGATCCACATGCAAAAAGGTATTCTTGCACTCCACATAAGCATAGTCTTTCTCATTGGTAATAGTGGGGGCAAAGTCAGAAAAATAACTATCAAAGCCATCATTTCAATCATCCAATATAGGTGGCATATTACAATCAGAATAAATTTCACCATCAATAGTAGGTGGTCTGAAAATACCACATTCATCTTTGTAATCATCATATATAGAAGGAAAAGTATCATCATAGCAAATATTCTCATCAAATCTTGGCGGGGGGTTAAAAATATCATCTTCAATAAACATATCATCCCAAATATTATGGAATTTCATATCATTAGCATCATTAAAGCAGACATACTAATAACATTGCTCCTAATTCAATATAGAGTTCATAAAGCTCTCTCATTTTTTTCTTGCATAAGCCTAACTAGAGAAAATAAAAACAAGAAACAAAAAGATTCAATTGCAAGATCTACAGATATACCTTCAAGCTCTCACCACCCCGCAAGAAATAGCTTCGTTGCGGGAGTGTGAATGCCTCTTACCTAACTTCCCCGGCAATGGTGCCAGAAATAGATTGATGTCTACTACACACTTCTATTCTTATCAACTCTGTTGTGCCTCTAAGCGCAGAGTTTTGTAGGACAACAATAAATTTCCCTCAAGTGGATGACCTAAGGTTTATCGAACTCAGGGAAGTAGAGGTTGAAGATGGTCTCTCTCAAGCAATCTTGTAACCGAATACAAGAAATTCTTGTGTACCCAACACACCTAATGCAATGGTAAATTGTATAGGTGCACTAGTTCGATGAAGAGATGGTAAAATATGGGTGATAGGTGGGCAAAGAAAGGTTATAAATCTGTAATAAAAATTACAACAAGGTAGCAAGTAACAAAAGTAACTAAAAATGGTGTAACAATGCTTTGAAAATGGGCCTAGGCTTCATACTTTCACCAGTGACAACTCCCAACAACATTAACATAATTTCAACTCATGATATTTCCTCCAAAATCATGCAAGGAAGACATTATCGGAGACCATTCTTTTTCGTGGATAAAAAAGGATGAGAATTGTGTAGGGCTACAAAAGCACACCTTAGAGTTCGTATTCCACATCTATGGATGCCCCAATGTCACTGCGGCCATCCAAAGATAGTACTAACAAACACCACAATATATATCAAGAATAGTCTCTTTCTAATATGACAAAGTGCCTATTGTCACCGCAACACTATGAAAATTATACTCAACACAAGCATCAAGAGACTCTCATGATCCCATCATTCAATCCAACAAGAAGAACAATCTCATGATCAATATTACAGTAATAATGGAGTCCCATGTCACTATGGACTCCGTAAATATCAACAGAGGAGCACATCATATCCAATACATAAAAGAGATAGAGAGGGGAAACATAATGGATTCAACTATATTAACATAGCCAATGATCACAATCAAGATCAGATCATGGGAGAGAGAGATAACCACATAGCTACTGGTAGAAGACCTCAACCCATAGGAGGAACTACTCCCGCATCATCATGGAGAGGAAGCAACGTCGATGGAGATGGATCCGGTGGTAACTCCCCGTCCCGTTAGGCTGCCGGAACAAGAAATTTTTCCCCCCACCTGAAGCTTGTTGGCGATGGCGGAGGAGATCGGAATTTATTTTGGGAAAATCGCCTGGGTATTCAGGGTTTTCATGATCATGTGGTAAATATAGGGCAAAGAGGGTCCCGAGAGGTGGGCCACACCACCCAGGCGGCTAGAGGGCGCGACCAGGGCCAGGCCGCACCACCAGGTCGCTTGGCCAAGTGATGTGCCCCCTCCGTCAGTACTTCTAGTCCTGAGGTCTTCCCATAAGTTAGAATTTCTGGATTTTTCTAAGCACTTTAATTTTTGACCTATTTCTGCAATGCACAGACAAAATAGACAGAAACTAGCACTGGACACTGGGTTAATAGGTTAGTTCTCAAATATGTTGTAAAAGGTTATGAAAGTGCATCAAAATATATAGCAAAGTAACATAAATAAGAATGGAACAAACAAAAATTATAGATACGTTCCAGATGTATCATCATCCTAACTTCAACACAATTCTTGTTCTTTTAATAGACCTTAAGGCAATGTTCTTGTTCTTACGATGTTGAGGCAAGAAACTTCTCGATGTACCTAGTGGTGTACTCCTTGTTAAAGTGCTACACAAAAAAGAACACTTATAAAAAAGGAACTTCTTGATGTATCTAGTGATGTACTCCTTGACGTATATAAAATAGATTTACCATTTTTGCTTTATATGGTATTATTTGATCTTGCTCAATGGTGCACACATAATAGGGTATTCTTGGCTTTTGATCAACAACTCAGCGGTTTAAATACTTAACCTTTGAAGTATTCAAGGACATGTGGTTTGCATACACACAACGTTTGTCGTACGTATGATTTCCTGCTTTCGACCTACATGTAAGGCCACCGGTGAATGTATTTTCCAAACAGACTTTGTGTATCTACCAAACTACAACAGTAGCATACATACCTCGAGTTGTCATCTTGACAACACGCATACGAGCAGCTTCATCGTTGGAGCTAAGTTCAAGGATCTCCATCTTGACATCAGCCATGGTCACCGAATTTGAAAAAATGGATGGCATAAACATGTAAGTATGCAATTATCATAGACACGCCAAAATTCAAATATAGTTCGCCCGCGCGGTAGAATTTTACATAGACTAGTTCTTTTTCTAGCCTGCTTGTCCGTAAAATTTCACCCGCTTGATGTGTGCATCGACTAAACACAGTTAGCTCTATGGCCAACATTTCTTACTGCTTACGCATGATACCTCCCAAACGTATCTATAATTTCTTCTTGCTCCATGCATGTTTTGTGTGATATTGCTACGATCTACATACACTTTCATACAATTTTGATCATATTTGGACTAACTTATTGATACGTCTCAAACGTATCTACTTTTCCAAACACTTTTGCTATTGTTTTGCCCTCATTCTTGCATGATTTGGACGAAACTAACCCGGACTAACGTTGTTTTCAGCAGAGCTGCCTGTATGGTTTATTTGTGCGCGGGAAAATGGATTTTTAGACGTCCCAGAAAATTTCTAGAAAATCCACGCACCCGAAGGAGCCAGGAGCCAGAAGTGGGACCAGAGGGGAGCTCTGGGGGCCCAGGCGCCCCCCTGGCGCGGCCAGGGGTGGGTCCGCGTCCTCTGGCCGCCTGGGCAGCTCCCCCCTCCTCTGGTGCCCTACCGAGACTCCTATTTATCCCCGTGACGAGAAAACCCCAGAACAGAAGTCGTTTTCCCAGTTTCCGTCGCGGAGCCGCCGCCACCCTCTGTTCTTCTTCGGGAGGGCTAATCTAGAGGCTGATTTGGCCTCCGGAGAGGGGAGATCGTCGCCATCGTCATCGCCATCACCACTCCATCCATCCTCCATGACTTCTCTTCATATGTGTGAGTAATTCCCTGTTGTAGGCAAAGGGGATGGTAGGGATTGGATGAGTTTAATCATGTAATAGTTCGTCAGATTGTTGGGGGCATGTTGCCTATCATCTACTTTGGTGTTTATCATCTTTGCTACAACTTGTTGTTCTTAATGCTTGTCACTTTGGGCCCGAGTGCCATGTTTTCAGATCTGAACCCTATGTGTTTTCATGAATATATTTGTGTTCTAGATCCTATCTATGAGTTGTATGCACCTATTATGGTCCGGAACCGGCGATCCCAAAGGTGACAGCTTGGGAAACCAAAGGGGATGGTCCATAATTTGAGGATTCCATCTATCCATTGAGTTTATTGCTTTGTTCTGGTGCTCTTTGACAGGAGAACCTTAATCTCCATAAGTTCCTTTTGGCCCCGTTCGTAGCGGGATGGTAGGACAAAAGATGTTGTGCAAGTTCTTATTGCAAGCACGCACAACTACCTACTGGATACATGCCTACTGTTTGATATTTTCCTAGATGATCATTTCTTTTCTGTGTGCCTTGCCTCGTGTTGTAATCTATTATATGTTCACTCTCATCCATGCAGCGCCCAACCATCTATCTCCCTAGCCTACAGTGTTTTCAATCCTGCTGGTCATTAGTTGTTACTTTTGTTGTTGCCACTATCACTATCATATTATCGTTACCACTTATCTATCATTGCAAGCAAGTATATTTCAGGTGCGGTTGAATTGACAACTCAACTGTCAAAGCTTATAAATACTCTTTGGATCCCCGTGTGTCGAATCAATAAATTGGGTTAACTTATCCGCGAAGACTATCTCGATCCCTTACGCCTGTGGGGCATCAAGCAGCGTTTTCTGGCGCCGTTGCCGGGGAGCATAGCAATATTTACAAGTCTACTTGAAGTACCCTGCCTGCTGCACATCATCCGCTATGGGTAAGAAAGGAGACCCCAAGGTTCCGATCTTACTATCCCGTACAAGAAAAGGTACTGTTCTGAACACTAGTGCTACACTTGATTCACCTTCTTTTATGAGTAAGTTTACTTCACCACCACTACATGATGCTTCTATTGAGTCTGTCACTATGTCCGATACTTTTGATGATGCTTCCACTACTCTTGATGATGCTACTTTTCTTGGTCACTATATTGAAACTCAGACTGCTAAGGCTGCATCAAAATCCAAGACCGAGACCCCTGCTACCTATATTCCTACCTGCAAAACCTTTGGTTACCCGAGCTTAGATGAACTCAAGGAGAGAATCCTTGATGATGATTATGTTACTCTTGATGATGATTTTTGCAGGGAACTCAGAGAGTGTGTCGACTCTGACCCTGGTGCTGTTAAGGAGTTGCTCAAAAGGCACTCCATGAAGAACAAAGCTATTCCTGATCCTCTATTTGCCACGTCTCCTATATGCATTACTGATCCTGATTATGATTTCTCTGTTGATCTTTCACTTATATCTACAGTCGAGGCTGACCCCTTTTATGGCAGAGAAATGATGATGCTATAGCACACTTGACCAAGCTCGCTGAGCTAGGAAACCTATTCACTACTGATCAGAAGATACGAAACTTCTATGTGGCCAAGATTTTTCCTTTTTCTTTTAAGGAAGACGCTAAAACATGGTATGATGCACTACCCTATGGTTCCGTTAAGAGTCCCCAGGACTTAGTCCAATTATTTGTTGATAAATATTTTCCAGCTCATATGCAACATGCTGCTTTGCAAAGAATCTATAACTTTAAACAATTGCAGGATGAGCACCTCCCTAAAGCTTGGGGGAGGTTTTGTGATTTATTTAAGGTTATGCCGGGACATGGAGTCCCCAAGCATGAACTGCTTGATATATTTTACGCTGGTTTAACCGATGAATCAAGATCCTATCTGGATAGTTGTGCTAGTTGTGTTTTCAGGGAAAGAACACCGAACGATGCAGAAGAACTAATGTGCAAAATTGCCAAGAACCATGAAGATTGGTCCGTTCCTGAGCCACTTCTACCACCAAAAAATATGGGCATGCTTGTTCTGAACCCCGAAGATATGCAAGAAGCAAAGAAGTCTATAAAGGAGAAAGGTATTAAAGCCGAGGACGTGAAGAATTTACCTCCTATTGAGAAGTTGTGTGAGCCTACTACTCACCCTCCCTTGGTAGAGGTACACTCTCTATTAGACTTTACTGAAAGTGACATCCCTAAAGGTAAGCCTCCCGACCAATGTTTAGATGAGCTTGATAATTTTATTGTTAAGCAAGACCATTTTAATAGGAGATTACAAAGTCAGCTGCATGATAATTCTCTTGCTATCAAAAGTTTGTGTGATGTTCTAGAAAGAACAGTTAATGATGTTAAATGTCTTGTTAAGCATTTTCATATGGTTCAAACTCAGCTTGAACAAATTTCTAATGTGCAAAAATATTTGCTTGCTAATAATGCCAAACAGGACATACAAGCTTATGGAATTAAAACTCGGGGTGGAACACACACCCAGGACCCACTCTATCCTGAGGGGCATCCAAAGAGGATCGAGCAAGATTCTCAAGTACAAGAAGAAGACGAGACTGTTAGCTTTCCTAAGAAAAAGAAGAAGAAGAAACACAAGGAGGCTGACAATCCCGATGATCCTAATACAAGTGAAAATCCAGCTGTTGATCCTAACAGCATATCTACCTCCGATGCTGAAACAGAAGACGGTGCCGAGTCTGAAGAAAAGGACGCAGAGAAGTATGATTCTCTCAAGGTAAGAAAAGAAGAAGCACCCGATAAACGCAAGAGGTACTCTAAAGAAGACTTCATCGCAAGAAGACATGGGAAGGAAAGAGAACCATGGATACAGAAACCCATGCCCTTTCCAGGTAAGTCCCTCAAATCCAAAGAAGAAGAGCATTATAATAAAAAATTTGAATGGATGAAGCCTCTTTTTCTTCAAATTCCTTTGACTGATGCTATTAAGTTACCTTCCTATTCGAAATATATGAAAGATATTTTTAATAATAAAAGAAAATCCTCTATCTAAATTTCCAACTTTCAGCTATGTTGGAGTTGATCTTAAAAAGGGATCAGTAGCTTTTGCTATTTGATTTAATTGGAATTATTTCAAATTCAATTCAATTGATATTCCAACTTCAAACTTTGAAATGCACCACACATCACTTGTACTTCAGAAGCATTTCACACACATGACCTTTTGGTTTCAAATGAACAAACATTAGAAAATGCAAGTTGACCAAATTTAAATAACATTTGGAGTTTGAATTTGAATTTACTTTTCAAATCAACTTCAATTAAAATGTGGCAATTCAAACATAGGTCACATCAGCACATTGCCATGCTTTGTTTTACATATTGTTTGTGCATTGTATTATTTTGATTGTGCTTTACTTCCAGTGCTTCGGTGATTGCATCTTCTCGGTAGAGTTGATCTCGAAGACGAGTTCAACCTCACGTCAGAAGAGTGATACCTCGTGATCGTCAGCAAGGCAAGCAGCCCCCTCTTTGATCATGTCTATAAAATCCCAGTTCCCTCTCATTCTCGCAAATGCATGTTTAGGATGTCACCATGATACGTTCTACCGCTAGTTGAACCCATTCCTTTGCATGACCTATCATTTTGTCACAGTAGTAAGCAAACCACAATCCTAGCAGATGTAGGAGTTGGTTGATATCATGTGGCCCCTGCAACTGTTACAGCTTATTGCATGCTTAGGGTTGTTACCTGAGGCTATTTTGATGTGAGTCGGGATGGTAGTGATCATGTGAATGATGGTGGTAACGTGTTGGTGAATCTACCCTAAACAAAGGTGAACGATGAGAGGCTGTGTAGGAGTACACAGTGGGTTGTCTCGTTGAACACTGCCTTAGGCCCGAGTTCTTGTGTTGTTATCCAAGACAAAGAATACGACCACACATTGGGCTCACTGACCCCTCTCGGCCTAGTACCTCACCCCGGACCAGTCCAGGAGTCGCAAGTAGTTCGCCCTTTAACGATCTCAAGCAGGTGGAACCAAGGTAAGTGGTTGGCGTAGGTTGTGGGCACGTTGAATCAAGTGATCATGATCGAGTTGAGCTTGATGGCGGTCACACAAAGTTTGAGTCCGCATCGGAACAATCGGCCGGATTCCGACTGTGGTCCCAACTCAAATAGGCGACTCCCTAGGACTAGAGATGGTGTCGTGAGTGAAGTGTCGTGGCAGCATCCTCGCCGGTACTCACTTGAAGGATCCATCCCCAGGCGGTAACTGATGAGGCGTGTGTGTAGCAGTACACCCCTGCAGGGTTAATGAACTATTCGAATAGCCGTGTCCGCGGTTATGGACTACTTGGAGACCTTTACTTGATCATAGATAACTTGAACCGGATACTTCTAAAACACACCAAGATAAGTGTGAGTGCTATGGCGTGCTTCCTCGTGGGGAAGTCGAGGAAGGCACCATAGTGGAGTATTGATTGGAGACTGTTACTTGGACTCGTGTACGTTCTTACCTCTGTCTGGTACTCGTAGTTCAGGATTAGCCAAGTCAAAGCTGGCACTTCTGCAAGTGAAACCCCACCTCCCTTTACCTTGATACATGTGCATGAGTAGTATAGTTCCTATGTAAGTCTTGCTGAGTACGACTTTGTACTCACGTTTGCTTATCCTATGTTTTAGAGACGAGACCACTGACCCTGATGGTGGCCTCTACCTCGAGCTCGACGTGGACCAATGTCGTATAGTTCCAGGCAGCAGCCTGTGCCCTTTGGAGGGTCGTTGTACTTTTCTTTCAGGCTTCTTAAGCCATTTGTTAAACTTGTCTTTACTAAGACATAATTTGCTTCCGTTGATGTTTGATGTAATGTTGGATCACATCCATGTGATCTCTGCTTGTAATATCTACTATGTCTGCTCTGTTTAGCAGAAGTTATAAAGACTATGAGTTCTAGAGTTCATGTTGTGATTACCTGCTGTTTACACTGGACATGTATGTTGCGTGTATGATTATAACATGCATGTCTCAGTGTGGGGTTCGATAGCTTAGTTGTGTTCTTGCCGGCGGTCTTTTATACACCAAGTGGCCCTTAGATGTGCGCAGCTTGGGGCATCGCGATGCGATTGCTCGTGACTCTGTCACGTGGCACACTTTGTTGTATGATCGAGCCCGCCCGAGATCCCGACTAAGTGATCGGGCTGGAGTAAGTCTATGTAAGTGTCGGGACCCGGGGTTAGCGTATGCAAGTACAGTTAAGACATAGTCATATGGAGAGCCGAGAACCGCACCCACTTGTCTAAGCAGACAAGGCCAAGCACTGAACATTCTCGGAAAGCATCGTACGTGAGGGGCATCCCATCCAGGCCGGATGATCAACTGTAATGGGTCCTCATCGTACGCACACAAGTCTACTGATATGGGTGGTGAACTCCCATATTCAAAGACAAGTCGCCTCAACCATATTATCGACTATCTCAAAACTCTTACATAGACTTACTCCAGCCCGATCACTTAGTCGGGATCTAGGGCGGGCTCGATCATACCACAAAGTGTGCACGAGAAGTCTCAAGCAATCGCATCGCGATGCCCCAAGCTGCGCACATCTAAGGGCCACTTGGTGTATAAAAGACCGCCAGCCAGAACACAACTAAGGTCTCGAAAACCCATACAAAGACATGCATGTTATAAACATACACGCAGCACACATGCCTTGTATGAACAGTAGGTACCATTGCAATTCTCTACAAAGTGTACATTTTATTTATAACTCTTATAGAGTACACACAGAGATCACATACATGTGATCCAACATTACATCACGAAGCGGAAGCAAATTATGTCTGAGTACAGACAAGTTTAACAAATGGCTTAAGAAGCCTTATTCAAACACAAAGCCCTCCACGAGGGAACCAGTCTGCTGACTGGGACTAGACTAGCTTAACTTCAGTCGTCCAGCTCGATGAAGAAGCCACCTTCGGGGTCAGTGGCGTCATCTAAAACATATATTAAGCAAACGTGAGTACAAAGGCGTACTCAGCAAGACTTACATATGAGCTATACTACTCATGCACATGTATCAAGGTAAAGGGAGGTGGGGTTCACTTGCAGAAATGCCAGCTTTGACTTGGCTAATCCTGAACTACGAGTACCAGACTTTGAGGTAAGAAGCGTACACGAGTCCACTACTTTCACCAACCAATACACCACTATGGTGCCTTCTTCGACTTCCCCACGAGAAGGCACGCCATAGCACTCACACTTATCTTGGTGTGTTTTAGAAGTATCCGGTTCAAGTTATCTAATAATCAAGCTAAGCTTTCCAAGCAGTCCATAACCGCGGACGCGGCTATTCGAATAGTTTTATTAACCTTGCAAGGGTGTACCGCTACACACACATGATCATCATTTACCGCCTTTGATCTCGACACCATTCAAGGGGTGCCAGCGAGGATGCTCACCACAACTGTTACCTCATAGCCTATCTAGTCCAAGAAAGCCGCCTACTTGGGTTGGCTACCACAATCGTGAACCCGGCCGGTTTACCGAAGTGGACCCAAGCGATGTGTGCGTGGTGCATAAGCCGGTCTCGGATGAGCCGTTCTCTCACTTAGCATCCAGGCCACAAGCCTACCAGAACTCCGAACTACTGCGACATCTGGACATCGAAAGGGATGAGTTAATAGGTTGAGAGGGGTCAGTGAGCCCAATGTGTGGTTGTACTCTTCATCTTGGATCACCACACAAGAACTCGGACTTAGGGCGGTGTTCAACGAGACAACCCACCGTGTACTCCTACACAGCCTCTCATTGTTCACCTTGTATTAGGGTCGATTCACCAACACTTTTCTACCATCAGCAACATGATCATTCCCATCCCGACTCACATCACAGTAACAACATGGTATCATACTAAGCATGCAATAAGTAGTAACATTGCAGGGGCCACATGATATCATTCAACTCCTACAGTTGCTAGGATTGTGGTTTGCTTACTACTGTGACAAAAGATAGGTCATGCAAGGGATTGGGTTCATCTATGCGGTAGAAACGTAACATGGTGATCATCCTATACAATGCATAAGCGAGAGATGAGAGGGAAGTGGGATTTTATCGACATGATCAATGGGGTTTTGCTTGCCTTGCTGACGAGATTCGGGCTCTGGATCTTCAGCGAAGGGGGTGACCTCTTGCTCCGGTTCAACCTCTACTCGACAAACAAAGCACGAAGTAGCAATCAATATGAATGCAATGCTCAAGCACATGATTGAATGTTGAAGCTTGAAGTATAAGTGTTGATGTGTGAGACAATTCCATTTAAGTGGAATATATTGCATTTTTAAATGCAAATTCAAATTCCACATTTGAATTCAACCTTAATCAAGTTATATATGATATAGTTTGATCAAATTTGAATTAACTTCAAATGTGTATGATATGCCTCTGAAGTGTGGTTGATTTGCATCATAAATCCTTGGTCCAAGTGGCAAAATCATTTGGTTTGAATTTGAATTAAATTCAAATAAACCAAATGACATATGCTACTGGTCCCATTTTAAAATCAACTCAAACAGATTTGAAAGTTGCATATTTGGAAAGATAATTTTCTCCTGATCATTTTTCATATATTATTTGTCCAATTTGGAGTTATTATGAATTTTCTATGAATTTCCAAAGTTTGGGGTATTTTCTGGACTTTCTGGATTTAAATAAATCGATTTAAGGCATTACTGCGTCAGCCTGGCGCAGTGCTGACGTCAGGGGGGAGTTGACCCGAGTCAAACTGACAATGGGCCCCACTGGTCAGCCTCTGTGGGTTTAATCCCCTGTTAGTTTAACACTAACAGTGCGATTAGGGACTGGGGCCCAGTGGTCAGTGGGGTTAGGGGGTGTTTAGGGGGTCATTAGGGATGATTGCCCGGCGGCTAACCGCCGGCGACCACGGCACGGCGGCGCTCGGCCGGGGAGTGGTTTCCGGGCACGGGGAAGAAGGCTGGGGGCACGGGCGTGTAGCTGGGGCTCGTCCTCATCGGCTAGGGCTAGCTGGGGCTCGCCGGGAGGCCTCTGGCTACGGCAACCCCAACATCGGCGGCGACCGGAGCACGGTGCTCGTCGGGAAAAGGTTCCAGGGCACGGGAGAAAGAACGGGGAGCACTGGGAGGTGCCTCTTCGTCTTGCGCATCGCCTGGCGTAGGAGGGGTTCAAAGGCACGGTCTGTGGCGACGACAGCGTCAACCGCGGCGGCGGTCCGGCCACTGTCCTCGCCGGAACTACGCGAGAGGGCACGAGAGGAGGTGGGGAAGGGGGCAAACTGACGAGCGGCTCACCCTGGATCGAATGGAGAGGACGGCGGGGTCAGGGGTCTCTCGACGGCGACGAATTTGGAGCTCCTTCTCTCGGCGGCCAGCGGCGGATCCTTGGGGCTGGCGTCGTCCTTGGTGCAGTTTGGTTCGATTTCTTGATCGTGAAGACGTAGTCGACGCCGCTGGAGAGACTGGACAAGGTGCAGCGGCGTGAGGACCACGGTGGCCGCGTGCGGGCACGACGTCGGCGAGGTCGAGCTCTCGGTTCCTCACGGGATCGCACGGGAGAGAAGGAAAAGAGGGTTCCAGAGGGGGGGATAAGAACTGGGAGCTTCCCAGGCGTGCGTGGCGAGAGAGAGAAGGAGGGGGAAGGCCTAGAAGGCGCGGCATCGTCGTGGCGTCGTCGCCGCGCTCCCGGCTCCAGCGAACTGCTTGGAGCCGCGGGGAGGAAGACGACACGGGAGGGTCCTGGTGGGCTGGGCCGGCCAGGTAAGTGGGCCTCGCCTGAGGCAACAGGTAAGCTCTGCCTGCCTTTTTCTTTTTATTCTTTTCTGTTTCATTTGTTTTGCCTAGATTCAAATTAGCTAGGCATTTTTAATAAATGTCCAAATACTTTTATAAATCCTAGGTGACCAGTAGCTAGTCACATAAATAAATTGGACATTTTTGAAATTCAAAACATTTGAATTTCAACTCAAATAGGGGTAAACTTTAATTTCCAGAGCACCTTTTGAATATTAGAAAATTCCATGTGCATGGGATTGATCCCAAACCATTTTTAAAATGATCAGCACCATTTATAAGAATTTACCAAATGTTCAAATGATTTTTGGAAAAAGATTTTTATCTGGCCATTTGATTTAATTTCTCAGGGCTTTTCTATTCCCCATTTTTGATTTTGAATTTGAAATTCTTGCATGAATGCAAGGTAGCACTTGATCCTAGCACATACCTAACTTGGGGTTGTGACAACTCGCCCCCACTCAAAAGAATCTCGTCCCGAGATTCAGAAGTCTGCGGGAGGAAGGAGGGGTACTCGGTAAGGAGACGGTCTTCTCTTTCCCACGTAGCTTCTCTTTCAGAGTGGTGTGACCATTGCACTTTCAGAAACCTAATCTTCTGACGACGAGTAACACGCTCTGTGGAATCAAGAATACGAACGGGGTATTCTCGATAAGAAAGGTCATCTTGGAGATCAAGCGTTTCATGGTCGACTTCGCGGATGGGGTCCTTGAAGCAACGCCTGAGTTGGGACACATGGAATACATCGTGTACTCGGGAAAGGTGCGGAGGTAGTTCAAGTTGGTAGGCAACTTCTCCACGTTTAGCTAGAATGCGGAAAGGTCCGATGTAACGTGGGGCCAACTTGCCTTTGATACCGAAACGTTGGGTTCCCTTCAGAGGAGTAACCCGAAGGTAAGCCTTCTCATCCAGATTGTAGCTCTCTTGCCTATGATGACGATCATAGTAGCTTTTCTGACGAGACTGGGCTGCTTTCAATTGATCACGAACAATGCGAACTTGCTCTTCTGCTTCCTTGATCATATCCGGTCCAAAGAATTGTCTTTCACCGGTTTCAGACCAGTTTAGTGGTGTTCGACATCGTCGTCCATAAAGGAGTTCAAAAGGAGCCATGTTCAGACTAGATTGAAAACTATTGTTATAAGCAAATTCGGCATATGGAAGAGAATTCTCCCAATTCTTTCCGAATGAGATAACACAAGCTCTGAGCATGTCTTCAAGAATTTGGTTAACCCTTTCGACTTGACCGCTAGATTGAGGATGGAAAGCCGTACTAAAGGAGAGATGAGTTCCCAGAGCACGTTGGAAGCTTCCCCAAAATCTAGAGGTGAAAAGGCTACCACGATCAGAATTGATTTCCAAAGGAACACCGTGAAGGGATACAATTCTGGAGATGTACAAGTCTGCTAACTGGCTAGCAGTTATAGACTCGCGAACCGGAAGGAAGTGAGCAACTTTGGAAAGCCTATCTATGACAACGAAGATGGCATTGTTTCCTTTTTGGGTTCTTGGAAAGCCGGTGATGAAATCCATACCGACTTTGTCCCATTTCCACTCAGGAATGGACAAAGGTTGAAGTGTACCAGCAGGTCTTTGATGTTCTGCCTTAATGCGACGACAAACATCGCATTCGGCGACAAATTGAGCAATGTCTCTCTTCATCCTAGTCCACCAAAATCTCTGGCGTAGCTCTCGGTACATTTTCGTGCTACCGGGATGAATTGAGAGGGGTGTGTCATGGGCTTCTTTGAGGATGAGTTGCCTTAGTTCCTTATTCTTAGGTACTACTAAACGATTTTCAAAGAATACCGTTCCTTTACTATCTGTGGAGAAACATTTAGCAACTCCGCTAGCAATGATCTCCTTGATCCGACGAACACCTCGTGCACGCCTTTGGGCAACTATGATTTGATCCTCAAGATTTGGTTTCGCCACCAAGGTAGAAAGATAGCCATGAGGAACAATTTCAAGGTTGAGCTTGCGAAAGTCCTCATGAAGAAGTGGTTGATACTGTTGTAACATTAGGTTGTTACAGTACGACTTACGACATAGTGCATCAGCCATGACATTGGCTTTGCCTGGGGTGTAAGAAATTGCTACGTCGTAATCTTTTATCAACTCAATCCAGCGTCTTTGCCTGAGATTAAGATCTGGCTGGGTGAAAATATATTTGAGGCTTTGGTGGTCGGAATAAATCTCACAACGATTACCAAGGAGGTAATGTCGCCAAGTTGTTAGGGCATGAACTACGGCAGCGAGTTCAAGGTCATGGGTAGGATAGTTCTCTTCATGTGGCCGCAATTGGCGTGAAGCATAAGCTACCACATGTCTATCTTGCAGAAGTATGCATCCTAACCCTTGCCGTGATGCATCACAATAGATCTCGAAATCTCTTTTGGTGTCTGGAGGTGCAAGTACGGGTGCAGAAGTCAATCTTCTTTTTAGCTCTTGAAAGCTTTCCTCGCACTTGGGAGTCCATAAGAATTTCTTATCTTTCTTGAGGAGTTCAGTTAGAGGCTTTGCAACTTTAGAAAAGTTCTCGACGAAGCGACGGCAATAGCTGGCTAGGCCAAGAAAACTTCTAACTTGCTTAACCGATTCAGGTGGAGTCCAGTCAAGGACGGCCTGAACTCTCTCGGGATTCACAGCAATGCCTTTTGCAGAAATCACGTGGCCTAAGTAGGTCACTTCTGGTAGCCAGAATTCACACTTGGAGAATTTAGCGTACAGGCGATGCTCTCTAAGTTTCATCAATACCAGCCTTAAGTGTTCGGCATGATCTCCTTCGTTCTTTGAGTAGATGAGAATATCATCGAGATAAACCACAACAAATTTATCTAAGTACTCCATGAAGATCGAATTCATCAAGCGTGAGAATGTGGCGGGGGCATTGGTTAAACCAAAGGACATGACGGTGTACTCGTAAAGACCATAACGAGTAGTGAAAGCCGTTTTGGGAATGTCCTCGTTTCGGATTCGGATCTGATGATAACCTAATCTTAAATCCATCTTTGAGAAGACGGCGGATCCTACAAGTTGATCATAAAGATCATTGATCCTGGGCAGTGGGTATTTGTTCTTTATCGTCGCTAAATTTAGCGGGCGATAATCTACGCACATCCTTTCTGTTCCATCTTTCTTCTTTACGAACAGAACGGGGCAACCCCATGGCGATGAGCTAGGGCGGATGAAGCCTTTTGCCAACGAAGCATCAAGTTGGGTTTTTAGCTCAGCTAACTCATTTGGGGCCATTTTATATGGGCGTTTGGAAATTGGTGCGGTTCCTGGAACAAGATCCACTATAAACTCTACACATCTGTCGGGTGGCATACCCGGCAGCTCTTCAGGAAAGACATCCGGGAAGTCACGAACCACCGGAATATCTTCAAGTTCGGGAAGGGGAAGTACATTCAAGGAATGCACTTGGTTTCTTGTTCTGGGTGAGGTATAGTTGATGGTTTTGCCTGAAGGGTGGGTAAGTTTCACGGATTTGCCTTTGCAATCCAGATAGGCATTCTGCCTTGATAGCCAATCCATGCCAAGGATGACATCAATGTCTGAAGACTTGAGGGCTATGAGTGAAGCAAGAAATACTAAACCCTCAATTGAAATTTGATTGCCATGGCTCACTCTATTAGTTTGCCATCTTGACCCTGGAGTTTGAATAATCATTGGGGTGGACAATTCAACAAAGGGTAACTCATGACGAAGTGCATAACTTTCCGACATGAATGAATGAGATGCTCCTGGGTCGAAAAGAACGGAAGTAGGAACAAAATTGACTGGGAGCGTACCAAGAATGACGTCAGTGGTGTCGTCAGTCTCTTCGGCGGCAATCTGGTTCAGACGTCCACGAGTGGCGGGAGGAGTGGGTTTGGCGGTGACGACCTTCTGGGGTGGCTTGCCACGACCATTGTTGTTGTTGTTGTTGTTGTTGCCTCCGGCACGTGGTGGAGCATTCTGGTTCTGGACTTGGTTCTGGGGGCACTCGCGAGAGTAGTGACCTGCCTGACCACACTTGTAGCAAGCTCCGAAAACAGTGCGTGGAGCTGGGTGGAACTGGGTGGGTGGACGAGGCGCCATATAGGATGGCCTCGGTGGGTTGTTCTGGCGGAACATGCTATTGGGAATCCAGATCTTGCGCTTCTGGGAGCCAGAACTGGATGAACCTTCCTCTCTAGGGTGTTTGCGAAAGTCATTGGGGGTGTTCATGTCCTCTGCCTTGATGGCCTTATTGACAAGGACCTGGAAGGTGGCAAAGTCATGAAGGTTGAGCTCGCGACGGAGTCCACTGTTGAGGCCACGACGGAACCTCTCTTGTTTCTTGGAGTCGGTGGAGACTTCTTCAGTTGCATAACGAGCAAGTCGGTTGAACTCACGACTGAACTCGTCAACGGTCCTCCTACCTTGGGTGAGGTTACAGAATTCCTCACGTTTGCGGTCCATGAGACCCTTGGGGATGTGGTGCTCACGGAAGGACGTGCAAAACTCCTCCCAAGATGCAGGTGGTCCAACGGGGCGCATATTCAGAAAATTCTCCCACCAAGAGCTTGCTGCACCTTCAAGGTGATAGGTGGCATAATTGACCTTGTCGCCATCTGCAACACGACCGGCTTGGAGCTTCCTCTCGATGCTGCGGAGCCAGTCATCGGCGTCAAGGGGCTCGGTGGAGTAACTGAATACCGGGGGATGAAGCCGGATGAAGTCGTTCAGAGACACCAGCTCATTGCGCTGTTGAGTGGTGTTGCGTGCAATGACTTCCAGCAGGTGGTGAGAGTCACGGCGGTTCCTCTCGACCTCCATCAGAACTTGGGCCATCGTGGGTGGGGGTGGAAGGTTGTCTTCCTCCTGGTTGTTCCCACGACCTTGGTTACGACCAACCTGGCCACGGGTTCCTTGAGACATCCTGAAGGTGAAAAACCAAAGTCAAACAGAGTTGATTTGAAGAGACTAATCAAGGTATTGAAGTACTGGAAGGTTTACAGAGCAAAGGAAGTAATCATCTGGACAACATGGTGATAAAAGCATACAAGCCATATATTCACAAGCTGTCATACAAACCATACATCGTTTTAGTACAAGCACCAAGCTAATACAAACGTGATGAAGATGATACATCCTTCGGAGGCACTCTGACTTCCTATACATTATTTATCTAAGCCTCTGGAACTTAGACACCTTGCTTACAATATACTAGGATACTACTACATCCTCACTAAGTAAGACCACAGGCGGTCTCACTCATCTCCATCTCCATAGTAATCCTCATAAAAGTTACCCGCGTATCCCGGTAGCTGGAGGTGACCATCGGAAAACACGGAGGCTTGTGGACCCTGATATCCATTTGGGCAAGGATGGGGCCTAGGTCCAGTGTAGGGTGGAAGCAAAGGACCACGGGGTGGAAAGACTCCTCCAATCTCGGGCCAAGCAACTCGAGAAGGCATCTGGGTCCTCACTGGATAGATCGCATCGTACTCCACTGATCCCACGCTCACAAAGGGTGCCAAGAGCGTCAGTGCCCGGTACAGACGAACACGAGTAGCGTGGAGCTCAAAACGGAGAGCACGTGCATCACGGTCTCTGTCACTAGCAAACCTAGCAGTCATCTGAAGTGCTGGATCCTCTGCGGAGTGATCTGAGTAGAGTCCGGTGTAATATCCCTCCTCTCCTGGAAGTGCAGCAGGGATATAGCGGAATGAAGTCTCTCTCAGTAGGGTGTGCTCCTCTCTCAGCAGTGTGATACATGAGTATGCAGCATCCTGCACAGCCATGTTCTCGGTAACGCCGATGCCATGTCCAAAGTGGATAGGCTGGGTGACTCCAACGTGGTGTGGGTAAATCCGCACAATGCAGTGGAACTGCGTCTGGTTGAAGTCGTGGAACTGCTCCTCGATGGTGTACTCAGGGTACCATCGATATCCCACATAGGACATCATCTCGATCAACGTGGCGGGATGGCCACGCACACCGAGGCACCTGGTCAAACGAACAATCTGCCGAGGGGGAAGATTTGCCATCTGAAACAGAAAGCAAGAGTTTGCAAATGCATCAGATTATGAGATAAACCTGGAATGACTCGGACAGCATAACGGCTGTAATTGTAAGAAATGACAATTTCTTTCAATATGCAAACAGCACTTACATAATACGATGTAAGAAATCAGCATTACAACAATGCTAGAAAAACCTGGACACAACTTTCCTACGGCTATAAGGAAGCAATCAACGAGATGTGCTAATCAGACAGAGAAGAGCCTAGTCCTATCTTCCCGTAGAACAAGATGAGGGTGACTCAGAACTCAGAACGAAGGGGGTAAGGAGAAAAATGAAGCCTTACGTTGTTCCCTTATATACCCAGAGTAACTATATAACTATAGCAAGCTAGACTCGACTTCGGCCAAGGCTACTAGTCCTACAGTCAGTCCTGCTCTGATACCAAGTCTGTCGGGACCCGGGGTTAGCGTATGCAAGTACAGTTAAGACATAGTCATATGGAGAGCCGAGAACCGCACCCACTTGTCTAAGCAGACAAGGCCAAGCACTGAACATTCTCGGAAAGCATCGTACGTGAGGGGCATCCCATCCAGGCCGGATGATCAACTGTAATGGGTCCTCATCGTACGCACACAAGTCTACTGATATGGGTGGTGAACTCCCATATTCAAAGACAAGTCGCCTCAACCATATTATCGACTATCTCAAAACTCTTACATAGACTTACTCCAGCCCGATCACTTAGTCGGGATCTAGGGCGGGCTCGATCATACCACAAAGTGTGCACGAGACAGAGTCTCAAGCAATCGCATCGCGATGCCCCAAGCTGCGCACATCTAAGGGCCACTTGGTGTATAAAAGACCGCCAGCCAGAACACAACTAAGGTCTCGAAAACCCATACAAAGACATGCATGTTATAAACATACACGCAGCACACATGCCTTGTATGAACAGTAGGTACCATTGCAATTCTCTACAAAGTGTACATTTTATTTATAACTCTTATAGAGTACACACAGAGATCACATACATGTGATCCAACATTACATCACGAAGCGGAAGCAAATTATGTCTGAGTACAGACAAGTTTAACAAATGGCTTAAGAAGCCTTATTCAAACACAAAGCCCTCCACGAGGGAACCAGTCTGCTGACTGGGACTAGACTAGCTTAACTTCAGTCGTCCAGCTCGATGAAGAAGCCACCTTCGGGGTCAGTGGCGTCATCTAAAACATATATTAAGCAAACGTGAGTACAAAGGCGTACTCAGCAAGACTTACATAGGAGCTATACTACTCATGCACATGTATCAAGGTAAAGGGAGGTGGGGTTCACTTGCAGAAATGCCAGCTTTGACTTGGATAATCCTGAACTACGAGTACCAGACTTTGAGGTAAGAAGCGTACACGAGTCCACTACTGTAAGGGTTATGATTCAATCGATAACATGGTTGAGGCGACTTGTCTGTGAATATGGGATTCATCACCCATATCATTAGACTTGTGTGCGGACGATGAGGACCCATCTCAGTTGATCATCGGGCCTGAATGGGATGCCCCTCACGTTCGATGCTTACCGAGAGTGATCTGTGCTTGGCCTTGTCTGCTTAGACAAGTGGGTACGACTCTCGGCTCTCCATGTGATTGCATTATGACCGGAATTACATACACTAACCCCGGGTCCCGACATAACCTTGATTATATCTTGCGTTTCGGAGCCACCACGGAACGCAAGATCCGTCTACCTGGACCTCTTTTGTTTGATTTTTCTCGCAGGAACGGATGGTCCTTTGATGTTATCCAGTTCGATGAGTTCGTGGTCCAGCATCAGTTTCATAACCCCATGGAGGGGGTTGTGCCCGACGAGGAGGAGCATGGTGAGTTCCCAACTTTCCAGGGAGAGACCGTCGCCCAGTTTGGTGAAGGGTCTTCCTCTGCTTGGAGCGCAGATCCTTCTTCGTGGGAGGATCCGAGGACTTCGGTGTACGCACCGGAAGCCTCATACGACCCTTGGACTCACCCGTACTACCCTGCAGCAGGAGGCTCCTGGGGACATTAGCTACTACCAACTTAGGCCAAAAGCCTAAGCTCGGGGGAGTACGTGCCCTTCTCACTTTTCCATTGTATTATCCATTTTATTCGCTTTGATCTTTTCGAAGTTTTTGCCCGTTTTTCTTTCTTTATTTCTTTGCAAAAACAACAAAAAGATTTTCTCTTTTCTTTTGCTCTCTTTTAACCTTTAAAAAACCCAAAAAGATTTCCTTTCTCTCTTTAGTTTTCTTTGTTTTCAGAGATCAGCTCGAGTCCGTGATGGCATTTGATAATATTTCCCACGTTCGATCGTGCAAGTGACAAGGCAGTAATGACGAAGATCGATGAAAGGAAGCAACAAGGAAAACCGGTATGAACTCTTCTTGTTTCTACTTTTGTACATATGCCTGTACTTATGATCTAGAGACCATCTTGTAGCGACATAGTGCTATGATTACAATGTTTTCCCAGTGTTCATGCTTTCCTTGTGGCTAGTCTCAAATAGCTAGAGTACATAATGTGTTGTTGAAATGTTTTACATGCATTGCATTGTTCATGGTTTGGCATACTGAAGTGGTATTTCCCTTCGGAGAATTTTTGGATTGACATGGCACATGTTCACACATGCTTATGACTATAAAATCTACTTTTGCCTTGATGATCTTTTTGTTTAAGAATAGTTATATCACTTTCATGCCCGATTCAATGTTGCTTTGTCGCTCTGCATGATTATGACAGTTATTGGTCTCTAGTTGGTCGCTTCCCAGTCTTTTGCTAGCCTTCGCTCGCACCAAGCGGATTTCTGCTTGTGCTTCCAAACTCCTTTTCAAACCCAGTTGTTCCATTTGAATCCACCATACCTACCAATATGTGGTATTTACCGGCCACTCCTAACTTAGACTTTCTTGTGCCATCTCGAAATTTATTCTAAAGTTTCCCTTTTTGTAAATGTACAAGCTCATGGTACGGTGAGGGGAGATCGATATCTTTCATGCCAAAAATATTTTGACGGAAGTTTTAACTAGTAAAAACAGAAAAAGAAAAAAAAATATGAGAGTTACTCCTCCCCCATACTTGATGATGGAGTGAAATGGACCAAATGCTACTTATGATAGGTGGAACGATACCCTCCTTCCACCCTTGAGGAAAAATAAAGGTTCCATAGACCATCAAAGGATTTATGGATAAGGGAATATGTGTAAGCAAAAGGCATTATATATGGTTGGCATGGGAGATATTGAGAGACCTTTACCGTTCGCCGTTGACTGGAAAGTTGCACTTCTCAAAAGAGTTTTACCTCTGTTTTCAAAACCAAGAGCTCTGGCACATGTTTAGTCTTTGCTTCCTTTCACGGGTTTTCAACCTTGCCATCAAAAGCCACGATTCGAGAGTCTTCCCTTCTTTCTTAAAAGCACCAACTATGAGAGCATAATTGTCATTCTTAGTGTAACATGCATTGTCCCAAAGTATTACATTGTATTCTGCATGCTTGTGTTATTGCCAGTCTGAAATACTGAGTTCTAGTCACCTTTAAAACTCCGGAGGAGTTTCTGCATTTATGTTTTGCTTCACTCATGGAGGCTAGCGAAATGCCACTCAAGTATGTTCAAGCTATGTGCATTGTGATCCTGTCTTGATTTTCAGTAGCTTATTATTTACTTTTAGTTGTTTGTGACTGATCACATGAAAGAAGAATTGCTTCGTGCATTGTCCTTATAGCATTGTTTCAATACCTGCTACACTCTTTTCGTAGTACATGCTTATATACATCTAATGAAGCAAAAGAGTTTGTCAAAGTTTTCTTTGTCGCGTCCAGTTCGTTGAACTGAATTGCTTGAGGACAAGCAATATGCTAAGCTTGGGGGAGTTGATACGTCTCAAACGTATCTACTTTTCCAAACATTTTTGCTATTGTTTTTCCCTCATTCTTGCATGATTTGGACAAAACTAACCCGGACTAACGCTGTTTTCAGCAGAGCTGCCTGTATGGTTTATTTGTGCACAGGAAAATGGATTTTTAGACGTCCCAGAAAATTCCCAGAAAATTCCCAGAAAATCCACGCACCCGAAGGAGCCAGGAGCCAGAAGTGGGACCAGAGGGGAGCTCTGGGGGCCCCAGGCGTCCCCCTGGCGCGGCCAGGGGTGGGGCCGCGCCCTATGGCCGCCTGGGCAGCTCCCCCCTCCTCTGGTGCCCTACCGAGACTCCTATTTATCCCCGTGACGAGAAAACCCCAAAACAGAAGTCGTTTTCCCAGTTTCCGTCGCGGAGCCGCCGCCACCCTCTGTTCTTCTTCGGGAGGGCTAATCTGGAGGCTGATTTGGCCTCCGGAGAGGGGAGATCGTCGCCATCGTCATCGCCATCACCACTCCATCCATCCTCCATGACTTCTCTTCATATGTGTGAGTAATTCCCTGCTGTAGGCAAAGGGGATGGTAGGGATTGGATGAGTTTAATCGTGTAATAGTTTGTCAGATTGTTGGGGGCATGTTGCCTATCATCTACTTTGGTGTTTATCATCTTTGCTACAACTTGTTGTTCTTAATGCTTGTCACTTTGGGCCCGAGTGCCATGTTTTCAGATCTGAACCCTATGTGTTTTCATGAATATATTTGTGTTCTAGATCCTATCTATGAGTTGTATGCATCTATTATGGTCCGGAACCGGCGATCCCAAAATTGACAGCTTGGGACACCAAAGGGGATGGTCCATAATTTGAGGATTCCATGTATCCATTGAGTTTATTGCTTTGTTCCGGTGCTCTTTGACGGGAGCACCTTAATCTCCATAAGTTCCTTTTGGCTCCGTTCGTAGCGAGATGGTAGGACAAAAGATGTTGTGCAAGTTCTTATTGCAAGCACGCACAACTACCTACGGGATACATGCCTATTGTTTGATATTTTCCTAGATGATCATTGCTTTTCTGTGTGCCTTGCCCCGTGTTGGAATCTATTATATGTTCACTCTCATCCATGTAGCGCCCAACCATCCATCTCCCTAGCCTGCAGTGTTTTCAATCCTGCTGGTCATTAGTTGTTACTTTTGTTGTTACTTTTGCTGTTGCCACTATCACTATTATATTATCGTTACCACTTATCTATCGTTGCAAGCAAGTATATTTCAGGTGCGGTTGAATTGACAACTCAACTATCAAAGCTTATAAATACTCTTTGGCTCCCCGTGTGTCGAATCAATAAATTGGGTTAACTTACCCGTGAAGACTATCTCGATCCCTTACGCCTGTGGGGCATCACTTATTAACTCAGTGCACCACAGTGTCAACTCCTGTTTTTTGCTGTTTTTCTATTTCAGGTTTCCCCCATCTTAAAAGTGCTCCAAAAATTCGGGAAAAACCAGATAAAAATCTGCGCAGAAGATCCATCCGGAATCACTTGGGTGGGGCTAGAGGGCCAAAACCAGGCGTCCAAGCGCCCTGGTGGCGCGGCCTAGGGCTTGGCCGCGCCAGGGGGCCGCCTGGACACCATTATCATTATCCCTTGCGTTTGATCCTTTGTAAACAACAAGGCCGGAGAGATTGACAGCTTCTCTGAACTTCGTTGGGAGCAAAGTTATTTGTGTCGTGTGCAGGTCCAGGAAAAACAAGTGATTCTTTTCAGATGGCGCATCACTTGCCGAACCACCTAATAAACACTATCTGAGTCCTACTGGAGACATAAACCTCAGTATCTTCACTAAGGGAAATTTTCTGCTATCCTACATCTCACCTTTCACTTGGCGTAACCAACGAAGCGAGAGAAGCCATTATCACTTCCACGCCATCAAGAAAATTTCTGGCGTCAATGTCGGGAACTCTGAGTGCCAAGATAGGGGAGTTGCAGACTATCTTTTACCTTTGCTTTTTAGTCTTGTTAGTTTACCTTTCAATTTTTATCTTAGTGTCCTATATCAAAAATCACAAAAAAATCTGCCACACTTGCTGCTGCTATGGGTTCCACCAAAAACACCAAGTTGTGTGACTTCACTAGTCACAACAACAATGACTTTAACTGCACTCCTATTGGCACACCTGCCACTTCAGCTACCTCTTATGAAATTAAATCTGCCTTGCTAAACCTTGTTATGAGAGATCAATTCTCTGGTGCTGGAGATGATGCTTCTTTACATTTGAATAATTTTGTTGAGCTATGTGATATGCAAAAGTATAAAGAAATAGAAGGTGATGTTGTTAAGCTTAAGATTTTTCCTTTCTCTTTGAGGGGAGAAGCTAAAATCTGGTTTAACTCTTTGCTTAGGAATAGCATAGATTCTTGGGATAAGTGCAAAGATGCTTTTATTGGGAAGTACTAACCACCTGCTAAAATTATCCAATTGAGGAGTAACATTATGAATTTTAAGAAATTGGATAATGAACATGTTGCCCAAGCTTGGGAATGAATGAAATCTCTTGTTAAGAAATGCCCTACACATGGTTTGACGACTTGGATGGTTATCCATACTTTTTATCCAGGCTTGAACTTTACCTCGCGGAACCTGTTAGATTCGGCCGCGGGAGGAACCTTTATGTCAACAACACTTGGTCCCGCCACAAAAATTCTAGATGAGATGATGACCAACTATTCCCAATGGCACACCGAACGCGCTCCAACAGGTAGGAAGGTAAACTCTGTCGAGAAGATTACCTCCCTAAATGAAGAAGTTGACTTAATTATGTCTCTACTTACCAAGCAACCCTCTATTGATCCTCATGATGTCCCTTTAAATTCTTTGGTTGCTGATACGTCTCAAACGTATCAATAATTTTTGCTCGCTCCATGCATGTTTTGTGTGATATTTCTATGATCTAGATACACTTTCATACATTTTTTTATCATATTTGGACTAACCTACTAACTCAGTGCACCCCAGCGCCAGTTCCTGTTTTCTGTTGTTTTTCTATTTCAGTTTTTTCCCATATAAAAAGTGCTCCAAAAATCCGGGAAATTAGATTAAAAAAATCAGCGTGTCAGAAGCCTCCAGAACCCCAAAGGAGGGCCGGGGGGCCACCACCAGGTGCCCAGGCGGCCACCTGGCGGGGCCTGGCCGCGCCAGGCCAGAGGGGCGCCTGGACCCCTGGTGGCCCCATGGTTTCCCACCTTCGCCTATTTATTCTCCGCCAAGGGAAACTTCCGAAGATAGAACCCTATTTCGCAATCTCGCCTCTGTTCCGCCGCCGCCGCGCTTCCAAGATCGGGAGCACCGTCAAGACCCTTCCCGGCACCTTCCGGAACGAGGATCGACCTCCGGGAGCTTCTCCTCCACCATGGACGCTTCCCAGATGTGTCGTGAGTAGTCTACCTTGGACCATAGGTCCGTGATCAGTAGCTATGTGATGTTCTTCTCCCCTCTTTGTTCTTCATGGTTTAGACCTCGTGAGCTGCCCTACATGATCGAGGCACATATGTAATTCTTCTGCTATTGCTATGCTGAGTTTGATGGGATCTGATGGATTATGAGATTATGTTCAGATCGTGATAAAGTAATATATTTGGTTTTTATCTCTTATATTTTTGTTCCTAAGTAATTCTTGCATGTTCTCCGTTGCTGTTTATTGCTTTGGCCAAGTGGTAGGTAGTGACTCCAAGAGGGAATTTTATGCTCGATTGTGGGTACATGCCCCATGATGACACGCTTGAGTGACAGAAACATGAGTCTAGGGGATGTGCTATGGCCACAAGAGGGAAAACAACGGTGCTTGTAACCGCGGTCGCAAGGATTGTTTACTTTACGCAAAGTTATTTTAATGCAGTTGTATGTTGCTTTGGGTTTACACTTTGGGTGGGGCTCACAACTTAATACCAGCGAGATGTTCTGGATAGATATCACTAGTGAACATCACGGGACCCCGGTCCATATTCTCATCACTGTTTACAAGCTTACTTACTTTTCAGCATTTACTTTCAGTTGCTATCATTATCATTATCCCTTATGTGTTTGACCCTTTGTAAACTACAAGACCGGAGAGATTGACAACCTCTCTGAACTTCGTTGGGAGCAAAGTTAATTGTATTGTGTGCAGGTCTGCGTCAGGTGCGCCGCTGAGACCTACTTATCATCGCCGGAGTCCTACGGGAGACAAATCCTATCCTCTACATAGGGGAAATTTGCTGCTATCCTACGTCTCACCTTCCACTTGGGGTAACCAACGAAGGGCGAGAAGCCATTACCACTTCGACGCCAACAGTTGCTCAGGAACAAGTAGATGTGAACTTTATTGCTAGAGACAACTTCAACAAAAATGCTTATAGGGGTAACTTTGTTAGCAATCCTAGACCGTTTCCATCCAAATATGGGAACAACAACCCTTATCCTGGTAACAAGAACCCCACTTCTGAATTAGAAACCATGCTTAGAGACTTTATCACCACCCAAAAAGCCTTCAACAAGAGTGTAGAAGAGAAATTAGACAAATTATATAATATCTCTTTGAAGGTAGATAGCTTAGCCCTTGATGTAGAAAAGCTTAAAATTAGAACCTCCCCCCTTGAGGAGAGGAAGGCCACTCCTATTAATTCTATCGAATTGCAAATTAATGAAAATATTAGGATGATGGCTAAACTTAAAAAAAGATGGGCTAGAGAAAAAGAGGAAAAGGATAGAATTAAGAGCCTTCCTACACACCACACAGTTGCTACTATCCAAATTGTTGAGGACACCCAAACTATTAGTACCCAACACACTCCTAGTCCCATTGGACCTATTAATGGTGATGCTAATACCTCAACCGTAGAAGAAACTCCTATGAACATAGAGGGTTTCAAACAAGTAAGCCTAGATGACACCACTACCACATTTGATAGTTGTGATATTGATTTTGATAGTTGTACCCTTTCAGAAGTTATTAGCTTGATGCACAAAATGTCTAGAGACCCCCACACTAGCACACTAAATCTTGCCTTCACGGAGCATATCACTAATGCTCTCATCAAATCTATGGAGGAGACGCTTAGAATAGAAGCCTCCATACCTAGGAAGCTAGATGATGGTTGGGATCCTATGATAAAAATTAAATTGAATAACTTCTCTTGCTATGCTTTATGTGATGTTGGAGCTAGTACCTCCGTTATGCCCAAAAGTATGTATGATATGTTTGAATTGTAACCTTTTGATACTTGTGATAAGATAGGGGAGTTGCCCACTATCTTTTACCTTTACTTTTTAGTCTTGTTAGTTTACCTTTCTGTTTTTATCTTTGTGTCTTATATCGAAAATGAAAAAAAAATCTGTCACACTTACTGCTACTATGGGTTACACTGAAAACACCAAGTTGTGTGACTTCACCAGTCACAACAACAAAGACTTTATCTGCACTCCTATTGCCACACCTGCCACTTCAGCTACCTCTTATGAAATTAAACCTGCTTTGCTAAACCTTGTTATGAGAGATCAATTCTCTGGTGCTGGAGATGATGTTGCTTTACACTTAAATAATTTTGTTGAATTATGTGATATGCAAAAGTATAAAGAAGTAGAAGGTGATGTTGTTAAGATCAAGCTTTTTCCTTTCTCTTTGAGGGACGGAGCTAAAATCTGGTTTCAATCTTTGCCTAGGAATAGCATAGATTCTTGGGATAAGTGCAAAGATGCTTTTATTGGGAAGTACTACCCACCTGCAAAAATTATCCAATTGAGGAGAAACATTATGAATTTTAGGCAATTGGATAATGAACACGTTTCCCAAGCTTGGGAACGTATGAAATCTCTTGTTAAGAAATGCCCTACACATGGTTTGACTACCTAGATGGTTATCCAGACTTTTTATGCAGGCTTGAACTTTACCTCGCGGAACCTGTTAGATTTTGGCCGCGGGAGGAACCTTTATGTCAACTACACTCGGTGCTGCCACAAAACTCCTCGATGAGATGATGACCAACTATTCCCAATGGCACACCGAACGCGCTCCAACAGGTACGAAGGTAAATTCTGTCGAGGAAATTACCTCCCTAAATGATAAAGTTGATTTAATTATGTCTCTACTTACCAAGCAACCCTCTATTGATCCTCATGATGTTCCTTTAAATTCTTTGGTTGCTCAGGAACAAGTAGATATGAACTTCATTGCTAGAAACAACTATAATAATAATGCTTATAGGGGCAACTTTGCTAGTAATCCTAGACCGTTTCCATCCACTTATGGGAACAACAACACTTACCCTAGCAACAAGAACCCCACTTCCGAATTAGAAAACATGCTTAGAGACTTTATCACTACCCAAAAATCCTTCAACAAGAATGTGGAAGAAAATCTAGCTAAATTAGATAATCTTTGTTTGAAGGTAGACAGCTTAGCCCTTGATGTTGAGATGTTAAAAATTAGAACCTCTCCCCTTGAGGAGAGCAAGGCCACTCATATTAATGCTATCCAATTACAAATTAATGAAAATATTAGGATGATGGCTAAACTTAAAGAAATATGGGCTAGAGAAAAAGAGGAAGAGGATAGAATTAAGAGCCTTCCTACACACCACACAGTTGCCACTATCCAAATTGTTGAGGACACCGATACTATTAGCACCCAATGCACTCCTGGTCCTGTTGGACCTATTAAGGGTAATGCTAATACCTCAACCGTAGAAGAAGAAACTCCTATGAACATAGAGGGTTTCAAACAAGTGAGCCTAGATGACACTACTACCACCTTTGATATTAGTGATATTGATTTTGAATTTTTGATAGTTTCACCCTCTCAGAAGTTATTAGCTTGTTACACAAAATGTCTAGAGACCCCCACACTAGCACACTTAATCTTGCCTTCACGGAGCATATCAAAAATGCTCTCATCAAAGCTAGGGAGGAGAAGCTTAGGATAGAAGCCTCCATACCTAGGAAGCTAGATGATGGTTGGTACCCTATGATCAAAATTAAATTAAATAACTTCTCTTGCTATGCTTTATGTGACGTTGGAGCTAGTACCTCCGTCGTGCCCAAAAGAATGTATGATATGTTTGAATTGAAACCTTTTGATTCTTGTTCTTTTGGTGTTCATCTTGTCGATTCTTTCGTAAAGAAACCTTTGGGGAAGATCGACGATGTTCTTATCATTGTCAATGACAACTATGTTCCCGTTGATTTTATTATTATGGATATAGAGTGTGAACCTTTATGTCCAATTATTTTGGGACGTCCTTTTCTTCGCACCGTTGGTGCAATCATTGACATGAAAGAGGGGAATATAAAATTTCAATTCCCTCTCAAAAAGGGGATGGAACACTTCCCTAGAAAGAAAATCAAGTTACCTTTGGATTCCGTTACACGGGCTAGCTATTCTCTTTCTCTTGATAAAACTTGATTTTTCTTTTGCCTTATGCCTAGCTTAAAGGCGTAAAAGAAAGCGCTTATTGGGAGGCAACCCAAGATGTTTTTACTTCTGTTTTTAGTGGTCTTGATGATTGTTACTACTGTAGCAACATAATTGTATCTTTATTTTCAAGCTTTGTGCCAAGTTATAGCCTCATATGTCCTGAAGTGAAAGTTGTGACATGATGTCCTGAAAACAGATTCTGTCCTCGTGACGGGAAAAAACATATCAAATTCAGTTCATATTTTTGAGCTGAATTTTTTACATAGCGTGCTCTATACAATCACGGAACTTTCGTATGTTCTGAGTTTTTTTATTTGAGTTGCAGAAGTACCCCAAAAAAATTCTTTACTACCTACTGTTCTGTTTTTCACAGATTCTGCCACGTTTTGTCTCTCCTAACTTTTGCAAACCTTAAGCTTGCTTTTTATTTGAAAAAACCTTTTGTAAATATTGAGAAACAGTACCTCTTGAAGAGTATCTTTATATCCAGTAGGGAAAAATTATTTATTAAGGGTACTACCCTCTCTAATCAGCTTATGATGAGTTATGTATGAAGGGAGTTTTCAAGTGTGCGATGGAAGATGGTGAAAGAAGATTCAGGAGTGTCAAATCCAAACCAGGTGAGAAGCCTGAGCGAAGAAATCTCATGTGAACTGAGTTAAGTTTCGGTAGCAAAGACTTCGTCCTTTGGCTACTGAAGCAGAACTAAGTCCGTGAGTCAGCTTTACTTGTTCCTCAAGTAAAGTTGCGCAGTAATGACAAATCCGACCGTTGTGGACACGTGTCAAGCGGTCACCTCGGGTCAGTTTGGTCATTCCGCACCTCAGGATCGCCAACTATAAATACGCCGCCCGCTCCTCCATTTGCGGGTGGCTGCTCCAAGAATATTCCTGAGAGAGATTGAAGAGAGCACCCCAAAGACTTCACCGAAGAAAAACCCAAAATCCAGAATACTGAAGCCTAAGTCCCATTGATCTGAGTAGATTTGAGATGACTTAGGTGAAAGCTTGCTAGCCTTTTTATCTTGGAGAACTGCAATTCTCCTAGACGGTTAGAGTGTTGTTCTTCAGAGAGCGAAGAGTAATTGTTGCCTCGAAGTCCAGTTTGTCAAAGGTTTCGGTGATTTCCTCAATAATCAACCACGAGTGAATAACTGAACAAGCTCAAGGAGTTTGGTGCAGTGGAGCAACGGACGAAGAGAGATTTGCTCCAGGTGTTCAATCACCAGTCCCTCCATCCAGACGTAGCGCTTTGCAGAGCGTGAACTGGTCGAACAAACATCGCCGAGTCCCAGCTCGTTTTACTTCAAGAATTTACCTTCAGTATTGCATTTGCTTCACAGTTATGCTTCAATGTGTTTTGATTCACTGCATTTAGTTTCGCTTCCAGTTATACTTCGCTATTCTGCACTACTTATGCTTCACTTCAAAAGTTTCAGTCGAAAATTTTGAAGTGATCATTCACCCCCTCCCCCTCTGATCACATACTTGGACTTTCAATTGGTATCAGAGCTAGTCACTCCCTACACTCTGTGTGTTTTGGATTAACCTCCTGGAGTGTCTTCAAGTATGTCTTTCGCAGCTATTCGCTCCGGCGAACCTATTCCTGTTTTCAATGGGAAGGACTACCCGTACTGGAAGGACAAGATGAAAAGAAATATTATGGCTATCAATTCAACTTCCTGGCAAGTTGTCTTGTATGGAGTCATTGTTGCCGATGAGAAGGCCATCACCCCTGAAGAAGCAAAACTGATTGATCTTGATTCTGAAGTTTGGGTGTTCATCACCAATCACTTGACACCAGAAAAGTATCATGAAGTGAAGAACATTCCAACTGCCAAAGGTGTCTGGGACTATCTTGAAAAGATTGGTGAAGGTGTTTCTACCCAGAAGGATGCCAGAATTGACACACTCCAAAGCAAATTCTATCGCTTCAAGAGAAACGAGGGTGAAAAAGTCAGCTCCATTTACAGCAGACTCACAGCTCTTGCTAATGATTTGATTTCCCTCGGTGCTGATGACATTACTCCTCACTCAGTTGTAAGAACTTTGCTTCGCTCATTGGATGACTCGTTTGATCACATTGTGCTGATGATCAAGGAAAGGACTGATTTCAGACGTCTTGTTGCCGCTGATATTCTTGAGAGACTCAATACCTTTGAAATGGAAGAAGATGAGAAACGTGACATAATGTGACGCCCCCAAAATCAGACCGTGTACAGTAATCATACACGCAAGGTACACGATCGAGATCAGGGACTCACGGTGAGATATCACAACACAACTCTACAAATAAAAATAATACAAGCTGTTTGATACAAGCCAGGGGCCACGAGGGCTCGAATATAACAGCTCGAGAGCACAAAGTCAGCGGAAGCAATAGTGTCTGAGTACAGACACAAGGATACAAGGTTGCCTTAAGAAGGCTAGCACAAATATCAACAACGATCGAAAAGGCGAGGCCTCCTGCCTGGGAACCTCCAAACTACTCCTGGTCAAAGGGGAACTCGGCGTCGTAGAAGGCATCGGGGATCTTCATGTTGCGGTGGTCGGCATCGGGGATCTCCTGCTTCTGGGCTCCAAGGCTCCGACGTTGACTGCAGCGGCCGATCAGGCAAAACAATAAAAGGGGAAAAATAAAGCAGGTGAGTATCTAGCATACCCGCGAGTCTTACGTCCGCTACTAAGCATTTATGCATGTATCAAATGGAAAAGGGAGGCTGTATATAGTGGACTGCAAGGTAGAAATCAGAATAAGGGTAAGAAGCTAGGCCTATCGAAGACTAGCATCTTCCGACGAGTCTTGCAGCATGAGGTAAGAATCAGCCAACAGTTTAATATAACAGTAATGAAAGTAACAATGCAGCAGAAGTTGCTGCAGCATTGTATAATAATAAGTTGTAATCATAATTAACAATGCCTCCGAGTTCCCTCCCTCGACATCCCCGTGAGGGAGAAAACCCGGAACCAACAGTTTAATAGTAGTAGTTTGTAGTGGTAGGATCTGGCTTCAGCATAAATCGTCTTGTTACCGTGGACACGGCTATCGATAGATTAATCTTCCCTGCAGGGGTGCACTAGTGTGACACTACACGCTCGGACCTCCAGGGTGGCGTACACCTGGTTAGGAAGCACCCCACCGAGGCTATCCGACACAACGCAGTCCATCCTACGACTCATCAGAGAGGTCCCCGCCGGTCTACAGCCCTAAGTGCAAGGGGGTCATGGGCCTATCACCCCTCGCTCTCCGGGTCGTTGCGAGGAGGGTGAATTCCAATGCCGCAGCGCGATCCGTCCCTGCCGCAATGCTGAACTGGACGTCTTTCAGAGCTTTCGAACGAGGCTACATTCCGGAGGCGCCCAAACGCGTAATCCCACGTATAGGTAGTGCGTACAAGCCAAAAGGCTACTCAAGTCATCCGTCGAACCCGTTAAGCATTTTATTAATTTTCTGTCGAGACAACCGTTATCGTTGCCCCTTATTGAATGAGTCGCGGACAACGACAGCAGTCAGGACCACCAGTAACGTCGGTGCCTTCCCTGTCGTCCCACCAACTCGTGCGGTTACCAACAAGGTGAACCGTCTCCTTACCTTGTCTCGCGTTTGCTCCGAAGAGCTCGACTTTCGTACAACAGGAAATCCTTCGGCCACGAACAGTACCAGGCCCGCCGCACACCAGTGGAATACACCTGACCTGTCGTTCCGCTAAGATAACCTGCGCGGGTACCGTTGGGTCACCCGACTCCTTACCTGTAAGGACACCAGTTGATTGAGTGCCTACCATCAAGTGAAACCAGGAGGAATCACCCTCGATGGTACACTTGAAGAGGTTCGACAGAGACATCAGCGGAATGAACTAAAGAGGGAATATTCTCGTATCACCCCGGTGGTTCCGAGACACCAGCGGAATGAACTAAAGAGGAATACCCTCGTATCATCCCAGTGATGCTACGCTACTGAGCCGACGAGAGTGAATACGAGTCCGTCCACTAGTAAGTCATACTCGAAGCGACTCGGCAGAGTCTCGCCGTTGTAAGTTCCCTAGGGCATCTGCATTGATCCGTACCTGTTGCAGTTATAATATTTTGTAATCCGCGTTCACTCACCAGAGTGATCACGGCCCGCTATTCTAAACCTAGCTAACAATGCGCAGGGTTTACTGCTGAATATTTTATATATTTATAAGGCAGCATAGGACAAAGGAAGGTACATCAAGGGGCGACAAAAACATGCTATGCAATTGAATAGGATTGTAACGTAGCAGCAGCAGTAACCATGCCTAGTGCAAGAAAAGTACGGAAAGGTAGGTGATATCTGGGGAAGGAAATGGCTCTGCTTGCCTGGAAGCTCGATAGTAGCGGTACGGTCGTCGACGAAGTAGTCGATCACAGGGGCATCGGCAGCGGACGTCGAGACTACCGGACAATAAGAGAGGGGGAAAAACAATAAATACACGACAATAATAGCAATACAAAAATATGACATAGCAGATACAAAGCAACGGGGCTCTAACGCAGTGTTAAGTAATTTAGGCGGAGCGGGAATTTATCCGGGGATGACTCATCAGTACCGGTTGATTACCGGACCGATGATCCGGAGGGGGAAGGTTCCATGTCTGCAGTGTTAGAGACATATGACAGACATGTGGGTAGTGTATCCGTGCTAGTGGATCCATTTTGAACAACTTTCATGTTCAAAACAATTTCATCCGGAAAGTTTTACCGGCTCTGGTCGTCTGACAGACAGATGAACCGGAGGAGAAAAGCACCACGTTCGGTATGTTCAATGGGTGCGGTGGGGGTATGGGTAGCATATCCATACTCGTTGTATTATTCTGATCAACTTTCATGTATAAAATATATTGATCTGAGCTCAAAACGGAGAGCGCGTGCATCACGATCTCTGTCACTAGCAAACCTAGCAGTCACCTGGAGTGCTGGATCCTCTGCGGAGTGATCTGAGTAGAGTCCGGTGTAATATCCCTCTTCTCCTGGAAGTGCAGCAGGGATATAGCGGAAAGAAGTCTCTCTCAGCATGGTGTGCTCCTCTCTCAGCAGTGTAATACATGAATATGCAGCATCCTGCACAGCCATGTTCTCGGTAACGCCGATGCCATGTCCAAAGTGGATAGGCTGGGTGACTCCAACGTGGTGCGGGTAGATCCGGACAATGCAGTGGAATTGCGTCTGGTTGAAGTCGTGGAACTGCCCCTCGATGGTGTACTCAGGGTACCATCGATATCCCACATAGGACATCATCTCGATCAACGTGGCGGGATGGCCACGCACACCGAGGCACCTGGTCAAACGAACAATCTGCCGAGGGGGAAGATCTGCCATCTGAAACAGAAATGAGTTTGCAAATGCATCAGATTATGAGATAAACCTGGAATGACTCGGACAGCATAACGGCTGTAATTGTAAGAAATGACAATTTCTTTCAATCATGAAAAACAGCACTTACATAATACGATGTAAGAAATCAGCATTATAACAATGCTAGGAAAACCTGACACAACTTTCCTACGGCTATAGGGAAGCAAACAACGAGATGTGCTAATCAGACAGAGGAGAGCCTAGTCCTATCTTCCCGTAGAACAAGATGAGGGTGACTCAGAACTCAGAACGAAGGGGGTAAGGAGAAAAATGAAGCCTTACGTTGTTCCCTTATATACCCAGAGTAACTATATAACTATAGCAAGCTAGACTCAACTTCGGCCAAGGCTACTAGTCCTACAGTCAGTCCTGCTCTGATACCAAGTCTGACGGGACCCGGGGTTAGCGTATGCAAGTACAGCTAAGACATAGTCATATGGAGAGCCGAGAACCGCACCCACTTGTCTAAGCAGACAAGGCCAAGCACTGAACATTCTCGGAAAGCATCGTACGTGAGGGGCATCCCATCCAGGCCGGATGATCAACTGAGATGGGTCCTCATTGTCCGCACACAAGTCTAAAGATATGGGTGGTGAACTCCCATATTCAAAGACAAGTCGCCTCAACCATATTATCGACTATCTCAAAACTCTCACATAGACTTACTCCAGCCCAATCACTTAGTCGGGGTCTAGGGCGGGCTCGATCATACCACAAAGTGTGCACGAGACGGAGTCTCGAGCAATCGCATCGCGATGCCCCAAGCTGCGCACAGTTAAGGGCCACTTGGTGTATGAAAGACCGCCAGCCAGAACACAACTAAGGACTCGAAAACCCATACAAAGACATGCATGTTATAAACATACACGCAGCACACATGCCTTGTATGAACAGCAGGTACCATTGCAATTCTCTACAAAGTGTACATTTTATTTATAACTCTTATAGAGTACACACAGAGATCACATACATGTGATCCAACATTACAACACAGAATGGAAGCAAATTATGTCTGAGTACAGACAAGTTTAACGAATGGCTTAAGAAGCCTTATTTAAACACAAAGCCCTCCACGCGGGAACCAGTCTGCTGACTGGGACTATACTAGCTTAACTTTAGTCGTCCAGCTCGATGAAGAAGCCACCTTCGGGGTCAGTGGCGTCATCTAAAACATATATTAAGCAAACGTGAGTACAAAGGCGTACTCAGCAAGACTTACATAGGAGCTATACTACTCATGCACATGTATTAAGGTAAAGGAGGTGGGGTTCACTTGCAGAAATGCCAGCTTTGACTTGGCTAGTCCTGAACTACGAGTACCAGACTTGAGGTAAGAAGCGTACACGAGTCCACTACTTTCACCAAACAAATACACCACTATGGTGCCTTCCTCGACTTCCCCACGAGAAAGCACGCCATAGCACTCACACTTAGCTTGGTGTGTTTTAGAAGTATCCGGTTCAAGTTATCTAATAATCAAGCTAAGCTTTCCAAGTAGTCCATAACCGCGGACGCGGCTATTCGAATAGTTTTGTTAACCTTGCAAGGGTGTACCGCTACACACACATGATCATCATTTACCGCCTTTGATCTCGACACCATTCAAGGGGTGCCAGCGAGGATGCTCACCACAACTGTTACCTCATAGCCTATCTAGTCCAAGAAAGCCGCCTACTTGGGTTGGCTACCACTATCGTGAACCCGGCCGGTTTACCGAAGTGGACCCAAGCGATGTGTGCGTGGTGCATAAGCCGGTCTCGGATGAGCCGTTCTCTCACTTAGCATCCAGGCCACAAGCCTACCAGAACTCCGAACTACTGCGACATCTGGACATCGAAAGGGATGAGTTAATAAGTCGAGAGGGGTCAGTGAGCCCAATGTGTGGTTGTACTCTTCATCTTGGATCACCACACAAGAACTCAGACTTAGGGCGGTATTCAACGAGACAACCCACCGTGTACTCCTACACAGCCTCTCATCGTTCACCTTGTATTAGGGTCGATTCACCAACACTTTTCTACCATCATCAACATGATCACTACCATCCCGACTCACATCACAGTAACAACATGGTATCATACTAAGCATGCAATAAGCGATAACATTTGCAGGGGCCACATGATATCAAACAACTCCTACAGTTGCTAGGATTGTGGTTTGCTTACTACTGTGACAAAAGATAGGTCATGCAAAGGAATGGGTTCATCTATGCGGTAGAAACGAAGCATGGTGATCATCCTATACAATGCATAAGCGAGACATGAGAGGGAAGTGGGATTTTATCGACATGATCAATGGGGTTTTGCTTGCCTTGCTGACGAGGTTCGGGTTCTGGATCTTCAGCGAAGGGGGTGACCTCTTGCTCCGGTTCCACCTCTACTCGACAAACAAAGCACGAAGTAGCAATCAATATGAATGCAATGCTCAAGCACATGATTGAATGTTAAAGCTTGAAGTATAAGTTTTGATGTGTGAGGCAATTCCATTTAAGTGGAATATATTGCATTTTTAAAATGCAATTTCAAATTCCACATTTGAATTCAACATTAACCAAGTCATATGTGATATAGTTTGATCATTTTGAATTACCTTCAAATGTGTATGATATGCCTCTGATGTGTAAGTGAAATGTAGCATGTTTCCATGGTTCAAGTTGCAAAAAAATATTTGAATTGAATTTGATTTAATTCCATTTAAAACAAATAACAAATGCTACTGATCACATTTTAAATTCAACTCAAACAGAGTTGAAAGTTGCATATTTGGAAAGATAATTTTCTCCTGATCATTTTTCATATATTATTTGTCCAATTTGGAGTTAATATGAATTTTCTATGAATTTCCAAAGTTTGGGGTATTTTCTGGAATTTCTGGAATTCTTTTAATCCTTTTTCTTTTCTGGAAATGCATTACTGCGTCATTATGATGTCATGCTGGCGTCAGGGCGTTGACCAGAGTCAAACTGACCTGTGGGGTCACCCTGTCAGCCTCTCATGGATAAATCCCTGTTAATTAAGTTAACAGAGAGATTAGAGGGGGGGCCTGGGCCCACTTGTAAGTGACTCAGGGGTTGGTTAGTTATTGCTAATCGTCTGGCCACGTCATCTCGCCGGCGGCTCAACGCCGGCGACCATCCAGCACGGCGGAGCTCCTCGGGACGGCGGTGCGGGGCACGATTCGCAGTGCCGGAGGCACTGGAGTGCAGCCCGTGCACTCGCGCTTCACGTGGAAGCCACGGGATGGCCAGGGGGTGACGGAGACGACGGCGGGGACCTCCCCGGCGGCAACTGGAGCACGGCTTGGAACGGGATTGGGCTAGGGGGCTCGTCAGGGTGTTGGGTTGGTCGGAATCGGACCAGAAGAGCTCGGCGAAGACGACGGACAGGATCTCAAGCTCGTTTGCTTCACGGGCGTCTGCTGGCGAGCACACCAGCGGCGAGGAGCCACGGCTCCCATGGCGGCGTAGCATACAGAGCGATAGGGGGCTGGCTAGGCGAGGGGAAACGCTCACCAAGATGCGGGGAGTGCAACGGCGCAGTCGATGGAGGCGGGGAAGGCTTGACGACGGCGAATCGAAGACGGCGAGGTTGCGGGTCCGGCGAGGTCATGATGAAGCTTGCGTCGTCCACGAGGGCTCCTCAGTCCAATTGATCGGCCACGGTGATGAAGACGGCGATGGCGGACGTCCTGGACAGGCTGGGGCGGCGAGTGGAGGCCAGTGGCCGCGGTGGCGCACGGCGGCGAGCTACGGGGCGCTCGGGTCTTCGCTGGTTTCGCACGGGAGAGAGGAGGAAGAGGGTTCCAGGGGGGGAAAGAAGTGGATGAGCACGAGGGGTTCTCCACGACGCTAGAAGGCGGCTGGGGAGCAGCCTGGCAGCTGCCTGGCAGCCATGCCGTGGCCGGCGGTGAGCTGCCTGCCTGCCTGGCCTGTGGAGAAGACGACCCTGCCCCTTTGGGCTGGGCCGCCTCTGCTGGGCCAGGTGGGCCAGGTAAGTGGCTTTCAGCCTTTTTCTTTTTCTATTTAATCTTTCCTTTCTGTTTTTCTGTAATTTGTTCTGTTTAGCTAAAATAAATAGCTAAACATTTTATTAAATGCTGAAAACTTTTACATGGCCTCATAATAATATAGACTAGCCACTCATAAACTTTCAACATTTTTAAAATTCAAAAGATTTGAATTTTAAATCAAATAGGGTTATTTCTTTATTTCCAAGGTACTGTTTGAATATTTGAAAAATCTATGAGCATGGGGTGGGTCCCACATCACTTGATATGTGATCACACTCATTTATAAGACTTTTCAAAACTCTAACATGAATTTTTGGAAAAGATTTTTATCTGGCCTTTTGAATTAAATCATCTGGGGGGGTGTTCCTTCTCCCATTTGGATTTTGAAATTGATTTTCAAGGTTTCTTTTTGAAACTTTTGCATGATGCAAAGGTACTAGCTAACCCTAGCACATACCTAACAGAGGGATCTGACAATTTTCAAAACCTACAAAACTAGTTGAGAACTCTAGCTACTAGATGGATCGCTAATCTTTGGAGGGATCAAACATTAGAGTACACTCACGTACCATGAGTCAAGGATGCGCAAGGATAACCAAACCCCCATACACTCCTCCTCGGGGTACTAGTCTCTTTGTGAACCTCCTTATTAGATTGAGAGTTACCGATAATAAGTGCATGAGTTCTTCAGACTAATGTGAGTATTGAAAGTTGACACTTCCACCTCCTCATATTTGCTAGCCTCTCTCTTGCCGTGCATTGCCTCCTTCTCACTCCGAGATTTGGCGTCCACCTTCGCCGGTACATCCAAACCCTTGGCACGATACACTCTGTCTTCATAAACCTCCTTATATCCTTCCTCAAAACAGCCACCATACCTACCTATCAAGGCATTTCCATGGCCTTTCCGAGATATATTGCCATGCAACTTCCACCTCTTCATGACTTGATCTTCATATCATACATGTTCCTGCTACACTGGCAGCGGCATACATTGCATACATCATGATAGCTACATCTTCTTTATGATTTGAGTACCTTGTAAAGTGTGAAAGATCTTCTTTACCCTCTTGTAAATTAGAGTGCTGCCCTTAAGTGAGGAAAAGATCCCAAAGTGGACAAAATAAAAGATCCCAAAGAGGACAAAAGAGAGTTAAATAGAAAGAGTCATTGAGGCCACCAAAAAATACAAAAAAATACAAAAATAAAATAAAAAGAGAGAAAGGGGCAACACTACTATCCTTTTGAAAGATCACACTAGTACTCCCTCTAATCCTTGTACTCCATAGAGATGATCATTCATGCATATAGCTATGTGGGGACCTTCACACTATAGAACTTGGCTTGCATATTCCAAGGATGAGCCTCCTCAAACGAGATCTAGGTCTTCATGAGTGAGCAAGTTAGATGCACCCCCACTAGTTCCATTGGAGATCTTTTCAGCTTATATGTGCATCCGTCGCATGGCAATCCCTACTCCTCACATAATGTCGTCGATATGTGATGGCAGATGCCATGGGGATGGCTAAAGTGAGGGGAAGACACGAGGGAGGGAATGTCGATGGTGCCGGAATCGGGTTGGGCACAAACACGGTGAAGACACCACGATGTACCCAGGTTCGGGGCTCTCCGGAGAGATAACACCCCTACTCCTGCTTGTCTCTTATATATCAATGAAGGAACTACAATAACTGCTCTTCTATCTTCTCAGGGGAAGGAGTAAACCGCCGCCGTGGGCAAGGTCTTCTTCTGCTTCCCTGAGGAGTGACTACGGGCAGTAAATGAACTGAAAGGAGAAAGAGTTAATGAGATCTCAGGTGTGGCGTTGTCGTCGTCCCTCGCGCAGGAGGGGTACCCTGGCTCTTATTGTGTGAGTCCAGGGTACTATGGTAACTTCAATGCCTAACGGGTCCAGCTGTCATCCTCTAATCGGCCTGGGCCCACCGACTGCTCCTATCCGGGTGATCCGGAGCCTACGAGCGGCGGCCCATGCTGCTACCTTGTAGGGTCTAGTGATGAACAGTGGAGCTATGAGGTACGGTCTTGTCGGCCTGTCCGCGGAATCGGCGGAGAGGTCGACATCGTATCTCCCGGAAATCCTCGATGTGACTTGGCCTTCCGCCACCCAGATATCTCGGGATATGGCATTTATGACCTCGTAATCATACCCCCGACTGGGTGTCAGGTAGCTCCGATTGCGCCTGGACCGACTGGTGGTTCCTGGGTAAGGTCGATTGCTCTGGGCAATCGGTCTTCTAGGAAACGACCTCGGTCCAGCAGCAGGCCAATCGGACGATCGTCTTCAATGAACAAAAGGGTGGACCGATTGCGCCTGGGCCGACTGCCGGCACTTGGTATGGTCGATTTCCTTAGAGCAATCGGCCGTACCTCTGCCTAGCTCGGCCCAGCTGCAGCCCAATCGGCCCATCCTTGTCTTGAAAGCTTGCTTCCGCTTGGGTTAGCCTACCCGGGTACCAATCCCCCGACAGTAGCCCCTAAAGCTGTAAAGGTCCCACAGTCACTTGACCGCGGGGCCTTTGCAGTTTTTCAATTTGTCTTGAGGTTTTCCGACTGCTATGGCCTCTTCGAGTGCGTCATTCCGAGTTCGTCGGCCGACTCGGAGATCACACTCGGCTGACCTCGTTCCCATCCGATTGGATTTGGTTTCTTCTCGCTTCGTATCTTCATTTTCTGGAACAGTACCTTCTGCCGATTGCGCTCCAACGGTTACCTCCGACTTGCCCACGACGTGATCAATGAGCTGGGACCTACGACCCACGCGCGACGTAACATAACTGCAGGAGCTGACCCCCCCGTCGCACGTCTCGCCTTCTGTGCCAGGATCCTCTGTGCTGATCTGCCGGTTGGCTTCCTTGTGCCCTAGGTCACACCGGGCCACATGGCCACGGGGTGATCCCACTCCCCTCCTCCGCCGCCCATATAAGCCACCGGGGGGGGAGCCTCGCCTCTTCCTTCTCCAACACATCTCCTTCAACCTCCAGCTTTCTCTCTCTCTCTGCGCCATTGCCGCTCCTCGCGCAGATTTCTCTCCCGCGGACCTCTGCTCTCCCGCCTGCTCCGGCAACTGGTTCGCGCTCCTCGCCGCCTCCGCCGCCACCACAGCAGTTCGCCGGCGTCGTTCTCGCGCTCCACCTCGATCTGCTTCCTCTCCTTCCTCTTCTGCGGAATCAATGGCGCCACGAAGGGACGTCTCGCAGGCGAGCCGCGGGTGCTGGAAGGGATCCCAAGCCACCGCCGTCGCCGTCGAAGCATTGATTCGCGCCCGAAAGATGCCCGTAGAGATCGAATGGCGGATCCCGGGCCAGGCCGACGTCGTGCCCAGCGCGCGCACGGGCGATAGGGTCGTCTTCCTCGCTCACTTTGAGCGTGGATTCGGCCTTCCCGCAAGCGCCTTCTTCCGCGAGTTCCTTGAGTTCCACCGACTTCAGCCTCATCATCTCGCCGCCAACTTCAGCATGAACCTTTCCGGGTTCGTGACACTCTGCGAGGGCTATCTCGGCTGCCGACCTAGCATCGCGCTCTTCAAGCGCTTCTTCAACCTCCGAGCCCACAATGCTCGAACAGGAGAGATCGTTGCCCCCACCATCGAAGGCGGCAAACCCTCCTATCCGACTGATATGACCGACTGCGGCAGTTGTCTTGCCGCAGCCGGCAAGATAAAATATCCCAGCCCCGACATCGTCCAGTCCTGCAAAAACTGGCAGACGTCGTTCTTCTACGTCAAGTCTCCCGATCAAGGCCCCGACCTCCTCAACCTGCCCGAGTTCTCACTCGCTAGGCCGGTTGAGAAGCATCAATGGGCTCTGAAGCACGGTGCTGGGGATTGCGACGTCGACGCTCAAGCCACCAGGGTCACCCAGCTGGAGCGAGAGGGACTCCTTCCCACCGACTTGATAGCGGCATGGCTTCACGCGCGAATTCTTCCCCTGCAGCGCCGAGCGCACCGTCTCTGCGACGTGTCGGGGCCTCGGGACCCCACTCGGCTCTGCACGTGGGAAATGAAGACCGAGATCCTCTGCGCCCGAGTGAAAGCCATCACCGCCAGTGCGCTGCCTGATCCTTTCCGGTTCGGGCTTGCCTACCTTACCCGACAGCGGAAACCGCCTGTGGTATGCTCCGATTACTTGTGCCTTCTTTTCAGCACTTCATTCAGTCCGACTGCCTGCTCTTCCGATTGCTTTTTCTTCCAACTACATGCTCTTCCTGTTGCTCTGATCACTTGTGCCCTTTTTTTTTAGCACTTCATTAAATCCGACCTCATGGAGGACGGCCAGGAAGCTGGTGTGTTTGCCCCTGATCGCACGGAAGAGGACCCCATTGACCTTGAGTACAATGGCGAGATCCCTTCCGCCGAGTTCAGTGAAGATGATGAGGATGAAGATGAGTCCTCTGGGGAATCCTCCGACCCCATGGACGCCGAAGATGATGATGCTGCGCGCGCCATCCCTCCAAGGACCACCACTCGGCTGCCAGCTCAAGGGGGTACGCCCGACTCTTCCCTTGAGCGACTTTTTGCTGATTGGAGTGACGATGATAGTATCTCAACGGGTGCTGATCCTGATGCAGCTCCTCGGGATAAGCCTCCCAGGGTGCCCGCCAAACGCATCTAGGCAGCTGGCTCTTCCTTTGGTACCGCTCCCTCCAAGGTCATCCAAACCGCGCCGACTGCCCACAAAGGCAAGCAGGCCCAGAAGACGACAGCTCGAAGGCCGACCACTCAGGCGCCGCTGAATGTCGCCCCACTCCGCTGCCGAATGCCTACCGGCACACCTCGGACGATCGGGTATGCTTCTGACTTTCTGCGCAGTACTTTGCTACCTCTGCTTCTACTGACTCTTCTCCCTTTCTCCATTCAGCGAGCCGATTGGGCTTGATGACATCGACACCGAGATTCCGGCTCGTGTCGGCGCCATCATCTCGCCCGCTGCTTCTGTTGCGGTTGTTCGCAAGCGGCCGACCGCCACCAATCACTCCTCCAAAGACGTCGAACGTGCTGCCAAGAGAGCTCGGCTCGCAGCAGCCCAGAAGACGTCTCCTTCCGACCTCGCCCCAAAGATCATCAAGCGTGCGGCCGACCCGGTATCTCCTGGTGTCGGGGGAACGCAATCGGTCGATCCGATTGCCCCGTCCCCGCCACGCCTCTCCAGCCCGGCCGCCGCTGCTACAACTTCTCCCGCTCCGTCGACCGCCGTGCCCGACACACCCATGGTGACGATCTCGCCGCCGACTGTGATGTCGGCACCGCCAACCATTGCTACCACGCCACCCGCTGTTCTATCAGCGCCGCCGACGACCACAACTCTTCCGCCAGTCATTGTTACCACTTCTGCTCCGACTCGCCCGGTTGCGCCGCCGCCGCAATCGGGTGAGTCCGGTCCTTCACCAACCTCCGTGCCGCCAGTCCTTCCCACTACAGCTTTCGCCATCGTTCCTACTTCAATGCCACCGCCGATTTCCTCCCCCTCCGAGATTCTTATGCGCTCGGTGGATCACTTCCGTGCTGAATACTCTCGCGCCCGTCATGTCGGCGCTGAGCCTGACGCTTCGCCTCGTCCTCAGGATCCCGTGACGAGCACTCTGAGCCGGGTGAATGAATTCGCCGAGGCCCTTGCTCGGGACCTTCAACAGCTGACCTCTCACCATTCGGTAAACTCTTTAACCTTTCCTTCTGTACCTCTGTTTTACTTCGGCAATTTTTCTCCGGTGGGTGCGCGCAAGCGCACCCAGTGGGTGTAGTCCCCGAGATTCGGGCCAATTGGTTACAATCGGTTCGGATCTTTAGCATTTTTGCTTTATCGTTTGCCTTCCTCAATCGGTAGACTTTCTTCCGGTGGGTGCGCGCAAGCGCACCCACTGGGTGTAGTCCCCGAGATTCGGGCCGATTGGTTACAATCGGTTCAGATCTTTAGCATATTTTGCTTTATCATTTGCCTTCCTCAATCGGTAGACTTTCTTCCGGTGGGTGCGCGCAAGCGCACCCACTGGGTGTAGTCCCCGAGATTCGGGCCGATTGGTCACAATCGGTTCGGATCTTTCTCACTTGTTGCTTTACGTCTGACTCCGTCTTGCTGCTCGTCACAGGCTGTCATGGAAGAGAAAAGAATTGTCTTCGAGAAACTTCTTGAAGCTTATACTGCCAGCCTCCGGACCCTCGCCCAGGCCCAGCTGCAGGTCAACAACCTGTCAGCCGAGACCTCCAAACTGAAAGGTATCTTCTAGCCCATCTGCCTTTTCTCCACTAGCCAATTGCTCTAGCGCTCATATCTCTATGCTCTCTTCTAGCTACTGTTCCTCTGGTAGGTGACCTCCAGGGCCGGATTTCTGAATTAACTGCAGAACTTAACCAGCAAAGCCCAGCTCTCGCCAAAGCTTCTGAAGAAGTGACTCGGCTGCAAGGGGTAGAGACTGACTTGAACCGGACTATTCACAATCTTCGCGCCGAGATGGCAGCTCTTGAAAAGAAACATCTTGCGGACGTTGCTGCTGTGACGGCTACCAGCGCTGGGCTTCTTGCCGAGCGGGATGCCGCAGTCTCCGCCCGAGATGCTTTACAAGCCGAGAGGGATGAAGCAGTCGCCACACGGGATTCCATTCGCAAGGATCGCGACGAGCATATCGCCAAATATGAAGAAATGGAGAAGCAGCATCTTGAAGAGAATGCCCGAATGCGCCGCCGAGCCAAGGGTTTCTGCGACTCGCTAACTGACATGGATCTCCTCCTTAGCGGTGAGTCTTCCTTTATGTCGATTGCATTTTCCGATTGCTTTCTTCTTGTATCTGATTTCTCACATTTTTCCTTCTTGACACAGAGGCCTGGCCCGAATCTGAGGCGGTTGCCTACGCCGCTGTCGCCAAGTCTCGGGAGGATCATATCGCTGCCGGGGGGACTTGTGACCGCGCGGACAGCGTCTGGACCCGACATGAATATCTGATCGGCACTCAAGCTCGCATTCCGGTCATCCAGGGAGTGGCCCTGTCCTTCAAACTCGGAATTCTGAAGATTGCCGAAGCCCTGTGGCCGGCGGCTGAGCTCAACGCCGGACTAAAGAGAATGGAACATGTTGCCGACTCCTCCGCCGAGGTCCGCAAGGACGACCCACAAGAGGAGGAAGATTCTGATCAAGGGGAAACTCCGAATGCGACCACTAAGCAAACTCGGATTCTCCTCAAGGCTATCCCACGTCGGATCGACGTTCTGCTGAATTCCGCGGGTCGTACTGGTGCGGAGACCGCCCTTCAGACAATACTGACTTGGTACCCTCAGGTGAAACTCTCCAAGTTATACAGCCTCCGAGATGGTGCCGGGGACCTTCTTGAGAAAACCTACGCTGAAGTCAATCGGCTGGCCAGCACTATGGCGAACTGGTTCTCTCCGTATGACTACACTCCATATCTTGATGACGGAGGTAATCCACTCCCTGTTTCAACTATCTCTGCGCTAGCCGAGGAGCCTTCCGACATCGATTCATGTCAGACCTCTCCGAAGACGAAACGAGCTGATGCTGCCGGTTCTGAAGCTCAATCGGATCCATCTGCTCCATCCTCCAGCTCGGTGCCTCCGACTGCTTGAGATGTGCCATCTTGATTTGTATTCGGACTGTCCACCTGCCGATATTAGATCGGTTTTACTTTTCCTTGTAAGACAATTTTAATTCTGCCGACACCCACTCGGGACCTAGATGTAATGAGCTTATTCGGCCTTGGGCCTGTTACTTTTGATGCAAATCGATTGCTTGTTTTAACTGTTTTCATGTGCAATCAACTTTGCGTCTTTGCCGATTTCTTTCATCGGCTGCGCTTGGGAATGTTTACTGTGTCAATCTTGCTGCCGACATGCGGTCCGCAATCGGCTCAACAGTAAACATCCAGCCAAGGTTCGATGAGTTTTTATTTTTTTACACGACAAGATTTTTAACGCAAAGGATTCTGCAACAACAGGCGCCGATTGCTTCGCTTCTGGATCTAGTGTCCTGATTTGCGGCGCAATCGGCGACTTTACTTCGCCAGTACTCTTGCTCATGGCGGCATGTTTCGAATTGTTTCTCGGGATTTATACCACCGACTGCCTCAATCGTCACCCTTTTCAATGCCACAACCCTTTAGTGATTTGCGCTTGAGCTAGGTGTCCGATTGAGAGCCAGCCTGCAGTCCCCGTGCCACGATGGCTTAATTTCTTGACCTCGTGGTCGGCCAGTCCCCGGGTATGCTATGCGCATCTCGGGTCTGACGGAGCGTTGCCGATTACAGCTAGCTCTTCGAATGGAATTATACGAAAGTACTCGAATGCTCATTTTCAGAGACATGATAACTTTAACTGATTGTTTTGCCGAATGGCTCACATAAATTTATGCCGTTCAACTATAGAACGGGCATAACAACTCGGCGTTCCACGGCCGCTCTGTTTCTGTTCCCGATGTGTCCTCGTGCCGAGTTCCCTTGGTGCAATCGATCAGGTAGTAGGAGTTGTTCTTGAGCGCTCTGCTGACAATAAATGGCCCTTCCCAAGGTGAGGATAGCTTGTGCTGCCCATCTGACTTCTGGATTCGGCGTAGCACCATGTCCCCCTCTCGGAAAGAGAGAGGTCGAATCTTCTTGCTGTGGTAGTGCCGCAACTTCTGCTGATAGATTGCTGACCTAGACAAGGCCAACAAACAAGCTTCTTCTTTGAGGTCGACGCCGTCTTCTCTTGCTAACTTAGCTTCTTCTTCAGTGTATAAAGCGTGCCGAGGTGAATCAAACTCGATGTCGGAGGGGATGACTGCTTCTGAACCATATACCAGGAAGAAAGGAGTGAATCCAGTCGACCTATTCGGCGTGGTCCTCAAACTGAAAAGTACTGCGGGGAGCTCATCAATCCATGCCCCAGGTGCCCTCTCAAGTGGCTCTACCAATCTGGGCCTGATACCCGATAGGATTAGTCCATTTGCCCTTTCGACCTGACCATTGGACTGTGGGTGTGCCACAGATGCCAGATCAAGCCGAATGCCTTGCTGAGATGCACATCGAGCCAATGCCCCCTTTGCAAAGTTTATGCCGTTGTCGGTGATGATGCTATTAGGAACACCATATCTGCATACGATGTCGGCCACAAACTTGACTGCAGTCGGTCCATCCAACTTCTTGATTGGTCTTGCCTCGATCCACTTGGTAAACTTGTCGATTGCCACCAGGAGATGTGTCATGCCGCTTCTAGCTCTCTTGAATGGTCCGACCATGTCCAAACCCCAAACTGCAAATGGCCAAGCTATTGGGATGGTCTTCAGTGCCGATGCTGGCTGATGACTCTTTGCCTTGAATCGCTGACAACCCTTGCAGTGCTTCACCAGATTTTCAGCTGCTGCGAGTGCAGTTGGCCAGTAGAAACCATGTCGGAAAGCCTTGTTGGCGATTGCCTTTGCTGACGCGTGATGACCACATTCACCCTGATGGATGTCTCTGAGCAGCTCCAAGCCTCTGTCCTCTTCAACACACCTCTGAAGAACACCAGTTGGACTCTTGCGCATCGGCTCGTTGTTGATGATTGTATATGCCCAAGATCGGCGACTGATCTGCCTGGACAATGCCAAATCTGGTGTAAGGATCCCATCTGCCAAAAAATCTCGAATCGGCTGTGCCCATGATGGCGCACTGACCACTACCATTACTGCTGCCTGCTGGGGTAAGACTTCTTCTTGGGTCTCGGTCTCTTGAGCATTGGCCTGCTCGATCTCGGCCTCTTGAACCTCTGCTATCTCTTCTTCTGCTTGCGAACTGCCGACTGCAGCGCCTGGCACGCATTCGGCAGCCTCTGGTGCTGACTTCTCATCTGGGGTTGAAACTTCATTACTGCAATCGGCAATCTCTGATATCACTTGCTCTCCAGAGGTTGTGCCATCTGGCGCAGCCTCTGCTTGCTTCTCTGTGGTATCGCTCTTCTTCTTCTCTTCTGCATCCCCTGGTTCGCAATCGGCAGCCCCTGGTGCTATTGCCGAGACATCCTGAGCGCTGGATTGCTTCTTCATGGTTGCAGGCTTGGCCGGTTGAACTTCTTTTGCCTTTCTCAGAGCTTCAAGATCGGTCTCCGAGATGAATATGTACTCGGAGTCTGGTGACGAAGTGATGGATGGCTTCTTGATGTGCTCGAGAGATACGCCTGGTGGAATTGCTTGCCTTGTGGAACCAAGCTTGGACAATGCATCTGCTGCTTCATTATTTGCTCTTGGAACATGATGGAACTCACAACCTTCAAAGTATCCGCTGATTTGCTGCACCAGGAATCGGTAGCTTGCCATATTAGCATCTTTAGCATCCCACGTGCCCGAGCACTGCTGTACCACCAGATCGGAGTCACCATAGCACTCAATATTCCGAATACCGATTTCCTTGGCCAACTTGACACCATGCACAAGGGCTTCGTACTCGGCTACATTGTTTGATGCTGCAAAGTGAATCTGGAGCACATATTGCAATTGATCTCCTCTTGGGGATGTGAGCACCACCCCAGCCCCTAGGCCATTCTTCATCTTGGAGCCATCGAAGTGCATTCGCCAGACATCCGACATGGGGAGCTGTGGCATATACTGAGTTTCAGCCCAGTCCACCAGGAAATCGGCTAGTGTCTGCGACTTGATTGCAGTCCTTGGCTCATATTGGATGCCATGACTGGCCACTTCGATTGCCCATTTCGCCACTCTTCCGGTTGCATCTTTGCTTCCCATGATGTCGGCTAACGGGTCCGAACTGACAACAGTGATCAAGTGGGCTTGAAAATATGGCTTCAATCTCTTGGCCGCCATGTATACTCCATAGCACATCTTCTGGTAGTGAGGATAGTTCTGCTTGGATGCCGAAAGCACTTCGCTGATGTAGTACACTGGACGCTGGACTTGCTGTGCCTTGTCCTTCTCGGGCCGCTCCACCACCATAACTGCGCTGATCACCAGATTGGTTGCCGCAATGTATAACATCATGGGCTCCTTTTCAATCGGGGCAGCCAGAATCGATGCCGTGGATAGCATGCGCTTGAGCTCTCGGAATGCTTCATTTGCCTGGGGGGCCCAAGTAAACTTCTCTGTCTTCTTCATCAACTGGTACAAGGGAATTGCCTTCTCGCCCAGCCGACTGAGGAATCGGCTGAGGGATGTGAGGCAACCGGTGAATTTCTGCACTTGCTTCAAGGTCTTGGGCTGCTCCATGCGCTCTATTGCGGCTATCTTCTCGGGGTTGCATTCGATTCCTCTCTCGGAAACGAGAAACCCCAAGAGCTTGCCGGCTTGGACTCCAAACACACACTTCTCCGGGTTGAGCTTGATCTGATAGGTTCTCAGATTTGCAAAGGTCTCTCTGAGGTCGTCCAACAATGTGACTCCCCTTGCCGACTTCACCACCAAGTCATCCACGTAAACGTGGATATTTCTGCCGAGCTGAGAGTGTGTGCATCTTTGCATCATGCGCTGATAAGTGGCACCTCCATTTTTCAGACCAAAAGGCATGGTGATGTAGCAATAGGCCCCGAAAGGGGTTATGAATGCTGTCTTGATCTGATCTTCCACGGCTAACTTTATCTGGTGATATCCCGCAGTAGCATCCAAAAAGGATAACAACTCGCAGCCGGCCGTAGAATCAACCACTTGGTCAATTTGGGGCAAAGCAAACGGATCTTTGGGGCATGCCTTGTTCAAACAAGTGTAATCTATACACATACGCCAAGTCTTGTTCTTCTTCATGACGAGGACTGGATTGGCCAGCCACTCGGGGTAAAACACTTCCATGATGAAACCTGCAGCTTGTAACTTTGCAATCTCTTCGCCGATTGCTCTTCTCTTGTCCTCAGAAAAACGTCTCAGGGGTTGTTTGACCGGCTTCGAGCCTGGCCGAATGTGCAGCTTGTGCTCGGCGAGTTCTCTCGGAACACCAGGCATGTCCTGTGGAGACCATGCAAAGATGTCCCGATTCTCACGGAGAAACTCGACGAGCTCGCTTTCCTATTTTTCGCTAAGTCCAGCTCCGACCACAACAAACTTGGTCGAGTCGGAGGGATCTAGAGCGATTTTCTTGCTGTCCTTGGCCGATTGAAAAGCCGATTCTTCATCTGCTCTCTTTGCTGGGCCAACCGGCAGTGGATTCTTGCTCTGCGCTTGCGCCATTGCAATCACCTTGCCGAGCTGACGCTTCTCTGTCTCCACCACTAAGGACTCAGCCAAACTGCTGCCAGCGGATGTGCACTCGAGGGACTTCCTGAAGTCTCCGGTGACTGTGATGACGCCGCTTGGCCCCGGGATCTTCATCTTCAGGTATGTCTGCTGTGCATTGATCATGAACTTGGAAAATGCTGGTAATCCCAACAAAGCATGGTATGGACTGCTAAGGTCGGCCACCTCAAACCAAATCGGCTCTCTCCTGAAATTCTCCTCTGTGCCAAAAATGACATCCAACCGAATGCGAACCAAGGGGGTGCAAGACAACCCAGGGACAATCCCGTGGAATGTCGTCCGACTGCGCTCCAAATCCCTCTCTGTAAGTCCTAGCTTGAGCATCGTATCTCGGTACAGGATGTTGATTGTGCTTCCTCCATCAACTAGCACTCTTGAAAACTTGCATGAAAACTTAGGCCCTGCGACCAGAGCATCCACCACCAGCGGATAGTTGCCCGAATTCGGCAAAATGGTGGGGTGATCTGCTCTGTCCCAGGATATCGGACATTCTGACCAGTGCATGAATTGGGGGATCGGTGGCATAGTTGCATTGACTTCCTGAGCTCGGGCTCTCCGACTGCCCTTGTCCGTGGACTCACTGGTGAAAATCATGTATGCTGCATCCTGCTGCGGGTACTGGTTTTGCTGTTGAGGTGGTCCTCTGTTCTGTGGCGGTGGTGGTGTTGGTGGTGGTGGTAAAGCTTCTCCCTTTGCTATCCTTCTCACGAAATCACATTGCCGAGTGGTGTGCGCAGACGGCCTCCCAAGCGTGTTGTGCAACTTACATGGTGCATCCAACATGTCCTCAAACGTGTACTTGGGCTTCATCTGCCCTGGGGGTCTCACATTGGGTCTCATCTTCCGACTGCCTCCTGCAGCCGCTGGGTCTTCCTCATTCTGAACAGCGGCCACCTGCCGACTGCCATACTGAGTGTCCGGTTGCTCGTCCTTTCGCTTGCCGTTGTTCTGCTGGTTGTTGTTGTTGTTGTTGTTGCGGTTGTTCTCTCTTCTCTCTTTCCGACTGAGGCCTTGGTTTCCTGTGTTCGACTGCGGAGCCCCTGGTGACTGGATCACACCTCCAACTCCGAGTTGGATAGGGCGCATCGCAGAATCGGACATAGCGAAAGCATTTTCCACCTTCATGAGCTCGGCGAGCGATGTGAAGTCTTTGCGGAGCAGCTTGTGCTTCAGCATTGAATCGGCCAGGCATCCATCAGTGAAGTACTGAATGGCCTGAATCTCATGGACTCCTTCGCAAGAATTCTTCAACTTGATCCACCGAGACAGGTAATCTCGGAGGGGCTCGTCCTTGCCTTGCACGCACAAAGCTAACTGCCGAGGGAGGTTGGGCCTCTCATACGTGCTTGTGAAGTTGTGGATGAACGCAGTCGTGAAGTCCTCCCAACAGTTCACACTGTCCTTGGGCAAACTATTCAACCACGTCCGCGCTGAGCCTTGCATCATGAGAGGTGCGTAGCGGACTGCTACACGCCGATTGCCTCCTGCAATGCGGACTGCCGTTAGGTAATCGGACAGCCAGTCCTCAGGCTTTACCGAGCCATTGTACTTGGGGGTATCTCTCGGCAGTGTAAAGCCTTTGGGGAACTTCTCCGTCCGAATGCGATGACCGAAACATGCTGGGCCAGCTTCTCCTTCTTCATCTTCCTGGGCCTCCTTCTCCAGGAGCTCAATGCGATGCCTTGCATCATTCTGACCGATTTGGCGAGGGCCAAGTCGGGTGCTGATTGCTGGTCTCGGTGCCGACTGCTGCGGCATGTCATGGCGCCTGCTGTTAACAGCTGGCTCTTCCATTCTTCTGCTTGCTGCTGGGCGATTGCTTCTGACCTTGCTGTCATGCCGAGATGGCGCGGGCTGGTGCCGATTCTGGCGCGACGCATTCGGCCGCTGGCTGGCTCCCGCATTCGGCCTCATTGTCCCTCTGGATGCCTCTGGCTCAGCGTTCTGATTGCCCATTTCCACAAACCTCTGCTCTTTTGCGGCCGCTATCAGTTCACGCATTCGGCGCGACTGCTCGCGCCGCTCATCTCCTTCCAACTCTTCCAGCTCAAGCGCTATCTGCTCGGCTGCTCTCAGATTCTTGTCGGGTGTGTTATATGTGGGCTTTTGGACAAATGCCGATTGCACCGGTTGCTCCGGTTGTGCTGGCCTTCTCGGACGCTCCGGTTGCTCCGCCCCAGACAACTGCTGGTTGACTGCCCGGCCTCGACTTCTCAGGTCTTCCAGGACTGCGGGCTCAATCGGCCGACGCGGTCCTGCATGCGCTGCGTTGTATTCCCGAGTGATGGCTCCCAGCCGTCGCTCCTCAGCTAGCACTTGCTCGGCCCTGCGAGCAAGGGCAAGCCGTGCTGTTTCCAGCTCGGTATGCACTTGCTCCGGATCACCATTCCTGTTCACGGGTGTGTACAACACATCCCGCAACGCGCTGGTGCCGATTCGTTCTGCTGCATCAGCCACTTCCTTTGCCTTCCTTGCTGCGCTTGCCGGGTCCCGATTGGTCGAGGACGACGCTCCCTCCATCATGACTGCAGCGTGCAGTCGGCCCTCCCCTTGGCCAGGTGCTGCGGCACAGCCCCTGATCAAGAGAGAGTCTGTAGCACACGAGAAGACACGGATGTCCCTTGGATATGCCTCAGGGAAGCTACCGATGAAGAGACGGTGGCTTCCCACCTGCAGCGACACCCCGGGCGGCAAGGGAGCTCCTGCCTTGTACCGCGCCGAGTAGTCCACCACATAGTCGATTGCCCCACGCCTTATAATTAGGCCGGAGGCGTGGCTACCGCCCGATGCAGAGGTTGATCCCGTCCGGATCTTGACTCCAGTCGACGCCTCGGTCTGCCCCAAGGTGGGCGCCAACTGTCGTCGATATGTGACGGCAGATGCCATGGGGATGGCTAAAGTGAGGGGAAGACACGAGGGAGGGAATGTCGATGGTGCCGGAATCGGGTTGGGCACAAACACGGTGAAGACACCACGATGTACCCAGGTTCGGGGCTCTCCGGAGAGATAACACCCCTACTCCTGCTTGTCTCTTATATATCAATGAAGGAACTACAATAACTGCTCTTCTATCTTCTCAGGGGAAGGAGTAAACCGCCGCCGTGGGCAAGGTCTTCTTCTGCTTCCCTGAGGAGTGACTACGGGCAGTAAATGAACTGAAAGGAGAAAGAGTTAATGAGATCTCAGGTGTGGCGTTGTCGTCGTCCCTCGCGCAGGAGGGGTACCCTGGCTCTTATAGTGTGAGTCCAGGGTACTATGGTAACTTCAATGCCTAACGGGCCCAGCTGTCATCCTCTAATCGGCCTGGGCCCACCGACTGCTCCTATCCGGGTGATCTGGAGCCTACGAGCGGCGGCCCATGCTGCTACCTTGTAGGGTCTAGTGATGAACAGTGGAGCTATGAGGTACGGTCTTGTCGGCCTGTCCGCGGAATCGGCGGAGAGGTCGACATCGTATCTCCCGGAAATCCTCGATGTGACTTGGCCTTCCTGCCACCCAGATATCTCGGGATATGGCATTTATGACCTCGTAATCATACCCCCGACTGGGTGTCAGGTAGCTCCGATTGCGCCTGGACCGACTGGTGGTTCCTGGGTAAGGTCGATTGCTCTGGGCAATCGGTCTTCTAGGAAACGACCTCGGTCCAGCAGCAGGCCAATCGGACGATCGTCTTCAATGAACAAAAGGGTGGACCGATTGCGCCTGGGCCGACTGCCGGCACTTGGTATGGTCGATTGCCTTAGAGCAATCGGCCGTACCTCTGCCTAGCTCGGCCCAGCTGCAGCCCAATCGGCCCATCCTTGTCTTGAAAGCTTGCTTCCGCTTGGGTTAGCCTACCCGGGTACCAATCCCCCGACACATCATATCTATCATTTGGCCTTCTCGCCTATGATTGTCCTCATTGATGTGAGCCTTTCTCACCTTTTTGTCTTCCTCCTCCACCATATTTCTATCTTTGCCATCCTAAGTGTCAACTTTCGTGCTTACGCTCATCCATTGCTTGAGTTCTCAAAATATCGAAAAGGAGTGGATCAAATTGACTTGTACCTGGCTAGTGGTCTGGGGACGAGTCAAGATAAGATTCCAAAGAAGATCAAGTGTGAAACTTTAGTAGATTGAGTTCTCAACAAAACTACTTTTTCTTCTCGTATTCCCTATCCCCCTTCTTGCATACAAACACCATCTGGAGACATTCGAGTCACGGACAGCAAGAGCTCTTGCACCTAATGTTCTTTCGTTGCTTGTTTCAATGCTAATATAGACTCTTGCATGTTATGACTTGAATTGAATCACATACCTTGATTACTTTACTTTTCAAAGTTCTTATACGGTTGCTAGCATGTCACCACAGAAATTATGCCAGTTATCATTTACCTACTCGAGGACGAGTAGGAATTAAGCTTGGGGATGTTGATACGTCTCAAACGTATCGATAATTTCTGCTCGCTCCATGCATGTTTTGTGTGATATTGCTATGATCTAGATACACTTTCATACATTTTTTATCATATTTGGACTAACCTACTAACTCAGTGCACCCCAGTGTCAGTTCCTGTTTTTGGCTGTTTTTCTATTTCAGTTTTTCCCCATATAAAAAGTGCTCCAAAAATCCGGGAAAAACAAATCAAAAATCAGCGTGTTGGATGCCTCTAGAACCCCGAAGGAGGGCCGGGGGCCACCACCAGGTGCCCAGGCGGCCACCTGGCGCGGCCAGTTTCCTGGTCGCGCCAGGGGGGCGCCTGGACCCTTGGTGGGCCCCCTGGCTGCCCCCCTTCGCCTATTTATTCTCCGCCACGGGAAACTTCCGAAGAGAGAACCCTATTTTTCAATCTCGCCTCTGTTCCGCCGTCGCCGCGCTTTCAAGATCGGGAGCATCGTCAGGACCCTTCCCGGCACCCTGTCGGAGGGAGGATCGACCTCCGGGAGCTTCTCCTCCACCATGGACGCTTCCCGGATGTGCCGTGAGTAGTCTACCTTGGACAATGGGTCCGTGATCAGTAGCTATGTGATGTTCTCCTCCCCTCTTTGTTCTTCATGGTTTAGACCTCGTGAGCTGCCCTACATGATCGAGGCACATATGTAATTCTTCTGTTGTTGTTGTGCTGAGTTTGATGGGATCTGATGGATTATGAGATTATGTTCAGATCATGATAGAGTAATATATTTGGTTTTTATCTCTTATATTTTTGTTCCTAAGTAATTCTTGCATGTTCTCCGTTGCCGTTTATTGATTTAGCCAAGTGGTAGGTAGTGACTCCAAGAGGGAACGTTATGCTCGATTGTGGGTACATGCCCCCTGATGACACGCTTGAGTGACAGAAACATGAGTCTAGGGGATGTGTTGTGGCCACAAGGGGGAAAACAACGGTGCTTGTAACCGCGGTTGCAAGGATTGTTTACTTTACGCAAAGTTCTTTTAATGCAGTTGTCTGTTGCTTTGGGTTTACACTTTGGGTGGGGCTCGCAACTTAATACCAGCGAGATGTTCTGGATAGATATCTCAAGGTGGATGATTAGTAGTAGATGCAGATGGATTTTGGTCTACTTATTTTGGCGTACTACCCAGGCTTATGAGGCTCTTCCTTTCTTTTGTAGCATACTCCCTCCGTTTCTTTTTACTTCGCATATAAGGTTTGGTCAAAGTCAATCTTCATAAAGTTTGACCAAGAGTATAGAAAAATCTATCAACATCCACAACATGAAACAATTACCATTAGATTTATCATGAAATTAATTTTCATATTATATAACTTTGATATTGTAAATATTGATACTTTTTAATATAAACTTGGTCAAACTTTATGAAGATTGACTTTGACCAAACCTTATATGCGGAGTAAAAAGAAACGGAGGGAGTAGTTAGCATTGCGGTGAGTTTATAATCCTGTCAATTGCCCATGTGTAATTTGTTTACCTCGCATAGCAGTTTTATCGTCTTTTGGGAGAGAGACATCACTAGTGAACATCACGGGACCCCGATCCATATTCTCATCACTGTTTACACGCTCAATTTATTTCATGCTTTTACTTTCTAACTTCTATCACCATTATCATTATCCCTTGAGTTTGATCCTTTGTAAACAACTAGGCCGGAGAGATTGACAACCTCTCTGAACTTCGTTGGGAGCAAAGTTATTTGTGTCATGTGCAGGTCCAGGAGAAGCAAGTGATTCTTTTCAGATGGCGCATCACTTGCCGAACCACCTACTCATCACTATCGGAGTCCTACTGGAGACATAAACCTCGGTATCTTTACTGAGGGAAATTTGTTGCTGTCCTACATCTCACCTTCCACTTGGGGTAACCAACGAAGGGCGAGAAACCATTATCACTTCCACGCCATCAACGCACCGCGCAAATGCATGGAAAACATCCACTCTACCTCCAATAAAAGTGTCACACTCTCAACGATTAGCAAGAATGTCCAAAGCCTTCATAAGTGGTACTACGTTAGTTTCTATCAAGCTATATTTGTGAAGTCGAATCCAAGGTATGTCTTGTCAAATAATGTTTACCATTGATTTTGTCGAGTTCTGCTTAATTATTCGTGATGTGTGCTTCCTCATGTGTTCTTATTTGATAGATGATAACTCTATGCAACATATGTGGGAGTAACAATGTATCATGCCCCGGTGACGGTGGCATTGTTACAACAATAGATGCTACACTCACGTACAATCATTATATCGGGATGGTAAGCTTTCTTTTCAATTAGTTTTCCTCGTTTCTAATACAAAATTTATGTATCAATTCGTAACCTCCATTTTTTAGAAAATACCTTGTTCAATTCTCCACCACTTCAACAATTTATTTAGAAGGGGTGTTGACCTAGAAACACATAATGGAATTCGTTATCGCATCGACATCGAGAAGTACGATGCATACACAATCATACAAGGTCTCCAATGGGACAACCTTCTGTTCGACTATGATATGGGGAGAGAAGAACTACTACGATTAACATTTCCAAGCAATAAGCACGGTGTCCTTCACGTGCTCCCACTTGACCATGATAAAGATGCAAAAGAAATATATGGTACATGTCCACCCATTCTACTCTATACAAGCGTCATAATTCATAGAACTAAGACCTTTTAAATTGTGCACATCCCTATTCTTTTCACAAAACAAGAAGAAAGCGAAGATGACCGCTTGGTAGTAAAAAGTAATTACATCAACTTAAACGACGATGAAGAAGAAAGGGTAAATCACATGATGAATCTTTGGCCAGGATTTCCAGTTCAAATCCATATGTTTACTGCAGCTAACATTAGATGTTGATGCTTGGTAAGATGTAAACAGCCCATGACACCCATCATTCTTACCTTATTCTTAATAGGTTATACAGATGATGGTTGTTTCACGGTTCAATTTAGAAGCATACGAGAGTATAAAAGTAAATAACTATGATGCAAACCACGAGATATATGATGGCGAAATAATGCTTAATTACAACATAAATCCCGGTGGTCGGATGTATATCAATGATGGTGAATGGACAAGTTACTTCGATGACCTCGGCATTGATGTTGGTTCTCGATATGTTATCATCATGGGCCAAGATAGTTTTGGTTTCCACACCGTTTGGTTGCATGATATATCATAAAGATTCAAATAACCAACGTTTGCAAGGACCAAGTCTTTTCATTCCAAGTTATTTTCCTCTTTTTTCTACATTCTATATGTTTATTTGTTTCTGGATTACGTGGAGTATATATATGTAATAATCACATTCATGAATAAAGAGCATTTCTTTTCTTATTACATATTTGCTCCACGTAATCCAAAAAAACATATAGAATGTAGAAAAAATAGGAAAATAACTCAGAATGAAAAGCCTTAGTCCTTGCGAACATTGCTTATTTGTATCTTTATGATATATCGTGCAACCAAACGGTGTGGAAGCCAAAACTATCTTGGCTCATGACGATAACATATTGGGAACCAACATCAATGTCGAGGTCATCGAAGTAACTTGTCCACCCACCATCATTGATGTACATCTGACCGTCAGGCTTTATGTTATAATTAAGCATTATTTTGCCATCATATGTGTCGTGGTTTGGATCGTAGTTATTTACTTTTATACTTCCGGATGCTTCTAAATTGAACTGCGAAACAACCCTCCTTTGTATAACCTATTCAGAATAAGGTAAGAATGATGGGTGTCATAGAATGTTTATGATAAGAATATTGTTTCCTTGTACTAAGGCCACATAACATTTTACCAAGCATCCACATCTAATGTTAGCTGCAATAAACATATGGATTTGAACTAGAAATCTTGGCCACAGATTCATCATGTGATTTACTCTTTCTTCTTTATTGCCGTTTAAGTCGATGTGATTTATTTTTACTACCAAGTATTCATCTTCGGTTTCTTCTTGTTCTTTGAAAAGAAGAGAGATGTGCAAATTTTAAAAGGTGTTAGTTGTATAAATTATAACCCTTGTATAGAATAGAATGTATGGACACATACCATGTTTTTTTGCATCTTCTCATCATGGTCAAGTGGGAGCACATGAGGAACCGTGCTTATTACTTGGAATCGTCAATCATAATAGTTCTCCTCTCTCCATATAGTAGTCGAATAGAAGGTTGTCCCATTGGACACCTTGGATGATTGTGTATGCATCGTACTTCTTGATGTCGACGCGATAAAGAATTCCATTTGGTGTTTCTAGGTCAACATCCCTTCTAAATAAATTATTGAAGTGGAGGAGAATTGGACAAGGTATTATCTAAAAAAATAAAAAAATGAAGGTTACGAATTGATATATAATTTTGGACGTCGATATGGACCGGACGTCAGGACGGAGCACATCCTCACATCATATTTGCATGCATGCATAAGAGAACAAAATAGATGGTATCAACAAGAATCTTTTGATTTTTTCAGTTTTTAAAAATGCTTTATCTCTTAAATAAAAAATCAAATTGAAAAACTATTTTCACTATTAGATCCGTCGCGACGGGATCTTCGAAACTAGATCTCATATCGATATGTTTCGATAAAAAAAAATTCTTAAAGTTGCCATGTGTGTTGCACATAAATTGTCATATTGTTTACATTGAAATTGTCGTGATGTACTTCAATTACGTTTTTTTAATGTTTTCTCTTCAACATTTTAAGTAAATTTGTCGGGGTTCCTAAAAATAAACACATGTTAATTTGATATGGCAAAAACACGTCTTAAATTGCCATGGCGAAACATATATTAAATTTGCCATGGACACAAAAAGAAAATAGTTTGCCATGGATAGATAGAAAAACTTTCTTGTGCTCTATTGCCATGGACACAAAAAACACCACCGATGCGACACCACGCCATCGATAGCCTTTCCACCGGACGCACAAAACTCCCTCCCCGACCGTCGCACATTGAGATGCATCCATGTTACGGGAGCCCGCTATACTGCGCATCACCTCCATTGTCGGATATGTGCTCGGAGTACACGGCCATAGCCGTACCATGAACCATAAACTAAAGTTGCCATGGTGAATTACTTAAAATTGTCATGACATATAATCGTCATGGTCATGGTACTAAAATTTCCATGGTTAAAATACTAAAATTTCCATGTTCTATAAACTAAATTTGCCATGATATATTAATGCAAATTACCATGATCCATGAAATAAATTTGTCATGTTTAATTACTAAAACTGCCTTGGTCACTTACTAAATTTGCCATGGTCAATTACTAAACTTTCCCACACCGTCGACAACCACTCCAGCCGACCCACATCCCTTCTCCCCCCGTCAGCCGCCGAGATGAGCCAGAGAATCTCCTTGACGCATTGTTGTGGTTTACAGAGTAGATTTGCCATGGAAAAAAAAAGAGACGCCACCAATGTGGTTGAACGACGCCTGCTCCACCCGACCCACAAACCCTCCCCCCCTCCCCTCTCTGGTCGCCGCGCATCGAGATGCATCTGAAAAATCCTTGATGCATCCGTGTCCCAAGAGCCTGTCATGCCGCACATCACACCCATCGCCAGATATCTGCTCGGAGTACACGTGTCGTAACCGCACCATGAACCATAAACTAAAGTTTCTATGGTGAATTACCTAAAATTGCCATGACATATAATTGTCGTGGTCATGGTACTAAAATTGGTCAAAATAATAGGTCGTAGGTGTAACAGCCCAGTTTTTGCAAAAATTAAAAAAAAAATCGGTGTGAATTGCTTGATTGCCTGATTTGTTTGCGGTGTTTGCATCCCCGATTTATCGATCGGCGATTATTTTTTCCCCTCTTATCTCGTATCGGATGGAGACCGACCCTTGCCACCCTGACACTCGACCTTTGCGACACCGGGTTTCGCCCGATCACCGTCGCGAAAACCGCACGAGACCAGCCGCAACCAACGGAATGAAAAACCCCGTTTAATAATTAAACGGGATATTTTTATAGCGCGCCGGAAAGTGTTTTCGAAACGGTTCCAGCGCGAGGTGAACGCCTCCGGCTCGACGCACTGATCGCGCAGTTCGAAGTTTTACCCGAATCAAAGGTACCGCGGCCCCCCGGCAGTCAGAAACGGGAGCACCGCGCGGGCGAGAGAAAATCCGATGATGTTTTTGCAAACTGCCAGCCACCCATGCTATATAAAGACCACCACACTCCCACCCATTTTTAGGGTTTCCCCTAGCCAATTTTGCAGCCACCCCCCTGATCTGGCTCAGATCTGACCCAAAACACCCCCAAAAATCCCGAAACCCTAGATCTGGGATGCCCGGAGCCGTCGGATCGAAGATCGGACGACCCCGGAGCCGCCACGTCACCCCTTGCAGCTCCACGCCCGGAGGCCTCCATGCCCGAAGCCAAGCCGCACGCGCCGGGCGTCTCCACGGCCGCAGCCGCCGGCGGGCAGCCACGGGCCGCCGCACTCCCTCCTCGCCCCGGCCTCCTCCTCTCCTCCCGCTTCCTTTCCTCCTCTCCCCCACTGCTCTCTCCTCACCTCTCTCTCTCTCTCAGCAGGACGACCCGCCATGGACGCCCGGAGCTTGAAGCTCGCCGCCGCCTCCGCCCTCCCCCGCGCCGACTGGATCGGGCCGCCGCGCCACTGGATCCACGCCGCCGCCCGCACCTCCTTCACCGGCTGCCGCCGTGGGCTGCCTCGCCGCCATCTCCCGCGGCAGAAGCCGGCGCCGCCGCCATGGCTGCTCGGGAGGAGCACGACGCCTCCTGCGCCCGCTCGCCCGCTCGTGCCTGCGTGGGCCGGCTGCCCCTTGCGGCCCAGGCCAGGCCAGGCCCAGCAGCGAACCAGCCCAGGCCGGCCTCACCTTGGCTGCAGATGGGCCGAGCCCGTTTGGGGTGAGGGCCCGAATCCCTTTTTTTTATATATTTTTTTCCTGAGCCTGCTGGAATTTTGCTAAGTGCTGATAATTGTGCTGCTGATTCGATATTGCGTTGAAGTTTGCGAGTGAACCGTAGCTCCGATGAACGTGCCCCCAAAACGAAAGTTGCTCACAATTGCGTGTACTTTAAGTCATCTTTTGTGAGCATTTGCATTTGAGCTCATCTTGATTGTGTAATTGTGTGCTGAACAGGGCATCAGGCCGTTAAACTGCTACTTTTTCCTGTTAAGTGCTGCTGTTAATATTTTGTTGCAACTTTGCATGATGATTGTAACAAATCCATGAGGCCTATTGCATTGATTCCTTTTGCGTTGCGTTAAGCAATGTTTCTACTTCAGTTTCATGCATTCACATGCCATATTTGCTTGCTGCTTCATGTTTATATCTTGCTCCAAAGTAGCTATCCTGATGTTATTGTGCTGCTATTGCTGAAACTGTTATTTTGTTGCAACTTCGGTCGACGATTGCTTCGCAACCGTTTATCGGAATTGAGTGATTCCAATTGCATATTGTTAAGCATCATGTCTACTTTCATACCATGTATTGCTATGTCATGTTGCTGCACTTTTGCATATAGATTTACCCCTGTTTTTACAGCATGTGTGCATAAATTGTTTTGCTTATATCTTTTTAACCGTAACTCCGTTTGGGGTGTTCTTTATATGTAACTTGATTAGTTTTTCGTGTTCTTTGTGTTTATGCTATTGTTTGCTGTTGTTAACCAACCTAAAATATGGTTTAGGACAGAACAGTACCAAATCTTTTAATCATCGTGTGGCACTTAGTGTTATGCCATGTTTAGATTGTGCCTCACTTAAATTGACTAGCATAGATAGTTTACTTTGTGCTTCACCTCTTGCCATGTTGTGTGCTATGCCATGCTTGCTTGAGTTGCCATGTTAATAACCGTTGTTTGGTCACCTGTAGCTAAATAACTTGAACCACCGTAAACGTGCGGTATCGTCGTGTGTGACGAGTACTCCACTTAAACCGTTAGTAACCGCTCTCGACGGTAGGTGCGATGTCTCGTGTTGCTTCTTGTTGATGCTTGCTCGTGTTTGCTCCGTAGTAATAGTGGTGCACCGTTGATTGCTTTCCAGTGTTTACCTCTTGTGTGCTCCCGCGGGTACCTCTCGGAGACGATGCGAGCGTGCGATCGACTACACCTTCGGAACCCGACTGATCAACAGGCAAGGACTATACATTACTTATGATCCATTCTATTTCAACCAGCGGTTTGCATGCTAGTATAGGTTAAGTTCGATGTTTGATCCTACCACATGTTTACAGCCTCTTTCAAACCGATACAGCCATGTCCCTTCCCAGCAAACCTTGTACTGCTATGTTACTATTTCTCGTTGCCCAGCCCCTGCTTAGCATGCATGCTTAGGATGCTACGATGTTACCCTGTTACTCTTTGGGTTGGGATATCACCTTATTATTATATTATTGTTGATGATATGATTTTATAATGTTGACTATATTCGACGAAGGATGGAAGGTCTAGGCTATCCCGCCCCGACGCTTTGTTCCATTCGAGTCACCTAGGATCCGAGTTCCGGGTATTGGTTTTAAGCCTGAGCGTGCCTAACCGCGTGTGGGATTTTATGGGGTCCCCTTCTCTTACCTACCTAGCTTCAAACATTTCTAGTGGTGGCCCAAGCTGATTTACCATTTGCAAACCGTGTGTGTGTCTGTTGGGTCGCTCCTGGCAGATATTATTTAAAACAACCCGGACCAGTGAGGACATAGTTCCCTTGCTGGCCCACTTTGTCCGGCTGAGGACCCGGTTTCCCAATGTGTGATTAATCGGGTATCCAAACCTGCGACAGACGGTAGAGACCAGATCGAGAGAGCGGCCGGCTCCTGAGCTGGATGTCGACTCACCGGGGGCCACCCGGATTTGTTCGTTGTTAGCTAGAGGGACTTGTCGTTTCGGATCTCTCGGAACTAAATCATAAAATGGTTGCCTATAATGGGTAGCAACTGAGAGTGATGGACGTGCGTGCGGAGCCTCGTAATGGGCAGTTGGTACACCCCTGCAGGGTTAAATATTTTCAAGAAGCCGTGTCCACGGTTATGGACGACTTGAGACCTACGTCCTGTTCATAGACAACAACAACTGAGATAATCTTAATATAACTTGATCAACGTGTGTGTGCCTTGACTGCTTCTTCTTCGTCGGGATGCGAAGAGGAGGACAAGGATAGGATAGGTGTTATGTTTGCGTAGTAGGTGGATAGCAAGACTTGTTGGAGGCGATTCCTCATCGAATGCTTGGCTTCTTATCTTACTCTCTAGATCGTTAGCCACTTCATAAATGCTAGTGCGGCAGCAACCTCACCACTCACCCCTTCCTTACCGTAAACTACTAGTTGTCCTAGAATGACGAGTGACGAAGCCCTTGCTGGGTCAGAAGACCACTACAGTTGGATGCTGAGTACCTCTGTACTCATGATACTACCCCCAAACTCTTTTCAGGGTTCTGATCGACAACAGGTATGGTGATCGACGTTTCACGTGGAGACTCGACGACGACTAGTTAGGCGGATCCCGGCGGAGGGCCTGGACCCGTGTGGTTATGGGATCGATGCTTTTCTCTTTGCCAGTAGGCATTTGATTGTAGTCTGTACTCAGACATATATCTTCCGCTGTTGTATTGTACTTGAGGCAGTTGTATGCCGATTGTATGAGATGTTGTATCATGTATCTGTAATGTTGTGATATCATGTTGGAAATCCGGGGCATATGGCTTTGTCATATGTCGCGGTGGGACCGATATGTGCTTCGTCCCCGGATCTGGGTGGAAACACCTAGATTTGGAACAGTACCGCATATCGGGCCTTACAGTAGGTGCACCATGAACCAGAAAGTATAGTTGCCATGGTGAATTACCTAAAATTTCCATGATCCACGCACTAAATTCGATACGGTTCATACAAAATATATAATTGTCATGTTCATGGTACTAAAATTGCCATGATAGAAATACTAGAATTCCATGGTCTATAAATTAAATGTGCCATGATGTATTAATGAAAATCGACATGATCAATCACTACAATGGCCTTGGTACTTACTAAAATTTCCATGGTCGATTAAAAAAATGCCCACGCCGTCAACAACCACTCCACCCAACCCATATCCCTCCTCCCACCATCACACGCCGAGAAGCACCGGAGAACCACCTCGACGCATTGTTGTGGTTTATAGAGTAGATTTGCCATGGACACGAAAAAAATATGACACCAACGCGGTACCACGACGCCCGCTCCACCCGACCTACAAACCCCCTCCCTCCCCGGTCGCCGCACATTGAGATGCATCCAAAAAAAATCCTCGATGCATCCGTGTCCCAGGCGCCCATCATGCCGCGCATCACACCCATGAATCATAAACTAAAGTTGCCATGGTGAATCTATATCTCTTATAAAGAAAAACCCCACTAAGATGCATTTATGGTGTCTATCTCAACATGCAAGCTATCCACATCACTCAGTATTGTAGGCAATTATTTGTCCATATCATCCACTAACAAAAATTCACTAAGATGCATTTATGGTATATATCTCAACATGCAAGCTATCCACATCACCCGCTACTATAACAAATCATTTGTCCATGTCATCCACTTTCATTTGCATGCATCTTATACTCTTTCAATTTACATTGTAGAGTTGTTATAAAGATTCCCGCTGCAACCCGCTGGGTATTGTTCTAGTTCCTTAAAATTTCCATGACATATAATCGTCGTGGTCATGGTACTAAAATTGCCATGGTTAAAATACTAAAATTTCCATGGTCTATAAAATAAATTTGACATGATGTATTAATGAAAATTGCCATGATCCATGAAGTAAAATTGTCATGTTTATTACTAAAATTACCTTGGTCAAAGACTAAAATTGCCATGGTCAATTACTAAAAATATCGACACCATCGACAACCACTCCACCTGACCCACATCCTTTTTTCTGCCGTCGCACGTCGAGATGCGCCGGAGAATCTTCACGATGCATCCTTATCCTATGAACGCGCCATGCCGTGCATCAACGCCTCACCTGTAGCATCGGATATCTGCTCGGGATCCGCAGGCCATCGACATATCTCTCTGGTATCCTCGTCGATGAGTTAAAAGTAGTTGAAATACAATGAAAGTTTTTTTAAAGATGTAACATATGATGACAACTTTAGTGTAGACAATATGGCAACTTCAGTGTAAACAACATGACAACTTCAGTGCAAACAACATGGCAACTCTGAGTCCAAAAAAAAGTTGTCGAAACATATTCATATCAGCTCTAGTTTTGAAGATTTCGTCGCAACGGATTTAATGGTGAAAAAAGAATTTTAATCAGAATTTTTATCTAAGAGATAAAATATTTTTAAGTTTATAAATCCAAAAGATTTCTAATGATGTCATCTTGCATTCATGTGAAAGGAAAAGGAACAGATAGCTGTGTGAGAAAAGTACGGGCCAATACCTCTTCCACATCTCTTAATCGTGACGTGGCAGACTCTAATGTGCTAATAATCGTGCAAATAAGATGACCGAGAGATGGGGTGTTTGGGCGAACCGTGTTGTGACCTGATGTCACGCACTTATCATTTGGGATAATTTTTTGTATTAAAAACGGGGAAATCTAATTAAAGAGAAAGGTTACCATCCCGATATAATGATCGTACGGGAGTGTAGCAACTATTGTTGTACCAAGGCCACTGTCACCGAGGCATGATACATTGACATTGTTACTCCCATATAATACCATCTATCAAATAAGAACGCATGAAGAAGCACACATCACGGATGCTTCAGGAGAACTCAACAAAATCAATGGTAAAGATTATTTGACAAGACATACCTTGGATTCAACTTTACAAATATAGCTTGATAGAAACCAACGAACACCACTTATGAAGGCTTTGGACATTCCGGCTAATCGTTGAGAGTGTGACCCTTTTATAGGAGGTGGCTAATCGTTGAGAGTGTGACACTTTTATTTTTATAGGAGGTAGAGTGCATTGTTTTTCATTCATTTGTGCGGTGCGTAAGCAGTAAGAAATGCTGGCCACGCAGTTAAGAGTTAACTATGTTTAGTCAGAACTTTTGACGGACAACCAGGCTAAAAAGAGAACTGGTCTATGCAGATCTAAATTCTACCATGCACGTGCAACCCCATAAACTCTGGATCACCACAGCCTAGTTAATGCTGATAAGTAATAACGAATTGATTGTTGTTTACTGTAAAGTGCACCAACTATCTTGGTCACATGGACCAAACATATCTATTCTTTTAATCCCCTCTGCCTGGAGTATTTCTGCACGCAATACAGCCAGATTTTGTACACACACAACAGATTCGAAGAGCAGAGAAGGGGAGATTTTGTATACACACAACAGAGTCTGAACAGACAACAGGACACCACATCGCAAAGCGACTCCCGGCCCCAGTGAAAAGATTTGCAGGCTTGTATATTTTCTTCATCAATCATGGGAGAAGCATCCTCAACTCATCTACAAAACGGCAAGGGGTCCATCCAATTGGGAATGGAGGCCCCTTGCACAGCACGCAGATGCGCATCTCCCATGTGTGTGTATTACAACAACACAACATCATCGCCCTTTCCTCTTTACAAGTTACCAGATCTCTCGCCATATGTACATACAACGATCCTCGCCTAGCTTACTCCTATCCACATGCTGTAACGGAAGAACGAAAGAATTCTCTGATCGGCCATCTTCTCATCCACACCTGCCCATGAGCCCGGCCACGTTCTTGGCAACTTCCTTTTTGGCCTCTAACGAGACTGGTGAATCGCCAATGTACATGCCGAAGAAAGCCCCTGCTTATAGGAAACAATTTGGTTCCAAATTACAAGCAGTGAATATGTAAAGTATCATCAGGTTGCTTTTAGCATAGGTAGTACTTCTTCAGATGCAACTTGTTACTTTATGAATGTTCAAAGTGGAGACACTGAGAGTGCAAATAATAGTACTCCGTAGTAGCTTATGTAGACCGTCTGTTTATGGGTTACGTGGTCACCAATATTATATGGAGCTCTTTGTTGCAATGGGCAAACTAGCCGTTTGGCAACCCTAACGCTGAACGCACAGATTTCACCTTGGTGGTTTGCGGCTAGAAGGCAGATGCAAGGCCCCAACAAGAAATTCAACAGTCTGCATCCTAGTGATTTGGGTCATATGGAAGGAAAGGAACAATAGGGTTTTCGAAGACAGGAGTGAGCCTGTTCAGTCGGTCCTAAATCAGATCAAAGCTGATGCAGGTTTTCATCTTAGGAAGCTGCGCTAGGCTAGGTTCGGGCTGGGTACCGTCCCGGTTGTTCAGTTTTGCTTGCTGGTCGGTGAGCAAGTTACGTAGTTCTGTCCCTGTTCTTTTGGTAGTTTTGTTCGTTGGATTTCTGTACGGGGCTCTTCCCATTCTTTCCTTCTAATATATTCACATGCAGTTCTCCTGCATGTTTCGGAAAGGTAGCTTGTAAAAGTATTGACAAGGGAAACATATACTTACTGCAAAGGTCTTTGCTCTGAACAGCACTAATTTGCCTGCCATCAACTGCAAACAAACATTCTTGTTAAGATCGACTCGGTGCAGAACATCTTGAAACAAATAAATCGTAACACCGGCCCCAGCCTTATGCACTTACTTTCTGTTATTAGCTGGCCATCAGACGTTTGACAGAAGTCAATCTTAGTGCCCTGCAAATAACATTGACATTTAACAACTCACGTCTGGAAGTTACCAACTATAAAATACAGTGTTGAGCCTTACAGAAGGTATTGGGATATCTTCGGTGAAGTAAGAACCAAAGGTCTTCAAGCAATGATAGTCAGTGTTGGGATTCATCTGTTGAATAAATAAAACACAGAATCTCCCGTAAGTCTATAGGACTAGTAAAAGAAGTAAAGTGGCAGCTGAAACAGCAAGTACCTTTTGCAAACGCAAGCCAAGTGACTTCTCGAATACACTGCAAATAACATAAGGAGTACCAGTTCAGTCTGGAGTAGATGACAGATATATGCAACAGATTTCCTCGGCAAAATAAAATCATAATACTCACTCTCTCACTGCACCAATGCTAAGGCCATTGTAGTTTACTACCAACCTAACTCTGATATGAAGGTTTTCCCTGGAAAAAGTAAAGCACAAATGTTATTAAAACCAGAGGGTCATATAATGTACGAGAAGTTTAAGGTCCACTTTGGATTGCAAGACTGAAAGAAAACAGGTCTTCAATATAATGGAAGTGCAAAACAGAGGATTGAAAAAAGGGAAAATAGTAGGAACAATTGTTAAGCTATAGAACAAGAGAAAAGTGCCTCGATAGTATGCGAATGAGTGGAAAAAAGAGGTCGGAGCCAATCATTACGAATCTGGCAACATCATTCCTATCCAAAGTGCATGTACAGGAAAACTTCCTCATGATTGGAATCCCAAAAAAGATCCTATGGGACTCGTACAGTCCAAAAAGGGCCCAAGTTTCTTATAATATTTCCACAATGAACAAATAGAAGAACTTTGAGAACCACTAAATGTCTGCTACGAGGATTTAGTGATCTATGGAAATGTGGGTGAAACGAGCACACCATCTATGCACACGCATACGTGCTGCCATGAATGTTGCACTCAACTGATAGCAATATGCAGTACTACCAGAAACCAACTACCACAGTAATATATATCCAGCTTAAAGAAGAATCCTTATAAACCTTAACCTTGCTCGACAAGATAACTGAATTTTCTGACACTACATTAGTTCATGCTAAGCCTTCAGAGAATGTGTCGGTTGAACAGTGAGCTATCAAGGGAGAAGCATACCTCAGAAGATCATCATAGAAATCTGGGTCATCCTTCAGTTTGGTGGTTGGAACCGAAGCATACTTAGGACCCAGCTTCTCGCAAATAGAATTCGGTTGCATATCTACGAGGACATGGCATCGTCACCAATCAATAAACATTTTTTGCTGGTAAACAGATACAACACATTCATTTCTAAAACAGTATACTTACATAAACCAAAAGCATACAGGTTCAAATTTTTGACCCTCATTATTTTCACGCCTTTGAAACCCATCCCAACGAGGACCTGCAAATTTAGTTGTCAATGAACTGTCACATGAAGTCATCAACCAAACAAGGTAGAAAGAAATGATATAGAAATTTGAGAAGTAAAGCATCAGTTATCAATGAACTGTCACATGAACCCATCCACAGAAGAACTAAGTATACCAAGTGTCTTGTATTGTATAAGCAGCAAGTCAGTGTAATACTTATCCTACACTATGTCCACTCTTAACTCTACATCGCGAAAGAAACTAGACTACTGTATATGCATAAGAAGCTCCTACAAACAAGGGGAATATTACCGTTGTAGCTGGACTGGAGTCATCTTCGAGGAATGCAGGGAACTTGATTCCAGTTTTTGGTTCAACTGCATCTCCTTGGAAGATCGTACTTGGCACAGCAACAGAAGAACAAGTTAGGCGCTTTCCGTCCAAACAAGGCTGATCTGCTGGCATGTTGATATAACCATCAGCATTTCCAAACGCCATCAACTCTACAAGCATCTTCGGAGATCTTGACCATTCATACAAATATAGAATGAGAGATTAGTATTTTCAAGAAAAATCAAGACTGTAAATGAAAATATAAAAGGGGTAGTAGATCAGATGACAGGCAAATAATTTGTATTGAGACCTACATGTTTTCAAATGGAGGTACAATAGCGGCAAAACCAGCCATAGTAAGAAGATTGCCGGCATGTTGCTGCTCAATATCATTCCACAGTCGTCCAACGGTTGCATGTGCAAGCCTAGCTAAAAACAGCTGTACAACATGCCCTTCCTTTAGAGAACCAAACTGTGATCCCACCAAATTTTGCACACGGGAGGTCACTCGTTTTACATGTGAAAACCTGTGGAAATTCTTGGGGTCATGCGCTCTAGAAAACCAGAAGTAGAAAGCTCTGGCGAACTTCCCGAGGCAAATAAATGCTTCCTGAGCTTTCACATTTCCTGAAGAACAGATCTCCCTGCGATGTTGCAAAGAACTCCCCAACAATCTTCCTAGATGTGTTACCAGAGTCAACCCAAGATCATGCGACATCGGAAAATCTGGTGGATACTGGTACATGTATCCACCACCATGACCAAGATTGGCGAAAATTAACCGATCGGGCTTCATGCTTATACGAATGTATGAAGCCTTTCAAGCGTGTGGATGTAGGACGAGGATAATATAGAGATCTGTCAATAAGAGCAAAAGTAGAATATGAATCAGCTATGTAACAGCAACAACTGTTAAATTGAAAACAGACCTAAACATTGAGTAGAACTCTTCATCAACTCTACGGCTTTTACCCTGTATGTGTGAGTTCATGATTATTACACCTACATTGCAAAACAACATGATAACTCACGCTTTTACATGTCGCTTTGGATTTTATGCCAAGTACATAAGAAAAACATCACCTCAAATCAGCATTAGCAAGTTTCAACATTCACTTTTATTGACAAAACTATGAAATCAACACAAAATGTGCCCATGATAGCAAGCACAAACACATGATCCGATGAACATGACAGAGCCAAAGCAATCAGACTCCCACCCGGAGCAGTCAATTAGTGCACCAAAGGCCCAACCAATCCCCCCCCCCCCCCCCCACACACACACACACACCCAAAAAATTAAAAAATCACAAGCTAAGCATCAACCGCCCCAACCGTGTAACGATCCAAGCAGGCATACTAAAATTGCTAAGCAGCAATCTGGGCCGAATCAACAAAATCGTCACTCAACCAACTCACATTCACAGAAAAAAAAAACTCTCGTACCAAAAAGGGAAAGCTTAAGAAGATCACCACGCCTGTCCGGCGGATCAGAGAGCGCTCCGCGCGCGGAGCACGCCGGGACGGGAGGCAAGGCCGGCCTAGGATCCGCGCGCGATCCCTGCGGATTTTGGGCGCGGGATCAAAGGCCAACCGGCCCGGAGTCCCCGCGCCTACCCGAAACTTTGGAGAGAGCTAGCCTCCCCAAATCCGATCCCCCGCGCCTCGCCTCCGCCCTCGCACTCGCCTCACCTCCGGGAGAGAGGAGAGAGAGAGGGAGAGGGGCGATGAACGCGTGCTCCGGCTCGGCGTCGTTTGCTCCGTTCTCTCTCCCCCCGCTCCCAACCGAGCCCAAGGCGAAAAAGGGCTTCGATTAATTTTGGGTTCCCTCCTTTCCGCGTTCACCGGGCGGTCCCGTGGGTGCCCGATATTCGCGAATCGGTCCTTGTCACGTGTGCTTAATGCGTGGCCGACCTTTGTTACGGATAGGTGATACTGAAGGGGGACTTTGTTGTAAAATGCCCAGGCCTTTTCGGGGAAGGTGCGGGTCGTCGCACGAGGGACCGAGGGATATTCGGCGAGGCGATCGGACGGACCCGAGGAAGGGGTTGGCACGCGCTGGTTGGGTAGTGGCCGTCGATGTGACGCGACCGCGGGAGTTGGTCTACGTCCACCGCGGAGACGGACGCGAACCGCGGCTAGAAGGGCCTGGACTGGAGCACGTTTAAAATGGACAGCTTCTTCCTCTTCCTCGTGGAATGGTCAGAATTTCCAGGACATTTTTCTTCTTCTTTAGACCAGCTTTTTATTTTCTTTTTTTAGGTTTAACTTTTTCTTTTCTTGTGACCTGGGCATGGAAAGCCCGGCCCGAACGGTCTGGTCCGAGCCCGACCCAATATTTTGGGCTTGGGCTTTAAAAACACGTCCCGACAGCCGGCCGGGCTTGGGCTTTGATTTAGCCCGCTTAACGAAGGATACAGCCCACGGCCCGACGACTGTCGGGCTTTCGGGCTTTTTGGTCGGGCCAGGCTCAGGCCTTGATTTCGTGCATGGGGCTTTACTCGGGCTGGTCCGAAGTTCGGCCCAGCCCGGCCCGACATATGCCCAGGTCTATTTGTGAGCAAACAATTTAGAATTTTTTTCTTGTGACAAATGACCTCTTAATAAACACTTCTCATGTATGGTAATATGGGAAAGTCCAAAACAAACCTTACGAAAGTTAAATCAAACCCAGAAATCACTAGTTAGAGTGTACCCTCTCGTACGCCCCTGCAAAGGTCACTCCGGTGCGCTCTAAAACCACCACGTGTCGCGTTTTGATTGCGTCTCGCGCGAAGCAACAACTATGGCAGCGTGTGTTATGTGATTATCTGTGGTTTGATTTGTGGTTGTACCTGTGGCTACACGTATGACTGCGCAGAAAACTGTGGCTGCACCTGTGCCTACGATGTGGTTGCGCGGAAACTGTGGCTGCAACTGTGCCTACGATGTGGTTGCGCAGAAAACTATGGATGCGCGGAAACTCTGGCTACACCTGTGGTTGCACAAGAAAACTGTGGTTGCACCTATAGTTGTGTTGTGGTTTTGGCTGCGCGATGTGCGTTCAGAAAGTGTCACGCATCGATCGCAAATGGACTAAAGGAAAAGACCGAACACACCCCGAATGCGAAATTTGGCCCCCCGTCCTATCACAAAATCCTATCTCCATGTCGTCTCTCTCCTACCCCAAAATCCTCTTCCCCTGAACATGACCCCCGCCACACCGTCCATCCTCCTATACCGAGCCTCTCCCTCCCCCGAGCACCTTTTTCCCACCCCATGAAGTAGAGCAGCCTCAAACATTCTGGTCTGGTCAGAGATTCGCCTCAGTTGCCAGGCGGAGCAACCTGTTGCGTCAATCACACGACCGACTATGCGCTTCTTGGGGTGCAGTGGAAGTACTATGGCAGCGCAGATTCTCTAACTTGGCTTTACCAAATCACAGCCTGACTTTCCTATGCCCGATGTCGTCCGTTTCTCATCTTGTGGTTGTTGCTTCCCTGTGCTCTCTCCACGCACAAAAACCAAGTCAGCCCACGTTAAGCCCAAAAGTAGCATAAGGCCAGTTTGGCTGAGAACAAATATTTTGCTTATCAAAAACAGAATAGAGAACGAGCAAATCAATTCGATTCAGTTTATGAAACAGAAGACAGGAATATGTAGATATATGTGTGCTTATTCCGTTCAGGAATATGTACAGGCAAAGTGTTTTTAGTGCAGAATTTAACCATCGTTTCACATCACTTAACCTCTAGCAAAGGCACTACTTCAGTTTAGAAAAAAGTACAGATAAGATTCAGTTTTGTACAAGCACATATATAGGAAGTGATTCAGTTTTAGCACTGCAGTACGTACAAAAATAACTAAATAAGCCTTTTCAATTCAGTGCTTTGGAAAGCCTCATGGTCCATGTATCCGAACTGATAATACCCAACATAATCCATCAATTAGCACAGATTTATATAGACAGTGACTTAGATTGGGCACAAGACATACAAAAATAATTAGACAATGATTTTCATAACAAGTGCTGAACACATTCACCCCTAAAGAACAAAACAGCCTGTCATATAAGTAGCAACAACTACTAAAATAGGGTCCTAAACAAGATCATGAAGATTCATATAATCATCTATCATCTTCGCTAGTACCCTGCAAAGACAAAGAAAACACTATGGTTTCCCTCCTCTGTGCCTCGGAGCTGGTCTCAAACTGGGCTGATATATGTGGGTTGCGCCGTGCGTTTTGTGTTGAGAGAGCAGAGGCAAGCAGCAGCCGTAGGATGAGGAATGGGTGGCATCCATCCTGGGTAAGTTAGCCTCTGACTTTGCTTCAGCAAGTTAGAGAATCTGCGGCGAATTCTCTAACTTGGTTGTACCAAGTCACAGCCTGACTTTTCTATGCCCGATGTCGTCCGTTTCTCATCCTGTGGCTGCTGCTTCCCTGTGCTCTCTCCACACACAAAAACCAGGTCAGTCCATGTTAAGCTCAACTCGGGAGTAGCATAAGGCTAGTTTGGCTGAGAACAAATATTTTTATTATCAGAGCCTTTTCACTTCAGTGCTTTGGAAAGCCTCATGGTCCATGTATCTGAACTGATAATACCCAACATAATTCATCAATTAGCACATATGTATATAGACAGTGACTCAGATTGGGCACAAGACATACAAGAATAATTAGACAATGATTTTCTTAACAAGTGTTGAACACAGTCACCCCAAAAGAACAAAATAGGTTGTCATATAAGTAGCAACAACTACTAAAATAGGGTCCTAAACAAGATCCTGAAGATTCATATAATCAGCTTCGCTAGTACCCTAAAGATAAAGAAAACACTTTGTTTTCCCTCCCCTGCCTCGGAGCTGATCTCAAACTGGGCTGACATATGTGGGCTAGGCCGTGCGTTTTGTGTTGAGAGAGCAGAGGCAAGCATCAGTCGTAGGATGAGGAATGGGTGGCATCCAACCTGGGTAAGTTAGCCCCTGACTTTGCTTCAACAAGCTAGAGAATTTGCGTCGGTGCTATGGATGTGGCTGATTCGTTGTAGTGGACAAGAGGCGGTTGGATCCGCGGGAACGGTTGGACAACCTATGGTCGGACGATTTGCGCGATGGCAAGTGGTAATGAGTTAGCAAAGGCTTACTGCTACCCCACCACGCTGGAGGAAAAGAATACATCCTCTAGGTACTTTTTTTGTTGAGTTACATATGTGCGTATGTACTGAATAAAGATCAAGACGAAGAAGTTAAAATAGTACTACAAAGTGACCGATTAGCCATTTCGTGACTACAAGAAAATGTAGTGAAAATTTTCCGATATGCTTCTTTTATTGAATAATTGTTTATTTTTTTATTCTAGGCGATGAATGCTCAAAATATGGTGAAATTTTGACTAGAAAAGCCTGTGGAGATTCTATATTTAATTCGACCAGTACCCCTAAAAAAAGTAAATCGCAGAAAAAATGAATTCAAATAAATATTTGGTGATGGATTGGAACGAATAACATAATGTTAATATTTTTTTAGTTTATACCTTTTGTGATTTCTCTCCCAGACTACTTTCTTCGTTGGCCAAAGGTACATCATTTAGACATTTTGCATGGTCCATTTGAATGGCAGTCCAACTGATTATCCTTGACCACTTGCTAACAATCAGTAGCTATCATAAAGTGATTTATATTCAGGTCAGTTGCTAAGGCCAGTCCTTCCCGGCATGCAAGTGCTTCGATCATGGCCTGATGTTCCTCACCATCAGTGAAGAAGATTCTTTTTGTTTTTTTCTTCGAAAAAGTGAAGAAGATACTGCATATAGTCATCATGTTCAGTTTTGCAGAAAGCCGGGCTATTTTCAGCTTTGGGCTGGGTTGGCAGCTTGAAAATGGCTGAAATATTTGATGGGGTTATTATACTTATACCGGATCCTAATGAAATTGGCGAATTCCCAAAATTACGGGCGGAATCCAAAACCTCCTGGAATGGGACCGTTCTCTTTGCTTGGCTATTGCCGTCATGTTTATTCCTTCTATTTCGCTGATTCGTTTGTAGTTTCCTTCTATTTATTTAGTTTGGCTCTACCCGTTTCCTCGGAGAAACAAACCTAAAACAAACACAAGATGGGGTCGAAGAGGCGAAAAATAAGATCATCAATCGATCCGCCTCCGCCTCCGGCGTCCCGCCGCCACCGGCTTGACAGCGGTCACAGCAAGGACTTGCATGATCCTCCTTGGTCGGCGGAGTGGAGGGACTGGGCGGCGCTGCCATGCGACGTCCTGTGGGTCATCCTTAGCCTGCTCCCGCAAGCCGACATCCTCCGCGGAGCGGGTCTCGCGTGCGCCTCGTGGTGGCGGCTGGCCCTCCACGAGCCTCTCTTCTGGCGACGCATCGACCTCGCCGCCTACAAGTACGACGACAAGGACCCAGTCCCACCGGCGGCCAGGCAGGCGATGGCGCGTGCCGCCGTGCGGCATAGCGAAGGGCGCTGCGAGTCCTTCCGCGGCCGCGTCGACGGCGACTTCCTGCTCTTCCTGGCCCGCAGGTACGTACGCGCGTCGATGGAACGATATGTTTCGTCCCCTGAATCTGCAGCTAGTTCATCTGCGTATCCTAATGATAACTGCAGCGCGCCGTCGCTGCGGAGCCTCCACGTCATCGGCGGGGAGTACCTCGTGGTGCCGGCGAAGAGGTTCCCTATGCTGGAGCAGCTCGTCCTGTCGAGCGGCCTGATCGAGGAATCCTTGTTGGTAGCTCTGACCGACCACTGCCCACGCCTCCGGCTGCTCCACGCCGACGGCTGTCACACACGGTTTCCCATCGGCAAAACTTTGCGAGAGAAGCTGAAGGAGAGGATCGAGGATCTCCGGCTGCCACATCGGGCCCTTCGCTCAGGGTGGACACGGTGCTTGCCGGCACGGTTACCACCGTGCCGCCGTATGATCTGGACGCGTAGGTGACTGGACCAAAGGTGATGAAGCTCAGGCTCGACCGAGAGGACCAGAAAGTGGCTATGTGGTGACCACGGCGACGCGTCAGGACGTGGAGGAAGTAGTCATGACTCGTGAGCTTTTGCGCGGTGATCATGGACGTCGGCAGACACGGGAGCAAGCCGCCGTAGCCATGAATGACACACCGGCGACAACAACAACGAAATATTTCATCTTACTCGAATGTTGCTACGGGAGTAACGGGACATGATAAACTTACTCGACCATACTTTCAGTCTAGGTCTCAGTCGACTTAGACTTAACTAAGTCTCAATCAAGTGATAGTACATAAAAAGAAAAAAAAGAAAAAGTTTAAATTATTTTTTGTACGGATTTTCACGCATAATCTCACGGATATAACATCGACTAAGACTTAGTTAAATCTCAGTCGACTGAGAATTAGCAATCCCCTTTTACTTATGACAAGTTGACAACCACATGTTTTTTTACCCCAATTTAGAGCTGCTGTTCGCTCTGGGCGAGGCTGGCGCGAACTCTCCCGTTCGCGCTGAAGGGAGGGAAGCGCGACCACCCGAGCTTCTTGTGATTCGAGTGATGGTGCAGTGGTAGCGCGCCCTGATTTAATCCATGAGGTTGCACGTTCGATTCCCAGCCTGCGCAAGGAGGCTTCTTTTTGCCTCTTTTAGTTTAATGCGGCACAATTAGTTCACATCTGGTCGTAGCGCTTGCCTATCGAGTTCAACAGCTGTAGTGGAGTGGCTTGGGCACCTTGCTCATATTTGAGAGGTCCTAGGATCAAATCCCACTCCCCCCTTGCCATATTTTCGCTGCTGCGTGTAGCTTGGCCCGGTTGTTTTCTTTGCCCGTGGGCGTCTGATAGCGTAGGGCTGCTCGCCTTATGGGCCAGATTTGCCCGATGGAAACCCAGTGGGGTATTCCAATTGCCATGGCGCATATAACTTGGTTTCTCTTCAAACTAGATTTGAAATTGTCATGGCAAATTTAATTTGAATTCTTTATAAAACTAACTTTGCAATTGCCATGCAAAATTAATTGCCATGACAAATATAACCTGATTTCTCTTAAACTAAATTGCCATGGCAAATATAACTTGATTTCTCTTTAAACTTTATTTGGAATTGCCATGTCAAAAATAACCCGATTTCTTTTCAAACTAGATTGCCATGGCAAATATAACTTGATTTATCTTTAAACTTTATTTGGAATTCCCATGGCAAATTTAATTTGATTTCTCTATAAAACTATCTTTGCAATTACCATGCAAATTTAATTGCCATGTTGCAAATGCCATGCTTAACAATTTCAATTGCCTTGGTACCTTAAAAAAGGAATTTTTTCCACGTTGCAAAAAGAAAAGAAAATGCCATGCTTCGTGCTTGCAATTGCCATGTTTAACAATTTCAATTGCCATGGCAAATATAACTTGATTTCTCTTCGAACTATATTTGGAATTGCCATGGCAAATGTAATTTGTATTCTCTATAAACCTAGCTTTGCAATTTCCATTTTGCAAAGAATGAAAAAATGCCATGCTTCATGCTTGCAGTTGCCATGCTATATAAACTACAAATGCCATGTCCAAAAACTATATTTTCCATGTTACGTAACTAAAAAATGTCATGCTATATATACTACAAATGCCATGTCTAAAAACTACATTTGCCATGTTATCTAACTAAAAAATGCCATGCTATATACTACAAATGCCATGTTACCTAATTAAAAAAATGCCATGGCAAGCACGAACTGTTTTGGTGGCAATCGTTGTAGACGCGGGTGTCAATTGTAGTATATAGGACATGGCAACTTGTTGTAGGTTTTTCTTTTCAGTTGCCGCACGTGCTGGCAGTTGCCATATTTCTTCTCCGCGCGAGACAGTTGCCATCTTTTAGTTCGCGCTTGCCATGTCCTCGAGCGCATGTTCGCTCCCTATGATTTCCTAAAAAAATGCCATGCTTAAAGCAACTTCAGTTGCCATGGTCCATGGAAACTAATAAAAAAAACGTAAAAAAAAAAGAAAAACACATGGCTTAGTTGCCATGGCAAGGGATTGTCTTGAATTTTCATCTCAACCAAATTTTAATTGCCATGCTATATGATTTAAAATTGTCATGCTTAAAGCAAATTCAGTTGCCATAGTCCATGACAACTAGTCGGAAGAATCACAAAAAAAGAAATGCAAAAATTAGCAATAGTGGAATATTAACATGTATTTTTTGAAGATATTTTTACCATCAGTAAAAACCTAGAAAAATGTCTTGCAAAAAAGGTGAGGCAACAAGATTCAAACCTTGCTCCTCATACTTTCAACCTCGTGTGCACATCACTACGCCAGCGAGTCAGATTTAGTTTTAACTTGTTCACGCTCTTTTTTTTTTTGATAAAGGGCTTTATTACTTAAAAGGTTTAAGCAAGTACACCCGGCCTCTGCATAGTTAAGATGCACACAGCCCCAAGTCATCAAAAGAAAAAAAGAAAAAAGCGTACGACAAGTTACAAATGAAAGAACTATCTTGTGCGACCTGTGCGTGGCTGACGTGGAGCGGTTCGACCATCATTAAGAAATGAACGGGCACAGTGCGTCGCGCCAGGCGACACTAGCGCTGGCGTTCGCTCCATATGCTTTAGTTTTTATTTTCCACCACAGCAGAAGAAGATAATCTTCTATTTGCTCATCCGCTCGTCTTTGGCGCTATGCTATCGTCCAATAACAACAACGACAGCGATTAACTAAGCCGTCCTATAAATAACTTGATATATGTGTGCAGTCGCAAATTAATTAAGTATCAAAAGTATGTATGCCAATAATATTTAAAAGTGAGTGAAGTTCATCATGGGCTTTCAACTCTCCTGATGTAGTTAGAACTTTGTTCCGGGTGTGGTTAGTGCAAGATTAACCCATCCCAATCCAATCATCACTCATCCTAGCAAAAACAGTACTCCCTCCGACCCATATTAATGGGCAAGTTGTACTAAGTGTGTGCCCATTAATATGGATCGGAGGTAGTACTAAATTATTTGCAAAATATTTTCCTCACTTTGGATTTAAATTAATGATCTTTTATTTCTAAAAACATCCACAAGAATTTACACGCAAAGAGACATTTCACAGTGAACGTGTCAGATCAAGCTTATTCCTTCACATACCAATATTTTCTTAATCAAATTGAAAGGTGCCCACAATATGAGGTCTGAAACAAACCTTTCAACGACATGCTAGATCAAGACGAAAATAACAAGCATATAAGAGAGAGGAGGGGCCGAGAAGACATGCCTGAATTTCTTCCTTCCACACAAACAAATAAGAATGAACGCTCAGGATCCATTACTTTGGAGAGCCTTTCCAAACTCTCTGGTGTCTCTAATGGACTGCCGAAAGCTGGGCTTATAGCAATTGCCTCATGGTACATATGGTGGCAGCAACGGCAGTTTATCTGTGGTGTAGATCTCACAGCAGTGAGTAAAACTGGGCTATCTATCAAAGCAATTGCCACAAACTTCACAAGAGCTTATGTCAACAAAGCTTCATCTCAGGAAAGGAGAGTCTGCTGGAAACGCCCTTTGTATGGGATGGTTAAGATCAATGTGGACGCATCATTTCATGTGGAAACAATGACAGGAGCCACAACCAAGAACAGGAAGGTAGCATGGTACCCTTTGGATCAGCCCAAGAAGGCGTACGAGATGGGGCGGGCGCGGGTGGTGGTCGTGAGGTGAGGGATAAACTCTATCGTCAACTCGGTGTTGGACTGGAGAAACCCTAGGTTTGACCTTTTTTGAACGTAAACCACTTTACTACCTAAGCGAAAACAGAAACAACATCATTCGATAGAACCTCCAGAATGCTACCGGGAGGCAGAACCGGCCACACAGAAGGGGAATTGGAGCAAATTGCATGACGAGCTAGAAGATGAGCAGCCTTGTTCGCCTCTCACTGCACCCAACTGACTTTGTGTTCTTAAAAATTGCCCAACAGCCTCTAGATCTCCTCAATAACACACCCATGAGAAGACATGTTCTTGACATTGGAATTAATCATAGAGACTGCCGCCTTGCAATCAAGCTCAAAGCGCACCTTCCTGAAGCCCAAAGTGGCCACTATCGCCATCGCCAAACGACAGGCACGTACCCGAGCAGCCTCCCCACATGAAATGTCGGGCAAAAACGCCAAAGCCGCATCTCTAAAGGCACCACAAGCATCTCTGATGATCCAGCCACCAGCCCCCCTAGCTTCATCTTTCGCCGTAGCATACCATCCACATTGACCTTGTGCCAACCTTCAGACGAGGGAAGCCACTTAGCGACAGAGCGCTCCTTGAGGCTCTGGTTCTTCACCGCATGGGCCTGATCCCATTCCAGAATGTAGTGTCTAGCAGACCTGGCTACTTCCAAAGCGTTCATAATTTTTCATCGATTACGTGCGTCATTCCTGGCCAGCCTTAGAGCATAGACACCCTAAATCATTAAGGATAATTTCTCCTCGCTACCCACATCAGAGAACAAAGTTAGCAGCCATTGAGGGAAGGCTCCATAAGATCCATCAGGTACTTGCGAAGAGGCAGTTCGTGCTGCCAAGATTGAACTCAACTCCTTACAGAAAAGCAGGGAGTGAGGGCAACTCCAAAACCTGTGAAATAAGGTCTCGTCGCGCCCACAGACACTACAAGAAACTCCCTGCTTGATTTTCAGACGTCGGAGTTTTGATCCAACATCCAAACCATGAATTGCATATCAACCTCCACATGTGTGTCTTCATCTTCCTCGGTGCATTGCAGTCCCACAGGCCGAGCCAACCCTAATGAGTAGCCACCGAGCTTGAGGAGCCTGGCCGTCCAGCTCTCGTCATGTCGATTGCCACTCGCAGATGATACATAGAACTCTCCATTTTTTGTTAGGTTCCAAGCTTGCTAGTGGAAGAGCCATTGCCGCCCACACTGATAGCCAAAATATCCTTCTCGTCATCGGGAGAAAACATGTTTTGAACCTTATCCTGGTCCCAAGAATCACCCTCCGGGTTAAGTACGTGGAACACTTTTGTAATACCTGGGCATGCATGTAGACGCACTGGTCGCATGCACCCTTTCCTGGGGATCCAATTGTCATGCTGAATCTTTATACTAGCCCCATCACCAAATCTCCACACAATACCTTCATGGAGCATATCACGACCATGCAAGACACACTTGAAAGTGAAAGATCCCGCTGCTGGGCAAGTGGCACTAAGTATGGAGCAGTCTGGGTAGTATCTAGCCTTGAGCACCCGAGCACACAAAGAGTTTGGCACCTGAAGCAGTCTCCACGCCTGTTTGGCGAGCATGGCCTTGTTGAAGGCCTCTAGATCTCTGAAGCCCAACCCACCTTCAAGCTTCCGAACGCACATTTTTCACCACGAGATCCAGTGTACCTTCCTAGCACCATTGTTTGCACCCCACCAGAATTTTGACGAGATTGAAGTAAGGTTCCAACACATCTTCTTTGAGAGGTGAAAATAACTCATGGTGTAGGTTGGTGTAGCTTGGAGGACAGATTTAACCAACACTTCTCTTGTCGCCTTGGATAGACCTTGGCCCTTCCAGCCCGAGACTTTACCACTAGAACTGTGATACATCCAAAACGTATCTATAATTTCTGCTTGCTCCATGCATGTTTTGTGTGATATTGCTATGTTCTAGATACACTTTCATACATTTTTGATCATATTTGGACTAACTTATTAACTCAGTGCACCCCAGTGCCAGTTCCTGTTTTCTGCTGTTTTTCTATTTCAGTTTTCCCTCATATAAAAGTGCCAGCAAAATTCGGGAAAATTCAGATAAAAAATCAGCGTGGAGGAAGCTTCGCGAAGAGCCCGGGAGGGGCCAGAGGGGAGCCAGGGGGCCCAGGCGGCCACCCGGCGCGGCCCCACCCCTGGCCGCGCCAGGGGGCGCCTGGGGCCCCTGGTCCACCTCTGGCTGCCCCCCTTCGCCTATTTATTCTCCGTCACGGGAAAACTCCAGGAGAGGAACCCTATTCCGCGAACTCGCCTCTGTTCCGCCGCCGGCGCTTCCGAAGATCGGGAGCACCAGAAGACCTCTTCCCGGCACCCTGCCGGAGGGAGGATTGACCTCCGGGAGTCTCCTCTCCACCATGGATGCTCCCCGGATGTCTCGTGAGTAGTTTTCCTTGGACCATGGGTCCGTGATCAGTAGCTATGTGATGTTCTCCTCCCCTCTTTGATCTTCATTGTTTAGACCTCGTGAGCTGCCCTACATGATCGAGGCACCTTTGTAATATTTCTGCTATTGCTATGTTGAGTTTGATAGGATCTGATGGATTATGAGATTATGTTCAGATTGTGATAGAGTAATATATTTGGTTTTATCTCTTATATTTTTGTTCCTAAGTAATTCTTGCATGTTCTCCGTTGTTGGCTATTGCTTTGGCCAAGTAGTAGGTAGTGACTTCAAGAGGGAACGTTGTGCTAGATTGTGGGTTCATGCCCCCCGATGACACGCTTGAGTGACAGAAACATGAGTCTAGGGGATGTGTTGTTGCCACAAGGGGGAAAACAACGGTGCTTGCGACCGCGGTTACAAGGATTGTTTACTTTACGCAGAGTTCTTTTTAATGCAGTTGTCTGTTGCTTTGGGTTTACACTTTGGGTGGGGCTCGCAACTTAATACCAGCGAGATGTTCTGGATAGATATCTCAAGGTGGATGATTAGTAGTAGATGCAGATGGATTTCGGTCTACTTATCTTGGCGTACTGCCTGTGCTTTTGAACCTCGTCCTTTCTTTTGTAGCATAGTTAGCATTGCGGTGCGTTCATAATCCTGTCAATTGTCTTTCTGTAATTTGTTTACCTCGCATAGCAATTTTATCGTCTTTGGGAGAGAGACATCACTAGCGAACATCACGTATCCCGGTCCATATCCTCATTATTGTTTCCAGGCTATATTTACTTTACTGCTTTTACTTGCTATCTTTATCCCTTGCATTTTATCCTTGTGAACAACAAGACCGGAGAGATTGACAACCTCTCTGAACTTCGTTGGGAACAAAGTTATCTGTGTCTGTGTGCAGGTCCGCGTCAGTTGCGCCGCTGACACCTACTTATCATCTCTGGAGTCCTGCTGGAGACAAACCTTGGTATCTTCACCGAGGGAAAACTGCTGTTGCACTACATCTCAACCTTCCACTTGGGGTAACCAACGAAGGGGCGAGAAGCCATCAAGCAAGTTTTTTGGCGCCGCTGCCGGGGACTCCGAGTGCTAAGATAGGGGAGTTGCACACTACCCTTTACCTTTGTTTTTTTAGTCTTGTTAGTTTATCTTTCAACTTTTATCTTTGTGTCTTTTATCAAAATTTACAAAAAAATTATTTATCTTGCTGTTAGTAGTCCTCCTTGTTTAGATGAACATGTTAGGACTAGGTTCTTTGCGGGAATCGGAAGTTCTCGATTTCCGTCAAAGGGATGGAGAAAATATGAAGAAGGCATGGGACAGAATTTTTGAAGCACATAAAAGAGTTATGCCTTGGATATCTATAAAAATTGTGCTTAGAAATTTTTATCATGGTCTTTTTAAGTGGTGTAAACACTCTCTTGACATTATAGCTGAGGGAGATTTTCTAGAGTGTGATGAAGATAGGGCTCTTGAGATTTTGCATAGTCTATCTAGTTATTTTGTTTATGATCGAAGCATTGTTACTTTCATAGATAGACTTGCCACTGTTGAAAAAAAACTAGATGCTCTAGATTTGGGGAAAGTAGAGGAACTTAAGTCCAATAAGAAAGAAATGTTGTAGATAGATGATGATTGGGAGCCCTTTGTTAGGATTAGCATCTCTAACCAAGGCTTCCTTGCTCTTTGTGATATTGGTTCCACAGTTTCTACTATGCCAAAAATAGTTTATGATTCTTTAAAGCTAGATATGGATAAATTATCATCTTATCATGAACATTCTAATGGATATATTTCAGATATTAAAGGAAAGGTAAAAGAAGTCCAAGTTGCATTCCTTCATAGGACTGCACCAATGGATTTCTTCATCGTGGAGCCAAACCAAAGTAACATTGTGCTCGGAAGAGACTTCCTCCGTGCTATGAAAGGCTTCATTGATATTGGTAATAGGCACATACACTTACGCGGTATGGCAAAAGGTAAGTATATCTTTCCTAGTAAGAAGAAGAATGAGCTTATTGAAAATCAATTTGAGGGTTTTTATGATTCTGATCTTGGATACCCTTGATTCTTGTTTTGCATCATGCCTAGCTAATGGCTTTAAAGAAGCGCTTTCGGGAGGCAGCCCGCAACGAATTTAGGTGTTTCTTTTTGCTTTTGTTGTGTCTTGATGATTGTTACTTCTGTAGCAACATCATTGTATCTTTATTTTTCAGCTTTGTGCCAAGTTATAGCCTCTTACGGCAAGGGAAGTAAAAGTTGTGACATGCTGTCCAGAAAACAGATTCTGTCCTCGTGACCAGAAAAATTCCAGAAAAATCCCAGTTCATCTTTTTGAGATGACATTTTTACACAGTATGCTCTATACAATTACGAAACTTCCGTATGTTCTGAGTTTTTTTATTTGAGTTGAAGAAGTACCCCTAAAAAATTCTTTACTATCTGCTGTTCTGTTTTTCACAGATTCTGCCACGTTTTGTCTCTCCTTACTTTTGCAAACCTTAAGCTTGCTTTTTCTTTGCAAAAACTTTTTGGCACTCTTGAGAAACAGTAGCTCTTCAAGATTATCTTTATATACAGTGGGGAAAAATTATTAATTAAGGGTACTAACCTCTCTAATCAGCTTATGATTAGTTATGTATGAAGGGAGTTTTCAAGTGTGCGATGGAAGATGATGAAAGAAGATCCAGGAGTGTCAAGCGCTCAAGCTTGGGGATGCCCCCATGCATCCCCAATAAATATTCAAGGAGACTCAAGCGTCTAAGCTTGGGGATGCCCCCGTGCATCCCCTTCTCCATCAACAATCATCAGTTCGTCCTTCGTCTCACTATATTTTTATCACTTCATGCGTTATGTGCTATGCTTGGAGCGTCTCGCTCTTAGGTTTTGTTTTTAGTTTTCTTTAGCTTTGCTTGCTGTTCATAACAAGTTAGATCATGTCTTACTTTGTGTGGGAGAGAAACACGCTCCACTTTCAAAATTTAGAACACATCATAGGATTTTTCCTGCCTATCTTTTTGTTGTTGTGTGTTCTTTATCTTTTCATAGCTACTGCCATGTTTAGTTTTAGTCTTAGTTTGTCTTTAGCAAGAGCCTTGGATTTTGTTTAGTTTGTTGCTGCAACTCTTTTTAGTTTTCATGTTTATCTTGTTAAGAGAGTTGGTTGTTGCACTGAGTTGTGTCTTGTCTTGAAAGTAGGTAATTGAGGTTGCTATTTAATTTTAGTAGTAGCTTGCAATAGTTTTGAGGTATTGATGTGAGTAATGTTTGAACTTTTGGTGTCAAGAGCTCTAGCCTATTAGTGATAGGTGTCGTATTTTGGGAAATCCGTGTGTATTTTCAAAACCTACAAAACTAGTTGAGAACTCTAGCTACTAGATGGATCACTACTCTTTTGAGGGGTCGAATATTAGAGAACACTCACGTACCATGAGTCGAGGATGCGCAAGGATAACCAAACCCCCATACACTCCTCCTCGGGGTACTTGTCTCTTTGTGAACCTCCTCATTAGATTGAGAGTTACCGATAATAAGTGCATGAGTTCTTCGGACTAATGTAAGTATTGAAAGTTGACACTTCCACCTTCCCATATTTTGCTAGCCTCTCCCGTGTCGTGCATTGCCTTCTTCTCACTCCGAGAGTTGGTGTCCACCTTCGCCGGTACATCCAAACCCTTGGCATGATACGCTCTGTCATCATAAGCCTCCTTATATCTTTCCTCAAAACAGCCACCATACCTACCTATCAAGGCATTTCCATAGCCTTTCTGAGTTACATTGCCATGCAACATCCATCTCTTCATGACTTCTTCCCCTCTTTCTGAGTTACATTGCCATGAAGATCGGGAGCACCAGAAGACCTCTTCCCGGCACCCTGCCGGAGGGAGGATTGACCTCCGGGAGTCTCCTCTCCACCATGGATGCTCCCCGGATGTCTCGTGAGTAGTTTTCCTTGGACCATGGGTCCGTGATCAGTAGCTATGTGATGTTCTCCTCCCCTCTTTGATCTTCATTGTTTAGACCTCGTGAGCTGCCCTACATGATCGAGGCACCTTTGTAATATTTCTGCTATTGCTATGTTGAGTTTGATAGGATCTGATGGATTATGAGATTATGTTCAGATTGTGATAGAGTAATATATTTGGTTTTTATCTCTTATATTTTTGTTCCTAAGTAATTCTTGCATGTTCTCCGTTGTTGTTTATTGCTTTGGCCAAGTAGTAGGTAGTGACTTCAAGAGGGAACGTTGTGCTAGATTGTGGGTTCATGCCCCCCGATGACACGCTTGAGTGACAGAAACATGAGTCTAGGGGATGTGCTGTTGCCACAAGGGGGGAAACAACGGTGCTTGTGACCGCGGTTACAAGGATTGTTTACTTTACGCAGAGTTCTTTTTAATGTAGTTGTCTATTGCTTTGGGTTTACACTTTGGGTGGGGCTCGCAACTTAATACCGGAGAGATGTTCTGGATAGATATCTCAAGGTGGATGAGTAGTAATAGATGCAGATGGATTTCGGTCTACTTATCTTGGCGTACTGCATGTGCTTTTGAACCTCGTCCTTTCTTTTGTAGCATAGTTAGCATTGCGATGCGTTCATAATCCTGTCAATTGCCTTTCTGTAATTTGTTTACCTCGCATAGCAATTTTATCGTCTTTGGGAGAGAGACATCACTAGCGAACATCACGTATCCCGGTCCATATCCTCATTATTGTTTCCACGCTATATTTACTTTACTGCTTTTACTTGCTATCTTTATCCCTTGCATTTTATCCTTGTGAACAACAAGACCGGAGAGATTGACAACCTCTCTGAACTTCGTTGGGAACAAAGTTATCTGTGTCTGTGTGCAGGTCCGCGTCAGTTGCGCCGCTGACACCTACTTATCATCTCTGGAGTCCTGCTGGAAACAAACCTTGGTATCTTCATCGAGGTAAAACGGTTGCTGCACTACATCTCAACCTTCCACTTGGGGTAACCAACGAAGGGGTGAGAAGCCATCAAACTGTCGCGAACATACCTCCTTGGATCTCCCTACCACCGTTGGCATTCCTAGATGATCCCAATAATCAGCTTGAGGCCCTCATTCTGTTGGTCCGAGCTTCCTTTTCCAAAGAAAATGGATTACTTTTGGAGGTTCACTTTTTATCCCGAGGCTTCCTCGTAGACATGAAGGCTGGACTTTAGCTTCTCGAAGTTTCCTTGGGAGCCCTCAAGGAAGACAATACTATCATCGGCAAAGAGAAGGTGAGTGACTTTTGGGCCTGTGCTGCCAAAAGCCACTCCATTCAACGAGTGATCCACACATGCCTGCTCCAAGAGAGCCGAGAAACCCTCCACACAGAACATAAAGAGGTAGGGGGATAGAGGGTCTCCCTGCCGCAATCCTCTAGATAGGAGAAAACCCAAAGAGAAACCTCCATTAAGCATGCCTCATCACCATATCAACCCATATGTCACTGAGTCCATACCGCCGCAACATGTGGTCTAAGAAATATCATTCCACCGTGTCATAGGACTTGACCATATCAAGTTTCACAACACATAAAGGTTTGTTGCGCTTCCTTGTTTGGATTGCCTGCACACACTCGTAAGCAGAAAGAACGTTATCCGTGATCAGCCGGCCGGGCATGAACGCACTTTGTTCTTTGGAGATCATCATAGGGAGGAAATCGTTGAGCATATTTGCTAGGACTTTAGCAGCATTCTTGTTCAGAACATTACATAGACTAATCGATCGAAATTGAGACATTGACTGACGTGATGGAACCATTGGGATCATGACAATCACCGTCTCATTGAAACTTTAAGGAACAACCCTGCCCTCAAGCATGCACAGCCTTGCAAACATCTATCCCTACCAAAGCCTAGTGGTGTTGATAGACTAGCGCGGGGAAACCGTCCGGTCCAGGAGCTTTGGTAGGACCCATTTGTAAAAGAGTTGTCTGAGTTTCCAAGTCATTGAATCTTGCATTTAATTTCTCATTGATCCCCAAGGATACCATAGGATCAATCTAGTTAAGGAGTCGGTCTGGGACTCTGAGCCCACTGAACCTTCTGAACCAAAGAGATTTGCATAGAAAGCCGCTGTCAAGCCTCACATATCATCATCAGTGGAGCAAACCGAGCCATCGTCGCGGACCAACTTCTTCACTGTATTCTTCCTTCTACGATGGGATGCACGATTTTGGAAATATTTCGTGTTCTGATCGCCTCATTGCAGCCAATCAATGTGCGACCACTGCGTGAAACAAATCTCCTCCTTCTCATATATAAGTCATGCAAAAGATCCTCAATTTCCTTTGTTTCCTGTTGATAACCACTTTCTGGGCGTAACTCTTGTCTCACTCGTTTTGTCTTGATGATGCAAAACCTACCCCTAAAAAATAATGATGCAGCGAATCAATCTGTGATTGTGATTGAGTTGGTTAGATGGATGGTTGTATCTCCATCCCATCAGGATTCAAATCCTAGATTTGACATTAGTGTTCGCATTTTTCCGAATATATTTTAGGTTTTTCGGTGATGTGCTTTCACTGGAAGCAGACGTTTCCGTCGAAGACAAGGTGATGACCTCGTTAATCTTCGATGATGTATAGACTTAGTATTGCGAAGATGCTCATAGGGATAGGGTTTATGTGTGTGCGTTCATAGAGTGAATGTATACTTATGTATGTGAATGTGTGTGTTGTACTGTGTTAAAAAAATGATGATGCAAAACGTACATACACTTGGAATTAAGGATGCAATTTTACCCATGGGTACGGGTACCTGCGGGTACCCTACCCGCATGGGTAGGGTATGGGTACATTTTTATACCCATGGTAGTTGATACGTGCAAAACGTATCTATAATTTCTGCTTGCTCCATGCATGTTTTGTGTGATATTGCTATGATCTAGATACACTTTCATACACTTTTGATCATATTTGCACTAACCTATTAACTCAGTGCACCACAGTGCCAGTTCCTGTTTTCTGCTGTTTTTCTATTTCAGTTTTCCCCCATATAAAAAGTGCCACAAAAATTCCGGGAAAAATATAGGAAAAATCAGCGTACAGGAAGCTTCGCGAAGAGCCCGAGTGGGGCCAGAGGGGAGCCAGGGGTGGCCCAGGCGGCCACCCGGCGCGGCCCCACCCCTGGCCGCGCCAGGGGGGCGCCTGGGGCCCCTGGTCCACCTCTGGCTGCCCCCCTTCGCCTATATATTCTCCGTCACGGGAAACTTCTGAAGAGAGAACCCTTTTTCGCGATCTCTCCTCTGTTCCACCGCCGCCGCGCTTCCGAGATCGGGAGCACCAGAAGACCTCTTCCCGGCACCCTGCCGGAGGGAGGACCGACCTCCGGGAGTCTCCTCTCCACCATGGATGCTCCCCGGATGTCTCATGAGTAGTTTTCCTTGGACCATGGGTCCGTGATCAGTAGCTATGTGATGTTCTCCTCCCCTCTTTGTTCTTCATGGTTTAGACCTCGTGAGCTGCCCAACATGATCGAGGCACTTTTGTAATCTTTCTGCTGTTGCTATGCCGAGTTTGATGGGATCTGATGGATTATGAGATTATGTTCAGATTGTGATTGAGTAATATATTTGGTTTTTATCTCTTTTATTTTTGTTCCTAAGTAATTCTTGCATGTTCTCCGTTGCTGTTTATTTCTTTGGCCAAGTATTAGGTAGTAACCCCAAGAGGGAACGTTATGCTCGATTGTGGGTTCATGCCCCCCGATGACACGCTTGAGTGACAGAAACATGAGTCTAGGGGATGTGTTGTTGCCACAAGGGGGAAAACAACGGTGCTTGTAACCGCAGTTGCAAGGATTGTTTACTTTACGCAAAGTGCTTTTTAATGCAGTTGTCTGTTGCTTTGGGTTTACTATTTGGGTGGAGCTTGATACGTCTCAAACGTATCTACTTTTCCAAACACTTTTGCTATTGTTTTGCCCTCATTCTTGCATGATTTGGACGAAACTAACCCGGGCTAACGCTGTTTTCAGCAGAGCTGCCTGTATGGTTTTATTGTGTGCAGGAAAATGGATTTTTAGACGTCCCACAAAATTCCCAGAAAAATACCAGAAAATCCACGCACCCGATGAAGCCAGGAGCCAGAAGTGGGACCAGAGGGGAGCCCTGGGGGCCCCAGGCGCCCCTTGGCGCGGCCAATGGTGGGGCTGCGCCCTCTGGCCGCCTGGGCTGCTCCCCCTCCTCTGGTGCCCTACCGAGGCTCCTATTTATCCCCGTGACGAGAAAACCCCAAAAAAGAAGTTGTTTTCCCAGTTTCCGTCGCGGAGCCGCCGCCACCCTCTGTTCTTCTTCGGGAGGGCTAATCTGGAGGCTGATTTGGCCTCCGGAGAGGGGAGATCGTCGCCATCGTCATCACCATCACCACTCCATCCATCCTCCATGACTTCTCTTCACATGTGTGAGTAATTCCCTGCTGTAGGCAAAGGGGATGGTAGGGATTGGATGAGTTTAATCATGTAATAGTTCGTCAGATTGTTGGGGGCATGTTGCCTATCATCTAGATTGGTGTTTATCTTCTTTGCTACAACTTGTTGTTCTTAATGCTTGTCACTTTGGGCCCGAGTGCCATGTTTTCAGATCTGAACCTTATGTGTTTTCATGAGTATATTTATGTTCTAGATCCTATCTATGAGTTGTATGCACCTATTATGGTCCGGAACCGGCGATCCCAAAGGTGACAGCTTGGGACACCAAAGGGGATGGTCCATGATTTGAGGATTCCATGTATCCATTGAGTTTATTGCTTTCTTCCGGTGCTCTCTGACAGGAGCGCCTTAATCTCCATAAGTCCCTTTTGGCCCCGTTCGTAGCGGGATGGTAGGACAAAAGATGTTGTGCAAGTTCTTATTGCAAGCACGCACAACTACCTATGGGATACATGCCTATTGTTTGATATTTGCCTAGATGATCATTGCTTTTCTGTGTGCCTTGCCCCGTGTTAGAATCTATTATATGTTTACTCCCATCCATGCAGCGCCCGACCATCCATCTCCCTAGCCTACAGTGTTTTCAATCCTGCTGGTTATTATTTGTTACTTTTTGCTATTTACTTTTGCTGTTGCTATCATCACTATCATATCACCGTTACCACTTATCTATTGTTGCAAGCAAGTATATTTCAGGTGAGGTTGAATTGACAACTCAACTGTCAAAGCTTATAAATACTCTTTGGCTCCCCGTGTGTCGAATCAATAAATTGGGTTAACTTACCCGCGAAGACTATCTCGATCCCTTACGCCTGTGGGGCATCAAGCAGCGTTTCTGGCGCCGTTGCCGGGGAGCATAGCAATATTTACAATTCTACTTGAAGTATCCTGCCTGCTGCATATTATCCGCTATGGGTAAGAAAGGAGACCCCAAGGTTCCGATCTTACCATCCCGTACAAGAAAAGGTACTGTTCTGAACACTAGTGCTACACTTGATTCACCTTCTGTTATGAGTAAGTTTACTTCAGCACCACTACATGATGCTTCTATTGAGTCTGTCACTATGTCCGATACTTTTGATGATGCTTCCACTACTCTTGATGATGCTACTTTTCTTGGTCACTATATTGAAACTCAGACTGCTAAGGCTGCAGCAAAATCCAAGACCGAGACCCCTGCCACCTATATTCCTACCTGCAAAACCTTTGGTTACCCGAGCTTAGATGAACTCAAGGAGAGAATCCTTGATGATGATTATGTTACTCTTGATGATGATTTTTGCAGGGAACTCAGAGAATGTGTCGACTCTGACCCTGGTGCTGTTAAGGAGTTGCTCAAGAGGCACGCCATGAAGAACAAAGTTACTCCTGATCCTAAATTTGCCACGTCACCTATATGCATCACTGATCCTGATTATGATTTCTCTGTTGATCTTTCACTTATATCTACAGTCGAGGCTGACCCCTTTTATGGCAGAGAAAATGATGATGCTATAACACACTTGACCAAACTCGCTGAGTTAAGCAACCTATTCACTACTGATGAGAAGATACGAAACTTCTATGTGGCCAAGCTTTTTTCCTTTTTCTTTGAAGGAAGACGCTAAATCATGGTACGATGCACTACCCTATGGTTCCGTTAAAAGTCCTCAGGTCTTAGTCAAATTTTCTGTTGATAAATATTTTCCGGCTCATCTGCAACATGCTGCTTTGCAAAGAATCTATAACTTTAAACAATTGCAGGATGAGCACCTCCCTAAAGCTTGGGGGAGGTTTTGTGATTTACTTAAGGTTATGTCGGGACATGGAATCCCCAATAATGAATTGCTTGATATATTTTATGCTGGTTTAACCGATGAATCCAGAACCTATCTGGATAGTTGTGCTAGTTTTGTTTTTAGGGAAAGAATGCCGGACGATGCATAAGAATTAATGAGAAAAATCGCCAAAAACTATGAATACTGGAACGTTCCTGAACCACTTCTACCACCGAAAAAGAGGGGCATGCTTGTTCTGAATCCCGAAGATATGCAAGAAGCAAAGAAGTCTATAAAGGAGAAAGGTATTAAAGCCGAAGACGTGAAGAATTTACCGCCTATTGAGAAGTTGTGTGAGCCTACTACTCACCCTCCTTTGGTAGAGGTACACTCTCTATTAGACTTTACTGAAAGTGACATCCCTAAAGGTAAGCCTCCCGACCAATGTTTAGATGAGCTTGATAATTTTATTGTTAAGCAAGACCATTTTAATAGGAGATTACAAAGTCAGTTGCATGATAATTCTCTTGCTATCAAAAGTTTGTGTGATGTTCTAGAAAGAACAGTTAATGATGTTAAATGTCTTGTTAAGCATTTTCATATGGTTCAAACTCAGCTTGAACAAATTTCTAATGTGCAAAAAGATTTGCTTGCTAATAATGCCAAACAGGACATACAAGCTTATGGAATTAAAACTAGGGGTGGAACGCACACCCAGGACCCACTCTATCCTGAGGGGCATCCAAAGAGGATCGAGCAAGATTCTCGAGTACAAGAAGAAGACGAGACTGTTAGCTCTCCGAAGAAAAAGAAGAAGAAGAAACACAAGGAGGCTGACAATCCCAATGATCCTATTACAAGTGAAAAGCCAACTGTTGATCCTAATATCTTATCTACCTCCGATGCTGAAACAGAAGACGGTGCCGAGCCTGAAGCAAAGGATGCGGAGAAGGATGATCCTCCCAAGGTAAGAGAAGAAGGAGCACCCGATAAACGCAAGAGGTATTCTAAAGAAGACTTCATCGCAAGGAGACATGGGAAGGAAAGAGAACCATGGATACAGAAACCCTTGCCCTTTACAAGTAAGTCCCTCAAATCTAAAGAAGAAGAGCATTATAATAAATTTTGTGAATGGATAAACCTCTTTTTCTTCAAATTCCTTTGACTGATGCTATTAAGTTACCTCCCTACTCGAAATATATGAAGGATATTGTTACTAATAAAAGAAAAGTTCCTAATGAGGCAATATCTACTATGCTTGCTAACTACTCTTTCAGTGGAAAGATTCCTAAGAAGCTTGGTGATCCAGGTATACCTACAATTCCTTGCTACATAAAGAATAATTACGTCAGAACTGCTTTATGTGATCTTGGAGCAGGAGTGAGTGTTATGCCTTTCTCTCTTTACAAAAGGCTTTGTTTAGAGAAACTAATCCCTACAGATATCTCCCTTCAAATGGCTGACAAATCAACAGCTGTCCCAATAGGTATTTGTGAGGATGTACCCGTTGAAGTTGCTGACTGTTTGATCCTTACAGATTTTGTTGTGCTTGACATGCCCGAGGATGGGAGCATGTCCATTATTCTTGGTAGACCTTTTCTTAACACCGCAGGTGCTATCATTGATTGCAATAAAGGAAAGGTCACTTTCAACGTTGATGATAAAGAACACACGGTGTATTTTCCAAAGAAGATCGACAAGAGACATGACCTTAACTCTATAGAGAATGTTGAGACCGTGAAGATTGGAGAATGGGACTTCCCACTACATGTGCACCACAAATACAAAACCATTATGGAGGGGACAATGTCCATCAAAGTAAAGGTGCAAGGATCACCTCATAAGGGGTGAGACTTCTTGTTCTGTATATCGCCGGTTTGTTGGTAAGACTTGATCAACCTTACTAGTAAGCTTGTTTTATATAGGTAAAAAGTTAAGCTTGTTATGTTTTCATTTGATTTGGCTTTCATTCTCTTTGTTGTACCAAGTTTTTATGTTTTTAGAATCTTCACAATATTAATCACCGCTTTAAGTTTTCAGAAAGTTTTGCAGCTTTTTGAACTCCGAGAAATTTTCAAAAGTGAAGTTTTCTGAAAAATTCCAGAAAAATAAAAATAAAAATTTCCATGCCGGGAGTGACCCAGAGGCACCTGGGGCTGACCAGGGGGGCCACCAGTGGCCCAGGCAGCCAGCTGGCGCGACCTGCCCCCTGGCCGCGCCCACTGGGCGCCTGGGGCCCACATGCCCCACTTCCAGGTATGTCTTCTTCCTCCTCCTTCCTCTCTCTCCAAAAACACGAGTTCTGCACTTTGTTCTTGCGTTCTTGTTGTTCTTGGAGGTGATTTTCGATCTCTCTCTACAGCCCGCCATTCGAGCTGAATTCTTGAGCGAATACTCCCTGGTATGTAACTCCTTCACCCCTCCAATTATATTTTTGATTGGTGGCTTCATTTGTGAGTATTTAGTAGCTCTTGGTGTTGTTTATATGAGCTTGCATGCATGTGTAGAATTTTATTTTCCAAGGTTTGATGCAAGTTTATGCCTTAGGTAAGTGAGTTGAGTAGTTTGCCTTAACTCACTTGGTTTAAATCCTTGTTTTTGTAATTTGTCAAAAATTTCAGAAATGAGTTTGCTAGGAAGAGCAAAGGGGTGGCTTGGTAAGAAGAGGCCCGAGCGCTCCAACCGAGTTACAAGAGCTGCAGCTTCACCCTCGACTGCTAGGGTGAGCTACAACGAAGATCATGTGCCCTTAGAGTTGTTGGAGGACACAAATCAAGCACGTGCAATGACTTTTCCGTGCGATGAATTCCTTGAAGCTGCAGGAATTAGGGAGGAGTTCTATAATCTTTGTGCTAATGCAGGTTTGACGCGACTCGCAACGTGCCGTGTTACTCAGTATCAAAAACTCACCTCCTGTTTTATTAACAATTTTAGATATAACCTTGATGCTGGTTCTGTTGAGTTTAAAATTTACAATGATCTTTTGACCATGCCTTTGTAAAAGTTTTGTGAAATAATAGGTGTGCCGAACGTGGGACTGACGGCGAAGATGAGCTCTCAGCCCTCCGAGGTGAGGACCATTTTCAACTCTCTCTGTAGCATGGATACAAGGGATATTCATCGGTCAAAGATCTCCAACATCTTATTTCCACACCTCAGGTATTTTGCGTATTGTATTGCTAGAGGGGTGTTAGCTCGTGACAACACGAGCAACATATCTGCGCCGGATATTGCTATCCTCGCAACCGCCCTTTCAGGGAGGTTTGATTATAATGTGGGTGCCTTGATTGCTCGACGCCTTGCTATGAACGGTAACAAGGGAGACTTATTTGGTGGCGTTTACGCCACACTTATCCTAGAGTCTCTTAATGGCACCCCACACCCCGATGATAAGCCTTTTACTTATTTAAGTTTTGATCTTGCTGCTATGAAAAGGCATAAGTTTTTTACCATGACTTCCGAGTTTGGTAACCTTGATTATATATTGCGTTTCGGAGCCACCACGGAACGCAAGATCCGTCTACCTGCACCTCTTTTGTTTGATTTTTCTCGCAGGAACGGATGGTCCTTTGATGTTATCCAGTTCGATGAGTTCGTGGTCCAGCGTCGGTTCCATAACCCCATGGAGAAGTTGCCGGCGGGGGAGGTGACGCTCTGCTGAGTTGGGAAAGGGAACAGCACCCCGCCGGAGCGGAGAGCCGCCGCCGCCGCAATTGCCTCCTTGGCCGCCGCAGTTTGCGCGAGTGTGTCCTGGAGCTCACGCCTCGCCGCGGCCGCCGCGGCTTCCGTCGCCTCCAGCTTCTTCGCCGCCGCCTTCTGCGTGGCCTTCATGATCTCCCGGGACTTCTGGCTCAAGAGGCGGTTGCGCCGGTCGGTCGTGGAAAACGAGCGGCGCTGTTCGTCGGCGAGCCACTCGGCGTTCGTAAAGCCCTCCGGCCTTGGTGGCGGCGCTCTCGGCTTCCTGGGCTTTTTGACCGGCGGAACTTGTGTGCCGTCAACGCGACGAGGGGGCTCGTATTTCTTCTTCGGCGCCATGGGGGGAGATCTGGGGGAAATGGCGGAAGCAGGGGGCAAATGGCGGGGGGAGGGGAGAAAATGGCGGGAGGGGAGGGCCTATCACGCCGACAAAGCGGTCCCACACGTCTTTCCGTTTCATCCGGCGCCCCCAAGAGACCCCAGGGCGCTGGGTTTGGCTTGGGATCGCCGGATCCACTTTTGGCCCAATCCGGCGCTAAACGGACTCTTGGGGGCGCGGCTGGAGATGCTCTTAGTACGCTGCAGCCGCTTCGCCGTTCCCATTCTCTTTGCCAAAGGCTGAAAGTGAAAACAATTGCTGCTGAATCACAAACCAAAGTCATGTGACTGAATAATTAATGGGAAATGATTATATTCAACCGGTTGATTTCTGGCGCAACTTCAGCCGGTCGCGCAGCCGTCCGATCGTCAGACGTGATTTGCTTTGAGTTGTCCCCTCCGCGTCGTAGTTGGCTCCTATGTCTATCTCATGCACGTCTCTGCTTGACCACTACCACGTAGTACTAGGTACTACCACTATTACATGTAGCTAGATCCACTACCACGTACTAGTACTACATGTAGCTAGAAGATTACATTTTGATTGACACAACTGCACGTCAGAATTTCTTGTTCTACTGTAACTATTAAACAATCATCCAATAGAAACATTTACATGATTTTGTTAACTGTAGACAGTTGAATGCTGCTGGATATAACAGTGACAAGTCACCATTCATATTCTAAAGAAAAATAAAGGTTAATGATGACTTTATAGTTTGTGGATGTTGCCAATGTTTTTTCGACACAAGTTTACGTGTCATCGTCAACTTGTTGCGATGACCCACCTAGTGTCTGTGGCGATGTTATACATATTGTAGACATTTTTTTTAGACTACCGGCTGAAAAGCATGTCGCTGCAAGGGGTCACTAACCGCCGCTACAAGCCGAAAGCACATCACTTTAAAAGCGGATCAACGATGTTTAATGTCAGAATTGTGACGCTGCAAGGCTTATGCGGTGATGTTGCAAGTCGGGGCATACGAAAATGCGCGTGTGGGGGAGAGGGCGTTGCTGCGAAACCAGAGTTGCGATGCTGCAAGCTAGAATCGTGATGTTATAAGTCGTTATGCATGAAGTTGCAAGGAGGTTAGGATGTCGCCACTTTAAAATTCAGAATGGTGATGCTTCAAGGCAGGACAATTGAGTTGCGAAGATGGATTTCAATGCTTCAAGGATGGGACGGGCTATGCTGCAAGGCAGAGCTTCACTGCTACAATAGTCAAAACATTGACACTGCAAGGCTGGAATGACAATGTTACAATTGGAATGGTGACGCTGCAAGACATGACGTGTGATGATGTAAAGTTGCAATGATGGGACCGATGTTGCTGCATGCCAGAGTCACAGCCTCGAACCGTCAATGTTGCAAGCTAGAATCACGACGGGCAAGGTCAAGACCGATGATGCTGCAACCAGAAAGTGGCGACCCTGCAAGGCTGGGACAATGTTGCTGCAAGCTAGAGTCACAACATTGGCAGGCCAAGGCGATGTTGTTTGTGACACCCCCCCATTCACCATTATCGTTGAGTAAGTCATAGGACACAATGTCATTCTACCTTGTGCTTCGACGACGTTGGCATAATCATCTGTTGCATGTTTTGATTCTACAACGTTAGTAAAAATATTTTTTAGAATATAAGATGGATTTTTTTAGATGTAGAAAGTAGAATAAGATGACTAACATAACTACGATTGTACAAAATTATATGGCAAACACTTGGAGTCAGCCGATGGCGTGAAACATGCCTTACGTTCAAGTCACAACCGCGAGAAGAAAAAAACTGGTTAGCGAGGATTGCAACAGATATCATGTTGCAAATGCTGAGCGCAACACAAACCTTGTTGCAAAGAAGTAGATTTTAGGATTTAGTTTGCAGTTGTGGAAAAAAAATTGTTCGATGGGGATTGCAACAAGGCTCATGTTACAAAGCACTGAGCGCAACATAAACCTTGTTGCAAAGAAAGAGGTCCATGGATTTAGTTGCAATCGCAGTCACAGAAGAGAAAAACACGATTCAATGAATATTGCAACAAGACTCATGTTACAAAATATTGAACGAAACATATACCTTGTTGCAAAGAAGGTTGCAGTTATGTTACAGATTTTTTTTGGCATCAATTGCAATAAAGCTGATGTTATAAAGTGTCGCGCGCAACACAAACCTTGTTACAGAGGCCCAACGGCTCAAAAAATGGATCGAACGAATACCTGTGACTTCGTCTCTGTTTTTTTTGCGGTATGACTTCATCTAATCATTGGTCGATTTTGTAAGATTATCCAACAAATGCACGACGTAAAAATGTACTTCCTCCGCTTTTAAATAAGTGTTATGGATTTATATAGATATGAATGTATTTAAATTGAAACGATGAGTATTTCTCTTTTAATCAATCGGTGCACTTCTTTTTTAGGGGCAATCGATGCACTCCCTAAATCAAGATGCAATGGTAAATTACACGACATTCGATGAATGCTAATCAAACGGCGGTTGAGGCGGCGGATCCCTGCATGGGATCAGCCGGCTGACGCCTAGCGCAGCCCCATAATTAATCACAATTTTTTTCCATGATAAGATATCATTAACCTTGTCCATAAAGACTGGTACATAATTTGACAACAGTAGTGAATGGGATGGTAGATTGCAGCAGAGGTGGGCGCACATCGTAAACTGATGTGCTCGAGTTCCTCTCTAGTCTCTACTACTTACTACGTAACAAAGATCAGACATGCTTATAAATCAGACGATGAGAAATTATCTAGTGGCATGCTGGCAGGTTAGATCGCCTTGAGGCTCCAGCCTTACTTCCGGGATCACCTGAAAACAGCAGCAATAGTTTATTTCATCAATCAAGTCTGGCCGAGTAGGTGACAGGAATCATGACTTTAAAGTTCTCATTTTCAATGTCGAGTTGATGAAAAAAAAAAGCGAGCTAAGACTAAGAGAGCTTATACCGTTTTAGTGAACCTTGTCATTTTTTGGCATGAGCGCATCTACGCAACCTGTTTGAGAAGAATATATTGGTACCATTTGCAAAAAGAAGGTATGTCTTAAACAATGGTATTCATATTGCATATACCAACAAAATAGTATTATGCAACATCTGATTACTGAACTTAACAAACTATCGGAACTTAGTCGATGGGGTATGGTACAACATTACCTTTGGGCCATATGGCTGAAAAATGGTTTTCACATCTTCAAACACCTCAGGGATTGATTTTTCAGCATTAATCTGGTCAAAGAGCGGATTGGCCAACAGGTGATCAAAGTGCGTATATTGAGAAAGCATATCAACCAAGCGCTAATGGAAGAGCGCACACAAAAATAAGCCTGTTGATGTATCGGATTGAACAAATGCACCTATTTGTTCGCTAGTATGTACTCCCTCCGTATCAAAATATAAGATGTTTATGTAGGCTACTTTAACCTACAAAAACGTCTTATATTTTGATACAGAGGTAGTAGTATATATGCTCTACGGCCTCTACTCAACAAGGATGAGATATTCATTCCAATTTCCAAATGCCCCTGCTGAGAATATGCTCTGTTGTGTGGCATTGGTTCACTGCACTTCCTAAAAGAGATCAGAATATTCTATAAACTACTTATTTCCACCATGCTTGAGTTCATGTGAGCTTACTATTGATATTCCAGTTATCACCGGCATTCAGTTAGACCCTAAACTACAGGAGCATTTGCCAGACATACTCAAAATTCTAAAGGATGGCTCTCAATTTAAGACAATTCTATGCGTTACACTGTTAACAATGAACTGTTCTACAGAAGAGTTACATATGCTTTTGCATTCAAAATCATATCCCTTCTTAACCATGCCTTTTGAGTCATAGTAGTAGTCAACTATAAGCAGCTGGACTGTACAAAAATTCTGAATCTTTTCCTGGTGACGTGTGGCTATCTTAAATCACGAGAAGTATGCATGTGAGTTTGACGAATAAGTTGTTATGCAAAAGCAAGTCACATCCTTTTACACAACAAAATGGATATACATACCTTCTTAATCTTTCCCTTAGATTCATAGTACTGAACTACAGGCAAACTTGATTCTACAAAAACTCTGAATCTTTTCCTGATAGTCTCAATGTTATCATCATCTCTTCCCTGGAGTTGATCAACAAAAGAAAACAACATTAGAAGCAATGAAGAGATCATGTCACATATAAAATCAAGCAAATAAAAAGAAGAGATTAAACCCAACCTGAATGCGGCCCAGAAGACGCCTTACCATCTCTTCCTCGGAACACTCAAAGAATAGCACAAACTCAGGAGATATTTTTATCTGCAGTAAGGTAAAATAACTAAGGGTAATTAGCTTGCTTTGAAAACACAAAAGGAAAAGGTCAAAGTACCACACAATTTTGAAGTTAGAAACTCTACTATTTTATAGAAGTCTAAAAACAAATGGGGCTTACAACATTCTCAAATGACACACGGTTTTCTTGATTCCTTGGAAATCCATCAATGAGGAATTTGTCATTTTCACTTTTTATCATAGCTTCTTGTAAGAGCTTTATGGTTATCTCAGATGGAACAATGTTCCCTTCCTTTATAATGCTGTCAATCATGGTTCTGTAGGAACAACAGAGCCAAGTAAGTGTTATTAATAAAATAAGGAATATAGCCCCTGTGGTCGAGCGGGTTTGTTACCCATTCTCAGAACCAGACTTGATTTCTGAGCGCAACAGCTCTCCAGCGCTAAGATGTGTAAATCCGAAATGCTCCACAATATTGCTACATTGTGTACCTTTTCCACTTCCAGGACCACCTATGGATTTGCATAAAATGAGCAAAAATGAATTGACAGCAGCATAGGTACTGATAGCAAGCTCATTTTCTGCTACCAAGAAATTGGAGCCATTGCTACAGAATACAGAAGTTACCTAGGACAAATACAACTGCAACTTTCTTGCCACCCAAGATATTCGCAGTACCATCCTGCAATACGAGCAATTCAATTGATCAAAATAAGAATGTAATGATTTAATCCAGGATTAAATTCATTGGTAACACTGAAAATAGAATTAAAACTCAATAGAACATTGAGGGTACCTGCCTTACAAATTAAAGAGCATGTATAACACAAGTGCCATGTACCATTTTAAAATACAAAGCAGTGGGTTTTGAGAGATGAAGTCTCATAAATAATCTAGGAATCCAGTAACAACTTCAAGCTTTTAACCTAATGTGGAAAAATACCTCCTGCTTGGCGTTTACAGCCACTGAAGCATCCACCGCTGTGCTCATGGCTGCAAGCATATTTCCATGACTCAGTTTCGACAAGCAATGGAATTATAAGCTTTTGAAAGGTTAGAAGAAAAGAGGGAAAATGTCAAGACTCCACGCTACTGTAAACTGGCAGCGCCGCACACGGTAGCAAAATTAAATTAAATAGTAGTTAGGCAAGAAGGATGGTGAACTTGCAGTTTATTTCCTTTCCATGTTTTTAAGATTCGAAATGCTGAACATATGAAGCCACAACTTTGCTTCAGCTACAGTAACAGTATATCGACACACCATACTTGTCTCACACATACCTACAGCTATTCATTTTTTCATTGTGAATTTCCCTTTGATTTCCTGATTCATAGTTCTACTTATAAATTATGCACGGTACCGGGCTACCAACATTTCAAACCAGAAAAGTTTACATGCACAGTCCTGTTAGACTGCACTCTTTTTTGTAGGGTCGTATTAGCCTACACGACACATTAACATTTTATACATAATCATTGCTATGTAAACTGTAAAGTAACTCCTGCCAAATTACATTCAATATTACTTACACAAACCCAATGCTGATATGGAATATTTGGTTCATATGGGTCAGCTTATTCCAAATACTAAGAGGTTAAAAAAATCACTCCACCAGAACCTTTTCCCCATTTAGATAGAACGAATTATTAAGAGGTTAAAAAAAATCCATGAATCCATCAGGCAGACAGGCAACCCTAAACTGCAGATGAGTTCATTCAGGAGAGAAGAGGTTCGAGAAACACGTACCGGGGCAGGCTAGGAGGGGGGCGGAGCGGCGAGATGGGCAGGCCGCTAAGTCCAATCGGTCACAGTAGTACGGGGGCCGCAGCAAGCGCCGTCAGATAACAGCGCCTGTCTAGGAGTAGAACGGAGAGGGAGGAGCTTGCGGCGGCGAAGGGAGGAGGTCGGCGGCGGCGGCGGCGGCGACGGCGAGAGGAACTCGGAAAGGACCCGGCTGAAAAAGTGACCGCACCGCACTCCACTCGAGCCAGTTATGGCCAGCCAGGAGCCAGGTGGCCTCAGCAGACCGTTTCCCCGCCGTTAGATTGCGATCGAACGGTTGCTGTTGGGACAAACGGCTCCGCGGTGGAGCAGGGCCGTCGTCATTCGGTTGCCTTCCACGGCGGCGCTACGCCGCTACCCCACCACACCCCGCGGAAACACTACACCCCGCACTGGTCCAGTGTGTGTGCCGGGCTGGGCTGCTGCTCGTCGGGAGATCACCCTTCCGATCTGGCTTGGAAGGAGTGGGCGGCGGCGGCAGGGTGACGACGGCTCCGGCCGCGGCGGAGGAGATGGCGCACGAGCGGCGCGGCGCGGGGGCGTCGGCGGCCGCCCCGGACGCTGCAGGGGAAGCACTGTGAGTCACCGCAACCCTGGCTAAGGCGCTCGCTCTAATTGTGCTTGTGGCAGAGGAATTCGATCGGAGTTCAGAGATCCGCCCCGCCTGTCGGGTCTTGCTAGTAGTGTGGGCTGTCAGATACAGGATCCCTGATCTGATCTGGTAGCCTCTCTTCGAGGTTGGAATCAAATGATAATTTGCTGAAATCCTGGGCTAAGGGCAGTTGTGCATGATATGGTTTTGGAAGCTCTGTGTGAATTCGGTCAGTGTGATTCAGGAGGAACTGAGGGCGGTCCATATGTAAAATGCTGTATCATCAATTTGGATACAACCTTTTATACTGCCTGTTCAGTGGGACTATCTACGGCGATTCTAGAAATTAAATGCATCTAGTTTGTTTTTTCGCTCTACCGTATCTTTTTACTGGTTGTGTGCAAATCACAAACTGTGGAAGTTTGGGACAGGACGCTGTATCTAAATGTAGATGCAGCTTTCGTCCATTTCTTCATTAATAATTGCATTTCACCTCTGCTAATAGTGGAGAATTGGAACTGCCCTAAGATTGGTGTGAATTGTCAGTCAGTTGCCCTTCGGGTCAGGGCAGAGTTTGATTTACTTAAACTGTTTCATGATGCATTAGTGTGTGAGGAAGGGCACCAGGTGCATGTGCGTGTAGGAATTCTGAGTTTATGTAGGTGGTCAACCACTTTGATAGTCTTCGTGATTCTTGTGATGATGCATGATATATGATTTGATGTAAGTACATGAGTTTATGATGGTATCTTGTCTAAACCTGATAAGTAAACAAATATCAGCATTTTGAGAATTTTTGTCCTCATATTTCGTTTGTTGAGAAACACAAATACTTTCATGTATGGTAGAAAAGGACATTTGTATGTACAAGACTTAGATAGGGCACATCACACAGTGCACTCGCACAATCACCAAAGGAAAATATTAGCTGTTTGCATGAAAAACAGCATCCTGCGTAGAGGAGGTTTTTGAGGGGGGCATTGAAGGGCTCTGCAATGATTGTGTTTTTTCTGTGATTTAGTGTTTTCTATGCCTTACAAATTTGCAATGCAATGACAATATCGTCATCTTTAATACAAGCTCTTATTTAACCTTATAGATTGGTGTTCTCTCTTTTGCTGGCATTAACCTTAGTTTTCTGCAAACTTAGTACATTTCATAGTGCAATTGCAATGAACATACACCTTATGATATTTTCCTGAATGTAACCATGTTTTATAAAAGGCTTTGTTGTTGTGTGTGTGGCCATGTTTTATGTGAGCTCCTTTTCTCCAATCATTCCTTCCCTTTTGTTGCGTAGTCTTTTGCTTTGTGCGTAGCAGAAGGATAAAGCCTGCTGATATACAGCGTAGGCCTCCAGACGCGCCGGTGCATACCGGAAGGATTAAGCGTGCTGATAATTTCAAGAGAGGTCGGGGTAGACCAAACTTGGCATGTGAGGAGTCCGTTAAGGCCTTGTACAATGGTAGGTGCTTAGGGAGGTTCTTAGAAAAACAAACCGGGTTTTTCTGAAGCACCAGTGCCTATTTCTACAGGAGAGACACTTAGTTAAGCGTCTACTCTGTACAAATAAGCACCGGTGCTTAAGGAAAACCTGGTTTCTTTTTCTAAGCACCTCCCCTAAGCATCTACCATTGTACAAGGCTTAAGAGAGACTTGAAGGACTGGAATATCACCAGCGAACTAGCCATGGACAGGGGAATATCACCATAACTAGGTTTCGAGATCTTACGGGTTTCAACTCTAGCCTACCACAACTTGTTTGGGATTGAAAGTCTTTGTTGTTGTAATTTTTTGCTTTGTCAAGCCACAGCTGCAGGAGTTTTCTTTTTCTTTTTTGTGGGTGTTTACTTTATTTTCTTTTTACGTATGACACTGTCAAGGATGCCTAGTTTTCTACTCCCTCCGATCCATAATAAGTGTCGCTCATCTAGTACAAAGTTTGTACTAGCTTAGTACAAAATGAGGACACTTATTATGGATTGGAGGGAGTAAATACAAACATCAGTAGTGCAAGCATAAGAGGACATAGTAAACGAGTATTACATAATATGGATTTAATTTATTTCCGTCTTATGTTGATCTATTATAGCAATCTGATTTTCTAACTTTCCTACCATTTCTCCAGATTTGTTGACATAGTACATGAAGCCCCTCTATCTGATCAGCGGCAGCCTCGAAGCATAGTTGGTGGCACTCTGTACTGTATCTTATTGGCAAGTGAATATTTATTAGCTTTTCCTTAGTGGTAGAGTGTGTTATCTTTTCTTATTTTGCTAGAGATATTACCTTGCAAACATGTTCTTTCTTTGATTTAGCCAGGAAAATATGTATCTTATATCTGCTAGTCGCTTTCACCCCTTAATTGTGATGTTTTTCCTTTCTCTCTTGCAGTTTCTGAAACTTGTGATTAAATTTCTTCTTCTGTAGGCAGGTTATGCTGGTGTTGCCATAGCAGCCCCATGGATATTTGTTCTTATACCGGACATGTTCCTTCCATTGCTATGCAGCTGCAATGTTCTTCTTCTAATTATTACAGGTTCATGTTGAATTACTAATAATCTATACTGGTAGATTATGCCGTTATATGGAGTAACTCTTAACAGAAATTTGCTGCAGGTATATTTCAACAATATTGGGTCCATCAGATCACAAAAGTGCGATTACAGGTACTTCATGAAGGAAAAGAAAAAGGAAACTCTTACTTGAATTCTGTGTCAGCACAAATAGATGATTTACACACTTTCTTGAAACTTGGGTACTGCCTATAATGTGTAATTTCAAAATAAAAAGCCTAGCACCATCAGTTTATAACCATGAACCATCGACTATTATGTGGAGTTTGCCTCGAGTAAAATCAGTTCATCAACCTTTGTTTTAACTACTGGCTAGATGTTAACATAATATATCTGTAATGTTTATTTGTTGATATTATGCTCAAGCATTATAATTCCTTGCATCTTATTTTATGTAAGACGGTATCATTTATTGGTACTGTTATCATACCATTTACCAAGTTTCTTCCTGTAAATGCAGGGCTACTATGATTTAAGCCAAAAACTGAAGCGCATTGCTCGAGTTCCATTTGCCACTATTGCTTACGGTAATTATCAGCTAACCAAACCCGTGCTACGGAGTATTTGATAAATTCTAATTCCAGCACCTATCGTTTATTTCTTTAAACCTTCAAGGAGAATTATTGTCCAAAAAACTGCTACCCTTCTGATCTGGATTGGATGGTTTGCTTTTTATAGTGACTATGCTGGTTCTTTGGGTTGTTTTTACCTTGGTCTGGACACTGTGGTAGAATGTATACTGGTGTGCCTGTTATTTTTTTTATGTGTCTGCTGGTTTGATAACACATTCATGCTAGTGACTGATATCATCAGATACTAATGTTTGTTATTTATTTTCATTTTTCACATTAAAAATTGGAGTAAAAAGAACATAGTTATTCTTTATATGCAATTATATTGACGGATTGCTTTGTAAAAAATATGGTTGCAGGTACTGGCCTAATGCTCTTAATTTTAGTTTGGCAACCTCAAGTAGAAGTATTATCAGTTTCAGTTTTGCTCAGGTACAATTGTTCAGTTAAGTATAAGTTTTCCTCAACTTAGCCTTTCCATTAGCATAAAAGGTTAATATATCACGTGCTGTGTTCTGTAAATAAAAGCAGTATTGGCATCTTTACGATGAAAATGAAAGGATTACCTTGCATAGTTTATGCTGTTTTGAGGAGGTTTAAATTTAATACTTATCTATTGACGTGTGAAGCTCTTGGGTTATTCAATAAGTTCAAGCCTGGCTCAAGGTTTGTTATAGGAGCGTGTAGGGTAGAGTAAATATGCTTATCATTCTTCAGCGCATCTTAGGTGTGTATTGAAATTCTGTTTGTTTTAGATTATTATCATTACTCTGGTAGAGTTAAAATGGCTAGGTGGGCAAGCTATATAAAAAAAAACTTGTGTCGTTATTCTGTTAAATCTTGTGCGCTACCTCAGCAACCTTAAAGCCAAGTAAAGTTATGGAACTTATGATGGACATTGACATATTACATCTTCCCACCTTTTAATGAAAATTCAGCGCACATATGCTAAATTGACTTCTAATTTAGCAGGATACTGTGACTGTTCTGCTCTGGTTCTAAAGAGAAAGGAAGCACTCTTTATTTTTATATTTAATGCTATCACTTTCCAATTATGCAGGATTGCACTGGTTATTGAAGTGATATCCGCTGGATGTTTCATGAGCTTATACATAGGTGAGTTAAGTTGTGGTAGTTTATCTATTTTATTTCATGGTACGTTGAAGGCAACATAAACTACTAGTCATTTTTCATAACTTCTTTGGCTTGTCTTCCGTTAACTGCTTGTGGAAGCACTCTTTGTTGGAAAGTTCATTAATCGTCTTCTTAGATTTTAATTTCCTGTCAACAATTAACTTTGTTTTGTCTTGTTGCAATAGATCAAGAAACATGCAATAATCCTTACTTGCCCGATGGTAATTCTGCGTATTTGTTCATTAATCCTTAATTACTTGGTAATTCCACATGTTTCCTCATTAGTTATTAAGGGCTCTCCGCTATTATCTGTTACCCTAACTGAGTATTTGCTATTGTTAGCAGCACAACCTCTTAAACACATTGTTAGAGTAACAGTTCCTGTCTGTAGCTCCCAATAGTTTCATGCAAGCAATCAGATGACATTTTGTAAGATCATGTATGTATTTTCTGATTGTTGATATGCAGGGTACATCCATAAATACAACTCTTTGAATGAGCAGCCTGACATTCTGCGGCCACTTTATTCTGCATTGCAATCATCTAGTTCATTGGAAGAGATAAGGTACAATATATTTGTTCATTAATAAACTATCACATGGACTTAATATGATTTACCTAATTAGTTTTTTTTTTGCATGTGTGTGTTTTTCTTGGCAAATACTAACTGCGCTTGTGAATGCTTTCCTTTTTTCCGTAAAAGCACACATGTTTTAAAATCTGAAATTTGCTTCATATATGTATGCTCCTGACTTTGCATGTACAACTGTCTGTTCTTGCACTGCCAGTATTGCTTTTATGATAATGTAGGTTATAGTCTCGTAGACAAGAGGAGCCTTGTGATAATGTTTTCACTGTAAAAAATAAATAGAAATCAATGCCATTTTGAAAGCTTGTAGCCATCGGTGAACTTTTTTCATGAAATCAATTCACATTCTTGTCATTTGAGCTTTATGGGTTGAAACAATAATATTTTTGCAGGTACTATGATTCTCACCTTTCCGACCAACAAATGGCATTGCTTCAGTACCAGAGGGAGAATATTCATTTTCTGAGTGAAGAGGTACTTGGAATAATTCAGTTTTTTTTCATGCACTTGATAAACAACTTCATTTAGTGGCAATTCTTATTTTTCTCAGTCATGTTATTGTTGGATACGATATTACTGTTAAAGAGAAAGATTTTCGACTGTTGTTATATACATGTGTTGGTGAGCCTCTTACTCATTTGATATCATTGAACCTTCCTTTTTTCTGGATACTGGCTGGGCACAGTGCACCGCTGCAGACAGTGGTTAATGGCATATGTGTTGCAATAAGTCTTGACACTTTGTACATACAACATAGTGTCATCACAAAGTAGAATAGTCAACGCACTACACACTGGGAATAAATTCAGGTTGATGCTATTAGAATAAATATGTGTTAAGCTGATTGATCCATGATTTGTTGTCTCCATCAGGTGCTTAGGTTGCAAGAAAGCTTAAGTAAGTACCATAGAAGTGTTGCTGCCAGCACTCCTCAGGTTCAAACTGAATCTACCCTCAAACCATCCCCTTCCACCCGTTGAATGTTAATTCTCTGTAGATCAACATGCTTAATGTTGAATGAATTTGTGCACCATGATTTAGTATTTAAGTTTCTCATCATAATTCTTCATTCAGGTTGATCTTGCTCATGTTTTGGCATCTCGTGATCAACAACTTCGATCACTGTCTGCTGAGGTAATTACTCTTTGTCAACCAGATATTGTGTATTATGCATACTGCAGAAATGGCATCAACGCCTTAAAACCTTTGGTGTTTACTTAAGCTATTCTTCATTGGCTTCAGGAATTGTAATGTAGATCATACTTTTCTGTAATATTTCATCCAGCACGGACTAATACTTTGCCCATCATGTAGATGAATCAAGTGCATTCGGAGCTTCGTCTTGCTCGTGATTTGATTGCTGAAAAGGACTCAGAGATCCAGCACATCCGTGTGAACAATAATCAAGTATGTTACTGTTCAGTTTTGTGTGTCTGTCTGCAAATTATGCGGTGGCACACGTTCCAAGTCGGTCCGGGCAAAATATGACTTGTTGTAAGATGAAGCAAAGCATTATTTGTTGACAGTCAACATGATAAAATGCAGTATGTAGAAGAGAACGAGAGACTACGAGCTATCCTTGGTGAATGGAGCGCTCGAGCAGCAAAGGTAACCGTGAATGAGATACAACCTGGTGTTTGTTTTGGCGGAAGCATTTCCCCTATCATCATTTCATTCTCTTTAACACACGTGTGTGTGCACACTTTTTGACAGCTTGAGCGAGCCCTGGAAGCCGAGAGGGTATCAAACATGGAATTGCAGAAGAACCGCTCAAGGCTCAGACGCCAATCAACCAAGGACAAAATACCTGATATTCCTCAATCAGAGGATCCCTCCGCAGCTGTGCTTTAGCTTCATCTCAGCAGTTTAGTCGGTCTGTCCATAGGTGAAAACTTTGCGGCCTCATTCAAACATCGGAGACCAGTTACACGGTTGTATATTGAAGTACAGTAGTAGTGAGAAATGTTGTGTGTTTGGCTGTATGGTAGGGAGCCACTTGTAAATATGTAATTCTACGATTCAAAGTAGAAGGGTGCAGTATCTGGAGTGTGGCGGTTTGAGTACTCATGGTGTTTTCAACAAATATGAGTGTCCTATTTAAAAGATACAAAAAAACTGGATTCTTGTTAACCACAAACGTAAAATTTCATTGAATATATGTTACTCTAGTTTGTAATTGTGTTGCTTACAAGTATTAAAGAGATTTATTGTTAATAAAAATAATATTTTTTAGTTTTAAAAATATGCTTTTGAGTAAAGTTGGTCCCAATATTTGCATTTGTGCAGCTTGTGTCATCAAACTCAGAATTCTCATTGTTTTATGTGCTTTTGTTGTTTTTTGAAAAACTTTTAATCCACCTTCCAAACAAAGCAATCACGCAAATTAGTTGGGATAGATCTCAAGTAAAAGAGCACATTTTAAAAGAGCTCCAGATCAGTTTGGCAACGGAGCATTTGAAACAAAGAGGGGTACAGCAAGAGGCTATAGGAGGGCGGGCGGGCGTGCTGGAAGTTTTCTTCTTGCCAGCGGACAGGCAAGCTATCATGGGGATCCCGCTGAGTTCCAGAACTTGTGGAGACAAATGGGAATGGGGCCATGAGAAGAAAGGGATGTTCTCGGTAAGGTCGGCGTATAGGATGCTGGTGGCCACAAAAAACCGACGCGAAGACTGGCTCGAAGGAAGGCCGGGACATTCTGACGCTGAAGCAGTTTCAAAAGCTTGGAAGATGCTCTGGAAAAGCCCAATTCCTGGGAGAATTCATCACTTCCTATGGAGGCTGTCGAAGTTCTCAATCCCTACTGAGGATGTTCGAAAGAGGCGTAAAATGTCCCATACCGATAGCTGTCAGATATGTGGGGCTCAGGATTCCTGGAGACACTCGTTGATCGAGTGCAACGTCGTCAGATCGGGGTGGGCAATGGGTGACGACGAAGTACTGGACCACTTGATGGACATTAGGGAGCCGAATGCAAAACTTTGGATTGCTGAAGTGATGGAATCTATGGGTCAGAAGGACTATACGAGGGTTTTTGTAACCCTCTGGGCTATATGGTATGCAAGACACAAACTTATTCATGAGGGTACTCACCAGAGCCCGCTTTTGACTCATAATTTCATCCAGCATTTTCTGAGAGAACAGGAAGAGCTTGCTAGACCTGTAGCAAGAACTGGCAGTACCATAAGGAGCGCTGGGAGATGCTGGTCACCGATAGAACCGGGTCTTGTTCACATCAGGGTAGATGGAGGAATTTCCAGGAATGGTGAACTGGGCGCGGTGGCCGCGGTATGCCGTGATCACATGGGGAGCTTCAAGGGCTCTTCTGCGGTGGTTTTCCCTGGGATTTCAGACCCAGCTTGCCTTGAAATGTTGGCATGCAGAGAAGCGCAATGCTTGGCGCAAGATCTAATGTACAAAAACATCTTAATCTCCAGCGACGCAAAGAATATTATCAGCGACATCCAGGAAGAAGCGAGAGGACAGTATGGCATGATTACTACTGAAGGAGTCTATTTTCTTTATGCAACTTTATTTTTGAAGGAAAAAATTATAATCCCGATGCTCATCGTCTTGTTAAATTCGCAACTAGTTTAGGCTAGGGTAGACACTTATGGGTTTTGGACCCACACGATCCAGTTTGTATTCCGTGGAACTTGGATTTGATTGAATGGGAAAGTGTTTTACCCCTAAAAAAAGCAAGAGGCTATAGGAAGTCGACAGTAGGATGGCCGTATTAATATGATCATCGACAGTAGAAGCTCCCGTACCGAACAAAAACATCCTTGTTGACGTATCTCTGTCAATTCCTGGTATGCCAACGAGCTATCTACTGCGAAGTGGAGTGCTAGCTACTAGCTAGGTTGGGCAGAGAAAGTTCGGTCGTATGAACATGATCGTCGACGACCACTTGAACTGGAGCCCATACCCGTAAAAATGCCGCGACGAACTTTCTAGTGGGAAATACAACAACTAGGTTGGGCAGAGCCCCGTTTGCTTGTACGTACGTACTACCACTGACTGTAGATACTGGTGTCCTTGTTGTCCTAGGTTGGGCAGAGCCGGTTTGTTCGTTTGTTTCTTGCCCTTTTTCGTCAGAGGAAAGACGTACGTGCGCATATGCCTGTAGACGCCGGCAAAGCCTACGTATGTTCGCCATTTTCTCATTATGGTTGACGACGATAAGGTATGGCCGCGAGCATTCCACATGGCTAGCTACACATTCTGTGCACGTAACGTGAAAGGTGAGCTGGAACCCATCGATTTCTGCTCCACAATTTGTACTATCTTCGTTTTAAATTAGATGATTTTTATTTATATACATATCTGTATTAATATATACATAAATAAAAATTATTTAATTTAAAACGAAGGAAGTATATTCATAAGGTTTTTATCGTCAGCGGCCACAAAACTCAGCAAAAGCGGAGCACAACGGGACGGACACGCCTATGGGTCAATTCTTTTAAACTTTTGATCCTTCATAATCAGATTTTGAGAAACTATCCACATAATCAACTTGCCACATAATTAATTAAAATCACATGTTCAGTTCTTTCAGTCTAAGATTGTGAGATGAGTTTTGTGTTGAAATGTCAGTTATGCCCTTGAACCAAAACTGTGCGTTGTGTATTGCTAACACATAGTTGTCCTGAACAATTTCTCATCTAACATGAGCACAAAAACAATATATGAATATATAAAGTGCTAAATACTACAATAAACAAGGTTTTGAACTTTTTCTTCACTACAAAAGAGGATCAACTACAAATAGAATTACTAATCTCAAGGTACAAAACGGATAGCAATAGCCTCGCCGAGTTGTAGTGATGATACCATCATCTGCTGGTGGTAGAGCGTTGGCACCTGACAATGGTAATGAAGGTTGCACATATGCATCATTGTTAAACTTATCAAAATGCTCCATCATGCAAATTGCTATCATGAATACAGTTGTGGAGGTACATGCATGCAGTGATGATCATCTTTTGGGTCTCCAGTTTGTATTGTGGTGTGTCTTGAAGAATACGCCATTTCATCTTGAAACACCAAATGGTCGTTCGATGATGTTTTGCAAAGAAGAATGACGATGGTTGAATGTCTCCTGTATCCCCCATGAGATGGTGTTGTCGAAACTCTGGTACATGGTATCGTTGCTCTTTGTATGGTGCTAAATATCCAACCTTGTTTGGATATCCGGAGTCCGCTAGATAGTATTTATCTACATTAATACATCAAAAAACATTAGAACTTTTTAGTCTTGCTTATAGCGAGTATGGCGGCCTCGCATTGTACAAAGGCTGGCATAGCGCGACAGCAGCTTCAGACAGTGACATTCTGCTTATATATTTTTACAAATAATTAGATTGCAATTTTTAATGTAATTAAAAATGTTAGCAAACCATAAAAAAGTTGACAGCTTTCAAAAAAATACTAACATGAAAAAATGTTTCTATGTTTTTTAATAAGTATAAGGAATTTCTTGAAAAATGTTTATAGAATATGAAAAACATTATGTAGTGTCATCACATCCCATAAAATTTGAATTTTGGACGTCATCTTGCATTTATAAGCATATCAAGTTTTCTTGCATTTTGAATCCTAAAGGGCATTTAATTTGGCTATTTTATATCCTTGAGGAATATTCAATGGATCTATTAAAGCCTAATGCATTCAAATGAATTTATAAAGTAGCTAGGGCAAGGAATATTAGAATTCTATTAATGATTTAAATTAATATTTATTTGTTTTTCCTTGAGTTCAAAGGTTTGAGTGATGTTTTCAGTTTAAATCTAATCCAAGTCTACGTTTAAAGAACAAAGAAATAAAAAAATGAAAAAAATAAATGAACTTACAAAGGAATATATTTTGACAATAAATATGAATTCTGTAAGTCCAAATATTCTAAGAAGGTATAATCATGGATTCAAAATAATATTTACAGCAAGTTCACTATCAAATGTATTTTAAAATTCAACAAGGATTTAAAATGAAAATTCAATCAAAAAGGAAACAGAGAAAAAAGGAAAGGGAAAAAATCGCCCGAATATAGAGCGTACGTAACGTAAAGGTGAGCTAGCAGTGAGATTTGAGCTTGACCAGATTTCTCCTGCAGCAAACCCATCGATTTCTGCTTCATAATTTTATGCATTCCTGAGGTTCTAATCTTTGGGATTTGGTCAGCAAGAGCGGAGCAGCACGCCTATGTCTTGCCCATAGGCACGACGTAGGGCGGCCTCACGTCGAACATTTTGTACATGGGCCGGATTTTTTCCATTGTAATTACTATTATTATTCGATAAAAATATAATTAAAAATTATTTAACTTTATGAATTAAAAAATGTTAGCAGAAAATAAATGGTTGATAGCTTTCAAAAAAATACTGCCATTAAAAATGTCTTTGAGTATAAAAACAATGTATGTAAATTTCTTGAAAAAACTTTGTACAATATAAAAAAGTTATGTAGTATTGTCACATTCCAGAATTTTTGAATTTTGTATGTGATCACGCATTCATAAGTATACCATGTTTTCTAGCATTTTGAATATTCCATGGTTCTATAAACCCTAATGCGTTAAAATGTATTTTCAAACTAGGTAGAGAAAGAAATATGAAAATTCTATTAATTATTTAGCCCAATATTTTATTTTGGTTTCCTTGAGTTCAAAGGCTTGAATGATGATTAAATTTAAATCAAATCCAAGTCTTATTTTCAAGAACAAAGAAAAACAAAAAAAATAAAAAGAAATGAAAATACAAAAGAATATATCTTGGAAACAAATATAAATTCTACACGTCCAAAAAAACCAAAAAAGTATAGTCTTGGTTAAAATAATATTTACAGCAAGTTCACTATCGAAAGTATTTCATAATATAAGAAGGATATCAATTTAAAATTGAAACAAAAAAGGGACATAAAATAAAATAAAAAGTAACGAAAAAAAGCCCGAAGGCCAAATGAGTTGAGCATCGCCTCTTCTTTCTCTCACTGACACCCCGAGCCCACCTGTCATCCCTTAGCCCACGACCTCGACGATAGCCGACGAAGACATGTGTCTCTCACTCGCAATAGGCCACCCCCGGCGCCCCCATGACCACCTATAAAATCCCCTTGAGCCCCTCTCCATTTTTCCCCAAACCCCGCAAGTCGAGAGCTCCCAGGCTGTCGACAATTAGAGCTCGACCACCATGACCGAGATAACTCTGGTGACCAATTTGCGCTCGCCATGGTGATTGGCCAACCCTCTCTCTCTGCCTAGCGTGATCACTGTGCTCTAGGATATGCCCTTGACCTTTTACTCGACCTCGTAGGGAGTTGCAACAAGGGCTTTGCAAGTACCCCGCACCAACCGTCAATGCTTGAGCTCGCCATTGACAATGGCATCTACACCAAAAACTTTTTGTCATCCTCTAAAGCTCGTCATGTTCTCCGCTGACATCCTCGACCACCATAGCGCCCTCCCTGATGACTCCCATACCCCATCGCCTCTACGCCGCCTTTTTTCGATAGGACTCCGGTGAGCAACCCTTGCCTATGTGGCCTTATCTAGTGTTTCCATCAATAAATCAATGTGTTAGATCATATCATTTACATAGCTAAAGCGACACACATCTGTAGGCACACAATCTAGGTCTAACGGCTCAGACCAAATCACTTTACGTATCATTTTTTTTACTTAAATAGAAAAGTGATTATTCTATTGTAACACTTGTAGACCCCCCCCCCCTCGTTACTAAAACACTCATAACATTTTACTTGTAAGACCAAATGAGATTATTCTTATTGCAGAATGATCCACATGAAAAATGTTATCTGATAGTGTAGTCGATTACCAAAATTTATATTCAAATTTGAACATAACAAAATTCAAACTTCATTTGCTTATATTTTGAAATTTCTAGGTCCCTTTTTTATCTAGGAAAAAAATTGATTGGAAAAAACATTTTTTAGTAGGTCCATGTTAGTTGAATATTTTTGTATATCTATTCTTGGGACATGTACTAATAAGTTCAAACTTCAGAAACAATATTCAAACTAAATTCAGTTAGAAACTTAAAATGTTAAAATATGCTGCCATGGCAGACATTTTGAGCTAAATAAAATAAAATTAAGTGATCACAACATGTGATCTATAAACCAAATCATTTTGATTTATGTTTTATAATTCAAAAATAAATTTAATTTGTTTTGAAATTAATTCATTAAACCGAATTCAAATCAATTTGAATTCAATCCAATTAAGATCATACATAACATTCAAACTGTAACTTCAATTCAGCCGAATATTTTTACATATTTATTCATAAACCAAACCTTAACTTAAACGTTTAACTAATTCAAATTCATGTTTTAATTTAAACTTGAATCAACTTCAAACATGATTTAAATCAAATACTATTCAAACTAAATTTTAGTTCAATGACAAGTTGAACCAAATGGATTGATGGAGCTGTACCCTGAGCTAGGCAGACATGACTTATCAAGGTTAAGGTTCGAGGACATCCCACGGGAGCACCATCTCTAGAAGTCATCTTCACTAGTTTTTAACATGTGTATGATGAATGACCTCATGTAAGGAAAAAATTCCATCAATAATGTTCCGACCCTTAATGAAAGCATTCTGGTGTTTGTAAAGAGTTTATCAGCTAGAAATGCTACTCTATTATCAAGCACCTTAGTAATAAGTTTGTAAGGGCATCTTAATAAGCATATCAGGTGGAACTATTGTACTTTACGGGCACCAGAAAGTTTGGGAATAAGGGTAATCACATTATAATTAAGGCGCTCGACATCCAGCACCCGCGCATGAAAAGCAACGAAAAAGGTTATCAAATAATATTTCACAAAATTCCAGTAGTCCTGGTAAAACTCCGCAGTGATAATGTCAACTCCAGGTGCTCTATTACTGTCCGTGCTAAACAAATAATTTTTAATTTCCTCCTACGAGAAATGATCAGTTAGGATAACATTGTCATTAATATCAAGTTTCTCAGATCGACGGGAGCTGCAACACACTGGCGATGAAGTCCCAGGCGATCGGTGTTAACATGCAGGTGATCGGTGTTGCGACGACGGTGTTATCTGTTGTTTGGCGTCATCGCAACACATCAACTCAATTGACTACACGATGCAATCAGATACTACAATCAGGGGTAGTCTTGTCTTTTCATGTGCATGTTAATAGAAAAATAAAGGAAAAAGAGTAAAGGAGCATGTGTATCAAGATGTCCATCAGCTCGATAACATTTTTGCGAAACCCATTTAAAAAATGGCATTTTTGCGAAACCCAATATAAAAAATGGTAAATATCCAATTTTCTTATGATAGAACGCAGTTAACCGAGCAACTACATATACTAACCGAGCATACCCTAGATCGTCAATTTGATCAACATAGCATAATATATATAACATAAAAATTATATCATTTAAAAATATAACATTTGAGATTTTTAATGATATAATTTTTATAATATATATCTTATGTTATATTGATTAAATTGACGACCTAGGGGTACGCGCAAGTCTTATTAACTGTGATGGAGATAGTAGTTAGCAGTTGGATCTACGGTTAACCGAGCTACTGCATACACTCGGGGCACATTTAGTTCCAATTCCGTGATACCCCCCCCACCCCCCCGGAATTTCTATAGGTTCATTTGGACGTCTCTGGTGGCAGGAAAATCGAGGCCCATCCCGATCGAATCCCTGGGAAAATAATAAACGGGTACAACCGACTCATGGGAGCAGTTCCACGGCGTTCTTTTTTTTCAAATAAAAAGGAGTTTATTTCAACGGTACAGAGTTATAGTCAACTGACAAGAGTTCAGCATGTCGGGACCCGGGGTTAGCGTATGCAAGTCCAGCTAAGACATAGTCATATGGAGAGCCGAGAACCGTACCCACTTGTCTAAGCAGACAAGGCCAAGCACAGAACGTTCTCGGAAAGCATCGTACGTGAGGGGCATCCCATCCAGGCCGGATGATCAACTGAGATGGGTCCTCATCGTCCGCACACAAGTCTAATAATATGGGTGGTGAACTCCCATATTCAAAGACAAGTCGCCTCAACCATACTATCGACTATCTCATAACTCTTACATAGACTTACTCCAGCCCGATCACTTAGTCGGGGTCTAGGGCGGGCTCGATCATACCACAAAGTGTGCACGAGACGGAATCTCGAGCAATCGCATCGCGATGCCCCAAGCTGCGCACATCTAAGGGCCACTTGGTGTATGAAAGACCGCCAGCCAGAACACAACTAAGGTCTCGAAAACCCATACAAAGACATGCATGATATAAACATACACGCAGCACACATGCCTTGTATGAACAGCAGGTACCATTGCAATTCTCTACAAAGTATACATTTTTATTGATAACTCTTATAGAGTGCACACAGAGATCACAAACATGTGATCCAACATTACAACACAGACGGAAGCAAATTATGTCTGAGTACAGACAAATTTAACAAATGGCTTAAGAAGCCTTATTTAAACACAAGCCCTCCACGAGGGAACCAGTCGTCTGACTGGGACTAGACTAGTTTGATCTTCAGTCGTCCAGCTCAATGAAGAAGCCACCTTCGGGGTTAGTGGGTTCATCTCAAACATAGATTAAGCAAACGTGAGTACAAAGTCGTACTCAGCAAGACTTACATAGGAGCTATACTACTCATGCACATGTATCAAGGTAAAGGGAGGTGGGGTTTCACTTGCAGAAATGCCAGCTTTGACTTGGCTAATCCTGAACTACGAGTACCAGACTTGAGGTAAGAAGCGTACACGAGTCCACTACATCTCCAACCAATTACACCACTATGGTGCCTTCCTCGACTTCCCCACGAGAAAGCACGCCATAACACTCACACTTATCTTGGTGTGTTTTAGAAGTATCCAGTTCAAGTTGTCTAATAATCAAGCTAAGCTTTCCAAGAAATCCATAACCGCGGACGCGGCTATTCGAATAGTTTTGTTAACCCTGCAGGGGTGTACCGCTACACACACATGATCATCATTTACCGCCTTTGATCTCGACACCATTCAAGGGGTGCCAGCGAGGATGCTCACCACAACTGTTACCTCATAGCCGATCTAGTCCGAGAAAGCCGCCTACTTGGGTTGGTTACCACTATCGTGAACCCGGCCGGTTTACCGAAGTGGACCCAAGTGATGTGTGCGTGGTGCATAAGCCGGTCTCGGATGAGCCGTTTTCTCACTTAGCATCCAGGCCACAAGCCTACCAGAACTCCGAACTATTGCGACATCTGGACATCGAAAGGGATGAGTTAGTAAGCTGAGAGGGGTCAGTGAGCCCAATGTGTGGTTGTACTCTTCATCTTGGATCACCACACAAGAACTCGGACTTAGGGCGGTGTTCAACGAGACAACCCACCGTGTAATCCTACACAGCCTCTCATCGTTCACCTTGTATTAGGGTAGATTCACCAACACTTTTCTACCATCATCATCATGATCACTACCATCCCGACTCACATCACAGTAACATCATGGTATCATACTAAGCATGCAATAAGCGATAACAATTGCAGGGGCCACATGATATCAATCAACTCCTACATTTGCTAGGATTGTGGTTTGCTTACTACTGTGACAAAATGATAGGTCATGCAAAGGAATGGGTTCATCTATGCGGTAGAAACGAATCATGGTGATCATCCTAAACAATGCATCAGCGAGACATGAGAGGGAAGTGGGATTTTATCGACATGATCAATGGGGGTTTGCTTGCCTTGCTGACGAGGTTCGGGTTCGAGGTCTTCAACGAAGGGGGCAGCCTCCTGCTCCGGTTCCACCTCTACTCGACAAACAACAAGCAAAGTAGCAAATTAAATACAATGCACAATCACATGATGGAAGTTTGAATCTTGATGTATATGCTTTGATGTGTGAGGCAATTCCATTTAAATGGAGTATATTGCAAATTGAATTGCAAATTCAAACTCCAATTTGAATTCAAACTTAGTCAAGTTATATGTGACATGGTTTGATCAATTTGAATCATCTTCAAATGTGTATGATATGCCTCTGATGTGTGGTTGAGATGTAGCATAATTCCATGGTCCAAGTTGCAAAAGCATTTGATTTGAATTTGAATTAATTTCAAATAAACCAAATGACATATGCTACTGGTCCCATTTTAAAATCAACTCAAACATAGTTTAAAGTTGCATTTCTGGATATCTTATTTTCTCCTGATCATTTTTCATATATTATTTGTCCAATTTGGAGTTAATATGAATTTTCTATGAATTTCCAAAGTTTGGGGTATTTTCTGGAATTTCTGGAATTTCTTTAATTCAATTTGATTTTCTTGAAATTCATTTAATCAATTTATTGCGCCAGGCTGACGTCAGGGGGGGCTGACAAGGGGGTCCCACCTGTCAGTGGCTGGGTTAATTAATCCAGTGGCTTAAATTAATCCAGTGGCTTAATTAAGCCACTGGGCCCACTGGTCAGTGACCTAGGGTCACTTAACCCAGGTGGGGTTAAGCCCTGATCAAGGCCACGTCGGCGGGCTGCCGGCGGCTAAACGTCGGCGACCTTCCAGCACGGCGGCGTCCGCACGGGATGGCGTTCCCGTGGTCCAAATCGCGCGCTTCGACCACTGAGACGAAGCTCTCGGTGTCGCACGACGATGGAGACCGAAAGGGAAGCCTGGGAGGCTCTGTACGCACGACGGCGTCGAGATTTGCGGCGGCGGTGCTACTGGCTGGAGGCCGAACTCGCTACGGAGCACCATTTGAGCCGGTGATGCTCGCAATCGACGCAGAGGAGCAAGGGGAAGACGGTGCACATGCCCCCGAGCTCGTTTGCTTTACTAGTGATCAACTACGACGACCGTGGCGGCGAGGGACTTCGGCTTCCATGGCGGATCGACAAGGAGACAACGATAAGGGGCGGGGAGAGAGGGGTTTGGACCGCCTGCTCACCAGGAACTCGACGGAGGTGGCGGCTTGAGCTAGGAGGGCTCGACGGCGATGAAATCGACAAAGGCGTCCTTCGGGTCCGGCGACGGCTCGAGCTCGATTCCGGCGGCTAGGAGGGCTCCGTGTTCGATTCGCTGCACTAGGAGACGTAGTCGACGACGAGGAGGGGGATGGACACGGCGATGGCGCTCGACAGGCTCGCTGGCCACGCACGTGCGGCGGCGCACTCCGGCATTCTTCACGGGTGTCGATGAATCGGGCGAGGGAGACGGGGAAAGAGCTCGTGGAGAGGGGGAATGGATCAGGACGGGAGAGAGGCGTCTCCAGGCGCGAGAAGGGGGCACGGGGAGGCCTGGAAGGCGCTCGGCGGCGACTTGGCGTCCACGGCTGGCTCGGTGGCATTCCACCGAGCAGCTTGGAGGCGCGGGGCGGGGAAGAAGACCCCGCTGCCCCTTTGGGCCGGGTGGGCTGGATGGGCCTGCTTCGCCTGGGCGTCTGGTAAGTCTTTCTGATCCCTTTTCTGTTTTTCTTTTCTGACATTTTTTCTGTTTAGCTAAATAAAATAGCTAAACATTTTATTTAATGCTGAAAATTTTTATATGGCCTCATAATAATATAGACTAGCCACTTATAAAGTTTCAACATTTTTAAAATTCAACTGATTTGAATTTTAAATCAAATAGGGGTATTTGATTAATTCCAAGGCACTGTTTGAATATTTGAAAAATCTATGAGCATGGGGTGGGTCCCACATCACTTGATATGTGATCACACTCATTTATAAGACTTTTCAAAAATCTAACATGAATTTTTGGAGAAGATTTTTATCTGGCCTTTTGAATTAAATCATCTGGGGGGTTCCTTCTCCCATTTGCTTTTGAATTTTGATTTCAAAGATTTCTTTTGAAATTTTAACATGATGCAAGAGTACTGGCTAACCCTAGCACATTGCCTAACAGAGGGTTCTGACAACTCGCCTCCACTCAACAGAATCTCGTCCCGAGATTCAGAAGTCTGCGGGAGGAAGGTGGGATACTCGGCACTGAGACGGTCTTCTCTTTCCCACGTAGCTTCTCTTTCAGAGTGGTGTGACCATTGCACTTTCAGAAACCTAATCTTCTGACGACGAGTGACACGCTCTGCGGAATCAAGAATACGAACGGGGTATTCTCGATAAGAAAGGTCATCTTGGAGATCAACCGTTTCATGGTCGACTTCGCGGATGGGGTCCTTGAAGCAACGCTTGAGTTGGGACACATGGAATACATCATGTACTCGGGAGAGGTGCGGAGGTAGTTCAAGTTGGTAGGGAACTTCTCCACATTTAGCAATAATGCGGAAAGGTCCGATGTAACGTGGGGCCAACTTGCCTTTGATACCGAAACGTTGGGTTCCTTTCAGAGGAGTAACCCGAAGGTAAGCCTTCTCATCCAGATTGTAGCTCTCTTGCCTATGATGACGATCATAGTAGCTTTTCTGACGAGACTGGGCTGCTTTCAATTGATCACGAACAATGCGAACTTGCTCTTCTGCTTCCTTGATCATATCCGGTCCAAAGAATTGTCTTTCACCGGTTTCTGACCAGTTTAGTGGTGTTCGACATCGTCGTCCATAAAGGAGTTCAAAAGGAGCCATGTTCAGACTAGATTGAAAACTATTGTTATAAGCAAATTCGGCGAATGGCAGAGACTTCTCCCAATTCTTTCCGAATGAGACAACACAAGCTCTGAGCATGTCTTCAAGAATTTGGTTAACCCTTTCGACTTGACCGCTAGACTGAGGGTGGAAAGCTGTACTAAAGGAGAGATGAGTTCCCATAGCATTCTGAAAGCTTCCCCAGAATCTAGAGGTGAAAAGGCTACCACGATCAGAATTGATTTCCAAAGGAACACCGTGAAGGGATACAATTCTAGAGATGTACAAGTCCGCTAACTGGCTAGCAGTTATAGACTTGCGAACCGGCAGGAAGTGAGCAACTTTGGAAAGCCTATCTATGACAACGAAGATGGCATTGTTTCCTTTCTGGGTTTTTGGAAAGCCGGTGATGAAGTCCATACCGACTTTGTCCCATTTCCACTCGGTAATAGACAAAGGTTGAAGTGTACCAGCAGGTCTTTGATGTTCTGCCTTAATGCGACGACAAACATCACATTCGGCAACAAATTGAGCAATGTGTCTCTTCATCCTAGTCCACGAAAATCTCTGGCGTAGATCTCGGTACATTTTTGTGCTACCGGGATGAATTGAGAGGGGTGTGTCATGGGCTTCCTTGAGGATGAGTTGCCTTAGTTCCCTATTCTTAGGTACTACCAAACGATTTTTACAGAATACCGTTCCCTTGCTATCCGTGGAGAAACATTTAGCAACTCCGCTAGCAATGTTCTCCTTGATCCGGCGAACACCTCGTGCACGCCTTTGGGCAACTATGATTTGATCCTCAAGAGTTGGTTTCGCCACCCAGGTAGAAAGATAGCCATGAGGAACAATCTCAAGGTTGAGCTTGCGAAAGTCCTCATGAAGAAGTGGTTGATACTGTTGTAACATGAGGTTGTTACAATACGACTTACGACTTAGGGCATCAGCCATGACATTGGCTTTGCCTGGGGTGTAAGAAATTACTACATCGTAATCTTTTATCAACTCAATCCAGCGTCTTTGCCTGAGATTAAGATCTGGCTGGGTGAAAATGTATTTGAGGCTTTGGTGGTCGGAATAAATCTCACAACGATTACCAAGGAGGTAATGTCGCCAAGTTGTTAGGGCATGAACTACGGCAGCGAGTTCAAGGTCATGGGTAGGATAGTTCTCTTCATGTGGCCGCAACTGGCGTGAAGCATAAGCTACCACATGTCGATCTTGCAGAAGTATGCATCCTAACCCTTGCCGTGATGCGTCACAATAGATCTCGAAATCCTTTTTGGTGTCTGGAGGTGCAAGTACGGGTGCAGAAGTCAATCTTCTTTTTAGCTCTTGAAAGCTTTCCTCGCACTTGGGAGTCCATAGGAATTTCTTATCTTTCTTGAGGAGTTCAGTTAGAGGCTTTGCAACTTTAGAAAAGTTCTCGACGAAGCGACGGCAATAGCTGGCTAGGCCAAGAAAACTCCTAACTTGCTTAACCGATTCAGGTGGAGTCCAGTCAAGGACGGCCTGAACTCTCTCGGGATTCACAGCAATGCCTTTTGCAGAAATCACGTGGCCTAAGTAGGTCACTTCTGATAGCCAAAATTCACACTTGGAGAATTTAGCATACATGCGATGCTCTCTAAGTTTCAACAATACCAGCCTTAGGTGTTCGGCATGTTCTTCTTCGTTCTTCGAGTAGATGAGAATGTCATCGAGATAAACCACAACAAATTTATCTAAGTACTCCATGAAGATCGAATTCATCATGCGTGAGAAAGTGGCGGGGGCATTGGTTAAACCAAAGGACATGACGGTATACTCGTAAAGACCATAACGAGTAGTAAAAGCCGTTTTGGGAATGTCCTCGTTTCGGATCTTGATTTGATGATAACCTAATCTCAAATCCATCTTGGAGAAGACAGAGGATCCTGCAAGTTGATCATAAAGATCATTGATCCTGGGCATTGGGTACTTGTTCTTTATCGTCGCTAAATTTAGCAGGCGATAGTCTACGCACATCCTTTCTGTTCCATCTTTCTTCGTTACGAACAGAACATGGCAACCCCATGGCGATGAGCTAGGGCGGATGAAGCCTTTCTCCAACAAAGCTTCCAGTTGGGTTTTAAGCTCAGCTAACTCACGTGGGGCCATTTTGTATGGGCGTCTAGAAATTGGTGCGGTTCCTGGGGCAAGATCTACTATAAACTCTACACATCTGTCGGGTGGCATGCCCGGTAGCTCTTCAGGAAAGACATCCGGGAATTCACGAACCACCGGAATATCTTCAATTTCGGGAAGGGGAAGTACATTCAAGGAATGCACTTGGGTTCTTGTTCTGGGTGAGGTATAGTTGACTGTTTTGCCTGAAGGGTGGGTGAGTTTCACGGATTTGCCTTTGCAATGCAGGTAGGCATTCTGTCTTGATAGCCAATCCATGCCAAGGATGACATCAATATCTGAAGACTTGAGGGCTATGAGTGAAGCAAGGAATACTAAACCCTCAATGGCAATTTGATTACCATGGCTTACTCTATTAGTTTGCCATCTTGACCCTGGAGTTTGAATAATCATTGGGGTGGAAAATTCAACAAAAGATAACTCATGACGAAGTGCATAACTTTCCGACATGAATGAATGAGATGCTCCTGGGTCGAAAAGAACGGAAGTAGGAACATAATTGACTGGGAGCGTACCAAGAATGACGTCAGTGGTGTCGTCAGTCTCTTCGGCGGCGATCTGGTTCACACGTCCACGAGTGGCGGGAGGAGCGGGTTTGGCGGTGTAGACCTTCTGGGGTGGCTTGCCACGACCATTGTTGTTGTTGCCTCCGGCACGGGGTGGAGCATTCTGATTCTGGATCTAGTTCTGGGGACACTCACGAGAATAGTGGCCTGCCTGACCACACTTGTAGCAGGCTCCAAAAACAGTGCGTGGAGCTGGGTTGTTTGGTGGAGCTGGGTCGAACTGGGTTGGTGGACGAGGCGCCACATAGGATGGCCTCGGTGGGTTGTTCTGGCGGAACATACTATTTGGGATCCAGATCTTGCGCTTCTGGGAGCCAGAACTGGATGAACTGTCGTCTCTAGGGTGTTTGCGAAAGTCGTTGGGGGTGTTCATGTCCTCTGCCTTAATGGCCTTGTTGACAAGAACCTGGAATGTGGCAAAGTCATGAAGGTTGAGCTCACGACGGAGTGCAGAGTTGAGGCCACGACGGAACCTCTCTTGCTTCTTTGCGTCGGTGGAGACTTCTTTGGTAGCATAACGAGCAAGTCGGTTGAACTCACGACTAAACTCGTCAACGGTCCTTCTTCCTTGAGTGAGGTTGCAGAACTCCTCACGCTTGCGGTCCATAAGACCCTTGGGAATGTGGTGCTCACGGAAGGACGTGCAGAATTCCTCCCAAGATGCAGGCGGTCCAACGGGACGCATGTTCAGAAAGTTCTCCCACCAAGAGCTAGCTGCACCTTCGAGGTGATAGGTGGCATAGCTGACCTTGTCACCATTTGCAACACGGCCTGCTTGGAGCTTCCTCTCGATGCTGCGAAGCCAGTCATCGGCGTCAAGGGGCTCGGTGGAGTAACTGAAAACTGGGGGATGAAGCCGGATGAAGTCGTTCAGGGACACCAGCTCATTGCGCCGCTGAGTGCTGTTGCGAGCAATGACTTCCAGCAGGTGGTGAGAGTCTCGGCGGTTCCTCTCAACCTCCATCAGAACCTGAGCCATCGTGGGTGGGGGTGGAAGGTTTCCTTCTTCCTGGTCATTCACACGACCCTGGTTACGACCAATCTGGCCACGGGTTCCTTGAGACATCCTGAAGGTGAAAGACCAAAGTCAAACAGAGTTGATCGGAAGAATCTAAACAAGGTATTGAAGTACTGGAAGGATTACAGAGCAAAGGAAGTAATCATCTTGACAACATGGTGATAACAGCATACAAGCCATATATTCACAAGCTGTCATACAACCCATACATCGTTTTAGTACAAGCACCAGGCTAATACAAACGTGATGAAGATGATACATCCTTCAGAGGCGCTCTGACTTCCTATACATTATTTATCTAAGCCTCTGGAACTTAGACACCTTTCTTACAATATACTACGATACTACTACATCCTCACCAAGTAAGACCACAGGCGGTCTCACTCATCTCCATCTCCATAGTAGTCCTCGTAAAAGTTACCCGCGTATCCCGGTATCTGGAGGTGACCATCGGAAAACACGGAGGCCTGTGGACCCTGATATCCATTTGGACAAGGATGGGGCCTAGGTCCAGCGTAGGGTGGAAGCAAAGGACCACGGGGTGGAAAAATGCCTCCAATCTCGGGCCAAGCAACTCGAGAAGGCATCTGAGTCCTCACTGGGTAGATAGCATCATGCTCAACTGATCCCACGCTCACAAAGGGTGCCAAAAGTGTCAGTGCTCGATACAGACGAACACGGGTGGCATGGAGCTCGAAACGGAGAGCGCGTGCATCACGATCTCGATCACTAGCAAATCTAGCAGTCACCTGAAGTGCTGGATCTTCTGCAGAGTGATCTGAGTAGAGTCCGGTGTAATATCCCTCTTCTCCTGGAAGTGCAACAGGGATATAGCGGAAAGAGGTCTCTCTCAGCATAGTGTGCTCCTCTCTCAACAGGGTCATACATGAGTATGCAGCATCCTGCACAGCCATGTTCTCGGTAACGCCAATGCCATGTCCAAAGTGGATAGGCTGGGTGACTCCAACGTGGTGCGGGTAGATCCTGACAATGCAGTGGAACTGCGTCTGGTTGAAGTCGTGGAACTGCTCCTCGACGGTGTACTCAGGGTACCACCGATATCCCACATAGGACATCATCTCGATCAACGTGGCGGGATGGCCACGCACATCGAGGCACCTGGTGAAACGAACAATTTGCCCTGGGGGAAGATCTGCCATCTGAAACAGAAAGAAGGAGTTTGCAAATGCATCAGATTATGAGATAAACCTGGAATGACTCGGACAACATAACGGCTGTAATTGTAAGAAATGACAATTTCTTCCAATATGAAAACAGCACTTACATACGATGTAATAAAACAGGGAGCATAACCACTCGAACAAACCGATCACAACTTTCCTACGGCTACAAGGAAGCAAACAACGAGATGTTCTAATCAGACAGAGGAGAGCCTAGTCCTATCTTCCCGTAGAATAAGATGAGGGTGACTCGGAACTCAGAACGAAGGGGGTAAGGAGAAAAAAGAAGCCTTACGTTGTTCCCTTATATACCCAGAGTAACTATATAACTATAGCAAGCTAGACTCGACTTCGGCCAAGGCTACTAGTCCTACAGTCAGTCCTGCTCTGATACCAAGTCTGTCGGGACCCGGGGTTAGCGTATGCAAGTCCAGCTAAGACATAGTCATATGGAGAGCCGAGAACCATACCCACTTGTCTAAGCAGACAAGGCCAAGCACAGAACGTTCTCGGAAAGCATCGTACGTGAGGGGCATCCCATCCAGGCCGGATGATCAACTGAGATGGGTCCTCATCGTCCGCACACAAGTCTAATAATATGGGTGGTGAACTCCCATATTCAAAGATAAGTCGCCTCAACCATACTATCGACTATCTCATAACTCTTACATAGACTTACTCCGGCCCGATCACTTAGTCGGGGTCTAGGGCGGGCTCGATCATACCACAAAGTGTGCACGAGACAAAGTCTCGAGCAATCGCATCGCGATGCCCCAAGCTGCGCACATCTAAGGGCCACTTGGTGTATGAAAGACCGCCAGCCAGAACACAACTAAGGTCTCGAAAACCCATACAAAGACATGCATGATATAAACATACACGCAGCACACATGCCTTGTATGAACAGCAGGTACCATTGCAATTCTCTACAAAGTATACATTTTTATTGATAACTCTTATAGAGTGCACACAGAGATCACAAACATGTGATCCAACATTACAACACAGACGGAAGCAAATTATGTCTGAGTATAGACAAGTTTAACAAATGGCTTAAGAAGCCTTATTTAAACACAAGCCCTCCACGAGGGAACCAGTCGTCTGACTGGGACTAGACTAGTTTGATCTTCAGTCGTCCAGCTCGATGAAGAAGCCACCTTCGGGGTCAGTGGGTTCATCTAAAACATAGATTAAGCAAACGTGAGTACAAAGTCGTACTCAGCAAGACTTACATAGGAGCTATACTACTCATGCACATGTATCAAGGTAAAGGGAGGTGGGGTTTCACTTGCAGAAATGCCAGCTTTGACTTGGCTAATCCTGAACTACGAGTACCAGACTTGAGGTAAGAAGCGTACACGAGTCCACTACATCTCCAACCAATTACACCACTATGGTGCCTTCCTCGACTTCCCCACGAGAAAGCACGCCATAGCACTCACACTTATCTTGGTGTGTTTTAGAAGTATCCAGTTCAAGTTGTCTAATAATCAAGCTAAGCTTTCCAAGCAGTCCATAACCGCGGACGCGGCTATTCGAATATTTGTTAACCCTGCAGGGGTGTACCGCTACACACACATGATCATCATTTACCGCCTTTGATCTCGACACCATTCAAGGGGTGCCAGCGAGGATGCTCACCACAACTGTTACCTCATAGCCGATCTAGTCCGAGAAAGCCGCCTACTTGGGTTGGTTACCACTATCGTGAACCCGGCCGGTTTACCGAAGTGGACCCAAGTGATGTGTGCGTGGTGCATAATCCGGTCTCGGATGAGCCGTTCTCTCACTTAGCATCCAGGCCACAAGCCTACCAGAACTCCGAACTATTGCGACATCTGGACATCGAAAGGGATGAGTTAGTAAGCTGAGAGGGGTCAGTGAGCCCAATGTGTGGTTGTACTCTTCATCTTGGATCACCACACAAGAACTCGGACTTAGGGCGGTGTTCAACGAGACAACCCACCGTGTAATCCTACACAGCCTCTCATCGTTCACCTTGTATTAGGGTAGATTCACCAACACTTTTCTACCATCATCATCATGATCACTACCATCCCGACTCACATCACAGTAACATCATGGTATCATACTAAGCATGCAATAAGCGATAACAATTGTAGGGGCCACATGATATCAATCAACTCCTACATTTGCTAGGATTGTGGTTTGCTTACTACTGTGACAAAATGATAGGTCATGCAAAGGAATGGGTTCATCTATGCGGTAGAAACGAATCATGGTGATCATCCTAAACAATGCATAAGCGATACATGAGAGGGAAGTGGGATTTTATCGACATGATCAATGGGGGTTTGCTTGCCTTGCTGACGAGGTTCGGGTTCGAGGTCTTCAACGAAGGGGGCAACCTCCTGCTCCGGTTCCACCTCTACTCGACAAACAACAAGCAAAGTAGCAAAGTAAATACAATGCACAATCACATGATGGAAGTTTGAATCTTGATGTATATGCTTTGATGTGTGAGGCAATTCCATTTAAATGGAGTATATTGCAAATTGAATTGCAAATTCAAACTCCAATTTGAATTCAAACTTAGTCAAGTTATATGTGACATGGTTTGATCAATTTGAATAATCTTCAAATGTGTATGATATGCCTCTGATGTGTTGTTGAAATGTAGCATAATTCCATGGTCCAAAATGCAAAAGCATTTGATTTGAATTTGAATTAATTTCAAATAAACCAAATGACATATGCTACTGGTACCATTTTAAAATCAACTCAAACATAGTTTAAAGTTGCATTTCTGGATAGCTTATTTTCTCCTGATCATTTTTCATATATTATTTGTCCAATTTGGAGTTAATATGAATTTTCTATGAATTTCCAAAGTTTGGGGTGTTTTTTGGAATTTCTGGAATTTCTTTAATTCAATTTGATTTTCTGGAAATTCATTTAATCAATTTATTGCGCCAGGCTGACGTCAGGGGGGGGGCTGACAAGGGGGTCCCACCTGTCAGTGGCGAATTAATCCAGTGGCTTAAATTAATCCAGTGGCTTAATTAAGCCACTGGGCCCACTGGTCAGTGACCTAGGGTCACTTAACCCAGGTGGGGTTAAGCCCTGATCAAGGCCACGTCGGCGGGCTGCCGGCGGCTAAACGTCGGCGACCTTCCAGCACGGCGGCGTCCGCACGGGATGGCGTTCCCGTGGTCCAAATCGCGCGCTTCGACCACTGAGACGAAGCTCTCGGTGTCGCGCGACGATGGAGACCGAAAGGGAAGCCTGGGAGGCTCTGTACGCACGACGGCGTCGAGCTTTGCGGCGGCGGTGCTACTGGCTGGAGGCCGAACTCGCTACGGAGCACCATTTGAGCCGGTGATGCTCGCAATCGACGCAGAGGAGCAAGGGGAAGACGGTGCACATGCCCCCGAGCTCGTTTGCTTTACTGGTGATCGACTACGACGACCGTGGCGGCGAGGGACTTCGGCTTCCATGGCGGATCGACAAGGAGACAACGATAAGGGGCGAGGAGAGAGGGGTTTGGACCGCCTGCTCACCAGGAACTCGACGGAGGTGGTGGCTTGAGCTAGGAGGGCTCGACGGCGACGAAATCGACAAAGGCGTCCTTCGGGTCCGGCGACGGCTCGAGCTCGATTCCTGCGGCTAGGAGGGCTCCGTGTTCGATTCGCTGCACTGGGAGACGTAGTCGACGACGAGGAGGAGGATGGACACGGCGATGGCGCTCGACAGGCTCGCTGGCCACGCAGGTGCGGCGGCGCACTCCGGCGTTCTTCACGGGTGTCGACGAATCGGGCGAGGGAGACGGGGAGAGAGCTCGTGGAGAGGGGGAATGGATCAGGACGGGAGAGAGGCGTCCCCAGGCGCGAGAAGGGGGCACGGGGAGGCCTGGAAGGCGCTCGGCGGCGACGTGGCGTCCACGGCTGGCTCGGTGGCATTCCACCGAGCAGCTTGGAGGCGCGGGGCGGGAAAGAAGACCCCGCTGCCCTTTGGGCCGGGTGGGCTGGATGGGCTGGCTTCGCCTGGGCGTCTGGTAAGTCTTTCTGATCCCTTTTTTGTTTTTCTTTTCTGACATTTGTTCTGTTTAGCTAAATAAAATAGCTAAACATTTTATTTAATGCTGAAATTTTTTATATGGCCTCATTATAATATAGACTAGCCACTTATAAAGTTTCAACATTTTTAAAATTCAACTGATTTGAATTTTAAATCAAATAGGGGTATTTGATTAATTCCAAGGCACTGTTTGAATATTTGAAAAATCTATGAGCATGGGGTGGGTCCCACATCATTTGATATGTGATCACACTCATTTATAAGACTTTTCAAAAATCTAACATGAATTTTTGGAGAAGATTTTTATCTGGCCTTTTGAATTAAATCATCTGGGGGTTCCGTCTCCCATTTGCTTTTGAATTTTGATTTGAAAGATTTCTTTTGAAATTTTAACATGATGCAAGAGTACTGGCTAACCCTAGCACATTACCTAACAGAGGGTTCTGACACAGCAATACAAAGTGGTCTTTGGTATGGCCAAAATGCAGTGCTACACTCCGTGCGACCATGGTTTGCTAGACGGTCTACTACTCTGTTTTGAAACCTATGAATTTTAGAGGGAATACTGTCCGCAAAGCACGTGGCTGCTCTCTCGCTCGGCTCTGTCCTCGTTGCCTATGGTAGCTGCTGCTGCAGCCGGCATGCGGGTAGTATATCCCTGGCCCCTCCAAATGGCGCAACGAATTTACCTCCGGGTTGCAGTTTTGTCCATAATATTTTACTTACGTCAACTCCTCCCTGGGATCATCTCCCCTGGCGGCCAAACAAGGCCCTCAGCGGTTGGCCCCGGTTGGTTAATCATGCTCAACACAAAAGTGCCATGTAAGCATGGTATGATCTACTAACACGGAAAAAACATGCATGCATATAGAAGCAGATACACATTTAATTTGACAGCATCAGCCAGCTAACTACTCCTCTACTACTTACTACGTACTACTAGTATTCTATCGTAAGAAGCACGACTTCCTCACAGCGACGACCTTGCGCCTCTTGCTGCTGGTAGCTAGAAGTCTTTCCATGGATTAGCTTGGAATTTGTCGTCTCCACACTGCCGTAATCAATCACCACGCGCGTAATACGCCGTCGACTTTGACTACCCACGCAGCAGAAACACGCCTCCCTCTTCCCTGCTCCCCAGCTACCCTCTTCCGGCCGGCGCGTCCATACCTGCTAATTAAGTACTTACATGCAACCCCGAGGTCAAGAAAATTGAGTTCTCCTAGCAATCCATAAATCAATCCATCACGGAACAGAAGCACGTGAACCCTAGCTAGCTCTTACATACATACTCACGTCGTTAGTTCTTCATTTCACCTGTAAGCGCACGCAGCTTGGCATGGGTTGTGGTCGCGCCCTGGCGTGCTTCTTCTGCGCCTCGGTCTCGCGGCGGCGGAGCGGCGCCGCGAGGCTGGTGCTGTGGGGCGGAGAGGCGCGGGCGGCCAAGCACGGGACGCAGGCTGGCCAGCTGATGCTCGACTTCGCGGGGACCGTCGTGTGCCGCGCCGACGGGTTCTACATCGGCCGGCCCGCGCCGGTGCTGGCCATCGAGGACCGCCTCGTCGCGGGGTCCGTCTACCTCGTGCTCCCCGTCGAGCGCCTGCCGCAGGGCTACGACGCGGTCACCGCGGCGTCCCTGGCCGCGCTCTCCTACGACAAGGCCGGCCCGGCGGGTTCCATTGCTGGGGGACCCAAGAGCCCTTTCGAGTACGTCAAGAGCGACGACGGGCGGACAGTCATCAAGGTCACCCCGGAGTTCCTCGTCAAGGCCATCACCGCGAGGCCTGGCTGCGGTGGCAAAGGCGGAAGCGAGACCGGCACCGGGATCGACGGAGAGGGCGCGTGCGGCGGGGCGCTGTGCAGCACGCCGGAGCTGAGGAAGCACTACGAGCAGCTGGTGGGGGCCGGGAGGGGGAGGGCATGGTCTCCCCGGCTGGACACCATCAAGGAACGCAAGGGGAGGAGGCTCGTGCCGGCGGTGAGCCCCCAAAGGCTGTCGCCGGTGGCAGTGAGGCTGCTAGGGCTGGGCAAAGGAGAATTCAGGTAGCCAAAGGATCGTCGAATTCCAGTGGTTCAGTGTTGGTTAACACAACTCCATTGTTGCTTTGCTTCGTTTTGTTTAACTGAAGTAAGCAATATATTTCGGGTTTGATTTGTACAAATTGAGTGATCGATTCTAGATTTGTTATCTACATATGTATGTACCAAAGAAGAAATCGATATATATATAACTAGGCATTTGATCGAGAAATTGTGTAATATTATTGTACTCCTACTTGATTTTGTTGGACAAAATTGTACAGGCCTCACTTCTCATTTTATGTATATACAAAAAAAGGATATATCAGTTGTCAGTTGTCGATCTCAAGTTCTCAACTACATGAACAAGACATGTTCAAAGTAATGAGGTAGATAAGAGGATATATTCAAAGTGAAGTGGTAAACAAAATGGAAATGTTCAAAGTGTGCAATTAATTCGTGCATGTAATGTGAGAATTTAATTATAGAGATTTGGACCTTAAATTCTTTTCACCTACTAGGCAGGCATTCTATCAATTTCATTAAGATAGTAGACAAAACAAAATATGCACTGTAAATATTTACAGACTAAGGGATGAAAAATAAACCTCCTGTGGTTCAAATCCTTCTTGAACAGATAAGCAACATAAATAACACAAAGGGAATTGTGCTGAAGAATATGGCGATTCCGCTCCTTCCCAACATTTCAAAAGACGTAGATTAAGACCTTGCTAAATAATTTTTATTTTGTGGGTACAAAGTGTGATGAGGGATATCTCTTACATCCACCACAGATTCTACATCAGTTGATCCACCTAGATCTATGACTAAAGCGCATGCGCAACAAATAATTTGCCAAGTATTTTTGCTTCTCTATACATATAATATTAGTAATAGGAATATAATTTTTTTTGGAAAAGGAGTAATAGGAATATGATGCTAAGTTCATGTTACAATTTAATTGTTCTTAAGAATGAGGGAGTTGAAAAATATGTAGACACGTAATTTGAAGAGTGAAAATGAAGATAAGGAACAATCAGAAAAGTCTTTTACATGCAAAACGAGTCCATCGTATTGAGACATGCAAGAGTGGAGGTGGGTCCCAGTTCATGTGGGTTGCATGTCACATGATGCATGCATGCAACTGGCCATCAATTTGGCTAGGTCAGGACAACGACCAAATTAATGTTGTACGTTGACGCTTCCGATTGGTCCATCGGCATTACCCGGGGGCTACCCATTTTCTCAGAAAACAGAGAACCATTGTGGTTAGAAACCAGTGACTACAGCCAGGGCTTGATGGCGATATAAGATAGAAAGATTAGAGTGTTAGGGCTTAGGTTTCCTCTGTAGCCGGTTTCAATTCAAAATCATTTGCCGACATGCAGAATCACTTGTCTTTTATGGAATGAAAGCCCTAGGGATTTCTCATAACTAGAAGAATATCCCGGTGTGAAATTTTTTATACCAACTGTACAATATAAGTTGAAAGTGTATAAGATGCATGTAAATGAAAATAGATGACATGGATAAATTATTGACTATAATAGTGGGTGATGTGAATAGCTTGTATGTTGAGATAGATATCACGAATGCATACTAGTTGATTTTTGTTAATGAATGACATGGACAAATGATTGGATACAATAATATGTTCCGTTTAAACCCACGAGACCAGCTGTAGCAAACGGAACGAAAAGCCCCGTTTAATAAGTAAACGAGATATTTTTATAGCGCGCCGAAAAGTGTTATCGGAACGGTTCCAGCGCGAGGTGAACGCCGCTGGCTCGACGCGCTGATCGCGTAGTTCGAAGTTTTACCCGAATCGGAGGTCCTGCGGACCCCCCAGCGGTCAAAAAAGTAAGCACCGCGCGCGAGAGAGAAAAACTGGGATGTTTTTGCAAACTGCCAGCCACCTGGGCTATAGAAAGACCACCACACTCACACCCCTTTCTAGGGTTTCCCCAGCCAATAATTGCAGCCACCCCCTCCACTTGCCCCAAAAATTACCCCATTTTCGTCCAAACCTAGCCTCTCAGATCTGAGATCTAGCCAAATGGGTTCTGGACCGTCAGATCGGCCGATCTGACGGCCAGGAACGCGCCACGTCGTCGCCTAGCCTCCCTTCTCTCTCTCCTCCACGCGATCTGTCTCCACGCCCGCGGGGTCGCCGCCGCCGCCGCCCGCCTCCGGCCAGGCAGCCGCCGCACCCCTCCTCTCCTTCCTCCTTCCCTCCTCCTCTCCCTCTTCCCTCTCTCACCACCCCGCTCCCCTTTGCAGGTCGCCGCCGGCCGCGACAGCCACCGCCGTGAGCCATGGCCGGTGAGCCAGCCGAGCCGGCGCGGCCACCCGAACCCGCGGCCCCTGGACCCTCGTCGTCGCCAGATCCGGCAGGATCTCTGCCGCCACCGTCTAGATCCGCCGCCAGCGCCCTCCTCCGCCGCCTAGCCGCCCTCGCCGGAGCCGGCGAAAGCCGCCGCCGCGGCCAGCCTCCGATCGGGAGGAGGAGGCTCCAGCTGCCAGCCGCCACCGCGGGTGGGCCGGCCCAGGCCACCGCGGCCCGATCCAGCTCACCAGCCTCCTCGGCCAGATGGGCTCGGCCCACGAAGTGGGCCTCTTATTTTTTTTTCCTTTGTAAGAATTCTGCTAAGTCCTTTATTTTTGTGCTGCTGATGCCTCTTTGCAACGTAGATTGTGATCAAACGGTAGTTCGGATGACATTGCGTCCAAAAAGAAAATTGTTTAGAATTGTGTGTACTTCAGTTCATCTTTTGTGAGCATTTTGATTTGAGGCCATCTCGATGTTGTTAATCACTGTTGAAGTGGGCATCGGGCTGTTAACTGCTATTATTTTCTGCTAGTGTGCTGCTGCTGTTATTTTATTGCAATTTGCATGATGATTGTGACACATCCATGAGGCCTATTGCATTGATTCTTTTTGCATCATGTTAAGCATCATGTCTACTTCAATTCTATGCATTCACATGTCATATTTGCCTGATGTATGATGTTTGTTTCATCACCCAAAGTTGCTATGCTACTGTTGTTGACATCCACCTCTGTTTTTCTCTAAGTCTGTAACTTTCCGATGTCATGTTGCATGCTTAATATCTTTTGATCTGTTATGCCTATGACCTTGTTTCTTGATTGTACCTGATCACCATCATGTCTAGTTCATGCCCATATATTTCTATGTCATGTTGTTGTACTTTTGCATATAGCTTTGCTCCTGTTTATACAACATGAAAATAACAATTTCTGCCGTGTTTTCCTGATTTTCACTAAGTCCTTGATCAGTAATGTTTTATAGCTTTTTGTGTTGCTTATAACTAGTGAACCATGATGCCTATTTGCATGATTCCTTTTGCCATGCCTTCCCTTCCATGTCTAATTTAGTTGCATATCATTTTTGTGCATGTTTGCAACCCTTTGCTTGTTTATTTGTTGCTCTAAAGTGTGCTGCCTGATGTTGGCAGATTGTGTGCATAACTTGTTTTGCTTGTATCTTTTTAACCGTAACTCCGTTTGGAGTGTTCTTTATATGTAACTTGATTAGTTTTTCGTTTACTTTGTGTTTATGCTATTGTTTGATGTTGTTAACCAACCTAAAATATGGTTTAGGGCAGAACAGTACCAAATGTTCTAATGGTCGTGCGACACTTAGTGATATGCCATGTTTAGGTTGTGCCTCACTTAAATTGACTAGCATAGATAGATTACCTTATGCTTCACCTCTTGTCGTGTTTGTGTGCTATGCCATGCTTGATTGAGTTGCCATGTTAACAACCTTTGTTGATCACCTGTAGCTAAGCAACTTGAACCATCGTAAACGTGCGGTATCATCGTGTGTGACGAGTACTCCATTTAACCTGTTAGTAACCGCTCTCGACGGTAGGTGCGATGTCTCGTGTTGCCTTCTTGTTGATGCTTGCTCGTGTTTGCTTCGTAGTAATAGATGCTTGCTCGTTGATTGCTTTCCAGTGTTTACCGTCTTGTGTGCTTCCATGGGTACCTCTCGGAGACGATGCGAGCTTGCGATCAACTACACCTTCGGAACCCGACTTATCAACAGGCAAGGACTATAGATTACTTATGATCCATTCTATTTCAACCAGCGGTTTGCATGCTAGTCTAGGATAGGTTCGATGTTTGATCCTACCACATGTTTACAGCCTTTTCCAAATCGATACAGCCATGTCCCCTCCCAGCAAAACATGTACTACCATGTTACTATTGCTCGTTGCTCAGCCCCTGCTTAGTATGCATGCTTAGGATGCTACGGTGTTACCCTAATACTCCTTGGTTTGGGATATCACATTATTATGTTGTTGTTGATGATATGATTATTATAATGTTGACTATATTCGACGAAGGATGGAAGGTCTAGGCTATCCCGCCCCGACGCTTTGTTCCATTCGAGTCACCTAGGGATCCGAGTTACATGTATTGGTTTTAAGACCGAGCGTGCCTAACCGCGTGTGGGATTCTATGGGGTCCCCTTTTCTTACCTACCTAGCTTCAAACATTTCCAGTGGTGGCCCAAGCTGATTTTACCATTTGAAAACCATGCATATATGTCTGTCGGGTAGCTCCTGGCAGATATCCTTTAAAACAACCTGGGCCAGCGGGGACATGGTTTCCTTGTTGGTCCAACTTGGCCGGTTGAGGACCCGAACTCATGTGAGAATTCACCGGCTATCCAAACCCGAGTCATACAGTAGAAACAAGATCGAGAGAGCGGCCGACTCCTGAGATGGATGTCGACTCACCGGGGGCCACCCGGATTTGTTCGTTGTTATTTGGAGGGACCTGTCGTTTCGGATATCTCGGAACTAAATCATAAAATGGTTGCCTATGATGGGTAGCAACTGAGAGAGATGGGCGTGCGTGCGGAGCCTTGTAATGGGCAGTTGGTACACCCCTGCAGGGTTAAATCTTTTCGAGAAACCGTGTCCACGGTTATGGACGACTTGAGACCTACTCCTTGTTCATAGACAACAACAACTGAGATAATCTTAATATAACTTGATCAACGTGTGTGTGCCTTGACTGCTTCTTCTTCGCCGGGATGCAAAGAGGAGGACAAGGATATGATAGGTGTTATGTTTGCGTAGTAGGTGGATAGCAGACTTGTTGGAGGCGATTCCTCATCGAATGCTTGGCTTCTTATCTTACTCTCTAGATCGTTAGCCACTTCATAAATGCTAGTGCGGCAGCAACCTCACCACTTACCCCATCTGACGGGGATCAACACCGGCAAATCCCATGGTCAGGGACCCTGGGTTAGTCATGAGAGGCGCAGGTTGGACGATAGCTCGTCGGCAAACAGGGAGGCTCGCTCCTGCTCGATATTATTGATTGGGGAGATGCGATTACAGTGGAGGCCAAGGCTGGAGCGCTCAAGGCTAGGGTTACAAGTAAGATTCGATCCCTTTGGTGTCACCCTCCCAGCCCTTATATAGCGGGCTAGGTCTCGGGGAGTTCATCTACGTGTACAGGTAAACTTTCCTAACCCTAGCTTGCTCCGTACGGCAGATCTTCGCACCTTCCTTGTGAGTCGAGGACTTCTACGTCGGTGCCATCTAGCGAGACGAGGCCGTATCTTCATGGGCCTTCTGCCTTCACGGACACCAGGTAGGCTCATCCGTAGGAGTCGTGGGGTCACCCCCTCGTCAGTAGCCCCCGAGTGCCTGGGAGACTCGAAGAGTCGCGCAGGGACTAGAGTACATTCATTTGTCGTTTATTGGTATGCACGATTCATCCGTGGGTCGCTGGCAGTCTGGTGGCCATGAAAAAACCTGTTTCGAGGGATACTAAGCTGAAAGGGCCCAAGGAGTCGACGGACCGAGCCTTGGTGAATTACACTAGGGAAAATACCACAGTAGCCCAATCAAACCCACGTCCCTCGACGTGAGCTTGGAACACTGGTGTCGAGCAAAAGTTCGGCCGCTTCAGGTCTTACGATGTTCATTTGCCACCAGTAATGTGTGTAGCCTAAGGCGCGTCCGCCCGGCTTATCTATCATGCTCTGCGCATGGGAAAGGTCGGGAGTGAAATCGCTCTTCGGCAAGTCCCAGCCCGGCCGTACTTCGCAGCGGGGTCTTACCTATACGCTAATCTTGCGTGGCATCTGGACACAGTGTATCGTGTTCCAGGAATTGTGTGTTTTTGAGGCGCGGAGCCTTATAACATTGCACCCGCTTGGAACAAAACATCAAGCGAGATGTTCACTCATTCACCCGAGGAGTTTTGTTTCGAGTGCTCAGTCGGGGTTTTTTTGCGAGTAATCACTCGAGTGCCGTTTTCGGCTCTTGAGGTGAGGGAGCACCCGAGACTCGTAGCGCCGTATGGTCCTGGCGAGTGTTTTTTTTGTCTTGCGTCGGGTTGAGGGAGCACCCGGGACTCTTATTGGTGCGAGTGTTCGCTCGAGCACTTGTCTGGCTTTTAGGTGAGGGAGCACCCGAGACTCTTATTGGTGCGAGTGTTCACTTGAGCACGTGGTTGGCTTTTAGGTGAGGGAGCACCCGAGACTCTTATTGGTGTACGCTCCCGATGGGAGTAAGATGTTTTTTCTTCCTTGGGGAAAAGATCTGAAAAGATGGAATCTCTGAGCCTTGATGGCGTACTGAGTGCGCTTTGCTATTTGGGTTTCTTCTCCATTCGTCAGGGATAGTGATGCCTCTGTTTGATGGCTGTCAGTGATGCGCTTCCAGTGAACCGTCATATCTTGAGGACCGGTCATAATGATGGCCGTTTGTGGCGTGCGGCAGGTGCCGGTTGAGTTTCCCATGTGTGCGTTGGAAACGCGCACGAATTGACGCGCCCTGCGTACAGTGCTTCCCGTGGGAAAGCATCTTTCGTCTTGGAATTCGAGACGGTTGGGTCGTTTGGTCTTTGAATTAATTGCTGCTGTTGTCTTGGCTTCTCTGTGCTTCGAGGATTTTTGTTCTATAAATAAGCCTTTCTCTTCTACGCTTCTATCCAACTCGCTGCTTCACCTCTTTCTTCATCTCTCCTTCCGCTCATGGTTCCTAGGCGAGGCGTTGGCCGTGGCCGTGGTCTTCGTGGCCGTGGTGGCCGCACACCACGCTCATGTCGTGGAGGTCGTCATGGTGCGGTGCCAGTGCCTTCCTCCTCTCCCTTGGAGGAGGGATTCTGGTGCTATGATTTTATTTTGTGCGTTCGTGGACAAAGTGCCAATCGCATCCTTCTTCCCTCTGCCTTTTCTGCCATTGTCTCTGAACGTGGCTTGGATGGTCTGCTTCTGCACCTTCAGGGGAGCTGTCGATCTCCTTCTTATGTTGAGTTGGAGGTTGATAGCTCTTGCTTGATTTTTCTTGGCTCTGGTTGGGGTTTATTTGCTCGGCGGTTGAATTTGCGAGATGGTGATATGCTTAGCTGTCGCTTTGACGGTGAGAGCACTGTCATTGTCCGCGCATTCGATCCGAGTGGCAATAGCATGGATCCGCATGGGCAGGAGTCGAGCAGCGACAGCTCCATGAAGTCGAGGAGTCCTTCGCCTGCGTCTTCAACTGCTTCTTCCACCAGGGACTCTTCTGATGGTGGTGGTGAGCCGTCTTCAATTGCTTCCTCCTCTGCTTCTGAAGAAGACCTCGATGTCAAGCCACCGGTTAAAGAAGCGCGGCAGGCGACCTTTTAGAACTGGAGGCGGCGGCGTCATCTTCGCCGGCAGTTTGGGCGGAGCTGGAGAAGAAGCTAGAGGAGCAGGAGAAGAAGCTGGTGGAGCAGCTTCCCCAGTGGCTCCCCAAATAAGTCGAGCTTCACCTTTTGTTATGTCATTGACATCATGAGCCTGCTGCTTCCATTACTACTTTGTCTGTGATGATGCTCTTGTACTATAGTTGATTACCCTCATGGGCACACATGTAGAAGTCATAGTTCCTTGGGTGATTTCCTCTTGTCATAGGAGCTGCCTTCTATCCAAATGTAGTTGAGTCCTTTTTGTATTGAGGATGATATCTATGATGTAAACCATGCTTTATCCTTTGTGTATATTTGAGCTTTTATGCCACCAAAAAACTGTGTCTTCACCATCAGGAGTTGTCTTTGAATCCCCCCTTTTTTTGGAACTGAGTGTTACGTTTGAGTCTTTTGCGGCTGGGAACTGTCTTCGGGTCCGTCTTGTACTTGGTACTGTGGGTTTTTATCGTGTGCGTGACAGCGCTCCCGATGGGAGTAGCCCCCGAGTCTTTAGGTGATCGTTGGCGATCGGGTGAAGACTAGATGAACTTGTGCTTCCTCCAAAGTTTCTTCAAAAAGTGTTTGGATGTTATGGGGGTGTTGATGGTCTTCTCTCGGGTGGGATTTGTGCTCGAGACCCCGAGTGCTTCGTGAAGGAGGTCGCATAGGCGATGGCGTTGCTCAGGGAGTTTTTATTCTTAGGCCCCCGAGTGCTTCGATTAAGATCGCGCAGGCGATAAAGTTGCTCGGGGGGGAGTTTCTCTTCAGCCCCCGAGTGCTTCGATTAGGATCGCGAGTGCGATAACAGTTGCTCGGGGGGGAGTTTCCTCTTCAGCCCCCGAGTGCTTCGATTAAGATCGCATGTGCGATAGCAGGTGCTCGGGGGGGGGGGGGGATTTCCTCTTCAGCCCCCGAGTGCTTTGGTTAAGATCGCGTGTGCGATGGCAGATGCTCGGGGGGGGGGGGGAGTTTCCTCTTTAGCCCCCGAGTGCTTCGATTAAGATCGCATGTGCGATAGCAGGTGCTCGGGGGGGGGGGGGGGGATTTCCTCTTCAGCCTCCGAGTGCTTTGGTTAAGATCGCGTGTGCGATGGCAGATGCTCGGGGGGGGGGGAGTTTCCTCTTCAGCCCCCGAGTGCTTTGGTTAAGATCGCGTGTGCGATGGCAGATGCTCGGGGGGGAGTTTCCTCTTCAGCCCCCGAGTGCTTCGATTAAGATCGCGTGTGCGATGGCAGATGCTCGGGGGGGGGGGAGTTTCCTCTTCAGCCCCCGAGTGCTTTTGAGATGGCCTTATTTGGGCGACATTTATTTTATTGCGGTCAAGCGATTTACATGAATTGCCAGTCATGTCCGACTGATAGGGGCTATGGATAGAATAGTCGCAAGTTTGCTACGTTCCATGGATTGCCCACGTCCTCGTCTGTCTTTGGGTTCTTCAACCTGTAGGCGCCGCCTCCGATGACTTCTGAGATTATGAATGGTCCTTCCCATTGGGGGGCAAGTTTGTGGACCTTCTCTTGTATTAGTCGTAGGACTAGATCACCTTTGTTGAAGGTTCTAGTGCGCAGTCGACTGCTTTGGTAGGTACGCAGTTTGTCTTGGTACCCTTCTGATTTTGCCAGGGCTGTGTCTCTTGCTTTGTCAGCCGTATCTTTATCGTCTTGTAATGCCTCTTCTTCTTCTTCTTCCTCGTATCCGGTGACCCGGGGTGCTCCGAACTTGAGGCCGTGTGGCAGGACTGCCTCTGCTCCGTACACCATGAAGAAGGGTGTGTATTGGGTTGCAGTGTTTGGCGTGGTTCGTAAGCTCCATAGGACCGCGGGGAGTTCTTCTACCCAGTTACCGGCGGCTTGCTCGAGTGGTGCGAGGAGTCGCTTCTTGATTCCTCCACAGACAAGGCCGTTTGCTTTTTCCACCTAGCCGTTGGACTGTGGGTGCGCGACTGATGCGTAATTGATTTTGATGCCCAGTTCTTCGCAAAAGTTCTGAAATTCTGCGGCCGTGAAGTTCGTGCCGTTGTCCGTGATGATGTTGTGTGGCACTCCGAATCTGAATATGATCGATTTGATGAAGTTGACAGCCGTGAGAGCTGTAGAGCTGGTGATGGGTACTGCTTCGATCCACTTGGTGAACTTGTCGACTGCGACGAGCAGGTGTGTTCTTCCGCCCTTTGATGATTTCTTTAGTGGGCCCACCATGTCGAGTCCCCAAGTGGCAAACGGCCAGGATAGTGGTATGGTCTTGAGCTCTGATGCGGGAGCGTGTGGCCTGTTGGCGAATTTTTGACAGGCGACACAATGTCGCACGATTTCCTCTGCGTTTTTCATGGCTGTGGGCCAGTAGAAACCCGCTCGGAATGCTTTGGAAACGAGCACAGGACTGCTCGCGTGGTGCCCGCAGTAGAAACCCACTCGGAATTCTTTGAAGTTTTCTATGAAGGCTCCTCGGAACTGGCTCCAGGAGCTGATGGATCCGCGCCGAAGATTTTTCAGCCAGTGTCGAGCGGAGCTCTCGAGCATGAGCTGTACGTACTGCATCGCCGTGACATTGGTCCCTCTTTGAAACTTGACTGCTGTTAGGTAGTCATCGAGCCATGCCTCCGGCTCCCGAGTCCGTTGTACTTTAGAGTCGTGGAGTTCAGTTTGAACCCATTGGGCATGCGCGTCACACGTATGGCACGTGTGAAGCAGAGTGCTCCGCATGGCTCGATTTCCTCGTCGGAAGTCTCTTCCTCCGAGTACTCCTCACGTGCTCCGCGTCTTCACCTGCTGCGGTTGACTCTGTTATGCGTGATGTCGTCTCGCGCGTCTCGCCGAGTGTTGTGGTAATACTAAAGGCATACCCCTAAGCGAGGGAAACCCAGGGGTATCCTTAAGCCCTGGGTTTCCCCAAAGCACATCAAGCAAAACACGAAGCATTGGCAATCTCCGAGTAACATGTTACTCGGGGATTAGGAGTCGCTTCCAAGTATACAACTACTCGGAAGCGCAGCAAGATCCGAGTAGACCGATACTCGGAAGTAGTCGGCGAGGCCCCCCTACTCGGAAGATGGGAAACACAATGGACGGAGGCATTTAATGCTGCAGGCGTTTCCTCCTCTTTTGTTAGTAGTAATGGGCAGACCGTTTTGTATTTAAGTACGTATTTAATCCTGTAATTAAGACCCATTTAAGCCAAGGTATTAAGGAGGCAGGGGCGCAATCTATATAAGCCACCCCCTCCCCTTCGGCAGGGGCACGCGCACACTTTTTCCCTTCTCAGTATTCTGAAGAAAGAACACCCCAGTAAGCCTGGGACAGGACTAAGGTTTTTATCTCCACGGAGAGGCCTAACCTGTATAATCCTCTTGCGTCAACCCATTCTACGTACAGATTCATTTACCTCCTTTCTTACCCCTATACTCATTGTCAGATTTACATCCACGACAGTTGGCGCCCACCGTGGGGCTGAGTTGATCAGCAATCGTAGAGATGGCATTTCCCTCATCCTTTTCGTCGACTCGCTGCTCTGAGCTCATCGTCGGAGAGGTTTTCTGTTTTGGATCGTTAGCTTTCATAGCTGACGATTCGGCTTGGCTAGCGGATTCCCCGCTCCAGGCACAATTGCTGCCCTCAAGGGGCAGCGTCCACTTCCGAGTTGACGAATCGGGGGCCCTGCGCCTCCAGATGTCGGCTCATCGTCAAGCGCCCGCGCTACTATCTGTTCTCCACAAGAAGAAGCGCTCGGGTCGTCCGCGCGCTCACCATCGTGGAAATTCGGTCAAGGTCCAGCAGGTGGCAGTCATTGACTCGGTGGAGTCAGCCCACAAGGCCTTGGACGAACTGATCGCAAGAGAAGGCTCCACGGCTTCTCTCTTGCCTCTGTTCGACTTGGTTGAGGAAGAAGGCATGGCAGCGTCTGACCCCGAGTCAGGCGCCGAGCAAGAAGGCAGCAGCGGCACCCCTGTCGCGGTTGCGGAAGTATGTATGACCGAGACTCCGCCCTCCCAACCATCTCCAGCTCGGGACACTAACGCCCGAGATGAACCGAACAGTCCATCCAAGGCCGGTGTCGTGGTAATACCTAAGGTATACCCCCATGTTCCTTATATCAGGGGATACCCTTAGTTCTACCACCTCTTGGAAAATACTTGTAAATCAAAACATAAACAAAAACCTCTTATTTCTTTTCTATCCGAGTAAGAAACTGCTCGGATCAAATCAAACTCTTCCGAGTAGTTAGTTTACTCAAGCGACACCATTAATACAGGAGCAACCTTATTCAGAAGAGGCCCTTTCTCGAGTAAGGTGTCACTCGGAGCGAAGCACTACCATCCGAATAAGGTGGTTACTCGGAAGAAGAAGAAGCCGAGCTGCATGGTACTCGGATAAGAGGAAGAAGGACTGCTGTTACAAGACATTAAAGCCATAGGCGTTACCCCTACTTAAATAGCAATAATGGAGAGACGTTTCCCATTGTAATAATAGCCATCCTTAAAATCTGTAATTAAAACCCATTACTGGGAAATGAAGGGACATGGCGCACTCTATATAAGCCCATCCTTTCACCCAAGTAGGGACAACTTGGACATCTAGAGAAAGAACACCCCAAACTATTTGGGACAGGATTAAGGTTGTTATCTACAAGGAGAGGCCTAACCTGTATAACTTTTCCTGGTGTCACCATCTTTGCGTACAGATCTTCATAGCTCCATCACTACCCTCATATCTATTGTTAGGTCTATAACCACAACAATTGGCGCCCACCGTGGGGCTGAGCTGATCAGCAACCGTAGAGATGGGATTCTTTTCGTCTTCCTCGTCGTCCTGCGGCCCCCAACTCATCCGCGGCGAGATGTTTATCTTTGGATCGTTAGCCTTTGTGGCTGACGATTCTGCTTGGCTGGCGGATGCGCTGCTCCAAGCGCAGCTGTTGCCTTTAAGAGGCAGCATGCACTTTCGAGCCGACAAATCGGGGGCTCTTCGCCTCCAATTACCAGCTCGTCCTCAAGCCCATACCCTGTTGCCTGTTCACCGCAAGAAGAAGAGATCAGGCCTCCCGCGTATTCCTTACCGGAACAAGCCCCGCCCGATCCAGCAGGTGGCGGTCATCGACTCAATGGAATCAGCTCAGCAGGCCATCAGCGAGCTGATCGCGAAGGAAGGTCCGACGACATCTCTAATGCACATCTTCAACTCTGGAGATGATGAAGACCTTTTGATGTCTGATTCGGAACCAGAAGCCGAACAAGAAGGGAGCAATGGTTCTCCCGTCACCATGGCAGAAGTTTGTATGGCCGGAACTCCACCACCTCAGGCGTCACCGGCCAGAGAGGGGGGAGATCGGACTAATGAAGCAGCTCGGGGCAATGAAGAGATTCCACTCGGAGAAAGAGAACGTCGACGAACATCTGATTTCAGACGTCTAGAGCTCGGAGGTTCAAGTCGGTGGCCCCTTACTCGGGAAGAACAAGGGATGGCAGAGGCAGCAGAGCGAATGTTACAAACCCCCATAGATACCTCAACTCCGGAAGGGCAACATTTAGAAGCAGCTAGGTTAACCAAATTAGATGAGCGACAACGTTTAACCGAGCTACAGAATACATTGGAGCACCAGGCTCGTGAAGTAGCTCGCCTCAAGCAGAGTAGAACCAGTCGGCAACTGCGGGGGATTGGTGAAAATCAACCCTTCCGAGCTCTGGATACCCCAATGGAGAATTTAATAGCAGCTACTCGGATTGCAAATTCCTTGCAGCCGAGCGGCTCGGCGGCCGAAGGAATAGAACACTTAGCATTCTTGTTACAAAAGGCAGTGGAGCAGAACGCTGAAGTCAGTCAATCACTACAACGAGTTCATTCTCATCCGCCCCTCACGGGCAGCTCTCAGTCCGTTGATACTCCTCGAAGAAACAGAAATCATTCACCTCGGAACAAGGGAAATCCTCATGATAAATATCGCCATGAGCAGTTTCGAAACCCGGAGTTCCGAAGAGGTGATGAATACACAGCTCGGGGGAGAGACGAAGATTTTGCAGCTCGGAGGAGAGACGAAGAGTTCACAGCTCGGGGGAGAGACGAAGAGTTCGCAGCTCGGAGGAGGGACCAAGAGCGGCGGCGAGTGGATCATCAAGAGGAAAGATATCGAGATATTGAAGATGATGCTCGAAGCTATTTGGTATAGAATCGAGTAGATCGTGCGAGGATGTATCGACAAGACCAAGTTAGTTATCCGATGGCTACAGGCCCTGTCTGTTTCAGCGAGAGAATCAGATCAACCTCAATTCCTCCTCGCTTCAGGATAGCGCAAGGAGTGGAGAAGTACCGGGGTGATGCCAAGCCGCAGACGTGGTTGGATGACTACAGAATAGCAGTCCAGATAGGAGGTGGTGGAGACGAGATAGCCATGATGCACCTTCCCCTGATGCTGGAAGGTTCAGCTCGGACATGGCTAAACCAGCTCCCACCAAACAGCATTTGGACATGGGAGGATTTAGTCAGGGTTTTCGTCAAGAATTTTGAAGGAACCTACAAGAGACCAGGAGGGCTGACCGAATTACAGTTGTGCATCCAAGGTCACAACGAGCCTACTCGAGAATACATTCAGAGATGGATTACTCTCCACAATTCGGTAGAGGGAGTCTCCGAGTTCCAGGCGATTCATGCCTTTAAGCAAGGTGTCAAGTACAAAGAGTTAAGCTTGAAGCTCGCAAGGTCTCCCATGTCACTTCACTCGGCAGATTGATGGAAATTGCAAACAAGTATGCTAATGGGGAAGAGGAAATTCGGCAAAAATCCCAGCAGTATCGAAATAACAGCTCGGCTTCTAATCCCAAGCAAAAGAATGGAGGCCGGACTGGTAAGCGAAAGGCAGAAGGGCACCAACAGATGCCGAATTGGTGGCGGCTGCAAATGCAGTAGGTATCCACAGCAAAAATCAACAAAGGAAGGAATGGCAACCTCGTCAGAAGAAGCCTTCAAATGATGATGATATCCTGAATCAGCCTTGTCCTCTTCATACCACCCAAGACGCTGAAGGAAAGACAGTTCTCCCGAAGCACACAACCAGGCAGTGCCGACTAATCAAGAGAGCTGCGCAAAATGGGAAGACCGGCCCCCAGCAAGATAAGGGGAAGAAAAAGGAAGGAAGTCCAGATTTGGATAGTGAAGGTTTTCCTCGGGAAGATGGAATACTGGTCATTTTTGCAGGACGGGAATCAAAAAGAGTGAAAAAATTGAGATTCAGGGAAGTTAACACGATGGCTCCAGCTGTTCCGAATTATATGAAATGGGCAAATGTTCCGATTACGTTCGATCAATCAGACCACCCTCCTCATATCCCTCACCCTGGAAGACATGCTTTGATAGTTGACCCATTGGTGGAAACAGGAAACGGTAATTTTAGGCTAAGGAATGTCTTGATGGATGAAGGCAGTGGCATAAACCTTTTATATGCTAGTACCTTAAAAGACATGAACATTCCGATGTCCAAACTCAGTAACAGTTACTTGGAATTTCATGGGATCATCCCAGGAAAGAAAGCATTTTCACTAGGTATGATTACTCTGAATGTAGTTTTCGGTACACCTGATAATTTTCGGAAAGAAAGGATTACCTTTGAAGTAGTCGACTTTCCGAGTGCTTATCACGCGCTACTCGGACGGCCCGCTTATGCAAAGTTCATGGCAATTCCTTGCTATGTCTATTTGAAGCTAAAGATGCCAGGTCCTAAAGGTGTGATCACTGTATCCGGAAACTATAAACAAGCAGAAGAGCTGCTGCAAAAAGGATCACTTATAGCCGACCAGCAAATGGCAGAGGTTGAGTTTGCCGAGTTGAAGAAAACAGTTGACACGTCCGAGTTGTTACAACCTAAGAAATCATCTTCATTTGAGTCGGCAGGAGAGACCAAAAAGGTGCGGATACATCCTTCCGATGAGAACAAGTATACCAACATCGCCACCGATCTGGACCCTAAATAGGAACTCGAGCTCATCAACTTCCTCCGTGAGAATTGGGACATTTTTGCGTGGAAGCCATCTGACATGCCTGGAGTCCCAAGGGAGTTGGCTGAGCACAAATTACGGGTTGATCCAAAGGCAAGACCAGTAAAAGAGTCCCTTAGGCGTTTTTCTTCGGAAAAGAGAAAAGCTATCAGACAAGAAATAGCAAGATTGCTAGCAGCTAGATTCATCAGGGAAATTTTCCACTCCGAGTGGTTAGCAAATCCTGTGATGGTTCCAAAGAAAGATAAAACTTGGAGAACTTGTGTTGATTTCCGTCATCTCAATAAAGTTTGTCCAAAGGATCACTTTCCTCTTCCTCGCATTGATCATATTGTGGATTCCACATCTGGGTGTGAAAGACTATGTTTCCTCGATGCATACTTGGGCTATCATAAAATCCGATTATATGAACGAGATGAAATACTAACCGCATTTATAACTCCTTTTGGCTGTTTTTGCTATGTCACCATGCCATTCGGACTTAAAAATGCAGGGGCTACATATCAACGCATGATGCATAATTGTTTGATCTGGAAGATTGGCAAAAATGTTGAGGTATATGTTGATGACATTGTAATCAAATCAGCTGAAGGAAGTAACTTGTTGGCCGACCTGGCTGAAACCTTTCAGAGTCTGCGATCTTATAGCATCAAATTGAATCCATAAAAGTGTGTATTTGGTGTGCCAGCAGGAAAACTACTCGGTTTCATGGTTTCTGAAAGAGGGATTGAAGCTAACCCTAAGAAGATAGCAGCAATCCAGAACATGAAGCCCCCTCAGAAACTCCGAGATGTTCAAAAATTGACAGGGTGTCTTGCAGCACTCAGTCGATTCATTTCCCGACTTGGAGAGAAGGCACTCCCGCTCTATCAGCTAATGAAAAAGTCGTCAGACTTCAAGTGGACCGAAGAAGCTCAGGTGGCCTTCGAAGAATTGAAAAAACAGTTGTCAACTCGGCCAGTTCTCGCAGCACCGAAAGAAAAGGAGCCACTCTTGCTGTACATCGCAGCCACAAGCCAAGTCGTCAGCATAGCTATAGTGGTGGAAAGAGAAGAGGAAGGAAAAACACATAAGATTCAAAGGCCTGTGTATTTCATCTCCGAGGTCCTCACGCCATCCAAGCAGCGATATCCTCATTACCAGAAGTTGGCAATGGGAATTCACATGGCATCTCTAAAGCTGGTTCACTACTTTGAAGACCACTCGATCACAGTAGTCTCAGAATCTCCTTTGGCCGAGATAATGAACAACAGATATGCCACGGGCAGAATTGCGAAATGGGGATTAGACCTCTTACCATATGATATCCAGTATCAGCCCAAGAAGGCAATCAAATCACAGGCTCTGGTAGATTTTTTGGCCGAATGGACAGAAGCACAAAGCATCCCACAACCAATCCCTGAGCACTGGACTATGTTTTTTGACGGATCAAAGATGTTAAATGGGGCAGGAGCAGGAGTAGTGTTGGTTTCCCCGAGAAAGGATGAAATGAGATTTGTCCTCCAAAGCCATTTCCCCGCAACAAATAATGAAGCTGAGTATGAGGCCCTCTTGTATGGATTACGAATGGCCATTTCACTCGGGATCAGAAGGTTGATGATTTTTGGAGACTCCGATCTAGTGATCAATCAGGTCATGAAAGAATGGGATATACGGAGCGCAGCAATGACAACCTACTGTGTAGCAGTCAGAAAATTGGTGAAATTTTTTGATGGGCTGGAGCTCCATCACATCCCGAGAGCTCAGAACCAAGCAGCAGATGACATAGCCAAGTTAGGATCCACTCGGGGTCAAATCCCCTCAGGAATTTATCTGGAACACATACATGCACCAACCGTGAAGGAAGACCCTTACTCGGAAGCCGACCCAAGGATGCTACCAGATGGGAACATTCCAGACAAAGAAGATATTCCCGCGGTTGTAGATCTTGTCTTTGACATAGAGGTAATTCCCCCCGAGTGGTCCTTGCCCATTCTGAGATTCTTGCAAAAACAAGAGCTGCCAGAAGATGAAGTAGAAGCCAAGCAAGTAGTGCGAAAAGCAAAATCCTATTCGATGATCAACAACGAGTTGTACAGAAACAGTGTTACAAAACTTCCCCAGCGGTGCATATCGGAAGAAGAAGGTCGACTCATCTTACAAGACATACATTCCGGCGAATGCGGTCACCATGCGTCAAGTCGGACACTAGTAGCCAAAGCCTTCCGAGCAGGATTCTTCTGGCCGAGTGCTTTAAGGGATGCCAAAAATATTGTGGATCATTGCAGAGGATGCCAGTTTTACGCGAATCAGCCACAGAAGCCAGCTTTCGAGCTGAAGACAATACCCTTAGCTTGGCATTTTGCTACATGGGGGTTGGACATGATAGGCCCCTTGAAAACAGGCACATCCGGGTTCACTCATATCCTAGTAGCTGTGGAAAAGTTCACAAAATGGATAGAGGCAAAACCAATAAAAAGCTTAGACTCAGCCGCTGCAGTTAGCTTCATCCAGGGCATTGTACACCGTTTCGGCGTTCCCCATGATATCATCACCGACAACGGGTCGAATTTCAAATCACCCGAGTTCAAGCAGTTTTGCTGGAACATGGGTACCAGAGTAAACTTCGCCTCAGTAGCACACCCTCAATCCAATGGCCAGGTAGAGCGAGCAAATGGGTTGATCTTGAAAGGAATCAAACGACGTCTTATGCGGGAACTAAAGGAAGCAGCGGGAGCCTGGGTTGAAGAGCTACCCTCAGTATTGTGGGGATTGAGAACGACTCCAAACCGGTCCACTCGGGCGACCCCCTTTTTCCTGGTGTATGGTGCAGAAGCTGTCCTGCCGAGTGACCTGAAACACAATGCTCCTCGAATAACTCAGTATACTGAAGAAGAATCTGAGACAACTCGGCAGGATGGTATTGACCTTTTAGAAGAAGAGAGGAACTTAGCCCTAACACGCTCGGCATTTTACCAACAAGACCTTCGACGATATCACGAGCGTCATATCCGAGCTCGCTCCTTTCAGGAAGGTGACATGGTTTTGCGTGTCAAGCAGACCTCTGATCACAAGCTAGCCCCTCCCTGGGAAGGTCCTTACATTGTAACCCGAGTCTTAGGTAATGGAGCCTATCGGCTATATGATGTAACGAATAATAGAGAAGAACCACATGCATGGAATGCCCAAATGTTACGGCGCTTCTATGCATGAGATTCTTATCAATCGATTCAATAAAGAGATTCTGCCTTCATCAATTGCATTCTTAATTCAAGCTTTCATCCGAGTTGTATGCAGCTCGGACAAAAGCTTAAGCTGACTTCTACTAGAAACCTTGAAAACCCGAGAAGAAGAGGAAAAACGATGATTTCAGAAACATAGTTCTATATCCTTGCAGATAACTGGTTATAGCAAGTTACCCAACAAGTTGTTCGTCCGAACTGTAAGCAGCTCGGACGAAAGCTTACGAAAAATTTACCTAAGTTACTTTCCGAAACTTGGGGGCTACTTAACGTTACGAAAAATCCAAGTTTTTCGTCCGAGCTGCACACAGCTCGGACGAAAGCTTAAGCAAAATTTAACTAAGTTACCCAACAAGTTTTTCTGAAACTTGGGGGCTACTTAACGTTACGAAAAATCCAAGTTTTTCGTCCGAGCTGCACACAGCTCGGACGAAAGCTTAAGCAAAATTTAACTAAGTTACCCAACAAGTTTTTCTGAAACTTGGGGGCTACTTAACGTTACGAAAAATCCAAGTTTTTCGTCCGAGCTGCACACAACTCGAACGAAAGCTTAAGAAAAATTTAACTAAGTTACCCAACAAGTTTTTCTGAAACTTGGGGGCTCCTTAACGTTGCGAAAAATCCAAGTTTTTCGTCCGAGCTGCACACAGCTCGGACGAAAGCTTAAGCAAAATTTAACTAAGTTACCCAACAAGTTTTTCTGAAACTTGGGGGCTCCTTAACGTTGCTAAAAATCCAAGTTTTTCGTCCGAGCTGTACGCAGCTCAGACGAAATCTTAAGCAAAACTTAACCAAGTTACCCAACAAGTTTTTCTGAAACTTGGGGGCTACTTAATGTTATGAAAAATCCAAGTTTTTCGTCCGAGCTGTACGCAGCTCGGACGAAATCTTAAGCAAAACTTAACTAAGTTGCCCAACAAGTTTTTCCGAAACCTGGGGGCTACTTAACGTTGCGAAAATTCCAAGTTTTCTCGTCCGAGCTGTACGCAGCTCGGACGAAAGCTTAAGCAAAACTTAGCTAAAGTTACCTAACAGGTTCTTCTGAAACTTGGGGGCTACTTAACGTCACGACAAAACTCAAGTTCCTTATCCGAACTGTACACAGCTCGGATGAAAGCTTAAGCCGCATTTTACTAAGTTGCTCAACAAGTACTTTAAAAACCAGAGAGAAAGGAGGAACAATGATTTCAGAAACATAGTTCTATATCCTTGCAGATAACTGGTTATAGCAAAACAAATCAACACCTCAGAGTCAGGACTTCTTAATAAAGGGCAGTAGTTTTAAAGGACAAACTGTGTACCCAGGGCACATCAACAAGACATAAACTATTTATTACAAAACCACTCGACATTCCGAGGAAAATTTAACTGCTTTTCCCTCAACTCGATCAGGCATCACTTGCCTCATCAGATTCACTGGTAACTCCAGTAGATTCCACAAAGAAATCAAGATCTGGGATCTTTGCAATTCGACTCGCAGTCTCAGCATACCGTGACAATAAGGTCGTACAGCTCGGACCATGCTCAGGATCACCTTCTCCGACTCGTTCCAGATTGTGAACCTTTTCTGAAAAGTGAGCTTTAGTCAGAGCCAGAGCATAATTGGCACCACTGCGTGCTGAAGACCTCTTCCAACGAGCAATCTACTGCGGAGCAGCCTGAAGCACAGGAACAACTGTATCCAGATGAACACGATTTTCCTCAGTAGGCGAGATGTAATTCCTCAACCCTAAGGTGGCACCCATGGTCTCTTCAGCATATTTCTTCGCCTTGGCGCACCTCATGGTTAGCAGACCTCTGGACAAGGCAAATTCCGTCGTCCTGGGAGTATAATTATCTTTCTTCATCAACTCGGCAAACTGTGCCATATGAGCCTGTTCCGCTTTAGGATTGGTGGAATAAACTGCAAAGACAATAATGGCGTATAAATCAAACCAAATTAACAAGACAGAAACAAGTCGGACGCACAAAAAAGAATGGCATCTTACTAGATAGCATCTCGCTAAATGAAGCAAACCTCCCGGCACAATATTCTTCAGCATTTTTGACAGACTCCTGAGTTGCGGTCAGCTCAGCTTCATGCTCTTCCTTATCTTTGGACCGCAGCTCGGAGAGTTTCTGCAGGTCGGACTGAAGTTTGGAGATGACAACTTCCTTTTCCTCAAGAGCCTTCTTGTGGCTGGCCACTTGCTTTTCCAGGATTTTCTTTTCCTTCGCACGTTTCTCAGCTTGTTCAATCTCTTTCTTCATTTTGCTCACAAATTCATCACTTTATTTCACCTTCGCATCAAACACCTTCTTTGCAGCCTCTGCAGATTTAATAATCGGAAATATCACGTGGTGAAAAATCTCGAATTCCTCTTAAGATACAAGAAGCAGAGCCTTACCACTATCCTCAGCATGTTTTTTCTTCAAGACTTCATGCTCTCCCTGCAGTTTTACAAAAGCAGTGCCTAGTTCGCAAGCCTCCTGGCACAGGAAAAATTATTCAAGACCCAGTCTCTACAACATAAGACTCCGAATAACTCCAAGAAGTTACTCGGAGCCTTGGGGGCTACACCCAGTGGGTGCACTAAGAAGTGCCCCCACTGGAAGATCACCAAACCACTAGTCTCTACAACATAAGACTCCGAATAACTCCAAGAAGTTACTCGGAGCCTTGGGGGCTACACCTTGTGGGTGCACTAAGAAGTGCCCCCACTGGAAGATCACCTAACCACTAGTCTCTACAACACAAGACTCCGAATAACTCCAAGAAGTTACTCGGAGCCTTGGGGGATACACCCAGTGGGTGCACTAAGAAGTGCCCCCACTGGAAAATCACTAAATCAATAATCTGTACATAAGACTCCGAGTAACTCCAAAAAGTTATTCGGAGCCTTGGGGGCCACACCTACGAGATGCACTAAGTAGTACCCCCACAAGTAAATTCTCAAAACAATTCGGAAATATGTACACCCAGTGGGTAGAAAACTTGCACATGTACTTACATGCATTCTGGCCTTTATCACTCTAGCATCAGAAGCCATCTCACGTAGCCGTAGCTCGATTTCCGAGGCCTTCGCCAAAGACCCCTTCAATCCGTCCAGAACATCACCCTCAAGCAAGGTATCAACTGAGACTAAAGGGGGAGAAGCTTGAACTTCTCCTGGGGCAGCAACAGGAACAGTAGAGCTCTTCTCGACATTCTTCACCCCTGAGGTAGTAGGAGGAACCGCTGCCGTAGGGGTAATAACCTCCTGATTGGTATAACCTTCCGGAACAGTCCGCGTGCTGGGAGCAGGGAAGATCGTCTCATTCGCAGTTGGGATCGGATCTGCGTCACGATCAATGTCCATGTCTAACAAAAGAAATTTATAAGCAAAGCCTTGAGCAAAGATGAAATTCAGAGCCAAAGAATGTATACTGACCATCGATTGCAGTTCGTTCAGGAATAGAATCCAACACCTGAAAATCAGTCACAACACAGTTGCTAACATCTTCATAAGCTGCAGCATCAGGAGCCTCAACGCCAGGAAGCGTCTCGGAACCACTCGGACGAACACTGCAACATAAAGAATGTTAGGATCGACAAAGATCACTGAGGATAAATAAAAAGTTGTCGGATTTTACTTCCGAGCTGTCTTAAGAGCCCGTCTTGGGGGAGCAACAACGACAGGAGCAGCCTGAGTAGCTCCCGACTCGGAAACCTTCTTGGGGATTTTGGCGGCATCTGTCGAAGCACTAGCTTTCCTCCCGCCAAGGGTAGAAAGCGTCTTCCGCTGTTTCATGGGAGCCACCTTCCCATGACTCGGGCTAAGGGCGGCGGCCTTGTTGCTATTCTCCCCTTTACTCGGAGACATGGGACGCTTCATCCCCCGTACGGATCCTTCCCGAGCTGCTTCACGGTCATGATTATTCTTGGAGCGCTGCTCGGCAGTAGTACGAGGAGGCACTACATCAGACTCCGTCTCTTCGTCATCTTCAATCCCGAGCCCTGCGTCGTTGTTGCTGTCCTCGTCCTCATCTTCAGGATTTTGCGGCGCCAAAGGGATCGGGGATGGAGCGACGTTCGTCTAAAAGAGGGACAGAATAACCAAGTTAAAATTCAGGACTTATCGCAACATCCAAAAGACTAGCCAGGGAAAAGCAAATCACCAGAGTCGGAGGACGGTTAATATCAAGAGGCCTGACTCGGCCAGACATCTGCGCACCATGAGTCACGCTGGTAATGATCTTCATGAGTTGCTCAAATTCTTTCTGAGACATCGCCGAGTTGTTATAGCGGGTGTTATCATCAACTCCCGTGTACTCCCACATCCTCCTAGCTCGGGCTTGCAGAGGTTGAATTCTCCGACTGACGAAAAGAGCAATAAGATCCATGGCGTCCAACCCCGCTTTCTTCATCCTCACTACTTCCCTCATCAGTGGTAAAACCCGCTGTTTCTCGGAAGCGAGCAACCGGGGATTCCAGCCTCGGGAGTCGGCCAGCCTGACATCCGAGTAAGGAGGCAACGTCCGAGTACCAGGGGCAGTTTCCACCAAACAATAAAACCAGCTATTTTGCCAGTTCTTCACGGAATCGGGCAAGCTAGAAGCGAAATACTGGATACCCTGCCTCTTCGCCAAAAACAGCCCCCCGCAAAGATGATTTATCTCTGCCTCCCCAGAGTTCTTTATCTTTTGGGGCTTTATGGTGTAAATGGTGCAGAAAAGGTTCCAATGAGGATCGATACCAAGAAAACCCTCACACAAAGAGAAAAAGCTAGACAGAAGCGTGATAGAATTGGGAACGATGTGATGCAGCTGAGATCCGGTGAAAGCAAGAAAATCAAGCAAGAAAGGATGAGGAGGAAGAGAAAATCCCCTATCCACATGAGAAAGGAGCAGAACCCGCTCGTCCTCCCTAGGGTGAGGTTCAACCTCACCTGGGCCAGGAAGGTGGCAGCCATGGCGAGGGAGTAGCCCCTCGTCCTGGTAGCGTCGGATGTTCTCCACCGTGACGATGGAAGGCAACCATTCCCCCGCAGACATGAAGCCAAGGGAGCAAGCGGATAGGAGCCCCGCTGGTATGAAGAGCGCCTGGAAGATCACCAATGGGAGAAGAAACCCTCGATCTAGAAGGTCACCAACGGAAAAGAGGAAGGAGCAAGCGTTGTACTGAGAAGAAAGAGGAAAATAGGAAGCTGTATTTATAAGATACAAGAGGGAAGCCCACACAGTTATCAAGGCATTTAATGAGGGCGCCCGTTACGGTCCCGCAAATCTAGCCTCCTTAAAAGGCGCGCAGTTAATGATAAAATAACTGACCGTCGCGGAAATCGAGGAACCGCTCTGACAGAAAAGATCCCCTGACAGAAAAAATATTCGCTCCCTTGGAAAAGCGGCCTGGGAGCAAGACATACAAAATTTCTCCAAGTTAGCACAACTCGGAAGTAAAAAACCCTTAGACAATTTCTCCGAGTAAAAACCTTACTCGGAAGAAAGTCAAACAAATAACTTTTTCAGACAAGCCCAACTCGGACAAAAATCTCATTTTTCTGATTCATTCTGAATAAGTCATCACTCGGAAAGGATCATTAAAAACAATCCGAGTAAGTCATCACTCAAAACAACTAAAATAGGCAATCACTTTCAGAGAATCCCGAACTAGCTTCGGTAAGCATTACAGAGGAAGTTCCGAATAACTAATTCGCTGATAATCCGTCTCTGACGTAGATCGCAAGATTATTAGCACGATCTGGTGTGAGGGGTAAAGAATTGATATCCCATGGGATACGATTTAAAGCTCGTCAGCTGATGCTTTAAATATCAAACTTTACAGATTTGGTTACATATGGGGTTTAAGGCCTTTTACCCCAAGACACGCCTTCCGAGGCCTCAGTCTACCTCTTTCGAGAGACGCTTGAGTGTCGCCAAATCCTTCCAAAAACGACTCACCCTACACATAATCGAGGGGACAGTGTAAATATTGATAAAGTCCTTCCGGGCCTCTTATCGAATTTGATCTCCACATACCTCATGAATTCACGCGAGCACCCAGAAGCACTTGGGGGCTACTGTCGTCGTAATACCTAAGGTATACCCCCATGTTCCTTATATCAGGGGATACCCTTAGTTCTACCACCTCTTGGAAAATACTTGTAAATCAAAACATAAATAAAAACCTCTTATTTCTTTTCTATCCGAGTAAGAAACTGCTCGGATCAAATCAAACTCTTCCGACTAGTTAGTTTACTCAAGCGACACCATTAATACAGGAGAAACCTTATTCAGAAGAGGCCCTTTCTCGAGTAAGGCGTCACTCGGAGCGAAGCACTACCATCCGAATAAGGTGGTTACTCGGAAGAAGAAGAAGCCGAACTGCATGGTACTCGGATAAGAGGAAGAAGGACTGCTGTTACAAGACATTAAAGCCATAGGCGTTACCCCTACTTAAATAGCAATAATGGAGAGACGTTTCCCATTGTAATAATAGCCATCCTTAAACTCTGTAATTAAAACCCATTACTGGGCAATGAAGGGACATGGCGCACTCTATATAAGCCCATCCTTTCACCCCAGCAGGGACAACTTGGACATCTAGAGAAAGAACACCCCAAACTATTTGGGACAGGATTAAGGTTGTTATCTCCAAGGAGAGGCCTAACCTATATAACTTTTCCTGGTGTCACCATCTTTGCGTACAGATCTTCATAGCTCCATCACTACCCTAAGATATTACCACGACAGCCGGCACTCGGGAGCCGACCCGACGTGTTTCATCCTTCCGAAGGTTGGAGCTCGGAGATTCAAGTCGGCAACCTCGTCCACCTACCCGGGAGGAGCGGGAAGAGGTAGAAGCGGCCGAGCGACTGCTTAATACCCCAATTGACACGAGCACTCCAGAAGGGCGAGGCCTGGAGGCAGCCAGGCTAACCAATTTGGCTGAGCGGGACCGTCTGGCCGAGCTGGAAAACACTCTCGAGCACCAAGCTCGGGAAGTAGCTCGGCTCAGAAAAAACAGAACCAGTCGTCAACTGCGGGGCCCAGGTCGAGAACCTTTCCGAGCTATGGCACCCCAATCGAAAATCTCATAGCGGCAACTAGGATCGCAAACTCTCTGCAGCCCAGTGGATCGGCAGCGGAAGAAATTCAGCACCTCGCGTTCCTCTTGCAAGCCGCAGTCGATCAAAACGCTGCTGTCAGCCAATCACAGCAGCGAATCCATTCCCAAGTTCCCCCTGCAAGGACGTCACTGTCAGTACACACACCCTATGGGGAAGCACGGAGGAACAGAAACAGTTCGCCTCGGCGCGGACATGAACCTCGAGGGGATCATCGCCAAGAGCAATATCGGCATGAAGACCTCAGAAGAATAGAAGCCCGTGGGATGGGTCGGCCCGCACCTCGGAGGGAGGAGTTCCCGCGGCACCGAGACGACCGTTATTTCGACATTGAAGATGACGCCCGAAGCCATCTTGTTCAGACCCGAGTCGACCGCGCCAGAACTCATTGTCAGGATCAGGCTCGGCCCTCAATGGCCACAGGACCGGTCTGCTTTAGCGAAAGGATTCGGTCTACCCCCATTCCGCCACACTTCAGGATAGCCCAGGGGGTGGACAAATACTGAGGTGATGCCAAACCCCAAACATGGCTGGATGATTACAGAATAGCCGTGCAGATCGGAGGGGGCGGTGACGAGATAACCATGATGCACCTGCCGTTGATGTTAGAGGGCTCGGCTCGGGCGTGGCTGAATCAGCTGCCCCTAAGTAGCATTTGGGTTTGGGAAGACCTCGAAAGAGTATTCATCAAGAATTTTGAGGGGACCTACAAGAGGCCCGGAGGCCTGACCGAGTTGCAACTGTGCGTCCAGGGCAACACCGAGACAACTCGGGACTACATCCAGAGGTGGATCACACTCCACAACTCGGTCGAAGGAGTCTCTGAGTTCCAGGCCATTCACGCTTTTAAGCAGGGGGTCAAGTACAAGGAATTAAGTCTCAAGCTGGCAAGGTCACCGCACATCACCTCACTCGGGAAGATGATGGAGATAGCAAACAAGTACGCCAATGGCGAGGAAGAAATCCGGTAGAAGAATCAACAGCATAGAGGAGGTGGCAGCTCGGCACCGAACCCGAAGCAGAAGACCGTAAAAAACAAGAGAAAGGCGGAGGACACCCCAACAGACGCAGAGTTGGTGTCGGAATCAAATGCTTCGGGCCTTCATGGCAAGGGTCAAGCGCGAAAGGAGTGGCAACCGAGGCAGAAAAGACCATCCAATGACGATGAAGTTCTGGATCAGCCCTGTCCTCTCCAAACCACCCGCGATGCCGAGGGAAAGGTGGTTATCCCAAAGCATACAGCTCGGCAGTGCCGCCTGATCAAGAGAGCAGCCCAGAATGCAAGAACAGGCCCCCAGCAAGACAAGGAGACCGAGAAGAAGAAAGCACCCAGCCCGGAACTGGACAGCGAAGGTTTCCCGCGGGAGGACGGAGTGTTGGTCATCTTCGCAGGACGAGAATCGAAGAGGGTGGAAAAAATAAGGTTCAGAGAAGTCAACTCGGCGGCTCCGGCAGTTCCGAGTTACATGAAGTGGGCCGACGTCCCCATCACTTTTGATCAGTCGGACCACCCTCCTCACATTCCTCACCCGGGAAGACACGCCCTGATTGTGGACCCTTTGCTAGAAACGGAAAATGGTAACTTCAGGATAAGGAATGTCTTGATGGACGGTGGCAGCGGAATTAACATCCTGTATGCAAGCACTCTGAAGAGCATGAACATCCCGATGTCCAAACTCCGCAAAAGCTACCTGGAATTTCATGGGATAATCCCGGGGAAAAAAGCGTACTCACTCGGAATGATCTCCCTCAATGTGGTCTTCGGTACTCCGAGTAACTTCCGGAAAGAAAGGATCACCTTTGAAGTAGTGGACTTCCCGAGTGCGTATCACGCTTTACTCGGAAGGCCGTCCTACGCAAAATTTATGGCCATCCCCTGTTACGTCTACCTGAAGCTCAAGATGCCCGGTCCTCACGTCGTGATCACTGTCTCAGGAGACTACAAGAAAGCTGAAGACCTGCTGCAGAAAGGCTCCCTGATAGCTGATCAGCAGATGGCCGAGGTCGAATTGGCCGAATACAAGAAGACCGTCGACTCGTCCGAGTTGCTGCAGCCAAAGAAGACATCGTCATTCGAGTCGGCCAGAGAAACCAAGGGGGTGTAGATACACCCAACAGATGAAGGCAAGTACACCAACATCGCTACCGATCTGGATCCCCAATAGGAACTCGAGCTCGTCAACTTCCTCCGTGAGAATTGGGACATTTTCGCGTGGAAGCCCTCCGACATGCCTGGAGTCCCAAGGGAGTTGGCCGAGCACAAGTTGCATGTAGATCCGAAGGCAAGACCGGTAAAGAGTCCCTCCGACGGTTTTCCTTTGAGAAAAGGAAGGCCATCAGGCAGGAAATAGCTAGACTATTAGCAGTCGGATTCATTAGGGAAATCTTCCACTCCGAGTGGTTAGCAAATCCTGTAATGGTTCCAAAGAAGGATAAATCTTGGAGAACTTGTGTCGATTTTCGCCATATCAATAAAGTTTGTCCCAAAGACCATTACCCTCTTCCTCGTATGACCAGATTGTGGACTCCACATCAGGTTGCGAGAGATTATGTTTCCTCGATGCATACTCGGGTTACCACCAAATCCGACTATATGAACGAGACGAACTCAAAACGGCGTTTATAACCCCATTCAGATGTTTTTGTTACATCACGATGCCATTAGGACTAAGGAAAGCAGGTGCCACGTACCAGCGCATGATGCAGAATTGTCTGATCTGGCAGATCGGCAGGAACGTGGAAGTCTACGTGGACGACATTGTAATCAAATCGGCTAAAGGGAGTAGTTTCCTAGCAGACCTAGCAGAAACCTTCCAGAGCCTCCGAGCCTACAGCATTAGGCTTAATCCTGAAAAGTGCGTTTTCGGCATGCCAGCAGGGAAGCTACTCGGATTCATGGTCTCCGAGCGAGGGATAGAAGCCAACCCGAAAAAAATCGCGGCAATTCAGAACATGAAACCTCCCAAGCAGCTCCGAGACGTCCAAAAGTTAACAGGCTTCCTCGCAGCACTCAGTCGGTTTATTTCCAGATTGGGAGAGAAAGCCCTACCTCTCTACCAACTGATGAAAAAATCGCTGATTTTCGTCTGGACGGAAGAGGCTCAAATAGCTTTTGAAGAACTCAAGAAGCAATTGTCAACTCGGCCAGTCCTGGCAGCACCCCAGGAAAAAGAGCCGCTCTTGCTGTATATCGCTGCCACAAGCCGAGTTGTCAGCATAGCCATAGTGGTGGAGAGAGAAGAAGAAGGAAAAGCACATAAGGTGCAAAGACCGGTGTATTACATCTCCGAAGTCCTCACACCATCCAAGCAAAGATACCCTCACTACCAGAAGATAGCAATGGGGATTCACCTGGCGTCTCAGAAGCTCGCACATTATTTCCAGGATCATCCCATCACAGTGGTCTCTGAAGCCCCCCTGGCAGAAATTATGAACAACAGATATTCAACAGGCAGAATAGCAAAATGGAGTTTGGACCTACTCCCCTTTGACCTCAATTACCAAGCTAAGAAAGCAATCAAGTCACAGGCACTGGTGGACTTCCTAGCCGAGTGGGTTGAAGTCCAACACCCCCCACAGCCAACACCAGAACATTGGACAATGTTCTTTGATGGCTCCAAGATGCTACATGGCGCAGGGGCTGGGGTGGTACTAGTCTCACCCAGAAAGGATGAGGTGCGATACGTCCTACAAATCCATTTACCAGCAACAAACAACGAGGCAGAATATGAAGCTCTTCTGTATGGCATGCGAATGGCTATCTCACTCGGAGTCAGGAGACTTATGGTATTCGGAGATTCAGACTTAGTAATCAACCAAGTAATGAAAGAGTGGGACATCCGAAGCCCAACAATGACAACCTATTATGTAGCAGTGAGAAAATTGGAGAAAAAATTTGATGGACTGGAGTTCCATCACATCCCAAGGGTAAAAAATCAGGCAGCAGACGACCTTGCCAAATTGGGTTCCACCCGCGGACAGATCCCACCAGGGATCTATCTGGAACACCTACATTCCCCTACAGTCACAGAAGATCCCTTCCTGGAGGCAGATCCAGACATGCTGCCTGACAAGAACATCCCCAGCAAAGAAGACATACCCGCAGTAGTTGACATGGTGTTTGATGTGGAGGTCATTCCCCCCGAGTGGACACGCCCAATCCTTAACTATCTGCAAAAACAAGAGTTGCCCGACGACGAGGTAGAAGACAAACAGATAGTCCGCAAGTCCAAGTCCTACTCGGAGATCAGCGGAGAACTGTACAGGAACAACATCACTCATATCCCCCAGCGATGCATCTCCAAGGAAGAAGGCCGTTGCATACTGCAAGAAATCCACTCGGGAGATTGTGGCCATCATGCTTCAAGTCGGACGTTAGTGGAAAAAGCTTTCCGAGGTGGTTTCTTCTGGCCCGACGCCCTCAGCGATGCCTGGTACATCGTGGACCATTGCGAGGGCTGCCAGTTTTACGCCAACCAGCCTCGCAAACCAGCTTCCGAGCTGAAGACCATCCCCCTAGCCTGGCCATTTGCAGTATGGGGATTGGATACGATCGGACCACTCCGAACGGGCAAGCATGGATTCACCCACATTCTGGTCGCCGTAGACAAGTTTACAAAATGGATAGAAGCAAAGCCTATCAAGAACCAAGACTCCGCTACAGCAGTCAGCTTTATGCAGGGCATCATCCATCGGTTCGGCGTCCCGCATGACATCATTACTGATAATGGACCGAACTTCAACTCAGCCGAATTCAAGAAATTCTGTTGGTCCAATGGCATCCAGGTCAATTTCGCCTCAGTCGCACACCCACAGTCCAACGGCCAAGTCGAACGAGCCAACGGACTAATACTCAAAGGAATCAAGCCTCGGCTCCTCCGGGAACTAAAGGAAGCAGCAGGCGCCTGGGTTGATGAACTCCCTTCGGTCTTGTGGGGATTGCGCACAACTCCCAATCGCTCAACTCGGTAAACCCCCTTCTTCCTCATCTACGGCTCAGAAGCAGTCGTTCCGAGTGACCTCAAGCACAATGCACCCTGTATAAGCCAGTACACAGAAGCTGAAGCCGAAGAAGCACGGCAGGACAGCGTTGACCTCCTGCAAGAGGAACGAAATTTAGCTCTCACCCGCTCGACGTTTTATCAACAAGACCTTCGCCGATATCACGACCGACACGTCCGAGCCCGCTCCTTCCAATAAGGCGACATGGTACTTCGCATCAAGCAAACTTCGGATCACAAATTAGCTCCCCCATGGGAAGGCTCGTTTATCATCTCCAGAGTACTGCACAATGGGGCCTATCACCTGTATGATGTAACCAATAAGATAGAAGAGCCTCATGCCTGGAACGCCCAGTTACTGCGCCGATTCTATGCATGAGCAAGCTTGTAAAATACGAATAAAAATTACTTGTACGCCTTGCGCGCCTTTTTCCCATTCGTTTTCATTATATAAAAACAGGTTTTCTTCCGAGCTGCGAGAAGCTCGAAAAAACTCTATCAATCAGGTTTTCCATCCGAGATGTGCGCAGCTCGGACGAGAACTTAGAAAACTAATGATAAGTGCTCACCAACGCCCCAAAGGCTTGACGAAGCACAACATCATCTGCATTGAGGACCTTGTATACAAGATCTTCAATAGAAAAAAAAATTCTAAGTATGCCCAAGCCTCAAGAGGCTTGGGGGCTGCTTAAAGCTATAAAAACAGGTTTTCTTCCGAGCTGCGAGCAGCTCGGAAAAACTCTATCAATCAGGTTTTCCATCCGTGCTATGCGCAGCTCGGACGAGAACTTAGAAAACTAATGATAAGTTCTCACCAACGCCCCAAAGGCTTGACGAAGCACAACATCATCTGCATTGAGGACCTTGTATACAAGATCTTCAATAGAATTTTGAAAGTCCAAGTATGTGATCAGAGGGGGAGGGGGTGAATGATCACTTCAAAATTTTCTACTGAAACTATTGAAGTGAAGCATTAACAGTGCGGAATAGCGAAGAATAACTGGAAGTGAAACTAACTGCAGTGAATCAAAACACATTGAAGCATAACAGTGAAGCAAATGCAATACTAAAGGTAAATGCTTGAAGTAAAACGAACTGGGACTCGACGATGTTTGTTCGACCAGTTCACGCTCTGCAAAGCGCTACGTCTAGTTGGAGGGACTGGTGATTGAACACCTGGAGCAAATCTCTCTCTGTCCGTTACTCCACTGCATCAAACTCCTTGAGCTTGATCAGTTCTTCACTCGTGGTTGATTATTGAGGAAATCACCGAAACCTTTGACAAACTGGACCTCGAGGCGACAATTACTCTTCGCTCTCTGAAGAACAACTCTCTAACCGTCTAGGAGAATTGCAGTTCTCCAAGATAAAAAGGCTAGAAAGCTTTCACCTAAGTCATTTCGAATCTACTCAGATCAATGGGACTTAGGTTTCAGTATCTGGATTTTGGGTTTTGCTTCGGTGGCGTTTTTGGGGTTGCTCTCTACAGTCTCTCTTGGAATGATCTCAGAGCAGCCACCCGCAAATGGAGGAGGGGGCGGCGTATTTATAGTTGGCGATCCCGAGGTGCGGAATGACCAAACTGACCCGAGGTGACAGCTTGACACGTGTCCACAACGGTCGGATTTGTCATGAATGGGCAACTTTACTTGAGGAACAAGTAAAGCTGACTCACGGACTTAGTTCTGCTTCAGAAGCCACAGAACGAAGTCTTTGCTACCGAAGCTTAACTAAGTGCACATGAGATTTCTTCACTCAGGCTTCTCACTTGGTGTGGATTTGATCTGAGCATTTCTCAATGACTTCGATGTCCACAAACTAAATACCCCTCTTGATAGTACGGTTTGTCCTATGACTCAAGGAACAGAAAAAGAACTACACAAAAACATCTAAGTGTTGCGCCGTCTTCTTCATTTCCTGCAATGAGTAGAGCTTCAGGACACCTTTATTTTTGGGGGGTCAACCTTCGTGATTAAACTTCACTCCGAGGGTAATGCATCGATAACTTGAAAACCTTCATTGAAGCTTTATCACATGGATTGTCCTTCAGGAACCTATGCAACTGTTTACACTTGAAAACATTGTTAGTTCCTCTACTGTCTTGTCCAACAATATCCAAAACACACGGGGGAAAAACTTTGCTCTTACAATCTCCCCCTTTTTGGACTATTGTTGACAAAACAGGCATCGATAAAAGATATTGAAGTTTTTGTGAAGGATGGGACAAACTCTAAGATATGAAGCTTTTGGCTCCCCCTGAATGCAAACATCGAAGATTTATACAATCGAAGTTAATGCTTGAGATAATTTTTCTTCGGTGGAGAGCAAAACGAAATATCTTAGTGAATACGATTGCATTGAAGATATATATCCAGGAATGTATGCAATAGCTTCCAATGACTTGTGACTTAGAAATAATAACCACCTGCAAGATAGAGGATACGAAGAAATACTTGCAAGAAAAGGGGTTATTAAAACTTTAAGTGTAGCACATGAGTAGCATGACCGAAGTAAAACTTTAAGTTACAACCCAATCGAAAGAATGGAATGTTGGTCGTAACTTAACCAAACGAAGCAAAAACAGATATCAAGAACCCTTTCCCCGATGCAAAACTAACTCATCGATGCCCTCATTCTCCCCCTTTTTGTCAATGATTGGACAAAAGGTTGAGAAGAGGTTCGAGAGATCTATTACGCAGCAGCAGCACCCTGAGAACCCGACGAAGCAGTGCTCGACGAAGACTCATCCGACGAAGATTGATCGCCTGAGGATTCTTCTTCGGAAGATGATGTAGGAAGAGCTTCGTGGCGTGCCTGAGTGATGAGGTTGATGTCGAGGTCGCTGTCGTCGAGGCCGTCATCTCCCTTTGAGGTGATGGAGTCATTCTCAGAGACGGTGTCTGGCCGGATGGGTTCAGGCTCGTTGACGAAGAACACTTCATCAATCTTGTGCAGGGGAGGGATCTTCTGATTCGGGCGGTCCACTGAGTCATCGCATGAAAAGTGTCGCTCGAGGTACAGATACTCTTTGTAGATGCGATCTTTACGAAGACCTTTCACAGAGTTGAATTTTTGTAGACCTTTCCAGGAATGACGCTTGAGCACACGCAAGTACTGATTGTTGTTGAGTGTTATATTTCCAACATGGTTGATCTCATTAGCAAGAAACTGCATCCGGCGTTGAAGTGCTTCAATTAAGTTATCAAGCATTTGTTGCGAGCGAAGATTAACTTCAAAGTGATGGCAGTCTTTCTGGAACTCCTTTGATAAGTTGCGCTCATTGACTTCATGGCGCACACCAACATATGTAGCAAAAGGATCATTGGGCTTCCTCAGTAGTTCCAAAGAGTCACGCACTGGTGGGAGGAAAAGCTTCGGATGATGGCGTGCCACAAAGTCTTCGTTCCAACCATAGTTACATACTACTTGCAGCCAGGGAGCATAGGGTTTCAGCGTGAAAGGTAGCTCTGCTGCATGAACCAAATTCCTGATGAAGCAATCCTCAAAGTCAAATATGAGACCATGTGTGAGCTTCATAATTGCATGCCTTGTCTCAGGATAAAGATTCGATTCTTCCGAAGCAGTACTCAAAGGAATCAATGAGTTTTACAGAATGAAGAACCAAGTTCTTGATATGAAATTCAAATGCTTCGGGCGAATGTTTTGAGGTATATGGTTATCAGTGGCTTCAGGATCCAACAGAGTTGCAAATTCTTCTTCAGACAGATCAGGCGCAATATGAATCTTTTCGTGGACTCCAGAATGCCTTGGGATGTTAACAATTTCCATGAATTCGGCAGAGGACATCCTGAAGACTTTGCCTTGAATCATCCATTCAAGCGTCCATGAGCTGGGTTCATTGGCATCACCAGACACATAAAGGGTTGCATAGAATTGCTTGATGAGCTCTGAGTTGAAGGGAGTGCTCAACGCAAACAACCTAGACAAGTTCTGATTTTCAATAGTTTCGAGGACGTTCTGAAAGCATGATGCAGTGGAAAGACTTCGCAAGTCCAGAAACTTGTGCCTAAACAGAACTCCTTGCTGGCAGAAGACTTTGGTGTATAAGACTTGTTGTTCAGCAGTCCAAAAACGAAGATCATCAGCTGTGCGGTCAGAAGCATAAGGACTGACACCAAAGAATCGATGGCGCTTCCTATGTTGTTCCAGGTTGAATTCCGGACCATGCCTTGAATAATAACCAGCACCCTTGAAAATAGGAAAATTTTCACGCGGGTAACTGGAGTCAAGCTGGGTATCTTGGCATGGGCGCGAACAGTCACAAATTCTTTGCAGAGGAGCAATTTGATTGGCTCTTGAAGGGCGAGCAGATTGAGCGACTACAAGCACTTTCTCTTGCGACTGATTCAGAATTTGCACTAGTTCGTCTTTGTCATCATGTGCTTCGGTGTCGGGCAAATGTGCTTCAGACTCTTGAACAGTTCTGGCGGGGGAAAAATCTCTGGATACATGGGTTCTGGAGTGGGTTGGTGATGGAGCATAAGCTTCACAGGGAGGTGATGGAGGTGGTTCGGGAGCAACTGGTGGAGTGGGAATCCTTTCTGGTTCGAGGGTTGGGGCACGGATGGGTGTGGGAACACGAGGTGGTATAGGTGAGGTGTTTCGTGCAGGCGTTGGAGTGGGGGTAGGAGCTTTCTGTGGTGGAGTTTGCTTGGGGGTGGTTCTGGTAGGAGGAGGTGTGGGAGTCTTGGTGGGTGGATATGAAGGCTTTGATGCGGGCTTGGATGGCTTTGGCTTCGGAGCAGGAGTGGGAACGGCTTCAGGAGATTCCGGGGGCTGTTCATCACTTGTATCCATGTCTGCGGCTGAGGCCAAAGTAATCTTGCGCCTCTTGGTGGTTTTCTTCTTCGGTGAGGGTCCTGTTGCCTTTGATGGGGCAGGCTTAGGAGATGGTGGTGCAACAACGCGTTCAGCTTCGGGCGAAGCCTTACGTTTCCTCGAATCCCTTTCCATAATGGAAGCATTATGGTTCTTCACCATGTCATCTACATCGGCCTTTACTTTTCCTTTGTAGATTTTGATATTGTCCTTGGTGGTGGAGTTGACTTCTGTCACTCGTTGAAGCAATTGCAGGGCGTGCTGTTTGAATTCTTCATCAGGTTCTGATTCAGCTCGCTTCTGATAGTTGTGAATCTTTTTCATTTCTGCCCTGTCTCTTGAATGCAAATCCTTCAGCTGACTGATCATAGTAGAGATCATAGCTTCGATAGACCTGGAGATATACACTTCTCCAAAGTCAACAGCGTCAGGATCTTCAGCTGCACACTTCTCCCAAAGGGCTTCAGTGATGCCGAACTGATCCCAGAGTTCACCTTCACGAGAGTCAGGGACTGGATGGACACTCTGATGATCAGCTTCAGCTTGAGCTTCAGACAAAGATATGCCTTTCTGCTTCGATGGAATGGCTGAGGGAGTCATATTAACTACGGGCTTCTTCTGGCTTGCCCTAGCAGCTTTCTCAGCTTTCTTCGTTCTGAGGCTCTCTAATGAAGCCTTGCGTTTAGCTTCATGTTCAGCTAGCTGTTTAGCTTCAGCAGCTGCTTTCTCTTCATTCTTTGCGGCTTCGGCGAGCTTGCGCTTCGTCTCAGCCTTCTCTGCAGCCATCTTGGCTGAGTCCAATTCCTTTTTCTGTCTGGCAGCATCTTCATCTGCCTTCTTCTTCTCAGCTGCGCTTCTGGCATGGATGTTGCGCTCACGTGCCTCCGCGAGGTCTTTTTGTCTCAAATCTTCTTCAGTGAGCTTGTGCTTCGCTGAAGTATTTGTTGCAGCAGACTACTTGGGCTTCGTTGTTGCTGAAGCCTTTGCAAGTTGTTTCTTGGCGGGGTCGTGCTTCTGCTTTGATCGCCTCTCAGAGTCGGGGGCATCAGCCGGTGGCTTGGAGGCCAAGGGCTCCGAGACAACCAAGTTAGAGAGATCAATATTGGGACGAGCAGAAGGCTTGACCTTAGCATCAGGTTTCTCTCCTGGCTTTTTCTTCAGTGGGATCTGAAGTTTTTGTTTCTTGGGGGGAGCAGGATCATCCGATTCGTCATCTGCTTCGAATTCTGTTTCGTCATCAGCTGCATTGGATTCATCCATGATGGAATCTTCCAGAGCAGCTTGCTCTAGTCTGGCATGTTCTTCATCTTCTGTTGTAGCATGGGGTGGAGAAGCAGACTTCTTCTTGAGCTTCTTCTTCTTCTTAGAGCTTGGCCCAGCACCTTGGGCTTCAGCTTCAGCCAACTTGGTTGCCTTCTTCTCTTCTTTCAGCCTCTTGGCTTCAGCAGCGATTCTCAATCGTTCTTGTTCATCTGGGTAATCATCTGGTGTCTTGAGGGTGTTGGGGTGAGGAAGCTTCGGTGGAACTGGATAGTACAGGTGACGATTTTCTTCAGTGTACTGACTGCACATGGTTGTGGTGTACCGAAAGGGTGGACTGAAGGCAAACTGCATAGTCCACTTCCAGGTAGGGATGCTCTTGTACTTGTACTATCGAACAGCCCAGTACCTGCGAATGTTTTGCAAGCGGTTCTTGCGCTGATCCTTGGTCTCTTCAGGAGGTGTGTCATAACCCAGAGCAATGCGAATTGATTCGGGGATGCCTCTGGCGTTGTTTCTTTCCTTTGTTCTTCCTCCTTTCTTCTTCGGAGCAGTACGTTCTGCTTCGTTGATGTGATCAAGGTTTGGTGACTCATTGCCAAAATCTGACTCTCCAGACATCCTGTGAAAAGCATAAAGGTAGCGAGGGAAAAGGCGAGTATGGAATGAGCACCAGAAAAAGTTTCGATCCAAAAACAATTTTGACAAGAGATTCAGTGAAGAATTTTGGGTAGGGATTCTGGTCTGTTCTGAACTAGACTTAATCTCACACAAGATGAGCAGAAACCCTAATACAGAACAGATAGATACGAACCCTAACTTCTAACCTGAATCGAGGAGGAAACCTTGACTAGCAGAAACAGGTTTCGCAATGGTGCAACGATCCAACGGATCAAACAAACCTAAAGAAATCATCCAAAAAGACTAAGAACACGGATCCAATCTGAAAAGGAAGAAAAGAGATGGAGATTGGATCGTGGCTCAGCGTACCCTAACTCGGTGACGTCGAGCAGCTACGGCGGCGAAGAGTGGAGAGGATGTGCTCGTCGACGGCGTGAAGTCCACGGCGGCGCTTTCCGGCAGTGAAGCGGCGAGAGCGGCGACGGAGACGAAGAGCTTGGCGGCGCTCGGGAGATAGGGTTCCGGGGAGATGCGAATGAGGAGGTGGGATGGCTTCGCTGGGGTGGGATGCCTTATATAGGCCGGTCTGACAGGAGCTGTCAGATCAGAACGAACGGCCCCCAGCGATTGTCTCTCCGGATTCTACGGCGAGGATTTCGTGGCGAATCGCGAGAAAATCTCAATGACCCGGATTTGACGGGATCTCAACGACCGAAGAATAAGTCCTCGACATGAGTAAAACTTCGATAAGAATTGGAAGCATTTGATTCGGAACTCAATGATGTTCGAAGAAAAATACTTCCCGTTTCAATTGTGCTCACCCAATATGGACAGATAGAGTTAGAGAGAAAAAGAAACAGAAGGGGTAGGGTCCGAAACTTATCACCTCGAAGAAAAACCAAACGAAGCAAAAGGTGATAAGCATAGAGGACTAAATCCAAACGAAAAATAAACCAAACGAAGCAAAAAACAAACAACGAAACTAAATAAGTAAGCAACAAAGTGACTGAGTATATACATAAGTAAAAAGGTTCGGTCTTACAGTACATGTCGTGAGTCCAATATATTGAGCTCACACCTTAACGTACAGAATCTTTTCTCATCCAAAGGTTTCGTGAATATGTCTGCCAGTTGATCTTCAGTTCTGACATGACTAATAACAATATCTTCACGCTGAACATGATCACGAAGAAAATGATGGCGAATGTCAATATGCTTCGTGCGAGAGTGCTGTACAGGATTGTGAGCAATTTTGATTGCACTCTCATTATCACATAGGAGAGGGATTTTCTTCACATGAATACCATAATCCTTCAGCGTTTGCTTCAGCCATAGAATCTGAGTATAGCATGACCCAGCAGCAATGTATTCGGCTTCAGCAGTAGATATTGAAACACAGTTTTGCTTCTTTGAAGCCCAACACACAAGTGATCTTCCAAGGAAATGACAAGTCCCTGAAGTTGACTTCCTATCCACACGATCACCAGCCCAGTCAGAGTCAGAATAACCAATGAGATCAAACTGAGCTCCCTTGGGATACCACAGCCCCAAGGTAGGTGTGTGAGCAAGATAACGAAGAATTCTCTTTACAACAGTGTGATGTGATTCCTTTGGATTTGCCTAAAAACGAGCACAAATACATACTGAAAGCATAATGTCAGGTCTAGATGCACAAAGATATAAAAGGGATCCAATCATAGACCGATATTTCTTCTGATCGAAGGCTTTGCCCTTCTCATCTGCATCTAAGAAGCCATTGGTAGGCATAGGCATCTTAATGGTTTTGCATTCAGTGAGACCAAACTTCTTCAGGCAGTCTTTGAGATATTTTTCTTGAGAAATAAAGGTGCCATTCTTCTGTTGACGGATTTGAAGTCCAAGGAAGAACTTCAATTCACCCATCATAGACATTTCATATTTCTTCGACATCATCTTGGCAAATTCTTCGCTGATATCAGTGTTAGTGCATCCAAAAATGATATCATCTACATATATTTGACATACAAAAATTCACCATTATAAGATCGAGTGAAAAGTGTTGGGTCAGTGGTTCCTGGTTTGAAGCCTTTCTTCAGAAGGAAGTCCTTCAATGTGTCGTACCAAGCACGAGGTGCTTGCTTCAACCCATAGAGGGCCTTGTGTAACCTGTACACCATGTCGGGTTTCTTTGGGTCTTCAAAACCTGGAGGCTGCATGACATACACTTCTTCCTTGATTTCTCCGTTAAGAAAAGCACTTTTCACATCCATTTGATAAAGCAGAATACCATTGAAATTTGCAAAAGCAAGCATAACACGAATGGATTCGAGACGAGCAACTGGAGCATAAGTTTCGCCGAAATCGATACCTTCGATTTGGGTGTAACCTTGTGCTACCAGACGTGCTTTGTTTCTTACCACTATACCATCTTCATCTTGCTTGTTGCGAAAAATCCACTTTGTACCAATGATGTTGTGCTTCGTGGGATCAGGTCTATCAACTAAGGACCAGACTTTGTTTCGCTCGAATTGGTTAAGTTCTTCGAGCATGGCAGTTAACCAATCTGGATCCTTCATGGCTTCATCAAACTTCGACGGTTCTAACATGGAGACAAACGAAAAAATTCCACATAAGTTAGCCAAACGAGTACGAGAATGAGTTGTAGGACGACCTGGTTGATGAATTTCTTCAAGAATCGAGTCAACATCAACTTTTCTTCGAACTCGTGATAATGTTGAATCATTTGCTTCCGGCTCAGCTTCTGCTTCAGGATCTTCTTCAGCTTCAGGATATGCATCACCTTCAGCTTCAGCATTTCCTTCATTCCTTTGTTCTTCTTCGTCATGTTCATCATTAGCTTCAGGATGTTGATCTCCAGCGCCCCGGGCTATGTATGGGAACATTGGACCATCATCATCCCTATTAGCTTGACGAGCATTGGCATCAACAGGGCGAATCTCTCCAATAGCCATGGACCTGATCACTTCATCAAGAGGAGGTTCATCAAGATCATGAGGCAAATGCTCTTTTTGAGAGCCATTAGTTTCATCAAACCTCACATTCACAGTTTCCATAACTTTACCAAAGTGAGAGTTATAGACTCTGTAGGTGTGAGAGTTTGAGCCATAACCTAAAAGAAAACCTTCATGTGCCTTAGGGGCAAATTTGGAGCTATGATTCATATCTCTAATAAAGCATGGAGCACCAAACACCCTAAGGTACGAAACATTTGGTTTGTTACCAGTGATAAGCTCATGTGAAGTCTTCTTCAGAAATTTGTGAAGGTAAACCTTGTTGATGATATGACAAGCTGTGTTAATTGCTTCGGCCCAGAACCTGATAGGATTCTTGTATTCAGCAAGCATAGTTCTGGCCATCTCAATGAGAGTTCTATTCTTCCTTTCAACAACACCATTCTGTTGAGGTGTATAAGCAGCAGAGAACTCATGAGTAAAACCATGATCATCAAGAAAATCTTCAATATGAGTATTTTTTAATTCAGTTCCATTATCACTTCAGATATGCTTCAGAGACAATTCATATTCTGTTTGAGCTCTCTTGGCGAATGACTTGAAGATTTCAACAACTTTGCTCTTGTCATCCAAAAATAAAACCCAAGTATAACGAGAGAAGTCATCAACAATAACTAGACCATATTTATTTCCTCCCAGGCTTGCATAATTTTGAGGACCAAAAAGACCCATATGAAGCAATTCAAGAGGACGAGTGGTAGTCATGATAGTCTTCGCTGAATGATGTTTCTTCGTAATTTTACCAGCTTCACAAGCACTGCAGAGACGATCCTTGTCGAATTTAACTTCGCTAAGGCCAATAACATGATTCTTCTTCACTAAGCTATGAAGATTTCTCATCCCTGCATGACCAAGTCTTCGATGCCATAACCAACCAGATGAATCTTTTTCCATTAAGCATGTGGAAACAGCAGGGCCCGAAGAAAAATCAACAATGTATAAGTCTCCTTTTCGGTAACCCTCAAAGACAAACGCATAGTCATCCTGTGAAAAGACAACACAACGCGAAGCAGAAAATAGAACAAGCATACCCATATCGCATAACTTCGAAATAGACATAAGATTATATCCAAGTGATTGGACTAGCATAACCTTGTCAATGTTCTTATCTTTCGATATGGCAACCTTACCCAAACCTAAAACTTTACCCTTGTTGTTATCACCGAAGGTAATGTACTTCTGAGAAGAGTGTGATAGTTTTTCTTCGGTGAATAACTCCTTGTCTCCGGTCATATGATTTGTGCAACCACTATCCATGACCCATTCGGATCCACCGGAGACATAGCCCTGCAGAAGAATTAGTTCTTCTTAACCACCCACAAACGAGCAGGTGACTGAGAAGATGTTGAAGCACTGGTTGAAGCAATATTAAATCGAACAGGAGTGTATTGCTTCGGTGTTGTCGTCGATATGTGAACGGCAGATGCCATAGGATGGCTAAAGTGGGAGAACAATGCGCAGACGACGGCGCTCCGGACGGGTCTAGGTACAAGCACAGCCGGACACCGCGAAGTACCCAGGTTCGGGGCTCTCCGTAGAGATAAAACCCCTACTCCTGCCTGTCTGGACTATAGACATATATCTGTACAAGGTTGCTCCTGGAGCTGTATCTGCGCTGCGGCCGAGCTGGACTATGCTCGTGCCGAGCTGAGCTACTAGTATGAGACGAATGGATGGAATGCTCAACTCCTCCCACCGTGGCATGCCTTGCCCCTTATATAGTGGTGGCAAGGATGCTCCATGGGTGAGGACAAGGGAAAGAGGACGAAAGAGAGTACATGTGAGGTGACCCCTCGATGTGATGTAATGTGACATCTAACCACTATACTATTCCTGACATGACTAGAGATGTCACTCAGTTGTCTTGTCGGCTTGTCATCTCGGTTGACCTCTTGGACAGCCGAGTGCGCGAACAGTCGGTCGAGTGCGCGGACAGTCGGCCGAGTGCGGGCAATCGGCACGGGGCAATCGACCGGCGTCCGAGCTGGCGCGCAATCGGCATGGAGCAGTCGGCGGGGGCCGAGCCGGAGCGCGGTCGGCGAAGGCGCGCAGTTGGCGTTGCGTCGAATCGGTGACTTTGGTATACCCGGGGGTATTTCCTCCGACAGTAGCCTCCGAGCCTCCGGGTGACTCGGTGAGTCATCCGAAGGTTTTCTTCTTTGTTGGTGTAGCCGAACGCCGATCGCACTTGGTGCAACTTCTTTCTAGTGGGGGCGCGCAAGCGCACCCACTGGGTGTAGCCTCCGAGCCTCCGGGTGACTCGGAGAGTCATCCGGAGGGTTCCTTGATTTTGTTGTAGTCGATGGCGTCGAGGGTCTTAGTAGTTTTCCCCCGGAAACAATCATGCATAAGACAAACGTTAGTTATCTCGGATATATCGAATACTTCTTATTTTTCTAAAAATGTAGATTTGTGCAATCGGGAGGCCGACTCGGCTTTGCCTTCGCCCCGCAGTCATTTTTCTGTTCATTCCACCCTTTGGCTCTTGCTCTCGCCAGCATTACAGCCGGCTTGCGGTCTGTAGATGGATCGAACAGTCGGCCGCCAGATGAGGTGTACAGTACTTAGACTTTGGGAAGCAAACTCAACCGAGCAAACTTCCAAAAGGAAACGATCGGGTCGCCCAAATTGTTTTCTCTTTGTACGTTGTTCATGTGTGGTGACCTCCAGCTTTTGCTCTTTGCCAGCGTTGCAGCCAGCATGCGGTCTGCAGATGGATCAAATCACAGGCCTTTGGCTCCATACACACTACTAATCCGTCTGTCAGAAATAACTATTTGGGTTATCCGGCCTGCCCAGAGGCAGCCGGTCCCGGGCCGAACATGCAGCCGACTGGAAATAACGCGGAGCTAACCCCCGAAGACTACTCAGGTTCATCCGTCATGCTTGCTATGGTAAGCAGTATTGAGTGGAACTCACATTGAATTTTTTGGGCGCAGTCGGAACACCCACTGGGTGAAGGTGTAGCCTCCGGGTGACTTGGAGAGTCATCCGGAGGGTTTTTGTTAATGTAGTAGACGGAACACTCGGCAGACTCGTCCTCCGAGCCTCCGAGTGACTCGTCGAGTCGTTCGGAGAGTCTTTTGTTGATGAAGACGGGGCATTCGGCGGGTTCGTCCTCCGAGCCTCCGAGTGACTCGTCGAGTTATTCGGGCAAGTGATCCCTTGTGGTTGCTCCAGCGGATGGTCTGCCATCCGGGTCACAACCACACTTCTTTTTCGCAATCGGCTGACCGGTCAGCGCAATCGGATTGACATCGGCCGACCTAACTGACGTTTTTTTTGGGCACTCGGCTGGACGAGATGACACAATCGGCATAGTCACCACCCCAATCGGCCTAGCCAATTCCTGCTCTTCTCTTTTCTTTTTTGCGACTTGTGTGGATGCGATAGTCGGCGAGTCGAACTGACACACTCGGCGTAGCCAGCGATCTCAATCGGCATAACCGAACTCTACTAACAGCCGAGCTGCACTCGCCCAACCTCCGCACTGATTTTTCCTTTTCCTTCTCTGAACTTGCGCATCTGATCCTCTGAATTTTTCTCTGCCTTTTGCGTCTTCTCTTCTTTATGCAGCATGGGAGGCCCAAACACTGGAGCTGGGCAGCCGAGTGCATCGAGGAGGCAGCCGGCGGGCGCCGAGCTCGACTTGGACGGCAACGGCGACGCAGCCGGCCGCGAGGGCGCGGCGCGCGGGTGACCTGCGAGGTCGCAGTCGGCTATGGCGGGGCAAACCAGGCGGCCGGGGCAGTCGGGCTGAGCTGCGAGGGAGGCAGCCGGGTGGGCTCATCGGAGAATCAGGCGAAGCCGCTGAGCTGGACGCAACCGGCCCACACCGCTGCTGAGCTGGCGGCGTAGTCGGTGGTACCGCAGCCGGCGGATGGGGAAGGGAAATGGACCAGCCGGAGGAGCGGCCGTGACGCAAGCACAATCCAGCCCGTATCTGGCTAATGCATAGGGATTATTTAGGTGGTGTACAGCCTAGTGTATGAAGAGTATCTGGCCAGTATGTGGGAGTAGTACGGGGAGGTTTTGACTTGCTTCTCTCTGAACTTTTCTTTGCTTCTTCTGAATTTTTCACAGGCAGCACGAGGGAACTCGGCTGGAGACGAGGGAGCACGAGCGGGCTCGCGGTCAGCGACGGCCTTCCGCACCGGCGGACGGAGCTGGGCGCGGCACGGCGGCGCAGGCTGGAGAAGAAGGGAACGCCGGCCCAGCCGGTGCCGCTCGGGCGCAAGACGACGAGGGGACGGAGATGGAGGAGCAGCGCAGGCTCGCAGTCAGAGGCGGCCTTCCGCACCGGCGAACGGAGCTGAGCGAGGCGCGGCGGCGCAGGCTGCCACACGAAGGAGGACAGCGCTGGGCAGCAGCGGGCGTGACGGAGGACGCTCGGGGAAGAAACGTGGAGGATGGCCCCGCACGGCCACTGGAGGCGCTCGCGGAGGCAGCCGACGAAGCTGGGAGCGGAGGGCCATTGGAGGAGGAGGAGCGCGCAGCGGGAAGCCACGGGCACCGGACGGGGAAGCACTGCCGCGGGCGCGACAGGAAACTGCCGGCTTGCCCAGCCTTCGGGCGCGCCGCCACCGGCTGACTGCGATCCAGATCCAAAAATGTCTGCGCCGAAGAAATCGCTGATGAAGAAGCTCGATGAAAAAAATATCCCCGCCGGAGCAGAACTCCGGTCGCTGCATTTTCCCCACGGTGGGCGCCAACTGTCGTCGATATGTGAACGGCAGATGCCATAGGATGGCTAAAGTGGAAGAACAATGCGCAGACGACGGCGCTCCGGACGGGTCTAGGTACAAGCACAGTCGGACACCGCGAAGTACCCAGGTTCGGGGCTCTCCGTAGAGATAAAACCCCTACTCCTGCCTGTCTGTACTATAGACATATATCTGTACAAGGTTGCTCCTGGAGCTGTATCTGCGCTGCGGCCGAGCTGGACTATGCTCGTGCCGAGCTGAGCTACTAGTATGAGACGAATGGATGGAATGCTCAACTCCTCCCACCGTGGCATGCCTTGCCCCTTATATAGTGGTGGCAAGGATGCTCCATGGGTGAGGACAAGGGAAAGAGGACGAAAGGGAGTACATGTGAGGTGACCCCTCGATGTGATGTAATGTGACATCTAACCACTATACTATTCCTGACATGACTAGAGATGTCACTCAGTTGTCTTGTCGGCTTGTCATCTCGGTTGACCTCTTGGACAGCCGAGTGCGCGGACAGTCGGCCCAGTGCGGGCAATCGGCACGGGGAAATCGACCGGCGTCCGAGCTGGCGCGCAATCGGCATGGAGCAGTCGGCGGGGGCCGAGCCGGAGCGCAGTCGGTGAAGGCGCGCAGTTGGCGTTGCGTCGAATCGGTGACTTTGGTATACCCGGGGGTATTTCCTCCGACAGGTGTACCATCAAGCACACCATAAATGTAAGTCCTCTGCGAATGGTTAGCATAAGAATGAGCATATGCAATCTTAGAATGATTATTATGAGGACGATAAGTATGACGACCAGTACGATAGTATTGCTTCTGCGGAACATTTGATTCGAGCACCAGTGGATCATTTCTTGTTTCAAGAGAATAGAAATGATTCGGTGGTACCGAAGACTTTCCCTGCATAGTATGGTTACCAGGTAGTTTTTCCACAAGTGCTTTATGCACCCATATCTTCCTCTTATAGAAGCCATTCTTAGGAGGAGTACCAACATACTCAGCTGTAACCTTTCCCTGTTCATCTTTGATGAGCTTGTAGTCAGAATCAAGTGATTCGTCTACGATAGCTTTGTTCATCTTGCAATCAAAACCTGAAAGGTTAGCTATATCAATGGGGTTCCCCTTCGCAAGGACCCAAACAGTCTTAGGATACTGCTCAGGTTCCCAATAGGTTCCATCAGGGTTTATCTTTCTCTCGAAACCAACACCTTCATTCCTGGGATTCCTGTGAAGGAGAGCCTTCCTCAGGATATCACAGAGATACTGGTGACCTTGCACACTTTTGAACATCCCTGATTCAAATAAGTTTTTCAACCTGAGGAGTTCCTCGGTAACAGCAGGATTTTCCTCATCAGAGGCATTAGTATCATCAATAACAATAGGAGCTTTGCCTTTGGAATCAATTTTGCTTCGTTCCAAACAAGGTGATTCAGTTTCATGATTTGCTTCAGAACCTTGTTGAGCCATGAGAGAGAGATTGACATTTTCCAACTCTTCATGAGCCTCTTTCAGTTTTTCGAGAGCCATTTTCCTCTGAAGAAATTCATAGGTGAGCTTCTCATAATCAACTGAAAGAAGATCATGCCGAGAGGATAATTCTTCAAACTTTTCTTTCAGAGCTTCATGCTCATTAGTCAAAGTTTGACCTTTCTCTATCTCATCGATCAACAACGTTTCTGATTTCTTAATGGTTTTGCTTAGTGAATCAAGTTCATCTTGTTGGATTGAAGCAATTTTAGCAAGTTTAGCATAGCTTATCTTAGAATCACTATCATATGAGGAACAATCAGAAGTATCATAGTTAGATTTCGATGAAGATACCTTCGCCTTGGCCATGAAGCAATATGCAGGAGATTCATCTTCACTACTGTTGTTGGTAAAGAATGAGCTCGAAGCTTTTGTCGAAGCATCTGCTGGAGCGAATGCCAAACCAGCAACACCATCTGATTCGGACCCAGACCCAGACCTTGAGCCTGAATGAGCTTCGGACCCAGAGGCTTCGTCTTCGGAGTTCATCTCCTTTCCCAGATAGGCCTTGGCTCGGTGAGAGCTGCTTCGACGAGACGAGTGAGTCTTCGAGGAAGAACCCTCACGCTTCTTGTGATACTTCTTCTTCTTGTCATCATCAGAATCTTTCTTCTTATCTCTTCTCGAACTCGAATCATGTCTCTTGGATTCATAGCTTCTGGAAGATCTGTGGGACTTGGTTGAGGAGTCTCTGAGCGAATGCTTTGCTTTGTTCTCAGCTTCCCACAGAGGGCAATCAGCAATGTAGTGACCTGGTTTCTTGCATTTGTAGCAACAGTTGTCTTTTGATGGAGAGCTTCTTGAGGATGAACGGTGAGATGAGTGAGTGGAGCTTCTTGAAGAATAACTCTTTCTCGGCGAAGAAAAACCTTTTCTTTGGAAGCGATTGAAGCGTCTCATGATCAATGCCAAATCCTTCCCAATACTTGCAGGATCATCTGATTCGACACCTGAAGCAGAACTGACTTCGGGTGAAGAATGTCGTGAAGCTTTTGCTTTCAAAGCATGAGTTTTTCTTCGTGAACCATTTATGTCACGTTTCTCATCTTCTTCCATTTCAAAGGTAGTGAGTCTCTCAAGAATATCAGTGGCAACAAGACGTCTGAAATCAGTCCCTTCCTTGATCATCAGCACAATGTGATCAAACGAGTCATCCAATGAGCGAAGCAAAGTTCTCACAACAGAGTGAGGAGTAATGTCATCAGCACCGAGGGAAATCAACTCATTAGCAAGAGTTGTGAGTTTGCTGTAAATAGAGCTGACTTTTTCACCCTCGTTTCTCTTGAAGCGATAGAATTTGCTACGGAGTGTGTCAATTCTGGCATCCTTCTGGGTAGAAACACCTTCACCAATCTTTTCAAGATAGTCCCAGATAGTCCTGCTCTGATACCAAGTCTGTCGGGATCCGGGGTTAGCGTATGTAATTCCAGTCACGATACAATCACATGGAGAGCCGAGAACCGTACCCACTTGTCTAAGCAGACAAGGCCAAGCACAGAACGTTCTCGGTAAGCATCAAACGTGAGGGGCATCCCATTCAGGCCGGATGATCAACTGATATGGGTCCTCAACGTCCGCTCACAAGTCTAAATGCTTATGGGTGGTGAATCCCATACTCATAGACAAGTCGCCTCAACCATGTTATCGATTGGATCCTAACTCTTACATAGACTTACTCCAGCCCGATCACTTAGTCGGGGTCTAGGGCGGGCTCGATCATACAACTAAGTGTGCACGTGACAGAGTCACGAGCAATCGCATCGCGATGCCCCAAGCTGCGCACATCTAAGGGCCACTTGGTGTATCAAAGACCGCCAGCCAGATCACAACTAAGGTCTCGAAAACCCATACTAAGACATGCATGTTATAAACATACACGCAGCACACATGCCTAGTATGAACAGCAGGTATCATCACATAACTCTACAAAGTATTCTTTATTGATATACACATAGAGCATACAAAGATCATGTTGGGAAACGTAGTAGAAAACAAAAAATTTCGGCCTACGAATCAAGAACCCAAGATCATCCAAGAAGATTGCATACAAGGTTTTAGGTCATGGCTCACCAACCGATGTAGCGGAAGTAGAGTTGGTGAAGACCGTTGGTGCAGATCCCCGCAGCTAGGAATTTCAATGACCTCCCAACCGCGAGGATATCGATCCCTCGAACCGTCCCGCGATCTAGTCCCATGGACAAGTCCCACGAACAAGCTCCTCGAAAAAGGGTCGAAGGTACGACCCCTCTATTAGTATCCACACATCCCGTAGAAGCAATCCAGCAGCGCTCCGCCGTCCAGAGATGAACGCCACCGAGAAAACTAGAGGGAGAAAACCCTAACGGATTCCGATCTAGAACAGCGTCTAAACCGGGGTCTAATTGTGGAGCAACGGGGTTTAGAGGAGGGAGGGTGGCGCATAGGCCTTGGGGATTGCTTGTGTGTGTCTTCCCCCACCCTTGGCTCACCTTATATAGGTGGCCAAGGGGCCTAGGGCGCAGCTCAAGGAGGTTTGGGAGTCCAACTTGGACTCCCAAGCCTTCCAAACCTACACATACCTTCCCACCGGAAACCTTCCATAATGGTATTTGGAAATCCCACCTGGAGGATCTCCCACCCCTTTTTGGTGCGCCCCCACCACCTGGCCGGCCAGGGCAGTTTAGGTGGCTTGCCCCCCAAGGCCAGGGGCGCAGGGCAGTGGGTGGTACTGCCCGGAACCTTCCGGAACCTTCTAGAAGCTTCCAGGACCTTCCGGGACCTACCGGGACTGTTTCGGGACATTCCGGACACTTTTGGAGCACTTCCAATACCTTCCGGAACCTCTAACGAATGTTCCGGAGCCATCTAAATGGGTTTCGGAGCCATCCGGGCAAAGGTTATTATTTCCGGTGAACACAACATATTGTTTAAGCTGTCCACCGATCACCGAAACTATTCCGGTTGATCGTAAACTTTCCCATTACCATTTTCATATGTTCCGGAACCACCTGGGACTACTCCAGAGTGATCCGGACATATCCTTAAATACCCAAAACTACTTTTGGTTCCCTTATGAACTATTTCATAAATCCCCGGAACTACTTCCGGTACCCGTATGAACTATTCTGCTTTGCTTCCACTAAACCTTCTACCATACTAGTATTCTAACAGACTACTGCTCGTTAAGTGTGTGACCCAATAGGTTCGGTATAATGCGGACATGACTCAGAACATCTTCCGGACATAGGTCAACAACCTTTTGTCAATAGCCAATAATCAACAGCGGAGCCATGGACACCCATGTTGACTCCCGCACATACACGAAGAAACTTCGAGTGAACCATTATGTTTAGTCATGTACCATTCCCTTTGCTTCGCGATATATGACAAAGTTAGAGGAGAGAAGTTTGGCACCCATGTGTAACAACTTTTGAACACAAGCCACTCGTTATCCTCTTTGCTCGTTTGTCCCTTTTCTCGTTATCGTATTCCGGTATCCCCGTGACTGAATCACAATGCGTCTAGCCAGACTATAATGGATACCGTCATACCGAGTGGGCCTGAAGTGAATATCTTCTTCATCGTGAAGGAGAAAATCCCATTCTTGAACTATCACAGTCACTAGCCACACCATCTGACATACCCAGAACTTATTTTACTACTTCTCATTTACGGGAGGATTCATCTAAGAACCAAAGCATGTCTTCCTGTGTGAAGCAACTCGATACTCTCATGGTCTAAGGAATTACGTATATGAAAACATTTCATGATATGACTTATAACGTTGTTACGATGTGATCTCTAAGTATATCATTCAATACTGGGGTCGGTTCAACATCATTGTTCTGCTAACAATATGTTCCCATTGCTACTGACATCCTTGTTACAAGAACAATGTCCATGATTAAGAAAACGTAATCATCAGTTAGCACATGAGCTGGTCTTAGAGGCTAAACCAGGAACTCTTGGTGTTTACATTTCCACACATGCAAATGAGTTTTCTTCTGAATCTCACAGTCAGGGTCATTGCAATTATAGCACAGAAATATAAACATTAATTATGAACGTGGAAATATATATATAATAACATTTTATTATTGCCTCTAGGGCATATTTCCAACAGATCACATGTCTGTGATCAACATTACATCATACAACGGAAGCAAATTAGGTCTGAGTACAGACAAGTTTAGCAAATGGCTTAGAGAAGCCTTGTAACAAACATGCCCTTCCACGAGGGACCAGACTGCTGTCTGGGACTATACTACCAAGGTCAACGTCGAGCTTCACGAAGGTGACTCCATCGGGGTTCGGTTCTTATCTAAAACATAGAATAAGCAAACGTGAGTACAAAGTCGTACTCAGCAAGACTTACATCAGAACTAAACTAATCATGCTCAAGTATCAAGGTGAAGGAGGTGGGGTTTCATCATGCAGAAGTGCCAGCTTTGACTTGGCTATTCCTGAACTACGAATACCAGACTTGAGGTAAGAAGCGTACACGAGTCCACTACATCTCCAACCAATACACCACTATGGTTACTTCCTCGACTTCCCCACGAGGAGGCACACCATAGCACTCACGCTTATCTTGCGAGTTTTATAAGTATCCATTCAAGTTGTCTAATAATCAGGTACAGGTTCCAAGTAGTCCTTAACCGCGGACGCGGCTATTCGAATAGTTTTGTTAACCTTGCAAGGGTGTAAACTACACACACATGACCATCGGTTACCGCCAGGTCTCGCCACCGTTCAAGAGGTCACAGCGAGGATGTTCACCACGACACTTCGCTCACAACCGGTCTATTCCAGGAGTCGACTATCTGAGTTTGCCTCCGCTCGAGAGCCCGGCCGGATCAACGAAACGGAGTCAAACAATGTAGGTGACCGAGACGCCACCTCTGGCAGATGGTTTTCCTGCCTCACAGGTGCACCCACATATCTATATGATGCAACCAGTTCCTTCGTTCTTTTTCTATGCACATGTCAAATGGAAAGCCCGAACTAATGTGACTCCTGGACGTCGACACGGATCAAGGTACTAGGCCGAGAGGGGTCAGTGAGCCCAATGTGTGGTTGTACTCTTTGTCTTGGATTACCATACAAGAACTCGATGCCTAAGGCAGCGTTCAACGAGACAACCCACTGTGTACTCCTACACAGCCTCTCATCGTTCACCTTGTATTAGGGTGGATTCACCGACACAGTTTCACTTTCATCAACACCATGTTCACCATCATCCCTACTCACATCAAAAGTAACCTCACTGTAACACTAAGCATGCAATAAGCTGTAACAGTTGCAGGGGCCACATGATATCAAACAACTCCTATGTCAGCTAGGATTGTGGTTTGCTTACTACTGTGACAAGATGATAGGTCATGCATCGGATATGGGTTCAACTATGCGGTAGAATCGATACAAAGTGATCTCCTAAACATGCATCAGCGAGACTGAGAGGGAATTGGGATTTTATAGACATGATCAATGGGGTTTGCTTTCCTTGCTGACGAGGTTCGATATCGGGGTCTTCAACGAAGGGGTGGCCTCCGGTTCCGGTTGCACGTCTATCGAGCAAACAATCAAACAAGGTATAAATTTATTTGCAATGCTCAAACACATGATCAATATTGAAATGGTGATGTTCTTGATCACAAAGTGGGTACAATTCCATTTAAAAGAAGTCAAATGCAAAGTCATTTTCAAATGTGCTTCAAAATTGAATTTGAATTAAAGCCATATGGATGTTTTGCACTGTTCACCCATTTTAAAATGGTCAAACATGAAAACAGAGCCCATATTCATAATCCTTGGATTTTTCTGATAATTTTAGACATATTATTTGTTATATTTGGAGTTAAAATGAATTACTTATGAATTTCCAAAGTTTAAACAATTTTCTGGAATTTTCTGGATTAAATTAATTCATTTCTATTTTTCGGAAATGATTTATTGTGTCATGCTGAGGTGGGGGTGATGTCACAGGGGGGCTGACATGTGGGCCAGCACTGTCAGTGACACAGTGTTAAAACCCGGTTTAATTAAAACTTAACAGGGGATTAAGGGGGCTGGGACCCACCTGTCATTGGGCTAGGGGGGAATTAAGAGGTGTTTAAGGGGGGCTAATGGCGCCGTCGCCGGAAAACGGCCGGAGTTTCGCCGGAGTTTAGAAAAAGGGCACGGGATGGGGTTTTGGTGGCACGGGCGCGCTCCTCGCGGGCTCCCGCACCCAACGGTGCTACTGGGGGGTCTCGGGGAGGGCTGTGGAGCTCGTCCACGACGACAATGGCGGCGGCCGTGGCTCTTCTCCGGTGAGATCAGTGGCTAGGGCACGGGAAGGAGAAGGGAGTAGGGAAAAATGACGAGTTGCTCACCCTGAGCGTGAAGAGGAACTCGGGGAAGTCGGAGGAGGCGAGACGGCGGCGTATTCGACGACGAAGACCCGGCGGCCGTGGCGTGGAACGGGGTCGATGGCGTCGTCCTCGGGGCCGTTGGACTCGATTCCTCGCGCTTGAAGACGAAGACGAGGGCTCTGGTGCTACTGGACGCTTCATCTGGGCGAGAGGAGGTCGTTGGCCACGCGCTGCACGGCGGCGTGCTCCGGCTGGGCTTCGGGCGGCGCTGGATTCACGGGGGAAGAGAGGCAGGGAGGAAGCCAGAGGAGGGGGAAAGGGTGTGGGGGTTCGCGGGCAGCTCCGTGGCGTGCTTACAAGCCAGGGGGAGGTCTGGAAGCCGCCAGACGTCGCGGTGGCGTCTCCGCCGCGCTCCCAGCTCGAGCGAGCTGCTTGGAGCCGCGGGGGAGGAAGACGACAACAGCGCGGCTGGGCTGGGCCGGTTACTGGGCCAGGTGGCCAGGGGGTGGGCTGGGTTTCTTTTATTCTTTCTCTCTGCATTTTTGTTTCTGTTTTTCTTTTCTGTTGTTTGTTTTACCCCAAATAAAAAAATAGCAGAGCAATTTATTAAAATGCCCCAAATAATTTTATAAATACTAGGTGGTCAGTAGCAAATCACTTATTACTTTTGGGCATTTTTGAAATTCAATAAATTTGAATTCCAAATCAAATAGGGTTTTATTTAATTTCCAAAGCCACTGTTTGAATATTAGAAAATTCCATGTGCATGGGATTGATCCCAAACCACTTTTAAAATGATCAGCAACATTTCTAGGAATTTTCCAAGCATTCAAATGATTTTTGGAAAAATATTTTTATCTGGCCATTTGATTTAAATTTTCTAGGGCTTTTCTTTCCCCATTTATGATTTTCTTTTTGAATTTTTCATGATGCAAAAGGGTCAAACAAACCCTAGCACTTACCCTAGTTGGGGTTCTGACAACTCGCCCCCACTCAAAAGAATCTCGTCCCGAGATTCAGAAGTCGTCGGGAGGAAGGTGGGGTACTCGACACGGAGGCGGTCTTCTCTCTCCCATGTTGCTTCTTTCTCGGAGTGATGCGACCATTGCACTTTGAGGAACTTGATCTTCTGACGACGAGTGACACGCTCTGCTGAATCAAGAATTCGAACAGGGTACTCTCGATAAGAAAGGACATCTTGGAGATCAAGCGTTTCATGGTCGACTTCGCGGATGGGGTCCTTGAAGCAACGCCTGAGTTGTGACACATGGAATACATCATGTACTCGGGAAAGGTGAGGAGGTAGTTCAAGTTGGTAGGCAACTTCTCCACGTTTAGCAAGAATGCGGAAAGGTCCGATGTAACGTGGGGCCAACTTGCCTTTGATACCGAATCTTTGGGTTCCCTTCAGAGGAGTAACCCGAAGGTAAGCCTTCTCATCCAGATTGTAGCTCTCCTTTCTATGATGACGATCATAGTAGCTTTTCTGACGAGACTGGGCGGCTTTCAAACGATCACGAACAATGCGAACTTGCTCTTCTGCTTCCTTGATCATATCCGGTCCAAAGAGTTGTCTTTCGACGGTTTCTGACCAGTTTAAGGGTGTTCGACATCGTCGTCCATTGAGGAGTTCAAACGGAGCCATGTTCAGACTAGATTGAAAACTGTTGTTATAAGCAAATTCGGCGAATGGAAGAGATTTCTCCCAATTCTTTCCGAAAGAGATAACACAAGCTCTGAGCATGTCTTCCAAGATTTGATTAACCCTTTCGACTTGACCGCTAGACTGAGGATGGAAAGCTGTACTAAAGGATAGATGAGTTCCCATAGCATTTTGAAAGCTTCCCCAGAATCTAGAGGTGAAAAGGCTACCACGATCAGAATTGATCACCAAAGGAACACCGTGAAGAGACACAGTTCTAGAAATTTACAAGTCCGCTAACTGGCTAGCAGTTATAGACTCGCGAACGGGAAGGAAGTGAGCAACTTTGGAAAGTCGGTCAATGACCACGAATATGGCATTGTTTCCTTTCTGGGTTTTTGGAAAGCCGGTGATGAAGTCCATACCGACTTTGTCCCATTTCCACTCTGGAATAGGCAAAGGTTGAAGTGTACCAGCAGGTCTTTGGTGTTCTGCCTTAATGCGACGACAAACATCACATTCAGCAACAAATCGAGCAATGTCTCTCTTCATCATGGTCCCCCAAAAATCTCTGGCGTAGATCTCGGTACATTTTTGTGCTACCGGGATGAATTGAGAGGGGTGTGTCATGGGCTTCTTTGAGGATAAGTTGCCTTAGATCCCTATTCTTAGGTACTACCAAACGATTTTCAAAGAATACCGTTCCTTTACTATCTATGGAGAAACATTTAGCAACTCCGCTAGCAATGTTCTCCTTGATACGGCGTACACCTCGTGCACGTCTTTGGGAAACTCTGATTTGATCCTCAAGGGTTGGTTTCTCCACCAAGTTGAAAAGCGATCCATGAGGAACAATCTCGAGATTGATCTTTTGAAATTCCTCATGAAGAATTGGTTGATACTGTTGTAACATGAGGTTGTTACAATACGACTTACGACTTAGTGCATCAGCCATGACATTGGCTTTGCCTGGGGTATAAGAAATTCCTAAGTCATAATCTTTTATCAACTCTATCCAGCGTCTTTGCCTGAGATTAAGATCTGGCTGGGTGAAAATGTATTTGAGGCTTTGGTGGTCGGAATAGATCTCACAACGATTACCAAGGAGGTAATGTCGCCAAGTCTTCAGGGCATGAACTACGGCAGCGAGTTCAAGATCATGGGTAGGATAGTTCTCTTCATGTGGCCGCAACTGGCGTGAAGCATAAGCTACCACATGTCTATCTTGCATAAGTATGCATCCTAACCCTTGCCGTGAAGCATCACAATATATCTCGAAATCCCTTTTGGTGTCTGGAGGTGCAAGTACGGGTGCAGAAGTCAATCTTCTTTTTAGCTCTTGAAAGCTTTCCTCGCACTTGGGGGTCCATTGGAATTTCTTATCTTTCTTGAGGAGTTCAGTAAGAGGCTTTGCAACTTTAGAAAAGTTCTCGACGAAGCGGCGGCAATAGCTGGCTAGGCCAAGAAAACTTATAACTTGTTTAACCGATTCAGGTGGAGTCCAGTCAAGGACGGCCTGAACTCTCTCGGGATTGACTGCAACACCTTTCGCAGAAATCATGTGGCCTAAGTAGGTCACTTCTGGTAGCCAAAATTCACACTTGGAGAACTTGGCATAAAGGCGATGCTCTCTAAGTTTCATCAATACCAACCTAAGATGTTCTGCGTGTTCTTCTTCGTTCTTCGAGTAGATGAGAATGTCATCAAGATAAACCACAACAAATTTATCTAGGTACTCCATGAAGATCGAATTCATTAAGCGCGAGAATGTGGCGGGGGCATTGGTTAAACCAAAGGACATGACGGTATACTCGTAAAGACCATAACGAGTAGTGAAAGCCATTTTGGGTATGTCCTCGTTTCGGATTTTGATTTGATGATAGCCTAATCTCAAATCCATCTTGGAGAAGACAGAGGATCCTGCAAGTTGATCATAAAGATCATTGATCCTGGGCAGTGGGTACTTGTTCTTTATCGTCGCTAGATTTAGCGGGCGATAGTCTACGCACATCCTTTCTGTTCCATCTTTCTTCGTTACGAACAGAACGGGGCAACCCCATGGCGATGAGCTAGGGCGGATGAAGCCTTTTGCCAACGAAGCATCAAGTTGGGTTTTTAGCTCAGCTAACTCATGTGGGGCCATTCTATATGGGCGTCTGGAAATTGGGGCTATGCCTGGTATAAGATCCACTATGAACTCTACACACCTGTCGGGTGGCATTCCCGGCAGCTCGTCAGGAAAGACATCCGGGAAGTCACGAACTACCGGAACATCTTCAAGGTCTGGAAGGGGAAGCACATTCAAAATATGCATCTGGATTCTAGAGCTGGGTGATGTGTAGTCAATGGTCTGGCCTGAAGGATGGGTGAGTTTGACTGATTTGGCTTTACAATCAAGGAAAACATTCTGCCTTGATAACCAATCCATTCCTAGGATGACATCAATGTCCGAAGACTTGAGGGCTATAAGTGAAGCAAGGAATACTAAACCCTCAATTGCAATTTGATTGCCATGGCTTACTCTATTAGTTTGCCATTTTGAACCAGGAGTTTGAATGATCATTGGAGAAAACATTTCTTCAAAAGGAAACTCATGACGAAGTGCATAACTCTCCGACATGAATGAATGAGAAGCTCCTGGATCGAAAAGAACGAAGGCGGGGACATGATTGACTGGGAGTGTGCCAAGGATAACATCAGAAGCATCAGTGGTTTCCTCAACTGAGATTTGGTTCACACAACCACTAGTTGTGATTGTGAGCTTTGCTGGGAAGGCTTTGGTGACTGATTTCTTTGGAGGTTTGGGTCGAGAATGACGTGGTGCCATCAAGACCTGAGGGCATTGACGATAGTAATGGCCTGGAAGACCACACTTAAAATATACCCTGTCTGAATTGTTGGGAGTGGGATTACTTTGCTGCACACCATCATTCCGGGGTGGAATAATGTGTTGGGGTGGATGGCATATATTGGAGGTTGGTCTCTGCAGAAAGTTTTGAGGTATGGCTCTGGTTGGAATCCAAATTCGGCGTTTCTGAGGGGCTGAACTGGAAGAAGAAGCAAGCTCAAGAGCATGCTTGCGGGACTCTTCAAAAATTTCATTGCCATGCTCAGCTCTGAAGGATCTGTTGACTAAATCCTCAAAGGTGGCAAATTCGATGAGGTTGAGATCATGACGAAGGATGGGGCTAAGTCCCTTACGGAACCTTGCCTGCTTTCTGGCATCGGTGGTGATCTCATCTTGGGCATACCAAGCAAGACGGTTAAACTCTCTCACATACTCATGCATGGACATCTCTCCTTGAGTCAGGTTGCAGAACTCTTCTTTCTTGCGCTCCATCAACTCATCCAGAAGGTGGTACCCTCGAAAGGCGACACAGAACTCCTGCCAAGTCACTACGTAACCATCTGGCTGCATAGCAACATAGTTCTCCCACCATTCAGCGGCAGCACCTTCCAAAAAGTATGCCGCGAATATAACTCGGTCATCGGGAGCAACATGTGCAGTATCAAGCTTACGCTCGATGGAACGGAGCCAATCATAAGCTTCAAGGGGCTCAGAAGAACATCGGAATACCGGTGGCTTGAGGAGGATGAAGTCCTGAATGCTCACAACCACATTACGATGACGTGAGGTATTCTGCTCGATGAGCTCCAGAAGGCGTGTTTGATCACGTTGATTCTTCTCAGCTTCCATCATGATTTCTGCCGCAGAAGGCGGAGGTGGAGGTGCATCATCATTTCGATTCCAAACACGGTCTCGATTCCGACGAACAGCACTACGAGTTCCACCTGACATCCTGTGTGATAAAAATCAACAATTAGAACAGGTTGAATGATGGATTCAAGGATAACAAGATATGATGAAGGCGGAAAAGATTATAATGCGAAGGCAAGGATCCACGGAAACTCGGAATAAATCCGGCAGCATAACGGCTACACCGGGATGGAAAATGAAACAACCTCGAGGAGATTGGACAGAACTTCCTCAAGGAACTCAAAACACGATGAGTCTGGACGACCACAACAATCCTACGGCTACAAGGAAGCACTCAACGAGATGTTCTAGTAAGACATAGATGAGCCTAGTCCTATCATCCCGTAGAAAAGATAAGGGTGACCCAGAACTCAGATCGATGAGGATAAGGAGAAAAAGAAGCCTTACGTTGTTCCCTTATACCCAGAGTAACTATATAACTATAGAATGGTAGACTCGACTTCGACCAAGGGTTTGATAATCCTACAGACAGTCCTGCTCTGATACCAAGTCTGTCGGGATCCGGGGTTAGCGTATGTAATTCCAGTCACGATACAATCACATGGAGAGCCGAGAACCGTACCCACTTGTCTAAGCAGACAAGGCCAAGCACAGAACGTTCTCGGTAAGCATCAAACGTGAGGGGCATCCCATTCAGGCCGGATGATCAACTGAGATGGGTCCTCAACGTCCGCTCACAAGTCTAAATGCTTATGGGTGGTGAATCCCATACTCATAGACAAGTCGCCTCAACCATGTTATCGATTGGATCCTAACTCTTACATAGACTTACTCCAGCCCGATCACTTAGTCGGAGTCTAGGGCGGGCTCGATCATACAACTAAGTGTGCACGTGACAGAGTCACGAGCAATCGCATCGCGATGCCCCAAGATGCGCACATCTAAGGGCCACTTGGTGTATCAAAGACCGCCAGCCAGATCACAACTAAGGTCTCGAAAACCCATACTAAGACATGCATGTTATAAACATACACGCAGCACACATGCCTAGTATGAACAGCAGGTATCATCACATAACTCTACAAAGTATTCTTTATTGATATACACATAGAGCATACAAAGATCACATGTCTGTGATCAACATTACATCATACAACGGAAGAAAATTAGGTCTGAGTACAGACATGTTTAGAAAATGGCTTAGACAAGCCTTGTAAACAAACATGCCCTTCCACGAGGGACCAGACTGCTGTCTGGGACTATACTACCAAGGTCAACGTCGAGCTTCACGAAGGTGACTCCATCGGGGTTCGGTTCTTATCTAAAACATAGAATAAGCAAACGTGAGTACAAAGTCGTACTCAGCAAGACTTACATCAGAACTAAACTACTCATGCTCAAGTATCAAGGTGAAGGAGGTGGGGTTTCATCATGCAGAAGTGCCAGCTTTGACTTGGCTATTCCTGAACTACGAATACCAGACTTGAGGTAAGAAGCGTACACGAGTCCACTACATCTCCAACCAATACACCACTATGGTTACTTCCTCGACTTCCCCACGAGGAGGCACACCATAGCACTCACGCTTATCTTGCGAGTTTTATAAGTATCCATTCAAGTTGTCTAATAATCAGGTACAGGTTCCAAGTAGTCCTTAACCGTGGACGCGGCTATTCGAATAGTTTTGTTAACCTTGCAAGGGTGTAAACTACACACACATGACCATCGGTTACCGCCAGGTCTCGCCACCGTTCAAGAGGTGACAGCGAGGATGTTCACCACGATACTTCGCTCACAACCGGTCTATTCCAGGAGTCGACTATCTGAGTTTGCCTCCGCTCGAGAGCCCGGCCGGATCAACGAAACGGACTCAAACAAAGTAGGTGACCGAGACGCCACCTCTGGCAGATGGTTTTCCTGCCTCACAGGTGCACCCACATATCTATATGATGCAACCAGTTCCTTCGTTCTTTTTCTATGCACATGTCAAATGGAAAGCCCGAACTAATGTGACTCCTGGACGTCGACACGGATCAAGGTACTAGGCCGAGAGGGGTCAGTGAGCCCAATGTGTGGTTGTACTCTTTGTCTTGGATTACCATACAAGAACTCGATGCCTAAGGCAGTGTTCAACGAGACAACCCACTGTGTACTCCTACACAGCCTCTCATCGTTCACCTTGTATTAGGGTGGATTCACCGACACAGTTTCACTTTCATCAACACCATGTTCACCATCATCCCTACTCACATCAAAAGTAACCTCACTGTAACACTAAGCATGCAATAAGTTGTAACAGTTGCAGGGGCCACATGATATCAAACAACTCCTATGTCAGCTAGGATTGTGGTTTGCTTACTACTGTGACAAGATGATAGGTCATGCATCGGATATGGGTTCAACTATGCGGTAGAATCGATACAAAGTGATCTCCTAAACAAGCATCAGCGAGACTGAGAGGGAATTGGTATTTTATAGACATGATCAATGGGGTTTGCTTGCCTTGCTGACGAGGTTCGATATCGGGGTCTTCAACGAAGGGGGTGGCCTCCGGTTCCGGTTGCACGTCTATCGAGCAAACAATCAAACAAGGTATAAATTTATTTGCAATGCTCAAACACATGATCAATATTGAAATGGTGATGTTCTTGATCACAAAGTGGGTACAATTCCATTTAAAAGAAGTCAAATGCAAAGTCATTTGCAAATGTGCTTCAAAATTGAATTTGAATTAAAGCCATATGGATGTTTTGCACTGTTCACCCATTTTAAAATGGTCAAACATGAAAACAGAGCCCATATTCATAATCCTTGGATTTTTCTGATAATTTTAGACATATTATTTGTTATATTTGGAGTTAAAATGAATTACTTATGAATTTCCAAAGTTTAAACAATTTTCTGGAATTTTCTGGATTAAATTAATTCATTTCTATTTTCTGGAAATGATTTATTGCGTCATGCTGAGGTGGGGGTGATGTCATAGGGGGGCTGACATGTGGGCCAGCACTGTCAGTGACACAGTGTTAAAACCCGGTTTAATTAAAACTTAACAGGGGATTAAGGGGGCTGGGACCCACCTGTCATTGTGCTAGGGGGGAATTAAGAGGTGTTTAAGGGGGGCTAATGGCGCCGTCGCCAGAAAACGGCCGGAGTTTCGCCAGAGTTTAGAAAAAGGGCACGGGATGGGGTTTTGGTGGCACGGGCGCGCTCCTCGCGGGCTCCCGCACCCAACGGTGCTACTGGGGGTCTTGGGGAGGGCTGTGGAGCTCGTCCACGACGACAATGGCGGCGGGCGTGGCTCTGCTCCGGTGAGATCAGTGGCTAGGGCACGGGAAGGAGAACGGAGTAGGGCAAAATGACGAGTTGCTCACCCTGAGCGTGAAGAGGAACTCGGGGAAGCCGGAGGAGGCGAGACGGCGGCGTATTCGACGACGAAGACCCGGCGGCCGTGGCATGGAACGGGGTCGATGGCGTCGTCCTCGGGGCCGTTGGACTCGATTCCTCGCGCTTGAAGACAAAGACGAGGGCTCCGGTGCTACTGGACGCTACAGCTAGGCGAGAGGAGGTCGTTGGCCACGCGCTGCACGGCGGCGTGCTCTGGCTGGGCTTCGGGCGGCGCTGGATTCACGGGGGAAGAGAGGCAGGGAGGAAGCCAAAGGAGGGGGAAAGGGTGTGGGGGTTCGCGGGCAGCTCCGTGGCGTGCTTACAGGCCAGGGGGAGGTCTGGAAGCCGCCAGGCGTCGCGGTGGCGTCTCCGCCGCGCTCCCAGATCCAGCGAGCTGCATGGAGCCGCGGGGGAGGAAGACGACAACAGCGCGGCTGGGCTGGGCCGGTTACTGGGCCAGGTGGCCAGGGGGTGGGCTGGGTTTCTTTTATTCTTTCTCTCTGCATTTTTGTTTCTGTTTTTCTTTTCTGTTGTTTGTTTTGCCCCAAATAAAAAAATAGCAGAGCAATTTATTAAAATGCCCCAAATAATTTTATAAATACTGGGTGGTCAGTAGCAAACCACCTATTACTTTTGGGCATTTTTGAAATTCAATAAATTTGAATTCCAAATCAAATAGGGTTTTATTTAATTTCCAAAGCCACTGTTTGAATATTAGAAAATTCCATGTGCTTGGGATTGATCCCAAACCACTTTTAAAATGATCAGCAACATTTCTAGGAATTTTCCAAGCATTCAAATGATTTTTGGAAAAATATTTTTATCTGGCCATTTGATTTAAATTTTCTAGGGCTTTTCTTTCCCCATTTATGATTTTCTTTTTGAATTTTTTATGATGCAAAAGGGTCAAACAAAACCTAGCACTTACCCTAGTTTGGGTTCTGACACTGTGAGCAGCTCGGAAAAACTCTATCAATCAGGTTTTCCATCCGTGCTGTGCGCAGCTCGGACGAGAACTTAGAAAACTAATGATAAGTGCTCACCAACGCCCCAAAGGCTTCACGAAGCACAACATCATCTGCATTGAGGACCTTGTATACAAGATCTTCAATAGAATTTTGAAAGTCCAAGTATGTGATCAGAGGGGGAGGGGGTGAATGATCACTTCAAAATTTTCTACTGAAACTATTGAAGTGAAGCATTAACAGTGCGGAATAGCGAAGAATAACTGGAAGTGAAACTAACTGTAGTGAATCAAAACACATTGAAGCATAACAGTGAAGCAAATGCAATACTGAAGGTAAATGCTTGAAGTAAAACGAACTGGGACTCGGCGATGTTTGTTCGACCAGTTCACGCTCTGCAAAGCGCTACGTCTGGTTGGAGGGACTGGTGATTGAACACCTGGAGCAAATCTCTCTCTGTCCGTTACTCCACTGCATCAAACTCCTTGAGCTTGATCAGTTCTTCACTCGTGGTTGATTTTTGAGGAAATCACCGAAACCTTTGACAAACTGGACTTCGAGGCGACAATTACTCTTCGCTCTCTGAAGAATAACTCTCTAACCGTCTAGGAGAATTGCAGTTCTCCAAGATAAAAAGGCTAGCAAGCTTTCACCTAAGTCATTTCGAATCTACTCAGATCAATGGGACTTAGGTTTCAGTATCTGGATTTTGGGTTTTGCTTCGGTGGCGTTTTTGGGGTTGCTCTCTACAGTCTCTCTTGGAATGATCTCAGAGCAGCCGCCCACAAATGGAGGAGGGGGCGGCGTATTTATAGTTGGCGATCCCGAGGTGCGGAATGACCAAACTGACCCGAGGTGACAGCTTGACACGTGTCCACAACGGTCGGATTTGTCATCAATGCGCAACTTTACTTGAGGAACAAGTAAAGCTGACTCACGGACTTAGTTCTGCTTCAGAAGCCACAGAACGAAGTCTTTGCTACCGAAGCTTAACTAAGTGCACATGAGATTTCTTCACTCAGGCTTCTCACTTGGTGTGGATTTGATCTGAGCATTTCTCAATGACTTCGATGTCCACAAACTAAATACCCCTCTTGATAGTACGGTTTGTCCTATGACTCAAGGAACAGAAAAAGAACTACACAAAAACATCTAAGTCTTGCGCCGTCTTCTTCATTTCCTTCAATGAGTAGAGCTTCAGGACACCTTTATTTTTGGGGGGTCAACCTTCGTGATTAAACTTCACTCCGAGGGTAATGCATCGATAACTTGAAAACCTTCACTGAAGCTTTATCACATGGCTTGTCCTTCAGGAACCTATGCAACTGTTTACACTTGAAAACATTGTTAGTTCCTCTACTGTCTTGTCCAACAATATCCAAAACACACGGGGGCAAAACTTTGCTCTTACAATCTCCCCCTTTTTGGACTATTGTTGACAAAACAGGCATCGATAAAAGATATTGAAGTTTTTGTGAAGGATGGGACAAACTCTAAGATATGAAGCTTTTGGCTCCCCCTGAATGCAAGCATCAAAGATTTATACAATCGAAGTTAATGCTTGAGATAATTTTTCTTCGGTGGAGAGCAAAACGAAATATCTTAGTGAATACGATTGCATTGAAGATATATATCCAGGAATGTATGCAATAGCTTCCAATGACCTGTGACTTAGAAATAATAACCACCTGCAAGATAGAGGATACGAAGCAATACTTGCAAGCAAAGGGGTTATTAAAACTTTAAGTGTAGCACATGAGTAGCTTGACCGAAGTAAAACTTTAAGTTACAACCCAATCGAAAGAATGGAATGTTTGTCGTAACTTAACCAAACAAAGCAAAAATAGATATCAAGAACCCTTTCCCCGATGCAAAACTAACTCATCGATGCCCTCATTCTCCCCCTTTTTGTCAATGATTGGACAAAAGGTTGAGAAGAGGTTCGAGAGATCTATTACGCAGCATCAGCACCCTGAGAACACGACGAAGCAGTGCTCGACGAAGACTCATCCGACGAAGATTGATCGCCTGAGGATTCTTCTTCGGAAGATGATGTAGGAAGAGCTTCGTGGCGTGCCTGAGTGATGAGGTTGATGTCGAGGTCGCTGTCGTCGAGGCCGTCATCGCCCTTTGAGGTGATGGAGTCATTCTCGGAGACGGTGTCTGGTTTTCTTCCGAGTTGCGAGCAGCTCGGAAAAACTCTATCAATCAGGTTTTCCATCCGAGATGTGCGCAGCTCGGACGAGAACTTAGAAAACTAATGATAAGTGCTCACCAACGCCCCAAAGGCTTGACGAAGCACAACATCATCTGCATTGAGGACCTTGTATACAAGATCTTCAATAGAAAAAAAAATCTAAGTATACCCAAGCCTCAAGAGGCTTGGGGGCTGCTTAAAGCTATAAAAACAGGTTTTCTTCCGAGCTGCGAGCAGCTCGGAAAAACTCTATCAATCAGGTTTTCCATCCGAGCTGTGCGCAGCTCGGACGAGAACTTAGAAAACTAATGATAAGTGCTCACCAACGCCCCAAAGGCTTGACGAAGCATAACATCATCTGCATTGAGGACCTTGTATACAAGATCTTCAATAGAAAAAAATTCTAAGTATACCCAAGCCTCAAGAGGCTTGGGGGCTGCTTAAAGCTATAAAAACAGGTTTTCTTCCGAGCTGCGAGCAGCTCGGAAAAACTCTATTAATCAGGTTTTCCATCCGAGTTGTGCGCAGCTCGGACGAGAACTTAGAAAACTAATGATAAGTGCTCACCAACGCCCCAAAGGCTTGACGAAGCACAACATCATCTGCATTGAGGATCTTGTATACAAGATCTTCAATACAAAAATCTTTCTAAGTATTCCCAAGCCTCAAGAGGCTTGGGGGCTGCTTAAAGCTATAAAAACAGGCTTTCTTCCGAGCTGCGAGCAACTCTGAAAAACTCTATCAATCAGGTTTTCCATCCGAGATGTGCGCAGCTCGGACGAGAACTTAGAAAACTAATGATAAGTGCTCACCAACGCCCCAAAGGCTTGACGAAGCACACCATCATCTGCATTGAGGATCTTGTATACAAGATCTTCAATACGAAAATCTTTCTAAGTATTCCCAAGCCTCAACAGGCTTGGGGGCTGCTTAAAGCTATAAAAACAGGTTTTCTTCCGAGCTGCGAGCAGCTCGGAAAAACTCTTTCAATCAGGTTTTCCATCCGAGTTGTGCGCAGCTCGGACGAGAACTTAGAAAACTAATAATAAGTTCTCACCAACGCCCTAAAGGCTTGACGAAGCACAACATCATCTGCATTGAGGATCTTGTATACAAGATCTTCAATACAAAAATCTTTCTAAGTATTCCCAAGCCTCAAGAGGCTTGGGGGCTGCTTAAAGCTATAAAAACAGGTTTTCTTCCGAGCTGCGAGCATCTCGGAAAAACTCTATCAATCAGGTTTTCCATCCGAGCTGTGCGCAGCTTGGACGAGAACTTAGAAAACTAATGTTAAGTGCTCACCAACGCCCCAAAAGCTTGAGGAAGCACAACATCATTTGGCATTGAGGACCTTGAATACAAGATCTTTAATAGAAAAAAAATTCTAAGTATTCTCAAGCCTCAAGAGGCTTGGGGGCTGCTTAAAGCTATAAAAACAGGTTTTCCTCCGAGCTGCGAGCAGCTCGGAAAAACACTATCAATCAGGTTTTCCATCCGAGCTGTGCGCAGCTCGGACGAGAACTTAGAAAACTAATGATAAGTGCTCACCAACGCCCCAAAGGCTTGACGAAGCACAAAATCATCTGAGGACCTTGTATACAAGATCTTCAATAGAAAAAATTTCTAAGTACTCTCAAGCCTAAAGAGGCTTGGGGGCTGCTTAAAGCTATAAAAACTTCGAACCTTCGCAAAGACAAGTCGGAAGGAAAATTCATTCCAAGCAGAGAAACAGAGCATGAGTTCATCACCCAAACGACGGAGTATCACGACACAACCACAAAGTGCACCTTATTACAAATCCACTCGGCATACCGAGGCAAATATCAAGCAACTGTTTTTTGAGACAATCCATTCATTCCTCGCCCGCCTCGTCCGACTCACTGGTTACACCAGTTGACTCAACGAAGAAATCGAGATCGGGCATCAATGCGATTCGGCTAGCAGTCTCAGAATAGCGCGGCAAGAAGGAGGTGCAGCTTTGACCTTCTTTCGGATCTCCACCACCAACTCGCTCAAGATTATGGACCCGCTCCGGAAAATGCGCCTTGGTCAAAGCCAGTGCGTAATTCGCACCGCTCCGCGCCGCTGAGCGTTTCCAGCGGGCCACCTGGTGTGGAGCCTCCTGCAGAACGGGTACAACAGTATCCAGCTGCACTCTGCTCTCTTCTTCAGGCGACAGCTTGCTCTTCAAAGCCAGAGTAGCACCCATGACCTCCTCAGCAAATTTCTTCGCTTTGGCGCACCTCATGGTCAGCAACCCCCGAGCCAAAGCAAATTCCGTGGTGATTGGAGAATAGTTATCTCTCTTCATGATTTCAGCAAAGTCAGCCATGCGCGCCCGCTCAGCATCTGGATCTGTACCATACGCTACACCAATAGAGCAGACGGGTAAATAATCTAAGAACGGACCACAACTCCTTACCACAGCTCGGATAGTAAAATGCTCACCAGACAAGGTCTCACTGAAAACAGAGAACCGCCCAGCGCAATACTCTTCAGCTGCCTTCACTGCTTTCCGAGTGATTTCCAACTCGGCTTCATATTTCTTCGCATCCTCGGCACGCAGCTCGGAAAGCTTTTCCAAGTCAGACTCCAGCATAAAGATGCAAGCCTCATTCTCCTTCACCGCCTGCTTATAATAATGGAGACTGGTCTCCAACGCTTTGTGAGCCTTGGCTCTCTTCTCAACCTGGTCTATTTCCTTCTTCATCTTGGCCACAAAATCATCGTTCTCCTTTACTTTTGCGTCAAAGGCCTTCTTCGCCGCATCTGCAAGAAAAACGTCAGACGCAAGAACAACAGGAAGAACGATGGCAGTTTGGACACTCAAGAACTGTTACCATTATCCTCAGCATGCTGTTTCTTCAGTTTGTCATGCTCTTTAAGAAGCGCTTCGTATGCACTCTTGGTGGCATCACTTTCCCCCTGCAACTTCACGAAGGCCGACCCAAGCTTGCATGCCTCCTACGAAGACAAGAGGAATACCATAATCAAAATAAAAACCTCCTATCAAAAGACTCCGAATAACTCCACAAAGTTACTTGGAGCCTTGGGGGCTACACCCAGTGGGTACACCAAGAAGTGCTCCCACTGGAAGTTCATCAAAATAAAAAAACCTCCTATCAAAAGACTCTGAATAACTTCACAAAAGTTACTCGAAGCCTTGGGGGCTACACCCAGCGGGTGCACTAAGAAGTGCTCCCACTAGAAGTTCATCAAAATGCAAACCTCCTATCAAAAGACTCCGAATAACTTCGCAAAGCTACTCGGAGCCTTGGGGGCTACACCCAGCGGGTAGGAAAACTTACGTAAGTACTTACGTGCATGTTGGACTTCACCAGCTCAGCCTCAGACGCCAGCTCCCACAGCCGCAACTCAAACTAGGTCGCCTTGACCAAAGACTCCTTCAATCCGCCAATGACAGCACTCTCCACTGGGGCCCCGACGGGGATGGACCCCGAACTAGCAGGCTCACTCCCCCGAACAGCCGCCGAGGCGACAGGGGTCCCCTTGACAGCCTCCCCAGCTGGAGCATCGGGTGCGGCAGCTCGGGAACTAGACCCTGAGGCTACCGTTCCCTCAGGAGCAGTCACCTCAGGAGGATCAACAGCAGGGTCAACATCCATGTCTGCAGCAGAGACAACAAACAGTTAAAAGCGAAAGACGACAGCAACAAACGCCTCAACAAAGAAAACAACGATGAATTCTCACCAACAGTCGCATTATCTTCTGGAATAGCGCCCATCCCAGGAAAATCAGTCACCTCACAAGTGCTAGCGTCCTCCATAGCTTCAGCCTCGGGATCCTCCTCAATCCCGGGAGATGTCTCGGAACCACTCGGACGAACACTGCAAAAAGAACAGCCAAAGATGAGTCGGAGAAACTAACGGAGCCTTAAAGGCACGCGTTAAGCAATAGCATTACGGGTGAACGGTCTTCAAGCTACGCCTCGGGGGAGCAACCCTGGCCGAACTAGATCCAACCCCCTTGGCCCTTTCAGCAGCAGCACCTCCTGCGGGATTAGTCTCTCGCCCCCCAAGAGTGACAAGTTTCTTCTTCTTCATGGGCGCTACCTTCCCAGAGCTGAGGCCCAAGGGAGGAAGCTTCCCACCTCTTCCTCACCACTCGGAGTGTGAGCCCTTTTTCGGGTCCGAGTAAGCCCCTCCCGCGCCGACTCGCGATCCTGGTTGTTCTTCGAGTGCTGCTCGGACGCTGCTTGAACCCGAGCCACCTCGGACTCCAGCTCCTCCCCCACATCAACTCCGACCCCCGCGCCAGTAGTACTATCTTCGTCTTCCTCGGCAGGATGCTGCGGAGCCAGAGGAATAGGGAAGCGGAACTGGGTAAAATCCTAAGCAGCAAACAAAGAGGTCCGAGTTAAAACCAACAAAAGAAACACATTCAAGAAACATACAACTCGGCATACCAAGGTGGGAGGATTGTCGAAGCCACGGGGCCTCACTCGTCCAGTTGCCTGAAGACCCTCAGTCACGCTTGTTATGATCTTCATCTGAAGTTCAAATTCATCCAAGGGCATCTCGGTGTTACTGTAACGGGTGTCGTCCTGCAACCCGGAGTACGTGCACATCCCCCGAGCTCGGGCCTGGAGCGGATGGATCTTCCGAATCACGAAAGCAGATATCAGATCTATGGCGTCCAAACCATTCTTCTTCAACCTGATGACTTCACGCATCAGGGGGAGCACTTGCTCCTTAACAGCATTGGTGAGCCGGGGGTTCCAGCCCTGAGAGTTAGTCAGCCTAACGTCCGAGTAAGGAGGCAAGGTACGCACCCCCGTTCCCTCGGCCACTTTGCAGTAAAACCAGCTATTCTTCCAGTTCTTGACAGAATCAGGAACACAAGAAGAAAAATACTGCACTCCTTGCTTTTTGGCCAAAAACAGACCGCCACAAAGATGATTAAACTCAACGCCGCCGCCCTCCCCAAACTTTTTCGCCTTCTGAGGCTTGATGGCGTATATTCTACGGAAGAGATGCCAATGGGGCTCTATGCCTAAAAAGCCCTCGAAAAGAGTGAAAAAGCTGGAGAGAAGGGTAACTGCGTTGGGAACGACATGGTGAAGCTGAGCGCCCGTAAAATCCAAGAAGTCCAAGAAGAAGGGATGTGGGGGAAGAGAAAAGCCGCGATCCACATGCGAAAGTAAAATTACCCTCTCACCATCCCGCGGTGTGGGCTCGTCTTCCCCCGCCGCGGGAAGACGGCAACCCTCCCGGGGAACCAGGCCGGCGTCCTGGTACCCCAGCAGCATGTCTTCCGTCACAATCGAATGCAGCCACTCCCCCGCAGACATGGTCACGGCGGCGGAAGAAGGGTAGTGCGAATGACGACCTCCCAGGATGGACCTCGAGCGGCCGGCGGAGATGTCTCGACGGCGAGATTCAGCAGGCAGAGGAAGAGGCGGAGCAGGAGAGATAAGCGGGAACGGCCTCGCGGGGGAAATGAGTGGAGATGCTCCAAACCGCAAGGCAGGGGGCCCTTTTTATAGCTCAAGATAGCAACCGCCTCGCGTCAGATCCGCACCCCACTAATGGGCTTGCCGGTTGCTCTTCCCCATAAAAACCGCCCCACTTCCCCATAATCCCTCCCACTTCCCCCGCAGACAGTTAATTATTATTATCCTATGAAACCGCCGCGGGAATCGAGGAGACAAACCCAAACAGTGCGCCCACTCACCTGGGTAAGAAGATTCTCTGACAAGATAAGATCTTTTGGGGAAAAACCAAATCTATTTTCAACCCGAAGTTTGGAATCGGCACCAACTACTCGGAAGATGCGAAGCACAACACACATCGATCAAACTCTCTGAGTATGCCATCACTCGGAAGAAATCGCAAAGCTCCCGCAACGTCCGAGTAAGCTGCCACTCGGAGGCACCACGAAGAGAACCACTCGAAGGTTCCCCGCGAAACGAAGAATCTCGCACACGGTTACTCGGGTAGAAATTCGAGCAACTCGCTCGCTGGTGGCCCGTCTCTGACGAAGAATGCCAGGCCTGCAGTAAGACACGGCGCAGGGGGTAAAGAATCAATGTCCCACGTGGCATGGCCTAGGACTCGGCACGATGTCCTAGGGCATTGAACTTTACAAATTTGGTTCATATGGAGTTTAAGGCCTTTTACTCCGAGACACGCCTTCCGAGGCCTTAGTCCACCTCTTCCGAGAGACGTTTGAGTGTCGCCAAATTTTTCCGCTAACCTGCCCAACTTACGCTCGAGGGAAAAGTTCGAACATCAATAAAGCCCTTCCGGGCCTCTTACTGAGTTCAATCTTCACATTCCTCAGAAAGACTAACAAACGTCAGTCACCTCACTTACGAGCATCTGAAAGCGCTTGGGGGCTACTGTAATGGTAATACTAAAGGCATACCCCTAAGCGAGGGAAACCCAGGGGTATCCTTAAGCCTTGGGTTTCCCCAAAGCACATCAAGAAAAACACGAAGCATTGGCAATCTCCGAGTAACATGTTACTCGGGGATTAGGAGTCGCTTCCAAGTATACAACTACTCGGAAGCGCAGCAAGATCCGAGTAGACCGATACTCGGAAGTAGTCGGCGAGGCCCCCCTACTCGGAAGATGGGAAACGCAACGGACGGAGGCATTTAATGCTGCAGGCGTTTCCTCCTCTTTTATTAGTAGTAATGGGCAGACCGTTTTGTATTTAAGTACGTATTTAATTCTGTAATTAAGACCCATTTAAGCCAAGGTATTAAGGAGGCAGGGGCGCACTCTATATAAGCCACCCCCTCCCCTTCGGCAGGGGCACGCGCACACTTTTTCCCTTCTCAGTATTCTGAAGAAAGAACACCCCAGTAAGCCTGGGACAGGACTAAGGTTTTTATCTCCACGGAGAGGCCTAACCTGTATAATCCTCTTGCGTCAACCCACTCTACGTACAGATTCATTTAGCTCCTTTCTTACCCCTATACTCATTGTCAGACTTACATCCACGGCACCGAGTGCTGCGGCGTCTGCCGTTGTCGTCGCTGTCGCGTTTCTTGTGCTTGTCGGAGCGCCTGCGTCTGTCATCGTTACTGTCGTTGTCGTCGTCGTCGTCTGGCGAACTGGGGTCCCTGTCCGGTGTCCGCTCGCGGGTCTGCCGCTTTGCGCTGGATTTTTTAGGTGCCGAGGCGTCGATAGCGTCCTTCATTATCTGCAGAGCTATGGAAGTGTAGCGATCCGTTTTGCCCTTTCTGCTTTTCTGGGCACGGGACAGGTAGTCTTGGGCGCTTATGAGTGCTTCCGCCGGAGTGAGAGGCTCCTCTTCGTCGTCGTCTTCCTCTGACCTGAAGTCGTCTTCCAGTTTCCGCACTACTCTCGCCCTTTCTGTTTTCCGCAGGTTGTTGAGTTTCGATCTATTGCGGATGGGGGAGTCGTGACCTGGCGAGTCACTTCCGGGAGATTGTCTGCGGCTGCTTTTCCTTTCGGGTTCCGCTTTGGCTTGCTTCTCCATGGCTAGGCGCCACTGTCTCGTCTGCTTTGTTAGCTCTCCCGCTAGCTTGTTGTATGACCTTAGCTCATCTCTTGTGGCGTCTGATGGTAGTAACCCGCCGCGGGCGACTGCTCTTTTACCATTGCCATCGATTCCTTGGACAAGTATATTTTTTCTTTGGATGATTCGCCCGCCGCTGCAGCCGGGGTTTGCTGCCTGCTGCGCGATGGCTGACTGCCCTGGCCAGGTGCTTGCTGTTTGTTGCTTGGAAGCTGACTGCTTTTTTGATTGCTTGTTCCTTGCTCCACCGGGACTTTCTTTGGTATGGTCCCCGGTTCTCCTAGTTGTACGACCATCTAGCTGGTGTGGCCAGGGCCAGCCGCCCTGTTGGCGGTTGGGATGTCTTGTCGAGTGCCCAGGTCGTCGGCTCGCCCGTTGTTACCTGACGTTGATGTGCCGAATTCTGCCATGAACACCTGCGATGGTGCCCGTTCCGTTTCCTTGCCGATGCGTGCGATCGTGGCTCTCCATGCCGGGGCTTCACTCGAGCGGTCGCGAGCAGCGTGGAGCCGTGAGTTGGGTGCGTAGCTACAACCGTCAGATGGATCGTCCGTGCGGGCGGCGTCCACTATGGTCGTTGCTGTAGATGTTGCTGTGGGCGCACGGGTGTCGTCGATGAGGCGGAGGGTACCCCAGTGGTTGATGTAGATCTGGTACTCTCCGAAGATCAGATTGATGTCGGAGCGTAGGTCGGTGAAGACTGGTTTGAGGGCTGGGAGGTGGGCCGTGAATCCGAGGGACTCGAACAGGTTGGATCTTGCTGGAGCCGCCGAGTCGATGAGTGCTGGTGGTGATGAGGCTGCCGAGATCGCGTTCCCAACCTGCGCGGTTCCCATAGACGGCGCCAATTGACGGGGATCAACCCCGGCAAATCCCATGGTCAGGGACCCTGGGTTAGTCATGAGAGGCGCAGGTTGGACGATAGCTCGTCGGCAAACAGGGAGGCTCGTTCCTGCTCGATATTATTGATTGGGGAGATGCGATTACAGTGGAGGCCAAGGCTAGAGTGCTCAAGGCTAGGGTTACAAGTAAGATTCGATCCCTTTGGTGTCGCCCCTCCCAACCCTTATATAGCGGGCTAGGTCTCGGGGAGTTCATCTACGTGTACATGTAAACTTTCGTAACCCTAGCTTGCTCCGTACGGCAGGTCTTCGCACCTTCCTTGTGAGTCGAGGACTTCTACGTCGGTGCCATCTAGCGGGCCGAGGCCGTATCTTCATGGGCCTTCTGCCTTCACGGACACCAGGTAGGCTCATCCGTAGGATTCGTGGGGTCACCCCCTCGTCACCATCCTTATCGTAAACTACTAGTTGTCCTAGAATGACGAGTGATGAAGTCCTTGCTGGGTCAGTTGACCACTAGAGTTGGATGCTGAGTACTTCTGTACTCATGATACTACCCCAAACTCTTTTCAGGGTTCTTGATCGACAACAGGTATGGTGTTCGATGTTTCACGTGGAGACTCGACGACGACTAGTTAGGCGGATCCCGCCGGAGGGCCTGGACCCGTGTGGTTATGGGGATCGGTGATTTTCTCTTTGCCACTAGGCATTTGATTGTAGTCTATACTCAGACATGTATCTTCCGCTATTGTATTGTATTTAAGGCAGTTCTATGCCGATTGTATGAGATGTTGTATCCTTGTATCTGTAATGTTGTGATATCATGTTGGAAATCCGGGGCATATGGCTATGTCATATATCGCGGTGGGACCGATATGGGCTTCGTCCCTGGATCTGGATGGAAACATCTAGATCTGGAACAGTACCACATATCGGGCCTTACAACTTGGTATTAGAGCCTTACCGACCGTAGGATCCCTTTTATGGCCGAAATCGAGTCTAGACAAAAACTATTTTGTAGTTACTAAGTTAGTTATCGGAGAGTAGGATTCTTTTTACTCCTTACCCTTTCTCTGGTCAGGACAAGTGTCGTAAGTGTTTTAATCCTCGTCTTATCCCTTTCAAACTCTAGGATCTCGAGTGTGTGGAGTATCGAAACCATTACAATGCCTTGTTTGCAGCGTATTGTCTCGATTCCGATCTCAGGTTGGGAAATCCTGTAGTACCTTTAGTTCTTCCAACTCCGGGTAAGCATCTTGATCGTTTGTTGACCCCATTCCTCTTGCCTAGTATCCACATGATTTCAGTGAGAATGCTTCTCTTGATCGTCGCTTTCAACTATCATTCTTCCTCTTGATCCCTCGATGGTTTTGTTTTCCGATGTCGCCATCTCTCTGCGGAAATTTATCTCGACAGAAGTTCGACGTCGACATGGAGCAGAGTCCATTGTTGGTGGTGTTGAAGATCGTCATCTCTCTTTTCTCTCCCCTCCTCTCCCCCGGACCGTCCTAGATCTCGGGACGAGATACCTTGTTGGTGGTGTTGTATTGTAACAGCCCAGATTTCAACAAAATTCAAAATTTTGTTTTCGGTGTGAATTGTTTGATTGTCTGATTTTTTTTGCGGTGTTTGCATCCCCGATTTATCAATCGGTGATTTTTTTCCCCTCTTAGCTCGTACTGGACGGAGACCGACCCTTGCCACTCTAAAACTCGACCTTTGCGACACCGGATTTCACCCGATCACCATTGCGAAAACCCCACGAGACCAGCCATAGCCAACGGAACGAAAAAACCCCGTTTAATAAGTAAACGGGATATTTTTATAGCGCGCCAAAAAGTGTTATCGGAACGGTTCCAGCGCGAGGTGAACGTCGTTGGCTCGACGCGCTGATCACGCAGTTCGAAGTTTTACCCGAATTGGAGGTCCTGCGGACCCCCGGCGGTTAGAACCGTAAACACCGCGTGCGCGAGAGAAAAATCGGGGATGTTTTTGCAAACTGCCATCCACCTGGGCTATTGTCGTCGATATGTAACGGCAGATGTCATGGGGATAGCTAAAGAGGGGGACAGACCGAGGTTAGTGTCGCTGGTGCCGGAGGCGAGATTGGGAACACTGCGATGTACCCAGGTCCATGGCTCTCCGTAGAGATAAAACCCCTACTCCTGCATGTCTGGACTATCTGTACAGAGGTGCTCCTTGAGCTGTATATGCTAAACTACTCTAATATGTCTACTGATGCTTGCTACACTTCTTGCTCTACTACTTTGCTATTGCTAGCTAAGCTACTTGCTCTTCATTTTCTCCTCCTAGCCGTGAGTGAGGGAGAGGAGTGCATCCAGGGGGGAAATGAGAGAGGGGGGGTGAGGGATCCCTCTCCACCGTGGGCAAGGGTGCCCCTTATATAGTGGTGGCAAGGTGCTCATGAGGGTGGAGACAAGGGGAAGAAGAAAAAAGAGAGTACATGTGAGGTGATGGGTGATGTGATGTAATGTGACACCTCCACTTTACACTATTCGCCATGTCATGATGTGACTAGAGATATCTTTCACTTGTCTTGTCTTTCTTTATCTGGTCTTGTCGACGGGACACCTCGGTTGACTTCCGGGCAGCCGACCTGCGGGCAACCGGCAGACGAGCAGTCGGCCGGATGCGCGGGCAGTCAGACGATGGGCAATCGGCAGCCGCCGATCTGGGGTGCCTTCGGCGCGGAGCAGTCGGCAATTGGCCGACCGGACTGAGGGCGCAATCGGCGCCCGATGTCTTGAAAAATATTTCGCCTTCTTGATCCTATCGGGGGGTTATTCCCCCGACAGTAGCCTCCGAGCCTCCGGGTAACTCGAAGAGTCATTCGGGGGCTTCTTCCTTGTCGGTGCAGATGGATGATGATTGTCCTTGGGGCAGCTTCTTTCCGGTGGGGGCACGTCAGCGCACCCACTGGGTGTAGCCTCCGAGATTTGGGCCGACTGCGTGCAGTCGGCTCGGATCTTCTCTTTCTTCTGTTGCAGTCGATGTCGTCAAGGGTCTCAGCAGTTTTCCCCCGGAAACGATCATGCATAAGATAAATTTAGTCAATGCAGATATATAAAATCTTCACTATCTTTCTGAAGTATAGATTGTGCGGTGGGAGGCAGACTTGGCTTAGCTCGAGCCCTTCAGACATTTTTCTATTCATTCCACCCGTTGGCTTTTGCTCTCGCCAGCATTACAGTCGACCTGCGGTCTGCATCTGGATCGAAGAGTGGGCCGCGAGATAGAGTATACAGTACTTAGACTTCGGGGAGCAAACTCAACCGAGCCAACTTCTCAAAAGGAATGCGATCGGGTTGCCCAAGTTGTTCTCTCTTCGGATGTTTTTTCATGTGCGGTGACCTTCAGGTTTTGCTCTTACCAGCATTACAGCCGACCTGCGGTCTGCAGCTGGCTCGAAGAGTGAGCCTTTGGTATCCTACACAATACTAATCCATCTGTGGGAAATAACGATTTGGGTTATCCGGTCCCGGCCGAGCATGCAGCCAACTAGAAATAACACGGAGATAACCCCCGAAGACTACTCAGGTTCATCCGGCATACTTGCTATGATAAGCGCTATTGAGTGAAAACTCAGATTAAATTTTTTGGCGCAGCTGGAGCACCCACTGTGTGTAGCCTCCGGGTGACTTGGTGAGTCATCCGGAGAGTCTTCTGTTGGTGTAGCAGTCGGGACACTCGGCAGGCCCGTCCTCCGAGCCTCCGGGTGACTCGACGAGTCGAGCACTTGTCTCCTGTGCGTGCTCCAGGCAGATGGCATGCCATCTAGGACACAACCGCACACTCCTCTTCTTCTTTTCCGTAGGGGGGTTACCAGCGCAATCGGCCAATACAAGGCGCAATTGGCTCTCTTCTTCTTTCTGTTTTTTTGCAGTCGTCTGGCTGAACAGGCGCAAACGGATGCAACTACAGACTGGCGGGCGCAATCAGCCTAGCACCAGCCGAACTACTGAGCAATCGGCTCACACTTTTATTTTGTCGCAGCTGGTCCAACAAATCACAGCCGACCATTTTTTCCGCATACGGATGACCGAACAGGCACAAACGGATGCAACTGCAGACTGACGGTCGCGATCGTCCTGTCACTAGCCGAACTACTGAGCAATCGGCTCACACTTTTCTCTTGTCGTAGCTGGTCGAACTGATCACAGCCGACCTTTTTTTTTGCAATCGGATGGCCGAACAAGCGCAAACGGATGCAACTGCAGACTGGCGGGCGCGATCGGCCTGTCACCAGCCGAACTACTGAGCAATCGTCTCACACTTTTCTCTTGTCGCAACTGGTCCAACAGATCACGGCCGACCTCTTTTTTTTGCATCCGGATGACCGAACAGGCGCAAACGAATGCAACTGCAGACTGGCGGACGCGATTGGCCTGTCACCAGCCGAACTACTGAGCAATCGGCTCACATTTTTCTCTTGTCGTAGCTGGTCCAAGTGATCACAGCCGACCTTTTTTTTCTTTTGCAATCGATGGCCGAACAGAGCAATCGGGCGGGGTAAACAACAGCGCAATCGGCCCAACCGAGCTGCGGACTCGGCCTTCTTTTTTTTTTGCCCATCGGACACCTCTACTTCTCTGAAACTTTTCTGTTCGTCTCTGTTTCTCTTCAGTCTGACGAAGACATGCTGCGCGGGACCGCCGGGCCGACAGCAGTCGGTAGGGGAGGCAACCGCCGCGGGCCGCAGCCGCCGACCGGAGCGGGGGAGCAGGCGTCCGCGTCCGGTGACAGGGAGGCCGCAACCGGCGGCGAGGAGGCCGAGCTGGACGAGCAAGCGGAGGAAGAAGCTGGCCGCATCCGGCGGCGGGGAGGCCGAGCTAGCCGGACTGAGCAATCGGTGACGAGGAGGCCAAGCTCGGGGCGACGGGGAGATCGGACAGTCGAGCAAGCGGCGCGAGCGAAGGCCGGCGGCGTCCGAGCTGGCGCAGCCGGAAAAGGGCGGCGAGTGTAGCTCGGCGAAGGCAGCTCGAACGGGAACTCGGACGGGAGCTCGAGATGGAGCACGGCGAGGCCAATTCGGCCGGGATGGGCGAGTGCAGCTCGGACGGGAGCTCGGGGCGGAGCACGGCGAGCAGTCGGTCGGGGCACTTGAGCGAAGGGCGTAGCGGCCAGCCAGCCAGGGGGCTCTCTTTTTCTGAATTTTTACTTTGCTTTTCTCTCAACCTTCCTACCACTGTCTGCTTCTTTCAGGCGGCCGGGTGCGCGGTCGAGGGGCGCATCGGGCTGCAACAAACCGTTTTACGGGGCGAGCGGCGCAACTGGCTGTGGCGAGCTGGCAGTCGACGAGCCAGCGGCTGGTGGCGCAGCCTGCAGCTAGCAAGCCATGACGCCGGGACGACCGAGTGTGCCGTACATAGAAAAACTGGAGAGTACGCATAGTACTAATGTACTGTAGATCCATTGGCCTATACTGTTTATCCATTAGCTGTTTTAACACTTGCTCTACGCGTACACTTTAGCTCCAGCGAGCATTGCAGAAGGTGCCGAGTCGAGGGAGTCGACGGCTGGACTGGCAGGGGAGGACTCGGAGAAGAATATTTGCAGCGAGACGAGCGGACACGGAGCCGACTCGGGCGCGGCCGATTGCGGTGAAGAGCGCGGCGGAGGACCTCGGCGCGGGCGCGGCTGCAGTCGGAGGACAGCAGAGGAACTCGGCGCGGGCGTAGCTTCAGTCGGAGGAGGAGCTCGGGGCGGGGAGCTTGCTCGGGGACGAGGATAGAAATCTGCTCGGGGAAGGGATTTTCTTGCTCGGAGCAAAAAAAAAATCTCGGAGACGAAATACAATCTGGCAACCGAACTCGATGCATTCGGGGCGGAAAACTTGCTCAGAGAATAAATACGACCCGGCTGCCGAACTAGGCAACTTCGGAGACAGATGCGTAGCTGGCGATGCCCGAACGCGAAGTGCAGCCTCCGGGCATCCAGCCTACTGGGTCCAGTTTCAAAACTTGACGCTGATGAAAATTGCTGATGAAGAAGAAACCGTCGATGAAGAGGATGGTACCGTCCGGATCAATACTCCAGTCGACACCTTGGCCTGCCCCACGGTGGGCGCCAACTGTCATCGATATGTAACGGCAAAGGCCATGGGAATGGTGGTGGCAAGAGAGTGTTATACTCTTCAAGCCCTCGTTGATTACCCCAAGTGCAGGGTTGGATATAGTAGAGTAGCGGCAAGTTTTCCCTTGGCAAAGATACAAAGGTTTGTCTCCCGTAAGACTCTGAAGGATACAAAAAGGTGGTAAAGTGAACAGTGGCGCCGAGGATGATACTTCACCTGGACCTGCACACAGATACAAATAACTTTGCTCCCAACGAGTACATAGGAGTTGTCAATTCCTCCGGCCTTGTCGTTTACAAAGGATCAACGCAAGAGATAATGATAGTGGTTACTGAAAATAAAGACTGAAAGTAAATTGAAGGTGTAAACAATGATATGAAGATGGACCAGGGTCCCGTGATTTTCACTAGTGATGTCTCTCTCCCAAAAGACGATAAAAGTGCTAGCGAGGTAAATAAATCACAGTTGGACAATTGACAGGATTATGAAGGCACCGCAATGCTAACTATGCTGCAAAGAAAGGAAAGGTTCAAAAGCAATGGGCAGTACGCCAAGGTAAGTAGACCGAAATTCATCTGCATCTACTACGAATCATCCACCTTGAGATATCTATCCAGAACATCTTGCTGCTATTAAGTTGTGAATCCCACCCAAAGTGTAAACTCAAAGCAACAGACAACTGCATTAAAAGAACTTTGCGTAAAGTAAACAATCCTTGCACCCACAAGTACAAGCACCGTTGTTTTATCCTTGGTGGCAACAACACATCCCCTAGTCTCATGTTTCTGTCACTCAAGCTAGACATCAGGGGGCTGAACCCACAATCAAGCATAACGCTCCCTCTTGGAGTTGCAAATAAAATACTTGGCCAAAGCAAATACCGCAACGGAGAACATGCAAGAATTTACTAAAGAACAAAATATAAAAGATATATTACTCATTACAATCTGAACATAGTCTCATAATCCATCAGATCCCACCAAACTCAGCATAGCAACAGCAAAAATTACATAGATGCCTCGATCATGTGAAGCAGCTCACGAGGACTCGAAAGTGGAGGCACAAAGAAAGGAGAGATAGATCACATAGCTACTGGTCACGGACCCAAAGTCCAAGGGAAACTACTCACGGTACATACGGGAGGCGTCCATGGCTATGGATGGTCTCCCGGAGGGGGTAGCTTCTCCCGGCAGGGTGCCGGAGCAGCTTCTCCATACAACCCCGATATTGAAACGGCGGCGGCGGCGGAACAAAGGCGAGATCGCGAAAGAGGAGTCCGTATTAGGGGTTTCCACCCCGAGGGGTAAATATAGGCGAAGAGGGGTGTCGAGGGGACCCAGAGGGCAGCCAGGAGGCCCCTGATACGTCCAAAACGTATCTATAATTTCTGCTTGCTCCATGCATGTTTTGTGTGATATTGCTATGATCTAGATACACTTTCATACACTTTTGATCATATTTGGACTAACCTATTAACTCAGCGCACCACAGTGCCAGTTCCTGTTTTCTGTTGTTTTTCTATTTCAGTTTTCCCCCATATAAAAAGTGCCAAAAAAATTCCGGGAAAAATATAGGAAAAATCAGCGTACAGGAAGCTTCGCGAAGAGCCCGAGTGGGGCCAGAGGGGAGCCAGGGGTGGCCCAGGCGGCCACCCGGCGCGGCCACCCCCTGGGTCGCGCCAGGGGGGCGCCTGGGGCCCCTGGTCCACCTCTGGCTGCCCCCTTCGCCTATATATTCCCCGTGACATGAAACCCTCGGGGACAGAACCCTTTTTCGCGATCTCGCCTCTGTTCCGCCGCCGCCGTGCTTCCGAGATCGGGAGCACCAGAAGACCTCTTCCCGGCACCCTGCCGGAGGGAGGGTTGACCTCCGGGAGTCTCCTCTCCACCATGGATGCTTCCCGGATGTCTTGTGGGTAGTTTTTCTTGGACCATGGGTCCGTGATCAGTAGCTATGTGATGTTCTCCCCCCCTTCTTTGTTCTTCATGGTTTAGACCTCGTGAGCTGCCCTACATGATCGAGACACTTTTGTAATCTTTCTGCTGTTGCTATGTTGAGTTTGATGGGATCTGATGGATTACGAGATTATGTTCAGATTGTGATTGAGTAATATATTTGGTTCTTATCTCTTATATTTTTGTTCCTAAGTAATTCTTGCATGTTCTCCGTTGCTGTTTATTGCTTTGGCCAAGTAGTAGGTAGTAACCCCAAGAGGGAACGTTTTGCTCGATTGTGGGTTCATGCCCCCTGATGACACGCTTGAGTGACAGAAACATGAGTCTAGGAGATGTGATGTTGCCACAAGAGGGAAAACAACGGTGCTTGTAACCGCGGTTGCAAGGATTGTTTACTTTACGCAAAGTGCTTTTTAATGCAGTTGTCTGTTGCTTTGGGTTTACACTTTGGGTGGGGCTCGCAACTTAATACCAGCGAGATGTTCTGGATAGATATCTCAAGGTGGATGATTAGTAGTAGATGCAGTTGGATTTCGGTCTACTTATTTTGGCGTACTGCCCATGCTTTTGAGCCTCTTCCTTTCTTTTGTAGCATAGTTAGCATTGTGGTGCGTTCATAATCCTGTCAATTGCCCTTCTGTAATTTGTTCACTTCGCATAGCAGTTTTATCGTCTTTTGGGAGAGAGACATCACTAGTGAACATCACGTATCCCGGTCCATATCCTCATCACTGTTTACACGCTCATTTACTTTTCTGTTTTTACTTTTAGTTGCTATCATTATCCCTTGCGTTTGATCCTTTGTGAACAACAAGACCGGAGAAATTGACAACCTCTCTGAACTTCGTTGGGAACAAAGTTATTTGTGTCTGTGTGTAGGTCCGCGTCAGTTGCGCCGATGACACCTACTTATCATCTCTGGAGTCCTACTGGAGACGAACCTTGGTATCTTTACTGAGGGAAATTTGCTGTTGTGCTACATCACGCCTTCCACTTGGGGTTTACCAACGAAGGGCGAGAAATCACTATCATTACCTCGCACATCAAGCAAAATATTTCTGGCGCCGTTGCCGGGGACTCCGAGTGCTAAGATAGGGGAGTTGCACACTACCCTTTACCTTTGTTTTTTTAGTCTTGTTAGTTTACCTTTCCGTTTTTACTTTTGTGTCCTTAATCAAAAATACCAAAATTACCTACTAATGCTATCTTCACTATGGGTGTGGAACCACCCAAATATGGTAGGATGGACATGTTTCACTTGGCTCGTCTTCGATCAATTTGTGCTCGCGCTAAAAACCCAACCGACTTGGTTGAGAGAAAATCATTGGATGAGCATGCTCATTATACGCGGCACCGCCTATCTTAGAAAGGGAAAAACTTATGGGACCAAATACAAACTTCTTATTGCTATGCCTAGTGTTTATGCCACATTTATGATTTTACTTGCTACTCTAATATAGAGCGTAAACACCTTCCTTTCCAATGTGAGTTTAATGAAAATGAGATCATATCTTCTTATGCCAAAGGTGTTTATGATTACTTTGATGTTGAAAAGATTGAAGAGTTTGTTGCTTTTAAAGGTGCTTATGAGATTTCTTCTTTGATTGAAAAGTATTATGATACTATTCACAAGTCTGAAAACTTTGCTGTTCTTGCTTATTGCTTTGAGAATTATACTTCCAATTCTTATATTGAGGATTTTAAAAATAGAATGCTTGCTTCCCAAGAAGAGGCTAATGATTTCTATGAAGAGGAATCTTATGATTCCGAGGACTCACATGATACTTCCCTTTCTGATGATTTTGATACTTGCTTTGTTGATGGCCATGATGCCACTATGGATGATGCCTACGAAGATGAACTTGCTATAGTTCCATATGTTAAACATGAAATTATTGTTGTTGCACCCACACTTGATTGCCCTATTATCCTTTTGAAATCTCCAACTATTTCGGAGAATTTTGCTCTTATCAATGCTCAATGTGATGGGTTGCATCTATCTTATCATCCTAAAAAATGTGTTGAAAATAATACACGTGTGCTTGTAGGTCATGAACAACATGATTTATGTGATAGTTATATTCTTGATATTGTTCATGATGCTACTGAAAATTACTTTGAGAGAGGAAAGTTTGGTTGTAGAAACTTCCATGTTACAAAAACACCTCTCTTCATGTTGAAAGTTTTGAAGTTGTTCTTGTTATACCTTCCTATGCATGTCACTTTGTGCTTCTTTGATTTATTTTCTTACAAGATGCCTATGCATAGGAAGTGGGTTAGGCTTAAATTTGTTTCACATTTGCTTCTTGATGCTCTCTTTTGCTTCAATTCTTATTCTCTTGTGAGCACCTTTCATAATCTTTAAGCCTAGCTAATGGCTCTAAAGAAGAGCTTACGAGAGGCAGCCCGCAACGAATTTAGGTTTTTATTTTTTTGCTCTTGTTGTGTCTTGATGTTTGTTTCTACTGTAGCAACATCATTGTATCTTTATTTTTCAGCTTTGTGCCAAGTTATAGCCTCTTATGATAAGGGAAGCAAAAGTTGTGACATGCTGTCCAGAAAATAGATTATTTCCCTTGACAGAAAAATTCGAATCAAATCACCAGATCATCTTTTTGATCTGAATTTTTTTGACAGCGTGATCTATACAATTGTGAAACTTTCGTATGTTCTGAGTTTTTTGATTTGAGTTGCAGAAGTGCCCCTAAAAAATTCTTTACTACCTGGTGTTCTGTTTTTCACAGATTCTTCCACGTTTTGTCTCTCCTAACTTTTGCAAACCTTAAGCTTGCTTTTCCTTTGAAAAAACCTTTTGGCACTCTTGAGAAACAGTAGCTCTTCAAGAATATCTTTATATCCAGTGGGGAAAAAATATTTTATTAAGGGTACTAACCTCTCTAATCAGCTTATGATGAGTTATGTATGAAGGGAGTTTTCAAGTGTGCGATGGAAGATGATGAAAGAAGATCCAGGAGTGTCAAGCGCTCAAGCTTTGGGATGCCCCCATGCATCCCCAATAAATATTCAAGGAGACTCAAGCGTCTAAGCTTGGGGATGCCCCCGTGTATCCCCTTCTCCATCAACAATCATCAGTTCGTCCTTCGTCTCACTATATTTTTATCACTTCATGAGTTATGTGCTATGCTTGGAGCGTCTCGCTCTTAGGTTTTATTTTTAGTTTTCTTTAGTTTTGCTTGCTGTTCATAACAAGTTAGACCCCGTCTTACTTTGTGTGGGAGAGAAACACGCTCCGCTTTCAAAATCTAGAACACATCATAGGATTTTTCCTGCTTATCTTTTTGCTGTTGTGTGTTCTTTATCTTTTCATAGCTGCTGCCATGTTTAGTTTTAGTCTTAGTTTGTCTTTAGCAAGAGCCTTGGATTTTGTTTAGTCTGTTGCTGGAACTCTTTTTAGTTTTCATGTTTATCTTGTTAAAGAGAGTTGGTTGTTGCACTGAGTTGTGTTTTGTCTTGGAAGTAGGTAATTGAGGTTGCTATTTAATTCTAGTAGTAACTTGCAATAGTTTTGAAGTTTTGATGTGAGTAATGTTTGAACTTTTGGTGTCAAGAGCTCTAGACTATTAGTGTTAGGTGTCGTATTTTGGGCAATCCGTGTGTATTTTCAAAACCTACAAAACTAGTTGAGAACTCTAGCTACTAGATGGATCACTAATCTTTGGAGGGATCGGATATTAGAGTACACTCACGTACCATGAGTCGAGGATGCGCAAGGATAACCAAACCCCCATACACTCTTCCTCGGGGTACTTGTCTCTTTGTGAACCTCCTTATTAGATTGAGAGTTACCGATAATAAGTGCATGAGTTCTTCGGACTAATGTAAGTATTGAAAGTTGACACTTCCACCTTCCCATATTTTGCTAGCCTCTCCCGTGCCGTGCATTGCCTTCTTCTCACTCCGAGAGTTGGTGTCCACCTTCGCCGGTACATCCAAACCCTTGGCATGATACGCTCCATCATCATAAACCTCCTTATATCTTTCCTCAAAACAGCCACCATACCTACCTATCGAGGCATTTCCATAGCCTTTCCGAGATATATTGCCAGGCAACATCCACCTCTTCATGACTTGATCTTCATGTCATACATGTTCCTGCTACACTGGCAGCGACATACATTGCATACATCATGATAGTTACATCTTCTTTATGATTTTGAGTACCTTGTAAAGTGTGAAAGATCTCCTTTACCTTCTTGTAAAATAGAGTGTTGCCCTTAAGTGAGGAAAAGATCCCAAAGTGGACACAATAAAAGATCCCAAAGAGGACAAATGAGAGTTAAATAGAAAGAGCCATTGAGGCCACAAAAAAATAGAAAAAATAGAAAAAAGAGAAATAAAAATAAAAAGAGAGAAAGGGGCAACACTACTATCCTTTTGAGAGATCCACACTAGTACTCCCTTTATATCCTTGTACTCCATAGAGATGATCATTATGCACATAGCTATGTGGGGACCTTCACACTATAGAACTTGGCTTGCATATTCCAAGGATGAGCCTCCTCAAACGATCTCTAGGTCTTCATGAGCGAGCAAGTTAGATGCACCCCCACTAGTTCCATTGGAGAGCTTCCTAGCTCGTATGTGCATCCGTTGCATGGCAATCCCTACTCCTCACATCATATCTATTATTTGGCATCTCTTGCCTATGATTGTCCTCATTGATGTGAGCCTTTCTCACCCTTTTTGTCTTCCTCCTCCACACTATTTCTCTCTTTGCCATCCAAAGTGTCAACTCTCGTGCTTACTCTCATCCATTGCATGAGTGCTCAAAATATTGAAAAACGAGTGGATCAAATTGACTTGTACCTGGCTAGTGGTCTGGGGACGAGTCAAGATAAGATTCCAGAAAAAGACCAAGTGTGAAACTTTAGTAGATTGAGTTCTCAACAAATAAATGTTTTTTCTCGTATTCCCTATCCCCCTTCTTGCACTCAAAGACCATTTGGAGACATTCGAGTCACGGACAGCGAGAGCTCTTGCACCTAATGTTCTTTTGTTACTTGTTTCAATGTTAATATAGACTCTTGCATGTTATGACTTGAATTGAATCTCTAACCTTGATTGCTTTACTTTTCAAATTTCTTATATGGTAGCTAGCATGTCACTACAGAAATTATGCCGTTATCATTTACCTACACGAGGACGAGCAGGAATTAAGCTTGGGGATGTTGATACGTCCAAAACGTATCTACAATTTCTGCTTGCTCCATGCATGTTTTGTGTGATATTGCTATGATCTAGATACACTTTCATACACTTTTGATCATATTTAGACTAACCTATTAACTCAGTGCACCACAGTGCCAGTTCATGTTTTCTGCTGTTTTTCTATTTCAGTTTTCCCCCATATAAAAAGTGCCAGAAAAATTCCGGGAAAAATATAGGAAAAAGCAGCGTACAGGAAGCTTTGCGAAGAGCCCGAGTGGGGCCAGAGGGGAGCCAGGGGTGGCCCAGGCGGCCACTCGGCGCGGCCACCCCCTGGGCCGCGCCAGGGGGGCCCTGGGGCCCCTGGTCCACCTCTGGCTGCCCCCCTTCGCCTATATATTCCCCGTGACGTGAAACCCTCGGGGACAGAACCCTTTTTCACGATCTCGCCTCTGTTCCGCCGCTGCCGCGCTTCCGAGATCGGGAGCACCAGAAGACCTCTTCCCGGCACCCTGCCGGAGGGAGGGTTGACCTCCGGGAGTCTCCTCTCCACCATGGATGCTTCCCGGATGTCTCGTGAGTAGTTTTCCTTGGACCATGGGTCCGTGATCAGTAGCTATGTGATGTTCTCCTCCCCTCTTTGTTCTTCATGGTTTAGCCCTCGTGAGCTGCCCTACATGATCGAGACACTTTTGTGATCTTTCTGCTGTTGCTATGCTGAGTTTGATGAGATCTGATGGATTATGAGATTATGTTCAGATTGTGATTGAGTAATATATTTCGTTCTTATCTCTTATATTTTTGTTCCTAAGTAATTCTTGCATGTTCTCCGTTGCTGTTTATTGCTTTGGCCAAGTAGTAGGTAGTAGCCCCAAGAGGGAACGTTTTGCTCGATTGTGGGTTCATGCCCCCCGGTGACACGCTTGAGTGACAGAAACATGAGTCTAGGGGATGTGTTGTTGCCACAAGGGGGAAAACAATGGTGCTTGTAACCGCGGTTACAAGGATTGTTTACTTTATGCAAAGTTCTTTTTATTGCAGTTGTCTGTTGCTTTGGGTTTACACTTTGGGTGGGGCTCGCAACTTAATACCAGCGAGATGTTCTGGATAGATATCTCAAGGTGGATAATTAGTAGTAGATGCAGATGGATTTCGGTCTACTTATTTTGGCGTACTGCCCGTGCTTTTGAGCCTCTTCCTTTCTTTTGTAGCATAGTTAGCATTGCGATGCGTTCATAATCCTGTCAATTTCCCTTCTGTAATTTGTTCACCTCGCATAACAGTTTTATCGTCTTTTGGGAGAGAGACATCACTAGTAAACATCACGTATCCTGGTCCATATCCTCATCACTGTTTACACGCTCATTTACTTTTCTGCTTTTACTTTCAGTTTCTATCATTATCCCTTGCGTTTGATCCTTTGTGAACAATAAGACCGGAGAGATTGACAACCTCTCTGAACTTCGTTGGGAACAAAGTTATTTGTGTCTGTGTGCAGGTCCGCGTCAGTTCGCCGCTGACACCTACTTATCATCTTTGGATTCCTACTGGAGACGAACCTTGGTATCTTTACTGAGGGAAATTTGTTGTTGTGCTACATCACGCCTTCCACTTGGGGTTTACCAACGAAGGGCGAGAAATCACTATCATTACCTCGCACATCAGCCCCCTGGCGCGGCCTAGGGTGGGGCCGCGCCAGGGACCCTTCTGGAGTCCCTGTGGTGGCCCCCCTCCGCTTCTTTGGTGTTTCCGGAAGCTTCTGCGACGCTGATTTTTTATCTGATTTTCCTGGATTTTTTGGAGCACTTTTAATGGCCGAAAAACCTGAAATACAAAAACAGCAGAAAACAGCAAATGGCAGCTGGGTGCACTGAGTTAATAGATTAATCCAAATATGCTCAAAAGTGTATGAAAGTTCAAGTAAAACATGGCAAAGTCACACAAAACATGCATGGAGCAAGCAGAAATTATAGATACGTTTGGGACGTATCAACATCCCCAAGCTTAATTCCTGCTCGTCCTCGAGTAGGTAAATGATAACAAGCATAATTTCTGTGGTGACATGCCACACAACCATAAAATGACTTTTTAAGTAAAGCAATCAAAGCATGCAATTCAATTCAAGTCTTAACAAGCAAGAGTCTATGTTAGCATTGACATAAGTAACAAAAGAACAAAAGGTACAAGAGCTCTTGCTGTCCGTGACTCGAATGTACAAGGCTCACATCAATGAGGACAATCATAGGCGAGAGAAGGCCAAATGATAAATATGATGTGAGGAGTAGGGATTGCCATGCAACAGATGCACATGTGAGCTAAAAATCTCTCCAAGGGAACTAGTGGGGGTGCATCTAACTTTCTTGCTCAAGAAGACCTAGAGCTCATTTGAGGAGGCTCATCATTGGAATATACAAGCCAAGTCTATAGTGTGAAGGGTCCCCACATAGCTGCTTGATGGCTTCTCGCCCCCTTCGTTGGTTACCCCAAGTGGAGGGTTGAGATGTAGTGCAGCAGCAGTTTTCCCTCGGTGAAGATACCAAGGTTTGTCTCCAGCAGGACTCCAGAGATGATAAGTAGGTGTCAGCGGCGCAACTGACGCGGACCTGCACACAGACACAGATAACTTTGTTCCCAACGAAGTTCAGAGAGGTTGTCTGAAAGGACGTGGATGTCGCCTAGAGGGGGGGTGAATAGGCGTTTAAAATAATTACGGTTTCGGCTTGAACAAATGCGGAATAAAACTTAACGTTTAATTTGCCAAGCAAGAAACCTAAATAAGCTAGGCTCAACTATGTGCACCAACAACTTATACTAAGCAAGATAAACAACTAAGTGATAGCATGATATATAACAAGAGCACTAAGGCTATCACACAGTAGGTGCACAAGTAAATAGGTTGACTAGATGAACAACCTATGGGACAAGCAATGCACAATAATATGAGCAAGCACAAGATAAACAATGTAATAAGCTTGCTCAAAGTAAGGGTAGAGATAACCGCAAGTGGAGCCGATGGAGACAAGGATTTGTTACCGAAGTTCCTTCTCTTGCGAGAAGTACGTCTCCGTTTGGAGAGGGTGAGGAGCACAATGCTCACACGAAGCCAACGATGGCCACCCTATTTCTCCTCGCGCTCTTACCAACGCAAGATGCCATGATTCCACTATTAGGACACTTGAGGGCGGTCACCGAACCCGTACAAATGGCAACCCTTGGGGGCGGTCACCGAACCCGTACAAATGCTCGGGGCAATCTCCACAACCGAATTGGAGGCTCCCGTAGCGTCCCGAAGCTTTCCACCACAATGATTGAGATCCGTAACAACAAGCCTCTAGGTGCCAACACACCCACGAGGTACAAGCTCTAGAGTGCCAATGCACTCAAGAGTAGCTATCTTCTCAACTTCACTTCTACACCGAATCCTCAGAGAGAACTCAAACCGATGCACCAAATGCAATGGCAAGAGCACACGAAGTGCTCAAGTCCCCAACTCTCAAATCCCACCAAAGAAACAAAAGCTATGGAGGAATATGAGAGGAAGAACAAGGAGAACACCAAGAACTCCAAGATCTAGATCCACAAGGTTCCCCTCACTTAGAGGAGAGATGGCTTGGTGGAGATGTGGATATAGACCTCCTCTCTCTTTTCCCTCAAAAAGGAGCAAGAATCACAGGAGGGGAAGAGAGTAAGCAAGCTCAAAGAGGTCAACAATGGGGGGAAGAACTTGCACAAAACCGGTGGAGACAAAGGAGGAAGAAGACCCCCTTTTATAGTCTCCCACGAATCCAGCCGTTGGGAACCGTTGGCAGCCCACCAACCACGGTACTACCGCTCGGAGAGCGGTACTACCGTGGTGCGGTGCTACCGCACCGGGAGTGGTACTACCGCCCCACGGTACTACCGAAGCCCAGTACCGTGCCCACTACCGCAGAGTCCAGTGGACTTACGGTAGTGAGTGCGGTACATTCCAACGGTACTACCGTGGCACGGTACTACCGCGCTGGGAGCGGTACTACCGCCCCACGGTACTACCGGGGGCCAGTACCGTGCCCACTACCGCAAAGTCCAGTGGACTTACGGTAGTGAGTGCGGTACTCGCCCACGGTACTACAGTGGCGCGGTACTACCGCACCAAGAGCGGTACTACCGCCCTGGCAGAACCAGGGAGCCCAGGACACACAACAGATGAACTCCAAAGAAACAGGCAAACCCTGAATTGCCACACCTTCTGCAAATGAACTCCGATTAAGGCAAACTCAAGCAAGGGAGAAATGTCAAACAAATAGAGGTGTGAAACCTCTAACCGAGACGACCCGGCAAATCTCCCACATCGAAAACATACGAGAAGACGCATATGAAATCCGTTTTCGATGAACAAGAGCTTGTCATGAAGAAGACCACAAGCTCCAAAATTCACACGGAGAAAAGCCAAACAAGAACCAATAAAGATGATGCCAAGGATGCAAAAGGTTTGAGATCTCCACGAACGACTCGGCCTAGCCTATAACACGGTCTCCTAACTACTACCAAGAGACCGGTAAACTAGACACCTATCTAGTCAAACCTTTGTTTTGCCATAATCCACTTGAGCTTGATGATGACGATCAAGCCCGCCTCAAGTTGGACCATCTTCCTTGATTCCGCCGGCTCGATGAAGACTTGTAGATAGCTCCCCCATACTCCACTATGGGTGAGCCTCTTTTAGGCACATCTTCATACGACCATTATCACCAAATGGTCGGCAAGCTCCAAGCATACGATATCTTCGTGATGCTCCTCTTGACCTTGCACACATCTACTTGACCAATCTTTGGATAGCTCCATGAAGAACACCTTGGTCAACACGTAATCTTCATCTTACAACCTTGAATCCACCATATGATCTTCAAGCGTTGCCTATGGACAAACCTTAAAGTATAACTCAAGGAAACCATTAGTCCATAAAGATTGTCATCAATTACCAAAACCAAACATAAGGGCACATGCCCTTTCATTGTCAATCTCTCCGGTCTTGTTGTTTACAAAGGATAAAACGCAAGGGATAATAATAGCAACTTGAAAGTAAATGGAGAAAAGTAAATGTAGCGAGGAAACAATGATAAGGATATGGACCTGGATACGTGATGTTCACTAGTGATGTCTCTCTCCCAAAAGACGATAAAATTGCTATGCGAGGTAAACAAATTACAGAAAGGCAATTGACAGGATTATGAACGCACCGCAATGCTAACTATGCTACAAAAGAAAGGAAGAGGTTCAAAAGCACAGGCAGTACGCCAAGGTAAGTAGACCGAAATCCATCTGCATCTACTACTAATCATCCACCTTGAGATATCTATCCAAAACATCTCACTGGTATTAAGTTGCGAGCCCCACCCAAAGTGTAAACCCAAAGCAACAGACAACTGCATTAAAAGAACTCTGCGTAAAGTAAACAATCCTTGTAACCGCGGTTACAAGCACCGTTGTTTTCCCCCTTGTGGCAACAACACATCCCCTAGACTCATGTTTCTGTCACTCAAGCGTGTCCTCGGGGGGCATGAACCCACAATATAGCACAACGCTCCCTCTTGGAGTCACTACCTACTACTTGGCCAAAGCAATAAACAGCAACGGAGAACATGCAAGAATTACTTAGGAACAAAAATATAAGAGATAAAAACCAAATATATTACTCTATCACAATCTGAACATAATCTCATAATCCATCAGATCCTATCAAACTCAACATAGCAATAGCAGAAATATTACAAAGGTGCCTCGATCATGTTGGGCAGCTCACGAGGTCTAAACAATGAAGATCAAAGAGGGGAGGAGACCATCACATAGCTACTGATCACGGACCCATGGTCCAAGGAAAACTACTCACGGGACATCCGGGGAGCATCCATGGTGGAGAGGAGACTCCCGGAGGTCAATCTTCCCTCCGGCAGGGTGCCGGGAAGAGGTCTTCTGGTGTTCCCGATCTTCGGAAGCGCGGCGGCGGCGGAACAGAGGCGAGTTCGCGGAATAGGGTTCTTCTTCTGGGGTTTTCCCGTGACGGGGGATAAATAGGCGAAAGGGGGCAGCCAGAGGTGGGCCAGGGGCAGGCCGAGGTTAGTGTCGCTGGTGCCGGAGGCGAGATTGGGAACACTGCGATGTACCCAGGTTTAGGACTCTCCGTAGAAATAAAACCCCTACTCCTGCATGTCTGTACTATATGCAACTATCTGTACAGAGGTGCTCCTTGAGCTGTATATGCTAAACTACTCTAATGTGTCTACTGATGATTGCTACACTGCTTGCTCTACTACTTTGCTATTGCTAGCTAAGCTACTTGCTCTTCCTCTTCTCCTCCTAGCCGTGAGTGAGGGAGAGGAGTGCATCCAGGGGGGAAAATGAGAGAGGGGGGAGAGGGAGCCCTCTCCACCGTGGGCAACCTTGCCCCTTATATAGTGGTTGCATGGTGCTCATGAGGGTGGAGACAAGGGGAAGAAGACAAAAGAGAGTACATGTGAGGTGATGGGGTGATGTGATGTAATGTGACACCTTCACTTTACACTATTCACCATGTCATGATGTGACTAGAGATGTCTTTCACTTGTCTTGTCTTTCTTTATCTGGTCTTGTCGACGGGAAACCTCGGTTGAATTCCGGGCAGCCGAGCTGCAGGCAACCGTCAGAAGAGCAGTCGGCCGGATGCGCGGGTAGTCGGACGACGGGCAATCGGCAGCCGCCGATCTGGGGTGCCTTCGGCGCGGAGCAGTCAGCAATTGGCCGACCAGACTGAGGGCGCAATCGGCGCCCGATGTCTTGAAAAATATTTCGCCTTCTTGACCCTATCGGGGGGGTTATTCCCCCGACAACTATAAAAAGATCACCACACTCCCACCCCTTTATAGGGTTTCCCCAGCCAAGAATTGCAGCCACCCCCTCCACTTGCCCCAAAAATTACCCCATTTTCGTCCAAACCTAGCCTCCCAGATCTGAGATCCAGCCCAATGGGTTCTGGACCGTCAGATCGGTCGATCTGACGGCCAGGAATGCGCCATGTCGCCGCCTAGCCTCCCTTCTCTCTCTCCTCCACGCGAGCTGTCTCCACGCCCGCGGGGTCGCCGCCGCCGCCGCCCGCCTCCGGCCAGGTAGCCGCCGCCGCGCCCTCCTCTCTTTCCATCCTCCTCTCCCTCTTCCCTTTCTCACCACCCCGCTCCCCATTGCACGTCGCCGCCGGCCGCGACAGCCGCCTCCGTGAGCCATGGCCGGCGAGCCAGCCGAGCCGGCGCGGCCACCCGAACCCGCGGCCCCTGGACCCTCGTCGTTGCCAGATCCGGCAGGATCTCTGCCGCCGCCGCCTGGATCCGCGGCCAGCGCCCTCCTCCGCCGCCTAGCCGCCCTCGCCGGAGCCGGCGACAGCCGCCGCCGCGGCCATCCTCCGATCGGGAGGAGGAGGCTCTAGCCGCCAGCCGCCACCGCGGGTGGGCCGGCCCAGGCCACCGCGGCCCGATCCGGCTCACCAGCCTCCTCGACCAGATGGGCTCGGCCCACGTAGTGGGCCTCTTATTTTTTTCCTTTGTAAGAATTCTGCTAAGGCCTTTATTTTTGTGTTGCTGATGCATGTTTGCAACGTAGATTGCGATCAAATCGTAGCTCGGATGACGTTGCGCCCAAAAGGAAAATTGTTTATAATTGTGTGTACTTCAGTTCATCTTTTGTGAGCATTTTGATTTGAGGCCATCTCGATGTTGTTAATCACTGTTGAAGTGGGCATCAGGCTGTTAACTGCTATTATTTTCTGCTAGTGTGTTGCTGTTGTTATTTTATTGCAAGTTTGCATGATGATTGTGACACATCCATGAGGCCTATTGCATTGATTCTTTTTGCATCCTGTTAAGCATCATGTCTACTTCAATTTTATGCATTCACACATCCATGAGGCCTGTAAGATGTTTGTTTCATCACCCAAAGTTGCTATGCTGCTGTTGTTGACAGCCACCTCTGTTTTTCTCTAAGTCTGTAACTTTCCGATGCCATGTTGCATGCTTAATAGCTTTTGATCTGTTATGCCTATGACCTTGATTCTTGTTTGTACCTGATCACCATCATGTCTAGTTCATGCCCATATATTGCTATGTCATGTTGCTGCACTTTTGCATATAGCTTTGCTGCTGTTTATACAACATGAAAATAACAGTTTCTGCCATGTTTTCCTGATTTTCACTAAGTCCTTGATCAGTAATGTTTTATAGCTTTTTGTGTTGCTTATAACTAGTGAACCATGATGCCTATTTGCATGATTCCTTTTGCAATGACTTACCTGTCATGTCTAATTTAGTTGCATATCATTTTTGTGCATGTTTGCAACCCTTTGCTTGTTTATTTGTTGCTCTAAAATGTGCTTCCTGATGTTGGCAGATTGTGTGCATAACTTGTTTTGCTTGTATCTTTTTAACCGTAACTCCGTTTGGAGTGTTCTTTATATGTAACTTGATTAGTTTTTCGTGTACTTTGTGTTTATGCTATTGTTTTCTGTTGTTAACCAATCTAAAATATGGTTTAGGGCAGAACAGTACCAAATGTTCTAATGGTCGTGCGGCACTTAGTGATATGCCATGTTTAGGTTGTGCCTCACTTAAATTGACTAGCATAGATAGATTACCTTATGCTTCACCTCTTGTCGTGTTTGTGTGCTATGCCATGCTTGATTGAGTTGCCATGTTAACAACCTTTGTTGATCACCTGTAGCTAAACAACTTGAACCATCGTAAACATGCGGTATCGTCGTGTGTGACGAGTACTCAACTTAACCTGTTAGTAACCGCTCTCGACGGTAGGTGTGATTTCTCGTGTTGCCTTCTTGTTGATGCTTGCTCGTGTTTGCTTCGTAGTAATAGATGCTTGCTCGTTGATTTATTTCTAGTGTTTACCATCTTGTGTGCTTCCGCGGGTACCTCTCGGAGACGATGCGAGCTTGCGATCAACTACACCTTCGGAACCCGACTTATCAACAGGCAAGGACTATACATTACTTATGATCCATTCTATTTCAACCAGCGGTTTGCATGCTAGTCTAGGATAGGTTCGATGTTTGATCCTACCACATGTTTACATCCTTTTCCAAACCGATACAATCATGTCCTCTCCCAGCAAACCATGTACTGCTATGTTACTATTGCTCGTTGCTCAGCCCCTTCTTAGTATGCATGCTTAGGATGCTACGGTGTTACCCTGTTACTCCTTGGTTTGGGATATCACATTATTATGTTGTTGTTGATGATATGATTATTATAATGTTGACTATATTCGATGAAGGATGGAAAGTCTAGGCTATCCCGCCCCGACGCTTTGTTCCATTCGAGTCACCTAGGGATCCGAGTTCCGTGTATTGCTTTTAAGACTGAGCGTGCCTAACCGTGTGCGAGATGCTATGGGTCCCCTTTTCTTACCTACCTAGATTCAAACATTTCTAGTGGTGGCCCAAGCTGATTTTACCATTTGAAAATCATGCATATATGTCTGTCGGGTAGCTCCTGGCAGATATCCTTTAAAACAACCTAGGCCAGCGGGGACATGGTTTCCTTGTTGGTCCAACTTGGCCGGCTGAGGACCCGGAATCATGTGAGAACTCACCGGCTATCCAAACCCGAGTCATACGGTAGAGACCAGATCGAGAGAGCGGTCGGCTCCTGAGATGGATGTCGACTCACCGGGGGCCACCCGGATTTGTTCGTTGTTAGTTTGAGGGACCTGTCGTTTCGGATCTCTCGGAACTAAATCATAAAATGGTTGCCTGTGATGGGTAACAACTGAGAGAGATGGGCGTGCGTGCGGAGCCTTGTAATGGGCAGTTGGTACACCCCTGCAGGGTTAAATCTTTTCGAGAAGCCGTGTCCACGGTTATGGAGGACTTGAGACCTACTCCTTGTTCATAGACAACAACAACTGAGATAATCTTAATATAACTTGATCAACGTGTGTGTGCCTTGACTTCTTCTTCTTCGTCGGGATGCGAAGAGGAGGACAAGGATATGATAGGTGTTATGTTTGCGTAGTAGGTGGATAGCAGACTTGTTGGAGGTGATTCCTCATCGAATGCTTGGCCTCTTATCTTACTCTCTAGATCGTTAGCCACTTCATAAATGCTAGTGCGGCAGCAACCTCACCACTTACGCCATCCTTACCGTAAACTACTAGTTGTCCTAGAATGACGAGTGATGAAGTTCTTGCTGGGTCAGTTGACCACTAAAGTTGGATGCTGAATACTTCTGTACTCATGATACTACCCCAAACTCTTTTCAGGGTTCTTGATCGATAACAGGTATGGTGTTCGATGTTTCACGTGGAGACTCGACGACGACTAGTTAGGCGGGTCCCGGCGGAGGGCCTGGACCCGTGTGGTTATGGGGATCGATGATTTTCTCTTTGCCACTAGGCATTTGATTGTAGTCTGTACTCAGACATGTATCTTCCGCTGTTGTATTGTATTTAAGGCAGTTGTATGCCGATTGTATGAGATGTTGTATCCTTGTATCTGTAATGTTGTGATATCATGTTGGAAATTCGGGGCATATGGCTATGTCATATGTCGCGGTGGGACCGATATGTGCTTCGTCCCCGGATCTGGATGGAAACATCTAGATCTGGAACAGTACCGCATATCGGGCCTTACATGGGAGGCGGTGGGGAAGGGGGTATCCCCGAAGCCCTTCAGGAAGGGATGGGGCGCCCACAGGCGTCACCGCTTCGGGGTCGAACACGTCGACAGGGATTTCTCCCGCCCCCGACACCACCACCCCCGATGATCAGGAGTGCTCCACCGAACACAGCACCCACCACCTTGCGCCATCACGGTTTTGATGCCACCCTCGTCGCCTCACTGCGGGCACCTACACGAGGCCGGGGAGAGGAAGAGACGACATCGAATTCGGGGGCAGTAGTATTGCAGCCGCGCGGGAGGGACCGACCTCCACCACCATATACGTGGTAGCCGACCGGACGCAGCAACATGGACAAACCAGGACCCTTCTAGCCCGCCCGGGCCTGAGCAGGCCCGCAAAGTCCTCGTCGCCGTGCTGCAGCAAGACCGGGTGCACCGCCGCCACCACCACCCAAGCTGCCGCCACCGGAGAGCATCGCCGCCGCATGAGCCAGCCGGCCCGCCAAGACCCAGATGGAGACCGAAGGGGACCAGATCTGGGCCGATTAGGGGCGCCGACGGCCACCAGCACTGTCGCGTCGCCTCACGGCCAACGGCCGCGCTGCCGCGCCGTAACCCGCCTAGCCCGCCTGATCCACACCGCCAGACCAGACCGCCACCGGCCGAGCTGCTCCGCCGCTGTAGGGAGCCCCCGCACCCCCCCCCCACCACGCACGGGAAGAGAACGGCCCGCCGCCGCCAGCACCGCGCGGGCAAGGCCCGGCGGTCGACGCAAGCGGTGGCGGGAGGGGGGAGGGGTTGGAGGCGGGGGAACCTAGGGTTCGCCCGTCGCCCATGGGAGGGCGAGCGAGCGAACGAGAGGAGGTTACTTTTCCCCAAATACAATAATATGTGATGTGGATAGCTTGCATGTTGAGATAGACACATTAAATGCATTTTAGTGGGGGTTTGCTTTATAAGAGATATAGATTACAGGATGAAACACCATCATATTTTTAAGCTTGATTATGAAAGAGATTGAAGTGAAGGAACCCGTTTTCAGAGCGTGGAAATGGAAATGAATAAGGTGAATTGGTGAAAGGGACAATGTATGTGCATTGTTACGGATAATATTTAGCAATTTCATTTATGAATTAGTGAAAAATTACTTAATATCATAGTTGAATGTCCATGCATTATGATAATATATATTATCCTGATGACCAAAGGTGTAAGAAAGATGAAAATTAATCATAATTGAATATTTCCGCAATAATTACCAAAAAAGTGCTCGCAATTTAAAAATTAAAGAAACCGACAACATGATTTTGAACTTAATTTCTGAAAACATGCATGATTTAACTTTTCATTCTAAGTATGCTAAGTATAATGTTGTTAAATTTATTACCTCATGAAATCAACATATTTGGAGACATCAGACAACTTCAGGTGATATGCTATTTAGACAATGTTTGCATTGCTCAACCAGTTTTAGATCAATCTTAACTGAACCTGCCTTTGATTAATTTCTCTACAAATAGACATATATCAATAGAAATCAGTGTGACTTCTTTAAAACAAACTGCACAAAAATTTACATAACAACATCACCTTGCTCATTGAGCCCCCCTCCCTCTAGGAAGCTACTATACCTCCCATTCTAAAATCCACAGGAAAAAACAAAATCAAAATCAGAGATTATCTCACTAAATATGCACCTAATTGAATACGAATCAAACTTGAAAAGATCCATAACACACATATTATTTGATGGAAACATCTGGGGATAACGAGATCAAAGAATCGTCGTTTTTGTAGACCATCCTTTTTATTTCCGGCCCCCAAGGAATGTGTGTGTCTCACTAAGGGCTCATTTGGTTCCACGGGCAGCAAACCCAAGGAAGCAAACCCCCATTGGAGAAATTTTCCTGGCAGCTGAAATCCCCTTCCATGAACGGGTGAGAATTCCCTAATCTCTTTAGCCATTTGGTGCTCCTGATTCCCTCCATCCGGTCAACAACGCATCGTTTTTCTTCCCTCACTGGACCCGTGGTTTTTCTCCCTGGTCTCGCGAGTCGTGGCTTTCAATCCCTGGTAAAGGACAGGGGTCGAGCAGGTTTGACCCTCCACCAATGCGGTTCAAATGACCAACTCGATTACCCTGGGCCAAATCAGCACGTGGTTTTGTGGCCCGTGGAAATAGAGCGGATCCCCCCGGGATCCATGGAAACCAAATGAGGCCTAAACATGTTTCTAACTTCAAAAAAATGAAACTCCATGGGCACTAGCACCCATGATTTTTTTTATATAGAAGAAGCATCCTTCATGAGAAACCAGAAATTCATCCCCGATGTGAATCAAACCTGGTTGCTGGAAACGCCACTGCGCTCCCTTGCCACTAGGCTACAGCCTAGTTCCTAACTTTCACACAATCATGCCTCAATGTGTCTCAAATGAACGTGCTTCTAACTTTTACGTTATCGTGCCTCTGTGTGTCTCAATGAACGTGCTTCTTATTATGTGTGTCTTTGTGTATGTCACCAAACGTGCTTCTAATTATCACGTAATCATGATTCTAACATTTACGTAATTTTTCCTCTACTTTTACATATCGTGCCTCTGTGTGTCCAAACGTGCTTTTAATTTTGAAGTTACCGTGCCTCTATGTTTCACTTAATGTGCCTCCGATTTATACGAAATAGTGCTTCCAATGTGCATCTGATAAATGAGTTGAAAGTTATTGTTTGATAGTGTTGGAAGCCCCACCCGTAATTACCACAGAAAACTTCATTTCCCAGAAATATAATGAAAAAAATTAAAAGAAAAAAGGGACACAGAGTAGACAGCGGGAGGGAGCGGCGGTGCGGCAGCAGAGGCACGAAAGAAAAAAGACCGATACGAACGGACAGTAGAGTAATAATATAGAAAATCGTAAATAGCCGTAGGACCAAATTGCGCGAAAACCGGAAAACCAAAACCAGAACCCCGTGCGACAAGTGCCGAACACACAATAACGTGGACCGATGTGGAAAAGTCGTCCACGCACAGACGTCGCGCCACTTGTCTCGCGCGGGGCGACTCGGTGCGATCGTTGCGATGTGTACTCTTCAATTAGTGATTTCGTAGGATAACGAGAACAACGCGCAGCAGACGATATACAGGATATGGTGGGCCTAGGCCCAACACGCGAAGAAGAGCGCGTCACAAGCTGGGCGGCGGATAGATAGAAGAAGAAGATACCCCCGACCGCGGCGAGATTGGCCCATAGAGAGGGACGCGCTGGCCCACCAGGTGAACAGCCCAGCCGAGCGCTGGATCCGTCTGGGATGTCGAGGCCGGACCGCGGCGGAGGCGGCGGCAGGCAGGCTTTCTTATTGTAAACATTATTATCGCCTCTCTCAAAGCTTCCCTCTCCCGGATCTTCTTGTTCCTCCTCTTCACGTCAACTCCGTTCGTGTCACCACATCGCCACGCGACGCAGGGAGGTGCTACGGGAATGTAGCAGATGTCCGTGTGATCGTGGATGTACCGACATCCTTGTTGACGTCTCTCCGTCGATTCGCGCCATGCCGACGAGCTATCTAATCTACTGCCAAATACTAGGTTGGGCAGAGAAAGAATGTTCGGTCATACGAATATGATGGTCGACCACTTGAACTCGTGCCCATACCGACGTCCATGGCGTACGTCTCTCCGTCCGTCAATACCCGCCAAAATGCCGACGATCTTTCTATCTAGTAGAAAATACCACTATAGGTTGGGCAGAGCCCCGTTCGTTCGTCTGTACTGTGGGTGCTACTGTCCTTGGTGTCCTAGGTTGGGCAGAGCCGGCATGTTTGTTTCTTGCCCTTTTTCGCCGGAGGAAAGACGTACGTACGTAGCCTGTAGACGCTGGCAATGCTTACGTATATTCTCAGGGTTTGGTTGACGACCATACGGTATGTAGAACGCAGTGCGTACGTGAAGGTTCTTTTTTAGGGGCAGTGCGTACGTGAAGATTTCTCCTGGCTGCCGCATCATATATACAACGGAAAGAAATTCTAAAACAAATCTTGAATTTTTAGATGAAAGCTAAATCGAACATCAAATTTGTAATCTCGAAAATCAGCACGCAAAACTTCCAAATCTCTGTCATTTTGAACCTTGACTAGGATTGTTGACTGGTTCGTTGGATATTCGGTTCTTGTGTGAAAAGTGTCAACTGACTATCTCCCTATTTTATGATTGTTCTTTCGATAGGAATATTCCCTTGATCAGCTAACTTGGCCCAAGCACGATAATAGTGCATTTCCCCTTGATTTTTTTTAGCGTATAAGAAAACTTTATTCCCGAATAAGGTTCACCGGAATACAAATCGGATCATGTGGGTTAACTAACCACACATGCCTTCCCAAGTCTAAAGATGATGCAAATTTAACAACTTTAAAAACTTCACTACTAGCTACCTTCTTCTCAAAAATAAAACTGCAACACTGGAAAAACGAAATAGACGACTTGATCTCAGAGATGATCATCGTGCTCGCGCCAGCAGACCCTTCCTTGAGGTCCAATATCACCCCACCATCTTCACATGAAATCATGACCCTTCCAAGAAGCAAGTCTTTTGTTCAGACAGGTTAGTTTAGGATGAATCGGGCTGGCCCAATAGCGCGGTCGCTCATGCGCGTAGTTTTTTTTTAGTTTTTTCCATTTTCCTAATTATAATAAAATTTTCAACATTTTTGGATTGACAATAAATTTTTTCTAAAACTACACAAGGCCACTTGTCCTTTATAACAAGCGACAAAAAAAATATTAGAAAGACAAGAGTGGTCATATAGGTAAACCTTTTTTAATTATTATGAACCATTTTTAAATGAGGAAATAACTTTTATGAAGAAAAGTGTACGAAATTCTGAAAAACAAATTTGAATAATGTGAGATTTTTTTTTAAATCCAAACATTCTCTGAAACATGTTTACACTTTTGAAATCATAACAAATTGAAATACATTTGAAATTGCAAAAATAATAATTACAAAACAGGAAACCTTTATAAATTTGTGACCAAATATAAAATTATAATATTTTACATTTTTAAATATATGGATCAATAAAAATGGTACGACGGTTGATAAGCGCGACTTCCTGATCTCTAAAGGCTATCTAATAGATTAGGGTGCTATGGAGCTGTTGTATCGGGCTTTGTCTTAAAACTTATGCGATAGTATTGAAGCATTGAACCTATGAACTATGCGGTTGCGTCAATAAAAATGGTGGAACTTTGGGGCGCAACCCCTTTCTTTCTATAAATTCACAAACATTTATTCAAATTCATGAATAATTTTCCTTTTATAAATAAATTATAAAAACTACTAATGGTTTTTGAAAACTTGTACAGATTCAAAAATTGTTCCCATTTTTCCAAAAAAAATATGTTTAAAATAATATCCACTATTATAAAATTGAGCGTGTTGTAAAATGTTTTTTTTCTAAAAAACCGGAATTTAAAAAATGTTAACACACCATATAAGGTTTGGGGATTTCGAAATAATATGTATTCAAAAGAATTAGATATTTTTAAATCACCCCTTATGAAAAAAGTAAAAAATTAACTCGGTTGGCGCATGATGAGCCGGTGCAGCCAACAATCCCGTAAATCGATCTGCCACGTTGCCAATTCGTGATTGGAAAAGCCCTCAAGGTATAAGATAGAGCGAAATGAAAAAAAAATTAATATACTGATTTTCAGGATTATAAGTTTATAATTTGTTTTAACTACCGTCGATGAGTTCAAGTTTAAGGTTTGTTTGAAACTTCTTTCTATAAAATAGTACTACAAGGCTACGTGCGTGTGCGGGTGGACACCAAAGTGCTAGCTCCTCAGCATTTCACTTGAAAGTCCGTCCTAATAAAAATAAAAATAAAAATAGAAAAGAAAAGAAAAGACCCAAGCAATCATGCATGGTCGAACGACCATACTACGGTCATACGGAAAACGTGCGGCGCATGCATGTATCGATGTTGTAGCACTAGGCACCACACACACACAGGTCGGAAGAAGCTTCCGCCGTCGCTTTCCTGCCGCCGATCGCTGCGTAGTGGTGGCAGTACGTACTCTGGTTTTGACCCCCGCGTACGTTCGTTCGTTGCGTACTCCGGTCAAAACGAAGCCGGCACACGACACGAGGGAGGGACCCCGCGCGCTGGCGCGACGACCGATCGCCACCGCGCGCGGCGGACCGGAGCGCCGAGCGGAGCAGGTGCGGGGGCGCCCAGGTTGACCGCTGCTGCTACTCCTACCAGACACTCACGCACCGTGGGCTGCTGCTGTATTCTGCTCCATCCTGTCTCGTCTCTCTGTCGTTTCCACCTGGGGCCCCTCCGTCAGGGGGAAGGGGATTATCCTTCGCAGTTCGCACGCACGGTCTAGGGTTCATGACAAGGCTTAACGAGAGCACCCATTGTGCCGGAGTCGTTATTAGGGAGCACCAAGCATAAGCACAAAGCACCGCTGCTGCTCCACGAGGAGGAGGAACCAATTCTCCGTTCAGTCGGCACGGAAAAGCCGTGCTTTCCTTGTAAAAACAGATGCCGGAATTTACCGTCAGTCTAGTGGTACAAGAATTTCTGCCCAAGCTTCCTTTTCAGAAAACGACGACCAGACCAATGATGATGCGGCGCCAAAATGGATCCTCTCATCACCCACCGTATAGGTATTCCGTCCGTATAGGCATGGTTTGTGCTTTCGACTGTGAGACTGCTTTTGGGCTAGCGCGCACCCGAGGGAAACCTTACTCTCTCAGCATGCATTCAACGATTCTAAAAGAAACAAATAAAACATGCATTCAACTAATTTTCTCGCTGGCCTGCACCGTAAAACCCCTGTTTTTTACGTGCTAAGATCATCTCTAGCCGTTTGGCCCTCAAAGGCGTATTTCAACGCTAAAATAGTGCCCTTTAAGGGGCTGCCGGTGCAAATTTCGGTTTGCGACCGATTTTCTTTCCAATAGCGCACCCATGACTCGGCGACTTAAAACGGCAAAAATTAATGAAATATAGGCAATTTGCACGAAATTCACTCGATTTGAACGAAATATAAGCGAATTCATAGATATTTCGATGATTTTTACATAAAACATAAAATAAAAATAAAAAAGAGGCGGTAGATCTCGGCGTTGTAGTCGTCGTCGTCACTCAGCAGCTCGTCCTTCAAGGCGCTGCTGCTGCACCCCGCGCCGTCGGTGTGCGACGACCTCCTCATCCTCACCCGGAGCGACACCTCCTCCTCATCGTTGCTGTCGAGGACGACGACGCAGCTGCTGTCCCCCCGCCGCCGAGCTTGCCCGCTGCCGCTGCTGCCACCGGTCGGCCCGCACCCGCGCAGCGCCAGCTGCGCGCGATGCAGCGCCTCGAGGTACTCCAGCTCCTGGCGCTGCCGATCCAGCTCCTCCCGTTCCCAGTCCTGCTTCGCCCAGGCCAGGGTGTAGTCATCGACGACAGCCATGGCCTCGTGCTCTGGGTTGACGTAGGCCGGGGGCTCGGGCTCCTTCTTCGGCTGGCGAAGCCGAGAGTGAGGAAACTCCAGCGAGGAGGAGTAGGCGTCGGAGCTGATGAGCGGACTTCGTTGATAACGAGGCACCCGGAGCGAGTGCGCCGGACGAGCGGCGTCCCCGGCTCAGGCTTAACGGGGCGAGAGGTGACACCGCCGCGTCGAGGGAACGAGACCCTGACCCGAAGGACGACGATGTCCCGTGTCCATGCGCCGGGGCATGGACGCCCACAACGGTGTGTGGGCGCGGCCAGCGTCGGGCACGTAAGCGGGCGTGACCACCGACCGGTACGTGAGTGGCGGATCGTTGCCGCCCTCGATGTGGATGAAGACGGCGTGTAAGATGCGGCGTTCAAAATACGACAGAACAAGTTTTCTTCATCCAGCGCAAAATAGCGGCGTCCTGGGGCCTATTGACGGCGCGGCTGGAGATGCTCTAACGGCAGCAGAGCATACCAATCGAAAAGAACAAAAAATGATGACCAAGCAGGATGACGTGCACATATGGATCGATTCCAACGTCCACCACCACCTTCATCGATCTGTCGAGACGGAAAATCATTACCAACTCACAAGTGGCAAACACTTTTACTTTTACCGATGGAGCTTCCTTCCTTTCTGACGACCAAACGGAAGAGAAAGGCCCATTCCCCACTAAACAAACAACGGAGGCAGGCAACCCAAAAGCAAGAACCACCACTAGCCAGGATTTCAACGTCAAGGGTCGGGATCGGCGCCACGACACCTGTACGTATTTACCCGGACAAAGTCGTTATCGCCGGCCCCCCGCCAGAGCACACATGGGTCTGAAACTCTGAATCCCATGGCGTCTCTTCGAAACTTCAACCATCCTTCTGTTCTTCTCACTACAAATAACAAGTTCAAAGAAATTGCTTCTGGTACAGGATCGACGGAGGGAAGGGAGCTGCCGGCCGGCCGGCCGTCGGCGTTGTCGATCCTCCCCTCCACCACCAGACCAGAAGGACGGAGGCGATCAGGGGGCACGAAGCTGTCGCGATCAGTGCCTGATTGATGCATGCGCGGGTTTCTTCTGGTGTGGGATACGATGGCCATCATCATCCATGGCATGGTTTCGCTGCTGCCGGGCAGTGGGCATCCGGTACACCTCCCGAATCGGCATGCGATCCGTCCCTACGATGATGCGACGACTCGGAGGATAGAATTATTCAGAGCACGATCGCCTCTGTTGCTGTCTGCAACAGTGGGGAAGCAAAGCATTTTTGGAGTGGAGCCAGTTCGGAAAGGTGCACGTGAGATTGAGAACCCACTGATCATGGCCATCGAATCCGGCCATGGGAGCTGTGTATGCGTAGCAGGTAGCAGGAGCTATGCACTCGGGCCTCGGCCTGTATCTGTAGTATTACTGCGAGGGTTCAAGATTCCCAGCGAAAATTAGGTCAAATTTTATTTATTTATCAAATGTTTCTTTATCACTCAACTTTACCAGTACTTTAGGAATGGCACATGAACTTCAAAACCAGACAAAATTAGTCAATCGGTTATTGAATCGGATATTTTCATCCCTCAAACTACTTCAAATCCTTCCGATATGCGGACACTGATGTGAAAATCGGTCATCCAACCGTAACTGCAAACGTTCACAATCATTTTTATCAAAATCTAACAATAGGATAAATTTGGATATAATTTACATAAATCAGAAACAATTAATGCAAACCGAACGTTTTCATAAAAATCAAACTTTAACCTAGTCTAAAACTACGTCGGTGCCATGAATTGAACCTACTATACTTTGCTCTTACCGAATCTTATTAAACTCTGGTGAGTGGAGTTATATCTCATAACCGGGCCTATGTCCAAGAAAAACGAAAAGATAGTTCTTAAGGGCATCTTGAACGCCGACCCCCCGAAATGAAGATAGGTATAGCCCATCAGACGCATCCGTCCATAGTTATATGAAAATCGACCATCCAACGGTTGGCCTAAACATTCACCGACAATACAAACAAATTTCAACACAATTCATGCAAACATGATGGTATTTATTCAAACTGATATAAGTTTGACAAAATTTACTCCCCTTCGTCTCTAGTGCGCCTAGTACTCCTCCATCGCGGCGGCCTCCGTAGACAGTGATATGGAAGTCATCCATCCGATGGCTGCACCAAACCTCCATCTGCAATATCAAAATTCGGATTCAATTCATGCAAACATGATGAAATTATTTCAAATTGACATAAGTTCGATATAATTTACTCCTCTTTCATCGCGGCGGCCTCCGCAAATAGTGATATGGAAGTCAGCCATCCAACGGTTGCACCACACCTCCGTCTGTAATATAAACATTCTGACATAATTCATTCAAATTGACATAAGGCCGATTTAATTTACTCCTCCTTCATCGCGGCGACCTCCATGAGGCGGCGCGACTCCTGATGCCCTTGCTCCTCCTTGTTGCCGGGGGGAGAGAATGATCTCCTTCTTCCCGGAGGAGTAGTGTGTCTTAGAGGATGATGGCCCCGAAGAGAGACGATGGCGACACCATAATCCAGTTCTACACGAAGAACCATGAATTCGGACAGTCGCGGATCAGAGTGAGCGGAGTGGAGAGAATCTGAGTTGTGATGTGGATAGCGTCGAGATTGTTAATCACATCCTCTCTAAAACGATCTAAACGACATGAATGCACGAGAATCGCTGCATGTAGAGAGAGATTTTCGAACAAAGAGGGTGTTGAATGGGATCGAGGTGTTAGAAGCGTTCGGGGGATGGTCCGGACGCCCACATACCTTCTTCTGGTCCACGATTAGTTTGTGAAAAAACAAACATGCAAAAACTTATGTGGTCGCGTTGAAGGTCATACTACGTTCGGACACGTCGGTCCGAACATTTGAAGGCCTCTTGAGAATCAGTGAAGATGCCCTAGTAAGAAAATAAAATATTTCATGGTTTCTTTCTAAAACATCTTCTATTTTAAGGGGTCAGGTTACTTACTCCTACACAAAACTTGAACCGTTTTGTCCGCACGTAAAGCACTCTAACTACCTAAAATAAACAAATGGCTGCTTTGCTTGTTCAGCATCAATTGTCAAACTGAACAGGGTATCTGACGAAACAAAATGACAAGCAAATAGGGCCAAATGTTATGACATGAAGCGAAAGAGAGAACATCTGGGGTAGGAGAGGGCCTGCAATTTCATACTACGACCGAAGGAAGGAAGCATCGAACCAGTCGTGTTGGGAATCGCAAGATCGTCTGTTTGTTCTTATCCGCCTCTATTAAAAGAACAAACACCAAACACAATTAAGTAGAGAACGGTTAACCAACTCCTCCTAATGATAAACTCAAACGACCACTCCTGCTTCAAAGTTGAATTTGAAGTCACCATCCATGGATGCATCACCATTCACCAAAGCTAGGCCACCCCCGTTCATACATGCCCCCCACTAGTGCAAAGTATTATGTATTCGTTTGAACTTTGAAGCTGCTTTTGCCCACTAATTAACTAACTAACTAGCCAAGACCCCTTCCATCTGCATCACCAATGATTCAACCTTTCCAAATAGCTTTATAATTTGTAATTACCACACATGCTTTAATCCCCTTATTAATCGATCAAAAAGCTATCGAGACATTTCTCCAACCCCACCCACCAGGAAGGAGAGGACAGAGCACCCGGCCCGGCCTTTATATGCAAGCGCCATCTTGAACCCATGGTGGTCTCGTCCTCCTAGCACACAAGTCGCAAACCACTCTCTCCATCTTCTTAGACGAGTCACACAGCAGCAGCAGCAGAGCAAGAAGCGGAAGGAGGCGGCATGGGGTTCAGGAAGGGCCTCATGGCGTGCTTCGGTCCACCGGGCGGCGGCGGGGGAGAGGAGGAGACGGAGCAGAGCCCGGCGGCGGGGGCGGGGGCGCGGCGGCGGCGCACGGTGATGAACCTGCGGTCGCTGTCGCTGGAGGACCTGTCGCGGACGCTGGCCACCACCAGCCTCCACGCCTTCACCCTGGACGAGCTCAAGTCCGTGACCAAGAACTTCTCCACCTCCAACTTCCTGGGCGAGGGCGGGTTCGGCCCCGTCTACAAGGGCGCCGTCGGCGCCGCCCTCCGCCCCGGCCTCGCCGCGCAGCAGGTCGCCGTCAAGTACCTCGACCTCGACAGCGACGGCGTCCAGGGCCACCGCGAGTGGCTGGCGGAGGTGGTGTATCTCGGGATGCTGAGCCACCCGCACCTGGTGAAGCTGCTGGGGTTCTGCAACCAGGACGACCACCGCATGCTCGTCTACGAGTACATGCCCCGGGGCAGCCTCGAGAACCACCTCTTCAACAGTAAGCCATCGGCTCAACCAACCTCCATGATTCTCTCTCAGTGAGCTTTCTTTCTTCTTCTTCTTGTTGCTGATTAGTTGGCCGTGTGTTTGTTTGCAGATCCTCTGGCGCCGCTGCCATGGTCGACGCGGCTCAAGATCGCCGTGGCCGCCGCCAAGGGGCTGGCCTTCCTCCACGAGGCCGACACCCCCGTCATCTACCGCGACTTCAAGGCCTCCAACATCCTCCTCGACTCGGTGAGTTCCATTCCTCTTCTTCCACCAGCTTCTCCTTCCGATCCAGAACCTGTACTGCCACTGTAGTAGATGCCCAGAGCACATCCGCACCAGCAGAATTCAATCTTGTCGAGGAAGCGGCCCACGGCCAGTGACAAGTCGCCGTCGACTTTGCTGTTGCACCACATAATACTTTAGCAGAGCGAGCTGTCTGAATTTTGATATGGTTGCTGCTCGCTGGACACGCCAACATCTGAACCTTCCGGGTCAAACCCTCGCTTCTTTTAGAATTCAGAGACACAAAAACACTCGTGCAAACAATCTGATTTTGCTTTAGCAACGCCCGACAAAACTAGCCGCAAATTCTCTTTGTCTATCGATGATTCTAGATGCCGGGTGTTGGACATCATCGTCCAACTAACTGGTCTCGTTAGTCAGAAGCCTGCACACTTCTTTAATCCCTAGCTGGTAGTAGTACGTGTACATCCCAACCACTGTTAGTACAACGCACGTACGCTCATAGCAGCGGCATGATTGAAGCATAATGTAGTGCAAATACACAGTGGATTTCCTTAACATAAACATCTCTGTCTCACTATCATCTTAGCACACACACCTGTCACCTGTGTTGATAGTTCAGAGTGTAATTCAGATCAAGAAAGAAAATTTCAGAGTGCAATTTGCTGACCTTGGTATGGGTTTTTCAGGATTACACGGCGAAGCTGTCGGACTTCGGGCTGGCCAAGGAGGGGCCGAAGGGGGACGACACGCACGTGACGACGAGGGTGATGGGCACGCACGGCTACGCGGCGCCGGAGTACATCATGACGGGCCACCTCACGGCCAAGAGCGACGTGTACAGCTTCGGCGTGGTGCTGCTGGAGCTGCTCACGGGCCGGCGCTCCGTCGACAAGCGGCGGCGCGGCCGGGAGCAGAACCTCGTCGACTGGGCGCGCCCTTACCTGCGCCGCGCCGACGACAGGCTGCACCGCGTCATGGACCCCAGCATGGAGTCGCAGTACTCGGCGCGCGCCGCGCGGGGCGCCGCCGCCGTCGCGCATTCCTGCCTGCAGAGCGTGCCCAAGGCGCGCCCCAGGATGCGCGACGTCGTCGACGCCCTCGAGCCGCTGCTCGCGCTCGACGACGACGTGCCCATGGGGCCATTCGTGTTCACGGTCACCGAGCCGGAGCATGCTGCGGCGGGGAAGGGCGCCGGGGACGACGAGCCGGCGGCCGGGCAGGCGCCGGGCAAGTGGCACGTGAAGTCGGCCGTGCACGCGGATAGCCCGCTGCGCAAGGGAGATTGCTGGGTCACCAGCGCCGCCAAGCGGCCGGAGAGCCCCCCCGGCGTGATCTGAGCGGGGACAGAGGAGCTCCGGTACATAGAGACAAGGAATTACTACGGTGTAAAACTGTAAATAGTGACGATGTGTTCTTTGATTCTTTTTCTTTCTCTTCTTGGTGATGTTATTTCATCCTATCAAGAATTTCTAGGGGGCAGGTTTTGTGTTTCATTTTTGTTGCGGATATATGTACTCCCAAGAGTAGTTCGGTTGATGCCATACCTCCTGTATTATCAAAAGTTTGAGGCAATCATACATGGTAAAATGTTCTTGCAATACAAAAATGCTAGACTCACGGGGACGACGGGGTTTTACAGGGCACTTTCTTAATTATCTTTAAAGCCCCTCTGAATTTGACCTGGGTGGGGCTCATCCCTCTCAATTAACCCGATTAAATCAAGTCAAACAGTAATGGACCCATAAATCCCCGTAAACCCCTTGTGTGTAGCAAGGCTCCTTGCAATATATGGGCAAAAAGAGTCCCCCCCCCCCCCCAAAGTAAGTTGAATACAATGCGGGCACCGTCGTGATCTCATTTCCCATGCCAAGTCCTCGGGTGAAAATCCTAGCCCGTCCTGACCATCTTAGCACTGGTGGCATTATATGTCGTCTCCTACTTTGAGGCATTCTCGTAAAGATCATATATGTTACAGTCACATTGCATCAGTGTGTATGGGAAAGCTTGGATTGTAGCTCGAAGCGCCTTCGGCTTTGGAATGGGTAGTTTCGATGTCTATCTTATACTAGTGACCTGTATCACCTTCACTCTCGATCCTCGTTATTGATAGGCAGTATCTACGCTCCTGGTCCGGAGCAGAGAGCCCTCTTTGGCAACAATTTGGTGTGGGCGAGGCAACATTGTCCACTGATTTATCAAGGAGGTGCAATCTCGTATGGCGGTGCCCAATAGTGCACCTTTGGGTGTATTGTTTTGTGTTTATATATTTGTTGTTTTGTTTCTATCATTGATATGTGATGGGTTGCAAAAAATTAATATTGTGCCCTAAAGTGCAATGGTTTGAGCAAGTACTATAAAAGAATCAAGGTAATCAATCCGTCTAGTTCAACTACAACTCCAATGAGCAGCCTTGTACTGACTCAACAAAGAAACTTAACATTTTTCCAAGCTTCTCTAGTGATGTTGTCGATCTCAATATTGCCAGTTACACAAGGATTATTGTATCAAGTGTTTGAAATTTCTTTTGAAAGTTGAAAACACTAAATTTCAGAGCATTAACGTGCAAGAAAACATTAAAATGTATTTATAATAAAAATGGATTGGGGTTCGTAATTTCATTTTGTGGCATGTCTCCAAATAGGGTAGGTATGGTAAACAAAATATTGTTGCATTTCATTAAATTTGTGTTTTTTTAATAAAAACAAACATATCATGATTGCATTACGTATGTATAGCCATATACCGTTATCCGATCTGCATCTATACATAATAGTTCATTCGAAAACCACTATCGAGCATGTCTTTCTACCTCTTGTTTCTATGCCTAATGTGCTAACTATCAACACCCGCTACGACGGCTTCGGACGGTCATTGTCCCCTTCAACGGTGTAAGGACTGGCATCTGCATCTCATTTGATATTTCACTTGCGGATGCTTTTGACACCAACGGTATTCTAGACAACACAGTTTATATTGAGATTGTAGAGATGTTGGCAAGTAAGGTCAGGAAAACAATCTGGTTGATGAATAAGATAACGATCGGTCACTACATTGTTTTTTTACGTAGGGTTAATGATTCGGGAACAAGCTGCTCCTTAATACGTTTATACTCCAAAACTTTCATATTTACGTGTACTTAATCGTAAACTAGAAACTTCTATCAAAATATTTTCAATACTAATGTGTTTCTCTAACAAGATATTTAAGAATATACATAGATATACACTATGTTCATACGAGTATCACAAATTAGTTATTGAAATGCATGCGAGCTTTTATTTTCTTAATTGCTCACATGTATAGGGTTGAGTTTAACCATCTCTCTAAGAAGCATTGTCTCAGTACAAAAATATACTCCCTTCGTTTTTAAATATAAATATGTTTAGAGATTTCAACATAGATACTACATACCAATATATATAGACATAATTTAGAGTGTACGTATACACTCATTTTGTTTCGTATGTAGTTTATATTAGAATATCTAAAAATACTTAAATATTGGAACGGAGAAAATAAATTTTATCAAAAACATAATCTGAGTTTCGCGTAGTGCATGCATATTTTTTAAGGATAGACATTTTGAATGCACCACAAAATGTACTATTACTAAACTATCATTTTGTATAAAACCAACATTATTATATGTTTCATTATCATAACTAAATTATAAAAAAAACATTTTTAATGAGTTCTAAATAACTATAGAAGTTTAGTATAAAATTTCACTAGCTCAACACAGTAGTGCACGCCTGCAAAAAAAAGTCACAGGCTAGCGCAGATATAAATTAGAGATAGTCTTTATCTCCATCCAAACTGAAAACAGAAATCCCCCTCGCCCCCAAAATTATAGTCCGCGCTCAAGAATCCAAGAAGCATCCCCGTGAACAGAGCCAAATGGATCCGCCGCGCCGCAGGCGCTCGCCGCCACCAGACCGACTCCGAGTGGTCCAACCTCCTCTGTTAAAGGCAACTATGACGCGGCTCGCTGGGCAGAAGGCACGCCTACTCCAGACGCACTTCCACAACGGACGTCGGTACACAAGAAAATTTGGGATAGCTCTGATCGCGGCGATCGAACAGGAAGCGCCCTCCTAGTCCATCAATGGGACAGGGAACGTCGATTCCGGCGGTGTGCCCATCTACCACATCGATGTTCACGAGGGCAGCAGCTCTGCACGCTCCCAACGAGCCCGCCTTAGGCGGTCCTCTGCTGCCCCAACTCTTGAAGCCAAGAGCCTAGGCTCTGAACATGATGATCGTGAAGAACCCACCGCGAGCCTCAACTCTCCTCCCCCTCGGCTTTCTCGCGTTCCAAGGCGGCGGCGGCGTCCATGGCCCCGTACCGTTGACCACAACGACTGGAGTAAACAGACGAAAAACACGATGGTGGCGGCCGAATTCTTGAGCCAACTACACCATAATCTCGGTCTTGATGTATATCCTCTATTCCGCTATCCAAGCGCGAGCCGATGCTGCCACCACCGACCTCGCCGCCGTTCGCGACCTCTCCCCCTTCGGGTTCCCTTCGCCCTACGTGTTGATCATATAGACACTGGGGGATGCGCTCGGAGTTGTCACCGCCGCCTTGGACACTGATGTGATTTCCCATATCTTGTCAGTGAAGTTGGATCAGGCCTCTTGGGTCATGGGGGAGATCGAAAAGGTGACTCAGCTCCTGGAGCAACTATAGACCCTTCTGCTTCATCCCTGGTTACTACAAGAACATTGAAATTGTGTTTCAGTATTCATTCTTGTAATTCTTGGTAGATTGTGTGCACTAAACATGGAATAGTCTGGTTGTTTTCTTAGTTTCCATATTCTTGGATATGAAATGTGCTTGCATGGATTTTCCATCAAGAAAGATAACTGAAAAACAGACAGTAAATGTTTAAAACATGAATACGCTGCTTTGTTTTTAAACAGAGGAGGGCCTTCTCAGTATATATGTAATGTCAGGTCCTTCGTCTTTGTTCCATTTATTGCGAGAGTATGACATGTATGGTCCAGTTGTCGGTGGCTCGGGCCTATCTTTTTGTCCCATTTATTCTAGAGTATGACATGGCTCAGGCCTGCTGTTTTTTTTTTTTGCGCTGCCGCAAGTCTTGAATGTGCTTCTTCTGCATATCATACAAATCCTTTGTCCTCCAGCTTTCAAACTTTCAAGCGGCTTGTTATAGGTTTTGCAATGAGAGAAGTAATTCCCCAAACAATATAATTTCATACATACGTTAATGACGAAAAGAGGAAAAGGCATTGACGACAAACCATTCGACATAATTTACATACACACATAGAAGAGTCACTAATGTTTTGTACGGTTCCATCATTCCTGCATTCTAAGCTAGATAATAGAGAGCTTCACGTTTGGTCAAATTATTTCATGAAGATATTTTCTCTCTAACTCTCGAAACTGGGAAAGGAAAATAATTTTCCATTGGTCGTCTAGATCACGGCCAACCATGTCAGCTCCTTTAATCGTCAAACTCTCCAGGACATGGGCTTTTTGAACAACGTGCACTAGAAATTCTACTTGTGCTGTTGTTCCCGAAAATCCTATAACATGAATATTCTTCAGATAATTATTTGGGCACCGTGGAAGGTTCTCGATAGGCTCCGAGAAACGATGCGGGAAATCAAAAACACTAAACTGCCAAAGTATGAGAGAAAACATGGTAAGCTGACGCACAATTCATGGTTCATGAGCCCATCTACTAGTAGCAAAGAGAATGCTGTAGTATATTGGAGTATACATTGGGGAATAGAAATCAAGAAATGTGCGTTTCAGTTCTGGAGAGTCACCAAGATCAATAGGATACAGACGACCATAGAACATGAAACTTTTAAGTGATCGAGATCTTGGTTATCTTGCAGTGTTAAATATGCAAGTATAATAACTTTGACAATGGATGGGCTACTGCCATGCAGCTCGTCATTCAAGTGACATCTAAACATACTGAACCACTCAAGATTAACGCAACTTGACAACATGTCTTGAAGATCTCTCCAATTCTCGAAACTGGAAGAAGAATCTTCTTTTCCCTTCATGATCGAGATCACAACCAGTGAAGTCAGCCCCTTAAAACGTCAAGATCTTCAGGGTTTTTTCTTCAACGTGCACCAGAAATTCAAATTGTCATGTTGTTCCCCAAACCCCTGTAATATGCAGGTTCTTCAGATAACTATGTGCACATTGTGGAAGGCTCTTGATAGCTTCGAGACAATGTGCGAAATCAAAAGCACTAAACTGCAAAATTCTGACAGAGAAAACATGATAAGCAGAGGCATAATTCATGGTTCGTTAGTCGATCGACTTGTAGCAAAGAAAAGGCTAGGAGATAGTACTCACATGCATTTCTAAATTTTCAATAGAAGGAGCAGCCCTAAAGAAAGACCAAAGACAGAATGTTGCCAGCTTCTTTATGATCTAAAATCAACCACAAATCTAAACTTTCTAAGTGGGAAAACATGCAATGCAAGGGGTTTCCAACAACAAGGGCATTTGAAAAGTGGATAATAAATGGTCATCGCGAGATGTTAGTTAGAGGTAGACAATCTGTTTTCACTGTTCATTTTATTTTGCTGCGTTCGTCGTGTGTTAGCTAGGATCGAGCGGCCTCCTGATTTAGCAATGGAGGACACAGTAGTCAGTACAAATTTGGCAAGGATGTGCATATGACTTTCCTACAGTACAACATACACTGTACTTGCAAATACATGTTCTTTCTTATCCTCTGTAGTTCTATGTTTACACTTCACTTGAAACCTATTGTTATAAGTAGCCTCATATGACCATCGCTGTTGTTTGTTAGAGCGAAGTAAATATCTAAATGCCAAATAACTAAGACAGGTCAGATCATTTGGGTGGTATATGTATGTCCTAACAGGCAACATGCAGCCAGGGCGCTTCCTACCCAGTGCTTATGAGTTGTAAAATGTAATAGCATAAACTTTGGAACTTTGCTTGAAAATCAAGCAGAAATCAAAAGCCACAACCATGCATATGCACACAAGCCAAGAACAAGATCAGGCCAAAACTAAAGGGTAACTCAACCAAATAACAATAGACGAAAAGGTCAACTCACTTGGACATATCTGCATGCTGCGGTCAGCAAGAAGTTTCACCGGTCATCAGCAACAATGTTGCATCTGCCCTCCCGTTGACATCATAGGAGACGTCTCTGCTTCTTGCACGCCAAAGCCTCAGAGTGGCTCACCAACGGAGGAGGCTTCATTATCCAAAAAACGTACAAGCTCAAGATTATTAACAAGTGTGCATCATAAGTTTTGTCGGAAATCCTAGACACGACAGCGCAAATCACGGTTTAGGAGGTTAATCGGTTAAGTAGACCTCAAATGTTTAAAATTGGTTTTTTTATGGTTTTTTCGATTTTCTTTGTTTTCACACGTTTTTTCTATACGTTTTGGTGAAAAAAATCGAATTAAAAGAGGCACGACCTTGCCTCCGCAGGAGGCACGAGTCGTGCGTCGAAAAAAGAGGCACAAATCGTGCCTCGTGCCTCCGCGAGAGGCACTATCGTGCCTCGAAAAAGGAGGCACGAGTCGTGCCTCCGCGATAGTGCCGTGCCTCCGCAAAAGGCACTCGTGCCTCCGTGAAAAGGCACTATCATGTCTCCGTGAAAGGCACTTGTGCTTCTAAAAACAGAAAAAACGAAAAACCTCCAGATCGCATCACTTGACGCCCGCGGGAGAAGCACGGCACTTTTGGATGAGGTGTGAACTAAGATAAATTTTAGGGCTGGTTATCACCAAATAAGAATGAAAGGAAGAGGATATCTAAAAAACAGCCTGAAGGACCGGCCTTCGTTACTACGAGCACTCTACAATTAGTGATTCCGCAAAAACAAATCCCCGATTTCCACACACACATAACAGCCCCAACACATTTTTGTCTTGGACAAGAAAAAACAACTAGCCCAACACAATAGTGCACGCTTGTAAAAAGAAGGCCATAGGACAACATGGATCCCCCCCCCCCAAAATTACAGTCCAAAAAATCCAAGAAGCACGCCGGTGAACAGAGCCAATGGCTCCGCCACGCCACAGGCACTCGCCGCCACCCGACCGGCCCCGGGTGGTCCAGCCGCCTCTGTTCAAGGCGGCGATGACAAGGATCGCTGAGCAGCGGGCACGCAACCTGCGAACGCACTTCCAGAATGGACGCCCGTACGCAAGAAACTTCGCCATTGCTCTCATGGCGGCGGTCGACCAAGATGCCCCCTCCCTGTCCATCAACGTTTCCGGAAGCTCTGCGCGCTCCCGGCGGGCCCGCCTCGGGCGTTCCTCTGGCGCCCCGATTCTTGAAGCCAAGAACCGAGCCCCCGACGACGATGGTCGTGCCGAACCCACCTCGAGCCCCAACTCTCCTACCCTCGGCTTCCTTGCGCTCCAAGGCAGCGCCGGCCAAGGCCCCGCTGACGACAGGGACCGGAGTAATCAGACCAAGAACGCCGCGGCGGCGGCCGAATTCTTGCGCCAGTTACATCATGATCTCAGTCTTGAGGCATATCCTCCCCGTCCGCTATCCAAGTGCGAGCCGACGCCGCCGCCACCGACCTCGCCACCGTCCGCGGCCTCTCCCCCTCTGGCTTCTTCGCCCTACGTGCTGATCATAAAGGCGTCGGAGGACGCGCTCGGAGCTGTCACCGCGGCCTTGGACAGCGAGGTGATTGGCTTGCGCATCTCGCCTGACGCGTCACTGGCGGACGCTCTTGGCATCGAGAAAGTGCTTCAGAACAAAAATATTCGCGTTTGTGATTCCCAGATCTTGTCAGTGAAATTGGACCAGGCCAGTTGTGTCATGGGAGAGATCCAAAAATCTACTCAGCGCGTGGAGCAACTACAGAAGCTTCTGCTTCATCCGTGGTTACCACAAGAAAATTGAGATTGTGTTTCATAGTTAATTCTTGTAATCTTGTTAGCTTGTGTACATTGAACATGGAATAGTCTGAATGTGTGTATACTTGCTGGTTGATCTCCTTATTTTTGGTAAAACGTGAAAATTCAGAGAGATGTCAAGATCCAGTGATCAATCTGAATGTGCGTGTACAGTATAATGAGCGATGTCAAGTTTCAGTGATCAATCTGAATGTGTGTGTACTTTCTGGTTGATCTCCTTATTTTAGTAAAACATGAAAATTCAGTTGATCTGCTGCTCTACTTTGTTGACTGATGTCATAAAGGAAACTGATCAGGTTTGGTAAATCATGAAAATTCAGTTGACCTGCTTCTTTGATTTGTTGATTTGCTGCCACTTAGTTAAATAGGTTCAAGAGAAAATACGACTAGCGCGCTTGCATTTCCTTGTTTTCTGGATTTACATCTCCATGGACAAAACTGACAATAATAGGAAGCAGAGGAAGTGTTAACACCAACAAACAATAGCAAAATGATGTACATGCATTCCAGGAACGGAGACAAATGATTTAGCAAATTACCCTTTGGAGTGAAGCTTCTCCATGGACATCCTATCAGTTATATATTTTGATGAGCCACCTACTTGAACCTGCAATAGTTAGATAACATTCAGATTATTAGGAGCTTATGTCATGGAAGTAGAACTCTACCTTGTCAAACTGTATTGGTGGATCTGTAATAAGATCACCGCAAGAACACACTAAGCAGCACTACAGATAATGAGAAACATACTTTAGTCATGAAAATTTATGTGAAAAGGAAGATGTGGTAACCAATCCTGTATATGTACTAGTCACAGCAAACTCAGGCTTCTTTGATTAGCAGGATAGGAAAAACACATGAATAAGGAAGACGTAGGAATGCAGAAAGGACGCCGATTCAGAGCGACCAGTCGTTCTAGGAGGGGGGAGAAGCAAACCATCAGGTTGCTCCCTGGCGATTCCAGCGCGAACTACCCAGATTGAGATTTATGTCATCCCTGGTTACCACTGAACATTGAGATTTTCCATCAAGAAAGGCATCTGAAACAGACAGTAAATGTTCAAAACATGAATACGAGCTGGTCTGTTTTGCAAACAGAGGAGGGCCTTCTCAGTATGTATATATATATATATATATATATATATATATATATATATATATTCTTCACCCCCTCTGTTTGACTATTCGTCACCCTGCGTGAGGAATAGTTATTCTTCACCCCCTCTGTTTTCACATCAATGCACTGTAATTTTACATTTCGCAAATTTTGTCTTATTTCATACGTAAAAAGAGAACGTAAAAAAATATAATCGGCGTAAAATATATTTTATATTACGTAAAATTACAAAGGTAAAAATGATGGTGTAAAATATACATAAAATATAATTTTTTTGATCTTATGACCAATATTTTTGTTTTTTTATGTCAAAATTTATGAAGTGAATCCATATTAATGTAACTATTTGTATTACAAACGTAATTTTTTTATCAAAGATTCATAAAATTACCTCGGGTGAAGAATAAATTATTTTGTACCCTAGGTGATGAAAAGCTTCACTATATATACATATATATATATTGGTCTGTCTAAAGCTCATGTACATGTGACATAATTATGTCACATGTACATCACAAATAAGTCTATATAAACTAGCTTTAATTAATTGTTTGTCCTTTTTTTGTTTGTTTGTCTCACAGGAAAAAAAACACCCCGTGAAGCAACCCAAAAATCTATCATTCGCCCAGTTTTTTTTGTGGGTTATTAGTATGGGACGGCCCAAGTGCGCGGGACAACACAGCCTAGTTTTTTTTGTTTTTTTTACGTTATTTTGTTTGTTTTATTGTTGTTCTTTAAAATAATCTAAATAAATATGTTAACAATAATTTAAATGAAATATTTCTAAATGTCAACCAAGCATTTTAAAAATATTAAATTCATATAGAAAAAAATTCTAATCTATACAAAAAAATACATTAGTGTATGAAACAATTCATTATGTTATTTAATGAATGTTAATCAAGCATGTGAAAATATATTAAATGTGCGTGGAATTTGTTTATAAATTTTTTCGATGATGTATTTCAAATTGCTAAGCATGTATTAAAAAAATTTAAACCATATATGAAGAAATATTGATTATGTATTTAAAAAATATATAGAAAAATTATACAATCTATATGGAAAAAAATGATCATGTCTTTAAAACATGTTGATCAAGCATTAATTTTTTTATTCATATATTTAAAAAATAAAAAAATGTGAGAAAATATTGAACATATATTTAGAAAAGAAAAAAAAATGTATCAAAAAATATTTTTAGAAAATTTTAGACGTGTATGAAGAAATATTAAATGTCTATACGAAAATATACAAACAAAAATGAAAAGATGACAAAAGAACATAAAAAGTCGATGTCAGAAAAAATGACAAGAAGAAGATAGTCATGTTAGTTGCGATTCAGTGGTGTGCTTGCAACTAGGTGAAAAAAAAGTCGAGCGCAGTTGCGAGTCGGTGGTGAACTTCTAACTGGGCGGAAAAAATCGATGGTGGGAGTTGCAACTGAGTGGGGGATAAAAGTCGAGCCTCGTTGCGAGTCGGTGGTGGGCTTCCAACTGGGCGGAAAAAGAGTCGATGATGGGAGTTGCAACTGAGTCAGAGAAAAAAAGACAAGGCAAGTTGCGAGTCAGTTGTGAACTTGCAACTGGTGGAAAAAGAGTCATGCCCAAGTTTTAAATCGGTGGTTGACTTGTAACTTGGGTGGGAAAAAAGCCAAGCCCAGTTGCAATTCGGTGGTGGACTTGCAACTAGGGCGGAAAAAATGAGCCTAGTTGCAAGTCCAACTAGGATGGCTAAAATAGGTCGGGTCGAGTTGCATGTCGATGATGGACTTGCAACTGGTAGAGGAAAAAAATATCGAGCCTTGTTGCAAGTCTATCATTGACTTGCAACTGGAGCAAAAAAATTGGACCAGTTGCAAGTTGGTGGTGGACTTGCAACTGGGATAGTAAAAAAACGTCAGGCCTAGTTGCAAGTTGGTTGTGAACTTGCAACTGATACAAGAAAAAAATAGTCAGGTCAGTAGCGAGTCAGAGATGTGCTTGCAACTGGGCGGACAAAAGGTCGAACCCAGTTGCGAGTCGGTGGTGAACTTGCAACTGGGCAAAAAAATCGATGGTGGGAGCTGCAACTGAGTGGGGAAAAAATTCAAGCCTAGTTGCGAGTCGGTGGTGGGAGCTTCAACTGAGTGGGGAAAAAAGTTGAGCCTAGTTGCGAGTCGATGGTGGGAGTTGCAACTGGGGCAGAGAGAAAAAAAGTCGAGGCAAGTTGCGAATCAGTTGTGGACTTGCAACTGGGAGGGAAAAATATTCAAGCCCATTTGCAAGTTGGTGGTGGACTTGCAACTAGGCGAAAGAAAAAAAAGTTAATGGTGGGAGATGTAACTGTGACAGAAAAAAGGTCGATGTTAGTTGAAAGTCGGTGATGCATTTGCAACTTTGACGGGGAAAAAATCGGGACCATTTACAAGTCGATGGTGGATTTGAAACCGATGCATAAAAAATGGTGGGGTCGAGGTCAAGTTGCAAGTCTAACGATAACTTGCAACTGGATCCGTTGATGAAAACCCCCTTAAAAAACATGGTTGCAGATAGGTGATGAACTTGCAACTACATAAAAAACGGTGGGATCGAGCTCAAGTGGCATCGATAAAAAACCCCTAAAAACTCGATTGCAAGTAAATTGTGGACTTTCAACTTCACATCAATGGAAAAAAAATTGAAGTACCACGGGTTTGATAAAGTCAAATTTAAACTTGAAATTGGATCCAGAAAAACGATCGAGCCTAGTTTCAATTAGATGATAGAGGTTCAACTACAATATAACAAAACTCGAGGATTGAGATCACTTGCAAGTCGAGGAGGGGGGGGGGGGGGCTTTCAACTGGAAGGCATCAATGAAAAACCCGGTTACAAAAGGTATAGGTTGGTCTTAAAAAAATCAAGTCGCGGTGCAGATTATGGATGGACCCACAACTAAATGGTGTTGATAAAAAATGCTAAAACTCGGATTGCCAAAAAATTCAATGTGTTTTCAAAAAATATATTATATATTAAATATGTTCAATGTATGTATAAACCAATGTTTTTTTTTAAAAAATCATCATGTTTTGTTTAAAGTACAATAAGTTACACAAAAAATAACTTTATATTGTAAATAGATCACCGTATATTGTGAAAGTTGTATAAAAATTTCAAAAAGGACAAAAATACAAAACTGGAAAAAATAAAAAAATAACAACAGAAAAATAAAACGAAAAAACAAAATAAAATAAAAAATATAGACAAAGAAAAAACGAAACAGAGCAAATAGAGTAGAAAGAAGCGTGTGTAGCTGGCCCACCTCGTCCAGCAAAATCACGATCTACTTCTTCTGCACGAAATTGGAGGAAAAAAAGAAAAAAAAGGCCCATTAATGGACTAGGGGGGGGGGGGGGGTGGGGGAGGGAGGTTCTTTGTCCAGCCCAACAAACAGAGTTCGCAATTATCCATCGCTCCCAGCGCGAAAAATAAAGTTTTCTCAAATCAAACGGGTTGGAAGGTACATGTGACATAGTTAATTCTCATGTACATGTGTTTTAGCAAATCTGTATATATATATATAAAGTCAGGTGCTTCATCTTTGTTCCATTTATTCCAAGAGTACGGCTAGTTGTCAGTGGCTCGCGCCTGCTGTCTTTTTTTCCCCATTTATTCCAAGAGTATGACATGGCTCAGGCCTGCTGTTTTTTTCTGTGCTGTCGCAACTCTTGAATGTGCTTCTTCTGCGTATCATACAAAACCCTTGTCCCCCAGCTTTCAAACTTTCAAGCGGCTCGGCTTTGCAATGAGAGAAGTTATTTCGCAAACAATAATTTCATACACACGTTGACGTTGACGATGGATAGACGAAAAGACATTGACGACAAACCATTTGACATAATTTACATACACACATACAAGAGTCAGTAATGTTTTGTACGGTTCCACCATTCTGGCATTCTAAGCTAGATAATAGAGAGCTTCACATTTGGTGAAATTATTTCATGAAGATATTTTCTCTCTAATTCTCGAAATTGGGAAAGGAATATAATTTTCCATCCGTCGTCTAGATCACGGCCAACCATGTCAGCTCCTTTAATCGTCAAACTCTCCAGGGCATGGGCGTTTTCAACAACGTGCACTAGAAATTCTACTTGTGCTGTTGTTCCGGAAAATCCTGTAATATGAAGGTTCTTCAGATAATTATGTGGGCACCGTGGAAGGCTCTTGATAGGCTCCGAGAAACGATGCGGGAAATCAAAAACACTAAACTGCAAAAGTGTGAGAGAGAAAACATGGTAAGCAGATGCACAATTCATGGTTCATGAGCCGATCTATTTTTAGCAAACAGAATGTTGTAGGAGATTGGAGTATAATCACATGCATCCCTAACCTTTCAACCGAAGGAGCAGCCCACAAAAATGAGGCCAAAGACAGAATATTGCCAGCATCTTTGTGATTCAAAATCAAACCCACATTCAAATACTTCAAGTGAGAAAACTTGCAAGGACCATGGCATCTGAAAATTAAATAATAAATGGAATAGTCATTAAGGAGAAAGCCATCTTACATACAAATATGAAGTGTGAGACAACAAACCTTGAGTGGAAAATGAGCATGCAACGTCAGCCGTCAGGTCCTGAACACTTGGAAGAACTTTGGGCAGTACAGTCAAGGCATGCTCCAGAGTTACTGGGGAATAGAAATCAAGAAATGCGTGTTTCAGTTCTTGAGCGTCCCCAAGGTCAATAGGATACAGACGACCATAGAACATGAAACTTTTGAGTTTCACAACATTGAGTACTATCTTGGTTATCTTGCAGTGCGCAACATGCAAGTATAATAACTTTGACAATGGCCGAGCTACTGCCAGCTCGTCATCCAAATGACATCTAACCATACTGAACCACTCAAGATTAACGCAATTTGAAAGCATGTCTTAGAAGATCCTTCCGAGTGACACGTACCAAGTGCAAGTCAAGTGTTCTCAGATTTGGGAAACCGCTGAATTGAGAGGGTAGTTCAAAGGATGCAAAGCTAAGTTGAAGATGACAAAGCCGAGATATGCTTCCATTGTCTAAAAGCTCGGCCGGAAATCTGTACTGATCAGTACGGCCCTGGACGTTGGCTGGCGCTAAATCAAGGGCAAGGCTCTTTGTCCGCGATGATACAGCAAAGGCAACCCATGTGTTGATATGATCCAGTAACCTGCTGTCAAACCCAAATTTGATCACGAGCTCTTCAACAACCATGCACTGATGCTTCTGCATGACTGCATTAACATTGTCAACGAATTTCTGAGTGTACTGTTCTCCCCCAAACACGTTGTTGCTGCACACTGTGAAGCGTAATGACGGGGAACGGCTGACCGGCCGAGTGGATCGCACCGGTCACCAGCATCCCGCGCGACCGCTCCATATCCCGCATGCCGTCACTTGCGCCATGGCCACCGCCAGCCGCCGCCCCTCACCATTGCCGTTGTTTTCGTTCCGCCGTTGTGCGCCGCCGCCGCGAGTCGCTGCCGGCGCCATGGATGCCGCCCGCGTGAAGCTCGAAGAGCTCGCCGCCGTGCTCCGGGACCTCGCCGGCGTCGTCCCTCTGTCCAGATCCGGCCCTTTCCTGACCAGCCGCACCCTCCTTGGTCCTCCTCCGGCGAGCCCGCACCTCCCCCTGCACCACGTCGCCGGCCATGGCCGCCATGACCATGAGCAGCCTCGTGCACTGTCGTTATTATTATTTTGCTACAACCATATCATATTTTTGCTACAAGCATACCATATTTTTGCTACAAAGGAGTAAACTGGTGTTTTTTGCTACAACGCACAATGTACAGGGAATATCTGAGTATGTAACGTTGCAACCAGTGAACCATTTTGTTTCCACTGTTTTATGTTTTTGCTACTACCGGCCAAGATTTTTGCTACATCACCACTGCGGAGCTACGACCTCGACGGCGGTGACGATGGATTTTGTTGCAACAATTACTTTTTCTGCTACAACCGTTGTATGTTTTTGCTACTATCGTTGTATGTTTTTGCTACTATCGTTGTATATTTTTTGTTACGCATAATGTTGCAACCGTTTAAATTTTTGCTTTCACTGTTTTGCGTTTTTGCTACTACCGTTAAGAGTTTTTGCTACAACGAAAAATATTATAAAGTGATTAGCGACGGCGAATTATGATTTTTTGTTGCAATCGATAATAAAAAAATGCTATCACAGCAATTAAAATTTGCTACCACCATTTTTTTCTGTAAAAAGCGTCAAAAATAAAAATGTTGCATCAGTGTACCACAAATGTTGCAAAAGTACCGCAAATGTTACAGAAGTTCCGCAAATGTTACAATGATTCGAAGAGGTACGTAGCGATCTAATCCGTTCAATCACCGAAATCGGACGGCTCACAGCCGACCGGCGCAGGCGTTCTGCCGGTCGACCGGCGCAGAGCGCTGGCCCACTGTGAAACCATCAAATCTTAGTTTGGTGCAAACTCTTCACACATCTTTCCATTCACTTGACAGAATCCCAGTTCTTACAGCATCCTTTAGCGGCAATTTTGATAGAACTGTAGATAGGAGATCCTCAAAGGTCTGCAAACTGAACCTTTGCCCTCTTAAAGACTGGTCCGTGATGGCAACGCCTCAGTCTTTTTCTTGTGTGTGTTAGATCGCTGCCCATTTTGATTCTGCATACAAATGATGCCAGGTTTAGTATGAACATATCAAGGAAATGAACGTGGAAGGCCAGAACACATGTGAACTGTGGAACAGAGTGTTATTGTATTCAATACCATTCCTCTAGTTTCTATTCCGTATTATCCCTCATAACCAATAGTCAGTCCATAAAGTTTTAAACTTTTCATTGATAAATAAACCAGCTCTACTTGTAGCAAAACTATAAAACGAAAGGTCTTTTTTTTGTGTTACATTTTAGTACATTACCTTTGATTTTGGGGATAAATCAGAGCATGGGTTTGGGTGTTTGTAAGGGAAAAGGGTCAGGGCGGATCTACATGGTGTGCTCGTTGTGCACAGGCAGACTAAAACTTAATTCGTGCAATTCAGTGGGGGTTGGCTCATTACTGGTAGACAAAAAGCTTACCAATGGCAAAGATGCCGGACGGTGTTGGGGCGGCAGCGACGCGGCGGTAGAACTAGAACGGGAACGGCGATGGGCGGCGACGCGCCAGCTGAGTTTGGGGTCTGGGTTCTGACTCGTCGGCGGCGGCGCTATGCTATGCACGGAGGCAGCTCTTGGGAACGGAGGGTGGAACTTTATAGCCGCGTTGGGTCCGATCCCCACTCGAGGTCGACAATGGAGAAGGGACTCGCGAGACGAATCCGAGAAGAGGGATACGACTGGGAGGAGTAAGCGTCGACGGACGGTCGAGACCCGATTTTTTTTTGAGACGTCCGATTTACGACGTGGTTGAACGCATACAGCACAAGTTGCACAACCAAACCGGTTCGGAAGAAAACAGGGTGTTTAGTTTTTTTTAAGAGTACACCAAAAACGTACCATAATAACTTATAAAAGGAGAAAAAAAAAGTGTTGCATCTACATCTATAATACCTAGATAATTTATCCTCACTTACCTATATATCTTTACATGCAAATTATCTACATCATCAAATAGGTTTACCATGTAAAAACTTTTTCACTAACTCTTTATGCATATGATTCCATTAACTTTGCATGTGCATGCAATCTATTACAAATAAATAATAACATTTCTATGTACTTAACTACATAATTTATAAGCATTTTTTATAGAAAATCAAATTATGAATTACATCTTTTTATATGACATTTTTTATAAATACAATGCATAGTTGCTATTATTATTTTAGGTTTAGCCAAGGGTGGACACGTCTTCACTGTCTCTACTCAACGTTGTTTTTGTCTCATATCATCCCACCGATATTTGTCAAGTAATTAAATTAAAAAAACAAAAATTAAACTCATTTTTTGATTTTTCATCAATTTTTCTTAGACTTTTTACATTAAACAATATTTTTAAAAAATAATAATTTATAAGCAAGTTATACTATGTTTCATACATTTTCACATGTTTTAAAACATCAAATTATTTCTTAACAGTTCTCTTAGCAATGCATGGGATATCATCTAGTTGTACAAATCTTAAGGGAGCGTTTAGTTGCTTGATTACAGTCTAACCAAGCCCGTACGGCAAGAATTTAGCATGTTGGTTGGACTGCATCTAAATCTCGCATTGTACAAGATCTAAAGCACCTGCGAGCCAGGCCAGATGGAAACACAGTGATCGGCAGTTTTCAGCGAGCCGGGTTCACGAGAGTCACCCTGGCGCTTCGTTGCATGCCTCGAGAGCGTGGGAGACGGGGATGTGACCGCTCATAACATCCGTCCCCTCTCCGTCAACCCCACTTCTCCATTCACACTGCTCCGCTCTTACTCTCCCCCAGTGGCGTACCCAACAGGAAAATGAAGGGTGTACACACTCTAAAAAATCTACTTAATCCAAGTGTCATACAATATCAACAAAATAATACTCCCTCCGATCCATATTAATTGACACACACTTAGTATAAGTTTAGTACAAAGTTGTACTAAGTGTGCATCAATTAATTTGGATTAGAGGGAGTAGTATAAATAGTTTAATTCATGTCTCACGAGAATTTGGTTTAAAAATATATTTCAAATGTGCTCAATTACAATACGAGTAGTCTCATTTAAAAGGAGCGTGTTGACATGGATTTTTGGCACATCAATAAAGGTATATAATATGACTTCAAATGAAGAATGATTTTACATGAAAAAGTTATTACCTCCGATCCATATTAATGGACTCAACTTTGTTTAGGTTCGTATGTATCTAGTTAAGTATTTAGACTAGATGCATGTGTATCTAGACAAACTTAAGTCCATTAATATGGATCAGAGGGAGTATATATTATTGATATGAACATCTTTGAAGTTTGAGTCATCGCCATCCGTTTTCATCTCGAGTGCAGAAATTGTGTCTGATGCACTAAGATTTTTATGTTCACAGTACTGATCGGCCAATTACACCCCTAAGATGGCCTCACATGGAAAAGTTCACTGCATGGATTTTCTTCGAACACGGGATATTACGTAAGTAACTGTAGATTTTCCAACGGTGTGAGGTTGTGAATAGTTTGGCCTTGATTCTATAAGTAAATACATTCTTTATGTTGCAACCTGTTTAAAACAATGTGGCACCCATCTGCTTAATTTGTGAATAGCTTGGCCTCGTGTCTTTATATTTAGATAAACATGAAGAATCTCCCCGGCTTCATTTCATAGAAACAAAACCCAATGAGTCGAGTACATGCTCTCTGGCTAGCAAGAGTTTTGCCTCGTGTCTTTTTTCTTAGTCAGTAGATAATTATTATCTTATGATATGCAATTGATATTTTATACCATTCTAAGAATATTCCTTAATTGGTTCCAAAGGGTTAAGAAACCCAATACAATGGAACACCTTGCTTATTTGTATATATTTTTCGGTGCACATCTGTAGTGCATAATAAAACACTTAATGTATCAATTTCGATTTAGTGCCTTCGCCTCCACTGCCTTTATCTGGAGTGAAGCTTGCTTTTTTTTTTCTTGTTCTTACAAGATCTGTCAAGGTGCCCATGGCTGATGGCCGTTCGCCCGCTGTGCGCAAGACTTCGCGTGTTGCGATGGGTTTGGTGGCCTGGACACAAGTGTCGGGTCTTTTTATTGATCCAAACCACGTCCGTCTCCGAGTTGGACCGCCAAAGAGCAAATATGACATGCAGATCTGTTCTAAAATCGTATCCAAGTCGGATACAGTACACCGTATAGGGTTTACTGGGTAAAGGAATCTACAGCCGCTCATACCGCGCCTATAATCCCTCAAAGAAAAAATACCGCGCCTATAATTTTCAAACGGATGACCCCATCATGATCGGTGAAAAAATGACAATCACACAGTTTTTTTATATCGATCTTAAACGTTCGGGTTGATCGGTATTTTTCATATTCAACTCAAATTTAAGACGGATATGAAAAACCTGGATCCAGTGGCAATTTCATGCCTGAGCTGTCCACAACTTTTGAGAACTAGCGAATCAACCTGTGGTTGAGTTGGTTAGGTGGATGGTTGTATTCCCAGCCCACCAGAGTTTAAATCTCAGATTTGACGTTGGTGCTCGCATTTTCCTGAATATATTTCAGGCTTTTCGGTGATGCGCTTTCAGTGGGAGGAGACGTTCCCGTCGAAGACGAGGTGGAGACTTCGTTAATCTCAAGATGATGTGACGACTCAGTATTGCGAAGTTGCTCATAGGGATAGGGTGTGCGTTCATAGGGATGAGTGTATACTCGTGTATGTGAGTGTCTACGTTGTACTGTGTTCTTAAAAAAAACTTTTGAAAACTAAAAATACTATCAAGTCCGTTGTAGATAATGAAGAAAATAATTCAGAAAATTGCAAATGACCCCACCGTTTATTCTGGCTGGCTTCGCCGCTGCCTGGACTCGTCCGCCACGTCAGACTTGTTAGCTCCCTCTCACCTTAAATTGGATTAAAAGCATCAAGCCAACCAAACCTATCGCCCTTCATTCACTATTTTTCATGTCCGAGCCGTCTCCGTCCTCCACTCTTACTCTCCAATCCATGCCTCCAGCCCACATCCGCCGATGTAGATCTCATCGTCGAGTACCCGTCGCCTACCGCTGCGACGAATGATAGCTCAACATCGTCCGTGGGACTCCAATCCATGGGTTCGGCCTGGAAGCCGTAGAACGTTGCCCGGAGGGACCGACAAAGGAGGCAGCTCGAGAGGGAATTGGCGACGACCAACAATGTTGTGGAACTCGATGAGGATGTGTCTGATTCACCATGCGTGAAAGGTCGATCCCCGTTCATCCTTTCGCCATCCATTTAGCAACCGACAAGGATGGTGTCGTTCTCCCTGCCTGCTGCCAACATCAATCCTGCGAAAGGATGGACGATTTCGTAGTCTTATCCGACATCACAGACGATGAAGGACAACCTTAGCTACTCATCGCAACTCCAAGAGGAGCGACCAAGCACGGGCATCGGCGGCGCCCCGTGTACAACGTCTTGTTCGATGGAATGCCAGAGCATCATGTGGTACATTTTTTGATCCGTTTCGATCAATACTTTGTATATATGGTATAGAGCCATTTAGCCACAATTGTTATTGCATTAGTTTGTGCATATACCGTTAGTTTATTTGCAATGTTGATAATTTGAGAGACAATTTCATGTCGGACACATGATAGTCAAGATCCTAACCAAGGACTATGATTTGGGGATCCTAACCAAATGATATTTGAATTTGAGACAGCAACAAACACCATCAAGAAAAGAAAGTCAAAGATACCGAAGGCAAGGTGTTCGACTTTCACAACATTTGCGGATATCTTGTTGGTTAAAAGTTGGTTGACCACAAGCATGGATTCCATATTTTGCACCGAGCAAAAAAAGAATCAAGTACTGAGAGAAGATTTAGAAATATTACCATAAACATAAGGAATATATTTTGAGCCCCATCCTATCATTACCACTTGGAATATAGCCTTTCTCCAACCTCGATGGTCTATCATCCAAAGCAAAGTGAAAAAGTATGTGGGCTACTATGCACAAGTGATTCTCCGCCCTAAAAGTGGGATGTGAGTGTCAACTAACGTAAGTTGAATTGTACCATATTATCATCATTTGATATGCTTGTTTGTGTGTTGCATTCTCATTGTGTGTTCTTATTCTTTGGTAGACATTGTTGGTGGCGGTTTCTCCCATTACTGCGTGATATTGGATGGCAAACCGAAGTGGACACAACTTGTGGACGATCTCAAGGCTGGCACGAGAAAGAATGATGGCTCAAGCTCCCACCAATCAATTGGATTGGATGACGAAGAGAGACAGTTGTAGGAGAAAATGAAAAAACTCACACCATGTCAATGAACGATCGATAAGTGATGGTAAACAAATGGGAGAACGGGAGGGCGAACCGTGACACTGCGGCCAGAAAAATGCCCACACATGTACATGTATTTTTTTCAAAAGAGAACAAGAAGGAGGAGAGGTACAAGCTGATGATGAATGCACAAAAAGAAATGATAGATTGAGACCGAGAGAGGGTGAACAACCAGTTGGCAATTGAGAGGGGGGTGGAGTTGAAGAAGCAAGAAGTGTATCTCAAATAGGGGATTGAAAAGGCCCATACCTTTGGATCAGTACAAATTGAGAAGGAGAAATTACAACTCACTCGAAACACGAAGGATCAAGAATCATGTTTGCGGATGCAAGCCATGTGGATGAGGAAGAAAAGAAGTGGCTCGATGGAAGGAATGATATCAATGAATGTAGGGGGTACAAAGAAGTTAAAGTGGCAGAGCAGGCGGCAGGAACATCATCAAGCGAGTGGTTCTATTGATGGACCGGACATGGAGTTTATTTTGGCGTGATCGAATTGTTGATCTATGATTTTATTTTGCTTCATTGCATTATTGAAGATGGACCTGAGTTGCCAGGTCTAGCTATAGATGCTCTAAGATGGTCATGAAGAACAGGAGTACTTGTGAATTCCAGATATCTAACTAGAAAAAGAAAGTACTTGGATATTCGAGCATGATCACCAGGAAGATGAAAGCAAAAGAAAAAAAAAACAATACAATATGCATCGTTTGTTACCTTCCCTCTAAGCCTTAGTCAAATGATAGAATATGCAAAAAAGTATATTTTTTTATCTTCATGTGTGATCTCACGAATACAACATGGATTGAGACTTAGTTAAATTTTAATCGATTGAGATTTAGCAATCCCGTATATAATATTTATTTCGCCTCCGATCTGAAATATTTGTGTTCAAATGTACGTATCCAATATTATTTTAGTATTATATACATTTATTTGAACGATAAGTATTTTCGATCAGTGAAAGTACGTAGTTAAAATATAGATCTAAAACTACGTACATATGATGTGCCCTACACATCTAGACGAAAATAGTTTCCTGACAATTACTACTAAAGTAACCAATATATGTCTAAAAATTAGATAATGGGAGGTTGGGGGTGTTTCCCATACATCCAACATGTTGTCCTCCTTATGCACCGCGAAGAGACGGTCGCCACCGATCGAGATGTCGCCAATGGCGCCACCGCCTTGGCTCCCGCGCAACGCCAAAGTCAGGTTATATCTAGGGCCACCGACGTCAAACACCAAGATGGTGTCATCCTTGGACGCCAAGAGCCGTCCGCCGTGCACGGCAAGCCTCGAATTCGTTTTCTCCGAAGAAGTTGGTTTTATGTCGTGATGTTCCCACCACCGCACGTCGTCGGAGTTTCTCTGGGCACGGATGTCTAGGAACCCGACATCATGGGCCTGGGTGATCAAGCAAACCGTCCTCTCGTCCTCAGTCGCGACGGCCACTACGGGAGAGGCGGTTGACGCCGACGGCCTCCCTCTACGCCGACGGCCAAATGTCGGGGCCGTCGGCGTAGAGGCACGACTCGACAGCCCTCGTAACGGGCCGTCGGCGTCCCAAAGCCGTCGGCGTAGGCCTCTTTAGGCCGAGGGCCGCCGTCGGCGTATCGCAAGCCGTCGGCGTAGGCCTGTCGGGTGAGCCGTGGTGGCGGCGGGCGGTAACACCGTTAGCCCATCGTAGGCTACGCCGACGGCCCCGACCTTTGGCCGTCGGCGTAGGCCCTGTTTTCATTTTTTCTTTCTTTTTTTATTTTCTTTTGTTTAACCGTTTAATCTTATATTAGTAATACATTAAATAACATTGACATGGAATTATAATATATATCATCTCATTTCAAGTTGACATCAAATATTTGGTAGATCTTTCACAAAAAACCCTACTTATGTCACTCGAAAAATGAAAAATGGATTTTCCATGCAAAGAAAATAAAAAAATTCCTTTGGCAAACTTGTTGGCTAGTATAATATACACACATGTGCAAAATATGAGATCATTTGGGAAAACTATCCTTTCAAACCAGCTATAACATCGGTCATTTGGCTTGAAAGTCATGAATCTTCATACTCGATAGCTCATTTTAAAAAGAATTTTATAAGATATTTGTCTTATTACAAGTTTATTATTTTGTATGGTTACTAAGACATAAATTAGGATGCAACACGAAGGTTTTACAAATTTTTTATTTTTTTGAATTATTTTTGTCGATTTCAAAAAGTGGTCAAAACGGAGGGCATGACCGGTAATAGATAAGGGTGGAATCTTACAAAAGTCTTGGTGATCCCTGATGAAATGACTACTTGTGTGTCTAGAAATTATTTTTTCAAAAAATAAAGAGCAAACTATCAAGCACATGTAGTTCAAATTTGACCCCGTTCCAGTTGAATCTGCGGAAATTTGTCTTTTTCAGAAGAGGTATATAGAAAAATCATATTACATGGAAACTTTGGTCAATTGTAAATAACACATGGTCTAATATTTTACAAAAATAAAGTGGTTCAAGTTGACATCAAATATTTGGTAGATCCTTCACAAAAAACCCCTACTTTTGTCACTCGAAAAATGAAAAATGGATTGTTCGTGCAAAGAAAATAAAAAGTTCCTTTGGCAAACTTGTTGGCTAATATAATATACACACATGTGCAAAATATGAGATCATTTGGGAAAACTATCCTTTCAAACTAGCTATAACATCGGTCATTTGGCTTGAAAGTCATGAATCTTCATACTCGATAGCTAATTTTGAAAAGACCTTTATAAGATATTTGCCTTATTTCAAGTTTGTTCTTTTGTATGGTTACTAAGACATAAATTAGGATGCAACGCGAAGGTTTTACAAAAAAAATTATTTTTTTTGAATTATTTTTGTCGATTTCAAAAAGTGGTCAAAACGGAGGGCATGACCGGTAATAGATAGGGGTGGAATCTTAAAAAAGTCTTGGTGGATACCTGATGAAATGACTACTTGTGTATCTAGAAATGATTTTTTCAAAAAAATAAAGAGCAATCTATCAAGCACATGTAGTTCAAATTTGACTCCGTTCCAATTAAATCTACGGAAATTTGTATTTTTTAGAAGAGGTATATAAAAACCATATTACATGGAAACTTTGTTCAATTGTAAATAAAATATGGTCTAGTATTTTAGAAAAATAAAGTGGTTCAAGTTGACATCAAATATTTGGTAGATCCTTCACAAAAAACCCCATTTTTGTCACTCGGAAAATGAAAAATGGATTTTTCGTGCAAAGAAAATAAAAACTTCCTTTCGCAAACTTGTTGGCTAATATAATATATACACATGTGAAAAATATGAGATCATTTGGAAAAACTATCCTTTCAAACTAGCTATAACATTGGTCATTTGGCTTGAAAGTCATGAATCTTCATACTCGATAGCTCATTTTGAAAAGACTTCTATAATATATTTGCCTTATTCCAAGTTTGTTGTTTTGTATGGTTACTAAGACATAAATTAAGATGCAACGCGAATGTTTTACAATTTCTTTATTTTTTCTGAATTATTTTTGTCGATTTCAAAAAGTGGTCAAAACGGAGGGCATGACCGGTAATAGATAGGGGTGGAATCTTACAAAAGTCTTGGTTGATACCTGATGAAATGACTACTTGTGTATCTAGAAATGATTTTTTCAAAAAATAAAGAGCAAACTATCAAGCACATGTAGTTCAAATTTGACTTCGTTCCAACTGAATCTGCGGAAATTTGTCTTTTTCAGAAGAGGTATATAAAAAACATATTACATGGAAACTTTGGTCAATTGTAAATAAAATATGGTCTAGTATTTTACAAAAATAAAGTGGTTCAAGTTTACAGCAAATATTTGGTAGAATCTTCACAAAAAACCCCATTTTTGTCACTCAGAAAATGAAAAATGTGTTTTCAAAATTAAAAAGAAATATATTTTTGCAAAAAATTAATTTAAAAACATTTAAAATATAATAGGTAACCGATCGGGAAGTTTCAATTTTTTTTCAAAATTTCATCACACCATAGACATCAACAAGGTTTAATAGGATTGATATGATGCATATATCAACAAGTGTCTGTTAAGCGAGTTGGGGTAGGTGTTGAATGGAACTGAGAAGTTAAGCGTGCTGGGGCTTAGGGTTTAGGGTTTAGGGTAAGACTTCGCGTGTCGCGTAAGGTTTGGTGGCCAGACACAAGGGTCGGTCTTTTTATTGATCACTGCCATGAACGTCGGTCTCCGAGTCGGACCGGTAAAGAGCAAAGATCAGATGCACATCTGTGCCAAAATCGTACTCAAGTCAAATACAGTACACCATGAGACCGGGGCGGCACCTGCATCTCACAGCTATTATTTAGCTCGTGATCCCCGCCTAAAATCCCTCAAAACGAACAGTTAATCGTTAAACATCGAATACGGCATAGGTATACAGTGCAGCTAGGTCAGTATTTTCCGACGAAAAAAATAGCGCGCTATCATAAACAGCGTGGCCTTCAAAAAACGTTACGCACGCTATAGTGTGCTATTAGGGCGCTATTTTTCGAAATAGCGTTAGACAAAAAAAGTGACAAATCAGGATTAAGTAGCTATATATAACATTCTGCAGCTATAATAATAATAATCTCAGATATAGTATTCTCCATCCAAACATCAACTAAAGCTAGTTAACATAGTACATAACTCCATTATTATTATAAAATCAAAGTTCAACAAGTATCAACTAGAGGTAGTTAACTTAGTACATAACTCCATTATTATTGTATAGTGGCCAGGATTAGGGAATTAGGGCACGATAGTCGGTCAAAATGGGCCAAAATGTGGAATGGGCTACCGAAAAAGCCACTCTAAAAAAAGCGTCGCTACAGTGGAATAGCGAATAGCGCGGATAGCGTGAAATAGCGCGTCTTTAGCGCGCATAGCGCCATTGCGTGCCTGGAATGCATAGCGTAGCGTTCAACTCGCAAATACGCTATAGCGCCGCTATTTTTCTTGTTGGTTTTTTTCACGGGGAAGGGACCCATGTCCATTGCGAAGAAGACTTGAGATGAGAATAATAATGGGTCATGGAGCAACGAGTGGGTTGGTGGTGTTAATCATCGCGGCAGTCTGGATGTAACTTGGTTTCACTTATCAGAGTCAGTAATTTTTCTGAGGCTTCGAACAGTTTAGATTTTTTTGCGAAGGTTTCTTTTGAATCACATGGAAAGGAGACACTAGTTGCATGGCTTGTAGGGGCGCTTTTATCAGTGGGATGGGTCCCCGTGTGTTGTCCATAGTTGACATTTGGAGATTTAGTTACCATCGTGTGTGTGTTAGGTGGACGAGTAAAAAATAAAGGCTGGAACGGTATTGTGCGGCAATTATAGGTACCCACCTCACAAACTGAGATGTGTTTGTACGGTAAAGAAAAATAGTCACCGGGCTTTCATGCGCTAATGGTATTTCATTTATTACATGCTAGCTACTACGTTGATCTATGTTTTACATTTTACTAAATGGAAGTATCTAGATGTATTTTAGTGCTAAACGAATTCATTTGAAAGTGTGACGTAAAAATACTACTATGCTCATCCAAATTACTTGTTGCTTCAACACATGTATATAGATATATTTTAGAGTCTAGATTCGCTCATTTTGCTGTTGAAATCTCTAAAATAAACTTAGAGTTCCATTCAGGCAACATGGTTAGTTATTTGCTAGTTCTTTGTCAGATTTTTATTAGTTCTAGGTTAGTTCTGTAAGCTTTGTAAATACGTTCAGTTCTTTGTTCATTTTTTATCAGCTTTTTGTCAGTTCTATATGCTTTGCAAATATGTTTAGTTTTTTTGTTAGTTCTACATCCTATAATTAAGTATGCACATGTTATGGTAAAACTGTAAAACCGGGTGCACTGAACTTAGTGATGTCAGTTCAAGTTTCAGTGGCTCATATTGTTCCAGCAAAACATCGTTTATTGCATGCATGTAGTCAACATTGAGGTCCACTAATGCGGCAGAAAAGCCATCTGATGGAGCCACAAACCATCAGAGTTTGCAGTACTGGCCCACATGAAATACATCTCTATGATTTACTTATACGGTGGTATACGCTTTGGGGTTTGCAAGTGCGCGCCTGTAGCAAGGTGACATGCATCTGCCCGCGGCAGATGCCAGCGGGGGCAGACGAAGATTTTCCATAGATGACCTTCTATGTATATGGTTTCTAGGATAAGATGGGTCTCAAGACCAGGAGTATTTTGAAATTAGGGATATGCAGCTAAAAAAGTATTAGTACTTGGATATGCATAAAGTGTTAGATAAAAGTGCCATCCAAAGTCACGAGATGATGAATGAGTCACTGAATACACCGTTTGCAAATGAAGAAGTGAAGATAGTATTGTTCGAAATGTTTCCGTCAAAGGCTTCGGAGCCTGATGGCTTTCCAGCTCACTTCTTTTGAAAACATTGGAACATATGCATGGAAGAAGTTGTGTCAACGGTCTTGAGGATAATTTCCGGAGTGGAAAGTTCAGAGAGCATAACTAACACTTACCTTGTGCTCATTCCAAAGGTCAAGTGTACGGTATCTCTTTCTCAATTCCGACCCATCAGCCGGCTCGATAGGCCTGATAATGGAATTGCGTCTGGTGGCTACTGTTCATGTCTATGTGGAGACGGGGTAGCCACGGCTGGACTGGCTCAAGGCGGGGTGCAAAGGATATGGTGGATCGGATGGTGTGGCCGGAGGTGGGAGAGACCATGCCAGGCGGAAGCTTGTCACCGACTTGGTCAGTGACGGCAGCGGTGGCGCTCGTGGGCGTCGCGAACTTTTTGAAGGTGCTGGTGGGGTCATGCGCTCTCGTGATCTTTGGTCCTTGCTTCAAGGGAAACCTCAAATTCATGCTCTTTCGGACCGGCTGATGGCAGCGCCTTGCGTCGTACCCCTCTTGGGGCATCATTTTTGGAGTAGGTATCAGCCGGAGGGACAAGTGGGCATTTGGTGGTGGTGGTGTGACTGGCTTGGGTTCGACGATGGTTGTTGTGGTGGAATTCCTTGGGGGTCGACAACGGTGTTTTGGCACCGCAGGGCGGCCATCTCTTTCCCCCCTCGTGAAGGTGTCCGCCTCGATGCTACGCATGCTAAAGACCCTTTCCTGGTTTTCGTGTGTTCTGGCGAGCTTGGTACTTTTGCTGTTGTCTCGGTTCATCTTTGCTCAACGACGACGCAATGATGCCTCCCCAAGTTGCTAATCATGTCGGTTCCATGGGGAGGAGGGTCCAAGGGAAAGTTACGCACGCTGGTGTGATGCGTTAGGATAATTGTTTTACTGTTGGTATTGTGTACCCTCGACCACACACCACTTTCACTAGTATCTTTCATGGAGTCGGTCTCTCGACCTGCTAGCTAGGTAGTGCCTGCTTCTGGGCGTTCATATGTTCTCATCCTTCGCTCTTCCCTATTTTGCGGTTTTTGGCCTGGTATCCCTCATAAACGGGGTCGATTTGTTAAGGTTTCGATATGGTTTTCCTTATAAACCGAATCATGGTTTTTGATTGAATTTTAATCATAAACCAGATCATTTTCTTTGAATAGAGATCAATATTTAGGTGGAGGCTCCTCCTCCCGCGGTACCATATTAAAAAAACCATCAACCTGTGCAATGCGATTTATAAAATCGTCTCTAAAGTGGTTGAACATACTTAAATTAGTGTTACCAGATGTTATTTCACAGGAGCAGTCTGCCTTTGTCACGGAAAGGATTATCACAGACAACATCATTGTGGCCTCTGAGTGCCTGCATTTTTTGAAGAGAAATAAAGCTCTGAAGCATCACCATTGTGCGCTAAAGCTTGATATGATGAAGGCCTACGACAGGGTGGAGTGGGATTATCTGGAGGCGGTCATTTTAAAGTTGGGGTTTTCAGCATTGTTGGTTCAGAGAGTTATGAGTATGGTTAAATCAGTATCCTTCTCAATTATAATCAATGGTAAAAAGCTAGATAGTTTTGAACCTTCAAGGGGAATTCGGCAGGGAGATCCCATATCCCCCTATGTATTCTTGTTGGCAGAAGAGGGCCCTTCAGGCCTCTTAAAATCTGTTGATCAACCATCGCAAATTGGTGGTTTACAAGTGGCTCCCATGGTCCCTCCGGTGAATCACCTTCTCTTTGTTGATGATAGCCTGCTGTTTTTCAAGGCTAGTAATGGTGGAGCTAATGAGGTGTCAAACCTACTGAATGTTTACTTGCCAGGCTTCAGTACAAAGAATCAATAACAATAAATCTTCCATTTTCAGCAAAGAATGCCCTGAGATTGTCAGAGAGGAGATTACATTCATTCTAAATGTGATGACTGAAACTCTGAATGACAGATATTTGGGAATGCCCTCTAATGTGGGCTCATCAAAGTCAGGCTCGTTCAAATATCTAAAGGATAGACTATGGAATAAAGTGAAGGGTTGGATAGAGAAGTGTATTTTGGCGGCAGGGAAATATGTATTGATTAAGTCAGTGGAACAATTTGTTCCAGTATACTCCATCTCTTGTTTTAACCTGACGAGGGGCTTATGTGAAAATCTAAACCAATTGACCAGACAATTCTTCTAGGGAAGTAAAATGGGCAAGCTCAAACCACATTGGGTTCTTGGGAAGAATTACTCAACCAAAGAGAGATGGGGGGCTTGGTTTCAGGGATATGGAAGTGTTTAACATCGCACTATTAGCAAGACAAGCCTGAATAATATTGATCAACCCTTCCTCTTTATGCAGTAATCTGTTCTCTTTGATTTACTTTCCCTCTTCACATTTTCTTGAAGCTGAGCTTGGCACACACCCATCTCAAATATGGCAGACGGTTCATGAGGGAAAGGAAGCCCTGAAGCTAGGGCTTATCCGTAGAATCAGATATGGCACATCTAATTCATGATGACAACTGGATACCCGAGGACTCCAATATGCGCCCAATTATCTGTTTGGAAGAATCACCTATGTTGGTGGGGGGCCTCATCGACTGGAGCAATATGACATGGAACCATGAGAAGTTGCAACGTACTTCTTGATAACCCTCAACTGTAGGGGATCGAGATAGTCTTCGCAGGCAAGATAACCCAATTTATTGATTCGACACTTGGGGACACAAAGAATACGTACAGGCTTTGACAATTGAGTTGTCAATTCAACTGCACCTGAAATAAACACTTGCTTGCACAAAGGTATTAGTAGCAACTTTGATATGGTGGTGGTAGTGGTGATAATAATAGTGGAACAGCAAAGGTAAACAACTAGTAACCAGCAGAAGGAAAACACTGTAGGCTAGGGAGATGGATGGATGGGCGCTGCTTGGATGAGAACGAACATGTAACAGATTCTAACTTGGGCAAGGCTCACAGAAAACAAAGGATCATCTAGGCAAATATCAAACATCAGGCATGTATCCCAAGGTAGTTGTACGTGCTTGCAATAAGAACTTTGCACAACATCTTTTGTCCTACCCTTCCGCTACAAACGGGGCCAAAAGGAACTTAGGGAGATTAAGGTACTCTTGTCAAAGAGCACCGGAACAAAGCATTAAAGATTCATGGATACATGGAATCCTCAAATTATAGTCCATCCCCTTTGGTGTCCTGTAACATCCCAAAATTATCCGAATTTTGGAATGTTAATAAAATTAAATAGATAACGATTGTTTGCTTGATGTGTTTGATTTTCTCTGGGATTTAAAACTTTTTGGAGTTTATTGAATATTAAAAAGAGAGGGAATAAAAGGACTTTCCCTAATATTCATAATTGATGTTTTTGGAATTTATTATTTAAAACAAAATCAACAAAACAAAATGAGAGAAGGTAATATGACTTCTTCAACATATTAAAAGGTTGGAAAATGTTTTAAATCATTATTTAAATTCTTCTGAATATTCAAAACATTTTTCAACTCAAGGGAAATTTATTCGAGAGGATATAAAATGACTTATCCCCTTTCTAATAAAGTTGGAAAATATTTAGAATATTACTTTAATGTTCTTAAAATTATTTTTGGGATTTTATGTTGCTAAACGAGTTTTTATTCCATTGAAATGATTTATTAAATATTTTAAAAGAGTTGAAAAAGTATTCCAATGGGATATTTTCATTTTACCAAATTATTTGTTGGTGTAACAATTTTAAAATTTATATTTTATTATTTAGAAATGGTTTGTCAATACTTTTGACCAAATAAAAATATTTTTAATAATTTATTGGATTTTATTTGATTTATGAAAAGTATTTTATATTTAATAAATTATTTAGAAAATGTTTTTATTTTTATTTTCCTTTTTAGAAAATGTATTCATTAAATAAATTTCTTTGTATTATTTGATGAATTTAGAAATTTGTTTCATATTTTTCTGATTACATTGAGTTGTGTGAGGATTTAATGTTTTGACTAGCAACCTTAATTATAATTCACCTCTGGACGGGCAGGGAGTGCTTCCTGGGGGCTCGTGCCTTATCTAAGGGCGAGACCAGGTTATACCCCTAATGGTTGGTTTTGGTGGTTGACAGTACGTCATGGTGCTACCCTCTGAACGTAAGTGGGCGACGTCGAGGCTCAAAAAGATCAGACATACTTGGTGACTAGAAGCTTCCATGTACAGCCGCTGGCCATATGGGCTCTGGCTTAGTCGAGTACGTTGTGGGAAGCCTCTCCCGTGCAAAGCTAGCAGATGTAGATGTGATAGGTGGTACCGGCTTGCCGTTGGGTGTAGGTGACCTCTTCTGAAAGACTTCGTCTCAATCTTCGGGTTGAGTCCAGCGGGGAAAGTGTACTAACCTCTGCAGAGTAAAAACTAATCATGATTAGCCGTGTCCCCGGTTATGGACATCCTTGAGCTACTAGACATTACTGTTACTGGAGGATCTTGACAGATGAATCATCATAATAAACTTGAGTGGGCAAGATTTAATAAAGGGTGTGGATTGGAACTGGTGTGCCCAGTTCAATCTTGAGTAGTAAGTTAAACTAAAATTTTGACTAGGTAGATTGGGAAAAGTCAGCTTTCTGCAAAACAAAACCATAAGCCTTTCCTTTGACTTACCTTGCATGTAGATGTAGGTCTGCTATATCCTTTTTCGTGTGACTTGCCGTACAAATCAGATGTACTGACCCGTTGTCGAGCTTTAACCTTTGGTGTTGCAGGATTTTATTCGACGAGTAAGTGATGCGATGTAGGGTTACGATGTCTATACTCAACTTGCCGGTGGAGTTGATGGACGCCACGAAGCTTTTATTGTTTTTCCGCTGTATTCTATTTGTAAGCTAGCCTTGAGCTATGCAGGTATGCTTTATTGTAATACTGGATCTTCGATGTAATATATATGACATGTGGTTTATTCTTGATATTACATCATGTACTGTGTGTGCTAGCTATTGATCCAGGGACTAGCAGAATGCACAGAGACTTGGATTCTTAGTGAATCGGGTCGTTACATGTCCCAAGATGTCACCATTGGGATCGCCGGTTCCGGACTATAATAGGTGCATACAACTCATAGATAGGATCAAGAACACCACAAACTCAAGAAACAAAAGGGTGATCAGATCTGAAATCATGGCACTCGGGCCCAAAGTGACAAGCATTAAGAGCAACAAGTTGTAACAGAGATGATAAACACCAAGTAGATGATAGGCAACATGCCCCCAACAATCTGATTAAACTATTACATGATCTAACTCATCCAATCCCTACCATCCCCTTTGCCTACAGCAGGGAATTACTCACACATGAGAGGAGAAGTCATGGAGGTGTGATGGAGAGCCGATGATGATGACGATGACGATGATTTCCCCCTCACCGGAGGCCAATTCAGCCTCCAGATTAGCTCTACGAGGAAGAACAGAGGGTTGCGGCGGCTCCGCGACGTAGATTGGAAAAGCGACTTCTGTTTCGGGGTTTGCTCGACGGGGGAATAAATAGGGCCAAAGTAGGGCACTAGGGGGTGTGGGACCCAGCCAGGAGGGCAGGTGGCGCGGCCAGGAGCTGGGAAATTATAATCATCACGGACTCGAGCTGAACTCTGGAAACAAAGCAAACTAAAGAGCAAAGGAAACATATTTTTGGGTTTTTTAAGGTTTAACGAAAGCAAAAGAAAGGAGAAATCTTTTTTTGGGATTTTGCAAACTAAAAGATCAAAGAAGAATAGGAAAAAACTACAAAAAGATAAAAGCGAACCAACGGAAGATACAATGAAAGGGGAGGAGAGCACGTACTCCCCCAAGCTTAGGCTTTTGGCCTAAGTTGGGCTCTTCTACTGCGGACCCGAGGAGCCTCCTGCTCCCGGGTAGTACTGGTGCGTCCATGGGTCATAGGGGAAGTCGGGAGCATACACTGACATCCTGGGATTCTCCCACGCGGAGGAGGAAGGTCCCGACCCCCATCCAGAGGAAGACCCTTCACCCCAGGGGGCGACGGTCTCCTCCTCGACTGGTGCATACACCTCGTGCTCCTTCTGAATGGGTGGATACACGACACGCTCCTCCTCATCAGGCTCGGCCCCCTCTGTGGGGTCGTGATACTGGTATCTCCCCGTGATCTCATCGAATTCGGCCACTGAAAATCGATATCCGTTCCTGCGAGAAAAATCAAACACAAGTGGTGCAGGTAGACGGACAGTGCGTGTCACACCATCTTTGAACCGCAAAATATAATCAAGTGTAAAGCGGTCAGAGGCCTTAGTAACAAAGAAATGCCTCTTCATGGCAGCCAGGTCAAGACTAACAAAAGGAAAGATAGCATCATCTGGGCGCGGTTCTCCTTGGAGAGACTGCAAAAGAAGTGTGGCATAGACGCCACCAAAAATGTCCCCCTTGCTACTGTTAGTAGCAAGGCGTTTTGCAATAAGCGAACCCACATGATGCTCATGCTTCCCTGAGAGAGCATTTGCCATGATGGCAGTATCAGGCGTGGAAGTGCTGCTCGTGTTGTCTCGAGCCAACACTCTCCTAGCAATATAATAGGAGAAATACCTGAGGTGAGGAAACATAATGTTGGAGATCTTCTGCCGGTTGGATGGCCTCACTTCGGTGTTGCAGAATGAGTCGAGGAGGGTGTTAATTTCAACAGTCGGGATATTTTTCCTCTTCTTCTTCTCGACCAAGCCTGGCAAACCTAAAACTTCACAAAATTTACTAATAGGCATGGTCAGCAATCTTTCATAAAGTCGAAACACCACAATATCATTGTCAGAATAAAATCCGAAACTGTTAACAAAAATAGCGGTGAGTGTCTCGTACTGTGGTACACGGCTTGTAACAAGCCGTGTCAAACCTGCATTCTCACACAGAGCATAAAACTCTTCTTTTATGCCGGCATTCTCCATAAAATCATCGCATGGAAATGCCATGGCCTTCGCGGGTAACACGTCCAACATCTCTACGGGTATGATATCTTCATTGTAGCTTGCCCTTGTGGTAGAAGGCGAAGCTGCGGAATGCATGACGCGGCTAGAGCGCTCGGGCTTCTTCTTCCCAAGCCACTTTCCCAGCCTCTCCATTTCTGAACTTTTTAACAATTCACAAAAACGAAGATTTAAGCAAAACTAGTTTGGGCAAAACATTCTACTTACTTAACCAAGGCTCAAACTAGCAGCAAAACTTGAAAAATAAATTTCTACACAAACATTTAGGCTTAACTAAACAGCACCAAGAACCACTAAATACTCACTAATGAAGCCACCAACTAGAAAACTAATTGGAGGGGGTGAGGGAGTCACATACCAGGGAGCACTTGTTCCAAAAATCAGCTCAAACAAGTGGCTAAATGGAGAGATCAAAGGTACGTGCTCAAGAGCAGCAAGAACGAAGACACCAGAGGAAGAACTCGTGTTTTTGGGAAGAAGGAGAGAGAGTGAGAGGAGAGATGCCACCAGGGGGCATGGGACCCACCCAGGAGGGTGAGTGGCGCGGCCAGGAGCTGGGCCGCGCCACCTGGCCTTCTGGCCTGGTGGTGGCCCCCCTGGTCAGCCAAAGGTGCCCCCTGATGGCTTTTTACCTGAAAAAGTTTGAATGTATTTTTTTTGGAATTTTCAGGGCAACTTCACTGTAGAGAATTTTTCAAAGTTCAAAAAGCTGCAAAAACTTTCATGAACTTGAGGCAAAAGTTAGAACAGATGAAGATTTAAACACAAAAACTTTGGTACAACAAGGAGAATAAAAACTAAAGGAAATGAAAACACAACAAGCTCAACTTTTTACCTATATAAAAATTGCTAGTTAGCAAGGTTGATCAAGTCTTACCAACACACCGGTGATATATAGCGCAGAAAGTCTTGCCTCTTATGAAGTGATCATTGCACTCTCACTTTAATGGACATTGTCCCCACCATAATTGTTTTGTATTTGTGGTATACATGTAGTGGACAGTCCCATTCTCCAATCTTCACGGTCTCGATATTCTCAATGGAGTTAAGGCCATGCCTTTTGTCGATTTTCTGTGGAAAATACACCGTGTGTTCTTTGTCATTTACGTTGAAGGTAACCTTCCCTTTATTGCAATCAATAACGGCACCTACGGTGTTAAGAAAAGGTCTACGAAGGATAATGGACATGCTCCCATCCTCGGGCATGTCAAGCACAACAAAATTAGTAAGTATTAAGCAATTGGCAACTTCAACAGGAACATCCTCACAAATACCGATTGGGACGGCCGTGGACTTGTCGGCCATCTGAAGAGAGATATCTGTAGGAATTAGTTTCTCTAAACAAAGCCTTTTGTAGAAAGAGAAGGGCATAACACTCACTCCTGCACCAAGATCACATAAGGCAGTTCTAACATAATTATTCTTTATGGAGCAAGGAATGGTGGGTATACCTGGATCACCGAGCTTCTCATGAATCTTGCCACTGAAAGAGTAGTTAGCAAGCATAGTAGATATTGCCTCATTAGGGACTTTTCTTTTATTAGTAACAATATCTTTCATATAATTTGAATAAGGAGGTAATTTAATAGCATTAGTCAAAGGAATTTGAAGAAAAAGAGGTTTCATCCACTCACAAAACTTGTTGTAGTGCTCTTCTTCTTTGGATTTGACGGACTTGCTTGGGAAAGGCATGGGTTTCTGTACGCATGGTTCTCGTTCCTTTCCGTTTCTCCTTGCAAGGAAGTCTTCTCTAGTATACTTCTTGCGCTTATCGGGTGCTTCTTCTTCACGAACCTCAGCTGGATCATTCTTTTCAGTATCTTTTTCAGGTTCAGCACCGTCTTCAGTCTCAGCATCGGATGTAGATATGCTGTTTGGATCCACAGCTTGTTCTTCTTCTTCTATAGGATCATTGGAATTGTCAGCTTCCTTGTGTTTCTTTTTCTTCTTCTTCTTCTTTGGGGAGCTAACAATTTCTTCTTCCTGCACTTGAGAATCTTGCTCGATCCTCTTTGGATGCCCCTCTGGATAGAGAGGGTCCTGGGTGTGTGTGTGCCACCCCGGGTCTTTATACCGTAAGCTTGTAAATTGTCCTGTTTGGAATTATTAGCAAGCAAATCATTTTGCACATTAGAAATTTGTTCAAGCTGAGTTTGAACCATATGAAAATGCTTCACAAGACATTTAACATCATTAACTGTTCTACCTAGAACATCAAGCGAACTTTTGATAGCAAGAGTATTATCATGCAACTGACCTTGTATCTTCTTATTGAAGTGATTCTGCTTGAACATTGGTCAGGAGGTTTACCTTTAGGGATGTCACTTGCATTGAAATCTAAAAGAGAGTGTACTTCTACCATAGGTGGGTGAGTGGTAGGCTCACACGGCTTCTCAATTGGAGGTAGATTCTTCACGTCGTTAGCTTTAATACCTTTCTCTCTTATGGGCTTCTTTGCTTCTTGCATATCTTCCGGGCTTAGGACTAGCATGCCCCTCTTCTTTGGTGGTGGAGGTGGTTCAGGCACGGACCAATCTTCATGGTTTTTGGCAATTTTGCCCATCAATTCTTCCGCATCGTCCGGTGGTCTTTGCCTGAAAACACAACCAGCACAACTATCTAGGTAGGATTTAGACCCATCGGTTAGACCAGCATAAAATATATCAAGTAATTCATTTTTAGGGATTTCATGTCCCGGTCTAGCCTTTAGCAAACTGCAAAATCTCCCCCAAGCTTTAGGGAGATGCTCATCCTGCAACTGTTTAAAGTTATAAATTCTTTGTAAAGCAGCATGTTGCATATGAGCAGGAAAATACTTATCAACGAAAGATATAGCCATATCTTGAGGACTCTGAATGGAACCACATGGTAGTGCATCGTACCATGCTCTAGCATCTCCTTTCAAGGAAAAAGGAAGAAGCTTGGTCACATAAAAGTTCCGGATCCTTTCATCTGTGGTAAACAAGCCGCCTAACTCAGTGAGTTTGGTCAGGTGCCCGATAGCATCATCATTTTCTCTGCCATAAAAGGGATCAGCTTCAACTGTGGATATAAGTGAAAGGTCAACAGAGAAATCATAATCAGGATCAGTGATGCGTATAGGAGACGTAGCAAAAGTAGGATCAAAACTAGTGGTAAGAGCAGTACCTCGTCTCGTACGGGATGGTAAAATCGGAACTTTAGGGTCTCCTTTCTTACCCATAGTGGATAACGTGCAGCAGGTAGGATACTTCGAGTAGACCTGTAAATAAAGCTATGGTCCCCAGCAACGGCGCCAGAAAACAGTACTTGATAACCCTCAATTGTAGGGGATCGAGATAGCCTTCGCGGGCAAGATAACTTTATTGATTCGACACTTGGGGACACAAAGAATACGTACAGGCTTTGACAATTGAGTTGTCAATTCAACCGCACCTGAAATAAACACTTGCTTGCACAAAGGTATTAGTGGCAACTGTGGTATGGTGGTGGTAGTGGTGATGATAATAGTGGTGATAATAATAGTAGTGATAATAATAGTGGAACAGCAAAGGTAAACAAGTAGTAACCAGCAGAAGGAAAACACTGTAGGCTAGGGAGATGGATGGTTGGGCGCTGATTGGATGAGAACGAACATGTAACAGATTCTAACTTGGGCAAGGCTCACAGAAAACAAAGGATCATCTAGGCAAATATCAAACATCAGGCATGTATCCCAAGGTAGTTGTACGTGCTTGCAATAAGAACTTTGCACAACATCTTTTGTCCTACCCTCCCTCTACAAACGGGGACAAAAGGAACTTTGGGAGATTAAGGTACTTTTGTCAAAGAGCACCGGAACAAAGCATTAACAATTCATGGATACACGGAATCCTCAAATTATTGTCCATCCCCTTTGGTGTCCCAAGCTGTCACCATTGGGATCGCCGGTTCCGGACTATAATAGGTGCATACAACTCATAGATAGGATCAAGAACACCACAAACTCAAGAAACAAAAGGGTGATCAGATCTGAAATCATGGCACTCGGGCCCAAAGTGACAAGCATTAAGAGCAACAAGTTGTAACAGAGATGATAAACACCAAGTAGATGATAGGCAACATGCCCCCAACAATCTGATTAAACTATTACATGATCTAACTCATCCAATCCCTACCATCCCCTTTGCCTACAACAGGGAATTACTCACACATGAGAGGAGAAGTCATGGAGGGGCGATGGAGAGGCGATGATGATGACGATGGCGATGATTTCCCCCTCACCGGAGGCCAATTCAGCCTCCAGATTAGCTCTCCGACGAAGAACGGAGGGTTGCGGCGGCTCCGCGACGTAGATTGGAAAAGCGACTTCTGTTTCGGGGTTTTCTCGAGGGAGGGATAAATAGGGCCAAAGTAGGGCACCAGGGGGTGTGGGACCTAGCCAAGAGGGCAGGTGCCGCGGCCAGGAGCTGGGCCGCGCCAGGCACCCTCCTGGCTGCCCCCTGCCTGCTGATACGTCCAAAATGTATCGATAATTTCTTCTTGCTCCATGCATGTTTTGTGTGATATTGCTATGATCTAGATACACTTTCATACATTTTTGACCATATTTGGACTAACCTATTAACTCAGTGCACCCCAGTGCCAGTTCCTGTTTTCTGCTGTTTTTCTATTTCAGTTTTCCCCCATATAAAAAGTGCCAGAAAAATTCGGGAAAATTCAGATAAAAAATCAGCGTGACGGAAGCTTCGAGAAAAGCCCAGGAGGGGCCAGAGGGGGGACAGGGGGGGCCAGGTGGCCACCCGATGTGGCCCCACCCCTGGCCGCGCCAGGGGGGCGCCTGGGGCCCCTGGTCCACCTCTGGCTGCCCCCCTTCGCCTATTTATCCCCCGTCACGGAAAAACTCCAGAAGAAGAACCCTATTCCGTGAACTCGCCTCTGTTCCGCCGCCGTCGCGCTTCCAAGATCATGAGCACCAGAAGACCTCTTCCCGGCACCCTGCCGGAGGGACGATCGACCTCCGGGAGTCTCCTCTCCACCATGGATGCTCCCCGGATGTCTCGTGAGTAGTTTTCCTTGGACCATGGGTCCGTGATCGGGAGCTATGTGATGTTCTCCTCCCCTCTTTGATCTTCATTGTTTAGAGGCCCTACATGATCGAGGCACCTTTGTAATATTTCTGCTATTGCTATGTTGAGTTTGATCGGATCTGATGGATTATGAGATTATGTTCAGATTGTGATAGAGTAATATATTTGGTTTTTATCTCTTATATTTTTATTCCTAAGTAATTCTTGCATGCTCTCCGTTGTTGTTTATTGCTTTGGCCAAGTAGTAGGTAGTGACTCCAAGAGGGAGCGTTGTGCTAGATTGTGGGTTCATGCCTCCCCGATGACATGCTTGAGTGACAAAAACATGAGTCTAGGGGATGTGCTGTTGCCACAAGGGGGAAAACAACGGTGCTTGTAACCGCGGTTACAAGGATTGTTTACTTTACGCAAAGTTCTTTTTAATGCAGTTGTCTGTTGCTTTGGGTTTACACTTTGGGTGGGGCTCGCAACTTAATACCAGCGAGATGTTCTGGATAGATATCTCAAGGTGGATGATTAGTAGTAGATGCAGATGGATTTCGGTCTACTTACCTTGGCGTACTGCCTGTGCTTTTGAACCTCTTCCTTTCTTTTGTAGCATAGTTAGCATTGCGGTGCGTTCTTAATCCTGTCAATTACCTTTCTGTAATTTGTTTACCTCGCATAGAATTTTTATCGTCTTTTGGGAGAGAGACATCACTAGCGAACATCACGTATCCCGGTCCATATCCTCATTATTGTTTCCAAGGTATATTTACTTTTCTGCATTTACTTTCAAGTTGCTATCATTATCCCCTTGCGTTTTATCATTTGTGAACAACAAGACCGGAGAGATTGACAACCTCTCTGAACTTCGTTGGGAGAAAAGTTATATGTGTCTGTGTGCAGGTCCGCGTCAGTTGCGCCGCTGACACCTACTTATCATCTCTGGAGTCCTACTGGAGACAAACCTTGGTATCTTTACTGAGGGAAACTTGCTGCTGTACCGCATCACGCCTTCCACTTGGGGCCTACCAACGAAGGGCGATAAGCCGTCATCAAGAGCAATTTCTGGCGCCGTTGCCGGGGACTCCAAGTGCTAAGATAGGGGAGTTGCACACTACCCTTTACCTTTGTTTTTCAGTCTTGTTAGTTTATCTTTCAGTTTTTATCTTTGTGTCTTTTATCAAAATTGACAAAAAAAATATCTTACTGTTAGTAGTCCTCCTTGTTTAGATGAACATGTTAGGACTAGGTTCTTAGCGGGAATCGAATGTTCTCGATTTCCGTCAAAGGGATGGAGAAAATATGAAGAAGGCATGGGACAGAATTTCTGAAGCACATAAAAGAGTTATGCCTTGGATATCTATAAAAATTGTGCTTAGAAATTTTTACCATGGTCTTTTTAAGTGGTGTAAACACTCTCTTGACATTATAGCTGAGGGATATTTTCTAGAGTGTGATGAAGATAGAGATCTTGAGATTTTGCATAGTCTATCTAGTTATTTTGTTTATGATCGTAGTGTTGATATTGTCATAGATAGACTTGCCACTATTGAAAAAAGACTGGATGCTCTAGATTTGGGGAAAGTAGAGGAACTTAAGTCCAACAAGAAAGAAATGTTGGAGATAGATGATGATTGGGAGCCCTTTGTTAGGATTAGCATCTCTAACCAAAGCTTCCTTGCTTTTTGTGATATTGGATCCGCAGTTTCTACTATGCCAAAAATAGTTTATGATTCTTTGAAACTGGATATGAATATATTATCATCTTATCATGAACATTCTAATGGACATATCTCAGAGGTTAAAGGAAATGTAAAAGAAGTCCAAGTTGCATTCCTTCAAAGGACTGCACCAATGGATTTCTTCATCATGGAGCCAAACCAAAGTAACATTGTGCTCGGAAGAGACTTCCTCCGTGCTATGAAAGGCTTCATTGATGTTGGTAATAGGCACATATGCTTACGCGGTATGGAGAAAGGTAAGTATATCTTCCCTAGTAAAAATAAGAAGGAACTTATTGAAAATTAATTTGAGGGTTTTTATGATTCTGATCTTGGGTACCCTTGATTCTTCTTTTTGCATCATGCCTAGCTAATGGCTTTAAAGAAGCGCTTTCGGGAGGCAGCCCGCAACGAATTAAGGTTTTTATTTTTTGCTTTTGTTGTGTCTTGATGATTGTTACTACTATAGCAACATCATTGTATCTTTACTTTTCAGCTTTGTGCCAAGTTATAGCCTCTTACGGCAAGTGAAGTAAAAGTTGTGACATGTTGTCCAGAAAACAGATTCTCTCCTCGTGACCATAAAAATTCCAGAAAAACCCCAGTTCATCTTTTTGAGCTGAAATTTTTACACAGTATGCTCTATACAATTAAGAAACTTCCTTATGTTCTGAGTTTTTCGATTTGAGTTGCAGAAGTGCCCCTAAAAATTCTTTACTATCTGCTGTTCTGTTTTTCACAGATTCTGCCACGTTTTGTCTCTCCTTACTTTTGCAAACCTTAAGCTTTCTTTTTCTTTGCAAAACTTTTTGGCACTCTTGAGAAACAGTAGCTCTTCAAGATTATCTTTATATGCAGTGGAGATTTTTTTTTATTTATTAAGGGTACTAACCTCTCTAATCAGCTTATGATGAGTTATGTATGAAGGGAGTTTTCAAGTGTGCGTTGGAAGATGATGAAAGAAGATCCAGGAGTGTCAAGCGCTCAAGCTTGGGGATGCCCCCATGCATCCCCAATAAATATTCAAGGAGACTCAAGCGTCTAAGCTTGGGGATGCCCCCCGTGCATCCCCTTCTCCATCAACCATCATCAGTTCGTCCTTCGTCTCACTATATTTTTATCACTTCATGCGTTATGTGCTATGCTTGGAGCGTCCCGCTCTTAGGTTTTGTTTTTAGTTTTATTTAGCTTTGATAGCTGTTCATAACAAGTTAGATCCCTTCTTACTTTGTGTGGGAGATAAACACGCTCCACTTTCAAAATTTAGAACACATCATAGGATTTTTCCTGCCTATCTTTTTGCTGTTGTGTGTTCTTTATCTTTTCATAGCTACTGCCTTGTTTAGTTTTAGTATTAGTTTGTCTTTAGCAAGAGCTTTGGCTTTTGTTTAGTTTGTTGCTGAAACTCTTTTAAGTTTTCATGTTTATCTTGTTAAGAGAGTTGGTTGTTTCACTGAGTTGTGTCTTGTCTTGAAAGTAGGTAATTGAGGTTGCTATTTAATTTTAGTAGTAGCTTGCAATAGTTTTGAGGTATTGATGTGAGTAACGTTTGAACTTTTGGTGTCAAGAGCTCTTGCCTATTAGTGATAGGTGTCGTATTTTGGGCAATCCGTGTTTATTTTCAAAACCTACAAAACTAGCTGAGAACTCTAGCTACTAGATGGATCACTACTCTTCTGAGGAGTCGAATATTAGAGTACACTCACGTACCATGAGTCGAGGATGCGCAAGGATAACCAAACCCCCATACACTCCTCCTCGGGGTACTTGTCTCTTTGTGAACCTCCTTATTAGATTGAGAGTTACCGATAATAAGTGCATGAGTTCTTCGGACTAATGTAAGTATTGAGAGTTGACACTTCCACCTTCCCATATTTTCCTAGCCTTTCCCGTGCCGTGCATTGCCTTCTTCTCACTCCGAGAGTTTTGTGTGATATTGCTATGATCTAGATACACTTTCATACATTTTTGACCATATTTGGACTAACCTATTAACTCAGTGCACCCCAGTGCCAGTTCCTGTTTTCTGCTGTTTTTCTATTTCAGTTTCCCCCCATATAAAAAGTGCCAGAAAAATTCGGGAAAATTCAGATAAAAAATCAGCGTGACGGAAGCTTCGAGAAAAGCCCGGGAGGGGCCAGAGGGGGGACAGGGGGGGCCCAGGCGGCCACCCGGTGTGGCCCCACCCCTGGCCGCGCCAGGGGGGCGCCTGGGGCCCCTGGTCCACCTCTGGCTGCCCCCCTTCGCCTATTTATCCCCCGTCACGGAAAAACTCCAGAAGAAGAACCCTATTCCGTGAACTCGCCTCTGTTCCGCCGCCGTCGCGCTTCCAAGATCATGAGCACCAGAAGACCTCTTCCCGGCACCCTGCCGGAGGGACGATCGACCTCCGGGAGTCTCCTCTCCACCATGGATGCTCCCCGGATGTCTCGTGAGTAGTTTTCCTTGGACCATGGGTCCGTGATCGGGAGCTATGTGATGTTCTCCTCCCCTCTTTGATCTTCATTGTTTAGAGGCCCTACATGATCGAGGCACCTTTGTAATATTTCTGCTATTGCTATGTTGAGTTTGATCGGATCTGATGGATTATGAGATTATGTTCAGATTGTGATAGAGTAATATATTTGGTTTTTATCTCTTATATTTTTGTTCCTAAGTAATTCTTGCATGCTCTCCGTTGCTGTTTATTGCTTTGGCCAAGTAGTAGGTAGTGACTCCAAGAGGGAGCGTTGTGCTAGATTGTGGGTTCATGCCTCCCCGATGACATGCTTGAGTGACAAAAACATGAGTCTAGGGGATGTGTTGTTGCCACAAGGGGGAAAACAACGGTGCTTGTAATCGCGGTTACAAGGATTGTTTACTTTACGCAAAGTTCTTTTTAATGCAGTTGTCTGTTGCTTTGGGTTTACACTTTGGATGGGGCTCGCAACTTAATACCAGCGAGATGTTCTGGATAGATATCTCAAGGTGGATGATTAGTAGTAGATGCAGATGGATTTCGGTCTACTTACCTTGGCGTATCCTGTGCTTTTGAACCTCTTCCTTTCTTTTGTAGCATAGTTAGCATTGCGGTGCGTTCTTAATCCTGTCAATTGCCTTTCTGTAATTTGTTTACCTCGCATAGAATTTTTATCGTCTTTTGGGAGAGAGACATCACTAGCGAACATCACGTATCCCGGTCCATATCCTCATTATTGTTTCCAAGCTATATTTACTTTTCTGCATTTACTTTCAAGTTGCTATCATTACCCCCTTGCGTTTTATCATTTGTGAACAACAAGACCGGAGAGATTGACAACCTCTCTGAACTTTGTTGGGAGCAAAGTTATCTGTGTCTGTGTGCAGATCCGCGTTAGTTGCGCCGCTGACACCTACTTATCATCTCTAGGGTCCTACTGGAGAAAAACCTTGGTATCTTTACTGAGGGAAACTTGCTGCTGTACCGCATCACGCCTTCCACTTGGGGCCTACCAACGAAGGGCGAGAAGCAGTCATCAGCTGCCCTGTGGCCCCCCCTTTGGCCTGGTGGAAGCTTCCGGAACGCTAATTTTTTATATATATTTTTGGGATTTTTCCAGCGTACCTAAATATCCAGAAACCGGCACAAAAGAAAACAGCACTGGTAGCTCTGCTGAAAACAGCGTCAGTCCGGGTTAGTTTCGTTCAAATCATGCAAGAATGAAGGAAAAACAATAGCAAAAGTGTTTGGAAAAGTAGATACGTTTAGGACGTATCACTTCTCTACCTGCAGATCAAGCTTTTATTTTGAATATCGCCATAAGTACAATTCCTATGGAAGACTATTGGGGATGGCAGTTTGAGAGGAAGGGTTTCTTTTCGGTCAAAACGGCTTACCACATGCTGATACGGACCAAAAACCAGAACCGAGCACTACTCGATGGTTGCACTTGGGTATCTAATAATGAAGTCGAAGGAAAAGTGTGGTCCTCACTATGGAATACTCAAGTCCCCGTAAAGACCATGACATTTTTATGGAGGATAGCAAAGCAAACCTTGGCCACGGAGGACGTGAGGAAGCACCGGAATATGCCTGTCATTGAGCTTTGCCCTCTCCGTGGAAACAATGTCTCTTGGGTACATTCATTGTTGGAATGCTCTCTTTCAAGATGTGTGTGGGCTCTTGCAGATGAAAGATTGGTTGAGGTGCTAGCGAACACGAAGCAAACAAATGCCAAACTATGTTTGTTCCAGATCCAGGAGGAACATTCACATCCATACAGGTGGTAATGATGCTTTGGGCTATCTGAACAGCTAGAAGAAAGATAATCCATGAGTCGGTATTCCAAAGCCCGCTGGGCACCCACATGTTTGTCAAGTCCTTCATCGCGGAGCTCGGCATTGTTAGATCAAAACCGAACAACACTGCAACATTGTCAGTTCCGATATCACATGTGGGAACATCTATATCGCATGCACCGGTGCAAAGAAGGAACTGGGTGTTACGTGACGAAGGCACGACCAAGATAAAGGCAGACGCATATGTTTCCTCAGCGACTCCAGGCGGCCTCGGGTGACCAAATATTATGTGTTTATTTTCCGGTTTAGTAGCTATGATGATGTTCCAGTCTTGTTTGTAATGAAGAAAACTTTTAATTTAAAATATGTATATATACAACATGATTTAGCACATTTGTTCTAACGCGCGCGATTCAATGTGCCATTTTTCATTTGCGGTAACCCACAAATGGAAAATAGTGATTTAATTTATGATTTATTTGCTAGAGTTTCTCTAAGAGCATGGTTAATAATATAGCCAACTGCTGGCTATATGATGTTGCCATGTCATCTATAGTCATCACTTATAGTCACTCATACAACAAGGTTAGCTATAAGACTAGTATTTTTTTCATCTTCTCTCTATCTCTCTCTTCACATTTATTGTATTTGTCTAGGGACACGTATATAGCCAGGCTCTTGCATTATAGCCCACTTCCCTTACTTTTTCATGTCTCTCTCCTCCACATAAGCAAAAATGCCATGTAAGCGGGCTATAAACGCACTATTGTACTTGCTCTAAGAGGAACAATGTGAGAAAAGAACAGGCAAGGATGGAACCCAAAGTTGTTCCATGAGACCATGACCACTTACATGCACCCGAAACAGAAGGCTGCAGTTACTACCTTTGTTCTATAATGTAAAACATTTTTTATAGTTATAACGGAGGGAGTAATTTGTACGATGGAATATAGTGAAACGAGGGGCATTTAAGCAATGGAAAAACAGAAAGAAAAATATACGCCTTAATCAACGGAATTGAGGGAGTACCGGTCTACTACACTGAGTCAGTGACGGCGTGTTTTTATCATTCTACAGCCGCAGTGGAGTTTTTTCGCAAACATTTTTTTCAATGCATGCCTCATTGCAACGGCGCACACCGATCGAGGTATAGGCCCTTGGTTAAACTTTTTGACGTTCATGACAACTAAAATAAGTTAAAACTATTGTACTGCGTCGATATGCTTTTTTTGGAGGAAAGTACTGCATGCCTATGCGAGAGTGAACATCCTGCACACAGCGGCATATGGTCTGAGCTATCTGAACCGTCGGTACTATATGGGGATCCACGCTCGTATTGCGCTCAAATCGTTGATACGGTCTGGTAAGAAGAGAATACACTGACACCAAAGGTACGGAGAGGGCTCCATTGGAGTCAGACGTGGCTGGATGCGGGTCCACTGGCGTTTACCGTGCTCGAGTTGTGTGGACGAAGTGGCAGGGGTGTCTGCGTTTTCACACCTATCGGGTTGTCTTTCTGCGCCCAAGCGTCTCCGCCATAATTGAGGAGACAAGCATGTCTGTGGTACACCGTCTCCTTGCAACGTGGGCCCCGTTTGGATACTCTAATTCGGTTAGAGGTTAGAGTTAGATTGTAATTCTAGATTAACCCAAAACTAACTCTAACCAAAGAGGTGTTTGGATGGTGGGGTTAGATTGGCAATAAATGTACCATTTCAATCATTTGACTACTTTATTCAGAATTTTGTATGGTGGAGGTAGTGGAAAAAGCAACTTTTTGACCCCACCCAACTCTAACCCAAATAAGCACCTCTTGGTTGGGTTAGATTTTTTGGATGGGTTGGATGCATCTAACCAACTCTAACCCTACTGTTTGGATGTTTTGTGGTTAGTTTGGTACAATCTAACCAACTCTAACTCTAACCCATGGATCCAAACAGGGTCGTGGTATGTTTGATTAAAAAGAGCTGATAGAATGCACGCTTTATTATCAGTTGGACCTTGATACATTTCCTCGGTTATTAGACTATCCATAGAGGGGAGTAACATCAACTAGTCACATCCATATGTTACTAGTCTATGTTATTACCTTTATAATGGGAAATAACATCAACCAGTAACTTCATTTATTATGTTGTATACTCATATTATCTTGGTATGTGTGATGTTACTCCAAGAGCAAGTAACTACCTAAGTTACCACATCCATCTTTTTCCTCATTAACTACTTGCCACATCATCTATTTTGCATACATATGTGTGATATTACCATTGATGTTACTCCACTATGGGTAGTCACTAGTCAGCCTGTGTCCTTCCAGCTATCGATCATCATTTTCTTTCAAGCGGACAACTAACTAATCTCCTATCGGCTAGCCATGTTCGTGTGGAACATAAGCAACGCAAGTGTGCACAACCAGACCGCCATTGTGTTCTTTACTGTCGTGTTAACCTTCTTCATCTGCGCTGCAGCGACGGCCATTGGTAGCCGTTCCGTGCCGGCTGCTTGGATTAGTAGGTTGATGCCGTGTGTACGGTCTGTCTTGATGGGGTGTGGTACGTTTGTGTGCGAGCGCAATCATATATAGGGGTAACAAGACAGTTACGTTATAAAGTGTCGCACCGCTTGGTAACAACGGTCACATCTTGGACGCTAAAGTCTTCACGTGGGTCCAGTTTGTGGGCCGGTACGCCTTGACACACCTTGTCTTATACACCATTTCTTGTGCGTTTACCCACTGGAGAAAATGGCACCTCGGTATGCATACTGAAGCCGCAGTGTACTTGCCTCGAATCGCGACGCTTCAGGGATGGTTGATTGCCGAGACCAGATACCGCCCTGTCTAGCGGGTGGTTTCTCATGCCTATGCTAGCAGTACTACCGCTCGTGGTACAGCCTCTCTACTGAAGTGGTAAGTATGCATGCATGCATTTCCGATGATGAGAAAAAATGAAAGTTTATTCGAGACTGTTGCATCCAAGTCCTTGAGCTTGAAACTAAATCGCAACACGTACGATCGATATTTCATAGCGAAGCCAAACAAAATCTGCAGTGACACGACATCTCCGGTTCTTGCATTGCAGCTTGCAGATTGCAGCTCCCTAGTCTAAATAAAAAGGGCTAGACATACGATTCCTCGTCAGTTCGAGGCTGCGGAAGCAATGTTGCCTCGCCTCCACTGCCGATAAAAAAGGACAGAGACAAGGATTAGCACCAGGGCTCAATCATCTGCTTTGCTTCAAGCCTTCAGCCCCCCTTTTCACAACATTCTCTTGGTTCCTTCCACTCTTCCACCACAACAAACCCCATTGCGGACCTTGCGCGACCGATGGAATAGTGACTAGTCAACTGGTTATAAGGAATTAAATGATATATTTATGCTAAGTTGAAGGAGAGAGAAGAGAAGCGGGCTATTAATTAGTAGCCAACTGTAACACGTATTTCTAGGCACTTTGTGAGATAAACATGTGGGTCATATATTGCTAAAGTAGTACTCCCTCCGTTTCTTTTTACTTTGCATATAAGATTTGGTCAAAGTCAAGCTTGACAAAATTTGACCAATTTTATAAAAAAATCTATCAACATCCACAATATGAAATCAATATCATTAGAATCATCATGATATTAATTTTCATATGGTATAAGTTTGATGTTGTATATGTTGATACTTTTTAGTATAAATTTGGTCAAACTTTATCAAATTTGACTTTGGCCAAACCTTATATGCGGAGTAAAAAGAAACGGAGGCAGTACATGTTTAAACCTTACTATTCTACTTGTTGACTATAAAGTTAGCTATAGATGACATGACATCTCCTTATAGCCAGCTGTTGGTTATATTATTTACCATGCTCTCAAAGCAAGTACAATAAGGTCCGGTCAGCAGGCTATAAGGATTAAAATACTATATCTTTGCTGAGTTGGATGGAAGAGAATGAGAGAGAAGGGAAGCGGGCTCTTCGTGAAGAGTCAGACACGTGCTCCTAGGCACTTTGTGAGTATGAAAAGTGGGTCATGTATTATAAAAGTAGTACACTTATGTAGCTAACTATTGTATAGATTTAATTAGGTATTATGTGTCACTATGATTAGTGCGTCCTAACTGTCAGTACATAAGAAAAATTAGCACAAGAATGTACTCTCCAACTCGAAACTGCCACCTGTAGGTTTGAACAACCTCAGATAACCACTACAACCCACTGACACAATTATGACCTACGGCACGTAAGCCTAATAATCTATTTAACACGGATGCTTGTGGGTACTTAAATCGGGTCCGTCCAATGGCACATTTTGCACACATTTTTTTAAAATGTGAACATGTGTAAATTAAAATTATAATAAATAAAAGTTAGTTCACATACTATAGTGTTTTATTAATAATTACATCATGCTATACAAATATTAAGGCTATACAAATATTCTTGTGCACATATTTTTTCAAAATATACGATTAAGGATTCTATTTAAGAATATTTATTTACTAAAAAGTAAAATGTCAGTGAATACATACATTTTTATACAAACATGGCTTATATTTAAATTATATAAACTATGGATAACAACCTTTAATAAATATATGAATATTCACTAGTGCATAATTTCATTCAGGGCTTCTATTAATAATTTTTATATAAGAGTAAATATAATAGACGAGTGAATATTCATATAAAAATTAAAACTAAAAAATGTATTTATTTGTTACTGTAGAGAACTTTACTTAAACATCGTACTAATGAATTATAAAAATGTGTATATAATTATTCAAATATCGTATTAATATTTATGATCTTTAATTTAAAAAAATATTACGATTTTTTTTTAATATTTGTACTCCCTCCGACACATATTAATGGGCACACACTTAGTACAACTTTGTACTTATGATTCGGAGGTAGTATTATTTTATAATATACAAACATTGTTATCATTCATATATATTATTTGTATTATATAATTGATATAATACATGAATATTTGTATAATAATTATAATACTTGTATTTCCATGATTATAATTTATGAACTTTTTACATTACAAAATACGTGTGTAAATTGGCCATTGGGTACAGCTAGATCACAGGATGATGGGTTCTACTTGCCAATTCAATTACTGTGGTGGAAGGGTTAGTTGAGTTTATAAGCGAGATACATGTCTCATGTAAAATTCCTGAAATAAATTTTGCCAATTTTTCTATAGTATTGACATGCGGGACTCACTAATCATAGAGAGATTAGTACCAATTAAATCTTGTCTCGTTGTTAGAGTGGCCCATTTTATGTCTACGAATGAGGTTAGTACCATATTTGCACGTTCGTGCCAACTTTTAGAACCAATTCGACATATTTTTCAAGTTCAGGCATAAAAGACGTGATTTAGAACATTCGTGCCAAGTTCAAGCATCACTGGTGCAATTACGTCTTGATGTATAGCACGAAAATACATTTAAATGCATACATTTCAGCTCAACTAGTTCCGATCGGAGGAAGTACGTGATATTCAGTTTGGTGCATAAAGTTGTAAAATACGTTATTTTGATCATCAAACTTGCACGGATGTGCAAATACGATCAAATAATTATTGTACATGTACAATGCCTACGTGGCATTAAATTGTCCCGCGTCAGTGAATAATAAAAGTAACTAAGATTTTTATTTAACATTATATGGACCTCACTTGGCGGTGATACAATATTACGCAAAAGAGTTCCTAGGCAGGGTAAAGCTCGCCGCCTGCTACCGCGATGGGAGTGCACAAATGAACTCGACTACCCTCATCAGAGAGCAATAGCATTACGTGTTGCGTAGACAACGTTTTCTCGGGATTTTGTTTTTTAATTTTTGTGTACGTATTTTTGATGTTTAAAAGTATTATTTTTTTGTTTTCTTTTACTTCTCCGGTTTTCGCACGTTTTTTATATACGTTTTGGTGAAAAAAATATCATTTTTTTTAAAGACGCACGACCTTGCCTCTGCGAAGGGCACGACCGTTTCTTCGCGGAAGGCACGAGTCGTGCCTCAAAAAAGGAGGCACGAGTCGTGCCTCGTGCCTCCACGAGAGGCACTATCGTGCCTCCGAGAAAGGCACTATTGTGCCTCCGCGAGAGGCACGTGCCTCTGCGAAAGGTACTCGTACCTCCGTGAAAAGGCACTGTCGTGCCTCCGCGAGAGGCACTGTCTTGTCTCCGCGAAAGATACTCATACCTCCGTGAAAAGGCACTGTCGTGCCTCTAAAAGTAGAAAAAACGGAATAACTCCAAAACGCGACAAATAATGCGCATACGATGTGCCATGTGTCACATGCGAAAGGACTCGCGATGTTTGTTGCTACAAGTACTCTTAAATTAGTGATTTCGCCCTCATCATATGTCCCCTCTCCCCTCGTTGGCCCAATTATCTGGACAAAACGGGATGCTGCCCGTTGCGGCCCATTCTGCATTGTAATTTTTTTCTTTTAATTTACTTCCACTCGAGTATGCGTAATAAGGTTTCAAAACATAATGAATTAAATTTTGAACAGCACAAATACTTCTTTAAATATGTTTCGAAAACATAAAAAAAAATATTTTAATAGTTAGATTTTAGGACATTACTTATGCAAATATATTAATAATATAGGTGAAGCATGTGTTCTATAAAAAGTATTAATGAATAGTAAGACATGTCAATTTTATATCTAATAATATATTTGTTGTGTATTAAAAATCAACGTATAATAAAAAAAAATAGTGTATGTTAAAAAGGAGACAGTTATTTGAAGAATGTTTGGTGTGTATTAATCAATGAAAAAAATAGCGCGCTATAGCTTAATTTGAGGGGTTACGCTATATTTAGACAAAAGTTACCGCTATAGCGCTAATGACGTTTTCAACGCGCTAAATCACGCTAAACTTGAAAACCCGCTATTTTTTATAGCACGCTATTTAAAACCTTGTGTCCATCTAGTGGTTTTTCTAGTTCATCTGAAGATGATGCCAATGATTCTGATTAAAAGCTTAAAACAATTTATTTTTTAGAGTTTATTACTTTGGTGTGCGTGGATTTAAGCCTCATATTTGTATTTCTGCCATAAATTTAGCCTCAACTTTTGGACACATTTTTTATTTTTGAAACTTGAAAAGCCTAAAATCCTTAATATTTGGGTTAGTTCTCGCCATTTTTTTCATCATGTTATTTTAGATGTAACTTCGCTATATCCCGCTATATCTTCTGTAGCTTCTGGAGAAGGGTCATGCTATTTTCGATAGCACGCTATTTAAAACCTTGGTATTAATTAAAACATACTTACCGTACAATTCACAAAAAATGAGATTATATTTAAAATTTTGTAGTACATTAAATAGGTTGAACATATATAAAAAAAGTTCCCTGGATCGAAATATAGTTTATCATGTTCTAGAAAAATTCAATTAATATTCTAAAAATATTTACCATGTATTTAGAAAAAAAATCTTTTTTGAGTAATGTTTATTTTACAATTTTTTCTCCAAATGTATGAAAATCACGTGAATACAGAAAAGCTTAATAATCCATATAAACCTCAAAAAGACATAAATAAAATAAATAATAATAAAATAAAATCCCAAGGCATTGTTCAGCAAGCAATACGCAACGTCCTTTCAACATATTTAAAATGATCCTTGTGAAGCTCCTGCAAAGAGTAATCCTTAATTAATTGCTCTTTTCCTAAGAGGATTCCTTTAGAAAAGGTAATCTGGATTGGGTCAATCACTAATTAGCGGGCACCCTCTCGCGCACCCTCGTAGAGGTTACTTTTGGCGCTCTCTAGATCCGATACGTGTCGCGTTTTTACTGTGTCCCACGCAACAACAACTGTGGTTGCACGCGGACTCTTTTGTCTCTGCGCGCGGACCTGTGTCTTTGGACTGTGACAGGGATGTGACTGAAAAAGATGTGGCTGTAGCTGAAAAAACTGTGGTTGTAGCTGAAAAACTGGGCTGTGACCAGAGCTGTGGCTGAAAAAACTATGACTTTGGCAAGAGCTACTGCTGAAAAAACTATGGCTTTGGCTGAAAAAACGGTGGCTTTCGCTGAAAAACTGTGGCTTTGGCAGAGGCTGTGGCTGAAAAAACTATGCATGTAACATTGTGACAGGGTCGTGACTCAAAAACTAGGCTGTGACTGCGCGGAAAACTGTGGATGGATCTAATCTTCGTTGTGGCTGCGCGCTATGCGTCCAAAATATATCATGTGGCAATTTTGGAGCGCACAAAAAGTAACCTGTGCGAAGCCGTGCAGGAAGGTACCCGCTAATTAGTTGCTCCCCAGGGATTTTGTTGCTTCCTGCTGGGTATTGGGCCTCCAGGCCTCCAGTTGTAGCGAGTCTGCTCGTGCAAATTAAACGGAAATTACTCGTGTTGGCCGTCGCAGCCGCCGCCGGCTGCATCGTTCCTCCAATGGAGAGGCGGCATACGGAGCATGTCGACCGGCCAGCGGCTGCTCTCGCTCCGGCAGGTCCTCTCGCCACCACCCCACCCTCGAGGAGCTTCAGCTTGCCCCACACAGCCGCCGGGGAGGCCTCCACCTCATGTGAGCACCTCCCCAAGTCTTTATTCTCTTCCCCTCATCGGATCCCCACGCCGGTTTCGGAGAGTTCGGTTTAGCCCGTTGGATCGTGTGATGCACTCCGGGTTGCATCATTACTCGGTGGATGAAGTTTGTGAAATTTGCGATGATGTTGCCTCCGTTTTTTTCGACCAGATGCACATGGAAATAAAATTTTGAAGGTTCGCAACGTTGGCGTCTGCCGGTTCTATCTATTCTTTTAATTTGGGACTGTCTAATTAACAGTCAGCTGAATTTCGTTTTGATTCTCAGTCGAATTTTGTCTTATAGGTGATTGCCACATGTCTTGATTGTTTTTGAGAGCCTATCAATTGACAAGTAAAATTCGACTGATTATTCTTTGGTTTCTCAGTCGAATTTTGCTTCATGGGCCATCCCAACAGGGGCGTATCACACCCACCACTCCTCCTCTCTTCGTACTAAATGGGCCGAACCCGGACTGGTTTGCTGATGGTCTCTCCCCCACCTCCCCACCCCCTCCTCCCGCTTCCCCCGAATCAGTTTGTTGGGCTGGGCTGAAGTAATTCTTCCAAGGGGAGCTCGCCGCACAACACAAAAACGATGGGTGATCCTGATCGAGCAGCAGGAGATGGATGTGGTGCTCACATGGCTAAGAACCGAAAAAGAAAGGAATACGAAGTCGGGATCCCCCCGCCCCCTCTCCTCCCCCGCGTCGTCCGCCTAGGGCGACTCGGGGGGGCGACACCCCCGCCGCCGCGCTAGATCCCTCCCCCTCGGTCCTCCTCCCCCGCCGCCGCTGGCGCCTCCCTTGCCTTGCCTCGTGCCTCGCACGGTGCTCAGCAGCGGCGGGGAGTCCCTTCGCGTCATCAGGCCATCGGCCTCCCCCGCCCCTTGGCCTTCGACCCGGCCGCGCCTCCAGCCCCGCTCCAGTGGAGTCGCCCCCAGGCCGCGGCCGTGCTCTGCCAGCCCTGTTGCCGCCAGCTGGCTGTCGGGCCTGCCCCACCGTCGCCGTCTCCCTCGGATCTGGCGAGCTCTCGTTTGGGGATCTGGATCGAAGTCCGGATCGGGTGGTGGACCTGCGGCCGACGTCTCCGCCCCTGCTTCACCGGATCTTGCGCGTGGGAAGTGGATCCCCTTCGTCTTCGGCTGGATCTTCTCATGGGGCGCCTCAAGGCCTCTCCTTTTTCGGTGGTTGTGTGGTGGCGGTGTTCCGTTTCCCCTCGGCGGTGGGTGTGTGGTCGATGGGCGTTTGGATGGATGCGCGAGGTGGGTGGATTTCGGGACGGCGGTCTCGGATTTGGTGGTCGGCGTCGGATTTGCAGCAAGCCGCTGATGGCGGAGAAGTTAATAGGTTTATTTGGGTTGCCTTCCCTATTAACCGTGCCAATAAACGATTCTTGATAACCCACAAGTCTAGGGGATCAATTGTAGCTTTTCGATAAATAAGAGTATCGATCCCACGAGGAGCAGAAGGTGTTGATAAGTGACACTGGATAAGGAAAGGGTTGCAAACACTCAAAGGTAAATATTTAGGGGTTTTTGGTTTAAGCAGCAGAAAAGTAAAAGACAAGCAAAGTAAACAGGGTAACTGAGGAATAGCAAGTGGCCCAATCCCTTCACAAGGATAAGCCTAGGAACTGAACTTATAAAAGCTAAAGCGTTCTCGAGAAAACACGGGAGAGATAGTCAAGTCACTTTCACCATACTCCGCCAAGTAATATGTATCGTGTTGATAAGTGTCGGTGGGTGGATCAATGCTAGTACACCTTCTAGACTAAGATAAGTGTACTCTTATGATTACACACCTTGCAAGCATCCGCAAATACAAGGTAGTAATTAAGGCATAAGCCTAACCATAGCATTACGATCACGGATCCATAACTCCCTTGTGCGAAAGTCTGCGAACTGGGGTTCAGGTTTCTGTCACTCCGGCAACCCACCATAAGCATCCTTTGTGCACAATGTATTCCTCTAGGCCCATGAAAGGTGAAGTGTTATGTGTTCGACTCACATAACACCACTAGAGAAATAACAACACAACTTAAATATCAAACAACACATAATACTTCAACATAGTATGACTACTAACAACTAGACTTCTCCCATGTTCTCAAGAACTAAAGTAACTACTCACAAGACATAAAAGAGATCATGATCAGAGGTGATAGATGGGTGGTAAACAATCTGGACACAATGATATTTCTCCAACAAAACTCAATAGCATGCACCACAAAGTAGTAATCAACACCAACAGAGTAGAGAGGATAGATAGTACGGATTACAACACAAGTTGCAATTGTGAGATGAGATGGGATGGAGATGGAGATGGTGCTGATGTTGGGGATTATGTTGATGATGATCTCGATGATGCCCGTGGCGATGATGATGATGATGGCGACGATCTCCCCTTCCGGGAGGTGATCTCCCCGGCGGAATCTGCCCGCCGGAGATGGCTTTTCTCTTCTATAGGTTTCCGCCCTGTGGCGGTGGCGAAACACGGAAACGACTCTTGTTTAGGGATTTCCACCCCAGGGGGCTTATATAGGCGAAAGGGGGCACCGAGGGGGGCCACCAGGCACCCAGGAGGGTGCCTGGCGCGACCAGGAGGGGGGCCGCGCCAGGCACCCTTCTGGCTGCCTGGTGGGTCCCCTCACCTCCTCCTTCGGTGATCCCCAGTCAATCTTCATAAAACTGCTCCCCGTAAAATTTCATCGCATTTGGACTTGATCTGGTTCAGCAACTTGGTATCCACTTTTTACCGCTGAATCCTGGTTTTGCTGCTTCGGCACCGGAAAGTTGTAAACTGTGTAAAATAAGCCAAAACAACATAAGAACAATACTTTAAAGTGGAATATATCAATGAATAGGGTGAAATCACAATATAAAATAGTGATGATTTTTGGACGTATCAACTCCCCCAAGCTTAGACCTCGCTTGTCCTCAAGCGATTGCTGAGCTCGGTAAACCTGTCCACAAGTTTAGAGAGTGAAGCGTCGATAAAAGAATACGAAGAAGAAGCATCAAGATTCCTCACCAAACTTAAACATCCTCAACAGGAAACTCAACTCATAAGGTCCTTATGAGAAAGTAGTAACAATTATAACAAAGTAGGACCTGGAAAACTCATCAAATCATGACAAACATAGCCTTGGTCAAGGAACAACTAATAACTTTTACTTTTGTTATTTAACTTATAATGGATCAGTTGAAGCTTTTGAAAGAACATGCTATTAGTCAAGAAGTGCACATATCAACACAAAGGAAGATGTTTACTAAGCATAAGCTTTTGTAAACAACTCACTTATCAAAAGATAATGTCAACAAAGATGTAACATGCTAGATTTCAATGCAACTTTATATGCAAGCATCTTTATCAACATCAAATGTCTGTTCTCTCTCAAGAAGGAAGGAAGTAGGAAGGACCGAATCAGCACAAAATAAAGATAAACTCCGTGCAAAAGGGTAAGCAGGGAAAACTTATGTGCCATCTCTAGATCAAACAGAATAAAAACAAACTTTTTGGGAGGTGCATGATCCGTCAACGACTGCTGATAGATAACTCACTCACTTCATGATTTGGACAAGTTTCGAGGAACGGCTCCCATGTGGGGACGATCACATCCCCTTGGATTCCTTTGTTTATCACTCGTAAAAGGGTGAAGGAACTTGTGTGTTAGTATTTATCTTTTACGAGCTGGGCAATGATGGCTTCTCGCCCCTCGTTGGTTACCCCAAGTGGAAGGTTTGATGTAGCACAACGGCAAGTTTCCCTTAGCGAACATGCTAAGGTTGAGTATCGAACCAGTAGGACTCAAGAGATACAAGAAGGTGGTAAAGTGAACAATGGCGCCGTTCACAACCAAGGTTGCTAACTTCACCTGGACATGCACACAGATACAAATAACTTTGCTCCCAACGAGTTCCGAGGAGTTGTCAATTCCTCCGGCCTTGTTGTTTACAAAGGATTAACGCAAGAGATAATGATAGTGGCAACTGAAAAGTAAATACTGAAAGTAAATAGGTAGTGCAAACAATGATGTGAAGATCGACCGGGGTCCCGTGATTTTCACTAGTGATGTCTCTCTCCCAAAAGACGATAAAAGTGCTAGCGAGGTAAACAAATCACAGTTGGGCAATTGACAGGATTATGAAGGCACCGCAATGCTAACTATGTTGCAAAGAAAGGAAGGGCTCAAAAGCAATGGGCAGTACGCCAAGGTAAGTAGACCGAAATCCATCTGCATCTACTACGAATCATCCAGCTTGAGATATCTATCCAGAACATCTCGCTGGTATTAAGTTGTGAATCCCACCCTAAGTGTAAACTCAAAGCAACAGACAACTGCATTAAAAGAACTTTGCGTAAAGTAAACAATCCTTGCACCCGCAAGTACAAGCACCGTTTTTTATCCCTGGTGGCAACAACACATCCCCTAGTCTCATGTTTCTGTCACTCAAGCTAGACATCAAGGGGCTGAACCCACAATCGAGCATAATGCTCTCTCTTGGAGTTGCAAATAAAATACTTGGCCAAAGAAAATACCGCAACGAAGAACATGCAAGAATTTACTAAAGAACAAAATATAAAAGAGAAGAACTAAATATATTACTCATCAAAATCTGAACATAGTCTCATAATCCATCAGATCCCAACAAACTCAGCATAGCAACAACAGAAATTACATAGATGCCCCGGTCATGTGAGGCAGCTCACGAGGACTCGAAAGTGGAAGCACAAAAGAAGGAGAGATAGATCACATAGCTACTGGTCACGGACCCATGGTCCAAGGGGGACTAATCACGGTACATACGGGAGGCGTCCATGGCTATGGATGGTCTCCCGGAGGGGGTAGCTTCTCCCGGCAGGGTGCCGGAGCAGCTTCTCCAGGCAGCCCCGATCTTGAAACGGCGGCGGCGGCGGAACAGAGGCGAGATCGCGAAAGAGGGGTCGATATTAGGGGTTTCCGTCACGAGGGGTAAATATAGGCGAAGGGGGAACCGAGAGGGGCCACAGGGCAGCCAGGGACCCTTCTGGAGTCCCTGTTGTGGCCCCCCTTCCCTCCTTTGGCGTTTCCGGAAGCTTCCGTGTCGCTGATTTTTTATCTGATTTTCCCGGATTTTTTGGAGCACTTTTAATGGCCGGAAAACCTGAAATACAAAACAGCAGAAAACAACAACTGGCAGCAGGGTGCACTGAGTTAGTAGGTTAGTCCAAATAGGTTCAAAAAGTGTATGAAAGTTCAAGCAAAACATGGCAAAGTCAAACAAAACATGCATGGAGCAAGCAGAAATCATAGATACGTTTGGGACGTATCAACATCCCCAAGCTTAATTCCTGCTCCTCCTCGAGTAGGTAAATGATAACAAGCATAATTTCTGTGGTGACATGCCACACAACCCAATAAGGACTTTTAAGTAAAGCAATCAAAGCATGCAATTCAATTCAAGTCTTAACAAGCAAGAATCTATATTAGCATTGACACAAGCAACAAAAGAACAAAAGGTGCAAGAGCTCTTGCTGTTCGTGACTCGAATGTCTCCAAATGGTGTTTCGTGCAAGCAAGGGACTGGGAAGAAAGAAAAAAAGGTTGTTGAGAACAACTATCTACTAAAGTTTCACACTTGGTCTCCTTTGGATTCTTATCTGGACTCGTCCCCAGACCACTAGTCAGGTACAAGTCAAACTGATCCACTCCCTTTCGATATTTAGAGCACTCATGCAATGGATGAGCGTGAGCAAGAAAGTTGACACCTAAAAGGCGAAACAGAAGAAAGGTCGAGGAGGAAGACAAAAAGGTGTGAAAGGCTCACATCAATGAGGACAATCATAGGCGAGAGAAAGCCATATGATAGATATGATGTGAGGAGTAGGGATTGCCTCGTTTGAGGAGGCTCATCATTGGAATATACAAGCCAAGTTCTATAGTGTGAAGGGTCCCCACATAGCTGTATGCATAATGATGATCTCTATGGAGTACAAGGGATAGAAGATGAATTACTAGTGTGGATCTCTCAAAAGGAATAGTAGTATGCCCCCTTCTCTCTTTTTATTTTTCTCTTTTTTTCTCTTTTTCTATTTTTTTGTATTTTTTGGTGGCCTCAATGGATCTTTCTATTTAACTCTCATTTGTCCTCTTTGGGATCTTTTGATTTTGTTCTCTTTGGGATCTTTTCCTCACTTTAGGGGCAATACTCTATATTTTACAAGAATATAGGAGATCTTTCACACTTTACAAAGGTACTCTCATAAAGAAAATGTAACTATCATGAAGTATGCAAATGTATGCCTCTGCCAGTGTAGCAGGATATGCAATGATACTAGCGCGTCATGTAGCAATGATTAGGGCAAGGCCCAACTAGCATGTGGCTCATCGATCAAGCAAGTAGCATGTATGACATGAAGATCAAGTCATGAGAAGGTGGATGTTGCATGGCAATGTATCTCGGAAAGGCTATGGAAATGCCTTGTAGGTAGGTATGGTGGCTGTTTTGAGGAAAGATATAAGGAGGCTTATGATGACAAAGCGTATCGTGCCAAGGGTTTGGATGCACCGGCGAAGTATGCGCCAACTCTCGAGGTGAGAAAGGGCATTGCACGGTACCGAAGAGGCTAGAAAAAGTATAGGTGGGTGGAAGTGTCAACTTTCGAATACTCACATTAGTCCGAAGAACTCATGCACTTATTATCGGTAACTCTCAATCTAATCAGAAGGTTCACAAAGAGACAGGTACCCCGAGGAGAAGTGTATGGGGGTTTGGTTATCCTTGCGCATCCTCGACTCATGGTACGTGAGTGTACTCTAATATTCGAACCTCCAGAGGTTAGTGATCCATCTAGTAGCTAGAGTTCTCAACAGGGTTTTTTTTGTTTTCGAAAAACACACGGATTGCCCAAAATACGACATCTATCACTAATAGGCAAGAGCTCTTGACACCATAAGTTCAAACATTACTCTAATCAATACCTCAAAACTATTGCAAGTTACTACTACAAAGAGAACAACAACTTTAACTACCTATTTTCAGTCAAGACACAGAACTCAGTGCAACAGGCAAACTCTCTAACAAGATAAAACATGCAACCTATAAAAGTTCAACCTAAGACAAAAGAAAAGCTCTAGAAAAACTAAAGCACTACAGCTAAACAGAACAGCAGCTAAGAAAAGAAAAAGAACAGCTCACAGCTAAAAGAATAAGCATGCAAATCCTATGAGGAGTTCTAGTTCAAGCGGAGCGTGTATCTCTCCCACGCAAAAGAGTAAGTAAGCTGGGATCTAACTTGTTACTACAGAAAAGAAAGCAAAGCAAAACTAAAAACGAAACAAAACCTAAGAGCGAGACGCTCCAAGAAAAGCACATAACGCATGAAGTGATAAAAATATAGTGCAACGAGGGACAAACTGATGATTGTTGATGAAGAAGGGGATGCATCGGGGGCATCCCCAAGCTTGAGCGTTTGACACTCCTGAATCTTCTTTCATCACCTTCCATCGCGCACTTGAAAACTCCCTTCATACATAACTCATTGTAGGCTGATTAGAGAGGTTAGTACCCTAATAAAATAATTTTACTCTATTGCAAATAAAGATTTCCAGGAAGAGCTACTGTCTCACTTGCCTGCCCAAAAAAGTTTGCAAAGAAAAAGCAAGCTTAAGGTTTGCAAAACTGCGAAAAGAAAAACCGGGGCAGAAGCTGAGAAAAACAGAACAGCAAAGAAAGGAGAATTTTTTCGAGGTACTTCTGCAACTCAAATCAAAAAACTTTGAACAGACGCCTGAAAGCTAATTGTATGGAGCATGCTGTCAAAAAAATTCAGATCAAAAAGATGATCTGGTGATTTATTGAGAATTTTTCCGTCAAGCAGACAGAATCTGTTTCTGGACAGCAAGCACCAACTTTTGACCTTTCTTGCAATCTGAGGCTAAACTTGGCACAAAGCTTGTGAAAAGTAAAGATACAATGATGTTGCTACAGTAGTAACAATCATCAAGACCACTAAAAACAGAAGTAAAAACATCTTGGGTTGCCTCCGAACAAGCGCTTTCTTTTACGCCTTTAAGCTAGGCATAAAGATTTTTAAAGGTGCTCTCACAAGAATAAGAATTTGAAGCAAAAGAGAGCATCAAGAAGCAAATATGAAACACATTTAAGCCTAACCCACTTCCTATGCATAGGCATCTTGTAAGAAAATAAATCAAATAAGCACAAAGTGACATGCATAGGAAGGTGGAACAAGAACAACTTCAAAACTTTCAACATAAAGAGAGGAGTTTTAGTAATATGGAAGTTTCTACAACCAAACTTCCCTCTCTCAAAATAATTTTTAGTAGTATCATGAACAAAATCAAGAATATAACTATCACATAAATCATGTTGTTCATGACCTATGGTATAGTTTTCAACACGGTCTTTAGGATTATAAGATAAATGCAGCCCATCACATTGAGCCTTGATAAGAGCACAATTCTCCGGAATATGAGTTGGAGATTTCAAAAGGATAATAGGGACATCAAGTGTGGGTGCAATAGCAAAAATTTCATGCTTAACATGAGGAACTATAGCAAGTTCATCTCCGTAAGCATCATCCATAGTGGCATGACGACCATAAGCATAGAACGCATCAACTTCATCAAAAAGGTATATTTCAAAAGAATCCATGGGATCATAATACTCATATAAGGTAAGATTCAAAGAGTTACTCTCAATAGAAGGTAGACGTGGATGGATCCATTCTTCCTCCTTTTGTTCGTCACTCTCCTCCTCTTTTTCATCCAAGGAGCTTTCAGGTTCAGCAATTTCTTCTTCCATAGTCCTGCAAATCATTAGTCTCTTCCTTTGGGGGAGAGTTTTCTCTCAAGATGATCAGTAATATAATAATTTATATCATAATTTTCCAAACAATAGTTAAGTATAGAAAGACTCTCAGATTTGTAAGGGGCATCATCAATAGTTCTAAGAAGAGAAGTAATTTCATAGGCACCCTTGTAAGCAACAAATTCTTCTATTTCCTCTGCATCATAAAAATCATAGTTTCTCTTAGCATAAGAAGCTAAGGTTTCATCATCATTGTACTCACATTGGAAAGCAAGGTGTTTGTGCCTCATAAAGCAACAAGATTCATCCCTGCAGAAAGATATATTATATATTAAGCACAAGTTTCTAGCATACTCATACAACTCGTGTATTTGTTTCCATAAGTGTATCCCCTTTTGAGACAAGCGGTGTTCCTTGTACCACTTTTGTTGATCCTCGGTGAATCCTCCATGCCAATAAGATCTGGTTTCAAAGAAGTCAGACATTGATTGGCAAGTAAGGACCTAGACATACTATATTTATTTTTTGATTTTTGATAAAGGACACAAAGATAAAAACTGAAAGGTAAACTAACAAGACTAAAAAGCAAAGACAAAAGATAGTGTGCAACTCCCCTATCTTGTAGACTTGAGTCCCCGGCAACGGCGCAAGAAATTTGCTTGATGGCTTCTCGCCCCTCGTTGGTTACCCCAAGTGGAAGGTTTGATGTAGCACAACGGCAAGTTTCCCTTAGCGAAGATGCTAAGGTTGAGTATCGAACCAGTAGGACTCAAGAGATACAAGAAGGTGGTAAAGTGAACAATGGCGCCGTTCACAACCGAGGTTGCTAACTTCACCTGGACCTGAACACAGATACAAATAACTTTGCTCCCAACGAGTTCAGAGGAGTTGTCAATTCCTCCGGCCTTGCTGTTTACCAAGGATTAACGCAAGAGATAATGATAGTGGCAACTAAAAAGTAAATACTAAAAGTAAATTGGTAGTGCAAACAATGATGTGAAGATGGACCGGGGTCCCGTGATTTTCACTAGTGATGTCTCTCTCCCAAAAGACGATAAAAGTGTTAGCGAGGTAAACAAATCACAGTTGGGAAATTGACAGGATTATGACACCGCAATGCTAACTATGCTGCAAAGAAAGGAAGGGCTCAAAAGCAATGGGTGGTACGCCAAGGTAAGTAGACCGAAATCCATCTGCATCTACTACGAATCATCCACATTGAGATATCTATCCAGAACATCTCGTTGGTATTAAGTTGCGAATCCCACCCAAAGTGTAAACTCAAAGCAACAGACAACTGCATTAAAAGAACTTTGCGTAAAGTAAACAATCCTTGCACCCGCAAGTACAAGCACCGTTTTTTTATCCCTGGTGGCAACAACACATCCCCTAGTCTCGTGTTTCTGTCACTCAAGCTAGACATCAAGGGGCTGAACCCACAATCGAGCATAACGCTCTCTCTTGGAGTTGAAAATAAAATACTTGGCCAAAGCAAATACCGCAACGGAGAACATGCAAGAATTTAGTAAAGAACAAAATATAAAAGAGAAGAACCAAATATATTACTCATCACAATCTGAACATAGTCTCATAATCCATCAGATCCCAACAAACTCAGCATAGCAACAACAGAAATTACATAGATGCCTCGATCATGTGAGGCATCTCACGAGGACTCGAAAGTGGAATCACAAAAGAGGGAGAGATAGATCACATAGCTACTGGTCACGTACCCGTGGTCCAATGGGGACTACTCACAGTACATACGGGAGGCGTCCATGGCTATGGATGGTCTCCCGAAGGGGGTAGCTTGTCCCGGCAGGGTGCCGGAGTAGCTTCTCCAGGAAGCCCCCATCTTGAAACGGCGGCAGCGGCGGAACAGAGGCGAGATCGCTAAAGAGGGATCGATATTAGGGGTTTCCGTCACGGGGGTAAATATAGGCGAAGGGGGGCACCGAGAGGGGCCACAAGGCAGCCAGGAGGCTCCCTGGCGCGGCCTAGGGTGGGGCCGCGCCAGGGACCCTTCTGGAGTCCCTTTGGTGGCCCCCCTTACCTCCTTTGGCGTTTCCGGAAGCTTCCGTGTCGCTGATTTTTTATCTGATTTTTCCGGATTTTTTGGAGCACTTTTAATGGCCGGAAAACCTGAAATACAAAAACAGCAGAAAACAGCAACTGGCAGCAGGGTGCACTGAGTTAGTAGGTTAGTCCAAATAGGTTCAAAAAGTGTATGAAAGTTCAAGAAAAACATGGCAAAGTCACATAAAACATGCATGGAGCAAGCAGAAATTATAGATACGTTTGGGACGTATCAGGCACTCATGCCAGTCCCTTCTCGTATTAGGGGTTTGCAGATTAGACATGCAATCCCAGGATAAAACTTGTCCAAATTAAGAAGATCATGGGTCACCCACCACTTCCTCATGAGCTGAATCAGCGGCACAAAACAGAAGATTTTGAACATCTAAAGATAGCACATAAATTATATACTTTAGGAGTGGTAGTGGAATACCACAAGTAGGAAGGTATGGTGGACTCAAGTGGAAGAAGTTGGTTTCAAGGTATAGAAGTACAAGCAGAATTCCGCTTGGTGCAAAGTTTTGGCTAGCAAGGCTTTGAGAGAGCAGACAATTGATGACAACTTAGATGCAAGCAATACAAAGCATAAACATTAAAACTAGCATGAAACATCAAGTTGTCTTCCTTGTCAACATAACACTACAAGCATAACAACACAAAGATTTTGGCTATGTCGCTACTTTGAGAAAAACATGCTTGTTGTTATGACCAAAGCTATACTTACCAAGATTAAATAAAGTTTTCGAAGCCATACCTGATATAAGGTCAAAACTCCTCATAAGAATCAGCTCATAATGTCGATTGCGTGAAGAGAATACCAAGTGCAGCGAAGAAACCAATAGACTTCTCATTAATATTCCTTCATAGACGACTCCACACTCACGGATACAAAGCTCTCCACAAGAGGAGTGAGAGACCTCAAAGCAACACCTATTTCATAAAGTGACCTCCCTAGACATGATATGACTCTACTTGACTCCTAAAGAAAGAGATAAAGATAAAGATAAAGATACCCAGCACTCCCCCAAGCTTGGAACAAGCTGAGGGGGTGCCATTACCCGAGAAGTTTTACTCCTCATTCTTGTTCTTGTTAGTCGCGTACTCCTTGGCGAAGCGCTTCCATGGCAGCTGTTCTCCAGTCTCGAAGGACATTCCCGTCTCCAAGATCCTGCACTCAGCACCTAAACCCATGCGCAGAAACTTTAGTTCATACTCACAGTTCTGGTTCTGCAGATCATAGATCTGTGCTCGGAGCCCATAAACTTTTTCTTCTAGTGCGGCCAAACTTGACCACATCTCCTTCATCTCCTTCTTGTGGGAAGCCTCGATCTTGTTCATGATGTCGAAGTTAGCTTCAACACCACGCTCCACCATCTTCTTGAACTTGAAGACCTCATGTTCCATCACCTTCAGCCGCTCCTCAGTGCTCCCCTCTTTGACTGGTCCCTCCAGATCTTCCTTGCGGAGGACACCGTCCTCCACATGAAGGACCTGGGGGTGCTTCTTCACCTCTGCGAGATAAGGGTTGATGACGTTGACGAAGAACTTGTCCTTGGGGGAACTTGGAGAAGCCATGGCACCTAGATCTGCTGAAAGTTTTCCTGGTAGAAACAGACCGAGAAAGAAAACACGCGAAATCGAGAGATACGCTGTCGGAACGATCCGGGAAAATATATAGCAAAAATTTCTGCAACAGAAGGAAGGTTTCAAGCCTAGGTGGAGTCAGAGGCGGAGTCCAGGGAAGCCAGGAGGGTGCCCGGTGCGGCCAGGAGTGGGGCCGCGCCAGGGGGCCTCCTGGCCTCCCTGGAGCTCCTCTCCGGCTCCACTCGGGCTTGGAATTTTCCTAATTTTGCAAAAACTCTGAAAAGTTAACTTTTATTGACGTTCGCGGTGTTTTCTTACCATAATTCATACCTTTTCTAATTCTGATCCTGCCGGAGTCTGAAACTGGGCTGCAACATGTTCTTCATGAGTACTTGTATATATCATGTTTGCATCCACATTGATTGGATCACCTGCCATATAATGTTTGAGTCTTTGTCCATTCACAACTTGAGGTTTGGTGCCTTCGAAATTATTGATCTTGATTGCACCCGACTGATATACTTCTTCTATATGAAAAGGTCCTTCCCATCTGGAAAGTAGTTTACCTGGAGAAAACCTGAAACGAGATCTAAACAACAAAACTTTATCACCAACATTAAATTCACGTTTCAGAATTCTTTTATCGTGCCACTTCTTTACCTTTTCCTTGAACATTTTAGCGCTCTCGTAAGCTCACTTCTCCACTCATCTAGAGAAGTCAAGTTCATGAGACGCTTTTCACCAGCTAACTTTGGGTCAGCATTCAGCTCTCTGACAGCCCAGAAAGCTTTATGCTCTAACTCTAATGGTAAATGGCAAGCCTTGCCATAGACCATCTTATACGGAGACATGCCCATGGGGTTTTTGTAAGCAGTTCTATACGCCCACAAAGCATCTCCTAACTTCTTTGACCAGTCTGCAAGATCAACTTGATCTCCCTATTGGTGAGCTCAACTTTCCCATTAGTTTGAGGGTGGTACGGTGATGCAATCCTATGATTGACATCATACTTGGCTAGAGCTTTCCTAAAAGCTCCATGCGTGAAGTGTGACCCTCCATCTGTCATGAGGTACCTTGGTACTCCGAACCTAGGAAAAATTACATCTTTGAGCATTTTCAAAGATGTCTTGTGATCAGCACTCTCAGTGGGGATTGCTTCAACCCACTTGGTTACATAATCAACAGCAACTAAGATGTGTGTGTACTTGTGTGAAGGAGGAAAAGGACCCATAAAATCAAAACCCCAGCAATCAAAAGGTTCGATCACTAGTGAGTAATTCATAGGCATCTCATTTCTCCTGCTAATGTTACCAACTCTCTAACACTTATCACAAGATAGAACGTACCTTCGGGCGTCCTTAAAGAGAGTAGGCCAATAAAAACCTGATTGTAAAACTTTATGTGCGGTCCTTTCACCGGCATGATATCCTCCATAGGGACTATCGTGACATTGTTGAAGAATGTCCTGTTGCTCGTGCTCCGGTATACACCTTCTTACGATCCCGTCCACACCTTCTTTATAAAGATGTGGATCATCCCAAAAGTAGTGCCTCAAATCCGTGAAGAATTTCTTCCTCTGCTGAAATGTGAAACCTGGAGGCAAAAACTTTGCAACGATAAAATTAGCATAATCTGCGAACCAAGGGTCGGAATGAGATTGTACTTTTTCAACAGCAAGATGTTCATCTGGGAAACTGTTGTTGACTGGAATAGGATCGTGCGGGATATCTTCCATCCTTGAAAGATTATCCGCCACCGGATTGTCTTCTCCTTTTCTATCGACAATCTGCAAATCAAATTCTTGAAGGAGTATCCACCTAATGAGTCTTGGTTTGGCATCATTTTTCTGCATAAGGTACTTAATGGCAGCATGGTCAGTATGAATAATAACTTTAGAATCAACAATATACTGCCTAAACTTATCACAAGCAAACACCACTGCCAAGAATTCCTTCTCGGTAGTAGCATAATTCTTTTGAGCACTATCAAGTGTTTTGCTGGCATAGTGGATGACATTCAACTTATTGTCAACCCTTTGTCCTAAAACAGCTCCAACAGCAAAATCACTAGCATCACACATAATTTCAAAGGGCAAATTCCAGTGAGGTGGTTGTACTATAGGAGCGGTTATCAAGGCTTTCTTAATAACTTCGAAAGCCTCCTTACAATCTTCATCAAATACAAAAGGAGCATCCTTATGGAGAAGATTGGTAAGGGGTCTCGAGGTCTTAGAAAAGTCCTTGATAAATCTTCTATAGAAACCAGCATGACCTAGAAAACTACGAATACCTTTAATGTCCCTTGGATAAGGCATCCTTTCAATAGCTTCAATTTTTTCCTTGTCCACTTCAATTCCCCTTTCGGAAATCTTGTGTCCAAGAACTATCCCTTCGTTAACCATGAAATGGCACTTCTTCCAATCGAGCACCAAATTTGTTTCTTCACATCTCTGCAAAACTTTATTAAGATTGTAGAGACAGTGGTCAAAGGAGTTTCCATAGATGGAAAAGTCGTCCATGAAAACTTCTACAATCTCCTCACAGAAACCATGAAATATTGCAGACATACACATCTGAAAAGTAGCACGTGCATTACACAAACCGAAAGGCATACGCCTATAAGCATAAGTACCATAAGGACACGTGAAAGTGGTCTTCTCTTGATCCGCGGTGTTGACGTGAATCTGGGAGAAGCCAGAGTACCCATCAAGATAGCAGAAGTGGGTGTTTTTAGACAAGCACTCGAGCATCTGATCAATAAAGGGAAAATGATAGTGGTCCTTCCGGGTGGCCTTGTTTAACTTCCTGAAATCAATACACATTCTATATCCAATAATAGTCCTCTAAGGTATTAGTTCATTTTTATCATTAGGAACAACAAACATACCTCCTTTCTTAGGAACACAATGAACGAGACTTACCCACTTACTATCAGCTATAGGATAGATGATACCTGCGGCTAGAAGTTTGAGAACCTCCGTCCTAACCACGTCCTTCATCCTTGGGTTCAACCGTCGTTGATGATCAACAACCGGTTTAGCATCGGGCTCGAGATGGATAGTATGTTGGAAAATAGATGGACTAATACCCTTGAGATCATCAAGAGTATAGCCAATAGCACCTCGGTGTCTGCGGAGTGTCTCCAATAATCGCTCTTCTTCATACTCTGAAAGGTTAGAATTGATAATAACAGGATATACTTTCTTTTTATCTAAATAAGCATACTTGAGCGTATCGGGTAGTGGTTTTAGGTCGAACACCGGGTCTTCTTTTGGTTGCGAGAGGATTCCTAAAGGTTCAACCGGGAGGTTGTGCTTCAGGATGGGAGTTTGTCTTAAAAATACGTCTTCTAGTTCATCCCTCTCCTGCATATGTATATCATTCTCGTGGTCTTCCATAAATTGCTGCAAAGTATCATTAGGAGGAATGGAAAAGGAAGCAATTTCTTCAATAATTTTGTCATTACTTGACAGGTCAGTACCACGAGGCTGCTTAGAAAACTTAGAAAAATTAAATTCATACGGCTCACCGTTGAATTCAACAAAAACTTTACCTTTCTTGCAATCTATTATAGCTCCATAAGTGCTGAGGAAGGGCCTACCAAAGATAATAGGGCAAAAACTATCATGCACTGAACCAAGTACTAGAAAATATGTAGGATATTTTACCTTCCCGCAGAGTACTTCAATATCTCTTACAATCCCAACTGGAGAGATTGTTTGTTTATTTGCAAGATGGATAGTGACATCTATGTCCTCGATCTCACACGGCTGAATCTCGTGCATGATCTCTTGATAAAGTGTGAAGGGAATAGCACTGACGCTAGATCCCAAATCACATAGCCCATAGTAATTATGATCTCCTATTTTGACAGATACAACTGGTGTATCTGAAATTGGGCCTTTGTTCCTGGCTGTGACAATGTTAGTGGAAACAACACAAAAACTAATAGTGGATTCTTCGATATCACTGGTTACCAGATCCTTGACCATTGCAACTTGAGGCTGGACCTTGATCATCTCCTCAGGTTCGTCAGTGGTCCTTCTATTCTTGTTTAGAATACCTGTAACAAAAGAGTGCTCCTTTATCCTGGAGGGATAAGGAGGCTGTTCATACACAACTGCAGGTAAAAAAGGATCAGTAACATTAATCTCAATTGGTGACTCCTTGAAAGGTTTATGATGTTGACTCTCCTTCTTCCTGGAAGAATCAATATGAGAAGCAAAGTCCTTGCAAAAGTCAACCATTAGCTGGGAATCAAGACCAATTTTAGAGAAAAAGGTATTAAAGTAATCAGTCTTCACATAACTCTCAATGTAGTCATGCTCATAGTTTATAGCGGGTTCAATACCTTTATCAATTTCCCAGTCTTCAGTGTTCTTCTGGACCCTTTCTATAAGATCCCATTTTTCTTCCATACTTCTGGTCTGGAATACCCCACTAGAGGAGGCATCCAACATCTCCTTGTCCTGACGAGAATGCCTGGCATAAAAATTTGTAAATATAATTTCCTTGGGGAGCTCATGGTTTGGGCATTTGAGCATCAGGGACTTCAGTCTCCCCCAAGCTTGAGCGATGCTCTCTTCGTCGCGAGACCAAAAGTTGTAGATGTAGTTCCTGTCTTGGTGAATTTCACGAAGAGGATAATGCTTTGCATAAAAGAGAGACATAAGCTCTGGCCATTCAAGCAGATCAGAGTTATCGAGTAGCTTATACCAATCCGAAGCTTTATCTTTGAGTGATATGGAGAATAATTTCTTCATGACGAACTCCATCGTCACACCTGCAAGCTTAACTAAAGAACATAATTGTGATAAATATAGCAGGTGTTCTCCCGGATGTCCTTCTCCTGTATAACGATTAGCCAAGACATAATCAACAATACCAGATGGTATTTTATAGGGCACAATTTCAGTAGGGGTAGGAGTGACCACCACAGTCGTGGGGCGGCTCCTTACCAGCAACGAACCAACAGCAGAAGAGTCCATAAGGACTAAAAGTAACAACAGAAAATAAAAGTTCCCTCACTGGCTTCACTTACCAATAGCGCTACACTCCCCGGCAACGGCGCCAGAAAAGCTCGTTGATGGCGGAGAAGTTAATAGGTTTAGTTGGGTTGCCTTCCCTGTTAACCGCGCCAATAAACGATTCTTGATAACCCACAAGTCTAGGGGATCAATTGTAGCTTTTCGATAAATAAGGATGTCGATCTCACGAGGAGCAGAAGGTGTTGATAAGTGACACTAGATAAGGAAAGGGCTGCAAACATTCAAAGGTAAATATTTAGGGGTTTTTGGTTTAAGCAACAGAAAAGTAAAAGACAAGCAAAGTAAACAGGGTAACTGAGGAATAGCAAGTGGCCCAATCCCTTCACAAGGATAAGCCTAGGAACTGAACTTATAAAAGCTAAAGCGTTCTCGAGAAAACACGGGAGAGATAGTCAAGTCACTTTCACCATACTCCGCCAAGTAATATGTATCGTGTTGATAAGTGTCGATGGGTGGATCAATGCTAGTACACCTTCTAGACTAAGATAAGTGTACTCTTATGATTACACACCTTGCAAGCATCCGCAAATACAAGTTAGTAATTAAGGCATAAGCCTAACCACAACATTACGATCAAGGATCCATAACTCCCTTGTGCGAAAATCTGCGAACTGGTGTTCAGGTTTCTGTCACTCAGGCAACCCACCATAAGCATCCTTTGTGCACAATGTATTCCTCTAGGCCCATGAAAGGTGAAGTGTTATGTGTTCGACTCACATAACAACACTAGAGAAATAACAACACAACTTAAATATCAAACAACACATAATACTTCAACATAGTATGACTACTATCAACTAGACTTCTCCCATGTTCTCAAGAACTAAAGTAACTACTCACAAGACATAAAAGAGATCATGATCAGAGGTGATAGATGGGTGGTAAACAATCTGGACACAATGATATTTCTCCAACAAAACTCAATAGCATGCACCACAAAGTAGTAATCAACACCAACAGAGTAGAGAGGATAGATAGTACGGATTACAACACAAGTTGCAATTGTGAGATGAGATGGGATGGAGATGGAGATGGTGCTGATGTTGGGGATGATGTTGATGATGATCTCGAAGATGCCCGTGGCGATGATGATGATGGCGACGATCTCCCCTTCCGGGAGGTGATCTCCCCGGCGGAATCTGCCCGCCGGAGATGGCTTTTCTCTTCTGTAGGTTTCCGCCCCGTGGTGGCGGCGAAACACGGAAACGACTCTTGTTTAGGGGTTTCCACCCCAGGGGGCTTATATAGGCGAAAGGGTACACCACTCTGTCTTAGACCGTCGCCCCTCCACGGCAGGTGGTGTGGAGAGGGACCGGGGGAAACCCTTGACTGCCGATGGTGGTCACGGCGTTGGCGACGCCGGCAGCGCCGCTTTCCTCCTTGGAGGCTTCGTCGAGGTCCTGCTCTTCTCCATTCCTCACACCTTGCTTCGGTGAAAGCCTGGTTCCCCTTGTGGTTGACAGCGATGCTCCATCGTCGCTCACCTTCTTGGAGGCGTCGTCTGGGGGATGCAGGTGTGAGTCCGCCACTCTTCTGCAGGAATTGGGTGACTGTTGGCGTGCTCGGATCTTCCATCTTGTGATGCGTTCTTCTACGCCGGTCTTTGATCTACGGGCTCCTATTCTTGCTTGTTACTGGTGTGGTTTGGCGGCGTATGTTGGAGCGGTGGTGGAATGCGATGCAGATTCTAGCAGTGTTCCTGGCCTGTCTTCCTCGCCACCTTGGGTGTGGTTGCGCTTCCGAGCTCTCGGGTGAGTACTATGCCTGTCGACGGTTCGGTGCCCTTCGAGCCAGGGTGAGAGGGTTGTGGCCTTCTTCGCTGGCATCTTCCGAGCGCACGGCGTCCTTGGCTTGGCTTGTGCAATGGACTGGGACGCTACATCCGATGTTGGCGACTGCTTCCTCGATTTTCTCCTCTTTCGTTGTTGTGCCGTGTAGTAGCTAGTTGATCGGCACCATGTATCTTTCGCTGCTTTATTTCTTCAGTTGTATTCTGTTTCCTTGTAAACCTAGCCGGTTGATGGCTTTGTTAATTCAAAGTCGGACTCGGTTCGGGCCCTTCTCGGGCACGGTCGTAGTCTTTTCTCTAAAACATGGTTGAGAACCAGCGATCGCCATTGGCCCAGGTACCCCCTCCCTCTCCTCCCACCCCACCCCCCTTGTCAGTAGCCATAAAAAGGAGGAAGTTTTTGGCCTCAAAAGCTTGTGTCTCATGCCTGATTTGATGTATCGCTAAGCAGATCTTAATTTTGGCAGAGGGGCTTAGTGTTCAAACTACATAATGAAAAAGAAAGTTGTACCACAACATAGGGTGATAGTTTAGTTAGCCTCACATATTTAAACAAAAAAACATACACACCATGATGATTGATTGTATGATGGACACATTATTCAAAGAATTTAAGAGACAAAATGCACAGAAAAAGAGTAGTGTGTGGAGATCCTTACCATCTTAGAAGGCAAAATGTAGGGGCCTTGATTTTTGACTGAACATCAACACAGGTGCTTGTGAGTTTTCACCCAAAAAAACTGAAAATCTGAAAAATATTGATTAGTCCGGAAGCATTAGAATGAAGGCAAACAAAAAATACAACTGGAAAATAATCCCTTCTCTTCTGATCCACTAGTTGTGTGTTAGAAAAAGTGATCCAATTAGCTGAAAAATACGGAACATATGCTGCTTTGATTTTTCAAAAGGATGCAAATGCGGCCACTTCCCGTTTAAAAATAACCAAAACCCGAATAGAGGCTGAAATGTCGCATCGGCATTCAAAACAAGTTCCGCTGTTTTTGTTTGTATTAGTCTACCATAATGAAATTGTCAAAACATAGACGTTGAGACGTTGACGGTGGTGGAGCTACCAGCAGGTTATACCTGGGATGTGCTATATTTATTAATAAACTTATGTGACATTCAATACTTTGTGTGAAGGAATTACAAATGAAGTTGTTGTTAGGCCTGAGCCTATAGAAATAACTTCCCCCATGCCTGTCTCCACCTCTGGTCACCGACTATATGACTGAAGATTAACATAGTTACTGACTAGATGTTACTAACAACAACATCAATGGGGGGATGTTTCCACACACAAAATACATGAATGAGGCGCTAAACAACTGAATGGTACCATTTTCATTTCTCTAAAATATTGATATCATTGGGGGGGGATTAAAAATTCTGAATACTAATATTGTATTGAAATCTCAAGTCTGAAAGCTGAGACTAGTGACTGAAGAAACACTAAAGGTACTGAATACTAATACTAGTACTAATACTGACGATGGAATGACTTGATTGAGCAATGAAAATATCGTAAATAAAAACTAAAGAATAAATGAAGAATTACAATTGATGACATGACTGAGCACTTAAGAACTATTTAGAATGATGAAATATAAATAACACCCAAACTGCACAATTAAACTGATGAGCAAGAGTTGAGTGAGCTTATAGACTGAGGAGCAGACAACAATGACTAAAAATAAGAGAATAAACAGAAAACGTAAAGATGACTGAAGAAGGGTTGGTAGAGAGTGAGGATCTAACTGACGAATCAATACCAAAGATACTTAAATGCTGAGAAAGAATAATATGAACACACTGAACTAAAAGTATAAATTATTCTGAAAAAATAAATGTGTGAGTGATCACTGAAGTTAAATGATAAGGAAATATTACTGAAGCATGACTATGACTGAATAAATAAGAGAATAAACAGAAAAGGTAAAGATGATTGAAGAAGGGTTGGTACCTTTAGGAAATATAAGATAATGAGGATCAAACTGACAAAACTGAAGGAAATGAAGGACTGAAAAATGAAGAATGAAAATGTAAGATAACTGAAACTGAAACTAACATATTTTGGATAGTTTAGACAAGACTGAACATTGAAAACTGAAGAAAGACTGGACAATTTAAATAAAATTGCACTTAAGAAGACTACAACTGAAACAATTACATGAGACAGAAAGTGAAGACTGAAATAATGAGGAACATACAGTATATTTAAAGAAGAAGAAGTTCTACAAGTGTGACCACTACAATGAATCTGACCACACGGTAAAGTCATGCACATAGCTTGACAAAGTATTTGATTTATCCAAAAAGAAGAGACCAAGTAAAGAAACCCCGGCAAAGACAGGTACCCCAAACACACAAAACCGCGTGAAAGAGAGGTAGAAGTGCTTACTAGTCTATCATTTTCTATCAAAGATTTAGAAGATGTGCTGAAAAAAGAAACAAAAGAGTGACCAAAAAAATTCATGCCAAGCTGACATTTAAAAACTCTTTTGCATCCTTGTCTCAGGGTCCAAAAACAGATAAGGGGGAAAACTGAGATCGAAGGAGGCAACTGATACGTACAAAATGCATCACTATTTCATATTGTAACTTCATCCTATTCATTGATATATTCCACTTTAAAGTATCATTCTTATGTTGTTTTGGCTTGTTTTACACAGGTTACAACTTTCTGGTGCCGAAGCAGCAGAACCAGAATTCAGCGGTGAAAAGTGGACACCAAGTTGCTTAATCAGATCAAGTCCAATGCGATGAAAATTAATGGGGAATGTTTTTACGAAGATTGACTGGGGATCACCGAGGATGGAGGTGAGGGGACCCACCAGGCAGCCAGAAGGGTGCCTGGCGCGGCCCCCCTCCTGGCCGCGCCAGGAACCCTTCTGGATGCCTGGTGGCCTCCCTCGGTGCCCCCTCTCGCCTATAAGACCCCCCTGGGGTAGAAACCCTAAAAAGAGAAGAGTTTCGTTGTTTCGCCGCCGCCACGGGGAGGAAACCTACAGAGGAGAAAAGCCATCTCCGGCGGGCAGATTCCGCCGGGGAGATCACCTCCCGGAAGGGGAGATCATCGCCATCATCATCATCATCGTCACGGGCATCATCGAGATCATCATCAACATCATCCCCAACATCAGCACCATCTCCATCCCATCTCATCTCACAATTGCAACTTGTGTTGTAATCCGTACTATCTATCCTCTCTACTCTGTTGGTGTTGATTACTACTTTGTGGTGAATGCAATTGAGTTTTGTTGGAGAAATATCGTTGTGTCCAGATTGTTTGCCACCCATCTATCACCTCTGATCATGATCTCTTTTATGTCTTGTGAGTAGTTACTTTAGTTCTTGAGAACATGGGAGAAGTCTAGTTGTTAGTAGTCATATGATGTTGAAGTGTTATGTGTTGTTTGATACTTAAGTGTGTTGTTACTTCTCTAGTGGTGTTATGTGAGTCGAACACTTAACACTTCACCTTTCATGGGCTTAGAGGAATACATTGTGCACAAAGGATGCTTATGGTGGGTTGCCGGAGTGACAGAAACCTGAACCCCAGTTCGCACACTTTTGCACAAGGGAGTTATGGATCCTTGATCGTAATGCTGTGGTTAGGCTTATGCCTTAATTACTACCTTGTATTTGCGGATGCTTGCAAGGTGTGTAATCATAAGAGTACACTTATCTTATTCTAGAAGGTGTACTAGCATTGATCCACCCACCAACACTTATCAACACAATACATATTACTTGGCGGAGTATGGTGAAAGTAACTTGGTTATCTCTCCCGTGTGTTCTCGAGAACGCTTTAGCTTTTATAAGTTTAGTTCCTAGGCTTATCCTTGTAAAAGGATTGGGCCACTTGCTACTCCTCAGTTACCCTGTTTACTTTGCTTGTCTTTTACTTTTCTGTTGCTTAAACCAAAACCCCCTAAATATTTACCTTTGAGTGTGTGCAACCTTTCCTTATCCAGTGTCACTTACCAACACCTTCTGCTCCTCGTGGGATCGACATCCTTATTTATCGAAAAGCTACAATTGATCCCCTAGACTTGTGGGTTATCAAGAATCGTTTATTGGCGCGGTTAACAGGGAAAGCAACCCAACTAAACCTATTAACTTCTCCGCCATCAGCAACATGCCAGCTGACTGAGGTGACAAGCAAGTTCCGCTAGACCCAGCCAAAATGGCAATCGGGTGAAGAACAAAGGAAATTGACGCTGGTCGTAGAACAAAGAATCCTTCATCCAAAATAGAAAAAAGTGTTGAAGTGAAGATGGTTGTTAGCGATGCAAACATGTTTGTGTTGTACTGAACAAAAGAAAAAATGGTGTACTGAACGGAAACAATTTGTGTTGTCTTCATACTCCTATCAATTTTTCTATTGTGTATGCTTGTGTATTCTGAAGATGGTGTCAAAAAGAAAGAGGATAGGGAGGGTGTTTTACTTTGCCTCTGATGTTTAAAATCAGAAAATTTCATCCTGAACAAAATGTGTTGTCGTAATGCAGAGGAAAACTGCAACAAAAAGGAGCTTGTTACCTCAAGTATGGTGCAAACAAAAATGACAGGATCACTTGGCTGCCCACCACCTATGCCAAGATCGCCAGCACCAGCACCGGCCACCTCACACTCTCTGCATTTCGCATAGGAAAACTTAAAAAAATGGTGCTTCAGATCCTGGAATGAAAAAGAACAAATGACAACACAAGTGATAACTGAAATTAGTTACCTGGATTGCACTATAGGAAGAAGTGGCCAAGATCGCAAACATCACTTTCATATCATTGAAGGCCAAAAACAAAGTCTAGACTTCTTGGTCTTGATAACCCTGTGAACTGACCTTCCCGAAAAAGTTGTATCTCATGTACTAAAAAAAACGCTAACGGCTATCTTCAAAAAAACTTCTTAATGGAATCCTCTGAAAACCTTGTATGCTGAACATTAACAAATCTGATGTAATACAAAAAATGCAATGGATGAACAGAAAAAATAATGAACACAGTGTTGTTATATACTCAAACAAGCAGAAAAAAAATGACATGCTCAAGACCACATCATATAGTTCATAATCCACATCCAGAATGAAGGGAGATCATGAGTATTTGAAAGGAAAGCAGGTTGCCTTCTTTTTTTGCCTCTTACATACACAAATTTCCTCAACTGCGCAAAATTTGGAGGTATCCAACCTGAGAAATCTAGGGGATTACAAAGGAAAAAGGAAAATGTCCCAAACTATGAATATCTAGCTCCCTAGGCGAAAACACCACAAAAAGCCCCCCCCCCCTTCATGGCTCTCTGTTTCTCTCGTGGATCTTCACGTGGCATGTAAAAAGATCGCTGATGACGGAAGCGTGTGTAGACTGGTTCCTAATCTTGTAGCATATCAACTATGATTTTTCAAGCCTCGTTGTCGACGAATACACCCTGAAAAGCATAACCAACAAAAACAAACGATGAAGCCCATCAGCATTTACGGGGAGGGATTTGAATGATAGAAACCATATTTGTTTACTGGTGAGAAATGCGCTCTAGAAAAACACATATATGTGTATGGCAATCAAATTAAAAGGCAAAAATGATAAAAATAAATAGATAATGATATAGAGTAAAAACCTCTAATTGGAAATCATTAACCAGAGACTTGTCAGTGGTGTTTTTGCCCCAGAAGTAGAGTTGAATCATGTATTGAATCCTTATGTGTGCGATGTCTGCTGCAGAGAAAACCTTTCTTAGATCAATCAGCGGGTTCCGAATTTCCATGATCTTCATCCCGAAGACCCCGCAATCATCGATGCATGAAAAAAGAAAAGGCGTGTGTGTGTTGGGGTGAATCCATGAACAAAAGTAGGTGCTGAAAAAAATCATGACAAAAAGGAACATAAAACAAAATGAAAAGGAAAATAATGATAGATTGAGATAACAAGCAGCGACATAAAAATATAGACTAAAATTTTAAAAAATGATCACTACACAAAGCTAATCCCGGTAGAACCCAAGAGGGAATTTGAAGCAAAAGAGATCCTAATCAAGTGAATCACTAAATGATAAGCTGACAAAATAATCTATGTACCAAACTAGCTCTCATCAGTGAACTAAATGGGGTGCAACAAGCAAATGTTGCGTACAAGATCCCTGATGGTGAAAAACCACATACATATTGCTCCGCCAAAAACTGCCTTAGGGATCCAACAGTGGTTCCTCCATGCTGAATCAACAAGACACAAACCAAAAAAATGCCATAGAAATTCAGAATTGAAATGCTAGCATGTACAGAAAAAAACTGAATGACCATCACTATCTGAATCCCAAATTGGCTAAGAATGAAACCGAAGTCCACTCTCTGAACCCACAAAATCACCATCACTCTCTGATCCCACAAAAATCACTGTCGCTCTCTGAAAAATCCCAATCACCATCACTCTATGAATTCGCTCGCTGCACAGCGGGGCAGATGCTAGGGAATCAAATTTGCAGGATTAAAAACGAAATTGACCCTTGAACTGGATGGGGAGGGGGCGAATCTAAGCATGGCTGGACACAGGGGGTAATGGCTCGCGGGAAAAAGGGATAGAAAATGCGCCGGAGATGTGATTGCCGGTGATGTAACCGCCGAGCGACTGAGGGTGTATGGGCTGATTCAGAAAGGGAACAAAGTCGGGGCGTTCACCGTACCTATCTCGGTGTCGTCGACGACTTGCAGTTCCGCCTCCGCAGACCAGCAAACGCTCATGGCGCGCACGGTGGGGGGATTCGGTGGCCTCCTCTCGATCCCCTCCATCTACTTCCTCTGCAACCATCGTCGCTGACCCCGCCGCCCTTATCTCACCGCGACCTCACCTCCCCCTTCATCACCTATGCTGGCTTACTTCCCCCTTCGCTGCGTGCAGCTCTTGTCCATTCCCCTTCCCACTAGCTAGCACGGAGATTTACAAAAAATGGAGGCACCGACTGATGAACCGGGTCGGGTTATAATCGTACAGGAAAAACCCAGCCCGATAAACGGCTCGACCATCCAGCCGGGCGGCGGGGGCGGCGGGACGAGAGGTGCGCCAAGATTCGGAACTGGCGAACTGACGGATGAAAATTCGACTGAAAGCCAAATTGAATTTCAGTCAGATGAAAATTAGTAAAAATGTTTAATTTTGTATGAATTCCTTGGGACATGCCATCGCATGAGCTTTGCAACGCAAGCAGGAGATCAGGACACACACTTAAGTTATTGGATAAGGTCCATCTGATTGATTTACTGCTAACCACCTAATAATTGAGGGTAATTTCATCCCGAATGTTTCATAGTTTTGTGCCTTGGTCACCGTTCTAAATAATAAACCTTAGATAAAAAACGGAGAAAATCTCCGATCCATATTAATGGACACACACTTAGTACAACTTTATACTTCGGAGGGAGTATATGTTTTGCCAAATTCTGAACCCTAGTTTCAAACCTGAGCCTTGGCTGAACACTTACAACTTAAAACATTAACAAAGCTACAGCAGAAGAAGCGGCATGGGCCTAATAGAGTCACTTACCGAAAAGGTATAAACAGCAATGTCATATACATTCAACGGAATGTCTCTTCCTATATTTGAAAAGAGCAAATGAAATTATGTTTAGTCGGGCAAACATAAAACTTTCCTGGCCTATAAACTTCCAGTTCGAAATTTATGTAAGAGTTCTTTATGTGTTTCAAATACTTCCTTTTATTCGAAATCATGAGGAATATACATAAGCAAGCAGCAACATCATCAAACAACAATAACTTTGATAGTTACAAATACACAACTTTTAAACTTTTAAACTTCTCGAGTCCACACTCTGCTCAGAGCTCTTGCCCACTAGCTTGAGGTGGGAGCAGCTTTATTAGATCAGGAAAAGGGAAAAAAAGCACACAAAAACTAAAGCAGGGACAACATGATCATAGTTCACTTTCAAGTGATTTAGTTGTAGGCGTCCGGGTTGGCGATGAGGTAGGCTTCAGCGGCCTTGAAGATTGCCGTGACAGAGTCTTTGGCCTTGGTAATCACATCGTTCACCTCCACGCCTGGCAGCAACTTGTATGTCGATTTCACCTTCACCACACTTCCGTCGTTGGCTGTCGGCTCCACCTTGATGTGCGACGTGGCCGTCTCAATCGCGGTGCCGATGCCACCACCCTCGATGAGGGTCGACTTGCACTCGCACTTGTCCACATCAATGAACTCGAGCCTCTCCTTCATGAGGTTGAAGGGCATGGCTGCAAGATCAACTATGTGTTATGTTGTGACCATGTGTACCAGACCGCAATGACATGAACTGTATGTGATGTGTACCTGAGGTGAAGTTGAACTGCCTGACGCTGCCGAGGCTGCCTTCTCCCTCGACGGGGTGGGCGCTGGCGACTATCTGCGGCGCGAGCTTGGGGGCCAGGGTGTGCCAGTCCATGACGCCGGCGCGGAAGAGGCGTGGTGCGGCGACCGGCGACTCGATCTCAAGGGTCCAGCTGTTGATGGAGGCCATTGCTGTGATGATCAAGCTAGTACAACCTGTGTAAATGACGTGAGTTCTCTAGCTGTTGTTATGGTGCAGGGTTGCTTGGTTTCCTGGAGAGCTGAAGTGAGCGCTATAAATAGAGGCTCGAGAGCGCGGGGTTGGTGAAGCTTTGGCCGGATGGGTCTGGTCAGTGCAGACCGGTGAAGGCGTCGAGTTTTTTTTTTTCAAATTGGATGGCACCGTCGGTGAGCTAAGCTTTTATCATTGCTATATGTGTGAAAGCTTGCGCTTTTGCTAAATCTTTAGTTAAAGGAGAAGAATGTGTTCTCTATCCAATTGCCACCACGGTCCGCGTGGGGAAATTGGTTCAGTGCTAAGTGTTTAGCACTTGCTTTATTCATTTGTAAATGCATGTGAGCGTGTACATGTATCATGTGTGTTACACGTAAATTAGATATAGCTGAGATGTTGGGTTACATGCGGTTTGTAATCATGTACTCCCTCCGTAAACTAATAAAAAAAATTAAAACAGTTTGTGATCTAAAACATCTTATATTAGTTTACAAAAGGGAGTATTTTCAGAACACATGTTTTTTGAAGAAAAAAACCTTTTGTATCACGCTTCATCATCTTTGTTAAGAGTCTTTCTTTATGGCATGGTTAGAGGGCTTGTACTGTATTTCAGTTGTGGTTAGACCGTTAGACTATGTGGAGTATATTGTTGTGAAGGAGGAAAATAGTTTGCTGCCCACCTTAACAAAGGCGGTTTGTTCAATGCTACTCCTCAAATTTATTTAAAGACTAATTATTATTGATGTGTTCCAACGAGAACTTAAATACTATTCTACTACTGTAGCAGTTTAGTTCGTGTCCGCATGTTTATCTAGGAGTATCAATTGTATTAGGTGAATTAAAAGTTTAGTGTGTTTTTATAATTTATCTACCATTTTATTATTAGGGGTGAATTCGTTTTTATCTCGTTTGTGATAACATACCCGTTTTAGCAGATTTTCATATTTTGTACCCACTTTAAGCAAACTTGTTACACAAATTTTCCTCTTTATATGCTTCCACAATTTGATAAGTCGGCCATACGTTTTAGTGCTGACTTAGCTTGCCACTTAAACTGGGTAAAATTTAGCCAAACAGTGTTTTATTGGTTCGGTTTGGTGTTTTATGTCATGAGTAGTTCTTCAAAAACCTGGTATGTGTTGATTTCGGTGGCTCCTCCGACGATCGAGTAGCCTGCTCCAAGTCCAGATGGGTACCAAGGCGGTCACACCGGAGTCGCCGGGCGCTGCAGGCTGCTACCGCCGTGAACTACTTCAAAAAGGACAGTGGCGAGGACAAGAACGTTGTAGTTGTCGTGATGACTACAAGCTCGAGGCCATCTATAAGCCCGGGAGCCGTGGAGGCGGTGGCACTACGGCACACAACACTCATACGCCGACGGCCGGCCACCGTCGGCGTAGAGCCAAATGCCGTCGGCGTACATCTTTCTCGGATTAGCCTTCGATGCTGTCGGCGTAGGAATATACGTCGACGGCTAGGCCGTCGGCGTATGCGAGGTGGGGTTCATGCAGAGACTAACGGCCGTTTGGCCTGGTGGTCAGCTACGCCGATGGCCTGGCCGTAGGCGTATCCCCGTTTGAAAAAAAATCCGTAATTTTTTTTAATTCTTTAAGTATTAATTATTATTTTTATTGCTACGCCGACGGCCTGGCCGTAGGCGTATCCCCGTTTGAGTTTTTTCAAAAAAAAATCAATTATTTTTTGAGTTTTCAAAATATTAATTATTTTTTAATTTCTACGTCGACGGCCTGGCATAGCCGTATCCTCGTTTGAAAACATTTTATTTTTTTATTTTTTTCCACATTTTTCTTAATCCCAGGTCAAATTAAGCTCCATGGTCAATCTTTCCCAAGGGTCACCCATCCTCACACTACTTCAGCCCGAGCACGCTTAACTTCTCAGTTTCATTCAACACCTACCCCAATTCGCTTAACAGACATTTGTTGATATATGTATCATATCAATCCTATTAAACCTTGTTGATGTCTACGACCTTGTTGATGTCTATGGGTGTGATGAAATTTAAAAAAAAATTGAAACTTCCCGATCGGTTACCTATCATATTTTGAACATTTTTAAAATATATTTTTGAAAAAATATATTTCCATTTAATTTTGAAAATCTATTTTTCATTTTCCGAGTGACAAAAGTAGGGTTTTTTTGTCAAGATTCTACCAAATATTTGATGTCAACTTGAACCACTTTATTTTTTTAAAATACTAGACCATGTTTTATTTACAATTGACCAAAGTTTCCATGTAATATGTTTTTTATATACCTCTTCCGAAAAAGACAAATTTTCACAGATTCAGTTGGAACAGGGTCAAATTTGAACTACATGTGCTTGATAGTTTGCTCTTTATTTTTTGAAAAAATCATTTTTAGATACACAAGTAGTCATTTCATCAGGGATCCACAAAGATTTTTGTAAGATTCCAACCCTATTTATTACCGGTAATGCCCTCCGTTTTGACCACTTTTTTAAATCGACAAAAATAATTCAAAAAAATAAAAAAAATGTAAAACATTCGCGTTGCATCATAATTTATATCTTAGTAACCATACAAAACAACAAACTTGGAATAAGGCAAATATCTTAAAAAAAATCTTTTCAAAATGAGATATCGAGTATGAAGATTCATGACTTTCAAGTCAAATGACCGATGTTATAGCTAGTTTTAAAGGATAGTTTTCCCAAATGATCTCATATTTTGCACATGTGTGTATATTATACTACCCAACAAGTTTGTCAAAGAAAGTTTTTATTTTCTTTGCATGAAATATCCAATTTTCATTTTCCGAATGACAAAAGTAAGAGTTTTTTTTAAGGATCTACCAAATATTTGATGTCAACTTGAACCACTTTATTTTTATAAAATACTAGACCATATTTTATTTACAATTGACCAAAGTTTCCATGTAATATGTTTTTTATATACCTCTCCTGAAAAAGGCAAATTTCCGCAGATTCAGCTGGAGCGGGGTCAAATTTGAACTACATGTGCTTGATAGTTTGCTCTTTATTTTTTGAAAAAAATCATTTCTAGATACACAAGTAGTCATTTCATCAGGGATCCACCAATATTTTTGGAAGATTCCAACCCTATCTATTACCGGTCATGACCTCTGTTTTGACCACTTTTTGAAATCGACAAAAAAAAAATGTAAAACCTTCGCGTTGCATCCTAATTTATGTCTTAGTAACTATACAAAACAACAAACTTGGAATAAGGCAATATCTTAAAAAAGTCTTTTCAAAATGAGCTATCGAGTATGAAGATTCATGACTTTCAAGCCAAATGACCGATGTTATAGCTAGTTTCAAAGGATAGTTTTCCTAAATGATCTCATATTTTGCACATGTGTGTATATTATACTAGCCAACAAGTTTGCCAAAGGAAGTTTTTATTTTCTTTGCACGAAAAATCAATTTTTCATTTTCCGAGTGACAAAAGTAGGGGTTTCTTGTGAAGGATCTACCAAATATTTGATGTCAACTTGAACCACTTTATTTTTTTTAAATACTAGACCATATTTAGTTTACAATTGACCAAAGTTTCCATGTAATATGTTTTTTATATACCTCTCCTGAAAAAGACAAAGTTCCGCAGATTCAGCTGAAACAGAGTCAAATTTGAACTACATGTGCTTGATAGTTTGCTCTTTATTTTTTGAAAAAATCATTTCTAGATACACAAGTAGTCATTTCATCAGGGATCCACCAAGATATTTGTAAGATTCCACCCCTATCTATTATCGGTCATGCCCTCCGTTTTGACCACTTTTTTGAAATCGACAAAAATAATTCAAAAAAGTTAAAAAATGTAAAACCTTCGCGTTGCATCCTAATTTATGTCTTAGTAACCAGAAAAAACAACAAACTTGGAATAAGGCAAATATCTTAAAAAAGTCTTTTTAAAATGAACTATCGAGTATGAAGATTCATGACTTTCAAATCCAAATGACCGATGTTATAGCTAGTTTCAAAGGATAGTTTTCCCAAATGATCTCATATTTTGCACATGTGTGTATATTATACTAGCCAACAAGTTTGCCAAAGGAAGTTTTTATTTTCTTTGCACGAAAAATCTATTTTTCATTTTCCGAGTGACAAAAGTTGGTGATTTTTGTGAAGGGTCTACCAAATATTTGATCTCAACTTGAACCACTTTATTTTTTTAAAATACTAAACCATATTTTATTAAATATTTTTATTAATTATTATTTTATTGCTACATCGACGGCCTGGTCGTAGGCATATCCCCATTTGAATTTTTTATATATTTTTTTAGTTTTTTTAATTAGTTATTATTTTTTTTGTAGGAAAAAACAATACGCCTTTTTTTCAAAAAAATATATATTATTATTTTGTAGGAAAAAAAATACGACGACGGCATTGCCGTCAGTGTAGGTCTTGTGCCGTTAGGTTGTCTGACGCCGTTGCATGTTCGGTTTTTACGCCGGCGGTGGCCGTTGGCGTAGCTCCACCTACGCCGACGGCCACGCAGCTACCTTCCCCTTCTCAAAATCTACGCCGACGGTCCCGATATTTGACCGTCGGCGTAGCGGACGACCGTAGGCGTTTGTGGCCAGTTCCGTAGTGTGGGATGGCACAGACGGGCTCTGACTCTAGCTTCACCGGCGATGATAGAGGCGGTGGCAGGAGCAGCAGCAGCTGACGTTAGGTTGGTGCACCAAGAGGGTTTCCAGCTCTAGTTCCTCACGCCATGGAGCAATGAGGTGTGTCGCCGGCAGGAGGTCGAGAAGTTCGCGCGTGAGGCTGCCAAGAAGGCTACCAAAGATGTTACCACCATCACCGCCTCGGCTTTGACCCTGACCGAAGGGTATGACCTGTTAACCCCTCTGATGTTTGTTCATATGTTAATCGTACTAGTTGTTTACATAGATGTATTTGCTTTGTGCGTATAGTGCTCACATATTAAGTTGTTAATAAGAAAGAAATACTGTTAGCATTATCATAATAATTTATTTATGGATTAAATCAATTATAAAATTTGCTAATTTATCCAACACAACAGACTATCTCTTTATATACTCCCTCCGTTTCGTATGTATACAAATGTGAGTCAAATAATTTGGAACGGAGGGAGTATATATGAGCAAAAAGTATATGTTCAGTAGCGCTAACATACGACTTTTTCGGCCCATAAACTTCCAATTTGAAACATATATGAGTTCTTTATGTGTTTCACATACTCCCTTTTATTCAAAATCATGAGGAATATACATAAGCAATCAACAACACCATCAAACAACAACACACTTTGATAGTTACAAATACACAACTTTTAAATTTCTCAACTCCCACTGCTCAGAGCTCTCGCGCCACTGCTTGGAGCTTTGGAGCAACTTTATCAGATCAGGAAAAAAGCACAACAAAATCAAACCGAGGACAGACAACATAATCATATATGATCCCCTCTCAACTGATTTAGTTGTAAGCGTCCGGGTTGGCGATAAGGTAGGTCTCGGCAGCCTTGAAGATGGCTGTGACTGAGTCCTTGGCCTTGGTAATCTCATCGTTCACTTCCACGCCTGGCAGCAGCTTGTATGTCGATTCCACCTTCACCTCACTTCCGCCGTTGGCTGTCGGCTCCACCTTGATGTGCGACGTGGCCGTCTCAATCGCGGTGCCGATGCCACCACCCTCGATGAGGGTCGACTTGCACTCGCACTTGTCCACGTCAATGAACTCGAGCCTCTCCTTCATGAGGTTGAAGGGCATGGCTGCAAGATCAACTATGTGTTATGTTGTGACCATGTGTACCAGACCGCAATGACATGAACTGTATGTGATGTGTACCTGAGGTGAAGTTGAACTGCCTGACGCTGCCGATGCTGCCTTCTCCCTCGACCGGGTGGGCGCTGGCGACTATCTGCGGCGCGAGCTTGGGGGCCAGGGTGTGCCAGTCCATGACGCCGGCGCGGAAGAGACGTGGTGCGGCGACCGGCGACTCAATCTCAAGGGTCCAGCTGTTGGTGGAGGCCATTGCTGTGATGATCAAGCTAAGCACAAACAATGCAAGTGATCTGAGCTGTGATTGATGTTATGGTGGAGGCTTGCTTGGTTTCCTGGAGAACGGAAGTGAGGGCTATAAATAAGGGCTTCAGAGTGGGGGTTGGTGAAGCTTGCCAGATGGGTCTGGTGACAGTGGAGACTGGTGAAGCCGCCAAAGCCAGGCGTTCAGCTTTTCCAAATTGGATGGCATCGTCGGTCGTCTAAGCTTTTATCATTGCTGGGTCTGAATGGTCGACCTTTTGTCAATCTTTAGTTAAAGGAAAAGAATGTGTTCTCTATCCAATTGCTACCAAGGTTCGCGCGGGGAAATTGTTCCATCGCAGTGATAAGTGATTAGCCAGCTGGTTTACTCGGTTAGTAAATGCATGCATGCGAGCGTGTACATAAATCAGCTAGCTTTTCATTGCTCAACACGCAGCCGTTTCAATTATGTGCTTTTCATTGCTTTGTTCTCACCAAATGAGTATCAAGTCAACCATATAAAGCACATTACTCAGTGTATAGATGTTCATTTAAATTTTTATTTATTTATTGCTATAAACTAATGTTGATAGTTACCTTGAACAAACTTTTCATGCCATTCATATGCAGATTATGATATCTATTGTACTTTGTTCTCTTAACAGAAATTTGGCATATTTAAATTTTATTGACAAAAAAATTGTTGTTACATATTCCGCTGCAACGCGCGGGGTATTATCTAGTTTATTTAAAAACCACTCTCTTCGCCCGGAAATATTTGTCGGAAAAATGGATAAAATTGAACGAACCCTTGACCAATACGCCTTCCAGGGGTCTCTCTACACCAAATTGTTTCTCTCCAACATCTCTCGGTACAACATCTCGATCAAAAGGGCTCCTCGGTATCCGATCTTATGCTTATTGTCCTTTACCGTAGCCGGCATGGAAATCCCCACCGACTCATCGTAGAGCATCACCGGGTTCGGTAACCAGTTGCATATCCCATGGAGCCTCTGGAGCCTCTCGAGCTTCTCCGCGTCACTGCCCGCCACCTGAATAAGAATAGCGACAACGTCAAAGTGATCTCCATCGTCACGAGTCACTAGGGTTAAGGATTTTGAGACCAACCAAGATAAACATTGGAGGGACATGAACATGGAGGAGTGAGAAGACGAGTTTCTCAAGCCGAGAAGTAGTGGAAGCTTTCTCCATAGGAGCAAAACTTTGAGGTGCCCAGGCGTTTGACCTGTGGCACGTGCCTAGGTTGATTCTCGTCTAAGCAAAGGGCCTTCCCTAAAAAATGAAAGCCACACGATGACACGAGAGCTCTCTACCCTAGACAGAACTATATAGAGGACCGTAAAATGGCATGTATTTTCATGTATAAATATCACAATGTAGCATTTTCCAAGTACGAGGGCATTTGTGTTCTACATCAACAAATTAAAGGACGATCAATGTAATTTTCTCTTAAAAAGATTGACCAATCACACACAGTCATTTGGTGGCCTAGCCTATATCAGCTTCTCGATCTTTTTTATTTTTTTATTTCAATTGTTGTTTTATTTCATGCTTTTCCAAGAAACATGAATTCATTTTTAAAAGGTAAAAAATTATAAAATTTTGAAGAAAAAATTATGAACACTTTTAGGACAACATGCATGTTCATATAAACTTTTGCGAATAATACCTATAAATTCTGATTTTTTTTTGAAATTTATGATCATTTTAAAAAAATGTGTTTTCAAAATTTGAAAACATTTCCCACATTACAAAAAATCATAAATTAAAAAGAAACAAAAGGAGGCTTCTAGAATCTTTCCAAGATGGATAAAAAAATAAATCTAGACTAGCTAAGTGCTTATTTGATTAATCCCGTGTGTAGAGCAATGAAGAAATTAAAGAGATTTTTTTTACTTATAAAGGACTTAACCCTTCCAATCCTCTTCAAACCCTTCCAAATCTCATGCAACCGAACAAAGCGGCCGGCCATATATATCACACATCGCCGCGTCTACCGCCTAGCGGGAAATTTAGGATCCTGGAACCGACTAAGCATGCCAGGGTTTTTATTGGGCCTGAAGTTTCGGCCCGCTATCTTCCATATATATCGAGGCTGCGATCGCATTCTCTAGGTCCTCCCAGCGACCTCCCTCCCAAAGAAATCTGAAAAGCCCTAGCCAGTCCCCCACCTCCCTCCACCCATCCCGATCCGCCGCCATGGCCGCCGCCGCCGTCGCCGCGGTGCCGTCAGCCCGCAAGGGCGAGACCTACACCGACACCAAGCGCCGTGACGACGTCCGCGGCGCCAACATCGCCGCCGCGCGGGCGGTCGCCGACGCCGTGCGCACCTCCCTCGGCCCCCGCGGCATGGACAAGATGATCTCCTCCGGGGACCAGGAGGTCATCATCACCAACGACGGCGCCACCATCCTCTCGCGCATGTCCCTCCTCCAGCCGGCCGCCCGCATGCTCGCCGAGCTCTCCCGCTCGCAGGACGCCGCCGCAGGCGACGGCACCACCACCGTCGTCGTCCTCGCCGGATCCCTGCTCCGCCGCGCGCAGTCCCTCCTCGCGGCCGGCGCCCACCCCACCGCCGCCGCCGACTCCCTCCACCGCCTCGCGGCCCGCGCCGTCGAGATCCTCGAGGGCATGGCCATTCCCCTCGAGCTCACCGACCGGGACTCCCTTGTCAAATCTGCCTCCACCGCGCTCAACTCCAAGGTCGTCTCCCAGTACTCCAGCCTCCTCGCGCCGCTCGCTGTCGACGCCGCCCTTTCCGTGGTCGATCCCGCCCACCCGGAACTTCTTGATCTCCGCGACATCCGCATCATAAAGAAGCTCGGCGGCACTGTCGATGATACAGAGCTTGTCCGCGGCCTTATCTTTGACAAGAAGGCCAGCCATGCTGCCGGTGGCCCATCTAGGATCGAGAATGCCAAGATCGCCGTCATACAGTTTCAGATCTCGCCACCCAAGACTGATATTGAGCAGAGCGTCATCGTCTCAGACTATGCGCAGATGGACCGCATTCTCCGCGAGGAGCGCAACTACATCCTAGGGATGGTTAAGAAGATAAAGGCTTCTGGATGCAATGTCCTCCTCATTCAGAAGAGTATCTTGCGTGATGCGGTTACTGAGTTGTCTCTGCATTACCTGGCGAAGGCTAAGATTCTGGTGGTTAAGGATGTAGAGAGGGACGAGATTGAGTTTATCACCAAGACTCTCAACTGCCTGCCAATTGCCAACATTGAGCATTTCCGTGAGGATAAACTTGGATATGCTGATGTGGTTGAGGAAGTGTCTGTTGGAGATGGCAAGATTGTCAGGATCACGGGCATCAGGGACATGGGGAGGACTGCAACTGTGCTTGTCCGTGGGTCCAACCAGTTGGTTATTGATGAAGCTGATCGCAGTCTTCATGATGCTCTATGTGTCATCAGGTATTGTGACTTCCGCTGAAACAATCATCTAAGTGTTATAATATGCTTTGAAAGGTTCTTGATTTTGCTAGGTAATATGGTGATTTGAAGTAACTTAAAATCTGCATATCAGTGTACAAACAATTTGCAATTATAGTTTATTAAGATGATATGACCATAGTCCTAATTTTCTATTGGATCTGTTCATTGTAGTAAATTGTTACGTGCTGTGTAAACGGACATCTGTTCTGCTATCATCTGTTTATTTACGAATAGCATAGTTTCATTAGGTGATTTTATGTGACACCTAGTGAATTTTGATCGACCCGTTACGTTCTCATGTGATTTGAGTGGCTGCTCAGTTTATCCAGTGATCAGTGATCACCACCTAGGTTATGTTCTCGTGCTATTTGAGTTGCTGCTCAGTGATCCAGTACTTTGTGTCAGGGACAGACTTGTCACAATATGCTGCGGCAGTAGGCGAGGGTAAATAATATGTCTGTTAAACTTAATAGCAGATCAAATGTAATTCGTATTTTATATGAAGATTATAATGCAAATGTTCTTGCTCTCTCTCTCTCTCCACTCTGAATGCTGGATCTTCTCTTATGGGCTAAGTGCTGCAGTAGGGCACCACATAGTGGCTAGAGCACCTTTGTCAGTTCTAATCTCGTTACCAGTTGTAGGTATCCGTTAATGAATAGCAGGTTATGTTGTTTCTAGTTCCAGCAAGATGGCAAGATGTAGAGTATAAGTTGGCTAGTAATATTATCTAGCACTTAGTCAGCTAGTTGTACAAGAGTTTTAATACTCTCAAATACTTTACTGTCTTTTGGAATGTTATAATGTGGTGTTTACATGGTTGTTTTTGGATATAACAATGGTCGCCTCATCTTTATATGCTTCTGAATTATAACACTCCTGCAGTAGTAGATGCATGACATTGTGTGGATGCAGGCATCAGACCTTATGAAAGTGATAATATTTTCTGAGCAAACTATTGTTGTCCTTTAATTGCAATGACCTCTCATTTTAAGGAAATTCATATTGTGAAGTCTAGATGTGAGAATATGTGTATGTTGGGTAGGCTGGGTATTACCTTACAACTTCTGTTAATGCATAATATTATATGGTTGTTTCTGAATTTTACTGAAGATACAACTATTTGGAGTACACGGATTTCCAGTTCTTGCTTGCCCAAATATGGGGGACCTGCCTCATGGTCTGTATGGCCTTGTGGGAATTAGTATGATGACAATTAAAACAAGTTCCATACCAATGTATAGGCCTTGTGAATAAGGAGTCATGTATCCTCATGAAATGATCATTCTTGCTCATGGTGTATTTCAAGATTGTGCATCATTTTGGTGTTGCATGTTTCATGAAGCAACTTAGTAATACTCTTAGCTTATGCTTCCTACAAAAACGTCTTATATTTTGATATGGACTACAGTGTTCTGATCCTGTTTGATGATATTTATGAAGGTGCTTGGTGAACAAGAGGTTCCTGATTGCTGGCGGTGGTGCACCTGAAATAGAAATGTCGATGCAACTAGCTGCTTGGTCAAAGGAGCTCCATGGGATGGAGAGTTACTGCATCAAGGAGTTTGCTGATGCACTGGAGGTCATCCCTTACACATTGGCAGAGAATGCAGGGCTCAACCCAATAGCTATTGTAACCGAGCTAAGGAATCGTCATGCCAAGGGCGAGAAGAACACGGGCATCAATGTGAGGAAAGGCCAGATCACAAACATCCTGGAGGAGAATGTTGTGCAACCGTTGCTTGTGAGCACGAGCGCCATCTCACTGGCGTGCGAGTGCGTTAGAATGATCTTGAAGATCGATGATATAGTCACTGTAAGGTAAAGCCCTTAGGGCGGATGAACCTTTTTGGGCTGTATTAACAGTGTGTGTGGGTGACCACTTTGGCCTGTCTTGTTCTATCTGGTGTGTTGTTATGTAGGTGCACTAAGTTACAATTTTATTTGTGAACGTGGCTCTTTGTTGTGCTGTTATGATTTTGTGGCTTTGATTGCGGTGAAGGTATTGGTAATTGTGGTACAGAAGCAAAGCCGATGAAGTTCAAAACAAGCAGTCACACAGATGATCTTGTCAAACACTAGTGTTTTCTTTTTTTAGAACACTAGTGATGTTGGACTGCTGAGTATTTGTTATTTCTATGTTAGATAAGCTTGAAATTGCGGATTTTAATACTTGCTCCAACCGGAAATACTTATACATCCATTTAAGCGATACATACTTTTGATCGGAGGGAGTATGATTGAATTCTTTGCATTAGAATTACTGTATCACATTTTGAATTACTAATGTGGTTAGAAACTAGAGTTAAAATGGAGAGCATATATAAAAATAGAGGGGAAAATAGGAGCTATTGTAATGGAGTGGCACCTACTCCCTCTGTTCCAAATTTCATGCCTCACAAACTGGTTTAACTAGATATATCCCGCGCTTTGCTGCAGGAATCAGTTGCAATATATTTTGAATGATTGATTGCATGAAACATGAATAGTTGAATTAATAGTATATAAACTAAAGTGTAAAAATACATTTTGTGTATTGTATTTTATTATTGTGTAGTTAAAAATATTTATTAAATATAAATAATGTAACATAATGAAAAAAAAATCCATACATGTTGAGTGAGTTGGCATGTGTCATTATATTGATGTATGCATGAGATCAACTAATAACAAATAACTTGTTCTCATGCATATTGTGGTGAGTCTTTGATGATGTGACATGTATGCATGTTAAAAGTGATGTAATATAATAGGAAAAAAATCCATGCATATTGAGGGAGGTTGCATGCGTCATTAAATGGATGTGTGCATGAGATCAATTTATAATGAAGAACTTGTTCTCATACATATTGTGATGGGCCTTTGATGAGGTGACATGCTTGCATGTTAAGATAGATAAGATAGTGAGGATGATCTATTATAGTATTATAGATAACGTTTGCACACAACTCTAGCATGGATATGTAATATGCCCACGACTTTAACTGAGAATTTTAGCGAAATTCTATGAAAGGCTTAAGCACATTTCGAAACAGTACTATGAGATACTTCTCATGACTGTAATTGTTGGACAGAAAATGCAGTTAAGTGGCCAAAAAGGTTTAATATCAATATCCAAACAAGAGCCAGTTTACTTGTTACCAACAAAAAATTGGAGGGTATATTTTGGGCAGAAACCTAGTTGAAACCATACCCAAAGGGGGAAAAAACTGTATGAAACAGTATTAGTATACAAAGATCATCAATGCGTACAGTACGTAATTAGTTTCGCCAAACCGACGAGACAAGTTTTCAAGAAGTACAACACGAGAGCTGGGCTAGATGAGCGACAATCTCACAAACTTACCTACAGGTTACAGATGAACATCAGAGTATCTACCCACTGTTGGCTATCTCCTAACCTGTTATGTACCAAGGACAACCCAATTCGCCAAATGGTCAATGTTAAGTGCTAAGCATCTGCTCCTACAGCGATGTAAATGGTACACTAATACACCCTTCTCAGAACAAAGAGCCCAAAAGATATGAACAAACTCAGCCAGCTAGAAAACTCCTAGGTGTTACTCGCATTATTGTATCTGTTATTACTCTCAACAATAAGAGAGGTCAACTCATTTTCTTGTTGACTTCTCAATCTTGACAAAGTGGGAAGGCTCCTTTTAATTCTCTCCGGTAGAAACCTGGAAATTTTGGAAACAAATCCTTTATGACTACCAACTACAACCAGAATAGTGCAAGGTACATGACTGAAAAACATGCGGTTGTGGAAGGTTGATCTAGGGAAGACAACTTACATGTCAAGTCTTTCTGAAATAGCTCTGCGCACTGAAGAGTTGAGACCATAAGCGATCGAATTAAAAAGGCCCTAAAAATGTTAGGAACGTTAGTCTGGAATTGATGAAAAACAGGAGAAATATGTAATAACGTTATCAACGGAATTGTTTTATCCAGAGAATGGAAAGAAATGGAGTAGAACTATCCAGAGAATGAAAAGAAATGCTTGGATTGGTTCCGTATCTACAGGAAGTAGGAACCCCGAGTTTGCAACTTTGCATCATATGAATCCAGAAGCACCTAGTCTAGAATGAAAGATAAAAACATCCAAAGACTCACCATAAGTCCAGCAAACCCAATATCAAGGATGGATAGCCAAAATATCTTGTGACCAGGATTAGCAAAGTCATACAGGCGATTGATTGTCGCGAAAGACCATGAACCGATTAAAATCAGAGGGTAATAACCCCAACGATTAAATGCCTGCAGAAGGAAGCAAATGATGGTAAGAAGCTGACCAAGGGCACGCCAAAGTAGCATATAAGAGCAGTCATAAATTTTATCGGTTGATCTTATAGCCAAGGAGTAGAAAAACTGAGCTTATAGACTGACAATGTTCAACAGTCTGTTTTCGGCCAAAAACTGTTGAACAGCCTGTCAGCTTCTACATAATGCATACCTTTTTGTCTGCCCTCATGTCAGGTTGACTTGACCGGTCACTCATGCCAACAGCCATCTACAAATTATCATCAACCTTTCAGATGGTACAGCCAGAAAGAGCAGAACCTACCAAGAGCTACGATACAAGCCTCAGTCAATATGTGTGCTGTATGCATACCCGTGTCGCATTGTTCAACATGCGGTTTACTTGATAGTATGTAAACCCGTTGTAGAGAATGGCGCCCCAAAGTGGAAGGTAGAAGGTAATCAAGTGTAAGATCTGCAAGTAAAGGGCATTCTAGTGAAGGAATTGCTAAGAAGCTGATACAGTGAAACATTTCTGCATCGCCGGGACTGAAGAGTAGAAAGACTAAACAGATGGACTGTCAATATATTGCAATGTTTTGAAGGTAGTCCAAGCAAGATATGTAAGCAATCCATGTAAATGATGATTATTAGTGTGTGTTAATTTAACTTGTTTGATAACAGCAGCTACAGATGAAGTTCAAATGCTAAATGGAAACAGTAGAATCAGGAAGATAATTAGAACTATTTGGTCTGCTCTTTGTATCACTAATAAGAAAAATAGGATAAAATGTATCTAAGCTTAAGCAACAGGAGTGACTATAACCAAGTTGACATGCTCACAATAAAAGAGAAAAATGTACCTTTCCCATGCTTCCCTGTTGGATCCAACACCAGGTCCCTGGCCTTCCATAATCACTTCCTATTGAACGTAATACAGTGGTAACTAGTGAAGTTCCTGAGGGAACCAAAAAACAAAAGATTAACAAAACCTTACCAGCTAAAGTAGGACCTTCCGTAATAAAATCGTTATTGCAGTCCTACTACAAAAATAGATATCTGCAATGTAGTAATCCTCTATGTTTAAAGCAATCCATATACACATAATATGAGCCAGGACAAGAACACAATAAAGAGATATGGATGTTTTGTGCACAATGATCATCTGCAACGAAACACTAGGGCATGAAACTCAGATGATACATAAATAAAATCTGCAGCACAGTTACTGAAATAGTTAGTTACAAGTTACAACTATATTAGGTCTGCAAATGCAATCAATAGTATCCATTTTCCAGACACATAAGCATGAGCATCTAAACAAACAAAAAACATAAATTGGTACTGACATACATGATAGACTAGGTTGAAACTAGCAACAGAAATGGACGCCGTATATAAATGTTGCAATGAGATATAGCAACCTAAATGGCCTTAAATTTTCCATTTTCATCAGCAAATTAGCTACACATAGATGATACAACTATAAATTTTTCATAAATGTAATATTTTCAAAGAGTGCATTTTAACTGGTTTGAAGGTCACTGCAAGTAATTTGGAAAATGATTTCTAAGAAAAGCAGGGAAATTCCAAAGTGGTGAACAACATACATACCCCATACATACAAATGGAAAAGGAATCCAAATTCCTCAACATCAGTTTTGTGCTTGACAACTGTGCGATGAAGAGTGAATGCGATAGTGGTTGTCCATAGAAAAGAAGCTACACAGAAGAAGTGTGCACTGTAGTCATGCGCAAAGCAATAAAATGCATTCGCTGGGCCCCTACAACATCAAAGAGCAAACTCACTAAATTAATCTGCCACAAGCATATAACAGGAACTCACCAAACCAGAAAAAAATGTGCATGGCAAATAGTAATGTAAAACAGGAGAGAAAAAAAGAACAGTCTGTTTTCTTCTAGCAGACAGAAGTGCTATGCATTCCTCATATTGGCATATGTAAGGAAATATACTACCCATGATAAAATTTGTATGTGGCCTTTTGTCAGTGTTATTCGCAAAGATGATCATAGTCAGAAAGACAAGAAGCAACTATGTTCAGAAGAGAGTATAATAAAATTATACAGACAGCAACATACCCCATTATAGTGAATAAGCTGCAAAGCATATCCTGCAATTCAAGGGAAAGTTGTCAGGAAAACTGAAGCATACAGCAGTTAAAGCAATGGAGAAAGTTTGTTTTACATAATGCTTTCAATAGTATCAGCGGAGCATCTAGACTGGACATGTATTTCATTTTTCTAAGAAAGAAATCAGCATTCTATTGCCAAAATAAAAATAGGCGGATGCTCATCATCCCGTTGATGACAATTTCAACAAAAAAATAGGGCTAGGAGACAATTTTAATCTCTTGCAAATGAACAGGTAATTCCAGTTTTTCCACATTCAAGTATATAAGTGGAAAACACCCAACCGCCTAGCTTCATTTAACTGGAGCGGACGATGCGGGGATCGCAACAGGTCATATGCGTTAACTAGATTAATAATTCAAACTAATGATACTGTAAGACATGTTCAGCTTCGTGACACAGCTACAGCTCTACGAAACTATTGTGAAAACGATTCTCTTATGGCCCCAACTGGCAGAGATAAGCATCACGGGTCAAAATTCGATGCACATTTCTGAAGATCCCAGCCCTTACTACTTCCTGCACCAAATTCTCCACATCTTCAGCTTGTACACACTATTATGTGCTAATAGAACGAAAATAGGCATCAAAATTACGCAATTACAGACCGAACTATCAAATCACTGCTGGCAGATCACGTCACAAGCCCCAAATTCCAACCCGCGGCCACGCCAGATCACGCAATTAGCATATCAACCCCAGAGAAGAGAAACTAGAGGTCTCAGATCCGATGGTCTCACCGCGACGGCGAGGAAGTAGACGAGCTTGAACGAGAACTTGCGGAGCTCGCGGAAGAGGAGGTAGCAGAGCACGATGAAGGAGGAGCCGGCGAGCGAGAGCGCCGCGGCGGTGGTGCCCACGGCGTCGAGGATCTCGCGGTTCCTCATGGACTGGCTCGCCGCCGCCGCCGCCGACGCCGCCAGGGCCGTAGCGGCCATCGCGTCGCCGTCGCCGGTGATCTCTGCGGTGGTGGAGGGGGGAGGACAGAAGTGGCACAGAGGAGAACGGCTGGTGAATGGAAGTCGTTGGCTGTTGGGTTTGGGACCGACCGACCGACCGAATGCCTTCATCACGAAGGTCGTCGTGCCTTCTTTGGGCTTTTCGATGCTTATGGGCTTGAAATGGGTGAAGTAGACTATCCGGCCCAATGTAAGCCCAGTTTGTCGTGGACGAAGTAGACTGTCAAAAAAGTGACTATAACCTTGTACAATGCAAGGTGGGCTTAAACCATATACAATGCAAGGTGCTTACAAGAGGTGCTTAGAAAAAAAAACAGATTATTCTCTAAGCACTGGTGGTTAGATGTAAGACCATATACAATGCAAGGTGCTTAGAAGAGGTGCTTAAAAAAACCAGATTATTCTCTAAGCACTGGTGCTTAGATGTAAAGAGTAGACGCTTAATTAGGCATCTTTCCTATAGAAATAAGCACTAGTGCTACAAAAGGTCGGTTTATATTGCTAAGCACTCCCCTAAGCACCTTGCATTGTACAAGGCCTAAAGGGTAGACGCTTAGGGGAGTGCTTAGCAAAATAAACTGACTTTTTTGTAGCACTAGTGCTTATTTCTATAGGAGAGGTGCATAATTAAACGTCTACCCTTTACATCTAAGCACCAGTGCTTAGAAAATAATCTGATTTTTTTCTCTAAGCACCTCTTTTAAGCCATTGTATATGGTCTAACGAGACTGTCAAAAAAGTGACTATAATGATTGTTTTTGAAGGGCAAAGGAGTAAAAGCAAAAAGTCAGGAAGAAGTGTCACCTTATTTATTTATTTTTATTTTTCGTGGTCAGAAAGACATGCACGTTCTTTTAAATCAGGTAAATATTTAATGTAATTATTAAAAACTAAAAAATCATGTGATTATTTAATGTGAAAATATGTACATTTATCTTGTATTTCTTGAGGAGAAAATACACTAGAGTTTTAGAATTGCTTTTCTTGTTAGTCTAATTCATTTAGGTTCACAATATTTGATATTTTTCAGTTGTTCACTAGAATGTGCTTTGATGGTGGCAAAGTAAAATGCTTTGTTGACTTTTTATTTCAAGGAAAAGAAAATGCTTTGTCAATTTTTGACTAATTGTGTGGTGTGTTTACCATACCGATGTGGCATTACAATCGGAGATGAAGAAAGATAGTGCAATTTGAGCAGAACAAATAATTTTTAGCATACTATCTTTTTCAAATTTATATTTTGAGTTATTTGACCTTTTAGAAGTCTTATTAGTGGTTTTTTTTTTCCTTTTTCAGAAAAGTCGTACCAATTCTATTCAATAGAATTTTTCTGATACAGTACTATATTTATTTTTGAGGCAATCCTACTATTATTTGTTTGGCTGGTTCTGCCTTAGACGTGTCGTAGAACAATGCTTTTCTAATGAATTTTGTCAACTCCATGTACTCTTAATTTGAAGCGATCACAATGAACTCCACCAGTTCCTTCTGAATGTTTGCAATTTCAATTGCTCGACATGTTCTAGTAGCCCACGGACCGTGCTTATTAATTAGCAGCTCCAGCTTGCACAGATTTTCAAACAAAATGAACAGGTCATGAGTCAAGTCAATGACGATCAGTTCGTCTATTCATGATTAAGCTAGCTCCGAATCTTAGTTTAGCTCAGGCGGTCGGTCGCATATCCAAGATTTGTTTATCCTGACGCATTGTCGAGCTTATCTTGCAGCAAGTAGCATGCTAGCAGCTCTGGGAATAGTTTATCACAAGTTTCCTCAGCAGTTTTGTCTCGCACTACTATGTAATTGTATACACACAGATTATCACCTGCTAGTTAGATTGGCGCATCATGATAAAAAATAGATTTTTTATTTTACTTTATAGATGAAATATACGACCAAACGATACAAAATGATGAGATAACCTTTAAATAATACTGATCTTAAGATATTTAGATCACACAGGATGCATGTGACTACGCTATCGAAAAAGAAAACAGAACGAACTAAATACAACATCATTCTATACTCTAAGTCTCTAAACACCTAAGCTCCACAATAACGTTTTCACGAGAAAGAACGGTGCAAAACATCGTTGATGCAGAATGCATAGGTCAAAATTCTTTACCCGAAACTCAAGCCATGGAAAGGAACACCATGATTATAGGCTCTTATCAGTTAACTATTGATGATTGCGGTAGCTAGCTAACTAAACCACCTGCTCGAACGTTGATGGTTGGACGTCACAGCGGTCAATGCCGGCCCTTAAGTGCTCCATAGGACGCACTACCCTTCAAGAAAAAGAAAAGACGCCATGTAAAGCTGTAGGCCATAGATTTGGTTATCTTAGTACCATTCAACTGCCGTACCCACATGACGGAGCACCATGCTTGCGCCTCACCTCACTTAGAAGCAAGCAAAGAGGACGCCGAATGAAGCTAGCCATTCAGGAGGTGCATATATATATAGCCTCTCTTCTTCCCGTAGCAAGAAGAGAAACAGACGAGAGGGAACGAGCTGATCTCTATCTAACCTGAGAGACATTTTGATCGGTATGGTGGACGCGGGGGCGGCGAGGAGGGCCATGCTGTTCCGCATGCCGCAGCGTCGGAGGGCGGATGCGAGCGGGAACGGCGGGCGGAGGAAGAGGATGGCGGTGGCGAGGCTGGGCGGGGACGGAGGAGGAGGAGGCGGAGGGTCGGCTGAGAGGCGGAGGCTCTTCGGGGTTCTGCGGCGGGTGCGGGTGCGGTGGCTGGCGGCGCTGTACCGGCGGACGCTGCGGCGGCTGCGCGCGAGCTACGCCAAGGCCCTCCGCGAGCTCGTCGAGGGCAGGGCGCTCCTGGGCGCCCTCAACGCGCCCGCCGGCGTCGACTGCTCCCGCGCCGCGTCATTTGGGCCCATGGCCACGGTCGGGTTCTGAGTTCTCGTCGATCCGACGGTCCTGTGGTCGGCCATGCAAAGGCTTTACTAATCGTATCGGTGTGTAACTCTGTATGGCACCTTTGGTTCTTGTACATACGAAGAAGGTGTGCTGCACGCGTGTGTAAAGCGGCAAACATATATTGTGCTTTTTGAGTGTTTCTTTTTTCGTGTTTCTTTTTTCGTGTTTTGGTGATTTCTAGTTCTATGTTTACTTTGGACGTTCATGCATGTATGCATCATGAATTCGTGTAAAATGCGAGTCGCATCCCCCCCTCCCCCCACCAGCGTCGAAACAGCCTTCTGCTCGCGTACACTTTTTGGCTACTGCTGGCGGGCAGACGTACACCAGAGATGTGACGCCAGTGATAACAGGTATCGCTGGCGTATAAACTGGTTGCCCGCCAACGATGTTCTCCAGTGCCTCTGGCGTCCACGCCAGCCCACCAGTGGTCAAACTAATGTACGCCAGCAGTATTTTTTCTGGATTAGGTACTGTCCGCCAGCAGAAACTCTTATGTACGCCGGCAATATATTTTCTGGAATTACTTTTCTGCTGAAACTTGTTATTCCAGCAACACAAATACTCAAATATTTTCACAGTTTACCAACACAATACAAATACACAGAATTCATAAGTTCAAATATACAAGAATGATCAAATATTGTTACATCACATTACTAACCAAAATAGAGAAGTTGTAGTGGCATCACACATATTATATCAAACATAGATCACAAACAGAAAAATAGACAAGTTGAAAGTTGCATCACTACATTGTATCACACGCAAACTACATCTCGATGGAATTGGTAGTTTAGGTCGCAAGGTTTTTCGAAAGGATGTACCGTCATCTATACTACAATCGCATACAAGAGAATGGTAAAGACGATGAGCAAGAAGGGGATCACGATGAAGTTGGACTTCATCCGGTGGTTCTTCCTCTCTTGCCCTTGCCGGTAGTTCAAGTACCGAGCTTTCGCCTCCGCTTTACTCTTGTAACTCTTGTAGTTGTTTCCCTTGAACTTGTTGACTTGCTTGAAGCAATCTTCCCAGTGCTCATAGACTCCTGGAACGCTACCTTCGTACACCACATACCACTTCTTCATCTCTGCAGTATCAAAGACATATAAAAATATTAACCAAGATAGTTAAAAGGAAGATGTGTGTACATTCATGCATATAAGAGAAGACTTAGTTCAATGTAAAAGGAGTTCACATGTACGCAATATTTGAGAGCAAATAGTTAAGTATGCACATGATTCTTATAACCCTAAATATAGAATATATGATTTACGCAAGTTCAACATGAGATAAAGTTTACAACACATGTTCATCGATTGTTCAAAAAAACTAGCTATATGCATACAGAACACACCCTCTCACTTCTTGGTCGGCTTCGGCTTCGACTTCGGCTTCGGCTTCAGCGGAGGGAATGGGAGATAACCTTGCAATGAGTTGAATGGTCTGTCATCACCATGTTGATGTAAGCGGGCTTCTATGTCAGCGTTAGGTAGTGGACGATGACTGTAGAAGAACACCCCATCGCTATGTATGACATCCCTGGAGATTGTTCGCGCGATCATTTGCTGGATTCGGCCGAACTCTTGTCTTACTTCGGCATCGGAGGACCCCGCCAAGGTTTCGCACCATTTTGCGAGAGACGACAGATATTGTAGTCGTTGTTCATCCTTTACGTACTCGCGCATATGATAGATGGCATACCAGGCCTCCCTTGTACTGCCTGGCGCCTGCTTGATGCAGGCGAAGTCTGTTTTATGGATGATGTGTACTTTCCTCGCCTTTGGTTTTTTCTTTTATGATGCCCTCCCTATAAGAGTAGCCAGTGAGAGCATCATCTAGAACATCCTTGATTAGCTTGTAGTCTTTGTACTTCTGATGACTCCCCGAGTCGAGATATATGGCAAGCGAGTCTTTCGGCTCGAGAGCGATGAAGGTGTCATATTGGTTGCTACACAAAATAGTTTGTAGTTCAAAGAGATCATCAACCTCAGATTAGTTTAACGATAGCGAAAGCATGTTACGGCTGCAAGCGAGAATGACTTACTCAAGAAAGTAAGGCATGAGAAAGATGTTCTTGGAAGGATGATCCACGAAGAAATCTTCGATGTACTTCGTTGCCGCTATCTTACCCTTAGGGTTGTTCAAGAACTGTTCTTGCATGTAGAAGGGGTCCATTATAGCGATGTTCGGGGTATTCTCTTTGATGAGCTGGTGAGCCAAGCTTAGCGCAGCCACGCGGACCATGGATGGGTGGAGCGCATTCATGTGGAACATGTCAAAGATGTCATTAAATCTCAAGAAGAACAAGTCCCCTGGGTATTTATCCACAAATCCCAAGCCCTCCGGTACATTTCCTATGTAAAGCGGGTATGTTCGATTGTCATCTTTGGCAAGATTTGTCTCCACATAAAGAATAGCATTATGGAGGTTCCTCATATCCGAAGTGATGATTTCTAACAATTTTGGCGGCAACATCGGTTTACCCAACTCATGGATATCATGCCAGTTTATGATGGGTACCTTGTCCTGGACCCGGATCGGCTTTCTACACCCCTCCACCGGTTGGCTGCTGGAGTCAAAGGCACGTTTCTTCGCTCTTTTCCGCCCCGTCGTCTTCCTGCTAGCAGGCTGCACAAATGAATCTTGGAGCGCCTCTTGGAGTGTGTCTTGGCTGAGACCAGCTGGATCACGAGGGCTGCTTCTGGCGCTCCTTGAGAAGAGAATAAACGCCTCGTCGAGCGGGGAGGACCCTGGCTGGGACCAACGACTTGTGTATCATCAAGAGGACCCTGGATGGCAGCAGGTAAGTCGTGGTCATCAACGAGGAAGTCTTCGACGCGAACATCATCGTCGTCGTGATGATCCGCAGGTTCAGCAAATGCCTCGTTTTCCTCTGGGGTGATGAAAGAAGGGTCCAGACTAATCAGATCTTTAGGCCATAGCATTGGCCAAGACAAGCATTGTTCAAGGTTCAACTCTCTATCGGCTTCGGGGGTTGAGTCGGAGGATCCAAATTTGCGCAACCCGGGAACACCCGGTCCAATGTAACCCTAAACATGGTATCGGACATAGGCATTGTGTGGAACACACGGTTAAGTGGTGTCACGATACGTGCCTTTGCCACGTCCTTCAACTCATTGTTGACTTGTAATAACAATGTGCATCCCACCTCGTCGGCCTGCGAAAACATGTAAGGCGTTAGAGAGGGCAAGCAAGCGCCAATTAAACTAGTCGAGACTTTTGCGGCGCTTATTTACCTTCAGGGCGTTGAGATCGCCTAATGACGAAGGACCGCGGACGGCCGCCGGCGTGTAAGAGATGGAAGGGCTGCTACGAGGCGCGGTGCCGGCTGGCGATTCATCCCTCACACCTTGTGGTGTGTTGTTGGCCGCCGTCGTATTGATCTTCACAATAGGCGGCTCATTATTCGAGTTGCTGGCACCTAAGGTGATTGTGGGGAGAGGCCCTTGTCGGCCTCCGTCGATCCAATCCGCGATTGACTTCATCATGGTAGGAAGGAGGTTGTTGATAGTCTGTGTCACTTGCGCATTGATTATGTTGGGCATGTCAGCTTTCACGGTCTCCAATTCTTCCCTCACATTCTTCTCCTTGTTCCTCTTCCTCTCCTTTCGTGCCTCCTTGGTCTCAGGGTAGTAAAATGAATGTTTGTGATTGAGTCCGGCGCCGACCACACGGCCACGATGCGGTGGCGCTGACACCGGCAATTTCTCTACCTTGTTTAGCGCCCTTTCAAAAGAGGCATCATACGGCAGCTGGGTTGAGGATCCTTGAGATTGAGCTAATTCTTCTTCCTCTCGAATTTTTTTCTCAAGCTCCCTAATCTTCTCGTTCATGCATAGCTCCTTGGTTTTGGGATTTACCTTGTATCGGGCCCACACAAATCGATTTCCGAGCGGGTTTTTAAACTTCGGGTAGGGGTCCGGCCCTTTCCTTTCCGCGTCCTCCTTATCCCAAACTGGCTGCTTTCCGGGGTAACCACGGCTTCCGAGATTGTGGGGAGCTACGTTCTTCTCGTGCATATCTTTCCCCCACTTCCTAAGCGCCTTTGTTGCAGGTAGGTCATAGTTGGCCTTGAAAACATTGAAGTCCTCTTCCGAAATTGACGGCCAGTGGCTTTGGATCTTATCAAAATCGTAACCCGCATCAAGCTCCTGCCTCACATACCCTTTCCAACTGGACAAGGCTTTGCTGAACCTGCCTAGGGCGAATGTGTTCACCAGAATTTTCTTGATATCAAGGTTACCATAGGGTTCCGGGAACTTGTATCGCGCGTGCAGCCTCTTAATGAGGAGGGTGGCCCAATGTTCCTTGTTTTTTGCCCTAATGTCCTCTTCATTGATGTTGACGAGTTCTCGAAGGATGCATCCAATGCTGATGACGTACCCTTTTGCAACATGAGTCGACTGTGTAGGCAAACCGCTAGCGGGGTCCACCTCCGTAAATTCTTCCGGATGGTGCGGAGCTTGTTTGGGCCCCTTTCCTTACGCTGCCGCTTGGCTTCGCTACCAGATGTATCATTGCCATCCCCGACACCACTAGTAGTGCTCTCGTTGCCTGCATCCCCGCCTTCATCATGTTGATCGTCAAGCTGTTGAGCCGCAAGCATTGAGAAATAAGGATGATCCTCTACGGGATCGACAGGTACCCGAGAACAACCGGCTTCCTTGTTTGACATCTATTATCACCATTTAAAAATACTACTAGTAAGTGGGATAGGTTAGTGCAAAATGAGATATAAAAAAGTAGCATGTGTATATCAAGTTCAAAGTTCAGATAGTAAGGATTCATAGCAACTTCTCAGGTGGAGCTCGATGTGCTACTACCTATACAGAACATGAAGTGCCCAATAGATTTCCATTTACCTATAGAACAATATATCACTAAGTTCCGTCCATATCTTATATTAGGTCATTAAACAGTAGCAAAATGAGTTAAAGTTCTCATTTTCAGTATTTTTAGCATGTCCTATTTTTAGCATAAGTCATGCCAAAATTCACGGAAAATTTTGGCATGACCTTTGCTAAAAATAGGACATATGGAGTACCCGAATTTTCCGGAACAGAAGTTAATCAACATTCCGGCAATCTCAAGGCCTCATGGGTACCTACAAACTGGATATAATATATACAGCACCACAACAGCACACAACAGCAGCACCAACAATGTGGACCAACACCTCATGGGTACATGCATATATAAGCTATAAGCACCAGAAATGTGGCAGCACACATGCATATCAACAGCAAGGAGCAACAGCACCACAACAACACACAAACTAGACCAGCAGAACACAACAGCAACAGGAGCAGCAATTGATGCTCATATAGTTCGTGATATATTTTTCAATGATGCAATTGATGCAAGGAGCAGGAACACACAACATCAATTGATGCAAGGAGAAGCAAGGAGCAACACACAACAGCAAACAAAATATCAATATTAGATTATAACAAATAGCAGCACAAAACAATACTAAAAATGCATTTTCAATTATTATAACAAAACACTGATGGTGCATTTCTTAAGTGCTACAAGAAACACAATATCCTAACTGCTACTGTTACTGGCTATGGTGCATTTATGATCAGATTAGCAAACAAAATAAACCAAAAAACTTCGGCTACAGAGAAAGATGCTAGTACTAAACTTAGTAGCATCAGCAATATTTAATCTCACACACATATCAAATGTGAATAGGATAAATCTTGATGCTAGTACCAAAGTGATTTATCAACCTCTAGATAGCCTATGTAGTGCCCGCTCGGATTCATACAAGCAACTATAGAAACTGTTCTTAGCAGTTCATACAAGCAAGATCAGTGGGGAAGAAGAAGCTCACCTCGAAGATTTGTAGCCGAAGCAGCAGCGGGAGGAGGTGAGGAGGGCGCGAGCGGCTGGAGGACAGAGACGGCGGTGACGTCCCCGAACCCTAGCGCGGACGACTGATACGTCCCAAACGTATCTATAATTTCTGCTTGCTCCATGCATGTTTTGTGTGACTTTGCCATGTTTTGCTGGAACTTTCATACACTTTTGAACCTATTTGGACTAACCTACTAACTCAGTGCACCCAGCTGCCAGCTGTTGTTTTCTGTTGTTTTTGTATTTAAGGTTTTCCCGCCATTAAAAGTGCTCCAAAAAATCCAGGAAAATCAGATAAAAAATCAGCGTCGCGGAAGCTTCCGGAAACACCAAAGAAGCGAGGGGGGCCACCACCAGGCAGCCAGGAGGGAAGCTGGCGTGGCCCCACCCTAGGTCGCGCCAGGAGGCCTCCTGACTGCCTCGTGGGTCCTCTCGGTGCCCCCCTTCGCCTATATTTACCCCCCGTGACGGAAACCCCTAAGACGGATCCCTCTTTCGCGATCCCGCCTCTGTTCCGCCGCCGCCGCCGTTTCAAGATCGGGGCTGCCTGGAGAAGCTGTTCCGGCACCCTGCCGGGAGAAGCTACCCCCTCCGGGAGACCATCCATAGCCATGGACGCCTCCCGTATGTACCGTGAGTAGTTCCCCTTGGACCATGGGTCCGTGACCAGTAGCTATGTGATCTATCTCTCCCTCTTTTGTGCTTCCACTTTCGAGTCCTCATGAGCTGCCTCACATGATCGAGGCATCTATGTAATTTCTGCTGTTGCTATGCTGAGTTTGTTGGGATCTGATGGATTATGAGACTATGTTCAGATTGTGATGAGTAATATATTTGGTTCTTCTCTTTTATATTTTGTTCTTTAGTAAATTCTTGCATGTTCTCCGTTGCGGTATTTGCTTTGGCCAAGTATTTTATTTGCAACTCCAAGAGAGAGCGTTATGCTCGATTGTGGGTTCGGCCCCTTGATGTCTAGCTTGAGTGACAGAAACATGAGACTAGAGGATATGTTGTTGCCACCAGGGATAAAACAACGGTGCTTGTACTTGCGGGTGCAAGGATTGTTTACTTTACGCAAAGTTCTTTTAATGCAATTGTCTGTTGCTTTGAGTTTACACTTTGGGTGGGATTCGCAACTTAATACCAGCGAGATGTTCTGGATAGATATCTCAAGGTGGATGATTCGTAGTAGATGCAGATGGATTTCGGTCTACTTACCTTGGCGTATTGCCCATTGCTTTTGAGCCCTTTCTTTCTTTGCAGCATAGTTAGCACTGCGGTGCCTTCATAATCCTGTCAATTGCCCAACTGTGATTTGTTTACCTCGCTAGCACTTTTATCGTCTTTTGGGAGAGAGACATCACTAGTGAAAATCACGGGACCCCGGTCCATCTTCACATCATTGTTCACACTACCAATTTACTTTCAGTATTTACTTTTCCGTTGCTATCACTATCATTATTATCCTGTGCGTTTTATCCTTTGTAAACAACAAGGCCGGAGGAATTGACAACTCCTCTGAACTCGTTGGGAGCAAAGTTATTTGTATCTGTGTGCAGGTCCAGGTGAAGTTAGCAATATCGTAAACGGCGCCTTGTTCACTTTACCACCTACTTGTATCTCTTGAGTCCTACTGGTTCGATACTCAACCTTAGCATCTTCTCTAAGGGAAACTTGTCGTTGTGCTACATCAAACCTTCCACTTGGGGTAACCAACGAGGGGCGAGAAGCCATCAACGACGGCGACGAATCCCTAGCAGAGGAGAGGAGTGGAGGCGGCGATGGGAGGCGGCAGCGGAGATGGGAGGCGGCGGCGACGACGGGAGGCGACCACGGGGTCCACGGGGAGGCGGCGATGGGAGGCGGCGGTGGCGATGGGAGGCGCGGGCTGGTAGTGAAGAGAAGCAGAGAGGAGTGGAGGAGAGATGCACGGGTTGGTGGGCGTGGTCAATAGGTACCCAAGTACCGCTAGCGGACAGACACCGGAGTCCGCCAGTGGTACTTTTTTTTCTCTGGCGGTCGGCAGGCAGGTGTCCGCCAGCGGTGACCTTACCTCTGGCGTACAAAAATTCTGGCCGCCAGAGCTTCATTTTTTTGTATCTGCTTTTTTTATTTGCTTTTTTTCTATTCTTGTATTTGATTTTCTCTTTATTTTATTAAAAGGGTTGTTTTCATATAAAAGTAGTCAAAAAATGTATGACTTAATAAAATAATTGCAAGTCAAAGATATATATTATATATAAATGAGAGGTACATATAATAAGAGTGTCATCGATAATATTAGTTCATCGATACAAGTTTGTAGTCTCATACAAAAGAGAAATCAATACATAGTTTCTTCGCACACATTGCGCGTCTTTCTCAGCGTTTGATAGTTTTCTTGCATTTTTTTTGTCGCAGTTGCATAATTTAGCCCGACATCGTGACTACTTCTTCTGAACGGACGACCTGACCTAGGTAGCGTCGTTCTGCTCCTTCTTGTGGTGTATTTTGCCTTATCGTCGTCATCTTCATCATCTTCGATATTTGGGTCGCCGAACATGTCGGAGTATTCTTCGTCGGCCATTCCTATGATGTTTCTTTTGCCTCTCCTCACGACCACATGGCTAGGCCTACAGGGGTCTGTTATGAAGAAGCATTGGGACACGTGCTTAGCCAATACCTATGGCTCATTTTGCGCAGTGACGTTCACGCTTGATGAAGTGTTGCCGGCTTCGGGTATAACCATGGTGGTGAAGTATTTGTTTTCTTTCATGACGGTTGATCTCCTAGCCCATCTGACACGAAACATCGGCACCTTCTCTTCAGAGTAGTCAAGCTCCCATATCTCCTCAATCCTTCTGTAGTATCGTAATTTTTCATTACCGATTGAGGATACCATCGTTACTCCTGAGTTTTGATAAACAGAACTTTTATCCTTTTCTTCCGTGTAGAATGTGAACCCATTTATATCATATGCGTGAAACTTCGCAAGGTTGGGTGAGGGACCATGTGACAAAGCATGTAAGATTCTGCCTTCTAGACAATCTATTGGTGGATTAGCGATAAGGTGTTCTTTGAACCAACGCAAGAAAGTGAAGTTGTGCTCTCTGATTGCTTCCCCATCTGTCCTTTCCCTACCCTGGTCAGTGTACTTCTTCCTAATGATGTTTTCGTGCTCTTTGCACCAGGGATCGACCATTTCAAGGTGTTGTAGATCTACCAAGTTTGCCCTGTTAAAGTCGACGCGTCGTTTTTCAAAGTCTACATGCAATTCCCTCCGGCCATTCTTGTGGCCTACTCCGTCGAGCCTGCCAAGGTGCCTGTTTCTGGGCAGGACAACAGGGTCATCGACTTCGCCCAGGAGATTCGTGCAGAAAGAGATGCACTCTTCGGTAAGATACCCCTGAACGATGCTTCCTTCCGGACGGGCCCTGTTACGAACGAATCCTTTGATGACTCCATTCATCCTTTCGAACGACATCATGTTGTGCAGGAACGCTGGTCCGAGGTGGATGATATCTTCCACGATATCAGTGTTGGATTAGGCGGCGCCTAGGCAGCACTTAAGCACGCTTAGGCACTAGGCGATGGATAAACGCCTCGCCTAGGGCATAAGCGCAACTCTAGGCAGTCCAACCAAGAAATCTTCCTCTCCAATAATAAATTATACCATATTTAACTGATGAACTATATGGTGCATAGTACAATGGAAATTGTTGTTAGTTTATTCATTGACATTCTACTTATTAATCTACACAGACATATAATAACCCAAGTATGCACCTAGTGGTGAAAACATATGCCCGCCTAGGCAGCGCCTAGGGCGCTCTTAAGCGCTAGGCGAATGCCAACCGCCTCGCTTACGCCTAGCGCCTTTTCCAACCTTGCACGATATGGACCAACATATATGCACACAAATGTCAAAGAATGCGGGTGGAAAGTAAATCTCAAGTTCGCATAATATCACAACGATCTCTTCCTGCAACCTTGAGAGTTTCTTCCGTGTAATCGACTTTCGAGAGATCACGTCAAAAAAGTTACAGAAATCGAAAAGGGTTTCACGTACGTGCTTGTCCATTATCCCTCGAATCGCAACCGGAAATATCTGCGTCATCATCACATGACAGTCATGAGATTTCATCCCGCCGAACCTTTGTTTCTGCTGGTCTAGATATCTGCTTATCAGCCCACAGTAACCGAAATGGGTTTTGACTCCTAGAAGGCACTTGATTAATTGTTGAAGCTCGTTCTCACTTAGAGTGAAACGGGATGGGGGGCAGTGATAGTCATTTTTCTTAACCTTTTTTCCCTTGTGTCGGTTCGTCTCCTCATCCGATGACTCAATTCCCCTGTGAAGCTCTTCCCTGATACCTAGATGTATCAGGTCATTTCTTGCTTTCGGCCCATCTTTGGTTTTTTCCGTCATGTTGAGCAGAGTGGCAAACAAACTATCGAACACATTCTTCGTGATATGCATTAGATCAAGGCAATGAGGCGTATCGAGAACAGGCCAGTACTTCAAGTCCCAAAACACGGACCTCGTCTTCCATACATCCAGGAGCGGTTTTGGTGCCTTTTGCTTCTTTCCTGGCTTAGGGCACTGATCCCAATCATTCAACAACTCATATATTTCTTCACCGCACCTCTTACGTGGAGGTCCCCGGAGCTCATCTTCACCATTGAAAAGGTCTCCACGCCTTCTCCACGGGTCATCCTTGTGTAAACACCTTCGATGCTCCGTGTAGACAGTTTTTGAAGACCCGGGATCTTTCTTAAGATGCATAAACGTTGGATCATCCATGCACCTCATACATCCCCAATGTCAGTAGCAAACCTGGCATGCGACATATCCGTGGCCGAGATAGTCGTGCACCGTACAAAGCAAGGCGGCTTTCATAGGGAAATATTCTTCTGCGACGACGTCCCATGTGTTCACCCCTTCCCATAACGTGTCTAGCTCATCTTTCAGTAGCTTTAGATACAGATTGATGTCGTTGCCAGGTTTTTTTGGCCCTTGAATTAGCATGCACATGTGTATGTACTTACTCTTCATGCATAACCAGGGGGGAGGTTGTATATCCATACGAACACGGGCCAAGTGCTATGTGTGCTGCTCTGGTTGTTGTATGGATTCACTCCATCGGTGCTCACACCCAACTTGAGGTTCCTCGGATCTGCCGCGAAACTTGCATCTACGCCGTCTAATGCTCTCCACTGGCTTGCGTCCGAAGGGTGTGTCAGAACTGCCTTTTCACACCGTTTTGGATCTTTCAATACTACATTTTTTCTATCCGCGTACCACCGCATGAGCTTGGCTTCCTTGTAGTCCACGAAATACCGCTACAAACGGGGAATGAGCGGAAAATACCACACAACTTTCCAAGGTTCTTTCTTCCCTTTCTTGTATCGAGCGGCATTGCACACCGGACATGTGATCATGTTTGCGTCCTCTTTCCGATAAATGTAGCAATCATTGATGCACACGTGGTATTTTTCATGCGGTAAATCAAAGGGGCACACGACTTTCTTGGCGTCATCACAACTTGTAGGATACGAGTTGCCCTCCGGAAGCCTACTCTGCCAGTATTGCAGGCTAGCGTCGACGCTTATGTCAGTCCATTTGTGTTTTGCCTTCATTTTGAGAACATCGAGCGCTACTTTCAAGCGAGAGTCTTCCGATCCGCAACCTGGATACAACGGAGTATTCGGGTCTACCTCCAGTTGTGCCAGCTTAGCTTGCTATATACTAGAAGATCTGCAGTTAGTCATCTTCTTTAGAAGCACCTCCTTGAGATGAGGGTCCCGCACGGCTGAAGCTAGCAGTGTTTGCATGTCATCGTCTTCGGTTATGTTTTGTTCAGCATCTTCTAGATCTCCAACATCATGTGCGGGAGGATCATCAGGTGGCTCTTCATCTTCTTGCCCGTGATCGTTATTATTGTCATGCTGATCATGATCCACCGCACCATCATGGACTTCATCATCATCATCTTCATCAAGCCACTGAGTGTGGCCATCCATGAAACCATGTATGAGCAGATGATCCAGCAACTCTCCCGAAAAGGGGTTCAGCAAGCCCACTTTTTTGCATTTGCGACACGGACATCTTATCTCCCTCCGATTATTTTGTATCATGTCGTCTGTAGCGTATCTCAAATATTTGTTCACGACACATTCACTCATATGGCCGGGCGCCATATCGATCGCCTGCACGTGATAGAACCACAAGACAAGTAAAACAATCATTTTTCATTAAAAAATTCGGCATGACCTTCCTACAAATAGGACTAAGAGTGTGCCAAAATTTGCCGAAACGGAAATGAATCGATATTCCGGCAAAATATTGACATCATTTCCTGCACAATAAGAATAGCACATATATGCATCATCACATATCCGGAAAAATTTCATCATCTCATATATGCATGCATGAATCATCATCAAGAATATATAGCACATATATATGCATCATCACATATCCGACACAATACAAAAATAGCACATATATGTTGATCCCTCACCTTAAGAGAGACAATGTGGGAGAGAAAAGAGATGTAGATAGATCTAGCTAGACCTATAGAGATGATATATTTGGATCTCACCAAAAGGAGCTAAATTTGGTTCTTTTGTGGCCATTTCTTTTGGTAGAAAAGACATTAGAAGGGTAATGGAGCTAGATCTATCACATAAACTAGTTTTAATTGGTTAAAAAGAGTGGTGGAGATGGGGGGAAGGGGAGGAACTTTGAACTAGTGAGAAGAGCAATAATGGAGGTGCAATAATGGAGGGAATTGATGGCAGCCCGAGCACCAATAATTGCACAGAATACCTCTGGCGTACAAGCTTCGTGTTCGCCATAGGTAACAAAGCTAGCGCTGGCGTACAAACCAACCGACCGCCAGCACAAACATCTGCAATTTAATATATTTCGTGGCCAAACTTCCTCTGGCGTACGAGCTAAACTGTACGCCAGCGGCAACAGAAATATCGCTGGCGGGCAGAGCTTCTGTACGCCAGTGGAAGTTGGATCCGATGCCTATTCCGGGGCAAGTCGTTCCTCTTGTACGCCAGCAGTAACTTCTATTGCCCTGGCGTCCACTTAACTTTGTACGCCAGTGAAAGTAGCGTCGGCGTACAACTTTTGACGTCCGACAACAATGAGCTGGCGGCTATAGCCTATTTCCTACTAGTGGTACCCCTCCCAGTCTCGCCTCCACCAGAGGAGGCCGCCGGCGAACGCGCGCGCCCCGGGATGCGCTACGGGAGAAATCCCCACAAATCAACGTTAGTTGATCACGGCGGCGCTACTCCGACGTTGCTTACTTTTTTGGAGGTGTGGCTCATGTGTTATTCTTGTCTTTCGATCCAAATTTGCAGCTCTACGGCTCTGCCGTTCTCTGGGAATTTAACCGGTTGTGCTCTAGGCAAAAGCTTTGTGACAACATCGTTTTAGGATGTCGGATACCTTCCTGAAGGCGTCATTAGGGAGCTCTTTGTCGACATTCATCCTCCTTTGCCCTTGATGGTTGGTCATCCTTTTCTCTGCTTTCTCAAGACTCTCTCATGGTTGTCGTGTGTTATGGCAAGCTTCGTGCTCTTGGTGTTATCTCGGCTCATCTTTTCTCAACGACGACACAATGATGTCTCATCACCTTGGTAATCGTGTCGGCTTCCTGTGGTGGACTTTCCAATCAAGGTTTGTGATGGGTCACTCATTGATTGGTGTTGCTCCTGTATTGTGCCAAAAGTGTCGGTACGCACACTGGTGTGGTGCATTAGGATAGTTTTTTAGTGTTGGTATTGTGAGTCCTCGATGACACACCAGTTCCATTCGTCTTTCATGATGTCGGTCTCTCGACTTTGCTAGCTAGGTGGTGCCTTCTTTGGGGCGTCCATGTGTTCTCTCCCTATGTAATCTTACCACTTGTGCGGTTTTCGGCCCGGTTTCCCTCAATAACGGGGTCCACTTCTTAAGGTTTTCAATCCGTTTTTTCTTATAAACGGGATCAACCTGTTCTGATTTTTGATCTGATTATCCTTATAAACTGGATCAAACACGTGACATTTTGGTCACTTTGAGCAATATATCCAGGTGGGGACTCTCTCCCCCGATGATCGTTAAAAAAACTCCATAAATGCACAAACTTCTCATGTCATGTTGATCGAGCTCACAACATTACACTGACGCGGCGTTGTTAATACTGAATTCCTAAGATGAAATTCCGGTCCGGCCCCATTCATACCAATCCTAGTAAAAAAATCCTTTTCCCACGAACCCTAGGACAAATTCCCCTTCCGCGCATGACCCTAGCTAACTCCTCCACAATACCGATCGTCCTCTTTAAGCATGGGGTCGCCACTGCAATCACGTGTGTTGTGTTGGAAAGGTTCGAGAGGGAGAAGCTTTGTGACGGGGATCGGCCCCGGCAAATCCCATGGTCAGGGACCCTGGGTTTCGTATAGGAGGAAGGAGAGCGACGTGGCCTGCGCGTTGGTAGGATTCGGACGGTGACAAGCGACACATGGGGGCACGATTTACGCAGCTTCAGGCCCCCGGAGGGAAAACCCTACATGCTGCTTGTCTGATCTTGTATTGATGATGGTGTACAGAGGTGCCGTGAGGACTTTGGTGGAGAGAGATCTGTCTAGTCCTATGCGTGGGGGTTGAGAGGAGTTGTGAGATTGTCTAGAGAGGTGCCCCTGCCTCGCTTTATATAGATAGCCAGGTAGGGTTTACAAGAGTCCTAATCAATCTACAAGTAAGAGTCCTTGTCTTGCGCCTCAAGTCTTCGGCTTCATGTCTTATTCCATCATGTCGGTGTCCACGAGTGGGCCTCTGGTGGGCCGCCAGCCATGACACGCACCAGGTACCCTCATGTAGAGGAGTCGTGGGGTCACCCCCTCGTCACTTTGTCTTCTCTATGTGAAAGCACATCATGGATTTTATGGATTCTCATGAACCTTGGTCTACTATAATTGTGTGGATTCAAAGTTAAATTTTCACCATGATTTTAGGTGCGCCCCAAACATTTCATTTCATGCTCTACTTTGTAAAATATTATTGTTTTATTTGTTTTGACTCACTCCTTTCCATAATAATTGTCGCAAAAATGGATGTATCTACCACTAAAATACATCTAAATTGATACATGCATTTCAACGACAGTTAATATGGACCGGAGGGAGTGATCTTTATTGGATCCTAGGGTGTGAACTATCGTTTCTTCCTCTAGCATGATGATCCAAACACTCCATTTGTCAATGTGTTTCTTGGCAAAAGATGTTGTGAACTAACTAATAGATGAGACAAAGAAGCTCGAGTGTGAAAATCAACAACTTGGGGAATCATTGATCCAAGCGATATCCAAGAATGCTAACATGGAGGTGGAGGCTTGGTTGTATGTCTGTGATTTGCAAGTGATACACTCCCAAGAAAAGTTGATACCATGAAGAATAAAAATAGAGAACATGAAGTACTACTTGTTGATACATTGTGCTATATTTTATTGTTAGTATGATTTGTCTCACTTTTAAGTGAGGCAAAACAAATGTATATCCCACTGCAATGCTTATTGCATCTCCTGGTTGTAATATGCTTATTGTTATTTGGATAAATTATTTTTGTTGTATTCTAGTGACATGGTTACTGTATCTAGATTAAAATAGAGTGATATATCTCCATTGACACGCACTAATTCTCTGTAATATCTTTTGGATAGGATGAATTGATATAACGTAATTGAACGTAGTACATCGTATTCTGTTGCGCATAATTTTGCATAAGTGAGCAATGAAATGACATCATTTTTAGAAAATAATTTTGAGTTCAACAATATAATGCACATGTTTCAGAAGTTCATAGGCACGCTTGTGAAGTGCGGGCCACACATAAATTGTCTACATCATCGTCACATAATTCACATGTAGGAAAATTAAACATGGTTTCATAAAATTAACTTACCATCACTGTGTCACATGTTCACATAATTCACATAAACATGAACATCACAATTAAAATTAGAGATATATATGTAGCGCAACTATCTCACATCTCATGACCTCATCACAAAGTTAATTTCAATGATATCGAATCAAATTGAGGGTCCTCTTCATCTTTATTTTGTTCTTTATCATTCTAAGTTTTATTGCTCCCATGGTAGCGGTGACTTTTGTCAAAGATGGCCCATTTATTATAACATTCAATTCAACGGGTCAACTCTTTATTCACTCACAAGACTATCTTGTGTGGCCATCTTCAACATGAGATATATCAACATAAGCTCCCCTGAAATTCTTCAGTGCAAATGCCAACAAAAACTTCTCTCAAAGAAAATTTTCTTCTAACTTGCAATTTAGCAGGTCTACCTCTCAAAGACAATTTTTTTCTAACTTGCAATTTAGCAGGTCCACCTCTTCGACTATTAGATTACATTAATTCTTTAGTGCACATGTGAGCCATTGATATGTCAGTATCAAGCGCCATTAATTCTTTAGTGCATATGTCAACAATATACATATTTATTTGATCAACTTCTTAGGTAGCACTAGCCCAATTTGATATAAAAGGATCATCTACCACCTCCATTTCCACAACCTAGAAAATGATCAAAGGAAGTGTGCTTCCTTTGTGCCTGGAATAGTTTTAGCGATTTTATGGAAACTAAAATTGCATTTGCTTCATTTCCCTTTGCTGCATTTACACCATTTACTCACTCTACATTTTGTACATAAACCTGCTCAATTTCTTCCAAATAAATTTCAATAAAACCCCATCAGTAATGCGAGTGTCCACCTTTGAATTGTTGCATCATCATTGGAAACAACAAACCATCATTTATGGTTTTCTCTAGACTTAGTCGGTACATTTTTTAAGAAAATTGACCCTTGCAATGTAGATATGGCTCAAATGTATTTAGATTTTTTTATGGTAATGTTAGGACATGACTGATCGCGCCAAGTGATGGCAAAAACGACTAGTTTAGGTGCAGCGTCGCCCGAAAGAAAAAGATGGCATTTTGAACACGCCATAACTAAAAAAACTACAACGAGTTGCCATGCACATGCGTTAAAATTGTCATTTGCGTCAACAATAGTTAACATGGAAATGATTCGTGTCTATGATGCATCCCAACTTCCCAAGTATTAATCATGTTGTATAAGAGTCCTTTTTAAAATGTGTGTGCGTATTTACATCATCACTGTATCATTTTGGCATCAATTATTATCAATTTATTGGATTAACCTATTAATTTTGTGTCTATTAACAATTGTTGTTTTCAACATCATCTCTCCCCCCCTCTCTATTAGTGTACGAAGGTGACGACGACATAATAGACAAGACAAAGGGTGAAGAGCTCCAAAAAATAATATACCCCAACTCTGTGACATCTCATCGCCACATCACCCAATCAATTTTTGACAAGTCATCAACTTCAAATGCAAAACATCCTATAAGCGAACATAAAACCACTTTGGGGCTTGATTAATGCGATTTTCATATGTATGGGGTGTAAATTATAGCAAAATAATAAATGACACACATGTGGGTGGAGAAGAGTTCGCCCACACGCCTTATCAATCGTTGGTTTAACAGTGCAAGTCTTAAAGCTCCATGTCATCATATTCTGAAAACGTGTGGGCTGTGTGCTTTTCGGCCTGATGTTTTTATACGGTCAGTGATAGGCGCCGGTCGCCGGTCGACCGGCGCTAGGCGCCGGTCAGACCGCAGCCGTCCGATCTCCGCGATTTAAGCAACATTTTCGGTATATGGATGCAACATTTTTTTTGGTGTTGTTTGCAGAAAAATATTATGGTAACAAATTTTAATCGCTGACGGTAGCATTTTTACTATCGTTTACAACTTTTTTGGTACATGGATGCAACAAAAAATTATTTTGTGCATTTTTTTTCACTGTTGCAACAAAAAGTCTAATAAAAAATTACGTACCATATTTACCATCAATTTGTTGCAGCAAATTTAATCTACGCCTGTAGCTTTTTTTATAATGGTTGCAACAAAATTCGGGACCCATCATCACCGATCACACTTCATCTTTTTTGTTGTAGCAAAAATCATTAGTAACTTTTTCATATCATGCTACCAAACGAATGCGCTTAACACTAAAATACTATTAAATACATCCGTTTAGCAAAAAATAATATAGATCAATATAATAATATTAGTATAATAGTAGTACAAATAGTAGCATTTTATACTACGGTTGTAACATTTATCATATGTCACATGCAGCAAAAGCGGAAAAGTAGGCACAAGTGGACCTGACCGACCGGCACGTAGACTTTGGCCGGTCGGCGGGCCACCATCATTAGCGTTTTTATACAGATTTGCTCGCACCGAGCAACGTTTTCTTATCCTCTGCCCAAACTTTCTGTGTGATGTGTAGCTATTTCGCGCTAACTCTTTGGGCCCGGTTGTTTTAGATTCGGCCTAGTGCATGGTTATGTACGATGTGGCGATGCTTATATTTTTAAAACGGTGGCTCAGATTGAAATGTGATATGTATGTAATTTGCTCAGAATTTTATTTACTTTCATAAAATCTACTTTTTTTTACCATTTTTGCAATTGTTAAACATGCTATTTTCCTGTTAATTATAGATCATACCATTTTTGTAAATGGATTGTGTGATATCTAATTAATCGTAACTCATGGAAATTTCTTATTTTTGACATATGGCAATTATATGTAGCTTATGGGTCTTGGTAATTATTATTTTTACGAAAGGCCAACCATTAATTTCATGAGACATGTCAATTCTTATTTTGTATGACATGACATTTTTTATGCGTTGTCTTGGTGGTACATATTTATTAAAACACTATAATTATTGTTTCTATGACATGATTTTTTTTTATTTCATGGTAATTACTATTATTTTTGCCATGTTTGTAATTGTTAAACATGTTGTTTTCCTGTTATTTAAATCATATTGTATCATTTTGTAAATGTATTGTGTGATAAATAATTAATCGTAGCTCATGGCGATTTTTATTTTTTGAGATGTGACAATTATCATTTCTATGTAGCTTATGGTTGTTGGTATTTTTTGTCCATGAAAAAATATTATTTTATGAGACACGAAAACTCTTATTTTGTGTGACATGACAATTTTAATGTGTTGTATTTGGGAACACATTTATTAAAATACAATAATTATTATTTGTGTGACATGACAATTCGTATTTGTTGTACATGGCAATTCTTTATTTTGTGTGACATGGTATTTATTATTTGTGTGTCATAAAAAATATTATGTGTTGGCATCTCTTTTACTAAAACACGACATTTTTTGTTTAAATGTTGACCATGACTTTTCTTAAACACAAACATAACACTGTGTGAAACATGGTGATTTTCTGTTTAAAATGTTGAGCTTTGCTTTTTTTAGTAGAACATGAAAAAATTGCCATGGGTCCAATGGTTCAATAGGTTTTCGCCCCCATGACAATTTTCCCTTTCTTTGTTTTGTAGATTGTTTTTGTATAGGTTGTGATGGTTTTTTGTTGGACAAATTCTTTTTAAACCATCTATGGCAAATTCTTATTTTTGTTGGACATGTCAATTCTTATTTGTAAGATATGATAAATTTTATTTGTAGGACATGGCAATCATTATTTGTAGGACAGGGCAATTCTTATTTGTAGGACAGGGCAATTCTTGTTCATAAGATATGTCAATTCTTACTGATAGGACATGACAATCCTTATTCGTAGGACATGGAAATTCTTATTGGTATGATATGTTAATTTTTACATGTGGATCATGATACTGTGCGAAACATGACAATTTTTGTTGAAATTAGTGAACATGGCTGTTTTGAGTAGAACATGATAAATTTGACATGGTTATAATAGCGCAATAGCTTTTTCACCCCATGCCAATTTTGTCATATTTTTATTTTTAATTTTTTTTATATAGGTCACGATGGATCTTTGCATATGGCAAATTCTTATTATTGCATATGGTAAACTCATAGCATTTTTGTTTTCAAATCATTCATGGCAAATTCTTTTTTTGCTTGAGACGATAATAATTTTTTGTATATAGCTTATGGACATGAAAATTCTTACTGATAGGACACAAAAGAAATTATTTGTAGGTAATGAAATTTTATATTTTGTGTTACATGACATTTCTTATACGTGAGATATGAGTACATGACACTTGTTATACTAGATGATACCCCGCGCGTTGCTGCGGGGATTTTTAAGAGAAAAAATATAAGATTTTTTTTGAAACATGAGAAAAATTATTAAGTGTAATATAATTTGATTATAAATTCTTTTTAAAAATCAATACTGTTCAGAGAAAAAATGTAAGAAATTTGATGAAAACCCAAAAAATTGAGTATGATTTTTGTTTTGTTAATTTATTAGCTTAATATATGGTGAGACAATATGAGATGAAAATAATGTTGACTAGAGATAGTGGAGACATCTCCACTATTGGCTAAGCCTAAAGCAACAATATCAATTTTAGATGTGCATAGAAAAATAAAATATGAGATAAATCATAAATTTTTTTATAAAAAAGTCTCTTATAAATTCTGAGGCTAAGTGCGCAAAATTTTATTATTTATTTAGGTTGAATTTGCATGCAATTAATGGAAGCATGTGCATGCATAGTTAATGGATTTTTTGCATGATGGACCTACTTGATGATGTGGATAGCTTGCATGTCAAGATAGATAAGTTAGTGGGGAAGAACTATTTAGGTATTATAGATGTCTGCACGATGATTCTTTTTTATATTTTTATCATATGATTTTTTTTCCATGTCAAATTTGTTCAATTTTTTTTACTATGTCAAATTGTTTAAATTTTGCCAAAAATGTTTACTATAAATTGGCCATGGCAATTTTATATTTACACCTATGAGAATTTTTTATTTTTATTTTTATCATCTCTGCTTTAAAAATTGATTGCATTGTAGCAAAGCAAAAAATATTTTTATCACAACAAAAAAATTCAAACTTTTTTTATCACGGAGAAAAAGGGAGCGTTCGAGCCGTGTGTATGCCCACACCGAACGATTTCGTTCGGTGGGGGGAGAGACGCCCCGAACAAAATGTGCGGGCGAGCAGCCTACCGCCCGCACATCAGGCTCCTCGGGGTCCAAATTATATGGTTTTCAGACGAGTCATTACGGATCCGTTGAGACATAATTTAGGGGTGGGTAGTATACTTTCCTATTTCTCAAATCATTTAATTTTTATATTTTTTCACGTATAGTTTTCTGCTTTTTTTAGAGAGAAAGATGGAGATTCTCTTTGGTATATTTTTTTAGGTAATCTCCGAAGCTTTATTAAAACGTCACAATGTTTACATGGACGAAATTAAGTTTGCATTGATGGCCTAACAACGGTGTCGGCCAGGTCCGAGCGACAGATTGTGCTTCGCGAGATTGTGAGCCTTGAAATTTGAACCCCTACTTTCAAAACTAATATTATAAGAAACGAAAAATAAATTTTCTATCCGATATTTCATGTATGATATCGTCCACCACAATTTTGCAGCCCGAAGCAATATGGATCCTTGCTTTATAAAGATCGTCGGTATATATTATATACGGTTTTGCTAAAGCACATCTAGATGTGCCATAAGTATTGCACATCTAAGTACTATACCATTGATTTTATGTAAAGATTTGTGCGGTGTTTTTTGTATGCTTGTTTGATACACTTAAATGTACAATAACTAGGGCACATTTAAAATAAAATTAAACGACAGTGCACATCTGTCTATGACACATCTAGATGTGTTGCTTCCCCAGACACAGATCCATAGGCCTGGTAGTAGCCGATCCACCACCGACCCGGCCTAACAGAGTACCACCGACCCGGCCTGGCAAGGCCCAACACCAGACCACCTTCATCCCCTCCCCCCCAGTCTGACCAAGTGACGACGACTACTCGAAGTCCCAACGCTCCCCCAGTGGCCAGCGCCTCCAGTCGCTCCCAATTCCTCCGCGTGCGGCGCGCCGCTCCCGGCAGCCTTGGTCGCCGCCGCAGACTCCACCAACCGTAGGCCGCCGCCGCCCTTCGAACTCTCCAGCCTCCGCCGCCATCTTCAACCGCTTATATGCTTACGCTCCTACCAAATCGTCTCCGAGGTGAGTAGATCCTGGGCTCTGATGCTGCTGTGGTCGAATAAATTTGTGAGAATGAACCCATCGATGGAATTTTTTGGGGTTACGTTTCCTGCTGTAACCTCCATGCTTACTTATACGGAATCATAGGATAGAAATGCCAAGACTAGTGGCTTTTCGTCTGAAAAAAATAGAGGACTAGTGGCTTTTCTGATGCAGTTTACATACAAAATGTTTGGCTATATGTTGATTTTCTTCATGTGATTTGAAAATGCAAGTTGCATTTGAGGGCGGCTGTTCCGTGTGTGATTGACACATAAGGCAGCAATTGCTGTTGCCTGTTGCCTGTTGGTGTGCAACAGAAATGGGTAGGCCTCCAAAGCGTCTCTAGGTCAGGGAATGAAACGTAGTGAGTAGATCCAGTACCCTAGTAGTACTTCCCTTGACGGATTCGGTTCAGAGTCGTTCTGTCAATATTTTTTATTGCAATCTAGGGAGACTCCTAATATGTTAAGTTAGGTCTTAGTGTCCAAACTTTTACACTACACAAAGTAAGTTTGATATTACCATTCTAGTACAAAATATGCAAGTGTGGATACCTAGATTTACTTGAATTCATTAGATTGTTGTGCTGTTTTCCAAAGGAAAAGTAAGTTATACAGTTGATATCTGAATGTGTTCCTCGATACAGTATATCCTTCCCTAAATCAGGTGGAAATCACCTTCCCTGAATGTGAATTATTATCCAAGATGAACTATTCAGAAACAACCCGGTCCCGACCTGATGTGTCTGGAAACATCAACCATGTTTTCAAATCCTAGTTGTGACCATCCGATGCAAGGCTCACAAGATGGTGTGATGACTTGTTTGGTAACATGCCACGATGATCGTGGCTGTGTAATAACGACCACTGTAGCTTTGATAATCTTGGTTAAATTTGCTTATTCCCTAGTGACAAGAATTCTTATCAATTTTAGACACTTGAATCATACTAACAATATCTTTGATGGTTTCATGCTATGCATCCATGAATGACTCAATGAGTGTATGAGAATCCCCCAGCAACCATCAAGAGTCAACCAAACTCAGTCAAATAGTGCAGATTGTATAAACGCCCAAATTGTTAAGTATGGCGACAAGCGTTAGAGCCCAAATGGCAGTGGTCAAATTGTAGAAAGGAAATAATAAGTCCCATCTGCATGGCGTTCTCGTATGTGAAAAATAACTATGCAACTTCCTTTTTTGGACATGAGCTACTGGAGTAGCCGAAACAGGGCAGCGTTAGATTTATTTCGTAACATAAAATCTGGAAAATTAGACAATTATCATTCTGGAACTTGTGAATGCATGTATACCTTTGATTTTCAGATGCACGATGCGTGCTATATTGATAGTAACGTCAGGTGTCAGATTATTAGTTTGATTGCCTTGTATTGCCTTAACATTTCAGTGTTATTTCTCTCAAAATGTAGATTTGACCCCATCGAAAGATGTAAATGAAAAATTGAATCCATTATTCATGTTTTTAAGGATGTCAATGTGTTGCCTCATGCAGCGCAACCAAACTGCATTTCAGTCTGACAGATTGACAACACTTGATTTCTATGTTGATGATAATAGATGCAGACACATCATTCTCTGAGTGATACTTGATAAATTTCAGGCCGCTTGAATTGTAGGACAACATAAATATTGTTTGCTTCTTTCAAATGTTTTTCTTTTCTTGATTTTGATTCCAGAGTGTGCAATGTGGTTCGTGTTTTCCTGTACCAGCATAAATCCTCTGAATACCTGTAATCCAAATGCAGTTGAGCGGTCCAAGTAAAGCAGAGATGGCTACATCAAAAGCAGTACAGGAAAGCACGGGGCTGGAACCCAGTAGGCCTCGGGTGCTCCTTGCTGCTTCAGGAAGTGTAGCCGCTATAAAGTTCGAGAGCCTCTGCCGAATCTTCTCCGAGTGGGCGGAAGTCCGAGCCGTGGCCACCAAGTCATCATTGCACTTTATTGATAAATCATCTCTGCCAAGTGACCTAATTCTCTACACCGATCATGATGAGTGGTCTACCTGGACAAAGATAGGGGATGAAGTTCTGCACATAGAGCTGCGGAAGTGGGCGGATATCATGGTGATTGCTCCCTTATCAGCAAACACTCTTGCCAAGGTCTGTTTTCTCCCCCGCATGAACCGTTAGATTCGATGTTGCATCCCTGAACCAATTAAGAGGACAGCAAAGCTGACATTACATTAGTTTCACAGATTGCCGGTGGGTTATGCGACAACCTCCTGACGTGCATAGTGCGAGCATGGGACTACGACAAGCCGCTCTTCGCCGCACCAGCCATGAACACCTTCATGTGGAACAACCCGTTCACCGAGCGCCACATCGAGACGATCAACCAACTCGGCATATCCTTGGTCCCGCCCATCACGAAAAGGCTGGCTTGCGGGGACTACGGAAACGGTGCGATGGCTGAGCCCTCACAGATTCACACGACCGTGAGGCTCGCGTGCAAGTCACTGACATTCGGTACAGGCGCTTCACCAGTGATTCCTTCCAGCAGCCACCATGTCTAGCTGATTGTTGTTGCTTATCAGGTGTTAACCTTATCACTTTGGGTTTTTTTCCGCCCATATCTGGGTGTAAGAAGTGGAGAGTATCATCAGGTGTTTGTTTATTATCATTGATATCTGTATTGACCAGCATTAGAGATTGGGAAATTGTTGTTGCTTCACCCATAATTGAGAGTATCATCAGGAGTACACTACAAGTCTACAACTATCTACTTCAACTATCTATATTTTGGTACGGAAGGAGTATATTGTATTGACCAGCATTTGAACTTTACTGTGACGGTTTACAAATAACTCCGGTTGAGTCTCGTCGGCAAGAAGAGAAATTCTGTTCCTCCATCTGGTGTGGTGGACACTGCACGTCTGCACTGTCGGGGTCGGAGCAAGGTGAGAATGTGACGTGGCGCGGGAAAAGGTGCTCTGGTGAATCAGAACCTGTGACTAGGCAACAAGAATACAAGATAAGATAACGCCAAATCCAGATAAGCATCTGGTAGTGAGTGGCGGGGGATGTGAATTCATTCAGTTCGGTCGTCGTCCTGGCCTTGCTAGTTGCTATCTGCAATAACAGGGACACTTTGGATTTGTAGTCCACTATGCCACAACGTTGTGGTGAGGGATGAATGGTTGGTGATTTTTGTTGACTCGTCTGGATAAATGGGTAATGGTGTCTAATTTGGCACGTCACAAGTTCATATTTTATGAGTAGTGGAACTCGAAGAAAATGTGGCAATGGACAGCCATGAAAAAGAGAAATGCTTCAGCCAAAATGCGTGAAAGGCCATGAGGTGTTCTTGCTGCGTAGAAACTTCAGTCACAACTAATTTGTAGGAACAGGCAGAACACGAGGATATGATAGGATCGCATGTATAATACTCTCTCCGTTTTTTTAATATAAAACGTTTTGGCAAGCTAATTTAGCTAGCTTAAACGTCTTATATTAATGAACAGAGGAAGTATAGAGTATTGTGAAAACATGGATTTTGGTGTGAATGGGTGTTTGAGTATTGTGAAAACATGGATTTTGGTGTGAATGGGTGTTTGATTCGCAGGAATAGGAAGAATACTAGGAAAATAGCCAAATCAAGGTTAAAGCACATTCGAAGGTTAGATTAGGTTAGTATTATACAAATTGTGACATTTGCATTGTCCTTTGTGCATAGGACTTCGAAGAAAGAGGTTTGAGCTTATTGTAACTTTGAAACTCAACTCGATGGAAAACTACTCAGTTTTTCTTCTTCGATAGTCTATTCCTTTGAATCAAACTAGCAAGGTGGCCCTCGCAAATGCGAGGGCTAGTACTATCATCCTATGTATTTTCATTATTTATATTCTTAGTCATATTTTCTATTTATTTTCTTGGTACATGTTACAATTTCCTATATGATCATGTATTATTTTTTGTATTTTTCTTATAGTTTTTCCATGCTCATGTACTATATTTCTGCATCCTTTTTTCACCATTTTCTAATTCAAATCCCTACTTATGTAATATAAATCCATGTATAATAGAAAATGAGAGATATCTAGGGGTCTCCATCTGGAGCACTTAGAATTATTTTTGCAAATATCCTATTATATGATGTAATTTTTTTGGGATGTACTTCTTCCGTCCTAAAATAAGTGTCATAGATTTGTCTTGAAAGCTCAAGAATGATCAGAGGGGGAGGGGGTGAATGATCACTTCTAAAATTTTTAAGGAACTTAGAAGGAATTCATGCAAACTGCGAAGGACTAAGGCATCTCGAAGGAAATACAGTGTCGAAAGTAATGCATGGCTCGAAGGGATTGGGAGCGAAAGAAAACATCGAAGACAAACAGGCAACGAGTAAATACTTAATGTAAACGCATGAAGGAAAACGAGCCTGACACGACGATGTTTGGTAAACCAGTTCACACTCTGCAAAGTGCTACGTCTGGTTGGAGGGACTGGTGATTGAACACCTGGAGAAAAACTCTCTCCGTCCTATTCTCCACTGCAACAAACTCCTCGAGCTTGTCCAGTTTTCACTCGTGGTAGATGATTCAGGACATCTCCGAGACCTTTACAAACTTCCTTCAGCAGTGACAATTTCTCTTCGACTGCTTGACAGGCGACGCCTAACCGTCTAGGAGACTTGCAGTTCTCCAAGATAAAAAGATCGGCTAATCTCAACCTAAGTCATAGTGAATTGCTCAACTCAGTTCAGACTTGGGATTTTGGTTTTCTCTCGATGAATCTCTCTTGGGATGCTCACAGACTTCTGTCTTAGAATCTTCAGTGGAGCAGCCAACCCAAAATGGCAGGTAGGTGCGGGGTATTTATAGTTGGCAATCCCGATGGGTAAAATGACTGAAGTGACCCGATGCAACCGCTTGACGCGTGTCCACAACGGTCGAATTCCAATCAATGCGCAACTTTACTTGAGGAACAAGTAAGCTGACTTACCGAGCGAGTTCTCTCTCGAAGGCACGAAGTGCGAAGACTTTGCCTTCGAGCTATTCACTCGACTCAGTAAGATTTCTCTCGGTAGGCTTTAGTGGGTTTTGGTTGAGTAGAGCAAATTCACTTGACTAAGATCTCAACTAGAAAACCCCTCTTGATAGTACGGTTTTTCCTACGACTCAAGAAAAATAAAGAGAAACTAGTAAAAAGACTAAGTCTTCGACCAGCTTCAGCTTTCTCCTCGTTGCGCTTTTACTTGAGAGAGACTTTTTCTTCGACTACCTTTTTAGGGGTCGTCTTCCTTCAAAGGGTTCGGTAGATGACTGCAGCTCTGCTGCAGTGAGTTGTCCTTCGACCTTCTACTTGCAAACTCCATTCTTTCGGAACCTAAGTATCTGTTTATACTCGAAAACAATATTAGTTCCACTTCTGCTTTGTCCAACAATGTCCAAAACCTTCGGGGGCAAAACTTGCTCTTACAATCTCCCCCTTTTTGGACGATTGTTGAAAAAACAGGCATCGATAAATAATTGAAAAAGTTTTGAGTTTTCGTTGATAAACCAGTGCTAAGATCGATGAAATACCCCCCCTTGATGTATGCACGGAAGATAAGAGTTTCCTGTGAAGTGCATATTTGACAAATAGAGTCGAGGGAAAAACATCAATAATCTTAGCGAGTGAAATTGCATTCCAGATAATATCCAATGAGAAACATGCAATCTCCTCGAATGACCTGTGAACTTATATGAAAGAAAACTTCCTGTAAAAGGTTAAGTATCGCAAGCAGCAGATAGATATCTTATGAAAAAGAGTAGCAGTTCACAGTCCTACTTAGAGTTAGTTACAACTAGATCGAATATGAATCGAAAGTTTGTTGAAACTACTCAGAAAACCTCAAAGTTCAAAAGTTTATCGAATGAAAAGCAAAGCCCTTAACCCCGTAGGCAAGCTAATTTCTTCGATGCCACTACATCTCCCCTTTTTGTCACAACGTACAAAAAGTCGAGAGAATAGGGTCGAAAGAAATCCCTACTCATTGTGGCGGCTCCGGCGACGTCGAGAGGATTCAGCGAGCGTTGGAGCACGACGAATTGGGCGAGCGCCTGGAGGAGTGATCTTCGTGCAGAAGGAGTGTTGATCTCCAGAAGATTCCAGCTGCGATTCCGGAGGGGTCCTGGGGCTTCGAGGGTGTGGAGTGTAAACTCTCGCTGGACGTCGAGGGGCTTCATCTTGCTCGGAGTCGGAGGAGAAGGTGTTCAAAGTGATGTGGTAATAGTCATCAACACTGAGTACATCTCTGTTCTTCGGCAGCCGGGGGATATTGGGATCCGGGCGATCTACTCGATCATCATTAGTCCAATTTCTGTTCAGATGGGGAGGATATTCTTCGAAGCCACATCGTTGAAGTTGACCGAGGGAATTGAATTTCCGCAGTCCTTTCCAATCTCGGCGAAGACATTCACGCAACATCTGATTGTTGTTCATGGTAATATTGCGCAAATGATTAATCTCGTCCATCAAAGCTTGCTTCTGAATGAAATCTTGGTCGATGTGATGTTGAAGCATTTTCTGGGACCGAAGAGAAACTTCCATGTGATGCACTGACTTGATAAACTTCGAGCGAACATTACGCTCGGTTAAGTGGGCGCGGATGCCAGTGTGCTCAGCATATTGATCGTTGGGTCGAGCAACAATCTGCAATACTTCCCTAACTGGTGGAGTGAAAATCTTTGGGAAAATTGACACGGGGAATGGCACGTCCCGAGAGTAATTGCAGATAGCCATCAGCCATTGTGCATACGGCTTGTGAGAATTGTGATCATCAGCACAAGAAACCAAAGTTCTGATGAAGTAGTCTTCAAAATCGAAAGGATGACCATGGACTAACTTCAACAGAGCAAGTTGTACGTCATTGGGAATAGGAAAATCATCGTGCACATCGAGCATTGGCATCAAAGTCTTCGAAAGAATATAAAACCATGCCTTTTCTTCAAAGACTAAGTGTCTTGGCTTGGGCTCAGCCGGGTAGTTATCTCCTACGACATCTGGATTCATGATCGTCGAAAATTCAGCAGGAGTTGGAGCAGGTAAGTCATGAATCTTATGTGGTAATCCTTCGAACCAAGGTAAATTGATGATGGCCAGAAATTGATCGACAGTCATATGGAATGCTTGGCCTTGGATCATATAATCAAATTTCCACGTCTTCGAGTTCTCGGGATCACCAGTGACATAGAGCGTTGCATAAAATTGCTTGATAAGCTCGGGATTGTAGCCACAATCGAGAGCAAACATCTTGTGAGCATGAAGACCATCAATTGTCTCGGCAACATTCTCGAAACATGAAGTGGAGTACACCGAAGGCATATCGAGGTATTCATGTTGCTAGCCTTGTTGTACAGCACACGAGTATAATAGATGGCTTGCTCTTGGGTCCAAAACCGAAGAGAATATGCACTTCTGGGATTCTCGTAGGGATTGGTTCCGAAGAAAAATGGCTTGTGTTCGCGCCTTTTGAAGATGGGGCCTCCTCGAGGAACATCTGAGCGGAACAGAGGCAACATTTCTCTCGGATGAGCAGAATGGAGCAGCTCATCAACAGGAAAAACTTCGGCAACATTGTCTGGCATTTGGAAAACTGGGTCAGCAGGGCGAGGAATTGAAGATGGAACATTTACAATGTCCTGAGCTGGGATGGCTGCAGGAGCATTTTCCTCGGCCTGCGCTTCGACGGCAACTCCTTCGTCGGCATTAGCATTCTGAGCGGCCTCTTCATTTTCCATGGCTTCCAAATCTTCGTCTAGTTGTGCGAAATCATCAACCATTTCTTCGTTCGAGGAACTTGATGAGGAGGAGGAAGAACTGTCACTAGAACCGTCATCTCCAGAACTATTTCCTTCGACGACATCTTGACGAGCAGAAACTGTCGTGATATCAACATCAGCGTCTTCTTCTTCATGCAGAGTCTGGGCAGAGGAGTAATCTTTCTGAGCAGAGGAGATGGGGGCTTGAGGTTCTTGCTCGACCTGAGCAAGTTGCTCGGTATCTGCTTGGGCTTGGGTCTCGATGGCTGGGGTGGTTGATGGAATAATGTTCGGTGGTGATGATGGTTTTGATGGTGGCGACGAGGCTTTTGGTGGTGATGGTTGACGAGGTGGAGGTGTTTGTTGGCGAGGTGGAGGTGTGGCTTGGCGGGGTGGAGTTTTCTCACGAGGAGGAGTTGGTTGCTTGGTGGGGGTTGGTGCAGCTTCTTGTCGTGCTGATGCAGCAACGACCTCGGTAGACTTGGCCTTCTTGGCATTCTTTTCGATCTCTGGCGTCCCACGCGCAGAGGTTGGGGCAGCAGACTTTCTCTTACGAGATTGTCTCTTGTATAGGGCATCATTGTGCTCTTTGCACACAGCCAACACGATTTGTCGAACCTTTTCATACACAGCGGTCAGGTTTTCCTTCTGTGCCCTTCTGGATGCTTCAGCGGTGGCAATCTTGGATTTGAAAAACTTTCGGGACTCAATGTCCTCGGTTTCTTCTTGAAGTTGTCTGGAGTAAAAATTCACTTGCTCCTTGTCCTTGCGATCCTGGGTGATATACCCTTCCCAGCGAATCATGTATCGAGCAACATGCTCTTGGATTTTAGCAGGGACATCATCCTCGGCAGTGACTTTGCTCAGTGTGGTAGCCTTCTTCCAGAGGATATGAGAAATATTTGCAGCATCCCAAGGAGCATGGGCAGCAGAATCTCCTTCGTTTGAGCTCTCTTCATCGGCACGAGGGCCGGAAACAACAGGTGCAGCAGGTGCAGGTGCAGGAGTTGGGGAGGCTCGAGGAACTGGAACATTCTAAGCCTTTTGCCTAGCCTCCTTGGCTTTCTTCTCGGCCTCCTTGGTGGCTTTGGCAGCAGCAATGGGTTTGGTGACGGCACTAGGGGCCGCAACTTTATCCTTCGAGGCGCTAGGGGCCTCAGCATTTTTCTTCGCAACACTTGTGGCTGCAACCTTTTCCTTCGTGACTGTGGGAGTCACAACTTTCTCGGTGGCGCTGGGGGCCACGACCTTTTCTTTCGGTGCATCAGGAATTTTGCCTTCAGCAATTTGTCGACGATACTTTTCACTGACCAAATGTAAAATGCCTAGTTGTTGAGCAACCTGGGCCTTTTTATGCTCGGGCTGGCTGTGAAAGTTTAGGAGCTTGGAATTTGTCAAGTCCTTTGCTTCTTGCTCTTTTTGCTTTGCCAGCCTTTCTCTACGTTGAACAAGAGTTTCATCATCCTCAGCAACTTGAGCTTGCTTTCCCTTCGATTTGACCGAAGGTTTTGGTTGGCGAGCTTGAACTGGTGGAGCAGATGAAATGGGCGGATCAGTGACCAAGTTGGTCAAGTCAATATTTGCTCGAGGAGCCTGTGTAGCTGGCTCCTGGATCCTAATGCCTTTACTGCCCGGCTTCGTTTTCAGAGGAATGTCCTCGACATCAGCCTCTGTACCAGGGTCTTGATCATCTGATTTTGCTTCTTCATTGGAGCTTGCATCTGGTGGCGAGACAATTACCACCCTTTTCTTTCGCTTGGCTGATTTCTTGCCAGCCTTCGATTTGGCACTTGGGACAACTTCCACGGTACCCTCAGCAGCAGCAGCCTTCTTTTTAGCTTTGGCTTCTTTTCTTTTATGTGCTCGTGCTTCCCGAGCATCAACCAGCTCTTGAAAATCGGCAGGAGTTTTCAGAGAGGATGGATGAGCATCAGCTGGAGGAGGTGGTCGATTATCTTTCGTCCACTTTGGCCTTAAAGCTTTGACATCAGACCAAGGATTTTTCATAGCAAACAGACTCTCCCAGCGTGGCATAAGAGACTTGTACTCATACGAACGAAGCGCTTGACGTCTTCGAATCTCTTGTAGACGGTTTTCTCTCGTACGTTCATCCTCAGAACCTTCAGGCGTTCTTAACTTCTTTTCGATGATCAACTCCTCTGATAATCCTTCAGAGTTGTTGGTGATTCTTGTTCGGCCTCCCACACGCTTGGGTGCGCTGACATTTCCTTCGATCCCAGACATTTTCCTGTGAAAAAGATAGGTACGAGGGAAAGTAGGGAAGTTGTGAACAAGTACCAGCGGATTTCGAGGAAAATCGTTTTGAATGCAGTAAACTTATTGATAAGCATGTCTTGCAGCAAGTTTTTCAAGCAAGTGCTAGGCTAGATTTCCATCGGGTGTAAATCTAACGAAGAACTTGTATGAACGATTTGCGCAACCAAGTCTATCGATACGTTTCTGAGGAAATTGCTAAAGTGAGAGAATCCGAGGGATTTCTTACCTAGCTCAGATGGGAATCGACAGAAAACGCTAGAAACAGATTTCCCAAGAATCAATGATCCAAACGGATCAAACAGACCTAAGAAAAAGAGAGAAAATCAAGAACAAATCTGGATACGATGAACAGATGAGATTGGAATCGTGTCCAGAGCCACACATACCCTAACTTGGCAATGTGCGGCGACTACGGCGACGTGGGTGAAGTTCCTCGTCGACGGGTAGGTCTCCGGCGGCTTCCTTCCGGCAGCAAAGCGGCGAGGGAGTCGACGGCGACGAGCAGCACGGCGACGCGCGAGAGAGAACTTCGGGAGCAGAGAGAAGAAGTCGAGGAAATTGCGATGGCTGAGCCGGTGGCGTGGATCAGTATTTATAGGGGAGGGGGTCTGACATAACTGTCAGATCTGATCCAACGGCGCAGATTTCGCGTCTCTCCACATTCAACGGACGGATTATGTGGCGGTAATCGCGGGAAAATCCCAACGAACCGAAAGAAAGTTGCTCCACGTCCGAGACCAAACTCATCGAACATCGAGTATAAAAGTAGATAAACGTTCGATAGATTTACCTTCGAAATCAATGACATTCGAAGGGAATCTTGATCGAGTACATATATACATGTTCACGAGAGAAAAGCACAGATGGGGTAGGGATAGAATAGAGGGAAAACAGGGTCCGATGCTTAATCAATCCGAGGGGAAAACAGTGATAAAACCCGGAGTGGTAAGTGTATAGGACAACACCAAACGAACAAAAACAAACGAAAAAGAAACACGATAGAAAAATAACGTAAGTAAACAACATAGAAAGAAAACATATAATACATAGTACCGATAGTTATGATCTTACTGCACATTGCGTGAGTCCAATATGTTTAACTCACACCTTAGTGCACATAACCTCTTTTCATCCAAGGGCTTCGTAAAGATATCAGCCAATTGATCTTCGGTGCGTACATGGTTGATCACAATATCTTCTCGCTGAACGTGATCTCGAAGAAAATGATGACGAATGTCAATATGCTTCGTTCGAGAGTGTTGCACAGGGTTATGTGCAATCTTGATAGCACTCTCGTTATCACATAGCAATGGAATTTTCTTCACAAGAATACCATAATCTTTCAGCGTTTGCTTGAGCCACAGAATCTGAGTGCAGCATGAACCGGCAGCAATATACTCGGCTTCAGCCGTAGAATTAGATACGCAATTCTGTTTCTTCGAAGCCCAACAGACAAGTGATCTACCGAGAAAATGACATGTGCCCGAGGTAGATTTCCTGTCGACTCGATCACCAACCCAGTCAGAATCTGAATATCCAACGAGATCAAACTGGGCACCCTTGGGATACCAAAGTCCCAAAGATGGTGTGTGAGCCAGATATCGAAGAATTCGCTTGACAGCAATATGATGTGATTCTTTCGGGTTTGCCTGAAAACGAGCACACATACAAACTGATAGCATAATGTCAGGTCTAGATGCACAAATGTAAAGAAGCGAACCGATCATCGAGCGATATTTCTTCTGATCGAAAGGTTTGCCCTTCTCATCTGCATCTAGATGAACATTCGTAGGCATTGGAGTCTTGATAGTTTTGCAACTGACAAGATCAAACTTCTTCAGGCAATCTCTGAGATACTTCTCTTGAGAGATGAAAGTCCCATTCTTCTGTTGACGGATTTGAAGCCCGAGGAAGAACTTCAATTCACCCATCATAGACATTTCATATTTCTTCGACATCATACGAGCAAATTCTTCGCTAATATCAGGGTTAGTGCAGCCAAAGATAATATCATCGACATAAATTTGACACACAAAAAGATCATTTTTGTATGCACGAGTAAATAGAGTCGGATCAGTTGTTCCTGGTTTGAAGCCCTTCTTCAGAAGAAAATCCTTCAGAGTTTCATACCAAGCACGAGGAGCTTGCTTTAACCCATATAGGGCCTTGTGCAACCTGTACACCTTATCAGGATTCTTCGGGTCTTCAAAACCTGGTGGCTGCATAACATATACTTCTTCTTCGATTTCACCGTTAAGAAATGCACTTTTGACATCCATTTGATATAGCAATATACCATTGTAATTGGCAAAAGCAAGCATGACACGAATGGATTCAAGTCGAGCAACTGGAGCATAAGTCTCACCGAAATCAATACCTTCGACTGTAGCCTTGAGCAACCAGTCGAGCTTTATTCCTTACCACAATGCCATCTTCATCTTGCTTGTTGCGAAAAATCCACTTCGTACCAATGATATTATGCTTCTTGGGATCAGGTCTATCAAAAAGGGACCAGACTTTATTTCTTTCGAACTGATTAAGTTCTTCGAGCATTGCAGTCATCCAGTCTGAGTCCTTCATGGCTTCATCAAATTTCGATGGTTCTAGCATGGATACAAACGAGAAATTTCCACAGAAGTTAGCTAATCGAGTATGAGAACGAGTGGTGGGACAACCTGGTAACCGAATCTCTTCGAGAATTGAGTCGACGTCCACTCTTCTTCGAACACGAGGTAAAACTCCTTCATAGTCTTGTGGATCCGGTTGTTCTTCGGGATCAGCTTGACCTTCGGGATCAGCTTGTCCTTCGGGATTAGCTTCTCCTTCGGGTTGGACATTTTCTTCGTTTAAATGTTCTCCTTCGACCTGTACATCATTTGTTTCAGGATGTTGATCTCCAGCGCCCCGGGCTATGTGTGGGAACATTGGACCATCATCATCCTTGTTTGCTTGACGTGCATTTCCTTCGACAGGTCGAATATCTCCAATGGCCATGTACCTGATAACTTCATCCAAAGGTGGTTCATCCACGTTAAGAGGTAATTGCTCTTTTTGAGAGCCGTTAGTTTCATCAAATCGAACATTTACAGTTTCTACAACTTTGCCAAGATGAGAGTTGTAAACTCTGTAAGTGTGAGAATTCAAACCATAACCTAGGAGAAAACCTTCATGAGCCTTTGGGGCAAACTTGGAGATGTGATTCATATTTCTGATATAACATGGAGCACCAAAAACCCTGAGATATGAAACATTTGGCTTTTTACCAGTAATAAGTTCATGTGAAGTTTTCTTCAGAAACTTGTGTAGATAAACCTTGTTGATGATATGACTTGCAGTATTGATTGCTTCGGCCCAGAACCTGATAGGAGTCTTGTATTCAGCAAGCATTGTTCTGGCCATTTCAATAAGTGTTCGATTCTTTCTCTCGACCACACCATTTTGTTGCGGTGTATAAGCAGCCGATAATTCATGAGTAAAGCCATATTCATCAAGAAATTCTTCGATATGAGTGTTTTTGAATTCTGTACCATTGTCACTTCTGATATGCTTGAGAGATAATTCATATTCAGTCTGAGCTCTCTTTGCGAAGGTTTTGAAGATTTCAACAACCTTGCTCTTGTCATCTAGAAAGAAAACCCAAGTATATCGAGAGAAATCATCAACAATAACCAGACCATACTTGTTATCTCCAAGACTAGCATAATTTTGAGGACCAAATAAATCCATATGAAGTAATTCAAGAGGACGAGTAGTAGTCATTATAGTTTTTGCTGAGTGATGTTTCTTGGCAATCTTTCCTGCTTCACAGGCACTGCATAGACGATCTTTATCGAATTTAACATTATCAATTCCAACGATGTTCTTCTTCGAGATAAGAGTTTGAAGGTTTTTCATTCCTGCATGCCCAAGTCTTCGGTGCCATAACCAACCAGAAGTGGCTTTGGCCATTAAACATGTGGACACTGCAGGTCCCGAGGAAAAATCAACGACATAAAGATCACCTTTGCGATATCCTTCGAACACGAAGGAATAATCATCCTGTGAAAAGACAACACAACGAGAAGCAGAAAACAGTACAAGTATACCCATATCACAAAGTTTTGAGATAGACATAAGATTATATCCAAGTGATTGAACAAGCATAACCTTATCAATATGCTTATCCTTCGATATAGCAACCTTAACCAAACCAATTACTTTTCCTTTGTTGTTGTCACCGAAGGTAATGTATCTCTGTGAAGATTCAGTGAGTTTGTCTTCGGTGAACAAATCTTTGTCTCCGGTCATATGATTTGTACATCCACTATCCATGACCCATTCGGATCCACCGGAGACATAGCCCTGCAGAAGAATTAGTTCTTCTTAACCACCCACAAACGAGCAGGTGACTTAGAAGGCATGGAAGAGCTAGATGGGGCAGCAATATTATAGCGAACAGGATTGCATTGTCTATCTGGACCATCAAGCACACCATAAATATAATTCCTCGACGAGGGGTTAGAGTACTGATGGGTAACAGCAACTTTGGTGTTATTGTTACGATGACGATAAACATTTCTATCGACACGATAGTATTCCTTCTGGGGAACACTTCAAGCAGACACCAAGGGTTCATTTCTATCCTCGAGAGAATAGTAGTGATTCGGTGGTACCGAGGATTTTCCCTGCATAGAATGGTTAGGGGGCAGTTTTTCTACGAGAGATTTGCGAACCCAAATCTGTCGCTTATAGAAACCATTCTTTGGAGGAGTACCAACGAATTTAGCCGACACCTTTCCTTCCTGATCTTTGACAAGCTTGTAGTCAGAATCAAGTGATTCATCAACAATGGCTTTATCAATTTTGCAACTGAAACCTGAAAGGTTAGCAATATCAATGGGCTTTTCTTTCGCAAGAACCCAGACAGTTTTAGGATACTGCTCGGGTTCCCAGTAGGTTCCATCAGGATTGATTTTCCTTTCGAAGCCAACTCCTTCGTTTCGTGGATTCCTGTGAAGAAGAGCCTTTCGAAGGATATCACATAGGTACTGGTGTCCCTGCACACTTTTGAACATGCCTGTTTCAAATAAAATTTTCAACCTGAGGAGTTCCTCGGTAATGGTTTCCTCATTCGAGGGGTTAGCATCATCAATAACAATAGGTTGCTTTCCTTTCGATCTCTCAGAAATAGACTCAATTTTACTTCGTTCCAAACAAGTTAAGCAAGGTGAAGTAGATTCATTTTTAGCTTCTGAGCCTTGTTGAGCCATGAGCGTGAGATTGACACTTTCCAACTCTTCATTCGCCTCTCTCAGTTTCTCGAGAGCCATTTTCTTTTGAAGGAATTCATAGGTTAGCTTCTCGTAGTCCACTGAGAGAAGATCATGACGAGAGGAAAGTTCATCATACTTTTCCTTCAGAGCAGCATGCTCATTCGTCAAAGTTTGACCCTTCTCAATCTCATCGATCAACAAAGTCTCAGATTTTTGAATAGTTTCACTTAGAGAATCTAGCTCATCTTGTTGGATAGAAGCAATTTTGGCAAGTTTGGCATAGCTTATCCTAGAGTTACTTTCATAAGCAGATCCATCAGAAGTATCGTAGGAATTCTTAGATGAGGATACCTTAGCCTTGGCCATGAAGCAGTAAGCTGGAGATTCATCTTCGCTGCTTTGGTTGGTGAAGAATGAACTTGAAGTCTTGCTCGAAGCAAATGCTAAACCAGCAACACCATCAGATTCAGAACCAAAACCAGAACCAGATCTTGGGTTTGATTCAGCTTCGGAACCGGATGCTTCATCTTCAGAGTTCATCTCTTTACCCAGATAGGCTTTGGCACGGTGGGAATTCTTTTGTCGAGAGGAATGTGATTTCGAGGAAGAACCCTCTCGATGCTTGTGATACTTCTTCTTCTTGTCATCATCAGAACCGTCTTTCTTGTCTTTTCTGGACTTTGAATCATATCTTTTCGACTCATAGTTTTTGCTCGATCTGTGAGACTTGCTCGAAGAATTGCTGTGAGAATGCTTTGATCTATGTTCAATTTCCCAGAGAGGACAATCAGCAATGAAGTGACCTGGCTCCTTGCACTTGTAGAAACAGTTATCTTTCGCTGATGAGTTTCTGGATGATGATCGATGCTGTGATGAATTGCTTGAATGTCTTGAAGAGTAGTTTTTCTTCGGTGAAGAGGAGTTCCTTCTCTGAAAGCGATTGAATCTTCTCATTATCAGTGCCAGATCTTTTCCAATGTTCTCGGGGTCATCTGAGGCACAACCCAATTCAGAACTAGTTTCAGGAGAGGAGTGATGTGAAGCTCTGGCCTTCAGTGCATGAGATTTTCTTCGTGTCCCATTAACATCTCGTTTTTCATCTTCTTCCATCTCGAAGGTATTAAGTCTCTCGAGAATATCAGCGGCAACTAGATCCTTGAAATCAGTCCTTTCCTTAATCATCATCACAATGTGATCGAAGGAATCATCAAGGGAACGGAGCAAAGTTCTGAAAATAATCCGATTGGTAATGTCTTCGGCACCGAGGGAAATCAGTTCATTTGACAGCGCGGTGAGTCTGCTGTATATGGAGCTAACTTTTTCTCCCTCGTGCCTCTTGAAACGATAGAACTTGCTTCGAAGGGTGTCAATACGAGCATCTTTCTGAGTAGAGACACCTTCACCAATCTTCTCGAGATAGTCCCAAACACCTTTGGCCGAAGAAATATTCTTGACCTCATGATATTTCTCTGGAATCAGATGATTTGTAATGAAGACCCAGACTTCAGCATCTAGCTCTATCTTCTTTGCCTCTTCAGGAGTGATGGCATCTGTGTCTTTGACAGTTACACCATTCTTGACAACTTCCCAAGCGGCAGAGTTGATAGCCATGATATTCCTCTTCATTTTGTCCTTCCAATAGGGATAGTCCTTCCCATTGAAGATAGGGATTGGTTCCCCCGAGCGAACAGCTGCAAACGACATTCTTGACAACACTCCAGGTTGTTAGACCAAAATACGCAGAGCGTAGGGAGTGCCTAGCTCTGATACCAATTGAAAGCTCAATAATGATCAGAGGGGGAGGGGGTGAATGATCACTTCTAAAAATTCTAAGGAACTTAGAAGGAATTCATGCAAACTGCGAAGGACTAAGGCATCTCGAAGGAAATACAGTGTCGAAAGTAATGCATGGCTCGAAGGGATTGGGAGCGAAAGAAAACATCGAAGACAAACAGGCAACGAGTAAATACTTAATGTAAACGCATGAAGGAAAACGAGCCTGACACGACGATGTTTGGTAAACCAGTTCACACTCTGCAAAGTGCTACGTCTGGTTGGAGGGACTGGTGATTGAACACCTGGAGAAAAACTCTCTCCGTCCTATTCTCCACTGCAACAAACTCCTCGAGCTTGTCCAGTTTTCACTCGTGGTAGATGATTCAGGACATCTCCGAGACCTTTACAAACTTCCTTCAGCATTGACAATTTCTCTTCGACTGCTTGACAGGCGACACCTAACCGTCTAGGAGACTTGCAGTTCTCCAAGATAAAAAGATCGGCTAATCTCAACCTAAGTCATAGTGAATTGCTCAACTCAGTTCAGACTTGGGATTTTGGTTTTCTCTCGATGAATCTCTCTTGGGATGCTCACAGACTTGTATCTTAGAATCTTCAGTGGAGCAGCCAACCCAAAATGGCGGGTAGGTGCGGGGTATTTATAGTTGGCGATCCCGATGGGTAAAATGACTGAAGTGACCCGATGCAACCGCTTGACGCGTGTCCACAACGGTCGGATTCCAATCAATGCGCAACTTTACTTGAGGAACAAGTAAGCTGACTTACCGAGCGAGTTCTCTCTCGAAGGCACGAAGTGCGAAGACTTTGCCTTCGAGCTATTCACTTGACTCAGTAAGATTCTCTCGGTAGGCTTTAGTGGGTTTTGGTTGAGCAGAGCAAATTCACTTGACTAAGATCTCAACTAGAAAACCCCTCTTGATAGTACGGTTTTTCCTACGACTCAAGAAAAATAAAGAGAAACTAGTAAAAAGACTAAGTCTAAAGAGAAACTAGTAAAAAGACTAAGTCTTCGACCAGCTTCAGCTTTCTCCTCGTTGCGCTTTTACTTGAGAGAGACTTTTTCTTCAACTACCTTTTTAGGGGTCGTCTTCCTTCAAAGGGTTCGGTAGATGACTGCAGCTCTGCTGCAGTGAGTTGTCCTTCGACCTTCTACTTGCAAACTCCATTCTTTCGGAACCTAAGTATCTGTTTATACTCGAAAACAATATTAGTTCCACTTCTGCTTTGTCCAACAATGTCCAAAACCTTCGGGGGCAAAACTTGCTCTTACATGTCTAAATATGGATGTGTCTAGACTTAGGTCAAAATAAATATAGCAAATATCATTTGATGTTTCAGATGCCCCTCTTCATATATGATCAAACTTAGAAGCTTGTCTGGTAAAATCCTAAAATGACTTGTAGCTTGGACTGGGGATGGTACACAACAAAAAAATAACATATTACTTATCTATTAATTTAGTTTTTCAAAAGACTACTAAAGAAGACACAAAATATAAATGAGAAGAGTAAAAGTAAGTGAAAATTTAATGCTTTTACATTAGCTTACACAAAAACAGGAAAGAAAAGAAGAAAAATATAAATATATTCATACAATATTTGAAGATGTGAATTATATGTGTGGAGTAAAACTATAAATGTTTGATATGATTTTTTAATCTATATCCATCTATTCCCTCCATTTATTTTTCGTCTGTATATTAATTCTATATTAACTCAAACGTTCATGTTTATAAGAAATAATTTCACCATACAAAATAAATATCCATCATGGAATACTTTTTATTGTATTTATTTGTTGTTGTGGATATTTATACTTTAAATATATATTTGTTAAAATTTCAAAAATAATATGGTACTTTAAATTGCGTAATTAATACTTGATAGTTGAGACTAATATTGTTATGAAAGCGATAATCTAGCTATAATTGGTTGTATATTTCAATATCATGTGTTCATCTGGTATTTTAAGATCTAAAAACTGATCCATCGAGAAGTCATGTGCAAAAGCTACAAACATACAAATAGATATTTAAGTAAATTAGCCGAGATTCAAACCATTGTTTGATGGAGACATAGTGGATAGCAAATGCTAAATGGTATACAAATGTTTGTAAGAGAAATCAAGAATTTTTGTTAGAAAAATATTAGTTCGATCTGATTTTTTTTGCTTTGGGCCGGTGTACGTGTTATTTCCTTATCGCTGGCACATTTGGACCACAATAGGGGCCTTTCCTATTGTCAATTGCTAAAAAAGTAAATTTTGATGAATGTTTTGATATCACTATTTAGTTGACAAAAAAAACACTACTCATATGTTTCATGTGCCTCAGGTCTAGAGAAAGTAATTCCATGTTACACTTTGTAGAAATAGATGGAGCAATAGAAAAATATATACCTTAACAGTATGCAACTTTGAGACGTGTGTTGTGTATAACTATCAAATACTTGGCTCCTTGTTTGTACGGATGCATCATGTAGCAGTAGTGCAGTACATATCTTTGGCAAGTACTTTATATGGCCAGGCGTATCCTGATGGCTGATGCTGCTCCTCAATGTATGGATCGATGAATGCACCCCGCAAAAAAAAATGTATGGATAAATGCACGATGCAAATTTGAGACCCGAGGTCCCTCATGTGCACTTGGTGTGGACGTCCGATCGACCGGCCGTAGTATTCTTGCTCGGTGCCGCAGGCCCGCAGCGGCGTACACACATAGAAGGGCAAAAGTGCATGCATGATGCAAGTTTAAACCCCGAGATCCTCATGTGCCCGTTGAGAAGCTTCTTGACGAACATGGCGGCGGCAGGGATAAACATATTAACCAAAGGAATACTAATTAGAAACAATTATTCTAGGGCATAGGTTGGTAATTATTTTAAATTTTGATGTCTATAGTTTACTTGAAGATTCAATGGTTGTGATCGGCTGGGTTTTTAATAGATGGTCGGATCTTTCTTATTATTGTGAGAATTTCTAAAAAAAATTAGTGTGGGTCCATTTTAAGTTACGAAGATCTAAGGGTTATTAATAAATGGTCCATCAAATCAACGATCGGATGTTTCTGATTAATGTGGGATTTTCTAGCTATTTCTCTATTTTTATCCGTATTTTGCTTTTAGTATATAATAGATAGATAGATAGATAGATAGATAGATAGATATATGGATAGTATTGCTAGGACTCTTAGACTCACAAGATTTCAGAAACGCGGGAATAAGAAAAACATAGGATCGCTATGTCATGCCCTTTTGAAGGGGGTTTAGGTTTGCTTGATTGCATTACAGGGAAAACAAAATATTCTTTCCTACGAAATATAGTATAAATGGGTCCTTGAAAAAAAAAACATAGGATTCAAATCCTACGGATTATCGACCATCGTAAGATATTTTCAAAAGATTTCAATCCTTTAAAATTCCTATAGATAGTATGTATCTTTATATTATTTTCTTACTTCTTCTATGAACCAAAAGGGTCCTGAAAGCTTTGAAAATCCCACACGAAACAAAATTACTTGTACTTGATAAGATCAAACATCGTGAAAAGTAATCATCGTCATCTCGTCTTTACACGGGTAAAGCACATTACGTGGGCACTTTCATTGCCTCAAACTAATTAAGTTGGTCAGTTAGTACAACTCTTGGCCTCTTGCTGGAAACGTGACGATTTTTTTTAATAAAGCGGCATGTCACCATTCCTCTATCTCACGGTTAATTCAAAAAAAAAATGCCACCTTTCTTTGTCTCTCCTCCTGCAGTGAAAATGACATGAATCGTTGCACGATACATGTGCTCTATTTCATCAAGGTACACTGCCTTGATGTGTACATGGTTGAACAGCTGTTTGGCTGAGTAAATTCTGATTAATTATACCAGCATTCCTATCTAATAAAATCTCTTTTCCTCTCAATAGAAAAAGCAATGCCTAAAACCGGCCATGCCATAATTTTGCCCTTTGTTAGCTTTGACTCTCCAACACACAGCTAAAATGTACTCCCTCCGATCAATAATAAGTGTCGCTCATTTTGTATTAAACTAGTATAAACTTTATACTATATGAGCAACACTTATTATGAATCGGAGGAAGTATCATATTTATGATCCAAAGAGCCTAAAAGCTATGATAATCCCACAAGAAACACACTTATTGGCTAGATAAGATCCAAGATCTGGAAAAGTAATCATCGTCATCTCATCTTTACACGGGTAAAGCGCATTACGTGGGAGCTTTCGTTGCCTCACACTAATTAAGTTGGCCAGTTATTACAACTCTTGGCGCCATGCTGGAAATGTGCACTGTTTTTTTTATTATAAAGCGTCATATCACCATTTCTCTATCTCACGGTTATTTTTTTAAATGTCACAATTTCCTTGTCTATCCTCTTGCAACGAGAATGACACGATTCACATGTGCTCTATTTCATCAAGGTACATTGCCTTGATGGGTACGGGGTTGAACAGCTGTTTGGCCGAGTAAACTCTGATTAATTCAACCAGCATTTCCTATCGAATGAAATCTATTTTCCTCGGAAAGAGAAAGGCAATGCATAAGAACGGCCAGGCCGTAATTTTGGCATTTGTTAGCTTCGACTCTCCATGCAGCACAGCTAAAATGTATTATCATGCATGACCTAGTAAGCAACTGCATGCACTGTAGTGAAATATGCGTCCCGGGCAGGGAAATTGAAGCTTTTAACTTTCAGATATACAAAAACCAACCGTGTAGTGCCTATGGATGAATGGATCAGCATAATAATGATGGCGAAGCACCAGCCATGTGGCGGATGAACTAGAAGAGCTGTGAGTATGAGCCGAGCTGACGGGGTACGCATCAATTAGCTTGTGCAGATGAATCACGCAATGTTTTCTTCAGAATGCAGGGAAAAAAGAGAGTAGAATTTGCACTCTAATTCTCTTTACCGCAAGAAAAGGATAAAGCCGGAGCGGGGGAAAGGCATGCATGGATGATGGATGGATGGAGTCGGTCTGTGTAGAAGCTGACGAGCGGAACCCTCCGACGCAGACCTGCGCGGCCGGCCGCGGTGCAGCGAAATCGGCGGCGGCGGACCGGCCGGCGTCCGATCGTCGCATTGATTCCAGGGTGGTCCTGTACGTCGCGACGGCCGGGTCACCTTTGGCGCGGTAGGTGGTGGTGGTGGTGGTAGCTCTACGTGCTCGTACGTCGTAGGTCGTACCCGCGCGCGGTGGGCCGGACGGAAGATCGCCGGAATCTCTCCGGGGGTTAAATCGCCTTTGTGTGCATGCGCCGCGTCGTTCTCGAGTCTCGACCGGGTCTGTCTGTCCGTCGCCCTCGCACCGTCCTCTCGGGCCTGTCCCGGAGTAGCAAGTTGCATATGCCATTTTGCAAGGCAGCACGGTACCTGGTGCTTTAGCAACCATGCGTTTCAGACGCTAAACAACATAATAAAAGATGCTCCGACAGCATGCATCACCATGATCGATTATCGTACGCATGCTTGGTATTGGTAGGTGCCCAGCTCTACAGTATGTTCCGGGCAAAGCAATCCGGCCGGACGTACGTACGTCCAGGCGCACAGGCACATATGACAGATGACAGATCGATCCATCGCTCTCAGTCTCAAAACGCAAAGGAGAGAAGAATCGACGGAACGAGCCGCTGATCCGGTCATGTGAACCTCGCTCGTCCTCGTGCGTGCTGGGGTAGCTTACAAGATGGTACACAGTGACACAGCGACCCGCACTGTGCCCCGGTCGACCGCACGCAGTTTGCATTCGAACACAGTGACGATGGTTTCAATGTCACAGGTGGCCTTGGATCGATGGATGAGCGAGCTAGCTGGACATGCATGGAGACGCCGCGCGGTGATGCCCTGCGACGTACGTTACGCCGGGACCTTCCACCACCGTGGGCTGGGCTCCTTCTCCTTCGCCGGGACGCGCTCCGCTAGTCCTCCACCTCGACGGCGACGAGGTCGTCTGGTTTCTCCGGGAGGGAGAGACTGTACGTCTTCGAAATGGTTTGCTTGAGCGCTCGTGTCACATTGTTCGTCCTGGGCGGTAATGCATCTCCGATCCATGGCCAACTCGACCACCACCGCCGGCCACGACGTGTGCGCCTCTTCCCTCGCCGCCGGCCGACGGATTCCACCTTGTTCGCCTGCCCGGGGAATTCCGGGGCCAGGCCATGGTGCGCGCGGGGGAACAAGCGTCTCTCGTGGGGTCAGCCTAGGGCATCGAAGTCCACCTTCCACGGTTACTCCAGTTCAGTTGAGTCATTGTCCGGCATAGCTACTTGCTACCAGCAGTAACAGGGACATTTTGGTTTTGTATCCCCACAATGCCACAACGTTGTGGACTGTGATACAGTGATGAATATGGTTGGTTGGTGAGTGTTGACTAGTCTACAAAAAAGGATAATTGCGTCCTTTTTCGCACATCAGAAGGTCATGTATTACAAGTAATGAAACTCGGAAGAAAATGTATAGGAAGTAGAAAGGAACTGGGACTTATCGATAAAACCCGCAAAAAATAATAATAGACCACCCAATAAAATCTAGAAGAAGCAATATCACCATCTTTAACACTAGGAAGGCGCATTATGTGGGCTTTTATTTATTTATTTCAAAAAATAAATCAAATTATTAATCAAATGTCATGGCAATACAAACATCATAAGTAAAATAAATTACATACAAATACGTAGATCACCTGGTGATAACTGCAATCATTGGAACGAGCAAATGTGTCACGCCGTCATCACTCCTTTCTCACCAGAGCAAGGCAAACCTTATTGTAGTAAACATTCAAAAAATTATCGTGCTAAAATCCCAGGGAACCAGCGCACTGGAACATCAATCATCACTCATGAAGAAAAATGAAGTAGTTCAAAAGAATCCAACTTAAAGGCACACAAATGTAGACAAACGAAAACCATATTCAAGTCAAATAAAAAAAACATATCCAGGTAGATGCAATGAAAATAAACACCAATCAAATTCCATGAGATCCATCGAAGACCACATTTCTCTACACACCCTCAAACAACACTTGATGTAAACATATACTAGATAGATTTTCCAATATAAGCGTCATGTCGCTGTTTCTCTGTCTTGCCATTAATTCAAAAAATATATCACTATTTATATGTTTTGTGCAGCGAAAGTGAAATGATTCACGACATCATACATGCGTTCTTTTCTTTCTAGAAATATATAATGCATCATGTGTCACCATTTCTCTGTAACACAACTAATTCAAGAAGAATGACCCGATTTTTTGTCGGTAGCAGCTATTTCATTGCATTTTATATGGGTGATATTTCTTTGACGATACATTATCAATTAAAAACTTCAATTTCTAAGTAATCCTTGTGATTCGGCCCATTTTCTCCATTTAGTGATGGCAGTATCTGCATCTAGCGCATCTGCAAACTAGGTAGCAAGCGATGATCCATGTGAGCCGTTGCGCCATTACGACGTAGGCATCAAAGATAATTTGAGGGGCAAATGTTGAAAAGGATAAAAGCGAAGGCAGGAAAGGAGGGGGGGGGCATGAACGGCGCAACGTAGAGTCGATGAAAATTCGATTACAGGCCATTAGGAGAGAAAAAAGATAGACAAAGGAGAAATGCCCCGATGAAAATTCCATTACAGCCCTACAGGACATTAGGTGTTCTTACCGATAAAAACTGCAAGATATAGAAAAGAAAAACTAGACCACCCAATAAATTCACATGAAGAAATCGTCACCATCTAGTCTTTACACCGAGAAAAGTGTGTTGTTTTGTTCCTGTAAACTAATTAAGTTAGTCGAATACTGTAGTACAGACAACTCTTTCTGAAAACGTGTCGATATATTTTTGAAATATAAGGTGTCATGTCATCATATCTTTGTCTCATGATTAATTCACAAAATACACGACTATTTCTCTGTTTCGTGCAGTGAAAATGACATGATTTACGGCACCGTACCTGTGCCTTGAAGAAAAGTAAGACATGTGTCACGACTTCTCTCTAACACAACTAGTAATTCAAGAAAAATGTCATACTTGGATTTTTTTTAAAGTTTAAATTTTACACAGACATCTAATCCCTAAGCATCTTTCATCATAATAAAATTTTAAAAAAATTAAATTCTTTTATATGTCTATTTTGTGTGTGCAGGAGGGTATGAGCCTGGGCTCAGGTTTGAATATCTCGTTTTTAAAGTTCAACTTAAACTAGAAAGACGTCTTACATTACATTATGAAGGGAAGGGAGTAGAGTACCGTTTTTGTGATGGCGGTAGGTATATGCAGACTGCAGCCTAGCTAGCGATCCATGTGATGTCGGTACAGACTGCACACTAGCTAGCTAGCCTGCAGGAACGATCCATGTGACGGCGGTGCTGCACTGCTGCCTGCGCCATCACGACGTAGGCATCAGCCACGACAAGTCGAGGAGCGAATCTATCTATCTATCTATCTATTATATACTAAAAGCAAAATACGGATGAGAAATAGAAGAGTTATCTAGAAAATCCCACGTTAATCAGAAACATCTGATCGTTGATTTGGTGGACCATTTATTAATAACCCTTAGATCTTCGTAACTTAAAATGGACCCACACCAAATAAAAAACTAGAAATTCTCACAATAATAAGAACGATCCGACCATTAATTAAAAATCAGCCGATCACAACCGTTGAATCTCCAAAATAAAATATATACATCAAAGTTTACCCACCTATGCCCTAGAATAATTGTTTTTACTTAGTACCCCCTCTTCTCACGCAAGTTGCCGCCGACATGTATCATGTATGTTCGCCTAGCTTCTCTGCGGCTGCTCGACCGGGACTCTTCACCGCGTGCACGCGATTATGCACGCATCCATGCATCTGGAGCTATGTACGTGATGAATGAAGACTTGCATTGCTGTTCATGTGCACGTACCTGTACCTGCCCGGCCGCCGGCGCCTACAGGCTACACCCAGTTCGATTGGTCATCCACAACGTGCACACGAGGATCTCGCGGGGTTAAACTTGCATCATGCATGCATGCATGTTCCCATACCACTATACAACGTGATAGCATGGAGACTTTTGCATTGGGGAGCAAGCGACGTTAGCTCGATAGTACGGCCGGTCGATCAGCCGTCCACCAAGTGCACATGAGGGACCTCGGGCCTCAAATTTGCATCGTGCATCCATCCATACATTAATTGAGGAGCAGCATCAGGATTAGCCTTGCCATATATTGTATGTGTACAAACTAGAAAGTAGCTACAAGATTGATTTTGGACTTGCCAAAGATATGTACTGCTACATGATGCATACGTACAAACAAGGAGCCAGATAGTTATACACAACACACGTCTCAAAGATGCATACTGCAAAGGTATACTGCTCCATCTATTTCCGTAAAGTATAACACAACATCACTTTCTCTAGATCTGAGGCACATATCTATCATGAATCTGTATATATGGGTATCATCCATGAAACATATCTACTCCCTCCGACCCATATTAATGGGCACACACTTAATACAACTCTAGTACAAAGTTGTATTAAGTGTGTGCCCATTAATATGGATCGAAGGTAGCATTATATTTTTCAAAAAAAATTCTTGATTTCTATTACAAACATTGGTATACCATTTAGCATTTGTTATCTATTATGTCTTCCATCTTTCAACCAATGGTATGAGTCTCGACTAATTTATTTACATATCTATTTTGATGTGTGTAGCTTATGCACATGCCTTCTCGATGGATTACTTTTTAGATATTAAAATATCAGATGAGCATTAAATAATTATAGCTAGACTATTGGTTTCATGACAATATTAGTCTCAACTATTGAGTATTAATTACATTTACGAGAGTAATGAAAAAATATGTTTACCGTAGTTTCCTGTAAACTTTCTAATCCATAATTTGAAGATATTTAACGCCCTCCTTTGGATATACCAAAAACAAATATATTGTATTGTTACATGGCAGATGTTTAGATTAAAATGACATTAGATAATTTAACTATTTTTTACTATATGTTTAGAGAGTAAGTACTGATCTATGTTACATAACTAGGGATTGTATGCACAAGCAACTTACACAAAAGGGATACATGTGGTACAGAGAAACATTATGTTCTAAGATGACAAACATAACATTTTTTTTTAAATCACATGACAGTTCAGTAATTTTCTTTGAATCTTCAAGTGTTTCTACATCCTTATACCATGATCCCTCATCTACTTGACACAATGTTCTTAGATTATCACATAATTTCATCTTCCATATTGGTAGTGTCGTCGATATGTGACGGCAGATGCCATGGGGATGGCTAAAGTGAGGGGAAGACACGAGGGAGAGAATGTCGATGGTGCCGGAATCGGGTTGGGCACAAGCACGGTGAAGACACCACGATGTACCCAGGTTCGGGGCTCTCCGGAGAGATAACACCCCTACTCCTGCTTGTCTCTTATATATCAATGAAGGAACTACAATAATTGCTCTTCTATCTTCTCAGGGGAAGGAGTAAACCGCCGCCGTGGGCAAGGTCCTCTCCTGCTTCCCTGAGGAGTGACTACGGGCAGTAAATGAACTGAAGGGGGAATGAGTTAATGAGATCTCAGGTGTTGCGTCCCTCGCGCAGGAGGGGGTACCCTGGCTCTTATAGTGTGAGTCCAGGGTACTATGGTAACTTCATCGCCGAATGGACCCATCCGTCATCCTCTAATCGGCCTGGGCCCACCGACTGCTCCTCTCCGGGTGACCCGGAGCCTACGAGCGGCGGCCCATGCTGCTACCTCGTAGAACCTAGGAGTGAACAGTGGAGCTAGGGGGTGCGGTCTTGTCGGCCTGTCCGCGGAATCGGCGGGGAGGTGACACCATATCTCCAGCAAATCCTCGACACGGCCTGGCCTTCCTGCCACCTAGATATCTCGGGATATGGCCTTTATGACCTCGTAATCATACCCCCGACTGGGTGGTAGGTTGCTCCGATTGCGCCTGGACCGACTGGTGGTTCCTGGTGGGGTCGATTGCTCTGGGCAATCGGCCTTCTAGGAATCGGCCTCGGTCCAGCTGCGGACCAATCGGGTGATCATCTTCGGAGAAGGGTGGCCCGATTGCGCCTGGGCCGACTGCTGGCGCTTGGTATGGTCGATTGCCTTGGAGCAATCGACCGTACCTCTGCCCAGCTCGGCCCAGCTGCAGCCCAATTGGTCCATCCTTGTCTTGAAAGCTTGCTTCCGCTTGGGTTAGCCTACCTGGGTACCAATCCCCCGACAGTAGCCCCTAAAGCTGTAAAGGTCCCACGGTCGCTTGACCGCGGGGCCTTTGCAGTTTTTCAATCTCTGCCTTGACGTTCTCCGACTGCTGTGGCCTCTTCGAGTGCGTCATTCCGAGTTCGTCGGCTGAGTCGGAGATCACACTCGGTTGACCAAATTTCCATCCGATTGGACGTGGTTCTCTCTTAATTCATGTCTTCACTTTTTTGAGAAAGATCTCTTTCGCCGATTTCCCTCCAACGGTTACTTCCGATTCGCCCGCGACGTGATCAATGAGCTGGGACCCACGACCCACGCGCGACGTGACATAACTGCAGGGCCTGACCCCCATGTCGCACGCCTCGCCTCTTGCACCGGGATCCTTTGCACTGGTCTGCCGGTTGGCCTCCCTGTGCCCTAAGCCACACCGGGCCACACAGCACAGGGTCATCCCACTCTCCCCCCCGCCGCCCATATAAGCCACCGGGGGGGCTTCGCCTCTTCCTTCTCCCAAACACTTCCTTCGACCCCTAGCCTTCTCTCCTCTGCGCCCTCGCCGCTCCACGCGACTCTCCCCGCCGCCGGCGTCTGCATCTCGCGCTTGCTCCGGCCACGGGCTCGTGCTCTCCGCTGCTTCCGCCGCCACCGCAGCCACTCTTCTCCGCAGCTCTCGTGCTCCGCCTCCCTCTTTTCTCTCCTCCGCTCCTCGCCGGCGAAGACCATGGCGCCTCGACGAGATGTGTCGCAGGCGAGCCGCGGGTGCTGGAAGGGCTCTCAGGCCACCGCCGCCGCCGTCGAGTCTCTCGTCCGCGCCCGAAAGATGCCCGCGGAAGTCGAATGTCGGATTCCTAACGAGGCCGAGGTCGTCCCCAGCGTGCGTACCGGCGAGAGGGTCGTGTTCCTCGCTCACTTCGAGCGTGGATTCGGCCTTCCCGCTAGCGCCTTTTTCCGCGAATTCCTCGGCTTCCACCGACTGCAGCCTCATCACCTCACAGCCAATTTTATCATGATCCTCTCCGGGTTCGTGACGCTCTGTGAAGGGTACCTCGGTTGCCGTCCGAGTGTCGCTCTTTGGAAGCGCTTCTTCAACCTCCGAGCTCACAACGCTCGGACGGGTGCTGTGGTGGCCTCCGCCATCGACGGCGGCAAGCCAACGTACCCGACTGACATGACCGACTGCGGCAGTTGCCTTGTCGCAGCCGGCAAGTCGAAGTACACGAGCCCCGAGATCGTCCAATCCTGCAAGAATTGGCAGACCTCGTTTTTCTACGTCAAGTCCCCTGACCAAGGCCCCGACCTCCTCAATTTGCCCGAGTTCTCTCTCGCCCGGCCGATTGAGAAGCATCAGTGGTCGCTGAAGCACGGCGTCGGAGACTGCGATGTCGATGCCCAAGCTGCCAGGGTCACCCAGCTGGAGCAAGAAGGACTCCTCCCAACCGACTTGGTAGCTGCGTGGCTTCACGCTCGGATTCTTCCCTTGCAACGCCGAGTGCACCGCCTCTGCGACGTGTCGGGACCTCGAGATCCCACTCGGCTCTGCACGTGGCGGGTGAAGACCGAAGACCTTTGCGCCCGAGTGAAGGCCATCACCTCTAGCGCCTTGCCTGATCCCTTCCGCTTCGGGATTGATTATCTCATTCTCCAGCGAAAGTCGCCTGTGGTATGCTCCGATTACATGCTCTTCCGATTGCTTTCTTTTTCGATTGCCCTGACTTCTTATACCTCCTTCTCAGCACTTCATTCAGTCCGACCTCATGGAAGACGGCCAGGAAGCTGGCGTGTATGCCCCTGATCGCACGGAAGAGGACCCCACCGACCTCGAGTACAACGGCGAGATTCCTTCCGCCGAGTCCAGTGGGGATGATGAAGACGATGACGAGTCTTCCGGAGAATCCTCCGACTCCATGAATGTTGATGATGATGACGCCGAGCGCGCCAACCCTCCGAAGACCAACACTCGGCCGCCAGCTCAAGGGGGTACGCCTGACCCTTCCCTTGAGCAATTTTTGGCTGAGTGGAGTGATGATGATAGTGTCTCAAAGGGTAATGGTTCCTTAGCAGCTCCTCGAACCAGGCCTCCAAAAGTGCCGGCCAAGCGCACCTCGGCCGCCGGCTCCTCCTCTGGTGTGGCTTCTAGCCAAGTTGCCAAGGCCAAGCCGACTGCCAGCAAGGGCAAACAAGTCCGAGAGGCGAAAACTCGGAGGCCGACCGTCCAGGCGCCATTGAACGTCGCTCCACTTCGCTGCCGAATGCCCACTGGCGCACCCAGGACAATCGGGTATGCTCTTGCCTTTATGCCTCCTGCTTCACTATCTTTGCTTTTACTGATTCCTCTCCCTTTCTTCTTTCAGGGAGCCGATTGGGCTTGATGACATTGACACAGACATTCCCATCTGTGCCCAACCCGTCATCTCTCCTGCTGCCTCTGCTGCTGCCGTCCACAAGCGGCCGGTACCCGCTCATCGCTCCTCCAAAGATGCCGAGCGCGCTGCCAAGAAGGCCCGACTCGCGGCGATTTCGAAGACCTCTTCTTCCGCTCTTGCCTCCCCAACTCTCCAGGGCGCAGCCGACCAGGTGGCTCCTGGTGGTGGAGGAACGCAACCGGCTGACCCGATTGCCCCGTCTCCACCGCGCCGCTCCAACCCAGCTTCGCCTGCCGCAACTTCCCCTGCCGCAATGACCGCATCTGATACGCCGGTGGTGACGACCCCATCACCGATTTTAGTGTCGGCACCACCGGTTGCCTCCACAGTTCCGCCTGCTGTACTACCTGACCCACCGACTGCGACGATCTCGCCGCCAGTCGTCGCCACCACTTCTGCTCCGACTCGCCCGGTTGCGCCGCCGCCGCCAGTCCTCACCACTACAGCTTTCACCATCATTCCCACTTCAGTGCCACCGCCGATTTCTTCTCCCTCAGAGATTCTTATGTGCTCGGTGGATCAATTCCGAGCCGAGTATTCTCGCGCCCGTCATGCCGGCGCTGAGCATGATGCTTCGCATCGTCCTCGGGATCCCGTGACGAGCACTCTGAGCCGGGTGAATGAGTTCGCCGAAGCCCTTGCTCGGGACCTTCAACAGCTGACCTCTCACCATTCGGTAAACTCTTTAACCTTTCCTTCTGTACCTCTGTTTTACTTCGGCAATTTTTCTTCCGGTGGGTGCACGCAAGCGCACCCAGTGGGTGTAGTCCCCGAGATTCGGGCCGATTGGTTACAATCGGTTCGGATCTTTAGCATTTTTTGCTTTATTGTTTGCCTTCCTCAATCGGTAGACTTTCTTCCGGTGGGTGCGCGCAAGCGCACCCACTGGGTGTAGTCCCCGAGATTCGGGTCGATTGGTTACAATCGGTTCGGATCTTTAGCATTTTTTGCTTTATCGTTTGCCTTCCTCAATCGGTAGACTTTCTTCCGGTGGGTGCGCGCAAGCGCACCCACTGGGTGTAGTCCCCGAGATTCGGGCCGATTGGTCACAATCGGTTCGGATCTTTTTCACTTGTTGCTTTATGTCTGACTCCGTCTTGCTGTTCATCACAGGCTGTCATGGAAGAGAAAAGAGTTGTCTTCGAAAAACTCCTGGAAGCTTATACTGCCAGCCTTCGAACCCTCGCCCAGGCCCAGCTGCAGGTTAATAACCAATCGGCTGAAATCACTAAGCTAAGAGGTATCCTCTATCTCACCGCTGTCTCTTCTTCACTTGACAACCACTCTGGTACTGAAATCTTCGCGCTCTCTTGTAGCTTCTATTCCTATGGTAAATGATCTTCAAGGCCGAATTGCAGAATTGGCTACAGAACTTAGCCAACAAGGTCCAGCCCTTGATAAAGCCACCGAGGAGGTAACTCGGCTGCAGGGGGTAGAGAAGGATTTGAATCGGACTATTCAAAGCCTCCAATCTGAAATGGCTGCTTTTAAGAAGAAACATCTGGCCGACATCGCCGTAGTGACAGCTACTGGAGATGGGCTTCTTGCTGAACGAGATGCTGCCGTCACCGCCCGAGTTGCTCTGCAAACTGAAAGGGATGAAGCAATTTCTGCCCGAGACTCCATTCGCCGAGATCATGACGAGCTTGTCGCCAAATTCGAAGAACTGGAGAAGCGCAGCTATGAGGAGACCACCTGAATGCGCCGCCGAGCCAAGGGCTTCTGCGATACATTAACCGAAATGGACCTCCTCCTTGGCCGTGAGTCTTCCTTGTTGCCGAGTGCACTTTCCGGTTGCTTTCTTCTCTTATCTTATTGCTTATGCTCTTCCTTCTTGATGCAGAAGCTTGGCCCGAATCTGAAGCGGCTGCTTATGCAGCTGTCGCCAAGTCCCGAGAGGATACCATCGCCGCTGGAGGGACCTGTGACCGTGCAGATAACGTCTGGACCCAGCATGAATATCTGATCAGCACCCAAGCCCGCATTCCTATTATCCAATGAATTGCCCTATCCTTCAAGCTCGGGATTCTGAAGATTGCTGAAGCGCTGTGGTCACCGACTGAGCTCAAGGCCGGACTCCAGAAGATGAAGAATGCTGCCGACTCCTCCGCCGAGACCCGTAAGGCAGACACTCAGGATGACGAGGATTCTGACCAAGGGGACACTCCGAATGCCACCACTGAGCAAACTCGGACTCTCCTTAAGGCTATCCCACGTCGGATCGACGTTTTGCTGAATTCTGCTGGAAGGACTGGTGCGGAGACCGCTCTTCAGACTGTGCTGTCTTGGTACCCTCAAGTGAAGCTCTCCCGATTGCACAGCCTTCGAGACAATGCCTCTGACCTTCTTGAGAAAACCTACGTCGAAGTCAATCGGCTAGCCAGCACGATGGTGAATTGGTTTTCTCCTTACGAGTATACTCCGTATCTCGACCAGGGAGGGAAACCGCTCCCTGCCTTTACCATCTCTGGCCTGGCCGAGGAGCTCTCCGATAGCGGCTCATCCCAGACGTCTCCGAAGTCTAAACAGACAGGTGCTGCGACTTCTGAAGCTCAATCGGACCCATCTGCTCCACCTTCTAGCTCAGTGCCTCCGACTGCTTAAGCTATGTTATCTTCAATTTGTATTCCGACTGCCCGCTTGTAAGACATATTTTTAATTCTGTCGACACCTACTGGGTGTGACTTTGGATGTAATGACATTATTCGGCCTTGGGCCTGTTACTTTTGATGCAATCCGATTGCTTGTTCGTCACTTTTGCATGTGCGATTGACTTTGCGTCTTTGTCGGTTTCCTTTATCGGCTACACTTGGGGATGTTTGCTGTGTCGACGTTGCTGCCGTCATGCGGTCTGCAATCGGATCAACAGTAGACATCCGGCCAAGGTTCGATAAGTTTTCATTTTTTACACGACAAGATTTTTACCGCAAAGGATTCTGCAATATCAAGCACCGATTGCTCGCTACAAGGTCCGATGTCCTGATTTGCGGCGCAATCGATGAATCGGGCCTGTCGACTGCCCTTGGTGGCTTCTTTCAAATTGTTTCCCGGGAATTTGTACTACCGACTGCCTCAACCGCCACCCTCTTCAATGCCACAAACCTTTTAGTGATTTGCGCTCGAGCTAAGTGTTCGATTGAGGGCCAGCCTGCAGTCCCCGTGCCTCGACGGCTTATTTGCTTGACCTCGCGGTCGGCCAGTCCCCGAGTGTGCTACGCACATCTCGGGTACGACTGAGCGTTGCCGATTGAGGCTAGCTCTTCGAATGAAATTATACACAAGTACTCGAATGCTCATTTTCAGAGACATGATAACTTTTACTGACTGTTTGCCGAATGGCTTACATAAATTTCGGCCGCTCAACTATAGAACGGACACAACAGCTCGGCGTTCCACGGCCGCTCCGTCTCTACTCCTAACGTGTCCTTGTGCCGAGTGCCCTTGGTGCAGTCGATTAGAATAGGAATTGTTCTTGAGCGCCCTGCTGACAATAAATGGCCCTTCCCATGGTGAGGATAGCTTGTGCTGCCCTTCTGACTTCTGGATTCGGCGTAGCACCATGTCTCCCTCTCGAAAAGCGAGAGGACGAATCTTCTTGCTGTGGTAGTGCCTCAACTTCTGCTGGTAGACTGCTGACCTAGACAAGGCCAACAGACAAGCTTCTTCTTTGAGGTCGATGCCGTCTTCTCTTGCCAATCTTGCTTCTTCTTCTGTGTACAGGGCGTGCCGAGGTGAATCAAACTCAATGTCGGAAGGGATGACTGCTTCTGAGCCATACACCAGGAAGAAAGGAGTGAATCCAGTCGACCTGTTTGGAGTGGTCCTCAAGATGAACAGTACTGCTGGAAGTTCGTCGATCCATGCTCCGGGTGCCCTCTCAAGTGGCTCTACCAATCTGGGCCTGATACCCGATAGGATTAGTCCATTTGCCCTTTCGACTTGACCATTGGACTGTGGGTGTGCCACAGATGCTAGATCGAGCCGAATGCCTTGCTGAGACGCATATCGGGCCAACGCCCCCTTTGCGAAGTTTGTGCCGTTGTCGGTGATGATGCTGTTAGGTACACCGTATCTGCATACAATGTCGGCCACAAACCGAACCGCAGTCGGCCCATCCAACTTTTTGATTGGTCTTGCTTCAATCCACTTGGTAAACTTGTCGACTGCCACTAGGAGATGTGTCATGCCACTCCGAGCTCTCTTGAATGGTCCGACCATGTCCAAACCCCAAACTGCAAACGGCCAAGCTATTGGGATGGTCTTCAGTGCCGATGCTGGCTGATGACTCTTTGCCTTGAATCGCTGACAACCCTTGCAGTGCTTCACCAGATTTTCAGCCGCTGCGAGTGCAGTTGGCCAGTAGAAACCATGTCGGAAAGCCTTGTTGGCGATTGCCTTTGCTGACGCGTGATGACCACATTCACCCTGATGGATGTCTCTGAGAAGCTCCAAGCCTCTGTCCTCTTCAACACACCTCTGGAGGATACCAGTTGCACTCTTGCGCATCAGCTCATTGTTGATTATTGTATACGCCCAAGATCTGCGGCTGATCTACCTGGACTTTGCTAAATCTGGTGTGAGGATCCCATCTGCTAAGAAATCTCTAATCGGCTGTTCCCATGACGGCGCACTGACGACCACCATTACGGCCGCATGCTGAGGTGGGACTTCCTCTTGGATCTCGGCCTCTTGACCACTGACTTCCTCGATCTCGGCCACTTGGACGTCTGCCATTTCGACCTCTACTTCTGAACTGCCGACTGCGGCGTCTGGCACGCACTCGGCAGCCCCTGGTGCTGACTTCTCGTCTGGAGCTGGAGATTCATCATTGCACTCGGAAATTTCTGATGTCATTGGCTCTTCGGAGGTTGTGCCTTCTAGTGCGGCCTCCGCTTTCTTCCCTTTGCTCTTCTTCTTCTCCTCTGCAGCCCCTGGCTCGCAATCGGCAGCCCCTGGTGCTGTTGCCGAGACACCCTAGGCGCTGGACTGCTTCTTCATGGTTGCAGGTTTGGCCGGTTGAACTTCTTTTGCCTTTCTGAGTGCTTCGAGATCGGTCTCCGAGATAAAAATGGACTCGGACTCTGGGGATGGAATGATAGATGGCTTCTTGATATGCTCCAGAGATACGCCTGGTGGGATTGATTGCCTTGTGGAACCTAGCTTGGACAATGCATCTGCTACTTCGTTGCTTGCTCTCGGCACATGATGGAACTCGCAACCTTCAAAATATCCGCTGATCTGCTGCACTAGGAATCGATAGCTTGCCATGTTAGCATCTTTTGCATCCCAGGTGCCCGAGCACTGCTGTACCACCAGGTCGGAATCACCAAAGCACTCGATGTTCCGAATACCGATTTCCTTGGCAAGCTTGATACCATGCACAAGGGCTTCGTACTCGGCGACATTGTTTGATGCTGCGAAGTGAATCTGAAGCACGTACTGCAACTGATCTCCTCTTGGGGAAGTGAGTACCACCCCAGCCCCTAGGCCATTCTTCATCTTGGAGCCATCAAAGTGCATTCGCCAGCAATCCGACATTGGGAGCTGCGGCATGTACTGAGTTTCAGCCCAGTCCACCAGGAAATCGGCCAATGCTTGCGACTTGATTGCCGTCCTAGGTTCATACTGGATGCCGTGACTGGCGACTTCAATTGCCCATTTTGCCACCCTTCCGGTTGCATCTCTGCTTCCCATGATGTCGGCTAATGGAGCCGAGCTGACAACTGTGATCAGGTGAGCTTGAAAGTATGGCTTCAATCTTTTGGCTGCCATATACACTCCATAGCACATCTTCTGATAGTGAGGTTAGTTCTGCTTGGATGCCGAGAGTACTTCGCTGATGTAGTACACTGGGCGCTGGATTTTCTGTGCCTTGTCATTCTTGGGCCGCTCCACCACCATGACTGCGCTGATCACCCGATTGGTTGCCGCAATGTATAACATCATTGGCTCCTTCTCAATCGGGGCAGCCAGGATTGGTGCCGTGGAGAGCATGCGCTTGAGTTCTCGGAATGCTTCGTTTGCTTGAGGGGTCCATGTGAACTTCTCGGTCTTCTTCATCAGCTGGTATAATGGGATTGCCTTTTCACCCAGCCGACTAAGGAATCGGCTGAGAGATGCGAGGCAACCGGTGAATTTCTGCACCTGCTTCAGGGTCTTGGGCTGCTCCATGCGCTCTATTGCAGCTATCTTTTCGGGGTTGCATTCGATTCCTCTCTCGGAAACGAGAAACCCCAACAGCTTGCCAGCTTGGACTCCAAACACACACTTCTCCGGGTTGAGCTTGATCTGATAAGTTCTCAAATTCGCGAATGTTTCTCTGAGATCATCTAGCAATGTGATGGTCTCACATTTGGTCTCATCTTCCGACTGCCTCCTGCAGCCGCTGGATCTTCCTCATTTTGAACAGCGGCCACCTGCCGACTGCCATACTGGGAATCAGGCTGCTCGTCCTTGCGCTTGCCGTTGTTCTGCTGGTTGTTGTTGTTGTTGTTGTTGCGATTGTTCTCTCTTCTTTCCTTCCGACTGAGGCCTTGGTTCCCTGTGTCCGACTGCGGAGCCCCTGGTGATTGGATCACACCTCCAACTCCGAGTTGGATAGGGCGCATCGCAGAATCGGACATAGCGAACGCATTTGCCACCTTCATAAGCTCAGCGAGCGACGTGAAGTATTTGCGGAGCAGCTTGTGCTTCAACATTGAATCCGCCAGGCACCCGTCAGTAAAATACTGAATGGCCTGGATCTCATGGACTCCTTCGCATGAATTCTTCAGCTTGATCCACCGAGATAGGTAATCTCGGAGGGGCTCGTCCTTGCCTTGCACACACAGAGCTAACTGCCGTGGGAGGTTGGGCCTCTTATACGTGCTTATGAAGTTGTGAATGAATGCGGTCGTGAAATCCTCCCAGCAATTCACACTGTCCTTGGGCAAACTGTTCAACCACGTCCGCGCTGAGCCTTGCAGCATGAGAGGTGCGTAGCGGACTGCTACACGCCGATTGCCTCCTGCAATGCGGACTGCCGTCAGGTAATCGGACAGCCAATCTTCCGGTTTCACCGAGCCATTGTACTTGGGAGTGTCTCTCGGTAATGTGAAGCCTTTCGGGAATCTCTCCGTCCGAATGCGGTGACCAAAACATGATGGGCCAGCTTCTCCTTCTTCATCTTCCTGAGCTTCCTTCTCCAGGAGCTCAATGCGATGCCTTGCGTCGTTCTAGCCGATTTGGCGAGGGCCAAGTCGGGTGCTGATTGCTGGTCTTGGCGCCGATTGCTGCGGCATGTCATGGCGCCTGCTGTTAACAGCTGGCTCTTCCATTCTTCTGCTTGCTGTTTGGGGTGGCCGATTGCTTCTGACCTTGCTGTCGTGCCGAGACGGTGCAGGTTGATGCCTGTTCTGGCGCGATGCATTCGGTCGCTGGCTAGCTCCCGCATTCGGCCTCACAGTTCCTCTTGATGTCTCTGGCTCAACATTCTGATTGCCCATTGCCACAAGCCTCTGCTCTTTTGCGGCCGCTATCAGCTCACGCATTCGGCGCGACTGTTCGCGCCGCTCATCTCCTTCCAATTCTTCCAGCTCGAGCGCTATCTGCTCGGCGGCTCTCAAATTCTTGTCCGATGTGCTATATGTTGGCCTCTGGATGAATGCCGACTGCGCTGGCTGCTCCGGTTGCACCGGCCTTCTCGGATGCTCCGGCTGCTCAGCTCCTGATAGCTGCTGGTGGACTGCTCTTCCTCGGCTTCTCAGGTCTTCCAGGACTGCGGGCTCAATCGGCCGGCGCGGTCCTGCATGAGCTGCGTTGTACTCCCTTGTGATGGCTCCTAGCCGACGCTCTTCTGCCAACACTTGCTCAGCCCTGCGAGCCAGAGCGAGCCGTGCTGTTTCCAGATCGGTGTGCACCTGCTCCGGATCACCATTCCGGTTCACAGGTGTGTATAACACATCCCGCAACGCACTGGTGCCGATTCGCTCTGCCGCATCAGCTACTTCCTTGGCCTTCCTTGCTGCGCTTGCCGGATCACGGTTGGTCGACAAAGATGCTCCCGCCATCATGACCGCGGCGTGCAGTCGGCCCTCCTCTCGGCCAGGTGCTGCGATGCAGCCCTTGGTCGAGAGCGGATCTGTAGCACACGAGAAGATGCGGATGTCTCTGGGATATGCCTCAGGGAAGCTGCCAATGAAGAGACGATGACTTCCCACTTGCAGCGACACTCCGGACGGCAAGGATGCTCCATCCCTGTACCGCGCCGAGTAGTCCACTACATAATCGATTGTCCCACGCCTCAGAATCAGGCCGGAGGCGTGGCTACCGCCGGATGCAGAGGAAAATCCCGTCCGGATCTTGACTCCAGTCGACGCCTCGGTCTGCCCCACGGTGGGCGCCAACTGTCGTCGATATGTGACGGCAGATGCCATGGGGATGGCTAAAGTGAGGGGAAGACACGAGGGAGAGAATGTCGATGGTGCCGGAATCGGGTTGGGCACAAGCACGGTGAAGACACCACGATGTACCCAGGTTCGGGGCTCTCCGGAGAGATAACACCGCTACTCCTGCTTGTCTCTTATATATCAATGAAGGAACTATAATAACTGCTCTTCTATCTTCTCAGGGGAAGGAGTAAACCGCCGCCGTGGGCAAGGTCCTCTCCTGCTTCCCTGAGGAGTGACTACGGGCAGTAAATGAACTGAAGGGGGAATGAGTTAATGAGATCTCAGGTGTTGCGTCCCTCGGGCAGGAGGGGGTACCCTGGCTCTTATAGTGTGAGTCCAGGGTACTATGGTAACTTCATCGCCGAATGGACCCATCCGTCATCCTCTAATCGGCCTGGGCCCACCGACTGCTCCTCTCTGGGTGACCCGGAGCCTACGAGCGGCGGCCCATGCTGCTACCTCGTAGAACCTAGGAGTGAACAATGGAGCTAGGGGGTGCGGTCTTGTCGGCCTGTCCGCGGAATCGGCGGGGAGGTGACACCGTATCTCCAGCAAACCCTCGACACGACCTGGCCTTCCTGCCACCCAGATATCTCGGGATATGGCCTTTATGACCTCGTAATCATACCCCCGACTGGGTGGTAGGTTGCTCCGATTGCGCCTGGACCGACTGGTGGTTCTTGGTGGGGTCGATTGCTCTGGGCAATCGGCCTTCTAGGAATCGGCCTCGGTCCAGCTGCGGACCAATCGGGTGATCATCTTCGGAGAAGGGTGGCCCGATTGCGCCTGGGCCGACTGCTGGCGCTTGGTATGGTCGATTGCCTTGGAGCAATCGGCTGTACCTCTGCCCAGCTCGGCCCAGCTGCAGCCCAATTGGTCCATCCTTGTCTTGAAAGCTTGCTTCCGCTTGGGTTAGCCTACCCGGGTACCAATCCCCCGACAGGTAGTTTGGAAATTCAATATATTTATATATCACCAATAATACAATCCCATTTTGAGAAAACTTTGGAAAAAACATGTCTTTATTTACAAAAGTATGGTGACATCAAATTTGTGTATTTATAAGATGTTTTAGAAACCTAAAACTTCTTATAAATTTTTACAGAGGTAGTATATTTATCTAACTCCATTCAATATTTATCGACCTACAAAATCAAAGAAAAGTACACATTTTCATTATGTGAGAAATAAAAGGGCAAGATTAAAATGCATATAAAAATATAATTTTTTTCAACCTAAACTACCTGCCTCTATTCAAAATTCATATCACAATACTGGTAATCTTTTTGTGTGCATGTTCAAATCTCGACTCCACTACCTATGGAAGTTATGCTACATGTCTCTATAGGTCTTTAACAACCATTTTATAGTGCATGACATTAATTCAACAATTGAAAATGTTGGTCGCAAGCCCATTTCCAAACTCAACTTACTTATACAATGTCATGGACAAACGGTCTCCTAGCTTGGGACCTAAACTTTGATTATATGTACTAATATACAATCGCACACAAATGAATACAACCAAAGTTATTATATGTGAAATATAATGTTTATTTATTAACACATTCGCCAAGTTAGATTTTCTCGCACTTAATTCAACACCCTAAAGAAGTGATGAAAAGGATAAAACCGAGGCAGGAAATGAAAGGCGCGAGAAAGCGGGGGTGTACTGGACAGGTAGATCGACGGAGTCTGTGTCGAAGTTGACGACGAGCAGAACCCGGCCCGCCCGCGACGCCGACGTGCACGGCGCAGCGCAGTCGTCGTCGTCGGCAGCGGCAGCCACTCACGCCACCCGCTTCTTCTACCGGTCGTTCGCCGTCGCTTCGCGTCTCGTCGCGCCGCACTGCATGGCGCTGTCGCATGTTGATTGCCGGCCCGTACGCACCCCGCGGTTGGCCGGCCGGAAGGAAGGAAGATCACGCGATCAGGCCAATTACAGGCTAAATCGCGTCGTCGTTCTCGTTAGTCAGTGTATGCTCGTCGATCGCGCTCTCAACGTACTGCACTTATTACGATCTCTGCTCGTGTGCACACTGCTGCAACTGCAAGCACGGCACGTTGGGATCTTGATCGGACGCTGGCTGCTTGGTACTAGATCTATCGATCTCCTCTTGGAGCAAAGATGCTTGCTAGAACACGAAGACGCATGCAGCATGCTACCTGGCTTTAACGGCAGCATCGGCACCACAGCGTACCATAGATCTCGCACGACGATTCGCGTGTATGCATGCATGCATGTTAGCTGGGCATGCAGCAGCGTCCGTTGCTGTTGCACGCACGGTGCCGATGTTTTTCGCCATCGATCGATCGACGGATCCTGGACCAGGAGGTGCGTAGTACGTACGCACAGAGGACCACTTTGGAGGGAGATCGATTGAAATCGGACGCTACTTACTTGGTGTCTCCACCAACCTTGCAAGACGTACGTACGTCCATGAGACTGCAACCGGAACGTCGAGGTCCATCATGTGAACCCCGCTTGTCCACTTGCCACAGCAGCTTCCAAAAACGCATCGCACGCACGCACGCTCCGTCCGACGACGACACGGTAAGAATTTTGATCAGGTTTTTCAAGGTACCCCTGATATGTACTGTACGTATATTCAAGTTCTGAAAAGAAAAGAACAGTGGCCTCCTCCTGAATTACCTGGTACGGTGTATAGAAGGTGCTTGCATGGCTCGTGGACGATCTAGTTTTTCCTCAAGACACCTCCTGAATTATCCCATGTTAGGTAATAGTAGTAGTAGATGCTATGGCCATGAACGATCCAAATCACATGCATGGTCCGAGCATCTTTCCATGTGGCGCCGGTCTACCTAGCTAGCTAGTGGTTGAGATCGGATGGGCACAGCGTCAGCCGTGCATGATGTGCGGGTGTAGATTCTCTTTTGTCTCCACTGTGTTTTCTTCTTCTTTCATTATTGGAGTTGTCCACTGGTTCTTACTTCAAAAACAGCATTCCCTTTCTTTTACATAAAACAATGATGAGCTCCTAAATGAACATCGCTTATTATGAATCTAAGAAAGTATATATATGGTTCATTTCGAGCGTGCTTGGAGCTAAGTTTTGTTACTATTTTTTTTTCACCACTGTATAGTTTACTTGTAATAAGAAAAGAAAACAGGAAGGAAGGAATAGTGGCCTTATGATTGGAGGCAGCAACCCAAGACAAAACCGAGGAGCCGGCGGCGACAAAACCACTCCTGTCGCGATAAAACCAAAGAGAGCGACGTGTCAGGCGCATGAAAACAGCAGGCGGGGCCCAGCAACAGCGACGGCCCATCCGAACCCGCACCAAATCCACCCGACCCCTGGGCCGCCTCCGAGCCCACCACTCTCGCCAGCTGTCAGTACACCCAGACCACGCATTCAAAAGCCCTGGCTCCCCCCATCCAGCTCAGCCCCCCGACGTGGACAGGCCCACGCTAGAGCCTACGACCCGTACAGTGTCTGACACGTGGGCCCAGCCAGTGAGGACGCAGCCCACATGCTCCACGGAGTTCGCTCATAAATACCACCTGGCTGACACCGCATGTCGAGTACAGGAGGAGGAGAGGAGGAGCGGTGCGCTGCGAGCCGAGGCGGAGGAGTAGAGGGGAGCACAAGGGAGGGAGACGTCGCCGGACTGCGATGACACCAGGCGCCGACGCCGTCATCATCGTCGCAGCATCTGCCAGGGTTAGCCGGAGCGCGCGGAGCAGCGGCCAGCGCGCGGCGGAGTCGCCGTCCGTGCCGTCGTCCTACGCCGTGTGGGAGAAGGAGCGGTAATTGACTACTCCAGTTTCGTTGGTTGGCTGGCATGGAGGTGGAAGCCGCCAGGTGCGAGTGCTGCGGCTTCACGGAGGAGTGCACGCCGGAGTACATCGCGGCGGTGCGGGCCCAGTACCTGGGCCGCTGGGTCTGCGGCCTATGCGCGGAGGCCGTGGGCGACGAGGTCCGCCGCGCTGGCGCTGGCGCCGCCGGGGATCAGCGCGCGATCACCACCGCCGAGGCGCTCGACCGGCACGGCGCGTTCGCGAGGGAGGCGCCGCGCGCGCCCGGGAAGAAGGCGTCCGAGGAGCTCGTGGCCGCCGTGTCCCGCTTGCTCCGCCGCTGCCTCGACTCGCCTCCGCCCTCGCCCGCCGCCGCCACGCCGCAGGGCCGCCAGGTCGCCGCGGGGCCCCGGTGCGCGGCGGACGCCGACGATGCCTGATTGATTGATTGGTTGCCGAGGTGTAGCTGAGCTAGGTGGCTAGTGGTGGTTGCGCTATTGCCAATGATTGGGCGATGCGTCAGGAATAATACTTCGGGGGCATGTGAAGATTGATCGTGTAGGTTGCCTGTGCCTTCCTGAAGAATAATAATTTTGCGTCCTGGCTGATGATTGCTCGAGACTGGAGCGAGTGAGCTCCGTATGATCGAGCATGAAGTTATTACTTAATGTAGCATTTGTAATACGTCCTAGTATACGGTATATCCGATTGTGTTGAGTATTCCTAGTTCAGGCTTCGGCTACGCATTGTAGTCACTCTGTATGTACAAAAGCATTGTACTGGAGTTATGCAGGTTTCTTGTAAGGTTTGGGGACGGAAGGGCATGTAAAGTACGTAGCATTGCCTTAATTATCTTTCCTCAAATGTATATGTATCTTGTTGTATTCAGTTTTTACCTATACGAATGTTTGTATTCCCCTATCTTCTTCACAGGAATGTCCCACGCTGATTGTAATAGATCGGTTTGAATATGTCTTCTTGCTTCAACGTTAAGTTTCACTTACAGCGGAGGTGCTAAGAATTCGGTACACTTCAGTTTGTATCAAGTAATTAGGATATTTTTTCCTTTCGAAACGGAGTAATTGGGATTGATATATAAGCGGAGTTCAAAAGTAACTTGATTTGGCACACTTGGAGATGGAGATGACCGGAACCAATTAATCCACACGTCTCTCAATAGGTCAAGAAGCGAGAGTTACGTACATTATCCGTTCTATATTACTTGGAGTTTTAGCTTTGCTCTAGGACAAATTTCTTTCCGTTCTTTTTTCTTTTTGCGGGCTAAAATTTCCTTTTCTTTTTAGGAATTTAAAGAACTTTATTCAACATCAACGGATCCTGCCGAGTCAGCCATCAGGCTGGTCACAAAAATTCCAGGTGGGTAATAAAATTTCTTTCCGTTCGATCAAGTCTATAGAAACTATAGTAATACTACGTATTTCTCAACATATATTTTCATACTACCTTGGAGATAAAGAATCATTTGTGTACATCGGCATCATTGTTTCCAAAGAATAATGGAACTAACGCCCAATGCATTTGCTAGGGCCTCTACCAGTCTACCCTCCATGTGCGGCACCCGGGGTTTGAATCCAAGTTTTCATTTTCCTTTTTTATTTAATTGGAAAAACAGCAAATAATATTTTTAGATGAATGATAAAATTCTGTTTAATATTTTATATATTTTTAATCTGTCCATGAAAATATTATTTGTTATTTTTTGTAATTTATCATGGCAAGAAAATTGTCCATGAAAACTTTTTTATGCACCATGGTAAATTTATTTTAAGTGGACCATGCAAAATTGATTTTATAGACCATGAAATTTATCGTTTTCAACCATTGAAATTTCAGTTTTTGGACCATGACGAATTTAATTTTTGACTATTGCAATATTAGATCTTGGCAGATTTATTTATTTCGACCATGGTGTTTTTAGTTTATGAACCATGGCAAGATTATTTTTGAATCATGGAAAATTTCACAAAAATACTTTCCTTAACACAAATGGCATGGACATTTATTTTCCAATTTTTGTAATTCTATCTTCTTGGTTACATGGCAATTGTAGATAACTATTATTTTACTTGTTTTCATGGCAAAATTAGGCCTTATAAATTCTTAGAAAATGTCCCATGAAACTCGAAGAATGACATGCCCTAGTACATGAATGAAGACTTAAATGCATCTTATATTTCTTATAAAACAAATGTAACTAACCTTCCGTCCTTTTTCATCTTAGACGAAATGCGCTACCATGTTAGCTGCTGAGTAATCGAGAGTTCTCTTTGTCTAACCATAAATGTTATGCTCCATTACCACATGTCACTAGTAAGTCGATTTTGGTATACCCCAACAATAGAGAAAGGTATGGTGCTTGGATATATGGCGTGTTGGGAATGGGTAGCGTATTTGACGAGGATCAGCCTCGGCAAATCCCATGGTCAGGGACCCTGGGTTAGATCGTAGAGAAGGAACGGGTTGGTGATACTCGTCGGCTAACAGGAGAAGCACTTCCTACTCGATTGTATTATGCGAGGGGACGATTACAGTGGAAGTCTAGGCGAGTTCGCACAAGACCAGAGGTGTTGATTGTAGATTGGATGTCCTGAGGCGTCCCCCTCCCAGCCTTTATATACTAGGCTGGGTCTCGAGGAGTCCGTCTCAGGTTACAGGGACGATTGCCTAATTCTAGCCTTGACTTGAACGCCAAGTCTTGACTTCCATATGGTTGCGGATTCCTACATCGGTGCCTAGAGTGGACCATTCATGGGCCTGACGAAACCTCCAGCGGGCCTCTTGTCTTCGTACGCACCAGGTACCCTTAAACACAGGGGTCGTAGGGTCACCCCCTCGTCAGTAGCCCCGGAGTGTCTGGGGGACTCGAAGAGTCGCGCAGGGACTCGAGTCGTCTTTTTCTTTCGTATGCGCAGCGCGGCTGCGAGTCGTTGGCAATTTCAGCCATGACCATGTTATTTCGAGGGATGCTAAGCTGAAAGGGCCCAAGGTAGTCGACTGGTCGAGCCTTGCTGAATTGCGCTAGTGGAAAATACTTCAATAGCCCAATCAAGCCCGTGTCCCTCGATACGAACTTGGAAACGACCGGTGTCTAGCAAAGTTCATGCCGCTGCAGGTCTTATAGGATCAATGCTGCCGGCCTCAGTAAATAGCCTTAAGGCGTCCGTTATCGGCCCATCTCTCTATCATGCGAGCGCATGGAAAACGTCGGGAGTGAAGTCACGCTGTGGCAAGTCCCGGCCCGGCCGTCTGCGCAGCGGGGTCCTACCTACACGCTAAGCTTGTGTGGCATCGGGGTACAACAACTCGCAGCCCAGGCATTTATTTTGTATAGAGGCACGGAGCCTAGTGAGAGATGCACCCACTTGTAATAAACAATCAAGTGAGCTTTTAGTGGTCACTCGCGGAGATTTTGCGAGCTCAGGCGAGGAATCAAATAAGAAGGCACCCACTCGGAAAGTCGTCGAGTGCGCGAGCATATTGTATTGTCGAATATTAATTTAGCCTTGCGAGTAGCCACTCGAATGCTTCGCTGTCTTCAAGGTGAGGGAGCACCCGAACTCTGTAGATGCGTCGTTTTTGCTAGTGCGAGTGGTCACTCGAGTACATTTTTGCCTTCTGGGTGAGGGAGCACCCGAAACTTCCGTAGATGCCGTGATTACTGTTGGTGCGAGTGGTAACTCAAGCACATCTTCGTCTTCAAGGTGAGGGAGCACATGAACTCTCATGTTTTTAGATCTTACTCTGCTTTTTTAATAATGGTACTCCCGATGGGAGTAAAAAGATTTTGGAATATGGTCAAAAAAGAAAAAAAATGCGAAACGCAGACAGATGATGCGTACTTAATACACCTTGCTGAGATGTGACGTTGCTGGGCCGCCTGACAAGTTGGATGGCTGTATCTTGTGAATGGAAGTGACGTGACGCGATGCTTCCTGGAAATTTCGCACTGTGTGATTATGGCCCTCGTTTTTCGCGCGTGGTGGGCGGTATGGTTACTGCGCCGGTTTGGCTTTCCATGCTTCTCGGCTATCGTGGGATTGTGCCACGTCTGCGGGTTTCCGAGGTTAACGGTGATTGGGTGTCCACAGTTGTTGGTTAAATACCGGGTCACTTTACCCAGTCATTGCCTTCCTCTGCTTGTTCTTCTTCCTCTGCCTTCTCTATTCTTTGCCTCCTGCCTCTCTACTTTGTGAGGTGTTGCGGTGAGATCCATGTCCAAGCGCCCTATAAGTGCAGCGCAGGAGTCGGCGAGGATGACCGGTAGATGGGAGCGGTCTGCTTTCGGGGCTGCAGATCTAGATGCATTGGTGGCAGACGACATGGTGGTAGATGGTGCAGCTCAGATTGTGTCTCGGTTCCTCGGACGGCAGACAAGCGACACATGGGGCACGATTTACCCAGCTTTAGGCCCCCGGAGGGACAACCCTACATGCTGCTTGTCTGATCTTGTATTGATGATGATGTACAGAGGTTCCTTGAGGGCTTCGGTGGAGATAGATCTGTCTAGTTCTATGCATGGGGGTTGAGAGCCTGTCTAGAGAGGTGCCCCTGCCTCGCTTTATATAGATAGCCAGGTGGGGGTTTACATGAGTCCTAGTCGACTACAAGTAGGAGTCCTTGTCTTGCGCCTCAAGTCTTCCACTTCACGTCTTATTCCATCATGACACGCACCAGGTACCCTCACGTAGAGGAGTCGTGGGGTCACCCCCTCGTCACCTAGGGATGAAGAGGTTCCCGCACCTCGTCCTGACGAACGGGTATGCTTCCAAAGCTTCTTCCCTCGTGGGTTTGCGCTTCCAGTACATCCTTTCCTCCGGGGGTTGCTTTTTTCCTATCAGTTGCAACTGCATGACTTGACCCCCAATGGGATACTGCACATTGCCTGCTTTATCACGCTCTGTGAGGTTTTTTTAGGAATCTATCCCCATTGGGGGCTTTGGAAACGTCTCTTCACTGTGAAGAGGACGAACTCTGAATATGCCATTGGGGGCATGGGTATTTCCATTAAGGATAAGAGTGCCTACTTTGATCTGGAGAAGTTGGATTCTGTCTACACATGGAGGAAGAGCTGGTTTTATCTGAAGGATCAGCACGTTGACGGGCAGCAATTTGGTCTTGCACCTTCCAATCCTGTTGCGCGAGTGGCTAAGCGACCCCCGTGGGCGCATGCTCTGTCTGCTGGCGAGGTGTCTCTTATTGAGCCGTTGGTGTAGAAAGTTTCTACTTTGAAAGACGAATTATCTGGCGGCCAACTTATTTCTGTGTTTGTGAGGAGACGCGTCCAGCCACTTTAGCATCGGGTCCGTCCCATGTGGAAATATACTGGACCCGATGACTCGACCAGGTGTTCGTCCGAGGAGTTCTCCGATGGTGACCTTTTGTCTCGGGTTCAGCAGTTTACGAAATTTACAAGTATTGGAGAGGAGAGCCTTGTTCGTCCCAATGCTGTTGATGTGCCTCTGCCCCAGGTATTTTATTGGATGTCTTTTGAGATTTGACTAGTGCCTGTTGATTATTGATGATGCTCTTACTTGCAGGATCATACTCCTTTGCTGAACAATCCACCGCAACCTGAGGATGCTGAAACACTCGATGAGCCTGACGCGGCTGATGTTGGTCCTGTGCCCGCGGGTGATGGGGGTGCTTCGGGTGCTGATGCTGGCGAGTCCGCGGGTGGAAAACCGTCAACTGCTGATGACGGTGAGGACTCGAGTCCATTGCGTATCAAACGCAATCGTTCCTCGGGTGCGAGTGAACGTGATGCATCGGGTGGTGGTGATGAATTGCCACCAGTCGCTCCATCCGTTGTGCTGTGTCCTCCTTCGGCTGCTCCAAAGAAGCGCAAGTATGGGATGTTACTACGTCCGGGCGCCGCGCCTGCTGGGTTCATATAACTTCTGCTGAATGATTTTGTTGTTGTTTTGGCTCCTGTTCTGACGGTTTTTCGCTTGCAGTACTGCGCCTGTTCCGGCTGCTTCTTCTACAAGTATTGCTGCTGTTGATCTTCGGTCAACCGATTCTGGTGCGGCGGCTAATCGGCCGAGTGACTCAGGTGCAGCGACTGATCGGCCAGTTCCTTCGGAGACTCCTGTAGCTTCAGGTGCAGGGACGACTCCTGCGACTGCTCCGTCCGGGGGATCTGCTGCTGGTACTGAAGGGATTTCTCCCCCAGACTCGAAACCTGTGATTCCTGAGGACCACTACTTGGAACGGCGGGATCTCTCTGCTGAGGATAAGGCCAAGTTTTTTGATCGCATCGCTGAGCAGGTATAGAATTCCTTGTCCTTCCGAACTGTATTGGGGCGCGGCAGCGCTCCCGATGGGAGTAGCCCCCGGGGTTGCGATCAATCACTTGTGATTGGTTGCAGTCATAGATTTGTCTTTCTCTTTTTTGATCTTTGTGTATCATTGGGGGCACGACAGTGCTCCCGATGGGAGTAGCCCCCGAGGCTGTGAGCAATCATTTGTGATTGGTAGCAGCCTTTGGTATTGATCTTCCTTTTTTCTTGGCTTTGACTTGTGCAAATTATTTGGATTCAGCCTTTGTTCCGGATATGTGAGTGTGTGCTGACCGACGTTGATCGGTGGCGACGTGCTCATGACTTGGCCCAGGGGAGCTTGACCACCATGAGACGTAAGATGCTTTTTCCTTCTTTGGTTTTTGTTCGGCTGCTGGTTGGTTAAGTGACTGATATCCTCTCCGGAGGCCGCAAGAATGGTGCTGAGAAGCGAGCTGAGGCTGCGGAAAAGGAACTCTCTGTGCTTCGGGCCGCTTTGGAGTCCAAGGAAAAGGATCTGCAGGTGCAGCGTGGTGAACTCGAGAGGTTGCAACGGGTGGAGGAGCAGTTCCTGCGGGTGGAAAGGGTTGAGTGCGAGCGCCTGCGTGACTTGGCGAGTTCTTTGGCGGGTAAGGAGGTTGTTCCTTTTCTTTTCTTCTGAAGTGGTTCTTCTCTTGAGTTTCTAAATACCGAATCTTCCCACATGCTCCATCGGTGTTGAGGCGATGGAGGCAGCTGCAGCGGGATCAGGCACTCTTTGCGGTGATGCGGATGTTGTGTCAGGTGCTGTTGGAGCCGTCAGGGATATCTGTGCTCGGGCTTCGACTCTTCTGAAGCTTCTTCATGAACATATGTTCCCAGATGAAGAGTAGAGGCCAAAGGGTCTCGACTCGCAGGTTGCTGCATTAGGGCTGGACGGCGACCAGTTGGAGGGCTTGGTTCGTGAGAACGTGGTGAGTGGGCTTGCCACGTCTTTTGTTGTTCTTCTGGGGCATGGTGTTCCTATTGAGGATTCCATGGTGGATAGCTTGCCTGAGTATACAGACGAGCAGAGTGCTCGGGCCACTCGGCTTGCCCGCCAGCTACAGCTGGTTGTGGAGGCTGATGTCCGCAATTCTCAGGGCGAGGAGTAGGGGGAACTTGTTTTGGGGGCTTTTTCTTGGAACTTGAGTTGTAATGTGCCTCCTGCGGGATGGTGAATCTTTTAATTGGTGAAACTGCTTTGTCCTTTTTTGTACTTCTTGTTGTCCCTTTTTCTTCGACTTGTTCTCCTTTGCGGTAGGACACCCCATGCGTTTCTGGGGCTTGGAATTTGCTTAAGGAGGATGCTCGCGAGGGTGCCTATGAGTCTGTTTGTTTGAGGCTAAAATAGGTCGAGCGTGAGGTTGTTCGTCTCAAGGGTGTTGTCGCCGTCCAGCGCTCGAAACGTGAGCATGTTGAAGCTGTTCTGGATAGCCTGGCAGCTTGGGTGGTAAAGTTGTCTGATCTTCTGAAGGGTGAGTTTGTCTTTCTTCGACTGCTCGACTGCGCGAGGTCTTTTCCTTGTGTTTGCTGCTGATCTTTGCTCTTCTTTACGAAGTGCTAGCTGGGCGATCTCGTGAGGAGGAGTAGGCCGTACAGTCGGAGTTGTTACGGTTGGATGACCCAGTCGTGCAGGCGAACAATCCTTTTTGGATGGACAGGGCGCGTGCTCGAGTGTTCGCCATTCTTCGGCAGCGGGTTGAAAGGGTGCCGCGGGCTCTTGAGTACTGTTGCGGGGTACTTGGTGGGATCTTCTCTGAGTTTTATCCACTGACTCCTGTTCTGTCGTCACTTGAGAGGCTTTGTCGGGTGTTCTCTCAACCCGCGGAGCTTCGCCGCGTAGTAAATCACCAGATTCATGCAGGAGCTCACTGTGCTTTTGCCTTTGTCCGTAGTCATTGGCCTGGGTAGATATTATGCTGGCAGCTCAAGGTCCTCCTGATAGTCGAGATCAGCCGATGGATGATCATTACGCTGTAGCGGACAAACCTGCGAGCCAGATTTTGAAGTGGGTTTGCGCGGAGAATGACCGCCTTCTGGGTGCTCTGTGCAAAGTGAAGTCGGAGCCTGGAGATTAGGAGTTTCTTGATTTTCGTAGGTTCTCCTTTGTACAACTGTAGTCTTTGTGGGATTTCTTCTTATGGGTGGCATGTGTTGCAGTTGTGGTGGATTACCCTTGGGTTTTTGTTGTATTGTTTTGCTGAGCCGTTGCTATGGAGTCCCGAGTGTTGGGAAACTGAGTCGTGTAGATGAGTATCGTCCTAAGGGGCTGCAGGTGTAGGCGAGTCCCCGAGTGCCAATTTTCAAGTCGCGTAAGCGAATAACGCCTCGGGAGGTGACTGCTGCGAGCGAGCCCCCGAGTGCCAATTTTCAAGTCGCGTAAGCGAATAACGCCTCGGGGGGTGGCTACTGCGAGCAAGCCCCCGAGTGCCAATTTTCAAGTCGCGTAAGCGAATAACGCATCGGGGGGTGTCTACTGCGAGCGAGTCCCCGAGTGCCAATTTTCAAGTCGCGTAAGCGAATAACGCCTCGGGGGGGGGGTGGTGGCTGCTGCGAGTGATCCCTCGAGTGCCAATTTTCAAGTCGCTTAAGCGAATAACACATCGGGGGGGGGGGGGCTGCTGCGAGCGATACCTCGAGTGCCAATTTTCAAGTCGTGTAAGCGAATAATGCTTCGGGGGCTGGTTGCTGCGAGCGAGCCCCCGAGTGCCAATTTTCAAGTCGCGTAAGCGAATAATGCCTCGGGGGGTGGCTGCTGCGAGCGAGCCCCCGAGTGCCAATTTTCAAGTCGCGTAAGCGAATAACGCCTTGGGGGTGGCTGCTGCGAGCGAGCCGCCGAGTGCCAATTTTCAAGTCGCGTAAGCGAATAACGCCTCGGGGGTGGCTGCTGCGAGCGAGCCCCCGAGTGCCAATTTTCAAGTCGCGTAAGCGAGTAACGCCTCGGGGGGTGGCTGCTGCGAGCGAGCCCCCGAGTGCCAATTTTCAAGTCGCGTAAGCACATTTTTTGAAAAATATTTTCAGTATCTTTCCTGTTGTTCTTACACCGGGGGGGGGGGCTGTTGAAGACAACTTTTTATTTGGGTTGATGGCTTGATAGCCCTAGGAATTTAAAGTTGTTGCGAAGATAGCTTGAGTCTTTGCCGTGTGATGCCGGCGTGTCCTCTAGTTGTGCATTGGATTTTAAGGGAGCGCTTCTTCTTCTTGTGCCACGGCTCTGCCGATTTGGTGTGCTCCAAAGGTTTCTGATATCTTGTGGAATTCTCTGTCGCAGCGGTCGGATCTGATGAAGTTGTCGCTGACTTTGATGACTCCTCGTGGGCCCGACATTTTTAGCTTGAGGTAAGCATAGTGCGGTACTGCCATGAAGCATGCGAAGGATGGTCGGCCGAGGATGGCATGGTACTGTGATTTCCAGTCGACCACTTCGAAGTCCAGTGTTTCTTTGTGGAAGTTACTCGTGCTAGCGAAGACCACTTCCAGGCTTATTTTCCCGAGGGGGTAAACTGCTTTTCCTGGCACGATTCCGTGGAAGTTTGTGCCTGAGGTTTATAGTGCTGAATTTTGGATGAGCATTTCTTCCAGGGTTTTGGTGAACATGATGTTGATTCCGCTGCCGCCATCCATGAAGACTCGCGACATGTCGTAATTTCCAATTCTTGCTTCGAGTACCAGCGCGGCGTGTCCTGGACGCGGGATGGCTGGCGGGTGATCTTCTCGGGAGAAGGTAATGTCGATCTCAGACCCGCGCAGGTATTCTGGGATGGCAGGGTGCGAGGAAAACTTGTCTGGTGACCTGCTTCTGCTGCCTGTTTGATGGTCTTCCTTCTTGGATCATATAGATTCGACCATGTGCTTCTGGTAATTTTTCTTCTTCGCCCGATGTAGAGCACCGCTCCTGGATGGCTGCCACCTGTCTTGCTGGTGCGGTAGGTGCGGGTGGTGCGTTGTGGGCGATTGTTCCGACTGCTACGCTTGCGAGAGGTTGTGTTGTTGGTGTTGTGGACCGGCTTTTTTCTTCTGAGAGCTCAGTGAAACGCCTGCAGTTTCTTAGGGTGTGTCCTGATCTGAGTTCTCCGCGCTCGTTTTTTAACCCATGTAGTGTGCAGGGCCAGTCGAGTTGTTCCTTGGCCAAGCGGTACACTCGGGTGTCGTCTCGTGGCTGCCTTGATCTCCAGTCTCGTTTCTGGACTTGGGGTGCTTCTTCTTGGTTGTCCCTCCGCTGCATTCTATTGTCGTCTCGATGTCTGCCGTCTCTATCGTCTGGGAAACCGGCCGCGACCATATCGGGTCCTCTGTCGTCGTAGAAGTTATGACTGGGGCGCTTTCTTCTTCTGTCGTACCCTCTGGCTCCGGTGTAGTAGTCGTAGTCGCGTTCTGGGCGTGCTGGCTGGATGTATGATTCGTTTTGTATGGAGTCTTCTCCGTCGGCCCAGTTGTTGGCTTGTTCTATTAACCGCGCGAGTGTTCGGACCTTCATCTGCCTGAGTTGCTCTTTGAAGTAGATGCGTTGTAGGCCTCTTCTGAATGCATCGATCGCACTTTCGTCTGATATGTCCTCAACTGAGTTTTTGAGTATGGTCCACCGCTGGATGTACGCTCGCAGGGACTCTCTGGTTCCTTGCCTACAGGTTCTTAGCTCCTCGAGTGATGCTGGTCATTTGTAGGTGGATTTGAAATTCTCGATGAAGGCGTTGCGAAACTGCTTCCAGGAACTGATCGATCCTCGTGGTAGGTTCTTCAGCCAGTGTCGCGCCAAGCCCTCGAGCATGAGTTGTACGTATTGCATTGTTGTGATATTGGTTCCTCGTTGGAATTTGACTGCTATTAGGTAGTCATTGAGCCATGCCTCTGGCTCCTCCAGTTCGTCATATTTGTGCGTTGTGGAGTTTAGTTTAAAACCTTTCGGCATCCGCGTCTCGCGTATGGATCGCGTGAAGCATAGTGCGCCGCATGGTTCTATGTCCTCGTCGGATGCGTGCTCGTCTAAGTACTCTTCGCGGGTTGCGCGTCTGCGTCTTGCCCGGTTGACCTTGTTTTGTGTTATGTCGTCGTGTGCGTCTCGTCGGTTGTTGCTACGTCAGTTGCCGTTGTCGTCTCTGTCATGGTCTTTGTTTCTATTTGAGCGCTTGCGCCAGTCATCGTTGATGTTGTCTTTGTCTTCATCTGGTGAACTGGGGTCCATGTCCGGTGTCTGTTCGCGAGGCACTCACCTTGTGCCTGCTTTTTTGGGTGCCGAGGCGGTGATGGCGTCCTTCATTACTTTGAGTGCCATAGTCGTATTGCGATCTGCTGCACCCTTTCTACCCTTCTGAGCTCGAGAGAGATATGCCTGGGCAGTTATGAGAGCTTCTGCTGGTGTGAGTTGTTTTTCTTCTTCGTCGTCTTCTTCGAGCATGAAGTCATCGTCTAGTTTACGGGCAACTTTCTTCTTATCGGTACGCCTCAGGTTGCCGAATCTGGACTTGCCTCGGGCGGGGGAGCCGTAGTCGGAGGAGTCGCTTTCGTGTAGTGCTTTGCGGTTGGTCCTTGAGTCGATAGCGATTTTTCCTTGCTTCTCCAGTTCTAGTCGCTGCTGTCTTGTTTTCTTGGTGATATCACTCGCCAGATTGTTGTATGCTCTGAGCTCATCGCGAGTTGCGTTCTCTGGGAGTAGTTTTCCGCGTTTTACTGCGTCTTTTACTCTGGCGATTGCTTCTTTGGATAGGTAGATTTTCCCTATGGGTTGGTCCTCTTTTTACTCTTCTGAGATCTGGCGCCTGCTGCTCTCTGATACGGTGAGGAGGATAGCTCTCTCACTTCTCGTTGGTAACCCAAGTGGAAGGTGAGATGTAGCATAGAAGCAGATTTCCCCTATGTAGAGGATAGGGTTTGTCTCCCGTAGGAATCGCAGAGATACAAGAAGGTGGTAAAGTGAACAGTGGCGCCGAGGTTGCTAACTTCGCCTGGATCTGCACACACAGCAAATAACTTTGCTCCCAACGAGTACAGAGGAGTTTTCAATTCCTCCGGCCTTGCTGTTTACAAAGGATCAATGCAAGAGATAATAATAGAGGCAACTGTAAGTAAAGACTGAAAGTAAATTAAAGATGTAAACAATGGTGGAAATATGGACCGGGGTCCCATGATGTTTACTAGTGATGTCTCTCTCCCAAAAGGCGATAAAAGTGCTAGCGAGGTAAACAAATCACAGCTGGGCAATTGACAGGATTATAAACGCACCGCAATGCTAATTATGCTACAAAAGAAAGGAAGAGGCTCAAAAGCATGGGCGGTACGCCAAGGTAAGTAGACCGAAATCCATGTGCATCTACCTACTAATCATCCACCTTGAGGTATATATCCAGAACATCTCGTTGGTATTAAGTTGTGAATCCCACCCAAAGTGTAAACTCAAAGCAACAGACAACTGCATTAAAGAACTTTGCGTAAAGTAAACAATCCTTGCACCCGCAAGTACAAGCACTGTTGTTTTCCCCCTTGTGGCAACAACACATCCCCTAGACTCATATTTCTGTCACTCAAGCTAGTCATCGGGGGGCATGAACCCACAATCATGCATAACGCTCCCTCTTGGAGTCACTACCTACTACTTGGCCAAAGCAATAAACAACAACGGAGAACATGCAAGAATTACTCAAGAACATAAATATAAAAGAGGAGAATCAAATATATTACTCAAACACAATCTGAACATAATCTCATAATCCATCGGATCCCAGCAAACTCAGCATAGCAACAACAGAAATATTACATAAGTGCCTCGATCATGTAGGGCAGCTCACGAGGTCTAATCCATGAAAAAAAAAGAGGGGAGGAGAACATCACATAGCTACTGATCATAGAACCATGGTCCAAGGTGGACAACTCACGGTTCATCCGGGAAGCATCCATGGTGATGGAGAAGCTCCCGGGGGTGATTCCTCCCTCCGGCAGGGTGTCGGGAAGAGGGCTCCTGGTGCTCCTAATCTTGGAAGCGCAGCGGCGGCGGAACAGAGGAGAGATCGCGAATAAGGGTTCCCTTCTCAGGGTTTTTGCGTCATGGGGAATAAATAGGCGAAGGGGGGAAGCCAGGGGGGCCACCAGGGGTCCAGGCGGCCCCCTGGCGCGACCCCACCCTGGGGCGCGCCGGGAGGGCGCCTGGGGCCCTGGTGGGTCCCCTCTGCCCCCCCTCGGTGATTCCGGAAGCTTCCTGATCGCTGATTTTTATTGGATTTTTCCCGAATTTTTGGAGCACTTTTAATATGGGGGAAACCTGAAATAGAAAAACAACAGAAAACAGGAACTGGCACTGGGTGCACTGAGTTAATAGGTTAGTCCAAATCTGATCAAAAGTGTATGGAAGTTCATCAATATCATAGCAATATCACACAAAAGAGGCATGGAGCAAGCAGAAATTATAGATACGTTTTGGACGTATCAGTAGGTAGGTATGGTGGCTGTTTTGAGGAAGGATATAATGAGGTTTATGATGACAGAGCGTATCGTGCCAAGGGATTAGATGTACCGACGAAGGTGGACGCCAACTCTCGGAGTGAGAAGAAATCAATGCACGACACAGGAGAGGCTAGAAAAATATGGGAAGTGTAAGAGCAAAGTGTTGCCCCCATGAGTTTTGGATATTGTTGGACAAAACAGTAGAGGAACTAACAAGTTTTCTAGTGTGAAACAAATGGTTAGGTTCTTGAAGTTATAGGTTGGTGCTAAAGCTTCAAGGAAGATTTACACATTCGCTGAAGCATATGCTCTGGAGCGAAGCTCATCACGGATGTGGACCCCCAAAAAGATAAGGAATCCTGAAGCACGTCTCATCGAAGGAGATGATCAAGATGGCGCAAGACTTAGTAGTTTTTGTGTAGTTCTTTTTCACTTCTTTGAGTCGTAGGAAAAACCGTACTATCAAGAGGGTTTTAGTAAATGCACTCCGACGGTTTTGGTGAAAAGACTCAGATCGAATCCAAACCAGTGAGAAGCCAGAGATGATAAATCTCATGTGCACTAGGTAATGCTTCACCAGCGAAGACTATGTTCTTTCGGCTCCTGAAGCATAACCAAGTCCGTGAGTCAACTTTACTTGTTCCGCAAGTAAAGTTGCGCATTGAACAGAAATCCAACCGTTGCGGACAGGTGTCAAGCTGTCGCATCGGGTCATTTCAGTCATTTTACACCTTGGGATCGCCACCTATAAATAGGCCACCCGCCCTCATTGGAGGGCGACTGCTCCAAGAATATTCTCAGATAGATAAGAGAGAGAGCACCCCACCGAAGCAAAACAAAAACCCATCCACCGAAGCACAAGCCCTACTGATCTGAGTTCATTCACTATGACTCAGGAAGAAGTTTTCTAGCCTTGTTATCTTGGAGAACTGCAAGTCTCCTAGACGGTTAGAGAGTTGTTCTTCAGAGAGAGAAGAGTAACTGTCGCCTCGAAGTCCAGTTTGTCAAAGGTTTCGGTGATTTCCTCAATAATCAACCACGAGTGAAGAACTGGCCAAGCTCAAGGAGATTGGTGTAGTGGAGAAACGGACGGAGAGAGGTTAGCTCCTATGTTCAATCACAAGTCCCTCCAACCAGACGTAGCACTTTGCAGAGTGTGAACTGGTCGACCAAACATCGCCGAGTCAAGAGTTCGTTTTACATTCCGCACTTACATTCAGTATTTCAATTGCTTCTGTGTTTTGATTCAATGCAACTGATTCGATGCTTTTGATTCGCTATGTTGAGCTTCACTCTAGTTCTGCTTCACTGTCTACCTTTCTGTTGAATTACTTTTGCTGCTAAGTTGTGCTTCACTTCAGAGTTTCATGCGAAAATTTGAAGTGATCATTCACCCCATCCCCCTCCGATCACATACTTGGACTTTAAATTGGTATCAGAGCTAGTCACTCTTTGTTTGGATTAACCTCCTCGAGTGTTTGCAAGTATGTCATTCGCAGCTATTCTCTCCGGCGAACCTATAACTATTTTCAATGGGAAGGACTACCCGTACTGGAAGGACAAAATGAAGAGAAATATCATGGCTATCAATTCAGCTGCCTGGAAAGTTGTCTTGAATGGAGTCACAGTCGCAGATGTGAATGCCATCACTCCTGCTGAAGAAAAATTGATTGATCTTGATTTTGAAGTCTGTGTATTCATCACCAACCATTTGACTCCAGAGAAGTATCATGAAGTGAAGAATATCCCATCTGCCAAAGGTGTCTGGGACTATCTGGAAGAGATTGGAGAAGGTTGATACGTCCCAAACGTATCTATAATTTCTGCTTGCTCCATGCATGTTTTGTGTGACTTTGCCATGTTTTGCTTGAACTTTCATACACTTTTGAACCTATTTGGACTAACCTATCAACTCAGTGCACCCAGTTGTCAATTTCTGTTTTCTGCTGTTTTTGTATTTCAGGTTTTCCGGCCATTAAAAGTGCTCCAAAAATTTCGGGAAAAATATATAAGAAATTAGCGCAACAGAAGCTTCCGGAATCACCAAGAGAGGGAAGGGGGGCCACCACCAGGCAGCCAGGAGGGCAGGTGGCGCGGCCCAGATCGATCTCTTTCTCGCGAACTCCCCTCTGTACCGCCGCCGCCGTTTCAAGATCGGGGATTCCTGGAGAAGCTGCTCCGGCACCCTGCCGGGAGAAGCTACCCCCTCCGGGAGACCATCCATATCCATGGACGCCTCCCGTATGTACCGTGAGTAGTTTCCCTTGGACCATGGGTCCATGACCAGTAGCTATGTGATCTATCTCTCCCTTTTGTGCTTCCACTTTCGAGTCCTCGTGAGCTGCCTCACATGATCGAGGCATCTATGTAATTTCTGCTGTTGCTATGCTGAGTTTGTTGGGATCTGATGGATTATGATACTATGTTCAGATTGTGATGAGTAATATATTTGGTTCTTCTCTTTTATATTTTGTTCTTGAGTAAATTCTTGCATGTTATCCGTTGCGGTATTTGCTTTGGCCAAGTATTTTATTTGCAACTCCAAGAGAGAGCGTTATGCTCGATTGTGGGTTCAGCCCCTTGATGTCTAGCTTGAGTGACAGAAACATGAGACTAGGGGATGTGCTGTTGCCACCAGGGATAAAACAACGGTGCTTGTACCTGCGGGTGCAAGGATTGTTTACTTTACACAAAGTTCTTTTAATGCAATTGTCTGTTGCTTTGAGTTTACACTTTGGGTGGGATTCGCAACTTAATACCAGCGAGATGTTCTGGATAGATATCTGTAACAGCCCAGTTTTCACAAACATTAAAATTTTTGTTTTCGGTGTGAATTGTTTGATTGTCTGATTTGTTTGCGGTGTTTGCATCCCCGATTTATCGATCGGCGATTATTTTCCCCCCTCTTATCTCGTATCAGACGGAGACCGACCCTTGCCACCCTGACACTCGACCTTTGCGACACCGGGTTTCACCCGATCACCGTCGCGAAAACCACACGAGACCAGCCGCAGCCAACGGAACGAAAAACCCCGTTTAATAAGTAAACGGGATATTTTTATAGCGCGCAGGAAAGTGTTCTCGGAACGGTTCCAACGCGAGGTGAACGCCTCCGGCTCGACGCGCTGATCGCGCAGTTCGAAGTTTTACCCGAATCAGAGGTACTGTGGACCCCTGACGGTCAGAAACGTAAACACCGCGCGCGTGAGAGAAAAACCGGGGATGTTTTTGCAAACCGCCAGTCACCTGGGCTATATAAATACCACCACACTCCCACCCCCTTCTAGGGTTTCCCCGAGCCAAATTGCAGCCACCCCCCTCACAATGTCCAGTTCTGCCCCAAAATACCCCATTTTTCGTCAACCGTAGCTCCTGGTCGCTCTCGGCCGTCGATCCGCGAGATGGACGCTCTAGATCGTGCCCCCCTGCTTTCTCTCTCCTCCTCTCTCCTCCGAGCCGCCCGCAGACCCGAGGCCGCCCCGCGCCCCTCCTTCCCTCTCCTTCCCTCCTCCCTCTTCCCTCCTTCCTCTCTCACCTCCTCCCTTCTTCTCTGTCCAGGAGGTTCCGCGCCATGGATGGGCTCGGCGCCGAGCTCGGACCAAGCCGCCATGGAGTACCTCGACGCCGGCGACCTCATGACCTCCTCCGCCGCCCCCTGCCCCGGATCCGCACCTCCTCGCCGCCGCTCGCCTCCACCGCCCTCCTCTGCGCCGGCGGGAGGCGTTGTGCCGCCGGAACGTCCACCTGCCGCCGCCAGGACGGGCACGAGAGGAGCCCCGAGCCGCTCCAACCGTCCAGGCCAGTGGGCCCCGCGCGCCAGTGGGCCGGCCAGCCCAGCGCAGCCGGCCAGATCCAGCCCAGGCCTCTTGGGCCTCGGCCCATGAGGTGAGGCCCCCTTTTTTTTATTAGTTCTGTTTTTTTTCTGTTGGGCCCAATAGCACTAGTTTCGGCCCGTATAGTTTTTTGCTAGGTTTTATTTGTTAATTTAGGCAGATTGAATTGTTTTTTTGCGGTGCCCGTAACTTTTCACCGGTAGCTCCGATGGAGACACTTTCTACATGAAAGTTGCTCCGTTTCGCGTATAGATTAATAAAATGTTGCTTGTTGCCATGTTTGAACTTGTTAACTTTTTGTTTACCTGCTAATTACAACTGCTTGCCACTGTAAACTGTATTTGCAATAACTTTTTATCCGTTGCTCGGATTAAAATGTTTCTTATATGTAACTTGACTAGAATAGCATGTAGATTGTGTTTACGCTGTTCTTGCTTGCTAATAAAAATAATAAAATATTGTTTAGGTGAAAACAGTACCAAATTCTATTTTTATCGTGGGGTCCGTAATAGTTGCCATGTATAGGTTTTACCCCCCATTTAAATTGACTAGCTTAGATAGTTTACTTTGTGCTTCACCTCTTGACATGTTTGAGTGATATGCCTTGCTTCTGTGCTTTGCCATGTTAACAACCTTTGCTCACCTGTAGTTAAGCAACTCGAACCTTTCCAAACGTGCGGTATCGTCGTGTGTGACGAGTACTCCACTTAACCTGTTAGTAACCGCTCTCGACGGTAGGTGCGATGTCTCGTGTTGCCTTTTTATTGATGCTTGCTCGTGTCTGCTTCGTAGTAATAGATGCTTTCTCGTTGATTGCTTTCCAGTGTTTATCGTCTTGTGTGCTTCCGCGGGTACCTCTCGGAGACGATGCGAGCTTGCGATCAACTACACCTTCGGAACCCGACTTATCAACAGGAAAGGACTATACATTACTTATGATCCATTCTATTTCAACCAGCGGTTTGCATGCTAGTCTAGGTTAGGTTCGATGTTTGATCCTACCACATGTTTACAGCCTCTTTCAAACCGATACAGCCATGTCCCCTCCTAGCAAACCTTGTACTGCTATGTTACTATTACTCGTTGCTCAGCCCCTGCTTAATATGCATGCTTAGGATGCTACGTTGTTACCCTGTTACTCCTTGGTTTGGGCTATCACATTATTATATTGTTGTTGATGATATGATTATTATAAATGTTGACTATATTCGACGAAGGATGGAAGGTCTAGGCTATCCCTCCCCGACGCTTTGTTCCATTCGAGTCACCTAGGATCCGAGTTCCGGGTATTGGTTTTGAGACTGAGCGTGCCTAACTGCGTGTGGGATTTTATGGGGTCCCCTTCTCTTACCTACCTAGCTTCAAACATTTCTAGTGGTGGCCCAAGATGATTTACCATTTGAAACCGTGTGTGTGCTGGTCGGCCGCTAGTTGTTTACAAACCAACCTGGACCAGTGAGGACTTAGTTCCCTTGCTGGCCCACCTTGTCCGGCTGAGGACCCGGTGTCCCATGTGTGATTAACCGGCTATCCAAACCTGCGACAGACGGTTGAGACCAGATCGAGAGCGCGGCCGGCTCCTGAGATGGATGTCGACTCACCGGGGGCTACCCGGATTTGTTCGTTGTTAGCTAGAGGGGCCTGTCGTTTTGGATCTCTTGGAACTAAATCATAAAATGGTTTCCTATAATGGGTAGCAACTGAGAGAGATGGACGTGCGTGCGGAGCCTCGTAATGGGCAGTTGGTACACCCCTGTAGGGTTAAATCTTTTCGAGAAGCCGTGCCCACGGTTATGGACGACTTGAGACCTACTCCTTGTTCATAGACAACAACAACTGAGATAATCTTAATATAACTTGATCAACGTGTGTGTGTGCCTTGACTGCTTCTTCTTCGTCGGGATGCGAAGAGGAGGACAAGGATAGGATAGGTGTTATGATTGCGTAAGTAGTTGATAGGAAGACTTGTTGGAGGCGATTTCCTCATCGAATGCTTGGCTCCTTATCTTACTCTCTAGATCGTTAGCCACTTCATAAATGTTAGTGCGGCAGCAACCTCACCACTTACCCCTTCCTTACCGTAAACTACTAGTTGTCCTAGAATGACGAGTGATGAAGTCCTTGCTGGGTCAGATGACCACTACAGTTGGATGCTGAGTACCTCTGTACTCATGATACTACCCCCAAACTCTTTTCAGGGTTCTGATCGACAAAGGGTATGGTGATCGACGTTTCACTTGGAGACTCGACGACGACTAGTTAGGCGGATCCCGGCGGAGGGCCTGGACCCGTGTGGTTATGGGGATCGATGTTTTCTCTTTGCCACTAGGCAGTTGCTTGTAGTCTGTACTCAGACATGTATCTTCCGCTGTTGTATTGTATTTAAGGCAGTTGTATGCCGATTGTATGAGATGTTGTATCCTTGTATCTGTAATGTTGTGATATCATGTTGGAAATCCGGGGCATATGACTTCGTCATATGTCTCGGTGGGACCGATATGTGCTTCTTCCCCGGATCTAGATGGAAACATCTAGATCTGGAACAGTACCGCATATCGGGCCTTACAACTTGGTATCAGAGCTTTACCGACCGTAGGATCCCTTCTCTGGCCGAAGTCGAGTCTAGACAAAAACTATTTTGTAGTTACTAAGTTAGTAATCGGAGAGTAGGAATCTTTTTACTCCTTACCCTTGCTCTGGTCAGGACAAGTGTCGTAAGTGTTTTAATTCTGATCTTATCCCCTTCAAACTTTAGGATCTCGAGTGTGTGGAGTATCGAAATCGTTACAATGCTTTTCTTGGGAAGTATTGTCCCGATTCCGACCTCAGGTGGGAATTCCTGTAGTACCTTTAGCTTCTCCGATTTCGGTTATCATCTGGGTCATCCATTGCCATCCCTCCTTTTGCCCGGTGTTTTCACGACTTGCGTCGAAAAGCACTATCCTTTGATCCGGTTTTCGCTGTCGTTCTTCCTCTTGTCACTGACGGTTTCGTTTTTCCGACGATGTCGTCTCTCTGCGGAAATTTATCTCGACCGAAGTTCGACGTCGACATGGAGCAGAGTCCCTTGTTGGTGGTGTTGACGAACGTCGTGTCTCTTTTCTCTTCCCCCCTCTCCCCCGGATCGTCTTGGATCTCCGGACGAGATCCATTGTTGGTGGTGTTGTATTGTAACAGTCCAGATTTCACAAAAATTAAAAAATTTGTTTTCGGTGTGAATTGTTTGATTGTCTGATTTGTTTGCGGTGTTTGCATCCCCGATTTATCGATCGGCGATTATTTTCCCCCCTCTTATCTCATATCGGACGGAGACCGACCCTTGCCACCCTGACACTCGACCTTTGCGACACCGGGTTTCAACCGATCACCGTCGCGAAAACCACACGAGACCAACCGCAGCCAACGGAACGAAAAACCCCGTTTAATAAGTAAACGAGATATTTTTATAGCGCGCCGGAAAGTGTTCTCGGAACGGTTCCAACGCGAGGTGAACGCCTCCGGCTCGACGCGTTGATCGCGCAGTTCGAAGTTTTACCCGAATCGGAGGTACTGCGGACCCCCCCGCGGTCAGAAACGTAAACACCGCGTGCGTGAGAGAAAAACCGAGGAAGTTTTTGCAAACCGCCAGCCACCTGGGCTATATAAAGACCACCACACTCCCACCCCCTTCTAGGGTTTCCCTGAGCCAGATTGCAGCCACCCCCCTCACAATGTCCAGTTCTGCCCCATGTTTGCCTCAAAATACCCCATTTTTCGTCAACCCTAGCTCCTGGTCTCTCTCGGCCGTCGATCCGCGAGATGGACGCCCTAGATCGCCCCCAGCTTTCTCTCTCCTCCTCTCTCCTCCGAGCCGCCCATGGACCCGAGGCCGCCGCCGGCAGCAGCTGCGCCCCTCCTTCCCTCTCCTTCCCTCCTCCTTGTTCCCTCCTTCCTCTCTCACCTCCTCCCTTCTTCTCTGTCCAGGAGGTTCTGCGCCATGGATGGGCTCGACCCCAAGCTCGGACGAAGCCGCCATGGAGTACCTCAACGCCGGCGACCCCATGACCTCCTCCGCCGCCCCCTGCCCCGGATCCGCATCTCCTCGCCTCCGCTCGCCTCCACCGCCCTCCTCTGCGCCGGCGGGAGGCGTTGCGCCGCTGGAACGACCACCGGCCGCCGCCAGGACGGGCACGGGAGGAGCCCCGAGCCGCTCCAACCGTCCAGGCCAGTGGGCCCCGCGCGCCAGTGGGCCGGCCAGCCCAGCGCAGCCGGCAAGATCCAGCCCAGGCCTCTTGGGCCTCGGCCCATGAGGTGAGGCCCCCTTTTTTATTAGTTCTGTTTTTTTTCTTCTGTTGGGCCCAATAGCACTAGTTTCGGCCCGTATAGTTTTTTTGCTAGGTTTTATTTGTTAATTTAGGCAGATTGTATTGTTTTTTTTGCGGTGCCCGTAACTTTTCACCGGTAGCTCCGATGGAGACGCTTTCTACATGAAAGTTGCTCCGTTTTGCGCGTAGATTAATAAAATGTTGCTTGTTGCCATTTTTGAACTTGTTAACTTGCTGTTTACCTGCTAATTACAACTGCTTGCCACTGTAAACTGTAATTGCAATAACTTTTTATCCGTTGCTCGGATTAAAATGTTTCTTATATGTAACTTGACTAGAATTGCATGTAGATTGTGTTTATGCTGTTCTTTCTTGCTAAAAATAATAAAATATTGTTTAGGTGAAAACAGTACCAAATTCTATTTTTATCATGGGGTCCGTAATAGTTGCCATGTATAGGTTTTACCCCCCATTTAAATTGACTTGCTTAGATAGTTTACTTTGTGCTTCACCTCTTGACATGTTTGAGTGCTATGCCTTGCTTCTGTGCTTTGCCATGTTAACAACCTTTGCTCACCTGTAGTTAAGCAACTCGAACCTTTCCAAACGTGCGGTATCGTCGTGTGTGACGAGTACTCCACTTAACCTGTTAGTAACCGCTCTCGACGGTAGGTGCGATGTCTCGTGTTGCCTTTTTGTTGATGCTTGCTCGTGTCTGCTTCGTAGTAATAGATGCTTGCTCGTTGATTCCTTTCCAGTGTTTATCGTCTTGTGTGCTTCCGCGGGTACCTCTCGGAGACGATGCGAGCTTGCGATCAACTACACCTTCGGAACCCGACTTATGAACAGGCAAGGACTATACATTACTTATGATCCATTCTATTTCAACCAGCGGTTTGCATGCTAGTCTAGGTTAGGTTCGATGTTTGATCCTACCACATGTTTACAGCCTCTTTCAAACCGATACAGCCATGTCCCCTCCTAGCAAACCTTGTACTGCTATGTTACTATTGCTCGTTGCTCAGCCCCTGCTTAGTATGCATGCTTAGGATGCTACGTTGTTATCCTGTTACTCCTTGGTTTGGGCTATCACATTATTATATTGTTGTTGATGATATGATTACTATAAATGTTGACTATATTCGACGAAGGATGGAAGGTCTAGGCTATCCCTCCCCGACGCTTTGTTCCATTCGAGTCACCTAGGATCCGAGTTCCGGGTATTGGTTTTGAGACTGAGCGTGCCTAACCGCGTGTGGGATTTTATGGGGTCCCCTTCTCTTACCTACCTAGCTTCAAACATTTCTAGTGGTGGCCCAAGCTGATTTACCATTTGAAACCGTGTGTGTGCTGGTCGGCCGCTAGTTGTTTACAAACCAACCTGGACCAGTGAGGACTTAGTTCCCTTGCTGGCCCACCTTGTCCGGCTGAGGACCCGGTGTCCCATGTGTGATTAACCGGCTATCCAAACCTGCGACAGACGGTTGAGACCAGATCGAGAGCGCGGCCGGCTCCTGAGATGGATGTCGACTCACCGGGGGCCACTCGGATTTGTTCGTTGTTAGCTAGAGGGGCCTGTCGTTTTGGATCTCTTGGAACTAAATCATAAAATGGTTGCCTATAATGGGTAGCAACTGAGAGAGATGGACGTGCGTGCGGAGCCTCGTAATGGGCAGTTGGTACACCCCTGTAGGGTTAAAAAATTTCGAGAAGCCGTGTCCACGGTTATGGACGACTTGAGACCTACTCCTTGTTCATAGACAACAACAACTGAGATAATCTTAATATAACTTGATCAACGTGTGTGTGTGCCTTGACTGCTTCTTCTTCGTCGGGATGCGAAGAGGAGGACAAGGATAGGATAGGTGTTATGATTGCGTAAGTAGTTGATAGCAAGACTTGTTGGAGGCGATTTCCTCATCGAATGCTTGGCTCCTTATCTTACTCTCTAGATCGTTAGCCACTTCATAAATGCTAGTGCGGCAGCAACCTCACCACTTACCCCTTCCTTACCGTAAACTACTAGTTGTCCTAGAATGACGAGTGATGAAGTCCTTGCTGGGTCACATGACCACTACAGTTGGATGCTGAGTACCTCTGTACTCATGATACTACCCCCAAACTCTTTTCAGGGTTCTGATCGACAACAGGTATGGTGATCGACGTTTCACGTGGAGACTCGACGATGACTAGTTAGGTGGATCCCAGCGGAGGGCCTGGACCCGTGTGGTTATGGGGATCGATGTTTTCTCTTTGCCACTAGGCAGTTGCTTGTAGTCTGTACTCAGACATGTATCTTCCGCTGTTGTATTGTATTTAAGGAAGTTGTATGCCGATTGTATGAGATGTTGTATCCTTGTATCTGTAATGTTGTGATATCATGTTGGAAATCCGGGGCATATGACTTCGTCATATGTCTCGGTGGGACCGATATGTGCTTCTTCCCCGGATCTAGATGGAAACATCTAGATCTGGAATAGTACCGCATATCGGGCCTTACAACTTGGTATCAGAGCCTTACCGACCGTAGGATCCCTTCTCTGGCCGAAGTCGAGTCTAGACAAAAACTATTTTGTAGTTACTAAGTTAGTAATCGGAGAGTAGGAATCTTTTTACTCCTTACCCTTGCTCTGGTCAGGACAAGTGTCGTAAGTGTTTTAATTCTGATCTTATCCCCTTCAAACTTTAGGATCTCGAGTGTGTGGAGTATCGAAATCGTTACAATGCTTTTCTTGGGAAGTATTGTCCCGATTCCGACCTCAGGTGGGAATTCCTGTAGTACCTTTAGCTTCTCCGATTTCGGTTATCATCTGGGTCATCCATTGCCATCCCTCCTTTTGCCCGGTGTTTTCACGACTTGCGTCGAAAAGCACTATCCTTTGATCCGGTTTTCGCTGTCGTTCTTCCTCTTGTCACTGACGGTTTCGTTTTTCCGACGATGTCGTCTCTCTGCGGAAATTTATCTCGACCGAAGTTCGACGTCGACATGGAGCAGAGTCCCTTGTTGGTGGTGTTGACGAACGTCGTGTCTCTTTTCTCTTCCCCCCTCTCCCCCGGATCGTCTTGGATCTCCGGACGAGATCCATTGTTGGTGGTGTTGTATTGTAACAGCCCAGATTTCACAAAAATTAAAATTTTTGTTTTCGGTGTGAATTGTTTGATTGTCTGATTTGTTTGCGGTGTTTGCATCCCCGATTTATCGATCGGCGATTATTTCCCCCCCTCTTATCTCCTATTGGACGGAGACCGACCCTTGCCACCCTGACACTCGACCTTTGCGACACCGGGTTTCACCCGATCACCGTCGCGAAAACCACACGAGACCAACCGCAGCCAACGGAACGAAAAACCCCGTTTAATAAGTAAACGAGATATTTTTATAGCGCGCCGGAAAGTGTTCTCGGAACGGTTCCAACGCGAGGTGAAAGCCTCCGGCTCGACGCGTTGATCGCGCAGTTCGAAGTTTTACCCGAATCGGAGGTACTGCGGACCCCCCGCGGTCAGAAACGTAAACACCGCGCGCGTGTGAGAAAAACCGGGGAAGTTTTTGCAAACCGCCAGCCACCTGGGCTATATAAAGACCACCACACTCCCACCCCCTTCTAGGGTTTCCCTGAGCCAGATTGCAGCCACCCCCCTCACAATGTCCAGTTCTGCCCCATGTTTGCCTCAAAATACCCCATTTTTCGTCAACCCTAGCTCCTGGTCTCTCTCGGCCGTCGATCCGCGAGATGGACGCCCTAGATCGCGCCCCCAGCTTTCTCTCTCCTCCTCTCTCCTCCGAGCCGCCCGCGGACCCGAGGCCGCCGCCGGCAGCAGCTACGCCCCTCCTTCCCTCTCCTTCCCTCCTCCTTCTTCCCTCGTTCCTCTCTCACCTCCTCCCTTCTTCTCTGTCCAGGAGGTTCTGCGCCATGGATGGGCTCGGCCCCAAGCTCGGACCAAGCCGCCATGGAGTACCTCAACGCCGGCGACCCCATGACCTCCTCCGCCGCCCCCTGCCCCGGATCCGCATCTCCTCGCCTCCGCTCGCCTCCACCGCCCTCCTCTGCGCCGACGGGAGGCGTTGCGCCGCTGGAACGACCACCGGCCGCCGCCAGGACGGGCACGGGAGGAGCCCCGAGCCGCTCCAACCGTCCAGGCCAGTGGGCCCCGCGCGCCAGTGGGCCGGCCAGCCCAGCGCAGCCGGCAAGATCCAGCCCAGGCCTCTCGGGCCTCGGCCCATGAGGTGAGGCCCCCTTTTTTATTAGTTCTGTTTTTTTTCTTCTGTTGGGCCCAATAGAACTAGTTTTGGCCCGTATAGTTTTTTTGCTAGGTTTTATTTGTTAATTTAGGCAGATTGTATTGTTTTTTTTGCGGTGCCCGTAACTTTTCACCGGTAGCTCCGATGGAGACGCTTTCTACATGAAAGTTGCTCCGTTTTGCGCGTAGATTAATAAAATGTTGCTTGTTGCCATTTTTGAACTTGTTAACTTGCTGTTTACCTGCTAATTACAACTGCTTGCCACTGTAAACTGTAATTGCAATAACTTTTTATCCGTTGCTCGGATTAAAATGTTTCTTATATGTAACTTGACTAGAATTGCATGTAGATTGTGTTTATGCTGTTCTTTCTTGCTAAAAATAATAAAATATTGTTTAGGTGAAAACAGTACCAAATTCTATTTTTATCATGGGGTCCGTAATAGTTGCCATGTATAGGTTTTACCCCCCATTTAAATTGACTTGCTTAGATAGTTTACTTTGTGCTTCACCTCTTGACATGTTTGAGTGCTATGCCTTGCTTCTGTGCGTTGCCATGTTAACAACCTTTGCTCACCTGTAGTTAAGCAACTCGAACCTTTCCAAACGTGCGGTATCGTCGTGTGTGACGAGTACTCCACTTAACCTGTTAGTAACCGCTCTCGACGGTAGGTGCGATGTCTCGTGTTGCCTTTTTGTTGATGCTTGCTCGTGTCTGCTTCGTAGTAATAGATGCTTGCTCGTTGATTCCTTTCCAGTGTTTATCGTCTTGTGTGCTTCCGCGGGTACCTCTCGGAGACGATGCGAGCTTTCGATCAACTACACCTTCGGAACCCGACTTATGAACAGGCAAGGACTATACATTACTTATGATCCATTCTATTTCAACCAGCGGTTTGCATGCTAGTCTAGGTTAGGTTCGATGTTTGATCCTACCACATGTTTACAGCCTCTTTCAAACCGATACAGCCATGTCCCCTCCTAGCAAACCTTGTACTGCTATGTTACTATTGCTCGTTGCTCAGCCCCTGCTTAGTATGCATGCTTAGGATGCTACGTTGTTATCCTGTTACTCCTTGGTTTGGGCTATCACATTATTATATTGTTGTTGATGATATGATTATTATAAATGTTGACTATATTCGACGAAGGATGGAAGGTCTAGGCTATCCCTCCCCGACGCTTTGTTCCATTCGAGTCACCTAGGATCCGAGTTCCGGGTATTGGTTTTGAGACTGAGCGTGCCTAACCGCGTGTGGGATTTTATGGGGTCCCCTTCTCTTACCTACCTAGCTTCAAACATTTCTAGTGGTGGCCCAAGCTGATTTACCATTTGAAACCGTGTGTGTGCTGGTCGGCTGCTAGTTGTTTACAAACCAACCTGGACCAGTGAGGACTTAGTTCCCTTGCTGGCCCACCTTGTCCGGCTGAGGACCCGGTGTCCCATGTGTGATTAACCGGCTATCCAAACCTGCGACAGACGGTTGAGACCAGATCGAGAGCGCGGCCGGCTCCTGAGATGGATGTCGACTCACCGGGGGCCACTCGGATTTGTTCGTTGTTAGCTAGAGGGGCCTGTCGTTTTGGATCTCTTGGAACTAAATCATAAAATGGTTGCCTATAATGGGTAGCAACTGAGAGAGATGGACGTGCGTGCGGAGCCTCGTAATGGGCAGTTGGTACACCCCTGTAGGGTTAAAAAATTTCGAGAAGCCGTGTCCACGGTTATGGACGACTTGAGACCTACTCCTTGTTCATAGACAACAACAACTGAGATAATCTTAATATAACTTGATCAACGTGTGTGTGTGCCTTGACTGCTTCTTCTTCGTCGGGATGCGAAGAGGAGGACAAGGATAGGATAGGTGTTATGATTGCGTAAGTAGTTGATAGCAAGACTTGTTGGAGGCGATTTCCTCATCGAATGCTTGGCTCCTTATCTTACTCTCTAGATCGTTAGCCACTTCATAAATGCTAGTGCGGCAGCAACCTCACCACTTACCCCTTCCTTACCGTAAACTACTAGTTGTCCTAGAATGACGAGTGATGAAGTCCTTGCTGGGTCACATGACCACTACAGTTGGATGCTGAGTACCTCTGTACTCATGATACTACCCCCAAACTCTTTTCAGGGTTCTGATCGACAACAGGTATGGTGATCGACGTTTCACGTGGAGACTCGACGATGACTAGTTAGGTGGATCCCAGCGGAGGGCCTGGACCCGTGTGGTTATGGGGATCGATGTTTTCTCTTTGCCACTAGGCAGTTGCTTGTAGTCTGTACTCAGACATGTATCTTCCGCTGTTGTATTGTATTTAAGGCAGTTGTATGCCGATTGTATGAGATGTTGTATCCTTGTATCTGTAATGTTGTGATATCATGTTGGAAATCCGGGGCATATGACTTCGTCATATGTCGCGGTGGGACCGATATGTGTTTCGTCCCCGGATCTGGATGGAAACATCTAGATCTGGAACAGTACCGCATATCGGGCCTTACAACTTGGTATCAGAGCCTTACCGACCGTAGGATCCCTTCTCTGGCAGAAGTCGAGTCTAGACAAAAACTATTTTGTAGTTACTAAGTTAGTAATCGGAGAGTAGGAATCTTTTTACTCCTTACCCTTGCTCTGGTCAGGACAAGTGTCGTAAGTGTTTTAATTCTGATCTTATCCCCTTCAAAATTTAGGATCTCGAGTGTGTGGAGTATCGAAATCGTTACAATGCTTTGCTTGGGAAGTATTGTCCCGATTCCGACCTCAGGTGGGAATTCCTGTAGTACCTTTAGCTTCTCCGATTTCGGTTATCATCTGGGTCATCCATTGCCATCCCTCCTTTTGCCCGCTGTTTTCACGAATTGCGTCGAAAAGCACTATCCTTTGATCCGGTTTTCGCTGTCGTTCTTCCTCTTGTCACTGACGGTTTCGTTTTTTCGACGATGTCGTCTCTCTGCGGAAATTTATCTCGACCGAAGTTCGACGTCGACATGGAGCAGAGTCCCTTGTTGGTGGTGTTGACGAACGTCGTGTCTCTTTTCTCTTCCCCCCTCTCCCCCGGATCGTCTTGGATCTCGGGACAAGATCCATTGTTGGTGGTGTTGTATTGTAACAGCCCAGATTTCACAAAAATTAAAAAATTTGTTTTCGGTGTGAATTGTTTGATTGTCTGATTTGTTTGCGGTGTTTGCATCCCCGATTTATCGATCGACGATTATTTTCCCCCCTCTTATCTCGTATCGGACGGAGACCGACCCTTGCCACCCTGACACTCGAGCTTTGCGACACCGGGTTTCACCCGATCACCGTCGGGAAAACCACACGAGACCAGCCGCAGCCAACGGAACGAAAAACCCCGTTTAATAAGTAAACGAGATATTTTTATAGCGCGCCGGAAAGTGTTCTCGGAACGGTTCCAACGCGAGGTGAACGCCTCCGGCTCGACGCGCTGATCGCGCAGTTCGAAGTTTTACCCGAATCGGAGGTACTGCGGACCCCCCGCGGTCAGAAACGTAAACACCGCGCGCGTGAGAGAAAAACCGGGGATGTTTTTGCAAACCGCCAGCCACCTGGGCTATATAAAGACCACCACACTCTCACCCCCTTCTAGGGTTTCCCTGAGCCAAATTGCAGCCACCCCCCTCACAATGTCCAGTTCTGCCCCATGTTTGCCCCAAAATACCCCATTTTTCGTCAACCCAAGCTCCTGGTCTCTCTCGGCCGTCGATCCGCGAGATGGACGCCCTAGATCGCGCCCCCCAGCTTTCTCTCTCCTCCTCTCTCCTCCGAGCCGCCCGCGGACCCGAGGCCGCCGCCGGCAGCAGCTGCGCCCCTCCTTCCCTCTCCTTCCCTCCTCCCTCTTCCCTCCTTCCTCTCTCACCTCCTCCCTTCTTCTCTGTCCAGGAGGTTCCGCGCCATGGATGGGCTCGGCCCCGAGCTCGGACCAAGCCGCCATGGAGTACCTCGACGCCGGCGACCCCATGACCTCCTCCGCCGCCCCCTGCCCCGGATCCGCACCTCCTCGCCTCCGCTCGCCTCCACCGCCCTCCTCTGCGCCGGCGGGAGGCGTTGCGCCGCCGGCACGACCACCGGCCGCCGCCAGGACGGGCAGGGGACGAGCCCCGAGCCGCTCCAACCATCCAGGCCAGTGGGCCCCGCACGCCAGTGGGCCGGCCAGCCCAGCGCAGCCGGAAAGATCCAGCCCAGGCCTCTTGGGCCTCGGCCCATGAGGTGAGGCCCCCTTTTTTATTAGTTCTGTTTTTTTTTCTGTTGGGCCCAATAGCACTAGTTTCGGCCCGTATAGTTTTTTGCTAGGTTTTATTTGTTAATTTAGGCAGATTGTATTGTTTTTTTTTGCGGTGCCCGTAACTTTTCACCGGTAGCTCCGATGGAGACGCTTTCTACATGAAAGTTGCCCCGTTTTGCGCGTAGATTAATAAAATGTTGCTTGTTGCCATTTTTGAACTTGTTAACTTGCTGTTTACCTGCTAATTACAACTACTTGCCACTGTAAAATGTAATTGCAATAACTTTTTATCCTTTGCTCGGATTAAAATGTTTCTTATATGTAACTTGACTAGAATTGCATGTAGATTGTGTTTATGCTGTTCTTGCTTGCTAAAAATAATAAAATATTGTTTAGGTTAAAACAGTACCAAATTCTATTTTTATCATGGGGACCGTAATAGTTGCCATGTATAGGTTTTACCCCCCATTTAAATTGACTTGCTTAGATAGTTTACTTTGTGCTTCACCTCTTGACATGTGTGAGTGATATGCCTTGCTTCTGTGCTTTGCCATGTTAACAACCTTTGCTCACCTGTAGTTAAACAACTCGAACCTTTCCAAACGTGCGGTATCGTCGTGTGTGACGAGTACTCCACTTAACCTGTTAGTAACCGCTCTCGACGGTAGGTGTGATGTCTCGTGTTGCCTTTTTGTTGATGCTTGCTCGTGTCTGCTTCGTAGTAATAGATGCTTGCTCGTTGATTGCTTTCCAGTGTTTATCGTCTTGTGTGCTTCCGCGGGTACCTCTCGGAGACGATGCGAGCTTGCGATCAACTACACCTTCGGAACCCGACTTATCAACAGGCAAGGACTATACATTACTTATGATCCATTCTATTTCAACCAGCGGTTTGCATGCTAGTATAGGTTAGGTTAGATGTTTGATCCTACCACATGTTTACAACCTCTTTCAAACCGATACAGCCATGTCCCCTCTTAGCAAACCTTGTACTGCTATGTTACTATTGCTCGTTGCTCAGCCCCTGCTTAGTATGCATGCTTAGGATGCTACGTTGTTACCCTGTTACTCCTTGGTTTGGGCTATCACATTATTATATTGTTGTTGATGATATGATTATTATAAATGTTGACTATATTCGACGAAGGATGGAAGGTCTAGGCTATCCCTCCCCGACGCTTTGTTCCATTCGAGTCACCTAGGATCCGAGTTCCGGGTATTGGTTTTGAGACTGAGCGTGCCTAAACGCGTGTGGGATTTTATGGGGTCCCCTTCTCTTACCTACCTAGCTTCAAACATTTCTAGTGGTGGCCCAAGCTGATTTACCATTTGAAACCGTGTGTGTGCTGGTCGGCCGCCAGTTGTTTACAAACCAACCTGGACCAGTGAGGACTTAGTTCCCTTGCTGGCCCACCTTGTCCGGCTGAGGACCCGGTGTCCCATGTGTGATTAACCGGCTATCCAAACCTGCGACAGACGGTTGAGACCAGATCGAGAGCGCGGCCGGCTCCTGAGATGGATGTCGACTCACCGGGGGCCACCCGGATTTGTTCGTTGTTAGCTAGAGGGGCCTGTCGTTTTGGATCTCTTGGAACTAAATCATAAAATGGTTGCCTATAATGGGTAGCAACTGAGAGAGATGGACGTGTGTGCGGAGCCTCGTAATGGGCAGTTGGTACACCCCTGTAGGGTTAAATCTTTTCGAGAAGCCGTGCCCACGGTTATGGACGACTTGAGACCTACTCCTTGTTCATAGACAACAACAACTGAGATAATCTTAATATAACTTGATCAACGTGTGTGTGTGCCTTGACTGCTTCTTCTTCGTCGGGATGCGAAGAGGAGGACAAGGATAGGATAGGTGTTATGATTGCGTAAGTAGTTGATAGCAAGACTTATTGGAGGCGATTTCCTCATCGAATGCTTGGCTCCTAACTTACTCTCTAGATCGTTAGCCAATTCATAAATGCTAGTGCGGCAGCAACCTCACCACTTACCCCTTCCTTACCATAAACTACTAGTTGTCCTAGAATGACGAGTGATGAAGTCCTTGCTGAGTCAGATGACCACTACAGTTGGATGCTGAGTACCTCTGTACTCATGATACTACCCCCAAACTCTTTTCAGGGTTCTGATCGACAACAGGTATGGTGATCGATGTTTCACGTGGAGACTCGACGACGACTAGTTAGGCGGATCCCGGCGGAGGGCCTGGACCCGTGTGGTTATGCGGATCGATGTTTTCTCTTTGCCACTAGGCAGTTGCTTGTAGTCTGTACTCAGACATGTATCTTCCGCTGTTGTATTGTATTTAAGGCAGTTGTATGCCGATTGTATGAGATGTTGTATTCTTGTATCTGTAATGTTGTGATATCATGTTGGAAATCCGGGGCATATGACTTCGTCATATGTCTCGGTGGGACCGATATGTGCTTCTTCCCCGGATCTAGATGGAAACATCTAGATCTGGAACAGTACCGCATATCGGGCCTTACAACTTGGTTACAGAGCCTTACCGACCGTAGGATCCCTTCTCTGGCCGAAGTCGAGTCTAGACAAAAACTATTTTGTAGTTACTAAGTTAGTAATCGGAGAGTAGGAATCTTTTTACTCCTTACCCTTGCTCTGGTCAGGACAAGTGTCGTAAGTGTTTTAATTCTGATCTTATCCCCTTCAAACTTTAGGATCTCGAGTGTGTGGAGTATCGAAATCGTTACAATGCTTTTCTTGGGAAGTATTGTCCCGATTCCGACCTCAGGTGGGAATTCCTGTAGTACCTTTAGCTTCTCCGATTTCGGTTATCATCTGGGTCATCCATTGCCATCCCTCCTTTTGCCCGGTGTTTTCACGACTTGCGTCGAAAAGCACTATCCTTTCATCCGGTTTTCGCTGTCGTTCTTCCTCTTGTCACTGACGGTTTCGTTTTTCCGACGATGTCGTCTCTCTGCGGAAATTTATCTCGACCGAAGTTCGACGTCGACATGGAGCAGAGTCCCTTGTTGGTGGTGTTGACGAACGTCGTGTCTCTTTTCTCTTCCACCCCTCTCCCCCGGATCGTCTTGGATCTCGGGACGAGATCCATTGTTGGTGGTGTTGTATTGTAACAGCCCAGATTTCACAAAAATTAAAAAATTTGTTTTCGGTGTGAATTGTTTGATTGTCTGATTTGTTTGCGGTGTTTGCATCCCCGATTTATCGATCGATGATTATTTCCCCCCTCTTATCTCGTATCGGACGGAGACCGACCCTTGCCACCCTGACACCCGACCTTTGCGACACCGGGTTTCACCCGATCACCGTCGCAAAAACCACACGAGACCAGCCGCAGCCAACGGAACGAAAAACCCCGTTTAATAAGTAAACGAGATATTTTTATAGCGCGCCGGAAAGTGTTCTCGGAACGGTTCCAACGCGAGGTGAACGCCTCCGGCTCGACGCGCTGATCGCGCAGTTCAAAGTTTTACCCGAATCGGAGGTACTGCGGACCCCCCGCGGTCAGAAACGTAAACACCGCGCGCGTGAGAGAAAAACCGGGGAAGTTTTTGCAAACCGCCAGCCACCTGGGCTATATAAAGACCACCACACTCCCACCCCCTTCTAGGGTTTCCCTGAGCCAAATTGCAGCCACCCCCCTCACAATGTCCAGTTCTGCCCCATGTTTGCCCCAAAATACCCCATTTTTCGTCAACCCTAGCTCCTGGTCTCTCTCGGACGTCGATCCGCGAGATGGACGCCCTAGATCGCGCCCCCCATCTTTCTCTCTCCTCCTCTCTCCTCCGAACCGCTCGCGGACCCGAGGCCGCCGCCGCCTCTGCCCGAGGCCGCCGCCGGCAGCAGCTGCGCCCCTCCTTCCCTCTCCTTCCCTCCTCCCTCTTCCCTCCTTCCTCTCTCACCTCCTCCCTTCTTCTCTGTCCAGGAGGTTCCGCGCCATTGATGGGCTCGGCCCCGAGCTCGGACCAAGCCGCCATGGAGTACCTCGACGCCGGAAACCCCATGACCTCCTCCGCCGCCCCCTGCCCCGGATCCGCATCTCCTCGCCTCCGCTCGCCTCCACCGCCCTCCTCTGCGCCGGCGGGAGGCGTTGCGCCGCCGGAACGACCACCGGCCGCCGCCAGGACGGGCACGGGAGGAGCCCCGAGCCGCTCCAACCGTCCAGGCCAGTGGGCCCCGCGCGCCAGTGGGCCGGCCAGCCCAGCGCAGCCGGCAAGATCCAGCCCAGGCCTCTTGGGCCTCGGCCCATGAGGTGAGGCCCCCTTTTTTATTAGTTCTGTTTTTTTTTCTGTTGGGCCCAATAGCACTAGTTTCGGCCCGTATAGTTTGTTTGCTAGGTTTTATTTGTTAATTTAGGCAGATTGTATTGTTTTTTTTGCGGTGCCCGTAACTTTTCACCGGTAGCTCCGATGGAGACGCTTTCTACATGAAAGTTGCTCCGTTTTGCGCGTAGATGAATAAAATGTTGCTTGTTGCCATTTTTGAACTTGTTAACTTGCTGTTTACCTGCTAATTACAACTGCTTGCCACTGTAAACTGTAATTGCAATAACTTTTTATCCGTTGCTCGGATTAAAATGTTTCTTATATGTAACTTGACTAGAATTGCATGTAGATTGTGTTTATGCTGTTCTTGCTTGCTAAAAATAATAAAATATTGTTTAGGTGAAAACAATACCAAATTCTATTTTTATCATGGGGACCGTAATAGTTGCCATGTATAGGTTTTACCCCCCATTTAAATTGACTTGCTTAGATAGTTTACTTTGTGCTTCACCTCTTGACATGTTTGAGTGATATGCCTTGCTTCTGTGCTTTGCCATGTTAACAACCTTTGCTCACCTGTAGTTAAACAACTCGAACCTTCCCAAACGTGCGGTTTCATCGTGTGTGACGAGTACTCCACTTAACCTGTTAGTAACCGCTCTCGACGGTAGGTGCGATGTCTCGTGTTGCCTTTTTGTTGATGCTTGCTCGTGTCTGCTTCGTAGTAATAGATGCTTGCTCGTTGATTGCTTTCCAGTGTTTATTGTCATGTGTGCTTCCGCGGGTACCTCTCGGAGACGATGCGAGCTTGCGATCAACTACACCTTCGGAACCCGACTTATCAACAGGCAAGGACTATACATTACTTATGATCCATTCTATTTCAACCAGCGGTTTGCATGCTAGTCTAGGTTAGGTTCGATGTTTGATCCTACCACATGTTTACAGCCTCTTTCAAACCGATACAGCCATGTCCGCTCCTAGCAAACCTTGTACTGCTATGTTACTATTGCTCGTTGCTAAGCCCCTGCTTAGTATGCATGCTTAGGATGCTACGTTGTTACCCTGTTACTCCTTGGTTTGGGCTATCACATTATTATATTGTTGTTGATGATATGATTATTATAAATGTTGACTATATTCGACGAAGGATGGAAGGTCTAGGCTATCCCTCCCCGACGCTTTGTTCCATTCGAGTCACTAGGATCCGAGTTCCGGGTATTGGTTTTGAGACTGAGCGTGCCTAACCGCGTGTGGGATTTTATGGGGTCCCCTTCTCTTACCTACCTAGCTTCAAACATTTCTAGTGGTGGCCCAAGCTGATTTACCATTTGAAACCGTGTGTGTGCTGGTCGGCCGCCAGTTGTTTACAAACCAACCTGGACCAGTGAGGACTTAGTTCCCTTGCTGGCCCACCTTGTCCGGCTGAGGACCCGGTGTCCCATGTGTGATTAACCGGCTATCCAAACCTGCGACAGACAGTTGAGACCAGATCGAGAGCGCGGCCGGCTCCTGAGATGGATGTCGACTCACCGGGGGCCACCCGGATTTGTTCGTTGTTAGCTAGAGGGGCCTGTCGTTTTGGATCTCTTGGAACTAAATCATAAAATGGTTGCCTATAATGGGTAGCAACTGAGAGAGATGGACGTGCGTGCGGAGCCTCGTAATGGGCAGTTGGTACACCCCTGTAGGGTTAAATCTTTTCGAGAAGCCGTGCCCACGGTGATGGACGACTTGAGACCTACTCCTTGTTCATAGACAACAACAACTGAGATAATCTTAATATAACTTGATCAACGTGTGTGTGTGCCTTGACTGCTTCTTCTTCGTCGGGATGCAAAGAGGAGGACAAGGATAGGATAGGTGTTATGATTGCGTAAGTAGTTGATAGCAAGACTTGTTGGAGGCGATTTCCTCATCGAATGCTTGGCTCCTTATCTTACTCTCTAGATCGTTAGCCACTTCATAAATGCTAGTGCGGCAGCAACCTCACCACTTACCCCTTCCTTACCGTAAACTACTAGTTGTCCTAGAATGACGAGTGATGAAGTCCTTGCTGGGTCAGATGACCACTACAGTTGGATGCTGAGTACCTCTGTACTCATGATACTACCCCCAAACTCTTTTCAGGGTTCTGATCGACAACAGGTATGGTGATCGACGTTTCACGTGGAGACTCGACGACGACTAGTTAGGCGGATCCCGGCGGAGGGCCTGGACCCGTGTGGTTATGGGGATCGATGTTTTCTCTTTGCCACTAGGCAGTTGCTTGTAGTCTGTACTCAGACATGTATCTTCCGCTGTTGTATTGTATTTAAGGCAGTTGTATGCCGATTGTATGAGATGTTGTATCCTTGTATCTGTAATGTTGTGATATCATGTTGGAAATCCGGGGCATATGACTTCGTCATATGTCTCGGTGGGACCGATATGTGCTTCTTCCCCGGATCTAGATGGAAACATCTAGATCTAGAACAGTACCGCATATCGGGCCTTACAACTTGGTATCAGAGCCTTACCGACCGTAGGATCCCTTCTCTGGCCGAAGTCGAGTCTAGACAAAAACTATTTTGTAGTTACGAAGTTAGTAATCGGAGAGTAGGAATCTTTTTACTCCTTACCCTTGATCTGGTCAGGACCAGTGTCGTAAGTGTTTTAATTCTGATATTATCCCCTTCAAACTTTAGGATCTCGAGTGTGTGGAGTATCGAAATCGTTACAATGCTTTGCTTGGGAAGTATTGTCCCGATTCCGACCTCAGGTGGGAATTCCTGTAGTACCTTTAGCTTCTCCGATTTCGGTTATCATCTGGGTCATCCATTGCCATCCCTCCTCTTGCCCGGTGTTTTCACGACTTGCGTCAAAAAGCACTATCCTTTGATCCGGTTTTCACTGTCGTTCTTCCTCTTGTCACTGACGGTTTCGTTTTTCCGACGATGTCGTCTCTCTGCGGAAATTTATCTCGATCGAAGTTCGACGTCGACATGGAGCAAAGTCCCTTGTTGGTGGTGTTGAAGAACGTCGTGTCTCTTTTCTCTTCCCCCCTCTCCCCCGGATCGTCTTGGATCTTGGGACGAGATCCATTGTTGGTGGTGTTGTATTGTAACAGCCCAGATTTCACAAAAATTAAAAATTTTGTTTTCGGTGTGAATTGTTTGATTGTCTGATTTGTTTGCGGTGTTTGCATCCCCGATTTATCGATCGGCGATTATTTCCCCCCCTCTTATCTCGTATCGGACGGAGACCGACCCTTGCCACCCTGACACTCGAGCTTTGCGACACCGGGTTTCACCCGATCACCGTCGCAAAAACCACACGAGACCAGCCGCAGCCAACGGAACGAAAAACCCCGTTTAATAAGTAAACGAGATATTTTTATACCACGCCGGAAAGTGTTCTCGGAACGGTTCCAACGCGAGGTGAACGCCTCCGGCTCGACGCGCTGATCGCGCAGTTCGAAGTTTTACCCGAATCGGAGGTACTGCGGACCCCCGGCGGTCAGAAACGTAAACACCGCGCGCGTGAGAGAAAAACCGGGGTTGTTTTTGCAAACCGCCAGCCACCTGGGCTATATAAAGACCACCACACTCCCACCCCCTTCCATGGTTTCCCTGAGCCTAATTGCAGCCACCCCCCTCACAATGTCCAGTTCTGCCCCATGTTTGCCCCAAAATACCCCATTTTTCGTCAACCCTAGCTCCTGGTCTCTCTCGGCCGTCGATCCGCGAGATGGACGCCCTAGATCGCGCCCCCCAACTTTCTCTCTCCTCCTCTCTCCTCCGAGCCGCCCGCGGACCTGAGGCCGCCGCCGCCTCTGCCCGAGGCCGCCGTCGGCAGCAGCTGCGCGCCCCGCGCCCCTCCTTCCCTCTCCTTCCCTCCTCCCCTCTTCCCTCCTTCCTCTCTCACCTCCTCCCTTCTTCTCTGTCCAGGAGGTTCCGCGCCATGGATGGGCTCGGCCCCGAGCTCGGACCAAGCCGCCATGGAGTACCTCAACGCCGGCGACCCCATGACCTCCTCCGCTGCCTCCTGCCCCGGATCCGCACCTCCTCGCCGCCGCTAGCCTCCACCGCCCTCCTCTGCGCCAGCGGGAGGCGTTGCGCCGCCGGAACGGCCACCGGCCGCCGCCAGGACGGGCACGGGAGGAGCCCCGAGCCGCTCCAACCGTCCAGCCCAGTGGGCCCCGCGCGCCAGTGGTCCGGCCAGCCCAGCGCAGCCGGCAAGATCTAGCCCAGGCCTCTTGGGCCTCGACCCATGAGTTGAGGCCCCCTTTTTTTTATTAGTTCTGTTTTTTTTCTGTTGGGCCCAATAGCACTAGTTTCAGCCCGTATAGTATTTTTGCTAGGTTTTATTTGTTAATTTAGGCAGATTGTATTGTTTTTTTTGCGGTGCCCGTAACTTTTCACCGGTAGCTCCGATGGAGATGCTTTCTACATGAAAGTTGCTCCGTTTTGCGCGAAGATTAATAAAATGTTGCTTGTTGCCATTTTTGAACTTGTTAACTTGCTGTTTACCTGCTAATTACAACTCCTTGCCACTGTAAAATGTAATTGCAATAACTTTTTATCCGTTGCTCGGATTAAAATGTTTCTTATATGTAACTTGACTAGAATTGCATGTAGATTGTGTTTATGCTGTTCTTGCTTGCTAATAAAAATAATAAAATATTGTTTAGGTGAAAACAGTACCAAATTCTATTTTTGTCATGGGGTCCGTAATAGTTGCCATGTATAGGTTTTACCCCCCATTTAAATTGACTACCTTAGATAGTTTACTTTGTGCTTCACCTCTTGACATGTTTGAGTGATATGCCTTTCTTCTGTGCTTTGCCATGTTAAAAACCTTTGCTCACCTGTAGTTAAGCAACTCGAACCTTTCCAAACGTGCGGTATCGTCGTGTGTGACGAGTACTCCACTTAACCTGTTGGTAACCGCTCTCGACGGTAGGTGTGATGTCTCGTGTTGCCTTTTTGTTGATGCTTGCTTGTGTCTGCTTCGTAGTAATAGATGCTTGCTCGTTGATTGCTTTCCAGTGTTTATCGTCTTGTGTGCTTCCGCGGGTACCTCTCGGAGACGATGCGAGCTTGCGATCAACTACACTTTCGGAACCCGACTTATCAACAGGCAAGTACTACACATTACTTATGATCCATTCTATTTCAACCAGCGGTTTGCATGCTAGTCTAGGTTAGGTTCGATGTTTGATCCTACCACATGTTTACAGCCTCTTTCAAACGGATACAGCCATGTCCCCTCCCAGCGAACCTTGTACTGCTATGTTACTATTTCTCGTTGCTCAGCCCCTGCTTAGTATGCATGCTTAGGATGCTACGTTGTTACCCTGTTACTCCTTGGTTTGGGCTATCACATTATTATATTGTTGTTGATGATATGATTATTATAAATGTTGACTATATTCGACGAAGGATGGAAGGTCTAGGCTATCCCGCCCAGACGCTTTGTTCCATTCGAGTCACCTAGGATCCGAGTTCCGGGTATTGGTTTTGAGACTGAGCGTGCCTAACCGCGTGTGGGATTTTATGGGGTCCCCTTCTCTTACCTACCTAGCTTCAAACATTTCTAGTGGTGTCCCAAGCTGATTTACCATTTGAAACCGTGTGTGTGCTGGTCGGCCGCCAGTTGTTTACAAACCAACCTGGACCAGTGAGGACTTAGTTCCCTTGCTAGCCCACCTTGTCCGGCTGAGGACCAGGTGTCCCATGTGTGATTAACCGGCTATCCAAACCTGCGACAGACGGTTGAGACCAGATCGAGAGCGCGGCCGGCTCCTGAGATGGATGTCGACTCACCGGGGGCCACCCGGATTTGTTCGTTGTTAGCTAGAGGGACCTGTCGTTTCGGATCTCTTGGAACTAAATCATAAAATGGTTGCCTATAATGGGTAGCAACTGAGAGAGATGGACGTGCGTGCGGAGCCTCGTAATGGGCAGTTGGTACACCCCTGCAGGGTTAAATCTTTTCGAGAAGCCGTGTCCACGGTTATGGACGAATTGAGACCTACTCCTTGTTCATAGACAACAACAACTGAGATAATCTTAATATAACTTGATCAATGTGTGTGTGTGCCTTTACCGCTTCTTCTTTTTTCTGGATGCGAAGAGGAGGACAAGGATAGGATAGGTGTTATGATTGCGTAAGTAGTTGATAGCAAGACTTGTTGGAGGCGATTTCCTCATCGAATGCTTGGCTCCTTATCTTACTCTCTAGATCGTTATCCACTTCATAAATGCTAGTGCGGCAGCAACCTCACCACTTACCCCTTCCTTACCGTAAACTACTAGTTGTCCTAGAATGACGAGTGATGAAGTCCTTGCTGGGTCAGATGACCACTACAGTTGGATGCTGAGTACCTCTGTACTCATGATACTACCCCCAAACTCTTTTCAGGGTTCTGATCGACAACAGGTATGGTGATCGACGTTTCACGTGGAGACTCGACGACGACTAGTTAGGCGGATCTCGGCGGAGGGCCTGGACCCGTGTGGTTATGGGGATCGATGTTTTCTCTTTGCCACTAGGCAGTTGCTTGTAGTCTGTACTCAAACATGTATCTTCCGCTGTTGTATTGTATTTAAGGCAGTTGTATGCCGATTGTATGAGATGTTGTATCCTTGTATCTGTAATGTTGTGATATCATGTTGGAAATCCGGGGCATATGACTTCGTCATATGTCGCGGTGGGACCGATATGTGATTCATCCCCGGATCTGGATGGAAACATCTAGATCTGGAACAGTACCGCATATCGGGCCTTACAATATCTGAAGGTGGATGATTCGTAGTAGATGCAGATGGATTTCGGTCTACTTACCTTGGCGTACTGCCCATTGCTTTTGAGCCCTTCCTTTCTTTGCAGCATAGTTAGCATTGCGGTGCCTTCATAATCCTGTCAATTTCCCAACTGTGAGTTGTTTACCTCGCTAGCACTTTTATCGTCTTTTGGGAGAGAGACATCACTAGTAAAAATCACGGGACCCCGGTCCATCTTCACATTATTGTTCACACCCTCAATTTACTTTCAGTTTTACTTTCCTTTGCACCTTTTATCTCTTGCGTTGATCCTTTGTAAACGACAAGGCCGGAGGAATGGAAAACACCTCTGTACTCGTTGGGAGCAAAGTTATTTGTTGTTGTGTGCAGGTCCACGACAACACCCTAGTCAGGAAGCAATTTCTGGCGAAGTTGTCACCTACTTGTATCTCCTGAGTCCTACTGGTTCGGTAACCTTGGTATCTTCACCGAGGGAAACTTGCTGCTGAATTGCATCTCAAACCTTCCACTTGGGGTAACCAACGAGGGGCGAGAAGCCATCAAGAAAATTTCTGGCGCCGTTGCCGGGGATTCCGAAGCGCAGCAAAAGAGTGGTCCCACCAACCACCAAATTTCTGGCGCCGTTGCCGGGGACTCAAGTCTACAAGATAGGGGAGTTGCACACTATCTTTTACCTTTGCTTTTTAGTCTTGTTAGTTTACCTTTCAGTTTTTACTTTTGTGTCCTTAATAAAAAATACCAAAAATACCTGTTACCCTTCTTGTGTGGTTAAGTATGTTAGGATTTGGTACTCTGAGGGAATCCGAATTCTTGGATTTCCATCAAAGGAACGGGGCGAATATGAAGAAGGCATGGGACAGAATTTCTGAAGCACATAAGGCAAATATGCCTTGGTTACCTATAAGAATTGTGGTTAGAAATTTTTACTTTGGCCTTTTTTAAGTGGTGTAAGCACTCTCTTGATCTTATAGCTGAAGGAGACTTTTTAGAGTGTGATGAAGCTAGAGCTCTTGAAATTATACATGGTTTATCTGGTTATTTTGTTTATGATGGTCTTAACACTGTTGTAGACAGAATTGCTACTATTGAGAAGAGACTTGATACTCTAGACTTAAAAGAAGTAGAGAAGTTAAATCCCCCTAGAGAGGAGATTTTGGAAATAGAAAATGACTGGGAGCCTTTTTTAGGGTTCTTATCTCTAATCAAAACTTCCTTGCTTTTTGTGACATTGGATCTACAGTTTCTATAATGCCAAGCTTTATTTATGATTCTTTGTACCTTGCAAGCATGGACAAATTTCCATCTTTACATGAACATTCTAATGGTGATATTTCTGAGATCCAGGGAAGATTAAAAGATGTACAGGTCATGTTTCTTAAAAGGAGTGTAGAGATTGACTTTTCCATCATGAAGGCCAACAAAGGAAATATAGTGCTCGGAAGGGACTTCCTCCGAGCCATGAAAGGCTTCATTGATATAGGTAAAGGACAAATACGTTTGCGTGGTAAGGCAAAAGGTACGTACCTCTTCCCTCGGAAGAACAAGGATGAGCTTATTGAAAACCCTTTTTAAATCCTTGGTGAACCTTCCGATGATTTTGGAGAACTTTGATCTTCTACTTTAAGCCTAGCTAATGGCTCTAAAGAAGCTCTTTCGGGAGGCAGCCCGCAACGAATTTAGGTTTTTCTTTTTGATTTTGTTCTGTTCTTAGTGGTCTTGATGATTTTTACTACTGTAATAACATCATTGTATCTTTATTTTTCAAGCTTTGTGCCAAGTTTAGCCTCATATGACAAGGGAAGTGAAAGTTGTGACATGCTGTCCAGAAAACAGATTCTGTCCTCGTGACTAGAAAAATCATAGAAATATCCCAGTTCATCTTTTTGAGCTGAATTTTTTACACAGCGTGCTCTATAAAATTACGGAACTTTAGTATGTTTTGAGTTTTTTTATTTGAGTTGCAGAAGTACCCCTAAAAAATTCGTTTCTACCTGCTGGTCTGTTTTTCACAGATTCTGTCCTATTTTTGCCTTTTCTTTACTTTGCAAACCTTAAGCTTTCTTTTTCTTTGCAAAAACTTTTTTGAAATCTTGAGAAACAGTAGCGCTTCAAGAATATCTTTATTTGCAGTAGAGGAAAATTATTTTATTAGGGTACTAACCTCTCTAATCAGCATACAATGAGTTATGTATGAAGGGAGTTTTCAAGTGCACGATGGAGGATGATGAAAGAAGATTCAGGAGTGTCAAACGCTCAAGCTTGGGGATGCCCATGTGCACCCCCAATAAATATTCAAGAAGACTCAAGCGTCTAAGCTTGGGGATGCCCCCGATGCATCCCCTTCTTCATCAACAATCATCAGTTTGTCCCTCGTTGCACTATATTTTTATCACTTCATGCGTTATGTGCTTTGCTTGGAGCGTCTCGCTCTTTACTTTTCTAAGTTTGTTTTGCTTTCTTTGCTGTAGTAACAAGTTATACCCAAACTTACTCTTTTTTGTGGGAGAGATTCACGCTCCGCTTGAACTAGAACTCCTCATAGGATTTGCATGCTTATTCTTTTAGCTGTGAGCTGTTCTTTTTCTTTTCTAAGTTGCTGTTCTCTTTGTAGTAGTAACTTGCAATAGTTTTGAGGTATTGACTAGAGTAATGTTTGAACTTATGGTGTCAAGAGCTCTTGCCTATTAGTGATAGATGTCGTATTTTGGGCAATCCGTGTGTTTTTCGAAAACCAAAAAACCCCTGTTGAGAACTCTAGCTACTAGATGGATCACTAACCTCTGGAGGGTTCGAATATTAGAGTACACTCACGTACCATGAGTCGAGGATGCGCAAGGATAACCAAACCCCCATACACTCCTCGGGGTACCTGTCTCTTTGTGAACCTCCCGATTAGATTGAGAGTTACCGATAATAAGTGCATGAGTTCTTCGGACTAATGTGAGTATTCGAAAGTTGACACTTCCACCCACATATACTTTTTCTAGCCTCTTCGGTACCGTGCATTGCCCTTTCTCACCTCGAGAGTTGGCGCATACTTCGCCGGTGCATCCAAACCCTTGGCATGATACACTCTGTCATCATAAGCCTCCTTATATCTTTCCTCAAAACAGCCACCATACCTACCTACAAGGCATTTCCATAGCCTTTCCGAGATACATTGCCATGCAACATCCACCTTCTCATGACTTGATCTTCATGTCATACATGCTACTTGCTTGATCGATGAGCTGCATGCTAGTTGGGCCTTTCCCTAATCATTGCTACATGACGCGCTAGTATCATTGCATATCCTGCTACCCTGGCAGAGGCATACATTTGCATCATGATAGTTACATTTTCTTTATGTGAGTACCTTTGTAAAGTGTGAAAGATATCCTATATTCTTGTAAAATATAGAGTATTGCCCCTAAAGTGAGGAAAATATCCCAAATAGGACAAAATCAAAAGATCCCAAAGAGGAAAAATGAGAGTTAAATAGAAAGAGCCATTGAGGCCACCAAAAAAATAAAAAAAAGAGGAAAAGAGAAAAAAATAAAAAAAAGAGAGAAGGGGGCATACTACTATTCCTTTTGAGAGATCCATACTAGTACTTCATCTTCTATCCCTTGTACTCCATAGAGATCATCATCATGCATATAGCTATGTGGTGACCCTTCACACTATAGAACTTGGCTTGTATATTCCAATGATGAGCCTCCTCAAATGAGCTCTAGGTCTTCTTGAGCAAGCAAGTTAGATGCACCGCCACTAGTTCCCTTGGAGAGCTTTTAGCTCACATGTGCATCCGTTGTATGGCAATCCCTACTCCTCACATCATATCTATCATATGGCCTTCTCTCGCCTATGATTGTCCTCATTGATGTGAGCATTTCACACCTTTTTGTCTTCCTGCTCCACCTTCTTTCTGTTTCGCCTTTTAGGTGTCAACTTTCTTGCTCACGCTCATCCATTGCATGAGTGCTTAAAATATCGAAAGGGAGTGGATCAGTTTGACTTGTACCTGGCTAGTGGTCTGGGGACGAGTCCAGATAAGAATCCAAAGGAGACCAAGTGTGAAACTTTAGTAGATAGTTGTTCTCAACTAACTTTTTTTCTCTTTCTTCCCAGTCCCTTGCTTGCACGCAAACACCATTTGGAGACATTCGAGTTATGGACAGCGAGAGCTCTTGCACCTTTTGTTCTTTTGTTGCTTGTGTCAATGCCAATATAGACTCTTGCTTGTTAAGACTTGAATTGAATTGCATGCTTTGATTGCTTTACTTAAAAGTCCTTTTATGGTTGTGTGGAATGTCACCACAGAAATTATGCTTGTTATCATTTACCTGCTCCAGGATGAGCAGGAATTAAGCTTGGGGATGTTGATACGTCCCAAACGTATCTATAATTTATGCTTGCTCCATGCATGTTTTGTGTGACTTTGCCATGTTTTGCTTGAACTTTCATACACTTTTGAACCTATTTGGACTAACCTATTAACTCAGTGCACCCAGTTACCAGTTTCTGTTTTCTGCTGTTTTTGTATTTCAGGTTTTCCGGCCATTAAAAGTGCTCCAAAAATTCCGAGAAAAATATATAAAAAATCAGCGCAACAGAAGCTTCCGGAATCACCAAGAGAGGGAAGGGGGCCACCACCAGGCAGCTAGGAGGGTAGGTGGCGCGGCCCCACCCTAGGCCGCGCCAGGGACCCTCCTGACTGCCTCGTGGGTCCCCTCGATGCCCCCCTTCGCCTATATTTATCCCTCGGGGTGGAAACCCCTAAGATCGGTCTCTTTCTCGCGAACTCCCCTCTATACCGCCGCCGCCGCCGTTTCAAGATCGGGGCTGCCTGGAGAAGCTGCTCCGGCACCCTGCCGGGAGAAGCTACCCCCTCCGGGAGACCATCCATAGCCATGGACGCCTCCCGTATGTACCGTGAGTAGTTTCCGTTGGACCATGGGTCCGTGACCAGTAGCTATGTGATCTATCTCTCCCTTTTGTGCTTCCACTTTCGAGTCCTCGTGAGATGCCTCACATGATCGAGGAATCTATGTAATTTCTGTTGTTGCTATGCTGAGTTTGTTGGGATCTGATGGATTATGAGACTATGTTCAGATTGTGATGAGTAATATATTTGGTTCTTCTCTTTTATATTTTGTTCTTGAGTAAATTCTTGCATGTTCTCCGTTGCGGTATTTGCTTTGGCCAAGTATTTTATTTGCAACTCCAAGAGAGAGCGTTATGCTCGATTGTGGATTCAGCCCCTTGATGTCTAGCTTGAGTGACAGAAACATGAGACTAGGGGATGTGTTGTTGCCACCAGGGATAAAACAACGGTGCTTGTACCTGCGGGTGCAAGGATTTTTTACTTTACGCAAAGTTCTTTTAATGCAATTGTCTGTTGCTTTGAGTTTACACTTTGGGTGGGATTCACAACTTAATACCAGCGAGATGTTCTGCATAGATATCTCAAGGTGGATGATTCGTAGTAGATGCAGATGGATTTCGGTCTAATTACCTTGGCGTACTGCCCATTGCTTTTGAGCCCTTCCTTTCTTTGCAGCATAGTTAGCATTGCGGTGCCTTCATAATCCTGTCAATTGCCCAGCTGTGATTTGTTTACCTCGCTAGCACTTTTATCGTCTTTTGGGAGAGAGACATCACTAGTAAAAATCACGGGACCCCGGTCCATCTTCACATTATTGTTCACACCCTCAATTTACTTTCAGTTTTACTTTCCTTTGCACCTTTTATCTCTTGCGTTGATCCTTTGTAAACGACAAGGCCGGAGGAATTGACAACACCTCTGTACTCGTTGGGAGCAAAGTTATTTGTTGTTGTGTGCAGGTCCACGACAACACCCTAGTCAGGAAGCAATTTCTGACGACGTTGTCACCTACTTGTATCTCCTGAGTCCTACTGGTTCGATAACCTTGGTATCTTCACCGAGGGAAACTTGCTGCTGCACTGCATCTCAAACCTTCCACTTGGGGTAACCAACGAGGGGCGAGAAGCCATCAAAGGTGTATCCACTCAGAAGGATGCCAGAATTGACACTCTCCGAAGCAAATTCTATCGATTCAAGAGAAACGAGGGCGAAAAAGTCAACTCCATTTACAGCAGACTCACTGCTCTTGCAAATGAGTTGATTTCCCTCGGTGCTGATGACATTACTCCTCACTCAGTTTTAAGAACTTTGCTTCGTTCATTGGATGATTATTTTGATCACATTGTGCTGATGATCAAGGAAAGAACTGATTTCAGAAATCTTGTGGCCGCTGATATTCTTGAGAGATTCAATACTTTTGAAATGGAAGAAGATGAGAAACGTGACATTAATGGCTCTCGAAGAAGATCACATGCTCTGAAAGCAAAAGCTTCGCATCATTCTTCACCCAAAGTTAGTTCTGCTTCAGGTGTCGAATCTGATGATCCTACAGGCATTGGGAAGGATTTAGCATTGATCATGAGACGCTTCAACCGCTTCCAAAGAAAAGGTTTTTCTTCACACAAGAAAAGTTACTCTTCAAGGAACTCAAGTCATTCATCTCACCGTTCATCCTCAAGAAGCTCTCCAGCAAGAAACCAGGTTATTACATTGCTGATTGCCCTCTGTGGGAAGCTGAGAACAAATCAAAGCATTCGCTCAGAGACTCCTCAACCAAGTCCCACAGATCCTCCAGAATCTATGAGTCCAAGAGACATGATTCCAGTATGAGAAGAGAAAAGAAGAAGGATTCTGATGATGAAAAGAGGAAGAAGTATCATAAGAAGTGTGAGGGTTCTTCATCGAAGACTCAGTCATCTCGTCGAACCAGTTCTCCCCGTGCCAAGGCCTATCTGGGAAAAGAAATGAACTCTGAAGATGAAGCCTCTGGGTCCGAAGCTGAATCAGGCTCAAGGTCTGGGTCTGGGTCCGAATCAGATGGTGTTGTTGGTTTGGCATTCGCTTCAGCAGATGCTTCAGCCAAAGCTTCAAGATCATTCTTCACCAACAATAGCAGTGAAGATGAAACTCCTGCATATTGCTTCATGGCCAAAGCTAAGGTATCTTCATCCAAATACCTATGATACTTCTGATTGTTCTTCATATGACAGTGATTCGAAGATAAGCTATGCTAAACTTGCTAAAATTGCTTTAATTCAACAAGATGAACTTGATTCGCTAAGCAAAACCATTAAGAAATAAGAAACTCTGTTGATTGATGAGATAGAGAAAAGTCAAACTTTAACTAATGAGCATGCTGCTCTGAAGGAGAAGTTTGAAGAATTATCCTCTCGGCATGATCTTCTTTCAGTTGATTATGAGAAGCTCACCTATGAATTTCTTCAGAGGAAAATGGCTCTCGAAAGACTGAAAGAGGCTCATGAAGAGTTGTAAAATGTCAATCTCTCTCATGGCTCAACAAGGTTCTGAAGAAAATCATAAAACTGATTCACCTTGCTTAACTTGTCTGGAACGAAGCAAAACTGATTCCAAAGGCAAAGCTCCTATTATTATTGATGATACTAATGCCTCGAATGAGAAAAATCCTGCTGTTACCGAGGAACTCCTCAGGTTGAAAAACTTATTTGAAACAACATGTTCAAAAGTGTGCAAGGTCACCAGTATCTTTGTGACATCCTGAGGAAGGCTCTCCTTCACAGGAATCCCATGAATGAGGGTGTTGGTTTCGAGAGGAAGCTAAACCCTGATGGCACCTATTGGGAACCTGAGCAGTATCCTAAGACTTTTTGGGTCCTAGCTAAGAAGAAACCCATTGATATTGCTAACCTTTCACGTTTCTACTGCAAAATGAATAAAGCTATTGTAGATGAATCACTTGATTCGGATTACAAGCTCATTGAAGATGAACAGGGAAAGGTTACAGCTGAGTATGTTAGTACTCCTCCTAAGAATGGCTTCTACAAGAGGCAGATATGGGTGCAGAAAGCACCGGTGGAGAAATTGCCTGCTAATCATACTATGCAGGGAAAGTCTTCGGTACCACCGAATCATTTCTATTCTCTAGAGGAGAGAAATGATTCACTGGTGCTCGAATCAAATTTTCCACAAAAGCAATACTATTGCACTGGTCGTTATACTTATCGTCCTCATGATAACCATAATAAGATTGCATATGCTCATTCATATCCTAACCCTTCGCAGAGGACTTACATTTATGGTGTACTTGATGGCCCCCCTAGGCAATATAACCCTGTTCGTTTTAATATTGCTTCAACAAGTGCTTCCCTTCTCAGTCACCTGCTCGTTTGTGGGTGGTTAAGAAGAACTAATTCTTCTGCAGGGCTATGTCTCCGGTGGATCCGAATGGGTCATGGATAGTGGTTGCACAAATCATATGACCGGAGACAAGGAGTTATTCACCGAAGAAAAACTATCTCAATCTGCTCAGAAGTACATTACCTTCGGTGATAACAACAAGGGTAAAGTTTTAGGTTTGGGTAAGGTTGCCATATCGAAAGATAAGCACATTGACAAGGTTATGCTAGTCCAATCTCTTGGATATAATCTTATGTCTATTTTGAAGTTATGCGATATGGGTATGCTTGTTCTATTTTCTACTTCGCGTTGTGTTGTCTTTTCACAGGATGACTATATCTTTGTCTTCGAGGGTTACCGAAAAGGAGATTTATACATTGTTGATTTTTCTTCGGGCCCTGCTGTATCCACATGCCTAATTGCAAAAGCTTCATCCGGTTGGTTATGGCATCGAAGACTTGGTCATGCAGGGATGAGAAAACTTCAAAATCTAGTGAAGAAGCAGCATGTTATTGGCCTTAGCGAAGTAAAATTCGCTAAGGATCGTCTCTGCAGTTCTTGTGAAGCTGGTAAAATTACGAAGAAACATCATTCAGCGAAGACTATCATGACTACTACTCGTCCTCTTGAATTTCTTCATATGGATCTTTTTGGTCCTCAAAATTATGCAAGTCTGGGAGGAAACAAATATGGTCTTGTTATTGTTGATGACTTTTCTCGTTATACTTGTGAAAAGGGGGTGACCCCACGACTCCTATGGATGGGCCTACCCGGTGTACCCGAAGACAGAAGGTCCACAAGGATGCCGCCTGGACCCAGCCTTGGCCCACTAGTGGCACCGACATAGAAGTCTGCGACTCATAAGGAAGGTGCAAACCTGCCGTACGATACAAGCTTAGGGTTAGGAAATATTATCTGTAATCTAGGACGGTCTCCCCGAGACCTGGGCGACTATATAAAGGCTAGGAGGGGAGACGTCAAGATCAACCAACACACAATATGCAACTCTCGCCTTGTGCGCACTAGCCTTGGCCTCCCCTGTAATCATATCTCCAAGCAATAATATCGAGCAGGAACGTCTCCTCCTGTTAGCCGACGAGCTATCGTCCAACCCGTGCCTCTCATGACTAACCCAGGGTCCCTGACCATGGGATTTGCCGGGGTTGATCCCCGTCAATTGGCGCCGTCTGTGGGAACTACACATGTTGGAATCACGATCTCGGCGGTTCCGTCTTCATCAAGCCACAACTCAAGAGCAAGAATCAGATCCAATCCACCCGAAAAATTCAAGATCACGGCAAACATCTCTGCCGCCCCATCGAGATCGCTCGGCCTGCAGCTGTGCCAAGACCAATACTATGGCGGCAACCGAGTCCACTGCCAGCGAAGGAGAAATCAACGACCCAAAAGAAAGGCGCGAGGGTTCTATGCAGAAATCCCGATCAACGAACTACATCACGAAGCAGAGGACCTGCCGACCACTCAACGACCCACCGCCACCCAGGCACCCGCCGCACAACAAGACGCCGACTGCGAGCTTGAGATCAGCGATCGTCAAGATCATCGCCAACGAGGAAGAAATCGATGACCTACAAGACATGCGCGAGGATTCTACGAAGAAACCCCACTCGACGAGTCAAACTATACAGCCATGCGCTCGCCGACCACTCGACGACCCGCCGCCGCGCGGACAGCTGTCGCCCGCCAGGACAACGACTCTGAGACTCAGACCGGCGAATACTACGACCCAAATCGAAGACCAGACGAATTCGCTAACCTCATAAAGAACCAGAATCTGAGCGAGGGGCTCGAAATCGACCCACGAGTCCACGAGCACCCGGCGGATCACGCGCAGATCTTCCGAATCTCAAGGAGGAAACGACACGCCGGATCCAGCAAACTCACGGTCAGGGAGCAGCTAGAAGGACCCTGCACGATCCACTGCTTCGAAGACGACCGGGGATACATCAGATCGGGTCACACTCTAGGAGACTGCCGCCTGTTCAACGAACTCGCCGACAGCCTCAAGGAGGAAAAACAACGAGAAGCCAAGCGCACCCAACGAACCGAGCAGTCGCCGACTCCAAGTCCCGAAAGACGCTATAACCCGCCTCAAGGACAGGTGTGCACGATCCAAGAAGGCAGGGTACCGCAAGCTCAACAGGACGCCTACACCCTGCAAGCCAGAGCAGTCGAGAACCTAAACACAATCGAAGTCTATTATCTACACAACGCAGAAACTAGTATCACGTTCTCCCAGAGCGATCACCCGCCTGCAGTCCCAAGGCCGGGGCACGCGCCCCTGGTACTCGATGCTCAAATCGGAGGGTACGACATGGACATAATCTTCATGGACGGAGGCAGCAGCATGAACATAATCTTCGTCAGCACCCTACACAAGATGCTGATCCCACGATCAGTATGGAAGAAATCAAGCACCGTGTTATATGGAGTAGTCCCAGGAGAAGCGGCTACTTCACTTGGAATAATCGAGCTCGAAGTTGTCTTTGGCAGCAGATGCAACTTCGCAAGGCACACCCTCGAGTTTGAAGTACTCGATTGGCAGTCGCAGAACCACGCCATACTGGGACGTCCAGCATTCGCGCAATTCATGGCGATTCCACACTACACCTACCTCAAACTCAAGATGCCAGGATCCGTGGGCGTCATTACAGTCAACGGAAGCTTCACCAAATCAGACCAATGTGATCGCGATTTCCAGAAAGTTTCCGACACCTTTGGAGCCGAGCAAGAAATCACAGAAATAGCCATGGCGACAGAAAAAAGTATCTTTCCGCTAGCAAGTCGAAGCGAGTCAAAAGAGTATGGGCAAGACTTCAGGATCGACAGCAACACGGTCACCTACCAGGTGCACCCGACGGACCCAGAAAAAATAGTCCGCGTGTACGCCCACCTCCCAGAAGAGCAAGCAATTGCCCTCATTGCTTTCCTCCGTTAAGAATGGGAAATCCTTGCCTGGTGCCCAGCTGACATGCCAGGAGTACCGAACGAGTTCGCGGAACACGCGCTGCGTATCAAGCAAAACACCAAGCCAGTGAAGCAGGCACTACGAAGATTCTCAGAACCCAAGCGTAGAGCAATCGGGGAGGAGGTCAACCGACTACTCGACGCTCAACTCATCCGAAAGACGAAGAAAGCCACTTGGATGGCCAACCCTGTGCTGGTCCGCAAGAAAGACACAGACGTGCTGCGGATGTGCGTCGACTACGGGCCAGCCAACAAATACTGCCCAAAGGATCACTTTCCCCTGCCAAGAATCGATCAGATAATCGACTCGACAGCAGGATGCGATCTACTATCGTCCCTCGACGCCTACTCAGGATACAATCAGATCAGGATGAAGGAAGAAGACGAAGAGCACACCTCATTCACCTCACCCTGCGGCACATCCCTCCGCCCAAAAATGCCCTTCGGTCTAAACAATGCAGGAACAATATACCAGCAAATGACGCAAGCACACGTCAAAAACCAGATTGGCGGTAACGTCCAGGCTTACGTACACGAGACCATCATCACAATCAAGGAACTCGGACCAGAAGCAGACACATAAGACCACAACACAAACGAACAAGTACAAGTAGCAGCAGCGGACCCAACCGCTAATGAAGAAGGTAAAAACGCAGTCGAGGAGCCAGAGCAAGCCGCACCCGAAGACCAAGCTTGGAGAGAACCGCTCCTCAGATTCCTAATACAAGGCACCCTGCCACAAGACGTCGCAGAAGCCCGACACATCAGTCGGCGATCCAAAACTTTCGCGGTAATCAACAGGAAGCTCTACAAACGCAGCATCTCCCAGGTCCTCCAAAAGTGCATAGACGAGGAAGAAGGCAAAGCAATACTGCTGGAGATCCACGAAGGCACCTGCGGGCACCATGCCAGCAGTCGAGCACTCATGGCCAAAGCCTTTCGAGCAAGATTCTATTGGCCAACAGCCATGAGAAACGCAGAAGACATCGTGCGGCGTTGCATCGCCTATCAAAAATTGCCCAGAAGACCGCACGCTCCAGCCTCAGAACTCAAAACAATGCCACTATCATGGCCGTTCTCCACCTGGGGACTCGACATGGTGGGCCCGCTCAATAAATCATCAAAGGGAGGAAGACCTCACCTGCTAGTAGCAGTCGACAAGTTCACCAAGTGGATCGAAGCAGTGCCCATCACCAGCTCCACAACCCTCACGGCAGTGAATTTTATCAAATAAATAATCTTCAGGTTCGGGGTACCACACAACATCATCACGGACAATGATACGAACTTCACAGCGGCAGAATTCCAGAACTTCTGCGAAGAACTGGGCATCAAAATCAACTACGCATCAGTCGCGCACCCGCAGTCCAACGGCCAGGTGGAAAAAGCAAATGGCCTAGTATGCGGAGGAATAAAAAAATGGCTCCTTGCACCACTAAAGCAGACCGCGGGAAACTGGGTAGAAGAACTCCCTGCAGTACTATGGAACCTGCGCACTACCCCAAATACCGCAACCCAGTACACACCTTCCTTCACGGTGTACGGGTCGGAGGCAGTGCTACCACATGACCTCAAATTCGGGGCGCCCCGGATCTCGGGGTACGAGGAAGAGGAAGCAGAAGAAGCACTGCAAGATGACAAGGACATAGCAGACGAAGAAAGAGACATAGCCCTAGCAAGGTCAGAGGGGTACCAGGACAAGCTGCGCACTTAGCAAAGCAGCCGCCTGCGCACCAGAACCTTCAACAAAGGCGACCTTGTCCTACGGCTCATACAAGAGAAAGTCCACAAGCTTGCCCCCCAATGGGAAGGACCGTTCATAATCTCAGAAGTCATAGGAGGAGGCGCCTATAGACTGAAGAACCCGAAGACTGACGAGGACGTGGGAAATCCATGGAACGTAGCAAACCTACGCCTGTTCTACCCATAGTCTCCACCAGTCATGCTCAACTGGTAGCTCATGTAACCCTTCAACGCAATAAAATGATGTTTCCCAAATACTACCACCTCAAAGCACTCGGGGGCTCGAGAACAAAACTCCCCCCGAGAGACGCTATCGTTGCTCACGCGATCTTTACCCAAAGCACTCGGGGGCTCGAGTACCGACTCCCCCCGAGAGACGCTATCATCGCTCATGCGATCTTTACCCAAAGCACTCGGGGGCTCAAGTACAAAACTCCCCCCGAGAGACGCTATCGTCGCTCACGCGATCTTTACCCAAAGCACTCGGGGGCTCGAGTACCGACTCCCCGTGAGAGACGCTTTCGTCACTCACGCGATCTTTACTTCAAGCTATCGGGGGATCGAGTACCAGCTCCCCCCGAGAGACGCTATCATTTTTCCCGCAGCCCGTAACTTAAAGGGTCCAAGCAAAATCCCCGACAGGCGCCACCTGCTGAAAACTGTTCGGAATCAACGGGAAGACACGGCTACAACCAGAAGGAAACACCAAGTACTTTGGAGAAATATGGATGGAGCGCAGGACACAAAAAATCCTTTAGTCTTCACCTGATCGCCAACGATCACCTAAAGACTCGGGGGCTACTCCCATCGGTAGCGCTGTCGCGCACCCGATAAAAGACGGAAATTAACGGAAGAACAACAAAGGAAACAAATCTCAGCCTACGTTCGAATCTCCGACTCAAACGTAGCCTCGGGGGCTACTCCCATCGGGAGCGCTGTCGCGCACCCGATAGAATCTACAGTACAAGGGATTGATGGACTCGAAGACAGCTCTCGTTGAAAGAATTCACAAACAGCTCATACAACAAGGACTCGAAGACAGGTCACATTGCAAAGGACTCAAATACATTACAAGACCCGAGTACATTGGATAGAAGGCAGCTCTCATTACTCAAAGACAATCTCATTACATGGAGAACTAACCTAGTCACAAAGACACAAGCAGCCGACAAGACTACAACACCAATCACCCAAGGAATTACGACTTCTACATGTGTGCCCATACCGTGGAGATTGGCGCCAATACGACGAGCATCATCACAGACAAAGGAGGAGTCGAAGCAGCCGGCTCATGATGTCAATGACATAACAAAAGGTGAAGCTCGACTTATTTGCAGAGAACCGAAGCCGATGCTCCTCCAGCTTCTTCTCCTGCTCCACTAGCTTCTTCTCTAGCTCCACCCGAGCTGCCGGCGAAGATGACGTCGCTGCCTCCAGTTCTACAAGGTCGCCTGGCGTTCCCGCTTGATTGATGGCTTGACGTCGAGGTCCTCTCCAGAGCCGGAGGGCACAGCATCACCACCCGAGGAGTCGCCGGAGGATGAATCCGTTGAAGACGCAGGCGTAGGACTCCTCGACCTATCGGAATTGTCGCTGCTTGTCTCCTGCCAGTACGGATCCATGTGATTCCCGCTCGGGTCAAAAGCACGGATGGTGAGAGTATTTTCGCCATCAAAGCGGCAACAGAGGGTATCACCATCACGGAAGTTCAAACGCCGAGCAAACGACTTCCAGCCAAAGCCAAGAACAATCAAGCGGGAACTATCGATCTCCAACTCAACATAAGAAGGATACCGAGTGCACCCCTGAAGACGAAGCAGCAGGCCATCCAGGCTACGCTCAGAAACAATGGCATCAAATGCAGAAGGAAGAAGAATGCGAGCAGCGTTCCAGCCACGGACGCATAGGAGAAATTCGTAGCACCAAACACCCTCCTCTGAAGAAGAGGAGGAAGGCATCAACACTACAACACGATGGCCACCGCGAGAAGAGCGCGGAGCACGACCACCATGGCCATGGCGAACTCGGCCGTGGCCAGTCATACCTGCACCTCGCTTTGGCCCCAGGAGAAGATGAAGAAGAGGAGCAAGATGGGCAGAGGACGAACATTGCTGCTAGATGAACAAGAGGGGTATATTTATAGTACAAACCCAAAGGCAGGCAGAAGCCCAGACGACGGCAGCAATTAATTCAAAGACCAAGCGCGCCGGGTGATTCGAATTCCGAGACAAATATGCCTTCACACGGGAGGCAAAGTGCGCTGGCCGCGTCAAATCTCGTGCGTTTTCAATGCTCGCATCGGTAACCCAACAGGCGGCTGCAGCACGCCACAAAAATCATTCATTATGACCGGTCATGAAGACATGACGGTTCGCAGACAGAGAATCTTTGACGGTCATTCAACAAGGGGATCGTTATCCCTATCAAGAAGATATAAACCAAAAATGGCAGCGCAAAAAGAAAAATGCAGCCTGCAAGCACCGTTTTTACTGACTCAAATACATTTTTCAAATATATTTAACTCCCATCGGGAGCGTATCCACCCATGAGAGTCTCGGGTGCTCCCTCACCTAAAGGAAAAAACGTGCTCGAATTATTACTCGCACCCATGAGAGTTTCGGGTGCTCCCTCACCTAAAGAAAAGACGTGTTCGGGTGATTACTCGCACCCATGAGAGTCTCGGGTGCTCCCTCACCCCGACACAAGATAAGCATACTTGCACTCGCCAGATCGTACGGTCCAATAGTATCGGGTGCTCCCTCACCCCGAGAGCGAAGGCAATACTCGAGTGATCACTCGCAGAACTCTAAGTACCCGAGCACTCGAAGACTTCCCGAGAAAAGTACTCCTCTACATTACTCCTCGCCCGAGCACTCGACAAAGCTCCGCGAGTGACCGCTAAAAACAGCTCACTTGATTGTTTGTTCCAAGTGGGTGCATTGCTAACTAGGCTCCGTGCCTCGATAAAAAATACATATTCCTGGAACACGATACACTGTGCCCAGATGCCACGCAAGCTTAGCGCGTAGGTAAGACCCAGCTGCGCAGATCGGCCGGGCTGGGACTTGCCGCAGAGCGATTTCACTCCCAATCTTTTCCATGCGCTTGCATGATAGAAAAAGCCGGGCGGACGCGCCTAGGCTACGAACTTTACTGGCGGCAATTGATCACCGTAAGACCTGCAGCGGCATGACTTTTGCTCGACACCAGTGTTCCAAGCTCATGTCAAGGGACATGAGTTTGATTGGGCTACTGCGGTATTTGCCACTAGTGCAATTCACCAAGGCTCGACCAGTCGACTCCTTGGGCCCTTTCAGCTTAGCATTCCCTCGAAACAGGTTTTGTCATGGCCCTAGACTGCCAGCAACCCGCGGTTGAACCGTGCATACATCGAAACAACGCAAGAATGGACTCGAGTCCCTGCGCGACTCTTGGAGCCCCCCATGCACTCGGGGGCTACTGACGAGGGGGTGACCCCACGACTCCTATGGATGGGCCCACCCGGTGTACCCGAAGACAGAAGGCCCACAAGGATGCCGCCTGGACCCAGCCTTGGCCCACTAGTGGCACCGACGTAGGAGTCTGCGACTCATAAGGAAGGTGCAAACCTGTCGTACGGTACAAGCTTAGGGTTAGGAAATATTATCTGTAATCTGGGACGGACTCCCCGAGACCTGGCCGACTATATAAAGGCTAGGAGGGGAGACGTCAAGATCAACCAACACACAATGTGCAACTCTCGCCTTGTGCGCACTAGCCTTGGCCTCCCCTGTAATTGTATCTCCAAGCAATAATATCGAGCAGGAACGTCTCCTCCTGTTAGCCGACGAGCTATCGTCCAACCTGTGCCTCTCATGACTAACCCAGGGTCCCTGACCATGTGATTTGCCGGGGTTGATCCCCGTCAACTTGGATTTTCTTTCTGGATGACAAGAGCAAAGTTGTTGAAATCTTCAAGTCATTCGCTAAGAGAGCTCAAACAGAATATGAATTATCTCTGAAGCATATCCGAAGTGATAATGGAACTGAATTAAAAAATACTCATATTGAAGATTTTCTTGATGATCATGGCTTTACTCATGAGTTCTCTGCTGCTTATACACCTCAACAGAATGGTGTAGTTGAAAGGAAGAATATAACTCTTATTGAAATGGCCAGAACTATGCTTGCTTAATACAAGACTCCTATCAGGTTTTGGGCCGAAGCAATTAACACAGCATGTCATATCATCAACAAGGTGTATCTTCACAAATTTCTGAAGAAAACTTCACATGAGCTTATCACCGGTAATAAACCAAATGTTTCGTATCTTAGGGTATTTGGTGCTCCTTGCTTTATTAGAGATATGAATCATAGCTCCAAATTTGCCCCTAAGGCACATGAAGGTTTTCTTTTAGGTTATGGCTCAAATTCTCACACTTACAGAGTGTATAACTCTCACTTTGGGAAATTTATGGAAACTACAAATGTGAGGTTTGATGAAACTAATGGCTCTCAAAAAGAGCATTTGCCTCATAATCTAGATGAACCTCCACTTGATGAAGTGATCAGGTCCATGGCTATTGGAGAGATGCGTCCTGTTGAAGAAAATCCTCGTCAAGAAAATAGGGATGATGATGATCCATTGTTCCCACACCTAGCCCGGGGCGCTGGAGATCAACATCCTGAAGCTAATGGTGAATAGGACGAAGAAGGCCAAGGAAACGAAGAAAATGCTAATCCTGAAGGAAATGCTGAAGCTGAAGCTGAAGCTGAGCCTGAAGCAAACGATACTACGTTATCACGAGTTCGAAGAAGAGTTGATGTTGATTCGATCCTCGAAGACATTCGTCAACCAGGTCGTCCCACTACTCGATCTCGTACTCGTTTGGCTAACTTCTGTGGAAGTTTTTCTTTTGTTTCCATGCTAGAGCCTTCAAAATTTGATGAAGCCATGAAGGATCCAGACTGGTTATTGGCTATGATGGAAGAACTTCACCAGTTTGAGAGAAACAAAGTTTGGTCACTAGTTGACAGGCCTGATCCCACGAAGCACAATATTATTGGCACTAAGTGGATATTTCGCAACAAGCAAGATGAAGATGGTATTGTGGTAAGAAATAAGGCTAGACAGGTAGCACAAGGGTACACCCAAATCGAAGGCATTGATTTTGGTGAAACCTATGCTCTAGTAGCCCGTCTCGAATCCATTCGTGGCATGCTTGCTTTTGCTAACCACAATAATATATTGCTATATCAAATGGATGTCGAAAGTGCTTTTCTTAATGGTGAGATAGAAGAAGAAGTGTATGTTATGCAGCCACCAGGTTTTGAAGACTCAAAGAATCCTGACATGGTGTACAGGCTTCACAAAGTTTTGTATGGATTGAAGCAAGCACCTCGTGCTTGGTATGAAACATTGAAGGATTTCCTCCTGAAGAAAGGCTTCAAACCTGGAACCTCTGACCCCACTCTTTTCACTCGATCATATAACAATGATCTATTTGTGTGTCAGATATATGTAGATGATATCATTTTTGGTTGCACTAACCCTGAAATCAACGAAGAATTTGCAAGGATGATGTCGAAGAAATACGAGATGTCCATGATGGGAGAATTGAAGTTTTTCCTTGGACTTCAGATTCGCCAACAGAATAATGGCACCTTTATTTCACAAGAAAAATATTTGAAGGATTGCCTGAAGAAATTTGAACTTACTGATTGCAAGACTATCAGAACTCCCATGCCAACCAATGGTTTTCTTGATGCTGATGAAAAGGGGAAACCCTTCGATCAGAAGAAGTACCGGTCTATGATAGGTTCACTCTTATACTTATGTGCATCTAGACCTGATATTATGCTATCAGTTTGTATTTGTGCTCGTTTTCAGGCCAATCCGATACTGCTGTAAAGCGAATTCTTCGGTATCTAGCTCATACTCCTTCATTGTGACTTTGGTGTCCCAAAGGAACTCAGTTTGATTTGATTGGATATTCTGATTCTGACTGGGCTAGTGATAGAGTTGACAGGAAATCTACCTCAGGCACTTGTCATTTTCTTGGTAGATCCCTTGTGTGTTGGGCTTCAAAGAAGCAAAACTGTGTCTCAATATCTACTGCTGAAGCCGAATACATTGCTGCTGGCTCATGCTGCACTCAGATCCTTTGGCTTAAGCAGACGCTGAAAGATTATGGTATTCATGTGAAGAAAATTCCTTTGCTATGTGACAATGCGAGTGCCATAAAAATTTCACACAATCCTGTGCAACACTCTCGAACGAATCATATTGATATTCGCCACCATTTTCTTCGAGATCATGTTCAGTGCGAAGACATTGAGATCAGTCATGTCAGAACTGAAGATCAACTGGCAGATATATTCACGAAGCCATTGGACGAGAAAAGGTTATGTGCATTGAGATGTGAGGTAAACATCCTAGACTCACACAATGTTCAGTAAGATCGAAACTGTTCCCCTGTATATATTCACCTTCGTTATGTGTTTGTTTGCTTAGTTTCGCTTGAGTTTCCTTCGTTCGTGTTTATATGTCTAGCTTCGTTTGCCATTTGCTTCCAGTTTTGTGTTGTTTCTATTCGTTTTGTTTGTCCCCCGTGCTTATCACTTTTAGCTTCGTTGTTGTTTTTCTTCAAAGTGATAAGTTTCGGACCCTATCCCCTCCATTCTGATTCGCTCCCAATCTATTCTGTCTTAAATGGTTAAGCACATTTGAAACGGAAAGCATATTGCTTCGAACATCATTGAGTTCCGAATCAATTGCTTTCAACTTTATCAAAGTTTTTTCTCTCGGTCAAGAGCTATTCTTCGACCTTTGAGTCCCCGTATTTTTTGGTCCGATGAGATTCGCTCACGAACCGCCACTTTATCCACACCGTAGAATTGGAAGATACAGTCGCAGGGAGCCGTCCGATGCGATCTGATAACCGTTTCAGATCGGCCACTATATAAGGCTATCCCTCCCCTGCGAACCGCCTCCCGGCTCATTCGTCTCCTCCGCTCCCCCATCTCCCTCCTCGAGCATGCCGACGAGCCCTGATCGCCCCCGACGATGACCGCGCCGCTTGAATGCCGGACTATCGCCGCCGTGGACATTCCCCACCGACGAAGAGCACTTCACCGCCCTCCGTCGTCGTAGCTGCTTCGCGTCACCAAGTTAGGGTACGTAAAGCACCTTCTCGGATCCAATCTGTTCTGCGAATTCTTCCTCTCAGGGTTTGGATCTGAGACTTGCCGTTCGCTCTGTTCCGTTTGTTTCTAGGGCTGCTAGATCCGTGTTGATCTTTGATATCTAGGAAACTTGTTTGTAGCATCAAAAGTATCCCTTCTATTCAGGTCAGTTTTAGGATTAGATATATTTGAGATTGGATTGAGTTAGAACTTGTTCTTGAATTTTTTTCTAGCCTAATTCAACACGAGATATGCATCTGATCTTGGTTTTGCCCTGAATTCATGTCAAAAAAAAATTTTGGTCGAAACCTTTGCCTGTGCTTATCCATCTCTATCCTATTTTCCCTCTCTTCTACTATTCTGTTCACAGGATGTCTGATGAAGAGGCTGCCTTCAGTAATGAATCACCAGTTGTTGATGGGCTTGTGGATCTCCCTGAGCCCCCAAGGCATAAAGGCAAAGGAGGAAAATCGAAGGAAGTCAACAATGCCAGAGGAATTCCCGAATCCATTCGCAAGAAAATGGGCTATGACACTCCTCCCGACGAATCAGATCAAAATAGAAAGATTCGCCGTTACTGGGCGATTTAGTGGTACAAGTACAAGAGCATTCCAGATTGGAAGTGGTCAATGCAATTTGCCTTCAACCCACCATACCAGTACACTACTGCTATGTGTGCTTAGTACACTGCTGAGAACCGAAGGAAATACTACCCGAAGCCACCAAAGGTCCCTCACGCCAATTCTCTTAAGACACCAGATGATTACCCCAAGGAGCAAGAAAGACTTGTCATTCTGGCTGAGAAGAAAAGACTCAGATATGAGAAGAAAGCCAAAGCACAGACTGCTGAAGGCTATGATGAAGATGCTGGCACATCAAAGCCCAAGAAACGCAGGCTGCGGAAACCAACTGCTTCACCACCTCCTGTTGTCTCAGATGATGACAGTGCACCTGCTGCTGATGTTGAAGTTGATGCTGCCGCACAGCTTGAGGATTCCATTCATGAGGATCTTGTAGCTGATGCTGATGATGAATCTGAGCATACCCCAATTGCTCCAAATCCCAAAGGGCAAAAGCTTCGGAAGCCTCTGAAGAAAAAGGCTGGAGAGAAACCGCCTGCTTTGAGAGGCGTAAGAATTCAAGATCCCACAGACCCTCCTGCTCCGTGGCCCCGAATTGACTTAACCAACTTGGTCGTCGAGGCTCCATTGGCTTCAAAGCCATCTCGCCGCCTAGTCCCAACAGAGCAAAGGACAAAGGAAAGGCATGACCCGAAGCAGAAGGCTGCTGATCCGCCCGAAGCTACTGCTCCTGAACTTGTCAGATCAACCAAAGCTTCAAAGCTAAAATCAACGGTTGCAAAGCCTGGCCAAAATTATGCCCAGGTTGGCACCAAGAAATGTCTGAAGCTGAATTGCGCAAGATAGATCATGCTAAAGCTGAAAGACTTCACTCTGTAGCACTAGCCCAAGCTAAGGCTGATAAAGAAGCTCAAGCGAAGGAAAAGGCTGACAGAGAAGCTGCCTTGCTAGAAAAGCAAAGGAAAGATTTGGATGAAGCCAATCATAAAGCTGAAGCGAAGCGTAAGCTCGCCGAAGTAAAGAAGCAAGAAGCTAAGGCTGCTGCCGAAGCTAAACAGCTCAGTGGAGCCGAAGCCAAGCGCAAGGCAACACTAAGTACTTTGAGAACGAGGCAAGCAGAGAACGCTGCTAGAGCTGCTCAGAAGGAAGCTGTTGTGGACATGACACCAAAAGACATTGCTTCGAAGCAAGTCACAGCACCTGCCCCCGAAGCTCATGAAGAAGTGATAACCCACAACTGCAGGGGATCTAGATAGTCTTCGCGAGTAAGATAACCCAATTTATAGATTCGACTCAAGGGGAGCCAAAGAATATCCACAAGCTTTGACAGTGGAGTTGTCAATTCCACCGCAACTGAGATACACTTACTTGCAACAAGATATTAATAGTAACTGTGATATGGAGGTGATGATAGCAACGGAAATAGTAGTGGTGAAATAGCGACAGTAAAACAGCAAAAGCAAACAACTAGTAACCAGCATAATTAAAAACACTGTAGGCTAGGGAGATGAATGGTTGGGCGCTGCATGGATAAGATACATCATGTATTTAACTTGGGGCAAGGCACACAGAAAAGCAATGATCATCTAGGCATAGATCAAACATTAGGCATGTGATGACGCGAGAGTTGACGGGTGTAGTCTTCTCGCCCTTCGTTGGTGAGCCCCAAGTGGAAGGCGTGATGCAGCACAGCAGCAAATTTCCCTCAGTAAAGATACCAAGGTTTGTCTCCAGTAGGACTCCAGAGATGATAAGTAGGTGTCAGCGGCGCTACTGACGCGGATCTGCACATAGACACAAATAACTTTGTTCCCAACGAAGTTCAGAGAGGTTGTCAATCTCTCCGGTCTTGTTGTTCACAAAGGATCAAACACAAAGGATAATGATAGTAATTGAAAGTAAAAGCAGAAAAGTAAATGAGCGTGGAAACAGTAATAAGGACATGGACCGGGATACGTGATGTTCACTAGTGATGTCTCTCTCCCAAAAGACGATAAAACTGCTATGCGAGGTAAACAAATTACAGAAGGGCAATTGACAGGATTATGAACGCACCGCAATGCTAACTATGCTACAAAAGAAAGGAAGCGGCTCAAAAGCACGGGCAGTACGCCAAAATAAGTAGACCGAAATCCAATTGCATCTACTACTAATCATCCACCTTGAGATATCTATCCAGAACATCTCGCTGGTATTAAGTTGCGAGCCCCACCCAAAGTGTAAACCCAAAGCAACAGACAACTGCATTAAAAAGCACTTTGCGTAAAGTAAACAATCCTTGCAACCGCGGTTACAAGCACCGTTGTTTTCCCCCTTGTGGCAACAGCACATCCCCTAGACTCATGTTTCTGTCACTCAAGCGTGTCATCGGGGGGCATGAACCCACAATCGAGCATAACGTTCCCTCTTGGGGTCACTACCTACTACTTGGCCAAAGCAATAAACAGCAACGGAGAACATTCAAGAATTACTTAGGAACAAAAATATAAGAGATAAAAACCAAATATATTACTCAATCACAATCTGAACATAATCTTATAATCCATCAGATCCCATCAAACTCAGCATAGCAATAGCAGAAAGATTACAAAAGTGCCTCGGTCATGTAGGGCAGCTCACGAGGTCTAAACCATGAAGAACAAAGAGGGGAGGAGAACATCACATAGCTACTGATCACGGACCCATGGTCCAAGGAAAACTACTCACGAGACATCCGGGGAGCATCCATGGTGGAGAGGAGACTCCCGGAGGTCAATCCTCCCTCCGGCAGGGTGCCGGGAAGAGGTCTTCTGGTGCTCCCGATCTTGGAAGCGCGGCGGCGGCGGAACAGAGGCGAGATCGCAAAAAAGGGTTCGCTTTTCTGAAGTTCCCCGTGACGGAGAATATATAAGCGAAGGGGCCAGCCAGAGGTGGACCAGGGGCCCCAGGCGCCCCCCCTGGCGCGGCCAGGGGTGGGGCCGCACCGGGTGGCCACCTGGGCCCCCCTGGCTCCCCTCTGGCCCCTCTCGGGATCTTCGCAAAGCTTCCTGTACGCTGATTTTTCCTATATTTTCCCGGAATTTTTCTGGCACTTTTTATATGGGGGAAAACTGAAATAGAAAAACAGCAGAAAACAGGAACTGGCACTGTGGTGCACTGAGTTAATAGGTTAGTCCAAATATGATCAAAAGTGTATGAAAGTGTATCTAGATCATAGCAATATCACACAAAACATGCATGGAGCAAGAAGAAATTGTAGATACGTTTTGGACGTATCAACATCCCCAAGCTTAATTCCTGCTCGTCCTCGAGTAGGTAAATGATAACGACATAATTTCTGTGGTGACATGCTAGCAACCATATAAGAACTTCGAAAAGTAAAGAAATCAAGGTTAGAAACTCAATTCAAGTCATAACATGCAAGAGTCTATATTAGCATTGAAACAAGTAACAAAAGAACAAAAGGTGCAAGAGCTCTCGCTGTTCGTGACTCGAATGTCTCCAAATGGTGTTTGCGTGCAAGAAGGGGGATAGGGAATACGAGAAAAACATTTATTTGTTGAGAACTCAATCTACTAAAGTTTCACACTTGGTCTTTTTCTGGAATCTTATCTTGACTCGTCCCCAGACCACTAGCCAGGTACAAGTCAATTTGATCCACTCCTTTTTCAATATTTTGAGCACTCATGCAATGGATGAGCGTAAGCACGAGAGTTGACACTTTGGATGGCAAAGAGAGAAGTGTGGAGGAGGAAGACAAAAAGGATGAGAAAGGCTCACATCAATGAGGACAATCATAGGCAAGAGATGCCAAATGATAGATATGATGTGAGGAGTAGGGATTGCCATGTAACGGATGCACATATGAGCTAGGAAGCTCTCCAATGGAACTAGTGGGGGTGCATCTAACTTGCTCGCTCATGAATACCTAGAGCTCGTTTGAGGAGGCTCATCCTTGGAATATGCAAGCCAAGTTCTATAGTGTGAAGGTCCCCACATAGCTATATGCATAATGATCATCTCTATGGAGTACAAGGATATAAAGGGAGTACTAGTGTGGATCTCTCAAAAGGATAGTAGTGTTGCCCCTTTCTCTTTTTTATTTCTTTTTCTCTTTTTTCTATTTTTTTGTATTTTTTGTGGCCTCAATGGCTCTTTCTATTTAACTCTCATTTGTCCTCTTTGGGATCTTTTATTGTGTCCACTTTGGGATCTTTAACTCACTTAAGGACAACACTCTATTTTACAAGAAGGTAAAGGAGATCTTTCACACTTTACAAGGTACTCAAAATCATAAAGAAGATGTAAATATCATGATGTATGCAATGTATGTCGCTGCCAGTGTAGCAGGAACATGTATGACATGAAGATCAAGCCATGAAGAGGTGGAAGTTGCATGGCAATATATCTCGTAAAGGCTATGGAAATGCCTTGATAGGTAGGTATGGTGGCTGTTTTGAGGAAAGATATAAGGAGGTTTATGATGACAGAGCGTATCATGCAAATGGTTTGGATGTACCGGCGAAGGTGGACACCAACTCTCGGAGTGAGAAGAAGGCAATGCACGGCACGGGAGAGGCTAGAAAAATATGGGAAGGTGGAACTGTCAACTTTCAATACTTACATTAGTACGAAGAACTCATGCACTTATTATCGGTAACTCTCAATCTAATAAGGAGGTTCACAAAGAGACAAGTACCCCGAGGAGGAGTGTATGGGGGTTTGGTTATCCTTACGCATCCTCGACTCATGGTACGTGAGTGTTCTCTAATATTCGATCCCTCCAAAGATTAGTGATCCATCTAGTAGCTAGAGTTCTCAACTGGTTTTGTAGGTTTTGAAAATAAAAACGGATTGCCCAAAATACGATATCTATCACTAATAGGCTAGAGCTCTTGACACCAAAAGTTCAAACATTACTCACAACAATACCTCAAAACTATTGCAAGTTACTACTAGCATTAAATAGCAACCTCAATTACCTACTTTCAAGACAAGACACAACTCAGTGCAACAACCAACTCTCTTTAACAAGATAAACATGAAAAATAAAAATAGTTCCAGCAACAAACTAAACAAAAGCCAAGGCTCTTGCTAAAGACAAAGTAAGACTAAAACTAAACATGGCAGTAGCTATGAAAAGATAAAGAACACCCAACAGCAAAAAGATAGGCAGGAAAAATCCTATGATGTGTTCTAGATTTTGAAAGTGGAGTGTGTTTCTCTCCCACACAAAGTAAGACGGGATCTAACTTGTTATGAACAGAAAGAAAAGAAAACTAAAAATAAAACCTAAGAGCGAGACGCTCCAAGCATAACACATAACGCATGAAGTGATAAAAATATAGTGAGACGAAGGACGAACTGATGATTGTTGATGGAGAAGGGGATGCACGGGGGGCATCCCCAAGCTTAGACGCTTGAGCCTCCTTGAATATTTATTGGGGATGCATGGGGGCATCCCCAAGCTTGAGAGCTTGACACTCCTGGATCTTCTTTCATCATCTTCCATCGCACACTTGAAAACTCCCTTCATACATAACTCATCATAAGCTGATTAGAGAGGTTAGTACCCTTAATAAAATAAATTTTCCCCACTGGATATAAAGATATTCTTGAAGAGCTACTGTTTCTCAAGAGTGCCAAAAAGTTTTTGCAAAGAAAAAGCAAGCTTAAGGTTTGCAAAAGTTAGGAGAGACAAAACGTGGCAGAATCTGTGAAAAACAGAACAGCAGGTAGTAAAGAATTTTTTTAGGGGCACTTCTGCAACTCAAATAAAAAAACTCAGAACATACGGAAGTTTCACAATTGTATAGAGCATGATGTCAAAAAAATTCAGATCAGAAAGATGATCTGGTGATTTGATTCGAATTTTTCTGTCAAGTGACAGAATCTGTTTTCTGGACAGCATGTCACAACTTTTGCTTCCCTTACCATAAGAGGCTATAACTTGGAACAAAGCTGAAAAATAAAGATACAATGATGTTGCTACAGTAGTAACAAACATCAAGACACAACAAAAGCAAAAATAAAAACCTAAATTCGTTGCGGGCTGCCTCCCGAAAGCGCTTTCTTTTATGCCTTTAAGCTAGGCATGATGCAAAAGAAGAATCAAGTTTCATCAAGAGAAAGAGAATAACTAGCCCGTGTAACAGACTCAAAAGGTAACTTGATTTTCTTTTTAGGGAAGTGTTCCGTCCCCTTTTTGAATGGGAATTGGAATTTTATATTCCCCTCTTTTATGTCAATAACCGCACCAACGGTGCGAAGAAAAGGACGTCCCAAAATAATTGGACACAAAGGTTCACACTCTATATCCATAATAATAAAATCAACGGGAACATAGTTGTCATTGACAATGATAAGAACATCGTCGATCTTCCCCAAAGGTTTCTTTACGGAAGAATCAACAAGACGAAAACCAAAAGAACAAGTCTCAAAGGGCTTTAATTCAAACATATCAAATATTCTTTTGGGCATAACGGAGGTACTAGCTCCAACATCACATAAATCATAGCAAGAGAAGTTATTTAATTTAATTTTGATCATAGGGTCCCAACCATCCTCTATCTTCCTAGGTATGGAGGCTTCTACTCTAAGCTTCTCCTCCCTAGCTTTGATGAGAGCATTTGTGATATGCTCCGTGAAGGCAAGATTAAGTGTGCTAGTGTGGGGGTCTCTAGACATTTTGTGTAGCAAGCTAATAAATTCTGAGAGGGTGCAACTATCAAAATCAATATCACTACTATCAAAGGTGGTAGTAGTGTCGTCTAGGCTCACTTGTTTGAAACCCTCTATGTTCATAGGAGTTTTTTCATCTTCGGTTGAGGTATTAGCATCACCCTTAATAGGTCCAACGGGACTATGACTGCATTGGGTGCTAATAGTTTGGGTGTCCTCAACAATTTGGATAGTGGCAACTGTGTGGTGTGTAGGAAGGCTCTTAATTCTATCCTCTTCCTCTTTTTCTCTAGCCCACCTTTCTTTAAGTTTAGCCATCATCCTAATATTTTCATTAAGTTGTAATTGGATAGCATTAATAAGAGTGGCCTTATTCTCCTCAAGGGGAGAGGTTCTAATTTTAAGCATCTCAATATCAAGGGCTAAGCTTTCTACCTTCAAAGAGAGATTATCTAATTTAGCTAATTTCTCCTCTACATTTTTGTTGAAGGCTTTTTGGGTAGTGATAAAGTCTTGGTTGTTGTGACTAGTGAAGTCACACAACTTGGTGTTTTCAGTGGAACCCATAGCAGCAGCAAGTGTGGCAGATTTTTTTGTGATTTTTGATAAAAAGACACAAAGATAAAAACTGAAAGGTAAACTAACAAGAATAAAAAACAAAGGTAAAGGGTAGTGTGCAACTCCCCTATCTTAGCACTCGGAGTCCCCGGCAACGACGCCAGAAATTTGCTTTGATGACGCGAGAGTTGACGGGTGTAGTCTTCTCGCCCTTCGTTGATGAGCCCCAAGTGGAAGGCGTGATGCAGCACAGCAGCAAATTTCCCTCAGTAAAGATACCAAGGTTTGTCTTCAGTAGGACTCCAGAGATGATAAGTAGGTGTCAGCGGCGCTACTGACGCGGACCTGCACACAGACACAAATAACTTTGTTCCCAACGAAGTTCAGAGAGGTTGTCAATCTCTCCGGTCTTGTTGTTCACAAAGGATAATGATATCAATTGAAAGTAAAAGTAGAAAAGTAAATGAGCGTGGAAACAGTAATAAGGACATGGACCGGGATACGTGATGTTCACTAGTGATGTCTCTCTCCCAAAAGACGATAAAACTGCTATGCGAGGTAAACAAATTACAGAAGGATAATTGACAGGATTATGAACGCACCGCAATGCTAACTATGCTACAAAAGAAAGGAAGAGGCTCAAAAGCACGGGCAGTACGCCAAAATAAGTAGACCGAAATCCAACTGCATCTACTACTAATCATCCACCTTGAGATATCTATCCAGAACATCTCGCTGGTATTAAGTTGCGAGCCCCACCCAAAGTGTAAACCCAAAGCAACAGACAACTGCATTAAAAAGCACTTTGCGTAAAGTAAACAATCCTTGCAACCGCGGTCACAAGCACCGTTGTTTTCCCCCTTGTGGCAACAACACATCCCCTAGACTCATGTTTCTGTCACTCAAGCGTGTCATCGGGGGGCATGAACCCACAATCGAGCATAATGTTCCCTCTTGGGGTCACTACCTACTACTTGGCCAAAGCAATAAACAGCAACGAAGAACATGCAAGAATTACTTAGGAACAAAAATATAAGAGATAAAAACCAAATATATTACTCAATCACAATCTGAACATAATCTCATAATCCATCAGATCCCATCAAACTCGGCATAGCAATAGCAGAAAGATTACAAAAGTGCCTCGATCATGTAGGGCAGCTCACGAGGTCTAAACCATGAAGAACAAAGAGGGGAGGAGAACATCACATAGCTACTGATCACGGACCCATGGTCCAAGGAAAACTACTCACGAGACATCCGGGGAGCATCCATGGTGGAGAGGAGACTCCCGGAGGTCAATCCTCCCTCCGGCAGGGTGCCGGGAAGAGGTCTTCTGGTGCTCCCGATCTCGGAAGCGCGGCGGCGGCGGAACAGAGGCGAGATCGCGAAAAAGGGTTCTCTTTTCTGAAGTTCCCCGTGACGGAGAATATATAGGCGAAGGGGGGCAGCCAGAGGTCGACCAGGGGCCCCAGGCGCCCCCCTGGCGCGGCCAGGGGTGGGGCCGTGCCGGGTGGCCGCCTGGGCCCCCCTGGCTCCCCTCTGGCCCCTTTCGGGCTCTCCGCGAAGCTTCCTATACGCTGATTTTTCCTATATTTTTACTGGAATTTTTCTGGCACTTTTTATATGGGGGAAAACTGAAATAGAAAAACAGCAGAAAACAGGAACTGGCACTGTGGTGCACTGAGTTAATAGGTTAGTCCAAATATGATCAAAAGTGTATGAAAGTGTATCTAGATCATAGCAATATCACACAAAACATGTATGGAGCAAGCAGAAATTATAGATATGTTTTGGACGTATCAGCATGTACCCAGAGGTAGTTGTACGTGCTTGCAATAAGAACTTGCACAACATCTTTTGTCCTACCATCCCGCTACGAACGGGGCCAAAAGGAACTTATGGAGATTAAGGTGCTCCTGTCAAAGAGCACCGGAACAAAGCATTTACAATCAATGGATACATGGAATCCTCAAACTATAGTCCATCCCCTTTGGTGTCCCAAGCTGTCACCTTCGGGATCGCCGGTTCCAGACTATAACAGGTGCAAACAACTCACAGATAGGATCAGGAAAACAAATATATTCATGCAAACACATAGGGTTCAGATCTGAAATCATGGCAGTCGGGCCCAAAGTGACAAGCATTAAGAGCAACAAGTTGAATCAAACATAATAAACAACAATCTAGATGGTAGGCAACATGCCCCCAACGACTTCTGTTTCGGGGTTTCTCCGTCACGGGAATAAATAGGAGCCTCGGTAGGGCACCAGAGGAGGGGGGAGGCCCCCAGGCGGCCAGAGGGCGCGGCCCCACCCCTGGCCGCGCCAGGGGGCTCCTGGGGCCCCCTTGGCTGCCCTCTGGTCCCACTTCTGGCACAATCGCCCCTCGGGTGCATGGATTTTCTGTGTTTTTTCTGGGAATTTTCTGAGACGTCCAAAAATCCATTTTCCTATGCACAATAAAACCATACAGGCAGCTCTGCTGAAAACAACGTTAGTCCGGGTTAGTTTCGTCCAAATCATGCAAGAATGAGGGCAAAACAATAGCAAAAGTGTTTGGAAAAGTAGATACGTTTGAGACGTATCAACTCCCCCAAGCTTAGCATATTGCTTGTCCTCAAGCGACAAAGAAAACTTTGACAAACTCTTTTGCTTCAATGAATGTATATAAGCATGTACTTCGAAAAGAGTTTAGCAAGTATCAAAACAGTGCTATGAGGACAATGCACGAAGCAATCCTTCTTTCAAGTGATCAATCACAAACAACTAAAAGTAAATAATATGCTACTGAAAATCAAGACAGGATTACAATGCACAAAGCTTGAACATGCTAGAGTGGTATTTTGCTAGCCTCCATGAGTGAAGCAAAACATAAATGCAGAAACTCCTTCGGAGTTTTAAAGGAGACTAGAACTAAGAACTTCAGAATAAGTAATACCACAATCATTCAAAAGACAATGTAGTACTTTGGGACAATGCACATTACACTCATAATGACAATTATGCTCTCCTAGTTGGTGCTTTGAAGAAAGAAGGTGGAGACTCTCGAACCGTGGAGTTTGATGGAAAGGTTGAAAACCCGTGGTTGGAAGCAAAGACTAAACATGTACCAGAGCTCTTGGTTTTGAAAACAGAGATAAAAAATGTTTTGGGAGGTGCATGCTTCGTCAACGAATGCTAGTAGACAACTCAATCACCTCTTACGCTAGACATGTTTCGAGGAACGACTCCCAAGATGGAGACGATCACATCCCCTTAATCTCCTTTGTTTATCACTGCCAAAGATTTCTGATTTCTCATAGACAAAGCGTGAAGGAGGGTTTGTTGGTTGTGATTATCTTTTGTGGGCTGGGCGCACTCATGCCAGTCCCTTTACGTATTAGGGGTTTGAAGATTAGACATGCAATCTCGGAATAAAACATGTCTAACATAAGACGGTCATGAATTACCTACTACTTCCTCGCGAGCTAAAGCAAAGGCACAGTACATAAGTGTTTTTGAATAATCTCGAGATGGTACAAGAAAGTCTTAATTAGGATGGCCGGTAAATACCACATAGGAAGGTATGGTGGACTCATATGAAAAAACTGGTTTCAAGGATTTTTGATGCACAAGCAGAAATCCGCTTAGTGCGAGCGAAGGCTAGCAAAAGACTGGGAAACGACCAACTAGAGAGCAATAACAGTCATAATCATGCAGAGCGACAAAGTAACATTGAATTGGGCATGAAAATGATATAATTATTCTGAAATTCAAAGATCATCAAGGCATAGTAGACTTTTTAGTCTTAAACATGTGTAAGCATGTGCAAAGTCAATCCAAGAATTCTCCAAAGGGAAATACCACTTCAGTATGCCAAACCATGAACAATGCGATGCATGTGAATCATTTCAATAACACATTATGTACTCTAGCTATTTGGGATTAGCCACAAGGAAAGCATGAACACTGGGCAACCATTGTAAACATAGCACTATGTCGCTACAGGCTGGTCTCTAGATCATAAGTACAAGCATATGTACAAAAGTAGAAACAAAAAGAGTTCATACCGGTTTTCCTTGTTGCATCCCTTCGTCGATCTTCGTCATCACTGCCTTGTCACTTGCACGATTGAACGTAGGAAATATATAATCAAGTGCAAATGCCATCACAGACTCGAGCTGAACTCTTTAACAAAGAAAACAAAAGAGAGAAAAGAAAATATTTTTGGATTTTTCAAAGATGCAACGAAAGAAAAAGAAAAGAGAAATCTTTTTGTTGTTTTTGCAAAATAAAAGAACAAAGAAGAACGGGAAAAAACTTCGAAAAGATCAAAGCGAAAATAAAAAACGGATAATACAATGGAAAGGTGAGAAGGGAACGTACCCCCCAAGCTTAGGCTTTTGGCCTAAGTTGGTAGCAGCTACTGCCCCCAGGATCCTCTTGCTCCGGGGTAATGGTAAGTCCAGGAGTCGTATCAGTCCTCCGGTGCGTACACCGAAGTCCTTAGGTCCTCCGATGAGGAAGGCCCTGCGCTCCAAGCGGAAGAAGATCCCTCGCCATGCTCGGTGAAGGTCTCTCCCTGGAAAGGTGGGAACTCACCATGCTCCTGCTCATTGGGCACAACCCCCTCCATGGGGTTATGCGGCTGGTAATTAGACATGAACTCATCGAACTGAATCTCGTTGAAGGACCATCCGTTCCTGCGAGTGCTATCAAACAAAAGTGGTGCAGGTAGACGGATCTCACGAGTAATGGCCCTTTCAAACCTCAAAATATAATCAAGGTTACCAAACTGGGAAGTCATGGTAACAAACTTATGCCTCTTAATAGCCGCAAGATCGAGACTCGCGTATGAAAAGGGAACATCATCAGGATGCGGCGTGCGCTCAAGAGACTCAAGAATAAGTGTGGCGTAAACGCCACCATATAAATCGCCTTTGTAACTGTTCGTAAAAAGGCGCCGAGCAATCAAGGCACCCACATTATACTCATTCTTATTAGAGAGGGCATTCGCATAAATAGCAAAATCTGGTGTAGAAACATTGCTCGTGTTGTCACGAGCTAACACCTCTCTAGCAAAAAAATACCTGAGGTGTGGAAACAGAATGCTGGAAATCTTCGTACGCCGAATGTAGGTCTCCTCCTGGCAGCAAAGGGAGTTGAAGAGGGTCCTCAACCCGGAAGGCTGCATGGTCATCTTCGTTGTCTGACCAATTCGGCACACCTATTATATCACAAAACTGTGCCAAATACATGGTTATGAGATCATTATAAAGTTTGAACTCGACGGTTCCAGCATCATGGTTGTAACAAAAACTGTTAACAAAGCAGGAGGTAAGCTTTTTGTATGGTACCACACGACATAAAGCTAGCCGTGTCAAACCTGCATTGGCACAAAGGCCATAAAATTCCTCCTTAATTCCTGCAGCTGTAAGAAAATCATCGCACGAATACATCATTGCGCATGCTGGATTTGTGTCTTCCAACAACTTCAGGGGCACATGATCTTCATTGTAGCTCACCCTAACTGCCGAGGGTGAAGCTGTGGCTCTAGTAACTCGATCGGAGCGCTCGGGCTTCTTCTTCCCAAGCCACCCCTTTGCTTTTCAAAAGAAACTCATTTCTGATTTTTTTTTGCAATTCACCAAAAACAAGGATTTAAACAAAGTGAGTTGAGGCAAACTACTCTACTAACTTACCTAAGTCATAAACTTGCATCAAAACTTGGAAAATAAATTTCTACACAAGCATGCAAGCTCATATGAACAGCACCAAGAGCTACTAAATACTCACAAATGAAGCCACCAATCAAAAATCTAATTGGAGGGGTGAAGGAGTTACATACCAGGGAATATTTTCTCAAAATCTCAGCTCGAACGGTGGGCTGTAGAGAAAGATCGAAAATCGCCTCCAAGAACAGCAAGAACGCAAGAACTGGAGCAGAACTCATGTTTTTGGAGAGAGAGGAGGGAGGAGGAAGAAGACTTACCTGGAGTTGGGCATGTGGGCGCGGCTAGGGGCCAGGCCGCGCCAGCTGGCCGCCTGGGCCACTGGTGGCCCCCCTGGTCAGCCCCAGGTGCCTCTGGGTCACTCCCCGCATGGAAATTTTTAATATAATTTTTCTGGAATTTTTCTGACAACTTCACTGTTGAAAAAATTTCGGAGTTCATAAAGCTGCAAAACTTTCTGAAAACTTGGAGCAGTGATTAGAGTTGTGAAGTTTCAAAAACATAAAAACTTGGTACAGCAAGGAGAATAAAATTAAAAGAAATGCAAACATAACAACCACTACTTTTTACTCATATAAAACTCATTTAATAGCAATGTTGATCAAGTCCTACTACCAGACTAGCAATACATAAAGTAAAAAAGTTTCACTTACTATGAAGCATTCATGGTACCTTTATTTTAATGGATATTGTCCCCACCGTAATATTTTTGCATTTGTGGTGCACATGTAGAGGACAATCCCAATCACCAATCTTCACGGTCTCGACATTCTCTATAGAGTTGAGGCCATGCCTCTTGTCAATCTTCTTCGGAAAATACACCGTGTGTTCTTTATCATTCACATTGAAAGTAACTTTTCCTTTATTGCAATCAATAATAGCACCTGCGGTGTTAAGAAAAGGTCTACCAAGAATAATAGACATGCTCCCATCCTCGGGCATGTCAAGCACAACAAAATCAGTAAGGATTAAACAATTAGCAACTTCAACGGGAACATCCTCACAAATACCTATGGGAACGGCTGTTGACTTGTCAGCCATCTGAAGAGAGATATCTGTAGGGATTAGTGTTTCTAAGCATAGTCTCTTGTAAAGAGAAAAAGGCATAACACTCACTCCTGCTCCAAGATCACATAAAGCAGTCCTGACATAATTATTCTTTATGGAGCAAGGAATGGTGGGTATACCTGGATCACCAAGCTTCTCAGGAATCTTGCCACTAAAAGAGTAGTTAGGAAGCATAGTAGATATTGCTTCATTAGGAACTTTTCTTTTATTAGTAACAATATCTTTCATATATCTCGAATAAGGAGGTAACTTAATAGCATCAGCCAAAGGAATTTGAAGAAAAAGAGGTTTCATCCACTCACAAAACTTATTGTAATGCTCTTCTTCTTTAGTTTCGAGAGACTTACCTGGAAAGGGCATGGGTTTCTGTACCCATGGCTCTCTTTCCTTCCCATGTCTTCTTGCGATAAAGTCTTCTCTAGTGTATTTCTTGCGTTTATCGGGTGCTTCTTCTTCTTGAACTTCGGGTGGATCATTCTTTTCACCATCCTTTTCGGGCTCAGGACCGTCTTCAGTCTCAGCATCATAGGTAGATATACTATTTGGATCATTGGAATTGTCAGCTTCTTTGTGCTTCTTCTTCTTCTTCGGAGAGCCAACAATTTCTTCTTCCTGTATTTGAGAATCTTGCTCGATCCTCTTCGGATGCCCCTCCGGATATATAGGGTCTTGAGTGCTAGTTCCTCCTCGGGTTTTAATCCCGAAGGCCTGTATATCCTGTTTGGCATTATTAGCAAGCAAATATTTTTGCACATTAGAAATTTGATCAAGCTGAGTTTGAACCATACGAAAATGCTTCACAAGACATTTAACATCATTAACTGTTCTACCTAGAACATCAAGCAAACTTTTGATAGCAAGGGAATTATCATGCAACTGACTTTGTATCCTCTCATTAAAGTGATTTTGCTTCATAATAAAATTATCAAGCTCATCTAAACATTGATCAGGAGGCTTACCATGAGGAATGTCACTTGCATTGAAATCTAAAAGAGAGTGTACCTCTACCATTGGAGGGTGATTGGTAGGATCACACAACTTCTCAATGGGGGGGGGGTAGGTTCTTCACGTCTTCAGTTTTAATACCCTTCTCTTTAATAGACTTCTTTGCTTCTTGCATATCTTCGGGGCTTAGGACAAGTATGCCCCTTTTCTTTGGTGGTTTAGGTGGTTCAGGGACGGATCGTGGGTTTTGGCAATCTTGCCCATTAATTCTTCTGCATCGTCCGGTGTTCTTTTCCTGAAAACACACCCAGCACAACTGTCCAAATAGGATCTATATTCATCAGTTAGGCCAGCATAAAATATATCAATTAATTCATTCTTTGGGACTCCATGTCCCGGTCTAGCCTGGATCAGACTGCAATACCTCCCCCAAGATTTAGGGAGGTTCTCATCCTGCAACTGTTTAAAGTTATAAATTCTTAGTAAAGCAGCATGTTGCATATGAGCAGGAAAGTACTTATCAACAAAAGAGTGAGCTAAGTCTTGAGGACTCCTAATGGAACCACATGGTAGTGCATTGTACCACGCTTTAGCACCTTCCTTTAAAGAGAAAGGAAGAAGCTTAGTAACATAGAAGTTTCGTATCTTTTCATCTGTAGTAAACAAGCCACCCAACTCAGTGAGTTTGGTCAGGTGTGCAATAGCATCGTCATTTTCTCTGCCATAAAAGGGGTCAGCTTCAACCATAGATATAACTGAAAGATCAACAGATAAATTATAATCAGGATCATTGATGCATATAGGAGATGTAGCAAATTTAGGATCAGGAACGGTATTGTTCTTCAGAGAGTGTTTTTCGAGAAGCTTCTTAATAGCATCAGGGCCAGAGTCGACAAACTCTGTTAGCTCCCTGCATAAATCATCATCAAGTATAATATAATCATCATCGAGGAGTCTCTCCTTGAGTTTACTCAAATCAGGATAAGTGTAAGTTCCATCAAAAGGACAGCAAGTATCAGGAATTTCAATTCCAGATTTTTTTTGCAGCAGCGATCTGTTTCTCAAGAGCGTGACTAAGTGAACCAATAACATCAAGAGTAGTAGAAGCATCATAAAAGTATCGGACATAGTAACAGATTCAGTAGAAGCATCATGTGGTGGACGTGAAGCAAACTTACTCATAACTGAAGGTGAATCAAGTGTAGCACTAGTGTTCAGAACAGTACCTTTTCTCATACGAGATGGTAAGATCGGGACCTTGGGGTCTTCTTTCTTACCCATAGCGGATAAATTGTAGCAGGTAAAATACTTCAAGTAGACTTGCGAATAAAGCTATGCTCCCCGGCAACGGCGCCAGAAAACAGGCTTGATAACCCACAACTGTAGGGGATCGAGATAGTCTTCGCGGGTAAGATAACCCAATTTATAGATTCGACTCAAGGGGAGCCAAAGAATATCCACAAGCTTTGGCAGTGGAGTTGTCAATTCCACCGCACCTGAGATACACTTACTTGCAACAAGATATTAATAGTAACTGTGATATGGAGGTGATGATAGCAACGCAAATACTAGTGGTTAAATAGCGACAGTAAAACATCAAAAGCAAACAACTAGTAACCAGCAGAATTAAAAACATTGTAGGCTAGGGAGATGGATGGTTAGGCACTGCATGGATAAGATACATCATGTATTTAACTTGGGGCAAGGCACACAAAAAAGCAATGATCATCTAGGCATAGATCAAACATTAGGCATGTACCCCATAGGTAGTTGTACGTGCTTGCAATAAGAACTTGCACAACATCTTTTGTCCTACCATCCCGCTACGAACGGGGCCAAAAGGAACTGATGGAGATTAAGGTGCTCCTGTCAAAGAGCACCGGAACAAAGCATTAACAATCAATGGATACATGGAATCCTCAAAATATAGTCCATCCCCTTTGGTGTCCCAAGCTGTCACCTTTGGGGTCCCCGGTTCCGGACTATAACAGGTGCAAACAACTCATAGATAGGATCAAGAACACAAATATATTCATGCAAACACATAGGGTTCAGATCTGAAATCATGGCACTCGGGCCCAAAGTGACAAGCATTAAGAGCAACAAGTTGAAGCAAAGATGATAAACAACAATCTAGATGATAGGCATCATGCCCCCAACAATCTGATAATCTATTACATGATATAACTCATCCAATCCCTACCATCCCCTTTGCCTACAGCAGGGAATTACTCACACATGGATGGAGAAGTCATGGAGGGAGGATGGAGTGGTGATGATGATGACGATGGAGATGATCTCCCCTCACTGGAGGCCAAAACAACCTCCAGATTAGCCATCCCGGAGAAGAACAGAGGGTGGCGGCGGCTCCGCGACGAGAATTGGGAAAACGACTTCTGTTTCGGGGTTTCTATCGGGGGGATGGATCAGGCCCAAAGACCCGGCATTAGGAATCTCCGGGCCGACTTACATATGAAGGCCCATAAAAGAAGACCCGATGAGGAGTCTGACGTGCCAAGCGTGAAGATTGAAGCCCTAGAAGGAATTCGACTTACCTTGTATAGCACGTAGAAAATTTGTAAAGTAGAATAGGACTCCACCTCGTGTAGGAGTCGGACTCTAGGAATCCCGGGACCCGGCGCCTTTATAAGCCGCGGACCACGGGAGCCAGAGCCAGAACTTACATCAAGCCAGGTTTAGACAACTCGCTCCAGAGCCTAGATCTCCATGAGACTAAGCCGGCGAAACATCATCACTGTAATCTATACGATCGACTCTTCCTATTGACGAGTCGATCCCCCTATAGTCAGAAAGCAGGAGTAGGTCTTTACCGCACCGTCGGGGCCGAACCTGGGTAACTCGCCGAGTCATGTCCCTATGTCGACTCTCTCCTCGAAATCGCCTCGCAGCAAAGGTCCCACGATAAGTCCGACCCTATGGACATCAGCCGTGACTTTCCCACGACATTTGGCGCCCACCGTGGGGCCTGCGCTCGCAGGTGTTGAGATTCTGGAGGGAGCTCTGCAAGGAATGGAAGGATTCGTGACCGGACGAATCACCAGGAGCCGGCGCGGAAAGCTCTGCATCGACGACTCAACTTGGGGCCCTGATGCCGAGTCCGTCGAATCCGGTTATCGGGTCCCGATCGAATCTATTCACGTCTTCATTGGGAGGATGGACAGATCTGAGCCAGAGCCGGATCCTGAAGTCCCCCTGGAAACCTCGAGTCGGCAACATGTCGGCTCAAGGCATACCTTTCTCGGATACATCGCTGGATCTCCGGAGTTGGTGCGCTCCGTCGAGTCTCTGACACCCAACACCACGGGAGAAACATCTGACGCTGACTCACTCCCCAGTAAAACAAGCTTCTCAGATACTGGCTCCATCCGATCCGCCGGGAGTGACAGACTTGGCACGGGAATAACTGAATACAACCCCGAATTTACACAGTACGAACCCCCATATTGCGTAACAGTGTTCATCGCAGGCACCGAAGAGCAGGAAAGCCAACCGGCTCAAGGTACAACACAGAACCAAAATGTGGAGACGACTCACAACATGGCCCCTAACCAATATAGGGAACAACCAGAAGTTCTTACAGGAGCAGAAGTCCTCTCAGATGCACTAAACGCCTTGGATGAAGCCTTAGCTACGCCAATAACACCTGAAAACCAGCAAGCTTGGAGAACCAGGGTCAACGGGCTCAAGGCCCAGGTGATGAGCATACGAAGAGAAATTAACTCCCAGAACACGCAGATGGTGGAAAGGGAAACACAACTCGCCCAAGAATCCAGGCGCTTGCGACACGAATCGGAATTGATAGAATCACAGAGACTGAGTCTCGCCAACACACGCCCTGCAGGGCCCACGAGCTAGATCCCTGCTGACCTCACGGCCCGGAGGCTATTCCAGGACACGAATCAGTCGACTCCCCCAGGGTACACGCCACCAAGGCAACATGTCCCCTCGTCGCGGCAGGAACGGTTCCATACACCCCCGGATCACTACAACAACCCCATGGCCAATGTGGTGGCAGCAACACGGTACCTCGCTAGCGTGCCTATACATGGAGACACCCCGGTAGACCAGGCCACTCGAGGGGCGATCGACCTGCTCAAAACCGCAATCACACAGCAAGCCCAGTACTCACAGGGATTTCAGTACCTACACGAGACCCCATACCGTAGTGTGATCCGGCAAGCGGATTCACCAGCTCCGGCCGGCTCGAGCAGTCATCGCCAGCACCGCGCCCCGCCACCAGACCCGCCGGGGACGATAAGGATCCAAGATATACCATCTAACCTCTACCCCGATGATACGTCCCAAACGTATCTATAATTTATGCTTACTCCATGCATGTTTTGTGTGACTTTGCCATGATTTGCTTGAACTTTCATACACTTTTGAGCATATTTGGACTAATCTATTAACCCAGTGCACCCAGCTGCAAGTTGCTGTTTTCTGCTGTTTTTGTATTTTCAGGTTTTTTGGCCATTAAAAGTGCTCCAAAAAATCCGGAAAATCAGATAAAAAATCAGCGACCCGGAAGCTTTCGGAATCACCAAGGTAGCGGAGGGGGGCCACCACCAGGAGACCAGGAGGGTACCTGGCGCGGCCCCACCCTAGGCCGTGCCAGGAGGCCTCCTGGCTGCCTGGTGGGTCCCCTCGACACCCCCCTCCGCCTGTATTTAGCCCTCGGGGTGGAAACCCCTAATATCGAAGTACTTTTTCCAGAAGCGATTCTGATCTTTGATGCCATCGCCGACAAGCTTCCGGGGACCAGAATTCCTGTGCCGGCACCCTGCCGGGACGGGGAAGTGCCCCCGAATTCATCTCCATCAAAGTTGCTTCCTCCCTCCATGAAGCGGGAGTAGTTCTCCCTCGGGTCTGAGGTTTCTACCAGTAGCTATGTGTTCTTCTCTCTCTCCCATGATATGATCTTTGTTGTGATCATAGGCTATGTTAATCTAGGGTGATCCCATGATATTCCCCCTTCCTCTATGTATTGGATTGATGTACTCAATTGATCTTATCTAGTATAATCCCCGAGACCAAGGTGACAGCGGTCTATTGGACATGGGTTAGAAGAATATTATCATGAGTGATTTCCTCTTTTGTGTGTTGATTGAAGATTGAGAGTCTCTTGGTGCTTGTCTTTGATTATCCTTGAGATATGTTGTGGTGATTGTGGTACTCTCTTTGGATGGCCGCGGTGACATTGGGAAATCCATAGATTGAGAACTACGAACTTTGAGGTGTGCTTTTGTAGCCCTACATAATTCTCATCCTCTCTTGACCACAAAGGAATGACCTCCGAGTGCGTATCCATTGCATGTTTTATGGGAAATATCATGTGATTAGACTATGTTAATGTTGTTGAGAGTTGCCACTAGTGAAAGTATGAAGCCTAGGCCTTGTTTCCACCATTGTTACACCGTTTGTGCTCACTTTTGTCACATGTTTGCTTGCTGCACTTTTTATTACAGATTTATATTACCTTGCTTTGCCACACCTATCACTCGTATTTTACCATCTCTTCGCCGAACTAGTGCACCTATACAACTCCTAGTTGTATTAGGTGTGTTGGGGACACAAGACACTTCTTGTATCTTAATTGCAGGGTTGCTTGAGAGAGACCATCTTCAACCTCTACTTCCCTAAGTTCGATAAACCTTAGGTCATCCACTTGAGGGAAATTGCTGCTGTCCTACAAACCTCTGCGCTTGGAGGCCCAACATAGTCTACAAGAATAGCAGCGTGCGTAGACATCAAGCTATTTCTGGCGCCGTTGCTGGGAAGGTAAGGTTTGAAGGTATATCTTTAGATCTTGCAATTAAATCTTTTCGTTCTTGTTTTTATTTTCACTAGTTAGGCTTATGGAAAACAACAAAAATATTATGAGAGAGCTTTATGAGCTCTACCTTGAGTTGGGACATGAAGTGTTTGAAGAGAAAATCAAAAAGCCTATGGAGATTTACTATTTGCACAACACTCATGATAGTAGCAATGTTATTAGTATGTCTTCTTTGAATACCTTTGATCCTAATGATATGCAAAGCTATAAGCTTGGGGATGCTACGTTTTATGAAGTTGATCTTTTTAGCCCCCCAAGTTTTGATGAGGAAATTTATTTTGATGATACTTTGCCTCCCATCTATGATGATTATTGTGATGACACTTATGATATAAAGAATAAATTTTTACAAGTGCATCATGATAAGAATGATTCATGTGATAGCTATTTTGTTGAGTTTGCTCCCACTATTACCAATGAGAAAGATTATGCTTATGTGGAGAGTAAGAGTACCATTTTGCATGTGGATCATGGTAACAATGCTTTATGTGATACTTATATTGTTGAGTTTATTCATGATCCCACTGAAAATTATTATGAGAGGGGAACATATGCTTATATATATTTCAATAATATCAAGTTCCCTCTCTTTATGTTGAAGGTTTTGAAGTTGCACTTATTTTGCCTTCCTATGCTAATATCTTTATGCGTCAATGAGTTTTTTGTCGGGACCCGGGGTTAGCGTATGTAATTCCAGTCACGATACAATCACATGGAGAGCCGATAACCGTACCCACTTGTCTAAGCAGACAAGGCCAAGCACAGAACGTTCTCGGTAAGCATCGAACGTGAGGGGCATCCCATTCAGGCCGGATGATCAACTGAGATGGGTCCTCAACGTCCGCTCACAAGTCTAAATGCTTATGGGTGGTGAATCCCATACTCATAGACAAGTCGCCTCAACCATGTTATCGATTGGATCCTAACTCTTACATAAACTTACTCCAGCCCGATCACTTAGTCGGGGTCTAGGGCGGGCTCGATCATACAACAAAGTGTGCACGTGACAGCGTCACGAACAATCGCATCGCGATACCCCAAGCTGCGCACATCTAAGGGCCACTTGGTGTATAAAAGACCGCCAGCCAGATCACAACTAAGGTCTCGAAAACCCATACTAAGACATGCATGTTATAAACATACACGCAGCACACATGCCTAGTATGAACAGCAGGTATCATCACATAACTCTACAAAGTACTCTTTATTGATATACACATAAATCATACAAAGATCACATATCTGTGATCAACATTACATCATACAACGGAAGAAAATTAGGTCTGAGTACAGATAAGTTTAACAAATGGCTTAGAGAAGCCTTGTAAACAAACATGCCCTTCCACGAGGGACCAGACTGCTGTCTGGGACTATGCTAACTTAGTCAACGTCGAGCTTCAGGTTGATGACTCCATCGGGGTCCGGTTTTTATTTTAAACATAGAATAAGCAAACGTGAGTACAAAGTCGTACTCAGCAAGACTTACATCAGATCTATACTACTCTTGCTCAAGTATCAAGGTAAAGGAGGTGGGGTTCAACATGCAGAAGTGCCAGCTTTGACTTGGCTAATCCTGTACTACGAGTACCAGACTTTGAGGTAAGAAGCGTACACGAGTCCACTACATCTCCAACCAATTACACCACTATGGTGCCTTCCTCGACTTCCCCACGAGAAAGCACGCCATAGCACTCACGCTTATCTTGCGAGTTTTATAAGTATCCATTCAAGTTGTCTATGATCAAATAGAGGTTTCCAAGTAGTCCATAACCGCGGACACGGCTATTCGAATAGTTCATTAACCCTGCAGGGGTGTACATCTTCACACGCGTGTCATCACTTATCGCCTCGTTCTTGACATCCTTCAAGCGGATGTCGGACGTGGATGAAACCAAGGCACTAACCTCACATCACCTTCTCTAATCCAGGAGTCGACTACCTGAGTTTGGCACCGCTCGAGAGTCCGGCCGGTTCCACGAAATGGACTCAGATAATGTAAGGGACCGAGACGCCACCTCTGCCAGATGGTTTCACTGCCTCACAAGTCCACCCACATATCTAGGATGATGCAACCTTTTCTTCATACTTTTTCTATGCATATGCCAAATGGAAAACCCGAATATATTGTGACTCCTGGACCGGATCGGGTATGTAAAGAGGCCAAACGGGGCTCCCATAAAACCCTACATGTGGTCATACTCTTTGTCTTGGATCACAAAACAGGAACTCGGGGCCTAGGGCAGTGTTCAACGAGACAACCCACTGTGTACTCCTACACAGCCTCTCATCGTTCACCTTTGCTTAGGTGGATTCACCAACACGTTTCACTTTCATCAACACCACTGTGTTCATTCCATCCCGACTTACAATCAAAACATCCTCATTTTAGCACTAAGAAGCAAAAGCAGTAACAGTTGTAGGGGCCACATGCTCATCATTCAACTCCTAAATCTGCTAGGATTGTGGTTTGCTTAATACGGTGACAGAATGATAGGTCATGCATCGGAATGGGTTCAACTATGCGAAAGAACGTGTCTCGGTGATCTCCTAAACATGCATAAGCGAGACTGAGAGGGAAATAGGATTTTATAGACATGATCAATGGGGTTTGCTTGCCTTGCTGACTTGGTTCGATAACGGGGTCTTCAACGAAGGAGGTGGCCTCCGGTTCCAGTTGCACGTCTATCGAGCAAACAATTAAACAAGGTATAAATTTATTTGCAATGCTCAAACACATGATCAATATTGTAATGGTGATGTTCTTGGTCACAATGTGGGTACAATTCCATTTAAAAGAAGTCAAATGCAAAGTCATTTGTAAATGTACTTCAAATTTGAATTTGAAATAAAGCCATATGGATGTTTTGCACTGTTCACCCAATTTTAATTGGTCAAACATGAAAACAGAGCCCATATTCATAATCCTTGGATTTTTCTGATATTTTTAGACATATTATTTGTTATATTTGGAGTTAAAATGAATTAGTTATGAATTTTCCAAGTTTAACTCATTTTCTGGAATTTTATGGATTATATTAAATCTCTGGAAAAGGCTTTACTGCATCAGCATGGTGTCATGCTGACGTCAGGGCTGCTGACTGGTCAACCTGACGAGTGGGACCCGCAGGTCAGTGAGCCTGGGTTAATTTCCGTTTAATTAGAGTTAACAGGGGTGTTAGGGGGGTCTGGGGTCCACATGTCAGTCACTGTGGGGTGGTTTAATGGGTTAATTAGGTTAGGCTAACAGGGGCCACGTGGGCACGTCGGCGGGGAGGTCGCCGGTGACCACCAGTGCGGCGGCGCTGCACGGGGAAGGGCTCCATTTGACGCGCGAAAAGCTCCAGGAGGGAGCCCTTGCTCTCCCGCATCGAAAGGTTCCAGCAGGGGTTCACGGGAAGGGCTACTTCGACGCCAGCGACGACGAGGTGCGGCGGCCGGCGACTGGTGAAGAGGGGTCCGGGCACGGGGGCATGGGAAGATGCGCTAGAGGGGCCAAAAGGAAGAGGAGCTCACCCCGGAGCCTATGGAGTCGACGGCGAGAGCTGGGAGGGCGCGGTGGCGACGTATTGCTCGACGAGGTCCACGGTGGCCGGCGGCTTGACGGTGAAGATGGCGACGAGTACGGAGCTCCTCGGCTCGATTGGCTCCGTGGGAAGATGAAGTCGGCGATGCTGGGGCTTCTGGACAAGCCAGGGCGGCTTGGGGTGGCTTCTGGCCGCGGCAGCGCACGGCGGCGCTCTCCGGTGCGCTCGGTTCGTGATTAAGACGGCGAGAGGAGGCAGGGGAGACGAGCAGCGAGAGGGGGGAAAGGTGCGGGGGGTCCTGGGGCGTACTCGTGGCGCTCCTAGAAGCCAGGGGAGGGTCCAGGGGGGACGTGGCCCTCGCCGGCGTCGGCATGCTCGCCACCGAGCAGCTTGTCGACGCGGCGGGGAAGACGACAAAGCCAGGTGGGCCTGGGCCGTGGGGGGGGGTTAGTTGGACCTGCGGCCTGGACGGGTGGGCTTGCTTTCTTTTTTTCTTTTCTTCTGGTATTTCTTCTGTTTTTCTTTTTTGTAATTGGTTTTGCCCCAAAATAAAATAGCAGAGCAATTTATTAAAATGCCCAAATAATTTTATAAATACTAGGTGGTCAGTAGCAAACCACTTATAAAATTTGAGCATTTTTGAAATTCAATATATTTTAAATTTCAATTCAAATAGGGTCAAATTTAATTTCCAGGGCACCTTTTGAATTTTTGAATATTCCATGGGCATGGGAAAATACCCAAACCACTTTTAAAATGATCAGCATCATTTATAGGAATTTTCCAAACATTCAAATGATTTTTGGAAAAAGATTTTTATCTGGCCATTTCAAGTAATTTCTCAGGGCTTTCTGCTTCCCCAATTTTGAATTTCTTTTTGAATTTTTCATGATGCAAAAGGGTCAAACAAGCCCTAGCACTTACCCTAGCTGGGGTTCTGACATTTTTCCTCTACAAGATCCCTTTGCATAGAAAGCATGTTAGACTTAAATGTGTTTGTTATTTGCTTCTTAATGCTCTCTTTTGTTCTTCAACTCTTATTCCTTATTCCTATGATAGCATCATTAAAATCTTAAGCCTATCTTTATGGCTATAAAGAAAGAGCTCTAGGGAGACAACCCTTGTTATCTTTAGTTTGAGTTTTTACTTTCAGTTTTTAGTGGTCTTGATGATTATTACTACTCTAGCAACATAATTGTATCTTTATTTTCAATCTTTGTGCCAAGTCTAGCCTCCGATTGCAAGAAAGTTCAAAAGTTGTGACATGCTGTCCAGAAAACAGTTCTGTCCTTGGACGGAAAAACTAGCCTAAAATCACCAGATCATCTTTTTGATCTGAATTGTTTTGACAGCGTGCTCCATACAACTGACTTTCGAGCGTTTGTTCTGAGTTTTTTGATTCGAGTTGCAGAAGTACCCCTAAAAAAATTCTTTACTACCTGTTGTTCTGTTTTTCACAGATTCTGCCACGTGTTGTCTCTCCTAACTTTTTCAAACCTTAAGCTTGCTTTTTCTTTGCAAATTTTTTTTGGCAATCTTGAGAAACAGTAGCTCTTCAATAATATCTTTATATCCAGTGGGGAAAAATTATTTTATTAAGGGTACTAACCTCTCTAATCAGCTTATGATGAGTTATGTATGAAGGGAGTTTTCAAGCGTGCGATGGAAGATGATTCGGGAGTGTCAAGCGCTCAAGCTTGGGGATGCCCCCGTGCATCCCCAATAAATATTCAAGGAGACTCAAGCGTCTAAGCTTGGGGATGCCCCCATGCATCCCCTTCTCCATCAACAATCATCAGTTCGTCCTTCGTCTCACTATATTTTTATCACTTCATGCGTTATGTGCTATGCTTGGAGCGTCTCGCTCTTAGGTTTTATTTTTAGTTTTCTTTAGCTTTGCTTGCGGTTCATAACAAGTTAGATCCTGTCTTACTTTCTTTGGGAGAGAAACACGCTCCACTATCAAAATCTAGAACACATCATAGGATTTTTCATGCCTGTCTTTTTGTTGTTGTGTGTTCTTTATCTTTTCATAGCTACTGCCCTGTTTAGTTTTTGTCTTAGTTTGTCTTTAGCAAGATCCTTGGCTTTTGTTTAGTTTGTTGCTGGAACTCTCTTTAGTTTTCATGTTTATCTTGTTAAGAGAGTTTGTTGTTGCACTGAGTTGCGTCTTGTCTCGAGAGTAGGTAATTTAGTTTGCTATTTAATTTGAGTAGTAACTTGCAATAGTTTTGAGGTATTGATGTGAGTAATGTTTGAACTTTTGGTGTAAAGATCTCTAGCCTATTAGTGATAGGTGTCGTATTTTGGGCAATCCGTGTGTTTTTCGAAAACCAAAACCCCTGTTGAGAACTCTAGCTACTAGATGGATCACTAACCGCTGGAGGGTTCGAATATTAGAGTACACTCACGTACCATGAGTCGAGGATGCGCAAGGATAACCAAACCCCCATACACTCCTCCTCGGGGTACTTGTCTCTTTGTGAACCTCCTGATTAGATTGAGAGTTACCGATAATAAGTGCATGAGTTCTTCGGACTAATGTGAGTATTCGAAAGTTGACACTTCCACCCACCTATACTTTTTTTAGCCTCTTCGGTACAGTGCATTGCCCTTTCTCACCTTGAGAGTTGGCGCATACTTCGCCGGTGCATCCAAACCCTTGGCACGATACGCTCTATCATCATAATCCTCCTTATATCTTTCCTCAAAACAGCCACCATACCTACCTACAAGGCATTTCCATAGCCTTTCCGAGATACATTGCCATGCGACATCCACCTTCTCATGACTTGATCCTCATGTCATACATGATACTTGCTTGATCGATGAGCCGCATGCTAGTTGGGCCTTGCCCTAATCATTGCTACATGACGCGCTAGTATCATTGCATATCCTGCTATCCGGGCAGAGGCATACATTTGCATCATGATAGTTATATCTTATTTATGTGAGTACTTTTGTAAAGTGTGAAAGATCTCCTATATTCTTGTAAAATATAGAGTGTTTCCCCAAAAGTGAGGAAAGGATCCCAAAGAGGACAAAATCAAAAGATCCCAAACAGGACAAATGAGAGTTAAATAGAAAGAGCCATTGAGGCCACCAAAAAATACAAAAAAATAGAAAAATAAAAAGAGAGAAGGGGGCACACTACTATTCCTTTTGAGAGATCCACACTAGTACTTCATCCTCTATCCCTTGTACTCCATAGAGATCATCATCATGCATATAGCTATGTGGTGACCTTCACACCGTACAACTTGGCTTGTATATTCCAATGGTGAGCCTCCTCAAACGAGCTCTAGGTCTTCTTGACCAAGCAAGTTAGATGCACCCCCACTAGTTCCCTTGGAGAGCTTTTAGCTCACATGTGCATCCGTTGCATGGCAATCCCTACTCCTCACATCATATCTATCATATGGCCTTCTCTCGCCTATGATTGTCCTCATTGATGTGAGCCTTTCACACCTTTTTGTCTTCCTCCTCCACCTTCTTTCTGTTTCGCCTTTTAGGTGTCAACTTTCTTGCTCACGCTCATCCATTGCATGAGTGCTCAAAATATCGAAAGGGAGTGGATCAGTTTGACTTGTACCTGGCTAGTGGTCTGGGGACGAGTCAAGATAAGAATCCAAAGGAGACTAAGTGTGAAACTTTAGTAGATAGTTGTTCCCAACAAATATATATTTTTCTCTCTTATTCACATATCCCCCTTCTTGCACGCAAACACCATTTGGAGACATTCGAGTCACGGACAACTAAGAGCTCTTACACCTAATGTTCTTTCGTTGCTTGTTTCAATGCCAATATAGACTCTTGCTTGTTAAGACTTGAATTGAATTGCATGCTTTGATTGCTTTACTTAAAAAGTCCTTATATGGTTGTGTGGCATGTCACCACAGAAAATATGCTTGTTATCATTTACCTACTCGAGGACGAGCAGGAATTAAGCTTGGGGATGTTGATACGTCCCAAACGTATCTATAATTTCTGCTTGCTCCATGCATGTTTTATGTGACTTTGCCAGGATTTGCTTGAACTTTCATACACTTTTGAGCATATTTGGACTAATCTATTAACCCAGTGCACCCAGCTGCCAGTTACTGTTTTCTGCTGTTTTTGTATTTCACGTTTTCCGGCCATTAAAAGTTCTCCAAAAAATCCGGAAAAATCAGATAAAAAATCAGCGACCCGGAAGCTTCCGGAATCACCAAGGTAGCGGAGGGGGGCCACCACCAGGAGACCAGGAGGGTCCCTGGCGCGGCCCCACCCTAGGACGCGCTAGGAGGCCTCTTGGTTGCCTGGTGGGTCCCCTCGACACCCCCCCCTCCGCCTATATTTAGCCCTCGGGGTGGAAACCCCTAATATCGATGTACTTTTTCCAGAAGCGATTCCGATCTCCGCCGCCATCGCCGACAAGCTTCGGGGGACCAGAATTCCTGTGTCGGCACCCTGCCGGGACGGGGAAGTGCCCCCGGATTCATCTCCAATGTACGTTGCTTCCTCCCTCCATGAAGCGGGAGTAGTTCTCCCTCGGGGCTGAGGTTTCTACCAGTAGCTATGTGTTCTTTTCTCTCTCCCATGATGTGATCTTTGTTGTGATCATAGGCTATGTTAATCTAGGGTGATCCCATGATATTCCCCCTTCCTCTATGTATTGCATTGATGTACTCAATTGATCTTATCTAGTATAATCCCCGAGACCAAGGTGATATCGGTCTATTGGACATGGGTTAGAAGAATATTATCATGAGTGATTTCCTCTTTTGTGTGTTGATTGAAGATTGAGAGTCTCTTGGTTCTTGTCTTTGACTATCCTTGAGATATGTTGTGGTGATTGTGGTACTCTCTTTGGATGGACGCGGTGACATTGGGAAATCAATAGATTGAGAACTACCAACTTTGAGGTGTGCTTTTGTAGCCCTACGTAATTCTCGTCCTCTCTTGACCACAAAGGAATGACCTCCGAGTGCGTCTCCATTGCATGTTTTATGGGAAATATCATGTGATTAGACTATGTTAATGTTGTTGAGAGTTGCCACTAGTGAAAGTATGAAGCCTAGGCCTTTTTTCCACCATTGTTACACCATTTGTGCTCACTTTTGTCACATGTTTGCTTGCTGCACTTTTTATTACAGATTTATATTACCTTGCTTTGCCACACCCATCACTCGTATTTTACCATCTCTTCGCCGAACTAGTGCACCTATACAACTCCTAGTTGTATTAGGTGTGTTGGGGACGCAAGAGACTTCTTGTATCTTAATTGCAGAGTTGCTTGAGAGAGACCATCTTCAACCTCTACTTCCCTGAGTTCGATAAACCTTAGGTCATCCACTTGGGGGAAATTGTTGTTGTCCTACAAACCTCTGCGCTTGGAGGACCAACATAGTCTACAAGAATATAAGTGTGCGTAGACATCACCCAAACGCCGGATAGAGTAGATGGTCCAACTTCCACCCCAAGATCAAGACGACGAGTTCATCAGCAGATCTGTGGGCAATCGATGCCTGGTGCCGGCTCTCCGTAATACACGCCTACCATCGGACTTTAATGGCCCACGTAAGATCGCAAACTATACAGCTGACATGGACCCGGCAACTTGGATCGAAAGTTATGACCTAGCTATGGACATGCTGCAAGCCAGCGAAGGAGTGTGTGCCCGTTATCTCACAATGTTGTTGGAAGGGCCGGCTCGCACATGGTTCAAAAATCTCCCAGAGAATTCCGTCACCTCCTGGACGGATCTCAAGGAAAAATTCATCCAGAACTTCCAAGGCACATGCCGGCGAGCTACCACGATCGTCGACCTAGAGCATTGTGTCCAGAAGGAAGGAGAGTCGGCCCTGAGCTGGGCGCGACACTATTACAGCCCAAACAGCCGGCATCGTCTTGGAAAGGAACTGCAAGTTCGAGCCCCTGGTCCACAAACTTGGCCGACTCAAGAGGACGGTCAAGGATATAGGAGAGCTCATGAACGTAGTCATCAAATACGCCGAGTGTGACAAAACCAAGGATGTTGAACCTCAGCAGGATAAAGCCGGCCAGAACAAGAATGGAGGCAAAACATCCCAGAATCAGAATCAGCAAACCAAGCGACGACTTGACCAGACTACTTCTGAATTGGTAACCAACACAAGTGTCGGCTCCCAAAGGCAGAAGCAGGGGGGACACAACTAACGCAAGTTGGAAGGAAACTTTCGCCCGAACAACTATGAAGCAGCTATGAAGGGTCCTTCCCCGACCCATAGTAAACCCGGTCGCCCAGGCAATCACACCTGGGAAGATTGCTACTTCATGAAGGAATTTGCACGACGTGGAAACCAGGGACCTCCCGGGTCAGGTGGGGGAGCCGGACAGAGCGGCAACAACCAGAATCCTGGTTACCAACGAGCCGGCGCAACGCCTCAACACCAAGGACCCGGAGGAGGAGCCCAACAAAATCAGTCCGGGCTCGCTGGATTCCAAGCAAACCCGAAACAACTCCACGACCGTGCAGCATATCACGTTTTCACCACTAGCAGTTGCAGGAGAGATAGGAAGCTTCAACGGAGAGCCGCTATGGCTGTGACCATAGAGTCGGCTTGGCCCAGATGGCTTAATTGGTCAGAACAGCCAATCACTTGGACAAGAGATGATCACCCCCCCTAGTGATAGAAAACCCAGGGGCCCTGGCTCTGGTAGTCTCTCCACAAATTGGGGGATACACACTTGACAAAGTACTCATAGATGGAGGAAGCAACATCAACATCCTCTATTATGAAACCTTTCGCAGGATGGGGCTGACCCAAAAACAGCTGCAACCCTCCAACACCGTTTTCCATGGAATAGTCCCAGGCAAGTCGGCACGCCCGATAGGCAAAATCTACCTGGAGACAGCTTTTGGAAACGCCGAGAATTTCCGCTCCGAGCTCATACCCTTTGAAGTGGTAAAACTCGAGAGCCCATACCACGCCATTTTGGGCAGACCGGCTTATGCCAAATTCATGGCTCGGCCATGTTACGTCTACCTGAAACTAAAGATGTCGGGTCCCAATGGCCCAATCACCGTCGATGGAAGTCGGTCTAGGGCAGTGGAATGTGACGAGCAGCACGTCAAGTTTGCTGAGTCGACACGCGCCAAAGAGGACTTGTCAGCATACCAAGAAAAGGTAGACCCGGCAGATCCTGCGATCCTGAAGAAACCGACTCCCGACAACAACCCCAAGTTCCAACCGGCTCAGGATACAAAGAAAGTCGAATTTGTCCCTGGTGACTCCTCCCAGCAGTTCATCATTGGGACGGAGCTATCTGACAAATAGGAAAGCGTGATCATCGAGTTACTCCGTGAGAATCGGGACATATTCTCCTGGAAACCCTCTGATATGCCAGGCGTCCCGAGGTAGCTAGTTGAGCACCACCTAAATATAGATCCAAAACTGAAGCCGGTCAAGCAATTCCTTCGTCGCTTCAATGACGAGAGGAGAAACGCTATTGGGGAAGAGATAGCCCAGCTTCTCGCCGCCGGATTCATCATGGAAGTCTTTTATCCAGAATGGCTCGCAAACCCGGTCCTCGTTTTGAAAAAGAACGGGACCTGGCGCATGTGCATTGACTACACGGATCTAAACAAAGCCTGCCCGAAGGATCCCTTCGCGCTGTCTCGTATTGACCAGATCATAGACTCGACTGCGGGATGTGAGCTCTTATGTTTCCTTGACGCCTATTCTGGCTATCACCAGATCAAGATGGCCCTTGAGGACCAAGAGAAGACGGATTTCATCACCCCTTTCTGGATCTACTGTTACACTTCCATGCCCTTCGGCCTTAAGAATGCGGGAGCCACATATCAGCGAATAGTGCAGAGTTGCCTCAAAGAGCAGATTGGGCGCAACGTGCATGCTTATGTGGATGATACAGTGATCAAGTCCCAGTTGGCCGACTCACTCATCAGTGACTTGACGGAAACCTTCAAAAATATGTGCAAATACCAGATGAAGCTAAACCGGCTAAGTGCACCTTTGGGGTACATGCAGGTAAACTCCTTGGATACATAGTATCAGAGAGAGGTATCGAGGCAAATCTAGAGAAAATCAACGCTGTGATGACTCTTCAGAAGCCGGCCTCAGTAAAGGGAGTTCAACGACTCACCAGGTGTGTAGCCGCTTTGAGCCGGTTCATAAGCCGACTTGGTGAAAAGTCAATCCCCCTGTATCGACTCCTGAGGAAATCAGAAACGTTTGTCTGGGATGACGAAGCCGATCAGGCCCTAGAGTCACTAAAGAAACAATTATCTCAGGCTCCAATATTGGCGGCTCCCAAACCTAAAGAACCTATGTTACTTTATATCGCAGCCAACAATCGAGCGGTCAGCGCTGTAGTTGTTGTTGAGCATATGGAAGCCGGCAAGGAGCACTCTTTGCAAAGGCCAGTTTATTACGTCAATGAGGTTCTGACTTTATCAAAGCAACGCTATCCTCACTAGCAGAAATTGGTTCTTGGTGTATTCATGGCAAGTCGGAAACTTAAACATTACTTCCAGGAGCACCCCATAACTATGGCCAGCTCGGCACCCCTTGCAGATATCATCCAAAACCGGGAAGCAACGGGGAGGATCGCAAAATGGGCCATAGAGTTGGGGGCTTATCACATAAAATTCAAGCCACGAACGGCCATCAAGTCCCAGGCGCTATCCGACTTCATCAATGACTGGACGGAAATCCAAACATCGCCGGAGAAGCCAGTCACCAAATACTGGACGATGCACTTCGATTGAAGCCGGCAGCTCCAAGGGTCAGGAGCCGGCGTGGTTCTTACCTCTCCTAAAGGGGAGAAATTCTGCTATGTCCTACAGCTGCAGTTCACTTGTACCAACAATGCAACAGAATATGAAGCCTTGCTTCATGGACTGCGGATGGCTCGTGAGATGAACATAAGTTGGATCCAGTGCTATGGAGACTCTGATCTCGTTTCTCAACAAGTGTCAGGAAAATGGGACTCCAAAAATCCCATAATGGCAGCTTATCGACGAGAGGTGCAAAGACAAGCCGGATTTTTTTTTGGATACCAGGTGGATCACGTGGAACGAAGGAAAAACGAAGCAGCAGATGCCCTCTCCCGACTCGGCTCTCGGCGAAAGCCGGTCCCTCCAAACGTATTCCTGGATGTCCTAACAAAGTCGTCTGTACAACCACCAACAAAGCAAGACATAGCAGAGCCGGACCCAGAACCGGCTCTGGTCGCTGCAATACATGCTACACCCTCATGGGTCATACCTTACTTGGATTACAAGACTCGAGGAATACTTCCTCAAGATGAGATGTTGGCCAGACAAATCGTCAGGAGAAGCCAATCCTTTGTACTCATCAATGGTGAGTTACATCAGCGAAGTGCCACAGATGTTTTTCAGAGATGTGTCTCACCAGAAGAAGGCAGAGCCATCCTCAACGAAATACACTCTGGAGATTGCGGACACCATGCCGGCTCTCGTTCGCTTGTAGCTAAAGCCTTTCGACACGGTTTCTACTGGCTCACAGCTCATGCGGATGCACAGGACATAGTCAAGAAATGTGATGGATGTCAGCGCTATGCAAAACAAGCTCACGTGTGATGTCTACACGCACGCTTCTATTCTTGTAGACTATGTTGCGCCTCCAAGCGCAGAGGTTTGTACGACAGCAGCAATTTCCCTCAAGTGGATGACCTAAGGTTTATCGAACTCAAGGAAGTAGAGGTTGAAGATGATCTCTCTCAAGAAACCCTGCAATTAAGTTACAAGAAGTCTCTTGTGTCCCCAACACACCTAATACAACTAGGATTTGTATAGGTGCACTAGTTCGGCGAAGAGATAGTAAAATATGGGTGATAGGTGTGGCAAAACAAGGTAATATAAATCTGTAATAAAAAGTGCAGCAAGCAAACATGTGACAAAAGTGAGCACAAACGGTGTAACAATGGTGGAAACAAGGCCTAGGCTTCATACTTTCACTAGTGGCAACTCTCAACAACATTAACATAGTCTAATCACATGATATTTCCCATAAAACATGCAATGGAGAAGCACTCGGAGGTCATTCCTTTGTGGTCAAGAGAGGATGATAATTATGTAGGGCTACAAAAGCACACCTCAAAGTTCGTAGTTCTCAATCTATGGATTTCCCAATGTCACCGCAACCATCAAAAGAGAGTACCACAATCACCACAACATATCTCAAGGATAGTCAAAGACAAGCACCAAGAGACTCTCAATCTTCAATCAACACACAAAAGAGGAAATCACTCATGATAATATTCTTCTAACCCATGTCCAATAGACCGCTGTCACCTTGGTCTCGGGGATTATACTAGATAAGATCAATTGAGTACATCAATCCAATACATAGAGGAAGGGGAAATATCCTGGGATCACCCTAGATTAACATAGCCTATGATCACAACGAAGATCACATCATGGGAGAGAGAGAAGAACACATAGCTACTGGTAGAAACCTCAGCCCCGAGGGAGAACTACTCCCGCTTCATGGAGCGGGGAAGCAACGTCGATGGAGATGAATTTGGGGGCACTTCCTCGTCCCGGCAGGTTGCCGGCACAGGAATTCTGGTCCCCCGAAGCTTGTTGGCGATGGCGGCAGAGATCGGAATTGCTTCTGGAAAAAGTACTTCGATATTAGGGATTTCCTCCGCGGGGGCTAAATATAGGCCAAAGGAGGGGGCCAGGGGGCCACAGGGCAGCCAGGAGGGCAGGTGGCGCAGCCTAGGGTGGACCCGCGCCGGGCACCCTCTTGGGCCCCTAGTGGTGGCCCTCCTGCCATGTGATACGTCCCAAACGTATCTATAATTTTTGCTTGCTCCATGCATGTTTTGTGTGACTTTGCCATGATTTGCTTGAACTTTCATACACTTTTGAGCATATTTGGACTAATCTATTAACCCAGTGCACCCAGTTGCCAATTGTTGTTTTCTGCTGTTTTTGTATTTCAGGTTTTCCGGCCATTAAAAGTGCTCCAAAAAATCCGGAAAAATAAGATAAAAAATCGGCGACCCGGAAGCTTCCAGAATCAACAAGGCAGCGAAGGGGGGCCACCACCAGGAGTCCAGGAGGGTCCCTGGCGAGGCCCCACCCTAGGCCGCGCCAGGAGGCCTCCTGGGTTCCTGGTGGGTCCCCTCGACACCCCCCTCCTATATTTAGCCCTCGGGGTGAAACCCCTAATATCGATCTCTTTTCTACGAACTCGCCTCTGTACCGCCGCCGACGCCGTTTCTAGATCGGGGCTGCCTGGAGAAGCTGCCCCGGCACCCTGCCGGGAGGAGGAACCCCCTCCGGGAGACCATCCATAGCCATGGACGCCTCCCGTATGTACCGTGAGTAGTTCCCCTTGGACCATGGGTCCGTGACCAGTAGCTATGTGATGTACTTCACTCCCCTCTTTGTGCTTCCACTTGCAAGACCTCGTGAGCTGCCTCAAATGATCGAGGCACCTTTGTAATTTCTGCTGTTGCTATGCTGAGTTTTCTGGGATCTGATGGATTATGAGACTATGTTCAGATTGTGATGAGTAATATATTTGGTTCTTCTCTTTATATTTTGTTCTTGAGTAAATTCTTGCATGTTCTCCGTTGCCGTATTTTACTTTGACCAAGTGATTTGTTGCAACTCCAAGAGGGAGCGTTATTCTTGATTTTGGGTTCAGCCCCTTGATGTCTAGCTTGAGTGACAGAAACGTGAGACTAGGGGATGTGCTGTTGCCACCAGGGATAAAACAATGGTGCGTGTATCCGCGGGTGCAAGGATTGTTTACTTTACACAAAGTTCTTTTAATGCAGTTGTCTGTTGCTTTGAGTTTACACTTTGGGTGGGATTCGCAACTTAATACCAGCGAGATGTTCTGGATATCTCAAGGTGGATGATTCGTAGTAGATGCCGTTCGATTTCGGACTACTTACCTTGGCGTACTGCCCATTGCTTTTGAGCCCTTCCTTTCTTTGCAGCATAGTTAGCATTGCGGTGCCTTCATAATTCTGTCAATTGCCCAGCTGTGATTTGTTTACCTCGCTAGCACTTTTATCGTCTTTTGGGAGAGAGACATCACTAGTGAAAATGACGGGACCCCGATCCATCTTAACATTACTGTTTACTTCCTTAGTTTACTTTCAGTTGCCACTATTATTATCTCTTGCGTTGATCCTTTGTAAACAGCAAAGCCGGAGGAATTGACAACTCCTCTGTACTCGTTGGGAGCAAAGTTAGTTGTTGATGTGTGCAGGTCCACGTCAAGCGCCGTGACACCTCCTGTATCTCTTGGAGTCCTACTGGTTCGATAACCTTGGTATCTTTACCGAGGGAAATTTCCTGCTACGCTACATCTCACCTTCCACTTGGGGTAACCAACGAGGAGTGAGAGATCCTCACCGTATCACCATGTCTTGGTTATTTCGGAAGCTGCCGGGACGCTGATTTTTTATATTATTTTTCCGGAATTTTTGGAGCACTTTTAATGGCTGGAAAACCTGAAATAAAAAAACAGCAGAAAACAGGAACTGGCAACTGGGTGCACTGAGTTAATAGGTTAGTCCAAATATGATCAAAAGTGTATGAAAGTTCAAGCAAAACATGGCAAAGTCACACAAATCATGCATGGAGTAAGCAGAAATTATAGATACGTTTGGGACGTATCAACATCCCCAAGCTTAATTCCCGCTCGTCCTCGAGTAGGGAAATGATAACAAGCATAATTTCTGTGGCGACATGCCACACAACCGTATAAGGACTTTTTAAGTAAAGCAATCAAAGCATGCAATTCAATTCAAGTCTTAACAAGCAAGAGTCTATATTGGCATTGAAACAAGCAACGAAAGAACATTAGGTGTAAGAGCTCTTAGTTGTCCGTGACTCGAATGTCTCCAAATGGTGTTTGCGTGCAAGAAGGGGGATATGTGAATAAGAGAGAAAAATATATATTTGTTGGGAACAACTATCTACTAAAGTTTCACACTTAGTCTCCTTTGGATTCTTATCTTGACTCGTCCCCAGACCACTAGCCAGGTACAAGTCAAACTGATCCACTCCCTTTCGATATTTTGAGCACTCATGCAATGGATGAGCGTGAGCAAGAAAGTTGACACCTAAAAGGCGAAACAGAAAGAAGGTGGAGGAGGAAGACAAAAAGGTGTGAAAGGCTCACATCAATGAGGACAATCATAGGCGAGAGAAGGCCATATGATAGATATGATGTGAGGAGTAGGGATTTCCATGCAACGGATGCACATGTGAGCTAAAAGCTCTCCAAGGGAACTAGTGGGGATGCATCTAACTTGCTTGCTCAAGAAGACCTGGAGCTCGTTTGAGGAGGCTCATCATTGGAATATACAAGCCAAGTTCTATAGTGTGAAGGTCCCCACATAGCTATATGCATGATGATGATCTCTATGGAGTACAAGGGATAGAGGATGAAGTACTAGTGTGGATCTCTCAAAAGGAATAGTAGTGTGCCCCCTTCTCTCTTTTTATTTTTGTATTTTTTGGTGGCCTCAATGGCTCTTTCTATTTAACTCTCATTTGTCCTCTTTGGGATCTTTTGATTTTGTCCTCTTTCGGATTTTTTCCTCACTTTAGGGCAACACTCTATATTTTACAAGAATATAGGAGATCTTTCACACTTTACAAAAGTACTCACACATAAAGAAGATATAACTATCATGATGCAAATGTATGCCTCTGCCAGGATAGCAGGATATGCAATGATACTAGCGCGTCATGTAGCAATGATTAGGGCAAGGCCCAACTAGCATGCGGCTCATCGATCAAGCAAGTAGCATGTATGACATAAAGATCAAGTCATGAAAAGGTGGATGTTGCATGGCAATGTATCTCGGAAAGGCTATGGAAATGCCTTGTAGGTAGGTATGGTGGTTGTTTTGAGGAAAGATATAAGGAGGCTTATGATGACAGAGTGTATCGTGCCAAGGGTTTGAATGCACCGGCGAAGTATGCACCAACTCTCAAGGTTAGAAAGGGCAATGCACGGTACCTAAGAGGCTAGAAAAAGTATAGGTGGGTGGAAGTGTCAACTTTCGAATACTCACATTAGTCCGAAGAACTCATGCACTTATTATCGGTAACTCTCAATCTAATCAGGAGGTTCACAAAGAGACAAGTACCCCGAGGAGGAGTGTATGGGGGTTTGGTTATCCTTGCGCATCCTCGACTCATGGTACATGAGTGTACTCTAATATTCGAACCCTCCAGAGGTTAGTGATCCATCTAGTAGCTAGAGTTCTCAACAGGGGTTTTCGTTTTCAAAAATCACACGTATTGCCCAAAATACGACATCTATCACTAATTGGCTCGAGCTCTTGACACCGAAAGTTCAAACATTACTCTAGTCAATACCTCAAAACTATTGCAAGTTACTACTATAAAGAGAATAGCAACTTCAACTACCTACTTTCTAGTCAAGACACAAAACTCAGTGCAACAGGCAAACTCTCTAACAAGATAAAACATGCAACCTATAGAAAGTTCAACCTCAGACAAAAGAAAAGCTCTAGAAGAAAACTAAAGCACTACAACTAAACAGGGCAGCAGTTAAGAAAAGAAAAAGAACAACTCACAGCTAAGGAAATAATCATGCATATCCTATGAGGAGTTCTAGTTCAAACGGAGTGTGTTTCTCTCCCACAAAAATTAAAACGGGATCTAACTTGTTATGAACAGCAAGCAAAGCTAAAGAAAACTAAAAATAAAACCTAAGAGCGAGACGCTCCAAGCATAGCACATAACACATGAAGTGATAAAAATATAGTGAGACGAAGGACGAACTGATGATTGTTGATTGAGAAGGGGATGCAGGGGGCATCCCCAAGCTTAGACGCTTGAGTCTCCTTGAATATTTGTTGGGGATGCATGGGGGCATCCCCAAGCTTGAGCGCTTGACACTCCCGAATCTTCTTTCATCATCTTCCATCACACACTTGAAAACTCCCTTCATACATAACTCACCATCAGATGATTAGAGAAGTTAGTACCCTTAATAAATAATTTTTCCCACTGGATATAAAGATATTCTTGAACATATACTGTTTCTCAATATTGCCAAAAAGTTTTTGCAAAGAAAAAGCAAGCTTATGGTTTGCAAACGTTAGGAGAGACAAAACGTGGCAGAATCTGTGAAAAACAGAACATCAGGTAGTAAAGAAATTTTTAGGGGTACTTCTGCAACTCGAAACAAAAAAACTCAGAACAGACGCTCGAAAGTCAATTGTATGGAGCAAGGTGTCAAAACAATTCAGATCAAAAAGATGATCTGGTGATTTTAGGCTAATTTTTCCGTCCAAGGACAGAATCTGTTTTCTGGCCAGCATGTCACAACTTTTGAACTTTCTTGCAATCAGAGGCTAGACTTCGCACAAAGCTTGAAAATAAAGATACAATGATGTTGCTACAGTAGTAACAATCATCAAGACCACTAAAACCTGAAAGTAAAAAACTCAAACTAAAGATAACCAGGGTTGTCTCCCTAGAGCTCTTTCTTTATAGCTATAAAGATAGGCTAAAGATTTTAATGATGCTCTCATAGGAAGAAGGAATAAGAGTTGAAGAACAAAAGAGAGCATCAAGAAGCAAATAACAAACACATTTAAGTCTAACATGCTTCCTATGCAAAGGGGTCTTGTAGATAAATAACTCATGGAAGCATAAAGATATTAGCATAGGAAGCCAAAATAAGTGCAACTTCAAAACCTTCAACATAAAGAGAGGGAACTTGATATTATTGAAATATCCATAAGCATATGTTCCCCTCTCATAATAATTTTCAGTGGGATCATGAATAAACTCAAAATATAAGTATCACATAAAGCATTATTACCATGATCCACATGCAAAAGGGTACTCTTACTCTCCACATAAGAATAATCTTTCTCATTGGTAATAGTGGGAGTAGGACTATCATAAACAACTTGAACACTATAGATTAACTTTGTATTAGGAAGATGGTGTTCAACAAGGGAGTAATTCCCTCCATGATTATGACAAGTTTCATAAGGATAATTTCTCCTTATGTCATAGGTACCTTTATAATCACTAAAGATAGGAGTTATAACATCATCATAGTAGATAAGAGCATTATCATTGGTAGAAACTATATTTTTAAACATGTTGTCTTTATTCTTACTAGCAAAAGAATTATCAATTACCACATCACTAATGGATAAAGGACTTGCAATCCTATCATCCCCAAGCTTAGAGCTTTCCATATCATCACTCTCAGAGTTAGTACCAAAAATATTTTCTAGATCATAAGTAGCATTATCGTCATTTTCCCAATCACAAAAAGTAACATGCATATCATAATCAAAATCATCTTCAATAGTGCCTACGGACTTAACATCAGGATAATAATGAATGCAATCAAGCTCATCGTCCTCAAAAAATTTCTGTCCGTTAGGATAAAAATTGATGCGAGGAATATGCTCAGGCCAGGTTGATACCCATTCTTCTTCCTTCTTGCTCCTCTTCCTCCTCCTCTTATTTTTCTTATTATTTACCTTAGGAGGGAGTGGTTGGAGATGAAGCTTCTCCAAATATCCTGGTTTATCATTAGAAACAATAGGGGAAACTTGGGAGAAACTCTCCTTTTTATTAGTAGAGATATAAGAGACATTTGTATACTTTGGTAAAGTTCCCTCCTTTCTGATCTTACTTATTTAATCATTTTCTTGGCAATTAACAACACAATAGAGATGGCAATTTTGCAAAGTGTTGCTAATTCCTAAGGCATTAACATCTAGCCAAGAAGTCTTTTCTGATAACTCTTCACACATCAAAAATAACATAAGTTCATCATAAAGATCAGAAGTGATCATGTTATCACACAACTGATTAACACTTATGCTTTGAAAGTTCATGCATTGAAAATTAAAGTGACCCTCTATGCAGCAAAGTTCACAAGTAAAAGGATAAAGGTCACACAATTCTCTAGCAATTTCATTTAAATCTTTGACCCAAGTGATTGTTCTTTCATGCTTATGTTGCTTACAATACTTCTCTTCTTCAATCATAGGCCTTTCACAAGGTCTATCCACTCCACAAAAATTAACATGCTTATATAAAACTTCATTTTCAGGAATTGGATCATGCATGTTGCAATCATCATGAACAATCTCATTTTCTTTGCAAATCTCTTTAAAAGGTTCATGATGCTTGATCCAATTCTCCTTAGGCATATTAAGATGTGAAGCAAAAGATTTGAGCAAATCAACAAGGAGTTGAGAATCAATCCCAAACTTAGCACTAAACTTATTAAAACTTGCAATTTTAACAAACGACTTAATGCAATCATACTCATAATTTATACCTGACTCTTTACCTTTGTCGATCTCCCAATCTTCAGTATTGCGTTGAATTCTTTCAAGGAGTTCCCATTTAGCATCAATCTTTTCGTTTGTGAAAGAACCCATAGAGGAAGCATTGAGCAAGTCTTTATCCTGTCGAGAGAGCCTCGCATAAAAATTAGTAATAATTATATCTTTTGGGAGCCCATAGTCAGGACATTTTAGCATTAAAGTTTTCAGTCTCCCCCAAGCTTGAGATATGCTCTCTTCGTCATGAGGATAGAAATTATAAACATAATTCCTATTCTCATGAACTACATGAAGAGGATAAAACTTGGAGTAAAAGAGAGACTGGATCTCTTCCCAATCCCGTAGGTGAGAATCATCTAGTAGCCTATACCATTCATATGCTTTTCCTTTCAGTGACAAGGAAAATAATTTCTTCATGACTTCACCTCTTGTCAAACCTGAAATCTTAATTAACTCACAAAGTTCTGTAAGTTTCAACAAATGAATACTAGGATTGACTATCCCATCATAACAATCATTAATAATTATTTCAACTATCCCAAGTGGTATTTTGAACGGGATACATTCAGTAGGTGGAGGAGACTTCTCTACCACGGGCGTGGTAAAGCAGCCTTCCCCAAACAGCGAACTAAGAGTGCAGTTTTCCATAAGCATAACTAGTGAAAATAAAAACAAGAAACGAAAAGATTTAATTGCAAGATCTAAAGATATACCTTCAAACCTTACCTCCCCGACAACGGCGCCAGAAATAGCTTGATGTCTGCACGCACGCTTCTATTCTTGTAGACTATGCTAGGCCTCCAAGCGCAGAGGTTTGTAGGACAGCAGCAATTTCCCTCAAGTGGATGACCTAAGGTTTATCGAACTCAGGGAAGTAGAGGTTGAAGATGGTCTCTCTCAAGCAACCCTGCAATTAAGATACAAGAAGTCTCTTGTGTCCCCAACACACCTAATACAACTAGGATTTGTATAGGTGCACTAGTTCGGCGAAGAGATGGTAAAATATGGGTGATAGGTGTGGAAAAACAAGGTAATATAAATCTGTAATAAAAAGTGTAGCAAGCAAACATGTGACAAAAGTGAGCACAAACGGTGTAACAATGGTGGAAACAAGGCCTAGGCTTCATACTTTCACTAGTGGCAACTCTCAACAACATTAACATAGTCTAATCACATGATATTTCCCATAAAACATGCAATGGAGACGCACTCGGAGGTCATTCCTTTGTGGTCAATAGAGGATGAGAATTATGTAGGGCTACAAAAGCACACCTCAAAGTTCGTAGTTCTCAATCTATGGATTTCCCAATGTCGCCACGGCCATCCAAAGAGAGTACCACAATCACCACAACATATCTCAAGGATAGTCAAAGACAAGCACCAAGAGACTCTCAATATTCAATCAACACACAAAATAGGAAATCCCTCATGATAATATTCTTCTAACCCATGTCCAATAGACCGCTGTCACCTTGGTCTCGGGGATTATACTAGATAAGATCAATTGAGTACATCAATCCAATACATAGAGGAAGGGGAAATATCATGGGTTCATCCTAGATTAACATAGCCTATGATCACAATCAAGATCACATCATGGGAGATGGCGGCACAGGAATTTTGGTCCCCCGAAGCTTGTTGGCGATGGCGGCGGAGATCGGAATCGCTTCTGGAAAAAGTACTTCGATATTAGGGATTTCCTTCGCGGGGGATAAATATAGGCCAAAGGAGGGGGGCAGGGGGGCCACAGGGCAGCCAGGAGGGCAGGTGGCGCGGCCTAGGGTGGACCCGCGCCGGGCACCCTCCTGGGCCCCAGGTGGTGGCCCTCCTGCCATGGCTTGGTTATTCCGGAAGCTTCCGGGATGCTGATTTTTTATATAATTTTTTCGGAATTTTTGGAGCACTTTTAATGGCCGGAAAACCTGAAATAGAAAAATAGCAGAAAACAGGAACTGGCAACTGGGTGCACTAAGTTAATAGGTTAGTCCAAATATGATCAAAAGTGTATGAAAGTTCAAGCAAAACATGGCAAAGTCACACAAATCATGCATGTAGTAACCAGAAATTATAGATATGTTTGGGACGTATCAACGTGCCGGCTCAAGAACTCAGGATGATACCTATTACTTGGCCCTTTGCAGTATGGGGACTTCATATGGTGGGACCTTTCAAAAGGTCGGCCAACAAGAATACCCACATATTAGTGGCAGTAGACAAATTCACCAAATGGGTGGAGGCAGAGCCGGTCAGTAAATGCGATGCTGCAACAGCACTAAAATTCCTGAAAAAGATCATATACACATTCGGCTATCCCCACAGCATCATCACTGATAATGGTTCTGACCTATCAGAAGGGGTTATGCAGCAATTCTGCCAGAACGAGCACATCCGACTCGACCTTGCATCAGTGGCACACCCACAGTCCAACAGATAAGCCGAGAGAGCCAACCAAGAGTTGCTCCGAGGCATCAAACCCCGACTCGTTGTTCCTTTGAAAAGCACACCGGGTTGCTGGGAGGAGGAGTTACCCTCAGTATTATGGAGCATCCGGACGACTCCCAACAGGTCAACAGGCTATACGCCCTTTTTCCTAGTTTATGGAGCAGAAGCCGTCCTCCCAAGTGACATACGTCATGACTCACCTCGAGTCACTGCTTATGTAGAAGCCGAAAACGAGAAAGCAAGACAAGACGCCTTGGATATTCTCGACGAAAAACGAGACTTGGCTGCAGCTCAGTCGGCTATCTACCAACAAGATCTACGACGCTACCATAGTCGTCGCATCAAAAGTCGGAATTTCCAGGAAGGTGATTTTGTGCTCCGACTCATACATAAAAGAGATGGAATGCAAAAGTTATCTTCCCCATGGGAAGGACCATTTGTGGTCAGCAAAAACCTGTACAACGGATCCTACTACCTAGTGGATATACAAGAGAAAGCGGACACACGCACAAGCATGGAGGAGACTCCCAGGCCGTGGAACATCGCACAACTCCGTCCATATTACACTTGAGTAGAAACAGGAACATTACTGTACGCTTCATCAAGACGACATACGTCGCACTGGATTTCACCACAATATATATTTATAAGCCGACATTGGTCGTGCCGGATTTCGCCATCAAAATATACATAAGTCGACTTCTGTCGCGCTTGCTCTCGCCACAATACAACTAAGTCGACTTCAGTCGCAAACGGCTACTGCCACACCAAACTCTACTTTACTTTTTGTTTGATGGCATTTAAATTATTTGCATCATACATTTGCATACATTGCATTATTATATCTCAGAGACCTGGGGGCTTGATCTACCCCTCTATTGGTACTGAGCATGTATATCGCTTATTCAGAGGAATCGAGGAGTACGATGACAATAATTGACTCTTTATTCGAAAACTCGGCATATATATGTAAAAATAATTGTGTATAAGCTTATTCAGGGGCAGTAGGGGGGCTCGATGTCACTCATCGACTCTTATCCGAAGAAATCCCGGCATATACATGTGGCACTCCACGCCTTATAAACGCCTGTATGTTCGATGCTCATACGATCTAGATACGCGAAACCCGGCTAAAAAACTCTCAAAAAGAAGTTTTAAAGCAAACGGAAAAACGCTGATCAATGTGAGACGACATACAGAGGAGTTCTGACTCATGGATAACCCAAAATTCTTCTCAAAACAAAGAAAAGATGAGGAAAATATGAATCCAGAGTCGACTTCTATATGAGCCTTTATATTTTATTTTTTGCATACATTAGCATCATTACATACTCTTTTCATTTTTTCCAAAAAATTATATCTCGAGCATGGACCTTTGTGACTCAGTATGACACAAAAGATGCTCATACTGACTCATGGGGACTATAGCTCAAAAATTCTCTATGACTCGGTATTACACAAAACATGCTCATACTGACTCATGGGGACTACAATTCTTTCATTACATCTTCAACATATATAAAGTCGACTTAGGTCGCAACGGCTATCGCCAAACATATAAAGTCGACTTAGGTCGCAACGGCTATCGCCAAACATATAAAGTCAACTTCAGTCGCGACGGCTCTTGCCCTAAGTATACATATCGACATTCGTCGAACCGGCCCTCGCCGACTTATTTGAAAACTGGGAATAAAACCCATCGTGTCATGTTTATGTGACTTGGCAAATTCAAAGATAAAACCTATGTGACTCGGCACTGCACACAGCTGCACACTCATGGGGACTACACTTCAAGGTTTCTTCTCAAAAAGAAGACTCGGTACATTACCCAGCTGAATATACCGACTCTTGGGGAGTAATACTTCAAAAAAATGCAAGAAATTGTAAGTCCCAGGTTGCTGCAGGCAAGACAACCCGACACTTGGGGGCTACACTACAGCTTCAGGCATCTTCTTCAGAGTCGGCCTCCTCCTCTGTTGAAACATCTTCTTCACTAAAGGAGCTCTTCATCGTTGGAGCTCTCCACACAACAGCAGGCTCGGTCTCCATCCGAGTCAAAGATCCTAGCTGACAAAGTGTCTTCACCATCAAACTTGAAGATAATGGTGTCTCCTCGAGAAATATTCCTGGAGTGAAGAAAAGTTTCCAACCTTTCTCAAAAAACATGGTGCCTTGGTTAGAAAAATTAACTTTCATCCAGACAGGCCCATGAGGACATCCATCGGATCGATGCCAAAACCCGAAGGCGATGAGTCAAACACACGTTGCGAAAAAGACTCAGGAAGTTTGATCCAGCGACGAATCGTCCGGATATGAACCAAGAATTCATTCCTCTCAGGAGAAGAAGGGGGAGACTCGGAAGGAGAGGCAGCACGAGCACTTCTTCCCCTACCTCTGCCACGGCCATGACCTCTACCACGGCCACGACCACGACCACGGCCGCGACCTCGAGTACTTGCACGAGGATCAGGCTCATTGGATGCCAAAGGTGAAGAGGTCTCTAGCTTAGGGGCCATGGAGAAAATAGGAAGAGGAAGAAGAGGATACGATGCGCTTGAAAGATCAAGCTATCCAAGGGATATTTATAATAGATTCATGGAGAGGGTCCATTAATGCCACAATAAACAAGGGATAACTACCCATGGTAGATGGCATTTATGGAAAGACTCCTCGATTCCCACTACAAACATCAATGCCTTTAACCGGCGTTTCGGGCAGTGTGATCATAAAAACTAAACCGAATCTTTGACCAAAAGTCAAAAGAGAAATTTTCAAATAAGAGGAAACGAGGAGCCAAAAAGAGATAGGCGCGACTTATCGTAAAGCATCAGATGGTAGCTAATTCAAACAAAAAGCCAACTCCATGAAGATCAAGGAATTGAAGCAAGATTGAAGAGATACGAGCCCGACTCCCAATCAACGTCAAGCATAAAGTCGGTCCTTGATCCATGAAGAGCCGGTGGCAATAAAGAAGATAGAAGAAGATTGTTGTGAATACTGAAGCATCACAACAATCCTGGGGGCTAATGTCGGGGGGATGGATCAGGCCCATAGACCCGGCATTAGGAATCTCCGGGCCGACTTACATATGAAGGCCCATAAAAGAAGACCCGATGAGGAGTCTGATGTGCCAAGCGTGAAGATTGAAGCCCTAGAAGGAATTCGACTTACCTTGTATAGCACGTAGCAAATTTGTAAAGTAGAATAGGACTCCACCTCGTGTAGGAGTCGGACTCTAGGAATCCCAGGACTCGGCGCCTTTATAAGCCGCGGACCACGGGAGCCAGAGCCAGAACTTACATCAAGCCAGGTTTAGACAACTCGCTCTAGAGCCTAGATCTCCACGAGACAAAGCCGGCAAAACATCATCACTGTAATCGATACGATCGACTCTTCCTATTGAGGAGTCGATCCCCCTATAGTCAAAAATCAGGAGTATGTTTTTACTGCACCATTGGGGCCGAACCTGGGTAACTCGCCGAGTCCTGTCCCTATGTCGACTCTCTGGGGATTTCGCGTCACGGGAATAAATAGGAGCCTCGGTAGGGCACCAGAGGAGGGTGGAGGCCCCCAGGCGGCCAGAGGGCGCGGCCCCACCCCTGGTCGTGCCAGGGGGGCGCCTGGGGCCCCCTTGGCTGCCCTCTGGTCCCACTTCTGGCACAATCGCCCCTCGGGTGCCTGGATTTTCTGTGTTTTTTCTGGGAATTTTCTGAGACGTCCAAAAATCCATTTTCCTGCGCACAATAAAACCATACAAGCAGCTCTGCTGAAAATAGCGTTAGTCCGGGTTAGTTTCGTCCAAATCATGCAAGAATGAGGGCAAAACAATAGCAAAAGTGTTTGGAAAAGTAGATACGTTTGAGACGTATCAAGAAGCTGAACATAGTCACCACAACTTCCCTGATCAAAGAGAAGGTGAACTATGGGATTGTCTTAGCCGGCATCAGTCGTTCTGCAAGCTCGCTGAAGCTATTGATCCTAAAGCAGTTGATGTTCGAAATGTATACATCTCACCAACACTCTCTGCAATGATTGAAACTTTGTATAATCAGCTAAGGGACTTGCATGCTAGGGACAGGTCTGAGTCTGCCAAAGTTCTGAAGTTCAAAAAGAAAGCTGACGAAGAATCTGATGAAGACTTCAAGGCCGAAGCCGAAGCTGCTTCGAAGAAGATTGCTGATGTCAATGAGAAGACGAAGCACAATATTCAAGTCTTCCAAGGTAAGATTAAATCTGTTGTCGAAGAATGTTGCAAATCGCACAATGCTTCAGTCATGGCACTTGACTCCAAGAAGCGTGAAGCAATGCTCAAGCAACTTGCTTCTCCCCTTCCCCAATTGCAGCCACGGAAGCGACGCCTGATCACCGATGCTGCTGATGAAGCAGCTGAGGTTAACTCTCATCCAGCAAAGAAGTTACCAAGACGTGCTTCACCCCCACGATGCAAGATCATCTGTCTCCCTTCTCCCACTGCAAATCCATCTGCTCCCGAAGCCGTTCCACCCCGTGCTCCACCTCCGCCTCCACCTCAATATGCTCCACAACCTTCGCACCATGACAACTTCGAACCACAGCCTTCACCCCAGGCTCAAGACGGTCCAGTTCCTTCGAGAGATTACTATTCGGCTCACTCTGCGGATGAGTCCGAAGAATAAGAAGGCGAAGCTAAAGAAAAAGCTATTCCAGAAGAGCCCGAAGCCAATGCAGATGCTGATGAAGCAAATGAATTGGCCATCATGACTCAACCCCAAGAACGAGCCATAGTTGCTCGTAGGCCGTTGCCCCATTGCACTCCTGCCGAGGATACACAACTTGATTCCATCTACCCGCGCGAAACTTTTCCAATTTTTCTGGGTGATGGTACTTCAGCAAGACATGGGCCAGAATTCGATGTCGAAGCGCTGATGTGCGAGGTAATGATAGTGATTTCTCGCCCTTCGTCGGTAAACCCCAAGTGGAAGGCGTGATGTAGCACAGCAGCAAATTTCCCTCAGTAAAGATACCAAGGTTTGTCTCCAGTAGGACTCCAGAGATGATAAGTAGGTGTCAGCGGCGCAACTGACGCGGACCTGCACACAGACACAAATAACTTTGTTCCCAACGAAGTTCAGAGAGGTTGTCAATATCTCCGGTCTTGTTGTTCACAAAGGATCAAACGCAAGGGATAATGATAGCAACTGAAAGTAAAAGCAGAAAAGTAAATGAGCGTGTAAAAAGTAATGAGGATATGGACCCGGATACGTGATGTTCACTAGTGATGTCTCTCTCCCAAAAGACGATAAAACTGCTATGCGAGGTGAACAAATTACAGAAGGGCAATTGACAGGATTATGAATGCACCGCAATGCTAACTATGCTACAAAAGAAAGGAAGAGGCTCAAAAGCATGGGCAGTACGCCAAAATAAGTAGACCGAAATCCAACTGCATCTACTACTAATCATCCACCTTGAGATATCTATCCAGAACATCTCGCTGGTATTAAGTTGCGAGCCCCACCCAAAGTGTAAACCAAAAGCAACAGACAATTGCATTAAAAAGCACTTTGCGTAAAGTAAACAATCCTTGCAACCGCGGTTACAAGCACCGTTGTTTTCCCCCTTGTGGCAACAGCACATCCCCTAGACTCGTGTTTCTGTCACTCAAGCGTGTCATCGGGGGGCATGAACCCACAATCGAGCAAAACGTTCCCCCTTGGGGTTACTACCTACTACTTGGCCAAAGCAATAAACAGCAACGGAGAACATGCAAGAATTACTTAGGAACAAAAATATAAGAGATAAGAACCAAATATATTACTCAATCACAATCTGAACATAATCTCATAATCCATCAGATCCCATCAAACTCAGCATAGCAATAGCAGAAAGATTACAAAAGTGCCTCGATCATGTAGGGCAGCTCACGAGGTCTAAACCATGAAGAACAAAGAGGGGAGGAGAACATCGAATAGCTACTGATCACGGACCCATGGTCCAAGGAAAACTACTCACAAGACATCCGGGAAGCATCCATGGTGGAGAGGAGACTCCCGGAGGTCAACCCTCCCTCCGGAAGGGTGCCGGGAAGAGGTCTTCTGGTGCTCCCGATCTTGGAAACGTGGCGGCGGCGGAACAGAGGCGAGATCGCGAAAAAGGGTTCTGTCTTCGAGGGTTTCACGTCACAGGGAATATATAGGCGAAGGGGGGTAGCTAGAGGTGGACCAGGGGCCCCAGGCGCCCCCCTGGCGCGGCCCAGGGGGTGGCCGCGCCGGGTGGCCGCCTGGGCCACCCCTGGCTCCCCTCTGGCCCCACTCAGGCTCTTCGCGAAGGTTCCTGTACGCTGATTTTTCCTATATTTTTCCCAGAATTTTTCTGGCACTTTTTATATGGGGGAAAACTGAAATATAAAAACAGCAGAAAACAGGAAAGGGCACTGTGGTGCATTGAGTTAATAGGTTAGTCCAAATATGATCAAAAGTGTATGAAAGTGTATCTAGATCATAGCAATATCACACAAAACATGCATGGAGCAAGCAGAAATTATAGATACGTTTTGGACGTATCAACATCCCCAAGCTTAATTCCTGCTCGTCCTCGAGTAGATAAATGATAACGGCATAATTTCTATAGTGAAAAGCTAGCAACCATATAAGAACTTTGAAAAGTAAAGCAATCAAGGTTAGAGATTCAATTCAAGTCATAACATGAAAGAGTCTATATTAGCATTGAAACAAGTAACAAAAGAACATTAGGTGCAAGAGCTCTCGCTGTCCGTGACTCGAATGTCTCCAAATGGTGTTTGCGTGCAAGAAGGGGGATAGTGAATACGAGAAAAACCATTTATTTGTTGAGAACTCAATCTACTAAAATTTCACACTTGGTCTTTTTCTGGCATCTTATCTTGACTCGTCCCCAGACCACTAGCCAGGTACAAGTCAATTTGATCCACTCCTTTTTCAATATTTTGAGCTTTGGATGAGCGTAAACACGAGAGTTGACACTTTGGATGGCAAACAGAGAAATAGTGTGGAGGAGGAAGACAAAAAGGGTGAGAAAGGCTCACATCAATGAGCACAATCATAGGCAAGAGATGCCAAATGATAGATTTGATGTGAGGAGTAGGGATTGCCATGCAACGGATGCACATACGAGCTAGGAAACTCTCCAATGGAACTAGTGGGGGTGCATCTAACTTGCTCGCTCATGAAGACCTAGAGCTCGTTTGAGGAGGCTCATCCTTGGAATATGCAAGCCAAGTTTTATAGTGTGAAGGTCCCCACATAGCTATATGCATAATGATCATCTCTATGGAGTACAAGGATATAAAGGGAGTACTAGTGTGGATCTCTCAAAAGGATAGTAGTGTTGCCCCTTTCTCTCTTTTTATTTCTTTTTCTCTTTTTTCTATTTTTTTGTATTTTTTTGTGGCCTCAATGGCTCTTTATATTCAACTCTCATTTGTCCTCTTTGGGATCCATTATTGTGTCCACTTTGGGATCTTTTCCTCACTTAAGGGCAACACTCTATTTTACAAGAAGGTAAAGGAGATCTTTCACACTTTACAAGGTACTCAAAATCATAAAGAAGATGTAACTATCATGATGTATGCAATGTATGTCGCTGCCAGTGTAGCAGGAACATGTATGACATGAAGATCAGGTCATGAAGAGGTGGATGTTGCATGGCAATATATCTCGGAAAGGCTATGGAAATGCCTTGATAGGTAGATATGGTGGCTGTTTTGAGGAAAGATATAAGGAGGTTTATGATGACAAAGCGTATCATTCCAAGGGTTTGGATGTACCGGCGAAGGTGGACACCGACTCTCGGAGTGAGAAGAAGGCAATGCACGGCACGGGAGAGGCTAGCAAAATATGGGAAGGTGGAAGTGTCAACTTTCAATACTTACATTAGTCCGAAGAACTCATGCACTTATTATCGGTAACTCTCAATCTAATAAGAAGGTTCACAAAGAGACAAGTACCCCGAGGAGGAGTGTATGGGGGTCTGGTTATCCTTGAGCATCCTCGACTCATGGTACGTGAGTGTACTCTAATATTCAATCCCTCCAAAGATTAGTGGTCCATCTAGTAGCTAGAGTTCTCAACTAGTTTTGTAGGTTTTGAAAATACACACAGATTGCCCAAAATACGACACCTATCAATAATAGGCTAGAGCTCTTGACACCAAAAGTTCAAACATTACTCACATCAAAACTTCAAAACTATTGCAAGTTACTACTAGAATTAAATAGCAACCTCAATTACCTACTTCCAAGACAAAACACAACTCAGTGCAACAACCAACTCTCTTTAACAAGATAAACATGAAAACTAAAAAGAGTTCCAGCAACAGACTAAACAAAAGCCAAGGCTCTCGTTAAAGACAAACTAAGACTAAAACTAAACATGGCAGCAGCTATGAAAAGATAAAGAACACACAACAGCAAAAAGATAAGCAGGAAAAATCCTATGATGTGTTCTATATTGGAGTGGAGCGTGTTTCTCTCCCACACAAAGTAAGATGGGGTCTAACTTGTTATGACCAGCAAGCAAAACTAAAGAAAACTAAAAATAAAACCTAAGAGCGAGACGCTCCAAGCATAGCACATAACGCATGAAGTGATAAAAATATAGTGAGACGAAGGACGAACTGATGATTGTTGATGGAGAAGGGGATGCACGGGGCATCCCCAAGTTTAGACGCTTGAGTCTCCTTGAATATTTATTGGGGATGCATGGGGGCATCCCCAAGCTTGAGCGCTTGACACTCCTGGATCTTCTTTCATCATCTTCCATCGCACACTTGAAAACTCCCTTCATACATGACTCATCATAAGCTGATTAGAGAGGTTAGTACCCTTAATAAAATAATTTTTCCCCACTGGATATAAAGATATTCTTGAAGAGATACTGTTTCTCAAGAGTGCCAAAAAGTTTTTGCAAAGAAAAAGCAAGCTTAAGGTTTGCAAAAGTGAAGAGAGGCAAAACGTGGCAGAATCTGTGAAAAACAGAACAGCAGGTAGTAGAGAATTTTTTCGGGGCACTTCTGCAACTCAAATCAAAAAACTCAGAACATACGAAAGTTTCAAAATTGTATAGAGCATTCTGTCAAAAAAATCAGATCAAAAAGATGATCTGGTGATTTTATTCGAATTTTTCTGTCCAGGGACAGAATCTGTTTTCTGGACAGCATGTCACAATTTTTGCTTCCCTTATCATAAGAGGCTATTACTTGGCACAAAGCTGAAAAATAAAGATACAATGATGTTGCTACAGTAGTAACAAACATCAAGACACAACAAAAGCAAAAAGAAACCTAATTCGTTGTGGGCTGCCTCCCAAAAGTGCTTTCTTTTATGCCTTTAAGCTAGGCATGAAGATTTTAAAAGGTGCTCGCATAAGAATAAGGATTTGAAGAAAAAGAGAGCATCAAGAAGCAAATATGAAACACATTTAAGCCGAACCCACTTGCTATGCATAGGCATCTTGTAATAAAATAAATCAAAGAAGCACAAAGAAACCAACATAGGAAGGTGGAACAAGAACATCTTCAAAACTTTCAACATAAAGAGAGTAGTTTTAGTAATATGGAAGTTTCTACAACCAAACCTTCCTCTCTCAAAATAATTTTCAGTAGTATCATGAACAACATCAAGAATATAAATATCACATAAATCATATTGTTCATGACCTACGATCACACGTGTATTATTTTCAACACGGTTTTTAGGATCATAAGATAAATGCAACCCAACATATTGAGATTTGATAAGAGGAAAATTCTCCAGAGTTGGAGATTTCAAAAGGATAATAGGACAATCAAGTGTGGGTGCAATAGCAACAATTTCATGCTTAACATAAGGAACTATAGAGAGTTCATTTGTTTCAGCATCATCCATAGTGGCATCTTGGCCATCAACAAAGCAAGTATCAAAATTTTCAGAAAGGGATATTTCAAGTGAGTCCTCGGAATCATGAGATTCCTCCTCAATGCAATAATTGGCCTCTTCTTGGGCAGCAAAAATTTTATTTTTAAAATCCTCAATATAAGAATTGGAAGTATAATTCTCGAAGCAATAAGCAAGAACTGCAAAGTTTTCAAACTCGAAAATAGTATCGTGATATTTTTCAATCAAAGAAGCAATCTCATAGGCACCTTTAAAAGCAACAAACTCTTCAATCTTTTCAACATCAAAGTAATCATAAACACCTTTAGCATAAAAAGATAAGATCTCATTTTCATTAAACTCGCATTGGAAGCGGAGGTGTTTATGATCTATATTAGAACAACAAGTAAAATCATAAATGTGGCACAAAAGTTTAGCATGGCAATAAGAAACATGTATTTGATCCCATAAGTGTTTCCCTTTCTGAGATAGGCGGTGCCGCGTATAATGAGCATGCTGATCCAATGATTTTCCGTCAACCAAGTCGGTTGGGTTTTTAGCGCTAGCACAAATTGATCGAAGACGATCCAAGTGAAACATGTCCATCCTACCATATTTGGGTGGTTCCACACCCATGGTGAAGATAGCATCAGTAGGTATTTTTGGTATTTTTTATAAGGGACACAAAAATAAAAACTGAAAGGTAAACTAACAAGACTAAAAAAACAAAGGTAAAGGGTAGTGTGAAACTCCCCTATCTTAGCACTCGGAGTCCCCGGCAACAGCGCCAGAAATTTGTCTTGATGTGTGAGGTAATGATAGTGATTTCTCGCCCTTCGTTGGTAAACCCCAAGTGGAAGGCATGATGTAGCACAACAACAAATTTCCCTCAGTAAAGATACCAAGGTTTGTCTCCAGTAGGACTCCAGAGATGATAAGTAGGTGTCAGCGGCGCAACTGACACGGACCTGCACACAGACACAAATAACTTTGTTCCCAACGAAGTTCAGAGAGGTTGTCAATCTCTCCGGTCTTGTTGTTCACAAAGGATCAAACGCAAGGGATAATGATAGCAACTGAAAGTAAAAGCTGAAAAGTAAATGAGCGTGTAAACAGTAATGAGGATATGGACCCGGATACGTGATGTTCACTAGTGATGTCTCTCTCCCAAAAGACGATAAAACTGCTATGCGAGGTGAACAAATTACAGAAGGGCAATTGATAGGATTATGAACGCACCGCAATGCTAACTATGCTACAAAAGAAAGGAAGAGGCTCAAAAGCATGGGCAGTACGCCAATATAAGTAGACCGAAATCCAACTGCATCTACTACTAATCATCCACCTTGAGATATCTATCCAGAACATCTCGCTGGTATTAAGTTGCGAGCCCCACCCAAAGTGTAAACCCAAAGCAACAGACAACTGCATTAAAAAGCACTTTGCGTAAAGTAAACAATCCTTGCAACCGCGGTGACAAGCACCGTTGTTTTCCCCCTTGTGGCAACAGCACATCCCCTAGACTCATGTTTCTGTCACTCAAGCGTGTCATCGGGGGGCATGAACCCACAATCGAGCAAAACGTTCCCCCTTGGGGTTACTACCTACTACTTGGCCAAAGCAATAAACAGCAACGGAGAACATGCAAGAATTACTTAGGAACAAAAATATAAGAGATAAGAACCAAATATATTACTCAATCACAATCTGAACATAATCTCATAATCCATCAGATCCCATCAAACTCAGCATAGCAACAGCAGAAAGATTACAAAAGTGCCTCGATCATGTAGGGCAGCTCACGAGGTCTAAACCATGAAGAACAAAGAGGGGAGGAGAACATCACATAGATACTAATCACGGACCCATGGTCCAAGGAAAACTACTCACAAGACATCCGGGAAGCATCCATGGTGGAGAGGAGACTCCCGGAGGTCAACCCTCCCCCCGGCAGGGTGCCGGGAAGAGGTCTTCTGGTGCTCCCGATCTTGGAAGCGCGGCGGCGGAACAAAGGCGAGATCGCGAAAAAGGGTTCTGTCTTCGAGGGTTTCACGTCATGGGGAATATGTAGGCGAAGGGGGGGTAGCCAGAGGTGGACCAGGGGGCCCAGGCGCCCCCCTGGCGCGACCCAGGGGGTGGCTGCCTGGGCCACCCCTGGCTCCCCTCTGGCCCCACTCGGGCTCTTCGCGAAGCTTCCTGTACGCTGATTTTTCCTATATTTTTCCCGGAATTTTTCTGGCACTTTTTATATGGGGGGAAACTGAAATAGAAAAACAGCAGAAAACAGGAACTGGCACTGTGGTGCACTGAGTTAATAGGTTAGTCCAAATATGATCAAAAGTGTATGAAAGTGTATCTAGATCATAGCAATATCACACAAAACATGCATGGAGCAAGCAGAAATTATAGATACGTTTTGGACGTATCAAGCGCATCGCTAGAAGCTTGTTTCTTTGCCACAAGCCCTTATGATTCGCCCAGAACAGCTGATGATCTTCGATTCTGGACTGTTGAACAGCAGATTCTATACACGAAGCTGTATTGTCAGAAGGGTGTTCTGTTTAGGCACAAGTACTTGGTCATGCGAAGCCTATCATCTGCAACGTTCTTCCAGAACATAATGGAAACGATCGAAGCACAAAATCTTACAAGCCTGTCTGCCAAGAAGACACCATTCAACTCCGAATTAATCAAGCAATTCTACGCCACATTGTATGTATCCAGAAATCCAGATGATACTGATACTGCAGTGGATGATTCAAGGAAAAGTATTTCGCATGCACTGTCACGAGTTCCTGGAAATAGTAAATATCCCTCGGCATACTGGCAAGCTAGCAAAGGTCCATTTACTTCCTGATCCCACTGATGATGAATTTGCTTCACTCCTGGATCCCGAAGTCACTGGAGATCACATGCCAGAAAACATTCGCCCGAAGCATCTGGTTTTCATTTCAAAGACTTGGTTTTATATCCTGTCTAATTCCTTGATGCCTCTCAGCACTGCCAATGATGAGTCCAACATTCACTATCATGTACGACATGCACTGCTGAAGCTCACTCATGGCCATGTGTTTGACTTTGAGGACTGTTTTCTTTGATACATGGTTCAAGCTGCTGAACTGGTCCATCAGTTGAAGCCTTATGCTCCCTGGCTCCAAGCCATATGCAATTATGGACGCAGTGAAGAATTTGTTGCCAAGCATCACCCGAAGATGTTCTGTCCTCCTGTGCGCGATACCATGAATATCTTCAAAAGGCCAAATGATCCATTTGCCACTTATGTTGGAGTCAAACAGCATGTAAATGAAAGGAACATGTCGAAGTCTTTCCAGAAAGAAGTCTACCACTTTGAAGTTGGCATTCGCTCTCAACAGTTGTTGGAAAACTTCATCGAAGGCAATCAACGCCAAATGCAACATCTTTCAGATGATATCAATAGAGTTGGCAACATTGCGTTGAACAACAATCAGTACCTGAAAGTTCTGAAGCGCCACTCATGGAAAGGATTGAGGAAATTCAACTCAGTCAAGAAGCTTGAAGATGCCCGGATTTACAAGGAGTATCCACATCTCCAGCGCCATTTTTCAAGAAATGTTTCGATAGACCGCCCCAACCCGAAGATTCCTCTGTTGGAGAAGATTGATGAAGTTCTATTTGTCAACCCAGCTGAACAAATTCGCCCTGACACATTTTCTGACGAAGACTCTCACACGTCGAAGCAAGAAGATGATCCTCTCAACGACAGTGACCTCGAGTTGCTGCAGGCGCCCATGAACATTGAAGAACTTGATTCGCCTGCCTCGGCCGAAGGAGACACTTCTGGAGATGCATCCTCTTCGGGCGAAGACCGTCAACGGGGTCCCCGGGTTGCAACCGATGCGTAAATACTCTTGGTCTACCTCTCAACCTTTTGTCCAATCATTGACAAAAAGGGGGAGAATGTAGCATCGATTGAGTTTAGATTCGCTGCGGGGTTTAAGGGTTCTGATTCAATCTTTTGTGTGTTGAGTTACAACAAACTTTCCATTCGCTTCGATTGGGTTGTAACTTAAGTTTTACTTCATCTGTGAACTGCTACATGTTATGTGTTAATAACCCCCCGTGCTTGCAAGTTGCTCTCGTATATTTTGTCTTGCAGGTGGTTATTCCCATTAAGTTCACACGTCATTGGATGAATGCATATTCTTCAAGACTAATATCTTTTAAATGCAATTGATTCACTAAGATATGTGTCAATCTCCCCATCAAAGATATCCTCCATCAAGCATTTACTTCGATTATATAAATCTTCGATGCTTGCATTCAGGGGGAGTCAAAATCTTCATATCTTAGAGTTTGCTCTCAACTCAACTCAAAATTCATATGTTTTATCGATGCCTGTTTCGTCAACAATAGTCCAAAAACGGGGACATGTAAGAGCAAAGTGTTGCCCCCATGAGTTTTGGATATTGTTGGACAAAACAGTAGAGGAACTAAGGGCTTGTTTGATTCATAGGGTAGGAAAATCATAGGAATAGGAAAAGCATAGGATTGCAATGGCATGCTCACTCCAATCCTATAGGATTTTGCTTGCATTAAAGTTTGTTTGATTCCATCAAAGGAATTGTAAAAAGAGGTTGGAGTGAATGTTAGGATTCCTATAGGAAATAGTACAAAAATTCCTATGGGAAAAATTCCTATATGAACAATTCCTATGAATCAAATGAGTAACGTAGGAAAACATCCTATGGGATAAAATCCTACAAGAATCCTATGGAATTCCTATGAATCAAACGAGCCCTAACAAGTTTTCTAGTGTGAAACAGATGGTTAGGTTCCTGAAGTTATAGGTTGGTGCTTAAGCTTCAAGGAAGATTTACACATTCGCGGAAGCATATGCTCTGGAGCGAAGTGTTGGAAATATGCCCTAGAGGCAATAATAAAATGTTATTATATATATTTCCATGTTCGTAATTAATGTTTATATTTCTGTGCTATAATTGCAATGACCATGACTATGAGATTCAGAAGAAAACTCACTTGCATGTGTAGAAATGTAAACACCAAGAGTTCCTGGTTTAGCCTCTAAGACCAGCTCATGTGCTAACTGATGATTACCTTTTCTTAATCATGGACATTGTTCTTGTAACAAGGATGTCAGTAGCAATGGGAACATATTGTTAGCAGAACAATGATGTTGAACCGACCCCAGTATTGAATGATATACTTAGAGATCACATCGTAACTACGTTATAAGTCATATCATGAAATGTTATCATATACGTAATTCCTTAGACCATGAGAGTATCGAGTTGCTTCACACAGGAAGACATGCTTTGGTTCTTAGATGAATCCTCCCGTAAATGGGAAGTAGTAAAATAAGTTCTGGGTATGTCAGATGGTGTGGCTAGTGACTGTGATAGTTCAAGAATGGGATTTGCTCCTTCACGATGAAGAGATATTGACTTTGGGCCCACTCGGTATGACGGTATCCATTCTAGTCTGGCCAGACGCATTGTGATTTAATCACGAGGATACCGGAATACAATAACGAGAAATAGAGACAAACGAGCAAAGAGGATAACAAGTGGCTTGTGTTCAAGAAGTTGTTACACATGGGTGCCAAACATCTCTCCTCTAACTTTGTCATATATCACGAAGCAAAGGGAATGGTACATGACTAAACATAAAGGTTCACTCGAAGTTTATTCGTGTATGTGCGGGAGTCAACATGGGTGTCCATGGCTCCGCTGTTGATTATTGGCTATTGACAAAAGGCTGTTGACCTATGTCCGGAAGATGTTCTGAGTCATGTCCGCATTATACCGAACCTATTGGGTCACACACTTAACGAGTAGTAATCTGTTAGAGAACTAGGATATGAAAAGAGAAAGGGTACCGAAATTGTTTCGGGTGGAACCGGAAGTGTTCTGGGTAGCACTAGAAGTGTTCTAGGTGGTGCCGAATGGTTTTAGAATATTCGAGAACGGTCTCGAATGATTCCGGAACATTCAAGAAGAGTCTTGAAGTGGTAACAAGACATCCGTGATAGTCTCGGAAGGTTTTGCAACATTCGGTAATAGTTGTGGAAAGGTTACGGAACATCGGGAAAATTGTTCCGGAACTTCCGGAAATGTTCCGGGAGGTTTCGGAAGGTTCCCGGGAGCTTATGGAAGTATCCGGAGGGTTAAGGAACTCTCCAAACCGCGAAAACCGACGTTAGACCAAGTAGGAAGGTCCACAAGGTCGTAACTTGGAAGGAAAAGGACTTTCCTTGAGTCCAAGGCCCAGACGCCGGGGTCCCTGGCGTTTTGGACCAGGACGCCGGGGTCCGCGGCGTTTCGGCGGGGAATCCGTGTTGGACCCCTCCTGGTGGCCAAAACCTACTTTGGGGAGGACCCTCGCCCAAGTTGCGACCCCAGGCTTCCACCTATATATACAGGAGCAGGGGCCACCCCAAAAACACACCAAAAAAGCCCCAAGGCTGCCCCAGCTAAATCCCACGCGCCTCTAATTCTCTTCGGGCTAGATCGTTCTAGTCCGGACGCCGCTAGGCTCTTCTCCCTCTAGTTTCTCTCGGTGGTGTTCTTCTCTGGACGGAGGAGCACTGCTGGATTGCTACATCGGGATGTGTGGATACCGGTAGAGGGATCATACCTTTGATCCTTCTTCGAGGTCCTTCTTCTTCCTCGGAGATCATGTTCGAGGGACTTGTTCGTGGGACTTGATCGGGACGGATCGCGGGACGTTTCGCGGGACAGATCGTGCAACGGATCGTGGAACGGTACGCGGGATCGATATCCTCGCGGTTGGGAGGTCATTGAAATTCCTAGCTGCGGGGATCTGCACCAACGGTCTTCACCAACTCTACTTCCGCTACATCGGTTGGTGAGCCATGACCTAAAACCTTGTATGCAATCTTCTTGGATGATCTTGGGTTCTTGATTCGTAGGCTGAAATTTTTGTTTTTCTACTACGTTTCCCAACAGTGGTATCATGAGCGATCCTTGATTAGATGCATGTTTAGGTCTAGATCATATGTGTGATATGAGGCATTGATTTTCTTGTTGCTTCCTTGTCATGTGATTTTTTCTATGCTTGATGGCAAGTTGAGGTTTTGCTACAAGGATTGAGTTTTCCATCGATCCCTCTATGCTGCTTTCAGTATGCTGGTTGCCTTGATCATGGTCTACATCAAACTCCTTGGATCTCATCTTAATCTCGCAATAGAAGATTTAACATGGAGGGGCTTGTGGATTTTATGAACTCAAATCCACACGGGGGTCACGCGTTGAACGAAGTTTGGCTTGTGGCATTAGTTGCTGCACGCACCCCGAACGTTAAACTAGCAACAAAAGAAGTATCGTGTTTTGTTTTATCTAGGGTTTCTCGTTTGCCTTGTAAACCTGCTTAGCAACCACGATAAAAGTTGCAACAACCCGTGTAGATGGCGATCTAACTCATTTTTGCAGAATGTGCATGTGATGTGGTATAGCCTTCAAGATTTGCAATGTGTTTGTATGAGATGCTATATGTTATGTAATATTTATTCGCAACCTGCGTGTCGTGGTACGGCATGATGACTGGAGTCATATGATTGTCACTTAATTATGGCCTGCATGGCAGAACTGTTTATTAGCTCGAGGCAAAGCAATAGATAGATGCAAGGTGATGATCTACGATGCGGAGGTGGACCGCGACGCACATGCCGGAAGCCGTGGTGATGGTCCCGGCGCCAAGGACAAAGTTGGTGGACACGGTTACTTCAACCACGACGACGTGAAGACAATGAAGACTTCACGAAGCAAAGGGCTATACTATATCACATAATTTTATGAACTGCCTGTGATGTTTATCCCTTTGATGCACCCTTGTTTGATGCGTGGTAGTCGTATTTTATTAGGGTGATCTCTCCCAAAACAATATCAAGTTGATAGTGTTCTTCCAACTGTAGCACCGTCTATACTATGTTTCACATCGGAGCAGGTCATGTCACATGGGTGCACACGGTGTGACGCATAAAAGGCGGGTGTGTTAAAAGAACACATAGCACATTACACTTGGTTGTCTTGACGGTTTGGATAAAAGTTTGCTACCGGAGCACGCCCATCGAAAGATGAGCAAGAATCACTTTTGGCGTGATTGGCAAGTTGGCCTACCGGTCCAGTCTAAGTCATCAGTGATGTCACATCAATGGCGGACGATTGGGTTGGATCTTGAATCGCTCCAGCATCAATTACGAGAGATATTGATCTGAGTGGGAGCGCACTTAGTAATTAAATTGATTAATCACAAGTGCAACTTAATTATGAACAAAGTCTTAGTATTTGCATTATCGTTGTAGAATAATGGCTCGCGTTACCACCTTCCCAATTGTTTTTGATTAACTGTATTATCAGGTAAAAACTTTACGTTTGGTACCGTATTGTGAGGACTATCCTCAATAGTGCCGAGAAGGACCATGTCCTATCGCAAATTTTTTATGCTCTCCCGCTGATGCTATGGATGATGTGACACACGTCCATAATCCAAAATGCTAGAATTCCACCACAGCTAAGTGCATTGTCTTCACCACCATGAAACCCAAACTTTGAAACGTTTGGGATAGTTATGTTATATTCATGGAACTGAAAAATTGTTTTCAGTAGTAAGACAATTAATGTTGGATATAAGATATCTAGTACAATGTATGATTGTAAGCATTAGTGAAAATGTTCACTGTGCTCTAAACAAAACTGATAAGTGTGGGATCCAGAAGAACACCGATCATATGATGATGAGAATTAAGGGAAAGGAAGTCCAAAGGATGTTAGTAAGACTCATACGCCGGAAAGTCCATGGCCTGCGCCACCCTTGATCATGTGTGATTTTCTGTGAGTAGGAGTGACATTGGAAATAGAACTATGATACGTATAAAGGCAAAACGAAAGAAGACTGGAATATCCAGCTCAGAAATGAAAGTCATACGGGGTTATAGATGAATTCATTGCTGGTCAAAAGATGTAATTCTTGGGAATCATGATTAAGCAGTTAATTTTGGATTCTGTATATTGTGATTAAACTGTTGATCATCGGAATATCACTTCAATTGCATATTGTTGCAACTCGATACAAGAAATACTATGGCCTTTATGACTAGCTAATGATGAGTTTTGACACGCTCGGGAACACGGTAAAAGGTTTACTATACCGTGTGTTGACTCTATGATTATCTTCATAATTCATTTTAGAGTTGAGTAAATTGTTACTACACTTTAGCCTTCTTGCAAAACATCATTTTGAATCATGTTTGTTGCAAGAGAGTTGTTCAAAGCTATGAATAACGTAAAGGCCATACTTCCATTATGAATAGGTTGTATGTTATGAATCTTGATAATAATACTTAAACATCCATAACACTGACGCTAAACGTCGCAAGACTGACAGAAATACCACATAGATGTGGCACTGCCGTTTATCACAAGTGACATAACATGCATGAAGAATTTCCATAAGTGATGGACTTTCGAGTCATATGACTACGAATCACTTGACGCTTGCGATCTTTGTCTCGAAGAAATGTGACTAAAACACCGTTGATAGGCCATACATGAACGGGCAACTAAACCATTGGTAATCGTACATGATGATGTGTGTAGTCCAATAAGTGTAGTTGTCTGCAGTGGATTCCCTATCTTCACTCATGAGTTGAAGTAGATGTGTGGATATCTGTTCAATAGAGACATACGTCTGAAATCTTTGAATGTTCAAGGAATTTTATAGTGAAATAGAAATTCATTGTAATGAGAAAATAAAGCTTCTGCAAATTAGATTGTAGAAAGTAATATTTGAGTTACAAGTTTAGCGAACGTCTGATGAGTTGTGAAGAAGTGTCATAACTTGCGTCTCCCGGAACACCACTATGAGTAAAGTGTTCGAGAGATGTAATCAAGCCATGTATGACACGGTAAGATCAAATATGATGTTTATCAATTTTCCATTATACTTATTAAAGTTATGCGTTAGAGACTACGTCTTTTACACTGAAAAGAGCACCATCAAATCTGTTGAAATGACACCATATTAGATGTGGAATGGAAGTGTTAAAACCATATTGTATTTTCTTAAAATTTGGGTATATGAGACATGTGTTTGACATGCTCAAAACACCAAATCAGATAAGTGCTACTTTGTTAAGGTTATTCCAAAAGGTTTGGTATTCCTCTATCACTACACAAAAGCAAAACTGTTTGCAGTTAAGAACAATGTGTTTGGAAGAAAATAGTTTCTTGCAAAAGAGTGAGTGGGAGGACAGTGCAACTTGTTAAAGATTGTTGAATCTTCAGAGAAGTGCGCAGTTGAACCACACAGGTTAGACAAAACTCGTACAAACATTCATGATATGTAAAACGAGATATTGTTGTTCGACAATGATAAACCTGTGATATACAAAGAAGCGTTGATGGGCCCTGACTCCGGGATTTGGCTAAATGCCAAATAAATCCGAGATAGTATCCATGGAAGTAAGTCAAGTTTTGAACTTGGTAGAGCCTCCGAAAGACTAAAAGTCTGAAGAATATATATATGGATCTATAAATTGATTCGGATGAAATTGTTTTATCCATAAAGCTCAACTCGTTGGAAAATTGTTTTCTAGCAAGTTCAAAGGTTGACTACGGCGAAATAGTTTCGACCGTAGAGATGCTTTAGTCAGTTCGGGTTATATTAGCAATTACTACATATCTCATTTATAGGATATGGTAGAATGAACGTCAAAACAAAGTTCCTACACGGAAATATAACAAAGGACGTATATGTGATACGACCGGAATGTTTTGTCGATTCAAAGGATGCTAAATTGGATGCAAGACTTGGATATCCAGTGATGGACTGAAGCTAGCACAATGGAGTTGGAATTTTCGTTATGATGAAATTGCCAAAAGAGTTTGTTTTCATCGGGAATAAACGAAGATAATTGAATGTTCAAGAAAGTAAGTGGGAGCTGAATGATATTTCTAAAACCTTATGTAGATGACATATTGTTGATTAGAAATGATATAAATTTCTTGACACAAATAAGGACTTCATTGGAAATAGTTTTCAGTTGAAGAACTTGGGCTAATATAGCATTAGTATTGAGTACAGTGATCTATGCAGATAGTAAGTGCCTGATCATGCTAAAGCCAACATTACATGTTGACATGATACTAAAGTAGTTTAGTATGAATACGCCAAGAAGGATGTTCTTGCCGAGGTCACGGTGAAAAGTTGTTTGCGGAAATCGGTGTTCATGAACACAGATAAGCAAAAAACACGTGAATTGAATTCCACTCACCTGTGTGTTTGGATTAATCATGTACACCATAATATGTAAAACAACCAGATATGTCTTGTGCTCCAAAAGGTTGTGAGCAAGATACCAAAGTGATCAATATGTTGATCATTGGACAAACAGTGAAAAGTTAAACTTATGAAAGATAAGATATGTTTCTCGGAAAAATGGAGAGAATGAAGAGCTCGTTGTAATGAGTTACACCAGCTGAATTTTTGATGTAAACAGCTACACTAATTCAGTCTTCATACTTACTCCGACCGATTTTCGATTTTAATTGGGATTATGTGTTTCACACATAAGGGTGGCACAGTATGGAGGAACTGTGTTAAGTTAGATACTGTGGCGAATTCTATAACAGAGGCTAAGTATATTGTTGCTTAAAGAAGTAACAAGGGAGGGTATTTTGAATCATCAGTTCATTTATGAACATGGTATGGTTTCCAAGATGCTTGAAGCTCATGGAACATTGATGAATGATTTCATGACTTATTCTAAAGGAACCAAGGTCCTGCCAAATGATTCAAACATATACAAAGCTAAACTAATAAAATTAGTGAATTTTATGATAGCGTGAAAACGCGAAGATATGCAAGATACAAACGGGCCTGAAACGTCAGACCCGATGATGAAGTCTATACCACAAATGAAGCATGTATTACACCGGTATGCCATAGGTGTAAGGTGCTCAAGCACTGATAATATTATTGACTCTAGTGCAAGTGGAAGACTGTTGGAAATATGCCCTAGAGGCAATAATAAAATGTTATTATATATATTTCCACGTTCGTAATTAATGTTTATATTTATGTGCTATAATTGCAATGACCCTGACTATGAGATTCAGAAGAAAACTCACTTGCATGTGTGGAAATGTAAACACCAAGAGTTCCTGGTTTAGCCTCTAAGACCAGCTCATGTGCTAACTGATGATTACGTTTTCTTAATCATGGACATTGTTCTTGTAACAAGGATGTCAGTAGCAATGGGAACATATTGTTAGCAGAACAATGATGTTGAACCGACCCCAGTATTGAATGATATACTTAGAGATCACATCGTAACTACGTTATAAGTCATATCATGAAATGTTATCATATACGTAATTCCTTAGACCATGAGAGTATCGAGTTGCTTCACACAGGAAGACATGCTTTGGTTCTTAGATGAATCCTCCCGTAAATGGGAAGTAGTAAAATAAGTTCTGGGTATGTCAGATGGTGTGGCTAGTGATTGTGATAGTTCAAGAATGGGATTTGCTCCTTCACGATGAAGAGATATTGACTTTGGGCCCACTCGGTATGACGGTATCCATTCTAGTCTGGCCAGACGCATTGTGATTTAATCACGGGGATACCGGAATACAATAACGAGAAATAGAGACAAACAAGCAAAGAGGATAACAAGTGGCTTGTGTTCAAGAAGTTGTTACACATGGGTGCCAAACATCTCTCCTCTAACTTTGTCATATATCACGAAGCAAAGGGAATGGTACATGACTAAACATAAAGGTTCACTCGAAGTTTATTCGTGTATGTGCGGGAGTCAACATGGGTGTCTATGGCTCCGCTGTTGATTATTGGCTATTGACAGAAGGCTGTTGACCTATGTCCGGAAGATGTTCTGAGTCATGTCCGCATTATACCGAACCTATTGGGTCACACACTTAACGAGTAGTAATCTGTTAGAGAACTAGGAGATGAAAAGAGAAAGGGTACCGAAATTGTTTCGGGTGGAACCGGAAGTGTTCTGGGTAGCACTAGAACTGTTCTAGGTGGTGCCGAATGGTTTTAGAATATTCGAGAACGGTCTCGAATGATTCCGGAACATTCAAGAAGAGTCTTGAAGTGGTAACAAGACATCCGTGATAGTCTCGGAAGGTTTTGCAACATTCGGTAATAGTTGTGGAAAGGTTACGGAACATCGGGAAAATTGTTCCGGAACTTCCGGAAATGTTCCGGGAGGTTTCGGAAGGTTCCCGGGAGCTTATGGAAGTATCCGGAGGGTTAAGGAACTCTCCAAACCGCGGAAACCGACGTTAGACCAAGTAGGAAGGTCCACAAGGTCGTAACTTGGAAGGAAAAGGACTTTCCTTGAGTCCAAGGCCCAGACGCCAGGGTCCCTGGCGTTTTGGACCAGGACGCCGGGGTCCGCGGCGTTTCGGCGGGGAATCCGTGTTGGACCCCTCCTGGTGGACAAAACCGACTTTGGGGAGGACCCTCGCCCAAGTTGCGACCCCAAGCTTCCACCTATATATACAGGAGCAGGGGCAACCCCAAAAACACACCAGAAAAGCCCCAAGGCTGCCCCAGCTAAATCCCACGCGCCTCTAATTCTCTTCGGGCTAGATCGTTCTAGTCCGGACGCCGCTAGGCTCTTCTCCCTCTAGTTTCTCTCTGTGGCGTTTTTCTCTGGACGGCGGAGCGCTGCTGGATTGTTACATCGGGATGTGTGGATACCGGTAGAGGGATCATACCTTTGATCCTTCTTCGAGGTCCTTCTTCTTCCTCGGAGATCATGTTCGAGGGACTTGTTCGTGGGACTTGATCGGGACGGATCGCGGGACGGATCGCGGGACGTTTCGCGGGACAGATCATGCAACGGATCGTGCAACGGTACGCGGGATCGATATCCTCGCGGTTGGGAGGTCATTGAAATTCCTAGCTGCGGTGATCTGCACCAACGGTCTTCACCAACTCTACTTCCGCTACATCGGTTGGTGAGCCATGACCTAAAACCTTGTATGCAATCTTCTTGGATGATCTTGGGTTCTTGATTCATAGGCCGAAATTTTTTGTTTTTCTACTACGTTTCCCAACACGAAGCTCATCACGGATGTCGACCCCCAAAAAGATAAGGAATCCTGAAGCACGTCTCATCGAAGGAGATGATCAAGATGGCGCAAGACTTAGTAGTTTTTGTGTAGTTCTTTTTCACTTCTTTGAGTCATAGGAAAAACTGTACTATCAAGAGGGGTTTAGTAAATGCACTCCAAAGGTTTTGGTGAAAAGACTCAGATCGAATCCAAACTAGTGAGAAGCCAGAGATGAGAAATATCATGTGCACTAGGTAATGCTTCACCAGCGAAGACTATGTTCTTTCGGCTCCTGAAGCATAACCAAGTCTGTGAGTCAGCTTTACTTGTTCCGCAAGTAAAGTTGCACATTGAACAGAAATCTGACCGTTGCGGACAGGTGTCAAGCTGTCACATCGGGTCACTTCAGTCATTTCGCACCTTGGGATCGACACCTATAAATAGGCCACCCCCACCCTCATTGGCGGGCGGCTGCTCCAAGAATATTCTCGGACAGATAAGAGAGAGAGCACCCCACCGAAGAAAAACAAAAACCCATCCACCAAAGCACAAGCCCTACTGATCTGAGTTGATTCACTATGACTTAGGACGAAGTTTGCTAGCCTTGTTATCTTGGAGAACTACAATTCTCCTAGACGGTTAAAGAGTTGTTCTTCAGAGAGCGAAGACTAATTGTCGCCTCGAAGTCCAGTTTGTCAAAGGTTTCGGTGATTTCCTCAATAGTCAACCACGAGTGAAGAACTGGCCAAGCTCAAGGAGATTGGTGCAGTGGAGAAACGGACGGAGAGAGGTTAGCTCCTGTGTACAATCACAAGTCCCTCCAACCAGACGTAGCACTTTGCAGAGTGTGAAATGGTCGACCAAACATCGCCGAGTCAAGAGTTCGTTTTACATTCCGCACTTACATTCAGTATTGCAATTGCTTCTGTGTTTTGATTCAATGCAACTGATTCGATGCTTTTGATTCGCTATGTTGTGCTTCACTCTAGTTCTGCTTCACTGTCTACCTTTCTGTTGAATTACTTTTGCTGCTAAGTTGTGCTTCACTTCAGAGATTCATGCAAAAATTTGAAGTGATCATTCACCCCCTCCCCCTCTAATCACATACTTAACCTTTCAGGAAGGTGGAAGTGTCAACTTTCGAATACTCACATTAGTCCGAAGAACTCATGCACTTATTATCGGTAACTCTCAATCTAATAAGGAGGTTTCACAAAGAGACAAGTACCCCGAGGAGGAGTGTATGGGGGTTTGGTTATCCTTCCGCATCCTAGACTCATGGTACGTGAGTGTACTCTAATATTCGACCCCTCAGAAGAGTAGTGATCCATCTAGTAGCTAAAGTTCTCAACTAATTTTGTAAGTTTTGAAAATAAACACAGATTGCCCAAAATACGACATCTATCACTAATAGGCTAAAGCTCTTGACACCAAAAGTCCAAACATTACTCAAAACAATACCTCAAAACTATTGCAAGTTACTACTAGAAAAGAATAGCAACCTCAATTACCTACTTCAAGTCAAGACACAAAACTCAGTGCAACAGGCAAACTCTCTAAACAAGATAAACATGAAAAATCAAGAGAGTTCTAGCAACAAACTAAACAAAGGCTCTTTAAAAAGATAAGCATGAAAACTAAGAGCTAAACATGACAGTAGCTATGAAAAAGATAAAGAACACACACAACAAAGAAATAGGCATGAAAAATCCTATGTTGTGTTCTAGATTTTGAAAGTGGAGCGTGTTTCTCTCCCACACAAAGAAAGCTGGGTTCTAACTTGTTATGAACAGCAAGAAAAGCTAAAGAAAACTAAAAGTAAAACCTAAGAGCGAGACGCTCCAAGCATAGCACATAACGCATGAAGTGATAAAAATATAGTGAAACGAGAGACGAACTGATAATTGTTGATGGAGAAGGTGATGCACGGGGGCATCCCCAAGCTTAGACGCTTGAGTCTCCTTGAATATTTCTTGGGGATGCATGGGGGCATCCCCAAGCTTGAGCGCTTGACACTCCTGAATCTTCTTTCATCATCTTCGCTCGCACACTTGAAAACTCCCATTCATACATAACTCATCATAATCTGATTAGCGAGGTTAGTACCCATAATAAAAATATATTTTTCTTTATTGGAAACAAAGATATTCTTTAAGATCTACTGTTTCTCAAGATTTCGAAAAAAAAATTGCAAAGAAAAAGCAAGCTTAAGATTTGCAAAACGAAGAAAAGGCAAAACAGGACAAAATCTGTGAAAAACAGACCAGCAGGTAGTAGAGAATTTTTTAGGGATACTTCTACAACTCAAATAAAAAAACTCAGAACATACGAAAGTTCCGTAATTGTATAGAGCACACTGTGTAAAAATTTGCTTAAAAAGATGAACTGGGATTTTTCTGTGATTTTTCTAGTCACGAGGACAGAATATGTTTTCTGGACAGCATGTCACAACTTTCACTTCCCTTGTCATATGAGGCTATAAATGGCACAAAGCTTGAAAAGTAAAGATACAATGATGTTGCTACAGTAGTAACAATCATCAAGACCACTAAAAACAGAAGAAAAACAAAAAGGAAATCCGAAATTCGTTGCGGGCTGCCTTCCGAAAACGCTTTATTTTATGCCTTTAAGCTAGGCATAAAGATTATAAAAGGTGCTCTCATAAGAATAAGAATTTGAAGCAAAAGAGAGCATCAAGAAGCAAATATGAAACACATTTAAGCCTAACCCACTTCCTATGCATAGGCATCTTGTAAGAAAATAAGTCAAAGAAGCACAAAGTGACATCATAGAAAGGTGGAACAGGAACAATTTCAAAACTTTCAACATGAAGAGAGGTGTTTTTGCAACATGGAAGTTTCTACAACCAAACTTTCCCCTCTCAAATTAATTTTCAGTAGTATCATGAACAACATCAAGAATATAACTATCACATAAATCATGTTGTGCATGACCTACAAACACACGTGTATAATTTTCAACACGGTCTTTAGGATCATAAGATAAATGCAACCCATCACATTGAGCATTAATAAGAGCACAGTTCTCCAGAATATAAATTGGAGATTTCAAAAGGATAATAGGACAATCAAGTGTGGGTGCAATAGCAACAATTTCATGCTTAACATAAGGAACTATAGAGAGTTCATTTTTGTCAGCATCATCCATAGTGGCATCTTGGCCATCAACAAAGCAAGTATCAAAATTTTCAGAAAGGGATATTTCAAGTGAGTCCTCGGAATAATGGGATTCCTCCTCAAAGCAATCATTGGCCTCTTCTTGGGCAGAAAACATTTTATTTTTTAAATCCTCAATATAATAATTGGAAGTATAATTCTCGAAGCAATAAGCAAAAACTGCAAAGTTTTTGGACTGGTGAATAGTATCGTGATACCTTTCAATTAAAGAAGCAATCTCATAAGCACCTTTAAAAGCGAAAAAATCTTCAATCTTTTCAACATCAAAGTAATCATAGACACCTTTAGCATAAGAAGATAAGATCTCATTTTCATTGAACTCACATTAGAAAGGGAGGTGTTTATGATCTATATTAGAACAACAAGTAAAATCATAATTGTAGCACAAAAGTTTAGCATGGCAATAAGAAACATGTATTTGATCCCATAAGTGCTTCCCTTTCTGAGATAGGCGGTGCCGCGTATAATGAGCATGCTCATCCAATGATTTTCCCTCAACCAAGTCGGTTGGGTTTTTAGCGCGAGCACAAATTGATCGAAGACGATCCAAGTGAAACATGTCAAATATGTCCATCCTACCATATTTGGGTGGTTCAGCACCCATGGTGAGGATAACATAACTAGGCAAAGCAAGACAAAGGCAAAATGTAGCAACTAGTTTTTTTGGTTTTCATATAAGACACAAAAGAAAAAAGAAAAACTGAAAGGTAAACTAGCAAGACTAAAATCAAAGATAAAAGATAGTGTGCAACTCCCCTATCTTGAAGAGTGGAGTCCCCGGCAACGGCGCCAGAAATTGCTTTGATGTCACGAGAGTTTACTTCTCGCCCCTCGTTGGTTACCCAAAGTGGAAGGTTGACATGTAGCGTAGAGGCAATTTCCCTTAGCAAAGATGCTAAGGTTTAAGTGTCTAACCAATAGGACTCCAACAGATACAAGAAGGTGGTGAAGTGAACAATGGCGCCATTCACAACTCAAGGTTGCTTACTTCACCTGGACCTACACACACAACAAATAACTTTGCTTCCCAACGAGTACAGAGGAGTTGTCAATTCCTCCAGCCTTGTTGTTCACAAAGGATAAAACGCACGGGATAATAATGATAGTGATAGCAACGGAAAAGTAAATAAAGCAGTAAATTGATAGTGGGTGTAAATAGTATTGGAAATATGGACCGGTGTCCTATGATGTTCACTAGTGATGTCTCTCTCCCAAAAGACGCTAAAATAGCCATGCGAGGTAAACAAATTACAGTTGGGCAATTGACAGGATTATGTGCGCAAACCAATGCTAACTATGTTGCAAAGAAAGGAAGAGGCTCAAAAGCATGTGCGGTACGCCAAGACAAGTAGACCGAAATCCATCTGCATCTACCTACTAATCATCCACCTTGAGATATCTATCCAGAACATCTCGCTGGTATTAATTTGCGAATCCCACCCAAAGTGTAAACTCAAAGCAACGGACAACTGCATTAAAGAACTTTGCGTAAAGTAAACAATCCTTGCACCCGCAAGTACAAGCACCGTTGTTTTCTCCCTTGTGGCAACAACACATCCCCTAGACTCATGGTTCTCTCACTCAAGCTAGTCATCGGGGGGCATGAACCCACAATCATGCATAACGCTCCCTCTTGGAGTCACTACCTACTACTTGGCCAAAGCAATAAACAGCAACGGAGAACATGCAAGAATTACTCTAGAACATAAATATAAAAGAGGAGAATCAAATATATTACTCAAACACAATCTGAACATAATCTCATAATCCATCTGATCCCAGCAAACTCAGCACAGCAACAGCAGAAATATTACATATGTGCCTCGATCATGTAGGCAGCTCACGAGGTCTAATCCATGAAGAACAAAGAGGGGAGGAGAACATCACATAGCTACTGATCATAGACCCATGGTCCAAGGTGGACTACTCACGGTTCATCCGGGAAGCATCCATGGTGGTGGAGAAGCTCCCGGAGGTGGTTCCTCCCTCCGGCAGGGTGCCGGGAAGAGGTCTTCTGGTGCTCCCGATCTTGGAAGCGCGGCGGCGGCGGAACAGAGGAGAGATCGCAAAAAAGCGTTCCCTTCATGGGGGTTTCACTTCACAAGGAATATATGGGCGAAGGCGGGCATCCAGGGGGCCACCAGAGGTCCAGGCGGCCTGGAAGTTCATCAATATCATAGCAATATCACACAAAAGAGGCATGGAACAAGCAGAAATTATAGATACGTTTTGGACGTATCAACAACCAACTCTCTTAACAAGATAAACATGAAAACTAAAGAGAGTTCCAGCAATAAACAAAAAAAATCCAAGGCTCTTGCTAAAGACAAACTAAGACTAAAACTAAACATGGCAGTAGCTACGAAAAGATAAAGAACACACAACAGCAAAAAGGTAAGCATGGAAAATCCTATGATGTGTTCTAGATTGGAGTGGAGCGTGTTTCTCTCCCACACAAAGTAAGCTGGGGTCTAACTTGTTATGAACAGCAAGCAAAGCTAAAGAAAACTAAAAAAAACCCTAAGAGCGAGACGCTCCAAGCATAGCGCAGAACGCATGAAGTGATAAAAATATAGTGAGACAAAGGACGAACTGACGATTGTTGATGGAGAAGGGGATGCACGGGGGCATCCCCAAGCTTAAACGCTTGAGTCTCCTCGAATATTTATTGGGGATGCATGGGGGCATCCCCAAGCTTGAGCGCTTGACACTATTGGATCTTCTTTCATCATCTTCCCTCGCACACTTCAAAACTCCCTTCATACATAACTCATCATAAGCTGATTAGAGAGGTTAGTACCCTTAATAAAATATTTTCCCCACTGGATATAAAGATATTCTTGAAGAGATACTGTTTCTCAAGATTGCCAAAAAGTTTTTGCAAATAAAAAGCAAGATTAAGGTTTGCAAAAGTAAGGAAAGGCAAAATGTGGCAGAATCTGTGAAAAACGGAACAACGGGTAGTAGAGAAAAAAATTCGGTGTACTTCTGCAACTCAAATCAAAAAAACTCAGAACATACTAAAGTTTCACAATTGTATAGAGCATGATGTGTAAAAATTTCAGCTCAAAAAGACGAACTCGTGATTTGTTCTGATTTTTTCCGTCAAGCAGACATAATTTGTTTTCTGGACAACATGTCACAACTTTTGCTTCCCTTATCATAAGAGGCAAAACTTGGCACTAAGCTTGAAAATAAAGATACAATGATGTTGCTACAGTAGTAACAATCATCAAGACCACTAAAAACTGAAAATAAAAACTCAAACTAAAGATAACAACGGTTGTCTCCCTAGAGCTCTTTCTTTATAACCATAAAGATAGGCTTAAGATTTAAATCATGCTCTCATAGGAATAAGGAATAAGAGTTGAAGAACAAAAGAGAGCATCAAGAAGCAAATAACAAACACATTTAAGTCTAACATGCTTCCTATGCAAAGGGATCTTGTAGAGAAATAACTCATTGAAGCATAAAGATATTAGCATAGGAAGGAAAAATAAGTGCAACTTCAAAACTTCAACATAAAGAGAGGGAACTTGATATTATTGAAATATCTATAAGAATATGTTCCCTTCTCATAATAATTTCTAGTAGGATCATGAATAAACTCAACAATATAAGTATCACATAAAGCATTCCTACCATGATCCACATGCAAAAGGTACTCTTACTCTCCACATAAGCATAATCTTGATCATTGGTAATAGTGGGAGTAGGACTATCATAAACAACTTGAACACTATAGATTAATTGTGTATTAAGAAGATGGTGTTCAACAAGGGAGTAATTCCCTCCATGATTATGACAAGTTTCATAAGGATAATTTCTCCTTATGTCATAGGTACCTTTATAATCACTATAGATAGGAGTTATAACATCATCATAGTAGAGAAGAGCATTATCATTGCTAGCAACTGTATTTGTAAACATGTTGTCTTTATTCTTACTAGCAAAAGAATTATCAATTACCACATCACTAATGGGTAAAAGACTTGCAATCCTATCATCCCCAAGCTTAGAGCTTTCCATATCATCACTCTCAGAGTTGGTACCAAAAAGATTTTCAAGATCATAAGTAGCATTATCATCATTTTCCCAATCACAAAAAGTAACATGCATATCATAATCAAGATCATCTTCAATAGTGCCTACGGACTTAACATCGGGATAATAATGAATGCAATCAAGCTCACCATCCTCCAAAAATTTATGTCCGTTAGGATAAAAATTGATGCGAGGAATATGCTCAGGCCAGGTTGATACTCATTCTTCTTCCTTCTTGCTCCTCTTCCACCTCCTCTTCTTTTTCTTCTTCTTCACCTTAGGAGGGAGAGGTTGGAGATGAAGTTTCTCCACATATCCTGGTTTATCACTAGAAACAATAGTGGAAACTTGGGAGAAACTCTCCTTTTTATTAGTAGAGATATAAGAAACATTTTTATACTTTGGTAAAGTTCCCTCCTTTCTAATCTTACTTATGTAATCATTTTCATGGCAATTAACAACACAATAGAGATGGGAATTTTGCAAAGTGTTGTTAATTCCTAAGGCATTAACATCTAGCCAAGAAGTCTTTCCTAATAACTCTTCACACATCAAAAATAACATAAGTTCATCATAAAGATCAGAAGTGATCATGTTATCACACAACTGGTTAACAGTTATGTTTTGAAAGTTCATGCATTGAAAATTGAAGTGACCCTCTATACAGCAAAGTTCACAAGTAAAAGGATAAAGGTCACACAAAGTCTAGCAATTTCATTTAAATCTTTGACCCAAGTGATTGTTCTTTCATGCTTATGTTGCTTACAATACTTCTCTTCTTCAATCATAGGCCTTTCACAAGGTCTATCCACTCCACAAAAATTAACATGCTTATATAAAACTTCATTTTCAGGAATTGGATCATGCATGTTGCAATTATCATTAATTTCATTTCCTTTGCAAATCTCTTTAAAAGGTTCATGATACTTGATCCAATTCTCCTTAGGCATATTAAGATGTGAAGCAAAAGTTCTAAGGAAACCAACAAGGAGTTGAGAATCAAGCCCAAAGTTAGCACTAAACTTATTAAAACTTGCAGTTTCAACAAAGGATTTAATGCAATCGTACTCATAATTTATACCTGACTCTTTACCTTTGTCGATCTCCCAATCTTCAGTATTGCGTTGAATTCTTTCAAGGAGTTCCCATTTAGCATCAATCTTTTTGTTTGTGAAAGAACCCATAGAGGAAGCATCGAGCAAGTCTCTATCCTGTCGAGAGAGCCTCGCATAAAAATTATTAATAGTTATATCTTTGAGGAGCCCATGGTTAGGACATTTTAGCATTAAAGTTTTCAGTTTCCCCCAAGCTTGAGATATGCTCTCTCCGTCATGAGGATAGAAATTCTAAACACAATTCCTATAATCATGAACTTCATGAAGAGGATAAAACTTGGAGTAAAAGAGAGTCTGGATCTCTTCCCAATCCAGCAGGTGAGAATCATCTAGTAGCCTATACCATTCCAATGCTTTTCCTTTCAGTGACAAGGCAAATAATTTCTTCATGACTTCACCTCTTGTCAAACCTGAAATCATAAATAACTCACAAAGTTCTGTAAGTTTCAACAAGTGAACACTAGGATTGACTGTCCCATCATAACAATCATTCATAATTATTTCAATTATCGCAAGTGTGACTTTGAATGAGATACATTCAGTAGGTGGAGGAGATTTCTCTACCACGGGTGTGGTAAGGCGGCCTTCCCCAAGCATCGAACTAAGAGTGCAGTTTTCCATAAACATAACTAGTGAAAAATAAAAACAAGAAATGAAAAGATTTAATTGCAAAACTAGGAGTTGTATAGGTGCACTAGTTCGGCGAAGAGATGGTAAAATATGAGTGATAGGTGTGGCAAAGCAAGGTAATATAAATCTGTAATAAAAAGTGCAGCAAGCAAATATGTGACAAAAGTGAGCACAAACGGTGTAACAATGGTGGAAACAAGGCCTAGGCTTCATACTTTCACTAGTGGCAACTCTCAACAACATTAACATAGTCTAATCACATGATATTTCCCATAAAACATGCAATGGATTCGCACTCGAAGGTCATTCCTTTGTGGTCAAGAGAGGACGAGAATTATGTAGAGCTACAAAAGCACAACTCAAAGTTCGTAGTTCTCAATCTATGGATTTCCCAATGTCACCGCGGCCATCCAAAGAGAGTACCACAATCACCACAACATATCTCAAGGATAGTCAAAGACAAGCACCAAGAGACTCTCAATCTTCAATCAACACACAAAAGAGGAAATCACTCATGAAAATATTCTTCTAATCCATGTCCAATAGACCGCTGTCACCTTGGTCTCGGGGATTATACTAGATAAAGACAAGTGAGTACATCAAATCCAATACATAGAAGAAGGGGAAACATCATGGGATCACCCTAGATTAACATAGCCTATGATCACAACGAAGATCACATCATGGGAGAGAGAGAAGAACACATAGCTACTGGTAGAAACCTCAGCCCTGAGGAGGGACTACTCCCGCATCATGGAGGGAGGAAGCAACGTCGATGGAGATGAATCCGGGGGAACTTCCCCGTCCTGGCAGGGTGCCGGCACAGGAATTCTGGTCCCCCGAAGCTTGTCGGCGATGGCGGCGGAGATCGGAATTGCTTCTGGAGAAAAGGGGTCTGGAATCAGGGTTTTCGCGACGGGGGTATAAATAAGAGCCAAACGGGGGCACCGGGGGGCACTACGAGTCCAGGAGGCCACCCGACGCGGCCCCACCCTAGGCCGCGCCACCTGGCCGCCTGGGCACCAGGTGGGGCCCCTCTGGCCCTTCTTCGGTGAATCCGGAAGCTTCCGGAACGCTGATTTTTTATCTGATTTTCCCGAATTTCTGGAGCACTTTTAATATGGGGGAAACCTGAAATAGAAAAACAGCAGAAAATAGGAACTGGCACTGGGGTGCACTGAGTTAATAGGTTAGACCAAATATGATCAAAAGTGTATGACAGTGTATCTAGATCATAGCAATATCACACAAAACATGCATGTAGCAAGCAGAAATTATAGATACGTTTGGGACATATCAATTGTACACCTGGGTTGAGCGTCGAGGTCACCTTCACCCCACAGAATTCCAACAGTTGCTTGGCCACGGTGTTGAGGTGCACCTCTTGGGACCCTTTGTCAGTCCTGACGCCACTTGAGATGAGGAACATATCTTGTTCAGCATGAACGAATACATGAATGGCTGCCACTTCATGTTTTTACCCCTTCCATCCTTGGCCTTTGCCTTTGGAGCTGTCTGTTGTACAACACTAGCTTCACCTTGATGAGTGATACGTCCAAAACGTATCTATAATTTCTGCTTGCTCCATGCATGTTTTGTGTGATATTGCTATGATCTAGATACACTTTCATACACTTTTGATCATATTTGGACTAACCTATTAACTCAGTGCACCACAGTGCCAGTTCCTGTTTTCTGTTGTTTTTCTATTTCAGTTTTCCCCCATATAAAAAGTGCCAGAAAAATTCCGGGAAAAATATAGGAAAAATCAGCATACAGGAAGCTTCGCGAAGAGCCCGAGAGGGGCCAGGGGGGCCCAGGCGGCCACCCGGCGCGGCCCCACCCCTGGCCGCGCCAGGAGGGCGCCTGGGGCCCCTAGTCCACCTCTGGCTGCCCCCCTTCGCCTATATATTCTCCGTCACGGGGAACTTCAGAAAAGAGAACCCTTTTTCGCGATCTCGCCTCTGTTCCGCCGCCGCCGCGCTTCCGAGATCGGGAGCACCAGAAGACCTCTTCCCGGCACCCTGCCGGAGGGAGGATTGACCTCTGGGAGTCTCCTCTCCACCATGGATGCTCCCCGGATGTCTCGTGAGTAGTTTTCCTTGGACCATGGGTCCGTGATCAGTAGCTATGTGATGTTCTCCTCCCCTCTTTGTTCTTCATGGTTTAGACCTCGTGAGCTGCCCTACATGATCGAGGCACTTTTGTAATCTTTCTGCTATTGCTATGCTGAGTTTGATGGGCTCTGATGGATTATGAGATTATGTTCAGGTTGTGATTGAGTAATATATTTGGTTTTTATCTCTTATATTTTTGTTCCTAAGTAATTCTTGCATGTTCTCCGTTGTTGTTTATTGCTTTGGCCAAGTAGTAGGTACTGACCCCAAGAGGGAACGTTATGCTCGATTGTGGGTTCATGCCCCGCGATGACACGCTTGAGTGATAGAAACATGAGTCTAGGGGATGTGTTGTTGCCACAAGGGGGAAAACAACGGTGCTTGTAACCGCGGTTGCAAGGATTGTTTACTTTACGCAAAGTGCTTTTTAATGCAGTTGTCTGTTGCTTTGGGTTTACACTTTGGGTGAGGCTCGCAACTTAATATCAGCGAGATGTTCTGGATAGATATCTCAAGGTGGATGATGTAACACCCTCAGTTGTCTGTAACAGTAATCCTTTTGCTAATGACAATTACTATTGCTAAATCATGCCATGATCAAATTTGAATCAAATCAAATCCAAAATGCCTTTTGTTGATATTCAAAATAATGTTGCAAATAAAACTTGTCCAAAAATTATACAACCACTTTTATTAAATCACAAATAATCAGTGGGTCATGCCCATGAGGTTATGGTATTTTATTATGCCTCTGAAAAATTCAAACAATTCAAACACCAAGCAAAACAGCACCATTTGACAACTGAATATTATAAAGAAATAGTAAATGGTTTTATTTTAAGCCTAAACTTTTTTGTAGCATCCTAGGAATATACAATACTAATTATGGGCCAGGTTACACATTTTACAAAAATGCAAAAGGCACTAAATTAATCACTAACAGAAAAGAACAGAGAAAAAGAAATCAAAAAATTACAAAAGTGTTATACCTCGCCCAGGGCGATGGCTCAGCTCGGCCCACCCCGGCTTGTCTTCTTCCTCCCACCCGCTCCCACCTGCTCCCGTACGGCGCCGAGCTCGCCGTGACGCTGGCAAGCTGGCCCGCCTCCACCTGCTCCCTCCCGACGCCGAGGCGATAAGCACGCCCCCAACCACCCCTGGACACGCCCCTCCTCCATTTCCCCTCCTCCTCGCCTCGCACGCCTCGGGGAAAATCCTCCCGAGCCGCCACCGTTCACCATCGTGGCTACACGCGGCCAACGGCCACTGCCCCCTTCGCCACCATGTCCTAGCCGCTCCCCGTCGTCGCCCTCGCCACCCTGCAGAAGAAGAGGCGGCCGGAGCCCCCACACCCGACGAATCGCGGTCGTCTTCAACCTCGGGTCCGCCGGCGTGCGGCTCCGATTCCGGCAGCTCCAATCCCTCCCCGAGCCCGCTGCCAACCCCGACGCGTTCGTGGTGAGCACCCTCACCACCCCCAACCGCCCGTTGAGTCCCGATAGCGCCGTAGACGAAACCCCCCTTTTAGCTGCTCCGGCCGCCGTGGTTCGTCGTCGTAGCCGTGCTCCCAAGCCGTTCCAGCGCACGATTTTGGCATGCACGCGTTTGTAGTGCTCCGTAGGTTCAATTCCACCCCGTGGCGCTCTCGATTTCTTCTCGGAACGCAAGACGCCATGGACGCCCGAGCTCTGCCTCCCGCCATTGCTGACCCCGTGCTCGACTGAGTCCACCATGACCTCCTCCCCCACCATGGCCCGAAGCGGCGCGTCTCCCCGAACCCATAGCAACAATCGGCGCCGAGTTTGGCTGCCGGAATCGAGCGCTAGCTCGAGTTCGCCGGACCCCTGTCGCCGGTGAGCTCGCCGGAGTCGCTGCCCAGTGGGCCCTCCTCGTCAGGTTCCTCATTAGTGGCTAATGTGCCACTGACATGTGGGTCCAACCCATTAAGATAACTCTCATATTAGATAGCTTAATCAATAAGCCTCTGGGTCTATGACACCTGGGCCCCATGCCCTTAAGTTAATTAAAAGTGTTTAATTAGAATAGTTAGGCTGACAGGTGGGCCCTCTGTTAAGTTAGTTAGTTAGTTAAATAAAATGGAGGTTAAAATGTTAGTATGACATGTGGGCCCTCTCTGTATTATCTGTTTAAATAAAATGATTTAAATATCACTGCCACTGACCTGTGGGTCCCCCATGTCAGTGACACTGTTTTGGATAATCTTTTGGATAATGTTGTAATAATAATAAAAAGGAATTCAGAAAATCATTTAAATGATTTAAAACTTTGAAATTCAATAACTTTTAAGCCGTAACTCGGATTCAAAAACTTTATACATGAAAATTGATCAGAAAAATATAACGAATACGAATACGCTATCCGTATGTCTATCACACCCCTCTAACACAACGAACATCGAACCGTCCCCCTCCGGACCGGCAGTCCGATAAATTGTCAGGTACTGCTAAAGTACCCGGATGAATTTATTTCGAACACGAATGTTTCTCAGAATAGATCAACTAGCACGGATACCCCCCCCCTTATGTTCTTCCGGTACCCACGACACCTCCGGCTTGATCCTTCCCCCCTCCGGACACCCTGTCCGGTAATCATCCGGAGCCGGTAGTTCATCCTCAGATGAATTTCCGTTCTGAGCAATGTGCATTGCACTGCGTTAGAACACCGTTAACATTTCATCTGTCATGTCATGCATCTGTTTGTATATGCTTGCTGTGTATTTACTGTTTCTTCCCCCCCTTAATCTCCGGTAGACCCCGCTGCTGCCGTCGACTACACCGCTGCTGAGTACGACTACTTCGTCGACGACCCTACTTCTACCGTCGAGCTTCCAGGCAAGCAGAGCCATTCTCTTCCCCAGATATTGCCTATCTTTCCGTACTTTCTTGCACTAGGCATTGTTACTACTGCTGCCACGTTGCTTTCCTATTCAATTGCATAGCCTGTTTTTGTCGCCCCTTGATGTGCCTTCCTTATCCTATGCTGCCTATAAATATATATATGATATTCAGCAGTGAGCCCTTCGCATTGTTAGCTAGGATTAGATAGAGGGTCGTGATCACTCAGGGGAGTGAACGCGGATACAAATATTATAACTGCACAGGTACGGTACAATGCAGACACCGCCTCAGGCCCCCTAGCTCGGCTCTGCCGAGCCACCACCAAGTGTGAGCTATCAAGGAGAAATCCTTGTACTCCACTCGTTGCTGACTCTGTATAGCCGCTCTAGGTACCTGAGAAACGGTTTTCCTTCAGGTAAGAAGTCGGGCGATCCAACGGTGCCCGCGAGAGGTATTGCGACGGGACGACAGGGAGGGTATGACCAGTGTACCGGTGTGCTTGGCCCCTGATCGTTGGCCGCGAGAGTTACCAAACTATGAAAGTCGAGCTCCTCCAGGAGCAAACGCGAGACAAGGTAAGGAGACGGGTTCACCTTGTTGGTAACCGCAGTGACTTGGTGGGACGACAGGGAAGGCACCGATGTACTGGTGGGCCTGGCTGCTGTCGTTGTCCGCGGGTCAGTTAAGTCGAGGCAACGATAACGGTTGTCACGCAGGTTAATTAAAATAACTAATGGTTCAGTGGATGTCTTGAGTTGGCTATATGACATGTACGCACTACCTACCCGTGGGAATTACGAGTTATGGGCTCCTCTGCTTCGTAGTGTCGTCCGAGGACTCTTCAGACGTCAGCAGTACCGCGGCCTGCGCCGGGAAGTGGTGTTGTCTTATTTGCTCGCGCGGTGGTGTCTTATTTGGATTTGCTTTAACTTCACCGGCCAGCCACGCACCGTGCATGAGTACGTTCGGGTTGGGGTCCAAGGCCCGGCGTACTTAGGATTTAGACCGGCGGATGGCCTCTCTGTTGAGTTTGAAAGATGGGCTATGAAGTGTCGGATAGCCTCGGTGGAGCGTTCCCTAACAAGGTTCCCGCCACCCTGGAGATCCGTGCGTGTAGCGTAACACAAGTGCACCCCTGCAGGGAAGATTAATCTATTCGAATAGCCGTGTCCAAGGTAACAGGATGCTTTATGCTGAAGCTGGATCTTATCACTACAAACTATTATTATTAAACTGTATGGTTCCGGGTTTTCTTCCTCGCTGGGATGTCCAGGAGAGGATCTCGGAGGCATTGTTAATTATTACAACTTATTATTATACAATGCTGCAGCAACTTCTGCTGCATTGTTACTTTATGCTTTATATAACTGTTGGCTGATTCTTACCTCATGCTGCAAGACATCGTCGGAAGATGCTAGTCTTCGTTAGGCCTAGCTTCTTACCCTTGCTCTGGATTTCTGTCTTTCAGTCCACTATATACAGCCTCTTCTTTCCGTTGATACAATGCATAATGCTTAGTAGCGGACGTAAGACTCGCGGGTATGCTAGATACTCACCTTTGCTTTATTTCCCCTTTTTCGCTTTGCCTGATCGGCCGCTGCAGCCGACGATGGAGCCCAGGAGCAGGAGTACCCCGGAGGCGACTACTACGACGTCGAGTTCCCCGTTGACCAGGAGTAGTTCGGTGGATCCCAGGCAGGAGGCCTCGCCTTTTCGTTCTGTATCTCTGATGTGATTTGTGCTAGCCTTCTTAAGGCAAAACTTGACTAACTATGTCTGTACTCAGATATTATGGCTTGTATGACTTATGTATTCGGATCCTCGTGATCGCTGGTATTGTAATATATTTGTTTATCCTTTTGTGTTTAGTGTTGTGATGTGATATTCTCACCGTGGCACCCTAATCTCATTCGTGTACCCTGCGTGTATGATTACTGTACACGGATTGATTTTGGGGGCGTCACAGATGATTAGTAGTAGATGCAGTTGGATTTCGGTCTACTTATTTTGGCGTACTGCCCGTGCTTTTGAGCCTCTTCCTTTCTTTTGTAGCATAGTTAGCATTGCGGTGCGTTCATAATCCTGTCAATTGCCCTTCTGTAATTTGTTTACCTCGCATAGCAGTTTTATCTTCTTTTGGGAGAGAGACATCACTAGTGAACATCACGTATCCCGATCCATATACTTATTACTGTTTCCACGCTCATTTACTTTTATGCTTTTACTTTCAATTGCTATCATTATCCTTTGTGTTTGATCCTTTGTGAACAACAAGACCGGAGAGATTGACAACCTCTCTGAACTTCGTTGGGAACAAAGTTATTTGTGTCTGTGTGCAGGTCCGCGTCAGTAGCGCCGCTGACACCTACTTATCATCTCTGGAGTCCTACTGGAGACAAACCTTGGTATCTTTACTGAGGGAAATTTGATGTTGTGCTGCATCACGCCTTCCACTTGGGGCTCACCAACGAAGGGCGAGAAGACTACACCCGTCAACTCTCGCGTCATCAATGAGCTAGCACAACTGCAATGGAGGTGAAAGGACTAGTCTGGCTTGCAAGGCCGAACACCTTCGCATAAAGAGGCATCTGACTAAGGGGTTGCGAGTCCTCCATGAATGATGGATCGATCTGGCTATCATACGCTACTACAAGAGACTAATTCATGTCTTGCGTCTGCTTGCTCATCTCCTACAATCGCAGCACACATCGACAGTTAGCGACAACCATACGTCGACGGTTCGCTTCGAACCACACATCACACATCGACATGCACATGCTTGCTACAAATTGATCACAACTATCGACCATGCAAACATGCTTGGTACAGATGGATCAAAACTATGCACATGTTGCTACAAATGGATGACAACTAGTACAATCGCTACCACAACCACAACAAATCTAGCTAGAACTATATATATATATAGAGGGGGGGGTGAACTCACAGATGCCATGGCAACTCATGGAGTGGTGGAAGAGGATCCTCCTCGCCTTGGACCACCGGTCGAATAAGGGATGTGTCGCTGATCTCGTCGGTTAAGGGGACGCGCCTCAGCACGAAAACCCCAAAAGGGGAGATGAGTGGTGACGAGACTATCAACGGTGAGGCGACGGGGGGGGGGGGGGTTATAGGAGACGGCCAAATCGGTGGGAGGTGACCCGATTTCCTCCCGCCTCTTTTTCAAAGACATGCGCGAGCTCGTTCCACATCCCGCTCGCACGAGCTCGTCCGCCATGTTGCCCTCTCCTGCATCGTCCGAGCCTGGCTCACTGGAAACTGGCTTTCACAACGTTTTCAGTGGGCCTGGCTGAGAGGTGCTTAAAGGTTTGTGCTATGCGGGCCAAGCAAGAAACACAGCTAACCAAACAGCAAAAAACTATACACGCACAGTTGATTGGATTAAATGCGAACAACCAAACATGTCCGAAATCAAAACTGATAGTTGGGTCCCAGATGATGATACGTCTCAAACGTATCTACTTTTTCAAACACTTTTGCTATTGTTTTGACCTCATTCTTGCATGATTTGAACAAAACTAACCCGGATTGACGTTGTTTTCAGCAGAGCTGCCTGTATGGTTTTATTGTGTGCAGGAAAATGGATTTTTAGGTGCCTTAGAAAATTCCAGGAAAATTCACGAAAAATCCACGCACCCGAAGCTTCCACGAGCCAGAAGTGGGGCCAGAGGGGGCCCAGGCGCCCTGCTGGCGCGGCCCCCTCCCTGGCCGTGCCGGGAGGCCACCTGGGGGGTCCCACCTCCTCTGGTGCCCTACCTGGCCTCCTATTTATTCCCGTGACGCGAAAACCCTAGAACAGAAGTCGTTTTCCCAGTTTTCGTCGCGGAGCCGCCGCCACCCTCTGTTCTTCTTCGGGAGGGCTAATCTAGAGGCTGTTTTGGCCTCCGGTGAGGGGAGATCATCGCCATCGTCATCATAATCACCACTCCATCCTCCCTCCATGACTTCTTCTCTCATGTGTGAGTAATTCCCTGCTGTAGGCAAAGGGGATGGTAGGGATTGGATGAGTTAGATCATGTAATAGTTCGTCAGATTGTTGGGGGCATGTTGCCTATCATCTATTTTGGTGTTTATCATCTTTTCTACAACTTGTTGCTCTAAATGCTTGTCACTTGGGGTCCGAGTGCTACGTTTTTAGATCTGAACCACTTGTGTTTTCATGAGTATATTTATGTTCTTGATCCTATCTATGAGTTGTATGCACCTATTATGGTCCGGAATCGACGATCCAAAAGGTGACAGCTTGGGACACCAAAGGGGATGGACTATAATTTGAGGATTTCATGTATCCATTGAGTTTATTGCTTTGTTCCGGTGCTCTTTGACAGGAGCACCTTAATCTCCATAAGTTCTTTTTGGCCCCGTTCATAGCGGGGTGATAGGACAAAAGATGTTGTGCAAGTTCTTATTGCAAGCGCGCACAACTACCTACAGGATACATGCCTAATGTTTGATATTTGCCTAGATGATCCCTACTTTTCTGTGTGCCTTGCCCCGTGTTAAAATCTATTACATGTTCACTCTTATCCAAGCAGCGCCCAACCATCCATGTCCCTAGCCTACAGTGTTTTAATCCTGTTGGTTACTACTAGTTTATTTTCGCTGTTGCCACTACCACTATCATATCACCGTTGCTATTAATATTTTATTGCAAGCAAGTATATTTTAGGTGCGGTGAATTGACAACTCAACTGTTAAAGCTTATAAATATTATTTGGCTCCCTTTGTGTCGAATCAATAAATTGGGTTATCTTACCCACGAAGACTATCTCGATCCCCTACAGTTGAGGGTCATCAGATGATAAGCTAGACATGGTGTGGCCTTATAACGATAATTGAGCCACAACATGCATTACATTTCAATTAATTAACAACGTTACAGACTTACAATACATGAGAGCCTCCACTACATGATGTATAAAAAAGAAGACCAAGACGGTGATCAAAATATATTGAATTGTAGCTATCCATCATGTTTAGCATCCAATGTTATGCCATAATATAGCCATTACAAACATCATTTTGAAACACCAAAATGTGGGGCCCGCTCGTCAGTTTAGCTGTCAACGTTGATTAATGGTAATTTAAACTGGGATGCAAAAGCAGGAGTCGTAACCATTGTGAACGGGCACACACGAAGACGCCGCCGCCAGCTGCCTACTCCCTCCGCTTACGCATCCGTCGCCTCCTGCCGCCGCCGCCGCTGGTCCGTCGGCGAATCTCGGTTTTTGTCGGCATGAGGGTTTTGTTTTTTAATTTTTAGTATTTTTAGGGCTTGTGTTTTGCTCAAGAAGACGAGATGGCGACGGCTCCTTAAAGATGAAATAAGGGTCTCCCTGCCTAGTCCCCATCTTGGTGGTGCGTCTAGCATCATCGATGGGCGTGTGGAGATATGTTTTCGGTGGATTTGCTCGGATCTAGTCATAACTCGTCTATGTTCGCGTGTGTTCATGTTGGATCCTTCCGATCTACGATACTCTTCAACGGCGACGATTGCTGCTCTGGTGCGCCGGTCTTACGGGACTTTAGCACGACGACTTCCCGACTGTCTACTACAACAAGTTTTGCCCAACTCCGGTGAGGGAGGGGCGGTGACGGCGGCGCGCCTTCGGCTCGCTTCAGTGCTTGTAGTTGTCGCTAGGTGGTCTACAAATTTAGATATAAATTTTATTATTTTTAATGTTCTTTGTACTACCATGACTGAAGATGAATAGATCAGAAGTTTTTTCGCAAAAAAAAGGAAACTATGACGCAAAGAATTATACTGCATTTAGAAGTAGACCTAGCCATGGGCAGCCCGCCCCGGACGGCCCGACGGGACCCGGCCCGGAAATCTCGGGCCGGGCTTTCAAAAAACGCGAATTAACAAAGGATCGGGTCAGGCCGAGTCGGGCTTGGGCCTGATTTCTGCACTTCTTGGTCGGGCCGGGCCGGGCTCGGGCCTAGTTTTTCTACGTCGGGCTTTTTTTAGGCCCGACCCGACCCGAAAAATGCCCAGGTCTATTTGAAAGCTAGGTTTGTATAAAGTATTTGAGCAATACTACGGTTTTATCAAAAACCATAGTTTTGAATTTTTTGTGGTGTTTGGCTTAAATAAATACCACAGTTTTATAAACGGTAGTATTCGTAATACCATGGTTTCTCTGAAGTATTTAAAAAGGAGGTCTTGACCAGTTTTTTCTAATCTGAAAAAGAAAACCATGGTTTTTCAAGACCGAAGTATTCATTGACCAGGGAATTGAATACTAAGGCTGCGTTTGCGAACCTAAGTTTTGATAAAGTATTTGAAGAATACTATGGTTTTCTCAGAAACCATTGTTTTAGAAATTTTGAGGTGTTTGGCTTGAAAAAATACCATAGTTTTATAAACCGTAGTATTCTCAATACCATGGTTTTTCTGAAGTATTTAAGAAAGAGGCCTTCACTAGTTTTTTTTTCTAAACTGAAAATAAAAGCTGTGGTTTTTAGAAACTAAAGTATTCATTGTCCATGGAATTGAATACTAAGGTTTTCGATTACTATGGTTTTGAGAATACTTCATTGCCAAATTAGGCCTAAGGTTTTAGATTACTACGGTCTTAAAAATACTATGTTGTAAACATATACCTGATAAAAATGTAAGAAATATGTAAACTTGGTGATTTGTGCAAGAAGTTAAGAAAAGCTTGGTAGAAACTGCAATTTCCTCTTGCAATGGGTGAGGGGCGGAGCGAGACAACCACGGGAGGGAGACACCGCACCACCGCCGTGCGCCGCAGATCTTTTCCCCTGGGTCGGTCGAACCACGAATCAGCGAGCCGCATATTCGCGTCGCACTCGCACCCCGGAGGGAGCATGGCAGGTCCCTGATCCCAAGGCCAGGCCACCACTGACCACCCACCCCATCCATCCTTCCCCTCCACGCCACCGCTCCGCCCCCTACCCCGGCCCCACCACCCGCCGCGTCAGGTCAAACTCCACCATCCCTTCCCCTATCCTCCTCCTCCCCCCACCCATCCCCTCCTCCTCCCCTCCCCACGGCCGCCCCGCCCCGCCCCGCCCGAGCCACAAATCCCGGCGACCCCATCTACGCCGCGTGTCCGACACCCCCTCCAACTCCGTCCACGAATCCCCTCCGACCCCGTCTAAGAATTCCCCTCCGACTCCGACTCCGTCTCGCGGGCGGCGGACCAATCCGCGCGCGAGGGAGGGGCGGCCGAGGCTCTTTCCTCCTTCGCGCCCCGCATGGGCCGCTCCCCAGCCACGTACCACTACCAACTCGTCGACCGGCGGAAAGGCATCGGCTCGCGTTGGCGGGGGCTCTCCGGATCTGGCGCCGACGCTCGCCTCGCGCACTAGATCCCGTCCGGATCTCGGTCGCGGCCTCGCGGCTGCTGGTGCTCTACCGGCGGCCTCTCTCCTCTCCTCTCTCCGTCTAGCTAGCGCGCGCGACGCAGGTGCACCCACTGCTTGCTCGTTCCGGCGTATGATTCGATTTTCCCAAGCTCCCGCACACGATTGGCGTGACCCTAAGCTTGTTTTTGCTGCTTGTTGCCTCTTTGCTGCTACGTTTGCTTGCTGCTCGTGCGAATCTACCGATTTAGAGTATTTTGCTGTAAAAGGGCCAACGCGTACGGATTACGTAATGGAGCGGTAGATATTTTGATGAATTTGGCAGTATATAAATTGCATGGGTGAGATGCAGCTTTTGTGACGTGGGGAGCCCGTGGTGAGGTAGCGGCAGTTATATCTGAGAGCCAAGAAAGGGCACGCCATTTTGTGGGCAAATCGGTTGGCGCCCTATTCCAACGCCCCTTTTGGAAAGATACCTACCGGCTTTTAGGTCTGGTGTAAATTTGGAAACTTCTATTACAAATAATGGTGATAATTGTGCTCCCTGCCTGCTAGAGTAGTAACAAAAACAAACTTTTTCAAGCCTAACAGTACGAATTAATGGAACTGACTAGTTTTGCGCTTCAGAACTTTTCTAACTCAATCAATGTGCATTAGTTCAAGTCAAAATAATAATGATGTGCATTAGTTCATCCATATACATCATAAATGGCTTAACTAGTTTAGAGTTTGCTTCGTTTGCTCTAAATATTACTCCCTTAATTGGAGTATTTGCTTGTGCCAATTAAGCAAAGCACGAAATTGATTTTTCCTCGAAAACAACCTCATTTTTCAGTAATCTGGCATAAGTTTATTATCTGTAGTTACCTCACAGAAAATCACGGAGGTAGCTAAATAGTTTGACGATTAGCGTGAGAGATGGCTTTCCTATTTCAGCTACTTTTATTGAAAATTTACTTCTTGTAAATGTGTTGAACAATACTAATAATGTACCTTGATGTTTATTGCCTTTTCAGGGTTTGGGTAAATCTCATTTGAAGAGTATTTCCTGTACATGTAATTTCTGTTAAAATGGCGTCACTGAATAAAGTTGTTCCAAATAATGGAGATTCCAGGTCAATGTTACCAAATAAAATCACTGCACTGAATCCCAATGCTGCAGAGTTTGTCCCTTCATTTGTTATTAAACCATCCTTTGGTAATAGCACAGCTTCAGATGCAAGTAAGTCTGAATTTAGGGGGTCCCCTGGAAAAACAATCCTAGATAGGTCTGAGTCGTCCAAGTCTAATAACTCAGACGATGAGGCGCACCAGTTCTGGCGGAAGCAGCTTCCAGATGATATTATTCCAGACTTCACTACTTTTGAGAAAATCGAACAAGAACCTGAAGAACTTTCCCTTGCCGGATTATCCTTGAATGCACCCCCGTTCTATTGGACAAAAGCTAGCCGCTTGTCAAGAGAACACCAAGAGTTGTCTTCTTCAGCTGGCAACCTGGAACTTGGGCATACCAATTTATTTTATGAGGATAATTCACAGGCAACCTTTTCAACTGTTGGTTCAAGCAACTGGGAGCAAAATTACGTCGGTGATCTCCACTTTGCTAATGAAAGTCAGGACCCTCATTATGATTCTACCACGGGCTTTACTGATAGTTTTGCTAGTGAGTACGTTGCAGCATCAGATGGCCATTTTGACCCCCTAGAGTATTTAGCGTCTCAGTTTCCTGGATTTTCGGCAGAGAGTCTTGCGGAGCTGTACTATGCAAATGGATGCGACTTCAATCATACTATTGAAATTCTCACCCAGCTAGAGGTAATCTCTTGTCTGTAAAATATTCACGCTAACCAAACATCCACCCAAAGCATTGCTTAACATAGCTGTCTTTTGACGTATATGGCTGAATCATAAACGATGAAATTTCTTCTGCTTAAGGCACCAGTATTAAATTTATCAATTGAAAGCCATTATTAAAATCTCTTTTCTCTTTATTTGGTAATGTACATTGCTTCAAGCAGTTGTTTTACAACTGCAACATTCAGTAGCATCTCCAAGGGTTATTTTTTCTTTTGATTTTCAGATGCAAGTGGATCCTACTTCCAATCAGACAATGAATTTGACCCCTAGCGCACCAAACTTTAGCACGGGGGACTTCCCTGCTCTGCCAACAGCAGAAGATCAGAATGGTTTCTCTAAGGGAGATATGGATATCCTTGGCTTCTTCAGTGGACGCAATTCTTCCACCATATCTAGTGGTACTGGTGATTTTGTTTCAGCTGTTCGGAAACTTGCATCGCAGAATTCTGGTCACGGGAAGTTCAAGAAAGGTCCTGATTACGGTAATGGTGTCTCTACCGTGTCTGGACCCAAGCAGTACGGTTTTGGCACTAAAGCATCTTCTGGGAACAAGTATCAAAGTGTTAGTAGTGCACGTGCAGCTGCAACTCCATGGCTTGATACTGGTGATGCAGTCGGTAATACTCATCTGAATATTATAAGTTATTCATGGTGCAGCGCAATTTTTTCCTATGTATTTGATGTTTTTGCATATTGTATTGTTGTTATCCTAGATAGTTGGACTAGAACTATGTGGGTCCTGGATAGATCTCATGAGGCAAATTATTGTTGGATGTACATAATTTGAAGTGTATTATTGTATTTTCATGCTTTCCTTCTAGATAGATGCAATTATAGACTGATGGATTTTCTTTGTATGTGGCCCAACAGCAAACATGTATTCAGAATCGAGGGAAGAAGCTCGTGATTTTGCCCGTGTCCGAAATGCATGTTTTGAGCAGGTGAGTAGTTTGATTGTGGTCTCAGATGTTTGGTTGTATTCTTCTTCTAATACCACTGTACGTGTTACATGTTTACATTTGCATGTCTTGTTTAGATATATGTTCATAAGGAATATTGTAATAAAACCACACAGAGAACCATGGTAGGAATTTGTTCACGGTTTGGCCTACATTTTGAATTTGAAATTGTTAATCAGTTTTTGTTGAATTCAACATTTTGTAATTTGTTTTTGGTGTATGTATTGCATGTGTGTACCATTGTCATTTGCTTATGTTTTTGTAACTGCAGTCAAGAATAAGCATCATGTCTACCATTTTAACTTCGATCTGATTAGATGTCTATGAAAATTAATCTTTGTTCCTACCATCAATGGCATAACACTGTCTTGTTCCTTTCCTTTCTGAATAGAAGGACAGAGACTATACATGTTTTTGTATATCTTTCCACTACTCATATGCAAGTTTGCGAGCCATACAAAATGGTGGATTTGTGATGCTTATTTTAAGAAAGGGCAATTGTGGACCTGAATCTACTATCATATCATGTATTTCATCCAGGATGTCACTAGTTGTTGCGTGCTGCATGTTTGATTCACAGTTAATTTTTGTTAGTTGGAATATTGATGGAATGATGTACTTGGCAGGCTAGACAAGCTTACCTAGTTGGCAACAAAGCTCTGGCCAAGGAACTAAGCATCAAAGGTCAGGCCTATAACACTCAGATGAAAGCAGCTCATGAGAAAGCTAGAGAAGCTATTTATCGACAGAGGTTGCTGGATTGCTTTCTCCCCTTTATTTCTATGATATCTAATAGCTGCTCCGTGAATTGTTTCTGACATCTTTATAAGCAGTATGTTTGATGCTAGATTTTTGTTTCATTGTTCAGGAACCCTGGCTCTTTGCAACGGGGGAGTGATCGTCTGATTGATTTGCATGGCCTCCATGTGAGCGAAGCAATCCATATCCTTAAGGTTGAGCTCGGCTCCCTGAGGAGTATGGCGAGGGCTTCAGGCGAAAGGATGCAAGTCATGGTATGTGTTGGGACAGGCCACCACACCAAGGGTTCTCGTACTGCAAGGTTGCCTATCGCCGTCGAGCAGTTCCTTTTGGATGAAGGCCTCCATTACACGCAACCCCAGCCCGGCCTGCTCCGTGTCACGGTGTACTAACATCTCTTAGGTAAGCACCACAGAGAAAAAGCAACGAAAAAAAAGGAGAAAAGAGATGCAGGAGAAAAACAAAAAATGGTGCTGTTGGAACACTGTAAGTTCTTGGTAGTTGTATATTAAAAGAGCCAGCAGGAGAAGAATAGCCTGACAAAACAGAATACAGTGTAAAATTATACATAGATTCATTCAATTCACATTCCATTCCCCTTCTGCCGTGCGTATTCATGATGTTTCTATGGAGGCATGCGATGTGAGATGAACTGCCTTCAGGACTGATCACATATATAGGTCACACGTGAAACATGGGAAATTCCCTGGTTTAGTATTTTGCTGTTCTAAGAACATGTTTGTGAACTCCGTAAAATTTGGGACAAAATGTGATATACCTTGACCTGTTTATGTTGCCTGTAAAGTTTATTTAAGAAAACCAGTACTACTGTAACTGCACAAAAATGGAGCCATGCTATCTACCATACGGTTCACCCCAGCGAACATATATCAGCAGGAAGTGACCGTGGGCAATTCAGTGGAATGTGTAAGCACCTGGAAACACCTATGGAAAACCAATGTTTGTCCCGAAGATTCAGTTTTGATTACAATGCTTACATCGAAGGCATGTTATGGATACGGCCTTTTGCATGTTATGCGGATTTATTATCGGATTTGCTAGTTCGCATCTAGATGAAAATTAGTAATGTCACATCTAAGTTCTAACGTTTTTGATCAAATGATGGCGTTCTAAGATTTGTGCTGTATTTTTTTGTTGAGGGGAACGTGCTCATGTGTCCGTGATCGCTTGTCCGGCACGCTTACATAGGTCAATTTTCATGGGCCACGAATTTTCTCTCCAGCCGATTTGTTTCTTCCTTCATGGGTCACACAAAGAGATAAGAGAGAGAATAAAAGAAGTGAGAGTGAAGAAAACGTATTACCCCATGAGCCGATTTCTGTAGTTACATTCTTTTAGTTATCTATTTTTATTTTCTAGCTGCCATTTCTTTCTTCTTCTTTTCAAGAGAATTTTCTATGGACTCTTTAAGTTTTCTGTAGTTTATTTCCTTTTTTCATTTTCTTTTTTATTACTCCTTCCTTTTTTGATATAAGATGCCTAAGCTTTTTGCAGGAATATTAACACGTAAGTATAATGCTACAATTATAGTACTGATCTGCCCCTAGAAAAATCATTTGTTGATGTGAGGCTCTTGGTCGGACGGGATAACAATCGTTCTCCTCAATTAAAGGGATTGCATGCGATTCACCCGTAGGTATATTTGCCGAAACGGGTGATATAATATCAATATGCTTTGTATTTTAGAATTTTTTTCAAAATCTTAGGTACCTTACATCAAGGAACAGAGGGAGAACAGAAGGAGTACGTCTATGTGTATCTCTCTTTCTCGCTCCGCTCCATCCACTTTACAAAGTTCAGCTTTTCTCCATGTGGAGCTGGAGGGCAACAACATATTTTGAAATATATATTTAATTTTCAGTTCTAGTTTTTGCTCGGTTTCCTCTCTTTTCTTTTTAATTAGAGTAAAGTCTAAAATAAACCTCAAACTCATGGGCCTCGTCGAAATTAAACCTTCACCTTTGTACCCTGTATTCTCTGATCCCGGTGTAAATCGACCTTTAGGTTGTTTCCCAAACAGGGAGGGATTGCAGACGTGGTGTGGGAAGGCCGGGATGGTTGTGTGAGTCATCCAGCCACGCTGGACGTAGACCGGTTTCGATGGATCTCGACGAGTACAATGCGCGGCAGATGGACGAGCGGCGCGGTCCCCTGTATGGAGCCGCCGCCGACAAGCTAGACATGACTACATCTACGAGTTCTCTATCGTGTTCGCTCGGCCGTTGTGCTCCCTGGCCAAGCCACCGCCGCTCCCTAGCAGTAAAGCCTTTGCGTCATCACGCCGGAGCACCATGAGCAATGCCCTTCTCTACACCATGGGCCATGGCTAGCCGAGGCATGTCTTCTTCTTCATCTCTCGTAGCAGCAAGCTAATTGTTCGCTGCTAACATCCGTACGGCTCACCGATACAAATAATTACAGTGCGTCCAAGCACAGATACGTGATGTTGCAAAATAGTCGCAAAACAGCTTATTTGGTGTCACGTCAGAAAATCCACTCCCAAAAACAGCTTGAGGTTGCTTTAGACCGGGATTGGAGAATACAGGGATTCAAAGTTGAGGGTTCAATTCCGACCAAGGATATGAGTTTAAGATTTATTTCAGACTTTACTCTTTTAATTAATAGATTGACTGATTGAGGCAAATGCTTCCGCTTTCTATTTTTTCCATTTTTGCTATTGATTTTTCTTCCTTTGCCATTTAACCACTTCCACCAAGGGCAATGCCTAGTAGATGCCAGTGGTCATAACTCATAGCCCATAACACAAAAAGACATGTGGCAAACCAGAGAACAACGCGTTTATAGCCCATAACAAAAAACACCAGCCAGTGTGGGAAAGATTAAGTTCTGATGAAGTTAACACGAGGCCATCATAGAATGGAACAAAAACATATTAGTCTCCCAGCATCTCTTCAAATTCAGATATATAATGCATAAAAAAGTTCTTTGGTAGGTAAAAGTTTTCATCGACGATTCAGGAGTACGGAGCTTCATTACAGGGCAATGCAGAGAATGCAGCATCATATAAGCGTTTGGTGATTTGCAGAGAGGACTGGGCATACGCCAGAAATGGAGTACATGTCACACCACCAAGGACACAGCTCAATAAAAACAAGAATTGAAAACACGCTAGAGGTGCATGGGTTAAAGTAATGAGCTGCAAATTTTAAGAATTGAAGGTTACTACCCAGTATTAACTACAAACACATGACTGGGTGAGTTATATTCTCTGTAAGGTATGTAAGCTGCAAATTAGTTGATATCATCAATATACGGCCATGCAAGTTTCATAAAAATGGAAAGTAAGTTTTGTATATGCCCTTTGTATATCTTGTAACATACATGGAAAAGCTAATCCAGAAGGAGATAACAAACAAATCTCCCTAATGCATAAAAGCAGGGCAAGATCAAAACTTAAGATTGGTGGATAGCAAGCTGCATACTAAAGATATGCTTGAAGAAAATTAAACATTTCAAACGCAGATAATATATTATCTCACATTTGCTCCATAAAGGAACTACAAGAGTGACAACAATAGATCAAGTCACTAGGTTCATTCTTAAAATTGAACACTCCCATTGCAGGGTTGGTTACAAATTCTTCATGGCTGCAAAATTGCTCATTTGCTCAAAGCAAAGAAGGGCATGCACCCAGACACTACAGAAAAGAGAAATACAAATTGAAGTGCATGCCTGATTTTCCCCACACAGCTTCAACTAAAAGATTTGGCATATACCCAACAACTCATGTGTACTAAGACACTAGTGCCATATGAAGTGAGTATGTTAAGCATCACTGACCATTTGATGTCCATTCCGCAAAACAGGGTACGTAAGGCAGACCTTTCAAGAAATCTCCAGAAGTGCATATAACATGCACTTTCTGATTATCCATGTCGTATGATAATATCTTCTCCTTACTGTCAGTAAGGAAAATCAAATTAGATTCTGGATGAATTGCAAATATCGAGTAGTACTCATCATTTTTGCAACAATCCCTTCCAAGCAGATCAAAACAGTTAATGTTACACTTCAAGGTCCACTGTCCACTATCATAATTCTCAAGAACCCAAATAGAGAGCGGAACTGATCCACGTCCGACGAATCATGTACGATTCACGTACGATGTGCCAATCCATCCATACACTGTGATGTACTGTGCTAATCGGATGGATTTGAGGCAACGTCGTACGGGCGTCGGACACAATTACATCGTACGTATAGCAGGGTTCAATAGAGAGTTGGCAACCATCTTGATTCTCCTGCCAAACATCATGATTCACCTGCCAAACATAGAGGCGTCCCTGTGACTGCCCAATGGAAGCACAACCATAGTTGTTTGTCATGCCAGGTGGCGTTTTAATTTTCCTCCAAGCATTCCTTTTCATGTCCACTGTGACTATGGACGAAGATGGAGTAGGGAAATGCATAATGCCATTCAGGAAGATGCCTTCTAAATCACAAGCCATATACTCACTGCCATCATTGCACTGACTCTGTATGGAAGTCCACCGTCCAGTTTCCGATGAGTAGATCATGGCCGCGGACAGGCCATATGTATAAGACGTGTCCATCTGCACAAACACCAAAAAGCGGGAAGGCATGGCCAGATCAAAACCAAAAAGTAGCTGCCTAGGTTAAAACTCGAAAGGTGGTCCGGCAATTCTATAGGAGGCAACACAGTCCACTCATGAGTAGCAGGATTGCAGACAACGTAATCGAATTCCTCGGCCTCGGGCCATTTGAAACAGCTCCCGGGTCCTGACCTACGGATAAGATTCCAACTAATTTGTCTAGGATGGCGCGATTTCCAGCATCTGCAAAGGAGATGGCTGGTGCTGCATTGTTGGACACCGAAAAATTTATAGCTGCCACGCAGGAAACGGAGATTGGGGTCGACAATGGAAGGACTTTTCCCGGAAAGATTGCGGAACCGCCAACCGCAATTGAAGTAGAAGAAGCCAGACAAGGTGTGTGGCGAGCTCTTGCGGACGTTGGGGTCGGAGCAGAGGGCGCGCCATTGCTTGGAGACGCATTTGAAGTGGAAGAGCGAGATGTAGGGCACCCGCGAAAGGATCTCGATGAGAATGTCCTCCGGGAAGATCGACGCGGGCTCCTCCTCCCCATGCTGCTCATCCTCCCGCTTCATCTTCTTGTTCTAAAGAAATGGTGGAGACATTCGTTTAGGTCACGGATCGATTTCACGGACCGCACCTGAGAGAAGACGGGGATGACGGCGAGGTCAGGAGGCAACGGCGGCGGCGGCGGCGTCGGCGAACGGGATGGATCCCCCTCGTTTCGGCCACCGTGGGCGGTCGCCGGAGGCTGGTCCCGCTTCCCGAATCCTTGCTCGCCGCCTTATCGTCCTTCTGGAGGCATTGCGGCTCTGCTCCCTGAGCGCGGTCGCCGGGCGGCTGCACAGGTCGGCTGGTGGAGGGAGGGTTTGGGAATGGGGAATGGTGGAAGGAGCGTTGGCGGCGACAGACTGTCACTACTTGTTTTTTTTTTTTGAGAATTTAAAACCTTTATTAATCAACATTCACCACAGTACTGATACAAGGATTATGGGGGTTTATAAGCCACAGGTGGCGCCCCTGCGAAAGCGAACCAGCATGGATAGCTACAGATCGAGCATCATTATTGGATTTCAACAAGTCAGATGCAAAACTGCATTGATCAAAGTACTTCCTCCTTAAGTTTACTTCCCTTACCACCGAATCATTGTTGCCCCCTCTCCCATCTTTGATATCTCGAACCACCAATTTGTTTTCAATGATGATGATGATCTGCTTCACCCCCAAGTCTCCAGCCAAAGCCTGGGCTTCTCAGCATGCAATGGTGTCCAAAGTTAGAGGACAAACAAGGCCAGGAATAACCAAAGCTGAGGATCCGAGGTACAGTCCTGTAGGGCTTCTGCAAACAGCCGCAACCACTCCTGTACTCCCATCGTCCGAAGCGGTACTACAGCATTTGATTAAGAAATGATCCTCCCGCGGACTCATCTGAGCAGGAGGCACCATCGGTATCGCATGTGGGGGACGAGTCCCATTCCTTGCTGCATGCGATAATGACCCACCTGGAGGTTTCAGATTAGCCAAGTTCACCTCTTTTATGAAACTTTTGATGAATCCATTTGTGGCCATTGGACTCTGAAAAATAGATTCGTGTATAGCCTTCCGACGAGCTGTCCAAATGGCCCACATGGTCACCACGATCTGAAGAAACAAGTCAGTACTCACTGTTTCCTGAAGGTGGAAGAGCCAAAGTTTTGCATTGGGAATATCATTGCTAGAGATGGCTTCCAGCACTTCATCCCCTTCCAGAGCCCAAACACACCTCGACATAGAACAATGAAGCAAAGAGTGAGACCATGAATCAGGCATACCGCATAGCGAGCAGGTATCCGTAGTGCTCATATGTCGATGGTGCCGAATATCTTCAGTAGGAAGAGAGACTTTTGCTAACCGCCAGAGGAAGCTTTTTATTCGAGAGGGTACACTGATCCCCCACAGGGAATTCCAGCCTGACTCCTCGCTCCTTCGATCTGACGAGCCAACAGTTCCCGCAAGAAGATCCTCTCTCACCCTTCTGGTTTGCATGAGATGGTGGTAACAAGATTTAACAGAGAAAAGGCCCCTGCGGTCCGGTTGCCACCCCCAGAAATCCTCCATAGGCATTGTACTGATTGGGATTGACATGATTATTGAAACATCAGCCGGCAAGAAAATCCTTCTCAGTTCTTGGACATTCCAGCATGCGGATGTATTATCCAGGAGCTCCGAAACAAAGGCAGGGCCATTATTCACCAGCCTCGCCAAAGGCTTCATCGCATGAACCCGGGGCAACCAATTATCAGTCCAGATTTTGGTGGAGAGGCCATTACCAATACGTTTAATTAGACCTGTTGCTAGAGCCTCCCGACCCTCCAGCAAAGCTCGCCAGATTTGACTAGGGTGAGACCCAAGTGTCGCATCCATAATAGAGCAGTCTGCAAAGTAGACTGCTTTCAGAAAACGGGCACAGAAGGACTCTGGACACGTCAGAATTCGCCAAACCTGCTTAGATAGGAGAGCAAGATTAAACACTTCCATATCTTTAAAACCTAGACCACCAGAACTCTTTGGTTCAGTCATAGATTTCCAGGAGACCCAATGTGGTTTCCTCTTTCCCGCTTTGCTGCCCCAAAAGAACTGCCTTATAATTTTGTTTAACTCTTCACATAAGCCTCTCGGTAACTTAAAGCAAGACATGGAATATACCGGCACAGCCTGAGCCACCGCTTTAATTAACACCTCTTTCCCTGCATATGATACCGTATCATCGATCCATCCCTTCACTTTCCCCCAGACTCTATCTTTGATATACTTGAAGGCCCCCGTCCTGGAAGCTCCAATATCTGATGGCATACCCAAATATTTTTCATTAAGAGTCTCCGTTGGGACATGGAGAACAGCCTTAACTTCTTGTCTGACCAGTTCTGGGGTACCCTTGCTGAAAAATACTGATGATTTGTCATAGTTCACCCTCTGACCAGAAGCTTGACAGTAGGAATGCAGTAGGTTTGACACTTCCACCGCCCCTAACCCATTTGCCTTGAAAAACAGCAGGCTATCATCAGCAAAAAGGAGATGGTTTACCGGTGGTGCTAACGGCGCCACTTGTAGACCACTTAGTTGTGATGATTGATCTCTTGATTTGAGGAGGCCTGAGAGGCCCTCCGCTGCTAACAAGAAAAGGTAGGGCGAGATAGGATCTCCCTGCCGAATACCCCTTGAAGGTTTGAAATCCTCCAACTTCTTCCCATTGAACATGACTGAAAAGGATACTGACTTTACCATATGCATTATCCTTGAGACCCACTGAAGGGAGAAACCAAGTTTTAACATAATAGCTTCCAGATAGTCCCATTCAACTCGGTCATAAGCCTTCATCATGTCCAATTTTATAGCACAATGCCTATGTTTCAGAGATTTATTTCGCTTCATGAAATGTAAGCATTCATAGGCCACTATAATATTATCAGTGATATTTCTCCCAGGAACAAAAGAAGACTGTTCTGGAGAAATTATTTCTGGAAGAACTAGTTTCAAACGATTAGCCAACACCTTAGAAGCTATCTTGTAAAGAACATTGCACAAACTTATGGGTCTAAACTGAGTCAGAAGCATGGGTTTTTTTACCTTTGGTATAAGCACCAAGAAAGTATTATTTATGCATTCCGCACTTTCCTCCCCTGACAGAATCTTTAGAACTCCTGTCGTAACAGCCGTCCCGCATGTATCCCAATGTTTCTGAAAGAATTGTGCAGGGAATCCGTCTGGACCCGGCGCCTTCAAAGGCGCCATTTGAAAAAGAGCTGTTTTAACTTCAGAAGCCGTGAACGGAGCATTGAGGCCTTCATTCATCGCTGCCGTAATCTTCACTGGTACAAAGTCCAGAACCTCATCAATATTTGTTACGCCCTCAGAAGTGAAAAGCGTAGCATAAAATTGAGTAGTCATTCTTTCCAGCTCACCAATATCAGTTATCACATCCCCATTGCCATTCACAAGTGACTTGATCAAGTTCTTCCTTCTACGCATAGTTGCACGTATATGAAAGTATCTTGTGTTTTTATCACCACTCTCCAGCCACTGCACTCTTGAGCGTTGCTTCCATAAGATTTCTTCACGGTGATATAACTCAACCAGATCCTCTATGATCTTTAGTTCTCTATGACAAGGTCCCGAGCGACCCGGCACTTGTCGCAGAATATTCAGCTCCGATTTCAGATTTCGGATCAGAGCCCGGACATTTCCAAAGGTGTGCTTGTCCCAGGCAGATAAATTCCCAGCAAGATCAGCAAGCTTATCCTTCAGATTTTGCACCGATATACCTTGCTGGTCCAGTGACCAACAGCCAGCAATGCAATCAGCCAACCCCGAGTGCTCTTCCCACGCAGCCTCGTATCTGAAAACTTTCTCCCTTCGAGTCACCAGGGACTCGTCAAGCTGCAGTAGGATGGGGGAGTGATCCGAACTAGCTCCCACATGGTGTTCCAAAAGAGCATTAGGGAACATAGAAGACCACTGGTTATCTGCAACAGCTCTATCCAATCTAACCCGAGTGAAACTGCCGCCTGCAACTCGCTTCTCGAAAGTCCAAGGAGTTCCTTTGAAACCCATGTCAACTAGCCCACATATATCAAGGGTGTCACGGAAGCCATCCAATTGTGCTTGGCTACGTTGTCCAACACCATCGTGTTCAGAGTGCAACAAAACTTCATTAAAGTCCCCCATTGCTAACCACGGAAGTCCAGATTGTACTGCCAATGATTTAAGCGAGTCCCATGTTTTATATCTCTCATTCACCTGGGCTTCTCCATAAACACAGGTTAATCTCCATGGATCAGACCCAAGTTCATTTATCTTTGCATCTATGAAATATTTCGACGAACCCAACACCTCCAAATTTATCTCGTCATTCCAGAAGATGACAAGTCCTCCACTCCTACCGGAGCTACTAACAGCAAAAGAATTTTTGAAACCAAAAGAAACAGCAAGAATTTCAGCCCGTGCCTTCTGAAGCTGAGTCTCAACCAGACAAAGCACGGATGGGGCGTGCTTGTTCGCCAACTCGCGAACCTCTCGAACTGTCGCGGGCCTACCCAACCCGCGACAGTTCCAACATAACAGACTCATTGAATCTCTCGAACTGTCACTACTTGTCCGTGAGAAGAGGAAAAAGTTGTGGACTTTTTTGGTCGGCCCAATTGAGCCCGTGGGCTTGTTTGGGCGCATGTGATTTTGTTTTGATTGCAGACATGCTTTTCATTTTACTTTATTGTACTCCCTCCGATCCATAAAAAGTGTCGTACATTTTATACTAAGTTAGTACAAACTTTGTACTAAGTGGGCGACACTTTTTATGGATCGGAGGGAGTACCTATGCATTGGAACCCCTAAAAACCCCTAAAAAAACCTAAGAAAATAACCCATGCATTGGACGAAAAAGTAAGGGCCCTAATAAAGACCAAACGTTAGCGCAGAAAGATGGCAAGGCCGAACATTTTGGTGTCAATTTTAGCACATGTGAGATGCCAACTTTCGTTGTTACATGATAACTTCTACTAATACATGTCAATTTTTGCTAATAATTGTCATCTATACACACCTAAAATTGCCATCTAACGGAAGAGGAATCATTCAAACGAGATGAGATTATCTATAATATGAAAATCTCCATCAAACTATGTCTTTGTGTACAATGACAAAGATGATAAGTTAAATTTTTTACCTTTGATGAATTTCATCGAGCACCTTATGCGCAAGGAGGATGAAACCAACTGGCTTCTCTTCGTAGAGTGGATGGCATATCGACTCAGTTGCAACAGTGGCACTGATGCTCAGACGAAGCTCCTTATCGTTTGCCGGTCCACTATAGACCAAACAATTGGCAACACAGAGTCATTGTTGCCGCCCGAGGCAACGACAACTCGACTCGGTCATGAAGGTGGCGCGGTTTCCCGTGGACTTCTGGTGGCCCCTAATCGATCTCCTAATGGCGAAGGCGAGCTGTAGGGGGGAACACGGGCTGTGGTGCTCCGGTGAACAACGGAATACGCTGAAAATCACCGCCGCAACAGATCCCAAGTCGACGGGTGAAGGGTATTCCAAAGACCGTCGAGAGTGGGGTGGGGTCGAGGGTGGGCGGAGCTGTGGTTGAAGCGACGAAATTATCGATGGTGGTGTTGGGAAACGTAGAAGAAAAAAAAATTCGTTCCTACGAAGCAAGAACCCAAGATCATCCTAGAAGATGGCATACAAGGTTTAGGTCAAAGCTCACCAACGGATGTAGCGGAAGTAGAGTTGGTGAATCTTGAAGAATATCTCACGAATCGTTCCATGAACAATCCCATGATCTGTCCCACGAACAAGTCCCTCGATCAAGATCTCCGAGGAAGAAGAAGCTCCTCGAAGAAGGATCACAGTTATGATCCCTCTACCGGTATCCACACGTCCGGTACAACAATCCGGCAGCGCTCCGCCGTCCAGAGAAGAACGCCTCCGAGAAAACTAGAGGGAGAAAACCCTAGCGGATTCCAATCTAGAACGGAGTATAAACCGGGGTATAATGTGGAGCAACTAGCAACTAGAACAAAAGGGGGGGGGGGGGGCGCAGGGGGGGGGGTTATGGGGTGCGCCTCCCCCCTGATACGTCCCAAATGTATCTATAATTTCTGCTTGCTCCATGCATGTTTTGTGTGATATTGTTATGATCTAGATACACTTTCATACAATTTTGATCATATTTGGACTAACTTATTAACTCAGTGCACCACAGTGTCAGTTCCTGTTTTCTGCTGTTTTTCTATTCCAGGTTTCCCCCATATTAAAAATGCTCCAAAAATTCGGATAAAAAATCAGCGCATCGGAACCTTCCGGAATCAGCAAAGTGGGGTCGTGCCGAGGGGCGCCTGGACCCCTGGTGGCCCCCCTTCGCCTATTTATTCCCCATGACGGGAAACCTACGAAGACAGAACCCATTTTCGCGATCTCGCCTCTGTTTCGCCGCCGCCGCGCTTCCAAGATCGGGAGCGCCAGCAGACCTCTTCTCGGCACCCTGTCGGAGGGAGGATTGACCTCCAGGAGCTTCCCCTCCACCATGGACGCTTCCCGGATGTGCCCTGAGTAGTCTCCCTTGGACCATGGGTCCGTGATCAGTAGCTATGTGATGCTCTCCTCCCCTCTTTGTTCTTCATGGTTTAGACCTCGTGAGTTGCCCTACATGATCGAGGCACATATGTAATTTTCTGTTGTTGCTATGCTGAGTTTGCTGGGATCTGATGGATTATGAGATTATGTTTAGATTGTGATTAAGTAATATATTTGGTTCTTTTCTTTTATATTTTTGTTCCTAAGTAATTTTTGCAAGTTCTCTGTTGCTGTTTATTGCTTTGCCAAGTAGTAGGTAGTGACTCCAAGAGGGAACGTTATGCTCGATTGTGGGTTCATGGCCCCCGATGACACACTTGAGTGACAGAAACATGAGTCTAGGGGATGTGTTGTTTCCACAAGGGGGAAAACAACGATGCTTGTAACCACGGTTGCAAGGATTGTTTACTTTACGCAAAGTGCTTTTTAATGCAGTTGTCTGTTGCTTTGGGTTTACACTTTGGGTGGGGCTCGCAACTTAATACCAGCGAGATGTTCTGGATAGATATCTCAAGGTGGATGATTAGTAGTAGATGCAGTTGGATTTCGGTCTACTTATTTTGGCGTACCGCCCATGCTTTTGAGCCTCGTTCTTTCTTTGTAACATAGTTAGCGTTGCGGTGCGTTTTTAATCCTGTCAATTTCCCAGCTGTAATTTATTTACCTCGCATAGTTGTTTTATCGTCTTTTGGGAGAGATACATCACTAGTGAACATCACGGGACCCCGGTCCATATTCTCATCACTGTTTACACGCTCTTTTATTTTCCTGCTTTTACTTTCTAGTTGCTATCACCATTATCATTATTATCTGTTGCGTTGATCCTTTGTGAACAACAAGGCCGGAGAGATTGACAACCTCTCTGTACTCGTTGGGAAGCAAAGTTATTTGTGTCGTGTGTAGGTCCACGTCAGTTGCGCCGTTGACACCTACTTATCATCTCCGGAGTCCTACTGGAGACAAAACTTGGTATCTTCACCGAGGGAAATTTACCGCTACACTACATCTCACCTTCCACTTGGGGTAACCTACGAGGAGAGAGTATCAAGCAAATTTTTGGCGCAGTTGCCGGGGACTCCGAGTGCTAAGATAGGGGAATTGCACACTATCTTTTACCTTTGCTTTTTAGTCTTATTAGTTTACCTTTCAGTTTTTATCTCTGTGTCCTATATCAAAAATCACAAAAAAATTTATTTATCCTACTAGTAGTTGTCATTATGTCTGGGCCTTTTGCCTTTGTTGAGACAAAGGTTCTCACCTTTAAACAAAAAGGTGGTGAAATTTTAAAAGATGCTTGGTATAGAATTAATAATTATCAGAAAAGAGCCACCAAGAAGCAATCCACTACTATCCTTCTTAGAAATTTTTATGTTGGAATTACTCCTTGGAATAGGTTCATTCTAAATACTGCTATCAATGGGAATTTCCTAGAAGCCCCAATTTGGGAGTCCCTTAATGTTATTGAAAATTTTGTTGGAAATCTCCCTGTTGCTAGCATTCAAGAGGATATCACTCTAGTTCATATTATGAAAAAACTTGAAAAGATAGAACTAGAAATACCAAGCATAAGTAGGATAAATGAGTTGGATCGTAAGATTCAAGGGAATTTGAATAGACTTGATGGCTCCATGCATAAAATTATTAAAACTTTGGAGACCATCAAATTCCATGATTTGGATCCTTCTAGGATAGATAAGATTGAGGAAATCATTAACACTCTAGGAACTACTTTCTCCTCAATCAAACCAAAAAGGGGTAGAAACTCCTGCAAGAAGGGAACCTAAGTTAAATTATGTCCCTAAGGTTCCCCGGCCTAAAAATAATCCACCCATCGCCAAGGAAGTTGAAACCGTGAAAACTTTGGAAGAAATACCCCTTTTTGATAAATTTATAAATGAAATTCCCATTGATTTCACGCCTTTTGGTTTTATCCCTAGAAGTATCTTCATTAGGCCTTTATTTGAAAGACCTCTTAAGACTAGTTGTACAATTGAAGAACTTTTTGATGATCTTGATGATGGTTCGATTGATACAACTTGATATTTTGCTTTATGCCTAGCTTAAAGGCGTAATAGAAAGCGCTTGTTGGGAGGCAAACCAAGATGTTTTTACTTCTGCTTTTAGTGGTCTTGATGATTTTTACTACTGTAGCAACATCATTGTATCTTTATTTTCAAGCTTTGTGCGAAGTTATAGCCTCTTATGATCAGGGAAGCAAAAGTTGTGACATGTTGTCCAGAAAACATATTTTGTCTGCTTGACGAAAAAAAATCGAAAAAAATCACCAGTTCATATTTTTGAGCTAAATTTTTTAAACAGCATGCTTTTTACATTTGTGAAACTTTCGTATGTTCAGAGTTTTTTTATTTGAGTTGCAGAAGTGCCCCGAAAAAATTCTCTACTACCTGTTGTTCTGTTTTTCACAGATTCTGGCACGTTTTGCCTATCTTCGCTTTTGCAAACCTTAAGCTTGATTTTTCTTTGCAAAAACTTTTTGGACATCTTGAGAAACAGTAGCTATTCAAGAATATATTTATATCCAGTGGGAAAAAATTATTTTATTAAGGGTACTAACCTCTCTAATCAGCTTATGATGAGTTATGTGTGAAGGGAGTTTTCAAGTGTGCGAGGGAAGATGATGAAAGAAGATCCGGGAGTGTCGAACGATCATGCTTGGGGATGCCCCCATGCATCCCCAATAAATATTCAAGGAAACTCAAGCGTCTAATCTTGGGGATGCCCCCGTGCATCCCCTTCTCCATCAACAATCATCAGTTCGTCCTTCGCCTCACTATATTTTTATCACTTCATGCGTTATGTGCTATTCTTGGAGCGTCTCGCTCTTAGGTTTCCTTTTTAGTTTTCTTTAGATTTGCTTGATGTTCATAACAAGTTAGACCCCAGCTTACCTTGTGTGGGAGAGAAACACGCTCCACTCCAATCTAGAACACATCATAAGATTTTTTTCATGCTTACCTTTTCTCTGTTGTGTGTTCTTTATCTTTTCGTAGCTGCTGCCATGTTTAGTTTTAGTTTTAGTTTTGTATTTAGCAAGAGCCTTGGCTTTTGTTTAGTTTGTTGCTGGAACTCTCTTTAGTTTTCATGTTTATCTTGTTAAGAGAGTTGGTTGTTGCACTGAGTTGTGTCTTGTCTTGGAAGTAGGTAATTGAGGTTGTTATTCAATGATAGTAGTAACCGGCAATAGTTTTGAGGTATTGTTGTGAGTAATGTTTGAACTTTTGGTGTCAAGCGCTCTAGCCTATTAGTGATAGGTTTCGTATTTTGGGCAATCCGTGTTTATTTTCAAAACCTACAAAAACTAGTTGAGAACTCTAGCTACTAGATGGATCACTAATCTTTGGAGGGATCGGATATTAGAGCACACTCACGTACCATGAGTCGAGGATGCGCAAGGATAACCAAACCCCCATACACTCCTCCTCGGGGTACTTGTCTCTTTGTGAACCTCCTTATTAGATTGAGAGTTACCGATAATAAGTGCATGAGTTCTTCAGACTAATGTAAGTATTGAAAGTTGACACTTCCACCTCCTCATATTTGCTAGCCTCTTCGGTACCGTGCATTGCCCTCTTCTCACTCCGAGAGTTGGCGTCCACCTTCGCCGGCGCATACAAACCCTTGGCATGATACGCTCTGTCATCATAAACCTCCCTATATCTTTCCTCAAAACAACCACCATACCTACCTATCAAGGCATTTCCATATCCTTTCCGAGATATATTGCCATGCAACATCCACCTCTTCATGACTTGATCTTCATGTCATACATGTTCCTGCTACATTGGCAGAGGCATACCTTTGCATACATCATGATAGCTACATCTTCTTTATGTTTGAGTACCTTGTGAAGTGTGAAAGATCTTCTATACCTCCTTGTAAAATAGAGTGTTGCCCTTAAGTGAGGAAAAGATCCCAAAGTGGACAAAATAAAAGATCCCAAAGAGGACAAATGAGAGTTAAATTGAAAGAGCCATTGAGGCCACCAAAAAACTAAAAAAATAGAAAAAAGAGAAAAAGAAATAAAAAGAGAGAAAGGGGCAACACTACTATTCCTTTTGAAAGATCCACACTAGTACTCCCTCTTATCCTTGTACTCCTTAGAGATGATCATACATGCATATAGCTATGTGGGAACCTTCACACTATAGAACTTGGCTTTCATATTCCAAGGATGAGCCTCCTCAAACGAGCTATAGGTCTTCATGAGCGAGAAAGTTAGATGCACCCCCACTAGTTCCTTTGGAGAGCTTTTCTTAGCTCGCATGTGCATCCGTTACATGGCAATCCCTACTCCTCACATCATATCTATCATTTGACCTTCTTGCCTATGATTGTCCTCATTGATGTGAGCCTTTCTCATCCTTTTTGCCTTCCTCCTCCACCATATTTCTCTCTTTGCCATACTAAGTGTCAACTCTCATGCTTACGCTCATCCATTGCATGAGTGCTCAAAATATCGAAAAGGAGTGGATCAAATTGACTTGTACCTGGCTAGTGGTCTGGGGACGAGTCAAGATAAGATTCCAAAGAAGACCAAGTGTGAAACTTCAGTAGATTGAGTTATCAACACAAAAGACCTTTTTCTCGTATTCCCTATCTCCCTTCTTGCACGGAAACACCATTTGGAGATATTCGAGTCACGGAAAGCTAAGAGCTCTTGCACCTAATGTTCTTTCGTTGCTTGTTTCAATGCTAATATAGACTCTTGCCTGTTATGACTTGAATTGAATCACATATCTTGATTTCTTTACATTCAAAGTTCTTATATGGTTGCTAGCATGTCACCACAGAAATTATGCTTGTTATCATTTACCTACTCGAGGACGAGCAGGAATAAAGCTTGGGGATGTTGATACGTCCCAAACGTATCTATAATTTCTGCTTGCTCCATGCATGTTTTGTGTGATATTGCTATGATCTAGATACACTTTCATACAATTTTGACCATATTTGTACTAACTTATTAACTCAGTGCACCACAGTGCCAGTTCCTGTTTTCTGCTGTTTTTCTATTCCAGGTTTCCCCCATATTAAAAATGCTCCAAAAATTCGGGAAAAATCGGATAAAAAATCAGCGGATCGAAACCTTTCGAAATCACCAAAGTGGGGCCAGAGGTCCACCACCAGGGACCCAGGCGGCCACCTGCCGCGACCTAGGGTCTGGCCGCTGATACGTCCCAAACGTATCTATAATTTCTGCTTGCTCCATGCATGTTTTGTGTGACTTTGCCATGTTTTGCTTGAACTTTCATACACTTTTGAGCATATTTGGACTAATCTATTAATCCAGTGCACCCAGCTGCCAGTTGCTGTTTTCTGCTGTTTTTGTATTTCAGGTTTTCCGGCCATTAGAAGTGCTCCAAAAAATCGGGAAAAATCAGATAAAAAATTAGCGACACAGAAGCTTCCGGAAACACCAAAGGAGGGAAGGGGGCGGCCACAGGGACCCTAGAAGGGTCCCTGGCGCGGCCCCACCCTAGGCCACGCCAAGGAGCCTCTTGGATGCCCTGTGGCCCCTCTCGACACCCCCTTCGCCTATATTTACCCCTCAGGGTGGAAAATCCTAATACTTACTCCTCTTTCGCGATCTCGCCTCTGTACCGCCGCCGCCGCCGTTTCAAGATCGGGGCTGCCTGGAGAAGCTGCTCCGGCACCCTGCCGGGAGAAGCTACCCCCTCCGGGAGACCATCCATAGCCATGGACGCCTCCCGTATGTACCGTGAGTAGTTTCCCTTGGACCATGGTCCGTGACCAGTAGCTATGTGATCTATCTCTCCCTTCTTTGTGCTTCCACTTTCGATACCTCGTGAGCTGCCTCACATGATCGAGGCACCTTTGTAATTTTCTGCTATTGCCATGCTGAGTTTGTTGGGATCTGATGGATTATGAGACTATTTTCAGATTGTGATGAGTAATATATTTGGTTCTTCTCTTTTATATTTTGTTCTTGAGTAAATTCTTGCATGTTCTCCATTGCCGTATTTTACTTTGGCCAAGTGATTTATTGCAACTCCAAGAGGGAGCGTTATGCTTGATTGTGGGTTCAACCCCTTGATGTCTAGCTTGAGTGACAGAAACATGAGACTAGGGGATGTGTTGTTGCCACCAGGGATAAAACAATGGTGCTTGTATCCGCGGGTGCAAGGATTGTTTACTTTACGCAAAGTTCTTTTAATGCAGTTGTCTGTTGCTTTGAGTTTACACTTTGGGTGGGATTCGCAACTTAATACCAGCGAGATGTTCTGGATAGATATCTCAAGGTGGATGATTCGTAGTAGATGCAGATGGATTTCGGTCTACTTACCTTGGCGTACTGCCCATTGCTTTTGAGCCCTTCCTTTCTTTGCAGCATAGTTAGCATTGCGGTGCCTTCATAATCCTGTCAATTGCCCAACTGTGATTTGTTTACCTCGCTAGCACTTTTATCGTCTTTTGGGAGAGAGACATCACTAGTGAAAATCACGTGACCTTGGTCCATCTTCATAATATTGTTTACACCCTCAATTTACTTTCCATCTTTACTTTAAGTTGCCACTATCATTGTCTCTTGCGTTGATCCTTTGTAAACGGCAAGGCCAGAGGAATTGACAACTCCTCTGTACTCGTTGGGAGCAAAGTTATTTGTATCTGTGTGCAGGTCCAGGTGAAGTTAGCAACCTCGGCGCCATTGTTCAGTTTACCACCTTCTTGTATCCTTCGGAGTCCTACGGGAGACAAACCTTGGTATCTTTGCCAAGGGAAAACTTGTTGGATATGTGCCCTAGAGACAAATTAATAAAGATATTTGTCACATATCCGTTTTGTTCATAATACGTTTTATACTGTGCTATAACTGTATTACTTGGAAATACTAATACAGGTGTAGTATAAAACATGGTCCGTAGTTTAACTCGGGTAAACTATCTCATTGGGCAATTGATTGATCAAGCTTTCCTGATCATGGCGACACTTAAGTCCATTGACAATGAGGTCATATCATTAGGGGAATGATGTGATGGAAAGACACCCACCTAAAGTAATGCAATGTGATCGAGTCACATAGTTCAGCGTTGCTATGACTTTGAAACGTATGGCTTAGTCCTTAGACCGTAATGATCATACGTAATCACGATCTATGAGGAGACTTTGATTTGTATCCCACCGCCTGACTGAAATATGCTGGCTATAACGGAGCACTTTGGGTATTCCGAAATAGATGGTTGATGAGTATGTTAATAGATCAAATCGGGATTTGTCAGTCCTTGTGACAGGGCAGGTACTCTGGGCCCACTCGGTGATATTGCATCAACCCCTTGCAAGGACGTGACTAGGTCACAAGAGATGCAATGATCATGGACGAGAGAAGTTGTTTGTCGTGAACGAGATGTGAACACGGTATGTGGGATACCGACGATCAAACCTCGGACAAACAAAGTACCGCAGAACAAAGGGATTACGTCGTATCGTTAACGGTTTCCAAAAGCGATCGAAGCTCATTCGATGGAAGCGCAGGGGCTGTCAAGGATTGTAACCAGGTCCAACTGACTAGTCATTGGTCCATGAGAAGAGTCTCGACCATGTCTGCTGTTTCCCGGACCGTTAGGGTGTTACACTTAAGGGCAATCGATGCATAGGACAGTTACGGGATCAATCGGTGAAATAGGAGAAATCACCGGAATAGTTCCGGAGGAGGACGGAATGGTTTCCGGACATTTTGAATAGTTCAAAATAAAGTTTAATTGTTTTAATAATGTTTTTATTATTTAATTATCTGAATTAAATATTTAAAACTTATTAAATAATTAAAATAATGGAAAAAGGCTATATGGGCCTTAGAGGCCCATTAGGGGAGGAGGGGGTTCCCCCCTTGGGCTTGGCGCCAAGGGGTGGGGCCCAACCCCCCCTTGGCCGGCGCGCCCTTCCCCCCCTTGGGGGTTTAGTTCCACATGGGGGAGGGAAGAGGGATCACACCCCCCCTTGGCCTTTATATAGAGGGGTAGACCCCCTTTTTCCATACAACAATTGATCTCCTTCTTCTTCCTTCTCCTTTTCCGGAAGTGGACTCCCCTTGTTTGGAGTCTGCAGCAGGATTGGAGTTCTCCACCATAAGGCAGGCCGTCGCTCTGCCGGAGTCGGGATCCGTAGCCGTCTTTCTTCCGCTGCTCGCCTGGTTCGGAGCCCGGGAGGAACATCGATTGTGCCGTACGTGTATAATCCCTTCGAGGCATTACACCTGTGGTGCTGCTTCGTCGCTGGAGGTTTACCGGGAGTCATCCTCGCCGGTGGTGGTCTTCTACACGACAGGGAGGTCGTAGTTCTGAGTCTACGCCAACCACGTTCGTAAGAACGTTTCCTTCTTTCGGTCTTCAAAGGTATGAACACCGATTCCCTCCGTTACTTTACATCGCCATAGCATAGATCTTGGGTTCGGGTACCGTAGGCGTGAAAAATTTGTGTTTTCTGCCCCGTATCCCAACAGTGGTATTAGAGCTAGCTATGCGTAGATGTATTGTACGGATAGAACACATCTAGGATGTGGGCATCGAATCTTCATTCGTTACCCTCCCACGTGTACTCATTCAGCATTGCGGCAATGTTTGATGAAGCGGCCCCCGACCGACCTTACGCGTTTACGCGAGACTGGTTCCACGCTTGACATATGGCTTGTACCATATAAAGTGGTTGGGGGGGGTGTCTGTCTCTCTGCATTAGCGATGCGAAGATGTTTGCAACGGAGGGCCCCGACAGGGGTGTAATAGAGACGGATGGGAGACGGTGTTGTGGCTTGTTTTTCGCAGGATAGAAATCGGTTCTCTCTCTCGAAACCCCTAGCAGCCACGTAAAACTTGCACAAGCTAAAGTAGAAAGGCGTTTTAACTTTGCTTTGCATGAAGGGGGATCATAGGTTGTATGATTTAAAGTTTTACTTCCTGTTTTATGCTAGTATGCTAGATATATCGACGGTAGCACGAAACAGGACCATCTCTCACAATACCAACATTGTGTTCTCCCTTTTGATGGGCACCACCTGGAAGTTCTCCCATATGGCTTGATGCTCCGTACATACCGGAGTTGTCCTACATATTCAACGGAGTTCGCATGAGGTTGGGTTCGGCGAGCCTGGCATATGCAGATATGGCCTTGCTGAACAGCTAACATCAAGGTTCGATTGGCAGGCTTGACGTATGTAGATGCGGGCCTGGAACACAGAAGACCGAAAGGTCGAGCACGAGTCACATGCCTGATGTGATTGGCTTATAGGCCTACCTGGTTCGCATACTGGGCCGTACATATCGGGGGAGGTATGGGGGCTGGGATTGTGTAATCACTTAGTTAAATTGAGAGGTGTTTATCTAAGTGGGAGCTTTCTAGAATTTTAAGATTAAATTGAAACTCCACATTATGAACAAAAGTCTAAATATGTATCGTTGTGAATCCAACCTTGTAGATGGAAGCACCTCGCCCCTCGTTCAACTTAGGATCATTCCTAGAGAAAGATAAGCTAAAAACAGATGGGACAAACTTCACCAACTGGTTCCGCACCCTGAGGATTCTCCTCGTTCCCCTCAAAATGGCATACGTACTAGAGGACGCGTTAGGTGACGCACCAGCAGATGATGCCAGTCAGGACGAGAAGAATGTCTATCTCTCCAGGACTGATGATTACAACCTTGTCCAGAGTGGCATGCTCTACTCCATGGAGGCTGAGCTGCAGAAACACTTTGAGAGTATGGGTGCATATGAGATTATCACCGACCTCAAGGCGGTCTTCGCACCTCAAGCCAGGGCTGAACGGTACGAGGCTTCTGAAGCCTTCTTCTCAGCAAAGATGGATGAGCACGGCAGCGTGAGTGAGCACGTGGTCAAAATGTCTGGCTACGTTCAGCGCTTGAATGCTCTGGAATGTCAGATTCCAGATGAACTTGCGGTTGATAGGGTGTTGCAGTCGCTTCCCCCTAGCTACAAAGGCTTTGTGCTGAACTACAACATGCAGGGGATGACCAAAACCCCTTCTGAGTTGTTCGCCATGCTAAAGAGCGCTGAGGTTGAGATCAAGAAGGAGCACGCCGTCTTCATGGTCAACAAGACCACTGACTTCAAGAAGTCAAGCAGACGGGAGAAGGCCAGAAGAGGTGGCCCTAAGAGGGATGGCAAGTCAGTTGCCGCTCCTCCCAAGGCACCCAAGCCTAAACTCGGAGTGGAGTGCTTCTACTGCAAGGGTGAAGGTCACTGGAAGCGCAACTGTCCCAAGTACCTAAAGGACAAGAAGGCTGGCAAGGTCGCCAAGAGAGACGAAGGTATATTTGATATACATATTGTTGATCTTCTCTTGACAAGCGCTGGGAACACATCCTGGATATTTGATACAGGGTCTGTCGCTCATATTTCTAATTCCATTCAGGGACTAAGGAATAGGAGACGCTTGGTCAAGGATGAAGTGACGATGCGCGTGGGGAATGGCTGCCAGATTGAAGTCTTGGCGGTCGGCACGAAGCATCTTAGTCTCCCTTCGGGATTGGTTTTAGTTCTGAATAAATGTTACTATGTACCCGCGTTGAGTGTGAACATCGTGAGTGGTTCTTGCTTGAAGCGAGACCACTATTCTTTTAAGTCCGATACAATTGGTTGTTCGATTTATAAGGATGATATGTTTTATGTTCACGCACCGGAGTCGCATGGTTTATTCATACTTAATCTCGATGGTGACGTGAGTCACGTTAACAATATTGAGGCCAAAAGATTGAAGAATAATGAAGATCACATGATGATGTGGCATTGCCGACTTGGTCATATTGGTGTAAAACGCATGGAGAAGCTCCATAAGGATGGACTTCTTGACTCATTGGATTTTGGATCCCTTGATACATGTGAACAATGCCTCATGGGCAAAATGACAAGGACTCCATTCAATGGTGTGATGGAGCGTGCGGATGTCTTATTGGGGATCATACACACGGATGTGTGTGGACCCATGAACGTCCCCACTCGCAATGATCTTCGTTACTTCGTGACCTTTACTGATGACTTGAGTAGATATGGGTATATTTACTTGATGAAGCACAAGTCTGAAACCTTTGAAAAGTTCAAGGAATTTCAGAATGAGGTCGAAAATCAACTCGGAAGGAAAATCAAGCACCTTCGATCGGATCGAGGTGGCGAGTATTTGAGTCACGAGTTTGGCAATCATCTGAAGTCTTGTGGCATAGTACCACAGCTTACGCGGGCAGGCACACCTCAGAAACGGTGTAGCTGAGCGACGTAATCGAACCCTATTGGATAGTGTACGATCGATGATGTCTCATACTGATTTGCCTGTGTCATTCTGGGGGTATGCATTAGAAACCGCCATTCATATTCTTAATAGGGCACCATCCAAATCCGTAAAGACAACACCATTTGAAGAATGGCATGGCACTAAACCTGAGTTGTCTCACCTGAAGATTTGGGGTTGTGAGGCTTATGTTAGGAAACTACAGCCTGACAAACTTGAATCCAAGGCGGATAAGTGCATCTTTGTGGGCTATCCCAAGGAAACTTGTGGGTACACCTTCTACAACAAGTCTGACAGCAAAACGTTTGTTGCCAAGATGGGACACTTTCTTGAGAAGGAGTTTCTCGCGAAAGAGTTGAGTGGGAGGAAAATAGACCTCGATGAAGTAACTGACCAATCACTCCAATTGGATGAAATGGCTACGGAATTTGTTCTGGAACCATCTTCCACAGTGGGAGTTGAAGAGAATGGCCAGAACGACATTCATAACGATCATGACATTCACGATGATCATGATGAGAATGAAGAGGAACCTTTTATGCCCCGTAGGTCATCAAGAGTCCGTCAACCTACTGAGTTTTACGGACAGCTTGTGAATGCAATCTCGGCTGTTGAGTCGGATGAACCTACGAGTTACAAAGAAGCAATGGAGGGACCCGAGTCCGAGAAATGGCTTGAAGCCATGAAATCCGAAATAGACTCCATGTACACCAACAAAGTATGGACTTTGGTGGATATTCCCGAGGACCGCAAGGCCGTCGAGAATAAATAGATTTTCAAGAAAAAGACTGACGCAGACGGAAACGTATCTGTCTACAAAGCTCGACTTGTCGCGAAGGGTTTCCGACAAATTCAAGGAGTTGACTACGAGGAGACGTTCTCTCCTGTAGCGATGATAAAGTCTATTCGGATCCTACTAGCAATAGCTGCATATCATGATTACGAGATATGGCAGATGGATGTGAAAACTGCATTCCTAAATGGCAACATTGAGGAAGAGTTGTATATGATGCAACCAGAGGGGTTTGTCGATCCAAGGAATGCTGGTAAGGTTTGCAAGCTTCAACGGTCCATCTATGGGTTGAAGCAAGTATCTCGGAGCTGGAATCTTCGATTTGACGAGGTCATTAAAGCTTTTGGATTTGTCCAAAACGTCGAAGAGTTCTGCGTCTATAAGAAACTGAGTGGGAGCTCTGTAGCATTCCTTGTGTTATATGTAGATGACATATTGCTAATAGGGAACGATAAGAAATTCTTAGAGGAAGTGAAGGAATATCTGAATGGACAATTTTCCATGAAGGACCTAGGTGAAGCTGCGTACATACTGGGGATTAAGATCTATAGAGATAGACCTAATCGGAGGTTGGCCTTGAGTCAGAATACTTATATTGACAAGATTTTGAAAAGGTTCAAAATGGATGACTCCAAGAGAGGTCTCTTGCCAGCCATAAAAGGTGTCAAACTAAGCGTAACTCAATGCCCGACCACACCTAAAGAGAAAGAGGAGATGTCCTCAAAGCCCTATGCCTCAGCCATAGGTTCTCTCATGTATGCTATGTTATGTACCAGACCGGATTTAGCGCTGGCCATTAGTATGACTAATCGCTACCAGAGTAATCCGGGAATGGCCCATTGGACAGCAGTGAAGAACATCCTTAAGTACTTGAGAAGAACCAAGGATCTCTTTCTCGTTTATGGAGGAGTTGATGAGGAGCTCACCGTAAAGGGTTACGTTGACGCAAGCCTCGGCTCAGACCTAGATGACTCGAAGTCCCAGACAGGATATATTTTCATGTTGAACGGAGGCGCGATTAGCTGGAGGAGCGGCAAACAGTCAGTCGTCGCTCAATCTTCAATGGAGTCAGAGTATATTGCCGCTTGTGAAGCGTCAAACGAGGCGCTGTGGCTGAAGAAGTTCGTGATCGAGCTTGGCGTCTTTCCCAGTTGCACTGACCCCGTGGGAATCTTCTGCGACAACACGGGTGCCATTGCTAACGCGAAGGAGCCAAGAACTCACTCTACAGCCAAGCACATCCTCCGAAAGTTCCATGTGACGCGAGACTACGTCAGGGATGGACACACTAGGATTCATAAGATACATACGGATCTGAACGCAGCAGACCCGATGACTAAACCTCTTCCACAGGGCAAGTTTGAAGAACACCGAGAGACCATTGGTGTTAGATACATACCTGATGTAAACTAGTGTAATTTGTACTCTAGTGCAAGTGGGAGACTGTTGGATATGTGCCCTAGAGACAAATTAATAAAGATATTTGTCACATATCCGTTTTGTTCATAATACGTTTTATACTGTGCTATAACTGTATTACTTGGAAATACTAATACAGGTGTAGTATAAAACATGGTCCGTAGTTTAACTCGGGTAAACTATCTCATTGGGCAATTGATTGATCAAGCTTTCCTGATCATGGCGACACTTAAGTCCATTGACAATGAGGTCATATCATTAGGGGAATGATGTGATGGACAGACACCCACCTAAAGTAATGCAATGTGATCGAGTCACATAGTTCAGCGTTGCTATGACTTTGAAACGTATGGCTTAGTCCTTAGACCGTAATGATCATACGTAATCATGATCTATGAGGAGACTTTGATTTGTATCCCACCGCCTGACTGAAATATGCTGGCTATAACGGAGCACTTTGGGTATTCCGAAATAGATGGTTGATGAGTATGTTAATAGATCAAAGCGGGATTTGTCAGTCCTTGTGACAGGACAGGTACTCTGGGCCCACTCGATGATATTGCATCAACCCCTTGCAAGGACGTGACTAGGTCACAAGAGATGCAATGATCATGGACGAGAGAAGTTGTTTGTCGTGAACGAGATGTGAACACGGTATGTGGGATACCGACGATCAAACCTCGGACAAACAAAGTACCGCAGAACAAAGGGATTACGTCGTATCGTTAACGGTTTCCAAAAGCGATCGAAGCTCATTCGATGGAAGCGCAGGGGCTGTCAAGGATTGTAACCAGGTCCAACTGACTAGTCATTGGTCCATGAGAAGAGTCTCGACCATGTCTGCTGTTTCCCGGACCGTTAGGGTGTTACACTTAAGGGCAATCGATGCATAGGACAGTTACGGGATCAATCGGTGAAATAGGAGAAATCACCGGAATAGTTCCGGAGGAGGACGGAATGGTTTCCGGACATTTTGAATAGTTCAAAATAAAGTTTAATTGTTTTAATAATGTTTTTATTATTTAATTATCTGAATTAAATATTTAAAACTTATTAAATAATTAAAATAATGGAAAAAGGCTATATGGGCCTTAGAGGCCCATTAGGGGAGGAGGGGGTTCCCCCCCTTGGGCTTGGCGCCAAGGGGTGGGGCCCAACCCCCCCTTGGCCGGCGCGCCCTTCCCCCCCTTGGGGGTTTAGTTCCACATGGGGGAGGGAAGAGGGATCACACCCCCCCTTGGCCTTTATATAGAGGGGTAGACCCCCCTTTTTCCATACAACAATTGATCTCCTTCTTCTTCCTTCTCCTTTTCCGGAAGTGGACTCCCCTTGTTTGGAGTCTGCACCAGGATTGGAGTTCTCCACCATAAGGCAGGCCGTCGCTCTGCCGGAGTCGGGATCCGTAGCCGTCTTTCTTCCGCTGCTCGCCTGGTTCGGAGCCCGGGAGGAACATCGATTGTGCCGTACGTGTATAATCCCTTCGAGGCATTACACCTGTGGTGCTGCTTCGTCGCTGGAGGTTTACCGGGAGTCATCCTCGCCGGTGGTGGTCTTCTACACGACAGGGAGGTCGTAGTTCTGAGTCTACGCCAACCACGTTCGTAAGAACGTTTCCTTCTTTCGGTCTTCAAAGGTATGAACACCGATTCCCTCCGTTACTTTACATCGCCATAGCATAGATCTTGGGTTCGGGTACCGTAGGCGTGAAAAATTTGTGTTTTCTGCCCCGTATCCCAACAAAACTTGCCGCTGCACTATATCCCACCCTGCACTTGGGGTAATGAACGAGGGCTTGAAGAGTATTAACACTCTCTTTCCATCAGCCGCTGATAACCCTCAACTGTAGGGGATCGAGATAGTCTTCGCGGGTAAGATAACCCAATTTATTGATTCGACACTTGGGGACACAAAGAATACGTACATGCTTTGACAATTGAGTTGTCAATTCAACCGCACCTGAAATAAACACTTGCTTGCACAAAGGTATTAGTAGCAACTGTGATACGGTGGTAGTAGTGGTGGTGATAATAGTGATGATGGTGGTGGTGAAACAGCAAAAGTAAACAACTAGTAACCAGCAGGAAAGAAAACACTGTAGGCTAGGGAGATGGATGGTTGGGCGCTTCTTGGATGAGAACGAACATGTAATAGATTCTAACACGGGCAAGGCTCACAGAAAAGAAAGGATCATCTAGGTAAACATCAAACATCAGGCATGTATCCCAAGGTAGTTGTACATGCTTGTAATAAGAACTTTGCACAACATCTTTTGTCCTACCCTCCCGCTACAAACGGGGCCAAAAGGAACTTAAGGAGATTAAGGTACTCCTGTCAAAGAGCACCGGAAGAAAGCATTAACATTTCATGGATACACGGAATCCTAAAATTATAGTCCATCCCCTTTGGTGTCCCAAGCTGTCACCATTGGGATCGCCGGTTTCGGACTATAATAGGTGCATACAACTCATAGATAGGATCAAGAACACCACAAACTCAAGGAACAAAAGGGTGATAGATCTGAAATCATGGCACTCGGTCCCAAAGTGGCAAGCATTAAGAGCAACAAGTTGTAACAGAGATGATAAACACCAAGTAGATGATAGGCAACATGCCCCCAACAATCTGATTGAACTATTACATGATCTAACTCATCCAATCCCTACCATCCCCTTTGCCTACAACAGGGAATTACTCACACATGGATGGAGTAGTCATGGAGGGGTGATGGAGAGGTGATGGCGATGACGATGATTTCCCCTCACCGGAGGCCAAAGAAGCCTCCATATTAGTTCTCCCGGAGAAGAACAGAGGGTTGCGGCGGCTCCGCGACGTAGATTGGAAAAGCGACTTCTCTTCTGGGGTTTCTGCGTCGGGAGAAAAAATAGGGGCCAAGGTACGCCACCAGGGGGTGTGGGACCCAGCCAGGAGGGCAGGTGGCGCGGCCAGGGGCTGGGCCGCACTAGGCACCCTCCTGGTTGCCCCCTGGCTGCCCTGTGGCCCCCCTTTGGATCCTCGGAAGCTTCCGGAATGCTGATTTTTTATATATATTCTTGGGATTTTTCCAGCGTACCTAAATATCCAGAAACCTGCACAAAATAAAACAACACTGGTAGCTCTGCTGAAAACAGCGTCAGTCCGGGTTAGTTTCATTCAAATCATGCAAGAATGAAGCCAAAACAATAGCAAAAGTGTTTGGAAAAGTAGATACGTTTGAGACATATCAACTCCCCCAAGCTTAGCTATTGCTTGTCCTCAAGCAATTCAGTTCAACGAACTGGATGCGACAAAGAAAACTTTGACAAACTCTTTTGCTTCATTAGATGGATATAAGCATGTACTACGAAAGAGTTTAGCAAGTTTTGACACCATGCTACAAGGACAATGCACGAAGCAATCCTTCTTTCATGTAATCAGTCACAAACAAACAAAAAGTAAACAATATACTGCTGAAAATCAATCTAAGATCACAATGCACATAGCATGAACATATCAGAGTGTCGCTAGCCTCCATGAGTGAAGCAAAACATAAATGCAGAAACTCCTCCGGAGTTTTAAAGGAGACTAGAACTCAGAACTCAAAGTAAGAAACATCACAAGCATGCAGAAGACAATGTGAAACTTTGGGACAATGCATGTGATGTCTACGCACGCTTCTATTCTTGTAGACTATGTTGGGCCTCCAAGCGCAGAGGTTTGTAGGACAGCAGGAATTCCCCTCAAGTGGATGACCTAAGATTTATCGAACTCAGGGAAGTAGAGGTTGAAGATGGTCTCTCTCCAGCAACCCTGCAATTAAGAAACAAGAAGTCTCTTGTGTCCCCAACACACCTAATACAACTAGGAGTTGTATAGGTGCACTAGTTCGGCGAAGAGATGTTAAATATGGGTGATAGGTGTGGCAAAACAAAGTAATATAAATCTGTAATAAAAAGTGCAGCAAGCAAACAAGTGGTAAACGTGAGCACAAACAGTATTGCAATGATGGAAACAAGGCCTAGGCTTCATACTTTCACTAGTGGCAACTCCCAACAACATTAACATAGTCTAATCACATGATATTTCCCATAAAACATGCAATGGAGATGCACTCGAAGGTCATTCCTTTGTGGTCAAGAGAGGACGAGAATTATGTAGGGCTACAAAAGCACACCTCAAAGTTCGTAGTTCTCAATCTATGAATTTCCCAATGTCACCGCGGCCATCCAAAGAGAGTATCACAATCACCACAACATATCTCAAGGATAGTCAAATACAAGCACCAAGAGACTCTCAATCTTCAATCAACACACAAAAGAGGAAATCACTCATGAAAATATTCTTCTAACCCATGTATAATAGACTAGCTGTCACCATGGTCTCGGGGATTATACTAGATAAGATCAATTGAGTACATCAATCCAATACATAGAAGAAGGGGAAACATCATGGGATCACCCTAGATTAACATAGCCAATGATCACAACAAAGATCACATCATGGGAGAGAGAGAAACCACATAGATCAAGATACAAGCCTTAGCCCCGAGGGGGAACTACTCACACATGGACATGGTGAGAGAGAGAGAGAGTTGTTGATGGAGAGGTTCAGCCCGGAAGAGATGAAGGAGACGGCGACGGCGACGGCGGTGGCCACGGCCCTTGGCCCCTTCTTCTTCCTTGGAGATGGTGCTGCTGTGGAGATTGATCTCCCCTCAAGACGGCTGCCAAGGGGGAGGAAATTTCGTGGTGTCCTTTGACATAGGTTTCCTCTCTTTATATAGACTCTCGGATTCCCGTCATCCAGATTACGTCTTCTGTATTTCGGGGTTTCTGAAAGCATCCGAACTCCGATTGGGCCGAATTTTATGTCTAAATCCACCGGAAAAATTTCCCTACAACTTAGTAGTTTTAAGTTTTTCCGTTTGAGGCCGTCTTCTAGCGTTTCCGAGACAATCTTTAAAACCTGTCTGATGGGGACATATTTCGGGAGAGTTAGAGTCCAACTCCTACAAGGCTCCTTTTTGTGATTTTTCCTTTATCCAAGTAATTCCTACACATAAAGTACAAAAACAAGAACTTGTGCACTCTTGCAACCATTAATAGGTTAGTTCCAAAATATGTTATAAAAAGATATGAAAGTGTAAGCAAAACATGGCAAAGTCACACAAATCATGCATGGAGCAAGCAGAAATTGTAGATACGTTTGGGACGTATCAGCATGTTACACTAAGAATGACAATTATGCTCTCATAGTTGGGGCTTTGGAGAAAGGAAGGTGGAGACTCTCGAACCGTGGCTTTTAATGGCAAGGTTGAAAACCCATGAAAGGAAGCAAAGACTAAACATGTGTCAGAGCTCTTGGTTTTGAAAACAGAGATAAAACTCTTTTGAGAAGTGCAACTTTCCAGTCAACGGTGAACGGTAAAGGTCTCTCAATATCTCCCATGCCAACCATATTAATGCTTTTTGCTTACACATGTTCCCTTATCCATAAATCCTTTGATGGTCTATGAAACCTTTTATTTTGCCTCAAGGATGGAAGGAGGATATCGTTCCATCTATCATAAGCAACATTTGGTCCATTTCACTCCATCATCAAGTATGGGGGAGGTGTAACTCTCATATTTCTTTTTATTGTCTAGTTAAAACTTCCGTCAAAATATTTTTGGCATGAAAGATACTGATTTCCCCTCACCGCACCATGAGTTTGTACGGTTACAAAGGGGAAGCTTTTGAATAAATTTCGAGATGGCACAAGAAAGTATAAGTTAGGAGTGGCCGGTAAATACCACATATAGGTAGGTATGGTGGACTCAAATGGAACAACTGGTTTGAAAAGGAGTTTGGAAGCACAAGCAGAATTCCTCTTGGTGCTGGAGGAAGGCTAGAAAAAGACAAGGAAGCGACCAACTAGAGAGCACAACAATCATAATCATGCAGAGCGACAAAGCAACATTGAATCGGGCATGAAAGTTATATAACTCACCCTGAAATAAAAATATTATCAAGGCATAACAAACTTTTTAGTCTTAACATGCATGAACATGTGCCAAGTCAATCCAAGAATCCCTCGGAGGGAAATACCACTTCAATATGCCATACCATGAACAATGCAATGCATGTAAATCATTTCAAGCAGCACATTATAAACTCTAGCTATTTGAGACTAACCACAAAGAAAGCATGAACCACTGGGAAAGCATTGTAAACATAGCACTATGTCGCTACAAGCTAGCCTCTAATCATAAGTACATGCATATGTGCAACAGTAGAAACAAAAAGAGTTCATACTGGCTTTCCTTGTTGCATCCCTTCCGTCGATCTTCGTCATTACTGCCTTGTCACTTGCACGATCGAACGTAGGAAATTATAATCAAATGCCATCCTGGACTTGAGCTGAACTCTGAAAACAAAGCAAACTAAATAGCAAAGGAAACACATATTTTTGGGGTTTTTTAAGGGTTTAACGAAAGCAAGAGAAAGGAGAAATCTTTTTGGGTTTTTGCAAACTAAAAGAGCAAAGAAGAACAGGAAAAAACTTGCAAAAAGATAAAAGAGAACCAACGGTAGATACAATGGAAAAGGGGAGGAGAGCACGTACTCCCCCAAGCTTAGGCTTTTGGCCTAAGGTGGGCTCGTCTACTGCGGTCCCGAGGAGCCTCCTGCTCCAGGGTAATGGTAATCCCAAGGGTTGTATGAGCCCTCCGGTGCGTACACTGAAGTCCTCGGATCCTCCCACATGGAAGAGGAAGGTCCAGCCCCCATCCAGAGGAAAACCCTTCACCCCAGGGGGTGACGGTCTCCTCCTGAATTGGTGGATATACCACGTGCTCCTCCTCGTCTGGCTCGACCCCCTCCGTGGGGTCGTGAAACTGGTATCTCCTCGTGATCTCATCAAACTCGGCCACTGAAAAACGAAATCCATTCCTGCGAGAAAAGTCAAACACAAGTGGTGCAGGTAGACGGACAGTGCGTTCCACACCGTCTTTAAACCGCAAAATATAATCAAGTGCATAGCGGTCAGAGGCCTTAGTAACAAAGAAATGTCTCTTCATGGCAGCCAAGTCAAGGCTAACAAAAGGAAAGACTGTATCATCTGGGCGCGGTTCTCCTTAGAGAAACTGCAAAAGAAGTGTGGCGTAGATGCCACCAAAGAGGTCCCCCTTGTTACTATTAGTAGCAAGGCGTTTCGCAATAAGCGAACCCACATGATACTCGTGCTTCCCTGAGAGGGCATTCGCCATGATAGCAGTATCAGGCGTAGAAGTGCTGCTCATGTTGTCTCGAGCCAACACTCCTCTAGCAATATAATAGGCGAAATACCTGAGGTGAGGGAACATAATGTTGGAAATCTTCTGACGGTCGGATGCCCTCACTTCAGTGTTACAGAACGAGTCGAGGAAGGTGTTGAGTGCAACAGTTTTGACATTTTTCCTCTTCTTCTTCTCGACCAAGCCTGGCAAACCTAAAGCTTCACAAAATGTACTCAGAGGCATGGTCAGTAATCTCTCATAAAGTCGAAACACCACAGTATCATTGCCAGGATAAAACCTGAAAATGTTAAAAAAAATAGCGGTGAGTGTCTCGTACTGTGGTACACGGCTCGTAACAAGCCGTGTCAAACCTGCATTGGCACACAGAGCTTAGAACTCTTCTCGTATGCCGGCATCCTCCATGAAATCTTCGCATGGAAATGCCATAGCTCTTGCGGGTGACGCGTCCAACATCTCCATGGGTATGATATCTTCATTATAGCTCACCCTTGTGGTTGAAGGTGAAGCTGCGGAACGCGTAACACGGCTAGAGCGCTCGGGTTTCTTCTTCCCAAGCCACTTTCCTAGCCTCTCCATTTCTGAATTTTTTAACAATTCACAAAAACGAAGATTTAAGCAAAACTAGTTTGGGCAAAACATTCTACTTACTTTATCAAGGATCAAACTAGCAACAAAACTTGAAAAATAAATGTCTACACAAACATTTAAGCTCAACTAAACAGCACCAAGAACCACTAAATACTCACTAATGAAGCCACCAACTAGAAAACTAATTGGAGGGGTGAGAAAGTCACATACCAGAGAGTATTTGTTCCAAATTTTAGCTCAAATGAGTGGTTGTAGAGGGAGATCGAAGTTTCGTGCTCAAGAACAGCAAGAACACGAAACCAGAGCAAGAACACGAGCTTTTGGGAGAAAGGAGAGAGAGTGAAAGAAGATATGCCAGCAGGGGGTGCCTGTGGCCCCCAGGAGGGTGGGTGGCGTGACCAGGAGCTGGGCCGCGCCACCTGGCCTCCTGGGCCAGGGGTGGACCCCCCCTGGTTAGCCATAGGTGCCTCCTGATGGCTTTTTACCTGGAAATTTTGATTTTGATTTTTCTGGAATTTTCTGGGCAACTTCACTGTAGAGAATTTTTCAAAGTTCAAAAAGCTGCAAAAACTTTCGTGAACTTGAGACAAAAGTTAGAACAAGTGAAGCTTTAAACACAAAAACTTGGGTACAACAAGGAGAATAGAAGCTAAAGGAAATGAAAACATAACAAGCTCAACTTTTTACCTATATAAAACATGCTAGTTAGCAAGGTTGATCAAGTCTTACCAACAAACCCGTGGTATGTAGCGCAGAAAGTCTCGCCTCTTATGAAGTGATCATTGCACTCTCACTTTAATGGACATTGTCCCCACCATAATTGTTTTGTATTTGTGGTATACATGTAGTGGACAATCCCATTCTCCAATCTTCACGGTCTCGATATTCTCAATGGAGTTAAGGCCATGCATTTTGTCGATCTTCTTCGGAAAATACACCGTGTGTTCTTTGTCATTCACGTTGAAGGTAACCTTCCCTTTATTGCAATCAATAACAGCACTTGCGGTGTTAAGAAAAGGTCTACCAAGTATAATGGACATGCTCCCATCCTCGGGCATGTCAAGAAAAACAAAATCAGTAAGTATTAAGCAATTGGCAACTTCAACAGGAACATCCTCACAAATACCGATCGGGACAGCCGTGGACTTGTCGGCCATCTGGAGAGAGATATCTGTAGGAATTAATTTCTCTAAACAAAGTCTTTTGTAGAGAGAAAAGGGCATAACACTCACTCCTGCACCAAGATCACATAGAGCAGTTCTAACATAATTATTTTTTATGGAGCAAGGAATGGTGGGTATACCTGGATCACCGAGCTTCTCAGGAATCTTGCCACTGAAAGAGTAGTTAGCAAGCATAGTAGATATTGCCTCATTAGGGACTTTTCTTTTATTAGTAACAATATCTTTCATATATTTAGAGTAAGGAGGTAACTTAATAGCATCAGTCAAAGGGATTTGAAGAAAAAGAGGTTTCATCCACTCACAAAACTTGTTGTAGTGCTCTTCTTCTTTGGTTTTGACGGACTTGCTTGGGAAAGGCATGGGTTTCTGTACCCATGGTTCTCGTTCCTTACCATGTCTCCTTGCAATGAAGTCTTCTCTAGTATACTTCTTGCGCTTATCGGGTGCTTCTTCTTCATGAACCTCGGGTGGATCATTCTTTTCAGCACCGTCTTCAGTCTCAGCATTGGAGGTAGATATGCAGTTTGGATCCACAGCTGGTTCTTCTTCTTCTATTGGATCATTGGAATTGTCAGCTTACTTGTGTTTCTTTTTCTTCTTCTTCTTCTTTGGAGAGCTAACAATTTCTTCTTCCTGCACTTGAGAATCTTGCTCGATCCTCTTCAGATGCCCTTCTGGGTAAAGAGGGTCCTGGGTGTGTGTTCCACCCCGGGTCTTTATACCATAAGCCTGTAAATTGTCCTGTTTGACATTATTAGCAAGCAAATATTTTTGCACATTAGAAATTTGTTCAAGCTGAGTTTGAACCATATGAAAATGCTTCACAAGACATTTAACATCATTAACTGTTCTTCCTATAACATCAAGCAAACTTTTTATAGCAAGAGTATTATCATGCAACTGACCTTGTACCTTCTCATTTAAGTGATTCTGCTTCATAATAAAATTATCAAGCTCATCTAAACATTGGTCAGGAGGTTTACCTTTAGGGATGTCACTTGCATTGAAATCTAAAAGAGAGTGTACCTCTACCATAGGTGGGTGAGTGGTAGGCTCACACAGCTTCTCAATTGGGGATAGATTCTTCACGTCTTTAGCTTTAATTCATTTCTCTTTTATAGACTTCTTTGCTTCTTGCATATCTTCGGGGCTTAGGACAAGCATGCCCCTCTTCTTTGGTGGTGGAGGTGGTTCAGGCAAGGACCAATCTTCATGGTTTTTGGCAATCTTTCCCATCAATTCTTCTGCATCGCCCGGTGTTCTTTTCCTGAAAACACAACCAGCACAACTATCTAGATAGGATTTAGACCCATCGGTTAGACCAGCATAAAATATATCAAGTAATTCATTCTTAGGGATCTCATGTCCCGGTCTAGCTTTAGGTAAGATGCTCATCCTGCAACTGTTTAAAGTTATAAATTCTTTGCAAAGCAACATGTTGCATATGAGCGGGAAAATACTTATCAACGAAGGATATAGCCATATCTTGAGGATTCTGAATGGACCCACATGGTAATGCATCATACCATGCCCTAGCATCTCCTTTCAAGGAAAAAGGAAAAAGCTTGGTCACATACAATTTCCGAATCCTTTCATCAGTAGTAAACAAGCCACCCAACTCAGTGAGTTTGGTCAGGTGCTCGATAGCATCATCATTTCCTTTGCCATAAAAGGGATCAGCTTCAACTGTGGATATAAGTGAAAGGTCAACAGAGAAATCATAATCAGGATCAGTGATGCATATAGGAGACGTAGCAAAAGTAGGATCAGGAGTAAACTTGTTCTTCAGGGAATGCTTTGCTAGCAAATTCTTTATAGTAGCAGGATCAGAATCAGCACATTCATTAAGCTCCCTGCATAAATCATCATCAAGTATAACATAATCGTCCTCAAGGAGTTTCTCCTTAAGGCCAGCAAGATCATGAATTTTTCTAATAGGTGTTTGGGTAACAGGAATTTCAACACTCGAGAATCGGGCAGCAGCAGCAATCTGTTCTTCAATAAAAGAACCAAGTGAACCTGTAGTCTCAAAAGTAGTAGAAGCATCATCAAAAGTATCTGACATATTGCCAGACTCAGCAGAAGTAGCATGTAACTGAGGTGAATCAAACCGACTCATAACTGAAGGTGAATCAAGTTTAGCACTAGTGCTAAGAGCAGTACCTCGTCTCGTACGGGATGGTAAGATCGGAACCTTGGGGTCTCCTTTCTTACCCATAGTGGATAGCGTGCAGCAGGTAGGATACTTCAAGTAGACCTGTAAATAAAGCTATGGTCCCCAGCAACGGCGCTAGAAAACAGTGCCTGATAACCCTCAACTGTAGGGGATCGAGATAGTCTTCGCGGGTAAGATAACCCAATTTATTGATTCGACACTTGGGGACACAAAGAATACGTACAGGCTTTGACAATTGAGTTGTAAATTCAACCGCACCTGAAATAAAAACTCGCTTGCACAAAGGTATTAGTAGCAACTGTGATACGGTGGTAGTAATGGTGGTGATAATAGTGATGATGGTGGTGGTGAAACAACAAAAGTAAACAACTAGTAACCAGCAGGAAAGAAAGCACTGTAGGCTAGGGAGATGGATGGTTGGGTGCTGCTTGGATGAGAACGAACATGTAATAGATTCTAACACGGGCAAGGCTCACAGAAAAGAAAGGATCATCTAGGCAAATATCAAACATCAGGCATGTATCCCAAGGTAGTTGTACGTGCTTGCAAGAAGAACTTTGCACAACATCTTTTGTCCTACCCTCCCGCTACAAACGGGGCCAAAAGAAACTTAGGGAGATTAAGGTACTCCTGTCAAAGAGCACCGGAACAAAGCATTAACACTTCATGGATACACGGAATCCTCAAATTATAGTCCATCCCCTTTGGTGTCCCAAGCTGACACCATTGGGATCGTCGGTTCCGGACTATAATAGGTGCATACAACTCATAGATAGGATCAAGAACACCACAAACTCAAGAAACAAAAGGGTGATCAGATCTGAAATCATGGCACTCGGTCCCAAAGTGGCAAGCATTAAGAGCAACAAGTTGTAACAGAGATGATAAACACCAAGTAGATGATAGGCAACATGCCCCCAACAATCTGATTGAACTATTACATGATCTAACTCATCCAATCCCTACCATCCCCTTTGCCTACAATAGGGAATTACTCACACATGGATGGAGAAGTCATGGAGGGGTGATGGAGAGGTGATGGCAATGACGATGGCGATGATTTCCCCTCACCGGAGGCCAAAGCAACCTCCAGATTAGCTCTCCCGGAGAAGAACAGAGGGTTGCGGCGGCTCCGCGACGTAGATCGGAAAAGAGACTTCTCTTCTGGGGTTTCTACATCGGGAGAATAAATAGGGGCCAAGGTAGGTCACCAGGGGGTGTGGGACCCAGCCAGGAGGGCAGGTGGCGCTGCCAGGGGCTGGGCCGCGCCAGGCACCCTCCTGGCTGCCCCCTGGTTCCCTGTGGCCCCCCTTTGGATCCTCGGAAGCTTCCGGAACGCTGATTTTTTTATATATTTTCTTGGGATTTTTCCAGCATACCTAAATATCCAGAAACCTGCACAAAAGAAAACATCACTGGTAGCTCTGCTGAAAACAGCGTCAGTCTGGGTTAGTTTCGTTCAAATCATGCAAGAATGAAGCCAAAACAATAGCAAAAGTGTTTGGAAAAGTAGATACGTTTGAGACGTATCAGCCGCGCCGGGGGGAGCGCCTTGACCCCGGGTGCCCCCTGGCCCCCCCTTCGCCTATTTATTCCCCGTGACGCAAAACCTCCAAAGAAAAAACCCTTTTTTGCGATATCGCCTCTGTTCCACCGCCGCCGCGCTTCCAAGATCGGGAGCGCCAGCAGACCTCTTCCCGACACCCTGCTGGAGGGAGGATTGACCTCCGGGAGCTTCCCCTCCACCATGGGCACTTCCCGGATGTGTCGTGAGTAGTCTCCCTTGGACCATGGGTCCGTGATCAGTAGCTATGTGACACTCTCCTCCCCTCTTTGTTCTTCATGGTTTAGACCTCGTGAGCTTCCCTACATGATCGAGGCACATATGTAATTTTATGTTGTTGCTATGCTGAGTTTGCTGGGATCTGATGGATTATGAGATTATGTTCAGATTGTGATTGAGTAATATATTTGGTTCTTATCTTTTATATTTTTGTTCCTAAGTAATTCTTGCATGTTCTCCATTGCTGTTTATTTCCTTGGCCAAGTAGTAGGTAGTGACTCCAAGAGGGAACGTTATGCTCGATTGTGGGTTCATCCCCCCCCCAATGACACGCTTGAGTGACAGAAACATGAGTCTAGGGGATGTGTTGTTGCCACAAGGGGGAAAACAACAGTGCTTGTAACCGCGGTTGCATTGATTGTTTACTTTACGCAAAGTGCGTTTTAATGTAGTTCTCTGTTGCTTTGGGTTTACACTTTGGGTGGGGCTCGCAACTTAATACCATCGAGATGTTCTGTATAGATATCTCAAGGTGGATGATTAGTAGTATATGCAGTTGGATTTCGGTCTACTTATTTTGGCGTACCGCCCATGCTTTTGAGCCTCGTTCTTGCTTTGTAACATAGTTAGCATTGCGGTGCGTTTTTAATCCTGTCAATTGCCCAACTATAATTTTTTTTACCATGCATAGATGTTTTATCGTCTTTTGGGAGAGATACATCACTAGTGAACATCACGGGACCCCTGTCCATATTCTTATCACTGTTTACACGCTTTTTATTTTCCTATTTTTACTTTCTAGTTGCTATCACCGTTATCATTATGATCTGTTGCGTTGATCCTTTGTGACCAACAAGGCCCGATAGATTGACAACCTCTATGTACTCGTTGGGAAGCAAATTTATTTGTGTCGTGTGCAGGTCCACGTCAGTTGCGCCGTTGACACCTACTTATCATCTCCGGAGTCCTGCAGGAGACAAACCTTGGTATCTTCACCGAGGGAAATTTGCCCCTCTACACTACATCTTACCTTCCACTTAGGGTAACCAACGAGGAGAGAGTATCACCCCCTTGGCTCACCTTTTATAGGTGGTCAAGGGCCCTTAGCCGGCCACCCTAGGGGAGGAGTCCTACATGGACTCCAACTCCCCTAGAGTCCTCCTACTCCAAGGAGGATTGCAATCCTACTTGGAGTAGGATTCCCCCCCTTGTTGCGCCCCCCCTTGGCCGACTTGGGCTAGCCCAGGTGGCTTGCCCCCCAACCCAGGGGGTGGGCGCATTAGGTGGTACTGTCTGAAACCTTCCGTAACCTTCCATGACCTTCCGGAAGCTTCCAGGATCTTTAGGGATGGTTTCCGGACATTCCGGAACCTTCTGGAACACTTCCAAGACCTTCCGAGACCTCTAACAGATGTTCCAGGACTATCTGGATACGTTTCGGGACGATCCGAGTAACAGTCTAACATGTCCAGTGACCACGACAGTTTGTCGGGTCGTCCACCGATTACCCGAAAACTATTCCGGTTAATCTCGGACTTCCCCAGTGCCATTCTCATATGTTCTAAAACCACCTGAAACAATTCCAAAGTGATTTAGACATTTACTTTGCTCTCTGTACAACTTCACTTGTATCCACTAAACCTTCAACCATTCTAGCATTCTAACAGATTACTGCACTTTAAGTGTGTGACCCAATAGGTTCGGTATTATGTGGGCATGACTCAGAACGTCTTTTGGACACATGGTCATTAGGCAATAATCAACAGCGGAGCCATGGACACCCATGTTGACTCCCACACATACACGAAGAAACTTCGAGTGAACCTTTATGTTATTCATACACCATTCCTTTTGCTTCGCGATATACGACAAAGTTAGAGGAGAGAATTTTGGCATCCATGTGTAACAACTTCTTGAACACAAGCCATCAGTTATCCTCATTGCTCGTTTGTCTCTATTACTTGTTTTGTATTTCAGTATCCCCGTGACTAAATCACAAAGTGTCTGGCCAGACTAGAATGGATACCGTTAGACCGAGTGGCCCCAAAGTCAATATCTCTTCATCGTGAAGGAGAAAATCCCATTCTTGAACTATCGCTGTTACTAGACACACTATCCGATATGCCCAGGACTTATTTTACTACTTCCCATTTATGGAAGAATTCATCTAAGAACCAAAGCATATCTTCCTGTGTGAAGCAACCCGATATTCTCATGGTCTAAGGAATTACGCATATGACAACAAATCATGATAGACTTATAACATAGTTACGATGTGATCTCTAAGTATATCATTTAATACTGGGGTCGGTTCAACATCATTGTTTTGCTAACAACATGCTCTCATTGCTACCGACATCCATGTTGCAAGAACAATGTCCATGATTAAGAAAACGTAATCATCAGTTAGCACATGAGCTGGTCTTAGAGGCTAAACCAGGAACTCTTGTTTTTTACATTTCCACACATGCATATGAGTTTTCTTCTGAATATCATAGTCAGGGTCATTGCAATTATAGCACAAAAATATAAATATTAATTATGAACTTGAATATTAATAATAACATACTTTATTATTGCCTCTAGGGCATATATCCAACAGTCTCCCACTTGCACTAGATACAATAATACTAGTTTACATAAGCTATCGCACACCAATGGCTATCCAGTGTTGCTCATGCTTTGCTCATGGAAGAGGCTTTGTCATCGGATCTGACACATTCAGATCCGTGTGAATCTTGCATACTTTCACATATCCTTTGTCAACAAACTCTCGTATTTTGTGATAACGGCGTTCAATGTGTTTGGACTTCTGGTGGGACCTCGGTTCTCGAGCTTGTGCCATGGCTCCACTATTGTCACAATAGATCTCCATGGGGTCTTCAGCACTAAGAACCACACCTAGTTCAGCGACGAACTTCTTGATCCAATATCCCTCCTTCGTACCTTCTGAAGCTGCGATGTACTCCGCCTCTGTTGTGGAATCCGCGACCGTATTTTTCTTAGAACTTTTCCAGCTCACGTCACCCCCGTTGAGTGTGAAAACATATCCTGATTGAGATTTGAAGTCATTCGGATATGTCATGAAGCTTGAATCTGTGTAACCCTTTACAACAAGTTCTTCATCACCTCCGAACACCAAGAACATGTTCTTGGTTCTATTCAGATACTTTAAAATATTTTTGACTGCTACCCAGTGTGCATTACCCGAGTTGCTCTGGTATTTGCTAGAAACACTCAGAGCATAGGAAACATCTGGTCTTGTACATATCATGGCATACATAACAGATCCAATTGCCGAAGCATATGGAATTGTGCTCATTTCTACTTGCTCATCAACTGTCTTAGGACATTGACTCTTGCAGAGTACCACACCATGTGACATTGGGAGTAGCCCTTTCTTTGAACTCTCCATTCTGAACCTTTTCAAAACCTTGTCTATATACGTGCTCTGGCTTAGCCCTATCAGGCGCCGGGATCTATCTCTATAGATCTTGATGCCCAATATGTAAGCGGCTTCGCCCAAGTCTTTCATCGAAAAACTACTTTTCAATGACTCCTTTATAGTGTTAAGAAATTCTTTATCATTTCCAATCAACAATATGTCATCTACATACAGTATTAGAAAATATATTGCGCTCCCACTTACTTTCTTATAAACACAAGCTTCTTCGCCATTCTGGATGAAGCCAAAACCTTTGACCACTTCATCAAAGCGAAGATTCCAACTCTGTGATGCTTGCTTTAGTCCATAAATAGACCTTTTAAGCTTGCACACCTTTCCAGCATCCTCTGGCGCGACAAAACCCTCAGGTTGTATCATATATACATTATCCTCGAGATTTCCATTAAGGAAAGCAGTTTTGACGTCCATCTTCCATATCTCATCATCAAAATACGCAACAATTGCTAGTAAAATCCGCATAGACTTAAGCAATCCTACTGGTGAGAAAGTCTCGTCGTAGTCAACTCCTTGCACTTGTCGAAACCCTTTCGCAACAAGCCTAGCTTTATGGATGGTGACATTCCCATCCGCATATGTCTTTCTTTTGAAAATCCATTTACATTCTATTGGTTTCACACCCTCTGGAGGGATCACCAAGTCCCATACTTGGTTCTCGTACATGGATTCCATTTCGGATTTCATGGCTTGTAGCCATTCAGTGGAGTTGGGGCTCATCATCGCTTCTTTGTAGTTCACAGGCTCATCATCTTCCAAGATGAATACTTCGTTAGCGTACCACTTGGGTAGCTGACGCATTCTACCTGATCTCCTTGGTTCAGTCACTAGCTTCTCAGAATTTCCTACATCACTTGCAGGAGCTACCGGTTCCTTCATCAGAATGATTGCTGGAACAATTTCCGTTGTTTCATTCCTTGGTTCCGAAGGTTCACTAACCTCATCAAGCTGTATTGTCCTCCCGCTCACCTGTTTTCTAAGAAACTCTTTATCAAGAAAAGTTCCTCCTTTAGCAATAAAGACTTTGCCATCGGAAGGGTGGTAGAAAGAATAGCCTACGTTGTCTTTGGCATAACCTACAAAGTAGCACTTGTCTGCTTTAGGGTCAAGTTTGTTCGGTTGTAAACGTTTTACATAAGCATCACAACCCCAAATTTTTAGGAACGATATATTGGGTTTGCTCCCATTCCATAACTCGTACGGTGTCGTTGCCATAGACTTTGACGGCACCCTATTTAAAGTAAAAGCAACAGTCTCTAACGCGTAACCCCAAAAAGATAGTGGCAGATCTTTCAATGACATCATAGACCTCACCATGTCCAACAAAAGTTTGGTTACGCCTCTCAGACACTCCATTTCTCTGTGGAGTTCCAGGTGGCGTCATCTGTGAAACGATTCCACGCTCCATGAGGTGTTCTCTAAACTCATGACTAAGATATTCACCACCACGATCAGATCGCAGAAAATTGATTTTCTTGTCACAATGATTCTCAACTTCGTTCTGAAATTCTTTGAACTTTTCAAAAGTTTCTGACTTTTGCTTCATTAAGTAAATATAACCATATCTAATCAAATCATCAGTAAACGTTACGAAGTAGAGATATCCACCACGCGTTGGTACACTCATCGGACCACACACATCGCTATGTATTATTTCCAATAAGTCAGTCGCCCATTCTACATGACCTGTGAACGGCGTCCGAGTCAGTTTGCCCATCAGACAAGCCTTACACTTATCAAATGATTCGAAATCAAAAGATTGAAAAATCGCATCTTTATGAAGCTTCTGCATGCGTTTCTTTCCGATGTGACCCAGACGGCAGTGCCACATATAAGTGGTATTTTCATCCTTCTTAAGATGTTTAGAGCTTATGTTTAAGATGTCGTTACTACATTCAAGATCCAAATAAAACAACCTATTCTTAATAGGTGCAAAACCATACAAAACTATAACCGTCGCAGATTAAACATGATCCCGACATAATGTTCTTACAAATAGCAGGAACGAAATAACAATTATCTAGTTCTATGGTAAATCCTGAAGGTAGATGTAGAGTGTAGACGCCGACGGCTTTATAAGAGATCGTAGCTCCATTCCCGACACGCATCGTCACTTCATTCTTTTCCAGCTTCCTTATTCTCCTTAGTCCCTGCAATGAATTACATATATGAGCAAAAACTCCAGTATCAAATACCCATGACTTAGAGTGTGGGTCGGAAAGAAAGACATCTATGACATATATAACTTTTATACCTTCGCTGGTAAAACCAGGCTTCTTTCTATCTGCCAGATACTTCTTGCAATTCCTCTTCCAGTGACCTTTAGCTTTGCAGTAGAAACACTCAGTATCCTTGTTAGGGCCAGTGCCAAAGGGTTTCTTGGTCTTGGCGCCAGGCTTACCGGCGCTCTTGCCCTTGGACTTTCCCTTCTTCTTGAAACTGGTGGTCTTGCTAACCGCCAACGTGTAGTTGGGGTTAGCCTGCATGGTAGTCTCTGCATTCTTCAGCATTGCAAGCAGTTCATTAACCGACTTGTCCATCCCTATCATCCGATAGTTCTGAACAAAGCTCTTAAAGCTCGGCGGGAGTGACATGAGGACGATATCTGTACCAAGTAATTCTGGAATCGGAAATCCCAGTTCAGTCAACCTTTGGCCAAAGCGCATGATCTTTATCACGTGCTCACTCACAGGTGATCCTTCCTTCATTTTTCAATTCCACATAGCATGAGTAACCTCATAACGTCCAGTCCTAGCGTGTTTGGCATACAGAGCATCTAACTCTTGAACAATCAAGTGGGGAAGGGTATTTTCAAACCTCCCCTGTAAATCTGACTCCATACACGCAGTCGACATTGAACTGCGGTGCTATCATCAAGCTTGGTCTGATGCACATTCTGCTCAGCAACCGTGGCGTCAGGCCCCGGTGCTTCTGGGAGAGGTGTCGTCAGGACATAGTCCTTCTTAGCACTCCTGAGTACAATTCTCAGGGTACGAACCCAGTACGCATAGTTGCTTCCATCAGCTTTCAATTTTTCTTTCTCAATCAACGGACCTAAGTTAAACTGGGGATTGACACGGGCCATTTTAATCTACAACATAAACACAAGTTTCACTTTAGACAATGTTCATAATTAAGTTGCACTAAGTAATTAATCAAACTATTAATCTTAATAAGTGCTCCCATTCATATTAACATCTCTCGTAGTCAATGCTAAGTGATTCAAGATCCAATCCAACCGTTCGCCATTGATGTGACATCACTGATGACTTGGGATGGACTGGTAGGCCAACTTGCCAATCATGACAAAGGTGATTCTTGTTCATCTTTTGATGGGCGTGTTCCGGTAGCAAACTTTTATCCAAACCGTCAAGACAACCAAGTCTAATGTACAGTGTGTTCTTAACACGCCCGTCTTTTATGCGTCACACCGTGTGCACCCATGTGACAAGACCTGCTCCGGTGTGAAACATAGTATAGACGGTGCTACAGTCGGAAGAACACTATCAACTTGATATTGTTTTGCGAGAGATCACCCTAATAAAATACGACTACCGCGTATCTAACAAGGGTGCATCAAAGGGATAAACATCACAGGAAGTTTCATAAATTTTATGTGATATGGTATAGCCCTTTGTGTCGTGAAGTTGTCGTTGCCTTCATGACTCCGTGGTTGAAGTCTCCACCCATCACCTTTTGTCCTTGGCACCGGGACCTCCTCACGGCTTCGGCATGTGTGTCCGGGTCCACCTTCACATAGTTGATCATCACCTCGTCTCCATCTATTGTCTTGCCTCAAGCTAATAAACAGTTCTGGCACGCAAGCCATAATTAAGTGACAATCATATGACTCCAGTCATCATGCCGTACCACGGCTCGCAGGCCGTGAAAATATTACATCATATAGCATCTCATACAAACACATTGCAAATCTCCAAGGCTATACCACATCACATGTACTCTCTGGAAAAACGAGTTAGATCGCTATCTACACGGGTAATTGCAAATTTTATCGTGGTTGTTAAGCAGGTTTACATGGAAAATGTGGAACCCTAGACAAAACAAACATGATACTTCTTTTGTTGCTAGTTTAACATACGGGGTGCGTGTAGCAACTAATGCCACAAGCCAAACTTCGTTAAACGCGTGACCCCCATGTGGATTTGAGTTCATAAAATCCACAAGCCCGTTCATGTAAAATTTTCTATAGCAAGACTAAGATGAGATCGAAGGAATTTGATGTAGTCCATGATCAAGGCAACCAACATACTAAGAGCAGCATAGAGGGATCATGGCAAAACTCAAACCTTGTAGAAAAATCACATCATGCCGTCGAGCGAAGAAAAGATCACATGATAGGGAAGCAAAAAAGAAAATCGATGCCTCATATCAACATATGATCTACCTAAACATGCATCTAATCAAGGATCGCTCATGATACCACTGTTGGGAAACGTAGTAGAAAACAAAAAAAATCGTGCCTACGAAGCAAGAGCCCAAGATCATCCAAGAAGATGGCATACAAGGTTTAGGTCAAAACTCACCAACGGATGTAGCGGAACTAGAGTTGGTGAAGATTGAAGGAGATCTCACGAATCGTCCCATGAACAATCCCTCGATCCGTCCCACGAACAAGTCCCTCGATCAAGATCTCCGAGGAATAAGAAGCTCCTCGAAAAAGGATCAAAGTTATGATCCCTCTACCGGTATCCACATGTCCGGCACAGCAATCCGGCAGCACTCCGCCGTCCAGAGAAGAACGCCTCCGAGAAAACTAGAGAGAGAAAACCCTAGCGGATTCCGATCTAGAACGGAGTCTAAACCGGGGTCTAATGTGGAGCAACTAGCAACTAGGGCAAAAGGGGGGCGCAGGGGATTATGGGGTGCGCCTCCCCCCCTTGGCTCACCTTCTATAGGTGGCCAAGGGCCCTTGTCCTGCCACCCTAGGGGAGGAGTCCTACATTATGGAAACAGATCAATCAAAATAATAATTAAAAAAGGGCTAAAGTGGACAAGTTAATTTGAAGGGCACTACCTTAGTATCAATGACCGAGCGAAATACGTTGTAGTAGTAGTAGGTTTGTAAAGCTGCAGATTTTTTGATACAATCAATGCAAGTTTCATAAAGGAAGCTTAAGCTTTCGTTATACCATGTGTATATGCTGTAACATACATGGGAGTTCATTGATAGGTAGAAGATTTCAAACACCATTCCGGAGTACGGAGCTTCATAGCAAGGGGATGCAAAGAAGTTCTAAGAAGTGTTTGGCGATTTGCAGAGGACTGGGTATACGCCAGAAATGGAGTACACGTCACACCACCATCGACACAGCTCAATCGAAACAAGAATTGAAAACACACTAGAGGGAAACAAGAATTGAAAACACACTAGAGGTGCATAGGCTAAAGTGACGAGTTCCAAATTTCAAGGGTACTACCTCAGTATTAACTACAAACACATGACTGAGTGAATTATATTTTCCATATGGTTTGTACAGCCACAGATTGCTTGCTATCATCGATCTGAAGGCCATAAAAGTTTCATATAAGGAAAGTTAGTAAGCTTTCTTTATACCCTCTGCATATCTTGCAAAATACATGGAAAAGCCAATCCAGAAGGAGATAAAAAATAAATCTTCCTAATGCATATAAGCAGGGCAAGATCAACATTTAAGATTGGTGGATAGCAAGTTGCATACTAGAGATATGCTTGCAGGAAATTGAAAATTTTAAACATAGATAATATATTATCTCACATTTGCTCCATAGAGGAGCTACAAGAGTGAAATCAATAGATTAAGCCACTAGGTTAATTCTTAAAACTGAACATTCCCATTGGAGGGTCGGTTGCAAATTCTTCATGGATGCAACATTGCTCATTTGCTTAAAGCAAAAGAAGGCCATGCACCAAGGGCCCAGACACTACAGAAAAGAGAAATATGAATTGAAGGGCAAGTCTGATTTATCCCACACAGCTTCAACTAGAATATTCGGCATATACCCAACATCTCATGTGTACTAAGACACTAGTGCCATACTTCGTATGGGAATAAGCAATAAGCATTCACTGACATTTGATGTCCATTCCACAAAACAGGGTATGTAAGGCAGTAGAGGTGTCAGACCGTTGAAGAAATCTTCAGAAGTGCATATAACATGCACTTTTTTATTATCCATGCCGTATGATAATATCTTCTCCTTACTGTCAGTAAGGAAAACCAAATTAGATTCTGGATGAATTGCAAAAATCGAGTAGTACTCATAGTTTTTGCAACAATCCCTTCCAAGCAGATCAAAACAGTTAATGTTACACTTCAAGGTCCACTGTCCACTATTATAATTCTCAAGAACCCAAATAGAGAGTTGGCAACCATCTTGATTCTCCTGCCAACCATCATGATTGTCCTGCCAAACATACAAGCGTCCCTGTGACTGCCCAATGGAAGCACGGCCATAGTTATTTGTCATGCCAGGTGGCATTTTAATTTTCCTCCAAGCATTCCTTTCAATGTCCACTGTGACTATTGACGAAGATCGAGTAGGGAAGTGCATAATGCCATTCAGGAAGATGCCTTCTAAATCACAAGCCATATACTCACTGCCATCATCGCACTGACTTTGAATGGAAGTCCACCCTCCAGTTTCCGATGAGTAGATCATGGCCGCAGACAGGCCATAAATATAAGATGTGTCCAGCTTCACAAACACCACAAAGCGGGAAGGAATGGCCAGGTCAAAACCCAAAAAGTATCTGCCTAGGCGAAAACGCGAAAGGTGGTCCGGCAATTCTACAGGAGGCAACAAAGTCCACTCATGAGTAGCAGGATTGCAGATAACGTAATCGAATTCTTTAGCCTCGGGCCATTTGAAACAACGCCCGGGTCCTGGATTCTGGAGATAATTCCAACCGTATTGCCTAGGACGGCGCGATTTCCAGCATTTGCAAAGGAGAAGGCTGGTGCTGCATTGTTCGACCCTGAAAAATTTATAACTGCCACGCAGGAAACGGAGATTGGGGTCGACGATGGGAGGACTTTTCCCAGACAGATTGTGGAACCGCCAACCGAAATTGAAGTAGAAGAAGCCAGACAAGGTCTGCGGCGACCTCTTGCGGACGTTGGGGTCGGAGCAGAGGGCGCGCCATTGCTTGGAGACGCACTTGAAGTGGAAGAGCGAGATGTAGGGCACCCGCGAAAGGATCTCGATGAGAATGTCCTCCGGGAAGATCGACGCGGGCTCCTCCTCCCCATGCTGCTCATCCTCCCGCTTCATCTTCTTGTTCTAAAGATACGGTGGAGACATTACATATAGGTCACGGATCTATTTCACGGACCAAAGAGTACAAGAGGCGAGGACCGCACCTGAGAGAAGACGGGGATGACGGCGAGGTCAGGAGGCAACGGCGGCGGCGGCGAACGGGATGGATCCCCCTCGCCCCGGCCACCGTGGGCGGTAGCCGGCGGCTGGTCCCGCTTCGCGAATCCTTGGGCGCCGCCTTCTCCTTCTCCGGGAGGCATTGCGGCTACAGAGGTCGGCTGGTGGAGCGAGGGTTTGGGGGAAGGGGGGAATGGAGGAAGGGAGCGGTGGCGGCTGTCCATGAGAAGAACCGTGGCCTTGTTTGGTCGGCCCAATTGAACCCGTGGCCTGGGCCCTGGGCACATGTGATTAGGGAAACATTTCCTTCACCGATAGATAATTACCACCGGATATCATATCGGAGGAGCAATCTGCTTTTGTGTCACGAAGACAGATCACAGATAACATCATTGCAGCTTATGAGTGTTTGCGCTTCATGAAGAGGAACATATCGAAATAAAACTGGTTATGTGCTCTGAAGCTAGACATGATGAAAGCGTATAACAGGCTCGAGTGGAACTACCTTGAGGCCATCATGTTGAAGCTGGGATTCCAACCATCATGGGTTAAAGTCATCATGGATATGATCTCCTCGGTATCATTTTCAGTTCTTTTTAATGGTGAGAGGTTAGAAGCTTTTAAACCTTCCAGAGGTATTCGGCAGGGAGACCCAATTTCCCCATATCTCTTCTTATTGGCAGCAGAGGGCCTCTCGTGCCTTCTCAAATCCATTCTTTGGTCGTCTCAAGTGATGGGTGTCAAAGTGGTTCCAACAGCTCCGATTGTAAACCACTTACTCTTCGCCGACGACAACCTGCTGCTTTTTAAGGCGAGCTCTGAAGGGGCGACGGCGGTGTCAAACCTACTTGAAACCTATTGTGAGGCTTCTGGTCAGTGGATCAATAGAGACAAATCTTCCATTAATTTCAGCAAGGGATCCCCTCAAGGCGTACGTGATAATGTGAATCAAATACTATAGGTTACAAATGAATCCCTTTCATAGAGATATTTGGGGATGCCCTCGGAGGGGGGACAGAACAAAAATGACACTTTTAAATACCTGAAGGATAGGGTTTGGGGCAAGGTTAAGGGATGGTTGGAAAAAGTCATGTCATAAGCTGGAAAGGAGGTACTGATCAAGTCCGTAGCCCAAGCAATTCAAGTGTATTCAATGTCCTGCTTTAGACTTCCTAGTGGCCTTTGTGAGAGCATTACATCTACCATCCGAAAGTTTTGGTGGGGAAGTAAGCAGGGGAAACGGTCGCTGATACGGTGAGGATAGTTCTCACTCCTTGTTGGTAACCCCAAGTGGAAAGTGAGATGTAGCGTAGCAGCAAATTTCCCTCGGTGAAGATACCGAGGTTATCGAACCAGTAGGACTCCAAGAGATACAAGTAGGTGACAACGACGCCAGAAATTAGGCGGTTGCTGGGTCTAGGGAGTTGACGTGGACCTGCACACAGAAACAAATAACTTTGCTCCCAACGAGTACAGAGGAGTTGTCAATTCCTCCGGCCTTGCTGTTTACAAATGATCAACGCAAGAGATAATAATAGTGGCAACTGAAAGTAAAGACTGAAAGTAAATTGAAGATGTAAACAATAATGTGAAGATGACCGGGGTCCCGTGATTTTCACTAGTGATGTCTCTCTCCCAAAAGACGATAAAAGTGCTAGCGAGGTAAACAAATCACAGTTGGGCAATTGACAGAATTATGAAGTCACCGCAATGCTAACTATGCTGCAAAGAAAGGAAGGGCTCAAAAGCAATGGGCAGTACGCCAAGGTAAGTAGACCGAAATCCAACTGCATCTACTACGAATCATCCACCTTGAGATATCTATCCAGAACATCTCGCAGGTATTAAGTTGCGAATCCACCCAAAGTGTAAACTCAAAGCAACAGACAAGTGCATTAAAAGAACTTTGCGTAAAGTAAACAATCCTTGCACCCGCGGGTACAAGCACCGTTGTTTTATCCCTGGTGGCAACAGCACATCCCCTAGTCTCATGTTTCTATCACTCAAGCTAGACATCAAGGGGCTGAACCCACAATCAAGCATAACGCTCCCTCTTGGAGTTGCAACAAATCACTTGGCCAAAGAAAAATACGGCAACGGAGAACATGCAAGAATTTACTCAAGAACAAAATATAAAAGAGAAGAACCAAATATATTACTCATCACAATCTGAACATAATCTCATAATCCGTCAGATCCCAACAAACTCAGCATAGCAACAGCAGAAAATTACAAAGGTGCCTCGATCATGTGAGGCAGCTCACGAGGTCTCGAAAGTGAAAGCACAAAGAGGGGAGAGGTACATCACATAGCTACTGGTCACGGACCCATGGTCCATGGGGGACTACTCACGGTACATCTGGGAGGCGTCCCTGGCTATGGATGGTCTCCCGGAGGGGGTTCCTCCTTCCGGCAGGGTGCCGGAGCAGATTCTCCAGGCAGCCCCGATCTTGAAACGGCGGCGGCGGTACAGAGGGGAGTTCGCGAAAAACAGATCGATTTTAGGGGTTTCCACCCCGAGGGCTAAATATAGGCGGAGGGGGTATCGAGGGGACCCACAGGGCAGCCAGGAGGCTCCCTGGCGCGACCTAGGGTGGGGCCGCGCCAGGGACCCTTCTGGAGTCCCTGTGGTGGCCCCGCTCCGCTGCCTTGGTGATTCCGGAAGCTTCCGGGTCGCTCATTTTTTATCTGATTTTTCCGGATTTTTTGGAGCACTTTTAATGGCCAGAAAACCTGAAATACAAAAACAGCAGAAAACAACAACTGGCAGCTGGGTGCACTGGGTTAATAGATTAGTCCAAACATTCTCAAAAGTGTATGAAAGTTCAAGAAAAACATGGCAAAGTCACGCAAAACATGCATGAAGCAAGCAGAAATTATAGATACGTTTGGGACATATCAACATCCCCAAGCTTAATTCCTGCTCGTCCTCGAGTAGGTAAATGATAACAAGCATAATTTCTGTGGTGACATGCCACACAACCATATAATGACTTTTTAAGTAAAGCAATTAAAGCATGCAATTCAATTCAAGTCTTAACAAGCAAGAGTCTATATTAGCATTGACACAAGCAAAAAAAGAACAAAAGGTGCAAGAGCTCTCGCTGTCCATGACTCGAATGTCTCCAGATGGTGTTTGCGTGCAAGCAGGGGACTGGGAAAAAGAGAGAAAAAGGTTGTTGAGAACAACTATCTACTAAAGTTTCACACCTGGCCTCCTTTGGATTCTTATCTTGACTCGTGCCCAGACCACTAGCCAGGTACAAGCCAAAATGATCCACTCCCTTTCGATATTTTGAGCGCTCATGCAATGGATGAGCGTGAGCAAGAAAGTTGACACATAAAAGGAGAAACAGAAAGAAGGTGGAGGAGGAAGACAAAAAGGTGTGAAAGGCTCACATCAATGAGGACAATCATAGGAGAGAGAAGGCCATATGATAGATATGATGTGAGGAGTAGGGATTGCCATGCAACGGATGCACATGTGAGCTAAAAGCTCTCCAAGGGAACTAGTGGGGGTGCATCTAACTTGCTTGCTAAAGAAGACCTAGAGCTCGTTTGAGGAGGCTCATCATTGGAATATAGAAGCCAAGTTCTATAGTGTGAAGGTCCCCACATAGCTATATGTATGATGATGATCTCTATGGAGTAAAAGGGATAGAGGATGAAGTACTAGTGTGGATCTCTCAAAAGGAATAGTAGTGTGCCCCCTTCTCTCTTTTTATTTTTATTTTTCTCCTTTTTCTATTTTTTTGTATTTTTTTGGTGGCCTCAATGGATATCTCTATTTAACACTCATTTGTCGTCTTTAGGATCTTTTGATTTTGTCCTCTTTGGGATCTTTTCCTCACTTTAGGGGCAACACTCTATATTTTACAAGAATATAGGAGATCTTTCACACTTTACAAAGGTACTCACATAAAGAAGATATAACTATCATGATGCAAATGTATGCCTCTGCTAGGATAGCAGGATATGCAATGATACTAGCGCGTCATGTAGCACTGATTAGGGCAAGGCCCAACTAGCATGCGGCTCATCGATCAAGCAAGTAGCATGTATGACATGAAGATCAAGTCATGAGAAGGTGGATGTTTGATACGGTGAGGATCTCTCACTCCTCGTTGGTTACCCCTAGTGGAAGGTGAGATGGAGCGTAGCAGCAAATTTCCCTCGGTGAAGATACCAAGGTTATCGAACCAGTAGGACTCCAAGAGATACAAGAAGGTGTCACGACGCTTGACATGGACCTGCACACAGATGCAGATAGCTTTGCTCCCAACGAGTATAGAGGAGTTGTTAATTCCTCCGGCCTTGCTGTTTACAAAGGATTAACGCAAGAGATAATGATAGTGGCAACTGAAAGTAAATTGAAGGTGTAAACAATGATATGAAGATGGACCAGGGTCCCGTGATTTTCACTACTGATGTCTCTCTCCCAAAAGACGATAAAAGTTCTAGCGAGGTAAACAAATCACATTTGGGCAATTGACAGGATTATGAAGGCACCGCAATGCTAACTATGCTGCAAAGAAAGGAAGGGCTCAAAAGCAATGGGCAGTACGCCAAGGTAAGTAGACCGAAATCTAACTGCATCTACTACGAATCATCCACCTTGAGATATCTATCCAGAACATCTCGCTGGTATTAAGTTGCGAATCCCACCCAAAGTGTAAATCCAAAGCAACAGACAACTGCATTAAAAGAACTTTGCGTAAAGTAAACAATCCTTGCATCCACGGATACAAGCACCGTTGTTTTATCCCTGGTGGCAACAGCACATCCCCTAGTCTCATGTTTCTGTCACTCAAGCTAGACATCAAGGGGTTGAACCCACAATCAAGCATAACGCTCCCTCTTGAAGTTGCAACAAATCACTTGGCCAAAGTAAAATACGGCAACGAAGAACATGCAAGAATTTACTCAAGAACAAAATATAAAAGAGAAGAACCAAATATATTACTCATCACAATCTGAACATAGTCTCATAATCCATCAGATCCCGACAAACTCAACATAGCAACATCAGAAAATTACAAAGGTGCCTCGATCATGTGAGGCAGCTCCCGAGGTCTCGAAAGCGGAGGCACAAAGAGGGGAGTGATAGATCACATAGCTACTGGTCACGGACCCATGGTCCAAGGTGGACTACTCACGGTACATACGGAAGGCGTCCATGGCTATGGATGGTCTCCCGGAGGGGGTAGCTTCTCCCGACAGGGTGCCGGAGCAGCTTCTCCAGGCAGCCCCGATCTTGAAATGGCGGCGGCGGCGGTGCAGAGGCGAGATCGCGGAAAAGAGAACTATTTTAGGGGTTTCCGTCACGGGGGGTAAATATAGGCAAAGGGGGGCACCGAGAGGGGCCACAGGGCAGCCAGGAGGCCCCCTGGCGCGGCCTAGGGTGGGGCCCGCCAGGGACTCTTCTGGAGTCCCTGTGGTGGCCCCCATTCCCTCCTTTGGTGTTTCCGGAAGCTTCCGAGTCGCTGATTTTTTATCTGTTTTTTTCGGATTTTTTTGGAGCACTTTTAATGGCCGGAAAACCTGAAATACAAAAACAGCAGAAAACAACAACTGGCAGCTGGGTGCACTGGGTTAATAGATTAGTCCAAATATGCTCAAAAGTGTATGAAAGTTCAAGCAAAACATGGAAAAATCACACAAAACATGCATGGAGCAAGCAGAAATTATAGATACGTTTGGGACGTATCAATGTTGCATGGCAATGTATCTCGGAAAGGCTATGGAAATGCCTTGTAGGTAGGTATGGTGGATGTTTTGAGGAAAGATATAAGGAGGCTTATGATGACAGATCGTATCGTTCCAAGGGTTTGGATGCACCAGCGAAGTATGCGCCAACTCTCAAGGTGAGAAAGGGCAATGCACAGTACCGAAGAGGCTATAAAAAGTATAGGTGGGTGGAAGTGTCAACTTTCGAATACTCACATTAGTCTGAAGAACGCATGCACTTATTATCGGTAACTCTCAATCTAATCAGGAGGTTCACAAAGAGACAAGTACCACGAGGAGGAGTGTATGGGGGTTTGGTTATCCTTGCGCATCCTCGACTCATGGTACGTGAGTGTACTCTAATATTCGAACCCTCCAAAGGTTAGTGATCCATCTAGTAGCTAGAGTTCTCAACAAGGGTTTTTGGTTTTCGAAAACACACACGGATTTCCCAAAATACGACATCTATCACTAATAGGCTCGAGCTCTTGACACCAAAAGTTCAAACATTACTCTAGTCAATACCTCAAAACTATTGCAAGTTACTACTACAAAGAGAATAGCAACTTCAACTACCTACTTCTAGTCAAGACACAAAACTCAGTGCAACAGGCAAACTCTCTAACAAGATAAAACATGCAACCTATAGAAAGTTCAACCTAAAACAAAAGAAAAGCTCTAGAAAAACTAAAGCACTACAACTAAACAGAGCAGCAGCTAAGAAAAGAAAAAGAACAACTCACAGCTAAAAGAATAAGCATGCAAATCCTATGAGGAGTTCTAGTTCAAGCGGAGCGTGTATCTCTCCCACACAAAAGAGTAAGCTGGGGTATAAATTGTTATGAACAGAAAGAAAAACTAAAGAAAACTAAAAACAAAACCTAAGAGCGAGACGCTCCAAGAATAGCACACAACGCATGAAGCGATAAAAATATAGTGTAACGAGGGACAAACTGATAATTGTTGATGAAGAAGGGAATGCACGGGGGCATCCCCAAGCTTAGACGCTTGACTCTCCTTGAATATTTATTGGGGGTGCACATGGGCATCCCCAAGCTTGAGCGTTTGACACTCCAAGATCTTCTATCATCATCTTCCATCGCGCACTTGAAAACTCCCTTCATACATAACTCATTGTAGATTGATTAGAGAGGTTAGTGCCCATAATAAAATATTTTTTTCTCTACTGGAAATAAATATAACCTTGAATAGCTACTATTTATCAAGAGTGCCAAAAGGTTTTTTCAAAGAAAAAGCAAGCTTAAGGTTTGCAAAACGAAGAAAAGGCAAAACAGGACAGAATCTGTGAAAAACAGACCAGCAGGTAAAAACAAATTTTTTAGGGGTACTTCTGCAACTCAAATAAAAAACTCAAAACATACGAAAGTTTCGTAATTGTATAGAGCACACTGTGTAAAACTTTCAACTCAAAAAGATGAACTGGGATTTTTCTAGTCACGAGGAGAGAATCTGTTTTCTGGACAGCATGTCACAACTTTCACTTCCCTTGTCTTATGAGGCTAAACTTGGCACAAAGCTTGAAAAGTAAAGATACAATGATGTTGCTAAAGTAGTAACAATCATCAAGACCACTAAGAACACAAGAAAAGAAAAAATAAAAACCTAAATTCGTTGCGGGCTGCCTCCCGAAAGCGCTTCTTTAGAGCCATTAGCTAGGCTTAAAGCAGAAGACCAAGTCTTTTCAAGAAAATAACTAGCCCGTGTGACAGATTCAAAAGGTAAATTAATATTTTTCCTAGGGAAATGTTCCATCCTTTTCTTGAGAGGGAATTGGAGTTTGATATTCCCCTCTTTCATGTCAATAACAGCACCAACTGTACGGAGAAAAGGACGTCCCAAAATAATTGGACAAGAGGGCTCACACTCAATGTCCATAATAGTGAAATCAACGGGAACATAATTGTCATTTACAATGATAAGAACATCGTCGATCTTCCCCAAAGGTTTCTTTACAGAAGAATCAACAAGACGAACACCAAAAGAACAGGGATCAAAAGGTTTCAATTCAAGCATATCATACATTCTTTTGGGCATAACAGAGGTACTTGCTCCAACATCACAAATAGCATAACAAGAGAAGTTATTCAATTTGATTTTTTATCATAGGATCCCAACCATCTTCTAGCTTCCTAGGTATGGAGGCTTCTAGTCTAAGCTTCTCCTCCCTAAATTTGATTAGAGCATTGGTGATATGCTCTGTGAAGGAAAGATTAAGTGTGCTAGTGTGGGGGTCTCTAGACATCTTGTGTAGGAAACCAATAACTTCAGGTAAAGTGCAGTTGTCAAAGTCTAGGTCACTACTATCTATCAAGGAGGTAGTGATATCATTTAGGCTCACTTGTTTGAAAGCCTCTGTGTTCATAGAGGTTTCTTTATCTATGGTTGAGGTGGTAGCATCACCATTGGTAGGTCCAGTGGGACTAGGGGTGTGATGGGTGCTAACAGTTTGGACATCCTCAACTACTTGGATAGTGGCTACTGTGTGGTAGGTAGGAAGGCTCTTAATTCTCTCTTCTTCCTTGGGAATGACTTCTGGTTTGGCTACCATTTGGTTTATCAAGGTAGATTGGGTATGAGACATGTTTGAAACATAGGTCTCAATGGCAGTAAGTCTAGTTTGGAGGCTGGAAATGTCACTATTCAGGCTCTCAAGTTGTTTGCTAATGTTTTGCAGGATAGAGGAGTGCTCATCTAACTGTCTGGAAAAGGCCTTGTTTTGTTCAAACTGTGTGTGCATATAGCTTTTGGTTCCTTTTTATATTTCTATAAGTTTCTCATAGCTGGGTAGGTCTCTTTCCCTATAATTCTGGCTGTAGGAGTGTCTATTACCGTTCCCATAGTTGTTGGATGGTAAAGGCCTAGGATTGTTGCTACCAAAATTACTCATATAAGCATTATTGTTGAAGTTGTTTCCAGAGACAAAATTCACATCTACTTGCTCTTGAGCAACCAAAGAATTTAAAGGAACATCCTGAGGATCAATAGGAGCTTGCTTGGTAAGTAGAGACATGATAAGGTCAACCTTTTCATTTAGAGAGGAGATCTCCTCGACAGAATTTACCTTCTTACCAGTTGTAGATCTTTCGGTGTGCCACTGGGAGTAGTTCAGCATCATCTCATCAAGTAGATTTGTGGCATCACCAAGTGTGGTTAACATAAAAGTTCCTCCCGCGGCCGAATCTAACAGGTTCCGCGAGGTAAAGTTCAAGCCTGCATAAAAAGTCTGGATAACCATCCAGGTAGTCAGTCCATGTGTGGGGCAGTTCTTGACAAGCGTCTTCATACGTTCCCATGCCTGGGCAACGTGTTCATTATCCAATTTCCTGAAATTCATAATGTTACTTCTCAATTGAATAATTTTAGCAGGGGGTAGTATTTCCCTATAAAAGCATCTTTGCATTTACTCCAAGAATCGATATTGTTCTTGGGTAAGGATTGCAGCCACTCCTTGGCTCTTCCTATCAAAGAGAAAGGAAAAAAGCTTCAGCTTGACGATGTCTCCATCCACTTCCTTGTACTTTTTCATATCACAGAGCTCGATAAAATTGTTTAAGTGCAAGGCAGCGTCCTCTCCAGCACCTGAGAATTGATCTTTCATAACAAGATTAAGCAGAGCAGGTTTAATTTCATAAGAAGGTGCTGAAGTGGCAGGTGGAGCAATAGGAGTGCAGATAAAGTCACTGTTGTTGTGACTAGTGAAGTCACACAACTTGGTGTTTTCATTGGAACCCATAGTAGCTGCAGGTATTTTTGGTATTTTTGATAAGGGACACAAAAGTAAAAACTGAAAGGTAAACTAACAAGACTAAAAAGCAAAGATAAAAGATAGTGTGCAACTCCCCTATCTTGTAGACTGGAGTCCCCGGCAACGGCGCCAGAAATTAGCTTGATACGGTGAGGATAGTTCTCACTCCTCGTTGGTTACCCCAAGTGGAAGGTGAGATGTAGCGTAACAGCAAATTTCCCTCGGTGAAGATACCAAGGTTATCGAACCAGTAGGACTCCAAGAGATACAAGTAGGTGAGAACGGCGCCAGAAATTAGGCGGTTGCTGGGTCTAGGGAGTTGACGTGGACCTGCACACAGAAACAAATAACTTTGCTCCCAACGAGTACAGAGGAGTTGTCAATTCCTCCGTCCTTGCTGTTTAAAAGGATCAACGCAACAGATAATAATAGTGGCAACTGAAAGTAAAGACTGAAAGTAAATTGAAGATGTAAAAAATAATGTGAAGATGGACCGGGGTCCCGTGATTTTCACTAGTGACGTCTCTCTCCCAAAAGACGATAAAAGTGCTAGCGAGGTAAACAAATCACAACTGGCAATTGACAGAATTATGAAGGCACCACAATGCTAACTATGCTACAAAGAAAGGAAGGGCTCAAAAGCAATGGGAAGTACGCCAAGGTAAGTAGACCGAAATCCAACTGCATCTACTACAAATCATCCACCTTGATATATCTATCCAGAACATCTCGCTGGTATTAAGTTGTGAATCCCACCTAAAGTGTAAACTCAAAGCAACAGACAACTGCATTAAAAGAACTTTGCGTAAAGTAAACAATCCTTGCACCCGCGGGTACAAGCATCGTTATTTTATCCCTGGTGGCAACACCACATCCCCTAGTCTCATGTTTATGTCACTCAAGCTAGACATCAAGGGGTTGAACCCACAATCAAGCATAACGCTCCCTCTTGGAGTTGCAACAAATCACTTGGCCAAATAAAATACGGCAACGGAGAACATGCAAGAATTTACTCAAGAACAAAATATAAAAGAGAAGAACGAAATATATTACCCATCATAATCTGAACATAATCTCATAATCCATCAGATCCCAACAAACTCAGCATAGCAACAACAGAAATTACAATAGTGCCTCGATCATGTGAGGCAGCTCACGAGGTCTCGAAAGTGAAAGCACAAAGAGGGGAGAGGTACATCACATATCTACTGGTCACGGACCCATGGTCCAAGGGGGACTACTCACGGTACATCCGGGAGGCGTCCATGGCTATGGATGGTCTCCCGGAGGGGGTTCCTCCTTCCGGCAGGGTGCCGGAGCAGCTTCTCCAGGCAGCCCCGATCTTGAAACGGCGGCGGCGGCGGTACAGAGGGGAGTTCGCGGAAAACAGATCGATATTTGGGGTTTCCACCCCGAGGGCTAAATATAGGTGGAGGGGGTGTCGAGGGGACCCACAGGGTATCCAGGAGGATCCCTGGCGCGACCTAGGGTGGGGCCGCGCTAGGGACCCTTCTGGAGTCCCTGTGGTGGCCCCCCCTCCGCTGCCTTGGTGATTTCGTAAGCTTCCGGGTCGCTGATTTTTTATCTTGTTTTTCCGGATTTTTTGGAGCACTTTTAATGGTCGGAAAACCTGAAATACAAAAACAGCAGAAAACAACAACTGGCAGCTGGGTGCACTGGGTTAATAGATTAGTCCAAATATGCTCAAAAGTGTATGAAAGTTCAAGCAAAACATGGCAAAGTCACACAAATCATGCATGGAGCAAGCAGAAATTATAGATAAGTTTGGGACGTATCAGTCGCCAGCGTGGATTTCTTTGGACACTATTCCTCAGCCAAAGCATCTCGGTGGACTAGGCTTTCGGGACATGGAGCTCTTTACTCCGGCCTTGCTGGCAAGACAAGCCTGGAACTTGTTGGTAAACCCAACCTGCTTAAGTGCCCGGATCCTCAAAGTTGCCTACTATCCGGAGAAAACCATCCTCACTGCCGAATTGGGGTCTCACCCTTCTCAAATATGGAGGTCGATTCTGGATGGCAGAGATTTACTTTGGCAAGGTTTGATTAGACGCATTGGAGATGGTACCTCTACAAATATATGGACAGATAATTGGATCCCTCGGGATAATCTGAAAAGACCTTTGGCATGTCTAAAAATGAATCCTCCAACCATGGTGTCAGAGCTGATTGATGCAAATTCGGGCAAGTGGAAGGAAGACCTTATCCGTGAGGTGTTTGTTGATACGTCCCAAACGTATATATAATTTCTGCTTGCTCCATGCATGATTTGTGTGACTTTGCCATGTTTTGCTTGAACTTTCATACACTTTTGATCATATTTGGACTAACCTATTAACTCAGTGCACCCATTTGCCAGTTCCTGTTTTCTGCTGTTTTTGTATTTCAGGTTTTTCCAATAATTAAAGTGCCCAATAAATCCCGGAAAAATTATATAAAAAATCAGCGCTCCGAAAGCTTCCGGAATAACCAAGACATGGCAGGAGGGCCACCACCAGGGGCCCAGGAGGGTGCCTGGCCCGGCCCCACCCTAGGTTGCGCCACCTGCCCTCCTGGCTGCCCTGTGGCCCCCCTCAGTGCCCCCTTTGGCCCTTATTTATACTCTGTGAGAGCAAGTTTTGCCTGTTTTGTCATCGATCTTAGCACTGGTTTATCATCGAAAACTCAAACTTTTTCAAATTATTTATCGATGCCTGTTTTGTCAACAATCGTCCAAAAAGGGGGAGATTGTGAGAGCAAGTTTTGCCCCCGAAGGTTTTGGACATTGTTGGACAAAGCAGAAGTGGAACTAATATTGTTTTCGAGTATAAACAGATACTTAGGTTCCGAAAGAATGGAGTTTGCAAGTAGAAGGTCGAAGGACAACTCACTGCAGTGAAGCTGCAGTCATCTACCGAAATCTTTGAAGGAAGACGACCCCTAAAAATGTCGTCGAAGGAGATGTATCTCTCGAGCAAAAGCGTAACGAGGAGAAAGCTGAAGCTGGTCGAAGACTTAGTCTTTTTGCTAGTTTCTCTTTATTTTCTTGAGTCATAGGAAAACCGTTCTATCAAGAGGGGTTTGCTAGTTGAGATCTTTGTCGAAGTGAATTTGCTCTGCTCAACCAAAACCCACAAAAGCTTACCGAGAGAAATCTTACTGAGTCGAGCGAATAGCTCGAAGGCAAAGTCATCGCACTTCGTGCCTTCGAGAGAGAACTCGTTCGGTGAGTCAGCTTACTTGTTCCTCAAGTAAAGTTGCGCAGTGATTGGAATCCGACCGTTGTGGACACGCGTCAAGCGGTTGCATCGGGTCACTTCAGTCATTTTACCCATCGGGATCGCCAACTATAAATACCCCGCACCTACCCGCCATTTCGGGTTGGCTGCTCCTCTGAAGATTCTAAGACAGAAGTCTGAGAGCATCCCAAAGAGATCCATCGAGAGAAAACCTACACCCAAGTCTGAACTGAGTTGAGCAATTCACTATGACTTAGGTTGAGATTAGCCGATCTTTTTATCTTGGAGAACTGCAAGTCTCCTAGACGGTTAGGAGTCGCCTGTCAAGCAGTCGAAGAGTAATTGTCACTGCTGAAGGAAGTTTGTAAAGGTCTCGGAGATGTCCTGAATCATCTACCACGATTGAAAACTGGACAAGCTCGAGGAGTTTGTTGCAGTGGAGAATAGGACGGAGAGAGTTTTGCTCCAGGTGTTCAATCACCAGTCCCTCCAACCAGACGTAGCACTTTGCAGAGTGTGAACTGGTTTACCAAACATCGTCGTGTCAGGCTCGTTTTCCTTCATGCTTTTATATTAAGTATTTACTCGTTGCCTGTTTGTCTTCGATGTTTTCCTTCGCTCTCAATCCTTTCGAGCCTTGTATTTCTTCCGATACCGTATTACCTTCGAGATGCCTTTAGTCCTTCGTTGTTTGCATGATTTCCTTCTAAGTTCCTTAGAATTTTTAGAAGTGATCATTCACCCCCTCCCCCTCTGATCATTCTTGAGCTTTCATACTCGCGTCGCAAAAACCCTGATACTGGACCCCTTTTCTCCAGAAGCAAAAATTCCGATCTCCGCCGCCATCGCCAACAAGCTTCGGGGGACCAGAATTCCTGTTCCGGCACCCTGCCGGGACGGGGAAGTGCCCCGGGATTCATCTCCATCGATGTTGCTTCCTCCCTCCATGAAGCGGGAGTAGTTCCTCCTCGGGGCTGAGGTTTCTACCAGTAGCTATGTGTTATTCTCTCTCTCCCATGATGTGATCTTCGTTGTGATCATAGGCTATGTTAATCTAGGGTGATCTCATGATATTTCCCCTCCCTCTATGTATTGGATTGATGTACTCAATTGATCTTATCTAGTATAATCCCCGAGACCATGGTGACAGCGGTCTATTGGACATGGGTTAGAAGAATATTATCATGAGTGATTTCCTCTTTTGTGTGTTGATTGAAGATTGAGAGTCTCTTGGTGCTTGTCTTTGACTATCCTTGAGATATGTTGTGGTGATTGTGGTACTCTCTTTGGATGGCCGCGGTGACATTGGGAAATCCATAGATTGAGAACTACGAACTCTGAGGTGTGCTTTTGTAGCCCTACATAATTCTCGTCCTCTCTTGACCACAAAGGAATGACCTCCGAGTACGTCTCCATTGCATGTTTTATGGGAAATATCATGTGATTAGACTATGTTAATGTTGTTGGGAGTTGCCACTAGTGAAAGTATGAAGCCTAGGCCTTGTTTCCACCATTGCAATACCGTTTGTGCTCACGTTTACCACTTGTTTCTTTGCTGCACTTTTTATTACAGATTTATATTACTTTGTTTTATCACACCTATCACCCATATTTTACCATCCCTTCGCCGAACTAGTGCACCTATGCAACTCCTAGTTGTATTAGGTGTGTTGGGGACACAAGAGACTTCTTGTATCTTAATTGCAGGGTTGCTTGAGAGAGACCATCTTCAACCTCTACTTCCCTGAGTTCGATAAACCTTAGGTCATTCACTTGAGGGAAATTGCTGTTGTCCTACAAACCTCTGCGCTTGGAGGCCCAACATAGTCTACAAGAATAGAAGCGTGCGTAGACATCAAGCTATTTCTGGCGCAGTTGCCGGGGAGGTAAGCGCTTGAAGGTATATCTTTAGATCTTGCAATTAATTCTTTCCGTTTCTTGTTTTTATTTTCACTAGTTAGGCTTATGGAAAAAAAATGAGAGAGCTTTATGAGCTCTACCTTGAATTGGGTCATGAAGTGTTTGAAGAGAAAATAAAGAACCTATGGAAATTTATTTGCATACTCTTCATGATTGCAATGTTATTAGTATGTCTTCTTTGAATACTTTTGATGCTAATGATATGCAAAGTTATAAGCTTGGGGATGCTACGTTTGATGAAGATGATCTTTTTAGCCCCCCAAGTTTTGATGAGGAAATTTATTTTGATGATACTTTGCCTCCTATATATGATGATTATTGCGATGACACTTATTCTATAAAGAATAAATGTTTGCAAGTGTATCATGATAAGAATGATTCATGTGATAGCTATTTTCTTGAGTTTGCTCCCACTATTACTAATGAGAAGGATTTTGCTTATGTGGAGAGTAATAAATTTTCTATGCTTATGGATCATGATAAGAATTTTTTATGTGATACTTATATTGTTGAGTTTATTCATGATCCCACTGAAAATTATTATGAGAGGGGAACATATGCTTATAGATATTCCAATAATATCAAGTTCCCTCTCTTTATGTTGAAGGTTTTGAAGTTGCATTTATTTTGCCTTCCTATGCTAATATCTTTATGCTTCAATGAGTTATTTCTCTACAAGATCCCTTTGCATAGGAATCATGTTAGACTTAAATGTGTTTGGTATTTGCTTCTTTATGCTCTCTTTTGTGCTTCAACTCTTATTCCTATGAGAGCATCACTAAAATCTTAAGCCTATCTTTATGGCTATAAAGAAAGAGCTCTAGGGAGACAACCCTTGTTATCTTTACTTTGAGTTTTTACTTTCTGTTTTTAGTGGTCTTGATGATTGTTACTACTGTAGCAACATCATTGTATCTTTATTTTCAAGCTTTGTGCCAAGTTATAGCCTCATATGACAAGGGAAGTGAAAGTTGTGACATGCTATCCAGAAAAAAGATTCTGTCCTCGTGACTAGAAAAATCAGAGAAAAATCCAAGTTCATCTTTTTGAGCTGAATTTTTTAGACAGCGTGATCTATACAATTACGAAACTTTCGTATGTTCTGAGTTTTTTTTATTTGAGTTGCAGAAGTATCCCTAAAAAATTCGTTACTACCTGCTGGTCTGTTTTTCACAGATTCTGTCCTGTTTTTCCTTTTCTTCATTTTGCAAACCTTAATCTTGCTTTTTCTTTGCAAAAACTTTTTGGCAGTCTTGAGAAACATTAGCTCTTCAAGATTATCTTTATTTCCAGTAGAGAAAAATTATTTTATTATGGATACTAACCTCGCTAATCAGATTATGATGAGTTATGTATGAAGGATGTTTTCAAGTGTGCGAGGGAAGATGATGAAAGAAGATTCAGGAGTGTCAAGCGCTCAAGCTTGGGGATGCCCCATGCATCCCCAATAAATATTCAAGAATACTTAAGCGTCTAAGCTTGGGGATGCCCCCATGCATCCCCTTCTCCATCAACAATTATCAGTTCGTCTCTCGTTTCACTATACTTTTATCACTTCATGCATTATGTGCTATGCTTGGAGCGTCTTGCTCTTAGGTTTTATTTTTAGTTTTCTTTAGCTTTGCTTGCTGTTCATAACAAGTTAGATCCTGTCTTAATTTGTGTGGGAGATAAACACGCTCCACTTTCAAAATCTAGAACACATCATAGGATTTTTCATGCCTATATCTTTGTTGTGATTGTTCTTTATCTTTTTCATAGCTACTGCCATGTTTAGCTCTTAGTTTCATGCTTATCTTTTTTTTTAAAGATTTTGTTTAGTTTGTTGCTTGAACTCTTTTGAGTTTTCATGTTTATCTTGTTTAGAGAGTTTGCCTGTTGCAGTGAGTTGTGTATCTTGACTTGAAGTAGGTAATTGAGGTTGCTATTCTCTTTGTAGTAGTAACTTGCAATAGTTTTGAGGTATTGACTAGAGTAATGTTTGAACTTTTGGTGTCAAGAGCTCGAGCCTATTAGTGATAGATGTCATATTTTGGGCAATCCGTGTGATTTTCAAAAACCAAAAACCCCTGTTGAGAACTCTAGCTACAAGATGGATCACTAACCTCTGGAGGGTTTGAATATTAGAGTACACTCACGTACCATGAGTCGAGGATGCGCAAGGATAACCAAACCCCCATTCACTCCTCCTCGGGGTACTTGTCTCTTTGTGAACCTCCTGATTAGATTGAGAGTTACCGATAATAAGTGCATGAGTTCTTCGGACTAATGTGAGTATTCGAAAGTTGACACTTCCACCCACCTATACTTTTTCTAGCCTCTTCGGTACCGAGCATTGCCCTTTCTCACCTTGAGAGTTGGTGCATACTTCTCCGGTGCATCCAAACCCTTGGCACGATACGCTCTATCATCATAAGCCTCCTTATATCTTTCCTCAAAACAGCCACCATACCTACCTACAAGGCATTTCCATAGCCTTTCCGAGATACATTGCCATGCAACATCCACCTTCTCATGACCTGATTCTCATGTCATACATGCTAGTTGCTTGATCGATGAGTCGCACGCTAGTTGGGCTTGCCCTAATCATTGCTACATGACGCGCTAGTTGTTGGGAAACGTAGTAGAAAACAAAAAAATTCGGCCTACGAATCAAGAACCCAAGATCATCCAAGAAGATTGCATACAAGGTTTTAGGTCATGGCTCACCAACCGGTGTAGCGGAAGTAGAGTTGGTGTAGCTCGTTGAAGTAGATCTCGCGGATCGTCCCACAAACAGTCCCTCGATCAAGATCACCGAGGAAGAAGAAGCACCTCGATCCGGCCCACGCACAAGTCCCTCGAGCAAGTCCCTCGAACAAGATCTCCGAGGAAGAAGAAGCTCCTCGGAGAAGGACCAAAGATATGATCCCTCTATTAGTATCCACACGTCCCGTAGCAGAAATCCAGCAGCGCTGCTCCGTCCAGAGATGAACGCCACCGAGAAAACTAGAGGGAGAAAACCCTAACGGATTACGATCTAGAACAGCGTCTAAACCGAGGTCTAATTGTGGAGCAACGGGGTTTAGAGGAGGGAGGGTGGCGCATAGGCCTTGGGGACAAGTTGTGCTGCGCCCCCACCCCCTCCCCTCATTATATAGGTGGCCAGGAGGCCCTTGGGGCGCAATAAGGGGGGGTGGGGAGTCCAACTTGGACTCCCAAACCTCCCAAACCTTCCCACACCATCCCACCGGAAACCTGCCATATTTGGGTTTTGGTATTCCCACCTGGAGGAGGATTCCCTCCCTTTGGTGCGCCCCCACCTCCTTGGCCGGCCAGGGCAGCCTAGGTGGCTTGCCCCCCAAGGCTAGGGGCGTGGGATAGTGGGTGGTACTGACCATAAACTTCTAGAACCTTCCAGAAGCTTCCAGGACCTTCCAGGACCTTTCGGGACATTCCGGAACCTTCTAGAGCACTTCCAGGACCTTCCGGGACCGTTCTCGGACGTTCCGGAGCCATCCGGATAGTTTCCAAGACCATCTGAGTTACAGTTTAAGCCACTCGATGACCGCGAAGGTTGTCGGGACGCCCAACGATTATCCGGAAACTATTCCGGTTGATCCAGGACTTCCCCAGACCATTCTCATATGTTCCGGAACCACCTGGGACTACTCCAGAGTGATCCGGACATATCCTTAAATACCAAAAAACTACTTCTGGTGACCTTATGAACTATTTCATAAATCCCCGGAACTACTTCCGGTACCCGTATGAACTATTTTGCTTTGCTTCCACTAAACCTTCTACCATTCCAGCATTCTAACAGACTACTGCTCGTTAAGTGTGTGACCCAATAGGTTCGGTATAATGCGGACATGACTCAGGAAATCTTCCGGACATAGGTCAATAGCCAATAATCAACAGCGGAGCCATGGACACCCATGTTGACTCCCGCACATACACGAAGAAACTTCTAGTGAACCATTATGTTTAGTCATGTACCATTCCCTTTGCTTCGCGATATATGACAAAGTTAGAGGAGAGAAGTTTGGCACCCATGTGTAACAACTTTTTGAACACAAGCCACTCGTTATCCTCTTTGATCGTTTGTCCCATTTCTCGTTATGTATTCCGGTATCCCCGTGACTAAATCACAATGCGTATGTCCAGACTATAATGGATACCGTCATACCGAGTGGGCCCGAAGTGAATATCTTCTTCATCGTGAAGGAGCAAATCCCAATCTTGAACTATCACAGTTACTAGACACACTATCCAATGTACCCAGAACTTATTTTACTACTTCCCAGTAACGGGAAGATTCATTTAAGAACCAAAGTACATCTTCCTGTGTGAAGCAACTTGATACTCTCATGGTCTAAGGAATTACGTATATGATAACATTTCATGATATGACTTATAACATTGTTACGATGTGATCTCTAAGTATATCATTCAATACTGGGGTCGGTTCAACATCATTGTTCTGCTAACAATATGTTCCCATTGCTACTGACATCCTTGTTACAAGAACAATGTCCATGATTAAGAAAACGTAATCATCAGTTAGCACATGAGCTGGTCTTAGAGGCTAAACCAGGAACTCTTGGTGTTTACATTTCCACACATGCAAGTGAGTTTTCTTCTGAATCTCATAGTCAGGGTCATTGCAATTATAGCACAGAAATATAAACATTAATTACGAACGTGGAAATATATATAATAACATTTTATTATTGCCTCTAGCGCATATTTCCAGCAGTCTCCCACTTGCACTAGAGTCAATAATATTATCAGTGCTTGAGCACTTTACACCTATGGCATACCGGTGTAATACATGCTTCATTTGTGGTATAGACTTCATCTTCGGATGTGATGTCTCAGGCCCGTTTGTATCTTGCATATCTTCGCGTTTTCACGTTATCATAAAATTCACTAGTTTTATTAGTTTAGCTTTGTATATGTTTTGGATCATTTGGTAGGACCTTGGTTCCTTTAGAATAAGTCATGAAATCATTCATCAATGTTCCATGAGCTTCAAGCATCTAGGAAACCATACCATGTTCATAAATGAACTGATGATTCAAAATACCCTCCCTTGTTACTTCTTTAAGCAACAATATACTTAGCCTCTGTTGTAGAATTCGCCACAGTATCTAACTTAACATAGTTCCTTCATACTGTGCCACCCTTACGCATGAAACACATAATCCCAATTAAAATTTAAAATCGGTCGGAGTAAGTATGAAGACTGAATTGGTGTAACTGTTTACATCAAAAATTCAGCTGGTGTAACTCATTACAAGAGCTCTTCATTCTCTCTATTTTTCCGAGAAACATATCTTATCTTTCATAAGTTTAACTTTTAACCGTTTGTCCAATGATCAACATGTTGATCACTTTGGTATCTTGCTCAAAACCTTTTGGAGCATTGGACATATCTGGTTGTTTTACATATTATGGTGTACATGATTTGTCCAAACACACAGGTGAGTGGAATTCAATTCACGTGCTTTTGCTTATCTGTGTTCATGAACACCAATTTCTGCAAACAACTTTTCACCATGACCTCGGCAAGAACATCCTTCTTGGCGTTTCATACTAAACTACTTTAGTATCATATCAATATGTAGTGTTGGCTTTAGCATGATCAGGCACTTACTATCTTCATAGATCACTTTGCTCAATACTAATGCTATATTAGCCCAAGTTCTTCAACTGAAAACTATTTCCAATGAAGTCCTTATTCGTGTCAAGAAATTTACATCATTTCTAATCAACAATATGTCATCTACATAAGGTTTTAGAAATATCATTCAGCTCCCACTTACTTTCTTGAACATTCACGCATCTTCGTTATTCCCGATGAAAACAAACTCTTTTGGCAATTTCATCACAAAGAAAATTCCAACTCCATTATGCCAGCTTCAGTCCATCACTGGATATCCAAGGCTTTCATCTATTTTAGCATCCTTTGAATCGACAAAACATTCCGGTCGTATCACATATACGTCCTTTGTTATATTTCCATGTAGGAACTTTGTTTTGACGTTCATTCTACCATATCCTATAAATGAGATATGTAGTAATTGCTAATATAACCCGAACTGACTAAAGCATCTCTACGGTCGAAACTATTTCGCCGTAGTCAACCTTTGAACTTGCTAGAAAACAATTTTCCAACGAGTTGAGCTTTATGGATAAAACAATTTCATCAGAATCAATTATAGATCCATATATATATATATTCTTCAGACTTTTAGTCTTTCGGAGGGTCTACCAAGTTCAAAACTTGACTTACTTCCATGGATACTATCTCGGATTATTTGGCATTTAGCCAAATCCCGGAGTCAGGGCCCATCAACGCTTCTTTGTATATCATAGGTTTATCGTTGTCGAACAACAATATCTCGTTTACATAAAAATGTTTGTACGAGTTTTGTCTAACCTGTGTGGTTCAGCTGCGCACTTCTCTGAAGATTCAACAATCTTTGACAAGTTGCACTTTCCTCCCACTCACTCTTTTGTAAGAAACTATTTTTCTTCAAAACACACCGTTCTTAACAATAAACAGTTTTGCTTTTGTGTAGTGATAGAGGAATACCAAAACTTTTGGCATAACCTTAACAAAGTAGCACTTATCTGATTTGGGGTTTTGAGTATGTCAAACATATGCCTCATATACCCAAATTTTAAGAAAAGACAACATGGTTTCAACAGTCCATACCACATCTAATATGGTGTCATTTCAACAGATTTGATGATGCTCTTTTCAGTGTAAAAGCCGTAGTCACTAACGCATAACTTTAATAAGTATAATGGAAAATTGATAGACGTCATATTTGATCTTACCGTGTCATACATGGCTTGATTACATCTCTTGAACACTTTACTCATAGTGGTGTTCCGGGAGACGCAAGTTATGACACTTCTTCACAACTCATCAGACGTTCGCTAAACTTGTAACTCAAATATTACTTTCTACAATCTAATTTGCAGAAGCTTTATTTTCTTGTTACAATGAATTTCTATTTCACTCTAAAATTCCTTGAACATTTCAAAGGTTTCAGACGTATGTCTCTATTGAACAGATATCCACATATCTACTTCAACTCATGAGTGAAGATAGGGAATCCACTGCACACAACTACACTTATTGGACTACACACATCATCATGTATGATTACCAATGGTTTAGTTTCCCGTTCATGTATGGCCTATCAACGGTGTTTTAGTCACATTACTTCGAGACAAAGATCGCAAGCGTCAAGTGATTCATAATCATATGACTCGAAAGTCCATCACCTATGGAAATTCTTCATGCATGTTATGTCACTTGTGATAAACGGTAGTGCCACATCTATGTGGTATTTCTGTCAGTCTTGCGACGTTTAGCGTCAGTGTTATGGATGTATAGTATTATTATCAAGATTCATAACATACAACCTATTCATAATGGAAGTATGGCCTTTACGTTATTCATAGCTTTGAACAACTCTCTTGCAACAAACATGATTCGAAATGATGTTTTGCAACAAGGCTAAAGTGTAATAACACTTTACTCAACTCTAAAATGAATTATGAAGATAATCATAGAGTCAACACACGGTATAGTAAACCTTTTACCGTGTTCCCAAGCGTGTCAAAACTCATCATTAGCTAGTCATAAAGGCCATAGTATTTCTTACATCGAGTTGCAACAATATGCAATCGATGTGATATTCCGGTGATGAACAGTTTAATCACAATATACAGAATCCACAATTAACTGCTTAATCATGATTCCCAAGAATTACATCTCTTGACCAGAAATGAATTCATCTATAACTCCGTATGACTTTCATTTATGAGCTGGATATTCCAGTCTTCTTTCGCTTTGCCTTTATACGTATCATAGTTCTATTTCCAATGTCACTCCTACTCACAGAAGATCACATATGATCAAGGGTGGCGCATGCCATGGACTTTCCGGCGTGTGAGTCTTACTAACATCCTTTTGAATTCCTTTCCCTTAATTCTCATCATCATATGATCGGTGTTCTTCTGGATCCCACACTTATCAGTTTTTTTAGAGCACAGTGAACATTTTCACTAATGCTTACAATCATACATTGTACTAGATATCTTATATCCAACATTAATTGTCTTACTACTGAAAACAATTTTTCAGTTCCATGAATATAACATAACTATCCCAAATGTTTCGAAGTTCGGGTTTCATGGTGGTGAAGACAATGCACTTAGCTGTGGTGGAATTCTAGCATTTTGGATTATGGACGTAAGTCACATCATCCATAGCATCAGTGGGAGAGCATCAAAAATTTGTGATAGGACAAGCTCCTTCTCGACACTATTGAGGATAGTCCTCACAATACGGTACCAATCGTAAAGTTTTTACCAGATAATACAGTTAATCAAAATCAATTGGGAAGGTGGTAACGCGAGCCATTATTCTAAAACGATAATGCAAATACTAAGACTTTGTTCATAATTAAGTTGCACTTGTTATTAATCAATTTAATTACTAAGTGCGCTCCCACTCAGATCAATATCTCTCGTAATTGATGCTAGAGTGATTCAAGATCTGACCCAATCGTCGGCCATTGATGTGACATCACTGATGACTTAGACTGGACCGGTAGGCCAACTTGCCAATCACGCCAAAGGTGATTCTTGTTCATCTTTCGATGGGCGTGTTCCGGTAGCAAACTTTTATCCGAACCGTCAAGCCAACCAAGTGTAATTGCAGTGTGTTCTTAACACACCCGCCTTTTATGCGTCACACCGTGTGCACCCATGTGACATGACCTGCTCCGATGTGAAACATAGTATAGACGATGCTACAGTTGGAAGAACACTATCAACTTGATATTGTTTTGCGAGAGATCACCCTAATAAAATACGACTACCGCGCATCAAACAAGGGTGCATCAAAGGGATAAACACCACAGGCAGTTCATAAAATTATGTGATATAGTATAGCCCTTTGCTTCGTGAAGTCTTCATTGTCTTCACGTCGTCGTGGTTGAAGTCGCAGTGTACACCAACTTTGTCCTTGGCGTCGGGAACATCACCAAGGCTTCCGGCATGTGCGTCGGGGTCCACCTCCGCATCGTAGATCATCCCCTTGCATCTATCTATTGCTTTGCCTCGAGCTAATAAACAGTTCCGGCACGCAGGCCATAATTAAGTGACAATCATATGACTCCAGTCATCATGCCGTACCACAACACGCAGGTCGCGAATAAATTTTACATAACATATAGCATCTCATACAAACACATTGCAAATCTTGAAGGCTATACCACATCACATGCATACTCTGCAAAAACAAGTTAGATCGCCATCTACACGGGTTGTTGAAAATTTTATCGTGGTTGATTAGCAGGTTACATGCAGACGTTGTTCCCTATACAAACCAAACACGATACTTCAATGTTGCTAGTTTAACGTTCGGGGTGCGTGTAGCAACTAATGCCACAAGCCAAACTTCGTTCAACGCGTGACCCCCGTGTGGATTTGAGTTCATAAAATCCACAAGCCCCTCCATGTTAAATCTTCTATTGCGAGATTAAGATGAGATCCAAGGAGTTTGATGTAGACCACGATCAAGGCAACCAGCATACTGAAAGCAGCATAGAGGGATCGAAGGAAAACTCAATCCTTGTAGAAAAACCTCAACTTGCCATCAAGCATAGAAAAAATCACATGACAGGGAAGCAACAAGAAAATCAATGCCTCATATCACACATATGATCTAGACCTAAACATGCATCTAATCAAGGATCGCTCTGATACCACTGTTGGGAAACGTAGTAGAAAACAAAAAAATTCGGTCTACGAATCAAGAACCCAAGATCATCCAAGAAGATTGCATACAAGGTTTTAGGTCATGGCTCACCAACCGATGTAGCGGAAGTAGAGTTGGTGTAGCTCGTTGAAGTAGATCTCGCGGATCGTCCCACAAACAGTCCCTCAATCAAGATCACCGAGGAAGAAGAAGCACCTCGATCCGTCCCACGCACAAGTCCCTCGAGCAAGTCCCTCGAACAAGATCTCCGAGGAAGAAGAAGCTCCTCGGAGAAGGACCAAAGATATGATCCCTCTATTAGTATCCACACGTTCCGTAGCAGCAATCCAGCAGCGCTCCGCCGTCCAGAGATGAACGCCACCGAGAAAACTAGAGGGATAAAACCCTAACGGATTCCGATCTAGAACATCGTCTAAACCAGGGTCTAATTGTGGAGCAACAGGGTTTAGAGGAGGGAGGGTGGCACTGTTGGATATATGCTCTAGAGGCAAATAATATATGATTATTCCAATATATCTAAGCAAGTTCATAACCAGTTTCATACCGTGCTAGAACTGCATCAGTGAAACAATGATGCAGGTGTGGTATTGAAACCCCAGAGTTCCTAGTTAGCCTCTACATCGATAACTAGTTCATGGTCACCATGATGGTCGTGGTTTCGCGATCATGGACAATTAAGTCTCTTGACTATGAGGTCACCTCACGGGTTAAGTGACGTGATGAACATTACCCAAAGTAAGCATTACAGCATGATCAAATCTTATGAAGGTTCAGTGTTGTAATTACAGAACGTGGTAGACCGTTCCTTTGACCGTGAGTACGTGCATAATCACTATCTTCCCGGATGCTTTGACTTACATCCCACCACCTGACTGAAATATGCGGGTCATAACGGTTGTATCTTAGGTATTCCGTGGAGATACGTTGAGGAGTATTGTTTACAAGAGCGGGATTTGTCAATCCATATAATGGATAGATACTCGGGGCCCACTCGGTGAGATTCCATCCATGAAGCTGCGCAGCGTGTGACTAGGTCACGGGGATGAATATCACGGGAACGAGTGAATGAGGATTTAGTTCGGAACGAGATTGAACCAGACATAGGATATCATTGATCGAATCTCGGAACAATCCAGTATCGCTGACAAAGGGAATGCTATACGGCGTAAGGTCCAATCGGTGTTGATATCCGGAATGCACAGGGGTCATTATGGGCATCCAGGTCCCGCTGATGATCATTGGTTGTTGCCTCTGCTCGGTCATGACTGGAGTGTTCTCGGACCGTAGGGTAACACACTTAAGGGCTCGATGAAATCGGAGACCTTTTCGGAACCATCGGAGCAACCAGGGAATAAAGGAGACAATATCGGAGGAGTACCGTATTGAACCGAAACAAGTTCGGATTGAGCCGGAAGAGTTTCCGGAGCACCGGGAGATGAAATAATATGTTTTAGTTATTAATTAATTGAATTAATAATTAAAATCATTTTATTTCTAATTAATATGTGCTATGGGCCTTAGTGGAGAAAAAGGCCCATTAAGGAATTAAAGGGAAAAGAAAAAAGAAAAGAAAAAGGGGGGGAGGCGCCATGGGCCCTAGGGCCCATGAGGGGTGCGCCCCCTCTCCCCCCTTGGCCGGCCACCCCTTAGCAAAGGGGACTTTAGTCCCACATTGCTAAGGGAGGTGGGTTGACTCCCTTCCCCAGCCTATATAAAGACAGGCAGGGTGCACATAATTAACACACAGAAATTCGTGAGAAAATAAATATAACTCCGAATTGAGATCGGTTTTCTCCGGTCTCCTCCCCTCTCTGGTCTCTTCCACGGTGGGCTCCCTAGTGTGAGCCTGTAGTGGAATTGAGACCTCTGCTAGAATCGGAGGCCGTCGTGCTGCCGAAGCTCCGTCCGGAGGTCTGCTTCCGCCCCCTCCGCTGGATCGGAGAACGGAGGTCGTCATCGAGTCTCGTACGTGTGCGAGTACTACGAGGTGTTGCACGTGTGGCACTACACCCATCCGGGTGCTCAACACAGCCAGGGGGCTGTGAAACTTGATCGGCTACATCAACCACGTTTGCGGGAACGTTTCCCGCGCAACGGACTACACCCCGAGGTATGTTATTTCCGCACTACTATCTGTTACGGTAATACGGCTAGCTAGATCTTGGGTTAAGGGAACGCTAGTTAGAAAAATTTGTGTTTCTGCTGCGAACCCCAACAGTGGTATCAGAGCTAGGTCTATGCTTAGTATTACTGTACGGATAGAACACATCGGGGATGTGGGCGTTGATTGTATGATTGTTACCCTCTCACGTGCACTTGTTCATATCTGCGACATTGTTTGATGAAGCGGCCCCCGACCGACTTTACGCGTACTCTTACGCGAGACTGGTTCCACGCTTGACATGCGGCTTGTACCGTATAAAGTGGCTAGGGGGGTGTCTGTCTCTCTACTTTAGCGGATGTGGCATTTGCAACGGAGGGCCCCGTGCGGGGTGTAATATAGACAATCGTATGGTTAACGTTGTGGTTGACTCGTAGGTTAAAACCTGTTTAACTATGAAAGCCCTAGCAGCCACGTAAAACTTGCAATATACAACTAGATCGTCTAAACCTTGTATTGCAAAGTGGGGGCTATCGTTTGTTTGTTTGTGATGTAGTGATAGCTTTGCTATGTGTTACTAGTGAGTAGTAATCGTCATCATAAAACAAACTAAAATGGAGACATTGTAGACTTAGTGTTGCCATAGCCCAGACATCTTAAAACTTGCTAGTATAAGATACACGACGGTAGCATGTGATAAGATGATCCCTTAACAAAGCCAAACACAAGTATTCTACCGAAGTGTGCACCACCTGGAAGGTTCTCCCATATGGCCTGATGCTCCGTACATACCGGAGTTGTCCTACATATTCAATGGAGTTCGCATGAGGTTGGGTTCGGCAAGCCTGGCATATGCAAATATGGCCTTGCTGAGCAGCATATAACATGGAGGTTAATTTGGCGAGCCTAGCATATGCAGATATGGCCTCGGAATACTAGAGATCGAAAGATCGAGCATGAGTCACAGTATATATAAGATAATGTGATCGCACAAGTTGTTGTCTACCTTTGAAACTGACCCGTCGGCCGTGTGATATTCGAGGTCGGGCAGTGAATCTGGATCATGTAATCACTAAAACTTCTTAGGGATGAAATGTTTTGGTGTGAGCTCATATGATTATATGAACTCTCTTGTTGTGAACTAGTCTTAATTGTGTTCCTTGCAATTATGTTTGTAGAAAATGGATAATACCCAGTACCTTGAAATGGTTTCCTTCTTACATGGTGAAAGACTTAAAGAAAATGGGTCAAACTTCATTAGTTGGTATTCACGCCTTAGGACGTCGCTCAAGAGAGCAGACATCTTGTTTACAATAGAAATGCATGTGGAAGAACATCCGGACGATGATGTTGGCGATCAAGAGATACTTGATCATTATGCTCGCCGACAGAAATGCTCCGTAGTCAGGAATGTCATGTTCTTCATCATGTCAGAGGAGTTGGGCATACAGTTACAGGACACTGGGCCATATGACATGATGGACACGCTAAAGACAATGTTCGTACGTGAGTTCAGAATTGCCATATTTGAGTTAGAAAGCAAGTTTCTATCTACAAAGATGGAAGAACGCACAAGCCTTGATGATCACTTAGACAGGACGCATGAGATGTACCTGACCCTAGTGGAGGACTATGAATATTGGACAATGAACGAAAGCACCACGGAAGAGTTTGCAATAAATACGTTATTGCACTCACTCCCTCCGAGTTATGGTGATTATGTTCATAGCTATGTCGGAAGAGGAGCTAATATGAGTCTCCAGAACTTCATGACTGATCTCTTGACCACGGACATTGCTCCTTTCGAGGATGCAGAAGTCATCGATGGAGAAGGTATATACTTGATATACTTTATAAATGTTTACTCCCTTATACAACAGGTGCAGTAAATGAGTATTTGATACTTATTCTGTTTTATGAAAACAGGACCTGCCGTTGCATGGACGGGAAGAGGTGAAATCGAGGATTGATGGATATCAAGTCAGTTGATGGCCAGCATGGATTCCACCGAGACATCTATCATAGGAGATACTTAGAGTATTAGATAAATCTTATGTAATCATTATAGTATGAACACTTAGTTGTGTGTCTTGCATCTCGCGAGACAAAGTTATTCATGTAATGAGACAAGTCAGTTGTTCCATCTCTATGAATAAAAGTGTGCTTATACTTTGATTACGTCTTGATTTATGATATGATAGAAAGCATTTATAATACTACTATTATTGTCAAGAAATATTCAATGTTTAATGATAAAGTTGTCTTGATTATAACAAGTCAAAGATCTGATTGCATGAGGTGACTTCATAACTGATGAATTCATTAAATGTATGATCTATTAACTTGTGAGTTCATTATCGAATGAAAATCATAACTTGATTGCATGAGATGGATTAGATACATGATCTATGAACCTCTGCAATAAATATAATCATGACAAGGTTCTAGCAAGTAGAACTTGTGCCAATCATTATACATAAATGATGTAGAATGGGCATGTGAGTTATCATTAAAGACTTCATATGATTAATTGAAAGTTGTATTCAATTGAGATCATAAAACTGAGATTCGGGAATCACAGTGAGAAGTGAGAATACAAGGATACATATCACTACGTTACGATCCGAAGTGATAAGTATTGATATTGACATAATGGGAGACTTGTGGAAATTGTACCACAAACTACGATGGAAGTTGAAAGTGCTAGACTACTTAAACCATTCGTAGTCATACTAAACCGTAGTATGGTCTAAACGTTCTTTCCCCTAGCACTATAGTTATTGTCGAATAAGTTGTTTAATTCATTAAGTTAAAACACCCACTTCATGAATAGGAAACCATCCTGATTCTAACGAGACATGATAGCTCCATAACTGATGGTGTTATAAGGTTTCTTAAAAGGAAAGAATTTCTTTGTAATAAAACTACGAGCAATTGAAATTACATATTCTCCCCGAATAGAAAAATTTGTGTTGCTTAATTGGTTATACGAGAAAAGTATCTCGACACAGATCCAATTGGGAGATAATGAAAACTTTGACCGGGGTATTGGACCTTGCCTTCAGAATATCAGAGTATTGCAACGGAAGCATGTTCCGCTGTAATGACACTGCATAAGGAAGGATATGCCAAAGATGATTGATCTTGGTATATGAGTTGAAGCGATTGTTGAATTTAGAAGGTTATCATGAATACGTTCTGTACAGAACAATAATCATGAGTCTTCTTAATAAAACAATAGGGAATAATATTGCTTGAAGACACAAAGGAATGATGGTAGCCTAGAACACGAGGAGAAATGAAAAAAAAATATTGAATTACATTAAGGATGGCTCACGTCCTGTGAAATAAATCGGTTATTTCATATTCTCGACAAACTGGAAAGTTATTGAGAAAAATGTAATGGGCATAAGGCATTATTTGGTTATGACCAAAGTTCAATGGTGATTGACTACGGAAACGTAGGAATGCTTTAATCAATAAAATATTTCATTTACACTACGATGGACCATAGCCTGAAATTGCATCTCAGTCAAATTTGGATTTGAAAGAGAATTGTAATGGGCATGACGAAGGTTATTTCGTTAAAAGGATGGACTATAGTACCTCAAGACAGGAACCCTCAACCTTGATTTGATCAAGTGATTTTGTGATGACCAAAATATTGAGTGGGCCTGCAGTTTCATGAAACTGAGTGGGAGTTTTGAAGACTTCCCTGAAACTTGGAATGCAGAGGGCATTTTCTGAGTGGGAGCTTTGGAAGCATTGTCATTATGTGAGACATAGTGAACAATAAAATGACTTGATGAAAGCTGAACCACAAATATATGAGTATAAGATGGATATATTTGAGTGGGAGCAGGATCATTGTCTCAAACATATATGCATTGATATGTGTGAAGAATGATCTCATATGTATATATATGGATATGCATTGATTGTGTATATAGAGAATCGTCTCATATACATATGTGCATTATGATATATATAGAGCATAAGGCAAATAAAATACAAGATTGCAAGAATCTTCTTTTATATGAAATACCAACACATTACACGTTGAAATCTATATGAGTAGATTAAGATACGGATAATGAAACAAAGTGAAAGTTGGAATAATCTTCTAGACAAGAAACAGGTTCTTGTGGATAGAAATTATATAATGGATGAAATCCAAATATCACAAGTAATGTCTTGATGGAAGAATAGAGATGCACCATGTACTGGACATGTGATCTTATATGTTCTTGACATATGATTCTGCCATATAAACATGCGTTGTGAATCCAACAACAGAATGACTCAAAAGTTCTTGGTAGAAGAACAGATTCCGATGTGCTTTAGGAGTAAAACACAGAATCTGAATAAAGTCCATGCATTCAGTATAGAGAGGCATACTGAGGACTATTCTCTAAAATATAGAAAGGATAATAGACTTGAATGTAATGCAAGATTACAATTGCAAGCCATATTATGGGTCTATATGGAATTAGAGACATCACCAAAGACATGAAAGGAATGTGAGCAAAATTCACGGTACTACAAACATAATTCTACTTAAGAAAGTAGACGTATGGATAAAAGTTTAGCGTTAGAAGTATTGGACTTCTGGATGAGTGTATTTCCCAGTATATATGACTAAGGATGAGTCTTCTAAAGACTGAACCAAGAGATCATTGGAGGATAGTGTGAAATAATAGTCTCACTCTCCCGCGAAACTTATATCCAACCATTATAGGATAATGAGTGGTATGTCAAAAGAGCTTTTGACCTATGCCAGTTGCAAAGGAAACAAACGAATCTGAATTGGTGCAGTTCGTTGACGAACCCTCTTCCATGAGCGTGCATGACCAATGAAACACTTATGTGATAAGATGTTTATGATCGGAAAAATGCGGCTAGATTATTAGCACTCTAGTGCAAGTGGGAGACTGTTGGATATATGCTCTAGAGGCAAATAATATATGATTATTCCAATATATCTAAGCAAGTTCATAACCAGTTTCATACCATGCTAGAACTGCATTAGTGAAACAATGATGCAGGTGTGGTATAGAAACCCCAGAGTTCCTAGTTAGCCTCTACATCAATAACTAGTTCATGGTCAACATGATGGTCGTGGTTTCGTGATCATGGACAATTAAGTCTCTTGACTATGAGGTCACCTCACGGGTTAAGTGACGTGATGAACATTACCCAAAGTAAGCATTACAGCATGATCAAATCTTATGAAGGTTCAGTGTTGTAATTACAGAACGTGGTAGACCATTCCTTTGACCGTGAGTACGTGCATAATCACTATCTTCCCGGATGCTTTGACTTACATCCCACCACCTGACTGAAATATGCGGGTCATAACGGTTGTATCTTAGGTATTCCGTGGAGATACGTTGAGGAGTATTGTTTACAAGAGCGGGATTTGTCAATCCATATAATGGATAGATACTCGGGGCCCACTCGGTGAGATTCCATCCATGAAGCTGCGCAGCGTGTGACTAGGTCACGGGGATGAATATCACGGGAACGAGTGAATGAGGATTTAGTTCGGAACGAGATTGAACCAGACATAGGATGTCATTGATCGAATCTCGGAACAATCCAGTATCGCTGACAAAGGGAATGCTATACGGCGTAAGGTCCAATCGGTGTTGATATCCGGAATGCACAGGGGTCATTATGGGCATCCAGGTCCCGCTGATGATCATTGGCTGTTGCCTCTGCTCGGTCATGACTGGAGTGTTCTCGGACCGTAGGGTAACACACTTAAGGGCTCGATGAAATCGGAGACCTTTTCGGAACCATCGGAGCAACCAGGGAATAAAGGAGACAATATCGGAGGAGTCCCGTATTGAACCGAAACAAGTTCGGAGTGAGCCGGAAGAGTTTCCGGAGCACCGGGAGATGAAATAATATGTTTTAGTTATTAATTAATTGAATTAATAATTAAAATCATTTTATTTCTAATTAATATGTGCTATGGGCCTTAGTGGAGAAAAAGGCCCATTAAGGAATTAAAGGGAAAAGAAAAAAGAAAAGAAAAAGGGGGGAGGCGCCATGGGCCCTAGGGCCCATGAGGGGTGCGCCCCCTCTCCCCCCTTGGCCGGCCACCCCTTAGCAAAGGGGACTTTAGTCCCACATTGCTAAGGGAGGTGGGTTGACTCCCTTCCCCAGCCTATATAAAGACAGGCAGGGTGCACATAATTAACACACAGAAATTCGTGAGAAAATAAATATAACTCCGAATTGAGATCGGTTTTCTCCGGTCTCCTCCCCTCTCTGGTCTCTTCCACGGTGGGCTCCCTAGTGTGAGCCTGTAGTGGAATTGAGACCTCTCTTCTAGAATCGGAGGCCGTCGTGCTGCCGAAGCTCCGTCCGGAGGTCTGCTTCCGCCCCCTCCGCTGGATCGGAGAACGGAGGTCGTCATCGAGTCTCGTACGTGTGCGAGTACTACGAGGTGCTGCACGTGTGGCACTACACCCATCCGGGTGCTCAACACAGCCAGGGGGCACGTTTGCGGGAACGTTTCCCGCGCAACGGACTACACCCCGAGGTATGTTATTTCCGCACTACTATCTGTTACGGTAATACGGCTAGCTAGATCTTGGGTTAAGGGAACGCTAGTTAGAAAAATTTGTGTTTTCTGCTGCGAACCCCAACAGGCACATAGGCCTTGGGGACAAGTTGTGCTGCGCCCCCACCCCTCCCCTCATTATATAGGTGTCCTGGAGGCCCTTGGGGCGCAATAAGGGGGGGTGGGGAGTCCAACTTGGACTCCCAAACCTTCCCAGCGGAAACCTGTCATATTTGGGTTTCGGTATTCCCACCTGGAGGAGGATTCCCTCCCTTTGGTGCGCTGATGGCTTCTCGCCCTTCGTTGGTTACCCCAAGTGGAAGGTTTGAGATGTACTGCAGCAGCAGTTTTCCCTCGGTGAAGATACCAAGGTTTGTCTCTAGTAGGACTCCAGAGATGATAAGTAGGTGTCAGCGGCGCAACTGACGCGGACCTGCACACAGACACAGATAACTTTGTTCCCAACGAAGTTCAGAGAGGTTGTCAATCTCTCCGGTCTTGTTGTTCATCTGCATCTACTACTAATCGTCCACCTTGAGATATCTATCCAGAACATCTCGCTGGTATTAATTTGCGAGCCCCACCCAAAGTGTAAACCCAAAGCAACAGACAACTGCAATAAAAAGAACTTTGCGTAAAGTAAACAATCCTTGTAACTACGGTTACAAGCACCGTTGTTTTCCCCCTTGTGGCAACAACACATCCCCTAGACTCATGTTTTTGTCACTCAAGCGTGTCTTCGGGGGGGGGGGCATGAACCCACAATCTAGCACAACGTTCCCTCTTGGAATCACTACCTACTACTTGGCCAAAGCAATAAACAGCAACGGAGAACATGCAAGAATTACTTAGGAACAAAAATATAAGAGATAAAAACCAAATATATTACTCTATCACAATCTGAACATAATCTCATAATCCATCAGATCCCTCCAAACTCAGCATAGCAACAGAAGAAATATTACAAAGGTGCCTCGATCATGTAGGGCAGCTCACGAGGTCTAAACAATGAAGATCAAAGAGGCGAGGAGAACATCACATAGCTACTAATCACGGACCCTTGGTCCAAGAAAAATTACTCACGAGACATCCGGGGAGCATCCATGGTGGAGAGGAGACTCCCGGAGGTCAATCCTCCCTCCGGCAGGGTGCCGGGAAGAGGTCTTCTGGTGCTCCCGATCTTGGAAGCGCGGCGGCGGCGGAACAGAGGCGAGTTTTCGGAATAGGGTTCCTCTTCTAGAGTTTTCCCGTGACGGAGAATAAATAGGCGAAGGGGGGCAGCCATAGGTGGACCAGGGGCCCCAGGCGCCCCCTGGCGCGGCCAGGGGCGGGGCCGCGCCGGGTGGCCGCCTGGGCCCCCCTGGCTACCCTCTGGCCCCTCCTGGACTCTTCTCGAAGCTTCCTGTACCCTGATTTTTCCTGTATTTTTCCCGGAATTTTTCTGGCACTTTTTATATGGGGGAAAACTGAAATACAAAAACATCAGAAAACAAGAACTGGCACTGGGGTGCACTGAGTTAATAGGTTAGTCCAAATATGATCAAAAGTGTATCTAGATCATAGCAATATCACACAAAACATGCATGGAGCAAGCATAAATTATAGATACGTTTTGGACGTATCAACATCCCCAAGCTTAATTCCTGCTCGTCCTCGAGTAGGTAAATGATAACAACATAATTTCTGTGGTGACATGCTAGCAAGCATAAAAGAACTTTGAAAAGTAAAGCAATCAAGGTAAGAGATTCAATTCAAGTCATAACATGTAAGAGTCTATATTGGCATTGAAACAAGTAACAAAAGAACAATAGGTGCAAGAGCTCTCGCTGTCCGTGACTCGAATGTCTCCAAATGGTGTTTGCGTGCAAGAAGGGGGATAGGGAATACAAGAAAAAGTAAAAAAATTGTGTTGAGAACTCAATCTACTAAAGTTTCACACTTGGTCTTCTTTGGAATCTTATCTTGACTCGTCCCCAGACCACTAGCCAGGTACAAGTCAATTTGATCCACTCCTTTTCGATATTTTGAGCACTCATGCAATGGATGAGCGTAAGCACGAGAGTTGACACTTAAGATGGCAAAGATAGAAGTAGGTGGAGGAGGAAGACAAAAAGGTGTGAAAGGCTCACATCAATGAGGACAATCATAGGCGAGAGAAGGCCATATGATAGATATGATGTGAGGAGTAGGGATTGCCATGCAATGGATGCACATACGAGCTAAGAAGCTCTCCAAAGGAACTAGTGGGGGTGCATCTAACTTGCTCGCTCATGAAGACCTAGAGCTCGTTTGAGGAGGCTCATCCTTGGAATATGCAAGCCAAGTTCTATAGTGTGAAGGTCCCCACAAAGCTATATGCATAATGATGATCTTTATGGAGTAAAAGGATATAAAGGGAGTACTAGTGTGGATCTCTCAAAAGGATAGTAGTGTTGCCCCTTTCTCTCTTTTTATTTCTTTTTCTCTTTTTCTATTTTTTTGTATTTTTTTGTGGCCTCAATGGCTCTTTCTATTTAACTCTCATTTGTCCTCTTTGGGATCTTTTAATGTGTCCTCTTTGGGATCTTTTCCTCACTTAAGGGCAACACTCTATTTTACAAGAAGGTAAAGGAGATCTTTCACACTTTACAAGGTACTCAAAACATAAAGAAGATGTAACTAACATGATGTATGCAAAGTATGTCGCTGCCAGTGTAGCAGGAACATGTATGACATGAAGATCAAGTCACGAAGAGGTGGAGGTTGCATGACAATATATCTCGGAAAGGCTATGGAAATGTCTTGATAGGTAGGTATGGTGGCTGTTTTGAGGGAATATATAAGGAGGCTTATGATGACAGAGCGTATCATGCCAAGGGTTTGGATGTACCGGCGAAGGTAGACACCAACTCTCGGATTGAGAAGAAGGCAATGCACGGCACGGGAGAGGCTAGACAAATATGGGAAGGTGGAAGTGTCAACTTTCAATACTTACATTAGTTCGAAGAACTCATGCACTTATTATCGGTAACTCTCAATCTAATAAGGAGGTTCACAAAGAGACAAGTACCCCGAGGAGGAGTGTATGGGGGTTTGGTTATCCTTGCGCATCCTCGACTCATGGTACGTGAGTGTTCTCTGATATTCGACTCCTCAGAAGAGTAGTGATCCATCTAGTAGCTAGAGTTCTCAACTAGTTTTGTAGGTTTTGAAAATACACACGGATTGCCCAAAATACGACACCTATCACTAATAGGCAAGAGCTCTTGACACCAAAAGTCCAAACATTACTCACAACAATACCTCAAAACTATTGCAAGTTACTACTAAAATTAAATAACAACCTCAATTACCTACTCTCAAGACAAGACACAACTCAGTGCAACAACCAACTCTCTTTAACAAGATGAACATAAAAACTAAAAAGAGTTCCAGCAACAAACTAAACAAAAGCCAAGGCTCTTGCTAAAGACAAACTAAGACTAAAACTAAACATGGCAGTAGCTATGAAAAGATAAAGAACACACAACAGCAAAAAGATAAGCAGGAAAAATCCTATGATGTGTTCTAAATTTGAAAGTGGAGCGTGTTTCTCTCCCACACAAAGTAAGACGGGATCTAACTTGTTATGAACAGCAAGCAAAGCTAAAGAAAACTAAAAATAAAACCTAAGAGTGAGACGCTCCAAGCATAGCACATAACGTACGAAGTAATAAAAATATAGTGAGACGAAGGACGAACTGATGATTGTTGATGGAGAAGGGGATGCACGGCGGCATCCCCAAGCTTAGACGCTTGAGTCTCCTTGAATATTTATTGGGGATGCATGGGGCATCCCCAAGCTTGAGCGCTTGACACTCCTGGATCTTCTTTCATCATCTTCTATCGCACACTTGAAAACTCCCTTCATACATAACTCATCATAAGATGATTAGAGAGATTAGTACCCTTAATAAATAAAAAAATTCCACTGGATATAAAGATATTCTTGAAGAGCTACTGTTTCTCAAGAGTTCCAAAAAGTTTTTGCAAAGAAAAAGCTGTTAAGAATCAATCGACGCATTCATTAGGATTAGCACATGTGATTATTAGTGTCCAAAGCGTCGTACGGACACGTTGCTTCGTACGGACGCCTTCTCAATGCCGAACAGGCACCTTCTGTAATAGGCGCCTCAAACTGAGACGTCAATCTTTGTATATAAAGGCTTTGCCCAATAATCAATAGAATCACAAGTTGAGATCATTCAGTTTTACTTCTAACACGTTATCAGCCACGCTTGTCTCTAGCGAGAGGAAAAAGGCCACAACGCGCCGCCCTCATCCTCGACGGAAAAGACCACGGAATGAGAACACGCCGCCCTCGGCCTCGACCCCGATGAAGCGATTCCATCAGCGCAATTGTTTCCGGCCTCAGACGAATTGGTCGGTCCGCTGCTGCAGGCCTCAACCCGACGTCGAGTGGTTCCATGCGGCAGCCTCGCCTCATGCACAGCAACGACGGCAAGAGTAAAGGCGCATCCCTGGGCGACGCCGGAAGTTGCAGTGGCGGCCCCATACTTTGGCCACTGAACCAAGGCTTAGCCCTCCACAACTCTCTGCACAATCAGAGAAACAAAGTATATCCTTTTACGATTTTGTTCCTGCGCATACTTTATTTACCAGGAACAGATGGCAAGGAACGAACCATGAACCGAAGCACTAGTCCGAGAAATTTTCTAATCAATCCAGAATGGATCGCATGGAATTTTCAAAGAACGAGAATACAAGAAGAAGGTAAATGCCTGGCTTCCTGTACTTCTTTCTTGGACAGTTTGTCTCTGCAGGCTCCCAGCGCAGCGACGCCTGCGGCTTGCCCCGCCCGGCTGCCTCCCGGTGTGCGCGCCGTTCCCCGCGCCCGGCCTCTACGCCGTGCCTCACGACTTTCGCGCCGCTCCCAGCGACGCCGGCCGCCCGGCTGCCTCCTGGCCGACGGGATCTGGTGGGGATGGCGTCTGGTCAACGAGCCGTCCCCTCCTTTTTTTCCTCTTATGCGCTCGCTAAGCGGTGCCCGTGCTGGACCAGAGACCAAAGGCCGTGTGGGCTGCATCCCACATTGAAAATAAAAATAAAAATCCCTCCCTACAAGGATTAAGACTAATTTGCTAATAATTTAGCATTAGTCCAACTATCAATACTAATTAGTATTTGTCAAGTTTTAGCTCTTTATATTTGGGATTTTATAATATAGATCCAACTACTAGTGTTGTAATAAGTACTTGTCATGTTTAGATTCTATATTTATGTACTTAAAGTTGTACCCGATTGTAATGTATATTGATCTTTTAGACAATATGATACATATGAATTATATGTTCAATGTGTTTGCACTTTGCAATCCCTATAACATATACACATGATACAACATATAATTTTGCAATGGAGATCCTTATCAATTCATCATCAATTAAGTCCTAAATGCCTAAGATAGCACAATATTGACTTAATTCGAATTAAATTGATATGAAAAATTGAATTGATCATCTCAAATTTATATATGGGATCACAAGGTAATGTGGCATCTACTGTGCAATACGCGGATTATCCACAAATACTATAAGGTCTACATATTGTCAAAATTGACATAATGACTACCTTCACAGTGTTCTTCCATATATTTCAATCAGATCATAACATAAGGTACTAAGACCAAGGCATCTATTGACTATAGTCAGATTATGTTTCTTAGTGCTGCGAGATTTACCTCATAATTGATGTAATTATCTCCAAAGTGTTATCAAAGATGATTTGAGATCAACATTCAAGCCTCCAATTGGACTCATAACTTTGCAAAAGTTTATTACAACATTACCATGATGACTTCTAATTTACTCACAAGTAAAACAAAAAAAGTCTATGGTTTGAACCCCGTGTAAGCCAAGATGACCATAATTCGATGAGAAAATTCTCGACGGTCACAACTAATCTACATGGCATATGGATGTTAAGGTCAACAATGTGTCTCATGGAATTATAGCGGCACTTCAACCAGCCCATGGTGCATGCCCCGCTAGCAAATCAAAATTATGAGTGAACATGTGGCAACTTATCAATAAGGTATGAACATTGTGAGGCAATCATCTTGCCTAAAGCAAACCATGATTGAATATATCTCCGACTTCTTTAAATCCGTGGGAGAATACCATAATGAGGTTCATAAAATTTGCTTCAGCTTGCAATTTGCAAAAACAACCCACATTATGGTGAAAATAGAAGACATTATCTACTTTTTTTTATCATTGATAGGATCTTAATTATAGCAACAAAATCGTGCAAAAAGATCCCTATTTCATCTCCGATTTCCTACATTTACTACCCTAGGAGGAGAAACTTGATGAAATTTTTAACAATCATCATTACAACCATGTCGGTTTTTCTCCTCTACATGTTGTATATGCACATTTTCGGGATATCAAGTTTGATGGCTCTCCTAGAAGCCAATCAACAAACTGCAAAGGGAAATGCAAATGCAACAAGAAGCACAAGCCACGTGCATTAGATCGTGGGAAAGAAACTACAAAGACGAAGTTTCATAAAAAAACTAATCTTTGTCAAAAGCGTGTATGCTACCGGCACTCCCAAAATGCCATACCCTACGACATATGATAAAAAATTTCAAATAATCCATGACACAACCGACCCGTTGAAGGGTAAAGATATGAAGAACACTTCAGTATTCAATATGACTGTATCAAGGAAGCTATTTTTCACATCATGTAACAACAAAGCTCTCCAACAGTCATGAAATCCCATGAACAAGGAGAACATGGTCATTAAATATACTTTACATGACATGTTTTTGAGACTTCACTAGTCTCTCAACTCCTCATCAATATCCATTATTAATAAATACAATGTATCCATTGTCATCATATATTGTTTATCACAATATAGTGTATCAGCACATTGATACAATTACATTTGTATGTATTCTATATATCTAATAAAGATTTTTGTATTGAAAATCTTCAAAACTATATATAGATTTATACGGGGGGCAATCTGATGAAAGAATATAAGTGCCTTGTGGACATATGCACCACGAACTCTATACTTGGGGCAGTAAAAAACAGTTACACTCTTTCTAAGAAAGAAAGAAATATTTTAACAATCGCTAGACGCGATGATGTAATTACTGGTCCATTCGAATCATATTACTGTCCCTATGGATACTCAAGAACCATCAAGGATTTTCCTTATTGAGTCCGGGTTAACTCGTATCCCACTAAAGTATAGAGATATCTGTCAAAATAGTTTCTATATAGAAACTCATGATGACAACAAAGAGAAATATATTCTCTTTACCATATGCAACAGATATAAAAGCACATTCTCTATGTATCATCAAAATTGCACTATACATACTACAAAACCCGTAGCACATGTTGCATACAAGATAGTTTTCCAGAATGTTATTTACATGACAAACTTGGCACACTCGTCTTGGTCATTATGACATTGACTTGAAATGAAAACTATCAGCAATTCCATTAGTCATGCCCAAAATGACGCTAAGTTCTAGCAATATTTGGATTAAATGTGCACTACATGTGACAAGGAAAGCTAATTTTAAGGTCCAGGCACCTTAAAGTGTTTAACCACTCAGATTCCTTGAACGCATGAAGCCGAGGTAAGTGGTATTTCTCAACCATTGATTGGACTATTCAGTTTGTTCCATGGTTCTAAAAGGCACATCTACACGATGGTCTTCTGTGTGCATCTACCCACATGAACCATTGACTCATTATCCTGAAGATCAATTTCAATGAAATTCGAATGGACAATGTTGCAAATATCTTTGCGTGCCATGAACATGGCCCTGTGATGTAAATTAAGCACTTTGCCCCATATGTCCAGTTTCAAAATGGTTTGATAGCATCCTGTATCCAAATAATTAAGTTCATTGCATGATCTTTACTTCGGAATTGTAGCTTGCCAACTTCACGTTGGAGTCATGCAGTTTTACACTTTGCTGACTTAATCCAACTGTAACATACTACATATCGTAGTACGTCCCCTCTAAAATCAGTATGTGGAAATCAAAAGTATTTCCCATCTGTGATAATTCGGTTCCATACCGAAATCACCACCATAGCATACATCAATGGCCCTTCACATCAAGTTTGGGATCTATGTGAGGAATAACAGTATTTCCGTCAACTATAAATACCTTAAGCCCCTGTCAGGGGGAGTTATTTGTAACAGCCCAGTTTTCACAAAAAATAAAAATTTTGTTTTCGGTGGGAATTGTTTGATTGTCTGATTTGTTTGCGGTGTTTGCATCCCCGATTTATCAATGGACGATTATTTGCCCCCCTCTTATCTCATACCGGACGGAGACCGACCCTTGCCACCTTGACACTCGACCTTTGCGACACCGAGTTTCACCCGATCACCGTCGCAAAAACCGCACGAGACCAGCCGCAGCCAACGGAACAAAAAACCCATTTAATAATTAAACGGGATATTTTTATAGCGCCCCGGAAAGTGTTTTCGGAACGGTTTCAGCGCGAGGTGAACGCCGCCGGCTCGACGCACTGATCGCGCAGTTCGAAGTTTTACCCGAATCGGAGGTACAGCGGACCCCCGGCGGTCAGAAACGTGAGCACCGCGCGCGCGAGAGAAAAACCGGGGATGTTTTTGCAAACTGCCAGCCACCGGGGCTATATAAAGACCACCACACTCCCACCCCTCTCTAGGGTTTCCCTAGCCAAAATAGGCAGCCACCAGCCTCCAGATCTGGAATTTTTCTCCCTCGCAATTTTGGACCGTCGGATCGCAGATCGGAGGGCTACGGGCGCGCCACGTAGCCCCTTCTCCCTCCTCCAACTCCCCTCCACCCGTGCAGGCGTGGAGCCTGGGGCCGCCGCCTCCACCCCGGCCGGCCGCCGCATGCGCCGCCAGCACCAGGACAAGCCGGCCATCTCCCCCTTCACCTCTCCCTTCTCCCCTCTCCTCCCCGGCCCTCTCACCTCGCCGTCTCCCGCTGCAGGTCCGCGCCGCCGCCGCCATGGATGGCGAGCTCGAGCTCGCCCCGCCCTGGATCCACGCCGGGCCGCCCCGTTGACGGCCGCAACCTCCTCCGCCCGCACCTTCCGGCCCCTGCACCGCCTGCCCCGCCGCCTGCCTCCGGTGGCTGGCGCCGCCACCGGGGCTGCTGCCGCCGCCGCTGGTGCACCCGCTCGGGAGCGGCCAGCCCAGCCGCCACAGCCACGTGGGCCGAGCCCAGCCGGCCAGCCCGCAAGGCCCAGCCAGCCAGGCCGGCTCCTCCCCTCTCCAGCGGCCACATGGGACGAGCCCAATTGGGTGAGGCCCGAGCCTTTTTTTTCTGATTAAAAACTGTGTGCTGATGCTGTTTTGCGTTGATGTTTGCGAGTAATCCGTAGCTCCGATGAATGTGCCCCCAAAACGAAAGTTGCTCAGAATTGCGTGTACTTTAATTCATATTTTGTGAGCATTTGCATTTGAGGTCATCTTGATTGTGTAATTGTGTGCTAAAGTGGGCATCAGGCCGTTAACTGCTACTTTTCCTGTTAGATGCTGCTGTTATTATTTTGTTGCAACTTTGCATGATGATTGTAACAAATCCATGAGGCCTATTACATTGATTCCTTTTGCGTTGCGTTAAGCAATGTTTCTACTTCAATTTCATGCATTCACATGCCATATTTGCTTGCTGCATCATGTTTATATCTTGCTCCAAAGTAGCTATCCTGAGGTTATTGTGCTGCTGTGGCTGAAACTGTTATTTTGTTGCAACTTCGGTCGACGAGTGTGTCGCGACCGTTTATCGGAATTGAGTGATTCCAATTGCATATTGTTAAGCATCATGTCTACTTTCATTACATGTATTGCAGCTTCATGTTAGCATTACTGGTCATATAGTTATTTGGCTCCAAAGTTGCTATGCTGCTGTTTTTGACAGCCACCTCTGTTTTTCTCTAAGTCTGTTACTTTGCGATGCCATGTTGTTTGCTTAATATCTTTTGATCTATGATGCCTATTTGCATGATTCCTGTTGCCATGCCTTCCATGTCATGTCTACTTTAATTGCGAGTCATTTGTGAGCATGTTTCCATTGTTTAACCTGTTCATGCATTGCTCTAAAGTGTGCTTCGTGATGTTGGCAGATTGTGCTGCAAACTTGTTTTGCTTGTATCTTTTTAACCGTAACTCCGTTTGGAGTGTGCCTTATATGTAACTTGATTAGTTTTTCGTGTACTTTGTGTTTATGCTATTGTTTGTTGTTGTTAACCAACCTAAAATATGGTTTAGGGCAGAACAGTACCAATTCTTTTAATCATCGTGCGGCACTTAGTGTTATGCCAAGTTTAGGTTGTGCCCCACTTAAATTGACTAGCATAGATAGTTTACTTTGTGCTTCACCTCTTGACCTGTTTGAGTGCTATGCCATACTTGCTTGAGTTTCCATGTTAACAACCGTTGGTTGATCACCTGTAGCTAAGCAACTTGAACCACCGTAAACGTGCGGTATTCGTCGTGTGTGACCGATACCCCACTTAAACTGTTAGTAACCGTTCTCGACGATAGATCCGTATCGCGTTGCCGTGTCGTGTGATGTCTTCTTGATCTTGTATTGCTCCATAGTAATAGTGCTGCACCGTTGATTGCTTTCCAGTGTTTATCGTCTTGTGTGCTTCCGCGGGTACCTCTCGGAGACGATGCGAGTGTGCGATCGACTACACCTTCGGAACCCGACTTATCAACAGGCAAGGACTATACATTACTTATGATCCATTCTATTTCAACCAGCGGTTTGCATGCTAGTCTAGGTTAGGTTCGATGTTTGATCCTACCACATATTTACAGCCTCTTTCAAACCGATACAGCCATGTCCCTTCCCAGCAAACCTTGTACTGCTATGTTACTTTTGCCCGTTGCTCAGCCCCTGCTTAGTATGCATGCTTAGGATGCTACGATGTTACCCTGTTACTCCTGGGTTTGGGATATCACCTTATCATTATTGTTATTGATGATATGATTATTATAATGTTGACTATATTCGACGAAGGATGGAAGGTCTAGGCTATCCCGCCCCGACGCTTTGTTCCATTCGAGTCACCTAGGATCTGAGTTCCGGGTATTGGTTTTAAGACTGAGCGTTCCTAACCGCGTGTGGGATTTTATGGGGTCCCCTCTTCTTACCTACCTAGCTTCAAGCATTTCTAGTGGTGGCCCAAGATGATTTACCATTTGAAACCGTGTGTGTGCTGGTCGTACGCCAGTAGTTTTCCAACCAACCCGGACCAGTGAGTACATAGTTCCCTTGCTAGCCCACCTTGTCCAGCTGAGGACCCGGTGTCCCATGTGTGATCAACCGGCTATCCAAACCTGCGACAGACGGTAGAGACCAGATCGAGAGAGCGGCCGGCTCCTGAGATGGATGTCAACTCACCGGGGGCCACCCGGATTTGTTCGTTGTTAGTTAGAGGGACCTGTCATTTCGGATCTCTTGGAACTAAATCATAAAATGGTTGCCTGTGATGGGTAGCAACTGAGAGTGATGGACGTGCGTGCGGAGCCTCGTAATGGGCAGTTGGTACACCCCTGCAGGGTTAAATCTTTTCGAGAAGCCGTGTCCACAGTTATGGACGACTTGAGACCTACTCCTTGTTCATAGACAACAACAACTGAGATAATCTTAATATAACTTGATCAACGTGTGTGTGTGCCTTGACTGCTTCTTCTTCGTCGGGATGCGAAGAGGAGGACAAGGATAGGATAGGTGTTATGTTTGCGTAAGTAGTTCATAGCAAGACTTGTTGGAGGCGATTCCTCATCGAATGCTTGGTTTCTTACCTTACTCTCTATATCGTTAGCCACTTCATAAATGCTAGTGCGGCAGCAGCCTCACCACTTACCCCTTCCTTACCGTAAACTACTAGTTGTCCTAGAATGACGAGTGATGAAGTCCTTGCTGGGTCAGATGACCACTACAGTTGGATGCTGAGTACCTCTGTACTCCTGATACTACCCCCAAACTCTTTTCAGGGTTCTTGATCGACAACAGGTATGGTGATCGACGTTTCACGTGGAGACTCGACGACGACTAGTTAGGCGGATCCCGGCGGAGGGCCTGGACCCGTGTGGTTATGGGATCGTTGTTTTTCTCTTTGCCAGTAGGCATTTGATTGTAGGCTGTACTCAGACTTGTATCTTCCGCTGTTGTATTGTATTAAGGCAGTTGTATGCCGATTGTATGAGATGTTGTATCCTTGTATCTGTAATGTTGTGATATCATGTTGGAAATCCGGGGCATATGACTTTGTCATATGTCGCGGTGGGACCGATATGTGCTTCGTCCCCGGATCTGGATGGAAACATCTAGATCTGGAACAGTACCGCATATCGGGCCTTACATTATTCATGGCTCGTATGCTCAATGAGGAACATTTCCAGGCATTAGGGGGAGATTCAAAGTACCAAAAAGAATGCCAGGAAATCACTTGGAATGTTTAACACATTTCTACCTCAAATCACGTACTCGAAGATCTAAACTCATTGTTTAGAAGATTTGCAACACATCGCAAATAACCTGCCAATCTCATTTACCGACTATAATGGTTTCACACAATCCTATAATCCTACGAAAATGCGCCCAAAAGAGTGGAGGTACCAAGAAAAACCACTCAACTACCCATTCAAAACAAGAAGGGTAGAAGTACGGCCACAAAATATCAGGATTCAGCTTTCCGCAAGCAACAAAGGATATTGAGGCCTCTGACTTGATAAATGCAAGTCAACTTCACGTTGATAGACACCTAATGGGTAGTATACACCCAATGAGAGGGAAACCTCCATAACCCAACTCAATAGTGCACACAATGACTGGGACATCGGAAACCTAGACTCAACCGTATTGGGAAACACGAAGAGTCGTCAAGGGTAACAAGATTTCACCAAATATTTATACATTATGGAGAATCATATAAATGAAAGCCTACAACTGTGGACATAAATTTCTCATGATTGCAAACAACCTTTACAATGATCCGGATCCAAAGACCATGGCCATGGCAGAGTTTGAATAATACTCGCTCGGACTGGACTCAGAAAAAGGATGCAATCCGAAAAGAAATAGCCTCGCTCAATATAAGGAAGGTATTCACAAAAGTAATACCTACACTAGTTTTCATCCTAAAGTGGAATGAGAACATACATGTGGTGAATAGCAAAGCTTGTAGCATAAGGGTTCACGCAGATACCCAAATCGATTCTCCATACACAAGTGAAATCAATTTCCGATAATTATCTCAATGGCAGTACAAATCATCTATTTATGCAGTTGATAGATGTAGTGACCACATATATTAATGTGTCACTTGATTCAGACATATAAGTTCCTCATGGGAATTCCAATTCTGAATCCAAAATGAAAATGCAACATGTTTTGTGTAAACTCAATAAGTCACTACATGACTTACAATAGTCGAAATAAATTTGGTACAATCGACTTACTGAGTTCCTTCTGCAAAAGGATACTCCAACAATAGTGATGATTTCCCATGCGTGTTCATCAACAAATCCTCATTAGGATTCCACTATCAGTGCATGGTAATGATTATAACATCATTAACAACACACACGATATTGATGAAGAACGTAATCATCCATAGACGGAATTTGAGATGAAGGATGTAAGTAAAAACAAACTTTACTTTAGCTACAATTCGAGCCCCATCACTCATATATTATGATACACCATGTTGTCTATATCCAGAATATATTGGACATGAACAAGGCTTGTCCATCTATAACTTTCATGGTTGTTCAATCTCTAGATGTAGAAAAATATCCATTTTAAACCATGAGAAGATGGAAATAAGATATTGGAACCCAAGCTTCCATACTCTAGTGCCACTAGATCCACCAAACACAATTGGTTTGGACTCGTGAATATCTTTGATATCTCCAAGGCACAAAACACATTGTCCTAGTTTTTCAATTAAATATGGACACCAATATCATCGGATACATCGATCAATCCCCACTATGTCAGATCGTAGACACACATCGTGTACTCACTTGATGTGTTAGCCATCCTATGGAAGTCTTTGAAATAGACATTAGTGGCTACATCAACCAATCATTCTGAAATACATGACCTCATATTAATATATGTTGCTTTACAGAATGATAAACCACATACAATATTCATGTGGAATTGGTTCTATTGAATCACAAATTATTATCTATAACGATAATAATACTTGTGTTGCTTAGATGCAAAGGGGTTATATAAGAAGCAATATCACTAAGCATATTGCCCCAAATTACAAGGATCAGGGGGAGTCTCTTCCTGAAATTTAACCTATACAAACATTATATTATACTCTTTTTCCCTTTATGAGTTTACTCTCAAGGTTCTCATCAAGGTTTTTAATGAGGTAATATCAACACAAGAATATATGTCATACCTCCTATTTTTCCCCACCGGGTTTTTAATGGATGTATACAAGGCATATTAATTGTCCTCTAAACTTACTAATTGAGTTTTGTCCTTTCAAGGTTTTCTCATATAAGTTATCAAAGAGACAATTACCATCATATGTCATATCATTTTCTCCTTATATTTTTCCCACTGGGTTTTAAAGGAGTTTTCAATGACATATCAGATCACACTCTTTTTCCTTATGAGCTTTCTCCCGAAGTCTCTCATCTAAGGTTTTAATGAGGTGATATATGCAATAATTTCAACATTCCCCAATAGGGATTTTAAATGAAAGTATATCAAGCATAGATATTGTTCTCCAAACTCATCAACGAGTTTTTCTCCTTCTTCAAAGGTTTTTCTCATATGAGTTATCAAGGAGACAATAATCATTATATGTTGCATCATTTTCTCCTTATTTTTCCCACTGGGTTTAAAGGAGTTTTAGCAACATATCTGCACTATTCTCCTCATATTTTTCCCACAGGGTTTTTGGAGGAGTTATACAAGATAATATACTCTTGTGATCAAAAACAATATTTTCAAGATTATACAAGAAATACAAGACATACGAGAAGCAGCTTTGTACAAGGGGGAGTGTTAAGAATCAATCGACGCATTCATTAGGATTAGCACAGGTGATTATTAGTGTCCAAAGTGTCGTACGGACACGTTGCTTCGTACGGACGCCTTCTCGATGCCGAACAGGCACCTTCTGTAACAGGCGCCTCAAACTGAGACGTCAATCCTTGTATATAAAGGCTTTTCCCAATAATCAATAGAATCACAAGTTGAGATCATTCAGTTTTACTTCTAACAAAAGCAAGCTTAAGGTTTGCAAAAGTTAGGAGAGACAAAACGTGGCAGAATCAGTGAAAAACAGAACATCAGATAGTAAAGAATTTTTTAAGGGCACTTCTGCAACTCAAATCAAAAAACTCAGAACATACGGAAGTTCCATAATTGTATAGAGCATACTGTGTAAAAATTTCAGCTCAAAAAGATGAACTGGGATGTTTCTGGAATTTTTCTGGTCACGAGGACAGAATCTGTTTTCTGGACAGCATGTCACAACTTTTACTTCCCTTGCCGTAAGAGGCTATAACTTGGCACAAAGCTAAAAATAAAGATACAATGATGTTGCTACAGAAGTAACAATCATCAAGACACAACAAAAGCAAAAAGAAAACACCTAAATTCGTTGCGGGCTGCCTCCCAAAAGCGCTTCTTTAAATCAATTAGCTAGGCATGATGCAAAAGAAGAATCAAGCTTTATCAAGAGAAAGAGAATAACTAGCCCGTGTGACGGCCTCAAAAGGTAACTTGATTTTCTTTCTAGGGAAGTGTTCCATCCCCTTTTTGAATGGGAATTGGAATTTTATATTCCCCTCTTTCATGTCAATAACCGCACCAACGGTGCGAAGAAAAGGACGTCCCAAAATAATTGGACACAAAGGTTCACACTCCATATCCATAACAATAAAATCAACGGGAACATAGTTGTCATTGACAATGATAAGAACATCGTCGATCTTCCCCAAAGGTTTCTTTATGGAAGAATCAACAAGACGAACACCAAAAGAACAAGGCTCAAAGGGCTTCAATTCAAACATATCAAATATTCTTTTGGGCATAACGGAGGTACTAGCTCCAACATCACATAAAGCATAGCAAGAGAAGTTATTTAATTTAATTTTGATCATAGGGTCCCAACCATCATCTAGCTTCCTAGGTATGGAGGCTTCTACTCTAAGCTTCTCCTCCCTAGCTTTGATGAGAGCATTTGTGATATGCTCCGTGAAGGCAAGATTAAGTGTGCTAGTGTGGGGGTCTCTAGATATTTTGTGTAGCAAACTGATAACTTCTGAGAGGGTGCAACTATCAAAATCAATTTCACTACTATCAAAGGTGGTAGTAGTGTCATCTAGGATCACTTGTTTGACACCCTCTATGTTCATAGGAATTTCTTTTTCTACGGTTGAGGTATTAGCATCACCATTAATAGGTCCAACGGGACTTGGAGTGCATTGGGTGCTAATAGTTTGGGTGTCCTCAACAATTTGGATAGTGGAGACTGTGTGGTGTGTAGGAAAGCTCTTAATTCTATCCTCTTCCTCTTTTTCTCTGTCCCATCTTTCTATAAGTTTAGCCATCATCCTAATATTTTCATTGATTTGTAACTGGATAGCATTAATAGGAGTGGCCTTATTCTCCTCAAGGGGAGAGGTTCTAATTTTAAGCATCTCAATATCAAGGGCTAAGCTTTCTACCTTCAAAGAGAGATTATCTATTCTAGCTAATTTCTCCTCTACATTTTTGTTGAAGGCTTTTTGGGTAGTGATAAAGTCTCTAAGCATGCTTTCTAATTCAGAGGAGGGTTTCTTGTTGCTAGGGTAAGTGTTGTTGTTCCCATAGTTGGGTGGAAACGGTCTAGGATTACTAGAAAAATTTCCCCTATAAGCATTGTTGTTGAAGTTGTTTCTAGCAATAAAGTTCACATCTACTTGTTCTTGGGCAACCAAAGAATTTAAAGGAACATCATGAGGATCAGTAGAGGGTTGCTTGGTAAGTAGAGACATAATTAAGTCAACTTTTTCATTGAGGGAGGTAATTTCCTCGACAGAATTTACCTTCCTACCTGTTGGAGCGCGTTCGGTGTGCCATTGGGAATAATTGGTCATCATTTCATCGAGAACCTTCATGGCAGCACCAAGTGTAGTTGACATAAAGGTTCCTCCCGCGGCCGAATCTAACAGGTTCCGCGAGGTAAAGTTCAAGCCTACATAAAAAGTCTGGATAACCATCCAGTTAGTCAAACCATGTGTAGGGCATTTCTTAATAAGAGATTTCATTCGTTCCCAAGCTTGGGCAACGTGTTCATTATCCAATTGCTTAAAATTCATAATATTACTCCTCAATTGGATAATCTTAGCAGAAGGGTAGTACTTCCCTATAAAAGCATCTTTGCACTTATCCCAAGAATGTATGCTATTTCTAGGCAAAGATTGAAACCAGATTTTTGCATCTCCCCTTAAAGAGAAGGGAAAGAGCTTGAGCTTAACAACATCACCTTCTACTTCTTTATACTTTTGCATATCACATAATTCAACAAAATTATTCAAGTGTAAAGCAGCATCATCTCCAGCACCAGAGAATTGATCTCTCATAACAAGGTTTAGCAAAGCAGGTTTAATTTCATAAGAGGTAGCTGAAGTGGCAGGTGTGGCAATAGGAGTGCAGATAAAGTCTTGGTTGTTGTGACTAGTGAAGTCACACAACTTGGTATTTTCAGTGGAACCCATAGTAGCAGCAAGTGTGGCAGATTTTTTTGTAATTTTTGATAAAAGACACAAAGATAAAAACTGAAAGATAAACTAACAAGACTAAAAAAAACAAAGGTAAAGGGTAGTGTGCAACTCCCCTATCTTAGCACTCGGAGTCCCCGGCAACGGCGCCAGAAAACTTTTCTTGATGGCTTCTCCCCTTCGTTGGTTACCCCAAGTGGAAGGTTTGAGATGTAGTGCAGCAGCAGTTTTCCCTCGGTGAAGATACCAAGGTTTGTCTCCAGTAGGACTCCAGAGATGATTAGTAGGTGTCAGCGGCGCAACTGACACGGACCTGCACACAGACACAGATAACTTTGTTCCCAACGAAGTTCAGAGAGGTTGTCAATCTCTCCGGTCATGTTGTTCACAAAGGATAAAATGCAAGGGATAATGATAGCAAGTAAAAGCAGTAAAGTAAATATAGCTTGGAAACAATAATGAGGATATGGACCGGGATACGTGATGTTCACTAGTGATGTCTCTCTCCCAAAAGACGATAAAACTGCTATGCGAGGTAAACAAATTACAGAAGGGCAATTGACAGGATTATGAACGCACCGCAATGCTAACTATGCTACAAAAGAAAGGAAGAGGCTCAAAAGCACGGGCAGTACGCCAAAATAAGTAGACCGAAATCCATCTGCATATACTAATAATCATCCACCTTGAGATATCTATCCAGAACATCTCGCTGGTATTAAGTTGCGAGCCCCACCCAAAGTGTAAACCCAAAGCAACAGACAACTGCTATGAAAAGAACTTTGCGTAAAGTAAACAATGCTTGTAACCGCGGTTACAAGCACCGTTGTTTTCCCCCTTGTGGCAACAGCACATCCCCTAGACTCATGTTTGTATCACTCAAGCATGTCATCGGGGGGGCATGAACCCACAATCTAGCACAACGTTCCCTCTTGGAGTCACTACCTACTACTTGGCCAAAGCAATAAACAGCAACGGAGAACATGCAAGAATTACTTAGGAACAAAAATATAAGAGATAAAAACCAAATATATTACTCTATCACAATCTGAACATAATATCATAATCCATCAGATCCCTCCAAACTTAGCATAGCAACAACAGAAATATTACAAAGGTGCCTCGATCATGTAGGGCAGCTCACGAGGTCTAAACAATGAAGATCAAAGAGGGGAGGAGAACATCACATAGCTACTGATCACGGACCCATGGTCCAAGGAAAACTACTCACGAGACATCCGGGGAGCATCCATGGTGGAGAGGAGACTCCCGGAGGTCAATCCTCCCTCCGGCAGGGTGCCGGGAAGAGGTCTTCTGGTGCTCCCGATCTTGGAAGCGCGGCGGCGGCGGAACAGAGGCGAGTTTTCGGAATAGGATTCTTCTTCTGGAGTTTTCCCGTGACGGAGAATAAATAGGCGAAGGGGGGCAGCCAGAGGTGGACCAGGGGCCCCAGGCGCCCCCCCTGGCAAGGCCAGGGGTGGGGCCGCGCCGGGTGGCCGCCTAGGCCCCCCTGGCTCCCCTCTGGCCCCTCCCGGGCTCTTCTCGAAGCTTCCTGTACGCTGATTTTTCCTGTATTTTCCCCGGAATTTTTCTGGCACTTTTTATATGGGGAAAACTCAAATAGAAAAACAGAAGAAAACAGGAACTGGCACTGGGGTGCACTGAGTTAATAGGTTAGTCCAAATATGATCAAAAGTGTATGAAAGTGTATCTAGATCATAGCAATATCACACAAAACATGCATGGAGCAAGCAGAAATTATAGATACGTTTTGGACGTATCATGCGCCCCCACCTCCTTGGCCGGCCAGGGCAGCCTAGGTGGCTTTCCCCCCAAGGCTAGGGGCGTGGGGTAGTGGGTGGTACTGCCCGGAAACTTCTGGAACCTTCCAGAAGCTTCCAGGACCTTCCGGGACCTTCGGGGATCGTTTCGGGACATTCCGGAACCTTCTGGAGCACTTCCAGGACCTTCCGGGACCGTTCTCGGACGTTCAGGAGCCATCCGGATAGTTTCCAAGACCATCCGAGTTACAGTTTAAGCCACCCGATGATCGCGAAGGTTGTCGGGACGCCCAGCGATTATCCGGAAACTATTCCGGTTGATCCAGGACTTCCCCAGTACAATTCTCATATGTTCCGGAACCACCTGGGACTACGCCAGAGTGATCCGGACATATCCTTAAATACCCAAAACTACTTCTGGTGCCCTTATGAACTATTTCATAAATCCCCGGAACTACTTCCGGTACCCGTATGAACTATTCTGCTTTGCTTCCACTAAACCTTCTACCATTCCAGCATTCTAACAGACTACTGCTCGTTAAGTGTGTGACCCAATAGGTTCGGTATAATGCGGACATGACTCAGAACATCTTCCGGACATAGGTCAACAGCCTTTTGTCAATAGCCAATAATCAACAGCGGAGCCATGGACACCCATGTTGACTCCCGCACATACACGAAGAAACTTCGAGTGAACCATTATGTTTAGTCATGTACCATTCCCTTTGCTTCGCGATATATGACAAAGTTAGAGGAGAGAAGTTTGGCACCCATGTGTAACAACTTTTTGAACACAAGCCACACGTTATCCTCTTTGCTCGTTTGTCCCTTTTCTCGTTATCGTATTCCGGTATCCCCGTGACTGAATCACAATGCGTCTGGCCAGACTATAATGGATACCGTCATACCGAGTGGGCCCGAAGTGAATATTTTCTTCATCGTGAAGGATAAAATCCCAATCTTGAACTATCACAGTTACTAGACACACTATCCAATGTACCCAGAACTTATTTTACTACTTCCCAGTAACGGGAAGATTCATCTAAGAACCAAAGCACATCTTCCTGTGTGAAGCAACTTGATACTCTCATGGTCTAAGGAATTGCGTATATGATAACATTTCATGATATGACTTATAACGTTGTTACGATGTGATCTCTAAGTATATCATTCAATACTGGGGTCGGTTCAACATCATTGTTCTGCTAACAATATGTTCCCATTGCTACTGACATCCTTGTTACAAGAACAATGTCCATGATTAAGAAAACGTAATCATCAGTTAGCACATGAGCTGGTCTTAGAGGCTAAACGCCTAAACCAGGAACTCTTGGTGTTTACATTTCCACACATGCAAGTGAGTTTTCTTCTGAATATCATAGTCAAGGTCATTGCAATTATAGCACAGAAATATAAACATTAATTACGAACGTGGAAATATATATAATAACATTTTATTATTACCTCTAGGGCATATTTCCAACACTAGTATCATTGCATATCCTGCTATCCTGGCAGAGGCATACATTTGCATCATGATAGTTATATCTTCTTTATGTGAGTACTTTTGTAAAGTGTGAAAGATCTTCTATATTCTTGTAAAATATAGAGTGTTGCCCTAAAGTGAGGAAGAGATCCCAAAGAGGACAAAATCAAAAGATCCCAATGAGGACAAATGAGAGTTAAATAGAAAGAGCCATTGAGGCCACCAAAAAAATACAAAAAAGTAGAAAAAAGAGAAAAAGAAAAATAAAAAGAGAGAAGGGGGCACACTACTATTCCTTTTGAGAGATCCACACTAGTACTTCATCCTCTATCCCTTGTACTCCATAGAGATTATCATCATGCATATAGCTATGTGGGGACCTTCACACTATAGAACTTGGCTTGAATATTCCAATGATGAGCCTCCTCAAACGAGCTCTAGGTCTTCTTGAGCAAGCAAGTTAGATGCACCCCCACTAGTTCCCTTGGAGAGCTTTTAGCTCACATGTGCATCCGTTGCATGGCAATCCCTACTCCTCACATCATATCTATCATATGGCCTTCTCTCGCCTATGATTGTCCTCATTGATGTGAGCCTTTCACACTTTTTTGTCTTCTTCCTCCACCTTCTTTTTGTTTCGCCTTTTAGGTGTCAACTTTCTTGCTCACGCTCATCCATTGCATGAGTGCTCAAAATATCGAAAGGGAGTGGATCAGTTTGACTTGTACCTGGCTAGTGGTCTGGGGACGAGTCAAGATAAGAATACAAAGGAGACTAAGTGTGAAAATTTAGTAGATAGTTGTTCTCAACAACCTTTTTCTCTGTTTTTCCCAGTCCCCTGCTTGCACGCAAACACCATCTGGAGACATTCGAGTCACGGACAGCGAGAACTCTTGCACCCTTTGTTCTTTTGTTGCTTGTGTCAATGCTAATATAGACTCTTGTTTGTTAAGACTTGAATTGAATTGCATGCTTTAATTGCTTTACTTAAAAGTACTTATATGGTTGTGTGGCATGTCGCCACAGAAATTATGCTTGTTATCATTTACCTACTCGAGGACGAGAAGGAATTAAGCTTGGGGATGTTGATACGTCCCAAACGTATCTATAATTTCTTCTTGCTCCATGCATGATTTGTGTGACTTTGCCATGTTTTTCTTGAACTTTCATACACTTTTGATCATATTTGGACTAACCTATTAACTCAGTGCACCCAGTTGCCAGTTCCTGTTTTCTGCTGTTTTTGTATTTCAGGTTTTTCCAATAATTAAAGTGCCCAATAAATCCCGGAAAAATTATATAAAAAATCAGCGCTCCGGAAGCTTCCGGAATAACCAAGACATGGCAGAAGGGCCACCACCAGGGGCCTAGGAGGGTGCCTGGCGCGGCCCCACCCTAGGCCGCGCCACCTGCCCTCCTGGCTGCCCTGTGGCCCCCCTCGGTGCCCCCTTTGGCCCTTATTTATACTCGCATGTCAAAAACCTTGATTCCGGACCCCTTTTCTCCAGAAGCAATTCCGATCTCCGGCGCCATCGTCAACAAGCTTCGGGGGACCAGAATTCCTGTGCCGGCACCTGATACGTCTCAAACGTATCTATAATTTCTGATATTGCTATGATTTTGATACACTTTCATATCTTTTTATAACATATTTTGGAACTAAACTATTAATGGTTACAAGAGTACACAAGTTCTTGTTTTATACTTTATGTGTAGGAATTACTTGGATAAAGAAAAAATCACAAAAATGAGCCTTGTAGGAGTTGGACTCTAACTCTCCCGAAATCTGTCCCCAACAGACAGGTTTTAAAGATCACCTCGGAAACGCTAGAAGACTGCCTCAAACGGAAAACGTTCAAACTACAAAGTTGTAGGGAATGTTTTTCCGGTGGATTTAGACATAAAATTAGGCCCAATCGGAGTTCGGATGCTTCCAGAAACCCCGAAATACAGAAGACGTAATCTGGATGACGGGAATCCGAGAGTATATAAATAGAGGAAACCTAGGTCAAAGGGCACCACGAAATTTCCTCCCCCTTGGAAGCCGTCTTGAGGGGAGATCAATCTCCACAGAAGCACCATCTCCAAGGAAGAAGAAGGGGGCCAAGGGCCGCTGCCCCCAAGGGTTGTGGCCACCGCCGTGGCCGTGGGCGTCGTGGCCGCCGCCGTCGCCGTCTCCTTCATCTCCTCCGGGCTGCACCTCTCCATCAACAACTCTCCCTCTCACCATGTCCATGTGTGAATAGTTCCCCCTCGGGGCTAAGGCTTGTATTTTGATCTATGTGGTTTCTCTCTCTCCCATGATGTGATCTTCGTTGTGATCATAGGCTATGTTAATCTAGGATGATCCCATGATGTTTCCCCTTCCTCTATGTATTGGATTTGATGTACTCACTTGATTCTATATATTATAATCCCCGAGACCAAGGTGACAGCGGTCTATTGGACATGGATTAGAAGAATATTTTCATGAGTGATTTCCTCTTTTGTGTGTTGATTGAAGATTGAGAGTCTCTCGGTGCTTGTCTTTGACTATCCTTGAGATATGTTGTGGTCATTGTGGTACTCTCTTTTGATGGTCGCGGTGACATTGGGAAATCCATAGATTGAGAACTACGAACTTTGAGGTGTGCTTTTGTAGCCCTACATAATTATCATCCTCTCTTGACCACAAAGGAATGACCTCCGAGTGCGTCTCCATTGCATGTTTTATGGGAAATATCATGTGATTAGACTATGTTAATGTTGTTGAGAGTTGCCACTAGTGAAAGTATGAAGCCTAGGCCTTGTTTCCACCATTGTTACACCGTTTGTGCTCACTTTTTTCACATGTTTGCTTGCTGCACTTTTTATTACAGATTTATATTACCTTGTTTTGCCACACCTATCACCCATATTTTACTATCTCTTCGCCGAACTAGTGCACTTATACAACTCCTAGTTGTATTAGGTGTGTTGGGGACACAAGAGACTTCTTGTATCTTAATTCCAGGGTTGCTTGAGAGAGACCATCTTCAACCTCTACTTACCTGAGTTCGATAAACCTTAGGTCATCCACTTGAGGGAAATTGCCGTTGTCCTACAAACCTCCAACGTGTTTTTCCTCATAATTAAATTGTGACATAGACAAGGTAATAGAACCATGCGCATCTACTGACATTGTCAGATTATGAAGCCTATTACTGTGAGATCTATATGATCTTCAACGTGTTATGTTTCCACAATTGATGTTGAGAATTTTCAAGTTATACACTTGAGTCAAAATTTTGCATTCGTATTACAAAACTATGATGGTTTTTATTAATTACCCCTGATTTGCCCCTATAAGTAATTGATGGCTAACAATTTGAGGCTCGCGCCCTCAATGGCAACAACTTACTTAGGCGGGTCATGGACATCAAGATCAGTGTTGCATCTCATGGAATAGCGCGTGCAATCCAAGCCACGCCACCGGGACGCAAAGGACCTCAAGGGTGTTTGAAAATCACTTCACACCCTCAACCTGACACCATTAAGCTGTCATGGGACCCTATGAGCATGGAGAGCATGATGGTTGAATATGCTTCAACCGACATGTTTGGAGACTTTACATTTAGTCCCTTAGTCTTCTTAGTGATCTATTTATTTATGTCAATTTATGATGTTCTAATAACAACATGATTATTGTCATTATATATTGTATATCACCATATATTGTATAAGCACTTTGATACAAAAACATTTGTATGTATTCTACATATATGATAGAAATTTTCATACTGAAATCTTCAAATATATATATAGATTTGTATGGGGGTCAATCAGGACAAGATCATATGTGCCTTGTGGACATATGCACCACAAACTCTATATGCAGGGAAATATAATGTTTCCACTCTTACTAAGAGGCCAGGAAATATTTCAATAATCGCTGGACGCGATGATGTAATTGTTGACTCAACTCGAGTCATATTTACTATCCCTATGGGTACTCGAGTATTATCAAAGATGCTCTACTGTATCTCGATATAACTCGTACCCTACTACTATAGAGATATTCGTCAAAATAGTTTCCATAGAGAAACTTATGATGACAGCAAAGAGAAAATCTTATCTTCACCATTTACGGATATGGCAAGCACAGTATCTTCTTATATTCTGGATTTCACTATACATAATACAAAACCCATAGCATTTGTTGCATACATGATAGCTTCCATAATGTCTTCTCCATGACAAACTTGGCATACTCGCCTTGGTCATTTCGACATTGGGTTGAAACATAAACTATCAGCAATTTTTATTGATCATGACTAAAATGATGCTACATTCTAACATATTTGGATTTTATGTGCATTACATGCAATGCAAGGAAGCTAACTTTAAGGTTCGTACACCTTAAAATCTACGTTGAACCACTCAAACTCCTTGAATTCATCAAGTCGACGTAAGTGGCTCTTCCCAAACATTGACTAGACCATTCAGGTATTCTATGGTTTTAAAATACACATCTACATGATGTCTCATGTGTGCATTTAGCCACACTAAACCATTGGCTCATTATGCTGAACATTGATTTCAAGCAAATAGAATAGACAATGTCACAAAATTCTTATTGCGTGCCTTTAATATGGCCCTAGAATTGAATTTTTGCACTTTGTCCTATGTGTCTAGACTCAATATGGTTTCTTAGAATTCTTTATCCAAATAATTAAGCTCATTACATGATCTTCACTTTAAAATTGCAACTTATCAACTTTACGTTGGAGTCATGCAGTTTTACACGCTCATGACAAACTACGTAAAATTATTCCCCTTTATCTTTGATACGTGGAAGTCTCTCAAGCATTTCCCATCTGCGGTAATTCGGTTATACACCGAAATCACCACCCCGGCATACATCATTGGCCCCTCAACATATATGTGGGGTCTATGTGAGGAATAACTGTATTTCCATCAATACCTCAAGCCCCTCTCATGGGGAGTTATTCTAGGCCAGTATGCTGATACACTGAGGAATATTTCCAGGCATTAGGGGGAGAATTCAAGTACCATGCATAATGCCAAGAAATTAGTGGAATGTTCAACACATTTCTGCCTCAAATCCACGTACTCAAAGATCTGAATCATGCGTTCAGAAGATTTGCATCACATTGCAAATAACCTGCCAGATTCATTTGCTGAATATAAAGGTGTCACACAATCCTACAATCCTGCAAAAATATGCCTGAAAGAGTGAAGGTACCAACAAAAATCACTCCACTCCCCGTTCAAAGCAACAGGGGGAGAAGCATGGCAATAGTACATCAGGATTCAGCTTCTCGCAAGCAAGGATATTAAGGCCATTGAATCAGTAAATGCAAGTCAACTTCACGTTGATATACACCTAATGGGTAGTATACACCCAGTGGATGGAAAACCTACACCAACCCAGGTCATAGTGCACACAATGACCGGGACATCGGAATACCCGACTCAACCGCATTGGGAAATCGTGAGCAGTCACCATGGGTAACGATATTTCCATCAACTATATATAAACATATATATTCTGGAGAAACATTTAACCGGAAGTCTACAATTGTCGACATACATTTCTCAACTAGATTGCAAAAACCTTTCAAATGATTCATGTCCAAAGACCATGGCCATGGAAAAGTGTGAACAACACTCGGACTGAACTCAAGCAAAGGCAATTCTAAGTAGAAATAATCTTGCTCAAAAAGGGAAGGTATTCACATAAGCAATACCTACACCTGTTTTCTTCTGGAAACAAAATGAGAACACCGAGGTGGTGAAACATAGAGCAAGTATTGTAGCACAAGGGTTTACGCAGATAACCAATTATTCTCTAGAGGTGGAATCTCTTTCCGATAACTTATATCATTGGCAGTATAAAATCATCTATCTATGCAGTTGATAGATGTAGTGATCACATATCCATGTGGCTCACTAGATTCAGACATATATGATTGATTTCTGATGGGATCTCATTCTGAATCGAAATAGAAAATGCAACATACATTGTGTAAAAATCAGTAAGTCACCATACGACTTATTGTTGTCGGTACATATGGTACAACCGACGTAGTGATTTCCTTATACACAAGGACTACTCCTACAATGATGATTATCCATGTTTATGTGTCATACACACTGACAACTCCTGCAATGACTACACATGTAATCATCTAAATGATGGAGTTTAATATGAAGGATTTGGTTAAAACCAAAATACCGCTCGTTAATACAACTTGAGCACCTTCATTCATACATTATGGTAAACTATGTTGTCTATATCCAGAATGTATTGGAGAAATTCATTGTGGACAAAACTTTATCCATCCATAACTCTCATGGCAGTTCATTCTCTAGACGTAGAGAAAGATCTATTTAGACCAAGAGATGATGGAAATGAGATATTGGGACTCAACTTTCCATTGGACCCACCAAACACAATTGGTTGGGACTAAAGAATATCTTTCGATATCTCCAAGGCATCAAACAACTTGTCCTGATTTCCAGTTTCAAGGAAATATAAATACCAATATCATTGGATACATTGATCAAATCCCCACTATGTCAGATCATAGACAAGCTTAGTATTCATACTATGTGTGATAGCCACTCCATAAATGTCTTTCAAACAGACCTTAGTGGCTACATCCACCAACCATTATCTCAAAGATAATGTTGCTTGTGTTGCGCGGATGTAAACAGGTTAAGTAACAAGCAATATCACCATATTGCTCATCTTGCAAGTCAAATCATACAACAAACTCATACGTTTGTTCACAAAGTCTCTATCAACTTCGACATTCAGAAAATGTCCCTGGATTTAGTATTTGACGACTTTGAGAATCAGGGGGAGTATCTTCCTAAATTACTCATGTTCAGTGCATCATATTATACTCTTTTTCCCTTTATGAGTTTACTTCGCAGGTTCTCATCAAGGTTTTTAATGAGGTAATATCAACACAAGATCATATGTCTTACTTTCTGTTTTCCCCACCGGGGCTTTTAAGAAAGTATATACGACATATTTATTGTCCTTTTAATTCTATGGGTTTTCCTCATATCGAGTTAAAACAGACAATAAGCTTTATATGTTGCAGCATTTTCTCCTTATTTTTTCCCACTGGGTTCGAAGGAGTTTTGGCAACATATCAAACACTATACTCCTCATATTTTTCCCACATGGTTTTTGGAGGAGCCTCTAATCAAGATGATGATTTTGGATGGACAAGTGTAGATTAGGGGGGGTGTTCGAATTAATTAACATGTGTTAATTATGGGGTAAATCTATCCTTGTAACTTCCACCTCTTCATGAAGAGACACCTCTTCATGGTGTCCTTCCATCTGTATATATATCACATCATCTAATGAAAAAGATTGAGTTGATTCCGTTGTTTCCTTTCTAGTTTACTTCTCAACACGTTATCAGCACGCTCGTAGCCGAGAGCGACTCGGCCGTAAAGCCGGCGGCATGGCGACATCCCACAGCGGCAGTAGCACACAGCGGCGGTAGCCTGGGGCTACCCGCGCGACGACATCTTCCGGCGGCTGATCGCATGCTTTGGCAGAGCGATTTCACGGCCAGGCCGGCCGCATCATGTCTGCAAAGAAGCACGGGAGAGAAGAACACCTGATGGATTTGGTAAGTACGAAACCATGGAACATTATTCCATGGCCGAGGATATCCAGGCTCTCATGCGCGATGAAGCCATCTTCACCCCTGATGGATTCGGCTTCCCGCGTAGCAACGCCTTCGGCCTGCCCCTCTCTGCACCTACGCCCGTCCGCCCGCGGCCTCCGCGTCGCGCGCCCGGCCATTGTTCGGCTGCGATGTGCTCCCGCCGGGCCTACACCCAATCGTGCCCGTGGCATCCCAGCGCCGCCGGACGCGCGCCCTCCACCCGTCCTACGTCAGGTCGTGTACCGCGCCCCTCGCCCGCACGCCCGGCCTTCGCGGCCTCGCCAAGCCGTGGTTGGATCCACGCGCCCACGGCCGCTCTAGGCCGTGGCCGCGGCCCGTCCGCGACGCGCTCCCGCGCTGGCCACCGCCCCGTCGCGCCGCGCCCCGCGCTACGGCAGTTCAGCAGCGCATGTGGTCGCCCGGCCTCATCCAAGCGCCGGCGCCGCCGCTCCTGGCGGGGAAAACGGCCCGGCATGGCTTCTCTGTTCGTGATGGATTGGGAAATCTTATCCTTAGACATTTTGCGTTAAGGTTCCTATTGTTGCAGAAATTAGCATAATATGCCAACAACAGTGGTCCATACAATTTTTGCAATAATACCTTTCAATTTAGGGTATTTTGCAAGACGATTTTGTGAATAGTGCTATCTACTACTCCCTCCGTTCCAAAATAACTATCGTAGCATTAGTACAATTTTGTACTAGAGCTAGTACAAAGTTGAGACAGTTATTTTGGAACGAAGGGAGTAGCATTTATCTGTTGAGCATTGTGCTCAAGAGTAAAAATAATGATATAAATAATTTATATGCTCACATACGTTGAGATTATTTATATCTATTATTTGCAATTGAGATTCTCAATCTTTTGCAAATGATAAACTAAGTACTTCTACAGTACTGTTTCTTCGTTGAGTACGCGATACTCCGGAATATTTCTATGACGTATCTATTTTCATGTGAAACACATGTTAATTAATTCTAACACTCCTCCTAATCTACACTTGTCCATCCAAAATCATCATTTTGATTAGAGGCTCCTCCAAAAACCCTGTGGGAAAAATATGAGGAGTGTAGTGTTTGATATGTGCCAAAACTCCTTCAAACCCAGTGGGAAAAATAAGGAGAAAATGCCACAACATATAAAACTTATTGTCTGTTTTAACTCGATATGAGGAAAACTCATAGAATTAAAAGGACAATAAATATGTCGTATATACTTTCTTAAAAACCCCGGTGGGGAAAACAGAAAGTATGACATATGATCTTGTGTTGATATTACCTCATTAAAAACCTTGATGAGAACCTGTGAAGTAAACTCATGAAGGGAAAAAGAGTATAATATGATGTATTGAACAAGAGTAATTCAGGAAGACACTCCCCCTGATTCTTGCATATCTCAAAGTCGTCGAATACCAATTCTAGGAACATTTCCTGGATGACGAAGTTGGTAGAGACTTTGTGAACAAACGTATGAGTTTGTTGTATGATTTGACTTGCAAGATGAGCAATGTAGTGATATTGCTCGTAACCTGTTTACATCCAGGCAACACAAGCAACATTATCTTTGAGATAATGGTTGGTGGATGTAGTCACTAAGGTCTTTTGAAAGACATTCATGGAATGGCTATCACACCTAGTAGGAATACTAAGCTTGTCTATGATCTAACATGGTGGGGATCTGATCAATGTATCCAATGATATTGGTATTCATATTTCCTTGAAACTGGAAAATCAGGACAAGATGTTTGATGCATGGGAGATGTCGAGAGAGATTCTTGAGTCGCAACCAATTGTGTTTGGTGGATCCAATGGCATTATGGAACGTTGAGTCCCAATATCTCAGTTTCATCATCTCTTGGACTAAATAGATCTTTCTCTACGTCTAGAGAAGGAACTGCCATGAGAGTTACAGATGGATAAGATTGGTCCACAATGAATTTCTTCAATATATTCTGGATATAGACAACATAGTATACCATAATGCATGAATGAAGGTGCTCAAGTTGTAGTAATAATGAGCGGTATTTTGGTTTACCCAAATCCTTCATTCAAAACTCCATCATTTAGATGATTACATGTGTAGTCATTGCAGGAGTAGTCACTGTGTATGACACATAAACATGGATAATCATCATTGTAGGAGTAATCCTTGTGTATGAGGAACTCACTACGTCGGTTGTACCATATGTACCGACAACAATAAGTCGTATGGTGACTTACTGATTTTTACACAATGTATGTTGCATTTTGTAATTCGACTCAGAATTGAGATTCCATCGGAAGTCAATCATATATGTCTGAATCTAGTGAACCACATGGATATGTGATCACTACATCTATCAACTGCATAGATAGATGATTTTATACTGCCAATGATATAAGTTATCGGAAAGAGATCCCACTTCTGGAGAATAATTGGGTATCTGCGTAAACCCTTGTGCTACAATACTTGCTCTATGTTTCACCACCTCGGTGTTCTCATTTTGTTTCCAGAAGAAAACAGGTGTAGGTATTTCTTATGTGAATACCTTCCCTTATTGAGCATTATTATTTCTTCTTAGAATTGCATCCTTTGCTTGAGTTCAGTCCGAGTGTTGTTCACACTTTGCCATGGCCATGGTCTTTGGACATGAATCATTTGAAAGGTTTTTGCAATCTAGTTGAGAAATGTATGTCGATAATTGTAGACTTCCGGTTAAATGTTTCTCCAGAATATATGTGTTTTTATATAGTTGACGGAAATATCGTTACCCATGGTGACTGCTCGCGATTTCCCAATGCGGTTGAGTCGGGCATTCCGATGTCCCGGCCATTGTGTGCACTATGACCTGGGTTGGTGGAGGTTTCCCATCCACTGGGTGTATACTACCCATTAGGTGTCTATCAACGTGAAGTTGACTTGCATTTACTGATTCAATGGCCTTAATATCCTTGCTTGCGAGAAGCTGCATCCTGATGTATTGTTGCCATGCTTCTCCCCCTGTTGCTTTGAACGGGGAGTGGAGTGATTTTTGTTGGTACCTTCACTCTTTCAGGCATATTTTTGCAGGATTGTAGGATTGTGCGACACCTTTATATTCAGTAAATGAATTTGGCAGGTTATTTGCAATGTATTGCAAATCTTCCGAACGCATGGTTCAGATCTTTGAGTACGTGGATTTGAGGTAGAAATGTGTTGAACATTCCAATAATTTCCTGGCATTATGCATGGTACTTGAATTCTCCCCCTAATGCCTGGAAATATTCCTCGGTGTAGCAGCATACTGGCCTAGAATAACTCCCCATGAGAGGGGCTTGAGGTATTGATGGAAATATAGTTATTCCTCACATAGATCCCACATATATGTTAAGGGGCCAATGATGTATGCCAGGGTGGTGATATCGGTGTATAAACGAATTACCGCAGATGGGAAATGCTTAAGAGATTTCCATGTATCAAAGATAAAGGGGAATAATATTATGCAGTTTGTCATGAGCATGTAAAACTGCATGACTACAACGTAAAGTTGATAAGTTGCAATTTTAAAGTAAAGATCATGCAATGAGCTTAATTATTTGGATAAAGGATTCTACCAAACCATATTGAGTCTAGACACATAGGACAAAGTGCTAAAATTCAATTCTAAGGCCATAAAGGCACGCAAGAAGAATTTTGTGACATTATCCATTCGATTTGCTTGAAATCAATATTTAGGATAATGAGCCAATGGTTTAGTGTGTATAAATGCACACATGAGACATCATGTATATGTGTATTTTAAAACCATAGAATACCTGAATGGTCTAGTCAATGGTTGGGAAGAGCCACTTACGTCGACTTGATGAATTCAAGGAGTTTGAGTGGTTCAATGTAGACTTTAAGGTGTACGAAACTTAAAGTTAGCTTCCTTGCATCAGATGTAATGCACATAAAATCCAAATTTTCTTAGAATGTAGCCTCATTTTAGTCATGATCAATAAAATTGCCGATAGTTTTGTTTCAACCCAATGTCAAATGACCAAGGCAAGTATGCCAAGTTTGTCATGTCTAAGACATTTTGGAAGCTATCATGTATGCAACAAACGCTACGGGTTTTGTAGTTTTATAGTGTAATCCAGACGATAAGAAGATAATAAGTTTTCCATATCCGTATAGGATGAAGAGAAGAATTTCTCTTTGTTATCATCACAAGTTTCGCTATGGAAACTATTTTGACGGATATCTCTATAGTGGTAGGGTACGAGTTATATCGAGACACAATAAATTATCTATTATAACACTCGAGAGTACCCATTGGGATAGTAAATATGACTCGAGTTGAGTCGATAGTTACATCATCGCGTCCAACAATTATTGAAATATTTCCAGACCTCTTAGTAAGAGTGGAAACATTATATTTCCCCGAATATAGAGTTTGTGGTGCATATGTCCATAAGACACATATCATATTTCATCTAATTGACCCCCGTAGATAACTATATACATACTTGAAGATTTTCAGTATGAAAACCTCTATCATATATATAGAATACACACAAATGTATTTGTATCAAAGTGCTGATAAACAATAATCATGTTCTTAATAGAACATCATAAATTGACATAAATAAATAGATCACTAAGGAGACTAAGGGACTAACTGTATAGTCTCCAAACATGTCGGTTGAAGCATATTCAACCATCACGCTCTCCATGCTCATAGGGTCCCGTGACAGCTTGATGGTGTCAAGTTGAGGGTTTGAAGTGACTTTCAAACCATTACCCTTGAGGTCCTTTGCGTTCCGGTGGCGTGGCTATTGAGGTCCCTTGATGGTGTCAACATGGGATGCAAGACTGATCTTGATGTCCATGATCCGCTTAAGTAAGTTGTGGCTATTGAGGCAAGAGCCTCAAAATACTTTGCCATCGATTACTTATAGGGGCAAATCAGAGATAATTAATTTACCATTAGTAAATTAAAAACCATCATGGTTGGTAATAAGAATGCAAAATTTTGACTCAAGTGTATAACTTGAAAATGCTCAACCTCAATTGTGGGAGCATAACACGTTGAAGATCATATAGATCTCACAGTAATAGGCTGCATAATCTGACAATGTCAGTAGATGCGTATGGTTCTATTACCTTGTGTATGCCACACTTTTAATATAAGAAAAAAACACGTTATAATGCACTTTGCTCTGCCGAGAGCGAGAAGGCCAAAGCAACTCGCCCGCCCTCATCGCCGTGGTCGTGGGCGCCCGTCGGCAGCGCCCTGCGCCCCGCGCTCGTCGACCCGGCCTCTACGCCGCTCACCACCGCGCACTGGTGGCCTTCGCGCCGCATCCTCATCTCTGCACCGCTCACTGCCGCGCAAAGACGCCCGCCAGCGTCAGGCCTTGGCCGCCCTTGCGCGCGCCTGCCCTGCATCCAGCCTCGCCCGTTCGCCGCCTGGCCGCATCGCGCGCCTGCGCTCCGTCCGGCTGCGCCGCGCTCATGGCCCTGCCTCTACGCCCGGCTGTGGTCGTGGCCGGCCTCGCCCGTCCACGCCCGGCTTCTGCGCCCGGCCATGGGCCGCGCCGCGCTCCTGCGCCGGCCGCGCTATGCTTGGCCTCCGCCCGGCCTCTGCGCCGGCCTTCCTTGCGTAAGCGCGCCGCGCTCCGCCCAGGCGTCCATGGCTGCCCCGAGCCTACCCGTAGCCGTGCCTCCGCGCCTCGCCCGTGGACGCGCTCTCGCGCTCCACCCATCTCCGCGACCGCCTTTGCGCGCGCTCGCACCCTTGGCCGGCTCGGAGCAACCTCGAGGGCACACGAAAGGAGCACGCCATGGCGGCCCTGCAGCGTAGTTTTCACACGGTCAGAAATTCCCATGAGAAACCGCTGCAAAGAGACGAGCGCAGGTGCAGAGAGGGGCAGGCCGAAGGCGTTGCTACGCGGGAAGCCGAATCCATCAGGGGTGAAGATGGCTTCATCGCGCATGAGAGCCTGGATATTCGGCCATGGAATAATGTTCCATGGTACTTACCAAATCCATCAGGTGTTCTTCTCTCCCGTGCTTCTTTGCAGACATGCTGCGGCCGGCCTGGCCGTGAAATCGCTCTGCCAAAGCATGCGATCAGCCGCCGGGAGATGTCGTCGTGCGGGTAGCCCCAGGCTACCGCCGTTGTGTGCTACTGCCGCTGTGGGATGTCGCCATGCCGCCGGCTTTACGGCCGAGTCGCTCTCGGCTACGCGTGCTGATAACATGTTGAGAAGAAAACTAGAAAGGCAACAACTGAATCAACTGTGTCTCTTTCATTAGATGATGTGATATATATACAGATAGAAGGACACCATGAAGAGATGCCTCTTCATGAAGAGGTGGAAATTACAAGGATAGATTTACCCCATAATTAACACATGTTAATTAATTCTAACAGGAAAATATTCGAAGGCTGCGTCCTCAAGGTCGAACTCGTGCGTGCGAATGGAGGCAACTGCCCCGTCCAACCTGGCTAGATTTTAGACATATATACGTATTCGTTTTCTTTTAAGAGAAAGATTCATTAAGATTAGGGAAAACAAAAGACAAAGTCCTAATACTTACACGGGAGAGAAACAACTTGAGAAACACCGTGATGGATCCATGATGCGTGTGCCACGTTCTCCTTTCGTGCATGAAGGTTTTTATAATTAACTCTGCAAGTGGATTTGTGATTACAGACGAAACCATGAAGATTTTGGTGATGATGCTAACAGGGAACTTGTGATGGACATGAAAGTTGATTTCCTATTATTATTACAAGAAATCATGAGATGATAATTTAGTAGAACTGATCTACACAAAATTTGTGTAGGTAGAGCCGTAGAGGTCTTCATTGGCATCACATCCCTTCCAACGGAAAATCTGAAGGTTTGTTGTTGGCAGTTAGAATTTTGTTGTTGGAAGTTAACTATACTGCTCATGATGTGATTTTTCTACTCACTTTATACTAGTGCATAGGGCACTTTAAGATGGTCATGAAAGATGACAAAATTAAATCTTTGGGATCTCGTGTTGGTATAGAAAGATACATCTACGGTAAAGACAGCTGCCGAACGTTCGCCAGCGGGCTGTTAGCCCGAACGCTGCATCAGCCATTTGTTTAACACGCACAAATTTTGATGCAAATTAATCGTCACATCAACAAAACGACGTCATTTGGTGGAACTGTTGCCGACCGCACGCGTGCCCTCTCCACTGCTCACTTACGTTACGTATTAAGGGAATCTTTTAGCCTTTTCAACTTTTAAAAAGTTTTTCTCTTAAACAAAAAATTCGTTCAAAATTCCGTTCGTACCATTAAATCCGTTGCGATGAGATCTTCGAAATTAGACCTATATCGACATGTTTCGATAACTCTTTTTTGGATCAAATTTGCCATGCTATTCATACTAAAATTGCCATGGTGTTTACACTAAACTTGCCATGATTTTGTTTCATCTGTTTTTTCACTAGATTTAAAGTTATCATTGTTTTTCAGATAGTTTTCACTCATCGGCGAGCACCCCGAAGAGATTCTTGGGATACATATGCGTCGGGGAGATTCTCCGGCGCACGTCAACTACGACGGCGAGGGATGAGGATGTGGTTCGGGGTGGAGCGGTTGTCGGTGTTGTGGTGTTGCGGTGGCGATGAATTTACTATACGACCACAAAAATTTATAGTAATACATCGAGGATCCTAGAGAGTTGCGACGACGATTCATAAACCCCGAGAAGATATCCGACGTTGGGGGGGGGTGTTCTTATTGGTAGTACATGACAATTCTTATTCATAGAACATGGTAATTCTTATTCAATAGACATGGCAATTCTTATTCATACGACATGGCAATTCTTATTCATACGACATGGCAATTCTTATTCATCAGACATGAAAATTCTTATTCATAGGACATGACAATTCTTACAATTAAGACATGTCAATTCTTATTGGTAGGACATGACATTTTTTGTTTGTATGATACGACAATTCTTATTCGTAGGACATGTCAATTTCTTACTGACAGAAAATGGCAATTTCTTACTGACATGACATGGCAAATTCTTTTTTCGTGTGAGAATGTAATTCTTTTTTTGTGTGAGATGACAATTCTTGTTTGTCGATTATGGCAACAACAAAATTGCGTGATATGATATTTGTTATATATGGGACATGACAATTCTTATTTGTACCGCATGACAATTCTTTATGCAGGGACATGATATTATGTGTAACATGACATTCGTTATATATGGGACATGACAATTCTTATTCGTAGCGGGATATAATATTTTGAATTTGTTGAACATGGCTATTTTCAGTAAAACATGGCAAATTTGCCATCGACGATTGAGGCGACAACGGCAGCGAGCTACGATGATGGATGCGACGACGATGGTGAGCAGCGGCGAGCTACGACGACAACGGCAAGTTTGCGACGATAACGGCGAGCTACGGTGATGACGTCGGCTAGAAGCTACGGCGACAGTGTCGAGCTACGACGATGGTGCCAACGACGGCGAGCTGCGGAGACAACGACGAAAGCGGCAAGTTACGCGAGCTACGCCAATGAGGACGACGCCAACGACGGCATCGAGCTGCGGAGACAATGGCGAGAGCGGCAAGTTGATCGAGCTACGGCAATGACAACAACGACGAGATGCAGCGAGCGACGACGGCGACGAGCTACATCGATGACGATGATGGAGGTGGCGAGCGACAACGGCGACAAGCTTCGGCGAGAGCGACGACGGCGGCATGCCGTGGTGACATCGGTGAGGTACAACGATGATAACGGCGAGTTGCATCGAGCGACGACGACCGTCGTAGCAAGCCGTTGTAATGGCAGCGAGCAACAAAGCTACGGCTAGCATGCATGGCGAGCTGCGCGTGTATGACAAGCTGTATGTGCATAGGTGTTCGGGTTGCAGATGATTTCCATCGAACGATTTCGTTCGGCAACTGGATCGGTGCACTAAGCTAGCTTCTGACGTCGGTATCTGTCGACGCCCTACATCTATTATAGCAATAATTATTATGAAACGCAGGAGTAGTTTGTCTATAAATAGACACGCAATAGAACGACCCAATGGTGCTCAATTCTTCCTAAACTTTCCAATTGGAATGGAGATCATTAAGAGAAGCACGATGCTCAAGCCGGTCCACTCCGCACCGCACCCGCTCCTGGGTGAAACGGTGGAGCTGACCGTCTTCGACCGCGCCGCTTTGGATATCTTCGTCCCTGTCGTGGTGGCTTACCCCGCTCCGACGCCTTCCAACGAGGCCATCAAGGAAGGCCTCCTCAGGGCCGTCGCGCCGTACCCACATCTGGCGGGGCGCCTCGCCGTCGACCACCGTGGCAGGCGCTTCCTCCACCTCAACAACGAGGGCGTGCTTGTTGTAGAGACGACTGTCGCGTCCAACCTGACGGACTTGCTCGCCCACGGCGGAGTGGCCGCCAACGTCCACGGCCAGTACCATACACAACCGAAGGTAAATACTAGAGTTAATTGCACGAAACCACGATAATTTAGGATAGGATTACAGAAAATACACTTTTATTTTTGTTGCGAAAACCACTAATTTTTTAACTAATTTTTTGTAAATACAACAGATCACGTGTTTAACCTGTTTTAATCACGTTTCTGACAGGATGGGACATACCTATAAAGATAATATTTTGCAAAAAGATACCTATTTTTTTTTGAAAAAAAGTAATCGGTCCTCTCCCCTCTATTCTTCATCTCCCACGACGTCATGCCGGTGAGGGTCTCGCCGCCGGCGAGCACCAACAACAACGGCGCCTCACACACCCTCCCCTCTCCCCGCCGAGCAGCACGAGGTACGGCGCACCTCCCGCCGCCACCTGTGCGCCGCCCGTCCGTGGCCGTGCGCGTCGCGCGTCGCCCGGATTCAGGCACGACACCCTCGTCGTCTGCGTCGCGTGGGCGTACAAGAGGGACAGCCACCCCAGCGGCCCAGCCTCTGTCCGCCGGAATGGAAGGAGCGCAGGGTGGGCATGCAAATGTTGCCGCTCCTGCTGACCACCTGGGCTCTCTTCCCTGACGTCCCGTTCGTGTGGGAGACCACGTCGGGGCGGCAGCAGGGCGCCGAAGATGCAGCCGCGTGAATGGGCGCGGGTCGCGCTGTAGCCAGCCGACGCTGGTGGGGTACTCCCTCTGCGAGCACCACCTGAGCAAGGGCCAGATGCGCAGCACAGCAGCGGCAGCGACCGCCGGACGCGGAGGCCCGGGCTAGCTCGGGAGCACGGAGCACATGGCTGCTCCCAGCCTCCCACCAGGTTGCCCGTCGACATGGCGGTGGGCGTGGTGACCGCGGCGACGGCCCCCAAGGCCGAAGAGTAGGGCCACATACTAGGCGGTGGAGTGAGGGGGCGGGGCGGCGCGCCAGGCTGGCACGACTGGGAGGAGCGGCGCACCGTGGGGTGGTGGCTAGAGTGGGATGAGGACCTGATTGCTTTTTCTAATTTGTTTTAGGGGTGTTTCTGTGAAATATCACTCTTACATGTAGGGCCCATCTGTCAGAAACGTGATTAAAACGGACTAAACACGCGATCTGTGATTTTTGCAAAAGATTAGTCAAAAAATTAGTGGTTTTCGCAAGAAAAACAAAGAAGTGTGTTTTCTGCAATCCTATCCCGAATTATCGTAGTTTCGTGCAATTAACTCGTAAATACTAGGTACATTCATTTCAGTGAGAGTTAATATGGAACGAAGGGAGTAGTTCACTGTGAAGATAGAGGAAAACAAAGGACATTCTCCTGATACTTACACGGAAAAAAAGAACTTGAAAAACAACATGGATGCATGAATGCATGATGCATGTGCGACGTTGTCCATCCATGCATGAGGGTTTTGATAACTCTGCAAGTGGAACGTTTGTGAGTGCAGGAGAACGTTGGGGTGGCGCTGCTGCAGATCAAGCTCAACCGGTGCAAGTGCGGCGGCCTCGTGGTCGGTGTATCATACCACCACCAAACAGCCGACGGTGTCGCCATGAACAACTTCTTCATCACGTGGGAGGCCGCGGTACGCCAAGGCAAGGACTTCGCCGAGCCGACCCCTTTCCTTGACCGCGCCGCCACCGCCGTGCCCCGACGCATGCCGGCGCCGGTGTTCGACCACCGGTCCATTGAGTTCAAAACTGGAGAAAGCAGGGGCAGCACCAGGGAAGGCGGCGACGTCTCCATGGTCAAGATCAAGGACGTCAGGGTGCATTTGACGGCCGAGTTCCTCGCCGAGCTCAGAGCGCGCGTCGGCGGCCGTTGCAGCATGTTCCAGTGCCTGCTCGCGCACGTGTGGAAGAGGATCACGGCGGCGCGGGGCCTGGAACCGGAGGAGGTCACGCAGGTGAAGTTGGCCGTGAACTGCCGGGGCCGGGCCAGCCCTCCCGCGCCCATGGACTTCTTCGGGAACATGGTGCTCTGGGCATTTCCGAGGCTTCAGGCCCGCGACGTCCTCAACTGGAGCCACCGCGCCGTCGTCGGCGTCATCCGCGAGGCCGTGGCACGCATCGACGGCGAGTACATCCAGTCGTTCGTGGACTTCGGCGCGATGGCGGACGCGAACGGCGACGAGCTCGTGGCCACGGCGGCTGCTGGCACTACGTTATGTCCGGACGCAGAGGCGGACACCTGGCTGGGGTTCAGGTACCATCAGCTAGATTTTGGCACCGGGCCGCCATGCGCGTTCCAGCCGCCGGACTTGCCAATTGAGGGCCTCATGGTCTTCGTGCCGTCGTGCACGGCGGAGGGCGGCGTCGACCTCTTCATTGCTCTCGCGGAGAATCATGTCGAGGCATTTGAGATGATTTGCTGCTCCTTGGACGATGATCTTTTCACATCATCAAAGTTGTAATGTAATTCATAAATTACGAATAAAATACAATTACAAATCATTTATGTTGGAATAATCTATCCACAGTTTTTCTTAGAAATTCCTTCTCTGCCTTAAGGACAGATCGTGTTGCTTCACAGAATTATAAATGTGAAGAAACAAATTCATAGACATCTCGAACTAGCGTAGAAAGTATCTCTCTAGATAAATAGGACTTGGACCAAAATAGTTACGTATCAATCTTGCATGAACCTCTAGCCATTCTCTTCATATGAACTCACGGGAAAAAACAGGACTATCGTGTTTCGCAACATCATGAGCAAACGGATGTCCTTGTCTTTAGTCAGGTCGTATTCCTCAGCCGACGAGGAATCATCCCAACAAGACGATTCATATGAGCTCATCTACAATATGAAAATCTCCATCAAACTATGTCTTCGTGCACAACGAAAAAGATGGTAAGTTATACAAATTACCTTGTATGAATTTCATCGAGCACCTTGTGCGCGAGGAGGGTGAAACCAACCGGCTGCTCGTCGTAGCGTGGATGGCAGATCGACTCAGCCGCGGTAGTGGCGCTGCTGCTCAGATGAAGCTCCTTGTTGTTTGCCGATCCACTACAAGCCAAAAAATTAGCGACATAGAGTCATCGCCGCCGAACAAAGTGACAACAACTCGGCTCGGTCATGGCGGTGGCGCGGTTGCCCGTGGAGTTCTGGTGGCCCCTAATCGACCTCCTGATGGCGGCAGCGAGCTGCAGGCGGCAACACGGGCTGCAGTGCTCCGGTGAACTACCGAATCAGCCGAAAAATCAACGTCGCAACAGATCCCAAGTCGGCGGGTGGAGGGGACTCCAACGGCCATCTAGAGTGTGAGTGCGATCAGGTCAAGGGAGGGCGGAGCCGTGGCTGTAAGACTGCAAGTGGGAGTGGGAATAAGTGGGACTAATTTTCCCATCCCACTAAAAATCCATAAGTGGAAGCCCGTTGGACAAGAAAGAAATTAAGTGGACTAACCCACTTTAGCCACTGGAGTCCCATCTCTCAACCACCAGTTATCGATGGATTCCTAGAAAAAATTATGCGTTGATAAAGTGAAGAAGAGGAGGCCCCGCTGCCGACAGGGGCGGGCCCACCTCAATTCAAGGGTATTCAGTTGAATACCCATTATTTTTGCCAAAAAATTATGTATATAAGTGTATAGCAGAACTTTGCTACATCTACGGACAGATTCTACGAAAAGTAATATACAGATTGTGTTGGCAATGGTTAATTGGAAAACAGAGGCAGCCAGACCCACCCTGGAAATCAGGGGGGCAGAGGGATTGGTTAGAGGCCTTAATCTGTAAGTTTGATCCGTAAATTCTCTGTATGTGTAGCAATTTTGGTGTATAGCATGTGTATGTATAAAGAAAAAGAAAGCTGATACGTCAAAACTCAAAACTAGAGCTAGCTAAACATTTCAGCCCAGCACAACAACATGGCTCATTGACCCAAATCTCTACAGGCTGCAGCGTACCGCACGCCCGAAATTTCCTTCCATCGCACCGAAATCACTAGTTTAAGAGTACTCGTTGCAACGAGCATCGTGTTTCCTCCGCGCGCGCCAAGTGGCGCTTTGAGCGCGCGCCAAGTGGCGCGCTCTGGCGCTTTTTTATTTTTTCTGTTTTTTAGAGGCACGAGTGCCTCTCGCGGAGGCACGATAGTGCCTCTCGTAGAGCCACGATGGTGCCTCTCACGGAGGCACGATAGTGCCTTTTCACGTTTTTCTGTTTTTCTTGTTTTAAAGGCACGAGTGCCTTAAAAAAGGAGGCACGAGCGCCTCAAAAAAGAGGCACGAGTGCCTAAAAAAAGGAGGCACGAGTGCCTCAAAAAAGAGGCACGAGTGCCTTTTCCGGAGGCACGAGGCACGACTCGTGCCTTCTGCGGAGGTAAGGTCGTGCCCATTTTTTTGAATTTTTTTTTATTTTTTTTCGCCAAAACGTATAGAAAAAACGTGCGAAAACCGAAAAAGTCGTAAAAATCATAAAAAAACCAATTTTAAACATCAAAAACACGTACACAAAAAAACGAAATCCCAAGGGAACGCTGTGAGCGCGACATGTAACGCTGTTCGCTGGACGGGGCCGCGAACTAGTACTCTGCTCTCCATCACACACGACACGGGATGAAGAACCTGCGCCTCCCCAGTTCTCTTCGCATGGGAGCCGCCAGGCGGCCAGGACAAGGCTGATTGCCATCACGTGATTCGTGTGCGCGCACGAGGCGCGGGCGACACGACGCATCCATCCCTCGCTCCCTCTCGTTCAGATGATCATGGGTTTTCAATTTCAACCCACAGGCTACATCCCACAGGTTCAACTATTTAAGATCTAATAGTAATTAGATGCGTTCATGTGTCTTCATACACGAATCCTCCTCTCATGATGATTCTTAGCTATTCCTGCAGGCACCGTCTTCTTTTTCTATTATCCAGCATGCCGCATGCTACATCACTAGATGATAACAACCTCACTCATTTTCAAAGCATCAAGGATCGAAAAGTTGTCCTGTAAGTTCTAAGGCTATTTTCTATCTTCTTAGCCACGCTACTTTGATATGTTGAACAATTAGTATTTCCATATCTTAAACAATTTTGAGTTATCATCAATTTTGTGAATCTATTATATTATGCTATATCTTTACGCATTGTCTAATTTGTATGAATCAATGTTATAATCGACTATACACGTCAAAACAAGGCTTTAGGCTATGAAATTTTTGCCTTTGAAAATTTTGAATACACACTCCTCAAATCCTAGGCCTGCCCCTGGCCGCCGATGGCTCCCACCGCCACCTACCTCCCCTACCCCACGCCCACGGCCGGCGAGGCATCCACCATGGACGAGGACGACCCAGTGTCGCTCTGCTCCTCCTCGCGGGACAACGCCACCTTACTCATGCTCATGCCTTTGATTGGCGCCGACCGGCACGACACCGGCGCCATCGCCAACACGGCCACAATCATCGCGCCCTGGGGTCCAGGAACAAAAACGGCTGCGCAACCACAATGGCCGGCATCCCCAGGCTGAGGTCGAGCGTCGGCGGGGGCGGCGCGGGCACCGCCGAGGGAGTGTCCCGGGAGGAGGACTCGACGGTCCTAATGCTGCGACTGACGTCGAGCGCCTTGGGCGGCGGCAGCGGGAAGGCGACGAAGCCGACGGGAAGTTGGCCTTGGCCTTGGGCCCGCGGTAGTGAAGCGCGGGCCGCGGCGGCGAGGTGCCGAGCCAGACGCGTGCCTTCCTGGCGGGGTCGCGGATCTCCGCCGCGTACCTGCCCCACGGCCGACGACGAGGAGCACCGTCTTGGGAGCCATGGATGGATCATGGATGGAGCGGCAGGTGCAAGGTGATCGTTGCGGCTTTGGTTTGGCTTGGCTGGTTGGAGCTTGGGGATGGAATGGAATCGGTCGTTGACGGGGATCAACCCCGGCAAATCCCATGGTCAGGGACTCTGGGTTAGTCATTGAGATGGCACAGGTTGGACGATACTCGTCGGCTAACAGGAGAAGCACTTCCTGCTCGATATTATTACATGAGGGGGCGATTACAGTGGAGGCCAAGGCGAGTTCTCGCAAGGCAAGGATGAGTAGATGCGTATTGAGTTGTCCTGGACGTCTCCCCTCCTAACCTTTATATACTAGGCTAAGTCTTGGGGAGTCCGTGCTAGGTTACATAGGTAGTTTCCTAATTCTAGTCCTGCCTTGTACGCCAAGTTGCACCTTCCATGTTAGCTACGGAATCCTGCGTCGGTGCTTGGTTGGTCCAATAGTGGGTTTGTCGTATCTTCCCAGCGGGCATTCTGTCTTTACACGCACCAGGTAGCCTCACACGTAGGAGTCGTGGGGTCACCCCCTCGTCAGTAGCCCCCGAGTGTCTGGGGGACTCGAAGAGTCGCGCAGGGACTCGAATTCATCTGCGCTTTATTGTTTGTAAGTGTGGTATCGCCACGGGTCGCTGGCAGTTTTGAGCCATGACAATATCTGTTTCGAGGGATTGCTAAGCTGAAAGGGCCCAAGGAGTCGACTGGTCGAGCCTTGGTGAATTGTTCTAGTGACAAATACCATAGTAGCCCAATCAAGCCCACGTCCCTCGACATGAACTTGGAACACTGGTGTCAAGCAAAGTCATGCCACTGCAGGTCTTATAGGATCAATTGCTACCAGTCTAAGCACATAGCCTGAGCGCGTCCGCTCGGCTCTTTCTATCTGCCAGCGCATGGAAAAGATCGGGAGTGAAATCGCTCTGCGGCAAGTCCCGACCCGGTCGTTCTGCGCAGCGGGGTCTTACCTACACGCTAAGCTTGCGTGGCATCTGGGTACAGTGTGTCGTAGCCCAGGCATAATTGTTTTTGTTTGAGGCACGGGGCCTAATTTAGCGATGCACCCACTTGGAATAAACAATCAAGTGAGATGTTTTAGTCGTCACTCGCGGAGTTTGTAGCGAACTCCGGCGAGGAAAATAAGATAGCACCCACTCGGAATGTCGTCGAGTGCGCGAGTAAGTCATGTTTGCTGAATGGCTGAATCTTTTTGGGCGAGTGGTCACTCGAATGCTTTTCTGCTCTTGGGGTGAGGGAGCACTCGAACTCTAAGAGTATGTTGTTTCTGCTGGTGCGAGTGATCACTCGAGCACATCTTTCCCTTCTGGGTGAGGGAGCACCCGAACTCGAATAAAGGTACTCCCAATGGGAGTAAGAATTTTTCTTTGAAATAATATGAAAAAATCTTGTAAAGAGCTGGATGCTGACCGAAGATGCGTGTTTGAGACGCGTTGCTGAGGTGTGACGTTTGCTGGTTCGCCTGACAGGTTTGGTCGCCATGTCAAGTGAAAATGGAGTGACTTGACATCTGTTGCCCGAAAATATCGCACTTCGTGATGATGGCCCTCGTTTTTCGCGCGTGGTGGGCGGTATGGTTAGTGCACCAGTTGAGTTTTCCATGTTCCTCGACTATCGTGGGATCGTGCCACGTCTCCTGGATTCCAAGATGAGCGGTGAAGATTTGTTTGCTCGGACTGTTGGTTTAATACCGGGGGGTCTGGTGTGTTTTAGGTTTTCACCCAGCCATTGCCTTCTCCTGTCTTCCTTTCTTCTTCCTTCGTTGTTCTTTGTCGTCCGCCTGTCTTTTCGTGCGGCTTGCTAGTTGAGATCCATGTCCAAGCGTCCCCGTAGTGCAGCACAGGAGTCGGCGAGGATGACTGGTAGATGGAGCGCTCTGCTTTTGGAGCTGCAGATCTGGATGAACTGGTGGCCGACGGCGTAGTGGCGCGCGATGCCGCCCGGATTCCTGGTGATGAGGAGGTTCCTGCGCCCCGTCCAGATGAGCGGGTATGCTTTCAGAGTTTCTTCCCCCGTGGTTTTGCACTTCCCATTCACCCTTTCCTCCGGGGGTTGCTTTGCGCCTATTAGTTGCAACTGGATGATTTAACCCCCAATGGGATTCTGCACATTGCATGTTTCATTACGCTCTGTGAGGGATTTTTGGGAATTTATCCCCATTGGGGCCTCTGGAAACGTCTCTTCAATGCGAAGAGGACAAATTCTGAATACGCCATTGGGGGCGTGGGGATCTCCATTAAGGAGAAATATGCTTATTTTGATCTGGAGAAGTTGGACTCCGTCTTTTCGTGGTGGAGGAGCTGGTTTTATCTGAAGGACCAGTGCGTTGAGGGCCAGCGGCTTGGTCTGCCCCCTTTTTATTCTGCTGCGCGAGCGGTTAAGCGATCTTCATGGTCCCATCCTTTGTCTTCTCGCGAGTCGTCTCTCGTGGATCGTTTGTGCAAAGGATTATTGCTCTGAAGGATGAGTTAACTGGTGGACAGCTTATCTCCGTGTTTGTCAAGAGACGTGTCCAGCCGCTTCAGCATCGGGTGCGTCCCATGTGGCAATATACTGGGCCTGATGACTCGACTAGGTGTTCACCTGAGGAGTTTTCTGATGACGGCCTGTTGGCCCGGTATCAGCAAGTTACAAAGTGCACGAGTATTGGGGAGCAGAGTCTTGTTCGTCCTTACTCTGCTGACTTGCCACTTCCGCAGGTACTTGTGTTTTATTTATTTTCGTACTGGTGACTCGTTTCTGTTGGCTTCTGATGTTGGTTTGATCTGTAGGGTCATGTCCCTTTGTTGAACAATCCGCCGCAGCCTGAAGATGCGGATATACTCGATGAACCTGGGGAAGTTGATCCTGTGCCTGCGAGTGATGGGGGTGCTTCAGGTGCTGTTGCTGTCGAGTCCGCGGGTGCGCCACCATCAGTTGCTGATGACTCTGGGGATTCAAGTCCTCTTCGTGTCAAGCGCACTCGCCCTGCGAGTGGTCGTGACGCGGCGGGTGGTGGTGACGACTTGCCGGCGGTCGTGCAGCCTGCTGCGTCGCGTCCTCCTCCCGCTGCCTCGAAGAAACGCAGGTTCAGGATATTGCTGCGTCCAGGTGCTGCGCCTGCTGGGTTAGTTTACATTTTCATTTTGTCATCTCTGATTATCATTGCTTTGGCTGGTGTTCTGAGGGTAAACTGTCTTGTAGTACTGCTCCTGCTCCGGCTGCTTCCTCTGCGAGTGCTGTAGCTGTAGCTGCTCCTTCGACTGATTCTGGTGCGGCATCTAATCGACTGGCTGGTTCCGCTGCTCCCGTGGATTCGGGTGCGGGGACGACCCTTGTGACTGTCGGTGTGGAGGGGACTTCTGCGACTGCTCCGTCTGGGAGGTCTGCTTCGGCTGCTGCTGCTCCTGAGGGTGACTTTCCTCCGGATGTCAAACCTGTGATCCCTGAGGAGCACTTTCTGGAGAGGAGGGATCTTTCTGCTAAGGATAAACCGAAGTTCTTTGATCGCATGGCGGAGCAGGTATGCAATTTCTTTGTCTTTCTGTGCTTTGCATGATTTTGGTCTTCCTTCTGTTGGTCTGATACATGTTGGGGGCACGGCAGTGCTCCCAATGGGAGTAGCCCCCGAGGCTGCAAGCAATCATTTGTGATTGGTTGTAGTCTTTGGTTTTCTTCTTTCCTATGCTTTTTGACTTGGTGTATCTGCTTCGGTGCAGCCTTTATTCCGGATGTGCGAGCGTGTGCTGACTGAGAATGATCGGTGGCGACGTGCTCATGACTCGGTCTAGGGGAGCTTAACCGCTATGACACGTGAGATCCTGGTTCTTGGTCCTTGTTTCTTTTGCTGATTGGTTCTGATTGGTGTTTGTTCCGTAGGTCGCAAGAAGGGTGCTGACAGGCGAGAGGAGGCTACGAAGAAGGAACTTGCTGAGCTTCGGGCTGCTCTAGAGTCCAAGGAAAAGGAACTGCAGGCGCAGCAAGGCGAGCTCGAGTAGTTGCGGAGGTTGGAGGAGCAGTTTCTCCAGATCGAGAGGGTTGAGTGCGAGCGCCTGCAGGAATTGGCGAGCTCGCTAATTGGTTAGTGGACTCTTCCTGTCATCCGATTTTTTTTGCGGTTTGTTTGCCTCTTCGATTGCTAGGATTTTAATCTGTGGCCTTCTTCCAGGTTCTGCGGGTGTTGGAGCGGTGGATGTTGCTGCTGCCGGTTTGGGTGTTCTCCGTGGCTCTGTAGATGCTGTCACGGGCGCTGTTGTAGCTGTTGGGGATGTCTGCGATCGGGCTACTACTCTCCCGAAGCTTCTCCATGAGCACATGTTCCCAGATGCGGAGAAGCATCCTGAGGGTCTTGATTCTCTAGTTGCTGCCTTCGGTCCGGATGGAGATCAGCTGGAGGTCTTGGTTCTTGAGAACGTGGTGAGTGGGCTTGCCACGTCTATTGTTGTTATTCTGGGCCATGGTCTCCCTATTGAGGATTCCATGGTGGATACTTTGCCTGCTTACACGGGCGAGCAGAGTGCTCGCGCTACTCGGCTGGCCCGCCAGCTGCAGCTGGTCGTAGAGGCAAAAAATTATGCATCCGAGGAGTAGTGTGTTCCTGTTTGTGTTTTGAAAACTTTCAGTTGTAATGTGCCTCCTGCGGGACGGCGAATCTAATTCATGGACCTGATGGATCGTCGCACGACCGATCAACGCGTTAGGTATCCCCTGTTACCACCCAACCGATCCGGTCATCACATGACCAGCAACTCAGCTTTTTTATTATTTTTATTATTTTTATTATTATTATTAATAAGGTTGGTGTTGACCATCGTGTGACCTAGTACGAACTGTGTCTCATGACCGAGGACGCGGCTATTCGAATAGATTGTGACTCTGCAGAGTTTGTGCACGTTACCCACACTATGGAGTTCTTCCTCCATCCAGCACCTCGGAACTTGTCCCACAGGATCCTTGGAACTCGTACCGCATGAGTGGACTAGGACTTCTCCAACGAAACTTGTCTACCGCGTAACCTCCCTACGGTATCACCGACACACTGTCTTGGGTATCCCTGTGTCCTCCGGACACCGGCCAACCTATTGGAAAACGGCCACCACGTGGAAAATACTGTCCCGAACAGGGACTCCCGGGTAAATAACTCTGGATGTCAAGATTATCGCCACCTACCTAATCAGGATAGCGTGCGTGCATAACCTCCCCTCTTTGGTGATACTCGTAGAAGGCACTACGATAGCCCAAGTTAAGGCCCTCCCATACAGACAAATGTGGCTGCACGGATAAAGCTCGGTTCGGTGGCACTTGGTCAACGGTTATTATGTTCATTAGATTCGAGTGAATAATTCTACGACAAGGAAGATACATAGCAACATGGTATGAACATGATACTACCATCAATCATATGCAACAACTAGCATGGCATGTTATGAACTAACTTCACATGGCATCCAAGTATGAACATGATCATCATACGAATAATTCCGGCATAGGCATGACAAAATAAGCAGGGTGATAATATGTACTAGGGTGGCATGATAAGGATCAGTGGGCATGGCGTGATTATAACTTTTCACTTAACATGGTTGATTAACTTTATTAGCAAGCAAATTAAAGGCAAGAAAAATCCAGGTTTAACTATTCAAATCATCAAATGGAAACTCAAGCTCCTCATGACCAGATTGTTATGGCTTGCCTTGGTGAAATGGAGTGTCCTTGAACTCCTGGTCTCCTGCAAGTACTTGGTCACCTTCTGAAAAATAAAATAAGTGGCAAAGCAATATAAGTCCAAAGCTCTTTCCTTCTGTCCAGTGGACCTAAACAGAGAGTCAAGCTCCCAAACTTTGCCAACTTGAAGAGGAGATCAAGACAAAAATTTAGCAAAAAGAATCAACTCATTTGGCCTTGAAGATTAGGAGATAATCATGGTAAAATATTGGTCAAATATTCATTTTAAATGGATTTAAAATAAATTTCGGGAAATAACCAGAGTAGGCCACGTCGAATGCGTATTATGAAGAATACGCCTCCACTTGATACCGCTTCGGGCTGGCCTGGGTGGCTGACAGTGGGCCAGCCCTGTCAGGTTTAAGTGGGAGGGGAGGGGAACAGAGTCCGGCGACTCCGGCGAGGTGGTTCGCCGTCGACGGGACCCTGACGCTGACGGGCGACTACTCTGGGGGGACGGAGGAGTGCCCGGCGAGCATGGACGTACCCAGAACACGGCGAACGGTGGTCGGGCGGCGAGGCGAGGGTGATCTCCAGTGGCTAACGGCGGAGGAGCTCGTCTGCGTCGGGCAAACCTGCAAATTATGCCACCGGCGAGTGTTGCGTTAGAACCACCAGAGGGAGGGGAGTCTAGGGGAGGCAATGCGGGAGCAAGGGGAGCACCGAAGGTGGCTGGCGTCAGTGGAGTCCTCCCGGCGGAACTCCGGTGAGATCCAAGGCCAGGGGCATCCCCGGCGGGCGCTGCTCGGCTTTGCGCTCGATTAGAGGTAGCTGGGGTGGGTGAGATGGCTAGGAGCAGCAGGGGCTTCTGAATTTATAGGGGTGACGTGATTCCATTACAGGTGTCGCCGGACAAAAGACGATTGAAGCAGTGTGCGCGTGCGGATGGGCAGGGTTGTCTCCGACGAGCTCTGGGAGGTTCTAGTGGAGGTGCAGCACGCGTGCGTGCGCTCCCCGGGGTCCTGCATCAGTGGGGCGACGGGACGGGTCGTGCACGGACGCTACAGCGGTTCTGCATCGAGCCAAGATGGCGGCCGACGCAGCTTTGGGGGTGGCCAGGTGTTGCGCGTGCTTGCTGGAGTTTGCAGACGCGTGGAAGACGACGCGGGCAACGCGGGAGCGTGTGTGCCACAGTGGCCACCACGCGTGAGCGTTTGACGGACAGACGCGACGACGGCGAGGCCTCCGGCGGGCGGCGTGGCTTTGGGGGGTGGCTAGGTGGCGTGCAGGGGTGCTCCGGTCACTACGGACATGAGGGCGCGGCCGAGGGCTCGCGGGGCGAGGCGCGGGCTCGACGGCGACAGCTTGGCCATGGCCAGAGCATGCCAATGGTCGACAGTGGGTGTGCTCACCCTGTGCGCGTGCACTGGGGGCAGCCACTTTGTCCTAAGCATGTCTCTGGCACGTAGCCAGTGTCAAGAAGTGTAGGTGAGGTCTTGGGAGGCTTGCAGGTGGGCTCAAGCACTTGGCAGCTTTAAAAATAGTTTTATGCAAGAAACTTTGAGATTTTCTTCAGGGAGTTTGGCTAGGAGTTTGGGGCTAAAATTTTGTGTGCCTGGGTTATCTAGGAAGGTTCTTATGTGGTAAAAAAATTAAGGAAAATGGAAAAGTCTACAGGGTACTTGCTTCACAAAGTGTCTCCTTGGACAGAAACGGAAATGAATTTCTACAGGATTATTTTTGTACTAAACTTGCTCATGTTTTCGCATAGCATCATGATTCATGACTCCATTGTTTAGCACGAAAAGTGTCAGGGCAATAGAAGGAGCAGAGGTGAGGCTATCTTCAAAAATGAGGGGGAAAAGAGCTAATTCCCTTAATGAAAAGGGAATTTCTTGGGGAATAGAAATAGGGTAAGAGTTTGGATGATGAAAGCTTGATCATAGCCATGAGGGGGAGGGGTTCAAAGGTCACTTGGCCTAGGGGGGAAATTAGGCCCAAGTGATCAAGGCCATCTGAGCTAAAAAAATTAGGCAAATAAATTTCAAGTCCAGAAAATCAGCAAATAAAATTGCACACAAAAAGGGGTCAAAAACCAGGGTGTCACAAACCTACCCCCCTTAGGGTAAATCTCGTCCTCGAGATTTGGTTGCTCAGGGAACAGATACGGATATGCGGATCTCAGAAATTCTTCCCTTCCCCAAGTAGCCTCTTCCTCGGTATGTTGTTCCCACAGTACCTTGTAAAACCGTATCACCTTACTGCGGGTGGTCCTTTCCATTTCATCCAAAATCCTGACTGGTTTCTCTTCATATGTCAAATCCTGGGTCAACTCTAACTCTTTCATATCAACTTGTTTGACTGGTGGTGCAATGCACTTGCGTAGTTGCGATACGTGGAATACGTCGTGGACTTCGGATAGCTCTGGGGGTAGTTCCAGTTGGTATGCTACTCTTCCCCGCTTAGCCATTATTGAAAATGGCCCGATGTACCTTGGGGCAAGCTTTCCTCGGTTATGGAATCTCCTTACCCCTTTCATTGGTGTCACTCAGAGATAGACAAATTCTCCAGGCTCAAAGCTTACTTCCCGATGCTTTGTGTCATAGTAACTCTTCTGTCGAGACTTGGCGGCTCTCAACCGGTCTTGAATTTCCTTGACTTGCCTTTCCGCTTCGAGCATTAAGTCGGTGCCAAAGAGACGATTGTCCCCTGCCTGTGACCAGTTCAAGGGGGTACGACATTTCCGCCCATATAATGCTTCAAAGGATGACATCTTGAGACTGGCCTGATAGCTGTTATTGTACGAGAATTCCGCGTATGGCAAACAGTCCTCCCACTTGGATCCGTAAGCTAGCACACATGCCCTGAGCATATCCTCTAGTATTTGGTTTACTCGTTCGGTTTGGCCATCAGTCTGAGGGTGGTAGGCAGTGCTATGCTTTAGTGCGGTCCCCAGGGCTTGGTGAAGACGTAGCCAGAATGCAGACGTGGACACTGACCCTCTGTTTGAGGTGATGGTCCTTGGTATCCCGTGGAGACTGACGATCCGGGACATGTATAACTCCGCTAGTTGATCAACTCGGTAAGTGTTCCTGACCAGAATAAAGTGAGCCACTTTGGTGAGCATGTCCACGATTACCCAGATGGAGTCGTGGCCCCGGGCGGTCTTTGGGAGTCCCACAATAAAATCCATACATATATCATCCCACTTCCATTGCGGGACTTGCAGGGGTTGCAGTAATCCGACTGGCTTTTGGCGTTCTGCTTTGACTCTGTTGCATATGTCACAGCATGCCACATAATACGCAATATCCTTGTGCATTCCGGTCCACCAGAATGTGGTCTTCAAATCCCGGTACATCTTGGTGCTTCCGGGGTGGATAGAATATGCTGACTCATGTGCTTCTCGCAGTATCTAATGTCTCAAATTATCCTGGTTCGGTACGCATATTCGGTTCTCGAACCATAGCACTCCTTGGGTATCCAGGTGAAAGGATTCGGCCTTGCCACACGGAATCCGTTCCTTGATCTCTCGGATTTCCGAGTCTTGAGCTTGTGCTTCCTTAATTTTCTCTACCAGGGTTGGAGTGATTGACAGAGTCTTCCTGGTCATTGAGTCACACAGTACCAGGTTGAGTTGAGTGACTTCCTCCCTTAACTGTGGGTGGAGCCTTTCCCAGAGTGCATTCACTGAGCTTGGTTTCCGGCTAAGGGCATCGGCGACCACATTGGCCTTCCCGGGGTGATAATTTATCCCGAGATCATAATCCTTGACCAACTCGAGCCACCTTCTCTTCCTGAGGTTGAGGTCTGGCTGCGTGAAGATGTACTTGAGGCTTTTATGATCGGTATATACCTCACACCGTTGTCCGACGAGATAATGCCTCCATAGCTTCAATGCGTGCACCACAGCAGCTAGTTCCAGGTCATGTGTGGGGTAGTTTACTTCATGTTGGCGTAGCTGCCGGGAGGCATATGCTACAACCTTTCCTTCTTGCATCAGCACGCAGCCGAGGCCGCATTTGGAGGCATCGCAGTATATATCAAATCCTTTGTGGATGTCTGGCAAGGTCAGGACGTGGGCTGAGGTCAGCTTCGCCTTTAGCTGCTCGAAACTGTCATCACATTCCTTGGTCCAGACAAATTTATGGTTCTTCTTCAACAACTCGGTCAAAGGCTTGGCTATCTTGGAGAATCCTTCAATGAATCGGCGATAATAACCCGCCAATCCCAAGAAACTCCGGACTTCCGTCACTGTAGTTGGTGGCTTCCAATTCAACACATCTGCCACCTTGCTGGGGTCTACGGCCACTCCTTGGGCTGTCAAGATATGCCCCAAAAATCCCACCTCCTTTAACCAAAACTCGCACTTGCTGAACTTGCTTATGCTCTTCTTCACTTCTGGAGTATATGAGTATGTCATCAATGAATACCACCATGAATTTGTCCAGAAAGTCCATGAAGACCTTGTTCATCATGCCCATGAAATATGCTGGAGCATTTGTCAAGCCAAATGACATGACCGTTAATTCATACAGGCCATATCTGGTGGTGAAAGCCGTCTTGGGAATGTCTTCCTTCCTGATCTTCAGTTGGTAATAGCCCGTATGAAGGTCTATCTTGGAGAATACTCGGGCACCCTTCAGTTGGTCGAACAGGTCATCAATGCGGGGTAGTGGGTACTTGTTCTTGATGGTGACTTCATTCAGGGGGCGGTAGTCCACACACACCCGCAGGGTGCCATCTTTCTTCTTGACAAACAGTACCGGCGATCCCCAAGGTGAGGTGCTGCGACGAATGTACCCTTTCTGCAATAATTCATCCAATTGCTTCTTCAGCTCCACCAGTTCGGTGGAAGGCATCCGGTAATATTTCTTGTATATTGGGGAGGTACCGGGAACAATATCGATGGCGAACTCAAGCTCCCTGTCTGGCGGCATACCCGACAATTCTTCTGGGAACACATCTGGGAATTCTCTGACCACCGGAATCTTGTCCATTTCCGTGGTGGTGATCTGGCATACTGTTGTCTCCTTCTTGCGTGGCATTCCAACAGCCGTGAATCGGGTTGCCTTCCCGTCTGGGTTGACCAGTTCCACTATTCGGGTCTTGAAGGTGAGGCGAACCTCATGTGTGGTGAGCCAATCAACTCCAAGGATTGCATCTAGCCCCTTGGATTCCAACAGCATGAGGGAGGTTGGGAACTTCACTCCATATATCTCAATGGTCAGGTTCTTGCATATACTGTCTGCCTTGAGCACACCTCCGGGGTTTTGACCACCACGATTTTGTCCAAAAGAGAGATGGGAAAATTGTTTTGGGTGGCAAAAATTCGCGATATAAACGAATCGGTTGCCCCAGAGTCAAATAATATAGCTGCGGGTATGTTATTAATAGGGAACATACCGATAAATACGTCGGGGGACTCGAGGGCTTCTTCGGCCGAGACGTGGTTGACTCGAGCCTGGCGATAGTTGTTCTGCCCCCCGATGTTGTTGACTTGAGGCGCTGGTTTTCCCATCTTGTTCGGGCATTGTCTGGCAAAGAGCCCTTGTTTCCCTCAAATAAAGCAGGCGCCTTTGCGAAGCCAGTCTTCCCTCACTTGTGGGGTGATGTAATGCTTCTCTTGGGCTGCCGTCTTGTCGATTGCGGTGTTGCCGTAGCTCCAGGAGAGCTTGAAGTTGGCTTGAGCCGACTAGGGAACGGGTTGCACCATACGGGGCTTCTGGGCATATGGCTCATAAGGGACCTTCTTGGCTTCATGCTTGCGCTTGCGGTCTTCATACACAACCTTGAGTTCGGCAACAGACTTGTATTCACGTTCTGCTATGAGTGCCTTGTTGACAAGCGTCTGAAAGTCTAGGAAGTCCGGCATGCTGAGCTGACAACGGAGAGTGGGGCTAAGCCCACCAAGGAAGCGGTCCACCTTTCTTTCTTCAGTGGCCACATCGTGAACAGAGTATCTTGCCAAATGGTTGAACTTGTTCAGATATTCGGTCACAGCCATGCTGCCTTGGACAAGAGCGAGGAACTCCCTTTGTTTGGTCTTCAGCACCCAGGTGGGAATATGGTAGGTGCGGAACTTTTCCTTGAACTTCTCCCAAGTAATGTCTTCTCCGGCAGGCCATACTGCCTTGGTATTGTCCCACCAGATTGCGGCGTAGCCCTCAAGGTAATGGGTGGCGAATGGAACTTTATCTACCTCGTCACAGTGAGCGATCTCCAGTTTCTTTTCCATGGTTCTCGGCCAGTCATCAGCCTCAATGGGATCTGTTGCTTGATCAAAGCTCGGCGGTCGGGTGCGCTGAAAGTCAGATAGCTTGGAGTGTGTCCCCTGGTTCTGATTCTGTCCCACAATGTTCTGCATACCTCTCAGTAATTCCATGAGTTCCTGGTTCCTTCTTTCCTCAAACATCCTGATGATCTGATCTGGGGTCGGTGCCTGTGGTGGAGGAGGTGGTGGATGCTCGGGTGATAGTCCAGCTTGCCTGGCGGATCGACGACGAGGGGTGTCGTCATCACTAGAGTGCCTGCCTTCACCTTGCCTCATCCTATATCCGTTCCCAATATAGAGCACCAACATCATGAGAAACCACAAAGAAGGAAATAGGCAAAGTGACGGCAAGGCGGAAGGAACTCGAAACTCCAAGAGGTGGTGGTTGGTGACTATCCGAATCCCTTGTCAAAATGGCAAATAAACCAGCAGCCACCAGGACGGTCTTGACAACACAGATCTGGGGCATTGCTGGGGTAGCTCACCTCTTGCTCAAGACGACCGCAAAACAGCTCAGAACTTGGAGCAGGGTGATTAAGAATAAAGCAGAGGTCCCCTAAGACGACCGAGAAATCAGCTCAGGACATAGGGTCTCCACTGCGAAAAGAAACTCAACGACTGCCTGAGACGGCCGAAAAGCAGCTCGAAACACAAGCTAGTCGTTGAAAGAAAAAAGAAAATAAGGAGGCATCCACCCCGGACGGACGACCAAGAATCAGCACAGAACCAGGCGTGGCGCCATTTATCAAGAAAAGCGGGCAAGGGTCCGTTTGAGTCACCTACACCAAAACGGAAAGTGCGAAAATATCGTCAACAGAAATCCGAACGAAAAGCGAAACAACCTCATAATTATACATAGCATCATGACAGCATACATAAAAACTAACATGGATAGCATAACGAGTACTGCTCATACGGAAGTTGACAATATGCATGGCATAACGATAGAAGTGACCATACTACTACTCGACCTCGCTCTAGTCGTGAGGAAGCGGGCACTGGCAGTCAGCGGAACCATCAGAACTGTCCTCGGAATCAGAACTAGTGACGTGGATCGTGCTGCGGGTGGGGACGTCAAGACGGCAACGCTGGCGAGAGGGCTCTCCCTCGGGAGGAGGAGGAGGAGTACGCTGTATAAGCATAGGAGCAGCAGGGGTAGCAGTCAACGCGGCCCACTCCTCTGGGGTCTCGCGTCGAACGGCTACCGGAACAACTGGAGTCTGTGGGGTGGATGAAGGTGGAATAGGTGGAGCTGGCACCGGGGTATAGGTGGGAGGCAGTGGAGGAGGTGACTGAACACTGCTAATAGACGCGAGTGCCTCCCGGGAACGAGCCAACTCCTCTGCAAGACTAATGATCAACTCGTACTGAGCGACCATGTAGCGAGAGAGGTGGACGGCAGTCCGGTCGCACTCCGAGTCTGGTGGAAAGAGAATCTGCCCGGAAGGGGCCAGAGTGGGGTAGTGAGAAAGACCTGGGTGAAGCTGCATCCCGACTTCCTGATGACGCAGGTCGATGAGAGCCTCAAGTGAAGCATAGAGGATGGCCTTCTCTGGGGTGGAAGCGGGTCCTCCCTTCGCGGAACGCGAAAGGCTTCCAACCGCGGAACTCGTGAAAAGGAACACCTCAGCGCGGTACTCGTGCACGAAGTCAGCCAGCTTCTCGCGGTACACCTGGAACACCGGGTCTTCTCCCTGTGGATACAGTCGGAGCCAAACTCGACGGGAAGCCTGTCGGTGACGACTCGTACTCAAAAGGGTATGGAACGGGTGCCATCTACACTCACAGGGTTAGCCATTAGTAATGAAATCAATGCATCTACATGCCATGCATCAACCAATGCATCAATCAAGGTGCATAGATCAAACAAGACTCTAGACTAACGTTACTCTAGCGCACGGCCTAACTAGCGTGTCCTACAGTCAGCGCGGCTCTGATACCAATCGTTGTGGCACCCCGGCTCAGAGCAACCGGTTTACCTTACATTGCCAACCCAGAGATCAAGTCTTCTCGCAATGCACAACACATTGGTACAGATACAACCGCTTCATTAATAATTATACAGGTACAAAGGTTCGGGGATACAAACTGCTACGAGGCATGGCGGCACATCTCGTGCGGCAACACTATCAACATTATTTATGTCACATCTCAGGGCCTCAATACGATCGACGAAGAACTCTATGGCAACGGAATAACGAGGTGATGAGACTCCACTCCACAAGGACACTGCTGGGACACGGCCTAGTTCGCAAAGTACGTCTCAGCCAACTCTTCAGGTGCGACTCCTCCTGCATCTGGCATGACACGCCAGGTCAGTACATTGAATGTACTTGCAAGCTCATAACAGCCAAGTCATCAGGAAAACAATAGCATGGCAAGAATGCAAACAATAACATGGCAATATAACATTAGAGCAATGGTACATCATAACTCACGTTCACCACATGATCATGTTGCTTACCTCCGAGTCATCCTGACTCGGTAACCTGGTCATCTCATGACCAACCATCATACGGGTCGTCGCACGACCGATCAACGTGTTAGGTGTCCTCTGTTATCACCCAACCGATCCGGTCATCACATGACCAGCAACTCAACATTTTTTTTATTATTTATTATTATTATTATTAAACAAGTTGGTGTTGACCATCGTGTGACCTAGTACGAACTGTGTCCCATGACCGAGGACGCGGCTATTCGAATAGATTGTGACTCTGCAGAGTTTGTGCACGTTACCCACACTATGGAGTTCTTCCTCCATCCAGCACCTCGGAACTTGTCCCACAAGATCCTTGGAACTCGTACCGCGGGAGTGGACTAGGACTTCTCCAACGAAACTTGCCTACCGTGTAACCTCCCTACGGTATCACCGCCACACTGTCTTGGGTATCCCTGTGTCCTCTAGACACCGGCCAACCTATTGGCAAACGGCCACCACGTGGCAAATACTGTCCCGAACGGGGACTCCCGGGTAAACAACTCTGGATGTCGATATTATCACCACCTACCTGATCAGGGTAGCGTGCGTGCATAACCTCCCCTCTTTGGTGATACTCGTAGAAGGCACTACGATAGCCGAAGTTAAGGCCCGCCCATACAGACAAATGTGGTTGCACGGATAAAGCTCGGTTCGGTGGCACTTGGTCAACGGTTATTATGTTCATTAGATTCCAGTGAATAATTCTACGACAAGGAAGATACATAGCAACATGGTATGAACATGATACTACCATCAAGCATATGCAACAACTAGCATGGCATGCTATGAACTAACTAAACATGGCATCCAAGTATGAACATGATCATCACACGAATAATTCCGGCATAGGCATGACAAAATAAGCATGGTGATAATATGTACTAGGGTGGCATGATAAGGATCAGTGGGCATGGCATGATTATAACATTTCACTTAACATGGTTGATTAACTTTATTAGCAAGAAAATTAAAGTCAAGAAAAATCCAGGTTTAACTATTCAAATCATCAAATGGCAACTCAAGCTCCTCATGACCAGATTGTTATGGCTTGCCTTGGTCAAATGGAGTGTCCTTGAACTCCTGGTCTCCTGCAAGCACTTGGTCACCTTCTGAAAAATAAAACAAGTGGCAAAGCAATATAAGTCCAAAGCACTTTCCTTCTGTCCAGTGGACCTAAACTGAGAGTCAAGCTCCCAAACTTTTCCAACTTGAAGAGGAGCTCAAGAAAAAAAATTAGCAAAAAGAATCAACTCAATTGGCCTTGTAGATTAGGATATATTCATGGTCAAAGTTTAGTCAAATATTCATTTTAAATGGATTTAAAATGAATTTCAGGAAATAACCAGAGTAGGCCACGTCGAAGGCGTATTATGAAGAATACGCCTCCACTTGATACCGCTTCGGGCTGGCCTGGGTGGCTTCCAGTGGGCCAGCCCTGTCAGGTTTAAGTGGGAGGGGAGGGGAACAGAGTCCGGCGACTCCGGCGAGGTGGTTCGCCGTCGACGGGACCCTGACGCTGACGGGCGACTACTCTGGGGGACGGAGGAGTGCCCGCCGAGCATGGACGTACCCAGAACACGGCGAACGGTGGTCGGGCGGCGAGGCGAGGGTGATCTCCAGTGGCTAACGGCGGAGGAGCTCATCGGCGTCGGGCAAACCTGCACGGATGCCACCGGCGAGTGTTGCGTTAGAACCACCAGAGGGAGGGGAGTCTAGGGGAGGCAACACGGGAGCAAGGGCACCGGAGGTGGCTGGCGTCAGTGGAGTCCTCCCGGCAGAACTCCGGTGAGATCCAAGGCCAAGGGCCTCCCCGGCGGGCGCTGCTCGGCTTTGCGCTCGATTAGAGGTAGATGGGGGTGGGTGAGATGGCTAGGAGCAACGGGGGCTTCTGAATTTATAGGGGCGACGCGATTCCATTACAGGTACCGCCGGACAGAAGATGATTGAAGCAGTGCGCGCGTGCGGATGGGCAGGGGTGTCTCCGGCGAGCTCTAGGAGGTTCTAGTGGAGGTGCAGCACGCGTGTGTGCGCTCCCCGGGGTCCTGCATCAGCGGGGCGACGGGACGGGTCATGCACGGCCGCTGCAGCGGTTCTGCATCGAGGCAAGATGGCGGACGGCGCGACTTTGGGGGTGGCCAGGTGTTGCGCGTGCTTGCTGGAGCTTGCAGACGCGCGGAAGACGACGCGGGCAACGCGGGAGCGTGCGTGCCACAGTGGCCACCACGCGTGCGCGTCTGACGGACAGAGGCGACAACGGCGAGGCCTCCGGCGAGCGGCGCGACTTTGGGGGGTGGCTAGGTGGCATGTGGGGGTGCTCCGGTCACTACGGACATGAGGGCGCGGCCGAGGGCTCGCGGGGCGAGGCGCGCGCTCGACGGCGACAGCTCGGCCATGGCCAGAGCATGGCAATGGTCGACAGTGGGCATGCTCACCCTGTGCACTGGGGGCAGCCACTGTGGCCTAAGCATGACTGGCACGTAGCCAGTGTCAAGAAGTGTAGGTGAGGTCTTGGGAGGCTTGCAGGTAGGCTCAAGCACTTGGCAGCTTCAAAAATAGTTTTCTGCATGAAACTTTGAGATTTTCTCCAGGGAGTTTGGCTAGGAGTTTGGGGCTAAAAAAAATTGTGCATGGGTTATCTAGGAAGGTGCTTATGTGGTAAAAATTTCAAGGCAAATGGACAAGTCTACAGGGTACTTGCTTCACAAAGTGTCTTCCTGGACAGAAATGGAAATTAATTTCTACAGGATTATTTGTGTACTAAACTTGCTCATGTTTTTGCATAGCATCATGAGTCATGACTTCATTGTTTAGCACAAAAAGTTTTAGGGCAATAGAAGGATCAGAGGTGAGGCTATCTTAAAAAAGGAGGGGGAAAAGAGCTAATTCCCTTAATGAAAAGGGAATTTCTTGGGGAATAAAAATAGGGTAAGAGTTTGGATGATCAAAGCTTGATCATAGCCATGAGGGGGAGGGGTTCAGAAGTCACTTGGCCTAGGGGAAAATTTAGGCCCAAGTGATCAAGGCCATCTAAGCTGAAAATTTTAGGCAAATAAATGTCATGTCCAGAAAATCAGCAAATAAAATTGCAAAAAAAGGGGTCAAAAACCAGGGTGTCGCATAAGTTTCAGTCCTCAGAAAGCTGAATAAATGAACTGAAGAAATACATGAATAATTTTTACAGAAATACGCAAGAGCTTTGCGCATTTATTGCATTAAGATTGGAAGAACAGTACAATATGTTACTACATGGGCAGGCTATGAATCCTGTCGTCAACTCCACCTACAAAGGAAAAAAGAAAAGGCTATGTCTCCGCACTGCCTGCCCGTCCTATTCGCCTACTCTTAGTACTCCAAGCTAAAACCCAAAGATTCCACTCAGCTAAGATTCTATGCACTACACCAGCTGTCATTGTGGCAACCTTGTCAAAGGTGCGACAGTTTCTCTCCTTCCAGATGTGGAACATTACCAGGATGATCAAAGAATTAGTGCGCCTCTTGTCCTTCCGCACGGTCTTGCAATGGATATGGGTCCACCAGTCGGCAATGGAGAGCGCTCCCTGCGGGAATGTCTAATGGCAGTCGACGGCCTGGGTGATCCGATGCCAAACCTCCGTGGCGAAAACACAGTGTATCAGCAAGTGCTCAATGGTTTCCTCCTCGTCAGCGCAAAGGGTACAAACTGGAAGGTGTGCAAGACCCCTCTTGCGCAACCGATCCGCAGTCCAACAGCGATTATGAAGCACTAGCCATCCAAAGAACTTGGCGCGAAGGGGAGCATTTGAATGCCACAGCGGCGCCGCGCCCGGCATCTTGGTCAGTCCACAAAACAAAGCGCGATAGGCAGAGTTGGCGCTATACTCACCGGAGTTCGTCCAAATCCATCGGTGGTTGTCCCGGCGATCAGCTAAGGACTCCCGCTGTCCCTCCACCAACTCCCACAAGGTACAGAACTGGTAGATCATATCATAGCCAAGGAGAACTCGCCAGAAAGATGATCAGTTGTGCCCGGCCAATCCAATCTCCACCGTGATGCACCTATGGACTGGCAGGACCGCAGCAAACAGAGTTGGAGGTTGGAGCAATATCCTTCGGCGCGTTCCCATGAAGCCAGCGATCGCGCCAAAAGAGTGCCGTTTGACCATTGCCGATCGCGCAGATAGAGGAGGCATGCATGAGCCTCATACCTCTGGCGCCAGGGAAGAAGCAAGGCCTTGCCATTCTCTCAAGCCAAGCCCAGCGAACTCGGAGCGCAATATTCAAGCAGCCGAAGATGGGGCTGTAGCCCAATTGCTATTGTCACAATTGTTGCACGTAGCTATCCAGAGATCGAATCCTGTGTGGATCGAATATCTGGCATTCTCGCTAAGGTGGTAGAAAAAGATTCCCCTCCAGGTTATAAGGGATAAAAATACATGAATAATGAATTCAATTTGGAGAATTTACAGCTGCGGCTAGAATCGTATGTGGGCAATGAGCAATCAATCGGCAGGTAGTGCTTGGAGGTCACACGGGTGGTCTGATGTCAGTGTTCTCAGGTTAGGATTTTGGGGGGGTTAAAAATAGTGGGCTAACCAGAGAAGAAACCGCTATAGCACAAAACAGAAAAACACCAAACATCATGAAAAAGGTTCAAGTTCTGATGAGTTAACAGGAAAATATGAAAGAGTGGGACGAATATATATTAGTCTCCCAGTACCTCATCAAATTCAGATAATATATAGCCCACACACGCCTTTGTACTTACCTTCATTGGCGGGTAGAAGGTTTCAGCGACCATTGCCAGGCGATATAGAGAAGTTCAGATGCGGCTTAATTCCAGTAGCAGACTAGCAGAAGTACTATTCCAGCAAAGAAGTATTTCCCGATATGCAGAGGGGACTGAAGATAATAGAGAAAAAGTCACACCACCATGGATACAGCTCAATCGAAACAAGAATTCCAAACATACTAGAGGTGCATGAATTGAAGTGACAAGCAACAAATTTGAAAGTGCCTTAGTATTAACTACAAGCATATGACTGACTGAATTATACTCAAGTAGGCTTGTAAAGTTGCAGACTGTTTTGTACCATCAATGGAAGAGCATGCAAGTTGGAAACTAAGCTTTCTTTATATCCTCTGTATACACTGTAGCACTCAAGGAAAAGCCAATCCAAAAGGAGATGATAAATAAATCTTCCCGATGCTTAAAAACAGGGCAAGATCTACATGTCACATTTATGGATAGGAAGTTGCATACTAAAGATATGCTTGCAGGAAATTAAACATTTCAAACATAGATAATATATTATCTCACATTTGGCATATACCCATCAACTGTTGTTTACTAAAGATTCTAAAACACTAGTGTCATGCTAAGTATATTAAGCCTTTAGTGACAGTCTGATGTTCATTCCGCAAAACAGGGTGTGTAAGGTAGAGGTTCCAAGAATTCTCCAGAAGCACATATGACATGCGCTTTCTGATTATCCATGTCGTATGAATCTTCTCCTCACTGTCAGTAAGGAAAATCAAATTACATTCTGGATGAGTTGCAAACATCTGCCAAAACACCGAACAACGCGGAAAAGGTTCAAGTTCTGATGAGGTAAAAGGAAAATATGAAAGAATGGAACGAAGACATATTGGTCTCCCAGTATCTCCTCAAATTCAGATATATATTATAGCCCACCGGCGCCTTTGCACTTAAGCTTTAGCGACCATTCAGGAGAACAGAACTTCGTTGCAGGCGATGCACAGAAGTTCAGATGCAGCATAATTCCAATAGCAGACTAGCAGTAAGCATTGTTCCAGCAAAGAAGTGTTTCGCGCTATGCAGAGAGGACTGGACATGCACCAGAAATGGAGTACAAGTGACGCCACCATGGACACAGCTCAATCGAAACAAGAATTGCAAACACACTAGAGGTAAGAGGTGCATGAGTTGAAGCGGCAAGCTACAAATTTGAAGGTAACTTGGTATTAACCACAATCTACAATCATATGGTTGAGTGAATTATACTCTCTGGTAGGCTTGTAAAGCTGCAGACTGTTTGGTAGTACCATCACTTGAAGAGCATGCAAATTTCTTTAAGGAAACTAAGATTTCTTTATACCCTTTGCATACACTGTTAACACGGAAGGAAAAGCCAATCCAAAAGGAGAAAACAAATAAATTTTCCAATGCATAAAAAACAGGGCAAGATCAATATCTAAAATTTATGGATAGCAAGCTGCATACTAAAGATATGCTTGCAGGACATTAAACATTTCAAACATAGATGATATATTATCTCAAATTTGCCCCATACGAGGAGTCAAAAGAGTGCTATTACATGAAAGCAAATAGATCAAGTGACTAGGTTCATTCTTAAAACTAAACATTCCCAGTAGAGGGTCAGTTACAAATTCTTCATGGCTAACCAACATTGCTCAAAGCAACAGAAGGGCATGCACCAAAAAGCGCATGTATGGCTTATTCAGCACATATTTTCTAAGATTTGGGATATACCCATCAACTGTAGAGTCTAAGACACTACTGTGATGCTACTATATTAAGCCTTAGTGACCATCTGATGCTCATTCCGCAAAACAGGGAGTGTAAGGTAGAGGTTCGAACAATTTTCCAGAAGCATGTATGACATGCACTTTCTGATTATCCATGTCATATGATAATATCTTCTCCTCACTGTCAGTAAGGAAAATCAAATTACGTTCTGGATGAATGGCAAACATCCACCAACCCTGTCCAAACAGCTCCAAGCAATTAACAGTATACTTTAGGGTCCACTGTCCACTATCATAATTCTCGAGAACCCAAATAGAGAGTTTATAATCTTGACGTTTCTTTTGCCAAACACACAAGCGTCCCTGGGACTGCCCAATGGAAACATTCCAACAGTTGTTTATCATGCCAGGTGGCATTTTAAATTTCCTCCAAGCATTCCTTTTCATGTCCACTGTGACCATTGACAAAGAACGAGTAGGGAAATGCATAATGCCATTCAGGAAGGTGATTCCCATATCAAGAATAAAAGATGATGTAGTGAAATCATCATGCTGATTCTGCATGGAAGTCCACCCTCCAGTTTCCGATAAGTAGATCATTATCGTTGGCAGGTCATAACGTGTGTGCAGAGGCACAAACACCGCAAAGCGGGAAGGAAAGGCCGGGTCAAAACCCACAAAGTAATTGCCTGGGAAGGAACGAGAAAGGTGGTCTGGCAATTCTATAGGAGGCAACACAGTCCACTCCTGAGTAGCAGGATTGCAGACAACGTAATCGAATTCCTTATCCTCGGGCCATTCGACACATCGCCACATTTCTGGGGTTGGAAGAGAATTCCAACCGTATTGGACAGGATGGCATGATTTCCAGCATTGGCAGAGGAGAAGGCTGGTGCTGCATTGCCTGACAGTGAAATGTTTATAGGCGCTGCGCAAGAAAGGGAGATCAGGGTCGACCATTGGAGGGCCTTTCCCTGACAAATTCTGGAAGCGCCAACCACGATCGTAGTAGAAGAAGCCAGACATGGATTGCGGCGACCTCTTGCGGACGCCGGAGTCGGAGCAGAGGGCGAGCCACTCATTGGACACGCACTTGAAGAGGCACAGCGACCTGTAGGGCACCCGCGACAGGATCTCGATGAGAACGACCTCCGGGAAGCTCGCGGCAGGCTGCTCCTCCTCCTGCTGCCCATGCTTCCGTTTCTTTTTCTGCTCCTAAAATTGGTGGGGAAGATTCGTTCAGGTTCCCAGTACCACCACCTAGACCTAAGATTGGAAGGAGGATTGGAGCAAACCTCAGCGGCTGGGCGAATGGCGGCGAGGCCAGGCAGCAACGGTAGCGGCGGCGGGGGCGAAGAACGGGATGAATCCTCCTCGTCCTGGCCTCCTCCGTGGGCGGTCGCCGGTTCCCCGTATCCGTGCTCGCCTCCGCCTCCGCCTCTTCCACCTGGGGGCATTGTCTCCTCCGGATCAGGGCCCTCGGAAGGTTCGTCACCAGCCGGCGGCACAAGTCGCCCCGGCGAGGGTTCGGGAGAGTACTTCCTCTTTTTTTAGGGCCGAGGGCTTTTTTTTTCTTTTGGGAGGGGAGGGCCGACCGGCCGAGGGCCTAATTAAAGCATCTTCAACCGACCCCCCAACAATTCCCGCCAGACCGTCTAGTTTTAATCCTTATTTATTTATTACAGAGTTTATAAAGTTTACTTTCGATGCTAAAACTATCGCTACGTTTGCTAGTTCCCTTCAAGCGAGGCGCCACTTGTGGCTGTTACAACCTCATAGTTCCTGTATCAGTTTGACATTATCTGTTGAGTAAAGTGTTTTAAACCCCTCAAAAGAAAAAAAGCTCCCGCCAGAGCGTTTTTTTATCGTTGAACTACATCAACGTTGCCGCGCACGGCGGCTTCGACCCTAACCTCACATTCCCACATAGCGCCCCCCCGCGCAGCTCCTTTGCCTTCGCCAGCCTTGATTCGCGTGCGCCGGCATTCATCGCCGGCCTCAACGTCCCGTACGACTACTCGCTGACGTACTCAACGTCTGCTCCGACCTTGCGCCATGGAGCCTTGCCATTCGCGCCAAGCCAGAGCTCGGCGGCATAGTTCGGCAACTCTGAGGCCGAGATGGAAGAGATCATCACGAACGGCTTCGTCGCCGCCGCTTCGTACCCCGAGTTCCTCGCGCAAGAGGAACCAATGGAGACCGGCGAGATGGAGACTGCCGCTGTCGCTTCGTACCCCGAGTTCCTCACGCTAGGAACCACGCCACCAAGAGGGAGGAGGCGTCTAAGGCGAGGTGGTCGGCGAGGCTGACGATGCCGGACATGAAGCTTGACCTTCTCAGGACGAACGTCGACGCGAAGAAAAGGAACACAGACCTGGCGTTCCTGATGGGAGACGACACGTCGGTGATAGATCTGCAGTTGATGGCGTGGTGCATGGTCGAGGGCAACATCATCTTGACCCAGATATCGGAACCGACGGTGACCGCGTCCACGCCAACGATGAGCATTGCGCCCACAACAACGCCAACCACGCCGACAATGGATGGTCCGCTCACCACTACGTCGAGCTCTCCCACACCGATGGCAGAGGAGCATGTCGTTTGAGTTCCGCGTTGATCGCCGACCCTTTTTTTGTTCGCCACACTTTTTGGATACATTCGATGGTTGATCTGTGGCATGATTTTCGCAGGCCTATGGTATGATCGCCAAACACCCCCCCCCCCCCCCATGCCGAATTTATCATCGGCGAAACCGCAAAAAGGGCATCGCCGGCGCAACGAATGGAGATGCTCTAAAGTTCAATTTTTTCCAACAAAAAAACTTGAAAAGTTCCCCTAAAATGGAGGTTATTTCCTTCGTTTCACATTAATTATTATTAAAATGAATATAGATATGCTTTAGTACTAAATACATAAATTTTAATGATAGTTAATATGATTGTTTAAAAAATCAACCGAGTAACTGATTAATAGGTTGATTAATTGCTACTTGTCTAGCAAGCGTGTAGATTAAGATTATGCACCAGTGTTAATCGTCCAAATGATTAACTGCAAAGTACCAACTCATCTCAATTCAGTCCTTAGATTGATATGAATCAAAAAGGAAATTAATTTTACTCGATGCGGCGAACAATTTTCATACAAAACATTGTTTCATATAAGATCATTGCCCAAATAGTACCCGAATCAGGAACTTTTAGAACACTTCAATCACTATTTTAGCTTTTGAGATGAAGTCAGATGGAGACGATTGAAACATAATAGTCATTCGCTTTAATGATACAAACCTTTTCATATTGGGTACTTATTAATTTGAGGCGATTTCAATTATATTTTTTGAGTGGCCAAAATATGGTGTCAACATTGCGAATTTGAGATTTGTAAAAAACTAACCGATTAATAGTCGATCGGTTGATTCCGATTAATTAGTCAATTTACAATTAATCTCTACTCCATTTTCGGAACGTTGGTTAATATGGAATGGAGTGAGTAGTCCCTCCATTCTAAAATGTAGTGCGCCCGCGCTTTTCGAGGTTCAACTTTGACCATAAATTTAACCATCAAGACCGACTACGGCGGAAGTAAAATTTATATAATCGAAAACTTTTTTCGAACACGAATTCATTGGTATAATTTTTGCCCCCGCCGCAATAGGTCTTGTTGGTTAAATTTATGGTTAAAGTTGAAGCACGAAAACCGAAGACGCACTATATTATGGAATGGAGGGAGTACTACTTTAAGTCAGAACACTTGAAGTTCTCAAATATCCTAATTTGCTTTTTGTAGTTCAGAGATGAAAAATGGACCGTCTATGTAACCGTTGTCTAATTTTATTTTATTTTGGCATCAATGGATTAGTTTAGCCTACCCAACTTGTTTGGGACTGACAGGCTTGGTTGTTGTTGTTGTATCAATGGATTAGTTTGCAGCCATTTGATTGTAAATAAGCGGCTAGATCACCTTCTTCATTCAACCATTTTCTACTCAAATTCCATAATCATCTTCCTCCTCCTCAGGCACGGCCTACCCCCTGCGTGGTCGATGAGCGCTGCCTCACACCGCCCCTACCTTCAGCCTCGCGCGAAGCAGAAAGCTACTGATGCAACGACAAAGATATCAAACGCCTGACATTTTACCAAATGTGGATGAAAATGGAAACATAATGCTTCCACCTCTTTTATTCCTCACTTGAAGCTCAACCGATCGAATTCCAAGATCACACAAACACGAGACGATCCTGTCGCACACACTCCTGCCTCATGGAAACGACCGAGCTCGGGGTACCACCAGCTACTGGAAGGAGGAGAACTTGAAGACCATGTGATGCCTGTACACCTGCCCCGGCCGGACGATCTGCGACGGGAAGCTCGGGCGGTTGACGGCGTCAGGGAACCCCTGCGTCTCCAGGCACAGCGCGCCGTACCGGCCGTAGACGCTGCCGCCCTTCCCCCTCACCCCGTTCAGCCCGTTGGCCGTGTAGAACTGCACCCCGGGCTGGTCCGCCCACAGCTCCATCGCCCTGCCGGACACGCCGTCCCGGACGACCGCCACTCGCCGCAGTCCGCCGCGCCGCCCACCGTCCACGGCGTAGTTGATGTCGTACCCCTCCACGCCCCGGCTCAGCAGGCCGCCGATGCGCGAGCCCACGGCCGCCGGCGCGCGGAAGTCGTACGGCGTGCCGGCCACGGGCGCGAGCCGGCCCGTCGGGATCAGCGCGGCGTCCACGGGCGTGTACTTGGACGCGAAGAGCCGGACCTCCTCGCCGAGCACGGTGCCGCTGCCTTGCCCGCCGAGGTTCCAGTAGGCGTGGTGCGCCAGGTTCACCGACGTGGCCTTGCTCCCCGCCGTCGCGTTCATGCGCACGCTCAGCACGCGCGGGCTGGAGATCTCGTACGTCACGTACACGTCCAGGTCGCCTGGGAACCCTTGCTCTCCGTCGAAGCTATGGTAGTGCAGGGTGATGAACGGGGAGCCGCCGCCGGCGACGTGCTCCTTCACCGTCCATATGACCTTGTCGAATCCCCGGTGACCGCCTAGTAGAGAGCAACGATCGATCGTTCACAATAGCTCGTAGGACGAGAGGTGTGGGAGGAAATTTTTTGCTCGTGCGCGTTGCGTACTGTGTAGCGTGTTGTTGCCGTCGTTGGGGAACAGCCGGTAGTTTTTCCCGTCCAGCGTGAACCGGGCGTTGGAGATCCTGTTGGCGACGCGGCCGATCAGCCCTCCGAAGTAGGCCGTGCCATTCTGCAAAAGCAGAAGGAAACCAACTTTGTCTTCTCAGCGGCGAAGGAAGAAGAATCCAACCATTGCAAGTGATCGGTGCAATGTGTCAGGAAAAGAAACTGAGGCAGTTTATATGATCTTACCACGTATTCGGCGACGGTATCGTAGCCCAGGATCACGTCGGCCAAGTGGCCTCTGGAGTCCGGGAGGATGACGGACATGAGAGTGGCGCCCCAGTTGGTAACCTTGATGGAGAAATCTCCCTTCTTGAGCTCGTAGACGCCGACGTTCTTCCTCCCGGAGGCGGGCAGGCCGAGCGCCGCCACGAAGCTCGTGGCGAGAACGGCGACGAGCAGGGCTCTCGCCATTTTCATCGTGAGGAGAGTGTCGCCTTAGCAGGAAGAGCTGCGAGAATGGGAGACCCAGGAGTTCCACTACCGCCGCTTGATGGTTATATACTCCATACGTACGTGAAGGCAAGGAGATATAAAGTGACCACATCGTTCCTTGGTATGTGTGACAAGATTCAAGTTCAACGTATGGATGCCTCGTGACGCGCAAATTAGCCGTATACGCTAGCTTCTTGCTTCTCCAGCGCGGCGGTGCATGCCTATCCTGTGCTGACTGCACTACGGGACGGAGGCAATACGCCGACGGCCGGCTGCCGTCGGCGTAGGCCTACCCCGACGGCCGTCGTCGGCGTATAGCCGTCGGGCCAGGGTTCTCTCGGGCTCGACCTAAAAGCCGTTGGCGTAGGCCAGACCGTCGGCGTATACGGGCCCCCGACGGGCTTTTTGTGGCCGTCGGCCTAGAGGTCGCGGGCCCCACACTGGCCTTAACGGCCGTTAGGCCTGGTCGCCCTCTACGCCGACGGCCGGGCCGTCGGCGTAGGTTGCCACGCGGCAAGCTGTGGGTGGGCTGAGCTTGGGGTCTACGCCGACGGCCTGGCCGTCGGGGTAGGTCCCCTTCCAGGCAGGGCACGCGTCGCCCCCTCGCGCGAGGCACCACTACCACCGGGGCCAGGGTGCACCGGTGTGACCGCGCGGGACGCCGACGGCGAGGCAGCAGCACGACCAAAGGGTCCAGTCCCAGAGGCTCCCGTTCCCTACACGTTTGAGCAATAGTTAGCAACCGCCAAGGCACATGAAAGTGGTAGCAACTGATTGGGCAAGTAAATTACCGGGGTTAAGCCGGTGTAGTAGTAGTTCTGGGCGAACTCTTCCTTCGATACAAACTCCGGCTTAAGTCCGGCTCGAGGAGGTCGTGGCGGTATATCGACGAGCACTCCCGTAAGCCGAGCACTCTCTAGAGCCTGCAAGATAGTTAACATGTTAGGCATTGCACAAAAGTATAAAAATTGAGACTTGTCATCTTTTGAGAAAAAGAAAGGTTGGAACTTACAACTTCTTTTGCCTCTTTCCACTCCTCGTGTATTTGTGCTCTCTGTCTCCACTGCGCAAGGTCCACCAAATAGGCGTCGTTGTGGTCCTTGTAGGCCGCCTCGAAAGCAGCCTACAATTACAAAAATTGAACCATCTCATCAACTAAGCCACTGAGGAAGTAGTATTGTCACAGAAAGGATGGAAATGAGAGAAACTTACATCGTAGCCAGTCTGGGAAGGCCGTCGTCGAGGAGGCGGTGCGGGGTCGTCGGGACCGAGGGTAGCCTTGATCCGCGTGAGGCTCAAATTGGGACTGTGCGGGGTCATCTTATCCATGAACTTTAGACGGCCGTGATGAAAGCCTCCCCCAGACACGACCAATGCTCTGGGGTCGGGTTCCGCACTTCTAGGGTCTTCCAACTCCGGATTAAAAGCGATCATCGCCTCGAGGTAGTTAGCACCGTCCTCCTGGGCAGTGCCAAAGTACTCGGGAAGCTGAGGCTGAGGCTGGGAGAGATCGGGCGCCATCATCCTCATCGAGTCCCATGACTCATATGAGCTGACAGGCCTCCCTAGTTTATCCTCCTGCATCGCCAAAGAGATTTTATGAGTACCAAGTAGGAACATGCATGAGGGGAAATAAAAGCAGGTTGTTCCATGTATGTGTATACCAGCTTGGCCTTGTAGCGCTCACTGCCTAGGTTTCCAGCCCGATGTGTCCCCCCGCTGCCGCGATTCGCCTTGTTCCGCTCACTCAAGGCGTTCCACTCCTCGTCTTCCCCGCGCCACCTCGCAGTCAACGCCCTCCATGCCTCCTCCTTGCCATAAGCCCAATCGGGCCTAACCTGAAAAATCAATACGCATGTGAAGAACAAATGATGCAATTGCAACTTAGCATTAATATATAATCTCATCGACAATTTACTTACCTCGTCGTACTGTTCCGCGCTCATCGTCGAGCGTGACTTGACATTCTCGTGCTTCGGCAACGGCTTGCCCGATTTCGCCATGTTGTATTGACTCCTGGCGGTATGACCCTGGTTATAGAACTGCTAATTAGTCAACCTCTTACAATGAGCCTGGCGGTATGACCCTGGTCTTTTTATTATTTTTACTATAGATACGCCGACGGCCTGGCCGTCGGCTTAGGTCCATTTTCATTTTGTTGTTCTTTTTTTGTTTCTGTATTCTATTATGTTTTCAAACATGTAAATTATTTATTACTTCTATACTTTTTTACACAATTTTAATAGTTTCTCAAGCATGTAAATTCTTTTTACATCGTTCGCCTCCGAAACCCTAGATTGGGGGACCCGCAAATCTACCCCTATAAATTTCTCCGTACGAGGGTTGACCAATGGAATTTTGTCTCTATCTATGTTTCTTTAGCACATATAGACATGGAGAACCAAGGTTGGACACATTGATCTACCCCCTGCAGTGATTCCAACGCTCCGGCGGTCATTCACCTCCGAAACCCTAGATCGGGGGGGCCTGCAGATCTACCCTTATAGCTTTCTTCGTAGGAGGATGGACCAATGGACTTTTTTATCTATATATGTTTGTTTAGCACATATGTGCATGGAAAACCAAGGTTGAACACATTTCACCACATTATTCACACCGGTAGACACGTACCGGGAGTTTCCACATACGGATCGACGATTTTACTAAGTGTTAGCCCATGTCCGTGAACAACGTCAGACACATGACCTACATATGCCATCTACAAACATTAAATCACACTTATAAACATAACCTAGCTCCACATGCAGGTTTTCCAATGATTCCGGCTCTCCGACGGTCATTCACCTCCGAAACCCTAGATCGGGGGGCCCGCAGATCTACCCTTATAGCTTTCTCCGTACGAGGATGGACCAATGGACTTTTTTATCTATATATGTTTGTTTAGCACATATGTACATGGAAACCAAGGTTGAACACATTTCACCACATTATTCACACCGGTAGACACGTACCGGGAGTTTCCACATACGGATCGACGATTTTACTAAGTGTTAGCCCATGTCCGTGAACAACGTCAGACACATGACCTACATATGTCATATACAAACATTAAATCACACTTATAAACATAACCTAGCTCCACATGCAGGTTTTCCAATGATTCTGTCCCTCCGACGGTCATTCACCTCCGAAACCCTAGATCGGGGGGCCCCGCAGATCTACCCTTATAGCTTTCTCCGTACGAGGATGGACCAATGGACTTTTTTATCTATATATGTTTGTTTAGCACATATGTACATGGAAAACCAAGGTTGAACACATTTCACCACATTATTCACACCGGTAGACACGTACCGGGAGTTTCCACATACGGATCGACAATTTTACTAAGTGTTAGCCCATGTCCGTGAACAACGTCAGACACATGACCTACATATGCCATATACAAACATTAAATCACACTTATAAACATAACCTAGCTCCACATGCAGGTTTTCCAATGATTCCGGCCCTCCGACGGTCATTCACCTCCGAAACCCTAGATCGGGGGTGCCCGCAGATCTACCCTTATAGCTTTCTCCGTACGAGGATGGACCAATGGAATTTTTTATCTATCTATGTTTGGTTAGCACATATGTACATGGAAAACCAAGGTTGAACACATTTCACCACATTATTCACACCGGTAGACACGTACCGGGAGTTTCCACATACGCATCGACGATTTTACTAAGTGTTAGCCCATGTCCGCGAACAACGTCAGACACATGACGTACATATGCCATCTACAAACATTAAATCACACTTATAAACATAACCTAGCTCCACATGCAGGTTTTCCAATGATTCCGGCCCTCCGACGGTCATTCACCTCCGAAACCCTAGATCGGGGGGGCCCGCAGATCTACCCTTATAGCTTTCTCCGTACGAGGATGGACCAATGGACTTTTTTATCTATCTATGTTTGGTTAGCACATATGTACATGGAAAACCAAGGTTGAACACATTTCACCACATTATTCACACCGGTAGACACGTACCGGGAGTTTCCACATACGGATCGACGATTTTACTAAGTGTTAGCCCATGTCCGTGAACAACGTTAGACACATGACCTACATATTCCATATACAAACATTAAATCACACTTATAAACATAACCTAGCTCCACATGCAGGTTTTCCAATGATTCCGGCCCTCCGACGGTCATTCACCTCCGAAACCCAGATCGGGGGTGCCCGCAGATCTACCCTTATAGCTTTCTCCGTACGAGGATGGACCAGTGGACTTTTTTATCTATCTATGTTTGGTTAGCACATATGTACATGGAAAACCAAGGTTGAACACATTTCACCACATTATTCACACCGGTAGACACGTACCGGGAGTTTCCACATACGGATCGACGATTTTACTAAGTGTTAGCCCATGTCCGTGAACAACGTCAGACACATGACCTACATATGCCATATACAAACATTAAATCACACTTATAAACATAACCTAGCTCCACATGCAGGTTTTCCAATGATTCCGGCCCTCCGACGGTCATTCACCTCCGAAACATTAGATCGGGGGTGCCCGCAGATCTATCCTTATAGCTTTCTCCGTACGAGGATGGACCAATGGACTTTTTTATCTATCTATGTTTGGTTAGCACATATGTACATGGAAAACCAAGGTTGAACACATTTCACCACATTATTCACACCGGTAGACACGTACCGGGAGTTTCCACATACGGATCGGCGATTTTACTAAGTGTTAGCCCATGTCCGTGAACAACGTCAGACACATGACCTACATATGCCATCTACAAACATTAAATCACACTTATAAACATAACCTAGCTCCACATGCAGGTTTTCCAATGATTCCGGCCCTCCGACGGTCATTCACCTCTGAAACCCTAGATCGGGGGTGCCCGCAGATCTACCCTTATAGCTTTCTCCGTACGAGGATGGACCAATGGACTTTTTTATCTATCTATGTTTGGTTAGTACATATGTACATGGAAAACCAAGGTTGAACACATTTCACCACATTATTCACACCGGTAGACACGTACCGGGAGTTTCCACATACGGATCGACGATTTTACTAAGTGTTAGCCCATGTCCGTGAACAACGTCAGACACATGACCTACATATGCCATATACAAACATTAAATCACACTTATAAACATAACCTAGCCCCACATGCAGGTTTTCCAATGATTCCGGCCCTCCGACGGTCATTCACCTCCGAAACCCTAGATCGGGGGTGCCCGCAGATCTATCCTTATAGCTTTCTCCGTACGAGGATGGACCAATGGACTTTTTTATCTATCTATGTTTGGTTAGCACATATGTACATGGAAAACCAAGGTTGAACACATTTCACCACATTATTCACACCGGTAGACACGTACCGGGAGTTTCCACATACGGATCGGCGATTTTACTAAGTGTTAGCCCATGTACGTGAACAACGTCAGACACATGACCTACATATGCCATCTACAAACATTAAATCACACTTATAAACATAACCTAGCTCCACATGCAGGTTTTCCAATGATTCCGGCCCTCCGACGGTCATTCACCTCCGAAACCACAACCACCTCTTTTCTTCACTGGCTCATCAGTGTCCTGCTCTTGCTCAAGATCTTCACCCTAGAGCAAACCTTTTAGCTCTTTGCAAGCATCTAGCTAGGGAGGTAGACGATCCGGGCCCGCGCGGTACGGGTTAAATAAATAGGAAACACCGATAGCTTAATCAGGGCATCGGAACACAGACATGGTTTGTAATGACCCTAGCTATGACGTAACCAAACACAACCCAAGACAAATGTCCACCGGGCTACCCCCATCCGGAGAATATCTAGGGGGTAGACGATCGGGGGGACCAGCAGGTCTACCCCTATAGCTTTCTCCGTACCAGGGTGGACCAATGGACTTCTTGTCTCCATCTGTGCTTGTTTAGCACATATATATGTACATGGAGAAGCAAGGTTGGACACATTTCACCACAAGATCATTCACCTCCGGGAGTACACGTCTACACGTGTGCACAAATCTTTTTCTAAGTGTTATCGCATTCATGTATGAAGAAGGTCACACCCGGGATCTATGTTTTGCATCTATGGGCCTTCCACCACACTTGAACACATAAACTAGGTCCACATGCAAATTTTTGTGGGATTCCGACGCTCTGGCGGTTATTCACCTGCGACATCCTGCTTCGGAGGGGGGCCTGGCGGTTTACCCCTATAGCTTTCTCCGCATGATGTTTCAACAATGTACTTTTTGGTTTGTTAAGATTTGTTTAGGAAAAAACTACATGGAAAACAAGGTTGGGACCTTGTAACCTTTCGTAGCCCCTGGAATACCCGCAAACGGGTGTATTTCCACCTACATGTCCATGACTTTGAATAGTGCTATCACATGAATGTGAAAATGGTCACACCAAGGAGCTAGACATTGCATTTATGCATTGATATTACACCACACTTGGACACATACCCTACAATTAATCACATGCAAGTTAATGCGGTACTACGGCGGTCTTTCTTCACCGAAACTCGGCTTAGTCCGGGCGCGAGGCCGGGGCCGGCCGGGAGGGGGGCGGCGGTGTACTCTTATAGCTTTCTCCGCACGAGGTACAACTGTGGAGCATACATATTAATATAGTAATAGTAGCATAATATATTTTAATTTAATATTATAATTTGTTATTATATTATTTTATGTATTAATTAGTAGACATTAAAAGAATAAAGAGGCATACGTATATCGAGTGTTGAAATGAGATGATATATACTATAATTCCATTTCCAATATTATTTGATGTATTAGTATTAGTAATATAAGATTAAATAGTTAAACAAAAGAAAAAAGAAATGAAAAAAAAACACAACCCGGGGTCTACGCCGACGGCCAAAGGTCGGGGCCGTCGGCGTAGCCCCTGCTGGGCTGACGTCGTAACGTCCGGCCGTCACCGGGGCCCACCTGGCAGGCCTACGCCGACGGCCCATTAAACGTCGACGGCCGCCGTCGGCCTAAATTGGGCCTACGCCGACGGCGGCCCTCGGCCTAGGTACGGCTACGCCGACGGCTTTGGGACGCCGACGGCCCACCACCAGGGCTGACGAGCCGGGCCGTCTACGCCGACGGCCCCGACATTTGGCCGTCGGCGTAGGTTTCGGCCGTAGGCGTCAGCCTCCTCTCCCGTAGTGCTGCTGTGCAGCGATACTTTTACGGGAAGGAACCAACGGACCAAACTGGTCTGGATGTAGCTCGTATGCCAGTACGTCTTGTTTAGCATCCATCAGTGGCACTAGTAGTAGTAGTTGCTTGCTCAGCCAAGTCCTCGGCCTGAGCACCTTATGAGTGTCTTCCATGGCCACGAATTCAACACCATGTGCCATGTTATTCAGCAGGTGGCTGAGAGCAACCATCGGATCCTCCAAACTGAAGCCACCTTGCTCCATGACATCGCTGTACATGTCGAGTGGACGTCGATCGGCTTGCTCTCCTAATGGCGATTTCCACCTCCTGAACGGCGTCAATCATGCTGCTGGAGACACTCAGATCCTCATACATCAAGCGCCTCTCTTCCTCTTCCTATCAAGCACAAGAATGTGATCACCACCTTCTAAGGACCATCAAGGACAACGATGTTTGACTCATGGGTGTTTGAATAGGCAGGCATAAGTGAATCGAGCGACCCATGAAGCCCATATCATGCTTGTCGATAAGCAGCCCATAGTAGAAGATTTGTTGCATATGTGAGGGCTTATGGATAAGAGTGTTGACGAACTCTGCGTCTTGGGATGATCCTAAGGAAGAAACACGGCGTGGTTAGTTGTGATTGGCATGTTAGACAAGCTTAGACAATAGCTAACCGTGGTGTGGCCTTGGTGGTGTTTTGCATCTAAGAACATTGTATAGGTGTCATGATCTCATTGTGTGTCGCTAAGATATCCGAGCTTGGACACCTGGATCCATTTGGCTCCACTTCCTGTGGTGGTTGTACATCTAGGTTGAGGTGACATCTTGGCCATAGAACTCAAACACGTGCTTGGCAACAAAATTCAAGTACACCTTCTTGAATCCCTTGTCAATCCCCATCACATTGGCTATGATGTCACAATCTTGTGAACCACGAAGGTGGACATGAACAATTGCCGTTCATGGAGTTTCTCCTCCCAGCCTTGATGGTTGCCTTATGTGTAGGAACAACAACATTAGGCACATCCAATACATATGTTGGAGACATAGCACTTTCCTCAAAGACATTTGATTTCAAAGGCATCTGCTCCTTGATGATAGGTTGAGAGGTCTCAACATAGGACGACGGGAATTGGCTCTCGGACACACGATAGGCTGACTAAACTCTTGTGTGCTCCTGTCCTACAAATGTTAGCACCAGAACTAATGAAACACACTACACATGGACAGTAAGTAAGCATAGTATGCATGGATCATGAAGCTCAACACAACACCCTATGACTGATCTTCAAGCTCATAACATACCATGGAGTTCATACCTGCAAACTACTAGCATACTGCACATCCTCTAATTCATATGCTAGTACCACATCAACCATAGTATCATCCTTGCCGACATGGAAAACAACATGAACATGACCAAAGCGTACAAGAAAAATGACCAGCTACCAATACATCACCACTAGCTTCCACACATCACATTCTCACACATCGACAATCTACAATGCTATCACATGCTCACGGATATACTCCTACCACGTGATCACAAATCTAATCTAGAATGAGGAGGAGAGAGCGATTGAACGTATAGTCATCGGGGAAGCCGGATGAAGGCGTGAAACATGTCGGAGAAGAGGAGAAATACAAATCATCGCCGCCATCTACCATCAAGTGGAGGAGACATTCACTTGCTCGTTGATGACGAATTTGTGCGGTGGAGTGTTCGAAGAGGGGGGAATGAGGGCGGAGGTTTGGGCAATGATGCGATGATGGCTATATAGGGCTCCCACTTCAGCGGGCAATGACACAATGCCTCCCACCGCCTTTCGAAAACGCGCACGTGTTTGCACCATCTCCCCGCTCGCATGAACTCAACGTCGTGTTCCCATCCCCTACACCGCGTGAACCTGGTTGAGGGAAAACGGCCGATTCAACCACTTTTAGCGGGCCTGTCTAGGTGATGATTTAAGGTACGTGCTATGCAGGTCAAATAGTAAACGCAGATTATCAAACGGATAAATTTTGCATCCCACGGGTCTAATTGAATCTAATGCAGATTACCAAACGGCATTGACAGACGGAGCAGGCAAAGGATGTGAATGACCAAATATGTGAGGCGCTCAGGCAAAGCATGTGAGTATCAGTAACTGCAAGCAGTCGCTATCTATGTGGTCGCTCGTTGTCCATTTGATAGATAGGCAGAGTTATGTCCCCGCGACGAGCCCCTTCCTCATCATATTATTTACGCCCTTGTCTGATGTTATCTCAAGTAGCCAGGTAGCTCAAAAAAACATCAACCCTCCCTTCACCTAAGCAACACAACAAGTCCACAACTTGGTATGAATCTGAAAGTGCTACTCCCTCCTATCCATAATAAGTGTCGCTCCTCTAGTATAAAGTTTATACTAACTTAGTACAAAATGAGCGACACTTATTATGGATCGGAGGGAGTACAATTCTATTGTTCTACAGCTAAAAGAGCATCAGTACACTCTTTCACTCTCCAAAACTGAAGCTCTGATTTTACATTTTAGCTGCCGCATAAACACCACAATGATCCAGAATACTAGTTAGGCTCTGCCTTCGCTTGCCAGATCTTGTTAGCCACGAAAACAAGTTGGGGCACTGTCAAAGAAGACTCCTATCGCCTTTGCTCAGATTTTCACACTGGTAAAATAAATCTCAAGAACATCACTACTGGCTACATTACTTTGATTCAAAAGAATGCCTCGCCCACAACTAATGATTACCAGCCCATCACTCTGATCAATTGCTGCCTAAAAGTGATAATAAACTTCTGGCTAATCGTCTTCAGAAGGTTATCTTGAGGAATATTCACTGGAATCAATATGGTTTTCTCCGAGGCCATAGTATCCAGGACTGTTTAGCTTGGGACCCCAAGACATTCATCACTGTCAAGCTTCTCAACCCAGAGAATCCATATGCAACAGTCTAACCAGAATTAAGGAACATAACCAAAATGGTTATCAACACAGCTCAATCAAAACAAGAATTGAAAACACAGTAGAGGTGCATGAGAGTGATGAGCTACAAAGTAGAAGGGTACTACCTCAATATTGACTAAACATACGACTTAGTGACGTATGTTCTCTAGTAGGTTTGTAAAGCTGCAGATTGTTTGATATCATCAATCAAAGACCATGCCGGTTTCATACTTAAAAGGAAACAGCTTTCTTTATACTCATTGTATATGTTGTAACATACATGGAAAAGCCAATTCAGAAGGAGATATATAACAAATAAATCTTCCTAATGCATAAAAGCAGGGCAAATCAATACTTAAGACTTGGGTAGCAAATTGTGCACTAAAGATATATTTGCAGGCAAATAAACATTTCAAACATAGATAATATATTATCTCACATTTGCCCCAATACAAGGAGCTAAAGATAGAGTGACATCAATAATTATTACATGAAAGCAAATAGATTAAGTGACTAGGTTCATTCTTACAGTTTCTTCATGGCTAACCAACATTGCTCAAACCAACAAAAGGGCATGCACTCAGAAATGCACGTAAGACTTATCCAATACACATCATCAACCAGAAGGTTTGGGATATTCACAACAACAGATATTTACTAGGAGTAAAACACTAGAGCCATGCTAAGTATGTAAGGCTTCACTGACCATCTGACGTCCATTCCGCAAAAGAGGGAGTGTAAGGTAGACCTTCCAAGAATTCTCCAGAAGTGCATATAACATGCACTTTCTGGTTATCCATATCGTATGACAATGCCTTCTCCTTATTGTCAGTAAGGAAAATCAAATTACATTCTGGATGAATTGCGAACATCGAGTAGGACTCATCGGTCTTGCGACAATCCCTTCCAAACAGTTTGAAACAGCTAACAGTGCACTTTAGGGTCCACTTGCCGCTGTCATAATTCTCAAGAACCCAAACAGAGAGTTGGCAATCGTCTTGATTCTTTATACGCCAAGCAAACAAGCGTCCCTGGGACCTCCCAATGGAAACATCACCATACTTATTTGTCACGCCATGTGGCATCTTAATTTTCCTCCAAGCTTTACTTTTCATATCCACCGTGACTATTACCGAATAACGAGTGGGGAAATGCATAGTGTTATTCAGGAAGGTGCTTTCTAGATAACTGATTGAATATGTACTAGAATCATTGCACTGCGTGAAAGTCCATCCTCCAGTATCTGATGAGTAGATCATGTCCGCGGACAGACCATATGTACGAGATGAGTTCAGGGGCACAAACACGACAAAACGGGAAGGAATGGCCGGGTCAAAACCTAAGAAGTATTTGCCTGGGCAGAAAAATGGAAGGTGGTCGGGCAATTCTATAGGAGGCAACAAAGTCCACTCCTGAGTGGCAGGATTGCAGACAACGTAATCGAATTCCTCGGCCTCGGGCCATTTGAGACATTTCTCTGTTTCCCCATTTGGAAGAGAATTCCAACCGGATTGCTTAGGATAGGGAAATTTCCAGCATTTGCAAAGGAGAAGGCTGGCGCTGCATTGTGTGACACTGAAATGCTTATAGCTGCTGCGTAGGAAAGGGAGGTCAGGGTCGACCATGGGAGGGCCTTTCCCGGACAAATTGCGGAAACGGCAACCTTGATCGTAGTAGAAGAAGCCAGACATGGCCTGCGGCGACCTCTTGCGGACGTCAGAGTGGGAGCAGAGAGCGAGCCACTCTTTGGACACAGACTTGACGCGGCACAGCAACGTGTAGGGCAACCGCGACAGGATCTCCATGAGAACGTCGTCCGGGAAGCTCGCCGCGGGAACCTCCTTCCCCTGATGTACATGCTTATGTTTCTTGTTCCCCTCCTTCTAAAAAACGGTACAAAGAATTCATTCAGGTTCTCAGTGCCAACTCCTGGACCTAGGATTGGAAGGGGGATGGGAGCAAACCTTAGATTCCAGGGGAATGACGGCGAGGCCAGGCAACGGCGGAAGATGCGAAGACCGGGAAGGATCCTCCTCGTCCAGGCCTCCGTGGGCGGTTGCCGGCTCCCCGTACCCGAGCTCGCCACAGCCTTCTACTGGCGGAATTGGCGCCTCCAGTTCGGCGCCCTCGGTAGCGGCTGTCACCGGCCGGCGGCGCAGGTCGGCTCGTCGAGGGTTTGGTGATGGGATGGGAGGGGCGGCGGCGGTTGTTTCTTCCGTCATCGGCGTCGTCGCGTGCGACGGACGGACTGGAGTTTTAGACAGGCTGGGCAGGTGAGGTCGGCCCAATTAATTAAGATGCTCTCGGTCCGTCCGTCCGTCAACTTTCTTTTTAGCGTGAAAATCTTTCCCTAATAATAAAGGAAGATAAGTTTCTCCTTACCTCAGGCATTTTTTTCATAAAACCCCCTGATCTTTTTGGTAATTAAGCGCGGTCCAATAATAAGTGAAAAACGATTCGCTCTGGTAAAAAAATTGGAGCGAATAGAGAAACCCCCTGACCGTATGGGCCAATTCAAGCCCATAGCGTGCCTAGCTCGCATGACAAGCCCACAGTACAAATGAGAAATAAGCTTTTACGTAAAAATAATATACATAGCAGGTAATTTTTCATATTATTCTAAAAAAAGGTGATTTTTATATAGTAACAACTAATGCCTCATCGTTTACATAAAAGCTAATATTTTTTATGGGTAGATTTCTGTTTATCTTATAAGAAAAAAAATATGTACAATCCGTTGTGACAGGACCAGGTTATCACATGCAAACAAATATGACAACTTCATTTTATGAATTAAAAATAAGATTAAAAGAAAAAAATTAATATTGTTTCGTAAGAACTTCACATGAAATTTATTTATTTAAATAATGTAATATATAACTGGTATTTAAACTTGATAAAAACATTTTTAAATATATAAAATTCTGAATAGCAAGTTAGAGAAAAACAACATCGATTTTAATACAAAATTTGTATGCAGTTCACCAAAAATGTACATATAGACATAAGGATAGTAGAATTATGTAAACTTTTTAATAATGTTAACGTTGTTAGTGTAACATTAAAGCCGATTATTTGATAAGTTTCTTTCTCTTTTCTGTTTCACTCATGACCATGGATCTCAAGCAATATAAATGGATGGCAAAAGATAAGGTTTGCTATCAAGTGCTAAATCACCAGAAAAACCTGGATTGCTGCTGACGGGAGGCGTTTAGGTCTGCCAAGAACCGATTGATGAACTGTTGGAGTTCGGGGCAGAAAACACAAATTTTTCATAACCTACGAGACCCATACCCAAGACCTGTGCTATGGCGATGCAAGTAACAGACAGAAATAGATCACATACCAGTATGTAGTCCGTTAAGTGGGAAACGTTCCCGCATGAACGTGGTTGGTGTAGTCGTACCGGCAATCCCCGATGCCGCGCAGATCCACGATGACTCCTGTAGCCACCCGATCCTTGTAGACCGATGACGGGATTACGTCCCCGTCGGAACGTTCTGATGAAGACCTCGCGATACGACCACGACGATGAAGTAGCACCACAAGTGTAGTGCCTCGTGGGATTATACACATACAGTATACCCGACGTCCCTCCGGGCTCCGAACCAGTAGAGCAGCGGAAAGAAGATGGATTCGGATCCCGATTCCAGCAGCACGACGGCGTGCGTATAGTGGAGAAATCCCCAACCAAGTGTAGACTCCAAACAAGGGGAGTCCACTCGAGGAAGGAGAAAGGAGGGAGAGAGAGATTAGAGAAACTTGTCTCAAAACAATTTGTATGAAGAAAAAGGGCACCCTACCCCTCCTTATATAGGCCAAGGAGGGGTGCCACCCTCCCCTCCACTTCCGGGGTGGGACTAATCCTAAGTGAGGGTTTTTTGGCGCAGCCCTAAGGGGGTGGGCCCCCTCATGGCGCCATGGCCCATGCGGGAGGACTCCCTCTCCCCCTAATGGGCCCTATGAGGCCCATATGCCTTTTCTTCCATTTTTAATTATATTTAAATACATTTTAATATTTAATTCAAATAATTAAATAATAAAACATATATTAAATATATTTTGAACCTTTCAAAATACCCGGAACAACTTCCGGCCTTCATCGGAACAATTCTGGTGTTCTCTCCAATTTCTCCGGTGATCCCGAATCAATCCTTACTGCGTCGAGTACCCTTAAGTGTAACACCCTACGGTCCGGGAAACAGCAGACATGATCGAGACAATTCTCATTGATCAATGACTAATCAATTGGACCTGGTTACAATCCTTGATATCCCCTGCGCTTCCATTGAAAGAACTTCAATCGCTGTTGGATCCGTTAACCGTGTGCCTGTTCCCTTTGTCCTATGGTACTTTGCTTATCCGAGGTTTGATCATTGCTATCCAATATACCTAGTTCGTCCTCGTTCTCAACAAACAAGTTTACTCGTTCCCGTGATATTACAACTCCGTGACCTAGTCACACGTTTGCAAACTTTATGATGCAATATCACCGAGTGGGCCCAGAGTACCTATCCGTCACACGGATGGACAAATCCCGCTTTGATCTATTTGCATACTCATCAACCATCTATTTCGGAATACCCAAAGTGCACCGTTATGGCCAGCATATTTCAGTCAGGCGGTGGGATACAAATCAAAGTCTCCTCATAGATGACAATTACATATGATCATTACGGTCAAAGGATCTGGTCACTACGTTATAGTTATCGCAATGTCGAACTATGTCACTTGATCACATCGTAACACTTCTGGTGGGTGTATGTCCATCATATCATTATCCAATGATACGACTCCATTGTCAACAGACGCAATTGTCTCATGATCAGGAAACCTTGATAATCAATCGCCCAATGGACTAGTATACTAGGGTTTACTAGGGACCTGGTTGTTTGTATACCACACCTGTATTAATGTTTCCGCTTAATACATTTATAGCATAGTATCAAACGTATTATGAACTAATGGAATATGCTTGATAAAACATATTTTATTTGCCTCTAGGGCACATTCCCAACAGTCTCCCACTTGCACTAGAGTACAAATAATCTAGTTGCATTTTCTCTGGATCATAACTCCTTATTGATCATGCTTGCCCGTGGAAGAGGTTGTATCAACGGTCTGGGTACCATTCAGAACCGTATGTCCTTTTGCAAATCATAATGTCACCTAATTTGACATTCCTTCATTATCCACTATAATGGTGAGGTATATATATTTGGCGGTGAAGTGAGACTTCGTTTGCAGTGTCATAGCAATGACATCCGGTGGGTCACGCGGACTTTCCCATAGTCATGCACACTTGAAACTTACTCAATCAGAAGTCGAACTTCTTAAGCCATAATATAACTCCTGCTACTTCTAAAGCAGCCACATCAATGTAGATTCAATCCTTAGTGCATTGTATGCAACTTTGATGTCTAACCATGTTTCTTTCGACTTAGGCATTCATTAGTATGATATCTCAATTTTCTAGGTTAGTGTCAAAACTTGAACCAGCATAACATTTATGGTCAAGTCCATTATCCTTTACAAATTTGAGATGTATCCTGAGTTCTCTTCAGACACTGAAGGATAAACTTAACTCTTTGTTCAATGATTTACTCATAAATCATATCACAACATGTTCTTACTACTAAGAACTTGGGTCACATTACGTCGAGTACATAACTCTGGTTTTATATGAAAGAACCTATGACAAAGGCATAGAGGATCCAACACATCCATTTCTTTCATTAACCATTAACCATTGTTCTTGTACTGAGATTAACTCAACACTTCTTTTGGATATACAAGTAAGGACCACTTCTTGACTTGTCCCATTCTGAACTTCTTCAGAATCTTATCCAGGAAAGTATTACGACTCAATGTTATTAAACACATATCTATCTTAATAGATCTTCAATGCTTAATACTTATTCATCTTCATTTATGAAAGATTCAAATAATCATTAACACCAACTGCACCATTGTGACGCCCCCAAAATCAGACCGTGTACAGTAATCATACACACAGGGTACACGACTGAGATTAGGGTGCCACGGTGATAATATCACAGCACAACACTAAACACAAAAGGATAAACAAATATATTACAATAGAGGGGGTCACGCGGACCCGAACATATAAGTTATACAAGCCATAATATCTGAGTACAGACATAGATAGTCAAGTTTTGCCTTAAGAAGGCTAGCACAAATCACATCAGAGATACAGAACGAAAAGGCGAGGCCTCCTGCCTGGAATCCACAGTACTACTCCTGGTCAAGGGGGAACTCGACGTCGTAGTAGGCGCCTCCGGGGTACTCCTGCTCCTGGGCTCCAACGTCGGCTGCAGCGGCCGATCAGGCAAAACAGTAAAGGAAATAAAGCAGGTGAGTATCTAGTATACCCGCGAGTCTTACGTCCGCTACTAAGCATTATGCATTGTATCAACGGAATGAAGAGGCTGTATATAGTGGACTGAAGACAGAAATTCAGAGCAAGGGTAAGAAGCTAGGCCTATCGAAGACTAGCATCTTCCGACGGTGTCTTGCAGCATGAGGTAAGAATCAGCCAACAGTTTATATAAAACAGTAAGGTAGCAATGAAGCAGAAGTTGCTGCAACATTGAATAATAATAAGTTGTAATAATTAACAATGCCTCCGAGTTCACCTCCTCGACATCCCCGCGAGGAAAGGAACCCGGAACCATACAGTTTAATAATAGTTTCTAGTGGTAAGATCCAGCTTCAGCATAAAGTGTCCTGTTACCGTGGACACGGCTATCGATAGATCAATTCTTCCCTGCAGGGGTGCACTTGTGTTACGCTACACGCACGGATCTCCAGGGTGGCGGGAACCTTGTTAGGGAACGCTCCACCGAGGCTATCCGACACTTCATAGCCCATCTTTCAAACTCAACAGAGAGGCCATCCGCCGGTCTAAATCCTAAGTACTCAGGGCCTTGGACCCCAACCCTGACGTACTCCTGCACGGTGCGTGGGTGGCCGGGAAGCCGTAACAAAAACAACACAGCTCGAGCCAAAGAAGACAGCGCACTTCCCGGCAATCAGCCCGCGGTACTGCTGACGTCTGAAGAGTCTTCGGACGACACTAAGAAGCGGAGGAGCCCACACTCATAATCCCACGGGTAGGTAGTGCGTACATGGCATATAGCCAACTCAAGACATTCACTAAACCATTTAGCATTTTAATTAACCTGTGTGACAACCGTTATCGTTGCCTCGACTTAACTGACCCGCGGACAACGACAGCAGCCAGGACCACCAGTACATCGGTGCCTGCCCTGTCGTCCCACCAAGTCACTGCGGTTACCAACAAGGTGAACCGTCTCCTTACCTTGTCTCGCGTGTGCTCCGGGAGGAGCTCGACTTTCGTGGGTTGGTAACTCTCGCGGCCAACGATCAGGGGCCAAGCACACCGGTACACTGGTCGTGCCCTCCCTGTCGTCCCGTCGCAATACCTCTCGCAGGCACCGTTGGGTCGCCCGACTTCTTACCTGAAGGACAACCGTTTCCAGTACCCTATGGCAGTAAGACAAAGTCAGCCTCGAGTGGAGTACAAGGATTACTCCTTGATAGCTCACACTTGAGGTGACTAGGCATAACCCAGGTAGGGGCCTTAGACGGAGTCTGCATTGTACCGTACCTGTGCAGTTATAATATTTATATCCGCGTTCACTTCCCTGAGTGATCACGGCCCTCTATCTAATCCTAGCTAACAATGCGCAGGGTCCACTGCTGAATAATGCATAATAATAATAATAGGCAGCATCGGATAAAGGAAGGCACATCAAGGGGCGACAAAAATCAGGCTATGCAGTTGAATAGGATTGTAATCGTAGCAGCAGCAGTAACAATGCCTAGTGCAAGAATAGTACGGAAAGATAGGCGATATCTGGGGAAGAGAATGGCTCTGCTTGCCTGCAAGCTCGACGGTAGTAGTAGGGTCGTCGACGACGTAGTCGTACTCAGCAGCGGTGTAGTCGACGGCAGTAGCGGGGTCTACCGGAGATTAAAGGGGGAAGAAAACAATAAATACACAACAATAATAGCAATACAAATGCAAGACATAACAGATGAAATGTAAACGGGGTTCTATCGCAGTGTAAGGCAATATGCTCGGAGCGGGAATTCATCTGAGGATGAACTGCCGGCTCCGGGTGATTACCGGACAGGGTGTCCGGAGGGGGAAGGATCAAGCCGGAGGTGTCGTGGTTACCGGAACAACATAAGAGGGGTGTATCCGTGCTATTTGAACCATTCCGGACAACTTTCGTGTTCGGAATAAATTCATCCGGGCACTCTAACAGTACCGGACAATTTATCGGACAGGCGGTCCGGAGGGGGAATGTTCGACGTTCGTAGTGTTAGAGGGGTGTGGTATACATACGGATAGCGTATTCGTATTCGTTGTATTTTTCTGATCAACTTTCATGTATAAAGTTTTTGAATCCGAGTTACGGTTTAAAAGTTATTGAATTTCAAAGTTTTAAATCATTTTAAATGATTTTCTGGATTTTCTTTTATTATTTATTTAAACATTATCCAAAACATTATCCACAACATTATCCAGAACAGTGCTGACATGTGGGACCCGCATGTCAGCCTCTGTTATTTATAAAACATTTTATAAAATTCAGAAATTGCCTCTGGACCCACATGTCAGTGATTAAATTTTAATTAATTGGATTAACCTAAATCATTAAGTTAATTAATTAGAGGGGACCCACCTGTCAGTGACCTAAACTCTTACTAATAGTTTTGTTATTTTTAACCGGTGCTTAAGTGGGATGGGACCCACATGTCAGTGACTATTAGGGGTGAGATTAACCCCTAATCAACTGGCTGACACCGGGGTCCCACCTGGCAGCCTCACCGGAACCTCACCGGAGGCTCGCCGGCGGCGAGGTCGAGCTAGCCCTCGATTCCGAGCGCCGTTGGAGGCGCCGCTGGTGGCAGTCGACGGAGAGCTCGAATCCGCGTCGATTTGGAGTGGTCTCGCGAGCTGGGACGCACGGAGGTGAGTGCATCTTCATCAATGGCGGCGAAGGTCGTCGGGCTCCAATGGCGAATGCATATACGGGTCGAACTCGAGCTAGCTACTGGTCCAAATCGAGCATACGCAACACGGGGGACCTACTGGTGCACTTGGCGTGGACTGGGACGAACCAAAACGACGACTCCGACGACGTGCCACGACGGCCGGAGCAAGCGAGTTAGGAGAGAAGGCTACGGCGTTATCGGGACTCATCGGGCGGTTGGGGGTGGTGAGGGTGCTCACCACGAACGCGTCGGAGTTGGCAGCGGGCTCGGGGACGTCGTGGTGGCGCCGGATTTCCTCCGCGATGCCGCGGCGACCGGAGTTGGGGGAGATGACCGTGTGCTCGGGGTGGAGGCTCCCGGCTTGAATTCGTCGCAGTAGTCGACGTAATCGACGACGGCGCACCCGGTGGACACGTCTTCGAGGGCTAGGGAGCTTGCCGGCTGCGAGTGGGCGCGGTCATGGCGACGGCGAGCTCGGGCGGACCTTTCCCTGGCGATGGCGAGAGGAGGAGGAGGGGAAGGAGAGGGTGAGCGCGTCCAGGAGGTCGAGGGCTTCATCCTTATCGCGACAGCGGCGGCTGGGAGCAGTTGGAGGGCGGGGCCGGGCTGGCAGCGGCGCTTCCACGACGGCCGGCCGTACGGGAGCAGTTGGGGCAGGTGAGGGAGGAAGAAGACAAAGGAAGCGGGCTGGGCTGAGGTGGGCCTCGCCCCAGGCGAGGTTTAAGTGTTTTTCCCACTTTCTGGTTTTCTGTTTATTTAAATTCTTTTCCGTAATTGACTTGTTAACCCTAGCATTTTTGAAAAATATAATTGGTGTTTGTAAATTAGTTTTATATATTACTGAGGTGCCACAAAAAGTTGTGCAGCAAAATAAATTCATTAGGTATTTCTTTTAAATATTAAATGCCCAAAGTAGGGGTTTTAACCTACTGTTTGAATTGTTTACAATTTTCTATAACTCCAAAAATTACCAAAGTTGGTCCAACATGATTATAATGATTTTAGGTAATTTACAAAAATGGTTCCATGATTTTTGGAACAACTTTATTTGAGCACTTTTGTTTTATTTTCCATTTGAGGTTGTTTCATCTAGGGTTTGATTTCTTGATGAGCAAAATGCATTGGGCTTTGTGTTTTGATTACCAACCAGCATGGTTTGGATGGAGCAGAAGCAAAGTTTGATTAGGGACAGGGGATAACAGTGCTTAACAAACAGTGATAGTCAACAGTGATGATGATTACTGTTACAAGCATCTGAGGGTGTTACAAATCTCCCCCACTACAAGAATTCTCGTCCCGAGAATTTAAGTGGTAGCGAGGAAAAGATCGGGGTATTCATCGCGAAGGCGATCTTTGCGTTCCCAAGTGGCTTCATCTTCAGAATGATTCGACCACTGAACCTTGAGGAACTTGACGGTCTTGTTGCGGGTTCGACGCTCAGACTGATCGAGAATGCGGCTCGGATGTTCTCGATAAGTCAAGTCTTGTTGCAGCTCGATCATATCATGCTCCACTTCGCGGATAGGATCCTTGAAGCAGCGACGGAGTTGCGACTCATGGAAGACATCATGGACCTGGGAGAGGTTCGGCGGCAATTCCAACCGGTATGCCACGGGTCCACTCCTGGAAAGGATACGGAACGGGCCAATGTAGCGAGGAGCCAACTTGCCCTTGATACCGAAGCGATGAGTGCCCCTCATGGGAGTGACGCGGAGGTATGCGTATTCACCAGGTTGATACTCCATTTCACGGTGTTTGCGGTCATAGTTGCTCTTCTGGCGAGACTGAGCGGCCTTCAAATGTTCACGGATGACGTGAACTTGGTCTTCAGCCTGCTGAATAATATCCGGGCCAATGAGTGCACGTTCCCCAGTTTCTGACCAACTCAGAGGGGTCCGACACTTACGTCCATAGAGAACTTCATAGGGTGCCATCTTCAGACTAGCGTGATAGCTATTGTTGTACGAGAATTCAGCAAATGGAAGAGATTCCTTCCATTTCTTGCCGAAGGAGATGACACAAGCTCGAAGCATATCTTCAAGTATTTGATTGACGCGTTCGACTTGGCCCTGTGACTGGGGGTGATAAGCGGTGCTGAGATGCAGAGTAGTCCCCAGAGCTTCTTGGAAACTCCGCCAATATCTTGAGGTGAAAAGGCTGCCACGATCTGAACTGATCTCCATCGGAATACCGTGGAGCGACACGATTTGGGCGATATACAATTCCGCTAACTGAGCCACCGTGATCTTCTCCTTGACTGGTATAAAGTGAGCAACTTTGGAGAACCGGTCGATGACGACAAAGATAGCATCGTTACCTTTCTGTGATCGGGGAAAACCGGTGACGAAGTCCATCTGAACTTTGTCCCACTTCCATACAGGGATTTCAGGTGGTTGTAGTTTTCCAGAGGGTTTTTGATGTTCCCCCTTGACGCGACGACAAACGTCACATTCAGAAACATATCGGGCAATGTCTTGCTTCATGTTAGGCCACCAGAATTGCTGACGAATGTCTTGGTACATCTTGGTGCTCCCAGGATGAATGGACAACGGGGTATCGTGAGCCGCTTTCATGACCTTCGGGGTCATATCCAGGTTCTCATGCCTGCCCTTGCTGTGAGTAACCACTAAACGGTTCTGGTAGAACGCCGCACCATTGCTATCAAGGGTGAAGGGTGAGGGTCTCCCATTGGCGATATCGCGCTTAATCTTGTGTACGAAATCATCATAGAACTGTATACACTTGACGGATTTGACGAGATCCGGTTCAATGACCAGGTTATTTGCACAACCTTGAGGGACAATCTCGAGGTTCAACTTTTGAAAATCTTCATACAGAGGTGGTTGTTCTAGCTGCACCTCAAGTTCACTACAGTAAGCTTTACGGCTCAGGGCATCAGCCATCACATTAGCTTTGCCAGGGGTGTAATGAATATCCATGTTAAAATCGGCTATTGTCTCGAGCCATCGTTGTTGACGAAGATTCAGGTCTGGCTGAGTAAACAAGTACTTCAGGCTTTGGTGGTCGGTGTAGATCTCGCAACGATTACCAACGAGGTAATGTCGCCACAGCTTTAATGCATAAATTACTGCTGCCAATTCGAGATCATGTGTTGGGTATTTGTCCTCGTGAGTACGCAACTGACGAGAGCCATAAGCAATCACCTTGCGTTCTTGCAATAGGACACAGCCTAATCCTTGACGAGACGCGTCGCAATATATCACGAAGTCCTTCTGAGTATTAGGGGGAGCAAGCACCGGGGGAGAAGTTAGCTTGTCCTTGAGGGCTTGAAAACTTTCTTGACATTTATCTGTCCACTCAAACTTGACGCCTTTGTGAAGTAGATTAGTTAGAGGCCTGGCAATCTTGGAGAAATTCTCGACGAAACGGCGGCAATAGCTAGCGAGCCCGAGGAAACTGCGGACTTGCTTGACGGTCTTGGGAGGAGTCCAGTCAAGAATAGCCTGGATACGTTCTGGGGTGACGGCAATGCCATCCTTGGAAATCACATGTCCAAGGTAGGTTACTTCGGGAATCCAGAACTCACACTTAGAAAACTTAGCGTAGAGTTTGTGTTCTCGTAGCTTCTCCAGTATAAGACGAAGATGTCCAGCATGTTCTTCTTCATTCTTGGAATATATCAATATATCATCCAGATAAACCACGACGAACTGGTCGAGGTACTCCATGAAAATATAATTCATCAATCTGGAGAAGGTGGCTGGAGCATTGGTTAAGCCAAAGGACATGACGGTGTACTCGTATGAACCATAGCGAGTAATGAAGGCAGTCTTCGGAATATCCTCATCACGGACCCGGATTTGGTGATAACCCAACCTCAAGTCGAGTTTAGAAAACACCTTAGATCCGGCAAGTTGATCATACAGATCATTGATCCGGGGAAGTGGGTATTTGTTCTGGATGGTGGCTTGGTTAATGGGCCGATAATCTTGGACCAGTCGGTTTGTCCCATCGCTCTTCTTGACAAAGAGCAAAGGTGCTCCCCAAGCTGAGGAACTGGGGCGAATGAATCCTTTCTGAAGTGCCTTGTCGATTTCCTCCTTAAGTTCAAGGAGTTCATGTGGCGGCATCTTGTAAGGACGCTTGGCAATAGGAACAGTGCCCGGCTTCAAGTCGATGACGAATTCAACTTCTCTGATCGGGGGTATTCCCGGCAGTTCTTCTGGGAAGACGTCAGGAAAATCGCGAACGACTGGAACGGTCTCGATGCCTTCGAGGGGGGCGACATTCAAAGCATTCACCATAAATATATGTGTTTCGGCATCACGGGAAACTCGGGTGGTGTGGTTAACAATCCCGCCGGAGGGGTGTAAAAGACGGACAGAGCTGGTGCCACAGTACAGTGCGGCATCGTGAACTTTCAACCAATCCATTCCCAGGATGAGGTCTATGGTGGAGGTTTTTAGGATGATGGGGGACACAAGGAATATAATCCCTTCGACGTCAATGGTGACATCGTGTACCATCATGGAGGTTTGGCAACGCCCTCCAGGGGTGCGAACCATCATCGGTGGGTTCATCTTCTCAAACGTAATGTTACGCGATAATGCAAATGCTTCCGACATGAATGAATGCGATGCTCCTGTATCAAATAAAACAGTAGCAGGTGCGGAATTAACGAGAAGGGTACCCATCACGGTAGCGGGTTGTTGCTGAGCTTCTTCAACATTGATGTTGTAAGCATGTCCGCGAGCATGAGCAGCAGACCCAGTATTATAGTTGGGGGTCCTGTTGTTGCCACGGCCATTTCCACAACCAGCGGGGTGAACTACCAGTTGCTTCTGTTTCTGGGGGCACTCTCTAGAAAAATGCCCTGGTTGGCGGCACGTGAAGCATAATCCATCCTGAGGACGAAGGGGTGTAGCATTGGGTGGTGCAGGCAGAGCTCTTGGCATCTGCGGTGGCGGAGGCAGACGGGGTGCTGCATAAGACGGCCTTGGAGCAGGGACAGCTGAATGAGTCACACTGGTAGGGAGCCAGATACGACGCTTCTGCGTTGCGCCCAAAGATGAGCCAACGTCACGGTAGCGCTTCAGAGAGTTCTTATGCTCCATCTGGGCAGTCTCGACGGTGATAGCCTTGTTCACCATGGTGGCGAAGTTGGCGAAATCATGAACGGCAAGAGCGAGCCTGAGTTCTGGGTTGAGGCCACGACGGAACTTCTGCTGCCTGCGAGCATCAGTGGTGATCTCTCCCTCCGCATAGCGAGAGAGGTTGAGGAACTCGCGTTGATAGGCTTCAACAGTCATATCGCCCTGAGTGAGGTTACGGAATTCTTCCGCCTTGCGATCCATGATCCCCTGAGGAATGTAGCGGGCGCGGAAAGCAGACTGAAATTCATCCCAAGTGATGACTTCTTCGACTGGCAGGGAACGCTTGTGGGTGCTCCACCACTGAGCAGCGGCGCCTTTCAGATGATAAGACACAAAGTTCACATAGTCGGCTGGATCGACATTAGCAGACTCCAGCTCGTGAGTGATGTCGCGCAGCCAGTCATCAGCATCCAGCGGCTGAATAGTGTTGCGGAACATGGTGGGGTTGAGGCGGGTGAAGTCGTGCAGAGTCACGGTGGCATGCTGATGGTGGTGCCCATTCTGATTCGGCTGGGGGAACTGAGCCATGATATTCTGCATGAACTGACGGTTCATCTCGAACTGCTGCATCATCGCGGCCATGTAATCCAGCGGCGGAGGTGGGTCGTTGGCAGAACGACCACGACCACGACCACCACGACCAGCCATCCTGCTAGAATTTAACAGGGGTATTTCAGCGATGAAAATTTAACGAGATACCGGAATTAAGCCTGAAGTAAAACGACAACGTAAAGGGGGCGCAGATATATAAAGGAGTAGTCATATAAGACTTACACATGCGCACACCGAATCAATCGAAAATCGGGCAGCGTAACGTCGTAGAAATTAAGGAAAAAGGACTCTCTAGGCGGCGCACAGACCGCGGTAAGGATTACACGACGCGACATAGATTCCACTATGTCAATCACGCCGCAAGAAAAGTGTTGGTCACAGGAGTTGATGCCAGAGAACGCGCGGCCTGCCCAGAATGAGAATGGGATCCGCGGTCTGGGATCTGGCGTACGACGCCTGCAACACGACTCAATCAATGGGGGATGCACCAGAAAACTCCGGGTGGAATCAAGAGAACATGATCCTAATGTCAGCTTTTGTAAAACTTACCAGCAAGGATAAGAGAGCAGATTCCCAGAGCATAGGTAAGGAGAAAAGGATCCTAATACCATAGATATCACACGTAGTGACATCGATGTGGGCCCGTAAGCCAAATATTAAGTTAGCAAAATAGTTTTTCATAGTCTAGACTCAACTTCGACCAGGTAATGGTGGGGTGGCTTCCTACAGGCAGTCGGCTCTGATACCAACTTGTGACGCCCCCAAAATCAGACCGTGTACAGTAATCATACACACAGGGTACACGACTGAGATTAGGGTGCCACGGTGATAATATCACAGCACAACACTAAACACAAAAGGATAAACAAATATATTACAATAGAGGGGGTCACGCGGACCCGAACATATAAGTTATACAAGCCATAATATCTGAGTACAGACATAGATAGTCAAGTTTTGCCTTAAGAAGGCTAGCACAAATCACATCAGAGATACAGAACGAAAAGGCGAGGCCTCCTGCCTGGAATCCACAGTACTACTCCTGGTCAAGGGGGAACTCGACGTCGTAGTAGGCGCCTCCGGGGTACTCCTGCTCCTGGGCTCCAACGTCGGCTGCAGCGGCCGATCAGGCAAAACAGTAAAGGAAATAAAGCAGGTGAGTATCTAGTATACCCGCGAGTCTTACGTCCGCTACTAAGCATTATGCATTGTATCAACGGAATGAAGAGGCTGTATATAGTGGACTGAAGACAGAAATTCAGAGCAAGGGTAAGAAGCTAGGCCTATCGAAGACTAGCATCTTCCGACGGTGTCTTGCAGCATGAGGTAAGAATCAGCCAACAGTTTATATAAAACAGTAAGGTAGCAATGAAGCAGAAGTTGCTGCAACATTGAATAATAATAAGTTGTAATAATTAACAATGCCTCCGAGTTCACCTCCTCGACATCCCCGCGAGGAAAGGAACCCGGAACCATACAGTTTAATAATAGTTTCTAGTGGTAAGATCCAGCTTCAGCATAAAGTGTCCTGTTACCGTGGACACGGCTATCGATAGATCAATTCTTCCCTGCAGGGGTGCACTTGTGTTACGCTACACGCACGGATCTCCAGGGTGGCGGGAACCTTGTTAGGGAACGCTCCACCGAGGCTATCCGACACTTCATAGCCCATCTTTCAAACTCAACAGAGAGGCCATCCGCCGGTCTAAATCCTAAGTACTCAGGGCCTTGGACCCCAACCCTGACGTACTCCTGCACGGTGCGTGGGTGGCCGGGAAGCCGTAACAAAAACAACACAGCTCGAGCCAAAGAAGACAGCGCACTTCCCGGCAATCAGCCCGCGGTACTGCTGACGTCTGAAGAGTCTTCGGACGACACTAAGAAGCGGAGGAGCCCACACTCATAATCCCACGGGTAGGTAGTGCGTACATGGCATATAGCCAACTCAAGACATTCACTGAACCATTTAGCATTTTAATTAACCTGCGTGACAACCGTTATCGTTGCCTCGACTTAACTGACCCGCGGACAACGACAGCAGCCAGGACCACCAGTACATCGGTGCCTGCCCTGTCGTCCCACCAAGTCACTGCGGTTACCAACAAGGTGAACCGTCTCCTTACCTTGTCTCGCGTGTGCTCCGGGAGGAGCTCGACTTTCGTGGGTTGGTAACTCTCGCGGCCAACGATCAGGGGCCAAGCACACCGGTACACTGGTCGTGCCCTCCCTGTCGTCCCGTCGCAATACCTCTCGCAGGCACCGTTGGGTCGCCCGACTTCTTACCTGAAGGACAACCGTTTCCAGTACCCTATGGCAGTAAGACAAAGTCAGCCTCGAGTGGAGTACAAGGATTACTCCTTGATAGCTCACACTTGAGGTGACTAGGCATAACCCAGGTAGGGGCCTTAGACGGAGTCTGCATTGTACCGTACCTGTGCAGTTATAATATTTATATCCGCGTTCACTTCCCTGAGTGATCACGGCCCTCTATCTAATCCTAGCTAACAATGCGCAGGGTCCACTGCTGAATAATGCATAATAATAATAATAGGCAGCATCGGATAAAGGAAGGCACATCAAGGGGCGACAAAAATCAGGCTATGCAGTTGAATAGGATTGTAATCGTAGCAGCAACAGTAACAATGCCTAGTGCAAGAATAGTACGGAAAGATAGGCGATATCTGGGGAAGAGAATGGCTCTGCTTGCCTGCAAGCTCGACGGTAGTAGTAGGGTCGTCGACGACGTAGTCGTACTCAGCAGCGGTGTAGTCGACGGCAGTAGCGGGGTCTACCGGAGATTAAAGGGGGAAGAAAACAATAAATACACAACAATAATAGCAATACAAATGCAAGACATAACAGATGAAATGTAAACGGGGTTCTATCGCAGTGTAAGGCAATATGCTCGGAGCGGGAATTCATCTGAGGATGAACTGCCGGCTCCGGGTGATTACCGGACAGGGTGTCCGGAGGGGGAAGGATCAAGCCGGAGGTGTCGTGGTTACCGGAACAACATAAGAGGGGTGTATCCGTGCTATTTGAACCATTCCGGACAACTTTCGTGTTCGGAATAAATTCATCCGGGCACTCTAACAGTACCGGACAATTTATCGGACAGGCGGTCCGGAGGGGGAATGTTCGACGTTCGTAGTGTTAGAGGGGTGTGGTATACATACGGATAGCGTATTCGTATTCGTTGTATTTTTCTGATCAACTTTCATGTATAAAGTTTTTGAATCCGAGTTACGGTTTAAAAGTTATTGAATTTCAAAGTTTTAAATCATTTTAAATGATTTTCTGGATTTTCTTTTATTATTTATTTAAACATTATCCAAAACATTATCCACAACATTATCCAGAACAGTGCTGACATGTGGGACCCGCATGTCAGCCTCTGTTATTTATAAAACATTTTATAAAATTCAGAAATTGCCTCTGGACCCACATGTCAGTGATTAAATTTTAATTAATTGGATTAACCTAAATCATTAAGTTAATTAATTAGAGGGGACCCACCTGTCAGTGACCTAAACTCTTACTAATAGTTTTGTTATTTTTAACCGGTGCTTAAGTGGGATGGGACCCACATGTCAGTGACTATTAGGGGTGAGATTAACCCCTAATCAATTGGCTGACACCGGGGTCCCACCTGGCAGCCTCACCGGAACCTCACCGGAGGCTCGCCGGCGGCGAGGTCGAGCTAGCCCTCGATTCCGAGCGCCGTTGGAGGCGCCGCTGGTGGCAGTCGACGGAGAGCTCGAATCCGCGTCGATTTGGAGTGGTCTCGCGAGCTGGGACGCACGGAGGTGAGTGCATCTTCATCAATGGCGGCGAAGGTCGTCGGGCTCCAATGGCGAATGCATATACGGGTCGAACTCGAGCTAGCTACTGGTCCAAATCGAGCATACGCAACACGGGGGACCTACTGGTGCACTTGGCGTGGACTGGGACGAACCAAAACGACGACTCCGACGACGTGCCACGGCGGCCGGAGCAAGCGAGTTAGGAGAGAAGGCTACGGCGTTATCGGGACTCATCGGGCGGTTGGGGGTGGTGAGGGTGCTCACCACGAACGCGTCGGAGTTGGCAGCGGGCTCGGGGACGTCGTGGTGGCGCCGGATTTCCTCCGCGATGCCGCGGCGACCGGAGTTGGGGGAGATGACCGTTTGCTCGGGGTGGAGGCTCCCGGCTTGAATTCGTCGCAGTAGTCGACGTAATCGACGACGGCGCACCCGGTGGACACGTCTTCGAGGGCTAGGGAGCTTGCCGGCTGCGAGTGGGCGCGGTCATGGCGACGGCGAGCTCGGGCGGACCTTTCCCTGGTGATGCCGAGAGGAGGAGGAGGGGAAGGAGAGGGTGAGCGCGTCCAGGAGGTCGAGGGCTTCATCCTTATCGCGACAGCGGCGGCTGGGAGCAGTTGGAGGGCGGGGTCGGGCTGGCAGCGGCGCTTCCACGACGGCCGGCCGTACGGGAGCAGTTGGGGCAGGTGAGGGAGGAAGAAGACAAAGGAAGCGGGCTGGGCTGAGGTGGGCCTCGCCCCAGGCGAGGTTTAAGTGTTTTTCCCATTTTCTGGTTTTCTGTTTATTTAAATTCTTTTCCGTAATTGACTTGTTAACCCTAGCATTTTTGAAAAATATAATTGGTGTTTGTAAATTAGTTTTATATATTACTGAGGTGCCACAAAAAGTTGTGCAGCAAAATAAATTCATTAGGTATTTCTTTTAAATATTAAATGCCCAAAGTAGGGGTTTTAACCTACTGTTTGAATTGTTTACAATTTTCTATAACTCCAAAAATTACCAAAGTTGGTCCAACATGATTATAATGATTTTAGGTAATTTACAAAAATGGTTCCATGATTTTTGGAACAACTTTATTTGAGCACTTTTGTTTTATTTTCCATTTGAGGTTGTTTCATCTAGGGTTTGATTTCTTGATGAGCAAAATGCATTGGGCTTTGTGTTTTGATTACCAACCAGCATGGTTTGGATGGACCAGAAGCAAAGTTTGATTAGGGACAGGGGATAACAGTGCTTAACAAACAGTGATAGTCAACAATGATGATGATTACTGTTACAAGCATCTGAGGGTGTTACAACCATTCATAATATGTTATCCATATATGAGAATGTTATCATGCTCCCACTCAAATATGTCATGCACATATTAAGTTATAGGATAACACTCATATTTCTCCCACTCAAATATGTCGGCCACATATAAGACAAGGATAACATCCACATGGCTCCCACTTAGATATGTCAGACACATATTAAGTTCAGGATACTAACCACATGGATCCTACTCAAATATGCCATTTACATATAAGTCTAGGATAATACTCCCATAGCTACCACTCAAAATATGTCGTCTACATATTAAGTTTCAGGAAACTATTCAGCTCCCACTCAGTTTCATGCAAATGCATGTTTCCTCGATATTTTGGTTAAGTCCAAAATCCTTTGATCATCCATCAAAATGAGAATTCAGTTTACGAGACACTAGTATCCATATGTTTTTCCAAAACCTTCTTGTTGTACCAATTACAACACTTCTTCAAATACAGGATTTGAGGAAGTCACGGTATTGATAACAATCCTGGATCAATCGTAGTGAATATCCCTTTGACTCAAGCATTGCTACATATTGTAGTCAACTCATTGAATTTGTCAGAAACAATCTTTGTGACAAACTAATCTTGACGTCCCTTTGATGTTCACATTTATTCCTCATAACTCTGAAGTTATTGTGAATATCAAGTAACCTCCTTACTTGATAAGATTCAAGCAATCTTAAATGTAACTTAACATAGGATTTCATGACTCGTAGTCATATCTCGTACTTAGGTCCACCATCGCTTCTTTGTAGTTCGTAGGAATGTCTTGTTCCATTAACATGACAAGTGAATCATGAATATCATTTTGCACCAGGGGCAAATATATATTCTTGAATCCTACCTTTCTCAGTAAAAGCTCCCATCAGAAGATCATTATCATTATCATTAGTTTCTCCTCTTATTGTAGAGCTTTGCTTCCAGAACATATTCCGTTGCACTACTCTAACATTTGGAGGCAAGGTCAATTACCTTGGTTGAACTTTCACTTTTCTTCCATTACCACATTTATCAAGAACAATTCTTGACAAACACCAAACATAGCAATACAAGTTTTTCTCCTTTTGGTTCTAGTTGTGGAAGATGCATCCATAGTTGTCTAAGGATACAGTACAAAGATAATTTATCTTACATAAATCAAGCTTCCTAGAAACCACAACACACCATGACATATATAGTGTTGGTTTCCACGAACTCAGATGGTTCCATATGCTGAAGTGAGTGTTTGCATATTAAATTAATAACTTTAAACAATAATAACGTAACTTGGTAAGAGATAACTTAGACCATACACTTTTCGATAGAATATGATCACAATGTTCAGGCACGTCAATCATATTGAAGTGTCTCAAGACATTGCAATTTGTGGAACAACTTTCACACAAGTCTTTATGCCCAAGACTAACTCAAAACATTTGTCACTTTGATCAAATCGTAGAGACTTGTCTTTCTTGTTAATTTAATATCCATCTTTACTCTGAAATCCCTTTTGATCATATCAAATTATTTCAGACTCATGTTTCATTAGTGAATACAAATATTCATCTAAGTCCACATTCGAAGTTCACGAAATAATGAAATTCACCACATACTGACATACGATACATCACAATGTATGATACTCAACAATCAGTACACATTCCGTTTACCAGAATGCGAGGTTTTAGTCATCTCACCTAAAAGGCATGGTTTGTATGTGTCAAGAGATCAAGTATCTTAAGACATCATCATACCATTCATGACTTAAACTGTAGTGTCATTATTAAGCCTGGATATTTCTTGGCATTACAATATTTCTTATAAATGATCAAACAACTATCATCAATATAAGAATAACTCATTCATAATCGTAATGTGACCATAAGAGATACCATTCATAAAAGGAGAACAACTGACTTGTTTCTCACTAATATGAATAATTGTCTTCGCGAGATGCAAGACACACTAATAAAGTCCTCATTCAAATGATCATAAAATTTATTCATATATTAATCAATTGATAGATGTAGAGGTAGAGTGTTGTCGACCATCAACTATCTTGATTGCCGTCAGCACACATTGTCACCTCATCCCTTCCAAGTCACTCTCAAGCAGTAAGTTCAAGCATCGAATACTTAATCAACCGCAATTAGTGTTTCGTGGGAAAGACATTTATAACTCGTATATCAAATATACCTTCTCCGTCAATGACCATTCCTGCATTGGTTCTACTCTTAAAGTTCTTAACTTTAACCATGAACTCATGACAGGTGAACGATTTGATGGGTTCGTTGCATAGAAAACAAAAATTTTCCTACGGTTGTAACAGCCAAGATCACATCTAGAAGATCACTTGTAACGGTTTGAGAAGGACTCACCCTCGAAGACCAAAAGCTTTAACGAGAACTATTCTCGTGGGTGATGTAGTCGAACACTCGCCGACCTCAAGGTCGTGATGAAGACTTGACGCCACGAACGGGCAGCGTCTCCGTAGTCGGTCACACGTACAGATCAGTGACGACCTCCGCCCCTTGCTCCAGTTGGGCAGCGGAAGTAGTGGATCCTCGGGAACTCCAGCAGCACTACAACATAGTGGTGGTGGTGGTAGAGAAGATCTTGAGCAGGGCTTCGCCTAAGCACCGTACTCGTGAAACTGGATCAGCTAGCAAGGGGAGGAAGATGCCAACCAAAGGGCATATGAGAGATGGAGGAATTAGTGTGTAGAGGGGTCTCCACCCATCTATATATAGGAGGGGGAGGCAGCCCCCAAGGGGTAGCACGCCCCAAGAGGTGCCCCCACCTCTCCCCTCATCATGTGGGTGGACTCTCCACTCACAAAAACAAAGGGTCACACATTATTCCCATAACTTCCATAATTCTCCACTCAAAATTCCAAGAGTTTTATCACATTAAAACACTTTTAATTATCTTGTTTAATGTCACTCAAATTAATGAACACTTCATTCAATGAGTACTTCATTGATGAACACTTCATTCAATGAACACATTAACAATTATCCCCTTGCACTATTTTGATATACCGAAACTATTCCAGCAGTTTTATCAAAACAGTCCATGTGTTGTCCTGTATATTCTCCGGCGTTCCGTATCCACTCAAACGCGTCAACGAATCCTTAAGTGTGTCACCCTACGGTTCGTGAATAAAATGGACATGACTGAGACTCTTCTCCGATCAATAATCATCAGAGGGATCTGGAGATCCATGATGACTCCCACTTACTCAACGATGAACTAGTGATCGTGTGAACCATTACTCCGTAACCAATTCCTTTTGTCTCGCGATATTTTACTTGTCCGAGATCCGATCATTTGGTATCTTCCATACCTAGTTCGATCTCGTTACCGACAAGTACTCTTTACTCGTTCCGTGATATAACATCCTCGTGAGCCAGTCACGTGCTTGCAAGCGATGTCAATGTGATATCACCGAGAGGGCCCAGAGTATATCTCTCCGTCATCTGGATGGACAAATCCCACTCTTGATCCACGAGCCTCAACTAACACTTTCCAAGTACCCAACGACACCTTTATAATCACCCTGTTACGGTGTGACGTTTGATGGAATCAAAGTACTCTTCCGGTGTCAGTGATTGACGTGATCTCATGGTCTAAGGATTAGGGTTACTTCGTGAAAGTTTGATACAGCAATAGAAACTTTGATGACATGATCGTATTGCTATAACTACTGTGGGTGTATGTTCATCACATCATTCTCCAATGATATGACCTTGTTATTAACGACATCCAATGTCAATGATCAGGAAACCTTGATCATCCGTTAATCAACAAGCTAGTATAAAGAGAGACATTACTAGGAACCTTTTCTTTGTTTATTAAACACACATGTATTAACGTTTCCGGTTAACACAATTATAGCATGAAAATAAACATTTATCATAAACATGGAATAAGATAATAACCACTTTATTATTGCCTCTCGGGCATATTCCCTTCAGTCTCCCACTTGCACTAGAGTCAATAATCTAGTTTGGTACTTGCGCATCCAACACCTATGGCATTCAGGTGTTATCCATACGCATTGCTAGTGGTAAACCTAATATCCAGATCTGACACTTCAGGTCCGTGTGTATTTGCATTTCTTTGCGTCTCTACGCATCACTCATTCACCAATGAGATGGCATTGCATAAATTTGGTCCTCCGGTGAGACCTTAGTCCCTTGAGCTCAAAACATGTTGAATCTATTGTCGTACAATAGATCTTCATAGTATTAGCTCGCTTGGAACTACACCTAGTTTGTCAAACAAACTTCTTGACACAAATGCCCTCCTTTGCTGCTGCTAGAGCAGTCATATACTTAGCCTTTCCTTGTAGTATTCGTTATAATGTCTTAACTTTGGAACTCATCCAAATCCATTTGGAACTATTCCAAATCTATCATGGAACTTTCTTCCATTACATTTTGCCACCTTAACATACCGCCAAAATTGAGATAAATTTAGATTGTATCTTGCGACAAAACTAGTATCAATGTAACACTTTACAACGAACTATTGTCCAACATACATAATATATATTCTTAGTCCTTCCAAAGCACGTAAGGATATCTTTACTATTGTCCAATGATCATCTTATGAATCATTCTGGTATATGCTCATAACATTTAGAGCATAGGACATTCTGGAATTGTACATATCATGGTGTACATGATTGATCAAATCATTCATGTGGTTTTACTCACTAAGTGTCAAAACACTTGAATCTCGCTTCAACCTTTTCCATGCGGCAAGAACCTTTCTCGTCGTTTCCATATTGAACTTATTCAATATTTCATATATGTACTTCGGCCCAACCATATTAGCACCTCAATCTATCTATATAGACCATATTAGCCCAATATACTTCTTTTGCCCAAATCTTTCATTAAAATCAAATTTTCAATGAAACTTCACCCGTGTCAATAAAAGATACATCATTTCCAATCAACAATATGTCTTCTACATAATGTATTAGAAATATGTCTCAGCGCTCCCACTTAATTTCTTGCAAAAGCAAGCATCTTCACCGTCTCTGATGAAACTAAACGTTTTAACAATTTCATCATGATGAAGATTCCAACTCCGCGAATGCTTATTTCAACCATTGAAATTTGCATGCTATTTTAGCATCCTTTGAATTAACAGAACCCTTTGGACCGTGTCCTGTACACGTCCTAGGTAACCATTCTATTAGAAGAACGTTGTTCCGTTTGTTCAACTACCATATACCAAAACTAGCATATGTAGTGGTTGCTACAATAATCCGTCCAGACTAAATATCGTTATGAAAGATCAAATCTTGTCATAGCCAACTCTTTGAACATAATCGTAAACCATTTTAACGATATGTCGAATATTTCATAGATGTGAGAACATCCACGTCTGTTTCTTTATAGATCCAAACACGGTATCTAGAGGGTCTTCCAAGTTCAGAAACTTGGTTTCTCGTGTATGGAACTATCACGGATTTTATAGCTTCTAGCCATTTTGACGGAGTCAGGGCCCATCATTGCTTCTTTGCATGTAGTCGGTCCATTATTATCAAATAACAATGATTCAATCTCAAATCTTTCTATTTGATCGATTACCCGAACTACGCAGTTCAATAGGAACTTAGATCGCCGTGACCACAACCTTTGGGACACGGGAGCCAAGAGCATTGCGGCCGCTTCCGGGACACTTTCCGGCGCTGCGCCACTTAGCACATAAAGCTTAGGTTCAACAACCTAATCGAAGTTCTACTGTCCTCCCACTTAACTTTTCGCAAAAAAATTCCTTCTCAAGAAACTTGATGCACTTAGCCACAAAACACTTTTGTCTTTATGGAGGAATAACCAACGGTTACATTGGGATAACCTACAAAGACGTACTTTATCCGACTTTGGTTGTAAACATTTTACATATGCCTTGCATACCAAAATTTAAGAAAAGACAAATTGGGTTTTATCCCATTCCACAACTCATATGGTGTCATTTCAACGGATCTCGATGGCGCTCTTTTCAGTGAAAAGCGGTAGTCTCTAAAGCTTAATCCTTAAAATATAATGGCAATTTTATAAATAACACCTTTGATCCTTACCATGTCAAACAAGGTTTGATTACATCTCTCGAACACTCCATACTCCTATGGTGTTTCGGGAAATGCAAGTTTTGGAACGATTCCTAAACTCTCAGGCATTTGCTAAACTTTTAACTCAAAAATCTTCTTTTATGATCCAATCATAAACTCTTATTTTCTCGTTACAATGATTTTCACTTCATCTTGAAATTTATTTGAACATTTTCAAACATTTCATACTTCTTCCTTATCAAGTAAATACACACATATATCCACTCAAATCCTTGGTTAAAGTATATGAAGTTATAAGACCCACCACACATGGCTACACATAATGAACTATACACATCAACATGTATAATGTCCAATAAGTTAGTCGTCCGTTCTTCTTTGCCTATGAACGGAGTTTCAATCATTTCTAGGAAATTCTTACAAGCGTCAATTGATTCAAAATCAAAAGACTCCAAAATTCCACCAACATGGAGTTTCTTCATGTTATCTTTCCAATATGATTTAAACGGTGTTTCAATCATCTGTAGAAATTTCTCACAACTGTCAATTGATTCAAAATCAAAAGACTCCAAAATTCCATCACCATGGAGTTTCTTCATGTGTTTCTTTCCAATATGATTCAAACGGTGGTGTCACTCATAAGTGATCTTATAATCATTTGTCTTGCGACATGTTTAGCATCAGTTATTATGGATGTGATTTCTCCAACAAGATTTATAGAGTTCATCCATCTTCTATGAATATGGTGATAATTTGAACAACTATTGTTCGTATAACACCAGAACAGAATAACAATTATTCAAATAAATCTTGAAAGCTAGGTTTAATTCCAACGATAAACACAATAACACTTTGTTTTGTTCTTGATGAGAATCATCCCATATTCATTTGCTAGTTACTCAGGCCATTGCAACTCTTGTATTGCGTTGTTCCGTATGACACTTCATACCAACCAATCAGTATCCAATACTCAAGAATCACGCTGTTTAACAAGCAATGAATATACCCATAACATGTATATCATCTATATACCCGAGCTGGACATTTCCAGTCTTTTCCTTTTTCTTTTTCGCCAAAATATTTTTTAGATCCTCTTTCAGCAATTCCTTTCCTTTTTAGAAGAATTTATCAACATCACTTGTGGCACCATTCATATGACACATAATCCAAAGTGTGTTAGTCAAATACTAACACCCTTTGATTCTCACTTTGATGTAGATCACCGTCATCAAATGTTTGGTGTTCTTCCAAATTCCATTCTTTAGTAATCTTATAGTGTAGTAAACATTTTACCTACATCTTCCATTCATCCTATCATGACAACTTTCATGACAAAACTACCATAGCTCATAGGGACAAACTGTGAGTACAATATTAGTTCCCAAAACCTTTTTGAGAGATTAGGACACATAGTGTCTCCAACCTTCACAAATTCTCATACAATATGAGAACATGTTTCTCACTAAATTTTACTCTATCACATTGCAACTAAACATTGTTTCAGATATCGCTATATCTTCCACACATGATAGTTTCTGAAACAATCCTTTCAGCTCCTAGATAACCTTGATAATAACAAACAACATTTGAATATCAAGGATCATGGAGGCAAGTGTGATACTTAGACACTAACACTGGAATTGTTACTCTCGATTTAATACACATTATTAAACTTCATGGAGTAAGCAAGGTTTGCTAAAGTTTGCAATAAGACTTTAAACTTTAGATTGACACTCAAACAATACGGTACCAATCCGTAAAGTTAAATATCCAGAATTCTATAGTTCTATTATCTCAATTATAGCTAAGCGCAAAGGTAGTAAACAAATGCCAATGACTACAACGAACTATGCAAATTCACTTTGATTTAGTTCATGATAAAATGAGTTCATCTAACTCCCACTCAAAAACAACATCCCTCGAGTCGTCTTTGGTGATTACACGAACCAAATTCACTACACCACGACCGATCATCACGTGAGGCAGTGTAGCTGCAATGGCGAGCATCTCAATATGGTTCATCATATCATCCATATGACTCGTGCTTAACCTTTCGGTCCATGTTCCGAGGCCATGTCTGTACATGCTAGGCTCGCCAAGTAGAACCTTAGTATTTGCATGTGTTTCAAGGCCATGTCTGTACATGCTAGGCTTGAAAACACCCGTTGTATGCGAACGTAGAGTCTATCACACCCGATCATCACGTGGTGTCTCGAAATGACGAACTTTCTTAACGGTGCATACTAAGGAAGAACATATAATTATCTTGATATTAAGTGAGAGGGATCATCTTATAATGCTACCGCAGCGATCATGATCGTAACTAAGCAAAATAAGATGCATAAAAGGATAAACATCACATGCATGGATAATGTGATATGATATGGTCCTTCTCGCAATAGATCTCCATCTTTGTGCGTCTTGGTATGATCTCCATCATGCCACCGGCGCGGCACCAAGGTCCATGACGCCACCACCATGGTCGTCCTTCTCCATTACAATATATCTCATGGATATATCTACAGCACGCAGGCCTTAAAAAGGAAAAACACAACCATATGGCTCCTGCCGGTTGTTTACAATAAATCTCATTTCATACAACAATTTTGTAACAATGACCATATCACATCACATGCCCTGCAAAAACAAGTTAGACGCTTCTAAATTATCTTTGCAAATTTTACGTGGTTTTGGGCTTCCTAGGAAAGAACCGATCTTACCTACGGACAAGAACCACAACGTTGATTCGCTAGTTGTTTCTTTTCATCCCTTTCCAGGGCCCTCCGTTGCAAATGCCATATCACTAATGTTAGAGAAACTGACACCCCCAAAGCCACTTTATACGGTACAAGCCGTATGTCAAGCGTGACACGCAATCTGCGCTTAGGGCCGCTTCAATCCAACATTGCCGCAATATGAACAAGTGCACAAAAGAGGGTAACAACTAGAGGATCAACGCCCACATCTCTATGTGTTCTAACCGTACAAATCATCTACGCATAGACGAGGCTCTGATACCACTGAAGGGTTCGTTGCATAGAAAACAAAAAAATTTCCTACGGTTGTAACAGCCAAGATCACATCTAGAAGATCACTTGTAACGGTTTGAGAAGGACTCACCCTCGAAGACCAAAAGCTTTAACGAGAACTATTCTCGTGGGTGATGTAGTCGAACACTCGCCGACCTCAAGGTCGTGATGAAGACTTGACGCCACGAACGGGCAGCGTCTCCGTAGTCGGTCACACGTACAGATCAGTGACGACCTCCGCCCCTTGCTCCAGTTGGGCAGCGGAAGTAGTGGATCCTCGGGAACTCCAGCAGCACTACAACATAGTGGTGGTGGTGGTAGAGAAGATCTTGAGCAGGGCTTCGCCTAAGCACCGTACTCGTGAAACTGGATCAGCTAGCAAGGGGAGGAAGATGCCAACCAAAGGGCATATGAGAGATGGAGGAATTAGTGTGTAGAGGGGTCTCCACCCATCTATATATAGGAGGGGGAGGCAGCCCCCAAGGGGTAGCACGCCCCAAGAGGTGCCCCCACCTCTCCCCTCATCATGTGGGTGGACTCTCCACTCACAAAAACAAAGGGTCACACATTATTCCCATAACTTCCATAATTCTCCACTCAAAATTCCAAGAGTTTTATCACATTAAAACACTTTTAATTATCTTGTTTAATGTCACTCAAATTAATGAACACTTCATTCAATGAGTACTTCATTGATGAACACTTCATTCAATGAACACATTAACAATTATCCCCTTGCACTATTTTGATATACCGAAACTATTCCAGCAGTTTTATCAAAACAGTCCATGTGTTGTCCTGTATATTCTCCGGCGTTCCGTATCCACTCAAACGCGTCAACGAATCCTTAAGTGTGTCACCCTACGGTTCGTGAATAAAATGGACATGACTGAGACTCTTCTCCGATCAATAATCATCAGAGGGATCTGGAGATCCATGATGACTCCCACTTACTCAACGATGAACTAGTGATCGTGTGAACCATTACTCCGTAACCAATTCCTTTTGTCTCGCGATATTTTACTTGTCCGAGATCCGATCATTTGGTATCTTCCATACCTAGTTCGATCTCGTTACCGACAAGTACTCTTTACTCGTTCCGTGATATAACATCCTCGTGAGCCAGTCACGTGCTTGCAAGCGATGTCAATGTGATATCACCGAGAGGGCCCAGAGTATATCTCTCCGTCATCTGGATGGACAAATCCCACTCTTGATCCACGAGCCTCAACTAACACTTTCCAAGTACCCAACGACACCTTTATAATCACCCTGTTACGGTGTGACGTTTGATGGAATCAAAGTACTCTTCCGGTGTCAGTGATTGACGTGATCTCATGGTCTAAGGATTAGGGTTACTTCGTGAAAGTTTGATACAGCAATAGAAACTTTGATGACATGATCGTATTGCTATAACTACTATGGGTGTATGTTCATCACATCATTCTCCAATGATATGACCTTGTTATTAACGACATCCAATGTCAATGATCAGGAAACCTTGATCATCCGTTAATCAACAAGCTAGTATAAAGAGAGACATTACTAGGAACCTTTTCTTTGTTTATTAAACACACATGTATTAACGTTTCCGGTTAACACAATTATAGCATGAAAATAAACATTTATCATAAACATGGAATAAGATAATAACCACTTTATTATTGCCTCTCGGGCATATTCCCTTCAGTCTCCCACTTGCACTAGAGTCAATAATCTAGTTTGGTACTTGCGCATCCAACACCTATGGCATTCAGGTGTTATCCATACGCATTGCTAGTGGTAAACCTAATATCCAGATCTGACACTTCAGGTCCGTGTGTATTTGCATTTCTTTGCGTCTCTACGCATCACTCATTCACCAATGAGATGGCATTGCATAAATTTGGTCCTCCGGTGAGACCTTAGTCCCTTGAGCTCAAAACATGTTGAATCTATTGTCGTACAATAGATCTTCATAGTATTAGCTCGCTTGGAACTACACCTAGTTTGTCAAACAAACTTCTTGACACAAATGCCCTCCTTTGCTGCTGCTAGAGCAGTCATATACTTAGCCTTTCCTTGTAGTATTCGTTATAATGTCTTAACTTTGGAACTCATCCAAATCCATTTGGAACTATTCCAAATCTATCATGGAACTTTCTTCCATTACATTTTGCCACCTTAACATACCGCCAAAATTGAGATAAATTTAGATTGTATCTTGCGACAAAACTAGTATCAATGTAACACTTTACAACGAACTATTGTCCAACATACATAATATATATTCTTAGTCCTTCCAAAGCACGTAAGGATATCTTTACTATTGTCCAATGATCATCTTATGAATCATTCTGGTATATGCTCATAACATTTAGAGCATAGGACATTCTGGAATTGTACATATCATGGTGTACATGATTGATCAAATCATTCATGTGGTTTTACTCACTAAGTGTCAAAACACTTGAATCTCGCTTCAACCTTTTCCATGCGGCAAGAACCTTTCTCGTCGTTTCCATATTGAACTTATTCAATATTTCATATATGTACTTCGGCCCAACCATATTAGCACCTCAATCTATCTATATAGACCATATTAGCCCAATATACTTCTTTTGCCCAAATCTTTCATTAAAATCAAATTTTCAATGAAACTTCACCCGTGTCAATAAAAGATACATCATTTCCAATCAACAATATGTCTTCTACATAATGTATTAGAAATATGTCTCAGCGCTCCCACTTAATTTCTTGCAAAAGCAAGCATCTTCACCGTCTCTGATGAAACTAAACGTTTTAACAATTTCATCATGATGAAGATTCCAACTCCGCGAATGCTTATTTCAACCATTGAAATTTGCATGCTATTTTAGCATCCTTTGAATTAACAGAACCCTTTGGACCGTGTCCTGTACACGTCCTAGGTAACCATTCTATTAGAAGAACGTTGTTCCGTTTGTTCAACTACCATATACCAAAACTAGCATATGTAGTGGTTGCTACAATAATCCGTCCAGACTAAATATCGTTATGAAAGATCAAATCTTGTCATAGCCAACTCTTTGAACATAATCGTAAACCATTTTAACGATATGTCGAATATTTCATAGATGTGAGAACATCCACGTCTGTTTCTTTATAGATCCAAACACGGTATCTAGAGGGTCTTCCAAGTTCAGAAACTTGGTTTCTCGTGTATGGAACTATCACGGATTTTATAGCTTCTAGCCATTTTGACGGAGTCAGGGCCCATCATTGCTTCTTTGCATGTAGTCGGTCCATTATTATCAAATAACAATGATTCAATCTCAAATCTTTCTATTTGATCGATTACCCGAACTACGCAGTTCAATAGGAACTTAGATCGCCGTGACCACAACCTTTGGGACACGGGAGCCAAGAGCATTGCGGCCGCTTCCGGGACACTTTCCGGCGCTGCGCCACTTAGCACATAAAGCTTAGGTTCAACAACCTAATCGAAGTTCTACTGTCCTCCCACTTAACTTTTCGCAAAAAAATTCCTTCTCAAGAAACTTGATGCACTTAGCCACAAAACACTTTTGTCTTTATGGAGGAATAACCAACGGTTACATTGGGATAACCTACAAAGACGTACTTTATCCGACTTTGGTTGTAAACATTTTACATATGCCTTGCATACCAAAATTTAAGAAAAGACAAATTGGGTTTTATCCCATTCCACAACTCATATGGTGTCATTTCAACGGATCTCGATGGCGCTCTTTTCAGTGAAAAGCGGTAGTCTCTAAAGCTTAATCCTTAAAATATAATGGCAATTTTATAAATAACACCTTTGATCCTTACCATGTCAAACAAGGTTTGATTACATCTCTCGAACACTCCATACTCCTATGGTGTTTCGGGAAATGCAAGTTTTGGAACGATTCCTAAACTCTCAGGCATTTGCTAAACTTTTAACTCAAAAATCTTCTTTTATGATCCAATCATAAACTCTTATTTTCTCGTTACAATGATTTTCACTTCATCTTGAAATTTATTTGAACATTTTCAAACATTTCATACTTCTTCCTTATCAAGTAAATACACACATATATCCACTCAAATCCTTGGTTAAAGTATATGAAGTTATAAGACCCACCACACATGGCTACACATAATGAACTATACACATCAACATGTATAATGTCCAATAAGTTAGTCGTCCGTTCTTCTTTGCCTATGAACGGAGTTTCAATCATTTCTAGGAAATTCTTACAAGCGTCAATTGATTCAAAATCAAAAGACTCCAAAATTCCAAACATTGTCAACAGACGCTATAAGATTACTAAAGAATGGAATTTGTCAACAGACTCCATTGTCAACAGACGCCATTGTCTCATGATCAGGAAACCTTGACCATCAATCGCCCAATGGACTAGTATACTAGGGTTTACTAGGGACCTGGTTGTTTGTATACCACACCTGTATTAATGTTTCCTCTTAATACAGTTATAGCATAGTATCAAACGTATTATGAACTAATGGAATATTCTTGATAAAACATATTTTATTTGCCTCTAGGGCACATTCCCAACATGAACATGGTAGTGGAATTCGGACTTTGAAAGTCCCCCTCATGAATTGCCTTTCGCCTAGCCGTCCATATTGCCCACATTGTGACTGTAATTTTGATGAAGGCCTCATGGGTCAGAGTCTCCATAACATGAAATAGCCATTGCTTCGCCCTTGTGTCATCCGCCTCCACCAAGAACTCAGCGATCTCAGGTTCAGCAAGAGCCCATACACATCTCGCCATTGGACAGAGAAGAAGGGAGTGTCGCCAAGAGTCCTCGGCTTCACAAAGACCGCAGCATCTCGAGGTCGCCATGTTGCGATGGGCCCTTACGTCTTCAGTGGATAGCGATTGTTTCGAAAGTCTCCATAGAAACATCCAAATTTTTGCCGGGACGTCCACTTTCCATAGGGACTTCCAGTCTGATATTTCATGTGCAGACGTAGATGGGCCCGCTGTTCCCTCAAGCCAAGCCTCTCTTCTTTGACGAGTTGTGATGAGCACGCGGTAGGCCGAACGTACCAAGAACTCCCCATTCTTTTCGAAGTGCCATGCCCAGCAGTCATCAATCTCCGCTGTGCAAATGGGGATTCCCAGGATGTGAGGAACATCAATCGCAAGAAAAGTGTCGCGCACCTTTTGAAGATCCCATGCCGCTTCAGTGTGAGAGATCAGCTCCGCCACCCTCGTAGGTGGATTCAAAGCTTGGGATCCGTAGGGTCGAAGGAACTCATCCCTTGGGATCCAATTGTCTTCCCAGATCAAAGTGTCCAACCCTGTGCCAATTCTTTTGATCAGACCTTGCTTCAACACCTCGCGTCCTTCCACGATAGCCCGCCATATCTGGATGGGATGGCTTCCTAACTCAGTATGCAGGAAATCACTTGATGGGTAGTAAACACTCTTCAAGATTCTGGCGCTTAGGGAGTTCGGATTTTTCAGCAACCTCCAACCTTGTTGAGCTAGTAAGGATAGGTTAAACAGTTCAAAGTCCTTGAAGCCTAAGACGCCCATCCCTTTTGGTTGCGTCATTGCCTTCCATGAGACCCAATGAGGCTTCCGCTTGCCATCCTTACTTCCGCACCAAAATTTCCTTATCATCATATTGAGGTGTTCACACAGTCCACGCGGGAGTTTGAAACAAGACATCGAGTAGACGGGCACTTCTTGCGCAACCGATTTGACCAACACCTCTTTGCCTCCCGTTGAGAGGGTTTTCTCGATCCACCCTTGCACTAAACTCCACAACCTGTCTTTGATGTACTTGAAAGCACCATTCAAAGAAGACCCAACATCTGAAGGCATGGCAAGGTATTTTTCATTTAAAGTTTCATTTGGGACTCGAAGAGTACCTTTGATGACATCACGTGTTGCCTCTGGCACCCCCTTGCTGAAGTAAATAGAATATTTCCCATAGTTTATGTGTTGTCCACTTGCTTGGCAATAGGTCTCGAGGACCTGACTGACCTCAAATGCACCCGCATTATTGGCCTTGAAGAACAGCAGGTTGTCATCTGCAAATAGTAAGTGGTTTACCGGTGGCGCTTGAGGAGCCACCCGCAATCCACTCAAATTTGGTGACTGAACTCTGGATTTAAGGAGGCACGAAAGGCCTTCTGCTGCTAACAAGAACAAATACGGTGAGATGGGATCACCTTGCTGAATACCACGTGAAGGTTTAAACTCCTGAAGTTTTTTCCCATTGAACAACACTGAGAAACTAACCGATGAAATCATGTCCATTACTATATTTACCCAACCGAGAGAGAAACCCAATTTCAGAAGGACCGCACGAAGGTAGTCCCACTCGACACGGTCATACGCTTTTGTCATATCCAATTTCAGAGCACAATGCTGGTTTTTCTTTGCCTTGTTCCTCTTCATGAAATGAAGGCATTCATAAGCCGCTATGATATTGTCTGTGATCAATCTACTAGGGACAAAAGCTGACGGCTCATCTGAGATAATATCAGGGAGGACTTCTTTCAAGCGGTTGGCCACAACCTTCGAGGCAATCTTGTATACGACGTTACACAGGCTGATGGGACGGAATTGCGATAGAAGAGTAGGGTATTTCACTTTGGGTATAAGCACCAAAAGCGTCTCATTCAGGCTGCGAGCAGATTCTCTTCCTTCCACAATAGACAACAACACTTTAGTGACCTCCTCCCCACATATCCCCCAATGCCTTTGGAAGAAATGTGCCGGGAAACCGTCAGGCCCCGGGGATTTAATGGGGAACATCTGGAATAGCGCAGTCTTGACCTCATCGTTGGAATATGGCCGGTCCAGTCGTGCTCGCATAGCAGCCGATACCTTCTCTGGAATGTGGTCCAAGACTTCCGCCATATTGTGGGTGCCCTCCGACGTGTACACGTGTTCATAGAAACTTGTAGTCATCTCTTCAAGTTCAGATTGATCCTCAGTGATGGTTCCATCCGGACGCGAGAGGTATTTTATTTGGTTCTTTCTACGGCGCCGACTAGCTCGAAGATGGAAGAAATAGGTATTCTTGTCACCCGATGCTAGCCATTCCAGTCTAGCTCTTTGTCGCCACAACATTTCCTCACGATGGAACAACTCAACCAGTTTGTCTGCCACCTTGGTCTCCACTCTCGATGGGCCTTCCCGACCTGGGATTGCCCGAAGAGCTGCTAGTTGTTTTTTTATTTCTCTGATTTCCCGGCGCACGTTGCCAAAATGAGTTCTGTCCCAACTAGCAAGATCAGTTGAGAGTGTAGCCAGCTTATCTTTGATCCCATGTGGAGACTCTGAGGCATTGGAAGACCAGGACGCTTCCAGGACTCCTATAAGAGAAGGATCACGCTCCCACATGGTTTCATACCTGAAGCGTTTTGGGCCACAGCTAACTCTCCCATCGCCCAGTTTCAGCAATATAGGGATGTGGTCAGACGAGGAAGCAGATAAATGCATCAGCTCAGCATTTGGGAACCCAGTTATCCAGTCAGAAGAGCCCAAGGCCCTATCCAGCCTAACCCTAGTGTAGGATCCACCCACCACTCTTTTTTTGAAGGTCCAAGTTTGCCCTGAGTATCCAAGGTCAGCAAGGCCACAAGTGTCAACCGTATCTCGAAAAGCATCCATTTGCGCCTGGCTTCGCTGTCCAACTCCATCGTGCTCATTTTGAAGAAGGACCTCATTGAAATCACCCATAGCTAGCCATGGTAGGGAACTATTTCCCACAATGCCCTTCAGGGCATCCCAGGTTTTATATCTCTCCTGGGTTTGGGCCTCGCCATAGACGAAAGTGGTTCTGAACTTCTGATCTCCTACTCCCTCCATGGAAACATCAATGAAGTACCTCGAATGATCCAGGATTTCTACCTTTATATCATCTTTCCACCCAGGCCACCACTTCTTCCCAAACTGCTAACTGAAAAACTTTTATTGAAACCCAAACTCTCAGCCAAACTATCCACCCTTGAACCCTCTAGTTGAGTTTCTACGATACATATAGCATAGAGGGGGCATGTTCCTTCGCGAGGTCGCGAAGTTCTCGAACTGTCGCGGGTCTGCCAGCCCCGCGGCAGTTACATCATAAGATACTCAGTGCGCCCGGCGCCCATCCGATGCGGATGGCGCCGATCTTGCTTCAATTTGTTTTGCAGATGGGTTCTTTGTCACCAGGGTTCGATCGGCAGCCGTCCCTGTCTTGGATCTTTTAGGGTCGTGTTTCGCTGGCGGGCTAGGTGGGACTTCAGTGACCGGGGGGGTGGAGTTCTTCCCCTCATCATGAGATAATTTATCCGCGGGCTCCATCTCAATATCACCAGTGACAGGTTTGGTCAGAGCCGTGCTGCTTGGGTCAATGTGCTCTGGATTGCGTTTCCTTACCGCATCTAAGTCGTCATGCTCCATCTCATCATCATGCTACGATTCGGCTGCTTGACCTATAACTGTGGTATTGAAACCGCGGCCAAAGCCACCACGGCCTCTACCTCTGCCTCTCACCGTGTCAGCACTCCCTGGGCCAACATCCGCTCCCCTGTACCAATCAACTCTCAAGTTCTTGAAGACAATGGCTTCTGGGGCATGTACTCCATCCCCATGTTCTTTGAATTGGTGACCAAGGTGTCCGCAGACCGCACACCAGTCTGGAAGCCTCTCATAGCGAATACGAAAAATTTCTCGTTTCCCTTCCTTGATCAGAGAGACTGCGTTTTTGAGGGGCTTGCACACGTCAACTTTAACCCTCACTCTGAAGAAATTCCCCTCAAAATCACTTGCTCTTGGTTCAGCACACACAAATTCCCCGATCTTGCTTGCAAGAGATTTGAGGAGGGGGTGGTACCCATCAGGTAGATCATGCACTTGTACCCACATCTCCACCGTATCCAGTTTGATAGAGGTGGGTCTGGTGAAGCCATCGTACTGAGCAAGAACAACAACGTTCCCCTTAAAATTCCAAGGCCCATCGCCCATTACCCTCTCCCAGTCGCCAAGACACGCGAACTTCAAGGTATAGAGGTTATCCTCGAGGGGCCTGATCTGCACTGGTTTTGCTAGATCCCAAGCTGCCCGCATCTGTTTGTAGAAACCATATTGGTTGTATGATTTTGCCGTATGAACACGCGCGATCTCCATCCAGCGGACTGCCTCTTTCTTCAGCGGTTCTTCCTCCTCGACTACGACATCATCCAGATCCTCTTCAGCCAATCCCAACTCGGTCATCATCTGCTGCAATTTGCTTGATTCACCCTCATTAGCGCGCCTGGATGCCATGCTTGTGTTCTCTAACCCGGTGATGAACTCCTCGGGTTGTTGTGACAAACCCTAGAAACCCTAACCTTCCGTTCGACGTCCACAAGATCACCACCACGGCAAGCGCGCAGCGATCGGGAGTCAACCGGATGAAGTAGGGGAACAGGGGAGACGAAACTCCACGTAGATCCAACGAGCCACCGGGGGGAGTAGTTAAACCCTAGCCTGTCTCGCCGAGAAGGAGGGTAACGAGAATATAGCCTGTCCGTCCGTCAACTAATAATAATGGCTGGCTACCGGCCGAAGGTCGCGCCAGGGCCGGGCCCCGCTTGACTTGGGATTGTGAGAGTCGTCTACTACACTGCTGTCTCTGTGGCCCCCCTTGACTTGGGCTGGCCGATACATGGGCTCCAATTTTGCTGCAATTGATCACGATATATACCGCAACTACTTTTTAATGGATGTATCAAATGTAATTTAGTGTTAAATACATTTATTTAAAATAATTTGACCAGCGATAATAAGGCTATTTTTTGGTACAACGGACAACGGGAAAAGCTATCATTAATCCTCGATTTTTGTTACACAAAAATGATGGAGTGTGATCGGTGATGACAGGGATGCGAATTTTGCTGCAATCGTTAACAAAAAATCTAGCATCGATGATCAAATTTGCTGCCAAGATTCGATGACAAATATGGTATGCGACAACAATATCACGATTTATGTTGTAACATGCTAAAAAATTAAAAACAATACACACAAACATTAAAAGAACTGTTGCGATTTGATTTATTTTGCTGCAATCGAGTAGTCGCGTTTGGCTACCCGGCCTGCTGAAATTTCGGCCAATCAGCCAGCATCCAACGTTGCCATTTATAATTAACGAGTAATTTTTATGGAAGCTCTATTTGTGTGCCAAAAGTCCATCAAGTATCGCGTACTGAGCGCTTCCATTGATTTTTTACGTGTTTTCGAGGTTTAAATGAGTTTTTTCTTCTATTTTTTTGGCCTTTTAGTTTTCGCACGGGTTTCTTACATCTTAGAAAGAAAATATTTGAAAAAATAATACACGGAAAAAACATGTTTTGTTTTTAAGGAGTATGATCGTGCCTTTTATGGAGGCATATGTTTGCTTGCGTGAAAGGCAAGATCGGCGCCTTAAAAAACATGTATTTTTCTCGTGGATGTATAGATTTGTTTCTGCGAGAGACACGTTTCGTACCTTTCAAAAAAAATTAAAAAATCACGGGAGTTACAGGCTTCTTTTCCGCGAAAGGCACGTCTGTGTCTCTCGGAAGGGGGAAAACAAGAATTAAGATTAATGAACACACGTATTTGTTTTCCGGAGAGACACAACCGTGCCTCTCGAAAAGGGAACTTTTCCTGAGAGGCATGATCGTGTGAAGATGTTCACTTTCGTAAGAGGCTGTGCCTCTCGATAAAAAAAGTTTGTTAAAACTTATTAACACGGTTCAAAATTTGGACACACGGTTTAAGAGATAAAATGTTTTGGAAAAAAGGAATCTACAAAAGAAAAGGAAAAGTTCAGATTTGGAACAAGTTGCGCGCATGCACTGCGCCACAGGTAAGCCACGAGGAGGCGAGAATGTTCCTTGCAAGAAGTTTTTTTTTTGAGAATAACACACTCACACACCCACTACCCTACACTTGGGATTTCATCAGCTATAATATGTAGAATGCAGTCCGGCGGTCTTGACCTCCATTCTTCATCTTTCTCTTCTCCAACAGCTCTTCTCGCCAGGCAGTGAGCAACTCTATTCGCTGTCCTCCTTCTCCATGATATTTTGCTTTCCTTCATCTGCATGAGGCCTTTAATCTCCTGAATCAGCGGTCCAACAGAGGAAAAATTCTTCTCCTTGTCCATTATCTGCCTCACCAGCTCTTTTGAATCCATCTCCAAGTGTAGTTTTTGAATTCCAACACTTTCAGCAAGCCGCAAGGCAGCACGACAGGCCAGTAATTCCGCGACCTCTGGGCTCGGTGAGTTAGGAAAAAAGCGGGAGCAGCAGCCCAGCAGGGCTCCATTACTGTCCCTTAGAACTACCCCACCACCCCCATTACGTCCCGCCTTTGTTGTTGCGCCGTCAGAATTTGCCTTAATCCATCCTGGTTCTGGCTGGATCCATCTCTCCTTCACCTCACCTCGTGTAGCTGGAGCTCTCTTCTCATGGACCGCTTTCCATTCCTGCATAAAATGCCACACCGACTCCATGATTTCATGAGCAGGTTTGATCCTCATACCTTCTCTGGTTTCATTTCTAGCCAACCACAACCCATATACACCATTGATCATGGTTTCCTTCTCTTCCTCAAAAGCTTTCCCAAACCATTCCAGCAGCCATCTTGCTCGCTCACGCTGGGTGCGAGCTTGAAACGGCGGGGTCGCCACCGTTGCACCTTTTTCCGCGCGAACTAGGTCCCAAAATAGTGCTGAGTGTGGGCAGTCCCAGAACCTATGGATATTGGTCTCCTCCCTCCCACAAGCCACGCATACGATCCCTTTCTTTATGCTTCTCCTTTGCAACTCGGAGCCTACCGCCAAGCCATTCCTTATGAGTCGCCACATGTGGATTTTGGCCTTCCCCGACGTATTCGTCCCCCAAAGTGCCAGCCATGCTCTATGCGCTGCCACTGAATCTGACGAGCTGGGCTGTCCCGTTTTAGTCTTCTTAAGGGCCATCTTGAGATTGATAAGCGGAGCGCACAGAGAAAATGCCATTTTTGGAGTAGTTCCAAGCTTGGTAATCCTTTGTGCCGACCCCTCCAAAGCTTAACTTCAACACTTCTTGCACCTCACTTGGTGGCATGCATGCTTTCAATTTGTCCAAATCCCATGCGCTCCCATCCTGCACCATGAGATCCTTCATTTTCATTACTCCCGGGACATAATTTGCACCAATCAGATTCATACATCCCTTCCTTGGAATCCACTTATCATGATAGACAGAAACTGACTCTCCATCCCCAATGCGCCAAACTAAGCCTTCCCGAAGAAGATCTCTGCCGAAGAGGATGCTTCTTAAAGTGTAGGAGGCATTAGCAGGGCATGTTGCATTCATAATGGTATTGTCCTTAATGAAGCACTGATTGGAATTATGATCGATTGGTTGAAGGAATTACATAGTATCTTTCCTTAAGCACTTTAGCACAGAGAGAGTTTGGGCATTGGAGCAGTCTCCACGCCGGCTTCGCTAATAGAGCTTGATTAAAAGCTTCATAATCTCTGAACCCCATCCCTCCTGCTGCTTTCCTTGTACACATCTTGCCCCATGCTACCCAGTGCACCTTTTTGACGCCATTAGCTGACCCCCACCAGAAGTTTGAAGACGTGGTAGTCAGGTTCCCGCACATTTTCTTTGAGAGTTGAAAACAGCTCATGGCATAAGTAGGTGTCGCTTGTAACACGGATTTAACTAGTACCTCTCTAGCAGCCTTGGATAGGCCTTGTCCTTTCCACCCCGAAACCCTGTTCTTGGAATTTTCCCTTAAGTATTGAAACGCCCCATCTTTTGACCTCCCCACCACCGTTGGGAGTCCCAGATACCTCTCACTCAGCGCCTCAGACTGGATACCGCTAGCTTGTTTCATAATATCCTTCATCTCATCACCACATCCTTTACCAAAGAAAATGGATGATTTTTGCAGATTTACTCGTTGTCTAGAGGCCTCTTCATACACATGCAGTATATTTCTCAGCATTTCCATATTGCTAACTGTCCCTTCCAGAAAAACCACACTATCATCTGCAAACAGGAGGTGGGTTACATGGGGGCCAGTGCTCCCAAAATTTACCCCTTTAAACTCTCCATCACTTTGGGCTTTCTTTATCAATGCAGAGAACCCTTTCACACAAAATAGGAATAGATAGGGAGACAATGGACCCCCCCCTGTCTTAATCCTCTAGAGGGTATAAAGCTGTCTGAGTACCCTCCATTTAACTTTACTTTGAACTTTGCACTTCGGACGCATCTCATCACCATTTGTACCCAACCCATGGAGAAACCCATTCTTAGCATCATACTCTCCAAAAAACTCCATTCGACCCTATCATAGGCCTTCATCATATCCAACTTGACCGCACAGAGAGGCTTCTGATGGCGCGATGGATGACGGGTGTAGTCTTCTCGCCCTTCGTTGGTGAGCCCCAAGTGGAAGGCGTGATGCAGCACAGCAGCAAATTTCCCTCGGTAAAGATACCAAGGTTTGTCTCCAGTAGGACTCCAGAGATGATAAGTAGGTGTCAGCGGCGCAACTGACGCGGACCTGCACACAGACACAGATAACTTTGTTCCCAACGAAGTTCAGAGAGGTTGTCAATCTCTCCGGTCTTGTTGTTTACAAAGGATAAAATGCAAGGGATAATAATAGCAACTTGAAAGAAAATGCAGAAAAGTAAATATAGTGTGGAAACAATGATAAGGATATGGACCGGGATACGTGATATTCGCTAGTGATGTCTCTCTCCCAAAAGACGATAAAATTGCTATGCGAGGTAAACAAATTACAGAAAGGCAATTGACAGGATTATGAACGCACCGCAATGCTAACTATGCTACAAAAGAAAGGAAGAGGTTCAAAAGCACAGGCATTACGCCAAGGTAAGTAGACCGAAATCCATCTGCATCTACTACTGATCATCCACCTTGAGATATCTATCCAGAACATCTCGCTGGTATTAAGTTGCGAGCCCCACCCAAAGTGTAAACCCAAAGCAACAGACAACTGCATTAAAAAGAACTCTGCGTAAAGTAAACAATCCTTGTAACCGCGGTTACAAGCACCGTTGTTTTCCACCTTGTGGCAACAACACATCCCCTAGACTCATGTTTCTGTCACTCAAGCATGTCATCGGGGGGCATGAACCCACAATCTAGCACAACGCTCCCTCTTGGAGTCACTACCTACTACTTGGCCAAAGCAATAAACAGCAACGGGGAACATGCAAGAATTACTTAGGAACACAAATATAAGAGATAAAAACCAAATATATTACTCTATCACAATCTGAACATAATCTCATAATTCATCAGATCCTATCAAACTCAACATAGCAATAGCAGAAATATTACAAAGGTGACTCGATCATGTAGGGCAGCTCACGAGGTCTAAACAATGAAGATCAAAGAGGGGAGGAGAACATCACATAGCTACTGATCACGGACCCATGGTCCAAGGAAAACTACTCACGAGACATCCGGGGAGCATCCATGGTGGAGAGGAGACTCCCGGAGGTCAATCCTCCCTCCGGCAGGGTGCCGGGAAGAGGTCTTCTGGTGCTCCCGATCTTCGGAAGCGCTGCGGCGGCGGAACAGAGGCGAGTTCGCGGAATAGGGTTCTGCTTCTGGGATTTTCCCGTGAAGGGGGATAAATAGGCGAAAGGGGGCAGCCAGAGGTGGGCCAGGGGCCCCAGGCGCCCCCCTGGCGCGGTCAGGGGTGGGCCGCGCCGGGTGGCCGTCTGGGCCCCCCTGGATCCCCTCTGGCCCCTCCCGGGCTCTTCTCGAAGCTTCCGTCACGCTGATTCTTTATCTGAATTTTCCCGAATTTTTCTGGCACTTTTTATATGGGGGAAAACTGAAATAGAAAAACAACAGAAAACAGGAACTGGCACTGGGGTGCACTAAGTCAATAGGTTAGTCCAAATATGATCAAAAGTGTATGAAAGTGTATCTAGATCATAGAAATATCACACAAAACATGCATGGAGCAAGAAGAAATTATAGATACGTTTTGGACGTATCAACATCCCCAAGCTTAATTCCTACTCGTCCTCGAGTAGGTAAATGATAACAACATAATTTCTGTGGTGACATGCTAGCAACCATATAAGAACTTTGAAAAGCAAAGCAATCAAGGTTAGAGATTCAATTCAAGTCATAACATGCAAGAGTCTATATTAGCATTGAAATAAGTAACAAAAGAACAATAGGTGAAAGAGCTCTCGCTGTCCGTGACTCGAATGTCTTCAAATGGTGTTTGCGTGCAAGAAGGGGTATAGGGAATACGAGAAAAAAAGTATTTTGTGTTGAGAACTCAATCTACTAAAGTTTTACACTTGGTCTTCTTTCGAATCTTATCTTGACTCGTCCCCAGACCACTAGCCTGGTACAATTCAATCTGATCCACTCCTTTTCGATATTTCGAGCACTCATGCAATGGATGAGCGTAAGCACGAGAGTTGACACTTAGGATGGCAAAGAGAGAAATATGGTGGAGGAGGAAGACAAAAAGGATGAGAAAGGCTCACATCAATGAGGACAATCATAGGCAAGAGATGACAAATGATAGATATAACGTGAGGAGTAGGGATTTCCATGCAACGGATGCACATACGAGCTACGAAGCTCTCCAATGGAACTAGTGGGGGTGCATCTAACTTGCTCGCTCATGAAGACCTAGAGCTCTTTTGAGGAGGCTCATCCTTTGAATATGCAAGCCAAGTTCTATAGTGTGAAGGTCCCCACATAGGTATATGCATAATGATCATCTCTATGGAGTACAAGGATATAAAGGGAGTACTAGTGTGGATCTCTCAAAAGGATAGTAGTGTTGCCCCTTTCTCTCTTTTTATTTCTTTTTTTCTCTTTTTTCTATTTTTTTGTATTTTTTGGTGGCCTCAATGGCTCTTTCTATTTAACTCTCATTTGTCCTCTTTGGGATCTTTTAATGTGTCCACTTTGGGATCTTTTCCTCACTTAAGGGCAACACACTATTTTACAAGAAGGTATAGGAAATCTTCACACTTTACAAGGTACTCAAAACCATAAAGAAGATGTAACTATCATGATGTATGCAATGTATGTCGCTGCCAGTGTAGCAGGAACATGTATGACATGAAGATCAAGTCATGAAGAGGTGGAAGTTGCATGGCAATGTAACTCGGAAAGGCTACGGAAATGCCTCGATAGGTAGGTATGGTGGCTGTTTTGAGGGAAGATATAAGGAGGCTTATGATGACAGAGCGTATCATGCCAAGGGTTTGGATGTACCGGCGAAGGTGGACACAACTCTCGGAGTGAGAAGAAGGCAGTGCACGGCACGGGAAAGGCTAGCAAAATATGGGAAGGTGGAAGTGTCAACTCTCAATACTTACATTAGTCCGAAGAACTGATGGCGCGAGGGATGACTTATACGTCCAAAACGTATCGATAATTTCTGCTTGCTCCATGCATGTTTTGTGTGATATTGCTATGATCTAGATACACTTTCATACATTTTTGATCATATTTGGACTAACCTATTAACTCAGTGCACCCCAGTGACAGTTCCTGTTTTCTGCTGTTTTTCTATTTCAGTTTTCCCCCATATAAAAAGTGCCAGAAAAATTCAGGAAAAATCAGATAAAAAATCAGCGTGACGGAAGCTTCCAGAAAAGCCCGGGAGGGGCCAGAGGGGGGCCAGGGGGGCCCAGGCGGCCACCCGGCGCGACCCCACCCCTTGCCGCGCCATGGGGGCGCCTGGGGCCCCTGGTCCACCTCTGGCTGCCCCCCTTCGCCTATTTATCCCCCGTCACGGGAAAACTCCAGAAGAAGAACCCTATTCCGCGAACTCGCCTCTGTTCCGCCGCCGCCGCGCTTCCAAGATCGGGAGCACCAGAAGACCTCTTCCCGGCAACCTGCCGGAGGGAGGATTGACCTCCGGGAGTCTCCTCTCCACCATGGATGCTCCCCGGATGTCTCGTGAGTAGTTTTCCTTGGACCATGGGTCCGTGATCAGTAGCTATGTGATGTTCTCCTCCCCTCTTTGATCTTCATTGTTTAGACCTCGTGAGCTTCCCTACATGATCGAGGCACCTTTGTAATATTTCTGCTATTGCTATGTTGAGTTTGATAGGATCTGATGGATTATGAGATTATGTTCAGATTGTGATAGAGTAATATATTTGGTTTTTATCTCTTATATTTTTGTTCCTAAGTAATTCTTGCATGCTCTCCGTTGCTGTTTATTGCTTTGGCCAAGTAGTAGGTAGTGACTCCAAGAGGGAGCGTTGTGCTGTTGCCACAAGGGGGAAAACAACGGTGCTTGTAACCGCGGTTACAAGGATTGTTTACTTTACGCAAAGTTCTTTTTAATGCAGTTGTCTGGTGCTTTGGGTTTACACTTTGGGTGGGGCTCGCAACTTAATACCAGCGAGATGTTCTGGATAGATATCTCAAGGTGGATGATTAGTAGTAGATGCAGATGGATTTCGGTCTACTTACCTTGGCGTACTGCCTGTGCTTTTGAACCTCTTCTTTTCTTTTGTAGCATAGTTAGCATTGCGGTGCGTTCTTAATCCTGTCAATTGCCTTTCTGTAATTTGTTTACCTCGCATAGCATTTTTATCGTCTTTTGGGAGAGAGACATCACTAGCGAACATCACGTATCCCGGTCCATATCCTCATTATTGTTTCCAAGCTATATTTACTTTTCTGCATTTACTTTCAAGTTGCTATCATTATCCCCTTGCGTTTTATCATTTGTGAACAACAAGACCGAAGAGATTGACAACCTCTCTGATCTTTGTTGGGAGCAAAGTTATCTGTGTCTGTGTGCAGGTCCGCGTCAGTTGCGCCGCTGACACCTACTTATCATCTCTGGAGTCCTACTGGAGACAAACCTTGGTATCTTTACTGAGGGAAACTTGCTGCTGTACCGCATCACGCCTTCCACTTGGGGCCTACCAACGAAGGGCGAGAAGCCGTCATCAAGAGCAATTTCTGGCGCCGTTGCCGGGGACTCCAAGTGCTAAGATAGGGGAGTTGCACACTACCCTTTACCTTTGTTTTTCAGTCTTGTTAGTTTACCTTTCAGTTTTTATCTTTGTGTCCTTTATCAAAAATCAAATATATATATATATAGTATGTCTAGTTCCTTACTTGCCAATCAATGTCTAACTTCTTTGAAACTAGATCTTATTGGCATGGAGGATTCACCGAGGATCAACAAGAATATTACAAGGAATACCGCTTGTCTCAAAAAGGGATACACTTATGGAGACTCATACATCAATCGTATGAGTATGCTAAAAACTTGTGCTCAATATATAATATATCTTTCTGCAGGGATGAATCTTGTTGCTTTATGAGGCACAAACACCTTGCTTTCCAATGTGACTACAATGAGGATGAAACCTTAGCTTCTTATGCTCAGGGAAATTATGATTTTTATGATGCAGAACAAATAGAAGAATTTGTTGCTTTTAAGGGTGCCTATGAAATTACTTCTTTTCTTGAAAATATTGATGACGCCCCTTACAAATCTGAGAGTCTTGCTATACTTAACTATTGTTTGGAAAATTATGATGCAAATTATTATATTACTGATCATCTTGAGAGAATCTTTCCTCCAAAGGAAGAGACTAATGTTTTGCAGGACTCTATGGAAGAAGAAATTACTGAACCTGAAAGCTCCTTGGATGAAAAAGAGGAGGAGAGTGACGAACAAGAGGAGGAAGAATGGAGCCATCCATGTCTACCTTCTAATGAGAGTATCTCTTTGACTCTTACCTTATATGAGTGTTATGATCCTATGGATTCTTTTGAAATATCTCTTTTTGATGAAGTTGATGCCTTCTATGCTTATGGCCGTGATGCCACTATGGATGATGCTTACGGAAATGAACTTTCTATAGTTCCTCATGTTAAGCATGAAATTTTTGCTATTGCACCCACACTTGATTGTCCTATTATCCTTTTGAAATCTCCAACTCATATTCCGGAGAATTTTGCTCTTATCAAGGCTCAATGTGATGGGTTGCATCTATGTTATCATCCTAAAGACCGTGTTGAAAACTATACACGTGTGATTGTAGGTCATGAATAACATGATTTATGTGATAGTTATATTCTTGATGTTGTTCATGATACTACTGAAAATTATTTTGAGAGAGGGAAGTTTGGTTGTAGAAACTTCCATATTACTAAAACCCCTCTCGTTATGTTGAAAGTTTTGAAGTTGTTCTTGTTCTACCTTCCTATGCATGTCACTTTGTGCTTCTTTGATTTATTTTCTTACAAGATGCCTATGCATAGGAAGTGGGTTAGGCTTAAATGTGTCTCATATTTGCTTCTTGATGCTCTCTTTTGCTCCAAATTCATATTCTTATGAGAGTATTTTTTTAAATCTTTAAGCCTAGCTAATGGCTTTAAAGAAGCGCTTTCGGGAGGCAGCCCGCAACGAATTTAGGTTTTTCTTTTTGCTTTTGTTGTGTCTTCATGATTTTTACTACTGCAGAAACATCATTGTATCTTTACTTTTCAGCTTTCTGCCAAGTTATAGCCTCTTACGGCAAGTGAAGTAAAAGTTGTGACATGCTGTCCAGAAAACAGATTCTGTCCTCGTGACCAGAAAAATTCCAGAAAAATCCCAGTTCATCTTGTTGAGCTGAATTTTTTACACAGTATGCTCTATACAATTACGAAACTTCCGTATGTTCTGAGTTTTTTTATTTGAGTTGCAGAAGTTCCCCTAAACAATTCTTTACTATCTGTTGTTCTGTTTTTCACAGATTCTGCCACGTTTTGTCTCTCCTTACTTTTGCAAACCTTAAGCTTGCTTTTTATTTGCAAAAACTTTTTGGAATTCTTGAGAAACAGTACCTCTTCAAGATTATCTTTATATGCAGTGGAGAATTTTTTATTTATTAAGGGTACTAACCTCTCTAATCAGCTTATGATGAGTTATGTATGAAGGGAGTTTTCAAGTGTGCGTTGGAAGATGATGAAAGAAGATCCAGGAGTGTCAAGCGCTCAAGCTTGGGGATGCCCCCATGCATCCCCAATAAATATTCAAGGAGACTCAAGCGTCTAAGCTTGGGGATGCCCCCGTGCATCCCCTTCTCCATCAACCATCATCAGTTCGTCCTTCGTCTCACTATATTTTTATCACTTCATGTGTTATGTGCTATGCTTGGAGCGTCTCGCTCTTAGGTTTTATTTTTAGTTTCTTTAGCTTTGCTTGCTGTTCATAACAATTTAGGTCCTGTCTTACTTTGTGTGGGAGAGAAACATGCTCCACTTTCAAAATCTAGAACACATCATAGGATTTTTTCTGCCTATCTTTTTGCTGTTGTGTGTTCTTTATCTTTTCATAGCTACTGCCATGTTTAGTTTTAGTCTTAGTTTGTCTTTAGCAAGAGCTTTGGCTTTTGTATAGTTTGTTGCTGCAACTCTTTTAAGTTTTCATGTTTATCTTGTTAAGAGAGTTGGTTGTTGCACTGAGTTATGTCTTGTCTTGAGAGTAGGTAATTGAGGTTGCTATTTAATTTTAGTAGTAGCTTGCAATAGTTTTGAGGCATTGTTGTGAGTAATGTTTGGACTTTTGGTGTCAAGAGCCCTTGCCTATTAGTGATAGGTGTCGTATTTTGGGCAATCCGTGTTTATTTTCAAAACCTACAGAACTAGTTGAGAACTCTAGCTACTAGATGGATCACTACTCTTCTGAGGAGTCGAATATTAGAGTACACTCACGTACCATGAGTCGAGGATGCGCAAGGATAACCAAACCCCCATACACTCCTCCTCGGGGTACTTGTCTCTTTGTGAACCTCCTCATTAGATTGAGAGTTACTGATAATAAGTGCATGAGTTCTTCGGACTAATGTAAGTATTGAGAGTTGACACTTCTACCTTCCCATATTTTGCTAGCCTTTCCCGTGCCGTGCATTGCCTTCTGCTCACTCCGAGAGTTGGTGTCCACCTTCGCCGGTACATCCAAACCCTTGGCATGATACGCTCTGTCATCATAAGCCTCCCTTTATCCTTCCTCAAAACAACCACCATACCTACCTGTCAAGGCATTTCCATAGCCTTTCCAAGTTACATTGCCATGCAACTTCCACCTCTTCATGGCTTGATCTTCATGTCATACATGTTCCCGCTACACTGGCAGCGACATACATTGCATACATCATGATTGTTACATCTTCTTTATGTTTTGAGTACCTTGTAAAGTGTGAAAGATTTCCTATACCTTCTTGTAAAATAGAGTGTTGCCCTTATGTGAGGAAAAGATCCCAAAGTGGACACATTAAAAGATCCCAAAGAGGACAAATGAGAGTTAAATAGAAAGAGCCATTGAGGCCACAAAAAAAATACAAAAAATAGAAAAAAGAGAAAAAGAAATAAAAAGAGAGAAAGGGGCAACACTACTATCCTTTTGAGAGATCCACAATAGTACTTCCTCCATATCTTTGTACTCCATAGAGATGATCTTTATGCATATAGTTTGGAGAGCTTCTTAGCTCGTATGTGCATCCATTGCATGGCAATCCCTACTCCTCACATCATATCTATCATTTCGAATCTCTTGCCTATGATTGTCCTCATTGATGTGAGCCTTTCTCATCCTTTTAGTCTTCCTCCTCCACCATATTTCTCTCTTTGCCATCCTAAGTGTCAACTCTCGTGCATACGCTCATCCATTGCATGAGTGCTCAAAATATCGAAAAGGAGTGGATCAAATTGACTTGTACCTGGCTAGTGGTCTGGGGACGAGTCAAGATAAGATTCCAAAGAGGACCAAGTGTGAAACTTTAGTAGATTGAGTTCTCAACAAAAATACTTTTTTCTCGTATTCCCTATCCTCCTTTCTTGCACGCAAACACCATTTGGAGACATTCAAGTCACGGACAGCAAGAGCTCTTGCACCTTTTGTTCTTTTGTTACTTATTTCAATGCTAATATAGACTCTTGCCTGTTATGACTTGAATTGAATCTCTGACCTTGATTGCTTTACTTTTAAAAGTTCTTTTATTGTTGCTAGCACGTCACCACAGAAATTATACTTGTTATCATTTACCTACTCAAGGACGAGCAGGAATTAAGCTTGGGGATGTTGATACGTCCAAAACGTATCGATAATTTCTGCTTGCTCCATGCATGTTTTGTGTGATATTGCTATGATCTAGATACACTTTCATACATTTTTGATCATATTTCGACTAACCTATTAACTCAGTGCACCCCAGTGCCAGTTCCTGTTTTCTCCTGTTTTTCTATTTCAGTTTTCCCCATATAAAAAGTGCCAGAAAAATTTGGGAAAATTCAGATAAAAAATCAGCGTGACGGAAGCTTCGAGAAAATCCCGGGAGGGGCCAGAGGGGGGCCAGGGGGCCCTAGGCGGCCACCCGGCACGGCCCCATCCCTGGCCGCGCCAGGGGGGCGCCTGGGGCCCCTGGTCCACCTCTGGCTGCCCCCTTCGCCTATTTATCCCCCGTCACGGGAAAACTCCAGAAGAAGAACCCTATTCCGCGAACTCGCCTCTGTTCCGCCGCCGCCGCGCTTCCAAGATCGGGAGCACCAGAAGACCTCTTCCCGGCACCCTGCCGGAGGGAGGACTGACCTCCGGGAGTCTCCTCTCCACCATGGATGCTCCCCGGATGTCTCGTGAGTAGTTTTCTTGGACCATGGGTCCGTGATCAGTTGCTATGCGATGTTCTCCTCCCCTCTTTGATCTTCATTGTTTAGACCTCGTGAGCTTCCCTACATGATCGAGGCACCTTTGTAATATTTCTGCTATTGCTATGTTGAGTTTGATCGGATCTGATGGATTATGAGATTATGTTCAGATTGTGATAGAGTAATATATTTGGTTTTTATCTCTTATATTTTTGTTCCTAAGTAATTCTTGCATGATCTCCGTTGCTGTTTATTGCTTTGGCCAAGTAGTAGGTAGTGACTCCAAGAGGGAGCATTGTGCTAGATTGTGGGTTCATGCCTCCTCGATGACATGCTTGAGTGACAGAAACATGAGTCTAGGGGATGTGTTGTTGCCACAAGGGGGAAAACAACGATGCTTGTAACTGCGGTTACAAGGATTGTTTACTTTACGCAAAGTTCTTTTTAACGCAGTTGTCTGTTGCTTTGGGTTTACACTTTGGGTGGGGCTCGCAACTTAATACCAGCGAGATGTTCTGGATAGATATCTCAAGGTGGATGATTAGTAGTAGATGCAGATGGATTTCGGTCTACTTACCTTGGCGTACTACCTGTGCTTTTGAACCTCTTCTTTTCTTTTGTAGCATAGTTAGCATTGCGGTGCGTTCTTAATCCTGTCAATTGCCTTTCTGTAATTTGTTTACCTCGCATAGCATTTTTATCATCTTTTGGGAGAGAACATCACTAGCGAACATCACGTATTCCGGTCCATATCCTCATTATTGTTTCCAAGCTATATTTACTTTTCTGCATTTACTTTCAAGTTGCTATCATTATCCCCTTGCGTTTTATCATTTGTGAACAACAAGACCGGAGAGATTGACAACCTCTCTGAACTTAGTTGGGAGAAAAGTTATCTGTGTCTGTGTGCAGGTCCGCGTCAGTTGCGCCGCTGACACCTACTTATCATCTCTGGAGTCCTATTGGAGACAAACCTTGGTATCTTTACTGAGGGAAACTTGCTGCTGTACCGCATCACGCCTTTCCACTTGGGGCCTACCAACGAAGGGCGAGAAGCCGTCATCAATGACGGGTGTAGTCTTCTCGCCCTTCGTTGGTGAGCTCCAAGTGGAAGGCGTGATGCCGCACAGCAGCAAATTTCCCTCGGTAAAGATACCAAGGTTTGTCTCCAGTAGGACTCTAGAGATGATAAGTAGGTGTCAGTGGCACAGCTGACGCGGACCTGCACACAGACACAGATAACTTTGTTCCCAACGAAGTTTAGAGAGGTTGTCAATCTCTCCGGTCTTGTTGTTTACAAAGGATAAAACGCAAGGGATAATAATAGCAACTTGAAAGTAAATGCAGAAAATTAAATATAGCGTGGAAACAATGATAAGGATATGGACCGGGATACGTGATGTTCGCTAGTGATGTCTCTCTCCCAAAAGACGATAAAATTGCTATGCGAGGTAAACAAATTACAGAAAGGCAATTGACAGGATTATGAACGCACCGCAATGCTAACTATGCTACAAAAGAAAGGAAGAGGTTCAAAAGCACAGGCAGTACGCCAAGGTAAGTAGACCGAAATCCATCTGCATCTACTACTAATGATCCACCTTGAGATATCTATCCAGAACATCTCGCTGGTATTAAGTTGTGAGCCCCACCCAAAGTGTAAACCCAAAGCAACAGACAACTGCATTAAAAAGAACTTTGCGTAAAGTAAACAATCCTTGTAACCGCGGTTACAAGCACCGTTGTTTTCCCCCTTGTGGCAACAGCACATCCCCTAGACTCATGTTTCTGTCACTCAAGCATGTCATCGAGGGGCATGAACCCACAATCCAGCACAACGCTCCCTCTTGGAGTCACTACCTACTACTTGGCCAAAGCAATAAACAGCAACGGGGAACATGCAAGAATTACTTAGGAACACAAATATAAGAGATAAAAACCAAATATATTACTCTATCACAATCTGAACATAATCTCATAATCCATCAGATCCTATCAAACTCAACATAGCAATAGCAGAAATATTACAAAGGTGCCTCGATCATGTTGGGCAGCTCACGAGGTCTAAACAATGAAGATCAAAGAGGGGAGGAGAACATCACATAGCTACTGATCACGGACCCATGGTCCAAGGAAAACTACTCACGAGACATCCGGGGAGCATCCATGGTGGAGAGGAGACTCCCGGAGGTCAATCCTCCCTCCGGCAGGGTGCCGGGAAGAGGTCTTCTGGTGCTCCCGATCTTCGGAAGCGCGGCGGCGGCGGAATAGAGGCGAGTTCGCGGAATAGGGTTCTGCTTCTGGGGTTTTCCCGTGACGGGGGATAAATAGGCGAAAGGGGGCAGCCAGAGGTGGGCCAGGGGCCCCAGGCGCCCCCCCTGGCGCGGCCAGGGGTGGGGCCGCGCCGGGTGGCTGCCTGGGCCCCCCTGGCTCCCCTCTGGCCCCTCCCGGGCTCTTCTCGAAGCTTTCGTCACGCTGATTTTTTATCTGAATTTTCCAGACTTTTTCTGGCACTTTTTATATGGGGGAAAATTGAAATAGAAAAACAACAGAAAACTGGAACTGGCACTGGGGTGCACTGAGTTAGTAGGTTAGTCCAAATATGATCAAAAGTGTATGAAAGTGTATCTAGATCATAGCAATATCACACAAAACATGCATGGAGCAAGCAGAAATTATAGATACGTTTTGGACGTATCAACATCCCCAAGCTTAATTCCTGCTCGTCCTCGAGTAGGTAAATGATAACAAGCATAATTTCTGTGGTGACATGCTAGCAACCATATAAGAACTTTGAAAAGTAAAGCAATCAAGGTTAGAGATTCAATTCAAGTCATATCATACAAGAGTCTATGTTAGCATTGAAATAAGTAACAAAAGAACAATAGGTGCAAGAGCTCTCGCTGTTCGTGACTCGAATGTCTCCAAATGGTGTTTGCGTGCAAGAAGGGGGATAGGGAATACGAGAAAAAAATATTTTTGTGTTGAGAACTCAATCTACTAAAGTTTCACACTTGGTCTTCTTTGGAATCTTATCTTGACTCGTCCCCAGACCACTAGCCACGTACAAGTCAATTTGATCCACTCCTTTTCGATATTTCGAGCACTAATGCAATGGATGAGCGTAAGCACGAGAGTTGACACTTAGGATGGCAAAGAGAGAAATGTGGTGGAGGAGGAAGACAAAAAGGATGAGAAAGGCTCACATCAATGAGGACAATCATAGGCAAGAGATGCCAAATGATAGATATGACGTGAGGAGTAGGGATTGCCATGCAACGGATGCACATACGAGCTACGAAGCTCTCCAAAGGAACTAGTGGGGGGTGCATCTAACTTGCTCGCTCATGAAGACCTAGAGCTCGTTTGAGGAGGCTCATCCTTGGAATATGCAAGCCAAGTTCTATAGTGTGAAGGTCCCCACATAGCTATATGCATAATGATCATCTCTATGGAGTACAAGGATATAAAGGGAGTACTAGTGTGGATCTCTCAAAAGGATAGTAGTGTTTCCCCTTTCTCTCTTTTTATTTATTTTTTCTCCTTTTTTTGTATTTTTTTGGTGGCCTCAATGGCTCTTTCTATTTAACTCTCATTTGTCCTCTTTGGGATCTTTTAATGTGTCCACTTTGGGATCTTTTCCTCACTTAAGGGCAACACACTATTTTACAAGAAGGTATAGGAAATCTTCACACTTTACAAGGTACTCAAAATCATAAAGAAGATGTAACTATCATGATGTATGCAATGTATGCCTTTGCCAGTGTAGCAGGAACATGTATGACATGAAGATCAAGTCATGAAGAGGTGGAAGTTGCATGGCAATGTAACTCGGAAAGGCTATGGAAATGCCTTGATAGGTAGGTATGGTGGCTGTTTTGAGGGAAGATATAAGGAGGCTTATGATGACAGAGCGTATCATGCCAAGGGTTTGGAAGTACCGGCGAAGGTGGACACCAACTCTCGGAGTGAGAAGAAGGCAGTGCACGGCACGAGAAAGGCTAGCAAAATATGGGAAGGTGGAAGTGTCAACTCTCAATACTTACATTAGTCCAAAGAACTCATGCACTTATTATCGGTAACTCTCAATCTAGTAAGGAGGTTCACAAAGAGACAAGTACCCCGAGGAGGAGTGTATGTGGGTTTGGTTATCCTTGCGCATCCTCGACTCATGGTACGTGAGTGTACTCTAATATTCGACTCCTCAGAAGAGTAGTGATCCATCTAGTAGCTAGAGTTCTCAACTAGTTTTGTAGGTTTTGAAAATAAACACGGATTGCCCAAAATAAGACACCTATCACTAATAGGCAAGAGCTCTTGACACCAAAAGTTCAAACATTACTCACATCAATACCTCAAAACTATTGCAAGCTACTACTAAAATTAAATAGCAACCTCAATTACCTACTTTCAAGACAAGACACAACTCAGTGCAACAACCAACTCTCTTAACAAGATAAACATGAAAACTAAAGAGAGTTCCAGCAACAAACTAAAACAAAAGCCAAGGCTCTTGCTAAAGACAAACTAAAACTAAGAGTAAACATGGCAGTAGCTATGAAAAGATAAAGAACACACAACACCAAGAAGATAGGCAGGAAAAATCCTATGATGTGTTCTAAATTTTGAAAGTGGAGCGTGTTTCTCTCCCACACAAAGTAAGACAGGATCTAACTTGTTATGAACAGCAAGAAAAGCTAAAGAAACTAAAAATAAAACCTAAGAGTGAGACGCTACAAGCATAGCACATAACACATGAAGTGATAAAAATATAGTGAGACGAAGGACGAACTGATGATTGTTGATGGAGAAGGGGATGCACGGGGGCATCCCCAAGCTTAGACGCTTGAGTCTCCTTGAATATTTATTGGGGATGCATGGGGGCATCCCCAAGCTTAAGCGCTTGACACTCCTGGATCTTCTTTCATCATCTTCCATCGCACACTTGAAAACTCCCTTCATACATAACTCATCACAAGCTGATTAGAGAGGTTAGTACCCTTAATAAATAATTTTTCTCCACTGGATATAAATATATTCTTGAAGATATACTGTTTATCAAGAGTGCAAAAAAGTTTTTGCAAAGAAAAAGCAAGCTTAAGGTTTGCAAAAGTTAGGAGAGACAAAACGTGGCAGAATCTGTGAAAAACAGAACAGCAGATAGTAAAGAATTTTTTAGGGGTACTTCTGCAACTCAAATAAAAAAACTCAGAACATACGGAAGTTTCGTAATTGTATAGAGCATACTGTGTAAAAATTTCAGCTCAAAAAGATGAACTGGGATTTTTATGGAATTTTTCTGGTCACGAGGACAGAATCTGTTTTCTGGACAGCATGTCACAACTTTTACTTCCGTTGCCGTAAGAGGCTATAACTTGGCACAAAGCTGAAAAATAAAGATACAATGATGTTGCTACAGAAATAACAATCATAAAGACACAACAAAAGCAAAAATAAAACTCCTAAATTCGTTGCGGGCTGCCTCCCGAAAGCGCTTCTTTAAAGCCATTAGCTAGGCTTAATGCAAAAGAAGAATCAAGGGTATCCAAGATCAGAATCATAAAAACCCTCCAATTGATTTTCAATAAGTTCCTTCTTCTTCTTACTAGGAAAGCTATACTTACCTTTCGCCATACCGCGTAAGCGTATGTGCCTATTACCAATATCAATGAAGCCTTTCATAGCACGGAGGAAGTGTCTTCCGAGCACAATGTTAATTTGGTTTGGCTCCATGATGAAGAAATCCATTGGTGAAGTCCTATGGAGAAATGAAACTTGGACTTATTTTACCTTTCCTTTAATCTCTGAAATATCTCCACTAGAATGTTCATGATAAGATGATAATATATCCATATCCAGTTTCAAAGAATCATAAACTATTTTTGGCATAGTAGAAACTGTGGATCCAATATCACAAAGAGCAAGGAAGCTTTGGTTAGAGATGCTAATCCTAACAAAGGGCTCCAAGTCATCATCTATCTCCAACATTTCTTTCTTGTTGGACTTAAGTTCTTCTACTTTCCCTAAATCTAGAGCATCTAGTCTTTTTTCAATAGTGGCAAGTCTATCTATGACAGTATCAATACTATGATCATAAACAAAATAACTAGATAGACTATGCAAAATCTCAAGAGACCTATCTTCATCACACTCTAGAAAATCTCCTTCAGCTATAATGTCAAGAGAGTGTTTACACCACTTAAAAATATCATGGTAAAAATTTCTAAGCACAATCTTTATAGATATCCAAGGCATGATTCTTTTATGTGCTTCAGAAATTCTGTCCCATGCCTTCTTCATATTTTCTCCATCCCTTTGACGGAAATCGAGAACTTCCGATTCCCGCAAAGAACCTAGCCCTAACATGTTCATCTAAACAAGGAGGACTACTAACAGCAAGATCAGTAATTTTTTTGTAAATTTTGATAAAAGACACAAAGATAAAAACTGAAAGATAAACTAACAAGACTAAAAAACAAAGATAAAGGGTAGTGTGCAACTCCCCTATCTTAGCACTTGGAGTCCCCGGCAACGGCGCCAGAAATTTGCTTGATGGCGCGAGGGATGACGGGTGTAGTCTTCTCGCCCTTCGTTGGTGAGCCCCAAGTGGAAGGCGTGATGCAGCACAACAGCAAATTTCCCTCGGTAAAGATACCAAGGTTTGTCTCCAGTAGGACTCCAGAGATGATAAGTAGGTGTCAGCGGCGCAACTGACGCGGACCTGCACACAGAAACATATAACTTTGTTCCCAACGAAGTTCAGAGAGGTTGTCAATCTCTTCGGTCTTGTTGTTTACAAAGGATAAAACGCAAGGGATAATAATAGCAACTTGAAAGTAAATGCAGAAAAGTAAATATAGCGTGGAAACAATGATAAGGATATGGACCGGGATACGTGATGTTCGCTAGTGATGCCTCTCTCCCAAAAGACAATAAAATTGCTATGCGAGGTAAACAAATTACAAAAAGGCAATTGACAGGATTATGAACGCACCGCAATGCTAACTATGCTACAAAAGAAAGGAAGAGGTTCAAAAGCACATGAAGTACGCCAAGGTAAGTAGACCGAAATCCATCTGCATCTACTACTAATCATCCACCTTGAGATATCTATACAGAACATCTCGCTGGTATTAAGTTGCGAGCCCCACCCAGAGTGTAAACGCAAAGCAACAGACAACTGCATTAAAAAGAACTCTGCGTAAAGTAAACAATCCTTGTAACCGCGGTTACAAGCACCGTTGTTTTCCCCCTTGTGGCAACAACACATCCCCTAGACTCATGTTTCTGTCACTCAAGCATGTCATCGGGGGGCATGAACCCACAATCTAGCACAACGCTCCCTCTTGGAGTCACTACCTACTACTTGGCCAAAGCAATAAACAGCAATGGGGAACATGCAAGAATTACTTAGGAACACAAATATAAGAGATAAAAACCAAATATATTACTCTATCACAATCTGAACATAATCTCATAATCCATCAGATCCTATCAAACTCAACATAGCAATAGCAGAAACATTACAAAGGTGCCTCGATCATGTAGGGCAGCTCACGAGGTCTAAACAATGAAGATCAAAGAGGGGAGGAGAACATCACATAGCTACTGATCACGGACCCATGGTCCAAGGAAAACTACTCACGAGACATCCGGGGAGCATCCATGGTGGAGAGGAGACTCCCAGAGGTCAATCCTCCCTCCGGCAGAGTGCCGGGAAGAGGTCTTCTGGTGCTCCCGATCTTCGGAAGCGCGGTGGCGGCGGAACAGAGGTGAGTTCGCGGAATAGGGTTCTGCTTCTGGGGTTTTCCCGTGACGGGGGATAAATAGGCGAAAGGGGGAAGCCAGAGGTGGGCCAGGGGCCCAGGCGCCCCCCTGGCTCCCCTCTGGCCCCTCCCGGGCTCTTCTTGAAGCTTCCGTCACGCTGATTTTTTATCTGAATTTTCCCGATTTTTTCTGGCACTTTTTATATGGGGGAAAACTGAAATAGAAAAACAGCAGAAAACAGGAACTGACACTGGGGTGCACTGAGTTAATAGGTTAGTCCAAATATGATCAAAAGTGTATGAAAGTGTATCTAGATCATAGCAATATCACACAAAACATGCATGGAGCAAGCAGAAATTATAGATACGTTTTGGACGTATCAGCTTCTTCCTCTTTCGGTTCCTTATCGCATGCACACATTCATACACAGCCAACACATTATCAGTTATCATGCGTCCCGACACAAAGTTACTTTGCTCCTCGGATTTCAGCACTGGGAGTATCCCCTTCAACCGGTTCGCTAAGACTTTTGCCGCTATCTTATACAACACATTACACAGACTGATAGGTCGGAATTGGGTTAACAGCTCTGGTGAGGCAACTTTCGGGATCATCACTATCACTGTGTCGTTGAAGTCTTCTGGAGTTGACCGTCCTTCGAGGAAGTCTCGCACCGCTGCACACACATCCCCTTTTAACAACCGCCAGTGCTGCTGATAGAAGAGGGCTGATAGCCCATATGGTCCAGGGGCCTTGTTGCCCCCATTTGGAACAAAGCAGATTCAATTTCCTCATCCGAAATGTGCCTCACTAGCATCTCGTTTGCCCCCTCTGGGATGGCTGCAGTGATTATATTGGTGATTCTGTCTGCTCCCACTACACCGTCAGATATGAATAAGGAGGCATAAAACTGCTGCGCCATCTCCCTCATTTCCTCCTCAACATAGCACTTTGAGCCATCATCCCTCTGCAGGTATCGCACCGTGTTTTTCCTCTTCCGATGTGCAGCCCTCTTCTGAAAATATTGTGTGTTTTGATCACCCTCCATCAGCCATCCCACTCTCGACCTCTATTTATACATGATCTCTTCCCTCTTGTACACATCTCTTAGCTGTCCTTCTACGTCTCTGACCTCCGCAAAGAAACCTGTGGTTAGCGCTCTATTTTTTGCATCAGCAAGTTGAATTTTCAGCTCTTTTATCTTCCCTCTAACCGAACCAAAAACATCACGCCCCCACCTCTGCATATGGGCCGACATATGTCTGAGCTTATCCTTCATTGCCTGTGCCCCTAAACCCATATGCATTGTGTCATTCCATGCATCCCTGATCATATCCTCATACCCGTCATGTTTCCGCCACATCTCTTCATATTGAAAATGTCGAGTCCTGTGGTTATTCCCATTAGGAGCTGTCTCTCTAACGGAGATAAGGAGCGCATCATGATCAGACTTCTCTGTAATGATATGCTCGACTGTGGTTTCTGGAAACATTTGCAAGAATTCATCGTTACTACACGCTCGGTCTAGTCTGCTCTGAATATTCTCATCCCCATCTCTTCTATTATCCCATGTGAGTGGAAAACCCGAGAAGCCCAGGTCGCCTAAGCCGCAGTCGGTTAAGAAATCTTTGAAAGCTTCCATTTGAGAGATGCTCTTTGGGTTACCTCCTACTTGTTCACCTTGAGCCAGGATCTCACCGCGCATAGCCAAGGTAATTCATCTTGTCGGCGTAAGTATCTAAGAATGTCCCAAGAAGTATTTCTTAATTAGTGATTTTGACAACTTGTTCTCAATAAATAGCTCCAAGTAGTTTTTTTCTCGGCGGAGACCAAAGTTGGTCAGATGGGTTGGCACAACATGACCGTTGCTAAACGGGGGGACAAACGTGGAACGCCCCACTATGGTACATTAGTAAGGGGTCGTGCCATGCATGTCAGCATGCGTGCAGCCTCATCAGGCCCATGCACGGCTCCTGGCTAAACAGACCGGCACATTGGTCCATCTGACACACCAATCCATTAATTTTTAGCTTGTTTTGTTGTTTTCGGCCTATTTTGGCTTAATGTGTTGTATACACCCAATCCATGCAGTGCCAGTACGCGTGCCCGGCATTTAGGCCCAAACACGCCCTCGCTTCCAGTCGTGTCGGTCCAGGCCCATAATGGGCCAGACACGCATTCTATCGTCCAAGCACGCTAAGTTTGGCCCATATGGCCACCTTTGGCGGGCACACATCGATGTTGAGACACTCCTCGCCTGTAGCCTTTCTCTAACTGCAGGGGAACCCTGATTTGGATTTGGCGCCATATATCGAACCAAAAAGTTAGGGTTCTTCCCCAGCATGTTTTCAATCTCATATCTGGACGAGGTTTTAAGTCATGAAGGATAAGGCATTGGGCACGGGTACCAACACGCGCAATGTCGAGGAAATGATGAAGGAACTAGGCTTTCTGAGAAGGATCTTGATGATGTGGTGATGGAAGAAGAGAAGCCACTCTTGACGAAGACGACTCGATGACGACAACATCAAAAGTTAGACAAGGAGTACAGTTAGTTTTGCTTCTATAAAAACATGAAAGTTGCATGGGATCCGACAAAATAATTTATGATATGGTCACTGAAAGATAATCTCTACATCCTCCAATTCTCACCCTTAGGTGATTGGGAGAGGGCAACGAAGAAGGGACACTCAATATTTTGAGGTAACACCACCGTGCTTGCTTCATATGATGGCTTCACAAAATCTTCAGAGATTCCCCTTGACACTATTGGAGTATAGATCTAAATCCATGATCATCTGAATGGTTATGTTCCCTTTTTGAAATTATTGTAGATATTTTCAGATTTTTCACCCCAAAGACATCACAAATTGTCAATAGAACAAACCACATGATGATAAATAATTTCAACAATACATTTCCAAAGGAAACTAACAACTTCACACTAAAAAACAAATGTGAAACAATTTTTAATTCAGAACAAAACAAGCAAGACAAGTCATTAACAGTTCTTCTCTTAGCTAGACTATCTCTTCGAATACTTTGTTATTAAGCAAAAGCCAAAGGCATGTGGATGGTAATATTAACAACTTCCACAAGAAATCATTTAGAGAATGAACCACATCTCCAAAATTAATAACAGAGTAGAAGGATCTCACAGAGTAAATACCGAAAGGTTCAAGCGTCCAGATTGGCATAACTGCCTCAGAAGAAAACATCACACCCTGTATAGTATTAACTGAACACAACTACTCATTGGATAAAATTTCATCTACAAATCACCTAAAGGTTAATCGAAGGACAATACCATCCCAAACTTTATCAACCAAAGTTTTTTGATGATTGAAAATGTCAAAAACGCCCAAAACTATGTCTTAAGAGAACAATCTCCAATCCACCAATCGTGCCAAAATCAATATTCTCCTCACTATCCCATTTACAAAGCACTTAGCAGAAGATAATGCCTAGGTTAAGCCTTTTAAGAAAAGAGATCCTAAATTAATTTTGGACCAAATGATATTATGTTTAGCATTTCGTATTTGTAGTCAATGTTTTTTTCCAGACTTTAGCATTGTTAAAAATATATTTGTTGCCCCGAGAAGTTAACAAAGACATATTAAAACCCCTCAGGTTAGGAACCCCAAGACCTGCAAAAACTTTCTTCTTGGCCACAATCCCCCGGTGAGAAAAATTGTATTTATGCACATCACCCAAATCACGTCAAAAGAAATGTGCCATTTGCGAAGTAAATGCATTCGTAGCCCGCTTAGGGAATTTAATCAGTGGCATTAGGTAAGTGGGGATACTCGCAACACAAGTACATAAAAGGATCAACTTGCCCCTATAGGTAAGAAACTTGCCCATCCAATGAGAAAATTTTCTAATAGTTCTATCAATAATTGGATGTATATCCTCACATTTTAATTTACTATAATGCAGGAGGCAATCCTAAATATTTGAAGGGAAATGTACCCACTTCGCAGTAAAACACATGAGAAAAAGCCCTAACCTCACTTTCCTCTATATTAATGGAAATCAAATAAGTTTTGTGAAAGTTTATCTTCAAACTAGATAAAGCCTCCTAAGATCCATTTAAGGTTTCTAGTAAATCATTTTTTTTGAAGAAGATAATAGTATCGTCTATATTGTAGACTGACTACCCCACTAGAAATAACATGAGAAGCGCTCGAATCAACCCATGACCACTAGCTTTACCTAGTATCTTAGTAAAGCCATCAACCACCAAATTAAATAAAATCAAAGATAAAGGGTCTCCTTATTTCAGATCTTTGCCACTGGTAAAATAACGGTTATGAGTGTTATCAATCCTTACACAAAAAAGCTTTAGAAAAGAAGCATTGTAATCCATATGATTTAAATATTTCTAAAACCTCTAGAGTTAAGTTTTTCATGAGAAAATTCTAGCTAACTCTATCATAAGCTTTTTCGTAGTCTAGTTTAAAAACAAGATCACTAGCATAAAAGGAATGAATCTCATGAATCACCTCAATGGATCATCACAACACTTTCAAGGATAAATCTATTTACTTTTTATTCGGAGAAATGAGCCTATCACTAGCAGGCTAAATCATTTCTTATTTTTATTAAAATTATGAATTTAATAAACTTATATATATAGCTATTGTATTTGGATCCAAAAACCTAGAGACCAAGTAAAAAATGTGTAGGCAAATGACCAATTTACCCCAAGAGGCTGCTGGAACAGATTTTCCGAGCCAAATATCTTCTTCTCCGTTACCCGCTCAAAGTCCCAACGTTATCGCGTCCAGTGGCGGAGCGGGCGTCCCTCCCACTCCACTCTCCTCCGGCTCCGGCGCCCGCGGCAACTAACCACACTCCACACCACACCCGCAACTCCACCGCCACACCTCCATGCGCGCCTGATCCCCCTCCTGGACCCGATGCCTCTCATGGCGGTCTCCTCCCCACCCTTCCCCTTCCCCTCCACGCGCCACCCCCGTCGCGCCACCGCCGCAGCCGCAGCAGCGTCCTCCTCCACCGCCAGCGACCACTTCGACTACCCCCTCGCCGACCCCTCCGTCCGCTGGCCCCACCTCCGCTTCCCGCACCTGCCCGCGCCCCGCTTCCCCGCCGCCGACGCCACTCCTCCTCCCCCTCCCCCTCCCGCCCCGGCGAGGCCGGAGCCCGCGAAGGAGGACGACTCATCAGCGCCATCCGGTTCCGCTCCCGCTTCCGTCGCCGTCGAGCCGCTGGACGCGCGGGCCCACCGCGGGAGGCTGAAGAAGCTGAGCAAAGTCGCGCTGCGCCGGGCGCGGGACTGGCGGGAGCGCGTCACGGAGCTGGCGGACCGCCTCCTGGCGCTCCCCGCCGGCACGCCCGTCGCGGAGGCGCTCGATGACGAGTGGGTGTCCCCCGACGAGCTCGCCTACGTCGCGCGCGCCGTGGGCGCAGCCTCCTGGCGCCGCGCGCTCGACGCCTTCGAGTGGCTCGTGGCGAGCGGCAACGGAGCCCCGCCGCCCCGCGTCGTCGCCGTCGTGCTCGGGGTCCTCGGCCGCGCTCGCCAGGACGGGGTCGCGGAGGAGGTCTTCCTCCGCTTCGCCGGCGAGGGCGCCACCGTGCAGGTGTTCAACGCCATGATGGGCGTGTACGCCCGCTCCGGCCGCTTCGACGACGTCCGGCAGCTGCTTGACGCAATGCGCGACCAGGGGATCGAGCCTGACCTGGTTAGCTTCAACACGCTGATCAATGCCAGCGCCAAGTCCGGGTGCTTAGCCCCTGGCGCCGCCTTTGATCTCCTACACGAAGTCCGGCAAGCTGGGCTAAGGCCGGACGTCATCACTTACAACACCCTGATTAGTGCCTGCTCACAAGGTTCCATTCTGGAAGATGCGGTGGCGGTGTTCGAAGAAATGATTGATTCGGAGTGTCGGCCAGATTTGTGGACGTACAATGCCATGGTGTCAGTTCATGGCCGGTGTGGGACCGCACGGGACGCTCAGCGGATGTTCATTGAGCTGGTAGAGAAGGGTTTTAAGCCGGATGCAGTTACCTATAATTCTCTCCTTCATGCTTTTGCAAAGGAAGGAGATGTCGATGCAGTGGAGCGAGTGTGCGAGGAATTGCTTAAGGCCGGTTTCAGGAAGGATGGAATCACTTACAATACCATGATTCATATGTATGGGAAGATGGGAAGGCTTGACCTGGCACTTGGTCTCTATGATGAGATGAGAGCTATAGGTTGCACCCCAGATGCTGTGACTTACACTGTCTTAATTGATTCTCTGGGGAAGATGGATAGGATTTCTGATGCAGGGAAGGTGCTGGAGGAGATGGTAGATGCAGGATTAAAGCCAACTCTGGTAACTTTCAGTGCTTTGATATGTGCATACGCCAAAGGTGGGAGGCGGGACGAGGCGGAGCGGACATTTGATCGTATGGTTGCATCAGGTGTCAAACCCGATCGTTTAGCCTATTTGGTTATGCTGGACATTATCGCAAGGTCTGGTGAGACGAAAAAGCTGATGGTTCTGTACCGGACAATGATGAAGGATGGTTATACACCAGATGACACCTTGTATCAGGTTATGCTTGCTGCACTTGCAAAAGAAAACGAATATGAGGAGATTGAAGGAGTTGTGCACGACATGGAGGTTGTTTGTCAAATGGATCGGCAACTGGTATATAGTGTACTCATCAAGGCGGGTTGCATTTCTCAGGGTGCTGAGCTGTTAAAGAAGGCATGCCTACAAGGACACGAGCCTGACAGTAAGAGTTTACTGTCCATTTTGGATGCATATGAAACAATGGGAAAGCATGAAGAAGGCCTCTCTTTGCTTCAATGCATCAGGGAGCATGTGCCCAGTTCCCATAACTTGATATCTGAATGCTCCATCATTCTTCTGTGCAAAAATCAGAATGTCGCTGCTGCCCTTCAAGAGTACAGCAGTCTGCAGACGTTAAAATGTGCATCTTTTGGCCAAGACCGTAACTTGTACGAGTGCTTGATTACATGCCTTGAGGAGGCTGAATTCTTGTCTGAAGCTTCTCAGATCTTCTGCGATATGCAGTTTATTGGCATAGAGCCTTCCCAGAAAATATACGAGAGTATGATCTCTACATACTGTAAATTGGGCTTCCCAGAAACAGCTCACCAATTGATGGATGAAGCTGTACAGTCTGGTGTTTGGCTAAATACTCTTTCATCTAGAGTAACCATAATTGAAGCCTATGGGAAGACAAAACTCTGGCAACATGCAGAAAATTTCGTGAAAGGACTGAATCAAGAGTCAGGTGTTGACAGACGGGTTTGGAATGCATTGATACATGCCTATGCCGAGAGTGGCTTTTATGAGCAAGCAAGGGCAGTCTTTGATATGATGATTAAAAAGGGCCCTCTACCAACCGTTGATTCAGTTAATGGAATGATGAGAGCATTGATTATTGATGGCAGGCTAGATGAGTTGTTTGTGGTTGTTCAGGAGCTTCAAGATATGGGTTTCAAGATCAGCAAAAGCACAGTAATCCTTATGCTTGAAGCTTTTGCAAAAGCCGGAGATGTATTCGAGGTAATGAAAATATATAATGGAATGAAGGAAGCAGGATACCTGCCAAATATGCACATCTACAGAAGTATGATTTCCTTGCTCTGCCGTAAGAAACGATTCAGGGATGTTGAATTGATGGTTGCGGAGATGGAGGGGGCAGGATTCAAGCCGGATCTAGCCATACTTAATACCCTTCTTTTGATGTATACTGGGAACGGAGACTTTGACAAGACAGTAGAAGTATACCGTAGTATTCTGGAAGCTGGCTTAGAGCCTGATGAAGATACATATAATACATTGATAGTCATGTACAGTAGAAACTTGAGACCTGAAGAAGGTTTTACTCTTTTGAACGAGATGGCTAAACGTGGTTTGACACCCAGGTTAGAATCCTATAAAAGCTTGCTCGTGGCATCTGGAAAAGCAAAATTATGGGAGAAAGGTGAACATCTTTTTGAGGAAATAAAATCAAAGGGTCATCGATTAAATCGATCTTTATATCACGTGATGATGAAAATGTACAGGGATGCCTGCAGTCATTCCAAAGCCGAGCAACTACTAGCAGCAATGAAACAAGATGACATCGAACCAACAATTGCCACTATGCACATCCTCATGACTTCTTATGGGACTGCAGGGCACCCAGACGGAGCTGAGAAAGTGCTGAACAGCTTGAAATCTTCCAGTTTGGAAGTCAGCAGTTTACCATACAGCACTGTTTTTGATGCTTACTTGAAAAATGGTGACTACAGTCTTGGAATCACAAAGTTGTTGGAAATGAAAAGAGATGGTATAAAACCAGATCATCAAGTTTGGACATGTTTCATTAGGGCTGCTAGTTTGTGCGAGCAGACTGATGATGCCATTCTTCTCCTAAACTCTTTACAGGATTGTGGATTTGACCTTCCTATTAGGTTGACACAATACTTGACTATTTTCAAAATGATGGGACATACTTCACATGCTTAATTTGGCTATAACTTCTTGCATCTTTTGCAGGCTCCTGACTGAGAGGACTTCATCTCTGTTAAGTGAGGTTGACAGTTTTCTAAAAGATTTTGAGGCACTAGAAGATTCTGCTGCTCTGAACTTTGTAAATGCACTAGAAGACCTCTTGTGGGCATTTGAGCGCCGAGCAACTGCGTCATACATTTTCCAGTTGGCAGTAAACAGGAACATATACCGTCATAGTATCTTTCGGTATTTACAGCAATCTTTGACTCTGATTTCTACTTTTTTGTTAAAAGCTGTACTGAACTTTACACGTTCAAGTCTGCATTTCATGCATTCTCTTTTCACCAAAAATAAGTGGGTCACACCATTGTTTTTAAGGCGGTAAGGTGACCTAATGTGACAATCAACTTCCCTGGTGCCTAAGGTGGCCTCCTAAGCGCCTAAAGCGGGCATAATTGCGAGGTGCTGCCAGGGTACCTTGCCGCCTAAACATCCAAGGCGGGACGGCTTAAAAACAACATCACACACTGATAGTTCTTATCCAGACATACAAAAGAACAAGAAAGAAATGATAGATAATTATAGGCAGCGACTTTGTTGGCAGCATTACACAGCACAATCCAGTCTTATAATATTTTAAATATTTCATCAGCACATTTAAGAGTTGGTTTAAGATATACATGAATTTATAGTTCAGTTGTCATAATGTTTGGGTATGCTGTCCCTAGAGACTAAGCTTCATCTCAAAGAGCCAGTTTGCTAGTACATCCTATATTCGTATGCATGATGCTACGAAGTTAAGATGTTTGAACAAGAAGTTTTGGTCTAGTTTTGTTTTCGTTTCATCTGTTTCCGAAGTTGTTAGACCGCAGGTCTTATCACATTATTTCACTTCTCCGTATGTTTTGTTTATGGGTAGAAATGAAGTCCAACTTCTGGATGACAGGATCTTATTGCTTTATGGTTACAACTATGTGAAAGCTCCAAAGTGGTATTATTAAATTTGTTCCTGCCTTATCAGTTAATTTTTTTCATGTGAATGATTCAGGGTGATAGAAAAAGACTGGGGAGCTGACTTCAGGAAGTTGTCTGCTGGGGCTGCACTTGTCGCTCTAACATTATGGCTTGATCAGATGCAAGTAGGTGCTCCTAATAATGTTATTTATGGTTTCATGTCCTATCTAGCGAAGTCAGAGTTTTATTTACTAGAGCTTGATTAGAAGAACCATCAGATTTTTCTTGCTCCAGCTATGGTGGAGGATGTAAAACCATTCTTTCTACATAATTAAGTCCAAGTTTGAGTTAAAAATAAATAAAAAATAAAACCACCAATGTAAAGAGTGTTTGCATATGTACTAGACAATAGTAAAATTTGGTCATCAGCTTTGGTTGTTATGTATTGTTTGTGTTAACATTACCATGAATTTGGACAGTAAGGTGGACTCGCTGATATCCTCTAGCTTGACAGATTCACTAAATTATCATGTGTTTACTTTATGACCTAATGCTGCCGATATCCCCTTTTAGAGGTGCTCTCATGCAAATTTTAAATTAATCATGTTGCAGTGAACATGAAAAATGTGCTTAAATGTAGGTTACTTATCTCAGTTTTTAGTGCATATGCACTATTGAAGATTTCTGTTTGTAACTTCATTGACATTTTATGCAATTTTCATGTTGTGTGTCACTACAGTAAAGTTAATGAATAACTTTCCTTCCTTTGTTCCAGCAGCTCACAATTTAATTGAAAAGTCACCAAATCAACTCAGAATATTCCCCTAAAGTTCTTACAGTTGCAACATTCCAATATAATTTTACCCTGACACCTTTTGCTCTAATTATATATTCCTAATATGGATAATCTTTCATTTAAAAGTTTTAAGGTTTTGTTGATTCCTTAACTCTAAGCTCCTTCATTTGATCTCCTCCATTTTAAATGCAGGATGCTTCACTGCAGGGTTCACCAGAATCCCCCAAATCTATTGTACTGGTCACAGGGGAGGGGGAGTATAACATGGTATCCTTGCGTAAGACGATCAGAGCTTACCTCTTGGAAATGGGTTCCCCTTTCTTGCCATGTAGAACTCGATCAGGTCGCTTTGTGGCGAAGTTTTACTCTCTTAAGATGTGGCTGAAAGATTCTCCTTTCTGCATGGATCTTGAGTTGAAAGACGCCCCGGATCTTCCTAAAATGAACTCAATGAAGCTCACTGAAGGGTACTTCATGAGGGCTGGTTTTGTATCTATATTCAAAGACATACATGAGCAACTTGGGGAAGTACGACCAAAGAAATTCTCCAGATTAGCTATGTTATCAGAAGAAAGCAGGGCCAAATTTATTAAAGCTGATATTCAAGGAAGGAAAAATAAACTGGAGAGAATGAAACAAAAAGGTCTTGTCACACCAAGAAAAACTAAAAAAGGACCACGGAGAGCAAAATTTGTTAGAGAACAAAACACTCAGGCGGTTTTGAAATAGTGTTTGTTTTGCTTTGTCCCGACGTTTTGTCAAGCGGCACCGTGGCACTAAAGATGAACAGGGAATGGTGACAATGCTGACTGGTCGGTGTGGTCGAACAAATGATGGGAGGCACTTGTTTCCAAGTTAATTTGCCAATAGTCATAGTAAGTTTGCAAATGGTTTACCATCTCTTCCGAAATTTCTATCCTATAAGTTATACCCAGCACTTCTCTTTGCAGAGATGAGGGATCAATCGAGATAGCATGTTTCAATCAACACAACATCATCATGGGACATTATAGTACATAAACAGTGCCTTGTTGACGCCATATTTGAAGTCAGCTTTTCAACCTTTTAAGGTAGTCATACTGAATCCAAACATCGAATTGTATTTGATGAATTGACCCAAGCTCGTAGAAAGAGCTGCTTTATACTCCATGTGTTAACATATGCTTCATTTCATAGTTTGGTGACTGGTGAAATGTTTAGTTTCAACCTGACTTTTACAACTTCACTGCTCTTTCACTTTTAACTTTTAAGACCCTTTCACAACCTATATGAAAATGCTTCATGGTAGCAAAATTCTGAAACCACCATTTCATGACGGTCCTTACCAAAACATAACTAAATATTCACTGCACATTTCTTCTGAAGCTGGTACTCCGTATTCTTTGTATTGTTCGAACATGACTGAACTAATGAGTCTGAGTGCACTTCTGTTTGACACAATTTCACCCACTGTAAACTTCACAATGGCCGCAGGAGAATTTGACATGAATCAGAGCATCCGTTCCTCTTGATGCTGAAGAAGCCGACCCCGAGCTGGGGAAACATACCAGACGAGCTACAGTTGTCAGGTAGTAACAATGCTATCACGTCGTTTGTCAAATCATGTCGCAGACGCATCATAAAAATATTCCATTTGTCTCCTGCTTATACATAATATATCCCCCTTTCTATCTTTTCTTGTGCTTTGTGTATTGATGTGTATCTGTCTGTTCTATTTTCGCCGCAGAAGGATGACAATGAGAAGACATGTAAATTTGGCAAAGATATATTTGGGTGGTCAACAATGTAAACAAATGTTTTGGTCAAGAATATGTAGTACGTCCTCCGTACAACTGTAGTATACTCCAAAAACCTATATTTCGGTACGGAGGGAGTAGTTTTTAGTGAAGGTATATTTTCAGCGAGGATTCTGCAAATGCATGTGTACTTGTAGTAGGATTGAAAAAAAGAAAGGTACTCCTAGAAAACTAAATGAAAGATTGTGAAATGTCCACTGACTTCTATACTCTGATTGCTCATTTCTGGAGCTACATTTACATGTACAGGAGATGACTGACTGACTAGTGGAATACGTACAGAAAAAGGGGCTCTGTGTAAGTAAAAGGGACCAATGACAAAATCTGAGTCCGGCCAGATGATGACTAGGAGATGCCGACACCGGTGACCCGTTGCATGGACTGGTCTCTCACGAGCTCGGCGTGCGAGCTTCTTCTGCTGGCATCGTCCCCCTGCCTCTCCCTCACCGTGGCCAGCGCCGCGGCCACCGCCTCCTCCACCCTCGACGCGGCGTGCTTCATGTCCGGCCGCCTCTCGAGGTCCGCCTCGACGCACTCCACGGCGATCTGCATCAGCCGCTTCATGTCGGGCAGCGCGAACTTGCAGGCCGACACCATGGCCGGGTCGAACAGGTCCTGCTCGTACCCGTCGGTGGTGGCCCACATGACGAGGTCGGTGCCGCCCTGGGCGTTGTACTGCGACGGGAACTTGCCGGTGAGGAGCTCGAGGAGGACGATGCCGAGGCAGTAGACGTCGGCCTTGGCGGAGGCCGGGTGGCCGGCGACGCACTCGGGCGCCCGGCGCGCGAACATGGACGCCGGCGACTCGGTGTAGTTGACGAGGCCCGAGTAGCCGAAGTCGACGAGCAGCGGCTCGAAGTCCGGCGCGAGGAGCACGTTGGAGGACTTGAGGTTGCCGTGCGGCACGTCGTTCCCGGCGAGCTGCTCGTGGAGGAAGGCGGCGCCGCGCGCGACGCCGGCGGCCACCTTGAGGCGCGTGGGCCAGTCGAGGGCCGCGTAGTCGACGCCCCGGTCGCCGTGGAGGACGTAGAGGAGGCTGCCCTTGGGGATGTACTCGTACACCAGCAGCTTCTCGTCCTTGCGGTAGTGGTACGCCAGCGGCGGCAGCAGGTTGGCGTGCCGGATGCCGCCCAGCCGCCTCATCTCCGCCTCGAACGCGTCCCTGGTGGCGCGGTTCATGTCGCGCGCGCGCTTCACCACCACCGCCACGCCGCTCGCCATCACCGCCTTGTACGCCGACCCGACCCCGCCGCCGCTGCCGATCACCTGCGCCGCTGCCTTCATCAGGTCCGTCAGCCCGAACACGCCCTTGCAGTCGTTCACGATCACCAGGTCCCCGCCGCCGCCCCCCGTGCTCATGTCGTCCACCTTCGCCGCGGACGACGCCCGCCGGTGCCGCCCGCCCGACGACCCCGTCCTCCTCCCCAGCCACGACATGCTCCGCTTCTGCGCCGTCGACGATGGGTTCTTCACCATGTACACCGGCGGCGTGTCCTCCATGTCGCCCTTGTGGGCGTGCACGCGGGCCGGCGGGCCGCAGCACGCGCAGAAGACGATGACCGTCACGATCGCCGAGGTGAGCAGCATGACCAGCACCACGCCGAGCCAGTTGGACGGCTGGGGCGCGGCCTCCGGGCGCTTGCACGGCTGGCCGGGGCTCGGCACGAAACAGAGGTACTGGTTCCTGCGGAACCCGCCGGCGTCGAACCGCCGGAAGGCCTCGGGGACGACGCCTTCGAGGTCGTTGTCGGAGACGTCGAGCGACTTGAGCGCCGGGGGCGGCGCGGGAGGGAGCTCCCCGGAGAACTTGTTGCGCTCGAGGTGGAGCTCGATGAGCGCCTCGGCCTCGATGACGGACGCCGGGATGGGGCCGTCGAGCTCGTTGCCGTCGAGCCAGAGCTTCTTGAGGTGGTTAAGGTTGGGGAAGAACTCGTCGGGGATGGCGCCGGAGAACTTGTTGTCGGAGAGGAACATGGACTTGAGCGCGGTGAGGCGATGGAAGCTGGGGAGCGGGCCGGTGAAGTTGTTGCCGGCGAAGGAGACGGAGCGGAGGTCGGGGAAGCTGGAGAGCGCGTCGACGTCGATGGTGCCGCCGAGCTGGAGGCCGCTGAGGCGGAGCCCCGTGACCTTGCCGCGGCCGCACACGACGCCGTGCCACTCGTGCGACCCCGGGGCGCAGGGGGACATCCCGCCGTTGTCGGTGATGAGCCAGGACGAGAGCGAGGAGGAGTTGGAGAAGGACTTCTTGAGGTGGACCAGCGCCTCCACCTCGGTCATGCCCTGGGCGGTGGACGCCGGGAGGACTGCGGCGGCGGCGATGCCGGCGACGAGGAGGGGAAGGAGGAGGCGGTGGTGGTGGAGGTGCGGAGAGGGGCCCATGGTGGCGGGGAGGCCGGCGTGTGAGACGCGCGCGCCTAAGGCTGGGGAGGATGGTTCCCGGCTAGTTTTGGTTTCTTGGGGCTCTGTTTCTTGGCCGGGAAGCCGAGGATGGCGCCAAGGCGCATGCGCGCGCGTGTGGCAGGGATTTCACCAGTTCAAATACACACACCTTTTAGAAGGCATGTAGAATGGTGCTATCTTAGTCTTATCATGCTGATGTGAAGGAGAGAGAAACTGAAAAAAAAACTTTGCTTTCTCTTACCTAAGAGATCACCTCTTAGTTATTCTTAGCAATAATTCTCTCATCAATGAATTGGATTTGGATATATATTTTGTCCCTTTTCTTTATTTATTTGATTTGGATGCATGGGATTTGTTTAGTTGATCTATTTTTTCATCTTTATGAAAATTGTAGCGATGTCTTATTTGAGGTTTTGATGGTTTGATATATTCTATCTAATTTTTTTGCATATCTTGACCATAATTTTTGTTCTTTCTTTCTTTCTTTTCATTCTAGTTTTTATTTTTTCCTTTTATTTTTGAAAATTCATGAATACGACTTAAGTATATATGTTTTTATAACTTTTAGAAACAAATTTTCTTATTGATATATGACGCCAATACATGTTTGTTGTCGCGAGTTGAGTTGTGTTATTTTTTTTCCTTTTGCTTTCACACTTTTTTATATATTTTGTTTGAATTTAATTTAAGGTTTTTTATCAAGATTTTTGAAAAAAAATGTTTTGTTATCTCTTTTTTTTCCTTTTTCTTTCTTTTTTTGCAAAAAATCAGTTTCAAGACTCAGTCGCAAGTTCACCAATGAGTCGCAACTAGGTTTGATTTTTGTTCTCAGTTGCAAGTCCAGCAACAAATCGCAACTAGGTCTAACTTTTGTTCTCAGTTAGAGGTCCAACAACGAGTCGCAACTGGGTCCGACTTTTTTTCTCAGTTGCAAGTCCACCAACGAGTCGCAACTGGGTCCAACTTTTTTTATATAGTTGCATGTCCATCAATGAGTTGCAACTGGGTTCAACTTTTTTTCTTTCTTAGTTACAGGTCCACCAACGAGTCGTAATTCGGTCCAATTTTTTTCTCAGTTGCATGTCCATCAATGAGTCGCAACTGAATCCAACTTTTTCATTCTCAGTTGCAAGTTCACAAGTGAGTCGCAACTGGGGATGGCTTGTCTCTATTTTCTCCACACGCCCCAGTTTCAAGTCGACCACCGACCCGCAACTAGGCTTTGACTTGTTTTTTTTCCAACACCTAGTTGCGAGTCGACTACCGACCCGCAACTGGGCTTTGACTTGTTTTTTTTCTCCAACACCCAGTTGCGAGTCGACCACCGACTCGCAACCGGGGGATGACTTGTCTCTATTTTCTCCACACGTCCTAGTTTCGAGTTGACCACCGACCCGCAACTGGGGGATGAGTTGTCTCTATTTTCGCCACACACCTCAGTTGCGAGTCGACCACCGACCCGCAACTAGGGGATGACTTGTTGCTCTTCCCACGCCCCAGTTTTGAGTCGATCATCGACCCGCAACTGGGCTTTGACTTGTCTCTATTTTCTCCACATGCCCCAGTTGCGAGTCAACCACCGACCCGCAACTGGGCTTGACTTGTTGTTTTTTCCAACACCCAGTTGCGAGTCAGCCACTGACTCGCAACTGGAGAGGACTTGTTGTTTTTTCCAACACCCAGTTGCGAGTCCACCACCGACTCGTAACTGGGGATGACTTGTTGTTTTTTTCCAACACCCAGTTGCGAGTCCACCACCGACTCGCAACTGGGGATGACTTGTTGCTCTCCCCACGCCCCAGTTGCGAGTCGAACAATGACTCGCAAATGGGGGCATGAATTGTCGCTATTTTCTGCCCATGCCCCAGTTGCGAGTCGAACACCAACTCGCAATTGAGGGGGGGGGGCTGAATTTTCGCTATTTTCTCCACACACCTCAGTTGCGAGGTGACCACCGACTCACAACCAGACTTGACTTGTTTTTTTTTCAACACTCAGTTGCAAGTCCACAACCGACTCGCAACTAGGGATGATTTGTGTTTTTTTTCAACACCCAGTTGCGAGTCCACCACCGACTCGCAACTGGGGATGACTTGCTGCTCTCCCCACACCCCAGTTGCGAGTCTATCCAGTTGCTGCTCTCTATTTTTTCCTCAGTCTCAAGTTCACCAATGATTCGCAATTGAGTTTTTTTTTCTCAGTTGCAAGTCCATCAACGTGTCGCTACTGAGTTCGACTTGTTTTCCAGTTGCATGTTCACCAACGAGTCGTAATTGGGTTCGACTATTTTTCTCAGTTGCAAGTCCACCAACGAGTCGCAACTCGGTCCAATTTTTTTTCTTAGTTGGAAATTCACCAATGAGTCGTAACTGGGACCGACTTTTAAAACTAACAAACGAGGAGAGGTGTGAGAAGGGTCTCGCGGGACATAATTATGTCACATGTAGATGCGCCCTAGTCGTTCTCATATTTAATATTTCTTCATACACATTTTTTTAAAACACGACATTATTTTTTTTCATACTTGATCAACATTTTTTTAATAGATGATAAAAAAAAATTTAAATACAGATTGTATACTTTTTCTATATATATTTTTTAAATACATGATCATCATTTTTTCATATATGGTTTAAACAATTCTTAGCGCAAGATTAGCAATTTTAAATACATTATCAAAAAAATCCATATACAATTAATTTTTTTAAATACAGGATCAAAAAATTTACAAAAATATTTGCATATATTTTATAATTTTTGCGTATATACGATAAACAAATTTCATACAGGTTTAATATTTTTCAAATGCCTGATTAACATTGATTAAATAAGATAACAACTTGTTTCATACATAACGTAATTTGTATATACATATTTTTTAATATAATTATTTTATATTATTTTCAAGTACAAACAAAAAAAAGAAAAATAAGTAAATAACGGAAACTATACAAAAAACGTGGATGTGGCCTCCGGCACAATTGGGCCGGCCCATTATACGCCGAAACAATGGGGCAAATGATAGTTTTTCAGATTGCTTATCGGGCTGCTTTTTTTTCTGTGCGACAAACAAACAAAAAACTGGACAAACAAATAATTAAATTTCGTTTTGTTAGGCTAATTTATGATAAAATCATAGTACATGTGACATAATTATGTCACATGTACATGTGTTTTAGACAGACCCTTTTTCTATATACAGAGCATCTATTGAAGCAGCGTCTTTAGAGCATCTCCAGCCGTTCGCCCCCCCTTCCCCCAAGCCATTTTCGGCGCTATTTTAGCGCCGCTTGGGGCGCTCGGGCGACGAAAGTGGCTTGGGGCGACCGCCTCCCCAGCCGCGGCCCCAAGGTCGGCCCCAAACAAAACGACTAATTTGCATAATTTTGAAAATCTGTCTTCCCGCTTCAAAAAATTGCAAGGTTCGGCGATCAAATATGTCACATGCGGCGTGATCTACGCGGGGAACAAAAAGTGGGTCATAGGTGCCTCAAAGGGGGCCGTCGAGGTCGACGACAAGCGCCATTGGCTCGCCGAGTTCTTCAGTCGGTGTGGACCACGTGTTTGAAGTGGACGGCATGCTCCTGGGAGACGTTGCCGCAGTCGGCGCAGGCGAGGCAGTGGACGGCGCGGGCGGCGGCCAAGATCTTGGCGCGCTCGGAGACGAACCACTCCCTGACCGGCGCGTCCATCGCCGCCAAGTCCATCGTCGCCAGAAACGTGAGGTCGGTGTTCCTCTTCTTTGCAGCGACACTTGTCCTGAGGAGGTCGAGCTTGGCGTCTTGCTTCTTCAAAAACTCAGACCACCTCGCCTGGGCCTTCTCCTCCCTGATTGCGGCGTTGCTTGCGAGTCGACGATGCACTTTTCGATGGCCGACTGCAGCCGCTCGGCAGCCTTCGCCGCTTTCGCCTTCTTGTTTCCCTCCAAAGGGCGGCCCTCCGGACGCCGCCGGTGGCGGCGCGTCTGGGTCGTAGACACCGTTCTTGGTCTTTGAGATTTGGAGGCGGATCTCTTTGACGATGATGAACTTGAACTCGGTGTCGGGACCCGGGGTTAGCGTATGTAATTCTAGTCACGATGCAATCACATGGAGAGCCGAGAACCGTACCCATTTGTCTAAGCAGACAAGGCCAAGCACTGAACGTTCTCGGTAAGCATCGAACGTGAGGGGCATCCCATTCAGGCCGGATGATCAACTGAGATGGGTCCTCATCGTCCGCTCACAAGTATAAATGCTTATGGGTGGTGAATCCCATACTCATAGACAAGTCGCCTCAACCATGTTATCGATTGAACCTTAATTCTTACATAGACTTACTCCAGCCCGATCACTTAGTCGGGGTCTAGGGCGGGCTCGATCATACAACAAAGTGTGCACGTGACAGAGTCACGAACAATCGCATCGCGATGCCCCAAGCTGCGCACATCTAAGGGCCACTTGGTGTATAAAGGACCGCTAGCCAGATCACAACTAAGGTCTCAAAAACCCATACTAAGACATGCATGTTATAATCATACACGCAGCACACATGCCTAGTATGAACAGCAGGTATCATCACATAACTCTACAAAGTACTCTTTATTGATATACACATAGAGCATACAAAGATCACATGTCTGTGATCACATTACATCATACAACGGAAGAAAATTAGGTCTGAGTACAGACAAGTTTAACAAATGGCTTAGAGAAGCCTTGTAAACAAACATACCCTTCCACGAGGGACCAGACTGCTGTCTGGGACTATGCTAACTTAGTCAACGTCGAGCTTCAGGTCGGTGACTCCATCGGGGTCCGGGTTCTCATCTAAAACATAGAATAAGCAAACGTGAGTACAAAGTCGTACTCAGCAAGACTTACATCAGATCTATACTACTCATGCTCAAGTATCAAGGTAAAGGAGGTGGGGTTTCATCATGCAGAAGTGCCAGCTTTGACTTGGCTAATCCTGAACTACGAGTACCAGACTTGAGATAAGAAGCGTACACGAGTCCACTACATCTCCAACCAATACACCACTATGGTTACTTCCTCGACTTCCCCACGAGGAAGCACACCATAGCACTCACGCTTATCTTGCGAGTTTTAAAAGTATCCATTCAAGTTGTCTAATAATCAGGTACAGGTTCCAAGTAGTCCTTAACCGCGGACGCGGCTATTCGAATAGTTTTGTTAACCTTGCAAGGGTGTAAGCTACACACACATGACCATCGGTTACCGCCAGGTCTCGCCACCGTTCAAGAGGTGACAGCGAGGACGTTCACCACGACACTTCGCTCACAACCGGTCTATTCCAGGAGTCGACTATCTGAGTTTGCCTCCGCTCGAGAGCCCGGCCGGATCAATGAAACGGACTCAAACAATGTAGTGACCGAGACGCCACCTCTGGCAGATGGTTTTCCTGCCTCACAGGTGCACCCACATATCTATATGATGCAACCAGTTCCTTCGTTCTTTTTCTATGCACATGTCAAATGGAAAGCCCGAACTAATGTGACTCATGGACGTCGACACGGATCAAGGTACTAGGACGAGAGGGGTCAGTGAGCCCAATGTGTGGTTGTACTCTTTGTCTTGGATTACCATACAAGAACTCGGTGCTTAAGGCGGTGTTCAACGAGACAACCCACTGTGTACTCCTACACAGCCTCTCATCGTTCACCTTGTATTAGGGTGGATTCACCGACACAGTTTCACTTTCATCAACACCATGTTCACTATCATCCCGACTCACATCAAAAGCAACCTCATGTAACACTAAGCATGCAATAAGCTGTAACAGTTGCAGGGGCCACATGATATCAAACAACTCCTATGTCATCTAGGATTGTGGTTTGCTTACTACTGTGACAAGATGATAGGTCATGCATCGGATATGGGTTCAACTATGCGGTAGAATCGATACAAAGTGATCTCCTAAACATGCATAAGCGAGACTGAGAGGGAATTGGGATTTTATAGACATGATCAATGGGGTTTGCTTGCCTTGCTGACGAGGTTCGATAACGGGGTCTTCAACGAAGGGGGTGGCCTCCGGTTCCGGTTGCACGTCTATCGAGCAAACAATCAAACAAGGTATAAATTTATTTGCAATGCTCAAACACATGATCAATATTGAAATGGTGATGTTCTTGGTCACAATGTGGGTACAATTCCATTTAAAAGAAGTCAAATGCAAAGTCATTTGCAAATGTGCTTCAAATTTGAATTTGAAATAAAGCCATATGGATGTTTTGCACTGTTCACCCATTTTAAAATGGTCAAACATGAAAACAGAGCCCATATTCATAATCCTTGGATTTTTCTGATATTTTTAGACATATTATTTATTAAATTTTGAGTTAAAATGAATTTTCTATGATTTATTGAATTTTAAGCCCTTTTCTGGATTTTTCTGGATTATTTTAAATCTCTGGAAAAATTGTTTATTACGTCATCATGACGTGGGGGTGATGTCACAGGGGGGCTGACGGGGTGGGGTCGGCTTGTCAGTGGAAGAGGGGTTTAAACCCGGTTTAGTTTAACTAAACAGGGTTATTAGGGGGGGCCAAGGCCCACCAGTCAGTGACCCAAGGGTCACTAACAGGGGATTAGCCCCCTAAGCTAATCGGCCCGCCGGCGGTTAGCCGCCGGTGACCCTCCCGCACGGCGGCGTGGCACGCAGACGGTGGCGCAGTTCGCCATTTGCGGCGCTGAGTGCACCGGGATGAAGCCCGCGCACTTGCGCACCACACAGACGAGGCAGGCGTCGACGGGAAGCACAAGAGCCTCGCCGGCGTTGAGTCCGGGCGGCGGCTGGGCTCGGTTCCGGTGGAAAAGGGAGACGGGGGCACGGGGAGGTGCACGGAGAGGCTGGGAGGAAGTGGAGGCTCACCCTGAGCACGAAGCGGAGCTCGGCGTGGCCGGGGAGAGGCTGGCGTGGAGGAATTCCTCGCCGGCGTGCGGCGGCCATAGCGGAGGGAGCTGGTCCGATTCGCAGGCTTCAGAGCGCTCCAGCTCGCGGGCGTCCGCGCGGTGACGAAGTCGACGATGGGGAACGCGATGGACACGCCGGCTTGCCTCCTCGACGTCGCTGGCCACGAGCACGCAGCGGCGGCGCTCCGGCGCGGCTTCGGGTGTGCGCAGAAACGAGAGAGGCAGAGGGGGAGAGCGAGCGGAGAGAGGGGAGGAATGGAGGAGGCGTCCAGGGCCTTCTCCAGGCGAGGAGATGAGGACGGGGGAAGCAGGAGGTGGCCGTGGGCGTCGCCGGCATGCATGCCACGCAGTGGCGTGCTCGGGCGTCCAGGGAAGAAGACGAGGCTGCCCTTGGTGGGCTGGGCCTGGCTTCTGCTAGTTGGGCCCAAGTCAGGTAGGCCTCCTTTTTCCCTTTTCTTCTGCTTTTCCTTTTCTGTTATTTTGTTTTGCCCCAAATAAAAATAGCAGAGCATTGTTAAAAATCATGAAAACTTTTATGTGGGCTTATATCATATATAGCTAGCCACTCATAAGTTTTGGTGATTTTTGAAAATCAAACAATTTGAATTTAAATTCAAATTGGAGTTTAATTTAATTTCCAAGCCCTATTTGGAATATTTGAAAAATCTTGGTGCATGCAGTGGGACCCACTTCACTTTATATGTGATCATGCATATTTATAAGACTTTTCAAAAATACCAGAGCAATTTTTGGAAGAAAATTTTGTCTGGCCATTTGATTTAATTTCGCAGGGCTTTTCTTTTCCCCATTTTTGATTTTGTTTTTGAAATTTTAGCATGATGCAAAGGGCACAAACAAACCTAGCACTTACCCTAGTTGGGGTTCTGACACTCGACGTCATTACTCTGCCGATACATGTCGAACATGCGCGCGATCTGGCACGGCGAGGTCAGGACAGACGAGTTCATGGAGAGTTCAAGACGAGAGCATACCTTTTGGTCGTTGCTTGCGCCGATTTCCGGACGGGCAAGCACCTCCTCCTGGATGCCGTGCCACTTGTTGCACACCGCCTGGATGGCCGACCAGTGGGAGGCCATGGCTTTCTGGCCGCTCTCCATGTAGACGCCGCTGAAATAGGGGTCAATCATCTTCTTGTCGTCGAACGCGCCTTGATCCTCGTCCAGTACGTGTCGCCGTTCTGGTTGGCGCCGGTGATGGGGTCCAAGCTCACCATCTTCCAGGATTCGGCTAGGCATTCGTCTTCTTTGGCCGTCCACTTGATGTGATTCAGCGGAACCTCACCGTTCTTCCTCTTCTTCTTTCCTTTGGCGGCGGCCTACTCCGGCTGCTTCGGCTCCTTCGGCGCTCCCGGGTCTCTTCTTGGGCGTCCTCCTCGACGCCTCCCTGTTCTGCTTCATCTCCCTCCTGGGTGAAGTCGGCGGCATCGGCGGCGTATACCTCGGAAACGGTGGTGATGATGTACTCCATCTCCGCTGCAAAGGGGATGGCTCCGCGGCGTAGGGACGGCGACGGCGCGGACGCGTAAGCCGGCGAGTTGGCGACCGATGCTGGTCGCAGGGCGGACGCCGCGTGCGGGAAGGCGAGGTTGGGGTCGAAGCCGCTGTGGTTAGGCGACAGCGTGTACCCTCATGCCGAAGGCGTCGATGGCGAGAAGTTGCCGGCAGGCGAGGCGACGCTCTGCTGTGTTGGGCGGCGGAACAGCGGCGCGTGATACGGTGAGGATCTCTCACTCCTCGTTGGTTACCCCAAGTGGAAGGTGAGATGTAGCGTAGCAGCAAATTTCCCTTAGCGAAGCCGCTAAGGTTGAGTATCGAACCAGTAGGACTCACATAGATACAAGAAGGTGGTAAAGTGAACAATAACGCCGTTCACAACTGAGGGTTGCTAACTTTACCTGGACCTGCACACATATACAAATAACTTTGCTCCCAACGAGTACAGAGGAGTTGTCAATTCCTCCGGCCTTGCTGTTTACAAAGGATTAACGCAAAAGATAATGATAGTGATAGCAACTGGAAAGTAAACTAAGGATGTAAACAGTAATGTGAAGATGGACCGGGGTCCTGTGATTTTCACTAGTGATGTCTCTCTCCCAAAAGACGATAAAAGTGCTAGCGAGCTAAACAAATCACAGTTGGGCAATTGACAGGATTACGAAGGCACTGCAATGCTAACTATGCTGCAAAGAAAGGAAGGGCTAAAAAGCAATGGGCAGTACGCCAAGGTAAGTAGACCGAAATCCATCTGCATCTACTACGAATCATCCACCTTGAGATATCTATCCAGAACATCTCGCTGGTATTAAGTTGCGAATCCCACCCAAAGTGTAAATCCAAAGCAACAGAGAACTGCATTAAAAGAACTTTGCGTAAAGTAAACAATCCTTGCATCCGCGGATACAAGCACCGTTGTTTTATCCCTGGTGGCAACAGCACATCCCCTAGTCTCATGTTTCTTTCACTCAAGCTAGACATCAAGGGGCTGAACCCACAATCAAGCATAACGCTCCCTTTTGGAGTTGCAACAAATCACTTGGCCAAAGTAAAATACGGCAACGGAGAATATGCAAGAATTTACTCAAGAACAAAATATAAAAGAGAAGAACCAAATATATTACTCATCACAATCTGAACATAGTCTCATAATCCATCAGATCCCAACAAACTCAGCATAGCAACGGCAGAAAATTACAAAGGTGCCTCGATCATGTGAGGCAGCTCACGAGGTCTCGAAAGTGGAGGCACAAAGAAGGGAGAGATAGATCACATAGCTACTGGTCACGGACCAATGGTCCAAGGGGAACTACTGACGATACATACGGGAGGCGTCCATGGCTATGGATGGTCTCCCAGAGGGGGTAGCTTCTCCCGGCAGGGTGCCTGACGAGGGGGTGACCCCACGACTCCTCTACCTGAGGGTACCTGGTGCCTGTCATGTCTGGTGGCCCACCAGAGGCCCACTCGTGGACACCAACATGATGGAATAAGACGTGAAGCCAAAGACTTGAGGCGCAAGACAAGAACTCATATTAGTAGTCGACTAGGACTCTTGTAAACCCTACCTGGCTATCTATATAAAGCGAGGTAGGGGCACCTCTCTAGACAACCACAACAGAAGCTCTCAATCCCCACGCATAGGACTAGACAGATCTCTCTCCACCAAAGCCCTCACGGCACCTCTGTACATCATCATCAATACAAGATCAGACAAGCAGCATGTAGGGTTCTCCCTCCGGGGTCCTGAAGCTGGGTAAATCATGCCCCATGTGTCGCTTGTCACCTCCGAATCCTACCAACGCGTAGGCCACGTCGCTGTCTTTCCTCCTACACAAAACCTAGGGTACTTAACCCTAGGATTTGCCGAGGCTGATCCTCGTCAATTGGCGCCGTCTGTGGAAACCGCGCAGGTTGGGAACGCGATCTCGGCGACCTCATCATCATCAGCACTCATCGACTTGACGGCTCCGGCAAGATCCAATCTGTTCGAGTCCCTCGGATTCACGGCCCACCTCCCGGCCCTCTAGCCAGTCTTCACCGATCTACACTCCGGCGTCAATCTGATTTTCGGAGCGTATCAGATCTACATCAACCATTTGGGGACTCTTCGCCTCACTGACGGCACCCGCGCACCCACGGCAACGCCTGCAACAGTGACCGGAGCGAACGCCGCCCGCACGGCCAGCCTACCTGGCAGCCGCAGCTACCCACCCAACTCAAGGCTCCACGTCACTCGCGACCGCCTGAGTGGAGCCCCAACATGGAGAAGCAACATCACACGTATCAGCAAGGAGGCAGCAAGGACACCATCGCAGGTGTTCATGGCAGAAGTTGGCGCACCAGCGTCAGGTAATAACGGATGAGTCGAAGACCCGGGCACTCGTCAAGACACCCCAACCACCAACAGGGCGGCAGGTCCCGGCTGTTGGGAATGTGCCCTAGAGGCAAATAAAATATGTTTTATCGAGCATATTCCATTAGTTCATAATACGTTTGATACTATGCTAGAACTGTATTACGCGGAAACATTAATACAGGTGTGGTATACAAACAACCAGGTCCCTAGTTAACCCTAGTATACTAGTCCATTGGGCGATTGATGATCAAGGTTTCCTGATCATGAGACAATGGCGTCTGTTGACAATGGAGTCGTATCATTGGATAATGATATGATGGACATACACCCACCAGAAGTGTTGCGATGTGATCAAGTCACATAGTTCGACATTGCGATAACTATAACGTAGTGACCAGATCCTTTGACCGTAATGATCATACGTAATTACGATCTATTAGGATGCTTTGATTTGTATCCCACCGCCTGACTGAAATATGCTGGCTATAACGGTGCACTTTGGGTATTCCGAAATAGATGGTTAATGAGTATGCAAATATATCAAAGCGGGATTTGTCCATCCGTGTGACGGATAGGTACTCTGGGCCCACTCGGTGATGTTACATCATAAAGTTTGCAAACGTGTGACTAGGTCACGGAGTTGTAATATCACGGGAACGAGTAAACTTGTTTGTTGAGAACGAGGACGAACTAGGTATAGTGGATACCGATGATCAAACCTCGGACAAGCAAAGTACCATGGGACAAAGGGAACAGGCACACGGTTAACGGATCCAACAGCGATTGAAGTTCATTCGATGGAAGCGCAGGAGCTATCAAGGATTGTAACCAGGTCCAATTGATTAGTCATTGATCAATGAGAATTGTCTCGATCATGTCTGCTGTTTCCCGGACCGTAGGGTGTTACACTTAAGGGTACTCGACGCAGTAAGGATTGATTCGGGATCACCGGAGAAATTGGAGAGAACACCGGAATTGTTCCGGTGATGGCCGGAATTGTTCCGATGAAGGCCGGAAGTTGTTCTGGGTATTTTGAAAGGTTCAAAATATATTTAATAATGTTTAATATATGTTTTATTATTTAATTATCTGAATTAAATATTAAAATGTATTTAAATATAATTAAAAATGAATTAAAAGGCATATGGGCCTCATAGGGCCCATTAGGGGGAGAGGGAGTCCTCCCCCATGGGCCATGGCGCCATAGAGGGGCCCACCCCCTTTATTTGGTGCGCCACCCCCCCCCTTGGGATTAGTCCCACCCCGGAAGGGGAAGGGGGGGTGTCACCCCTCCTTGGCCTATATAAGGAGGGGTAGGGGTGCCCTTTTAATCATGAATTTTTTGAGAAAAGTTTCTCATCTCTCTCCCTTCTTTCTCCTTCCTTTGAGCGGACTCCCCTTGTTTGGAGGCTGCTCTGGGTTGGGGATTTCTCCACTATACGCACGCCGTCGTGCTGCTGGAATCGGGATCCGAATCCATCTTCTTTCCGCTGCTCTACTGGTTCGGAGCCCGGAGGGACGTCGGGTATACTGTATGTGTATAATCTCGCGAGGCACTACACTTGTGGTGCTACTTCATCGTCGTGGTCGTATCGCGAGGTCTTCATCAGCAACGTTCCGACGGGGACGTAATCCCGTCATCGGTCTGCAAGGATCGGGTGGCTACAGGAGTCATCGTGGATCTGCGCGGCATCGGGGATTGCCGGTACGACTACACCAACCACGTTCATGCGGGAACGTTTCCCGCTTAACGGACTACATACTGGTATGTGATCTATTTCTGTCCGTTACTTGCATCAGCATAGCATAGGTCTTGGGATTGGGTATCGTAGGTCAAGGAAAAATTTGTGTTTTCTGCCCCGAACCCCAACAGTGGTATCATGAGCAAGGCTATGCGTAGATGTATTGTACGGATAGAACACATCTAGTATGTGGGCATAAATTCTCAATTGTTACCCTCTCACGTGTACTCATTTAGCATTGCGGCAATGTTTGATGAAGCGGCCCCCGACCGACCTTACGCGTTTACGCGAGACTGGTTCCACGCTTGACATATGGCTTGTACCATATAAAGTGGCTGGGGGGGTGTCTGTCTCTCTGCATTAGCGATGCGAAGATGTTTGCAACGGAGGGCCCCGACAGGGGTGTAATAGAGACAATTGCGGGATTGGTGTTGTGGCTTGTTTTCGCAGGATAGAAAGCGATTCTTTTCTCGAAACCCCTAGCAGCCACGTAAAACTTGCAAAAGATAAAGTAGAAAGGCGTTTTCAACTTTAATTTGCATGTCGGGGGAATCATAGCTTGTATGATTTATGCTGCATCCTATTTTGCTAATATGTTAGATATACGACGGTAGCATAATAGGATGATCCCTCACTAATCCAACAAAGTGTCCTTCCTTAGGGAAGCACCATCTGGAAAGTTCTTCATTATGGAGGCATCACGTGTCACACGGGTGTCAAACATTTTTACGTTCACAAGAGATGGGTGGAGCAAGCCTAGCATGTCCAGAAACATGGCCTTGCATACGCAGCATAGACTCACTAAGGTTATTGTGGCGAGCCTGGCATGTGCAGACATGGCCTCGGGACACAAGAGACCGAAAGGTCGAGCATGAGTCACATAGATGATGTGATTGGCATGATGGCCTACCTTGAACAACATACTGATGGTCGTGTCACACGGGGGAGGTATGTTCTTCAAGGATCGTGTAATCACTTAGAACAAACTATGAGGGATGTTTGTCTGAGTGGGAGTTCCAGAATTGTTTTTGAAACATGACCTCCATATTATGAACTTAATCTTCATGTCTTTGCAAATATCATTGTAGATAACGTCATACCAATGTTTAGAACTATGGCTCTTTTAGTATGATAGAACTTAAGGTAAATGGGTCTTACTTCATTGATGTGTACCAACACCATTAGAGACATACTCATTAGTAATGACTTGCTAAACATAATACGAAGAACTGCTAGGAGATACACCTGATAACTCCGTATTCAAGGAAGATGATGATGAGTATCGTACTCACCGTCACTTATGAATGACTGTCCAATACACCATACTTCATTCTATGAGTCTGAATTGTGAATGCATGTTAACCAACACGTATGACGTGCTAGGTGAACTTGAAAGCACTTGGTCACAAATCAGAGAAATGGAATATGAGTATATGGACGGGGTTTCTTTCAACTATGGTGGAAGGAACAACCTGCTGAGAAAGTCACTTGGAAAATGTATAAGATACATGGAACACCTTGTGTATAACTTGGACTACTGAATGACTGGTTACTTTGCGCTAACTAGGGAGTTACATCCGCTTCCTCCTAGTTACAAAGACCATGTCTGGACTATGTCATGAAGGAGAATCGTTCACCTGTCATGAGGTCATGGTTAAAGTTAAGAACTTTAAGAGTAGAACCAATGCAGGAATGGTCATTGACGGAGAAGGTATATTTGATATACGACTTATAAATGTCTTTCCCACGAAACACTAATTGCGGTTGATTAAGTATTCGATGCTTGAACTTACTGCTTGAGAGTGGCTTGGAAGGGATGAGGTGACAATGTGTGCTGACGGCAATCAAGATAGTTGATGGTCGACAACATTCTCCCTCTACATCTATCAATTGATTAATATATGAATAAATTTTATGATCGTTTGAATGAGGACTTTATTAGTGTGTCTTGCATCTCGCGAAGACAATTATTCATATTAGTGAGAAACAAGTCAGTTGTTCTCCTTTTATGAATGATATCTATTATGGTCACATTACGATTATGAATGAGCTATTCTTATATTGATGATAGTTGTTTGATCATTTATAAGAAATATTGTAATGCCAAGAAATATCCAGGCTTAATAATGACACTACAGTTTAAGTCATGGATGGTATGATGATGTCTTAAGATACTTGATCTCTTGACATATAAAAACCATGCTTTTGAGGTGAGATGACTAAAACCTCGCATTCTGGTAAAACAGATTGTGTACTGATTGTTGAGTATCATACATAGTGATGTATCGTATGTCAGCATGTGGTGAATTTCATTATTTCGTGAACTTCGTATGTGGACTTAGATGAATATTTGTATTCACTAATGAAACATGAGTCTGAAATAGTTTGATATGATCAAAAGGGATTTCAGAGTAAAAATGGATATTAAATTAACAAGAAAGACAAGTCTCTACGATTTGATCAAAGTGACAAATGTTTTGAGTTAGTCTTGGGCATAAAGACTTGTGTGAAAGTTTTTCCACAAATTGCAATGTCTTGAGACACTTCAATATGATTGACGTGCATGAACATTGTGATCATATTCTATGAAAAAGTGTATGGTCTAAGTTATCTCTTACCAAGTTACGTTATTATTGTTTAGAGTTATTAATTTAATATGCAAACACTCACTTCAGCATAGGGAACCATCTGAGTTCGTGGAAACCAACACTATATATGTCATGGTGTATTGTGGTTTCTAGGAAGCTTGATTTATGTAAGATAAATTATCTTTGTAGTGTATCCTTAGACAACTATGGATGCATCTTCCACAACTAGAACCAAAAAGAGCAAAACTTGTATTGCTATGTTTGGTGTTTGTCAAGAATTGTTCTTGATAAATGTGGTAATGGAAGAAAAGTGAAAGTTCAACCAAGGTAATTGACCTTGCCTCCAAATGTCAGAGTAGTGCAACGGAATATGTTCTGGAAGCAAAGCTCTACAATAAGAGGAGAAACTAATGATAATGATCATGATTTTTCTGATGGGAGCTTTTACTGAGAAAGGTAGGATTCAAGAATATATATTTGCCCTTGATGCAAAATGATATTCATGATTCACTTGTCATGTTAATGGAACAAGACATTCCTACAAACTACAAAGAAGCGATGGTGGACCTAAGTACGAGATATGACTACGAGTCATGAAATCCTATGTTGAGTTACATTTAAGATTGCTTGAATCTTATCAAGTAAGGAGGTTACTTGATATTCACAATAACTTCAGAGTTATGAGGAATAAATGTGAACATCAAAGGGACGTCAAGATTGGTTTGTCACAAAGATTGTTTCTGACAAATTCAATGGGTTGACTACAATGTGTAGCAATGCTTGAGTCAAAGGGATATTCACTACGATTGATCCAGGATTGTTATCAATACCGTGACTTCCTCAAATCCTGTATTTGAAGAAGTGTTGTAATTGGTACAACCAGAAGGTTTTGGAAAAACATATGGATAGTAGTGTCTCGTAAACTGAATTCTCGATTTGATGAATGATCAAAGGATTTTGGACTTAGCCAAAATATCGAGGAAACATGCATTTTGCATGAAACTGAGTGGGAGCTGAATAGTTTCCTAAAACTTGATATATGTAGACGACATATTTTGAGTGGGAGCTATGGGAGTATTATCCTAGCCTTATATGTAAATGACATATTTGAGTAGGAGCCATGTGGTTAGTATCCTGAACTTAATATGTGTCTGACATATCTAAGTGGGAGCCATGTGGATGTTATCCTTGTCTTATATGTGGCTGACATATTTGAGTGGGAGCAATATGAGTGTTATCCTATAACTTAATATGTGCATGACATATTTGAGTGGGAGCATGATAACATTCTCATATATGGATAACATATTATGAATGGTGCAGTTTGTGTTAATGATTATTTGAATCGTTCATAAATGAAGATGAATAAAGTATTAAGCATTGAAGATCTATTAAGATAGATATGTGTTTAATAACATTGAGTCGTAATACTTTCCTGGATAAGATTCTGAAGGAGTTCAGAATGGGACAAGTCAAGAAGTGGTCCTTACTTGTATATCCAAGAGAAGTATTGAGTTAATCTCAGTACAAGAACAATGGTTAATGGTTAATGAAAGAAATGGATGTGCCGGATCCTCTATGCCTTTGTCATAGGTTCTTTCATATAAAACCAGAGTTATGTACTCGACGTAATGTGACCCAAGTTCTTAGTAGTAAGAACATGTTGTGATATGGTTTATGAGTAAATCATTGAACAAAGAGTTAAGTTTATCCTTCAGTGTCTGGAGAGAACTGAGGATACATCTCAAATTTGTAAAGGATAGTGGACTTGACCATAAATGTTATGCTGGTTCAAGTTTTGACACTAACCTAGAAAATTGAGATATCATACTAATGAATGCCTAAGTTGAAAGAAACATGGTTAGACATCAAAGTTGCATACAATGCACTAAGGATTGAATCTACATTGATGTGGCTGCTTTAGAAGTAGCAGGAGTTATATTATGGCTTAAGAAGTTCGACTTCTGATTGAGTGAGTTTCAAGTGTGCATGACTATGGGAAAGTCCGTGTGACCCACCGGATGTCATTGCTGTGACACAGCAAACGAAGTCTCATTTCACCGCCAAATATATATACCTCATCATTATAGTGGATAATGAAGGAATGTCAAATTAGGTGACATTATGATTTGCAAAAGGACATACGGTTCTGAATGGTACCCAGACCGTTGATACAACCTCTTCCACGGGCAAGCATGATCAATAAGGAGTTATGATCCAGAGAAAATGCAACTAGATTATTTGTACTCTAGTGCAAGTGGGAGACTGTTGGGAATGTGCCCTAGAGGCAAATAAAATATGTTTTATCGAGCATATTCCATTAGTTCATAATACGTTTGATACTATGCTAGAACTGTATTACGCGGAAACATTAATACAGGTGTGGTATACAAACAACCAGGTCCCTAGTTAACCCTAGTATACTAGTCCATTGGGCGATTGATGATCAAGGTTTCCTGATCATGAGACAATGGCGTCTGTTGAAAATGGAGTCGTATCATTGGATAATGATATGATGGACATACACCCACCAGAAGTGTTGCGATGTGATCAAGTCACATAGTTCGACATTGCGATAACTATAACGTAGTGACCAGATCCTTTGACCGTAATGATCATACGTAATTACGATCTATTAGGATGCTTTGATTTGTATCCCACCGCCTGACTGAAATATGCTGGCTATAACGGTGCACTTTGGGTATTCCGAAATAGATGGTTAATGAGTATGCAAATAGATCAAAGCGGGATTTGTCCATCCGTGTGACAGATAGGTACTCTGGGCCCACTCGGTGATGTTACATCATAAAGTTTGCAAACGTGTGACTAGGTCACGGAGTTGTAATATCACGGGAACGAGTAAACTTGTTTGTTGAGAATGAGGACGAACTAGGTATAGTGGATACCGATGATCAAACCTCGGACAAGCAAAGTTCCATGGGACAAAGGGAACAGGCACACGGTTAACGGATCCAACAGCGATTGAAGTTCATTCGATGGAAGCGCAGGGGCTATCAAGGATTGTAACCAGGTCCAATTGATTAGTCATTGATCAATGAGAATTGTCTCGATCATGTCTGCTGTTTCCCGGACCGTAGGGTATTACACTTAAGGGTACTCGACGCAGTAAGGATTGATTCGGGATCACCGGAGAAATTGGAGAGAACACCGGAATTGTTCCGGTGATGGCCGGAATTGTTCCGATGAAGGCCGGAAGTTGTTCTGGGTATTTTGAAAGGTTCAAAATATATTTAATAATGTTTAATATATGTTTTATTATTTAATTATCTGAATTAAATATTAAAATGTATTTAAATATAATTAAAAATGAATTAAAAGGCATATGGGCCTCATAGGGCCCATTAGGGGGAGAGGGAGTCCTCCCCCATGGGCCATGGCGCCATAGAGGGGCCCACCCCCTTTATTTGGTGCGCCACCCCCCCCCCCCCTTGGGATTAGTCCCACCCCGGAAGGGGAAGGGGGGGTGTCACCCCTCCTTGGCCTATATAAGGAGGGGTAGGGGTGCCCTTTTAATCATGAATTTTTTGAGAAAAGTTTCTCATCTCTCTCCCTTCTTTCTCCTTCCTTTGAGCGGACTCCCCTTGTTTGGAGGCTTCTCTGGGTTGGGGATTTCTCCACTATACGCACGCCGTCGTGCTGCTGGAATCGGGATCCGAATCCATCTTCTTTCCGCTGCTCTACTGGTTCGGAGCCCGGAGGGACGTCGGGTATACTGTATGTGTATAATCCCGCGAGGCACTACACTTGTGGTGCTACTTCATCGTCGTGGTCGTATCGCGAGGTCTTCATCAGCAACGTTCCGACGGGGACGTAATCCTGTCATCGGTCTGCAAGGATCGGGTGGCTACAGGAGTCATCGTGGATCTGCACGGCATCGGGGATTGCCGGTACGACTACACCAACCACGTTCATGCGGGAACGTTTCCCGCTTAACGGACTACATACTGGTATGTGATCTATTTCTGTCCGTTACTTGCATCAGCATAGCATAGGTCTTGGGATTGGGTATCGTAGGTCAAGGAAAAATTTGTGTTTTCTGCCCCGAACCCCAACACCGGCAACACCAGTCAGATGGTCGTACAGCTAGGAGAACCGGGGACCATACCAAGGAAAGTCCAGGTGGAACAAGGACCCAGCAATCAAAAAAGCAGTCAGCTGCCAAGCAGCAAGAAGCAAGCACCTGGCCAGGGCAGCCAGCCATCACGCAGCAGGCAGCAAACGGACCACCCAAAGAAAAAATATACTTGTCCAAGGAATCAATGGCAATGGTAAAGGAAGCAGTCGCCCGCGGCAGGTTACTACCATCAGATGCCTCAAGGGACGAGCTAAGAGCATACAACAAGCTAGCGGGCGAGCTAACCCAGCAGACGAGACAATGGCGCCTAGACATGGAGAAGCAAGAAAAGGCGGAACTCGAAGAGAAAAGCAGTCGCAGACAACCTCCCAGAAGTGACTCACTAGGCCACGACTCCCCCACCCGCAACAAATCGAAACTCAACAACCTGCGGAAGACAGAAAGGGAGAGAGTGGTGCGGAAACTGGAAGACGATTTCAGATTAGAGGAAGACGACGATGAAGAAGAGCCCCTCACTCCGGCAGAAGCACTCATAAGCGCCCAGGACTACCTATCTCGTGCCCAGAAAAGCAGAAAGGGAAGACGGATCGCTACACTTCCATTGCTTTGCAGATAATGAAGGACGCCATCGATGCCTTTGTACTGTGACGCCCCCAAAATCAATCCGTGTACAGTAATCATACACGCAGGGTACACGGCTGAGATTAGGGTGCCACGATGACCCTTCAGGAATAGAGAGTGGTTGCAGAGTTCCAACAGGTCTTTGATGTTCTGCTTTGACGTGACGGCAAACGTCACACTCGTCAACATATCGAGCGATGTCTTGCTTCATGTTAGACCACCAGTACCGCTGACGAAGGTCTTGGTACATCTTGGTACTACCAGGGTGAATCGACAAAGGAGTATCATGAGCTTGTTTCATGACGCGCGGGGTCAATTTTAGATTGGGCTTACTCCTAGGGACCACTAAACGATTCTTGAAAAACAACGTACCATCATCAGCAACAGTGAAGCATGATGGTTTTCCTCCAGCGATATACTTCTTGATCTTCTCGACATCAGAGTCACATGTTTGTATCCACTTGATGGTACTGTCGAGGTCCGGCTCAACAACAAGGTTATTCACATGTCCCTCCGGAACAATTTCAAGGTTCAATTTGCGGAGCTCTTCATACAGAAGTGGTTGCTCTATCTGGACTTCGAGTTCAGAACAGTAGGCTTTGCGGCTTAAGGCATCGCCCACCACATTAGCTTTGCCAGGGGTGTAAGAAATTCCCATGTTGTAGTCGGCTATTGTCTCGAGCCATCTCTGCTGGCGGAGATTCAGGTCTGGTTGAGTAAATAGGTACTTCAGGCTTTGGTGGTCGGTGTAGATCTCGCAACGATTACCAACGAGGTAATGTCGCCACAGCTTCAATGCATAAATGACCGCTGCCAATTCGAGATCATGTGTTGGATAGTTTTCTTCGTGAGCACGCAACTGGCGAGAGCCATAAGCAATCACTTTGCGCTCTTGCATTAGGACACAGCCTAATCCTTGATGAGATGCGTCACAATATATCACGAAGTCCTTTTGAGTATCAGGAGGAGCAAGCACTGGGGGAGAAGTGAGCTTGTCCTTGAGAGCTCGAAAACTTTCTTGACATTTATCTGTCCACTCAAACTTGACGCCTTTGTGAAGCAGGTTAGTCAGAGGCCTGGCAATCTTGGAGAAGTTCTCGACAAAACGGCGGCAATAGCTGGCGAGTCCGAGGAAACTTCTGACTTGCTTGACAGTCCTGGGCGGAGTCCAGTCAAGAATAGCCTGAATACGTTCGGGGTTGACGGCAACGCCATCCTTGGAAATCACATGACCAAGGTAAGTTACTTCAGGAAGCCAGAACTCACACTTTGAGTACTTAGCATACAATTTGTGTTCTCGAAGCTTTTCTAGTATCAGACGAAGATGTTCAGCGTGTTCTTCTTCATTCTTGGAGTATATCAATATATCATCCAGATAAACCACGACAAACTTGTCGAGATATTCCATGAATATATAGTTCATCAATCGGGAAAAGGTGGCTGGAGCATTCGTCAAGCCAAAGGACATGACAGTGTACTCGTATGAACCATAGCGAGTAATGAATGCTGTCTTCGGGATGTCCTCATCACGGACTCGGATTTGATGGTAACCCAACCTTAAGTCGAGTTTTGAAAACACCGTGGATCCATCAAGTTGATCATAAAGATCATTTATCCGAGGGAGGGGGTACTTGTTCTGTATCGTGGCCTGGTTGATAGGTCGGTAATCTTGGACCAAACGGTTCGTGCCATCACTCTTCTTGACAAAGAGCGAAGGTGCTCCCCAAGCAGAGGAACTAGGACAGATGAAGCCTTTCTCGAGGGCCGTGTCGATCTCCTTCTTCAATTCAAGGAGGTGGTGAGGTGGCATCTTATATGGGCGCTTGGCAATAGGGACGGTTCCAGGCTTCAAGTCGATGACGAATTCAACCTCTCTAATCGAGGGTATTCCCGGAAGTTCTTCTGGGAAGACGTCGGGAAAATCACAAACGACTGGAACTTGCTCAATTCCTTCAAGAGGCGAGACATTCAGAGCATTCATCATATAGATATGTGTTTCCGCATCACGGGTAATACGGGTGGTGTGGTTTACAATCTCACCGGAGGGGTGAAAAAGTTGGACAGACTTGGTACCACAATACAGTGCGGCATCGTGGACTTTCAACCAATCCATTCCTAGGATGAGGTATATGGTGGAAGACTTCAGAATGATGGGGGACACGTGGAATACAACTCCTTCGATTTCAACGGCTGTATTGGGCACCATCATTGTGGTTCGGCATTGGCCTATCGGGGTGCAAACAACCATCGGTGTGTTCATCTTTCCAAGCGTAAAGTTATGCGATAATGCAAATGCTTCCGACATGAATGAATGTGATGCTCCTGTATCAAATAAGACAATAGCAGGTATTGAGTTAATGAGGAGAGTACCCATCATTGTAGCGGGCTGTGCCTGAGCTTCTTCAACGTCAATGTTGTAAGCATGTCCGCGAGTGTGAGCAGAAGACCCAATGTTATAGTTGGGGGTCCTGTTGTTGCCATGGCCAGCAGGGTGAACTACCAGTTGATTCTGTCGCTGAGGGAAGTCTCTGGAAAAGTGACCTGGCTGATGGCACTTGAAGCACAAGCCATCTTGAGGACAGAGGGGTGCAGTCTCAGTCTTCGGCTGTCTCGGCGGAGGCGGAGGCAGACGAGGTGCAACATACGACGGCCTTGGTGTAGGGGCAGGTGGACGATACACACTGTGTGGAAGCCAAACGCGTTGCTTCTGTGTTGTGCCCGAAGATGAGCCAGCATCACGGGGGCGCTTCGGCGAACCACCGAACTTAAGCTGAGCGGTCTCCAGAGTGATAGTCTGGTTCACCATGGTGGCGAAGTCGGGGAAAACGTGCAAAGCCAGTGCAAGCTGGAGATCTGCGTTGAGTCCATCACGGAACTTCTCTTGCCTACTTGCATCATTGGGGAGATCACTTGAAGCATAGCGGGAGAGGCGGAGGAATTCCCTCTGATATGCCTCGACAATTTTGTTGCCCTGAACGAGGTTGCGGAACTCAGCCTTCATACGGTTCATAATCGCCTGGGGGACATAACGAGCACGGAAGGCAGTCTTGAAGTCATTCCAGGTGACGACAGTCCCTTCAGCTAGCGAGCCCTTGTAGGTGTCCCACCACTGAGCAGCGGGACCATGCAGGAAATAGGACGCAAAGTTGACGTAATCAGTAGCGCTCACATTAGCGAACTCCAACTGACGGTTGATGTCACGGACCCAATCATCGGCATCCAGCGGTTGTTCAGGTTGGTGGAAGTGAGGGGGATTGAGACGCATGAAATCCCGCAGAGTAACCACAGGCAGTTGGTTCTGGTGCTGGTTCTGGTTCTGATTCTGGTTCTGGAGTTGATCTATGACTCCTTGCATAAACACCTGGTTCATCTGAAATTGCTGCATCATCGCGGCCATGTAGTCCGGCGGCGGAGGTGGATCGTTGGCACCACGACCACGACCACCACGACCAGCCATCCTGCTAGAATTTAACAGGGGTATTTCAGCGATGAGAATTTTTGACGAGATGCTGGAAACGAGTAAGAGGTAAAGCGACAACAAAGAGGAGGCGCGGATATATAGGAGTAGTCATATAAGACATACACATCCACACATGGAATCAATCGAAAATCGGGCAGCGCAACGTCGTAGAAATTAAGGAAAAAGGACACACTAGGTGGCGCGCAGACCGCGGTAAGGATTACACGACGCGACATAGATTCCACTATGTCAATCACGCCGCAAGAAAACTGTTGGCCATAGGAGTTAATGCCAGAGGACGCGCGGCCTGCCCAGAATGAGAATGGGATCCGCGGTCCGGGACCTGGGGTAGAACTCCTGCGACACGACTCGATCAATGGGGAAGCACCAAAACGCTGGGTGGAATCAAGAGAACACGATCCTAATGTCAGAGTTTGTAAAACTTACCAGCAAGGATAATAGAGCAGATTCCCAGAGCATAGGTAAGGAGAAAAGGATCCTAATACCATAGATATCACACGTAGTGACATCGATGTGGGCCCGTAAGCCAAATATTAAGTTAGCAAAATAGTTTTTCAAAGTCTAGACTCAACTTCGACCAGGTAGTGGTGGGGTGGCTTCCTACAGGCAGTCGGCTCTGATACCAACTTGTGACGCCCCCAAAATCAATCCGTGTACAGTAATCATACACGCAGGGTACACGGCTGAGATTAGGGTGCCACGGTGAGAATATCACCGCACAACACTAAACACAAAAGGATAAACCAATATGATACAATAAAGGGGGTCGCGCGGACCCGAATACATAAGTTATACAAGCCATAATATCTGAGTACAGACATAGTTAGTCAAGTTTTTGCCTTAAGAAGGCTAGCACAAATAACATCAGAGATACAGATCGAAAAGGCAAGGCCTCCTAACTGGGAGCCTCCGAAACTACTCCTGGTCCTGGTCAGCGGGGGTCTCGACGTAGTAGTATCCGCCTCCGGGGTACTCCTGCTCCTGGGCTCCAACGTCGACTGCAGCGGCCGATCAGGCAAAACATAAAAGGGGAACTAAAGCAAAGGTGAGTATCTAGCATACCCGCGAGTCTTACGTCCGCTACTAAGCATTATGCATTTGTATCAACGGAAAGGGGAGGCTGTATATAGTGGACTGCAAGATAGAAATCAGAATAAGGATAAGAAGATAGGCCTATCGAAGACTAGCATCTTCTGACGTGTCTTGCAGCATGAGAAGAGAAACAACCAACAGTTCATATAAAGCATAAAGTAACAACGAAGCAGAAGTTGCTGCAACATTGTATAATATAAGTTGTAATTATTATTAATAATAATGCCTCCGAGTTCCCTTCCTCGACTCCCTGCGAGGAAGAAGACCCGGAACCATACAGTTTAATAGTAATAGTTTCTAGTGGTAAGATCCAGCTTCAGCATAAAGCGTCCTGTTATCGTGGACACGACTATTCGAATAGATTAAACTCCCTGCAGGGGTGCACTACTGTTCAGCCTGCACGCTCGGATCTCCAGGGTGGCGTGAACCTTGTTAGGGAACGCCCCACCGAGGCTATCCGACACGACGCATCCCATCCTAGGCTCAACAGAGAGGTCATCCGCCGGACTATATCCTATGCGCCAAGGGGTCTAGGACCCTCACCCTTGCACGCTCCTTCACGGTCCGTGGCTGGCCGGCGAAGCGAAAGCAAATGCAAAAACACACCGTCCGCACGAAGAAGACACCACTTCCCGGCGCAGGCCGCGGTACTGCTGACGTCTGAAGAGCTTTCGGGCAAATTACGATGCAGGGGAGCCCATAACTCCTTATCCCACGTGAAGGTAGTGCGTACAGACCAACGAGCCTCTCAAGTCATCCGCCGAACCATTTAGCATTTTAATTAACCTGCGCGACAACCGTTATCGTTGCCTCGACTTAACCGGCCCGCGGTCAACGACAGCAGTCAGGACCACCAATACATCGGTGCCTGCCCTGTCGTCCCACCAAGTCACTGCGGTTACCAACAAGGTGAACCGTCTCCTTACCTTGTCTCGCGTGTGCTCTTGGTAGAGCTCGACTTTCGTGGTTTGGTATGTCTCTCGAGATACGAGCAGGGGCAAAGCACGCCAGTAACATCGGTCGTACCCTCCCTGTCGTTCCCGACGATATACCTCTCGCGGGCACCGTTGGGTCGCCCGACTTCTTACCTTTAAGGACAACCGCTGTTCAGGACCCTATGGCGGCAACACAAAGTCAGCCTCGAGTGGAGTACAAGGATTACTCCTTGATAGCTCACACTTGAGGTGACTAGGCATAACCCAGATAGGGGCCTTTGGCGGTGTCTGCTTTGTTCTGTACCTGCAACAGTTATAATTAAAGTATCCGCGATCGCTCCCAGAGTGATCACGACCCGCTATCTAATCCTAGCTAACAATGCGCAGGACTCACTGCTGAATAATGCATAAGTAATAATAGGCAGCATAGGATAAAGGAAAGGTACATCAAGGGGCGACAAAATCAGGCTATGCAATTGAATAGGATTGTAATCATAGCAGCAGCAGTAACAATGCCTAGTGCAAGAAAGTACGGAAAAGGTAGGCGATATCTGGGGAAGAGAATGTCTGTGCTTGCCTGGAAGCTCGACGGTAGGGGTAGGGTCGTCGACGAAGTAGTCGTACCCGGCAGCGGTGTAGTCGGCGGTAGCAGCGGGGTCTACCGGAGAACAAAGGGGGGAATAAACACAGTAAATACAAAGAAATCATAACAAACAAATGCACGGCACGACAGATGAATTGTTAACGGTGTTCTAACGCAGTGCGATGTTTCAGGCTCGGAGCGGGAATTCATCCGGGGATGAACTACCGGCTCCGGGTGATTACCGGACAGGGCGACCGGAGGGGGAAGGTATCATGCCGGAGGTGTCGTGGACACCCGACAAAGATAAGGGGGGTGTATCCGGGTTAGTTGAACTATTCCGAACAACATTCGTGTTCGGAATAAATTCATCCGGCAGGTTTTTACCGGCACCGGGAATTATCGACAGACAGCCCGGAGGGGGGAATGTCGATGATCGGTGTGTTAGGGGGTGGGGTAGACATACAGATAGCGTATCAGTATTCGTTATATTTTTCTGATCAATTTTCATGTATAAAGTTTTTGAATCTGACTTACGGTTTAAAAGATATTCAAATTCAAAGTTCAAATCATTTGAAATCAATTTCTGGATTTTCTTTTATTAAATAAATAAACATTATCCACAGAGGGGTTTGACCAGTCAAACCTGACCAGTGGGTCCTATTTGTCATGGACACAGTTCTAATAAAACTCATTTTATTTATCTGAATATTAAAGGGGACCCACATGTCATCCTCATAGTTTTAATAAAATCATTAAATTTATTTATATGACAGTGGGGTCCCACATGTCATTCTCAGTAACTTAATCAACAGTTTTTCTAATTAAACAAAAGGTCTGGGCCCACCTGTCAGCCACTTAGGGGGTGTTTTATTAGTATATACATTATAGTTATATTTTTAAACACGGGATTAAGGGGTGGGGCCCCTTGGTCAGTGGGGATTAGAGGGGGGGGGGGGTTAGCCCCAGGCGGTCTTGGCCACGGCCGTGCTACCAACGCACACCGGCGTCAAGCCGTGGTACAGCGGCGAGCCACTCCAGCCAAGGGGCCGTAGGGCAAGCGGCAAGGCGAGGCGGGCGCGGGCGTGCGCGTGGCTAGGGCGCGCTCCGGCGCGAGCCAGAGCCGCGGTGAGCGCCATGCCGGCCATGGTGGCGGACAGAGAACGGCGATGGCCGGAATAGGGACACGGCGGCTACGACGCCCAAAATCGACGGTGAGAGAGGGAAAAAATGGCGGAGGGGCTCACTGGGAGGGCGGTGCGCGACTCGGGGAGGAGGAACACGTGGTGGGGACGACGGATCCGTCGCCGGAGTCGACAACCGTGGCGGAGGAAGGACACCGGGTCGTCGTGCACGGGGCCCCTCGGAGCGCTTCACCGCGCAGGTAGACGAAGGGGTCCACGACGGAGCTCCTGGGCGCGTTGGATGGGCTGGGGGTGGCCGGTGGCCACGCCGGTGACAACGGCGCGGCGGCGGCGCGCACGGTCCCGTGCGGGAGATGGAGGTGGGCGAGCGCCAAGGGAAAGGAGAGGGGGCGGCTGGGTTAGGGTTTGCTCAAAAGGGGGGGGGGGTCCGTGGCCTTATCCTCGCCGGAGGGGCTTGGATGGCCTCCACGGCAACCATGGCGTGCGTGGCCGGCGGGATGGGGTGCCACCGCACGACCGTGTACAGGGGAGGACGACGGGGTGACTTGGGCCGGGGATAACGGTTCGGGGGGGGGGGGGGGGTGTGGGCTGGGTGGGTTGGCGGCCCAGTGGAGGGGAGGGGAGTTGGGCTTGGGCAGTAGATTAGGTTTGTTTCCTTTTATTTTGTTTTGTTTTTCTCTTTCTTTTCTTTTTATTTCCTTTGCATTTATTTTACTAGTTTTGCATTTTAGTAAAATGTGTTAGATGACCCACAAATAACTTTACACTATAAGGAAGTGCCACAAAAAGTTTGGGTAGCAACAAAAGTCATTTAATATTTTATTATAATATTAAATTATTAAATTAGGGTTTTGGCCTCTGTTTTGATTTGTTTAGAATTATTTAGAGATTAATAAAATCTCCAACTTGGTGATACATGCTCCACTGAATATTAGTAATTTAATAAAAGTGGTAGCACAATTTTTGGACAATGTTTTATTTTCACCTTGTTTTTTATTATTCCACCAAAGGGCAATTGATTTGATCTCAATTCAAAGGTAGTTTGATTTGAGTTTGATATTGCTTTGTTTCCACATGACCAAGGTCCATGATCATAATGCATTCAAGAACATCAAAGTGGAATTTGAATTTGAACTGTTCCAAGTTGATCAAACAAAATTTTTGAACAGTAGTGATGAACAGTAACAGTGATTACTGTTCACTGAAAGTGAGGGTGTTACAGGTACCTAAGAAATCCAGCGCAAAACGGCAGACTCGCGAGCGGACACCGGACAGGGACCCCAGTTCACCAGACGACGACGACGACGACAGTAATGACGACAGGTGCAGGCGCCCCGACAGGTACAAGAAACATGACAGCGACGACAACAACAGGCGCCGCAGCACTCGGCGAGATTCACGAGACGACATCACGCAGAACAGAGTCAACCGCAGCAGGCTAAGATGCACAACACGCGAGGAGTACTCGGACGAAGAGGCTTCCGACGAGGAAATCGAGCCATGTGGAGCACTTTGCTTCACACGTGCCATACGTGAGACGCGTATGCCAAATGGGTTCAAACTGAAGTCCACGACACTAAAGTACAACGGACTCGAGGAGCCGGAGGCATGGCTCGACGACTACCTAACAGCAGTCAAGTTTCAAAGAGGAACCAACGTCACGGCAATGCAGTACGTGGAGCTCATGCTCGAGAGCTCCGCTCGACATTGGCTGAAGAATCTTCGGCGCGGATCCATCAGCTCCTGGAACCAGTTCCGAGGAGCCTTCATAGAAAACTTCAAATCCACATACAAGCGACCAGCCTCACTCGAGGAACTGCGGGCATGCAAACAAGGAACGAGGGAGGCCCTGCGAGCATACATCCAGCGATGGACGATACTCAAGAATTCAGCGGAAGACATCTCGGACGAAAGTGCGATCGACGCGTTCAGGAGGGGCCTTCAGCGCGTCGAATTCAAGGAGCAGATCGGACAGATGAAAGTCCGAACACTCGCACGACTGTTAGAACTAGCCAACAGCTGGGCGGACGGAGAGGATTCCGTTCGTAATGAAACAGAAACCCACATTGCGCGATCAGAGTACGACTACGACTACAGCGGAGATAGAGGAGCCGACAGAAGAAGGAAGCGACCCAGACGGAACTTCTACGACGACAGAGGACCCGACATGGTCGCCGCCGATTTCTTGAACGATCGGAACGGCAGGCACCGCGATGAAAACATACCACAGCGACGAGACAACCTAGAAGATGAGCCCCAGGCTCAGAGACGAGAATGGAGGACAAGGCAGCCACGCGACGGCACTCGCGCATTCCGCTCTGCGAAAGAACAACTCGACGGACCGTGTTCTATACACGTATTTAGAAACGAGCGAGGAGAGCTCAGATCATCCCACACCCTCAGGAATTGCAGAAGCTTCAACGAGTTGGTCGAGGAGAAAAGCCGCTCCGCGGCCGCAACAACACGACCACTCGCAAGCATAGCAGTTGGGCCAGACGCCCACGGTGCACCACCAGCCCCCCTCTGCCAACAAGACAGGTGGCCGCCATCCAGGAATGCAAAGGACACCAGAAGAGGAAAACCAGTACCCAGAAGCCCACAGGAAGATCTACATGATACAAGAAGGCAGACCTTCCAACAGGCAGTAGAAACAAGTCACCAGACAAGTCTTCCTGGCAACCTCCACACACCCGGCCGTCCCAGAATACCTGCGCGGGTCGGAGACAGAAATCGCCTTCTCCCGGGACGACCACCCGCCAGTCGTTCCCCAACCAGGGCACGCCGCGCTAGTACTCGAGGCCAGAATCGGAAATTACGACATGTCGCGAGTATTCATGGACGGCGGCAGTGGGATCAACATCATCTTCACCCGAACACTCGACGACATGCTCATCCAAAACAACGCACTCAAGTCCTCAGGCACAACCTTCCACGGGATCGTACCAGGAAAGGCAGTCTACCCCCTCGGAAGGATAAGCCTGGAGGTAGTCTTTGGGAACGCGACAAACTTCCGCAAGGAAATGCTTGACTTCGAAGTGGTCGACTGGAAGTCGCAATACCACGCAATCCTCGGGCGACCAGCTTTCGCTCGCTTCATGGCTGTACCCCATTACGCCTACCTCAAGCTGAAGATGCCAGGCACGCACGGGGTCATCACGATCAGCAACAGTTTCTTCAGATCCGACCGCCGCGACAAGGAATTCCAGAAGATAGCAGAAGCCTTCGTAGCCCACCAAGGCAGCAGGACCACGTGACTCGCAGAAGAAGCGCTCCCATAGAAGGAAAGGAAAATAGCCCGAAGAACCCAGGCACTCGGAGATAAAACTACCAGGCCTTTAAGGCCACTATATCATCGTTCTAAGTAAAAGGGATCTGTCTTCAACAGAACCCCCCTACTCTTTGTAAGAGACAGCAGGAAAAGTATTACACAAATATTTTTCCCCACAATCTATTGGCACTCGGGGGCTCGCCGAAGCAGCCACCCCCGAGTCGTCCTCCGCAACCGCGTCACATTAAACTTGGCACTCGGGGGCTCGCCGACGCAGCCACCCCCCGAGTCGTCCTCCGCAATCGTGGCACATTAACTTGGCACTCGGGGGCTCGCCGAAGCAGCCACCCCCCGAGTCGTCCTCCGCAATCGCGGAACATTAACTTGGCACTCGGGGGCTCGCCGAAGCAGCCACCCCCCGAGTCGTCCTCCGCAATCGCGACGCATTAACTTGGCACTCAGGGGCTCGCCGAAGCAGCCACCCCCCGAGTCGTCCTCCGCAATCGCGGAACATTAACTTGGCACTCGGGGGTTCGCCGAAGCAGCCACCCCCCGAGTCGTCCTCCGCAATCGCGGCACATTAAACTTGGCACTCGGGGGCTCGCCAAAGCAGCCACCCCCCAAGTCGTCCTCCGCAATCGCGGCACATTAACTTGGCACTCAGGGGCTCGCCGAAATAGCCACCCCCCGAGTCGTCTTCCGCAATCGCGGCACATTAACTTGGCACTCGGGGGCTCGACGAAACTGCCACCCCCCGAGGCGCTCTTCGCAACCGCGACACATAAAAACTTTTACACCCGGGGGCTTGCCGCGGCAACCCGCTGGAACGTCCCCCGCAACTACAATGCAGACGGCCCCCCAAAGAAAGCATGGAATATATACAACCAGGAAGAAGCATATACAACGAAGGGAAGCACCTAATCTTTAGGCTCGAACTTCGCCTTAATAAGTGCACCCAGATGGCGGTCGTTCTCTTCGCAAACCCGCCTCACAACCTGGCACGCAGGTTTATCTACAGCCATGTAGTGCTCATTCATCGAATGATCCCTACCGCCTGGAGGACCCGCCACCACCTGAGCAAAATCCACCTCCGGCCAATGAATATGGACCAAACCCAAAGCAGCTCGGGCTCCAGCACGAATCTGATGATCCATCACTCGACGTAACTCGGCAGGCTGAGAAAATATACGACAGAGCCTCTCAAGGGACGAAGGAACCACCTCCAACGGATAGAACTCAGCATGGATACCACCCAACACCCGCTGGCAGTATTTGAGAGCATCCGGTACCCTCTCAACTCGGAGACAAAGCAAAGCAAACGCTCGAGCACGAGCCCCATCCGCCCAAAAAGGATTGCTCGCCTGCACTCTGGGATCATCCATCCGCGACATCTCCGACTGAACGACCCTCTCTTCATCCCGAGTTTTCCCTGCCAGCACTTCGAAAGTCAAAAAGTACGATCAAGACAGAGACGGCAAAACCTACTAAGCGGAATCAAGCAACCAAGCAGATGCAAGACTCACCCCGCAGGCGGTTGGACAACTTCACCACCCACGAAGCACGGCTCTCAACCACGACCTCGGCACGCTCGCGCCGAGTACGCTGAACGTCTACGGATCCCTTCAGACAAACAATCTCCCGCTCAGCATCCTTCAGTCGCAAGAAAACGGACTCGTACGCACCCTCGCGAGCGTCATCCCTCAGCAAACTCCACGGACGAAGAACGCCCGGAGTGGCCTACCGTAGGATGAACAAAACAAATCAATCAAAAACAGCAAGAGGAACAGCCAAGCAGTCACTCAGATAAAGGTAGCAAAAGATCAACCATCACAACAGGAGTCACAAATTACAGACAAAGTTTCAAAGCGACGCAACATTACTGTGCCTCCCCCTCACCTACGACAGGGGGATCCTGAGCATCTACAACCTGTTGCAGGCGACGAGCCAGCTTATCAGCTCGGTCGTCCTGCTCATCAGAATAGTCCGGGATGGTCTCAACCAAGGAGTCATCAAAGGAAATCCCATGCCCCATAAGGACGACAAGGGCCGTGGAAGAACCACTCACCACGCTCTCCGCAACTAGCTCCACCATGCGTTTCCCATCTGGGCCGAATGCAGCCACCCGAGCGCCCAGGCCATCAGGCACCTCTGAACCCTCCGGCATAAGGTGCTCGTGCGCAAGCCCCACAAGATTGGAAGCCCGGGCGCAGACATCCCCGACCACCGAAACAGCCTCTGCAACAACATCCACATGATGACCCACAACCGTAAGGGATCGAGATAGTCTTCGCGGGTAAGTTAACCCAATTTATTGATTCGACATACGGGGAGCCAAAGAGTATTTATAAGCTTTGACAGTTGAGTTTTCAATTCAACCGCACCTGAAATATACTTGCTTGCAACAAAAGATAAGTGGTAATAGTAATATGATAGTGATGGTGGCGACAGCAAAAGTAAACAGCACAAGTAACAACTAATGACCAGCAGGATTGAAACACTGTAGGCTAGGGAGATCGATGGTTGGGCGCTGCATGGATGAGAGTGAACATGTAATAGATTCTAACACGGGGCAAGGCACACAGAAAAGCAATGATCATCTAGGCAAATATCAAACATTAGGCATGTATCCCGTAGGCAGTTGTGCGTGCTTGCAATAAGAACTTGCACAACATCTTTTGTCCTACCATCCCGCTACGAACGGGGCCAAAGGGAACTTATGGAGATTAAGGTGCTCCTGTCAAAGAGCACCGGAACAAAAACAGAAACTCAATGGATACATGGAAAGCTCAAATTATGGACCATCCCCTTTGGTGTCCCAAGCTGTCACCTTTGGGATCGCCGGTTCCGGACCATAATAGGTGCATAAAACTCGTAGATAGGATCAAGAACACAAATATATTCATGAAAACACATAGGGTTCAGATCTGAAAACATGGCACTCGGGCCCAAAGTGACAAGCATTAAGAGCAACAAGTTGAAGCAAAGAAGATAAACACCAGAGTAGATGATAGGCAACATGCCCCAACAATCTGACGAACTAGTACATGATCAAACTCATCCAATCCCTACCATCTCCTTTGCCTACAGCAGGGAATTACTCACACATGTGAAGAGAAGTCATGGAGGAGGGATGGATTGGTGATGGTGATGACGATGGCGACGATCTCCCCTCTCCGGAGGCCAAATCAGCCTCCAGATTAGCCCTCCCGAAGAAGAACAGAGGGTGGCGGCGGCTCCACGACGGAAACTAGAAAAGCGACTTCTGTTCTGGGGTTTTTCCGTCACGAGAATAAATAGGAGTCGAGGTAGGGCACGAGAGGAGGTGGAGGCCTCCCAGGCGGCCCCCCCGGCGCGGCCAGGGGTGGGGCCGCGCCAGCCAGGCGCCTGGGGCCCCTGTGGCCCCCCTCTAGCCCCACTTCTGGCTGGTGGAAGCTTCTGGTGCGTGGATTTTCTGTGAATTTTCCCGGAATTTTCTGAGATACCTAAAAATCCATTTTCCTGCACACAATAAAACCATACAGGCAGCTCTGCTGAAAACAGCGCTAGTCCGGGTTAGTTTCGTCCAAATCATGCAAGAATGAAGGCAAAACAATAGCAAAAGTGTTTTGAAAAGTAGATACGTTTGAGACGTATCAACTCCCCCAAGCTTAGCATATTGCTTGTCCTCAAGCAATTCAGTTCAACGAACTGTAAGCGACAAAGAAAACTTTGACAAACTCTTTTGCTTCATTAGATGTATATAAGCATGTACTACGAAAAGAGTTTAGCAAGTATTGAAACAATGCTATAAGGACAATGCACGAAGCAATTCTTCTTTCATGTGATCAATCACAAACAACTAAAAGTAAATAATATGCTACTGAAAATCAAGACAAGATCACATTGCACATAGCTTGAACATAATTGAGTGACATTTCGCTAGCCTCCATGAGTGAAGCAAAACATAAATGCAGAAACTCCTCCAGAGTTTTAAAGGTGACTAGAACTCAGTATTTCAGACTAGCAATAACACAAGCATGCAGAAGACAATGCAACACTTTGGGACAATGCACATTACACTAAGAATGACAATTATGCTCTCATAGTTGGTGCTTTGAAGAAAGAAGGGGAGACTCTCGAACCATGGATTTTGGTGGCAAGGTTGAAAACCCATGGTTGGAAGCAAAGACTAAACATGTGCCAGAGCTCTTGATTTTGAAAACAGAGACAAAAACATTTTTGAGAAGTGCAACTTTCCAGTCAACGGTGAATGGTAAAGGTCTCTCAATATCTCCCATGCCAACTATATTAATATATTTTTTTGCTTACACTTTTGTTCCCTTATCCATCTATCATTTGACAATCTATGGAACCTTTTATTTTGCCTCAAGTCTGGAAGGAAGTTTTCTCGCTCCATCTATCATTAGTAGTACTTGGTCCATTTCATTCCATCATCAAGTATGGGGGAGGTGTAACTTTCCCCTTTTTTTATAAATGACTAGTTAAAACTTCCGTCAATATTTTTGGCATGAAAGATACTAATTTTCCCTCACCGCACCATGAGCTTGTACGATTACAAAAGGGAAGCTTTTGAATAAATTTCGAGATGGCACAAGAAAGTCTGAGTTAGGGGTGGCCGGTAAATACCACATATAGGAAGGTATGGTGGACTCATATGGAATAACTGGTTTCAAGGATTTTGGATGCACAAGCAGAATTCCGCTTAGTGCGAGCGAAGGCTAGCAAAAGATTGGGAAGCGACCAACTAGAGAGCAATAACTGTCATAATCATGCAGAGCGACAAAGCAACATTGAATCGGGCATGATAGTGATATAACTATTCTGAAACAAAAAGATAATCAAGGCATAATAGACTTTTTAGTCATAAACATGTGTGAACATGTGCCAAGTCAATCCAAAAAATCTCCGAAGGGAAATACCACTTCAGTATGCCAAACCATGAACAATGCAATGCATGTAAATCATTTCAACAACACATTATGTACTCTAGCTATTTGAGATTAGCCACAAGGAAAGCATGAACACTGGGAAAGCATTGTAAACATAGCACTATGTCGCTACAAGCTGGTTTCTAGATCATAAGTACAGGCATATGTACAAAAGTAGAAACAAGAAGAGTTCATACCGGTTTTCCTTGTTGCTTCCCTTCCGTCGATCTTCGTCATTACTGCCTTGTCACTTGCACGATCGAACGTGGGAAATATTATCAAATGCCATCACGGACTCGAGCTAAACTCTGAAAACAAAGCAAACTAAAGAGAGAAAGGAAATCTTTTTTGGTTTTTAAAGGTTTAAACGAGAGCAAAAGAAAAGAGAAAATCTTTTTGTTGTTTTTGCAAAGAAAGAAAGAAAGAAGAACGGGCAAAAACTTCGAAAATATCAAAGCGAACAAAAATAAAACGGATAATACAATGGAGAAGTGAGAAGGGCATGTACTCCCCCAAGCTTAGGCTTTCGGCCTAAGTTGGTAGTAGCTAATGTCCCCAGGAGCCTCCTGCTCCAGGGTGGTACTGGTGAGTCCAAGGGTCGTATGAGGCTTCCGGCGCGTACACCGAAGTCCTCGGATCCTCCCACGAAGAAGGATCCGTGCTCCAAGCTGAGGAAGACCCTTCACCAAACTGGGTGACGGTCTCCCCCTGGAAAAGTGGTAACTCACCATGCTCCTCCTCGTCGGGCACAACCCCCTCCATGGGGTTATGAAACTGATGCTAGACCATGAACTCATCGAACTGGATAGCATCAAAGGACCATCCATTCCTGCGAGAAAAATCGAACAAAAGAGGTGCAGGTAGACGGATCTTGCGTTCCGTGGTGGCTCCGAAACACAAGATATAATCAAGGTTACCAAACTCGGAAGTCATGGTAACAAACTTATGCCTTTTCATAGCATCAAGATCAAAACTTAAATAAGTAAAAGGCTTATCATCAGGGTGTGGGGTGCCATTAAGAGACTCTAGGATAAGTGTGGCGTAGACGCCACCAAATAAATCTCCCTTGTTACCGTTCATAGCAAGGCGTCGAGCAATTAAGGCACCCACATTATAATCAAACCTCCCTGAGAGGGCGGTTGCCAGGATAGCAATATCCGGCGCAGAAATGCTGCTCGTGTTGTCACGAGCTAACACCCCTCTAGAAATATAATACGCAAAATACCTGAGGTGTGGGAATAAGATGCTGGAGATTTTTGACCAATGAATATCCCTCGTATCCATGCTACAGAGAGAGTTGAAGACGGTTCTCAGCTCGGAGGGCTGAGAGCTTATCTTCGCCGTCAGTGCAATGTTCGTCACACCTATTATTTCACAAAACTTTTCCAAAGGCATGGTCAAAAGATTATTGTAAATTTTAAACTCAACAGAACCAGTATCAAGGTTATATCTAAAACTGTTAATGAAACAGGAGGTGAGTTTTTGATACTGAGCAACACGGCACGTTGCGAGCCGCGTCAGACCTGCATTAACACAAAGATTATAGAACTCCTCCTTAATTCCTGCAGCTTCAAGGAATTCATTGCACGGGAAAGTCATTGCACGTGCTGGATTTGTGTCCTCCAACAACTCTAAGGGCACATGATCTGCGTTGTAGCTCACCCTAGCAGTCGAGGGTGAAGATGCAGCTCTTGTAACTCGATCGGAGCGCTCGGGCCTTTTCTTCCCAAGCCACCCCTTTGCTCTTCCTAGCAAACTCATTTCTGAATTTTTTGACAAATTAAAAAAACAAGGATTTAAACAAAGTGAGTTAAGGCAAACTACTCAACCCACTTACCTAAGACAAAACTTGCATCAAAACTTGGAAAATAAACTTCTACACATGCATGCAAGCTCATCTAAACAGCACCAAGAACTACTAAATACTCACAAATGAAGCCACCAACCAAAAATCTATTTGGAGGAGTGGAGGAGTTACATACCAGGGAGTATTTGCTCAAGATCTCAGCTCAAATGATGGGTTGTGGAGAGAGATCGAAAATCGCCTCCACGAACAGCAAGAACGCAAGAACAAGTGCAGGACTCGTGTTTTTGGAGAGAAAGAGAGAGAGAGGAAGAAGACTCACCTGGAGGTGGGACCTGCGGGCCCCAGGCGCCCTGTGGGCGCGGCCAGGGGGCAGGCCGCGCCAGCTGGCCGCCCCCCTGGTCAGCCCCAGGTACCTTTGGGTCACTCCCGGCATGGAAATTTTTATTTTTATTTTTCTGGAATTTTACTGAAAACTTCATTGTTGAAAATTTCTCGGAGTTCAAAAAGTTGCAAAACTTTCTGAAAACTTAAAGCGGTGATTAGTATTGTGAAGCTTCAAAAACACAAAAAATTGGTACAACAAAGAGAATAAAAGCTAAATCAAATGAAAACATAACAAGCTTAACTTTTTACCTATATAAAACAAGCTCACTAGTAAGGTTGATCAAGTCTTACCAAAAAACTGGCGATATATAGAACAAGAAGTCTCACCTCTTATGAAGTGATCATTGCACCTTTACTTTAATGGACATTATCCCCACCATAATGGTTTTGTATTTGTGGTGCACATGTAGTGGACAGTCCCATTCTCCAATCTTCACGGTCTCAACGTTCTCTATGGAGTTAAGGCCATGCCTCTTGTCGATCTTCTTTGGAAAATACACCGTGTGTTCTTTATCATAAACGTTGAAAGTGACCTTTCCTTTATTGCAATCAATTATAGCACCTGCGGTGTTAAGAAAAGGTCTACCAAGAATAATGGACATGTTCCCATCCTCGGGCATGTCAAGCACAACAAAATCTGTAAGGATCAAACAGTTAGAAACTTCAACGAGAACATCCTCACAAATACCAATGGGGACAACTGTTGATTTGTCAGCCATCTGAAGGGAGATATCTGTAGGGATTAGTTTCTCTAAACAAAGCCTCTTGTAAAGAGAGAAAGGCATAACACTCACTCCTGCACCAAGATCACATAAAGCAGTTCTGACGTAATTATTCTTTATGGAGCAAGGAATGGTGGGTATACCTGGATCACCAAGCTTCTCAGGAATCTTGCCACTGAAAGAGTAGTTTGCAAGCATGGTAGATATTGCTTCATTAGGAACTTTTCTTTTATTAGTGACAATATCTTTCATATATTTCGAATAGGGAGGTAACTTAATAGCATCAGTCAAAGGGATTTGAAGAAAAAGAGGTTTCATCCATTCACAAAACTTATTGTAATGCTCTTCTTCTTTAGATTTGAGGGACTTACCTGGAAAGGGCATGGGTTTCTGTATCCATGGTTCTCTTTCCTTCCCATGTATTCTTGCGATGAAGTCTTCTCTAGAGTACTTCTTGCGTTTATCAGGTGTTTCTTCTTCTCTTACCTCGGGAGAATCATCCTTTTCACCATCCTTTTCAGGCTCGACACCGTCTTCTGTTTCAGCATCGGAGGTAGATATGCTGTTAGGATCAACAACTGGCTTTTCACTTGTAATAGGATCATTGGGATTGTCAGCCTCCTTGTGTTTCTTCTTCTTCTTTTTCTTCGGAGAGCTAACAGTCTCGTCTTCTTCTTGTACTTGAGAATCTTGCTCGATCCTCTTTGGATGCCCCTCAGGATAGAGTGGGTCCTGGGTGTGTGTTCCACCCCTAGTTTTGATGCCATAAGCTTGTATGTCCTGTTTGGCATTATTAGCAAGAGAATCTTTTTGCACATTAGAAATTTGCTCAAGCTGAGTTTGAACCATATGAAAATGCTTAACAAGACATTTAACATCATTAACTGTTCTTTCTAGAACACCACACAAACTTTTGATAGCAAGAGAGTTATCATGCAACTGACTTTGTATCCTCCTATTAAAGTGGTCTTGCTTAATAATAAAATTATCAAGCTCATCTAAGCATTGGTCGGGAGGCTTAACTTTAGGGATGTCACTTTCAGTAAAGTCTAATAGAGAGTGTACCTCTACCAAGGGAGGGCGAGTAGTAGGCTCACACAACTTCTCAATAGGCGGTAAATTCTTCACGTCTTTGGCTTTAATACTTTACTCCTTTATAGACCTCTTTGCTTCTTGCATATCTTCGGGGCTCAGAACTAGCATGCCCCTCTTTTTCGGTGGTAGAAGTGGTTCAGGAACGGACCAATCTTCATAGTTCTTGGCAATTTTGCACATTAATTCTTCTGCATCGTCCGGTGTTCTTTCCCTGAAAACTCAACTAGCACAACTATCCAGGTAGGATCTGGATTCATCGGTTAAACCAGCGTAAAATATATCAAGCAGTTCATTCTTGGGGACTCCATGTCCCGGCATAACCTTAAGTAAATCACAAAACCTCCCCCAAGCTTTAGGGAGGTGCTCATCCTGCAATTGTTTAAAGTTATAGATTCTTTGCAAAGCAGCATGTTGCATATGAGCTGGGAAATATTTATCAACAAAGAATTGGACTAAGTCCTGAGGACTCTTAATGGAACCATAGGGTAGTGCATCGTACCATGATTTAGCGTCTTCCTTCAAAGAAAAAGGAAAAAGCTTGGCCACATAGAAGTTTCGTATCTTCTCATCAGTAGTGAATAGGTTACCTAGCTCAGCGAGTTTGGTCAAGTGTGCTATAACATCATCATTTTCTCTTCCATAAAAGGGGTCAGCCTCGACTGTAGATATAAGTGAAAGATCAACAGAGAAATCATAATCAGGATCAATGATGCATATAGGGGACGTGGCAAATTTAGGATCAGGAATAACTTTGTTCTTCATGGAGTGCTTTTTGAGAAACTCCTTAACAGCACCAGGGTCAGAGTCGACACACTCTCTGAGTTCCCTGCAAAAATCATCATCAAGAGTAACATAATCATCATCAAGGATTCTCTACTTGAGTTCATCTAGGCTCGGGTAACCAAAGGTTTTGCAGGTAGGAATATAGGTAGCAGGGGTCTCGGTCTTGGATTCTGCTACAGCCTTAGCAGTCTGAGTTTCAATATAGTAGCCAAGAAAAGTAGTATGATCAAGAGTAGTAGAAGCATCATCAAAAGCATCGGACATAGTGACAGACTCAGTAGAAGCATCATGTGGTGGTGGTGAAGCAAACTTACTCATAACAGAAGGTGAATCAAGTGTAGCACTAGTGTTCAGAACAATACCTTTTCTTGTACGGGATGGTAAAATCGGAACCTTGGGGTCTCCTTACCCATAGCGGATGATGTGTAGCATGAAGGATACTTCAAGTAGACTTGTAAATATTGCTATGCTCCCCGGCAACGGCGCCAGAAAACTGTACTTGATGACCCACAACCGTAAGGGATCGAGATAGTCTTCGCGGGTAAGTTAACCCAATTTATTGATTTGACACACGGGGAGCCAAAGAGTATTTATAAGCTTTGACAGTTGAGTTGTCAATTCAACCGCACCAGAAATATACTTGCTTGCAACAAAAGATAAGTGGTAATGGTAATATGATAGTGATGGTGGCGACAAGAAAAGTAAATAGCAAAAGTAACAACTAATGACCAGCAGGATTGAAACACTTTAGTCTAGGGAGATGGATGGTTGGGCGTTGCATGGATGAGAGTGAACATGTAATAGATTCTAACACGGGGCAAGGCACACAGAAAAGCAATGATCATCTAGGAAAATATCAAACATTAGGCATGTATCCCGTAGGTAGTTGTGCGTGCTTGCAAAATAAGAACTTGCACAACATCTTTTGTCCTACCATCCCGCTATGAACGGGGCCAAAGGGAACTTATGGAGATTAAGGTGCTCCTGTCAAAGAGCACCGGAACAAAGCAATAAACTCAATGGATACATGGAATCCTCAAATTATGGACCATCCCCTTTGGTGTCCCAAGCTGTCACCTTTGGGATCGCCGGTTCCGGACCATAATAGGTGCATACAACTCATAGATAGGATCAAGAACACAAATATATTCATGAAAACACATAGGGTTCAGATCTGAAAACATGGCACTCGGGCCCAAAGTGACAAGCATTAAGAGCAACAAGTTGAAGCAAAGAAGATAAACACCAGAGTAGATGATAGGCAACATGCCCCTAACAATCTGACGAACTAGTACATGATCAAACTCATCCAATCCCTACCATCTCCTTTGCCTACAGCAGGGAATTACTCACACATTTGAAGAGAAGTCATGGAGGAGGGATGGATTGGTGATGGTGATGAAGATGGCGACGATCTCCCCTCTCCGGAGGCCAAATCAGCCTCCAGATTAGCCCTCCCGAAGAAGAACAGAGGGTGGCGGTGGCTCCGCGACGGAAACTGGAAAAGCGACTTCCGTTCTGGGGTTTTCCCGTCACGAGAATAAATTGGATTCGAGGTAGGGCACAAGAGGAGGTGGAGGCCTCCCAGGCGCCCCCCCCCCGGCGCGGCCAGGGGTGGGGCCGTGCCAGCCAGGCGCCTGGGGCCCCTGTGGCCCCCCTCTGGCCCCACTTCTGGCTGGTGGAAGCTTCTGGTGCGTGGATTTTCTGTGAATTTTCCCGGAATTTTCTGAGATACCTAAAAATCCATTTTCCTGCACACAATAAAACCATACAGGCAGCTCTGCTGAAAACAGCGTTAGTCCGGGTTAGTTTCGTCCAAATCATGCAAGAATGAAGACAAAACAATAACAAAAGTGTTTGGAAAAGTAGATACGTTTGAGACGTATCACCACAGCACCTTGAAGAATTCCAGACCCCGACGCAACAGTCTCCATCGGCTTCGCACATATAGCAGCTACACCAAGCAAAGAAACGTCATCACGGGAAGAATGTAGGAACATCAAACCAACAGTTGAATACCAAACTTACACACAAGCGAGTCCGCCAAGGCGCGAAGACGTTTGCCCTCGACTGCTTCCACCCGCGCACGCGCGTCCTCAGCCTGGCGAAGGCAAACCAGCTCCTCGTGTTGACCATGCAACTCCGCCTCCTTGGAAGCCAAGGTAGCCTTGAGAATGGAAACCGTCCTCTCCGCCTTCTCGGCGTGCTTCTCGGCAGCCTGGCGACGGCCTGCAAAGCCAGACAGTACTCAGACACAGCGGCCAAAGCTCAGCAGCGCAAGAACGAAAACTCACCATCCATAGAAGACAAAGCATCCTGGGCAGAATCATGGGCCCGCTGCCAACGCTCAGCATCAATCATCAAACGCTCGCAGTGTTGGAAAACAGGCTGCAAAAACCGGGCAACCAGGTGTTAAGGAAAGACAAGGCTACAAGCAACTGCAAACAGTTACTTCTAGCCTCGGGGGCTACTCCCATCGGGAGCACTGCCGTTCCCCCGATGATAAAATCGCACAAAAACGAATCAACTTACCAGCTCGGAGACACGGTCGAAAGCACGAGCCTTGTCCTCAATCGCCAGATCAAGCCGGCCAAAATACGGAAGACCAAGTTTAGTTGGCTTGGGCTCAGGAGAAACAACACCAGGCGCCTCAGAAGAAGGCGCACCAGGAACTACAACCGCAGTCGAAACAGCAGGAGTCGCCGTTGGCCCAGATTACCAGCGGTAGCCGAGAGGTCCTCAAGATGCTTGGCCGCCGCTCCAGAACTCGTCGACTTCAGATCAGTTATAGCTGCGCTGGTGCACGAAGCAGCCGGAGCAGGCGCAACACTACAAAATAAGCATTATCAGACGCAAGAACGGGGAAAAGGGAACGGGCACAAATCCAGCAGACTCTTACCCGACACACGCAGCACGAGGGCGCCCCAGCCTCCCAAGCCTGACCCTCTTGGAAGGAGCGGCCGGAGCAGCAGCCGAAGGGGAAGGCCCAGCAAAAGTAGCAGCAGGCGGGACATCATCATCCAACGTAGCATGATCTTCAGCGCTCAAGGGGCGCGACCGCTTCACAAGGAAGGGTCTCGAATCCTCAATATCTCCAGTCTCCACCAGCACAATTTCAACATCAACAGCCGGCGCAGCATCATCAGCTGCGGAAGCACCAGGTTCTTCAAGAATATTGGCATCCTCCGGCTGCGGAGGATTACACGGCACCGGAGCATGGCCCTGCAAGGCAAGCAATGTCAACAACAAAGCAAAACTAAGTACTCGTCCAAACAAATGAATGAACACGGGCACCAACCGACGCAATAACAACACCGCCCACTACGCGCGCAAAAAGAGGACCATGATCGCGCAACGTGAAAATTTTGGCGGGACATCGCCAAGTCATTTCCCCCGGCAGGCCACATCAGTCAAAAACTTCTAGAAGACCACGCCAATGTCACATCACAGTAAGGCGTACTGCGTACGCCATCAAGGCTCTGAGATTCTATCTTTCAGATCTTTTTCCCGACAAAGAAAACATCTTACTCCCATCGGGAGAGTACATCATAAGAGTCCCGGGTGCTCCCTCACCTAAAGGTCAGCCATGTGCTCGAGTGACCACTCGCACTCACGAGAGTCTCGGGTGCTCCCTCAACCCGACGCAAGACAAACATGCATTCGCGAAGATCATACAGTGCTAAGAGTCTCAGGTGCTCCCTCACGTCAAGAGCCGAAATGGCATTCGAGTGACTACTCACAAAAAACCTCCCGTCTGAGCACTCGAAACAAGCTCCACGGGTGAATTACTGAACAGCTTGCTTGATGTTTTGTTCCAAGCGGGTGCAATGCTATAAGGCTCCGCGCCTCAAAAACACACATTCCTGGAACACGATACAATATTCCCAGATGCCACGCAAGATTAGCGTGTAAGTAAGACCCCGCTGCGAAGTTCGGCCGGGCTGGGACTTGCCGAAGAGCGATTTCACTCCCAATCTTTTCCATGCGCTGCGCATGATAGAAAAAGCCGGGCGGACGCGCCTTAGGCTATGCACATTACTGGCGGCAAATGAACACCGTAAGACCTGAAGCGTCCGGAATTTTGCTCGACACCAGTGTTCCAAGCTCACGTCGAGGGACGTGGGTTTGATTGGGCTACTGTGGTATTTGCCCTAGTGCAATTCACCAAGGCTCGACCAGTCGACTCCTTGGGCCCTTTCAGCTTAGCATCCCTCGAAACAGGTTTTGTCATGGCCACCAGACTTCCAGCGACCCGCGGAGGTACCGCGCATACCAATAACCGACAAATGAATCTACTCGAGTCCCTGCGCGACTCTTTGAGTCCCCCAGGCACTCGGGGGCTACTGACGAGGGGGTGACCCCACGACTCCTACGGATAAGCCTACCTGGTGTCCATGAAGACAGAAGGCCCATGAAGATACAGCCTCGGCCCACTAATTGACACCGACGTAGGAGTCTACGACTCGCAAGGAAGGTGCGAAGACCTGCCGTACGGAGCAAGCTAGGGTTAGGAAAGCTTACCTTATAAACGTAGAGGAACTCCCCGAGACCTAGCCCAGTATATATGGGATAGGAGGGGCGACACCAAGGAGGACGAATATCATCAGTAACCCTAGCCTTGAGCGCTCCAGCCTTGGCATCCCCTGTAATCGCATCTCCCCCATTAATAATATCGAGCAGGAGTGTGCCTCCCTGTTTGCCGACGAGCTATCGTCCAACCTGTGCCTCTCATGACTAACCCAGGGTCCCTGACCATGGGATTTTCCGGGGTTGATCCCCGTCAGTGCCGGAGCGGCTTCTCTAGGCAGCCCCGATCTAGAAACGACGGCGGCGGCGGTACAGAGGCGAGATCGCGAAAAAGGGATTCGTCTTAGGGGTTTCCGTCACGGGGGGTAAACATAGGTGAAGGGGGTACCGAGAGGGGCCACACGGCAGCCAGGAGGCTCCCTGGCGCGGCCTAGGGGGGGGCGCCAGGGACCTTTCTGGAGTCCATGTGCTGGCCCCCTCCCCTCCTTTGGTGTTTCTGGAAGCTTCCGTGTCGCTGATTTTTTATCTGATTTTTCCGGATTTTTTGGAGCACTTTTAATGGCCGGAAAACCTGAAATACAAAAACAGCAGAAAACAGCAACTGGCAGCTGGGTGCACTGGGTTAATAGATTAGTCCAAATATGCTCAAAAGTGTATGAAAGTTCAAGCAAAACATGGCAAAGTCACACAAAACATGCATGGAGCAAGCAGAAATTATAAATACGTTTGGGACGTATCAACATCCCCAAGCTTAATTCCTGCTCGTCCTTGAGTAGGTAAATGATAACGAGCATAATTTCTGTGGTGACATGCCACACAACCATATAAGAACTTTGTAAGTAAAGCAATCAAAGCATGCAATTCAATTCAAGTCTTAACAAGCAAGAGTCTATATTAGCATTGACACAAGCAACAAAAGAACAAAAGGTGCAAGAGCTCTCGCTGTCCGTGACTCGAATGTCTCCATATGGTGTTTGCGTCCAAGCAGGGGATAGGGAAATACGAGATAAAAAAGGTAATTGTTGAGAACAACTATCTACTAAAGTTTCACACTTAGTCTCCTTTGGATTCTTATCTTGAATCGTCCCCAGACCACTAGCCAGGTGCAAGTCAAACTGATCCACTCCCTTTCGATATTTTGAGCACTCATGCAATGGATGAGCGTGAGCAAGAAAGTTGACACCTAAAAGGTGAAACAGAAAGAAGGTGGAGGAGGAAGACAAAAAGGTGTGAAAGGCTCACATCAATGAGGACAATCATAGGCAAGAGAAGGCCATATGATAGATATGATGTGAGCAGTAGGGATTGCCATACAACGGATGCACATGTGAGCTAAAATCTCTCCAAGGGAACTAGTGGTGGTGCATCTAACTTGCTTGCTCTAGAAGACCTAGAGCTCGTTTGAGGAGGCTCATCATTGGAATATACAAGCCAAGTTCTATAGTGTGAAGGTCCCCACATAGCTATATGCATGATGATGATCTCTATGGATTACAAGGGATAGAGGATGAAGTACTAGTGTGGATCTCAAAAGGAATAGTAGTGTGCCCCCTTCTCTCTTTTTATTTTTCTTTTTCTCCTTTTTCTATTTTTTTGTATTTTTTTGGTGGCCTCAATGGCTCTTTCTATTTAACTCTCATTTGTCCTCTTTGGGATCTTTTGATTTTGTCCTCTTTGGGATCTTTTCCTCACTTAGGGGCAACACTCTATATTTTACCATAATATAGGAGATCTTTCACACTTTACAAAGGTACTCACATAAAGAAGATATATCTATCATGATGCAAAGGTATGACATGAGGATCAAGTCATGAGAAGATGGATGTTGCATGGCAATGTATCTCGGAAAGGCTATGGAAATGCCTTGTAGGTAGGTATGGTGGCTGTTTTGAGGAAAGATATAAGGAGGCTTATAATGACAGAGCGTATCGTGCCAAGGGTTTGGATGCACCGGCGAAGTATGCGCCAACTCTCGAGGTGAGAAAGGGCAATGCACGGTACCGAAGAGGCTAGAAAAAGTATAGGTGGGTGGAAGTGTCAACTTTCGAATACTCACATTAGTCCGAAGAACTCATGCACTTATTATCGGTAACTCTCAATCTAATTAGGAGGTTCACAAAGAGACAAGTACCCCGAGGAGGAGTGTATGGGGGTTTGGTTATCCTTGCGCATCCTCGACTCATGGTACGTGAGTGTACTCTAATATTCGAACCCTACAGAGGTTAGTGATCCATCTAGTAGCTAGAGTTCTCAACAGGGGTTTTTGGTTTTCGAAAAACACACGAATTGCACAACATACGACATCTATCACTAATAGGCTCGATCTCTTGACACCAAAAGTTCAAACATTACTCTAGTCAATACCTCAAAACTATTGCAAGTTACTACTACAAAGAGAAAAGCAACTTCAACTACCTACTTCTAGTCAAGACACAAAACTCAGTGCAACAGGCAAACTCTCTAACAAGATAAAACATGCAACTTATAGAAAGTTCAACCTAAAACAAAAGAAAATGTCTAGAAAAACTAAAGCACTACAACTAAACAGAGCAGTAGCTAAGAAAAGAAAAAGAACAACTCACAGCTAAAAGAATAAGCAAGCAAATCCTATGAGGATTTCTAGTTCAAGCGGAGCGTGTAACTCTCCCACACAAAAGAAAGTAAGATGGGATTTAACATGTTACTACAGCAAACAAAGCAAAAGAAAACTAAAAACAAAACCTAAGAGCGAGACGCTCCAAGAATAGCACATAACGCATGAAGTGATAAAAATATAGTGCAACGAGAGACGAACTGATAATTGTTGATGAAGAAGGGGATGCACGGCGGCATCCCCAAGCTTAGACGCTTGAGTCTCCTTGAATATTTATTGGGGGTGCACATGGGCATCCCCAAGCTTGAGCGTTTGACACTCCAGGATCTTCTTTCATCATCTTCCACCGCACACTTGAAAACTCCCTTCATACATAACTCATTGTAGACTGATTAGAGAGGTTAGTACCCAACTAAAATATTTTTTATCTTACTGGAAATAAAGATAATCTTGAAGATCTACTGTTTCCCAAGATCGCCAAAAAGTTTTTGCAAAGAAAAAGCAAGCTTAAGGTTTGCAAAAGTGAAGAGAGACAAAACGTGGCAGAATCTGTGAAAAACAGAACAGCAGGTAGAAACGAATTTTTTAGGGGTACTTCTACAACTCAAATCAAAAAACTCAGAACATACGCAAGTTTCGTAATTGTATAGAGCACGCTGTGTAAAACATTCAGCTCAAAAAGATGAACTGGGATTTTTCCATGATTTTTCTAGTCACGAGGACAGAATCTGTTTTCTGGACAGCATGTCACAACTTTCACTTCCCTTGTCGTATGAGGCTACAAAAGGCACAAAGCTTGAAAAGTAAAGATACAATGATGTTTCTACAGTAGTAACAATCATCAAGACCACTAAGAACAGAAGAAAAGCAAAAAGAAAAACCTAAATTCGTTGCGGGCTGCCTCCCGAAAGCGCTTCTTTAAAGTCATTAGCTAGGCTTAAAGGATTATAAAGATGCTCTCACAAGAGAATAAGAGTTGAAGCAAAAGAGAGCATCGAGAAGCAAATATGAAAAACATTTAAGCCTAACACACTTCCTATGCATAGGCATCTTGTAAGTAAATAAATCAAAGAAGCACAAAGTGACATGCATAGGAAGGTGGAACAAGAACAACTTCAAAACTTTCATCATAAAGAGAAGTGTTTTCGTAACATGGAAGTTTCTACAACAAAACTTCCCTCTCTCACAATAATTTTCAGTAGTATCATGAACAACATCAAGAATATAACTATCACATAAATCATGTTGTTCATGACCTACAAGCACACGTGTATAGTTTTCAACACGATTTTTAGGAACATAAGATAAATGCACCCCAACACATTGAGCCTCAATAAAAGCATAGTTCTCCGGAATATGAGTTGGATATTTCAAAAGGATAATAGGACAATCAAGTGTGGGTGCAATAGCAAAAATTTAATGCTTAACATGAGGAACTATAGCAAGTTCATCTCCGTAAGCATCATCCATAGTGGCATCACGGCCATAAGCATAGAAGGCATCAACTTCATCAAAAAGGGATATTTCAAAAGAATCCATAGGATCATAACACTCATATAAGGTAAGAGTCAAAGAGTTACTCTCATTAGAAGGTAGATATGGATGGCTCCATTCTTCCTCCTTTTGTTCGTCACTCTCCTCCTCTTTTTCATCCAAGGGCCTTTCAGGTTCAACCATTTCTTCTTCCATAGTGTCCTGCAAAACATTAGTCTCTTCCTTTGGAGGAGAGATTCTCTCAAGATGATCAGTAATATAATAATTTGCATCATAATTTTCCAAAAAATAGTTAAGTATAGCAAGACTCTCAGATTTGTAAGGGGCACCATCAATATTTATAAGAAGAGAAGTAATTTCATAGGCACCCTTATAAGCAACAAATTCTTCTATTTCCTCTGCATCATAAAAATCATAGTTTCTCTTAGCATAAGAAGCTAAGATTTCATCATAATTGTACTCACATTGGAAAGCAAGGTGTTTGTGCCTCATAAAGCAACAAGATTCATCCCTGCAGAAAGATATATTATATATTGAGCACAAGTTTCTAGCATAGTCATACAACTGGTGTATTTGTTTCCATAAGTGTATCCCCTTTTGAGACAAGCGGTGTTCCTTGTACCACTTTTGTTGATCCTCGGTGAATCCTCCATGCCAATAAGATCTGGTTTCAAAGAAGTCAGACATTGATTGGCAAGTAAGGAACTAGACATACTATAACTTTTTTTAGATTTTTGGTAAAGTACACGAAAGTAAAAACTAAAAGGTAAACTAACAAGATTAAAAAGCAAAGATAAAAGATAGTGTGCAACTCCCCTATCTTGTAGACTGGAGTCCCCGGCAACGGCGCCAGAAATTGGCTTGATACGGTGAGGATCTCTCACTCCTCGTTGGTTACCCCAAGTGGAAGGTGAGATGTAGCGTAGCAGCATATTTCCCTTAGCGAAGACGCTAAGGTTGAGTATCGAACCAGTAGGACTCACAGAGATACAAGAAGGTGGTAAAGTGAACAATGTCGCCGTTCACAACCGAGGGTTGCTAACTTTACCTGGACCTGCACACATATACAAATAACTTTGCTCCCAACGAGTACAGAGGAGTTGTCAATTCCTCCGGCCTTGCTGTTTACAAAGGATTAACGCAAAAGATAATGATAGTGATAGCAACTGAAAAGTAAACTAAGGATGTAAACAGTAATGTGAAGATGGACCGGGGTCCCGTGATTTTCACTAGTGATGTCTCTCTCCCAAAATACAATAAAAGTGCTAGCGAGGTAAACAAATCACATTTGGGAAATTGACAGGATTATGAAGGCACCGCAATGCTAACTATGCTGCAAAGAAAGGAAGGGCTCAAAAGCAATGGGTAGTACGCTAAGGTAAGTAGACCAAAATCCATCTGCATCTACTACGAATCATCCACCTTGAGATATCTATCCAAAACATCTCGCTGGTATTAAGTTGCGAATCCCACCCAAAGTGTAAATCCAAAGCAACAGACAACTGCATTAAAAGAACTTTGCGTAAAGTAACCAATCCTTGCATCCGTGGATACAAACACCGTTGTTTTATCCCTGGTGGCAACAGCACATCCCCTAGTCTCATGTTTCTGTCACTCAAGCTAGACATCAAGGGGCTGAACCCACAATCAAGCATAACGCTCCCTCTTGGAGTTGCAACAAATCACTTGGCCAAAGTAAAATACGGCAACGGAGAACATGCAAGAATTTACTCAAGAACAAAATATAAAAGAGAAGAACCAAATATATTACTCATCACAATGTGAACATAGTCTCATAATCCATCAGATCCCAACAAACTCAGCATAACAACGACAGAAAATTACAAAGGTGCCTCGATCATGTGAGGCAGCTCACGAGGTCTCGAAAGTGGAGGCACAAAGAAGGGACAGATAGATCACATAGCTACTGGTCACGGACCCATGGTCCAAGGGGAACTACTCACGGTACATACGGGAGGCATCCATGGCTATGGATGGTCTCCCGGAGGGGGTAGCTTCTCCCGGCAGGGTGCCGGAGCAGCTTCTCCAGGCAGCCCCAATCTAGAAACGGCGGCGGTGGCGGTACAGAGGAGAGATCGCGAAAAAGGGATTCGTCTTAGGGGTTTCCGTCACGGGGGGTAAATATAGGCGAAGGGGGGCACCGAGAGGGGCCACAGGGCAGCCAGGAGGCTCCCTAGCGCGGCCTAGGGTGGGGCCGCGCCAGGGACCCTTCTGGAGTCCCTGTGGTGGCCCCCCTTCCCTCCTTTGGTGTTTCCGGAAGCTTCCGTGTCGTTGATTTTTTATCTGATTTTCCGGATTTTTGGAGCAGTTTTAATGGCCGGAAAACCTGAAATACAAAAACAACAGAAAACAACAACTGGCAGCTGGGTGCACTGGGTTAATAGGTTAGTCCAAATATTTTCAAAAGTGTATGAAAGTTCAAGCAAAACATGGGAAAGTCACACAAAACATGCATGGAGCAAGCAGAAATTATAGATACGTTTGGGACGTATCAGCGCGCCGCTCGCACAAGACATGGTCGCTGCGGCCTCTTGGATGGACTCCAGGTCCTTCTTGGCCACCACCACCGCCTCTTGGATGGCCTCCATGTTCTTCTCCGCGACGACCGTCGCGTCTCAGACTTTTTGTGTGGCGAGCCTCCTGCGCCGGTCGGTTGTCGTCCACGAGCGGCGGTCTTGGTCGGCCTTCCACTCGCCGTCTGTCAAACCCTCCGGCCTGGGCTTGGGGGCTCTCTATTTCCTCTGCTTGGGGGCCGGCGGCGGTGGTGGTGGTGCATCGGCGCGACGGGGGGGGGCACACATTGCAGCGTCTTCTTCGGTGGCATGGGGGCGAATCTGGAGGAAATGGCGGGTGCTGCGGCGGGGGAGGGAGGAAAAGGGAGGAAATGGCGGGAGAAGCGCCCTCTCTCGCAGACAACGCGGTCCCACGTGGTGTTCCTCTTCATCCGGTGCCCCCAAGATCCCCCTAGCACGCTGGGGGTGGCTTGGGATCGCCGGATCCACTTTTGGCCCAATCCAGCGCTATTTGGGCCCTTGGGGCGCGACTGGGCGAAATTCGGACGTCCGGCACAAATAGCGCCGGCTTGGGGGCCTCTTGGGGGCGCGGATGGAGATGCCCTTACCCCCTCATAATATAGAAAGCGGTTGCATCTTTATTTTATGGCATGTATTGAAGATGATTTTAGGGCATCTACAATTGAATTTGGCTAATTTAAGTCCCTCAAAAGGTAATTCTATTAGCCAAGCTCATTCACTAATTTATCCTTGTCAGCCTTTAACTCGGCAATCTTCTAGTCTTCATTGTTTCCAGTGCCATAGATTTAGCTTTATCATCCTCCATTGCCAGAACCTTAGTCATTACCAATTATAGATCAATCTCCAAAGCTTTTCCATTTTGAGAACTTTGAGGCATCCCAACAACATTAGAGTTACTAGAAGAAGTGAAGTTGGAAACAAGACTCTTGAGTTCTTCATATTGAGAAAGTGATAAGTTGCCCAGAGAGAGAGTCTCAGTCCCCCGTTGCTCTTATATTTTTTCCTCTGGTCATTATCCAAAATCATAAGCTTCATCAGAAGTTTTATCACTAGCATTTCTTTTGAACCCAGAGAACCATCCTTGTTCCACTAGGGTCTCCATTTCAGTGACAATCTATAATACCTAAATAGTTTACTCCCACTAATTTATTTATGAGGTAATTGCATCCCACATACATAAACTTGGTAAGTCGAGCTACACAAACTTGGTCTTGATGTTCATTTGAGGTACAAATCCTCTCCAAATTGACATGCGGATGCCAACAGGAAGGAGACATGCACACAATTCTCAGTATTTTTATGTAAAGCTCCTCGCAATGCACAAAAACGTTAAGTTTGAACTCCCAGGACACTATTTTCCTCCTATTTTAATAAAAAAGCATGCTGGTAACAATCATGTACATATACATACATATGTGTTTATCCTATCTATATCTCTTATAAAGCAAAACCCCACTAAGATGCATTTATGGTGTGTATCTCAACATGCAAGCCATCCACATCACCCATTCTTTTAGCCAATCATTTGTCCATGTTATCCACTAACAAAATCCCACTAAGATGCATGCATTTATGATATCTATTTCAGCATGCAAGCTATCCACATCACCCACTATTGTAGCCAATCAATTGTCCATGTCATCCACTTTTATTTACATGGATCTTAGTAGTGTTTCTATAGAGATTTCTGCTGCAACGCGCGGGGTATTCTTCTAGTTTTTATAAAAAACAAATCGGCCGTGAAGAAAAAATGAATTTACAACGGTCATCAAAATAATATAAAAGTAACACCAGCCAACAAAATAACATCATTAAAAACACCCAATTTAAACCACATTGTGATATTCTCCCATCAGGCAGCCAAAAAACAATATTTTTAGTTGTGGATTCAAGAAGAGAAGCCGCAGAATGAAATCAACCGCAAAACAAAAAACAACCAATTTTTTGAATTAGATCAAGGACCCTAATGTTTGGATTCGGAGTAGAAAATAAAAATATTCGGCACTACGAGACCAAGTCCCAAGATTGGATCTATATAGATGCAAACAAAGGTAGCGATCTTTTTACCTTAACAACCGTTCAGAGGTGGTTCTCTCGCAGCGGAAGAAGTTGATGGAGAGTTGGGGAAGCTTGACGTAGTGCAACCCCTCGAACAGATCTGATCCACTTGAGTTCCCATGAACAGATCTAGAAGTCCCTCGAACGAAGATCGAACGTACGATCTCTCTATGGTTGATCCACACGTACGGTATAGTAGATCCGGCAGGGCTCCGCCGTCCAGAGCTCGGCGCCACCGGAGTAGAGAGGAGGGAGGAGCAGCCCTTTGGCGTAAGGTGAAGTTTAGATCTAATGGAGAAGAGAGAAAATGGGAAGCCCTCAGGAAAAGGAGCAAACTTGTGTGTACTTGGGGATGCCCCCTCCTCATCTATTTATAGTGGGAGGGTAGGGGAGGCCACCTTGGAGGAGGGGGCAGCCCTGGGGCCGCCCTAGGGTTTCCCTTCCTCTGGTGGGGCGCCAAGGAAGGGGGAGGAAGCTTACTCTCCTTGGGCCTCTTTGGTCCAAGTGCTCCCTCCCCCACTTGGGCCTTCCAAGTGAGAGAGGGCGCATTGATATTTAATCTATTTTAATAATTCCAAAACAATTTGGAAATTCACAATAAATAAATATTAAACATATTTAGACCATCCCGAAACTTTTTTCCGGCCCTCCGGTTTTACCGGGTTTTCTCAAAACTCTTCCCGGTACTTTACCGGTGCCCCGAAACGATTCCGGTTTTCTCTCCGATTAAATCTCAATCACTCGAAACTTTTCTGGTGTGTTATACTCGTGCTCCTATCACTCTAGTACTCAACAAATATACCACCCTTAAGTGTGTGACCCCATAGGTTCGGTAGAATACAGACATGAACCGGAAACTGGCTTTCCTCGGATCAATAACCAAAAGTGGAGCCATGGGCACCCATAATGGTTCCCGCACCTACACGAATATTAATTCGAGTGAACCTCTGGTTGACATACCAATCGCTTTTCTTCGCGATACTTTACAAAACATGAGGTGAGATTATATAAGTATCCGCATGATCAACTCATTAATCATTATACCAATTATCCTCATATCGGTTTTGTTCTCTTTCTCGTTCACGTATTCCATATCCCATGTGATCTATTCACAAAATATCCGGCCGGATGTTGGTGGATACGTAATACCGAGAGGGCCCAAAGAATATCTCTCCTAAATAGGAGGAGAAAATCCCAATTGAATCATCAAGTCCCTAGACATACTTTCAAGTGTGAGTGAGCAAAGCCTTTATAGCCACGCCTGTTACGGGTGGTGTTTGGACAGAGTCAAAACCCACCCTCCGGTATTTAGGTACTTAACATTCTCACGGTCTATAAGGATACGTTCAAATGTCATCTCATCTGATGATTTAACTCATAATACAATGATGATGAAATCTCAAAGCAAATCATACAATTGGGTCGGTTCAGCACCCTTGTTTTGGTAAGAATGTGCTCCCATGTATTACCGACATGTTCAATGCCCTATGTAAGGAAAAAATGACATCCATAATACATAGGTTAGTCCTAGAGGAAGACTAAGAACACTTTGTGTTTATACTCCACACCCGCATATGGGTTTTTCTCCGAAGGCAGTTAACATGCACTTGGCAAACCTCCGCATAGGCCATTGCAGTTATAGCATAGACATATAAACAATAATAATGAACCTGGAATAATAATAATATATTTTATTATTGCCTCTAGGGCATAATTCCAACACCTAACCCTACCCAAACCACATTAAACTGCTATCCAAATAAACAACAAGAGGATTATCTACGAAGTCGAGGTGATTACCGTAATCAAATGGGGATTGAGACTATCGTGCCAGTAGACAAGCTTCAGAGCCATGGCTCATCGGCGATGTAGGTTAGCGTCAGTGTCGGTTGGGAGCAAACAAATCATCTCTTTCCTTTTTCCCAAGGGGTATCGAAGAGTTAAGCGGCGACAAATGGGTTTTCTGCTAAAATTACGTTCTCTCGTTGCACAAGGACATCAACATGCATTTTATAGCCTAGTAAGGGGGTTACTGCAAAACTTCAGAGCGATCCAGAGTGTGCCTTTTATACCCAACTAGCGTCCACGTGTCATCATAGGAGCGATTTGTACCTCTAATGATCATCAAAGCCAAGTTCTTTGACCTCCACTACAAGTTTTCAAAGTTCTTGTACTAAATTGAACCCACTTTCCAAGTTCTTGTAGTTGGAACATAATTACCTCTTTATTTATATTGACATGCAACCTATCCACATCATCAAGTATGTCCACCTCTTTTACAATAACTCTTTATGCACATGCTTTCATTAAATGCACATATGCATGCAACCTATCATAAATAAATATTAAAAAAATTATGCACTAAGCATCACGATTTAGAAGCTGACTTTTTTTATAGAAAATAAAATTATGAGTTACCTCGCATTTTATTTTTTTATGCGACATTTTTTTATAAATGCACATATATAGTTGCTATCATAGTTTTAGGTTTAGCTAAGGGTGATGTCTCCACTCTCTTCACTCAACATTGTTTTTGTTTCATATCGTCTTACCGGTATATTATCAAGGTAATAAATTAATAAAACAAAAATCACACACATTATTTCTTTTTTCATCAAAATTTCTTAGTTTTTTTACTCCAAATAATATTAAAAAAGATTTAATAATTTAATTATACTAAGTTTTATAAAACTTTTCATATTTTAAAACATTAAATTGTTTGTTAATAGTTCACGCAGCAACGCGCGGGGTATCATCTAGTTATGTATGTAATCATGTCCTTGGCAGTGAGCTAAGTGATGAGAAGGATTTTATGAGTATCTCTAACTCCAACTTGGCTCTGATCTTCTCAGTTGTTATGGTATCCATGTCAATTTCCAATATAGGACCCAAAGTGGTTGCAACCTCATACTTCCCAAAAAGTGTCTGAAGCACTCATGTACTTTCCCAAAAGTGGCCCAGATGGTGTGCAAGTTGCCCACTACCTTGCTATCAATGGCCAAACTCCAAACATTAATGACAACCCTAGAACCTAGGAGACCGAACTCTTGAAAATTAGCCAACTCCACTAGCTTTGCCTTGTTAGGGAACCTCATCAGATATCAATTATTGCCATAACTTTTAGCCCTCCATTTCCAATTCTAGTTGAACATGTAGTTGTAACCTTGGAGCAGCTGAGTTTCATTTAAAGCCCCTGATTTAACCCTAACTATGGCTATGGGATTATTGTGGAAAATTTCCAAATCATATTTAGAGTTTTGGACCAGAAGAATCCCCAACCCCCTGAAGCATAGCCTACATACTTAGTGATAACCCACACTGCAGGGGATCGAGATAGTCTTCGCGGGTAAGAATAACCCAATTTATTGATTCGACACAAGGGGAGCCAAAGAATACTTATAAGCCTTAGCAGTTGAGTGGTCAATTCAACCACACCTGAAAAAGCACTAGACAATATATTTAGTAGCAACGATGTGTTGACGGGTGTAGTCTTAGAGACTTCCCCAATCACCAACACCACAAAGTAGTAACAAAGTAGTAGCAGCAGTGATGAGAGGAATAGTAACAACGAAGGCAATGAAGATTAAAGATGGACCCGGGTTCAAGGTTTCACTAGTGGTAACTCTCCAAGCAAAACGACAGGTGTTGGGTGAACAAATTACAGTTGGGCAATTGACAAAATTGCACAAACTCTAGCCAAACAAACTAGAGCAATCCTAATCTAAGAACCAAACGTAGGCATGTTTTCCGTATGTAGTTGTACGTGCTTGCAATAAGAACTTGCACAACATATATTGTCCTACCGTCCCGCTACGAACGGGGCCAAAGGGAACTTACAGAGATTAAGGTGCTCCTGTCAAAGAGCACCGGAACAACGCATTAGCACTCTATGAACACATGTGATCCTCAAATTATAGCCCATCCCCTTTGGTGTCCCAAGTTATCACCATTGGGATCGCCGGTTCCGGACTATAATAGGTGCATACAACCGTAGATAAGATCTAGAACAACAATTATAATCATGCAACCATAACGTGCTCCGATCTGAAATCATGCTACTCGTGCACTAGTAACAAGCATTAAGAACAACAAAATTGCAGCAACAATAATCCATATACCTCTTAGGACTGAACAAGGTAACAATTCATCGAATCCCAACAAACACAACACCAATTACATCATATGGATCTCATGAGAACTTTGTATTGAAGATCAAGGGGGAGAAGATACCAACAAGCTACTGCCAAGAACCCGTAGTCCAAGGAGGAACTACTCACGATCCATAATGGGGTGAAGAAGAGTTGATGAAGATGGCCCCGGGGGCCAAGGCCCTCTCCGACAGGGTGCCGGAGCAGGATCCTGGTGACCCCCGAAGCTAGGTTTCGATGGCGGCGGAGATCGGGAGCGCTTTTGGAGTAAAGGGCTGGATCCCCGAGGTTTCTCGTCACGGGGAATAAATAGGCGAAGGGGGGCAGCCAGAGCTGGGGCTCCAAGCGCCCCCCCTGGCGCGGCCAGGGGTGGGGCCGCGCCATCTGGCCGCCTGGGGCCCCCCTCGGCTCCCACTTTGGCTCTTCCGGAAAGTTCCCGTACGCTGATTTTTCCTATATTTTTCCCGGAATTTTTCTGGTACTTTTAATAAGGGGGAAACTTGAAATAGAAAAACAGCAGAAACAGGAACTGGCACTGGGGTGCACTGAGTTAATAGGTTAGTACAAATATGATCAAAAGTGTATGGAGGTTCATCAATATCATAGCAATATCACACAAAAGAGGCATGGAGCAAGCAGAAATTATAGATACGTTTTGGACGTATCACTTAGAAACATGATTCATCTACTTGAGCCAAGCACAATCATCTATGGGATGAGAGTCTTTGCCATAGATGATGCGGTGGCCAATTTTTCATTCCTTAGTAGAATGTCTTGTACCTTTACACTTGTTGTAGATCTGTCTAAACCTATTTCCCTCAGTCACCTTCTCATTACCTCCACCAGCACCACTAACATTACCGGTACCCTGGCTAGCAACAGAGTTAGAAGCAACTCCACTCCCTCCAACCCCAGGTAGAGTAGAATTAGCACCACCACCTGCCCAGGTATTTTTGTTGAGATGTCAGATCAATGCCGCCAAAGCCTTGAATCCCAGGATTTCTTTGAAGGTACACAGAAGCACCAACTGCAACCAAAGGCCTATGCACTACAACAGAATCACCCTAAACTATCTCTAGCTCTTCTAGAATTATTAATCCCACTACGAGTACTACCAGATCCCCTACCAGAATCAATCTTAAACTCTCTATCATGTTCAAAACCAGATCTCTCACCTCTATCACCATAGATGTTAGGATTACCCCCTGTGGGAGGGCCTTGGAAATCTCTGTTAGAGAAATCGCCATAATTCCACCTCCTCTACTGATAGTTTTCTCTGCCCCCTCTGAAATCTATTGGGGCCTTTCCTCTATTGTAGTTTTGGCCCATCTCTCCCTCTACAGATCTAGGTGGCGCACGAGGGAACCCTAGATGTATCATCTCTTCCTCCACCTAATTTGAAGGGATGGGGATATATAGAGCCAAGAAAAGGCCCTCAAAATACCTTCTTCACATACCACCAAAGAATTGGACTCAGACTCCTCACCTAGTAGGATCGTGAAGCCCATAGGGCCTAACTCCCTAAAATAACTCACATATTGTTGGTCACCACTTCCAGAAAAGTAAAGAGGGGCCACTAGTCCACTTTCTGAAGAAAAGCCTGAGCAACCTAAATCACCCCCAAAGTCAAGAAAATGTTCATGTTCATTATGAACAATAACATGAAGCAACTCAGAATTTACCCAATGCTTCAACAACTCCCCATCACTAACAACGAAATCACAAACAAAATTACAAACACCACCTAAATTGGACAGATAATCCAAATGATCACCCAAGGAATAGCTACAACCACAATCATACCCATTCTCTAAAGCAGAAGAATAGGTTGATTTGATGCGCGACCGTCAAAGCCTAGTGGTAGATTTAGAACTAGAATTGAAGCAGGCATCCATAGCAACAGAAGATAACAAATATTTCAAAGGATTAAGTGTGGGATCATACACAAAAGTAGTCACATCATCACCACCCTCGTTAGATTCCTCACCTCCTGACAACCAGACACGGTGGCCAACAGGCGAGGAACCCGAGGGACCGCTTCGCCATTGTGCATCGCCCTCAGCCTCGCAGATCACAGGGAAACCTTGGTGAGCGACGGGAAACCGAAGTCAGAGCCATAGCCGCACGCCTTGGAGTTCTGACGCGCAGAAGGCGCACCAAAATCAACACCTCAGGAGATGGCTCGCGGTCCACCTAATCCATGTAGTAGCGCCGCATCAGCGACAATATGAGCACAAGCACTCCATTGATAGTCTTCGGGTCGTCTGGAGTAGTAGGGTGTCCTGGAGCGCAACCCCACCACTTCTCCTTGATGGGTGGATATGCGGAGTCCGTTTGCTCGATCGCCCAAAGCATCACCTCTATCGCCTCCACCTCACGTCCTCCGAAAGCCTGAGAGAGCTCGCTGTCGTGCATCGACGCCTCGACTTGACCAAGAACCTCCCCATCGTCATCGCATCTAGGAACCACGATCGGATCTCAAGCATACGTGACAAATTTACATCGTCCTCTTCCGCCATCGCCGCATAACGAACATACACCACCACCGCTGCCATCAGATCTAGTCGGCTAGATGCAGCCGCCTTCGAAATCGCGGGATGGAAGTGAAGGAGATGGGGGACGCGAGGGGCAAACCAGTTGAGCGTGTGCGTCAGTGGAGCAAGCGCCTCGTCCCTTGTCACGTGTGTGAGTCGCCTCGTTCCCCTTGGTCCGCATACCAGGCATCGCACCAACGATGCGTTGCCATCGGAGCGCACCTGCATGCACCCGTGTACCCATAGCCACGTCGTGCACGTTTATTTGGTTAGATGCGTGAGGGTAAGGTTTGTAGCTATTTTCATTAGGTTAGGATGTAAGGTATTTAGTTTGTACCATTGCAACGCATAAACATATTTACTATTTCCTTTAATTCATAATAAATATTCCTTATTTTTTATATTAAGCTAGTATAAATTTTATATTAAATGAACAAATTTTGCCTACATGGTATATTGTTTGACCAGTTGGTTGTCCACGTATGTGCTAGAAAGACTAAAATTCAGCGACGACCACTGAACTTGTCTTGAAAATTTATTTTGGTCACTGTTCAAAATTTCAGAACACATTGCTTTATTCGTTGATTAGTATTTCTTTCATAGTTTTATTTATATATTTAAAAAATATGTATTGAAAAATTAATTTACATATAACTATAAAAATATTCGTTACACAGACAAAAAATGCTATTGATGTGTAAATTTTTTTCAAGCTATTTATAAAACAATTATTTATTTTAATACAATATAAGAAATTACGCATTTTACAAAAAAGTTCCATATCATTCAGAAACAAATCATGAAATTTTAAAAATGGTTCATGTGTTTTAGAAAATGTTCCTGAAATTTTCAAAAAATGCAGTCAATAAATATTCACATAAATTTAAGAAAATTATTTGTACCATTTATAAAAAATACATGACATTTGAAAGAATGGTCACATATTTTAAAAAAATGTTCATGATATATTTTTATATATATTAATATAATGTTTTTAAATGTTCACATAATATGGAAAATATTTATTGCCATACAAAAATGTTCATCATATATTTTAAAATATTTAACATTCATTAAAAAATGGTTAATCACATTTTTTGTATAAAATGAGCATCTTATTTGAAAAAATGATCAACACATATAAAAAAATTAGCATATATACAGAATATATATACAAACATGTATTTGAACCGATATTATAACTTATAAAACACTGTTTAATGGGCCGCCCATTAAGAGGGTCTTCACACGTGATACCACAAATAATATTGTTCGTGAAGTACCACAAATACTATTGTTTATGCATATAGACCCTCCAACGAGGATGAAAATGGAATCTATAATACCTAAATAGTTCATCCCCACTAACTTATCTATCTTGACATGCAAGCTATCCACATCATCAAGTAGGTCCATCATGCAAAAAAATCCACTAAATATGCATGCACATGCTTTCATTAATTGCATGCAAATGCAACCTAAATAAATAATAACCTTTTATGCACTTAGCATCTCTATTTATAAGAGACTTTTTTTATAAAAAAACAAATTATGAGTTATCTCACATTTTATTTTTCTATGCATATCTATAATTGATATTATGATTTAGTCTTAGCCAATGGTGGATATGTCTCCACTATCTCTACTCAACATTATTTTCATCTCATATTGTCTCTCACCATATATTATCAAGCTAATAAATTAACAAAACAAGAAGCATACTCATTTTTTGGGTTTTCATCAAATTTCTTACATTTTTTCTCTAAACAGTATTGATTTCAAAAGAGAATTTATAATCAAATTTTATTACACTTAATAATTTTTCTCATATTTCAAAAAACCATTTTTCTTATATTTTTTCTCTGAAAAATTCCCGCAGCAACGCGCGGGGTATCATCTAGTTAGAATAAAGTATCATAAACCATATTTTCTGATCTTTTTAAACGTAAACATTTTCTAATATTACTAATATTTTTTTAAAGCTAGCAACATGTTTTAAAATAACTTGAACATTGTTTACCATGCATGAACATTTTTTTAAGTGTAACGAATACTTTTACAATTATATGTAAATTTATTTTTGCATGCATATTTTTAAAATATATAAACAAAATTATGAAAAAAAGTACTAACCAACGAACAAAGCGATGTATTCTGAATTTTAAACCAGTGGCCAAAATAAAATTTTAAAATAAGGTCGGTGACCGTTGATGAACTTTAGTTCTACTAGCATATATGTGGATAGTCAACTGGTCAAACAATGTGTCACATAGGAAAAATTCGTAGTTAAAACGTATGGCAGTGACCATTGGTGTTCACTGATACAACTTTGATGACCGTTTTTCAGATATTTTTAAATACGTGGGCCAAAGTAAATTTGGGTCTCAACTTATCGAGGGTGAACTTCTCTTATGGGAAAGCATAAAGTGGCTTGTCTTCTAATAGGCCAAGTCCCAAGAGACGGCACAGAAGATGAGTGCGAACTAGTGTAGGCCGAGCTATGTGAGGCCTCAATCCCTACCGTCCAGAATTATCTCGGGATGGGCTGGTGTCAGTGGGCTGTCCCCTGTAGGCGCCAGATAGAGTTTATAGCTAGGGGTCGTAGGCGTATGCGTTTGGAACAAATGCTTCCACCCGCGGCGCATGTTTCGTGGTCTTGTTCGATGGCCTGACCATGTGCTGTGCTGGTACAACCCACGGAGTAATTTGAAGTGGAACATTTGTAGGTGCGTGGAAGCCGGGTCCCCGTGACGTGCTCTTTGACTAATGACTGGCACTTCTCCACACCTCCCCTCCCCAAAATCCCTAAGCTTCCGCGCCATGGATGAACTAGGTTATAAAATTTCTCCAATCTAGGCTTTGTTCCGCCGCATCTAGATCTCCATTGATTCACCTGCATAGTTTCTAATTTGGCCACTGTTTGTGGATCCATCAGGCTGCGGGTCCTAGATGCGGAGCCAATATCATCAACCTTGAGGCTTCTACGCCATGGATGAGGTTGTGGGATGACGAGAGGATGACCCCACGACTTCTATGGATGGGCCTATCCGGTGTACTCGAAGACAGAAGGCCCACAAAGATGCCGCCTAGGCCCAGCCTTGGCCCACTAGTGGCACTGACGTAGGAGTACCGACGTAGGAGTCCGCGACTCATAAGGAAGGTGCAAACCTGCCGTACGGTATAAGATCATGGTTAGGAAACCTCATCTGTAATCCAAGACGAACTCCCCGAGACCTAGCCTAGTATATAAGGGCTAGGAGGAGAGACGTCAAGATAAAGCAAGACGCAATGTGTAACCCTAGCCTTGTGCGCACTAGCCTTGGCTCCCTGTAATCGCCATCTCCAATCAATAACATCGAGCAGGAACGTATCCTCCTGTTAGCCGATGAGCTATCGTCCAACCTGTGCCTCTCATGACTAACCCAGGGTCCTTGACCATGGGATTTACCGGGGTACATCCCCGTCAATTGGCGCCGTCTGTGGGAACTACACAGGTTGGAATTACGATCTCGGCGGTTCCGTCTCCAGCAAGCCACAACTCAAGAGCAAGAACCAGATGCAGTCCACCCGAGGAATTCAAGATCACGGCGAATATCTCTGCCGCCCCAGCAAGATCGCTCAGCCTGCAGCCGTGCCAAGACCGATACTACGGCGGCAACCAAGCCCACCGCCAGCGAAGGAGAACTCGACGACCCAAAAGAAAGGCGCGAGGGTTCCACACGGAGATCCCGATCGACGAACTACAGCATGAAGAAGAGGACCTGCCGGCCACTCGACGACCCACCGCCACCCAGTCACCCGCCGCACAACAAGACGCCGACTCCGAGCTCGAGATCAGCGACCGCCAAGATCATCGCCAACAAGGAAGAAATCGACGACTCAGAAGACAGGCGCGAGGATTCTACGAAGAGACCCCACTCAACGAATCGAACTATACAGCCACGCGCTCGCCGACCACTCGACGACCCGCCGTCGTGCCGACAGCTATCGCCCGCCAGGACAGCGACTCTGAGACTCAGACCGGCGAATACTACGACCCAGATCGAAGACCAGACGAATTCTTCAATCTCATAAGGAACCAGAATCTAAGCGAGGGGATCGAAATTGACCCGCGAGTTCACGAGCACCCAGCGGATCACGCGTTGTTCTTCCGAATCTCAAGGAAGAAAGGACACGCCGGATCCAGCAAACTCACGGTCAGGGAACAGCTAGAAGGACCCTGCACGATCCAATGCTTCGAAGACAACCGGGGAAACATCAGATCGAGCCACACCCTGGGAGACTGCCGCCTGTTCAACGAACTCGCTGACAGCCTCAAGGAGGAAAAACAGCGAGAAGCCAAGCGCGACCGACGAACCGAGCAGTCGCCCACTCAAAGACAGGTGTACACGATCCAAGAAGGCAGGGTATCGCAAGCCCAACAGGACGCCAACATCCATCAAGCCAGAGCAGCCGAGAACCTAAACATAGTCGAAGTCTACCATCTACACAACGCAGAAACCAGCATCACGTTCTCTTAGAGCGATCACCCGCCTGCAGTCCCAAGGCCGGGGCACACGCCCCTGGTACTCGACGCTCAAATTGGAGGACACGACATGGACAAAATCTTCATGGACAGAGGCATCAGCATGAACATAATCTTCGTCAGCACCCTACGCAAGATGCTGATCCCACGATCAGTATGGAAGAAATCAAGCACCCTGTTATACGGAGTAGTCTCAGGAGAAGCGGCCACTTCCCTTGGATTAATCGAGCTCGAAGTCGTCTTTGGCAGCAGACGCAATTTCGGAAGACACACCCTCGAGTTTGAAGTACTCGATTGGCAGTCCCAGTATCAGGCCATACTGGGACGACCAGCATTCGCACAATTCATGGCGATTCCGCACTACGCCTACCTCAAACTCAAGATGCCAGGATCCGCGCGTGTCATTACAGTCAACAGGAGCTTCACCAAATCAGACAAGTGCGATCGCAATTTCCATAAAGTCTCCGACACCTTCGGAGCCGAGAAAGAACTCACAGAAATAGCCATGGCGACAGACAAAAGTATCTTTCCGCTAGCAAGCCGAAGCGAGACAAAAGAGTATGGACGGGACTTCAGGATCGACAGCGACAAGATCACCCACCAGGTGCACCCGACGGACCCAGAAAAAACAGTCCACGTGTACGCCCACCTCCCGGAAGAGCAAGCGACTGCCCTGATCGCTTTCCTCCGCGAAGAATGAGAAATCTTTGCCTGGTGCCCAGCCGACATGCCAGGAGTACCGCGCGATTTCGCAGAACACGCGCTGCGCATCAAGCCAAACACCAAGCTAGTGAAGCAGGCGCTACGAAGATTCTCAGAACCCAAGCGCAGAGCAATCGGGGAGGAAGTCAGCCGACTACTCGACGCCCAATTCATCCGAGAGACGAAGAAAGCCACTTGGGTCGCCAACCCTGTGCTGGTCCCCAAGAAAGACACAGACGTACTGCGAATGTGCGTCGACTACGGGCCAGTCAACAAACACTGCCCAAAGGACCATTTTCCCCTGCCAAGAATCGATCGGATAATCGACTCGATAGCAGGATGCGATATACTATCGTTCCTCGACGCCTAATCAGGATACAATCATATCAGGATGAAGGAATAAGATAAAGAGCATACATCATTCATCACCCCTTACGGCGTATTCTGCTACAGAACAATGCCCTTCGGACTCAAGAACGCCGACGTCACATACCAACGGATGATGCAAGCCTGCTTAAATGAGCAAATCGGAAGAAACGTGCAGGTCTACGTACACAACATAGTCATCAAAACCTACAGTGCAAACACGCTACTCGACGACCTGCGTGAGACCTTCGCAGCACTCAACAATTACAAAATCAAGCTCAACCCGAAGAAGTGCGCGTTCGGCGTCCCAGCCGAGAAGCTGCTCGGGTACATGGTCTCCGCTCGAGGAATCGAAGCGAACCCCGAGAAAGTTCAAGCAGTCGCCAGGATGCAGGAACCAACCGACATCAAAGGCGTGCAACAGCTCACTAGAAGACTCGCAGCCCTGAGTCGTTTCATCAGCAGATTGGGAGAGCGCACATTGCCATTCTACCAGTTGCTGAGAAAAGGAGAGAAATTTGAGTGGAACGAAGAAGCCCGCAAAGCATTCGCGGACCTAAATAAGACACTCTCGACCCCACCGATCTTGGCGGTACCTGATACGTCCAAAATCTATCTATAATTTCTGCTTGCTCCATGCATGTTTTGTGTGATATTGCTATGATCTAGATACGCTTTCATACACTTTTGATCATATTTGGACTAACCTATTAACTCAGTGCACCCCAGTGCCAGTTCCTGTTTTCTGCTGTTTTTCTATTTCAGTTTTCCCCCATATAAAAAGTGCCAGAAAAATTCCGGGAAAAATACAGGAAAAATCAGCGTACAGGAAGCTTTGCGAAGAGCCCGAGTGGGGCCAGAGGGGAGCCAGGGGGGCGCCTGGGGCCCCTGGTCTACCTCTGGCTGCCCCCCTTCGCCTATTTATTCTCCGTCATAGGGAAACTCCGAGACAGAACCCTATTTTGCGATCTCGCCTCTGTTCCGCCGCCGCCGCGCTTCCGAGATCGGGAGCACCAGAAGACCTCTTCCCGGCACCCTGCCGGAGGGAGGGCCGACCTCCGGGAGTCTCCTCTCCACCATGGATGCTCCCCGGATGTCTCATGAGTAGTTTTTCTTGGACCATGGGTCCGTGATCAGTAGCTATGTGATGTTCTCCTCCCCTCTTTGTTCTTCATGGTTTAGACCTCATGAGCTGCCCTACATGATCGAGGCACTTTTGTAATCTTTCTCCTATTGCTATGCTGAGTTTGATGGGATCTGATGGATTATGAAATTATGTTCAGATTGTGATAGAGTAATATATTTGGTTTTTATCTCTTATATTTTTGTTCATAAGTAATTCTTGCATGTTCTCTGTTGCTATTTATTGTTTTGGACAAGTAGTAGGTAGTGACTCCAAGAGGGAATGTTATGCTCGATTGTGGGTTCATGCCCCCCGATGACATGCTTGAGTGACAGAAACATGAGTCTAGGGGATGTGTTGTTGCCACAAGGGGGAAAACAACGGTGCTTGTAACCGCGGTTGCAAGGATTGTTTACTTTACGCAAAGTGCTTTTTAATGCAGTTGTCTGTTGCTTTGGGTTTACACTTAGGGTGGGGCTCGCAACTTAATACCAGCGAGATGTTCTGGATAGATATCTCAAGGTGGATGATTAGTAGTAGATGCAGTTGGATTTCGGTCTACTTATTTTGGCGTACTACCCGTGCTTTTGAGCCTCTTCCTTTCTTTTGTAGCATAGTTAGCATTGCGGTGCGTTCATAATCCTGTCAATTGCCCTTCTATAATTTGTTTACCTCGCATAGCAGTTTTATCGTCTTTTGGGAGAGAGACATCACTAGCGAACATCACGTATCCCGGTCCATATCCTTATTACTGTTTCCACGCTATCTTTACTTTTCTGCTTTTACTTTCAATTGCTATCATTATCCCTTGTGTTTTACCCTTTGTGAACAACAAGACCGGAGAGCTTGACAACCTCTCTGAACTTCGTTGGGAACAAAGTTATCTGTGTCTGTGTGCAGGTCCACGTCAGTTGCGCCGCTGACACCGACTTATCATATCCGGAGTCCTACGGGAGACAAACCTTGGTATCTTCACCGAGGGAAACTTGCTGCTGCGCTACATCTCAAACCTTCCACTTGGGGTAACCAACGAGGGGCGAGAAGCCATCAAGCGAATTTCTGGCGCCGTTGCCGGGGACTCCGAGTGCTAAGATAGGGGAGTTTCACACTACCCTTTACCTTTGTTTTTTAGTCTTGTTAGTTTACCTTTCAGTTTTTATCTTTGTGTCTTTTATCAAAAATTACAAAAAAATCTGCCACACTTGCTGCTACTATGGGTTCCACTGAAAACACCAAGTTGTGTGACTTCACTAGTCACAACAACCAAGACTTTATCTGCACTCCCATTGCCACACCTGCCACTTCAGCTACCTCTTATAAAATTAAACCTTCTTTGCTAAACCTTGTTATGAGAGATTGATTCTCTGGTGCTGGAGATGATGCTGCTTTACACTTGAAATTTTTTGTTGAATTATGTGATATGAAAAAGTATAAAGAAGTAGAATGTGATGTTGTTAAGCTCAAGCTCTTTCCTTTCTCTTTAAGGGGAGAAGCTAGAATCTGGTTTCAATCTTTGCCTAGGAATAGCATAGATTCTTGGGATAAGTGCAAAGATGCTTTTATAGGGAAGTACTACCCACCTGCTAAAATTATCCAATTAAGGAGTAACATTATGAATTTTAAGCAATTGGATAATGAAGACGTTCCCAAGCTTGGGAACGAATGAAATCTCTTGTTAAGAAATGCCCTACACATGGTTTGACTACCTGGATGGTTATCCAGACTTTTTATGCAGGCTTGAACTTTACCTCGCGGAACCTGTTAGATTCGGCCGCGGGAGGAACCTTTATGTCAACTACACTTGGTACTGCCACGAAGCTTCTGGATGAGATGATGACCAATCATTCCCAATGGCACACCGAACGCGCTCCAACAGGTAGGAAGGTAAATTCTGTCGAGGAAATTACCTCCCTCAATAAAAAAGTTGATTTAATTATGTCTCTACTTACCAAGCAACCCTCTATTGATCCTCATGATGTCCCTTTAAATTCTTTGGTTGCTCAAGAACAAGTAGATGTGAACTTTATTGCTAGAAACAACTTCAACAACAATGCTTATAGGGGAAATTTTGCTAGCAATCCAAGACCGTTTCCATCCAACTATGGGAACAACAACACCTACCCTAGCAACAACTCCTATAATCCTGCTTATACGAAAAGAGACCTACCTAGTTATGAGAAATTGGTAGAACTAGAGAAAGCTACTAAGAACTATATGCACACCCAGTTTGAACAAAACAAAGCCTTCTCTAAGCAAATAGGTGAGCATACTGCCATTCTGCAAAACATTAGTGAACAGCTTGATAGCCTGAACAGTGAAATTTCTAATCTCCAGGGTAGACTTACCGCCACCGAAACCCATGTTTCGAATATGTCCCACACCCAATCTACTTTGATAAATCAAATGGCAGACAAACCGGAAGTTATCCCTATGGAAGAGGATAGAATTAAGAGCCTTCCTACACACCACACAGCTGCCACTATCCAAATTGTTGAGGACACCCAAACTATTAGCACCCAATGCACTCCTAGTCCCGTTGGACCTATTAATGGTGATGCTAATACCTCAACCGAAGATAAAGAAACTCCTATGAACATAGAGGGTTTCAAACAAGTGAGCCTAGATGACACTACTACCACCTTTGATAGTAGTGATATTGATTTTGATAGTTGTACCCTCTCAGAAGTTATTAGCTTGTTACACAAAATGTCTAGAGACCCCCACACTAGCACACTTAATCTTGCCTTCACGGAGCATATCACAAATGCTCTCATCAAAGCTAGGGAGGAGAAGCTTAGAGTAGAAGCCTCCATAACTAGGAAGCTAGATGATGGTTGGGACCCTATGATCAAAATTAAATTAAATAACTTCTCTTGCTATGCCTTATGTGATGTTGGAGCTAGTACCTCCATTATGCCCAAAAGAATATTTGATATGTTTGAATTGAAACCCTTTGAGCCTTGTTCTTTTGGTGTTCGTCTTGTTGATTCTTCCATAAAGAAACCTTTGGGGAAGATCGACGATTTTCTTATCATTGTCAATGACAACTATGTTCCCGTCGATTTTATTGTTATGGATATAGAGTGTGAACCTTTGTGTCCAATTAGTGTGGGACGTCCTTTTCTTCGCACCGTTGGTGCGGTTATTGACATGAAAGAGGGGAATATTAAATTCCAATTCCCATTCAAAAAGGGGATGGAACACTTCCCTATAAAGAAAATCAAGTTACCTTTTGAGTCCGTTACTCGGGCTAGTTATTCTCTTTCTCTTGATAAAACTTGATTCTTCTTTTGTATCATGCCTAGCTTAAAGGCATAAAAAAAGCGCTTTCGGGAGGCAGCCCGCAACGAATTTAGGTTTTATTTTTGATTTTGTTGTGTCTTGATGATTGTTACTACTGTAGCAACATCATTGTATCTTTATTTTTCAGCTTGGTGCCAAGTTATAGCCTCTTACGGCAAGGGAAGTAAAAGTTGTGACATGCTGTCCAGAAAACAGATTCTGTCCTCGTGACCAGAAAAATTCCAGAAAAATCCCAGTTCATCTTTTTGAGCTGAAATTTTTACACAGCATGATCTATACAATTACGAAACTTCCGTATGTTCTGAGTTTTTTTATTTGAGTTGCAGAAGTGCCCCTAAAAAATTATTTACTACCTGTTGTTCTGTTTTTCACAGAGTCTGCCACGTTTTGTCTCTCCTAACTTTTGCAAACCTTAAGCTTGCTTTTTCTTTGCAAAAACTTTTTGGAACTCTTTAGAAACAGTAGCTCTTCAAGAATATCTTTATATCCAGTGGGGGAAAATTATTTATTAAGGGTACTAACCTCTCTAATCAGCTTATGATGAGTTATGTATGAAGGGAGTTTTCAAGTGTGCGATGGAAGATGATGAAAGAAGATCCAGGAGTGTCAAGCGCTCAAGCTTGGGGATGACCCCATGCATCCCCAACAAATATTCAAGGAGACTCAAGCGTCTAAGCTTGGGGATGCCCCCGTGCATCCCCTTCTACATCAACAATCATCAGTTCGTCCTTCGTCTCACTATATTTTTATCACTTCATGCGTTATGTGCTATGCTTGGAGCGTCTCGCTCTTAGGTTTTATTTTTAGTTTTCTTTATCTTTGCTTGCTGTTCTTAACAAGTTAGTTCCCGTCTTACTTTGTGTGGGAGAGAAACACGCTCCACTTTCAAAATTTAGAACACATCATAGGATTTTTCCTGTTTATCTTTTTGCTGTTGTGTGTTCTTTACCTTTTTCATAGCTACTGCCATGTTTAGTCTTAGTTTTAGTTTGTCTTTAACAAGAGCCTTGGCTTTTGTTTAGTTTGTTGCTGGAACTCTTTTTAGTTTTCATGATTATCTTGTTAAAGAGAGTTGGTTGTTGCACTGAGTTGTGTCTTGTCTTGAAAGTAGGCAATTGAGGTTGCTATTTTCTTCTAGTAGTGACTTGCAATAGTTTTGAGGTATTGATGTGAGTAATGTTTGAACTTTTGGTGTCAAGAGCTCTAGCCTATTAGTGATAGGTGTCGTATTTTGGGGAATCCGTGTTTATTTTAAAAACCTACAAAACTAGTTGAGAACTCTAGCTACTAGATGGATCACTAATCTTTGGAGGGATCGAATATCAGAGAACACTCACGTACCATGAGTCGAGGATGCGCAAGGATAACCAAACCCCCATACACTCCTCCTCGGGGTAGTTGTCTCTTTGTGAACCTCCTTATTAGATTGAGAGTTACCGATAATAAGTGCATGAGTTCTTCGGACTAATGTAAGTATTGAAAGTTGACACTTCCACCTTCCCATATTTTGCTAGCCTCTCCCGTGCCGTTCATTGCCTTCTTCTCACTCCGAGAGTTGGTGTCCACCTTCGCCGGTACATCCAAACCCTTGGCATGATACGCTCTGTCATCATAAGCCTCCTTATATCTTTCCTCAAAACAGCCACCATACCTACCTATCAAGGCATTTCCATAGCCTTTCCGAGATATATTGCCATGCAACTTCCACCTCTTCATGACTTGATCTTCATGTCATACATGTTCCTGCTACACTGGCAGCGACATACATTGCATACATCATGATAGTTACATTTTCTTTATGATTTTGAGTACCTTGTAAAGTGTGAAAGATCTCCTTTACCTTCTTGTAAAATAGAGTGTTGGCCTTAAGTGAGTATAAGATCCCAAAGTGGACACAATAACAGATCACAAAGAGGACAAATGAGAGTTAAATAGAAAGAGCCATTGAGGCCACAAAAAAATACAAAAAAATAGAAAAAAGAGAAAAAGAAATAAAAAGAGAGAAAGGGGCAACACTACTATCCTTTTGAGAGATCCACACTAGTACTCCCTTTATATCCTTGTACTCCATAGAGATGATCATTATGCATATAGCTATGTGGGGACCTTCACACTATAGAACTTGGCTTGCATATTCCAAGGATGAGCCTCCTCAAACAAGCTCTAGGTCTTCATGAGCGAGAAAGTTAGATGCACCCCCACTAGTTCCATTGGAGAGCTTCTTAGCTCGTATGTGCATCCGTTGCATGGCAATCCCTACTCCTCACATCATATCTATCATTTGGCATTTCTTGCCTATGATTGTCCTCATTGATGTGAGCCTTTCTCATCCTTTTTGTCTTCCTCCTCCGTACTTCTCTCTTTGCCATCCTAAGTGTCAACTCTCGTTCTTACGCTCATCCATTGCATGAGTGCTCAAAATATCGAAAAGGAGTGGATCAAATTGACTTGTACCTGGCTAGTAGTCTGGGGACGAGTCAAGATAAGATTCCAAAGAGGACCAAGTGTGAAACTTTAGTAGATTGAGTTCTCAACACAAAAATACTTTTTCTCGTATTCCCTATCCCCCTTCTTGCACGCAAACACCATTTGGAGACATTCGAGTCACGGACAGCGAGAGCTCTTGCACCTAATGTTCTTTTGTTACTTGTTTCAATGCTAATATAGACTCTTGCATGCTATGACTTGAATTGAATCTCTAACCTTGATTCCTTTACTTTTCAAAGTTCTTTTATGGTTGCTAGCATGTTACCACAGGAATTATGCTGTTATCATTTACCTACTCGAGGACGAGCAGGAATTAAGCTTGGGGATGTTGATACGTCCAAAACGTATCTATAATTTCTGCTTGCTCCATGCATGTTTTGTGTGATATTGCTATGATCTAGATACACTTTCATACACTTTTGATCATATTTGGACTAACCTATTAACTCAGTTCACCCCAGTGCCAGTTCATGTTTTTTGCTGTTTTTCTATTTCAGTTTTCCCCCATATAAAAAGTGCCAGAAAAATTCCGGAAAAAATACAGGAAAAATCAGCGTACAGGAAGCTTCGCGAAGAGCCCGAGTGGGGCCAGAGGGGAGCCAGGGGGGCCCAGGCGGCCACCCGGCGCGGCCCCACCCCTGCCCGCGCCAGGGGGCGCCTGGGGCCCCTGGTCCACCTCTGGCTGCCCCCCTTCGCCTATTTATTCTCCGTCAAGGGGAAACTCCGAGACAGAACCTTATTTTGTGATCTCGCCTCTGTTCCGCCGCCGCCGCGCTTCCGAGATCGGGAGCACCAGAAGACCTCTTCCCGGCACCCTGCCGGAGGGAGGGCCGACCTCCGGGAGTCTCCTCTCCACCATGGATGCTCCCCGGATGTCTCGTGAGTAGTTTTCCTTGGACCATGGGTCCGTGATCAGTAGCTATGTGATGTTCTCCTCCCCTCTTTGTTCTTCATGGTTTAGACCTCGTGAGCTGCCCTACATGATCGAGGCACTTTTTTAATCTTTCTGCTATTGCTATGCTGAGTTTGATGGGATCTGATGGATTATGAGATTATGCTCAGATTGTGATAGAGTAATATATTTGGTTTTTATCTCTTATATTTTTGTTCCTAAGTAATTCTTGCATGTTCTCCGTTGCTGTTTATTGCTTTGGCCAAGTAGTAGGTAGTGACTCCAAGAGGGAACGTTATGCTCGATTGTGGGTTCATGCCCCCCGATGACACGCTTGAGTGACAGAAACATGAGTCTAGGGGATGTGTTGTTGCCACAAGGGGGAAAACAACGGTGCTTGTAACCGCGGTTGCAAGGATTGTTTACTTTACGCAAAGTGCTTCTTAATGAAGTTGTCTATTGCTATGGGTTTACACTTTGGGTGGGGCTCGCAACTTAATACCAGCGAGATGTTCTGGATAGATATCTCAAGGTGGATGATTAGTAGTAGATGCTGTTGGATTTCGGTCTACTTATTTTGGCGTACTGCCCATGCTTTTGAGCCTCTTCCTTTCTTTTGTAGCATAGTTAGCATTGTGGTCCGTTCATAATCCTATCAATTGCCCTTCTGTAATTTGTTTACCTCGTATAGCAGTTTTATCGTCTTTTGGGAGAGGGACATCACTAGCGAACATCACGTATCCCGGTCCATATCTTTATTACTGTTTCCACGCTATCTTTATGTCGGGACACGGGGTTAGCGTATGCAAGCCTCGCTACAACACAATCATATGGAGAGCCGAGAACCGTACCCACTTGTCTAAGCAGACAAGGCCAAGCACAGAACGTTCTCGGAAAGCATCGAACATGAGGGGCATCCCATCCAGGCCGGATGATCAACTGAAATGGGTCCTCATCGTCGGCACACAAGTCTAAATGATATGGGTGATGAACTCCCATACTCATAGACAAGTCGCCTCAACCATACTATCGATTGTATTATAACCCTTACATAGACTTACTCTAGCCCGATCACTTAGTCGGGGTCTAGGGCGGGCTCGATCATACATCAAAGTGTGCACGTGACGGAGTCACGAACAATTGCATCGCGATGCCCCAAGCTGCGCACATCTAAGGGCCACTTGGTGTATAAAAGACCGCCAACCAGATCACAACTAAGGTCTCGAAAACCCATACTAAGACATGCATGTTATAAACATACACGCAACACACATATCTAGTATGAACAGCAGGTATCATTGCAATTCTCTACAATGTATATATCTTTATTAATAACTCTTACAGAGTGCACACAGAGATCACAAGTCTGTGATCCAACATTACATCAAACATGCGGAAGCAAAGTAGGTCTGAGTACAGACAAGTTTAACAAATGGCTTAGAGAATCCTTATCTAAAAACAAGCCCTCAACGAGGGAACCAGTCGTCTGACTGGGACTACACTAGCTTGGTCTTGGTCTGAGTCTTCCTTCTTCGAGCTTCGGGTATAAGCCACCATCGGGGTCGGTGGGTTCATCTAAAACATAGATTAAGCAAACGTGAGTACAATCGTACTCAGCAAGACTTACATAGGAACTATAGTACTCATGCACATGTATCAAGATAAAGGGAGGTGGGGTTTCACTTGCAGAAGTGCCAGCTTTGACTTGGCTAGTCCTGAACTACGAGTACCAGACTTGAGGTAAGAAGCGTACACGAGTCCACTACATCTCTTCAACCAATTACACCACTATGGTGCCTTCCTCGACTTCCCCACGAGAAAGCATGCCATAGCACTCACACTTATCTTGGTGTATTTTAGAAGTATCCGCTTCAAGTTGTCTAATAATCAACCTAAGCTTTCCAAGCAGTCCTTAACCGCGCACGCGGCTATTCGAATAGTTTTGTTAACCCTGCAGGGGTGTACCTCTACACACACGTGTCATCAGTTACCGCCTTTTGCGTGTCACCGTTCAAGAGATGACAGCGAGGATGCCACCACAACTGTTACCTCATAGCCGATCTAGTCCATGAAAGTCGCCTATCTGGGTTGTCTTCCACTATCGTGAACCCGGCCGGTTTACCGAAGTGGACCCAGACGATGTGTGCGTTGTGCGAAAGCTGGTCTCGGATGAGCCGTTCTCTCACTTGGCTACCAGGCCACAATACCTACAGAAATCCGAACTACTACAACATCTGGACATCGAAGGGGATGAGTTAGTAAGCTGAGAGGGGTCAGTGAGCCCAATGTGTGGTTGTACTCTTCATCTTGGATCACCACACAAGAACTCGGACTTAAGGCGGTGTTCAACGAGACAACCCACCGTGTACTCCTACAGCCTCTCATCGTTCACCTTGTATTAGGGTAGATTCACCAACACCTTTCCACCAACATCATCATGATCACTACCATCCCGACTCACATAACAGTAACATCATGGTATCATTCTAAGCATGCAATAAGTAGTAACAATTGCAGGGGCCACATGATATCAATCAACTCCTACATTTGCTAGGATTGTGGTTTGCTTACTACTGTGACAAATGATAGGTCATGCAAAGGAATGGGTTCATCTATGCGGTAGAAACGTAGCATGGAAATCATCCTATACAATGCATAAGCGAGACATGAGAGGGAATTGGGATTTTATCGACATGATCAATGGGGGTTTGCTTGCCTTGCTGACGAGGTTCGGGTTCGGGGTCTTCAACGAAGGGGGTGGCTTCGGTTTCCGGCTCCACTTCTATCAGCAACATGACAATCATAGGATCAACATAATGTACAATGCACAATCACATGAATAAGATTGTAATGGTGATGTTCAAGGTTGCATTGTGTGGACAATTCTATTTAAAAGTAGTATATTGCATTTGAGTTGCAAATTCAAACTCCATTTGATTTATCGATGAATTTCAAATGCATTTGAATGCATGAAAGTTCATTTGAAAAGGTTGATCATGAAGTGATGTTGTATAGTTGGAACAAAGTCTCTGATGTGTGGATGAATTCATTCAAATGAAGTGTGTTGCAAAGTCATTTGCAAATTCACTTCAAATTTGAATTTGAAAAGGATCCATATGCATGTTTGCTACTGTTCACCCATTTTAAAATGGTTAAACATAGAAACAAGTTGCATATTCATAATCCTTGTATTTTTCTGATAATTTTAGACATATTATTTGTCCAATTTGGAGTTAGGATTAAAAAGTTATTGAATTTCAAAGTTTAATCTATTTTCTGGATTTTTCTGAATTAAATAAATTGATTTAACCAATTATGGCGTCATGCTGACGCAGGGATGACGTGGGGGGGGGCTGCTGACAGGTGGGGTCAGGCTGTCAGTGGCTAGGGGGTTAATCCCGTGGTTAAAAATAAACTGCGCTGAATTAGAGGGCCCTGGGCCCACCTGTCATGGACACAGGGGGGATTAGGATGGGGATTAAGCCTAATCGGCCGGCGGCTAGCCGCCAGCGTCCTGTGCGCGGCGGCGCTGCTCGGATCTGCTGCTCCCGTGCATCATTTGATGCGTTGACACCACGGGAGCATAGCCCGTGCTCTCGCGCGTCATCTGGTGCACGCGGGCGGCCTCGGGGGTGACCAGGGCGACGATGGCGACCTCACCGGCGGCAACAGGAGCTCGGCGAACATGCAATCATCGTCACAGGGCACCAAAAGGGCCAAGCTCTAGTGCATTGGACGCGTAGGAACAAGTCGGAGACGACGGACAGGCTTGGAGACTCGCTTGCTTTACGGGTGCCCGCCGACGAGCAGCGTGGCGGCTCTGTTTTCCGGCGACATGGCAGAGGTGGCTAGGGGATGAACGGGGCGCCGTGGGTTTAGGGGAAGGGATTAAGAGCTCACCACGAGCACGATGATGCAGCCAGTGGGCTCGGGGAGACCTCAACGGCGGCGAATCGACGTCGACGATCTTCGGCTGCCGGCGGCGAGTTGAGGAGGCTTGCGTTGTCTCGGGGCCGAATTGGCTCGCCAGCTTCTGCAGGGTGACGAAGTCGTCGATGAGGAGCATGGGGGACACGCTGGTTCGAGCTCTAGGGCACGGTGGCCGCGTCTGCCATGGCGGTGTGCTCCGGCGATCTCTCTGTCCATGGCGAAATCGAGCGAGGGAGGGAGAAAAGATGGCGCTGGAGAAGGGGGAAAGGGGTCACGGCTGCGAGGCGATCCTCCAGGACACAAAGAAAGGGCACGGGGCGGCCTGGAAGTCCCTGGACGTCGAGGTGGCGTCGACCACGCCCTCGGCTCGACAGCGAGCTGCTTGAAGAAGACGACACGTGAGGTAGGTGGGCCTGGGCCGGCGGGGGAACAAGTTGGGCTGAAACCCAGGTAGGGCCCTTTTCTATTTTCTGTTTCCTTTTCTTTTCTGTACTTGTTTTGTCTTAGCTAAAAAAATAGCTAGACATTTTTTTAAATGCCCCAAATATTTTTATAAACCCTAGGTGACCAGTAGCTAGTCACATTTAGGATTTGGGCATTTTTAAAATTCAACTTATTTGAATTTCAAATCAAATAGGGGTTCTTTTAATTTTCCAAGGCACTGTTTGAAATTTAGAAAATTCCATGGGCATGGGAATGAACCCAAACCACTTTTGAAATGATCACCATCATTTATAGGAATTTTCCAAATACTCAAATAATTTTTGGAAAAAGATTTTTATCTGGCCATTTGAATTGTCTTTCACCGGTTTCTGACCAGTTAAGGGGTGTTCGACATCGTCGGCCATAGAGGAATTCAAAGGGAGCCATGTTCAGACTAGATTGATAGCTATTGTTATAAGCAAATTCGGCGAATGGAAGAGATTTCTCCCAATTCTTTCCGAAAGAGATAACACAAGCTCTGAGCATGTCTTCCAAGATTTGATTAACCCTTTCAACTTGACCGCTAGACTGAGGATGGAAAGTTGTACTAAAGGAGAGATGAGTTCCCATAGCATGTTGGAAGCTTCCCCAAAATCTAGAGGTGAAAAGGCTACCACGATCAGAATTGATTTCCAAAGGGACACCGTGAAGGGATACAATTCTAGAGACATACAAGTCTGCTAACTGGCTAGCAGTTATAGACTCGCGAACTGGGAGGAAGTGAGAAACTTTGGAAAGCCTATCTATGACAACGAAGATGGCATTGTTTCCTTTCTGGGTTTTTGGAAAGCCGGTGATGAAGTCCATACCGACTTTGTCCCATTTCCACTCTAGAATAGGCAAAGGTTGAAGTGTACCAGCAGGTCTTTGATGTTCTGCATTAATGCGACGACAAACATCGCATTCGGCAACAAATTGAGCAATGTCTCTCTTCATCCTAGTCCACCAAAATCTCTGGCGTAGATCTCGGTACATTTTTGTGCTACCGGGATGAATGGAGAGGGGAGTGTCATGGGCTTCTTTGAGGATGAGTTGCCTTAGTTCCCTATTCTTAGGTACTACCAAACGATTTCCAAAGAATACCGTTCCCTTGCTATATGTGGAGAAACATTTTAGCAACTCCGCTAGCAATGTTCTCCTTGATCCGGCGAACACCTCGTGCACGCCGTTGGGCAACTATGATTTGATCCTCAAGAGTTGGTTTCGCCACCAAGGTAGAAAGAGATCCACGAGGAACAATCTCGAGATTAAGCTTTCAAAATTCCTCATGAAGAAGTGGTTGATACTGTTGTAACATGAGGTTGTTACAATACGACTTACGACTTAGTGTATCAGCCATGACATTGGCTTTGCCTGGGGTGTAAGAAATTTCTAAGTCATAATCTTTTATCAACTCAATCCAGCGTCTTTGCCTGAGATTAAGATCTGGCTGGGTGAAAATGTATTTGAGGCTTTGGTGGTCGGAATAAATCTCACAACGATTACCAAGGAGGTAATGTCGCCAAGTTGTTAGGGCATGAACTTCGGCAGCGAGTTCAAGGTCATGGGTAGGATAGTTCTCTTCATGTGGCCGCAATTGGCGTGAAGCATAAGCTACCACATGTCTATCTTGCAGAAGTATGCATCCTAACCCTTGCCGTGATGCGTCACAAAAGATCTCAAAATCCTTTTTGGTGTTTGAAGGTGCAAGTACGGGTGCAGAAGTCAATCTTCTTTTTAGCTCTTGAAAGCTTTCTTTGCACTTGGAAGTCCATAGGAATTTCTTATCTTTCTTGAGGAGTTCAGTCAGAGGCTTTGCAACTTTCGAAAAGTTCTCGACGAAGCGGCGGCAATAGCTGGCTAGGCCAAGAAAACTCCTAACTTGCTTAACCGATTCAGGTGGAGTGCAGTCAAGGACAGCCTAAACTCTCTCGGGATTCACAACAATGCCTTTTGCAGAATTCACGTGGCCTAAGTAGGTCACTTCTGGTAGCCAAAATTCACACTTAGAGAATTTAGCATACAGGTGATGCTCTCTAAGTTTCATCAATACCAGCCTTAGGTGTTCGGCATGTTCTTCTTCGTTCTTCGAGTAGATGAGAATGTCATCGAGATAAACCACAACAAATTTATCTAAGTACTCCATGAAGATCGAATTCATCATGCGTGAGAAAGTGGCGGGGGCATTGGTTAAACCAAAGGACATGACGGTGTACTCGTAAAGACCATAACGAGTAGTGAAAGCCGTCTTGGGGATGTCCTCGTTTCGGATTTTGATTTGATGATAGCCTAATCTCAAATCCATCTTGGAGAAGACAGAGGATCCTGCAAGTTGATCATAAGGATCATTGATCCTGGGCAATGGGTACTTGTTCTTTATCGTCGCTAAATTTAGCGGGCGATAGTCTACGCACATCCTTTCTGTTCCATCTTTCTTCGTTACGAACAGAACGGGGCAACCCCATGGCGATGAGCTAGGGCGGATGAAGCCTTTTTCCAACAAATCTTCCAGTTGGGTTTTTAAGCTCAGCTAACTCACGTGGGGCCATTTTGTATGGGCGTCTAGAAATTGGTGCGGTTCCTGGCACAAGATCCACTATAAACTCTACACATCTGTCGGTTGGCTAGGTTTAAGGGGTTGGATCTCTGGATAGCTTCCTAGAGGATGACCATGGTTTACTAGGGGCTACAACAGATATGTCAGAGTAACAAAATACCCCAACACAATGGTTAGTGTGGTTCTTCTGGCTAGAAGACATCTAAAGTGGGAGAAAGAGTTGCAAATGAATCACTATAGGTTTCTAGAACAACAACTACAACAACTCTATGGAACTGTCGGGAATGCCACCTAGAAGTTCTTCTAAAAGGACAACCGAAAAGGAGGGAAGAATTTTGCAAATGCATCAGATTTTGAAGAAACCTGGAATGATTCGGACAGCATAACGGTTGTAATTGCAAGAAAACAATTTTCCTTCAATGTAGATACAGCACTTACATAATACGATGTAAGAAATCAGCATTACAACAATGCTAGGAAACCGGACACAACTTTCCTATGGCTACAAGGAAGCAAACAACGAGATGTTCTAATCAGACAGAGGTGAGCCTAGTCCTATATTCCCGTAGAATAAGATGAGGGTGACTCAGAACTCAGAACGATGAGGGTAAGGAGAAAAAGAAGCCTTACGTTGTTCCCTTATATACCCAGAGTAACTATATAACTATAGAAGGCTAGACTCGACTTCGGCCAAGGCTGATAATCCTACAGTCAGTCCTGCTCTGATACCAAGTCTGTCGGGACCCGGGGTTAGCGTATGCAAGCCTCGCTACAACACAATCATATGGAGAGCCGAGAACCGTACCCACTTGTCTAAGCAGACAAGGCCAAGCACAGAACGTTCTCGGAAAGCATCGAACGTGAGGGGCATCCCATCCAGGCCGGATGATCAACTGAAATGGGTCCTCATCATCCGCACACAAGTCTAAATGATATGGGTGATGAACTCCCATACTCATAGACAAGTCGCCTCAACCATACTATCGATTGTATTATAACCCTTACATAGACTTACTCCAGCCCGATCACTTAGTCGGGGTCTAGGGCGGGCTCGATCATAAATCAAAGTGTGCACGTGATGGAGTCACGAACAATCGCATCGCGATGCCCCAAGCTGCGCACATCTAAGGGCCACTTGGTGTATAAAAGACCGCCAGCCAGATCACAACTAAGGTCTCGAAAACCCATACTAAGACATGCATGTTATAAACATACACGCAGCACACATGTCTAGTATGAACAGCAGGTATCATTGCAATTCTCTACAATGTATATATCTTTATTAATAACTCTTACAGAGTGCACACAGAGATCACAAGTCTGTGATCCAACATTACATCAAACATGCGGAAGCAAAGTAGGTCTGAGTACAGACAAGTTTAACAAATGGCTTAGAGAAGTCTTATCTAAAAACAAGCCCTCCACGAGGGAACCAGTCGTCTGACTGGGACTACACTAGCTTGGTCTTGGTCTGAGTCTTCCTTCTTCGAGCTTCGGGTATAAGCCACCATCAGGGTCGGTGGGTTCATCTAAAACATAGATTAAGCAAATGTGAGTACAAAATCGTACTAAGCAAGACTTACATAGGAACTATAGTACTCATGCACATGTATCAAGATAAAGGGAGGTGGGGTTTCACTTGCAGAAGTGCCAGCTTTGACTTGGCTAGTCCTGAACTACGAGTACCATACTTGAGGTAAGAAGCGTACACGAGTCCACTACATCTCTTCAACCAATTACACCACTATGGTGCCTTCCTCGACTTCCCCACGAGAAAGCACGCCATAGCACTCACACTTATCTTGGTGTATTTTAGAAGTATCCGCTTCAAGTTGTCTAATAATCAACCTAAGCTTTCCAAGCAGTCCTTAACAGCGGACGCGGCTATTCGAATAGTTTTGTTAACCCTGCAGGGGTGTACCGCTACACACACGTGTCATCAGTTACCGCCTTTTGCGTGTCACCGTTCAAGAGATGACAGCGAGGATGCCACCACAACTGTTACCTCATAGCCGATCTAGTCCATGAAAGCCGCCTATCTGGGTTGTCTTCCACTACCGTGAACCCATCCGGTTTACCGAAGTGGACCCAGACGATGTGTGCGTGGTGCGAAAGCCGGTCTCGGATGAGCCGTTCTCTCACTTGGCTACCAGGCCACAATACCTACAGAAATCCGAACTACTGCGACATCTGGACATCGAAGGGGATGAGTTAGTAAGCTGAGAGGGGTCAGTAAGCCCAATGTGTGGTTGTACTCTTCATCTTGGATCACCACACAAGAACTCGGACTTAAGGCGGTGTTCAACGAGACAACCCACCGTGTACTCCTACACAGCCTCTCATCGTTCACCTTGTATTATGGTAGATTCACCAACACCTTTCCACCAACATCATCATGATCACTACCATCCCGACTCACATAACAGTAACATCATGGTATCATTCTAAGCATGCAATAAGCAGTAACAATTGCAGGGGCCACATGATACCAATCAACTCCTACATTTGCTAGGATTGTGGTTTGCTTACTACTGTGACAAATGATAGGTCATGCAAAGGAATGGGTTCATCTATGCGGTACAACATAGCATGGAAATCATCCTATACAATGCATAAAAGAGACATGAGAGGGAATTCGGATTTTATCGACATGATCAATGGGGGTTTGCTTGCCTTGCTGACGAGGTTCGGGTTCGGGGTCTTCAACGAAGGGGGTGGCTTTGGTTTCTGGCTCCACTTCTATCAGCAACATGACAATCATAGGATCAACATAATGTACAATGCACAATCACATGAATAAGATTGTAATGGTGATGTTCAAGGTTGCATTGTGTGGACAATTCTATTTAAAAGGAGTATATTGCATTTGAGTTGCAAATTCAAACTCCATTTGATTTATCGATGAATTTCAAATGCATTTGAATGCATGAAAGTTCATTTGAAAAGGTTGATCATGAAGTGATGTTGTATAGTTGGAACAAAGTCTCTGATGTGTGGATGAATTCATTCAAAAGAAGTGTGTTGCAAAGTCATTTGCAAATTCACTTCAAATTTGAATTTGAAAAGGATCCATATGCATGTTTCCTACTGTTCACCCATTTTAAAATGGTCAAACATAGAAACAAGTTGCATATTCATAATCCTTGTATTTTTCTGATAATTTTAGACATATTATTTGTCCAATTTGGAGTTAGGATTAAAAAGTTATTGAATTTCAAAGTTTAATCTATTTTCTGGAATTTTCTGAATTAAATAAATTGATTTAACCAATTATGGCGTCATGCTGACGCAGGGATGACGTGGGGGGCTGCTGACAGGTGGGGTCAGGCTGTCAGTGGCTAGGGGGTTAATCCCGTGGTTAAAAATAAACCGCGCTGAATTAGAGGGCCCTGGGCCCACCTGTCATGGACACAAGGGGGGATTAGGATGGGGATTAAGCCTAATCGGCCGGCGGCTAGCCGCCGGCGTCTTGTGCGCCGCGGCGCTGCTCGGATCTGCTGCTCCCGTGCATCATTCGATGCGTTGAGACCACGGGAGCGGAGCCCGTGCTCTCGCGCGTCATCTGGTGCACGCGGGCGGCCTCGGGGGTGACCAGGGCGACGATGGCGACCTCACCGGCGGCAACAGGAGCCTGGCGAACATGCAATCGTCGTCACAGGGCACCAAAAGGGCCAAACTCTAGTGCATTGGACGCATAGGAACAAGTCGCAGACGACGGACAGGCATGGAGGCTCGCTTGCTTTACGGGTGCCCGCCGACGAGCAGCGTGGCGGCTCTGTTTTCCGGCGACATGGCAGAGGTGGCTAGGGGATGAACGGGGCGCCGTGGGTTTAGGGGAAAGGATCAAGAGCTCACCACGAGCACGATGATGCAGCCAGTGGGCTCGGGGAGACCTCAACGGCGGCGAATCGACGTCGACGATCTTCGGCTGCCGGCGGCGATTTGAGGAGGCTTGCGTTGTCTCGGGGCTGAATTGGCTCGCCAGCTTCTGCAGGGTGACGAAGTCGTCGATGAGGAGCACGGGGGACACGCTGGTTCGAGCTCTAGGGCACGGTGGACGCGTCTGCCATGGCGGTGTGCTCCGGCGATCTCTCTGTCCATGGCGAAATCGAGCGAGGGAGGGAGAAAAGATGGCGCTGGAGAAGGGGAAAGGGGTCACGGCTGCGAGGCGATCCTCCAGGGCACAAAGAAAGGGCACGGGGCGGCCTGGAAGTCCCTGGACGTCGAGGTGGCGTCGACCACGCCCTCGGCTCGACAGCGAGCTGCTTGAAGAAGACGACATGGGAGGTAGGTGGGCCTGGGCCGGCGGGGGAACAAGTTGGGCTGAAACCCAGGTAGGCCCCTTTTCTATTTTCTGTTTCCTTTTCTTTTCTGTAATTGTTTTGTCTTAGCTAAAAAAATAGCTAGACATTTTTTTAAATGCCCCAAATATTTTTATAAACCCTAGGTGACCAGTAGCTAGTCACATTTAGGATTTGGGCATTTTTAAAATTCAACTTATTTGAATTTCAAATCAAATAGGGGTTCTTTTAATTTTCCAAGGCACTGTTTGAAATTTAGAAAATTCCATGGGCATGGGAATGAACCCAAACCACTTTTGAAATGATCACCATCATTTATAGGAATTTTCAAAATACTCAAATAATTTTTGGAAAAAGATTTTTATCTGGCCATTTGAATTAATTCTTTAGGGCTTTTCTTTTCCCCATTTTTGAATTTCTATTTGAAATTTTCACATGATGCAAAGGCCTAAGCTTAACCTAGCATATACCTAACTTGGGGTTGTGACACTTTACTTTTCTGCTTTTACTTTCAATTGCTATCATTATCCCTTGTGTTTTACCCTTTGTGAACAACAAGACCGGAGAGCTTGACAACCTCTCTGAACTTCGTTGGGAACAAAGTTATCTGTGTCTGTGTGCAGGTCCACGTCAGTTGCGCCGCTGACACCTACTTATCATATCCGGAGTCCTACGGGAGACAAACCTTGGTATCTTCACCGAGGGAAACTTGCTGCTGCGCTACATCTCAAGCCTTCCACTTGGGGTAACCAACGAGGGGCGAGAAGCCATCAGTACCCAACGAAAAAGAAAAGTTGTACCTCTACGTGGAAGCACGCAACGTGGTAAGCACAGCACTCATCGTCGAGCGCACAGAAGATGGCAAGGTCCAGAGCATACAAGGGCCGATCTACTACCTCAGCATGCTCTTGACAAAATCCCAGCAGCGGTACCCGCACTACCAGAAGCTACTACTGGCCATCATCACGACCTCAAGAAAGGTGTCGCACTACTTCGACGAACACCCTATCACGATCGTGAGCAGCGCACCACTCGCGGACATCCTCAACAACCCGGAGCGACTGGGCAAGTCGCCGAGTGGAACATTGAGCTCAGTCCGCGGGACCTGCAATTCAAGCACCCAACAGCAATCAAGGCCCAAGTACTCCCAGATTTTCTGGTCGAGTGGACGGAGGTCCAGACACCAGGCCCCCCGGACCTATCAAACTCATGGATAATGTTCTTCGATGGGTCGAAAAGACAGCAAGGAGCCGGAGCAGGAGTCGTTCTGGTTTCCCCCAAAGGAACCAAGCTCAAATACGTCCTCCAGATCAACTTCAGCCACGCCTCCAACAACGAAGCCGAATACGAAGCACTGCTCTATGGCATGCACATGGCCAAAACATGCGGTGCCACTCGCCTCGTAATCTACGGAGACTCCAACCTCGTTGTCCAGCAGGCGATGAAAGACTGCAATGCAGTAGACGACAACATGGCGGCCTTCCAGAAGCTCTACAACACGCTCGAAGGAAGTTTCGACGGCTGCGAGCTCAACTATATGCCCAGAACAAACAACACAGAAGCCGACGAACTCGCAAACATCGGCTCGACTCGAGGACCAGTACCACCCGACGTCTTCCTCGAAGGCATCAGCCAGAGATCCATCAAGGAAAAAAAAAGCAGCACCAGAGGAGCTGCAGATGACGACACCACAGAGCCAGCACAGGTGGCATCAACGAGTCCATCTGAAGGCAACATCAGCAAAGCGGTCGAACCTACAGATCCAACAACACTCGAAGGACTAGCGTGGACAAAACTGTTCCTCCGATTCCTAATCGAAGGCACGCTACCGCGAGAGTCTCAGAAGCTCGGCGCATCAGTCGTCGATCCAAGGCATTCACGGTAATCAACAGACAGTTATACAAGCGCAACATCACCCAGATACTCCAAAAGTGCATCGATGAAGAAGACGGCAAAGCCCTACTGCTCGGAATCCACGAGGGCACCTGCGGGCACCACGCGAGCAGTCGAGTGCTCGTGTCCAAAGCGTTCCGAGCAGGGTTTTATTGGCCCACTACGATGAAAAACGCAGAAGACATCGTACGGCGTTGCATTGCCTGTCAAAAATTCGCCAGCAGACCACACACTCCAGCCTCAGAACTCAAGACCATACCACTATCATGGCCGTTCGCCACCTGGGGACTCGACATGGTAGGCCCACTCAAGAATTCATCAAAAGGAGAAAGAACACACCTGCTGGTAGCAGTCGACAAGTTCACCAAGTGGATCGAAGCAGTGTCCATCACCAGCTCCACAGCCCTCACGGCATTGAACTTTATCAAATCAATCATCTTCAGGTTCGGGGTGCCACACAACATCATCACGGACAACGGCACGAACTTCACAGCGGCAAAATTCCAGAATTTCTGCGAAGAACTGGGCATCAAAATCAACTACGCATCAGTCGCGCACCCGCAATCTAACGACCAGGTGGAAAAAGCAAACGGCCTAGTATGCGGAGGACTCAAAAGGAAGCTCCTTGCACCACTCGAGCAGGCCGCGGGCAACTTGGTAGAAGAACTCCCTGCAATACTATGGAGCCTGCGCACCACCCCAAACACCTCAACCCAGTACACACCTTTCTTCATGGTGTATGGGTCGGAGGCAGTGCTACCACATGACCTCAAATTCAGGGCACCCTGGATCTCGGGGTACGAAGAAGAGGAAGAGAAGAAGCACTGCAAGATGACAAGGAAACATCAGACGATGCAAGGGACACAGCCCTAGCAAGGTCAGAGGGGTACCAGGACAAGCTGCACACTTACCAAAGCAGTCGCCTGCGCACAAGAACCTTCAACAAAGGCGACCTTGTCCTACGGCTCATACAAGAGAAAGTCAGCAAGCTTGCCACCCAATGGGAAGGACCGTTCATAATCACAGAAGTCACAGGAGGAGGCGCCTATAGACTGAAGAACCCGAAGACTGACGAGGACGTGGGAAATCCATGGAGCATAGCGAACCTACGCCTGTTCTACCCATAGTCTCCACCGGTCATGCTCATCTGGCAGCTCATGTAAACCTTCGACGCAATAAAATGATGTTTCCCAAATACTACCACCTCAAAGCACTCGGGGGCTCGAGTACAAAACTCCCCCCGAGAGACGCTATCGTCGCTCACGCGATCTTCATCCAAAGCACTCGGGGGCTTGAGTACAAAACTCCCCCCGAGAGACGCTATGGTCGCTCACGCGATCTTTACCCAAAGCACTCGGGGGCTTGAGTACAAAACTCCCCCGAGAGACGTTATCGTCGCTCACGCGATCTTTACCCAAAGCACTCGGGGGCTCGAGTACAAAACTACCCCCGAGAGACGCTATCGTCGCTCACACGATCTTTACCCAAAGTACTCGGGGGATCGAGTACAAAACTCCCCCCGAGAGACGCTATCGTCGCTCACGCGATCTTTACCCAAAGCACTCGGGGGCTCGAGTACAAAAACTCCCCCCGAGAGACGCTATCGTCGCTCACGCAATCTTTACCCAAAGCACTCGGGGGCTCGAGTACAAAACTACCCCCGAGAGACGCTATCATCACTCACGCGATCTTTACCCAAAGCACTCGGGGGCTCGAGTACAAACCTCCCCCCGAGAGACGCTATCGTCACTCACGCGATCTTCACTCAAAGCACTCGGGGGCTCGAGCACCACCTCCCCCCGAGAAACGCTCACGCAGTCCGAAACTTAAAGGGCCCAAGCAAAAACCCCTGACAGGCTCCACCTGCTAAAAAACGGTTCGGAAGACACAGCTACAACCAGATGAAACACAAAGCACTCTGGAGAAATATGGATGGAGCACAGGACGCAGACAATCCTTTAGTCTTCACCTGATCGCCAACGATCACCTAAAGACTCGGGGGCTACTCCCATCGGGAGCGCTGCCGCGCACCCGATAAAAGACAGAAATTAATGGAAGAACGACAAAGGAAACAAATCTCAGCCTGCGCTCGACTCTCCGACTCAAATGTAGCCTCGGGGCCTACTCCCATCGGGAGCGCTGTCGCGCACCCGATAGAACCCACAGTGCAAAGATTTGATGGACTCGAACACAACTCTCGTTTGCAAAGAAACTCGAAGACAGCTCTCGGTTGCAAAGGACTCGAAGACAGATTCCATTACAAAGGCTCAAGCACAGTTCGCATTACAAGGACACGAAGATCATTCTCAGTACAAAAGATTCAAAGTACATTGGATAGAAGGCAGCTCTGATTACTCGAAGGCAATCCTCATTACATGGAGAAACTAACCTAGTTACAAAAGACACAAGCAACCAATAAATTCTACAGCATCAATCACCCAAGGAATTATGACTTCTACATGTGTGCCCATGCTGGGATGATTGGCACTAAGACAGCGAGCATCATCACAGACAAAGGAGGAGTCGAAGCAGCCAGCTCATGATGTCAATGACATAACAAAAGGTGAAGCTCGACTTATTTGCGGAGCACCGAAGACGATTCTCCACCAGCTTCTTCTCCTGCTCCACCAGCTTCTTCTCCAGCTCAACCCGAGCTGCCGACGAAGATGACGCCGCTGCCTCCAGTACTACAAGGCCTCCTGGAGCTCCTGCTTGATCGGTGGCTTGACGTCGAGGTCCTCTTAAGAGCCGGAGGAGGAAGCAGTTAAAGACGGCTAAGCATCAGCACCCGAAGAGTCGCTGGAGGAGGAAGCAGTTGAAGATGCAGGAGAAGGACTCCTCGACTTGTCAGAACCATCGCTGCTTGTCTCCGGCCAGTACGGATCCATGAGGTTGCCGCTCGGGTAAAAAGCGCGGATGATAAGAGTGTCTTCACCATCAAAACAACAACAGAGAGTGTCACCCTCACGCAAGTTCAAGCGTCGAGCAAACGACTTCTAGCCAAAGCCAAGAAAAATCAAGCGGGAACTATCGATCTCTAACTTAACATAAGGAGATTGAGCGCACCCCTGAAGACGAAGCAGCAAGCCATCAAGACTGAGAGCGGCGTTCCGGCCACGGACGCGTAGGAGGAAATCATAGCGCCAAAAACCCTCCTCCGAGGAAGAGGAGGAAGGCGTCGATGGTGCACCACGACGGCCACCACGAGAAGAGCACGGAGTACGACCACCGCGACCACGGCGAACCCGGCCGCGGCTAGTCGTACTTGCACCTCGCTTTGGCCCCATGAGAAGATGAAGAAGAGGAGCAAGATGGGCAGAGGATGAACATTACTGCCAGATGAACAAAAGGGGGCTATTTATAGCACAAACCCAAGAGCACGCAGAAGCCCAGACGACGGGAGCAATTAATTCAAAGACCAAGCATGTCGGGCGATTCGAATTCCGAGACAAAGATGCCTTCACACGGGCGGCACTGTGCGCTGGACGCGTCAAATCTCGCGCGTTTTCAATGCGCGCATCGATAACTCAACAGGCGGCTGCAGCACGCCACCAAAAGCCATCATTATGACCGATCATGAAGACATGACGGTTAGCAGACAGAGAATCTTTGACGGTCCTCCAGCAAGGAGATAGTTATCCTCACCAACAAGAGGTAAACCAAAGGGACAACGAACAGAAAATGCAGCCCGCAAGCACCGTTTTCACATGGTTTAAATACATTTTTCAAATATATCTAACTCCCATCGGGAGTGTATCCACCCATGAGAGTTTCGGGTGATCCCTCACCTAGAAGTAAAAACATGCTCCAGTGATTACTCGCACCCATGAGAGTTTCGGGTGCTCCCTCACCTAGAAGTAAAAACGTGCTCGAGTGATTACTCGCACCCATGAGAGTTTCGGGTGCTCCCTCACCTAGAATTAAAGACGTGCTCGAGTGATTACTCGCACCCATGAGAGTTTCGGGTGCTCCCTCACCATGACAGAAGATAAGCAGACCTGCACTCGCCAGATCGAGCGGTCCCAGAGTATCGGGTGATCCATCACCCCGAGAGCAAAAGCGATACTCGAGTGATTACTCGCAAAACTCTATGTACCCGAGCACTCGACGACCTCCCGAGCAAGTACTCCTCTACATTACTCTTCGCCCGAGCACTCGGCAAAGCTCCGCGAGTGACCGCTAAAACAGCTCACTTGATTCTTTATTCCAAGTGGGTGCATTATCTACTAGGCTCCGCGCCTCAACAAAAATACATATTCGTGGAACACGATACACTGTGCCCAGATGCCACGCAAGCTTAGCGTGTAGGTAAGACCCCGCTGCGCAGATCGGCCGGGCTGGGACTTGCCGCAGAGCGATTTCACTCCCAATCTTTCCCATGCGCTTGCATGATAGAAAAAGCCGGGCGAACGCGCCTTGGCTACGAACTTTACTGGCGGCAATTGATCACTGTAAGACCTGCAGCGGCATGACTTTTGCTCGACACCAGTGTTCCAAGCTCATGTCGAGGGACATGAGTTTGAATGGTCTACTGCGGTATTTGTCACTAGTGCAATTCATCAAGGCTCTACCAGTCGACTCCTTGGGCCCTTTCAGCTTAGCATCCCTCGAAACAGGTTTGTCATGGCCCCAGACTGCCAGCGACCCGCGGTTAAACCGTGCATACATCAAAACGACGCAAGAATGGACTCGAGTCCCTGCGTGCCTCTTCGAGTCCCCCAACGCACTCGGGGGCTACTGACGAGGGGGTGACCCCACGACTCCTATGGATGGGCCTACCCAGTGTACCCGAAGACAGAAGGCCCACAAAGATGCCGCTTAGGCCCAGCCTTGGCCCACTAGTGGCACCAACGTAGGAGTACCGACGTAGGAGTCCGCGACTCGTAAGGAAGGTGCAAACCTGCCGTACGGCACAAGATCATGGTTAGGAAACCTCATCTGTAATCCAGGACGAACTCCCCGAGACCTAGCATCGTATATAAGGGCTAGGAGGGGAGACGTCAGGATCAAGCAAGACGCAATCTGTAACCCTAGCCTTGTGCGCACTAGCCTTGGCTCCCCTGTAATCGCCATCTCCAATCAATAACATCGAGCAGGAACGTTTCCTCCTGTTAGCCGACGAGCTATCGTCCAACCTGTGCCTCTCATGACTAACCCAGGGTCCCTGACCATGAGATTTTCCGGGGTACATCCCCGTCATGGGAGGTCATCAATCTTCACCAAACAGGTAATGATATGTCTCAGATCTCAAGTTTATTTATAATGATAGTGATTATTTGTAAGGCGTTCTTGAAAAAAATTTGGAGCCTTTTTTTTATGATTTCCCCGTATAGATCCTAATCTCTGACCTAATTTGGTGGTTGTTGTTGGCACAGAAGGATTCGATTTCTCGTTGTGAAACCCATAACCATTGTAAGGTCAACGAAGTTGCAGGTTTCAGCCAGCATCACGGAAGCTACAGTGGTCGGGTGCGGATGGATAAGTACCGGCGACCAGATTGATGGATACGGCCATGACCAAGCAGTGTGCCAAGTCTACTCGGAAGCAATGAGCGGGTCGACCAGGAGGGCAGGAGGTATGGTTTCTAGCTCGAATTGTCCTCGTGAAAATTTCTATTTATCCAACAAATAGTCTAAGATTTATGCTTGGTTAATTAACCGAATTGTCCTTTCCGGTGATGTTTACAAATTAATACGAAAGTGCAATTTTTCTGTTTAGCTTCTTGGGCCTGCGTATGTGTATGCACTGTTACTCAGTCTAGGCTCGGAGTATTAATTTAAAATAATAAAAATGAGCAACTGATCTAGCGTGACTTGGTCTGTACCTCTAAGCATTGTATACAACACTTGATATTTGTCTGCGTAGTTGTGAGCTAGAACTAATCGGTAAATTGTAGTCCGGAGCTGATAGAATCTATTCTACCTATCTTGGTAGTTGTGAGCTAGCACTAATCGATAAATTGTAGTCTGGAGCTGATAGAATCTATTCTACCTATATTCGTTTACTGATTCGATCTTGCTAGAACCATCGTTGTGTGTTATACTGGCACTAGTAGAAAACAGGACTTTGGTTTAGGCCTCTCCAGCCCATTAGTCCCAGTTGTGCCACGAACCGGAACCCATGGGGCCATACGTCCCGGTTCGTGCGCCCTGGGGCCGGCCGGGCCTCGTGGGGCATTGTTCTCGGTTCGTTGATGACCCACAACCGTAAGGGATCGAGATAGTCTTCGCGGGTAAGTTAACCCAATTTATTGATTCGACACATGGGGAGCCAAAGAGTATTTATAAGCTTTGACAGTTGAGTTGTCAATTCAACCGCACCTGAAATATACTTGCTTGCAACAAAAGATAAGTGGTAATGGTAATATGATAGTGATGGTGGCGAAAGCAAAATTAAACAGCAAAAGTAACAACTAATGATCAGAAGGATTGAAAACACTGTAGGCTAGGGAGATGGATGGTTGGGCGCTGCATGGATGAGAGTGAACATGTAATAGATTCTAACACGGGGCAATGCACACAGAAAAGCAATGATCATCTAGGCAAATATCAAACATTAGGCATGCATCTCGTAGGTAGTTGTGTGTGCTTGCAATAAGAACTTGCACAACATCTTTTGTCCTACCATACCGCTACGAACGGGGCCAAAGGGAACTTATGGAGATTAAGGTGCTCCTGTCAAAGAACACCGGAACAAAGCAATAAACTCAATGGATACATGGAATCCTAAAATTATGGACCATCCCCTTTGGTGTCCCAAGCTGTCACCTTTGGGATCGCCGGATCCGGACCATAATAGGTGCATACAACTCATAGATAGGATCAAGAACACAAATATATTCATGAAAACACATAGGGTTCAGATCTGAAAACATGGCACTCGGGCCCAAAGTGACAAGCATTAAGAGCAACAAGTTAAAGCAAAGAAGATAAACACCAAAGTAGATGATAGGCAACATGCCCCCAACAATCTGATGAACTATTACATGATCAAACTCATCCAATCCCTACCATCCCCTTTGCCTACAGCAGGGAATTACTCACACATGTGAAGAGAAGTCATGGACGAGGGATGGATTGGTGATGGTGATGACGATGGCGACGATCTCCCCTCTCCGGAGGCCAAATCAGCCTCCAGATTAGCCCTCCCGAAGAAGAACAGAGGGTGGCGGCGGCTCCGCGACGGAAACTGGAAAAGCGACTTCTGTTCTGGGGTTTTCCCGTCACGAGAATAAATAGGAGTCGAGGTAGGGCACGAGAGGAGGTGGGAGCCTCCCAGGCGGGGCCCCGGCGCGGCCAGGGGTGGGGCCGCGCCAGCCAGGAGCCTGGGGCCCCTGTGGCCCCCCCTCTGGCCCCACTTCTGGCTGGTGGAAGCTTCTGGTGCGTGGATTTTCTGTGAATTTTCCCGGAATTTTCTGAGATACCTAAAAATCCATTTTCCTGCACACAATAAAACCATACAGGCAGCTCTGCTGAAAACAGCGTTAGTCCGGGTTAGTTTCGTCCAAATCATGCAAGAATGAAGGCAAAACAATAGCAAAAGAATCATGCAAGAATCAACTCCCCCAAGCTTAGCATATTGCTTGTCCTCAAGCAATTCAGTTCAACGAACTGGACGCCACAAAGAAAACTTTGACAAACTCTTTTGCTTCATTAGATGTATATAAGCATGTACTACGAAAAGAGTTTAGCAAGTATTGAAACAATGCTATAAGGACAATGCACGAAGCAATTATTCTTTCATGTGATCAATCACAAACAACTAAAAGTAAATAATATGCTACTGAAAATCAAGACAAGATCACAATGCACATAGCTTGAACATACTTGGGTGGCATTTCGCTAGCCTCCATGAGTGAAGCAAAACATAAATGCAGAAACTCCTCCGGAGTTTTAAAGGTGACTAGAACTCAGAATTTCAGACTAGCAATAACACAAGCATGCAGAAGACAATGTAATACTTTGGGACAATGCACATTACACTAAGAATGACAATTATGCTCTCATAGTTGGTGCTTTGAAGAAAGAAGGGGAGACTCTCGAACCGTGGATTTTGGTGGCAAGGTTGAAAACCCGTGGTTGGAAGCAAAGACTAAACATGTGCCAGAGCTCTTGGTTTTGAAAACAGAGACGAAAACATTTTTTTGAGAAGTGCAACTTTCCAGTCAATGGTGAACGGTAAAGGTCTCTCAATATCTCCCATGCCAACTTATTAATAATTTTTTTGCTTACACTTTTGTTCCCTTATCCATCTATTATTTGACAGTCTATGGAACCTTTTATTTTGCCTCAAGTCTGGAAGGAAGTTTTCTTGTTCCATCTATCATTAGCAGCACTTGGTCCATTTCATTCCATCATCAAGTATGGGGGAGGTGTAACTTTCCTTTTTTTATAAATGACTAGTTAAAACTTCTGTCAATATTTTTGGCATGATAGATACTGATTTTCCCTCACCGCACCATGAGCTTGTACGGTTACAAAAGGGAAGCTTTTGAATAAATTTCGAGATGGCACAAGAAAGTCTGAGTTAGGGGTGGCCGGTAAATACCACATATAGGAAGGTATGGTGGACTCATATGGAATAACTGGTTTCAAGGATTTTGGATGCACAAGCAGAATTCCGCTTAGTGCGAGCGAAGGCTAGCAAAAGACTGGGAAGCGACCAACTAGAGAGCAATAACTGTCATAATCATGCAGAGCGACAAAGCAACATTGAATCGGGCATGAAAGTGATATAACTATTCTGAAACAAAAAGATCATCAAGGCATAATAGACTTTTTATTCATAAACATGTGTGAACATGTGCCAAGTCAATCCAAAAATTCTCCGAAGGGAAATACCACTTCAGTATGCCAAACCATGAACAATGCAATGCATGTAAATCATTTCAACAACACATTATGTACTCTAGCTATTTGAGATTAGCCACAAGGAAAGCATGAACCACTGGGTAAGCATTGTAAACATAGCACTATGTCGCTACAAGCTGGTCTCTAGGTCATAAGTACAGGCATATGTACAAAAGTAGAAACAAGAAGAGTTCATACCGGTTTTCCTTGTTGCTTCCCTTCCGTCGATCTTCGTCATTACTGCCTTGTCACTTGCACGATCGAACGTGGGAAATATTATCAAATGTCATCACGGACTCGAGCTGAACTCTGAAAACAAAGCAAACTAAAGAGAGAAAGGAAATATTTTTGGGTTTTTTAAAGGTTTAAACGAGAGCAAAAGAAAAGAGAAAATCTTTTTGTTGTTTTTGCAAAGAAAGAAAGAAAGAAGAACGGGCAAAAACTTCGAAAAGATCAAAGCGAACAAAAATAAAACGGATAATACAATGGAAAAGTGAGAAGGGCACGTACTCCCCCAAGCTTAGGCTTTTGGCCTAAGTTGGTAGTAGCTAATGTCCCCAGGAGCCTCCTGCTCCAGGGTGGTACTGGTGAGTCCAAGGGTCGTATGAGGCTTCCGGTGCGTACACCGAAGTCCTCGGATCCTCCCACGAAGAAGGATCCGCGCTCCAAGCAGAGGAAGACCCTTCACCAAACTGGGTGACGGTCTCCCCCTGGAAAGGTGGTAACTCACCATGCTCCTCCTCGTCGGGCACAACCCCCTCCACGGGGTTATGAAACTGATGCTGGACCACGAACTCATCGAACTGGATAGCATCAAAGGACCATCCCTTCCTGCGAGAAAAATTGAACAAAAGAGGTGCATGTAGACGGATCTTGCGTTCCGTGGTGGCTCCGAAATGCAAGATATAATCAAGGTTACCAAACTCGGAAGTCATGGTAACAAACTTATGCCTTTTCATAGCAGCAAGATCAAAACTTAAATAAGTAAAAGGCTTATCATCAGGGTGTGGGGTGCCATTAAGAGACTCTAGGATAAGTGTGGCGTAAACGCCACCAAATAAATCTCCCTTGTTACCGTTCATAGCAAGGCGTCGAGCAATTAAGGCACCCACATTATAATCAAACCTCCCTGAGAGGGCGGTTGCCAGGATAGCAATATCCGGCGCAAAAATGATGCTCGTGTTGTCACGAGCTAACACCCCTCTAGCAATATAATACGCAAAATACCTGAGGTGTGGGAATAAGATGCTGGAGATTTTTGACCGATGAATATCCCTCGTATCCATGCTACAGAGAGAGTTGAAGACGGTTCTTAGCTCGGAGGGCTGAGAGCTTATCTTTGCCGTCAGTCCAACGTTCAGCACACCTATTATTTCACAAAACTTTCCAAAGGCATGGTCAAAAGATTATTGTAAATTTTAAACTCAACAGAACCAGTATCAAGGTTATATCTAAAACTGTTAATGAAACTGGAGGTGAGTTTTTGATACTGAGCAACACGGCACGTTGCGAGTCGCGTCAGACCTGCATTAGCACAAAGATTATAGAACTCCTCCATAATTCCTGCAGCTTCAAGGATTTCATTGCACGGGAAAGTCATTGCATGTGCTGGATTTGTGTCCTCCAACAACTCTAAGGGCACATGATCTTCGTTGTAGCTCACCCTAGCAGTCGAGGGTGAAGCTGCAGCTCTTGTAACTCGATCGGAGCGCTCGGACCTTTTCTTCCCAAGACACCCCTTTGCTCTTCCTAGCAAACTCATTTCAGGGAGTATTTGCTCAAGATCTCAGCTCAAATGATGGGTTGTGGAGAGAGATCGAAAATCACCTCCACGAACAGCAAGAACGCAAGAACAAGTGCAGGACTCGTGTTTTTGGAGAGAAAGAGAGAGAGGAAGAAGACTCACCTGGAGGTGGGACCTGTGGGCCCCAGGCGCCCTATGGGCGCGGCCAGGGGGCAGGCCGCGCCAGCTGGCTGCCTGGGCCACTGGTGGCCCACCCTGGTCAGCCCCAGGTACCTCTGGGTCACTCCCGGCATGGAAATTTTTATTTTTATTTTTCTGGAATTTTACTGAAAACTTCACTTTGAAAATTTCTCGGAGTTCAAAAAGCTGCAAAACTTTCTGAAAACTTAAAGCGGTGATTAGTATTGTGAAGCTTCAAAAACACAAAAACTTGGTACAGCAAAGAGAATAAAAGATAAAGCAAATGAAAACATAACAAGCTTAACTTTTTACCTATATAAAACAAGCTCACTAGTAAGGTTGATCAAGTCTTACCAACAAACCGGCGATATATAGAACAAGAAGTCTCACCTCTTATGAAGTGATCATTGCACCTTTACTTTAATGGACATTGTCCCCACCATAATGGTTTTGTATTTGTGGTGCACATGTAGTGGACAGTCCCATTCTCCAATCTTCACGGTCTCAACATTCTCTATAGAGTTAAGGCCATGCCTCTTGTCGATCTTCTTTGGAAAATACACCGTGTGTTCTTTATCATCAACGTTGAAAGTGACCTTTCCTTTATTGAAATCAATAATAGCACCTGCGGTGTTAAGAAAAGGTCTACCAAGAATAATGGACATGCTCCCATCCTCGGGCATGTCAAGCACAACAAAATCTGTAAGGATCAAACAGTTAGCAACTTCAACCGGAACATCCTCACAAATACCAATGCGGACAGCTGTTGATTTGTCAGCCATCTGAAGGGAGATATCTGTAGGGATTAGTTTCTCTAAACAAAGCCTCTTGTAAAGAGATAAAGGAATAACACTCACATCTGCACCAAGATCACATAAAGCAGTTCTGACGTAATTATTCTTTATGGAGCAAGGAATGGTGGGTATACCTGGATCACCAAGCTTCTCAGGAATCTTGCCACTAAAAGAGTAGTTAGCAAGCATAGTAGATATTGCCTCATTAGGAAATTTTCTTTTATTTGTGACAATATCTTTCATATATTTCGAATAGGGAGGTAACTTAATAGCATCAGTCAAAGGGATTTGAAGAAAAAGAGGTTTCATCCATTCACAAAACTTATTGTAATGCTCTTCTTCTTTAGATTTGAGGGACTTACCTGGAAAGGGCATGGGTTTCTGTATCCATGGTTCTCTTTCCTTCCCATGTCTTCTTGCGATGAAGTCTTCTCTAGAGTACTTCTTGCGTTTATCAGGTGTTTCTTCTTCTCTTACCTCGGGAGAATCATCCTTCTCCGTGTCCTTTTCTTCAGGCTCGGCACCGTCTTCTGTTTCAGCATCAGAGGTAGATATGCTGTTGGGATCAAGAGCTGGCTTTTCACTTGTAATGGGATCCTCGGGATTGTCAGCCTCCTTGTGTTTCTTCTTTTTCTTCGGAGAGCTAACAGTCTCGTCTTCTTCTTGTATTTGAGAATCTTGCTCGATCCTATTTGGATGCCCCTCAGGATAGAGTGGGTCCTGGGTGTGTGTTCCACACCTAGTTTTGATGCCATAAGCTTGTATGTCCTGTTTGGCATTATTAGCAAGCAAATCTTTTTGCACATTAGAAATTTGTTCAAGCTGAGTTTGAACCATATGAAAAAGCTTAACAAGACATTTAACATCATTAACTGTTCTTTCTAGAACACCACACAAACTTTTTATAGCAAGAGAGTTATCATGCAACTGACTTTGTATCCTCCTTTTAAAGTGGTCTTGCTTAATAATAAAATTATCAAGCTCATCTAAGCATTGGTCGGGAGGCTTACCTTTAGGGATGTCACTTTCAGTAAAGTCTAATAGAGAGTGTACCTCTACCAAGGGAGGGCGAGTAGTAGGCTCACACAACTTCTCAATAGGCGGTAAATTCTTCACGTCTTCAGCTTTAATACCTTTCTCCTTTATAGAACTCTTTGCTTCTTGCATATCTTCGGGGCTCAGAACTAGCATGCCCCTCTTTTTCGGTGGTAGAAGTGGTTCAGGAACGGACCAATCTTCATAGTTCTTGGCAATTTTGCACATTAATTCTTTTGCATCGTCCGGTGTTCTTTCCCTGAAAACACAACTAGCACATCTATCCAGGTAGGATCTGGATTCATCGGTTAAACCAGCGTAAAATATATCAAGCAGTTCATTCTTGGGGACTCCATGTCCCGGCATAACCTTAAGTAAATCACAAAACCTCCCCCAATCTTTAGGGAGGTGCTCATCCTGCAATTGTTTAAAGTTATAGATTTTTTGCAAAGCAGCATGTTGCATATGAGCTGGGAAATATTTATCAATAAAGAGTTGGACTAAGTCCTGAGGACTCTTAATGGAACCATAGGGTAGTGCATCGTACCATGATTTAGCGTCTTCCTTCAAAGAAAAACGAAAAAGCTTGGCCACATAGAAGTTTCGTATCTTCTCATCAGTAGTGAATAGGTTACCAAGCTCAGCGAGTTTGGTCAAGTGTGCTATAGCATCATCATTTTCTCTGCCATAAAAGGGGTCAGCCTCGACTGTAGATATAAGTGAAAGATCAACAGAGAAATCATAATCAGGACCAATGATGCATATAGGGGATGTGGCAAATTTAGGATCAGGAATAACTTTGTTCTTCATGGAGTGCTTTTTGAGCAACTCCTTAAAAGCACCAGGGTCAGAGTCGACACACTCTCTGAGTTCCCTGCAAAAATCATCATCAAGAGTAACATAATCATCATCAAGGATTCTCTCCTTGAGTTCATCTAGGCACGGGTAACCAAAGGTTTTGCAGGCAGGAATATAGGTAGCAGGGGTCTCGGTCTTGGATTCTTCTGCAGCCTTAGCAGTCTGAGTTTCAATATAGTAGCCAAGAAAAGTAGTATCATCAAGAGTAGTGGAAGCATCATCAAAAGCATCGGACATAGTGACAGACTCAGTAGAAGCATCATGTGGTGGTGGTGAAGCAAACTTACTCATAACAGAAGGTGAATCAAGTGTAGCACTAGTGTTCAGAACAGTACCTTTTCTTGTACGGGATGGTAAGATCGGAACCTTGGGGTCTCCTTTCTTACCCATAGAGAATGATGTGCAGCAGGCAGGATATTTCAAGTAGACTTGTAAATATTGTTATGCTCCCCGGCAACGGCGCCAGAAAACGGTACTTGATGACCCACAACCGTAAGGGATCGAGATAGTCTTCGCGGGTAAGTTAACCCAATTTATTGATTCGACACACGGGGAGCCAAAGATTATTTATAAGCTTTGACAGTTGAGTTGTCAATTCAACCGCACCTGAAATATACTTGCTTGCAACAAAAGATAAGTGGTAATGGTAATATGATAGTGATGGTGGCGACAACAAAAGTAAACAGCAAAAGTAACAACTAATGACCAGTAGGATTGAAAACACTGTAGGCTAGGGAGATGGATGGTTGGGCGTTGCATGGATGAGAGTGAACATGTAATAGATTCTAACACGGGGCAAGGCACACAGAAAAGCAATGATCATCTAGGCAAATATCAAACATTAGGCATGCATCCCATAGGTAGTTGTGTGTGCTTGCAAAAAGAACTTGCACAACATCTTTTGTCCTACCATCCCGCTACGAACGGGGCCAAAGGGAACTTATGGAGATTAAGGTGCTCCTGTCAAAGAGCACCGGAACAAAGCAATAAACTCAATGGATACATGGAATCCTCAAATTATGGACCATCCCCTTTGGTGTCCCAAGCTGTCACCTTTGGGATCGCCGGTTCCGGACCATAATAGGTGCATACAACTCATAGATAGGATCAAGAACACAAATATATTCATGAAAACACATAGGGTTCAGATCTGAAAACATGCCACTCGGGCCCAAAGTGACAAGCATTAAGAGCAACAAGTTGAAGCAAAGAAGATAAACACCAAAGTAGATGATAGGCAACATGCCCCCAACAATCTGACGAACTATTACATGATCAAACTCATCCAATCACTACCATCCCCTTTGCCTAGAGTAGGGAATTACTCACACATGTGAATAGAAGTCATGGAGGAGGGATGGATTGGTGATGGTGATGACGATGGCAACGATCTCCCCTCTCCGGAGGCCAAATCAGCCTCCAGATTAGCCCTCCCGAAGAAGAACAGAGGGTGGCGGCGGCTCCGCGACGGAAACTGGAAAAGCGACTTCTGTTCTGGGGTTTTCCCGCCACGAGAATAAATAGGAGTCGAGGTAGGGCACGAGAGGAGGTGGGAGCCTCCCACGCGCCCCCCCCCCCCCCCGGCGCGTCCAGGGGTGGGGCCGCGCCAGCCAGGCGCCTGGGGCCCCTGTGGCCCCCCTCTGGCCCCACTTCTGGCTGGTGGAAGCTTCTGGTGCGTGGATTTTTTGTGAATTTTACCAAAATTTTCTGAGATACCTAAAAATCCATTTTCCTGCACACAATAAAACCATACAGGCAGCTCTGCTGAAAACAGCGTTAGTCAAGGTTAGTTTCATCCAAATCATGCAAGAATGAAGGCAAAACAATAGCAAAGGTGTTTGGAAAAGTACATACGTTTGAGACGTATCATTCGTCTGGGGGCATATGTCCCGGTTCCAGACAAGAACCGGGACCAATGGGCCTCTCTCCTGGCCCACAACCATTAGTCCCGGTTTGTGGCTCGACCCAGGACGAAAGGATGGCCATTAGTACCGGTTCCATGCGGTTCCAGACAAGAACCAGGACTAATGATTTGGCTATATATACCCCTCGCTGGCGAGCAGAGCACTCCACTAGTGCTCTATTTTTTCGAGGAGGGCAAGGGGAGGGCTTTTTGGTGCTCTAGCGCACCTCCAATGCACATGATGTGTTTGATGAAATGCCCGAGCCACACTACTTAAGCTTTCTCCTCTCCAAACTCGACCTCCAAGCTCCGTTTTCCTCAAGATTTGTCTAGGTTTAGCGATTTATCACGTCTCGTACCCGTCTTCACCACCGTTCGATCGCCCACGCCAATCTCGTCGCCGGCACCACCGTGGTGCGCCTCTTGTTCTTATTTTCTTTCTAAAAGAAAATACTTCTTACTTTTATGATTAGATATATACTTGTCTAATTTTCTTATTTCTTTTTATTATATAGTGCGATGGTTATGGTATCTGCACATGTCAGCCCTCGTCCTGTCTATGATTCGGATGTGGAATATATTATCCTTTATAACTATTTGGTTCATTTTTTGTTTATGACAATTATGCCGACCAACGTGACATATTTATTTATCTAGGAGGTAGTTGAACCGGAAATTCCTACCGACCCTATTGTCGAGAGGTTAAATTTATTTGAAAAAGAAAACAATAACTTGAAGGAAAAAATAAAAAGAATTGAGGAGGTGAAGATGCTATTGGAGTTGCATGTTGCGGATGTCATCAATGATAACAAGATCAAGATGGATGCAATGCGCTTGAAGATTAGAAAGATTAGAAAATATGCAATTGATACCAAGGCTTGGTATCATTATGCCGTTGGTTCAATTGTTACCTTCGTTGCGATTATGATCGCATTTGTTGTTGCATTGAAATGTTCTACATAGTTTCAATGTATGCCTTAGTTAGATGCTCTGGAGAGCTGTATGTTGTTCAATGAGAACTATGTATGTACTTTGGTTTTACTGTGACGATGAACTTCTATTAATTTTGTCACTTATCTATTCATGATGTTCTATATATAATGGTTTTTGACACACCTAATTATATATAATGCACGCAGATGAACCGACAATGGATGTACGGTGACAGACACACCTCCCAGTACATTAAGGGCGTGCATGAGTTTCTCGAACTAGATGAGGCAAACAAGCAGAATGGTTTTATGTGTTTTCCATACCCTACATGTGGGAATACGAAGTCTTACTCTGACCGACAAACCATTCACGACCACCTACTTTATAAGGGATTCATGCCACACTATAATGTTTGGACCAAGCACGGAGAAATAGGGGTTATGATGGAAGACGGCGAAGAAGAAGAGTATGATGACAACTATGTGCCCCCTGAATACGGTGATGTTGCAACGGGGGAAGCGGACGATGTGCCCGATGAAGATCAAGAGGAACAAGACGATGTGCCCGATGATGATCTCCGCCGGGTCATTGTTGATGCAAGGACACAGTGTGAAAGTGAAAAGGAGAAGCTGAAGTTCTATCGCATGTTAGAGGATCACAAAAAAGGGTTGTACCCCAATTGCGAAGAGGGCATCACAAGCTCGTTACCGTACTGGAATTGTTGCAGTGGAAGGCAGACAATGTTGTGCCTGACAAAGGATTTGAGCAGGTACTGAAAATATTTAAGAAGAATCTTCCAAAGGATAACGAATTACCCGACACTACGTACGCAGCAAAGAAGGTCATATGCCCTCTAGGATTGGAGGTGCAGAAGATACATGCATGCCCTAATGACTACATCCTCTACCGCGGTGCGTACGAGCCCCCCGGGAAGAGGGTGCGATGCATTGCGGTATAAGATCAGACGAGATGACCCTGGTGATGTTGAAGGTGAGCCCCCCATGAAGAGGGTTCCTGCCAAGGTGATGTGGTATGCTCCTATAATACCACGGTTGAAACGTCTATTCAGAAATGAAGAGCATGCCAAGTTGATGCAATGGCACAGAGAGGACCGTACGAAAGACGGGAATTTGAGACACCCCGCTGATGGTTCACAATGTAGAAAAATTGAGAGAAAGTACCGGGCTGAGTTTGGAGGTGAGCCAAGGAACGTATGGTTTGGTTTAAGCGCGGATGGCATTAATCCTTTCGGGGGGCAGAGGAGCAATCACAACACCTGGCCAGTGACTCTATGTATGTATAACCTTCCTCCTTGGAAGTGCATGAAGCGGAAGTTCATTATGATGCCAGTTCTCATCCAAGGCCCTAAGCAACCCGGCAACGACATTGATGTGTACCTAAGGCCATTAGTTGAAGAACTTTTACAGCTGTGGAATGCAAACGGTGTACATGTGTGGGATGAGCACAAAAAGGAGGAATTTGACCTGCATGCCTTGCTTTTTGTAACCATCAATGATTGTCCTGCTCTCAGTAACCTTTCAGGACAGACAAACAAGGCATACCACGCATGCACACACTGTTTAGCTGACACCGAAAGTATATACCTGGACAAGTGCAGGAAGAATGTGTACATGGGGCATCGTCGATTTCTTCCGACCAACCATCAATGTCGTAAGAAAGGCAAGCATTTCAAAGACGAGGCAGATCACCGGAAGAAGCACGCCATGCGTACCGGTGATCACGTACTTGCTATGGTCAATGATTTACACGTAATATTTGGAAAGGGTCCCGGCGGAATATCTATTCCGAACGACAATGAGGGACGCGCACCCATGTGGAAGAAGAAATCTATATTTTGGCACCTACCCTATTGGAAAGACCTAGAGGTCCGCTCTTCGATCAACGTGATGCACGTGACGAAGAACCTTTGCGTGAACCTGCTAGGCTTCTTGGGCGTGTATGGGAAGACAAAAGATACACCGGAGGCACGGGAGGACCTGCAACGTTTGCACGAAAAAGACGGCGTGCCTCCAATGCAGTATGAAGGTCCTTCCAGCTACGCTCTTACCAAATAAGAGAAGGAAATCTTCTTTGAATGCCTACTCAGTATGAAGGTCCCTTCTGGCTTCTCGTCGAATATAAAGGGAATAATTAATATGGCTGAGAAAAAGTTTCAGAACCTAAAGTCTCATGACTGCCACGTGATTATGAAGCAACTGCTTCCGGTTGCATTGAGGGGGCTTCTACCGAAAAACGTTCAATTAGCCATTGTGGAGCTATGTACATTCCTCAATGCAATCTCTCAGAAGGTGATCGGTCCAGAAATCCTACCAAGGCTAAGGACTGATGTGGCGCAATGTCTTGTCAGTTTCGAGCTGATTTTCCCACCATCCTTCTTCAATATCATGACGCACGTCCTTGTTCATCTAGTCGACGAGATTTTCATTCTGGGCCCCGTATTTCTACACAACATGTTCCTAAAGAAATATGTCTGTAACCGCGCTAGGCCAGAAGGAAGCATTTCCATGGGCCATCAAACAAAGGATGTCATTGGGTTTTGTCTCGACTTCATTCCTGGCCTTAAGAAGATTGGTCTCCCTCAATGGCGGTATAAGGGGAGACTGACTGGAAAAGGCACGCTTGGAAAGAGCTCAATAATATGCAGGGACGGGCATTCTTGGTCTAAAGCACACTACACAGTTCTACGGAACTCTACCTTGGTGGCCCCGTATGTCGATGAACACATGAACAGTCTCCGCTCCACACACCCGGAGCAGTCTGACAACTCGATTACACGTGAACACATCAGGACTTTTGGAAGTTGGTTGGAATCATGTCTCAGAGGTGACAACACTGTTTCTGATGAGCTGTACTCGTTGTCCAGGAAACCATCTTCGACTGTATTGACTTACAAAGGATACGAGATAAATGGGAATACATTTTATACGATCGACCAAGATCAAAAGAGCACCAACCAAAACAGCGGTGTCCGCTTTGATGCAGCAACCAAGAGCGGAAAGGACACATATTATGGTTACATAGTAGACATATGGGAACTTGACTAAGGAGATGATTTTAAGGTCCCTTTGTTTAAGTATAAATGGGTCAATATGTCAGGCGTACAGGCAGACCCACAGTACGGAATGACAACAGTGGATCTGAACAATCTTGGGTACCCAGACGAACCATTCGTTCTAGCCAATGATGTGGCACAGATTTTCTATGTGAAGGACATGTCTACCAAACTGAGAAAAATATAAGATAAGGAAGAAAATACATCATACGATGAGCCAAAGCGCCACATGGTTCTTTCGGGAAAAAAAGACATCCTTGGATTGGAGGGCAAGACATACAAATCTGAAGATTATGAAAAGTTTCATGAAATTCCTCCCTTCAAAGTCAAGGCTGATCCAAGCATCTTGTTAAGAGATGAAGACTATCCATGGTTACGGCGCAATAAAAAAAGCACACAAGTGAAGAAAAAGGGAATGGTGCTTATTGAAAGTTCATGTAATGGTGCATATTGTAATGTCTTTGTAACAGATGAGTTTTCGTCTGAAACCCTTGTACTTTGAAAGAGATGGTCCAGTTTGTACACGAAGTGCATCCAGTTTTTGCCGTAATCCTCTCAACTTTTGCACACATGTTATGTGGCTCAAATGATGATACCATGACAAGTTTTAACCTTTTCTGAGATCAGTTGTAGTGCTTTCTAATTTCAAGGTCATTTAGCTCAAAATAAATCATTAAATGCATGAAAAATAGCAAATGAAGTCAGAAAGGGTTGAAATTTTAGTATGTGGCTTTGAGTGGTGCATATTGAATGCAAAAAAAGTCTTGGGTTGAAATAAGTTTATAAAAATGAAATATCTTTGTAACAGATGAGTTTTCGTCTGAAACCCTTGTACTTTGAAAGAGATGGTCCAGTTTGTACACAAAGTGCATCCAGTTTTTGCCGTAATCCTCTCAACTTTTGCACACATGTTATGGGGGTCAAATGATGATACCACGCCAAGTTTCAACCTTTTCTGAGTTCAGTTGTAGTGCTTTCTAATTTCAAGGTCATTTAGCTCAAAATAAATCATTAAATGCATGAAAAATAGCAAATGAAGTCAGAAAGGGTTGAAATTTTAGTATGTGGCTTTGAATGGTGCATATTGAATGAAAAAAAAGTCTTGGGTTAAAATAAGTTTAGAAAAATGAAATTTCTTTGTAACAGATGAGTTTTCGTCTGAAACCCTTGTACTTTGAAAAAGATGGTCCAGTTTGTACACGAAGTGCATCCAGTTTTTGCCGTAATCCTCTCAACTTTTGCACACATGTTATGTGGGTCAAATGATGATACCATGCCAAGTTTCAACCTTTTCTTAGTTCAGTTGTAGTGCTTTCTAATTTCAAGGTCATTTAGCTCAAAATAAATCATTAAATGCATGAAAAATAGCAAATGAAGTCAGAAAGGGTTGAAATTTTAGTATGTGGCTTTGAATGGTACATATTGAATGCCAAAAAAGTCTTGGGTTGAAATAAGTTTAGAAAAATGAAATGTCTTTGTAACAGATGAGTTTTCGTCTTAAACCCTTGTACTTTGAAAGAGATGGTCCAGTTTGTACACGAAGTGCATCCAGTTTTTGTCGTAATCCTCTCAACTTTTGCACACATGTTATGTGGGTCAAATTATGATACCATGCCAAGTTTCAACCTTTTCTGAGTTCAGTTGTAGTGCTTTCTAATTTCAAGGTCATTTAGCTCAAAATAAATCATTAAATGCATGAAAAATAGCAAATGAAGTCAGAAAGGGTTGAAATTTTAGTATGTGGCTTTGAATGGTGCATATTGAATGCCAAAAAAGTCTTGGGTTGAAATAAGTTTAGAAAAATGAAATGTCTTTGTAACAGATGAGTTTTCGTTTGAAACCCTTGTACTTTGAAAGAGATGGTCTAGTTTGTACACGAAGTGCATCCAGTTTTTGCCGTAATCTTCTCAACTTTTGCACACATGTTATGTGGGTCAAATGATGATACCATGCCAAGTTTCAACCTTTTTTGGGTTTAGTTGTAGTGCTTTCTAATTTCAAGGTCATTTAGCTCAAAATAAATCATTAAATGCATGAAAAATAGCAAATGAAGTCAGAAAGGGTTGAAATTTTAGTATGTGGATTTGAATGGTGCATATTGAATGCAAAAAAAGTCTTGAGTTGAAATAAGTTTAGAAAAATGAAATGTCTTTGTAACAGATGAGTTTTCGTCTAAAACCCTTGTACTTTAAAAAAGATGGTTCAGTTTGTACACGAAGTGCATCCAGTTTTTTCCGTAATCCTCTCAACTTTTGCACACATGTTATGTGGGTAAAATGATGATACCATGCCAAGTTTCAACCTTTTCTAAGTTTAGTTGTAGTGCTTTCTAATTTCAAGGTCATTAAGCAAATGAAGGATCACCCTAGCTCGCCCTCGACTAGCGCATGGGTCGTACCGGTTGGTGCAACCAACCGGTACTAAAGGTTGACATTGGTACCGGTTGGTGCCCCCAACCGGTACCAATGTGCTTTGTTTCCCGCCCTTTCGGCTGCTGAAAAAGGAACATTGGTCCCGGTTCTTGGCATCAACCGGTACCAATGCACACCTTTAGTACCGGTTGATGCCACCAACTGGGACAAATGCTCTGGGTATATAATCCCGCGCCTTCGAGCCCGTCGTTCCTATCTCGCCATTTACAGGCTAGCAGCTCAAGACGACGCCGACGACGACACCGACGCCGTCAGGCTGCCGGATTTCGCCCCTGCCGTCGCCGACGACTTCGCCGCTCCGTTCCTCCACCGACGCCGCCGCACCGTTCCTCCGCCGCCCCGTTTCCTCCACCGCCGCCGCCGCCGCCCGGCCGGCCCCTTTCTCCTCCACCGCCGCCGCCGCCCCACATTCCTCCACGACACTGGCCGCACCCCGCTCCTCGATCTACGTCGCCGGCGCCTCTCGCCCACTGATGAGTCGAGATCTTACCGCCGGCCGCTAGCTAGTATAGATTAATTAGTATAGATAAATAGATATATTAGTTGAGATAAATATATATAATTAGTATAGATTAATAAATAGATGATAGATATAGATAGATAGATAGATAGATAGATAGATAGATAGAGCAGTAGAATCTGTGTAAAATCGATAGATAAATAGATAGATAGATAGATAGATAGATATAATTAAATATAGATATATATAGCTAATAATAAATAGATAGATATCTATATATATATATATATATATATAATTTATAGAGTAGAATCTGTGTATAATAGATATAGATAGATAGCTAGATAGATAGATAGATATATAATTTGTAAGACAAAAATACTTTGTAAGACAAAAATTTATTTAATACATAGATAGATGTGTATATACTTTGTATAATAGATATAGATAGTTAGCTAGTATATAGATAGATAGAAAACCTTGACGTATTCGCTAAGTATTTTTTTCTTATTTTGTTAATTTGTTAGTTAGCTAGTATAATTCTTTTACTCGTTCATGTTAATAAAAAAATTCATATATTAAATAAGTTCTCGGCAACGATGCCTGGCCCGCATCCCCGTCGTCGCCGCGTCGGAGAGCACCCGTTTGATGGGATGGGCGATGTTCGGGACTGGGCTCCCGCGGACTGGCACTGGGAGGTGATCTCCAAGGCGCGCCGTTTAGTGAGGAATCCGGGTCCTGTCGTCGACCCGGATCTTCTTTGGTGGCGGTCGCGTGGGCCACAGTCGGTGCGGAGACAGCCGGCCCCCGAGTGGATTGTACGCCGACGTGTCAGGGAGGAGGACGAGCACGTCCGTCGCTACTTGGTGGCGTTGGACGCCGGGTCATGGAGGACCTGGAAGGTTCTTCAGAGATCTCATCCGAGCTACGAGTTCGTGGTGGTTTCTTCTCTTTGGGTGGCCACCTTCCACCGCACCCGACGTTTACTGTATTAGTCATGTTGTTTACCGTTGTATTACTTATGAGGCACTATGCAACCTTGTTTTAAAATATTATTGCTGCATTTTTATTCGAGTTCATAATTTTTTTTGTGTATTAACTTTGAACCAACCGGGACCTATTCTCTTGGTATATAATCCTCCGCCTTCCAGTCGTCGTTCCCATCTCGCCATTTGGCTCAAGACGACGCCGACGATGACACCGAACTAATCTTTTGAATTATATATGAACACAGAAAATGGCTGACGATGAACAACTCGTCCAGTGCCCCTATTGTGATGATAACTCGGGTCGGTGCGACAGCAGGTATCCAAAGTTGGATGGGGATGAAGAAATATATTTCTCCCTCACGCTTAGGCGTGACTTCATAAAAATAACGGTATATATATACAACTTCTGCATCGACATCATCCTTCTTATTTAATCATGCTTCACACTTAAATTTTTGTTTTGACGTGTATTTTTTTAATAATCAACTAGCGCATCCCATGCTATGCAAGACATCAAGTATGTGACTTTGTTAAATTCAATTCGTGGCAAAATAATGAAATAAAGGAAGTCAAACTAAAGATGACGAAACATGGTATAACTTTGAGGATTGATGTCACTAATAAATGTTGGTGCATTTATTTTGCTTGTCCAAATTGGCATGCATTGTGCAAGGCATATGCATTACAAGAGGGTATGCAAATAACCTTTGATCTTGGACCTCGCCGAGATGTATTTAAAAATAAGGATATTTGGATGCTAGTGGACGACAAGAAGCTGGTTCTATCTCAACGTGAGTTTCTTAACCAAGTTTTACTTGTTTCCATTCCTTATTTCTTTGGTTCCCAAGTTGACAACTTTGTTATAATTGTCAGTTTATCTCTATGCTCCGATGGATGTACACAAGATATTTGATAATGCTTTCTATAATTCTGGGGTTGAGGAGCTAACCATGGATGAACAAGATGAGTACATCTCCTTTCTTGAAGATGTAACTGGCTTTGCAAGAAAATCTTATACTCCATATGTTCCATTTGTTCTCGAGTTGTTGCCGGTATATGTATCAACTTATATCATGGTGAGATTTTTTACTGTTCTGTCACTACTTCATCATTTTCAGAAATCTTTTGACCTAAGATTAACTATACCACATTACTAACTATTTTACTCATATGTTTTCAACAGAAAATCCCGAAAAATGTGTGCCTAGATGGATGCCTTCTAGAGGCGAGCTTACAGTTGTGGCTTACAGTTGTGGATGCCGACGACCATGGGAAAAACTCGTCAAGACTGACTACTCCACTGAAAGTGAACGTGATGGTGGCTCCTTAAGAATAAAAAATTGGAAACGGATAGTGATTCGGAAGAATATAAAAGATTGGGACAAAGTCTTCTCCATATTACATTATGGAAATGAAGGTGTCTTTTGTTTTTTTATATTTACCCTTGTGAGTATGAGCAGTCTCATAGGTGATATATATGAGGAGTCGAGGTATAATATTATGGAAATGGAACTTTGTGTTTGATATTAGCGAAGTTAAACTAGCAAAGGACCTTTGTGTGTTGGATATTAATTATGATCATGATGATATATATGAGATGAATCCTTTCTCTCCTAGATGATGATAAGAGAGTACACAACTCTTTTTATTAGCTAGCTAAAATAATATATGAAACCCCTAAATTAACCCCTGCAAAACCCCCTAAACCCCCCACCATTTCAAAAAAATACTACCCGGCCCGGTTGGTGGCACCAACCGGGACAAAAGGCCCTCCCGCCTGGGCAAGCCACAACGGCCACGTGGAGGCCCGTCTGTCCCGGTTCGTGGCCCAACCGGGACTAAAGGTTTTGGCATTAGTAACGAACATTTAGTCTCGGTTCCGAAACCGGGACAAATGGGCCTCTGGAACCAGGACAAATGGGCCTTTTTCTACTAGTGTGGTTAGACTTTTTGAAACGACACAATACCTGAAATACAAATCTACTGTGATTATGAGTTGTCTTTTCCAAGACCTCTGTCTGTTACATCTTTTTGTTCCCTACGTATGTTTATGCACTGGTACTTAGTTTGTTTGGCAGCGTAGTGGGAACCAGTACTAATCGATAGAGTTGTGGAGCTGATAGAAATGATTAGAACATAGTATTAACAGATCGATTCAATTCTGTGCGAACTATGTGAGTCAGCTATTTCTAAAACTGGTTGTTATTTGAAATATAGTCATCTCTAAACTTTCATATTACCTCCGATTCATATTAATGGACCTAACTTTGTCTAGATTCATATGCATCTGGTTAAGTATTTAAACTAGATGCATATGTATCTACACAAACTTAAGTCCATTAATATGGATCAGAGGGAGTACAAAAAAAATTGAGCGGTTTAATTCTTAATTTTTTCGCTTAAAATTCTGTGAAAACAATGTGAGTCAGCTGTTTCTAAAACTGGTTGCTATTTGAAATATAGTCATCTCTGAACTTTCATACAAAAAAACTTGAGCGGTTTGATTCTCATTTTTTGGGGTAAATGGTTGCCTGTTATATGTACTGAACTTTCATACAAAAAAACTTCATCACTGTATGTGTTTTCTGTTAGTTAAGTTAGGTTCCAAGCTTTAGAATAGGATTTTAGCACTGACCATATGGTCTAGTTTGATTTTCTGTTGTTTGCAAGCATTGTATAAAACTGTAATATTTGGCACGCGTAGTGGGAACTAGTACTAATCGATAAAGAGTTGTGGAGCTGATAGAAATTATTAGAACATATTTAAAGCACCGATCCAATTCTTTACAAACCATGTGAGGCAGCTATTTGAAATATAGCCATCTCTGAACTTTCATTCAAAAAAACTTGTGCGCTTTAATTCTCCATTGTTTTTTTTGCTAAATGGTTGCCTTTTACATGTATCTAAACTTTCATACAAAAATATTCATCACTGTAATTCTACATAGATTTTTTCCTAAGTGATTCCATTTTTCATCATATGCAGGGCCCAGGGTCACAAAAACACAACCTGTCCTGATAGAGGAGGTTTGCCAAAGACTCCAATAGAAAAAAACCAAAATGTTCGAAATGTGGAGTTTTGGGTCATCGAAAGAATGCTCGTGGCAAACCTGCGCGGCCTTTCAAGCCAAATTTCCTCTTATGTTGACATATTAAAAATTGTCGTGTTTGTTGTTTGATATCCATGGGATTTTGTAACGTATTCTACATGCAACCTATTGTGGCAGTTGAATGTTGTGCAGCATAGTATTTTGGAGAGAGGACCTATTCTACCACTTGTGCCAACAATGAGGTAGATGTACAGAATGAAGGTCGGGTTTACATGTTACCAATTAGTGGTCATGTGCATATCTGATAAGAATGGCTAACCAAGCAATATTAAGTTATTTTTTCGTCTGATTAAAATGATTAACTAAGAAAAGCATGATCTCTTGAATCAAATGTCATTATAGTATTTGCTACTCATGATTTTTATCCGTGTATGTGTTACGTAGAGATTAATCGGCAAGTTAACTGGTTCTTTTGAATCAAATGTCTAATTAACCAAGTGCAGGAAGCGTGAAACTAGTAATTTATTAGTAAGTGGAACATGCAGGAACCAAGTGCTTAAGTATTTATAAGACTCGAAACAAAGTGTTACTTGTATTTTATTTCAAAAAAAGGTTAGCATAGGAGTTTGGTAGTTTGCCTTTCGCAAGAATTAGATCCGTGTACTACACGAGAGACATGACTGCATGCATCAATACTATATTTTAATAGTAAATAAAGCTGCCTATTTATTAGACTACACATGCGATAGCTCACTTGGTTGCCGCTGCTGTTTTAGATGAGACTTTGTTTCAAGTTTGGATCGTTTTGATGGTCTACAGGCTGGTCAGGAAATTCGGGGCCCCTAAAAACTTGGGGCCCTGAGCGGAAGGCACTGACAGCACATGTGTTGGCCCGGGCCTGCACATGGCGTGCCCCGTCCCCCGTGAGGGCATCTGCAATATGTAAGTTGTGTTGGTAAAATGTATATGTCATTTATCAACAAGTTATCATACATGTATTTTAATGAATTGTATGTAAGCTAACCAATAGAATAAGTAAAATAAATGAGACTGCTTTCTATTCTGTCTTGGAGCTTGTGCAAGAGGTGTTGGTTAATCTACATATACAACTTTGCTCTTTCACTACATTTATTGCATGTCACATCATCTATATGTCTTAGGCCTTGTTTGGATACTCTAACTCGGTTAGAGGTTAGAGTTAGATTCTAACTCTAGACTAACCACCAAACTAACTCTAACCAAAGAGGTGTTTGGATGGTGGGGTTAGATTGACTATAAATGTACCATTCCAATCATTTGATTACATTGGCCCTGTTTGGATCCATGGGTTAGAGTTACAGTTGGTTAGATTGTACCGAACTAACCCCAAAACATCCAAACAAGAGAGTTAGAGTTGGTTAGATGCATCTAACCCATCCAAAAAATCTAACCCACCTAAGAGGTGCTTATTTGGGTTAGAGTTAGGTGAGGCCCAGAAAAAGTTACTTTTCCCTCTACCTCCACCATACAAATCTTAAATAAAGTAGTCAAATGATTGAAAAAGGTACATTTATTGTCAATCTAACCCCACCATCCAAACACCTTTTTGGTTAGAGTTAGTTCAAGGTTAGTCTAAAGTTAGAATCTAACTCTAACCTCTAACCGAGTTAGAGTATCCAAACAGAGCCTTTATTCAGGATTTTGTGTGGTGGAGGTAGTAGAAAAAGTAACTTTTTGTGGGGTCCATCTAACTCTAACCCAAATAAGCACCTTCTTGGGTGGGTTAGATATTTTGGATGGGTTAGATGCATCTAACCAACTCTAACCCTCATGTTTGGATGTTTTGGGGTTAGTTTGGTACAATCTAACCAACTCTAATACTTATTTGCAAGTGGGGTCTTCTATATTAGTGAGAAGAAGATCCAAAACACGAACATTAGAGGAATACGTTCTTTTGAGAAAAGAAGATACCCGAGGCGTTGGAAATGAAGACCGGCTCAGAGAATCACTGGCGTGCTTTCTCTCCCCCGTCGTTTCGCCAACAAAGAAGTCATCCTTGACTTGACGATTGACCATTCCATCCCTACCGAGCCGCCTCTTCGAAGTATTTACCTCTGCCTTTCTTTTTTTAGAACATACCCTTCAAATAAAAAAGGCACCAGAATGTTATCCGTTATTAAACGGCCGGATACAACAAAAGCACTCTGTGTTTGTGAAATTATTCTAACCCATGAATTTAAACATGGCATTAGATGGCAAATTTACCAACACATATCTTACAGCTATTAAAGATGCTCTGAGTGACATGACCTACATCGGCCCCGCCCCCGTAGACCTCAAGTCTCAGGTCAATGCCTGCACTGCATGCCGCTCCCGGCCTTTACTTAAGAAGAAGGACGAGATGCGCAGCGCTGATCGGCCAACATTTGCTTCTGCTTACTTTGGCCGCCGCTGAGGACGCACCGCCGGACCAACAAGATGAGCTTCGGAGTCGATGCCTCGCAGGACCTGCAACTGCCGGTGATCAACCAACCAACCAGCCACCACGATCTCATCCACGTTACCAATACTTTGTTATTGTTCCTACCTATATATGCACCATGCATGGTAGATGTACGTACTAGCTACTCCCCACATTGTTAGTTCTAACTAAAAGAGGTTTATATGTGCAGGCCAGTGGAACCACCATGAGCGCACAAGGCGACGGCGACGGCACCAGAGTGGTGATCAATCAGAGCGTGGCGGCCGTGCCGGTCCGGCAGCGGTGGCAGACGGCCTGTTCGACTGCGGGGACGACGGCTGCGACGCATGTACGTACTTACATGAATGAAATGAACCTCATATCATGAACACGAAATGATGGACATGCGCTTATATCGTATGCCGCGCGCAAACACGCATGCAGTTTGCTGCAGCATGTGGTTCCCTTGCGTGGCGTTCGCCTCCATCGCCGACATCGTCGACCAGGGCTCGGAAGGCCGGTGCGTGCACGGGACCTGCTACCTGGCGGCGGCCAACTTCGGTTTGTGGTGGCTCTACACGGGGTGGAACCGGCGCAAGCTGAGGGAGCAGTACGGGCTGCCGGAGACGCCCCTGCCGGACCGCTGCACCCACCTGCTCTGCCACTGGTGCGCCCTCGCGCAGGAGTACAGGGAGCTCGCCAAGCGGGGCTTCAACGTCAGCCAGGGTAAGCGCGTGCACCATGCAATTTACACTAGTAGCAGTGTTTATGGACGCCTAACTGTTTATCTTTGATCGCGTGCAGGCTGGGAGGGTCGGCCGCGGCCGTCGCTTGCACCGGCGGCGACCGCCGCGCCCCGGGTTCAGGTGCCAATGACCAGGCTCTGACCGATCGGAAGTGTTTCGTGCCAACGAAATGTGCGGAACTGGAAATAAATAGCCCAGCGTCGCCGTGCGCGTGTATCACAGGAAACATCGGGGCAAGTGGGCAACCGAGAGCCCGAGATGATGCGTGGGCACAGTCTCGTTTGAAGTGTGTAGCAGCTGGACTCGAGTGCTTCTAGCTAGTACTCTTTTCATTCTATGTTAACACTAGTAGAGAACCCCCCTTTAGTACCGGTTTCAAAGGGCCTTTAGTACCGATTTTGGAACCGGTACTAAAACCCTTTCCCCTTTCGTACCGGTTCCTTACGAACCGGTACTAAAGGTGCCTCCACGTGGTCACGGAGGAGCCCGCGGGGCTGGAGACCTTTGGTACCGGTTCGTAACACGAACCGGTACTAAAGGCTATTTCGTTAAAAAAAATTATTCATTTTTTTCTAATTATTTTTCACTCCCTCTTTTTTTAGAATATCTAGTATTTTCATTAGTGTCTAACTACACTTAATCTCTAGTCAAATTACTTACCTCTGGTCAAACTTCCCAGTCGGTCACCCATCCTTACACTACTCCAACACTAGCACGCTTAACTTCCGAGTTCCTTTCCCTCCCACTTCCAAGTGCTTCGCACGCATGTTGTTGATACTAGTATCATATCAATCCTATTAACATGTTGGTCGATGTCACATTTCTTTATTGTTTAAATTCCAGATAATTCTTTTAATAAAAAATTTAATGATGTAATAATAATGTTGAATAAATAGATAAAATTAACTTTTAAAATTTGTATTATTTTTAATTATTTTTTTAATTTTTAATATTTTTTTGCCAAACCTAAAACCTGAAAATTTGAAAATCTTATAATTTGCTAAAGGTAATAGTAATCTTTTTGCAGATGAAATTATTAATTTTAATTTTGAAAAAAATAAAAATATATAAAATTCTATCAAAATAAATCATTAAATGCATGAAAAATATCAAATGAAGTGAGAAAGGGTTGAAATTTTAGTATGTGGATTTGAATGCTGCATGTTGGATGCAAAAAAAGTCTTGAGTTTAAATAAGTTTGGAAAAAATGAAATGATTTTGAAACACATGTGTTTTCGTTTGAAACCCTCGTACTTTGAAAGAAATGGTCCAGTTTGTACACGAAGTGCATCCAGTTTTTGCCGTAATCCTCTCAACTTTTGCACACATGCTATGTGGGTCAAATGATGATACCATGCCAAGTTTCAACCGTTTCTGAGTTCAGTTGTAGTGATTTCCAATTACAGGGTTATTTAGCTCAAAATAAATCATTAAATGCATAACAAATAGCAAATGAAGTCAGAAAGGGTTAAAATTTTAGTATATGGCTTTGAATGCTGCATGTTGTATGCAAAAAAATTCTTGAGTTGAAATAAGTTTAGAATAATGAAATTCCTTTGAAACACATGTGTTTTCGTCTGAAACCCTCGTACTTTGAAAGAGCTGGTCCAGTTTGTACACGAAGTGCATCCATTTTTTGTCGTAATCCTCTCAACTTTTGCACACATGCTATGTAGGTCAAATGATGATACCATGCCAAGTTTCAACCTTTTCTGAGTTCATTTGTAGTGCTTTCCAATTACAGGGTCATTTAGCTCAAAATAAATCATTAAATGCATGAAAAATATCAAATGAAGTGAGAAAGGGTTAAAATTTTAGTATGTGGATTTGAATGTTGCATGTTGGATGCAAAAAAAGTCTTGAGTTGAAATAAGTTTGGAAAAATGAAATGCCTTTGAAACACATGTGTTTTCGTCTGAAACCCTCGTACTTTGAAAGAGATGGTCCAGTTTGTACACGAAGTGCATCCAGTTTTTGCCGTAATCCTCTCAACTTTTGCACACATGCTATGTGGGTCAAATGATGATACCATGCCAAGTTTCAACTGTTTCTGAGTTCAGTTGTAGTGCTTTCCAATACAGGGTCATTTAACTCAAAATAAATCATTAAATGCATGAAAAATAGCAAATGAAGTCAGAAAGGGTTGAAATTTTAGTATGTGGCTTTGAATGCTGCATGTTGGATGCAAAAAAAGTCTTGAGTTGAAATAAGTTTAGAAAAATGAATTTTTTTTGAAACACATGTGTTTTCGTTTGAAACCCTCGTACTTTGAAAGAGATGGTCCAGCTGACAAAAGGAGATCAGTAAAAAAGTGAAAAACGTTCCCCGGCTCGGCGAATAGGCGAAACAATCGTTAGCCCCGTTGAAGTTGTTTAGCGGCGATATCGTCCACGTCAAGGGGATGGCGCCCGGTACTAAAATTTGTGATTACCTGCCCGCTGATCACACACGTACAGTGACTTAATTAAATTGCCAGACCCTTTAGTACCGGTTCGTAACACAAACCGGTACGAAAGGAAAACCTTTAGTACCGGTTCGTGTCACGAACCGGTACTAAAGGTTTTCTGGACCTTTTAGTACCGGTTTGTAACACGAACCGGTACGAAAGCCCCTCACGAACCGGTACGAAAGCTCTTCGCCCGCCTGGACACCTAAACCGGTACGAAAGACCCCTTTAGTACCGGTTCGTAAGGAAACCGGTACTAAAGGTTTAAACGGTTGCCCCTTTTTCTACTAGTGTAACTATTGTTAAAATAAATGCATCTGAACGTATTTCAGTACTAAATATATCTATTTCAACGATAGATAATGTGAAACGAAAGGAGTAGCATTATAGAGCCGCAATCCCTGTATCTTAACTATGTGTTGTTAGTGTAGCATAAGTTTCCGATTATAAGGATATGACGGTTGGCCCTGCAATTCTAAAAGCATCTCTAACTCATTTCTTTTCGGTTAGAGGAGGACACGATCGAATATCGTTAAAGGACAATTATTTTCTCTTATGGGTAATCGAACCTAAACAATCCTCTATATTTAAAGGAGTGTACATTTTTTTAACATAACCACAAGATTTATAAACCATTTCACATCATGTCATCAATCATTTGATTTTTTTTAAATAAACATCCATAATATATAAAACAAAAGATAGCACCACATCAAGATATGCAAACTTAATCATGCATAGTTCATCCAAAAGGCCTCATATCATATCGATCAAGTTTGATCCATAATCACCACAACATAGCATGTTTATGTCGTGTATCAAGCCCAACCAAAGGCATGCACGAACTCAAGCACCATCGCCACATAACTCAACACCACAACCACCGTCCATAAGGCCACCACCCACACAACCATCACCACCATTTCAAAGAGAGACCTTCATTTGTGTCAAGAATTTTTCATGAGTGAGATCCCAATACTTTTTTGCGGTCCAATCCTTTGTGTTTGGATTCATAAACATGATATCACGATTTTTGAATTTCTTTGCATTCCAAAGCATCTCCTCCTCCAACGCAAGCCTACCCTCCTTCGCCATCAACTTCTCTCTTCGGTTGTCAACTTTAATCTCAATTTTTCATCCTCCAACATCTTGAGTTCATTCGGTCTAGCATCCTTGTCCTCTTTGCGGTCGTCCGCCAAGAACCATTTGCAGGAAAATGGACAAGCAAACCAACCCGCGGATGGATACAAGGTCGCATTGGATGGTTAAACTGGTCCGGACAAATTTATAATAACAAAAAAAATTGGCTAGACGGGACGTCTAGGTGTATAGGTTCTAAATGCTAAGAAAATCTGTTTATAATTGATCAATAAAGGCTCTCATAATGGCTAACCTACCAGAGATCGATAAAATCTTTCATAATGGCTAATCTACTGGAGGACCAACTCATAATCAATGGGTTCTTAGCTATTCACCTATCGGGGGACGAAAGATGTCATGCCATTGTATACCACGCAACACTTTTATAAGGATCAAGGCTTCTCTAAGGAATACCTCGATCCCGAGTTTCCTTCTGTCTTCGTATACTTTTTCATGCATATATTATTTATTGCATCTATGTACAAAAATGGATTACATATGATAGTATAGGCATAGAAGGCACCAAGAATCGTCGATGGATGGCTCGAATTGCAACGCCCACTCATTGATTCCTAGCGACAAGCATCTCCATTTTGCATTGTTGATGCATCTGTCTTACTTGTGCTTGATCCCACCACTGGAATGGTATGGTTGTGCCATACACCAAATATCATGCGGTGCTTGATGAACCAACACTGACATTGTTGTTGTACCAATAAGTATGGGGAATGTACTTTGAGGGAACTCGATGCATTGCTTGGGTTCGATGTGTATTTATACATGTACAAGAGACCTAGCTTCCTACTCTATCTATGCCATGGTTGAGAGAGATTACAACAAGTATACTTGAACCATGGGTAGATGAAATAGGAGACTAGGATACACACGTCGTGGTTATCTACCCTTATAGGGAGAAGAGACATGAGGATATGAGGGAAGCTAGAAACAATATCGCTTGGTCACTCAATGGTTAGAACTTTTCAGCCTTACAATAGGGAGAAAAATTGCGATGGATCTGGTAGAGAGTATAACCTTCAGAATTGCTTGAATTTTAGTCGGCTTGTCGAAGTGGCACCAATCACCATCTTATGCAACCATTGTAAGACTAAGCCCGATGCCATCTAATTTCATCTAACAATTCTTGATTGCATTTCATGATCTTGTAAAGTTGTAAATACTGCATCGTAGAGCTTTCATCAATTACCCTGTTCCGGCTTAGTGTGTTTCTGCTACAAGTAGCTTGTTCTTTGCGATAAACATCCTCTATCTTCTATTTATTCATATTTAGTGTATGTGCTATGACATCTGATTATTTGACTTTAGAGTACTTTAGTTCGGAAGTTGATGTCCATGTAATCATGTTGCTCTAGTTTACTATGAAAGTTCAGTATGCTTTGCTTATGTTTCTTTTGGAAAAATACTATCCATTTGTGATATGTGTTTTAGTTTATGTTATGTTGGTTGCATTTTTTTACTTCAAACAGAAGATAATGAACTGATAAAACACTCATAACTACAAACAAAAGCATGAATCACAAAACTTTAAATGGAATCCTTCACACGACTTCCAAATTAGCGGTGTCGTGATCACCACATGATAAGTTACTAATCGAGGATGGTTCTACTTTGCCCGCGTTGCTCTTAGATGATGGAATACTAGTTTCTAGGCTTTCTTTCTCACGAACTTTGAAATATTTTTTTGTTGGTTAGGTGCATCGTCAATTGTATAGGTTAAACGACTAAGCAAATTCATTTATAAGATCGATAGAGGTCTCATAGTGGACAACCTACCAAGGGACAAAACTCATAACCACATGATACTTAGCTAATGAACTACCGAACGAACAATGATTTCATGCCACTATATACCACACAACTCTCTTATAAGGATCAAGACCTTTCTCCATGTCAAGGCCATGAACAAAGACTTTTGTCTGACTGGATTCGGCAGTGGCGACGCTTTGCGCCGTCTTCCCTCTTGAGGGTGTTGTCGTGGAGCCTAGATGTGCTAGGGTGTAGCATATGGGGTGTGTATAGTTCTTTCGATGCTCTTTGCTAGTAGCGTAGTTGGTTGCGTGCGCTGATTATCTCAGGATCGGCTTTGTAAGAGGGCCACCTCACCCCCTTGTACCGTTCAACCATGTACCTTGTTCGATTCCTTTATCTATAAAGGGAGGAGAAAGCCTATTTTCGGTAATTATGTGTTGTTAGTGTAGCATAAATTTCTGATTATGGGATAGGACGGTTGGCCCTGCAATTCTAAAAGCATCTCTAACTCATTCCTTACCAGTTAGAGGAGGATACAATCAAATATTGTTAAAGGATAATTATTTTCTTTTAACCCAAACCTAACTAATCCCCTATATTTAAAGGGGTGTATTTTTTAACCTAACCACATGATCTTCAAACAATTCCACATTATATCATCAACCATTTCAATTTTAAAATAAACAAGCATAATATACAAAACAAAATATAGCACCGCATCAAGATATTCAAATTTAAACATGCATAGTTCATCCAAAAGACCTCATATCAATCAAGTTTGATCCATAATCCCCACAACATAGCATGTTTTATGTCGTGTATCAAGCCCAACCAAAGGCATGCACGAACTCAAGCACCATCGCCACATAAATAAACACCACCACCACCGTCCATAAGGCCACCACACACACAGCCATCGCCACCATTTCGAAGAGAGACCTTCATTTGTGTCAAGATTTTTTCATGAGTGAGCTTCCAATAATTTTTTGCGGCCTAGTCCATCATGTTTGGATTCATAAGCATGATGTGACGATCTTTGACTTTCTTCGCATTCCGAACCATCTCCTCCTTCGCCGTCAACTCCTCTCTTTGGTTTTCAAATTTGATCTCAATTTTCCAGCCTCCAACATCTTGAGCTCATTCCATCTAGCGATCTTATCTTTTTGACTTCGGCCGCGAAGATTTTCTTGGCCTCAATCATGGCCACAAGCTCTTCTTTGTGTGTGCCGCCGAATGCTCCTCTTTTATTTTTTATCCTTTTCAATTTTTGGCTTCATCTTCATCCGCCTGATGATCGGACACTGAGTCGTAGTTGAGGTCATCAAACCTAAGCCTATGTGACTCCTCCAATGTCGACGAGAATTCGACCGCTTGTTGCTCCACATGAAAGCAACAACAACAATAACCTCATCATCCTACGGATGCAAGCATATCAGCTAGATTGAAAATCATTTTTTTACATTGAGGGCATTTCATCGACCACTTGGTGGCCACGGTCATTGTTGACGGCTAGGGTAAACAGACGAGTGGCCGTAGGGGTGACCGAAGATGAGGAACGAGGGCTATGCGTCGCTGCCTTCTTGTTCTTCTTCTTCGCCACCTCCTCGGTAAGCGTCGTCATGATCGGGGTCGATTTACTTGTTCGCTTACCATCGAGGCGTGCCATCGCCGAAGATGCAGCGGGCTTGCCACCACATTCGCTATCGGCTGCGATTGCCGAAGAGATGGCCGAAAGAGGTTTTTATGCCTAACCTCCTTTTTGATGTGGCCGACTGCGCGAGGATGGTTTCCGACAGCGCCAATGGTCGACGTGGTGGTGGAAGGCTCTCAACTATCTATTCCAACCAGAATCGAGGGCATCGATGGTGGAGGGAAGAGATGGCCACTCGGGCGGGAGAAGAGAGGTGCCGAAAGTATACTCGGCTACGCCTAGGTTGAGTATATTTGTAACACCCTCAGAATCAGTAACAGTAATCACTACAGTGATTCCACTGTTAGTGATCATTACTGTTGATGATCAAGCCATGATCACCTTTGATCATAGCTCTGTCAAATTCCAACCCTGATAAAATTTTCGAATTTGTGTGGACTATTGAATTGCTCCAAGAATTTATGGGTGATTGATAACCATCATGCAAAAACTTAAACCAAGTCACCCTTAGTCATTAGAATAATCACAAGTCTATGTTGATTGTGAAACCAATCTTGTGGTGTCATCAAAAATTATTTTGAAAGTTAATATAAAAATGGAAATCTTAGTTGAACCAAAATAATGGAATCTATTTATAAAATGCCTAGCAATCTTAAGCCATGATAATATAGCAGTGGTTGTTTTATTAAAATGGTGTAGTAATATGAAATAAAATAAATGTTTGGGAATTATTAAATGGCTATGGTAAATTAAATAAACAAGTGGGAATTTTAATTAAACTAAAAATTGTGAAAGCAATTTTGTAAAATGCATAATAATCAATAGGTCATATTAAAAGTGGAATGGGATTTTATTACCATGTTTAAAAATATTAAACAAATAAAAACAGTAGCAAAATTAGCTCCATTTAATATTTTGTGCATTGAATAAAATCTAGATGAATTTTATTGTGGGCTAAACTTTTTGTGGCGTCATGTTAAAGTGTAACACTAATATAGGTGCAATTATAACATTTTACAAAAATCAAAACCTAGCTAAAATAAATTAAAACAGAAAAGGAATAGAACAAAAAGAAAAGGAAACGAAAATAAATAAATAACCCTATACTACGTCGGGGGCGAGGCCCACCCCGGCCCAGCCCCCTTCTCTCTCCCCCTCCCCTGTTTTCCCTCCCCTCCCCCACCTAACCCCGCCTGTCGCCATGGGCAGAGGGCACGGCGCCATGGCCTCCTCCACCTGCTCCCTCTCCCCCATCTCACCTGCCCTCCCCCCACGCCTCTGTGGATAAGGAGGCCACCACGACACCCCCCGAAGACCTAGATCGCAATTCCCCCCCTTCTCCCTCGTTCTCGCTCGCCGCAACGGCCGGATCCGCCATGGGCGCAGCCGCGAGCTCGCGTGGCCAATGGCCACCTAGGGCCTCGCCGCCATGTCCGATAGCTCCGGGGTGGACGTCGTCGCCTCCCAACGCGTTCAATCGAGCCAGGGAGTCGCCAAGCCACCTCCAACGTCGATTGCCTCCAACTGCAACCCGTCCCCTCCGTCGCTCGATCCGCCACCGTCGCGGCACCCCTGGCCTCCCCGTGACCTCCTCTACATTCCCTGTGAGTGCCGCATCGCAACCCCCCTCTCTCTCTCGTGTACGTTTTGAAGACATGGATGCCATGGCCGAACTCGCACACTCCGGCCGCCGTCAGGTTCCAACCGTAGCCACCGCCTCGGCCGCGTCCGGCGTGCCTTGGTTGTGCCCCGTGCATGACCTCGGCGCGCCGCAAACCCCCCACCCCGCCGTGCCTCTGCTCCAGTAGGCGCTGTGCTCACCACGGTCGCGCCCCCGCACCCCGAGCGCCCCCATGGCCACTACGGCGCGCGTGCCTCACCGCGCTACACCTCCTCGCCGATGAGCCCTGTGCACCATCCGCGCCCTCTCAAGCCGCCGCGCCCTCTCAGGACGATGCGCTCCGCCGTGCCCCTCGCCGCCGGCGAGCACGACGTGGGCACGGTTGTGCCAGCCGGGGCTAATCCCCATTAGTGGTTAACCCCTCTTTTTTTAGTTAAATTAAGTTAAGTGCATTTGTTAACCCTGAGTCTATTACATGTGGGCCCAACCCTTTAATTAACCCCCTGGCTTAATTAAAATTGATATTTATAAAATGTCTCTGTGACATGTGGGACCCCACTGTCATATGATTAAATATAATGGATTTATTTGCTGTGTGTATCCCAGGTGGGACCCACCGGTCAGTTGACCAGTCAAAGGCCCAACCTATGACATGTAGGCCCCACATGTCAGGTTTGACCAGTCAACCCTGTTGTGGATAATGTTACTTTTTTAATAATAAAAATAATTCAGAAATTCTTTTTAAATGATTTAAACTTTGTATTTGAATATCTTTTAAACCGTAAGTCAGATTCAAAAACTTTATACATGAAAATTGATCAGAAAAATATAACAAATACGAATACGCTATCCGTATGTCTACCACCCCCTCTAACTTACCGAACATCGACATTCCCCCCTTCGGGCCGTCTGTCGGAAATTCCCGGTACCGATATACGTTGTCCGGATGAAAAACTTTTGTATACGAAAGTTACTCTGAACGGATCCACGATTACGAATACGTTACTCATACTCCCACCACACCCCTCTAACATGCCAAACGTCGAACCATTCCCCCCCTCCGGTACCGTCAGTCCGATAATTGCCCGATACCGATAAACCCTCCGGATGAATTTATTTCGAACACAAAAGTTGTTCGGAATAGATCAACTAACCCGGTTACACCACCCACACATGTGTCGGGTGTCCACGACACCTCCGGCATGATATCTCCCCCCCTCCGGACACCTTGTCCGATAATCACCCGGAGCCGGTATTTCATCCCCAAATGAATTCCCGCTCCGAGCAACGTGCATCGTACTGCGATAGAACCCCGTTTACAATTCATCTGTTATGTCTTGCATTTGTATTGCTATTATTGTTGTGTATTTATTGTTTCTTCCCCCCTTAATCTCTGGTAGACCCCGCTGCTGTCGTCGACTACACCGATGCTGAGTACAACTACTTCGTCGACGACCGTACCGCTACTGTCGAGCTTGCAGGCAAGCAGAGCCATTCTCTTCCCCAGATATCGCCTATCTTTCCGTACATTTCTTGCACTAGGCATTGTTACTGTTGCTGTTACGTTGCTTACCTATTCATTTGCATAGCCTGTCATTGTAGCCCCTTGATGTACCTTTCTTTAATCCTATGATGCCTATTATTACTTATGCATTATTCAGCAGTAAACCCTGCGCATTGTTAGTTAGGTTTAGAATAGCGGGTCGTGATCACTCTGGGAGTGATCGCGGGAACGATATATTACAACTGCAACAGGTACGGATCAATGCAGATGCCCTAGGGAACCTACAACGGCGAGACTCTGCCGAGTCGCTTCGAGTTTGACTTACGAGTGGAATGGACTCGTATTTCACTCTCGTCGACTCAGTAGCGTAGCATCCCCGGGATGATATGAGGTTTACCTCTTTAGTTCATTCCGCTGATGTCTCTGTTAAACCTCTTTAAGTGTGCCATCGAGGGTGATACCTCCTGGTTTCACTTAACGGTAGGAACTCGAACCAACTGGTGTCCTTAAAGGTAAGAAGTCGGGAGACCCAACGGTGCCCGCGAGAGGTATTGCGACGAGACGACAGGGAGGGTACGACCAGTGTACCGGTGTGCTTGGCCCCTGATCGTTGGCCGCGAGAGTTACCAAACCACGAAAGTCGAGCTCCTCCAAGAGCACACGCGAGACAAGGTAAGGAGACGGTTCACCTTGTTGGTAACCGCAGTGACTTGGTGGGACGACGGGGCAGGCACCGATGTACTGGTGGTCCTGGCTGCTGTCGTTGTCCGCGGGTCGATTAAGTCGAGGCAACGATAACGGTTGTCACGCAGGTTAATTAAAATGCTAAATGATTCAGTGAATGTCTTGAGTTGGCTATATGCCATGTACGCACTACCTACCCTTGGGAATTACGAGTTATGGGCTCCTCTGCTTCGTAGTGTCGTCCGAGGACTCTTCAGACGTCAGCAGTACCGCGGCCTGCGCCGGGAAGTGGTGTTGTCTTATTTGCCGCGGCAGTGTGATTTGTATTTGCTTTGATTTAACTTCACCGGCCAGCCTCGCACCGTGCAGGAGTACGTCAGGGTTAGGGTCCAAAGCCCCGCGTACATAGGATATAGTCCGGCGGATGACCTCTCTGTTGAGTTTGAAAGATGGGCTATGAAGTGTCGGATAGCCTCGGTGGAGCGTTCCCTAACAAGGTTTCCGCCACCCTGGAGATCCGTGCATGTAGCGTAACACAAGTGCACCCCTGCAGGGAAGATTAATCTATTCGAATAGCCGTGTCCACGGTAACAGGACGCTTTATGCTGAAGCTGGATCTTACCACTAGAAACTATTATTATTAAACTGTATGGTTCCGGGTTTTCTTCCTCGCGGGGATGTCGAGGAGGGGATCTCGGAGGCATTGTTAATTATTACAACTTATTATTATACAATGCTGCAGCAACTTCTGCTGCATTGTTACTTTATGCTTTATATAAACTGTTGGCTGATTCTTACCTCATGCTGCAAGACATCGTCGGAAGATGCTAGTCTTCGTTAGGCCTAGCTTCTTACCCTTGCTCTGGATTTCTGTCTTTCAGTCCACTATATACAGCCTCTTCTTTCCGTTGATACAATGCATAATGCTTAGTAGCGGACGTAAGACTCGCGGGTATACTAGATACTCACCTGCTTTATTTCCTTTACTGTTTTGCCTGATCGGCCGCTGCAGCCGACGTTGGAGTCCAGGAGTAGGAGATCCCCGATGCCGACCACCGCAACATGAAGATCCCCGGTGTCTTCTACGACGTCGAGTTCCCCGTTGACCAGGAGTAGTTTGGAGGTTCCCAGGCAGGAGGCCTCGCCTTTTCGATCTGTTGTTATTTGTGCTAGCCTTCTTAAGGCAACCTTGTATCCTTGTGTCTGTACTCAGATACTATTGCTTCCGCTGACTTTGTGCTCTCGAGCTGTTGTATTCGAGCCCTCGTGGCCCCTGGCTTGTATTAAACAGCTTGTATTATTTTATTTGTAGAGTTGTGTTGTTATATCCCACCGTGAGTCCCTGATCTCGATCGTGTACCTTGCGTGTATGATTACTGTACACGGCTTGATTTTTGGGGCGTCACAAGTTGGTATCAGAGCCGACTGCCTGTAGGGAGCCCTAACCACTCCTTGGTCGAAGTCGAGTCTAGTATTTGCAAAACTATTTTTGCTAACTTAATGTTTGGCTTACGGGCCCACATCGATGTCACTACGTGTGATATCTTTGGTATTAGGATCTTTTTCTCCATACCTATGCTCTGGGACTCTGCTCTCTTATCCTTGCTGGTAAATTTTTAACAACTCTGACTTAGGTTCACGTAACTCCTTCCTCCCGGAGACCTCTGCATTCCCGAGGATCGACTGATTCACCTGAAGATTCCGAAGATTTCTCTCCGATAAATTCACGAGAACCTACGTGTTCATCGCCTTGCAATCCCCTGCCATCGATAAGTCCGTATGGATGATTGCATCCACCTCCCGATCTGGAAAACACGATTCCCTTGTACTTAAGCATCGAATTATTCCGATGCTTCCATCATCTGATGCCCTTGCATTCTTTTTCCTTTTGGTTGAGTGCCGATACTCACACCAGATTCTTTGCGAACCACCCGACCTTTGGTGGATTATTATCCGAATAATCTTACATGGCTTCTTCCATGTGTCGATTGGATTCATTATGTGAAATACCATCCTTGCCCCTCGATGCTTTGTGTTATCATCGACAACCCCCTTGACTCTCTGCCAATACAACTTGGTCGTGTATATCGTGCTCTGCTTTCCCTTGGGAAAGATATACACCTGATACTTGTGTATCATCACGTTTTCCTTTCCATTGGTCTGTTTAACCTTTCTTGTAATGTATCTTATCTAAGCAGTGAAATTCCCTGCTTATGTAAACACTTTGGTGTGCTACATTGTCTGTACAACCAGTTACGATTGTTGATGACTTTTCGGTGACCACCGATGGACGAGAACTTTGCCAATTGGTCCGCCTCGTCTTAACGAGCAGGAAAATGGTTCTCTTTGTTCCTCGCCCTTGGCACTGATGATGTTGCCGACATAGTTGACAAGTTGTTCTCTGACAAACCTTGCATCGTGCTCGCGTGGAATGTCGCCACCCTTCTTACCTTCTGTGGGCCCATAACCCACAGTTCCACAGGATCGAAACCTGACTCTCTTGTACCCTTCTGTTCTCGAGGTTATTCCTTTTGCTTGACCTCGTATGCAATTCACGAGTCCTCTACCTTGTGATATTCCGTCCGATATCAGACTCAGTGCTTGTGTTTGATGATCGGGGCCCTTATCCCATCTTCCGTCATCGGCATCGAATATGTGCTCAACCGCTTGAAACTTCTCACGATGTACTTCCCTGATGTTAAACTCGGAAGGACTTTGTACCCCCTACCATTGAACAACCCCATTTGATGGATCTTGTATCGATCCGACCCCCTTAAGCTTTACCTCTTAACCTGTTCGTGAGTGCGATGAAGCCCCCGACGAAAGGATGAAAACCCATCGAGATGCACCGGTGTCGTGCAGTGAAGACCTCAACATGCAGGATTAAATTCTTCGAGTAGGACAACAAGAACAAGAAGAATCGTTAGAACGCGAAACCGAAACTTTACCCCTTACACTACTTTTAATTCTCGGGACGAGAATTCTTTGTAGTGGTGGAGATTTGTAACAACCTCAGAATAGGTAACAGTAATCACTACAGTGATTCCACTGTTAGTGATCATTACTGTTGATGATCAAGCCATGATCACCTTTGATCATAGCTCTGTCAAATTTCAACCCTGATAAAAATTTTGAATTTGTGTGGACTATTGAATTGCTCCAAGAATTTATGGGTGATTGATAACCATCATGCAAAAACTTAAACCAAGTCACCCTTAGTCATTAGAATAATCACAAGTCTATGTTGATTGTGAAACCAATCTTGTGGTGTCATCAAAAATTATTTTGAAAGTTAATATAAAAATGGAAATCTTAGTTGAACCAAAATAATGGAATCTATTTATAAAATGCCTAGCAATCTTAAGCCATGATAATATAGCAGTGGTTATTTTATTAAAATGGTATAGTAATATGAAATAAAATAAATGTTTGGGAATTATTAAATGGCTATGGTAAATTAAATAAACAAGTGGGAATTTTAATTAAACTAAAAATTGTGAAAGCAATTTTGTAAAATGCATAATAATCAATAGGTCATATTAAAAGTGGAATGGGATTTTATTACCATGTTTAAAAATGTTAAACAAATAAAAACAGTAGCAAAATTAGCTCCATTTAATATTTTGTGCATTGAATAAAATCTAGATGAATTTTATTGTGGGCTAAACTTTTTGTGGCATCATGTTAAAGTGTAACACTAATATAGGTGCAATTATAACATTTTACAAAAATCAAAACCTAGCTAAAATAAATTAAAACAGAAAAGGAATAGAACAAAAAGAAAAGGAAACGAAAATAAATAAATAAAACCTATACTCCGCCGGGGGCGAGGCCCACCCCGGCCCAGCCCCCTTCTCTCTCCCCCTCCCCTGTTTTCCCTCCCCTCCCCCACCTAACCCCGCCTGTCGCCATGGGCAGAAGGCACGGCGCCATGGCCCCCTCCACCTGCTCCCTCTCCCCCATCTCACCTGCCCTCCCCCCACGCCTTTGTGGATAAGGAGGCCACCACGACACCCCCCGAAGACCTAGATCACCATTCCCCCCCTTCTCCCTCGTTCTCGCTCGCCGCAACGGCCGGATCCGCCATGGGCGCAGCCGCGAGCTCGCGTGGCCAATGGCCACCTAGGGCCTCGCTGCCATGTCCGATAGCTCCGGGGTGGACATCGTCGCCTCCCAACGCGTTCAATCGAGCCAGGGAGCCGCCAAGCCACCTCCAACGTCGATTGCCTCCAAGTGCAACCCGTCCCCTCCGTCGCTCGATCCGCCACCGTCGCGGCACCCCTGGCCTCCCCGTGACCTCCTCTACATTCCCTGTGAGCGCCGCATCGCAACCCCCCTCTCTCTCTCGTGTACGTTTTGAAGACATGGATGCCATGGCCGAACTCGCACACTCCGGCCGCCGTCAGGTTCCAACCGTAGCCACCGCCTCGGCCGCGTCCGGCGTGCCTTGGTTGTGCCCCGTGCATGACCTCGGCGCGCCGCAAACCCCCCACCCCGCCGTGCCTCTGCTCCAGTAGGCGATGTGCTCACCACGGTCGCGCCCCCGCACCCCGAGCGCCCCCATGACCACTACGGCGCGCGTGCCTCACCGCGCTACACCTCCTCGCCGATGAGCCCTGTGCACCATCCGCGCCCTCTCAAGACGCCGCGCCCTCTCAGGACGATGCGCTCCGCCGTGCCCCTCGCCGCCGGCGAGCACGACGTGGGCACGGTTGTGCCAGCCGGGGCTAATCCCCATTAGTGGTTAACCCCTCTTTTTTTAGTTAAATTAAGTTAAGTGCATTTGTTAACCCTGAGTCTATTACATGTGGGCCCAACCCTTTAATTAACCCCCTGGCTTAATTAAAATTGATATTTATAAAATGTCTCTGTGACATGTGGGACCCCACTGTCATATGATTAAATATAATGGATTTATTTGTTGTGTGTATGCCAGGTGGGACCCACCGGTCAGTTGACCAGTCAAAGGCCTAGCCTATGACATGTAGGCCCCACATGTCAGGTTTGACCAGTCAACCCTGTTGTGGATAATGTTACTGTTTTAATAATAAAAATAATTCAGAAATTCTTTTTAAATGATTTAAACTTTGTATTTGAATATCTTTTAAACCGTAAGTCAGATTCAAAAACTTTATACATGAAAATTGATCAGAAAAATATAACGAATACGAATACGCTATCCGTATGTCTACCACCCCCTCTAACTTACCGAACATCGACATTCCCCCCTTCGGGCCGTCTGTCGGAAATTCCCGGTACCGATATACGTTGTCCGGATGAAAAACTTTTGTATACGAAAGTTACTCAGAACGGATCCAAGGTTACGAATACGTTACTCATACTCCCACCACACCCCTCTAACATGCCAAACGTCGAACCGTTCCCCCCTCCGGTACCGTCAGTCCGATAATTGCCCGATACCGATAAACCCTCTGAATGAATTTATTTCGAACACAAAAGTTGTTCGGAATAGATCAACTAACCCGGTTACACCACCCACACATGTGTCGGGTGTCCACGACACCTCCGGCATGATATCTCCCCCCCTCCGGACACCTTGTCCGATAATCACCCGGAGCCGGTATTTCATCCCCGGATGAATTCCCGCTCCGAGCAACGTGCATCGTACTGCGATAGAACCCCGTTTACAATTCATCTGTTATGTCTTGCATTTGTATTGCTATTATTGCTGTGTATTTATTGTTTCTTCCCCCCTTAATCTCCGGTAGACCCCGCTGCTGTCGTCGACTACACCGATGCTGAGTACGACTACTTCGTCGACGACCGTACCGCTACTGTCGAGCTTGCAGGCAAGCAGAGCCATTCTCTTCCCCAGATATCGCCTATCTTTCCGTACATTTCTTGCACTAGGCATTGTTACTGCTGCTGCTACGTTGCTTACCTATTCAATTGCATAGCCTGTCATTGTAGCCCCTTGATGTACCTTCCTTTAATCCTATGCTGCCTATTATTACTTATGCATTATTCGGCAGTAAACCCTGCGCATTGTTAGTTAGGTTTAGAATAGCGGGTCGTGATCACTCTGGGAGTGATCGCGGGAACGATATATTACAACGGCAACATGTACGGATCAATGCAGACGCCCTAGGGAACCTACAACGGCGAGACTCTGCCGAGTCGCTTCGAGTTTGACTTACGAGTGGAATGGACTCGTATTTCACTCTCGTCGGCTCAGTAGCGTAGCATCCCCGGGATGATATGAGGTTTACCTCTTTAGTTCATTCCGCTGATGTCTCTGTTAAACCTCTTTAAGTGTGCCATCGAGGGTGATACCTCCTGGTTTCACTTAACGGTAGGAACTCGAACCAACTGGTGTCCTTAAAAGTAAGAAGTCGGGCGACCCAACGGTGCCCGCGAGGGGTATTGCGACGGGACGACAGGGAGGGTACGACCAGTGTACCGGTGTGCTTGGCCCCTGATCGTTGGCCGCGAGAGTTACCAAACCACGAAAGTCGAGCTCCTCCAAGAGCACACGCGAGACAAGGTAAGGAGACGGTTCACCTTGTTGGTAACCGCAGTGACTTGGTGGGACGACGGGGCAGGCACCGATGTACTGGTGGTCCTGGCTGCTGTCGTTGTCCGCGGGTCGATTAAGTCGAGGCAACGATAACGGTTGTCACGCAGGTTAATTAAAATGCTAAATGATTCAGTGAATGTCTTGAGTTGGCTATATGCCATGTACTCACTACCTACCCGTGGGAATTACGAGTTATGGGCTCCTCTGCTTCGTAGTGTCGTCCGAGGACTCTTCAGACGTCAGCAGTACCGCGGCCTGCGCCGGAAAGTGGTGTTGTCTTATTTGTCGCGGCAGTGTGATTTGTATTTGCTTTGATTTAACTTCACCGGCCAGCCTCGCACCGTGCAGGAGTACGTCGGGGTTAGGGTCCAAAGCCCCGCGTACATAGGATATAGTCCGGCGGATGACCTCTCTGTTGAGTTTGAAAGATGGGCTATGAAGTGTCGGATAGCCTCGGTGGAGCGTTCCCTAACAAGGTTCCCGCCACCCTGGAGATCCGTGCGTGTAGCGTAACACAAGTGCACCCTGCAGGGAAGATTAATCTATTCGAATAGCCGTGTCCACGGTAACAGGACGCTTTATGCTGAAGCTGGATCTTACCACTAGAAACTATTATTATTAAAATGTATGGTTCCGGGTTTTCTTCCTCGCGGGGATGTCGAGGAGGGGATCTCGGAGGCATTGTTAATTATTACAACTTATTATTATACAATGCTGCAGCAACTTCTGCTGCATTGTTACTTTATGCTTTATATAAACTGTTGGCTGATTCTTACCTCATGCTGCAAGACATCGTCGGAAGATGCTAGTCTTCGTTAGGCCTAGCTTCTTACCCTTGCTCTGGATTTCTGTCTTTCAGTCCACTATATACAGCCTCTTCTTTCCGTTGATACAATGCATAATGCTTAGTAGCGGACGTAAGACTCGCGGGTATACTAGATACTCACCTGCTTTATTTCCTTTACTGTTTTGCCTGATCGGCCGCTGCAACCGACGTTGGAGTCCAGGAGTAGGAGATCCCCGATGCCGACCACCGCAACATGAAGATCCCCGGTGTCTTCTACGACGTCGAGTTCCCCGTTGACCAGGAGTAGTTTGGAGGTTCCCAGGCAGGAGGCCTCGCCTTTTCGATCTGTTGTTATTTGTGCTAGCCTTCTTAAGGCAACCTTGTATCCTTGTGTCTGTACTCAGATACTATTGCTTCCGCTGACTTTGTGCTCTCGAGCTGTTGTATTCGAGCCCTCGTGGCCCTTGGCTTGCATTAAACAGCTTGTATTATTTTATTTGTAAAGTTGTGTTGTGATATCACTTGGAGTAGTTTTTCAGGCCAAGGAGGATAAATCCTTCTATGAGTTCAGCTAGATGCAATTAGCCACATATTTTTCTTCACTACAGTATAAGGAATTGGTAGATGCAGACTGGTCAAGCCCAACTAAAACGCAAAAACTCCATGCCTGTTCTAGGTTACTCGTGTCCTGTCTAATTCTAATCGAACTGGTCAACATTTTCTATTAGTCATTCGTCCAATAAACTCAATGAAACATCATTACAGTTCTACAAACTATGCCTCCTTTCGTTCATAGGATAAAGGAATATCAAGAAAAAAGGAAAATCATAAAAAATGAGATGACATCTACCTTGATTCCTATAGAAAAAGAGAGGCTATTTGATTCATATGATATAATTTTTATTCATTGGGTCTAGGCTAATATTTTTTTCTCTTTTGAAATGTGAAGGATTGGTTCTGAACTTCTGATCCTACATAATAATAGAAATCTATTTCTGCAAACTAAAGGGCTTCAAAGGATTTATTTCTTCTATAAAACTCCTATCCTTTATAGTTCCTACAAAACTCATGTAAACCAGGAGGCCTAAAGCTGGAGTAAAACTCAAGGGGAACAAGAAAAATATCTATTTGCACCATAAATATCAGTGCATCCAGATATCAAACACCTCCATAGGTATCAGTAGGCCAGGTAATTAAGCACAACAAAAATTTACAGAAAGTGGGAGCACCTAAAGAAATGGTGCTGCAGAAGTAGAATCCGATAGAAAGGTGATAAGTACAAAAATGTGTGAGAGAAGAAGAAAACTCGGAGGACATGTACTTCATCAGAAGGGGCTACTAGTGCAGAAATATTGGGGTGAGCTTTTCGGACACCAATTTGCTGACGCGGGAGGTCAAAAATAGCCATGGCATAATTCCAACCTGCAGCAGCAGCATGAGGGTATTAGAAAAAAACCCTGAACAACGTAACTTTCATATTAATTCCTGGAAAACCATCCAGGGCTTAGCTACGACATTTGGATAAGCTTTTCCAAATATGAAAATCCAAGATATTTGGGGCACACACGGTTAAATGGGGGTATGATATAAGACACTTGCACACTGTATTTTGCTAATCCTGTAAGTTTGCATACAATAGAGGGTATCCCCAAAAGAAAGTTTCATATTCATGTTTTCCAGGGGAATATTTATTTTAGCAGTGCATTAAACCAAACCTGTCCTATACAAAGGAGGACCTTAAGCTAAACTTTGATTATGCGTACCACAACACGTCCTGTCGCAGCATCGACACCTCTCCAGGAGAACATCCTTCCTGTGAATAATTCAAAATCGTTAAATTCCTAATGTCTCAATGATGTTTCTCTTGGCAGAGACTTCTTCATTGGCTGCTGATGTATGCGGAGTGTGCCAATGAAATTGAAAGGAACAATACACTAATATCGTCTCCAGAGGGTAAAACAAGAACAAACATCGAACTTGAAAGTATGATGCCCTAGAAAAGTTGAAAGTATGTCGGCATTCAATAATCTTAAGCTCAAGTATTTGCATACCAAATACAAATGCAATTGTTCATATTGATGATCAGAAAACGGATAGAATGATATGGTGATTGGGCAGGTCTAATTGTTTTCGGTGGAACTGGAGGGAGTATATGGTTGATGTTTTTTTTTTGGAAAACACTACACCATTACTTTTTGCCAATGAGTGCTTGTCATTCTAGACATCGATACAGTACATCTCGTATAAACTTCTGATTACTTTTCCAAAATACAGAGATGGCAGCACTTGAATATGACAAACTCTAAAACTTGTGTTACACGAGCTCTCAAAAAGGAGATAAAAACTGGAACGACTAGGACTAGCCCTTTGGTGACACTTTTGTAAGAAGAAAGGCGAGCACAAGCCTCGAACGCAGATTGGCGGACTACGAGCACTTCAGCCTGCTCTAGCTAGCCAACTGGTCGACGCCCAGTTCTCATTTATGTAAGTTCTCAATGTTTCAACATGTTGGATACACACGTTCTGAAATGATATACTAATATATCATGATGAGCAGGCTTGGCAATTTAAAGCACAAGGGGCGGACATTAGGCAGCTAATGAGGCATTGGAACAAGCTGAAAAAATGATAAGTGGCCTTAACATACCGAAGGGCTGCAGAAGATGCTGGGGGACGGTAGTTACAGGCGCACTCCAGAACGACAGAACGAGCAAACCGTAGACAAGGACCTACCACCAGATGAATATTATGAGACTCACCCGACATTATATATGTCATATATAACAGAGAACAAAAACTACAACGAAGAATCACCTTGGCACCCATCAGAACTTTGGCATATTTTTCATGTAGAGACTGCTTCCCCTCGGCATCCGTCTGTTGCACTGTAAAATCGAATGAAAATAACATTGGTCAGGAATTTGGTAGTCAGCTAACATGAGAGGAAATATCACAACCGCACCCATGATGCCACCGATTAGGGGAACTGAATGTTCAATGTAGCAGGCCAAGGGTTCAACTCTTACTTTTGGATAGCTCCTTCTCTTTAGCAGCAGCCACACGCTTGAGCTTCGCAGACTGCGCAAACGTCGAGGGCCTGCAACATCAACAGGGAAAGAATCGGTCACGTTGTAGAAATAAAAATTCTGAAGAACTACTCCATCAGAACCACCAAATCAAGAAGACAGAGGACATGGAGACAGCAAGGAAATCGCCTACGTTGACAGTAGGCTGGCCTCCTGGAGAATCTGCTTGATTTCCAGCCGTAGCTTGAGCTGCGCATCGCTTACTGATCCCCTCTGGAACATATAAACCGGTCAGGACAACAACATGAACCTGAACATCATAACCAACGGTCGAAACTGCACAATGCGGCAGATCCACGAATCCTCCTCGATTCGGCACATATATCGATTATTCTCTTTGATAAAGAGTAGGGTCTCTGGGAAATCGCCGCGAAATTCATCGCGCGAGGGGGTGGGGGGTGGGGGAGGAGCAACTTGCGCTGACCTTCTTGGCGAGATCGAGCATGCTGTCGAGCACATGCAGCGCGCAGACGACGAGGAAGACGAAGATGGCCGCCAGGCCCATGGCCGCCGGTGGCGAGCGGGACGGCGCCGCCGCGTTTGGGGAGGTGGTGGTGGGTTCGTGGGGTGGGTCTCCGTTGTGCGCGTGCGCTCCCGACCGAGCCAGGTAGGGTGCCTTGTGCTCTCCGTGGAGCAATCCCAGCCGTTGGTTGCTTGGCCATCGGCCGATGATCTATCGCGCTCGACGGTCCAGATTGTTTTAGGAGGCCAGATAGGAGACGGAAGGGAAAGGCACCACCAACCGGAGAGGCGAAGCGAGGAAATCCATGGCGATGTCGAGCACGGAGAAGAAGACGGCGGCGGAGATGGTCGCGGCGCTGGAGCTGCACCGCCACCCCGACGGCGGCTTCTACGTGGAGACCTTCCGCGACTCCTCCCTCGCGCTCCCCAAGTCCGCGCTCCCGCCCCAATGTAAGCTCCTCCACGGATTTACTCACTGCAGCTTTAGGGGTTCGTCTAGATCTCTTGATCTCGCGGTGGGCTTGTGCGCTCTGCCATTAGCGCACTCGGAGAATTGTACAATGCTCCACTTGCAGTGGCTCTTCAGTTTTTGTTAGTAGCCGCAATCCATTTTGTGAACTGGGGTTCAGTTCAGTGATGGTAATTAGTTGGATTTAGATCAGGAAACAGCGCAATTGTCTTTAAGTCTTGCATGATTGCTTGGTTGGGGCCAGTGCTCGTGAGATATGCCTGTATAATCCACTGAAGACAGCAAAGCCAGTATTTTATTTGGTTATGAAAGTTGCTGTTAATTCTCAAATATGATCCTTCTGAGTTGTTTAATTCAGTTTCATAATTCTCCATCCAGTGGTGGTTGTGGACAAAGATTAAGCTCTTTCCCGGTCACTCACGAGCCTATTGCATCTTTAAGTACTTCCCGATTTCAGTGTGCAGGCACGAATTTATTGTTTATCATGCTTAGAAAATTGTTGCTTATGTGCTACGTATTTTCTAATTCAGAAAAAATATTTTATGTCATTATTTCTTGAGTTAGCACATTGATAATATCAAACAATGAGCAATGTGTGGACTTATAAATTTCCTGTGCTTGTAACTCCATGTATATTGATGTCTTCTTCCACCTCAAAACAATTCAAGGTAAGAATAAATGTACGAATAAGAAACTACATTTGTAAATATCAAGAAAATTAATTTTCCATGTTTGATTTATGTTAGTAGAGCATGCTTTGTACCTACACTATAGCTAGTGTTAGAAACTGTAGTGGTTACTTTTAGTGGAGAAACTGTGCACTAAGGGACTCAGGGTTATCCAAACTGTTTGGGATGTGTAAACCCCATGTTACTAAACCCTGACTTATTGCTAGAGAAAATACAAGCAGACTTGCTATTTATGTTTGTGATGCAGTCTATGTTTTAATATCATTGTAGAAATAACGTGAGCATGGCCCAAACTTGGCATATGTCATATGTGCCTTACTGTTTATGTGATTTCCTAACTGCTCGATAGGTTTGTAGAATGAAAGCCTTCTTTATGATCTCCAACATATAGTTTAATCCATCAGATTTTTCTTGTTGAAAACATCCGTCAGTTAGTGCTAGTTTTCTGAACCGTGCATGCGGATCTGCTTATTTATGAGCATTAATCAATTAACTTATGTTGAGAAGTTCCTTATCTTATCATTCCACCTTTTTTCTGGCCAAGTATATTATGCATATCATAACCAAGCCAAAACGTTAGTTGTCAACATATACTATCAAAATGTGTGACTTGGTGAAATCAGCCTAGCACTTTATATTGTTCTTTTATGCTCCTATTTTGTTGTACGACTCAGCTTAGCCAAATTTGTGCTGTAATTCTGCCGTAACTTGTGGGTTGGGGGCTATGACAATACACATCAAGATTCAAAGGATTTATCATCCTTGTGCCTATGAGCCCTCCTATCAGAAGAACGGGACACTTAATTATCTCTGTTATTTCACATGAGCCATCAAATGTTATAACAAACAGACTAAATAACTGAGATACTCATACCTATGGCACCATGCACTCAAAACATTCATAATTGCTAATATGAGTGTAATGTCTAGACATTTCTGATATGTGTTAGTTTCTAAAGTTGGTAACAATAAAACTCATATGTTGATCACTTGATTGTGCTGAGGTTTCTGAAGAATGGCTTCTGTTAAGCAATACTTCTTTCCTAATTTGTTGTTTTGTGTTTAATTCTTGTAGATAAGGTGGACCGTGCTGTGAGTAGTGCAATCTATTTCCTGCTGCCTGCTGGGGAGATTGCTCGGCTCCACCGCATCCCTTGCGCCGAGACATGGCACTACTACATGGGGGAGCCTCTCACGGTCTACAAACTTAGTGCAAAACAAAACTGCTGATCATCTTCTAAGCATACCGCCTGTCTTAACCAATAATACCCATTTCAGGTATTTGAGGTGCATGATGATGGGCAAGTCAAGATGACAGTAGTCGGCCCCGATCTGCGGAAAGGGCAGAGGCCGCAGTACACTGTCCTTCCGAATGTGTGGTTTGGTGCCTTCCTGACCCATGACATCCAATCCTTCAGCCAAGATGGTAGTGCTTTCGTTAAGACACCTGAAAGGGACCCTGACCTGCACTATTCTTTCGTTGGAGTGACCTGTGCTCCGGCGTTCCAGTACGAGGATGATGAATTGGCCACACGCGACGGAATGAAATCCTTGGCTCCTAATGCGGAAGCTTTCATCAATTACCTTGTTCCGGCTTAGTGCATTGCTGCTGCAAGTAGCCTGTTCTTTGCGATGAACACTGTCTATATGCTAGTTATTGAAATTCAGTGTGTATGCTATGACGTCCAATTATTTAACTTAGAGAGTACTTTAGTTCGGAAGTTGATGTCCATGTAATCATGTTGCTCTAGTTTAGTATGGAAAGTTCAGTACGGAAATAGCTTTTGGATCCCGAGCTCCATGGCTCCCTTAATTTTGAAAATTCAAAAATCTAATTCTTAGGTTTTCAAAAAAATCTGAAAAAAAAAACAAAGACATACATATGGACGTATATTACTTGTTTGCAAAGTTTCACGGTGAAATATGTTTGTATGCAAGCTGCAAAAAAAAATGCAAAAATCTTGTATTTCTAGCACACGTACTGGCATATGCACCCACTAATTCAAAAATCCAAAACAAAATGCAAAGCAATTCCAAAAAACCCGAAATTTTGTGGAACGCAACATACTCATGCAAGTGACATCCGTGCAAAATTTCAGGGTATTTCGACATTCGATTTTTGAAAACCAACGTAACACGAAATTCTTGATGAATAGTGCCGTTTTCCAAAAACCCTCACAGTCCCAAAATTTGTCATTTTTGAATTGGATTACTCGAATGTTCAAACTTCACGAAACTTGCCATGCACTTCGCACATATGACCATCTTGCATCATACAAAAAATCTGATTTTTTTGGTTTTGTTTACTTTTTGAAAAACTGTTTTCAATAATAACAGGTGCATATGCCCGCGCTATCAAAAAAGCCACTCTCATGAATTTGTCTTTTTTTAAGCTCACACCAAAGCGTATTTCATCATGAAATTTTCCAAAAATATTGTATACACCTCAATGTTCATGCGTATTTTTTTTTCAGAATTTTTTGAATCTCAAAAATATGTTTTTTGAATTTGTTCAAAAGCGCGCTCACTGGAGCTCGGGATCCAAAAATCCCCACTTAGTTCAGTATGCTTTGCTCGTGTTTCTTCGGAGAAAATACCATCCATTTGGATAGGGAAACGCTCTTCTTCATCAGGCGGACCCGCACGCTGCGTTCGCCGCCCTCCGATTGTTCGATGCATTTTTATCGGACGACTCTGGACACACGGGAGACACGAGCCAGTTTGCAACAGGCAGCCTGTTGCCAACGCAGCTTTGCAACATGTAGCCTGTTGCAGACCGGGTGAAGGCGAGGAGCGATCGAAGAGGCTAGCAACAACGATGGTTGTTGTGTGGCGATCGGCTTACCCGCCGCGATGACAAGTAGGGAAAGCGACGACCGATAGAGGGGGAGCGGCAACGGTGGATTCAGGCGGCTGGCGGAAATCACATCTGTACAGCGTGAGCAGCCGCCATGGCGGAGACAGCCATGGCTCGGGCAGGGAGGATAGGAGGCCGCGAGCGAGCATGCTCGTGCGGAGGAGAGAAGAGAGAGGAAGGAGAGTTGTGGCGATGCAGGAGAATCTCGCCGGCGGTGGGTGCCGATTTGATGAAGAAAAGCTTTGCAGCAGAGGTCTTGTTGCAATGATTCGACCGCAACAGAGCTTCTGTTACAAATACTTGCTCTTCTGGGTGCTTGCGGACGGCTGGTTTTTTTTACGGTGCTCATTTGATGAGATTTTTTTTGCAATAGGTCCGACTGCAACAAAGCCTCTGTTGCAAAGCTCGCAGCGGTGCTCGGGGAAAAGAAACAATGAAAAAAAAATAGCGTGGCCCTGAAAATACGCTATTAGCGTGCTATTATCGAGACATTATACATAGATTCATTTAGCGAGCCATTGCCCAAAACGCTATAGCGTGCTATTAGCGACGGTATAGCGTGCTATTTTTTTATTGAAAAGAAACGAAAAAAAATGCTCAGAGGCCATTGCAACAGAGGCCCGAACGTAACAGAGCCTCTGTTGCAAGGCTCGTTCCGTTATGTGTGCGCGCGATCGAACGGTCACTGTTTAACCTATCGTACGGTTAAACAACCGGCGAATAATTTTGAAACTACGACCGGTGGACGCGTAGCGCTGCCCTTTGTGATATGTGTTTTAGTTTATGTTCTGTGGGTGGCGTTTTTAACAGCAAACAAAAGAGAATGAACTAGTGATAGCACTCATAACTTACAAACAAAAGCATGGATCACCAAAATTTAAATGGAACCCTTCATGTGACTTCCAAATTAGAGTTGCCGTGATCTCCACATGATAAGTTACGAAGCAGCGTTGGTTCCACTTAGCCCATGTTTTCTCTTGGATGATGGAATGTTAGTTTTTAGGTGTTATTTTCCATGAACTTTGTAATAATATTTTTTGGTGCCGTTGAGATGTATAGGTTGAAAAGGCTAAGAAAATTTCACTTAAAAGATAGATAGAGCTCTCATAGTGGCTAACCTATCAAAGGACCAAGCTCATAACCACACGACTCTTAGCTATTGACCTACCGGAGGATCCATGATTTCATGCCACTGTATACCACACAACTCTCTTATAAGGAGCAAGTCTTTCCTAAGAAATCACTCATTCATTTGCTTACTTGTCCTATTTCATTTTGAATATTTGTTGCATCTCCGCACAAAGGGGATTGAATTTGATAAACATGGGCATGGAAGGCACCGGGAGTTGTTGATGGATAACTCGAATGACAATATCCACAAGCCGTCCTTAGTTCCGAGCCGCCGCCACTTGCTCTATCGGCTCAGGTGTTTTTGGTGCGCCTCATCCCTGTGCTTAAGAGAAGACCAAGATGTTGCAGTTGTGATGTACACCACATTCTCATGCCATCTCAGATGAACTAGCACTCATATTGATCCTACATCAATAACTATGTGGTGAAGAGGCAGAAGAAGAGGAGAGCTCAGAGAAACAAGGCAGAATGGTTACCCGATGGATCGAACTTTCCAGCCTTAAGAGTTAATTAAGTCTGAGCACCGAGGTCACCTAATTTCGTCAACAAATTGTTTTTACCGATTCATCAACAATTTTTGATTGCATCCCAGATCCCATGACCTTGTAACTAGTGAACTAAGGATGTGTTTGGTTCGAGGGATGAGATAGGGTGGTTGTGGGTATCCCCAACCACTTGGTAAGGGTTAGCCCTTTTTTTTGTTTGGTTGGAAGGATTAAATTGTCCCATGTTTTGTTTGGTTGAAAGAGCTATCCCTAACCCAGCCGCACGCACTCCTCCTTCTCCTCCTCCGCACGCCTCCTCCCTCTTCTCCAGCCGCGAGCCTCGCCCACCTCCTCCTTCTTCTCCAGCCGCGAGCCCCGCCCACCTCATCCTCCTCCTCCAGCCCCTCCCTCCCTCCTCCTCCTCCTCCTCCTCCAACCCCGTCCTCCTCCTCCTCCTCCTCCTCCTCTGGCCCCTCCCTCCTCCTCCGGCCCCTCCCTCCTCCTCCCGCCTGCCCTCCTCCACCCGTCTGCCCTCCTCCTTCCAGCCGCGAGCGGCGCACGACGGCGGCGCTGTGCTATCCCTCCGCCTCCTCTGGCCCCGCCCTCCTCCCCCCCCCCCCCGCCTGCCCTCCTCCTTCCAGCCATGAGCGGCGCACACCGGCGGCCCCGCTGCCCATCCAGCCGCGAGCGGCGCACTGCGGCGGGGGCGCTGTCCTTCCCCTCCGCCTCCCGCTCTCCGTCTCCCGCACCCTCCTTCCCCTCCACCTCCCGTTCTGGGCAGCCAACGCAGAAGGGATAGCGCGACCCGGTTGATTTTGGCGGCTGGTGGTATCCCTTTTTTTGAAGAATATTCCAAGCATCTGGTTGACTCTATCCCTCTTTGGCCCAGATCCAAACAAGTGGTATCCACTATAAAAGAGGGCTATCCCTGTCCCTGAGAGGATAGCCCTCAAACCAAACACATCCTAACAATTAGAGCACCCATGCATGCAATTTGTAACTATTGTGTTCCCATGTACTCTCACGCTCCTCCTCGGATACTGGTGGAGTTGTGATATGGTTCACTCGAAGCTAGCCGTTGGTTGCGCCACATAAAATTGTTACTGCTTATTGTGATGCCTGCGCGCTAGTCGTGGATGCCCGAGTGCATCACGAGCACAACGTCGTCCCTATGGGCAAATGGGGCCCTCCTTTGTACTCTGCATGTCGCTTCCACCACACAGTAAGCTTGCCTTATGTCGATGCGGATTTAGGCATTCTCCTGGTCGTCGATCTCGCGTTGGGCTTGTGTGGTCTTAATTAGTCAACTCTAACAAGAGAGAGCTTCAAGAATGCCGAAAATAATAGCCCGAGAGTTTTTAGTGTTTGTTAGTAGTTGCAATCCATTTCATTAACTGGAGTTAGATTAATTGATGGTAAATAGATCAATTTAGATGAGGAACAACATCAAACAAAGCAAATAATTGAGACACGCATACATATCGTAGTAAGCCTTGTCTTGTGCATACCCTCAGATACCTTTTCAAGCATCATGCATTCAAAACATCCATAATTGGCTACTATAAGTGCAATGCCTAGTCTGAATGTGTTAATTTTCAAAGTTCATAACAAGGAACTCATATGTTGATCACTTGATTGTACTAAGGTTTCTGAAGAATAGAATATGTTAAGTAATAGTTCTTTCCTAAAAAATTACTTTGTGTATAATTCTTGTAGATCATGTGGACCATGTTGTGAGCAGTGCAATCTATTTACTGTTGCCTGCTAGGAGACCGCTCGGTTCCACCGCATCCCTTGTGTTGAGACATGGCACTACTACATGGTGGAACCTCTCATGGTCTACAAACTTACTAGGAAAAAAATCCTTGATCATTTTCTAAGAAGCCTCTCATTTTTACCCATAATACCCATTTTAGTTTTTTTTAAACGAGGCAAAAGCTTTGCCTTATATTGATATAGAAAAAGAGAGTTGGCCCGTTTATAAGGAAAACATGCCAAAAACCGTACAACACAACACCACACGCCAGCCCCGAGGTTGCGCTCCACACGGGTCGACGACCAACTAGGTCGACACCACACCTCAACGCAACAAGAGGTATTTGAGGTGCATGATGATAGTAGTCGGACAGTAGTCGGACCTGATCCGTGGAAAGGGAATAGACCACAGTAAACAATCCCTCCTAATATGTGGTTTGGTGCCTTTCTGACCCTCGACATTGAGTCCTTCACCGGAGACGGTAGTGCTTTCGTTAAGACATCTGAAAGGGAACCTGACCTGCAATATTCTTTTGCTGGACTGACCTACGCTCCAATGTTCCAGTACAAGGATGATGAACTGGTCACACTCGATGGAATGAAAATCTTTCCTCCTAACGCGGAAGCTTTTTCATCAACTACCGTCTTTCGTCTTAGTATGGAAGCTCTGATACCATGTAGAGAGATTGCAAACCCCAATAGGATGGCCTGTCATGTATATATATATATATAGCAGCCAGGGGAATACAAGGCTTGGTGTACAAGTAAAGTACAAGGAGACCTATACATATTCTATGCACATACGTACTCCCTCCGGTCCTTTTTACTCCGCGTATTAGATTTTTGTCAAGTCAAACTTCACAAAGTTTGACCATATTTATATTAAAAATATCAAAATTTATAATACAAAATATATATATACTATGAAACTAAATTTGATGATGAATCTAACAATATCAATTTGACATTGTGAATGTTAATATTTTTCTCTATAAGCTTGGTCAAAGTAGAGTTTCTTTGACTTCAGACAAAACTTATATGCAGACTAAAAAGGACCGGAGGGAGTATATCTCAACAGGAACATCTTGAAATATTAGCATAACATTCACCTTAAGATTTGGTGTGAACTAACTTGTGTATTTAATTTAAATGTATCATTCATGTGAGTTCCGAAATAGTGTCATTGTGATCGCCACAAGATTAGTTTATGTGATATGTTGGTTCTACTTAACGGGTGTTTGCTCTTTGATGATAGAGTGTTGATCTTTATTTACTTTGTAATAAATAAATAAGAAATATTTGTTGTCCAGGTGCATCATCTTGAATTAGAGGTTGGAAGACTATTAAAATTAAAGAAATTCAAAAAAAAATCTGAACTATTAAACATCTCACTACGGCACAGCACGCATACGCCGACGGCCGGAAACCGTCGGCGTAGAGCCAAATGCCGTCGGCGTAGGCTTACGCCGAGGGCCGTCGTCGGCGTATCACCGTCGGCTTAGGTTTTCTTCGGGTTAGCCTCCGATGTCGTCGGCGTAGAAATATACGCTGACGGTCAGGCCGTCGGCGTATGCTAGGTGGGGTCCACGCAGAGACTAACGGCTGTTTGGCCTGGTGGTCAGCTACATCGACGGCCTGGCCGTAGGCGTATCCTCGTTCAAAAAAATATTTTTTTCATATTTAAATTTTATTTTATTAATTTTTATTTTTATTGCTACGCCGACGGCCTGGCCGTAGGCGTAACCCTGTTTGATTTTATTTTAAAAAAATCATTTTTTTTTACTTTAAAAATTAAAAATTATTATTTTTATTTCTATGCCGACGGCATGGCCGTAGGTGTATCTCCGTTTGGAAAAAAATCAATTTTTATTTATTTTATTTTTATTAGTTTTTCTATATATTTTTATACACATTTTTCTTAATCTAAGATCATTATGCTTAATCTCAGGTCAAATTGACCTTTGTGGTCAAACTTCCCCAAGGGTCACCCATTCTCATACTACTTCAGCCCCAGCACGCTTAACTTCTAAGTTTCATTCAACACCTACCCCAACTCGCTTAAGAGACAATTGTTAATATATGTATCATATCAATCCTATTAAACCTTGTTGATGTCTATGGTGTGATGAAATTATGAAAAAAAAATTGAAACTTATAAACCGGTTACCTATTATATTTTGAACAATTTTAAAATATTTTTTTGAATATATATATATTTTTTTAATTTTGAAAATCCATTTTTCATTTTCCGAGTGACAAAAGTAGGTTTTTTTTGTGAAGATTCTATCAAATATTTGATGTAAACTTGAACCACTTTATTTTTGTAAAATACTAGACCATATTTTATTTACAAATTGACCAAAGTTTCCATGTAATATGTTTTTTATATACCTCTTCTCAAAAAGACAAAATTCCGCAAATTCAGCTGGAACGGGGTCAAATTTGAACTACATGTGCTTAATAGTTTGCTCTTTATTTTTTGAAAAAATCATTTCTAGATACACAAATATTCATTTAATCAGGGATCCACCAAGATTTTTGTAAGATTCCACCCCTATCTATTACCGGTCACGCCCTCCGTTTTGACCACTTTTTGAAATTGACAAAAATAATTCAAAAAAAATGTAAAACCTTGGCGTTGCATCCTAATTTATGTCTTACTAACCATACAAAACAACAAACTTAAAATAAGGCAAATATCTTATAAAAGCCTTTTCAAAACGAGCTATTGAGTATGAAGATTCATTACTTTCAAGCCAAATGACCGATGTTATACCTAGTTTCAAAGGATAGTTTTACCAAATGATCTCATATTTTGCACATGTGTGTATATTATATTAGCCAACAAGTTTGTCAAAAGAAGTTTTTATTTTCTTTGCACGAAAAATACATTTTTCATTTTTCGAGTGACAAAAGTAGGGGGTTTTTGTGAAGGATCTACCAAATATTTGATGTCAACTTGAACCACTTTATTTTTGTAAAATACTAAACCATATTTTATTTACAATTGACCAAAGTTTCCATGTAATATGTTTTTTATATACCTCTCTTGAAAAAGACAAATTTCCGCAAATTCAGCTGGAACGGGGTCAAATTTGAACTACATGTGCTTGATAGTTTGCTCTTTATTTTTTGAAAAAATCATTTATAGATACACAAGTAGTCATTTCATCAGGTATTCACCAAGACTTTTGTAAGATTCCACCCCTATCTATTACCGGTCATGCCCTCCGTTTTGACCACTTTTTGAAATCGACAAAAATAATTAAAAAAAAATGTAAAATCTCCGCGTTGCATCCTAATTTATGTCTTAGTTATCATACAAAACAACAAACTTGGAATAAGGCAAATATCTTAGAAAAATCTTTTCAAAATGAGCTATCGAGTATAAAGATTCATGACATTTCAAGCCAAATGACCGATGTTATAGCTAGTTTCAAAGGATAATTTTTCCAAATGATCTCATATTTTGCACATTAATGTATATTATATTAGCCAACAAGTTTGCTAAAGTAAATTTTTATTTTCTTTGCACGAAAAATCTATTTTTCATTTTCCGAGTGACAAAAGTAGGGGTTTTTTGTGAAGTCTCTACCAAATATTTGATGTCAACTTTAACCACTTTATTTTTGTAAAATACTAGACCATATTTTATTTACAATTGACCAAAGTTTTCATGTAATATGTTTTTTATATACCTCTTCTGACAAAGACAAATTTCCGAAAAATTTAGCTAGAAAGGGGTCAAATTTGAACTACATGTGCTTAATAGTTTACTCTTTATTTTTTGAAAAAATCATTTCTAGATACACAAGTAGTCATTTCATCAGGTATCCGCCAAGACTTTTGTAAGAATCCACCATATCTATTACCGGTCATGCCCTCCGTTTTGACCACTTTTTGAAATCGACAAAAATAATTTAAAAAAATGAAAAAACCTTCGCGTTGCGTCCTAATTTATGTCTTACTTATCATACAAAACAACAAACTTAGAATAAGGCAAATATCTTATGAAAGCCTTTTCAAAATGAGCTATCGAGTATGAAGATTCATGACTTTCAAACCAAACGACCGATGTTATAGCTAGTTTCAAAGGATAGTTTTCCCAAATGATCTCATATTTTGCACTTGTGTGTATATTATATTAGCCAACAAGTTTGTCAAAAGAAGTTTTTATTTTCTTTGCACAAAAAATTTATTTTTCATTTTCCGAGTGACAAAAGTAGGGGGTTTTTGTGAAGGATCTACCAAATATTTGATGTCAACTTTAACCACTTTATTTTTGTAAAATACTCAATCATATTTTATTTACAATTGACCAAAGTTTCCATGTAATATGTTATTTATATACCTCTTCTGAAAAAGACAAATTTCCGCAAATTCAGCTGGAACGGGTCAAATTTGAAGTACATGTGCTTGATAGTTTGCTCTTTATTTTTTGAAAAAATCATTTATAGATACACAAGTAGTCATTTCATCAGGTATCCACCAAGACTTTTGTAAGATTCCACCCCTATCTATTACGGGTCATGCCCTCCGTTTTGACCACTTTTTGAAATCGACAAAAATAATTCAAAATAAATAAATAAAATGTAAAACCTTCGCGTTGCATCCTAATTTATGTCTTAGTAACCATACAGAACAACAAACTTTGTAATAAGACAAATATCTTATAAAAGTCTTTTCAAAATGAGCTATCAAGTATGAAGATTCATGACTTTCAAGCCAAATGACCGATGTTATAGCTAGTTTCAAAGGATAGTTTTCCCAAATGATCTCATATTTTGCACATGTGTGTATATTATATTAGCCAACAAGTTTGTCAAAGGAAGTTTTTATTTTCTTTGCACGAAAAATCCATTTTTCATTTTCCGAGTGACAAAAGTAGGTTTTTTTGTGAAGGATCAACCAAATATTTAATGTAAACTTGAACCACTTTATTTTTGTAAAATATTAGACCATGTTTTATTTACAATTGACCAAAGTTTCCATGTAATATGTTTTTTATATACCTCTTCTCAAAAAGACAAAATTCCGCAAATTCAGCTGGAACGGGGTCAAATTTCAACTACATGTGCTTAATAGTTTGCTCTTTATTTTTTGAAAAAATCATTTCTAGATACACAAATATTCATTTAATCAGGGATCCACCAAGATTTTTGTAAGATTCCACCCCTATCTATTACCGGTCACGCCCTCCGTTTTGACCACTTTTTGAAATTGACAAAAATAATTCAAAAAAAATGTAAAACCTTGGCGTTGCATCCTAATTTATGTCTTAGTAACCATACAAAACAACAAACTTAAAATAAGGCAAATATCTTATAAAAGCCTTTTCAAAACGAGCTATTGAGTATGAAGATTCATGACTTTCAAGCCAAATGACCGATGTTATACCTAGTTTCAAAGGATAGTTTTACCAAATGATCTCATATTTTGCACATGTGTGTATATTATATTATCCAACAAGTTTGTCAAAAGAAGTTTTTATTTTCTTTGCACGAAAAATACATTTTTCATTTTTCGAGTGACAAAAGTAGGGGGTTTTTGTGAAGGATCTACCAAATATTTGATGTCAACTTGAACCACTTTATTTTTGTAAAATACTAAACCATATTTTATTTACAATTGACCAAAGTTTCCATGTAATATGTTTTTTATATACCTCTCTTGAAAAAGACAAATTTCCGCAAATTCAGCTGGAACGGGGTCAAATTTGAACTACATGTGCTTGATAGTTTGCTCTTTATTTTTTGAAAAAATCATTTATAGATACACAAGTAGTCATTTCATCAGGTATTCACCAAGACTTTTGTAAGATTCCACCCCTATCTATTACCGGTCATGCCCTCCGTTTTGACCACTTTTTGAAATCGACAAAAATAATTAAAAAAAATGTAAAATCTTCGCGTTGCATCCTAATTTATGTCTTAGTTATCATACAAAACAACAAACTTGGAATAAGGCAAATATCTTAGAAAAATCTTTTCAAAATGAGCTATCGAGTATAAAGATTCATGACTTTCAAGCCAAATGACCGATGTTATAGCTAGTTTCAAAGGATAATTTTTCCAAATGATCTCATATTTTGCACATTAATGTATATTATATTAGCCAACAAGTTGCTAAAGTAAATTTTTATTTTCTTTGCACGAAAAATCTATTTTTCATTTTCCGAGTGACAAAAGTAGGAGTTTTTTGTGAAGTCTCTACCAAATATTTGATGTCAACTTGAACCACTTTATTTTTTAAAAATACTAGACCATATTTTATTTACAATTGACCAAAGTTTCCATGTAATATGTTTTTTATATACCTCTTCTGACAAAGACAAATTTCCGCAAATTTAGCTAGAAAGGGGTCAAATTTGAACTACATGTGCTTAATAGTTTGCTCTTTATTTTTTGAAAAAATCATTTCTAGATACACAAGTAGTCATTTCATCAGGTATCCGCCAAGACTTTTGTAAGAATCCACCATATCTATTACCGGTCATGCCCTCCGTTTTGACCACTTTTTGAAAATCGACAAAAATAATTAAAAAAAATTAAAAAACCTTCGTGTTGCGTCCTAATTTATGTCTTAATTATCATAAAAAACAACAAACTTAGAATAAGGCAAATATCTTATAAAAGCCTTTTCAAAATGAGCTATCGAGTATGAAGATTCATGACTTTTAAAGCCAAACGACCGATGTTATAGCTAGTTTCAAAGGATAGTTTTCCCAAATGATCTCATATTTTGCACATGTGTGTATATTATATTAGCCAACAAGTTTGTCAAAAGAAGTTTTTATTTTCTTTGCACAAAAAATTTATTTTTCATTTTCCGAGTGACAAAAGTAGGGGGTTTTTGTGAAGGATCTACCAAATATTTGATGTCAACTTTAACCACTTTATTTTTGTAAAATACTCAATCATATTTTATTTACAATTGACCAAAGTTTCCATGTAATATGTTATTTATATACCTCTTCTGAAAAAGACAAATTTCCGCAAATTCAGCTGGAACGGGTCAAATTTGAAGTACATGTGCTTGATAGTTTGCTCTTTATTTTTTGAAAAAATCATTTATAGATACACAAGTAGTCATTTCATCAGGTATCCACCAAGACTTTTGTAAGATTCCACCCCTATCTATTACGGGTCATGCCCTCCGTTTTGACCACTTTTTGAAATCGACAAAAATAATTCAAAATAAATAAATAAAATGTAAAACCTTCGCGTTGCATCCTAATTTATGTCTTAGTAACCATACAGAACAACAAACTTTGGAATAAGACAAATATCTTATAAAAGTCTTTTCAAAATGAGCTATCAAGTATGAAGATTCATGACTTTCAAGCCAAATGACCGATGTTATAGCTAGTTTCAAAGGATAGTTTTCCCAAATGATCTCATATTTTGCACATGTGTGTATATTATATTAGCCAACAAGTTTGTCAAAGGAAGTTTTTATTTTCTTTGCACGAAAAATCCATTTTTCATTTTCCGAGTGACAAAAGTAGGGATTTTTTTGTGAAGGATCAACCAAATATTTAATGTCAACTTGAACCTCTTTATTTTTGTAAAATATTAGACCATGTTTTATTTACAATTGACCAAAGTTTCCATGTAATATGTTTTTTATATACCTCTTCTGAAAAAGACAAATTTCCGCAGATTCAGTTGGAACGGGGTCAAATTTGAACTACATGTGCTTGATAGTTTGCTCTTTATTTTATTTTTAAATCATTTCTATATACACAAGTAGTCATTTCATTAGGGATCCACCAAGATTTTTGTAAGATTCCACCCCTATCTATTACCGGTCATGCCCTCCGTTTTGACCACCTTTTGAAATCGACAAAAATAATTCAAAAAAAATAAAAAAATGTAAACCTTCGCGTTGCATCCTAATTTATGTCTTAGTAACCATACAAAACAACAAACTTGGAATAAGACAAATATCTTATAAAAGTCTTTTCAAAATGAGCTATCGAGTATGAAGATTTATGATTTTCAAGTCAAATGACCGATGTTATAGCTAGTTTAAAGGATAGTTTTCCCAAATGATCTCATATTTTTCACATGTGTGTATATTATACTAGCCAACAAGTTTGCAAAGGAATTTTTTATTTTCTTTGCAAGGAAAATCTATTTTTTATTTTCCGAGTGACAAAAGTAGGGGTTTTTTGTGAAGGATCTACCAAATATTTGATGTCAACTTGAACCACTTTATTTTTGTAAAATACTAGACCATATTTTATTTACAATTGACCAAAGTTTCCATTTAATATGTTTTTTATATACCTCTTCTGAAAAAGATAAATTTCCGCAGATTCAGCTGGAACGGGGTCAAATTTGAACTACATGTGCGTGATAGTTTCCTCTTTATTTTTTCAAAAAATCATTTATAGATACACAAGTAGTCGTTTCATCAGGGATCCACCAAGATTTTTGTAAGATTCCACCCCTATCTATTACATGTCATGCCCTCCGTTTTGACCACTTTTTGAAATCGACAAAAATAATTCAAAAAAATAAAAAAATGTATAACCTTCGCTTTGAAATCACCGTTTGAATTTTTTTATTTTTTTAGTTATTATTTTTATTTTGTAGGGAAAAAATACGCCAAGGGCATTGCCGTCGGCATAGGTCCATTTGAATATTTTTATTTTTATTTTCAAAAAAAATATAGTTATTATTTTTATTTTGTAGGAAAAAATATGCCGATGGCATTGCCGTCGGCGTAGGTCCATTTGAATATTTTTATTTGTTATTTATTTATTTATTTCAAATAATTTGTAGTTATTATTTTTATTTTGTAGGAAAAAACAATACGCCGAGGGCATTGCCGTCGGCGTAAGTCCATTTGAATATATTTTTTTATTTTTTTAGTTATTATTTTTATTTTGTAGGAAAAAAATACGCCGAGGGCATTGCCGTCGGCATAAGTCCATATGAATATATATTTTCAAAAGAAATTATTATTTTTATTTTGTAGGAAAAAAAATACGCCGACGGCATTGCCGTCGGCGTAGGTCTTGTGCCGTTAGGTTGTCTGACGACGTTGCGTGTTTGGTTTTTACGCCGACGGTTGCCGTCGGCGTAGCTTACCTGCGCCGACGGTCACGCAGGTACCTTTCCATTCTCAAGATCTACGCCGACGGCCCCGATATTTGGCCGTAGGCGTTTGCGTGTTGTGCCGTAGTGTCTTGAATGTGTTTAAAAATACATTTTAAAAACCGTGAGCATGTGCTTCCGAGTGTAAAAATGCCACCACCAAATCCTTTTGAAAAAAGAAAAGGCAAGAAAATTGATTATTTATCACAGCGGCTGATCAACTAGAGGACCCAGTTCATAACCAAATGATTCTTAGCCATTTACCTACCGGAGGACTAATGACTTCACGCCGGTCTACCAAACAACTCTATATAAGGATGAAGTCCGCCACACAACTCATTTGTAAGGAGTAAGGTTTCCCTTGCGAATAACTCATTTCGTGTATTAAAATCATATTTATTTTTGCTTCTCTGTTCACTAGGTATTTGAATTTGATAGTGTAGGCATAGAAAGCATCAGGAACTATCCATGAATATATGGAATTACGACATGCACTTGCTCCTCGCAATGCTGCCGGGTCTCCACTCTCCACATCTTACTCCACTGGCCAGGATCATGGATCCACATACTCCGCTTGAGATCCTTGTGCTCTTACTCCCCTGCTGAAGTTATCAATTCGCAACATCTCTCCACTAATTCTCCTGCCATCCAGAGCAAACAACATCCTAGATTTTGTTCGCTTAGGAAAATAAGGTAGTTGCATGGTCGCTCGGATGATTCAAAGAAGCACATAGAAGAAATGAAGTAATCATTCCGGTTCTAAGTGCAGATCATATCCTCCATACTTACCTATGGCCTCAATCCTTCAGATTTCCTTACTTTTTTGGCTCACTCACAGGAAAATAGATGTCGGTAAGCATATGCAATCACAAGGAACCCTTCACAGAAGTAAAAGTTCAACAACATGACCACATAGATTGTAAATTATCATCATATCGCTACAAGAATCAGGCCTTCAGCTAAGCACTAATGTAAATACATAATGTATAAGTAGGGGAAAACAGGCATCAAACTTTCTCTGTAAAAAATGAATGTTTTTAACCCGGACAAGTGGTTTGCTCATACAATTCTATAATCATTCGAAATAGCATCAAGTGATAATCAGTAATCACACAATAGTCTTACCCCTCAAGCTGGCCTCTATTGTAAACGCAAAACTGAAACACAGTAATAAACCGCACACTTAAGAGAGCTTAGCCATCACATCTGACACTCTCAACAGAGTGTAGTTTGTGCCGTCAGCGCCCTTGAACTCGCCGCCTGCATACTTGGAGACTTGGATTACAACACAGTGCTGCCTGGTGAGGCCGACAGTGGCTGCCTCTTGCCTTCGTCGTCGAGAGAGACCGGACCAACAGCTACGACCTGCATTTAGAGGTGAATCAGTTAAGCACCTGCTAGTTTAGCATGGATTTCTACCTAATGATAATATCTTACTGTTCCAATGGATGGCTTCTCCTTGGTTGTCTCGGTGAGGATAAGACCAGCTTCAGTCTTGTCTGAAGCCTTTGCAATCTAGCACAAGTTCAAGACATACAAGCACCGTTAAACCAGTTAGCACATACAACTAGTACAAGGTCGATTGGAAATTCTGTAAATATATACTCCCTCCGTTTCAAAATAACTGTCTTGGCCTTAGTAAAATTTTGTACTAAATCTAGTACAAAGTTGAGACAGTTACTTTGGAACGGAGGAAGTACTACTGATTAATGACATGACATTCGATATAAATACCTCAATCAGAACCTGGTCATTGAGAGGCTTCATATCTTTGGCATCATCAGATTCAAGAATACCTATGATGTCATCCTCTTTCATAATGAGAGGCTTGGAGTTGTTGTATTCAACTTGAGTCCCATCATACTTTCATTATACAATTTGAGATCGTTTCTACATCAAAAGATACACAGGGTATTTTGAAGTGTTAGCATAACATTCACCTTTAACATAAGCTTTGGTGCACTGAATTTAAATGGATCCTTCATGTAACTCCCAAAATAGCGTAGTTATGACCGCCACATGATTAGTTTCCATAAGATGTTGGTTCTACTTAGCTGGTGTTTTCTCTCCGACGATAGAATGTTGGGCTTTATTTGGAAAAAAATTCTATGCAGACCGGCTGCAAACTAGATCATGTGCATACCTGACCCCGCTGGATGACACGTGTACAGATAAGCATTTGACGGCCGCCTGCCGCCTGGTCGAACGCACCTCAACCGCGACGTCTCGCTCGCTCGGCTCGGCTCGGATCACACAAGAAACCTGCCTGACGACGCACCTGACCTCGCCGCACGCCCGCACCTACTCCACACCGCCGCCACCGCCTCTCTGTCCACGCCGCCCCCTACTCCACGCTGTCCCGTGGCGTTGCCTGGGCCGTCGTCACCTCCCTTTGCATATCGCCGTCCAAGATCTGTACGCCTGGTTACGTGGTCGCCGTCGCTTCCTTCTTCGTCGTCTGGCCGGCATCAGCTTCCCCCAGATTTCTTTTCTCCTCGTCGCCCCACCAGATCATGCAGGTAGCACATAAAAATTTCCTTAGGATGTGATGTTGTGATTGAATTATTATGCTGGAAATTATGTAGAAATCAGAGAATTTTGTTACGTACGATTTTTTGATGATTGTTACCTATAAAATTGGTTGGAATCAGTGCCCCAAACTGAATTCTGGAGCATTTGAAGATGCTGCAGCTGTACAGAACTCTCCCATGGATCATAGTTTAGTTCGTATGTACTTGATAATACATAGTCACTAGTAGAAAATAGGGCTTTGGTTCAGGCCTCTCCAACCCATTAGTTTCGGTTGTGTCACGAACCGGGACCCATGGTGGTCATACGTCCCGGTTCGTGCGCCCGGGGGCCGGCCGGGCCTCGTGGGACATTGGTTCCGGTTCGTCTGGGGGCATATGTCCCGGTTCCAGACAAGAACCGGGACCAATGGTCCTCGCTCCTGGCCCACAACCACTAGTCCCGGTTTGTGGCTCAACCCGGGACGAAAGGCTGTCCATTAGTACCGGTTCCTGCCACAAACCGGGACTAACGATTTGGCTATATATACCCCTCGCCATCAGCAGAGCACTCCACTGATGCTCTGTTTTTTCGAGGAGGGCAAGGGAGGCCGTTCTGGTGCTCTAGCTCACCTCCAATGCACATGATGTGTTCGATGAAATGCCCGAGCCACACTACTTAAGCTTTCTCCTCTCCAAACTCGACCTCCAAGCTCCGTTTTTCTCAAGATTTGTCTAGGTTTAGCGATTTATCACGTCTCGTACCCGTCTTCACCACCGTCGATCGGCCTTGCCAATCTCGTCGCCGGCACCACCGTGGTGAGCCTCTTGTTCTTATTTTCTTTCTAAAAGAAAGTAATTCTTACTTTCATGATTAGATATATACTTGTCTTATTTTCTTATTGCTTTTTATTATTTCTTTTTATTATATAGTGCGATGGTTATGGTACCTGCACATGTCGGCCCTCGTCGTGTCTATGATTCGGATGTGGTATATATTATCTTTTATAACTATTTGGTTCATTTTCTGTTTATGACAATTATGCCGACCAACGTGACATATTTATTTATCTAGGAGGTAGTTGAACCGGAAATTCCTACCGACCCTATTGTCGAGAGGTTAAATTTAGTTGAAGAAGAAAACAATAACTTGAAGGAAAAAATAAAAAGAATTGAGGAGGAGAAGATGCTATTAGAGTTGCATGTTGCGGATATCATCAATGATAACAAGATCAAGATGGATGCAATGCGCTTGAAGATTAGAAAGATTAGAAAATATGCAATTGATACCGAGGCTTGGTATCATTATGCCGTTGGTTCAATTGTTACCTTCGTTGCGATTATGATCGCATTTGTTGTTGCATTGAAATGTTTTACATAGTTTCGATGTATGCCTTAGTTAGATGCTCTGGAGAGCTGTATGTTGTTCAATGAGAACTATGTATGTACTTTGGTTTTACTGTGATGATGAACTTCTATTAATTTGGTCACTTATCTATTCATGATGTTCTATATATAATGGTTTTTCACACACTTAATTATATATAATGCACGCAGATGAACCGGCAATGGATGTACGGTGACAGACACACCTCCCAGTACATTAACGGCGTGCATGAGTTTCTCGAACTGGCTGAGGCAAACAAGCAGAATGGTTTTATGTGTTGTCCATGCCCTACATGTGGAAATACGAAGTCTTACTCTGACCGACAAACCATTCACACCCACCTGCTTTATAAGGGATTCATGCCACACTATAATGTTTGGACCAAGCATGGAGAAATAGGGGTTATGATGGAAGACGGCGAAGAAGAAGAGTACGATGACAACTATGTGCCCCCTGAATACGGTGATGCTGCAACGGGGGAAGCGGACGATGTGCCCGATGAAGATCAAGAGGAACCGGACGATGTGCCTGATGATGATCTCCGCGGGGTCATTGTTGATGCAAGAAGACAGTGTGAAAGTGAAAAGGAGAAGCTGAAGTTCGACCGGATGTTAGAGGATCACAAAAAAGGGTTGTACCCCAATTGCGAAGATGGCAACACAAAGCTCGATACCGTACTGTAATTGTTGCAGTGGAAGGCAAAGTATGGTATATCTGACAAGGGATTTGAGGATGTACTGAAAATATTTAAGAAGAGGCTTCCAAAGGATAACGAATTGCCCGACAGTACGTACGCAGCAAAGAAGGTCGTATGCCCTCTAGGATTGGAGGTGCAGAAGATACATGCATGCCCTAATGACTGCATCCTCTACCGCGGTGCGTACGAGGATTTGAACGCATGCCTGGTATGCGGTGCATTGCGGTATAAGATCAGACGAGATGACCCTGGTGATGTTGACGTTGAGCCCCCCAGGAAGAGGGTTCCTGCCAAAGTGATATGGTATGCTCCTATAATACCACGGTTGAAACGTCTGTTCATGAACAAAGAGCATGCCAAGTTGATGCGATGGCACAATGAAGACCGTAAGAAAGACGAGAATTTGAGACCCCCCGCTGATGGGTCGCAGTGGAGAAAAATCGAGAGAAAGTACCGGGCTGAGTTTGGAGATGACCCAAGGAACGTATGGTTTGGTTTAAGCGCGGATGGCATTAATCCTTTCGGGGAGCAGAGGAGCAATCACAACACCTGGCCCGTGACTCTATGTATGTATAACCTTCCTCCTTGGGTGTGCATGAAGCGGAAGTTCATTATGATGCCAGTTCTCATCCAAGGCCCTAAGCAACCCGGCAACGACATTGATGTGTACCTAAGGCCATTAGTTGAAGAAATTTTACAGCTGTGGAATGGAAACGGTGTACGTGTGTGGAATGAGCACAAACAAGAGGAATTTGACCTGCATGCGTTGCTGTTTGTAACCATCAATGATTGGCCTGCTCTCAGTAACCTTTCAGGACAGACAAACAAGGGATACCACGCATGCACGCACTGTTTAGCTGACACCGAAAGTATATACGTGGACAAATGCAGGAAGAATGTGTACCTGGGGCATCGTCGATTTCTTCCGACCAACCATCAATGTCGTAAGAAAGGCAAGCATTTCAAAGGGGAGGCAGATCACCGGAAGAAGCCCGCCATGCGTACCGGTGATCACGTACTTGCTATGGTCAATGATTTACACTTAATATTTGGAAAGGGTCCCGGCGGACTATCTGTTCCGAATGATGACGAGGGACGCGCACCCATGTGGAAGAAGAAATCTATATTTTGGGACCTACCCTACTGGAAACACCTAGATGTCCGCTCTTCAATCGACGTGATGCACGTGACGAAGAACCTTTGCGTGAACCTGCTAGGCTTCTTGGGCGTGTATGGGAAGACAAAAGATACACCGGAGGCACGGGAGGACCTGCAACGTTTGCACGAAAAAGACGGCATGCCTCCAAAGCAGTATGAAGGTCCTACCAGCTACGCTCTTACCAAAGAAGAGAAGGAAATATTCTTTGAATGCCTGCTCAGTATGAAGGTCCCGTCTGGCTTCTCGTCGAATATAAAGGGAATAATAAATATGGCCGAGAAAAAGTTTCAGAACCTAAAGTCTCATGACTGCCACGTGATTATGACACAACTGCTTCCGGTTGCATTGAGGGGGCTTCTACCGGAAAACGTTCGATTAGCCATTGTTAAGCTATGTGCATTCCTCAATGCAATCTCTCAGAAGGTGATCGATCCAGAAATCCTACCAAGGCTAAGGAGTGATGTGGCGCAATGTCTTGTCAGTTTCGAGCTGGTGTTCCCACCATCCTTCTTCAATATCATGACGCACGTCCTAGTTCATCTAGTCGACGAGATTTTCATTCTGGGCCCCGTATTTCTACACAATATGTTCCCCTTTGAGAGGTTCATGGGAGTTCTAAAGAAATATGTCCGTAACCGTGCTAGGCCAGAAGGAAGCATCTCCATGGGCCATCAAACAGAGGATGTCCTTGGGTTTTGTGTCGACTTCATTCCTGGCCTTAAGAAGATTGGTCTACCTGAATCGCGGTATGAGGGGAGACTGACTGGAAAAGGCACGATTGGAAGGGACTCAATAATATGCAGGGACGGACATTCTTGGTCTCAAGCACACTACACAGTTCTACAGAACTCTATCTTGGTGGCCCCGTATGTCGATGAACACAAGAACAGTCTGCGCTCCAAACACCCGGAGGAGTGTGACGACTGGATTACACATGAACACATCAGGACTTTCGGCGATTGGTTGGAAACACGTGTCAGAGGTGACAACACTGTTTCTGATGAGCTGTTCTCGTTGTCCAGGGGACCATCTTCAACTGTATTGACTTAAAAAGGATACGAGATAAATGGGAATACATTTTACACGATCGCCCAAGATCAAAAGAGCACCAACCAAAAGAGCGGTGTCCGCTTTGATGCAGCAACCAAGAGAGGAAAGGACACATATTATGGTTACATAGTGGACATATGGGAACTTGACTACGGACATGATTTTAAGGTCCCTTTGTTTAAGTGCAAATGGGTCAATCTGTCAGGAGGCGAGGTACAGGTAGACCCACAGTACGGAATGACAACAGTGGATCTGAACAATCTTGGGTACACAGATGAACCATTCGTCCTAGCCAATGATGTGGCACAGGTTTTCTATGTGAAGGACATGTGTACCAAACCAAGAAAAAGAAAAGATATGGAAGCGAATACATCATACGATGAGCCAAAGCTCCACATAGTTCTTTCAGGAAAAAGAGACATCGTGCGATTGGAGGGCAAGACGGACATGTCTGAAGATTATGAAAAGTTTCATGAAATTCCTCCCTTCAAAGTCAAGGCTGATCCAAGCACCCTGTTAAGCGATGAAGAATATCCATGGTTACGGCGCAATAAGCAAAGGACACAAGCGAAGAAAAAGTGAAGACAGATGAAGTCAAAAAGGGTTGAAAATTGATGATGTGGCTTTGAATGGTTCATTTTGAACACACAAAAAGTCTGGATTTCAAATAAGTTCAAAAAAATAAAATCCCTTTGTAGATAGATCAACAAAACACACGGTTCTCCTGCATACAGCCCGACTGTGGCTCGTGAGTGCCCTTATATCAAATGCACCGTCGGGTTGTATGCAGGGAATCCGAATGATTTGTATTTGGTCGATGAACTGAAGGATTTCTAGATATATAAAAAAAACACACGGTTTCGCCTGCATACAGCCCAACTGTGGCTCGTGAGTGCCCCCACATCAAATGCACCGTTGGGCGTATGCAGTGTGACGCCCCCAAAATCAAGCCATGTACAGTAATCATACACGCAAGGTACACGATCGAGATTAGGGACTCACGGTGAGATATCACAACAAAACTCTACAAATAAAATAATACAAGCTGTTTAATACAGGCCAGGGGCCACGAGGGCTCGAATACAACAGCTCGAGAGAACAAAATCAGCGGAATCAAAAGTATCTGAGTAAAGACACAAGAATACAAGGTTGCCTTAAGAAGGCTAGCACAAAATCAACACCGATCGAAAAGGCGAGGCCTCCTGCCTGGGAACCTCCAAACTACTCCTGGTCAAAGGGGAACTCGACCTCGTAGAAGGCATCGGGAATCTTCATGTTGCGGTGGTCGGCATCGGGGATCTCCTGCTCCTAGACTCCAACGTCGACTGCAGCGGCCGATCAGGCAAAACAGTAAAGGAAATAAAGCAGGGTGAGTATCTAGCATACCCGCGGGTCTTACGTCCGCTACTAAGCATTATGCATTGTATCAACGGAAATAAGAGACTGTATATTGTGGACTGAAAGACAGAAATCCAGAGCAATGGTAAGAAGCTAGGCGTACAGAAGACTAGCATCTTCCGACGATGTCTTGCAGCATGAGGTAAGAATCAGTCAACAGTTTAATATAACAGTAATGAAAGTAACAATGCAGCAGAAGTTGCTGCAACATTGTATAATAATAAGTTGTAATCATAATTAACAATGCCTCCGAGTTCCCTCCTCGACTCCCCTGCGAGGAAGCAAACCCGGAACCATACAGTTTAATAATAATAGTTTGTAATGGTAAGATCCAGCTTCAACATAAAGCGTCCTGTTACCGTGGACACGGCTATTCGAATAGATTAATCTTCCCTGCAGGGGTGCACTTGTGTTACGCTACACGCACGGATCTCCAGGGTGGAGGGAACCTTGTTAGGGAACGCTCCACCGAGGCTATCCGACACTTCATAACCCATCTTTCAAACTCAACAGAGAGGTCATCCGCCGGACTATATCCTATGTACGCGGGGCTTTGGACCCTAACCCCGACGTACTCCTGCACGGTGCGAGGCTGGCCGGTGAAGTTAAAGCAAATCCAAATAAGACACCACCGCGCGAGCAAATAAGACAACACCACTTCCCGGCGCAGGCCGCGGTACTGCTGATGTCTGAAGAGTCCTCGGACGACACTACGAAGCAGAGGAGCCCATAACTCGTAATTCCCACGGGTAGGTAGTGCGTACATGGCATATAGCCAACTCAAGACATTCACTGAACCATTTAGCATTTTAATTAACCTGCGTGACAACCGTTATCGTTGCCTCGACTTAACTGACCCGCGGACAACGACAACAGCCAGGACCACCAGTACATCGGTGCCTGCCCCGTCGTCCCACCAAGTCACTGCGGTTACCAACAAGGTGAACCGTCTCCTTACCTCGTCTCGCGTGTGCTCCTGGAGGAGCTCGACTTTCGTAGTTTGGTAACTCTCGCGGCCAACGATCAGGGGCCAAGCACACCGGTACACTGGTCGTACCCTCCCTGTCGTCCCGTCGCAATACCTCTCGCGTACACCGTTGGGTCGCTCGACTTCTTACCTGAAGGACAACCGTTTCTCAGGTACCTAGATCGGCTATACAGAGTCAGCAACGAGTGGAGTACAAGGATTACTCCTTGATAGCTCACACTTGATGGTGGCTCGGCAGAGCCGAGCTAGGGGGCCTCAGGCGGTGTCTGTATTGTACCTGTGCAGTTATAATATTTGTATCCGCGTTCACTCCCCTGAGTGATCACGGCCCTCTATCTAATCCTAGCTAACAATGCGCAGGGCTCACTGCTGAATAATGCATAATAATAATAGGCAGCATAGGGTAAAGGAGGTACATCAAGGGGCGACAAAACAGGCTATGCAATTGAATAGGATTGTAACGTAGCAGCAGCAGTAACAATGCCTAGTGCAAGAAATGTACGGAAATATAGGCGATATCTGGGGAAGAGAACGGCTCTGCTTGCCTGGAAGCTCGACGGTAGGGGTACGGTCGTCGACGACGTAGTCGTACTCAGCAGCGGTGTAGTCGACGGCAGCAGCGGGGTCTACCGGAGATTAAGGGGGGGGGAAGAAAACAGTAAATACAGAGCAAGCATATTCAAACAGATGCATGACATGACAGATGAAATGTTAACGGTGTTCTAACGCAGTGCAATGCACGTTGCCCGGAACGGAAATTCATCTGAGGATGAACTACCGGCTCCGGGTGATTACCGGACAGGGTGTCCGGAGGGGGAAGGATCAAGCTGGAGGTGTCGTGGGTACCGGAAAAACATAAGGGGGGGTGTATCTGTGCTAGTTGATCTATTCTGAGAAACATTCGTGTTCGGAATAAATTCATCCGGGCACTCTAACAGTACCGGACAGTTTATCGGACAGACGGTCCGAAGGGGGACGGTTTGATGTTCGTTGTGTTAGAGGGGTGTGGTGGCAGTATGAGTAACGTATTCGTAATCGTGGATCCGTTCTGAGTAACTTTCGTATACAAAAGTTTTTCATCCGGACAACTTATATCGGTACCGAGAATTATCGACATACGGCCCGGAGGGGGAAATGTCGATGATCGGTGTGTTAGGGGGGTGGGGTAGACATACAGATAGCGTATCCGTATTCGTTATATTTTTCTGATCAATTTTGATATATAAATTATTTTCATCGGAGTTACGGTTTAAAAGATATTCAATTTCAAAGTTTTAATCAATTTAAAAAGAATTTCTGAAATTTCTTTTATATTTATCTAAACCTTATCCAGAACAGGAGAGTTGACTGGTCAAACTGACCAGTGGGCCAGGCATGTCATAGGCACTGTTAATAAAATGATTTATCAAATCTAATTATTCCAGTGGGCCCAGCTGTCATAGAGACAGGTTATAATTAACAGTTATATTAATTCAAAGGATATTTAATTGGGCTGGACCCACATGTAAACCACCGAATGTTTATTTAAGTTAGCAGTTTTATTTTAACTTAAGCCTAATGGCCCCGGGCCCACCTGTAAGTGACCCAGGGGGGTTTATGCTAATAGGTGGTTAGCTCTAATTAAAAGAGGTCCGGCCTCACATGTTAGTGAGGGGGGGGGGCTTAGACCTAGTTAACTCAGGCCATACCCTCGGGCGTCCTCGACGGCGAGGCAGTGGCGCCGGCGGCGACCATGTGCTCGGCACAGGCCGCGGTTGGGCTCGCGGTTGGGCGCGCTGGAACGCTGGCGCTCCCGCGCACCTGATGGTGCCCTCAAAGCTCACCGGAGCGGTCGGCATCGAGGGCTAGGACGAGCTGGGCGGCCACCTGCGTTCGGCTCCCATGGCAGTCTTCAACTTGCGACGAATTCGAGCGATCTACCGCACCAAAACGTACTTACGGCTCAGCAGGAGCATGTTGGCGCGCTCGGACACGACTGTAAGGGCCCGGGAGCATGGCTATCGCAGCGATGGCGGCTTACAGTGCACACGCAAAGGGGGGAACTCTACTGGTGCTTATCCGGCGGCCGTGGGTAGAAGGCGATGGCTCATACACTCACTGGTATTGTGTAGAGGCTGGCAGTGAGCTCGGGGAGGGTCTTGGCCAGCCGGAATCGCAAAATTACGCCGGCGGGTCCGAGGTGGAAGAAGGGCTCGATCCACTCGATGGAGTTGGTCCCAGCTCGATTCCGCTCGCACGAAGGAGAAGACGACGTCGAGGAGGCTCCAGGACAAGGCGGTGGGGCTTGGGCAGCGCAGTGGCCGCGCGAGCTCATGAGCCCATGGCCATGGCGGTCTCGACTGCGACGAAATCTAGCGAGGGGGGGAAACAGGGGAGGGAAACGGGGGCGTCTAGGGTTTGGGGGGCGAGGTGGCCTCCTTATCCATCGACGGGGGCAGGTGAGATGGGGGAGAGGGAGCAGGTGTAGGGGGGCCATGGCGTGGCCACGGCATGGCCATGGCCATGGTGTCGTGGCGTGGGGGCAGGTGGGGGAAGGGACAGGGGAAGGAGAGAGGGGGTTGGGCCTGGGGTGGGCCTCGCCCTGGGTGGGTTATAGGGGTTTCCTTTTTTTGTTTCCTTTTTATTTTTGTTCTATTTCTTTTCTGTTTTAATTTATTTTAGCTAGGTTTTGATTTTTGTAAAATGTTATAATTGCACCTATATTAGTGTTACACTTTAACATGATGCCACAAAAGTTTAGCCCACAATAAAATTCATCTAGATTTTATTCAATGCACAAAATATTAAATGGAGCTAATTTTGCTACTATTTTTATTTGTTTAACATTTTTAAACATGGTAATAAAATCCCATTCCACTTTTTATAAAGCCTACTGATATTTAGGCATTTTATAAAATTGGTTCACCAATTTTTAGAACATTTAAAATTTGCACTTGTTTATTTTATTCCATGGCAATTTAATAATTCCCAAAGTTACTAATTTTATTTCATAATATTTATAAAACACTTTAAATAATATCCATTGTTATTTTTAACATGGCCCAACATTATTTGCTATTAAATAATGAAAGTGCTTGCAACACCTAGGGTTTACTTCAATCTTCCACATTGCTTTAATATTAATATTCAAGGGGGAATTTAGTAACTCAACACTCACTGTTTCATATCCATCATTGGCTTGTGATTATTCAAATGACCAAGGGTGACTTCGTTTAACCATGATCATGTTGATTGACTGGCATCCACAATTCTTGGAGCAAAGTTTTATAATTTACCCAATTTGAAAATTTTATCCGGGTTGGAAATTGACAGAGCTATGATCAAAGGTGATCATGGCTTGATCATCAACAGTAATGATCACTAACAGTGGAATCACTGTAGTGATTACTGTTACTGATTCTGAGGGTGTTACATGCAGGCCAATCCGAATGATTTGTATTTGGTCGATGAACTGAAGGATTTCTAGATATATCAACAAAACACACAGTTTCGCCTGCATACAGCCCAACTGTGGCTCGTGAGTGCCCGCACATCAAATGCACCGTTGGGCGTATGCAGGCCAATCCGAATGATTTGAATTCGTACACACCGAGTTTCCGAGAGGTGGGATATATATAGGGGTCGTGTGCCTCTTTAGCCCCGGTTGCTAGCACAAACCGGTACTAGCGCGAGACCTTAACTGTGTACAGGCCGGTTCCCAGATCCAACAACTCACAAGCCGGATCTAACGACTCACAAGCGCTTAAAAGAAACACGCGATCCGTGTACTTCTTCCTGATTGGTGGGATTCAGACCCGGGTGAGGTTAAAAGCACGCGCAAAGCCAACCTCCACTATTTCTCTTCTCGCGAAGGCTTCCCCTTCCGCGGCACCGCCACCATCCAGTTTTTGCCGTAACCCTCTCAACTTTTTAGCACATGCTATGTGGGTCAAATGATGATACCATGCCAAGTTTCAACATTTTCGGAGTTCATTTGTAGTGCTAGAAACTGGAAAATTAAATAAAGCAAAAAAGAAAACAAAAAAACTGGAAAAAAGAAAAAAAATGCCACCTATTGGGCCACCACGGCCTGAATACGACTAGAAACCCAACCATGGGCCAGGATTCAGGCCCGCAATAGGCCCAATAGGCCCACAGGCAAGTAGTACCAGAATAGGCCCGGAAGCCTGCAGTTGAGAGGAGCTCGAGACGGTACGCGCAGCAGCGCTTATAAACCGCTCGAGCGCTCCCTCGACTAGCAAGGTGGGACTAAACATCCCACCGCTCCGCGGCGCAAGGCGTTTGGTTCCGGTTGGTGGCACCAACCGGAACTAAGGGGGAGCATTGGTACCAGTTCGTGCCACCAACCGGGACCAATGCCCCCCTTTAGTCCCGGTTGGTGGCACCAACCGGAACCAAAGGTCTCTGTTTGCCGCCTTTTCGGCTGCTGAAAAAAACCTTTGGTCCCGGTTGGTGTCATCAACCGGGACTAAAGGGGGGCATTGGTACCGGTTGTTGGCACGAACCGGTACCAATACTCTTGGTATATAAATGGCACTTGTAAATTTTCAGTTCTAAATCTCGCCATTCCCCCGACGACGCCGGAGACGAAACCGACGCCGTCAGGCTGCCCAACCTCCGCCCGCCGCCCCCGTCGCACCCGCCGGAGACGACACCGACGCCGTCAGGCTGCCCCGACGCCGCCCGTCGCCCCCGACGACGCCGGAGACGACACCGACGCCGTCAGGCTGCCCCGACGCCACCCGCCGCCCACTCCGTCGCCGTCGCCACCGCTCGCGCCCGTCGTCGTTGTGTTTTGGGTGAGCCACCGCCTCGTTTCCCCCTCCCAGCGCTCCTCCCCGCGCTCTCCTTCGCCTTCCCGCCGTGGACAGAGCTCCGGCCGCTGCCGGGCTCGTCGCCGTGGTCGCCTCGGACCTCCCCCGAGACCCCCGTGTGCACCATCATGCGCGGGAGGCCGCGGGCTACCTGCGAGTGCCTTCCTCGTGCCTCCCCGTGCCCGGGAGCTCGACTCCGGGAGGGCGCCGCCGCGCACAGTGGCACCGGCGTCATGCCACCGGCCAGCCCTGGCCGTTTAGCCCCTAATCCCCCTGCTAACCCCCCAAGTCACTGACATGTGGGCCCTAATGACTAATTAAACCAGCCGGTTTAATTTAACAGAGGGATTAAGACCCCAGTCACTGACCAGAGGGCCCCACTGGTCAGTTGGACCAGTCAACCCCCCTGCGTCAGCATAACGCAGGCATGACGCAATAAAGCTTAAATGATTTAATTTAAATCAGAAATTACATAAACTTATGTACTTTACAAATGTTGAAAATTTAGAAAAAAGATTTATGTATTCATTGTTGCAATAATGGTGTATACAAACTTGAGCAATTTGAATAACTTTAGAAGTACCGGACAAAACTGGTGTCGTGCCAAAAACTGGTGTCAACACATGCCCCCATGTTTTTAGGCAAAACTTGTATGTTTGGCACACTAATATATCCATGCTATATATATCATGTTTGTATGTTAAGTGTCATTTTGCAATTAATATTTTGCAGAAACTATGGACGGTCGTCAAAGAAACTTAGAACAAGAAGAGATGTTGGGGGAAATCATCCGCGAAGGACCATTGTTGGTGGGCGACATCGTCCGGGTAGGAGGTGATGTCTTCCAATTTCTGAACGACACCGATGGTCTGGAAGAAGAGGGTGAAGCAGGCTCCGGTGATCGGACAATGGAGGTGGAAGGACATGTTTATGATGGCTCCTGTGAGCAAACGGAGGAAGGAGTTGTTGGAAAGTCCGGCGAGGTATATATAATAATTAAGCCTGTGCTGACTAGCTAATTGATGCATTAATTGTTTTGGACTGTGTACACATATTAACTCTCTTCTTTCTTCTTTTCTAGCCCTCCGTATCCGGATCGAGCCAAACTTCGGTAACGAGACGAGGCCCAAAGAAAAAGTTGTGCCCGGATGAAAGGTTCACGATCACCGACATCAATAGAGATGGCCAACCGATTGCACCCAGCCGGACCAAAGATGCATTTTCTGCTCAGTGCGGGGTTCTTGTTAGGGACATGATCCCGATCAGCATCCAGCAATGGAATAAGCCGAAGGCCGAAGACCCTGAAGTGTCTTTTGTCACCGATAGACAGAAAGATGATCTTTGGACCGCGCTGAAGGCAAATTTCACCCTACCGGAAGAGGAGCGTCCAGAAAAGCCAGTTACAGAGCAAAAGTTCAAGACTCATGCTCTTAAGAAGATGGCAGAGCTATTCAAGAGGTGGAAGAATGAGTTAAAAACAACGTTTGTCGACAAAGAGAAGACTCCAACATTCACCGGCCGATTTGAGAAGATAAGAGAACAGTGGCCCGCATTTGTGGCCCACAAGACATCGGAGAAGAGTAAGAAGATGTCAGCGATAAACAAACTAAATGCTGCAAAGAAGAAGCATCACCATTGCACGGGGTCAGGTGGCTACCACAAAGCCCGACTGTTGTGGGAGAAGGCTGAAAAGGACCTTCTTGAAAAAGGGATCGTACCAGTGACATTGAACTGGCCAGAGCGTGCAAGGAATTGGTTCTTCGGGGTTGGGGGAACCTTGCACCCTGAAACAGGGAAGTGCTTTTGGACGAACGAACAACTGAGAATACCGATCACCAAGCTTCAGGAGTTAATCGCCGAAACGAAGGCAGGGACGTTCGTTCCCGACAGAGAGAATGACGATCTCACAATGGCCCTCGGGAATCCTGAGCACCCAGGACGAACACGAGGCACGGCAGGCTCCCTTCCGTGGAAGCATGGGTTTCCCGACGCAGGCGGTTACAAAAGCAGGGAGAGGAAGAGGAAACAGGAGCAAAGCGAAATACAGAACCTGCATGCAAGAGTACAAGCGCTAGAGGAGAGGCATCGAGCTGACGAAGCTACCCTAGAAGCTACCGCGCCATCTCAGCGGAGAAGCAGCGTGGCTTCCACCGAGGTCATTGCGCAACCTGATTTGACGGCTCCCAGGTACCCCGTGGATGAAATCACGGAGTCTCAAGAATGCCACCTTAAGAAGCAATTGATGCAATTCAAACCCACGGTGGCTATCGGCCATGTTGCACCTCCTCGACCCAACGGAACTTTTCACTGTCTTCCGATTCCACAAGGCTATGCTGTTGTGATGGTCGGTGAAATAATGGAGGGATATGAGGAGATCGAGCTTGACTACCCTACCGGCGAAGGGGAATATCTCCTGCAGAATGCTCTGAGGACTTCATGTCTATGGCCGAAGGAATTCATCAAGCTTCCGAACTGGACGGCACCTACGCCTCCTCCTCCTCCTCTGGCGAGTAAGGGCCCGCCTCCTCCTCCGCCTCCTCCTCCGGCGAGTAAGGGCCCGCCTCCTCCTCCGCCGACGATAGATCAGGGCACACCTCCTTCTCCGCCTCCTCCTCCGGCGACTGATCAGTGCACGCCTCCTCCTCCGCCTCCTTCTCCGCCTGCGTCGGCGCGTCCGAGTAGCCCATCTCCTCCTCCGCCTCGTCAGCAAGAGCAGAAGAGAGCTGCCACCGCCGCTCCGGCTGCTCCGGCGCCTCTTAAGCAACAAAGGAAAATAGCAGCCGTCGCTCCGGCGTCTAGCAGTACAACCAGTGGTGGGAGGCGATACCAATACGGTCCATCATCTCTCAAGCCTCTTGAGCCGTTACCATACGAGAGGAGCGATGAGGAAAGCGGGAAGATCTCTAAAGGCGAAGTGGATGCCTTTTTTAAAAAGAAAAATCCACCTCCGAAGGAGAAGATAGATGAGGTGAAATTGAAGCGCACTTTGGATGCCCTGAAGCGACCAGCACCGGCTCCGCTGGATGACAACCATGTCCGCGCTCTTAAAAAGAAAGTGCAAGAAACGCGCCGGTCCGGAAGCACTGCAGCTGACCAAAGGAGAGAACAACAAATTGCAAGAGGGAAAAAATTCCCCAGCTCGGGGAACAGGCGAAACAATTGTGACCCCCGCTGCAGGTGTCTAGTGATATCGTCGTCGCAAATCTGCCAGCCGGGATGGTGCCCGGTACCAATCCTGGTGATTACCTGCCAGACGATATACAATTTGATCCACTCCAGGTGGACGAACTCAAATTCCGGCACGGGTATCCTCTCGTTAGACCTGATCAACAGCTACCAACGATGATGCGAAGATTCCATGAGTGGTACATGGACACCTGCAAGAACTCTGGGTTGGATAATGTGTTGCTTATGGTTAAAGACAAGCACGACCTCGTTGGAATTGACATGTTGTGTGTTCCATTTGAGGAGTCATTCCAGCTTTACAATGCAATGGCCATCGATAAAGTAATCGTCACTTGCTACTGTCTGTAAGTACTTCTTCTTTAATTAAGTCTCTATATATAGCTCAGCTCTTTCATTGCATGTACATATATATAATTCACTATATCATGCAGATTGAAGATCGTCGAATGCAAGCAAAGAGAAATCTATAATATTGGGTTCATTAACCTAAATCTCTTTGATGAATGGGAGATGGAAAAGAATCCCAAACAAGCCGAGGCCAACTTGCTACAATCGTTGCTTCAACATCAAAACAAACAAAAAATAATCTTTCCTTACAATTTCGAGTGAGTGTTATACTATGCATATTCGGTTTTCCTTTATTTACTCGAGGTTATAGTAATGTAATTGATGAGTTATGCATGCGTGCGCAGCTTTCACTTTATTCTCCTAGAGATTAAGCTTGAGGAGGGACTAGTAACCGTGTTAGACTCAAGACGAAAAGATCCCAAGACGTATGCGATCATCACTGAAATGCTTAAGAAGTAAGTGCAATCGATCATTATCGCAGCATTTCGGCAACTTTGTTCATTTCCTGATATTAGGTAATAATTATTTTCTATGTCTGGCAGGGTTTGGATAACGTTCACCACAAAATCTCCGGGACTGCCGAAGGAGCTGGAATTTACACGCCCGAAAGTAAGTACTACTAGCTAGTTCCGCGCATCTCCCATTAATTTGATTCTAGCTAGTTTCATCAATACCATTTATATAATGCTTGATTATCAGTTTGATTGACCTCTATTTCTCGTAAAGTGGTTGTGGCAGCAAGAAGGGACTAATCTTTGTGGATACTACGTATGCGAGTACATCTACAACGCTACGATCTCTAAGCAGGGCGGCTACTCTAAAAAAGATTTTGATGTGCGTAAGCAATAATATTCACAATTTTATTTTATTACCATCATTTGTGTTGAGTTTCATTCATATATATGTATTGACCCCCTTCTTCGAATTAGCTTTGGGAGCTGCAAGAAGAACTCCTACCACAAGATCGCATAATAGCAATTCAAGAGGAATTGGCGGGATTCTTTCTTGAACACGTCATCAGGAAAGAGGGAGAATACCATATGGAACTTGATTTCAGATGTTAGGGTATTGTAAGAGATCTTATATTGTATATATGTAGCCAGTAGCGTCGGATAGATATACGAAAACTTGTTGTTCGAACAATCTCACTTCTCTCTGTATATGTTCATGACGATCTTCTGTACTTAATGGTTTAATTCCTTCATTTGCTTACTAGCTAGCATGTCGAGTCCTCTCTATACGTATAATATGTAGTGTCGACCAAGCACGGAGATAAGAGAGGACACCTCTCTCTATTAGCTACAATATATGAAACCCCTAAATTAACCCTACAAAACCCCCATCCCCCCCTCTAAAAAAAACAAAACTCCGGACACGGAACTGCTGACGCGTGGAGGCATTTTGGTCCCGATTGGTGCTACCAACCGGGACAAAAGGCCCTCCTGCCCGGGCAAGCCGCAGAGGCCACGTGGAGCCCCATCTGTCCCGGTTCGTGGGAAAACCGAGACTAAAGGTTTTGGGCATTAGTAACGACCCTTTAGTCCCGGTTCCGGAACCGGGACAAATGGCCCTCTAGAACCGGAACAAATGGGCCTTTTTCTACCAGTGAGTGTTCTGTTGTGAAATCTGAAATGGCTGTGACTCTGTGAGCTATTTCTTTGCCAAATTTCCGTAAATAATCTTTCAGTAGTAGATGACACTTGAGAAATTGGATTTAGATACTAAGTGTGGTAGTTTTTATATTCCATTTTTTAAATAAAGATAGGGTGTAATATATCGCAAGCTTCACTCAGTTACTATACTTGATAAGAGTATTTTTCGCTGAACTACAGAACCTGAGATGTATGATATTTTTTTTGATGTGTTTGCATTACAGAGGTGGAGCCTTCATCTCCTTAGAGATTTTATTGTTCTTTGCGAGGAATTATCGGGTGAGTGTGAGTTGTCAATTCTGAGGATGTGTGTGTACCCTATGAATTATGATTCAGTTGGTCACTACTTATGGATTAAAATTCTGAGAAAATCCTATGTGTGGGCATCTAAGTATTCCTCCGATAGTTGCGTTAGTTTAGAGAAGTAAAGAAGAAAATGTAAAGCATGTCTAGTAGACTAAATTAAGCTAGTCCAATGTACACTTTATGCTTGTACAGATGACTACAAGTACATTAACTGATTTACCACTTACCAACACATTTTTGTGATTGGTTTTATCTAAATTCTCTTTATTCACACATTAAATTTTTCCGCTTGAACAATGTATGGTTTGGTTGGACCCATGTTGAAGAATGCATCTAACCATTTTCCCTGTTGACAATATACAGAAGCTAGAATGATGGCTAATGGGTTGTGGGCTTTCTTGACAAGTTGATATCATTGATCCTGCCCTGGACAGCAAGAGAAGCTCCTAAACCTAGATATGTGATCAGGGTCGGCGGGGCAAAGCAATGTCAAGATCATGACATACCAAGTCATCCAACTCCAATCGCCGCAGGTTCAGATACCTCTGACATTTACACGAGAAGGGTGATGATACTCCGAGATTATTTTGCTTTGGTCGATTTCATCAAATGGAGGATGGTTTGGCATGATCAGAATGTAAATTGTTCAGAGATCGTAGATTGTAATAGTGAAACTTCCTATCATTACACATGGATGTTTTGAAAGGAGATATTTGTACTTCTTGTTTGATTAGTATAAAACTTATAAACTAAGGTTGTTTCTCTTATTCTCTTGAAAATTAAAATATGGAATGTCAAATATCTTAGAACTATGATGCGGCGAGACTTCCAAACTAAGATTCTCCCCCTTGTTCCTTTAATGACAGATACTTTTTAAACGAGAAAAATGGTCTCATACATTGTGCAGAATACAAAGGGATCTATATATCTATTATGATCCTAACAAACTTGTCAGATTACAAAGAAAGCTTTAAATCATCAAACTACAAGTCTTACAATTTTTATACGCATGTTTGAGCATTAGTGAATGGAACCACCCTGATATTATTTTCAGTTTGTCGGCATATGTTCTTCTGCTCCTGTCTTGCCATTCTGATTTCAGATATAGTAAATAACATCTGTTCCGTGTTATGTCCCACATGAAGAGTAAATGAAAAATATTGTCATCTATATCTCCCTGCACAAGTAAATAGTGAGGAGTTTTTGAAGTCCCTGAGAGTGCTGCCTCCTTGCCGCTGGCTGCTGCTGGCGCTGCGCTGCCTTCTTTTGATGAGTCGGGCTGGACGTAATGGGGACAGAACCGGTGGAAGCTCAGGTAACAACATTGTGGCACCGGTCGACGTTCAGGTGAGTGGCGGCGGCAGAAGAGGGGTCTGCTAGCGCACGATCCGAGCCGAGCCGAGCGAGCAAGCCGTCGCGGATGAGGTGTGTTCGACCAGGTGGCAGGCGGCCGTAAGATGCTTATCTGTACACGTGTCATTCAGTGGGGTCAGGTATGCACAGGATCTAGTTTGCAGCCGGTCCTATCCTTTATTTTCCTTCAACATTGCAATAAATAAATATTTTGTTGTCTTAGATGCATTATCTTGAACAAGAGGTTGGAATATTAATAAAATTCACCCTTGTAAAAAAAGAAGAAGACAAGGAAATTCATTATTTGAATAAAAGATCTATAAAGTTTACAGTAAGTGACCAACTACCAACCGGAGGACGCGGTTCATAACCAAAGAATTCTTAGCAATTGACCTACCACAGGACTGATAACTTTACGCAACCTTCTACCGCACAAGTCTTTATAAGGAGGAAGCCTGCCACATAACTCTTTTATAATGAGTAAGGCTTCCCGGTGTGAATAGCTTATTTCATGTATTAGAATTACATTTAGTGTATTATTTGTTGCTTCTCTTTTCACTAGGGATTTGAATCTGATAGTGTAGGCATAGAAGGCATCAGAAATGATCCATAAATAGTTGGAACTTAACCATGCACTCATTGGTTGCAAGACCGCTAGGCCTCCACATCTTACTCCACTAGATAGCTGCATCTTCTTACTCCACTGCTTCCAAAGGTAGTCATTCCTCTTGCTTCGCTGCTGGCAGGAGAAGTCAGTTCGCCTCGTCTCTCCGCTAAACATCAGGCCGGTTTGAGCCTTTAGTCCTACTAGCAAAAGTGATCGTACCTTGCAACGGTTGAGAACTTGACATTATGTGTAAATGTAACATGTCGTTAAAAATTTGCTGCAAAAAAATGCTAGTTGTTTAGTTTATAAAAGGGAATGTTCCACAATGCAATATTCGGACGGTCCCACTGAAATGAGGCTTAGCGTTGTTTGTGATTCCACATAAGGTTATCGGCGTCTATTAGACCGACTGGTCATACACACGGTGGACCAATGTACAATCCGTATTTTCTATGTCAGGGCTAATCTTCTTCCTTCAGACTTCTAATGGAACACATCTTTACGTGAAATCCCATTCAAATACTCTATGTTGTTCACAATCCTTCTTTAAATATTGTTTGGATAAGAAATAGGTAAGAACCACATTTTATATATATACATATATGATTTCGGTTGTGTAACTATCAAGAAATTTGTGTAGCTATATTTTTTTAAACATGATCAAATTTTTGAAAATCATAAAAGGTCAATACAAACAATATTTTTATAACAAGGGCCCATCTCATATGTATCCGAATGTCGGCATTGCACATACATCAACACTTCATCATTACACCCGCAAGTGTCCGCCCATGCATATTTTGCGCGTCATTACCATCGCCCGTTGTCGCGTATGGTATTACTCCCTCCGATCCAAATTAATTGACGCACATTTAGTACAACTTTATACTAGAGTTGTATTAAGTGTGCGTCAATTAATATGAATCGGAGGGAGTACTATATATATTTTCCACAAGCCAACGTATATTGCACATCGATCGCTCCCATTATCTTCGGGTGCGAATTTTGTACGTATGGCCGCATCAGCCGCAAGCCCGCGGCAACGCCTCATCGTTAGCCTCATGCCCACAGACAAGCCTTCACATATCAAGTGTCTGCCCATGCATATTTTGTTTCATTAAGGACAGTAAGACCGAACTACTAGCAGTGGCTCGATTTAGGTTTTTCCCCTAGGCAATGCCTAGGGTTTAGAAGTCCTCCTGGCGATCTTATCGACCGGAGTTTTTCCTTTGGTGATCCTTCCCGACGAAGAGGGATCTCATCCTACTTGTGACCCGATGGCAAAACCTGGGGGCAGCGGACCTAATGCTTCGGTTGAGGACTTGCTTGGGCGATTGTAGCTACATGAGGAAGAAGATGAAGGTTTCGTCTTTGAAGACGAGATCAAAGAACCACCGGCACGGGCAAAGTGGCTAGCTATAGCTAAAATCCATACCGAGAGAACTTTTAGCCATAGTGCGCTTTTTGGTGACATGCGGGTTACATGGAATCCAGCGAAGGAGACGATCTGGAGGAGTGTTGATGTGAACCTTTTCACAGTTCAATCCAGGTGCTAGCAGATTGGAACAAAAGGGCCATGATCATGGGGTCATGGTTGTTCCGTGATCAAGCCATTATAATGGAGGAATATGATGGTTTTATCAACCCTAGATTTGTTGTGCTGAATAAGCTAGATGTGTGGATACATGATCATAAACTGTCGAATAACTTTAATCTGGGGTATGTGCAGAACCCTAGGGGACGTGCTTAAGGTGCAAATCAGGCTGTCGGCAGGTTTTACTAGAGAGTTTGTTCGAGTTAGGGTTCGTGTTTTGGTGGACAAAAAACTGGCCCGATTTGTCTCTATAACCAAGGACAAGAAGAAGGAATAGTATCAATTGAAATATGAAAGAGTGTTTGTATTATGCGGAGCGCGTGGCTTGTTAGGCCATTGGCACCAAGGACAGTCGCTATGTTGAAGACTAAGAAATTCATCATTTGTTTAAAACATCTATAAAGTTCACAGCAATTGACCAACTACCAACCGAAGGACGCAGTTCATAACCAAAGGATTCTTAGCAATTGACCTACCACATGACTTATAACTTTACGCAACCTTCTATCCCGCAACTCTTTATAAGGAGGAAGCCTGCCACACAACTCTTTTATAAGGAGTAAGGCTTCCCGTGCAAATATCTTATTTCATGTATGAGAATTACATTTAGTGTATTATTTGTTGCTTCTCTTTTCACTAGGGATTTGAATTTGATAGTGTAGGCATAGAGGGCATCAAGAATGATCCATAAATAGTTGGAATTTAACCATGCAGTCGTTGTTTGCGATGCAGCTAAGCCTCCACATCTTACTTCACTAAGAGCCTGTTTAGGACTACTCCGCTCCACTAAAATTAGCTCCGCTCCATTAAATTTATTTTGGAGCAGCTTTATGTAGGAGTTGTAGATTTATCAAAGAGAAGTTTTATCATGTTTGGCTTGCAACTAGCTCCAGCTTTAAGAATGAAAATTTTGGTGGAAAAAATCTATTTGATTGGTTGATGAAGGGGTATCCACTTACTGGTGGCAGTGATGGGTAATTTCCTCTCAACTCCAGCTTCTAAATTTTATCTGGGGCAGAGAAGCTTCACAAAAAATAGGGAGTTGTACCCAGATTCTAGTTTATTTGCGAAGCGGCATATCTTGGAGCTGCCCCGTTTGGTTTGTGTTTTTTTGGAGCGGAGCTAAATTTATGGAGCGGAGTAGTCTCAAACAGGCCCTAAATTATGGCACCTTCTTACTCTACTGCTTCGAAAGGTCCTCATCCTCTTGCTCCCTTGCGGGCAAAAGTAGTCAGTTCACCTCATCTCTCCGCTAAACAACAGTCCCGTATAAGGCTTTAGTCCTATACATCAAATTCTCCTGTCATCCTGGCTGTAAGTGGATCTTTCGGTGATTTTTCATGGTACTTTGTAATAGCCCAGATTTCATAAAAATAAAAGATTTTGTTTCGGTGTGAATTGTTCGATTGTTTGATTTGTTTGTGGTGTTTGCATCCCCGATTTATCGATCGGCGATTATTTTTCTCCCTCTTATCTTGTACCGGACGAAGACCGACCCTTGCCACCCTGACACTCGACCTTTGCGACACCGGGTTTTCACCCGAGCACCGTCGCAACCGGCACAAGACCAGCCGAAGCCAACGGAACTAAAACCTCGTTTAATAAGTAAACGGGATATTTTTATAGCGCGCCGGAAAGTGTTCTCGGAACGGTTCCAGCGCGAGGTGAACACCGCCGGCTCGACGCGCTGATCACGCAGTTCGAAGTTTTACCCGAATTGGAGGTCCTGCGGACCCTCGGCGATCAGAAACGTAAACACCGGGCGCGCGAGAGAAAAACCGGGGATGTGTTTACAAACTGCCAGCCACCTGGGCTATATAAAGACCACCACTCCCCCCACCCCTTTCTAGGGTTTCCCTAAGCCAAAATTGCAGTCACCCCCTTACAATTGCCCCAAATATCTGCCCAATACCCCCAATTTTCACAAACCCTAGCTTCCAGGCGCTCTGGACCGTCAGATCTGGCGATCCGACGACCCAGAGGCCGCCACGTCACCCACCAGGAGCTCCACCAACCTCCAGCCCGAGTGGCCAACCGTGGAGGCCGCCGCCGCCACGCTCGCCTCTGGCCAACGCCGGCAAGCCGCTACCGCACCACCTCCTCTCCCTCCTCCTCCTCCTCTCCCTACCCCTAACCCTCTCCTTCTCCCCGTGCAGCAGCCGCCGGAACCGCCTGCAATGGCCATGGCCGAGCTCGCCGCCGCCCCGAAGACGAAGCCCACGCCGCCGTCCCGGCCGGATCCGAAACCTCCCGTCGGACCTCCCCAGCCAGGGCCCCCAGCACCCTTTAGCCACCAGCTGGGCCGAAACCCACTAGGGTGAGCCGGCCCAAAACCCTTTTTTCTCTTTTTTATGTTTTCTTTTTATTTTCTGTTAAGTCTGATTTTTTCTAAGTCTGGAGTTAATTGTGTGCTGTTTCATTTTTGCGATGTAGTTTAGGAGTAGACCGTAGCTCGGATCACGTTGCACCCAAAAGGAAAATTGTTGTGCTTGATGTGCTCTAACTTTCATCTTTTGTGAGCATTTTGATTTGAGGCTATCTTGATGTTGTTAATCACTGTTGAAGTGGGCACCAGGCTGTTAACTGCTACTCCCTCCGTTCCTAGATATAAGGTGTATAAGTTTTTGAAAAAAAGTCCAAAATATAGGGTGCATTGTGTTGCAGCACTCATCTCGATATATTTTTTAGAGATTTGATCATGTTTTCTTATCTCTTGCAAACCCCTCTATTTTATCACGTCAATTAGCTATTCCTAATCCCGTCCAAACCTTATGAAATTTTTCCTCAATGTGTGTTCTTTAATTTCGTGCCAGAAACTATACACCTTATATCTAGGAACGGAGGGAGTATTATTTTCTGCTAGTGTGTTGCTGCTGTTATTTTATAGCAAGTTTGCATGATGATTGTGACACATCCATGAGGCCTATTGCATTGATTCTTGTTGCATACTGTTAAGCATCATGTCTACTTCCATTACATGTATTGCATTGTCATGTTTTCATTCCTGGTCATAGTTATTTTTAGCTCCAAAGTTGCTATGCCACTGTTTTTTACAGCCACCTCTGTTTTTCTCTAAGTCTGTAACTTTCCGATGCCATGTTGCATGCTTAATATATTTTGATCTGTTATGCCTATGACCTTGATTCTTATTTGTACCTGATCACTATCATGTCTAGTTCATGCCCATATATTGCTATGTCATGTTGCTGCACATTTGCATATAGCTTTGCTCATGTCTATAAAGCATGAAAATAACAGTTTCTGCCCTGTTTTCCTGATTTTCACTAAGTCCTAGACCAGTAATGTTTTATTGCATTTTGCTTGAGCTATAATTAATTGATCATGATGCCTATTTGCATGATTCCTTTTGTCATGCCTTCCCTGTCATGTCTACTTTAGTTGCATATCATTTGTGAGAATGTTTGCATTCATTATCTTGTTTATGCATTGCTCTAAAGTGTGCTTCCTGATGTTGGTAGATTGTGTTCCAAACTTGTATTGCTTGTATCTTTTTAACCGTAACTCCGTTTGGAGTGTTCTTTATATGTAACTTGATTAGTTTTTCATGTACTTTGTGTTTATGCTATTGTTTGCCGTTGTTAACCAACCTAAAATATGGTTTAGGACAGAACTACCAAATCCTTTAATTGTCATGGGGTACTTAGTGAAATGACATGTTTAGGGTTGTGCCTCACTTAAATTGACTAGCATAGATAGTTTACCTTATGCTTCACCTTTTGTCATGTTTGTGTGCTATGCCATGCTTGAGTGAGATGCCATGTTAACAACCTTGCTTACCTTGAGTAGCTAAACAACTTGAACCAATATAAATGTGCGGTATCGTCGTGTGTGACGAGTACTCCAGTTAACCTGTTAGTAACCGCTTTCGACGGTAGGTGCGATGTCTCATGTTGCCTTCTTGTTGATGCTTGCTCGTGCTTGCTTCGTAGTAATAGATGCTTGCTCGTTGATTGCTTTCCAGTGTTTATCGTCTTGTGTGCTTCCGCGGGTACCTTCGGAGACGATGCGAGCTTGCGATCAACTACACCTTCGGAACCCGACTTATCAACAGGCAAGGACTATACATTACTTATGATCCATTCTATTTCAACCAGCGGTTTGCATGCTAGTCTAGGATATGTTCGATGTTTGATCCTACCACATGTTTACAACCTCTTTCAAACCGATACAGCCATGTCCCCTCCCAGCAAACCATGTACTGCTATGTTACTATTGCTCGTTGCTCAGACCCTGCTTAGTATGCATGCTTAGGATGCTACGATGTTACCCTGTTACTCCTTGGTTTGGGCTATCACATTATTATATTTTTGTTGATGATATGATTATTATAAATGTTGACTATATTCGACGAAGGATGGAAGGTCTAGGCTATCCCGCCCCGACGCTTTGTTCTATTCGAGTCACCTAGGATCTGAGTTCTGGGTATTGGTTTTAAGACTGAGCGTGCCTAACCGCGTGTGGGATTTTATGGGGTCCCCTTTTCTTACATATCTAGCTTCAAACATTTCTAGTGGTGGCCCAAGCTGATTTTACCATTTGAAAACCATGCATATATGTCTGTCGGGTCGCTCCTAGCAGATATCCTTTAAATAACTTGGGCCAGCGGAGACATGTTTTCTCTTGTTGGTCCACCCCAGGGAGCTAGGGGGCTGCCCACATTAGTTTGGGTAACTAACCTGACCTCGTCCAGACGGTAGAGGCCAATTCGAGAGCGCGACCGGCTTTTGAGTTGGATGTCGACTCGCCGGGGGCCACCCAGATTTGTTCGTTGTTAGTTAGAGGGACCTGTCGTTCCAAATCTCTCGGAACTAAATCATAAAATGGTTGCCTATGATGGGTAGCAACTGAGAGAGATGGGTGTGCGTGCGGATCCTTGTAATGGGCAGTTGGTACACCCCTACAGGGTTAAATCTTTTCGAGAAGCCGTGTCCACGGTTATGGACGACTTGAGGCCTACTCCTTGTTCATAGACAACAACAACTGAGATCATCTTAATATAACTTGATCAACGTGTGTGTGCCTTGACTGCTTCTTCTTCGTCGGGATGCGAAGAGGAGGACAAGGATAGGATAGGTGTTATGCTTGCGTAAGTAGGTGGATAGCAGACTTGTTGGAGGCGATTCCTCATCGAATGCTTGGCTTCTTATCTTACTCTGTAGATCGTTAGCCACTTCATAAATGTTAGTGCGGCAGCAACCTCACCACTTATCCCATCCTTACCGTAAGCTACTAGTTCTCCTAGAATGACAAGTGATGAAGTCCTTGCTGGGTCAGTTGACCACTACAGTTGGATGCTGAGTACTTCTGTACTCATGATACTACCCCCAAACTCTTTTTAGGGTTCTTGATCGACAACAGGTATGGTGATCGACGTTTCGCGTGGAGACTCGACGACGACTAGTTAGGCGGATCCCGGCGGAGGGCCTGGACCCGTGTGGTTATGGGGATCAATGTTTTTCTCTTTGCCACTAGGCATTTGATTGTAGTCTGTACTCAGACATGTATCTTCCGTTGTTGTATTGTTTTAAGGCAGTTGTATGCCGATTGTATGAGATGTTGTATCCTTGTATCTGTAATGTTGTGATATCATGTTGGAAATCCGGGGCATATGGCTATGTCATATGTCGCGGTGGGACCGATATGTGCTTCGTCCCCGGATCTGGATGGCAACATCTAGATCTGGAACAGTACCACATATCGGGCCTTACAACTTACCGTGCCGGTTCTATCCTAGAGAGTACACCACTAGGGTCGAAGCTGCGTTGTCTAAGCGCAGGTGTTAGGATCAACGAGGATGCCTTTAGCCTTAAGGGAGACGCTTGAGTGCGATCTCGACGAGTAGGATTAACGATGATGCCTTTAGGGGAGACAAGTGAGACGCTTGCGTGCGATCTCGGCGAGCATTTTTTATTCTTAAGGATGCCGCTTAGCGGTTGTGAGGGTTTTTACTCGATTTTCCCTAATAAACCGAGTAACTCATTCTTTCTTATTTAATAGATGTAACCAAGCTTTTGCCACCGTTTCAAAAATAAAAAATCTCCTATCATCCGGAGCAGGATGGTTTGAAGAAGCAACATCGAAGAATGAGCAATCGTTCTTGTAGGGCTGAGTGCAGATCAGATCCTCCATACTCTCCAACAGGAAGATAGATGTTGCTAAGCATATGCAATCACAAGGAACTATTCACAGAAATGAAGTTCAACCACATGACCACATGTATTGTAAATCAACATCATATCGCTACAACAGTCCATCAGCTAAGCACTAATGCAAATGCATAATTTATATGTAGGGGAAAACATGCATCAAACTTCCTTTGTAAACAAATTCGGTAAATGTTTTCAACCCGGACAAGTGGTTTGCTCATACAATTCTATAATCATCCGCAATAGCATCAAGTGATAACCACACAGCAGTGTTACCCCTCACAGCAGTGTTGCCTCTATTGTAAACTCAAAACTGAAACACGGTAATAAACCGCACACTTAAGAGAGCTCAGCCATCACATCTGACACTCTCAACACAATGTAGTTTGTGCCGTCGGCACCCTTGAACTCGCCGCCTGCATACTTGGAGTACAGCACCGTGCTGCCTGGTGACACCGACAGTGGCTGCCTCTTGCCTTCGTCGTCGAGAGCGCCCGGACCAACAGCTACGACCTGCATTTAGAGGTGAATCGTTCAGCACCTGCTAGTTCAGCACTAATTCTACCTGATGATAATATCTTACAGTTCCAATGGATGGCTTCTCCTTGGTTGTCTCGGTGAGAATAAGACCAGCTTCAGTCCTGTCTGAAGCCTCTGCAACCTAGCACAAATGCAAGACAGATAAGCATTGCTAACCCGTATGCATGACTGGAAATTCTCTAAATATACACTATTGTTTAGTGACATGACATTAGATATAAATACCTTGATGAGAATCCGGTCATTGAGAGGCTTCATGTCTTTGACATCATCAGATTCAAGAATACCTATGATGTCATCCTCTTTCATAATAAGATGCTTGGAGTTGTTGTATTCAACCTCAGTCCCAGCGTACTTCGAATATACAACTTGAGATCCGGTCTACATTAAAAGATAAACCAGGTATTTTGAAGTATGAGCATAATATTCACCTCTTAACATAAGCTTTGATGCAAACAAGATGGTTCATCAAATTCATAGATTCAGTGGTCTATAATTACTAGTAGCATTATTGTTTTTCCATCTAACTGGTTATTGCCGGTTTCTTGAACCTTGGCTACACCCATAGACAAAATTATCACATCTCTCCACCTAGTTTCTCAGGGAAGTTAGATAAAAGCCTCTTCAACCATTGTAAGATCGCAGAACCATTGAATCAGCTCTGCTGTTTTCAGGACAATTAGTATGAATATAAAATCCTTGCCCTTGTTCATATTTATAACTGAACCAAATCAGAAACCCACACGTAATATTTGGTTCTCAGTTGAAGTAAATGAAAAGGAAATATATCTTCCTTTCACATGAGTTGTGTGACATGATAGTACAAGCTTCAACCACATAACACATCATTAACATGGACTTACTAGTTATTATACAATACACCTTGCGTTGCATTTAAGTTAGTTGGCTACAAGCCCGTAGCCCCTATCTCACCATATCCACTTGTACTAACAACACACAACAGAGCAAGAAATGTATTCAGACATACAAATAACTGCACCCCCAAGGGAGAAGAGAAGAATTTACCGGTATGCTGACCTCCACCTTCTTATCCCCAATGGTTCTACCCCCTCCAACAGCAACAATCTCACCTCCCTGAGGCTTAGACTGCGCAGACGACGGAAGCAGAATTCCACCAATAGTCTTCTCCTCAGCCGCGCTAAGCTTCACAAGCACTCTGTCTCCCAAAGGCTTGAGTGATGTATACTGCAGTTGCATCAACAAAACTGTAACCAATTGTTGTGACGCGTAAATACGCACTCCCTAAGCATAATACATTTGCATTGCCATAGTTGATTACCTTTGGGGTGACGACGGTGGCAGCCCTGACAACTAGGCTGCGAGCTGAGCGCCTAGAAGAGCACACCCTGAGTGCCGATGTCTGAGAGAGGCGAAGGCCGTTGTTGTTGAAGGCCACCGCGGCAACACCGGCACCGGAGAGCTGCAGCGACGACATTCCCGATTGCTTGCTGAACAACTACCTGTGAATTGATACAGCAGATACAAATTCATTCCAAATTCTGAACAGACACATCCAATTGAACAAATCAATCCCAGCCCACAGTGTATTCAAATCTGAACGCAAGCACTGGACATGAGCACCATGGAAGGTGGAAATTGTTGGCAGATTCAGAGTGGTGAAAAAAGCACAGGTCAACCACCCCACCAACCATCGGTGGAAACAAGGTTAGGCCTCACACTGTGTTCCCGCACAGCAGAGGCATTCCTAAGCCCTGCAGGAGTACGAAATCCTACCACAAATCCAGGCCCCTATCCCTTAAACAAGCCGAACATAAACCAAATCGGACGAGCTACCAGCCAGATTATCCCCCGAAATCACTACCCCAAACCCCGCGCCCACCCAAATCCAGCGCCCAGCAAGCGAGAATCGAGTGCGACTACCTTATCTCCGAGCTCCGGCCGGCGTGATGGCTCGCCTGAGGTATGGAATCCGGCTGCCGTGCGCGAGAGGGGAAGAGATAAACCCTATGGAAAGCGGCGGAGAGCAGCGGCGAAAGTGCTAGAGCTACAGCCAAAGCCCACACCCCCTTTATCCTCCATCCCCAGCCCAGGCGCTTATCCTGCTCCGATTTTACGAAAACGCCCACCGGTTCGGGGGTTACGGGGTTTTTTTTCCATTTTTTTGAGGGCCATTCGATGGGCCAGATTGTTCCAGAGTGTTGTGTAGAGGCAGCTGTGTAGAATGAAGTTTTTTGTTCTTTTAGTTGGTGTAGAATGAAGTTTGTGGCTAAGGAGGTGTCCTATAGCTCGTTTGGTAGATCGGGATTCCTTCGGAATCTTTTGATTTTTCTGGGAAGAAAATCCCGGCCTCAAAATGTCGGAAAAAAAATTCTCCATCTTTCTACTATATGTATCATATGCTCTGAAAATTCCCAGTCGAGATTTGCTTCCTTGGTTCCCTTGCCACCAAACGAGCCCCTAGATGTTTGCTTCCGTACATCCTTCTTTATTTTTTTACAGATTTTAATACTATGGATTAAAGATGAAGATTGAAAGTTAATCCTTTGATTAAAAACATTATACAACATTTTGTATTCATTTCAATTCATTCAATATGTTCGATCTGCGGGCTAATACAACGATAATTTATGTAAGTAACTGTAAAATTCGTATAAACTTGCAAGGGTGTGTACCCAAGCTAAACTCTCGCATGCATATTTATATCTATACTTCTTTATAGTGTGACAAAGTTAGATATGATAGTCAACGGTTGAGAGATGGTAAAGTCAAGTATTGTCTGTTGAAATAAAGGACGGGCTTTGGATCCATTAAAAAAATTCAAAAAAATCTAAAGGTCCATGTGGGAAAATATGATAAGGTGCTGGGAAGTTTAGTACAATCTCAAAAGTAGAAAAAGAGTTGAACCTCTTTATTAGCATTTTCTTTTATTATGAGAGCCAGAGAAGATAGGGAGCTCCTGCGCTCCTCCTCCGCCACCCACCCCGTCGTGCGCGTCTTGTTTTGTGAATGGTCCGAGTCGAGATTAGACATATATTATGTGTGCGCTAAATTTTTATCGGTTAGAAATAGTTAATTAATTGACAATTAATTATGAATCAATTACGGATGACACGATCGAAGGTGTTGGATCGTGACTGTTGACGACTCGGTTGTGGGTCCAGCCCACATCGCCCTACTCGGTCACTTATATATTGGAGGCGGTGGTAACCCTAATAGCCACCCAGAACAGTTTATATCTGCTCTATCTCCTCGCGCACTGTCGTCATCATTCCTCTAGCTGCTGCTACCGGTGATTCCATCTCATCCACCAAGCGCACGGATGTACGAGAGAGCAGGCCTTCAAAACCTTGCCTCTGCGATCCTGCACCGGAAGAAGGGTAATTAGGATTTTGGGGAGCGTCTCCGACGCGACTGCTTACGTTTGTTCGTCTACATCTGCTTCATCGACTACTTCCTCGACATCACTCATGTCCCAGGCCGAAGCTGGGAAGTTGTCGCCGCCAAGGTTGCTGAGGAGGCCGCCTCCATGGTTGCCGAGGAGACTACCACCACCATTGTTGTCGTAGCTGCGACCTGGCCGAATGGAGGGCATAACCTACTTATCCATCTCCTATTGATTTTTCTGTTCGCCATGCTTGCTTGTTACGTAGATATGATCGATGTTTGTGTATTATCAGTTTGCATGGTTAAATATTAGTATGAGATTAATATTGTCAATGTTATTTTCATGTTTTATTTTTAGATTAAATTAATCAAAAAATTGCTAATATATCCTGTCATCCATTGAATATTTTTTTCAATTCATAAGGTTGTGCCACGTTGCATTCTAATTGAACTCACAATATATCATCTCATGTATCCTAAAAGCAAATGATTCTCTAATTAAACAAAGAGATAAGGGAACAATATTGCCAATCGAAGCAAATTTACTACTCACTTTCACCGCGCGTCCATAAATTCTCATGTCGGTCTTCAGCCCTTTGAAAACAACAAGCCTCTCAGGCGACTTCCCATGGTCGCAAAGGTGCATTCCAGTGCCATCTATGCCAGACCAATGTTGTTGGGTGATAATTAGAGCAATGGAAAAGAAGACAAATAAAAGAAGGTTAAATCGATAAATCCCAAATCCAAAACTCTTAACCCTAGTTAGAGAGGCAAAGATACAAACTCGTATGGGTCACATTCCTACTCGTCTGGCAGCGGCGACATGGATTTTGAGGCAATTGTTTGAATAAATGATGTAATAACCACCAGAAATTGAAAACGGGGACGGGTTCCATGGAGCCCAGCACCCAAATACCAATGTTATACATTGCGAAAGGAATGTATTTTTTATGGATACAAATACACGCGATATTATGTGTGTTGGAATGTTTATAATAATCAACATTCAGACGTGTCATACGAAAAACAAAAACAAAAATGCATATACAAAAATGGGCCTGTAATTTTTTTGTGAGTAGCTTACAAATCACAATATTTTTGAAAGAAAAAAAATGACAGATCCAAAATGAACATGTATAAGTATTTATAGAGTCTTTTTTTAAGACTAGAAAATATCCTTCTCGAGTGTTTTGAAATAACGGGCTCCAAGGAGCCATCTCCTAAGACTTTCCAGTCCTGTTTAGCTTATATGCATCTATGATGTAGAAGGTCGGGGTAACAAAAGATTTCATTACCTGAAAAATAAAACAACAGAGCAAGTGATCCTTTTATCTAGTGAAACAGAGTATCAACAAGATTCAGGGCAGGTGCACGCATAACAGCATCAAGACATGCATGCACCTAATCGGTGGTCGATTACAGGTACATCGCACTGTTTTTTATGTCCTAACAATCTCATGTTGAAGCAGGTAACATGGAAGAATGTACATGGTTCAGCACATTGCAATGCCTGTTTCGCGGATCAAACCAATGACACTTGAACAAATGATCTTACAAATGGTGTTAGTATTATTGTTTTTAGATGTTTAAACACTTCTTCGAAGGACAGATCCATCCTCCGCCGTCGTGAAGTGTGTAGCCTGAATCAAAAGAAGATAAGATCTCAGAAACTAAATCAACCTGGAGAGGAGGCAGTGTATAGTGTACATAAAACATTACATCGCATGATGACATTTGCAAGAATTAGTGCATGGATTAACCATCTGAAACAAAAGGAATGATATATAACCATTTGAGCACATCTATGTTTTTGGAGGAAAATGATACATCGTGACTGAATATGACCGATTTATTTATCATTTGCCTTATCTAGCTTTTCCTCCATTGGTGTCTCTACCACCATCTGTTGGACACAAAGCCGTCGGAGAGTACGGCATTGAAGCATAACCTCATACTGAATTTCCCTGTTGTTCCGTGACACACCTGCTATTACCTTTCTTCTCAATCCCCACCTTCTCTAGAGATCAGCAAATACAACGAGAACATATATTTTTGTGTTTTAATTAATGGTTACAGAGTTAAAAGCAAGAGCTATGGTGGAATGGACAACAGACCTGCCATGCAAGGAGACTGGAACATTGGATTGGCTTTGGTATGATTTCCAACATCATGAATATTGTTTCTAACATGCTAGAGCTTTAGAACACAAGGACTTTCTCTGTCAATAGAGAATGAAAAAAGCATTCATGTAAATCAATGAAATGAATAGAGACTGGCATTTGAAGGGACGCTACTTACATTGTTCTTACACAGTCAAACATGAGCATGAATTTGGAAACATTCCACTCGAGATATCCTGAAGACAACTCAAGTTTGCAGAAAGGTGTGCTGCTGCTGCTGATGTTTACCTCTGCACCCCAGGATAGTTGGTCACTTCCGACTTCCGAGCCATCAGAACATGTTTCAGCTTCACCCATCTCAGCTCTGAAATCTGTACAAGGTTTAGATGTTTGTGTCAACATCTTTGTTTCTGGCTTCTCGAGCCTCTCAATCCCACCTTTATTCTTCTCACCATTTTCTCTTGCCGACAGATTACTCCAGCTCATTATCGCCCTGAAAAGTGCTATTACTAACATGGCCATCTTCCCAGAATGGATGTAGTCTGGACTCCTGAAAATCAATACCAGGATCAAACCCCTGCCTTAGTGAATCCTTGCCAGACTGCTGAGAACATGTAGTGTGTTGACCAACTACAGTTTGGCCTACAGAACTCGCAGAACGAAACATTTTAGCATTTGATTTCTTGAGAGTCAAAATTATCTTCTTTCTTCTTGTCTTCCTTCTGTCCCAAGAAAGTATACATATCAATGTTGCTCGGAAGGTCTGTGGCACGGAATGGGTCTGGACAATCCAGTCTATCGCCAAATATATCTGAAACAGGATTCTGCTGGTGAATCTCATCATACGAAACATCATTGTCAGATCTGTGCAAAACAGGACGAACTTTTGATGTAGGTCTCCGTTCAGTTGATCCCACAGTTTGAAATTCACCCATATCTGGAATAGAATGAAAAGGTTTATCCTCACGCATTACAGTGCAACTCGGTGGGTTGTTTTGTCGAATGCTACCCTTCAGGTATGAGGTAGAAGAGCCCCAGTCAGCAAATTTCTCCTGAAGTGACACACGGCAGCTTGGTTCTCGAGTTCCCTGTTGGTCCATTGCCTTGCCTGGCCAATAATCTGCTTCAAGATTCTTCCGGTCTGTTGCTCTTTTATGGTATTCTTCTTCATCCCTGAATATTGACATTTCATCTAAATCTGCATTTGGAATATCAAACTTATCAAAGCTTGTATGGAAGTCATCCCTCTCGCCCCTGAATTGAACTTTGAGGAGGATGACCTTCTTGAGGATGATCTAAGCAAGGGTAAGAAAATTATCAATAGCTCTGCCCCTGCTTCTGACAAAGACAAACCTGCAGGGGGGCAGTGGGGGCAACCAGAACTCGAGCTCTGGCAATTCAACTACTTCTGGGGCTGCCAAAAGCAGCAATTCCAATTCCAAACAGGCTGCTTTGGATTTCCTTCTGCAAATCCAAGATTCTCATGCTGGAGAATGCAATCTGCTGCAAGATATGGAATTATCAGATGATGATTCTGTGTTTTCTGAAAAAGAAGCACCTATGGACAGTGAAGGGGAAGAAGTAATCTTCAGCCCTGGGCTGGTTCCACTCAAGGAAACTGCCCCAAGTCATAACCTAGAGGTAAACAACAACAACTTCCCCCACCTGCAGAAATGGGGCCCTGTGATGGCTACTAGGAAGAGCAGCAGAGTGGATATTGGAGACAGGCCTATGCTGGAGATTGCCATGGAGAAGAAGAGGGTGAACAACCTGGAGACTGGCAAAAATGCTATCAAAGGTACCATCATAAAAAACTCCTTTGCTAATTTCAATGATCCTATGTTTCTTCAAGTAGCAGATAAAGTTGGAGTTGAGATTGACACTGGATGGGTAGATGTAGATACTAAAGGAAAATTAGAAACCACTATCACTGCTGCTGAAACACATGTGTTAGGACCCAAAACTCCACACACTCTCAGTGAGCTAGGTTTCACTGAAGTAGAAATTGGAGTAGATAGATTTAGCACCCCTTTGTTGAGAAAGCTGCCATATGATCTGCAAGATCATAGTGTAATATGGCGCAAAATCAATAAACATAAACGGGGCAAGCACCCTAAGAACAATAGTTCATCATGAATTTCCTCTTTTGTAACATTAGAGGGATCACAACTCTTGGTAGGAAGAGTTGCATTCTAGATACCTTTGCTAAAATTAAACCTACTATAGTTGCTTTTTAGGAGACAAAGAAGAATACCTTTTTTGATCCCGCAGGAGGGGGAGACCCAATATTATACCAGCATCTCTTTTGGTTCTTCTACTCAGATCAGAACAAAACTTTTGGATTCTCTTTCGCCTATCGGCCTAGAGCAGGCCCAAGACAAGCAAGAACAGTCAGTCAGCACCGATCAGGCAGGAAGCAGACAGTAAGCTAAGAATACTGGAAGAAGGTGGCTTGCTTCTAGAAGATTCTATAGTGATCCACTGGAATCGGGTTTATAGCTTCCTCCCAGCTACAACCTGCTTCTTGCGGCAGCTCCATTTTCCAAAACTTTCTGTCTCATAAGACTGTGAAACCACACAATTTTACATTCCCCTTGGGATATTCCTTATTTTAACAAAAGAAGATTTAGTTACGATTGGAAATCCACTTTGACGTAAAGTGAGGTGATCAGGGTTGAACAAAGCGGCCTTCAAGCCACAACCGCGGTATGAGTTCTGATCTCAGACTTTGTTCTAGAAATCAGTAAAAGGAATGATCTACAGATAGAGGGAACCTCTACTTCAATAAAAGCTCCTCCTACTACTCCTCCTTATCCTACTCACTCGAAGTTTCGTTGGTCATTTATTGGAACTTCGATGATCTCTCCGGCGCTTTCTTCCTTGATGGAGTTTTTCTCGCTTTTGGCGTAGCAGGCCTCCCTTTGGGAGGCCCGCGCGACGGGCTACTATTTAAAGCAATGTTTGATAGAGCGAGGTCTAACCTTGATTGGGTAGACCGAGAAGCAAACCACTAAGCAACTGGACTGCAGCCCGTCTGCATTTTCCTAAAGATTGCTGTGAGGCTGATAGTGATATCTTTCCTATAACAGAACAAATTTTTATTTTTGCAGGCCAATCGCTCTTTTGAGATAAGACGGGGGATAAAAAGAAGGGAAAATAAAAATAGTCACTAGTTATCTGAAATCAATTAGCTCAAATAGAAACTTTGACTGGCACCACCTACCAGCTGATGGCTCCGCTGGAGGCATTTTGGTTAGGGTCGACACTGATATATTTGATGTTATTAGTTGGAATCATAAGATTTTCTCAGTTTCTTGTGTTTTGAAATATAAGTGTAGTGGGTTCATCTTTAGAGTAATTGCAGTGTATGGTTCTCCTTATGAAGAGGGAAAGGATGAATTCATTTCTGAGCTGCATACTCTTTTCATAGAAGATTCCCAGCCCACTATTATTGGTGGTGATTTCAACTTAGTCAGGTTCCAAACTGACAAAAGCAATGGGATGGTTGACCCAAAATGGAGTAGAAACTTTAACTCTTGGGTGGACATCTGGGGGCTGCTTGAGATCAAGCTCAGTAGTAGGCAATATACTTGGGGTAACAATCAAAGTAACCTGGTTATGTCTACCATAGATAGAGTCTTTTGCTCCACAGATTTAGAAGCTATTTTTCCTTTATGCTCTTTAGCTGCCTTGCCTAGAATTTGTAGTGACCACACTCCTATCCTTTGGGATTCTGGAGTAACTACTACTAACATTCCTCACAGCTACAAGTTTGAGAAATGGTGGCTGCAACAAGAGGGTTTTGAGGATCTGGTTAGGAAAAATTGGAATGCTCCAGTAAAGGGCAGAACTGCAATTGATAAATGGCAGGAAAAAGTAAGGAGATTTAGGAAATTCTCTAAAGGGTGGAGTAGAAATCTAGAAGCTGCTAATAGGAAGCTCAAAGCTACACTGACTGTAGAATTTGACAAACTAGATGTTCAGTCAGAGACTGCAGGTCTTACTGAAAAAAAGAGAGCTAGAATGGAAGCTATCCATGCCCAGCTCTCCAAAATTTGGTCTAATGAGGAAATTAAGGCCAGACAAAGATCTAGAGACAGAGATATTTTAGAGGGTGACAAAAATACTAAATATTTTTTTGCTGTAGCTAATCAGAGGAGAAGGAAAACCATGATTACTTCTTTAGAGGGTCCAAATGGCCCCACTACTGATATCAATGAAATGATAGAGATAGCCTCCTCTTACTACAAAGATTTGTTTTAAAAAGAGGATAGGAAAGGTTTTAAACTCAAGGAAAATTTCTTCCTCGAAAGCAAAAAAACTCTCCTCTCAGAACAATGCGTCGTTGGAAGGCCCTTTCTATAAGGAGGAAATCAGAATTGCTGTTTTTGGTTCCTACTCTGATGGGGCCCCAGGTCCTGATGGCTTATCTTTCATGTTCTATCAAAAATTCTGGGATATCATAAAACAAGACTTGCTAGAGTTATTTACTGATTTTCATTCTGGTAAACTAGACATTTATAGGCTCAACTTTGCTGTTCTCTCTCTGATTCCTAAAGAGAAAGATGCCACTAATATTAGGAAGTTCAGACCCATTAGTCTTTTAAATTGTTGTTTTAAAATCTTTACCAAAGTTCTCACAAACAGGCTAGCCAAACTGATGGAGCTACTTACAACTAGTAACCAAACTGCTTTTATAAAAGGTAGGTTTATTCTAGAAAGTGTTGTAACAGCTCATGAAGTTCTCCACTCTGTTCACCAATCTGACTCTGCTGGAGTGGTTCTCAAACTAGACTATGAAAAAACCTTTGACAAGGTTAATCTTGATTTCCTAGAGGAAATCCTCACTAAAAGAAATTTTGGACCTAACTGGATTAGATGGATTAGGATGATTACCATTGGGGGCTCTGTTGGAGTCAAGATCAATGGTGTAGAAGGGGGGTACTTCACCACCAGTAAAGGGCTTAGACAAGGAGACCCCCTCTCCCCTCTTATTTTTAATTTAGTAGTTGATGTGCTAACTAGGATGTTAATCAAAGCTTGCTCTCATGACATCATTGAAGGCTTGTGTAACAATCACATCCCTGGGGGTGTGGTTTGTCTGCAATATGCAGATGACACAATTCTCTTTGTGAAGGATGACTCTGAGAAATCTAGGAACCTGAAATGGTTGCTTTGTTGCTTCAAAGGGGTCTCAGGAATGAAAATAAATTACTCTAAGAGTGAACTCATTCCTATGAACCTAACTGAGGACAAGATTATAGATTACCTTGATACTTTTGGGTGTGCTGCAGGCAAATTCCCCATTAAATATCTTGGAGTTCCCCTACACTATGAAAAACTTAGAAAGGAGGACATCCAACCTATAGTAGATAAAATCCTAAAAAGAATTTCAAGATGGAGAGGGAAACTTCTATCCTATGCAGCAAGGATCAACCTGATCAGGGCTTGTTTGAGTAGTATCCCTGTTTACCTCTTATCCTTCTTCAAGTTCCCTAAATGGGCCCTAGAACTTATCAATACTCAATTAGCTCATTGTCTTTGGAGTGATGCTGAGGGTAATAGGAAGATACACCTAGCAAATTGGCACCTTGTGTGCATGAAAAAAGATTATGGGGGTTTAGGTATCCCTAATATGAGAGATGTCAATCTATGTTTGCTAGGAAATTGGATTAAAAGGTTCTATGCTGATGAGGGTAAGATCTGGAGAGAACTAGTTTCCCATAAATACCTAAATTCAACTCAAAATATCTTTGTCTGCAAGAACCAAAACTCTTCCAGATTCTGGCAAGGGGTGCTATGGGCAGCAAAAACTGTCAAACATGGCTATAGGTGGGTAGTAGGGGATGGTAAGAAAATTAGACTGTGGGAGGACGCCTGGTTCGGGACCTCCCCTCTTGCTGTTCAATTCTGGCCTCTGTATAGAATTTGCCACCAGCAAAATGTCACCATCGCCAAGGTCATTTCTGGAGGAAATATCAAACTAACCTTTCGTAGAATTTTCACACAGCATATGATGGAATCTTGGTATTGCTTAGATGAAATCCTCAAAGGTGTGGTGCTGTCAAGCGACACTGATGCCCTCATCTGGCAGCATGAAAATAAAGGGATCTACACTTCTAGCTCCTTATATACTATCATCAACTTTAGAGGAGTGGTTGCAGTGTTTATCCCTGCTGTTTGGAGCATCATCTCACCACCTAGAGTGAACATTTTTCTGTGGCTGTTGGCCAATAATAGACTAATGACTAAGGACAACCTCTTAAAAAGAGGAATAGAAAAACCTCATGAATGTCTATTTTGCTCTGAACATGAAAGCATACAACATTTGTTTTTTGAATGTGTGGTTGCCAAACAAATCTGGGAACATATAACAAACTTCTTTAGATTACCTGTAGGGTCGTGTTACTATTCTGTAGCCCAATACTGGCCTGCTCATCCTAAACATGATTGTTTGAATACGGTCTGTGCATGTGTGCTGTGGTGCATATGGAAGTTTAGAAACGATCATGTTTTTAACAATGCGTGTTGGATGGACATTAAGCAGGTCTGGTGGAGGATTCTGACTTCCTTAAAAAGGTGGCAGATATTGCTCAAAGGGGAGATGTTGAAGAAAGTCGTAGAGCTTTCTCCGACAATTTCCGACAAAATCAAGTCACCACATCTGCTAAGCCTGGGGTAGAGGACAGGAAGCCAAGGGGGAAGATGGAGTTCTCTCCCTTTGGTGTTCAACCCTCGAGGGAGACCCACCGCAGCTTATCACCTACTGCTGATCTAGAGGAGCGCAAGAAGATCGCCCTCCTCAGCCCAGTGGCGCCACTGGAAATGGCGATCTCTCCAGTGCAGTCACCTCTGAAGAAAACGAAGATGGTGGAGAAGGTAGCCTCAAGTTTCCAGGAGAACGAGTAAACTTGTTTGTTGAGAACGAGGACGAACTAGGTATAATGGATACCGATGATCAAACCTCGGACAAGCAAAGTACCCCAGGACAAAGGGAACATGCACACGGTTAACGGATCCAACATCGATTGAAGTTCATTCGATGGAAGCGCAGGGGCTATCAAGGATTGTAACCAGGTCCAATTGATTAGTCATTGATCAATGAGAATTGTCTCGATCATGTCTGTTGTTTCCCGGACCATAGGGTGTTACACTTAAGGGTACTCAACGCGGTAAGGAGAGATTCGGGATCACCGGAGAAATTGGAGAGAACACCGGAATTGTTCCGATGAAGGCCGGAAGTTGTTCCGGGTATTTTGAAAGGTTCAAAATATATTTAATAATGTTTAATATATGTTTTATTATTTAATTATCTGAATTAAATATTAAAATGTATTTAAATATAATTAAGACGAATTAAAAGGCATATGGGCCTCATAGGGCCCATTAGGGGGAGAGGGAGTCCTCCCCCATGGGCCATGGCGCCATGAGGGGGCCCACCCCCCCTTAATAGGTGCGCCACCCCCTCCCTTGGGATTAGTCCCACCCCGGAAGTGGAGGGGGGGGTGGCACCCCTCCTTGTCCTATATAAGGAGGGGTAGAGGTGCCCTTTCATTCATGATATTCTTTGAGATAAGTTCTCATCTCTCTCCCTCCTTTCTCCTTCCTCGATTGGACTCCCCTTGTTTGGAGTCTACACTTGGTTGGGGATTTCTCCACTATACGCACGCCATCGTTCTGCTGGAATCGGGATCCGAATCCATCTTCTTTCCGCTGCTCTACTGGTTCGGAGCCCAGAGGGACGTCGGGTATACTGTATGTGTATAATCCCGCGAGTGATGGCTTCTTGCCCCTTCATTGGTTCCCCAAGTGTAAGGTTGAGATGTAGTGCAGCAGCAGTTTTCCCTCGGTGAAGATACCAAGGTTTGTCTCCAGCAGGACTCCAGAGATGATAAGTAGGTGTCAGCGGCGCAACTGACGCGGACCTGCACACAGACACAGATAACTTTGTTCCCAACGAAGTTCAGAGAGGTTGTCAATCTCTACGGTCTTGTTGTTTACAAAGGATTAAACGCAAGGGATAATGATAGCAAATAAAAGCGGTAAAGTAAATGTAGAGTGGAAATAGTGATAAGGATATGGACCAGGATACGTGATGTTCGCTAGTGATGTCTCTCTCCCAAAAGACGATAAAATTGCTATGCGAGGTAAACAAATTACAGAAAGGCAATTGACAGGATTATGAACGCACCACAATGCTAACTATGCTACAAAAGAAAGGAAGAGGTTCAAAAGCACGGGCAGTACGCCAAAGTAAGTAGACCGAAATCCATCTGCATCTACTACTAATCATCCACCTTGAGATATCTATCCAGAACATCTCGCTGGTATTAAGTTGCGAGCCCCACCCAAAGTGTAAACCCAAAGCAACAGACAACTGTATTAAAAGAACTTTGCGTAAAGTAAACAATCCTTGCAACCGCGGTTACAAGCACCGTTGTTTTCCCCCTTGTGGCAACAGCACATCCCCTAGACTAATGTTTCTGTCACTCAAGCATGTCATCGGGGAGGCATGAACCCACAATCTAGCACAACGCTCCTTCTTGGAGTCACTACCTACTACTTGGCCAAAGCAATAAACAACAACGGAGAACATGCAAGAATTACTTAGGAACAAAAATATAAGAGATAAAAACCAAATATATTACTCTATTACAATCTGAACATAATCTCATAATCCATCAGATCCGATCAAACTCAACATAGCAATAGGATAAATATTACAAAGGTGCCTCGATCATGTAGGGCAGCTCACGAGGTCTAAACAATGAAGATCAAAGAGGGAAGGAGAACATCACATAGCTACTGATCACGGACCCATGGTCCAAGGGAAACTACTCACGAGATATCCGGGGAGCATCCATGGTGGAGAGGAGACTCCCGGAGGTCAATCCTCCCTCCGGCAGGGTGCCGGGAAGAGGTCTTCTGGTGGTCCTGATCTTGGAAGCGCGGCGGCGGAACAGAGGCGAGTTCGCGGAATAGGGTTCTTGTTCTGGAGTTTCCCTGTGACGGGGGATAAATAGGCGAAAGGGGGTAGCCAAAGGTGGTCTCTGGCCCCTCCCGGGCTCTTCACGAAGCTTCCGTCACGCTTATTTTTTATCTGAATTTTCCCGAATTTTTCTAGCACTTTTTATATGGGGGAAAACTGAAATAGAAAAACAGCAGAAAACAGGAACTGGCACTAGGGTGCACTGAGTTAATAGGTTAGTCCAAATATGATAAAAAATGTATAAAAGTGTATATAGATCATAGCAATATCACACAAAACATGCATGGAGCAAGCAGAAATTATCGATACGTTTTGGACGTATCAACATCCCCAAGCTTAATTCCTGCTCGTCCTCGAGTAGGTAAATGATAACAAGCATAATTTCTGTGGTGACATGCTAGCAACCATATAAGAACTTTGAAAAGTAAAGCAATCAAGGTTAGAGATTCAATTCAAGTCATAACAGGCAAGAGTCTATATTAGCATTGAAACAAGTAACAAAAGAACAAAAGGTGCAAGAGCTCTTGCTGTCCGTGACTCGAATGTCTCCAAATGGTGGTTGCGTGCAAGAAAAGGGGGATAGGGAATACGAGAGAAAAAAGTATTTTTGTTGAGAACTCAATCTACTAAAGTTTCACACTTGGTCCTCTTTGGAATCTTATCTTGACTCATCCCTAGACCACTAGCCAGGTACAAGTCAATTTGATCCACTCCTTTTCGATATTTTGAGCACTCATGCAATGGATGAGCGTAAGCACGAGAGTTGACACTTAGGATGGCAAAGAGAGAAATATGGTGGAGGAGGAAGACAAAAAGGATGAGAAAGGCTCACATCAATAAGGACAATCATAGGCAAGAGATGCCAAATGATAGATATGATGTGAGGAGTAGGGATTGCCATGCAACGGGTGCACATACGAGCTAGGAAGCTCTCCAAACTATATGCAAAAAGATCATCTCTATGGAGTACAAGGATATAAGGGAGTACTAGTGTGGATCTCTAAACAAGGATAGTAGTGTTGCCCCTTTCTCTCTTTTTATTTCTTTTTTCTCTTTTTTTCTATTTTTTTGTATTTTTTGTGGCCTCAATGGCTCTTTCTATTTAACTCTCATTTGTCCTCTTTGGGATCTTTTAATGTGTCCACTTTGGGATATTTTCCTCACTTAAGGGCAACACTCTATTTTACAAGAAGGTAAAGGAGATCTTTCACACCTTACAAGGTACTCAAAACATAAAGAAGATGTAACTATCATGATGTATGCAATGTATGTCGCTGCCAGTGTAGCAGGAATATGTATGACATGAAGATCAAGTCATGAAGAGGTGGATGTTGCATGGCAATCTAACTCGGAAAGGCTATGGAAATGCCTTGATAGGTAGGTATGGTGGCTGTTTTGAGGAAAGATAAAGGGAGGCTTACGATGACAAGGCATATCATGCCAAGGGTTTGGATGTACCGGCGAAGGTGGACACCAACTCTCGGAGTGAGAAGAAGGCAATGCACGGCACGGGAAAGGCTAGCAAAATATGGGAAGGTGGAAGTGTCAACTTGCAATACTTACATTAGTCCGAAGAACTCATGCACTTATTATCGGTAACTCTCAATCTAACGAGGAGGTTCACAAAGAGACAAGTACCCCGAGGAGGAGTGTATGGGGGTTTGGTTATCCTTGCGCATCCTCGACTCATGGTACGTGAGTGTACTCTAATATTCGACTCCTCAGAAGAGTAGTGATCCATCTAGTAGCTAGAGTTCTCAACTAGTTTTGTAGGTTTTGAAAATAAACTTGGATTGCACAAAATACGACACCTATCACTAATAGGCAAGAGCTCTTGACACCAAAAGTCCAAACATTACTCAAAACAATGCCTCAAAACTATTGCAAGCTACTACTAAAATTAAATAGGAACCTCAATTACCTACTTTCAAGACAAGACACAAGTCAGTGCAACAACCAACTCTCTTAACAAGATAAACATGAAAACTAAAAAGATTTGCAGCAACAAACTAAACAAAAGCCAAAGCTCTTGCTAAAGATAAACTAAGACTAAAACTAAACATGGCAGTAGCTATGAAAAGATAAAGAACACACAACAGCAAAAAGGTAGGCAGGAAAAATCCTATGATGTGTTCTAGATTTTGAAAGTGGAGCGTGTTTCTCTCCCACACAAAGTAAGAAAGGATCTAACTTGTTATTAACAGCAAGCAAAGCTAAAGAAAACTAAAAACAAAACCTAAGAGCGAGACGCTCCAAGCATAGCACATAACGCATGAAGTGATAAAAATATAGTGAGACAAAGGACGAACTGATGATTGTTGATGGAGAAGGGGATGCACGGGGGCATCCCCAAGCTTAGACGCTTGAGTCTCCTTGAATATTTATTGGGATGGATGGGGGCATCCCCAAGCTTGAGCGCTTGACACTCCTGGATCTTCTTTCATCATCTTCCATCGCACACTTGAAAACTCCCTTCATACATAACTCATCATAAGCTGATTAGAGAGGTTAGCACCCTTAATAAATAAATTTTCTCCACTGGATATAAAGATAATCTTGAAGATCTACTGTTTCTCAAGAGTGCCAAAAAAATTTTGCAAAGAAAAAGCAAGCTTAAGGTTTGCAGAAGTAAGGAGAGACAAAACGTGGCAGAATCTGTGAAAAACAGAACAGAAGATAGTAAAGAATTTTTTAGGGGCACTTCTGCAACTAAAATAAAAAAACTCAGAACATACGGAAGTTTCGTAATTGTATAGAGCATACTGTGTAAAAAATTCAGCTCAAAAATATGGACTGGGATTTTTCTGGAATTTTTCTGGTCACGAGAACAGAATCTGTTTTCTGGACAACATGTCACAACTTTTACTTCCCTTGCCGTAAGAGGCTATAACTTGGCACAAAGCTGAAAAATAAAGATACAATGATGTTTCTGCAGAAGTAACAATCATCAAGACACAACAAAAGCAAAAATAAAAACCTAAATTTGTTGTGGGCTTCCCCCCGAAAGCGCTTCTTTAAAGCCATTAGCTAGGCTTGAGGATTATAAAAGGTGCTCTCATAAGAATAAGAATTTCGAAGCAAAAGAGAGCATCAAGAAGCAAATATGAAACACATTTAAGCCTAACCCACTTCCTATGCATAGGCATCTTGTAAGAAAATAAATCAAAGAAGCACAAAGTGACATGCATAGGCAGGTGGAACAAGAATAACTTCAAAAATTTCATCATAAAGAGAGGTGTTTTTGTAATATGAAAGTTTCTACAACCAAGATTTCCTCTCTCAAAGTAATTTTCAGTAGTATCATGAACAACATCAAGAATATAACTATCACATAAATCATGTTTTTCATGAACTACAAGCACACGTGCATAGTTTTCAACACGGTCTTTAGGATTATAAGATAAATGCAACCCATCGCATTGAGCCTTGATAAGAGCACAATTCTCGGGAATATGAGTTGGAGATTTCAAAAAGATAATAGGACAATCAAGTGTGGGTGCAATATCAACAATTTCATGCTTAACATAAGGAACTATAGAGAGTTCATTTTTGTCAGCATCATCCATAGTGGCATCTTGGCCATCAACAAAGCAAGTATCGAAATTTTCAGAAAGGGATATTTCAAGTGAGTCCTCGGAATCATGTGATTCCTTCTCATGGCAATCATTGGACTCTTCTTGGTTAGCAAACATTTTATTTTTAAAATCCTCAATATAAGAATTGGAAGTATAATTATCGAAGCAATAAGCAAGAACTGCAAAGTTTTCAGGTTCGAAAATAGTATCGTGATACTTTTCAATCAAAGAAGCAATCTCATAGGCACCTTTAAAAGCAATAAACTCTTCAATATTTTCAACATCAAAGTAATCATAAACACCTTTAGCATAAGAAGATAAGATCTCATTTTCATTAAACTCACATTGGAAAGGGAGGTGTTTATGATCTATATTAGAACAGCAAGCAAAATCATAAATGTGGCACAAAAGTTTAGCATGGCAATAAGAAACATGTATTTGATCCCATAAGTGTTTCCCTTTCTGAGATAGGCGGTGCCGCGTATAATGAGCATGCTCATCCAATTATTTTCCCTCAACCAAGTCGGTTGGGTTTTTAGTGCGAGCACAAATTGATCGAAGACGATCCAAGTGAAACATGTCCATCCTACCATATTTGGGTGGTTCATCACCCATGGTGAGGATAGCATAAATAGGCAAAGCAAGACAAAGGAAAAAGGTAGCAACTATTTTTGTGTTTTTTCATAAAGAACACTGAGATAAAAACTGAAAGGTAAACTAACAAGACTAAAAAAACAAAGGTAAAGGGTAGTGTGCAACTCCCCTATCTTAGCACTCGAAGTCCCCGGCAACGGCGCCAGAAAACTTGCTTGATGGCTTCTCGCCCCTTCGTTGGTTTCCCCAAGTGTAAGGTTGAGATGTAGTGCAGCAGCAGTTTTCCCTCGGTGAAGATACCAAGGTTTGTCTCCAGCAGGACTCCATAGATGATAAGTAGGTGTCAGCGGCGCAACTGACGCGGACCTGCACACAGACACAGATAACTTTGTTCCCAACGAAGTTCGGAGAGGTTGTCAATCTCTCCGGTCTTGTTGTTTACAAAGGATAAAACGCAAGGGATAATGATAGCAAATAAAAGCGGTAAAGTAAATGTAGAGTGGAAATAGTGATAAGGATATGGACCGGGATACGTGATGTTCGCTAGTGATGTCTCTCTCCCAAAAGACGATAAAATTTCTATGCGAGGTAAAAAAATTACAGAAAGGCAATTGACAGGATTATGAACGCACCGCAATGCTAACTATGCTACAAAAGAAAGGAAGAGGTTCAAAAGCACGGGCAGTACGCCAAAGTAAGTAGACCGAAATCCATCTGCATCTACTACTAATTATCCACCTTGAGATATCTATCCAGAACATCTCGCTGGTATTAAGTTGCGAGCCCCACCCAAAGTGTAAACCCAAAGCAACAGACAACTGTATTAAAAGAACTTTGCGTAAAGTAAACAATCCTTGCAACCGCGGTTACAAGCACCGTTGTTTTCCCCCTTGTGGCAACAACACATCCCCTAGACTCATATTTCTGTCACTCAAGCATGTCATCGGGGAGGCATGAACCCACAATCTAGCACAACGCTCCCTCTTGGAGTCACTACCTACTACTTGGCCAAAGCAATAAACAGCAACGGAGAACATGCAAGAATTACTTAGGAACGAAAATACAAGAGATAAAAACCAAATATATTACCCTATAACAATCTGAACATAATCTCATAATCCATCAGATCCGATCAAACTCAACATAGCAATAGCAGAAATATTAAAAAGGTGCCTCAATCATGTAGGGCAGCTCACGAGGTCTAAACAATGAAGATCAAAGAGGGGAGGAGAACATCACATAGCTACTGACCACGGACCCATGGTCCAAGGAAAACTACTCACGAGATAACCGGGGAGCATCCATGGTGGAGAGGAGACTCCCGGAGGTCAATCCTCCCTCCGGCAAGGTGCCGGGAAGAGGTCTTCTGGTGCTCCCGATCTTGGAAGCGCGGCGGCGGCGGAATAGAGGCGAGTTCGCGGAATAGGGTTCTTGTTCTGGAGTTTCCCCGTGACGGGGGATAAATAGGCGAAAGGGGGCAGCCAGAGGTGGGCCAGGGGTGGGGCCGCGTGATGGCTTCTCGCCCCTCGTTGGTTACCCCAAGTGGAAGGTTGAGATGCAGCGTAGCGGTAATTTCCCTCAGTAAAGATACCAAGGTTTGTCTCCAGTAGGACTCAATGATAAGTACGATAGGTGGCAACGGCGCCAGAAATTATTCTGATGCGTGGAGTTGTCGTGGACCTGCACAAAACAAATAACTTTGCTCCCAACGAGTTCAGAGGAGTTGTCAATTCCTCCGGCCTTGTCGTTTACAAAGGATCAAACGCAAGAGATAAAAAAGTACTAGTAAAAGTAAAAACAGAAAGGTAAATAGTGGGTGTGAACAATGGTATGAAGATGGACCGGAGTCCCGTGATTTTCACTAGTGATGTCTCTCTCCCAAAAGACGATAAAAATGCTAGCGAGGTAAACAAATCACAGTTGGGCAATTGACAGGATTATGAAGGCACCGCAATGCTAACTATGCTGCAAAGAAAGGAAGGGCTCAAAAGCAATGGGCAGTACGCCAAGGTAAGTAGACCGAAATCCATCTGCATCTACTATGAATCATCCACCTTGAGATATCTATCCAGAACATCTCGCTGGTATTAAGTTGCGAATCCCACCCAAAGTGTAAACTAAAAGCAACAGACAACTGCATTAAAAGAACTTTGCGTAAAGTTAACAATTCTTGCACCAATAGGCACAATCACCGTTGTTTTATCCCTGGTGGCAACAGCACATCCCCTAGTCTCATGTTTCTGTCACTCAAGCTAGACATCAGGGGGCTGAACCCACAATCGAGCATAACGCTCTCTCTTGGAGTTTCAAGCAAATAACTTGGCCAAAGCAAATACTGCAACGGAGAACATGCAAGAATTTACTCAAGAACAAAATATAAAAGGGCAAACCAAATATATTACTCATCACAATCTGAACATAGTCTCGTAATCCATCAGATCCCAACAAACTCAGCATAGCAACAGCAGAAAATTACATAGGTGCCTCGATCATGTGAGGCAGCTCACGAGGTCTCGAAAGTGAAAGCACAAAAGAGGGAGAGGACATCACATAGCTACTGATCACGGACCCATGGTCCAAGGGGGACTACTCACGGCACATACGAGAGGCGTCCATGGCTATGGATGGTCTCCCGGAGGGGTGCTCTCCTTCCGGCAGGGTGCCGGGGCAGCTTCTCCAGGCAGCCCCGATCTGAAAACGGCGGCGGCGGAACAGAGAGGTTTCCGCGAAAAAGAGTTCTCGTTTAGGGGTTTCTACCCCGAGGGGGTTATATAGGCGAAGGGGGGGGGGCGTCGAGGGGCCACCCAGGGCAGCCAGGAGGGTGCCTAGCGCGCCCTAGGGTTGGGGCCGCGCCAGGGACCCTTCTGGCTCCCTGGTGGTGCTCCCGGCTCTCTCCCTTGGTTATTCCGGAAGCTTCCTGCCCGCTGATTTTTAATATAATTTTTGCGGAATTTTTTGGGCACTTTAATCAGCCGGATAACCTGAAAAACAAAAACAGCAGAAAACCAGAAGCTGGCAACTAGGTGCACTGAGTTAGTAGGTTAGTCCAAATTGGTTTAAAAGTGTAATAAAGTTCAACCAAAACATGGCAAAGTCACACAAAACATGCATGGAGCAAGCAGAAATTATAGATACGTTTGGGACGTATCAACATCCCCAAGCTTAATTCCTGCTCGTCCTCGAGTAGGTAAATGATAACAAGCATAATTTCTGTGGTGACATGCCACACAACCAAATAAGGACTGTTAAGTAAAGCAATCAAAGCATGCAATTCAATTCAAGTCTTAACAGGCAAGAGTCTATATTGGCATTAACACAAGCAACAAAAGAACAAAAGGTGCAAGAGCTCTTGCTATCCGTGACTCGAATGTCTCCAGATGGTGTTTGCGTGCAAGCAAGGGACTGGGAAGAAAGAGAAAAAAGGTTGTTGAGAACAACTATCTACTAAAGTTTCACACTTAGTCTCCTTTGGATTCTTATCTGGACTCGTCCCCAGACCACTAGCCAGGTACAAGTCAAACTGATCCACTCCCTTTCGATATTTTGAGCACTCATGCAATGGATGAGCGTGAGCAAGAAAGTTGACACCTAAAAGGTGAAACAGAAAGAAGAGGTGGAGGAGGAAGACAAAAAGGTGTGTGAAAGGCTCACATCAATGAGGACAATCATAGGCGAGAGAAGGCCATATGATAGATATGACGTGAGGAGTAGGGATTGCCATACAACGGATGCACATGTGAGCTAAAAGATCTCCAATGGAACTAGTGGGAGTGCATCTAACTTGCTTGCTCAAGAAGACCTAGAGCTCGTTTGAGGAGGCTCATCATTGGAATATACAAGCCAAGTTCTATAGTGTAAAAGTTCCCCACATAGCTATATGCATGATGATAATCTCTATGGAGTACAAGGGATAAAAGATGAAGTACTAGTGTGGATCTCTCAAAAGGAATAGTAGTATGCCCCCTTCTCTCTTTTTATTTTTCTTTTTCTCTTTTTCTCTTTTTTTTGGTGGCCTTAATGGCTCTTTCTATTTAACTCTCAATTGTCCTCTTTGGGATCTTTTGATTTTGTCCTCTTTGGGATCTTTTCCTCACTTTAGGGGCAATACTCTATATTTTACAAGAATATAGGAGATCTTTCACACTTTACAAAGGTACTCACAAAAATAAAATGTAACTAATCATGATGCAAATGTATGCCTCTGCCAGGATAGCAGGATATGCAAAGATACTAGCGCGTCATGTAGCAATGATTAGGGCAAGGCCCAACTAGCATGCGGCTCATCGATCAAGCAAGTAGCATGTATGACATGAGGATCAAGTCATGAGAGGGTGGATGTTGCATGGCAATGTATCTCGGAAAGGCTATGGAAATGCCTTGTAGGTAGGTATGGTGGCTGTTTTGAGGAAAGATATAATGAGGCTTATGATGACAGAGCGTATCATGCCAAGGGTTTGGATGCACCGGCGAAGTATGTTGGATATATGCTCTAGAGGCAAATAATATATGATTATTCCAATATATATCTAAGCAAGTTCATAACCAGTTTCATACCGTGCTAGAACTGCATCAGTGAAACAATGATGCAGGTGTGGTATAGAAACACCCAGAGTTCCTAGTTAGCCTCTACTTCGATAACTAGTTCATGGTCAACATGATGGTCGTGGTTTCGCGATCATGGACAATTAAGTCTCTTGACTATGAGGTCACCTCACTGGTTAAGTGACGTGATGAACATTACCCAAAGAAAGCATTACAACATGATCAAATCTTATGAAGGTTCAGTGTTGTAATTACAGAACGTGGTAGACCGTTCCTTTGACCGTGAGTACGTGCATAATCACTATCTTCCCGGATGCTTTGACTTACATCCCACCACCTGACTGAAATATGCGGGTCATAACGGTTGTATCTTAGGTATTCCGTGGAGATACGTTGAGGAGTATTGTTTACAAGAGCGGGATTTGTCAATCCATATAATGGATAGATACTTAGGGCCCACTCGGTGAGATTCCATCCATAAAGCTGCGCAGCGTGTGACTAGGTCACGGGGATGAATATCACGGGAACGAGTGTATAAGGATTTAGTTCGGAACGAGGTTGAACCAGACATAGGATGTCATTGATCGAATCTCGGAACAATCCAGTATCGCTGACAAAGGGAATGCTATACGGCGTAAGGTCCAATCGGTATTGATATCCGGAATGCACAGGGGTCATTATCGGCATCCAGGTCCCGCTGATGATCATTGACTGTTGCCTCTGCTCGGTCATGACTGGAGTGTTCTCGGACCGTAGGGTAACACACTTAAGGGCTCGATGAAATCGGAGACCTTTTCGGAACCATCGGAGCAACCAGAGAATTAAGGAGACAATATCGGAGGAGTACCGTATTGAACCGAAACAAGTTCGGAGTGAGCCGGAAGTGTTTCCGGAGCACCGGGAGATGAAATAATATGTTTTAGTTATTAATTAATTGAATTAATAATTAAAATAATTTTATTTCTAATTAATATGTGCTATGGGCCTTAGTGGAGAAAAAGGCCCATTAAGGAATTAAAGGGAAAAGAAAAAAGAAAAGAAAAAGGGGGGGGAGGCACCATGGGCCCTAGGGCCCATGTGGGGTGCGCCCCCTCTCCCCCCTTGGCCGGCCAACTCCCCCCTAGCAAAGGGTTTAGTCCCACATTGCTAGGGGAGGTGGGTTGACTCCCTTTCCCAGCCTATATAAAGACAGGCAGGGTGCACATAATTAAGACACAGAAATTCGTGAGAAAATAAATATAACTCCGAATTGAGATCGGTTTTCTCCGGTCTCCTCCCCTCTCTGGTCTCTTCCACGGTGGGCTCCCTAGTGTGAGCCTGTAGTGGAATTGAGACCTCTCTGCTAGAATCGGAGGCCGTCGTGCTGCCGAAGCTCCGTCCAGAGGTCTGCTTCCGCCCCCTCCGCTGGATCGGAGAACGGAGGTCGTCATCGAGTCTCGTACGTGTGCGAGTACTACGAGGTGCTGCACGTGTGGCACTACACCCATCCGGGTGCTCAACACAGCCAGGGGGCTGTGAAACTTGATCGGCTACATCAACCACGTTTGCGGGAACGTTTCCCGCGCAACGGACTACACCCCGAGGTATGTTATTTCCGCACTACTGTCCGTTACGGTAATACGGCTAGCTAGATCTTGGGTTAAGGGAACGCTAGTTAGAAAAATTTGTGTTTTCTGCTGCGAACCCCAACAAAGTATGCGCCAACTCTCGAGGTGAGAAAAGGGCAATGCACGGTACCGAAGAGGCTAGAAAAAGTATGGGTAGGTGGAAGTGTCAACTTTCGAATACTCACATTAGTCCGAAGAACTCATGCACTTATTATCGGTAACTCTCAATCTAATAGGAGGTTCACAAAGAGACAGGTACCCCGAGGAGGAGTGTATGGGGGTTAGGTTATCCTTGCGCATCCTCGACTCATGGTACGTGAGTGTACTCTAATATTCGAACCCTCCAGAGGTTAGTGATCCATCTAGTAGCTAGAGTTCTCAACAGGGGTTTTTGGTTTTCGAAAAACACACAGATTGCCCAAAATACGACATCTATCACTAATAGGCAAGAGCTCTTGACACCAAAAGTTCAAACATTACTCTAGTCAATACCTCAAAACTATTGCAAGTTACTACTTCAAAGAGAAAAGCAACTTTAACTACCTACTTTCTAGTCAAGACACAGAACTCAGTGCAACAGGCAAACTCTCTAACAAGATAAAACATGCAACCTATAGAAAGTTCAACCTGAAAAGAAAAGCTCTAGAAAAACTAAAGCACTACAGCTAAACAGACCAGCAGCTAAGAAAAGAAAAAGAACAACTCACATCTAAAAGAAATAAGCATGCAAATCCTATGAGGAGTTCTAGTTCAAGTGGAGTGTGTTTCTCTCCCACACAAAAGAGTAAGTTGGGGTCTAACTTGTTACTACAGCAAAGAAAGCAAAACAAACCTAGAAAAGTAAAGAGCGAGACGCTCCAAGCAAAGCACATAATGCATGAAGTGATAAAAATATAGTGCAACGAAAGACAAACCGATGATTGTTGATGAAGAAGGGGATGCCTCGGGGGCATCCCCAAGCTTAGACGCTTGAGTCTCCTTGAATATTTATTGGGGGTGCACTTGGGCATCCCCAAGCTTGAGCGCTTGACACTCCTGGATCTTCTTTCATCACCTTCCATCGCGCACTTGAAAACTCCCTTCATACATAACTCATTGTAGGCTGATTAGAGAGGTTAGTACCCTAATAAAATAATTTTCCTCTACTGAAAATAAAGATTTCCAGGAAGAGCTACTATTTCTCTTGCCTTCCAAAAAAAGTTTGCAAAGAAAAAGCAAGCTTAAGGATTGCAAAACTGCGAAACGAAAAATCGGGGCAGAAGCTGAGAAAAATAGAACAGCAGAGAAAGGGGAATTTTTTCGAGATACTTCTGCAACTCAAATCAAAAAACTTTGAACAGAGGCTAGCAAGCCAATTGTATGGAGCATTCTGTAAAAAAAAATTCAGATCAAAAAGATGATCTGGTGATTTATCGCGAATTTTCCCGTCAAGAAGACATAATCTGTTTCTGGACAGCAAGCTCCAACTTTTGAACTTTCAAGCACTCTGAGGCTAAACTTGGCACAAAGCTTGAAAAAGAAAGATACAATGATGTTTCTACAGTAGTAACAATCATCAGGACCACTAAGAACAGAACAAAAACAAAAAGAAAAACCTAAATTCGTTGCGGGCTGCCTCCCGAAAGCGCTTCTTTAGAGCCATTAGCTAGGCTTAAAGCAGAAGATCAAGTTGCATCTATTGAACCATTACCATGATCATCAAAAAGCTCTTCAATAGTGCAACTAGTCTTAATATGTTTCTCAAATAAAGGACGAATAAAAATGCTTCTTGGAATAAAATCAAAAGGGGGGAAATCAGTTGGAGTTTCATTAAAATTAAAGATAGGTGTCTCCTCCAAAGTTTTCACCGTTTCAACTCTCTTGGAAATAGGTGTGCTATCTTTTGTCCGAGGAACCTTGGGTACATAAACGGACTTAGGTTCCTTCTTTGCCGGAGTTTCATCCCTTTTTGTTTTGATTGAGGAAAAATTAGTTCCTAAAGTTTCAATCACTTCCTCAATCTTTTCTATCCTAGAAGACTTTTCATCAAGGGTTTTGATAGTCTCTAAAGTTTTGATAATTTTCTGCATAGAGTTATCTAGCCTATTCAAATTCCCTTGAATCTTATGCTCCAACTCATTCATCCTATCAATGCTTGGCATCTCTAGCTCTATGTTTTCCAGTTTTCTCATAATGTGAGCTAAAGTAATGTCCTCTTTAATACTAGCAATAGGGAGACTTCCTACAAGATTTTCAATAACATTAAGGGCTTCCCAAACTGGGGCCTCTGTGAAGTTTCCACTGATAGCAGTATCTAAAAGAAACCTATTCCAAGAAGTGATCCCAACATAAAAATTTCTAAGCAGGATAGTAGTGGATTGCTTCTTGGTGGCTCTTTTTTGAGAATCATTAATTCTATACCAAGCATCTTTTAAACTCTCACCACCTCTTTGAGTAAAGGTAAGCACTTCCGCCTCACCAAAGGCAAAAGGACCAGCCATAGTGGTAGCTACTGACAAGGTAACAGATATTTTTGGTATTTTTGATTAGGGACACAAAAGTAAAAACTGAAAGGTAAACTAACAAGACTAAAAAGCAAAGGTAAAAGATAGCGTGTAACTCCCCTATTTTTGATACAGGAGTCCGACAACGGCGCCAGAAATTGGCGGTTATCAGGACTCGCGTATTTGTACTTCCTTTGAGTCCCCGACAACGGCGCCAGAAATTAGCTTGATGGCTTCTCGCCCCTCATTGGTTACCCTAAGTGGAAGGTTGAGATGCAGCGTAGCGGTAATTTCCCTCAGTAAAGATACCAAGGTTTGTCTCCAGTAGGACTCAACGATAAGTACGATAGGTGGCAACGGCGCCAGAAATTATTCTGATGCGTGGAGTTGTCGTGGACCTGCACAAAACAAATAACTTTGCTCCCAACGAATTCAGAGGAGTTGTCAATTCCTCCGGCCTTGTCGTTTACAAAGGATCAAACGCAAGAGATAAAAAGGTACTAGTAAAAGTAAAAACAGAAAGGTAAATAGTGGGTGTGAACAATGGTATGAAGATGGACCGGAGTCCCGTGATTTTCACTAGTGATGTCTCTCTCCCAAAAGACGATAAAAATGCTAGCGAGGTAAACAAATCACAGTTGGGCAATTGACAGGATTATGAAGGCACCGCAATGCTAACTATGCTGCAAAGAAAGGAAGGGCTCAAAAGCAATGGGCAGTACGCCAAGGTAAGTAGACCGAAATCCATCTGCATCTACTATGAATCATCCACCTTGAGATATCTATCCAGAACATCTCGCTGGTATTAAGTTGCGAATCCCACCCAAAGTGTAAACTAAAAGCAACAGACAACTGCATTAAAAGAACTTTGCGTAAAGTTAACAATTCTTGCACCAATAGGCACAATCACCGTTGTTTTATCCCTGGTGGCAACAACACATCCCCTAGTCTCATGTTTCTGTCACTCAAGCTAGACATCAGGGGGCTGAACCCACAATCGAGCATAACGCTCTCTCTTGGAGTTTCAAGCAAATAACTTGGCCAAAGCAAATACTGCAACGGAGAACATGCAAGAATTTACTCAAGAACAAAATATAAAAGGGCAAACCAAATATATTACTCATCACAATCTGAACATAGTCTCGTAATCCATCAGATCCCAACAAACTCAGCATAGCAACAACAGAAAATTACATAGGTGCCTCGATCATGTGAGGCAGCTCACAAGGTCTCGAAAGTGAAAGCCAGGAGGGTGCCTGGCGAGCCCTAGGGTTGGGGCCACGCCAGGGACCCTTCTGGCTCCCTGGTGGTGCTCCCGGCTCTCTCCCTTGGTTATTCCGGAAGCTTCCTGCCCGCTGATTTTTAATATAATTTTTGCGGAATTTTTTGGGCACTTTAATCAGCCGGAAAACCTGAAAAACAAAAACAGCAGAAAACCAGAAGCTGGCAACTGGGTGCACTGAGTTAGTAGGTTAGTCCAAATTGGTTTAAAAGTGTAATAAAGTTCAACCAAAACATGACAAAGTCACACAAAACATGCATGGAGCAAGCAGAAATTATAGATACGTTTGGGACGTATCACCGCGCCGGGTGGCCGCCTGGGCCCCCTGGCACCCCTCTGGCCCCTCCTGGGCTCTTCTCGAAGCTTCCGTTACGCTGATTTTTCATCTGAATTTTCCTGAATTTTTCTGGCACTTTTTATATGGGGGGAAACTGAAATAGAAAAACAGCAGAAAACAGGAACTGGCACTGGGGTGCACTGAGTTAATAGGTTAGTCCAAATATGATAAAAAAATGTATAAAAGTGTATCTAGATCATAGCAATATCACACAAAACATGCATGGAGCAAGCAGAAATTATCGATACGTTTTGGACGTATCAGCGAGGCACTACACTTGTGGTGCTACTTCATCGTCGTGGTCGTATCGCGAGGTCTTCATCAGCAACGTTCCGACGGGGACGTAATCCCGTCATCGGTCTACAAGGATCGGGTGGCTACAGGAGTCATCGTGGATCTGCGCGGCATCGGGGATTGCCGGTACGACTACACCAACCACGTTCATGCGGGAACGTTTCCCGCTTAACGGACTACATACTGGTATGTGATCTATTTCTGCCTGTTACTTGCATCGCCATAGCATAGGTCTTGGGTATGGGTCTCGTAGGTTATGAAAAATTTGTGTTTTCTGCCCCGAACCCCAACAGTGGTATCATGAGCAAGGCTATGTGTAGATGTATTGTACGGATAGAACACATCTAGTATGTGGGCATCAATTCTCCAATTGTTACCCTCTCACGTGTACTCATTTAGCGTTGCGGCAATGTTTGATGAAGCGGCCCCCGACCGACCTTACGCGTTTACGCGAGACTGGTTCCACGCTTGACATATGGCTTGTACCATATAAATTGGTTGGGGGGGGTGTCTGTCTCTCTGCATTAGCGATGCGAAGATGTTTGCAATGGAGGGCCCCGACAGGGGTGTAATAGAGACAATTGCAGGATTGGTGTTGTGGCTTGTTTTCGCAGGATAGAAAGCGGTTCTTTTCTCGAAACCCCTAGCAGCCACGTAAAACTTGCAAAATATAAAGTAGAAAGGCGTTTTCAACTTTAATTTGCATGTCGGGGGGAATCATAGCATGTATGATTTATACTATTGCATTCTGTTTTGCTAATATGTTAGATATACGACGGTAGCATAATAGGATGATCCCTCACTAAAACCAACATAGTGTCCTTACCCTAGTGAGCACCACCTGGAAAGTTCTACATTATGGAGACACCACGTGTCACACGTGTGTCAAACATTTTTTCGTTCACATGAGGTGGGTGTAGCAAGCCTGGCATATGTATATGATATGGTCTTGCATGACACAGCAACAAATCACATAGGGTGTGGTGGCGAGCCTGGCATATGTATATGATATGGCCTCGGGACACAAGAGACCGAAAGGTCGAGCATGAGTCACATGGATGATGTGATTGGCATGATGGCCTACCTTGAACAACATACTGATGGCCGTGACGATCGGGGGAGGTATGGTGTTCAAGGATCGTGTAATCACTTAGAATAAACTATGAGGGATGTTTGTCTGAGTGGGAGTTCCAGAATTGTTTTGGAAACATGAACTCCATATTATGAACTTAATCTTCATGTCTTCGCAAATATCATTGTAGATAACGTCATACCAATGTTTAGAACTATGGCTATTTTAGTATGATAGAACTTAAGGTAAATGGGTCTTACTTCATTGATGTGTACCAACACCATTAGAGACATACTCATTAGTAATGACTTGCTAAACATAATACGAAGAACTGCTAGGAGATACACCTGACAACTCCGTAATCAAGGAAGATGATGATGAGTATCCCACTCACCGTCACTTATGAATGACTGTCCAATACACCATAATTCATTCTATGGAATCTGAATTGTGAATGCATGTTAACAAACACGTATGATGTGCTAGGTGAACTTGAAAGCACTTGCTCACAAATCAGAGTAATGGAATATGAGTATATGGACGGGGTTTCTTTCAACTATGGTGGAAGGAATAACCTGCTGAGAAAGTCACTTGGAAAATGTATAAGATACATGGAACACCTTGTGTATAACTTGGACTAGTGAATGACTGGTTACTTTGCGTTCACCTGTTACAAAGACCATGGCTGTACTATGTCATGAAGGAGAATCGTTCACCTGTCATGAGGTCATGGTTAAAGTCAAGAACTTTAAGAGTAGAACCAATGCAGGAATGGTCATTGACGGAGAAGGTATATTTGATATACGAGTTATAAATGTCTTTCCCACGAAACACTAATTGCGGTTGATTAAGTATTCGATGCTTGAACTTACTGCTTGAGAGTGACTTGGAAGGGATGAGGTGACAATGTGTGCTGACGGCAATCAAGATAGTTGATGGTCGACAACACTCTCCCTCTACATCTATCAATTGATTAATATATGAATAAATTTTATGATGATTTGAATGAGGACTTTATTAGTGTGTCTTGCATCTCGCGAAGACAATTATTCATATTAGTGAGAAACAAGTCAATTGTTCTCCTTTTATGAATGATATCTCTTATGGTCACATTACGATTATGAATGAGTTATTCTTATATTGATGATAGTTGTTTGATCATTTATAAAAAATATTGTAATGCCAAGAAATATCCAGGCTTAATAATGACACTACAGTTTAAGTCATAAATGGTATGATGATGTCTTAAGATACTTGATCTCTTGACACATAAAATCCATGCTTTTTAGGTGAGATGACTAAAACCTCGCATTATGGTTAACAGAATGTGTACTGATTGTTGAATATCATATATTGTGATGTATCGTATGTCAGCATGTGGTGAATTTCATTATTTCGTGAACTTAGTATGTGGACTTAGATGAATATTTGTATTCACTAATAAAACATGAGTCCGAAATAATTTGATATGATCAAAAGGGATTTCAGAGTAAATATGGATATTAAATTAACAAGAAAGGCAAGTCTCTACGATTTGATCAAAGTGACAAATGTTTTGAGTTAGTCTTGGGCATAAAGACTTGTGTGAAAGTTGTTCCACAAATTGCAATGTCTTGAGACACTTCAATATGATTGACGTGCTTGAACATTGTGATCATATTCTATCGAAAAGTGTATGGTCTAAGTTATCTCTTACCAAGTTACGTTATTATTGTTTAGAGTTATTAATTTAATATGCAAACACTCACTTCAGCATAGGGAACCATCTGAGTTCATGGAAACCAACACTATATATGTCATGGTGTGTTGTGGTTTCTAGGAAGCTTGAATTATGTAAGATAAATTATCTTTGTAGTTTATCCTTAGACAACTATGGATGCATCTTCCAGAACTAGAACCAAAAGGAGCAAAACTTGTATTGCTATGTTTGGTGTTTGTCAAGAATTGTTCTTGATAAATGTGGTAATGGAAGAAAAGTGTCGTCGATATGTAACGCTAGATGCCATGGGATGGCTAAAGTGAGGGGGGAAGACTCGAGGGAGAGGATGTCGATGGTGCCGGAATCGGGTTGGGCACAAGCACGGTGAAGACACCACGATGTACCCAGGTTCGGGGCTCTCCGGAGAGATAACACCCCTACTCCTGCTTGTCTCTTGTATATCAATGATCTGGCTACAATAACTACTTCTCTATCTTCTCAGGGGAAGGTGAGCTCCGCCGCCGTGGGCAAGGTTCTCATCTGCTTCCCTGAGTAGTAACTACGAGCAGTGAATGAACTGGGGGGAAAATGAGTTATGGGGCTCTAGTGCGGATCGTCCCTCACGCAGGAGGGATACCCTGGCTCTTATAGTGTGAGCCCAGGGTACTTCGGTAACTTCATTGCCGAATGGGCCCAGATGTCATTCTCTAATCGGCCTGGGTCCACCGACTGCTCCTCTCCGGGTGATCCGGAGCCTACGAGCGGCGGCCCATGCTGTAGGCTTGTAGGATGTAGGGATGAATAGTGGAGCTAGGGAGTATGGTCTTGTTGGCCTGTCCGCGGAATCGGCGGGGAGGTCGACACCGTATCTCCAGCAAATCCTCGACGTGACTTGGCCTTCCTGCCACCCAGATATCTCAGGATATGGCATTTATGACCTCGTAATCATACCCCCGACTGGGTGGTAGGTAGTTCCGATTGCGCCTGGTCCGACTGGTGGTTCCTGGCGAGGTCGATTGCTCTGGGCAATCGTCTTGCTAGGTATCAACCCCGGACCAGCTGCTGACCAATCGGATGATTGTCTTGGTGAAGGAAAGGGTGGGCCGATTGCGCCTGGGCCGACTGCTGGCATTTGATACAGCTGATTGCCTTGGAGCAATCGGTCGTACATCTGCCCAGCTCGGCCCAGCTGCGGTCCAATCGGCCCATCCTTGTCTTGAAAGGTTACTTCCGCTTGGGTTAGCCTACCCGGGTACCAATCCCCCGACAGTAGCCCCTAAAGCTGTAAAGGTCCCACGGTCACTCGACCGCGGGGCCTTTGTAGTTTTTAATCTCTCTCTTGACATCCTCCGTTTGCTATGGCCTCATCGGGTGTGTCGTTCCGAGCTCGTCGGCCGACTCGGAGATCACACTCGGCTGACCAAGCTTCTCGTCCGATTGGGTTTGTTTTGTTCCCAGCTTGTGTCTTCTCTTTTCTGGCAGAACATCCTTCGCCGATTTCATTCCAACGGTTACCTCCGATTCTTCCGGGATGTGATCAATGAGCTGGGACCCACGACCCACTCGCGACTTGACATAACTGCAGGGCCTGACCCCCACGTCGCACGCCTCGCCTCTTGCGCCCGGATCCTCTGCGCTGGTTTGCCGGTTGCCCTTCCTGTGCCCTAGGCCACACCGAGCCACACAGCCGCAGACGCATCCCACTTTCCCCCCCCCACCGCCCATATAAGCCACAGGGGGGGAGCCTTCGCCTCTTCCTTCTCCTCAGACGCCGTCTTCAACCTCGAGCTCCCTCTCCTCTGCTCCATTGCTACTCCACGCAAAACTCTCTGCCGCGAACCTCTGTGCCCTGGACCTGCTCCGGCCACGGACTCGTGCTCTTTAGCGCCTCCGCCGCCTCCGCAGTGACTCTCCACCGCCGCTTTCGCGCTCCACATCCCTTTGTTTCTCTCCTTCTCTTCTCGTCTGTGAAAACCATGGCGCCCCGGCGAGATGTGTCACAGGCGAGCCGCGGGTGCTGGAGGGGTTCTCAGGCCACCGCCGACGTCGTCCAGGCCCTGATCCACGCCCGTCAGATGCCCGCGGAGGTCGAGTGGCGCATCCCTGGCAAGACCGAGGTCGTGCCCAGCGCACGCGCTGGCGAGAGGGTCGTGTTCCTTGCTCACTTCGAGCGTGGATTCGGCCTCCCCGCCAGCTCGTTTCTCCGTGGATTTCTTGACTTCCATCGACTGCAACCCCATCATCTCGCGGCCAACTTCATCATGATCCTCTCGGGGTTCGTGACACTCTGCGAGGGGTACCTCGGCTGCCGTCCGAGCATCGCCCTCTGGAAACGCTTCTTCAACCTCCGAGCTCATAACGCCCGGACAGGAACTGTGGTGCCCTCCACCATCGAAGGCGGCGAGCCATCGTACCCGACTGACATGACCGATTGCGGTAGTTGTCTCGTCGCAGCCGGCAAGCACAGGTATAAAAGTCCTGAGATTGTCTAGTCCTGCAAGAACTGGCAAACCTCGTTCTTCTACGTCAAGTCGCCCGACCAAGGCCCCGATCTTCTCAATCTGCCCGAGTTCTCCCTTGCCCGGCCGATTGAGAAGCATCAGTGGTCACTGAAGTACGGCGTCGGAGACCTCGATGTCGATGATCAGCTTGCTAGGGTCACCCAGCTGGAGCAAGAAGGGATCCTCCCAACCGACCTGGTAGCCGCTTGGCTTCAAGCTCGGATTCTCCCCCTGCAGCGCCGAGTGCACCGCCTCTGCGACATGTCAGGTCTCCGAGATCCCACTCGGCTCTGCACGTGGCGAGTGAAGACTGAAGAATTCTGCGCCCGGGTGAAAGCTATTACCTCTAGCCCATTGCCAGACCCCTTCCGCTTCGGGCTTGATTACCTCACCCACCAGCAGAAGTCGCCTGTGGTATGCTCCGAATGCTTTTTCCTCCGATTGCTCTTTCTTCCGATTGCTCTGATCACTTCCATTTTCTTTCCAGCATTTTATCCAGTCCGACCTAATGGAGGATGGCCAGTACGCTGGCGTATACGCCCCCGACCGCGCGGAGGAAGACCCCGTCGACTTTGAATATAACGGCAAGATACCCTCCGCCGAGTCCGGTGACGATGACGAAGATGATGGCGAGTCTTCCGGAGGATCCTCCGACTCCATGGACGCCGAGGGCGATGATGCCGAGACCGCCAATCCTCCAAGGACCGACACCCGGCTGCCGGCTCAAGGGGGTACGCCTGACCCTTCCCTTGAGCAATTTTTGGCCGAATGGAGTGATGATGACAGTGTCTCAAAGGCTGATGATTCTGATGCAGCTCCTCGTGCCAAACCGCCAAAGGTGCCGGTAAAGCGCACCTCGACCACTAGCTCCTCCGCTGGTATGGCTCCCAGCAAGGTTGCCAAGGTCGCGCCGATAGATGGCAAAGGCAAACAAGTCCAGGAGGTGACCACTCGGAGGCCGGTTGTTCAGGTGCTGCTGAACGTCGCTCCGCTAAGATGCCGAATGCCCACTGGCGCGCCAAGAACAATCGGGTATGCCCTTGTCTTCTTGCTTAGCACTTCACTGTCTTTGCTTATACTGACTCTCCTCCTCTTTCTTCCTTCAGGGAGCCGATTGGGCTTGACGATGTCGACACTGGCATTCCGGTTCGTGCCAACGCTATCATCTCGCCTGCCGCTTCTGCCGCTGCTGCTCATAAACGGCCGACTGCTTCTCATCGCTCCTCGAAGGACGCCGAGCGCGCTGCCAAGAAGGCCCGCCTCGCGACTACTCCTAAAACCTCCTCTTCCACCCTTGCTTCCAAGACCTCCAAGAGTGCCGCTGACCGGGTGGCTCCTGGTGACAGAGGAACGCAATCGGTTGATCCGATTGCCCCGTCTCCGCCACGCCGCTCCAACCCGGTCTCTCCTGCCGCAGCTACATCTGCCCCAACTACCACGTCCGAGCCACCGATGGTGACGACTCCGTCGCCGATCGTGGTATCAGCTCCACCGATTACCACGACCGTGCCGCCGGTTGCCACGACTGTGCCGCCAGTTGTCGTTGTCACTCCTGCTCCAACTCGCCCGGTTGCGCCGCCGCCACAATCGGGTGCCTCTGGCCCTTAGGTGATGCCGACGCCCCTGGCCCTTACTGTCGCTGCTCCCACCGCTACTCAGACTGCAGTGCCAACGCCGACCTCTTCTGCCTCGGAAATTCTTATGTGCTCGGTGGATCAATTCCGGGCCGAGTACTCTCGAGCCCGTCACGTCGGCACCGAGCCTGACGCCTCGCATCGTCCTCAAGACCCTGTGACGACTGCTCTGAGCCGGGTGAATAATTTTGCCGCCGCCCTTGCCCGGGACCTCCAACAGCTCACCTCTCATCACACGGTAACTCTTGGCTTTCTCTTTATGTCTTTATTTTTCTCGTGAGGCTCTTCTTCCGGTGGGTGCGCGCAAGCGCACCCACTGGGTGTAGTCCCCGAGATTCGGGCCGATTGGTTGCAATCGGTTTGGATCTTCAACTGATTTTGCTTTATCGCTTGCCTTCCTCAATCGGGAACTTTTCCTCCGGTGGGTGCGCGCAAGCGCACCCACTGGGTGTAGTCCCCGAGATTCGGGTCGATTGGTTGCAATCGGTTCGGATCTTCAACTGATTTTGCTTTATCGCTTGCCTTCCTCAATCGGGAAACTTTCCTTCCGGTGGGTGCGCGCAAGCGCACCCACTGGGTGTAGTCCCCGAGATTCGGGCCGATTGGTTGCAATCGGTTCGGATCTTCAACTGATTTTGCTGATTGCCGTGTCTCTAATCCCATCTTGCTGTTCCTCTCAGGCTGTTATGGAAGAAAAACGTGAGGTCTTCGAGAAGCTCCTTGATGCATACACTGCCAGCCTCCGAACTCTTGCCCAGGCCCAGCTGCAGGTCAACAACCAGTCGGCTGAGATTGCTAAACTGAAAGGTGACTTCTCTACCCTCTCCGCCTTCTCTCCGATTAAACATTTGCTTTTGTTGTCATATTTTCATGCTCTCTACTAGCTTCTTCTCCCATGGTAGATGATCTTCAGGGCCGAATTGCTGAATTGACTGCAGAACTTGACCAGTATGGTCCAGCACTCGCCAAAGCCAAGGAAGAAGCGACCCGACTGCAGGGGGTAGAAAACGGTCTCAATCGGACTATCCAGGGTCTTCGCTCGGAAATGGCCGCGCTTGAGAGAAAACATTTGGCCGACATCGCTGCCATGACGGCTGCCGGTGATGGCCTCATCGCCGAGAGAGATGCTGCTGTTGCCGCCCGAGAGGCCTTGCAAGCTGAAAGGGATGAAGCAGTCGCTGCCCGTGATTCCCTTCGGCGAGATCGCGATGAACATGTTGCCAAGTATGAAGATTTGGAGAAACGCAGCTATGAAGAGACCACCCGACAGCGCCACCGATCCAAAGGCTTCTGCGATACAATGACCGAAATGGACGTCCTCCTTAGCGGTGAGTGTTTCTTGAAACTTATGCGCTTTCCGATTGCTCTGCTCTCATCTTATTGCTCATACTTCCTTTTCGTGACACAGAAGCTTGGCCTGAATCCGAAGCAGCTGCCTATGCAGCCGTCGCCAAGTCCCAAGAAGACGCCATTGCCGCCGGAGGGACCTGCGACCGTGAAGACAACGTCTGGACCTGGCATGAATATCTGATTGGCACCGAAGCCCGCATTCCTGTTATCAAGGGCGTCGCCTTGTCCTTCAAGCTCGGCATCCTGAAGATTTCTGAATCATTGTGGTCGCCGACTGAGCTTAAGGTCGGACTTCAGAAGATGAAGAACGCTGCCGACTCCTCTGCCGAGATCCATAGGGGGGAAACACAAGATGAAGAAGATTCTGACAAGGGGGAAGCTCCGAATGCTACCACTGAGCAGACTCGGACTCTCCTGAAGGCCATCCCACGCCGAATCGATATATTGCTGAACTCTGCCGGTCGGACTGGCGCGGAAACCGCCCTTCAGACCGTGCTGAGCTGGTACCCTCAGGTGAAAACCTCCCAACTTTACAGCCTCCGAGAGAGCGCCTCCGAGCTGCTTGAGAAGACCTATGCCGAAGTCAATCGGCTAGCCAGTACTATGGTAAACTGGTTCTCTCCATACGAGTACACTCCGTATCTCGACGAGGGAGGGAACCCGCTCCCCGCTCCTACCATCTCTGGCCTGGCCGAAGAGCTCTCCGATAGGGGCTCATCTCAAACATCTCCACGATCCAAGCAGACTGGTGCCTCAACTTCTGAAGCGCAATCGGATCTGACTGCTCCGTCTTCTAGCTCAGTGCCTCCAACTGCCTGAGTCATGCTATCAACTGTGTTACTTGCTGTAGCTTGCCGATACTAGATCGGTTTTATCTTATTTTGTAAGACACAATTTTAATTCTGTCGACACCCACTGGGTGTTACTTCGATGTAATGCACTTATTCGGCCCTGGGCCTGCTATTTCTTATTCGATCCGATTGCTTGGCTTTTGCTTTTACTTGTGCGATCAACTTTGCGTCTTTGTTGGTTTCCTTTATCGGCTACACTTGGGGATGTCTACCGTGTCGACCCTGCTGCCGTCATGCGGTCTGCAATCGGATCAACGGTAGACTACCAGCCAAGGTTCGATAAGTTTTTATTTTTTACACAACAGGATTTTAACGCAAAGGATTCTGCAATAGCAGGCGCCGATTGCGCGCTACAGGGCTCGATGTCCTGGTTTGCAGCGCAATCGGTAGCTTTGTCTCATCGAACGTGCCCTTGGTGGCCCGTTTCGGATTGTTTCCCGAGGATTTGCACTGCCGACTGCCCCAATCGCGACCCTTCTCAATGCCACAAATCTTTTAGTGATTTGTGCTCAAGCTAGGTGTCCGATTGAGTGTCAGCCTGCAGTCCCCGTGACGCGATGGCTTATTTTCTTAACCTCGTGGTCGGCCAGTCCCCGGGTGTGTTATACACATCTCGGGTATCACTGAGCGTTGCCGATCGTGGCTAGCTTTTTTGAATGAAATTACACAAAGACACTCGAGTGCTCATTTTCAGAGGCATGATAACTTTTACTGATTGTTTACCGAATGGCTTACATAAACTTCTGCCGCTCAACTATAGAACGGACATAACAACTCGGCGTTCCACGGCCGCTCCGTCTCTGCTCCTGACGTGTCCTTGTGCCGAGTGCCCTTGGTGCAGTCGATCAGATAGTAGGAATTGTTTTTGAGCGCTCTGCTGATAACGAATGGCCCTTCCCAAGGTGAGGATAGCTTGTGTTGCCCATCTGACTTCTGGATTCGGCGTAGCACCATGTCGCCTTCTCGGAAAGCGAGAGGACGAATCCTCTTGCTGTGGTAGTGCCGCAACTTCTGCTGATAGACTGCTGACCTGGACAAGGCCAACAGGCAAGCTTCTTCTTTGAGGTCGATGCCGTCTTCTCGTGCCAATCTGGCTTCTTCTTCGGTGTACATGGCATGCCGAGGTGAGTCGAACTCGATGTCGGACGGGATGACTGCCTCTGAACCATACACTAGGAAGAAAGGAGTGAATCCAGTCGACCTGTTTGGTGTGGTCCTTAAGCTGAACAGTACTGCGGGAAGCTCTTCAATCCATGCTCCGGGTGCCCTCTCGAGTGGCTCTACCAATCCGGGCCTGATACCCGACATGATTAGTCCATTTGCTCTTTCGACTTGACCGTTTGATTGCGGGTGCGCCACAGACGCGAGATCAAGCCGAATGCGCTGCTGAGATGCATATCGGGCCAGTGCACCCTTCGCAAATTTTGTGCCGTTGTCGGTGATGATGCTGTTGGGAACACCATATCTGCATACAATGTCGGCCACAAACCTAACTGCAGTCGGCCCATCCAGCTTCTTGACCGGTCTAGCTTCAGTCCACTTGGTAAATTTGTCCACTGCAACCAGAAGATGTGTCATGCCACTTCGAGCTCTCTTGAATGGTCCGACCATGTCCAAACCCCACATTGCAAATGGCCATGCTATTGGGATGGTCTTCAGTGCCGATGCTGGCTGATGACTTTTTGCCTTGAAACGCTGACAACCCTTGCAGTACTTCACCAGATTTTCAGCCGCTGCAAGGGCAGTCGGCCAGTAGAAACCATGTCGGAATGCTTTGTTGGCAATGGCCTTTGCAGACGCATGATGACCGCATTCACCTTGATGAATGTCTCTGAGCAGCTCCAAGCCTCTGTCCTCTTCTACACATCTCTGGAGGATACCAGTCGCACTCTTGCGCATCAACTCATTGTTGATTATTGTGTATGCCCAAGATCGGCGGCTGATTTTCCTTGACTCTGCCAAATCTTCTGTGAGGACTCCATCTGCTAGGAAATCTCTAATCGGCTGTGCCCATGATGGCGCACTGACCACTGCCATTACTACTGCGTGCTGGGGTGGGACTTCTTCTTGGACCTCAGTTTCTTGACCACTGGCCTCCATGAACTCGGCCTCTTGTACTTCCGCCATCTCTATCTCCGCTTCTGAACTGCCGACTGCGGCGCCTGGCACACATTCGGCAGCCCCTGGAGTCGGAGCTTCAGCATTGCAATCGGCAATTTCTGATGTCATTGGTTCTTCGGAGGTTGTGCCTTCGGGCGCAGCCTCTACTCGGTTCCCTCTGGCTTTGCTCTTCTCTTATTCCTCTGCAGCCCCTGGATCGCAGTCGGCAGCCCCTGGTGCTGTTGCCGAGGCACCCTGAGCGCCTGACTGCTTCTTCATGGTTGCTGGCTTGGCCGGTTGAACCTCTTTTGCCTTTCTTAATGCTTCAAGATCGGTCTCCGAGATAAAGATGGACTCCGACTCTGGAGATGGTATGATGGACGGCTTCTTGATGTGTTCCAACGATACGCCTGGTGGGATTGCTTGTCTTGTTGAGCCGAGCTTGGATAATGCATCTGCTGCTTCGTTGTTTGCTCTTAGCACATGATGGAACTCACAACCTTCAAAATACCCGCTGATCTGCTGCACCAGGAAGCGATAGCTTGCCATGTTAGCATCCTTTGCATCCCAAGTGCCCGAGCACTGCTGTACCACCAGGTCGGAATCACCAAAGCACTCGATATTCCGAATACCGATTTCCTTGGCAAGCTTGATGCCATGCAGAAGGGCTTCGTATTCGGCGACGTTGTTTGATGCTGCGAAGTGAATCTGGAGCACATATTGCAGTTGATCTCCTCTTGGTGAATTGAGCACCACACCAACCCCGAGGCCATTCTTCATCTTGGAGTCGTCGAAATGCATTCTTCAGGAATCCGACATTGGGAGCTGTGGCATGTACTGAGTCTCAGCCCAGTCCACTAGGAAATCGGCTAATGCTTGTGACTTGATTGCCGTTCTCGGCTCATATTGGATGCCATGACTAGCGACTTCGATTGCCCACTTCGCCACCCTTCCGGTTACATCTCTGCTTCCCATGGTGTCGGCCAAAGGAGCCGAACTGACGACGGTGATCAAGTGAGCTTGAAAGTATGGCTTCAACCTCTTGGCTGCCATGTATACTCCATAGCACATCTTCTGATAGTGAGGGTAGTTCTGCTTGGATGCCGAGAGCACTTCGCTGATGTAGTATACTGGACGCTGAATTTGTTGTGCCTTGTCCTTCTCGGGCCGCTCCACCACCATAACTGCACTGATCACCCGATTGGTTGCCGCGATGTATAACATCATTGGTTCCTTTTCAATCGGGGCTGCCAGAATCGGTGCCGTGGAAAGCATGCGCTTGAGCTCTCGGAATGCTTCATTTGCTTGAGGGGTCCAAGTAAACTTCTCCGTTTTCTTCATCAACTGGTACAACGGGATTGCTTTTTCACCCAGCCGACTGAGGAATCGGCTGAGGGATGCGAGACAACCGGTGAACTTCTGCACTTGCTTCAGGGTTTTGGGTTGCTCTATGCGCTCTATTGCGGCTATTTTCTCAGGGTTGCATTCGATTCCTCTCTCGGAAACGAGAAACCCCAAGAGTTTGCCGGCTTGAACTCTAAATACGCACTTCTCCGGGTTGAGCTTGATCTGATAAGTTCTCAGGTTTGCAAATGTTTCCCTCAGATCATCCAACAGTGTGATTCCCTTTGCCGACTTCACCACTAAATCGTCCACGTAAACATGGAGATTTCTGCCGAGCTGAGAGTGTGTGCATCTCTGAATCGTGCGCTGATAAGTGGCACCTCCATTTTTCAGACCAAACGGCATGGTGATATAGCAATAGGCTCCGAAGGGGGTTATGAATGCCGTCTTTATCTGATCTTCCACAGCCAATTTGATCTGGTGATACCCAGCAGTAGCATCCAGAAAGGATAACAGCTCGCAGCCGGCCGTAGAATCAATCACTTGATCAATACGGGGCAGAGCAAACGGATCTTTTGGGCATGCCTTGTTCAGGCAAGTAATATCTATACACATGCGCCAAGTCTTGTTCTTCTTCATGACGAGGACTGGATTCGCCAGCCACTCGGGGTAAAATACCTCCATGATGAAAGCTGCAGCCTGCAGATTCACCACTTCTTCGCCGATTGCCCTTCTCTTGTCCTCAGAAAAACGTCTCAAGGGTTGCTTGACCGGCTTCGAGCCTGGCCGGATGTGCAACTTGTGCTCGGCGAGTTCTCTCGGCACACCAGGCATGTCCTGTGGAGACCATGCAAAGATGTCCCGATTCTCACGGAGAAACTCGACGAGCACGCTTTCCTATTTATCGCTGAGTCCTGCTCCGACTACAACAAACTTGGTTGAGTCGGAGGGATCTAGAGCGATCTTCTTGCTGTCCTTGGCCGACTGAAACGCCGATTCCTCATCTACTCTCTTAGCCGGGCCGACTGGGAGTGGATTCTTGTTCTGTGCTTGCGCCATTGCGATCACTTTGCTGAGCTGACGCTTCTCCGTCTCGACCACTAATGAGTCAGCCAAACTGCTGCCAGCGGATGTGCACTCGAGGGACTTCCTGAAGTCCCCGGTGACCGTGATGACACCGTTTGGCCCTGGGATCTTCATCTTCAGGTATGTCTGTTGTGCATTGATCATGAACTTGGCGAAGGCTGGCAACCCCAACAGAGCATGGTAAGGACTGCTGAGGTCGGCGACCTCAAACCAAATCGGCTCCCTTCTGAAATTCTCCTCCGTGCCGAATATGACGTCCAGCCGAATGCGGCCCATGGGGGTGCAAGACAATCCCGGGACAATCCCGTGGAAAGTCGTCCGACTGCGCTCTAGATCTCTCTCTGTGAGCCCTAGCTTGACCATTGTATCTCTATACAGAATGTTGATTGTGCTTCCTCCATCAACAAGCACTCGGGAAAATTTGCATGAAAACCTTGGTCCTGCGAATAGAGCGTCCACCACCAGCGGATAGTTGCCCGGATTCGGCAAAATGGTGGGATGATCTGCCCTGTCCCAGGATATAGGACATTCGGACCAATGCACAAACTGGGGAGTCGGTGGCATGGTGGCATTAACTTCCGCTGCTCGAGCTCTCCGACTGCCCTTGTCCACGGACTCGCTGGTGAAAATCATGTAGGCGGCATCTTGCTGCGGGAATTGGTTCTGCTGCTGAGGTGGTCCTCTGTTCTGGGGTGGTGGTGGTGGTGGAGGTGGTAAAGCTTCTCCCTTCGCAATTCTTCTCACAAAGTCACACTGCCGAGTAGTGTGCGCAGACGGCCTGCCCGGCGTGCTGTGCAACTTACATGGCGCGTCCAGCATGTCCTCGAACGTGTACTTGGGTTTCATCTGTCCCGGGGGTCTCACGTTTGGTCTCATCTTCCGACTGCCTCCTGCAGCCGCTGGATCTTCCTCATTCTGGACAGCGGCCACCTGCCGACTGCCATACTGAGTATCGGGCTGCTCATCCTTGCGCTTGCCACTGTTCTGCTGGTTGTGGTTGTTGTTGTTGCAGTTGTTCTCCTTCCTTTCCTTCCGACTGAGGCCTTGGTTCCCTGTGTCCGACTGCGGAGCCCCTGGTGACTGGATCACCCCTCCAACTCCGAGTTGGATAGGGCGCATCGCAGAATCGGACATAGCGAACGCATTTGCCACCTTCATGAGCTCGGCGAGCGATGTGAAGTCTTTGCGGAGCAGCTTGTGCTTCAGCATTGAATCAGCTAGGCATCCATCAGTAAAATACTGAATGGCCTGAATCTCGTGGACTCCTTCGCATGAATTCTTCAGCTTGATCCACCGAGATAAGTAATCTCGGAGGGGTTCGTCCTTGCCTTGCACACACAGAGCTAACTGCCGCGGGAGATTGGGCCTCTCGTATGTGCTCGTGAAGTTGTGGATGAATGTGGTCGTGAAATCCTCCCAGCAGTTCACACTGTCCTTGGGAAAACTGTGCAACCATGTCCGAGCCGACCCCTGCAGCATCAAAGGTGCATAGCGGACTGCTACACGCCGATTGCCTCCTGCAATGCGAACTGCTGTCAGGTAATCAGATAGCTAGTCTTCAGGCTTCACAGAACCATTGTACTTGGGAGTGTCTCTCGGCAGCGTGAAGCCTTTGGGGAATTTTTCCGTTCGAATGCGATGACCGAAACATGGCGGGCCAGCTTCTCCTTCTTCGTCTTCCTGAGCCTCCTTCTCCAGGAGCTCAATGCGATGCCTTGCAACATTTTGGCCGATTTGGCGAGGGCCAAGTCGAGCGCTAATTGCCGGTCTTGGCGCCGATTGTTGTGGCATTTCATTGCGCCTGCTGTTGATAGCTGGTTCTTCCATTCTTCTACTTGCTGCTGGGGGTGGCCGATTGCTTCTAACCTTACTCTCGTGCCGAGATGGCGCGGGTTGGTGCCTGTTCTGGCGCGATGCATTCGGTCGCTGACTAGCTCCCGCATTCGGCCTCACAGTTCCTCTTGACGCCTCTGGTTCTGCATTTTGATTGCCCATTGCTACGAGCCTCTGCTCCTTTGCGGCTGCTATCAGCTCACGCATTCGGCGCGACTGCTCACGCCGCTCATCTCCTTCCAGGTCCTCTCGCTCAAGCGCTATCTGCTCGGCTGCTCTCAAATTCTTGTCTGGTGTGCTGTAAGTTGGCCTTTGGATGAATGCCGATTGCGCCGGTTGCTCCGGTTGCACCGGCCTTCTCGGATGCTCCGGTTGCTCGGCTCCCGACAGCTGCTGGTTGACTTCCCTGCCTCGGCTTCTCAGATCTTCCAGGACCGCGGGCTCAATCGGCCGACGCGGTCCTGCATGCGCTGCATTGTACTCCCTTGTGATGGCTCCCAACCTGCGCTCTTCTGCTAACACTTGCTCAGCTCTGCGAGCCAGGGCGAGCCGTGCTGTTTCCAGCTCCGTGTGCACCTGCTCCGGATCACCATTCCTGTTCACGGGTGTGTATAACACATCCCGCAACGCACTGGTGCCGATTCGCTCTGCGGCATCAGCTACCTCCTTGGCCTTTCTAGCCGCACTCGCTGGATCTCGGTTAGTGGATGAAGATGCTCCCGCCATCATGACGGCAGCGTGCACTCGGCCTCTCTCTCTACCAGGCGCCGCACTGCAGCCCCTGGCCGGGAGCGGATCCGTGGCACACGAGAAGATGCGAATATCTCTAGGATACGCTTCGGGGAAGCTGCCGATGAAGAGGCGATGACTGCCAACTTGCAGTGACACGCCGGGCGGCAGGGGTGCTCCAGCCCCGTACCGCGCCGAGTAGTCCACCACATAGTCGATTGCCCCACGCCTTAGAATCAGGCCAGAGGCGTGGCTCCCGCCCGATGCAGAGGAAAATCCCGTCCGGATCTTTACTCCAGTCGACGCCTCGGTCTTCCCCACGGTGGGCGCCAACTGTCGTCGATATGTAACGCCAGATGCCATGGGATGGCTAAAGTGAGGGGGAAGACTCGAGGGAGAGGATGTCGATGGTGCCGGAATCGGGTTGGGCACAAGCACGGTGAAGACACCACGATGTACCCAGGTTCGGGGCTCTCCGAAGAGATAACACCCCTACTCCTGCTTGTCTCTTGTATATCAATGATCTGGCTACAATAACTGCTTCTCTATCTTCTCAGGGGAAGGTGAGCTCCGCCGCCGTGGGCAAGGTTCTCACCTGCTTCCCTGAGGAGTAGCTACGAGCAGTGAATGAACTGGGGGGAAAATGAGTTATGGGGCTCTAGTGCGGATCGTCCCTCACGCAGGAGGGGTACCCTGGCTCTTATAGTGTGAGCCCAGGGTACTTCGGTAACTTCATTGCCGAATGGGCCCAGATGTCATCCTCTAATCGGCCTGGGCCCACCGACTGCTCCTCTCCGGGTGATCCGGAGGCTACGAGCGGCGGCCCATGCTCTAGGCTTGTAGGATGTAGGGATGAATAGTGGAGCTAGGGAGTATGGTCTTGTCGGCCTGTCCGCGGAATCGGCAGGGAGGTCGACACCGTATCTCCAGCAAATCCTCGACGTGACTTGGCCTTCCTGCCACCCAGATATCTCGGGATATGGCATTTATGACCTCGTAATCATACCCCCGACTTGGTGGTAGGTAGTTCCGATTGCGCCTGGTCCGACTGGTGGTTCCTGGCGAGGTCGATTGCTCTGGGCAATCGGCTTGCTAGGTATCAACCCCGGACCAGCTGCTGACCAATCGGATGATTGTCTTGGTGAAGGAAAGGGTGGGCCGATTGCGCCTGGGCCGACTGCTGGCATTTGATACGGCTGATTGCCTTGGAGCAATCGGTCGTACATCTGCCCAGCTCGGCCCAGCTGCGGTCCAATCGGCCCATCCTTGTCTTGAAAGGTTACTTCCGCTTGGGTTAGCCTACCCGGGTACCAATCCCCCGACAAAAAGTGAAAGTTCAACCAAGGTAATTGACCTTGCCTCCAAATGTCAGAGTAGTGCAACGGAATATGTTCTGGAAGCAAAGCTCTACAATAAGAGGAGAAACTAATGATAATGATCATGATCTTTTGATGGGAACTTTTACTGAGAAAGGTAGGATTCAAGAATATATATTTGCCCCTGGTGCAAAATGATATTCATGATTGACTTGTCATGTTAATGGAACAAGACATTCCTACGAACTACAAAGAAGCGATGGTGGACCTAAGTACGAGATATGACTATGAGTCATGAAATCCTATGTTGAGTTACATTTAAGATTGCTTGAATCTTATCAATTAAGGAGGTTACTTGATATTCACAATAACTTCAGAGTTATGAGGAATAAATGTGAACATCAAAGGGACGTCAAGATTGGTTTGTCACAATGATTGTTTCTGACAAATTCAATGGGTTGACTACAATGTGTAGCAATGCTTGAGTCAAAGGGATATTCACTACGATTGATCCAGGATTGTTATCGATACCGTGACTTCCTCAAATCCTGTATTTGAAGAAGTGTTGTAATTGGTACAACAAGAAGGTTTTGGAAAAACATATGGATACTAGTGTCTCGTAAACTGAATTCTCATTTTGATGGATGATCAAAGGATTTTGGACTTAACCAAAATATCGAGGAAATATGCATTTGCATGAAACTGAGTGGGAGTTGAATAGTTTCCCGAAACTTAATATGTAGACGACATATTTTGAGTGGGAGCTATGGGAGTATTATCCTAGACTTATATGTAAATGACATATTTGAGTAGGAGCCATGTGGTTAGTATCGTGAACTTAATATGTGTCTAACATATCTAAGTGGGAGCCATGTGGATGTTATCCTTGTCTTATATGTGGCCGACATATTTGAGTGGGAGCAATATGAGTGTTATCCTATAACTTAATATGTGCATGACATATTTGAGTGGGAGCATGATAACATTCTCATATATGGATAACATATTATGAATGGTGCAGTTGGTGTTAATGATTATTTGAATCTTTCATAAATGAAGATGAATAAGTATTAAGCATTGAAGATCTATTAAGATAGATATGTGTTTAATAACATTGAGTCGTAATACTTTCCTGGATAAGATTCTGAAGGAGTTCAGAATGGGACAAGTCAAGAAGTGGTCCTTACTTGTATATCCAAGAGAAGTGTTGAGTTAATCTCAGTACAAGAACAATGGTTAATGGTTAATGAAAGAAATGGATGTGTTGGATCCTCTATGCCTTTGTCATCGGTTCTTTCATACAAAACCAGAGTTATGTACTCGACGTAATGTGACCCAAGCTCTTAGTAGTAAGAACATGTTGTGATATGATTTATGAGTAAATGATTGAACAAAGAGTTAAGTTTATCCTTCAGTGTCTGAAGAGAACTGAGGATACATCTCAAATTTGTAAAGGATAGTGGACTTGACCATAAAGTTTTGACACTAACCTAGAAAATTGAGATATCATAGTAATGAATGCCTAAGTTGAAAGAAACATGGTTAGACATCAAAGTTGCATACAATGCACTAAGGATTGAATCTACATTGATGTGGCTGCTTTAGAAGTACCAGGAGTTATATTATGGCTTAAGAAGTTCGACTTCTGATTGAGTGAGTTTCAAGTGTGCATGACTATGGGAAAGTCTGCGTGACCCACCGGATGTCATTGCTGTGACACAGCAAACGAAGTCTCACTTCACCGCCAAATATATATACCTCATCATTATAGTGGATAATGAAGGAATATCAAATTAGGTGACATTATGATTTGCAAAAGGACATACGATTATGAATGGTACCCAGACCGTTGATACAACCTTTTCCACGGGCAAGCATGATCAATAAGGAGTTATGATCCAGATAAAATGCAACTAGATTATTTGTACTATAGTGCAAGTGGGAGACTGTTGGGAATGTGCCCTAGAGGCAAATAAAATATGTTTTATCGAGCATATTCCATTAGTTCATAATACGTTTGATACTATGCTATAACTGTATTAAGCGGAAACATTAATACAGGTGTGGTATACAAACAACCAGGTCCCTAGTCAACCCTAGTATACTAGTCCATTGGGCGATTGATGATCAAGGTTTCCTGATCATGAGACAATGACGTCTGTTGACAATGGAGTCGTATCATTGGATAATGATATGATGGACATACACCCACCAGAAGTGTTGCGATGTGATCAAGTCACATAGTTCGACATTGCGATAACTATAACGTAGTGACCAGATCCTTAGACCGTAATGATCATACGTAATTACTGTCTATTAGGATGCCTTGATTTGCTACCCACCGCCTGACTGAAATATGCTGGCCATAAAGGAGTACTTCAGGTATTCCGAATAGATATGTTAATGAGTATGCAAATAGATCAAAGCGGGATTTGTCCATTCGTGTGACGGATAGGTACTCTGGGCCCACTCGGTGATGTTACATCATAAAGTTTGCAAACGTGTGACTAGGTCACGGAGTTGTAATATCAAGGGAACGAGTAAACTTGTTTGTTGAGAACGAGGACGAACTAGGTATAATGGATACCGATGATCAAACCTCGGACAAGCAAAGTACCCCAGGACAAAGGGAATAGGCATATAGTTAACAGATCCAACAGCGATTGAAGTTCATTCGATGGAAGAGCAGGGGCTATCAAGGATTGTAACCAGGTCCAATTGATTAGTCATTGATCAATGAGAATTGTCTCGATCATGTCTGTTGTTTCCCGGACCGTAGGGTGTTACACTTAAGGGTACTCGACGCGGTAAGGATAGATTCGGGATCACCGGAGAAATTGGAGAGAACACCGGAATTGTTCCGATGAAGGCCGAAAGTTGTTCCGGGTATTTTGAAAGGTTCAAAATATATTTAATAATGTTTAATATATGTTTTATTATTTAATTATCGGAATTAAATATTAAAATGTATTTAAATATAATTAAAATGAATTAAAGGCATATTGGCCTCATAGGGCCCATTAGGGGGAGAGGGAGTCCTCCCCCATGGGCCATGGCACCATGAGGGGCCCCACCCCCCTTAATAGGTGCACCACCCCCTCCCTTGGGATTAGTTCCACCCCGGAAGTGGAGGGGGGGGTGGCACCCCTCCTTGGCCTATATAAGGAGGGGTAGAGGTGCCCTTTCATTCATGATACTTTCTGAGATAAGTTCTCATCTCTCTCTCCCTCTTTTCTCCTTCCTCGAGTGGACTCCCCTTGTTTGGAGTCTACACTTGGTTGGGGATTTCTCCACTATACGCACGCCGTCGTGCGGCTGGAATCGGGATCCGAATCCATCTTCTTTCCGCTGCTCTACTGGTTTGGAGCCCGGAGGGACGTCGGGTATACTGTATGTGTATAATCCCGCGAGGCACTACACTTGTGGTGCTACTTCATTGTCGTGGTTGTATCGCGAGGTCTTCATCAGCAACGTTCCGACGGGGACGTAATCCCGCCATCGGTATACAAGGATCGTGGATCTGCGCGGCATCGGGGATTGCCGGTACGACTACACCAACCACGTTCATGCGGGAACGTTTCCCGCTTAACGGACTACACACTGGTATGTGATCTATTTCTGTCTGTTACTTGCATCGCCATAGCATAGGTCTTGGTTATGGTTCTCGTAGGTTATGAAAATTTTGTGTTTTCTGCCCCGAACCCCAACATCTACTAATAAAAAGGAGAGTTTCTCCCAAGTTTCCCCTATTGTTTCTAATGATAAACCAGGATATGAGGAGAAGCTTTCTCTCCAACCACTCCTTCCTAAGGTGAAGAAGAAGAAAAATAAGAGGAGGAGGAAGAGGAGCAGGAAGGAAGAAGAATGGGTAACAACCTGGCCTGAGCATATTCCTCGCATCGATTTTTATCCTAACGGACAGAAATTTATGGAGGATGGTGAGCTTGATTGCATTCATTATTATCTTGAAGATAAGTCTGTAGGTACTATTGAATATGATTTTGATTATGATATGCATGTTACTTTTTGTGATTGGGAAAATGATGATAATGCTACTTATGACCTTGAAAATCTCTTTGGTACCAACTCTGAGAGTGATGATATGGAAAGCTCCAAGCTTGGGGATGATAGGATTGCAAGTCCTTTACCCATTAGTGATGTGGTAATTGATAATTATTTTGCTAGTAAGAATAAAGACAACATGTTTACAAATATAGTTTCTAGCAATGATAATGCTCTTATCTACTATGATGATGTTATAACTCCTATTTTTAGTGATTATAAAGGTACCTATGACATAAGGAGAAATTATCCTTATGAAACTTGTCATGGTCATGGAGGGAATTACTCCCTTGTTGAACGCCATCTTCCTAATACACAATTAATCTATAGTGTTCAAGTTGTTTATGATAGTCCTACTCCCACTATTACCAATGAGAAAGATTATACTTATGTGGAGAGTAAGAGTACCATTTTGCATGTGGATCATGGTAACAATTTTTTATGTGATACTTATATTGTTGAGTTTATTCATGATCCCACTGAAAATTATTATGAGAAGGGAACACATTCTTATAGATATTTCAATAATGTCAAATTCCCTCTCTTTATGTTAAAGGTTTTGAAGTTGCACTTATTTTGCCTTCCTATGCTAATATCTTTATGCTTCAATGAGTTATTTCTCTACAATATCCCTTTGCATAGGAAGCATGTTAGACTTAAATGTGTTTGGTATTTGCTTCTTGATGCTCTCTTTTGTTCTTCAACTCTTATTCCTTGTTCCTATGAGAGCATCATTAAAAATCTTAAACCTATCTTTATGGCTATAAAGAAAGAGTTCTAGGGAGACAACCCTTGTTATCTTTAGTTTGAGTTTTTACTTCCAGTTTTTAGTGGTCTTGATGATTGTTACTACTCTAGCAATATCATTGTATCTTTATTTTCAATCTTTGTGCCAAGTCTAGCCTCCGATTGCAAGAAAGTTCAAAAGTTGTGACATGCTGTCCAGAAAACAGATTCTGTCCTTGGACGGAAAAATTAGCCTAAAATCACCAGATCATATTTTTGATCTGATTTTTTGACAGCGTGCTCCATACAATTGACTTTCGAGCGTCTGTTCTGAGTTTTTTGATTTGAGTTGCAGAAGTACCCCTAAAAAATTCTTTACTACCTGCTGTTCTGTTTTTCACAGATTCTGCCACGTTTTGTCTCTCCTAACTTTTGCAAACCTTAAGCTTTCTTTTTCTTTGCAAAAACTTTTTGGCAATCTTGAGAAACAGTAGATCTTCAAGAATATCTTTATATCCAGTGGGTAAAAATTATTTATTAAGGGTACTAACCTCTCTAATCAGCTTATGATGAGTTGTGTATGAAGGGAGTTTTCAAGTGTGCGATGGAAGATGATGAAATAAGATCCAGGAGTGTCAAGCGCTCAAGCTTGGTGATGCCCCCATGCATCCCCAATAAATATTCAAGGAGACTCAAGCGTCTAAGCTTGGGGATGCCCCCGTGCATCCCCTTATCCATCAACAATCATCAGTTCGTCCTTCATCTCACTATATTTTTATCACTTCATGCGTTATGTGCTATGCTTGGAGCGTCTCGCTCTTAGGTTTTATTTTTAGTTTTATTTAGATTTTCTTTCTGTTCATAACAAGTTAGATCCTGTCTTACTTTGCGTGGGAGAGAAACACGCTCCACTTTCAAAATCTAGAACACATCATAGGATTCTTCATGCCTATTTTTTTGCTGTTGTGTGTTCTTTATCTTTTTGTAGCTACTGCCATGTTTAGTTTTAGTTTTAGTTTGTCTTTAGCAAGAGCCTTGGATTTTGTTTAGTTTGTTGCTGTAACTCTCTTTATTTTTCATGTTTATCTTGTTAAGAGAGTTGGTTGTTGCAATGAGTTGCGTCTTGTCTTGAGAGTAGGTAATTGAGGTTGCTATTTAATTTTAGTAGTAACTTGCAATAGTTTTGAGGTATTGATGTGAGTAATGTTTGAACTTTTGGTGTCAAGAGCTCTAGCCTATTAGTGATAGGTGTCGTATTTTGGGCAATCCGTGTCTATTTTCAAAAACCTACAAAACTAGTTGAGAACTCTAGCTACTAGATGGATCACTAATCTTTGGAGGGATCGAATATTAGAGTACACTCACGTACCATGAGTCGAGGATGCGCAAGGATAACCAAACCCGCATACACTCCTCCTCGGTGGCACTTGTCTCTTTGTGAACCTCCTTATTAGATTGAGAGTTACCGATAATAAGTGCATGAGTTCTTCGGACTAATGTAAGTATTGAAAGTTGACACTTCCACCTCCTCATTTTTGCTAGCCTCTCCCGTGCCGTGCATTGCCTTCTTCTCACTCCGAGAGTTGGCATCCAGCTTCGCAGGTACATCCAAACCCTTGGCATGATACACTCTGTCATCATAAACCTCCTTATATCTTTCCTCAAAACAGCCACCATACCTACCTATCAAGGCATTTCCATAGCCTTTCCGAGATATATTGCCATGCAACATCCACCTCTTCATGACTTGATCTTCATGTCATACATGTTCCTGCTACACTGACAGATGCATACATTGCATACATCATGATAGTTACATGTTCTTTATGATTTGAGTACTTTGCAAAGTGTGAAAGATCTTCTATACTTCTTGTAATATATAGAGTGTTGCCCCTAAAGTGATTAAAAGATCCCAAAGAGGACAAAATTAAAATATCCCAAAGAGGACAAATGAGAGAAATAGAAAGAGCCATTGAGGCCACCAACAAAAATACAAAAAATAGAAAAAAGAGAAAAAAAGAAAAAAAAGAGAGAAGGGGGCACACTACTATTCCTTTTGAGAGATCAACACTAGTACTTCATCCTCTATCCCTTGTACTCCATAGAGATCATCATACATGCATATAGCTACGTGGGGACCCTTCACACTATAAAACTTGGCTTGTATATTCCAATGATGAGCCTCCTCAAATGAGCTCTAGGTCTTCTTGAGCAAGCAAGTTGGATGCACCTCCACTAGTTCCATTGGAGAGCTTTTCTTAGCTCTCATGTGCATCCGTTGCATGGCAATCCCTATTCCTCACATCATATCTATCATATGGCCTTCTCTCGCCTATGGTTGTCCTCATTGATGTGAGCCTTTCTCACCCTTTTTGTGTTCCTCCTCCACCATATTTCTCTTTTTTCAATCCAAAGTGTCAACTCTCGTGCTTACGCTCATCCATTGCATGAGTGCTCAAAATATCGAAAAGGAGTGGATCAAATTGACTTGTACCTAGCTAGTGGTCTGGGGACGAGTCAAGATAAGATTCCAAAGAAGACCGAGTGTGAAACTTTAGTAGATTGAGTTCTCAACAAAAATACTTTTTCATCTCGTATTCCCTATCCCCTTTCTTGCACGCAAACACCATTTGGAGACATTTGAGTCACGGACAGCGAGAGCTCTTGCACCCTTTGTTCTTTTGTTGCTTGTGTCAATACTAATATAGACTCTTGCTTCTTAAGACTTGAATTGAATTGCATGCTTTGATTGCTTTACTTAAAAGTCCTTATATGTTTGTGTGGCATGTCAACACAGAAATTATGCTTGTTATCATTTACCTACTCGAGGACGAGTTGGAATTAAGCTTGGGGATGTTGATACGTCCCAAACGTATCTATAATTTCTACTTGCTCCATGCATGTTTTGTGTGATATTGATATGCTTTTGATACACTTTCATATCTTTTTATAACATATTTTGGAACTAACCTATTAATGGTTGCAAGAGTGCACAAGTTCTTGTTTTTGTACTTTATGTGTAGGAATTACTTGGATAAAGGAAAAATCACAAAAAGGAGCCTTGTAGGAGTTGGACTCTAACTTTCCCGAAATCTGTCCCCACCAGACAGGTTTTAAAGATCGCCTTGGAAAAGCTAGAAGACGGCCTCAAACGGAAAAACTTAAACTACAAAGTTGTAGGGAAATTTTTTCGGTGGATTTAGACATAAAATTCGGCCCAATCGGAGTTCGGATGCTTCCAGAAACCCCGAAATACTGAAGATGTAATCTGGATGACGGGAATCCGAGAGTCTATATAAAGAGAGGAAACCTAGGTCAAAGGGCACCACGAAATTTCCTCCCCCTTGGCAGCCGTCTTGAGGGGGAGATCAATCTCCACAACAGAACCATCTCCAAGGAAGAAGAAGGGGCCAAGGGCCGCTGCCCCCAAGGGCCGTGGCCGTGGCCGTGGGCGCCGCCACCGCCGTGGCCGCCGCCGTCGCCGTCTCCTTCATCTCCTCCGGGCTGCACCTCTCCATCAACAACTCTCCCTCTCACCATGTCCATGTGTGAGTAGTTCCCCCCGGGGCTGAGGTTTCTACCAGTAGCTATGTGTTCTTCTCTCTCTCCCATGATGTCATCTTCGTTGTGATCATAGGCTATGTTAATCTAGGGTGATCACATGATATTTCCCCTTCCTCTATGTATTGGATTGATGTACTCACTTGATCTTATCTAGTATAATCCCCGAGACCATGGTGACAGCGGTCTATTGTACATGGGTTAGAAGAATAATATCATGAGTGATTTCCTCTTTTGTGTGTGGATTGAAGATTGAGAGTCTTTTGGTGCTTGTCTTTGAATATCCTTTAGATATGTTGTGGTGATTGTGGTACTCTCTTTGGATGGCCGCGGTGACATTGGGAAATCCATAGATTGAGAACTACGAACTCTGAGGTGTGCTTTTGTAGCCCTACACAATTCTCGTCCTCTCTTGACCACAAAGGAATGACCCCCGAGTACGTCTCCATTTCATGTTTTATGGGAAATATCTTGTGATTAGACTATGTTAATGTTGTTGGGAGTTGCCACTAGTGAAAGTATGAAGCCTAGGCCTTGTTTCCACCATTGCAATACCGTTTGTGCTCACGTTTACCACTTGTTTCTTTGCTGCACTTTTTATTACAGATTTATATTACCTTGTTTTGCCACACCTATCACCCATATTTTATCATCTCTTTACCGAACTAGTGCACCTATACAACTCCTAGTTGTATTTGGTGTGTTGGGGACACAAGAGACTTCTTGTATCTTAATTGCAGGGTTGCTTGAGAGAGACCATCTTCAACCTCTACTTCCCTGAGTTCGATAAACCTTAGGTCATCCACTTGAGGGAAATTGCTGCTGTCCTACAAACCTCTGCGCTTGGAGGCCCAACATAGTCTACAAGAATAGAAGCGTGCGTAGACATCAGTGCTGCCACGTAGCTACTTGATGAGATGATGTTGAACTACTCTCAGTGGCACACCGAACGATCTCCAACTGCTAAGAGGGTAAATTCTGTCGAGGAGATCTCCTCTCTCAATGAAAAGGTTGACTTGATCATGTCTCTACTTACCAAGCAAGCACCTATTGATCCTCAAGATGTTCCTTTAAATTCTTTGGTTGCTCAAGAACAAGTAGATGTGAACTTTATCTCTAGAAAAAACTTCAATAATAATGCTTATAGGGGCAACTTTGCTAGTAATCCTAGGCCGTTTCCATCCACTTATGGGAACAACAACACTTATCCTAGCAACAAGAACCCCACTTATGAACTAGAGAGTATGCTTAAAGACTTTATCACTACCCAAAAAAGCATTCAACAAGAGTGTAGAAGAGAAATTAGACAAATTAGATATCCTCTCTTCAAAGGTAGAAAACATAGCCCATGATGTTGAGATGCTTAAGATTAGAACTTCTCCCCCCGAGGGGAGGCAAACCACTCCTATGAATGATATCCAAGTGCAAATTAATGAAAACATTAGGATGGCGGGAAAACTTAAAGAGAGATGGGCTAGAGAGAAGGAGGAAGAGGAGAGAGTTAAGAGCCTTCCTACCTACCACACGGTAGCTACTATCCAAGTTGTTGAGGATGTACAAACTGTTAGCACCCATCACACCCCTAGTCCCACTGGACCTATCAATGGTGATGCTACCACCTCAACCATAGATGAAGAAACCTCTATGAACATAGAGGCTTTCAAACAAGTGAGCCTTAATGATATCACTACCTCCTTGGTAGATAGTAGTGATCTAGACTTTGACAACTGCACCTTACCTGAAGTTATTGGTTTCCTACACAAAATGTCTAGAGACCTCCACACTAGCACACTTAATCTTGCCTTCACAGAGCATATCACCAATGCTCTAATAATAGTTAGGGAGGAGAAGCTTAGACTAGAAGCCTCCATACCTAGGAAGCTAGAAGATGGTTGGGATCCTATGATAAAAATAAAATTAAATAACTTCTCTCGCTTTGCTCTTTGTGATGTTGGAGCTAGTACCTCCGTTATGCCCAAAAGAATGTATGATATGCTTGAATTGAAACCTTTTGATCCTTTTTATTTTGGTGTTCGTCTTGTCGATTCTTCCGTAAAGAAACCTTTGGGGAAGATCAATGATGTTCTTATCATTGTCAATGACAATTATGTTCCCGTTGATTTTACTATAATGGACATTGAGTGTGAGCCCTCTTGTCCAATTATTTTGGGACGTCCTTTTCTACGCACCGTGGGTGCTGTTATTGATATGAAAGAGGGGAACATCAAATTCAAATTCCCTCTAAAGAAAGGGATGGAACATTTCCCTAGGAAAAAGATTAAGTTGCCTTTTGAGTCCGTCACACGGGCTAGTTATTTTCTTGATAAGACTTGATCTTTTGCTTTAAGCCTAGCTAATGGCTTTAAAGAAGCGCTTTCGGGAGGCAGCCCGCAACGAATTTAGGTTTTCCTTTTTGTTTTTCTTCTATTCTTAGTGGTCTTGATGATTGTTACTACTGTAGCAACATCATTGTATCTTTACTTTTCAAGCTTTGTGCCTTTTATAGCCTCATACGACAAGGGAAGTGAAAGTTGTGACATGTTGTCCAGAAAACACATTCTGTCCTCGTGACGGGAAAAATCATAGAAAAATCTCAGCTCATCTGTTTGAGCTGAATTTTTTACACATCATGCGCTATACAATCACGGAACTTTCGTATGTTCTGAGTTTTTTGATTTGAGTTGCAGAAGTATCCCTAAAAAATTCTTTACTACCTGTTGTTCTGTTTTTCACAGATTCTGCCACGTTTTGTGTTGGGAATGTGCCCTAGAGGCAAATAAAATATGTTTTATCGAGCATATTCCATTAGTTCATAATAAGTTTGATACTATGCTATAACTGTATTAAGCGGAAACATTAATACAGGTGTGGTATACAAACAACCAGGTCCCTAGTCAACCCTAGTATACTAGTCCATTGGGCGATTGATGATCAGGGTTTCCTGATCGTGAGACAATGGCGTCTGTTGACAATGGAGTCGTATCATTGGATAATGATATTATGGACATACACCCACCAGAAGTGTTGCGATGTGATCAAGTCACATAGTTCGACATTGCGATAACTATAACGTAGTGACCAGATCCTTAGACCGTAATGATCATACGTAATTACTGTCTATTAGGATGCCTTGATTTGCTACCCACCGCCTGACTGAAATATGCTGGCCATAAAGGAGTACTTCAGGTATTCCGAATAGATATGTTAATGAGTATGCAAATAGATCAAAGCGGGATTTGTCCATCCGTGTGACGGATAGGTACTCTGGGCCCACTCGTTGATGTTACATCATAAAGTTTGCAAACGTGTGACTTGGTCACGGAGTTGTAATTTCACGGGAACGAGTAAACTTGTTTGTTGAGAACGAGGACGAACAAGCTATATTGGATACCGATGATCAAACCTCGGACAAGCCAAGTTCCATAGGGCAAAGGGAACAGGCACACGGTTAACGGATCCAACAGCGATTGAAGTTCATTCGATGGAAGCGCAGGGGCTATCAAGGATTGTAACCAGGTCCATTTGATTAGTCATTGATCAATGAGAATTGTGTCGATCATGTCTGCTGTTTCCCGGACCGTAGGGTGTTACACTTAAGGGTACTCGACGCAGTAAGGATTGATTCGGAATCACCGGAGAAATTGGAGAGAACACCGGAATCGTTCCGTTGAAGGCCGAAAGTTGTTCCGGGTATTTTGAAAGGTTCAAAATATATTTAATAATGTTTAATATATGTTTTATTATTTAATTATCTGAATTAAATATTAAAATGTATTTAAATATAATTAAAAATGGACGAAAAGGCATATGGGCCTCATAGGGCCCATTAGGGGGAGAGGGAGTCCTCCCCCATGGGCCATGGCGCCATGAAGGGGGCCCACCCCCCTAGGGCTGCGCCAAAACCCCCCTCCCTTGGGATTAGTCCCACCCCGGAAGTGGAGGGGGGTGGAACCCCTCCTTGGCCTTTATAAGGAGGGGTAGGGTGCCCTTTTTTCTTCATACAAATTGATTTGAGACAAGTTTCTCTCATCTCTCTCTCCCTCCTTTCTCCTTCCTCGAGTGGACTCCCCTTGTTTGGAGTCTACACTTGGTTAGGGATTTCTCCACTATACGCACGCCGTCGTGCTGCTGGAATCGGGATCCGAATCCATCTTCTTTCCGCTGCTCTACTGGTTCGGAGCCCGGAGGGACGTCGGGTATACTGTATGTGTATAATCCCGCGAGGCACTACACTTGTGGTGCTACTTCATCGTCGTGGCCGTATCGCGAGGTATTCATCGACAACGTTCTGACGGGGACGTAATACCGTCATCGGTCTACAAGGATCGGGTGGCTACAGGAGTCATCGTGGATCTGCGCGGCATCGGGGATTGCCGATACGACTACACCAACCACGTTCATGCGGGAACATTTCCTGCTTAACGGACTACATACTGGTATGTGATCTATTTCTGTCCGTTACTTGCATCGCCATAGCATAGGTCTTGGGTATGGGTCTCATAGGTTATGAAAAATTTGTGTTTTCTGCCCCGAACCCCAACAGTGGTATCAGAGCAAGGCTATGCGTAGATGTATTGTACGGATAGAACACATCTAGTATGTGGGAATTAATTCTCCAATTGTTACCTTCTCACGTGTACTCATTTAGCGTTGCGGCAATGTTTGATGTAGCGGGCCCCGACCGACCTTACACGTTTACGCGAGACTGGTTCCACGCTTGACATATGGCTTGTACCATATAAAGTGGCTGGGGGTGTCTGTTTCTCTGCATTAGTGATGCAAAGATGTTTGCAACGGAGGGCCCCGACAGGGGTGTAATAGAGACAATTGTGGATTGGTGTTGTGGCTTGTTTTCGTAGGATAGAAACGGTTCTTTTCTCGAAACCCCTAGCAGCCACGTAAAACTTGCAAAAGATAAAGTAGAAAGGTGTTTTCAACTTTAATTTGTATGTCGGGGGAATCATAGCATGTATGATTTATACTATTGCATCCTGTTTTGCTAATATGTTAGATATAAGACGGTAGCATAATAGGATGATCCCTCTCTAAAACCAACATAGTGTCCTTACCCTAGTGAGCACCACCTGGAAAGTTCTACATTATGGAGGCACCACGTGTCACACGTGTGTCAAACATTTTTTCGTTCACATGAGGTGGGTGTAGCAAGCCTGGCATATGTATATGATATGGCCTTGCATGACACAGCAACAAATCACGTAGGGTGTGGTGGCGAGCCTGACATATGTATATGATATGGCCTCGGGACACAAGAGACCGAAAGGTCGAGCATGAGTCACATGGATGATGTGATTGGCATGATGGCCTACCTTGAACAACACACCGATGGCCGTGACGATCGGGGGAGGTATGGTGTTCAAGGATCGTGTAATCACTTAGAATAAGCTATGAGGGATGTTTATCTAAGTGGGAGCTTTCTAGAATTTTGAGATCATATTGAAACTCCACATTATGAACTTAATCTTCATGTCTTAGCAAATATCATTGTAGACAACGTGATACCAATGTGTAGAACTATGGGTTTTTTAGTACGATAGAACTTAAGGTAAATGGGTCTTACTTCATTGATGTGTACCAACACCATTAGAGACATACTCATTAGTAATGACTTGCTAAACATAATACGAAGAACTGCTAGGAGATACACGTGACAACTCCGTAATCAAGGAAGATGATGATGAGTATCGCACTCACCGTCACTTATGAATGACTGTCCAATACACCATAATTCATTCTATGGAATCTGAATTGTGAATGCATGTTAACCAACACGTATGACGTGCTAGGTGAACTTGAAAGCACTTGGTCACAAATCAGAGTAATGGAATATGAGTATATGGACGGGGTTTCTTTCAACTATGATGGAAGGAACAACCTGCTGAGAAAGTCACTTGGAAAATGTATAAGATACATGGAACACCTTGTGTATAACTTAGACTACTGAATGACTAGTTACTTTGCGATAACTGGGGAGTTGCATCCGCTTCCTCCTAGTTACAAAGACCATGTCTGGACTATGTCATGAAGGAGAATCGTTCACCTGTCATGAGGTCATGGTTAAAGTTAAGAACTTTAAGAGTAGAACCAATGCAGGAATGGTCATTGACGGAGAAGGTATATTTGATATACGAGTTGTAAATGTCTTTCCCACGAAACACTAATTGCGGTTGATTAAGTATTCGATGCTTGAACTTACTGCTTGAGAGTGGCTTGGAAGGGATGAGGTGACAATGTGTGCTGACGGCAATCAAGATAGTTGATGGTCGACAACACTCTCCCTCTACATCTATCAATTGATTAATATATGAATAAATTTTATGATCGTTTGAATGAGGACTTTATTAGGGTGTCTTGCATCTCGCGAAGACAATTATTCATATTAGTGAGAAACAAGTCAGATGTTGGTTTCAGGGTATGGAAGTACAAGCAGAATTACGCTTGGTACAGAGTTTTGGCTAGCAAGGCTTTGAGAGAGCAGACAAATGATGACAACTTAGATAAAAGCAGTACAAAGCATAAACATTAAGACTAACATGAAACATCAAGTTGTCTTCCTTGTCAACATAACACTTCAAGCATAATAACACAAAGGTTTTGGCTATGTCGCTACTTTGAGAAAAACATGCTTGTTGTTATGACCAAAGCTATACTTGCCAAGATCAAATAAAGTTTTCGAAGCCATACCTGATATAAGGTCAAAACTCCCCATAAGAATCATCTCATGATGTCGATTGCGTGAAGAGAATACCAAGTGTAGCGAAGAAACCAATAAACTTCTCATTAATATTCCTTCATAGACGACTCCGAACTCACTGATACAAAGCTCTCCACAAAAGGAGTGATAGACCTCAAAGCAACACCTATTTCATAAAGTGACCTCCCTAAACATGATAAGACTCTACTTGACTCCTAGAGACAAAGACAAAAGATAAAAGATACCAGGCACTCCCCCAATCTTGGAACAAGCCAAGGGGATGCCATTACCCGAGGAGTTTTACTCCTCCTCTTCCTGCTCCTGGTTGTTGGGGATGAACATGCTTTCCCTGGCGAAGCGCTTCAACGGTAAAGGTTCTCCAGTCTTGAAGGTCATCTCGGTCTCCGAGATCCTGCACTCAGTAGCCAAACCCATACGTGAGAACTTGAGTTCATACTCACAGTTCTAGTTCTGAAGATCATAGATTTGTGCTTGTAGTGCGTAGAGCTTGTCTTCTAATGTAGACAAACTCGACAGCATCCCCTTTGTCTCCTTCTTGTGGAAAATCTTCAACTCGTTCATCATGTCGAAGTTGTCTTAAACACTACGCTCCACCATCTTCTTGTACTTGAAAACCTCTTGTTCCATCTCCTTCAGCCGATCTTCGTTGCTCCCCCCTTTGACTGGCCCCTTCAGATCTTCTTTGCGGAGGACACCGTCCTCAACATGAAGGACCTGAGGATGCTTCCTCACCTCTGCGAGGTAAGGGTTGATGACGTTGACGACGAACTTGTCCTTGGGGGAACTTGGAGAAGCCATGGCACCTAAATCTGCTAAAAGTTTTCCTGGCAGAAACAACCGAAAGAGAAAACACACGAAATCGCGAGGTACGGTGCCGGGACGATCCGGGCAAAAATATAGCAAAAATTTCTGCAACAGAAGGAAGGTTCCGAGTCAAGGTGGAGTCGGAGGCGGTGTCCAGGGGAGTCAGGAGGGTGCCCGGCGCGGCCTGAAGGGGGGGGGGGGGCGCCAGGGGGCCTCCTAGCCTCCCTGGAGCTCCACTCCGGCTCCAATAAGGCTTGGAATTTCCCTAATTTTGCAAAAACTTTGAAAAATAAACTTTTATTGACGTTCGCGGTGTTTTCTTACCATAATTCATACCTTTCCCGATTCTTCTCCTGCTGGAATCTGAAACTGGGCTGATTGTAAAACTTTATGTGCGGTCCTTTCACCAGCATGATGTCCTCCATAGGGACTGTCGTGACATTGTCGAAGAATGTCTTGTTGCTTGTGTTCCGGTATACACCTTCTTACGATCCCGTCCGCACCTTCTTTATAAAGATGTGGATCATCCCAAAAGTAGTGCCTCAAATCCGTGAAGAATTTCTTCCTCTGCTGAAATGTAAAACCTGGAGGCAAAAACTTTGCAACGATAAAATTAGCATAATCTGCAAACCAAGGATCGGAATGAGATTGTACTTTTACAACAGCAAGCTGTTCATCTGGAAAACTGTTGTTGACTGGAATAGGATCGTGCGGGATATCTTCCATCCTTGAAAGATTATTCGCCACCGGGTTGTCTTCTCCTTTTCTATCGACAATCTGCAAATCAAATTCTTGAAGAAGGAGTACCCACCTAATGAGTCTTGGTTTGGCATCCTTTTTATGCATAAGGTACTTAATGGCAGCATGATCAGTATGAATAATAACTTTAGAATCAACAATATACTGCCTAAACTTATCACAAGCAAACACCACTGCCAAGAATTCCTTCTCGGTAGTAGCATAATTCTTTTGAGCACTATCAAGTGTTTTGCTGGCATAGTGGATGACATTGAACTTCTTGTCAACCCTTTGTCCTAAAACAGCTCCAACAGCAAAATCACTAGCATCACACATAATTTCAAAGGGCAAATTCCAGTCAGGTGGTTGTACTATAGGAGTGGTTATCAAGGCTTTCTTAAGAACTTCAAAAGCTTCCTTACAATCTTCGTCAAATACAAAAGGAACATCCTTCTGGAGAAGATTGGTGAGGGGTTTCGAGGTCTTAGAAAAGTCCTTAATAAATCTTCTATAGAAACCAGCATGACCTAGAAAACTACGAATACCTTTGATGTCCCTTGGATAGGGAATCCTTTCAATAGCTTCAATTTTTGCCTTGTCCACTTCAATTCCCCTTGCGGAAATCTTGTGTCCAAGAACTATCCCTTCGTTAACCATGAAATGGCACTTCTCCCAGTTGAGCACCAAATTTTTTTCTTCACATCTCTGCAAAACTTTATTAAGATTGTGCAGACAGTTGTCAAAGGAGCTTCCATAGACGGAAAAGTCGTCCATGAAAACTTCTACAATCTCCTCACAGAAACCATGAAATATTGCAGACATACACCTCTGAAAAGTAGCAGGTGCATTACATAAACCAAAAGGCATACGCCTATAAGCATAAGTACCGTAGGGACACGTGAAAGTGGTCTTCTCTTGATCCGCGGTGTTAACGTGAATCTGGGAGAAGCCAGAATACCCATCAAGATAGCAGAAGTGGGTGTTTTTAGACAACCGCTCGAGCATCTAATCAATAAAGGGCAAAGGATAATGGTCCTTCCGGGTGGCCTTGTTTAACTTCCTGAAATCAATACACATTCTATATACAATAATGGTCCTCTGAGGTATTAGTTCATTTTTATCATTAGGGACAACAGTCATACCTCCCTTTTTTGGAACACAATGAACGGGACTTACCCACTTACTATCAGCTATAGGATAGATGATACCTGCGGCTAGAAGTTTGAGAACCTCTGTCCTAACCACGTCCTTCATCGTTGGGTTCAACCGTCGTTGGTGATCAACAACCGGTTTAGCATCGGGCTCGAGATTGATAGTATGTTGGCAAATGGATGGACTAATACCCTTGAGATCATCAAGAGTATAGCCAATAGCACCTCGGTGTCTGCGAAGTGTTTCCAATAATCGCTCTTCTTCATACCCTGAAAGGTTAGAATTGATAATAACAGGATATACTTTCTTTTCATCTAAATAAGCATACTTGAGCGTATCGGGTAGTGGTTTTAGGTCGAACACCGGGTCTTCTTTTGGTTGCGAGAGGATTCCTAAAGGTTCAACCGGTAGGTTGTGCTTCAGGATAGCAGGTTGTCTTAAAATTATGTCTTCTAGTTCATTCCTTTCCTGCATATGTATATCATTCTCGTGGTCCTCCATAAATTTCTGCAAAGTATCGTTAGGAGGAATAGCAATGGAAGCAATTTCTTCAATAATTTTGTCATTACTTGACAAGTCAGTACCACGAGGTTGCTTAGAAAACTTAGAGAAATTGAATTCATACGGCTCACCGTTGAATTCAACAGAAACTTTACCTTTCTTGCAATCTATTATAGCTCCACAAGTGCTGAGGAAGGGCCTACCAAAGATAATAGGGCAAAAACTATCTTGCACTGAACCAAGTACAAGAAAGTCTGTAGGATATTTTACCTTCCCGCAGAGTACTTCAACATCTCTTACAATCCCAACTGGAGAGATTGTTTGTTTATTTGCAAGATGGATGGTGACATCTATGTCCTCGATCTCACACGACTGAATCTCGTGCATGATCTCTTGATAAAGTGTGAAGGGGATAGCGCTGACGCTGGATCCCAAATCACATAGCCCATAGTAATTATGATCTCCTATCTTGACAGATACAACATGTGTACTTGAAATTGGGCCTTTGTTCCTGGCTGTGACAATGTTAGTGGCAACATCACAAAAACTAATAGTGGAACCTTCAATATCACTTGTTACCAGATCCTTGACCATTGCAACTTGAGGCTGGACCTTGATCGTGTCCTCAGGTTTGTCAGTGGTCCTTCCATTTTTATTTAAAATACCTGTAACAAAAGAGTGCTCCTTTATCCTGGAGGGATAAGGAGGCTGTTCATACACAACTGCAGGTAAAACAGGATGAGTAACATTAATCTCAATGATTGACTCCTTGAAAGGTTTATGATGTTGACTCTCCTTCGTCCTGGAAGAATCAATATGAGAAGCAAAGTCTTTGCAAAAATCAACCATTAGCTGGGAATCAAGACCAATTTTAGAGCAAAAGGTATTAAAGTAATCAGTCTTTACATAACTCTCAATGTAGCTATGCTCATAGTTTATAGCGGGTTCAATACCTTTATCAATTTCCTAGTCTTCAGTATTCTTCTGGATCCTTTCTATAAGATCCCATTTTTCTTCCATACTTCTGGTCTGGAATACCCCACTAGAGGAGACATCCAACATCTCCTTGTCCTGACGAGAAAGCCTGGCATAAAAATTTGTGAGTATAATCTCCTTGGGGAGCTCATGGTTTGGGCATTTGAGCATCAGGGACTTCAGTCTCCCCCAAGCTTGAGCGATGCTCTCTCCGTCGCGAGACCAAAAGTTGTAGATGTAATTCCTGTCTTGGTGAATTTCACGAAGAGGATAAAACTTTGCATAAAAGAGAGACATAAGCTCTGGCCATTCAAGCGAATCAGAGTTATCGAGTAGCTTATACCAATCTGAATCTTTATCTTTGAGCGATATGGAGAATAGTTTCTTCATGACGAACTCCATCGTCACACCTGCAAGCTTAAATAAAGAACATAATTGTGATAGATATAGCAGGTGTTCTCCCGGATGTCCTTCTCCTGTATAACGATTAGCCAAGACATAATCAACAATACCAGATGGTATTTTATAGGGCACAATTTCAGTAGGGGTAGGAGTGACCACCACAGTCGTGGGGCGGCTCCTTACAAGCAACGAACCAACAGCAGAAGAGTCCATAAGGACTGAAAGTAACAACAGAAAATAAAAGTTTCCTTACCGGCTTCACTTACCAATAGCGCTACACTCCCCGGCAACGGCGCCAGAAAAGCTCGTTGATGGCGGAGAAGTTAATAGGTTTAGTTGGGTTGCCTTCCCTGTTAACCGCGCCAACCCCCACAAGTCTAGGGGATCAATTGTAGATTTTCGATAAATAAGGATGTCGATCCCAACGAGGAGCAGAAGGTGTTGATAAGTGACACTGGATAAGGAAAGACTGCAAACACTCAAAGGTAAATATTTAGGGGTTTTTGGTTTAAGCAACAGAAAAGTAAAAGACGGGCAAAGTAAACAGGGTAACTGAGGAGTAGCAAGTGGCCCAATCCTTTTACAAGGATAAGCCTAAGAACTGAACTTATAAAGGCTAAAGCGTTCTCGAGAAAACACGGGAGAGATAGTCTAGTCACTTTCACCATACTCTGCCAAGTAATATGTATTGTGTGATAAGTATCGGTGGGTGGATCAATGCTAGTACACCTTCTAGACTAAGATAAGTGTACTCTTATGATTACACACCTTGCAAGCATCCGCAAATAGAAGGTAGTAATTAAGGCATAAGCCTAACCACAGCATTACGATCAAGGATCCATAACTCCCTTGTGCGAAAGTCTGCGAACTGGGGTTCAGGTTTCTGTCACTCCGGCAACCCACCATAAGCATCCTTTGTGCACAATGTTTCCCTCTAGGCCCATTAAAGGTGAAGTGTTATGTGTTCGACTCACATAACACCACTAGAGAAATAACAACACAACTTAAGTATCACACAGCACATAATACTTCAACATCATATGACTACTAACAACTAGACTGCTCCCATGTTCTCAAGAACTAAAGTAACTACTCACAAGACATAAAAGAGATCATGATCAGAGGTGATAAATAGGTGATGAACAATCTGGACACAATAATATTTCTCCAACAAAACTCAATAGCATTCACCACAAATTAGTAATCAACACCAACAGAGTAGAGGGGATAGATAGTACGGATTACAACACAAGTTGCAATTGTGAGATGAGATTGGATGTAGATGGAGATGGTGCTGATGTTGGGGATGATGTTGATGATGATCTCGATGATGCCCGTGACGATGATGATGATGATGGCGACGATCTCCCCTTCCGGGAGGTGATCTCCCTGGCAGAATCTCTCCGCCAGAGATTGGTTTTCTCCTCTGTAGGTTTCCGCACCGTGGCGGCGGCGTCTCGCGAAAGCAGCTCCTGTTTAGGGGTTTCTACCCCAAGGGGTTATATAGGCGAAAGGGGGCACCGAGAGGGGCCACCAGGCACCCAGGAGGGTGCCTGGCGCGACCAGGAAGGGGGGCCGCGCCAGGCACCCTTTTGGCTGCCTGGTGGGTCCCCTCACCTTCTCCTTCGGTGACTCCCAGTCATTTGGAATAAAAATGCTCCCCGTAAAATTTCATCGTATTTGGACTTGATCTGCTTCAGCAACTTGGTTTCCACTTCTTCACCGCTGAATCCTGGTTCTGCTATTTCGGCACCGGAAAGTTGTAAACTGTGTAAAATAAGCCAAAACAACATAAGAACAACACTTTAAAGTGGAAAATATCAATGAATAAGGTGAAATCACAATATAAAATAGTGATGCTTTTTGGACGTATCAGATGCCCCCGTGCATCCCCTTCTTCATCAACAATTATCAGTTTGTCCCTCGTTTCACTATATTTTTATCACTTCATGCGTTATGTGCTATGCTTGGAGCGTCTCGCTCTTAGGTTTTTATTTTTAGTTTTCCTTAGCTTTGTTTGCTGTTCATAACAAGTTAGATCCCAACTTTCTTTTGTGTGGGAGAGAAACACGCTCCGCTTGAATTAGAACTCCTCATAGGATTTGCATGCTTATTTCTTTAGTTGTGAGTTGTTCTTTTTCTTTTCTTAGCTGCTGCCATGTTTAGTTATATTGCTTTAGTTTTCTTCTAGAGCTTTTCTTTTGTCTCAGGTTGAACTTTCTATAGGTTGCATGTTTTATCTTGTTAGAGAGTTTGCCTGTTGCACTGAGTTTTGTGTCTTGACTATAAAGTAGGTAGTTGAAGTTGCTATTCTCTTTATAGTAGTAACTTGCAATAGTTTTGAGGTATTGATTAGGGTAATTTTTGAACTTTTGGTGTCAAGAGCTCGAGCCTATTAGTGATAGATGTCGTATTTTGGGCAATCCGTGTGATTTTCGAAAAACAAAACCCCTGTTGAGAACTCTAGCTACTAGATGGATCACTAACCTCTGAAGGGTTCAAATATTAGAGTACACTCATGTACCATCAGTCGAGGATGCGCAAGGATAACCAAACCCCCATACACTCCTCCTCGGGGTACTTGTCTCTTTGTGAACCTCCTGATTAGATTGAGAGTTACCGATAATAAGTGCATGAGTTCTTCGGACTAATGTGAGTATTCGAAAGTTGACACTTCCACCTTCCCATATTTTGCTAGCCTCTCCTGTGCCGTGCATTGCCTCCTTCTCACTCTGAGAGTTGGCGTCCACCTTCTCCGGTACATCCAAACCCTTGGCACGATACGCTCTGTCATCATAAACCTCCTTATATCTGATACGTCCAAAACGTATCTATAATTTCTGCTTGCTCCATGCATGTTTTGTGTAATATTGCTATGATCTAGATACACTTTCATACACTTTTGATCATATTTGGACTAACCTATTAACTCAGTGCACCCCAGTGCCAGTTCCTGTTTTCTGCTATTTTTCTATTTCAGTTTTCCCCCATATAAAAAGTGCCAGAAAAATTCCGGGAAAATACAGGAAAAATCAGCGTACAGGAAGCTTCGAGAAGAGCCCAGGAGGGGCCAGAGGGGATCCAGGGGGGCCCAGGCGGCCACCCGGCGCGGCCCCACCCCTGCCCGCGCCAGGGGGGCGCCTGGGGCCCCCGGTACACCTCTGGCTGCCCCCCTTCTCCTATTTATTCTCCGTCACGGGGAAACTACGAAGACAGAACCCTATTTCGCAAACTCGCCTCTGTTCCGCCGCCGCCGCGCTTCCGAGATCGGGAGCACCAGAAGACCTCTTCCCGGCACCCTGCCGGAGGGAGGATTGACCTCCGGGAGTCTCCTCTCCACCATGGATGCTCCCCGGATGTCTTGTGAGTAGTTTTCCTTGGACCATGGGTCCGTGATCAGTAGCCATGTGATGTTCTCCTCCCCTCTTTGATCTTCATGGTTTAGACCTCGTGAGCTGTCCTGATCGAGGCACTTTTGTAATATTTTCTGCTATTGCTATGTTGAGTTTGATAGGATCTGATGGATTATGAGATTATGTTCAGATTGTGATTGAGTAATATATTTGGTTCTTATCTCTTATATTTTTGTTCCTAAGTAATTCTTGCATGTTCTCCGTTGCTGTTTATTGCTTTGGCCAAGTAGTAGGTAGTGACTCCAAGAGGGAACGTTTTGCTCGATTGTGGGTTCATGCCCCCCGATGACACGCTTGAGTGACAGAAACATGAGTCTAGGGGATGTGTTGTTGCCACAAGGGGGAAAACAACGGTGCTTGTAACCGCGGTTAAAAGGATTGTTTACTTTACGCAAGGTTCTTCTAATGCAGTTGTCTGTTGCTTTGGGTTTACACTTTGGGTGGGGCTCGCAACTTAATACCAGAGAGATGTTCTGGATATATATCTCAAGGTGGATGATTAGTGTAGCAAACCAATTCACACAGAATTGGAGTCTCTGTGCTCAAGTGCCAGTCCCTGGATTGAACTCGCTGGCACACACAGTATCATAGATGTATATCAAAGTACAAGTGCATCATTATTACAACGTATGATCCAGAGTAAATAAATAATAAGTTGCATAGCTCAAGGCTAGCTTATTCAATATAAATATAGCGGAAGCAAAAGCAAATAACGTGGAGTCCCATCAACAGCCACATGCGAACATGCTGAGTGTAGACTCGCAACCCCTAAACGCACCTTACTGATCGTCTGAAAAACCTGCAACACCGAAGGTTACAGCCCGACAACGGGTCAGTACATCTGATTTGTACGGCAAGTTACACGGAAAAGTTTATATAAAGGACCTACAACTACATGCAAGGTAAGTCAAAGGAAAGGCTTATGGTTTTGTTTGGCAGAAAGCCAATTTTCTCCTGAACTAAACTAGTCAAAGTTTTAAGTTGAACTTACTACTTAAGAACGAACTGGGCACACCAGTTCCAACACCACACCCTCTATTTAATCTTTCCCACTCAAATTATTATGGTGATTCATATGTCAAGATCCTCCAGTAACAGTAATGTCCAGTAGCTCAAGGATGTCCATAACCGGGGACACGGCTAATCATGATTAGTTTTTACTCTTTAGAGGTTAGTACACTTTCCCCGCTGGACTCAACCCGAAGATTGAGACGAAGTCTTTCAGAAGAGGTCACCCACACCCAACGGCAAGCCGGTACCACCTATCACATCTACATCTGCTAGCTATGCACGGGAGGGGCTTCCTACATCATATTCAACTAAGCCAGAGCCCATATGGCCAGCGGCTGTACATGTAAGCTCCTAGTCACCAAGTATGTCTGATCTTTTTGAGCCTGGACAGCGCCCACTTACGTTCAAAGGGTAGCACCATGACGTACTGTCAACCACCAAACCAACCATTAGGGGTACAACCTGGTCTCGCCCTTAGATAAGGCACGATCCCCCAGGAAGCACTCCCTGCCCGTCCAGAGGTGATTTCTATTTATGATAATGCTGCTACACAAATTATTAAATAGCTCACATGCACCCCATGAATTTACACAACCCAAACCACGTCTACAAAGCATAGCAATAAAGCAACAACACGGCTAGGTTGATCTACGGTAGACAAGTCAAGACATGTGGCTACCCTAACTGGTTTTGCAGCAACAGTAAAATAAACTACCTATCACGTAATAAGGTGATATTTCTTAACATAATGCATATAGAAACTATAGGTATGAGTATGGTCACAACATCACTTGCCTTCTTGCTGGTCCTGACGTTCACAATCCTCACAAAACGAGCCGGCACACTCCGGACAATCTATACGAGCAAACATAGCACCAATCAACATATATTCAATACAAATATGCTCAAACAATAATAAACATTCAAAGAACAGTAGAAAAACTTTCCTAACAGTAGCTAAACTTAAAGCACTTGTCGAAATAAAACCAACGCAAAAAGAAACGGCGCAAATGGGCGCACCGGTAAAAAGTTACGGTTGCCGGAAGTTCAAATTTGAATCAGCTTGGGATTCAAATTTGAAAACTTCAAACTTCTGTAACACTTGGTCTATTGGCTAGGGCATTTCACCACGGTCGCAACGCAACTGGAATCGCCCAATTCCGAGTTACGGTTAAAAAGTACTCGCGAAAACGGTATCGGGGTGACACCGGGGGGTACCGGGGTGCTCTACTGTAAAAAGGACCCGGACGTAAATAATTTTTTTCTGAAAAACGCGATCGGGTCCTCGAGCGGTTTGGATCCAGATCTGAATATATTTTTTCGAAAACGCGTCTGACTTTTTTTTTCTAGTCTCCTTTTCTCCCGTCGGCCAAAGGCCATGGCCATGGCTCGACCGACCTCGGCTCGGCTGCCCGGCTGGCTGGTACTCCGGCGACCGGGGGCGGGCGGCGGCGCGGGCCAGGTGCGGCGGCACTCGGCGGGCCAGGCGCAGCGCGCTCGGGCGGAGGCGCGCACGGGCGGCGGCGGCGGCGACGGTGCTAGGGCAGCGGGGCGACGGTGCTAGGGCACGGGGACGGCGGCAATACGACGGTGCGGCGCGAGGTGCTCACCGGTGGCGGAAAAACGACGAACTCCGGCGAAAAACCAACTCCGGCGATGACGTCGTCGATGATGTCGGCGGCGGCGGGTCCCGCGGATTAGTTTAGGGTTAATGTAAAAACGCTAAACGAAAATAATGTAGCCCTAATCGGGGCTATTTATAGACAGCCTCTAATCCTTTTTTTTGAAAAATCCGAGATAAATACAAAATCGGTCTGCGAAAAAAAAACAGAACAGACCCATTAGGCCCAAAAAAATTATAGAAAAATCACGGAAATTTATTTTTAAATTCCGTCTTCGCCAATATTTTTAAAATAATGAAAATGAATTTTTGGCTTTACCAAAATATTAAATGAAAATAAAAACTTTGCAACTTATTTTAAATATTTTTAAATACTTTTCTGGCAATTTAAAAATACTGAAAACTCCGAAAATTGATTTAAAAACTTTACCGGAGCATAAATAAATTCCAAAAATATTTTTAGAAAATATTTATAACTCCAAAGTAAATTTAAAAAGTGTCCCAAAAATATTTTAAACTATTTTCCAATGAATTAAAAATGGGGATAAGTCCTTTTCTATCCTCTCCAACGAACTGCCATGTGTTGAAAAATGTTTGAAAATATTTTAAAACTCCAGAAAAATGCAAAAACAGCATGAGATGCATATGATGATCTATTAACATCTTAATTTAGAAAATTGGGATGTTACAAACCTACCCCCCTTAAGATGAATCTCGTCCTCGAGATTCGAGCTGGCTAGCAAAGAGATGCGGTGGTTTGCTTCAGATCTTCTTCACGCTCCCAAGTTTCTTCCTCTTCGGTATGATGATCCCACTGAACCTTGCATAGTCTGATCGTCTTGGTGCGGGTAACTCTTTCGGCAGTCTCCAGAATCTTCACAGGTTTCTCGTCATAAGTCAGGTCACTCTCCAACTGAATCGCCTCAAGTGGCACTGTATCTCTCAAAGGAATATCTGCCATCTCTGCATGACACTTCTTCAGCTGGGATACGTGAAACACATCATGAACTCCTGACAAAGCTTCGGGCAACTCCAACTGATAAGCTACCTCTCCTCTGCGCTCCAAGATCTTGTAAGGCCCCACAAAACGTGGTGCTAACTTGCCCTTGATTCCAAACCTCTTGATTCCGTGAATTGGTGAAACTCTGAGATATGCACGGTCTCCAACCTCATAGGTTACATCCTTGCGCTTAGCATCTGCATAACTCTTCTACCTGGACTATGCTATCTTCAGTCTATCACGGATCAACTTGACTTTCTCCTCAGCATCTCTGATCAGGTCAGGTCCAAACAACTGACGTTCTGCTACCTCATCCCACATCAACGGAGTCCTGCACTTCCTGCCATACAGTAACTCGAATGGTGCCATCTGAAGACTAGCCTGGTAACTGTTGTTATATGAGAACTCAGCATACGGTAAGTTGTCATCCCAACTCGAACCATAATCCAACGCACAAGCCCTCAACATATCCTCCAAGATCTGATTGACTCTCTCGGTCTGCCCATCTGCCTGAGGATGGAACGCCGTACTGAACTCCAGCCTAGTGCCCAAGGTCTCATGCAACTGACGCCAAAACTTCGAAGTAAACTGAGTACCTCTATCAGACACAACCTTGCTTGGAACTCCATGCAAACACACGATCCTGGACATATAAATTTTGGCTAGCTTGGCACTGTTATAAGTTGTCTTTACTGGAATGAAGTGAGCAACCTTGGTCAAACGATCAACAATCACCCAAATAGAATCATATCCTGACCGAGTCCTGGGTAAACCAGTAATAAAGTCCATACCTATCTGATCCCACTTCCAATCTGGTATAGGCAAAGGCTGCAACAATCCTGCTGGCTTCTGATGCTCAGCCTTGACTCTCTGGCAAACATCACACACAGCAATATACTGGGCTATCTCCCTCTTCAGGCTAGGCCACCAAAATCTCTCCCTCAAATCCAAATACATCTTGGTATTCCGGGGTTGAATAGAATAAGGTGAATCATGGGCCTCCTGGAGAATCAACTTCCTGATCTTTGCATCCTGCGGTACACAAATGCGCTTCTCAAACCAAATGGCTCCATACTCATCCTCACGGAAACCCTCTGCCTTTCCCTTGGTCATATTCACTTTTATCTCGTCAATTTCTGCATCACCCTTCTGAGCTTCTCTGATCCTTTCCAACAAATTTGGCTTTACTTCCAATGTTGCCACATATCCCTTAGGAACTATCTCCAACCTGAGATTCTTGAACTGCTCACATAACTCACGTAGCATATCCTCAACATTAGCAACATTGATATGACTCTTACGGCTCAATGCATCAGCAACCACATTCGCTTTACCAGGATGATACTGCACATTCAAATCATAATCCTTAATAAGCTCCAGCCATCTACTCTGCCTGAGATTCAAATCCTTCTGAGTAAAGATATACTTCAAACTCTTATGATCAGTAAAAACATCACAATGATTACCAACAAGATATTGCCTCCATGTTTTCAATGCATGAACAACTGCAGCTAACTCCAAATCATGTGTAGGATAGTTCTGCTCATGGTTCTTAAGCTGACGTGAAGCATAAGCAACAACTCTACCTCCTTGCATCAACACACAACCAAGTCCTCGACGAGATGCATCACAATATACTTGGAAATCCTTATGTATATCAGGCAAACATAAAACAGGTGCAGTTACTAACCGTTTCTTCAACTCCTGAAAGCTGGCTTCACATGCCTCACTCCAAACAAACTTATTCTCTTTCTTCAACAACTCAGTCATTGGTTTTGCAAGCTTGGAGAAATTCTCAATGAACCTCCTATAATATCCTGCAAGACCCAAGAAACTGCGAATGTCTCCAACTGTCGCGGGTGTCTCCCATTCTGTAACTGTTGAAACCTTGGATGGGTCCACAACTAATCCTTCTCCTGACACAACATGTCCAAGGAATCCGACCTCCTTCAACCAAAACTCACACTTGCTGAACTTGGCATACAACTTGTGCTCCATGAGCTTCTCCAATACCAAACGCAAATGTGCCTCATGCTCTTGCTCATTCTTGGAATACACCAATATATCATCAATGAACACCACAACGAATTTATCCAAGAACTCCATAAACACCATCATATTCATGAAGTACGCAGGAGCATTAGTCAATCCAAATGACATAACAGTATACTCATACAACCCATACCTTGTAGTAAAAGCAGTCTTCGGAATATCCTTCTCCCGAATCTTCACTTGATGATAACCAGAATGAAGATCAATCTTAGAGAATACACAATCTCCCTCCAACTGGTCAAATAGATCATTAATCACAGGTAAAGGATACTTGTTTTTGATAGTAACATCATTCAGAGAACGGTAATCAACACACATCCTCTGGGTTCCATCCTTCTTCTCAACGAACAACACTGGAGATCCCCAAGGCGACGAGCTTGGGCGAATGAACCCCTTTTCATGCAACTCTCTGATCTGTTCCTTCAGTTCTGCAAGTTCATTAGCGGGCATCCTATACGGTCTCTTAGCAATAGTCCCAGTTCCTGGTATTAAGTCAATAAGGAACTCAATCTCCCTATCCGGTGGCATACCTGGCAACTCCTCCGGAAACACATCCGGATAATCCCTCACAACACGCACATCATCCAGGCTACCCCCCTTAAGAGAATTCACCTGAGCGTGCTGATGCTTATACTTGGACACATATCTGATCTTCTGTCCACTCGGTGTACTGAGAGTGATGGACCGACTGGCACAATCAATAACACCTTGGTATTTGGCTAACCAATCCATGCCCAAAATAATATCCAAACCTTGTTACTTCAACACAATCAAACCTGTAGGAAAAACATGCTTCCCTATGGCTAGGCTCAACTGATAGCATCCCAAACTAGCTGACATCTCCGCTCCCGGTGAACTTATGAGCATAGATGACTTAAGAACTACGGTAGGTAACTCATGCTTATCCACAAATACCCTCGATATGAAAGAATGCGATGCACCAGAATTAAAAAGAACAAGTGCGGGTACTGAATTAATAAAGAACTTACCAATCACAGCATCAGGCTCATCATAGATCTCCTCCACGTTGACATGGTTCACATGCCCCTTGTTAAAAGGATTGGGCTTGCTGACTCCAGAATTCCCATTGTTGTCCTTGTTCTCCGGGCACATGTTGGAGTAGTGTCCCATCTTCCTGCACTTGAAACACTGAACTCGAATAAGGTCCTTCTGAGCATTCACCACTTGACTGTTCTGGTTGTAGTTCTCTCCATTTTCATTTCCTTTCCCATTGACATTCTTATGCCCATTGTGGTGGTTGTGGCCATTATGGTTGTGACCATTCCAACCATTATGATGGTTGTGTCCTCCACTGTGAACATGGCCATTCCCACCATTGTGGTTATGTCCATGATTATGTCCTCCATTGCCAGCATAGGAATTGCGTGGCTTCTGATGCGGTCCAGAGTTATACTTGCCACCATTGTTGTTGTTGTACTTCCTCTTGCGGTTCTCAATGGCTTGCTGCTTGCCTTCCAACACAATAGCTTTGTCTATGAGCGCCTGACAGTTAGCAAAAGTAGCCACTGTAAACTGGACTCCCAACTCATCATTCAACCCCTCCAAGAACTTCTCCTGCCTTGCAGCATCATTCCTGACATCATCTGGCGCATATCTGGCAAGCTTGTTGAACACCTCAACATACTCGGCCACTGAACGGCCTCCCTGATGCAAACTGCGAAACTCCTTCTTCTTCAAGCTCATGGCGCCTGCTGAAACATGTGCGGCACGAAAAGCAGACTGGAACTGCGCCCAAGTGATGGTGTCGATGGGGTAAGTCAGCAAGTAGTTGTCCCACCAAGCAGCGGCAGGACCGTCCAGCAAATGTGAGGCAAACCTCACTCTCTCTGCCTCAGTGCAGCCAACTGTCTCCATATTCCGGCCCACTAAACGAAGCCAGTCATCCGCCACTATGGGCTCAGGAGTGCTAGAGAACCTCTGAGGATTCAACCTCAGGAACCTTGCAAGCGTGTCCACCGGTGGTGGTGGTGGCGCATTGTTGTTGTTGCCCATATTCTGAGTGAGCAACTGGATCAGCTGAGCTTGTCCTTGAAGTAACTGATGCATGTAAGCTGGCACTCCATTGTTGTTGTTCTCATTCCCCGTGGGATCACGTCTCGGCGGCATCTGTTGGGTAAGAATAGGTAAGATTTAGACAGAAAGTAGCTAGGGAAATATACTCCTACCCATATGCTTATGATGATCATGACAAGCATTATATATACAATACATATATCACCAATCAACTTCACCATTCAATATCACCATAGCATCAAACATATAACAAGCATCAACCAATGCACTCATACGGAAAACCATCACACATCACACCATATAGTTTAAAATATCTTTTATAACTGATATAAGATCCTCATAACAACCTCGGGTAATATAAGATCCTCAACACAATCACGAATAACATAAGAGTATATCAAGAAACCTAGTATTGCCACACCGAATAAGTCGACATGGTCAAATACGCTAACACGATAACGGTAGAGCACTAATTCTCGACGAAGTAATTCTTAATGCTGTCTTTGCTAAACAGCATGCGGTAATCGCGCCCGCTGATGCGGTTGCGTCTTTTGGGACTCGACTCCCTTTCTTCTGCCGAGGTGTCTACTTCTGGCTCCTCTTCTGGTTCTTCAATTCCATTGGCCTTCATCTTCTCCTTCAGCCTTGTCATCTCTGCTTGCATCTCCAACTTTTCCTTCTTCAGCTTGTTGTTGTCCCTTTTGAGCCTGGTGTTCCTCTGTTGCAACTCAGTAATGGTGTAGAGGTCTGACTGAGTGCACTTCTCTAGGCTTTGGATGATGTAGTTGGTTGTACCTGGCCAAATGGCCCCAGGCACATACCTGAACCTCTTTGGTAATATGTTCCCCGACGGGAGAACCTTGGCCATCTCCGCGTACACCGTACCCTTTAGATGGGCGGCATACTTATGCACAATGCGTCCAAGAGCTATGTGAGCGGCTATGCGCACACACCACTCCTTCTCCTGGGCATGCACCTCGAAGGACTCCATAATCACCCTTTCTTCATTCTCCATGCTTCCAAGGATGAAAGTCTCCACTTGCCAGTAGTCATCAGCTCCCCTTGTCTCCACGATGTCCGGCTGAAAGACTGGCGCGTAGATGTTCAGGAAGTGGCAAATCCCCCTGAGCTCAGGTCCAAACGCCATAGCGCGGTATGATATAGTGGTCATCTATAATCAAAGAGAGGTAAGGCAAGATTAGAACAAGTATGAAAAACGAGATAGAGGAGGTAAGTAAGTACAAGACAGAGTGACATAAAGTAATATTTTTATTCCTATGGCTTTTCTAGTCCATTTTCTAGGGTCACGTCCTACAGTCAACACACTGCTCTAATACCATCTGTAGCGACCCAATTCACACAGAATTGGAGTCTCTGTGCTCAAGTGCCAGTCCCTGGATCGAACTCGCTGGCACACACAGTATCATAGATGTATATCAAAGTACAAGTGCATCATTATTACAACGTATCATCCAGAGTAAATAAATAACGAGTTGCATATCTCAAGGCTAGCTTATTCAATATAAATATAGTGGAAGAAAAAGAAAATAACATGGAGTCCCATCAACAGCCACATGCGAAACGGCTGAGTGTAGACTCGCAACCCCTAAACGCACCTTACTGATCGTCTGAAAAACCTGCAACACCGAAGGTTACAGTCCGACAACGGGTCATTACATCTGATTTGTATGGCAAGTGACACGGAAAAGTTTATATAAAGGACTTACAACTACATGCAAGGTAAGTCAAAGGAAAGGCTTATGGTTTTGTTTTGCAGAAAGCCAATTTTCTCCTGAACTAAACTAGTCAAAGTTTTAAGTTGAACTTACTACTTAAGAACGAACTGGGCACACCAGTTCCAACACCACACCCTTTATTTAATCTTGCCCACTCAAATTATTATGGTGATTCATATGTCAATATCCTCCAGTAACAGTAATGTCTAGTAGCTCAAGGATGTCCATAACCGGGGACACGGCTAATCATGATTAGTTTTTACTCTGCAGAGGTTAGTACACTTTCCCCGCTGGACTCAACACGAAGATTGAGACGAAGTCTTTCAGAAGAGGTCACCCACACCCAACGGCAAGCCGGTACCACCTATCACATCTACATCTCCTAGCTTTGCATGGGAGGGGCTTCCTACATCATACTCAACTAAGCCACAACCCATATGGCCAGCGGATGTACATGTAATCTCCTAGTCACCAAGTATGTCTGATCTTTTTGAGCCTGGACGGCGCCCACTTACGTTCAGAGGGTAGCACCATGACGTACTCTCAACCACCAAACCAACCATTAGGGGTACAACCTGGTCTCGCCCTTAGATAAGGCACGATCCCCCAGGAAGCACTCCCTGCCCGTCCAGAGGTGATTTCTATTTATGATAATGCTGCTACACAAATTATTAAATAGCTCACATGCACCCCATGAATTTACACAACCCAAACCACGTCTAAAAAGCATAGCAATAAAGCAACAACACGGCTAGGTTGATCTACGGTAGACAAGTCAAGACATGTGGCTACCCTAACTGGTTTTGCAGCAACAGTAAAATAAACTACCTATCATGCAATAGGGTGATATTTCTTAACATAATGCATATAGAAAATATAGGTATGAGTATGGTCATAGCATCACTTGCCTTCTTTCTGGTCCTGACGGTCACAATCCTCACAAAACGAAGCGGCACACTCCGGACAATCTATACGAGCAAACATAGCACCAATCAACATATATTCAATACAAATATGCTCAAACAATAATAAACATTCAAATAACAGTAGCAAAACTTTCCTAACAGTAGCTAAACTTAAAGTACTTGTCGAAATAAAACCAACGCAAAAAGAAACGGCGCAAATGGGCGCACCGGTAAAAAGTTACGGCTGCCGGAAGTTCAAATTTGAATCAGCTTGGGATTCAAATTTGAAAACTTCAAACTTCTGTAACACTTGGTCTACTGGCTAGGGAATTTCACCACGGTCGCAACGCAACTGGAATCGCCCAATTCCGAGTTACGGTTAAAAAGTACTCGCGAAAACGGTATCGGGGTGACACCGGGGGTACCGGGGTGCTCTACTGTAAAAAGGAGCTGGACGTAAATAATTTTTTTCAGAAAAACGCGATCGGGTCCTCGGGCGGTTTGGATCCAGATCTGGATATTTTTTTAATTTTTTTTTCGAAAACGCGTCTGACTTTTTTTTTTCTAGTCTCCTTCTCTCCCGTCGGCCAAAGGCCATGGCCATGGCTCGGCCGACCTCGGCTCGGCTGCCCGGCTGGCTGGTACTCCAGCGACCGGGGGCAGCCGACGGCATGGGCCAGGCGCTCGGCGCACAGGGCGGCCGGCGGCGGGCCAGGCGCAGCGCGCTCAGGCAGAGGCGCGCACGGGCGCACGGGCAGAAGACGGGCGGTGGCGGCGGCGGTGCTAGGGCAGCGGGGCGGCGGTGCTAGGGCACGGGGACGACGGCTATACGGCGGTGCGGCGCGAGGTGCTCACCGGTGGCGGAAAAACGACGAACTCCGGCGAAAAAACGAACTCCGGCGATCCTCAGCGAGATTCCGGCGATGACGTCCTCGATGATGTCGGCGGCGGCGGGTCCCGCGGATTAGTTTAGGGCTAATCTAAAAACGCTAAGCGAAAATAATCTAGCCCTAATCGGGGCTATTTATAGCCAGCCTCTAATCCTTTTTTTTAAATCCGAGATAAATACAAAATCGGTCTTCGAAAAAAAACAGAAAAGGCCCATTAGGCCCAAAACCATTATAGAAAAATCACGGAAATTTATTTTTAAATTCCGTCTTTGCCAATATTTTAAAATAATGATGAAAATAAAATTTTGGCTTTATCAAAATATTAAATAAATATAAAAACTTTGCAACTTATTTTTAAATATTTTTAAATACTTTTCTGGCATTTAAAAAATACCGAAAACTCCGAAAATTGATTTAAAAACTTTATCGGAGCATAAATAAATTCCAAAAATATTTTTAGAAAATATTTATAACTGCAAAGTAAATTTAAAAAGTCTCCCAAAAATATTTTAAACTATTTTCCAATGAATTAAAAATGGGGATAAGTCCTTTTATATCCTCTCCAGCGAATTGCCATGTGTTGAAAAATGTTTAAAAATATTTTAAAACTCCAGAAAAATGCAGAAACAGCATGAGATGCATATGATGATCTATTGACATCCTAATTTAGAAAATTGGGATGTTACAATTTGTAGTAGATGCAGTTGGATTTTGGTCTACTTATTTCGGCGTACTGCCCATGCTTTTGAACCTCGTCCTTTCTTTTGTAGCATAGTTAGCATTGCGGTGCGTTCATAATCCTGTCAATTGCCTTTCTGTAATTTGTTTACCTCGCATAGAAATTTCATTGTCTTTTGGGAGAGAGACATCACTAGTGAACATCACGTATCCCGGTCCATATCCTCATCACTGTTTACACGCTCAGTTACTTTTCTGCATTTACTTTCAATTACTATCATTATCCCTTTTGTTTGATCCTTTGTGAACAACAAGACCGGAGAGATTGACAACCTCTCTGAACTTCGTTGGGAACAAAGTTATCGTGTCTGTGTGCAGGTCCGCGTCAGTTGCGCCGCTGACACCTACTTATCATCTCCGGAGTCCTACCGGAGACAAACCTTGGAATCTTCACCGAGGGAAATTTGCTGCTGTGCTACATCACGCCTTCCACTTGGGGCTCACCAACGAAGGGCGAGAAATCACTATCATTACCTCGCACATCAAGCCAAATTTCTGGCGCCGTTGCCGGGGACTCCGAGTGCTAAGATAGGGGAGTTGCACACTACCCTTTACCTTTGTTTTTTAGTCTTGTTAGTTTACCTTTCATTTTTTATCTTTGTGTCTTTTATCAAAAATTACAAAAAAATCTGCCACACTTGGGGCTACTATGGGTTCCACTGAAAACTCCAAGTTGTGTGACTTCACTAGTCACAACAACCAAGACTTTATCTGCACTCCTATTGCCACACCTGCCACTTCAGCTACCTCTTATGAAATTAAACCTGCTTTGCTAAACCTTGTTATGAGAGATCAATTCTCTGGTGCTGGAGATGATGCTGCTTTACACTTGAATAATTTTGTTGAATTATGTGATATGCAAAAGTATAAAGAAGTAGAAGGTGATGTTGTTAAGCTCAAGCTCTTTCCTTTCTCTTTAAGGGGAGACTCTAAAATCTGGTTTCAATCTTTGCCTAGGAATAACATAGATTCTTGGGATAAGTGCAAAGATGCTTTTATAGGGAAGTATTACCCTCCTGCTAAGATTATCCAATTGAGGAGTAACATTATGAATTTTAAGCAATTGGATAATGAACACGTTGCCCAAGCTTGGGAACAAATGAAATCTCTTATTAAGAAATGCCCTACACATGGTTTGACTACCTGGATGGTTATCCAGACTTTTTATGCAGGCTTGAACTTTACCTCGCGGAACCTGTTAGATTCGGTCGAGGGAGGAACCTTTATGTCAACTACACTTGGTGTTGCCACGAAGCTTCTCGATGAAATGATGACCAATTATTCCCAATGGCACACCGAACGCACCCCAACAGGTAGGAAGGTAAACTCTGTCGAGGAAATTACCTCCCTCAATGAAAAAGTTGACTTAATTATGTCTCTACTTACCAAGCAACCCTCTATTGATCCTCATGATGTCCCTTTAAATTCTTTGGTTGCTCAAGAACAAGTAGATGTGAACTTTATTGCTAGAAACAACTTCAACAACAATGCTTATAGGGGAAATTTTGCTAGCAATCCTAGACCATTTCCATCCAACTATGGGAACAACAACACTTACCCTAGCAACAAGAACCCTTCTTCTGAATTGGAAAGCATGCTTAGAGACTTTATCATTACCCAAAAGGCCTTCAAAAAAATGTAGAAGAGAAATTAGCTAAAATAGATAATCTCTCTTTGAAGGTAGAAAGCTTAGCCCTTGATATTGAGATGCTTAAAATTAGAACCTCCCCCCTTGAGGAGAATAAGGCCACTCCTATTAATGCTATCCAATTACAAATTAATGAAAATATTAGGATGATGGCTAAATTTAAAGAAAGATGGGCTAGAGAAAAAGAGGAAGAGGATAAAATTAAGAGCCTTCCTACACACCACACAGTTGCCACTATCCAAATTGTTGAGGACACTCAAACTATTAGCACCCAATGCACTCCTAGTCCCATTGGACCTATTAATGGTGATGTGAATACCTCAACCGTAGATAAGGAAACTCCTATGAACATAGAGGGTTTCAAACAAGTGAGCCTAGATGACACTACTACCACCTTTGATAGTAGTGATATTGATTTTGATAGTTGTACCCTCTCAGAAGTTATTAGCTTGTTACACAAAATGTCTAGAGACCCCCACACTAGCACACTTAATCTTGCCTTCACGGAGCATATCACAAATGCTCTCATCAAAGCTAGGGAGGAGAAGCTTAGAGTAGAAGCCTCCATACCTAGGAAGCTAGATGATGGTTGGGATCCTATGATCAAAATTAAATTAAATAACTTCTCTTGCTATGCTTTATGTGATGTTGGAGCTAGTACCTCCGTTATGCCCAAAAGAATATTTGATATGTTTGAATTGAAACCCTTTGAGCCTTGTTCTTTTGGTGTTCGTCTTGTTGATTCTTCCGTAAAGAAACCTTTGGGGAAGATCAACGATGTTCTTATCATTGTCAATGACAACTATGTTCCCGTTGATTTTATTGTTATGGATATAGAGTGTGAACCTTTGTGTCCAATTATTTTGGGACGTCCTTTTCTTCGCACCGTTGGTGCGGTTATTGACATGAAAGAGGGGAATATAAAATTCCAACAGCCATTCAAAAAGGGGATGGAACAATTACCTAGAAAGAAAATCAAGTTACCTTTTGAGTCCGTTACTCGGGCTAGTTATTCTCTTTCTCTTGATAAAACTTGATTCTTCTTTTTGCATCATGCCTAGCTCAAAGGCATAAAAGAAAGCGCTTTCGGGAGGCAGCCCGCAACGAATTTGAGTTTTTATTTTTGCTTTTGTTGTTTCTTGATGTTTGTTACTACTGTAGCAACATCATTGTATCTTTATTTTTCAGCTTTGTGCCAAGTTATAGCCTCTTACAGCAAGAGAAGTAAAAGTTGTGACATGCTTTCCAGAAAACAGATTCTTTCCTCGTGACCAGAAAAATTCCAGTTCATCTTTTTGAGCTGAATTTTTTACACAGTATTCTCTATACAATTATGAAACTTCCGTATGAAGGGAGTTTTCAAGTGTGCGATGGAAGATGATGAAAGAAGATCCAGGAGTGTCAAGCTCTCAAGCTTGGGGATGCCCCCATGCATCCCCAATAAATATTCAAGGAGACTCAAGCGTCTAAGCTTGGGGATGCCCCCGTGCATCCCCTTCTCCATCAACAATCATCAGTTCGTTCTTCGTCTCACTATATTTTTATCACTTCATGCGTTATGTGCTATGCTTGGAGCGTCTCGCTCTTAGGTTTTATTTTTAGTTTTATTTAGCTTTGCTTGCTGTTCATAACAAGTTAGATCCCTTCTTACTTTGTGTGGGAGAGAAACACGCTCCACTTTCAAAATTTAGAACACATCATAGGATTCTTCATGCCTATCTTTTTGCTGTTGTGTGTTCTTTATCTTGTCATAGCTACTGCCATGTTTAGTTTTAGTCTTAGTTTGTCTTTAGCAAGAGCCTTGGCTTTTGTTTAGTTTGTTGCTGGAACTCTTTTTAGTTTTCATGTTTATCTTGTTAAAGAGAGTTGGTTGTTGCACTGAGTTGTGTCTTGTCTTGGAAGTAGGTAATTGAGGTTGCTATTTAATTCTAGTAGTAGCTTGCAATGGTTTTGAGGTATTGATGTGAGTAATGTTTGAACTTTTGGTGTCAAGAGCTCTAGCCTATTAGTGATAGGTGTCGTATTTTGGGCAATCCGTGTTTATTTTCAAAACCTACAAAACTAGTTGAGAACTCTATCTACTAGATGGATCACTACTCTTCTGAGGGGTCGTATATCAGAGAACACTCACGTACCATGAGTCGAGGATGCGCAAGGATAACCAAACCCCCATACACTCCTCCTCGGGGTACTTGTTTCTTTGTGAACCTCCTTATTAGATTGAGAGTTACCGATAATAAGTGCATGAGTTCTTCGGACTAATGTAAGTATTGAAAGTTGACACTTCCACCTTCCTATTTTTGCTAGCCTCTCCCGTGCCGTGCATTGCCTTCTTATCACTCCGAGAGTTGGTGTCCACCTTCGCCGGTACATCCAAACCCTTGGCATGATACGCTCTGTCATCATAATCCTCCCTTTATCTTTCCTCAAAACAGCCACCATACCTAACTATCAAGGTATTTCCATAGCCTTTCCGAGTTATATTGCCATGCAACATCCACCTCTTCATGACTTGATCTTCATGTCATACATGTTCCTGCTACACTGGCAGCGACATACATTGCATACATCATGATAGTTATATCTTATTTATGATTTTGAGTACCTTGTAAAGTGTAAAAGATCTCCTTTACCTTCTTGTAAAATAGAGTGTTGCCCTTAAGTGAGGAAAATATCCCAAAGTGGACACATTAAAAGATCCCAAAGAGGACAAATGAGAGTTAAATAGAAAGAGCCATTGAGGCCACAAAAAAATACAAAAAAATAGAAAAAAGAGAAAAATAAATAAAAATAGACAAAGGGGAAACACTACTATCCTTTTGAGAGATCCACACTAGTACTCCCTTTATATCCTTGTACTCCATAGAGATGATCATTATGCATATACCTACGTGGGGACCTTCACACTATAGAACTTGGCTTGCATATTCCAAGGATGAGCCTCCTCAAACGAGCTCTAGGTCTTCATGAGCACTGAGTTTTGTTTTATCTTTCTATAGGTTGCATGTTTTATCTTGTTAGAGAGTTTGCCTGTTGCACTGAGTTTTGTGTCTTGACTAGAAAGTAGGTAGTTGAAATTGCTATTCTCTTTGTAGTAGTAACTTGCAATAGTTTTGAGGTATTGATTAGGGTAATGTTTGAACTTTTGGTGTCAAGAGATCGAGCCTATTAGTGATAGATGTCGTATTTTGGGCAATCCGTGTGATTTTCGAAAACCAAAACCCCTGTTGAGAACTCTAGCTACTAGATGGATCACTAACCTCTGAAGGGTTCGAATATTAGAGAACACTCACGTACCATCAGTCGAGGATGCGCAAGGATAACCAAACCCCCATACACTCCTCCTCGGGGTACTTGTCTCTTTGTGAACCTCCTGATTAGATTGAGAGTTACCGATAATAAGTGCATGAGTTCTTCGGACTAATGTGAGTATTCGAAAGTTGACACTTCCACCTTCCCATATTTTGCTAGCCTCTCCTGTGCCGTGCATTGCCTCCTTCTCACTCTGAGAGTTGGCGTCCCCCTTCGCCGGTACATCCAAACCCTTGGCACGATACGCTCTGTCATCATAAACCTCCCTATATCTGATACGTCCAAAACGTATCTATAATTTCTGCTTGCTCCATACATGTTTTGTGTGATATTTCTATGATCTAGATACACTTTCATACACTTTTGATCATATTTGGACTAACCTATTAACTCAGTGCACCCCAGTGCCAGTTCCTGTTTCTGCTGTTTTTCTATTTCAGTTTTCCCCCATATAAAAAGTGCCAGAAAAATTCCGGGAAAAATACAGGAAAAATCAGCGTACAGGAAGCTTCGAGAAGAGCCCGGGAGGGGCCAGAGGGGAGCCAGGGGGCCCAGCCGGCCACCCGGCGCGGCCCCACCCCTGGCCGCGCCAGGGGGGCGCCTAGGGCCCCTGGTCCACCTCTGCCTGCCCCCCTTCTCCTATTTATTCTCCGTCACGGGGAAACTCCGAAGACAGAACCCTATTTCGCAAACTCGCCTCTGTTCCGCCGCCGCCGCGCTTCCGAGATCGGGAGCACCAGAAGACCTCTTCCCGGCACCCTGCCGGAGGGAGGATTGACCTCCAGGAGTCTCCTCTCCACCATGGATGCTCCCCGGATGTCTTGTGAGTAGTTTTCCTTGGATCATGGGTCCGTGATCAGTAGCTATGTGATGTTCTCCTCCCCTCTTTGATCTTCATGGTTTAGACCTCGTGAGTTGCCCTACATGATCGAGGCACTTTTGTAATATTTTCTACTATTGATATGTTGAGTTTGATAGGATCTGATGGATTATGAGATTATGTTCAGATTGTGATTGAGTAATATATTTGGTTCTTATCTCTTATATTTGTGTTCCTAAGTAATTCTTGCATGTTCTCCGTTGCTGTTTATTTCTTTGGCCAAGTAGTAGGTAGTGACTCCAAGAGGGAACGTTTTTCTCGATTGTGGGTTCATGCCCCCCGATGACACGCTTGAGTGACAGAAACATGAGTCTAGGGGATGTCCTGTTGCCATAAGGGGGAAAACAACGGTGCTTGTAACCGCGGTTACAAGGATTGTTTACTTTACGCAAGGTTCTTTGAATGCAATTGTCTGTTGCTTTGGGTTTACACTTTGGGTGGGACTCGCAACTTAATACCAGCGAGATGTTCTGGATAGATATCTCAAGGTGGATGATTAGTAGTAGATGTAGTTGGATTTCGGTCTACTTATTTTGGCGTACTGCCCATGCTTTTGAACCTCGTCCTTTCTTTTGTAGCATAGTTAGCATTGCGGTGCGTTCATAATCTTGTCAATTGCCTTTCTGTAATTTGTTTACCTCGCATATCAATTTCATCGTCTTTTGGGAGAGAGACATCACTAGTGAACATCACGTATCCCGGTCCATATCCTCATCACTGTTTACACGCTCACTTACTTTTCTGCATTTACTTTCAATTACTATCATTATCCCTTGTGTTTGATCCTTTGTGAACAACAAGACCGGAGAGATTGACAACCTCTCTGAACTTCGTTGGGAACAAAGTTATCGTGTCTGTGTGCAGGTCTGCGTCAGTTGCGCCGCTGACACCTACTTATCATCTCCGGAGTCCTACTGGAGACAAACCTTGGTATCTTCACCGAGGGAAATTTGTTGCTATGCTACATCACGCCTTCCACTTGGGGCTCACCAACGAAGGGTGAGAAATCACTATCATTACCTCGCACATAAATATCTTTCCTCAAAACAGCCACCATACCTACCTATCAAGGCATTTCCATAGCCTTTCCGAGATACATTGCCATGCAACATCCACCTTCTCATGACTTGATTCTTCATGTCATACATGCTACTTTCTTGATCGATGAGCCGCATGCTAGTTGGGCCTTGCCCTAATCATTGCTACATGACGCGCTAGTATCATTGCATATCCTGCTACCCTGGCAGAAGCATACATTTGCATTATGATAGTTACATTTTCTTTATGTGAGTACCTTTGTAAAGTGTGAAAGGTCTCCGATATTCTTGTAAAATATAGAGTGTTTCCCCTAACGTGAGGAAAAGATCCCAAAGAGGACAGAATCAAAAGATCCCAAAGAGGACAAATGAGAGAAATAGAAAGAGCCATTGAGGCCACCAAAAAATAAAAAAATAGAAAAAAGAGAAAAAGGAAATAAAAAGAGAGAAGGGGGAACACTTCTATTCCTTTTGAGAGATCCACACTAGTACTTCATCCTCTATCCCTTGTACTCCATAGAGATCATCATACATGCATATAGCTATGTGGGGACCCTTCACACTACAGAACTTGGCTTGTATATTCCAATGATGAGCCTCCTCAAAAGAGCTCTAGGTCTTCTTGAGCAAGCAAGTTGGATGCACCCCCACTAGATCACTTTGAGAGATTTTAGCTCACATGTGCATCCGTTGCATGGCAATCCCTACTCCTCACATCATATCTATCATATGGACTTCTCTCGCCTATGGTTGTCCTCATTGATGTGAGCCTTTCACACATTTTTGTCTTCCTCCTCCACCTTCTTTCTGTTTCGCCTTTTAGGTGTCAACTTTCTTGTTCACTCTCATCCATTGCATGAGTGCTCAAAATATCATAAAGGAGTGGATCAGTTTGACTTGTACCTGACTAGTGGTCTCGGGACGAGTCCAGATAAGAATCCAAAGGAGACCAAGTGTGAAACTTTAGTAGATAGTAGTTCTCAACAACTATTTTTATCTCGTATTCCCATATCCCCTTTCTTGCACGCAAACACCATTTGGAGACATTCGAGTCACGGACAGCGAGAGCTCTTGCACCTTTTGTTCTTTTGTTACTTGTGTCAATGCTAATATAGACTCTTGCTTGTTAAGACTTGAATTGAATTGCGTGCTTTGATTGCTTTACTTAAAAGTCCTTATATGATTGTGTGGCATGTCACCATAGAAATTATGCTTATTATCATTTCCCTACTCGAGGATGAGCAGGAATTAAACTTGGGGATGTTGATACGTCCCAAACGTATCTATAATTTCTGCTTGCTCCATGCATGTTTTGTGTGACTTTGTCATGTTTTTCTTGAACTTTCATACACTTTTTATCATATTTGGACTAACCTATTAACTCAGTGCACCCAGTTGTCAGTTCCTATTTTTCTGTTGTTTTTGTATTTCAGGTTTTCCGGCCATTAAAAGTGCCCAATAAATCCCGGAAAAATTATATAAAAAAATCAGTGTCACGGAAGCTTCTGGAATAACCAAGATATGGCAAGAGATCCACCACCGGGGGCCCAGGATGGTCCCTGGAGAGGACCCACCCTAGGCCGCGCCAGGAGGCCTCCTGGCTTTCTGGTGGCCCCCCTTGGTGCCCCCTTCGCCTATATTTACCCCCCGTGACGGAAACCCCTAATATCGATCTGCTATTCCCGTTCTCCTCTTTGTTCCGCCGCCGTCGCTGTTTCAAGATCGGGGCTGCCAGGAGAACCTGCCCCGGCACCCTGCCGGAAGGAGGAATCCCCTCCGGGAGACCATCCATAGCCATGGACGCCTCCCGTATGTGCCGTGAGTAGTCCCCCTTGGACCATGGGTCCGTGACCAGTAGCTATGTGATGTACCTCTCCCATCTTTGTGCTTCCACTTTCGAGACCTCGTGAGCTGCCTCACATGATCGATGAACTTTTGTAGTTTTATATGTTGCTATGCTGAGTTTGTTGGGATCTGATGGATTATGATATTATGTTCAGATTGTGATGAGTAATATATTTGGTTCTCTTTTATATTTGTGTTCTTTAGTAAATTCTTGCATGTTCTCCGTTGCCGTATTTTACTTTGGCCAAGTGATTTGTTGCAACTCCAAGAGGGAGTGTTATGCTTGATTGTGGGTTCAGCCCCTTGATGTCTAGCTTGAGTGACAGAAACATGAGACTAGGGGATGTGTTGTTGCCACCAGGAATAAAATAACGGTGCTTGTACTTGCGGGTGCAAGGATTTTTTAGTTTACACATAGTTCTTTTAATGCAGTTGGTTGTTGCTTTGAGTTTACACTTTGGGTGGGATTCGCAACTTCATACCAGCGAGATGTTCTGGATAGATATATCAAGGTGGATGATTCATAGTAGATGAAGTTGGATTTTGGTCTACTTACTTTGGCGTACTGCCCATTGCTTTTGGGCCTCTTCCTTTCTTTTGTAGCATAGTTAGCATTGCGGTGCGTTTATAATTCTGTCAATTGCCCAGCTGTGATTTGTTTACCTCGCTAGAACTTTTATCGTCTTTTGGGAGAGAGACATCACTAGTGAACATCACGGGAACCCAGTCCATATTCACACCATTGTTTACATCATCAATTTACTTTCAGTCTTTACTTTCAGTTGCCACTATTATTATCTCTTGCGTTGATCCTTTGTAAACAACAAGGCCGGAGGAATTGACAACTCCTCTGTACTCGTTGGGAGCAAAGTTATTTGTTTCTATGTGCAGGTCCACGTCAACTATCTAGCCCGAAGTAATTTCTGGCGCCGTTGTCACCTACTTGTATCTCTTGGAGTCCTACTGGTTCGATAACCTTGGTATCTTCACCGAGGGAAATTTGCTGCTACGCTACATCTCACCTTACACTTGGGGTAACCAACAAGGAGTGAGAACTATCCTCAGCGTATCAGCAGTTATTTCGCATAGAGAAGCATAAGAGAACCATGCCCACGACAGGTGTCTCCTTCCTCTGATACAACTCCAGGAGCAGTTATTGTAGTTCGAGAGATCATTCATATAGAGCAGACAAGCAGAAGTAGGGGTGTTATCTCTTCGGAGAGCCCCGAACCTGGGTACATCGTGGTGTCCCTCACCGTGCTTGTTCCCAACCCGATTCTGGCACCATTGACACATCTTTCCCTCGAGTCTTTCCCACTCTTTAGCCATCCCTATGGCATCTGTTGTTACTAAGAGACGACAGTTGGCGCCCACCGTGGGGCAGACCGAGGCATCGACAGGAGTTCTGATCCGGACAGGATCTTCCTATGCATCGAGCATGAGCGACGCCTCTGGCCTGATCTTTAGGCATGGGGCAGTCGACTACGTGGTTGAATACGCTGCACGGTTTGGGGTCGGTGCACCTCTGCCGCCTGGTGTATCTCTGCAAATCGGCAGCCACCGTCTCTTCATCAACAGCTTCCCCGAGGCATATCCCAGGGAGGTGCGCGTCTTCTCGAGTGCCACGGATACGCTCCCGACCAGGGGCTGCATTGCAGCTCCCGGCGGAGTGGAGTCATGTGTGCACGCAGCCGTCATGATGGCCGGGACGACTGCATCAAGCAATCATGGTGCGGCAAACGCAGCAAGGAAAGCCAAGGAGGCAACGGAGGCTGTGATACGTCCAAAACACATTTATAATTTCTGCTTGCTCCATGCCTCTTTTGTGTGATATTGCTATGATATTGATGCACTTCCATACACTTTTGATCATATTTGAACAAACCTATTAACTCAGTGCACCCCAGTGCCAGCTCCTGTTTTCTGCTGTTTTTGTATTTCAGGTTTTCCCATTATTTAAAGTGCCAGAAAAATTCCGGGAAAAATATAGGAAAAATCAGCGTACGGGAACCTTACAGAAGAGCCAAAGTGGAACCCGAGGGGGGGCATGTTGGATATATGCTCTAGAGGCAAATAATATATGATTATTCCAATATATCTAAGCAAGTTCATAACCAGTTTCATACCGTGCTAGAACTGTGTCAGTGAAACAATGATGCAGGTGTGGTATAGAAACCCCCAGAGTTCCTAGTTAGCCTCTACATCGATAACTAGTTCATGGTCAACATGATGGTCGTGGTTTCGCGATCATGGACGATTAAGTCTCTTGACTGTGAGGTCACCTCACTGGTTAAGTGACGTGATGAACATTACCCAAAGTAAGCATTACAGCATGATCAAATCTTGTGAAGGTTCAGTGTTGTAATTACAGAACGTGGTAGACCGTTCCTTTGACCGTGAGTACGTGCATAATTGCCATCTTCCCGGATGCTTTGACCTACATCCCACCACCTGACTGAAATATGCGGGTCATAACGGTTGTATCTTGGGTATTCCGTGGAGATATGTTGAGGAGTATTGTTACAAGAGCGGGATTTGTCAATCCATATAATGGATAGATACTCGGGGCCCACTCGGTGAGATTCCATCCATAAAGCTGCAGCGTGTGACTAGGTCACGGGGATGAATATCACGGGAACGAGTGAATGAGGATTAGTTCAGAACGAGGTTGAACCAGACATAGGATGTCATTGATCGAATCTTGGAACAATCCAGTATCGCTGACAAAGGGAATGCTATACGGCGTAAGGTCCAATCGGTGTTTGATATCCGGAATGCACAGGGGTCATTATGGGCATCCAGGTCCCGCTGATGATCATTGACCGTAGCCTCATCTCGGTCATGACTGGAGTGTTCTCGGACCGTAGGGTAACACACTTAAGGGCTCGATGAAATCGGAGACCTTTTCGGAACCATCGGAGTAACCAGAGAATAAAGGAAACGACATCGGAGAAGTACCGTGTTGAACCGAACAAGTTCGGAGTGAACCGGAAGGTGTTCTGGAGCACCGGGAGATGGAATATTATCTTTTAGTTATTAATTAATTGAATTAATAATTAAAATCATTTTATTTCTAATTAATATGTGCAATGGGCCTTAGTGGAGAACAGGCCCATTAGGGGAAATAAAAGGGAAAAAGAAAAAGGAAAAAGGGGGAGACGTCATGGGCCCTAGGGCCCATAAGGGGTGCGCCCCCTCCCCCCCTTGGCCGGCCACCCCCCTTAGCAATGGGACTTTAGTCCCACATTTCTAAGGGAGAGGGGTTGACTCCCTCCCCTCTGCCTATATATAGATGGGCAGGGTGCACATATTTAATACACAGAAATTCGTGAGAAAATAAATATTACTCCGAATTGAGATCGGTTTTCTCCGGTCTTCTCCCCTCCCTTGTCTCTTTCACGGTGGGCTCCCTAGTGTGAGCCTATAGTGGAATTGAGGCTTCTCTTCTAGAATCGGAGGCCGTCGTGCTGCCGAAGCTCCGTCCGGAGGTCTGCTTCCGCCACCTTCGCTGGATCGGAGAACGGAGGTCATCATCGAGTCTCGTACGTGTGCGAGTACTACGAGGTGATGCACGTGTGGCACTACACCCATACGGGTGCTCAACACAGCCAGGGGGCTGTGAAACTTGATCGGCTACATCAACCACGTTTGCGGGAACGTTTCCCGCGCAACCGACTACACCCCGAGGTATGTTATTTCCGCACTCTTTTCCGTTATGGTACTACGGCTAGCTAGATCTTGGGTTATGGGAACGTTAGTTAGAAAAATTTATGTTTTCTTCTGCGAACCCAAACAGTGGTATCATGAGCTAGGTCTATGCTTAGTATTACTGTACGGATAGAACACATCGGGGATGTGGGCGTTGATTGTATGATTGTTACCCTCCCACGTGTACTTGTTCACATCTGCGGCATTGTTTGATGAAGCGGCCCCCGACCGACTTTACGCGTACGCTTACGCGAGACTGGTTCCACGCTTGACATACGGCTTGTACCGTATAAAGTGGTTGGGGGGTGTCTGTCTCTCTACTTTAGCGGATGTGGCATTTGCAACGGAGGGCCCCGTGCGGGGTGTAATAGAGACAATCGTATGGTTGACATTGTGGTTGACTCGTAGGTTAAAACCTGTTTAACCATGAAATCCCTAGAGCCACGTAAAACTTGCAATATACAACTAGACCGTCTAAACCTTGTAATGCTAAGTGGGGGCTATCATTCGTTTGTTTGTGATGTAGCGATAGCTTTGCTATGTGTTACTAGTAAGTAGTAATCGTCATCATAAAACAAACTACAATGGAGACACTGTAGACTTAGTGTTGCCATAGCTCAGACATCTTAAAACTTTCTAGTATAGGATACACGACGGTAGCATGTGATAAGATGATCCCTTAACAAAGCCAAACACAAGTATTCTACAGAAGTGTGCACCGCCTGGAAGGTTCTCCCATATGGCTTGATGCTCCGTACATACCGGAGTTGTCCTACATATTCAATGGAGTTGCCATGAGGTTGGGTTCGGCAAGCCTGGCATATGCAGATATGGCCTTGCTGAGCAGCATATAACATGGAGGTTAATTTGGTGGGCCTAGCATATGCAGATATGGCCTCGGAATACAAGAGATCGAAAGATCGAGCATGAGTCACAGTACATATAAGATAATGTGATCGCACAATGTAAGGCCCGATATGCGGTACTGTTCCGAGCTGTTTCCATCCAGATCCGGGGACGAAGCACATATCGGTCCCACCGCGACATATGAAAAAGCCATATGCCCCGGATTTCCAACATGATATCACAACATTACAGATACAAGGATACAACATCTCATACAATCGGCATACAACTGCCTTAAACACAATACAACAGCGGAAGATACATGTCCGAGTACAGACTACAATCAAATGCCTAGTGGCAAAGTGAAAAACATCGATCCCCATAACCACACGGGTCCAGGCCCTCCGCCGAGATCCGCCTAACTAGTCGTCGTCGAGTCTCCACGTGAAACGTCGATCACCATACCTGTTGTCGATCAAGAACCCTGAAAAGAGTTTGGGGGTAGTATCATGAGTACAGAGGTACTCAGCATCCAACTGTAGTGGTCATCTGACCCAGAAAGGACTTCATCACTCATCATTCTAGGACAACTAGTAGTTTACGGTAAGGAAGGGGTAAGTGGTGAGGTTGCTGCCGCACTAGCATTTATGAAGTGGCTAACGATCTAGAGAGTAAGATAAGAAGGCAAGCATTCGATGAGGAAATCGCCTCCAACAAGTCTTGCTATCAGCTACTTACGCAAACATAACACCTATCCTATCCTTGTCCTCCTCTTCGCATCCCGACGAAGAAGAAGTAGTCAAGGCACACACACGTTGGTCAAGTTATATTAAGATTATCTCAGTTGTTGTTGTCTATGAACAAGGAGTAGGTCTCAAGTCGTCCATAACCGCGGACACGGCTTCTCAACAAGATTTAACCCTGCAGGGGTGTACCAACTGCCCATTACAAGGCTCCGCACGCACGCCCATCTCTCTCAGTTGCTACCCATCACAGGCAACCATTTTATGATTTAGTTCCAAGAGATCCGAAACGACAGGTCCCTCTAACTAACAACGAACAAATCCGGGTGGCCCCCGGTGAGTCGACATCCATCTCAGGAGCCGGACGCTCTCTCGATCTGGTCTCTACCATCTGTCGCAGGTTTGGATAGCCGGTTAATCACACATGGGAAACCGGGTCCTCAGCCGGACAAAGTGGGCCAGCAAGGGAACTATGTCCTCACTGGTCTGGGTTGGTTTGAAAACTACTGGCAGCTGACCAGCACACACACGGTTTCAAATGGTAAATCAGCTTGGGCCACCACTAGAAATGCTTGAAGCTAGGTAGGTAAGAAAAGGGGACCCCATAAAATCCCACACGCGGTTAGGCACGCTCAGTCTTAAAACCAATACCCGGAACTCGGATCCTAAGTGACTCGAATGGAACAAAGCGTCGGGGCGGGATAGCCTAGACCTTCCATCCTTCGTCGAATATAGTCAACATTATAATAATCAGATCATCAACAACAATATAATAATGATAAATGTGATATCCCAACCCAAGGAGTAACAGGGTAACATCGTAGCATCCTAAGCATGCATACTAAGCACGGGCTGAGCAACGAGCAATAGTAACATAGCAGTACAAGGTTTACTGGGAAGGGACATGGCTGTATCGGTTTTGAAAGAGGTTGTAAACATGTGGTAGGATCAAACATCGAACCTAACCTAGACTAGCATGCAAACCGCTGGTTGAAATAGAATGGATCATAAGTAATGTATAGTCCTTGCCTGTTGATAAGTCGGGTTCCGAAGGTGTAGTCGATCGCAAGCCCGCATCGTCTCCGAAGGTATCCGCGCAAGCACACAAGACGATAAACAATGGAAATCAATCAACGAGCAAGCATCTATTACTACGAGGCAAACACGAGCAAGCATCAACAAGAAGCAACACGAGACATCGCACCTACCGTCGAGAGCGGTTACTAACAATTTAAGTGGAGTACTCGTCACACACGACGATAACGCACATTTACGGTGGTTCAAGTTGCTTAGCTACAGGTGATCAATCAACGGTTATTAACATGGAAACTCAAGCAAGCATGGCATAGCACACAAACAGGTCAAGAGGTGAAGCACAAAGTAAACTATCTATGCTAGTCAATTTAAGTGAGGCACAACCTAAACATGGCATAACACTATGTGTTGCACGATGATTAAAACATTTGGTACTGTTCTATCCTAAACCATATTTTAGGTTGGTTAACAACAGCAAACAATAGCATAAACACAATGTACACGAAAAACTAATCAAATTACATATAAAGAACACCCCAAACGGAGTTACGGTTAAAAAGATATAAGCAAAACAAGTTACGGGCACAATCTGCCAACATCAGGTAGCACACTTTAGAGCAATGCATAAACAGGTCAATGAATGCAAACATGCTCACAAATTATATGGAACTAAAGTAGACATGACAGTGAAGGCATGACAAAAAGAATCATGCAAATAGGCATCATAGATTAAAAGATATTAAGCAAACAACATGGCATCGCAACGTTACAGACTTAGAGAAAAACTGAGGTGGCTGTCAAAAACAGCAGCATAGCAACTTTGGAGATAAAACACTATATGACCAGAAAGCATATCATGACAATGCAATACATGTAATGGAAGTAGACATGATGCTTAACAATATGCAATTGGAATCACTCAATTCCGATAAACGGTCGCGACACACTCGTCGACCGAAGTTGCAACAAAATATAAACAGCAGCACACTAATAGCAGGGTAGCTACTTTGGAGCAAGATACAATCATGATGCAGCAAGCAATTATGGCATGTGAATGCATGAAACTGAAGTAGAAACAATGCTTAACACAACGCAAAAGGAATCACTCAATTCCGATAAACGGTTGCGAAGCAGCCGTCGCCCGAAGTTTCAATCAAGCAACAGTTTCAGCAAGTTTAACAGCAGGAGTTGCAATTAACGATCTGATGCCCTGTTTAGCACATAATTACACAATCAAGATGACCTCAAATGCAAAAGCTCACAAAAGATGAATTAAAGTACACGCAATTCTAAGCAACTTTCATTTTGGAGGCACGTTCATCGGAGCTACGTGTTCAACGGGAAATCGCATTGCAAAACTGGATCAGCAGCACAAATTATAAGGACTTAGAAAAAATAGCAGGCAGGGAAAGAAAAAAAAACTACCATGGGCTTGGCCCATCTGGCTGGATCTGCCTGGCTGGGCTGGCGCCTAGCTGTGAGCCTCGCTGGCTCGGCAGGGCCGGATCGGTGCGGTGGGCCGCGGGGGCCTAGCAGGCCGGCCCAGGTGGGCGCGGTTGGTGGCGGCCTGGCGCCCGATCCGTTCCAGTTCGGCACGGCAGCGGATCACAGCGGCTCCGACCGACCTCCGGCGGCGACGCGACACCGGTGGAGAGAGGAGGGGTGGAACGGACGCAGGAGGAGGACGTGGGTCCCCGTGGTGCGGATCCGCGGCTGGGCTGGCCGCCGGTGTGCTTCAAGGAGGCGGCGGGGCGCGAGCTCGAAGTCGGGCCATGGTGTTGGCGGCTGCGAGAGAAAGAAGGAGATGAGGGAAGGAGGGAAAGAGGAGAGGGAGGCGCGGTGGAGGCGGCTCACCGGAGCGCCACGGGGTCGGCGGCCCGGTGGCCTGAAGCACACGACGGCGGCGGTGCTGGCCCAGATCGGGTTCAGGCGGGCCGCGGCGGCGTGAGGCGGGCCCTGCGGGGCCCGGATCGGCTGGGAGGTAGGAGGTGGCTGCTCCATGGGGACGTGGAGGCTCCCAGGACGTCGATTTGCAGATCAAACGGTCAGATCTGACCAGGGGCTAGGGTTTCGCGAAAATTGGGGCTATTGGACAGAATTTTGGGTGTTTTGAGGGGGGGGGGGGTGGCTGCAATTTTCTGGCTAGGGAAACCCTAGAAATGGGTGGGAGTGTGGTGCTCTTTATATAGCCAGGTGGCAGGAAGTTTGCAAAAACATCCCTGGTTTTTCTCTCGCGCACGGTGCTCACGTTTCTGACTGCCGGGGTCTGCAGTACCTCCGATTCGGGTAAAACTTCAAACTGCGCGATCAACGCGTCGAGCCGGCAGCGTTCACCTCGCCCTGGAAACGTTTCGAGAACACTTGCCGGCACGCTATAAAAATATCCCGCTTAATTATTAAACGGGGTTTTTCGTTCCGTTGGTTGCGGCTAGTCTCGTGCGGTTTTCACGATGGGATCGGGCGAAACCCGGTGCTGCAAAGGTCGAGTGTCAGGGTGGCAAGGGTCGGTCTCTATCCGATACGAGATAAGAGGGGGGAAAATAATCGTCAATCGATAAATCGGGGATGCAAACACCGCAAACAAATCAGACAATCAAACAATTCACGCAAAAAACAAATTTTTATTTTTTGTGAAATCTGGGCTGTTACAATACAACACCACCAACAAGGGATCTCGTCCCGAGATCCAGGACGATCCGGGGGAGAGGGGAGAGAGAAAAGAGAGTCGACGATCTTCAACACCACCAACAAGGGACTCTGCTCCATGTCGATGTCGAGCTTCCGTCGAGAAACTTTCCGCAGAGAGACGACATCATCGGAAAAACGAAACCGTCAGTGGCAAGAGGAAGAACGATCGCGAAAACCAGATCAAGGGATAGTGATTTTCGACGCAAGTCGTGAAAACACCGGCAAAAGGATGGATGGCAATGGATGACCCAGATGATAACCAAAATCGGAGAAGCTAAAGGTACTACCGGAATTCCCACCTGAGCTTGGAATCGAGACAATACGCTGCAAGAAAGGCATTGTAACGGTTCCGATACTCCACACACTCGAGATCCTAGAGTTTGAAGGGGGATAAGTCGAGAATAAAACACTTACGACCCTTGTCCTGACCAGAGCAAGGGTAAGGATCAAAAAGAATCCTACTCTCCGATAACTATCCTAGTAACTACAAAATAGTTTTTTTCTAGACTCGACTTCGGCCAGAGAGGGGATCCTACGGTCGGTAAGGCTCTGATACCAAGTTGTAAGGCCCGATATGCGGTACTGTTCCAGATCTAGACGTTTCCATCCAGATCAGGAGACGAAGCACATATCGGTCCCACCGCGACATATGACAAAGCCATATGCCCCGGATTTCCAACATGATATCACAACATTACAGATACAAGGATACAACATCTCATACAATCGGCATACAACTGCCTTAAACACAATACAACAGCGGAAGATACATGTCTGAGTACAGACTACAATCAAATTCCTAGTGGCAAAGAGAAAAACATCGATCCCCATAACCACACGGGTCTAGGCCCTCCGCCGGGATCCGCCTAACTAGTCGTCGTCGAGTCTCCACGTGAAACGTCGATCACCATACCTGTTGTCGATCAAGGACCCTGAAAAGAGTTTGGGGGTAGTATCATGAGTACAGAGGTAGTCAGCATCCAACGGTAGTGGTCATCTGACCTAGCAAGGACTTCATCACTCGTCATTCTAGGAAAACTAGTAGTTTACGGTAAGGAAGGGGTAAGTGGTGAGGTTGCCACCGCACTAGCATTTATGAAGTGGCTAACGATCTAGAGAGTAAGATAAGAAGCCAAGCATTCGATGAGGAAATCGCCTCCAACAAGTCTTTCTATCAGCTACTTACGCAAATATAACACCTATCCTATCGTTGTCCTCCCCTTCGCATCCCGACGAAGAAGAAGCAGTCAAGGAACACACACACGTTGATCAAGTTTTATTAAGATTATCTCAGTTGTTGTTGTCTATGAACAAGGAGTAGGTCTCAAGTCGTCCATAATCGTGGACACGGCTTCTCGAAAAGATTTAACCCTGCAGGGGTGTACCAACTGCCCATTACAAGGCTCCGCATGCACGCCCATCTCTCTCAGTTGCTACCCATCACAGGCAACCATTTTATGATTTAGTTCCAAGAGATCCGAAACGACAGGTCCCTCTAACTAACAACGAAAAAATCCGGGTGGCCCCCGGTGAGTCGACATCCATCTCAGGAGCCGGCCGCTCTCTCGATATGGTCTCTACCGTCTGTCGCAGGTTTGGATATCCGGTTAATCACACATGGTAAACCGGGTCCTCAGCCGGACAAAGTGGGCCAGCAAGGGAACTATGTCCTCACTGGTCCGGGTTGGTTTGAAAACTACTGGCAGCTGACCAGCACACACACGGTTTCAAATGGTAAATCAGCTTGGTCCACCACTAGAAATGCTTGAAGCTAGGTAGGTAAGAAAAGGGGACCCATAAAATCCCACACGCGGTTAGGCACGCTCAGTCTTAAAACCAATACCCGGAACTCGGATCCTAAGTGACTCGAATGGAACAAAGCGTCGGGGCGGGATAGCCTAGACCTTCCATCCTTCGTCGAATATAGTCAACATTATAATAATCAGATCATCAACAACAATATAATAATGATAAATGTGATATCCCAACCCAAGGAGTAACAGGGTAACATCATAGCATCCTAAGCATGCATACTAAGCACGGGCTGAGCAACGAGCAATAGTAACATAGCAGTACAAGGTTTACTGGGAAGGGACATGGCTGTATCGGTTTTGAAAGAGGCTGTAAACATGTGGTAGGATCAAACATCGAACCTAACCTAGACTAGCATGCAAACCGCTGGTTGAAATAGAATGGATCATAAGTAATGTATAGTCCTTGCCTGTTGATAAGTCGGGTTCCGAAGGTGTAGTCGATCGCAAGCCCGCATCGTCTCCGAAGGTATCCGCGGAAGCACACAAGACGATAAACAATGGAAAGCAATAAACGAGCAAGCATCTATTACTACGAGGCAAACACGAGCAAGCATCAACAAGAAGCAACACGAGACATCGCACCTACCGTCGAGAGCGGTTACTAACAATTTAAGTGGTGTACTCGTCACACACGACGATACCGCACATTTGCGTTGGTTCAAGTTGCTTAGATACAGGTGATCAACCAACGGTTATTAACATGGCAACTCAAGAAAGCATGGAATAGCACACAAACAGGTCAAGAGGTGAAGCACAAAGTAAACTATCTATGCTAGTCAATTTAAGTGAGGCACAACCTAAACATGGCATAACACTATGTGCCGCACGATGATTAAAACATTTGGTACTGTTCTGTACTAAACCATATTTTAGGTTGGTTAACAACAGCAAACAATAGCATAAACATAAAGTACACGAAAAACTAATCAAGTTACATATAAAGAACACCCCAAACGGAGTTACGGTTAAAAAGATATAAGCAAAACAAGTTACGGGCACAATCTGCCAACATCAGGTAGCACACTTTAGAGCAATGCATAAACTGTTTAATGAATGCAAACATGCTCACAAATGATATGGAACTAAAGTAGACATGACAGTGAAGGCATGGAAAAAAGAATCATGCAAATAGGCATCATAGATCAAAAGATATTAAGCAAACAACATGGCATCGCAACGTTACCGACTTAGAGAAAAACTGAGGTGGCTGTCAAAAACAGCAGCATAGCAACTTTGGAGCTAAAACACTATATGACCAGAAAGCATATCATGACAATGCAATACATGTAATGGAAGTAGACATGATTCTTAACAATATGCAATTGGAATCACTCAATTCCGATAAACGGTCGCGACGACCGTAGTTGCAACAAAATATAAATAGCAGCACACTAACAGCAGGGTAGCTACTTTGGAGCAAGATACAATCATGATGCAGCAAGCAATTATGGCATGTGAATGCATGAAACTGAAGTAGAAACAATGCTTAACACACGCAAAAGGAATCACTCAATTCCGATAAACGGTTGCGAAGCAACCGTCGCCCGAAGTTTCAATCAAGCAACAGTTTCAGCAAGTTTAACAGCAGCAGATGCAATTAACGATTTGATGCCCTGTTTGGCACACAATTACACAATCAAGATGACCTCAAATTCAAAATCTCACAAAAGTTGAATTAAAGTATACGCAATTCTAAGCAACTTTCATTTTGGAGGCACGTTCATCGGAGCTACGGTTCAACGGGAAATCGCATTGCAAAACTGGATCAGCAGCACAAATTATAAGGACTTAGAAAAAATAGCAGGCAGGGAAAGAAAAAAAGACTACCACGGGCTTGGCCCATCTGGATGGATCTGCCTGGCTGGGCTGGCGCCTGGATGTGGGCCTCACTGGCTCGGCTGGGCCGGATCGGTGCGGTGGGCCGCGAGGGCCTAGCAGGCCGGCCCAGGTGGGCGCGATTGGTGGCGGCCTGGCGCCCGATCCGATCCAGATCGGCACGGCAGCGGATCACGGCGGCTCCGACCGGCTTCCGTCGGAGATGCGACACCGGTGGAGAGAGGAGAGGGGAACGGACGCAGGAGGAGGACGTGGGTCGCCGTGGTGCGGATCCGCGGCTGGGCTGGCCGCCGGTGTGCTTCAAGGAGGCAGCGGGGAGCGAGCTCGAAGCCGGGCCATGGCGTTGGCGGCTGCGAGAGAAAGAAGGAGATGAGGGAAGGAGGGAAAGAGGAGAGGGAGGCGCGGTGGAGGCGGCTCACCAGAGTGCCACGGGGCCGGCGACGCAGTGGCCTGAAGCACACGACGACGGCGGTGCTCTGCACAGGAGGCGGCGGTGCTGGTCCAGATCGGGTTCAGACGAGCCGCGGTGGCGTGAGGCGGGCCCTGCGGGCCCGGATCGGCTGGGAGGTGGGAGGAGGCTACTCCATGGGGACGTGGAGGCTCCCAGGACTTCGATCTGCAGATCAAACGGTCAGATCTGACCAGGGGCTAGGGTTTCGCGAAAATGGGGGCTATTGGGCAGAATTTGGGGTGTTTTAAGGGGGGGTGGCTGCAATTTTGTGGCTAGGGAAACCCTAGAAATGGGTGGGAGTGTGGTGGTCTTTATATAGCCAGGTGGCAGGCAGTTTGCAAAAACATCCCCAGTTTTTCTCTCGCGCGCGCGGTGCTCACGTTTCTGCATGCCGGGGGTCCGTAGTACCTCCGATTCGGGTAAAACTTCAAACTGCGCGATCAACGCGTCGAGCCAGCAGCGTTCACCTCGCGCTGGAACCGTTTCGAAAACACTTTTCGGCACGCTATAAAAATATCCCGCTTAATTTTAAACGGGGTTTTTCGTTCCGTTGGTTGCTGCTAGTATCGTGCGGTTTTCACGACGGGATCGGGCGAAACCCGGTGTCGCAAAGGTCGAGTATCAGGGTGGCAAGGGTCGGTCTCCGTCCAAGACGAGATAAGAGGGGGAAAAATAATCGCCGATCGATAAATCGGGGATGCAAACACCGCAAACAAATCAGACAATCAAACAATTCACGCCGAAAACAAATTTTTAATTTTTTTGAAATCTGGGTTGTTACACACAAGTTGTTGTCTACCTTCGAAACTGACCCGTCGGCCGTGTGATATTCGAGGTCGAGCAGTGAATCTGGATCATGTAATCACTAAAACTTCCTAGGGATGAATTGTTTTAGTGCGAGCTCATTTATAATATGATTATATGAACTCATTGTTGTGAACTAGTCTTAATTGTGTTCCTTGCAATTATGTTTGTAGAAAATGGATAGTACCCAGTACCTTGAAATGGTTTCCTTCTTACATGGTGAAAGACTTAAAGAAAATGGGTCAAACTTCATTAGTTGGTACTTACGCCTTAGAGCCGTGCCCAAGAGAATCAACCTTTCATTCTTAACTAAAGAGCATGTGGGAAACCCTCCAGCAAACGACATGGATGCACAAGCGGCGATTGATTATCAGTATCGTCGAAGGACATATGCCATAGCTAAGGGTATCATAGAAACCAGCATTCCGCAACCTTTGCGTGAGGAGTATGCTGATTTAGATACATATGATATGATCGATGAGCTGAAGTCATCAAACTTGTATCAGTTTAGAGTTGCCAGATTTGAGTTAGAAAGTGAGTTTCTCTCTACAAAGATGGAAGAAGGCTCTTGCCTGAAGCACACTTGGCCAAGATGCATGAGATACATCTGAGCCTCGTAGATGACTTTGACTATGGAACCACACATGAGTCTGCGATATACACAGTGTTACACTCGCTTCCACCAAGCTATACAGACCATGTCCATGGCTATGTCAGCAGAGGTGAAAGCCTTGAGTTCTCTGACTTCATGGATAGACTTCAGTACCGGGAGGTTGAACCCATTGAAGGATAAGTTGTTGATGGAGAAGGTATATACTTAATATACTTTATAAATGTTTATTCCCTTATACAACATTTGCAGTAAATGAGTATCTGATACTTATTCTGTTTTATGAAAACAGGACCTGCCGTTGCATGGACGGGAAGAGGTGAAATCAAGGATTGATGGATATCAAGTCAGTTGATGGCCAGCATGGATTCCGCCGAGACATCTATCATAGGAGATACTTAGAGTATTAGATAAATCTTATGTAATCATTATAGTATGAACACTTCGTTGTGTGTCTTGCATCTCGCGAGTCAAAGTTATTCATGTAATGAGACAAGTCAGTTGTTCCATCTTTATGAATAAAAGTGTGCTTATACTTTGATTACGTCTTGATTTATGATATGATAGAAAGCATTTATAATACTGCTATTATTGTCAAGAAATATTCAATGTTTAATGATAAAGTTGTCTTGATTATAACAAGTCAAAGATTTGATTGCATGAGGTGACTTCATAACTGATGAATTCATTAAATGTATGATCTATTAACTTGTGAGTTCATTATCGAATGAAAATCATAACTTGATTGCATGAGATGGATTAGATACACGATCTATGAACCTCTGCAATAAATATAACCATGACAAGGTTCTAGCAAGTAGAACTTGTGCCAATCATTATACATAAATGATATACTAAATGGGCACGTGAGTTATCATTAAAGACTTCATATGATTAATTGAAAGTTGTATTCAATTGAGATCATAAAACTGAGATTCAGGAATCACAGTGAGAAGTGAGAATACAAGGATACATATCACTACGCTACGATCCGAAGTGATAAGTATTGATATTGACATTGTCGTCGATATGTGACGGCAGATGCCATGGGGATGGCTAAAGTGAGGGGAAGAACGCGAGGAAGAAGATGTCGATGGTGCCGGAATCGGGTTGGGGACGGACACGGTGACAGGCACCACGGTGTACCCAGGTTCGAGGCTCTCCGGAGAGATAACACCCCTACTCCTACTTATCTCTTCTATATCAATGGAACTGAGCTACAATAACTGCTTCTCTATCTACTCAGGGGAAGGTGAGCGCCACCATGAGCTCTCCTGCTTCCCTGAGGAGTAACTACTAGCAGTGAATGAACTGAGTGAGTTGTGAGTAATGGTGCGAATGTGTGGATCGTCCCCCACGTAGGAGGGGTACCCCGGGCTCTTATAGCATGAGCCCGGGGTAAATCGGTAACTTCACTGCCGATTGGGCCCAGCCGTCATCCTCTAATCGGCTGGGTCCCACCGACTGCTTCTCTCCGGGTGATCCGGACCCGACGAGCGGCGGCCCATGCTGTAGGCTCGTAGGGCATGTTGGTGAACAGTGGAGCTAGGGGGTGTGGTCTTGTCTTCCTATCCGCGGAATCGGCGGAGAGGTCGACACCGCATCTCTGCCAGATCTTCGATGTGACTTGGCTTCTCTGCCACCCCGATCTCTCGGGATTGCGCATTTATGACCCCGTACTTGTACCCTCGACTGATCTCGGGGTCAACTTCTCCAGGGGTAGTAGGTTGCACCGATTGCGCCTGGGCCGATTGGTGGTTCTCGGCAGGGTCCATTGCTCTGGGCAATCGGTCGTGCTAATGCCCACCTCGGCCCAGCTGCGGGCCAATCGGATAATGGCCTTGGTGACAAAAGGGTGGGCCGGTTGCGCCTGGGCCGATTGCTGGCATTCGGTACGGCTGATTGCCTTGGAGCAATCGGCCGTACGCCTGCCCAGCTCGGCCCAGCTGCGGCCCAATCGGTCCCTCCTTGTCTTGAAAGGCTGCTTTTGCTTGGGTGGGCCTACCCAGGTACCAATCCCCCGACAGTAGCCCCTAAAGCTGTAAAGGTCCCACGGTCATTTGACTGCGGGGCCTTTGCAGTTATTTCAATCTTCCTCCAACATCTTCCGAATGTTGTGGCTTCATCAAGTGCGTCATTCCGAGTTCGTCGACCGACTCGGAGCTCACACTCGGCTGGCCAGGATTTCGTCCGATTTGATTTGAATTGCCTCCAATTTCTGTCTTCACTTTTTGAGAATAATATCCCTCGCCGATTGCCTTCCAACGGTTACCTCTGATTCTTCCGGGGTGCAGTCAATGGGCTGGGACCCACGACCCACGCGCGATTTGACGTAACCGCAGGCTTCGACCCCCACGTCGCACGCCTCGGCTCCCATGCTGGGATCTCTTGCGCCGATTCGCCGGTTGGTCTTCCTGTGGGCTAGGCCACACCAGGCCACACGGCCGCATGTGTATCCCACTCCCCTCCCCCGCCGCCCATATAAGCCACAGGGGGGGGCTTGGACTCCTCCTTCTCCCAGACGCCTTCTTCCTCCTCCGCCTCTTGCTCTTCGCGCGCCATTGTTGCTCCGTTCGAAGCTCTCCGGGCACTCGCTGCTCCGCCTCCACGCACGGGACCCGCTCCGGCCGCGCGCTCGCGTGCTCCTCCGCCACCGCGGTAATCTCTCACCGCTAGCTGCTCTTGCGCTCCTTGTCCTCCTTCTCTTTCCGCCCGCAAGCTCCATGGCGCCCCGGCGGGACACCTCTCAGGCCAGCCGCGGGTGTTGGAAGGGCTCCACGGTCACCGCCGGTGCCATTGAAGCTCTGGTTCGCGCCCGCAAGATGTCGGCCGAGGTCCAGTGGCATGCTCCCGGCGCCGAGCTCGTGCCCAACGCGCATGCTGGCGAGAGGGTCGTCTTCCTCGCTCACTTCGAGCATGGATTCAGACTCCCCGCCAGCACCTTCTTTCGAGACTTCCTCAACTTCCATCGCCTGCAACCACATCATCTCGCGGCGAACTTCATCATGATCCTCTCCGGCTTCTCCACGCTATGCGAAGGGTATCTCGGCTGCCGCCCAAGCATCGCTCTCTGGAAGCGGTTCTTCAACCTCCGAGCTCACAATGCTCGGACGGGTTGCCTTTTCGCAGCCGGCAAGCATAAATACAAAAGTTCCGAGATCGTCCAGTCGTGCAAGAACTGGCAGACCACCTTCTTCTACGTCAAATCGCCCGATCAAGGCCCCGATCTCTTGAACCTGCCCGAGTTCTCCCTCGCCCGGCCGACTGAGAAACATCAATGGTCGATGAAGTATGGTGTCGGAGACCTCGACGTGGATGCTCAAGTCGCCCGGGTTGCTCAGCTAGAGCAAGAAGGGCTCCTGCCGACTGATCTTGTTGCTGCTTGGCTTCAAGCCCGAGTGCTTCCTCTACAACGCCGAGTGCACCGCATCTGTGACATGTCGGGCCCCCGAGATCCCACTCGGCTCTGCACATGGAGAGTGAAGCTCGAAGACCTTTGCATCAGGCTGAGGGCTATCACATCCAGTGCCTTGCCTGATCCTTTCCGCTTCGGCCTTGAGTACCTACACCGCCGACAGAAACCACCCGTGGTATGTCCCGACTGGTCCCTTTCTCCGATTGCTTTTGCCTCGTACTCAATTTCTCTGACAACTTTCTTCTTCTTTCTCAGCACTTCCTTCGATCCGATCTGATGGAAGGCGGTCAGGTGGCCGACACGTACGCCCCCGACCGCGAGGAAGATGACCCCGCGGATTTCGAGTACAATGGTGAAGCTCCTCCCTCCGAATCCGAAGATGACGACGCCGATGACGGTGAATCCTATGGGGAGTCCTCCGAGTCCGAAGATCCTGCTGCTGATGCCGACGTCGAGGCCGCCGAACTGCGGCTCAAGGGGGTACGCCTGACCCTTCCCTTGAGCAATTTCTGGCTGAATGGAGCGATGACGATAGTGTCTCAAAGTTGGTAATTCTGATGCAGCTCCTCACGCCAAGCCTTCGAAGGTGCCGACTAAACGCACCTCGGCAACCAGCTCCTCTTCTGGTGCTGCTTCGAGCAAGGCCGCTAAGGCGGCGCCGACTGATCCCAGGGGCAAACAGCCTCAGGCGACGGCCACTCGAGTGCCGACTGCTCAAGCGCCTCTGAATGTCGTCCTGCTGAGATGTCGGATGCCCATGGGCGCGCCGAGAACAGTCGGGTATGCCCTTATCTTCATGCTTTGTACCTCGCTATCTTCTCTTATACTGATTAACCTCTTCCTTCTTCTTTCAGGGAACCGATTGGTCTTGACGACATCGACACCGACCTTCCTGCCCGTGCCAACGTAGTCATATCACCCACCGCGTCTGCTGCTGCCATCCGCAAACGGCCACCTGCTCCACATCGCACCTCCAAGGATGCCGAGCGCGCCGCCAAGAAAGCCCGCCTCGAGACTACCAAGAAAACTGCTGCTTCCTCCACTTCCTCCAAGACCTCCAAGAGCATGGCCGACCAGGGAGTTACTGGTGGCGAAGGAGCGCAACCGGTCGATCCGATTGCCCCATCTCCGCCACGCCGCTCCGACCCGGTCTCTGCCCCTGTTATGACTGCCTCCTCGCCCATCCTGACGACCACTTCGCCGATTGTGGTGTCCCCGCCGCCGATTATGACGACCACGCCGCCAATCACGACGACCACCTCGACCTCGGCCCGTCCGATTGCGCCGCAGCCACAACCAGATGCCTCCGGCCTTCTGGCGACGTCAGCGCCACCTGTCTCTACCATTATTACCTCTGTCGTTGCAACTCAAGCTTCACCGCCACAACCGACCTCTTCTGCGTCATTAATTTTGATGCTCTCGGTGGACCAATTCCGGGCCGAGTACTCTCGCACCCGACATGTCAGCACCGAGTCCGATGCTCCACACCGCTCTCAAGATCCTTTGACGACAGCATACAGTCGGGTGAACGACTTTGCCACCGCCATAGCTCGGGACCTCCAACAGCTCGACCGCAATCACGCGGTAAGCTCTTCCACTTTCTTTTATGGCTTCCTCAGATCGGAAAACTTTTCTTCCGGTGGGTGCGCGCAAGCGCACCCACTGGGTGTAGTCCCCGATATTCGGGCCGATTGTAAGCAATCGGTTCGAATCTTTTATGCTCTTTGCTTTTTCTCCTGCCTTCCTCCAATCGGGAGACTTTTCTTCCGGTGGGTGCGCGCAATCGCACCCACTGGGTGTAGTCCCCGAGATTCGGGCCGATTGTTAGCAATCGGTTCAGATCTTTTATGCTCTTTGCTTTTTCTCCTGCCTTCCTCCAATCGGGATACTTTTCTTCCGGTGGGTGCGCGCAAGCGCACCCACTGGGTGTAGTCCCCGAGATTCTGGCCGATTGTTAGCAATCGGTTCGGATCTTCTTTTGGCTGCTGTATCTTTAAAGTTCATCTTGTCTTTCTTCTCAGGCTGTTATGGAAGAGAAACGCGAGGTCTTCGAGAAGCTCCTCGACGCCTACGCCACCAGCATCCGAACTCTCGCTCAGGCCCAGCTCGAGGTCAACAATCAATCGGCCGAGATCAACAGGCTGAGAGGTAACTTCTCTATCACTTCTATCTTCCCTCCGACTAATAATTTCTCTTGTACTAATAGCTTTACATCTTCCTTTAGTCTCTGTTCCCATGGTGGATGATCTTCAGGGCCGAATCGCCGAAATTGACCACTGAGCTCAACCAACAAGGACCTGCATTTGCTGCGGCCAAGCAAGAGACGACCCGATTGCAGGGGGTGGAAACCGATTTGACTCGGACCATCAAAAGCCTCCACTCCGAGATGGACGCTCTGGAAAAGAAACATTTGGACGACTTAGCCGCCGTAACCGCTGCTGGCGATGGACTCCGCGCTGAGCGAGACGCAGCTGTAGCCGCCCGAGAAGCACTGCAGGACGAGAGAGATGCCGCCGTTGCTGCCCGTGACTCCATACGAAAAGAACGTGATGAACACATTGCCAAATATGAAGAACTGGAGAAGCACAATTATGAAGAGACAACCCGACTGCGCCGCCGAGCCAAGGGTTTATGTGACACAATGACCGAGATGGACGTCCTCCTTAGCGGTAAGTGTTTCTTACATCCGAGTACATTTTCCGATTGCTTCCTATCCTGAGTTATTACTCATACTTTCCTTCGTGGTGCAGAGGCCTGGCCTGAATCTGAAGCAGCCGCTTATGCAGCCGTGGCCAAATCCCGAGAGGAGACCGTCGCGGCCGGAGGGACCTGCCAACTTGATGACAATGTCTGGACTCGGAACGAATATCTAATTGGCACAGAAGCTCGCATTCCTGTCATAAAGGGGTTTGCCCTGTCCTTCAAACTTGGCATTCTGAAGATCGCCGAGTTGCTGTGGTCGTCGACTGAACTCAAGGTCGGACTCCAATGGATGAAGCACGTCGCCGGTTCCTCCGCCGAGACCCGCGAGCTTGTGACTCTGGACGAAGAAGACTCTGACAAAGGAGAGGCTCCGAATGATACTACCGAGCAGACTCGGATCCTCCTGAAGGCCATCCCACGTCGGATCGACGTCTTGCTCAATTCTTCCGGTCGGACTGGTGCGGAGACTGCTCTTCAAACTGTGCTGAGTTGGTACCCGCAAGTGAAACTTCCCAAGCTCTATAGCCTCAGAGAGAACACAGCCGACGTGCTTGAGAAGACCTATGCTGAGGTGAATCGGCTAGCCAGCACTATGGTGAACTGGTTTTCTCCCTACGACTACACTCCGTATCTCGACGAAGGAGGGAACCTGCTGGCTGCAACTTCTATCTCTGGCTTGGCCGAAGAGCTTTCTGACAGCGGTTCGTCCCAGACTTCTCCAAGGTCCAAGCAAGCTGGGGCCACCTCTACTGATGCACAGTCGGAGCCGGATGCCGCTGCCGCGCAAGCCGATTCGACTGCTCCGACTGCCAGCTCTGCGCCATCTACTGCCCCGACTTCTTGAGCCGTGCCGCCGACGACGTCATCTACTGCTGCTTGCCGACATCGGATCGGCCTTATCTTGTTTTTACTTTCAGAATAGTTGCTTGTAAGACATGGTTTTAATTCCACCAACACCCACTGGGTGTGACTTTGATGTAATGAACTTATTCAGCCTTAGGCCTGTTATCTCTATGCAATCCGATTGCTCGTTGCAGCTTTTATTTGTGCGATCGACTTTGCGTCTTTGTCGGTTTCTTTTATCGGTCTGCACTTGGGGGTGTCATGCCTTGTCCGTGTTGCCGCCGAAATGTGGTTTGCAATCGGATCGAAGGTTGATTTCCAGCCAAGGTTCGATAAGTTTTTTGAATTTACACGACAAGATTTAACGCAAAGGATTATGCAATGTTAGGAGCCGATTGCCCGCTGCCGAGCTCGACGCACCGGTCTGCGGCACAATCGGTAACTGACTTTATCGGCTATGCCCTTTTCGGAGCGTTTCGATTTGTTTCTTGGGAATTTGTGCTGTCGACTGCCCCAACCGCTACCCTTCTCAATGCCACAAACACTCTTGTGACTTGTGCTTGAGTTAGGTGCTAAGTTGAGTGCCAGCCCGCAGTCCCCGTGCCTCGTTGGCTTATTCTTCTGACCTCGTGGTCGGTCAGTTCCCGAGTGCGTTACTCACGTCTCGGGTATGACTAAGCATTGCCGACTTGGGCTAGCTTTTCGAATGAAATTATGCAAATGTAATCGAATGCTCTTTTCAGAGGCATGATAGCTTTACTGATCGTTTGCCGAGTGGCGTACATAAATTTCTGCCGATCAACTATAGAACGGGCATAAAAGCTCGGCGTTCCACGGCCGTTCTGTTTCTACTCCTGAGGTGTCCTTATGCCGAGTGCTCTTGGCGCAGTCGATCAAATAGTACGAGTTGTTCTTGAGCGCGCGGCTGATGACAAATGGTCCCTCCCAGGGTGAGGCCAGCTTGTGTTTCCCATCTGATTTCTGAATTCGGCGTAGCACCATGTCACCCTCTCGGAATGCGAGAGGACGAATCTTCTTGTTGTGGTAGTGCCGCAACTTCTGCTGGTAGATTGCTGATCTGGACAAGGCCAGCAAACAAGCTTCTTCCTTGAGATCGACGTCGTATTCTCGTGCTAGCTTGGATTCTTCTTCAGTGTACAAGGCATGCCGAGGTGAATCAAACTCGATGTCGGATGGGATGACTGCTTCTGACCCATACACTAGGAAGAAAGGAGTGAATCCAGTCGACCTATTCGGTGTGGTTCTTAAGCTGAACAATACTGCTGGGAGTTCTTCAATCCAAGCTCCGGGTGCCCTCTCAAGTGGCTCCACCAATCGGGGTCTGATACCCGACAAGATGAGACCATTTGCCCTTTCTACTTGACCATTCGACTGAGGATGCGCAACAGACGCAAGATCAAGCCGAATGCCCTGTTGAGATGCATATCGATCCAGTGCCCCCTTTGCGAAATTGGTGCCGTTGTCGGTGATGATGCTATTGGGCACGCTATATCTGCACACGATGCCGGCCACAAAGCGAACCGTAGTCGGCCCATCCAGCTTCTTGATCGGGCGGGCTTCAATCCACTTGGTAAATTTATCCACTGCAACCAGGAGATGTGTCATGCCACTTCGGGCCTCTTGAATGGACCAACCATATCCAAACCCCACACTGCAAACGGCCATGCCATTGGGATTGTCTTCAATGCTGATGCTGGTTGATGACTTTTTGCCTTGAACCGCTGGCAGCCCTTGCAATATTTCACCAAATTCTCAGCCGCTGCAAGCGCAGTCGGCCAATAGAAACCATGTCGGAAAGCTTTGCTGGCAATGGCTTTTGCAGATGCGTGATGACCGCATTCACCCTGATGGATGTCTCTGAGCAATTCCAAGCCTCTGTCTTCTTCTACACATCTCTGAAAGACACCAGTTGCACTCTTGCGCACTAGCTCGTTGTTGATTATTGTGTATGCCCAAGATCGGCGGCTGATTTGTCTTGACTCTGCTTCGTCTTCTGGAAGGACTCCGTCTGCTAAGAAATCTCTAATCGGTTGTGCCCATGATGGCGCACTGATGACTACCATCACTACTGCATGCTGGGGTGCAACTTCTTCTTGGATCTCGGCTTCTTGGCCATTGGCCTCTGCGATCTCGGCCGCTTGAACCTCTCCCCTCTCGACTTCTGTCTCTGAACTGCCGATTGCGGCGCCTGGCACGCATTCGGCAGCCCCTGGTGACGACTGCTCGTCTGGAGCTGGAACTTCTTCACTGCAATCGGCAGTGCCTGATGTCATTGGCTCTCCTGAGACTGGAGCACCTTGGGCGCTTGACTGCTTCTTCAGAATTGGAACTTTTGCCGGTTGAGCTTCTTTTTCCTTCTTCAACGCTTCAAGGTCGGTTTCCGAGATAAAGATGGACTCGGACTCTGGGGATGGCATGATGGATGGCTTCCTGATGTGCTCAAGTGATACGCCTGGTGGGATAGCTTGTCTTGTTGAGCCGAGCTTGGATAATGCGTCTGCTGCTTCGTTGTTTGCTCTCGGCACATGGTGGAACTCACATCCTTCAAAGTACCCACTGATCTGTTGCACTAGGAAACAGTAGCTTGCCATATTTGCATCCTTTGCATCCCAGGTGCATGTGCACTGCTGCACCACCAAATTGGAATCACCAAAGCACTCAATATTCCGAATGCCGATTTCCTTGGCCAGCTTGATACCATGCACAAGGGCTTCATACTCGGCAACGTTGTTTGATGGTGCAAAGTGGATCTGGAGTACATAGTGTAGTTGATATCCTCTTGGTGAAGTAAGCACTACGCCATCCCCTAGGCCGCTCTTCATCTTGGATCCATCAAAATGCATTCGCCAGAAATCCGATCCTGGGACGGATGGCATATATTGAGTTTCAGCCCAGTCCACCAGGAAATCGGCCAATGCTTGCGACTTGATTGTTGTTCTCGGCTCGTACTGGATGCCATGGTTGGCGATCTCGATTGCCCACTTTTCCACTCTTCCAGTTGCATCTCTGCTTCCTATGATGTCGACCAATGGAGCCGAGCTGATGACCGTGACCAAGTGGGCTTGAAAATATGGCTTCAATCTCTTGGCTGCCATATACACTCCATAGCACATCTTCTGGTAGTGAGGGTAGTTCTGCTTGGACGCCGAGAGCACCTCACTGATATAACACACAGGTCGCTGAATCTGTTGTGCCTTGTCCTTCTCGGGCCTCTCCACCACCATGACTGCACTGATCACCCGATTGGTCGCCGCAATGTATAACATCATTGGCTCCTTCTAAATCGGGGCAGCCAGAATCGGCGCGGTGGAGAGCATGCGCTTGAGCTCGCGGAATGCTTTATTTGCCTGAAGAGTCCAGGTGAACTTCTCCGTCTTCTTCATCAGCTGATACAACGGGATTGCTTTTTCACCCAGCCGACTGAGAAATCGGCTGAGTGATGCGAGGCAGCCAGTGAACTTCTGCACTTGCTTCAGGTTCTTGGGTTGCTCCATTCGCTCGATTGCGGCTATCTTCTCGGGATTGCATTCGATTCCTCTCTCGGAAATGAGAAATCCCAAGAGCTTGCCGGCTTGGACTCCAAAAACACATTTCTCCGGATTGAGCTTCATCTGATAAGTTCTCAAATTTGCAAATGTCTCTCGGAGGTAATCTAGGAGTGTGACTCCCTTTGCCGATTTCACTACCAAATCGTCCACGTAGACGTGGAGGTTTCTGCCGAGTTGGGAGTGTGTACACCTCTGAATTGTGCGCTGATAGGTGGCACCTCCGTTCTTTAAACCAAAAGGCATGGTGATATAACAATAAGCCCCGAAAGGGGTTATAAATGCGGTTTTTATTTGATCCTATACAGAAAGTTTGATCTGGTGATAGCCAGCTGTGGCATCCAGAAAACACAAAAAATCGCAGACGGCCGTAGAATCAATCACTTGATCAATACGGGGCAGAGCAAACGGATCTTTCGGGCACGCCTTGTTCAGGCAAGTGTAATCGATACACATGCGCCAGGTCTTGTTCTTCTTCATGACGAGGACTGGATTCGCCAGCCACTCGGGGTAAAACACTTCCATGATGAAACCTGCAGCTTGTAGCTTCGCAATCTCTTCGCCGATTGCCCTTCTCTTATCTTCAAAAAAACGTCTCAGGGGTTGCTTGACCGGCTTCGAGCCTGGCCAAATGTGCAGCTTGTGCTCCGCGAGTTCTCTCGGCACACCAGGCATGTCTTGTGGAGACCATGCGAAGATATCCCGATTCTCACGGAGAAACTCGATGAGCTCTCTTTCCTATTTGTCTCTAAGTCCAGCTCCGACTACAATGAACTTGGTTGAGTCGGAGGGATCTAGAGCGATCTTCTTGCTGTCCTTGGCCGACTGAAAAGCCGATTCCTCATCTGCTCTCTTGGCTGGGCCGACTGGGAGTGGATTCTTGCTCTGTGCTTGCGCCATTGCAATCACTTTGCCGAGCTGATGCTTCTCTGTTTCAACCACCTGAGAGTCAGCCAAACTGCCGCCAGCCGACGTGCACACGAGGGACTTCCTGAAGTCCCCAGTGACGGTGATGACGCCGTTTGGCCATGGGGTCTTCAACTTGAGGTAGGTCTGCTGTGCATTGAACATGAACTTGGCGAATGCAGGCAGTCCCAACAGAGCATGATAACGACTGCTGAGGTCGGTGACCTCGAACCAAATCGGCTCCCTCCTGAAATTATCCTCTGTGCCAAATATGACGTCCAGCCGAATGCGACCCATGGGGGTGCAAGACAACCCAGGGACAATCCCATGGAAAGTCGTCCGACTGCGCTCCAGATCCTTCTCAGTGAGCCCTAGCTTGATCAAGGTGTCTCTGTACAGAATGTTGATTGTGCTTCCTCCCTCGACGAGCACTCGGGAGAACTTGCATGAAAATCTTGGTCCTGCGAACAAATCATCAACCACAAGCGGATAATTTCCTGGATTCGGCAAGATAGTCGGGTGATATGCTCTGTCCCAGGATATGGGACACTCGGACCAATGCATGAACTGAGGAATCGGTGGCATGGTGGCGTTGAATTCTTGATCTCGGGCTCTCCGACTGCCCTTGTCGGTGGACTCGCTGGTGAAAATCATGTAAGCGGCGTCTTGCCGCGGGAACTGGTTCTGTTGCTGAGGTGGTCCTCTATTCTGGGGTGGTGGTGGGGGTGGAGGTGGTAGAGCTCCTCCCTTTGCAATCCTTCTTACAAAATCACACTGCCAGGTGGTGTGCGCAGACGGCCTGCCAGGAGTGCTGTGCAAATTGCACGGCGCATCCAGCATATCATCAAACGTGTACTTGGGCTTCATCTGCCCCTGTGGCCTCACATTGGGCTTCATCTTCCGACTGCCTCCTGCAGCCCCTGGATCTTCTTCATTTAGGACAGCGGCCACCTGCCGACTGCCATACTGAGTATCTGGCTGCTCATCCTTGCGCTTGCCATTGTTCTTCTGGTTGTTGTTGTTGTTGTTGTTGTGGTTGTTCTCTCTCCTTTCCTTCCGACTGAGGCCTTGGTTCCCTGTGTCCGACTGCGGAGCCCCTGGTGATTGAATTACACCTCCAACTCCGAGCTGGATAGGGCGCATCGCAGAATCGGACATAGCAAACGCGTTGGCCACCTTCATGAGCTCGGCGAGCGACGTGAAATCCTTGCGGAGCAACTTGTGCTTTAACATTGAATCGGCCAGGCATCCATCCGTGAAGTACTGAATGGCCTGGATCTCATGGACTCCTTCACATGAGTTCTTCAACTTGATCCACCGAGATAAGTAATCTCGGAGGGGTTCATCCTTTCCTTGCACACAAAGAGCCAACTGCCGCGGGAGGTTAGGCCGCTCATACGTGCTCGTGAAGTTGTGAATGAATGCACTTGTGAAATCTTCCCAGCAATTCACCCTATCCTTGGGCAGACTGTTCAACCATGTCCGAGCTGATCCCTGAAGCATCAAAGGTGCATAGCAGACTGCCATGCGCCGATTTTTTCCTGCAATTCGAACTGCGGTCAGGTAATCGGACAACCAATCTTCTGGTTTCACAGAACCATTGTACTTGGGTGTGTCTCTCGGCAGCGTGAAGCCTTTGGGGAACTTCTCGGTCCGAATGCGATGACCGAAACACGACAGGCCAACCTCTCCTTCTTCATCTTCTTGAGCTTCCTTCTCCAGGAGCTCAATGCGATGCCTAGCATCATTCTGACCGATTTGGCGAGGGCCAAGTCGAGCGCTGATTGCTGGTCTTGGTGCTGACTGCTGAGGCATGTCATTGCGCCTGCTGTTATCAGCTGGCTCTTCAACTCTTCTGCTTGCCGCTGGGGGTGGCCGATTGCTCCTGACCCTACTCTCATGCCGAGATGGGGCCGGCTGCTGCCTGTTCTGGCACGATGCATTCGGTCGCTGGCTAGCTTCCGGATTCGGCCTCACAGTTCCTCTTGACGCCCCAGGTCCTGCATTCTGATTCTCCATTGCCACGAGCCTCTGCTCCTTTGCGGCTTCCAGCAGCTCGCGCATTCGGCGCGACTTCTCTCGCCGCTCATCTCCCTTTAGGTCTTCTAGCTCGATTGCTATCTGCTCTGCTGGTCTCAAGTTCTTGTCTGACGTGCTATACGACGGCCTCTGGATGAACGCCGATTGCGCCGGCTGCTCCGGCTGTGCCGGCCTCCTCGGCCGCTCCGGTTGCTCGGCTCCCGACAGCTGCTGATGGACTGCTCGACCTCGGCTTCTCAAATCTTCTAAGACCGCGGGCTCAATCGGTCGACGTGGTCTAGGATGCGCCGGGTTGTATTCCCTTGTGATGGCTCCCAGCCTACGCTCTTCTGCCAGCACTTGCTCGGCCCTGCGAGCGAGGGCGAGCCGTGCTTTCTCCAGCTCAGTGTGGACTTGATCGGGATCCCCATTCCTGTTCACGGGTGTGTACAACACATCCCGCAACGCGCCGGTGCCGACTCGCTCCGCAGCATCGGCTGCCTCCTTGCCTCTCCTAGCCGCACTCGCTGCGCCGCGATTTCTTGACGAAGACGCCCCCGCCATCATGACGGCTGCATGCACACGGCCATCCTCTCCGCCAGGTGCTGCCGTACAGCCCCTGGTCGAGAGCGGATCCGTGACACACGAGAAGACACGAATCTCCCTGGGATATGCCTCGGGGAAGCTGCCAATGAAGAGGCGATGACTGCCGACCTGCAGTGACACACCGGGCGGCAGGGGTGCACCGGCCCCGTACCGCGCCGAGTAGTCCACTACGTAGTCGATTGCCCCACGCCTTAGAATCAGGCCAGAGGCGTGGCTACCGCCTGATGCAGAGGAAAATCCCGTCTGGATCTTTACTCCAGTCGACGCCTCGGTCTGCCCCACGGTGGGCGCCAACTGTCGTCGATATGTGACGGCAGATGCCATGGGGATGGCTAAAGTGAGGGGAAGAACGCGAGGAAGAAGATGTCGATGGTGCCGGAATCGGGTTGGGGACAGACACGGTGACAGGCACCACGGTGTACCCAGGTTCGGGGCTCTCCGGAGAGATAACACCCCTACTCCTGCTTATCTCTTCTATATCAATGGAACTGAGCTACAACAACTGCTTCTCTATCTACTCAGGGGAAGGTGAGCGCCGCTGTGAGCTCTCCTGCTTCCCTGAGGAGTAACTACTAGCAGTGAATGAACTGAGTGAGTTGTGAGTAATGGTGCGAATGTCTGGATCGTCCCCCACGCAGGAGGGGTACCCCGGGCTCTTATAGCATGAGCCCGGGGTAAATCGGTAACTTCACTGCCGACTGGGCCCAGCTGTCATCCTCTAATCGGCTGGGTCCCACCGACTGCTTCTCTCAGGGTGATCCGGACCCGACGAGCGGCGGCCCATGCTGTAGGCTCGTAGGGCATGATGGTGAACAGTGGAGCTAAGGGGTGTGGTCTTGTCGTCATGTCCGCGGAATCGACGGAGAGGTCGACACCGCATCTCTGCCAGATCTTCGATGTGACTTGGCTTCTCTGCCACCCCGATCTCTCGGGATTGCGCATTTATGACCCCGTACTTGTACCCTCGACTGATCCCGGGGTCAACTTCTCCAGGGGTAGTAGGTTGCACCGATTGCGCCTGGGCCGACTGGTGGTTCTCGGCAAGGTCGATTGCTCTGGGCAATCGGCCATGCTAATGCCCACCTCAGCCCAGCTGCGGGCCGATCGGATAATGGCCTTGGTGACAAAAGGGTGGGCCGGTTGCGCCTGGGCCGACTGCTGGCAGTCGGTACGGCTGATTGCCTTGGAGCAATCGGCCGTACGCCTGCCCAGCTCGGCCCAGCTGCAGCCCAATCGGTCCCTCCTTGTCTTGAAAGGCTGCTTTCGCTTGGGTGGGCCTACCCGGGTACCAATCCCCCGAAAGACATAATGGGAGACTTGTGGAAGTTGTACCACAAACTACGATGGAAGTTGAAAGTGCTAGACTACTTAAACCATTCGTAGTCATACTAAACCGTAGTATGGTCTAAACGTTCTTTCCCCTAGCACTATAGTTATTGTCGAATAAGGTTGTTTAATTCATTAAGTTAAAACACCCACTTCATGAATAGGAAACCATCCTAAATCTAACGAGACATGATAGCTCCATAACTGATGGTGTTATAAGGTTTCTTAAAAGAAAGAATTTCTTTGTAATAAAACTACAAGCAATTGAAATTACATATTCTCCCCGAATAGCAAAATGTGTGTTGCTTGATTGGTAATGCGAGAAGAAGTCTCTCGACATGGATCCAATGGGAGATAATGGAAACTTTGACCGGGGTATTGGACCTTGCCTTCAGAATATCAGAGTATTGCAACGGAAGCATGTTCCGCTGTAATGACACTGTATAAGGGAGGATATGCCATAGATGATTGATCTTGGTATATAAATTGAAGCCATTGTTGAATTTAGAAGGTTGTCATGAATACGTTTTGTACAGAACAATAATCATGAGTCTTCTTAATAAAACAATAAAGAATAACATTGCTTGAGACACAAAGGAATGATGGTAGCCTAGAACAGGAGGAGAAATGAAATAATATTGATTTACATATAGGATGGCTCACATCCCGTGAAATAAATCGGTTATTTCATATTCTCGACAAACTAGAGAGTTATTGAGAATAATGTAATGGGCATAAGGCATTATTTGGTTATGACCAAAGTTCAATGGTGATTGACTGCGGAAACGTAGGAATGCTTTAATCAATAAAATATTTCATTTACACTACGATGGACCATAGCCTGAAATTGCATCTCAGTCAAATTTGGGATTTGAAAGAGAATTGCAATGGGCATGACGAAGGTTATTTCGTTAAAAGGATGGACTATAGTACCTAGAGACAGGAAACCTCAACCTTGATTTGATCAAGTGATTTTGTGATGACCAAAATATTGAGTGGGCCTGCAGTTTCATGAAACTGAGTGGGAGCTTTGAAGACTTCCTGGAAACTTGGAATGCAGAGGGAATTTTCTGAGTGGGAGCTTTAAAAGTTTTGTCATTATGTGAGACATAGTGAACAATAAAATGACTTGATGAAAGCTGAACCACAAATATATGAGTATATGATGGATATATTTGAGTGGGAGCATGATCATTGTCTCAAACATATATGCATTGATATGTGTGAAGAATGATCTCATATGTATATATATGGATATGCATTGATTGTGTATATAGAGAATCGTCTTATATACATATGTGCATTATGATATATATAGAGCATAAGGAAAATAAAATACAAGATTGCAAGAATCTTCTTTTATGTAATACCAACACATTACACGTTGAAATCTATATGAGTAGATTAAGATACAGATAATGAAACGAAGTGAAGGTTGGAATAATCTTCTAAGAAAAGAAACAGGTTCTTGTGGCTAGAAATTATATAATGGATGAAATCCAAATATCACAAGCAATGTCTTGATGGAAGAATAGAGATGCACCATGTACTGGACATGTGATCTTATATGTTCTTGACATATGATTCTACCATATAACATGCATTGTGAATCCAACAACAGAATGACTCAAAAGTTCTTGGAAGAAGAACATATTCCGATGTGCTTTAGGAGTAAAACACAGAATCTGAATAAAGTCCATGATTTCAGTATATGAGGAATACTGAGGAATATACTCTAAAATATAGAAAGGATAATAGACTTGAATGTAATGCAAGATTACAATTGCAAGCCATATTATGGGTCTATATGGAATTAGAGACATCACCAAAGACATGAAAGAAATGTGAGAAAAATTCACGGCACTACAAACATAATACTACTTAAGAAAGTAGACGTATTGATAAAAGTTTAGCGTTAGAAGTATTGGACTTCTGGTTGAGTGTATTTCCCAGTATATATGACTAAGGATGAGTCTTCTAAAGACTGAACCAAGAGATCATTGGAGGATACTGTGAAATAATAGTCTCACTCTCCCGCGAAACTTATATCCAACCATTATATGATAATGAGTAGTATGTCAAAAGAGCTTTTGACCTGTACCAGTTGCAAAGGAAACATACGAATCTGAATTGGTGCAGTTCGTTGACGAAACCTCTTTCATGAGCATGCATGATCAATGAACACTTATGTGATAAGATGATTATGATCGGAAAAAATGCGGCTAGGTTATTAGCACTCTAGTGCAAGTGGGAGACTATTGGATATATGCTCTAGAGGCAAATAATATATGATTATTCCAATATATCTAAGCAAGTTCATAACCAGTTTCATACCGTGCTAGAAATGTGTCAGTGAAAAAATGATGCAGGTGTGGTATAGAAACCCCCAGAGTTCCTGGTTAGCCTCTACATCGATAACTAGTTCATGGTCAACATGATGGTCGTGGTTTCGCGATCATGGACAATTAAGTCTCTTGATTGTGAGGTCACCTCACTGGTTAAGTGACGTGATGAACATTACCCAAAGTAAGCATTACAGCATGATCAAATCTTGTGAAGGTTCAGTGTTGTAATTACAGAACGTGGTAGACCGTTCCTTTGACCGTGAGTACTTGCATAATTGCTATCTTCCCGGATGCTTTGACCTACATCCCACCACCTAACTGAAATATGCGGGTCATAACGGTTGTTTCTTGGGTATTCCGTGGAGATATGTTGAGGAGTATTGTTACAAGAGCGGGATTTGTCAATCCATATAATGGATAGATACTCGGGGCCCACTCGGTGAGATTCCATCCATAAAGCTGCAGCGTGTGACTAGGTCACGGGGATGAATATCACGGGAACGAGTGAATGAGGATTAGTTCAGAACGAGGTTGAACCAGACATAGGATGTCATTGATCGAATCTCAGAGCAATCCAGTATCGTTGACAAAGGGAATGCTATACGGCGTAAGGTCCAATCGGTGTTTGATATCCGGAATGCACAGGGGTCATAGGTCCCGCTGATGATCATTGACCGTAGCCTCATCTCGGTCATGACTGGAGTGTTCTCGGACCATAGGGTAACACACTTAAGGGCTCGATGAAATCGGAGACCTTTTCGGAACCATCGGAGTAACCAGAGAATAAAGGAAACGACATCGGAGAAGTACCGTGTTGAACCGAACAAGTTCGGAGTGAACCGGAAGGTGTTCCGGAGCACCGGGAGATGGAATATTATGTTTTAGTTATTAATTAATTGAATTAATAATTAAAATCAATTTATTTCTAATTAATATGTGCAATGGGCCTTAGTGGAGAAAAGGCCCATTAGGGGAAATAAAAGGGAAAAAGAAAAAGGAAAAAGGGGGGAGGCGCCATGGGCCCTAGGGCCCATGACGGGTGCGCCCCCTCCCCCCCCCTTTGGCCGGCCACCCTCCTTAGCAAAGGGACTTTAGTTCCACATTGCTAAGGGAGATGGGTTGACTCCCTCCCCTCTGCCTATATATAGATGGGCAGGATGCACATATTTAATACACAGAAATTCGTGAGAAAATAAATATTACTCCGAATTGAGATCGGTTTTCTCTGGTCTTCTCCCCTCCCTTATCTCTTTCACGGTGGGCTCCCTAGTGTGAGCCTATAGTGGAATTGAGGCTTCTCTGCTAGAATCGGAGGTCGTCGTGCTGCCGAAGCTCCGTCCGGAGGTCTGCTTCCGCCACCTTCGCTGGATCGGAGAACGGAGGTCGTCATCGAGTCTCGTACGTGTGCGAGTACTACGAGGTGATACGCGTGTGGCACTACACCCATTCGGGTGCTCAACACAGCCAGGGGGCTGTGAAACTTGATCGGCTACATCAACCACGTTTGCGGGAACGTTTCCCGCGCAACGGACTACACCCCGAGGTATGTTATTTCCGCACTCTTTTCCGTTACGGTAATACGGCTAGCTAGATCTTGGGTTATGCGAACGCTAGTTAGAAAATTTTATGTTTTCTGCTGCGAACCCCAACAGGGCAGGGGTGGCCGTCTCCATGCCGAGTACCCCTCCTTCCTCCCGCAGACTTCTGAATCTCGGGACGAGATTCTTTTGAGTGGGGGCGAGTTGTCACAACCCCAAGTTAGGTATGTGCTAGGATCAGAGGTACCTTGCATTCATGCAAAAATTTCAAATTACAATTCAAAAATGGGGAAAAGAAAGCCCTGAGAAATTAAATCAAATGGCCAGATAAAAATCTTTTTCCAAAAATCAATTGAACATTTTGAAAATTCCTATAAATGGTGCTGATCATTTTAAAAGTGGTTTGGGTTCATTCCCATACCCATGGAATATTCAAATATTCAAAAGGTGGCTTGGAAATTAAATAAATACACTATTTGATTTAAAATTCAAATTTTTTGAATTTTAAAAATGCTCAAATTTTATAAGTGGCTAGCTCTCTATTTTATGAGGCCATATAAAAAAATTGTGGCATTTTATAAAATGCCTAGCTATTTTTATTAGCTAGGTCAACCTATTTACAGAGAAAGAAAAAGAAAAAGGAAAAACAGAGAAGAGAGAAAACCTACCTGGCGCCTCAGGCGAAGGCCCACTCGCCTTGGCCACGGCCCAGCCCACCGAGCGCCTTGTCTTCTACCTCCCCGCCGAGCCAAGCAGCTCGGTGGAGGCAGAGCACGCACCGGGCGCCACCTCGACGCCAGGAGGCTTCCAGCCCCCCTGGACCTCATCTCCTCGCCAGGAGACGCGCAACGTTTGGCCGCACCTTTCCCCTCTCCTCGCGTTTGCCCTCCTCCTCTCTCTGCTTCGTTTCCAAACCAACCCGAGAGGTCGCCGCCGGCCACCGTTGTGCGAGACCGTGGCCAACGACGACGAAGAGCTTCCCCAACTTGTCCTTCAAGCTCCCGTACGTCGTCTTCCCCGAGCTGGAGTTTCAATCGGACCCGAGGCACCCTGAAGTCGACGCTCGCCTCGCCAAGTCACCGCCGGCCGCAGAAGATTCCGGCGAGAAATTGGACGCCGCCGAGCCCCCTCCGGCCTCTCCATGCTCTCCATCGAGCTCTGGTGAGCACCGCGCGTTGTTTTCCTCCTCCCAACACCCTTTCCGCGGCCGCTGTCATCGTGTTCGTCTAGGTCAGCCGCCGGCCGTCGAGGGCTTCGTCGAGGTCACGCACCAGAGCGCCCCCTTGACCCCCCGTTTGCTCCAGAAGACGCGCGCAAGCCCAAGCTACTCGCCAGTACTCTCCACTCCCTCTCTCATGGCCGTTAACCCAAGTCCGGCGAGCACAGTGCTCCGGCCGCCGCCTCCGTTGAAGCTGTCGTCGCCACATAGCCCCCCCTTGACCCCTGCCTGCTCCATCCGTCGCGGACGACCGAGAGCTACACGCCCGTGCCCTCCAAATCCTCCCCCGTGCCCTTTCTCACTACTCCGGTGAAGCTCCGGCGGCTCCCCGGCGAGCCCACCATTAGCCCCCCCTAATGACCCTCTTAAACCTAACCCTAGTCTATGACAGGTGGGGCCCCAGCCCCTAATCCCTCTCTGTTAAGTTAATTTAACAGGGATTAACCCCACAGTGGCTGACAGGTGGGGCCCCCTAGTCAGTTTGACTGGTCAGCCCCCCCTGCTGACGCAATAAATCAAAAAGAATTAGAATAACCAGAGAAAATTCCAGAAAATGCAATAAACTTTGGAAATTCATAATTAATTCATCCTAACTCCAAATATAGCAAATGATATGTCTAAAATTATCAGAAAAATACAAGTATTATGAATATGCAATTTGTTTTCATGTTTGACCATTTTTAAATGGGTGAACAGTAGCAAACATGCATATGGATCCTTTTCAAATTCAAATTTGGAGTGATTTTGCAAATGATTTTGCAACACCCTTAATTCCAATGGATTTCATCCACACATCAGAGACATTACTTCAACTATACCACATCACTTCATGATCAACATTTTCAAATGAAATTTCATGCATTCAAATGCATCTGAAATTCATCGATAAATCAAATGGAGTTTGAATTTGCATTTCAAATGCAATATACTCCTTTTAAATGGAATGCTCAACACATCAGTACCTTGAACATCACCATTGCAATCTTATTCATGTTATTGTGCATTGTACATTATGTTGATCCTATGTTTGTCATGTTGCTGATAGAAGTGGAGCCGGAACTCGAGATCAACCCCCTTCGTTGAAGACCCCGTGACTGAACCTCGTCAGCAAGGCAAGCAAACCCCCATTGATCATGTCGATAAAATCCCACTTCCCTCTCATGTCTCGCTTATGCATTGTTTAGGATGATCACCATGATAACGTTTCTATCGCATAGTTGAACCCATATCCTTTGCATGACCTATCATCTTGTCACAGTAGTAAGCAAACCACAATCCTAGCAGATGTAGGAGTTGGTTGATATCATGTGGCCCCTGCAACTGTTACTGCTTATTGCATGATTAGTGGTACAATGAGGTTGCTTATGATGTGAGTCGGGATGATAAACATGGTGTTGATGAAAGTGAAACGTGTTGGTGAATCTACCCTAATACAAGGTGAACGATGAGAGGTTGTGTAGGAGTACACAGTGGGTTGTCTCGTTGAACACCGCCTTAAGCCCGAGTTCTTGTGTGGTGATCCAAGAAGAAGAGTACAACCACACATTGGGCTCACTGACCCCTCTCGACCTAGTACCTCACCCCGTTCGAACCCCAGGAGTCGCATTAGTTCGGAGTTCTGGTAGGGCTGTGGAACGGTCTGCGAAGTGGATGAACGGCTTTTCAAGACCGGCTTGGGACCCTGCACACATCGTTTGAGGCTGTACTGGAACCTCGGCCGGACTTCCATACGGATCCCCCTCAGATAGGCGACTCTCTGGACTAGAACGGAGCTGTGGGCGAAGTGTCGTGGCAACATCCTCGCCGGTACCCGCTTGAAGGGTCCCACTCCCAGGCGGTAACTGATGAGTGTGTGTGTGTAGCGGTACACCCCTGCAGGGTTAACAAAAACTATTCGAATAGCCGCGTCCGCGGTTAAGGACTGCTTGGAAAGCTGTGCTCGATTATTAGACAACTTGAACTGGATACTTCTAAAACTCGCAAGATAAGCGTGAGTGCTATGGTGTGCTTCTCGTGGGGAAGTCGAGGAAGTAACCATAGTGGTGTAATTGGTTGAAGAGATGTAGTGGACTCGTGTACGCTTCTTACCTCAAGTCTGGTACTCGTAGTTCAGGATTAGCCAAGTCAAAGCTGGCACTTCTGCAAGTGAAACCCCACCTCCCTTTACCTTGATACATATGCATGAGTAGTATAGCTCCTATGTAAGTCTTGCTGAGTACGATTTTGTACTCACGTTTGCTTAATCTATTTTTTAGATGAACCCACCGACCCCGATGGTGACTTTTACCCGAAGCTTGAAGAATGAAGACTCAGACCAAGACCAAGCTAGTGTAGTCCCAGTCAGACGACTGGTTCCCTCGTGGAGGGTTTGTTTTTAGATAAGGCTTCTCTAAGCCATTTGTTAAACTTGTCTGTACTCAGACCTACTTGCTTCCGCTTGTCTGTTGTAATGTTGGATCACATGCATTGTGATCTCTGTGTGCACTCTGTAAGAGTTATTAATAAAGATGTATACTTTGTAGAGAATTGCAATGATACCTGCTTTTCATACAAGGCATGTGTGCTGCGTGTATGTTTATAACATGCATGTCTTTGTATGGGTTTTCGAGACCTTAGTTGTGATCTGGCGGGCGGTCTTTTATACACCAAGTGTCCCTTAGATGTGCGCAGCTTGGGGCATCGCGATGCGATTGTTCGAGACTCTGTCTTGTGCACACTTTGATGTATGATCGAGCCCGTCCTAGACCCCGACTAAGTGATCGGGCTGGAGTAAGTCTATGTAAGGGTTATAATACAATCGATAGTATGGTTGAGGCGACTTGTCTATGAGTATGGGAGTTCATCACCCATATCATTTAGACTTGTGTGCGGACGATGAGGACCCATTTCAGTTGATCATCCGGCCTGGATGGGATGCCCCTCACGTTCGATGCCTTCCGAGAACGTTCTGTGCTTGGCCTTGTCTGCTTAGACAAGTGGGTACGGTTCTCGGCTCTCCATATGATCGTGTTGTAGCGAGGCTTGCATATGCTAACCCCGGGTCCCGACAATCGTCCACTACTAGAAAAAAGTCTTGTAGTAGCGCTGGATAAATGACTACTAGTAACGCGGGTGCCCGCGCTACTACTATGGCGCTATAGGCTACACCTAACTGATATTAGTAGTAAGGGTGCCACCCCGCGCTACTACTACTTATCTGTAGCGCGGGTTTGGACCCTGTGTGGCTACTAACTAATTAGAAATTAAAAAAATCCATCAATGGTTGCTTCTGCTGGGCGTGATCGTCCTCTCCATGCATCCATGGATGATGCTGGTCCTGGAGGGGATGAAGTCGCCCATGGTGATGGTGCTTCTCCACCCAACTCGTCCCCACACCTCTCCTCTACCGCTCCTACAAAATAAGAGAAAAATATTAGAAGAGGAAGAGAGATATAGAGAGGGGTAGGAGGAGAAACTGACCAGTGGCCGTCGGAGTTGGAGCCGATGCCCGAAACCCTAGACAACGCCCGGTGAACTTTTGCTACTTTTCTTCGGACCTCATGTCCTCATGAGGCCATGTCCCCGCGAGGAAATGCAAGTGGTTGCGTGGCACATCTGGCCATCGCCATGGACAGCGCTCTACTGGATCTCCCTCTCCTTCCAGCACTAGATAAGGAGGAGGGAGGAGGGAGAGGGGAGGGGGTTGTGGTTGCAAAGGAGGTTGCCAGATTTGGGGGAGACGCCGAGGTGCGCTGATGACCCTCAACTGTAGGGGATCGTTTGTAGCGTTTTCTATAAATAAGAGTGTCGAACCCAACGAGGAGTAGAAGGTATTGGTAAGTGACTTTGGTAAAGAAATAGTTGCAGGAACTGAAAGATAACTTCTTAGGGGTTTTTGGATATAAGCAACAAAAAGGTAAAAGCGAGTAAAGTGAAAGGCACTGAGGAGTAACAAGTGGCCTAATCATTTTGAGCAAAGGATAGGCCTAGCAACTGAACTTATAAAGGCTAAAGCGTTCTTGAGGGCACACGGGAGAAATAGTCATGTGCTTTCGCCATATTTCGCATTGGTACTATGTGCTGTGCTGATAAGTGTTGAGTGGGTGGATCTATGCTAGTACACCCTCTAGACTAAGATAAGTGCACTCTTATGATTAAACACCTTGCAAGCATCCGCAAATACAAGATAGTAATTAAGGCAAAAGCCTAACCATAGCAATACGATCGTTGATCCATTGTTCCCTTGTGCAAAAGCGTGCGAACTGGGGTTTAGGTTTCTGTCACTCCGGCAACCCACTGTAAGCATTCTTTGTACACAATGCATTCCCCTAGGTCCTTAATAAGGCGAAGTGTTGAGTGTTCGACTCACACAACACCACTAAGAAAATAACAACACAACTTAAATATCAAACAACACATATTATTTCAACATCATATGATTACTAACAACTAGACTTCTCCCATGTCCTCAAGAAGTAAAGTAACTACTCACAAGAAATAAAAGAGATCATGATCAGTGGGGATAAATAGATGATAAACAATCTGGACACAATGATATTTCTCCAACAAAACTCAATAGCATTCATCACACGGTAGTAATCAACACCGGTAGAGTAGAGAGGATAGATAGTACGGATTACAACACAAGTTGAACTTTTGAGGTGAGATTGGATGCAGATGAAGATGGTGCTGATGTTGATGATGATATCGATGATTCCCGTGACGATGGTGATGACGATGGCGATGATCTTACCTTCCGGGAGGTGTTCACCCCGGCGGAATCTTCCCGCCGGAGATGTCTTTTCTCCTCTGTAGGTTTCCTCCATGGAGCGGCTGATACGGTGAGGATCTCTCACTCCTCGTTGGTTACCCCAAGTGGAAGGTGAGATGTAGCGTAGCAGCAAATTTCCCCTATGTATTTGCGGATACAAATAACTTTGCTCCCAACGAGTACAGAGGAGTTGTCAATTCCTCTGGCCTTGCTGTTTAAAAAGGATTAACGCAAGAGATAATGATAGTGATAGCAACTGGAAAGTAAACTAAGGATGTAAACAGTAATGTGAAGATGGACCAGGGTCCCGGGATTATCACTAGTGATGTCTCTCTCCCAAAAGATGATAAAAGTGCTAGCGAGGTAAACAAATAAGAGTAGGGCAATTGACAGGATTATGAAGGCACCGCAATGCTAACTATGCTGCAAAGAAAGGAAGGGCTCAAAAGCAATGGGCAGTGCTTATTGGCTTCTCGCCCTTCGTTGGTAGGCCCCAAGTGGAAGGCGTGATGCAGTACAGCAGCGAGTTTTCCCTCAGTAAAGATACCAAGGTTTGTCTCCAGTAGGACTCCAGAGATGATAAGTAGGTGTCAGCGGCGCAACTGACGCGGACCTGCACACAGACACAGATAACTTTGTTCCCAACGAAGTTCAGAGAGGTTGTCAATCTCTCCAGTCTTGTTGTTCACGAATGATAAAACGCAAGGGATAATGATAACAACTTGAAAGTAAATGCAGAAAAGTAAATATAGCTTGGAAACAATAATGAGGATATGGACCGGGATACGTGATGTCGCTAGTGATGTCTCTCTCCCAAAAGACGATAAAATTGCTATGCGAGGTAAACAAATTACAGAAAGGCAATTGACAGGATTATGAACGCACCGCAATGCTAACTATGCTACAAAAGAAAGGAAGAGGTTCAAAAGCACGGGCAGTACGCCAAAATAAGTAGACCGAAATCCATCTGCATCTACTACTAATCATCCACCTTGAGATATCTATCCAGAACATCTCGCTGGTATTAAGTTGCGAGCCCCACCCAAAGTGTAAACCCAAAGCAACAGACAACTGCATTAAAAAGAACTTTGGGTAAAGTAAACAATCCTTGTAACCGCGGTTACAAGCACCGTTGTTTTCCCCCTTGTGGCAACAACACATCCCCTAGACTCATGTTTCTATCACTCAAGCATGTCAACGGGGAGGCATGAACCCACAATCTAGCACAACGCTCCCTCTTAGAGTCACTACCTACTACTTGGCCAAAGAAATAAACAGCAACGGAGAGCGTGGAAGAATTACTTAGGAACAAAAATACAAGAGATAAGAACCAAATATATTACTCTATCACAATCTGAACATAATCTCATAATCCATCAGATCCGATCAAACTCAACATAGCAATAGGAGAAATATTCCAAAGGTGCCTCGATCATGTAGGGCAGCTCACGAGGTCTAAACAATGAAGATCAAAGAGGGGAGGAGAACATCACATAGCTACTGATCACGGACCCATGGTCCAAGGAAAACTACTCACGAGACATCCGGGGAGCATCCATGGTGGAGAGGAGACTCCCGGAGGTCAATCCTCCCTCCGGCAGGGTGCCGGGAAGAGGTCTTCTGGTGCTCCCGATCTTGTAAGCGAGGCGGCGGCGGAACAGAGGCGAGTTCGCGGAATAGGGTTCTTGTTCTGGAGTTTTCCCATTACGGGGGATAAATAGGCGAAGGGGGGCAGCCAGAGGTGGACCAGGGGGCCCCCTGGCGCGGCTAGGGGTGGGGCCGCGCCGAGTGGCCGCCTGCCCCCCCCCCTGGATCCCCTCTGGCCCCTTCCGGGCTCTTCTCGAAGCTTCCGTCACGCTGATTTTTTATCTGAATTTTCCCGAATTTTTCTGGCACTTTTTATATGGGGGAAAACTGAAATAGAAAAACAGCAGAAAACAGGAACTGGCACTGGGGTGCACTGAGTTAATAGGTTAGTCAAAATATGATCAAAAATGTATGAAAGTGTATCTAGATCATAGCAATATCACACAAAACATGCATGGAGCAAGCAGAAATTATCGATACGTTTTGGACGTATCAGGCAGTACGCCAAGGTAAGTAGACCGAAATCCATCTGCATCTACTACGAATCATCCACCTTGAGATATCTATCCAGAACATCTCGCTGGTATTAAGTTGCGAATCCCACCCTAAGTGTAAATCCAAAGCAACATACAACTGCATTAAAAGAACTTTGCGTAAAGTAAACAATCCTTGCATCCGCGGATACAAGCACCGTTGTTTTATCCCTGGTGGCAACAACACATCCCCTAGTCTCATGTTTCTGTCACTCAAGCTAGACATCAAGAGGCTGAACCCACAATCAAGCATAACGCTCCCTCTTGGAGTTGCAACAAATCACTTGGCCAAAGTAAATGACGGCAACGGAGAACATGCAAGAATTTACTCATGAACAAAATATAAAAGAGAAGAACCAAATATATTACTCATCACAATCTGAACATAGTCTCATAATCCATCAGATCCCAACAAACTCAGCATAACAACGGCAGAAAATTACAAAGGTGCCTCGATCATGTGAGGAAGCTCACGAGGTCTCGAAAGTGGAGGCACAAAGAGGGGAGAGGAACATCACATAGCTACTGGTCACGGACCCATGGTCCAAGGGGAACTACTGACGGTACATACGGGAGGTGTCCATGGCTATGGATGGTCTCCCGGAGGGGGTAGCTTCTCCCAGCAGGGTGCTGGAGCAGCTTCTCCAGGTAGCCCCGATATTGAAGCGGCGGTGGCGGAGGTACAGAGGCGACATCGCGGAAAAGAGATCGATATTAGGGGTTTCCACCCCGAGGGCTAAATATAGGCGGAGGGGGGTGTCGAGGGGACCCACCAGGAAGCCAGGAGGCCTCCTGGCGCGGCCTAGGGTGGGGCCGCACCAGGGACCCTCCTGGTCTCCTGGTGGTGGCCCCCCTCCGCTGCCTTGGTTATTCCGGAAGCTTCCGGGTCGCTGATTTTTTATATGATTTTTTCGGATTTTTTGGAGCACTTATAATGGCCGGAAAACCTGAAATAGAAAAACAGCAGAAAACAGCAACTGGCAGCTGGGTGCACTGGGTTAATGGATTAGTCCAAATATGCTCAAAAGTGTATAAAAGTTCAAGCAAAACATGGCAAAGTCACACAAAACATGCATGGAGCAAGCAGAAATTATAGATACGTTTGGGACGTATCAACATCCCCAAGCTTAACTCCTGCTCGTCCTCGAGTAGGTAAATGATAACAAGCATAATGTCTGTGGTGACATGCCACACAACCATATAAGAACTTTGTAAGTAAAGCAATCAAAGCATGCAATTAAATTCAAGTCTTATCAAGCAAGAGTCTATATTAGCATTGACACAAGCAACAAAAGAACAAAAGGTGCAAGAGCTCTCGCTGTCCGTGACTCGAATGTCTCCAGATGGTGTTTGCGTGCAAGCAGGGGACTGGGAAAAATAGAGAAAAAAGGTAGTTGAGAACAACTATCTACTAAAGTTTCACACTTGGTCTCCTTCGGATTCTTATCTTGACTCGTCCCCAGACCACTAGTCAGGTACAAGTCAAACTGATCCACTCCCTTTCGATATTTTGAGCACTCATGCAATGGATGAGCGTGAGCAAGAAAGTTGACACCTAAAAGGCGAAACAGAAAGAAGGTGGAGGAGGAAGACACAAAAGGTGTGAAAGGCTCACATCAATGAGGACAATCATAGGCGAGAGAAGGCCATATGATAGATATGATGTGAAGAGTAGGGATTGCCATGCAACGGATGCACATGTGAGCTAAAAGTTCTCCAAGGGAACTAGTGAGGGTGCATCTAACTTGCTTGCTCAAGAAGACTTAGAGCTCGTTTGAGGAGGCTCATCATTGGAATATACAAGCCAAATTCTATAGTGTGAAGGTCCCCACATAGCTATATGCATGATGATGATCTCTATGGAGTACAAGGGATAGAGTATGAAGTACTAGTGTGGATCTCTCAAAATGAATAGTAGTGTACCCCCTTCTCTCTTTTTATTTTTATTTTTCTCTTTTTTCTATTTTTTTGTATTTTTTGGTGGCCTCAATGGCTCTTTCTATTTAACTTTCATTTGTCCTCTTTGGGATCTTTTGATTTTGTCCTCTTTGGGATCTTTTCCTCACTTTAGGGGCAACACTCTATATTTTACAAGAATATAAGAGATCTTTCACACTTTACAAAGGTACTCACATAAAGAACATATAACTATCATGATGCAAAGGTATGACATGAGGATCAAGTCATGAAAAGGTGGATGTTGCATGGCAATGTATCTCGGAAAGGCTATGGAAATGCCTTGTAGGTAGGTATGGTGGCTGTTTTGAGGAAAGATATAAGGAGGCTTATGATGACAGAGCGTATCGTGCCAAGGGTTTGGATGGACCGGCGAAGTATGCGCCAACTCTCGAGGTGAGAAAAGGGCAATGCACGGTACCGAAGAGGCTATAAAAAGTATAGGTGGGTGGAAGTGTCAACTTTCGAATACTCACATTAGCCCGAAGAACTCATGCACTTATTATCAGTAACTCTCAATCTAATCAGGAGGTTCACAAAGATACAAGTACCCCGAGGAGGAGTGTATGGGGGTTTGGTTATCCTTGCGCATCCTCGACTCATGGTACGTGAGTGTACTCTAATATTCGAACCCTCCAGAGGTTAGTGATCCATCTAGTAGCTAGAGTTCTCAACAGGGGTTTTTGGTTTTCGAAAAACACAAGGATTTCCCAAAATACGACATCTATCACTAATAGGCTCGAGCTCTTGACACCAAAAGTTCAAACATTACTCTAGTCAATACCTCAAAACTATTGCAAGTTACTACTACAAAGAGAAAAGCATCTTCAACTACCTACTTCTAGTCAAGACACAAAACTCAGTGCAACAGGCAAACTCTCTAACAAGATAAAACATGCAACCTATAGAAAGTTCAACCTAAAACAAAATAAAAGCTCTAGAAAAATAAAGCACTACAACTAAACAGAGCAGCAGCTAAGAAAAGAAAAAGAACAACTCACAGCTAAAAGAATAAGCATGCAAATCCTATGAGAAGTTCTAGTTCAAGCGGAGCGTGTAATTCTCCCACACAAAAGAGTAAGCTGGGATCTAAATTGTTACTACAGAAAACAAATCAAAAACAAACCTAAGAAAAGTAAAGAGCGAGACGCTCCAAGGATAGCACATAATGCATGAAGTGATAAAAATATAGTGCAGCGAGGGACGAACCGATAATTGTTGATGGAGAAGGGGATGCACGGGGGCATCCCCAAGCTTAGACGCTTGAGTATCCTTGAATATTTCTTGGGTATGCATGGGGGCATCCCCAAGATTGAGCTTTTGACACTCCAAGATCTTCTTTCATCATCTTTCATCGCGCACTTGAAAACTCCCTTCATACATAACTCATTGTAGACTGATTAGAGAGGTTAGTACCCTACAAAAATAATTTTTCCTCTACTGGAAATAAAGATAAACTTGAAGAGCTACTGTTTCTCAAGATTTCCAAAAAGTTTTTGCAAAGAAAAATCAAGCTTAAGGTTTGAAAAAGTAGAGAGAGACAAAACGTGGCAGAATCTGTGAAAAACAGAACAGCACATAGAAACGAATTTTTTAGGGGTACTTCTGCAACTCAAATGAAAAAACTCAGAACATACGCAAGTTTCGTAATTTTATAGAGCACGCTGTGTAAACATTTCAGCTCAAAAATATGAACTGGGATTTTTCCATGATTTTTCTAGTCACGAGGACATAATCTGTTTTCTGGACAGCATGTCACAACTTTTACTTCCCTTGTCGTATGAGGCTATAAAAGGCACAAAGCTTAAAAAGTAAAGATACAATGATGTTGCTACAGTAGTAACAATCATCAAGACCACTAAGAACAGAAGAAAAGCAAAAAAGAAAAACCTAAATTCGTTGCGGGCTGCCTCCCGAAAGCGCTTCTTTAAAGCCATTAGCTAGGCTTAAAGCAGAAGATCAAGTTTTTTCAAGAGAATAACTAGCCCGTGTGACGGACTCAAAAGGTAACTTAATCTTTTTCCTAGGGAAGTGTTCCATTCCTTTCTTGAGAGGGAATTGGAATTTTATAATCCCTTCTTTCATATCAATAACAGCACCAACTATGCGAAGAAAAGGACGTCCCTGTTGGGGTTCGGGGCAGAAAACACAAATTTTTCCTTTACCTATGATATCCAATCCCAAGACCTATGCTATGCTGATGCAAGTAACGGATAGAGATAGATCACATACCAGTATGTAGTCCGTTAAGCGGGAAACGTTCCCGCATGAACGTGGTTGGTGTAGTCGTACCGGCAATCCCCGATGCCGCGCAGATCCACGATGACTCCTGTAGCCACCCGATCCTTGCGGACCGATGACGGGATTACGTCCCCGTCGGAACGTTGCTGATGAAGACCTCGCGATACAACCACGACGATGAAGTAGCACCACAAGTGTAGTGCCTCGCGGGATTATACACATACAGTATACCCGACGTCCCTCCGGGCTCCGAACCAGTAGAGCAGCGGAAAGAAGATGGATTCGGATCCCGATTCCAGCAGCACGACGGCGTGCGTATAGTGGAGAAATCCCCAACCCAGAGCAGCCTCCAAACAAGGGGAGTCCGCTCAGAGGAAGGAGAAAGGAGGGAGAGAGATGAGAAACTTTTCTCAAAAAATTCATGATTAAAAGGGCACCTCTACCCCTCCTTATATAGGCCAAGGAGGGGTGCCACCCCCCCTCCACTTCCGGGGTGGGACAAATCCCAAGGGGGGTGTGGCGCACCAAATAAAGGGGGTGGGCCCCTCTATGGCGCCATGGCCCATGGGGGAGGACTCCCTCTCCCCCTAATGGGCCCTATGAGGCCCATATGCCTTTTAATTCATTTTTAATTATATTTAAATACATTTTAATATTTAATTCAGATAATTAAATAATAAAACATATATTAAACATTATTAAATATATTTTGAACCTTTCAAAATACCCAGAACAACTTCCGGCCTTCATCGGAACAATTCCGGGCAGCACCGGAACAATTCCGGTGTTCTCTCCAATTTCTCCAGTGATCCCGAATCAATCCTTACTGCGTCGAGTACCCTTAAGTGTAACACCCTACGGTCCGGGAAACAGCAGACATGATCGAGACAATTCTCATTGATCAATGACTAATCAATTGGACCTGGTTACAATCCTTGATAGCCCCTGCGCTTCCATCGAATGAACTTCAATCGCTGTTGGATCCGTTAACCGTGTGCCTGTTCCTTTTGTCCCGTGGTACTTTGCTTGTCCGAGATTTGATCATCGGTATCCACTATACCTAGTTCGTCCTCGTTCTCAACAAACAAGTTTACTCGTTCCCGTGATATTACAACTCCGTGACCTAGTCACATGTTTGCAAACTTTATGATGCAATATCACCGAGTGGGCCCAGAGTACCTATCCGTCACACGGATTGACAAATCCCGCTTTGATCTATTTGCATACTCATCAACCATCTATTTCGGAATACCCAAAGTGCACCGTTATGGCCAGCATATTTCAGTCAGGCGGTGGGATACAAATCAAAGTCTCCTTATAGATGACAATTACGTATGATCATTACGGTCAAAGGATCTGGTCACTACGTTATAGTTATCGCAATGTCGAACTATGTGACTTGATCACATCGCAACACTTCTGGTGGGTGTATGTCCATCATATCATTATCCAATGATACGACTCCATTGTCAACAGACGCCATTGTCTCATGATCAGGAAACCTTGATCATCAATCGCCCAATGGACTAGTATACTAGGGTTAACTAGGGACCTGGTTGTTTGTATACCACACCTGTATTAATTTTTCCGCTTAATACGGTTCTAGCATAGTATCAAACGTATTATGAACTAATGGAATATGCTCGATAAAACATATTTTATTTGCCTCTAGGGCACATTCCCAACAGTCCCAAAATAATTAGACAAGAAGGCTCACACTCAATGTCCATAATAGTGAAATCAACGAGAACATAATTGTCATTGACAATGATAAGAACATCGTCGATCTTCCCCAAAGGTTTCTTTACGGAAGAATCAACAAGACGAATACCAAAAGAACAAGGATCAAAAGGTTTCAATTCAAGCATATCATACATTCTTTTGGGCATAACAGAGGTACTTGCTCCAACATCAGAAAGAGCATAACAAGAGAAGTTATTTAATTTGATTTTTATCATAGGATCCCAACCATCTTCTAGCTTCCTAGGTATGGAGGCTTCTAATCTAAGATTCTCCTCCCTAACTTTGATTAGAGCATTGGTGATATGCTCTGTGAAGGCAAGATTAAGTGTGCTAGTGTGGGGGTCTCTAGACATCTTGTGTAGGAAACCAATAACTTCAGGTAAAGTGCAGTTGTCAAAGTCTAGGTCACTGCTATCTATCAAGGAGGTAGTGATATCATTTAGGCTCGCTTGTTTGAAAGCCTCTATGTTCATAGAGGTTTCTTCATCTATGATTGAGGGGGTAGCATCACCATTGGTAGGTCCAGTGGGACTAGGGATGTGATGGGTGCTAACTGTTTGGACATCCTCAACTACTTGGATAGTGGCTACTGTGTGGTAAGTAGGAAGGCTCTTAACTCTCTCTTCTTCCTCCTTTTCTCTAGCCCATCTTTCTTTAAGTTTAGCCATCATCCTAATGTTTTCATTGATTTGTAACTGGATAGCATTAATAGGAGTGACCTTACTCTCCTCAAGGGGAGAGGTTCTAATTTTTAACATCTCAACATCAAGGGCTAAGTTATCTACCTTCAAACAAAGATTATCTAATTTAGCTAGTTTTTCTTCCACATTCTTTTTGAAGGCTTTTTGGGTAGTGATAAAGTCTCTAAGCATACTCTCTAGTTCAGAGGTGAAGTTTTTGGTGCTAGGATAAGTGTTGTTGTTCCCATAGTTGTTGGATGGGAAAGGCCTAGGATTGTTGCTACCAAAATTACTCCTATAAGCATTATTGTTGAAGTTGTTTCTAGAGATAAAGTTCACATCTATTTGTTCTTGAGCAACCAAATAATTTAAAGGAACATCCCGAGGATCAATAGGAGCTTGCTTGGTAAGTAGAGATGTGATAAGGTCAACCTTTTCATTTAGAGAGGAGATCTCCTCGACAGAATTTACCTTCTTACCAGTTGGCGATCTTTCGGTGTGCCACTGAGAGTAGTTCAGCATCATCTCATCAAGTAGCTTTGTGGCAGCACCAAGTGTGGTTGACATAAAAGTTCCTCCCGCAGCCGAATCTAACAGGTTCCGCGAGGTAAAGTTCAAGCCTGCATAAAAAGTCTGGATAACCATCCAGGTAGTCAGTCCATGTGTGGGGCAGTTCTTGACAAGCGTCTTCATACGTTCCCAAGCTTGGGAAACGTGTTCATTATCCAATTGCCTAAAATTCATAATGTTACTCCTCAATTGAATAATTTTAGCAGGGGGTAGTACTTCCCGATAAAAGCATCCTTGCACTTATCCCAAGAATCTATGTTATTCTTAGGCAAGGATTGAAACCAGATTTTAGCTTCATCCCTCAAAGAGAAAGGAAAAAGCTTAAGCTTAACAATTTCACCATCTACTTCTTTGTACTTTTGCATATCACAAAGCTCAATAAAATTATTTAAGTGCAAAGCAGCAGCATCTCTAGCACCAGAGAATTGATCTTTCATAACAAGGTTCAGCAAAGCAGGTTTAATCTCATAAGAAGGTGCTAAAGTAGCAGGTGGAGCAATAGGAGTGCAGATAAAGTCACTGTTGTTGTGACTAGCGAAGTCACACAACTTGGTGTTTTCATTGGAACCCATAGTAGCAGCAGGTATTTTTGGTATTTTTGATAAGGGACATAAAAGTAAAAACTAAAAGGTAAACTAACAAGACTAAAAAGCAAAGATAAAAGATAGTGTGCAACTCCCCTATCTTGTAGACTGGAGTCCCCGGCAACGGCGCCAGAAATTGGCTTGATACGGTGAGGATCTCTCACTCCTCGTTGGTTACCCCAAGTGTAGCGTAGCAGCAAATTTCCCCTATGTAGAGGATAGGGTTTGTCTCCCGTAGGACTCGCAGAAATACAAGAAGGTGGTAAAGTGAACAATGGCGCCGTTCACAACCGAGGGTTGCTAACTTCACCTGGACCTGCACACAGATACAAATAACTTTGCTCCCAACGAGTACAGAGGAGTTGTCAATTCCTCCGGCCTTGCTGTTTACAATGGATTAACGCAAGAGATAATGATAGTGATAGAAACTGGAAAGTAAACTAAGGATGTAAACAGTAATGTGAAGATGGACCGGGGTCCCGTGATTTTCACTAGTGATGTCTCTCTCCCAAAAGACGATAAAAGTGCTAGCGAGGTAAACAAATAACAGTTGGGAAATTGACAGGATTATGAAGGCACCGCAATGCTAACTATGCTGCAAAGAAAGGAAGGGCTCAAAAGCAATGGGCAGTACGCCAAGGTAAGTAGACCGAAATCCATCTGCATCTACTACGAATCATCCACCTTGAGATATCTATCCAGAACATCTCGCTGGTATTAAGTTGTGAATTCCACCCAAAGTGTAAATCCAAAGCAACAGACAACTGCATTAAAAGAACTTTGCGTAAAGTAAACAATCCTTGCATTCGCGGATACAAGCACCGTTGTTTTATCCCTGGTGGCAACAGCACATCCCCTAGTCTCATGTTTCTGTCACTCAAGCTAGACATCAAGGGGCTGAACCCACAATCAAGCATAACGCTCCCTCTTGGAGTTGCAACAAATCACTTGGCCAAAGTAAAATACGACAACGGAGAACATGCAAGAATTTACTAAAGAACAAAATATAAAAGAGAAGAACCAAATATATTACTCATCACAATCTGAACATAGTCTCATAATCCATCAGATCCCAACAAACTCAGCATAGCAACGGCAGAAAATTACAAAGGTGCCTCGATCATGTGAGGCAGCTCACGAGGTCTCGAAAGTGGAGGCACAAAGAGGGGAGAGGAACATCACATAGATACTGGTCACGGACCCATGGTCCAAGGGGAACTACTCACGGTACATACGGGAGGTGTCCATGGCTATGGATGGTCTCCCGGAGGGGTAGCTTCTCCCGGCAGGGTGCCGGAGCAGCTTCTCCAGGTAGCCCCGATCTTGAAGCGGCCGCGGCGGCGGTACAGAGGCGAGATCGCGGAAAAGAGATTGATATTAGGGGTTTCCACCCCGAGGGCTAAATATAGGAGGAGGGGGTGTCGAGGGGACCCACCAGGCAGCCAGGAGGCCTCCTGGCGCAGCCTAGGGTGGGGCCACGCCAGGGACCCTCCTGGTCTCCTGGTGGTGGCCCCCCTCCGCTGCCTTGGTTATTCCGGAAGCTTCCGGGTCGCTAATTTTTTATCTGATTTTTTGGAGCACTTATAATGGCCGGAAAACTGAAATACAAAAACAGCAGAAAACAGCAACTGGCAGATGGGTGCACTGGGTTAATAGATTAGTCCAAATATGCTCAAAAGTGTATGAAAATTCAAGCAAAACATGGCAAAGTCACACAAAACATGCATGGAGCAAGCAGAAATTATAGATACGTTTGGGACGTATCAGCGGCGGCGGAACTCCGAAAACTCTCCCTCTTTTAGGGTTTTTAGACGACGAGTGATATATAGGCCAGAGGGGGGAGCCGGAGTGGCCCCAGGGGTCCAGGCGCCCTCAAGGCGCGGCCAGGGTGGGGGCCGCGACAGGTGGCCTCCTGGGCACCCTGTGGCCCCCCTGTGGCCCCCCTCTGGCCCCTCTTTTGCGTGTCTTCTTCAATCTTCTAAAAAACATCCTTCGTCGATTTTCAGGTAATTTGGAGGTGTTCTTCTTCAGCAACTCAGCGTCCACTTTTTCCCGTTGAATCCTGCGTCTGCTTCTTTGGCATCGGAAAGTTGCAAACTGTGTAAATTAAGCCAAAACAACATAAGAATGACATCATATCATGGAATATATCAATGAATAAGGAATAATTACTATATAAAATAGTGATGCATTTTGGACGTATCATGCGCGCGAGGCCAGAAGTGACGGTGGGTGAGGAAGGGCATCGCGGGTGGGAGGGAGAAGGCGAATCGAGAGAGTGTGGGTTTGGGCCTCCGCACGCTACGTGCACACATGTGTTGGTGGGTCGATAGTAATAGCGTCGGGTCTATACCCCATTCTACTACTATGGCATGTCCCGGGGGCACGATGGAGACCACTTACTAGTAGCGAGGGTTCTAACCAGGTAGGGTGCCACACTTCCGCATAAACCCAACTTTCAATAACTTGGTAATCTCTCCTGCAATGAACTCATGTCAGTCCTGCGCTTGACGATGGACTTTTTGCTTCATGGTTCTTGCACCCGGCTTTATTGCTAGTATGATCCTCGTGATTTTTTTCGGTTGTACAACACAACTGTTGATATATCCCGCGCTACTACTATGGCCTATCCCGAGGGGCACGGTGGAGACCACTTAGGTCATTTTTGTTTGGGCTTTTGCTTCTGCTTTTGCAGCTTTTACACTTTGACCAAAAAAGTCATAAAAGCTCCAAAAGCACAGGCTTCTTCGCCAAAATGGAAAAGCTGCAAAAGCATAAGAAAAATTACAAACAAACAGGACTTAGTAGTAGCGTGTGGTTTATAACCCTGGCTACTACTATCAACTTAGTAGTAGCATGAGTTCTATACCCCTCGCTACTACTAATTAGCAGTAGCGCGGACCATATACCCCTCGCTACTGCTAAGCATCTATCTATAAGGTATTTCCTATAGTGGTCCGATTTGCATGAAATACGTCTGATTTATATAAGCTATATCCGAATTTGAATGAAACTCGCAAGTTTGTGTGGATTTAGCGTATTTTGGTTAATAATGATGAGTAAATGCGGCTATGGTTGGATGACTTGTTTCCGCATCTGCAAACGGATATGATATCTGTTTTACCGATCGGTGTTGGAAACACACTTACTTTATATCGAGCCTCAACAGGAGAGCGACTAGGGCGCAAGAAGCTGCCTCGGTTTGGAACGATATCCCAAGGGTCGGTGTCGGAGGGTAGCTAGCAAGTCGTGCCCAAAGGGTCCCTCTCCCTGCCTCGCGCTAGAAATATGTAAACATGGAACGCATGGGGATACTCCAAGCCCAGACAGCGATGGATTTGGATCAATATTTAGCATAGCAACTTAGAAATTTCCTCAGATTTACCTTTTAAAGTCCAACACAACCACATATATATCTGTCAAATCCAACAACCCCATCCATATGTGTTCATGACACACGGCGCGCTAGTGTTATGCGCATTACTATCACATCACATAGAGTACAGTAGTTGGGGAGTAGGGACTCAGAAGCATGGCCAACCAAACCCCAGGGATGCTCATGAAAAAGGTCCTGCGCCCTACCTCGATCTCAGTCTCAGGCTCTCACACATTTAAAAGCCCGCCACTCTTTCTACTAGGAGTGCACTCGAGCAATTGCACCAGCTACACAGCAGCAGCTCGCGATGGCTCCTCATGCCATGGCCATCCTCCTCCCCCTCATCCTGGTCTCCTCGTTCGCCAGCCATGCCTTCGCCGACGCGGTGCTCGGTCGTAAGGCGGCCGGCGGCGCCATCGTCGAGGACCCCGAGCTGGTTGCGGCGGCGGCAGGGAAGTACGCCGTGATATTCGACGCCGGCAGCACGGGCACGCGCGTGCACGTCTTCAAGTTCGACAAGCAGCTGGAGCTCGTGGACATGGGCGGCGGCGTCGAGGTCTACGACAAGGTATATATGCCGCACCAGCCACATAACATCTTTGTTCTCATCTACATATATGTTCTTGTTTCCTTCGCATCAATCTTAATTCGTGTGTGGGTGCAGGTGGAGCCGGGGCTGAGCTCCTATGCCGGACGGCCGCAGGAGGCTGCCAAGTCCCTCATACCTCTGCTTGACGAGGCCAAGAGCATTGTGCCTCGGTGGCTCATGAAAAAGACACCCGTTAAACTAGGGGTCCGTTCGTAAATACCTGCTAATAGTAGTACTATATCAGAACAAAAACCATTAGCTACCAATAAAAATGAAACTGCTATCTGAACGAAAATTACCAATGAAATGTGCAGGCGACGGCTGGACTCAGACTTATCGGAGATGACAAAGCAGAGCAAATTCTTGAAGCGGTAATTTTCATCTCTTAATTAAGACTCTGCCAGCACAAGCTTCATAAGAGTATGTATCATATATACGGAAATAGCTTTTGGATCCCGAGCTTCATGGCTCTCTTAATTTTTAAAATTCGAAAATCCAATTTTTAGGTTTCAAAAAAATTCTGAGCTCCAATTTCTAGCACACTACTATTCACTATTAAAGTACATTAATTCTTTTTTTTGTGTGTAGCTCACACCAAACCATATTTTATCAAGAAACTTTTCAGAAATATGGTATACACCTCAACGTTCATGCTTTTTTTTCAGAATTTTTCGAATCTCAAAAATATGTTTTTTGATTTTTTCAAAAAACGGGCTCACTAGAGCTCGGGATCCAAAAATCCCCACTCTCATATATAGTGCTATCTAAGAGAAAGATGATAACGCTATGACATAGGGCATAAAATGAGAAAAAATAATGCTAAATAAATTTTGTACACAGCTTCACATTGAGATTCTACACATAATAAATAAAGCAGTATATTCTTGACAGAGATAGGCACATAGAGCAGTATATTTTACTCATGTTCCAACAGCTGCTAAGATTTAAACTGGACTGACTGAACCCGATTCCTGAAATACAGGTCAAGGATGTCATCCATAGCAAGAGCAAATTTCAATACAACCCCAGTTGGATCAATGTTCTCGAGGGATCTCAGGAGGGATCCTACCTATGGGTATATAATATATATACTGCTCTACACAACCTTAATCACTCCATATATCCACACATATACATTACATACAAACGGGTATTCCGTATTTACCGATGTTACACAAATATTTTGCGTAGGTTGCTCTGAATTATTTGTTGGGTAAACTGGGAGGAGACTACGGCAAGACAGTGGGTGTGATTGACCTTGGAGGTGGGTCTGTGCAGATGGCATATGCCATCTCTTCAGACACTGCTGCCGCCGCACCCGTGGTGCCTGATGGGCAGGACCCCTATGTCACCAAAGAGTATCTCAAAGGAAGAGATTACAACGTCTATGCTTACAGGTAATTGGACCCTAGCTAGCTCATTTGTCATTTTACTTACATCTCGGTCTTAATTACTGCAATGCTACAAGGCTGTTCATAGCTTCCCTAATTAAGCTCCCTTTGTTATTTTACTTACATGGATCTTAACTACTGCAATTCTACAAGGTCCTATATAAGGCTACTAGGAAAGAAATCTAATGACGTTTCTATTTCAGCTACTTGCGGTACGGCGCACTGGCTTCTCGAGTAGAGATCTTCAAGGCAAGCAATGGACCATTCAACTACTGCATGATGCGCGGATTCAACGGTACGTGGATCACCTCCCCCCCTTCGGTTGAGAAATCTCATTCTGATGTAGATTTATCCTCGAATGCATGAAGGTAAATACACCTACAACGGAGAGGAATACGACGCGATAGCGCCACCACAAGGTGCAGCATATGAAAAGTGCAGGGAGGACGTCACGAGAGCACTGAAGTTGAGCGCACCCTGTGGAACAAAGAACTGCACCTTCAATGGCGTGTGGAACGGCGGCGGCGGCCCCGGCCAGGCCGACCTCTACATCACCACCAGTTTCTTCTACACTGCATCACAGGTTAATTACAAGGGGCACTGACTAACAAATTCATCAGCTGGATGCATTGTGAATAAGTGTTGGCGTCAAGAGCTGATGAACCTGAACCTCTCTCTGGCCAACAGGTTGGCTTGATTGACAGCGAGGCTAGCAACGCGAAGACCACCCCTGCGGCGTGGAGGGACGCCGCCGAGAAGATTTGCCCGATGAGCTTCAAGGAGGCAAAGAATGCTTACCCAAGGGTCCGATCCATCGACGCGCCCTACATTTGCATGGACCTCATCTACCAGTACTCCTTGCTCGTGGATGGATTCGGTAAGCAGCTAAATATAGATATTATTCTTCACTGTTCAATCTTGGCTGATGAATTAATGAAAATCTTGGCTGATAAATTAATGAATTTTATAGCAATGTGAGAGGCTAATCGATTAGACTTGGTTTAGCTGATATGATAAGGTATATATGTAGGTTTGGAGCCGACCAAGCAGATCATAGTGGCAGAGAAGGTGAAGTACGGGGAATACTTCATCGAGGCCGCATGGCCTCTCGGAGAAGCTATAGAGGCCGTGTCGTCCACAAGCCGGCTCCGTGATGCATGATTTAAATTGCTATAGGTGCCTCACAATAAGCTTCATTTGTAGCTATCCATACATCTAACGTTACATGCATGGATGCATACAAACGCATGACATCTCCATTTTCTCTGAGAAGTACAAAGTATGCCGAATATATTTGGATTGTGCACTGTTTGCAATCATATTTTCATTTGTGTTTCTTGAGCTACAACTTGAATTAAAATTAAAATTTGCTTGAGCTACAAGTACCCTTCTAGTGGCCATCCGATGGCATGGGAACAAACGGTGAAGCGAATGGAGCTGGCGATGGTAGGTGCTCGATGGTGGTGCACACGACTTGGTTGTATGTCTTCATGTTAAAGGCTACCTACATGACTCCCACCCTTACATCAGCTCGTCTTCGGTGTGTATCATCGTGTTCTGGTGATTATTGAGGTGTGTCTCAGTCTCACATCGGTGCAGGTGTTAGCACGTTCGACTTTTGTCCGCATTGATAGATCTAGCTTCTCAGCAAGCGATTCGGGTGTTGATCGGGGCACTGTAGTAGTACTTCTTCTATGGCAATTTGATGGTGGCAACAAGGGACTTCAAAACTCTAGGTCTGATCTTCACTAGTCGTACCTAGCAATGGCGATCTATGCTCCTTTGTTGAAGGCACTATGAGTTTTGCTTGGAGTTTCTCTTTCGGATGAAAGCCCATGATCTGCTATACGTGGTTGCATTTGACAATTACGGCATTCATACGTTGTTTCCCTGTTGAAGGTTTGAGGAACCTTCTCGTCGTCAATTGTTACCAATGGTTGTAGTAGTTTCTTCTTTTTTTTTTTAAATAGAAGCATAAACTTTGTCTCATACATTTGGTTGTAGTAGTTTGTTTTTTAAACGGAAGCATAAACTTTGTCTCATCCATTACTTAAGAAGAGAGTAGAATTGAGTTTAGTTTTATAGCACGATATTACACCACATGGTCGACTACTCGCAAATAATGAGACCCTAATTTTTTTTGCACCCGCCTTGATCCACAAATTTGCCTCCTCTATGATAGAATCAAACATGAGCGTCGACGGCGCACTCTTTTGACAGAAAACCTGTGCATTCCTTTTGTTCCACATCGTCCAAGTGACCATCATGGTGAGGGAAGTCAAGGCTCGTCTATCCGGTGTGCGAGCGCGGGTCCTATTTACCCACCAAGCCTTGATCGAATCTTCATGCCAAGTGGAAGTATTAATATGGTGAAGGTGAAGCTTGTCAATGACGAGGCGCCAAAGTCGTATGGTGAAATGACATTTGGTAAGGAGATGAGTACCGGTCTTAACCTCCCTTTTTCCAAAGGGGGTACGTCCCATAATTTGATCATCCTCGCTTGGTTAACGTATCGGTGGTCCAAATACGATCTTGGATAGCTAACCAAGCAAATATGGTTGTGGTAGTTATTGATCTTTTGCTATAGTGGATCGCTTTGATCTCTACAGGTCATTCTCTATTTATTTTTCCTTGTTGACTGTTGAATCCAGACGAAAAAGGAGAGAAAGGTGAGTCCCAGTGTATTTTTCCCTCAATACAATCTGAGAAACTGACAACTACAAAAGCACTGTTGGGTCCCACCACACGTATCCCAGACATAGAAAAGTAAAGAAGCAACATCATGAGAAGCAAACATTCTCAATTGTGAGTAGTGCTGACTAGTCTACACTATGAAGGGAACAAAACACAAATGTGGTATTTCTTCAGACACTACAACAAGTTTTCTATGTTCAATACAACTTTTTACTTCAGTAGTTGAACTATTACATTGGGGTGGGTTACATAAATCGCACATATATACAATCAGATAGTTGATCAACTTGTAAGATTACAATGGCTGCAAATCCCAGGTAAACACAGGTAGCTTATGAAATTTGGAGCAATTATGTATGCCAAAAAAGAAACTAATCTGAGCATGTAGATAGGTCGCCAGATTTTAGTGGGGACAAGACGTCAACAGTTCCGTGATAAGGCGGTTCACTGAACATCTTTCCCCAGAAGCATTTCATCAATGTCGTCAGTGAGTTGGCTCTAGGTCTAAATTCTAACCCCAGAAGGACACTAGGTGTGTATTGGATCCTTGAACCTTTGGGTATCCTTTGAACAATGGTAAGAAGCACATTAAATTTAGTATTTACATCAGGATCCTCTCCATGCATTTGCATCATCAGAAGCACTACAGGCTTGTGTCTGCGAAGGCATACCACCAAGGTCGCCATCCAAACTCATCTGTTGTACCTCAACAGATGATAATATTTTGATGCTCTTCACACAGCTAACAAACTCCCTGTCGACAAAGTTTTCCGAATCATGAGGGGTTGATGGGGGTAGGTTAAGAAAGAGTTGCAGCTAATACTTGATGGATGATAATGGAAGGGAAGAACTTACTCCCAGGGGTCATCCCCAACAAGGAGGATGTCGTTCTCATGATCAACATAGACTAGCTTCCAGTCCATTCTGTAAGGATCTTCGAGCTGCCCTTGAATACCAAACATGCATGCAAGATCATGCCGAAGTTCATCATAATTTGTATACCGTGTGATATCAATTGATCTTCCCACAGATCCACGCTTTTGAACCTGCAAATCAAGACAGTTTACCACATAACAAAATTAGTGCTGCTCGTAAACAGAATTAAGAATAGCTTAGGTGTAAATAATGATCACAGGATGCTTGGATTGTTAGGTTCGGACTTCTACACATCCAAACTTTCAGAACAGGACTTAGTGATGATCCAAGGCATAAGGATAATGTTTAGTCCTAGCAAAACAGTATAACCATGACCAAAATAGACATGGTATATGTAGAAAATGTTGCAAACACAACCTCCATGGAACACTTCAAATTTACCAAAAATTGTCACAATTGAGCAGTGGGTATTTAGGCTACATGACACACTCCCTGACCCTATTTAATTATTATTTTCAATACCTGATGCTAAAAGAATTTGCAGAGTAAAGCATTTGCGAAGGGTTGTATAAAACAGCATGATGTATCAATTTGCAGGGCTATATCCAAACCAACTATTACTAAAAGGAAAAAACATCAAGTATTTCTAACCATAATCCCCCAATACAGAATCAAGTAAACGTCCTAATGTTAATAGGCATATAAGACCAGTTGTGGTGTGTGCAGAGTGCATTAAATATATTTCTCAGGGCACTTCACAATTTATTTTTATTTATTTTACGGGAGGGCACTTCAGAATTTTGAGAGTGTGCACTTGTAGGTACTCCACTGATAAAGATATTCTTAAAATAAACAGTACCAACCTTAGTGAAAGTTCTCATCCGCTGTGTTTGATTATTCCACAATCCTTGGCTTGGCATTCCACCATCATTAACAGCAATATCACCTGAACAACCAGGCTTGAACGGAATGTCAGGCACACCAAATGACTGGGAACTGAATGCAGCAGAGGATAGCTCATTATCAACCTCCCTGTGATCCCTTTGTCCAGAAGGCAGATTGCAAATATCCTTTCCGGAACCCATCCCTCTTGATAACAGGGCATCTGGCATCAGTGAATCCACATTTTCGGCGATAAGAAAGTTATCTCTTGGGTCAACTTGAGCATTGCTGTCTAAACAAACCGGGGGAAAGGAAAAGCCTTCTCGTGGGCTCTCATCCAAACAAAAGGACGTGGCAGATGATGCATCGAGTTGATCTGAAACTGGGTATCGATTGGGTACAGGGATCGATTCTTTGCTACTCTGCATATCATTCTTGATTCTGTTATCTGGCTTGCTTTGAATTTCCTGAAGCAAGTTGTCAATATGTGGCGATGTTGTCATGTCATTAAAATTTCTGCTCCCTTGCTGTGCTCTGCTCAATGAATTCATTGGAGAAATACGACTAGCAGATGGAGCAGTTGAGCTTGATGGATCCTCACTCTCAGCAAGTGCTGACTGAGACCTTACAAGGTGCTGGGGCGTCAGAGATCCTGTGATGTGATTTGAAGGTGTTTGCTGTGATTGTTTGAACTGGACCATTGCATCAGAGCCGCTCAACTGGTGTTGCAAAATCTGTTGCTGGAGATATTCCTGGTTTTTCTGAGATAACTGTTGCATCAACTGGGACTGATGCTGCGGGTTCAGTTGAGATAACATATTTTGTTGCTGAATCTTTTGAAGCAGCTGGAACTGCATTTCTGGTTGTGATAGTTGTTGTAATTGCTGTTGCTGACTTTGTAGGAGAGCCTGCTGATATTCTGCTGCTTGCTGGACCTGTGGTGTCTGGCCTAGGGCTGGCTGCTGCAAAGAACACGAAGTTGGTAGACCTGGAAATCCTGGGCGCTGGGTAGGTGACTTGGGTAAACCCAACTGTTGCAGCTGAGAGGAAGATGGCTGGAAAATCTGGCTCAACATTTGTGCTTGTGAAACAGCCTGTACACCTTGGGGCTGTTGTTCTCTCAGCTTATGCTGCTCCATTGACGGCATACTTGCAGAAGTCTTCAACTGCTGCTGTGGCTGCGACTGCTGCCGTTGAAGATGCTCTTGCTGCTGCGACTGCTGCCGTTGAAGATGCTCTTGCTGCTGCTGCTGCGGCAGTGACTGCTGACGTTGGAGATGCTCTTGCTGCTGCTGGAGATGAATGGCATTCTGCTGCAGAAATTGCGCTTGTTGTTGCTGAACCGCAGAACTTTGCTGCGATGACTGGACCTGCTGCTGTTGTGATAGCTGGTGAGACTGCTGTTGATGTTGAGCCATTATGGGAAGATCCATTTTTGAACCAACCTGTAAGTTAGGTAAACCAATATTTTGGCCTTGCACATTGAATCTTCTCATCAGGTCTTCATTGCCAGTGCCCATCCCATCCTGCATGGCCATTCCACTGGAGGTCAAGTACGGCGACTGCACAGCTGGTGCACCAGCTGGTAGCATCTGAGGATTCTGCTGCATAGCCATCCACTGGACTAAGCTCAGGCCTGGAAATAATTGACTTTGGACATCTTTTAGGGCAAAGTCATCAGCAAGCCATGGCATGGCTTTTTTGAAAGCACTTTCAACCTCACTTTCATCATCTGCAAGTTTTATTAAGTTTGCAAGTTATACAGTGATCAAAGAAATGTTCAGAAAATGCTTGAACCTCGACCAAGAGGTTAAAGACATCTATTAAAAACAAGTATGTACTTCATAATTTTTTACTCATCACATGTTTCTACAAGCAAGAGCAACCATCTATTGCATGTTTATTCAAATTATATTTAAATTCAACAAATACTCCACACTTCTTGCTGTTAATTCATGAGTCGAGTTTATTATACACATGCAAGAAGTACCATATTTAGGAAAATACCTGCCCACTATTATACTTAAGTTCGCCATGTCCTAAATACTAGTTTATGAATGCAACAAAATAGAATGACAACACGATTAAATGCTGAAACGCCCAAAGGTTGTGACTGCCCCTTACTGCATTATTTCCTAAATCATATTACCATAGATACAGAATTCAGTAAGCAGAAGTATCTGCACCTGGCATTCCCGGCTGCTTAGGAAGTTTTGGCCTGAAAAATGGTGGTGGACAAATATAAAAAGGTGTGGCAACTGGTTCAATCTCCCATATTGAAACACGGGTGCGCCTCTCAGATGCAGTTGATTCATCCCAGCCAACCTATCTTGGAAAAAAGAGATCAAGTCAGAAGAAATACAAATATCATTTACATTGTTTCAGATCGTTCATATCTATAATATTTGTTCAGTGTCAGGGTTGACTTGTGTAAATGCAAACTGACGAATTGATGGAGATATTTTCTTACTAAACACAGCTGAGTCCTATGGATATGACAAGACTACGGAATTCAAAACGAAACCAGTGGCACACCTGAAGGTTCCGCCAATGAGAATTCTTCCACCGCACCGGATCCAAGTCACCGATACCCGTGATTGTGCCCATGTACCTTCGGACCCCCGAATCCTCAGTCTCGAACAGCATTCTGAACCGCATCCCAAGAGAAACTTGTGTATACAGAGCCTTGTTATATTTCGCTAAAGGAATGACAAATTCTGATGGGCTTGCCCTGTTCAAAAGAAATGTTATGAGTTTCTTGTTCTGAATAGCGCAGAGAGTGCATGCGGGATAGCAAGTAACTACTACACTACCTTGGATTGTAGAAAATAGTAAAAGGACTACTGTTTGCGGCGGCGTGGGCTGCTGCTGCTAGAATCCCAATGTGCATGCTGTCGCTCGATAAAACTGACGATGATAGCGCTGGTTGGGGTCTTGTAGCACGCCGTATGCCTAAGAGAAGCTGAGATTTCTCATCCCTGGAAAAGAAGTTTAGGATCCATGTTAACTGTAATTAGTTCAAGAACCCCGACACTTAATTTTAGAATTTGATGACACTACCTTATAAACAAAACCGAATCACCAGCTAAAAGCCTTTTTGTACTGACAAAGACACTCCAACCAGTTGTCAAAAGGTGTCTCTTTGGTTGACCTGCATGTGCATGTGCAGGAAAGTAGAGGGATAAGTACACGATGCTGCTGATTGACCAGCCAACATGTCCCCATGCAAAGACTGACTTAAACTTCCAAGAAAAAGGATGAATGTTAACAGGGAATACTCCCTCTGTTTCTTTTTACTACTTCACATATTAGTTTGATCTTAAGTCAAACTTTCTAGTTTATAAAAAGAATCAAGATTCACAAAACCGCATGATCTAAAGATATTCTCCGAGCAATTACCAATTTGACATACCTCGGAAAATGTGTCGGAACTTCCATGGAATGTCATGAAGATCCTTGGCCATCAGCTCTTGAGCTGGTGGTTGCATCGTAAAGTCCTATCGAACATGTTACCCTGGTAAGGCAGGTGTTTACCAAATCTGATAAACTCATACTTTGATCTAAGTTATTTCAAGCTTATGAGGTAATTCTACTTACTAGTGGTGGGAATATTTTTTCCGCTGCACGGCGTGGCACTGAGAATCCACCATGAGTACTAGTGTCACTCGCTGTCAGCGTCTTGCAAAAGAACTCCACCGGCTGCTTGTTTTGCTTCAGACCCAGTTCAGATGCCAGCATCGCATCCCGATCATACTAAAATGCGCATGGAGAAATGTTATGACATTTTCAAAGAAAACAAAAGGCACCGAAATCAAGAAATCGCTAACTTACTTTGTTAACAGGTTGAAGCGTCATCTGAGCATAAACTTCATCAGTTTCAGAATCTGCCTGTGCAAATAAATATCGTGTGCCCAATCAGGAAATCAGGAATAGAAACAAAATGCATGGTTACAATCATAGTAGAACATGGAAGGAAAATGAACACATACATGTAGGGTGAGACTGAGAAGCTTGCAGATCAGCTTAGAAGGAAGAGAAGGGTAATTGGGGATGATGTCCACCTCCTTGTGCATCGAAGCGGCAACCTGCCCAAGAAGGGGAACTTTCAGTGGCGTTCAAGAAGGGGAATTTTCAGAAACTAGTCATGATTTTTGGCACATTTCCAACAGTTGGAAAGATAAATGACGCACCTGTTCGCTGTGGCCCTGTGGGAAGTAGACGACAAGACTGCCCACCGGCGGCATCGCCACCAGAGGCCCGGAACAAGCATGCCATAGCTCAGAGTTGATGGCCTTCTTCTCCCCTGCTATGCAAACACACACTCGGTGATAAATTACAGTGCATCCACCAGACGTTATAGTACAATAATTATGCTGCAAACATTCATGCACAACAGTACAAGCCTAGTGCAAGATTTAACTGAAATTGGTTGCAACCAACCGCTGCAACTAACTCTGAATGCACGATACAGGAATGGCAACGGCCATGAATGAGCTTAGCAAATGCTTAATCTAGTAGTAATTGGTCTGGATCCTTGAGGAATTAAAGTGTTAATTAATGAAGTAGTGAGTAAGCAAGCATGGGCAAGAAGAAGATTCGCACCCTCCGGCGGGCCGGGCGAGACGCCGGCCGATCCCTGGTCCTTCATCCCGGCGAGATCCCGATCCAAGATCTCGCCTTTGGGCGATGCGCGAATATCCACCTCCACTTCCTCCCTCCTCCACCTTTTTTATCAACTAGAACTGGCCAGTGGCCACTGCTACTGGCTCGGAAGGCGCCCGCGCGCCTTTCCAGCTACAGCAAGCGGCACGAGGCGGAGGCGGCGGCGAGTATAAAGTTGGCGATCAGGGGAGGCGCGGCGGAACCCTCCGCACCGTCGCCGCACAGCTCGGCCGCGGCGCCTCGGCGCATCCAATACGCGGCCCCGGATCAACGCTGCTCGCTGGCAGCTTCTGGGCCTAGGCCGAGCCTCCTCGGGTGCTCGTCCTCGTCCTGGCGGCGCGCGCTCGGGAACGCCGGCAAAAGCGCGGAGGTGGGGGTGCCTCGGGACGGCCTGGGCGATTGTGGGGGGAGGGAGGCAAGGCCACGAGCGGAGGCCGAGATGGGAAGGGAGGGAGGGGGGGAGGAGGAGGCCAGTGGAGGGAGACAAGGCGGGTTTAAAAAATGGGGGTGGGGGGCGCGGCGCGCGGGGCGGCGTGGTGGAGCGAGCGGGGCTGGCGCTGCGGCAGCGGAGCCGCGGGAGGAGGTGAAAATAATATCGGCACGGGCGGGCGGGGGGCGCGTGGCGTGGCGGGGCGGCGACGACGGCGACGCGGTGCCGGTGGCGGGCGACGGCGACGCGGTGAGGCTGGGCTTGTCGGTTTGCCCGTTCGGGGCAGTGCGCGCGGTCCCGGGGGTGGCTCGAGGGGGACGCGCTGCGTGTGTTTTCGGGGGCGACGGGTGACGACGGCGGGTGCGCGCGCGGGGCAAGCTACTACTGGCTGTGACCTGTGGGCACGACGGACGCGTGAGGCGTGCCGGTACACGGAACGGACGCCGGAGAATGGCGTCTCCACTATGTTTGTTTGTTTGTTTGTGCAGCTTAGAGCATCTTTAGCCAGTTCGCCCCCCCCCCCCCCTCCCCAAAGCCGGTTTTCGTCGCTATTTTAGCGCCGCTTGGGGGCGTTCGAACGGCGCAACCGGCTTGGGGCGGCCAGTCCCTCAGTCGCGCCCTTAAGGCGGCCCCCATGTTCGGTCGAATTCAATTAAGTTTAGGCAAAATTGAACGAAATTTAGTGAGATTAAGCGAATTTCATAATATTTGGTCTTAATTTACATAAGTTAGAAATGAAAAACTACTAGGCCGTTGCCGTCCCCCCGTTGTCGCCGCCGTCTTCACAGGTACGCCTCCTCCTGCTTTCCCGTCGTAGTCGCCGTCGTCTTCACGGGTACTCGAGCCGCGGCTCGTTGCCCCCCTCGATGTAGTGAAGGACGGCGGGGAGGGTGTGTCCCTCCCCGCTCCACCACAGCCGCCGGCCGTGTAGGTTCAGCCGGCCCTACACCGGTTCCAGGCCGTTTGTGGAGATGATCTCCTGGTCGCGACGCTCCTCGAAGTGCGTCGCCCAACGGGCGACGTTGCCCGGCGCGTTCGCCGGGTCGGCACGCTCGGCCTCCGTCATGGAAGCGCTGATGGCCTGGACCCGACGGTCGAAGGGGGCCCCACGAGGCACAGACGCTACCGGCACGCCGCCGGCACTGAGCACCTAGCCGCGCGGCAGGCGCGTGTCCAGCGGACAGGGGTAGTCCGCCCTAGCAAGGAGGACCGCCTCATAGACAGCGAGGGTGTGGCGGTTGGCCATGAGGGGAAGAACGCGGCGAGAGGAGGAGGAGAGTGCAGGGTGCGGCGTCTCTCGGCGAGGCCACTTTATATAGCGGGAGGAGGCCTCACCAGGGCGGGACACGCGGCGGCGCGGTCGTCGGACCGTTGGGCTACTCAACGTGCCACATTGATTCCCTGCGGCTGGCGATTGGACTTGTCATCGGCGCCGCATTGAATCTCTGCGGCGGCGGCAGGCGCGGGGAAGCCGAGGCGGGAGGATGAGGACGACGCGTGTCTACACGCTGACATGTAGGGCCGCCGCGCGGCGCGCGCGAAACGGCACACGCATTTTCCTTTTTCACGCCGTTTTGTTTTGTCCCGCGTCCCCAAGCGACCCCAGCGCGCCGGGTCGGCTTGGGATCGCCGGACTCAATTTTGGCCCAATTCGGCACTATTTGGGCCCTTGGGGGCGCGACTGGACGGATTTCGTCTATCCGGCGTAAATAGTGCCGGCTTGGGGGCCTCTTGGGTGCGCGGCTGGAGATGCTCTTAGGTAACTTCAACGCAACAACACATATCGTTCGTTTTTGTTCGATTTGATTTGTTTACGTTTCACGCGGTCAGAAACTACGGTCCAACGCATCGGTGCAAATGGATGCGCGTCCATTTTCTTGTTTGTCCGGATCATTTTTGGTTTAAATTTAGACTAGATTTGTGTTAGCACGGACGCACACAACCGACCGTTATTATCCTTCTCTGGTCTACATAACGGCCACACATTCATCCTCATTCTCCCCACTTCTTCTCAAAAACCTCCAGCACTCTCGACCCGCGCCCCCGTCGCTCCCACCCCGCCATCGCCGGCCCCAAGCGGCCAAGGAAACCCAACAAGGAGGCCACGCCGGACAAGATGGCGCAGAACAGGACCTTGGATTCGGTTGAAAGAGTTGTTCGGCGGAAGGCCGCACCCGAAAGGAAGCGCAAGCGATCGTCGAAGATCTCGCTGTCAAAGCCAAGACCGCCGAAGTGGAGGCAGAAAAGGAAGTCATCGCGATGAAAGCAGCGGTGCGGGCCCTGTACATGGTCGGATACGGTCATGACCCGCCCATCTTGTTCATGGCTGTTGTCGTCATGGCCGCGAGCGGCACGGGATCATCCCAACGCACGTGCATATCGAGCATGCCGCATACCACACCTATGGCGTTCAGCTTGTCGACCATGCCCCGAGACAACTCACCGGAAGTGATGATCAAGGCCCCGACACCGCGTCGATCCCGGTTCCATCACAGGGGGGCATGGATGTAGACATCAACGGCATCCCCTTGGTGGCCAGTCCAGTGGGTCGGGGTCACAAAGGAAGCGGCCAAGGGAGACACCCATGGCCGGTTTCTCGGAGCCCCGCAACCTAATCGACAAAATGTCGACGCCTGCCAAGGCCATGGTCGAGACCGGCTACGGTTTTGGCCACTACACCGAGCTGCTCATGGACCAAATCATCTTCAACGGCAGCGACATGACCTATGACCCCAACGTGACCTAGAGTCAGGACGGGCCGTGACCACAGTCATTGTCATTTATTTGCATGATTGCATTTGTTGTCATGGCCATGGCCACGACCATTGCCACGTCATTTATTGTTTGCCATGATCATTGTGTGTAGGCATTTCAAGCTTTGAATTTTTTCAAGGTCCAACATGGCAACAAGCTATTCATCCTCACCCATTGTTGAACCATCATTTGCATATTGAGCAAGTTTAGAGAGCAATATGTCGCCCAAAAGAAGAATGAAGGGTCGGCGCCCGTGGTCGAACATGATGAGTATGAGAAAAGGCCAAGGGGACATAAAACTCCAAAATCGATCACAAGTGCGAGGCAGTCACAGTTGCCTTGGAAAAACCTTGAAAGGTTTCGTGACGAGCAAGGATATGAGGGAGGACAAAAAGCGCCAAGAGAAAAAGGAGCAAATGAAGGCGTACCTCGACATTCAAAAGAAAAAGCTTGGAATTGAGGAGGCCACGACAAAGATCGAGGAGGCCAAGGCAAAGGCAAGATCGAATGAAGTGAAGCTTGCTCTCACCGGAAAACAAATGGAAGATCATGAAGGTGGACTTGAACCACATTTCTCCAAGAAAAATATCTTGGTTCAAAAAGATGCAAAATAAGATGCTCGCTCCGGATGAATGATCGGCGGCGGTCATGCATGTGTGGCCTTGGTCGTTTTTTGTAGCCTGGCATGTGTAGTCGGTCGTTGGTAGTTTGCCAGCAAAAATTGTGGTCGTTGGACCTTGATAGTGTGCTATTTTTGGTTGTGAACTGGTGTGACCGCTGGCATGACCTTTTATTTCACGGGGTCAAAATGCATTCCCCCGTTGGGCGATGCGGCCATGAAGGTGCAGACGCGCCCGAACAATGGCTCGCAGACGATGCAAATGAACATAAAACAAAAAAAAATGCATGTTCGTTTGTGTTGGCGCGTTGAAGTTGTCCTTAGACATCCAACCATATCCCTAAAATGAACGGCGTCGGTGAATATTGATGCGGAGCTGGCCATTCGCCGGTAGTTCAATCAAAATATGGTAAATTTACATAAAATCAAACAGATTTTATTAAAATTCGAATATAATTTAGAAAATCCAGTCATATTTCATATAAACCGAATAGTTTTCATAAAAACAGAAATTTAACTAAGTCTGAAACTACGCCGACGATATGCACGGTGGCTGAAATTGACACTCGAACACGACGGCGGCCGGGCAGGAGCAAAGCCCATATGGTATGTTTCCCATGCTTTACTCTTCCTCTGAATCGGCGTCCGCTCCGCCGTCTGGCCGTCGCCGGTGGAAGCGAGGTCCACGATTGATGTGGGCATGCCTTCATTTGAGATGCCCAGCGCGGGCGACGTTCAGGAGGCCGATTATCTTGCATTGTCATCTGCGATCGTCTTGGATGCATCCGTGTTCACCTCGGCAAGGGTTGCGTTGTAGCTGACGCAATCATGGCAAGCGAATCCGTAGAGCGTTCGTTGTTGCTCAAAAAAAATATTAATGTCTACGCCGCCAAGGCTGCCTCACTCGTCCTGTCACTGTAGATTTAGGTCTCCGTTTGCCGGTGCTGCTCGAGTAGGTACATGCTGTACCTCCCAGGAAGTGCTACTCTCACGAGTACTTACATTTTTCTCTTTTTTTTTTGAGTGGATCTCGCGAGTACTTCCGAAGTGAATGAGATAATGTACTCTGTTCTCGCAAAAGAAAAAGAGATATACTCAGCTTCTGGCCCGCGAGATCCTGCCCGGGAAACGAACGGCGTGGCAGGGGCGTCTCGGAACCCGAGCCCGGATTTCCCCGTCCGTGCAGGCGCAGGCGCCGTGCCACTGCCGCTGCTCGCTACGCTACGCGCCGCCCGGGTCAACGACGCACGCTACGCGTACTAGTAGCCCCGACCCACCTGTCATCTTGCGCCGGAGAGCAGCGCGGTGGCGGGCACGCAACCTGACTGAGCCGGGCGCGCGCACTGGGGCCTGGGGAGTGCGCCGGAAGCAACGCGACGGCGGGGCGTGCGTGCGTGTGGCATCGGCATTCCGCCCATGCCATGCGGTGCGCGCGCCTCGACCGGCATCACGCGCGCTCCGCTCTAGACGGTAGTAGTACAAGTAGCCCGCCTCGGGCGAAGATGCTTGGGCCCAAGCGCAGATGCTTCCCGTAAACCGTGCCAGTGGAGGAGTATCCTACGGTCACCGTGCGTGCGAGTCACGTCATCCCTGTTACGTACTCCTCCTGGTTTACACTCAAACTCCGGGGAAGAGTTTTATCGTTAACTCCAGGGAGCTAGGCTAGCTAAGCCAGAACAGCCGATGTCCCTATGGTCAACACCTCAGAACTTGAGGGAGGGAGGGAACACACTGCCTGCATTAGACAGGAGCAAGTGTCGGACCCATGCTTCCTCTCCTTAACCCTGCCTGTAGTTGAGCCATAGGTCTCCTCCTTAACTCTTGTGTCAGTTGATGATGATCTTAAACCATGTGGGGAAGATCAATCATCGACCAATCGGCCCCATGCATGATTAACCAAACGAATTAACCCCTCCTTCCTCCCAGCTTCCCGCCCCACGTGACAAACTGCAGCTTCTTAGCTGGAGAACAGATGGATCAAGAGAGGAAGTAAGCATATCTTACTCCAACTAATCATCCTGGTCTAGCCGGTAATGGAGGACCAGTTCCGGACCCTTTGGTTGTGTCCCCCCTAACCCCAAACCGTACCTAGGTACGAACATGCATGATGCTCCGTATTAATCTCTCTGTTGCGCGCTTTACACTGTGTTAGCATGGCCACTCCTACTAATTAATCTCTGATGTTCAAGGGACTGACCGACAGGAGATGACACCCGTAGGCACTTAACTAGAGCACAAAATCACCTGTAGTGGAATCCACGCACAGCAGAAAGCCCCTTGTCGAGGACTGGCCGGTTGTTCCTACACATGCATGCAAATTGCAAAAGATTGCTGGGCTTTGTTACGGTCCTAGGGCATGCATGCATGCACATGCAAGGATTCCACATGCTTGTTGAGCTTTCGATGGGTGCGCACGCACGTCCGAGGATTTCGTACACATGATCGATCGATCGATCGATCGGTGCAGAGGCTAATCATTGGTTAATTGTGAGGGTGTCATGTCATGGCCAAGCATAATGGAGCCATGAACCAATTAACCACGGAGCTCCAGAGGGTCCAGCGCCAGCATGTGGTGTGCGGTTGGACAATGGGCTAGCCCTGGTCCAGTGGATCCAGAGCAGGGAGCCGGCAGGGCATGTGGAGGAGCCAGTAATGCCATGTGCCATGCGTGCATGTAGATGTAGATGTATACGCCCAGTGGCAAGAGGAGCCAGTAATCTACTCGTAATCTACGTACGTATCTACACAGGATCGATCCACCTGTGTTGCAGGCCGTTTCTATGTTTCAACGTATCGTACAACAGCTGCCACGACGTGTACACCACTGGACAACTACGTACGTATCGTATACCTAGTCTGCTGGGTTGCAGGCCGTTGCTATGTTTCATGCTGGATGTAGGGGCCGGGTTGACCTACTCTCCTTATGGTATACGTATGACCGTATGTATGTATGCGGCCGTGTGCCCTGGAGTACTGCACTTTGTGCTATGAAAAAAATGAGACAAGTACTGCACTTTATATAAGTGTTACTCTACTTTTATATAGACCTGCCGACGAGGCTTCACGTGAAGGTCGCCAGTGTTAAACGTTCAAAAAACAAAAAGTCGCCAGTGTCACGTACAAACTAGCCACGGGACCTTACCCGCAAAAAAAGAAAAAAAACTAGCCACGGGACCACCCGCAGCCGCACAACTGATAAAAGTAACTGTCCACGCATAAAAAACCTGATAAAGGTAACTAGTCCAGCGTGGATGCACCTCCCCCTCAAAAAAAAAAGCGTGGATGCACCTATATGCTCATTAGAAAATAGAACATCTAAATTTTCAAATGGTATTTTTTAATAATATATAACACGTATTATGTTGTCAAAAACGATTTACGAATATGCGCAAACCCTATACACCAGAATGGAGGTAGCATATGACATTTTTTTCTCCCCCCTTCCTTGATTAGGTTTCTCTTTCCTTGTCATCACTATGACGGTCAGGGCATCCATCCCCTTCAAGCTTCGCCGGTGAGAGTCCATGGATCCACCTCCCTTCTGCTATCCGCTTAGGTTATCGGTGGTGGGGAGGGAGATCTCGGTGTCTTGGCTCCAGCTTGTAGTTTAGGTTAGGTTTTTTTTTTGCACATGGATGACATTTAGGTGAATAGCGACTATTTGTTTGGTTTTCGAGCTCCAATACTCCTAGAGTTCGTGAAGGAATCGGCGAAACTCCAGTGTAAATTCCCGTCATCTCTTTGGGGAGTCAAGGTTGAGGTTTTTCCGCCATGCTCCCCACGAAAACGAGATTTGGTGTCAGGTGCTTCATGTGTCATCGACAACGTCAAGCGAGCTCTGATAGGGGAGCGGCGACATCGATACATTCTGGCAATGATAGTGATCATTTTCGTGGTGCATGTTCTTTATTTAGGGTGCGATGTACTTCTTATGAACTTGTATGATAGATATGGGTTGTTTTATCAAAAAGGTGCAAGTGTACAATACATGTGACAGAGTTTTGACGAATTAGCTGTTGTGACGTTGAGTAGTTATAATGGGTAATATAAGATACTCTCTCCGATCCATATACGTACATGTGCAACATTTTGTTGGAACCGTCCATTTGACATATTGTATTATCAGTGTTATTTGATGAGATCGGGTGAACCCCTTAACTCAAAAAATATATGGTGACGAACTAGCAGCGTGTACGCAAAGGGGTCGACTCGTCGATCCAACTGCTGGGAGGTGAAGAAATCAGACCCCTGCGGCCATACAATTTGATAATCCCTCATTCACAATTACTCGAAGTTTTGATGTTTTTGGAGTATTTATATTTAATTAAAGCGCGTGGGTCCTATTGGCGGGGACAGTCGGACAGATAACCGAATTGTTTGAGAGAGAAGTGTCTTTTGAGCCGCAACGAATTCGTGCCTGCCGGCCGGCTGGTCGTCGTCGGCTGCCTTGGAGTTGGAGTTGGATATCCCCACCCCAACCACTGGAGGTGCATGGAGGGGTCTCTGAAAACCCGTTCCACCAACACCGTTGTTGACCGGACGGGGCCTGGGTGGCCATGTCGTCCCATGTGTCTGCAACCATCACCCATGCCAATGCCGCTGAGCTAGCGCTCTCTCGAACGTACGTACTGTACGCGGGAGAGGTCCACACGAGGGATGGATGATGGATCCATCATCATCAGCTGGCCCTGGCCATGGACCGGGAGCTCTGTTGGTTCGTTCGCTCCAAAGGAAGGAGAATCGATCGAGGGGTCCCGGACCCTGCCTGTGTGTGTTAAACACTGCCGTTGGCATTCACTGCAAGTCTGCAAGATAGGGTAGGGTAGGGCCTTTTGGAGTCCGGCTGGGTTCAGGCCCTCTCTAGGCTCTACTCTCTAGCGGCGTAGCCGTTGCTAGGTCCAGTGGGTTCATGCATGCATGACAGCATGAGCCAGACGTGGTGGAGTACGTAGTGCGAGCCGCGTCGCACATGTACAAGCGCCAATGCGAGTGACACGTCTGAACCACGCATGGTCTCGTCTTCGCCATGGATGCGCATGCATAAATTCATCTGCCCCGTCCTGAGATCTCACGTCTTGTCCAGATCAACCCGGGGAGTGTGGATTGCGGAGAGTCGATGTACGTGGGAGTTTCCATGTGGCGAGAGTGAGACAAACAAAATTTGAGAAAGGAGAGTCACCCCGTAATGATGCAATTAAGACATGACCACGTGTCATGAGAGACGCAGAGTCCACACGTCATTTCAAATTTCTTTGCCGTGAAAATCTTATGGACGACCCATCGATCCGTTTGATTTTTTTTAAACGTAGATGTTTGCATATACTCACCCCTATGAACGCAGACACGCAAACCCTGCCTCTATAAACATTTTCACAATACTGAATCGGCGCATCATCTTGAGATTGACGAAGTTACCACCACTACTGAAAAAACCTAATTTGCTAAAAGCCTCGTAGTCGACGAAAACGTCTCTTCTAACTAAAAGCATATCGCCAGGATTTTGCGTCGCATCAAACGGCATCCTTTGCAACAAGGACCGTAAAGTGCTCAGGAGCTTTGCACTATGCACCTTGTGTCACCAGATAACACATGTACCTTTGATTATCCATTGCAACATGCAGCGTATTGCGGTCATGTATTGCAATATGGATCATGTTGTGGTTACATCGTAGGCTTTGATGTTGCAACATGGATCATATTGATGTCACCCATTGCAACATGTATCATGTTGTGATCTTCTATCTTCAGCAACGAAGGTCGAGGAGGAAGCTCACCCAACTCTGCCTGTTACAACACGACACATCTGGCGAACATCACCTCTATCCATGATCTGATCTCCGCATCAGCAGGGTGATACCCGCTCGTAGCTTTTCCTCCCTAGCTCTCCGCACCTGCCATCATCCATGGGAGGAGGGGATCTTCTTCTCACCTCCCCCTAGAAGGGGGAGGATGTAGTGTATTTTCGGAGAGGAGACTTTGTGTGGAGGCTGTTGTGATGGGGGGAGAGGGGAGATGCCCTTAACTGCGAGATCAACGACGATTCTCATCGGCGTGGTCTTGTGGGGACGAAAATGAATGTATCAAAGGGAATTAACGTTTAATCCTCGAGAGAAAATGTGGTTGCGCTTGGTTTTGCCGAAGGGATAAGGAAGAAGAAGGGGAAGTGGTGGCTGGACCCACAATGCCATGTCTCAAACACGGGGCAGTCGATTTCTCTAGAAATCAGTTGATGGGATTGCAACAGAGGTCGTGTTGCGCTCGAAAGGGTTGTAACAAGGCTCATGTTGTAAATCTAGACTATGGGGGTGAGGTTGATGCGGGTCATCCCAAAAACTAGGATCTGACGACCACGTCGATGCGCGAAGAGTTATCATTCGGATGCTTCTAACTGCTTCCCATTTTTTAAGCACTCGAACAACACATTTTCACTTTGATTCTTGTGGAAGCCGAGCCATTAATCGTCTACTCCCAATTTGCAAAAAACCTATTTCATTTCAAGAATGTAATCTAAAATCTAGTCGTAAAAATAGAATAATACATGTGCATGAAACAGGTACAATGAAACCTCTGGTCATTCCGTTAAAAGTAATGAAATTTCAAATCTTCGTCGTCCATCGGGATAGGACCGACGACCCATTAGGAAAATCTACTCAGATCGCGAAATGGGCTAATGGAAGATGGGCTTCATGGAGCCTGTATTCACATGAACACTGCAAAAAAAGTTATTTTTTATCCATACCCATATAAATATATATAATTTGTACATGGGAATTTTTGCAATAATATATTTCCATAAGTGGATTTTACAAAATAATACAAATATGATTATGGTCCAAAATATTGTTGTTTTTGAGCTAAATTTTCTGTGCGCAACTTACAAATCACCATATTTTTGAACAAAATTTTACAGATTCGTAATGAATATGCACAAGTTTTCAATGAATTAGTTTTTATTCTTGTCAAATATATAAACATGGTTTCATTTTTTAATTGGGGGCCCTCTTGAGAAACTTCACACTCAGTGGAAGTAGTGTATGATACACCGAGCTCATATGAGCTCGGTGAAGTGTAAAATTGAAATAAATAAATAAATAAATAAATTCAATAAGTTCTGAATTGTTTTGTGTCAAACATTGAAAAAAAATTGAAATGCTTGTCAAATTTTACCACGAAATAACGTTCGTGGAAGTCAGAGAAATAAAACAAAATCAGGACTTCAAAATACTTCAAAAAATCGATTTTTTTGTTGCGACTTCCACAAATTTCATTTCGTGATGAAATTTCACAACCATTTCAAAAGTTTGATACACAAAAATCAGAATTGTTTGAATTTGTTTTCCATTTTTTCGATTTTACTGCTCATACCAGGTTGATAATAGGACTTTCCCAATCACTGGCCCTTGTTCTGTAGTACTCCCTCCATAAAAAATATAAGATGGTTTTTGGTTTAAATTAAATTATAAAATATCTTACATTTTGATACAGAGGCAGTACCACAAAAAACCGGTCGTTCTACTTGCATCTTCAAAAAAGTTCTGTATTTGTTGTGAAAATCTTCCTGAACGCCAGGGCAAATGGGCTAGCCAACTCGGCAGGAGGGGTTTTTTCTTTGGTTTTCTAGTCAATGTCTCTTCCAAAACATTGACTTTTGTTTTCTTAGAGCTAGATACTTAAAACTTGTTAAATTTTACAAAAATATACTTTAGAAAACTGTTTAGTATATGGTTTTGAATAAAGTTTTGTTTCTATTTAAAAAACTTCATCACATAAAAAAATGATTAGTGAGTACAGAATGTTTTCAACCTATAACTAAAAAAGTTCATCATATATTAAATAATTTTTCATTTTTTTTCACCGTATATTACCAAATAATTCACTCATATATTAAAAATAATATCCAATTTATATTTGAAAATTTTCATCGTATATTACAAAAAATGTAATGCTGAAAACTCTATAAAAAATGTAAAAGTGCAAACACACACGAAGAAAAAAAACCTTAAAGAGGAAAATAAAAAATAAAAAAGGGAAATAAAATCATAGGAGATTAGAATAAATACAACGGCAAGAATGAAACCATGTCTCTATAATCGAGGGGCACCGCCGGTCGCAATGAATCTCTTAAGCTGGAACTGTCGCGGTTTGAGTAACCCCGCGACAGTCCGTGAAGCGCATGAATTCACCGCTAAATTTACCACGGTTCTCTTCGGTTTGAGTTAAACACAAATCTCGAAGGAGAGAGCTGAAGCTAGTGCGGGTCAACTGGGTTTCAGTAATTCTTTTGCGGTGGCGAGTTCTGGCAGAAGTGGAGGCATAGTAGTTTGCTGGAATGATGAGTTTGAAGTGGAGATTCTCAGTTCAACCCGGTATCATATCGATACCGTGGTAAAGGGGCTGGGGGATGGCTTGGTGAGAGTAACTTGGGTCTATGGTGAGGCGCAGGTTGCAGAAAGATACAAAACCTGGGATGACCTGAAGAACGTAGCAGCAGCTTCGGGTTTGCCCTGGTTAGCAATTGGAGATTTCAACGAGGTGCTGCACCAGCAAGAATTCATGGGGGCGGGACCTCGGTCGCAAACGCAAATGGACGGGTTTCGGGATGCTTTGGATATTTGCGGATTGATGGATATTGGTTTCAAAGGCAGCCTATGGACGTATGAGAAGAGGGTGGTGGGAGGATCTTATACCGGGCTAAGGTTGGACAGAGGTGTAGCGGACGCCCAGTGGTGTCTCAAGTTTTCGGAGGCTGAACTGACAACGGAGGCGACGGCTTGTTCAACCGTGGAGGTATGAGTTTATGTGGGAGCGGCATGAGACTTTTGAACAATTTTTTAGCACTCAATGGGATGAATCAGGTGCGGACTCGGCAAGCCAATTAGGCAGCAAGTTGGGATCTTTATCTTCACACCTCCACAACTGGGACAGAGTGACGTTCGGGAATGTTCGAGCGCAGATACGGTCATTAAAATAGGAAGCGTCTATTCTCCTGAATATGCCGGGGCGGCTGGGCCCTTCCCATAGAGAGATCAAGATCCGTGAGCTATTGGTTGAATTGTACCACAGAGAAGAAATTCTAATGCGCCAATGATCAAGAGTCGAGTGGTTCACGGCTGGAGACCGGAACACGAAATACTTCCAACTCTGAGCGGCTATGAGGAGGAAGAACAAAATAAAAAGACTCCAGGACGAGATGGGCGAGATGATCACGGACGAGACGCAGATGGAACAAATGTCTACTGATTTCTACAGAAATTTGTACTCCACGGAGGGGACGGTGGCATGGAAGAGGTGCTCGAAAGAGTCCCTGCAAAGATTTCAAATGACATGAAGGCCCTCTTGGATGCGCCATATACTCCGGATGAAGAGTGAAAGGCTCCTTTTCAAATGCCGACAACTAAGGCGCCGGGGCCGAACGGCTTCCCGGCTCATTTTTTCCAGCGACACTGGGGGGTCTGCTCTGATGAAGTTACAAGTGCAGTTCTGAAAATTGTGGAAGGACTGGAGGACATGACATCTATTAATAAAACATTCCTGGTGTTGATTCCAAAAGTGAAGGATCCTACCCTTCTCTCCCAGTTCCGACCGATTAGCCTTTGCAACGTCCTATACAAAATCGCCTCTAAGGTGATTGCAAACCGGCTGAAATTGGTCCTCCCGGATATCATCTCCAAGGAACAATCTGCATTCGTGCCTGGTAGATTAATCACAGACAACATTATTGCCTCCTATGAATGTCTACATTTTATGAAGATAAATAGGGCGGCAGTGCATCGACATGCGACTTTGAAGTTGGATATGATGAAGGCGTATGATCGAGTGGAATGGCCATATCTCCAGGCTATTTTGTTGAAGTTGGGTTTCTCACACAAATGGGTCTCCACCATCATGGGCATGGTTAGCTTGGTCTCCTATAGTGTTTTGTTCAATGGTAAGAAGTTGGAAGATTTCAAGCCTTCGAGAGGGCTTCAACAGGGAGATCCAATATCCCCTTACTTGTTTCTTTTAGCAGCAGAGGGCCTCTCGTGCCTCTTAAACTCTCAGCTTCAGTCTCCCAATCTTGGTGGTCTCAAGGTGGCTCCCTCGGCGCCAACAATAAACCACCTCTTGTTTGCGGACGACAGCCTGCTGTTTTTTAAAGCTACTAGTGAAGGGGCTCATGAGGTATCAAACCTGTTGGAGCTTATTGCAATGCTTCGGGACATCGTATCAATCTGGCAAAATCTTCTATATTTTTTAGCAAAGGATGCCCGGAGCCGGTAAGGGGAGAGATAAAGGAGATCCTTAACGTCCCAAATGAGACTTTGAATAAGAAGTATTTGGGGATGCCCTCTGACATAGGATCCTCAAAGAATGGAGCTTTTAAATACTTGAAAGAGAGATTGTGGAGCAAAGTGAAGGGTTGGCTGGAAAAGCTTTTTTCGGCGGCAGGGAAAGAGGTGCTAGTGAAGTCAATTGCTCAAGCAGTACCAGTGTACTCCATGTCATGTTTCAAACTTCCGAGCGGCCTCATTGAACAACTAAACAAGCTGATTAGGCAGTTTTGGTGGGGTGCAAAGGATGGGAAGAGGAAACCAACTTGGGTATCTTGGGAAGAGATGAAAAAATCAAAACAGATGGGAGGACTGGGGTTCAAGGACTTTGAGTTGTTCGACTTGTCCTTACTAGCACGGCAAGCATGGAGAATTCTTCACAATCCGGAGACGCTAGCAGCTCGCATGCTAAAAGCTGTGTATTTTCCCGAGGGTGACATCCTTGGCGCCGAGCTGGGAAGCCATCCCTCTCAGGTATGGAGATCAATCATCGAAGGGAGGGATATTCTAAAGGTGGGGCTGATAAAGAGAATTGGCAATGGGAGCACCACCAAAATCTGGGATGATAACTGGTTGCCGAGGGAGATCAATATGAGGCCGATAGCATGCCTGGCAGTGAACCCGCCTGTCTTTGTGCATGAAATCATGGATCAAGCTACACCGTCGTGGAACTAGGCTGAGATTGATCGGCTCTTTCTACCAGTGGACATAATCTTAATTAAGGGGATTCCTCTAAGCACTCGCAACATAGAGGACCGGTGGGAGTAGGCCTTTGATAAAAAGGGTTCGTTTACTGTGAGATCAGCATACCGGATGCTCGCCGCAACGAAGCTACGAAGAGAAGACTGGCTCGAACACAGACCAGCATAGTCTGATGGGTTGGCCGAGACGGGTGCACGGAAGGACCTGTGGGGATGCAAGGTACCGGGGAAAGTACGACATTTTATGTGGAGATTGGCCAAGGTTTCAATTCCCACGAAAGATGTCCGAAGACGGAGGAAGATGGCATCATCTGATTGTTGCCAGGTTTGTGGTTGCCCGGACTCATGGAGGCACTCGCTCTTGGAGTGCAATATGGCGATGGAGGTCTGGGCGCTGGAGGAGGGAGAAATCTATGAACACCTAATGGAGATCTGAGCATCGAGTCCAAAGTTGTGGATTGTGGAGGTTATTGATGGTATGAGCCAAAAGGACGCATCTCTGGTTTTCATAACCATGTGGGCTATTTGGCACGCTAGAAGAAAGCTTATACACGAAGACATCAATCAGAGCCCTCTTTCCACCCATATGTTTATCTGCAATTTCATTAAGGATATTGAGATCACTTCTACACCGGTTGGAGGCAGAGTTCCGCATCAGGTGGAAGTCAGGCGAGGATGGAAGGCGCCAGCTCAAGGTGTGGTTCACATCAGGGTTGATGGTGGAATATCCAGGAATGGTGAAGTGGGAGCCGTGGCGGCTGTGTGTAGAGATCACATGGGCATCTTCAGGGGTTCATCAGCAGTGGTTTACCCAGGTATTACTGATCCTGCTTGCTTGGAGATGATGGCGTGTAGGGAAGCTCAAGCTCTAGCCCAAGACCTCTTATTCTCAAACATATTGATCTCTTGTGAATCGAAGAATGTGTTAAAGGACATCGGGGACGAAGCTGGCGGCAAATTCAGTATGATCACTTCGGAGGTAGTAGCGAATAAAAGTTTGTTTGATCAATGTAATTTTGTTTTCGAAGGGAGGAATTATAATCCCGATGCACATTTCTTAGTTAAGTTTGCTTATAGTTTAGTTCCGGGAAGGCACTTATGGATTTTAAATCTGCACGATCTAGCATGTATTCCGAGAGTGTTGGCGGTGAATGAATAGAGAAGTGTCTTTCCCCTAAAAAAACTAGGGGGTACATGCAAAGGTTACTACCCCTCAAAAAACATGCAAAGGTTACTTTTTGTGCGCTCAAAAGTCGACATGTGTGTAACGTTCTGAGCACATCCGTGGAAAGTCAAAAATTGTGATTGAGTGCGAATTATGCCTACGCGCATGGTTGTGGCTATGGTTGTTGATTATTCACGTGCATGTGCCTGTGTTTGTAGTTGTGCGCGTGGCTATAATTATGATTGTGGTTATGGCTTAAAATGAAATTTAGTTTTAAAGATCTCGACACAAAGAATACAATGGTAAAACGGTTTATAATTTCAACGAGCGATTCAAGAGATGCAATTTTTTTTAAAGATATACAAAAAAAGTACGAACATCTGACCATCTATCGTCACATCGGTCATAAAAAACACTTCAAAACTATCGTTTGCGATAAATAACACACGTACGTTTCACCAGAACAGGGGTATAAAATGACTTTTGCAGAGGATACATTTTTTTAGACAAACGGAGGATACCCGTCAACTATTGATTTTAACTTTGTGCAGGCCCATCATCGGTAGTAATTGGGGAGCTCCTCATAGCACCCGCTCGCTCGTTGCTCTAAACGACCATAAAGAATTAGTAAGGGTTTTTTTTCCCGTCTAGGGTTTAGTCTCACCGCCTAGGAGCTCAGTTTCTTTCTCAGTAATGTTCAATGGAAGAAGATTGGAAGAGTTTAAACCTTCAAGAGGTATCCGACAGGGAGATCCAATTTCCCCTTACTTGTTCCTTATTGCAGCAGAGGGCCTTTCGTGCCTCCTTAACTCTGGTGTTGAATCATCTCAAAATGGTGGTCTTATGGTGGCTCCGACGGCGCCACCCATCAACCATCTTTTGTTTGCAGATGATAGCCTGCTGTTTTTTAAGGCAAACTTGGAAGGGGCGACTAATGCGTCAAACCTGTTGGAAATTTATTGTAGAGCTTCCGGGCAGAAGGTGAACCCAGCAAAATCAACAATTTTTTCAGCAAAGGATGTCCGGAGTCTATAAGAGGGGATATAAAGACACTGCTTGGAGTTCCTAATGAAACACTCAATGAGAAATATCTTGGGCTTCCGTCAGATGTGGGTTCATCGAAAAATGGTGCCTTCAAATATTTGAAGGAGAGACTTTGGGGAAGAGTAAAAGGATGGCTGGAGAAACTCTTCTCATATGCTGGCAAGGAAGTGTTGATCAAGTCAGTTGCCCAGGCGGTGCCGGTTTACTCTATGTCATGTTTTAAATTACCAAGAGGTCTGATTGAGCAGCTGAATAAAACCGTGAGGCAGTTCTGGTGGGGAAGTAAGGCAGGAAAGCGTAAGCCGGCATGGGTTTCGTGGAAAGATATGACTAAACCAAAGGATCTAGGGGGACTTGGCTTTAGAGATTTTGAACTCTTCAATCTCTCCTTGTTAGCACGCCAGGCTTGGAGGTTGCTGACCTGTCCGGATAGTTTATGTGCAAAAGTCTTGAAGGCAATCTATTATCCATCAAGAGATATCCTCTCAGCGGAGTTGGGACCGCACCCTTCGCTAATTTGGCGCTCGATTGTTGAAGATAGAGACATTATGAAGCAGGGCCTAATACGACGGATTGGGAATGGCAGAACCACAGCTGTTATGGGGCACAACTGGATTCCCCGGGAGATCAACATGAGGCCATTGGTTCGGCTAGGTACTAATCCTCCAGATATAGTCTCTGAGCTAATCGATAGTGCGAATCATGCATGGAATATGGAGGTGCTGCCGCGATCGTTCCTGGCGGAGGATGTTTCAGAGATCACTAAGATCCCTTTGCCTACTCGAGACAGTGAAGATACTTTGTCCTGGAACTTTGAGAGGAAGGGAGTCTTTACGGTTCGATCATGCTACCGTATGCTTGCATCCACGGTCCAGCGCCATACTGACTGGCTGGAAGGGAATGCTGGACACTCCAACTTGGAGGCGTACGCCGATGGCTGGAAGTCTCTGTGGAATGTTAAGGTACCGGGCAAAGTGAGGCACTTTCTCTGGCGTTTGGGTAGGCTTTCTATCCCAACTGAGGACGTAAGGATGAGGAGGAAGATGGCTGTGTCCGATGCATGCCCGCTCTGTGGCATGCCGGATTCTTGGCGTCATGCCCGACTGGAATGCTCTCCCTCGAGGTGCGTTTGGGCTATGTCAGAGGATAATGTGGTGGATCATCTCATCGCAACAAGGGAGGCTAACGCGAAGCAATGGCTATTCGCCATTATTTCGTCTCTGAAGCACGAGGAACTGATACGTCCAAAACGTATCTATAATTTCTGCTTGCTCCATGCATGTTTTGTGTGATATTGCTATGATCTAGATACACTTTCATACACTTTTGATCATATTTGGACTAACCTATTAACTCAGTGCACCACAGTGTCAGTTCCTGTTTTCTGCTGTTTTTCTATTTCAGTTTTCCCCCATATAAAAAGTGCCAGAAAAATTCCAGGAAAAATATAGGAAAAATCAGCGTACAGGAAGCTTTGCGAAGAGCCCGAGTGGGGCCAGAGGGGAGCCAGTCGTGGCTAAGGCGGCCACCCGGCGCGGCCACCCCCTGGGCCGCGCCAGTGGGGCGCCTAGGGCCCCTGGTCCACCTCTGGCTGCCCGCCTTCGCCTATATATTCCCCGTGACGTGAAACCCTCGAGGATAGACCCCTTTTCTCCAGAAGCAATTCCGATCTCCGCCGCCATCGCCATCAAGTTTCGGGGGGACAGAATTCCTGTGCGGGCACCCTGCCGGGACGGGGAAGTGCCCCCGGATTCATCTCCATCGACGTTGCTTCCTCCCTCCATGAAGCGGGAGTAGTTCTCCCTCGGGGATGAGGTTTCTACCAGTAGCTATGTGTTCTTCTCTCTCTCCCATGATGTGATCTTCGTTGTGATCATAGGCTATGTTAATCTAGGGTGATCCCATGATATTTCCCCTTCCTCTATGTATTGGATTGGTGTACTCAATTGATCTTATCTAGTATAATCCCCGAGACCAAGGTGACAGCGGTCTATTGGACATGGGTTAGAAGAATATTATCATGAGTGATTTCCTCTTTTGTGTGTTGATTGAAGATTGAGAGTCTCTTGGTGCTTGTCTTTGACTATCCTTGAGATATGTTGTGGTGATTGTGGTACTCTCTTTGGATGGCCGCGGTGACATTGGGAAATCCATAGATTGAGAACTACGAACTCTGAGGTGTGCTTTTGTAGCCCTACACAATTCTCGTCCTCTCTTGACCACAAAGGAATGACCTCCAAGTACGTCTCCATTGCATGTTTTATGGAAAATATCATGTGATTAGACTATGTTAATGTTGTTGGGAGTTGCCACTAGTGAAAGTATGAAGCCTAGGCCTTGTTTCCATCATTGTTACACCGTTTGCACTCACTTTTGTTACTTTTTCTTTGCTGCACTTTTTATTACAGATTTATATTACTTTGTTTTGCCACACCTATCACCCATATTTTACCATCTCTTCGCCGAACTAGTGCACCTATACAACTCCTAGTTGTATTAGGTGTGTTGGGGACACAAGAGACTTCTTGTATCTTAATTGCAGGGTTGCTTGAGAGAGACCATCTTCAACCTCTACTTCCCTGAGTTCGATAAACCTTAGGTTATCCACTTGAGGGAAATTGCTGCTGTCCTACAAACCTCTGCGCTTGGAGGCCCAACATAGTCTACAAGAATAGAAGCGTGCGTAGACATCAAGCTATTTCTGGCGCCGTTGCCGGGGAGGTGAATGCTTGAAGGTATATCTTTAGATTCTGCAATTAAATCTTTTCGTTTCTTGTTTTTATTTTCACTATTTAGGTTTATGGAAAACTGCAATCTTAGTTCACTGCTTCGGGGAGACCGCTTTGCCACACCTGTGGTAGAGAAGTCTCCGCCACCTACTGAACGTATCCCGTTCCAAATACCACTTGGGATAGTTGAAATAATTATTAATGATTGTTATGATGGGACAGTCAATCCTAGTATTCATTTGTTGAAACTTACAGAACTTTGTGAGTTATTTAAGATTTCAGGTTTGACAAGAGGTGAAGTCATGAAGAAATTATTTGCCTTGTCACTGAAAGGAAAAGCATTGGATGGTATAGGCTACTAGATGATTCTCACCTACGGGATTGGGAAGAGATCCAGTCTCTCTTTTACTCCATGTTTTATCCTCTTCATGAAGTCCATGAGAATAGGAATTATATTTATAATTTCTATCCTCATGATGGAGAGAGCATAGCTCAAGCTTGGGGGAGACTAAAAACTTTGATGCTAAAATGTCCTAACCATGGGCTCCCCAAAGATATGATTATTACTAATTTCTATGCAAGGCTATCTCGACAGGATAAAGACTTGCTCGATGCTTCCTTGATGGGTTCTTTCACAAACGAAAAGATTGATGCTAAATGGGCACTCCTTGAAAGAATCCAACACAACACTGAAGATTGGGAGATCGACAAAGGTAAAGAGTCAGGTATAATTTATGAGTATGATTGCATTAAGTCCTTTGTTGAAACTGTATGTTTTAATAAATTTAGTGCTAAGTTTGGGCTTGATTCTCAACTCCTTGTTGATTTCCTCAAATCTTTTGCTTCACATCTTAATATGCGTAAGGAGAATTGGATCAAGCATCATGAACCTTTTAAAGAGATTTGCAAAAAAAATGAAATTGTGAATGATGATTGCAACATGCATGATCCAATTCCTGAAAATGAAGTTTTATATAAGCATGTTAATTTTTGTGGAGTGGATAGACCTTGTGAAAGGCCTATGGTTGAAGAAGAGAAGTATTGTAAGCAACATAAGCATGAAAGAACAATCACTTGGGTTAGAGATTTAAATGAAATTGCTAGAGAATTGTGTGACCTTTATCCTTTTACTTGTGAACTTTGCTGCATAAAGGGTCACTTCAATTTTCAGTGCATGTACTTTCAAAACATAACCGTTAGCCAGTTGTGTGATGACATGATCACCCCTGATCTTTATGATGAGCTTATGTTATTTTTGATGTGTGAAGAGTTATCAGAAAATACTTCTTGGCTAGATGGTCATGCTTTGGGAATAAATAACACTTTGCAGAAATTCCATCTCTATTGTGTTGTTAATTGCCATGAGAATGATTACATAAGTAAGATTAGAAAGGAGGGAACTCTACCAAAGTATAAAAATGTCTCTTATATTTCTACTAATAAAAAGGAGAGTTTCTCCCAAGTTTCCCCTATTGTTTCTAATGATAAACCAGGATATGTGGAGAAACTTCCCCTCCAACCACTCCTTCCTAAGGTGAAGAAGAAGAAAAATAAGAGGAGCATGAAGGAAGAAGAATGGGTAACAACCTGGCCTGAGCATATTCCTCGCATCGATTTTTATCCTAACGGACAGAAATTTATGGAGGATGGTGAGCTTGATTGCATTCATTATTATCTTGAAGATAAGTCTGTAGGTACTGTTGAAGATGATTTTGATTATGATATGCATGTTACTTTTTGTGATTGGGAAAATGATGATAATGCTACTTATGACCTTGAAAATCTCTTTGGTACCAACTCTGAGATTGATGATATGGAAAGCTCCAAGCTTGGGGATGATAGGATTGCAAGTCCTTTACCCATTAGTGATGTGGTAATTGATAATTCTTTTGCTAGTAAGAATAAAGACAACATGTTTACAAATATAGTTTCTAGCAATGATAATGCTCTTATCTACTATGATGATGTTATAACTCCTATTTTTAGTGATTATAAAGGTACCTATGACATAAGGAGAAATTATCCTTATGAAACTTGTCATGATCATGGAGGGAATTACTCCCTTGTTGAACACCATCTTCCTAATACACAATTAATCTATAGTGTTCAAGTTGTTTATGATAGTCCTACTCCCACTATTACCAATGAGAAAGATTATGCTTATGTGGAGAGTAAGAGTACCCTTCTGCATGTGGATCATGGTAACAATTTTTTATGTGATACTTATATTGTTGAGTTTATTCATGACCCCACTGAAAATTATTATGAGAAGGGAACACATTCTTATAGATATTTCAATAATGTCAAATTCCCTCTCTTTATGTTAAAGGTTTTGAAGTTGCACTTATTTTGCCTTCCTATGCTAATATCTTTATGCTTTAATGAGTTATTTCTCTACAAGATCCCTTTGCATAGGAAGCATGTTAGACTTAAATGTGTTTGGTATTTGCTTCTTGATGCTCTCTTTTGTTCTTCAACTCTTATTCCTTATTCCTATCAGAGCATCATTAAAAATCTTAAGCCTATCTTTATGGCTATAAAGAAAGAGCTCTAGGGAGACAACCCTTGTTATCTTTAGTTTGAGTTTTTACTTTCAGTTTTTAGTGATCTTGATGATTGTTACTACTGTAGAAACATCATTGTATCTTTATTTTCAAGCCTTGTGCCAAGTTATAGCCTCATATGACAAGGGAAGTGAAATTTGTGACATGCTGTCCAGAAAACAGATTCTGTCCTCGTGACGGGAAATATCACAGAAAAATCCCAGTTCATCTTTTTGAGCTGAAATTTTTACACAGCGTGATCTATACAATTACGGAACTTTCGTATGTTCTGAGTTTTTAGATTTGAGTTGCAGAAGTATCCCTAAAAAATTCTTTACTACCTGCTGTTCTGTTTTTCACAGATTCTGCCACGTTTTGTCTCTCCTAACTTTTGCAAACCTTAAGCTTGCTTTTTCTTTGCAAAAACCTTTTGGAAATCTTGAGAAACAGTAGCTCTTCAAGAATATCTTTATATCCAGTGGGTAAAAAATATTTTATTATGGGTACTAACCTCGCTAATCAGATTATGACGAGTTATGTATGAAGGGAGTTTTCAAGTGTGCGAGGGAAGATGATGAAAGAATATTCGGGAGTGTTGATACGTCCAAAACGTATCTATAATTTCGGCTTGCTCCATGCATGTTTTGTGTGATATTGCTATGTTTTAGATACATTTTCATACATTTTTGATCATATTTGGACTAACCTATTAACTCAGTGCACCCCAGTGCCAGTTCCTGTTTTCTGATGTTTTTCTATTTCAGTTTTCCCCATATAAAAAGTGCCAGAAAAATTCGGGAAAATTCAGATAAAAAATCAGCGTGGAGGAAGCTTAGCGAAGAGCCCGGGAGGGGCCAGAGGGGAGCCAGGGGGGCCCAGGCGGCCACCCGGCGCGGCCCCACCCCTGGCCGCGCCAGGGGGCGCCTGGGGCCCCTGGTCCACCTCTGGCTGCCCCCCTTCGCCTATTTATTCTCCGTCACGGGAAAACTCCAGAGGAGGCACCCTATTCCGCGAACTCGCCTCTGTTCCGCCGCCGCCGCGCTTCCGAAGATCTGGAGCACCAAAAGACCTGTTCCCGGCACCCTGCCGGAGGGAGGATTGACCTCCGGGAGTCTCCTCTCCACCATGGATGCTCCCCGGATGTCTCGTGGGTAGTTTTTCTTGGACCATGGGTCCGTGATCAGTAGCTATGTGATGTTTTCCTCCCCTCTTTGATCTTCATTATTTAGACCTCGTGAGCTGCCCTACATGATTGAGGCATCTTTGTAATATTTCTGCTATTGCTATGTTGAGTTTGATAGGATCTGATGGATTATGAGATTATGTTCAGATTGTGATAGAGTAATATATTTGGTTTTTATCTCTTATATTTTTGTTCCTAAGTAATTCTTGCATGTTCTCCGTTGCTGTTTATTGCTTTGGCCAAGTAGTAGGTAGTGACTTCAAGGGGGAACGTTGTGCTAGATTGTGGGTTCATGCCCCCGGATGACACGCTTGAGTGACAGAAACATGAGTCTAGGGGATGTGTTGTTGCCACAAGGGGGAGAATAACGGTGCTTGTGACCGCGGTCACAAAGATTGTTTACTTTACGCAGAGTTCTTTTTAATGCAGTTGTCTGTTGCTTTGGGTTTACACTTTGGGTGGGGCTCGCAACTTAATACCAGCGAGATGTTCTGGATAGATATCTCAAGGTGGATGATTAGTAGTAGATGCAGATGGATTTCGGTCTACTTATCTTGGCGTACTGCCTGTGCTTTTGAACCTCGTCCTTTCTTTTGTAGTATAGTTAGCATTGCGGTGTGTTCATAATCCTGTCAATTGCCTTTCTGTAATTTGTTTACCTCGCATAGCAATTTTTTCGTCTTTGGGGAGAGAGAAATCACTAGCGAACATCACGTATCCCGGTCCATATCCTCATTATTGTTTCCACGCTATATTGATTTTACTGCTTTTACTTGCTATCATTATCCCTTGCATTTTATCCTTGTGAACAACAAGACCGGAGAGATTGACAACCTCTCTGAACTTCGTTGGGAACAAAGTTATCTGTGTCTGTGTGCAGGTCCGCGTCAGTTGCGCCGCTGACACCTACTTATCATCTCTGGAGTCCTGCTGGAGACAAACCTTGGCATCTTCACCGAGGGAAAACTGCTGATACCATCTGTAGGAGATATGCCCTAGAGGCAGTAATAACAGTTATTTTGTATCTCCGAGTTTGTAATGAATGTTTATGTTCCATGCTATAACTGCAATGATTCTCGAGTCTGCAATATCCACGAGGCTCGGAGGGAAACTCATGTGCACGTGTGGTATAATAAAAAGTAAAATGTATTCCTAGTCATGCCTCTAAGACTGGCTCATGTATTGCATGATGATCCTGTTTTCCTGATCATGGGCATGTCTATGCCGGCAATTTTATCGTCTTTTGGGAGAGAGACATCACTAGCGAACATCACGTATCCCGGTCCATATCCTCATTATTGTTTCCACGCTATATTTATTTTACTGCTTTTACTAGCTATCATTATCCCTTGCATTTTATCCTTGTGAACAACAAGACCGGAGAGATTGAAAACCTCTCTGAACTTCGTTGGGAACAAAGTTATCTGTGTCTGTGTGCAGGTCCGCGTCAGTTGCGCCGCTGACACCTACTTATCATCTCTGGAGTCCTACTGGAGACAAACCTTGGCATCTTCACCGAGGGAAAACTGCTGATACCATCTGTAGGAGATATGCCCTAGAGGCAGTAATAACAGTTATTTTGTATCTCCGAGTTTGTAATGAATGTTTATGTTCCATGCTATAACTGCAATGATTCTCGAGTCTGCAATATCCACGAGGCTCGGAGGGAAACTCATGTGCACGTGTGGTATAATAAAAAGTAAAATGTATTCCTAGTCATGCCTCTAAGACTGGCTCATGTATTGCATGATGATCCTGTTTTCCTGATCATGGGCATGTCTATGCCGGCAATTTTGAGGGCACAATGTTAGAAGAACATTTGTGTTGAATCGACCCGAATTGATGTTATGCTATGAGATACATTCGTCACAAGTTAATGGTTAATAACACAGAGAAAGTTGTGCGTTTGCATAATTCCTTAGACCATGAGAGTATCGAGTTCCTTCGTACTTGCTTCGTGAACTTTGGGGTTTTGTTAAACGTCATCTGTAAAAGGGTGGCTATTACGGCAGCTTGCGGGTTCACGGAAAAGTATGACAAGGAACTAGGTAGCTCGAGATTGGGATTTGCTCCTCCGTCGTTGGAGAGATATTCTTAGGGCCCTCTCGGTGTTACGGTATCTACCATCGTCTGGCGAGACATAGTGTGATTTGATCACAGGGATGCCGGAACGCGGGAACGAGAAAAGAGAACAATACCAGGAACGAGGTAACTGGCATAGTGGACAAGTTGTTGATTCACGGGGATGCCAATAAGTCTCACCTCGGGTATTTGTAATATATCGCGAAGCAACAGGAATAGCACACAGCAACTAAAGGTTCACTCGAATAATTCTTCGTATGGGTATAGGGATCAATATGGATGTCCTCGGTTCCGCTATTGATCATTGATCAGAAAGTGTTCCGGTCATGTCTATACTTCATCAAACCTACAGGGTCACACGCTTAAGGGTCATCTATCTGTTGAATACTAGACAGGGAGTCTGAGATAAAGTCACCGGAAAGGTTTCGGAGACGGCGGAAAAGTTCCGAGAGAGAAAACCGAAAAGTTGTTTCGGGGTAAACCACTAAGCCGAAAAGGTTTCGGAGAGCACCTGGTAATTTTGGAGAGTGCCAGAATTGTTCTGGTAACTTCTGGAATTTTTCTGGAGAAAATATTAAAATATTATTTTTGGAAATATTTCGGAGCTGCCGGAAATGTTCCGGAGCTGCCGGAAATGCTTAGGTTGCTTTTCGCAGATGAAAATCACTAATCCGTAATTGTTTCGGAACGCGCCCAAAATCATTTTAGTGGGTGTTGGAATTATTCTAAGACCCACAGAAATATTTTCGGATTTTTCGGACGCGAAAAAGTGGTGTCATGAATAGTAAAAAGTACTACTTGAGATATTTTTGGAAAGCCTTCTAGAAGGACTTGGGAGCCAAGAAAGCCCCCTTGGGTTTCCTATAAATAGAGGTGTGAGGGCAGCCCCATATCCTTGATCCAAGCTCTCACTTGAGTTCTCAACACATGCCATGCAATTATCTGGCTTCTTCTCTCCCTCACACGAAAGAGTTTCGTAGAGCCGAAAGGCTGTCTGGGTTCCGGCAGGAACTAGTTCTGGACGGCGAAGCCCTGCTGGATAGCTGACACCGTATGTGTGCAACTTGGTAGAGAGGTCGTTGTTTCGATCTTAGTTCGAGTGTGCCTCCCGAAGGGCTGTCCGAGTTACAGATCGAGTTTCGAGAGTCCTCCCGAAGGGCTGTCCGTGACATCGTCCGAGGGACTGTCCGACCGCCTCCCGGAGCGCTATTCGTGGGGCAGACGAGGGAATACATTCTCGCGGCTGGGAGGTTGTAAATCCTAGCTGCGGGGATCTGCATCGACGATCTTCATCGACTCTACTTCCCGCTGCGCTACGAGTCGGTAACGATCAGATCAAAACCTTGTATGCGTCTCCATAGTGGTCCTGGGCGTGCTCGCTATACCGAATTTTTTTGTTTTCTGTTGCGTTCCCCTACAGTGGTATCAGAGCCGTGCTATGCGTAGATGCATGTTATGATCTAGAATACATGGATATTTATGGGTATTGCATAATATAATTTTGGATTAGATCAGATCTATTGCTGAAAATTATTTATGCGGGTGGCAGATGAAATCTGTTACCCGATATTCTTGTTGCTTCCCTAGAATTTGCGTATTTCTGATCTCGAGACAGCATGGTGGAATTTTACAAAGTTCTGGCAATCCGCGATCCTGATTGATCAACGAAGTGCTATCAGTTCTTTGGGTTCTGCCATAGTCAAAAGAAAGATGAAATTCGCAGACTAAGGGCAATGCAGATATGATCTGCACGGGGATCACGCGTATGACGAAGTTCAGTATGGGGTTCGAGATTTTATTATCTCGTGCTTCATACACCCCGCAATGTTAATCTAGCGACTTGAATAATCATACTTGATGATAAAACGTTGGTAGTTGCGGTTTAAGTCAAAACCTTAGAAGCCACGTAAAATAAAATTTTGCATAAACCGGTTTAGAGGCGTCTAACTTGTTTTTGCAGGATGTGCATGTGATGTGGTATAGCAAAGCTCATATTAATTCGATTATGTATGAGATGACTATATAATGTAAATTTATTAACATGACCTGCGTGTCATGATTCGGCATGATGGCTGGAGCCATATGATTGTCACTTTAATGACCTGCGTGTCAACCTTAGGTAATGCACTTATTCATTTGCTATAAAGATAGCAATATTATTTGGTGCATCGACAAGGTGGTGGCAATCTTCGCGAAGGTGAACTCCGACGCAAATGCCAAAGACGAAGAAATACTTGACTTCTCCGTCAGAAGGGGCAATACCATATCATGCTATTATGAATTGCATGGGATGTTTATCCCTTATGTTGCACCCTTCTTGATTGCGCGGTAGTCGCTTTTTATTAGGGTGATCTCTCACTTAAAATATCAAGTAGTTAGTGTTCTCCCAAGTGTAGCGCCGTCACAGCATCTATACTCTCGGGGTGCGCCATGGATGCATGGGTACGAACGATTGGAGAAATGTAAGGCGGGTGAGGTCAGACCTCGCAGCAAGATCACTTGGTTGTCTTGACGTTCATGGCAGGATCGTCCTGAGCTCGGAACACACGCATCGAAAGATGAACAAGAGTCACATAGAGATGTGATCAGCAAGTTGGCCTACCAAATAAAAATCCTCGTCATGAGATGATGATTCTATGGCGTTGTATTGATATTTGGATCTTGAATCACTCATAATCAATTTTGAGAGATATTGATTTAAGTGGGAGCACACTTTAGAATAAAATTGTTTATTCACTAGTGCAAAAATCATTATGAACAAAGTCTAAGTGAAACTTGTGTTTACCGTTGTAGATCAAATGGCTCGCAACACCGCTTTCAACTTGGGGCCATTGTTAGAGAAAGAAAAGTTAGCTGCGACTGGAAACAACTATGCGGACTGGGTCCGTAACCTGAGGATTGTCCTCAGGAGCGCTAAGAAAATCTATGCGCTTGAAAAAGCTCTTCCAGCTAAACCGGCGGCAGGTGCCTCGGAAGATGAACAAAATGTCTGGGCCACTCAGGATGATGATCACAACGCAGTATAGTGCCTCATGCTAGCTTGCATGAGTCCAGAGCTCCAAAAACGTTTTGAATTCCATAAACCCCGTGATATGATCCGGGAATTGGATGCTCTATACAAGGAAACCGCAAGGTCTGAACGTTTTGATATCATGAATATCTTGATGAATTTCAAGATGGCTGAGGGCGGTTCAGTTGGCGAACACATAGTCAAAATGATTGGCTATGCTGAAAGGCTTAAAACCCTGGAATTTCCAATTCCAGCATCCCATATGATGGACATGATGCTTTCTTCACTCCCCCCGTCTTACAACGGTTTTGTCATGAATTACAACATGAGTGGGATGGAGAAAACAACAGAAGAGGTGCTCGCCATGCTGAAAACTGTGGAAGAAGGACTGCGGAAAAATCACAAGCAAGTGTTGCTTGTGAATAAAACCGCCAGTTTCAAAAAGAAAGGCAAGCCAAAGAAGGGCAAGGGTGCCGGTAAGACCGGCTCCCAAAGCAACTCTAAGGGCGGAGCCAAGAATGAAACTGAGTGCTTCTACTGCAAGGGCACAGGACACTGGAAGAGAAACTGCAAGAAGTATCTGGCCGATAAGAAGTCCGGGAAAACCGGAAAAGGTATAATTGTTATACAAGTTAATGTCATTGATGTTTTGCTTGCTAGCGAAAATTCTAAGTCTTGGGTATTTGATACCGGATCGGTTGCTCACATTTGCAACTCGATACAGGGACTGCAGAAGGTCCGCAAGCTAGCAAAGAATGAAGTCATGATGCGCGTCGGGAACGGCGTTGGGATCGCCGCTCAAGCCGTCGGCATTATGCCTCTACGTCTCCCTTCAGGATTTATCTTAGAGCTAAATAAATGTTATTTTGTTCCGCTATTGTGTAGAAACATTATCTCTGGATCATGTTTAGTACACGATGGGTATTCGTACAAGTCTGAGAACAATGGTTGTTCACTTTATTGTAAGGATATGTTTTATGGATTTGCACCCATTGTTGGGGGCCTTTTCATACTAAATCTTGAATGTGAAAATGATGTCTTTAACATGAATGCTAAACGCCTTAAGAAGGTTGATACCACAACCACTTATTTGTGGCACTGTTGGCTTGGCCACATCGGAAAGAAACGCATGCAAAGACTCCAAAGAGATGGAGTTTTACCGTCCTTTGATTTTGAATCATTTGACACATGTGAAGCTTGTCTAATGGGAAAAATGACCAAGATGTCGTTCAAGGGTCATCCTGAACGGGCGGGTGAATTATTGGAAATAATACATAGTGATGTATGTGGTCCAATGAGCACAGCCGCACGGGGTGGGTATTTCTACTTCGTGACTTTTACTGATGATTTAAGTCGGTATGGCTACATCTACTTGATGAAGCATAAGTCGGAAACCTTTGAAAAGTTCAAGGAATTTCAGAATGAGGTAGAAAATCATCGTGACAAAAAGATTAAGTTTCTGCGGTCTGATCGCGGAGGCGAATACCTTAGTCATGAGTTTGGCCAACATCTAAGTGACCGTGGAATCGTTTCACAGCTTACGCCTCCCGGAACTCCACAGCGAAATGGAGTATTGGAAAGACGTAACCGAACCTTGTTAGACATGGTAAGGTCGATGATGTCTCTTACAGATCTGCCGATATCTTTTTGGGGTCACGCACTAGAAACTGCCGCTCACACACTAAACCGAGCACCGTCTAAGTCTGTTAAAACGACACCACATGAGATGTGGAATGGGAAGAAACCCAGTTTGTCGCACCTTAAAATTTGGGGATGTGAGGTACTTGTAAAACGTTTACAACTAACCAAACTCGATCCCAGATCAGACAAATGTAACTTTGTAGGTTATCCAAAAGAAACAATTGGGTATTCCTTCTACCTACCCTCCGAGCACAAAGTGTTTGTCGCTAAAAGCGGAGTCTTTCTTGAGAAAGAGTTTCTCGCCAAAGAAGTAAGTGGGAGGACAGTAAAACTTAATGAGATTAGTGAATCTTTGGCGACCGTTGCTATGGCTAAAGAACCGGAAGTAATTCCGCAAATTATCCCTACAACCGAGCCGGAAGTTGTCGCATATAATGCAAAAACTTCAGACAATGTTGTAACTGAACCGCGTAGATCAGGTAGGGCTGTCCAGCCACCTGAGTGGTTTCATGATGAAATCTTCATTCTTGAAGACGATGAACCTGCGCACTACAAAGAAGCGATGGCGGGGCCCAGCTCAAGGGAATGGCACAGAGCCATGAAATCCGAGATGGAATCCATGTACGAAAACCAAGTTTGGAACTTGGAAGAACTTCCAGAAGGCGTAAAGCCCATTGGTTGTAAATGGATTTTCAAAAGAAAGACGGACGCGGATGGTAACATTACTATCCACAAAGCTAGACTTGTCGCGAAAGGGTTCACGCAAGTTCCAGGAGTGGACTACGACGAGACGTTCTCGCCAGTAGCTATGCTTAGGTCTGTACGGATATTACTAGCAATTGCTGCTTATTTCGACTATGAAATATGGCAGATGGACGTCAAAACGGCTTTCCTAAATGGAAACCTCAAAGAAGATGTATACATGATACAGCCAGAAGGTTTTGTCATTCATAAGGATGCTAAAAAGGTATGCAAGCTTCAGAAAGCCATTTATGGTCTGAAGCAAGCATCAAGGAGCTGGAACATTCATTTTGATGAAGTAGTCAAACGGTTTGGCTTCATCAGGAATGACGAAGAATCTTGTGTTTACAAGAAGTTTAGTGGGAGCGCAAAAGCATTTCTAATCTTGTATGTGGATGACATATTGTTGATTGGAAATGATGTGAATTTCCTTAGCGAAATAAAAGACTCATTGAAAAGGAGTTTTTCAATGAAAGACTTAGGCGAAGCGGCATATGTATTGGGCATTAGGATCTATAGAGATAGATCAAGACGCCTGATAGCGCTTAGCCAAAGCACGTACATTGACAAGGTGTTGAAAAGGTTCAACATGGAGAACTCCAAGAAAGGCCTACTCCCCATGTCACCTGGCACAGTGCTTTGCAAGAATCAGTGTCCTCGGACTCTCGATGAGCGAGTACAAATGAATGATGTTCCATATGCCTCGGCAGTTGGTTCTATTATGTATGCCATGCTATGTACAAGACCGGACGTTTCCTATGCGCTAAGTGTTAGCAGCCGGTACCAAAGTGATCCAGGATTGGAACACTGGGCCGCAGTCAAGGGTATTCTTAAGTACCTTAAACGGACCAAGGATTTACTCCTTGTGTACGGAGGTGATGAAGAGCTCATTGTAAGTGGTTACACTGATGCAGGCTTCATGACTGACCCAGATGACTTCAAATCTCAATCAGGCTATGTTTTCATATTGAACGGCGGCGCAGTTGATTGGAAAAGTTCCAAACAAAAGACTGTGGCGGATTCTACGACAGAGGCGGAATATGTTGCTGCTTCAGAAGCCTCCAAAGAGGCGGTATGGATCAAGCAATTTCTTGAAGACCTTGGTGTGGTTCCAAGTGCTCTGGACCTGGTGGAGATCTATTGTGATAATAGTGGCGCCGTGGCTCAGGCAAGGGAGCCAAGTTCGCACCATAAGACAAGACATATTGAACGCAAATATAAACTCATTCGACATCGTGTCGAAGCGGGTTTAGTAAAAGTACGCAAAGTTCACACGGATCTGAACGTGTCAGACCCGATGACAAATCCTCTACCACGAACAAAGCATGAGCAGCACCGGATAGCCATTGGTGTTAGGGAAGCCATGTAACTGGATTATGACTCTAGTGCAAGTGGGAGTCTGTAGGAGATATGCCCTAGAGGCAGTAATAACATTTATTTTGTATCTCCGAGTTTGTAATGAATGTTTATGTTCCATGCTATAACTGCAATGATTCTCGAGTCTGCAATATCCACGAGGCTCGGAGGGAAACTCATGTGCACGTGTGGTATAATAAAAAGTAAAATGTATTCCTAGTCATGCCTCTAAGACTGGCTCATGTATTGCATGATGATCCTGTTTTCCTGATCATGGGCATGTCTATGCCGGCAATTTTGAGGGCACAATGTTAGAAGAACATTTGTGTTGAATCGACCCGAATTGATGTTATGCTATGAGATACATTCGTCACAAGTTAATGGTTAATAACACAGAGAAAGTTGTGCGTTTGCATAATTCCTTAGACCATGAGAGTATCGAGTTCCTTCGTACTTGCTTCGTGAACTTTGGGGTTTTGTTAAACGTCATCTGTAAAAGGGTGGCTATTACGGCAGCTTGCGGGTTCACGGAAAAGTATGACAAGGAACTAGGTAGCTCGAGATTGGGATTTGCTCCTCCGTCGTTGGAGAGATATTCTTAGGGCCCTCTCGGTGTTACGGTATCCACCATCGTCTGGCGAGACACAGTGTGATTTGATCACAGGGATGCCGGAACGCGGGAACGAGAAAAGAGAACAATACCAGGAACGAGGTAACTGGCATAGTGGACAAGTTGTTGATTCACGGGGATGCCAATAAGTCTCACCTCGGGTATTTGTAATATATCGCGAAGCAACAGGAATAGCACACAGCAACTAAAGGTTCACTCGAATAATTCTTCGTATGGGTATAGGGATCAATATGGATGTCCTCGGTTCCGCTATTGATCATTGATCGGAAAGTGTTCCGGTCATGTCTATACTTCATCAAACCTACAGGGTCACACGCTTAAGGGTCATCTATCTGTTGAATACTAGACAGGGAGTCTGAGATAAAGTCACCGGAAAGGTTTCGGAGACGGCGGAAAAGTTCCGAGAGAGAAAACCGAAAAGTTGTTTCGGGGTAAACCACTAAGCCGAAAAGGTTTCGGAGAGCACCTGGTAATTTTGGAGAGTGCCAGAATTGTTCTGGTAACTTCTGGAATTTTTCTGGAGAAAAGATTAAAATATTATTTTCGGAAATATTTCGGAGCTGCCGGAAATGTTCCGGAGCTGCCGGAAATGCTTAGGTTGCTTTTCGCAGATGAAAATCACTAATCCGTAATTGTTTCGGAACGCGCCCAAAATCATTTTAGTGGGTGTTGGAATTATTCTAAGACCCACAGAAATATTTTCGGATTTTTCGGACGCGAAAAAGTGGTGTCATGAATAGTAAAAAGTACTACTTGAGATATTTTTGGAAAGCCTTCTAGAAGGACTTGGGAGCCAAGAAAGCCCCCTTGGGTTTCCTATAAATAGAGGTGTGAGGGCAGCCCCATATCCTTGATCCAAGCTCTCACTTGAGTTCTCAACACATGCCATGCAATTATCTGGCTTCTTCTCTCCCTCACACAAAAGAGTTTCGTAGAGCCGAAAGGCTATCTGGGTTTCGGCAGGAACTAGTTCTGGACGGCGAAGCCCTGCTGGATAGCTGACACCGTATGTGTGAAACTTGGTAGAGAGGTCGTTGTTTCGATCTTAGTTCGAGTGTGCCTCCCGAAGGGCTGTCCGAGTTACAGATCGAGTTTCGAGGGTCCTCCCGAAGAGCTGTCCGTGACATCGTCCGAGGGACTGTCCGACCGCCTCCCGGAGCGCTGTTCGTGGGGCAGACGAGGGAATACATTCTCGCGGTTGGGAGGTTGTAAATCCTAGCTGCGGGGATCTGCACCGACGATCTTCATCGACTCTACTTCCCGCTGCGCTACGAGTCGGTAACGATCAGATCAAAACCTTGTATGCGTCTCCATAGTGGTCCTGGGCGTGCTCGCTATACCGAAATTTTTTGTTTTCTGTTGCGTTCCCCTACACGCGGCCCCACCCCTGGCCGCGCCAGGGGGCGCCTGGGGCCCCTGGTCCACCTCTGGCTGCCCCCCTTCGCCTATTTATTCTCCGTCACGGGAAAACTCCAGAGGAGGCACCCTATTCCGCGAACTCGCCTCTGTTCCGCCGCCGCGCTTACGAAGATCTGGAGCACCAGAAGACCTGTTCCCGGCACCCTGTCGGAGGGAGGATTGACCTCCGGGAGTCTCCTCTCCACCATGGATGCTCCCCGGATGTCTCTTGAGTAGTTTTTCTTGGACCATGGGTACGTGATCAGTAGCTATGTGATGTTTTCCTCCCCTCTTTGATCTTCATTGTTTAGACCTTGTGAGCTTCCCTACATGATTGAGGCATCTTTGTAATATTTCTGCTATTGCTATGTTGAGTTTGATAGGATCTGATGGACTATGAGATTATGTTCAAATTGTGATAGAGTAATATATTTGGTTTTTATCTCTTATATTTTTGTTCCTAAGTAATTCTTGCATGTTCTCCGTTGCTGTTTATTGCTTTGGGCAAGTAGTAGGTAGTGACTTCAAGGGGGAACGTTGTGCTAGATTGTGGGTTCATGCCCCCGGATGACACGCTTGAGTGACAGAAACATGAGTCTAGGGGATGTGTTGTTGCCACAAGGGGGAGAATAACGGTGCTTGTGACCGCGGTCACAAGGATTGTTTACTTTACGCAGAGTTCTTTTTAATGCAGTTATCTGTTGCTTTGGGGTTACACTTTGGGTGGGGCTCGCAACTTAATACCAGCGAGATGTTCTGGATAGATATCTCAAGGTGGATGATTAGTAGTAGATGCAGATGGATTTCGGTCTACTTATCTTGGCGTACTGCCTGTGCTTTTGAACCTCGTCCTTTCTTTTGTAGCATAGTTAGCATTGCGGTGTGTTCATAATCCTGTCAATTGCCTTTCTGTAATTTGTTTACCTCGCATAGCAATTTTTTCGTCTTTGGGGAGAGAGAAATCACTAGCGAACATCACGTATCCCGGTCCATATCCTCATTATTGTTTCCACGCTATATTGATTTTACTGCTTTTACTTGCTATCATTATCCCTTGCATTTTATCCTTGTGAACAACAAGACCGGAGAGATTGACAACCTCTCTGAACTTCGTTGGGAACAAAGTTATCTGTGTCTGTGTGCAGGTCCGCGTCAGTTGCGCCGCTGACACCTACTTATCATCTCTGGAGTCCTGCTGGAGACAAACCTTGGCATCTTCACCGAGGGAAAACTGCTGATACAATTACGAAAGCTAATGGCTTTAAAGAAGCGCTTTCGGGAGGCAGCCCGCAACGAATTTAGGTGTTTCTTTTTGCCTTTGTTGTGTCTTGATGGTTGTTAGTTCTGTAGCAACATCATTGTATCTCTATTTTTCAGCTTTGTGCCAAGTTATAGCCTCTTACGGCAAGGGAAGTAAAAGTTGTGACATGCTGTCCAGAAAACATATTCTGTCCTCGTGACCAGAAAAATTCCAGAAAAATCCCAGTTCATCTTTTTGAGCTGAATTTTTTACACAGTATGCTCTATACAATTACGAAACTTCTGTATGTTCTGAATTTTTTTTATTTGAGTTGCAGAAGTGTCCCTAAAAAATTCTTTATTATCTGCTGTTCTGTTTTTCACAGATTCTGCCACGTTTTGTCTGTCCTTACTTTTGCAAACCTTAAGCTTGCTTTTTCTTTGCAAAAACTTGTTGGCACTCTTGATAAACAGTATCTCTTCAAGATTATCTTTATATCCAGTGGGAAAAATTATTTATTAAGGGTACTAACCTCTCTAATCAGCTTATGATGAGTTATGTATGAAGGGAGTTTTCAAGTGTGCGATGGAAAATGATGAAAGAAGATCCAGGAGTGTCAAGCACTCAAGCTTGGGGATGCCCCCATGCATCCCCAATATATATTCAAGGAGACTCAAGCGTCTAAGCTTGGGTATTCCCCCGTGCATCCCCTTCTCCATCAACAATCATCAGTTCGTCCTTCGTCTCACTATATTTTTATCACTTCATGCGTTATGTGCTATGCTTGGAGCGTCTCGCTCTTAGGTTTTGTTTTTAGTTTTCTTTAGCTTTGCTTGCTGTTCATAACAAGTTAGATCCCGTCTTACTTTGTGTGGTAGATAAACACGCTCCACTTTCAAAATTTAGAACACATCATAGGATTTTTCCTGCCTATCTTTTTACTGTTGTGTGTTCTTTATCTTTTAATAGCTACCGCCTTGTTTAGTTTTAGTCTTTAGTTTGTCTTTAGCAAGAGCCTTGGCTTTTGTTAAGTTTTTTGCTGCAACTCTTTTTAGTTTTCATGTTTATCTTGTTAAGAGAGTTGGTTGTTGCACTGAGTTGTGTCTTGTCTTGAAAGTAGGTAATTGAGGTTGCTATTTAATTTTAGTAGTAGCTTGCAATAGTTTTGAGGTATTGATGTGAGTAATGTTTGAACTTTTGGTGTCAAGAGCTCTAGCCTATTAGTGATAGGTGTCGTATTTTGGGCAATCCGTGTGTATTTTCAAAACCTACAAAACTAGTTGAGAACTCTAGCTACTAGATGGATCACTACTCTTCTGAGGGGTCGAATATCAGAGAACACTCACGCACCATGAGTCGAGGATGCGCAAGGATAACCAAACCCCCATACACTCCTCCTCGGGGTACTTGTCTCTTTGTGAACCTCCTCATTAGATTGAGAGTTACCGATAATAAGTGCATGAGTTCTTCGGACTAATGTAAGTATTGAAAGTTGACACTTCCACCTTCCCATATTTTGCTAGCCTCTCCTGTGCCGTGCATTGCCTTCTTCTCACTCCGAGAGTTGGTGTCCACCTTCGCCGGTACATCCAAACCCTTGGCATGATACGCTCTGTCATCATAAGCCTCCTTATATCTTCCCTCAAAATAGCCACCATACCTACCTATCAAGGCATTTCCATAGCCTTTCCGAGTTATATTGCCATGCAACTTCCACCTCTTCATGACTTGATCTTCATGTCATACATGTTCCTGCTACACTGGCAACGACATACATTGCATACATCATGTAGTTACTTCTTCTTTATGATTTTGAGTACCTTGTAAAGTGTGAAAGATCTCCTTTACCCTCTTGTAAATTAGAGTGTTGCCCTTAAGTGAGGAAAAGATCCCAAAGTGGACACAATAAAAGATCCCAAAGAGGACAAATGAGAGTTGAATAGAAAGAGCCATTGAGGCCACAAAAAAATACAAAAAAATAGAAAAAAAAGAGAAAAAGAAATAAAAAGAGAGAAAGGGGCAACACTACTATCCTTTTGAGAGATCCACACTAGTACTCCCTTTATATCCTTGTACTACATAAAGATGATCTTTTTTGCATATAGTTCCATTGGAGAACTCCCTAGCTCGTATGTGCATCCGTTGCATGGCAATCCCTACTTCTCACATCATATCTATCATTTGGCATCTCTTGCCTATGATTGTCCTCATTGATGTGAGCCTTTCTCTTCCTTTTTCTCTTCCTCCTCCACCATATTTCTCTCTTTGCCATCCTAAGTGTCAACTCTCGTGCTTACGCTCATCCATTGCATGAGTGCTCAAAATATCGAAAAGGAGTGGATCAAATTGACTTGTACCTGGCTAGTGGTCTGGGGATGAGTCAAGATAAGATTCCAAAGAGGACCAAGTGTGAAACTTTAGTAGATTGAGTTCTCAACACAAAAATACTTTTTTTCTCGTATTACCTATCCCCCTTCTTGCACGCAAACACCATTTGGAGACATTCGAGTCACGGACAGCGAGAGCTCTTGCACCTAATGTTCTTTTGTTACTTGTTTCAATGCTAATATAGACTCTTGCATGTTATGACTTGAATTGAATCTCTAACCTTGATTGCTTTACTTTTCAAAGTTCTTTTATGGTTGCTAGCATGTCACCACAGAAATTATGTTGTTATCATTTACCTACTCGAGGACGAGCAGGAATTAAGCTTGGGGATGTTGATACGTCCAAAACGTATCTATAATTTCTGCTTGCTCCATGCATGTTTTGTGTGATATTACTATGTTCTAGATACACTTTCATACATTTTTGATCATATTTCGACTAACCTAGAAACTCAGTGCACCCCAGTGCCAGTTCCTGTTTTCTGATGTTTTTCTATTTCAGTTTTCCCCATGTAAAAAGTGCCAGAAAAATTCGGGAAAATTCAGATAAAAATCAGCGTGGAGGAAGCTTCGCGAAGATCCCGAGAGGGGCCAGAGGGGAGCCAGGGGGCCCAGGCGGCCACCCGGCGCAGCCCCACCCCTGGCCGCGCCAGGGGGCGCCTGGGGCCCCTGGTCCACCTCTGGCTGCCCCCTTCGCCTATTTATTCTCCGTCACGGGAAAACTCCAGAGGAGGAACCCTATTCCGTGAACTCGCCTCTGTTCCGCCGCCGCCGCGCTTCCGAAGATCGGGAGCACCAGAAGACCTCTTCCCGGCACCCTGCCAGAGGGAGGATTGACCTCCGGGAGTCTCCTCTCCACCATGGATGCTCCCCGGATGTCTCGTGAGTAGTTTTTCTTGGACCATGGGTCCGTGATCAGTAGCTATGTGATGTTCTCCTCCCCTCTTTGATCTTCATTGTTTAGACCTCGTGAGCTGCCCTACATGATCGAGGCATCTTTGTAATATTTCTGCTATTGCTATGTTGAGTTTGATAGGATCTGATGGATTATGAGATTATGTTCAGATTGTGATAGAGTAATATATTTGGTTTTTATCTCTTATATTTTTGTTCCTAAGTAATTCTTGCATGTTCTCCGTTGCTGTTTATTGCTTTGGCCAAGTAGTAGGTAGTGACTTCAAGAGGGAACGTTGTGCTAGATTGTGGGTTCATGCCCCCCGATGACACGCTTGAGTGACAGAAACATGAGTCTAGGGGATGTGCTGTTGCCACAATGGGGAAACCAACGGTGATTGTGACCGTGGTCACAAGGATTGTTTACTTTACGCAGAGTTCTTTTTAATGCAGTTGTCTGTTGCTTTGGGTTTACACTTTGGGTGGGGCTCGCAACTTAATACCAGCGAGATGTTCTGGATAGATATCTCAAGGTGGATGATTAGTAGTAGATGCAGATGGATTTCGGTCTACTTATCTTGGCGTACTGCCTGTGCTTTTGAACCTCGTCCTTTCTTTTGTAGCATAGTTAGCATTGTGGTGCGTTCATAATCCTGTCAATTGTCTTTCTGTAATTTGTTTACCTCGCATAGCAATTTTATCGTCTTTTGGGAGAGAGACATCACTAGCAAACATCACATATCCCGGTACATATCCTTATTATTGTTTCCACGCTTTTTTTCTTTTACTGCTTTTACTTGCTATCATTATCCCTTGCATTTTATCCTTGTGAACAACAAGACCGGAGAGATTGACAACCTCTCTGAACTTCGTTGGGAACAAAGTTATCTATGTCTGTGTGCAGCTCCGCGTCAGTTGCACCGCTGACACCTACTTATCATCTCTGGAGTCCTGCTGGAGACAAACCTTGGTATCTTCACCGAGGGAAAACTGCTGCTGCACTACATCTCAACCTTCCACTTGGGGTAACCAACAAAGGGACGAGAAGCCATCAAGCAAGTGTCAAGCGCTCAAGCTTGGGGATGCCCCCATGCATCCCCAACAAGTATTCAAGGAGACTCAAGCGTCTAAGCTTGGGGATGCCCCCGTGCATCCCCTTCTCCATCAACAATCATCAGTTCGTCCTTCGTCTCACTATATTTTTATCACTTCATGCGTTATGTGCTATGCTTGGAGCGTCCCGCTCCTAGGTTTTATTTTTAGTTTCTTTAGCTTTGCTTGCTGTTCATAACAAGTTAGATCCCGTCTAACTTTGTGTGGGAGAGAAACACACTCCACTTTCAAAATCTAGAACACATCATAGGATTTTTCATGCCTATCTTTTTGCTGTTGTGTGTTCTTTATCTTTTCATAGCTACTGTCATGTTTAGTTTTAGTTTTAGTTTCTCTTTAGCAAGAGCCTTGGCTTTTGTTTAGTTTGTTGCTGGAACTCTCTTTAGTTTTCATGTTTATCTTGTTAAAGAGAGTTGGTTGTTGCACTGAGTTGTGTTTTGTCTTGGAAGTAGGTAATTGAGGTTGCTATTTAATTCTAGTAGTAACTTGAAATAGTTTTGAAGTTTTGATGTGAGTAATGTTTGAACTTTTGGTGTCAAGAGCTCTAGCCTATTAGTGATAGGTGTCGTATTTTGGGAAATCCGTGTGTATTTTCAAAACCTACAAAACTAGTTGAGAACTCTAGCTACTAGATGGATCACTAATCTTTGGAGGGATCGAATATTAGAGTACACTCACGTACCATGAGTCGAGGATGCGCAAGGATAACCAAACCCCCATACACTCCTCCTCGGGGTACTTGTCTCTTTGTGAACCTCCTTATTAGATTGAGAGTTACCGATAATAAGTGCATGAGTTCTTCGGACTAATGTAAGTATTGAAAGTTGACACTTCCACCTTCCCATATTTTTCTAGCCTCTCCCGTGCCGTGCATTGCCTTCTTCTCACTCCGAGAGTTGGTGTCCACCTTCGCCGGTACATCCAAACCCTTGTCATGATACGCTCTGTCATCATAAACTCCTTATATCTTTCCTCAAAACAGCCACCATACCTACCTATCAAGGCATTTCCATAGCCTTTCCGAGATATATTGCCATGCAACATCCACCTCTTCATGACTTGATCTTCATGTCATACATGTTCCTGCTACACTGGCAGCGACATACATTGCATACATCATGATAGTTACATCTTCTTTATGATTTTGAGTACCTTGTAAAGTGTGAAAGATATCCTTTACCTTCTTGTAAAATAGAGTGTTGCCCTTAAGTGAGGAAAAGATCCCAAAGTGGACACAATAAAAGATCCCAAAGAGGACAAATGAGAGTTAAATAGAAAGAGCCATTGAGGCCACCAAAAAAATACAAAAAATAGAAAAAAGGAAAAAGAAATAAAAAGAGAGAAGGGGGCACACTACTATTCCTTTTGAGAGATCCACACTCGCACTCCCTCTTATATCTTGTACTCCATAGAGATTATCATTCATGCATATAGCTATGTGGGGACCTTCACACTATAGAACTTGGCTTGTATATTCCAATGATGAGCCTCCTCAAACGATCTCTAGGTCTTCTTGAGCAAGCAAGTTAGATGCACCCCCACTAGTTCCCTTGGAGAGCTTTTAGCTCACATGTGCATCCGTTGTATGGCAATCCCTACTCCTCACATCATATCTATCATATGGCCTTCTCTCGCCTATGATTGTCCTCATTGATGTGAGTCTTTCTCACCCTTTTTGTCTTCCTCCTCCACACTATTTCTCTCTTTGCCATCCAAAGTGTCAACTCTCGTGCTTACGCTCATCCATTGCATGAGTGCTCAAAATATTGAAAAAGGAGTGGATCAAATTGACTTGTACCTGGCTAGTGGTCTGGGGACGAGTCAAGATAAGATTCCAGAAAAAGACCAAATGTGAAACTTTAGTAGATTGAGTTCTCAACAAATAAATGTTTTTCTCGTATTCCCTATCCCCCTTCTTGCACGCAAACACCATTTGGAGACATTCGAGTCACGGACAGCGAGAGCTCTTGCACCTAATGTTCTTTTGTTACTTGTTTCAATGCTAATATAGACTCTTGCATGTTATGACTTGAATTGAATCTCTAACCTTGATTGATTTACTTTTCAAAGTTCTTATATGGTTGCTAGCATGTCACCACAGAAATTATGCCGTTATCATTTACCTACTCGAGGACGAGCAGGAATTAAGCTTGGGGATGTTGATACGTCCAAAACGTATCTATAATTTCTGCTTGCTCCATGCATGTGTTTGTGTGATATTGCTATTGTTGGGGTTCGGGGCAGAAAACACAAATTTTCAATAACCTACGAGACCCATACCCAAGACCTATGCTATGCTGATGCAAGTAACGGACAGAAATAGATCACATACCAGTATGTAGTCCGTTAAGCGGGAAACGTTCCCGCATGAACGTGGTTGGTGTAGTCGTACCGGCAATCCCCGATGCCGAGCAGATGCACGATGACTCCTATAGCCACCCCATCCTTGTAGACCGATGACGGGATTACGTCCCCGTCGGAACATTGCTGATGAATACCTCGCGATACGACCACGACGATGAAGTAGCACCACAAGTGTAGTGCCTCGCGGGATTATACACATACAGTATACCCGACGTCCCTCCGGGCTCCGAACCAGTAGAGCAGCGGAAAGAAGATGGATTCGGATCCCGATTCCAGCAGCACGACGGCGTGCGTATAGTGGAGAAATCCCCAACCAAGTGTAGACTCCAAACAAGGGGAGTCCACTCGAGGAAGGAGAAAGGGGGGAGAGAGAACTTCAATTGTTGAATCAAAAGGGCACCCCTACCCCTCCTTATATAGTCCAAGGAGGGGTGGGATCCTCCCTCCCTCCCCGAGGTGGGACTAATCCCACCAAAGGGGGGAGGTGCGCCGGCCTAAGGAGGGGTTGGGCCCCTCCCTTGGCACCAAGCCCAAGGGGGGAGGCTCCCCTCTCCCCTAATGGGCCCTTAGAGGCCCATACACCTTTTTAATTCATTTTTAATATATTTAAATACATTTTAATATTTAATTCAGATAATTAAATAATAAAACATATATTAAACATTATTAAGTATATTTTGAACCTTTCAAAATACGCGGAACAACTTCCGGCCTTCATCGGAACAATTCCGGTGTTCTCTCCAATTTCTCCGGTGATCCCGAATCAATCCTTACTGCGTCGAGTACCCTTAAGTGTAACACCCTACGGTCCGGGAAACAGCGGACATGATCGAGACAATTCTCATTGATCAATGACTAATCAATTGTACCTGGTTACAATCCTTGATAGCCCCTGTGCTTCCATCGAATGAACTTCAATCGCTGTTGGATCCGTTAACCGTGTGCCTGTTCCCTTTGTCCTATGGTACTTTGCTTGTCTGAGGTTTGATCATCGGTATCCAATATACCTAGTTCGTCCTCGTTCTCAACAAACAAGTTTACTCGTTCCCGTGATATTACAACTCCGTGACCTAGTCACACGTTTGCAAACTTTATGATGCAATATCACCGAGTGGGCCCAGAGTACCTATCCGTCACACGGATGGACAAATCCCGCTTTGATCTATTTGCATACTCATCAACCATCTATTTCGGAATACCCAAAGTGCACCGTTATGGCCAGCATATTTCAGTCAGGCGGTGGGATACAAATCAAAGTCTCCTCATAGATGACAATTACGTATGATCATTACGGTCAAAGGATCTGGTCACTACGTTATAGTTATCGCAATGTCGAACTATGTGACTTGATCACATCGCAACACTTCTGGTGGGTGTATGTCCATCATATCATTATCCAATGATACGACTCCATTGTCAACAGACGCCATTGTCTCATGATCAGGAAACCTTGATCATCAATCGCCCAATGGACTAGTATACTAGGGTTTACTAGGGACCTAGTTGTTTGTATACCACACCTGTATTAATGTTTCCTCTTAATACAGTTATAGCATAGTATCAAACGTATTATGAATTAATGGAATATGCTCGATAAAACATATTTTATTTGCCTCTAGGGCACATTCCCAACAGCTATGATCTAGATACACTTTCATACACTTTTGATCATATTTGGACTAACCTATTAACTCAGTGCACCACAGTGCCAGTTCCTCTTTACTGCTGTTTTTCTATTTCAGTTTTCCCCCATATAAAAAGTGCCTGAAAAATTCCGGGAAAAATATAGGAAAAATCAGCGTACAGGAAGCTTCGCGAAGAGCCCGAGTGGGGCCAGAGGGGAGCCAGGGGTGGCTCAGGCGGCCACCCCCTGGGCCGCGCCAGGGGGCGCCTGGGGCCCCTGGTCCACCTCTGGCTGCCCCCCTTCGCCTATATATTCCCCGTGACGTGAAACCCTCGAGGACAGACCCCTTTTCTCCAGAAGCAATTCTGATCTCCGCCGCCATCGCCATCATGTTTCGTGGGGACAGAATTCCTGTGCCGGCACCCTGTCGGGACGGGGGAGTGCCCCCGGATTCATCTCCATTGACGTTGCTTCCTCCCTCCATGAAGCGGGAGTAGTTCTCCCTCGGGGCTGAGGTTTCTACCAGTAGCTATGTGTTCTTCTCTCTCTCCCATGATGTGATCTTCGTTGTGATCATAGGCTATGTTAATCTAGGGTGATCCCATGATATTTCCCCTTCCTCTATGTATTGGATTGATGTACTCAATTGATCTTATCTAGTATAATCCCCGAGACCAAGGTGACAGCGGTCTATTGGACATGGGTTAGAAGAATATTATCATGAGTGATTTCCTCTTTTGTGTGTTGATTGAAGATTGAGAGTCTCTTGGTGCTTGTCTTTGAGTATCCTTGAGATATGTTGTGGTGATTGTGGTACTCTCTTTGGATGGCCGCGGTGACATTGGGAAATCCATAGATTGAGAACTACGAACTCTGAGGTGTGCTTTTGTAGCCCTACACAATTCTCGTCCTCTCTTGACCACAAAGGAATGACCTACAAGTACGTCTCCATTGCATGTTTTATGGAAAATATCATGTGATTAGACTATGTTAATGTTGTTGGGAGTTGCCACTAGTGAAAGTATGAAGCCTAGGCCTTGTTTCCATCATTGTTACACCGTTTGCACTCACTTTTGTTACTTGTTTCTTTGCATCACTTTTTATTACAGATTTATATTACTTTGTTTTGCCACACCTATCACCCATATTTTACCATCTCTTCGCCGAACTAGTGCACCTATACAACTCCTAGTTGTATTAGGTGTGTTGGGGACACAAGAGACTTCTTGTATCTTAATTGCAGGGTTGCTTGAGAGAGACCATCTTCAACCTCTACTTCTCTGAGTTCGATAAACCTTAGGTCATCTACTTGAGGGAAATTGTTGTTGTCCTACAAACCTCTGCGCTTGGAGGCCCAACATAGTCTACAAGAATAGAAGCATGCGTAGACATCAGGAACTAACGCATGTGGTAGTGACTATGTGGGCGATTTGGCATGCCCGTCGAAAGCTGATTCATGAAGGATTACAGTAGAGCCCACTATCTACTCATATGTTTGTCAAGAGATACATAGATGAAATATCAGTGATCTCCAGTCCGGTGGCTCAAGTTCATATGGCAGCAACACCACATGAAATACCAAATGACCCGGACGTGATCAAGATTGTCGTCTCTATAGGAAGTGCTCGCAATGGAGATAGGGTCACATGTGCAGCTATTGCCAGGAATCTGCAGGGGTTGTACCTGGGATCTTCAGCACTGGTGATGAATAGGGGACCGAATGAACAAGCTTTTCAAGCTATGGCGTGCAGAGAAGCTCAAAGTTTGGCTCAAGACCTATTACTCCAGAAAAGCATGATTTTATGTGAGGATAGGTGCATTATCAAGGACATCAAGGAAGGCACATCAGGGATTTGTGCTATGGTAGTTAAAGAGATTAGAGAGAACTCGTTAATTTTTCAGTCTTGTAATTTTTATTTTCGGAAGAACGTAGCTAGTTGTGAAGCTTTTAAAGTTGTTAAATTTGCCTCAACTTTAGACTTGGGTAGGCATGTGTGGTTGATCGGACCGCATGATCCGGTTTGTATTCCGGTGAACCTTATTCAGGAATAAAGTTGTTCTTTATGCTTAAAAAAAACTAGAAAAACACAATTTTTCTTTGACAAAGGAAAAAGTTTGCTGGCTTTTATTGATATTTTTATTATAAATAATAAATTCGTGAAATGTTTATAGATTTATAAAAAATAGAGAAACTTTAAAAGTATTCGTGGATTTAAATAATGTTCACAAATTCAAATAGTATTGCGAAATTTATTTGTATTCATATTTTAGGATTTTTCACATTAAATTTAAAATATATTCACATGTTATCTAAAAAAGCAAGGATTTTAAATGCTTCTTGAACTCAAAATTGTTCATAATTTTGGAAAATGTTCATTAATTTTTCTGTGTTATAGAAAAAAAACAATAAATGAAAAAGAAGAAAACTACGAAAAACACTTCAAATAAAACATGTAGAGAATACATGTATATGTAAAAACCATGGAAAAAATACACAGCGTGCAAAAAACTGTGACTAAAAGACCAATGAAAAGAAAGTCGGTCGAGATGGGCCAGCATGTCACGAAGGGGTGTTCAATTTATACTGACTATTCTTCACTGTGAGCGAATAATAGTATATCCACTTATACTCTACTCCCACTTGAGGAGTCCCGTAGGTCGAACCGTACTAATTATTTCTTCCAACAACGTTCTACAAATTCTAACAAAAGTTACTGCTTGATGATAATATTGATTTTTTGTGGGTCTGAAGATATTGTTGTTAAATGTAAACGATTTTGGAGGAAAAATGTTGCTTGCGAGGTGATAGTCCCTAAAGCTAGGGTGGAGTATGAAGTGTTTTTGTTTGTTTATTTCTTTGAAGATCCCAGGCTTATTTGAGATGTTGCAAAGCACATACACAATGGCCTCACAAAAATATCTCCTCGCCTACTATCCGGTTCCAAATTGTCAACTGACCACAACCTTTGAGAATTCTAAATCCATCCCGGGGCACGTGGGAAGACCAAGTTAAGTCAAATTGAAGCAATAAACTCCATACCCACCCAATGCAACTCGCTCATAGTTTCCGAAACCAGTCAAGAACGAACTTATGCTTGGTGGGCCAACCATGAACGGCTAGTCGTTCCGTAGACGCCAATGCTGTACAAACTTTCATTGGGTCCACCCCACAGGCCCACCATGAACCACAAGAAGTCGTAGACACGCTTCGGCAACTCTATTTCGCTATCGTGAGTGTGCGACTAGTGCTAAACTCTGATCACGTGATCTATCCTGCACTATGACCGTGCTTATGTGGTAATTTTTTTGATTTAGTGTTATCGTAGTGTACCGTGCAATACGGAATCCATTCTAACCTTCCACTTCGCTCATTTAAGAGTGAAATAGAAGATAATTGTGCCAACAAATCAACAAAAGAAATGGAAGGTGGCAACCTCTTCAAAGCTGTAACATACATAGATTGTGCATAAGGGCAACTTTTCCAAAACTGTAACATACATAGATTTTATATAAGAGATGAATGCATAGTAATAAACAACTTGATAAATGTAAATAAATTTGAGTAAGTAAAAAACTTATAATTATTTACACTAGTAGAAAAAGGGGCTTTGGTTCAAGCTTGGCCAGCCCATTAGCACCGGTTCAGCCACGAACCGGGACCCATGGGGTCATACGTCCCGGTTCGTGCGCCCAGGGGGCCAGCCGGTCCTCGTGGGGCATTGGTCCCGGTTCGTCTAGGGGCATATGTCCCGGTTCCGGACAAGAACCGGGACCAATGGGCCTCGCTCCTGGCCCACAATCATTAGTCCCGGTTTGTGGCACAACCCGGGATGAAAGGCTGGCCCACAAGCATTAGTCCAATTTCAGGGTCATTTAGCCCAAAATAAATCATTAAATGCATGAAAATAGCAAATGAAGTCAGAAAGTGTTGAAATTTTAGTATGTGGCTTTGAATGATGCATATTGAATGCACAAAAAGTCTTGAGTTCAAATAAGTTTAGAAAAATGAAATGCCTTTGTAACAGATGAGTTTTCGTCTGAAACCCTCGTACTTCGAAAGAGATGGTCCAGTTTGTACACGAAGTGCATCCAGCTTTTGTCGTAACCCTCTCAACTTTTGCACACATGTTATGTGGGTCAAATGACGATACCATGCCAAGTTTCAACCTTTTCTGAGTTCAGTTGTATTGCTTTTCAATTTCAGGGTCATTTAGCCCAAAATAAATCATTAAATGCATGAAAAATAGCAAATGAAGCCAGAAAGGGTTGAAATTTTAGTATGTCGATTTGAATGATGCATATTGAATGCACAAAAAGTCTTGAGTTCAAATAAGTTTAGAAAAATGAAATGCCTTTGTAACATATGAGTTTTCGTCTGAAACCCTCGTACTTCGAAAGAGATGGTCCACTTTGTACACAAAGTGCATCCATTTTTTGCCGTAACCCTCTCAAATTTTGCACACATGTTATGTGGGTCAAATGATGATACCATGCCAAGTTTCAACCTTTTCTGAGTTCAGTTGTAGTGCTTTCCAATTTCACGGTCATTTAGCCCAAAATAAATCATTAAATGCATGAAAAATAGCAAATGAAGTCAGAAAGGATTGAAATTTTAGTATGTGGCTTTGAATGATGCATATTGAATGCACAAAAATTCTTGAGTTCAAATACGTTTATAAAAATGAAATGCCTTTGTAACAGATGAGTTTTCGTCTGAAACCCTCGTACTTCGAAAGAGATGGTCCAGTTTGTACACGAAGTGCATCCAGCTTTTGCCATAACCCTCTCAACTTTTGCACGCATGTTATGTGGGTTAAATGATGATACCATGCCAAGTTTCAACCTTTTCTGAGTTCAGTTGTAGTGCTTTCCAATTTCATGGTCATTTAGCCCAAAAAAATCAATAAATGCATGAAAATAGCAAATGAAGTCAGAAAGGGTTGAAATTTTAGTATGTGGCTTTGAATGATGCATATTGAATGCACAAAAAGTCTTTTGTTCAAATAAGTTTAGAAAAATGAAATGCCTTTGTAACATATGAGTTTTCGTGTGAAACCCTCATACTTCGAAAGAGATGGTCCAACTTGTACACGAAGTGCATCTAGATTTTACCGTAACCCTCTCAACTTTTTCACACATGTTATGTGGGTCAAATGATGATACCATGCCAAGTTTAAACTATTTCTGAGTCCAGTTGTAGTGCTTTCCATTTTCAGGGTCATTTAGCCCAAAATAAATCATTAAATGCATGAAAAATAGCAAATGAAGTCAGAAAGTGTTGAAATTTTAGTATGTGGCTTTGAATAATGCATATTGAATTCACAAAAATTCTTGAGTTCAAATAAGTTTTGAAAAATGAAATGCCTTTGTAACATATGAGTTTTCGTCTGAAACCCTCGTACTTCGAAAGAGATGGTGCAGTTTGTACACGAAGTGCATCCAGATTTTGACGTAACCCTCTCAAATTTTGCACACATGTTATGTGGGTCAAATTATTATACCATTCCAAGTTTCAACCTTTTCTGAGTTCAGTTGTAGTGCTTTCCAATTTCAGGGTCATTTAGCCCAAAATAAATCATTAAATGCATGAAAAATAGCAAATGAAGTCAGAAAGGGTTGAAATTTTAGTATGTGGCTTTGAATGATGCATATTGAATGCAAAAAAAGTCTTGAGTTCAAATAAGTTTAGAAAAATGAAATGCCTTTGTAACATATGAGTTTTCGTTTGAAACCCTCGTACTTCGAAAGAGATGGTCCAGTTTGTACAAGAAGTGCATCCAGCTTTTGTCGTAACCCTCTCAACTTTTGCACACATATTACGTGGGTCAAATGATGATACCATGCCAAGTTTCAACCTTTTCTGAGTTTAGTTGTAGTGCTTTCCAATTTCAGGGTCATTTAGCCCAAAATAAATCATTAAATGCATGAAAAATAGCATATCAAGTCAGAAAGGGTTGAAATTTAAGTATGTGTCTTTGAATGATGCATATTTAATGCACAAAAAGTCTTGAGTTCAAATAAGTTTAGAAAAATGAAATGCCTTTGTAACAGATGAGTTTTCGTCTGAAACCCTCGTACTTCGAAAGAGATGGTCCAATTTGTACACGAAGTGCATCCAGTTTTTGCCGTAACCCTCTCAACTTTTGCACACATGTTATGTGGGTCAAATGATGATACCATGCCAAGTTTCAATCTTTTCTGAGTTCAGTTGTAGTGCTTTCCAATTTCAGGGTCATTTAGCCCAAAATAAATCATTAAATGAATGAAAAATAGCAAATGAAGTCAGAAAGGTTGAAACTTTAGTATGTGGCTTTTAATGATGCATATTAAATGCACAAAAAGTCTTGAGTTCAAATAGGTTTAGAAAAAATGAAATGCATTTGTAACAAATTACTCCACACCCTGTACACCATAAAAACAAAAATAAAAAAGTATAGCAATTTCATTATAATATGTCAACGGAAGATTACTCCACACCATGTACACCATAAAGGAAAATTTCGGTTAGGCCCCGATTGGTTGGCAAATCTAGCAGTCTTCCCACCAATCAAGGTTCAACCGAAATTGCCTTTACAATATACAGGATATAGATGAATCACTCGTGGACAACCTTTATTGAACTTGCTATCCTACGATAAGTCCACACAGAGCCGTGCTTATAAACAAGTCTAACTCCACTTCGGTTAGCGGGGTGGGACTAAATTGCAGACTATTAGTACCGGTTGGTGTCACCAACCGGTACTAAAGATCCTTTTTCCTCCAAAAGGAGAAAAAGCCACTTACTGGGCCATAACGTCCTGGATACGACTAGAAACCCACATATGGGCCAGGATCCAGGCCCGCAGAAGGCTCGGCAGGACAACAAGCAATATTGTTACAGAGTAGGCCCGAAAGCCTGCGGTTGAGAGGTGCTCGAAGTGGTACGTGCAGCAGCGCTTATAAACCACTGCGGATCCTCTTCGACTAGCAAGGTGGGACTAAACATCCCACCGCATTGCACCGCGGCAGCGCATGGGTCGTCCCGGTTGGTGGAACCAACCGGTACTAAAGGTTCTAATTGGTACCGGTTCGTGCCACCAACCGGGACCAATGGTCTCTGTTTCCCGCCCTTTGGGCTGCAGAAAAAGGATCATTTGTCCCGATTGTTGACATCAACCGGTACGAATGCCTACCTTTAGTACCGGTTGGTGCCACCAACCGGGACCTATTCTCTTGGTATATAATCCCTCCGCCTTCCAGTCGTCGTTCCCATCTTCCATTTGGCTCAAGACGACGCCGACGTCGACACCGACTCCGTCAGACTGCCCGATTGCCGCGTCGCACCGCCCCTGCCGTCGCCCACGACCTCGCCTGCGGCACCCGGAGCATCTCGCCTTCCTCGATCCGCATTGCCGCCGCCCCCGCTCCTCCGTTCCTCACCACCGCGCCTCGCCGCCCCGCTCCTCCGCCGCCGCGCCCCGCTCCACCGACGCCGCCGCCCCGTTCCTCCACCGACGCCGGTCGCCCCACTGGTGAGTCTCCGGTTCGTGCCATCGACGCCGGACGCCGCCGCCCCTCCATAGATATAAATAAATAGATGATAGATAGATTAGATAGATAGATAGCTAGATAGATAGATAGAGTAGAATCTGTGTATAAATGATAGATAAATAGCTAGATAAATAGATAGAGATAGCTAAATAGATAGCTAGATATATAATAGATAGAGTAGAATCTTTGTATAATAATAGATAGATATATAGATAGCTAGATAGATAGATAGATAGATAGCTAAGTATTTTTGTCTTATTTTGTTAAATTTGTTAGTTAGTATATTTTTTTTCACTCGTTCATGTTAATAAAACTTTGCATATTAAATAAGTTCTCGGCAACGATGCCTGGCCCGCATCCCCGTCGTCGCCGCGTTGGAGAGCACCTGCTTGATGGGATGGGCGATGTCCGGGACTGGGCTCTCTCGGGCTGGCACTGGGATGTGATCTCCGAGGCGCGCCGCTTAGTGAGGAATCCGGGTCCTGTCGTCGACCCGGATCTTCTTTGGTGGCGGTCGCGTGGGCCACAGTCGGTGCGAAGGCAGCCGGCCCCCGATTGGATTGTACGCCGACGTGTCAGGAAGGAGGACGAGCACGTCCGTCGCTACTTGGTGGCGTTGGACGCCGGGTCATGGAGGACCTGGAAGGTTCTTCAGGAATATCATCTGAGCTACGAGTTCGTGGTGGTTCCTTCTCTTTGGGTGACCACCTTCCACCGCACCCGACGTTGTTTACTGTATTAGTCATGTTATTTACCGTTGTATTACTCGATATATATGTGACCAAGCACCCTTGTGATATGTAAAAGTACGAAACTTGTTCATCCTATACTTGGGTTCGTCGCCACACTATCCCAGAATCGCTTATGTGTGCACTTCAAATATGAGGCACTATGCAACCTTGTTTTAAAATATTATTACTGCATTTTTATTCGAGTTCATCATTTTTTTGTGTATTAACTTTGAACCAACCGGGACCTATTCTCTTGGTATATAATCCCCCGCCTTCCAGTCGTTGTTCCCATCTCGCCATTTGGCTCAAGACGGCGCCGACGACGACACCGAACTAATCTTTTGAATTATATATGAACACAGAAAATGGCTGACGATGAACAACTCGTCCAATGCCTCTATTGTGACGATAACTCGGGTCGGTGCGACAGCAGGTATCCAAAGTTGGATGGGGATGAAGAAATATATTTCTCCCTCACGCTTAGGCGTGACTTCATAAAAATAACGGTATATACAACTTCTGCGTCGACATCATCCTTCTTATTTAAGCATGCTTCGCACTGAAATTTTTGTTTTGACGTGTAATTTTTTTATAATCAACTAGCGCATCCCATGCTATGCAAGACGCCAAGTATGTGACTTTGTTAAATTCAATTCGTGGCAAAAGAATGAAACAGAGGAAGTCAAACTAAAGACGACGAAACATGGTATAACTTTGAGGATTGATGTCACTAATAAATCTTGGTGCACTTATTTTGCTTGTCCAAATTGACATGCATTGTGCAAGGCATATGCATTACAGGAGGGTATGCAAATAACCTTTGATCTTGGACCTCGCCGAGATGTATTTAAAAATAAGGATACTTGGATGCTATTGGACGACAAGAAGCTGGTTCTATTTCAACGTGAGTTTCTTAACCAAATTTTACTTGTTTCCTTTCCTTATTTATTTGCTTCCCAAGTTGACAATTTTTTTATAATTGCCAGTTTATCTCTATGCTCCGATGGATGTACGCAGGATATTTGATAATGCTTTGTATAATGGTGGCGTTGAGGAGCTAACCATGGATGAACAAGATGAGTACATCTTCTTTCTTGAAGATGTAACTGGCTTTGCAAGCGAATCTTATACTCCATATGTTTCATTTGTTCTCGAGTTGTTGCCGGTATATGTATCAAACTATATCTTGGTGAGATTTTTTACTGTTCTGTCACTACTTCATCATTTTCAGAAATCTTTTGACCTAAGATTAACTATACCGCATTACTAAGTATTTTACTCATATGTTTTAAACAGAAAAACCCGAAAAAATGTGTGCCTAGATGGATGCCTTCTAGAGGCGAGCTTACAGTAGTGGCTTACAGTTGTGGATGCTTACGGCCATGGGAAGAACTCTTCAAGACTGACTACTCCACTGAAAGTGAACGTGATGGTGGCTCCTTAAGAATAAAAAATTGGAAACGGATAGTGATTCGGAAGAATATAAAAGATTGGGACAATGCCTTCTCCATATTACATTATGGAAATGAAGGTGTCTTTTGGTTTTTTTATATTTACCCTTGTGAGGATGAGCAGTCTCATAGGTGATATATATGAGGAGTCGAGGTATAATATTATGGAAATGGAACTTTGTGTTTGATATTAGCGAAGTTAAACTAGCAAAGGACCTTTGTGTGTTGGATATTAATTATGATCATGATAATATATATGAGATCAATCCTTTCTCTCCTAGATGATGATAAGAGAGTACACAACTCTTTTTATTAGCTAGCTAAAACAATATATGAAACCCCTAAATTAACCGTTGCAAAACCCCCTAACCCCCCATAGAAAAAACCCTACCCGTCCCGGTTGGTGGCACCAACCGGGACAAAAGGCCCTCCCGCCTGGGCAAGCCACAGCGGCCACGTGGAGGCCCATCTGCCCCGGTTCGTGGCCCAACCGGTACTAAAGGTTTTGGGCATTAGTAACGACCCTTTAGTCCCGGTTCCGGAACCGGGATAAATGGGCCTCTGGAACCGGGACAAATGGGCCTCTTTCTACCAGTAGTACAAAAGCCGTATTTTTTATGTGTGATTTGGTTCAAACCTTTTGTGTATTGTATCTGAAATAGAGTATTGTCTCTGATATCTAATTTTATTTTATGATAAGCCATATCATTACTAGCAGATGTATTTTATATCTTTTCACATTAGATCATGCCAAGCATTGGGTCGGGGCCTGCTCACGAGGCGGTCTGCATCTAGCCCTAATCACTCCACGTCGTCGTGAACCGACATGCATCATCCAACACCCGGTCATCTCCTAATACGACCCCAAGATAACAACCCTAACATCTGCCCGCGCCCGGATGCGGAGAGAGCCTCCCGACGTAGATCCCGCTAGAAGGCTCCATTGTAGCACTAAGTTACCGCGCCACCCTGGTCAATTGGGGTGGCACACCCTCATGTCGCCACATGGACTAACCCCGCCTCCAGTGGCGGAGCCAGTATGTACTCATTGGGTTCAGGTGAACCCAATGAAATTTGTGAAATCCCATTATAATTTCTACTTATGTACTTTTTTATTACGTTGAGCCTAATTCTACTGTATAGTGAACCCAATGAATCCAAAGATAATATTTTCTGGCTCGGCCCCTGCTCGCCTCAACATCCATCGATGTCGGATAAGCCCACGCCCACATTTATACGCGCCACAACACCAAATGTAAAAGGGATTGCTATATCTCAATCGATTAAGACTTAACAAAGCCCCAGTCAATGCTATATTCGTGAGATTACGTGTGAAGATATGTGCAAAGAAAACTGTTTTTATTGTATTTTATATGTTTTATCACTTGACTTAAGTCTTAGTCGATTGATATCTAGACACAACCATATGTAGAAAAACTTATGTTGAAAAAAAAGAATTAACTTTCACACCTTTGATGTGGATATATATTTGGAAGCTCATTGTGCCGGCTAGCCGTGCAATTTTAGCGTCCCTGTCTCTGTCTGACGCACGGACGTTAATCCCTATCAACTTACGTATGGAAACGCTGCTTATACGTGCGTAGCTTTGGACTGATCGTGGAAGCATATAAACAAAGTGAAACCACACGCACAAGACTGAGAATAACCATTTTGTTATGCCCCCCACACCCGATATCAGTCGTCATAGAGCAACCCTGCTAAACAAGAACGGCGCCGGCGACCTTGATGTCATGGCTATATATAAGGCCACGAGGTACCATGCAATTACCACCCGGCCGGCTTCCTCCACTTGCCACACGCTACGAGATACTTACCGCAAGCAATGGCTTCTGCCATTCCCTCCTTGCTCTTGTGCTTGCTTCTTCTAATTTCTCCTCGTCTTGGCAGCTCCTACCGCACAGGTTTCACCAATGGTGGAAAGCATGTCATTCTCCGTTCATCCCATGACTCCAGGACTCCTTCGACCTGCTCCACCACCCCTTCTGGTAAAAATACCTTGCATCAATCTCTTCACGACGACCTCTCATATCTGAATTTTGAAGTATTCTCTTCGATCCATAATAACTGTTGCTTATTTATTATAAAATTTATATTAACTTAGTATAAAATAAATGATACTTATTATGAATCAGAGGGGGTAATATAAAGTAAGGTGTGGCTAAGTCTCAGTCGACTGAAATTTAACTAAGTCTCAATCATGTCACATAATATGCAAGAAAAAAAATATTTTTTTTGCACCGATCTCGGACGTAAAATATCACGGATATAGCATCAACTGAGACTTAACGATAGCAAGGCCGTATAAAGTATGCTTGCAAATGAGTTCGTGTATGCTAACTTAACTTGTCTACATCTATCTTGTAGGGGTTGCAGGATCGCTGCCTATAATGCATCGGTTGAGCCCATGCTCTCCTTCTACCGACCAAAGCACGCCCTCGATCGACGACGCCATCAACCGCGACGCCCTGCGCTTACGCGCGCTCTTCGGCGAACCAGCGGACAAGGCTGGTGTGACGGTCCCCTTGACCGGCACTCCCCTCGCGACTCTTCCGGGCGCATCAGATTATCACGTCGCCGTCGGCTTCGGCACTCCGGCGCAGGAACTCGCCGTGGGGTTCGACACGGCCACCTACGGGGCCACGCTTCTCCGGTGCAACCCATGCGTTGCCGGAGACCCGTGCGACAAGGCCTTCGACCCCTCCCGGTCGTCTACTCTTGCGCAGATCCCATGCGGCTCGCGAGACTGTCCGTCGAAAGCTTGCTCCGCCGGAGCTAGCTGCACGTTCGCCCAGTCCAACACGACCTACCTGACGGACACGCTCGTCGTCTCCCACGCCATCCGGGTGACGGACTTCCGGTTCGCCTGCTCGAATTTGGACGGCAGCAGCTCGCCGGGAGTTCTCGACCTCAGCAGGGACCGCCACTCGCTGGCCTCACGAGTCGCTCTTCTGTCTCCGGCCACCGTCGCCTTCTCCTACTGCCTGCCATCGCCATGGGACACCGCCTCGCCGGGCTTCCTCTCGTTCGGCGCCGCCCGGCCAGAACGCGCCGGTCGCAGCGTGAGCTACGCCACCATGCGGACCAGAGCCGCCTACCGGAACCTCTACTTGGTGAAGCTCGTCGGCGTGAGCATCGGAGGGCTGGACCTCCCGGTTCCTCCGGCCGCGCTCGCCGCCGACGCGCTGGTTGAGGTGCAAACGACCTTCACCTACCTGAAGCCCGACGTGTACGCCGCTCTCCGCGATCAGTTCAAGGGGTGGATGAAGCAGTACATCGTGGCGCCGCCGCCGTCGCGCGAGCTCGACACGTGCTACGACTTCACCGGCCTCACCAGCGTCGAGGTGCCGACGATCACGCTCAGGTTCCATGGCGGAGCGGCCCTGGAGCTGGGTATCGAGCAGACGATGTACTTCAAAGACCGCCGCAACATCTTCTCCGTGGCGTGCCTCGCGTTCACGGGTGTCGCGGAACATACACCTGGTATCGCGGTTATCGGGTCAATGGCGCAGGCGGGGACGGAGGTGGTCTATGATGTGTTCGGCGGCAAGCTTGGGTTCGTCCACGACCGCTGCTGAATGCTCTCAAACCAATCAAGACATGTACTATCTGGGGGCATCCTCATCTGCTGGCACCTGTGGAAGCAGAGGAATGTGTCATGTGTGCGTGTTCCAGTTCCACAATCACACTGCTCAGAGATCACCTTCGGGAGTGCTGGACCTGATCTTTAAAGATCGGGAAGAGTGGAGAAATGCCTGTTAGTTTTTAAATTTTGAAAAAAAAATCACTAGATTTTATTCATTCAAACCAAGTGGGTCTGCCAAAGTCCGGATACCAAACACGCGTCCTACAGCATGACCTCACCCAAATGCGCTCTGACCAAAATTGATCCTTGCGCGCAAAGCGATTATAGCGTATTTGTGGAGGTCGCTGGCATTGGATGTCGGCCGGGCACATGCGTAACCGGCCACTTGGGACGACATTGATGCTCAGCCAACACCATGCGATGACTCACTTGAGGCATGTATAGCTCTCCTGCCGAGAGCTTCGGTCTCCACACCTGTTCAATACCGAAGAGGCACGACGGCACGGCTAACCATCCATCGCCCTGTCGACATTAAACCAGCGCGGTGTTCAAGAAAACCCACTCCGACGCCTCGCATTCAAACCGGCTCCTTCGGTCCTCTATCCGGACTGACTATTTAAACGAACCTTGCAAAACCGTGGAACACACCACACACAAATGTACCCATTTCTTCTTCATCCATCTTCACCATGACTTCGAGCTATAGGCTCTTCTGGGATAGAGTCCGGTTCGCCGATCGAGAATCATCAATTGCGGACAACAACTCTCCTCAAAAAGTCGGGCGTAGCGGTGGTACATGCTGCGATTCTGGGTAGCACCTATCCTCGCGGGAAGGATACGCGCGTGCTTGTGTTCGTTGAAAGCAACCACTTCTGGCCTCTCAAGCATTACAAGCGATGAGCCGATCGGGCCGGTAGGCCGCGGAGGCGGAGGGTGGTCTCCTGCTCCAGCACTGGCCGGCATTCCCCTTGCACATGTATAAGTAAAAAGACTGAGTGAAGTGTCGTCATTCAGGAAGACTTGGTGTATGATCACCATTGGTGCAGACGATTGGCGTACCTATTTGGATATCAGCTGCACTGAGCTAGCGAAAAAACAACGATGACACATCCGATCGCCGATAGACTAGGTTAAACTCATGTATTTCCTGCAGGTTTAAATGAAATGCATTCATTTTATGTAAATTACACCGAATCTAAATGAAATTCGTTTGATTTTATGCGAAGCAACTTTATGTAAACCCCATAAACAGTTATTGCGCGAGAAACAAAATTGTGGTTACGTGTGAACTAATTATGTGATTGCGCGAGAAGCAAAACTTTGTCTTCACGAGATTTCAACAATAGTTTAGTACATTTTTCAACCATAGATTAGTACGGTTTTCAACCACAGTTTTGATATAAGGTGTATAGTTTTTGTTAAAAAGACAAAAAATTTAAACTTTGACCAAATTTATATAAAAAAATATCAACATCTATGATATTGAAAAAATACTATATAAAATATGTTTCAAGACGAATCTAATGATACAGTTGTGGAATAATTTATATTGATATATTTATCTATAAATATGGTCAAAGTAAACTAAGTTTGACTTTTTGAGAGAAAGTTTACACCTTATAATTAGAAATGGAGGGAGTAGTATTCAGCCATAGTTTTCATCTGACAAAAAAATCATCGAAGAGATCTAATTTTAAAAATGTCAATGCGAGCAATGCAACGGTGAAAAAAAAAACTTGATTTGGATAGAAGATTCAAGATATAAATTATAAAAAAACAGATCTACGAAAAAAGACACAAACATCTACTCCCTCCGTTCCATAATGTAGTGCATATTTTGTTTTAAGAAAGTCAAACAAATCTACGTTTGACCAAGTTTATATCATAAACTATTGACATATAAAATATAAAATACATGTAATATAAAAGTACATCTCATGATGAATCTAATGATAGTAATTTTGATATTTATATATTAATACTTTTTTCTATAATCTTGGTCAAACATAAGCATCTTTGACTTTCTTAAATCTAAATATGCACTACATTGTGGAATGGAGGGAGTAATTTCTCATCCTCACGTGCGGTATGGGAAAACAGGACCAAATTATCTGGTTATGATATATGGCGTTCGTACATTACACCATTTGTTAACATCAGAATAAAAAATAACATTTACAAAGGGTATTCTCTAACTAGTGATTACAATTTTCAAATATAGTTTTAAAATAAACATTTACAAATATAGTTTTAAAATAAACATGAATTCTAAAAAAATGTTCAGATTGTTTTCCACAAAATCTAGAAACTTGAAAAGCATTCATGGTATTTTAATATGTTCAATCTTCAAATAGTTTTGTGAAATTATAAAAATATTCATGATTTTCTTAATATTTTCGTAAAATCAAAAAATATATTCACATGTTATTTTTATAAATAATGATTTACAAATGTTTCCTCCATTATTATTATTATCATAAATCTACACAAAATTCATTAATGTTTTTATACTATAATATAAAATACATAATGCCCCACACGTTACTACGGGAACTGTTAAGAAATAACTTGATGTTTTGAAAAACAAAATAAAATTGATGAAACATAGTATAATTTGATTGGAAATTCTTTCTAGAAGAAAAAAAATTAGAGTAAAAAACTAAGAAACTTTGATAAAAACTTTTAAAATGAGGGTGGTTTTTTTATTAATTTATCAACTTGACAATATATCAGTGAGATTATAGAGACAAAAACAACATTGAGTAGGGATAATGGAGACATCTTCACCTTTGGTTATACATAAAACAACAATAGCAACTACCGATGTGCATTCATAAAATAATTGTTTCACAGAAAAATAAAAAATGTAGGATAACTCATAATTTAATTTCCTATTAAGAAAAATACTTATAAATAGCGGGGTTGAGTGCACAGTTTTTTTATAATTTATTTGTAATAGGCTATTTGTGCATGACGAGTTAGTAGAAATAATATTTTACATGATGGACCTATTTGATGATGTGAATAGGCTGCATGTCAAAGAAATAGGTTAGTCGGGATAAACTATTTATTATTATGTATTAAAATAAAATAAAGAAGAAACGAAAACTAAAAAAATAAGTAAAATAATTCAAATAGTACATGTATATGTGCAAAATCATAAAAAAACACAGCATGCAAAAAACTGTGACTAAAAAGGCAATGAAAGAAAGTCGGACGAGATGGGCCGGTATGTCACGAAGGGCTGTGCAATTTATACTCACTATTCTTCACTTTTGGCGAAGAATAGTTCATCCCCTGATATTTAACTCCCATTTGAGGAGTCCAACGTGCGAACGTTTTTCTTTGTTACCTTGTGCAAAGATGGGGCGAGTGCGAGTAGGTCAAATGTACTAAATATTTTCTTCCAACAATGTTCTACAAATTCTAACAAAATTTACTGCCTGAAGGTAATATTTTTTGTGTGGCCGTAGATATTGTTGTTAAATGTAAAAGATTCTTGGACGAAAAAATTGCTTCTGAAGTGATAGTCACCAAAGTTAGAGTGGATTGTGAAAAAATTGTTTGTTTATTTCTTTCAAGATCGGTTAGGCTCATTTGAGATGTTGCAAAGAATATAAATGATCGCCTGACAAAATATCTCTTCGCTCGCTATTTGGTCCCTCACCTAACCACAACATTTGAGAAATGTAATCCATTCTGGGGCGGGTGCGAAGACCAAGCGAAATTGAAGCAGTAGTTCAAAATTCATTCGTGCTCACTAAAGTTGATATCAAAATTCAAATTAGTTCGGGTATTTAAAAATATCTGAAATACGGTTCCCCTAAAAAAAACTGAAATATGGTCATCAAAGTTGTATCAATGAACACCGACAATCATCCTCATACGTTTTGACTACGTATTTTGCCTATGTGTCATATTGTTTAACCAATTAAGTGTCCACTTATGTGTTAGCAGTGTAAAATTCATCGGCGGTCACTGGACTTGTTTTGAAAATTTATTTTGGTCACTAGTTCAAAATTTGTAACACAACACTTTGTTCGTTGGTTCGTCTTTTTTCTTCTTTGTTTTGCTTATATATTTGAAATATATGTATTAAAGAAATTAATTTAGTTAAAACTGTAAACGTATTCATCACACATACAAAAAATGTTCGTGTAATGTAAGAAGTGTTCAAGCTACTCCCTCCTTCATAGTTTATAGGGCGTGCGCGTGCCCCAAGTCATCAAATTGATCAACATATAAAAAGATATATATATATATATTAAAAATATATTTTCAAATGTTATATTTTCGAGTAAAATAATTTCTATAACATATATGTTGTGTTAGGTTGGTCAAATTGATGACCTAGGGGTACGAGTACGCCCTACAAATTATGACGGAGGTAGTATTTAAAAAAGTGTTGCTAGGTTTTAAAAAAAATTAGTGTTATTTTTATGATCGTATTTCAGATATTTTTAAGAAACTGGATCAAAATGAATTTTGATCTCAACTTCAAGTGACCGCAGATAAACTTCTTTCCCCACACCCTTTTTGAAATGCAATGTGCTCATTGTTTTTTGAAACCGATCAAGAAGGAACTTATGCTTGCTCGGCCAATCATGACGGCTAGTTGATCCGTGGACGCCAGTGTTGTACTTTTAAAACGGGTGACCCATGGTTTCTTTGTCAAAAATGTTGTCGTGTGCATGCACGGGAGAGTTGCTATATGGAATGGACCAGGCAGCCGACATTCTAGAAGAAAATTTTGGTGAACTACTATAATGCTCTCAAATCCCATGCACGAGCCTCAAAAAAGAGAAGGAAAAAGTCTGACGCATGACGAGCCGTAGAGTCGTGTCGATTCATGCATCTGATGGATCAAACGTAAGTTTGGCCACCTGATTACTGTACTAAACAAGTACATCGAGGCTGCTAATTAACCCTTATTTATCAAGCACAAATGATGCTCTTCGAGGCTGCTAATTAACCTATGCAGTACTTATGATGCTCGTACGTTGGATCTGCACTGTATTGCCTAGTTCTTTCGCTCGCCATGCAAGTGGTATACTTTAAGCTAGTTTATCCACGGAATACTGATCCGAATTTCACGACGTCACTGCCGCTGACGGCTAACAGGGATGTGGTGGGAAACCAGTGACCCCGGCCCCCTTCCACACACACAGGTAATGACGGAGAAGTGGTGATTTATCATAAGCAGTTGCAGAAAACATATTAAGCCGCGCTGATGTGAAATTACAGAAATATTTTCCATTTTTCTGAGTTTTATGATATCAATGTTATATCGTGACAGCATTCTTTCACATACAATTTGAGTGTATGCTTTGTCATGGACGAAGCTATACTTTTTTTAATGGTGTCATGTTTATAACAATAAGATCATCTTTTGTAAATGTACAGTTATTAATACTTGAGTACTTAGCTAGTGCATGATTTCCTAATTTTCATTGTAGCCAATTGACCACAATGCTTATATTGCAGCGCCTCGTTCATGTGTTTTGTGTAACATGCATATCATATGTTATTGTTCTAACTCATTGTTGAATGTGATGTAAATGTATTGTTTTAGATCTATATATTTAAATAGAGGAAGTAAAAAAAATTATCTTTGTAATAACTCAAAAAAAGGTGAGTACATATCTCTTAAACACTAATCTCCCTAGGGATGAGAGCCCTAGGGCTCAACCGAGGCTTCACATTTAGTTGGTCATATCCCTGGCTATTTATGTAAACTATCATATTTTTCTTTTTTCGTTTTCATAAAAATAAACATATTTTGTTTATTTAAATTGAAATGTGCAGCACACGAACATCATCAATATGTATCTTATCCTAAAAAAAATGTTAGTTTTAATATGCTTCACACACTCGTGCTAGAGTGAATTTGTTGTGAGGTTACAATCAAGGTATTGTTACAGTACATAAGACCTCCCGCAATGGGAGTATCATAGCTAGTATCATGCATGCCAACTAAGTAAACTTGGTGATGTGGCATAGAATTAAATGAAGAGAAAGAGGGTTGAGTATCATATTATGATACCGTATCATATTAAATGCTAACTTGGTATGTGGCTTGCATTGTAATAAACAATACTACTTATGATACTGAGATATGATACTCCCTCCGTTTCTTTTTACTTCGCATATAAGGTTTGGCCAAAGTCAATCTTCATAAAGTTTGACCAAGTTTATATTAAAAAATATCAACATTTACAATATCAAAGTTATACAATATGAAAATTAACTTCATAATAAATTTAATGATAATTATTTCATATTGTGGATGTTGATAGATTTTTTTATATAGGTGGTCAAACTTTATGAAAATTGACTTTGACCAAACCTTATATGCGAAGTAAAAAGAAACGGAGGGAGTACTATGCATTGTGAAGGTAGTATCATACACTAGTATCATATACTACCTCCTTTTCGGTTTATAAGGCTTGCGCGTATATCTAGGTTAACAAATAAACCAATGTAATACAAGTTGTATATTATAAAAAATATATCATTAGAAATTTCAAATCGTATACTTTCTAACGGTATAATTTTTATACTATACAACTCATCTTATGTTGATCAAATTATGAATCTAGGGATACGCGCAAGCCTTATAAACCGGAAAGGAGGTAGTACATGATACTAACCTTATGGTACTACCATTGCGGGAGGTCTAATTATCGATAACGCGATCAGACCATTCAGTTCATCCAGTAGATATCGTTTCAACAACTTTCAACCACGATATGCGCAAAATCTCGATATTCTACATTAACGCTAGACCCGAGAACACATTTAAGTTTGGAGCCTTCTCATTTAATTGAGGTCTTCAATTGAAAATTGGGTAATACAAGATTTGACTATGTTGTTGATCTAAGCTTTGCGTGGGATCTCTTGATGCGTCCTTTTGATAAATGGTTCGATAGTGCGGGACTTGATTGGCAAGAATAAAGAGCCACCTACGACACATTTAACACCATCTTCACACAAGGTCAAGATCGTAGTTAACTACCTCACATATGTGTATTCATTAGAAGTTGTTCCCAATCACACTATAAAAAAGATTCAGTTAAAGTAAACAGTATTCACAATTTAAAAAAAAACTACTTCCTCCTTCTGGTTTTATTAGTCTCTCTATTATTTTGTGCTAAAATGTGATCTATAAATTTAACTACAATAAAATATAAAGTATATATAACCAAACAATACCGTTGGTCTTAAAATTAAAATCTAAAGGTGTATTTTTTGTAGCATATACATTATTGATTTTATGATAACTAGAAGGGTGTCCCTCGCAAATGCGAGGGCTAGTACTATCATATATTATATATTTGTTGTGCGGGCACGAATAAAGTTTAGTTAAGTAAAGAAGTATTTTCCATTTTCATGTCATTACCAATTTTAGGAATCAAGGAGGCATCATTCTCACACACCTCCATGTCATACTGAAGGACGTCCCTTTACTTCTCTTGAAGTTTCTTTATCCTTGCCAATATTGTCATTTTAATAGTCTCTTTTGATTCAGATTTTTTTGCCATTTTTATCCAAGCATAAATCAAAGCCATAGAGACTTTCCTATTGTTGCCCTGTAAAATTGCATGATATCATGAATCATGTGTCCTATAAGTCTATTATATGTCATTGCCTCCACGAAGGGTTAAAACTAATCTTGAGTAGTGATGTGCAAATTCAGTCACCGATTGACCAAGTCAAATAATGATGCGGGCAATTCGATTAGCCGTCACATTTAACAATATGTCTTGATGCATTTAAAAATTCCCTTTAATGGGTATTCATATTATGCCGATACAAATAATAAAAATGTATTCACAAATATTATTATTTTATTCGCCACGTATGATAAGACGGATAGTATACCACTTAGAGGAAAGACATCTTTAATAATGTATAAATTATGAACTACTCCTATTCATTAGGTAGTCAAGGTTCCATATAGATTTTTTTATGTATGCATACTTACATAAGGAACACACACTAAAAATAATAATGACACATCCTATCTTTTATGGCATGTGATAGTTAGGTTTAGAGAAAAAAATCTTGCCATGTAATATGTATTAAGAACTACTCCTATTTTTTTTATGAAAACACATCTTACTGATGAATGGCTGTGAAAAGCACTAACCGCGATCCATACGTGTTTAGGCTACAACTCTACCAAACTTTATTTCTTTCGTTTACCAATAACCATTTTTCATTGCACGATCACAGCATGATAGCTTCATATAGGTTTTTTTTAGTACATATCTTCATATAGCTAGACCAATTGAAATTACCTTCACACGTGAAAAGAAAAAAAATCTACAATTTTTTTCTAACTTCGTTTTTGAACGTAACTTTTTTTAACTTACCAACCAATGGATGGACCTGACTTGACACGTACTACCTATTAGGCAATCAATTATCAATCTAGAGTTTTCTCAAAACTATCAATCAAACGATGGACGTGTTATATAAAAAAAAATCAAAGGATGAACGTGACAAACACAAACCTTACCTCAAATAAGTATATGTGCGTACTTAACTTTTCTTATCCTTGCCGTTGATTCTAGATCTAACTGTACGAAATAATTCAGATGATGTGGACTAATATAGTAGCTTTATTTTTGACCCGTATTTTGCTTTTAGTATATAATAGATAGATAGATAGATAGATATAGATGGTTAGAATCTAACTCAAAATACAAACAGACTTAATAAATTTAACCGAGGAAAGTAGCACATAAAAATAAACCATATGCAATTATAAATAACTTAAATGATGCATCTAAGCGGGCATTGTTTAATACACTTCCTCCGCTCTAAAATTAATGTCGTAAATTTATGTGTAGATGTGGATGTATCTATTAAATCTACTCCCTCCGATCCATATTACTTGTCCTAAAATTGATGTATCTATACTACATTTAGAATGGAACCAAGGAAACATGTAAGTAAGATTTATAGATTGCACGATGACGTATAGGTGCCATGTCAGAAACCAATGGAGCTGATCAGCTAATCATGCTAGCCGCAGGTCAAAGTCCTCAGTCAAATTGCAGTCCAGGTGCACGCATCTGCATTCCATAATTCTATCCCTACTAGTAGTGCTGGTAAAGTAGCATGGAACACGTGCGCGTTTACTTCTTTCCCTTTAGGAGCCGCACTTTCTTTCCCCGACTGCTAGTTGATCCGTTTTTGCCATTTCCGGGAAGTTGCAGGACGACAAAGCAAGTGAGACGAACAAGCTGGCCAACGGTTTGACAGAAACTCTCTCAAACTAACGGATCTCGCTGACGTGGAGTTGCATCAGTTGAAGGTGGGACCACACATGCATGATGTGGACATAGACGCATGGATGTCCCGTGCAGCTTTCGCCCTCACTCCTCTCTTCGTCAAAACTCTCGTTCAACCGTTTCTTCGATCTTTTTTAACTCGTATTTAAGTTTTCTTTTAAGTCAAACTACATAAGATTTGATCATATTTATATAGAAAAATATCAATATCTGCAATACAAAGTTTTGTAATACAAAAATAAAATTTATGATGCATCGTATGCTATTGAATGGGTATTTTTTTAAATTAGACAAATTTCATATAATTTGATTGAACAAAAATTTAATATGCAGAGTAAAAAGGATTGGAGGGAGTATGACCTAGGCATAATTAGCAACCATTAAAAAAGGGCTACTTATCAAGTACTTTTTCCGATTAATTTTTACTTTGCATATAAGATTTACCTAAAGTCAGATATTATGAAGTTTGAGCATATTTCTATTTTAAAATATCAACATCTACAATACTAAAATTATAAAATGTAAAAAATTAATTCATGATGCATCTTGATTTTTCTGTGTGAATTTTGGTATTTTTCCTATAAATTTGATGAAACTTGATGAAGTTTGACTTTAGAGAAATCTTATATGCAAAGTAAAATGAACCAGAGGGAGTAATTTCCTTAGCCCATATTATAATGTTTAATTAAGAATGAAGGTTTCGACACCATTAGCATACTCGTGGTTTTAGCTTGCAATTCTTTGTTGGCACTTGTTAGGTGCTAGAGTGGATCTATATTTAAGAAAAACTAGATTCTACATTGGAAAAGAAAACTTTGCCTCAATATGAAGCATCGATGACAAGATCCCCATTTTTGGAGTGATTTAATGAGTGCTAATGATATTTTTATACTTGTTGCCAATGAATTATATGTGATGGTTGTAAGCCCAGATTTTGGGACGATGATTGGCTAAGTAAAGAGCATGTCGATCAACTATTTCCTTGTTGGTACTATTTATTTATTTTTCCAACTTATCATTGTTTCTAAAGTCTTTAGTCAAGATTTTCATTGCATTAGGTTTAAAAGATAATTGTATGGACATACCCTTATTATGTGGGACAATTTACTAAACATGTGTAGTCAGGTTTCCTTGTTAGAAAAACCTAGCGAAGTTAACTGGTCGTTAACTAAATCAGGCTCTTTCTCTGTCAAATCTCTCTATTAGTTCTTTATTGCTATAAGTATTTTGTTTTCCATTAAGTTACCTTGGTAGATGAAAACATCTATAAAAGTTGAAGTATTTGTTCGGTTAGTGATCAGAAGAAGGATATTAACCAAAGATAAGTTGAGTAAGAAAGGATGGAACAACACGAACAATTTGGAGTTATGTGTTGCAGAGGAGAACATTGATTTATTTATTTTTTTACTTGTTCTCTAGTAATATTCTAGTGGAAATGTTGATGTTGGTGCATTAGGTGATCTTAAGACACCTATTTCGTTTATTTGTGCTAGAACTACTTATCGACCTATATTGTCAAAGACCATGTTGTTTTATCCATTGATTCTACATCTTTAATTTGTACTAATTATAAAACAAGAAATAAATTATGTTTTCACGGTGTTCTTCCTAATGATCCTACTAATACGAGATTTGTTCTGTAATCGCCACTGTACACTTAGCTCACACTACAAAAAAGAGGAGTACAAAATTGGCTTAGTGGAGTGTGTAAAATACTCCCAGATGGCGAGTGATGTCTTCATGTGTGAATATGGATGGAGGCCCGTTGTCCAAGGACTATCGAATTTTCTAGGAAAATGTAGTGTTTACTTGATAGATTAATTTTTTGGTTTGTTGATAGTATGATATTTTTTTAGTGGTTGGCATCCCTCAAATGTGGCTAACTATCTAGAGATGTATATGTTCTTTTCTTTGGTGTGCTAAGGCATCGTGTAATGTGGGTTTCGAATGTGATGTTTGTTTGATGACTGCATGTTTGTATTGAAAATGTGTATGTGGCCCTTTTTGATTAAAAAAAGTCAATTCTATATAATTATTGTCTCATGTTGATACCCAAGATTTTACCTATTTTTTCTATTATTTAACATCCATCTATTAAATACTAGTGCAAAAACATAAAAAGGGTGGATATTTGTCAAGTGTAATGGGTACTACAGATAAAAATATACTCCTTATGTAAACTAATATATATATATAAGATGTTTGAGATAACTAAACCAGTGATGTAAAACATCTTATATTAGTTTACGGAGGGAGTATATAAATATGGGTTTGTGAACAAAATTGAACTATATTGCAGACCTTAAAATGGAGTTTGTTGTCAAACATAATTGTAGGGATTGATAAATATATAGAAATCCAGGGAAAAACTTTTTACCCAATAAAACTTTAGAAATCGATAAATATACTATAATAATAAAGTATGTAAACACCTACTACTTCCCTTCCAAAATGTAATGTGTAAGGTTTAATTTCCTGAAAAGTCAAACTTCTCTATAACCAAGTTTGTAGAGTTAATATCAATATCAACATCATCAAATCAATACCATTTGATTTATCGTGAAATATATTTTCACACTTTATGTATTTAGTATTTTAGTTCTTGATATAGTTTGCTCTTGATTCACTCAAATATAGAAAATATCTTTTTTTAATACACCTTACATTTTCGAATCTACTATTCTTAAGAAGTTGCTCCCCACTACTTCTATTCTCTTAACATGCACACATGCCACTTCATCAAAGGCCCACCACAATATGCATGAAAACCAGTTATTTATTATTAGTTCTTCTCATGCACACATCCATTTCATGACACATGCCACCTCACTCAACATGCATGAAATTTTTTTCCATTATATTAAATGGGCCACCACAATATGCATTAGAACAAACTATTTATTATTAGTATTTTTATGCACACATTCATTTCATGACACATGCCACCTCACTCAAAATGCATGATTTTTTTTTCATTATATTAAATAAATATTTCCAACTTCACAATAATAAAATAAAACACATGTAATATAACATGTATTTTTTACTTTTAGTTTATATATTATTAATTCAATTATTTATGTTTCATACAATCAAATCATTCAAAATATATTTCAATCGATTCCCGCAGTAACGCGCGGGGTATCCTCTAGTGAAAGTAGTAGTAGTACTAAAAAATAGCACTCCTTCTATCCTAAAATAAGTATCTCAACTTAAGATGAAGAAAGTACAAGCGAGGTCTCCATCATCATTTATAGCACATGTAAGCTCCGTGCTCTAATCTGAATAAGATGGAGTGAGCCTTAAAAACACCCAAACCGAGATGTTCCACGTGTGAATACAGGACATCTTCAAGCTCCTCATTGCTGAATTATATATACTCCATATAATATCATACCAGTTGCTGTATGCTTGAATTGGGCGATGATGCCGTCGGAAAGCAGCTCCAGTCCAGTGTGCGTACACACGCCGCCTACCCGGCAACTGTTGCTCAGCTCAGGTGCCTCGCCAACTAAACTAATCACCTACGAGCTGCCAGAGAAAAGAACCATTATTTTATGTCCCTCCCAAGTTGGCCGCCGCGCGAACCAACGCAGCAGCAACGGCCAATTCCAGTGCGTTCATGCATGCCCTTGACCGATCGCCATGTCTGACTAATCTAACCTCACCATCTCCCTCCATGCCTACTTCTCCCACGGTGCCGGCGACTTCTTCACTTCTTCTCATGTCTCCGTCAGCCCTCACGACGTCCCGATCTCCTCCCGATCCCTATATATCCCTCCCCGTCCGCCGCCTCCTCATCCAAGTCCAGACCAAAGCACATACTTCCTTCTGCAGCCCTCCAACCTACGTACGTGAGATCAGTCAACGATCAATCTAGCAATCCAGCTTCCGGCAAGCGCTCGATCATCCTCACCGGCAGCTAGATAGCCATGGTTGCCGCCGCCATGCAGGGCCTGTTCGACCAAACCGACCTCTCCCTCTCCCTCTCCCTCTCCCTCTCCGCGCCGGCGCCGGCGCTCAACAGGGACGACTACCTCGCCATCTGCCTCGCCGCGCTCGCCGCCACTGGCAAGGGCGGGCAGCAGGCGCAGGCCCAGCCGCAGCCGATAACCACGTGGCGCCCGGCCCCCGCGCCGGCGCAGGAGCTCCGCTTCAGCTGCGCGGTGTGCGGCAAGGCGTTCGCGTCCTACCAGGCGCTCGGCGGGCACAAGTCGAGCCACCGCAAGCCGCCCACCGGAGAGCGCTACGTCGCCACGCAGGCGTCCGCGGGTGGGTCGGAGAGCAGCGCCGCGTCGTCGGGCGTGAGCAGCGGCGGCCCGCACCAGTGCACCGTCTGCGGGAGGGGCTTCGCCACGGGCCAGGCGCTCGGGGGCCACAAGCGCTGCCACTACTGGGACGGCACCTCCGTGTCCATGTCCGTGTCGGCGTCGGGGACGTCGTCCGGCGTGCGGAACTTTGATCTGAACCTCCTGCCCGTGCTGGAGTTCGCCGGGAATGGGATGAAGCGGTGGGCCGAGGAGGAGGAGGTCCAGAGCCCTCTGCCCGCCAAGAAGGTTAGGATGTCAACTTAGCTGCTGACTTGTGCTGTAAAAACTACAAAGAGAGCTATAACCAATGCTCAGCCGTCCCTTCATTTGTTGATTTGTTGAATGATGAATCCGTTTAGGCTTCATCTTGATTATTTGTTTATTTTTTGTACTCACCATTTCACCAAGACGCAAAGAAATGATACTCGTACGATTCCGTCGCGTACGTGTTCGTTGCCGTCTTGCCGACATGCATGGTATCCAACCGACTTGAAAAGTTGGAATCGATCTTCCTCATTGATCCATCAAAACTTGGACTGACTATTCCCGCCGACGGCCCCATCTACAAGTCAATCTCCCGCCGCCAGATTAGAGGTCCGATTTAGGCGCGATGGGTGGCCGGTTCGAGGAGGGGTTCCCTTCTTCCTCCTCGTCGTATAAACGGCGGCGGCGGGATTGCGAGTTTGCGACTGTGCTTGCGATCGCGTTTGGTAGGAGATTGGGAACTGGGTGTTGCCGTTGAGAGGACAAGCCCACTTCGACCCCAACCGGGATGCATGGGTCGGGATCCATCGCAATGACGAAGGATACGTCTGCTGCTGCCCGGTCGCCTCCCGCAACACCGCCGCCGGAGTGCAGGATGATGAAGGAGAAGCTGTTCCAGCACAACAATGAGGAGCCGTGGATAACCGGCGGCCGGCACATGAAGGCCACCCTTACCGGACATGGAGTTTTTGCTCCCGAGCTCATATACTCCCTTATCGCAAAAAAAATCTCATATACTGCCACATGGACAGTAAAATCGAAACAAACAGTAACAACATTCAAACAAATCTGAATTTTTTTTGTGGTAAACTTTGTCAAATGTTTTGTATGCTTGCAAAATTTCAGCTCGAAATAAAATTTGTGGAAGTCGTGGAAAAAAAACAAAATCGCTGCTCAATAAAATGCTAGTTTTGGATACATTTTACAATGTAGATTTTGTTTTTTTCGTTGCGACTTCAACGAATGTTATTTAGTGCTGAATTTCGGTACTCATGTAAAACATTTTTCAATGTTTATCACAGAAATTTCATTTTTTTTTGAATTATTCTACATGTTTTTTTATTTTACTGTTCATGAGGGAGCATTTGAGCTCGGGAGTAGAGTAGGACTTTCCACCCTTACCTACATGGGCAACGACGGGTTTTGCCTCGTGGAGAACATCTTGCGTGTTGCATCACGAGAATGTTATCGACAGCGTGCTCCATGTCACCATGTTAAGCCTCAGGTTTGATCGTAGGGGAGAGCTCCGGACCAAGCTTCGCCCTTGCACTAGGTCCTATGAGGTGTCCAAGAACGCCTTCTTGTTCTTTCATGCAACATTCTCGATGTTCTTAAATAGAATGTTCATCCCATTAGAGAAGTTTCGGGATATTTACAAAATGTTCACATATGATTTTTTAATGACATTTCAATAAAATGTTCAGGGGATGTAAAATTTTGTTCACACACTTTTCTTAAATTTTCCGTAGTACCATTCAAACAATGTTCATTACATTAAAAAAAGTTTGTACATTATCAAAAACATATATATGACATAAATATATGTTCATATTGTCTAGAGAATTTTTCGTAACACTTCAAAATATTCATCACATGTTAAAAAATATATTAAATTGTTCAACATGTGTGTTAAAAATGTTTAGTGTGGCTTTAAAAATGGTCAACGTGTACTTGAAAAAATGTTGAGGTGTACTTAATTTTTTCCATACATTTAATATTTCTTCATAAAATATAAAAAATTAGTTCATGCCACATCATAAAAATGTTTGTACACTAATATCAAAAGTATTAAAAATCATGAATTTAATTTTTTATAAGAAAAAAATAGTAAAGAGAAAAAGGAAATGGAAAAATAGAAAAAAAAACAAAACCGGCAAAGAACCACGAAGAAAGAAGAAGAAAAAGAAGAAAGGAACATGAACAAATTAAAAGGAAAAAAAACAAGAACACCCGCACGTAAACTTTAAAAAATCACAGTACACGGTCTCTATCTACAAGTAAAAGATACAATATCCATGACCTTGTAATCACTAGATACGCTCTTGCTTTACCCTTTTTTTTATCTCATTTTATATTTTCTTATTGTCATTATAAGGATGTAATACATGTGATAAATTTACTTTAGTGGATAAGAAAATAATAGTCAAGACCTTAGCAAAATGGTCATATCTTCGTTTATTATCTCTTACTTATTTTTCCTTGGTTAATTTTATTATTTTATGGGTAGGTTCTTATGTGTTCTCTTCATTTAAATTTGTATAATAATTATCAATTGTATTTACTTCTTCTAAAATCTAAAGAAAGGAATAAGGAAATCTTAGTGTTAGGTATTATAATGAGTGTGGAGTGGACGTCATTCCGTTCCAAGAAATGTTCACACGATGATATCGACGCTTGTGTCCACAGTGGACGTAGAAGTCCGACTGGGTGTGCTCATGGACTATACTTATTCGATTCGCGAAAGGAAGAAAGGGTGAAAAAAAATGTTGACGGGAACGATGATGAAAAAAGGCGAAAGAGAAATGACAGGAATAAAAAAAGATGGAATGATTTTTAGAAGAAAAATTAATTTTCATCTGTGAGAAGCCCATAGAGTCTTATCCATGCAATCTCCCCCCCCCCCTCTCCTGGACGCAAAGCGGTCATCTTCGGCTTTCACAATACCGAAGACATACATTTTGACCTTCCTTAGATTGAAGAGCCCATCTTCGAGCTGATGATGGTTGACAAGGCCCTCTTTGAGCTGCACGAGGCCGATGAAGAGTCCATCTTTGCTCCGAACATGGTTGACAAGGCCCTCTTTGAGCTGCACGAGGCCGATGAGGCCTTATTTCTGCAATTTTTGAAAAATAAATCATAGATTGCTAATTATGTTAAAAAATAGCATACCATTATAATATGATCTTATAAAAACGCAGCTGCCTCCAAGGGGAAATTAAAAAAAATCCACTCTTTACTATATAAGACGGGGGTTTCCTATGTGTCTCTCTGTGCGACTATACCTTGGGTATTATAGTGCAAGCTATCATGGGCAAGCATACTATGTTGTTACTTCGAGCGTTTCCTTTTGAATGTTTTTTGGGGTTTTAGGTGGCTTTTGTTTTGGTGTTCATCAGCATAATTTTTGAAGCGAGCATTTTTTGAATAAATGATTTGATTTAAATAAGAGTGGACATATTTTTGAAAATAATATTTTCTAAAAAACAAGTAACATTTTTAAATATATTTTTAGAAGTTCGAAATATTAAAATTGCAATTTTTTTGCAATTTAGAATACTTTAATATTATCTATTTTTTTCTAAAAAACAATTATTTTTTTGAAATAAAATTGTAGAAGTTGGAAATATTTAAATTGAAATATTTTTTGAAATTTTGAATAATTTAAACCTTTCTAACCATTTGAAAGAGGTGGATATTTTAAATTTATTGGTTTCATAAAATTAAAATAAAAGATAAAAAAAATTACAAGAAATAAATAATGATGTATGGAAAACAACAACAAATAAGAACCTTTACAGATTACATTACTTTCTCCGATCCATAATAAGTGTCACTATGGAGTATCTCTCACAAAACATAACAATCTTCATAAAATACGAAAAAAAGATGAGACTATTTCATCACCCCACTACGGAGGGTTGTGCGATTGGTTGACATTCAGTCGAAGTGAGCGAGAAATCAGATCCGTGCATTGAAAGAATACATTGAAATACACACTGACATTTTAAAAATACTCGCTGAATATTGTTTAAGTACATGATGATAATTTGAAAATATATTATGACCACTTTCCAATCATAGTGATTTTTTTACATAATTTTGAAAACATTGAATATTTAAAAAACGCACGCCAAACATGTTAAAAATACTTAGTAAGTTCTAAAAAATACACGATGGACATTTTCCCAAACACTTTAATACATGATACACTAGTTTTTAATGTACGATGTTTTTTAATTTTAGAATTTTGAATTTGTTAATATATTTATATTTATATATAAACAGATTTGATTCATATGGTAAACCTTGTTCAAATGCGCGATGAACATATTTAAAAAACTTGTAGAAAATATAGTACCATTATTTTATAACGCTCCAAAAAATTAATTTGGAGCATTTCTAACATAAAAAAAACTTGTCAAAATATTATTTTTTACCTACTGATATAAAAAACGATTTAATAGAGGTCTAAAGTGGTAGAGGTTGCTGAGGCATCTGAGTAGTTGTTTTAGGCGAGGCGATTGTACAATTTGCAACTGGGCCGGTGCAATAACCCATAATTATAGTGAGTGAAATTATAGCAAAAAAAATCATCAATCAAGGAAAAAAATGATGGCAGGCATGTGTGGCTCCTTAACCCACATGATCCTGTTTGTATCCCTTTGGTATTGAATTTGGTTGAATAAAGTTTTTACTTACGCTAAAAAAAGAAAAAATAACTTAAATTACATTCATAAAAACTGATTTTTTTTCAATTTTGAGAAGTTTTTCAGGAATCTTGAAACATTCTATCAAAAAATCAAGGACAATTTTCTTTGAACAAAAACATTATTTTTACTATTTGCCATTTGTATGCTGGCTTAAAGAAGAGCTGGAGAGCTTAAAGAGAAATAGGGAGGAAAAGCAGATTACAGGATATTTTTTTGCGAAAAGGGAATTTGTTAACAATGGTCTAAGAAATTTAACTCTGCTTCTAATTTCTAAAGAGCGACGCTCTGCGCCGGCCGACCGACCATCCAGTTCGGCCCGTCAAACGCGGACCGTCTGATCTACGCGATTTAACGGTTCAGATTTGCGCGTACCCCTTCGTTTTTGACTGCAACATTTGCGGTACCTTTGCAACATTTGCGGTACTTTCCCAACTTTTTTGGTACACGGATGCAACATTTTTATTGTTTGTGTTTTTTGCAGCAAAAAAAATTGTGGTAACAAATTTTAAATCGCTGGTGGTAGCATTTTTACTATCGGTTGCAACAAAAATTTATAATCGGTCGTCGCTAATCACTTTATAACTTTTTCATTGTAGCAAAAACTCTTAACGATAGTAGCAAAAATACACAACAGTGGAAGAAAAAATTTAAATGGTTGCAACATTGTGCGTAACAAAAACATACAACGGTGGTAGCAAAAACATACAACGGTTGTAGCAGAAAAAATAACGGTTGCAACAAAATTCATCGCCGCCGCCGTCGAGGTCGTAGCTCCGCAGTGGTGATGTAGCAAAAATCTTGGCCGGTAATAGCAAAAACATAAAACAGTAAAAAAATGGTTCACTTGTTGCATATGATATGGTTGTAGCAAAAATATGATATGGTTGTAGAAAAAAAAATGGATGTGCACGGAGCTGCTCATGGCCATGGCGGCCATGGCCGGCGACGTGGGGGCACGGGGAGGTGCGGGCTCGACGGAGGAGGGCCGAGACGGGCACGGCTGGTCGGAAAGGGGCCGAATCTGGACAGAGGGAGAACACCGACGAGGTCCCGAAAGCACGGCGGCGAGTTCCTCGAGCTTCACGCGGGCGGCATCCATGACGCGGGCAGTGACTCGCGGCGACGACACATGACGGCGGAACGCAAACAACGGCAATGACGAGGGGCGGCGGCTTGCGGTGGCTGACGGCGGCCATGGCGTAAGTGACGGCACGCGGGAGTGTGGCGCGGGATGTTGGTGACCGGCGCGACCCACTCGGCCGGTCGGCCGTTCCGCATCATTTACCATTTCTAAATGAGGTTGGCTGTGCAGTGCCCAGGATGCTGGGTTAACGAAGCAGTTCAGTCCAAAGCTGGAGAGAGCCTGACGAAACCCCGGGCGGCGTGGATCGAGCGAAGAAACCAGCAGTGTGGGTGACAGCATTGCGTTGTTGTACACCTCCGGTCTGACAAAATGGGAATGGCTGGCTAATCACGTGACGGAGATCCGAATAACACCAACTTCACACGTGGGTAGATGAGATCATCAGAGTCTCATACTACATACGCTGCTGTTTTGTCTGACCAGTGACAGCCTCCGTCCATACGTTGCCATGTACAAGCACCTTCCCGGTTAGCAGTAGCACGGCTCAACTGAAACGACACTCGGCATAGTGGTCAGAGGGTGAATGAATCCTACCTAATTGTACCGCCGTTACTGCTCCGTGTCTTAAGGCTTGACATTTCTCATCACAACCTAAAGTGCAGCTCACTTAAGTACACACACCGTCTTCCTGAAAGGTACTCCCTCCATTCCAAAATGTAATGCATTCGTGCTTTTCAAGGTTCAACTTTGACCATAAATTTAATCAACGAGACCATTTGTGGCGGAAATAAAAATTACATATTTGAAAACTTCACTCGGATATAAATTCATTGATATATTTTTTGCTTCCGCCGTAATCGGTCTCATTGGTTAAATATATGATCAAAGTTGAAGCGCGGAAACCGAAGACGCACTACATTTTGGAATGGAGGGAGTGCCCCTAAAACTATAAAAGGCAAGAAGGCCTTGAACTTTAGCAGATAAAATAACAGAAGCATTTTTGTCCTCTTTGATTCAGAGAGAGTGGACATCACGGCAAAATCGACACTTTTGACCTTTATGCGAAACAAATTCACAATCTAAACCTACTTGCAAAATATTTCACAGAACTAACCCTTTTCTGTAGCGCCCAGCCACCAGGCGCTAAGCCCATGTATATAGCGCCCGTAGCTGAGTCGCTAAGCTCCTGCCAGCGTGTCACCGTGGACCCCCGCAGGGCCCCCCTGGAAGTCTAGCGTCGAACCAACAGGCGCTATACATACATGCTTAGCGCCTCCCCATCAGGCGCTAGACTAGGCAGCCACTTAAAGGCCGAAGCCACGCCCGAGCAGCCCACACATAACACACACACAGGGGCCGCCCTGTGTGATGCTGTTCTAGTCGCCCCCTCTCAAATCTTCCCCATTTGGAGGTTTTGACCGTGGATTTCTTCCTCAAATCATCTCCTAAGGTATTCTCCTCCGGTCCCTAAGTTTTCATCCATTAGATCCATGCCATTTCTTCTTTTTAGCATTTTTTGGTGAACCCTAGATTGAAATGGATTTTTAATCTTTGTAGTTGCAATGAAATTATTGTTAAATGTATAGCATTAGCATTGTTGTAGTAGTATTTGAGAACAAATTAGGATTGCTAGGCTTAGTGAAACCCTAAATTCCATTGGATTTATATTTGTTATTAGATTATATGTTTTTTTAGAATATATTTTGTGTGAAGAATTGGCAAGATTGATATGAAGCAATGGCATTGATATGATTGATATTATAGGATGAATTTGCAAAGGTTGTCGGCAAGCTCGTGCTCGTCTGACGATGATGATTATGTGACAAGTCAAGTTAGCGAGGTTAACATGTTCTCTATGAGTGTCACTTTGAGGGTTATGGTTGTAGGGTAAATGGGTATTGATTTCATTTATCTTATTTATAGCTACCAACCATGGAGTGCACGAAATGGAGCGGCTTGGCTTTGAATCAACCTTGTATGTGTGAGCACGGACCCCCTTGTAAAAGATTTGTGGCATTTCAATCGATTGATACCGGAAGGAGGTTTTTAGCTTGTGCAAAAAAGGTTACCAATATTGCATTAGTCATTCATTCTTCTTGTCAATAATCTTTTTATATTATTAATGTTGCTTTGTATTTGAATACGTTTCATTTTATAGGATGCATCCAAGTGCAACTTTGTTAAGTGGGTTGACAATGAGTGGCCAATCCCATTGAAGCAAGGCCTAGCTAGGATATGGAGCATGTATGAAGAGGAAAACACAATGAGGCTGAGACAACAAGTAACCAATGCTGAAGAGAACTTGAAGTTCCTGGAAGATAAGAGAAAGATTGAAAAGGACCTGAGATCTTTTAAAACAGATTTCGCTAAAACGGTGGCTGACAAGGAGGATGTTGTTACTCAGTTAAGCAAAGCACATAGAGTTATTGATGACCTGAGGGAGGAGCTTGAGAAGAAGAAGTTGACCGACAAAGCAGGCACTAGCATCCATCAAGTGTTCAGAGCAAAAGCAAAGAAAGAGAGAGATCAAATGAAGCAAGAGAAGGCGATGTGGATGGAGGAGATGGAGCAAATGAAGCAAGAGAAGGGGAAGTGGGTGGAGGAGAGAGAACAAATGGAGCAAGAGAAGGTGAAGTGGGTGGTGGAGAGAGAGGAAATGGTGCAGGAGAAGGCCAAGTTAAAGCTAGAAAAAAGGAACGTAGAGTACTCACTACGTGATTTATTCTATGACCGAGAAGCGCTTCGGCACAAGCTCATGAAGCTACAAGATGTACTTGACGAGTGATTGAGTGTTCTTATTTGTAGACCTATATTTGCAAGACATGTGCACTCTCATTTGTATGAAAAGATTGTAATGTGTTGTATTTTCGATGAATGGTTAATTTTCTATGCAACATTTGTGCCATTTGTGTCATTTATGCCTATATTTGCAAGGTAACATATGGGGGTCCCAAACCTCACTTAAGTGGCTGGGGGGTGTAGCGCCTAATGGTGAGGCGCTAGACAGTGTAGCGCCCAACCATCAGGCGCTACACTGTCTAGCGCCTCACCATTAGGCGCTACACCCCCCAGCCACTTAAGTTGGGTTTGGGACCCTCATATGTCCCCCACCTCATACCCCCACCACTTAGCTCGAAAAACAACAATGGTGCTCTCTCTCCCCCTCTCCCCTCCTCTCAAAACCCTCACCCAAATTCCCTAGATTTGAAGATTCCCTCCGTGGATTTGAATTACCTCAAGTTGCTAGAGGTACCCTCTCTCAATCCCTAGCTTTGGACCCATTGAAATCTTCCTTTTTGGTTGGATATCTTCAAATTTTGGAAACCTAGAACAACTTTGATTTCATTGCCCTTGGTTTATTCTTGTTGCTTATATGTATGAAACAACAAAGTAGTGACTAATATGTTGTATGTGCACTATTTTGTTAGGGTTAAAGATGTGTTCTTTTATTATGTTAGGGTTAGGGTTATTTTTAATTTAGTGTTAGGGTTAGGGTTAGAGATATGTTTTCATTTTATGTTTGTATGTTGTTGGTTAGATTCAATTTGTTAGTAATACTTAATGATTAAATTTTCCTTTTTTCCTATAATTAATGTAGGGATGGCAAGAATTGTTCATCTTCATCATGTGAATAAGGATGCATTTTTGAAAGGGAATGTAGAGCCGGATTTGGATGAGCAAGATTTGGTGTTTGATGCTAGTCCCAACTATGTGGAGTTGTTGGAACAAGTAAGGAAGGAGTTGAATTGGATGGGCCCAAGTGATGTGGTTTTGTTGGAGGGAAGGCATAATGTTGGTTTTGGACATCACATTCGTTGGAAAACAATGGGTATCAACTCGGAACAACGTTGGCTTGCATACAAGGAAGTGGTGGCCGAATCCCAAGACAAGGCTCTTGAAATATTTGCCACCAAAAGGAGCCCTCCACCCATGGACCAAGAGGAATTGAGTCAACCTATCTTGACCCAACAAGAAGTGAGGCAAACATTGAGCCCTCCACCCATTAACCAAGAGGAATTGAGTCAACCTTCTTTGACCCAACAAGAATTGAGGAAAACATTGATCCCTCCACGCATGAACCAAGAGGAAAATGTGAATGATTTTTATGAAGATGAGGAGAATGATGTTGATCTCTATGACAACAATGTTGGTGACTTGGAGGCATATAATTTGCAAGATAACATGGACCAATCCATCCCGTACTCTCGATGCTATGCATTTGATTCGGATGATGACGGTCCTGATGAAGAAGTTGATGAGGACGGGTTCACTAGCAAAGAGGTCGAAGCTTTCAAGAAGGTATTGGGGAAGGATCCTCGTACAACATTGTTCAAGGATCTTACTCTCGCGGATGAAGCCGTTGTGGATGGTGGGAAGACTATTGTTCTCGGAGCTAGACCAATTTCATACCGTGATATGGATCATGCAACAAACGGAATTGCTCCCGGTGCGAAGTTTGGCACCTTCTTGGAGTTGAAGATATGGATCAAGGAGTTCTCGGTTAAGCATTTTCGTCCTTACACGGTGGTGCATTCGGATATAAAAAAGCGCTACACGGTCAAATGTGCGGAGGATGGATGTCCATGGATTGTGCGGGTAAGACCATTCAAAGGAGGACCAAGTTGGCATATAGTGAGTTGTGTACAAACTCACATGTGTCGTGGCTAGAAGATGGATGGTGAAGATGCAAACCCAGACCACAGGCAACTTACCTCCGAGTTCATCGCCTATAGGCTTTCCAACTCCATATCTTCGTTGCCCACAATGAAGGTTCAGAGCATCATTGACATGGTGAAAGAAATCTTCTTCCACCAAGTGAAATATGGTAAGGCATGGAAGGCGAAGCAAATAGCATTCAGGATGTTGTATGGTGATTGGGAGGAAGCATACAACCGGATACCAAGGTTGTTGGGAGCGATGTCGCCACTAATTCGGGCATGGTTCATGTGGTTGAGCCGTATGGTGAGAAAACAATGATGCGCGACGGAAGGCTAGTCCGAGTATTTGGCCGTGCATTTTAGGCATTTGAGCAATGTGTGAGGGATTTTGAACATTGTAGACCGGTCATCTCCGTCGATGACACATTCTTGACCGGGCAATACAAGGGTACTTTGTTGGTTGCAATAACAAGTGATGCAAATAACAGATTGATGCCTTTGGCTTTTGCTTTGGTAGAGGCGGAGAACAATGTTAACTGGGAGTGGTTCTTCCATCTTTTGAGAACCAAGGTTTTACCCACCGAAAGAGAAATTTGTGTCATCTCGGATAGGCATCAAGGAATTCTTAATGCGGTGGAGATTGACATTACAAGGCATCCTCCTTTGCACCATCGATGGTGTATGAGGCACTTTTGGGCAAAATTCTTTAGGGCATGTGGAAAGAAGGAGTTGGCCGATGATCTTGGAGATATTTGTACTGCTTTCTCTGACCGTCGTTTCGCAAACTTATACAACAAATTGCTTGCAAACAACAAGTTGGATGCAGGGGGGCAAGATTTCCTGAATAGGAACATCCTACTTAGGACAAAGTGGGCACGAGCTTATGATGATGATGGTCGGAGGTACGGTCAAATGACCAATAACATGGCAGAATGCTTCAACTCGGTATTCAAGGGTGTACGTGCATTGCCCGTGACAGCAATAGTGCAATACACATTCACGAAGTTGAATCACTACTTCATCAAGTACTCAAAGGAAACTGATAGGCATATTGCTGGAGAGAACAAGCACAAGTGCAAGCACAAGTTCCCACAAAAGGTTGACGAATTCATGGATTTTCAGTCACGGAAGGAGGATTCCCGAAGTGCTACATTGTATGATGACAAGGAGTGGACTTACCAAATTAATGATCTGGGTGGAACCACAAACGATGGGGTCCAGCATGGAGGTCGTGCATTCAAGGTTTCCCTAAAGACATGTGACTGCACTTGCAGGAGACCAAAGCTGCTTCATCTCGCATGCTCGCATTTGTATAAGGCAGCTCGCACGAGGAATGTGAACCTAAATCACCCGCTTACGGTGAGGGAATCCGAGTTCTCGATCATTGCCACCAAGAACACATGGGATCCAAGATTCAACCTGTACTTTGACCAAACACATTGGCCGGAGTACCATGGAGTTCAACTATGGCCGGATCCGGATTGGAAAGTGGTTACACGGGGAAGGCGGAGGACTAAACGTTTTAGAGGTGACATGGATGGATGGGGACGTGGTGGAACCCGAGAATGGGGTAACGACCAATTCGAAGAGACTCGTGAGAGAGCCCGTTGTGGAAAGTGTGGTGCTTCGGGCCGCAATACAAGAAGTTGCACATCAAGGAAGAGAGCAAAGAGAAATGAAGACCCTAGCCAACAAAGTGCTAACCAACATGGTCCTAGGCAAAGAGGTCGGAATCTTGGGCTTAGAGGTGGGGTTGGTAGAGGTCGTGGTGACGGTGGTGGTCGTAGTGGCCTTGGTGGTAGTGGCATTGGTGGTGGTGGTAGTGGTAGTGGCCTTGGTGGTAGTGGCATTGGTGGTAGTGGTGGTGCTAGAGGCCGTGGTGGTGGTCGTAGAGGCCGTGGTGGTGGTAGAGACATTGGTGGTGGTGTTGGTAGACCCACGGCGATGAGGGGATACCTAAGAGGACCATTCCCGTACGTCTCGTCACACATGTTATTCATAATTTTTTGTCCTTATTAAGTAATAACAATAAATTTTGTGTTCTTAGGTTTGAAGGCCCGTCATGCAATGGAGAATGAGACGATACGGTACAAGAGAAGAAGATAAATAGCAAAAGGAATTGGAGCTTTGTTGTATGAACTTTCATGCGCACATTGATGTAACATTTGTCTACCTTCTCCTCTTTTGGTAGTGAACCTTGATGGAACTTGGATATGAATGTTGTGATGCAATTTGATACCTTCTCCTCTTTATACCTTGATGAACCTTGTTGCAATTTGAACATTTCTCTACCTTCTCCAAAGCACTTCTCTTGTTTGCAAGTAAATGCACTTTTATTGTGATTCCATTGCATTTTGCATGCATTTTGCAGTGTAGCGCCCCATGGCTAGGCGCTAGACTGTGTAGTGCCTGATGGGGGGGCGCTACACATGCAATATCTTTGTTGCAACCGAGTCCAGTAGCCACTGGACTCCTGTCCAGAGAAAATGCTACATGTGTAGCGCCCCTTGGCTAGGCGCTAGACTGTGTAGTGCCTGATGCTGGGGCGCTACACATGTAGCATTTTCTCTGGGCAAGAGTCCAGTGGCTACTGGACTCGGTTGCAGCAAAGTTATTGCATGTGTAGCGCCCCCCCATTAGGCGCTACACAGTCTAGCGCCTAGCCATGGGGCGCTGATGACCCTCAACGTAGAGGAATCTATTGCACTGTTTTCGATAAGTAAGAGTGTCGAACCCAACGAGGAGCAGAAGATAGTAGCAAGTGACTTTGGTAAGGACATAAATGCAACCACTGAAAGATAACTTTTTAGGGGTTTTCTTGGTATAAGCGACAGGATAGTAAAAACGAGCAAATTAAAAGATACTGGATAGTAAAGAGTGGCCCAATACTTTCTTAGCAAAGGAGAGGCTTAGCAACTTAACTTATAAAAGCTAAAGTGTTCTTGAGGACACACGGGAGAGGTAGTCATGTGCTTTCGCCATATTCCGCATCGGTACTATGTGCTGTGTTGATAAGTGTTGAGTGGGTGGATCTGTGCCAGTACACCCTCTAGACTAAGATAAGTGTACTCTTATGATTAAACACCTTGCAAGCATCCGCAAATACAAGATAGTATTTAAGGAAAAAGCCTAACCATAGCAATACGATCGGTGATCCATTGTTCCCTTGTGCAAAAGTGTGCGAACTGGGGTTTAGGTTTCTGTCACTCTGGCAACCCATCGTAAGCATTCTTTATACACAATGCATTCCCCTAGGTCCTTGATAAGGCGAAGTGTTGAGTGTTCGACTCACACAACACCACTAGGAAAATAACAACACAACTTAAATATCAACCAACACATATTACTTCAACATCATATGACTACTAACAACTAGACTTCTCCCATGTCCTCAAGAATTAAAGTAACTACTCACAAGACATAAAAGAGATCATGATCAGTGGGGATAAATAGATGATAAACAATCTGAACACAATAATATTTCTCCAACAAAACTCAATAGCATTCACCACAAAGTAGTAATCAACACCGGTAGAGTAGAGAGGATAGATAGTACGGATTACAACACGAGTTGCAATTGTGAGACAAGATTGGATGGAGGTGGAGATGGTGCTGATGATGGGGATGATGTTGATGATGATCTCGATGATGCCCGTGACAATGGTGATGACGATGGCGACGATATCCCTTTCCGGGAGGTGATCTCCCCGGCGGAATCTGCCCGCCAGAGATGGCTTTTCTTCTCTGTAGGTTTCTGCCACGGAGCGGCGGCGGAACTCCGAAAACTCTCCCTCCCCTAGGGTTTTTGGACGACGAGGAGTATATAGGCCAGAGGGGGGAGCCGGGAGTGACCCCAGGGTTCCAGGCGCCCTCCCGGCGCGGCCAGGGGTGGGGCCGCGCCAAGTGGCCGCCTGGGCACCCTGTGGCCCCCCTCTGGTCGCTCTTTTGCGTGTCTTCGTGATCCTGCTGGAAAACAGCCTCCGTCAATTTTCAGGTAATTTGGAGGTGTTCTTCTTCAGCAACTTAGCGTCCACTTTTTACCGCTGAATCCTGCGTCTGCTGCTTCGGCACCGGAAAGTTGCAAACTGTGTAAAATAAGCCAAAACAACATAAGAATAGCATCATATCGTGAAATATATCAATGAATAAGAAAGAATTACTATATAAAATAGTGATGCATTTTGGACGTATCAACTCCCCCAAGCTTCGACCTCGCTTGTCCCCAAGCGAATACTGAGCTCGATAAACCTGTCCACAAGTTTAGAGAGTGAAGTGTCGATAAATAAAATACGGACAAGAAGCATCAAGGTTTCTCCATCAAACTCAAGCATCTTCAACAACAACCTCAACTCATAAGGCCCTCATGAGAAAGTAATAACAATTATAATCAAAAGTAGGGCTGAGGAAACTCATCAAATTATGGAAAACATAACCTTGGTCAAAGGACAACTACAAACAATTTGAAGCTTTTGAAAGGACATGTTAATAGTCATGAAGTGCAAATGCTAACACAAAGGAAGATGCTCGCTAGGCAAAAGCTTTCGCAAACAACTTACTTATCAAAAGATAATGTCAACAAGGATATGGCATGGCAAAAATTAATGCAGCTCTATATGGATGAATCCTCATCAACATCAAATGTCCGTTCTCTTAGGGAAAAGAAGGAAGTGGGAAAACTGACTCAACATGAAAGTGGAAGAAAGGCCTTGTTAAGGGCAAGCAGGGAAAACTCATGTGCTATCCTTAAATCAAACAGAATAAAAATAGATTTTGGGGCGGTGCATAGTTTGTCAACGAATGCTAATAGATAGCTCAATTACTTCTCAAGATGGACAAGTTTCGAGGAACGGCTCCCAAGTGAAGACGATCACATCCCCTTAATCTCCTTTGTTTATCACTGCCAAAGTTTCTGATTTCTCATAGACCAAGCGTGAAGGAGGGTTTGTTTGTTATATTATCTTTCGAGCTGGGCACACCCATGCCAGTTCCTCCTCGTATTATGGGTTTGCAGATTAGACATGCAATCCCGGGATAAAACTTGTCCAACTTAAGAAGATCATGAATTACCTACTACTTCCTCATGAGCTAAACAAGAGGCACAAAACAGAAGATTTTGAACATTTAAGGATAACACATAAATTCTATACTTATAGGAGTGGTAGGGGAATACCACGAATAGGAAGGTATGGTGGACTCACATGGAAGGTAATGGTTTCAGGGTATGGATGCACAAGAAGAAATCTACTTGGCAAAGAGTTTGGCTAGCAAAGGCTTTGAGAGAACAGACAGTTGATGCTAATTTAGATGCAAAACATATAAGGCAAAAACATTAAGGTAAGCATAACACATCAAGTTGTCTTCCTTGTCAACATAACACTTCAAGCATAATAACATAAAGGTTTTGGCTATGTCGCTACTTGAGAAAACATGTATGTTGTCAAGACCAAAACTATGTTTGACAAAATTAAATAAAGTTTTCAAAGCCATACCTGATATAAGGTCAATACTCCCCATAAGAATCGTCATATGATGCCGATTGCGTGAAGAGAATACCGAGTGCGGCGAAGGAACCAATAGACTTCTCATTAATATTCCAATATAGACGACCCCACACTCACGGATACAATCTCTCCACAGACGGAGTGATAGACCTCAATGCAAACACCTATTTTATATAATAAACTCCCTAGACATGATACGACTCTACTTGACTCTAATAGACTAATATAAAGATAAAGATACCGGGCACTCCCCCAAGCTTGGAACAAGCTGAGGGGATGCCATTACCCGAGGAGATTTACTCCTCATTCTTGTTCTTCTCAGTCAGGTACTCCTTGGCGAAGCGCTTCCATGGTAGCTCCTCTCCAGTCTCGAAGGACATTCCCGTCTCCAGGATCCTGCACTCAGCACCTAAACCCATGCGCAGAAACTTTAGTTCATACTCACAGTTCTGGTTGCGCAGATCATAGATTTGTGCTTGGAGGTGGTAAACTTTTTCTTCTAGCGCGGATAGACTTGACCACATCTCCTTCATCTCTTTCTTATGGGAAGCCTCGATCTCGTTCCTGATGTCGAAGTTGGCTTCAACACCACGCTCCACCATCTTCTTGAACTTGAAGACCTCATGTTCCATCTCCTTCAACCGCTCCTCGGTGCTCCCCTCCACGACTGGTCCCTTCAGATCTTCCTTGTGGAGAACACCGTCCTCCACACGAAGGATCTGGGGGTGCTTGTTCACCTCAGCGAGGTAAGGGTTGATGACGTTGACGACGAACTTGTCCTTGGGGGAACTTGGGGAAGCCATGGCACCTAGGTCTAGCTAAAGGATTTCCTGGCAGAAACAAATTGAAGAGAAAACACACGAAATCGCGAGATACGTTGCCGGAACGATCCGGGTGAATATATAGCAAAAATTTCTGCAACAAAAGGAAGGTAACGAGCCAAAGTGGGGTCGGAGACGGACTCCTGGGTGCCCAGGCGGCCTCCCGGCGCGGCCAGGAGGTAGGGCGCGCCTGGCCCCCCTGGAGCTCCTCTCCGGCTCCGCTTAGGCCTCGAATTTTCCTAATTTTGCAAAAACTCATAATATGGAACTTTTATGGCGGTTCGCGATGTTTCCTTACCGTAATACATACATTTTCTTATTCTGCTTCTGTCGGTGTCTGAAACAGGGCTGCAACATGTTCTTCATGAGTTGTTGTGCGTATTATATTTACATCAACATTGACGGGATCTCCCGCCATGTAATGCTTGAGTCTTTGCCCATTCACAACTTGAGGTTTGGTGCCTTCAAAATTGTTAATCTTAATTGCACCAGACCGGTAGACTTCTTCGATATGAAATGACCCTTCCCACCTGGAAAGTAGTTTACCTGGAGAAAACCTGAAACGAGATCTAAACAATAAAACTTTATCACCAACATTAAATTCACGTTTCAGAATCCTCCTGTCATGCCACTTCTTTACCTTTTCCTTGAACATTTTAGCGCTCTCGTAAGCTTCACTTCTCCACTCATCTAGAGAAGTCAAGTTCATGAGACGCTTTTCACCAGCTAACTTTGGGTCAGCATTAAGCTCTCTAACAGCCCAGAAAGCTTTGTGTTCTAACTCTAATGGCAAATGGCAAGCCTTGCCATAGACCATTTTATAGGGAGACATGCCCATGGGGTTTTTGTAAGCAGTTCTATACGCCCACAAAGCATCTCCTAACTTATTTGACCAGTCCTTCCTATTTCTGTTAACTGTCTTTTGCAAGATCAACTTGATCTCTCTATTGGTGAGCTCAACTTGCCCACTAGTTTGAGGATGGTACGGTGATGCAATTCTATGATTGACATCGTACTTGGCTAAAGCTTTTCTAAAAGCTTCATGCGTGAAGTGTGATCCTCCATCAATCATGAGATACCTAGGTACACAAAACCTAGGGAAAATTACATCTTTGAGCATTTTCAAAGATGTTTTGTGATCAGCACTTTCAGTGGGGATTGCTTCAACCCACTTGGTTACATAATCAACAGCAACTAATATGTGAGTGTACTTGTGCGAAGAAGGAAAAGGACCCATAAAATCAAAACCCCAGCAATCAAAAGGCTCAATCACTAGTGAGTAATTCATAGGCATCTCATTCCTCCTACTAATATTACCAACTCTCTGACATTTATCACAGGCTAAAACATAATTTCTAGCATCTTTAAAGAGAGTAGGCCAATAAAAACCTGATTTGAGAACCTTATGTGCGGTCCTCTCACCGGCGTGATGTCCTCCGTAGGGACTATCGTGACATTGCTTGAGAATGTCCTTCTGCTCGTGCTCCGGTATGCATCTTCTCACGATCCCGTCCGGATCTTCTTTGAAAAGATGTGGGTCATCCCAAAAGTAATGCCTCAAATCATGGAAGAACTTCTTCCTTTGCTGAAATGTTAAACCTGGAGGCAAATACTTTGCAACGATAAAATTAGCATAATCTGCAAACCAAGGATCGGAAAGAGACTGTACTTTAACAACGGCAAGTTGTTCGTCTGGAAAACTGTCGTTGACTGGGATGGGATCATGCGGTATATCTTCCATCCTTGAAAGATTGTCCGCTACAGGGTTGTCTGCTCCTTTTCTATCAACAATCTGCAAATAAAATTCTTGAAGAAGGAGTACCCATCTGATGAGCCTTGGTTTGGCATCCTTCTTCGTCATAAGATACTTAATGGCAGCATGGTCAGTATGAATAATAACTTTAGAATCAACAATATACTGCCTAAACTTATCACAAGCAAACACTACTGCTAAGAATTCCTTCTCAGTAGTAGCATAATTCTTTTGAGCACTATCAAGGGTCTTACTAGCATAATAAATAACATTCAACTTTTTATCAACCCTTTGTCCTAAAACAGCTCCAACAGCAAAATCACTAGCATCACACATAATTTCGAAGGGCAAACTCTAGTCAGGCGGTTGTACTATAGGAGCGGTTATTAAAGCTTTCTTAAGAACTTCGAAAGCCTCCTTACAATCTTCATCAAATACAAAAGGAATATCCTTCTAGAGAAGATTAGTGAGGGGTCTCGAGGTCTTAGAAAAGTCTTTAATAAATCTTCTATAGAAACCAACATGACCGAGAAAACTACGAATACCTTTAATGTCCCTTGGATAGGGCATCCTTTCGATAGCTTCAATCTTCGCCTTGTCCACTTCAATTCCCCTCTCGGAAATCTTGTGGCCAAGCACGATCCCTTCGTTAACCATGAAGTGGCACTTTTCCCAGTTTAGAACTAAGTTTGTATCCTTGCATCTCTGCAAAACTTTATTAAGATTGTGGAGACAGTGGTCAAAGGAAGTTCCATAGACGGAGAAATCGTCCATGAAGACTTCCACAATCTGCTCACAGAAACCATGAAATATTGCAGACATACATCTCTGAAAAGTAGCAGGGGCATTGCATAAACCAAAAGGCATACGCCTATAAGCATAAGTACCATAAGGACAAGTGAAAGTGGTCTTCTCTTGATCGACAGTGTTAACATGAATTTGAGAGAAGCCAGAGTACCCGTCAAGATAGCAAAAGTGGGTGTTTTTCGACAGCCTCTCAAGCATCTGATCAATAAAGGGCAGCGGGTAGTGGTCCTTCCTGGTTTCCTTGTTAAACTTCCTGTAATCAATACAAATTCTATATCCAATAATAATTCTCTGAGGTATTAGTTCATTCTTATCATTAGGTACTACAGTTGTCCCTCCTTTCTTAGGAACACAATGAACTGGACTTACCCAGTTACTATCGGCTATAGGGTAGATAATACCTGCGGCTAGAAGCTTGAGGATTTCGGTCCTCACAACATCCATCATCTTTGGGTTCAACCGTCGTTGATGGTCAACAACAGGTTTAGCATCAGGCTCGAGGTTGATAGTATGTTGATAGATGATGGCTTCTCGCCCTTCGTTGGTTAACCCAAATGGAAGGTTGAGATGTAGTGCAGCAGCAGTTTTCCCTCAGTGAAGATACCAAGGTTTTTCTCCAGTAGGACTCCAGAGATGATAAGTAGGTGTCAGCGGCGCAACTGACGCGGACCTACACACAGACACAGATAACTTTGTTCCCAACGAAGTTCAGAGAGGTTGTCAATCTCTCCGGTCTTGTTGTTCACAAAGGATAAAACGCAAGGGATAATGATAGCAAGTAAAAGCAGTAAAGTAAATATAGCTTGGAAATAATAATGAGGATATGGACCGGGATACATGATGTTCACTAGTGATGTCTCTCTCCCAAAAGACGATAAAACTGCTATGCGAGGTAAACAAATTACAGAAGGGCAATTGAAAGGATTATGAACGCACCGCAATGCTAACTATGCTACAAAATAAAGGAAGAGGCTCAAAAGCACACGCAGTACGCCAAAATAAGTAGACCGAAATCCATCTGCATCTACTACTAATCATCCACCTTGAGATATATATCCAGAACATCTCGCTGGTATTAAGTTGCGAGCCCCACCCAAAGTGTAAACCCAAAGCAACAGACAACTGCATTAAAAAGAACTTTGCGTAAAGTAAACAATCCTTGTAACCGCGGTTGCAAGCACCGTTGTTTTCCCCCTTGTGGCAACAGCACATCCCCTAGACTCATGTTTCTGTCACTCAAGCGTGTCATCGGGGGTCATGAACCCATAATCTAGCACAACGTTCCCTCTTGGAGTCACTACCTACTACTTGGCCAAAGCAATAAACAGCAACGGAGAACATGCAAGAATTACTTAGGAACAAAAATATAAGAGATAAAAACCAAATATATTACTCTATCACAATCTGAACATAATCTCATAATCCATCAGATCCCTCCAAACTCAGCATAGCAACAGCAGAAATATTACAAAGGTGCCTCGATCAAGTAGGGCATCTCACGAGTTCTAAACAATGAAGATCAAAGAGGGGAGGAGAACATCACATAGCTGCTGATCACGGACCCATGGTCCAAGGAAAACTACTCACGAGACATCCGGGGAGCATCCATGGTGGAGAGGAGACTCCCGGAGGTCAATCCTCCCTCCGGCAGGGTGCCGGGAAAAGGTCTTCTGGTGCTCCCGATCTTGGAAGCACGGCGGCGGCGGAACAGAGGCGAGTTTGCGGAATAGGGTTCCTCTCCTAGAGTTTCCCCGTAACGGAGAATAAATAGGCGAAGGGGGGCAGCCAGAGGTGGACCAGGGGCCCCAGGCGCCCCCCTGGCGCGACCAGGGGTGGGGCCGCGCCGGGTGGCTGCCTGGGCCCCCCTGGCTCCCCTCTGGCCCCTCCCGGGCTCTTCTCGAAGCTTCCTGTACGCTGATTTTTCCTGTATTTTTCCCGGAATTTTTCTCGCACTTTTTATATGGGGGAAAACTGAAATAGAAAAACAGCAGAAAACAGGAACTGGCACTGGGGTGCACTGAGTTAATAGGTTAGTCCAAATATGATCAAAAGTGTATGAAAGTGTATCTAGATTATAGCAATATCACACAAAACATGCATGGAGCAAGAAGAAATTATAGATACGTTTTGGACGTATCAACAGATAGATGGACTAATTCCCTTAAGGTCATCAAGGGTATAGCCAATTGCACCACGGTTTTACGAAGTACTTCCAATAATCGCTCTTCTTCATATCCTGAAAGGTTAGAGTTGATAATAACAGGATATACTTTCTTTTCATCTAAATAAGCATACTTGAGCGTATCGGGAAGAGGTTTGAGATCAAACACCAGGTCTTCTTTTGGTTTGGATAGAATTCCCAAAGGTTCAACCGGAAGGTTGTGCTTCAGGATAGCAGGTTGTCTCAAGAAGATTTCATCAATTTCATTTCTTTCCTGCATATGAGTATCATTCTCGTGGTCCTCCATGTATTGCTGCAAAGGATCATTAGGGGGAATAGCAATAGAAGCAATACTTTCAATAATTTTATCATTACTAGGTAATTCAGTACCACGAGGCTGCTTGGAAATCTTAGAAAGGTTAAATTCATATGGCTCACCATTGAATTCAACAGAAACTTTACCTTTCTTGCAATCTATAATAGTTCCACAGGTTTTGAGAAAAGGTCTACCAAAAATAATAGGACAAAAACTATCTTGTACTGAACCAAGTACAAGAAAGTCGGTAAGATACTTTACCTTTACACATAGGACTTCAAAATCTCTCACAATCCCAATAGGAGAGATAGTAGCTTTGTTTGCAAGATGAATAGTAACATCAATCTCTTCAAGTTCACAGGGTGAAATCTCACTCATGATCTCTTGATAAAGCGAATAAGGAATCGCGCTAGCACTTGATCCTAGATCGCATATCCCGTAATAATTGTGATCTCCTATTTTAACAGATACAACTGGTGTACCTGAAATTGGGATTTTATTCTTGGTTGTGACAATGTTAGTTGAAACAGCACAAAAATTTATAATAGAATCTGAAACATCATTAGTAACTAAATCTTTAACCATAGCAACTTGAGGATCGACTCTGATCTGGTCCTCAGGTTCGCCTGTTCTTCTCTCACTTTTATTTATGATGCCTGTCACAAAAGAGTGCTCCCTTATTCTTGAAGGAAAAGGGGGCTGTTCATATATAACTGCAGGCAAAACAGGATCAGCAACGTGAATATCAATAGGTACTTATTTGAAAGGCTTATGGTACTGATCCTTCTTCATCTTAGAAGAATCAATATGAGAGGCAAAGTTCTTACAAAAATCAATCATTAGATGGGAATCCAGACCAATCTTAGAGCAAAAGGTATTAAAATAATCAGTTTTCACATAGCTCTCAATATAATCATGCTCATAATTTATAGTAGGTTCAATACCTTTATCGATTTCCCAATCTTCAGTATTCTTCTGGATCCTTTCGATGAGATCCCATCTTTCTTCAACGCTCTTTGTCTGAAATACCCCGCTAGAGGAGGTATCCAGCCTTTCCTTATCCTGACGAGAAAGCATGGCATAAAAATTTGTAAGTATAATATCTTTGGGGAGATTATGGATAGGACATTTGAACATTAGGGATTTAAGCCTCCCACAAGCTTGAGCGATGCTCTCTCCGTTGCGAGACCTAAAGTTATAGATGTAATTCCTGTCTCGATAAACTTCATGAAGAGGGTAAAACTTTGTATAAAAGAGAGACATAAGCTCTTCCCAATTAAGAGAACGTGAGTTATCGAGGAGCTTATACCAATCTGAAGCTTTGTCTGTAAGCGATACGGAGAATAATTTCTTCATAACGAACTCCAGTGACACACCTGCAAGCTTGAATAATGAACATAGTTGTGATAAATATAGCAAGTGTTCACCTGGATGTCTGTCTCCTGCATAGCGATTAGCTAGGACATAATCGATAATACCAGATGGTATCTTATAAGGCACAATTTCAGCAGGGTTAGGAGTAACTACCTTAGTTGTGGGGCGGCTCCCCAAGAACAACGATCCAATAGTAGGGGTGTCCATAAGGACAAAAGTAGAAACAACAAAACTAAAACAGAAATATAAAAACTTCCTTAACGGCTTCACTTACTAATAGCGCTACACTCCGCGGCAACGGCGCCAGAAAACGTAGCTTGATGACCCTCAACGTAGAGGGATCTATTGCAGTGTTTTCGATAAGTAAGAGTGTCGAACCCAACGAGGAGCAGAAGGTAGTAGCAAGTGACTTTGGTAAGGAGATAACTGCAAGCACTGAAAGATAACTTTTTAGGGGTTTTCTTGGTATAAGCGACAGGATAGTAAAAACGAGTAAAGTAAAAGATATTGGATAGTAAAGAGTGGCCCAATCCTTTCTTAGCAAAGGAGAGGCTTAGCAACTGAACTTATAAAAGCTAAAGTGTTCTTGAGGACACACGGGAGAGGTAGTCATGTGCTTTCGCCATATTCCGCATCGGTACTATGTGCTGTGTTGATAAGTGTTGAGTGGGTGGATCTATGCTAGTACACCCTATAGACTAAGATAAGTGTACTCTTATGATTAAACACCTTGCAAGCATCCGCAAATACAAGATAGTATTTAAGGCAAAAGCCTAACCATAGCAATACGATCGGTGATCCATTGTTCCCTTGTGCAAAAGTGTGCGAACTGGAGTTTAGGTTTCTGTCACTCCGGCAACCCACCGTAAGCATTCTTTATACAAAATGCATTCCCCTAGGTCCTTGATAAGGCGAAGTGTTGAGTGTTCGAATCACACAACACCACTAGGAAAATAACAACACAACTTAAATATCAACCAACACATATTACTTCAACATCATATGACTACTAACAACTAGACTTTTCCCATGTCCTCAAGAACTAAAGTAACTACTCACAAGACATAAAAGAGATCATGATCAGTGGGGATAAATAGATGATAAACAATCTGAACACAATAATATTTCTCCAACAAAACTCAATAGCATTCACCACAAAGTAGTAATCAACACCGGTAGAGTAGAGAGGATAGATAGTACGGATTACAACACGAGTTGCAATTGTGAGACAAGATTGGATGGAGGTGGAGATGGTGCTGATGATGGGGATGATGTTGATGATGATCTCGATGATGCCCGTGACGATGGTGATGACGATGGCGATGATATCCCCTTCCGGGAGGTGATCTCCCCGGCGGAATCTGCCCGCCAGAGATGGCTTTTCTTCTTTGTAGGTTTCCGCCACAGAGTGGCGGCGGAACTCCGGAAACTCTCCCTCCCCTAGGGTTTTTGGACGACGAGGAGTATATAGGCCAGAGGGGGGAGCCGAGAGTGGCTCCGGGGTTCCAGGCGCCCTCCCGGCGCGGCCAGGGGTGGGGCCGCGCCAGGTGGCCGCCTGGGCACCTTGTGGCCACCCTCTGGTCGCTCTTTTGCGTGTCTTCGTGATCCTGCTGGAAAACAGCCTCCGTCGATTTTCAGGTAATTTGGAGGTGTTCTTCTTCAGCAACTTAGCGTCCACTTTTTACCGCTGAATCCTGCGTCTGCTGCTTCGGCACCGGAAAGTTGCAAACTGTGTAAAATAAGCCAAAACAACATAAGAATAGCATCATATCGTGAAATATATCAATGAATAAGAAAGAATTACTATATAAAATAGTGATGCATTTTGGACGTATCAGGCGCTACACTGCAAAATGCATGCAACATGCAATGGAATCACTACATCATCAAGTTCATCACCAATTCATCACAATGGCCAAGCATTCACAATTAAGTAAGCAAAGGAAGCACAACCACTTCATCAAGTTCATCATCACTACTTCATCAACTTGCAACACAACCACAAGTTCATCTCATCTCATCCACTAGACGACAAGTTCATCACACTAACCACCATAAGTTCACACGACAACTTAAATAAACGACAAGGTGAATTCAACATGAAGTTCAACCTCCACGACCCCTCCTCGTACGAAGCTTCCTCCTGGTAAACTCCTCTGGCTGGAACTGAATCTCTGGCTCTGGCTCCTCCTCCTCCTCCTCCTCCTCGGAGGAGGACTCCGTCTCCGCCATCGCTTTCCCCTTCCCTTTGTTTCTCCAATCATCCAATGTGTAACAATGGAAGGACCGTCTTTTTCTCAGTATGTAAGCCGAGCGTTCTTGATACTCGTGCAGTGTCATGTTGTCTTAAACATAAGAATGATCAAGATGAAACTCAGACACGGTAAGAATGATCTAGATTAAACTCAGACACGGTAAGAATGATCAAGATGAAACTCCCATACCAGATCATCGTCCTGTGTGATGACCGGATCATCCACAAAAGTCATCGGCGTCGACGTAGTTTCCTCCATGTTAGCCATAGGGTCTGAGGGTGTAGACCTTGACTGCGACCTTGACTTCGATGGTGAAGATATGTCCTCGAGATCACGACAACCGAGTACGTTGGAGAGCCGGCGTAACTTCTTGCCTTGACACTGTCAAATTGACAAATGAATTGGATGTCAGAGTCGGATATGCAGATGATGTACAAAAGGGATGTCTGTATTACCTTCAGAAAAGATCGAAATGCAGAATCGGCCTTCGTACTAGACGGGTGCTCGTCCAGAAACTTCTGGAAATCATCAGCTTGATTCTGGACCTCGTCCCGCTAAGCATGAATAGAAATTCACAAGTCAGGCTAGCAAATAGGGTATGACATGCAATTGTATTGACAAAAAAGATTGATGCACACTATACTTACCACAAAGGTGAGTACCAGAGCAAAGGCTGTTTGGGTACCCTCCCTCACTGCTTTGTTGTATTGCTCCCTAGCAAGCTCATAATAATCATTCGGCTGGTCCAATATGTCTGGCTCAAAAGCCGGTGGGTACATCTCCAAACGAGTTGAACGAACAAACCAACGAAGATAGTTGGTGAATGCAAGCTCGTTGTGCATCTTGAACCCATGGTCATGTGAATTAGCGTAACACAAACTCTTCTTGAACATGTCTATGTAACTGCTATGATGGCTAGGCCAATCCTTGATCGCTCTTTGCCTCCTCCTATCCAGCCTACAAGATAAGACAAGCAACTATTATCAAAACAAAATGTGGTGTTTCCAAAGAAAAACTAATTGAAGCCATGTAATTCTCTCTTACCCATGAAGCACAATGTCTGTGTTCATCCACTCCGGCGGGTGAGTCTGAAACTCCCCAAACTGCCTCATCACACGATGTGGCAAATGAAACTCAACTGCCCACATACATATCATTGGATACCGCATATGCCAAAGATGCCCTTCCGCTCGACACATTGGGTTCACATGAAATTCAGGTGTAAAACCGAAATTATCACCAACACCGTATGACTCCCATATCACCTGAAAGTTAGCGCAATGTACTCATGTCCAGTTCAGGAGAATGAACACAATGATACATGTAACGACAATACATACCTGCTCGGGGGTAAGAGTATCCAATTCATTGATGTACTGCTTGTACATGTTCTCCACATCACTCTTCATCTCGGGTACAACGTCTCACTTGTAAGCCCAAGTGGGTTGACGCATCATGTTCTTTCTATCGTCCCAATCCTTGTATGCCACACTCTTAGGTCGTCCAACTGGCAACCGCTCCCATGACCATATGGAAAGTAGGCTCAAAGGACCGCCAACGGAGGCGCCTAAAGTGCACCTACGACATGCGTCGTCCAACTGCAAAGAAAATAAAACACGGTCATGTCATGCCATGTTGGAACACAACTTAATTTGTAACGAACAGTTCTTTACCTGCCAGTACAAGTAGGCCAGTGCTGCCGTACCCCAACTCCATCTCTTGTCCAACACGGTCAACGCCTTCAGCCAAATCCACTGCGCTACATTGCCCTTGCCGTCGGAAAATAGTGTCCTAGAGAGAACATACCAAATGTACATACGGGCATACGTCCTGACCACCCCAACATCAGCACCTTGAGGGCAATTCTTAAAGTTATCTATGATCCACGTGTAAGGAGCGCCGGCTGCAATATTCTTGTCCTTGTTCTCAGTAGGAGCAGTACCAATCAGAGCCGTCATCTGTGCATGCCACCCTTCAAAATCTGTGTTCAAACACAGAGGCTCACCTTCGATAGGAAGTGCAAAGATCATCGACACGTCCTGAAGCGTCAAGGTCATCTCCCCGGTCCGAAGGTGAAAAGTGTGTGTCTTCTGTCTCCACCGATCCACAAGCGCCGTGATATGCGTTGCATTCAGGTTTGGACTGGAGCGGGTCACTAGCTGGAAGAACGGGAGTAGTCCTAATGCGTCGATGTACGGTGTGTACCGCTCATCGTACGGCATTTCAGAGACCCCGTGAAACCGAAGCTTCAAGGTTGAAAGCTTCTGCAAATGAATAGAAACAACTTGGTCATGCGAAGCCAAAGGAATACGTTATCGAAATCAAGTCAACAAAAAAATTACCTTCTTTAGCACCGCCATAGCATAAGATCGGTGCGCAACATCATAGTGATTATGAAGAAGCCACTCCATCCTATATTTTTCAAACAACAAGCATTCCATTATCATTTTGTTCCATAACAAAATAATTTGCTTTAGCTAATGGTAGTGCTCAAGATCTAAATTTCAATATGTTAAACACATACCACCATATAAAAATATACATTCATGCCATCTATATTAATAATGTCTTAACACATTATCAAAATAAACACATATTTCCATAACAATTGCATGTCATTGGTACATACACTTTCATAACAATTGCATGCCATTGTTAAATATAGCTCTATGAATATAGTGTAATTCCTATATACAAAACTAATTTACATAGTGTCGTTATATTTTTAAACCAAATGTGATTTAAGATTTCCCTAAGGTTAGTGACCCTAATATGTACCAATGATAACTACATCAAACATATTGCTAAAGAACAAACAAACATCCCATTGTACCATAAGAAATTCAAAATCAAATGGATTTAGGGTTTCATGCAAACTTTAACAAAGAGGAGAAATGTGATGCATTTTTTGGATGAAAAAGAGGGGAATGTAGGAGAATACCTTAGGGGATGGATTGAGAACAAAATTCACGGTTGAATCCTTCAGATCTGGCGAATTTTGAGCAAGATTTGAGAAGGGGAGGGGAAGAACGCCTCCGCCCGAGTCCCCTACACCCGCTGCCCTCGGTTGAAACTGCCACTGTCTGCCCTCGGGCGTGGGCTTCGGCCTTTAAGTGGTTCCCTAGTGTAGCGCCTCGCCGCTGGGCGCTAAGCCTTTAGTGTAGCGCCGACTGGGAAGGCGCTAGACTTCCAGGGTGTGGGCCCCGTGGGGTCCACCGTTGCCACGGTGGCAGGGCCTTAGCACCTCACCGACGGGTGCTATATACATGGGCTTAGCGCCTGGTGGTTGTGCGCTAGACGAAAGAGTTATTTTCGTGAAATATTTTACAACTAGGTTTAGATTGTGAATTTGTTTCGCTAAAAGGTTAGGGCCTTGTTTGATTCATAGGATTTCAAAATGCAGAAATAGGAATAGGGATAGAAATTAGATAGGAACGCAAGTGGAAAACTGAGACCAAAGGAAATTTTCCCTTAGCTGCCTCGTTCCTTGCAAAGGAATGGAAAAAAGAGTTTCAGATGAATTGTTTCTTTCCTACGTTTGCCAAAGGAATATGATTATAAAGGAAAATTTCCTTCAACTTTCCTTTGCTCCATTCCTTTGAATCAAACGTGGTTACAGTACAATTTCCTACGGGAAAAAGAATCCTACACTTTTCCTATAAGAATCCCATGAATCAAATGAGTCCTAGAAATGTGGATTTTGCCGGACATCACATCACCTGCAGCTTGACGTGCAGCACACCTGCAGCTTGACGCGGTGCAGGTTTGCTCACCTACCTGCGTTGGTTGCTTACCCTGGACGGACCCGCAATTAACGAATGGCTCCTTGTCGCTCCTACTCCTCGAGGCTTGCCTGCCTTGTCTGTCTCTCTCTCCGTTGCTCCAAAGTCTCTCGGGTTACGGAGAAACCGAGGCGAAACGATGCTGGTCCAGGTGTTTTCCAACTCCAATGTTCAGTTCCGATCTCTCAGCAGAGAAATCCTACACGTGTGTTCGTTTAAGGGTCGGTGTTCGGACGAGTGTGAAGTGTCAGCGGCTATTTCTGTGGCTACTACGACGCTATAGCTGCTGCAAGATCCGTCCGTGGGCGATCGACACATGTATTTTGAATTCCTTCTCCAAATCTAATGGTAGACTTTGTTGATCAAGGATTCAAGGTGGAGTTTATGCAGTTGTATACGGCAGGGACTAGAAACGATGCGCTCACCCGGAACACGGGCAATGCATATGGATTTTCTTAATGGGTGCACCTATAAACTCTTTTTCATGATAAAGTTTTTTTTCACAACGGCCGAACACCTAGAACCGCAACTTATTACAAAGCCACAAAGAATCAGTTAGAGCAACTCTTAACAAATCCGATAAAAGCGTCTGTCCCGTAAAATAACCGTCGAAAAATGACTCTATCAGGTATCGCGTATGAACCAATATGTCAAATATTTTTGTGGGAGCCGGTAAACGCCGCCTCGTGGCCGTCATATATGACGTATTCCCTCTCCCTTCTGCGGGAAATGCTACACCTTCCACGGCTTGGCGGGATGAAAGTTTCAGCGCTCGCTAGATTTTTTGCCGCCGCCCTAGGTACATATCTTAGATGATTTGTCCCTTCCCCAGCGACTCACATCAGATCTGCCCAATGTACGGACTTGCTCGTGCTCACCTCCACCTTCTCGAGCAACAGGTCTGCCGGAAGCCCAACTCGGCCGCCCTGCCAAAGCCCGATCACAAAATCCCGAGCCTAAGCATTGCATTTTCGCATTTTAAGGAAGGGGCCCGTCTCGTGGCACGTCGGCCCGCTAGGCTTTCAGGCTTTTTGGTCGGGCATCAACTTGGATTTTGTGTTGGTATTCGGAGTAGAAAACAAAAAATTTCTGGCACTACGAAAACCAAACCCAAGAATAGATCTAGGAAAATGCAGACAAAGTTATCGATCTTGTTACCTTCTTGCAACCGTTCAACGGATGCACTTCTCTCGCAGCGGAAGATGTTGATGGAGAGTCGGAGAAGCGTGAAGATGAACAATCCCACGAACAGATCTAATCATCGTGGAGTCCCTCGAACAAAGATCGAACGCACGATCTCTCTACGGTTGATCCACACGTACGGTGTGGAAGATCCGGCAGGGCTCCGCCGTCCAGAGATCGGCCCCTCCGGAGTAGAGAGGAGGGAGGAGCAGCCCTTCGGGGCTATGGAGGAGATTGGATCTACAAGAGAAAGAGAGAGGGGGCAGCCCTTCGGCAAAATAGAACAACTTGTGTGTTGAAGGGGTGCCCCCATCTCCTTTATTTATAGTGGGAGGGGAGGGGAGGCCACCTTGGAGGAGGGGGCAGCCCTAGGGGTGGCGCCCTAGGGTTTCCGTCCCCTTAGGGCCGGCCAAGGAAGGGGGGAGGAAGCTTCCTCACCTAGGAGGAAGCTTCCTCCTAGGGCGCCCCCCCTTTGGGCCTCTTTGGTCCAAGTGCTCCCTCCCCACTTGGGCCTTCCAAGTGAAAGAGGGCCCATTGTTATTAAATCTATTTTATTAATTCCAAAATAATTTGGGAATTCACAATAAATAAATATTAAACATATTTTGACCATCCCGAAACTTTTCCGGCCCTTCGGTTTTACCCGGTTTTCTCAAAACTCTTCCCGGTACTTTACCGGTGCCCCGAAACGATTCCGGTTTTCTCTCCGACAAAATCTCAATCACTCCGAAACTTTTCCGGTGTGTTATACTCGTGCTCCTATCACTCTAGTACTCAACAAATCTTCCACCCTTAAGTGTGTGACCCCATAGGTTCGGTAGAATACGGACATGAACCGTAAACTGACTTTCCCGCGGAACAATAATCGATAGCGGAGCCATGGATACCCATAACGGTTCCCGTACCTACACGAATATAAATTCGAGTGAATCACAAGCTTAACATGCCAGTCCTATTTGCTTCACGATACTATACAAAACCTGAGGTGAGATCTATTAGGTATCCGCATGATTAACCATTAACCATTATACCAAGTCATCCTCCTTCCTGTTTTGTTCAGTTTTTCTCGTTTAGTATTTCGGTATCCCTTGTGATCAATTCACAGTGTCTGGCCAGACGATGTTGGATGCCGTAATACCGAGAGGGCCCACAGAAGTATCTCTCCATCGTTAGAGGAGAAAATTCCCAACTCGAATCATTAAGTCCCTTGACACACTTTCGGGTGTGAGTGATCAAAGCCGTTATTGCCACGCCTGTTACGGGTGGTGTTGGGACAGTGTCAAAACCCACCCTCCGGTATGAAGTTACGAAACATTCTTATGGTCATGAAGGACACATGCATATTAACTTTAGATGATTTTACTTGTAACATGGAAACGATGTGATCTCAAAGTAAATCATACAATTGGGTCGATTCAGCACCCTTGTTCTGGCAACAATGTGCTCCCATGTGTTACCGGCATTTCCAATGCCCTATGAACAGGAAAACATGTCATCCATAACACACGGGTTAGTCATAGAGGCAGACTAAGAACACTTGGTGTTTATACTCCACACCTGCATATGGGTTTTCCTCCGGAGGCAGTTAACGTGCTACTTTGCAAACCTCCGCATAAGCCATTGCAGTTATAGCACAGACATATAAACATTAATAATGAACCTGGAATTATAATAATACAATTTATTATTGCTTCTAGGGCATAATTCCAACATTTTGTGCTACAAGATTAGCCCGGCCCGATCTAATGTATACCCACGTTTGCCTTGGATTGTAGCACGACATTTGAATTGAACTGCAATGATTCCAACCCCTAACCAATTTTCATCCTAAATTCAACACTAATGCGTATATTATCCCACAAACAGACACGAAATGATTAGTATTTTCATTCGTTTCTCACCGAAAAAATACGAAAATGATAACCGTCGGACGTCAGAACCGAGGCACTCTTTTTCGTGAATACGCTCAGCGACGTATCATTCTATTGATAGAAAGGATAGGAGAAGTACAAGGTGCTCCTCCAGGAATCGTACACATCAAGGCGAACAGGGCGATAAGTGAGAAGTAGGAGAGGGTGCTCAGCCTCAAGATACAAGTCAGACTACCCGCAAAATCCGCTCCAATCCCTTAGCGCCGACTGCAGCCCATAGCTTGGCATAGCGTTTTATGCCGTCAGAAGGCCGACTCGCATATGGCTGCACGCCATCGAAGATGGCCGCGTTGCGGTGCTTCCAGATGCTCCAAGCGGTGAAGGTGAGCAACGAGTTGAACCCTTTGCGAAGGCATGGTGGGGCGGAACCACATGCCAAAATCATCCAATCGAAGATCTCAACCGAGCCATTGGGGTGTGTGTGGGGGGGGGGGGGACGGGCAGTTGACACCAAGACAGGACCTCGTGCGAAGCGAAGCACGATAACACACAACTAGCGAGCAAATGTTCGAGGGAAACTCAAGTACGTGAGAACGACAACTTTCAGCGAAAAACGACAACCTCCAACGGAGAACGAACTGAAGAAACAAAAGTTGCCATCTCGCGTCACTAAGCTTGCTATCGAGAACTTCGGAGTTGCCGTGCGCTTCACTCTGACGCTTCGACGCATATCAAGATACAAAAAATAAACATCGTTCAATGAACTAATATAATAGGAAAATTAAACAGCTCATGTTGTCAAACACACATTATTTTTCGATTGACACGGAGCAATTCCTTGGAGCAAAAGCTCGGAAGGGAAACAAGAGCAGCAACGGGGGGCATCGCAAGATCCGCCCATTTATCGTTGCCAAACCCACCGCTCTCCGTCCGTCCGTCCGTCGCCTCCAAAGCCTCCGTGCCCAGGTCCAAACCCCCCGGTGGGCCCCACCAAGTACCAACCCCACCCTCCATACATACGGACTCCCACCACCACCCCCGCCCCCATTCCCACCCCGCAGCCACCACATCACAGAGCGAGCGAGCAGCCTCGTTTCCATCGCCGCCCCTCCCCGCCCGCCTCCGGCCATGCAGAGCCTTCTCGTCCCCACCGCCGCGGCCACCGCGGCGCCGTCCCCGCGGGGGCTCCGCCGCCTTCCCGCGCGCATCTCCGTGCGCGCCTCGGCCGCTGCGGCGGCGGCGGCGGCCCCGCCCAGGCGGGAGACGGATCCGAAGAAGCGGGTGGTGATCACGGGGATGGGGCTGGTCTCCGTCTTCGGCAACGACGTCGACGCATACTACGACCGCCTGCTCGCCGGGGAGAGCGGCGTGGGCCCCATCGACCGCTTCGACGCCTCCAAGTTCCCCACGCGCTTCGCCGGCCAGATCCGGGGCTTCTCCTCCGAGGGGTACATCGACGGCAAGAACGACCGCAGGCTCGACGATTGCCTCCGCTACTGCATCGTCAGCGGCAAGAAGGCGCTCGAGTCCGCCGGCCTCGCGCTCGCCTCCGACGCCATGGGCAAGGTACCAATCCCTTTACCCACCCCAGCTCCGATTCCAACGAATGAATGCTGCTGCGCCGTTGCCTCACCAGATCAGGCGCTGACCGAAGTTACTCTACTGATCTGCATTTTACTACCAACTTTTTAGTCAGTAAACCTGGCAGCCTTAGCTCCTGGAAAGTGCCCATGTGCCCTTTTTTGTCAGTAAACCTGGCAGCCTTTGATAGATCGGATGGCCGTTCTCTCCCCATTTCCTTGTCTGAGATGTGATCTCTGAGGACTATAGTGGGAGTGTCACTACAAATCCAAGAAGAACGAGCTGATAGTGAGATGGGGACGTTGGAAGGCGAATTGTGACGGTGACATGACATCTGTCTGATCTTGGCAAACAGAAACACCTGGGGCAAGTTGCCACTAATGATCCCAGGGGTACATCTCCAGCAGTCAAGGAAGTTCAATTTTGCATTGTGGCTTGTGGTTCGTAGGTTGAGTGTCATGATCTTTTAACTCTGACCTTCAATGCAAAAGAGGTGTGAAGCATTTATTTAACACTTGGGGAGTCAAGGACCTTAACCTTTTCCTCTAATTATAAAAGGGCACCTGCATTCAATCTATTGTAAAGGGGTACTTGAAATTCAATCTTAAAATCAAGATGACTACTCTCTTAAAAAGCAAGTTGTTCGAGAACACATTAGTAATGTCACTGCCTTCTTTATTTTTTTTGTGGTAGGCAGATGGAGTGGTACAGCTCTATTTGGATCGGCAAAATCAACACATTCATCTGTGTGGGTAGCATCACACTAGATTTATGAGCCAATGCGCTCTTTATTAAGAATGTCACTTCATCTACTTTGCTCCATTCGTGTATATCTGATTATAAATTAAGTGATTATTGACTTATCATAATTATGTCTTGTCGTTTGATGAATCACTTGCTATTTTTTGGGCAAATATGCACATGTGCACTAAGTCAAGATCACTTTTGTAGCACCAAAATTATTGGCTTTTTATAAGGTTGATTTTAGCTTCCTTGGTTTTATTTAATGTCCTATGCTGCTACCTTTAATTTCCATTCATATTATATTTGAGAAAAATAATATCTGTTGCTAACTAGTAAATGTTCTTTCTGATAGATTGACAAGGCCAGGGCTGGTGTACTTGTGGGCACTGGTATGGGTGGCCTCCAAGTTTTTTCTGATGGTGTTCAGAATCTTCTTGAGAAGGGGCATAGAAAGATAACTCCTTTCTTCATTCCATACGCCATAACAAACATGGGATCTGCCTTACTTGGCATGGACATTGGTTTCATGGGTCCAAACTACTCAATTTCAACTGCCTGTGCCACCTCAAACTACTGTTTCTATGCTGCGGCAAATCATATTCGCAAAGGTGATGCTGATATAATGATTGCTGGTGGCACTGAAGCTGCCATTATTCCGATTGGTGTTGGTGGGTTTGTTGCATGTAGAGCGCTATCACAGAGGAATGATGACCCTAAAACAGCATCTAGGCCTTGGGACACGGAGCGTGATGGTTTCGTCATGGGTGAAGGAGCCGGAGTACTGGTATGCTTTATAAACATTATTCTAGTCCAGATTATATATTAGAATTAGGCTGATATCATAACTTCACTGAAATATTCTGATCGTATCCTACAGCCTGCAAAGTGAAACTATTTTTATATTTGCAATAATCTATTTTATGAATATTGTTCTAGTTCAGTATATCGTTTAGTGAACCTAGATGCTTTGTGGGCATTATTCTAGTCCAGAATAGATATTAAGCTTATAAGCTGGTATGGTAACTTCACTGAACTTTCTTATAGTGGTGATCGTGTTTAGGTGCTCAAATGGAACTGAATTTTTTGTGTTGTTTTCTGCAATCTGTTCAATAGTAACTTTCCTTGGGTTTAGGTAGTTGCGAGTCAACCACTAACTACTCCATTTGAGAACATATTGAAGTTTTATCGTTTTGACTTTGTCGGGCATCTACAATATTCCTCTCATAGAACATAATGATAAGAACATTTGATGTACAGTACATTCTATTCTGAAGTTTATTCATTGAGCTTTCTAATCCCTTAATTTGTCAATTGAAATAGGTCATGGAGAGCTTAGAACATGCAATGAAGCGTGGTGCTCCGATAGTTGCGGAGTACCTAGGCGGTGCTGTGAACTGTGATGCTTACCATATGACCGATCCAAGAGCCGATGGTCTTGGTGTGTCATCATGCATCAGACAGAGTCTTCAGGATGCTGGTGTTGCACCAGAGGAGGTAATTGAAAAGTTTCAACCCTAGGACATCATTTTTGCAATTGTTATTTTCTCATATGATATTTGCTACCTTCCTAGTGTGGCAGTTTTTTTTTTGCGGGAATTCCTAGTGTGGCAGTTACACGTGATCCCTTAAATTATTGTTCCTAGCTGTGTGATTTAGCTAATTTGTATTCAAACTGCAAATCTTCTTATGCAATAACATTAAAAATCATCATGGTTGGCAAGTAATTGTAAATGGCTAATGCCTATTTCTGTCACCTTTCCACAGTATACCTTGTGCTTGAAAAGTTTCTGCATTGATGTTATGGAATTGCAATAGCCTCTGATTGTTATTGTTCACATATATTGATACTGACACTCATTGTAAATTTCTTGTTTTGATTGGCATATGCTTTGGAAAAGTTCATTTGACTGGAATATGACTATTTGCAGGTCAACTACATCAATGCTCATGCAACATCCACTCTTGCTGGTGATTTGGCAGAGATGAATGCCATCAAGCAAGTCTTTAAGGACCCATCTGGGATAAAAGTAAACGCAACCAAGGTGCTTCACTGTCCTGCCTTTTCTTCTTGAAGGATATCGATTCATTGGCCCTTCTTAATATGACCACTCTCTCCTCTTGCAGTCCATGATAGGGCATTGCCTAGGGGCAGCAGGTGGTTTGGAAGCCATTGCTACCATTAAAGCGATAAACACGGGATTGGTGCATCCGAGCATAAACCAGTTTGTAAGTATTACATACAAGTACATCTATAATTAGTTAGCAGGTCAGCATAAACCTGTGAGGCTCATCATGGCTAAAAAAGCTAAGAGCTGCACTACATTAACTGCAGAACCGGGAGCCGGCGGTTGAATTCGACACGGTACCTAACGTAAAGGTCGAACATGAAGTCAATGTCGGTGAGTAGTAAAGCCTATGATTTGGATTATCAAAGCCTTCCATCTTTCTCCTCCCTCTCCATCATAATAATTTAATGTTGCCTCGCAGGTATATCGAATTCCTTTGGATTCGGAGGACACAACTCAGTGGTCGTATTTGCCCCATTCAAGCCTTAATGCGGTGGTACTCGCTCCACAAATCTTGGCCAGAACAGTCTATTTTTTCAGGAAGCTCCGTGTTGTTTAGATGTGTTCTCTTCAGGGAAGCAACTGTCGATCTGACAGCCAGCAACATTACAGTGAACAGAGGATCTAAGATCCATTGCCATTTTAGATACACCCATCTCCGATTAGATTGAGTATGCTGTGTAACCTTCTGCGTCATCTGCAGTCTATTCTACTTGTTTTTCGTGTAATTTGAAAGGCGGGGAATTTCTAGAATTGTCATGTAGAAGAAGCAAACACTAGTTCTTCTGTTCCATAGAGAGTGCATTATTGGAGGCAAGGAGTGGTTGTTTGTCTGTACTACCTGATCAGGGGGAAAATCTATATACCTTCACAATTTTTCGCTGTTAACACTTCCATTTTGTAGTCTAATAAAACTGTACTGCTTCAGTCGTACGTCTAAGATGGTCATGCATCCTGAATGAAAATTATGAATCTGTTCAGACGAATTGAGCTGAGATCCAACACATTTGCACTGGCACCTGAATGTATCCCACGGAATTTTGTGGTATCTCAATAACTTTTCAAAATAAACTACTCAATACATAGAATGAAGTTTTTTTTAGGGGAGTATGTCCACAGAATTGAGAATGAAGGTTGTGGCCCAGTCTCATTGTTACAAAGCACGATCAAGCATCCATGATAACTTTAGGTACTAGATGATGCCCCGCGCGTTGCTGCGGGACTGCTAATAAATAATTTAATATTTTTAAATATAGAAAAAATTATGAAACATAATATAAGTTTATTATAATTTTTTGAAATTAATATTGTTTAGACTCAAAATATAAGAAATTTTCTAAGAAAAATTGATGATAAATAAAAAATGAGTGTCTTTAATTTTTTTTATTACCTTCACGATATATCGGTGAGATGATATGAGATGAAAAAAATGTTGAGTAGACACAGTGGAGGCATCACCTTTGATTAAACATATTACAGTGATAGCAATTACATATGTGCATTCATACAGAAATTACCGCATAGAAAAAATATGAGGTAACTTATAATTTGATTCTCTATTAAAAAAGGCACTTATAAATTTGAGTGCAAAAGAAAGTTAATATTTATATGTGATAAGTTGCATGTGCATGTGAAGTTAATGGGACCTCCCTTATGTGGCATATTTTGCATGGCCTAGTAGAAAAGAAATTAAAATGATTGGTTTAGTGGGATGATGAGGTGGGCACCTTGCATGTTGAGAGAATTGGGACCAACTTCTTAAAAATGTTAGATGTGCGAAATCTTGCTCGGCATTGCACATTCGTAAAACCTCCTCCTTGCTTTTCAAGCTTGACATCCGGAAGGCGTTTGATTCGGTGAAGTGGAAATTCATCCTTGACCTTCTCCAAAGACGGGGCTTCCCTGCCATCTTCCGAGATTGGATTGCCGCACTTCTTCACACGTCCTCACCACAGATCCTCTTGAATGGGTTTGCCGCTACGCCGATTGCTCAAGGACGAGGCCTCAGACAGGGGGACCCGCTCTCGCCCCGGCTATTTGTTATTGCCATCGATCCCCTGCAAATGCTTCTTGATGTTGAAACTAGACGTGGCCTGCTCGACAAGATCCTCGGTCGTGGCACGGTGTTGCGCACTTCCTTATATGGAGACGATGCGGCGGTTTTTATGGCACCCATCAAGCAAGACATTGAAAATCTTTTCCGCAGCTTGCGACTATTTGGTGACGTTACGGGGCTCTCCACCAACTTCAACAAAAGCCTTGTTGCCCCCATTCGATGTGGTCACATTGACTTGCCTCATGTGCTCCATGCGCTCCTCGTCGCCCACATCTCCTTCCCTACGAGATACCTGGGGACTCCCCCTCTCTGTGCGGCAGCTTAAGGCCATCGATTTCTAGTTCCTCGATGACAAAAGTGGCTTCGAAGATGCCCCCCCGAGATGGCCGCAACATCACCTCCATTGGTCGCACGACCCTCGTCAAGTCGGTCCTTAGTTCACAAGCTGTGTATTTCACCACTCTGCTCATCGTCTTCCCTAGCATCATTCGCAACATCTACAAGCTTCGAATAAATTTTCTATGGAAGGGCACAAACAAAGCCATCGACACACAATGCAAGGTTAATTGGGTCTTGGTTTATCATCCTCTACATCTTGGGGGAATGGGGGTACTCCACATTAACAAATTTGCGAGAGCCCTCCGTTTGAGGTGGTTTTGGTTCGAATGGAAGGAACCCACTAATATGTGGGTTGGGACGCGCAACCCATGTGATGTTATGGACTATGACCTCTTCTATGCCTCCACTTCCATACACGTTGGTGATGGTGCGCACACAGGTTTTGGGACTCTCCTTGGGTGCATGACCGAAAGCCGAAAAACATTGCGCCCCTCGTTTCAAGGCTTCGTTGAGGAAAAATTGGAAGGTACATGAGGCCTTGAAGGAGGATGCTCGGGTCTCCAAGGTCAAATTGGATGCAAGTTTCTCCCTTGAGCATTTTCGCCAGTTCCTGGAGCTTTAGGCCACTTTACGCTTCTTCCACCTTAATTAGGGCATGGATGATGACATTGTCTGGAAGCACACTAATAATGGAACCTACTACGTGGAATCCGCATATATACCACAATTTTTGTGTACCATCGGCTCTACGATGGAACATGTCATGTGGAAGGCTTGGGCTCCGTCGAAGTTCAAATTCTTTGCCTAGCTAGCCATCCAGAATAGAATTTGGATAGTGGATAGATTGGCCAAGAGGGGATGGTCCAACTATGGCGCTTGCCCGTCCGCTAATCACCTTTTCTTCAAATGTCGATACACAATCATACTTTGGGGCATGATCATTGAGAGGTTTCAACTGGTGACATCAACACATCCTATTGGCATCTCTTGCACTCCGTCAAGGATTGGTGGGTGGGTCTCTTCGACACCTGGGTTCTGAACCGGAAGGCCATGGCCTCCCTTGTCATGCCAATTGGACCCTATGGAATGATAGGAATGCTAGAGTCTTCCGTCACAAGTTTGCTCCGTCGACAATACTCATGTCCAACATTATGGCTGACATGACTATTTGGGTGGTAGCGGGGAAGAAAATGGGGTACCATCATGGCGGGAGAGTGATGGTCTGTTGTAACCATGGGTGTTGTAACCTTAACAAAACAAACTCTATTCTCTTATTAATTAATAGATGAGACAAACCTTCTGCATCCACTTAAAAAACACAATCCGATAAAACAAGTAGTTATCCAGGTAGAGGAAGAGCTTCTTTTTACAAAGAAAAGCAAGGAATAGCTTTTTATAAAAAAAGAATACTCGGTTTACATCTCTGAACTAGGGTAACAAAGAAAAAACTCTGAACAAAGGGGGGCTATGACTATGACTATATGCCTCGAAATTCTGCCGTCATCGCACCACCGCAGCTCATGTTGATAATAGACAACATTGATAAAAAAAAACTATATTTAGAAATTATACTAGTAGTATTTTTATTTCTTTGAGTAATATTTTTTAGTGTACACAGTAAAAGAGTTGAACATATTTTTTGTTATTTGAGTTGACATAGCTCTTTTTTTTTCCTCAGATTTTTTTGAGACTTTTTTCCCCCTCACCTCAGATCAGTTTGTTTTAGGGGGTCCTCAGATGAGTTTTTTTTTTGAGGGGTTGTCCTCAGATCAGTTGGGCACAGCTGCATGATGAGCCCATGCACATCCCAGCAGAAGAAGGTGCCGGCCCACCGCGCGCCACATGTCGAGCAGCCGAAGCCCGCCGGCCCGCCGCGGTTTTCCAGCAATCCCCCCCCTTGCCGCGCCGGCCGTGCGGCCACGACACGACCGCGTCCAAGTCAAAACCCCAGCCAGCCAAGAGGCCAGAGCTCCTCCTCACGTCGCACACCACCATCACCACACACACACCTATAGTAGTCGCCATCGAAGCGAGCAAACGCAAACGACGCGCCATGGCGACCACCACGATGCTGCGGCCGCGCGCGGACCCGCTCTGGGCGCAGGCCGCCGAGCTGGAGCGCCAGTTCGAAGGCTACAAGCGCCGCCTCGCCGAGAGAGCGGCCGCCGCCGTCGCCGTCTCCGCTGTTCGTCCCGACGCGGACGTCGTCGGCGGCGAGAGGGAGGAGGCGGAGGTGGGGAGGGGGAGGAGGTACGAGGCGTACGTGCGTAGGCGGGACGAGAAGCTCCGCCAGGGCTGGCTCGCGCGCATGGAGCGCAAGGAGGCCGAGGTCAAGGCACTCTGGGCGCGCCTCGACCGCGACCGCGGCCGCCACCGCCCCGACGCCGGCCATGGCGGCCTCGCCGTCACCGCCAGCCCGGCCAGAGAGGTAAGGAATCCACATTAACCCACGCCTAGTTCTTTTTCTTTGGCATTAAAAAAAAACTTTGCCTAGTTCTTTTCCATGGCGCTGATCTCTCGATCTCTCTTTTCCCCGGTGCGTTCCAATAACAAAAGGCTGCCTGAGAGGTGCCTTCTCAATCGAGCAGAAAAGTTTGAAAAACCGATCGCCTTTTTCAGTTCAAAAATGGCGCTCGACCTTCAGTTTTCTCAAGCCGTCCATGTTGCTTCTCTCTTTTGCCGGCTTTCGAATAACAAACCTTAAAAACCCGATCGCTTTTTCCTCCTCCGGAGCGATAAAATTCAGGCTGATCACGCAATCTCTGGGGAACAAGAAAAAAAAAAGCATCTACTTGGTGTTCTTCTTGGACGGCATTCCGGCGGAAGCAGCAAGTTTCACGTTCCTTGTCTCGTGCTTCCTGCCTGCCTGCATTGCTGATCCTTGTGCTCGTGCGGCACTTTTTTCATTTCTGTGCTTTTCTTGTGATTCGTTAATTAAGACCCCGGTTTAGTTGAGCTATCGTCGTATGAGGGCAGGGCAAAGCAGTGTTTTCGGGTGAGAGACGTCGCACGCATGTCTTGGCATCCATTGGTTCTATCTGTACACACATACTTGGTCACCGGTCTTTCTCTTCTCCCAGGTTGCTATTTGTCACAAAGTCACACTCACACGCACGGGTTTCTTCTTATTCTTGAGAGGCACAGGCGCAGAGTTTTGTAGTATCACATATATGGGCATCTAATAGACAATGTATTCTGTACAGCATCACTTCTTACTGGATGTATTCTTCAACTTTCCTGCAAAATGCGATAACATATATTCTTGGACTAATTTTAATGGCCAAATTGAAAGTAAATCTGTTTTTGACAACAAAATCAAAACTAAATCTTGGAAATGAGATTTCTTTCATTGTGCTATTTTAACCCCAAGGTTTTAAATCGTTTGGGTTTTCACGGCAAGATCTGAGCTGTAGTTATGATATACTTATCCATGGCATCATGACAGATATCTCCAATAATGGTTTAATATTGAAAATATGAAAGATAACCACCACACACTTAGAAAGTCACAAATTTTTGTAGGCAACCATATAAGTTTGGATATGATAATCCATCTTCATATATAGCACCCTTTTCCAAGTCTTGAACCACTGAATCAAAGCAGCATTGCATCCAGTCAAAAATGCATCCACCACAACAGGATCGGATGTTGGATGCCATCATATAAGGCTTTCAAATTCTTCAATTCATTTTGTCATATACCATATGAATAGTCGTTCTAGACTCTTTATGCCTAGAATTGAAAATGTATTTATATTTTGGCTCATGTCCACTTACATGGAATGCATAAGTTATAATCAATTTCATGCTAAGGCAAATAGCACAACGACTGATGCGATAGCAGCCATAGATAGAATCGCGATACAAGGCACTAGAGCTAGCTTTCAAGCTCTAGAAATCCTACAACTACCTAATAAAACATTGTTTGTCGAAACCCAAGTAAGTAGTCAAGTATGTAAGTTTATTTTGCTTTACAAGTTCATCCTATGGCCCTATCTTGATGGATTTCTGAGAGAAAACGGTCAATTTGACCCTTTCACTGCTTAGAAGTTCATACTTGTACTTTAACTTGAAAAAATCCATCCCTATTGTGGCTTAAGAATGGCATTCCATCACATGTCGTACGATATATATATGAGCATCATGAACAAGAACCGAGTGTGACGACCCATCCATCCAGAGATCCCCACAGTTCTACCCACTTTTGTTCCACTCTAATCGATTTTTCTTCTCCCCCTGTGGTACCCGTTTCCTACTCTATTATTCTAGGAATACCGAGTGCCTATAAAAGGGATGGTGGGACACTCAAACAAATCAAATATGAGCTACACAATCGCCAAAGGAAGGGTCTGATGAGAGAAAAACATCGGGACAATGCCACGTAAAGTTAAGAAAAGTCAAATAAATATATATGTGTTGTTTCTCGTATTAGTTTTGGGAGAGCTTGTCGTGTCTAGCGTTCACAAGTGCTCATGTATTATTTGATATGGTCACCCGACTGTTGCCAAGTTTCACTGGTTCCCATTATCCCAGCTCGTAAAATTTAGATAACACAACATATAACTTTTGCAGTTAAGTTGCATAAGTGTTGTCCCTTCGATAAATTTTTCATTTCAGTAACCGAAAACTTGCCGAGGAGGAAGAGAGAAGAGAAGGTATCAAAATTAATTTAGTACAAACAATTGAAGTGAGAGGAAATAGACCTTTGCAATTGCCAGAGGCATTAAGTTGCTCAATTTTATCCCAACCATTCTCTATGAGTACATAATGCCTATTTGACTTGAAATAAAAATAGTTTCGAAACTATAAGATTGGAATAAAGGAAGGAAATTTTCAAAAGGAAAATGATTCATACTACCCAACTAATCTCACAAGCACTCCACCGGTATTTTCTTAGGCTCGACCCTTTCCTCAATCAACTCCCCGGATCTATCACTTGTCTCCTTCTCTTTTAATACCTACATTTCATTATCTCCTTACAAGAAGGGTCTTCTTTTGTGGACCTCGCATGAGGTTCTATTCTCATGGACCGATTGACTCCCAAGAGCGGCCATGAAGAAGATGCAGTGGATCTCACCCCTGCTTCAAGAGAGCTTTTTGGCCACGATAATAATATAACCCCCTCCATAAATGACCACCATGGGAATATGATGGAGTTCCAAGTCAAGTTAGAGCCCAATATGGAAGCCCGCCATGTTACCGAGCTCGAAGAAAATGAGTGTCGTGGGGCATGAGTTCGGACTCACTAGATCCAACATTGATTGGGCAACAACACGCTGAACTCATTTTTGGCGAGCCACAAGTAAACTCAACATTTTTGACGTCGTGCATGTTGTTTCTCAAGGTACAAGCAAGCATAGTTTATGTTGTGTACACATGAGTAAGGTGTTGCACTCTTTGTGGATGTCTATTGGAACAAGGTGATTTTTTACGTTGCAACTTACAAATGGGTTTATTTGGTGCTTTCTCCGTGGTTTCACATTTTATAAATGTGTCGTGGGCCATTTTAATCATTTTTGTTGGAACCAACCGTGAGTTGTTCATGTCCATTTTTTTGCTACATGTGCATGTTCGGATGTCACAACACTTTGGATTTCTTTTTCACGGGATCAAAGGGGCGAAAGTTGCAACTATGTTGCAGATTAATGACAGAGAAAAATGGGGCGATGGAGTTTGTCAATTTTACATAATGCTTAAATTAACCGAAGTTGAGATCGAAAGTCAGTTTGGTCCATGCACTTACAAATAACCAAAATACGTTCATTAAAGTTTTATCAAGGAACACCTACGGTCACCGCCATACGCTTTAACTACGTATTTTTCCTACGTGGAAAATTGTTTGACCAATGACCATCAAAATATTTGCTAGCATGGCTGAAATTCAGCGGTAGTTATTAGACTTGTCTTGGAAATTTATTTTGATCATAGTTTCAAAATTCACAATGCATCACTTTTATTTATTATTTTTGTTTATATATTTAAAATGTATGTATTGCAGAAAATAATTTATTTAAAATTGCAAAATTATTAATCACACATACAAAAAAAGTTCATGCAACGTAAAAATTGTACAAGCTATTTTGTAAAAAATGTTACTCCTACCTTTCAAAAAAATACTAGTCATATCATAAAAATGTTCACATTTTTAAAAATCAGAAAATGTGGTTTATTGTACTACTTTAATGTAGTCTCTTTCTCATCCTCCATGAAGATCTACGTGCATAAACAATAGCATTATAGTATTTCAGAGACAATAGGCTAACCACATGTGAAGACTATCCCATGCTAATAATTTTTAAATATATATTATGTATTTTTTGTATATGCTAATTTTGGATATATGTTGATCATTTTAAAAATATAAGATGCTCATTTTGTAAAAAAATGAGTTTGAACATTTTTTGAATAAATGTGAAATATTTTAAATATATGATGAACATTTTTCGGATGGAAATAAATATTATGTTAATATAATTGAAAATATATCATGAGTTCATGACTATATTTTTAAAACATGTAACCATTTTAAAAAATGTCTTTTTTAATGTACAAAACATTTTCTTAAGTTTATGCGAATATTTTGTACTTTAGTTTTTTTTAAACTCAGGAACATTTCTAAAACACATGAACCTTTTAAAATTTTCATGATTTGGTTTTGAATGTTATAGATATTTTGGTAAATTGCGATTTTTCTAAATATTGTCTTAAAAAAATTAATGTTCATAAACCTATTTTTTGAAAACCTAAATATTTTTCTAGTAACACTAATATTTATTTTGAAGAAAGCAACATGTTTGAAAATAGCTTGAACATTTTTTTACACTGCATGAGCATTTTTTATATGTACTTTTACAGTTTTACGTAGTATTTTTTAAATACACATATTTTAAACATATAAAAAACTATGAAGAAAAACACCAACCAACGATCAAAGTGATGAGTTCTGAATTTTGAACCATTGATCAAAATAAATTTTCAAGACAAGTCTAGTAACCGTCGATGAATTTTAGCCCTGCTAGCACATACGTGGATGATCAATTGATCAAAGAATATACCATGTGGTCAAACTACTTTAATAATCGTATTTTAGGTATTTTTATGTGCGTTGACCAAAGTAAAATTCGATCTTAACTTCGGTGACCGAGGCTGCTACTGTTTGTTTCATGTCTAAATCCATGCTTGAAGCATTACATAAATTGTTAAGAATAAAAATATATTAATATCATGAAGATACAAATTACACCCAATCTAAAAGCATTTGCACAATTAGTTCACTGTTCAGACGTGTCTTGTATATAGTCATTTTCATAATTTTAGTATTTTCACTAACTCTAGTCTAATTCTCTCCAGCAAAAGGCCCGGAAGATCGAGAACCCGGCCTCCCCCGCCACGCCAAGATGCATCTCCGCAATGAAGCTCCCACGTCTCCGGAGCGCCACGGCAACGGCATCCCCGTCGCCGGCGGCGCCCAGCCCGAGGCTACCCTCCAGCCGGCGAGCGACCCACCCGGAGGCACCCACCACGCCCCGGAAGGAGAACAGAATGCCGCCACCGTCCACCGCCGCGTCGCCGAGGCCGCCGCTCAAGACGCTGTCGCGGACAAGGAGCTCGCTCAAGGAGGAGCGCGGCAGCGTCTCCTCCTCCTCCTCGTCCTCCGTCAGGGGGGAGAGCCCGCGGCCGCCGCGCTTCCATCCCCCGCGGTCCAGCTACGACGGCGGCGCGGGGGGCGTGAAACTGAAGCAGGCCGCGGCTCCCGCGCCGAGAAGCGACGCCGATGCCGCCGTCGCCGCGGCGCGGAGCCGGTTCCATGAGCAGGTCGTCCTCGCCGAGATAAAGACGGCCGCCGCCGTTTCTCCCGACCCGTTCCGCCTCAGGAGGTCCCGCAACGGCGTCTCGCGCGCCCCGTCGCCGTTGCTGGCTTCAGGAGGACATGGACATGCCGATTTCTTGACCAGACTAGGAAATGGTGACCGCAACGATGTTGGAACCTCCGGACATTCAGACGCCGGAGCGAAGAACTCCGACAAGAAGGTGGACGGAAATGGCGACGGCGAGGTCGCGCGATCTGGTGATAAGCTTGGCGACGCGGAGATCACCGGCGACTCCGACACCGAGCTGAGCTATGTCTACGTCAAGAAAGACCACGAAGAGGTTGGGGACGAGGAAGCCGCTGAAATCTTCGAGGACACCATGGCATCATCACCTTCATCGGAGACCATGGCATCATCGCCATCATCGGAGGCCATGGCATCATCATCTGAGGGGACTGGCACGAGCCTCAAGGAGAGCCCGACGACCGGCGCAGAAGCGTCGTCCCTGGTGAGCTCCGGGTCGCTGTACTCGAACGTGCAGTCGTCGTTCTCCCACGGATCGGAGCAGGACGCCTCGGCCGCCGGCTCTCCGCTCCCCACCCCGCCGCCTTCCGGCGGCGCTTTGTCCACCGAGGAGCTGCTGGAGGCGGACGCGGCGATGCTGAGGATGAAACGGGAGGAGGAGGGCGAGATGGAGGACGCCGAGGAGCAGAGCATAGTGTTCCTGCCGAGCACCTGCTGCACCTCCAGGAGCGCCTGCGGCGCCGTTCCTGCCGCCGGGATGCCGCAGCCGCCGATGGACGCCGTGGCGGGGCTGAAGAGGTTCCTGACCTTCGGCAAGAAGAACGGCAAGGGCGCCGACGATGCCGCCGTTATCATCGAGCGGGCGCCGCCTCCGGCAGGTGACGCCGGCGCGAGCCAAGCACCGGCGTCCGGTGATCCGATCAACGACAAGCCGAGAACGTGCTGGTCGGATGCCGCCTCCGACGACCTGGACAGCAGCTACGTCCTCTCCCCACACGGTAATTCCTGGGCGCTCTCTGCGTACTGTCGTCTACCTCCGACGTGCTGTCCGTTTTTCTGATCGCCGACATGCCGGCGTGCGTGCGCATGCATGCAGTTCGCTCCTTGCAGAGCTTCGTGCCGGCGCCGGCTCCAGTGACGCCTCAGATGAAGGAGACGGCTCTTGCCGCGAAATCGGCGAGAGGTTCTGCCGGAATAAACTTGGCATGCTGTTATCGGCTTGTTTCTTTCGCCGTTTCACTTATGCTCTGTTGTTTGTTTTGTCGTTGCAGTCCACCGATCGTTCTTCTCGTTCTCCTCGTTTAAGAACAGAGGGAACTGATGTGCCGGGCATTGCTGGGCTGGGCTACTGGCAATGTTGTTGCTCCTACATTTTCTGTTTATTAATGGGATTTGCTTTCTCCGGGCAATCTTGATGTTCTGGTGAATGAGTAGTACGGTATGAGTTAACAATATTAAACTGACAGAATATCTGATACATTGTAAAGACATGGCTGTGCCAAAAGCCGGCTTTTCTAAGTTTGAATTCAAATGTATAAATTTTATTAAGATTGTCTAGGTGAAAATAACACACATTCTTGTTAAGCTCTTTTATGGTATCCAAAATGAATATTTTGATAAGGAGCGCTTTGTTACTTAATGGTTAAGCGTCATACCTGATCTCTGTATAATTGAGATGCACACAACCACTTTCGTTTTCAGAATAGAAAAAAGGAAATTACAAGCACTTTGGTATTATAGAAAGCCTATGTTGGATGGGGACCAATCCGGAGATCATGCTGTTTCCACGTTCGGAAAAAGTACCCCTCGTTGTATTCTTCAACCGTGTACACATTTTCATAAACAGACCGTGATTCTTCACATGCTGTAGAGACGATCATAAACGAAGTGTATTGGTACATTGGTAAATAATATGCAAAAGGAAGTTATTTTATCATTATATATCTTATTATTCCAGATAGCCATAGCGACCAAATAACAGCTAGCTATCCCATTTGAGAAGTATTCTAAACCTGTAATCTATCTTATGTAATCAGTTACCGAAAATGTTAGCAACACTATATGGAGGATACATGCCAAAAATTATTTGAATGACTAACCAAATAGAGCGTTTTTTTACATTGGAAGAACAAATGATTAACTGTTTCGTCACAATGACACTTGTGTAGAAAAGAAAAACTATGGCATAACAAAAAAGGCTTTGCTGGCATATATAGGCACCCGCGCCAGTAATATTGTGTCAGTGATAAATTTATTTAATAGCGTGGCATCCATCCATGCCAGCAATAATACAAATAGTAATAGCTTGCTAGTTTTCTACGTGCCATAGATAAAATAAATTGCTAGTGACTTTAATGTTTCTCACTCGCCAACATTAAGTATATCTGGACTAAAAAAATCCAACGGCGACCGGCAATGCTGCGCCGCGCTCGTCGGTGCTGGTGTCGCCGCTCGCCGACGCTACTGCCGTCGCTCGCCGGCATTGGCGGGCGGCGTGAAGAGTTAATGTATGTCGCCGTTGAAGAGTAGCTACCACCCTGTCTATGGATGTATCGATAGAAGTTGCTAAATGCCCAACACGAGAGCAATTTATATATCACCATGTGATGTGCTAGCCACCACGTCTCATTACCAATGGCGTGAAGATATACAATTGTTGATGGCGTGGATATATATGCACATGTCATTAATATCTAGTTCATTCTTTTAGTTTTTTGTTTGATTACTAATGATGTATCATTTAGTCCATACGCCATAGATATGTATGATATTGGTGGCGTGGGAAAAAAATCATACGCCATCACTAACTTGCACTGGGCAAGATTGATGGATCCCACATACTATTGACATGGATTTCTTACGACACGCCAGCAGTAATCTGTTATAGTTGGCATAAGAAAAGCCAACACCATTTCAAAAAAATAGTAGTGATGCGGATTAAATTTGACGCGCCAGCAGTTAAAGTTGAGGATAATCTTTTTTGTTACTAGTGTGATAGAAAATGCACCCATACTACCATGCCAATTCCTCTTAACAATGTTATCTTCAGTAAGAATGACTACCTAGCGTAGATACCATGCGAAGATTTTAGTCTTAAGTGATATCTTCATACACCAAATCTTTTTATTATTGTCAACTAGTCTGGTTGGAGTAAGCTCTATACACCGAATCCACTGTGAATTTACCATTGTGATGTAGGTTTCAACGAAATGCATCAGATCCAGGTGACATCTGAATTATGGATAAACGTTGTGCCAAATTGTTCCATGATTCTAGTCTAAGGCCGATTAAATCTCGTTTGGCTGTCACATTGGGTTGGAAACTTTCCATAATAGTGGCTATAATCACACAATTTTGGTGCACAATATTGTATAGAGCTGGACACTGTTCCCGAAAGGTGGTGCTATCTAGCCACTTATCATCCCATGATCTGATTACCAAACCCCGGAATGAATATGAGACATCAATCTATCATTATCTAATGGTTATTGTTGTTTAGTACTCCAGCATTAGTTTCAAAAGTACTATCTCCAAAGTTAAGTTGTACTTCCCTTTTGGGGTAAAATCGTAATCACAAGATTATGTAACTAACTGGATTGTTATTAAACAAATATGAAAGTATGATATGTTACTTTATGTGTTCTTATCGAAAACTTTGCAGCGAGACCAAGTTTCAAGATGGTCCCTGTACAGACTTCTTAGCGAGGCCGAGTTCTATCAATGTAAACTTTGATGGTTCCAAACTTCAACAACAAGTCCTCGATGCCTTCGGAGGTTATGCGTAAGATTAAAGAGGAAGGGAAAGCTTGGATCTTAGCGGGAGCTAAAAACCTTGCGGAACTAATGGATTGAGCTATTGTTTGGGCGTTGTACCTTTTTCTTTTTTTGGCTTAGGCCCCCCCCTATTTTTGCTCCTCCTATATCAATATACAGGCGAGTCTTTTGCCCCGTTTCAAAAAAAAAAGATGGTTCCAAACTTCGTTTTGTACGCATCATTGATTAATCAGGGAAAGGAAGTTTCTAGTATCAAGTTACCTTCAAGGAAAACGTGGGTGATGTGACGCCTCCAAAATCAATCCGTGTACAGTAATCATACACGCAGGATACACGGCTGAGATTAGGGTGCCACGGTGAGAATATCACAGCACAACACTAAACACAAAAGGATAAACCAATATGTTACAATAAAGGGGGTCACGCGGACCCGAATACATAAGTTATACAAGCCATAATATCTGAGTACAGACATAGTTAGTCAAGTTTTGCCTTAAGAAGGCTAGCACAAATAACATCAGAGATACAGATCGAAAAGGCAAGGCCTCCTGCCTGGGAGCCTCCGAAACTACTCCTGGTCCTGGTCAGCGGGGGTCTCGACGTAGTAGTATCCGCCTCTGGGGTACTCCTGCTCCTGGGCTCCAACGTCGACTGCAGCGGCCGATCAGGCAAAACAGTAAAGGAAATAAAGCAGGTGAGTATCTAGTATACCCGCGAGTCTTACGTCCGCTACTAAGCATTATGTATTGTATCAACGGAAAGAAGAGGTTGTATATAGTGGACTGAAAGACAGAATCCAGAGCAAGGGTAAGAAGCTAGGCCTATCGAAGACTAGCATCTTATGACGATGTCTTGCAGCATGAGAAGAGAAACAACCAACAGTTCAAATAAAGCAATAAAGTAACAATGAAGCAGAAGTTGCTGCAACATTGTATAATAGTAAGTTGTAATGATTAATAATAATAATGCCTCCGAGTTCCCCTCCTCGACTCCCTGCGAGGAAAAAGACCCGGAACCATACAGTTTAATAGTAATAGTTTCTAGTGGTAATATCCAACTTCAACATAAAGCGTCCTATTACCGTGGACACGACTATTTGAATAGATTAAACTCCCTGCAGGGGTGCACTACTGTTCAGCCTGCACGCTCGGATCTCCAGGGTGGCGTGAACCTTGTTAGGGAACGCCCCACCGAGGCTATCCGACACGACGCAACCCATCCTAGGCTCAACAGAGAGGCCATCCGCCGGACTATATCCTATGCGCCAAGGGGTCTAGGTCCCTCACCCTTGCACGCTCCTGCACGGTACGAGACTGGCCGGTGAAGCAAAAGCAAATCCAAACACACCTGCTGCAGAAAATAAGACAAGACCGCTTCCCGGCTATCAGCCCGTGGTACTGCCGACGTTTGAAGAGCTTTCGGACGAACTACGACGCGGAGGGCCCACACCGTAATCCCACGTGTAGGTAGTGCGTACAGACCAACGGGCCTCTCAAGTCATCCGCCGAACTATTTAGCATTTTAATATTATCTCGCAGACAACCGTTATCGCTGTCTCACTAACAACACAACGGACAACGAACAGCAACAAGGCCCACCGGTAACGTCGGGGCCTGCCCTGTCGTCCCATCAAAGCGCGCGGTAGAGCTCGACTTTCGTGGTTTGGTAACTCTCGCGAGATACGAGAAGGGGCCAAGCACGCCAGTAACGTCGATCGTACCCTCCCTGTCGTTCCCGAAGATATACCGCTCGCGAGCACCGTTGGGTCGCCCGACTTCTTACCTTAAGGACAACCGCTGTTCAGGACCCTATGGCGGCAAGACATAGTTAACCTCGAGTGGAGTACAAGGATTACTCCTTGATAGCTCACACTTGAGGTGACTAGACATAACCCAGATAGGGGCCTTTGGCGGTGTCTGCTTTGTACCGTACCTGTGCAGTTGTATATATTGTATCCGTGTTCACTCCCCTGAGTGATCACGTCCCGCTACCTAGTCCTAGCTAACAATGCGCAGGGTTCACTGCTGAATATATGCATAATTATAATAGGCAGCATAGGATAAGAAAGGTACATCAAGGGGCGACAAAATCAGGCTATGCAATTGAATAAGATTGTAATGTAGCAGCAGCAGTAAACATGCCTAGTGCAAGAAATGTACGGAAAGATAGGCGATATCTAGGGAAGAGAATGGCTCTGCTTGCCTGGAAGCTCGACGGTAGGGGCAGGGTCGTCGACGAAGTAGTCGTACCCGGCAGCAGTGTAGTCGACGGTAGCAGCGGGGTCTACCGGAGAATAAAGGGGGGAGAAACAGTAAATACAAAGCAAGCAATGCAAACATATTAAATGACAAGACAATTGTAAAGTTAACGGTAGTACGTTGCTCGGAGCGGGAATTCATCCGGGGATGAACTGCCAGCTCCGGGTGATTACCGGACAGGGTGTCCGGAGGGGGAAGTGTTCATGCCGGAGGTGTCGTGGACATCCGACAAAGATAACGGGGGTGTAACCGTGTTAGTTGAACCATTCCGGACAACTTTTGTGTTCGGAATAAATTCATCCGGGTATTTTTTTATCGGTACCGGGAATTATCGACAGACAGCCCGGAGGGGGGAATGTCGATGATCGGTGTGTTAGGGGGGTGGGGTAGACATACGGATAGCGTATCCGTATTCGTTATATTTTTCTGATCAATTTTGATGTATAAAGTTTTTCGATCCGATATACGGATTAAAAGATATTGATTTTATAAGTTTAATCAATTTTAAAATATTTTCTGAATTTCTTTTATTAAATAAATAAACCTTATCCAGAACAAGGGTTTGACCAGTCAAACCTGACCAGTGGGACCCACTGGTCAGCCTCACATGCAATTAAACATTTTAATTAAACCTAATTACAGTGGGGGTCCCACATGTCATAGGAACATTACATTTCTATTTTAATTAAACTAATTGATTTACAGGTGGGCCCTAGGTGTAAGTGACACAGGGGGTTTAACTAACAGGTTTTATTTAGGTAATAGGGCATGGGGCCCATCTGTCATACACATGGGGGTTTATTCTCTAACAATTTTTATTTGTTTTGTTTAATTTAAACTAACAGGAGTATTAACCCCTAATCTAACAGGGGGGACCCACTTGGCAGTGGCATTGCCTACTGGTGGTTAGCCCAGCCGGGCACACGCCGGCGACGAACCGGACAGGGGGCACGACGGCGAGGCTGCCGGCCAGCACAGGCGACGGGAGGGGGCATGAGGGGGCTCAATCGAACGAGGGGGAGGCCGCGCGGTGATCTGCGGTGGTGGCGGGTGGCAAGGACGAGCGGAGTGAGCTCTATCTCAACAATGGCGGAGGCGGCGTTCGGCTCTAATGGCGTATCTCAAATCGCGACGAATTCGTTCGAACTAACGCGCCAAATCGATCACACGGGCTACCAGGAACACGATGTTGTACTCGAGTCGTGCGGAGAGGCACTGGGTGTGCGAGGCCACGGCCATGGCGGCGGCCGGAGCAAGGCTCCAATGGCTACGGCGAGTACGGCGAGAGGGGAGGACCGAGAGGAGTTGGCGGCGGTGTGGAAGCTCACGGGGAAGGTGTAGAGGCTGGCAGCGGGCTCGACGGTGGCTTGGAGCGGCCGGAATTGACGACGACAGTGGCGCGATGCCGAGATGGGGAACGGCGAGATGCGCGTTCCGTGGACGTCCCCGGCGCGATTCCTTCTGCTGGATGAGGAAGACGTCGGGTGCGGTCACGCCGGACACGCTGGATGCGGTTGGGGAGGACGACGGCCGCGTGTGGGCACGGCAATGGCGACGGCGGTGGCCGCGCGGTTTTTTCCTAAGCGAGAGCAAAGTGAGGAGGGGGAAGAAGGGGACCTAGGGTTGTCCACGGGGGAGGGGAGGGACTACTTAACCTAGCCTGGGCACTGTTGTCGTGCGTTGTCGAGCATCGAGCGGCACCGGGCATCGAACACCTTCATCCATGGCGCCACGAGGCAAGGGGATGAACAACGTGAAGGAGAGGACTAGGGTGGGCTAGGTGGGCTGCGCGGGCCGCACTATGCACTTAGTGCACCGGCCAGCATGCCTTTTTCTTTTATCTCTTTATTTCTTTCATCTGTTCTTTTCTTTTATGTTTGGAATTTTTGTTTTGCTTTGAAATGATTTTTGCCACACATGAAACTTGCTCCAATAATATTGCAGCACCATGCAGAAGTGCCAAAAAAAGAATTAGACTTTTATAAACTCTTTTGCATTTTGGTTTTATTAAAAAGGCATTAAATGCCATTGTTTTGGCTACTGTTTGAATTGTTTGGAATTTTCCATAGCACTATAAATACCCATGACCACATTGCCATGGTCCCATGATTATTTGGGATTTTATAAAAGTGGTTCCACAATTTTTGGAGAAAGTTTATATTCCACTTTGTTTTTAATATTTCACCAAAGGCATATTTTAGATTTGAATTGATTCCAAAAGTTTATGGATTGGACTATGTTTTCATCCATGATGATCAAAGCCCATGGTTCACATTGCTTGCAACAATATCAAAGGGTAATTTGAATTTGAACTGAACCATATTGATCAGACAAATTTTTTGAACAGTACAGATGAACAGTAATGGTGATTATTGTTCACTGACAGTGAGAGTGTTACAGGTGAGACCGAGTCCAAGGTAGACCATTAAATATTAGTGTTTGCGGAATGTTGGTTTCTAGACCTAGTGGAGAGATAGCATAGAATAGATGTGAACTAAACACATGTTGTAGAGTTGGACAATTCTATCAAGTTGCATTGTCTAGCTAGCACTAGACAGACTAGCGTGATGTTCATACATCTCATACTTGCCACATATTTATTTACTTGGATGTGAGTTGGAACTCAAGAAATCACAAATACAGAAAACCCTATCAAAAGAGGGCCAAAAAATAGGCATCAATAGTGACTTCCCTATTTGTCACTCTTAAATGGGTAGCGTCCTTTCTGCGGCGGCCCATAATGGGTCGGTTGTTGGCAGATTTTTTTTTATGTTTTCTTGACGGTTTTGAATCATAAATCATAATAGCTATATGCAAAATTGATTGATTTTTCAATTCGGGTAAGTCAATTTTGTGGAAGCAGAAATGGTTGGAGGGGGAAGAAGAAAGAAACGCGGCCGTTGGGTCTTAACCTAATGGCCTAGATAACCGACTTATGCAGAATAATATTTTAGACGACTTACGTATAACCGGCCATGTTTTTAATACATGCACACTTTCACTTGTCTCAATCAAATGTAGATTCAATTTTGGACATGCCATCCACTCTATTTCATAGAATATCCCCTACACACATTTCATATGTGCAACATACGACATTCTCAGCTTCCGTAAGTATCACATACACACTATGGAAGCAACCGGGGAAGATCCATGCGACTCCAAGCTCCCCTAATAAGCTTGCTCTATCCTACTTGAAGTATCTACTCCAAGCTTTCTTCGTTGTCGTCTTCCTGCTCCATCGTGGAGATAGACAGAGAGGGTGGCGATTTTTCCATCCAAGTCCGGTTGCCGCTCATCCTTGGAGCTTTTCTAGACAGTGGCTTTTGGCTCGCCGCCGATCAATCTTGCCGAATGGAGACAGTGTGTTTCCAGGCGCAAGCGGCTATGTACCAGTGCCTCTCACACCTCCTGCCCGAAGAGCCAAAATGAAGGCGTTCAAACTTCCGTAGCATGGCGTACTTTGATGTTTTCACCCCAAGTGGCTCGTTCCCCGGTGGCGACGATACTGGCCACGATGGGATGCTCCTATGATCTTGTGGTGAAGAAGGACTCAATTGCTTTCTAATAGATCTAGGGTTCTCTTTCTAATTCTCAAACCCAAAGATGTTTTTCCCCAAGTTTTGAGGGGCTTCTTTATAAAATGTACCGCAACTATGGATTAATGCACAATCGGGTCTTCAGGACCCTTCCTGTTAAAAAAAAATCAACCATGACACGGTCATCAAGTACAAAACATATAAGTTAAGTCACACATACCACAATCATATAAACTTAAGCCACACATGTCACAAGCCATAATATTAACTAGTCAATCAGAATGACATAAACAATTACAAGTTAGGTTGATGAGAAAACTCTAGAGCTTCTCTTGATAGGTTGATGAGATTCAAAAATCTATATCGATTTTGAGAAAAGTGTGTAGCAATCAAAGTAAGTTATAAAAATTATACACATTTTAGATTGAAAAAATCAAAGAAAGAATTGATAGTAATATTAAGATTAACTTATATATATATTTTATCAGGTTTATGTTATCTACCAAAATCTTCACGTGGTACATGGCATAGTATTTGCATAGGTTGGTAGTAGTTGGCTCTTGGCGTCACAGTAGAAACAAATGTTGGCATCTATAAAGTTGCTAAATTGGATGAAATATGAGATTATTGTTCTAGAAATAGAGAATATTGGAAAACCCAATTTATAGATCCATGTGATGAAGTATGAGATTATTGTTCTAGAAATAGAGAATATTGGAAAATTTCTGTTATAACTCAAAAGTACCATCTGTGCCCTCCTTGCATCTCGTGCCACGATCAACATAAGTTTTGTAATCTCCTTCATCATACAAGAATGTTTTTAGTTTATGCGAAACGAAAAGAAGGCAATTGTGAGTAATATGTTTACTTCCATGTGGAGAAAGTCTCTGATTAATGGTTAGTCATCATATGACTTAGTTTCCTTGTAGGAAACCAATCGTACTGCCCGGATCCACTTTGACATTTCCTTTCCTAAAGATCATCAACATGCGTTGGGTGGTCATGTTGGTATTAGAAGGGGACTGCATTTCTACTAAGGCATGTTTGTAGTTCCTAAATTTTATGGTTAGGTTGTTTGGAGCGTCCTCACCTTGATTAGATGGCAAAATCACTACTGATAAGTGTAGTTCAACTCATTGGTAAGAAAAGCGCAGTCGAACTCCATGTTCAGATTGGTGCCGATCTAGGTGTGACTTTTGGAAAATTTTTGAGCCTCCAGTACCATCTTATTTGGTGTATTGTTTGTAGGATGTTGGGATTGGTAGTTTGTTTTGTGAGAAATTTGAGATTGGCTCAAAGATTATGTTGGTGTTTTGCCTTTGTGAGGTACCCCTTTTGTGCTATTATGGAAGACACTGGAATGAGACATTTCGATAAATCAAGGAAGTTGTTCTACAATGTGTGCTGCACTAGTGTAACATCACTTCCAACACTAAACAAATCTCAAACAAAAAAGTGTAAAGACCCGGACATTTGTGTTTGCACATGGAATGTGTGTGGGTGGGCGTGATGATTTTCTCTACCCCATCGTCATCTCCTCCCGCTAGTGGCATACTACATTTGACCACCCCAATTTTGGACATGCACTCAATGTCTTACTCTTGACCTTCATATCCCTTATCAAGCTCTACACACATGCCATGTCCATGCCCAGCTGTAGTGCTAGCTCTTGCAACGAGTGCATTAAAAAAATACATTAATTAACCAAGAAAGAACTAGGTGAATTGGTTCTCAAATCTGAAATAACAAGCATAAGTCTGTACTAAGCTTAAAAGAAAGGTATCCCTTTCCCTCCATATACAAAGTGTTGGTTACGTTCTTTAAGAAACCATATCATAAAATCGTCTGGCAATAAATAATTTCACCAACCACATGTTACATGGCTTGCAACTTATATACATGTATATATATACGCGACTATTGGGGTGAGTGGTTCTCTTCATGCTACATGAGTCACCGAGTTTCACCAAATAACAATTTTTTTTCTCCTATGCCCTTAATAGCAACAATGCAAGAAGGAAGAAATTGAAAAAAAAAATGAGAGGCTGTCTTAGCTTGAGAATAGTAGACACCAGGAATGCAATACTTTGGATAAAACCAGGAATACTTTCTTAAAGAAGGCATCAAAGCCACACCATAATTTGCACTCGGACATGAAACATAATTGTTTCTTTATGAGGAAAAAATGTAGAAATCCGTTATCAAAACATGGAGATATATACATGCCATGTAACTTGGATATCTGTACGATCATGTAGTTTATAGTTTGCCTTCAGAAATTGTGGTGCGACCGTAGACTATCACAGGGTATGATCTAGTTCATCCTGGCCACATTGTGCAAGGGCACCTCCTCAATGATCATATTCGACCGGTGGGAGGTGGAGCGGGTGGCGGCCGTCGGGCTGTGGTGCGCGCACCCCGACCCGAAGATGAGGCCGGCGATCAGGCAGGTCACCGAGGCGCTCCAGTCGAAGAAGTTCAGGACGCCGGGTGCTGACGCCCAGGATGCCGGTGGCCATGTACCTGCAGCCTTTTGGAGCTTCCGCCAGTAAGTACGGCGACAACACCACCACCGTAGGGTCGGGCGTACCGCAGAGTGCTCGTCGACCAGCCGTACAACGGCGACGCAATCTTCAAATGCTAGCTTGCCATCGAGTAGAAAAATCAGATTTCCGGTCAGAACATCTGTACTGCATGGATTTATATTGTTCGATGGGAAAATAATCCTATGAGACCGGGTCTTATTTCTCATTTCGTGTGACCTCCTCCAGGTGATGCCACGTGGATGTCCAATCGTTTCTTTTTAGTTTTCCATCTCTAAATCTCATTAGCTCTGTACTAGTAACATCTCTCACGGATGATGCTTCCAGTGATTTGTTCGTGGGGTGATTCATATCAATGCCATTTGTTGTGCCTATATATTTAGCCTTTAGACGCATATTTTGGATATATTTAATGCAAACCTTCAATTTTTTTTGTAAACATTTGGATCAAACTGTTCGAGTCATATTTTACCATCAATTCGTAATCTTATATTTGTTCATGGATCCTTTTATGTATCCATCTTTTGCAAATCGAATACAAATTGGGAGGATTAGGAGGGTTTTGCGGCGTTCGGACCGCCATCAGTATTGGTTTTCGCACATTCATATTGGTTTAGAATGGGTGCGTCTCATCAATACTGATGTCGACCATAGCGACTCAATCGACCAATGAACCCAAACTGGTCTACCGACCTAGAGCTTCGATCTTCGAGCCAGTTCAATACAGACGACGTGATGGGCCACATTGATGCCGATCCGTTTGTCTCACAGCGGCTATTTAAGCACGGCTCCGGCGTCGTTCACACACAAAACCACTTCTCTTTCGATCCTTCGGCAATGAGATCATGATCTCGTTCAGCGAGGAGAAGCACCAGCAATCGCTACTCCTTCCAGAGGCCGTCAGGATGGACGAGGAGTCCAGGCACAAATGAAGCTCGTCATCGAGCAGTCGCTCCGGTAAGATAGCCGTCAAGCGCCATCCTTGCCTCTCCGCCACGTCAAAGAGAAGTGTGCGTTGTCATCAGCTCTCCTACGCGCAAGGACGACTGTCGCCGCCGCGTCAAATAGAAGTGCGTGTCACCGTCAACTCTCTAGTGCAGTCGCGACGTTCAGAATGAACATCGTGTGAATAACAAGTCGGCATCGCCACCGAAAACACTCCTACACTGTATTCAGCCGGTAGGGGTTTGCCGCCACCACACCAAATTTGACGTGGGAAGGCCGTCCAGAAGGCGTGCGGCCACCTCCTCAACTACCTTGGCCGCCACGGCTTCTCGTCATCAGGGATCATCTTCTCGACGGAGGCGATAGAAAAGAAGCGGCTAATAGGACACGTTGGAACGCGTTCGCCAAATTCGACAGGCATCCGCCTAGGTCCTCGTGGGACGGCATGGCTCATGGCATTGTGGATGCTAATGTAGCCATCTAGGACAAGCTCGTTACAAACTTACAATTACGGTCTTTGCTTCTAGCGAGAACTCGAATCTCTTTATCATCGCTGCTTTGTGAATTGGTGCTCATTTCGTCCACGCCCTAGCTAGCATATAGTTCTGTTCATGCGGTCTACAAGGAGATAGATTGTGGTGTTGACAACCCACAAGAGCTGCCGAGACAGATGGATAATTGAAACAAGAAGGCTCGAAAAAGAAAGGCTTGCAAATGTACTAATACTCCCTAGCATTGGGATTTTCTTTCTTGTCCAAGATTTTTTTAGCGTGTTTGTTGTGAGAAAGACAATGAATAGCTTCTTTCCTGATAGCTGCATACACTAATGATATCTGGCCATCTAATGAATCTTGGCGCTTTTAATTCCACATCATGAAAATTACTCCTGCAGTCCTGCCACACTATAGACGAATGCTAGCATGACAAAGGAAAAGAAAGGGCCAACTCCATTGACAAAACACAAGCCAGGTTCTAGGACAAGTGTACGTATGAATTAATATGCAGTACCAACCATTTCATTCATGTGCCATTGTGAAGAAAAAAACATAATGGTCGTTGTAGACTTCATTGTATATGTACATAGTTCCTAAATCATTTGAACGAAGACTCTTGCATATATACCCAGAGAGAGAGAGGCCACATCACATGTATGCGCGATATACACTGCAAGTTTTGTCTATGTTCTGACCATGACGAGTTCATGGGACACAATTGGAGGTCGTCATACCTTGTGCAATCTTCTGGCCATTTTATCTCTATTGATATTAGGGTGCATAGGCTTGGGATTCATAAGGAATTTTGACCAATCAACAACATTCTTAGTCCTAACATAGATTATTCGAGGAACCAACTATATAGTAGTTCAAAGCTAGAATCGACTACTTGTATTTGTTCACCAGCAAATTATTTCTTCGATGAGCACTAGTCGTTCATTCATCTCAGCCACGTATGTCGTTAAAGCGGGTTAGCTGGGAGAGAATGCAAGCTTCCATCCCCTGTGTTTTGGTGTCTTTCTCCTTATGCCCTAGCGATGACCTCCATTAGCTTCTCAAGCACCGGTGCGGTACTGACCTTAGCCATCGATCTCGTTTGATGATTCTGGCTGCCCTCTTCAACCTCCAATTCGGAGGCCCGCTTGCATCATGTTTTTAGGACGGCGGTTACAAGGCGAGTTAAATGGCGAGGCTTGGTCTGATGGTTGATGGTTTTGGTCAATTCAAGCACTTTGTATGTCGCCATGCACATGCGATTCTTCTTCATCCTCGACGAGTGAAACTGCTTCGACCTGCAGGCGGACCAGGTTCTTTCCATGGATCTAAAGGAGACATTTATTGCGAGCGCCGAGCGCGGCTCCAAGCTGTTGGTGGCAATCGGAGTTGTACTTCCTCGGCAGCTCTTCAGACTCCGGCCAACGGCGGTGGAGTGATTACACTCAACCCATTGTGATGCCAGTGCTACTCTTTCATATGCATGTTGTGTCACGCGTATCATTTATTCATTTTGTACTCGCTCGTGTATTCAGTTGCTTTGGGCTGAGATATCAGTGGATCCTGCAGGATCTCCGCGTGTACTTGTACTGTATTTGTAGTCGTGTATTTCAGGCGAGGCGGTCTGCTATTGGGTTGGATCCATAGACGTTAGATCATCTCCAACAGGCGCGTTAAAAGGGCGCCACGATCCGGGAAACTTATACAATCCGAAAAACTTGTAGAATCCAAAATCAGTGGAGCTTCACAACTTAGTAGAATCCATGAAATTTGTACAATTCGGGGAACGTGTACAATCCGGGAAATTTGTAGAATCCAAAATCAGTGGTGCTTCACAACTTAATAGAATCCGAAAAACTTGTATAATCCGGGAAACTTGTAGAATCCAAAATCAAAATTGTACAATAAATCAAAAGCATTTCAAGATTGTGTGATGCTTGTGCGCATGCTTGGATACAGCGCCTGCTGAAGCGCTCCCACCGCGCGCTATATTTTACAGCGCCTGAAATAGCGCACGCGCCGCACCACGCGCTAAAACGCTTTTTCGGCGCTATAAAAGTGTGCGTCTGTTGGAGATGCTCTTAAACCCATGTCCAACGCGGGATGCCTGCAGAAGTGCAGAGGCGCCAGGATAGACTTTTGATCCGATCCGTGGGAGAACGACGATTGCACGTTCGAGTACAATGACTCGGAGCTCACCAGGGACGATGCTTCTGTGCCGATCGTCGGGCTTGGGCTCTCCTTGACGCTCGTGCTAGTCCCTTCAGGCGATGATGCCATGGTGTCCGATGAAGGTGATGATGCCACGGTGTCCTCAAAGATTTCAGCAGCTTCCTCGTCCCCAACCTCTTCGTGGTCTCTCTTGACGTACACGTAGCTCGGCTCGGTGTCGGAGACGCCGGTGATCACCGTGTCGCCAAGCTTATCACCAGATCGCTCGACATCGTTGCGGTCCATCGCCATTTCCAAGCCTTGTCAAGAATTCAACATGTCATTGTCCTCCAGAAGTCACCTACGGCGACGAGGCGCGAGCGACGCCATTGCGCGACCTCATGAGACGGAACGGATCGGGAGAAACATCGGCAACCGTCTTGATATCGGCAAGGACCACCTGCTTCTCGGCGCCGGAGCGATGGATCCTTAGACAAACGAGATTAGCATCGTATTTACACACAAAGTTGATGCACTATTAATACGTACATCATAAGTTTATTTCAGCACCAAATTGAAAATCCTTGCTAAGTTCTAGCACTCTAATGTAATTGCTTCATTATGGCCACGATCGGCTTGTTCCTTTCGCCGTTTCACTTATGCTCTGTCGATGCAGTCCACCGATGTTCTTCTCGTTCTCCTCGTTTAAGAACAGAGGGAACTGATGGTGCCGAGCATTGCTGGCTGGGCTACCGGCAGAGTAGTTACTCCTATATATATTCTGGTTATTTAGTACAAGTTCTTCTATTATTATTATTTTTGACGTTAGCAAGTTCTTCTATTATTTGCTTCCACCGGACAATCTTGATTTTCGGTTAAATGAGTACGTTGTCAGTTAGAATATCTGATACTACTACCCCTGATTGTAAAGACATATCTGTGCCAAACTGCCAATAGCCGGCTTTTCTAACTTTGAATTCAAATGTATAAGTTTTATTAAGATTGTGTAGGTGAAAACAACACACATTCTTGTTAAGCTCTTTTATGGTACCAGGGGTGTGCATTATGACTTGCCAGGGGTGTTCGCCACAATGTATTACTTGCGCACGTTCATCTCCCTTCTCAAGCTCTGCCCATATGACATGTGTCCATGCCCAACTGTATGGCAAGCTCTTGAAGCAGGTGAGTTGCAAAAATACATTAATTAACCAATAAAGAACTAGGTGAATTGGCTATCAAATCTGAAACGACAAGCATAAGTCTGTATTAAACTTAAAAGAAAAGTCACCCCTTTCACTCCATATAGAGAGCATTGGTTACGTCTTTTAAGAAAACATATCATAAAATTGACCGGTAATAAATGATTTCACCAAGTGCACCTTACACGACTACTTATATAGCTGTATATATATTCACAACTATTGGGGTAAGTGGTTCTCTTCATTCTACATGAGTCAATTTGTTACACTCTTTAATAGAAACAATGCAAAAAGGAAGAATTGAGAGGCTAGCTTAGCTTGAGAATAGGAGACACCAGGAATGCAACCCTCTTGGTCAAACCAGAGAAATTTTCTTAATGAAGGGATGCTTCAGCGCCACACCATTATTTGCACACCGCTGAAATTTTTTGTGGTTTCCTTTTTAGGAAGAAATGTAAGAATACATGGAGATACGTGTCATGTAACATGCATATTTTTGTGGACATGTAGTTTATAGGTTGCCTTGAGAAATTATGGTGTGATCTTACACTATCACATGGTACGATCTAGTTCAACCTAGCGATGACAACCTATGTGTGATAGATTTCAAGCTATTATTTACATGTTGTAGAACTCACCAATATCCTTAAGCATAAGGCTTAAGAGAAACTCTAGAGCTTCCCTTGAATAAGGTAGACGAGATTCAAATATCTTATATCGATTTTGAGCAAAGTATGTAGCAATCAAAGTACGTTCCAAAAATTATATACATTTTAGGTCGACAAACTTAAAGAAAGATTTGAGCATAATATTAAGATTAACTTATATTTCACCAGGTTTATTTTAGATAACAAAATCTACGCACGGTACATAGCATAATATCCACATAGGACGATGGTAGTAGTTGGCTCTTGGCAACACTATAGAAAAAACGTTGGCAGCTATAAAGTTCCTAAACTGGAAAGTCCAGTAAATATTTATTTTTCTCAAGAACATATATTTATAGATCCCTGCGATGATGACATAATTTTTTCTAGAAATAGATACTTAGTTTTTTTGTTATATCTCTAAGTACCATCTATGCCCTCCTTGCATCTCATGCCACAATCAACCCAAGTTTTGTAATCTTCATCCTACAAAAACGTTTTTAGTTTATACCAAACGAAAAGAAGGGAATTGTGAGTAATAGTTACTTGCATGTGGAGAAAGCATCTAATTAATTACGGGCCAGTCTTCATGTGACTTAGTCTCCTTGTTGGAACCCAATCATACTGCCCAGATCTACTTTGGCATTTCCTTTCCTTATAAGATCATAAACATGCGTTGAATGGTCATGTTGGCATTATGTGGTCATGGGGACCTGAATTTGTACTAAGTCATGTTTGTAGTCCCTAAATTTTATGGCTAGGTTGTTTGAAGCATAGTCACCTGGACTAGATGGCAAAATCACTACAGATAAGTGCAGTTCAAATCGTTGGTACGAAAATCATAGTCCAACTTCATCTTCGGATTGGTGCTGATCTAGCTGTGGCTTGTGGGAAAATCTGAGCTTCCTTGACCATCTTATTTGGTGTAGAGTTAGTCGAATCCTAGGATTCAAGGTCTTCTTGTGAGAAATTTGATATTGGCTCAAAGATTATGTTGGTCTTTTGTGCTTTGTGTTACCACTTGTGTGCTATTATGGAAGATACTAGGAATGAGACACTTAGATAGATCAAGGAAGTTTTACTTCAACGTGTTTTGTACTGGTGTGACATCACCTCCTGTCGGGGGAATGACCAACATAAGCAAAAAAAGTGTAAAGACGTTAACATTTTTTGCTTGCACATGGAAAATGTGTGGGTGGGTGTGATGATTTTCTCTACCTCATCATCACCTCCTCCCGCTAGTGTCATGTTTTCCGAATACCTCGACTTTGGTAGTGCACTCTGATTTTCCAGGGATGTCCTCCCTAATGTCTTACTCCGCACCTTCATCTCCCTTCTCAAGATCTGCCCACATGGCATATGTCCATGACCAACTATATATAGTGCAAGATCTTAAAGAGGGTTTGCTTGCCAGTTGCCAAAATACATTAATTAACCAAGAAAGAACTAGGTGAATTTGTTCTCAAATCTGAAATGACAAGCATAAGTCTGTACTAAGCTTACAAGAAAAGGTGTCCCTTTCCCTCCATATACAAAGCATTCAATAAATTTCGTAAGAAAACATTTCATTTAAATGAACGTTAATAAATAGTTTCACCAACTGCTCCTTACATGACTTGCAACTTATATACATGTATACTGCCTTAGCACATGCTCAATCAAAGGCATTTTGAAAGTTACCTTAATATATCATAACATAAGAGGAAATTTTCAAAATGCCAATACTCATTTGGAGGTATTTTTGGGAAACACCTTAATATATAAAAGCATAGCAGGCCTTTTGGAAAATGCCATCACACTTTGAAGGCGTTTTTAAGGTGAAACGCCTTGCGGTTTACGTTCTCACAATAATCGATCAAAATAGGAGTATTATTTATATTACCTTTCACTTTTACAATACACGTAACCTGATCGCATGCATGCATTCGATTCGGCTTAACATGGAGATCGCGGGTTCGAGTCATGACCCTACACCTATGAGTACATACACCGCGTTCTAAGTTTCCGTACATGAACGGATTTACTATATCTTTTTCTTTTGAAACATGAGGAAAATATTTCCCTCTTTGATTAAATAAGAGAGAATATAGTTTTACACACAAGAGTTGGGCATGCAGATTACTCGCGAAGTACAAAAATCCCTAGGTATTTAGCTCCCACGTGGAGTTAGCCTGAGATTAGGTCATCGTCTGCTGTCGGATGTAGACAAAAACATTCAGAAACACCTTGTTAGTTCGTTGAAGGCATTTTTAGCGACTCCAAATGTCTCTTGTGTTGTAGTGTTCTCTCTCTCTCTCCTCTCTCGTGTTGGGCTTGCAAGAGGGATGGTTGTTGTTGCAAACTGGCCACCATGTCCTACACTAGTTATGCACGGTGCTGCAGACCAAACTCGTCGCCGGTATCAACACATGCTGCAGGCTGCTGCTATATGGCTAGTGTTCGAATACTGCATGTCAGGCCACCAGTGCTTCGTAAGAACCACCAACATTGCAAGCTCCGTTGCAAGAGAGGATGACCACTGGTGTTTTGGGAGCACTCCCGATGTTGTCAATCTCCGTTGCTCTATCCCAACGACAAGATGAGGCGGACCGCATCACAGCTCGGGCTGCTGCAATCCTAGTTGTCGGCGGCTGAAAGTATGACCACGAGATGTTTCAAGGAGGTGGCAACCAGTGCTTGCAGAGGGTCACCAATGTGGCATCACCAGTGTTAGTCGCAGGTTTGCAACATCACTAGTATTGCGATGAAAATACCCGCTACTCCGCTAGTCCTCCCATCATGGAGGAGCACATCTGATTTTTTAAAGATAAAAGATTTTATTACTCAAAAGGTTTAAACAAGTACATCCGGCCTCTGCATAGCTAAGATGTACACAACCGCAAGTTATCAAAAGGAAAAAAGAAAGCGTAAGACAAGTTACAAATGAAGAACTATCGCCAACATCCCGAACAACCTATAATGCGGTCGAGGGCCACAACATGAACACCAACATACATCAGAGGTGCACTATCAACTTTGTGTACGGTATGCACCCTTAATTAGGTTAGATGATAAGTGATATTAAATTTTTTATTCCTCCTGATTACATTTTCATATAACTTGATTCATTTCGGGGCTGCATTTGAATTTTGCATTGTGGATGCAAAGTAAAGTGAACAACGAGTGAGACGCCCTTCTGTGTATCCAAATCGATCCAAGTCTTCGTGTGCGTTGGTAGTGGCCATCCAGATCGACCCAATTGTTCATGTGCGTTGCTAGCGTGGAATCGATGTTCTGTTCTGGGTAGAAGTGCCAATACATATATAGTACATGTCTTCGGATAGATTTTTTTTAGAAAGACAGTATAGTTGTAGATACTCTCAAGTACATACATACTTTCATATTTATGAACGTGTATATACGTACACTTTACTTGTATGAACACCTTTAAAAGGTATGTGTAGTGAGTCTTGAAATTTAACAAAGTCTTCGATCGATAAAAACGTCTTCGTTCGCTAAAAATACATTCACCTTTTATAAAGCATCAAATCTGAAATTTAATCACGAATAAACCAAAAATATCACATTCCATACAACCATTAAATCACAGATTGATAGATCGATTGAATTTTTTTTGGAAAATGAGAATATATTAATATCAATAGGATACCAATTACACCCGGCCTCTGCAACTACGCACTGCTAGGCAGAGTTGCACTGCTAGGCAGTACGGATGCACTCAACCAATCAAAACAAAAAGGGAAGAAATAAAAAGAAAAGTCTCGCTATAGAGTTACAATCCTTGCAGCAGCAGCACAATCACCACCAAGCCAACACCTGATGTCCAATTCTTCAAAAGCACCGCCTTTAAGAAGGAATCAGTGCCAGGCACAACCAATTAAGGTTTTTTTTTGAACTAACCAATTAAGGTTAGACCTTGGGTTTTCACCCTGAAGATAATCCCGCTCTTAAAACAATGTCTTCAGCAAGATCATTGCCAGGCACAACCAATTAATGTCATGCCTTGGATTTTCATCCAGAAAGGTAGGACTTTGAAATTCACCTGTGTTGTCACGCACGCTAACATACTGCTGCCACGATTCCTGAAACTCCGAGCCAGCTCCTCCTCGACCAAAGACTCCAATCACCATTTCAAATCCTCCAATCTCAGCCTTCATGACATTCTCACCTCTGACTTCACCATGGATTTGCCCATGATGGCAACAGAGCAGAGCTTCACGCCATTTTTTGCGTTGCGACCGAATCCCAACCGATCCAGCAATCTCCAGGCATACACTCATGGCAGTTCGCCGGCGGAGCCTTCCGGAACCCGACACTTTGGCCAGATCAAAGAGGACCTACATCAGACAGATCTTCTTCCTGACGCAATTTAGAACCCTAGGACCGCCACCTTTATTCATGGCAGTAGGCTCACAACAGCCACCACCATCCTCCACCGCGCGCGCCGACAGCGCCAACGCCGCGCAGCAACCACCACCACCATCAAACCAGACCGAAAAGCTTCGCACGCACGGCCGCCACCAACCGCACCACGCGGAGAAGAGAGGCCGGGCTGCACCAGCCTGCTGCCGACGGAGCACCGCCGAAGTGCACCGTGGACGCCGTCGGAACGCCACAGAGAGGGGGCACCGACCAACATCGACGCGGGGCACGAGGACGAAACTCTGACGGACGCAGACATGAGCTCCTAGGACCGGCCGCCGTGCCGCCCACGCATCCACCGCGGCCGCCGCACTGACGAGGATCCCAGGACCTCCGCCCCGGCGCCCAACTCTGCTGGAGGCGCCGCACCATCCAGGGCTGGCACGCCACCATCCAGGGCCGGCACGCCACCCAAGAATGAAAATGGCAAGGGTGTCTAGACCGATAGATCGATTGGTAGCAGGAGAAAACCTTGGACTGTGGCTTATATCGGCGTATCGCATCAGCCTACCTTATCATCATAGCCGCCTCACATGTCGTCGAAAAGTATTCGGCTGCAACTATCAACAAAGATGAAAATTTATTATTAGGATAATATGTTCGGATTCTCTGTGCTTCGCAACTCCGCTCCCCGAGTTAGCTGAGTGGCACCGATCAACATCAACCCCACAGAGCAGGCAGTGTATTTTCTCAGAGCTGTCACTATATTATGGGACGAAGGGAGTATCAATTTGAGGCTTCGCGCGCTTCACTCCACTCCTAATGCATAAAAAAATAAATCCGAACAGGCACTTGGCAAAAACTTACAAAGATGAAGCCGACCGGCCGGACTAGTCGACGCGACTAAGGACATGGTACGCACGCTAGTCCACTTGTGGCTGTAGTTGGACGTTCATGCACGCACACTATTTCTTGTCCTTCTCCGACGATGTCGCTTACAGTGGAGCAGACTTCTATGGCGTCCACACATAGTTTGGAAAACGTACATTAATGGCTGCTCAATGAAGAGCATTTCCTTGCACCACTAGAAAGAGGGCTCCTATTGTGCCAGCTTAATCCTCATCAGAGCTCGGAACAGCAGCAATGGCTGCGCCGAAGCTCTGGTCGCGCTCAAGCAGAACGGCGACTGATCTACTCTCCCTGTGCTTCTTGCTCCTCCTCTATATGCATGTCCACCATGCGGCCGCCGTCTCGTTCAACTACGACTCCTTCAGCCCCGCCGATTTCAGAGCGGAGGACGACGCGATGATCACCGACGGCAGGATCGAGCTCCTCGGCGACGAGGCAGACGGCCGGGCACGGGGCCGCGTTCTGTACAAGCACGCGGTGCAGCTCTGGGACGGCGCCACCGGCGAGGCGGCCAGCTTCACCGCGAGCTTCAGCTTCAGCATCCAGTCCCTGCCTGGCCGGAGCGGCGCCCCTGGCCACGGCATGACCTTCTTCCTCGCGCCGTACGCGCCCGAATTGCCGCAGGAGTCCTACGACGGCTGCCTTGGGCTCTTCGACGAGAACCTTGCTCCGAAAGATGCGACGGCGATCATGGTGAACGCGTCCGGCAGCGCCAGGTTCGTCGCCGTGGAGTTTGACACCCACCGCGACGCATGGGACCCGAGCAGCCGGCACATCGGCGTCGACGTGAACAACGTCGACTCGCGCGCCAACGTCAAGATCTTGCCGGACGACAGCCTCGTCGACGCCGGCGTGATGTCTTCGACGGTGCGCTACGACAGCGCCACGACCAGGCTGGACGTCGCCCTCAACGTCAGCGGCGTCACTTACGCCCTGACCGCCACCGTCGACTTGCGAAACTTGCTGCCGGACCAGGTCGCCATAGGCTTCTCGGCGGCCACCGGCGAAGCGTACGGCAGCAATCACACGGTGCTCTCGTGCTCCTTCCAGTCCACGCTCGCGACAAGGAACGACAAGCCCGTCCAGTCCACCTCCTCAACCAAGAAGGACACCTTAAAACTCAGCGCCGGCGTCGCCGCCGCAGCCGTGGTGGCGTTCCTGCTCGCGGTCACCGTGGCGGTGCTACTCCGGCGCGCAAGCAGGAGAAACAGGCAACCAGAGGACAAAGACGCGCTCGCCGGCGACATGACCCCGGACTCCCTCGACATCGCCGACGACGAGTTCGGCTCCAGCACGGGGCCCCGGCCCATCCCGTACGCCAGCCTAGCGGCGGCGACGGGGAACTTCGCTGAGGAAGGGAAGCTGGGGCAGGGTGGGTCCGGGTCGGTGTACCGGGGCCACATGAAAGAGCTCGGCGGCCGGGACGTGGCCATCAAGGTGTTCCTGCGAGGGGCGTCCTTGGAGGGGAGGAAGGAGTACAGGTCGGAGGTCACCATCATCAGCAGACTGCGCCACCGGAATCTCGTGCAGCTCATCGGCTGGTGCCATGGCCGCCGGCGGCTGCTGCTGGTCTACGAGCTCATGCACAACGGCAGCCTCGATGGGTACCTCTACAGTAAAGAAGACGTGCTCACTTGGCCAGTTAGGTATGCATGCTTGGAGAGCTACATGTCAGTCGTATTCTGAAATTTATTTCGTACCTTGATTGAATGAGCCTAAATTTTGACTCACACTTATTATAGACTAGAAAAATCGCCGTATATCAGTTGAACTATCTTGGAATGGTTGGGGTTCAGTTGACTGAAGGAAAACAATATGTTAAAAGAAAGACTGAAACTTTTTTTGGATCATTCATTATCTTCCTCATGATCTCGACTTAAAGCATCCACAATCGTCGACCAAACCACCTGCCTCCGTGATCCACGTCTAGTGGCACTCCCATGATCACCTTGCCGCCCGCCCTCGTCTCGACCTTCCCTCATCGTTGGACTTGCCATCATCCCCGATCATCCCTAAGCCTACCCGACCTTCAATTTCAGCTTCGACGAAGCTGAACCCACACTTCTCTAAGATAGATACCGGAGCGATACTTTCCTGACGAACCTCCACCCTGCTACCCATAAGATAGACACTAAGGCGCTTGTTCTTCGGCGGCCTCCCTCTATGGCCGCGCCACCGCGACTGTTGCTTGGGAACGATTGACCCGAAAACAATTTCCAGTCTAGTGTCGTGTAGCTATCCTGATCTTTTGTTTTACCTCTCGAGTGTCGCAACAAAATTAAACCGAAGCCACAGTATTAGCCATACTAAGATTTTGGTTAGAATAAGAGAGACATGTACATATGCAATGAGTTAGCCCAAGCTCCTGTGAGTGAGTCCCCCTGCCTCCCCCACTATCAATGGAATTAGTCACTGGATATTGTTTTAACATCAAAACATGCTTAGAGCATCTACAATTAGGGTTATCAAATCCTTCTCAGACGTTCTGATGGTCAGTCCCATCATTGCCTGAAAAGAAGAGAGAAAAAAAAATATGCCCTCAACCAAACCTTCTACTTGTTCATATATGTTTGGGTTGTCCGTAAATCTCTATATTCAAAGTAAATCTAAAGAGGTTTATTTTTTTTGAAAAGGAGCATAAACCTCAGTCTCTGCATCGATCGATGCATACTTTCATCGTGTAGAGAGGATATATAGAGGTCCGGGCGTGTCTGGGCAATCCTCCATTGAGGATGTGGCCCACCCCAAATCACATTTTATTATTTTTCTTTATTCTTTTCTTTCTCTTTCTTCATCCTTACCAATCACATATACTTGGTCAAACAATTTGAAAACAATGTAGGGGATATGATTGCATGCATGCATGCATAATTCAAGGATTTAAAAGTTAAAATTTCTCATTGTGATTGTGGCTGCTCCTAGACTTTAGAGACTTGTCAGTTTTAAATGTTCATAAATCTTATTTTACTTGGTTGCGCCCTTACTGTTGTCATCAGATACCAGATAATTCTTGGATTGGCGTCAGCGGTGCTGTACCTCCAGCAAGAATGGGATCAATGCGTCGTCCACGGAGACATTAAGCCCAGCAACATCATGCTGGACGAGTCCTTCAACACCAAGCTAGGCGACTTCGGCCTCTCGCGGCTCATCGACCACGGCATGAGCTTGCAGACCATGACCGCCATGGCGGGCACCCCGGGATACCTCGACCCGGAGTGCGTCATCACCGGCAAGGCGTCCACCGAGTCCGACATGTACAGCTTCGGCGTCACCCTGCTGGAGATCGTGTGCGGGCGGCGGCCGATGGCGCCGCCCAGAGCCGGCGCAAAGGACGGCCAGGTGTTCCGGCTGCTCGAGTGGGCGTGGGACCTCTACGGCAGGGGCGCCGCCCTCGACGCCGTCGACGAGCGTTTCGGCGGCGTGTTCGACCGGTGGGAGGTGGAGCGGGTGGTTGCCGTCGGGCTGTGGTGCGCGCACCCAGACCCGAAGATGAGGCCGGCGATCAGGCAGGCTGCCGAGGCGCTGCAGTCGAGGAAGTTCAGGATGCCGGTGCTGCCGCCCAAGATGCCGGTGGCCGTCTACCTGCAGCCTTTCGGAGCTTCCGCCATGGAGTACGGCGACACGACCACCACCGTTGGGTCGGGCGTTACCGCGCAGTACTCGTCGACTAGCCGTACAACGGCGACGCAGTCTTCAAATGCTAGCTTACCACCAGCAGCTGTCAGCGAGGAGTTGAACTTGAACCCCAGTATAGAGTAGTACGTACACTTCAGAATTCAGTTTGTGGTGGGCGGAGTAGAAAAGATTCATGTCTAGAACATTTGTATTGCATGGTTTTATTGCTTGCAACCATAGTTTAAAAAATCAGACCGGTGATCCAACCAGTAAAGCTGTTGGTTCAGGTTTTTATTGGTTGAAACACTGGTTCACCGGTTTACTATTCAGTTTTTTAAGATTTAAAATAATATATTTTTCATAAATATAACAGTATATATGTAAAATTGAAAATAAATTAAACATGGCAATATAAAAATTAATGTACAGAAAGCATATAAAAATAAATCAAACATGACAATATTAAACATGGCACGCCCATGATCCATCCATGCATGCATGATGTATCCATCAAGTCATCAACAGCAAGCAATTATCAAACTTGATAGTGTCAGGCTACCACTATCAACGATCAGGCATATATCAAACAATGAAGTATCAACTTATCAAGTACCACAAGCCACCAAACTTGCAAAATAAACACACATAGTCTCACTGGTTTTTGAGTATTTGAAAACAAACATAAATAACTAGCAATCTGGATCTATCTTTATCAATAAAAAATCTGTAAATTAAGATGAAGATTGCAGTAGCAGATATGTGCAGCATACATCTATCATCGATACTCCATGCACATACAGATTACATACTACAGAAGTACCCATCCGCTCAAGGCAGCCTCCAGCCGGCTTAGAGCATCTCCAGCCGTTGAAGACCCCCAAGAGCACTTCGGCGCTATTTTTAGCGCCGCTTGGGATTCATCCGGCGCTAAAGTTTTTGTCCAGTCCTCCCCCTCCCAAGCCGTCAGTTTTTTTATCTTTTCTTTCTAATTTTATTGTTCAGTCATTTAGACAAACACCTTGAAGCGCGTGCCACGACGTCTCGAGATCGAACAGCTCGACGTGGCGCTGCGCCCGCCCCTTCCGCCGCGTCGCCACAACGATCCAGCGGCAACTGTGCCCCGCGGCGGCAGGTGTGAAGCAGTGCACGCCGGGCGGCGTCACGCGCGTCTCGGCGCCGCAGGGCTCGAGGGTCTCCGGCGAGACTTCCACTCGGAAGACGCTCCATCAGCCGTCATCGGCGACGCGGTGGAAGAAGACTGTGCCCTCCCCGTGCCAGGTTGGCCAGCCGCCCCGGGCAGCGACGACTACGCGGCGGGCGGGGTCGGCGGCACGGAACACGGCGACCTCCGTCTCGAGCTCGTGGAAGTCGAGCGCCCAGGGCCTCTCGCCGTACGACGCAAAGGCCAGCAGCTCGCCGGACGCGGACACGGCGGGGCTCATGTCCGCAACCCCCCGCGGCGTGACCCGCACCGTCTCCTAGCCGCCCAGGTCCGTCGCGTACACCGCCGCCCAGCTCCTGAACCACCCGGCATCCGGCTTCTCGTGCGCGGACACGAAGTACAGCCGCCCGTCTCGCACGGTGGGGCGGTCGTGGAACAGGCTGCCCTCCACGGCCAGAGCGGCACGGCGCGCTCCGACCCGGGGCGGCACAGGAAGAGGCGCGCCGAGCCCGTCCGCTCGGACACGAAGGCCACCTCCTCGCCGCCGTCGTCCGCGAACTGGGCGTTGAAGTTGACGGAGACGCCATCCGTGTGGTGCTGTTGCTCCTCGTCGCCATGGGGTACGGCGTGGTGCGGCCCACGCGCTGGGAGGGGGAGCCGGCACCGTCCAGGCCACGGCCGCAGCTCCCGGCCTGGCCGTCCTCCTCGCAGCAGCTCCCGGCCACGCCACGCCCACGCCGGTGGCAAGAAAAGAGAGAGGGGCTGGAATATGCATGCACGTGGTGGGCCTTGTAGAAAAGAGGAGAGAGAGCGAGGAGAGAGACCGATGGGTGGGGTTTCACATGCACTAGTTTGGCCATAGTTTCATTCGGCGTCCCCAATAGACCCTCAGAACTTGGGGGCGTTTGGGATCGCCGGCGCTATTTTGGCGCTTGGGGCCGCTTGGGGACGCGAGTGGAAGAATTTTGCCCATTTGAACGTAAAAAGTGGTTCCGGAGACCCTTAGGGGGACGACTGGAGATGCTCTTAGAAGCTACAGCCTACAAGAATCAAACGTACAGTACAAGTAACAGGGGAGGAGATGAGGAGCGAACCGGAGCTCAGCTCAGGGCAGGCCGCAGGCCGCAGGCGTGGCGGACCGGAGGCGGACTCGCGGAGTCGTTGGGCGTTTGGGCGTCGGCGGCGGTGAGAAGAGAAACGAAAGGGGATCGGGATGGATTGAGAAGAGATCGGTCAAAACCTAAAGCAGGACACGTTTTTTCAGGTAATTCGGGAATGGCAGTGAACCGGCCGGTTTGGAGTAAACCGCCCGGTTTGCCGGGTTTTTGGAAAACCGGCCGGTTCGCCCGGTTTTTCATGGTTTATTGGCGGGGATGGTTCAGTGCGCTTAACAAATCGGAAAGATCACTGGTTCCGGTTTTTTCTGGTTCAACCGCTAGTCCGGTCCGGTTTTTTAAACTATGTTTACAACTGTACTGATACTCCCTTCGATCACAAATAAATAAGTGATATGGTTTCAATTTAAATTAAAAACACATCACTTATATTTATAAACGAAAGGAGTAGATTTTGTAAACCAAAATGTTCAATAATCCTTCCGTCACAGTTTACAAGGCATGCACACGTTCCCTAGCTAGGTCGCTAATTGAACCAACATAACATAAGATATATGTTATAAAAATTATATTATTTAAAAATATAACATCTAATATATTTCTTATGTTAAGTTGGTCAAATTGATGATCTAGAATTATGCGCACGCCTTGTAAACTGTGAAGGAGAAAATACTTTTTGTTTTATCGACAATATTGTTTGATAAAAATATTACACAGGGTATGCGGAATTGGTTGTACTAAATATTATGTGGATGTATAATACATTCATCAACATGTGACACGTGCAGTCTGATCCTTGCAAAGCTTTGTGACGTTGTCTCGTGTGTAACATCTTAGCTAAAACAACTGAGTAGTACTGGATCAGACTGGATATCTTTCTCACGACTCCGTATATTTGGAAGCAACATAATGTCATCATACTAGACAATGGCCAATCCAAAACTACGAGCTTGCTCGACATGATCAAGCGCCCTACCACAATTATTTGTGTGGTTACTTCTTAAATGCGTAGCATAGCATTTTGGAGTGTTGGACCGATGAGAGGTTTGTACAATACATTTTGCTCCATCTATTAATGCATTCGGGATCAAGTTTTTAACGGTTTATTTGGAAAAAAAAGTAGTGAGGCCATAATCCAAGAAAATGAAAAAAGGAAAGATCTTGTGCTCGGCCTTGTCATCATCTCCTCTGGCGGCGATTAGGCCGCCTACGACTACCACACACTCCTGAGGTCTACGACCGCATGCTTCAACCTTTAGGAGCGCTTGGTGCATTCGTCGCCATGTGTTTCTCCACGTCTCTGTCCTCTGCACATTCACCTTGCTCCTCAAACTCTATGCAGTGCGTGCAAACCTTGCCACATGGTCCACACCTAGCTCATAGCGACGATGTTGGCCAACATGTACACCATGCGTAGTTGACTCGGTGATTCGCGTAGGGTGTTCGAAAGTATGCCCGTGCGAGAACTCATCGTGAGGAGCACACTCATTGTTGGGTACGTGACGAGTTCGCTGGGATGGCCATCGAAATGGTAGTTCAGATGCAGGATGAGAAGGCATGGTTTGACCCCGCACACTCGTGTCCCTGCTGCCCACTTGCGCTGAGCCCAGGCGCTTGGGACCTATTGCAAGGTCCACGTAGATCCTTAATGTGCATTGCGAATGTGGGGCAGTAGAGGCAGTGTTTGATCAGATGTTGGTCCAAAACTCTATGTCCTGGAATGCCGTGATCGATGTGCTCCAGTTTTTATACTTGGGATATGATTGAATAACAACTATCTATCATTCATTAAGGTCACTAAAAAAGATTAAGTTTTGACTGTTGTATAGTACTCCCTCCGTTCAGACTCATTTAACGTGGTTTTAGTTCAAATTTAGTTCACACTAAAATTAAAATCATATCAAGTAATTCTGAATGGAGGGAGTAAGTAGTTAGGCCGAAGCTTTTGGAGCAGATACAATGCAAAATAGAGGAGGATTATGTGCAAGCTCTCGCGGTGAGAGCGCTTACCAAAGTACAGTAATTAACCAAGATAGAACTCGGTGAGGTTGTTCACACATCTGATACGATAAATATAGGTCTGGACCAACCTTAAAGGAAAAAAAAACGCCCTTGCCCTTGATATATAGAGCATTGGTTACGTTTTGTAAAAGACCATCTTTGAAGATTGATTGGTGATTAATATTTTCACCAACTGCACCCTATATGACTTGCAACGATACATGTATATATATATCCATTGGGCTTATTGGATCCCTTCATGCTCCGTTGGTCATTGGGTTTCATCAAATTTTCTGCTACACCCTTTAAGAGAATAAATGCAAGAAAGATGAAACAGAAAAGGAGATTCAAGCTTAGCTTGAGAATAGGAGACACTGGGAATGAAACACCTTGGATCAAACAAGAAAAACTTGCTCAACTAAGGCATGCTTTAGTGACACACCATTGTTTGCTCTCCCACTGCGAAAGATATAGTTTCTTCATGAGGAAAAGTTGTAGCAATGTAGGAGTAACACATGGAGATATGTGCAATGTAACCTGGAGATTACGCCGAGCTTGTAGTAAAAGAACACTTTCTTGCTTGACACAATCTAGACATGTACACGGCACGTCGTTGACCCGGTGATTCATGTAGGGTGTTCGACAATATGCCCATGTGGGACCGCGTCGTGAGGAGCGCATTTGTTGTTGGCTACATGAGAAACAAGTTCGCTAGGATCAAGATGGTGGTTCAGATGCAGGATGAGTAGGCATGACTCAGCACACTCGTGTCCTTGCTGCCCACTTGCGCTGAGCCCAGGCGCTTGGGGCCTATTGCAAGGTCCACGTAGATCCTTGATGTGCACTGCAAATGTGGGGCAGTCGAGGCGGTTTTTGATCAGATGCCGTTCAAGAAATCTATGTCCTGGAATGCCTTGATTGGTTGCTCCAGTTTTCATACTTTGATATGATTGAATAAGAACTAGTATCTATCATGCATTAGGGTCATTAAGGAAGACCAGGTTGAATGTTGTATAGTAATCTCCAATTTGGGATGGGGCTCTTGGAGCAGATACATTGCAAAATAAAGAAGGATTATTTTGGACTTACAAGATGAGATAGCGAGCATTGAAGGTTAATCACATAAACTTCTTAATTTATTATGAGTTTCTATATGTGCAAGAGGCAATGTGCATTTACAAGTTTAATTGCTACTGGCAGCCTTGTGCACTAGTGGTCGTGCACTCTGACTTCTATGTGTGCTCACTAGCATGTCCTGCTCCTCACCTTAACCTTCCTCTCAAGCTCTGCCGATGAGATGCCTCGATGCCCAACTGGCAGCTGCAGTGTAAAGCTCACACCGAGGGAGCTCCTACCAAAGTACATTAATTAGCCAAGATAGAACTAGGTGAGTTGCTTCACACATCTGAAACGATAAATACAGGTCTGGACTAAGCTTAAAGGGGAAAAAGGCGTCCTTTCCCTTCATATATATATAGAGCATTTGTTATGTCTGTTAAAGAACATCTTTGAAGATCGACTGGTGATAAATATATTCACCAACTATGCCTTATATATGTATCCGTTGAGGTGATTGGATCTTGTCATGCTCCCTGGGTCATTGAGTTTCATCAAACTTTCTCCTACACCCTTTAATAGCAAGAATGCAAGAAAGATAAAATAGAAAAGGAGAGTCTAGGTTATCTTGAGAATAGGAGACACCAGGGATGAAACAGCTTGGATCAAATTAGTAAAACTTGCTCAAGCAATGGATGCTTCAATGACACACCGTTGTTTGCTCTCCACCAAAAAACATTCCAGTAGTTTTTCCATGAGGGAAATATGTAGCAATATAGGAGTAACACATGAGGCTACGTGCAATGTAACATGTTGATTATAACATGCTTGTAGTAGAAAATCGCCTTGTTGCTCGACACAATCTAAACTTGCCGCTTTCTTCATTTCTTTTCACTACTTAAACTCACGGCGTGACATTTGGGGTGTTGGCACGATCCCAGATTTGTACAAAACATTTTCCTCTATATCTATCAATAACTCAATGGATCCAGCATAAGTTTAATCAATGCACCCGGAGCAAGGGTTTTGGTTTATTTAGATTGAAAATTTTGTGACGCAATAATGCTAGAGAAAAAGATAAGATGTTGTGCTCGGTCTCATGGTTGTCTCCTCCTAGTGGCGGGCATACCGCATCTGACCACCATGTACCCGTGCCTGAGGTCCGTGGTTACTTCTATAAACTCGTGAATGTCTCAGCGGCAATGTTAAACTTGTACTGCAAATGCATGGTGGTGTTCCATCGTATACCCGGTAAGAACCGTGTCCTGGAATGGCGCAGTTGCTCAATACCCACAGTGAGAAGATTGTGGTTGCATATGGGCTCATTCACACAGAACCTACCTCCTCACGCACTATCCATCGTCGTTCCTCTTGTTGTTGTAGCTGCTACCGGCGATCACATCCCATTCACCACATGCATGGATTTACGGGAGAGTAGGCCTCCGAACTTCCGTTCTTTGCGATCCTGGACCGGAAGAAGAGCAAATCTTTTTTGAAAACGTCTTCGACACGACTGTTCATTGTTATTCGTCTACATCCGTTACATCGACTATGTTCATGTCCTCCACGACATCACCATGACCCATATCGAAAGTGAGAAGGCCGCTGCCACCAAGGTTGCTAGGAAAGTGTGTCATTGCCACTGCTACAACGGCTTTGAACATGCCAATTGGAGGATATAATTCGTCTATCCCTCTCTTGCTTTTTGTAATGCTTACTGTTTACATAGATATATTTGTTATTATCCAAATTTGCATGATTACATATCAGTCTGAGATTAATATCATGAGTGTTATATTCATGATTTGTTCATGAATTAAATTAATCAAAAAAGCTAGTATATCCGATGGGGGTACCGATAAACCCGAGCATTTGAGATCGATATGAGATGCCTGTATGAATCATTTTTATTATTATTGATCACTGACAGGGCGTTTGCTCGATTAATTTAGGAATCCGGCTATATAATACGGTGGCTGATCAATACAGGCATGCATGCCGTACGCGTCCCTGCTCGACGGTGCAGTACACGTTGTCTGTACGAGCTAGGTTCAGAGCAGCGAGACCGCATTTGAATCCTAGATGTAGTTGCTCGCTCGCAGTCACGCGGCAGCTCACCCGAAGCCAGCCGACCCCGCATTGCAACAGCCACGTCCGTAGGTACGTACGAAGAAAGGAATCAATTGAGCTCGAGGACACACAAACTAGCTGCTTGCTTCATCGTAAACTGATTTTAGACATGCAAGGTCATTAGCATAATAAAAGCGTGAATTCATAGCTCATTTGTTGGCCCTATAAATTGAGCTTGTACCCAGTCTCAGTCCAGAAAAAAGCTTCGTCGGTGTAGTCATATAGCAAATGATATGTTTTATGTTTTGTCATTTATGAGTTAGGATATTAGAGGACAACTGAGATGCTACACTTCTCTCATATGCAACGTCCAGAATTTTAAAAATGTTGCTGATGAATCCAGTCAAAGCGTCCGCAATGTACATTTTGGAAGCCTTCAGAACTGCCTCTAAGCATTTTGAGGTTGCATCTATACATTACATGGAGTTGCCTGTAGCAAAATATTGTTCGCGTCATCTCCTAGTAGGGCTGAAAATGGAGCGAATACGGTCGAAGAGTAGTGAGACCATATTCGTGACCATATTTTTCTCTGACTCGAAGACGAAGCAGATAGTGCCCAGATACAAATACGGATTCAGAGCTAACCGATCACGTATATGGAATGAATACAAGGCAAATACGGTTCGGCTATAGACATTTTGTGGGATGCATGCCCAGCTGAAGTGGAGAATTAGGCTCAAATAGCAAGTTCTTTTTGTTAGATAAAACGAGATCAAAGTAAAGACAAGAGACACCGATTTAACGTGAAAACCCTTGCGGGAGAAAACCACGGGCGCACGAAGGCGCAACTTCACTATGATAGAGGAGTATTACAAGCATGAGACGACATGCCGTCTTTGGTGTGACTACATGGAGTATATATAGGAGGCAACACATAAGAATCCTAATAGGACAAGTAAACTAGTTGTACTCGTACGCGTCGGTACCAACGCAAAGCCCCACACCACTCATGACACGGTGCCCGTGTATAACACGGTAGATGAATTTGGATCATATTTTAACAATCTCCACCTTGAACCAAATTCCCTCCAGTAGTCGAAGAAAGCAAATAACTCCATCCAAATCAGCATAAACACCTTCTGCGTCAAAGTCCATAGGACCAGTGAGAGATACCAACTAAGTCTGAGCAAAGCTCAAACTTATTGGTCGGAACTGGCTTTGTCATCATATCCGCAGGATTGTCATTCGTACTTATCTTGCTCACCTTCAAATCACCTCTAGCAATAACATCTCGAATGAAGTGATATCTGACATCAATGTGCTTCGTTCTCTCATGATACATTTGATTCTTAGTGATACATATAGCACTTTGACTGTCACAAAATATGCTAGGGCAAGACTCATCTCCACAAAGCTCAGTGTATAAACCTCTCAACCAGATAACTTCTTTGCATGCCTCAGAAACAGCCATATACTCGGCATCAGTAGTGGAACAAGCCACAATAGACTGCAAAGTCGCTCCCTCCAACTCACAGCACAACCACCAATGATGAAAACATAACCTGTGAGTGATCTTCTCTTATCCAAATCACCAGCAAAATCAGAATCAACATAACCAACAAGCCCATCTTTAGATTTCCCAAACTGTAAATAAGCATTAGAAGTACCTCGCAGATATCTGAAAATCCACTGAACAGCTTTCCAATGCTCTTTTCCAGGATTAGCCATGTATCTACTAACAACGCTCAATGCTTGTGATAAGTCCGGACGAGAACAAACCATGGCATACATAAGTGAACCAACTGCACTTGAATAGGGAACTCTAGACATGTGCTCAATATCAACATTTGACTTAGGACATAAAGCTGATGATAATTTGAAATGCGCAGCTAATGGAGTACTCACTGGCTTGGCATCATGCATATTAAAACGACGAAGAACTTTATCAATATATCCCTTCTGACTGAGATATAATTTTCCAGATGGCCTATCTCTGGATATTTCCATGCCAAGAATTTTCTTTGCTGCACCCAAATCCTTCATCTCAAATTCATTACTCAATTGCTTCTTTAGTTCATTAACATCTGACATACTCTTTGCAGCAATGAGCATATCATCAACATAAAGGAGCAAATAAATAGCTGAATCATTAACAGATTTCAAATAAACACAGCTATCATAATCAGACCTTTTGAAACCTTGAGAGAGCATAAAAGTATCAAATCTCTTGTACCACTGTCGAGGGGATTGCTTCAATCCATAAAGAGATTTATTTAACTTGCAGACAAGATTCTCCTTTCCAGGAATAATAAAACCTTCAGGTTGTTCCATATAAATATCCTCTTCTAACTCCCCATGTAAGAAAGCAATTTTAACATCCAATTGTTCAAGCTCATAATCATGCATGGCAACAATACTGAGTAAAGTGCGAATAGAGCTATGCTTCACAACGGGGGAAAAGACTTCCTTAAAGTCAATACCTGGAATTTGGCTATAACCTTTAGCAACCAACCTTGCTTTATATCTTGCCTCATCATTTGGAGAAATACCCTCCTTTCTTTTGAAAACCCACTTGCAACGATAGGTTTCTTCTCTCTAGGTAATTTTACTAAATTCCAAGTGCCATTCTTTTCAAGTGATTCCATCTCATTATGCATAGCAATTGTCCACTTATTACTATCACCAGAAATAATAGCCTCGGAATATGAAGAAGACTCGGCATTACCTTCAATATCTTCTGCAACAGATAAAGCAAAAGAGACAATATTGCACTCATCAATTAACCTTGAAGGTGCCTTAGAAACACCACGCCTAACTCTGTCACGTGCAAGATTCCAACTTGGTGGAACAATAGGCTGATTTGGAGTGACATGTTCATCATCAACGGCGGGTTCATCTTGTGCAACAAAATTTTCCTTATTTGATGTGGAATCAATAACCTGCTCCACCTGAACAGTAGGATGCCGAATAGTAGACTGCTGTTCACTCTCAACATGAACATCAGTAGAAGGAACATCATTGAACATAGCAGTTTCATTAAAGTTAACATTTCTGCTAATAACAACCTTCTGAGTTTCAGGATTCCACAATTTAAAACCTTTAACACCAGATTTATAACCAAGAAAGATGCACTTAATAGCCCTAGGCTCCAACTTTCCATTATCAACATGAGCATAAGCAGTGCAACCAAAAACTCTCAATTGTGAATAATCAACAGGTGAACCAGACCATACCTCAATTGGAGTTTTCTTATTAAGAGCAATAGATGGTGAACGGTTAATAAGAGGACAAGCAGTGAAACCGGCATTTGACAACATGCAACGGGCCTTAGAAATAATGGTTCTGTTCATACGCTCAGCAACACCGTTTTGTTGAGGAGTATAAGGGACGGTGTAATGTCTGACAATGCCTTCAGACTTGCAATAATACTTAAATTGCTTAGAACAGAATTCCATACCATTATCAGTACGAAGTATCTTTACCTTCTTTTCAGTTTGCCTTTCAATCATAACCTTCCACTCTTTAAATGCAGAGAATGCCTCATATTTATGCTTCAAGAAATAAGGCCAAACTTTTCTCGAGTAATCATCAATAATAGTCAACATGTATCTAGCACCACCTAGTGACTTTCTGCGAGAAGGCCCCCATAAATCGGAATGCACATAATCAAGAATACCTTCAGTAGTATGAGTTGAAGTGTTGAACTTCACCCTCTTGTGCTTCCCGAAAATACAATGCTCGCAGAATTTCAATTTTCCAGTTTGATAACCAGCAAGAAGACCTTTCTTATTTAACTCTGCCAAACCAAGTTCACTCATATGTCCAAGACGCATATGCCAAAGGTTAGCAGCATCACAATCAGAATTATTTGAAACAACTGGAGTAGCGTTACCTGAGATGGTAGAACCTCGAAGATAATAAAGACCATTGGTCAAACTTAAGTCACCCTTCATAACAATGAGAGAACCTTTAGTGACTTTCAAAACGTTATCTCCACCTGAATACTTGTACCCCTTTGCATCAAGGGCACTCAAAGAAATAAGATTTCTCTTCATCTTCGGAATATACCGAACATCTGTTAAAGTTCTGATTGTGCCATCAGACATCTTGATTCGAATAGAACATATGCCTTCAATCTTGCATGGTGAATTATCAAAACCCAAAACGGAACCACCAGCAGTAGTAGAATCCAAAGTATTAAACCAATCTCTATTTGGGAACATATGAAAAGAACATGCAGTGTCAAGTACCCATTTATCATTGGCCTCAGCACATCCAGCAATAACGACAAGAGCATCATCAGAACTATCATCACAAGCAACATTAGCAGAATTTTCACCTTTGTTACCTTTCGGTTTGTATGTGCCATTCCTCTTTTCCTTGTTCTGCAACTTAAAACACTCGGAGATTTCATGTCCTTCTTTCTTGCAATATCTGCAATACTTGTTCTTGTCTCTGGATTGCGACCGGCCCCTATAGCCGTTCTTACTTTTGCCTCAGTTTCCGGTACTTGAGCCCTTCTCATGTGTCCTGCCACGAACAGATAATCCCTCGGCTTGAGAGGAACTAGAACCATCACCAGACACCATTAGCTTCATCTTCTCCTTAGAGTGCAAAGCTTTATAAACCTCATTAAGGGTGAGAGTATCACGATTGTATAATATGGTATCTCTAAAATTGGTATAAGAACTTGGCAGTGAACATAATAACATTAAGCCCATATCTTCTTCCTCATATTTAACCTCCATTGCAGCAAGATCAGCAATAATCTCCTTAAATTCTGAGATGTGATTTAAAACATTACCTCCTTCAGGTAACTTGTGCAGAAATAATTTTTGCTTCAGATGCATCTTGCTAGTAAGATCTTTTGTCATGCAAATCTCTTCCAGCTTTAACCATAGAGCGTCAGCAGTTTTCTCGCTCAAAACATCCTGCAAAATATCATTGTGCAAATGGAGTTGAATTTGTGACAAAGCTTTTCGATCCTTTCTTTTCTCCTCAGGAGTCCAATCTTGAATTCTGTTCTTCCCAAAATTATCCAGTGCATCATCATAATCGGCTTGCGCCAATAACGCCCGCATCTTGACTTGCCATAGAGAAAACCTTGTGTCACGATCCAACAGCTGAAGATCATACTTCATAGAAGCCATGAGTAGATCAAATATGTGCACAAAGTAATACAAGCCAGAAAAATAATTCTCGAAGAATTAACTCAAACGAAGCAACGATGTGGCAAAGGGGTGGAACGTAGCAATTTGAAGAACGGTAGAAAATCTGATCGTAGATCAGCCTTGGACGTGAAAACTAGTTGCACTAGTATACTTGATGTTTGATTTGGATGGATCGTTGGCTAGTAGCAGCAGCAGCTCCGGCGAAAACTTCAGCGGCTCGGTAGAACTCGGCGGAACAGAGGATTAGCAGCGTAGCAGTGGAACCCGGCGACTCGAATTGATCCGACTTGCTCGGCGGAAAAAACTCCAGCGCTTGGAATTCCTGTTGACGTCGGACGCAGCGGAACAATTGGTTCTGAACGGATTCGCCGGATTAGGTCGCCGCCTCGTCTCAGAATAATCTCGTATCAACTTGGCTCTGTATACCACTTGTTAGATAAAACGAGATTAAAGTAAAGACAAGAGACACCGATTTAACGTGAAAACCCTTGCGGGAGAAAACCACGAACGCACTAAGACGCAACTTCACTATGATAGAGGAGTATTACAAGCACGAGACGACAGGCTGTCTTTAGTGTGACTACATGAAGTATATATAGGAGGCAACACATAAGAGTCCTAATAGGACAAGTAAACGAGTTGTACTCGTACGCGTCGGTAACAACGCAAAGCCCCACACCGCTCATGACACGGTGCCTGTGTATAACACGATAGATGAATTTGAATCATATTTTAACATTTTTTAATTATAAAAGGCGCTTTTATTAACCCGAGATGTAGCATCAAGTCAATAGAAATCAAGTTGGAAGTCCTAAACGATTTGTAAAATCATCCGATTTGTAAAATGAAGTCCTAAACGATGCTCCATTTAGACAGTTTTCTTAGGTCTAATTGACTTTTGGGTTCGAGTTGTGGCATGAATTCATAAGATTTGAATGAGGGATTACTGGCGGATACATGCTTTGTGATTGATCGTGACCGATATTTTTGGCTCCTAAAAACACTCACGTTCCCACTCCACGTTAGTAAGAACTCAATCCAACTTCTCATACGTCGGATTCTCAAGATTATTAGCCCAAGTATATTGTCTATTAGTGAGAGCAGTCTCCCTCAGGTCCAGACTTTCAATACGTGCAATGATTCAATGACACACCTCTTTGCTCTCTAACGAGAAGCATCAAAGTTTTTGTATGAGGAGGAAATGTAGCAAGACATGAGAAATACATGGAGATATGCGCAATGTAACTTGGAAATTCAGAATAGTCTTTCGTGCATCTTTGTTTATTACCTTCTCCTACTCAGTGATCCCAAGTAACTGCGTAGCTTTAGTACGATAAGAAACCAAAAGACATCTCCTTTGCTAATGCAGTCTCACAAGATTTGTGTCTTATGGAATAGAGATTTGCTACAATTTATCATACTACGATCAAATGGTAGTGCTTTCATAAGTTGATTACGTCAACTTCATATAGTTTGCATTGGCCAAGAAGAAAGATACATTTCTAGTTTTGCTTTTGGGATTGGAAAATATGGAGTCGGCCAGAAGGGACATAAAGAATCTTTTCTTACCATAGGGTCACCGTCTTCTTACATTGGGGTCGTTATTTCTTCACGTTGGCTAAAGGCGTGCCATTTCCTTACATTGGGTTGACAATTTTTGCGATGGTCGTTAGAAGAAACAACATTGCTGATAACTCACTCACAGGATGACTCTGGGTGGTGTGCCCGATCGTCTTGGTTGAAGAATAATAAGTTTTCATCATGGATGATGAATAGTTTAACCCTATACATTACCTGCGTTGAGCTTGTCATTCGAAGAAGTATCTCACATGTAATCAATCTATTGCCAAATATCATTTTAGATATGTTATATTCACTACAATGTAGTCAACCATATGTTGTTTCGTATTGAAATTGGGAGGGTGACATGAACAAATTTGAACAGGAAACAAAACTATGCAGCAAAATTAGTTTTGGGCTAAATGAGGAATTAATATACAACATAATAAAATAAATAATGCAATATTAGTGGTTGGTAATCTGGAAAACCTCTTGTGTTTTGTTGTCCTTTTTTATTAGTAATCTTAGATGTGGTCATGGTTATTAGAGATTTGTTGATTGAAGTGAATGTGCGTATATGCATATTTAAATGGAACTTTATTACTACTAATAGTTACTCCCTCCGTAAAGAAATATAAGAGCATATAGATAAGTACACTTAGCAATGAAAAATGTATTTTGGGCTAAATCGGGTATCGGACATGTTACTTGAGCTAATATAGACCATAATAAGGTAAATCTATTTTAATAGACATTTTCAACATATGGGGTACATTTTAAATTTTCACCACAAGCTACAAGCTCATCATCCATGCTAAAAGCATTTCCAAAGTAGACTCTTTGATACAACTCAATCTGCTTCTCAGCTTTTCTGTCTCGAGTTGCTTTTTAATAACCGGCAACCCAAACTAACAGGGCCTAATATACCCCTTGCCCTCCATATATAAAGCACTAAATAGTTTCATCAACTGCACCATGACTCATGACGTACATACACATGTGTATATAACCATCAGTGTGAGTGGTTCTCTTCATGCTTTGTGGATTATTGGGCTTCGTCACATACCAAATTTTCTCCTACACCCTTTAATAGCAACAATGCAAGAAAGAAGAGATATAAAATGACATGCTAGCTTAGCTTGAGAATAGGAGACACAAGGAATGAATAACTTCGGATAAAACCAGGAAAACTTGGTCAAATGAGTGATGATTCAACATCTTGCCATTCATTGCTCTCCAATGATAAGCATCAAAGTTTTGTATGAGGAAGAAATGTAGGAAGACAGGACAAGCACGTTGAGATATGTGCAATGTAACTAGGAAATCATAATGAGCATGTAGTCGAAAATATCCATGTTGCTCGACATGAAACAAGTTTTGCGGCATGATGTCAAGACGTTGCACTCCGCTCCATTTTCATCTCTTCCCGTTGACGACAAGCCCCTCCAACTACCACGCACGCCTGAGGTGCACGGCCGCATGCTCCGACTTGCCAGGAGCGGTTCCCACATCCATTGCCATGTTGTCCACCACATCCCCAAGTCCCGCATATTCCCCTCGCTACTCAATATCGGTGTGGCGCGTGGGTGAACATGTACGCAAAAGTATCACCAGCCTGATGACGAGCTCAGGGTCTTCGACAATATGCTTCGTGTTGCCTGGAGCGTCCTTGTTGCAGGGTGCGGTCTGCCTCGTCTTCCATTGTCTGTGTTGCCCGCTCGTGCTGAAGCCTTGGTGCTTTGGGTCCTGCCACGAGGTGCGCGCTTTTGAGGTACGCGGTGGCTTTGGTGATCCCCTAAATGTCTTCACGGTAATCTTTGACGTGTACTACAAGTGCAGGGAGGTGTTTGGTCATATGCTAGGCAAGAACCGTGCCCTGGAATGGCGCAGTTGCTCGATAGCCATAGTGAGAAGGTCATGGAATGGCTCAATCACGCACATCCCTTGGCACAACAATTCAAATAAGGAAGAAACTATGTAACGACTCATGCAATGCAATCAGGCTAAATTCTCTAGTTACAGGGCGGAAAATAATCATGCACTAGTAGAAAACAGGGCTATTGTCCTGGCCAGATCAGAGCATTAGTCCCGTTCATTTTACGAACCGGGACTAATGGGAGCATCAGTCCCGGTTCGAGCGGCTGGGACGCTGGCCGGGCCTCGACAGGCATTAGTCCCGGTTCGGCTGAGACCTTTAGTCCCGGTTCCAGCCACCAACTGGGACTAAATTAAGGTTGCAGCACCCTTTAGTCCCGGTTGGTGGCTGAAACCGGGACTAAAGGTCCTCCCTTTGCCATGGCATTTGCAACATGGCAATTAATTTTCCATGGTAATTGCGAAGCTAGTTTGATAGAGAAATCAAATTAAATTTGCCATGGCAATTCCAAATAAAGTTTAAAGAGAAATCAAGTTATATTTGCCATGGCAATCTAGTTTGAAGAGAAATCAAGATATTGGAGTTATATTTGCCATGGCAACCTAGTATGAAGAGAAATCCAGTTATATTTTTCCATGTCAATTGGAATTTATAAGCATGGAAATTGCAAGCATGAAGCATGGCATTTTTTCATTTTTTGTCAAAATGGCAATTTATTTTGCATGGCAATTGCAAAGCTAGTTTTGTAGAGAATTCACATTAAATTTTCCATGGCAATTCCAAATCTAGGTTGAAGAGAAACCAAGTTATATTTTCCATGGCAAATAGGAATTGTTAAGCATGGCAACTGCAAGCATGAAGCTTGGCATTTCTTTCAATTTTTGCAATTGCAAAGCTAGGTTTATAGAAAATTCAAATTAAATTTTCCATGACAATTCCGAATATAGTTTGAAGAGAAATCAAGTTATATGATTTTATGTTTTTACCAGTTATATGGCAAATTCTTACTATATACAACGGCAATTTGTATCTATTTTACTTTGTATATTTATTTCTGTTTTTTCTTCCAAAATTAGCAATTTCAAAGTCAGAATATTATTGGGCTAAAACCTGGGCTTTTCTTCTTAGCCCATTTAAAACATATCCAGAAGGGGAGCAGGGAAAAGTGGTTACGAGAAGATGTGTGTGGGTCGTCGAGGGGTCGCGCTGGCCACACTTGGAGCGAATGACCTGGGACCAAAAAGGTTCGCTCCAGGGTGCCTATAGCACGTTGGTTAGCTCCATATTCGCGTCCATATAAAATATATTTTTTAGTAGATGAAAAAAAATCTACACTCCTAGCTTATGTTTAAATTATAAAAAATTATAAATACCAACATTTTAATTAATATTCACTTGACTTGTATCATATATTCATAATTTATATAATTAAAAGATAGTCGGGAGTGAATGCTAATGAAACTACAGTGCCACGTCAGTGTACTTTACATGTACGAATGGGATTAGCACCGTATTTGCACGCTCGTCACAACTTTTGAAACGAGTTCGATGTATTTTTCAAGTTCATGCACTAAAGTGAACATTGGTGCCAAGTTTAAGCACTATCTGTGATATTACCTCAAATTATATTATGGCCCAAAGTACCATATTGCGTCTTTTTGAAACCACTTGGTAATTAACTTTTTGCAATTATACATATTCTCTCTTCATAGTTCGCTCAGTCTCCTGCTTATTCATGTATTTGTCATGCTTATTTTTTAGGGCAACGGTACGCGTCATCTGGCGGATCTATTTCAAAGATCTTCCGCCTCCCCTGCCGTTAGATTAACTGTATCCAACGGTTTAACACCATCCTCATATTTAATACAACGATGGTGTTCAGAATCCTTTGCAACAAAGCCTTTGCAACAGAACTGTTGTTACAAAGGACCTTTGCAACAAAAGGCTTGTTGCGCTTAGCCTTCTGCAACACGAGTCTTGTTGCAATCCCTTTGCAACAGGTATCTTGTTGCAGTTTTTTCCTCAAATGCGTAGCAGCTCATGGTGCGGGGTGGCCGGCATCCGCCATGGCTTGGATATTCTCCTCTGGCAACTCCCGCTGCAGCCTTGCTTCACCAGTCAGCCTGTCCGTGAGGTGCCACCATCAGCCGCCCTTGCAGCAGCCTGTGCTCCATCTTCGCATCTCATGGCAGCACCGAGCACCATCCACTAGTAGAAAAAGGCTCATTTGTCCCGGTTCCAGGGGGCCTTCTGTTCCGGTTCTGAAACCGGGACTAAAGGGTCGCTACTAAAGCCCATGACCTTTAGTCCCGGTTCGCTTACGAACCGGGACAGATGGGCCTCCACGTGGCAGCCGGCTGGAGCGGGGGCTGGAGGACCTTTAGTCCCGGTTGGTGAATTTTTTCGAAATTCTTTTTTTTGAATTTGTTTTTGGATTTTTTCATTTTCGAATCTTTGAATTATTTGATAATTTAATCTCTAATCACCCCTCCTCACTGCTTCAGAATTTAATCTCTAATCTCTAATCTCTAATCAGCACTCATTCCAAATCATCTAACTTCTCGGCCGGTCACCCATCCTCTCACTACTCCAGCCCGAGCACGCTTAACTTTCAGGTTCTATCTCCCCTAGTTTCCAAGTCTACACTTGTTGTTTTCTTGACAATAGTAAGATATCAATCATGTTATAACCCTTAAGTCTTGATATCACATGATTTAATTTTTTGAATTCCAAACAATTATTAAAAAAACAATCACGATTAACAAACAACAATGATGTCACACGCTTCACCGTTTGAGTTTGAAATTATTATTCTAAAAACCAATAATTATTTCATATTGAAACAAACCAAAAATATATATATAATTCATAATATTTATTAGAGAAGATCGAAGCTAGAAGCGTCTAATCTAACGACTAGAGCTAACTGATCACCATATATATATATATAAATATAAATATAATTCGTAATATTTATTACAGAAGATTGAAGCTAGAAGCGTCTAATCTAACGACTAGAGCTAATTAACTACTCGATCTTCTGCTTCTTGGCGGAGGTCCCGGCGCCCTCATCGTCGCCGCTGGGCGCCGCCCGCTTGGTGGCCTCCTCCGACGCGACTTTCGCCTCCACACGCGCCGTCATCTCGGCCCTCTTCTTCTCCTTCTTCTTGGCCCACGCCTTGGCCAGGTTCGCTGCGGACTTCTCCGCACGTGCGGCACGGCGAAGTTCCCGCGCCTCCAGCTTTTCGGTCCAAGGCCCACTTGTCTCCACTTTTCCGCTTTTGTTGCATCTGCTGCATGATAAATGTTGCAACCATAGTATAAAATGATACTATCTGTACTATTATTATACTAATATTATTATATTGATCTATGTTACTTTTTGCTAAACAGATGTATTTAATAGTATTTTAGTGCTAAGCTCATTCATTTGATAGCATGATATGAAAATGTTACTAATGATTTTTGCTACAACAAACAAGATGAAGTGTGATCGGTGATGATGGGTCCCGAATTTTGTTGCAACCATTATAAAAAAAGCTACAAGCGTAGATTAAATTTGCTGCCACGAATTGATGATAAATATGGTACGTAATTTTTTTATCAGATTTTTTTGTCGCAACAGTGAAAAAAATTAAAAAAAACTGCACACAATAAATTTTTGTTGCATCCATGTACCAAAAAAGTTGCAACCGATAGTAAAAATTGCTACCAACAGCGATTAAAATTTGTTACCATAATTTTTTTCTGCAAAAAACACAAAAAATAAAAAATGTTGCATCCGTGTACCAAAAAAATTGCGAAAGTATCATAAATATTGCAAAGGTATCGCAAATGTTGCAGTAAAAAACGAAGGGGTACGCGCAAATCTAGACCGTTAAATAGCGGAGATCAGACGACTGCGGTCTGACCGGCGCCTATCACTGGCCTAATAAGTGTCCCTTGTCTAGTATAAAGTTTGTACTAGCTTAGTATAAAATGAGCGACACTTATTATGAATCAGAGGGAATATTATTTAATAAAATTTTAGAGATAAATCGAGAGAAAATATGTATTCATAGACAGAAAAGTCCTTGTTTCACTGTGCAGTACGTATGACTATGAGCTAGGTTCACAGCAAGTCAGCAACGAGATCGCATTTGATTCCTAGGTGTAGTTGCTCGCTCGCAGTCACGCGGCAGCTCATCCCAAGCCACCCGACCCACAGGGCAACACCCCAGTCCGTAGGTGTGGACGTGTGGTGGGCAGTACGTAGTACGTACGAGGAAAGGAACCAATTGAGCTCGAGGACACACAAACTGGCTGCTTGCTTCATCGTAAACCGACTTTAGGCACGTAATATTCATGCAAGGTCATTTGCATAATGAAAGCGTGAATACATAGCTCATTTGTTGAGCCCTATAAATCGAGCTTGTATCCAGTCTCAATCCTGAGAAAAGCTTCGTAGATGTAATCATATAGCAAATGACATGTTTTATGTTGTGTCATTTATGAGTTAGGATATTAGAGGACAACTGATATGTTACACTTCTCTCATATGCGACGTCCACAATCTTGGAAATGTTGCAGATGAATCCAAACAAAGCGTCCACGATACACATTTTGGATGCCTTCAGAACTGCCTTTAAGCCTTTTGAGGCTACCTCTATACATTGCATGGAGCTGCTTCTAGCCAAAAATCCTTGGCTTCGTCTCCAAGTAGGGTTGAAAACGGGGCGAATATGGTCGAAGAGTAGTGAGACCATATTTTTTCGGACTCGAAGATGCAACGGATAGTGCCCGGATACGAATATGGAATCAGAGCAAGTACGGTTCGGCCACGGACATTTTGTCGGATGCATGCCCGCCTTAAGCAAGCGGTAGTATAACTTCACAATAGTATGATATATATCTTTAGTGATTATTAATTTCATTCTTTGCAAGCGACACGGTTACAAAATAATTCTTCATGATTTTCATACTTCATAACCCAATAGCTACTAAGTAAATTATTTATAATCCTGGAGAATCTGGCTCAAGTAGCAAGTTCTTTTTTTGTTATGAAAGTCACTTTTATTAAGTTGAGATGTAGCATCAAGTGAATACAAATCAAGTAGGAAGTCCTAGGCGAGCACCTCTTAATGGTTAATAGTTACTTGGGGAAGATTTATTTTTTCTGGAGTGTTGAAGTCGTGCAATTTCCTATGTAGGGGTACTTATAGAGTTGTAGCTTCTAGGGTGAACCTCTTGGCTTGTTAAAATTCTTTGTTTATCTGTTGGCCTAGTAGAATTATAGTACAACCTTCAAATGTTGCAATTTTTTAAAAGCTTGTACATCCACAATAACCTTTAGGACGACCATCCTGTTTATACATTTCTTCCGTGGCCAACCCTGTTTATATGGTTATACTTATACCTGCAACAAACCATAGGGTAATTAACTTTTTGCAATTATACATATTCTCTCCTCATACTTGCATGGCTCAGTCCCATGCTCACAAAATCATAGTATGCAAAATTTTATTTTACTTGATATATGATTTTTTTTGTAGAGAAGTACACATAAATCTTTGATTTGATTCAGAGTTCGGTATATTTTTTGGGCGGGTAAATAAACTAAATCGTACAGTCGTACTACTGCTTTGCATGCACGATGTTGACTGATCCATTGGCACTAGCAGCATCTGAATTGAAGCCGGCCCAAATAGCGTCGTGGACCACCATAGATAGATAAGGTCACTCAGTGTCAGTTACCTCTCTTAAGATGAACAATGGGGATATGATCTTGAACACACTACATACAGTTTTACAAATATTTGTAGTTTTGTGCCATTAGCAGGTTCTTTAGTCGTCCCATTATTTGAAACCATGGCCTTATACTTCAGTTCTAACATAACCATAAAATCAAAAATTCAGAATTAACAAAAAACACGTAATGTCCTAGCGGCAATACACATGAACATGAAAATGGTATATCTCAAACTGGTTGGTAAGAATCAGTAAGCGAAAGACATTCACAAAACTAAATAGGGACTTGCAGCGATCGTACCTTCCCCGCGTGTGTTTATCCCCTGATCGATGGAAGTGAGCACGCTGAAAGAAACCATTGCAAATCTGTTGCAAGATTGGATCCAAGCTGCAGTATGAAGTCGCGGGAGGGGCTAATATACCCAGAGAGTTAGCAGCAACAGAGGCACACTGCCTCTTTTCCTTGCCCGCAACGACACGGGAAATAAAAATTAACAAAATAAAAATCACATATAGTTTTGGATTTTTCATAACTTTTTCTTAGATTTTTTACTCTAAACAAAATTTTCTTTCAAAGAAGAATTTCTAATCAAATTATACTATGTTTCATAAATTTTCTCATATTTTAAAATATCAAATTATTTGTTAACAGTTCCCGCAGCAACCCATGGGGTATCATCTTTTCAATACAAAAGTTGCATCCTTTCTATATAAAAAATATTAGCAAACAAAGAGTTTCAAATTGTGACAAATTCAAAGAACAATCGTACAAATTTGCACTCACTTTGTCCATTCACACTTGTATAAAATCCATCTGGAACGGTCGATCTTGATAGAGACAAGGTGCAGACCGGTAGAAGCTCGCCGATGAGTGCCGAGAGGAGTAGCACATACGTCAAGGCAGCGCGTAGCGATCGAGGTGACTGCACGTTTTGGACCTCGACAAATCCTATCAAAACGTTTTGGTCATGCGCGTGTCGAATCCAACGACGGCGGGATAGGGTGTAGATGTGTCGATACCAGAAGCGGCCGGAGGAGCACTTCAAGTGCTAAGGGGTGTCGGCGTTGCCACATGCTGGCCGCCGGAGTCAAGTAGGGCAGCATCAGAGTGGATCCGAATGTGCTGAGAGAGTAGCGAACGAGAGGAGGGGCGGTTGATTTTCTCTTTACGGATGGGCGATCGAGTATTGTATATACCTAAATAGTTGATCTCCACTACTTTAAATATTTTGACATGCACACATGCCATTTCATCAAAGGCCTTCCACAAAATGCATGAAAAAATTCTATTATTAATTGATCATCACTATTTTTATTTATTTTAACATACACACGTTCCACCTAACCACACATGCCACATCATCAAAGGCCCATTCAACATTAATGAAAAATGTTTTCCATTATATTATCTTACTTACATTCAATAAATAGTGTCCAACTATATCATAATCAAATGGAATATATAATATGTATTTTTAGTTTTATTTCAGGGATTGGTTACATAAGGTTTTGAGAGAAAAAAAAACTCTTCTAAAGCATTATAAGGGCGACTAAAGATGCTCTTAGTCGTACTGATTTTGCAATAACAACGAAAAAAACTAGCATGATTGGGACTATAATTCTCGAACACACCCTTTCATCTGTTAGTGGAGGGCAACTGTATTGGCGGTGATGTATGGCACATCATTGCTTTTCTTTATAAATATTTGAAATGGTGCTCTATCTGCTGTATCGGCAAAACATTTTTTGGCACAATTCTGAATTTTCGTCAATCGTGTTATCAAATTCTGGGGCAATATATGCACATGACTACGGTGCAGTAGCGCGAGGGTGAGGCCAGACGAGCGGGCTTATGAGCCATCACGCGCAGCTCATCTCTCAAGCCAACGCTCATGTCAACAGCCAAGTTTGTGTGTATGCGAGCAGGCAGTAGTTTTTTTAGATAAAAGGCTATTGCCCGACTTTATAAATAAAGCCATAACCGGTCGAAACGAGTTCACAAGCTGCCTCAACAGTACAGATCAAACACCACGCTAAAACAGGCCCACGAACCAAGGCAAAGTAGCGCCACTACATCAGGAAAGTTCTTACAGGCCCAAGGCCACCCAGGCACGCAGGCCGAAGAAAGAGAGGACGAGGAACTAGAGGCAAGTAAACGCGCAAAAGAGCTGCCATGGCCACCACCGAGGAAATGGAGTCACTGACGAGGCGGAAGACAAGCAGCAGCTGTGGTCTTCATTCTTGAAATGATCGTCTCCAAATCCTCCAGGTCATTACTCTTACAGAGCGGCTTCCAGATCTGTAGAAAGCCAATTAGTTTAAAGATAAAAGACGCTGGATGCTTAGGAAAAATATGCTCAATAGTTAATTTGTTGCGAATGTTCCACAACACCCAGCAAGCCGCCGCAAAAACAGTCCAGAAAAGACGCCGGAAGCGGGCAGACAGAGGGCGAACCAAGCCTCGAACCTCCCCGAAGGATCGACGATTCCACGAGTTACCCAGCCACTCCCGGAAGCAACTCCACATGAATTTAGCAAGCGGACAATGGAAAAAGATGTGTACGGTGTCCTCCGTAATCCCACAAATCACGCAGTGCGCCGATCTAGCCGGATTACGTTTATTTATTTGTTCAGAGCACGACAACTTCAACTTAAACGCCTGCCACAAAAAGACCTTAATCTTAGGAGGGATACACGCTTTCCAGACCGGAGAAAAACGGGAAGTTCGTCTCCCAGCCACAAGCTCAGCATAAAGAGATTTAACCGAAAACGCACCCGATCTGGAGAGAGTCCAGACGACCTCGTCCCTACCCTCCGCGAGTACCGGAAGAAGGCCAACAAGCCGTTGCCAATCATCCAACTCGGAAGGAGAGAGCAGCCTACGAAACCCAACGTCCCAGTTTACCGCAGCCAGCTCAGAGATTGAGATGTCCGGCTTGGGACAAAAAGAAAACAGAACCGGGAACACATCACAAATGCGGCCTACAGGTGACCAAAGATCAAGCCAGAAGCGCACCGCAGAACCGTCTTTAACCGAAAAACGAACAAAAGAGCGAAAGGTGTCCCGAAGTCTACACAAGGAGCGCCAAAACTGGGATCCTCCCGCAGCAGAAGAGAGGAGAAGAGAAGAGTTAGGGAAGTATTTAGCCTTCAGAAGTTTAAACCAGAAGGCGTCCGTGTTGCCCGTGCAAATATTCCACCACCATTTCGTGATGAGGCAGTCATTCATAACCGCAGTATTGATGATGCCCAGTCCCCCCATGCACTTGGGGAGGCACATCGAATTCCACTTCACATAGCGATATTTCCTCCGGTTATCAGTCGCGTTCCAGAAGAAACCACTACGATGTTTGTCAAAGCCTTCATGGATAGAGCCAGGAAACCGATAGAACCCCATGGTGTAGGTAGGAAGGGAGGAAAGGCAAGCATTAATTAGACAGACTTTGGCGGCGGAGGAGTGATGTCTACCCCGCCAAGGTAGCACCCTATTACCAACCTTACGAACCAACGGAGCCATCACTTTAGCCGAGACCATGTCCTGCGAGACAGGGATCCCAAGGTACCGGAAAGGGAAACTCCCCAGCGCACAATTCATAAGGGAAGCGACCGTGTGCCCTTCCTCTAAGGAACACCCGGGCGCGAAAATCTCACTTTTAGAGAAGTTAATTTTGAGGCCCGACAAAGCCTCAAAGCAAAGCAGAAGGAATTTGAAGTTAGAGAGACAGAGATTATTATTTTCCACCAGGATAACCGTATCATCAGCATATTGGAGGTGGGTGAGCCCCGAAGGGAGAAGGGGGCAGAGAACCGCTGAGATGTGACCAGCTCCAGCCGCACGGTCAAGGATACCCGAAAGGGCATCAGCCACGAAATTGAAGAGCAGGGGAGAGATAGGGTCGCCTTGCCTCAGGCCTCTGCCATTAGGAAAGAAAGGGCCCACACGGCCATTAAACGAAACAGCAGTATGGCCCCCAGTAACCAATTGCATGACACGATGGACGTACGCGCCATCAAAACCTTTAGCCAAGAGGACATCACGAAGGAACGACCAACTCACACAGTCATAAGCCTTTTCGAAGTCAAGTTTGAGCACTATCGCGTTGATCCTAGACCGCTTAATTTCATGAAGCACCTCATGAAGGCTGAGGAAACTGTCCAGAATGAACCGCCCCTTAATAAACGCAGATTGATTGTGATTAATCACTTTGTGAACAATCGGACCCAACCGAGAAGCGAACGCTTTGGAGGGAAACTTAGCAAGATTATTAATAAGCGCAATAGGTCGAAAGAGTTTGATGTTGTCAGCCCCTTTAACCTTAGGGATCAAGGAGAGGGTAGCGTAGTTGACTCTCGAGATATCCACGGTACCCAAACAAAAACCCTGAATAATAGCATAAACCAAAAAGAGAATAGATGCCCAGAACTTCTGGAAGAAGGTGATAGAGAAGCCATCCGGACCCGGGGCAGAGTTAGCCTTAGAAGATAACACCGCGATGTCAATCTCCTCATCTGATAAAGGGAGCATGAGGGCGTAGTTGTCCTCATGCGAGACCCGAGCCTCCTCCGGCCAGAAGGATCCACAAAGGCGAACACCCACATCAGGGCGAGCCGCAAGAAGAGAAGAATAGAACTGTGTAATATGGGAGGTTATAGTTTCTAAATCTTCGCAGATCTCTCCATCAATGAGCAACCTAGAGATAAGACACCGACGACGACGGCCATTAGCAATGGCCAAGAAATAAGCAGTGAGGGAATCGCCTTTAAGTACCCAGGAGATGCGACCTCTCTGCCTCCAGAATTCCTCCTCAGTGGAGTGAACTTCGAGCAGCGAGCTACCGCTGGGTCCATCCAGTCGCGTCAAGACCTACCGAATCCGCCAGCTCGTCCAAGGATTTAATTTTATTGAGCAGTCCCGCCTTGACCGCACGATCACAAATCGCCTTATTGGCACCCCAGCCTCTAAGGAACTGTCTCAGGCCCCTCGAACAAAAGCGCCAATCGTCTAGCGGGCCAAAAGAACGATGGGGCGAAGCGAGGAGGCCAAGGATCTTAGACGAAACTAGTGAAGCAAAACCCTCACACCTATGCCAGGATGAGTCAAACCTGAATCTAGGAGGGGACCGCAACCCACCTCCGGAGTCCAGCACAAGAGGAGTATGGTCAGACCCAACCGAAGGGATAGACATCAAGGAACACCGAGGATAGATCGCCTCCCAACCAGCACAGAAGATCGCCCTATCCAACACCGATCGGACAGGGTTGGCTTGGTGGTTCGACCAAGTGTATCGGGCCCCAGAACGATGAAGTTCACGAAGAACATGGTCAGCAATCAGACCGTTGAAAGCTTCAGCCCTTGCCGCACAGAAATTATCCGAACTTTTCTCGGAGGGAAAGCGGAGGAGGTTAAAGTCCCCACCCAAGAGCACAGGAAAAGTTTGGTTCGAGAGATGAACGTCCAACGCCTCCAGGAAACGAGCAGAGAAAGCGTGGTCCGAAGGTCCATTAACAGAAACAAGGTCCTAGGAAACCGAGGAGACCCGGCAGGTCAACCGGAGAGAAAGGAAAAATTCAGAAACCAGCACGTTCGAAACATCAAATAAGTCATTTTGAGAGCCAATAAGAATACCACCGACAGAACCAACGGCTGCCACCCAGTTCCAAGTAAAATCCGAGCCCCCTAAACCATTAAAATCCGTCAAGGAAAAATTCTCACGTTTCGTCTCTTGAAGACAAAGGATGTCGATATGCTCACAGAAGAGAAGGTCACGAAGCTGGTTTCGGCGCCCTCTAGCGCCAAAACCCCGAATATTCCAGAAAAGAATTTTCATTTGGCAGATAGATTACGGATACGAAGACTAGAGCGCCGGGGGATATTGGCAGAGAGCTGCTTCTTAGCACGTGCCCCCAGGCGATGGCCCCTCGAGGTCTAGCCTCTACCAAGACCTTGAGGGCCAGGAGAACCCAGTGGGTTGGGGGAAGAAGAAGAACTAGCCTTCGCAGCTTCCGCCGCTTTGGCGAGACTGGCTTGAGCCAACCCATTCGCACGGAGAACAGAGAGAAGGGACGAAGCCGCAGGGAGATCCGACCCCAGAGATAAACCCGCATCGGACGCCACATTAACAAAATTCTCAACCAAGAAATCAGACAAAACCATACGTTTAGGGGAGAGGGGAGACATACCAATCACGACAGTGTCCCGAGCCGCCTTCCTCAGCTCCGCACGCAGATGAACAGGGGTCCCAGCGTCCGCCACCCTCCTACTCTTACGAGCAGTGGAGAGGGGCGTCTTGAGATACACCGAAGCCGAGGCCGGAGCCGGGGAGGGGACCAGAGCAGGGGACGAAGGGCCATCCATGGGTCCCTCCCCTGCCTCATCCATGTTGAGGGAGCGGAAGAGGCCCGAACCAGAGATTTTTGACGCAACTGCTTCCTTGCGGGCCCGAGCTCTGGCAGAAGTCTTCTTGACAGTTTTCCGGCGGCGCGAGCCCGCTGGCCACAGGCCATCATCCTCCTCAGCCAGCCTAGATGGAGAATCCAGAACATCCGAGAGGGAAGGCGAGGCCGCCCGGGTAGGGTGGTTTGAGCACACCGCCGAGGTTGGAGAGCGGAGACCTCTAGGAGAGTCCACAAGCGGCATGGAGGGAGCCGGAGGGGGGGCCTGAGCAGGGGCTTGGGAGGAGGGAGGGAAGACAACATTGACGTCAGGAGACTCCTCAGCTGCCGCCTTGTCTTTAGGATCGTTGTTACTCACAGGTCTGCGGTTAGGATAGAGCTCTTGAAGACGCGGGCCAAGCGCCTCCCATTCCCTGGGAGTAAAGGGCTCACCCGAGGCCCCCTGACTCTCGCTGAACAGGTTCTCTCCCTAGATCGGGTCGATGGGAGGAGGGGGGTTGGGAACAGCAGCATCAGGTGGCGCAGGGGCATCCTCCAACCAAACTTTGATACGGAACTCCTTACGGTACGGAACAAACTCAACGAATCCTTTAACCATGGAAGGGTTGCGCAGACTGAACAACATCCGGAGGGCACCACGGCGGCCAAGGGAGTCAGAGTCAACAGAGATAGGTTTCCCAATCAGTTCTCCGAACGCCAAGAGCATCGCCGCATTCCGCATCTCCGGAGGCACATCCTCCAGTAGAACGTAAGCATCAACCAGCGAACCAAAGGAACGATCAATCTCGACAGCTTCCCGCACCGAGACCACAGTTTGATGCAACGGAAGAGTACAGCTAGCACTCTTGGCAACCATGCGGAGGCTCTCATGCGAGGGGAAGATCACCCCGAATTCATTGTCAGACAACTGCTCGAGCTGCCAATCCCAACCTTCCATGCCCCATTCACGGAGTTCAGCAGCCATAACCTCAAGAGATCCTACTCCGTCCATCACAGAGATGACAACCGCATTTAGGGGGGTAGGTGTCGCCACAACCACACCATCCCCACCCACAATCCCGAAAAAACCACACCCCGGTAGGCCACGACCGAAGTGCTTCAGGGCTGGAGGCGGAGCTCCCGAGACGCAGTCCACAGTGAGATGCCCCTTAGCACGGCAGATAAGGCAAAAGGGCGGAGTTGTACATTGCGCTTGGAAATGATTGGGGTGATGGCAAGAAAAACAAATCAGCTGACTCTGACCAGAGCGAGGGGCAACCGGATTCGGGGGAGACGGAAGAATACCAGCACCGCCACCCGAGCCGCTAGCCCCATCACGGTTGTCGAACTTGCGTTTGTTGGAGAAGCCCGTCGAGGAAGACGAGCCAGGGTTGTGGTACCCGCCCGACGGCCGGAAGCCGCCAGATCCAGAACGAAATCCGCCACGAAAGCCGTGATCGCCCCGTCCACCGCCGCCGCCGCCACCAGTGCCCAGCGGGGGCCGCGGACCATGAGGGGGAGGGGGAGGGGGCGGAGGAGGGGTCGCCTGTCGTCCAGAGGATTTGGCCACCGCCGCGTCCCATGGATCCGGATGGGCCCAAGAAGCTTGCGCCGCAGCAGCCTCACGGTCCCGCTTCTCATGCTCGAGGCGAGCACGGAGTGCGGCCTCAGCCTCCAACCCATCGGTATCAGCCAAGCCGCCCTGCCTAGGAGAAGGGGCCTTCGAGGGAGGGATGGATCCCGCCATGGGCGGAGCGGCAGCTGCAGCAAAGGATCTGGGGAGAGGAGGGGGAAGGGAAGGTGGAAGGCGAAGCACGCGAGGGGGGAGACGAGACGAAAAGGAGAGAGCGCGGCGCAGATCTGAGGCGGAGGGGGGAAAGCTAGGGTTAGGTCAAGGGAGCCGCGGGGAACCCATAAGTACCCGCACAGCGGGGGTACTGACGGGCCAGGCCTAGGAGATGGGCCAAGAGAAGCATCCAGCCGGCCCAACAGGGGAGGGAATTCATCCAGGGAAAAAGAAAACGGAGAGACAAAAGGCGAGGCCCGCGGACCAACAGCGACAGGCCCATCAACCACGACCCTAGCGGAAGACAAAACCCAGCCCAGGAGGGCCGGCCCACTAGCCAGCCCTCCCGACGCCTCCGGAGCCAGGGAAGCGGCTAGGGTTTCCGTCCCACCCGCCGCCAGGGCAGGGGAGGCCACCGGAGATGCCAACGAAGAGGCCACCGGGGACGCCGGCCGGGAGGCCACCGGGGACGCCGCCACCACACCAGGAAAAGCACCCAGCACACCCGGCGACGAGAGGGGACCCGGAGCTTTCCTCCCACGACGCTTGCGAGTAGCCAGCGTCCAGCCCGGCTCAACGGACGACGCCAAGGTCCACCGAGAGCGACCGCCCGGAGCAAAGCGGCGGCCACGCGCGACCGGCGAGGCCCGCACGGCACGCAACAGGGGAGAACCAAGGACCTCCTCCGGCTCCGAATCCCCCTCAGAGTCCGAGGACAGGGCCCAGAACTTTCCACCACAAGCTCCAAGCAGGAGCGGAACCGAGGAAGAAGGGTCACAAGGCAAGGAGAGAGGGGAAGGGAAGGACACCGCCGACGGAGCGGAGAGGTCACCAGCGGCCAGCTCCACAGGGAAGACGGAGCTAGAGCCATCCGCGGAGGAAGGAAACTGGGGGGGCGAGGCGAGGGGAACGGGGGAGGGGATGAGGGAGCGGGAGCGGGGGAGGGGGGAAGAAGGAGCCATCTCCTTTCTTTTCTTTTCTTCGAGCTGGCAGTAGTAAGAGAGGAGAAGAATCAATCGAGCTCAAGGGCACACCCTGCTTGCTTCCTTTTGCATGTTAAACCGACTTTAGGCATGTAATGTTCATGCATGCAGCATGCATGCTCAATTGCGTAATGAAAGCGTGAATAACTCTTCTCTTTCGGACGCAGAGCAAGTGATCCCGAGCTCATATGAGCTCGGGTGAACAGTAAAATCGGAAAAAACGAAAAAATTCAAAAAAATCTGAATTTTTTTGTGGCGAATATTTGATAAATGTTTGATATGCATGCAAAATTTCATCACAAAAAAACATCTGTGGAATACACAGCAAAAAAAAAACAAAATCGATGCTTCAAAATGTTATTTTTTATAGCATTTTGGAGCATCGATTTTGTTTTTTTGCTGTGTATTCCACGGATGTTGTTTTGTGATGAAAATTTTCAAGCATATCAAAAATTTGTCAAATGTTCGCCACAAAAAAATCAGTTTTTTTTTTTAATTTTGTTCGCCACTTAGGTACTTCCCTTCTCTTTTGCCCTATAAATTGAGATGGTATCCACATCAGTCCAGAGATATAAGCTTCGTCCATGTAGTGGTCATATAGCAAATGGCATGCTTTATCTGTGTCATCTATATATAAGTTAGGATATTAGAAGATAACTGATATGGTGCGCATGGTTCTGACCATCAAATTACGTCCGTGATAGGTGTAGTGCCAATCAATGTCCAGCCATATTGATATGCAACCCACCAGAAAACAGATATCGATAAGCAACTCTGGGACGTGATCAAGGATAGCAGGCTCGTACAGCCTTGAATCTATGACCCCTCCGCCGGGTTAATGTTGTCGTGTGTGTTTCTCCATCACCTGACGTCGGCCAACGAGCCGACAATGAGATGATTCATGGCGTTGATGCTGAGATCATCGTCGCCGGTGAAATATGGTGTGAGGCAGCAGGAGAACTTGTTATCGCCGAGCAGAGAAACCAATGGCATCCATGCCCAGACCAGTAACATCCGATGCGACTTTGTGATTTTGTTGCTAGATGCATTTGGTCTGTGACACTTCAACATGTGATGTTTAGTTTTTCATCTTCTCCGATCCTGATGTTATTGCATCCACTTCGAGACCATCGAAGGAAAGAAAATCCTATAAGACCCGGGTCGTACACTAGTAGAAAAAGGCCCATTTGTCCCGGTTTTAGAGGGCCATTTGTTCCGGTTCCGGAACCAGGACTAAAGGGTCATTACTAATGTCCAAAACCTTTAGTCCCGGTTTGCCCACAAACCGGGACAGATGGGGCTCCACGTGGCCTCTGCGGCTTGTCCGGGCAGGAGGGCATTTTGTCCCGGTTGGTAGCACCAACCGGGACCAAAATGCCTCCACGCGTCAGCAGTTCCGTGTCTGGGGTTTTGTTTTTTTAGAGGGGGGGGGGGGGGGGGATGGAGGTTTTGTAGGGTTAATTTAGGGGTTTCATATATTGTAGCTAATAGAGAGAGGTGTCCTCTCTTATCTCCGTGCTTGGTCGACGCTACGTACTATACGTATAGAGAGGACTCGACATGCTAGCTAGTAAGAAAATGAAGGAATTAAACCATTAAGTACAGAAGATCGTCATGAACATATACAGAGAGAAGTGAGATTGTTCGAACAACAAGTTTTCGTATATCTATCCGACGCTACTGGCTACATATATACAATATAAGATCTCTTACAATACCCTAACATCTGAAATCAAGTTCCATATGGTATTCTCCCTCTTTCCTGATGACGTGTTCAAGAAAGAATCCCGCCAATTCCTCTTGAATTGCTATTATGCGACCTTGTGGTAGTAGTTCTTTCTGCAGCTCCCAAAGCTAATTCGAAGAAGGGGGGGTCAATACATATATATGAATGAAACTCAACACAAATTATGGTAATAAAATAAAATTGTGAATATTATTGCTTACACACATCAAAATCTTTTTTAGAGTAGCCGCCCTGCTTAGAGATCGTAGCGTTGTAGATGTACTCGCATACGTAGTATCCAGAAAGATTAGTCCCTTCTTGCTGCCACTACCACTTTACGAGAAATAGAGGTCAATCAAACTGATAATCAAGCATTATATAAATGGTATTGATGAAACTAGCTAGAATCAAATTAATGGGAGATGCGCGGAACTAGCTAGTAGTACTTACTTTCGGGCGTGTAAATTTCAGCTCCTTCGGTAGTCCCGGAGATTTTGTGGTGAACGGTATCCAAACCCTGCCAGACATAGAAAATAATTATTACCTAATATCAGGAAATGAACAAAGTTGCCGAAATGGTGCGATAATGATCGATTGCACTTACTTCTTAAGCATTTCAGTGATGATCGCATACATCTTGTGATCCTTTCGTCTTGAGTCTAAGACGGTTACTAGTCCCTCCTCAAGCATAATCCCTAGGAGAATAAAGTGGAAGCTGCGCACGCATGCATAACTCATCAATTACATTACTATAACCTCGAGTAAATAAAGGAAAACCGAATATGCATAGTATAACACTCACTCGAAGTTGTAAGGAAAGATTATTTTTTGTTTGTTTTGATGTTGAAGCAACGATTGTAGCAAGTTGGCCTCAGCATGTTTGGGATTCTTTTTCATCTCCCATTCATCAAAGAGATTTAGGTTAATGAACCCAATATTATAGATTTCTCTTTGCTTGCATTCGACGATCTTCAATCTGCATGATATAGTGAATTATATGTACATGCAATGAAAGAGCTGAGCTATATATAGAGACTTAATTAAAGAAGTAGTACTTACAGATAGTAGCAAGTGACGATTACTTTATCGATGACCATTTGATTGAAAAGTTGGAATAACTCCTCAAATGGAACACACAACAAGTCAATTCCAACGAGGTCGTGCTTGTCTTTAACCATAAGCAACACATTATCCAACCCAGAGTTCTTGCAGGTGTCCATGTACCATTCATGGAATCTTCGCATCATCGTTGGTAGCTGTTGATCAGGTCTAACGAGAGGATACCCGTGCCGGAATTTGAGTTCGTCCACCTGCAGTGGATCAAAATTTGTATCGTCTGGCAGGTAATCACAGAGATTTGTACCGGGCACCATCCCGGCCAGCAGATTTGCGACGACGATATCACTAGAGACCTGCAGCGGGGGGCACGATCGTTTCGCCTGTTCGCCGAGATGGGGAATTTTTTTCCCTCTTGCAATTTGTTGTTCTCTCCTTTGGTCAGTTGCAGTGCTTCCGGACCGGCGCGCTTCTTGCAATTTCTTTTTAAGAGCGCGAACATGGTTGTCATCCAGCGGAGCCGGTGCTGGTCGCTTCAGGGCATCCAAAGTGAGCTTCAATTTCACCTCATCTATCTTCTCCTCCGGAGGTGGATTTTTCTTTTTTAAAAAGGCATCCACTTCGCCTTTAGAGATCTTCGCGTTTTCCTCATCGCTCCTCTCGTATGGTAACGGCTCAAGAGGCTTGAGAGATTATGGACCGTATTGGTATCGCCTCCCACCACTGGTTGTACTGCTAGACGCTGGAGCGACGGCTGCTATTTTCCTTTGTTGCTTAATAGGCGCCGGAGCAGCCGGAGCGGCGGTGGCGTCTCTCTTCTTCTCTTGCTGACGAGGCGGAGGAGGAGACGGGCTGCTCGGACGCGCCGACGCAGGCGGAGAAGGAGGCGGAGGAGGCGGCGGAGGAGGAGGCGTGCACTGATCAGTCGTCGTCGGAGGAGGCGACGGAGAAGGAGGCGTGCCCTGATCTCTCACCGGCGAAGGAGGAGGCGGGCCCTTACTCGCCGGAGGAGGAGGAGGAGGCGGAGGCGCCGTCCAGTTCGGAAGCTTGATGGATTCCTTCGGCCATAGACATGAAGTCCTCAGAGCATTCTCTAGGAGATTTTCCCCTTCGCCGGTAGGGTAGTCAAGCTCGATCTCCTCATATCCCTCCATTATTTCATCGACCATCACAACAGCATAGCCTTGTCGAATCGGATGACAGTGAAAAGTTCCATTGGGTCGAGGAGGTGCAACATGGCCGATAGCCACCGTGGGTTTGAATTGCATCAATTGCTTCTTAAGGTGGCAATCTTGAGAGTCCGTGCTTTCATCCACGGGGTACCTGGAAGCCGTCAAATCAGGCTGCGCAATGACCTCAGTGGAAGCCACGTTGCTTCTCCGCTGAGATGGCGGGGTAGCTTCTAGGGTAGCTTTCTCAGCTCGATGCCTCTCCTCTAGCGCTTGTACTCTTGCATGCAGGTTCTGTATTTCTCTTTGCTCCTGTTTCCTCTTCCTCTCCCTGCTTTTGTAACCGCTTGCGTCGGGAAACCCATGCTTCCACGGAAGGGAGCCTGCCGTGCCTCGTGTTCGTCCTGGGTTCTCAGGATTCCCGAGGGCCATTGTGAGCTCATCGTTCTCTCTGTCGGGAATGAACGTCCCTGCCTCCGTTTCGGCGATTAACTTCTGAAGCTTGTTGATCGGTACTGTCAGTTGTTCGTTCGTCCAATAGCACTTCCCTGTTTCAGGGTCCAAGGTTCCCCCAACCCCGAAGAACCAATTCCTTCCACGCTCTGGCCAGTTCAATGTCGCTGGTACGATCCCTTTGTCTAGAAGGTCCTTTTCAGCCTTGTCCCACAACAGTCGGGCTTTGTGGTAGCCACCTGACCCCGTGCGATGGTGATGCTTCTTATTTGCAGCATTTAGTGTGTTTATCGCTGACATCATCTTACTCTTCTTCGATGTCTTGTGGGCCACAAATGCGGGCCACTGTTCTCTTATCTTCTCAAATCGGCCGGTGAATGCTGGAGTCTTCTCTTTGTCGACAAACTTTGTTTTTAACTCATTCTTCCACCTCCTGAATAGCTCTACCATCTTCTTAAAAGCATGAGTCTTGACCTTTTGCTCTATAACTGGCTTTTCCAGATGCTCCTCTTCCGGTAGGGTGAAATTTGCCTTCAGCGCGGTCCAAAGATCATATTTCTGTCTATCGGTGACAAAAGACACTTCAGGGTCTCCGGCCTTCTGCTTATTCCATTGGTGGATGGTGATCGGGATCATGTCCCTAACAAGAACCCCGCACTGAGCAGAAAATGCATCCTTGGTCCGGCTGGGTTCAATCGGTTGGCCATCTCTATTGATGCTGGTGATCGTGAACCTTTCATCCGGGCGCAAATTTTTCTTCGGGCCTCGTCTCGTTACCGAAGTTTGGCTCGATCCGGATACAGAGGGCTAGAAAAGAAGAAAGAAGAGAGTTAATATGTGTACACAGTCCAAAACAATTAATGCATCAATTAGCTACTCAGCACAGACTTAATTATTATATATATACCTCACCGGACTTTCCAACAACTCCTTCCTCCGTTCGCTCACAGGAGCCATCATAAGCATGTCCTTCCACCTCCATTGTCCGATCACCGGAGCCTGCTTCACCCTCTTCTTCCAGACCATCGGTGTCGTTCAGAAACTGGAAGACATCACCTCCTTCCCGGATGATGTCGCCCACCAACAACGGTCCTTCGCGGATGATTTCCCCCAAATCTCTTCTTGTTCTAAGTTTCTTTGACGATCGTCCATAGTTTCTGCAAAATATTAATTACAACATGACACTTAATATACAAACATGATATAGCCTCGACAATAAACCTATATAAGATGACCCTCGACCCCTCGACCCCCTCACGTCACGTTTTTCTAGTGTCAAAGGATTCAAACAAATAAAACCATGTCTTCATCATTAGGCGGAAGTAACAGGCGCATGATGGTTAAGCTCTCCAAAGTTATTTTGGAACGGAGTCCCAGATAGGATAATTTGCTTTTTGATACAAAGTTCAGCAAGATCCTTCCGAATATCACTATTTGGAAGGCCTTTTCTGAAATTCGTACCAAAAAGCGAATTATCATATCCGGGACTCCGTTCCAAAACAACTTTGGAGAGAACTTCCTACCATCATGCCCCAGTTACTTCCGGCTAATGATGAAGCCATGGATTTCTTCAATACTTTGACACAAGGCAACCTCTCGACACATCGGCGATCCACCCCTCGACGACCCTCGACCCCTCGACGACCGTCGACGATCATCCACCCTCGACGACCCTCGACCGTCGACGACTCATGCAACCAATGTCTGATGGAAAGTGTGACGAATTTGGCTTTTAAAAAGACCCCGAATCAAAAAAAGTTCAACATGAAAGTTCTTTATCTCCCCAAGGACTACAACTTTGATGTTTTGTGTTTTTCCATCCTAGGAACATATTTGTCCTCTCAAAACTAAAACGCGACGCCATTATCATGCACATGTCAAACCGCTCAAATTTTTGTACTGTTCAATTGCAAATTTGCATACACCATTATTGCAACAATGAATACATAAATCTTTTTTTTAATTTTGCAACATGTGTAAAATAAATAAGTATTTTGCAAATTTGCATTTAACAGTGGCATCATCTAGAAACAAAATTTAACTTTGGCATCATCGATTCTAGCATCATCTAACAACAAAATTTAAGTTTTTTTTTCTTCTTATTTTCCTTTTTCCCTCTCCTTTTTTTTCTTCTTCCTTCTTCCTTCTTCCTCTTTTCTTCTCCCCGCAGGCCACACAGCAAGGCACGGCCGTGGCCATGGCCGTGGCCGGCGGCGACCAGCGGCAAGCAGCATGGGGGCGGGGGCGGGTGCGGGCGCGGTGGGCAGGCGGCGACTAGCGGAGGCGCGCACAGGCCGACGAGCACGGCTAGCTCCCGTCCATGGCGGTGGCCGTGGCGAGCACGGCTAGCTCTACGTACAAAACGGAGAGGGAAAAGGGGGGAGGGGCTCACAGCGACGGTGGGTGCGACGGGGGCGGCGGGCGGGAACGACGTGGGGGAGCACGGTGCGCGACGACGGGGGCGGCGGGCAGCGGTTGGGCAGCCTGACGGCGTCGGTTTCGTCTCCGGCATCGTCGGGGGAAATGGCGAGATTAGAACTGAAAATTTATAAGTGTCATTTATATACCCAGAGTATTGGTACCGGTTCGTGCCAACAACCGGGACCAATGCCCCCCTTTAGTCCCGGTTGATGACACTAACCGGGACCAAAGGTTTTTTTCAGCAGCCGAAAAAGCCGGCAAACAGAGACCTTTGGTTCCGGTTGGTGCCACCAACCGGGACTAAAGGGGGGCATTGGTCCCGGTTGGTGGAACGAACAGGTACCAATGATCCCCTTTAGTTCCGGTTGGTGCCACCAACCGGAACCAAACGCCTTGCGCCGCGGAGCGGTGGGATGTTTAGTCCCATCTCGCTAGTCAAGGGAGCGCTCGAGCGGTTTATAAGCGCTGCTGCGCGTACCGTCTCGAGCTCCTCTCAACTACAGGCTTCCTGGCGTATTCTGGTACTACTTGCCTGTGGGCCTATTGGGCCTATTGCGGGCCTGAATCCTGGCCCATGGTTGGGTTTCTAGTCGTATTCAGGCCGTGGTGGCCCAATAGGTGGCATTTTTTTTCTTTTTTCCAGTTTTTTTTCTTTTTTGCTTTATTTAATTTTCCAGTTTCTAGCACTACAAATGAACTCCAAAAATGTTGAAACTTGGCAAGGTATCATCATTTGACCCACATAGCATGTGCTAAAAAGTTAAGAGGGTTACGGCAAAAACTGGATGCACTTCGTGTACAAAATGGACAATCTCTTTCGAAGTATCAGGGTTTCGGACGAAAACTCATCTGTTACAAAGGGATTTCATTTTTTTGAACTTATTTGAACTCCAGACTTTTTGTGTGTTCAAAATGAACCATTCAAAGCCACATCATCAATTTTCAACCCTTTCTGACTTCATCAGTCTTCACTTTTTTTTTGCTTGTGTCCTTTGCTTATTGCGCCGTAACCATGGATATTCTTCATCGCTTAACAGGGTGCTTGGATCAGCCTTGACTTTGAACGGAGGAATTTCATGAAACTTTTCATAATCTTCAGACATGTCTGTCTTACCCTCCAATCCCACGATGTCTCTTTTTCCTGAAAGAACTATGTGGCGCTTTGGCTCATCGTATGATGTATTCGCTTCCATATCTTTTCTTTTTCTCGGTTTGGTAGACATGTCCTTCACATACAAAAACTGCGCCACATCATTGGCTAGGACGAATGGTTCATCTATGTACCCAAGATTGTTCAGATCCACTATTGTCATTCCGTACTGTGGGTCTACCTCTACCCCGCCTCCTGACAGATTGACCCATTTGCACTTAAACAAAGGGACCTTAAAATCATGTCCGTAGTCAAGTTCCCATATGTCCACTATGTAACCATAATATGTGTCCTTTCCCCTCTTGGTTGCTGCATCAAAGTGGACACCGCTGTTTTGGTTGGTGCTCTTTTGATCTTGGGAGATCGTGTAAAATGTATTCCCATTTATCTCGTATCCTTTGTAAGTCAATACAATTGAAGATGGTCCCCTGGACAACGAGAATAGCTCATCATAAACAGTGTTGTCACCTCTGACACGTGTTTCCAACCAATCACCGAAAGTCCTGATGTGTTCATGTGTAATCCAGTCGTCACACTCCTCCGGGTGTTTGGAGCGCAGACTGTTCTTGTGTTCATCGACATACGGGGCCGCCAAGATAGAGTTCTGTAGAACTGTGTAGTGTGCTTGAGACCAAGAATATCCGTCCCTGCTGCTTATTGGCTTCTCTCCCTTCGTTGGTTACCCCAAGTGAAGGTTTGAGATGCAGTGCAGCAGCAGTTTTCCCTCAGTGAAGATACCAAGGTTTGTCTCCAGTAGGACTCCAGAGATGATAATTAGGTGTCAGCGGCGCAACTGACGCGGACCTGCACACAGACACAGATAACTTTGTTCCCAACGAAGTTCAGAGAGGTTGTCAATCTCTCCGGTCTTGTTCTTCACAAATGATAAAACGCAAGGGATAATGATAACTACTTGAAAGTAAATGCAGAAAAGTAAATATAGCTTGGAAACAATAATGAGGATATGGACCGGGATACGTGATGTTCACTAGTGATGTCTCTCTCCCAAAAGACGATAAAACTGCTATGCGAGGTAAACAAATTACAGAAGGGCAATTGACAGGATTATGAACGCACCGCAATGCTAACTATGCTACAAAAGAAAGGAAGAGGTTCAAAAGCACAGGCAGTACGCCAAGGTAAGTAGACCGAAATCCATCTGCATCTAGTACTAATCATCCACCTTGATATATCTATCCAGAACATCTCGCTGGTATTAAGTTGCGAGCCCCACCCAAAGTGTAAACCCAAAGCAACAGACAACTGGATTAAAAATAACTCTGCGTAAAGTAAACAATCCTTGTAACCGCGGTTACAAGCACCGTTGTTTTCCCCCTTGTGGCAACAGCACATCCCCTAGACTCATGTTTCTGTCACTCAAGCGTGTCATCGGGGGGCATGAACCCACAATCTAGCACAACGTTCCCTCTTGGAGTCACTACCTACTACTTGGCCAAAGCAATAAACAGCAACGGAGAACATGCAAGAATTACTTAGGAACAAAAATATAAGAGATAAAAACCAAATATATTGCTCTATCACGATCTGAACATAATCTCATAATTCATCAGATCCCTCCAAAATCAACATAGCAACAGCAGAAATATTACAAAGGTGCCTCGATCATGTAGGGCAGCTGACGAGGTCTAAACAATGAAGATCAAAGAGGGGAGGAGAACATCACATAGCTACTGATCACGGACCCATGGTCCAAGGAAAACTACTCACGAGACATCCGGGGAGCATCCATGGTGGAGAGGAGACTCCCGGAGGTCAGTCCTCCCTCCGGCAGGGTGCCGGGAAGAGGTCTTCTGGTGCTCCCGATCTTGGAAGCGCGGCGGCGGCGAAATAGAGTTGAGTTCGCGGAATAGGGTTCTGCTTCTGGAGTTTTCCCGTGACGGGGGATAAATAGGCGAAGGGGGGCAGCCAGAGGTGGACCAGGGGCCCCAGGCGCCCCCCTGGCGCGGCCAGGGGTGGGGCCGCGCCGGGTGGCCGCCTGGGCCCCCTGGCTCCCCTCTGGCCTCTCCCGGGCTCTTGTCGAAGCTTCCGTCACGCTGATTTTTTATCTGAATTTTCCCGAATTTTTCTGGCACTTTTTATATGGGGTAAAACTGAAATAGAAAAACAGCAGAAAACAGGAACTGGCACTGGGGTGCACTGAGTTAATAGGTTAGTCCAAATATGATCAGAAGTGTATGAAAGTGTATCTAGATCATAGCAATATCACACAAAACATGCATGGAGCAAGCATAAATTATAGATACGTTTTGGACGTATCAACATCCCCAAGCTTAATTCCTGCTCGTCCTCGAGTAGGTAAATGATAACAACATAATTTCTGTGGTGACATGCTAGCAACCATGAAAGAACTTTGAAAAGTAAAGCAATCAAGGTTAGAGATTCAATTCAAGTCATAACATGCAAGACTCTATATTAGCATTGAAATAAGTAACAAAAGAACAAAAGGTGCAAGAGCTCTCGCTGTCCGTGACTCGAACGTCTCCAAATGGTGTTTGCGTGCAAGAAGGGGGATAGGGAATACGAGAAAAAAGTATTTTTGTGTTGAGAACTCAATCTACTAAAGTTTCACACTTGGTCTTCTTTGGAATCTTATCTTGACTCGTCCCCAGACCACTAGCCAGGTACAAGTCAATTTGATCCACTCCATTTCGATATTTCGAGCACTCATGCAATGGATGAGCGTAAGCACGAGAGTTGACACTTAGGATGGCAAAGAGAGAAATATGGTGGAGGAGGAATACAAAAAGGATGAGAAAGGCTCACATCAATGAGGACAATAATAGGAAAGAGATGCCAAATGATAGATATGATGTGAGGAGTAGGGATTGCCATGCAACGGATGCACAAACGATCTAAGAAGCTCTCCAATGGAACTAGTGGGGGTGCATCTAACTTGCTCGCTCATGAAGACCTAGAGCTCTTTTGAGGAGGCTCATCCTTGGAATATGCAAGCCAAGTTCTATAGTGTGAAGGTCCCCACATAGCTATATGCATAAAGATCATCTCTATGGAGTACAAAAATATAAAGGGAGTACTAGTGTGGATCTCTCAAAAGGATAGTAGTGTTGCCCCTTTCTCTCTTTTTATTTCTTTTTCTCTTTTTCTATTTTTTTGTATTTTTTTTGTGGCCTCAATGGCTCTTTCTATTTAACTCTCATTTGTCCTCTTTGGGATCTTTTAATGTGTCCACTTTGGGATCTTTTCCTCACTTAAGGGCAACACTCTATTTTACAAGAAGGTAAAGGAGATCTTTCACACTTTACAAGGTACTCAAAATCATAAAGAAGATGTAACTATAATGATGTATGCAATGTATGCCGCTGCCAGTGTATCAGGAACATGTATGACATGAAGATCAAGTCATGAAGAGGTGGAAGTTGCATTGCAATGTAACTCGGAAAGGCTATGGAAATGCCTTGATAGGTAGGTATGGTGGCTGTTTTGAGGAAAGATATAAGGAGGATTATGATGACAGAGCGTATCATGCCAAGGGTTTGGATGTACCGGCGAAGGTGGACACCAACTCTCGGAGTGAGAAGAAGGCAATGCACGACACGGGAAAGGCTAGCAAAATATGGGAAGGTGGAAGTGTCAACTTTCAATACTTACATTAGTCCGAAGAACTCATGCACTTATTATCGGTAACTATCAATCTAATGAAGAGGTTCACAAAGAGACAAGTACCCCGAGGAGGAGTGTATGGGGGTTTGGTTATCCTTGCGCATCCTCGACTCATGGTACGTGAGTGTACTCTAATATCCGACCTCTCAGAAGAGTAGTGATCCATCTAGTAGCTAGAGTTCTCAATTAGTTTTGTAGGTTTTGAAAATAAACACGGATTGCCCAAAATACGACACCTATCACTAATAGGCAAGATGTAACAGCCCAGTTTTTGAAAATTAAAAATTTTGTTTTCGGTGTGAATTGTTTGTTTGTCTGATTTTTTTGCAGTGTTTGCATCCCCGATTTATCGATCGGCGATTATTTTTCCCCCTCTTATCTCGTATCGGACGGAGACGGACCCTTGCCACCCTGACACTCGACCTTTGCGACACCGGGTTTCACCCGATCACCGTCGCGAAAACCGCACGAGACCAGTTGCAGCCAACGGAACGAAAACCCCGTTTAATAATTAAACGGGATATTTTTATAGCGTGCTGGAAAGTGTTCTCGGAACGGTTCCAGAGCGAGGTGAATGCCTCCGGCTCGACGCGCTGATCGCGCAGTTCGAAGTTTTACCCGAATCGGAGGTCCTGCGGACCCCCGGCGGTCAGAAACGTGAGCACCGCGCGCGCGAGAGAAAAACCGGAGATGTTTTTGCAAACTGCCAGCCACCGGGGCTATATAAAGACCACCACTCTCCCACCCCTTTTCTAGGGTTTCCTTAGCACAAATTGCAGCCACCCCTCTCACAATAGCCCCCATTTTTGCATTTTGCCCATTTTTGTAGCAAAACCCTAGCCAGATCCATCCTGGACCGTCAGATCTCGCGATCCGACGGCCCAGGGAGCACCCCACCTACCCACCTCTCTCTCTCTCCTGGAACCGGCGGCCCGACCTCCGCCGCCTTCGGATCCGCCAACCCTGCCTCCCAAGACCCTCGCCGGAGCCCATCCCCTCGCCGCAGGCGCGGCCAGCCGCCGCTGCCGCTGCTCGGCTCGGGTGCGCTGCGAGGCAGCCGCCAGCCACCGGGTGGGCCGGTCCAGCCCACAGGCGCCTCCAGGCCCACGCGCGCCTCAGTGGCCCAAGCCACCAGCCAGCCAGGCCAGATGGGCCGGCCCAACAGTGAGGTCCAGCCAGGCCGCCCCTTGTTTTTTTTCCCCTGCTGTTTTTTTTTCTAAGTCCCTGTTAAGTACTGCTGTGAGCCGTTTTGCGAGTAGATTAACGAGTGATCCGTAGCTCGGATCGCGTTGCGCCCAAAATATGGATTGCTTAGTTTTGCGTGCTCTAGCGTTCGTATGTAGAAAGGTTTTGCATTTGAGCTCATCTTGATTGTGTAATTGTGTGCTAAACAGGGCATCAGGCCGTTAAACTGCTACTTTTTCCTGTTAAGTGCTGCTGTTTATATTTTTTTGCAACTTTGCATGATGATTGTGACTCATCCATGAGGCCTATTGCATTGATTCTTTCTCCTATGTGCTAAGCATCATGTGTATTTCAATTCCATGCTTTAACTTGTCATGTTTGGGTGCTTTAGCTATATTAAATCTTTCTCCAAAGTGGTGATCCTGATGTTAATGTGCTGGTGTTGCTGAAACTGTTATTTTGTTGCAACTTCGGTCGACGAGTGTGTCGCGACCGTTTATCGGAATTGATTGATTCCAATTGCATATTGTTAAGCATCATGTATAATTTCATTATATGTATTGCATAGTCATGATATGCTTGCTGGTCATATCGATTTTTAGCTCCAAAGTTGCTATGCTGCTGTTGTTAACAGCCACCTCTGATTTTCACTAAGTCTGTTACTTTGCGATGCCATGTTGTTTCCTTAATATCTTTTGATCTATGATGCCTTTTTGCATGATTCTTTTTGCCATGCCTTCCCTGTCATGTCTAATTTATTTCCATGTCATTTGTGAGCATGTTTGCATTGATTATCCTGTTTTTGCATTGCTCTAAAGTGTGCTTCGTGATGTTGGCAGTTTGTGCCCGTAACTTGTTTTGCTTATATCTTTTTAACCGTAACTCCGTTTGGGGTGTTCTTTATATGTAACTTGATTAGTTTTTCGTGTACTTTGTGTTTGTGCTATTGTTTTCTGTTGTTAACCAACCTAAAAATATGGTTTAGGGCAGAACAGTACCAAATCCTTTAATTGTCGTGCGGCACTTAGTGTTATGCCATGTTTAGGTTGTGCCTCACTTCAATTGACTAGCATAGATAGTTTACTTTGTGATTCACCTCTTGCCATGTTTGTGTGCTATGCCATGCTTTCTTGAGTTGCCATGTTAATAACCGTTGGTTGATCACCTGTAGCTAAGCAACTTGAACCACCGTAAACGTGCGGTATCGTCGTGTGTGACGAGTACTCCACTTAAATTGTTAGTAACTGCTCTCGACGGTAGGTGCGATGTCTCGTGTTGCCTTCTTGTTGTTGCTTGCTCATGTTTGCTTCGTAGTAATAGATGCTTGCTCGTTGATTGCTTTCTAGTGTTTACCCTCTTGTGTGCTCCCGCGGGTACCTCTCGGAGACGATGCGAGCTTGCGATCGACTACACCTTCGGAACCCGACTTATCAACAGGCAAGGACTATACATTACTTATGATCCATTCTATTTTAACCAGAGGTTTGCATGCTAGTCTAGGTTAACTTCGATGTTTGATCGTACCACATGTTTACAGCCTCTTTCAAACCGATACAGCCATGTCCCTTCCCATCAAACCTTGTACTGCTATGTTACTGTTGCTCGTTTCTCAGCCCCTGCTTAGTATGCATGCTTAGGATGCTACGATGTGACCCTGTTACTCCTTGGTTTGGGATATCACATTATTATATTGTTGTTGATGATATGATTATTATTAATGTTGACTATATTCGACGAAGGATGGAAGGTCTAGGCTATCCCGCCCCGACGCTTTGTTCCATTCGAGTCACCTAGGATCCGAGTTCCGGGTATTGGTTTTAAGACTGAGCGTGCCTAAACGCGTGTGGGATTTTATGGGGTCAACTTTTCTTACCTACCTAGCTTCAAGTATTTGTAGTGGTGGCCCAAGCTGATTTACCATTTGAAACTGAGTGTGTGCTGGTCGTACGCCAGTTGTTTACAAACCAACCTGGACCAGTGAGGACTTAGTTCCCTTGCTGGCCCACTTTGTCCGGCTGAGGACCCGGTGTCCCATGTGTGATTAACCGGCTATCCAAACCCGCGACAGACGGTAGAGACCTGATCGAGAGCGCGACCGGCTCCTGAGATGGATGTCGACTCACCGGGGGCCACCCGGATTTGTTCGTTGTTAGTTAGAGGGACCTGTCATTTCGGATCTCTTGGAACTAAATCATAAAATGGTTTCCTGTGATGGGTAGCAACTGAGAGTGATGGACGTGCGTGCGGAGCCTTGTAATGGGCAGTTGGTACACCCCTGCAGGGTTAAATCTTTTCGAGAAGTCGTGTCCACGGTTATGGACGACTTGAGACCTACTCCTTGTTCATAGACAACAACAGCTGAGATAATCTTAATATAACTTGATCAATGTGTGCGTGTGCCTTGACTGCTTATTCTTCGTCGGGATGCGAAGAGGAGGACAAGGATAGGATAGGCGTTATGCTTGCGTAATTAGTTGACAGCAAGACTTGTTGGAGGCGATTCCTCATCGAATGCTTGGCTTCTTATCTAATTCTTTAGATCGTTAGCCACTTCGTAAATGCTAGTGCGGCAGCAACCTCACCACTTACCCTTCCTTACCGTAAACTACTAGTTATCCTAGAATGACGAGTGATGAAGTCCTTGCTGGGTCAGATGACCACTACAGTTGGATGCTGAGTACCTCTATACTCATGATACTACCCTCAAACTCTTTTCAGGGTTCTGATCGACAACAGGTATGGTGATCGACGTTTCACGTGGAGACTCGACGACGACTAGTTAGGCGGATCCCGGCGGAGGGCCTGGACCCGTGTGGTTATGGGATCGATGCTTTTCTCTTTGCCAGTAGGCTTTTGATTGTAGTCTATACTCATACATGTATCTTCCGCTGATGTATTGTATTTAAGGCAGTTGTATGCCGATTGTATGAGATGTTGTATCCTTGTATCTGTAATGTTGTGATATCATGTTGGAAATCCGGGGCATATGACTTCGTCATATGTCGCGGTGGGACCGATATGTGCTTCGTCCCCGGATCTGGATGGAAACATCTAGATCTGGAACAGTACCGCATTTCGGGCCTTAAAACTTGGTATCAGAGCCTTACCGACCGTAGGATCCCTTCTCTGCCAAAGTTGAGTCTAGACAAAAACTAATTTGTAGCTACTAAGTTAGTTATCGGAGAGTAGGAATCTTTTTACTCCTTACCCTTGCCCTGGTCAGGACAAGTGTCGTAAGTGTTTTTAACTTCTCTCTCATCCCTTTCAAACTCTAGGATCTCGAGAGTGTGGAGTTTCGGAACCGTTACAATGCCTTGCTTGCAGCGTATTGTCTCGATTCCGAGCTCAGGAGGGAATTCCTGTAGTACCGTTAGCTTCTCCGATTTTGGGTATCATCTGGGTCATCCATTGCCATCCCTCCTTTTACCGGTGTTTTTACGACTTGCGTCGAAAATCACTATCCCTCGGTCTGGTTTTCCCGATCGTTCTTCCTCTTGTCACTGACGGTTTCGTTTTTCCGACGATGTCGTCTCTCTGCGGAAATTTATCTCGACAGAAGTTCGACGTCGACATGGAGCAGAGTCCCTTGTTGGTGGTGTTGAAGATGACGACTCTTTTCTCTCCCCCGGATCGTCCTGGATCTCGGGACGAGATCCCTTGTTGGTGGTGTTGTATTGTAACAGCCCAGTTTTTGAAAAATTAAAAAATTTGTTTTCGGTGTGCATGGTTTGTTTGTCTGATTTGTTTGCAGTGTTTGCATCCCTGATTTATCGATCGGCGATTATTTTCCCCCCTCTTATCTCGTATCGGACGGAGACCGACCCTTGCCACCCTGACACTCGACCTTTGCGACACCGGGTTTCACCCGATCACCGTCGCGAAAAACGCACGAGACCAGCCGCAGCCAACGGAACGAAAACCCCGTTTAATAATTAAACGGGATATTTTTATAGCGCGCCGGAAAGTGTTCTCGGAACGGTTCCAGTGCGAGGTGAATGCCTCCGGCTCGACGCGCTGATCGCGCAGTTCGAAGTTTTACCCGAATCGGAGGTCCTACGGACCCCCGGCGGTCAGAAACGTGAGCACCGCGCGCGCGAGAGAAAAGGCGGAGATGTTTTCGCAAACTGCCAGCCACCGGGGCTATATAAAGACCACCACTCTCCCACCCCTTTTCTAGGGTTTCCCTAGCACAAATTGCAGCCACCACCCTCACAATAGCCCCCATTTTCGCATTTTGCCCATTTTTGTAGCAAAACCCTAGCCAGATCCATCCTGGACCGTCAGATCTCGCGATCCGACGGCCCAGGGAGCACCCCACCTACCCACCTCTCTCTCTCTCTCCTACCTCCAGCCCGAGCGTCGCCGCCTGCCCGTGGAGCCACGCCGCCGCCTCCATTCCGGCCAGGGAGCCGTCGGCGACTCCTTCTCCCCTGCCCGCGCCTCTCCTCTTCCACCTCACCTCCCCTCTCCTCCCTCTCACCCTTCTCCTCTTCCACTCGCAGGCCCGCACCAGGAGGCCAGCCGCCGGCCGCCATGGATCGGGAGGTCCCGAGCTCGGGCTCCCTCGCCGCCGCCAGGCCACGGCCCCGCCTGGAACCGGCGGCCCGACCTCCGCCGCCTCCGGACCCGCCAACCCCGCCTCCCAAGACACTCGCCGGAGCCCATCCCCTCGCCGCCGGCGCGGCCAGCCGCCGTTGCCGCTGCTCGGCTTGGGTGCGCTGCGAGGCAGCCGCCAGCCACCGGGTGGGCCGGTCCAGCCCACAGGCGCCTCCGGGCCCACGCGCGCCTCAGTGGCCCAAGCCACCAGCCAGCCAGGCCAGTTGGGCCGGCCCAACAGTGAGGTCCAGCCAGGCCGCCCCTTGTTTTTTTCCCCTGCTGTTTTTTTTTCTAAGTCCCTGTTAAGTACTGCTGTTAGCCGTTTTGCGAGTAGATTAACGAGTGATCCGTAGCTCGGATCGCGTTACGCCCAAAATATGGATTGCTCAGTTTTACGTGCTCTAGCGTTCGTATGTAGAAAGTTTTTCCATTTGAGCTCATCTTGATTGTGTAATTGTGTGCTAAACAGGGCATCAGGCCGTTAAACTGCTACTTTTTCCTGTTAAGTGCTGCTGTTTATATTTTGTTGCAACTTTGCATGATGATTGTGACTCATCCATGAGGCCTATTGCATTGATTCTTTCTCCTATGTGTTAAGCATCATGTGTACTTCAATTCCATGCTTTAACTTGTCATGTTTGGGTGCTTTAGCTATATTAAATCTTTCTCCAAAGTGGTGATCCTGATGTTAATGTGCTGGTGTTGCTGAAACTGTTATTTCGTTGCAACTTCCGTCGACGAGTGTGTCGCGACCGTTTATCGGAATTGATTGATTCCAATTGCATATTGTTAAGCATCATGTCTACTTTCATCATATGTATTGCATAGTCATGATATGCTTGCTGGTCATATAGATTTTTAGCTCCAAAGTTGCTATGCTGTTGTTGTTGACAACCACCTCTGATTTTCACTAAGTCTGTTACTTTGCGATGCCATGTTGTTTGCTTAATATCTTTTGATCTATGATGCCTTTTTGCATGATCCTTTTTTCCATGCCTTCCCTGTCATGTCTACTTTATTTCCATGTCATTTGTGAGCATGTTTGCATTGATTATCCTGTTTGTGCATTGCTCTAAAGTGTGCTTCGTGATGTTGGCAGTTTGTGCCCGTAACTTGTTTTGCTTATATCTTTTTAACCGTAACTCCGTTTGGGGTGTTCTTTATATGTAACTTGATTAGTTTTTCGTGTACTTTGTGTTTGTGTTATTGTTTGCTGTTGTTAACCAACCTAAAAATATGGTTTAGGGCAGAACAGTACCAAATCCTTTAATTGTCGTGCGGCACTTAGTGTTATGCCATGTTTAGGTTGTGCCTCACTTAAATTGACTAGCATAGATAGTTTACTTTGTGCTTCACCTCTTTCCATGTTTGTGTGCTATGCCATGCTTGCTTGAGTTTCCATGTTAATAACCGTTGGTTGATCACCTGTAGCTAAGCAACTTGAACCAACGTAAACGTGCGGTATCGTCGTGTGTGACGAGTACTCCACTTAAATTGTTAGTAACCGCTCCCGACGGTAGGTGCGATGTCTCGTGTTGCCTTCTTGTTGTTGCTTGCTCGTGTTTGCTTCGTAGTAATAGATGCTTGCTCGTTGATTGCTTTCCAGTGTTTACCCTCTTGTGTGCTCCCGTGGGTACCTCTCGGAGACGATGCGAGCTTGCGATCGACTACACCTTCGGAACCCGACTTATCAACAGGCAAGGAGTATACATTACTTATGATCCATTCTATTTCAACCTGCGGTTTGCATGCTAGTCTAGGTTAGGTTCGATGTTTGATCCTACCACATGTTTACAGCCTCTTTCAAACCGATACAGCCATGTGCCTTCCCAGCAAACCTTGTACTGCTATGTTACTGTTGCTCGTTGCTCAGCCCCTGCTTAGTATGCATGCTTAGGATGCTACGATGTTACCCTGTTACTCCTTGGTTTGGGATATCACATTATTATATTGTTGTTGATGATATGATTATTATTAATGTTGACTATATTCGACGAAGGATGGAAGGTCTAGGCTATCCCGCCCCGACGCTTCGTTCCATTCGAGTCACCTAGGATCCGAGTTCTGGGTACTGGTTTTAAGACTGAGCGTGCCTAACCGCGTGTGGGATTTTATGGGGTCCCCTTTTCTTACCTACCTAGCTTCAAGCATTTCTAGTGGTGGCCCAAGTTGATTTACCATTAGAAACCGTGTGTGTGCTGGTCGTACGCCAGTTGTTTACAAACCAACCTGGACCAGTGAGGACTTAGTTCCCTTGCTGGCCCACTTTGTCCGGCTGAGGACCCGGTGTCCCATGTGTGATTAACCGGCTATCCAAACCTGCAACAGACGGTAGAGACCTGATCGAGAGCGCGGCCGGCTCCTGAGATGGATGTCGACTCACCGGGGGCCACCCGGATTTGTTCGTTGTTAGTTAGAGGGACCTGTCGTTTCGGATATCTTGGAACTAAATCATAAAATGGTTGCCTGTGATGGGTAGCAACTGAGAGTGATGGACATGCGTGCGGAGCCTTGTAATGGGCAGTTGGTACACCCCTGCAGGGTTAAATCTTTTCGAGAAGCCGTGTCCACGGTTATGGACGACTTGAGACCTACTCCTTGTTCATAGACAACAACAGCTGATATAATCTTCATATAACTTGATCAATGTGTGCGTGTGCCTTGACTGCTTCTTCTTCGTCGGGATGCGAAGAGGAGGAAAAGGATAGGATAGGTGTTATGCTTGCGTAATTAGTTGACAGCAAGACTTGTTGGAGGCGATTCCTCATCGAATGCTTGGCTTCTTATCTTATTCTTTAGATCGTTAGCCACTTCATAAATGCTAGTGCGGCAGCAACCTCACCACTTACCCTTCCTTACCGTAAACTACTAGTTGTCTTAGAATGACGAGTGATGAAGTCCTTGATGGGTCAGATGACCACTACAGTTGGATGCTGAGTACCTCTGTACTCATGATACTACCCCCAAACTCTTTTCAGGGTTCTGATCGACAACAGGTATGGTGATCGACGTTTCACGTGGAGACTCGACGACGACTAGTTAGGCGGATCCCGGCGGAGGGCCTGGACCCGTGTGGTTATGGGATCGATGCTTTTCTCTTTGCCAGTAGGCTTTTGATTGTAGTCTGTACTCAAACATGTATCTTCCGCTGATGTATTGTATTTAAGGCAGTTGTATGCCGATTGTATGAGATGTTGTATCCTTGTATCTGTAATGTTGTGATATCATGTTGGAAATCCGGGGCATATGACTTCGTCATATGTCGCGGTGGGACCGATATGTGCTTCGTCCCCGGATCTGGATGGAAACATCTAGATCTGGAACAGTACCGCATAAAGGGCTCCCAATCATCATATATCTCCAACATTTCTTTCTTGTTAGACTTAAGTTCTTTTACTTTCCCCAAATCTAGAGCATCTAGTCTTTTTTCAATAGTGGCAAGTCTATCTATGACAGTATCAATACTACGATCATAAACAAAATAACTAGATAGACTATGCAAAATCTCAAGAGCCCTATCTTCATCACACTCTAGAAAATCTCCTTCAGCTATAATGTCAAGAGAGTGTTTACACCACTTAAAAAGACCATGGTAAAAATTTCTAAGCACAACCTTTATAGATATCCAAGGCATGATTCTTTTATGTGCTTCAGAAATTCTGTCCCATGCCTTCTTCATATTTTCTCCATCCCTTTTACGGAAATCGAGAACTTCCGATTCCCGCAAAGAACCTAGCCTAACATGTTCATCTAAACAAGAAGGACTACTAACAGCAAGATAAATAATTTTTTTGTAAATTTTGGTAAAAGACACAAAGATAAAAACTGAAAGATAAACTAACAAGACTAAAAAACAAAGGTAAAGGGTAGTGTGCAACTCCCCTATCTTAGCACTTGGAGTCCCCGGCAACGGCACCAGAAATACTCTTGCTTATTGGCTTCTCGCCGTTCGTTGGTTACCCCAAGTGAAGGTTTGAGATGTAGTGCAGCAACAGTTTTCCCTCGGTGAAGACACCAAGGTTTGTCTCCAGTAGGACTCCAGAGATGATAAGTAGGTGTCAGCGGCGCAACTGACGCAGACCTGCACACGGACACAGATAACTTTGTTCCCAACGAAGTTCAGAGAGGTTGTCAATCTCTCCGGTCTTGTTGTTCACAAATGATAAAACGCAAGGGATAATGATAACTACTTGAAAATAAATGCCGAAAAGTAAATATAGCTTGGAAACAATAATGAGGATATGGACCGGGATACGTGATGTTCACTAGTGATGTCTCTCTCCCAAAAGACGATAAAACTGCTATGCGAGGTAAACAAATTACAGAAGGGCAATTGACAGGATTATGAACGCACCGCAATGCTAACTATGCTACAAAAGAAAGGAAGAGGTTCAAAAGCACAGGCAGTACGCCAAGGTAAGTAGACCGAAATCCATCTGCATCTACTACTAATCATCCACCTTGATATATCTATCCAGAACATCTCGCTGGTATTAAGTTGCGAGCCCCACCCAAAGTGTAAACCCAAAGCAACAGACAACTGCATTAAAAAGAACTCTGCGTAAAGTAAACAATCCTTGTAACCGCGGTTACAAGCACCGTTGTTTTCCCCCTTGTGGCAACAACACATCCCCTAGACTCATGTTTCTGTCACTCAAGCGTGTCATCGGGGGGCATGAACCCACAATCTAGCACAACGTTCCCTCTTGGAGTCACTACCTACTACTTGGCCAAAGCAATAAACAGCAACGGAGAACATGCAAGAATTACTTAGGAACAAAAATATAAGAGATAAAAACCAAATATATTACTCTATCATGATCTGAACATAATCTCATAATCCATCAGATCCCTCCAAACTCAACATAGCAACAGCAGAAATATTACAAAGGTGCCTCGATCATGTAGGGCAGCTGACGAGGTCTAAACAATGAAGATCAAAGAGGGGAGGAGAACATCACATAGCTACTGATCACGGACCCATGGTCCAAGGAAAACTACTCACGAGACATCCGGGGAGCATCCATGGTGGAGAGGAGACTCCCGGAGGTCAATCCTCCCTCCGGGAGGGTGCCAGGAAGAGGTCTTCTGGTGCTCCCGATCTTGGAAGCGCGGCGGCGGCGGAACAGAGGCGAGTTCGCGGAATAGGGTTCTGCTTCTGGAGTTTTCCCGTGACGGGGGATAAATAGGCGAAGGGGGGCAGCCAGAGGTGGACCAGGGGCCCCAGGCGCCCCCTAGCCCCCTGGCTCCCCTCTGGCCCCTCCCGGGCTCTTCTCGAAGCTTCCGTCACGCTGATTTTTTATCTGAATTTTCCCGAATTTTTCTGGCACTTTTTATATTGGGGAAAACTGAAATAGAAAAACAGCAGAAAACAGGAACTGGCACTGGGGTGCATTGAGTTAATAGGTTAGTCCAAATATGATCAAAAGTGTATGAAAGTGTATCTAGATCATAGCAATATCACACAAAACATGCATGGAGCAAGCAGAAATTATAGATACGTTTTGAACGTATCACCTGCATATTATTGAGTCCCTTCCAATCGTGCCTTTTCTAGTCAGTATCCCCTCATACCGCGATTCAGGTAGACCAATCTTCTTAAGGCCAGGAATGAAGTCGACACAAAACCCAATGACATCCTCTGTTTAGAACTCCCATGAACCTCTCAAAGGGGAACATATTGTGTAGAAATACGGGGCCCAGAATGAAAATCTCGTCGACTAGATGAACTAGGACGTGCGTCATTATATTGAAGAAGGATGGTGGGAACACCAGCTCGAAACTGACAAGACATTGCGCCACATCACTCCTTAGCCTTGGTAGGATTTCTGGATCGATCACCTTCTGAGAGATTGCATTGAGAAATGCACATAGCTTAACAATGGCTAATCGAACGTTTTCCGGTAGAAGCCCCCTCAATGCAACCGGAAGCAGTTGTGTCATAATCATGTGGAAGTCATGAGACTTTGGTTGTGAAACTTTTTCTCGGCCATATTTATTATTCCCTTTATATTCGACGAGAAGCCAGACGGGACCTTCATACTGAGCAGGCATTCAAAGAAGATTTCCTTCTCTTCTTTGGTAAGAGCGTAGCTGGCAGGACCTTCATACTGCTTTGGAGGCATGCCGTCTTTTTCGTGCAAACGTTGCAGGTCCTCCCGTGCCTCCGGTGTATCTTTTGTCTTCCCATACAAGCCCAAGAAGCCTAGCAGGTTCACGCAAAGGTTATTCTTCACGTGCATCACGTCGATTGAAGAGCGGACATCTAGGTGTTTCCAGTAGGGTAGGTCCCAAAATATAGATTTCTTCTTCCACATGGGTGCGCGTCCCTCGTCATCATTCGGAACAGATAGTCCGCCGGGACCCTTTCCAAATATTACGTGTAAATCATTGACCATAGCAAGTACGTGATCACCGCTACGCATGGCGGGCTTCTTCCGGTGATCTGCCTTGCCTTTGAAATGCTTGCCTTTCTTACGACATTGATGGTTGGTCAGAAGAAATCGACGATGCCCTAGGTACACATTCTTCCTGCATTTGTCCAGGTATATACTTTCGGTGTCAGCTAAACAGTGCGTGCATGCGTGGTATCCCTTGTTTGTCTGTCCTGAAAGGTTACTGAGAGCAGGCCAATCATTGATGGTTACAAACAGCAACGCATGCAGGTCAAATTCCTCCTGTTTGTGCTCATCCCACACACGTACACCATTTCCATTCCACAGCTGTAAAAGTTCTTCAACTAATGGCCTTAGGTACACATCAATGTCGTTGCCGGGTTGCTTAGGGCCTTGGATGAGAACTGGCATCATAATGAACTTCCGCTTCATGCACACCCAAGGAGGAAGGTTATACATACATAGAGTCACGGGCCAGGTGTTGTGATTGCTCCTCTGCTCCTCGAAAGGATTAATGCCATCCGCGCTTAAACCAAACCATACGTTCCTTGGTTCATCTCCAAACTCAGCCCGGTACTTTCTCTCGATTTTTCTCCACTACGACCCATCAGCGGGGTGTCTCAAATTCCCGTCTTTCTTACGGTCTTCATTGTGCCATCGCATCAACTTGGCATGCTCTTTGTTCATGAACAGACGTTTCAACCGTGGTATTATAGGAGCATACCACATAACTTTGGCAGGAACCCTCTTCCTGGGGGGCTCGCCGTCAACATCACCAGGGTCATCTCGTCTGATCTTATACCGCAATGCACCGCATACCGGGCATGCGTTCAAATCCTCATACGCACCGCGGTAGAGGATGCAGTCATTAGGGCATGCATGTATCTTCTGCACCTCCAATCCTAGAGGGCATACGACCTTCTTTGCTGCGTATGTATTGTCGGGCAATTCGTTATCCTTTGGAAGCCTCTTCTTAAATATTTTCAGTACATCCTCAAATCCCTTGTCAGGTATATCATACTTTGCCTTCCACTGCAGCAATTCCAGTACGGTAACTCTCTTTGTGTTGCCATCTTCGCAATTGGGGTACAACCCTTTTTTGTGATCCTCTAACATCCGATCGAACTTCAGCTTCTCCTTTTCACTTTCACATTGTCTCCTTGCATCAACAATGACCCGGCGGAGATCATCATCGGGCACATCGTCCGGTTCCTCTTGATCTTCAGCTTCCCCCGTTGCAGCATCACCGTATTCAGGGGGCACATAGTTGTCATCGTACTCTTCTTCTTCGTCGTCTTCCATCGTAACCCCTATTTCTCCGTGCTTGGTCCAAACATTATAGTGTGGCATGAATCCCTTATAAAGCAGGTGGGCGTGAATGGTTTTCCGGTCAGAGTAAGACTTCGTATTCCCACATATAGAGCATGGGCAACACATAAAACCATTATGTTTGTTTTCCTCAGCCACTTCGAGAAAATCATGCACGCCCTCAATGTACTCGGAGGTGTGTCTGTCACCGTACATCCATTGCTGGTTCATCTGCGTGCATTAAGTGTGTCAAAAACCATTACAGAACATCATGAATATATAAGTGACCAAATTAATAGAAGTTCATCATCACATTAAAACCAAAGTACATACATAGTTCTCATTGAACAACATATAGCTCTCCAGAGCATCTAATTAAACCATACATTGAAACTATGTAAAACATTTCAATGCAACAACAAATGCGATCATAATCGCAACCAAGGTAATAATTGATCCAACGGCATAATGATACCAAGCCTCGCTATGAATGGCATATTTTCTAAGCTTTCTAATCTTCAAGCGCATTGCATCCATCTTGATCTTGTGACCTTCTACGACATCCGCAACATGCAACTCCAATATCATCTTCTCTTCTTCAACTCTTTTCTTCTTTTCTTCAACTCTTTTTAATTTTTCTTTTAAATACTCGTTTTCTTCTTCAACTAAATTTAACCTCTCGACAAGAGGGTCGTATGTAATATCCGGTTCACATACCTCCTAGATAAATACATCTATGTCAAGTTGGTGTCGGCATAATTATCATAAAAACTAAATGAAACAAATAATTATAAAAGATAATATATAACACATCCAAATCATAGAGAGGACGAGGGCCGACGGGGGCGGATACCAAAACCATCGCACTATATAATAACAAGCAATAATACAATTAAGAAAATTAGACAATTATCTATTTAATCATACAAGTAAGAATTTTTCTTTTCTTTTATAAAGAAGATAAGAACAAGAGGCTCACCACGGTGCTGCCGGCGACGAGATCGGCGCGGGCGATCGACGGTGGTGAAGACGGGGATGGGACGTGACGGACCGCTAAATCTGGACAAATCTTAAGAAAAATGGAGCTTGGAAGTCGAGTTTGGAGAGGAGAAAGCTTAAGTAGTGTGGCTCGGGCATTTCATCGAACACCTCATGTGCATAAGAGGTGAGCTAGAGCACCACAAAGCCCTCTCCTCGCCGGCCAAGAAAAAACAGAGCAGTGTTGTGCTCTGTTCGCGGGCTAGGGGTATATATAGCGAAATCATTGGTCCCGATTCGTTTCTGGAACCGGGACTAAAGACCACCCTTTACTCCCGGTTCCAGCTACGAACCGGGACGCCAGGAGCGAGGCCCATTCGTCCCGGTTCGTGTCTGGAACCGGGACTAATGGGTCCAGACGAACCGGGACCAAGGCCCCACGAGGCCCGGCCGCCCTCCTGGGCGCACGAACCGGGACGTATGCCCTCATGAGTCCCGGTTCGTAACTGAACCGGGACTAATGGGCTGGCCAGGCCTGAACCAAAGCCTTGTTTTCTACTAGTGGTACCAAGCCAATCGTATGGTAAAGAAGTAACGATGTTTTATCAATATAATGGTTAGGTGTAATCCCAGCTCTGGATCCTAAAGTGGAGTCATGTTTTGCAAAAGGCTCATGTATAAGCATGCCTACAGCCTCCAGGACCCTAACAAGTCATGCCTTTGTTTATAACTTTATTCGACAAACAAACAAGCAACATTACACACAGCAGATTGTATTCTTCACTGATAAAAATTCTGTTATCACAAAAATCGAAAAGAACAGATACATACTGCAAACTGCACATCATTACCATCATAAGAGTGGACACCAACAATTATACACTGCAAATTTCACAAGGAGCTTCAAATACCAAGAGATTTATTTTACACTGTGTACATCAAATTATTTTATACAACGACAACTCAAATCACTAGCCAGACACTACGGCATAGCACGCATACGCCGACGGCCGGAAACCGTCGGCGTAGAGCCAAATGCCGTCGGCGTAGGCCTACGCTGAGGGACGCCGTCGGCGTATCACCGTTGGCTTAGGTTTTCCTCGAGTTAGCCTCCGATGCCGTCGGCGTACCATTGTCGTCGGCGTAGAAATATACGCCGACGGCCAGGCCGTCGGCGTATGCTATGTGGGGTCCACGCAGAGACTAACGGTCGTTTGGCCTGGTGGTCAGCTACGCCGACGGCCTGGCCGTAGGTATATCCTCGTTTGAAAAAATATATATTTTTTCGTATTTTTTTAAGAAAAAATTATTTATTTATATTTTTATTGCTACGTCGACGGCCTGGCCTTAGGCGTAACCCCGTTTGAATTTTTTTTAATCAAACTTTTCTTTTAATTTTAAAAATTATTAATTATTTTTTTATTTCTACGTCGACGGCATGGCCATAGGCGTATCCCCGTTTGAAAAAAATAATTGTTTTTATTTTTTTTAATCTAAGATCATTATGGTTAATCTCAAGTCAAATTGACCTTCATGGTCAAACTTCCCCAAGGGTCACCCATCCTCACACTACTCTAGGCCCAGCACGCTTAACTTCTTAGTTCCATTCAACACATATCCCAACTCGCTTAACAAACACTTGTTGATATATTTATCATATCAATTCTATTAAATCTTGTTGATGACTAGGACCTTGTTGATGTCTATGGTGTGATGAAATTTTGAAAAAAAAAATCAAACTTCCCGATCGGTTACCTATTATATTTTGAACATTTTTAAATTATTTTTTTGAAAAAAAATATTTCTTTTTAATTTTTAAAATCCACTTTTCATTTTCCAAGTGACAAAAGTAGGGGTTTTTTGTGAACATTTTACCAAATATTTAATGTAAACTTGAACCACTTTATTTTTATTTACAATTGACCAAAGTTTTCATGTAATATGTTTTTTATATAACTCTTTTCAAAACGACAAATTTCGCAAATTCAGCTGGAACGGGGTCAAATTTGAACTACATGTGCTTGATAGTTTGCTATTTATTTTTTGAAAAAATTATTTCTAGATACACAAGTATTCATTTCATCACGGATCCACCAAGATTTTTGTAAGATTCCACCCCTATCTATTACCGGTCATGCCCTCCGTTTTGACCACTTTTTAAAATCGATAAAAATAATTCAAAAAAATGTAAAACCTTCGCGTTGCATCCTAATTTATGTCTTAGTAACCATAAAAAATAACAAACTTAGAATAAGGCAAATATCTTATAAAAGCCTTTTCAAAATGAGCTATCAAGTATGAAGATTCATGACTTTCAAGCCAAATGACCGATGTTATAGTTAGTTTCAAATGATAGTTTCCCAAATGATCTAATATTTTGTACATGTGTATATTATACTAGACAACAAGTTTACCAAAGGAAATTTTTATTTTCTTTGCACGAAAAATCCATTTTTCATTTTCCGAATGACAAAAGTAGGGTTTTTTTGTGAAGGATCTACCAAATATTTGATGTCAACTTGAACCATTTTATTTTTGTGAAATACTAGACCATATTTTATTTACAATTGATCAAAGTTTCCATGTAATATGTTTTTTATATACCTCTTCTTGAAAAGACAAATTTTCGTAGATTTAATTGGAACGGGGTCAAATTTGAACTACATGTGCTTGATAATTTGCTCTTTATGTTTTCAAAAAATCATTTCTAGATACACAATGAGTCTTTTTATCAGGAATCCACCAAGATTTTTGTAAGATTCCACCCCTATCTATTTTTGTAAGATCCCTCCGTTTTGACCACTTTTTGAAATCGACAAAAATAATTCAAAAAATAAAAAAAAATGTAAAACCTTCGCTTTGAAATCCCCGTTTGAATTTTTTTATTTTTTTCAATTTTTTTATATTTTTTATAATTTTTTAGTTATTATTTTTTTTTATTTTTTTTTTATTTATACGCCGACGGCCTGGCCGTAGGCGTATCCCTATTTGAAATTTTTTTAATTTTTTTCCAATTTTTTTTAGTTATTATTTTTATTTTGTAGGAAAAAAAATACGCCGAGGGCATTGCCGTCGGCGTAGGTCCATTTGAATATTTTTATTTTTTTTATTTTTCTTTCAAACTTCTTTTAGTTATTATTTTTATGTTGTAGGAAAAAATACGCCGAGGGCATTGCCGTCGGCGTAGGTCCATTTGAATATATATTTTTTCAAAAAAAGTTTAGTTATTTTTTTTGTTTTGTAGGGAAAAAATACGCCGAGGGCATTGCCGTCGGTGTAGGTCTTGTGTCGTTAGGTTGTCTGACGCCGTTGCATGTTTGGTTTTTACGCCGACGGCTTTCTTACGTCGATGGTGGCCGTCGGCGTAGCTTCACCTACGCCGACGGTCACGCAGGTACCTTCCCATCCTCAAGATCTACGTCGACAGCCCCGATATTTGGCCGTCGGCGTAGCGGACGGCCGTAGGCGTTTGTGGCCTGTCCCGTAGTGAGATGTGCAAACTACAAAATTTCTTCCTTATCCTTGGCACGTGGCTCTTCTGTCTTCCTTTGCGGTTATGCTAACCCTCTGAAGAATTATAGCTTGCACATGTATTAGCACAGGAGTTCAAATCAGTGGCAAGAAGTATCCTTTGTAGTCACTGTTGGGGATGTGTTCCTTAGCACACTCTTGTGTCAGTCTAGCCTCATGTGAAGATGCAGCCAGCAGGTGGCCATGGACGGAGGGCCGGTGGGAAGCGACGCAACGAGCAGAGGAGCTGCCGGCTGCGCCTCAAGGACGAGATACCAGGGCATCGAGGAACCCTGTCGTGGACGACGGAGAGAGCAGCGGGGACGGCGGCCATGGCTGCGGTTGCGGCGAGCGAGCCGGAGCACCGGACGGAGTCAATGGGACGGAATCGGCGGGGCGGCGAGCGAGTGGGAGAAAGAAAGGGGACTTGGGATCTAGGGTTAAGTGACCTACGTGCTTTGAGATTCCGTTTTACCATGTGTCCACGGCTGGAAAGGGTCTCATGACCGTTGCGTGCGATCCAGGTCGCATATGATTTTTTTTCCTTAAATTGAAGGCTCTTTTTGATGGGATGTGGGCTAAAATCACTGTTTTGACCTTTTGTGTGGAAATTCAAGATTTCACCTCGGTTCAAAATTATTTCATGATCTGATCTTTTTGCTATCGCCGTAGTATTTGGCAGTAAGTTAACACTAACTACTGCTAAAATCGACGGCGGTAAGATTTAACTGTACTGTTAGATCCATTTGCTATAAAAAAAATACCCTATCATCAAAGGTCTTCGCGGTATGCCATTATACCCTACGTTGCATGAACCGCATCAAGCACTCACTAGTTCAGCCGCACTGCTACCTTGTACATGCATGTACGCATTGTTTGCTTCTACATGAATGTGGGATGGATTGATCTGCTTGTACATGCATGTGTGCAGTGTTTGCTTGTACATGAGCGTGGGAATGTGGGATGCATATGATCTGGCGGTAGCCAGTTTTATTCTGGGCACAGCCGGCCGGCCATTGGAGCATGCTAATGCTTTATCTAATCATATATTATATGCGAATGCATGTACACTAGTACACGGTCAGAACAAACAATATTATGAATCATGTATTTTTCACGTGATTGGTAAACTAATCATCACTATACCAAATTCACTAGTTGCCTACGGCCACCATCTGGTCGGCTAAATAAAAGTTGTAGACATACCTCCATCTATGTCGTCGGTGGTCGTAGGCATAGCTTTGGCCGTAGGCAAACAGGGCCCCAACGGTCGGCATAGCTCTACCCGTCGGCATATATGCAACGTGACACATGAGCTACCGGTCGGCTAACGGCGTTGGAGCTATGCCGACGGCTTTACCGTCGGCAAAAATTATTATTATTATTTTAATTAAATGTTTTTTAATATTCAATTTTAGTTATTTAAATGTAAACATATGCAAATTATATATCAATTTTGGGTAGAAATTCCATAGACTATGAATATCCACTTTGTTTCTGTTTTTGGATATGTTACTTTTGCAGATAGGTCCTTATAGTTTATGAAAATCACAAGTAATTCATACCTGCATGGATTTTGACAAATTTTATATGTTTATGGATCAAAATCTTGCAAGGATTCTGTTGGAATACTATATTTTTAAATTTACATAGACTAAAATAATAGAACAAGCAGTTAGTGTTCACGTCAAAACGAGCACAACGTGAGGCAATGTTAGGCGTGACCGGCGATAGCTAGTGGTGCAATCTTGCAAAACTCTTGGTGGATCTCTGATTAAATGACTATTTGTATACCTAGAAATGATTTTTTGAAAAAATAAAGAGCAAACTATCAAGCACTTGTAGTTCAAATTTCACCCCGTTCCAACCGAATCGACGACAATTTGTCTTTTTCAGAAGAGGTGTATATCAAATATTTTACATGGAAAGTTTGGTCAATTGTTAATAAAATATGGTCTAATATATTACATAAATGGATTGGTTCAAATTAACATCAAATATTTGGTAAATCCTTCACAAAAAAACCCTACTTTCGGCACTCGGAAAATGAAAAATGGATTTTTCGTGGAACGAAAATGAAAACTTCCTTTGGCAAACTTGTTGTCCATTCAAATATACACACATATGAAAAATATGAGATCGTTTTGGAAAAATATCCTTTGAAACTAGCTATAACATCGGCCATTTGCCATGAAAGTCATGAATATTCATACTCGATAACTCATTTTGCGAAGACTTTTTTAATATATTTGCATTATTTCAAGTTTGTTGGTTTGTATGGTTACTAGGACATAAATTAGGATGCAAAACGAAGATTTTATTTTTTTTTATTTTTTTTAATTGTTTAAGCACCGATTTCAAAATCCGGTCAAAACGGGGGAGGGGGGCATGACCGGTGATAGTTAGGGGTGGAATCTTGCAATACTCTTGGTGGATCTATTGTGAAATGCCTACTTGTATACCTAGAAATGATTTTTTGAAAAAATAAAGAGCAAACTATCAAGCACTTGTAGTTCAAATTTCACCCCGTTCCATCTGAATCGACGACATTTGTCTTTTTCAGGAGTGGTGTATAACAAACATTTTACAATGAAAGTTTGGTCAATTGTTAATAAAATATGGTCTAGTATATTAAAAAAAATGGATTGGTTCAAATTGACAACAAATATTTGATAGATCCTTCACAAAAAGACCCTACTTTCGACAATCGGAAAATGAAAAATGGATTTTTCGTGCAACGGAAATGAAAACTTCCTTTGGAAAACTTGTTGACCATTACAATATGCACACTTTTGCATAAAATGAGATCATTTGGGAAAAATATCCTTTGAAACTAGCACTAACATTGGTAATTTGACTTGAAAACCATGAACCTTAATACTCGATAGCTCATTTTGAGAAGACTTTTTTTTAGTATTTGCATTATTCCAAGTTTTGTATGGATACTAGGACATAGATTAGGATGCAACACAAAGGTTTTACATTTTTTTATTTTTTTTGGAATTATTCTTGTCGATTTCAAAATGCGGTCAAATCGGAGGGAGGGGGGCACGACCGGTGATAGCTAGGGGTGGAATCTTGCAAAACTCTTGATGGATCTCTAATGAAATGACTACTTGTATACTTATAAATGATTTTTTGAAAAAATAAAGAAACAAACTATCAAGCACTTGTAGTTCAAATTTCACCCCGTTCCAGCTGAATGGGCGGCATTTTGTCTTTTTTAGGAGAGGTGTATAACAAACATTTTTCATAGAAAGTTTGGCCAATTGTTAATAAAATATGGTCTACTATATTAAAAAATGGAATGGTTCAAATTCACACCAAATATTTGGTAGCTTCTTCACAAAACAACCCTATTTGGCACTGAGAAAATGAAAAATGATATTTTCTTGCAAAGAAAATGAAACTTCTTTTGGCAAACTTGTTGGCCAGTACAATATACACACATATGCAGAATAGAATTTCCAATTATGTCAAACAATCATTTTCCTTTTGAGAATGTTTTTGAACAAACATAAGAACAATGAATTTGTAGAGTTATTATTTATTTGAAAATGCAAACAAGGTCTATACAATGTAAAATTCGACATGGTATTGGTTTATGATTACAAGAAGCTGTGGAAATTTTTTGAACTTTTTTACTAAATTTTAACCTAGCTATTTTATCTAAGTAAATGGGATAAAGAAACACAAAAAATGCTTATTTTCTATTGGTCCAACGCTCCTCTCGCGGATCAGTGATGTGGCAGGGCAATAACCCCCACCACGCACGATCTGTAGAGCTGCCCCACCCTCACGTGGTCTCCTGCTTATCCTCTCGTCTCTGCGCTGCACCGTGGACGCAACCTCCTCCTTTCCTCACCGTGGGCCACGCCCCCTTCGCCGAGGGCACGCCTCCCACGCCATGGCCGCACTCTCCACGCCGTCGCCACACCCCAGCCGCACACTCCTCGCCGTCGCCACGCCCTAGTCGCGATGTGGCCGCACCTCGCCGTGGCAGCGCCGCAACTTGTCGTGGCCGTGCGGCAGCTCGCCGTGGCCGCACCGCACCTCGCAGTGGCCGCGTGGCAGCTCACTGTGGCCGCGCCGCACCTCGTCGTTGCCGCGCCCGACATTGTCGTGCTCGAGCTCACGACGTACCGCAGACGCCCACACCCAGGTGGCCGCGCCCACGCCCAGACGCGTCATCGTCGTGCTCGTGCTCGCAGATGCGCCGTGGCCGCGCCCACGCCCGGATGCCCACACCCAGGTGGCCTTGCCGTGGCCGCACCCTCCAGTCGCTCACGAGCTCCTGCGCCCGGGCATCTCCGCCGCTCCGTCCGGCGGGCGGGATTCTCCGCCGCTACCTGCCCGCTCCACCCTCCGCCATGGTCGCAAGCCTCGCCTCCCGGCCTCCCCGGCGACCCCTCCGTCCCCTCCGCCCGCAAGCCCCGACGACTCCCCTACCCCGCCTCGCCTCCCGGCCTCCCCGGCGACCCCTTCGTCCCCTCCGCCCGCAAGCCTCGCCTCCCGGCGACCCCTCCGTCCCCTCCTCCTGCAAGCCCCCTCCTCTTCCCTCACGAGCTCCGGGCAGGCGAGCAGAGGTGCTTCAGGCGACCAGCACGGGATGGAGTTGTGTTGTGGCTGCGCCTCGCCACACCCAGCCTTGCACAACACCCCAGCCGCGCGCCATGGCCTTTCTCCAGCCGCAGCCGAATAAAACCGAAAACAACCCAAGTTTTTTGTTTTTTAGGGGTGAAAGGCTGAAAGCCGACCCAGGCGCCCAGCCCACCCAGCCACCAGGCAGGCAGCCAACCCAACTTAAGGTCACACACACGACATGTGATTCACAACCTTAGCCAGACGCCGCACTCGGGAACACAGCGTGAGGGAGAGCCAGGCAGCCACAGGGAGGGAGAGCCAGCGGCCGCGCATCTTGCGCCGTCTCGGAGTCCTCGGCGTCGTTGGCCTCGGCGCGACGTCGTCGACCTCCTCATCGGCCGTTGCTCCCGTCACGCCCGTCTCGCCGGTCGTCGCGCCTGTCCCGCCCGTCTCAGCCCTTGTTGACGCTGCTCAGTGGTTGTTGTCGCCGCTTGGGCAGCTATCTCCGCGTCACTCTCCTCCACGGCATGGGATCTGGGAATCCCCTACCTTTGCTCGGCAGCCGCCGCTGCTTGATTTCCTGCCGCCGCTGGTCATACAGCTGCCGGTTTGTATCTTCGGTTAAGGATAACGAATGTCTCTCTAGCATTGGTATTTTTTCCAATTTGCTAATGCAAGGGCAAAATAGAATTTTCATATCACACATAACATTTTATGGCTAAAACTGAAAAAATATCATAAAGAAAACGAAATGAAGTTTAGATGTCAAACAAGAATAAAGAAAAATTTAGGACCATAAAAGGAAGCAGATTTTAAAAACAGGTCAAATAAGAAATTTTCTCATAAAGGTATTCCTTGAAACTTCAAAATCGCGTCAACTTTGGTTATTTTGGTTATTACCGAAACCGAACCGATAACAAGTAGTTATTACCGAAACCGAACAGTATCTATATATAAACCGTATAAACCGAAGTATAAAAACCATATAAACTGAAACTGTATAAACCGAATCGAATCGAACCGAAAAAACCGAATGCACAGGCTGATCCATGGTTCCATGTTAATTAAAAAAAATTATGGATGGGCTTTAAAAAAAACTACAACTGGGCATACTATACTGTGGCGAAGCCACGTGCTGTTTTTTATATATTTTTTGTATACATCTATGCCGACGGCATTGCCGTAGGCATAGCTCCTGGTCAGGGTCTCCCGAAAGCTGCCACGTGTCCATATATGTCGACGACATTGCCTTAGGCATACCTCCTGGCCAGGGTCTCCCGGAAGCTGCCACGTGTCCATATATGCCAACGGCATTGCCGTAGGCATAGCTCAGTTGCCGACGGCTTTTCGAGGTTTGCTGACGTACAAGACCACGACGGCCATAAGCCGACGGTGACCGTCGGCATAGCCTATGCCGACGGTTTTCTGAGCTATGCCTACGGCTTTTGTCGTAGGCAACTAAGCAGTTTGGCGTAGTGCATACATGCACTACAGTACTAGTACTAATATAGGTAAATAGTGTACATGCAGATGCACTAATTATATACATATACTTTTTCATACATAATATTATATATTAGTATAAAATTATACCTATATTACATTTTTTCTTTGACACATTTTACATACAGAGATTATTAAAGGAAGAAAAAAGATATCACACATATTATTTATCATTTAAATAGATGTATTTACCACTAAAATACATCTAGATACAACCGTTTGAGCGACAAATAGTATGAACGAACATAGTTATATTTTTATATCACGCTCTTAAATGGATATACTTAGCACTGAAATACATCTAAATATTTCCGTTTAAGCGACAAGTAACGAACGTAGTTATATTTTTATATCATGCTCTCAAATGAATGTATTTAACAAGGAAATACATCTAAATACATCCGTTTAGCGATAAATAACATAAATCGGTGTAGTAGCATTTTATTATCATAGTTATACATATAATTATGTTTTAAAATCATAATTGCAACAACTATCAAGCATCATTTGCAATCAAAGGTAGTTGATAAATGGAGAAATTATTTTATATTTACAATGGTGCACGTACCATGCATGTATATCTCTGCTAGGAATAGTACCCCTACTACTAGCCTCCTTCTTCACCGTCAGAGCTTGGAGCCTAGTAGCAGGTTTATCATCGACTGTGACTGATTTGACTTCTTATGTTTAAACAGAATACAATGAAACCTATACATGATATGACCAATGCCACAACTATGCATGTTGCACAGCCTATCGCTAGGGTCTTCAACGGTAGGGTTGAGTACCGCCAAAGATCATTAGCGCAGTTAAATTCTACCGCCAGAAATTATGATGGTAGTATGCTTTTTATTTTAGAATAGTACGTACGAGGAAAGGAGCCAATTAAACTCGAGGACACACAAACTAGCTGTTTGCTTCATCTTAAACCGACTTTAGACATGCAATATTCATGCAAGGTCATTGGCATATTGAAAACGTAAATAACTTAATTGTTGGACCTTATAAATTGAGCTTGTATTCAGTCTCAGTCCAGAGAACTTCGTCGATGTAGTCATATAGCAAATGACATGTTATGTTGTGTCATTTATGAGTTAGGATATTAGAGGAGAACTGAGAAGTTACACTTCTCTCATATCTGACGTCCATAGTTTTGGATATGTTGCAGATGAATCCACTCAGAGCATCGACAATGTGTATTTTTATGCCTTCAAAAATGCCTTTAAACTTATAGAGATTGCCTCCATACATTGCATGGAGCTGCATGTAGCAAAAAATCCTTGGCTTCGCCTCCAAATTGAGAGAGCGATTCCAAGATTTATTTCTAATTCAAATAATCATATGTTCCTACATGTCATCATTTTTTTATGATCCTTCCAGCTGAAAAGTGAATGTCATATATTTTTTATTAATTTTTGTGGGACTACTCTAAAGGCTGCACTCACATGTTATACACTGCAACCTTTTTTGATCAACCTTCAAAAGCAGCAATGTGACCCCCAATATAGAGGCAATGCTGCCTCCAAACACTTTGGGTGCCCTCATATGACTGTGAACCTATGCTCATCCGTCGTCGGGTTATTTATTGGCATGAATGTACCCCTCCTACCTTTGAGGTCGGCCGATGAGTCGACAAACAGGTGACTCGTGGTGCTGCCCTTGAAGTTGTCATCATTCCTAAAGCATGATGCCACGTAATAGTAGAAACGGTTATCCAGTTAGAACGAGCCTCGTCAAAACCAATAACGCCGAACATGCCTTCAATGACTCTCTTTTGAGCCCGAAGGTGATGGTCACCATCTCCAACCTAATTGTGATTACATCAACTCCGAGGTTTCCGACTAATGTCTTCGACTGCATCGTAGGTTCGTAGCATGTGTGTGTGTGTTGGGGCTCACACACCAACCAATGTGCTCGGTGGCCACGAGAACTTCTTTGTCCACGTTAAGGTGTGGATCATGCGTGATTGGGTGATGACATTGCACGAGGCGCGATTGGGTTATGGCGTAGTACGACTGGTTCCACAAAAGCTCAGTATTGTTAGTCTTTTGAGAGGATCGTCAGGAGAATTGTGGCTGATATGGAATGATGAGCTCCAAGTTTCTATTTATAGTGCCACTTTTTACATAATTTTAGCTTATGCTTTCCATAGGCCCTCAGGTATTGTGTTTGGTTTAGCGTGCATCTACGATGACCCTTACCACCGCCAAACAAAAGCTATCTGGGATCAGATTACCAATTGTTGTATGGTAACATAGGCAAGTCGATGATATGTATGGGTGTTATGAATGACATCATATATGATATTGACAAGTGTGATGAGTGTCGTTTATCTAGTATAAAGATTGTACTAGTTTAGTATAAAATGAGCGACACTTACTATGGATCAGAAGAAGTGTATTATTGCTTTTATTTACAAAAAATTGAAATGGTGTTGTATCTGCGCTGTATTGGCAAAATAATTTGTTGCACAATTAACTCTGAATTTTCGTCAATTGCCAAATTCTGGGGCAATATATGCACATGACTACGGTGCAGTAGCGCAAAGGTAAGCCCAGAAGAGCGGGCTTATGAGCCATCCATCAGGCGCAGTTCATCTCTCAAGCCAACCCTCATGTCAGCAGCACAGTTTGTGTGTATGCGAGCAGGCAGTAGTATGAGAGGAGAAGAAACAATCGAGCTCAAGGACACACCCTGCTTGCTTCCTTTTGCATGTTAAACCGACTTTAGGCATGTAATGTTCATGCATGCATGATCAATTGCGTAATGAGAGCATGAATAACTCATCTGTTTGCCCTATAAATAAAGATGCTATCGATATCAGTTCAGAGATATAAGATTCATCCATGTAGTGGCCGTATAGCAAATGGCATGCATATTTATCTATTTCATCTGTGAATTAGGATATTAGAAGACAACTGAAATGGTGAGCATCGTTCTAACCATCAAATTCCTTCCATACCAGGTGTAGTGCCAATCAATGTCCGGCCATATTGATATGCAACCCACCAGAAAATAGAGATCGAGAAGCAACTCTGAGAGGTGACCAAGCATAGCAGCCTCGTACAGCCTTGAATCTATCACCCCTCCACCGGGTTAATTTTGTCGTGGGTGTTTCTATCACCTGAGGTCGGTCAACGAGCCGACAATGAGATGATTCGTGGCGTTGATGCCGAGACCAGTAACATCTGACGGGACTCCAAAATTTTGTGGCTAGATGCATTTGGTCTCTGTAATACTTCAAAAGTGATGTTTAGTTGTTCCTCTGGTCTTAACGTTATCGCATCCACTCTGAAACCGGGAAAGGCTCTTCTTCATGGATTGTGCGCGGGCTGGGAGGCACGGTACCAGGATGGGAAATCAAAGGGGACGGCAAGTGGCAGTTGGTATTCTGCGTCAAGACCACGTGGTCAGGGGACGGCAAGGGGTCGTTGCCGCTAGCTTGGATCAGCTTGCACTATTGGTCAAGCAATACACTTCACATGCACCGCATGGCCTAGTCCACGGTGCAGTAGCGCTAGGTAAAACTCAGACTAGCACTATACTTCATAATTGTTGTTTTTCCATCACAGTAATTCCACGACAAATAAATACATTATATTTTAAATTCGAATTTGTAAGTGGTAAAATTTTAATTTTAATTTCAAATTCGGACATACCAAGCACCACAAGTTCTAGCGCATACCTCATGATATTATCATAGAACCTAATGCATAGTTCATGAGTCATGATACAACGGGAAAGCATCGGGTGCCAGGGGCAGCAGATGCACCGGGCAGGTGTCGCGTTCCAACTGGTGTGCATCATAACGACCACACGCCACTTTTCACTGTATATATCGAATGAAACGAGTGTCTACATCGGTCTATCCGATGACTTTTGAGCATATTTTGGCGACCGTTGCGTCCAGGAACATTGTTGTTGTATGTGTGCTGACGCTCGTGGTATTCTTGTTCAACGCGGCCAATTATCAGGTTTAGGCTTAGGTACGTAGCTTAGCAGGGTTTGGACTTTCTCACCTACGCCACCACCACCTCTGCCATTAATCATATGTCCAAGGTGATCGAGGCTCGTACTCGGTAGAATTGACGACGGATAAAACATGTTTGGAAAGCATATAGAACCGATAAAAAACTGACAAAGAACTAAATATGTTTCCAATTTATACACCCAACTTTTCAAGCGATAGAACTGACAAATAACTAACCATGTTTTTTTAACATGGAACACATAGTGAAATTGAATCTACCTGCAGCATGTACTACTACTTGTACCTTAATTGATCAAGTTGTTAAGCAAACAATATGTGTCATTGATAATATTGTAAGTTGTCAAATCTAGTAACCATTGATAATTTTAGAAAATCATTTTTAGGGTTCGGATCACAAGTTGAGAACACGTGCACAGTCTAAATTAGGCATTTCTTAGGTTATCATGATATTGTGTAGAGTCTAGAAGACATTAAGGTCTTATGACCATGTTACTACATGTTGTCCATTTTGACTTTCTACTACCAATCAATCCTGACAAACTAAAAGCTAGCATATGGACTATGCGTGTATGTTCACACAACATGTTCATGACATTATAGACTGGTTCCATCCATGGCTCATGCATGTACACCGTTCGTGTAGTTGTGGTGGTGAAATTACCACGCAAAGTCAAAATGGCCCAATCCATGCAGGCAGCAGGCCCTCAAACCGAGGTAAAAGAAATAAGCCAAAAGTCAAAATTGCGTAGCACATGCTGCCCCCTGCAATGCAGAAAACATGGATATGAGGCTCGTAACGATACATGTATTGCTAATTTCCGTTCTAACTATTGTGTTGCACATGTTTTATGGCACGGATCCCGATGGAGAAACTAATGGTGAGATAGTCAGGATCTTGTGCCGCCGTGTCCAATACGTCCACTCTGATACAACCATGATCATGCCTAGTTGCCTAGCCGCAGTTGCGGGTTAGGGTCTCCAACGCTGATCCTTAAAACGGACACCATGTCCATCCGCAGATTCGAGGATCGGTCGATGAACACTAATGCGGGAGCCGGTCATCCAACCTTTGTCACATTCGTTTGTTAAAGTTTAGCAGAAATCCAGCAAATTCGCACAAATTCAGACATAATTCGTTCAAATTCGGATATAATACATAAATCGAATGCATTTCAAGCAAACCGAATGATTTTCAAAAAAATTCGATCAAATACACGATTTTAACCTAATCTAAAACTATGTGCCTGCTGTGAGGGGCCGTCGTACTTTTCGCTAGCTCTGGTGCCCCCGGAGGCGAAGAAGCTTCTGTGCAACTGGTAACCGACCGGCGTGGCAGACCGATCGTCTGCACCAATGACTCTCATCCGCCATGTCTATGTCCTCATGTTGATCATCGCGGCACCGTACCCCCGACCAAGAAACTAAATAGACGACAATGAGCCCGCCAAGATTGGAATAAATGGGAGCGGAGAAGTGGTGGCCGGCCTTAATTGGATACAAGCTAGCGCGCAGCCCTTCGGTGAGGAGAGGCGTTACCCGTAATCGCAGCCTACGCCACTGCTACACCATCTTGTTGAGGAGATCTGATGTCCGCAGTCATTGTTGATTGACCAACAAACCGGTCACTATCCCACAAGAGCCTAGAGCTCGCCGTCATGGAGGAGGTGGAGTAAGAAGAAAGGGAAACAAGCAGTGTGTGGTGTGTTTCACGGTCATGTGAGGGTTCGTATAAATAGCTAGCACCGTTTAGGGGAGCGAACCAACCGGTTTTAATGCGGGATGCCTGAGTGGATTTCTCGATCGCCACTTGTTTAATGTTAAAGAGAAGCATCAAAGTTTTCGTATGAGGAAGAAATGCAGCTAAACGTGAGAAATACATGGAGACATGCCCAATGTAACATGGAAATGCAGAATAGTCTTTGGTGCATCTTTGCTTATTACCTTCTCCTACTCAGTGATCCCATGTAGCTACGTAGCTTTAGTACAATAAGTAACCAAAAGAAAATTCCTTTGCTAATTCACACATGAGGCAATTCTTGCAATGCAGTCTCAAAAAAATTATATCTTATACAATAGAGATTGCTACAATTTATCATGCTACGATCAAATGGCGGTGTTTTCACAAGTTTATTATGCCAGCTTCATATAGTTTGTGCTGGCCAAGTAGAAAGATACATTGCTACTTTTGCTTTTGGAGTTGGAAAATATGGAGTCGGACAAAAGGGACACAAAGAATCTTTTCTTACCGTAGGGTCACCGTTTTCTTACGTTATGGACGCATTATTTTTTTAACGTTTGCTAACGGCGTGCCATTTCCTTACATTGGGTTGACGTTTTTTTACGATGGTCGTTAGAAGAAACAACATTGCTGAAAACTCACTCAGGGGATGGCTCGGGGTGGTGTGCCTGATCGTTTTGGTCGAAGAATAACAATTCTTCATAATGGATGATGAATAGTTCAACCCTATATATACATTACCTATGTTGAGCCCGTCATTCGAAGAAGTATCACACACATGTGATCAACCTATTGCCATACATCATTTTAGACATGTTATATTCACTGCAATGTAGTCAACCATATGTTGTTTCATATTGAAATTTGGAGGCTGGCGTGAATTTGTTTTTAACAGGAAACTAAACTATGTAGCAAAATTAGTTTTGGGCTAAATGAGGAACTAATATACAACATAATAAAACAAATAATGCAATATCAGTGTTTTGTAATTTGGAAACCTGCTTGTACTTTGTGGTCCTTTTTATTAGTAATCTTAGATGTGGTCAGGGTTATTAGAGATTTGTTGATTGAAGTGGATGTGTGTATATGCATATGTAAATGGATATTTATTACTACTAGTAGTAACTTAGCAATGAAAAATGTATTTTGGGCTAAATCAGGTCTCAGACATGGTACTTGAGCTAATATGCACCATAATCAGATAAATCTATTTTGAAAGACATTTTCAACATATGGGGTATATTTTAAATTTTCACCACAAGCTACAGCTCGTCATCCATGCTAAAAGCATTTGCAAAGTAGACTCTTTGATACAACTCAATCTTCTTCACAGCTTTTACTGTCTCGAGTTTCTTTTTAATAAACAGCAACCCAAACAAACAGGGCCTAGTATACCCCTTGCCCTCCATATATAAAGCACTAAATAGTTTCATCAACCACACCATGACTCACGGCGTACATACACATGTGTATATAACCATCACTGTGTGAGTGATTCTCTTCATGCTTTGTGGATCATTGGGCTTCATCACGTAATTTTTTTTCTCCTACACCCTTTAATAGCAATAATGCAATAAAGAAGAGATATAAAATGACAGGCTAGGTTAGCTTGAGAATAGGAGACACAAGGAATGAAAAACTTCGGATAAAACCAAGAAAACTTGGTCAAACGAGTGATGATTCAACATCATGCCATTCATTGCTCTTCAATGATAAGCATCAAAGTTTTTGTATGAGGAAGAAATGTAGGAAGACAGGACGTCCATTTGGAGATATGTGCAATGTAACTAGGAAATCATAATCAGCATGTAGTAGAAAATAGAGATCTTGCTCGACACGAAACAAGTGTTGCCGCATGATGTCAAGACGTTGCACTCCGCTCCATCGTCATCTCTTCCCATTGGCGCCGGCGGCAAGCCCCTCCGACTACCACGCACGCCTGAGGTGCCCGGCCGCATGCTCCGACTTGTCAGGAGTGGTTCCTCACATCCATCGCCATGTCTTCCACCACATCCCCGAGTCCTGCATATTCACCTCGCTACTCAATATTTGCGTGGCGCGTGGGCCAACATGTATGCAATGTATCACCAGCCTGATGACGCCCCCAGGGTCTTTGACAATATTCTTCATGTTTCCTGGAGCGTCCTTGTTGCAGGGTGCGGCCCGCATCGTCTCTAATTGTCTGTGTTGCTCGATCATGCTGAAGCCTTGGTGCTTTGTGGCCTGCCACGAGGTGCACGCTTTTGAGGTACGCAGTGGCTTTGGTGATCCCATGAACGTATTCACGGTGATCTTTTGACGTGTACCGCAAGTGCGGGGAGGTGTTTGGTCAGATGCTAGGAAATAACCGTGCCCTGGAATGGCGCAGTTTCTCGATAGCCAAAGTGAGAAGCTCATGGAATGGCTCAATCACGCACATCTCTTGGCACAACAATTAAGATAAGGAAGAATCTCTGTAAGGACTCATGCAATGCAATCAAGCTAAATTCTCTAGTTACAAGGCGGGAAATAATCATGAGAGGTATTCGACAATTTCGCTATGTGAATGATAGTAAATGTTCATGTCGTAACTACTGGTAGTGAAGTGTTGAAAACGGTCCAAATATAGATTTTCAAATGAGACTATTTCACAGTACTAATATACAAGTAATACTGTAAGATTTTACTATCACACTATCGAGTGAACTTAACTAATTGGAACATATAATAAAGTACTTTTTGAGTTTTATCTGCGGCGCACATCGTGTGACCATATCATGCTAGAAATGATTTTAAATTATTGATGATCAGACTTTAGGGATGTCAATTAATTTTGAATGATCTTGTACCATGCTTCGTTACAGGTCTAGAACTAGTTTTTTTGTATCGACACTTCATGGCTAAGATTGTGAAGTACCAAATAACTCTTATGATTGGCTCACCCTTTCGGGAAACATACTGTAGAGCTCAGTCCATTATATTTATATTTTAATAAATTTAAAGGTTATGATGCTCCTACCTTCATGTATAGTAGTTCACATGGAAACTATTCACCATGGAAAACACTGCTATTTTATTCTTTTTTGGGATTAGATAATGTACATGAGGAGGTCAAATTGTCTTAAATGTTGGATTTCAAACTGCCATCTTTCCATATTAGTCCCCCAGCTATTTTTACCATCACACACCCTGGCTACCAAATCTAGAAAATCATTCGTTTCAAACCATTATAATTTGAAAGAGCAATATTTTTGTTTCCAACGTGAGCCGTGTCATTGGAATCAATAAGAAGAGGAGTATGGTGAGACAACCCCCTTGGTAACGCGCGCACCATTACCACATGACATTTTTTCCCACTCCACGCTAGTAAGAACTCGATCCAACTTCTCATATGTCGGATTCTCTAGATTATTAGACCAACTATAGTATCTACAAGTGAGAGAAATATCCCTCAGGTCTAGACTTTCAATACAAGCTATGATTCAACGCCACACCATATGTTGCTCTCCAACAAGAAGCATCATAGTTTTTGTATGAGGAAGAAATGTAGCAAGACAAAAGAAATACTTGGATATATATGGAATGTAACTTGGAAATTCAGAATAGTATTTCATGCATCTTTGTTTATTACCTTCTCTAAGATTGAACTCAGTGATTATTCCAGGTACCTACAGGGCTTTAGTATGGTAAGTAACCAAAAGACAAGTCCTTCGTGAATTCAAACATGGGACAACTCTTACAATGTAGTCTCACAAGATTTATTTCTTATGCAATACAGATTGCTACAATTTATCATGCTACAATCAAATGGCGGTGCTTTGAAATTTTTTATGTTGGCTTCATATATTTTACGTTGGCCAAGAAGAAAGTTACATTACCAATTTTGATTTTGGGGTTGGAAAATGTGGGGTCTGTTGGAAGGGACACAAAGAACGTTTTCTTATGCTAGGGTCATAGTTTTTTTACTCTACGGTGACATTATTTGTCACGTTGGTGGGTGGACTCAATGGGGGTGTTCCATTTTCTTACGTTGGGCTGATTCATTTTTTTACGGTGGTGGTTAGCAAAAACAAAATTGCAGAAAACTCACAGCCCTAAGACACCCCTTGCCCTCCATATATAAACCACTAAATAGTTTCATCAACCGCACCATAACTCACAACTTACATACACATGTGTGTGTGTGTATATATATATATATATATATATATATATACACACACACACACACACACACATACATACACACGCAACAATCAGTGTGAGTGATTCTCTACGTGCTTTGTGGATCATTGGGCTTCACCAAATAACAAAATTGCTCCTACACCCTTTAATAGAAACTATGCAAGAAAGAAGAGATATAAAGCGAGAGGCTATCTTAGCTTGAGAATAGGAGACACCAGGAACGAAACACTTTGGATAAAAGCAAGAAAACTTGCTCAAATGAGTTATACTTCAACACCACGCCATTCTGTGCTCTCGTATTAGAAGAATCAGAGTTTTTGTATGAGGAAGAAATGTAACAAGACATGAGAAATACATGGAGATATCTGCAATGTAAGTAGGAAATTATAATGAGCCCATTGTCAAAATAGCCATCTTGCTCGATACCAGTGATCATAGAATTGCCGCATGATGTCAAGACATTGCGCTTGTCTTCGTTGTCTTCTCCTCCCATGGCGGAAGGCCTCTCCGACCAACACGCGTGCCTGACGCCCACGCCTGCACGCTCCGACCTGCCAGGATCAATCCCTGCATCTATTCACCTCGCTACTCAATGTCTGTGTGATGGGCAGGCCAGCATGTACACGAAGTATCACCAGCGCGACGATGCGCCCAGGGTCTTCGACAATATGCCCCGTGTTACCTGGAGCATCTTTGTTGCAGGGTGCAGCCTGACTTTGTGAGGCTCGTCTCCAACTTTCTGTGTTGCCCGCTTGCGCTGAAGCCCTGGTGCTTTGGGGCCTGCCACGAGGTGCATGCTTTTGAGGTCAGTGGTGGCTTTAGTGAGCCCGTGAAGTACTCCACGGTGATCTTTGATGTGTAATGCATATGCAGGGAGGTGTTTGATCAGATGCCAAGCAAGATCTGTGTCGTTGAACGGCAAAGTTGATCGATACCCATAGTGAGAAGCTTCTAGAATGATGGATCATTCGCACACAGCTCTCGGTTCAACAATCAATCTATCTATCTATTATATACTAAAATAAAAATATGAAGTTATTGATAGAGACACCATATTGATCCACATCATCAAAATTATTTTGATAGCTGGATCTGTTATTTAATGGTTTAGATCTATCTAAAATTACGTAACAGTATAATTACACAAGAAAGGCATCGGTCCTTTAAATTAAAGTAAGACACGCACGTCTCTTTTTTGGGCTCTTTTCTACCAAGGGCGTGGTGACTTTGCCTCTTTTTTTTTACCTGCGACGTAGTTTAAAATACGAGCCCGGACAGAACATTTTTTCATAATGAAGTACATGTTCGTAGGGCTAAAAGTTGTCACTCCTTGGTTGCATTGTGTTACCGTAAATTTGTAGTGGCCTAAGCATACAATACAAGTCCAAAGATATTTTAGCTCTGCCATTAATTTCCTTGGGAAGATTTACCTTTCAATACATGTATCCAGCTCTAATTTTGTTTGTCTTCACCGAAAAAATTATTGTGTCGTTGTAGATTGTAGTATTGTTACCTCACGCTCAAGGAAAAACAATTACTATTTTTATACAACAATAAAACTCCTCTCAGCTACATACATATGAGCCCAAATATAAATTAAAATATGCTGCAAATTATGACAAAAACATGCAAAAGTATAATATTGCTTCCTCCGACAAATATTAGTTGTCGCTGAAACAAATGTATTAATTCAACATTGAAATATGTCTAGAAACATCCCTTTTAATGACAATTAATATGAATTGAAGGGAGAACATGAACATGGAAAAAACTACAGCAAAGAATGCAAATAATATAGTACATGAGCATGCCAAAAAAAATACTTAACTGTACCAAGAAAACAAACACAAAATATGACTAAAAATATGAACAACGGAAAATTTAAACTATGACAGTACTAGCCCTCGCATTTGCGAGGGCCACCTTGCTAGTTCAGATAAGGAAGAAACTCCTAGTCTGCAATGACTCAAACAGTTTAATCAAGCTAATGTATCTAGTGACAGGGCGGAGAATAATCATGAGAGATATTCAACGAGTTTACTATGTTAACGACAGTAAATGTTCATGTGGTGACTAATGGTAGTTCAGTGTTGAAAACAACTAGATAATATCCCGCGCGTTGCTGCGGATACACTTATTTATATTTCTAAAGAATTGTAACATAAATACATGAGCATATATCGAGTAATAGAGAAAGAGCTAAAAAAATAATCTTGTGCTAAGTATGTAGTGCTTTGTGGTAGCGAATCCCATGTGAGAGATGGAGGGCCTATGGGATAGTGAATGAAAAATGGAGATGCCATGTTTTTATCTTCCATGTCAAAAATATATAGTGGGGATGCAAGGTGAGTATAAAGAGGAAAAAATTATAGATTAATTGCATGCTTGCTGATATGGCATGATAGCTAAGTTGGCATGTGTGAATGACTTAATTGCATTGCTTAGTGGGACATTGAGGTGGACACCTTGCATGTTGAGAGAATTGGGAGCAACTTCTTAAGAATGTTAGATACGAGTATAGATTTAAAGATGATACTTCGCACTATTCGGTGAACTTATTAACTTGAATAATTGGAACACATATTGAGGTAATTGCTGAGTTCTATCTTTTTTTCGGATAAGGTACGGTGCTGAGTTCTATCTGTGGCAGACATTGTGTTACCATAGCACTCTGGAAATGATTTTATATTCTTGATGATCAAACTAATCGAGCAGCTAATGGAGTCAGAATGAGCTTGTACCACACTTTGTTACAGGTCTAGCACCTTCTTTTTTTTGTATCGACACTTCAGGCCTAAGATTATGAAACATGGATAATTCCTGAGGCATGACTACGTGCGCTCCTCCTCATATCACATGACACAATTGTCAACAAGCTTGCCGAGACCTTCAGATAGCGCTCCGACCACCATGACACGGCTGATCCAGTCACCCCTGCCGCAAGCATCAGACCACCCCTCTTATGATCTCCGTCTACCCTAACAATCCATCTTGGGTAATATGACCTCACCATCTTGAAGCCTTCATGAGCGAACTCTAGTGTACCTTTGGCTTGAATCATTAACCATGTGCTCCACTGCTACTCCCTTGACATCACATGACTATATCTGTAATCGTAGTCCCTTCTTTTCTTCATGATTGTAGGATCTCACGAAAATTAAAGTTCTTCCACAATCTTGATTATTTTCCTAACTTTCTGGGGTATCCGTTCAATGCTATCATACAAAAATCGTAACATCCCTGATAGCTTCTTCCCTGATCTACATGAAAGTAAATCACTCACATATTTGATGTCACATACTCCCTCCGTCACGGTTTAGAAGGCACACTTGGAAAACCTTTGGGACCAAGGTAGTCACTGATTGGTTGTGAGATTTAGCAGATGTAGCATCAATAAATGAGTGGAGCAGTAGTACTAATTACATTCACACCATGCATGCATCAACTCCATCCGGCGTGAGCAGCTAAGAATTGAGAGGGTGCATGTATACATGAATGGAGTAGTAGTACTAATTAATAGGAGTAATTGTCTTCGCGCCTTAAACCTTGTATATTATGGAAACGCACGCAAGTTTAACTGTGCCTTCTAAACCATGACGGAGGGAGTATAGGAGTTTTTTAACTCACATCCTTGCTATTGTTGATTACATATCAGATCTTGAAGAGTTTTTGTTAGTCAACCCGAGAAAAACCAACAGTTGTCTCATCCTTTGCCGGATAATCTTCTATATGCCTCACAACTTTAGCACACCACCTTCTTATGCAATTTTTCATCCGCACTTTGACTATTTTATTAGACTCAAATAATAAATTTAACCATTCTGTACAAAGATTGGAGACACTAACGACATTCTTTTTTATAACAGGAACATGCTGCAAGTTTTTTAGTCACATGATCTTTCTCGAAGTAAACTTCGGACCTACTGTGCCAGCACTACGAACAGAAACATGTGCGTCATTCCCCATCAGTACAAAACAATATTCGGTGGCTTGGTAAGCATAGAACAACGAAATATACACACATGAATATTTACACCTATGTCAATCCACCAATCAATGGACTAGCAAACTAAAAGTATCGTAAGTAAATTACCTTACCCATATGACCCACTATCATTGTCACTCATGGTCACGTTTCTCGAAGTTTATATTCTGTTAGACACGGTTTTTACCCTTGAACATAGTAAAATTCTTCTTCATCATATTGGCGCTAGAAGTTCCATCAGTCCCTTTCACATGTGAGCCTTGTGATGTTGAATTCTCTTCAACACTCGGATGATCGATTACAACCTCAACTAAGAATTCATGTCGTTGATGTTTCAGAGAAGCATCAAATCTCATCCAAGAAGGAGGGAGTTTAGCAATTGTGCATCCCGCGACAGACTTTTTAGGTACCTCACACTTCTAGAGTTGGATCTCCTTAGAAATGCATTTTATCTCATGAGCCTACTCCGGGACGCTTATCAACCAATATGTAATCATGGAGCTTCTCAATGGCATACGGCTTGCTTTCAGCATCAGTTGCGGAATTTTGCTTCAAACGCCTCCCACAAGTTCTTGGTAACCCACATATCTAGATATCCCTCAACTAGCTTGTCTCTGACTACACTCAGAATGGATTTGAAAAAGACGATGGTGGCCTCCTTAAACGCCTTCTCATGGTCAGGTTTAATCGTTCCACCAAGATTGCCACCAGCGACCCATAAGATATTCATTATTAAAAGACACAAGGTAGTATTTGTCTTCCATCGCTTAAAATTAGTACCTAAAAATGGGTTCGGTTTCAATGTGGTAGGGAAGCCTTGAATCAAAAATTGTCTACAAACATTAGGTTCTTGGATTGTTGGATAAATTAAAATAGAATTGGTTTAACCCATAAATAAATCATGATGATAGTGCTAACAGTATTCATCCCAAACTGATAGCTTAACATGTGAGCACGCACTATCCATAGATTAGATACATTTATGTAAAAAACTAGTACGAATAACATAGGAATAAATAGGAGATGGATGAATGGATCATATCCCCCAATAGTCCAGGTTAAATTCGTGGAAGTGGCACCATCATTGAGAGGAACAACAATGATTGTGGAAAAAAAATAAAGTGCATGCATATGTATCACTTCTCTTCTTAAGATCGAATAGCATAAGGAATACAAAATTTAATTATAAGGTCTCAACTTTCCTCCACTGGTGTGGTGAGATTAAACTTTTCACCATGTCATAAAATCCCACATGGACCTTTGATTAATTTCGAAAATTATTTTATATATGGGCCCAGGGCTCATCTATATTCAATAAATACAGAGTATTGGAAAGTCTATGTTATTGTCCAAAGTCTATGTTATTGTCCAATGTACCATATATGCCCTCTTGCATCTCCCACCTAGTTTATCAATAGGAAATGCTTTCATTTCGTAAAAAACAAAGGAACTCAAATCTTTACAACGTAACATTGATTACTGTAACTTCTTACATGTCGAGAAAGTTTATAATTAAGGGCCAATCGTGATGTGACTTAGCTTCCTTTTATGAAACCAATCATACTTCGAACTGGGCATTTGTTTCCTGTAAATCATTCGCAAGATAACAGGCGTTCAACAATAATGTTGTCGTAGGGGGTCATGAGGGCCATGTTTTCTAATAAGCATGTTTTTAGTCACTAAATTTTATGGATAGGTTGCTCAAACATCGTCAGCTCGACAGATGAAAAAATAACCAAGGATAAGTGTAGTTTATTTGGTTCGTCAAAAATTGTATTTTAGCTCCATCTTTGGATCACTGGTGTGTAGCCATTAATGTCAAGAGGCTTGTGGAAAAACTTGATCCTCCAGGATCATCATATTTGGAGTATAGTCAGTCGAATCCCGGAATGGATGGCGTCTTTGATGAGCAATTCGAGCTTGATTCGAAGATTATGTTGGTATTTCCACTTGTGAGGTATCCATTTTTTCTATGAACACCTATGGGAGATACGTACTGGGAATGGGATACTCGGAGTAGACCAAGCAAGTTGTCCTCTGACGTGTGTTGCTACGATGCAACATCGTTTCCCACTCTCCCAAAACCTGCAAAGAATCATGTGAAGTGTAACAGCCCAGTTTTCACAAAAAATAAAAATTTTGTTTTCGGTGTGAATTGTTTGATTGTCTGATTTGTTTGCGGTGTTTGCATCCCCGATTTATCGATCGGCGATTATTTTTCTCCCTCTTATCTCGTATCGGACGGAGACCGGCCTTTGCCACCCTGACACTCGACCTTTGCGACACCGGGTTTCGCCCGATCACCGTCGCGAAAACCGCACGAGACCAGCCGCAACCAACGGAACGAAAAACCCCGTTTAATAATTAAACGGGTTATTTTTATAGTGCGCCGGAAAGTGTTTTCAAAACGGTTCCAGCGCGAGGTGAACGCCGCCGGCTCGACGCACTGATCGCGCAGTTCGAAGTTTTACTCGAATCGGAGGTACTGCGGACCCCCGGCGATCAGAAACGTGAGCACCGCGTGCGAGAGAAAAACCAGTGATGTTTTTGCAAACTGCCAGCCACCGGGGCTATATAAAGACCACCACACTCCCACCCATTTCTAGGGTTTCCCTAGCACAATTTTGCAGCCACCCCCCTGAGAGTTGCCCAGATCTGGAAAATTGCCCAATTTGTCCTGGACCGTCAGATCCGGAGATCCGACGGCCCCGGAGGCCGCCACGTCAGCGCCCTGGACCCTCTCTCTCCCTCCACGCCATCTCCTCCCGTGGGCGCCCGAAGCCGCCGCCGCCTCTGCCCGAGGCCGCCGCCGGAGCCGGCCACCGGAGCTGCGCGCCCCTGCGGGTCCTCCTTCCCCTCGCGCCTCTCCTCTCCTTCTTCTCTCTCCTCTTCCCTCACTCCTCCCTCTCTTCTCTCCAGGACACCAGCGCCGAGCCGCCATGGCCATGGAGCTCCGAAGCTCCCCGACCGCCCCCTGGACCTCGCGTGCGCCGCCCTTGGACCTCGCCGGCGATGGAAACCGGCTGGATCCGCCGCCCTCCTCCCATGCGCGCCCCGTCCCCGCGCTCACTACCTCGCCGCCGTTCTCCTCGCTGGAGAACGAGCTCCTGCGCCGCCGCTGCGTCCAGCCGTCGGGACGAGGCACGGGAGCCGGCCAGGCCACCAACCGCCGCTGTGGGCCGGCAGCCCAGCGCCCCAGCCCAGCCAGCCCGAGCCGGCAGCCCAGGCCGCCCCCTCCAGATGGGTCGTGGCCCATGGGTGAGCCCCCCTCCGTTTTTTTTATTTGTTTTTTTTTCTCTGTTACCTGTTGGGCCCAGTAGCTTTCGGCCCGTTGCCCAGTTTTTTTTTCTCTGGGCTTATTAATTTAGCAGATTGTGTTTTTTTTGCGGTGCTTATAACTTTTCACCGGTAGCTCCGATGGAGACGCTTTCTACATGAAAGTTGCTCCGTTTTGCGCGTAGATTAATAAAATGTTGCTTGTTGTCATGTTTGAGCTTGTTTACTTGTTGTTTACCTGCTAATTACACTGCTTGCCACTGTAACCTGTAATTGCAATAACTTTTTAACCGTTGCTCTGTTTAAAATGTTCTTTATATGTAACTTGACTAGAATTGCATGTAGATTGTGTTTATGCTTCTTTTGCTTGCTAACAACAAATATAAAATTATGTTTAGGGCAGAACAGTACCAAATGCAATATTTATCGTGGGGTCCGCAATAGTTGGCATGTCTAGGAGTTCACCCCCACTTAAATTGACTAGCATAGGTAGTTTATTTATGCTTCACCTCTTGCCATGCTTCTGTGCTTTGCCATGTTAACAACCTTTGTTGATCACCTGTAGCTAAACAACTTGAACCACCGTAAATGTGCGGTATCATCGTGTGTGACGAGTACTCCACTTAACTTGTTAGTAACCGCTCTCGACGGTAGGTGCAATGTCTCGTGTTGCCTTCTTGTTGATGCTTTCTCGTGTTTTCCTCATAGTAATAGATGCTTGCTCGTTGATTGCTTTCCAGTGTTTCCTTCTTGTGTGCTTCCGCGGGTACCTCTCGGAGACGATGCGAGTTTGCGATCGACTACACCTTTGGAACCCGACTTATCAACAGGCAAGGACTATACATTACTTATGATCCATTCTATTTCAACCAGCGGTTTGCATGCTAGTATAGGTTAGCTTCGATGTTTGATCCTACCACATGTTTACAACCTCTTTCAAACCGATACAGCCATGTCCCCTCCCAGCAAACCATGTACTGCTATGTTACTTCTGCTCGTTGCTCAGCCCCTGCTTAGTATGCATGCTTAGGATGCTACGATGTTACCCTGTTACTCCTTGGGTTGGGATATCACATTATTATTATTGTTGTTGATGATATGATTATTATTAATGTTGACTATATTCGACGAAGGATGGAAGGTCTAGGCTATCCCGCCCCGACGCTTTGTTCCATTCGAGTCACCTAGGATCCGAGTTCCGGGTATTGGTTTTAAGACTGAGCGTGCCTAACCGCGTGTGGGATTTTATGGGGTCCCCTTTTCTTACCTACCTAGCTTCAAACATTTCTAGTGGTGGCCCAAGCTGATTTACCATTTGAAACCGTGTGTGTACTGGTCGGCCGCCAGTTGTTTTCAAACCACCCTGGACCAGTGAGGACTTAGTTCCCTTACTGGCCCACCTTGTCCGGCTGAGGACCCGGTTTCCCATGTGTGATTAACCGGCTATCCAAACCTGCGACAGACGGTTGAGACCAGATCGAGAACGCGGCCGGCTCCTGAGATGGATGTCGACTCACCGGGGGCCACCCGGATTTGTTCGTTGTTAGTTAGAGGGACCTGTCGTTTCGGATCTCTTGGAACTAAATCATAAAATGGTTGCCTATAATGGGTAGCAACTAAGAGAGATGGACGTGCGTGCGGAGCCTCGTAATGGGAAGTTGGTACACCCCTGCAGGGTTAAATATTTTCGAGAAGCCGTGTCCACGGTTATGGACGACTTGAGACCTACTCCTTGTTCATAGACAACAACAACTGAGATAATCTTAATATAATTTGATCAACGTGTGTGTGTGCCTTGACTGCTTCTTCTTCGTCGGGATGCGAAGAGGAGGACAAGGATAGGATATGTGTTATGCTTGCGACAGTAGTTGATAGCAAGACTTGTTGGAGGCGATTCCTCATCGAATGCTTGGCTTCTTACCTTACTCTCTAGATCGTTAGCCACTTCATAAATGCTAGTGCGGCAGCAACCTCACCACTTACCCCTTCCTTACCGTAAACTACTAGTTGTCCTAGAATGACGAGTGATGAAGTCCTTGCTGGGTCAGATGACCACTACAGTTGGATGCTAAGTACCTCTGTACTCATGATACTACCCCCAATCTCTTTTCAGGGTTCTCGATCGACAACAGGTATGGTGATCGACGTTTCACGTGGAGACTCGACGACGACTAGTTAGGCGGATCCCGGCGGAGGGCCTGGACCCGTGTGGTTATGAGAATCAATGTTTTCTCTTTGCCACTAGGCATTTGTTTGTAGTCTGTACCCAGACATGTATCTTCCGCTGTTGTATTGTATTTGAGGCAATTGTATGCCAATTGTAGTAGATGTTGTATCCTTGTATCTGTAATGTTGTGATATCATGTTGGAAATCCGGGGCATATGGCTTTGTCATATGTCGCGGTGGGACCGATATGTGCTTCGTCCCCAGATCTGGATGAAAACATCTAGATCTGAAACAGTACCGCATATCGGGCCTTACATGAAGTCAAGTAGGGGCAATAATGACATCTATATTGAAAAAATGCACAAAGACAATCGTGGCTTGTAGATCTCTAACACATGTTTCCTCCCCATTGCAATTTTTGATCGGACCTAAATAAATAAAATATCCAATTTTGAGGTTACCTTGACACATTAATATATGGTCCTAAAAATAGAAATAATGGGTGGGTTTGGTTAGGTGTGTGCATTACAAATATACAAAGACCATATGAAAACAACTATTTACCTAAAGTTCTTAAGATAAATAAACAAAAAGATTAAAACCTTTGACTTTCGCGCTTGAAGAGGAGAATAGTGTGGGAAGGTGGGATTTGCTTGACCTTGTTTTCGTCTCCTGCCACCAGTCGTCATGTCTCATGTGGCATCAAATCCTTTGACTATGGACATACTAATCAGTCAAGCCTGCTCGCCAACATGTCTACCTCCACACCTTCACTTCACTTCTCAAGCTCTGCCCACAAGATATCTTCATGTCGAGCTGCACATCAAGCACTTGCGGCAGGGATGTTTGCCAAAATATATTAGTTACTTAGGTGAGTTCATTCTCAAATCTGAAACCATCACCACAAGTCTAGAATAAATCAAAAGAAAAGGTGTCCCTTGCCCTCTATATATAAATATTTGATTAAGTTCTGTGAAAAACATCTCAATAAATGTACTAGTGATAAATAGTTTTACCAACCGTATCTTATATGACTTACAATTTATATAAGAGTATATATAAACGAGACAATCAGGGGGGTGGTTTCCTTCATGCTTCCTGGGCCGGTCATTGAGTTTTACCGCATAGCTATTGTAGTCTTTAATAGCAACATTGCAAGAAAGAAGAAACAGAAAAACAGATGTTAGAATAGGAGACACTAGGAATGTAAAACTTTGGATAAACCCAGAAAAACAAGCTGAAACAAGGAATGCTTCAACGCCACACCATTCTTTGCTTTCCATTAAAGAAATCCAAGGTTCATGTCTAAGTAGGAAATTTAGCAGTACATAGGTAAATCGTTCATATAAGTGCAATGTAACTTGTCGATCCTTCAGAAGATGTGATGCAATCATAGATCGGTGGCAGCAGACCATCCCATTTACCCCGGATCTAGTGCTCAATGGCACATCCCTGATATATTACTCACAACTTGGTAGATTTGGAAGCAACATAATGTCATCATCCTTAACAATTTTCAATCCAAGATTGCGATCTTGCTCGACATGATCAAGCCCTACCATAATTTTTTGGGTGGTTACTTCTTAAATGTGTAGCATTGCATTTTGGTGTGTTGAACCGATGAGAGCTTTGTACAAAACATTTTTCTCCATCTATCAATGCATTTGGACGTAAGTTTTTTATGGTTTATTAAAAAAAAGTAGTGAGGACATAATTCAAGAAAAGGGAAAAAGGAAAGATCTTAGCCTTGTCATCGTCTCCTCTGGCGGTGAGCAGGCCGCCTCTAACTACCACGCACTCCTGAGGTCTACGGCCGCATGCTCCAACCTACAGGAGCGGCTTGACGCATTCATCGCCATGTCTTCCTCCACTTCTCTGTCCTCCGCACATTCACCTTGCTTGCTCCTCAAACTCTTCGCAGTTCGTGCGAACCTTGCCACGGAGTCCACACCAAGCTCATAGCGACGATGCTGGCCAACATGTACACAACACATAGTTGACCTGGTGCTTCGCGTAGGGTATTCAACGGTATGCACATGCGATCCCGCGTCATAAGGAGCACACTCGTTGTTGGGTACATGAGAACAATTTCACTGGGGTGGTCTTCCAGATGGTGGTTCGGATGCAAGATGAGGAGAAGGCATAGCCTGAATCCACATACTCGTGTCCCTGCTGCCCACTTGCGTTGAACCCTGGCGATTGAGGCCTATTGCAAGGTACACGACAATCCTGGATGTGTACTACAAATGTGGAGCGTGGCGGTGTTTGGTGAGATGCCGGTCAATAACTATTTGTCTTGGAATGTCGTAATCGATGTGCTCCAGTTTTTATACTTGCATATGACTGAAGAAGAACTATCTATATTGCATTAGGGTCATTAAGGAGGACAAGGGTTTCGAATGTTGTATAGTTATCTCCAATTTGGGCCAGGGTTTTGGAGCAGATACATTGCAAAATAGAGAAGGATTATTTGCGATACCTAGGGACAAGATGAGATAGAGAGCATTGCAGGTTGATCACATAAATTTCTTAATTTTGTATGAGTTTCTATATGTGCAAGAGGCAATGTGCATTTACGAGTTTAATTGATACTGTTAGCCTTGTGAACTAGTGGTTGTGCACACTGACCTTCTATGTGTGCTCACTAGTGTCCTACTCCTCACCTTCACCTTCATTATACAGCTATGCCGACAAGATGCCTCGGTTCCCAGCTGGCAACTTCGGTACAAGCTCATGCGGAGGGAGCGCTTACCAAAGTACATTAATTAACCAAGATAAAACTAGGTGAGTTGGTTCACACATCTGAAATGATAAATATAGGTTGGACTAAGCTTAAATGAAAAAGATGTCCTTTCCCTTCATATATAGAGCATTTGTTATGTTATGTAAAAGAACATCTCTTAAAATCGACTGGTGATAAATATTTTCACCAACTGCACATTATATATGCATCCGTTGGGGTGATTGGATCTGTTCATGCTCCGTGGGTCATTGAGTTCCATAGAACTTGCTCCTACACCCTTTAATAGCAAGAATGCAAGAAAGATGAAATAGAATAGGAGAGTCTAGGTTATCTTGAGAATAGGAGACAACAGGGAAGAAACACCTTGGATCAAACTAGAAAATCTTGCTCAAGCAATGGATTCTTCAATGACACACCGTTGTTTTCTCTCAGTCAAAAAGCGTTATGGTAGTTTCTCAATGAGGGAAATATGTAGCAATATTGGACATAGGAGTAACACATGAAGCTACATGCAATGTAACATGTAGATATGACAAGCTTGTAGTAGAAAATTGCCTTCTTGCTCGACACAATCTAGACTTGTATTTTGGCTACTTTGAGCACTTTATTCAGGTGGGGAATCTCCCCCCCCCCCCCCTCTCCCTGTGACCGTTCGAAAAAATCTAGACTTGCCACCTTCTTCATTTTTTTCACTTCTTAAACTCGTGTCGTTTGGGGTGTCGCCACGATCCCATCTTTGTACAGAACATTTTCCTCTATATCTATCAATAAATCAATGGATCCAACGCAAGTTTAAGCAATGCATCCAAAGCAAGTTTTTGGTGAATTTAGATTGAAAATGTTGTGACGAAATAACGCTAGAGAAAAAGATAAGATGTTGTGCTCGGTCTCATCGTTGTCTCCTCCTAGTGGCGGCCAGGCCGCCTCTGACCACCACCCGCGCCTGAGGTCCGGGGTAACTTCGATGAGCTCGTGAATGTCTCCTCGGGGATCTTTGACTTGTACTGGAAGTGCATGTTGGTATTCGATATTATGCTAGAATTGTGTCCTAGAATGGTGCAGTTGCTCAATACCCACAATGAGAATATTGTAGTTGTATATGGGCTCTTCGGCACGACAATTCAAATAAGGAAGAACCTCCGGGAAAGTGCTCAAGTGATCCCGAGCTCATATGAGCTCGGTATGAACAGTAAATTTAAAAAAATACAAAAAATATTAAAAAAAACTGAATTTTTTTGTGACTACTTTTGAAAAATGTTTGATATGCTTGCAAAATTTCATCACGAAATGACATTCGTGTAATACGCAGCAAAAAAACAAAATTGGAACTCCAAAATGCTGTAAAAAATAACATTTTTGGAGCATCGATTTCGTTTTTTTTGCTGTGTATTCCACGGACGTTATTTTGTGATGAAATTTTGCAAGGATATTAAAAAAAATTCAAATGTTCACCACAAAAAAATTCAGATTTTTTTGAAATTTTTTGTATTTTTTTCGATTTTACTGTTCACCCGAGCTCATATGAGCTCGGGATCAATTGCTCTTCGTCCGAACCTCCGAGTCTATAACAAACAGTCACCATTAGGGGTGCAAGCGGATGTCCAACATAAGGCCGCATAAGTAGAGGGTTAGTTCAAATTGAACTAAATTTGAGTAGAACGATTATAACTAACGTGATCAAATTTAATTGACGCGGGGACAAAATCGGGCGGCTCTATGCATCCCTAGTAGTACAGTGCAGCCAAGCTAATATCTTTAGTGACAGGGTGGAAAATAATAATGAGCGATACTATTCAACAATTTCACCATTTAAGAACAGTAAATTCTCGTGTATAGTGAAGTGCAACCAAGCTAATATCTTTAGTGACAGGGTGGAAAATAAGTATTCAAGAATTTCACCATTTAAGCACAGTAAATATAGGTGTGGTGACTACTATAGTGAAGTGTTGAAAACAGTCCGAATATGGATTTTGAGATGATACTACTACTTCACATAGCTAACATACAAGACCGTGAGATTTGACTATCACGTTATCAGGTGAACTTAACTAACTGGAACATATATCAGTGGATCCTTGATAGTAAAGTTAGCCTCACTGTGCCACCTATCGTTGAGGTAATGGACCTTTAGTCCGTGCTTGGGAGATATCGTCTCAGCTCACCCCCGGATAATTTCAAATGGAAATTGGATCCCAGCGGGTACATCGCGTCTTTCCTCGGCAAATGTGGATCACCTGGAGCCGTACAGATCTGGACATTACGAAGTCCTTTGGAGATAAGTATCTTCATCTGTGAAAAATGTGGCTAAGCTCGCGCATACGAAGTTAGACACGATATGGGATAGGCTCTCAGTTCTTTTTCTTCTTCTTTTGGTAGAGAGTTTGTCTTTCACAGGCATCTTGTAATTAGCAAGTTTGTACAGTGCCATTACCCCCAAGTCTTAATACATAAGAAGCGCAAGTCTTGTGTTTTCTTCAAAGATATATCAATGGGTATTGTAGTTTTATTTGTAGTACACTTTTTTTATAGAAAAACTATAAGGAAACCCCCCACAGTTTAAGGGTGTGTCTAGATCTTAGTCGAATGAGACTTAACGGTCTCAGTCAAGTGAAAGAACATGTAAAAAGGAAGAAAAAGTTGTTTGTTTGCACGGATCTTCAAACGCCATCTCACGAATATAACATCGACTAAGACTTCGTTAAGTCTTAGTCGATTAAGATCTAGCAATCCCCACAGTTTAATGGTGCAACAAACCCAAAATTGCAAGTACCGTACTTTAAACCTAAGTGGGTGGGAAGGCAATAGCCTCTTTAAATTTCCATCATTAGGCTATGCCTTAGTCTGCTTCGTAGCACACGTTTTGTGACCAAAAAAACTTATAAAAATGATTTTTTTTATTGATGTGGTTATGATGCTCTCGACGAACTGCATCCCCACACCCTAAGATAGATCCATGGTTGCTTCTTCTCCAGCGAGGACAGATACTTCTTCTTCCTCTTTGGAGACTGGAAAAATCGATAGAACCGAACTTTCTTTCAGGCGATTATCGTTTAGCTTCTATGATTTTCTATTCTTGATGATCAGACTTGTAGAGCTGCCAAAGACCTTGACTCCTTTTACAATACAAGTCAATTTAGACCGCTCATTTTTATGGCTTGGAACCATAAGCGTAAAAGAAAACTGATCCTTGTTACTATATATAGTTAGAGGCATTTTGGGGAAAGTACCTTTGATCCCGAGTTCAAATGCACTTGTATGTACAGTAAATTCGAAATAAAATAGTAAATAAAATCAAAAAAATCCAAAATTTTGTGTGTATGAAGATCAACAAATGTTCTAACATTCTGTAAAATTTTGCCCCGAAAAGACATTTTTAGAGGTGTGTGCAAAAAAAAATACTCCAAAATGTGTTCTTTTGAGTATTGTTTTTTTTGTACAGGACTCTAAATATGTCTTTTCAAGGTGAAATTTTGTACAATGTTAGAACATTTTTCGATGTTCATCCACAAAAAAGTTTAGATTTTCTTTGAATTTTTTTTACGTACTATTTTTAGAATGTAATGTTTATAGGAAGCATTTGAGCTCAGATTTACATACACCATGTCGATATTTTGGGTACTTCATTGTTCATCAATGATCATGCATAATCCTTCCCCGCCATGGCCAACCTTTATTATCATCATCTGTTGGCCCAGTCCACGCCGTCTTATACTTTTTTTGTGACATGAGACGACCGACCGATGTTGAAGCGAAGTTAACGCTCATGGTTCGTGCGGCAAGTTGGCCTGTATCACACGTACAAATCGTAGAAAAACTAACCTTGCTAGTAGACTTGCCACTGGACGGAAACAATCAGATCGTTGCTTGCTCTCGTGTCCGCGAGGGGACTTGCAGCGGAGTCGGTATGGTGGAGGCCCTTGCGCCGGCACACTCAATGGAGATTTGTGTCACGAGCGAGTAACGGATGAATGGTGTGGTGCCACGTTGGATGGGATGGTATGAACTTAACTAAGTACGAATAATAGTTGCACCAAATCTATGTCTCTAATCAGAAATTACTGATATGTCCTAGAGTGAAAATTTGATCGACCTATACTGACCATTATATTGGATCAACTAAGTACCACATATACATTATATTGTGTAATATAGTGTGTCGTAATAGATTTCGCAAAGTTCATCAGGCTTGTGGAACACAATGACAAGAGATAGCGCTGGAAGATGTTATTGTTTGTCAAAATAGTTTGCAAGTTCTCTTAATTGGTGTGGTATCTTAAATTTTGTGATTGAACTGAAATGTTGCAGCGCAAATGTTGGTGGATATCTTAGCAAAAAAAATGAGAGATTAGATATAGAACCCACCACAACCACAACTGCATTCTCCTCATCTATGTTGACACCCCAAATGCTCGGAGAAGGACCTTTCGGTATTCTGCAATGTCTAGAAACATGTCGGCTGACACTCCTTTTAGCTCATGAACCATTTTTGGGGTTTTGCTAAGCAGAAAGTTTCATTACACCTTTCAAGGTTGACCTATAATTTTTTCTCAATTAGTATACGTTTTCGACTGTGAATCGCTATGCATAAGCCGGTACATGCCATATTTACAAAGTATCTCTCAACCTAATTCCTACTATTTTGAACCATCCTAACCATCTTTCCTGGGAGGTCTACAACACGAGGACGAAGTGAAGCGACTACGAAGCGGCGCAGAAGCCATCCGAGAGGGCTATATGAACCTAATGCGGATATGCGCGACAATAGAGAATCAAGTTGAAGAGGGACTTACTTGATCCAAGGATGCCTGAGGGGTGATCGACGATTCTATGATGTTTCTGCTTGTGTTGCCTTGTTAATTTTGGTGTGTTTTGTCTCCTGGTACTTTGATATATACTTCGTGGTTAAGGGTCTCTAATAGGATAGTTCCCCTGATGAGTATGGTGATGCTAGGTTTTTTTCCCACAACTATCTTCTCGATATTTGGAACAAATCTCAAAGTCATTGAGGAGGTTAAGGATTTCTATCTCACAACTTTAAGATGAAGGATCTTGGGGTCTATGATGTTAATCTTGAACATCAATCTATGGGGAGATAACGAGCGTGGGATTACGCTTCTACAATCCCACTACGTTAAGAACATTCTAATTTGCTTTGGATATTCAGATTGCAAATCTTCTCCAACACCATATGATCCTAGTGTGCGAGTTCAAAAGTTTAAAGGCACATCTATAGATAAATCGAGATACTCTCAAGTGATTGGTTCACTCATGTACCTAGTCTATGCAACGAGGCTTCACATCGCGTTTGCTATGAGAAAACTGAGCCAGTTTATTACAAACCCGAAAGATGTACATTGGTATGCCATTGAAAGATTTATGTGCAATCTGAAAGATAATGTGATCCATGAACTTCACTATAATGTGATCCATGTAAATATAGGTATTTTATTATAATACTTGATTACAGTTAAGACGTGCAAATGCACGTGCAAGCTTACTAGTTAAAACTTAAGTTACTCTGCTTGTTGGGTTGTGGACTACTTGCATGTTCACTTTATCTATAAAGTGGAATTATGGCCTTTCATCTAAAAAATGCATTCTAACTAACTTGATATTGATCCCTAAAAATAGAAAATCCAGGGATAATGCACGGATAATGTTTTCGTCATCTTCTTTCTACCATAATGTTAGAGATCATAACACATGCCTTGCAAAAAAATGAAATGGCAAGGTAAAATATTCATCATAGACGTGTGTTATTACAGGAATAGTACTAACTTTACTTGCTCAAACAGTCAATTCTCTATTCAATTCTGAGCAGCTAAAACATGGTTCCTTTTACCTTTCTTTTTTATATAAGAAGTAAAATATATGATCTAAGCCATTGATTTAATTAAGTAGTTGGAATGAGTAACTCCTACCTTCTTACCTTTCATGCGAAAAGAGAAGGTAAGGAGAGTCGTATTAAAACTGCTCATTCTATATATACCATTCCACCCCACTTTCCCCTGTATAGGAAAGCCCATCATATGCCATTTGTCACACTTGCGCACAACTCTTATTCTTGAACTTTCTCTGTCCAATAAATAGATTTTGTACTCTCAAACGTGGGAGAAGACGGATGGAAATTCGAGATTGGATATCAGTAAACACATATGATTAGGAGGCATGGGGAAAGAAAGAAATACACCATAGGGATTCTTGACTCGTGGTAGCAACATTCGTCGTGCTATTATGTCTATGCTTGCTCATTCACTCTTGCGCTTTACAAAACTAAACAGCAGTCACAGGTTCACTGTTCTTCAACTTGTTCATCCTCCCCCCGTTAGTCGAAGAGAGCCACACAAAGGTTCCTCCAAAATGTCTGGTCTCAATTTTTGCAACAGTTTGGCACTCACCGATCACCGCTAGTGCTAGTTGTTCGTAAACACCAGAGGAAGTTGACCCATTTGAACAATCTACAGACAAGAAATTTGGATCAGAAACGGGAGGCATGAGACGAGACTCATCGTGGAGGTCATTCACCGATGGGCTGGACACGCCACGGTCAGAAATAGCCGGAGGCCTGGAGCGCGTTGTCCTCGTCGATGTACAATATTCTAAGCCAAATGGACGAGTCGGGCCAGTTTGCATTGTCTACATGCGCCCACATGTTGGGTAGCGCTAGTAGGGCCGTTGATGAGCCCACCAGCAAGCTCAGCAACAAGGCCAGCCGCACCATTTTTAGGCAGAAGAGCTCCATGGCCATGGTTGGCATGGAGAGGAAGCAATTAAAAAAGCGTATTCGTAAAAATATTTGGAAGAAAAAGACTTATTTTTCCATAGTACAATCTTATTCTTTAGTAAAATCAAGATCATTTTCCGGCGGTAATGAGCATCCAAAACCAAAAGGTTTTTCTGGTCAACAAACAAACAGATAATAAGGTTTTGGGATAATATGAATTGACTTATCAAAATTAAAAAATCCAATTATTTAAAAAAATATTCTTCATTGAATGCACTTTTATGTCAGTAAGAAGGAAACTTAAAATGTAATATGAGAGAATCTAGCAACTTAATAAACTTCATTGATCCGATGTTCGGGACGATCTGTTGGTACATGACAGTGCCTAGGTTGGTTGAAGACGTGATCGGTGTGCTCTGGTTTTTTGTACTCGGATTAGAAGATGTCTCCATCATGGATAAGGGTCATTAAGGACGGCCACGTTTAAATGTTGTACTATCATCTTGGATGGAGATTCTCAATGATCCTTTTTTATTGCTATAGGATATAATTTCCTCATTCACCTTGCAAAAAAACTCTCACTCACTTTTTTGTGTCGTAAGGCCATTGATCGTAGAAAATCTGAATTAGAACCGCAAAAAAAAATTAGCATTGTTGGAAAAAATGAAAAGGGGGGACGCCCCTCGACCTCTGCATCGCGTAATGCACATATTCTTTATTAATTATTTCAAAATTTGTATGAGTTTCATAAAATTCAACAAACACAATACCATCAATGACCGCCCCAAAAGTAATAAGAAGACATGGGAAAATAAGCTTCATGCACAATAAATTCTATTAATAGACCATCAACCAAATCTATTAAATAAGGTTTAAGTGATGGTCTTCCATCACTTGCACCTAAAGACCATGAATGCCAAACACTTTTATTTTTGCGAAGTAATGATCATGTGTGAATCCAACCTTGGTCAGACCACGTATGGATCGACATAGACATGTGCTTATAGAAAGCATATCGACAAATGCCTTACTTATTTCTTTTATAACCCTTACGGTCTTTTCTCGATTCTATATATTCCACTTAGCTCCCCACTCATGCACACACACCCAAGCTCATCATTTGTCATTTATCCACACTTTACACTTACACACTCGATTCTATACATTTCATACCTCCTTGCCCGAGAAGACCAGAGTCCATCATCTATCAATTATCCACGCTTTACACTTGCACGCTTGGTGAATTTTATACGACAAATAGGTTTCATACACAAGCATAGATAGATGTAACATGGAGATATGATATCAGTGAACAAATGTGATTAGGAGACATAGGGAAAAAAAGAAAAGGAAAAATGGTATTGATGTCTTTAACACCTGGCGAGAGGCATTGTGCATGTCACATGCGTTTTACGAAACTGGAACTGGCAACTTCATGGTTGTTCAACCTGTTCAGACAGTTTCAGCCCATCGAGGAAAGTTACATGAAGTTTCCTTCAAAGATGACAAGCGGTCCAACATTCGTTCTCAGTTGTCAATCTAACGCAAAGTCTCTTCAACAATCCGCCTAGATGCCCTTGGGTTATGGCGAGATCCACACGAAGCTTTGCTACACGCACGGGGAGAGTACGAAGGATTACAGGCTTAATGGTAATTGGGTCGATTTGATTGAACTAATGAAAAAGATAAACCCCATCTAGGTTAAATTCAAGGGGGGGGGTAAAGATAATTACATGAATGTCTAGTAAAACCTCGTGGTTTTCCTGTAAGCCTACCATTTTTTATCCACCCGAGTATCACACCCAAATTGTTCATAGCACAATCTCTTCGGTATCTAGAGTATCAAACTCGAATGGAGTTATATGATCATTTGCTCGACAAGCTTTTGAGAATCATTGATCACATGTATATAAGTTGGGCTACAAGTGTGAGAAATTGAGATCACTGGAGAATCAATGAATTGTGGTGCTGCATGTGCTGCTGTTAGACCTGGGCATAAAAAAACCCGGCCCAACCATGCCCTTGGGCCAGGCTCAAGTCTGATTTTTAAGCCTGAAGGTTGTGTCGGGCCGGGCTCAGGCTTCAAAATATTGCGATTTAGAAAAGGCCCGGCCCAAGGCCCGATGACGTTTTTAGTGTTGTTGGGCCGGGCTCGGGCCTGAAATTTAGACCTGACGATTGGGTCAGGCTGGGCTCGGGCCTTGGTTTCGTCCTGCGGGCTTTTTCAGGCCCAGCCCGAAAGATGCCCCGGTCTAGCGCCTGCTGTGCAGAGCCGGAGGCGCAAAGACAAGTTTCTTATGTGATGCCCCACACCCACAGGTGAAGAATCACCCAAAAAAGGGTCGCTCAAACAGCAAAGGGCAGCAGGTTGCTCCACGTAGGCGCAAAACCACCTGTTCCCACCTCATCCTGAGATATCCCCTAGCCCCAGCCACGAACCAACCATCCATCACACCTCCCTGCTCTGCTCGCCAAGAAACAGAGCAGCGGCTCCGGCGAGTCCTCCCCCAGCACGACCCAAAATGGCGTTCGCCGCCTCCACGGCCTGCTGCAAGCCCTCCGCGCTGCTCGCCCCACGCGCGTCATCCTCCCCCCGCGCACAGGCGCTCCTCTGCAGGCCCTCCACCTCGGCCGCGTTCCACGGCCTCAGGGCGCCGGCGTCCGGGCTCTCCCTCGCGCCTGCGCCGCGCCGCCGGGCGTCCTCCACCGGCATCGTCTGCGGAAAGGTGCGTACGAGAACATGTTCATCAGCTTCTCGCTCGCGGAATGGTGAGCTGAGCTCGTGGTGACTGAATCTGAATGGATTTCGGTGGCAGGTGAGCAAGGGCAGCGTGCCGCCCAACTTCACCCTCAAGGACCAGGACGGCAAGACGGTGTCACTCGCCAAGTTCAAGGGCAAGCCCGTCGTCCTCTACTTCTACCCCGCCGATGAGACGCCCGGATGCACCAAACAGGTCATTGCTTTTTTGTTTTTACCACAGTTTTGTCTTTTGTGCATCCATCAGTTAATTGTCCCCATGCTAATCTATTTTATCACTGATCATAAGCATATATTTCCCTCGGTCCTTTCAATACGGTGCATCATTTTACATTAAATTATAAACTTTCAGAAGATTTATGCATTTAATCTTTAAAATAATACTCCCTTCGTCTCAAAACAAATGCATCAACTTTGTACAAATTTAAGTATATAGTTAAAACATTTATTTTGAGGCGAAGGAAGTATAATGCAACTTAGACTTTGATAATAAATAATAGGCCTTATGCAAAACGGAGAGAGTTAGAATGCTTCACAACGAGACTTAGAAATAGTCATTTCTCACTCACTCAAAAAATAGCAAATTATCCTTTGATTTTTCACATCATCACCATCCACTAAACAACAAGACACAAATGTTACAAACTAAAACAAAAGGAGAGCTAGCATTTCTTAAATTCTCCACATCTTTCGACATAACTATTGCATCTTTCCTTCATATGGCCACAACAAGCTCCTTCACAGTTGCCTTGCTACTTGACATAGATGTTGCTACCTTCTTCTTGGGAAGCATCGATACAACTTTCCTACACTCCTCTTCTTCATCCTTGCCTCCTCACTCCCTTTCTCTCGTTTTCCACCATCCCTCTATCAATCGCCGCCCACACCGTTCCTCCATGGCGTAAGCAGCGTCAGGAACATCGTCGATATGCCTCAACCAAGCCATCTTCTAAGTCGAGGGATGATTCCATGGCATCATCTGCCCCCTTCGTCGCAACCTTATTGGTGTTGTTATCGCTTCATTCTCGATCAGCCCCCATCACTTCCTCGGTTTAGTAGGTTAGAGCGACCTCACTAGTCTCCTAGATTCTTAACGATATGGAATAGGGAGAGCACATGACTTTTAAGTACTTTAGGGGTTAATGTTCTTTTTTTGGAAAGATCTAGAAAATTGTTGCCACTCCATATATTAAGAAGGAAGAAGTTTGGGGAAATACATAGCATGATCAAAGTATATCATGGTGGACAATTAGAGAGAGAAGCACCCAAGTTGGTGCAATATATAGTTTTTAATCTATAATTTCTCAATATGGATCCCTTAGAGGGGTCTTTAGACATTTTGCTCCTGCCATCTTCCAAAGCTCATCATCTCTTTGTATGGCCCCTAGAACCGAGCTGACAAGCAATGTGCTTCCTCTGAAGGTGCAATTGTTTCCTTTGGCCTTATTTGCCAGGTCATTAGTACCAACATTGATTCAATTGTCTAGTTCTGATTAGGTTGTGTCTTGTCAATGATTTTCCTCGCCTTATGAACGAAACATATGGTCATGTCCCAGGGCTCAGGGTTTAAGACGGTGCACCCCACCCCTGAGTTATTTTGCGCCATATTTCTTTGGATATTGACCTTTAGGGGTTGATGTAGAAAGGTTATCGTGAGTCAACAAGGACAAGCGGTATTGAAGCAACCTGCCACTTAGAACACAGTTATCCCACACTCGCCCGAGAAATAGTCACGGATGAAAACAAGGGGAGAGCCATAAAGGCGTTTTTTCTCATTATCAACATTTCTCGGCATAAAACATCGCCTCATTCACTCATCACGTGGTCACCTCCACCTCCTTCACTTTCACAATTGCCTTCCTACTATACATGTTTGTCACCATCTTCCTCTATAGTCTATAACATGTCTCCAGCCAAGAAAATGATAGGTGCTCCCGAGCAGACATGCTCCCATGCTCTGGGAGCACCTGGAGCATTGGATCGTGGATCCAACGGAGTAGTGTCGGGGCCTCTAGACCTTCACGTAATTACATGACCCTCCATGGCGTTTTCTATGAATTTGCATGAGCTCTCCTTGTGATCGTTGGATCTTCAATCCAATGGCCCGGGTGATTCTCAGAAGCACTTGATACTTTCTCGACTCCACCCTCCTCATACGATCGCCTTCCTCCTTGCTCGATGTCGTCCCTTCCACCGTCATCACCTTATCGATGATGTCATCACCTTGCTTTCAGTCGGCTCCATCCCTCTTCCTTCCCCTTCGTCTTCCTCCTCCGGATGGCCGCGTTGTGCAATAAGGCTTTGGCCCCATGAATTCACATGGAAGATTATATATTATTATTTCCTCGTGCACAAAATTATTCATTTGTATTTGCCACCTATCATTTGGATCGAACCCGACATTCTGTTATGATTTAAATACAGTAAGTTCTATTAATATTTGCCACCTGATAATATAAAATTTCCTCCAAATTTAAATCAGATCATTGGCCGTCGCGAGAAGACATTCACGCCTCTTGGTTCCGCCGGAGCTAGCTCACCATTCCTTTCCAAACGACATGGCTTCACCACCATCCAAGCTAGCCTCTCCTCCCCTACCCCCACTCCACAACAACACCCGACCATGACCATACCCTCTGAAGAAACCATGGAATCAGCGATGCCGAGGAGACAGCCCACCAAAGAGGAAACCGTCGTCATGAACGGTGGCCGGACGTGCGAGCTGCCGACGTGGGCGCTGATCGGAGGCATCACAGCAGGCGTGGCACTGGCTCTGGCGCTGTCCGTGGACGCCGGCCCGGCGATGGCGCTGGGGCCGGAGGGGCCACTGCTGGAGGAGTTCTGGGACAACATGCGGCGGTACGGGCTGTACGCGCTGACGGTGAGCACGGGGTTCGCGTGGGCGCTGGTGCAGCCCATCTACGAGCTGCTGCGCAACCCCATCACGGCCGTGCTGATCATCGTGGTGATGGCCGGCGGCGCCGTGCTGACGGTCCAGGTCATCAACGCCATGGCCGGCAACTCCGACTTCGTCTACATGTACGAGCAATAGATCAATCACCAGCTAGCTAGGGTGGTGCCACACACTAAGTGTTCAGTGTTGTACGTACTTTCTAGTATGTCCGATCGATATTTTTGGATGACGAAACATGCATGATTGAGAGTAATAAAACACATATTAGATCAGACCATTGGAAGAACCTACATTGTTCTTTGGATGAACACTGTACGTGTGTCTGAATGTGATTTGTGAGTGTTCTGTGACTGTAAGTTTGATCCAAGCTGAACGTGAGGGGTATGGATACAGGCGTGCGCGTTCCGGGACTCTTACGAGAAGTTCAAGAAGGCGGGGGCGGAGGTGATCGGGATCAGCGGGGACGACGCGGCGTCGCACAAGGCGTTCGCCAAGAAGTACAAGCTGCCGTTCACGCTGCTGAGCGACGAGGGGAACAAGGTGCGCAAGGAGTGGGGGGTGCCGTCGGACCTGTTCGGGACGCTGCCGGGGAGGCAGACCTACGTGCTGGACAAGAAGGGCGTCGTCCAGTACATCTACAACAACCAGTTCCAGCCCGAGAAGCACATCGGAGAGACACTCAAGATCATCCAGTCCCTCTGAACCTCTCAACTTCTCTATAAATATTCTTGGCTTCTTTCCGGGTCAATCTCTGCCTCTGTAATCGTATAATGTATACTCCTGAACATGATCCATGCGTAGAGCTGTTTTGTTGTGTAATCCATCCGTTGTACGTGTACGCAACCGTGTATGTATGTAAGCTCTGGTTCTGTGCAGAAACGTGCAGCTTATCATTTGTTCAGTTCGCTGTCGAATTCTTCTTCAGGGACGGACGCCGTTATTATCTTGTCTCTGTGGACAACACCTAGCCTTTGGCCTATGCGTACGGCGAGCGGCACCTGTAAAATTTACAAGAGCTGCCGCAGTTCAGATCCTCCACAACTCTTCTGGATAGACCATGGTAAAATGCAACGCTGGCATGCCAGCACGCAGCACGAAAGCAACTGCGGCATCGTGCACGGCACGGGGATTTTACTTACGGAGACACGAATTAACCTGAACCTTCTGATGATAAGCTAATAATAACAAGCTCATACCCGCAAAAAAAAAATTAACAAGCTCAAAAAAAAATAACAACCTCTCGTGGCCCAGGTGGCCGGACATGCGGTCGGTGCTCAGTTCACTGGTCACCGGGCGGCAACCGGGTGTGAGGCTCATCCTATCACCAAGCCGAAAGCCCCACCACCGTTCCGACCGGACCGGCTACTAGCATGGGCGGCGATATTGCTAGACGCACCAAGGGGCTTACACACACGATGCGCCCACTAAAACTTTGCAATATTTTTTGTCGCAATAAAACCGTTTTTGGTTTTCTTTTCCTGTTGAATAAAACTAGCAAAGTGGCCCTCGTAAATGCGAGGGCTAGTACTATCACATTGTTAATTGTTGTTACTACTTTTATATGTTTTGTGCATTTTTTATTATTTTTTCTCATTATTATGTAGAGTACTTTTTTTTGTCATTTTTGCGAGTTAATTTTTTTTGCATGTTTTTATTAAGTTCCATGTTTTATAAGCTTGAGTAGTAGTAAGTGATAGATATCTTTGTTAGAAAGATGACCTTTGCTGGTAAAAAAGGTAATATATATTTCACCTAGTATAGAATGAAAAAAAATTGTTTCTTAAATGATCATCTTGCTAATAGGACAACCAGAAAAAAGTAAAGAATTCCGTTACCTTGATCTTAGACACTGAACTCAAATTTCGCAAATCATAAACTCGTGTCAAAACCCATAGTAAATACATATTAGAAGGTCTATCAAAACTATAAATGGTGGTCAGTTAATTGACATCTATCTAATCTTTCGAAGTAAGAGGCCGCAAAGGGGCTCATAAATAATGTTAGGTGATCGATCAATGACATGCCAATATTTTCTTTGCTTGCTGTAAGGCTGCTTCCAATGCTCCAAGGTGTACCGGTGCTAAGAGGAGAGAGAGCACTTTGGTGACTCCATGAGGAAACGGTGCTAAGCGCGTAAACCTATACATAATGTTTATCAACCAATGCATGAAAGAGTTTAGTAGCTAAATAATTAAATAAGGCAAGCTTAGCTACAATACATAAGCACCTATGCATTGGAGATATTGGTTGCTAAGAAATTTAATGTGCTTAGCACCTCATCTAAGCACCAATGCATTGGAGGAAGCCTAAATGTGTTTCCTACGATCAAAATTAGTATGTTAGTACATCGGTAATTCAAATATGAGCATGTGCACATATGGTCGTAATGAATAGTAAATTCAAAATAAATAGTATTTTTTTTATAAAAACCTAGTCATCCATGATACTAATGTGTGCAAGGTGCAGCCAAACTTTTGTGATGTTTGGATATCTGAGAAGCTCATGGCATAAAAATCGATTTTGGACAATGTTATTTTTAATGTTTCTCAGATACCTGGAATTTGTTTGTTTTTCACAAGCTTCTCAGATGTACAAACATCACAAATGGCTATTATTAAAGTATAATGGCAATTATTTTGTGGTGCTTCAAAGGGATGGACATATGTTTCTGATTATTTGCGGGTTCTATATGGACCAGCATTGGAGGTCCACAGTATCGATCATTGTCCTAGGTACGTTAGATTGGAGCAAAGTAGTACTACCTCCGATCCGAGAAAAACTGTCACATGTTACATGTACGAATTGCACTGCTTATGTTGTTTTCTGGCGATAGATTTTGTGGATTGGAGGGAGTACCATACATGATCAAAGATCTAGCAAGGCCTAGGTTTGCATAATGGGAGGGCTAGAGCACATGGTTGCAAGTGTGGTGCATGGCTGATTACCTTTGAGTAGCTAGTCGTGCATCTACTTCAAGTAAGCGCGGCGTCGAAGTGGCCAGATTTAAAGATGCTTAGCAGCCGGATCAATTGTAAAAGCAGGCGATAGTGATCATGCAGCGTGCTAGGTTATTAGTTGTACGTGTGAGGGATGGGAAGATGGAAGCATCGGTTGGGATTAAATCAGGAAGGATGTACATGCCAGTTTTTTTTAGATGTACGTATTCCCTCTCCAGTTTTTTTTTCCAGGGTGTCTCTCTCTAGTTTTCATCGGTACATCTCATCCATCCATAATGACTTAATTGCAAGGGTCCACCTAATGAAAGGCTGGATGTTTCTGATTAACGTGGGATTTTTTAGCTATTTCTCTATTTTTGATCCGTATTTTACTTTTAGTATATAATAGATTCTTTGTTTTCAGGACACAACTATAGTTTTAGAGGGGACAACTTCTTTCCACAAAGATAGACCACACCTTCCACTCATAGCCTCAATAGCGGCAGCAGGGTTGGCGGAAACCCGAGAGCGTGATAAGATTTTGATGTTTCAACGCGGCTTTTCCTATAACCATATGGGCGTGTTCATGATGAAAGTGAGGTCAATGGGTTCTGAGTTGCAACATATGACCATCGCCGTACGTTCAAAATGACAAATCTTTATGTTGATGAGATGCAAAAATGGTAAACAAAACTACTGATTGATCTCTATGTGTGGCGATTTTGATGTTAAAAACGCTCCGGGTAGTATTTTAAAGACGCTTTACAACATCGCCTTTGTTGGGCTCAAGCTATTGCAACAATACTTTTGTTGCAAAGCTTCCCACACATTTTATTCATTTTATGCTAAATTGCCACTCGATCGCTTTGCAACACCTTTGTTTTCTGGAAAAGGATAATATATTAATATCGAAAAGATATCAATTACACCCCGCCTCTGCAACTACGCAATGCCTAAAAGGCAGTACATATGCACTCAGCCAACCAAAAGAAGAAAAGAAAAAAAAGTTCCGCTACAGAGTTTCAATCCTTGCAGCAGCAGCACAACCACCATCAAACTCAACACTGATGTCCAATTCTTCAAAAGCAACGCCTTCAAGAAGGAAACAGTGCCAGGCACAACCAATTAAGGGCAGACCTTGGGTTTTCACCCTGAAGATAGTCCCCGCTCTCAAAACAATGCCTTCAGCAAGATCATTGACAGGCACAATCAATTAAGGCCAGACCTTGGATTTTCACCATCCTGGAGCAGCCCCGATCCAGCAAACTCCAGGCATATGCCCTTGGGAATTCCCCGGCGGAGCCTTCCGAAACTCGACACTCCAGCCAGATCAAATAGGACATACGTCAGGTTGATCTTCTCCTTGGCGTGATTCAAAACCCTAGGACCGCCCCCTTATTCGAGCACACCAACAAGCCCCTACGCCGCCAGACAAAGCAGCAAAGGAGGAGGTAACCGCCATGAAATCCAGCTATGTGCGGAGGACAACACAGATCCGACACTCGGGTCCAGATCCATGGCCGCCGCCGCACCGTCGAAGGATCCTTCACGTCGGCCGCCGCCAACTCCCCACCCTGGCCGCCGCCAACTCCCCACCCCGGCATCAAGCCCCGGCCCTCAGGGCCGCGCCATCTGGAACCGCCGCCGCCGCCCCACCACCGCCCATGGAGCTGCTGCCACGAGACCCTCACCTCCCCTTAGTCTGCAAGAGGGGGCCGCTACCGCCGCCAGCGTGGGCGACGACGCGGCCAGGGATATCGGGAGAGGGAGGACCGACGACGGGGAGGAGGGTCGCCACCGGACTCGCTCAGGCGGAGAGCGACCCGGGAGGAAGGGGAGGAGGGGAGAGGGAGATCGGCAGCTTGCAACACCTTTGTTGGTTGTTGCAAAAATCTTCTCGATGTTTTTCTTTTCGTTTTTCTACACCTCGCCCTTCAATCACCTTGCAACAAGATGCCCATTCCATAGCTTCTCTTGCAACAAAGGGTTCGTGCAAAAAAGGTTGGTAGAATCGGTCGGTTGAATAAGATTTGTTTTCCGTGATATATTTGGCTCTATAGCAGTAAAATCATTAAAAAAATCACATGTCCCCAAGAGATCCTTGTGCGCATAGCATATACCTCCAAGCCACTCAACCTTGCAAGTGTGGTATACTTTTTTTTTTCGAGGAGCAAGTGTGGTACTAGGAGGAACAGTAAACACCAAATTAAGAAGGAAACGAGATGGAAAATCCGGCATCCACCACGGCATCTCCCCTAACCCCTCGCCGCCGATCCCAAAGCATCTTCCGCCGATCCGCACCTCGGCCCCGCCATCCAACGGACCAGAATTAATCACCCACCCTCCTCCCCCGCCATTAAATACCTTGCGCTTTCCACCTCCCCTGCCCACTCCGCTCAGTCTCCTCTCCCAGTCCCACAGAGACCCAAGCAGACAGAGCAACCGCGAAACCAAGAACCGCCGGCGATCGATCGACATGGACATCCTGGAGCAGCCCCTCGAGGCCGTCGCCTTCCGCATCCACTCCCTCCCCGAGGCCGCCGCGGCGGGCGCCGCCGCGTGGACCTGCCTCGCCGTGCTCGCCGCCGCCGCCGCCGCCGGCGTCTGGCGCCTGCGGTCCTCCACGGCGCCGTCCGACCTGATGATCAAGGATGAAGACTCGAAGCCCTTGGTGATGGATGCGCCCCCGCCGTTGATGTCGTCGCCGGAGTCGGAGAGATCGCAAGAGAGGTTGCCGGAGCCGCCGACGTCGTCGTCGCTGTCGCCGAGGGAGAGGTACACGGCGTACTACCACGACGGAGGCTGCGTCGGATGCTGCGACGTGGAAAGCGACGACGAGGAGGAGGATCGGGATCCGGAGGATGACGACGATGGTGTGTACGGGCCGCCGGAGGCGGATCTTTTCGAATGGGAGGTGGTGAGGCCTCTGGTGCCTCTCGTGGCGGCGACAACCGCAGAGAAGGCGCGGCGGTACCAGAGGCCGAGGTCGCTCGGCGGCAGCGTCGTGCGGCTGTGGGATCAAGGCGCCGATATGAGGCTCATGGCGGCGAGCCTGGGGCGGAGGGGCAAAGCTGCCACCGTCTCGAGCTTCTGATCACTCACAAGTCACAACTACTGTAGCATTTTCCTTGTCCTTTTTAGACGAAATTGGCAATAATTTGGAGGAGAATTCACTAGGTGGGAACGAACAATGTTTCCGTAGATTAATCAGACGGCTGCTGTACTCTGCACATAGTACAACGTTTTCTTTCATCAAATCCGCCATTGCTTGCAGCTCGAGCTCCTCGTCTCAACGCTAATGTCGCCTTCCATTATTCCTAACACCGTTGATTTAGAGTAAAAGGCCTCTTGATTTACCAGTAATGAGCACGGTGATACTTGTAAAAAGCTACGTATTTTCCTTGGTAGCTGCAGCTGATGGATGTTTTGGATTGGACGAGACGTGTCCTTGCCGATCGCCCGCAGGATCTCTCGATCAGCGCGCCACGACACGCCATCATGTGCCGCCTGACCGCCTCACCTACCTTTGCACCCTTCCCTTCCAGAAGGCCCTTCCTTTCTTGGCACTCTAGCTCCATCCACCAAAGCGGCAGTGCACTCAATCAGTCACCAATTCACCAGGACATCGCGTCAGGGCAGTCACGGAACACGCCACATGCCTCGCGCTCCGATCTTGACCACCGGCCGGCGCACGGCGCACGGTGGACGTACTTCAATCTGAAGCTGCTCGCAGTGGACACGGCAGCCGCCGCCGGACGTTCAGACGCGCGATCGGCATGCCCGTTGCACCTACCGCGCGTCCGAGAGCAAGAGCAGAGCACGGTACATGCTCTAGTTAACGCCATGGCCGTTGAAGCTCGATGGTTGGTGAGGGAGGCGTCAGGTTGGGTGCGACATTACTGCTTCAAGCCTTGAGCCGTCACGGGCTGATGATTATCGGCGATAACTTCCGTGGCCCGCCTGGGAATGCCGGTGCGGTGCGGGACTGCGGCGGCATTTGGTTGTTGTTTGTTGGTTCGTTCGGCGGCTTGTCCTGGCTCGGCGACGACGGTCGGGTGCCTTTTTCCGGTACTGGAGTTTAAAACCTTTGCGTGAATGGCCCTGGACTGACGGACGGTGGGTGGACGGATCTCGCGGTTGATGCCGGTCTTGTGGCTCCGCTGCTCTGCGCTGCTACGGTGGTCGTATTCTACTCTCTACAAGGTGTTTTTTTCGAGTGCCGAGGCAACTCAAGTTACCTGGTTTCAGCATCATAAACATGGATGTTCTTTGCCCGGACAGACGTCTCGATCTGTACCAGTGGAACCATTGGTATATAAATTGCCGGAATGGGAAAACAGGAGAGCAGACCGCTATCATTGGTGACTGAAAACGTTTTTTGCACCGACTCTATTTCCAAACTACGTACGTACTCCCCCCGTATATTTCTTTACCGAGGGAGTAGTATACACGGTTGGACAAAAATTGTGCTTTTCTTAAAGAGTATGATAATGTTCAAGCGTTGCAACGAAATATAAATATTTTATTTTATGATTTATTTACTCATATTTATGCGGTTGTGTAAATAAATGTTAGTCAAATTCAACCCGGAATTTTCCTTATATTTTGATGAGAAGTTCGGAAGTAAGTCAATTAAAATGGAATTGATTCGAAAAATAAGTAAATTAAGGTAATTGATCATCATACGAAGAAGATTGTACGAACAGATGATGGAAAGAAAATTGGGTGATGGATGAAACTTTATGATCTTTTTAAAAGTAACGTACATATAGAGAGAAAAGGCATAAAAACTCAACTTCGAATTAATGAAAATCAACAACCAGCTACTCTCTTGAACAACGCCTCCAAGGAAGCCCGAGATACAAGGGCGCACCATCGTTCGGCCAACAAAGCCATGGATTTCATACATGGGAGGAGGAGGGGGCGGGCAAGGAAACCCAACAGACATGTAGGAGAGAGATCGGCACCAGAGCACTGTCATCATCAGGGGTTATGTCGTCAAACACTCATGAATCGACCATCAGTCCGTCAGATCGATGTCGGTCGTGAGCGGGGTGGACGACGCCATCCTTGCCGGTGGATGGATGGATGGCGGAAGTACGGACGGGATTTAGCCGATCGGTCGTGGCGGATCGAACGCATTCTCCTTGAGGTCCACAGCATCGGCGATACCATAACACGACAATCGCCACCGGCATCTACCTCGAAACACAACCTATCAATACAATGGCCAGCGTGCTCTTCATCCACTCCATCATGACAATGTCTGGATGGGATTTGTGCGCATCTGCGGCAGTGATAATGTCATGATTCAAAATTTATGATGCCAATCTTTATCAATAACAAAATTTATGGAAAGATGAAACATCCCCGGTTTCAATTAATAATGAAGGAAGGAAAATAGCAAAAACTAAATAATCCAAAAGCAACAAAGAAAAGAAAAACATACTTCCTCCGATCCATAGTAAGTGTCGGCTATCCTAGTATAAAGTTTGTACTAGTTTAATACAAAATGAGCTGACATTATTTGTTATTAAAAGATGACATTTTTACAAACATATTAGTGATAGCAGGCCTTTGCAATCATCCTTGTTTTTAATTATATGATAAGAGCTGGCATTTTTTGTTTATGAAAGATGTCATTTTTTTATCATGGCATTGGTTGCAAAGACCTTCTATCACCAATATGTTTGTAATAAAGTACAGTTTTCTTCTTTTTGCTTTTCAAACGATGTAGTTTTGGTAATATATTTTTCCCTTTTTATATTGAAACCTATACTGTGTTTTGATTCTGTATCCGAATCTCATACGATTTTTTTTCATTATTAATTGGTCCAATGAAACATCATAGATATATACCATTGAACCAATGACTCTGCAAAACTATCATCCGGAAACCAGAATAATAATACTCCCTCCGGCTCGAAATACCCGTCGCGACGGACATTTTGCGAGAACCCCCTCCATGTTTTTCCGACACAACTCACAGTCCTGGTCAGCTCCAACTCTCTCGTTTTCTCCTCCCGACCGGTCGCCGCCGGCTCCGCCGCGCCATAGTCGTCCATCACCTGCTCGCCTCCTCCGCGCAGCTGCCCCGAGCTTTCTCCCCGGCTCCCTCCTCCCTGGATCCCTCCTCCTCTCGCAGCTCCCGGGCTCCCTCTTTCCTGCGCAGCTCCGCTGGAGTAAAAAATGGCGTCTTTGTGCTCTGGATGGCATGGGGAAAAGGGCGGCGGCGAGCGCGGTGCAGTTCAAGAGGAGATGGATCCACTGGGCGCGAGGCTGGATCCGTTTCCAGGACGACGACAAGTGGGCTGACCCGACTGCCTCGGTGGACGGTGAATCCTGCGACTCCAGCGATGTCATCTTGAATGGCTTCGCCGAGCTGCCGGGGACGGCGACGCCTCGCGGAGGAGACAAAGGGGAGATTGGTGAAGAAGGAGCAGAGGAGGGGGAGGACTCTGGTGCTTGCTGCAGGTCTAATATCTCAAAGGAGCTGGGCAATTTCTGAAGGTGACTACAATTTCTCTTCCTGAACCTTGTTTCTTTTCAGTTTCCACCACATTGGAATTGTTGATAGATGAGGAGTGGCATGTTTCTAGCCGTGGAGACAAACGTATGTGCAGTTCCACACTGTGTTAAACCTAGTAGTAGCAGTCTCCTTGTGCTTGTATGTGCATCTCTGAATGTATGTGCGTCTCCGAATTTTAGATTAGTATTCGGTTGTTTGGACATACAGATATCCGTAGCCTAGAGCGCAAGTTCTCCTCTGATTAATGTCTCATAACAAGATTATGATTTAGCCAAAAACAATTGACCTGTACTGCCCAGGTTTTTTGTTAAACAACAACACTCTGAATATGAATCTACTACTCCATGTTGGGTTCTTTGGAGTACTAGTGCTAGTGCCCGGGTTCTTTTGAGTACTAGTTCTAAGTTCAGACAGAGTATCTATAATTTGAATATATATACTCAGGTGCCAAGACAACCTTAGCTACCAGAGTATCTATAATCTGAATATTTGGCTACCAGAGTATCTATAATCTGAATATCCCAGACACATGCAAAAACCACTGGATTCAGTTCATTCACAAGACACATGCAAAAACCAGAGTATCTATATATATAGCTTTCTATAAACATAGTGCAATGTGTTGGATATATGCTCTAGAGGCAAATAATATATGATTATTCCAATATATCTAAGCAAGTTCATAACCAGTTTCATACCGTGCTAGAACTGCATCAGTGAAACAATGATGCAGGTGTGGTATAGAAACCCCAGAGTTCCTAGTTAGCCTCTTCATCGAGAACTAGTTCATGGTCAACATGATGGTCGTGGTTTCGCGATCATGGACAATTAAGTCTCTTGACTATGAGGTCACCTCACGGGTTAAGTGACGTGATGAACATTACCCAAAGTAAGCATTACAGCATGATCAAATCTTATGAAGGTTCAGTGTTGTAATTACAGAACGTGGTAGACCGTTCCTTTGACCGTGAGTACGTGCATAATCACTATCTTCCCGGATGCTTTGACTTACATCCCACCACCTGACTGAAATATGCGGGTCATAACGGTTGTATCTTAGGTATTCCGTGGAGATACGTTGAGGATTATTGTTTACAAGAGCGGGATTTGTCAATCCATATAATGGATAGATACTCAGGGCCCACTCGGTGAGATTCCATCCATAAAGCTGCGCAGCGTGTGACTAGGTCACGGGGATGAATATCACGGGAACGAGTGAATGAGGATTTAGTTCGGAACGAGGTTGAACCAGACATAGGATGTCATTGATCGAATCTCGGAATAATCCAGTATCGCTGACAAAGGGAATGCTATACGGCGTAAGGTCCAATCGGTGTTGATATCCGGAATGCACAGGGGTCATTATGGGCATCCAGGTCCCGCTGATGATCATTGACTGTTGCCTCTGCTCGGTCATGACTGGAGTGTTCTCGGACCGTAGGGTAACACACTTAAGGGCTCGATGAAATCGGAGACCTTTTCGGAACCATCGGAGCAACCAGAGAATTAAGGAGACAATATCGGAGGAGTACCGTATTGAACCGAAACAAGTTCGGAGTGAGCCGGAAGATTTTCCGGAGCACCGGGAGATGAGATAATATGTTTTAGTTATTAATTAATTGAATTAATAATTAAAATCATTTTATTTCTAATTAATATGTGCTATGGGCCTTAGTGGAGAAAAAGGCCCATTAAGGAATTAAAGGGAAAAGAAAAAAGAAAAGAAAAAGGGAGGGAGGCGCCATGGGCCCTAGGGCCCATGAGGGGTGCGCCCCCTCTCCCCCCTTGGCCGGCCACCCCCTAGCAAAGGGTTTAGTCCCACATTGCTAGGGGAGGTGGGTTGACTCCCTTCCCCAGCCTATATAAAGACAGGCAGGGTGCACATAATTAATACACAGAAATTCGTGAGAAAATAAATATAACTCCGAATTGAGATCGCTTTTCTCCGGTCTCCTCCCCTCTCTGGTCTCTTCCACGGTGGGCTCCCTAGTGTGAGCCTGTAGTGGAATTGAGACCTCTCTGCTAGAATCGGAGGCCGTCGTGCTGCCGAAGCTCCGTCCGGAGGTCTGCTTCCGCCCCCTCTGCTGGATCGGAGAACGGAGGTCGTCATCGAGTCTCGTACGTGTGCGAGTACTACGAGGTGCTGCACGTGTGGCACTACACCCATCCGGGTGCTCAACACAGCCAGGGGGCTGTGAAACTTGATCGGCTACATCAACCACGTTTGCGGGAACGTTTCCCGCGCAACGGACTACACCCCGAGGTATGTTATTTCCGCACTACTGTTCGTTACGGTAATACGGCTAGCTAGATCTTGGGTTAAGGGAACGCTAGTTAGAAAAATTTGTGTTTTCTGCTGCGAACCCCAACAGTGGTATCATGAGCTAGGTCTATGCTTAGTATTACTGTACGGATAGAACACATCGGGGATGTGGGCGTTGATTGTATGATTGTTACCCTCTCACGTGCACTTGTTCATATCTGCGGCATTGTTTGATGAAGCGGCCCCCGACCGACTTTACGCGTACTCTTACGCGAGACTGGTTCCACGCTTGACATACGGCTTGTACCGTATAAAGTGGCTAGGGGGGTGTCTGTCTCTCTACTTTAGCGGATGTGGCATTTGCAACGGAGGGCCCCGTGCGGGGTGTAATAGAGACAATCGTATGATTGACGTTGTGGTTGACTCGTAGGTTAAAACCTGTTTAACTATGAAAGCCCTAGCAGCCACGTAAAACTTGCAATATACAACTAGATCGTCTAAACCTTTTATTGCAAAGTGGGGGCTATCGTTTGTTTGTTTGTGATGTAGTGATAGCTTTGCTATGTGTTACTAGTGAGTAGTAATCGTCATCATAAAACAAACTAAAATGGAGACACTGTAGACTTAGTGTTGCCATAGCCCAGACATCTTAAAACTTGCTAGTATAGGATACACGACGGTAGCATGTGATAAGATGATCCCTTAACAAAGCCAAACACAAGTATTCTACCGAAGTGTGCACCACCTGGAAGGTTCTCCCATATGGCCTGATGCTCCGTACATACCGGAGTTTTCCTACATATTCAATGGAGTTTGCATGAGGTTGGGTTCGGCAAGCCTGGCATATGCAAATATGGCCTTGCTGAGCAGCATATAACATGGAGGTTAATTTGGCGAGCCTAGCATATGCAAATATGGCCTCGGAATACTAGAGATCGAAAGATCGAGCATGAGTCACAGTATATATAAGATAATGTGATCGCACAAGTTGTTGTCTACCTTTGAAACTGACCCGTCGGCCGTGTGATATTCGAGGTCGGGCAGTGAATCTGGATCATGTAATCACTAAAACTTCTTAGGGATGAAATGTTTTGGTGTGAGCTTATATGATTATATGAACTCTCTTGTTGTGAACTAGTCTTAATTGTGTTCCTTGCAATTATGTTTGTAGAAAATGGATAATACCCAGTACCTTGAAATGGTTTCCTTCTTACATGGTGAAAGACTTAAAGAAAATGGGTCAAACTTCATTAGTTGGTACTTACGCCTTAGAGCCGTGCTCAAAAGAATCAACCTTTCATTCTTAACTAAAAGGCATGTGGGAAACCCTCCAGAAAACGACATGGATGCACAAGCGGCGATTGATTATCATTATCGTCGTAGGACATATGCCATAGCTAAGGGTATCATAGAAACCAGCATTCTGCAACCTTTGCGTGAGGAGTATGCTGATTTGGATACATACGATATGATCGATGAGCTGAAGTCATCAAACTTGCATCAGTTTAGAGTTGCCAGATTTGAGTTAGAAAGTGAGTTTCTCTCTACAGAGCTGGAAGAAGGCTCTTGCCTGAAGGCACACTTGGCCAAGATGCATGAGATACATCTGAGCCTCGTAGATGACTTTGACTATGATACCACACATGAGTCTGCGATATACACGGTGTTACACTCGCTTCCACCGAGCCATACAGACCATGTCCATGGCTATGTCGGCAGAGGTGAAAGCCTCGAGTTCTCTGACTTCATGGATAGACTTCAGTACCTGGAGGTCGAACCCATTGAAGGAGAAGTTGTCGATGGAGAAGGTATATACTTGATATACTTTATAAATGTTTACTCCCTTATACAACAGATGCAGTAAATGAGTATTTGATACTTATTCTGTTTTATGAAAACAGGACCTGCTGTTGCATGGACGGGAAGAGGTGAAATCGAGGATTGATGGATATCAAGTCAGTTGATGGCCAGCATGGATTCCACCGAGACATCTATCATAGGAGATACTTAGAGTATTAGATAAATATTATGTAATCATTATAGTATGAACACTTAGTTGTGTGTCTTGCATCTCGCGAGACAAAGTTATTCATGTAATGAGACAAGTCAGTTGTTCCATCTCTATGAATAAAAGTGTGCTTATACTTTGATTACGTCTTGATTTATGATATGATAGAAAGCATTTATAATACTACTATTATTGTCAAGAAATATTCAATGTTTAATGATAAAGTTGTCTTGATTATAACAAGTCAAAGATCTAATTGCATGAGGTGACTTCATAACTGATGAATTCATTAAATGTATGATCTATTAACTTGTGAGTTCATTATCGAATGAAGAATCATAACTTGATTGCATGAGATGGATTAGATACACGATCTATGAACCTCTGCAATAAATATGATCATGACAAGGTTCTAGCAAGTAGAACTTGTGCCAATCATTATACATAATTGATGTAGAATGGACATATGAGTTATCATTAAAGACTTCATATGATTAATTGAAATTTGTATTCAATTGAGATCATAAAACTGAGATTCGGGAATCACAGTGAGAAGTGAGAATACAAGGATACATATCACTACGCTACGATCCGAAGTGATAAGTATTGATATTGACATAATGGGAGACTTGTGGAAGTTGTACCACAAACTACGATGGAAGTTGAAAGTGCTAGACTACTTAAACCATTCATATTCATACTAAACCGTAGTATGGTCTAAACGTTCTTTCCCCTAGCACTATAGTTATTGTCGAATAAGATTGTTTAATTCATTAAGTTAAAACACCCACTTCATGAATAGGAAACCATCCTGAATCTAACGAGACATGATAGCTCCATAACTGATGGTGTTATAAGGTTTCTCAAAAGAAAGAATTTCTTTGTAATAAAACTACGAGCAATTGAAATTACATATTCTCCCCGAATAGCAAAATTTGTGTTGCTTAATTGGTAATACGAGAAAAGTCTCTCGACACGGATCCAATGGGAGATAATGGAAACTTTGACCGGGGTATTGGACCTTGCCTTCAGAATATCAGAGTATTGCAACGGAAGCATGTTCCGCTGTAATGACACTGCATAAGGAAGGATATGCCAAAGATGATTGATCTTGGTATATGAGTTGAAGCCATTGTTGAATTTAGAAGGTTATCATGAATACGTTCTGTACAGAACAATAATCATGAGTCTTCTTAATAAAACAATAGGGAATAATATTTCTTGAAGACACAAAGGAATGATGGTAGCCTAGAACACGAGGAGAAATGAAATAATATTGAGTTACATTAAGGATGACTCACGTCCCGTGAAATAAATCGGTTATTTCATATTCTCGACAAACTGGAGAGTTATTGAGAATAATGTAATGGACATAAGGCATTATTTGGTTATGACCAAAGTTCAATGGTGATTGACTACGGAAACGTAGGAATGCTTTAATCAATAAAATATTTCATTTACACTACGATAGACCATAGCCTGAAATTGCATCTCAGTCAAATTTGGGATTTGAAAGAGAATTGCAATGGGCATGACGAAGGTTACTTCGTTAAAAGGATGGACTATAGTACCTCAAGACAGGAACCCTCAACCTTGATTTGATCAAGTGATTTTGTGATGACCAAAATATTGAGTGGGCCTGCAGTTTCATGAAACTGAGTGGGAGCTTTGAAGACTTCCCTGAAACTTGGAATGCAGAGGGCATTTTCTGAGTGGGAGCTTTGGAAGCATTGTCATTATGTGAGACATAGTGAACAATAAAATGACTTGATAAAAGCTGAACCACAAATATATGAGTATAAGATGGATATATTTGAGTGGGAGCATGATCATTGTCTCAAACATATATGCACTGATATGTGTGAAGAATGATCTCATATGTATATATATGGATATGCATTGATTGTGTATATAGAGAATCGTCTTATATACATATGTGCATTATGATATATATATATAGAGCATAAGGCAAATAAAATACAAGATTGCAAGAATCTTCTTTTATGTGAAATACCAACACATTACACGTTGAAATCTATATGAGTAGATTAAGATACGGATAATGAAACGAAGTGAAGGTTGGAATAATCTTCTAGACAAGAAACAGGTTCTTGTGGCTAGAAATTATATAATGGATGAAATCCAAATATCACAAGCAATGTCTTGATGGAAGAATAGAGATGCACCATGTACTGGACATGTGATCTCATATGTTCTTGACATATGATTCTACCATATAACATGCATTGTGAATCCAACAAACAGAATGACTCAAAAGTTCTTGGTAGAAGAACAGATTCCGATGTGCTTTAGGAGTAAAACACAGAATCTGAATAAAGTCCATGCATTCAGTATAGAGAGGCATACTGAGGACTATTCTCTAAAATATAGAAAGGATAATAGACTTGAATGTAATGCAAGATTACAATTGCAAGCCATATTATGAGTCTATATGGAATTAGAGACATCACCAAAGACATGAAAGAAATGTGAGCAAAATTCACGGTACTACAAACATAATACTACTTAAGAAAGTAGAGGTATGGATAAAAGTTTAGCGTTAGAAGTATTGGACTTCTGGCTGAGTGTATTTCCCAGTATATATGACTATGGATGAGTCTTCTAAAGACTGAACCAAGAGATCATTGGAGGATACTGTGAAATAATAGTCTCACTCTCCCGCGAAACTTATATCCAACCATTATATGATAATGAGTGGTATGTCAAAAGAGTTTTTGACCTATGCCAGTTGCAATGGAAACATACGAATCTGAATTGGTGCAGTTCGTTGACGAACCCTCTTCCATGAGCATGCATGATCAATGAAACACTTATGTGATAAGATGATTATGATCGAGAAAATGCGGCTAGATTATTAGCACTCTAGTGCAAGTGGGAGACTGTTGGATATATGCTCTAGAGGTAAATAATATATGATTATTCCAATATATCTAAGCAAGTTCATAACCAGTTTCATACCGTGCTAGAACTGCATCAGTGAAACAATGATGCAGGTGTGGTATAGAAACCCCAGAGTTCCTAGTTAGCCTCTACATCGATAACTAGTTCATGGTCAACATGATGGTCGTGGTTTCGCGATCATGGACAATTAAGTCTCTTGACTATGAGGTCACCTCACGGGTTAAGTGGCGTGATGAACATTACCCAAAGTAAGCATTACAGCATGATCAAATCTTATGAAGGTTCAGTGTTGTAATTACAGAACGTGGTAGATCGTTCCTTTGACCGTGAGTACGTGCATAATCACTATCTTCCCGGATGCTTTGACTTACATCCCACCACCTGACTGAAATATGCGGGTCATAACGGTTGTATCTTAGGTATTCCGTGGAGATACGTTGAGGAGTATTGTTTACAAGAGCGGGATTTGTCAATCCATATAATGGATAGATACTCAGGGCCCACTCGGTGAGATTCCATCCATAAAGCTGCGCAGCGTGTGACTAGGTCACGGGGATGAATATCACGGGAACGAGTGAATGAGGATTTAGTTCGGAACGAGGTTGAACCAGACATAGGATGTCATTGATCGAATCTCGGAACAATCCAGTATCGCTGACAAAGGGAATGCTATACGGCGTAAGGTCCAATCGGTGTTGATATCCAGAATGCACAGGGGTCATTATGGGCATCCAGGTCCCGCTGATGATCATTGACTGTTGCCTCTGCTCGGTCATGACTGGAGTGTTCTCGGACCGTAGGGTAACACACTTAAGGGCTCGATGAAATCGGAGACCTTTTCGGAACCATCGGAGCAACCAGAGAATTAAGGAGACAATATCGGAGGAGTACCGTATTGAACCGAAACAAGTTCGGAGTGAGCCGGAAGATTTTCCGGAGCACCGGGAGATGAGATAATATGTTTTAGTTATTAATTAATTGAATTAATAATTAAAATCATTTTATTTCTAATTAATATGTGCTATGGGCCTTAGTGGAGAAAAAGGCCCATTAAGGAATTAAAGGGAAAAGAAAAAAGAAAAGAAAAAAGGGGGGGAGGCGCCATGGGCCCTAGGGCCCATGAGGGGTGCGCCCCCTCTCCCCCCTTGGCCGGCCACCCCCTAGCAAAGGGTTTAGTCCCACATTGCTAGGGGAGGTGGGTTGACTCCCTTCCCCAGCCTATATAAAGACAGGCAGGGTGCACATAATTAATACACAGAAATTTGTGAGAAAATAAATATAACTCCGAATTGAGATCGGTTTTCTCCGGTCTCCTCCCCTCTCTGGTCTCTTCCACGGTGGGCTCCCTAGTGTGAGCCTGTAGTGGAATTGAGACCTCTCTGCTAGAATCGGAGGCCGTCGTGCTGCCGAAGCTCCGTCCGGAGGTCTGCTTCCGCCCCCTCTGCTGGATCGGAGAACGGAGGTCGTCATCGAGTCTCGTACGTGTGCGAGTACTACGAGGTGCTGCACGTGTGGCACTACACCCATCCGGGTGCTCAACACAGCCAGGGGGCTGTGAAACTTGATCGGCTACATCAACCACGTTTGCGGGAACGTTTCCCGCGCAACGGACTACACCCCGAGGTATGTTATTTCCGCACTACTGTTCTTTACGGTAATACGGCTAGCTAGATCTTGGGTTAAGGGAACGCTAGTTAGAAAATTTGTGTTTTCTGCTGTGAACCCCAACACAATGTACACGGCACAATTACAGACAACACGATTACAAACAACACCCTCATCCACCATGTGTAGCTATGATATCCAAGGGCTTCCGGTACAATTCACCATCACATCTTAGATTTATATGTAGCATCATGTCCCTCTCCATCCTGTCATTGTTTAGGTGCGGGATCTTGTATCGCATACCACCCTCATCTCTCATGACCTCGATCAACACTGACTGTAGTGTGATAAATACCCTCGCTAGCTTATTCACATCATATCGATCATACGCCTCTTCAACAGATTCAATCATTTCCTGGATTGTGTTTGGTGCACTTTCAAGTGTCAAGGACTGGATAGAGGGAAAGAAGGAAAGGTCTAGGGCATTCATATCTGGGGAATTCGAAGGCTGTTGCGTCAAACTGATATCTAGACCTGATTCATCTACCGCATCTTTAAAACCTTGATCACTCGAAAGCACGTGTGTTTTAGCATTGTCTTGCTGGATATATATGATTCCACCTTCTTCTGGCCACCGGGCTTAAATAGCTGGAATGACCTTTTCACAAAGATAATGCCTCATCACATCCCTATTCACTATTATAGACTTTGTTTCCAATGTCCCTTTCAATCTATTCTTGGAATTGTTTTTTGCTGCAACTTCCTTGATGAAGGCCCAGACTCCAATTTTTCCATCAAAAGTTATGTTTCCTTGTTCGTCGAATCTCGGCCTCGCAACTGCGATTAAGAACATAACCTTGCCGATACTATTCTTGTTGTGAATAGTGCGCAAGGGATCTTGTTCTTCAGGCAGGAGGTAGTAGGTTATTTTCTTCTTTGTCATATCTGAAAGCTCAAGAATGATCAGAGGGGGAGGGGGTGTGTCGGGGGATTGGTACCCGGGTAGGCTAACCCAAGCGGAAGCAAGCTTTCAAGACAAGGATGGGCCGATTGGGCTGCAGCTGGGCCGAGCTGGGAAGAGGTACGGCCGATTGCTCCAAGGCAATCGACCATACCAAATGCCAGCAGTCGGCCCAGGCGCAATCGGCCCACCCTTCCCTTATCAGACCTTCGTCCGATTGGTCTGCAGCTGGACTGAGGTTGATTCCCAGAAGGCCGACTACCCAGAGCAATCGGCCTTACCAGGAACCACCAATCGGTCCAGGCGCAATCGGAGCAACCAACCACCCAATCGGGGGTATGATTACGAGGTCATAAATACCATATCCCGAGATATCTGGGTGGCAGGAAGGCCAGGTCACATCGAGGATTCGCTGGAGATACGGTGTCTACCTCCCCGCCGATTCCGTGGACAGGCCGACAAGACCGCACCCCCTAGCTCCACTGTTCGTCACTAGGCTCTACGAGGTAGCAGCATGGGCCGCCGCTCGTAGGCTCCGGATCACCCGGATAGGAGCAGTCGGTGGGCCCAGGCCGATTAGAGGTTGACAGCTGGGCCCATTCGGCACTGAAGTTACCGAAGTACCCTGGACTCACACTATAAGAGCCAGGGTACCCCTCCTGCGCGAGGGACGCCACAATTGAGATCTCATTAACTCTTTCCCCCTTCAGTTCATTTACTGCCCGTAGTAACTCCTCAGGGAAGCAGGAGAAGACCTTGCCCACGGCGGCGGTTTACTCCTTCCCCTAAGAAGATAGAAGAGCAGTTATTGTAGTTCCTTCATTTATATATAAGAGACAAGCAGGAGTAGGGGTGTTATCTCTCTGGAGAGCCCCGAACCTGGGTACATCGTGGTGTCTTCACCGTGCTTGTGCCCAACCCGATTCCGGCACCATCGACATTCCCTCCCTCGTGTCTTCCCCTCACTTTAGCCATCCCCATGGCATCTGCCGTCACATATCGACGATAGGGTGAATGATCACTTCTAAAAATTCTAAAGAACTTAGAAGGAATTCATGCAAACTGCGAAGGACTAAGGCATCTCGAAGGAAATACAGTATCGAAAGTAATGCATGGCTCGAAAGGATTGGGGACGAAGGAAAACATCGAAGGCAAACAGGCAACGAGTAAATACTTAATTTAAATGCATGAAGGAAAACGAGACTGACACGACGATGTTTGGTAAACCAGTTCACACTCTGCAAAGTGCTATGTCTGATTCTGCGATGCGCCCTATCCAACTCGGAGTTGGAGGTGTGATCCAATCACCAGGGGCTCCGCAGTCGGACACAGGGAACCAAGGCCTCAGTCGGAAGGAGAGAAGGGAGAACAACCGCAACAACAACAACAACAACAACAACCAGCAGAACAAGCGAAAGGACGAGCAACCGGACACTCAGTATGGCAGTCGGCAAGTGGCCGCTGTTCAGAATGAGGAAGGCCCAGCGGCTGCAGGAGGCAGTTGGAAGATGAGGCCAAACGTGAGACCTCCAGGGCAAATGAAGCCCAAGTACACATTTGAGAACATGTTAGATGCCCCATGCAAGTTGCACAGTACGCCTGGGAGGCCGTCTGCGCACACTACTCGGCAATGTGATTTCGTGAGAAGGATAGCAAAGGGAGAAGCTTTACCACCACCACCACCACCACCACCGCCACAGAACAGAGGACCACCTCAGCAGCAGAACCAGTACCCGCAGCAAGATGCAGCATATATGATTTTTACCAGTGAGTCCACAGATAAAGGCAGTCGGAGAGCCCGAGCCCAGGAAGTCAATGCAACAATGCCGCCGGTTCCCCAATTCATGCACTGGTCCGAGTGTCCGATATCCTGGGACAGAGCAGATCACCCCACTATTTTGCCGAATCCGGGCAACTATCCGCTGGTGGTGGATGCTCTGGTCGCAGGACCAAAGTTTTCATGCAAGTTCTCAAGAGTGCTAGTTGATGGAGGAAGCACAATCAACATCCTGTACCGAGATACGATGCTCAAGCTAGGACTTACAGAGAGGGATTTGGAGCGCAGTCGGACGACATTCCACGGGATTGTCCCTGGGTTGTCTTGCACCCCCTTGGGTCGCATTCGGTTGGATGTCATTTTTGGCACAGAGGAGAATTTCAGGAGAGAGCCGATTTGGTTCGAGGTGGCCGACCTCAGCAGTCCATACCATGCTTTGTTGGGATTACCAGCATTTGCCAAGTTCATGATCAATACACAGCAGACATACCTGAAGATGAAGATCCCGGGGCCAAGCGGCGTCATCACAGTCACCGGAGACTTCAGGAAGTCCCTCGAGTGCACATCCGCTGGCAGCAGTTTGGCTGAGTCCTTAGTGGTGGAGACAGAGAAGCGTCAGCTTGGCAAGGTGATCGCAATGGCGCAAGCGCAGAGCAAGAATCCACTGCCGGTTGGCCCAGCAAAGAGAGCAGACGAGGAATCGACTTTTCAATCGGCCAAGGACAGCAAGAAAATCGCTCTAGATCCCTCCGACTCGACCAAGTTTGTTGTGGTCGGAACTGGACTTAGCGACAAATAGGAAAGCGAGCTCGTCGAGTTTCTCCGTGAGAATCGGGACATCTTTGCATGGTCTCCATAGGACATGCCTAGTGTTCCGAGAGAACTCGCCGAGCACAAGCTGCACATTCGGCCAGGCTCGAAGCCGGTCAAACAACCCCTGAGACGTTTTTCTGAGGACAAGAGAAGAGCAATCGGCGAAGAGATTGCAAAGTTACAAGCTGCAGGTTTCATCATGGAAGTGTTTTACCCCGAGTGGCTGGCCAATCCAGTCCTCGTCATGAAGAAGAACAAGACTTGGCGTATGTGTATAGATTACACTTGTTTGAACAAGGCATGCCCCAAAGATCCGTTTGCTTTGCCCCGAATTGACCAAGTGGTTGATTCTACGACCGGCTGCGAGTTGTTATCCTTTTTGGATGCTACTGCTGGATATCACCAGATAAAGTTAGCCGTGGAAGATCAGATCAAGACAGCATTCATAACCCCTTTCGGGGCCTATTGCTATATCACCATGCCTTTTGGTCTGAAAAATGGAGGTGCCACTTATCAGCGCATGATGCAAAGATGCACACACTCTCAGCTCGGCAGAAATATCCACGTTTACGTGGACGACTTGGTGGTGAAGTCGGCAAGGGGAGTCACATTGTTGGACGACCTCAGAGAGACCTTTGCAAATCTGAGAAACTATCAGATCAAGCTCAACCCGGAGAAGTGTGTGTTTGGAGTCCAAGCCGGCAAGCTCTTGGGGTTTCTCGTTTCCGAGAGAGGAATCGAATGCAACCCCGAGAAGATAGCCGCAATAGAGCGCATGGAGCAGCCAAAGACCTTGAAGCAAGTGCAGAAGTTCACCGGTTGCCTCGCCTCCCTCAGCCGATTCCTCAGTCGGCTGGGCGAGAAGGCAATTCCCTTGTACCAGTTGATGAAGAAGACAGAGAATTTTACCTGGACCCCCCAGGCAAATGAAGCATTCCGAGAGCTCAAGCGCATGCTATCCACGGCACCGATTCTGGCTGCCCCGATTGAGAAGGAGCCCATGATGTTATACATTGCGGCAACCAATCGGGTGATCAGCGCAGTTATGGTGGTGGAGCGGCCCGAGAAGGACAAGGCACAGCAAGTCCAGCGTCCAGTGTACTACATCAGCGAAGTGCTTTCGGCATCCAAGCAGAACTATCCTCACTACCAGAAGATGTGCTATGGAGTATACATGGCGGCCAAGAGATTGAAACCATATTTTCAAGCCCACTTGATCACTGTTGTCAGTTCGGCTCCATTAGCCGACATCATGGGAAGCAAAGATGCAACCGGAAGAGTGGCGAAATGGGCAATCAAAGTGGCCAGTCATGGCATCCAATATGAGCCAAGGACTTGAATCAAGTCGCAGGCACTAGCCGATTTCCTGGTGGACTGGGCTGAAACTCAGTACATGCCACAGCTCCCCATGTCGGATGTCTTGCGAATGCACTTCGATGGCTCCAAGATGAAGAATGGCCTAGGGGCTGGGGTGGTGCTCACGTCCCCAAGAGGAGATCAATTGCAATATGTGCTCCAGATTCACTTTGCAGCATCAAACAATGTAGCCGAGTACGAAGCCCTTGTGCATGGTGTCAAGTTGGCCAAGGAAATCGGTATCCGGAATATTGAGTGCTATGGTGACTCCGATCTGGTGGTACAGCAGTGCTCGGGCACGTGGGATGCTAAAGATGCTAATATGGCAAGCTACCGATTCCTGGTGCAGCAAATCAGCGGATACTTTGAAGGTTGTGAGTTCCATCATGTTCCAAGAGCAAATAATGAAGCAGCAGATGCATTGTCCAAGCTTAGTTCCACAAGGCAAGCAATTCCACCAGGCGTATCTCTCGAGCACATCAAGAAGCCATCCATCACTCCGTCACCAGACTCCGAGTCCATATTCATCTCGGAGACCGATCTTGAAGCTCTGAGAAAGGCAAAAGAAGTTCAACCGGCCAAGCCTGCAACCATGAAGAAGCAATCCAGCGCTCAGGGTGTCTCGGCAATAGCACCAGGGGCTGCCGATTGCGAACCAGGGGCTGCAGACGAGAAGAAGAAGAGCGATACCACAGAGAAGCAAGAAGAGGCTGCGCCAGAGGGCACAACCTCTGGAGGGCAAGTGATATCAGAGATTGCCGATTGCAGTAATGAAGTTTCAACCCCAGATGAGAAGTCAGCACCAGAGGCTGCCGAATGCGTGCCAGGCGCCGCAGTCGGCAGTTCGCAAGCAGAAGAAGAGATAGCAGAGGTTCAAGAGGCCGAGATCGAGCAGGCCAATGCTCAAGAGACCGAGATCCAAGAAGAAGTCTTACCCCAGCAGGCAGCAGTAATGGTAGTGGTCAGTGCGCCATCATGGGCACAGCCGATTCGAGATTTTTTGGCAGATGGGATCCTTACACCAGATTTGGCATTGTCCAGGCAGATCAGTCGCCGATCTTGGGCATATACAATCATCAACAACGAGCTGATGCGCAAGAGTCCGACTGGTGTTCTTCAGAGGTGTGTTGAAGAGGATAGAGGTTTGGAGCTGCTCAGAGATATCCATCAAGGTGAATGTGGTCATCACGCGTCGGCAAAGGCCATAGCCAACAAGGCTTTCCGACATGGTTTCTACTGGCCAACTGCACTTGCAGCGGCTGAGAATTTGGTAAAGCACTGCGTCGGTTGTCAGAAGTTCAAGGCAAGAAGTCATCAGCCAGCATCGGCACTGAAGACCATCCCAATAGCGTGGCCGTTTGCGGTTTGGGGTTTGGATATGGTTGGACCATTCAAGAGAGCTAGAAGTGGCATGACACATCTCCTGGTGGCAATCGACAAGTTTACCAAGTGGATCGAGGCAAGACCAATCAAGAAGTTGGATGGACCGACTGCAGTCAAGTTTGTGGCCGACATCGTATGCAGATATGGTGTTCCTAACAGCATCATCACCGACAACGGCACCAACTTTGCAAAGGGGGCATTGGCTCGATATGCATCTCAGCAAGGCATTCGGCTTGATCTGGCATCTGTGGCACACCCACAGTCCAATGGTCAGGTTGAAAGGGCAAATGGACTAATCCTATCGGGTATCAGGCCCAGATTGGTAGAGCCACTTGAGAGGGCACCTGGGGCATGGATCGATGAGCTCCCCGCAGTACTTTTCAGTTTGAGGACCACGCCGAATAGGTCGACTGGATTCACTCCTTTCTTCCTGGTATATGGTTCAGAAGCAGTCATCCCCTCCGACATCGAGTTTGATTCACCTCAGCACGCTTTATACACTGAAGAAGAAGCTAAGTTAGCAAGAGAAGACGGCGTCGACCTCAAAGAAGAAGCTTGTTTGTTGGCCTTGTCTAGGTCAGCAATCTATCAGCAGAAGTTGCGGCACTACCACAGCAAGAAGATTCGACCTCTCTCTTTCCGAGAGGGGGACATGGTGCTACGCCGAATCCAGAAGTCAGATGGGCAGCACAAGCTATCCTCACCTTGGGAAGGGCCATTTATTGTCAGCAGAGCGCTCAAGAACAACTCTTACTACCTGATCGATTGCACCAAGGGAACTCGGCACAAGGACACATCGGGAGTAGAGACAGAGCGGCCGTGGAATGCCGAGTTGTTATGTCCGTTCTATAGTTGAACGGCATAAGTTTATGTAAGCCATTCGGCAAACAATCAGTTAAAGTTATCATGTCTCTGAAAATGAGCATTCGAGTACTTTCGTATAATTCCATTCAAAGAGCTAGCTGTAATCGGCAACGCTCCGTCAGACCCGAGATGCGCATAGCATACCCGGGGACTGGCCGACCACGAGGTCAAGAAAATAAGCCATCGTGGCACGGGGACTGCAGGCTGGCTCTCAATCAGATACCTAGCTCAAGCGCAAATCACTAAAGGGTTGTGGCATTGAAAAGGGTGACGATTGAGGCAGTCGGTGGTATAAATCCCGAGAAACAATTCGAAACATGCCGCCATGAGCAAGAGCACTGGCGAAGTAAAGTCGCCGATGGCGCCGCAAATCAGGACACTAGATCCAGAAGCGAAGCAATCGGCGCCTGCTATTGCAGAATCCTTTGCGTTAAAAATCTTGTCGTGTAAAAAATAAAAACTCATCGAACCTTGGCCGGATGTCTGCTGTTGATCCGATTACGGGCCGCATAACGGCAGCAAGACTGACACAGTACACATTCCCAAGTGCAGCCGATGAAGGAAACCGGCAAAGACGCAAAGTTGATCGCACATGCAAACAGATAAAACGAGCAATCGATTGGCATCAAAAGCAGCAGGCCCAAGGCCGAATAAGGTCATTACATCCAAGTCACACCCAGTAGGTGTCGACAGAATTAAAAATATGTCTTACAAGCGGGCAGTCGGAGTACAAATTGAAGATAACATAGCTTAAGCAGTCGGAGGCACTGAGCTAGAAGGTGGAAAAGATGGGTCCGATTGAGCTTCAGAAGTCGCAGCACCTGTCTGTTTAGACTTCGGAGACGTCTGGGATGAGCCGCTATCGGAGAGCTCCTCGGCCAGGCCAGAGATGGTAGAGGCAGGGAGCGGTTTCCCTCCCTGGTCGAGATGCGGAGTATACTCGTAGGGAGAAAACCAATTCACCATAGTGCTGGCTAGCCGATTGACTTCGACGTAGGTCTTCTCAAGAAGGTCAGAGGCATTGTCTCGAAGGCTGTACAACCGAGAGAGCTTCACTTGAGGGTACCAAGTCAGCACAGTCTGAAGAGCGGTCTCCGCACTAGTCCTTCCGGCAGAATTCAGCAAAACGTCGATCCGACGTGGGATAGCCTTAAGGAGAGTCCGAGTTTGCTCAGTGGTGGCATTCGGAGTGTCCCCTTGGTCAGAATCCTCGCCATCCTGAGTGTCTGCCTTACGGATCTCGGCGGAGGAGTCGGCAGCATTCTTCATCTTCTGGAGTCCGGCCTTGAGCTCAGTCGGCGACCACAGCGCTTCAGCAATCTTCAGAATCCCGAGCTTGAAGGATAAGGCAATTCCTTGGATAATAGGAATGCGGGCTTCGGTGCCGATCAGATATTCATGCCGGGTCCAGACGTCATCTGCACGGTCACAGGTCCCTCCAGCGGCGATGGTATCCTCTCGGGACTTGGCGACAGCTGCATAAGAAGCCGCTTCAGATTCGGGCCAAGCTTCTGCATCAAGAAGGAAGAGCATAAGCAATAAGATAGGATAAGAAAGCAACCGAAAAGTGCACTCGGCAACAAGGGGGACTCACGGCCAAGGAGGAGATCCATTTCGGTCAATGTGTCGCAGAAGCCTTTGGCTCGGCGGCGCATTCGGGTGGTCTCCTCATAGCTGCGCTTCTCCAGTTCTTCGAACTTAGCGACGAGCTCGTCATGATCTCGGCGAATGGAGTCTCGGGCAGAAATTGCCTCATCCCTTTCAGTTCGCAGAGCAACTTGGGCGGCGACGGCAGTATCTCGTTCAACAAGAAGCCCATCACCAGTAGCTGTCACTGCGGCGATGTCGGCCAGATGTTTCTTCTCAAGAGCAGCCATTTCAGTTTGGAGGCCGTGAATAGTCCGATTCAAATCATTCTCTACCCCCTGCAGCCGAGTTACCTCCCCGGTGGCTTTATCAAGGGCTGGACCTTGTTGGCTAAGTTCTGTAGCCAATTCTGCAATTCGGCCTTGAAGATCATTTACCATAGGAATAGAAGCTACAAGAGAGCGCGAAGATTTCAGTACCAGAGCGGTTGTCAAGTGAAGAAGAGACAACGGTGAGATAGAGGATACCTCTTAGCTTAGTGATTTCAGCCGATTGGTTATTAACCTGCAGCTGGGCCTGGGCGAGGGTTCGAAGGCTGGCAGTATAAGCTTCCAAGAGTTTTTCGAAGACAACTCTTTTCTCTTCCAGGACAGCCTGTGACGAGCAGCAAGACGGAATCAGACGTAAAGCAACAAGTGAGAAAGATCCGAACCGATTGTGACCAATCGGCCCGAATCTCGGGGACTACACCCAGTGGGTGCGCTTGCGCGCACCCACCGGAAGAAAGTCTACCGATTGAGGAAGGCAAACGATAAAACAAAAAATGCTAAAGATCCGAACCGATTGTGACCAATCGGCCCGAATCTCGGGGACTACACCCAGTGGGTGCGCTTGCGCGCACCCACCGGAAGAAAGTCTACCGACTGAGGAACGCAAACGATAAAGCAAAAAATGCTAAAGATCTGAACCGATTGTGACCAATCAGCCCGAATCTCGGGGACTACACCCAGTGGGTGCGCTTGCGCGCACCCACCAGAAGGAAGTCTACCGATTGAGGAAGGCAAGCGATAAAGCAAAAAATGCCAAAGATCCGAACCGATTGTAACCAATCGGCCCGAATCTCGGGGACTACACCCACTGGGTGCGCTTGCGCGCACCCACCGGAAGAAAAAATGCCGAAGTAAAACAGAGGTACAGAAGGAAAGGTTAAAGAGTTTACCGAATGGTGAGAGGTCAGCTGTTGAAGGTCCCGAGCAAGGGCTTCGGCGAACTCATTCACCCGGCTCAGAGTGCTCGTCACGGGATCCCGAGGACGAGGCGAAGCGTCAGGCTCAGCGCCGACATGACGGGCGCGAGAATACTCGGCTCGGAAGTGATCCACCGAGCGCATAAGAATCTCGGAGGGGGAGGAAATCGGCGGTGGCGCTGAGGTAGGAACGATGGCGAAAGCTGTAGTGGGAAGGACTGGCGGCACGGACGTTGGTGAAGGACCGGACTCACCCGATTGCGGCGGCGACGCAACCGGGCGAGTCGGAGCAGAAGTGGTAACAATGACTGGCGGAAGGGTTGTGGTCGTCGGCGGCGCTGACAGAACAGCTGGTGGTGCAGTCGCTGTAGTTGGTGGTGCCGACATCACAATCGGCGGCGAGCTCGTCACCATTGGCGTGTCGGACACGGAGGTTACAGCAGGGGCAGTCGCAGCAGCGGCGGCCGGACTGGAGCGGGGTGGCGGAGACGGGGCAATCGGATCGACCGATTGCGTTCCTCCAATACCAGGAGACACCGGGTCGGCCGCGCGCTTGGAGGCTTTGGGAGCAAGGTTGGAAGAGGAGGTCTTCTGAGCCGCAGCAAGGCGAGCCTTCTTGGCAGCACACTCGGCGTCCTTGGAAGAACGACTAGTGGCAGTCGGCCGCTTGCGAACGGCTGCAGCAGAAGCAGCGGGCGAGATGATGGCGCCGATATGAGCCGGAATGTCGGTGTCAATGTCATCAAGCCCAATCGGCTCACTGAAATAAGAAAGGGAGAAGAGTCAGTAGAAGCAAAGATAGCAAAGTACTGCGCGAAAAGACAGAAACATACCCGACTGTCCGGGGGGCGCCGGTGGGCATTCGGCAGCGGAGCGGGGCAACGTTCAGCGGCGCCTGAGTGGTCGGCCTCCGAGTGATCGTCTCCTGGGCTTGCTTGCCCTTGTGGGCAGTCGTCGTGGTTTTGGTGATTTTGGGGAGAGCCGTACCAGAGGAGCCAGCGGCTGAGGTGCGTTTAGCTGGCACCTTCGGGGGTTTATCCCGAGGAGCTGCATCAGAAGCAGCACCCTTTGAGACACTATCATCGTCACTCCACTCAGCCAAAAATTGCTCAAGGGAAGGGTCAGCCGTGCCCCCTTGAGCTGGCGGCCGAGTGTTGGTATTCGGAGGGTTGGCGCGCTCGGCGTTATCATCATCAGCATCCATGGGGTCGGAGGATTCTCCGGAAGACTCGTCATTGTCTTCATCATCCCCACTGGTCTCGGCGGAAGGAATCTCGCCGTCATACTCAAGGTCGGTGGGATCCTCTTCCGTGCGGTCAGGGGTGTACACGCCAGCTTCCTGGCCGTCTTCCATGAGGTTGGATTGAAGGAAATGCTGAAAAGAAGACATAAGTGATCAGAGCAATCGGAAGAGAAAGCAATCGGAAGAACGTGCAACTGGATGAAAAAAGTCGGGGCGTACCACAGGTGGCTTTCGCTGGCGCGTGAGGTAGTCAAGCCCGAATCGGAAAGGATCAGGCAACGCACTAGCAGTGATGGCCTTCAATCGGGCGCAAAGGACTTCTGTCGTCACCTCCCACGTGCAGAGCCGAGTGGGATCCCGAGGTCCCGACACGTCGCAGAGGCGGTGCACTCGGCGTTGCAGGGGAAGAATCCGAGCATGAAGCCATGCAGCTACCAAGTCGGTGGAGAGAAGTCTCTCTCGCTCCAGCTGGGTGACCCTGGTGGCTTGGGCGTCGACATCGCAATTTCCAGTGCCGTGTTTCAGGGACCACTGATGCTTCTCAACCGGCCTGGCGAGTGAGAACTCGGGCAGATTGAGGAGATCGGGGCTTTGATCAGGAGACTTGACGTAGAAGAACGAAGTCTGCCAGTTCTTGCAGGATTGGACGATTTCGGGGCTCGGATATTTTAACTTGCCGGCTGCAGCAAGGCAACTGCCGCAGTCGGTCATGTCAGTCGGATAGGTCGGTTTGCCGCCTTCAATGGTGGAGGCCACTACTTCTCCCGTCCGAGCGTTGTGGGCTCGGAGGTTGAAGAAGCGTTTGAAAAGCGCGATGCTGGGTCGGCAGCCGAGATACCCCTCGCAGAGTGTCACGAACCCGGAGAGGTTCATGATGAAGTTAGCTGCAAGGTGGTGAGGCTGAAGTCGGTGGAAGTCGAGGAATTCCCGGAAGAAGGCGCTAGCGGGAAGGCCGAATCCACGCTCAAAGTGAGCGAGGAACACAACCCTCTCGCCCGCGCGCGCGCTGGGCACGACATCGGCCCTGCCCGGGATCCGCCATTCGATCTCCGCAGGCATTTTTCGGGCGCGGATCAGGGCTTCGACGGCGGCAGTGGTGACCTGGGATCCCTTCCAGCACCCGCGGCTCGCCTGCGATACGTCCCGTCGCGGCGCCATGGATTTCGCAGAAGAGGAAGAAGAGGAAAAAGATCGAGGCGGAACACAAGAACGACGCCGATGAACTGCTGCGGCGGCGGCGGCGGAGGCGGCGAAGAACACAAGTTAGTGGCTAGAGCAAGTTGGAGAGCAGAGGTCCACGAGAGAGAAGGTTTGCGCGAGGAGCAGCAATGGCACGGAGAGAGAAAGCTAGAGGTGAAGGAGGCTTTGGGAAGAAGGAAGAGATGAGGCTCCCCCCCGGTGGCTTATATGGGCGGCGGGGGAGGGGAGTGGGATGACCCTGCGGTCGTGTGGCCCGGTGTGGCCTAGGGCACAGGGAGGCCAACCGACGAATCGGCACAAAGGATCCCGGCGCATAAGGCGAGGCGTGCGACGTGGGGGTCAGCTCCTGCAGTTATGTCACGTCGCGCGTGGGTCGTGGGTCCCAACTCATTGATCACATCGTGGGCGAGTCGGAGGTAACCGTTGGAGCGCAATCGGCAGAAGATACTTTTGCCAGAAAACGAAGACACGAAGTGAGAAGGACCCAAGGCCAATCGGGTGGAAGTGGGGTCAGCCGAGTGTGATCTCCGAGTCGGCCGATGGGCTCGGAATGACGTACTCGAGGAGGCCATAGCAGTCGGAAAACGTCAAGACAGATTGAAAAGCTGCAAAGGCCCCGCGGTCAAGTGACCGTGGGACCTTTACAGCTTTAGGGGCTACTGTCGGGGGATTGGTACCCGGGTAGGCTAACCCAAGCGGAAGCAAGCTTTCAAGACAAGGATGGGCCGATTGGGCTGCAGCTGGGCCGAGCTGGGCAGAGGTACGGCCGATTGCTCCAAGGCAATCGACCATACCAAATGCCAGCAGTCGGGCCAGGCGCAATCGGTCCACCCTTCCCTTATCAGACCTTCGTCCGATTGGTCTGCAGCTGGACTGAGGTTGATTCCCAGAAGGCCGACTACCCAGAGCAATCGGCCTTACCAGGAACCACCAATCGGTCCAGGCGCAATCGGAGCAACCAACCACCCAATCGGGGGTATGATTACGAGGTCATAAATACCATATCCCGAGATATCTGGGTGGCAGGAAGGCCAGGTCACATCGAGGATTCGCTGGAGATACGGTGTCGACCTCCCCGCCGATTCCGCGGACAGGCCGACAAGACCGCACCCCCTAGCTCCACTGTTCGTCACTAGGCTCTACGAGGTAGCAGCATGGGCCGCCGCTCGTAGGCTCCGGATCACCCGGATAGGAGCAGTCGGTGGGCCCAGGCCGATTAGAGGTTGACAGCTGGGCCCATTCGGCAATGAAGTTACCGAAGTACCCTGGACTCACACTATAAGAGCCAGGGTACCCCTCCTGCGCGAGGGACGCCACACCTGAGATCTCATTAACTCTTTCCCCCTTCAGTTCATTTACTGCTCGTAGTCACTCCTCAGGGAAGCAGGAGAAGACCTTGCCCACGGCGGCGGTTTACTCCTTCCCCTAAGAAGATAGAAGAGAAGTTATTGTAGTTCCTTCATTTATATATAAGAGACAAGCAGGAGTAGGGGTGTTATCTCTCTGGAGAGCCCCGAACCTGGGTACATCGTGGTGTCTTCACCGTGCTTGTGCCCAACCCAATTCCGGCACCATCGACATTCCCTCCCTCGTGTCTTCCCCTCACTTTAGCCATCCCCATGGCATCTGCCGTCACATATCGACGACAGGGTGAATGGTCACTTCTAAAAATTCTAAAGAACTTAGAAGGAATTCATGCAAACTGCGAAGGACTAAGGCATCTCGAAGGAAATACAGTATCGAAAGTAATGCATGGCTCGAAAGGATTGGGGACGAAGGAAAACATCGAAGGCAAACAGGCAACGAGTAAATACTTAATTTAAATGCATGAAGGAAAACGAGACTGACACGACGATGTTTGGTAAACCAGTTCACACTCTGCAAAGTGCTACGTCTGATTCTGCGATGCGCCCTATCCTCCTTTCTTGCTTTGGCTTCCTTTCTTGCTTTGGCTTCCTTTCTCTTCTGTGCTCATGCTTCCCGAGCATCAACCAGCTCTTGAAAATCAGCAGAGGTTTTGAGAGCAGATGGGTGAGCATCAGCTGGAGGAGGTGGTCGATTATCTTTCGTCCACTTGGGCCTTAAAGATTTGACATCCGACCAGGGATTTTTCATTGCAAACAGCCTCTCCCAGCGAGGAATAAGCGACTTGTATTCATACCAACGAAGTGCTTGTAGCCTTCGAATCTCTTGCAGACGATTTTCTCTTGTACGTTCATCTTCAGAACCTGAAGGCGTTCTCAAATTCTTTTCTATGATCAAATCCTCTGATAATCCTTCAGAGTTGTTGGTGATTCTTGTTCGGCCTCCCACACGCTTGGGTGCTCTGACATTTCCTTCGATCCCAGACATTTTCCTGCGAAAAAGATAGGTACGAGAGAATATAGGAAAGTTGTGAACAAGTACCAGCGGTTTTCGAGGAAAATCATTTTGAAAGCAGTAAACATATCGATAAGTATGTCTTGCAGCAAGTTTTTCAAGCAAGTGCTAGGCTAGATTTCCATCGGGTGTAAATCTAACGAAGAACTTGTATGAACGAATTGCACAAAAAAAAATCTATCGATACGTTTCTGAGGAAATTGCTTAAGTGAGAGAATCCGAGGGATTTCTTACCTAGCACAGATGGGAATCAACAGAAAACGCTAGAAACAGATTTCCCAAGATTCAATGATCCAAACGGATCAAACAGACCTAAGAAAAAGAGAGAAAAACATGAACAAATATAGGACTCGATGAACAGCAAAGATTGGAATCGAGTCTTAGAGCCGTGCATACCCTAACTCGGTGATGTACGGCGACTACGGCGACGCGGATGAAGTTCCTCGTCGACAGGAAGGTCTCCGGCGGCTTCCTTTCGGCAGCGAAGCGGCGAGGGAGTCAACAGCGACGAGCAGCACGGCGGCGCGCGAGAGAGTACTTCGGGAGCGGAGAGATGAAGTCGAGGGAATTACGATTGCTGAACCAGTGGGGTGGATCAGTATTTATAGGGGAGGGGTCTGACATAACTGTCAGATCTGATCCAACGGCGCAGATTTCGCGTCTCTCCGCATTCAACGGACGGATTTTGTGGCGGTAATCGCAGGAAAATCCCAACGAACCGAAAGAAAGTTGCTCCATGTCCGAGACCAAACTCATCGAACATCGAGTATAAAAGTAGATAAACGTTCGATAGATTTACCTTCGGAATCAATGACATTCGAAGGGAATCTTGATCGAGTACAAATATACATGTTCACGAGAGAAAAAGCACAGATGGGGTAGGGATAGAATAGAGGGAAAACAGGGTCCGATGCTTAATCAATCCGAGGGGAAAACAGTGATAAAAATCGGAGTGTTAAGTGTATAGGACAACACCAAACGAACAAAAACAAACAAAAAAGAAACACGATAGAGAATTAATCGTAAGTAAACAACATAGAAAGAAAACATATAATATATAGTACCGATAGTTATGATCTTACCGCACATTGCGTGAGTCCAATATGTTTAACTCACACCTTAGTGCACAGAACCTTTTCTCATCCAAGGGCTTCGTAAAGATATCAGCCAATTGATCTTCGGTGCGTACATGGCTGATAACGATATCTTCTCGCTGAACGTGATCTCGAAGAAAATGATGACGAATGTCAATATGCTTCGTTCGAGAGTGTTGCAGAGGGTTATGGGCAATCTTGATAGCACTCTCGTTATCACATAGCAGTGGAATTTTCTTCACAAGAATACCATAATCTTTCAGCGTTTGCTTGAGCCACAGAATCTGAGTGCAGCATGAACCGGCAGCAATATACTCGGCTTTAGCCGTAGAAATAGATACGCAATTATGTTTCATCGAAGCCCAACAGACAAGAGATCTACCGAGAAAATGACATGTTCCCGAGGTAGATTTCCTGTTGACTCGATCACCAGCCCAGTCAGAATCAGAATATCCAACGAGATCAAACTGGGCACCCTTGGGATACCATAGTCCCAACGTTGGTGTATGAGCCAGATATCGAAGAATTCGCTTGAAAACAATATGATGTGATTCTTTCGGGTTTGCCTGAAAACGAGCACACATACAAACTGATAGCATAATGTCAGGTCTAGATGCACAAAGGTAAAGAAGCGAACCGATCATCGAGCGGTATTTCTTCTGATCGAAAGGTTTGCCCTTTTCATCTTCATCTAGATGAACATTCGTAGGCATTGGATTCTTGATAGTTTTGCAACTGACGAGATCAAACTTCTTCAGGCAATCTCTGAGATACTTCTCTTGAGAGATGAAAGTCCCATTCTTCTGTTGACGGATTTGAAGCCCGAGAAAGAACTTCAATTCACCCATCATGGACATTTCATATTTCCTCGACATCATACGAGCAAATTCTTTGCTAATATCAAGGTTAGTGCAGCCAAAAATAATATTATCGACATAAATTTGACACACAAAAAGATCATTTTTGTATGCACGAGTAAAAAGAGTCGGATCAGTTGTTCCTGGTTTGAAGCCCTTCTTCAAAAGAAAATCCTTCAGAGTTTCATACCAAGCACGAGGTGCTTGCTTTAACCCATATAGGGCCTTGTGCAACCTGTACACCTTATCAGGATTCTTCGGGTCTTCAAAACCTGGTGGCTGCATAACATATACTTCTTCGATTTCACCGTTAAGAAATGCACTTTTGACATCCATTTGATATAGCAATATACCATTGTAATTGGCAAAAGCAAGCATGACACGAATAGATTCAAGTCGAGCAATTGGAGCATAAGTCTCACCGAAATCAATACCTTCGATTTGGGTGTAGCCTTGAGCAACCAGTCGAGCTTTATTCCTTACCACAATGCCATCTTCATCTTGCTTGTTGCGAAAAATGCACTTCGTACCAATGATATTATGCTTCTTGGGATCAGTTCTATCAACAAGAGACCAGACTTTATTTCTCTCGAACTGATTAAGTTCTTCGAGCATTGCAGTCATCCAGTCTGAGTCCTTCATGGCTTCATCGAATTTTGATGGTTCTAGCATGGATACAAACGAGAAATTTCCACAGAAGTTAGCTAATCGAGTACGAGAGCGAGTGGTGGGACGACCTGGTATGCGAATTTCTTCGAGAATTGAGTCGACGTCCACTCTTCTTCAAACATGAGGTAAAACTCCTTCATCATCTTGCGGATCCGGTGGTTCTTCGGGATCAGCTTGTCCTTCGGGATCAGTTTGTCCTTCGGGATTGTTTCCTTCGGGTTCAGCTTGTCCTTCGGGATGAGCAATTTCTTCGTTTATGCGTTCTCCTTCGACCTGTACATCATTTGCTTCCGGATGTTGATCTCTAGCGCCCCGGGCTATGTGTGGGAACATTGGACCATCATCATCCTTGTTGGCTTGACGTGCATTTCCTTCGACAGGTCGAATATCTCCAATAGCCATGTACCTGATAACTTCATCCAATGGTGGTTCATCCAGGTTAAGAGGTAATTGCTCCTTTTGAGAGCCGTTAGTTTCATCAAATCGAACATTTACAGTTTCTACAACTTTGCCAAGATGAGAGTTGTAAACTCTGTAAGTGTGAGAATTGGAACAATAACCTAGGAGAAAACCTTCGTGAGCCTTTGGGGCAAACTTGGAGCTGTGATTCATATCTCTGATATAACAGGGAGCACCAAAAACCCTGAGATATGAAACATTTGGCTTTTTACCAGTGATGAGTTCATGTGAAGTTTTCTTCAGAAATTTGTGCAGATAAACCTTGTTGATGATATGACATGCAGTATTAATTGCTTCGGCCCAGAACCTGATAGGAGTCTTGTATTCAGCAAGCATTGTTCTGGCCATTTCAATAAGTGTTCGATTCTTTCTCTCGACCACACCATTTTGTTGCGGTGTATAAGCAGCCGGGAATTCATGAGTAAAGCCATATTCATCAAGAAATTCTTCGATATGAGTGTTTTTGAATTCTGTACCATTATCACTTCTGATATGCTTGAGAGATAATTCATATTCAGTCTGAGCTCTCTTTGCGAAAGTTTTGAAGATTTCAACAACCTTGCTTTTGTCATCTAGAAAGAAAACCCAAGTATATCGAGAGAAATCATCAACAATAACCAGACCATACTTGTTACCTCCGAGACTAGCATAATTTTGAGAACCGAATAAATCCATATGAAGTAATTATAGAGGACGAGTAGTAGTCATTATAGTTTTTGTTGAGTGATGTTTCTTGGCAATCTTTCCTGCTTCACAGGCACTGCATAGACGATCTTTATCGAACTTAAGATTATCAATTCCAACGATGTTCTTCTTCGAGATAAGAGTTTGAAGATTTTTCATTCCTGCATGCCCAATTCTTCGGTGCCATAGCCAACCAGAAGTGGCTTTGGCCATTAGACACGTGGACAGTGCAGGTCCCGAAGAAAAATCAACGATATAAAGATCACCTTTGCGATATCCTTCGAACACGAAGGAATAATCATCCTGTGAAAAGACAACACAACGAGAAGCAGAAAACAGTACAAGCATACCCATATCACAAAGTTTTGAGATAGACGTAAGATTATATCCAAGTGATTGAACAAGCATAACCTTATCAATATGCTTATCCTTCGATATAGCAACCTTACCCAAACCAAGTACTTTTCCTTTGTTGTTGTCACCGAAGGTAATGTGTCTCTGTGAAGATTCAGTGAGTTTGTCTTCGGTGAACAAATCTTTGTCTCCGGTCATATGATTTGTACATCCACTATCCATGACCCATTCGGATCCACCGGAGACATAGCCCTGCAGAAGAATTAGTTCTTCTTAACCACCCACAAACGAGCAGGTGACTTAGAAGGCATGGAAGAGCTAGATGGGGCAGCAATATTATAGCGAACGGGATTGCATTGTCTATCTGGACCATCAAGCACACCATAAATATAATTCCTCGACGAGGGGTTAGAGTACTGATGGGTAACAGCAACTTTGGTGTTATTGTTACGATGACGATAAATATTTCTATCGACACGATAGTATTCCTTCTGGGGAACATTTGAAGCAGGCACCAAGGGTTCATTTCTATCCTCGAGAGAATAGTAGTGATTCGGTGGTACCGAGGATTTTCCCTGCATAGAATGGTTAGGGGGCAGTTTTTCTACGAGAGATTTGCGAACCCAAATCGGTCGCTTATAGAAACCATTCTTCGGAGGAGTACCAACGAATTCAGCCGACACCTTCCCTTCCTGATTTTTGATAAGCTTGTAGTCAAAATCAAGTGATTCATCAATAATGGCTTTATCAATTTTGCAACTGAAACCTGAAAGGTTAGCAATATCAATGGGCTTTTCTTTCGCAAGAATCCAGACAGTTTTAGGATACTTCTCGGGTTCCCAGTAGGTTCCATCAGGATTGATTTTCCTTTCGAAGCCAACTCCTTCGTTTCGTGGATTCCTGTGAAGAAGAGCCTTTCGTAGGATATCGCATAGGTACTGGTGTCCCTGCACACTTTTGAACATGCCTGTTTCAAATAAAATTTTCAACCTGAGGAGTTCCTCGGTAATGGTTTCCTCGTTCGAGGGGTTAGTATCATCAATAACAATAGGTTGCTTTCCTTTCGATCTCTCAGAAATAGACTCAATTTTACTTCGTTCCAAACAAGTTAAGCAAGGAGAAGTAGATTCATTTTTAGCTTCTGAGCCTTGTTGAGTCATGAGCGTGAGATTGACACTTTCCAACTCTTCATTAGCCTCTCTCAGTTTCTCGAGAGCCATTTTCCTTTGAAGGAATTCATAGGTTAGATTCTCCTAGTCCACTGAGAGAAGATCATGCCGAGAGGAAAGCTCATCATACTTTTCCTTCAGAGCAGCATGCTCATTCGTCAAATTTGACCTTTCTCAATCTCATCAATCAACAAGGTCTCAGATTTTTGAATAGTTTCACTTAGAGAATCTAGCTCATCTTGTTGGTTAGAAGCAATTTTGGCAAGTTTAGCATAGCTTATCCTAGAGTTACTTTCATAAGCAGATCCATCAGAACTATCGTAGGAATTCTTTGATGAGGATACCTTAGCCTTGGCCATGAAGCAGTAAGCTGGAGATTCATCTTCGCTGCTTTGGTTGGTGAAGAATGAACTTGAAGTCTTGCTCGAAGCAAATGCTAAACCAGCAACACCATCAGATTCTGAACCAGAACCAGAACCAGATCTTGGGTTTGATTCAGCTTCGGAACCGGATGCTTCATCTTCAGAGTTCATCTCTTTACCCAGATAGGCTTTGGCACGGTGGGAATTCTTTCGTCGAGAGGAATGTGATTTCGAGGAAGAACTCTCTCGATGCTTGTGATACTTCTTCTTCTTCTTGTCATCATCAGAACCGTCTTTCTTGTCTTTTCTGGACTTTGAATCATATCTTTTCGACTCATAGTTTTTGCTCGATCTGTGAGACTTGCTCGAAGAGTTGCTGTGAGAATGCTTTGATCTATGTTCAATTTCCCAGAGAGGACAATCAGCAATGAAGTGACCTGGCTTCTTGCACTTGTAGCAACAGTTATCTTTCGCTGAAGATTTTCTGGATGATGATCGATGCTGTGATGAATTGCTCGAATGTCTTGAAGAGTAGTTTTTCTTCGGTGAAGAGGAGTTCCTTCTCTGAAAGCGGTTGAATCTTCTCATTATCAGTGCCAGATCTTTTCCAATGTTCTCGGGGTCATCTGAGGCACAACCAGATTCAGAACTAGCTTCAGGAGAGGAGTGATGTGAAGCTCTGGCCTTTAGTGCATGAGATTTTCTTCGAGTCCCATTAACATCTCGTTTTTCATCTTCTTCCATCTCGAAGGTATTGAGTCTCTCAAGAATATCAGCGGCAACTAGATCCTTGAAATCAGTCCTTTCCTTAATCATCAGCACAATGTGATCGAAGGAATCATCAAGCGAACGGAGCAAGGTTCTGACAATAATCCGATTGGTAATGTCTTCGGCACCGAGGGAAATCAGTTCATTTGACAGCGCGGTGAGTCTGCTGTATATGGAGCTGACTTTATCTCCCTCGTGCATCTTGAAACGATAGAACTTGCTTCGAAGGGTGTCAATTCGAGCATCTTTCTGAGTAGAGACACCTTCACCAATCTTCTCGAGATAGTCCCAAACACCTTTGGACGAAGAAATATTCTTGACCTCATGATATTTTTCTGGAATCAGATGATTTGTAATGAAAACCCAGACTTCAGCATCAAGCTCTATCTTCTTTGCCTCTTCAGGAGTGATAGCATTTTTGTCTTTGACAGTTACACCATTCTTGACAACTTCCCAAGCGGCAGAGTTGATAGCCATGATATTCCTCTTCATTTTGTCCTTCCAATAGGGATAGTCCTTCCCATTGAAGATAGGGATTGGTTGCCTCGAGCGAACAGCTGCAAACGACATTCTTGACAACACTCCAGGTTGTTAGACCAAAATACGCAGAGCGTAGGGAGTGCCTAGCTCTGATACCAATTCAAAGCTCAAGAATGATCAGAGGGGGAGGGGGTGAATGATCACTTCTAAAAATTCTAAAGAACTTAGAAGGAATTCATGCAAACTGCGAAGGACTAAGGCATCTCGAAGGAAATACAGTATCGAAAGTAATGCATGGCTCGAAAGGATTGGGGACGAAGGAAAACATCGAAGGCAAACAGGCAACGAGTAAATACTTAATTTAAATGCATGAAGGAAAACGAGCCTGACACGACGATGTTTGATAAACCAGTTCACACTCTGCAAAGTGCTACGTCTGGTTGGAGGGACTGGTGATTGAACACCTGGAGCAAAACTCTCTCCGTCCTACTCTCCACTACAACAAACTCCTCGAGCTTGTCCAGTTTTCACTCGTGGTAGATGATTCAGGACATCTGCGAGACCTTTACAAACTTCCTTCAGCAGTGACAATTACTCTTCGACTGCTTGACAGGCGACGCCTAACCGTCTAGGAGACTTGCAGTTCTCCAAGATAAAAGGATCGGCTAATCTCGACCTAAGTCACTGTGAATTGCTCAACTCAGTTCAGACTTGGGTTTTCGTTTTCTTTCGATGAATCTCTCTTGGGATGCTCACAGACTTCTGTCTTAGAATCTTCAGTGGAGCAGCCAACCCGAAATGGCGGGTAGGTGCGGGGTATTTATAGTTGGCGATCCCGATGGGTAAAATGACTGAAGTGACCCGATGCGACCGCTTGACGCGTGTCCACAACGGTCGGAATCCAATCACTGCGCAACTTTACTTGAGGAACAAGTAAGCTGACTAACCGAACGAGTTCTCTCTCGAAGGCACGAAGTGCGATGACTTTTCCTTCGAGCTATTCACTCGACTCAGTAAGATTTCTCTCGGTAGGCTTTCGTGGGTTTAGGTTGAGCAGAGCAAATTCACTTCGACTAAGATCTCAACTAGCAAACCCCTCTTGATAGTACGATTTTTCCTACGACTCAAGAAAATAAAGAGAAACTAGTTAAAAGACTAAGTCTTCGACCAGCTTCAGCTTTCTCCTCGTTGCGCTTTTACTCGAGAGAGACTTTTTCTTCGACTACATTTTTAGGGGTCGTCTTCCTTCAAAGATTTCGGTAGATGACTGCAGCTCTGCTGCAGTGAGTTGTCCTTCGACCTTCTACTTGCAAACTCCATTCTTTCGGAACCTAAGTATCTGTTTATACTCGAAAACAATATTAGTTCCACTTATGCTTTGTCCAACAATGTCCAAAACCTTCGGGGGCAAAACTTGCTCTTACAATATCGAACCATTTTTCGTCAATGTGAACTATGTTCTGCATATCACTAAAGGAAGGCATAGCATTTTGTATTGTACTGGGATCAATCATTGAAGTGCAAAACTTCAGCCTTGATATTTTGTTTTCTGGTTTCAGAGAGGGCTTGATAGAGCTTGTGTGGCGCCTTATTTCTTTCCATTTGAACCTTGTTTGCAATGTAGAGTATGGGACATCCAACGACCTAGCAAGTGCCCTCATTGTTGTGTACATCTTCCTCTCCTTCAGGCATGTGTACATCTTCCTCTTCTTCAGGTGGAGTGCTATTCAGATCGAGAACCATAGTGATGTGCTATTCAACACCTGCCAATCATTAAGAAATTGTTAGAGATATAAAAAGTGTCTAGTGTCTAGTGAATAAAGTGATTTACTGTACTTTTTTTTGCAGCAGAGCAACAACAACAGAGCAAGAGCAGCAGAGAAATAGCAATGTGAGTAGCACTGAAAAAATGACAAGCAGCAGAGCAACAATGTGAGTATCTTTTTATGAGTATAGTAAGCAATCAGTATGACAAAGTGCATACTCTTTCAGATTAGTAGTCTGAATTCAATGCTCCTAGTGTAGTACTCCTAGATTTATCTTTTTCTCTTGCTGACAGCAGCTCTGAACATTGAACTAAATTCAGTTTGCAATATCAGCAGAACTTGGGGCAAGATGAGAAGGAGATGGAGTGAATTGCCAGTTGCATATGTGAGAAAGAGCACATTGCCACTGATATCACCAAGGTGAATTTTTTAACACTTTGTCTGAATTCATATTTAAGCTAGATATCTGCTGGGGTAATCAAGTGCATGTGAATTCAGAGAGTTCTTTGTCTTGTTTCACAAGTGAATTCAGAGAAGTGCTAGTCCTAGTAACTACAGGAGATAGTGACATCATTTTTTAACAGTAATCTGAATTTTTTTAACAGTAATTCAGACCGATGCAAACTGTTATGTGAGATGGTGAAAACTGTAGCAAACTGAATCCAGTGAGATGCTAGCAAACTGTATGTATTCAGTAGTAACAAGTGCAAACAACATCTTTTGTCTTGTGATCTTGTGGAAACAACATCTTTAGTTTGAAAATGGAGTTGACAAAGTGTATGTTCTTGTTTCAGACTAAAACAACAGATCAACCGAGCAATAGCAGTGCAAACTTGGCTCTGAACAACAAAGGAAAAACATAGCAATAACAGCAGCAGAGCAATAGAAGAGCAATAGCAGAGCAACACTTGGCTCTAAACATTGAACCAAAGTATGCAGTGCAAACTAAATTCAGTTTGCAAATTGCTCTATTTTCTGTGCCAGAATTTGATTTAATTTGTGTTAGAATAAATCTGCAGCGCATAGTAGATCATCCGAGGATCAAGCAATCACACGAGGCACGACACCGAGATTTGTTAACGAGGTTCACCGAATATCGGCTACATCCCCGGGGCTTGACTATGGGCGCTCCTCCCCATGACACCGCTACAATACCGCACACCGGCCACCCAGGCGCCGGCACACACCGCCGGCTCCCCCTGCGTGCCTGTGCTATTATGTTGGCATAGGTTACAACCGTGGGGTGCCCCTCATTATATGAGAGCCCAAGGATACAACGTGTCCGACTCCAACACTACACGTATCCTACCCACACTACAACTCTAAGTCCAATGTAACCCAACTCGTACACTATATTCGACACAAACTCAACAAACTCCACCTTGGCGAATATTTTCCACCACCTTGAATTTGTCCATGCGTCAAACTTCCATGTACTCCAGACTTGTGTTGTCTTCTTCGTAGCTTACAGAGAGCTACTCGACGAGTCTACCGCAGACCCGCCTCCTCCGTGAGATCCTTCCGCTATTCCTGCAACTCCAGCTTCCGTGACTCCACCTGCAATAGTGCTCCCTTGCAACCTGTAAAGATGCGAAGCCGTCCTCTCTCCAATCATCACGATCACCTCATCTTCCATGATTTTCAAGGTCTTCTTATCCCGATCACAACGGAATTCCATACCACAATCATGAAGAACTCCAAGCGAAATTAGATTCCTTCTTAGCCCTGGCACATGCCTGACTCCCCGAAGCATCCGCTCAACTCCGTCAAACAACTTGATTTTGATGTCACCTATTCCAGCAACACGTTAACCTGTGTTATCGCCCACATAGGCTGAACCAAACTCACCAGACTTATACGAAGAGAACCACTCCCGGTTGGGTGTCGCATGAAAAGAGCTAGCTGAATCCGACATCCACGCTTCACTTTTGGTTGACCGCCTGTTTGATACTACGAGAACATCACTACTGCTGTCTGAGTCATCACCACGAGCTGCCACATTAGCACTAGACTCACCATCCAGATCTTCCACGGCGAATTCTCATCCATCACATGATACATAACTGCGTCCATCTTAGCTAACATAGCATCCCGCAACGCCTTCAAGCATCCCTGTTGTGCCAATAAATCTTTCACCCGTGTCTGCCATAACCCAAAGTTTCCAGTTCCGTTGAACTTCTTCAACTCAAATCTGGTACCCGTTGGCGCCATGATTCTTTGTATAGCTGACACTGCGAAAAATAATCTGAGCTTCTCTTCACGTGACCCCCAAGTACACGGTTGTACTAATAGCAAAAAACCACTTTTGGTCTTCACGTAATACTAGTTTCTCCCTTGGCTCCAACTTCCGATGCAGTGCTAATTGCTTTGCTGCCTGCTAGTTCCAATTAGACGCTTGTATCGCTGATGGATTCTTTCCGCCTCAACCGATCTGTTCTTGCTGCTTCCGTATCAAGCGCGAGGACAACCAGGACTCGGTCCTGTTTTTGTTTCCATAACAAACTCTCGATAGCTAGGTTTTGCTTGCCGGACGATCCAGCGCGTGACTCGCCCGCCTTGCAACCCGCGTCTTCCGCCATGGCCGCTGCCTTCGCATGCGTCTTGAACCAACGCCCGATCGGCCTGCAGCCTGCTTGTGCACCGCGCCGCGCCGCTGGTGTACGCCAAAAGCGACCGCGCTTCCTTGCTTCCAATTGCAATTAGTAATCGCCGACTTCCGATTGCATCAATTGCTTGTACGTACAAACAATACCGATCCACGACGAGTTCTCCTCAGCCTCTAGATCAACGCCTTTCTAACCTTGCTCTGATACCACTTGTTAGAATAAATCTGCAGCGCATAGTAGATCATCCGAGGATCAAGCAATCACACGAGGCACGACACCGAGATTTGTTAACGAGGTTCACCGAATATCGGCTACATCCCCGGGGCTTGACTATGGGCGCTCCTCCCCATGACACCGCTACAATACCGCACACCGGCCACCCAGGCGCCGGCACACACCGCCGGCTCCCCCTGCGTGCCTGTGCTATTATGTTGGCATAGGTTACAACCGTGGGGTGCCCCTCATTATATGAGAGCCCAAGGATACAACATGTCCGACTCCAACACTACACGTATCCTACCCACACTACAACTCTAAGTCCAATGTAACCCAACTCGTACACTATATTCGACACAAACTCAACAAACTCCACCTTGGCGAATATTTTCCACCACCTTGAATTTGTCCATGCGTCAAACTTCCATGTACTCCAGACTTGTGTTGTCTTCTTCGTAGCTTACAGAGAGCTACTCGACGAGTCTACCGCAGACCCGCCGCCTCCGTGAGATCCTTCCGCTATTCCTGCAACTCCAGCTTCCGTGACTCCACCTGCAATAGTGCTCCCTTGCAACCTGTAAAGATGCGAAGCCGTCCTCTCTCCAATCATCACGATCACCTCATCTTCCATGATTTTCAAGGTCTTCTTATCCCGATCACAACGGAATTCCATACCACAATCATGAAGAACTCCAAGCGAAATTAGATTCCTTCTTAGCCCTGGCACATGCCTGACTCCCCGAAGCATCCGCTCAACTCCGTCAAACAACTTGATTTTGATGTCACCTATTCCAGCAACACGTTAACCTGTGTTATCGCCCACATAGGCTGAACCAAACTCACCAGACTTATACGAAGAGAACCACTCCCGGTTGGGTGTCGCATGAAAAGAGCTAGCTGAATCCAACATCCACGCTTCACTTTTGGTTGACCGCCTGTTTGATACTACGAGAACATCACTACTGCTGTCTGAGTCATCACCACGAGCTGCCACATTAGCACTAGACTCACCATCCAGATCTTCCACGGCGAATTCTCATCCATCACATGATACATAACTGCGTCCATCTTAGCTAACATAGCATCCCGCAACGCCTTCAAGCATCCCTGTTGTGCCAATAAATCTTTCACCCGTGTCTGCCATAACCCAAAGTTTCCAGTTCCGTTGAACTTCTTCAACTCAAATCTGGTACCCGTTGGCGCCATGATTCTTTGTATAGCTGACACTGCGAAAAATAATCTGAGCTTCTCTTCACGTGACCCCCAAGTACACGGCTGTACTAATAGCAAAAAACCACTTTTGGTCTTCACGTAATACTAGTTTCTCCCTTGGCTCCAACTTCCGATGCAGTGCTAATTGCTTTGCTGCCTGCTAGTTCCAATTAGACGCTTGTATCGCTGATGGATTCTTTCCGCCTCAACCGATCTGTTCTTGCTGCTTCCGTATCAAGCGCGAGGACAACCAGGACTCGGTCCTGTTTTTGTTTCCATAACAAACTCTCGATAGCTAGGTTTTGCTTGCCGGACGATCCAGCGCGTGACTCGCCCGCCTTGCAACCCGCGTCTTCCGCCATGGCCGCTGCCTTCGCATGCGTCTTGAACCAACGCCCGATCGGCCTGCAGCCTGCTTGTGCACCGCGCCGCGCCGCTGGTGTACGCCAAAAGCGACCGCGCTTCCTTGCTTCCAATTGCAATTAGTAATCGCCGACTTCCGATTGCATCAATTGCTTGTACGTACAAACAATACCGATCCACGACGAGTTCTCCTCAGCCTCTAGATCAACGCCTTTCTAACCTTGCTCTGATACCACTTGTTAGAATAAATCTGCAGCGCATAGTAGATCATCCGAGGATCAAGCAATCACACGAGGCACGACACCGAGATTTGTTAACGAGGTTCACCGAATATCGGCTACATCCCCGGGGCTTGACTATGGGCGCTCCTCCCCATGACACCGCTACAATACCGCACACCGGCCACCCAGGCGCCGGCACACACCGCCGGCTCCCCCTGCGTGCCTGTGCTATTATGTTGGCATAGGTTACAACCGTGGGGTGCCCCTCATTATATGAGAGCCCAAGGATACAACATGTCCGACTCCAACACTACACGTATCCTACCCACACTACAACTCTAAGTCCAATGTAACCCAACTCGTACACTATATTCGACACAAACTCAACAAACTCCACCTTGGCGAATATTTTCCACCACCTTGAATTTGTCCATGCGTCAAACTTCCATGTACTCCAGACTTGTGTTGTCTTCTTCGTAGCTTACAGAGAGCTACTCGACGAGTCTACCGCAGACCCGCCGCCTCCGTGAGATCCTTCCGCTATTCCTGCAACTCCAGCTTCCGTGACTCCACCTGCAATAGTGCTCCCTTGCAACCTGTAAAGATGCGAAGCCGTCCTCTCTCCAATCATCACGATCACCTCATCTTCCATGATTTTCAAGGTCTTCTTATCCCGATCACAACGGAATTCCATACCACAATCATGAAGAACTCCAAGCGAAATTAGATTCCTTCTTAGCCCTGGCACATGCCTGACTCCCCGAAGCATCCGCTCAACTCCGTCAAACAACTTGATTTTGATGTCACCTATTCCAGCAACACGTTAACCTGTGTTATCGCCCACATAGGCTGAACCAAACTCACCAGACTTATACGAAGAGAACCACTCCCGGTTGGGTGTCGCATGAAAAGAGCTAGCTGAATCCAACATCCACGCTTCACTTTTGGTTGACCGCCTATTTGATACTACGAGAACATCACTACTGCTGTCTGAGTCATCACCACGAGCTGCCACATTAGCACTAGACTCACCATCCAGATCTTCCACGGCGAATTCTCATCCATCACATGATACATAACTGCGTCCATCTTAGCTAACATAGCATCCCGCAACGCCTTCAAGCATCCCTGTTGTGCCAATAAATCTTTCACCCGTGTCTGCCATAACCCAAAGTTTCCAGTTCCGTTGAACTTCTTCAACTCAAATCTGGTACCCGTTGGCGCCATGATTCTTTGTATAGCTGACACTGCGAAAAATAATCTGAGCTTCTCTTCACGTGACCCCCAAGTACACGGCTGTACTAATAGCAAAAAACCACTTTTGGTCTTCACGTAATACTAGTTTCTCCCTTGGCTCCAACTTCCGATGCAGTGCTAATTGCTTTGCTGCCTGCTAGTTCCAATTAGACGCTTGTATCGCTGATGGATTCTTTCCGCCTCAACCGATCTGTTCTTGCTGCTTCCGTATCAAGCGCGAGGACAACCAGGACTCGGTCCTGTTTTTGTTTCCATAACAAACTCTCGATAGCTAGGTTTTGCTTGCCGGACGATCCAGCGCGTGACTCGCCCGCCTTGCAACCCGCGTCTTCCGCCATGGCCGCTGCCTTCGCATGCGTCTTGAACCAACGCCCGATCGGCCTGCAGCCTGCTTGTGCACCGCGCCGCGCCGCTGGTGTACGCCAAAAGCGACCGCGCTTCCTTGCTTCCAATTGCAATTAGTAATCGCCGACTTCCGATTGCATCAATTGCTTGTACGTACAAACAATACCGATCCACGACGAGTTCTCCTCAGCCTCTAGATCAACGCCTTTCTAACCTTGCTCTGATACCACTTGTTAGAATAAATCTGCAGCGCATAGTAGATCATCCGAGGATCAAGCAATCACACGAGGCACGACACCGAGATTTGTTAACGAGGTTCACCGAATATCGGCTACATCCCCGGGGCTTGACTATGGGCGCTCCTCCCCATGACACCGCTACAATACCGCACACCGGCCACCCAGGCGCCGGCACACACCGCCGGCTCCCCCTGCGTGCCTGTGCTATTATGTTGGCACAGGTTACAACCGTGGGGTGCCCCTCATTGTATGAGAGCCCAAGGATACAACGTGTCCGACTCCAACACTACACGTATCCTACCCACACTACAACTCTAAGTCCAATGTAACCCAACTCGTACACTATATTCGACACAAACTTAACAATTTGAATTTGATTAGCTTTCACTGAATTTTTGCAGAAACAACTGACATGTTCCTGTCAATCTTCAGGTGGAGAACACTGGCATCCTCCCAGGATTTTCCAGCAGCAAGCTCGCCTGCTTCTCACTGGATTTAGTTTTCAGACTAAAACAACAGAGGAACTGATCTAGGGGAGGAAGGCCAGGTTGCCCGGCAGCAGCAGGAAGGTGAGGTTGCCTAGCAGCAGTCGCAGGTCGCCCGCTGGGAAGCAGCAAGCGGGAGCAACAGGCTGCCGGGGTGCAATTCGGCCAGAATCGCAAGCGGGAGCAGCAAAAGGAATTGCCCGCTAGGTGCAATTCGGCCGGAATCACGACAGGTGGGTGCAGCAGACGGCGATGAATTGTAATCCGGACGGAATCGCGGCAGGAGGGACCAGCAGACGGCGCCGAATTGGACGGAGGTGCACGTGGGCGGCGGCGCGGCGGCGCAGGCGCGGGTCACCCTCGTGCAGCTTTCGCGCGGGTGGGCTGCGGCGCAGTTCGCCTCCGTGGAGATCACGCGCACATGCGGGGAGGACAGCGACGATGTGCGGCGGTCGAGGACGGCGCGAGCTGATGCGCGAGTGACTGAGGAGGACGATGGGGACCTGTTTGTACACTTTTGAAAATACAAAATGTTTTTTGCAAAATGTACACTATACAGTACTCACGACAGGTATTTCGGGCCGGAGGGAGTATTACCGTACGGGCATGCACGGCCTCTTTTGTCTTTTGCATTAGGTTGATGGCCCATTCGAGTGAAATAAACATGGCTGATAGAACAAACAATTTCAAGACTATCACGTACTAGAGTCAACAGTATAACAATTTATTCAGGTTTCTCTTAACACAAACCTAAACAAACAGCTAACACTAAACACATCGATGCACAAATGAAACAAGACCTACTCCCAACAAACTTCTAAAAATTTAGTTTTATTTTCTCTCCTCCAAATAATATTACTGCCGTGCCAATGGGGTGTCACAAACACAAAGAGTTTATTCGGTATTCACCCACTGCCAGTTGTAGAAATGAAATAATACTAATGATCTTGCACTAACCAAGGAGCTCACAAAATAGGAACACATCCAAGTTCGAAAGCACAGCGGCTTCCAGAGATGACACTGTAGTTGAGTTACATGTTAAGGTACAAAACTGATGGCTGTCTTTAGTGTGGTTTTGGTACAAAACCATCTACCGCAAAGTTTCTTGTAGCTGCAGGTAATGCCAGTCGAACACCATCAAGTTCAGGCTTCGCTATTACTTGGCAGCCAAGCCGAGACCTGAAAAAGGTTATTTAGCAAACTGCTGAAGGTCTTGATTGTAACATATAAATAAACCGATTTTCTTGAAGTAAGTAATATACAAAACTACAATGGCATTTATATTTTATACATTTACAGCCTACCGGTAAGGCCATATGGGATAACATAATTAGCTATTTTATCAGTTGGTTATCTTAATTTCTGTTCATCGCTAATAGCCTAATATAAATGTCCTGAACCCCCTGGTTAACATAACAATGACATTAGCTATTGTATCACTTGTAGTTCCTAAAAGTTGCATACATGTCCTGAAAGGCTTTTTTGACAATGCCGCAATGCAAAAATAGATTTTAAGATATTACAATATGCTTTACACTGTTTGTATGACACCCAGAAAGTAAAACCTGAGGGGTTCATCTCATGTAAGATGGATAAACAAAAAGAATCCTGTATGAAATATCCACTTACGTTTCTGTGAGCCCAAATGCAAGGTCAAGCATATCATTTTCTTCATCTGTTGGATCCTCGAGCTTGTTATAATACTTTACATCCTGGATAAGATTCAAACTGCTAGTCAGCATCAACAGAAAACAACAACTAGCATGGGTTGTATCTAGAAAATACCATAACTATGACATGACAAGTCGAACACGCAAGCGACCCTTCACACGCTCCTGCAGTAACCAAAATACTAGGTGAGGTTATTACCTAGAACTGAAATCAGCTCACAAGATCTTAGGACAAAATAATATGCTCATGTAAAAACTGAAAGACAGTAACCTGATGTAACAGACAGTGCATGGAATGGGGTGTGAGGTGAATAAACACAGTTAGTTTATTGCCTAGCATCAACTTACTGCAGAATTGAACAGGGAATAGAATGAAAGAAATGGAAAACAGCAAAGCCTATCACAGATTGTAGTTATAACCTTCAAGTTCTATGTCATTTTCGTGAGCAGCTTCTAACATGGACGTTCCGACAGGAACACTTATCGTCTTCTCAGTGCCATCCTTGTTGACAAATGTTACAGAGATTCTGTAGAGGGCAGAGAAAATGCTCTCATGAGAAGACCAGTTCTTTCCCCAAGTGAAATAATTCCTCAAAATTGAACACTAACATTCAGTAAAACAGATCAAGCTATTGCTCAAGGCTGCTATTTCCTCTACATGTGGAAGGAGCAGCCCATCAAAAGGTGACAAATGTTAACAAGAAAAAACAACATTAGGAAATGGTCTGGACTAATACGCTTCTTACTAAAAAGAGACAAAGATGACTGGGTGTCCAAAATTCATGCTGAATAAAAAATGGAAGAAGAGACGAATACACTCACTTCTCCTTGTCGTGACTACCTTCATCATGATGACTACTAGTTGTTGCGGTGGAGAAGAGGATGCTCTTCTGAAAAATAAAGACCAGTGTAAATTATACATAGAGGAATTTGGCAAATGGTAATTTATCACTTCTGTACATACAACAGATTTCAACAAAAGGCAGTGCGTGCACATATTTGTACTGGAGGTGGCAAAATGATGCACGGGCAAGCAATGTTCAGGATATCGGTAACCAGTACCATGTCGATCGGGTGCTGAGTAGGGATAGTAGATGAAATTTTTTCAGTTAATCGGTTGATAAATCAGTTAATCGGCTATTCAGTGACACACCGAGTAGCGATTAACTGACCGAGATGCCGATTAACTGGCCGATATTTGGAACAATGGAGAAAAGTGAAAAGATAATCTTCACTTTTTTTTTGAAAAAACTTTGAAACAGAAATCTGAAACACGAAGAGCTACTATGCGCATCATGTATAGAAAAATCAATTATATCAATGCTTTGGTTATATTCTCAGTCACAGCAGGAACACAAGGCAATATGGCATAATCATTTAAGTTCACTACTAGCAATCACAACGATAATAACAGTAAAAAGGACTACCGGTGGGGCTGGACGCCAGCTGACATGACCTCCGTAGTAGCTGCTGCTATTGCTTGACAAGTTTCCTGGTGCACAAAGTTAACAAGATGAGGATGCAGAACCAAATAAGCACCTTCACTAAATTAGCCATGCATGACTGAACCCGGAAGTTTTCTTAAGTTTTTTTTAGGGGTAGAAGGTTTCTTAAGTCAAGCAATCCAGAAACATGACTCTCAACTTAGGAAGAGGAATTGGGTAACATCAACAAGGGCTATCACATTACAATGGTGGCCACAAAATGTGAAGCATTGGGTCCAAACTCCAAACATGTATGCATCGCATTTGCATAATTCTACATTAGCGTAAGGCCATTCTATCACAGCATAAGGCCAAAACACAACCATTTTCTCCTGATCCCTATTAGCACAGACAGTGTATCAGGAGGAAGGGAGACACCAACCAGGTCTGGTCTCGCGCAGGAGCCGCGCCCCGAGCTGAGAGATCCTGGAGAGCATCGCAGCGGCCGAGCCTAGCACCTCCGAACCCTAGAAGAAACAACAGCTGAAGAACCCACGAATCAGCACCAGAGCCGCCGGACTGGCCAAGCGAATCACCACCTAGAACCGAGATAGATAGTCTAGCGCGGGGCGGAAGGATCAAGAAATAAATCTAGAGAGGCGAGGAGACGAACCTAGCCGGTGGGAGCCAGCCGCCGGTCTCCTTCCACGGCGGCGGGAAGGGGGGAGGCAGGCGATGAGTGTGGTGGAGGAGGCTGGCTGAGCCGTCGCGGAGTCTCGAACCACCCACCCACCGCCGCCTCTGGTGTCATGGGCCGGAGACAAGTGGGCTTCTAAATGGGCCGGGAGGAAAGGCTTTTTACCTAGGCCATAAGAGCCCCGAGGAAACCAACCCCTAAACCCTCCTCTTTCCTCCTCCCCCACTCTGCCCGCCGCCACGCAGAGGGGGACGCCGCCTCTCCCCTCCGCCGAGGCCCCGCCGCCGCCTCCCCACCGGTAAGCAGCCCCAACTTCCCCCTCCCCATCCGCTCTCTGCTTGCGTTCTCGCGTGCCGACCGTCTCCTCCGATAGTCTGTTGATGATCCGCGCGGATGGATTGCTGCGGTTGCCGGCTTGTAGCCGTGCAGATTCATGGCTTAGTTCGACCTGTCCATGCTTGTCCGTGGTTGAAACTGTCGAATCTCTGTGAAGCAAGCGATTATTTCCTCTGTTCTGTGGGTATTTCTCTCGTATTTCACTGTGGGATTTGTAGCAAGCGACACAATAAGGTCGGGCGATTTGATGCGGAAGATGAGTGGCTGGTTGATAGTTTACTAATCGATGAGAAGTTGCCAACGGCTGCTAATTTCTGATTGATGAGAAGTTGCCGACTAGTTTAGCCGCTGCCGATTTAGATTTTAGACGCCTGGTATGGTGTTTTATCAGGAGTTGGAGCTGCTGCTTCTGCTGTAGTCTTATTCGTACTTGTGCTAATTTCGTACGACACATAAAGTTTTTGACGTGGTATTGAAAGCATGCTGAGTGTTGCTCTTGCGCTTCCTGCTACCAGGGGATGTTGTTGCCTTGTTGGTACTTAGGTATATATATGCCTTTCTTTCCATGTAAGAATGGTGTGGGTGTTTCAGGGCCTTAGTTGTTCTACTGGTGTCATGCAACTGATTATACTTATGCTTGAACTATGTCCCGGTTTGACTTGCTGGTGTTGTGATATATGCTTTCCCTTTCATATTAGAATGGTGTGCGTGTTTTACATCCTGAGTTGGTCTCCAAGCTGTGACGTCAACTGATTATACTTGTGCTTAAACCATGTTTTATAACTCTCAAAAAGAAACTGAGGTTTGCCTTTGGTCCAGTATTTCTTGAATCAAAGTTTTCATTATGTGTATAACAGATGCACTAATTATTCTGAGCATGAACTACAGATTTGATATTTTATTTATGCAATCATTGAGAAATTTCTCCCTGACTATGTTTTTTTGGAAATTGTGCTTTCTTGCATTTGTTCTTTTCCTGGTTTTTCTGCATTAGTTTTTTCACCAGTTTATCTGCATTTTGACATGACATTTGTTTGTATTACAGGAATAAGTAGCCAAGCTTTACGTCGGCAAGATGGTGCAGTATAATTTCAAGAAGATCACTGTTGTCCCTCCTGGGAAGGACTTCATTGACATAATCTTGTCCCGCACTCAAAGGCAAACACCAACTGTCGTCCACAAGGGCTATGCTATCAACCGCATTCGCCAGTTCTATATGCGCAAGGTTCGCTATACTCAGCAGAACTTCTATGAAAAGCTGTCCACCATCATCGATGAGTTCCCTCGACTGGATGACATCCATCCTTTCTATGGTGATCTCCTTCATGTGCTCTACAACAAGGATCACTACAAGCTTGCCCTGGGTCAGATCAATACGGCTAGAAATATCATTGCGAAGATCTCCAAGGACTATCTGAGGCTGCTCAAGTATGGAGACACCCTCTACCGGTGCAAGTGCCTTAAGGTAGCTGCACTAGGTCGCATGTGTACTGTTCTGAAGCGCATCAGTCCTAGTTTGGCATATCTGGAGCAAATCAGGCAGCACATGGCCAGGCTTCCATCAATTGACCCAAACACCCGTACTATCTTGATTTGTGGTTATCCAAACGTTGGGAAGAGCTCTTTCATGAACAAGGTTACAAGGGCTGATGTGGATGTACAGCCTTATGCTTTCACAACAAAATCCCTATTTGTTGGCCATGCAGATTACAAGTATCTGCGGTACCAGGTGATCGACACTCCAGGTATCCTTGATCGGCCTTTTGAGGACAGGAACATCATAGAGATGTGCAGTATCACCGCTCTTGCCCACTTGAGGGCTGCTGTGCTGTTCTTCTTGGACATCTCTGGGTCTTGTGGTTACACCATTGCTCAGCAAGCTGCACTCTTCCACAGTATAAAATCCTTGTTCATGAATAAGCCTCTGGTCATTGTGTGCAACAAGACTGATTTGCAGCCGCTTGATGGGCTTTCTGAAGATGACATGAAGCTGGTAATGGAGATGAAGTCAGAGGCTATGAAGACTATACCTCAAGGTGGAGATCCTAGTGAAGAGGGTGTTCTGTTGACTATGAGTGCTTTAACAGACGAGGGTGTTATGGCTGTTAAAAATGCTGCGTGTGAGAGGCTTCTTGAGCAGAGGGTGGAGATCAAGATGAAATCAAAGAAGATCAATGACTGCTTAAATAGGTTTCATGTTGCTATCCCCAAGCCTCGTGACAACAGAGACAGGCCTACTTGCATTCCTCAGGCTGTTATTGAAGCTCAAGCTGTTGCTGCTGCAAAGGAAAAGAAGAAACTTGAGAGGGACCTTGAGAATGAGAATGGAGGTGCTGGTGTGTATTCCGCCAGTCTTAAGAAGCATTACTTATTGGCCAATGATGAATGGAAGGAAGATATTCTTCCTGAGATATTGGATGGGCATAATGTTGCTGATTTCCTGGATCCGGATATCTTGGAAAGGTGTGAAGAACTGGAAAGGGAGGAGGGTCTTCGTCTTGAAGAAGAAGCTGCTCAGGATGCATTCATGATTGATGGCCATGATGAATTGACTGAAGAACAGCGTGAAATACTGGGCAAGATTAGGAAGAAGAAGGCAATGCTCATCCAAGAGCATAGGATGAAGAAGAGTACTGCAGAGAGTCGTCCTATTGTTCCAAGGAAGCACGACAAAGATAGGAAATTCACAACCAAGAGATTGGGCAGGCAACTCACATCCATGGGTGTTGATCCTACTGCAGCTGTGAACCGACTTCGCAGCCAGTCAAGAGGCCGCAAGCGTGAGAGGTCACTGAGCAGAGCTGATGGTGACGACGCCATGGATGTTGATGGCCAGCACTCCAACAAGAAGCTGCGTACGAGGTCTAGGTCCAAATCACGACCAATTGAAGAGGTCGTACCAGGTGAAGGGCTCAGGGACACTGCTCAAAAGAAGAAGGCCATCAAGAAGTCGAGGGACTCTGTCAAGAACAGGAACAAGGAGGCTCGCCGTGGAGAGGCGGATCGCGTCATCCCCACCTTGAAACCGAAGCATCTCTTCTCTGGAAAACGAGGCATTGGAAAGACGAGCAGGCGATAAGCCAGTCAATGAGGATGTGGCTGCTTGCGATTACTGGATCAGGTGCGGTTATTGTGCTTCACATGATTATTCTTTTCACCTAGTTATTCTCTGCTAGGATCATAAAACGATGGTTTTATTTTTCATATGGATAGGGTTGTTAATCTTGAAATGATGCTGATTTTGTAACATAGGTGCAAATGTTTGAGTCAGCACCAAACTTAGTCAAATCGGTTGTGCCGTGACAAGCTGAGTCTCAAATTGGATTAGTAATTTTCTCAATAGCTAAATGAAAGGAGCGTTATCATCAAACTGGTGATTGGCAATGCAAGTATTGTAGATCCTATAGAAGGACTTGTGAAATATTTAAGTACATCCACATATGTTATTATAGGTTGAAGCTCAAACTCTTCCTTTTCTCCTTGTGCAGGAACTACGGGGATCATCAGGTTAAAACCAGAGGGATCACCGAAATTTTTCGTGCTTGGTATCGGAGGAGGCTTAGAGTGCCAATCTGTAGGGAGGAGATACACCACTATCTATCTGCATTTTTGTTTTTGTCGGGCTTTTGCTCTCTGTTACGCTTCGTCCTCGTTTGTTGAGACTATAATATCGTTGCTGAAGAACTGTATGGTACCTTTGGTTTATTCTGCACTTGTGCCGAGTGGAGTCAAATTTTGTTTGATGGTGTTAATTGATGTATTCGAACAGGCTGCTTGTTTTCCTTCAGTTGGAGTAATATTTCGCTACCGTGATGTTCCAGTTGCGTTTGTATGCATTCGAGATGCAAAGGCGCTTTTCGGCATGTTCACTTGCGCTTGATGTTTATTTCCTTAATAAAGAACCTATTTCCTTATGACCTTTTGATGTGCTTTGTGCAATAAGTACGATTGAGGGTGCAAATTTTTTACTTTCTGTTTGTTCGACCGTTCAATGAGGAGAATGGGAGCTCTGCCATTGAGCTGGATGACCCCTTTGATGAGATGAACAGACGATTTGTGCGACGAATTCAAGAGGCCGAGGTCAAGAAGGTTTTAAAAAGGATGAAAGGAGACAAGGCGATGGGCCTTGATTGTATCCTCATCGATGAGGTGTGGAGAGGCGTTGGAGTTACCGCGGGATTAAGCTAATGAGCCATACAATGAAGCTATCAATTTGGTTTCTTGGTACGACAACTTATGGAGAGATACGAGCAAAAGAAGGACCTGCATATGGTGTTCATTGACTTGGAGAAGACCTACGATAAGATACCGCGGAATGTCATGTGGTGGGCGTTGGAAAAACACAAAGTCCCTCATCAAAGATATGTACGACAATGTTGTGACAAGTGTGCGAACAAGCGATGGCGACACTGATGACTTTCCAATAAAAATAGGACTGCACCAGGGGTCAACTTTGAGCCCTTATCTTTTCACATGAGAAAATTGCAGCTAACACCAGTCTTTGTGACATTTGTTGCACAAAACCCACAAACAAGATCTTTTTTGCAGCTAGCACGGGTTTGACCTAATATTTTGCACCTGGCCCAAATGAGGAGCTTAACTCGTTGACATGTTGATAAGAGAAATTTTGAAGAGAGGAGAAGATTTTTTTTTTACTGCGACTGTACTTTTATTTTGCTATGTTTGTTGTCATTGAGATTGTCATTGTTTTCGCTCCTGAGACCATATTTTATAAAAAAAATCAAAAGTATTTAAAATTTAAAATATTATGAAAATTTTATATGATATCTACATACATCTGGAGTTTTGCTACATAATACATTGCATTATAGGCTACACAAAAATCACAAAATCACGTATCTGAATAGGCAAAAAAGACCTTGTTTTTCTTCCAACATTTGTCTTTTTTGTGTAGGTCAAGTATCAATATCTATTTTGATGCAAATCTGACCATACATATTACACATGTGCACTTGCATGTTTGTTTTCAAAAATGTTAGACAAAAAATATATATTTTTAAATGGGATTACTGGTGTTTGTGTACCAAAACAACCTTTTGCTTATATATTTGCTGTCAAAAAGGGGTCACGTATGAATATATATTTATGTTTCCAGATGTTATGTTGCACGCAAAACCGCGGGCCCAGCCTATTAGATAACCTGTTAACAAGGTTAGAGTTGTTCGTTTGGGCCAAGTGCAAAAATTAAGCCTAAACTGTGCTAGCTGCAACAAAGGTTTTGTTTCCGTGTTTTGTGCAACAAATGCCACAAAGGCTGGTGTTAGCCGCAATTTTCTCTTTTCACATTGGTGATGGATGAGGTCACACGGGATATACAAGGGGACATCCCATGGTGTATGCTCTTTGCAGACGATGTGGTGCTAGTCGACGATAGTCGGACGGTGGTTAATAGGAAGCTAGAGCTGTGGAGACAGACTTTGGAATCGAAAGGTTTTAGGCTTAGTAGAACTAAAGCTGAGTACATGAGGTGCGGTTTTAGTACTACTAACCATGGGGAAGAGGAGGAAGTTAGCCTTGAAGGGCAAGTGGTACCTCAGAAGGACACCTTTCGATATTTGGGATCAATGCTGCAGAAGGATGGTGATATTGATGAAGACGTTAGCCATTGAATCAAAGTTGGATGACTAAACTGTTGGATATGTGCCCTAGAGGCAAATTAATAAAGATATTTGTCACATATCTGTTTGTTCATAATACGTTATATATTGTGCTAGAACTGTATTAAGCGGAAACATTAATACACATGTGATATATAACAACCTGGTCCCTAGTTAAACTCAGGCATACTAGCTCATTGGGCAATTGATGATCAATGTTTCCTGATCATGAGAACATAATAGTCTATTGATAATGAGGTCATATCATTAGGAGAATGATGTGATGGACACACACCCACCTTAAGCATTGCAGTGTGATCAAGTCACATAAGTTCAGCATTGCGATGACTTAATAACATAGTGACTGAATCCTTAGACCGTGATGATCATACATAATGTCTATCTATTAGGATGCTTTGAGTGCATTAACCGTTACACTGAAACATGGTAACCGAAAAGGTGTATCTTGGGTATTATGAAGTAGATATGTTGAGGAGTATGAAATAGATCAGAGCGGGATTTGTCAATCCGAGTGACGGATAGGTACTCTGGGCCTACTCGGTGGTGTTGCATCAATAGCTTGCAAGCAAGTGACTAGGTCACAAGAGATGTAATATTCACAGACGAGTAAACATGTTATGTCGGAGACGAGGAAGAACTAGGTATTGGATACCGACGATCATACCTCGGACAAACATAGTACCGAAGCACAAAGGGATCAAGTCATATTGTTAACGGTTCAACAACGATGATGTTTATTCGATGGAAGCGTAGGGGCACATCAAGGATTGTAACCAGATCCCACATGATGGTCATTGGTCAGAGAGTGTCTCGATCATGTCTACTGTTTCCCGGACCGTAGGGTGTCACACTTAAGGGCAATCGATGCATTAAGGATTGATTCGGGATCATCGGTGAAAAGAGAGAAAACACCGGAAATGTACCGGGAGGTGCCGAAAGCTGTTCCGGATATTTTTAAAGGTTCAAAATAATATATATTAATGTTTAAATATGTTTTATTATTTAATTGACATAATTAAATATTTAAAATGATTTAAATAATTAATTAAAAAGGTGAAAAGGTATTTGGGCCTTAAAAGGCCCATGAGGGGAAGGGGGAGCCTCCCCCCTTGGGCTTGGCGCCAAGGGAGGGGCCCATCCCCCCTCCTAGCCGCACCACTCCCCCCCTTGGGGGTTTAGTCCCACATGGGGGAAGGGGAGGGGGTGGAGTCCCTCCTTGGCCTATATAAGGAGGGGTGGGGGTGCCTTTTTCAACACAACATTGAGTTTCTCTCTCTCTCTTTCTCCGACCTAGAGCGGACTCCCCTGGTTTGGAGTTTGCACCTGGTTGGGGGTTTCACCATTGTCGGGGGACCGGTACCCGGGTAGGCTAACCCAAGCGGAAGCAACCTTTCAAGACAAGGATGGACCGATTGGACCGCAGCTGGGCCGAGCTGGGCAGATGTACGACCGATTGCTCCAAGGCAATCAGCCGTATCAAATGCCAGCAGTCGGCCCAGGCGCAATCGGACCACTCTTCCTTCACCAAGACGATCATCCGATTGGTCCGCAGCTGGGCCGAGGCTGATACTTAGAAGGCCGATTGCCCAGAGCAATCGACTTTGCCAGGTACCACCAGTCGGCTCAGGCGCAATCGGAACCACCTAATACCCAGTCGGGGGTATGATTACGAGGTCATAAATGCCATATCCCGAGATATCTGGGTGGCAGGAAGGCCAGGTCATGTCAAAGATCTGGGGGAGATACGGTGTCGACCTCTCCGCCGATTCCGCGGACAGGCCGACAAGACCGCACCCCCTAGTTCCACTGTTCATCCCTATGCTCTACGAGTCTACATCATGGGCCACCGCTCGTAGGTTCCGGATCAGCCGGAGAGGAGCAGTCGGTGGGCCCAGGCCGATTAGAGGATGACAACTGGGCCCATTCGGCAATGAATTTACCGAAGTACCCTGGGCTCACACTATAAGAGCCAGGGTACCCCTCCTGGGTGAGGGACGCCCCACACTAGATCACCATTACTCACTTTCCCCTCAGTTCGTTCACTGCCTATAGTTACTCGTCAGGGACGCAGGAGAGAGCCTTGCCCACGGCGGCGGCGCTCACCTTCCCCTGAGAAGATAGAGAAGCAGTTATTGTAGCCAGAGCGTTGATATATAAGAGACAAGAAGGAGTAGGGGTGTTATCTCTCCGGAGAGCCCCGAACCTGGGTACATCGTGGTGTCCTCCACCGTGTTTGTGCTCAACCCGATTCCGGCACCATCGACAATCTCTCCCTCGCGTCTTCCCCTCACTTTAGCCATCCCATGGCATCTGACGTTACATATCGACGACAGTTGGCGCCCACCGTGGGGCAGGCCGAGGTGTCGACTGGAGTCAAGATCCGGATGGGATTTTCCTCTGCATCGGGCGGGAGCCACGCCTCTGGCCTGATTCTAAGGCGTGGGGCAATTGACTATGTGGTGGACTACTCGGCGCGGTACAGGGCTGGAGCTCCCCTGCCGCTCGGTGTGTCGCTGCAGGTTGGCAGTCATCGCCTCTTCATCGACAACTTCCCCGAGGCGTATCCCAGAGATATTCGCATCTTCTCGTGTGCTACGGACCCGCTCCCGACCAGGGGCTGCAGTGCAGCACCTGGCAGAGAGGAAGGCCGAGTGCACGCCGCCGTCATGATGGCGGGAGCATCTTCATCAACCAACCGCGATCCAGCGAGTGCGGCTAGAAAGGCCAAGGAGGTAGCTGAGGCTGCAGAGCGAATCGGCACCAGTGCGTTGCGGGATGTGTTATACACACCCGTGAACAGGAATGGTGATACGGAGCTGGAAACAGCACGACTCGCTTTGGCTCGCAGAGCTGAGCAAGTGCTGGCAGAAGAGCGCAGGCTAGGAGCCATCACAAGAGAATACAATGCAGCACATGCAGGACCGCGCCGGCCGATTGAGCCCGCAGTCCTGGAAGATCTGAGAAGCCGAGGCAGGGCAGTCAACCAGCAGCTGTCGGGGGCCGAGCAGACGGAGCGTCCGAGAAGACCAGTGCAACCGGAGCAACCAGCGCAGTCAGCCTTCATCCAAAGGCCAACGTACAGCACACCGGACAAGAACCTGAGAGCAGCTGAGCAGATAGCGCTCGAACTAGAAGACCTAGAAGGAGATGAGCGGCGCGAGCAGTCGCGCCGAATGCGTGAGCTAATAGCAGCCGCAAAGGAGCAGAGGCTCGTAGAAATGGGAAATCAAAATGCCGAGCCATAGGCATCAAGAGGGACTGTGAGGCCGAATGCGGGAGCTAGCCAGCGACCGAATGCATCGCGCCAGAACAGACACCAACCCGCGCCATCTCGGCACGAGAGCAAGGTTAGAAGCAATTGGCCACCCCCAACAGCAAACAGAAGAATGGAAGAACCAGCGGTCAACAACAGGCGCAATGACATGCCGCAGCAATCGGCACCAAGACCAGCAATCAGCACCCGACTCGGCCCTCGCCAAATCGGTCAGAATGACGCAAGACATTGCATTGAGCTCCTGGAGAAGGAGGCTCAGGAGGATGAGGAAGGAGAAGCTGGCCCACCATGTTTTGGTCATCGTATTCGGACGGAAAAGTTTCCCAAAGGTTTCACGTTACCGAGAGATACTCCCAAGTATAATGGTTCCGTGAAGCCAGAGGACTGGCTGTCCGATTACCTGACGGCGGTTCGCATTGCAGGAGGCAATCGGCGTGTAGCAGTCCGCTATGCACCTTTGATGTTGCAGGGTTCAGCTCGGACGTGGTTGAACAGTTTGCCCAAGGACAGTGTGAACTGCTGGGAGGATTTCACGACTGCATTCATCCACAACTTCACAAGCACATACGAGAGGCCCAACCTCCCGCGGCAGTTATCTTTGTGTGTGCAAGGCAAAGAGGAACCCCTCCGAGATTATTTATCTCGGTGGATCAAGCTGAAGAATTCATGCGAAGGAGTCCATGAGATCCAGGCCATTCAGTACTTTACTGATGGATGCCTGGCTGATTCAATGTTGAAGCACAAGCTGCTCCGCAAAGACTTCACATCGCTCGCCGAGCTCATGAAGGTGGCAAATGCGTTCGCTATGTCCGATTCTGCGATGCGCCCTATCCAGCTTGGAGTTGGAGGTGTGATCCAGTCACCAGGGGCTCCGCAGTCGGACACAGGGAACCAGGGCCTCAGTCGGAAGGAAAGGAGGGAGAACAACCGCAACAACAACAACAACCACAACCAGCAGAACAATGGAAAACGCAAGGACGAACAGCCCGATACTCAGTATGGCAGTCGGCAGGTGGCTGCTGTCCAGAATGAAGAAGATCCAGCTGCTGCAGGAGGCAGTCGGAAGATGAGACCAAATGTGAGACCCCCGGGACAGATGAAACCCATGTACACGTTCGAGGATATGCTGGACGCGTCATGCAAGTTGCACAGCACGCCTGGCAGGCCATCCGCACACACTACTCGGCAGTGTGACTTTGTGAGAAGAATTGCGAAGGGAGAAGCTTTACCACCACCACCCTAGAACAGAGGACCACCTCAGCAGCAGAACCAGTTCCCGCAGCAAGATGCCGCCTACATGATTTTCACCAGCGAGTCCACGGACAAGGGCAGTCGGAGAGCCCGAGCAGCGGAGGTTAATGCCACTATGCCGCCGATTCCCCAGTTTATGCATTGGTCCGAGTGTCCTATATCCTGGGACAGAACAGATCATCCCACCATTTTGCCGAATCCGGGCAACTATCCGCTGGTGGTGGACGCTCTGTTCGCAGGACCAAGGTTCTCATGCAAATTCTCCCGAGTGCTCGTTGATGGAGGAAGCACAATCAACATTTACAATGATCAAGCTAGGGCTCACAGAAAGAGATCTAGAGCGCAGTCGGACGACTTTCCATGGGATTGTCCCGGGATTGTCTTGCACCCCCATGGGTCGCATTCGGCTGGACGTCATATTCGGCACGGAGGAGAATTTCAGAAGGGAGCCGATTTGGTTTGAGGTCGCCGACCTCAGCAGTCCTTACCATGCTCTGTTGGGGTTGCCGGCGTTTGCCAAGTTCATGATCAATGCAAAACAGACATACCTGAAGATGAAGATCCCAGGGCCAAACGGCGTCATCACTGTCACCGGGGACTTCAGGAAGTCACTCGAGTGCACATCCGCTGGCAGCAGTTTGGCTGATTCGTTAGTGGTCGAGACGGAGAAGCGTCAGCTCAGCAAGGTGATTGCAATGGCGCAAGCACAGAGCAAGAATCCACTCCCAGTCGGCCCGGCAAAGAGGATAGACGAGGAATCGGCTTTTCAGTCGGCCAAGGACAGTAAGAAGGTCGCTCTAGATCCCTCCGACTCAACCAAGTTCGTTGTAGTCGGAGCGGGACTTAGCGATAAATAGGAAAGCGCGCTCGTCGAGTTTCTCCGTGAGAATCGGGACATCTTTGCATGGTCTCCACAAGACATGCCTGGTGTGCCGAGAGAACTCGCCGAGCACAAGTTGCACATTCGTCCAGGTTCGAAGCCGGTCAAGCAACCCTTGAGACGTTTTTCTGAAGACAAGAGAAGGGCAATCGGCGAAGAGGTTGCGAAGCTGCAGGCTGCAGGTTTCATCATGGAAGTATTTTACCCCGAGTGGCTGGCAAATCCAGTCCTCGTCATGAAGAAGAACAAGACCTGGCGCATGTGTATAGATTACACCTGCCTGAACAAGGCGTGCCCAAAAGATCCGTTTGCTCTGCCCCGTATTGATCAAGTGATTGATTCTACGGCCGGCTGCGAGTTGTTGTCCTTTCTGGATGCTACTGCTGGATATCACCAGATCAAACTGGTTGTGGAAGATCAGATAAAAACTGCATTTATAACTCCCTTCGGGGCTTATTGCTATATCACCATGCCGTTTGGTCTGAAGAATGGAGGTGCCACTTACCAGCGCACAATTCAGAGATGTACACACTCTCAGCTCGGCAGAAATCTTCATGTTTACGTGGACGATTTAGTGGTGAAGTCGGCAAAGGGAATCACGCTGTTGGATGACCTCAAGGAAACATTCGCAAACTTGAGAACTTATCAGATCAAGCTCAACCCGGAGAAGTGCGTGTTTGGAGTCCAAGCTGGCAAGCTCTTGGGGTTTCTCGTTTCCGAGAGAGGAATCGAATGCAACCCCGAGAAAATAGCCGCAATAGAGCGCATGGAACAACCCAAAACCCTGAAGCAAGTACAGAAGTTCACCGGTTGCCTCGCATCCCTCAGCCGATTCCTCAGTCGGCTGGGTGAAAAGGAAATCCCGTTGTACCAATTGATGAAAAAGACAGAGAAGTTCACCTGGACCCCTCAAGCAAATGAAGCATTCCGAGAGCTCAAGCGCATGCTCTCCACGGCACCGATTCTGGCTGCCCCGATTGAGAAGGAGCCAATGATTTTATACATTGCAGCAACCAATCGGGTGATCAGCGTAGTTATGGTGGTGGAGCGGCCCGAGAAGGACAAGGCACATCAAATTCAGCGTCCAGTGTACTACATCATCGAAGTGCTCTCGGCATCCAAGAAGAACTACCCTCACTATCAGAAGATGTGCTATGGAGTGTACATGGCAGCCAAGAGGTTGAAACCATACTTTCAGGCTCACTTGATCACCGTCGTCAGTTCGGCTCCATTGGCCGACATCATGGGAAGCAGAGATGCAACCGGAAGGGTGGCGAAATGGGCAATCGAAGTCGCTAGTCACGGCATCCAATATGAGCCGAGAACGGCAATCAAGTCACAAGCATTGGCCGATTTCCTAGTGGACTGGGCTGAAACTCAGTACATGCCGCAACTCCCAGTGTCGGATTCTTGGCGAATGCATTTTGACGGCTCCAAGATGAAGTATGGCCTAGGGGCTGGTGTGGTGCTCACTTCACCAGAGGAGATCAATTGCAATATGTGCTCCAGATTCACTTCGCAGCATCAAACAACATCGCCGAGTACGAAGCCCTTGTGCATGGTATTAAGCTGGCCAAGGAAATCGGTATTCGGAATATTGAGTGCTTTGGTGACTCCGACCTGGTTGTACAGCAGTGCTCGGGCACCTGGGATGCAAAGGACGCAAACATGGCAAGCTATCGCTTCCTGGTGCAGCAGATCAGCGGATATTTTGAAGGATGCGAGTTCCATCATGTGCCAAGAGCAAACAACGAAGCAGCAGATGCATTGTCCAAGCTCGGCTCAACAAGGCAAGAAATCCCACCAGGTGTATCGTTGGAGCACATCAAGAAGCCATCCATCATACCATCCCCAGAGTCTGAGCCCATTTTCATCTCGGAGACTGATCTTGAAGCATTGAAAAGGGAAAAAGAAGTTCAACCAGCGAAACTTGCAACCATGAAGAAGCAATCCAGCGCCCAAGGTATCTCGGCAACGGCACCAGGGGCTGCCGAGGGCGAACCAGGGGCTGCAGAAGGACGTGAGAAGAGCCAAGTCAAAGGGAAGCAAGCAGAGGCTGCGCCATAAGGCACAACCTCCGAAGAGCCGATACCATCAGAAATGGCCGATTGCAATGATGAAGCTCCAACTCCAGACGAGAAGTCGACACCAGGGGCTGCCGAATGCATGCCAGGCGCCGCAGTCGGCAGTTCAGAAGCAGAGATAGAAATGGCAGATGTCCAAGAGGCCGAGATCCAGGAGGCCAACGACCAAGGAACTGAGACACAAGAAGAGGCCCCACCCCATCATGCAGTGGTAATGGCAGTGGTCAGTGCGCCATCATGGGCACAGCCGATTAGAGATTTCCTAGCAGACGGAGTCCTCCCAGAAGACTTAGCAGAGTCACGGCAAATCAGCCGCCGATCTTGGGCATACACAATAATCAACAATGAGCTAGTGCACAAGAGTGCAACTGGCATCCTTCAGAGATGCGTAGAAGAGGACAGAGGCTTGGAGCTGCTCAGAGACATTCATCAAGGTGAATGTGGTCATCATGCATCCGCAAAGGCCATCGCCAGCAAAGCGTTCCGACATGGTTTCTACTGGCCGACTACCCTTGGAGCGGCTGAAAATTTGGTGAAGTACTGCAAAGGTTGTCAGCGTTTCAAGGCAAGAAGTCACCAGCCAGCATCGGCGCTGAAGACAATCCCAATAGCATGGCCGTTTGCAGTATGGGGTTTGGACATGGTTGGACCATTCAAGAGAGCTCGAAGTGGCATGACACATCTTCTCGTCGCAGTGGACAAGTTTACCAAGTGGATTGAAGCTAGACCGATCAAGAAGCTGGATGGTCCGACTGCAGTTCGGTTTGTGGCCGACATTGTGTGCAGATATGGTGTGCCTAACAGCACCATCACCGACAACGGCACAAACTTTGCGAAGGGTGCACTGGCCCGATATGCATCTCAGCAGGGCATTCGGCTTGATCTGGCATCTGTGGCGCACCCGCAATCAAACGGTCAAGTCGAAAGAGCAAATGGACTAATCCTATCGGGTATCAGGCCCAGATTGGTAGAGCCACTTGAGAGGGCACCCAGAGCATGGATTGAAGAGCTTCCCGCAGTGCTGTTCAGTTTGAGGACCACACCAAACAGGTCGACTGGATTCACTCCTTTCTTCCTGGTGTATGGTTCAGAAGCAGTCATCCCGTCTGACATCGAGTTCGACTCACCTCGGCATGCACTATACACCGAAGAAGAGGCCAGGTTGGCACGAGAAGACGGCATCGACCTCAAAGAAGAAGCTTGCCTGTTGGCCTTGTCCAGGTCAGCAATCTATCAGCAAAAGTTGCGGCACTACCACAGCAAGAAGATTCGTCCTCTCGCTTTCCGAGAAGGAGACATGGTGCTACGCCGAATCCAGAAGTCAGATGGGCAGCACAAGCTATCCTCACCTTGGGAGGGGCCATTCGTCATCAGCAGAGCGCTCAAGAACAACTCCTATTATCTGATCGACTGCACCAAGGGCACTCAGCATAGGGACACATCAGGAGCAGAGACGGAGCGGCCGTGGAACGCCGAGTTGTTATGTCCGTTCTATAGTTGAGCGGCAGAAACTTATGTAAGCCATTCGAATAACAAGTCAGTAAAAAGTTATCATGCCTCTGAAAATGAGCATTCGATTATCTTTGCCTAATTTTATTCGAAGAGCTAGCCTCAATCGGCGACGCTCAGTCATACCTGAGGTGTGTACAACACACCCGGGGACTGACTGACCAAGAGGTCAAGCGAACAGGCCATCGAGGCACGGGGACTGCGGGCTGGCACTCAACTCGGTACTTAGCTCAAGCGCAAATCAATATAAGGTTTGTGGTATTGAGAAGAGTCGTGTGTGGGGCAGCCGGCAGTACGAATTCCCGGGAAACAATTCGAAACACGCCAGTAAGGGCATAATCGATAAAGCAAAATTACCGATTGCGCCGCAAACCAAGGCGTCGAGCCCGGTGGCGAGCGATCGGTACCTACTATCACAGAATCCTTTGCGCTAAATCTTGTCGTGTGAAAAATAAAAACTTATCGAACCTTGGCTTGTAGTCTACCGTCGATCCGATTGCAGACCGCATTACGGCAGCAGGTTTGACACGGTAGACATCCCCAAGTGCAGCTGATAAAGGAAACCAACAAAGACGCAGAGTTGATCGCACAATTAAAAGCAAAGATCAAGCAACCGGATTGCATCAGAAGTAGTAGGCCCAGGGCCGAATACGTTCATTACATCGAGGTCACACCCACTGGGTGTCGACAGAATTAAAATTACGTCTTACAGGAAGATAGTCGGAAGACAAAATAAGATAAAACCGATCTAGTATCGGCAAGCTGCAACAAGTAACATAGTTGGCGGCATGTCTCAGGAAGTCGGAGGCACGGAGCTAGAAGATGGAGCAGTCGGATCCGATTTCGCTTCAGAAAACGTGGCACCAGTTTGCTTGGATCTCGGAGATGTTTGAGATGAGACGCTATCAGAAAGCTCCTCGGCCAGGCCAGAGATTGAAGGTGCAGCGAGTGGGTTCCCCCCCTCATCGAGATACGGAGTGTACTCGTAGGGAGAGAACCAATTCACCATGGAGCTGGCAAGCCGATTGACTTCGGTATAGGTCTTCTCCAGCAGGTCGGAGGCATTTTCTCGGAGGCTGTAAAGTTGGGAGAGCTTCACCTGAGGGTACCAGCTCAGCACAGTCTGGAGGGCGGTTTTTGCACCAGTCCGACCGGCAGAGTTCAGCAAGACATCGATCCGACGAGGGATAGCCTTCAGGAGAATCCGAGTCTGTTCAGTAGTAGCATTCGGAGCTTCCCCTTCATCAGAATCTTTTTCATCTTGTGCTTCAGCCTTGTCGGTCCCGGCGGAGGAACCAACAACATGTTTCATTTTTTGAAGGCCAGCCTTAAGCTCAGTCGGCGACCACAATGATTCAGAAATCTTCAGGATGCCGAGCTTGAATGACAAGGCAATCCCCTTGATAACAGGAATACGGGCTTCGGTGCCGATTAAATATTCATGCCGAGTCGAGACATTATCTTCAAGTTGGCAGGTCCCTCCGGCAGCAACAGTTTCCTCTCGGGATTTGGCAACGTCCGCATAGGCAGCTGCTTCAGACTCGGGCCAAGCTTCTGTGTCACAAAAGAAAGTGTTAGCAACGCGATAGAGGAGGAGAGCAATAGTAAAATGCACTCGGATGCAGGAAACACTCACCGCTAAGGAGGACGTCCATCTCGGTCATGGTGTCGCAGAAGCCTTTGGCTCGGCGGCGCAGTCGGGTGGTCTCTTCATAGTTGCGTTTCTCCAACTCTTCAAATTTGGCGATGTGTTCATCACGATCTCGCCGAATGGAATCGCGTGCAGCCACCGCTTCATCCCTTTCAGCTTGCAAGGCCTCTCGGGCGGCGACGGCGGCGTCTGTCTCGGCAAGGAGACCATCACCAGTGGCCGTCACGGCAGCTATGTCGGCCAGATGTTTTCTCTCGAGGGCAGCCATCTCAGGACGAAGGCCTTGGGTAGTCCGATTGAGATCATTTTCCACCCCCTGCAGTCGGATCGCTTCTTCCTTGGCTTTGGCGAGTGCTGGACCAGATTGGTCAAGTTCTGCAGTCAATTCAGCAATTCGGCCCTGAAGGTCATCTACCATGGGAGTAGAAGCTAGAAGAGAGCATGAAGATATGAGAACAGGAGCAATTGTTTAAATCGGAGAGAAGACAGAAATGGTATAGAAGTTACCTTTCAGTTTAGTGATCTCAGCCGATTGGTTGTTGACCTCCAGCTGGGCCTGGGCAAGAGTTCGGAGGCTGGCAGTATAAGCATCAAGAAGCTTCTCGAGGACCTCACGTTTTTCTTCCATAACAGCCTGAGAGGAACAACAGGATGAAGTTAGAGACACGACAGTCAGCAAAAGGTGTTAAAGATCCGAACCGATTGCAACCAGTCGACCCGAATCTCGGGGACTACACCCAGTGGGTGCGCTCGCCCACCGGAAGGAAAGTCTCCTGATTGAGGAAAGAAAATGATAAAGCAAAAGGTGTTAAAGATCCGAACCGATTGCAACCAATCGGCCCGAATCTCGGGGACTACACCCAGTGGGTGCGCTCGCGCGCACCCACCGGAAGGAAAGTCTCCCGATTGTGGAAGGCAAACAATAAAGCAAAAGGTGTTAAAGATCCAAACCGATTGCAACCAATCGGCCCGAATCTCGGGGACTACACCCAGTGGGTGCTCTTGCGCGCACCCACCGGAAGAAAAGCCTCATGAGTAAAGGAAAGACCTAAAAAGAAAGTCAAAAGTTACCGTATGGTGAGAGGTGAGTTGTTGGACGTCCCGAGCAAGGGCAGCGGAAAAGTTATTCACCCGGCTCAGAGCAGTCGTCACGGGATCTTGAGGACGATGCGAGGCGTCAGTCTCGGTGCCGACGTGACGGGCGCGAGAGTACTCGGCCCGGAACTGGTCCACCGAGCGCATAAGAATTTCCGACGCAGAGGAGGTCGGCGTTGACGCTGAAGTTTGAGCAGCGGTGGAAGCAGCGACAGTAAGGGCTGGTGGCATCGACGTCACTTGAGGGCCAGAGGCACCCGATTGCGACGGCGGTACAATCGGACGAGCTGGAGCAGAGGTGATAACGGCGACTGGCGGCAGGGTCGTCGTTGTTGGTGGCGCGGGTAGAACAACCGGCGGCACGTTTGTAGTAATCGGCGGGGCCGACACCACGATCGGCGACGGGGTCGTCACCATCGGCGGCTCGAATGCGACAGTTGAAGCAGGCGTAGTCGCGGCAGGGGAGGCCGAGGTGGAGCGGCGTGGCGGAGACGAGGCAATCGGATCGACCGATTGCGGTCCTCTGCCACCAGGAGCCACCCTTTCAGCCGCATGCTTGGAAGTCTTGGAGGCAAGGGTGGAAGAGAAGGTCCTCTGAGTCGTCGCGAGGCGGGCCTTCTTGGAGGCGCGCTCGGCATCCTTGGAGGAGCGATGAGAAGCAGTCGGCCGCTTGTGGACGGCGGCAGCAGAAGCAGCAGGTGAGATGACGGCGCTGGCGCGAACCGGAACGCCAGTGTCGACATCGTCAAGCCCAATCGGCTCCCTGAAAGAAGAAAGAAGAGGAGAATCAGTATAAGAAAAAGATAGTAAAATGCAAGGCGTGAAGGTAAAGTCATACCCGATTGTTTTCGGCGCACCAGAGGGCATCCGACATCTCAGCGGGGCGACGTTCAGTGGCGCCTGCGCAGTCGGCTTCCGAGTGGTCGTGTCCTGAGGCTGTTTGCCTTTGCCGGCTGTCGGCGTGGCTTTGGCAACCTTGCCTAGAGCAGTACCAGCGGAGGAGCTGGTGGTCGAGGTGCGCTTAGCCGGCACCTTCGGAGGTTTGGCACGAAGAGCTGCATCAGAACCATCAGCCTTTGAGACACTATCATCATCACCCCATTCGGCCAAAAATTGCTCAAGGGAAGGGTCAGGCGTACCCCCTTGAGCTGGCGGTTGGGTGTCGGTCTTCGGGGGGTCGGCGGCTCTGACGTCGGCATCATCGGCGTCCATGGAGTCGGAGGATTCTCCGGAAGACTCGTCGTCATCTTCATCGTCGTCACCGGACTCGGCGGAAGGAATCTCGCCGTTATACTCAAAATCGGCGGGGTCCTCCTCCGCGCGGTCGGGGGCGTACACGCCAGCCTCCTGGCCATCTTCCATCAGGTCAGACTGAATAAAGTGCTGGAAAGAAGTCAAAAGTAATTAGAAAAGCTGACAGAGAAAGTAATCGGACGAAAAAGCAATCGGAGCATACCACAGGCGGCTTCTGCTGGCGAGTGAGGTAATCAAGCCCGAAGCGGAAGGGGTCAGGCAAAGGGCTGGATGTAATAGCCTTCACTCGGGCGCAGAGATCTTCTTTCTTCACCCGCCACGTGCAGAGCCGAGTGGGGTCTCGAAGACCTGACATGTCGCAGAGGCAGTGCACTCGGCGCTGCAGGGGGAGAATCCGAGCTTGGAGCCAAGCGGCTACTAGGTCGGTCGAGAGAAGTCCTTCTTGCTCCAGCTCGGCGACTCTGGCAACCTGGGCGTCGACGTCGCAATCTCCGACACCATGCTTCAGCGACCACTGATGCTTTTCAGTCGGCCGGGCGAGGGAGAACTCGGGCAGGTTCAGGAGATCGGGGCCTTGGTCAGGTGACTTGACCTAGAAGAACGAGGTCTGCCAGTTTTTGCAGGACTGGACGATCTCGGGACTCTTGTACTTCGGCTTGCCGGCTGCGACGAGGCAGCCACCGCAATCGGTCATGTCGGCCGGGTACGTGGGTTCGCCGCCTTCGATGGTGGAGGGCACCACAGTTCCCGTCCGAGCGTTGTGAGGTCGGAGATTGAAGAATCGCTTCCAGAGAGCGATGCTGGGACGACAGCCGAGATACCCTTCGCAGAGTGTCACGAAACCGGAGAGAATCATGATGAAGTTGGCTGCGAGGTGATGAGGTTGCAGTCGGTGGAAGTCAAGAAACACGCGGAAGAAGGAGCTGGCGGGAAGGCCGAATCCACGCTCGAAGTGAGCGAGGAACACGAGTCTCTCGCCAGCGCGTGCGCTGGGCACGACCTCGGCGCCGGGAATACGCCATTCGACCCCTGCGGGCATTTTCCGGGCGCGAATCAGGGACTGGACGGCGCTGGCGGTGGCCTGAGAGCCTTTCCAGCACCCGTGGCTCGCCTGGGAGGTATCTCGCCGTGGCGCCAAGGCGTTCGCGGGCGGGGAGAAGAAGAGAGAAAAAGAGGGAGGCAGAGCGCGAGAGAAGCGGTGAAGATTTACCGCGGAGGCGGCGGAGGTGGCAGAGAGCACAAGTCTGTGGCCGGAGCAGATCCAAGGTGCAGAGGTCCGTGGCAGAGAGCTTCGCGTGGAGCTGCAATGGCGCAGAGGAGAGAGAGCTAGAGGTTGAAGATGGCGTTTGGGAGGAGGAAGAGGCGAAGGCCCTCCCCTGTGACTTATATGGGCGGCGGGGGAGGGGAGTGGGATGCTTCTGCGGCTGTGTGGCTCGGTGTGGCCTAGGGCACAGGAAGGGCAACCGGCAAACCAGCGCAAAGGATCCCGGCGCAAAAGGCGAGGCGTGCGACGTGGGGGTCAGGCCGTGCAGTTATGTCAAGTCGCGTGTGGGTCATGGGTCCCAGCTCATTGATCACATCCCGGAAGAGTCGGAGGTAACCGTTGGAACTAAATCGGCGAGAGATGTCTTTCTCAAAAAGTGAAGACACGAATTGGGAGCGAACCAGATCCAATCGGACAAAAAGTTGGTCAGCCGAGTGGGATCTCCGAGTCGGTCGATGAACTCGGAATGACGCACTCGATGAGGCCATAGCAGTCGGAGGATATCAAGAGAAATTAAAAACTGCAAAGGCCCCGCGGTCAAGTGACCGAGGGACCTTTACAACTTTAGGGGCTACTGTCGGGGGACCGGTACCCGGGTAGGCTAACCCAAGCGGAAGCAACCTTTCAAGACAAGGATGGACCGATTGGACCGCAGCTGGGCCGAGCTGGGCAGATGTACGACCGATTGCTCCAAGGCAATCAGCCGTATCAAATGCCAGCAGTCGGCCCAGGCGCAATAGGACCACCCTTCCTTCACCAAGACGATCATCCGATTGGTCCGCAGCTGGGCCGAGGCTGATACTTAGAAGGCCGATTTCCCAGAGCAATCGACTTTGCCAGGTACCACCAGTCGGCCCAGGCGCAATCGGAACCACCTAATACCCAGTCGGGGGTATGATTACGAGGTCATAAATGCCATATCCAGAGATATCTAGGTGGCAGGAAGGCCAGGTCATGTCAAAGATCTGGGGGAGATACGGTGTCGACCTCTCCGCCGATTCCGCGGACAGGCCGACAAGACCGCACCCCCTAGCTGCACTGTTCATCCCTACGCTCTACGAGTCTACAACATGGGCCGCCGCTCGTAGGTTCCGGATCAGCCGGAGAGGAGCAGTCGGTGGGCCCAGGCCGATTAGAGGATGACAACTGGGCCCATTCGGCAATGAAGTTACCGAAGTACCCTGGGCTCACACTATAAGAGCCAGGGTACCCCTCCTGCGTGAGGGACGCCCCGCACTAGATCACCATTACTCACTTTCCCCTCAGTTCGTTCACTGCCTGTAGTTACTCCTCAGGGACGCAGGAGAGAGCATTGCCCACGGCGGCGGCGCTCACCTTCCCCTGAGAAGATAGAGAAGCAGTTATTGTAGCCAGAGCGTTGATATATAAGAGACAAGCAGGAGTAGGGGTGTTATCTCTCCGGAGAGCCCCGAACCTGGGTACATCGTGGTGTCCTCCACCGTGTTTGTGCTCAACCCGATTCCGGCACCATTGACATTCTCTCCCTCGCGTCTTCCCCTCACTTTAGCCATCCCATGGCATCTGACGTTACATATCGACGACAACCATCATATGGACGCCGTCGCGCTGCCGGAATCGGGATCCGGATCAATCTTCTTTCCGCTGCTCTTCTGGTTCGGAGCCCGGAGGGACGTCGGTTGCACCGTACGTGTGTAATCCCGCGAGGCACTACACGTGTGGTGCTACTTCATCGTCGGAGGTTCTTCAACACGACAGGGAGGTCGTAGGATCAGAGTCTACGCCAACCACGTTCGAGGAATGTTTCCCTCTTTCGGTCTTCAAAGGTATGAACACCGATTCCTTCCGTTACATACATCAGCATAGCATAGATCTTGGGTTCGGGACTCGTAGGTAGGAATTTTTTTTTCTGCGCCGATCCCCAACAGTGGTATCATGAGCAAGGCTATGCGTATATGTATTGTACGGGTAGAACACATCTAGGATGTGGGCATCAATTCTCCAATTGTTACCCTCCCACGTGTACTCGTTTAGCGTTGCGGCAATGTCCTGATGAAGGGGCCCCGACCGACCTTACGCGTTTACGCGAGACTGGTTCCACGCTTGACATATGGCTTGTACCATATAAGTGGCTGGGGGTGTCTGTCTCTCTAACATTAGCGACGCGAAGACGTTTGCAACGGAGGGCCCCGACAGCGGTGTAATAGAGACGATTGCAGGATTGGTGTTGTGGCTTGTCTTCGCAGGATAGAAAGCGGTTCTCTCTCGAAACCCCTTAGAAGCCACATAAAACTTGCAAAAGATAAAGTAGAAGGCGTTTTAACTTTAATTTGCATGTAAGGGGGGATCATAGCTTGTATGATTTACAGTTTTACTTCCTGTCTTGCTAATATGCTAGATATGCGACGGTAGCATGATAGGATAATATCTCTCAATACCATGATTGTATTCTCCCTTAGTGGGCACCGCCTGGAAGGATCTCTTTATGATAGGCACGCCGTGACGATCGGGTGTCATACATACATTAGCGATCGCATGAGGTTGGGTTTCGCAAGCCTAGCATATGCAGATATGGCCTTGCTGAACACCATACACTAAGGTTCGACTGGCAGGCTTGACATATGTAGATATGAGCTTGGGATACGGATGACCGAAAGGTTAAGCATGAGTCATATAACGGATATGATTGGGATGATGGCCTACCTAGGGAGATGTGTCGTCGACCGTGTGATATTCGAGGACGATCATTCAAACTAGGATTATGTTAATCACTTAGTAAATTTGGAGAAATGTTTAGCTAAGTGGGAGTTTTAGAATTAATTAAAATTGAACTCCAATTATGAACAAAGTCTAAATATGTGTTTTGAAAATAACCATTGTAGATGGCTGCACCTCGCCCCTCATTCAACTTAGGGTCATTCCTAGACAAAGACAAACTGAAAACCGATGGGTCAAACTTCACCAACTGGTTCCGCACTCTGAGGATTCTCCTCGTTCCCCTCAAGATGGCATACGTACTAGAGGCCGCGTTAGGTGACGAACCTCCAGCAGACGATAGTCAGGATGAGAAGAATGTCTACCTCTCCAAGACGAATGATTACAACCTTGTACAAAGTGGAATGCTTTACTCCATGGAGGCTGAGCTGCAGAAACGCTTTGAGAGGATGGGTGCATATAAGATAATGATGAGGACATGGCTACCATAGTTACACCCATAACCCCTGCTAAAATACCTACTGGACCAATTACTAGAGATCGTGCACACCAATTAAATTATCAGGTACTTTCGTTTCTTGGTAATGTTTCTAATGTTCATGTGAATATGATGCTGCCTAACGTCGATATATTTCTGTTGCTGACAAATGAAGGACCTGGCATGGACAATAAGGATGAGCATTGGAGCATGTTCAAGCATGTAGATGATGAGGACATCACTATCATGGATATGACCATTAATTCCTCTATATTTGATCAACAAATGAAGTCAATACAAAGGGGCATGATTGTGTGCTGTACAAGAAGTTATTTCACGTCACTTTTGGCCCAAGAGAAGATAGAGACCAAGTCTTTCACGTCATGGACTCAGATTCGGACTGCAGATATATGCCCAACTTCAAACAGCCGCCTTTTCTACATACGAACTCCAAATTGGGTGATTCTTTCTGCTGGTGATAGCTTATCTCGTGTAGTTTCGAACCCAATTGGTTTCACCTTCAAATTCCTTCTGAGCGTGGAGATATTGCGAAAAAGGTGGGACCCAGCAGCAGAATCCGAGTCAAAGTCTAACTCAATTGGTGTTGCATCACCTCCACATGGGTCCAAGTGCCTTGTACGACCTAGGTTTAGTTTTTGGACTCCTTGGGACGTCCTTCCACCCCCTTGGCCTCCACTCTTTAGTCCTATATAAGTAGATCAATCCCTAGGGTTTTCTTTGGATTTTTTTAGTTAAAAAGACTGCTTAGCTAATTGTCGCATCTTCGTGTACTCGGTTTGTGTCCAACGACCAGATCAAGACCTCTTTTGGAATCCCAACTTTATTCATACTTCATCTACATATTCGCAATATTCAGATTGATTTATCATAGTTCTTGCTTGTTCTTCGATTGCTTGCAGGCACTAGACCTTCGTGGTTAGGTTGATCGTGCTCCGGCGTGGTCAATAACCTCTAGAGATTGGTTTAGCGATTGCTAAGGCGCGATGTTGTTTCATGTTCGTAGTCAGATCGTCAAAGTCGTCTCCACAAAATCGAAAGTTATATCTCATCGAAAGATCGGGACACCCCGCCTCTATCAGATAATCACCGACCTCAAGGCCGTCTTTGCACCCCAAGCCAGGGCTGAACGTTATGAGGCTTCTGAAGCTTTCTTATCAGCAAAGATGGATGAGCATAGCAGTGTTAACGAGCACGTGGTCAAGATGTCTGGCTACGTTCAACGCTTGAATTCTCTGGAATGTCAGATTCCAGATGAACTTGTTGTTGATAGGGTGCTGCAGTCGCTGCCCCCTAGCTAGAAAGGCTTTGTGTTGAACTACAACATGCAGGGGATGACTAAGACCCCTTCTGAGTTGTTCGCCATGCTGAAAACTGCTGAGGTTAAGATCAAGAAGGAGCATGCTGTATTCATGGTCAACAAGACCGTTGAATTCAAGAAGTCTGGCAAGAAGGAGAAGGGAAAGAAGGGAAGCCCGAAGAAGGGTGACAAGCCAGTTGTCACTCCTCGTAAGGCACCCAAACCTGGACCCAAGACCGGCGTTGAGTGCTTCTACTGCAAGGGTGATGGTCACTGGAAATGCAACTGCCCCAAGTACCTAGAGGATAAGAAGGCTGGCAAGATTGTCAGAAGAGACAAAGGTATATTTGATATACACGTTATTGATCTTTTCTTAACAAGCGCTGGGAAAAAATCCTGGATATTTGATACAGGATCTGTTGCTCACATTTCTAACTCCTCTCAGGGGCTACGGAATAGGTGACGCTTGATGAAAGATGAAGTGACAATGCGCGTGGGAAACGGTTGCCGGATTGAAGTGGTGTTGGTCGGCACGAAGCATCTTAGTCTCCCTTCGGGATTAGTTTTGATTTTGAATAAGTGCTACTATGTACCCGCATTGAGTGTGAACATCGTTAGTGGTTCTTGCTTGAAGCGAGACCACTATTCTTTTAAGTCAGATACAATTGGTTGTGCGATTTATAAGGATGATGTGTTTTATGTTCACGCACCGGAGAAAAAGGGCTTATTCATTCTTAATCTCGATTGTGATATACTTCATATTGATAACGTAGAGGCCAAAAGATTAAAACCTAGTGGCGAAAAACACATGACGATGTGGCATTGTCGACTTGGTCATATTGGTGAAAAGCAAATGAAGAAGCTTCATGATGATGGACTTCTGGAGTCATTGGACTTTGGATCCCTTGACACATGTGAACCATGCCTTATGGGCAAGATGACAAGGAATCCATTCAATGGAACAATGGAGCGTGCGGAAGACTTGTTATGGATCATACATTCAGATGTATGTGGACCTATGAACGTCCCCACACGCAATGGTCTTCGTTACTTCGTGACCTTCACAGATGACTTAAGCAGATATGGGTATATCTACTTAATGAAACATAAGTCTGAAACCTTTGAAAGGTTCAAGGAATTTCAGAGTGAGGTCGAGAATCAACTCGGGAAGAAAATCAAGCACCTTCGATCCGATCGAGGAGGTGAATATTTAAGTCACGAGTTTGGCGATCATCTTAAGACTTGTGGCATCGTACCACAACTTACGCCGGCAGGAACACCTCAGCGTAACGGTGTTTCTGAGCGACGTAATCGAACTCTATTGGATAGCGTACGATCGATGATGTCTCATACCGACTTACCTGTGTCATTATGGGGGTATGCATTAGAAACTGCCGCTTACATTCTTAATAGGGCACCCTTCAAATCCGTAAAGACAACACCATTTGAGGACTGGCATGGAAAGAAACCAAAGTTGTCTCACTTGAAGATTTGGGGTTGTGAGGCTTATGTTAGGAAACTTCAGCCTGACAAACTCGAATCAAAAGCGGATAAGTGCATCTTTGTGGGATATCCAAGGGAAACCGTTGGATACACCTTCTACAACCAGTCTGAGGGCAAAACGTTTGTCGCCAAGACTGGATGCTTTCTTGAGAAAGAGTTTCTTTCGAAAGACTTGAGTGGGAGGAAAATAGACCTCAACGAGATGATTGACCAATCACTCCAAGTGGAAGAAATGGCAATGGAAGTTGTTCCGGAACCATCTTCCGTAGTGGAAGCTGAAGAGAACGGTCATCATGATATTCATAACGATCGTGACATACATGATGATCATGATCAAGATGAAGAGGATCCTATTGTACCCCGCAGGTCATCAAGAGCCCGAGTAAAAACTCAGTTTTATGGGCAACTTGTCAATGCAGTCATGTTAAATGAACCTGACGAACCTGCGAACTACAAAGAAGCAATGGAGGGGCCCGAGTCCGAGAAATGGCTGGAAGCCATGAAATCCGAGATAGACTCCATGTATGCCAACAAAGTATGAACTTTGGTGGATATTCCCGAGGACCGAAAGGCCGTCGAGAATAAGTGGATATTCAAGAAAAAGACTGGCGTAGACGGAAACGTATCTGTCTGTAAAGCTCGACTTGTCACAAAAGGTTTCCGACAAATTCAAGGAGTTGACTACGAAGAGACTTTCTCTCCCGTAGCGATGCTAAAGTCTATCCGGATATTGCTAGCAATTGCTGCCTATTACGATTATGAAATATGGCAGATGGATGTGAAAACCGCGTTCCTAAATGGCAACATTGAGGAAGAGTTGTATATGGTACAACCGGAAGGTTTTATTGATCCTAAGGACACTAGTAAGGTATGCAAACTTCAACGGTCCATTTATGGGTTGAAGCAAGCATCTCGGAGCTGGAATCTTCATTCTGATGAGGTGATCAAAGCTTTTGGATTTGTCCAAAATGAAGAAGAATTCTGTGTTTATAAGAAATCGAGTGGGAGCTCTGTGGCATTCCTAGTACTATATGTGGATGACATATTATTGATAGGGAATGATGTGAAATTTCTAGAGGGGGTAAAGGAATATTTGAGTGGACAATTTTCCATGAAGGACCTAGGTGAAGCTGCATACATATTAGGCATTAAAATCTATAGAGATAGATCAAGACGCCTATTAGCACTGAGTCAGAGAACTTACCTTGAGAAGATATTGAAGAGGTTCAATATGGATAACGCCAATAGAGGCCTCTTGCCCGTTATGAAAGGAAGTAAATTGAGTGTGACTCAATGCCCAGCAACAGCAAAAGAAAGGGAGGAAATTTCCTCAAAGCCCTATGCCTCAGCCATAGGTTCTATCATGTATGCTATGCTGTGTACTCGACCAGATGTGGCCCTGGCGGTTAGTCTGACTAATCGTTTTCAAAGTAATCCTGGAATGGATCATTGGATTGCAGTGAAGAACGTTCTTAAGTACTTACGAAGAACTAAGGATCTGGTTCTTCTCTATGGAGGATGTGAAGAAGAGCTCGCCGTAACATGTTACGTTGATGCCAGTCTTGGTACTGATCCCGATGACTCAAAATCCCAGACGGGATACGTGTTTATGTTGAATGGTGGTGCGATTAGCCTTAGGAGCGGCAAGCAGTCAGTCGTCGCCCAATCTACGATGGAGTCGGAGTATATTGCCGCTTGCGAAGCGTCAAATGAAGCGCATTAGCTGAAGAACTTCGTCATCGAGCTTGGCGTATTCCCTAGTTGCACTGACCCTGTTAGCATTTATTGTGACAATACGGGTGCCATTGCTAATGCAAGGGAGCCGAGGACTCACTCTACAGCCAAGCATATTCTCCGGCGTTTCCATGTGACGTGGGACTACGTCAAGGATGGTCATACTAGGATTTGAAAAATACATACAGATCTGAATCCGTCTGACCCAATGACTAAACCTCTTCCACAAGTCAAGTTTGAAAAACACCTAGAGACTATTGGTGTTAGATACATACCTGATGTAAACTAGTGTAATTTGTACTCTAGTGCATGTGGGAGACTGTTGGATATGTGCCCTAGAGGCAAATTAATAAAGATATTTGTCACATATCTGTTTTTTCATAATACGTTATATATTGTGCTAGAACTGTATTAAGCGGAAACATTAATACACATGTGATATATAACAACCTGGTACCTAGTTAAACTCAGGCATACTAGCTCATTGGGCAATTGATGATCAAGGTTTCCTGATCATGAGAACATAATAGTCTATTGACAATGAGGTCATATCATTAGAAGAATGATGTGATGGACACACCCCCACCTTAAGCATTGCAGTGTGATCAAGTCACATAAGTTCTGTTGGATATGTGCCCTAGAGACAAATTAATAAAGATATTTGTCACATATCCGTTTTTGTTCATAATACGTTTTATACTGTGCTATAACTGTATTACTTGGAAATACTAATACAGGTGTAGTATAAAACATGGTCCGTAGTTTAACTCGGGTAAACTATCTCATTGGGCAATTGATTGATCAAGCTTTCCTGATCATGGCGACAATTAAGTCCATTGACAATGAGGTCATATCATTAGGGGAATGATGTGATGGACGTACACCCACCTAAAGTATTGCAATGTGATCGAGTCACATAGTTCAGCGTTGCTATGACTTTGTAACGTATGGCTTAGTCCTTAGACCGCAATGATCATACGTAATCGTCATCTATGAGGAGACTTTGATTTGTATCCCACCGCCTGACTGAAATATGCTGGCTATAACGGTGCACTTTGGGTATTCCGAAATAGATGGTTGATGAGTATGTGAATAGATCAGAGCGGGATTTGTCAGTCCTTGTGACAGGACAGGTACTCTGGGCCCACTCGGTGATATTGCATCAACATCTTGCAAGCAGGTGACTAGGTCACAAGAGATGCAATGATCATGGACGAGTAAACTTGTTTGTTGTGAACAAGATGTGAACACGGTATGTGGGATACCGACGATCAAACCTCGGACAAACAAAGTACCGCAGCACAAAGGGATTACGTCGTATCATTAACGGTTTCCAAAAGCGATCGAAGTTCATTCGATGGAAGCGCAGGGGCTGTCAAGGATTGTAACCAGGTCCAACTGACTAGTCATTGGTCAATGAGAAGAGTCTCGACCATGTCTGCTGTTTCCCGGACCGTTAGGGTGTCACACTTAAGGGGCAATCGATGCTGGGACAGATTCGGGATCATCGGTGAAATAGGAGAAAGCACCGGAATAGTTTCGGGAGAGAACGGAAGTTGTTCCGGACATTTTGAATAGTTCAAAATAAAGTTTAATTGTTTTAATAATGTTTTTTATTATTTAATTATCTGAATTAAATATTTAAAACTTATTAAATAATTAAAAATAATGGAAAAAGGCTATATGGGCCCTTGGGGCCCATTAGGGGAGGAGGGGGTTCCCCCCTTGGGCTTGGCGCCAAGGGTGGGGCCCATCCCCCCCTATGGCCGGCGCCCTCCCCCCCCCTTGGGGGGTTTAGTCCCACATGGGGGAGGGAAGAGGGATCACACCCCCCCTTGGCCTATATAAGGAGGGGTAGACCCCCCTTTTTCCATGATCTCATTGAGTTCTCTCTCTCTCTTTCTCCATTTCTGGAAGTGGACTCCCCTTGTTTGGAGTCTGCACCAGGATTGGAGTTCTCCACCATAAGGCAGGCCGTCGCTCTGCCGGAGTCGGGATCCGAATCCGTCTTCTTTCCGCTGCTCGCCTGGTTCGGAGCCCGGAGGGAACATCGGTTGCACTGTACGTGTGTAATCTCTTCGAGGCACTACACCTGTGGTGCTACTTCGTCGCTGGAGGTTTACCGGGAGTCATCCTCACCGGTGGTGGTCTTCTACACGACAGGGAGGTCGTAGTTCTGAGTCTACGCCAACCACGTTCGCAAGGAGGTTTCCCTCTTTCGGTCTTCAAAGGTATGAACACCGATTCCCTCCGTTACCTTACATCGCCATAGCATAGATCTTGGGTTCGGGTACCGTAGGTATGAAAAATTTGTGTTTTCTGCCCCGTATCCCTACGGTGGTATCAGAGCTAGCTATGCGTAGATGTATTGTACGGGTAGAACACATCTAGGATGTGGGCATCGAATCTTCATTCGTTACCCTCCCGCGTGTACTCATTTAGCATTGCGGCAATGTTTGATGAAGCGGCCCCCGACCGACCTTACGCGTTTACGCGAGACTGGTTCCACGCTTGAAATATGGCTTGTACCATATAAAGTGGCTGGGGGGGTGTCTGTCTCTCTGCATTAGCGATGCGAAGATGTTTGCAACGGAGGGCCCCGACAGGGGTGTAATAGAAACGATTGGGGATCAGTGTTGTGGCATGTTTTCGCAGGATAGAAATCGGTTCTCTCTCTCGAAACCCCTAGCAGCCACGTAAAACTTGCATAAGCTAAAGTAGAAAGGCGTTTGACTTTGCTTTGCATGAAGGGGGATCATAGCTTGTATGATTTAAAGTTTTACATCCTGTTTTGCTAATATGCTTGATATAACGACGGTAGCATTATAGGATGATCTCTCACTAAAACCAACACAGTGTCCTTACCCTAGTGAGCACCACCTGGAAAGTTCTACATTATGGAGGCATCACGTGTCACACGGGTGTCAAATATTTTTTCGTTCACAAGAGGTGGGTGTAGCAAGCCTGGCATATGTATATGATATGGCCTTGCATGACACAACAATAAATCACATAGGGTGTGATGGCGAGCCTGGCATATGTATATGATATGGCCTCGGGACACAAGAGACCGAAAGGTCGAGCATGAGTCACATAGATGATGTGATTGGCATGATGGCCTACCTTGAACACATACTGATGGCCGTGATGATCGGGGGAGGTATGGTGTTCTAAGGATCGTGTAATCACTTAGCAAAATTGAGAGATGTTTTCCTAAGTGGGATTTTAGAATTAATTGTAATTGAACTCCACATTATGAACAAAAGTCTAAATATGTATCTTTGTGAATCAACCTTGTAGATGACAGCACCACGCCCCTCGTTCAACTTAGGATCATTCCTAGAGAAAGATAAACTGAAAACTAATGGGTCAAACTTCACCCCCTGGTTCCGCACCTTGAGGATTCTACTCGTTCCCCTCAAAATGTCCTACGTACTTGAGACTGCATTAGGAGATGCACCAGCAACTACCGCTACTCCGGCTGAGAAGAAAGTCTATCTCATTAAGTCGAATGATTCCTCCCTTGTCAAGAAGGGTATGCTCCATGCCATGGAGGCTGAACTGCAGAAACGGTTCGAGAGCTTCAGTGCTTATGAGATAATCACTGACCTCAAGACCGTCTTTGCACCTCAAGCCAAGGTTGAGAGAAATGAAGTTTGTGAAGCTTTCTTCTCTGCAAAGATGGAAGAGCACACCAGCATGACTAAGCACGTAGTCAAAATGTCTGACTACGTTCAACGCCTAAATGATCTAGAATTTAAGATTCCAGATGAAGTGACGATTGATAGGGTGTTGCGGTCGCTACCCCCTAGCTATGAGAGTTTTGTGTTGAAGTACAACATGCAAGGAATGGTTGAGAACCTTTCTGAATTGTTCACAATACTCAAAATTGCTGAGATGGAAATCAAGAAGGAGCACAGCTGCACCAAGTACCTAGAAGATAAGAAGGCCGGCAAGGTTGCCGGAAGAGACATGGATATATGTGATATACATGTTATTGATGTTTTCCTGACAAGTGCTCGGAGCAACGTCTGGATATTTGATACCGGATCAGTTGCTCACATCTGCAACTCCCAGGAGGGGATGCAGAATAAACGACTCTTGCGGAAGGATGAAGTGACGATGCGCGTTGGGAACGGTGCCAAGGTTGAAGTAATGTCAATTGGCACGCTTCGTCTTAGTCTCTCTTCGGGATTGATTCTTGTCTTGAATAATTGCTATTATGTACCCGCGTTAAGTATGAACATTGTGAGTGGCTCTTGCTTGATGCGAGACCAGTATTCCTTTAAATCCGAAACAACTGGTTGTTCGATTTATAAGAATAATGTCTTCTATGTTCATGCACCGGTGCGTAATGGTTTATTCTTAATGGATCTCAAATATAATGACTCCCACATCAATAACGTAGAGGCCAAAAGATTAAAGCCTAGTAACGAAGAACACATGACGATGTGGCATTGTCGACTTGGTCATATTGGTGTAAAGCGCATGGAGGAACTCCATAAAGATGGACTTCTGGAGTCATTGGATTTTGGATCCCTTGACACATGTGAACCATGCCTAATGGGAAAAATGACAAGGACTCCATTCAATGGAACAATGGAGCGCGCGGAGGACTTATTAGGGATCATACATACTGATGTATGCGGACCAATGAATGTCACCGCACGCAATGGTTTTCGTTACTTCGTGACCTTCACGGATGACTTAAGTAGATACGGGTATATCTATTTAATGAAACACAAGTCTGAAACCTTTGAAAAGTTCAAGGAATTTCAGAGTGAGGTCGAGAATCAACTCGGAAAGAAAATCAAGCACCTTCGATCTGATCGAGGAGGCGAGTATTTGAGTCACGAGTTTGGCACTCATCTTAAGACTTGTGGTATTGTACCACAACTTACGCCAGCTGGAACACCTCAGCGAAACGGTGTGTCTGAGCGACGTAATCGAACACTATTGGATAGTGTACGGTCAATGATGTCTCATACCGACTTACCTACATCATTCTGGGGGTATGCATTAGAAACTGCCGCTTACGTTCTTAATAGGGTACCATCCAAATCCGTAGAGACAACGCCAATTGAGAAATGGTGTGGCAAGAAGCCAAAGTTGTCTCACCTGAAGATTTGGGGTTGTGAGGCTTATGTTAGGAAACTTCAGCCTGACAAACTCGAATCTAAGGCGGAGAAATGCATCTTTGTAGGATATCCAAAGGAAACTGTTGGATACACCTTCTACAACCAATCTGAGGGCAAAACGTTTGTCGCTAAGACTGGACACTTTCTTGAGAAAGAGTTTCTCTCGAAAAAATTGAGTGGGAGGAAAATAGACCTCGATGAAGTGACTGACCAATCACTCCAAATGGAAGAACCGGCAACAGAAATTGTTCTGGAACCTTCTTCCACAGTGGGAGCTGAAGAGAATGGCCAGGAAGACATTCATAACGATCATGACATACATGATGATCATGATGAGAATGAAGAGGAACCTATTTTGCCCCGTAGGTCATCAAGAGTCCGTCAACCTACCGAGTTTTACGGACAGCTTGTGAATGCAATCTCGGCTGATGAGTCGGATGAACCTACGAGTTACAAAGAAGCAATGGAGGGACCCGAGTCCGAGAAATGGCTGGAAGCCATGAAATCCGAAATAGACTCCATGTACACCAACAAAGTTTGGACTTTGGTGGATATTCCCGAGGACCGCAAGGCCGTCGAGAATAAAGGGATTTTTAAGAAAAAGACTGACGCAGACGGAAACATATCTGTCTACAAAGCTCGACTTGTCGCGAAGGGGTTCCGACAAATTCAAGGAGTTGACTACGAGGAGACGTTCTCTCCTGTAGCGATGATAAAGTCTATTCGGATCCTACTAGCAATAGCTGCCTATCATGCTTACGAGATATGGCAGATGGATGTGAAAACTGCGTTCCTTAATGGCAACATTGAGGAAGATTTGTATATGATGCAACCAGAGGGGTTTATCGATCCAAGGAATGCTGGTAAGGTGTGCAAGCTTCAACGGTCCATCTATGGGTTGAAGCAAGCATCTCGGAGCTGGAATCTTCGATTTGATGAGGTCATTAAAGCTTTTGGATTTGTCCAAAACGTCGAAGAGTTCTGCGTCTATAAGAAACTGAGTGGGAGCTCTGTAGCATTCCTTGTGTTATATGTAGATGACATATTACTAATAGGGAACGATAAGAAATTCTTAGAGGGAGTAAAGGAATATCTGAATGGACAATTTTCCATGAAGGACCTAGGTGAAGCTGCGTACATATTGGGGATTAAGATCTATAGAGATAGACCTAATCGACGGTTGGCCTTGAGTCAGAACACTTATATTGACAAGATATTGAAAAGGTTCAGTATGGATAACTCCAAGAGAGGCCTCTTGCCAGTTATAAAAGGTGTCAAATTAAGCGTGACTCAATGCCCAACCACAGCAAAAGAGAAGGAGGAAATGTCCTCAAATCCCTATGCCTCAGCCATAGGTTCTCTCATGTATGCTATGTTATGTACCAGACCGGATTTAGCGCTGGCCATTAGTATGACTAATCGCTACCAGAGTAATCCGGGAATGACTCACTGGACAACAGTAAAGAATATCCTAAAGTACTTAAGAAGAACAAAGGATCTCTTTCTCGTTTATGGAGGAGTTGATGAGGAGCTCACCGTAAAGGGTTACGTTGACGCAAGCCTCGGCTCAGATCTAGATGACTCGAAATCCCAGACGGGATATGTTTTCATGTTGAACGGTGGCGCAATTAGCTGGAGGAGCGGCAAACAGTCAGTCGTCGCTCAATCTACAATGGAGTCGGAGTATATTGCCGCTTGCGAAGTGTCAAACGAGGCGCTGTGGCTGAAGAAGTTCGTGATCGAGCTTGGCGTCTTTCCCAGTTGCACTGACCCCGTGGGGATCTTCTGCGACAACACGGGTGCCATTGCTAACGCGAAGGAGCCAAGAACTCACTCTACAGCCAAGCACATCCTCCGAAAGTTCCATGTGACGCGAGACAACGTCAGGGATGGACACACTAGGATTCACAAGATACATACGGATCTGAACGCAGCAGACCCGATGACTAAACCTCTTCCACAGGGCAAGTTTGAAGAACATCGAGAGACCATTGGTGTTAGATACATACCTGATGTAAACTAGTGTAATTTGTACTCTAGTGCAAGTGGGAGACTGTTGGATATGTGCCCTAGAGACAAATTAATAAAGATATTTGTCACATATCCGTTTTTTGTTCATAATACGTTTTATACTGTGCTATAACTGTATTACTTGGAAATACTAATACAGGTGTAGTATAAAACATGGTCCGTAGTTTAACTCGGGTAAACTATCTCATTGGGCAATTGATTGATCAAGCTTTCCTGATCATGGCGACAATTAAGTCCATTGACAATGAGGTCATATCATTAGGGGAATGATGTGATGGACGTACACCCACCTAAAGTATTGCAATGTGATCGAGTCACATAGTTCAGCGTTGCTATGACTTTGTAACGTATGGCTTAGTCCTTAGACCGCAATGATCATACGTAATTGTCATCTATGAGGAGACTTTGATTTGTATCCCACCGCCTGACTGAAATATGCTGGCTATAACGGTGCACTTTGGGTATTCCGAAATAGATGGTTGATGAGTATGTGAATAGATCAGAGCGGGATTTGTCAGTCCTTGTGACAGGACAGGTACTCTGGGCCCACTCGGTGATATTGCATCAACAGCTTGCAAGCAGGTGACTAAGTCACAAGAGATGCAATGATCATGGACGAGTAAACTTGTTTGTTGTGAACGAGATGTGAACACGGTATGTGGGATACCGACGATCAAACCTCGGACAAACAAAGTACCGCAGCACAAAGGGATTACGTCGTATCGTTAACGGTTTCCAAAAGCGATCGAAGTTCATTCGATGGAAGCGCAGGGGCTGTCAAGGATTGTAACCAGGTCCAACTGACTAGTCATTGGTCAATGAGAAGAGTCTCGACCATGTCTGCTGTTTCCCGGACCGTTAGGGTGTCACACTTAAGGGGCAATCGATGCTGGGACAGATTCGGGATCATCGGTGAAATAGGAGAAAGCACCGGAATAGTTTCGGGAGAGAACGGAAGTTGTTCCGGACATTTTGAATAGTTCAAAATAAAGTTTAATTGTTTTAATAATGTTTTTTATTATTTAATTATCTGAATTAAATATTTAAAACTTATTAAATAATTAAAAATAATGGAAAAAGGCTATATGGGCCCTTGGGGCCCATTAGGGGAGGAGGGGGTTGCCCCCTTGGGCTTGGCGCCAAGGGTGGGGCCCATCCCCCCCTATGGCCGGCGCCCTCCCCTCCCCCCTTGGGGGGTTTAGTCCCACATGGGGGAGGGAAGAGGGATCACACCCCCCCCTTGGCCTATATAAGGAGGGGTAGACCCCCCTTTTTCCATGATCTCATTGAGTTCTCTCTCTCTTTCTCCATTTCCGGAAGTGGACTCCCCTTGTTTGGAGTCTGCACCAGGATTGGAGTTCTCCACCATAAGGCAGGCCGTCGCTCTGCCGGAGTCGGGATCCGAATCCGTCTTCTTTCCGCTGCTCGCCTGGTTCGGAGCCCGGAGGGAACATCGGTTGCACTGTACGTGTGTAATCTCTTCGAGGCACTACACCTGTGGTGCTACTTCGTCGCTGGAGGTTTACCGGGAGTCATCCTCACCGGTGGTGGTCTTCTACACGACAGGGAGGTCGTAGTTCTGAGTCTACACCAACCACGTTCGCAAGGAGGTTTCCCTCTTTCGGTCTTCAAAGGTATGAACACCGATTCCCTCCGTTACCTTACATCGCCATAGCATAGATCTTGGGTTCGGGTACCGTAGGTATGAAAAATTTGTGTTTTATGCCCCGTATCCCTACAAGTTCAGCATTGCGATGACTTAATAACATAGTGACTGAATCCTTAGACCGTGATGATCATACATAATTGCTATCTATTAGGATGCTTTGAGTGCATTAACCGTTACACTGAAACATGGTAACTGAAAAGGTGTATCTTGGGTATTCCGAAGTAGATATGTTGAGGAGTATGAAATAGATCAGAGCGGGATTTGTCAATCCGAGTGACGGATAGGTACTCTGGGCCCACTCGGTGGTGTTGCATCAATAGCTTGCAAGCAAGTGACTAGGTCACAAGAGATGTAATATTCACAGACGAGTAAACATGTTATGTCGGAGATGAGGAAGAACTAGGTATTGGATACCGACGATCATACCTCGGACAAACATAGCACCGAAGCACAAAGGGATCAAGTCATATTTTTAACGGTTCAACAGCGATGAAGTTTATTCGATGGAAGCATAGGGGCACATCAAGGATTGTAACCAGATCCCACACGATGGTCATTGGTCAGAGAGTGTCTTGATCATGTCTACTGTTTCCCGGACCGTAGGGTGTCACACTTAAGGGCAATCGATGCATTAAGGATTGATTCGGGATCATCGGTGAAAAGAGAGAAAACACCGGAAATGTACCAGGAGGTGCCGGAAGTTGTTCCGGATATTTTGAAAGGTTCAAAATAATATATATTAATGTTTAAATATGTTTTATTATTTAATTGACATAATTAAATATTAAAAATGATTTAAAAAATTAATTAAAAAGGTGAAAAGGTATTTGGGCCTTAAAAGGCCCATGAGGGAAAGGGGGAGCCTCCCCCCTTGGGCTTGGTGCCAAGGGAGGGGCCCATCCCCCCTCCTAGCCGCACCACTCCCCCCTTGGGGGTTTAGTCCCACATGGGGGAAGGGGAGGGGGTGGAGTCCCTCCTTGGCCTATATAAGGAGGGGTGGGGTGCCTTTTTCAACACAACATTGAGTTTCTCTCTCTCTCTCTCTCTCTTTCTCCGACCTAGAGCGGACTCCCCTGGTTTGGAGTTTGCACCTGGTTGGGGGTTTCACCATCATTCGGACGCCGTCGCTCTGCCGGAATCGGGATCCGGATCAATCTTCTTTCCGCTGCTCTTCTAGTTCGGAGCCCGGAGGGACGTCGGTTGCACCGTACGTGTGTAATCCCACGAGGCACTACACGTGTGGTGCTACTTCATCGTCGGAGGTTCTTCAACACGACAGGGTGGTCGTAGGATCAGAGTCTACGCCAACCACGTTCGAGGAATGTTTCCCTCTTTCGGTCTTCAAAGGTATGAACACCGATTCCTTCCGTTACATACATCAGCATAGCATAGATCTTGGGTTCGGGACTCGTAGGTAGGAAATTTTTTGTTTTCTGCGCCGATCCCCAACATAAAGTGGCGCCAAGCTTCTGGTGTACTTGTGATAAGAGAATGCCACAAAAGCTAAAAGGCAAGGTTTATAGAACGGCGATTCGACCTGCGATGTTGTATGGGGCTGAATGTTGGCCAACTAAAAGGCGACATGTCCAACAACTAGGTGTGGCAGAGATGCGCATGTTGAGATGGGCATGTGGCCACACAAGGAAGGATCGGATCCGGAATGATGTTATACGGGAGAGAGTTGGGATGGTACCAATTGCAGAGAAGCTTGTCCAAGATGGTTTGAGCATATCCAGCGTAGGCCTTCTGAAGCGCATGTGCATATCGGACGGTTAAGGAGGGCTGATAATGTCAAGAGAGGTCGGGGGAGGCCAAACTTGACTTGGAAGGAGTCTATGAAGAGAGACCTGAAGGACTGGGCTATCAACAAAGATCTAGGTTTGGACAGGAGGACAGGAGTGCGTGAAAGTTAGCTATCCACGTGTCAGAACCGTGATTTGGTGACGATATCTTTTGGGTTTCAGCTCTAGCCTACCCCAACAGGTTTTGTTGTTGTTGTGACAGGTTTTGTTGTTGTTGTTTGTTTGGCGACCAGCTTGTGCTCTCTGTTTCGGCTGAGTAATGCTAGACACACGGGCTTTTACAGGCTATTACGGGCTAATTAGGAGAGTAAATGACTGTGATTGGATTAAGTACAACAGGCCCACCAGCTAAATTCAGGAAGGGCCAATTAGTTTAGGACAGTTGGCCAGTCCATGAAATCCCGTGGAAATGAGTCCGTGAGTCTAGTATTATCGGTTTCGGCTGGATGCGTTTTGGCTGTTTTGGTAATCTCGTTGAAGCTGCTGTGAGCGCTTGTTTCTTTGCCAAACTGTTGTCTGAAAATGTAACCTATCCCTGAGGCAATTTGATCGTTTGCCATACGAAAACAAACTGCTTCCACATCGCAAAGGTGCCGTACACATCCGCAACAAACAAAAATGAGCAAAACTCGATGACAACTTAGTACTGCCGCTGCTACACCAACTAACGAAATTAATTGCTAATCGAAAGTTTGAGCATCATCTTCCAAAACTTGCTGACCGTCACAGTCAGATCAGCACAGAGTACCGGGCGCTCTAGGCCGATGGATCTCTCCGTCTTCCTACTCCGTCGGCATCCTCTGTTTCTTCTTCCTGCCGCCGCCGCTCGTGCCCTCCTGTGTCCATGGCACTGGCACCTCCTCCTGCCGCCTCCACTCACTCCCCTTAGAACTTGACCCTGAAAGGCCGGCGCCGGACCCTGCACGGCACGCCCTCGGCGGCATGCCGGAGGCCATCGACGATGAGCACCGCTTGTTGCCACGGTTAAACGACGGCGGTGCCCGCGCGAACGTCGGTCCAGAGTTACAGGATGGACTCGGAGACGGGGCCTGGACACGGCGCCCCATAGGAGGCACGCCGCCGAACCCGCAAGTGAAGCCGCCGGCGACGAGGTCGGCCTGGAACATGTCCACGAACAGCTGCTGCAGCTCCTCGAAGCTATCCTGCAAAAATCATAACCCACTCAGGCCACAGATCTCATTTCTGAATGTTTCTGAATGTGCTCATGGCTTCGGAGGGGATTCTTGCTAGCTTGCTTACGGTTGGCGTGGCCTGGCTCATCATCTTGGCCATCTCCCCGAAGAAGTCGCCCATCCCCTGCACCTGCAGCCAACCAGAGCAGGGAGTCTCTCCCGGTAAAATTAACTGAAGAATTGGATCCATCACAACGGAAAATGGTTAGATCAGGGAGGTGTTAAGGGCACGCACATCTTGCTCTTGGTGGTGCTTGCCGTCGTCGTCGCTGTCGTAGACGCCGACGTCGTAGAGGAGCCGCTTGCCGGAGTCGGAGAGCACTGCGCGCACAAACATGGAAAGCAGAGGAGGCCCCGTACGTGGCATATGAGTTTTCAGCACGTACTCGGGCAGGCAGGCAGGCAGCAGTGTCTGCTCCGTCGCCATGGAAATAGCTTGTGCGTGCTCGCCAACTAGCTAATCGATTGTGCTTGTGAAGGAGAAAGATGGTGGTGAAATGGGGAAAGAATGGTGACCGGAGTAGGCGCCCTGGATCTCCTGGAACCGCTCCTTGGCCTCCTCCACGCTCGCCGAGCTTCCCGATGCCGAGCACCGGTCCGGATGCCATGTCTGCCAGCCAAACAAGAACGATCAGATATTTGCTTCCGCCGTCCATGATGACAAGAAGAAGCTAGCCGAGGTGGGTGGGAATAATCGACTCACCATGGCGAGCTTCCGGTAGGCGAGCCTGAGGTCGGCGTCGGAGCACTCCTTCTTGAGCCCCAGCACGGCGTAGAGGTCGGCGTCGGCGCCGGACGCGCGGCCTTCGTCAGCCATGGCGTCCGTGCCCGAGCACAAACCTTCACGGACCTAGTGCCTCTGCTGCAGGGAGCGAGGGAGGGAGCTTGTCGCCGCGGCGGCGTCGGTCGCCGGCCGGAGAAGAGGGGGTTGGCCGCGTTTGCGCGTAAGGTGGCCGGCGTACGAACGAATGCTCACGAGCGGACGAGGTGGGGGCTTGTGTAACTCTGTCTGGCAGGCTCGCTCTCAAGTTGCGTGGGTAGAACGAAGCAACCGGAAAAGATCAAAAGAAGCTTGTGGTAGGGTGGTGGGGTCTCCACCCGCGGCCGGAAGCCTCCAGAAGAGGAGACCGACGGCCGGGCACAAATTTCTTTATGCAAAATCCACACCCATCGAGATGCTTCCTATGATGTATGCGTATCAAAGTGGAAAGTTACCGCAAATTCACACAACCCCCATTGGGGGCATGCCGTGGTTTCTGCCAAGCCACCTTTTCATTTGCCTTTTTGCAACCGATATACTACTCCATCAGACAAATTAATTGGTCGAACATCTCTTACATCCATCCATGAGGCGACCCAAGCATACCATTCCTTCCGTTTTAATTAGATGACTTTCATCTGTATACATGTCTAAACTTAACAACTAAAATGAGATTTTTTTTATCTATTTGGTCATTGGTTACTGATCATGCCAACCTGACTTGCGGACCCCACTAGCTAAAACGGGTAAAAAAATGTTAAATGAATGAGAAACGGGTTCAAAAAAGTTAAATGAAAAAATCTGGATAGATTGCCTATAAGGTTTTTAAATAGAAAGTGCGATGAACCTAAGTGGTCAGGCATTTTGCTAGCTCAATCGATGTTTCTCTTTCAATTTGGCGTAGTAGGTCGGGGCCTGCGTGCCCGTATTTGGCTATCTGTTGATCGTATGTATCGATACTTCTTTTTTTCTGCCGGTGTTTATATCCACTGTGGAACTTCTGTTTGTGAACCCATCGCCTTTTGGATTTATCTATAAAGTCGAGCTACGGCCTTTAGTCGAAAAACCTAAGTGTTCAGGCTGAATGACTTAAACGATGTTCAATAGGATATAGTGATTTGCTTGTAACATGATCGTGAATGTATCTTCATGCGCGGTGTCAGGGGGCGCAACCAGGGCTGCACGCGCCCTTTGTTGTTGGAGGTAGCTCGATGACGATTGAAACGACACTTGGGCTTGCACGATGGCTCGAGTAAACACAGGGGTTTACCCAGGTTTGGGTCGCACTGTGGCGTAACATCCTACTCCTGCTTGTCTGATCTCTTCTTATAGTTTGATCTGGTACAGAAATATCCTCCTGGAGGGACATCCTATACTATGCTCTTATGTTCTAGCTCTCTCCCGAATCTCTCTTCTTCTAGCTATCTAGAGTAGACTAGGGATTAGCCAAAAGTTGAAAAAATAGTCCCTCTCTATCAGGTGCCGAACGTCTCCCTTTTATAGCTCAAGAGGATCTTCATAGGAGCCACCGCTTTTTATAGTGCTTACAATTACAATATTGGCTTGTTGTGACGCGTGGAGTACTTTGACGTCTTCCGGAAAGGTGACAGTTGTGGCATGCGCGCGCTGAGTCGCTGGAGGGCGCGTCCCAAGTGTCGCGGCTCTCCTGCCACGCGCATCACCTTGTCTCATCTTCATTTAATGTGCTGACCGCCTGGTCGGGTGGTAGGAGCCAGCCTGGATTCCACTCCCACGCCCAAGTGAAGAACTTCTCGGCGACGATGGAAGCTTATCGGGTGGTGTTGGGGTTTGCTTGCTCCGGTTACTGCTTTCCCGAGGGCGATGCAATGTTACTGGAGGGCACGACAAGGCTACCCTTTCCGATAATTGCCCTTTTTAGTACACTTGTGGCTCTTATCTTTGGATATAATCGGTGGGAGTTCTTCCTATTGAGGGTCCTTGTCCTCGAGGAGGAGAGGGTGTTCACCGATCACTCGAGCGAGGAGATCCGAAAGCACTTCTCAAAGGGACAGTAAACGGGACACCCCGGTTCCCGGTTACCAACGGTAGCCCCCGGGCTCAATTCGGACGGTAGGTATTCCCGTAGTCACAGTTGAGTCCTTCGAAAAGGCATGACAATCTTGATGAAAGTTTTCTCGTCACTGGGATGGCACTGCACTGCCATGTGTCGGGCCTCCAATTGGGTGTGACATGTAATGACCTGATGGGAGGTGATGATAGACTGCAAAGGCAAAAGGCTCGAGGAGGGGCGGTGAAATGACCGCGGTAATTAAATCCCTGCCAAGGAGGAAAAAATACTCCCCGACCAGCCCTCTTCGCATATTTAATTTAAAGGGTTTGGAAACGTAAGGGGCAAGCCTTTCTTCCCCATTTCGTACCCACCTCGGTCTTCTCGGCTCCATGGCCCTTACGGCACATGCCCACACCTTGGAAGCAGCCGCTCAGGCAATGTAAGCTGCTCCGGCTGAGCAGGGCCCCGCGGCCGCGGGGCATGCAGCCGAGGAGCTCTAGCACAGTCCGTGGAGGCCTTGGTCAGGGCAACCACACCGGAGGGCTGCCCTCTTCAGCTCTGGCGCGAGCCCACTCGGGGATCGTGGCCCATGAGTTCTTCATGGGGCTGGTCGATCCCCCGTGCGGCTGGCTCCGCTTGCCAGATCCCTTCGCGCAGGTGATGTCAGACCGCAAGCCCCAGGGCATGTGGCTCCGAGTAGAGGGTTGTTCCCATGGTCTGGCTTGGGTGGCCACAACTTTCGGATGAGACGACGCCATGTACCTAGATCAGGGGTGGTAGATGTTCGTCTGTTGGTGCAACATACAGTAGTTCCAGTGTCTCCTGTTCAGGTACGATGGCCAGGAGACGTTGTGGGTGAAGGTCTTCCACCCATGGGGGACTCGTGTGAACTGCTGCGCGGAGGAGGTCGCCAGCGTTCGGGCGAGTCCGGCATTGGGGATGCCACAAAGGAATTCCTGGGCGTGGAGGGCGCCGCCGGCGGGAGCAAGGACGACGACTGCTGAAGACGGCGGCGGGATGCCACCGTTAGGGGCGACTCACGCATGTCGACACCCCTTACCTTCATGATGTTTCTTTTATTATGATCATGCTCTTTTGCTTACCGGGTAGTAACCGTAGGATTGTGAGGTAGTCAATCCGTAATGTGTGCATGATGTACATAATAACACTGACGATCCGTGAACCTTAGTTGCATTTTGGTTCCAGAAGGCCCCCTATGGAGGGTGGCGAAAGTAGAACTCTGCTACTTTATTTGCTTCGTGTGCAGTGTTTGTTATGGGAATCGCCCACCATCCATGATGCATGGGGGGATCTTGCTTGCTGTCTTCCTGGAATTGTTCATAGGACAAGTTCACAACTTAACCGGAGAGTTGTAACTACCTTGCTCCGTGCGTGAGGTAGGCACATCCAGTAATGGGCAGAGGTGCCCAAGGCTAAGCCTAGCTCTTTGGTGTCGGACTCTGGGACCTTGGTCCAGACCAGACCTTCCGACAAGGGAGCGGGTGCCCATAGTGCCACAAGCTAACTCATCCGTGGAGAATCGCTCTTGGTCACCTTGTCCAGAAGAGATTTCCTGGAAGCCCGTGGGCTTGGAAGGTTGTCTTCCCACGATATTTTCTTGATCTCCCAATGGGTGTAACATCCCATAAAGGGGTATCTTGGACTCGGGTCCAGGCTTGGTTATTCTCCCGGATCGGATTTACGGAAGCTGGTACATCCGCATGCACCTGTGGTACTATAGGTGCTCGACGAGGACTCCAGTCCAGCCCACAATAGGATGGAGTGAACCCGGGTGACTTGGCCTATCTCAAGATAATACTCCTATGCAGGTGTCAAGTTTATCTTCCGGGACCATTGCCGCATGAAGGTTGATGACATTTCTCAAGCTACTCAAGCCGGATTCATCGGGCGGACCGATGGAACAATCCTTGCCGGCTGCGAGGAGCAAGGCCGGTTGCTTGAGCATTGATTCCTCGGGCCCCGCAACGTCTAGTAGTTGGAGGGGCTACTATTCGATCCCGTTCGGGAGTCGAATCCGAGAAAATCACACGTGTGAGTTTTGCAGGGAAGAATGAGCTCAAGATGATGAGCGGTGAGGTCTGGACGGACCAGAACCATGCAAGGGAGGGCGTCTGATACGTCCCAAACGTATCTATAATTTCTTCTTGCTCCATGCATGTTTTGGGTGATATTTCTATAATTTTGATACACTTTCATACACTTTTTTATCATATTTGGACTAACGTATTAACTCAGTACACCACAGTGTCAGTTTCTGTTTTCTGCTGTTTTTGTATTTCAGGTTTTCTCATTACTTAAAGTATCCAAAAAATTATGGGAAAATATAAAAAAAACCAGCGATGTGGAAGCTTCCAGATGCCCGAAGGGGGGCCAGGGGCCCCCCACCAGGCGTCCAGGTGCCCTTGGGGCGCGTTCCCACCATAGGTCGCGCCAGGGGCCGCCTGGACTCCCTGGTGGCCCCCTGGCTGCCCCCCTTCGCCTATATTTACCCCGTCTTCCGAAACGCCCAAAGACAGGACCCTTTTTTGTGATCTCCCCTCTGTTCCTCCTCCGCCGTGCTTCCAAGATCGGGGCTGCCAGGAGACCCTGTCCCGGCACCCTGCCGGAGGGAGGATTGACCTCCGGGAGCTTCTCCACGACCATGGACGCTTCCCAGATGAGCCATGAGTAGTCCACCTTTGACCATGGGTCCATGATCAGTAGCTATGTGATGTTTTCTCCCTCTGTTTGTTCTTCAATGTTCAGAACTTTTGAGCTGCCCTACATGATCAAGGCACATATGTAATTTTTATGCTGTTGCAATGTTGAGTTTGCTGGGATCTGATGGATTATGAGATTATGTTCAGATTGTGATGAGTAATATATTTGGTTCTTCTCCTTTTATATTTATGTTCTTGAGTAATTCTTGCATGTTCTCCGTTGCTTTTTATTACTTTGGTCAAGTGATTGATCGTAACTCCAAGAGGGAGCATTATGCATGATTGTGGGTTCATGCGCCCCGATGACAAGCTTGAGTGACATCAACATGAGTCTAGGGGATGTGTTGTTTCCACAAGGGGGAAAACAAAGATGCTTGTACTTGCGGGTGCAAGGATTGTTTACTTTATGCCAAGTTCTTTTAATGCAGTTGTCTGTTGCTTTGGGTTTACACTTTGGGTGGGGCTCGCAACTTAATACCAGCGAGATGTTCTGGATAGATATCTCAAGGTGGATGATTAGTGAGTAGATGCAGATGGATTTCGTTCTACTTGTCTTGGCGTACTGCCCATGCTTTTGAGCCTCTTCCTTTCTTTTGTAGCATAGTTAGCATCGCGGTGCGTTTTTAATACTGTCAATTGCCCAGCTGTAATTTGTTCACCTCACATAGTTGTTTAACGTCTTTCGGGAGAGAGACATCACTAGTGAACCTCATGGGACCCCGATCCATATCTACACCACTGTTTACACCCTCATTTTGTTTACTGCTTTTACTTTCTGTTGCAATTATCACTATTATCTACCCTTGCGTTTGACCCTTTGTAAACAACAAGGCCGGAGAGATTAACAACCTCTCTGTACTCGTTGGGAGCGAAGTTATTTGTATCAGTGTGCAGGTCCACGTCAACTCTTGCGCTAGCAAGTAATTTCTAGCGTCGTTGTCACCTACTTGTCGTTGTCAGAATCCTACTGGAGACAAACCTTGGTATCTTCACCGAGGGAAATTAGTACTACATTACATCTCAACCTTCCACTTGGGTTAGCCAACGAGGAGCACTACTTCAGTGCCATCAAGATTAATTTCTGGCGCCGTTGCCGCGGACTCCACTCTACAAGATAGGGGAGTTGCACACTATCTTTTATCTTTGATTTTTAGTCTTGTTAGTTTACCTATTAGTTTTTGCCTTTGTGTCTTATACCAAAAACCAAAAATAAATAGTATGTCTAGTTCCTTGCTTGCCACCAATGCCTAACTTCTTTGAAACCAGATCCTATTGGCATGGAGGATTCACTAAGGATAACCAAGAATATTACAAGGAACACCGCTTGTCTCAAAAGGGGATACACTTATGGAGACAAATACATCAGTTGTATGAGTATGCTAGAAACTTGTGCTCAATATGTAATATATCTTTCTGCAGGGATGAATCTTGTTGCTTTATGAGGCATAAACACCTTGCTTTCCAATGTGAGTACATTGATGATGAAACCTTAGTTTCTTATGCTAACAGGAATTATGATTTTTATGATGCAGAGCAAATAGAAGAATTTGTTGCTTTTAAGGGTGCCTATGAAATTACTTCTCTTCTTAAAAATATTGATGATGCCCCTTAAAAATCTGAGAGTCTTGTTGTACTTAACTATTGCTTTGAAAAGTACAATACAAATTATTATATTACTAATCATCTTGAGAGAATCTCTCCCCCAAAGGAAGAGAGTAATGTTTTGCAGGACTATATGGAAGAACAAATTGCTGAAACTGAAAGCTCCTTGGATGAAAAAGAGGAGGAGAGTGACGATCAAAATGAGGAAGAATGGAGCCATCCATGTCTACCTTCTAATGAGAGTAACTCTTTGAATCTTACCTTATATGAGTGTTATGATCCTATGGATTCTTTTGAAATATCCCTTTTTGATGAAGTTGATGCCTTCTATACTTGTGGCCATGATGCCACTATGGATGATGCTTACGAAGATGAACTTGTTATAGTTCCTTATGTTAAGCATGAAATTGTTTCTATTGCATCCACACTTGATTGCCCTATTATCCTTTTAAAATCTCCAACTATTCTGGAGAATTTTTCTCTTATCAAGGCTCAATGTGATGGGTTGCATCTATCTTATGATCCTAAAAACCGTGTTGAAAATAATACGCGTGTGCTTGTAGGTCATGGAAAACATGCTTTATTTGATAGTTATATTGTTGAGTTTGTTCATGATGCTACTGAAAATTACTTTAGATAGGAAAGTTTGGCTGTAGAAACTTCCATGTTACAAAAACACCTCTCTTCATGATGAAAGTTTTGAAGCTGTTCTTCTTTTACCTTCCTATGCTCGTTACTTTGTGCTTTCATGATTTATTTATTTACAAGGTTCCTAGGCATAGGAAGTGGGTTAGGCTTAAATGTGTTTTATATTTGCTTCTTGATGCTCTCTTTTATTTCAAATTCTTATTCTTATGAGAGCACCTTTTATAATCTTCATGCCTAGCTAAAAGGCATAAAAGAAAGCGCTTGTTGGGAGGCAACCCAAGATGTTTTTATTTTCAGTTTTAGTGCTCTTGATGCTTGTTACTACTGTAGCAACATCACTGTATCTTTATTTTCAAGCTTTGTGCCAAGTTTAGCCACTGATTGCAGGAAAGTTCAAAAGTTGTGACATGCTGTCCAGAAAACAGATTCTATCCCTTGACGAAACAATTTGGATAAAATCAACAGATCATCTTTTTGATCTGAATTTGTTTGACAGAGTGCTTTATATAATTAGCTTTCGTGCATCTGTTCTGAGTTTTTTTATTTGAGTTGCAGAAGTACCCTAAAAAAATTATTTACTACCTGCTGGTCTGTTTTTCACAGATTCTTCCCTATTTTGCGCTTTCTCAGTTTTGCAAATCTTGTGCTAGTTTTTTCCTTGCAAAAACTTTTTGGGAATCCTGAGAAATAGTAGCTCTTCAAGAATATCTTTATTTCTAGTAGAGGCAAATTATTTTATTATGGTACTAAACACTCTAATCAGCTTATGATGAGTTATGTATGAAGGGAGTTTTCAAGTGTGCGAGGGAAGATGATGAAAGAAGATTCGGGAGTGTCAAATGCTCAAGCTTGGGGATGCCCCCATGCACCCTCAAGAAATATCCAAGGAGACTCAAGCATATAAGCTTGGGGATGCCCCCGTGCATCCCTTTCTCCATCAACAATTATCAGTTCGTCCTTCGTTCCACTATATCAAAACAACCACCATACCTACCTAGAAGGCATTTCCATAGCCTTTCCGAGATACATTGCCATGCAACATCTGATGGCACTAAAGTAGAGCTCCTCGTTGGCTACCCCAAGTGGAAACTTGAGATGTAGCACATCAGCAAATTTCCCTTGACAAAGATACCAAGGTTTGAGTCAGTCCAGTAGGACTCGAAAGACGACAAGTACGTGGTTCGGCAAGTGACGTGTCGTTGATGATAATCACTTGCTTCGCCTGGACCTGAACACACAACAAATAACTTTGCTTCCAATGAGTACAGAGAGGTTGTCAATCTCTCCGGCCTTGCCGTTTACAAAGAATCAAACACAAGAGATAATGGTAATGATAGTTGCAACTAGAAAGTAAAACAAGAAGTAAATTGAGGGTGTAAACAGTGATGGGAATATGGACCGGGGTACCATGAAGTTCACTAGTGATGTCTCTCTCCCAAAAGACGATAAACAACTATGAAAGGTGAACAAATTACAGCTGAGCAATTGACAGGATGAAAAGCGCACCACAATGCTAACTATGCTACAAAAGAAAGGAAGAGGCTCAAAAGCATAGGCGGTACGCCAAGACAAGTAGACTAAAATCCATCTGCATCTACTCACTAATCTTCCACCTTGAGATATCTATCCAGAACATCTCGCTGGTATTAAGTTGCGAGCCCCACCCAAAGTGTAAACCCAAAGCAACACACAACTGCATTAAAAGAACTTTGCGTAAAGTAAACAATCCTTGCACCCGCAAGTACAAGCACCGTTGTTTTCCACCTTGTGTAAACATCACATCCCCTAGACTCATGTTTATGTCACTAAAACTAGTCATCAGGGGGCATGAACCCACAATCATGCATAACGCTCCCTCTTTGAGTTAATATCTACCACTTGACCAAAGCAATAAACAACAACGGAGAACAGGCAAGAATTACTCAAAAACATAAATATAAAAAGATAAGAACAAAATATATAATCTCATAATCCATTAGATCCCAGCAAACTCCACATAGCAACAGCAGAAGAATTACATATGTGCTTTGATCATGTAGGGAAGCTCACAAGGTCTAATCAATGAAGAACAAAGAGGGGTAGAGGACATTAGATAGCTACTGATCATGGACCCATGGTCCAAGGTGGACTACTCACGGCTCATCCGGGAAGCGTCCATGGTGGTGGAGAAGCTCCCGGAGGTCAATCCTCCCTCCGGCAGGGTGCCTGGACAGGGTCTCCTGGCAGCCCCGATCTTGGAAGCGCGGCGGCGAAGGAACAGAGGAGAGATCACGGAAAAGGGTTATGTTCTCGGGGGGTTTCGGGACGAGAGGTAAATATAGGCGAGGGGGGCAGCCAAGGGTAGACAAGGGGGTCCAGGCGGCCCCCTGGCGTGGCCTAGGGTGGGGCCAGGCCCCCTGGCCGCCTAGGCACCAGGCGGGTCCCCCCAACCCCCCTTCGGGTGTCTAGAAGCTTCTGTGTCGCTGATTTTTTTTTTATTTTTCCCGGAATTTTTCTCGCACTTTAAGTAATGGGAAAACCTGAAATACAAAAACAGCAGAAAACAGAAACTGGCACTGTGGTGCACTGAGTTAATAGGTTAGTCCAAATATGATCAAAAGTGTATGAAAGTGCATCAAAAGTATAGCAATATCACCCAAAAGATGCATGGAGCAAGCAGAAATTATAGATACGTTTGGGACGTATCAACATCCCCAAGCTTAATTCCTGCTCGTCCTCGAGTAGGTAAATGATAACAAGCATAATTTCTATGGTGACATGCTACCAACCATAAAATAACTTTTAAGTAAAGCAAGCAAGTCATGTAATTCAATTCAAGTCATAACAAGAAAGATTCTATATTAGCATTGAAACAAGCAACATAAGAACATAAAGGTGTAAGAGCTCTCGTTGTCCATGACTCGAATATCTCCAAATGGTATTTGCATGCAAGAAGTGGGAGATGGGATTACGAGAGAGAAAAAACATACTATTTATATTGTTTGAGAACTCAAAATACTAAAGTTTCACACTTGGTCTTCTTTGGAATCTTATCTTGACTCGTCCCTAGACCACTAGTCAGGTACAAGTCAAACTGATCCACTACCTTTCGACTTTTAGAGCACTCATGCAATGGGTGAGCGTAATCAAGAAAGTTGACACTTAGGATGGCAAAGAGAGAGATGATGGAGGAGGAAGACAAAAAGGTGTGAAAGGCTCACATCAATGAGGACAATCATAGGCGAGAGAAAGCCAAATGATAGATATGATGTGAGGAGTAGGGATTGCCATGCAACGGATGCACATGTGAGCTATAGAAATCTCTCCAATGGAACTAGTGGGGGTGCATCCAACTTGCTTGCTCAAAAAGACCTAGAGCTCATTTGAGGAGGCTCGTCATTGGAATATACAATCCAAGTTTTATAGTGTAAAGGTCCCCACATAGCTATTGATGGCTTCTCGCCCCTCGTTGGTTACCCCAAGTGGAAGGTTTGATGTAGCACAACGGCAAGTTTCCCTTAGCAAAGATGCTAAGGTTTAGATTGTCTCCAGTAGGACTCAAGAGATACAAGTAGGTGGTAAAGTGAAAAATGGCGCCGTTCACAACCGAGGTTGCTAACTTCACTTGGACCTGCACACAGATACAAATAACTTTGCTCCCAACGAGTACAGAGGAGTTGTCAATTCCTCCAGCCTTGCTGTTTACAAAGGATTAACGCAAGAGATAATAATGATAGTGATAGCAATGGAAAAGTAAATACTGAAAATAAATTGATAGTGTGAACAATAATGTGAAGATGGACCGGGGTCCCGTGATTTTCACTAGTGATGTCTCTCTCCCAAAAGACGATAGCAAGTACAAGCACCGTTGTTTTATCCCTGGTGGCAACAGCACATCACCTAGTCTCATGTTTCTGTCACTCAAGCTAGACATCAAGGGGCTAAACCCACAATCGAGCATAACGCTCTCTCTTGGAGTTGCAAATAAAATACTTGGCCAAAGCAAATACCGCAACGGAGAACATGCAAGAATTTACTCAAGAACAAAATATAAAAGAGAAGAACCAAATATATTACACATCACAATCTGATAATAGTCTCATAATCCATCAGATCCCAACAAACTCAGCATAGCAATAGCAGAAATTACATAGATGCCTCGATCATGTGAGGCAGCTCACGAGGACTCGAAAGTGGAAGCACAAAAGAGGGAGAGATAGATCACATAGCTACTGGTCACGGACCCATGGTCCAAAGGGAACTACTCACGGTACATATGGGAGGCGTCCATGGCTATGGATGGTCTCCCGGAGGGGGTAGCTTCTCTCGGCAGGGTGCCGGAGCAGCTTCTCCAGGCAGACCCGATCTTGAAACGGCGGCAGCGGCGGAACAGAGGCGAGATCGGGAAAAAGGAGCTCGTCTTAGGGGTTTCCACCCCGAGGGGTAAATATGTAAGGCCCGATATGCGGTACTGTTCCAAATCTAGGTGTTTCCACCCAGATCCGGGGACGAAGCACATATCGGTCCCACCGCGACATATGACAAAGCCATATGCCCCGGATTTCCAACATGATATCACAACATTACAGATAGAGGATACAACATCTCATACAATCGGCATACAACTGCCTCAAATACAATACAACAGCGGAAGATATATGTCTGAGTACAGACTACAAGCAAATGCCTAGTGGCAAAGAGAAAAACATCGATCCCATAACCACACGGGTCCAGGCCCTCCGCCGGGATCGGCCTATCTAGTCGTCGTCGAGTCCACGTGAAAGGTCGATCACCATACCTGTTGTCGATCAAGAACCCTGAAAAGAGTTTGGGGGTAGTATCATGAGTACAGAGGTACTCAGCATCCAACTGTAGTGGTCATCTGACCCAGCAAGGACTTCATCACTCGTCATTCTAGGACAACTAGTAGTTTACGGTAAGGAAGGGGTAAGTGGTGAGGTTGCTGCCGCACTAGCATTTATGAAGTGGCTAACGATCTAGAGAGTAAGATAAGAAGCCAAGCATTCGATGAGGAATCGCCTCCAACAAGTCTTGCTATCCACCTACTACGCAAACATAACACCTATCCTATCCTTGTCCTCCTCTTCACATCCCAACGAAGAAGAAGCAGTCAAGGCACACACACGTTGATCAAGTTATATTAAGATTATCTCAGTTGTTGTTGTCTATGAACAGGACGTAGGTCTCAAGTCGTCCATAACCGTGGACACGGCTTCTCAAAAAGATTTAACCCTGCAAGGGTGTACCAACTGCCCATTACAAGGCTCCGCACGCACGTCCATCACTCTCAGTTACTACCCATTACAGACAACCATTTTATGATTTAGTTCCAAGAGATCCGAAACGACAGGTCCCTCTAACTAACAACGAACAAATCCGGGTGGCCCCCGGTGAGTCGACATCCATCTCAGGAGCCGGCCGCTCTCTCGATCTGGTCTCTACCGTCTGTCGCAGGTTTGGATACCCGATTAATCACACATTGGGAAACCGGGTCCTCAGCCGGACAAAGTGGGCCAGCAAGGGAACTATGTCCTCACTGGTCCGGGTTGTTTTAAATAATATCTGCCAGGAGCGACCCAACAGACACACACACGGTTTGCAAATGGTAAATCAGCTTGGGCCACCACTAGAAATGTTTGAAGCTAGGTAGGTAAGAGAAGGGGACCCCATAAAATCCCACACGTGGTTAGGCACGCTCAGTCTTAAAACCAATACCCGGAACTCGGATCCTAGGTGACTCGAATGGAACAAAGCGTCGGGGCGGGATAGCCTAGACCTTCCACCCTTCGTCGAATATAGTCAACATTTATAATAATCATATCATCAACAATAATATAGTAATCAGGTGATATCCCAACCCAAAGAGTAACAGGGTAACATCGTAGCATCCTAAGCATGCATACTAAGCAGGGGCTGAGCAACGAGCAATAGTAACATAGCAGTACAAGGTTTGCTGGGAAGGGACATGGCTGTATCGGTTTAAAAGAGGCTGTAAACATGTGGTAGGATCAAACATCGAGCCTAACCTATACTAGCATGCAAACCGCTGGTTGAAATAGAATGGATCATAAGTAATGCAAGTCCTTGCCTGAAGGTGTAGTTGATCGCAAGCTCGCATCGTCTCCGAGAGGTACCCGCGGAAGCACACAAGCGGGTAAACACTGGAAAGCAATCAACGGTGCACCACTATTACTACGGAGCAAACACGAGCAAGCATCAACAAGAAGTAACACGAGACATCGCACCTACCGTCGAGAGCGGTTACTAACGATTTAAGTGGAGTACTCGTCACACACGACGATACCGCACGTTTACGGTGGTTCAAGTTGTTTAGCTACAGGTGACCAAACAACGGTTATTAACATGGCAACTCAAGCAAGCATGGCATAGCACACAAACATGGCAAGAGGTGAAGCACAAAGTAAACTATCTATGCTAGTCAATTTAAGTGAGGCACAACCTAAACATGGCATAGCACTAAGTGCTGCACGATGATTAAAAGATTTGGTACTGTTCTGCCCTAAACCATATTTTAGGTTCGTTAACAACAGCAAACAATAACATAAACACAAAGAACACGAAAAACTAATCAAGTTACATATAAAGAACACTCCAAACGGAGTTGCGGTTAAAAGATATAAGCAAGACAAGCTATGCACACATGCTGTATAAACAGGGGTAAGTCTATATGCAAAAGTGCAGCAACATGCCATAGCAATACATGGGATGAAATTAGACATGATGCTTAACAATATGCAACTGGAATCACTCAATTCCGATGAACGGTTGCGAAGCAATCGTCATCCGAAGTTGCAACAAAATAACAGTTTCAGCAATAGCAGCACAATAACATCAGGATAGCTACTTTGAAGCAAGATATAAACATGATGCAGCAAGTAAATATGGCATGTGAATGCATGAAACTAAAGTAGAAACATTGCTTAACGCAACGCAAAAGGAATCAATGCAATAGGCCTCATGGATTTGTTACAATCATCATGCAAAGTTGCAACAAAATAATAACAGCGGCACAATAACAGGAAATAAATGCACTTAACGGCCTGATGCCCTGTTCAGTACACAATTACACAATCAAGATGAGCTCAAATGCAAATGCTCACAAAAGATGAATTAAAGTACACACAATTCTGAGCAACTTTCGTTTTGGGGACACGTTCATCGGAGCTACGGATCACTCGCAAACTTCAACGCAAAATCGAATCAGCACACAGTTTTATCAGCACTTAGAAAAATAAACAGCAGCAGAACAAATAGAAAAAAAATAGAAAAAAAGGGGGCCTCACCCCACATGGGCTCGGCCCAAGTGGCTGCTGGGCTCGGATCTGGCCGGCTGGAGTGGGCCGTGGCCCACGTGCGGTTGGAGGGAAGGCCTGGGACGGGATCCTCCCGATCCCGATCCCGACCTGGCGTGGCTGGCGGCGGCCGCCGGTGACGCTGGCCGGTGCAGGGCGCGGCTCCGGCGAGCCTGGACGGCGCGTGGAGACGGGGAAGGGCGGAATGGGGTCCTGGCGGCGCGAGCAGGCGGGCGGTGAGGCGGACGGCGGAGCTCCGGCTCGGGGCCGAGTCCATGGCGCGGCGGCGCGGCCTCCTGGCGTCCGGCGGCGACCTGCAGGGCGAAGCAGGGGGCGGTGAGAGAGGGAAGAGGGAGAAGGGCGCGGAGGAGAGGCTGCGGAGGCGAGGATGGCCGCGGCTCGCCGGCCGGCGATGAAGGCGGCGTGGCTGTGGCTCCTCCATGGGGAGCTCGGGTGGCGGGTGAGGCGCGGCCCAGATCGGGCCCTGGCGGCGGAGGAGCGGGCCCGCGGGGCCCGGGGCGCGGTTGATGGCTGACTGGGGCTACGTGGCCAGATCTGGGCCGTCAGATCCCAGATCTGACGGTCTGGATCTGATGGGGCTAGGGTTTCGGATTAGAGAGGGATTTGGGGGGTAAATTTTGAGGCAGAGTAGGGGGGTGGTAGCAATTTTCCATGGGGGAAACCCTAGAAGTCCTAGGGGAGTGTGGTGGTCTTTATATAGGCAGGTTGGCTGGCCAGTTGACGCAAGTGTCCGGTGAATACGTTCGTGACCGCCGAAGTTGCATACAGACTCTGATTCCGATGAAATCTCGAACCACGCGCTCAACGCGTCGAGCTCTTCGATCGTACCTCACTGCGGTGACATTCCGACAACATTTTTCGGAGCCCCATAAAATAATCCGTTTATTTATTAAACGGGGTTTTTCGTTCCGTTGGCTGCGGCTGGTCTCGTGCGGTTTTCGCGACGGTGATCGGGTGAAACCCGGTGTCGCAAAGGTCGAGTGTCAGGGTGGCAAGGGTCGGTCTTCGTCCGGTACGAGATAAGAGGGGGGAAAATAATCGCCGATTGATAAATCGGGGATGCAAACACCGCAAACAAATCAGGCAATCAAACAATTCACACCGAAAACAAATTTTTTAATTTTTGCAAAAACTGGGCTGTTAAAGACAACACCACCAACAAGGGATCTCGTCCCGAGATCCAGGACGATCCGGGGGAGAGGGAGGAGAGAAAAGAGAGTCGACGATCTTCAACACCACCAACAAGGGACTCTGCTCCATGTCGACGTCGAACTTCTGTCGAGACAAATTTCCGCAGAGAGACGACATCGTTGGAATAACGAAGATGTCAGTGACAAGAGGAAGAACGATCGCGAAAACCAGATCAAGGGATAGTGATTTTCGACGCAAGTCGTAAAAACACCGGTAAAAGGAGGGATGACAATGGATGACCCAGATGTCCCCAAAATTGGAGAGGCTAAAGGTACTACAGGAATTCCCACCTGAGCTCGGAATCGAGACAATACGCTGCAAGCAAGGCATTGTAACTATTCCGATACTCCACACACTCGAGATCCTAAAGTTTTGAAGGGGGTAAGACGAGAATAAAACACTTACGACACTTGTCCTGACCAGAGCAAGGGTAAGGAGTAAAAAGAATCCTACTCTCTGATAACTAACTTAGTAACTAAAAAATAGTTTTTGCCTAGACTCGACTTCGGCCAGAGAGGGGACCCTACGGTCGGTAAGGCTCTGATACCAAGTTGTAAGGCCCGATATGCGGTACTGTTCCAAATCTAGGTGTTTCCACCCAGATCCGGGGACGAAGCACATATCGGTCCCACCGCGACATATGACAAAACCATATGCCCCGGATTTCCAACATGATATCACAACATTACAGATACAGGATACAACATCTCATACAATTGGCATACAACTGCCTCAAATACAATACAACAGCGGAAGATATATGTCTGAGTACAGACTACAAGCAAAAGCCTAGTGGCAAAGAGAAAAACATCGATCCCATAACCACACGGGTCCAGGCCCTCCGCCGGGATCGGCCTATCTAGTCGTCGTCGAGTCCACGTGAAAGGTCGATCACCATACCTGTTGTCGATCAAGAACCCTGAAAAGAGTTTGGGGGTAGTATCATGAGTACAGAGGTACTCAGCATCCAACTGTAGTGGTCATCTGACCCAGCAAGGACTTCATCACTCGTCATTCTAGGACAACTAGTAGTTTACGGTAAGTAAGGGGTAAGTGGTGAGGTTGCTGCCGCACTAGCATTTATGAAGTGGCTAACGATCTAGAGAGTAAGATAAGAAGCCAAGCATTCGATGAGGAATCGCCTCCAACAAGTCTTGCTATCCACCTACTACGCAAACATAACACCTATCCTATCCTTGTCCTCCTCTTCACATCCCAACGAAGAAGAAGCAGTCAAGGCACACACACGTTGATCAAGTTATATTAAGATTATCTCAGTTGTTGTTGTCTATGAACAGGACGTAGGTCTCAAGTCGTCCATAACCGTGGACACGGCTTCTCAAAAAGATTTAACCCTGCAAGGGTGTACCAACTGCCCATTACAAGGCTCCGCACGCACGTCCATCACTCTCAGTTACTACCCATTACAGACAACCATTTTATGATTTAGTTCCAAGAGATCCGAAACGACAGGTCCCTCTAACTAACAACGAACAAATCCGGGTGGCCCCCGGTGAGTCGACATCCATCTCAGGAGCCGGCCGCTCTCTCGATCTGGTCTCTACCGTCTGTCGCAGGTTTGGATACCCGATTAATCACACATTGGGAAACCGGGTCCTCAGCCGGACAAAGTGGGCCAGCAAGGGAACTATGTCCTCACTGGTCCGGGTTGTTTTAAATAATATCTGCCAGGAGCGACCCAACAGACACACACACGGTTTGCAAATGGTAAATCAGCTTGGGCCACCACTAGAAATGTTTGAAGCTAGGTAGGTAAGAGAAGGGGACCCCATAAAATCCCACACGTGGTTAGGCACGCTCAGTCTTAAAACCAATACCCGGAACTCGGATCCTAGGTGACTCGAATGGAACAAAGCGTCGGGGCGGGATAGCCTAGACCTTCCACCCTTCGTCGAATATAGTCAACATTTATAATAATCATATCATCAACAATAATATAGTAATCAGGTGATATCCCAACCCAAAGAGTAACAGGGTAACATCGTAGCATCCTAAGCATGCATACTAAGCAGGGGCTGAGCAACGAGCAATAGTAACATAGCAGTACAAGGTTTGCTGGGAAGGGACATGGCTGTATCGGTTTAAAAGAGGCTGTAAACATGTGGTAGGATCAAACATCGAGCCTAACCTATACTAGCATGCAAACCGCTGGTTGAAATAGAATGGATCATAAGTAATGCAAGTCCTTGCCTGAAGGTGTAGTTGATCGCAAGCTCGCATCGTCTCCGAGAGGTACCCGCGGAAGCACACAAGCGGGTAAACACTGGAAAGCAATCAACGGTGCACCACTATTACTACGGAGCAAACACGAGCAAGCATCAACAAGAAGTAACACGAGACATCGCACCTACCGTCGAGAGCGGTTACTAACGATTTAAGTGGAGTACTCGTCACACACGACGATACCGCACGTTTACGGTGGTTCAAGTTGTTTAGCTACAGGTGACCAAACAACGGTTATTAACATGGCAACTCAAGCAAGCATGGCATAGCACACAAACATGGCAAGAGGTGAAGCACAAAGTAAACTATCTATGCTAGTCAATTTAAGTGAGGCACAACCTAAACATGGCATAGCACTAAGTGCTGCACGATGATTAAAAGATTTGGTACTGTTCTGCCCTAAACCATATTTTAGGTTCGTTAACAACAGCAAACAATAACATAAACACAAAGAACACGAAAAACTAATCAAGTTACATATAAAGAACACTCCAAACGGAGTTGCGGTTAAAAGATATAAGCAAGACAAGCTATGCACACATGCTGTATAAACAGGGGTAAGTCTATATGCAAAAGTGCAGCAACATGCCATAGCAATACATGGGATGAAATTAGACATGATGCTTAACAATATGCAACTGGAATCACTCAATTCCGATGAACGGTTGCGAAGCAATCGTCATCCGAAGTTGCAACAAAATAACAGTTTCAGCAATAGCAGCACAATAACATCAGGATAGCTACTTTGAAGCAAGATATAAACATGATGCAGCAAGTAAATATGGCATGTGAATGCATGAAACTAAAGTAGAAACATTGCTTAACGCAACGCAAAAGGAATCAATGCAATAGGCCTCATGGATTTGTTACAATCATCATGCAAAGTTGCAACAAAATAATAACAGCGGCACAATAACAGGAAATAAATGCACTTAACGGCCTGATGCCCTGTTCAGTACACAATTACACAATCAAGATGAGCTCAAATGCAAATGCTCACAAAAGATGAATTAAAGTACACACAATTCTGAGCAACTTTCGTTTTGGGGACACGTTCATCGGAGCTACGGATCACTCGCAAACTTCAACGCAAAATCGAATCAGCACACAGTTTTATCAGCACTTAGAAAAATAAACAGCAGCAGAACAAATAGAAAAAAAATAGAAAAAAAGGGGGCCTCACCCCACATGGGCTCGGCCCAAGTGGCTGCTGGGCTCGGATCTGGCCGGCTGGAGTGGGCCGTGGCCCACGTGCGGTTGGAGGGAAGGCCTGGGACGGGATCCTCCCGATCCCGATCCCGACCTGGCGTGGCTGGCGGCGGCCGCCGGTGACGCTGGCCGGTGCAGGGCGCGGCTCCGGCGAGCCTGGACGGCGCGTGGAGACGGGGAAGGGCGGAATGGGGTCCTGGCGGCGCGAGCAGGCGGGCGGTGAGGCGGACGGCGGAGCTCCGGCTCGGGGCCGAGTCCATGGCGCGGCGGCGCGGCCTCCTGGCGTCCGGCGGCGACCTGCAGGGCGAAGCAGGGGGCGGTGAGAGAGGGAAGAGGGAGAAGGGCGCGGAGGAGAGGCTGCGGAGGCGAGGATGGCCGCGGCTCGCCGGCCGGCGATGAAGGCGGCGTGGCTGTGGCTCCTCCATGGGGAGCTCGGGTGGCGGGTGAGGCGCGGCCCAGATCGGGCCCTGGCGGCGGAGGAGCGGGCCCGCGGGGCCCGGGGCGCGGTTGATGGCTGACTGGGGCTACGTGGCCAGATCTGGGCCGTCAGATCCCAGATCTGACGGTCTGGATCTGATGGGGCTAGGGTTTCGGATTAGAGAGGGATTTGGGGGGTAAATTTTGAGGCAGAGTAGGGGGGTGGTAGCAATTTTCCATGGGGGAAACCCTAGAAGTCCTAGGGGAGTGTGGTGGTCTTTATATAGGCAGGTTGGCTGGCCAGTTGACGCAAGTGTCCGGTGAATACGTTCGTGACCGCCGAAGTTGCATACAGACTCTGATTCCGATGAAATCTCGAACCACGCGCTCAACGCGTCGAGCTCTTCGATCGTACCTCACTGCGGTGACATTCCGACAACATTTTTCGGAGCCCCATAAAATAATCCGTTTATTTATTAAACGGGGTTTTTCGTTCCGTTGGCTGCGGCTGGTCTCGTGCGGTTTTCGCGACGGTGATCGGGTGAAACCCGGTGTCGCAAAGGTCGAGTGTCAGGGTGGCAAGGGTCGGTCTTCGTCCGGTACGAGATAAGAGGGGGGAAAATAATCGCCGATTGATAAATCGGGGATGCAAACACCGCAAACAAATCAGGCAATCAAACAATTCACACCGAAAACAAATTTTTTAATTTTTGCAAAAACTGGGCTGTTAAAGACAACACCACCAACAAGGGATCTCGTCCCGAGATCCAGGACGATCCGGGGGAGAGGGAGGAGAGAAAAGAGAGTCGACGATCTTCAACACCACCAACAAGGGACTCTGCTCCATGTCGACGTCGAACTTCTGTCGAGACAAATTTCCGCAGAGAGACGACATCGTTGGAATAACGAAGATGTCAGTGACAAGAGGAAGAACGATCGCGAAAACCAGATCAAGGGATAGTGATTTTCGACGCAAGTCGTAAAAACACCGGTAAAAGGAGGGATGACAATGGATGACCCAGATGTCCCCAAAATTGGAGAGGCTAAAGGTACTACAGGAATTCCCACCTGAGCTCGGAATCGAGACAATACGCTGCAAGCAAGGCATTGTAACTATTCCGATACTCCACACACTCGAGATCCTAAAGTTTTGAAGGGGGTAAGACGAGAATAAAACACTTACGACACTTGTCCTGACCAGAGCAAGGGTAAGGAGTAAAAAGAATCCTACTCTCTGATAACTAACTTAGTAACTAAAAAATAGTTTTTGCCTAGACTCGACTTCGGCCAGAGAGGGGACCCTACGGTCGGTAAGGCTCTGATACCAAGTTGTAAGGCCCGATATGCGGTACTGTTCCAAATCTAGGTGTTTCCACCCAGATCCGGGGACGAAGCACATATCGGTCCCACCGCGACATATGACAAAACCATATGCCCCGGATTTCCAACATGATATCACAACATTACAGATACAGGATACAACATCTCATACAATTGGCATACAACTGCCTCAAATACAATACAACAGCGGAAGATATATGTCTGAGTACAGACTACAAGCAAAAGCCTAGTGGCAAAGAGAAAAACATCGATCCCATAACCACACGGGTCCAGGCCCTCCGCCGGGATCGGCCTATCTAGTCGTCGTCGAGTCCACGTGAAAGGTCGATCACCATACCTGTTGTCGATCAAGAACCCTGAAAAGAGTTTGGGGGTAGTATCATGAGTACAGAGGTACTCAGCATCCAACTGTAGTGGTCATCTGACCCAGCAAGGACTTCATCACTCGTCATTCTAGGACAACTAGTAGTTTACGGTAAGGAAGGGGTAAGTGGTGAGGTTGCTGCCGCACTAGCATTTATGAAGTGGCTAACGATCTAGAGAGTAAGATAAGAAGCCAAGCATTCGATGAGGAATCGCCTCCAACAAGTCTTGCTATCCACCTACTACGCAAACATAACACCTATCCTATCCTTGTCCTCCTCTTCACATCCCAACGAAGAAGAAGCAGTCAAGGCACACACACGTTGATCAAGTTATATTAAGATTATCTCAGTTGTTGTTGTCTATGAACAGGACGTAGGTCTCAAGTCGTCCATAACCGTGGACACGGCTTCTCAAAAAGATTTAACCCTGCAAGGGTGTACCAACTGCCCATTACAAGGCTCCGCACGCACGTCCATCACTCTCAGTTACTACCCATTACAGGCAACCATTTTATGATTTAGTTCCAAGAGATGTGAAACGACAGGTCCCTCTAACTAACAACGAACAAATCCGGGTGGCCCCCGGTGAGTCGACATCCATCTCAGGAGCCGGCCGCTCTCTCGATCTGGTCTCTACCGTCTGTCGCAGGTTTGGATACCCGATTAATCACACATTGGGAAACCGGGTCCTCAGCCGGACAAAGTGGGCCAGCAAGGGAACTATGTCCTCACTGGTCCGGGTTGTTTTAAATAATATCTGCCAGGAGCGACCCAACAGACACACACACGGTTTGCAAATGGTAAATCAGCTTGGGCCACCACTAGAAATGTTTGAAGCTAGGTAGGTAAGAGAAGGGGACCCCATAAAATCCCACACGCGGTTAGGCACGCTCAGTCTTAAAACCAATACCCGGAACTCGGATCCTAGGTGACTCGAATGGAACAAAGCGTCGGGGCGGGATAGCCTAGACCTTCCACCCTTCGTCGAATATAGTCAACATTTATAATAATCATATCATCAACAATAATATAGTAATCAGGTGATATCCCAACCCAAAGAGTAACAGGGTAACATCGTAGCATCCTAAGCATGCATACTAAGCAGGGGCTGAGCAACGAGCAATAGTAACATAGCAGTACAAGGTTTGCTGGGAAGGGACATGGCTGTATCGGTTTAAAAGAGGCTGTAAACATGTGGTAGGATCAAACATCGAGCCTAACCTATACTAGCATGCAAACCGCTGGTTGAAATAGAATGGATCATAAGTAATGCAAGTCCTTGCCTGAAGGTGTAGTTGATCGCAAGCTCGCATCGTCTCCGAGAGGTACCCGCGGAAGCACACAAGAGGGTAAACACTGGAAAGCAATCAACGGTGCACCACTATTACTACGGAGCAAACACGAGCAAGCATCAACAAGAAGTAACACGAGACATCGCACCTACCGTC